>OY982969.1:9885000-19885000 GCA_963890685.1 Plagodis pulveraria
GCATGCAATGAGCTTAGAATTGCAGAGCGAATGGCTAACTATAGGTGAATTTTGTATCCCTCTGGCGTTAAAATGGCGCACCTTGATATACGACTGGTCTCCTGCCTTATTAAAATTCTATCTAAACGCCTTTCAGATGACCCTCCCAGACCAAAGTAACTTAGTAAGATGGGGGAAAGCCACCGAAAAGTCTTGTGGTATTTGTCGGGAGGCGATCGGTACAGCTAGGCACTTTCTGGTAGGATGCAAGGTGCTCCTTGATAGGGGTCATTATTCACGTCGCCATGATAGAGTCCTCGAAATCATACGTGAAGCCGCGAGTCTCTCGGTAGCTAGAGCAAAAAAAGGTCTGACCACGAATAAACGACACGTCGATTTTGTAAAAGAAGGGTCATCTAAAAAATCTAAATCCAAGCCTTACTCCATCTTAGGCGCAGCTCCTGATTGGACTCTTTTGATGGACACGTATGAAAAACATTACAAAATTCCTGAGGATGTTGGTATTTCGTCATCCAGACCAGACATATTTTTATACTCAAAAAATCTAAAACGCATAGTACTTATAGAACTTACTGTGCCGTGGGAAACAAACATACCTAAAGACCACACAATAAAAACAAACAAATATTATGACCTAACAAATGAATTAACCAAAAACGGTTATGTGGTTAGTTTATATGCTGTAGAAGTTGGAGCAAGGGGTATTCCGGAGGTGCGGGAGGCCGTCAGACGTGAAGCGAGGGACGCAGTGGTCAACCATTGGGCGGAGGACCTCGCTACCGCCACTTTTGGCCGCCGTACGCTGGACGCCCTCGGTCCAGTCCTGCAAGACTGGCTCGGGCGGCCACATGGTTTCCTCTCATTCCGTCTGGTGCAGGTTTTATCCGGGCACGGATGCTTCGGATCCTACCTGCACCGGATTGGAAGGGAGGAAACACCAGCGTGCCATGATTGTACTGCGACGGAGGACACGGCGCAGCACACCCTCGAGGTGTGTCCGTCGTGGTCCGAGCTGCGCCGTGGCTTAGTCGCCGTAGTAGGACCGGACCTCTCGCTTCCCAGGCGCGGGGGCGCCTTCTCTCGCATTGCACTTGTTCACCACCTCCGTCGGGCGGGAATGGCCAAGCATTCCTGGTCATTCCCGGGCCCCTCCTGTCTGGAGGGGCGTGTAGGCCCCGCTGTTAAAGCGGGCGGTCGTCGAAGGGGGACTGGACGCAAAGGCTCTGCCGGTCTCCCAGTCCTCCTCCACACAGACGATGCCGGAATGCCGCTGGGTTGTTTAGTGGGTATACCGGTCTTATTCCGGGGAGTCCCACATACCCCCCCCATCCCCCAATGGGGGGGCATGCGTAAAGCATTTTTCACAGCGACAAAAAAAAAAAAAAAAAAAAAAAAAAGGGGTATACCAGCGAAATCCCTATATAACCTACTTAAAGACCTTGGCCTACCAAGAACAACCGTAACTTCCATCCTAGAACGTGTATCTAAGGCGGCATTAGTAGGATCTTATCAAATTTGGTTAGGTAGGGGAGGAGGCTCGAGTGGTGAAGGAGAGCATTCATATATATCATAAAGGGGCCCCTTAATCCTACTCCTGGGTTGCAAGTCCCAGGCACCTTGACTTGAGCCTCTTCGTCTGCAACGCTATGGACCCGGCACCCGCACGGTGAATCCATGGAATGCTAAGAAATTCGTCTCAGTCGCAATGTTTGTCGATCATAATTCCTAAAAACTTGGTAGTTATTACTTCTTCTATTTGGTTTCCATCGTAAAATACTTTTAAATCAATGTCAGCTTTTCTATAATTACGAAATTGGATCATTTGAGTCTTCGAAAGATTGATTTTCAAATTGTTATTATGTAACCATTTAACAACTTTATGTAACGCGCGATTTCTTGTTTATATCAGTTTCATAATTAGTTTTATCTTTACATTTTATTATTATTGTTGTATCATCTGCGAACAGAATATTTTTGTGTTTAGTGACGTTTGGGAGATCATTGATATAAATAAGAAATAAAAACGGCCCAGGACACTTCCCTGCGGGACTCCAAAAAAATTTGTTTTATATATAGATCTACTTGCATTTTTTAAACCTTTTGTTTCTTTTGAAACCTCAACACATTGATTTCTTTCTGACAGATAGCATTTTATCCAATCATTTGCTTTTCCTCTTATGCCGTACCTTTCTAGTTTATAAATTAGTAATTTGATGATCCACAAAATCAAAAGCTTTGCTCATATCAAGGAAGAGCGCAGTAACAGGTGTGCTTTCGTTGATTTCTTCAGTAATAATTTTCACTAAATTAAAACAGGCTAGCTAAGTAGTGCTATTTTTACGAAATCCAAATTTTTCCTGTTTGAGTAATTTTTTGTTACTAACAAAATTATAGTCTTTTCAACATAACATTTAAAAATTTTTTTTTTAAAACTATTGTATTAATGAGACTGGACGATAACTATTCATATCGGTTACTTCTCCGCTTTTGAGTAAGGGTTTAACGATTGATTTCTTCAACATATCTGGAAAATTGCCTTCTTCTAGTGATAGATTTATCAGGTAGCTTAAGATTTCACATATATATTTCGCGCAGCGTTTTATAGTTTTCGTATTTATTCCATCAACTCCTACTGAATTTGTATTATTGAGACTATTTATTATTTTATATATTTCATCAGGGTCCGTCGGCTTTAACTATATTGTGTTTATATAATTACTATCCAATGTTTCATTAATGTCATGTGTATTAAAATTAAAATTATTGCTATTAGTCAATTCAATGTAAAATTCATTAAAAGCTTCGCTTATGTCATTTGAGTCTGTATATGTTCGATTGTTATAAACAATTTTATCGATTTCATTATTATTATTTATTTCACCAATATTACTATTTATTACTTCCCAAACCGCTTTACAATTATTTTGCTTTTTATCAATGTATTTTTTGTTTTGGAGTTGTCGAGACTTGTGTATACATTTTTTTAACAAACAACTATATTTTTTATATATTTTGTTATCATTTTTTTTACAATTCGCAACTTGTTTGAGCTTCAGGTATAAATACCTTTTCCGAACACAAGAAATTTTTAAACCTTTTGTCAACCAAAGATTGCGATTTTTATTGTTTTTTTTTTTATAAAGGATACAGGAAAGCACATCTTAAATAACAGGGTAAACATATCATGAAAATCTTGAAATGCTAGGTTTAACTCAGATTTTTCATAAACATCCGAAAAAGTAAGTGATGAGAGACAGTCACAGAACTTTGCTATATTTTGCTCTCCATAATCTCTGACTTGTTCATACCAATTTGAAATATAGCATTTTTTACTGTTAAAGTTTGACCTGTTGTATGATCGGAGAGACCTAAGTTATGAACGTTCGCTTGAACTTTCTTTATATTGCTAGCAAACTGATCAAGACATGCTGATAGCCGTGTTGGAGACTTTACATGTAATTCCATATTAAAAATTTTAAGTCAATTTATAAGTTTTTTACATTTGTTAGGTTTTAGTGAGTTTAAGTTCCAGTCACCACATATAACATTTTTTTTTACCTCGAACTGAAATTCTATGCAAAAGATGTTCTAATTTTCAAGAAAAATATCAGCATTTGATTTTAGTTCTTCTATAAATACATATTATAATAATTTTATGTGAAGTCAGCTCTACACCACTACATTCGAAAACAAAATTACAACCCAAGTCGCTTAAACAATTTCAAGCTCTACATTCATAATTATTTCGTACTAATACACAAGAACCCCCTCTTTTAGTAGCAACTCTAAAACATAAAAAATAATAACATAATATAAATTTATATCCTGGAATCTTCATAAGTGACTCCATGCCTTTTTTTATAAAAGTTTCAGTCAAACACACTACATCTATTTCCAGTTTATTATCAGAAAATTCCGACAACGCTGATATAATCTCTCATTGACCGCCGGAAGCGAGGATACAAAGGATATTCAATCCTCAACAAGAGTTCCGCGGAGAGGTTCATCCATCCAAGTCCTGCCATCCAAAGTTTCTGTTAGAAACATTTTGCTCAAAATATGACAGGACATATCCAACCGTTTGGATCAAAAGTCCTCGCGACAGTGGACAGCACCAGTCGTTTTGTCCAGACAAGAGGTAATTCCAAGTCAACACCATAAGTAAAGATGTCCTGGACTGTTTGTACTGAATGCCGAGGACAGCCATCATCGCAGGATTGTCAACATTCTCAAATAAATGAGGGTCCTGTTGATGGTCTTCTGGTAGGCCCTCAAGCAGCGCTGGTGAGTTGGATATCCATTTGCGCAACTCGTACCCAGCGGAGGCAAATATTCCAATCAATTCGTTACGAAGGAGGATCGCTTCCTTCTCCGTTGACGCCCCGGTACAAATGTCATCGACGTACAGGTCGTTTTTCAAAATGGCGGACGCCCGAGGGAATTTCAAACTCTCTCGGTCCGCGAGCACCCAAAGAGAACGAATAGCCAAAAACGGAGAAGAACGGAGTCAGTATGTATTCGTATTGAGCTCATAAACAACAATGCACGCATCATCAAAATAGACCACTGTCATCAGTACGCCTCTCAGAGCCTCTTTCATTAATCTTTGGAATTTCTCAGGAATACAACTCAAACCGTAAGGAGTGCGGACGTGCTCGAAATTTCCAATATGAGTACTTAGTGTAGTGCAAGGTTAGACTCTGGAGTTAATAAAACCTGTTCGTAAGCATGCGCTAAATCAATTTTGGTAAATATTTTTGCTCCTCTTAGTGAACAGTAAAGCTCTTCAATACGCGGCAATGGATACGGTTCACGTTTACATTTTGGATTAATCGTCACCTTGTAATCGCCACAAATACGAATACTTCCGCACTTCTTTACGACCGGCACGATAGGAGTACCGTACTCCGAGGTTTCCACCTTAACTATTGTACCTTCCTTCACAAGACGTTGCAATTCGTTCTCTACGGGTGTTTTTAATGCTAATGGCAAGTTCCGTGCTTTGTGAAATATAGGCTCGTCGTCTATTAACCTCAAAGAAAACATCTTAGTACAAGTTCCTAAGCCATCGGCAAACACATCAGGAAATTCCTGCTTCAGCGAAACAACCGCACGATCAGTTTCATCAATGGTACAATTCGCGTCAATATTATGAACTTTAATTTCAATATTTTTCAGCTTTAATTTACGTAACCACTGACGTCCGAGAAGCGGTGGGCCGCCACCAGGTATCACATATAATGGCATGTCTCGCGCCTCGCGCTTCTCCCCTGCACTTTGATAACACACCAATACATTGATGAAACCAATAGGCAAGATTTTACCACCCGTGTAAGCCTTAAATCTAAGATTACACTTATATAATAGGCAATTTATAAAATATCTCTTGTAGTCACATTCATTAATGGCCGATATTTTACTTCCCGTGTCGATTTCAAAGTCTATAGGAATGTCATTTATATATATATTCACTACGTACGGTTTATCGTTCTCTCCATCCACGACGATATTAAAGAAATCACTGTCTTCACTTTCCGAGTCCATTTCGATATAGAATTGATTTTTCCGCTGCACATTACCTGACATACGACTTTTATTATCACCTATCTGACGCACATTTTTGCACATAGCCTTGAGATGGCCCTTAGCCCCACACTCATCACAATTATAACGCCTATAGCGACACTTGTCTGGAGCGTGCTGACGACCGCACCTCCAACAACTTCGTTGCTGCCGATAGCTGTGCGCCGCCGAGCCCGTCGCCGCCGCAGCACCGATCCTGTGCACGGCCGACGGCCCCGCGGCCACGCTCGCAGCCGTACTCGCACCCACCGCCACTGTGCTGCCCGAGCCGCTCGCCTCCGCGTGCCTCTCTGCAGCCTCCAATGCCAGCGCCAAGTCTACCGCCCGTCTGTACTCCAAATCCTTCTCCGCGAATAAACGACTACGCATTTCGTCACTTGTGAGGCCGGAGACGAACTGATCCCTCAGGTTCTCTTCGAGTTTTTCGCCGAAATTGCATGTACTCGCGAGATGTTTCAAATGCTGTAGATAATGACTCAGCTCTTCACCTGGCCCGTGACGACGCAAGCGAAAAATATGCCTTTCTGCTATGTCCGATCGCCTGGGTTCTAGATGTTGTCCAACGATGGTCACTAGTTCCTTAAATGATTTGTTTTCGGGTCTATCCGGAGCACCTAAATCACACATAAGATCGTATGTTGGTTGGTACGACCGCCGTAATGAGCGTGGCCACATGTAACGTATCTTTTATCTCGTTTAATAAGATGAATTGTTTAACGCGATTAACGTATGCCGTCCATTTTCGCGAAGACAAATCGAAACTATCTATTTTTCCGTAAGGCATTGTATTTATTACGCTTTAATCAATTAACCTCGTCGCCAGTAAGATTTGGCGTAATGAAACACGATCGAGAAGTTAACGAACTGATTTATTGCGGGTTAGATTTACAATTACCCTCGGATATCTTACAGAAGTAATGCTCCACTAAACGCCAATCCAAATCGGACACAGACATGTGTCCCAACTGTCGAAGCTCCGGATCTCGACTCATATAGCTCCATAGCCAACAATCTCTTTTTGTGCCACGGGTCAGGACTCACCAAGAGGAGGACGTAGCGACAGAAAGGGTAGTCGAGTAATGATTCGGCCAGAATGAAGGCGGTCTGTGTTGTTTTGATAGAACAACTCGCACTCTTCATGAACTGGGTCCGAACGAGAAGCTTGAGGGGGCTCTTCGACTTCCCAAAACCTTTGAACCGCATCAGAGAGAGCCGAGCCCACTGTCAAAACATCAAGTTCCAGTAGGTACCCCCTCCACCTTCAAAACAGGTACCATCAAAGGAAAACCAAAGATGGTCGAGATAGCGACCAAGCCACCTGGCTGTTGACCCGTTTATTACCCAATAAAACCTTACCAAGGACATCTGAACCTATCAGCAAATCAAATTGTCCCGGTAAGTCAAACTTGGGGTCAGCCAGGTTCAAACCCGAAGACAAATTTACCACAGAAGTGGACAACTGCTCCTGTGGATGCCTACCCAAAATATTCTCCATGACAATAGCCGAAGTACATATCCTCGGGGATGGAGAATCAACAGGGGTGAACAATAACTTCACTTGCCCCTCAACATTATTTACAGCTGAGTTACCTACTCCCCGGATAACATCAGAATATGTTCTCAAGTTTAGGCCTACCTATCTAGTAGAAATTATGCAACCTTGAGAGCCAGTGTCCAGAGTAGCACGGACCACAAAGGTGGCTCCCGTTGGGCCCCAGACTTTAACGGAGGCCGTTGGTAGGAGAACGGTCTCAATCGGGGCGGTTGTATCTACTCGGCAGGGGCCAACTTCCTATTACCTGGGCGGCGAGCGGTCGCCGCAGCAAGACCTCTGTCCTTCAAATCTAGGGTAATTCACAAATTCCTCACATGCGCGGTGTCCCGTGCCGCGCGCCATCTGTGGGGAGTCATAACGACCTACCCGCCCAAAGCGAGGTGGGCGCGACTCAAGTCGGGGACGCTCCGCCAAAGGGGGCGAAGGCCTGCGGTGCCATCCAGGCGATTGTCGGCGCTCAGCAGCCGTACAATCAGTGCCGCGGGGGGGAGGAGACGAACGCGTGTTCTGTCGGTCCCTAATAACAGGCGGTGAGTGACGAGCAATATAGCGGCTCTCTTCCGTAGAGTGAACCGGAGAGGGAGAGTGCCCGTTGCCACGAGGGTACCCACCCATGCGCGGTTCAACCTAGCCAGCCACATGGCCTACCCCGTTTCTATTTAGTCACAACATGCCTAAGTGCTGCCCTGAACGATAAGCACACGGGTGCGGGTCAGGACAGTCACGCTGAAAGTGCTAGCCTAAACAGCTAAAACAAAGCCGGCGCGTATTCGCGATTCTGCGGCGTGATGAGATGTGTAGGTCCAAGAACGACCTACATTTCACAATATTATGGCCCGGGACCTGGCAATAAGCGCACTCGGATGGGCTCTGTGCGACAGCAAATCGGGGGGAGGGGCGCCGGTCAAAATTGCCATGGCCCAGAGTACGGCCCTGGCCAACGGCCTTAGTGCGGCCCTGCTCCTTGGCCCTGGGCGGCCGGTATGCAGCCGCCGCGTCAACAGCTGTGTCCACCATACGGCACTCATCTTCCAAGAACTTTTCCAGGTCTCCAAAGGGGGGCAAATAGGTCGCACAATCGCCAGCATATTTGTGCTCAAAGCGAGCTTTCAAGTCAACAGGCATTTTTTTCAATACAATATGGACCAACAAATATGACCAATGCTCAACGGGTAGGTCCAAACGTTTCAACGCGTTAATAGCGACTAACAGTGGGTTCAAAGATTCCGTTCTCAATACAGCTAGCCTATTAACCGTAGGCAAATTCAATATTTGCTGAATATGTGTGTCAGCAAGGCATCGTTTGTTATTGAACCGCTAACCACTGACTAGTAAATCTTTAGCGGTTTCATAATTTGAGTCATCAATTGAGAGATGCTGGACCAATGCCCTCGCTTGACCCTCCAAAACTGATAACAAATATGCTAACTTTTGAGATGGACGCAGATCTGTCCTTGCGTCCACTAAGCTTTCAAACAAATTTATAGAACCCAAATAATTTTCAAGACGACCATCAAAGTGGGGCAGGTCCAATGTAGGCAATCTACTCAGCAAGCTTGGTAAGGTAGGTTCAGTTTTGGACAATGGTGAACCAACCTGGCCTTTATTTAAATAATAAAGGCCAGGTTGGTTCACTATGGTTGGTTTTCCTAGCCCGCTGTGCAATTTGATCGATTAACCGTAGGCAAATTCAATATTTGCTGAATATGTGTGTCAGCAAGGCATCGTTTGTTATTGAACCGCTAACCACTGACTAGTAAATCTTTAGCGGTTTCATAATTTGAGTCATCAATTGAGAGATGCTGGACCAATGCCCTCGCTTGACCCTCCAAAACTGATAACAAATATGCTAACTTTTGAGATGGACGCAGATCTGTCCTTGCGTCCACTAAGCTTTCAAACAAATTTATAGAACCCAAATAATTTTCAAGACGACCATCAAAGTGGGGCAGGTCCAATGTAGGCAATCTACTCAGCAAGCTTGGTAAGGTAGGTTCAGTTTTGGACAATGGTGAACCAACCTGGCCTTTATTTAAATAATAAAGGCCAGGTTGGTTCACTATGGTTGGTTTTCCTAGCCCGCTGTGCAATTTGATCGTCGAATTCTAAAATTTGTAGGTAATCATTATCAACATAATTCCTCTGTTCCTGACTGAAGGCATCAAGAGTCAGGTCTCCAACAAAGGTATTATAGCATGTATAGCGTTTTTCCACCAATTCAACACGTTCGCTCAACTTTGCGAATCGATCCAAAAGCGCCTCGTCTCATCTGGTCTGGCAGCCAAGGCAGCTGCGGTGGAAAACCAACGCAAATGTGAGGTGATACCACCAACGGCGTCGCGTACCTCCTTTAGTGCGGACATGTTGAGTACGAACCACTATTCAACAGTTATTCAATAATATTCAACAAAACTTTAAAAATTTTAACAAAAAAAAAATTCAATAATTTAATTTTTTTCAAAAGTGACAACCCTACAGTAAAAAAAAAATTAAAAAAATTTAATTAAAATTATTATTTATTTTTAAATTTACTATATGCATTGGCAGCCCTGGATTGTGTATTCACAATAAAAATAAACAATTTAGCATATTAGTTCAAGTAACATTAAAAAATCAATTTTTTATACTGGGCCGTAACAAAAATGATAAGAAACCCCAAAATGGTAAAATATTTTTTCCAAAAATAACTTGAATTCACTTGATATACCTCCTAGGGACCTGTCCAAGCAATTTTGAGGGAAAATAAATATGAATTTTCATAATTTACATGAGATATCACAAAATCCGAATATTCATAGTTAGTCGCAGATTTCAAATACAATTTCCAATTTTTTGTGAATTCTTCAAGATTTATACACAAAGTTCAGCAAGAAACTATTTAAGTTAGCTCATGTGGACTAGATATTGTTAATAAGGCACAGACTTAATGAGAATTTTAACAATTTAACAATTCAAATTTCTCAATATAGAACAACATTCAGTTCAACGATAGTAAAAATTATCAATTATGTTCTTAAAATAAGGACTGAAATTGGATTGTTGCGTTCAAACCACAAATATAATTATATTATACAAGCTATGCTACACATCCAAATGCTATTTATGCTCATATAATTTGCAAGTAAAGTGCAACTTTTTTCAAAGGCGACTTTTTGCAAAATATTTCAACAAATTACAAGTTTGGCTCAAAAATGCCCAAATATTTAACAAAACTGTTAACAAATTATGTAAATTAGAGGATACACTGTGTTTTAGGCTCTAAAATACCAAATCAAAGTTTTTTCATAACCTTTCAAACAAGTATGGCATGAACAAAGTGAGGTTATTTTACATCAAATTTACAAAAATAGGCATCTAACCTACGCTCTGCGGATGTTAAGATTCCAGATTGCCCAGATGGGTATGTAAGGTAGAGTGTCATCCACCTGGACAACCTGTTTGGAATGCTTAACTTGCCGGCCGTTCGCCGGGTTGAAAAGTAAAAGTACAAAATACAAGCAAGAAGTACAATTAATCAATACAGGAAAATTACCTACAATGTATGATAGGTTTTCTGTGTTCCTTCGTTGAACCCAGCCTACCGTGTACCTAGGGATACCTAACTGGCCAGATATGATTCCAAGGTGTTTCTCACGGTATCGGCTGGGAGGTTCGGTCTTCTTGAGATTCCAACGTCACGACACAGCACAATTACAAAACTAATAACAAATTTATTCTGCCACGAGCAGTTCTACAAATCCCTCTTTTTCCAAAATGTTCAGAGTACCAAGTTTTCCAAAAAACAGCGACAAAGCGACAAAGCTTTCTTTTTTCACACAAAATTGTCTATAGATCAAAATAGACGACTAACGCGCGGGCCGTTCAGAACCTTGCCGCCAAGTTGATCGGTCCGAACACTTACTATATGATACAATATCACAGTATTTGTTTAAATTACATAGGTGACAGGCGATAGCTTGGCAGAGGCGGAATTGTGTGCTTCGGATGCTTCGAAGGGCACGTTAAGCCGTCGGTTCCAGTGGTTGTCAGTCATTACAGCATGATGGTAGGGCATTTTGCGAATGACCAGGCTAGCTACCACCCTCAAGTAGGAAAATATGTTACCAAGCACGTGTGTGAGAGTGTTTTTCGGCAGCTGTCCTTGAGAGCCAGTAATTCGGTTAATCTGAAAAACATCTGCAACCACATCATCAATTACCATCAAGTGAGATCAGAATCACAGTGGTCGAAGCGTCAATATATGGCGAACACAGTTTTTTAGCTACCCTTTGATCAACTATCAAACCTGATGGTAAGTGATGATGTGGTCTTAGATATGTTTAGGCAAACCTAATGTCTTTCAAAGATAACTGCCGGAACATACCGTTTGGTGCCTGGTTTTCTTGTTGAGGGTGGTAAGTGCGCATTCGCAAATGCAAATTTAATTTCTTAGAGCTCCAACATCGAAAAGAGCCAATTGGCGCTAATTTACGAACTCTCTGGAATCTACTTTTAATACATCTTTGTTTTTGTTTCGATCGGGAAAAAAGAATGTAGAGATTGTATTGAATAAACGCAAAATTGCATGGAATAAACATTAACGTAATATTTCATTTCCGTAGTCCTTTAGCTTATTTAAATACTTTTTAATGAAAACAACTCTAAATAGTACTATTCTAGAGATTTAGCCACAAGAGATAAACATGTTTATTTGTGAAGTTTCCCGCGAATTTTCCACGTGGCTTGTTTTTCGCGCCACCGATCCAGGCTACATTTAGCTCGCGCGCTGCAGTTCGAAAAGGGTTAAGCCACGTTTTCTTTAAAAGAAAGTGTGGTAAATTTTAAGAATATAGAACTTGACTGCTCGCTAAGTAGTGCATGGCACGCGAAAAGCAGATGACAGAACTCTAGACTCTATCTTGCATTGCTTCTAAACTTCGTCTGTGCACTGAGAAATATGACTTCCGTCCTGAAATAATATTAATGATTCTCCACGTCAATAAGTAATGCTTCTTTGCTCTCGTCTCCTACATACATTACCGGCTGCATATTCGGTATTGTATAGAATACCTGGGCAAAGCATAAAATAAATAATACTTCATTCATTACCTAGACGTATTAGGTATTCTATACATTACGTCGGTATTGTGTAGAACCGCTGCGAGAAGACCGGGCAAGAAAAAAATATAAATAAAACAAACGTGATTAAAACCATTACATTTGTTTAATTTGCACATATTTTATTATCCTTATTTTGAAGATAAATGAGAACGATTACAGAATACAGAAAATATTAATAAAGGAAAATATGTGGACTAATAAAAATCCTCAATAGCCGCCATTTTCGAACTAATTTCAATGACACACTTTATCTTCAGGACAATATAACGAGGCATGTGCTCGTCGCTGTGAAATTATAATGATACCTACTGTTATGTTGAATCATAGCGTTCTTGTTAATATTTTATGCCATTATTCGGGCCTTGTGAATAAATTTGTTAAGTAAATATTTAAGTAAATTAAAGCCCATGTAATGAAGCTAATTAAAGTCTCTGATGACATCGTACTTATCATATGGGCAGTAAGTGCCAAATAAAAAATGAATCCAATTGAAGGTAGTATTTAATCTAGATTTATCATACCTATAGGGTAAATGCCGGATATTCTTTTTTTTTATTTTTTTTTATGTTATTGTGATGGAACAAGCGCGAGGCCCACCTGATGTTAAGCGGTATCCTCTGCCTATAACAGATGCATTTCATCACAAGTGACGAACTGCACTGCGACCATCACCTTGAGACAGTTGTTAAGTCTCATTTTGCCTGTTATTTTACTGGCTCTCAAGGACTGCTGCCGGAACACACCGTTAGGTGCTTGGCGACAGATTTTCTACTTGAGGGTCGCTAGCCAGGCGGGCATTCGCAAAATGCCCTTCCACCATGCGGTGAAGCTCAAGCTCTGGGCGGGATTCGAACCATGGACCTGAAAATTCATTCAGTGGGACATAACCTCAAAGGGATAGTTGTCCCGGTTTTAAATACACTATGTTAGAAACAGGATGTTTCTGATGGACCATTCAATATGCAGAAATTGATGTGCCATTCAAAATATTCGTCCCTTATGGCACAACTTGCAGTTGAGCTACGAGGTCTAAAAAACCTTTCTAGTATGTGGCTGAGGTCTTCTGATCAATATAGAGGGGTATCTAGTCGTTTTAATAAAGGTATAAGTCAAAATAAGAGATCATTTAATTTTATATTTTATAAATCCATATCTATAGTAATAATATCAACAAGAAAGACTTTTTTTTTGTACCTATGTAAAGAATAAACTTAAAAACTACTGGACCGATACGAAAAATTATTTCACCATTAAAATTCTTCACTATCCTTGATGAACATGGGCTATAGGATATTTACAAAAAATTAGCGATCTATATGAAAACCTCGGTAATGTAACCAGAAGTGTGAAAAAAAATACCAATAAATCTTTATATCGCATACGCTGCAGAAATTGTTGACAATAGAACAAAGTTTGATGTATAGGACATCAATATCTACAAAAAAAGTCCGCAATACTATAGATGACATAACTATTACTGTTATATCACAATAACTACTTTTATGTGTTTCAATATTTTTTGTTTAATACCCGTGCAAAACCGGACAGCAAACTCTAGAGCACTGTATTATTACTTATTTGCAACTAATGTGAAACACGTTTTAATTAAGAAATCCTACTACACAGTTTGTGATTACTTAAACGACAATAATGCTATGACTATTCCGCTTCTACCAAGCCTACGTTATCACCTACGTAATTTACACAATAATGTAGTAATTTTTTATTTTATTATATAGGGAAAAATGCAAACAGCCTCTTAGATTTGACTTCTGTTAGTCCTAACAAACATTTTAAATTGAATGTTTTTTTTATTAAAGCACGACGACCACCTGATGCTAAAAGTATCTTGTGCCAGAAAATGTATCATATCATATTCTTTTAGCTCGGAGTAGGCATTGTCTTTTACTACGAGATCAAAACCTAAAACATGAAGTTTTTCTAGTACTATCTTACACTTTTAAGTGTGTCTCTTAGTAAAAGACAATGTCTACTCCGAGCCAAGAGCGCCCGCCGCGGAAATACTGGACCGCGCCGCGCTCCCTTTGAATAGAGTTTTGAATATTTACATCGAGCCAAGTAATAAAAATTTCTATAATATAAATTTCAAGTACAAATAACTTTTAACATTAGGTGAACCTCGTGCTTACTCCATCACAAACACATTAAAAAAAACAAACAACCCTGTATAGTATGTCACACATTGTTAAAAGACGTTTAAAAAGTATGGCCCCGAGTTTCTTGCCCGGTCTTCTCGCAGTGGTTCTTTACATTGTTTGCTGAACATGGCAGTTCAATGAAGAATATTTCAATATTAAGGGCCTGTTTCAGAATATTCGAATAAGTTCCGGTTATACTACCTAGAACATATTTAATAAATAAAACACTGTCTTTGCGTTTCACAGTCATCGACATCGTTTCAAGTTTAAACCGATGGATAGGCTAATCCATCGGTTAAAACTTGAAACGCGCTGCATGTTAACTGTCATTTTTATCATTAAATTATTTTATGTTCTGGGTAGTATAACCGGAACTTACTCGAACATTCTGAAACAAGCCCTAAAATTTGTAATTTGCCTTCATAAGCACGCGAAGACACCTTAATTGAAATAATGATTTTGACTTTTACTATGTATGACCTTTCAAAGTGATTGAGTAATTGGTGTCGGATTGGACAGTTGTCAAAATGATACTTGATGTCATGTTTCTTGATACTAACATCATCTTAAATTAGTCTAAAAATTGTAAGGCCTTAGATGTGACAGCTATCCAAGTGACACTTGATGGCATAGTATGTGATGTAAGTCAATTCGTTTTAGATAACAACTGTCAAAATTAAAAGGGCTTTATCTCTCGTGAAGAGTACAAGGAACACGGTCGTAGGGCATTTTGCGAATGCCCGCCTGGCAAGCTACCACCCTCAAGTATAAAATCAGTCAAACACCTAACTGCGTTTTCCGACAGCTGTCCTTGTGAGCCAGTAATTCTAGGTTAGCCTGAATAACATCTTCGACCACACCATCACTTACCGTCAGGTGAGATAGTGGTCAAAGACATTTAACCTACCAGGAATAAAAAGAAAACAAAAGAAACATAAAATTAACTAATCAATCAACAGTCGGAAGACGTCTACCATTGGACAAAGTCTTCCGCACTTTTGTGTCATAATCCCTAGCCATGAAGGCGTCTTGGGGATCATTATGAATGATAGCAGTTCTTCTACTTTCCACCTTGGGTATATCGTTTTTCCTTTCGTCGCCTATCTTCTTGATTGGAGTCCTTGCGACTCCCACTGGAAGATATGGGAGTGGACAATAATAACCACGCGACAAATGACTACTAGGTGCTGAAACATTATTAGATGTAAAGTAAAATACTAACAGCCTTTAATATACTTTTGATTTTGACTTATAATTATAATAATGATAAGAATAATAATATATATATTTCCCAAAAACATATCAGTGTAACTTAACAATTTTCAGAAAATGCTTATTTATCAAATATAATGAAACAGTGGTAAACATTGATCCCCAAACTAGGCGAGTGCCTGTATCTTGGGTATCTGGGTACGTTTCTTTAAATAATATTCTATAAATCATTTTCTCGCCGAAAACTTTCACCAAATAAAACTAAAGTGTGTATCTACATTATAACTAATGTATGAGTCTTGACAAAACTTTAGCAAATTTACGATATATTTTCCACAAAATATATTATTTCAATCTACAATTAGTTTCTGGAAAAGATTATCAAAAAACTACGAATAAATTTTTGTATCCAAGGGAAAATATATTTTTGTAGACCAAAAAACGATTTGGCAATCTCTTTCGCAGAAATACTGGAATAAATACAATTTCCCGTACTATTTTAATCAGTTTTTAGATAATTTGGTTAAAAGGTAAAAAACTCTAAGAACCAATTTTCAGAAATACCGGTTAAAAATAATTATTATCTAAAAGGGGTATTCTTATTTAATCTATGTCATGGAAAAGATTGTAAGTGATGGAGAGAGATTTGCTGGTAGTTTCTTTGCGAAATAAAATATAAATATAAATACCGAGATAAGCATACTTTTTTTTGTTTCTCAAGGACAGCTGCCGGAACACACCGTTAGGTGCTTGGCGACAGATTTTCTACTTGAGGGTGGTAGCTAGCCAGGTGGGCATTCGCAAAATGCCATACCACCATGCTATAACGACTGCCATTCTAAGACACCAACCAGGACCGACGGCTTAACGTGCCCTCCGAAGCACGGAGAATCTATAGTTCAACTTACGTTGTACTGCAAGTAAGACTATTTTTGTAATTAGCTTTAAATTTGTTAGTGATGACGCAACCATATATACTTTTGTCATAACGCATGCTCTGCAGATTACATTACAAAATTACAAAAACATATCATAAAAATGGGATAAATCTTTTTTAGGCTATGTTCAAGGGAAACCATTAGCGACTCATATTAACATTTAATAACAGTACGTAATAAGAAATAAGTAAATCAGCCTGCGGAAGCCATTTGACTATTTTCGTATTGTTCCCAGTACCAGGCAATTTGTCTTTGTTCCACTTCATTAGAACATCGTAAGGAAGCCTTAAAAATGCATTAATTAAATGCCTAATCTTCTTTGGAGGTAACATAGACCAACCGTAGCAACAAGTTAATGAAAATATTTGATTGAATCAATTTAGAAGCAGTGATGGCTCAGTGGCATTGGCTATGGACTGCCGCGCAGCAGGTCCATGGTTTGAATCCCACCGCGGGTTTGAGCTTCACCGCATGGTGGAAGGGCATTTTGCGAATGCCCGCCTGGCTAGCGACCACCCTCAAATAGAAAATCTATCGCCAAGCACCTAACGGTGTGTTCCGGCAATTTTTCTTGAGAGCCAGTAAGAGTCTCGTGTGCATGTAGCACACGAGACTCAACAACTGTATGTCTCAGTGCAGTTCATCACTTGTGATGAAATGCATCTGTTATAGGCAGTGGTTACCACTTAACATCAGGTGGGCCTCGAGGTTGTTCCGTCACAATAACATATGACCAAGTGCAGGTTTGAAATACAAAGAATATTACATAAATAAAATATTGTATACCTGTGTGCATAAACACTGTGGTACAATACATACAGTACTGTATCAGCCGGATTGTCCGCTGATGAACACAGCCTCCCCCCTTATGGGGGGCTTTGCCATAATCCCCATTGGCAGGCGTCTTAGGAATCGCAGTGTAAGATATCAGTTCCTCAGAAAGCGCTGCTGCCCACCTTCTGGTGTGTAGCCCGTGGTCACCTCTTACGACACCCACGAATAGAGATGGGGGGTGACATTCTAGCCCTGCACTCCACGGTGGTTACAATACATGCTCTACACAAATAATACTAAATTTATAATATATAAATATATTTTATAAATAGAAAGTTTTTAGTATATATATATATTTACTTTACTTAATACGAATAATATTGCACGCTGCCAACTGATAGTGGGCTAGAGCATTTGGACTGCCTGAGATGAGTCCAAATGCTTTTATTGTAGTAGCTGTAGTGTTGTATATAGTTTGTAGTATTTGGTTAATAAAGGCATACAGCCGAAAAAAAAAAACTTAATACGATATATAAGAACAATATAAGTGTTAAATTTGATGAAAGTCTAGAAATCTCACAAAAATCATCAAGACCGGCCGGAATCTTACGGACCCGCCGTTTGAAGATTTCCTTAGGAGTGTCTAATGGATAATGGTAACTCATTGCACTTTACATTTTACATTATGTATTGGGACGGAACCCTTTGGCTGCCAGCTTAGCGAAAAAGTTTCCCAATTACCAATTGCGTAAGATTTAATTGGATATATAAAACTGTAAATATATTCACGCTTTTATATCGCCATACACACATACGTTTGTCCAGATATATTTGTTTCCGTATAATAGACGGCGAGCCCATTGCTTACTGCATCAGCCGGAAAGTCCACTGCTGAACACAGCCTCCCCCAATATGGAGAAGTTTGTATTAATCCCCACGCTTGGCGGCGGCTTCGGGAACACAGTGTGAGATATCAGTTCCTCAGAAAGTGCTGCTTCTCACCCTCTGGTATTTACCTTTCGTAACCTCTTACTACTCCTACGGGTTGAGATGACATTCTAGCTCGGCACCCCAAGCACACGAGCCTATTGCTTACGGAACAAAAATTTGGACTGCAACTGCTACTGAACATTTTTGTCGGAATAATCAAATGACAGTCAAACAGAAACGGTCATTGACCCTAGGAGCTCAAGGTACCAAAGCGCCTCTCGACCAACAATCTTGCTAAAAACATATTATTTTGTTCCAAGAAATATTTATAGCATTTAGTCTTGAATTAATTTACTCCCAAAGAATTAAGTTATCTTTTTTCATTATTAGGTATGTGAATATTATTTTAAATTTTAACCTGTTTATTTAAAAATACCACTTTAACGGATTAAATCGCGTTTATTTAAAATTATTTTCATACCAAAACGACGCGGTGACTACGTTTCAAATATTTGCAATAATTTTAGTCACGGGTAGATTAATATAATAATTTAATATTTGTATATTTAAATTAAATTAAATTTATAATTATATTTATGTGTTATGCTATTTTTAAATAATGATGAAATTAAATAATCAAATTTAATTATTTGACGTGTATATCGTGTCCAAGAGCGTATGTACCGATATAATCAGATAAAATGAGTTTGTTTTAATAGTGCTAGGCTAGGTTTTTCACGCCTTAGCCTAAAGCTCTGTCTAACCTGTTGTATTTGTAAGTGATGTTGCATTAATATGTTGTTTTCCGTCTACTTCATATACAAAACAATCCCAGGCAGAAAAGAAAACCTTGTATTAATTTTGACTTAAAATATATGCATAAAATAAAAGTATATATTTTCTGACATGAAACAGATTGAACTGACTTCAGAAGCAGATGAAAGTAAAAAATATTTTCCAGTAGATGGATGGGTCCCTCAAAAAGGTAGCTCCTTTTTATGGGACCTAAAACCGGTGCTGGGCTAGCATGTCGCCCTCCATCTCTTCCCGTGGGTGTTGTAAGCCATTTAGGAAAAAAAACCGGAAGCTGTGCACAAACACCTGTAAGGTTCTATGAAACGTTATCTGATATCATGGCGCACGTCATTTATCAAGGTTTATATGTGCGCCCTCACTTTCTTCCATGCGCGTGTTCTTGACTGTCTACTGGGAAGGGTAAATCAAAGTACTACATTTCGGTGATAACCATTAATTATTACTCCGCCAGAATTACATGTATAGTTACAAAACGGTTACACTAATGAGGTGGGCTGAAGTACGAACGCTCAGTACCAACGCGGGGGGCAACTGAGCGCATGAGGCTACTTTTGCAATATCATCACATTGTGCTCACGTTGCATGTGTCCCCACATCAACCCCCTTTATCTTTTATTGCTGATTGGTAAGCTTTTGAGATTGTGGAATCTCACCTCAGGGTAAGTGATGATGTGGTCGAAGGTGTTAACAGGCTTAACCTAGAATTACTGACTCTCAAGGACAGCTGAGCAAACACCCAACGGTGTGTCCGTTGGGTGTTTGGTGACAGATTTTCTACTTGAGTGAAGTTGGTGGTCGCTAGCCGGGCGGGCATTCACAAAATGTCCTTTCACCATGCGGTGAAGCTCAAGCCCGCGGTGGGATTCAAACCATGGTCCTGCTGCGCACTGGTCCATAGCCAATGCCACTGAGCCATAACTGTTGCACCTAATATTTATTCAATTACTACCTGCAACACGTCTCTCTTTCTATTTGCCACGCATAGCTCTGATCTCTTCTGACGCGGCACGCATCCTAGAACCATTCCGTTTGGGCGGAAACGCTGATGTACCTAAAGTGACTGAGACAGGCCTGGAGTTAATAAGAATCAATAAAAATACTGAAATTAAAAATATCTTCTCAAATAATATTATGAATGTAACATTACTTAAAATTAATGAAATGAATTAAAACAGAACGTAAGATATAATAAGTCAAATAAAGACAGTCATACTTCGTTTGAATAATGTGATCGCTAGATGATACAGCATTCGTTTATTCGCCAGTATTTTAATGAATGTTTCGTTAAGAATACAATTTGATATTTTAGTCCTGTGGGGTATATGTACTGCCTCGCTTTGGACTCATATTGAGAATTAATGTTTGATCGCATCTAATACTTGTTGTGTTTTTGTGATAAAAAGAATGTGTAGCAGTCAGATGCTAGGTCTTTTCAGCAAGATACCTAGTATCTGGTATTGGTAAGTACCATCGTAGTGTCAGATATTCCTCGAAGCATAAGTGTGCAAACAAGACCGTGTTAAGCCATAAAGGGTACTGGAGAAAGTGAAATTACTAAGCAAAAGATATAAGAGAACTAACGTGTTACAGTAATGAGCGCGTGCAGCGTCATGCAGAACAAGGATGGTGATAATGCAACTGCATTGTCTATTGCAGGTCAGGCATGTCCGCTTACCACCAAGCATTCACCACCTGTTCGTCTCCTCACAGTCACAGGAGTAATAGCAGCAACAGGATTCTAAAACTGTGCCCGGTAGATGGAAATAGGCTTGCCCCTTATTACATGGGACTAAATATTGGAGTTTGTTTTAAGCCTAACCCTGCAGGGATATGCAGGAGTGATGACATGTATGTATGAGGAATACATGTTAAATTGTTAATAAAAGAAACTCGTCAACCGCAGCAGAAAGAGTACACGAGAATATCCATATTTGAATAAAACTGGTACCATAGTTTCAGTTTGTTATAACGGTCATCAAAAATGAACCTAACCATAATATTTAAACTGTCTTTGATCCTTGCCATTCGAATAATTATAAGCCTTACCAACTATACTATATCAGCCGGATTATCCACTGCAGAACACAGGTGTGCTGCCCACCTTCTGGTGTGTGACCCTTATCAACCATACCCACTAAGAATTATTGAAATAGCGCCGAAAAAAAACAAATGCCGTTTCTACATAAATTGTGTAAGATTTTCTTTGTTTTTAAATCACGTGCACATCAAGCTGTATTACGTGGAAGTTTTGCAATGAAAGGAGATCAAAGCGTGGTTCTATTTCTATACCAAGTTCAAGTAAAGAAGCTCCATAAACATGACCCAGAAGCCGTCAAAGGCAGTCCTGAAGGGCGTCTTAACTTAGATCTCACAGTATATCATTGAACAGAAAATAATCTTACAATAAGTGGAAATAGAACAAGTTTGTTGAAAGTCATGCGAAAGTGTTAACTATTTGAACAGGATTGTTGGAAAAATGCTAATAACCTCTTAGAGGTCACTTTTGTTAGTCCTAAGTTTTTTTTTTGTGTTTTTAATTAATTACAGGCACAAGAGACTTTTAACATCAGATCCTCGTGCTTATTCCATAAAAAACACAAAATTCAACATAAAAAATAAATACATTAAAACCCGTTAATATAAAAATGTTTGTTAAAACAGAAGTCAACTCTAAGAAGTTGTTTGCATTTTTCCAATAACCCTGTATAGGTGTTTTGAAGCAGTGATGGCTCAGTGGTTTTGGCTATGGACTGCCGTGCAGCAGGTCCATGGTTCGAATCCCGCTGCGGGCTTGAGGTTCACTGAGGTGGAAGGGGATTTTGCGAACGCCCTCCTGGCTAGTAACCACCCTCAAGTAGAAAATCTATCGCCATGTACCTAAAAGTGTGTTCCGGCAGCGGTCCTTGAGAGCCAGTAAAATTACAGGCACATGAGACCTAACAACTGTACGTCTCAGTGACGGGCACAGTGCAATTTGTGTTGACGAAATGCATCTGTTATGGGCAGAGGTTAGTCCACTTAACATCAGGTGGACCTCGGGCTTGTTCCGTTACAAAAACATAAAAAAAAAGGTACTTACACCAATGCAAGAACGCCACGAGGCCCAGCTGATACAATTTTCGATGCACTTCGATGCACAAGCGTGTTTACCGGTTGTTTGTTCTCACTCAAAGCATCAAATTATGATAAACTAGGAATTATGATAAACTAGGAATTATGATAAACTAGGAGAGAAAGTGATTTAGATCAGAATTAACACAAGATGTGTTGTGTTTCCAACAAAAGACTTTCAGGCAAAATCTAGCAATTTTTCACATTTACAAATTTTTAGGGCATTTTAATATAGGTTATAATAATCATTATGTATCCACATACCAAATTTCGTTATGCTATCTCAGACAAGAGCGCAGAGTTAATTAGCTGTCTACTGCAAGCTGTGTGTTCAACTCTATATACTGAAAAAGTACATATTCCTATTTGTATTATGTAAAATAATATTTTTTCATGACTAATTGCCATTGAACTAGATTTAATTACATTTGCTACATTACGATTAAACTAGCAAAAAGTTGAGCTTTGTGAGGGCCCGCGTTTATTTTACAACCTGGTTCTAGTGGTGCCATCTAGTATTAAGTAGATTAACTACGATGTATTTACGTATTGGGTTTAGTTCTGTTGCAGCGATGTTAAGTCTTTGGTTTTCTAACAGGTGGCGTGAGTAGTACAATAACATTCTATCCAATGAATACAAAATCGTTAATGGTCATATGTTAATGGTTATAAAATCATACTTTTACGACAAATAACACGTCTAGATATGATGTTTAATTACTGTGTTAAAGCACATATCTTTAGGCGTGATAGTTTTTCAGTAAAAGGGGCCACAAAATGTTCAAGTTGTAGGATTGTGGTAGAGCTCGCTTCACTTGCCCTAAAAATGTTATTCTGACTTGTATTTTATCAATATAGCCCGCAATATTGTAACACAACACATGCTTTATAATCGATTCTTACACCTAAAGATAGGAATTTTTAAAATATAACAGCTGTCTTGATGAAAGTTATCAATATTAACGAAGACAGTGACACTGCATCTGCAAAGGACGTGCGTGTCAGTTTTAATATTTTTACTCTTGCAATAACGCATGCTCTGCGGATTACATCACAATATTACAAATTTACGACAGGAAAAATTATAATCATGTGCAGGATTCGAACCCACGCCATCCACCCCTATAGTCAGAGCCTACTCTGACCTTTTAGGGTAACATGACATTATGACTTTATATGTTTGCGTCATCAATAACAAGTTTAAAGCTAATTGCAAAATTAGTCTTGTTTGTAGTACAACGTAAGTTGAACTATAGGTGTTGCTCCATCCCTGTATGATTAAAAGAACGAGAGAAAAATTAGAGTTATGAGTCATAATGTCATGTTAGCTTAAATGGTCAGAGCATGCCCCGGCTATAGGGGTGAATGGCGTGGGTTCTAATCCCGCATATGACTATAATTTTTTCTCTCGTAAATTTGTTATTTTGTAATTTATATCAGTGTTTACTTTTGTGTGTGACTTACGTAATACCATGTCATTGTCGACGCTCATTACCGACAGTGATATATAATATTTCGCAAATCATCTTCGAAACATCAACTAAGTCGAATTACGAGTGATATCAAATAGCCGTCTTGAGAATAATGATGGTAATTCAGCCATATTATCATTCAAAGATAATGAGTAGATGACATAATCGTGCTGGTCATGCGGAGCAGCTCTCTTAGTATAAGTTGCTCGCAGCTACGCATCGTGTTTTCTTCTTTCTCCCTGTTTTGTAAAGGATCTGACCAGAACTTAATGACTTCATTATAAGGTTTTTGGCCTCATTGTATAGTGATCTTGATCATATTCTCCCTAATCCTGGTTGCTTTCAAAGTACGTAGATACTTCTTTGAACTCGAAATAAAATGTCAAAGTAAAATGTGAGCTATGATTCACTGACCACGACAGTTCAATTTGTCCCGGTTTTAGGGATGAATTGTAGAGCTCGTGGTGAACATTTTTCCTTTTTTTTTAGTGTATTTGCTTAGCAGGCGTGAATGCAAAATTTACAACGTTAGAATGACAACGTTAAGTAAATATTACCTATCATTTGATTTCGAGAAAATAATTAAATTGCTCTAACTACTCTATCAGCCGGATTGTCCATTGCTGAACACAACCTCCCCCATTAAAGGGGGCTTTGCCATAATCCACACGCTTGGCAGGCGGCTTGGAGATCACAGTTAAATATCGTTCCTCAGAAGGAGCTCAGAAAGCGCTCACCCTAACTGTGTGTTCCGGCGGCTGTCTTTGAGAGCCAATAATAATGATAAGCCTGAACAACAGGTGAGATAGTGCTTATAGGCTATCACTATCCCACAACTTGAACATTTTGTGGCACACTTTACTGAAAAACTATAACGCCTATAGATTTGTGCTTTAACCTAGTAATTTTACTCAATATCTAGATGTGTTATATGTCAAAAAATATAATTTCATACCTATTTAAAAAAAAATAACATAAAAAAATTTGTATTCATTAGATATAATCTTATAGTACTACTAACGCCATCTGTTAGAAAACCAAAGAGTTAACATCGCGACAACAGAATTAAACACAATACTCAAAAACATCATAATAAATCTTATATGAAGTAGCTTCCTTTGTCCCAAACACAAACCTTTCAAGAATAAGTGTAAGTAATTAGAGGGGCTGAACGTGACCCTCCTGTCCCGGGTCCCATCGACCTTGGGCTCGTGCAGTCTGCATGCTAATGACCTGTTTCATTGCGAACGGAGGCCGGATTCTTAACATTACTAGAATGACCTCCTTGACACAAATTCCTGGCTTCATTTTTAGTTAGGTAGTTCAAATACGTTTTAGATGAGATATGCTTTTATCAGCTTCGTATGTAACTTTTTTAATATTGTTATGTTTGCAATAACGCCTGCTCGGCGGATTACATTACAGAATTACAAATATACGAGAGAAATAATTATACATGTGCGGGATTCGAACCCGCGTCCATCCACCCCTATAGCCGGGGTACGCTCTGACCGCTTGAGCTAACAAGACAATGACTCATAACTCCAATGTTGCCTCTCGTTCTTTATTTAACCATCGTATTGGGATGGAGCCTATAGTTTACTTACTTTGTACTACAAACAAGACCAATTTTGCTACTGGTTTTAAACTGGTAAATGATGACGCAACCTATAATTTTATTACTGTAGAATGTTAACAAAGAGAAAATTACTCGCTAGTTTAACTGATTCTGCATGCCTGTTATCGGTTGAAAATGTTGTTTCACTTTGTCATATTTAAGACTCTATTCATTGTACATATTTTCAGTAAATAAATAAATTGATTGATTGTTGTTTGCAAGAACGCCTGCGCGGCGGATTACATTACAAAATTAAAAATTTACGAAAGACAAAAATTCTCTAGTAAATTTGTAATTTTGTTCGTATGTAACTTCTTGGTACCAACATTATCTTCCTATCTTACTAATTTATAGTTAATTCAATATGTGTTATATAAAATAATAATTATAAATAATAGGGTACAACGGAACCCTTACAGACTAGTTTATATTCTAACACCAAAATCAGCTAAATATTCTTAAAAGCGTTTAGCTTTGTATGTTAATATTATTAGTAAAATACCCAATGAATTTAAAGATCTTAATTTATTACAATTTAAAAAGAAAACTTATAAAAGGTTGCAGTATAAAAAAAAACAATGATGTAATTGTAAAATGATTTCGTTAAATAACCTATTGATATAGTTAGATAAAAGTAGCATGCAAATAGTATTAATTTGCATGCTACTTTAATGTTCTCATGTAATATTTCGAAATGCTTCTACAACGTCAGCCCATTTTGCACTCAGGAGGTTAATGAATAGATAATCGTTGAAGCACATTGAGTTTAATCTAAAATTATCGAATTGTGACTAAAAAAATATAAAGTACCAAAAAATGGAATCGACTTCAACACTCAAATGTGTGAAATAACTTGTCCAAGTCGGTACCATGCGCACTATATTGTGATAATTGGTATTTTGGTACTTACTGATTTCAACAACTTATTTCACACATTTGATTGTTGAAGTCGATTCCATTTTTTGGTACTTTATATTTTTTTAGTCACAATTCGATAATTTTAGATTAAACTCAATGTGCTTCAACGATTATCTATTCATTAACCTCCTGAGTGCAAAATGGGCTGACGTTGTAGAAGCATTTCGAAATATTACATGAGAACATTAAAGTAGCATGCAAATTAATACTATTTGCATGCTACTTTTATCTAACTATATCAATAGGTTATTTAACGAAATCATTTTACAATTACATCATTGTTTTTTTTTATACTGCAACCTTTTATAAGTTTTCTTTTTAAATTGTAATAAATTAAGATCTTTAAATTCATTGGGTATTTTACTAATAATATTAACATACAAAGCTAAACGCTTTTAAGAATATTTAGCTGATTTTGGTGTTAGAATATAAACTAGTCTGTAAGGGTTCCGTTGTACCCTATTATTTATAATTATTATTTTATATAACACATATTGAATTAACTATAAATTAGTAAGATAGGAAGATAATGTTGGTACCAAGAAGTTACATACGAACAAAATTACAAATTTACTAGAGAATTTTTGTCTTTCGTAAATTTTTAATTTTGTAATGTAATCCGCCGCGCAGGCGTTCTTGCAAACAACAATCAATCAATTTATTTATTTACTGAAAATATGTACAATGAATAGAGTCTTAAATATGACAAAGTGAAACAACATTTTCAACCGATAACAGGCATGCAGAATCAGTTAAACTAGCGAGTAATTTTCTCTTTGTTAACATTCTACAGTAATAAAATTATAGGTTGCGTCATCATTTACCAGTTTAAAACCAGTAGCAAAATTGGTCTTGTTTGTAGTACAAAGTAAGTAAACTATAGGCTCCATCCCAATACGATGGTTAAATAAAGAACGAGAGGCAACATTGGAGTTATGAGTCATTGTCTTGTTAGCTCAAGCGGTCAGAGCGTACCCCGGCTATAGGGGTGGATGGACGCGGGTTCGAATCCCGCACATGTATAATTATTTCTCTCGTATATTTGTAATTCTGTAATGTAATCCGCCGAGCAGGCGTTATTGCAAACATAACAATATTAAAAAAGTTACATACGAAGCTGATAAAAGCATATCTCATCTAAAACGTATTTGAACTACCTAACTAAAAATGAAGCCAGGAATTTGTGTCAAGGAGGTCATTCTAGTAATGTTAAGAATCCGGCCTCCGTTCGCAATGAAACAGGTCATTAGCATGCAGACTGCACGAGCCCAAGGTCGATGGGACCCGGGACAGGAGGGTCACGTTCAGCCCCTCTAATTACTTACACTTATTCTTGAAAGGTTTGTGTTTGGGACAAAGGAAGCTACTTCATATAAGATTTATTATGATGTTTTTGAGTATTGTGTTTAATTCTGTTGTCGCGATGTTAACTCTTTGGTTTTCTAACAGATGGCGTTAGTAGTACTATAAGATTATATCTAATGAATACAAATTTTTTTATGTTATTTTTTTTTAAATAGGTATGAAATTATATTTTTTGACATATAACACATCTAGATATTGAGTAAAATTACTAGGTTAAAGCACAAATCTATAGGCGTTATAGTTTTTCAGTAAAGTGTGCCACAAAATGTTCAAGTTGTGGGATAGTGATAGCCTATAAGCACTATCTCACCTGTTGTTCAGGCTTATCATTATTATTGGCTCTCAAAGACAGCCGCCGGAACACACAGTTAGGGTGAGCGCTTTCTGAGCTCCTTCTGAGGAACGATATTTAACTGTGATCTCCAAGCCGCCTGCCAAGCGTGTGGATTATGGCAAAGCCCCCTTTAATGGGGGAGGTTGTGTTCAGCAATGGACAATCCGGCTGATAGAGTAGTTAGAGCAATTTAATTATTTTCTCGAAATCAAATGATAGGTAATATTTACTTAACGTTGTCATTCTAACGTTGTAAATTTTGCATTCACGCCTGCTAAGCAAATACACTAAAAAAAAAGGAAAAATGTTCACCACGAGCTCTACAATTCATCCCTAAAACCGGGACAAATTGAACTGTCGTGGTCAGTGAATCATAGCTCACATTTTACTTTGACATTTTATTTCGAGTTCAAAGAAGTATCTACGTACTTTGAAAGCAACCAGGATTAGGGAGAATATGATCAAGATCACTATACAATGAGGCCAAAAACCTGCAGCAACTCGGCGTCGAGACGCTTCAAGGCCCATCGCGGACCGATCTCGCCGGTTCCCTCCCTCACCATGTCCGCCGAGGACGGGGAGACGCTAAACCGGATATACCGGTGATCGGAGAGCGTCTCCTCGTCTACCAACACCTGCCAGTCGCGAATTTGGCAGGCGAGGTCTGGGGTGGCAAACGTCACGTCGACGATTGATCCACCCCATTGGCGGACGCAGGTGTTCTCACTCCCGGTGTTCACGACGCAGAGGCCTACCTCGGCCAGCCACTCTAACACTGTGACGCCCCGCGGACAGGTCCTTGGGGACCCCCACGCCAAGGATTTGGCGTTGAGGTCCCCCATGACGATCACGGGGCGTGGGCGGGTCTGACCTATGAAGGTTCCCACCTCACCGAGAAGAGCCTCTAGCTCGTGACGGGGCCTGTTCGGGGAGTGATAAACACCCACGATGACGACAGGGCCCACTCCTGCCGCCACGAAACCCCTGCCTCTCGCAACCCCTACGAGAGGGGGGGATGTAGTCGGCGACTGGGTGGTGATTGCCACCAAGCCGTCAAGGCCCCCCACCCAGTCACTCCTGGGTGGGACCGTGTACGGCTCGGCAACCACCGCCACCTTGATCGACCGCTCCGCCATGCACTGCAGGAGTAAATCCTGAGCGCGGGCGGAGTGGTTGACATTCGCCTGGAGGAAGGTTAGGGCCATACTAACCTACCTCCATAATGTCCGCTCGCCCTTTATCGGAGGGAGACGGTCGCGGCTGGGCCTTAGCCTCAGTCGCGACGGCCTTTCGTCGAGCCCCTGACTTGAACGGGGGCTTGGCGCATGCCTTGCCCCCGGAGAGGTGGTCTGCCGGCTTACCCGCAGCCGCACAGAGTGAGCAGCGGGGGGCGGCAGAGCAGTCACGGGCTTTATGGGCCTTTTGACCGCAGCGATAACACTCATCGCTACGGTCAACCTCGTTCTTACATTGGGCCGCAACGTGGCCCAAGGAGAGGCAGCGGAAGCAGCGACGCGGCCTGGGGTCGAGGTGGTTGGCCTGGAGATCTTGACCTCCGCTCGGTCCCCAAATACCTCCCCGAGTTTCCCGGCGAGGAGATCCGCTTTCGCGGCACTGTCCACTCCGGGAACCTCCAGGATCCGGGCCCCAGTGGCCGCCGTTCGGATGGTCAACGGCGGCACACCCAACTCTCCGAGTTTAATCTTAGTCTTGGCCTCTGCCAAGACGTCGCCGTATGACACTCCTTTCTCCGCCGCCCCCGGTTGCAGCGTGATAACTACAGCTGCAGTCCGGGGCGTGCGGAGTTTGGCCGTGCCCTTTGTTTGGGGCGGGGGCTTCTTCTTCTTCGAGGGCTGTGGAGGCGGGACCGGTGTCGGTGTCTGCACCGGGCGGGCAGGCCCTTTGGGTCCCGCCCGCACCGCCGCCACTACCTTGTCGCTCCTTTTCTCAAGGCCACGTCTGGCCACCAGATGCCAAGCCTCTGTCAGGGGAGCTGGGACAGGGGCAGGCACAAGCGCGGCGGCTGCAGGAGCCGGGCCCTTCGCAGCCTTGTTCTTGGCCTTCTTCTTTTGCCCCGGGGTGTTCACCGGGGCGGCTCCTCGGCTTGTGGTGGCAACTGGTTGCTGCACAGAGCCAGGTTTCTTCCTCTGCACCGGGGTGATCGCTGGGGCAGCTCCACGACTTGTGGTCGGTGTCGGCTGCTCCTCAGACACCCTTCGCCGATCTGCGGCGAGAGGGGGCCTGAGGGTCTTCGCAGGCAGCAACCGCTCCTCTAGACCTTCGAAGCGAGCGTTGATCATGGTGCCCACCTGCACCAAGACCTTCCGCATCGCTTCGTCGCCCACGAGGGGCATGGGGGGCTGAGAAGCAGGGGCCGTAGCCTGAGCCTTCCTTACCTCGTCCATTTGGCGACGGAGCTCCTTCAGCTCCGCCGTCATCTGCTGGTTGGCCTTAATTAGTAAGGCCATCTCCTCTGGCATCGTGCGGGCCCGCGACTCTTGGAAGGACGCTTTGATCGTCATCGCAGCGTCCTTTAAGGCCCTCACACACGTGCCTTTTAAATTTTTGGACTTGGTGGCCACCGTTAAAACAGTGTCCACCGAGTCCAACAGCAGTTTCTCCAGGTGAGCGGCATCGCAGTCGCCCAGCCTCAGACTGGTAGCCGGAGGTTCCGGCACCTTCAGAAACTGGGCGGCCGTAGATGCCGCCCTTCTCTGCTGCAGCTCATCCGCCAGCTCCTTCTCGGCGATGAGCCTCAGCTCCTCCTCCCGCGCCCGGTTCAGCTCGGCCTTGGCTTTCGCCAGGCCGACATACTGGCCGGTAGTGGGCGTCCTTCCTCTGGCGCTTCCTTTGCTGTGTCGCGCAGCTGGGACCTTTGGTGACGGTAAGGGGTCACTGTGGTCCCCTTCATCCTCTTCCAGTCGCCTCTTCCTCCTTCTTTGGGAGCCGCGTGAAGACACGGACTCCCACGTCATTGCATCGGAGTCCGTCTCCGATAAATTCGGAGACGGAATCCGAAGCACTGTATGCAGTGGGGTCCCTTCTGCGCCTGCTTCAGACGCAGAAGAGACACCCGCTGCCTCCTCCTCGCTCATGTCCAATGACGCGGTGGCAGAGGTGGCGCAAGGATTGCGCTCTCGCTCTGCCGCGGCGTCCAGCCTCAGAGGGACTGGTATGGCGCTGTCCATGCGCTCCAGTACCACTCTAGGTTCCCGTTTTAGAAACGGGACCAGGTCCAAAATCTTGCCGGGTTGCTCGTTTTTGGAAGAATCGGAGTCCGTTTGCCGTTTGCTGTGGTCGTCGGTGCGCGGGCCGGAGCCCGCGAAGCGGTTGTTGCCCCCCCCAGATACGGTGGGGCAGCCTTCTTGCGAAGGGTGGGATTTACCCACCTGGGGACTGTTTTCAATCGCTTTGTGGTTCATTTTTTGTGTTCCTTTTTTAAGGGGTGAGGTCCCCTTGTGGTGCTCTCGTCGCCGGGTTCCCCCCGACTATACATCCCCTGTGCGGGCACCAAACATCGGGATTTGGAGACACATAATGCCCGACAGGGTGGCCGAGTTGACCCTCCCTGCCGCGCCGCGAGCCTTGCAGGCCCGCCATCCCACGACCCGAAGGTCCGCTGCAGTCGCTGTAACACGACTGCCGTCCGAGTGTGCCCGACAGGGTGGCCGAGTTGACCCTCCCTGCCGCGCCGCCGGCCTTGAAGACCGGCCATCCCACGACCCGAAGGTCCGCTGCAGCTGCTGTAAAAAGGCAGCTGCCTCTCCAGATTTGCCCGACAGGGTGGCCGAGTTGACCCTCCCTGCCGCGCCCACCGTCAAAAGCGACGCCGCTCCTCCTCGTGCACGACAGGGGAAAACCTGTCGTGCCGCCAGCCTTGCAGGCCAGCCATCCACCGACCCTACGGGTCCGCTGTCCCTTCTCGGGACCCCACCTCCGCGGATGAACCGCCTGCTCATCCACTGTGCCCTATGCTAGCTTCATAGGGACACGCGGAGAGCACCTACACGTCAGAATTTTAGCCAGCAGCCAACAAGATCTCATATAGAGAAGTTATTGACTGCTGCCCAGGGTGCACCGGCCCAAACGCTTCTGTACTCCCCGGATAAATCCCCGGCTTATCGGGATTCGCAACAAGCCCATGAATATAAATAGCCCCAGAGTTGAATTGGATAGTAAAATAGTACGTTTTCCGGCTGAAGATATGTAATATAAAAATATATCTTACTATCTGCGCGCCGCGGTATCACCCGCGTGTTGATGGATGATGCTTATAAAATTTGTATCATATGGGTTAATCCAGCGCCTCGTCTACCTCCATACTAAATTTCATGAAAATTGATCTAGCTGTTTGAGCGTGAATAAATTATAAACATACAAACATACTCACAAACGTTCGCATTTAATATTAGTTTGATAACTACGAATAAATAATAAGTCAGGAAATGAAATTCTGAACAAACTCCAAACAAAAAGTGCCCTACTTCACACCAAAACGACGTATGAATGAAGAACGAATCACTTCCTAGCTTACAAATAGACATGCTTGGTGATTGGTTTAAATTCATAACAAAAGCAACGATTGGTTTGACGGTGTGCTGCAATGTCTGTTATGACAACTGAGTTTCAAGTATCCATAGTAACTTAGAAACTCGAAGCAGCTCAATTACCGCAGATGGGACGACGTTAGCAATAAGTGGTCCGGAACAAGTCAATAATAAAACAGTTATTTATATTGTACAATGTTTTTTAATAATTTTTTGGGCTACTTTTTACAACTCAATAAACGCTAGATCCTGTCAAATATGATATGTTTATTAAGTTTTTGTCTAGAAGACATTAAAAAAGAATCTTTCTTCGCAATGTAACGAAGTCAGATTCTGAGACATTCAAAGATAATTTTTATCAAAAATAAATTATGGCTGTTAATTGTTTAGTGACTGTTTATCAGTTTTTCATTCGTGCTTTGCAGTACTTGTTAAAACAGGATATTTTTTAAATTTTGTTTTTCTTTGTTGTTCGTCACTATATTAAGCGTTTGTATTATTTTCCTGAAAATAACATTGAAAATCTGTTTCAGATCTACGAAAGAAAAAAAATACCTCTAGATTAAGTGCAAAAAATGATAGTTAAACCTTAGCAATTTATATTTTTGTGCCTCATGCGCTTGAGGGTCTGCAGTATTTGTTTTATTGAGAACTCTGGTAAATCACACACTTCAAAATTGGCAGTGGGTAAATTTTCTTTAGCCTGTAAAATTTTTAGTGCTTTAATTAGACCAAACAAGAAACTGTTTAATGGTATAGTTATTTTATGAGCCAAAAAGCCAAACCTATATAACAAACCAGTTTATATCGTTCTTTCTTTATTCATTTTCTATAGTATCTCTTAAAAAGGTTGACGTTTTTTGTGACGAATCATCTGGTTGAAAAAGTAGCTCAAATATAGTTTTAATATTTAAAAAGAATGTTTTGAATAATAAAACAATATGTAACTACTGTACCAACTAGAAAAGCAGTTATGTGTAACAAGGAAGTTTATGCCTTATTTTAATTATTTCTAAATATCGTTTTCGTCAAAATCCATGGAGCATACTCTGCTGGTTTTCAAATGCATCCACAGTCATGTCTTTCTAGCTTAACTGCAGCTATCCACTTATTTTGCCGAATTAGATCAGCAGGAAACAAAAAAAAATAGCAAAATACATTAAAATATATTAATTTAATCGTTTTACATTTTAAAATTTCATCATGAAGGAAAAAAAAACCTTCTAGATGAAAATTTACTGACTTCATCTTGCATGGTATTGACAACCTCGCTTTGATAACGTATCTGAACATCATTGAATATTTTGATTACTTATTAGTGAAAAGTGATCCCTGGACATTTTAATCTTGTATGGCTTATGCACTAGTTCGCAATACATGCTGGCATGATTGTAGTGACCACTGTATTTCACAATGATAAAAACGAAAACGTACGCGAATGTTTAACGTGTGCTCGCTTGCAAGATAAATGTCCGACTGATGACGCGCTAGATACGACTTTTAAGCCCCACCTACCCCCACACCAAAGTCGTGTCCAAGACTTTGGTTGGGTAATTTTTTTATCGCAGTTACATTTCCTGACTTATTATTTCTTCGTAGTTTGATAAGGATCAATTTGTTACTAAGAAATATATGTATTAGAAATATTATATTATATTTTTTATGGTTCACTATTTTGGCGATAATGGCTTACACATAAAAGATAAATATATGCTGTTGCGGGATTTATGTAGGAAAATTTAAGATAAATATTTCCGTTATACATTTTGTACGTGTGATACTAAAGGTTTTTGCAGCGCACGCCGGAATAGCTTGCATATTGCAGAATTCTTTTCTACTTACTTAGCACTCATATGTACGTTATATTTTCGACAATTTATACAATATCTTTATAAGTTATAGCGTATGTGTTATACAGTTGTCAGCCACAGAAGTTGATACCGTGGTGGTCAATGATAAAAATCAATGCTCACGTCTTTCTTAAAGGCATTTTCCACATGAAAAATTAAAATGAACAGGCAACAATATACGAGTATATGGTTTCTGCTATTTATAAATATTTTTTTATGTTATTGTGAAGGATCAAGCATGAGACCCAACTGATAGTAAGCTGTAACCTATGACAGATCCATTTCGTCACAAGTGACAAACTGCACTGCGCCCGTCTGTCTGACTCTGACTGAGATATACAGTTGTTGAGTCTCGTGTGCCTGTAATTTTACTGGCTATCAAGGATTGCTCCCGGAACACACTATTAGGTGCTTGGTGACAGATTTTCTACTTGAGGGTGGTAGCTAGACAGGCGAGCATTCGCAAAAAGCTCTCCCACCGTGCGGTGAAGCCGGCGGTGGGGTATAACCGCTCGGCCATCATTGCTTCAAAAACTATTATTTTATTCCAAGTCATATATGTAAATGTAAAGACCAGGGTAGGGAATTGCTGAAACCAAAAAAAAATAGTAGGATAAAACATGTTGAAACAAATTGAAACTACATTTTCAGAGAACATTTACCAACATTTTTAATATATACATATATATTTTGATTTAAATATATATATGTATATACTGTTTTACATTACCAAAAATAAGAGATTTCAACTAACAAAAATACGACCTACTTTTTAAAAAAGCTGCTTGTAGCGAGAATTTCAGATTGAAAATTACGGTGCTTTTTCGATATTAAGTCAAATTAGGTGAAAAAAAAATATATATCAAAAAAATACAGAGTGTTTGGGACATAAGAAGGTTAGTTTTCACTAAATAACGTAAAAAAAGTTTTTTGTATAAGATAAAAAAAATAACTTGGTTATTTGAATTTTTTACATAAATTTTGGGGTTAAGGGCGAAAACCATATAGACAAAAGTTGTAGATATTTTTATTACCTATAACTTTGTCGTAATTTCTTTTTCCATAGAAGAGTTTTTTACCCTCAAAAACTCACCCCCTTCCACTTCCCGACCTCAGATCGCCGTAAATTATGTTTCCTTTCACTTTTCTTATATTCTCTTCCTTTTTTAACAAGTTTCATCCTAACCGTTTTTCACTTTTTACCATTTTCAAGGCTTCTGCCCTGGTCTAGTATAGATTTCGAACGCTTTGTATTCAGACGGAAAAACAAATAGCCATACGAATACAACTAATAAGGTTTTAGATCCGACTCAGGACCCAAGATTTTCTGGGTAATCTTTAGCCAAGATATAGCGATCTAACCAAACCACCCAGAACGTTGACGCAAGAGAAGCGACAACTCAGCTAATACCTAGTAGATAAACAAACATGTATAAAGTAAAAGATTCCTAGACAGTATGTATAATTTAGAATCACGTCGCTTGCATCTGTCGCGTCTGGACACCGAAACTGTAATGGCTCTGTCACCGGCTTAAATAGTGATGGGACCCTACTATCCGTAAAATTTAGTTAAAATTAAACAGCAGTCAGAATTTTTGATTTCTTATTTATTTTTCAACTGGAAATTATATGTATGGTTTTTCATCAACTCGATTCATTAGTAGGTAGTAACATACTAGCTACGCTTCGACTCGACTGGCGATGTAATACGTCGGGTACCAGTTTCCGTTGAGGACGACCGCGGTGAACACTATATACAAACAATAGTAGATTAATTAACAACGGCATAAAGCGTTACTTCACGGACGTCATTTTGCATTCCAAACGCAGAAAGTTTGAAGCAGTGATGGCTCAGCGGCATTGGCTATGGACTGCCACGCAAATCTGTCGCAATCTATCGCCAAGCACCTAACTGTGTGTTCCTGCAGCTGTCCTTGAGAGCCAGTAACTCTAGGTTAAGCTGTTAACACCTTCGGCCACATCATCACTTACCAGCAGGTGAGACTGTGGTCAAAGGATTACTTATCATAAATAAAAATAAAAATAAAAAAAACCTTATATGATACACAAGAACCCAGTTCCAGAAATGCAAGGTAGCCCGTGTCAAAGACAGCATTTGATTAGTTGTTAACTGTTAACATAATAATATAAAATACTATATTCTGAATAATTCTCACAGGTTAACGATAGATTTCTATTGTTTGAATTAATTACAGATCTATGGGACTTAAACCTATTCAACGGTTTCGGAGAAAGAAATAAATTATTGTATAGAAACGTATCTTGCTGTAGGTATATACAAAAATATTTTCAACATCATTATGGTATTCATATACTCACTAAGTACTCTGTACCTTAATCCTACTAATGTGGGTCGGTGCAATAGTTCCTCTCTAACGACACAAATAACCAGTCATTAAGTACCCTTGCAACGGGAGATTACCGAGAGGCCTCGGCCGGCTCCAGGAAACTTTCATGATGAGCAGGAATTTGCAGGCAAGATGTTGAAGCATATGTCGACGGAAGATGCAGGAACGATTACGAAGATTAAAAACCACGATAACATACAACTCTTTTAAATTTACTTTACGTTGTAATTGCACCTCTCCCCCATATCTTCTCATGGGTGTCGTAAGAGGCACTAAGTGAAAAATACTGGAAGGTGAGCAGCAGCACCTTCTAAAGACCTACTATCTTACATTGCGATCCCCAAGCCGCCTGGCAAGCGTGAGGATTATGGCAAATATCCTCTTAATAGGGTAGGCTGACAAAGATAGACAGTAATAGTGTAAATAGATCTCATAAGTGAACTCAAACGCGAGTGTTTTGTAAGGTTTTTGCTAACGAAGCTCTGCGCTCAGGAAACACACTGCTGGCGTGCGCATTTAACCAGACAAGGATCCAGGAAGCTGTAGCAAGTCTACACCGAATCCTCAAAGCCACGAAGAAGCAGGCGAAAGGGACAAGGTAGGTAAGGTAGTAGGACGTGCATGTCCTGTTTCCTTGTAACTGCAACTTTCCCTCTTAGCTGTCAACCGGTCTACCCTCCTTTCTATCATCGCACCGTGAACAAGCCCTAACAAAAGGCATTTACCAAATTCAGTCCACACCCGCCGGAGTCTCATGATTTCCTTTATCGACTCCACGCACCAGGTTCTTAAAATGGCACCATTGAGAAAGACTTTCTCAATATCCCATAATCCCCGTCCCCACTTCCAAGTTTTTTTTAATTTGTAATTTGTATGATAAGTCTAAAATTTTACTTGTATGTAGACAGTGACAATTATGTGATAAAAGAGGATTATTTAATTCTTCGGGCAATAATAAGCACTGTTTTGCATCCAATGTGTCGCAACATCCCTATCACAACTTGGTGATGTGGTAAGTATGGGAAATACGAAAATAATAAAATGTCGCCTGCCAAGTAAAGGTGGATGACTTATCTCGAAAACAGTAAGAAATAGGTAGGTGTGTTTTACGATAACAAACAAGAATATATTATTGAAGTCCTCATATGGCCGGGATATGAATACTTTCAAATTCCGCTCTGTAATAGCTTAATCGTTACGAATGCCAGGTTTGAACTTCATTTGAATTGTTCATTTATGACAAAGATACCATAAAGACACCTCATTATAAAACATACAATAATCCGTAACAGTCTATTAACGGAAGCCGTAAGCTGAATATATGCAACCTCCGTAAACAGATTTCACATCACTAGCGACCCTTAGTAAATATATGCATATGCCAACAGCGGGACACCGGGGCCGTTAGCCTTTTTGTCAAAAACATCAGCTAGATATATTAAATGTGGAATTATTCTTATCGTAGCTGGCGTAAAGTTAAGCATCACCTCTGACTTTATTTATTGTGGCGCTCCCTCAGGTATCTACTACCTTAACAAAATTGGGAAACCTAGTTTTACTCAAAAGAGTTCTAAGAAATTAGCAACAGGTCCACTTCGCAAATGGTGCATTTTGTAAATTGTTCAATTAGGAAATGGTCCAAATCTCAATTAGTCTACTTCGTAAAAGTTGGTTTAATGTCTAGAACTTCACGAACGGATCTGAAACATGTATGTAGTAATCTTCTGCTTAAATACTAAATGATAAATACCATATCAGTTGGTAAATAGGAAATCTACCAAACTTGTGCTTACATTGTCCAAGTTTTTTTTTTGTCTCACCTGAGTGATGATGTCGAAGATGTTGTTCAGGCTAACCTAGAATTACTGGGATTCAAGGACAGCTGCCAGAACACACCGTTAGGTGCTTGGCAACAGATTTTCTACTTGTGGGTGCGTAGCTATAGCCAGGCGGGCATTCGCAAAATACCCTACCACCATGAAACAAGTTTAATTACTTCCTGGGTTATATAATATTTATGTGTAAGTTATATAATACCTATTTATGTTAAGTGAGTATGCTCGTACCATGAATTCAAGTGCTATATCACCTTAAAGTTCAAGAGAACGAGTCGGGGAATGATTACACACCTGTTACGTTTATGTTTTGTTGGCTATCTGTTGCTGTAGTGGCTTTGTTCCATTCTGTTTATATAAATCGCAAATATTATATATTACAGGGCCAGCCTAGTGTGGGATTCAGGGATACTTATTAAGACAATACATGTTATTTGTACCTAGCTACCTAGCTATATTTAAATTAGTTATACTCATAAATTAAATGTAAGTGAAGCCCTAGTTTCGGTATCAATAAAGTTTATTATATATTACTTTACATACATTTTTTTTAATGTTATTTTGGCGGAATTAGATCGAGGCGACCTGATGTAATGTGACATCTGAAAGAGTTTTCCGTTTTAAAAAGGTCACATTCATATGAATTAATTTAAAAAAATCAGTCATGTTTTAAACGGACTAACCTCTGCCTATAACAGATGCATTTCATCACAAGTCCCGAATTGTACTGCGACCTTCACTTTGAGACATTGTTTAGTCTCATGTGCCTGTAATTTCTCTGGCTCTCCAGGACTGCTGCCGGTACACACCGTTAGGTGTTTAGTGACAGATTTTCTACTTGAGGGTGGTAGCTAGCCAAGTAGGCAATCGCAAAATGCCCTTCTACCATGCGGTGAAGCTCAAGCCAGCGGTGGGGATCGAACCAGGTACCTGCGGTACGGCAGTCCATAGCTATTACCGCTCGGCCATCATTGCTTCAAAACAAATTCGTCGGTAAAATGCTAACAACCTCTTAGGAATGACTTCTGCTAGTCCTAACAAACATTTTTGGATGTTTTTTTTTTATAATTTGTTTTTTGTGTTTGTTTATATGTATTTGAAGGAAAAAGCACGAGGACCACCTAATGTTAAATTAAAAGTCTTTTGTGCCTGTAATTTATTATATCATATTTTTTTATACTTTGCTCGATGTAAGTATTCAAAACTCTATTCAAAGGGAGCGTGACGGAGTCCAGTGTTGCCGCGGCGCATTTTCAACTTTCGTAATGTAACTTTTGTAGCTCTGCTCTCGGCTCGGAGTAGACATTGTCTTTTACTACGAGCTGTAGTTGCAAAAGGGGATGTCGAATAATTGGGGCTGAAAGTTTGTATGTTACTCCTATGTTTTGATGTTAGAAGCACGATATATAGGTTTAATGATATATGTATAAGGTTTGTAAGTAGTAGTAGACATAGGGACGAATAAAGGGGACACAAATATGGGTAAAATTTAATTGAAAGTTCAACATAAGCTGAATCTGCATGACCTGTACGTAGTGTGATATTCGACTAATAAATAATTTAGTTATAGATATGATGCGTCAGATAAAAACAAAAGCGATTAGGTAAAGAACATTAGGGATAAAATTGGGCTTGAAGTTTTGAAAGTCCCGTGTTTTTGAAGTTTGTAAGTACTTAACATGTTTTGTGACATCAAACAAGTACTATACCATTGATCTATATATACTAGAAGCGACATCTCAAACGAGGATAGTTGACCAGTGCCGTGAGCGCCGTAAGTGCAGTGAGGTATGCCGGCCGGCATACCTCACTGCACTTAATCTCCCCCACACACTGAAAAAGTAAGTGTAGGTATTATTATTCTCCACAGTCTAATCTCATTTCAATCAATTTTTCTAGATGGTTAGTAGATATTGCTACTGCTTAGGTACAGAATAAGTTGGTGTTGATTTGAATGCATTTGACGTAATCTCCGTTAGTACGCAACAATTCTTTTAAGTCTGCATCTGAGAGCATTTTAAGAGTTTCTATGTCAATGGAGTGTTCTGAAACAAAAATATTTTACTTACAAAACTGGAAGTTTGGATTGATATGAATATAAAATATAATATAGATAAGATAAGATAACAGTCACTTATAAATTCAAGTAAATTGATTTCACGTATTAATATGTCAGTACACATTAGCACTGCCTACTTATTAAGTATGTAAGTAGGTCAAGTAAGTTCCTAAGTAGGTACATAATATATACATCTGACTTGACCACCTCTTGCACATAAAGTTTACATGTGCCTCAACAGCTGATATACCAGTGAGAGCTTAGAGTGCTTGGTATTGGCCATAGAATGATACTTCTCATAGGACATTAACTGGTAAACCTTTAGCAATCAGTAGCTTCGAACTTTACGCCAGCCCTCAAGCAACCCACAAACACAAGCGTGTTGATGGAGTAGGTACCTATCTGAAAGGTTCTTTAAGATTTTAAGTATTTGTCATCAAACCAATACACTGTTGATTTTTGTGCACTATTCCAAAGATGCTTGCGGCAAGCTCATGCGCCGCATGTAAACGACGTCTGTACGTATGTACATACAAAACTCTTCGATTCCGCCTAAGCGACGCCGGTAATGTCGATTAGGTTAAGGTAAATTACATGATACATTACGTTTAGGTACCTACCTAGTTGTGGCTATGTTTACGATTTTTTATTATTGACAATTTTCTATGGCTAATTTTGTTCTATTTTAACTTCTTCAAAATAATTAACTACCTTTCTAAGAACGAAATAAGTTCGGCGTCGGCCATGTTTGCTAACACAATAAATAGCCACAAGTGCCTAGAAATATGGGGCTTAAATCTTAGGGACACTACTAAATCAATAAGTAACAAAATACACTCACCATTTAATTTTTCTATATAAATTTCAAGTCTCCACGATTTCAGATAATCTGCGATAGTTTCTTTTGCCGGCGATGCAGGCGTCGCGTCGTCCGATCCTGATCCATATCCTATGTGATTTTTGCACACATTTACTTAAATAAAACATGCGCTGTTGTTCACTAATATCAATCTTAGTAAATAACAGTTAATACGTTTTTATTATATGGGAATTTCGCAAAACGCACTCGTTCGAACCAAACCACAGCAAGAAAAGGAAACCAATATGGCTTGCGTCCGCTGTGCCGCCGCCGACCATAGCGTAACTTATATGCGCCGACGACGCCCGATGTTTTGTTCCTCCAACCAGGGTTTAAAAAATAGGGGCCTTACATGCAAGCATGTTCCGATTGATTATAAACTGAACAGTTTTGTAATTAATAATCACAGTCAGGTTGAAAGTAGCTTTTATTTTTTTGTTATTTACTAATTGTGTGTTTATCAATTGTTAACATTTGATTCTTTAATAGCTGAACAACATGAATGTATATTTACAACCACTTTTTTTGATATTTATATGTTTGTTACTAGTGAATCAACCGTTTCTTAAAGGTATATCCAAATAGTTCGCTTATTTTTAGTGAACTCAGTTTTGTAGTTGTAACTAAAGTAACGTTTTGTTAAATGTACATTAAAAAAGTCAATTATTGACTAAACTCAATATAACACAACCAATTTTGTAGGCCATAACTGAATCAGACGACGTGATTTAAACAAAGTTTGTTTACTTGCAGCTTTTTACAATTTAACAAAACAGGTTTAGTAAATTAGTTTTTTCACTGCAGGCAGCTGGGCACTCGCAGAGATAACACGCGCTTTACTTTGGAAAATTGTGTATTCAAAATACACAATTGATAATACACAATTTTTGAACGTAAAGCGCGTGTAATCTCTACGACTGCCCAGCTGCGTATGGGGGAGAGTATCCGGCCGGCTTACCTGCACTGGTCGACTATCCTCGTTTGAGATGTCGCGTCTAGTATATGTAGGTCAATGTACGATACTAAGTTTCTTATGATACAGACGAATTAAACGACACAAATAAGCATTGAAAATATATTTGTAAACTAAGTCTTATGTTTCAGCTGAAACTTGCGTCTACAAGTTTTATAGGTAAGAAACAATTTAATAATAGGCAGGATTAAGGAGTACAAAGGGTATGAAAGGGAGTTAGGTTCGGAAAGAAATCTCGAAAACTATTAAACAACTGAAAGTAAAATTTGGTTGGTAGGTAGTCTATGGAAAAAACCTCAAATATATAGCGGGCTTATAATTTTATTTTAATATACTTCATAGTAAGCAGGTAGTGGGTACCAACCTAGATGTTTACAATATAAATATTAGTAGATACTTAACGTTTAGACGCCGAAATAGCCCAGAATAACCCTCAAGACCTCAAAGAGAGCAGACGTACAAACACAAACAAAGTACTTGGCGGTAGTTGTACCCAATACATTTTAACTTCAAATTAAAGTACTTAACTACTTAATCAAAAATGACTAACTGCAATGGTTGTGAAAAGTCGATAAAAGCCTCGGAAAAGGTTATTTGTTCGCGACCTTCCTGCGCTAAGCATTACCATTTTGTGTGTGTCAACGTAACGGCTGAGGCGTTCAAAAAAATGCGTTCGTGGGTGTGTCCTTTGTGTATTAGCAAACAACCAAAAGGTGGCGATAATTCCAACACGCCTGTGAAACTGACCCTAGCACTGCCGACGGATGAGTCGGAACGTGCGAATGTAACGGTCAGGAAAGGCACCCCGACTCCAACGTCACCTCACGACGGTAACGACAATCCCAGAGCTGCTATACTAGAGAAGGTTAGTGTCGAAGAACAAGTACCCATGGCTAGCTTCATCAAAAATGAAGTCACCAAGGCCATAAATGACGCAATAACGGCTCAGTTCAAGGCACTGAGTGATCGTATAGCTGGCCTCGAAGTGTCCGTTAACTACCTAAGTGGTCAGTACGACGATATTTTTAAGTTTTACTCCAGCACTAAAGCGGATATAGCTATTTTGTGTGACGAAAATAAGCAGCTCCGGGAGGAGCTAAACACATTAAAAGTGCGTACGAAAACACTCGAAGACGCACAGGCCCGCAGTGAGCAGTGGTCCAGGGCACAAAACATCGAGGTGGTCGGTGTGCCTGAGGCCAAAGAGGAAAGTACGGTGGATGTTATCATCAAGGTCGCCGCTCAAGCTGGAGTCATTGTGCAAAGCGGTGACATTGAGTTTGCGCACCGTGTGCAGCCGCGCCGACCAGCCAGCACCGCCGCCGGAGCCCGGCCCCTCGGCCGCGCGATCGTCGCCCGCTTCAGGCAGCGCGCCATGAAGGACGCCGTCGTAGCCGCCGCGAGGAGGCATCGTAATATCACATCTAGGGAACTCGGTATGGGAGGCGAAGTACAAAAGATTTTTATAAATGAACATCTAACAAAAGAGAACAAACAATTATTAAAATCTTGTAAATCCAAAGCCATTGAAAGTAACTATAAACATGTTTGGACAAAAAACTGCCGTATATATATGAGGAAAACCGACAATTCGCCACCCATACCGATAATAAGTTCTTTAGACTTAGGAAAAATATAATTAAAAACACAATATTGCGTCAGCTACAACCTTTAATTATAATATTATATCTTATTCACATGTTTGTAACTTTGCTTAACCTTAAATTACACACACATATTATACAAACTCACTTTATTACTAAATCAGAGAAAACATTATTACTAATTTGCACATTACCTACAATAATTGTAACCATAATGAAACAACACAATATATCTCCTAGCATTTTACTACATCACCGCTTCAATTTAATATTAACAACATATTTCGTTCTTATATCAGTATTTAATGTAAATCATCACTTTGTGCTACATACTTTCACTGTCAGTATAAATAATTTAAACAAAGTATATTTTAAAAGAGTTCATACATTATTATTAAAATACGTAAGTACCCACTCACTATGTCTACATAATTCAATTGAAACTGCAATTAGTGATAAGTCTATCTTAGTCTTCATATGTCTTTACTTTTTGCGTTCTATAACGCCACATAACATACGGTGCACTATAACACTTGCTCACAATGATGTCCTGTAGATTGCAATTTTTATACCAAAACGTGCGCGGGCTCAGAACAAAAGTCAATAACTTTTACAATAACACACTGATATGCGAAGCTGACATGATCCTTTTGACAGAGACTTGGCTATGCGATGGCATTCTCGACTCCGAACTGACCACCGATAAATACGAGGTATTCCGAGCAGACCGTCGCTCGCTCGGTGGAGGAGCCATGATAATGTGCTCGCCGGGGCTTGCTGCGCGTGCGCGCCCTGAGTTTCAACGCGAACACCTTGAAGGCATATGGGTGACTGTTCCCAGGCACGCGCTTGCACTCGGCCGCGCTGCGCCCGGTCTCGCTTCGGCCGGTTTCCCTTCCACGACTTCGCGTCATGATCTACACGTTGGTGTTGTTTATTTACCTCCTGATAAATTGATACCCAAGCGAATAGATATCTTACTAGATGTATTGTCGGCTATTATAAATATGCACCCAAATGACTATATTCTTTTAGCGGGAGATTTTAATCTGCCATGTATTCAATGGTCAACAGGTGACGCGGTAGTTTTGAAAAAAGGTTCAGTTGATATGCAAGCTAGTGCCTCACATTTAATAAATAATACATCTTACTTAGGCCTAAAACAGTTTAACAATTTTGTAAACTCTCATCAGAACACACTTGACCTAATTTTTGCTAACTTCTCATTGGGATTGAGCAAATCAGAGAGCCCCTTAGTCAAAGAAGATACATTCCACCCAACAATTGACATAAATGCCACTGATATTTTAATACCTCCTCTAAAAAGAGCTCCGCAAACAATTTTATTATTTCGAAAAACAAATTACTCAGCTGTAAATGATTACTTTTTTAGCATAAATTGGTCTGAAAAACTATTAGGCTGTGATGTGGAAAAAGCTGTTAACAATTTTTATGCCGTTTTAAATGAAGCTATTAATCTATTTGTACCTCATATAACGAAATCTTGTAAATATACATACCCAGTCTGGTATAACAGGGAATTAATCAAGTTAATAAAAGAAAAAGTTAAAGCTCACCAAAACTGGAAAAAATATGGCAACAGATTAGAGTATAACTTGTTTTCCTTTTTGCGATCAAAAGTGAAAACTTTACAGGATACATGTTACAAATCATTTATAAAATCATCGGAAGAAAAAATAAAAACGTGCCCAAAGTTTTTCTGGTCGTATGTTAAATCAAAAAGGAAAAATAAATCTGATTTTCCTAAACTAATGTACTATGATGACAAAGAGCTAACGGACGAAAAGGAAATATGCCTAGCGTTTAATGATTTTTTCTGTAAGAACTTTAGTCAGCCATCTCCAAGTCACAATAGTATCTCATCCACCAGCGCAACCAATGCGGACTCTTTAAACAGTATCAATGTTAATGTTCATTTTATAAAAAAACTTCTTAAAAACACTGATCCTAATAAGGGTGCCGGCAGTGACAAAATTCCTTCTTGTTTCTACGTTAATTGCGCTGAATCTCTAGCAACACCCATCGCGTGTATATTTAATCGCTGTTTTCACGAAGGTTATTTCCTGACTACTTTTAAGATTGCGCATATTATCCCAATTCACAAGAAAGGCACAAAGACACTGATTGAAAATTACCGGCCGATCTCAATTCTGAATACGCTGAGCAAATTAATGGAAAAAACGGTACATCACCACCTATATCCATTTATATACAAAAATATACCCGTTCAACAACATGGCTTCATAAAGGGCCGTTCTACTAATACGAATCTAGCCATATTTACGAACGCTGTTCTTCGCGGTATGGATGGTGGCAAGCAGGTTGATGTGATCTATACGGACTTCGAAAAGGCATTTGACCGTGTTGATCACATCATCTTGCTACGCAAATTGCAAGAGTTAGGAATATGTGGTGATCTACTAAGATGGCTGGAATCGTACCTACGCAACCGCTGTCAAGCTGTAATCGTGGGTGGACATCGGTCTGATGTTATTAATGTTCCCTCGGGCGTCCCCCAGGGATCTATTCTCTCACCGTTACTCTATGCGGCCTACTTATATGATATCGGAAAATGTTTCAAATTTAGTAATTATCTTATGTACGCGGATGATACTAAAATTTACTATAACGTGAAAAACCAAACTGATTGCACAAAACTCCAGCAAGATTTAGACAGACTTCATAATTACTATGACGACAACAGAATCTTTATAAACATTAATAAATGTAGGTTCATGTCGTTTACAAGAAAGACATCACCAATTAAATTTGAATACAAGTTTAAAAATACTGTTGTTCAAAAAACACAGCTCATTAGAGACTTGGGAGTTTTATTAGATCACAAATTGTCCTTTAATGAGCATATTTCCGATATAGTCAGTAGCTCGTATAAAAACCTAGGTTTTATCCTAAGAACATGCAAACCATTCTCGGATATCAAATGTTTAAAAATACTGTATTTTTCATACGTTAGAAGCATCCTTGAATACTGTAGCAATATTTGGTGCCCTCAATATATTACCCATACCCAAGATCTTGAACAGATACAATGTAAATTTATTAAACATATAAACTATCGGACGCGACACAATTACATTGACTACGAAGAGTCGTGTGATTTTCATAATTTATTGACTCTCAAAGATAGGCGCACATTGTTGGACATGCTTTTTCTCCATAAAGTCTGCCATGGTGACATAGACAGTACAGACCTCACAGAACTGTTCCTACAGCTTGCAGCCCCTACGCTCCGCACCAGACATACTAATTTATTCTACATACCGCACTCGTATACTAAGTACTCCTCTAATTCTGTAATCATTAGAATAAAGAAGACATATAATGATAGATTTAGTTCAATAGACCTTTTCAATAGCTCAAAACAAAGTTTCAAACATGAAGTACATAAAAGTCTTGTGATGTAATAAAGTGAGTGTATTGCTTCCTATTTCGCTACACTATTTTATTTGTTATTTTCACATACATAACCCCCCCCCCAAACCCCTCACCTCCATACACTATAACAAGTTCGTTTAAGTACATACAATAAAAATTACATTTTACTAACTTTTAAGTTCCTGCTCTCTTTAAAATTAACACTATATAATGTAAATCCGTAATTGGATGTATGATTTAAATATTATGTTATTGTTTACAATAATTAAGATCTGTGGATTTTGTGAAATGAAATAAATAAATAAATAAATAAATAAATAAATAAATAAATAACCAATACGTAAAGTCACGACATGCGACGTGACATTTTTACATAGATCTACGCTACGTTCATGTTATTATCTAATCTATACACTATAAATAAACCAATGTAATATAATGAGTTTAGGTAATATACAATAATTTCAAATACCGGGTTACATGGTAGCGTGGCCGAGCGGTCTAAGGCGCTGGTTTAAGGCACCAGTCTCTTCGGAGGCGTGGGTTCGAATCCCACCGCTGCCAAATCTTTTTGCAGGCAAAAAATTTTTGTGACAGTAATGTAGGTACAGTACCTAATCACTTATTTAAAAAAATACCAGTGTCACTACTATATATCCACAAAGGGGTAGGCTAAGGTGTATAAACGGCGACATTACACGCATGTCATATTTTAAGATGATATAATAAAGAGCAAGAAAATACAAGTAGTCGCCTGCCTGATGTCTAACGCCTGACGTCACAGTTTCAATGTCACTGTGCACTGCACTGCGTTGGTCACCTCGAAACATGAGTTCTTATGGGTTATTAATTTTACTACAAGTATGGGTTGTTAATTTTACTACAAGTAAAATTAATAACCCATAAGAACTCATGTTTCGAGGTGACCAACGCAGTGCAGTGCACAGTAAAATTAATAACCCATAAGAACTCATGTTTCGAGGTGACCAACGCAGTGCAGTGCACAGTGACATTGACCTGGTGATACTCTTTGAGGCAGAATATCTGACACTGCCGTTGTTACTTATCAAGACGGACTCTTTCTCGAGAAGCCTAACTATTATGTAAAAAACTCGGCACGGACTACTACTACCACTTACTGGAGTTAGTCAGCAGCGCCTTCTGTGGAACTGATACTTTAAACAGCGATCTCTTAGACGCCTGCCAGGCTTGGGGATTACGGCACCCCCCTCCCCCTTAATGGGAGAGGCTGTGTTCAGCAGTAGACTACCCGGCTGATACAGTAAGTACCTATATACATTTATCTAGCAATTTCAGTCCGTTCACTTTTCGACTTTCACGTTGTACCTAGAAAAAACAGTTTAACTGTACCTCATGCCCATTACGAAGGAAAAATACTTTCAGGCCACAATGGCAAGCTTTCTAAGTGCGCCACTTACCAAATATTATTTGTTTGCCTTTACACGAAAACTACGAACCAATCGAAGATACACTTATGCCCCAGATAAGGGGCAATGTTTTATTTTATTTTTATTTTACCTGATATGTTAGTCTTTGACCACTATCTCACCTGGTAAGTAATGATGCGGTCAAAGATGATGTTCAGGCTAAACTAAAATTACTGCCTCTCAAGGACAGCTGCCGGAACACACCGTTGCTTGGTGACAGATTTTCTACTTGAGGGTGGTAGCTAGCCATGCGGCCATTCGCAAAATGCCCTACCACCATGCTATAACGACTGCCATCCTAAGCGACAACCATGACCCACGGCTTAACGTGCCCTCCAAAGCACGGAAGCGCTCAGTAGTAATGTCACTAGCGGTCACCCATCAAACTCATGACCAGGCGGATTTTGCCTGATTGGTTAAGAACAGCTAAGCCAACTTCGCTACGAGCGCTTCAAAAATTGCAATACTGGAGGACTGTTGCACACAAGTAACCATAGCCGAGAGCTATGGTTACTTGTGTGCGATAGCTATCGATTGCTGGACTGAATTTCTACTTTAGGGTGGTAGCTAGCCAGACGAGCATTCGCAAAATATCTTTCCACCATGTATGCTCAAGCCAGCCGCATCGAACTATTGACTTCTACAGGTATCACCCTCAAGGAAAATCTATCACCGAGCACCTAAATGTGTGTTCCGGTAGTAGAAATTGAGCGGTAATTATGAAATTACAGTCACACTGTATGTCTTCGAGTATAGTGCAGTATCTCTTATAGTGGGCTTTTTGTGTGTTCCGTCATAATAACATAAGAAAAAAATAAAGAAACTGTTACCGATCAGTAGAGAGGGCGCTTCCACACGTCATATATTATGTTAGCTTAGAAGGAAGAGCATACCCTGGCTTTAGAGGTGGATGACCCGGGTTGGAATCCCTCACTGACTACAATTGTACTTCTAGGTTAGCCTGTACATCATCTTCGACCACATCATCATTTACCATCAGGTGAGATAGTGGTCAAAAACTAACCTATCAGGTATATAAAAAAAAAAGTAATGTATTAGATATACCTACCAATAAAAAATCTCACAAATGAAGATACTTCTTAGTGTCAGTACTGTATCAGCCGGATCTGCTGAACAGAGCCTCCCCCATTAAGGGGGGGGGGGTTGCCATAATCCCCATGCGTCTTAGGCATCGCAGTTTAAGATATCTGTTCCTTAAAAGTCGCTGCTATGACATCCACAGGTCCCATCCCACGGGTAATTACAAGATATTATAATTTCCATGGATTAGATCCGACGCATTCGTGCCTAAGAAAACCAAAACCTCTTCATTGCTGTGAAGCAACTGTAAGTGAAAACAATGTTATTTCGTCTCATTTCCTTCACAACATAACACTAACCCTTATTTCAATCCAATAAAGCTCAAATTGTGTACATATTTCTCTTGGCTAAAGGTATACACGTGTCCAGAACGTCACAGATTGCATAACAAATACTACGGACATCGTGCTTGGCAACTGAATTGATTAGACAACTGTTGACTTGTAGGTAGGTACATAAATAAGGACTATGCTGTTAGGTGCTTTGCGACAGATTTTTTACCTGAGGGTAGTAGCTAGCAAAGCGAGCAATCCCAAAATGCCCTTCCACGCCGGCAGTGGGGATCGAACAAAGGACCTGCGGCATGGCAGTCATATATAGTATTACCACTCGGTCATCATTGTACTGTACTCTATCAGCTGGATCGCCCACTGCTGAACACAACCTCCCTTATTAAGAGGGTTTATGCCATAATCCCCACGCTGGGCAGGCAGCTTGGGGATCGCAGTGTAAGTTGGCAGTTCTTTAGAAGGCGCTGCTGCGCACCTTCCAGTATTTTCCCTAAGTCGCCTCATACGACACCCACGGGATGGTATGGGGTGGTGCAATTCTAACCCGGCACCCCACGGGGAACGGCCATCATTATGTACTTCAGAAATATTACAAGTATTTCAGTTTATTTCCCATCTACTTTAGAATTTTCCTAGCAGTATATAATGACGGATTACATACTTTGCCGCTAACATAATATAATAAAATAAAATATTTCTGTATAAATATTTTTGACATGATGACAATTCGTTGCCGACCCTTAAGGACTCTGTTAATCCCCTTACTAAAAGACCTCATGTCATAGTAATGAGGAATGAACAAATAAGGAAGTTCGTTCCACATTTTTACGGTATGCGGCAGAAACGATCGCTTGAAACGGACGGTGCGGAACATCCAAGCCTGCAAAATGTGAGGATGAGCATTAAGACAATGTCACGACTTGCGAAGGTAAAACTGGTCAGATGGAACAAGGTCAAAGAGGTCGGAAGAGCATTCCTCATTGTACAATCGATATAATACATATACATAGCGAACCGATGTCTCTTCGAATGCTATATGATATAGTGATTTGACTAATTGAAGCGCTCGTAGCGAAGTTTAATTAGCCGTTCTTAACCGATCAGCAAAGTTAAGCAACGCCGCCGCGGTCATGAGTTGGATGCCTGACCACTGGTGACATAGCTACCGAGCACTTCCGTGCTTCGAAGGAATGGCAGTCGTTATAGCATGGTAGTAGGGCATTTCGCAAATGCCCGCCTAGATAGCAACCACCCTCAGGTATAAAATCTGTCGTCAAGAACCTAACGGTGTATTGCGGCAGCTGTCCTTAAGTAACTCTAGGTTAGCCTGAACAACATCTTCAACCACATCATCACTTACCATCAGGTGAGATAGTGGTAACCTATTAAGCATAAAAAAATATGACTGCAAAGACTACTAAGTGCGCCACGTACTTTGAACGGTCCTGGATGTTGTCTTACTTATTAACAATTGGTCTAAAACACTTTCATTATGACATGAATAGGCAATCAAAACTACAAGACCTAAATAATCCGAGCTATGGATACTATTATTAATTCTATGTATAGCCGCGTCCAACCCACCAACCCACGCTTCACGTGATGTTGACATTGCACTTGACACTTTTGACATTGACATTGTCGTCACAGGCAACGTGCTTCCCGCCCGCAAGTAGAGATCCGGATTTAGATGGATGAATGAAATGCTTCAGTTGCTAATAGAATTGAAAATGGATTTATGTCTATTAATATCACGGATATTCCTGTTTGCGACATAGAAATTTTATTTTCACTTACTGCATGTAATACTAATTTGTGTTCACGGCATAGCGTCAGCATAGAACATGGCGTCAGGGACTTAAAACCGTTATGAATTTTGAAACAGGTTCGCTAATGTAGTTCCTTTTACGATTTGCATTATCTATACTTGCGGTAACCATATCAACTGAAGCGGTAATAGGTTACCTATATAATGAAAATATGCTAACAACGTCTTAGGGTTGACTTCTGCTAGTCCTAACAAAAAATTTTAGAAGTTTTTTTTAATCTTATCAAAAATGATTTTGTGTTTTTGACGGAATAAGCACGAGGACCGCCTGATCTGAGTGTCTTGTCCCTGTAACTTATTATTTCATATTTTTTATGGCTTTGCACGATGTAAATATTAAAAACAAAAACAAAGGGGGCGCGGGGCGGCACAGAGTTGCATCAAAACTTAAAAAAAAATCATTTTGAAGACAAGTTCTGTGTCTCGTAGTAAAAGACAATGCCTACTCCGAGCTAAGAGCGCCCGCCGCGCCGCGGCAATACTGGACCGCGCAGCGCTCCCCTTGATTAGCGTGATTTTATTTTTATTTTTTCTGATTTGGATTTCTTATAAGCTAAATAAACATTTAACTACTAGATACCCTGTTGAGAAATGATAATGTGATCGAAGTAGAATGGAATAAGTAAATATAACCAATCTTGGCTCTGAGGAAACACAGTATCTATAGATATTTATGGACCTTAGGTTCCATACATCTATTGTGTAGTTCGTCTAATATTACTGTAGTACATAATTATTACAAGGACTCGAATACCAGAAAGAAGTTTTTAATTGTTTAAAAAACCTTTTTTCAAGTTAAAATCTTATATTCAATTGTGGCATGTATGATGCTCTTGCGAAGTTAGTTTACATTTTTTTTGTGATCGGTAATAAACCACTATGCGACGAATGGATAAATATATTTTCTTAATTTCTTTCTAACGGACTAGAAACCATGGGGCCACGTAATCCAAATGTCATATTTTATTTATATTACGTTAATTAAGATTATTGAAATTATTACTATATTAAATTTTGATTGATCAAATACGGATTAATGACTAAGAAGTAAACACCAACGCCCGACAATTTTATACCGTGTGAAACAGACCGTGAAAGTTCCGTGACGGCATTCGGACCCTGAGACTTCCTTACATATTATCCGGAACGATGGAAGTCCGTGTTGCTACAAGCTTCCCCAAAAATTGTAATATGTAATTAAATAAAATTATTTGTATTTTCTACCGACTTAAAAAAAGGAGAAAGTACTTGAGTACCTTATAGACGATTTTGTGTTTGTAACCTCAGAACTTTTGAGTGGGTGAATGGATTTGGATGATTATTTTTTACTGGAAACTGACGCTTGCCGTGTAGTCCCATTTAAATTTCATCAAAATCGGTCAAGCCGAGAGTTTTTGAGTTACACTCCAATAACTGAAAATTATTTTTCTATCTTTACGATAAAGTCATTGACAGTGAGTTACAATCGATTCCATAAGTAGTAGTAGCAAGGGTCACTAAAAAGGGGAAAAAAATGATGTACCAAAAAATTTAAACGACTTCAACACTCAAATGTGTCAAATAACTTGTCGAAGTCGGTACCATGCGCACAATATTGTGATAATAGGTACTTTTGAACCATCATTGAAGTCGGTTCAATTATTTTGTAAAAAACTTTTTGACATTTTAAATTGTTGTTATTTCTATGACAGCTTTATCTAGATATTTTATTTTATTTTTGTCATTTAAATTTATTAAAATTTGTATGACAGCAGGTACTTAATTATTTGTGATATCTGTATAACATATATAATTATAGTATAAATATATTTTAGAATGTAAATTGTTCTAATTATGTTGATCGCCCAATCAACGTATCATTTTATTAGTGGTTCACTCTATGTACTAAGTTTTATATTATATTATATTATTGCCGTTCTCATGTAAGAAATATATAAATAAAAAAATATCCCGACATAATATCAGCAATATTCATACTTTCCTTGTACTTGCTAATTAAAATGTAGATATAATAGGCAACTGGTGTTAGCTACGCAGAGGTGGAATTTCCCAAACATTTATGTTGTCTAAATATTCACAAACTGTTTAGTAGCAAGAGATTAGGAAGGAATATGTTTTTTTTTAATCTTTGATATTGCCCTCTGCCTTTATCTATCATTAATTAAGACATATTTAGAAGACAAAATCACACACGAAAGACTTCAATGGCTTTTAACTAAATCTTGTCACTACAAACTTCTTTTTATTTAAAGTATTTAAATATTGTTTGGCGCTTATTACACGTATCATGATTTTGGTATTTTCATATATTCCCTAGTAAATTTGTTTTAATAATTTTAAATTTCTAGAAGATAAGACTAAGCTGGAAGCCCACGTGGGGTGCCGGTTTAGAATTGCACCTGCCCATATCATTCCGTGGGTGTCGTAAGAGGCGACTAAGGGAAAAATATTGGAAGGTGGGCAGCAGCGCCTTCTAAAGAACTGCCATCTTACACTACGTTCCCCGAGCCGCCTGCCAAGCATGGGGATTATGGCAAATACCCCCTTTATGGCAGGCTTGAGGCTGTGTTAACCAGTGGTCGAGTCGGCTGTTACAGTTATACCTTGGTGGAAACAACGTTATTCAAAGCTTGGTGACAGACTTTTTACTTTGGTGTGGTAGACAACCAGTGTAATATGGAAACTACTACAAGCTCACCTCATCCACTCTTGAGATTAAAACCTACAAGCGGTGATAGTCGAGCGGTAACAGCTATGGACTGCCGTGCCGCGGGTCCATGGATCGATTCCCAACGCTATACCTTGAGCTTCATCACATGGTGGAAAGGCATTTTGGGAATACTCGCCTGGCTAGCCATCCTCACGTTTGTGTGTTCAGGCAGCAGTCCTTGAGGGCCAATAAGTCATTATGAAAGTACGGGCACATGATACTTGACAACCGAATGTTTCAGTGAGATTTGCGCAGTGCACTTATGACGAAATGTATCTACTATAGGAAGGCATGGCCATGTCACAACCCCAATAAAAAAACACTGAAAAAGACAGCACCCCTGGGCAATGACTTATTAAATGCCTCGTCTGAGCCATAGTAAAACTAGACTGAGTCACAGGTCTGACTCGTTACGTTCTATCATAAAAATCTCTTTGCCCGTAAGTCACGAAAAGTACGTGAGCAAATTGACAACTAAGTATTAGCTACGGACAGATTATTTTGACCCGGTTTGGGCCCGGATAAAATGTGATCAGATCGCTAGAGCAGAAAATTGTTCTGGTTTGTATTTGGTATTTTAAATGTTTTGATAAACTGTTGATTTGCAATTATTTTTAAAAAGTGGAGGTCTACTCCATTAATTGAGGTTCGAAGTTTACCTTCTAGAACCTATACAAATCTTTCCACATCGCTTCACTATATTATTTTGTCTATGAATCTGAAACGATAACCGTCCATAAAATACGCATCCGAAGTTATTTGGTGGTGTGTAGGGTTCAAGTTCGAACTCTTTCAAGTTCGACGTTCGTCGTTACTTCGTTCTGAAGCGAAGCTTCGAAGTTCATTTTTGGGGACTCTTGTTCATAGAAAGCAAATTAATTATAAGACGGCATAATTTAAAAGGTAAATTAACTCTCTAATGGTAATGATAAATAAACATTAACATTTTCCGGGACAACATTGGAGAGAGCAAAATAAAAAAAAAACACAAATTCATCAGAGGAGAAAAAATAAGAATGAATTCAAATTTATATGCTAGTAATATACGAAAATTAATATTATTTCTTTTTATTATTTTTTTAAGAGTTCGCAGACGCAAATGCGCACTCGCCCTGATGATGAGCATATATGCTCGAAACCCGGGTCAACGTATTCGATCCTCAACGTGAGTGTTTTTGCCGGTTTAATGTATAATATTTAAATTAACATTATGTTCAAGAATAAAAACAAGATAATCTAAAACTAGTTGATAGCGAAAATCATGAATTAGAAGGCACACGTTCATTTCAGTTGCATATATTTTAATCGCATTTTTTCAGAAATAAGATCAAGTGGCCATTCTGAGTCACTACTACAACTGTCCATAATAAGTAAACCGTTCCAAACACTTACATTTTATGTACTGTACTGTATTGCCTACGCCACCGCAATAATAGTTTCCCATAGCCTACGAATAAATATGTAAAATTCATGTTGCATAAAACTATCCAGGGTAGTCGAGTAGTGTGCGTACTCCCAGCGGCATAATGTCGAATTGCATGATTTGAGTTTAGCAGATATTTAGTGTATCATGTGGTGTAAATGTGTATGGTAGTTTTAAATTTGTGTGTCCAGCCATTCTTGAGATATTTGCGAAAAACACTTTCCGCTAGGAGAACGTTCTCCCAGCGGAACTTTTTTTTCAAAAAGGCCGCACGGAAATAAAAATTATACCAATAATTAGAGTATAACGAGAGGTAAATGTGTGTGTTTGAATGAAATTTGTGTGTCATAAGACTCCGAAGATATTCAAGATGCCGCTGGGGGAACGTTTTGCTGTTTGCTGGATATCCTAAACGGTTAAGCGCACAATTATGATTATTTTTACACGTATTTCTTTGAATTTGTGTGTAATGTTTGTGAAAACAGAATTCGAAAAAACATTATAATTTTATCGAAAAAAATATATAAAGAAAATAAGGTTTTTAGGTTCTAGTACTTAAAATAGGGGTTCTAGAGACTAACTTTTCACGTCAATATGTGCCCTTTAATAGCTTACAATGTCTTGCCAAGTCTAATGTGTATACTATTAATAGTTAATGAGTTTTGTTAAAGAAACTGTACCTAAATTACGCCCATTTTTGCCATTAGATTTGACGAGTTCTATAAGGGTTGGCTAATAAAAAGGTATCGCACCATTTAGTGCATTTATGCAATTATATACCTGTAAAATTTTAGCTCAATACACTTTATAAATAAAGAGATACAGGAAAAAAACCCACAAGATATGAAATTAGTGATAAACCGACCAAGTTTGAATGATTACAAAAAAGCGGCCGCACAGTATAAACTGCTAATCTTCCAAAATTTATAGCATAGTACAGATACTTTGGTACAGTTGCGTACACAATACTTATTGCAAAAAATAATCATTTAAAACATCTATCGGAGTCAATTTTTTGTAGTCAAGTGTTAATTGAATACTGAAGCTTAATATACGTACGTAAGTACATAAGTAAGTATATTTGCGTAACTTAACGACACGAAGCATAGGTACCTAGTTATTTTATGAAAATATACCCACCCATACCCACTATGAAAATATGAAAGCAATTGGGCTCATCATTTATATATGTAGTGTAGGTGCTACAATGTATACCTATCATATGTTGGGTTATTGAACAAATTACTTAATTGAAATACATATTACAAGTAGTGATTTAATTTACATAGAACAATACTGGAATAGATGGCCATAGAGGTGAAAGGTTCACCCAATGCGAAATTTCCCATTAATTCTAATAGGTATAGAACAGTATTTCTTCCGTCAGTAACAAAGCCGCCACAATAGATGTTACACGAAGCTGAAGTTTGTGTAAGCAAGTATAAGTATAAAATATCGAATATAAGTTTATTTCTGTAATATTTTTCAGCCTTTCATTTAAAAGTGACCAAAGATAATGATGAATCTGTCGAAGTTATATAGCCATCTGTTATTTGTGTAGTATTGTTTGGAGGACGCGTAATTTAAACTTAAATAGGGTCAATAAAGATAAAAAAATTAAGGTTATCCGGTTTGTTGTTGACATTATAAATGTGTAATTTTTAAGAAGTGTTAGACCATATTTTGTTCGTAAACTCGCCACTATCCCCATTCGACATTAGAGAGTTAAGGCTCTGGCTATTATCTAATTCAGAAGGTAATGAAGGTGCAGGTATTACTTCTGCCACTCTTGATTTGAGTACGATTTGATAATATAGAGTTCCACAGACTATCAACACAGCGTTTTCCTTTTTCTTCATTATACCAATCAAATTTAAATTATATTAGTAGGTAATCTGCGCAGCAGATTCTAAGTAGGAACAACACAAGATGTAATGTCCAGTTAGATCTTCACCTTTAGGAAGTAATGTCTTACATAAGGTCCGATTCTCATGATACCTTTATTACAATCGGGAATTCAGAAACAGGATAAAAACAGTAGGTTATCGTTTTGTTTAATTTTTAAACGAACTTTCTTCGTATAAAATCCGAACATCGGTGTCGTTTCGTTTGAGCACGAATTGGATATTGCTGATTATCTGCCAATATTAACGCACTATTTGCGCGAGCGCCAATTGCTTATTCGCAATGTAGAAAAGTTAAATATTAAGTATTTACCACACTATATTAGTAGCACAGTAAGTAAGTAGGTACATAGTTACTACCAAAATTACTGAATCGATAGCAAAGTGAATATAAAAGTGCACATCCAGTACGTAAAATGCACACAGCCACGTTGTCAATTGCTGACCACTTAGGTATGACTAGTAAAAACCAAAACAAAAGTTCTATGCAAGAGCCGTGCAAAACAAAATCCGCTGTGTTTAACTCTTTCCGGGAAGAGTTTATTTGCGGTCTCTTTTCTTCTTTCATCGCGTAATCATGGGAGCGAAAGTGAAAGAATACTAAATGCCTAACGTGAATGGATCCAATCATCGCCAAACACACTGCCACGGATGATTTCCGCGTGACAACCACGCGTGCGCTCTCGCTGCGACGCTTTTTGTTCTCGCGGAATTGCAGCGACATGGTGACAGTAATACCTTCGATTAAAATTAATAAACTGGTAAAAGTATATTACTATTCAATGATGTTATGATAACATGATAATAATTTGAATATATTGTTAAACTTTAGTATACCTACCTAGGTACTATTATATCATTAGGTAAATTAACTGAAAGGCAGAATAACATTAAAATATTGGTAAAGATTTGAGCCACACATGTGTTTTGGTTTACATAAAGGCTTCTGTAGATAGAAGACAGTCATGCTCATTCCCATGCAAATAGAAAAAAACATATATTATAAATAGAAAACATATGTACCTATATTAAATATTTTTTTACCTATTTATTGAGTTTGGATTATAAGTAAAAACTTGTTGAACAATTGTGTACGCACATGTACCAGCCAAATAACAGTATAATTCTATCCATTTTGGAAGATTAGCAGTTTATAATGTGCGGCCGCTTTTTTGTAACCATTCAAACTTGGTCGGTTTATCACTAATTTCATATCTTGTGGGTTTTTATCCTGTATCTCTTTATTTATAAAGTGTATTGAGCTAAAATTTTACAGGTATATGATTGGATAAATGCACTAAATGTTGCGATACCTTTTTATTAGCCAACCCTTATAGAACTCGTCAAATCTAATGGCAAAAATGGGCGTAATTTAGGTACAGTTTCTTTAACAAAACTCATTAACTATTAATAGTATACACATTAGACTTGGCAAGACATTGTAAGCTATTATAGGGCACATATTGACGTGAAAAGTTAGTCTCTAGAACCCCTATTTTAAGTACTAGAACCTAAAAACCTTATTTTCTTTATATATTTTTTTCGATAAAATTATAATGTTTTTTCGAATTCTGTTTTCACAAACATTACACACAAATTCAAAGAAATACGTGTAAAAATAATCATAATTGTGCGCTTAACCGTTTAGGATATCCAGCAAACAGCAAAACGTTCCCCCAGCGGCATCTTGAATATCTTCGGAGTCTTATGACACACAAATTTCATTCAAACACACACATTTACCTCTCGTTATACTCTAATTATTAGTATAATTTTTATTTCCGTGCGGCCTTTTTAAAAAAAAAGTTCCGCTGGGAGAACGTTCTCCTAGCGGAAAGTGTTTTTCGCAAATATCTCAAGAATGGCTGGACACACAAATATAAAACTACCATACACATTTACACCACATCATACACTAAATATCTGCTAAACTCAAATCATGTAATTGGACATTATGCCGCTGGGAGTACGCACACAGTCGAGTATGGGTTACCAAAATATTGTTCTTTACTCGTTTATAAAAGGTATTCCTGATTTTTATATATCCGTATGGCTACTAAACCATTTTATTTCCCACTATGGTATTTTTGCAGAATTAAACAACGCAGAATAACATTGATAAATTCAGTTGAAAATTCCCGCGGTACAACCGCATGACACGAGCCCGCGCGGCCCTCAGGGCCGCGCGGTACACTTTTTAAGCCACGCCCGCTGTGGTATAGTTTGCGTTCTGTTGTTATTGAGCTTGAATTACATTTCTTTTCATATTTATCGTAGCCCATACATAGCTCATATTTTCTTTTATACTTGTCATTACAATAAAATAGGAGAGTTTCTGTTGCATATCCATCAGTCAGTTATGTCATTTAAAAATTCGAAGTCAGGTATTTGATTTTTCGGTTTTAACCTACGAATAAATATTATTTATTCGTAGGCTTTAACTAGATAATATTTACAGGATAGTTTAAAATAATAATGATATATTTTTAAAAGGAGGTTTAATCTAACGTCAATTGTTAAGTCTGCCTGCGGTCAGAAGCTGTATGGTGGGAAGGTTTTTTTTAGTAGATAGTTTATAGGAAGGTTTATTTGTATAAGATTATTTTAGAGGTTTCTAATGTGATGTCGTAAATAAACACATTCTTTTTACACTTACATTGCAAACGCTGACATAACGTTACGAGAATAATGTACTTCAGTATTGTATACCTTACCAAAGTCCACAAAAACGTTCGCGATGGTCTATCTCTTAGGTGTGCATCCTACAGAATTTCTTGATTCTTTGAACCCATCTGGACTCTCTCCTCATAAAATGGTGTTGAAAGTAGGTTGTCCTGTCATTTTATTAAGAAATCTGAATCCACCTAAACTTTGCAATGACAAGCGTATGCTGGTAAAATCATCAAAAACTTTCATATTATAGTGCACAATACTCACCGGATGTGGTGCCGGAGAAGATGTTTTGATTCCCCGAATTCCTCTGATACCATCGGATTTACCGTTCCAGTTTACTGTATCAGCCGAATCGTCCACTGCTGAACACAGCCTCCCCTATTAAGGGGGTATTTGCCATAATAAAAACTTCTAGGTTAGCCTGAACAACATCTTCGACCACATCATCACTTACCATCAGGTGAGATAGTGGTCAAAGGCTAACCTATCAAGCATAAAAAAAAAAACCACACGCTTGGCAGGCGGCCTGGGGATCGCAGAGTAAGATGGCAGTTCTTAGAAAGCGCTGCTGCCCACCTTCCAGTATTTTTTCCTTAGTCGCCTCTTACGACACCCACGGGATGATATGGGGAGGTGCAATTCTAACCCGGCACCCCACGGGGTAAAACCCCACGGCGTTCCAGTTTAAACGCCTAAAATTTTCAGTAAAGATCCTTAATAAATCGAGGGTTGAACATTCAACTTTGCAGGCTTAGATTTGAGCGCTAACTGTTTTTCACATGGCCAATTATATGTCGTTATTTCAAGAGTAACCTCTAAAGAAAACATGTTTGCATTGTCTAATGACAAAAAAGTTGTGAACATTGTATTTTGTTTTTAATGTTATTGTGGCGTAACAAGCTCGAGGCCTGCCTGATGTTAAGCGGACTAACCTCTGCCTATAACAGATGCATTTCGTCACAAGTCACGAATTGCACTGCGCCCATCACCTTGAGACATAGTTGTTAAGTCTCATGTGCCTGTAATTTCACTGGCTCTCAAAAACTATTGCCGGAATACACCGTTAGGTGCTTGGCGACAGATTATCTACTTGAGGGTGGTAGCTAGCCAGGCGGGCAATCGCAAAAAGCCCTTCCACCATGCGATAATGTTTCTTGTATGTATATAGACATTCTGTAGTATATTTTGTATCAGCATAGCACCCGTGCGAAGCCGGGCCGGTTCGCTAGTATACAAATAAGGGAAATAGATGGTTGAAACCACCACATCCATCAAGTCTCGAGTCGCCAGCATCAAATGACGACTAGGCTCTAGAGGGCTATTCATTGTTTGTACGTCGCACCGGGAGGCGTAGATCCATTATCTGTATATAATTGAACCGCATTAATGATAGTTGAACCGCATTAAAGTACCACCAACTTAACTGTGCAGTTTTCGAGGGCGCTACTGGTCAAGGAAATCAACTACAAACTGTCACAATTTGAAGGAATGTTGTAGTTCTTTTTTTTGCCGCCTGAACAGATAAGTTGGTGGGACTGTATATCACGTCGCTGCTGTCGAAAGTCGCCGTAAATGTTAGGGACAATAACGATAACCTGCTGGAATTAAAGCATAAGGACTGCGCCTTATTGTAGGCCTCATTATATAACTTTAATTATTTCTACATAAAACTGGATTAACAGGCAGTTCTCTTTGTAGAGGCTGTATGCACAAAAAAGATGAGATCGTGGAACTTCCAGAAGCAAAGTAAAGCCACGGACAAAAAGGAATTATAATAGTACAGTATAATAGTATGCAACGATTGCGCGAAGTTGTTTATTACACCGAGACGGGTTTAGATAATCGAAGATTGAAGGCCTAAATGAAGTAGATATTGTAATAAACAACGCGCACGAGTTTCATACGACGTTTTTCAACACACTTGCGAGGAACGTGTACGAAAATATCTAGTGACAATTCCGCCTAATTTTCCTGTTAAACCGACGTGACGTCACAAACGCCACGCAGACAAACCGGAAAATTTTTCGACGCGTTCTACACGAAGCATCCTCAGGAGGTCTTGACTCTACGAGCGCACGATCGAGAATGAATGTACTGTATGCCGGATTGTCCGGATCTCCCATAATCCCCACGCTTGGCTGGCGTCTTGGGGATCGCAGTTTAAGATATCAGTTCCTCAGAAGGTGCTGCTGCCCACCTTCTGGTATTTTACCCTTAGTCGCCTCTTACGACACCTACATACAGGTAGAAATGGGGAGGGGTGACATTCTAACCCGGCACCCCACGGGCTATTATTTTAATTATTTAGTTATTGTTCTTATTTGTTAGGTGATTCGCTATACTAACACATATTCTAAAAATATCACCTGACTCCCGTTCCAAAGATACCTTTAAAGGTCTTACGGACTGAAGAACAAACAGCTAAGGCTCAGAATTTTTAAGCTTAGTAATAGGGTTCCGTTTTTTAGTACGGAACCTTAAACAAATATCAAGTGGGAGTTGGAGCCTTGCTTTACCTACTCGCATCGCGACAGCTTCAAACTGTAAAATAAATCGTCATTTTTAGAGTTCTGTACCGAAAGGGTAAAAACGCGACCGTTCGCTGTCCGTCCGTCTGTCACTCAGGCTGTATCTCAAGAACGATAAATATTTAAGGGAGTCTCCCATACATAAAACTTGTTTTTTTTTACCGTTTCTTCCTCGACACTAATAACGGTGACAGGTAGACGCTTTGACTATTCACAGAATATTTAGTTTTATGTTCTATTTCAATATAATTAATTAAAAAAAAACAAATAATTAAGAGGGCTCACATACAATAAAAGAGGTTTTCGCCGTACCTACCCAGCTCAATCGGACACTGCGAAAAGTATCTGTAACTTGCAAGATTATGTTACAAATACCACTCCTCGCACACTTGGCCGGTTTTTTAAATATTTTAAATAGATTATATGGCAGATAATAAACAGTAATTCCAGATTCCTACCCGGTTTTGTTTACATAAACACCTTAACAAAACTGTTATAAGCTTTAAAGGACTCCTATAAATATATATATAATGCTGCCCGTAGGGTGTCGAGATAGAACGTCCCCCCTCCCCCCCATCTCCACCAGTGGGTGTCGTAAGAGGCGACTAAGGGTAACACACCAGAAGGTGGGCAGCAGCACATTTTGAGGAACTGATATCTCACACTGCGATCCTTAAGCCAACTGCCAAGCGTGGGGATTATAGCAAACCCCCCCTATTTGGGAGAGGCTGTGTTCAGCAGTGGACTATCCGGCTGATACAGAACAGTACAGTATACATTTTTTAAGCAATAATGGCCGAGTGGTAATAGCTATGGAGTGCCGTGCTGATCCATGGTTCGATCCCCACCGGGGCGGCTTAAGCTTCATTACATGGTGGAAGGGCATATTGCGAATGCTCGTCTGGCTATCTACCACCCTCAAGTAGAAAATCTGTCGCCAAGCATCTAACAGAGTGTCCCATAAGCAGTCCTTGAGATCCAGAAAAATTACAGGTACATGACAACAACAACTGTATGTGTGACGGGTGCAGTGCAATTCGTCAGATGATGAAATGCATGTGTACGCCTCTGCCTGCCCTGATGTTAAGTGTATTAACCTCTGTTAATACACTTAACATCAGGTGGGCCTCGTGATTGTTCTATCACAATCACATTTTAAAAAAATTTTCGTTTATAAAATAGACACCTAAACAAATCAGTTCTACGACTTTGAAGGATTGATATATTATCATCTACGAATAAATTTATTCGTAGATTATCATACAAATATACATATAATGTAAGTAAGTATGTAGTCATTTTATTTCGTTATAATTCACGTATGCCTATTCTTAAAACAGTCCATACTCTCATGCCCGATATTGTTCGCAAACTAAAAAGTTATTTCAATATGAATAAGCTAACGATAGCAATTTAAATAAAAGTTTTCAACATTACAGTATTTTGAAAGTTCTCGTATTCTACTTATGTAAATATATGGTTGGTAATCAGTTCTTGGTATAAACGTATGCGAGTGTTTGATTGAAAATGTATGAAGTTAGGAGTTTTGAAACAGTAAGGGCGAGTTAGCAACCTGAAAAGTAGAGTTCACGCAGCGCTTTCCATACAAATATAGTTTCGTCATGGCTTAAATACTAAGAGTTTAAACTCGGTGAAACTTTGCATGTATATCCTTGAGCCTAATGTCTATGCTTCTGGTTTGCCAGATTTCCGTAGATTTGAGTATTTTCAAAAATATATCGTAAAATCTTTTTTTATGGGAATTGTTATTTTGATATTTAGTGATCTAATAAATAATAAATAAATAAAAAAACTGCAAACCAGAAGCACAGATATTAGATTCAGCAATATGCGTACAAATTTTCACAGAGTTTGATCACTTGGTATTTAAAAACTACGTTTATATGGAAAACACTGATCTCTACTCTTAACCGTTACATTTACAGGAAAATGTTCCTAGGAGAGTAACCATATTATTTTATTTATTAATTATTCTGAACTGTATGCACAAATTTAGGAAATAACATGCGGTCAGCAATATAAATACTAACATGTATAACATGTATAAGTAACTAAAATAAATATTAATAAATCTGACTGCAAATTATTTATTTTGAAATTAAAATTGCACGTTATATATATTTTTGGAATTGTTTCTTAACGCCCTACATTTTGATATCCCACTCGATGGGTTTGGACCCTGAAAACATAATACTCTTTTATTGGGCAGTCGTGATAAAACCAAAAACTTTTTTTTTGTCCCAAAACATCTTATTTCTTGTAGGGATTAAAATACTCTATGTGACCATTTAAGGTATGAGTGCTAGAAATTTCATTAAACGCCAAAAACTTTTCCGATTATACAACTCAAAATGCCCTTACTGTCCCTTGTCGCAAACCCACCCTATATAAGTTTTTGATAACTTTATGCTATTTGATTGTCTGGCTTGAACATAACAATAAAAATCTATTAGATATTTGCGTTGAAGACCACCGGTACTATACTGAAGAAGTTGGAGTTAGCTATTTGCATGCAAAGGCTCTTACTTACTTACTTTGGTACTTGGTGTGCGGGCTCTTTTCCGCAATTTTGCCGCTCTTGTGCAGCCTATTTTGCGTCGAGTTTGGAGGCTGTCGTTAATCCAGCCATCCAATATCGGCCAGGAAGGCCAGCAGCTCGCTGACGCCGGTGCAGGCCTCCCGGACGGTCCCTGGCGTACCAAGGTGCTCTGCTCTTTGGGACGCCACACTGCTGCACTCAACGAGCACGTGTGCGGCTGTCTCCTCTGCTTCCATACAGCCTCTGCACAGGGGGCTGTCTGTGACACCTATAGTAAACAGGTGTTTGTTTAGATGACAGTGTCCAGTGACAATTCCAACGACCCGTCGTAATTTGTCTCTTTTAAGCTTGAGGAGCCTTCTAGAGTACCTTAAGTTTAACTCTGGGAAAGCTTCTTTCGCCTGTCTACAGTCTATTGTACCTGCCCAGTGATTTTGATGTAAGTTTTTAGTTCTTTGGCGGATCCAAGCTCGGACTTGGCTGAATGGTAGCGGTATCAGAGGCTCTGGTCCTGCAGGGTGAAGACCAGAACCTCTCCGCGCCAACTCGTCTGCTTCATCGTTGCCTCTAGACCCACTATGCCCTTTTATCCACTGAAGAGTAACTTTGTTATTGTAACTACTTATTTCTTCCAGTAGCTGATGACACTGTATGATCAGCCCCGATGATAGGTCATGTCGTTTCAGGGCTCGTAGAACTGCAGTACTGTCCGAGAGGATTTTGATAAAATGACCATTTACCTTTCTACTCAGTAGCGCAGTCAATGCCTGGATAATACCCACACATTCAGCTTGAAATATGGAGTTGTGTGCACCCAGGCCTGTTGCTATGTGTATGTTAAATTCTTCGGAGAAGCTACCTGCTCCTGTACCTGTAGTCATTTTAGAGCCATCTGTGTAAATTCTATATTCGTGTGTACCTGAACTGTCACTAGGCTCTTCGTGTGTTTGTATAGTGTAGCTCTTAGAGAAGTGGTACTGCTTGTTAACTTTGTCATAGAGAGATAAGATCAAACCATTATTGTTATCAGTGTAGTTCTCTATGATGTTAGTGTGTGGTGCTTGTTTACTTAGTTTCCAGAGATTTAATGCTTTGAGTCGATATGCGGATGCCGCTGCTTCTTGCTGTATGTACAGCTGTAGCGGTATCATGCCGAGGAGAGCTTCAATCGCGACAGTAGGCGTGGTTTTCATACACCCAGTGATGGCGACGCAGGCTAGTCTCTGGAATTTTTGCAGTTTGGTAATGGCAGTTTGTAATGTGGTTCTGGGCCACCACACCACTGCTCCATGTGTAAGGGATGGTCGGATAACCGTTTCATACAACCATAGGGTGATCTTAGGGTTAAGTCCCCACGTTTTACCGATCATTCTTTTGCATTGCCAGAAAGTAACACTGGCCTTGTTTAACTTATTCTCAAGATGGCTTGCCCAGTTCAATTTGCTGTCTAGTATGATTCCCAGATATATCACCTCCTTTGACAGTTTTAGTTGTTTATTAAAAAGACGGGGTAGTGTAAACCTGCCTAGCTCTTTTTTGTTTGTGAACAACAACAGCTCTGTTTTATCGGGATTTACGGTGAGCTCGTGTTCTGTGCACCAAGCTTCAATGATCCTCAGGGCTTTCTTCATCTGGTCACATGCGACGCTGGCACATAGTCCCGATATTAGAATGGCCAGGTCATCGGCATAGCCCACAGTGAAGAATCGGCTGGAGTTGAGTCTAGTGATCAGGTCATTGACCACCATATTCCAGAGAAGTGGAGACAGGACTCCCCCCTGTGGGCAGCCCCGCGATACTACCCCCCTGGTTTCGCCATTTAAAACTATGCGTACCGCCCTTAGCTTAAGCATGTTAATGACCCAATCACTTAGAGTGAGATCAACCCCATGTCGCCGCATTGCAGTTCTAATGCTGGTGAAATTCGTTTTGTCAAAGGCGCCCTCTATGTCAATGAAGGCGCCTATACATAGATTTTTATTTTGTAAATCTCTTTCTATTCTGTGTACCACGTTGTGCAAGGCAGATTCAGTAGACTTACCTGCGCTAAAAGCGTGTTGTTCAGGATGAAGAGGTGTTATAGTAAGTATGCTATCTCTGATATACCTGTCACACAGCCTTTCCAAGGTTTTTAAAAGGAAAGATGTGAGGCTTATCGGTCTGTACGATTTCGCTTCTGTGTAATCACTCTTACCTGGTTTGGGTATGAAGATAACCTTGACCTCTCTCCATTCCACGGGTACATACCTATATGCTAGACATGCCCTAAAGATAGGGTTCAGTACTCTGGTTATATGAGGCAAGCCCCATTGTAGGAGTGCCGGGAAAATCCCATCCAAGCCTGGTGTTTTGAATGGTAGGAAAGTATTAATAGCCCAACTGATTTTTTCTTCCGTGACCACTTTCTGTGCGACCAACCAGTCTGTCAGTGTGGGTGTGGTTACTTCATCTGGACTCCAGGATATGGTATCTACGATGTTGCACCCTGGGAAGTGTGTTTCTAGTAATAGTGTGTTTGTCTCTGTGTCTGTTTTTGTATAAGTGTTGTCCTTTTTCTTCAGAGTACCGATATCTTTATTAGAGTTGGTTGCCATTATTTTTCGTACTCTGTTAGCTTGCGCGTTGGATGCTATGTTTGTGCTGTAGTTTCGGCCTACGAGATTTAGACCGGATAAGTTTCGTGTAAGCTGATCTAGCTGCAGTGTACCTGTCCCAATCCTCGTCTTTGTAAGTGTTCATGGCTCTGTTAAACAGTTTGCGGACTTTACCCCTCTGTCTTTCTAGTGCTTTTGTCCAAATAATTTTCCTACCCTTTTCGTCACTGGGCAGTGACAGAGGGCAGGCACTCTCGAAACTTTTAGTGAGGTCAGTTACAAGCTGTTTAACATTCTGCTCAATGTCTGTAGTGCTGTCTGGTTGTGTAGTGTTAGCCCCTTTAAGATACTGGGCCAGAGATTTTTTAAAGATTTCTTTGTCAGTCCTTCGGGGGTTTCGTGTGGGCAATGGTGTAGTTTTAGTTACCTGTAATTCAAACCTTATCCACCTATGGTCCGAGGCTGAGAGTTCATCCGAAACTCTCCAGTTCGCGATTAGGCTTGAGTTACCTGATACCAAGGTTAGGTCTATGATGGTGCGGCTCTGATTTCTCACAAAGGTAGGTTTCGCACCCGTATTGGCTATAGAAAGATTGGTAGAGAATAAGAAATTTACCAGATCGTTTCCTCTGCTGTTTGGTGTTGGCATGCCCCAGATCGGATGGTGGGCATTTGTGTCTGCTGATATTATAAGATTAAGATTATTTTGTTCACAGTATCTTACCAGGTCAGCTACGTCTTTCGGAGGAATCTCCTCGTCACCGGGCATGTAGGCTGACGCGACGATAACGTCTCCTGTCACCTCCCCAATCACAGCCTGGAGCCTGGCTGTTGCCAAGTCTCTGGAACAGAACTGGGTTAGAGGCATTGCTATTGTATTTTTTGGTACATAGATGCAAGCTCGATGCTAGTCACAAGTGTTGTCGAGGATCAACTTACCGCTTAGATTTGTGAGACCACACACACGCCCTGCCCTGATCCACGGCTCCTGGATCATGGCGATGGTCTCCTCGTTGTCTGCCTCCAGCACTCTGCGTAGGTTAGCCGTTGCAGTGAGGCTGTGCTGGAGGTTGATCTGGATCACGTTACTGGTCAAAGGGGTTTGGGTCGCCGTCATTCGAGCGTCCCTCCCCCTCTGACACCGTCTGGCTCCTTCTTGGCTTCCACCATTCATCCTTATTAGGGTGGTCGGAATCCACACTCATGCAAAGGCTCTTCGTAATGTCATTGATCTAACTAGTAGGGGATCCTGGCAACGACACAATAATTATCACATCAAGCTATTATTATGTCCACCGTAGAACGATGGCCACATACTTGAGTGCAGATACATTGAAGCAGTGATGGCTCAGTAGGATTGGCTCTGAATTGCCGCGCAGCAGGTCCATGGTTCGAATCCCGCTGCGGGCTTGAGCTTCACCGCATGATGCGAAGGTGAATGCCCGCCTGGCTAGCAACCACTCCAAGTAGAAAATCTGCCGCCAAGCACCTAACGGTGTGTTCCGGCAGCAGTCCTTGAGAGCCAGTGAAATTACAGGCACATGAGACTTAATAACTATGTCTCAAGGTGACGGGCGCAGTGCCATTCGTGACTTGTGACGAAATGCATCTGTTATAGGCAGAGGTTAGCCCGCTTAACATCAGGTGGGCCTCGAGCTTGTTCAGTCACAATAACATAAAAAAAACGTAGGGGACAGCTATAATCTTCATGCATCATGGAAATTGCTGGGTAAAAACGTAGTTTTTCAGATGGCACGGCTACCCACCTACTGTTGTTTCCCTTCGGCATCTCTTACGGCTGGTAAAATACAGTGAAGTACCCCACTGGAAATGCCGTTGTACAATAATAATGATAATGCTTCATTGGGCGTTTGGGGATGGAAACTAATCAAAGCATTGCAGTCTATCTGAAACTTATCAGAACATTGCAATCTGTCGGGGAAATGCTGCCAGAATGCTGGGCACACTGTTAACTGCTAGTAGGCTGGAAAATTTTGACTGCCCGTGAGTAAATGGCTTGTAGATTGTCTTAATGCTTTCATTATAGTATCTACCTTTTTTTGTATATAGTAAGTAGAATTTTGTAAGCAAAAGCCAAAAAAAAGATTCATATCGTTGTATTTCACCAACGAAGTGTTGCAATCAACAAGATAAATATTTAAGGCATTTTCTTCACCATCCTCTTTAACAGCCGAAGATCGGCTGTGCAAATTCGCACACTATCGCACATAGATCTAATACCGCATCTACGTCACAAGCTCGACGTTGAGATGTTTTAACAGTACTATGCTATTAGTGAATTCTTATTTTTCAATTTAGTAAAAACATGAAAATAAGTACATACATCATTTTCTAAGTATCTAAAATTTAGCGTCATCTGAACCGAGTTGAACTAATTTGACAGTGGGTTTCCCCAGAGGTAATATTAGAGGTATTTTTTTCTTGTCACATGTAATTTAGAATTTTAATTGTTTATTTTAGAATTCAGCTACTCAAGCGGTTGAAAAGCACTCTTGCAAGATTTTGAATGACAAACAAAATCTGTACGAGCTTGTGAGATTCGCTTGAAATTCAGAAGAGCTTGGGACCATTGACACACACACGGACATACAGACAGCGGAGTCTCATTAAAATGGCTCCAACCTGCCGTTTCATTACGGAGCCCTAAAAAAGAAAGAGTTCACCACTGAACGGTCTTGGGCCCCTATAAGGCATCACAATTGTGTCTATACAAGTTTCATTATCATCACATCAACCGGAAAGTCTAACGTTGAACAAGGTCTCCCCCATTGAGGAGATTTTCCATAATCCCCACGCTAGAAGGCGTCTTCGTGATCGCAGTATAAGTCAATTGTTCCCACCTACTGGTAGCTTTCTCTTAGTCGCCTTTTGCGACACCCATGGGAAGAAACGCAGGGTGTGACATTCTAACCCGGCACCCCACTTGGTCCATACTTATTTGGCATCACAGAGTTCATAGATCACGGTGAGAAACAACTATACTGTATATTGTACTGTACACTTATCAGCCGGATCGTCCACTGCTGAACAAACCTTCTCGTTAAGGGGGGTTTGCCATAATCCCCACGCTTGGCAGGCGAATTAGAGATCACTGTAAGAGGGTAGTTCTTAAGGCACTGTTGCACAACTTCTATAGGAAACACACATACTTAGATTTTATAGGTAGGTATGCCATAGTACAAGTGAAACAAAACAATCGATACTTTGTATCTCAGCCAATACTGTTGAACCATACACTGAGAAAAACGACTTTGGAGCTTAATTCCAGTTTGACCTTTTACCGTTGAATTGTAACTACGCAAGGTGGATTCACAACTCTTAAGATGATTTTCACCACGCAAAGCGAAAACAATAAAAATGTACCATGTTTTATAATAAACACAACCGTCAAAAACGCCTTCCATAAAGTATTTTCAGAATTGAACTTGTTATACGATAATAATTGCAGTATTGATCATAAAATATACCTTACTTTTACGGCGGTTTATATACGGTGATTATCACTATAACGTACGACTTAATCAGCCTCATCGAAAAGTCAATATTTAAGAAAGACCCCAAAATACACCTTAAATGAAGACGAAAAGAAACATTCGCCTTCACTTACCTCGTTTAACGTCTTCTAGTTGAAAGGCGTTTTTGTACGTATTTACGTTTGGTCGGTTTTTTGCCTTCATACCATATAAATTGGCCGTCATTAGGGCGCTTTTGACTGTAGATTTTTCTCAGTGTATGATAAAAAGACGCAAGGTATAATAATCAATTAATAATAAATAAATAATAACCAAAATAATAATCAAATGTTCACATGATTTGTAAAAGTCGAAGTTATAAACACTATATTGAGCTCACAAGGTTTGAATTACAATACAACTGCCATACACATTTATTTAAAAAAAATCAAAATATACATCTATTTCAGTTGAAGTACTTTTAATAACATTGGATTATTTATTTAATAACGTGAAGCGCCCGTAGCGAAGTTTGCTTAGCTGTTCTTAACCGATCAGCAAAGTTAAGCAACGTCCGCCGCGTAATGTGTTGGATGGGTGACCGCTAGTGACATTACTACTGAGCGCTTCCGTGCTTCGGAGGGCACGTTAAGCGGTCGGTGGCACCGGCAGTCGTTATAGCATGATGGTATGGCATTTTGCGAGTGCCCGCCTGGCTAGCTACCACCCTCAAGTAGAAAATCTGTCGCCAAGCACCTAACGGTGTGTTCCGGCAGCTGTTCTTGAGAGCCAGTAATTCTAGGTTATCCTGAATAACATCTTCGACCATATCATCACTTACCATCAGGTGAGATAGCGGTCAAAGGCTAACGTATCAAGCATAAAAAAAAACATCATGAAAGCTTCCATTTAATATTATTCATCCACCCCAACGTTTTCCCTCTGTTTAATTTCTCAAATACCACAAAATGGCTCCAAAACCATTTGTCTTGCTTAGTTTACATTAAAACAAATATAAATAGGGTCTAAACAGTTTTAAAACTATCGCAAGTTTCGTAATGAAGTGTCATGGCAACCAAATTACTTTGAAAGTCGTTTCGGAGCGGAAATGGCAGAATACGATACAACTACACTTTACTAAAAGCATAAACACACCCTCGTATACAGACACAATATTCTACACACACAAGCATAGATCGCACTTACACTAACGAAACAAAACCCATACAAAGGATCCTGAACGCACACAAGCGTGACACGTAACGCGTGCATTCCCGGGCCCAGACAGTCGGGACGAGCCCGCCGCTGAAAAGAGACGAAACATCCGTATGTTTGTAGTGAGATAAGGACAGAAAAGTGATATTGACCTTGCGCGTTCATGACGTCATTCGCGACCTAGCTGCTGTGCTGCAGCCTTCCCCTTTTAAGTATGTGTGCGTGAACCAGACCCTGAAACACGTTGAAAAGCTCTGTTTTGCGTTACGTTAACTCTGTCTTCCTGTAAAATCTTTCATGGTGTGTGTATGATTTTCGCGTATAGACACGGCTGCTATGCAACAGGTGCGCATGTGTTAGTGACATTGATTTCTCTCTAAGCAACAGGCGAATATTGTAACTGTTGTTCTTGCAGTAAATTATTATGGGTTTTTTTGTAACTAAAGCTAGCAAAGTGGGTGAGTAGTATTCATCATCATCACATCAGCCGGAACATCCACCGTTGAACAAATGTCTCCCCCATTGAGGGAGTTTGCCTCATGCTTGGCAGGCGTCTTGGGAATCAGTTAATGTTACCAATTCCTCAGAAGGAGCTGCCGCCTATCCTACGGTATTTTTCCACGGAAAGATATGGGAGACTAAAATTCTATCTTCACTTATTATCAGTTGAAATAGTTTTAAAAGAACCTATCGAAAAAAAAAATTACCAAATAATAAAAATTTTTTTACACATTTGAGTGTTGATGTCGGTTCCATTTTTGGGTAGAAAAAAAATTCGTCATTCACTGTCAATGACAATATTACCATTTTAAGTCGGTCAATAGGAAAATACTTTTCAGTTATTGGAGTGCAACTCAAAAACGGCTTGACCTATTTTTATTAAATTTAAATGGATCTACACGGCTGTTATCAGCTTTCAAATAAAAAAGGAATCATCAAAATCGGTTCAACCAGTCAAATGTTCTGAAGTAACAAACATAAAAACAGACGAATTAAATAGCACCTCCTTTTTTTTGATGTTAGTAAAAATATGGTCCCTGTGCTTATATCACACCTCTAATAACAGCCTAAGCAGACTGTTAGAAATATTTTCATGGCCAAGGAAGGGTTGGTTTTCACACACTGTTGATTCAATCCCCCTTACTCGCCCACATTCACTCCACATTTCCTTTGTTTTACCGTCAAACAATACTTGACGCCAGGCGTTGTTTTGTTTAAACAATGGTAAAAGGTCACACTGAAAACTTAAGTGTTTAGCTTTTAAAGGTAGGTTTACCTGTTGAAAGTCCTTTCAAGTCCTGTTTCAACAGAAATTCGTGATTCGTAAAATGTTGTACAAAAGTTACACATAGTGTGTTGAAACTTTAGTTCAAATATATATGAACGTTTTATGTCGCTGCCCATTAGGGAACGTACGGGCAAAACGGCATCACTTCATAAAATCCAACCGCTTTGTCACTATTTATTAGTGATGAAGCAGAACTAGTGATGGATGTCAGTGTGTATGTTTGTCACTCTTTCAAGCTGAAACGGCTTCACCGATTTTGTACTTAACTTAGAATATAGATAGCTAAGGTCTTGAATGAACACAAAATATTTTTTACCGTCACCATTATAACTTTTCATCATTATCTATGAGAAAGAAACCGCGAGCCGCAGCTAGTTGCATATATCTACACATAATTTACTAAGCAACTATTTACAAGTATGTTAGGATTATATGTGGTAGGCCTCCCACAAGGTGGACTGATGACATCGTGAAAGTCGCTGGTAGCCAATAAACAAGCGGCTAATAGCAGTTCTTTGTGGTGCACTATGGGGTAGGCATTTGTTCAACAGTGGACGTCTTCCGGCTGATGATGATGATGATGAATGATTATAAGGTATATAAATATAATAAGACAGATGACTACACTTACAATTTAATATGACATATCGATAATGTATTATTCCAATAATCAGAATTAGATGTAAGATAACACAATAGGGTTGTTGACTTGTTTTTTTTAAGTATGTTAAATTATTTAGAACAATTAAATATACACTTAGCATTTTTAAAATTTTTTTTAGGAGTCCTGAAATACTAGAAATCCATCTTTTTATTTCAACTTTTAAAATTGGCGCTAAAACATCATTCAATGGCGGCCTGTATACTTATGACGTCACTAGGGCAAAAACAAATAGTGCTGAAATGTAATACGTTTTGCTTGCTTGTTGTAGTGTCGTGCGTAATTGATTATACAGGTTGTTCGGCAGAACGTGTACCATAGTGTAGGGGTGTATGTAGACTGAATAAAACAATCACAGAACTAACACAGTTTGAAGCACGGATACATGAGTGGCAGCATTATCAATTATTTTTCATACATGGTAATTAAACAACTTTAATCGGTTCAAACTAACTATTTTATTGAACATTTTTGTAATCCCGAAATGTAAACACTTTCAAGTGAATGGCGTGCAGTGACATCGGAATAAATATAATGATAAACATAAGCTTTTCCAACTGTTTAAAGTTGTTGTATTACTATGAGTAATAATTGCAAAATGTTTCCATAGATTCTTGTTCCGAGTTTGGGTTTTATTATCTATGCTGATCTTTGATCAAATCTCACGGCGAAATATGATCTAAGATAAATGAGTCAAATGTACGTATTAGGTACACTATTAAATATACGGGATCCAATGGATTTGATAGTGAAATAGGGGCCTAAGTAGTAAATCGATAGTGATGCGACATTTTGTAGGTTGCTTGCTATTAGCAATTATTAATGTCAATTGTCACTGTCAAAACCTTTGAAAGCAAACTCTCGTGATTACTATTACCTATTCTGTGGCTTTGTTTTTGTCCTTATGACATCATTTCCGCCTTTACTTCCGTTTGAGATCACGTGACTTAAAGAAAATTTAAACACATTTTGTTTATTCAAAATAAAGGTAATCCAATGCAGAATAAATAATTTGTTAATTTCATCGAGTTATGTGCTCCAACTACTATCATGTTAACGTTACACTGTATTTTATTTTAGACTGTGTCAACTACCCTATTGTATCTAGTAGTGTAATTGACAATTATTTTTTTTTGTTGAAGAATGACATATTATTATTAATTTTAATAAGATAACTGAATTTCATGATTTTTATATGATATACCTATACTAATTTAATAAGGAAATGTAATAATTACTGTATAAAGTTATTTTTGGAATTGAAATATTTTGACTACACTATTGTATTGGGGTTAATCCTGTAAAAATAGTTGTAATGAATGAATAAATAAATAAATAAATAATCATAATCATAATCATAATCAAATTAAGTTGGTATTGATACGCATAGTGGGTACAACAGACCAACGAGAATCTAGAATACATATAAAATACAACTTTAAATACATATTGAGTTCTGACTCGAGTTAATAGAAACACTCAGCACCTGGGTTTTTGTCGAAAAAGTATGATGACGCTGCACTACATGAGTGCCCACCAGGAGCTCGCAGACGCAGCTGTGCACTTGCCCTGATAATGAGCGTCTGATATGCTCAAAACCCAGGTCGACGTACTCGATCCCTGAGTGTTTTTGCTGGTTTATTTATAATGTTTAAATATGTGTGAAACTCAAGAGAATTTCATATTAAAAATATGATGACACTGTTATTTATACGTATTTTGATGTCAAATATTTTGATGCCTTTACTTTTCATAATTTTATATTAGTTAAACATTATTTTATCAATGTTTTAATATTGTTTATAACATTTATAACAACAGCTCAATTAAAACACACTAATATCGATATCAGTTACAGACATTAACAAAAATATGTTTAACTTTATACCCAAAAATACACCAAGCACATCAATAATCAATTGTATTAAATAGTACACACACGCACTGCTAATAGTTTGGCCGCTGACTTATACATGTGTGGATTAGAAAGAAGTGATCAGTTTTACCTACAGGTACCGTTTTGCCCGCACTTCCCCAAGTGTATAAACAAGCATCATTTAAAACTTTCTATGTAAATAATTGTAAAGCGTAAAATAAATTTTAGAAAAGCGCCCTGATCTGCTATAAAAATCTCCACATAAAATTGTTTTTTTTTAGTTAAACCAATGTCAATTTTTAATTCAAAACTATGAGGTTAGAACACTTTTAGCAGTCTCAGTGAAACTGACGTCCTTTGACTAAGGGCCGAATGTAAAAGAAAAGCTGTTACGTACTTCAATTTCCTACGTGAAGGTAGTCGGCATCTTTTAGAGTAGATAGTATCTTATAGTCGATACTCCAGAGATGCTATGGTAAGCGATGCACCGAATGACTCGCACATACAACGAGCGATTTACTGAACTCGATGTACTTTCCTTGCCCGCATCTACCTATAAAGTGAATGTTAGGAATCTTCTTAAAATAAACACATAAAATATGTTTATCTTAGTTATAACAAAATAATAATTCTGCATTATTTATCTAGTTCTGACCTTTTGTTGTAAACTTGTCGTCTAAATTAAGGTTTGTTTGATGCATCTACCCACTATTACCAACATAGTTTTGTAGCTAAATTTACTGTTTTTATCTAAATGTTTGTCTTACTTGTAGCAAACTTATTTTACAATTCTTAAGTAATCTGTGGATAATGTGGTTGGCTGCACATTCACAAATTCATGTTATATTCTTTAATCTAAATGATTGAAGAATATTATTACATTATGTACCTATGATTAATGTGTAGCTGTTAGTTATCCCTCAATAAACAAAAATAAAAATAAGCGCTTTTTTTATTAAGTTTCTGACCATTAGACTTTTTCTTTGTAATGTCGCATGACAACATCACAAAATTACAATGAGAGGAAGTATAATATAGAATAACTGTTTTCCTTACTTAACTTACGTTGATCTATAGATGTCAATCTCCATTCGATGGTGATGAACGAAAGGATATATTAGAGCCATACGTCATATGTCACGTTGGTTTATTGGTAAGAGAATAACCCAGGTATAGGGGTGGATGGCGCGGGTTCAAATCCCGCACATGACTATAAATATTTAGTTGTTTATATTTTTTTTTCAAACCTTAGCTGCGTACTTGACGACTTTTAAAATAAATGACACATATACAATTTATCAGATCATCAAAATATATTTATATCATTGCAAACTTTGGACGTTTTGCCGTCTTACATAAAGGAGAGATAAAAATCTTTATTAGAAATCAATGTATAGACATTGTCACGTTGGGATCAAAAGTACCTTGGGTTTGGGCACAACACAAAGGACTACACAAGAAAAGTAATTGGTTATATGGGCAGCCACCTCTGGTGCCAATCTAGTGTGCAAATGAACTGTCAAATTCGTTTTTTTTTGTCACCACAAGAAAATACATCTAAATTAAATATATATATATACCTACGAACACTTTTTGAGAATCATCATTCATCATCATTTCAGCCGCAAAAAGTCTACTGCGGGATATAGGCCTGCCCCATATATTTCCAAATAGAGCAGTTGGAAGCGGCCTGCATCCAGCGTCTTCCTGCGACCTTAATGATGTCGTCCATCCACCTTGTAGGTGGTCTACCGACGCTGCGCTTGCTTGTTTGTGGCCTCCATTCGAGAACTTTTCGGCCCCATCAACCATCAGTTCTGAGTGCTATGTGCCTGCCCACTGCCACTTCAGCTCTCGTTCGATCGATCTCGTAGAGAAACACCGAGCATGGCCCTCTCCATAGCTATCTAACTTTAACCTTACCTATAAGGCCCATAGTTAGAGGCCACGTTTTGGTTCCATATTTCATCACTGGCAACACACACTGGTTTATGACTTTCGTCTTAAGGTACGAGGTATTTTGGACGAAAAGACTCCGTGAAGATTCCCGAACGCTACCCAACTGAGTTGATCCGACGATTGACCTCTCTCACAACCAGCCTTGCTTGGACTGTTTGTCCTAAGTAAAGATATTTATCAACAACTTTGAGTATCGAGTTCCCGGTACGGGCACAACATGGACGTTCGACATTACTTTTGCCTTTTCCATCTTAAGACCGTTGAGAAACTCGATTGAGGCTTTCGAGCATTGTGCTCAAGTCTTCCATCGATTTTGCCATGACCACAATATCGTCGGCTAATCGGAGGTGAGTGATGTACCTATACTGTATGCTATAAAATTTAGAAGAAACTTCAAAACATAGTTTACAAGTTTTTTTTTTATTGTGATGGAACAAGCTCGAGGATCACCTGATGTTAAGCCGACTAACCTCTGCCTATAACAGATGCATTTCATCACAAGTCACGAATTGCACTGCGCCCGTCACTTTGAGACATATTTGTTAAGTCTCATGTGCTTGGAATTTCTCTGGCTCTCAAGGACTGCTGCCGGAACACACCGTTAGGTGCTTGGCGACAGATTTTTTACTTGAGGGGAGCGACCATCAGACAAGGCGGGCATTAGCAAAATGCCCTTCCACCATGCGGTGAAGCTCAAGCCCGCGGCGGGATTAGAACCATAGACCTGCTGCGCGGCAGTCCATAGCCAATGCCACTGAGCCATCACTGCTTCAAAATTTCAAGCCATTCTGCTTCTTAGATGCACATATTAGTAGGCTATAAATAAAACAGACATCCATGTAATAATGCTGTAATTCAATAAAATTATACAATTACGTATTTACAAATGCCCTAGCAATATTAAAGTAATATTGGGGTATGAAACCACATTAAAAAATAAAATTAACAGCTGGTAATCCCAATATAAATTACCGTTTATACTATCACAACTTCATTATAAGCATAAAATTCGTAATAATTAATCTAGCAGATATGGAATGTTAGAATTAGGTATGTAGAAAATATGATAATAATATAATGTTACTATAAAATATTTGATACGTCTATTTTTTGTTGTTTTAATTCATAGTAATTTGTTTGAGACATTTCCTTATAAGTACGATATTTCCATGCACAAATAACATCTATTTCTTAAATTAATTATAAAATGTAAAAAAACTTAGACTATTTGTAAAAATAATAATATTTATTGCAATTAACCATTATAGTTATTTATGGCATATTATTCTTGATACATAAACATGACATACACGCATATCCACACTGATTTATTTTTCACTAAATAACTATTCAATAAATCTTTAAGTATAGTTAAATCAATTTGAAAAATATATACCTACCTAAAGCCGATTTAATTTGAATTGCCTAGTATGTAACTGAACCTCAAAATGTGTAACCAAATATTTGCAGGTATACTTCATGGCTGAAGAAATTTGTTTTGTGGATAACAATTATAAAAACACAGTTTAAACATTCAAGTTTCTTCAAGTGAAAATTAACTCAGATGAAGAAACAAATCTGTGTAAAATTTAATGCAACATTTGGACAAATAGTGCGACAAACATTTGTAATATAAGCAAAGGATTGCGCATCGTGTCTTTATGCCTTGGGACATTATTTTTCGCTCTGCATGCACAAAGAACATATACACAAGCATGGACAAATTTCCCATGGAATACCAGAAAATCGTAGGTGTTCATCGGGATATCTGAACTAAAAATATATAACGGTTCTATTACAATGATTCTAATACTGTAACGATATATTAATTGATAGCATGCTATTAAGAAATTGTACACAGCTGCAACGTCAATAGAAACTTCTTTATCTTGACTGCTTAAAGTAGACTGTAAAATTTTAATGTTGTCATTCAAATTCATCTTCAATCAAATTAATCGGCTCATATGAAAGCATATTTACAAAGCTAATATGAAAATTTTACAATCAATTCCAACTCATATAAAGGATTAAAATTATATCAAGCGAATGAGCAATTTCATAAAACTATAATGTTACAATTCATCGAGTAAATTCAATAATTTTCAAACTTTACTAAGTTATTATTAAATTTTAAATACTTATGTTGAAACGTAGGTTTTAATTAAAAGTGTTTTATGAGATTATAGCGCCCGTACAGGATCATTCACGTTTGTCAAACAATAGGTATACTTGCTTGACGCGTTTGATAGAATTCTACGACAAATTTATTTGACGGCGTGTTTGTCAAACATGTTTGAAGTTGTGCGGCGGTTTTTGTCCACCACAAAATCTTTAGGATAAAGCCTATAGAATGAATAAAATGTTTGATATCTTGTTTGATCGTTTACGCTATAGTTATTATTGTATTCGATCGCGTGATCATGTGATTTGCGAGCTTACAAAAATAATAAATCAATAGGTGTACCTTTTTTATGTATACGCTGTAATGGCTAATTTAATCGTTTTAATAGGTTGACTTGTCAGGATAATATGAGTGATATTTATTTTTATGGATATAATTAAGTAGGTTTGTCGCGAATTCTGTGATCATGAACAATATCTACTTTCCATCTCCAGCTTAAAAAAGGAAATAACCATCTAATTATGATATCAAGCACCAGCGCAAGCTAAGCGTCATATTAACATTAAAAAAATACAGAACCTATGTAAAGAAAACAAAATAACTTCCTTATTGATATTCCTGCGAAACACATGCGTTTCGAACCGTTATAACTTTGTAAAAGTTCCACTGCCATTGTACAAAAAAGAAAGTAAACTTTATACAATGTTTCAGATAGATTCAGACAGATGTCACTATTCACCTCATTTAAAATAGTAACATACCGGCTAAGGATATTCGATTCGATGACAAAAGCGTGCACGCACTATGTTTCATACTAGCCCATGCAGTAAGTATGTACTGATTCGAACCAAGAACGCGCTCATGCGCAAACGCGCTGATGCGCAAACGCACTTTGTATTTATGTTGATTCTGATCCTTAAATTATCAAAACATAGTGGAGCTATAATTTATAAGTTCAAGTTAAAGAACTATTAAAAACTACAATTCTACCAGCACTTGCCAACTAAAGATTACATCAGTATGACACGCCAAGTTTCGCTGCTATTCGAAACGTCTGTAAATATTAGCTCTTCAAGCGCTCCGTTTTTTTTTATTGTATTGCCTAAGTTAGAAGTTCTGAAGATGTTATCAATAAATGTTTTCAGTTGTTTTTCTACTTCCAACAATTACAATCATCTTGATTTTTTAATAATATCGATTACACAGGTCTACCTAAACTGGTCTTTAGACCTTGCTTAAGAGCAGGCTTCACATTTAACCAGACCCACTTCGTCGCAGTTCATGCATTTTAGAGCGACAAACTCCGCAGTGAAGTGGTTTCTATGAAGGGACTTCTTGGATCCGTTGCAGATTCTGCAGGGCAGTAGTCGGAAACCACCGCAGCACTGACACGTGGTGCAAGCGTCTGGACTCTGGAATAGATAGAGAGAGAGAAAAATTAGTAATCATCTTCCTACTTTTATCACCTGCAATTCTGTGGTGGGATTCGAACTGTATTTTTTTCTTACTGTACACTTTTTTATATTTAGTTTGACTTGGGTTTAGGGCTTAGGGCCACCTTTCTCATGCTAATCGTACATGAGGATGTTCTCGAGTATTGGTGGTATATCAGTTACCAGTCAGCTAATAAGGACTCTAGTATTAAATAAAATAGTGTGACGCATGTATACCCCAAAGGGACAGGCAGATCTCTCCAAACACCCACGTTTTGTAGTCGTGTTTTTGTTCCATGTAATCAGGACTTATTACGGTCTACCGGACACGATTCCTATTATTACACCCCCCCCACTCATATCACAACTAATACTGTATTAATAGTGGCATGCCGATATTTGGCAGATAATATTCTCGATCACCTTTTACAATGTTCGTAGGTTGTATTTTAAGTACGATGGTCCTGTGGTAATGGCTGTAGATTGCCACGCAATAGGTCTAGGGTAAGAATCCTACCATTGGCTTGAACTTCACACAAGCACACAAGCACCTAACGGTGTGTTCCAGCGCGTTTTGCTTGAGAGCTATTTTTGAAGTGCTCGTAGCGAAGTTTGCTTAGCTGTTCTTAACCGATCAGCAAAGTTAAGCAACGTCCGCCCCGGACCGCGCCCATGAGTTGGATGGGTGATTCCATGATCACTGACATCACTACTGAGCGTTTCCGTGCTTCGGAGGGCACATTAGCCGTCGGTCCCGGATGTTGTCTTAGGATGGCAATCGTCATAGGATGGTGGTAGGACATTTTCCGAATGCAAGCCTGGCTAGCTACCACCCTCAAGTAGAAAATCTGTTACCAAGCACCTAAGGGTGTCCTTAAGAGCCAGTAATTCTAGGCAAACCTGAACAACATTTTCCACCACATCATCACTTACCATCAGGTGAGATAGTGGTCAAAGGCTAACATATCAGGCATATATAAAATTTAATTGATTTCATCTGTTAACACCTACGACTTAACTTACCATCATGCGAGATTGTGGTCAAAAGCTGACCATGACCATTAAAAAGAAGAAGTTGCCTGTTGTATTGTTAGGAACGAAAACACATTATTTCATGTGTTCTTGTATTACGTTGCTTGTGTTCCTAGAGAGAACATACTCTACTGACCACGCTTAAATAAGGATATTTAAAGAATAGGCAAAATAATGATTAAAAGAAAATGATTTATTATTGCAGTTTTTAAAATAAATTTAATGATATGTAAAGGAGATTGAAGTAGAATCGATGAAAGTTAAACGTTTTAACTATTGCCGATTAACAAACTCCTATGAATGATAATTTTATATTGGCGGTGCCAACGAAAATAAATTTAAAACTTTATAGGTTATTCCACGTCTAGACTGTTTTCCTCACTGGAATGACCACAGATATAGCATGGACCTAGAAGGCTATTAAGATTTTATTCATTGCTGATCTTGTATACAATTTTACCGCTATCTCACATGTAGGTATAAGAAAAGATGTTGCCAAAGATGAAATATTATATAAGTTTTTATTTATAATATACCTGTTTATATTATATTTAATGACAATTATGATATTGTGGCAAGATGCATTTGTTTTAATATACATCGATAATTGATTGAGTGTTTGTGATAAGTATTTAACGATATATTTACCGATGCATTGAAGCAGCAATTATTAGAGTAACAGCTGTTACAAAAGTAAATTATTGTCATGCCAAAAAATTGTAAGAGATTATGAAACTGGCTCTGAAACTAATCTTTATGCAGAGAGGTGTCGAAATCTATCGTTTGAAGAAAAAAATAATCAAAAAACATCAATTAGACAAATCTGACGTACACCTGCTCAGTGAGAAGACTTTAGCGCTTTTAGACTCAAAAGATAAAGTATAATAAGATTTGTTAATAAGTCCAACGAGTTAAGGACGTGGCCCATTTTTTATTGATAACTAGCTTTCGGGCCGCGGCTCCGCCCGTGGTTAAAAACTATCCTATGTCCTTCCCCGTGTCTCAAACTATTTCCATACCAAATTGCATCCTAATCCGTCCAGTAGATCGGTTATCGCGCAAAACCATTAACCTCTTTTTGCGCAATTGGATAAAAACTATCCTATGTCCTTCCCCGTGTCACAAACTGATTCCATACCAAATTTCATTCTAATCGGTCCAGTAGTTTCAGAGCCTATTTAATGCAAACAAACAAACAATCAAAGATTTCCTCTTTATTATATTAGTTTAGATGTGGTGTATCAATGTCAATACTCATGTGGCCCTTAAACAATTTTAATGTTACTAACTAAGCTGTAGCTGTGTTCTGACTGTTAAATTTTAATTTTTAACACAAGCACATGTAGGCATACATTTCTAAAACTTGATTTAAGAAAGCAGTGGTAACGAGAAGCAAATGCTACCCTTCACGACATTTTTTAATTTTGTTTACCTATAATATATAGAAATAGTAAATTCATTCGTCAAACCCCTTTCGTACCCTTGACACCACCGGCTTGCACCACTGGTAGTGTAAAGGGTATTTTTTAGTACCCGTTACACTACCTGCAAATAGTGTTGTCACTTATTCCATCAATTAGTATTTGCTTAGTTCTAACCAATTCTTTACCCATTAATTTTCCGCTTATATACAATACAATACAATACAAAACTCTTTATTGCACAGCGAATATACATTTGAATAATCTTATAAATAGTACTCTTAGACTACGGTTGTGCAATGGGCGGTCTTATCGCATATAGCAATTTCTTCCAGACAACCTTTGTATGGACAGTATCACATTTCAAGTAACACGGTGGTGAAAACAAATTATTATACATTTTTAGATATCATCTTACCAATAAAAACATTACTTAAAAACAAGTTTTGTACATTCATACTATATTATAATACATAGATATCCTACACGTTATTGATATACGTAAAATAAGTATAAATATTTACATACGAATAGGTGCAATATATAATACTGATAGATAACAACTACATACATAATACTTATATAATATGTACCTACTATGTAGTTGGTATACATACAAATATATATATATATATATATATATATATATAAATAATTATACACATAATGATATACATACATATTAGTGTAACACATATTATAAATATAACACATTTTAGACAGTGTTACGTAAATGATAAATAGTGATTCTTTACCATTGTTTTGAATATTGCTAAAGATTTAGCACGTCTAATGCTAATTGGTAATGCATTCCATAGCCGTACAGCCTGCAGTGTAAACGACTTGCTATAATACTGGGAAGTATGGGGAGGTATTGTACTCGTTAGTATTAGTGTATTAGAAGACCGTAGGGACAGATCGTGAGTGAGATGTCGAAACTGAAAACGTTGTTTCAAATACAGAGGGGTGCTAGGGACAAAAAGGATATTGTAAAGGAAATGAAGAATGTGAGCATTCCGGCGGAAACGAATGGGCAACCACTTCAGCTTTTTGCGATATTCGGAAATATGGTCATATTTACGTAAACCAAATATGAACCTGATACAGAAATTTTGTAGGCGTTCAAGCTTATCGAGCTGCTCTTGGGTTAAATCTAGATAAGATATGTCGGCATAGTCGAGTATGGGGAGTAAAAGAGATTGCGTGAGCGCAATTTTGGTGGTAATTGGTAGAAAGTTCCGCAGCCTCCTGAGGCACGAAGCGGAAGCAAAGATTTTGCGACTGGTTTCAGCTAGTTGAGGGATCCATGATAATTGGTTATCCATGATGATGCCTAGATTTTTGACTGTGGTGCTGAATTCTATGACTTTTTGATCAAAGATTACTTGCGGAAGGTGAAACCAATCAATCAAGGATATCATTCTAGAGCTGCCAATTATTATAGTTTGAGTTTTGGCTGGGTTAACTGTCAGACCATATAATTTACTCCAGTTGGAAATTCTTCGTAAATCACTGTTAATGGTTTCAATCGCTGCTGGCAGCTCTTTAAGGGAAGCTTGTGTGTAGATTTGCAAATCATCTGCGTAAAGGTGGTAGAAAGAAGAGAGTTGATGTGAAATAGAATTTATGAAAATTGAGAAGAGGAGAGGTGATAAAACGCCGCCCTGAGGTACGCCAGCAGACGTAGTACACCATGAAGAGAAAGTATCATCGATGCGTATACGTTGCCGACGTCCATACAGGTAACTACGAAACCATGCAATAACCGTTGGAGATATGTTAAGAGAGCACAAAAAACCTAGTAATACATCAAAATCCACGTTATTAAATGCATTACTGAAATCAAGTAAAGCTAAAACTGACAGTTGCCTGTTCGCCATACCATGCCTGATGTCGTCTGTAATCTTTACTAGTGCTGAGACAGTGCTGTGACCTGGACGAAATCCTGACTGAAAGTGATTAAAAAGGTTGTTGCGAAGAAGGAAAGAGGTAAGTTGTTGGTGTATAAGACGTTCTAGGACCTTAGAAAGGAAAGGAAGTATAGAAATTGGTCAATATTCACTGAAAGTAGAGGGGTTAAGTTTTTTTGGCAACGGAGTTATTTGAGCTTCCTTCCATATGGAAGGAAACGTACTAGTAGTGATGGAATAATTTAGGATGAATTCGATAACAGACAGAATCTCGTCGAGTATCAGCACTATCATTTTCCGAGTAATACAGTCACTTCCAACAGCATTGGATGAAATGGTTTCTATACTTCTCTTAACATCACAATCGGTAAATTGTTTAAAAATAAATGGCGGATGGTTAGGAGTTGGAATCAAAGAAAGATGTTGCAGCGCTGCGGCTTTTGTAGGCCCATGAAAGTTTGTAGAAGAACAGAAATGCTTATTGAGTTCATCAATGTTTAAATCATTAAGAATATTACTATCACGAGATTTACCAACTCCTAACGTTCTTAGAAACTTCCACACTTTTGAAGGATCGTCGTTGTCTACGGAACTATGGATATGTCGGCGTTGAGCGTTTCTACACTCCTTATTGCAGTGATTGCGGCGTTCCGTATATTTTTCTTTATTCTCCTCAGTTGGGTTATATTTATATTTGGCCTTGGCTATTACCTTTTTATTCATAACTAGTCTAATGGCAGGAGTTAGCCAAGGTGCAGGTTGGTGCTTTAATTTCACTGGTCTTAGAGGGGCATGTTTATCATAAAGATTGATTATAATGTTATTGAAGTTAGTAACTTTTTCTTCTATCGTGGGAGGATTTAAAACATTGGACCAGTCTAAGTCACGTGCATCTGCTTTCAACAGTTCCAAGTTAATACCACCAAAATTACGCTGCAGCAGAAGTTTGGGCTTAGCTTTGGGGGAGCGGATTTTGTATGAGAAATAAATTAAATCGTGAAAAGAGAAGGCATCCGCCGCGCACTGACCGTGTTTTTTTACGAGACTGAGGGAAGATACAAGCATTAAATCAAGAAGGGAAGGAGTACAATTGGGAACAATATGTGTAGCATTTAATGGGAGAATAGTCAGATTGCTAGCCTTAGTAATTGATTCAAAGTTAAGTGTTCGAGAGTCCTGCTTTAATAAACACGTATTAAAATCACCCATAATAATGGTGTGTTCATAGGCAGGGGTGAGGTCTTCTAAAAGCTTTTCGAAAGAATGAAAAAAGTTTATCCGATTTGAAGAAGAATAATATACTCCAAGTAATACCTTAGTGTGTGAGAGAGTGACTTCGATAAATAGATGCTCACCTGCGTTTAGAGGTGGTGGTTGTGTTGACATACTCAGCATGGAAAAGGGGATATGTGTGCGTAGATATATTGCAACACCTCCACCACGACTACCGGTTCGGTCATTACGGATGAGTTTGAAACCTGGTAATAAGTACAATTTAGACGCAAGGCATGGTTTCAACCAGGTTTCAGAAACCAGGATTGCATGAATATTAGGGTGCTCAAATGATGCCAACATATCAGGAAAGTGCGCTGGAATGCTTTGGGCGTTAATGTGAAAAACATTAAAGTTTTTTGGGACGTCAGATATTATAGACTCAATGGTAGTGGACAAGCTTGGAATGCTACAAAAGCTATCTGTGCTGTCTGATGAACAAGCTGAAACAAAAGAATCACTGTCAATGCTAACTACAGACATGCTATAGATATATATAAATAATTCTTATAAAATATAAATTTATATATACAATATAAAAAAAATAAAAATAAAAAACAAAATATACAAAAAAAAACAAAAAAAATATAAATATACTATAATACTGCCACCAGCCATCTGCGTTTTAAGAAACATATTTTCCATGCACATACAGAAAACCCAATAAAGAAAGAAAAATGATAGGGTATGAAATAACCAAAAAATAATATTGCACGTAGATACAACTGAACACTGTGGAAACGTACCATAGAGTATTATGCTCTACATGCAACGATCTTACAGAACGGATTTATGAAACGCACCCTTTTTGTTTGACATTTGCATTACTTATCATTGACACAAGTCAATGTCATCAAAAGAATTAGAATGACAGTATTGACGATAACTGACAAGTGCCGTCACTGATTATCAATACAAAACAAAATAATAGAATTTAAAGAAAGATATTTAAGTTACAAGTGAAGGTAGATACTAGAAAATTAGTTAAACTTGAAAAACAAAACAGGAATATTACGCAAGTACCCACTAACTGAAGTGAAAGTCTGTGAAAGAACACAGTAATACACATCTTGATGAATGTCCTACTTTTTGGTAGCAGCACGCCTTGATTTGGCTGGAGCCGGGATTGCTTTGGTAACTGCGGTCTCCTTCACAACAGCTGCTTTTGGGGCCTCTTGTGAGATTCCGTCAAGATCGCCATGAGAGCCTACGCGATGGCGGACACCATCGGGGCCGAGGACGTAAACGTTACCCTCCCTCGTCCAACACCTCGCGACGCCAAAGCGCTGTCGTGCGGCCATGAACACGCCATGCCGAGTCCTCGTTATATTTACGCCATGAGAAACGAAACAAAAAAAGTCTAATGAAGATGAACCAGACTGTTTCTTTCATGTTTACAAAATATTACTAGTAGAAGTAAGAATTTGCTAGCTTACGGTAAAAGTTCAAATTCAGAAACTTTCTACTACTAAAGCATTCCGCGGAATGTGCAAATTTAATTTTCTCTTTACGGTTATTACCGACCTTCGGCTCGGGAATCCATATTGTAACATTTTGCTTATAGTTTGCTCTCTGCATTTTACTGACATTGAATAAAATCATTTATCATCCTCTTGCTACTCTTATCCCTCGTATCTGGGGGTGGAACATTCCTTCGAATTAGATTCGAAATGTTATTCGTTTTATGGACCGCTGGATGATATCTTCGACCACATCATCACTTACCATCACGTGAGATAGTGGTCAAAGGCTACCTATCAGGCATAAAAAAAACACACCGTTAGCGACAGATTTTCTACTTGAGGGTGGTCGCTAACTAGTAACACCTCGACGTGCGGCAAATGTGTGAGCTTTCAAAACGACCCCGCCTCAATCGTTGGTGCGTACGGAGACTGCTCATTATGATCCCACCGCACAAGTCGCATTACTCAATGCTTTGTTTTCTCATAAACCGGAAGTAGCGAAGTTTGCTAAGCTGTTCTTAACCGATCAGCAAAGTTAAGCAACGTCCGCCGCGGTCAGGAGTTGGATGGCCGACCGCCAGTGACATTACTACTACCGCTTCCGTGCTTCGGAGGGCACGTTAAACCGTTGGTCCCGGTTGTTGTCTTAGGATGTCAGTCGTTATAGCATGGTGGTAGGGCTTTTTGCGAATGCCCGCCTGGCTAGCTACCACCCTCAAGTAGAAAATCTGTCGCAAGCACCTAACAGTGTGTTCCGGCAGCTGTCCTTGACAGCCACTAATTCTAGGTTAGCCTGAACAGCACCTTCTATAAATTACCATCAGGTGAGATAGTAGTCAAAGGCTAACCTATCCAGCATAAAAAAGTAGAAATTTTCCACACAAACCAAATTTTTTGTATTTTATGTGCGTACTTTAACTGAATGGTAAATGACTTATTGTGCGTTCAGACGTTTACAGTATCTCTACCAATACCAAAATAGAAGTACTGTAAGCGCAATAAGTAAGTATTCGTCTTATATAGTCAAATATGTAAACAGTCCCTCGCACTCTCGTCTTCGCTCTAATTGAATACAACGCCATCTAGCCAGACGTCATAGTTACCGTAAATATGTTAATTGTTATCAAAATACAACGATTAGTAAATTGTTTAATGCTTTCTTAATATTTTTTTACTATGGCTCTTTAGACTATGGATTGTTATCGAAAATCATGTTCTACGACGTCAAGCTGTAGATAATCATGTCATGTGATTGCGTAATTAAGTTATTTGTAGGTATATCTTTTTGCATTTTATCTGTTTTAACGATAGTGTGACTCCAAATATTTTTATATTATTATCCAAAACATATCAAAGCGCTTGGTGGATGCGATGCGTGATCACAATACTGGCACCTATTTGGCTCGCAGAATAAGCACTGTAATCTAACGGGGTTATTCCGCCAGCATGCTGGATAGTGGGCTGTAGAATTGTAGTTTGTCTAAATCATGTTGTTGTAGTAAATGTACTGTTGTACTCGTAATATCGTTTGCTCCATCCCAATACGATTGTTAAAGAACTATAGGAAAAATTTGAGTTATGACGTCATTGTCATGTTAGCTCAATTGGTCAAGCCCGGCTAAAGGGATGGATGGACGTGGGTTCGAATCCCGTGACTTACATTTTTCCTCTCGTATATTTGTAATTTTAAAGTGTTTGTCATCACGTCACAAAATGTCTCATACGATATATGGATGCTCGACAATTTTGTTATGGAAAAAATTGGATTAAAATTCAAAAATTCATAATTTTTGGGATAAAGTGCAATCTTGGAATATGATCTATCTTTGTAAAGTTTTCATAGCTTTATTTATGTTTTACAATAACACAGTCCTCATTCAGAACCTCCTTTTTTAAAGGCAGTTTATATCAAAGCAGCAAACGTACGCATAATTTTTGTGATGAAAGTGCTTGGAATATGATCTATGTTTGTTAAGTTTTCATAACTTTATTTTTGTTTTACAATAACACAGTCCGTATTCAGAACCTCCTTTTTGAAAGTTTGTTTAAATGAACGCTGCCAACGCACGCTCTCTAAACGAACTATTGAAGGCCACAATACCTACGACGAACTCATATGCAAAGTGCTGTCAATATGTGCGTACGTCACGTCCCAACTTCCGTTTGGCGTCGCGACTTCTCCCGCAGAGACGTGTGAAATATCCGCAAGCGTGCCTATAAATAGGACTGGTACTTGCTGTTATATGCATTGGAAAGCTTTCTGTATAACGTTGGTGAAGTTTGTAGTTGGAATTTTGATAAAAGACGGGGTCGTTGCTATGTTTATAGCGTCTGCTGTTTTTCGACTTTATTTTCTTGTCTACAAAATAGTGCTTTAAAAACTCTAGACGAATAAAGCACTTTATAAGGACAGCATAACAGTGAGAGTCAGATTCGCACGCTATAATATACCTTCATAGCTATCCTAAATGAAAAATAATGGATTTAGGATAGCTATGAAGGTCCTGGTGCCAAAAGTAGATTCTTGACCCGTGGAATAGGACCCAGATAGACACTCTATATATACACTGTGGGTTTAGTACCAATATACAGTATATATTTTTTATTAAAAGGCCAAAAGTTATCGTTAATTTTTTCATCTAATTCGGGAGATTTGGCCCAATTCGAGTCCAAAACTTACTTGAACGGTTTTTCCATCTGAGTTTGTACTACAATAAGTTAATAACACCAAGTTTGACGCTTGTAATAAAAAAAATGTCCAGGCATTTTTGTTGTTTAAGTAATCACAAACTGTGTAGTAGGATTTCTTAATTAATATGTTTTTCAAGTGCAACTTGAATTTCCCTTCTGTGAGTATTGTAATGTGTCTGGGAAGTTTATTGTACAACCGTACATAATTACCTATGAAGGACCTTTTATTTGTCTTTGCTAATCTAAAACCTGGAACCGATACTTTATCTTTATTGTCGGCATCGCAACCAGGACTTCGATATTCCAAAGCAATCCTGTTTGCCAACTGACCGCCTAGGCTATATCTATGAGTATTTATAGGCAGTATTTTACTTCGTTTTGAAGGAAAAGAAGGAATATATATGTTCAAGTTTTATGACGTTTATTTCTGAAGTGTCTATACCTTCTTCCTCCTCAAGGCTCCTTTTCAAGGCAATTTTAATTATTTATATATCAAATCAAATTAAAGCACCTCTTCTAGCTCAACGAATAAGCATTGCAATTCAACGGGGTAAAACTGTCAGCATGCTGGGCACGCTGCCAACTTGTAGTGGGCTGGAGCATTTGGACTGCCTGCGAGTCTGCAATGACTTATATGTTGTACAAATACTTTTATTGTAGTAGCTATAGTGTATATAAAGTACGTAGTATTTTGTTTTTTCGACTTAAATTAAATTTAAATTCGACTGTTTAATTGAATTAAACTCAATTGTTGAATTGAGCTAAATTGATTCATTTAATTGAATAAAATTGAATTGCCTAATTGAATTAAATTCAACTCCTTAATTGAAATTTCAATATCTTTTAATTGAATTTATTACGTAGTAGTATATAATATATTTATATTATATACTACTACGTAATACTACTTATTATAATATAATAAGTAGCATATTACACGTTTTTTTTTAATGTAAATGGTAATTATGATAGCTCACACCTAGACATTTATTTAAACGCAATCCAGTGGTATTTCACACTCAACTTATTTGCTTTAACTTGTCGTGATTACATAAAAAACAACATTATCACGTCTCCAATACGCAACCACATTTCCTCGAACACAAAGCAGTTTGGCAAGAAACTTCAGCGACGAAATATATTTAGTGTTTACCATAAAAGGAGCCGGCGATGCAAAAGAGAGATAACTTGACAATCTTGTCGCAATTACTTGGTGGTGATGAATTACTGTTGATTAACATGCAGGAAAGGGTCTGGTATACAAGTGTATGCAATATTTGGACTTATTACGTCATACGACAACGAAATATGCTATGCTACAGTCATATACTTAGTCGTCTACCAAGTTTCGACAGATTCTTTTTTGACGGCGGTGTGACAGTGGAGTGTGAGAGCCATTAAACCCAAGGCAGTCAAAATGCTCCAGCTTACTACCAGTTGGCAGCGTGCCCAGCATTCTGGCAGCATTGTCCCTGTTGAATTGCAATGCTTATTTGTTGAGCAAAATAGATGCCAGTATTTTGCTCAACAAATAAAAAAAATATGTGAGCTCCCGGTCCTTTCGGACCCAATGTGTCTACAACAAACGGCTTATATGTAACTAATTTTGTTGACTAATTTGTACACTTCAAACTTAGCGTTTCCTTTCACCTCACACAATCTGACAGGGTACCAATATCTCACCTGATGGTAAATGATGATGCGGTCGAACATGTTGTTCAGACTAACCTATAGAATTCCTGGCTCTCAAAGACAAGCAGCTGGAACGCACTGTTAGCTGCTTTGCGACAGATTTTCTACTTGAGGGTGATAGCAAGCCGGGCGGGCATTCGCAAAATGCCCTACCCCCATACGACTGCCATCGTAAGACAACAACTGGGACCGACGGCTTAACGTGCCCTCTGAAGCACGGAAGCGCTCAGTAGTAATGTCACTAGCGGTCTCCCATCCAACTCATGACTGCGGCGGACGTAGCTTAACTTAGCTGCTGATCGATTAAGAACGAAAAAAGTTTGCATTTGGAATAAAATGTTTTTCAATCAGTGCCAGTTCCGTCGATAACTTCTGGTAATCTTTCTCATTCTGCATTCATATAGTAATTTTACTATAGTAAACTCTTATACATGCTACACTATCAATAATTCAGTATTAACTTAATCAATGTTGAACAACTTGTACAAGAAGCGCGGCTGCCCGCGGCCCATCAGAGTCAATTCTTTCATCCAATACTATACACTAAAACGATAGAGATAAAGTAGAAAATGGTTTGACATTAAAACTGCTGCTGCCACTTTCCGGTGTGAATTAAGGATTACATGACCGCACTCATATACGATGAATAATTAAGGTCTACGAGCAGTTATTGAACGTGTTAAGAGGGATTATTATTTATTGTAATTCTTTGAAAAGGTAAAATTTTTGGGGCGCTGCGCAGGTGTGAACGCTTTTGTTAATATGTGATAAGCTTTTATATGAAGGGTTGCAAATATTTGATGTAGAGCGGTGTAATATTGACGAAGTACGTACACTAGGTGGACTGACGACATCGTGAAAGTCACGGGTAGCCAATGGTTACAAGCGACTAATAGCCGTTCTTTGTGGTGCTTTTTTTTTCTGCCTGATAGGTTAGCCTTTGACCACTATCTCACCTGATGGTAAGTGATTATGTGGTCGAAGATGTTGTTCAGGCTAACCTAGAAGTACTGGCTCTGATGACGTATACAAGATCATTCGATATATTACAATACCACACTTGTCTCTCCGAAAAGGTAAAAAGCGTTATATTAATATACATAAAATCACGCCTCTTTCCCGTAAGGGTAGGCAGAGACCACGTTTTTCGACTTGCTACGATCCTTACAAATCTCTTTCGCTTCATCTACACTCATCAATCCTTTCATACATAAGCGTCGGTTTAGGGTACCTGACCTGACTCTTTTTCAGAACGTCTTCAATCTGATTTCAGAACGTTCACTTAGTTCTTCCCCAACACTTTCATTTACTTGTCCCACCTATACCTGGTTAGTCAATCTCATTTCATTCATTCTCTCTACATGTCCAAACCATCTTAACATACCTTTATCTATTTTTGTCACTACATCCTCATTCACATGGTGGTAGGGCATCATTTGCATGGTGGTAGTGCATTTTGCGAATGTCCGCCTGGTTAGCTACCACCCTCAAGTAGAAGATCTGTCGCCAAGCACCTAACGGTGTGTTCCGGCAGCTATCGCTGAGAGCCAGTACTTCTAAGTTAGCCTGAACAACATCTCCGACCACATCATCATTTACTATCAGGTGAGATAGTGGTCAAAGGCTAACCTAACAGGCATAAAAACAAAACAAAAAAAGAAAACACCACATCTTTCCCTTATTTATCTTTCCCAATGCTCTCATCTCCGCTGCATTTATTCTTTTTTCATGCTTTTTCTGCATACCCAACTTCCACTATCATACTTTAGTGTTGGAACCAACACTCCTCCATGACATATTTCACTGTAATATATTTCAGTTAGTAGATGTATTTAAGTATCGTGTAATAACCGATCATAAGAATAAGAATAAAAAAATAAAAGTCCGCTGCTGAACATAGCCTCCCCCAATATGAATATTTGAGGTTTGCCATAATCCCTACGCTTGGCATGCGTCTTTGGGATCGCAGTTTAAGATATCAGTTCCTCAGAAAGCGCTGCTACCCACCTTCTGGTGTGTTGCCCTTAGTCGCCTCTTACGACTACCACGGTTAGAGATTGGGATTGACATTCTAGCCCGACACCCCACGGGCAGGCAGGATAATAATGCTACACTGAATTATATTAAACTATTAAAATATTATATGATCAAAATATGAGAACCAATTGGTTGCGTAATAAGTATTTGTAATTACACTCAAAAAATATTTAAGTCTTAGGTTAAAGTCAAAATCATTTATTAATTTATGGCATCTACGACGTTCTTATAAAGGTCAGTTACAAATTTTAATATATTTATTCTACATCGTACTGCCTCGGACAGCAAAAACAATTATGGGCCACTGTGAGACGAACAGGCAAGAAATATGGGGAAATTCTTTATAATCGTCTTTTAACAATGTGTTACAAACTATATTATAAAATTATTACAATATTTCTTTAATATACATAAGTGACAGGCGATAGCTTACGAAATTTTCAAGCATTTTTGTCGTTTAAGTAATCACAAACTGTGTAGTGGGATTTCTTAATCAAAATGTTTTAAACGTGCAATTTCAATTTTCTTTCAGTGAGCGTTGTAACGTCTATATATATATGACCGCACTTTCGTCAGTGGAAAGGTCTGTACTGCATTAAATCTACTCGATAAGTTCCGTTTCTTTTATTTAAACAGCCCCAAATTAGTCAGAGACATCTTCACAAAGTTAAACAAAATATAATTACCTTATAAGGTTTCAGCATTTTCCTCAGTTCGCCGCTCTCGTTCAGTTTTTCAACCGTGTCGGCATCCTGTAAAGAAGATCAAATTTAATTAAAAGTTCATAATTAAAGCACCTTTGATTATGCCCTAACCGCGGAACAGAGCTTTGAAACTGTAGTGTCTCTTTGTTGACTTTGAACACCGTTTATAAAATACGGTAACTATCTATCTACTAGTATTTTTCGTATTAGAATTGCCAAGTAAAAAAGGACCGTTTGACATAATTTTCGTGTCAAAGTGGATAAATCTTTAGTCTCTTATTTTAAAATAAAATGATCGCGTAAAACTGCACTGTACTCTTCAATCCGACACAAAGTTCTTATGTCTCTTCCACATTGTTTTTTTTTACCAATCTTTTCCACCCTTTTTTAATTCCTGATAGGTTATTAGGTTAGCTATAAAAACAGGTATTTGACCACTATCTTACTCATCGATCTTACTAGAAAAATGATAATGCTATCGAAGATGTTGTTCTGGCTAACTAGAATAACTGGTTCTGACACATACCAGTCTTATAAATACATACAGCGGAGACATATTTCTTACTTGAGCTTGAAACAAAACTCCCGTGGGGTGCCGGGATAGAATGCCACACCCCTCGCCCAGATCTCAATACCTACGTGGGTGTCGTAGGAGGTGACTAAGGGTAACACTCCAGAAGGTGGGCAGCAGCACTTTTTGAGGAACTGATATCTAAAATTGTGATCCCTTAGCTGCCAAACGTGGGGATTATAAAACGGCAAACCCCCGTATTGAAAGAAGTTGTGTACAGCAGTGGACGTTCCGGCTGATACAGTACGGTACAGGAGCCAATGCCCTACTACCACGCAAAGAACTTGTATATACTACTGAAACTAAAATATCGGCTTTTGCTGTACGTAGTTCTAATACCTGTAAGTTCTAGTTTCTACTTAAGAACGGTACTACCCGGTACTCGTAAAATTATGGTAGGATTTCGATTGTTATAGTACACAAAACAGTAATGCAATAATCGTAAGTAAGCTATTTAGGGAAACAAATGACACCTGTCAATAAAACAAAATGGCGCAATTCAAGATGGCCGCCATACAAAGTGTCCCGATCTAGCTGAAGCGTGTATGTTGTTGAAAGTTACAAAATGTTACATACATCTTATAAATCACAGGCAAACAGTTAAGCCTAACAGAAAATTGAAGTGGAGAACGTATGAATAATGCATAGTTCCGGATTTCCGTAACCGTTTCCATCCGTTATCGGATTTTCCTGTCTGTGCATTTCAAGAGGAAAATCTTTCAATATGACGTATAACATTAATGGTGGGGAAGTCATTTGTATAAAAGGCGATTTGGCGGTCTCTTCCTTCCTCCTTGAATAGGCTGAACAGCCACTAGTATATTCATACTGATTCCTAAATGCATCATTTAGGACAGTACGCCTTTGCCACCTGTAGGTAAGTGATGATGTCGGCAAGATGGCGACAGATTAGACCTTGAAGACCTCAGACTAAGTATAGGTACTTAATCTGAGTTAAAGACCGTTCAAAGACTGCTGCCATTTTATACGCACCTCTTTTCCTGGTGGTAAAGTATGTTCATAATGAGAGTGTATATGGGGATGTGTAATTTAAATTTCAATAAACTATTTAGATAAAAAAACTATATATAATTAATATTTTAGAAAAACACTTAAAATATATGAATTATATCTAGTGACAATCCCGCAATTTTTCCTGTTAAGCCGACGTGACGTCATAAGCGCCACGTAGCCAAACCTCAAGAATTTTTGACGCTCCTACACGATGCATCCTCAGGAAGTTTTGACTCTTCGGGAAATTTCTCGATCGTGGTGTAGTGAATTGTCACTAGATATATTTTTAAGTGATTTTTCTAAAATATTAATTTAATGTTATCTTAAATTATTATTAAAATATTTGTTATTATTAGATATGGTATTTCCGGAAAGTAACGCCCGAATCTATTCATTATAATATATGTTATATAAATATAAAAATTAAGCAACATTTGACCATGATAGTTCAAAAGTACCTATTATCACAATATTGTGCGCTTGGCACTTCGGCAAATAATTTCAAGCTTTTGAGTGTTGAAGTTAGTTAAATTTTTTGGTACTTATATATTTTTTTTCCATCATTTTTAGTGACCCTTGTCACTTGATTGTCATTCACTGTCAATGACTATATCATCAAGATAGGAAAACACTTTTCAGTAATAGGAGTGTTACTTAAAAGCGGCTGAATTGATTTTGATGAAATTAAAATGAGACTACAAGAGAGGCATCAGCTTTTAAATAAAAAAAGAATCATCAAAATCGGTTCACCCAGTCTAAAGTACTGTGTAAAGTACCTTTCCACCACGTTACAGGGAAGTTTTCAGGCCCGAAAGACTATCAGTTGTTGTCTATTGCAGATTTAAATTTGAAACTTATGCTGCTTGTTCGCTAGAGCTATGGCTAAATAAAGTTATGGATATAGTGTTAGCATTCCTTAGCAAAAACGACTGGGACAAGTTTGAAATAATTGTATTTTTGTATAGTTTATGTTGTTAATAATTCTACCATCCTTTTAAAAAAAAAAAAAATCACCTCCTATAGTCGTGACGACATATTTAAGTCGAATCAAAATCGATTATCAAGTGTCAGCGTGATATTTTTAGATTTTTTTTTCTTAAGCCAATACCGACAAAAATAGATTTAAAAGGTCACCACAGTCCTTCTTACCCTCATCAAAGTAAGATGGACGACACCACAAAGAAAGCTAAATCAAAACAACTGGCCCAAATTTCCTAATTGACGCCTGTCTCAGTTAATTCAGAAGACAGGAATATATTAGCCACAAGATCAAGTGTTGCCAGCGTTATTGCATTAAATGTCTTACTTTCAAATGAGGGACTAAAAGTAATGATCCGACATCTGATATTTTTTATTTGTAGATACCAATCGTATATCAAACGTAAGCCAATTTTGAAGACTTTTTAAATGTGAATGCGTCGGCGCGGCACCAGACTAGGGCCCGCCTGAAGTAAAGCAGTAACCTCTGAATGTAACATTTCGTCATAAGTGACGAACTGCACTGCGCTTGTCACCCTGAGACATACAGTTATTAAGTCTCATGTGCCTATAACTTTACTGGCTCTCAAGGACTGCTGCTGGCACAAATTGTCAGGTGCTTGGCGGCAGACACTTTTCTACTTGAGGTTGGTAGCTAGCATTCGTAAAATACCCTCCTGCCATGCGGTGAAGCTCAAGCCGGTATACAGTGAGGATCTAACCATGGACTTGCGTGGCAGTTCATAGCCAGAAGCTACCTTTTGGCTATCATTGCTCAAATTTTATACCTACTTAGAGTATTTAGGTAAACTAAACCTTAAGATTATTAATCATTAGTTACTGTAATCGGTACCATTGTTAGAGATTAAATGTATCATAAAATGAAATACTGGCAAACTATACTCTGGTTTTTAATTCGAGATCAAAAATGTAAACAAAGGTGTTAACCGTGCAAAAAAATTACAGGTACTTGGTAATTTTTCTAATTTTGGGAACGGATGGAGCATTTAATGTAAAAAATATATTTAATGCTATAATTTATAGCATTATTATGAAACAATAAACACTTTTATATGCGCGTACATATTTACGCTTATATTCAAGCCTGAAAAAATTAGTGTAATATTTTTTTGTTTTTAATAGCCACACTTGTGAGAATATTTTTGAAGAAAACTATTGAACACCCTGACCTATCAGTTTGACAATGACATATATTGACATTACTTTGTTTACATTTTTGATCTCGAATTAAAAACCAGACTATAGAAGGATCAATATTCGGCTCAAGGAGTTACGTCTAAAATTCACCGAGCTTGAACACTTGGTATGTATAATATAACGAAATTACGTTCGTATTGAAAACGCACTTCCCTAAGATAAATTATTCTTCCTTTTAAAGTGATTTAGGTTTGAGTTTCAGAGTGGATTTTAATGAGGAACAAAATGTAAACAGCATTTCTGTTCTGTAGGAAAATAAACAGAGTAAGCAGTGGTGCGACAAATTAACATGTGAAAGTCGAGAAAACTTCAGTGGGGATGAATACTCAACACTATTTCCTAGATGGCGCTGTGTGTTTGTTATGTGCTTGAAGTTTAAGCGTACAAACTAATCTTGCTTTTTTTCTATGTAATTAGTTCTTCGATTTTAAACAAGAATTAAAATTCTCCTGTGAAGTAATCTGTACCCACAGATTACATTGGGGGTAATCTGTGTATGTACCTGACATTTCACTGACTAAACGAGAAGTAAGAAAAAACTAAGTGTTTACTTTTTGGACAGGAAAGTTTATTTCGTCAGAGGTACACGTTGGTAATGGTTTGACTATATTTATCTAGTTTCATTGAGTTTAAACTGGTTTTTATACATCATTTTAGCCATGAATGATATTATGTAATACAAACTTTTTGGTTTTGCTTGGTTACGAAGTTTTGAAAGATTTTTTAAATTGAGTTGTACGTAAACGACCTCAGACAGATCAGACTCTGAATTGGAATCTCATATGATTAAAAGCATAAAAAAAATGTTAAGCGGACTACTCTGCCTATAACAGATGCATTTCATCACAAGTCACGAATTGCACTGCGTCCGTCACTTTGCGACAGTTACGTCTCATGTGCCTGTAATTTCACTAGCTCTCAAGGACAGCTAAATTTCACACACTCTCATTATATTTCTCGACATTCGGGTGCTACAAGGTTCTACGCAGCAAGTCTTATTACACAAGTGCCGAAAAAAATAATGTTATGTTTTCAGGGTTCATGTATGTATGTTTGTTAGTGAGTTTCTTTATTTAACCATAACTTCTTATCGGCTTAACCGATTTTAATGTATGAGATATTGTTACATTCGTGTTAATAGCACAAGTGGCACTGAATGTATAAAAATAAATATATATCTGTAAAAGCCAATGCCTACTCCGAGCCAAGAGCGCCCGCTGCGGCAACACCGGACCGCGCCGCGCTCATTTTGAATATAGTTTTGAAGCGCTCGTAGCGTAGTTTACTTAGCTATTCTCAACCGATTAGCAAAGTTAAGCAACGTCGCGCGCGGTCATGAGTTGGATGGGTGACCGCTAGTGACATTACTACTGAGCGTTTCCGTGCTTCAGAGGGCACGTTAAGCCGTCGGTCCCGGTTGTCGTCTTAGGATGGCAGTCGTTATAGCATGGTGGTAGGGCATTATGCGAATGCCCGCCTGGCTAGCTACCTGGCTAGCTGCCTGGCTAGCCACCCTCCACCTACATCCTGTAGTTTTATCATACCGATCGAAAGATTTCATTTCGAAGATTATATTTTGCTAAATAACATAATGTCAGAAATAAAACGAAGACCATGAACTTTAACATTTGATGTGAAATTTTGTTCAGAAAAATGAAAAGCTGACATATTGTCGTAAGGAAATACAACTGACATTATCATAAGTACCTATTACTAATATATGTACCCACTTGAAAATAATTTCCTTGTGATGAAATCTTTCGATCGGTATGATAAAACTACAGGTGTTTTTTTTTCTCGTGTAACGGGTTCGATTCCCGGTAAAACCATGTAATCATTTAAATATCTGTGAATGCAGTTTAAATTGTTTTTAAATTTAAATAATGTCTTCTTTCACTCAAATGTTCCATCTACAATATTCAAGGTACTTTCCCTTCATGTGGCATCGCCGTGGGACGCCCTGTATAACTCGTCAAATTAAGATCTTTATTTTGTACGTTTTCCGGGAAATGATTTGCTGGATTGATAAAGAATAAAATATTGTTTAGGTTACTACACTAGATTACTTTATTATTTATACTTACGAAAATTGAAAAGAGTTAATGAATTTTCTGTATCTTTCGATAGGTAACAGTTTCAGGCGAAATACTCGAAGCAAGACGCTTTGCAGACGAACTGGAAAGAGGCAGTTTATTTTACCTATATTATATATTATTTTAATGATACAAAGATACAGGTACATCTGCGTATCCGTCTGAACGGGATAATTTTACAATGCGTGCCGCGTCAGAAGAGATCAGAGCTATGCAGTTGAAAGATATACTTCTTGTAGATGAATATAAATATTAGGAACTCCGTGCTTTGCGAGCTGAAATGCACTGTATCTCTTCGTTGTTAAAGTCGCTTATTAATTGGAGTGATCATTCTGGTCCATTTTATTCTGTGCCTATAAAGTTTTCGTGGGGCTTATCCACAACAAGCTGTGCCCCCCGGTTTCAGCCTCGTAGACAATAATAACTTTGAAAAGTAAAGTATCCTATATGTTAATCCAAGACCTAAACCATCAATATCCTTAATTTCATGCAAATCGGTTCTGTCGTTTCAGCGTGAAGGAGTAACAAACAATCAACCATACATCCCCACTCACTCAGAAACTTTGGCATTGTTAATCTACAAAAGCAACCGGTTGGATCTCGTGCTACAATTATTGGATAGATTCCAACCAGTTTCAAACTGTTATGAAGTTCTTCGTCGAGGAGCCACGATTTGTGGTCGTCGTTTCAAGCAATTGTGACTCGAGACGAAGGCATCTAATATTCTATCTAATATTATTTGAAACATTCTATTTTTTTATGACCCGGTTTTTAACCGACTTCATAAAAGGAGGAGGTTGTCTATTCTGCTGTATTTTTTATGTTGTTACCTCAGAAGTTCCGACTGGATGGATGGATTTTGATGGTTCTTATTTTATTTAAAAGCTGGTGCTTATCATGTAGTCTCATTTGAATTTCATAAAAATTGCTCAAGCCGTTTTTGAGTTACACTCCAATAGCTGGAAAGTGTTTTCCTATCTTGATGATATAGTCATGGACAGTGAATGACAACTGAACCCGTAAGTAGGAAGATTCACTAAAAAGGATGAAAAAAAATGTACAACTCAAAATGGAACCGACTTCAACACTCAAGAGTGTGAAATAACTTGTCGTGCATATGGGTGCACAATACTATAATATTATAGGTTAAAGGTTAAATTAATATTGATAATAGGTACTTTTGAAGTATCAAGGTACCGACTTCAACTAGTTATAAAAAAACTAAATAAAAATGGCGCCGCTAAACCTCTCACTCCCACACTATTGCTGTCTTTATGTACACTTTACGTACTCAGACTTCACGGTTATATTAATCATTAGATTATTGACATTAGCTTGTTAATAACGACAATCACTTAAAGAAAAACGAAAATTTCCCACATTTACTATACGCCAGACCACTGTGGGCCTTTTTACTGATATGATAATTATAGTAAAGAGTTATATTCACTGCTATAATACTTTTTCTTGATGCTTATAGCCTAGTCTTTGACCACTATCTTACCTGATAGTAAGTGCTCTTAGGTTGTGAACAGGCATGATCCAATAAAAGCACGTTTCATTAATTTCATGTCGATGTCTGGAAGTCCACAACCTTGCGATTTTCACGGCATTTCCTACCTCGCACTGCCACTATTTAGAACCAGCTGGTAAAGTATTTCCGAACAGATACGACTTAAGGACCTTCCAGAAGAGAGCATATTCCCTCCTCAAAGGCCGGCAACGCATCCTCGAGACCTCTGGTGTTGCGGATGTTCGTAGGCAACGGTAATCACTTACCACCAGGTGAGCCGCCAGCTCATTTGCCCTCCTATCCCATAAAAAAATAGAAACTAAAATAAGGAGGCTGCTGGACTACACCATTAGTTGCTTGGCAATAGAATATCTTTTGGAGATATTTTCTGGGTGGTGCCAGACGACAATTGCATGGTGGTAGGGCAATTTGCGAATGCCCGACTGGCTAGCTACCACCCTCAAGTAGAAAATCTGTCGCCAAACACCTAACGGTGTGTTCCGGCAGCTGTCCTTGAGAGCCAGTAATTCTAGGTTAGTCTGAACAACATCTTCGACCACATCATCACTTACCATCAGGTGAGATAGTGGTCAAAGGCTAAACTATCAGGCATAAAAAAAAAAAAAGAAAACACAAAATTCCCTACCACAATGTAAACATATAATCCCAGCTTAATTAAATACTTCTTGTTCATTTTGGAACTGTACTGAACTGCTGTATTATTCAAGTAGTAGTGCTTAGTTATAGCAAGAGCCCGTCATGGTGGGTGCCACCATAGTGTCAGATATTCTGTTTGGAAGCCGTAGTGTCCAAGCGTATATAGGCGTAGTGTATTTAGGCACTGTAGCAAGGGTAATTACTGTGAGAACGAGACATTAAAACTAAAGCCTCGCGGTCACTTGTGCAGTGCAGTGTCAAGCAGGGCGAGATAGGTGACACTGCAACTGTAATGGACAAGCGTGACGCTTACCCACAGGTTGGCGAATGTTCCGTCCCATAATAACATATGTCAAGTCGGTAAATAGAGAGGGGGTTCCATTCCGCAATCTATAGGATTTAATAAACTGGTACCTCACCGTGGCATAGAGAAATAAATTTATTTATCTATGAGAGCGGGTACCATTCATCCGTAAGAAATACAGAAAATATATGGATGTATATATAATAAAATATAAAAATATATAAAAAAGGTATAAGAGCTACGAAATAAGTAATATGTGGCAACGATGACACACTAAGAGATACATTAACTCACACACACGCAAACAGAGCCTTCAATTTTACGCGTATATTACCCTCCTTTTACTATTATTGGGGGTTGATAACCTCGAATATTATTTTAAAAAAAAGTGTCTTTGGTTAAATTTAATATTCTTAAGATTTGTTTTTCTTAATAGAAATACCAAAACTGCCATAAGTATTTTTGTATTTAAGACGAAGAAAGTTTAGTATTTATTTTCATTTAGGCTGACACTCGCGGCTACATGCGTGTTATGAGTTTTTGTGATAGCTTCAGTACTTAGTACTTCGGTAAAAAACATTAGGTGATTTAAATAAAACCGCCCAAGTGCAATCTGTACTCGTCAAAGTCAAAGTCATTTATTTAATATAGGCGTCTACGACACTCTTGTGAAGGTCAATTACAAATTTTAATATTGATATTACTCAAATTTATTTAACAACAATTAAACATTTGTTTAAGAATTTAATTAAACATTTGGTAAAGAATTTAACCCATTGGCATCGGCGATAATGATAACAATAGAATTTCATTCATAACTAGGACATAGTGGTCCTGACGATGCCAACTTATTAATCGACTCCAAAAAGAATTTACTTGAACATTATGAAACCATATTTTTTTATAATCAAAACATTAACCAACATAACATGTGGAAGTCGGTAGGTACCGTGCAAAACAAAACTTTCTCAGATCACATTTGCTGGTTCCGACTTCCACACCTTACGTTAGTTAATTTTGGGCTGTATTATTACTGATTATGAGTATCTATAAAATTATTTTCTCACAATTTTGAGTTCATTCATATATTATTAAGTCAGGCTTTTTCAACGTTATAGTTTAAATAGCAACTGAAATGTTTTGGTGTGATTAAACACACCATGAAATACAATGGGAACTGCCCATCAATCACATCACCACTTACCATTACATGAGATTGTGAGCAAACGCTAGCCTATCAGTAACAAAAAATGTAGTATTCATGTACCACACGAATAATTTTGCCCTACATCAGATGTTGCAAGCCGGCTATTGATAATGCATTGGTTAATTCGATTAGTTTGGGATTTACAATTTAAGTTTTACTTTACATTTTAGCATTTTATTATAAAAAAAATTAGGAAATATTATAACCCCCAATATTTAACCTCATAAATCTTAAACTAATCGAATTACCCAAATGCATTATCAATAGTAAAAATAACTAGCACTAAACTGATCCCAAAAATTATCCTACTTTTTTTGTAACTTTACAATCGTGTTTGACCAAAAATTCTGATCCCAAATTTTCAAAATTACTAATGAAGCCTAAAAAATATTAAGTATTGTCCTGTATGATGTATCCATTTTTTTTACTTTAAGAGTAAGTTTAGTAATATCTCTGTTATTAAAACCAAATTTGTTTTAAACAAGGAAAGTATAAATGCTTAACATAAAAAGTTATCATACACCATTCGTGTAACCCATGTTTTATTTCTTCTCACAATACATCCCATTGTCAATTGGGCCGTTCTCTTATAAGCAAACATTTATCATTCTTCGAAATAACAAAACGCATATTTTTATTGTATTTTCGTTATTCTAATAATTTCAATCGTCATTTTCTTTTATGTACTTGTAAGTAGATATACCTGCCTTTAGATATTTTTTTTTAATATTGTTAGGTTTGCAATAACGCCTGCTATGCGGATTACATTACAAAATCACAAATATACGATAGGAAAATTTTTCCCGCACATGACTTAAATTTTTCCTATCGTATATTTGTGATTTTGTAACTACTTTTAGATAGTTCGTGTCTGCACACAAACGCTGCTCTTTTGAGCTTTTTTATGTGATTGTGACAGATCAAGCTCGAGGACAACCTGATGTTGAGCAGACTAACCTCTGGCTATAACAGATACATTTCATCACAAGTCACGAATTGCACTGCGCCCGTCACTTTGAGATATAGTTGTTAAGTCTCATGTGCCTGTAACTTCACTAGCTCTTGAGTACTGCTGCCAGAACACACAGGTGCTTGGCGTTAGATTTTCTACTTGAGAGTGGTAGCTAGCCAGGCGGGCAATCGCAAAATGCCTTTCCACCATATAAAGCTGAAACCGGCGGTGGCGATCGAACCAGGGACCTGCGGCATGGCAGTCCATAGCTATAAACGCTCGGCAATCATTGCTTACGTCATGGTTTGGCTTTCGTGCTCTCAAAGTCAGCTTTACCAAAACGTATCGTCAAGTGCATAACGAACATAACATGCTTGATAAAAGAAATTTTATAGCAAGAAAACCTATTTTCAGTACACTTTAATCAATTCTAGGGAATAATTAAGAATTTACTTATTTTAATCCTGTCTTAATACAGACTTTGGTATATATTCCGAAATATCTTCAGGTAAAAAAAGCTTCCAATTTCTATATAAAATCTTCTCATTAAATTCCCATTGTATAAAGTTTATCCCTTACGCCCATAACATAAAAGTATTAAGGGAACCAATAATGTAGGCCAAGAGTAGGGCGCATAAAAACTTGAATAACTAAGAGAAATAATGAGCGATAAAACGTCTCAAATTCAAATATATTTTTTCATAATATACATAAAGTTAATAATGGTATAACTATTCTGTACCATATATATAAGGCAACGTTATTTTTCTGGTGTCATAATGTTAGTACGAAATTCATATATCGCTAAAACATCATATGCATAAAAAGAGTACCTGCTTACATCAAAATGTACTAAAAATATATATTATATTTTTTTTGTGTAAAAATATAAATATTTTGCTATTTGTGAGCATTTATGTTTTAAGCATTTGAATTCTGCATAAAATCAAATTTTAACCTGGACTTACTTTGAAAACTATAGTGAAAAATAAATCAAATGTACATAAAGGTTACCGCTAAAAAACATACTAATACTTTATACATACTTTACTTCACCAAGGTTTTACCCTAGTCTCGGACAATAGAAATGAAGTAATATTAAAATGGTTACTTTATTAAAATGATATAGAATTTAATGCACACCGCTACTAGTCTACATATGCTTGGAAACTTGGAAACTAATCTACTGGTAGATAAAAAAGCAATTTTCAACTGCGAGCTATTAATCTGTTGGTAGTAACTATGAGGATAGCCTACTTTCTTTTACTCTACCATAATGAGAAAGTTCAAGAAAATCTTGGAAAATTATTGTAAAACCCATCAGGGACAATGGAACTTAACCCTTTGGATTAAGGTTCAAGTTTCAGTAAAATATGTATAATGGAAGTCGTTAGTTTCTTTACATCTAGGTCAGTACATTGCACTTATATTATCTTTAGGTAAGGCAACGCGATCATGTATTAAGCAAGACTGAATAATGCAATACGCTTATTTTATTACATACATACATACATAACATCACGCCCCTTTCCCGTAGGTGTAGGCAGTGACCACAGATTTCTAAGTCCTCATATCATCATCATCCGCTTTCATACCTCTTTTGCTTCATCTATACTCATCAATCCTTTCATACATAAGCGTGGGTATAGGGTACTCCTGACCTGGCTTTTTTCAGAACGTCTTCGATTTGATTTCGGAACGTTCGCCTAGGTCTTCCCCTTCCAACTCTTTCGTTCACTTGTCCCATGTATGTAACAGGTATACTGTTTAGTTAGTCTCATTTCATTAATTCTTTCTACATGTCCAAACTATTTTAACACACCTTTATCGATTTTGGTCACTACATTCTCATTCAAACCACATCGTTCCCTTATTACACTGTTTCGTATCCTGTTACTCCGTTTGAATCCAATCATGCTTCTCAATGCTCTCATCTCCACTGCATTTATTCTACTTTCATTCATTTTCTACCATACCCAACATTCACTACCATACATTAGTATCGGAACATACTTATTGTATTACGTACTCGTAGAATAACTGATTATTCTACAAAACCCTGGGTAGTAGATATTTCTGGACCCTAAAGTTTTATCTCTCTATATTGCTTAACTCATTCCGAGACAGTACTTTTTTTATAATGTTTTTGTGACGGAACAATCCTGGGGCCTACCTGATGTTAAGTGGACTAATATCTGCCTATAACAGATGCATTTCGTCAACGACCCATTGCATTGTGCCCGTCACACTGAGACGTACATTTATTGGGTCTCATGTGCCTGAAATTTAACTGGCTGTCAAGGACTGCTGCCGGAACAAACTGTTAGGTGTTTGGCGACAGATTTTAACTTGAGGGATGTCGCTAGCCAGGCGGGCATTCGCAATGCCCTTCCACCATGCGACATTTTGATATAATTTTTTTTTTAAGTGTTACGTATACGCTTTATCTACGCTACTCTATCAAACACACCATAATGTGTCTAATCGTGGTCACGGTCATGCATCTTGATCGAAACGTCGAGGTTAGTCAAAATATAAATATTTTGATGTTCATTCGTGCGTGAAAAGACCCGTTTAGGATTTAGAAACATGAGCTTAGTTCACGAAAGTTTAAAGAAAAGTATACCATAATGTATTTTAGTGAGTAGTGCTTGACAGTATCCACTATGTAAATTTTGGGGTGTTTTTGTGGAATGCTAAATAAGGATACGCATATAAAAACAAACTTATTAATGACAATTACGAAACGTATAATTGTAAATTCCAAAATAATAATGAGAGGAAAAATTATAGCCACGTGCCGGATTCTAACCTAAGCCATCCCTATAGTTATTCTCAAACCGCTAAGACAACATGACATATGACGTATGACTCTGATTTGTCATTTTGTTCTTATTCGTTTACCCTCATACGATGGTTATCGCGTTACCGCACATGACTATATTTTTTCCTCTCGTTGTAATTTCGTAATTTAACCCGTGGAGCATGCGTCATTCGAAAAATAAAAGTATAAATGACAAATTCGTATGCAGCCAACGAAATGACGTTTTGCGGACATTTGTGTCGAGAAGCGATTTTTACGTATAATCTACGAATAGTTTTTTTTTCCACTCCTGATGCCTGACCACTATCTCACCTGATAGTAAGTGATGATGTGGTCGAAGATGTTTTTCAGGCTAACCTAGAACAGTATTTATTCGTAGCGTATAATAAACTTTGCGTGCATGTTTTGACATTTTGGCATTTGACTTCAACTCGATTCTGTACTAATGACAATTTATAGAATATAATTTAGGTTTTAGGCTTCGATAAAATAGCATAATATTTTGAAGCACTCGTAGCGAAGTTTGCTTAGCCGTTCTTAAACGATCAGTTAAGTTAAGCAACGTCAGACATTACTACTGAGCGCTTCTGTGCTTCGAAGGGCACGTTAAGCCGTCGGTCCCGGTTGTTGTCTAAGGATGGCAATCGTTTTAGCATGGTGGTTGGGTATTCTGCGAAAGCCCGCCTGGCTAGCTACCACCCTCAAGTGGAAAATGTGTCGTTTTGCACCTAACGATGTGTTTCGGCAGCTGTCCAGTAATTCTAGGTTAGCCTGAACGACATCTTAGACCACATCATTACTAACCATCAGGTGAGACTGCAAGTCGGCGATGTGGATCGAATCATGGACCTACGGCACGAAAGTCCATAGCTATAACCGCTCGTCTATCACTGCTTCGAACACATTCAAAGATTACAAATTGTTTTGTCTATACCTAACATATACACTAACTAACATAGTATAAATAACGTTAAAGTTAACGTTATTAATACTATGTTAAAGCACTAATCTAGTGTGATAGTTTTTCAGTAGTGATAGTGATAGGCTCTAGTAAAGAAAACAGCAAATTAAAGTCTGCAATTTTACACAAAAAACAAAAATTTTAAATAAAATACCACGTTATTGGCAATAGGGTTCACGCCACGTATTACAACTATGCAAATATAGTATATTGCCAATACCTACCCTGAAATCCAATATAAGTTGGCAAACACAAATTACACATGTAACGACAAATTTACACAGACCTCTCGATTTCGTAAACAGACAAACAATTTGTAAAAGCAAGACAGGTCTAGTTAGAGTGGGTATCATCGATTTTATAGGGTTGCCGAGGACTTGTTACCATGCAAACCACGTTGTGTGATTTGATCGTTTTAACTCGATAGAGATCAAGTGTAAAATTAAATGCTTCAATGGTTGAGTGGCGTAAAATACTACTTTTGAATCTCAAAGTCCTTAGTTCGAGCCCTAGGTTAGACAGTTATTAGGTTCTTTGACAGTTCATCTGCGTCTCGTGGTTTCGCCCGCGTAGGTAATGATGAAAAGTATCCTTTGTAGGACTTACACCACAGATAACCCTAAACTATCCACATTCGAAGTTTCATCCAAATCGGTTCAGCTTTTTCATTGTGATGGAATAAAAAACTTACACCATCACATCCCCACATAACTCACTCACAAATATAACTTTGATACGTTTATAATTAGTTGCAATCTCGAGTCTAAAACTGTATTTGGTATGATGGAAATATCCTCGCCCCTACTATATGGTACTCAAAACATAATTGGAAAATAAAAGCTAACAGGAAAATAAAACATAATTAGAAAATAGAAACATATAGGTTGCAGACGAGCTGGACAAATTTCTATGGCAGATAAAACTTGGCGATTGAATATCTAGATAAGTTTTGAAGAGTTAATTTATCATTAGTAAAATCAAGTATATACAAATACAGTGTAATTTCAATGTGGTAAATTTGTCTAATGCAGTTCGAGCTGACGATATAGTATTTATCCACCGAAGAGAAACTACGACAAGAAATCTATATTTACGGACACGTAGGAAAATTTTCAAAAATGGTAAGGGTACGTAACGGATATAGGGGTTATGGAGTTTTAGTGCCTAGATTTTGATGCCATAACTAGACCCGCCCATATGGTCTTAACATAAAGGCTCCTTGGTCTGATTGTTTTATAATTACTGTAACAGCCGACTCGTCCAGCGCTGAACACAGCCTCCCCTATTAAAGGGGTATTGGCCATAATCCCCACGCTTGGCAGGCGGCTTGGGGATCGCAGTGCAAGATGGCAGTTCTTTAGAAAGTGCTGCTGCCCACCTACCAGTATTTTTCCCTTAGTCGCCTCTTACGACACCCACGGGATGATATGGGAAGGTGCAATCCTAACCCGGCACCGCACGTGGGTATTTTATAATATTATTGCATAATTATCAGAACTACACAAAACTACAAACTTTCATGATGACACATCAATTAGATGTGTGTGAAATTCACTTAAATAAAAAAAATAGTCATGAAACCGCGAAAAAACTGCATATATTAATTTTCTGAAAATGTCTGTGAATTCGTTTTTTAATAAACGATTCACGAAATTTTTAATTTAAACGTATCTTTATTACACACTTGATATTAAAGCGATACCAAATAGGCAACTATACAGCACATATTACTTTAAGATTTCATAAAGTTTCTAGATGACGCTTTGATATCTTATTAAAATATTCCAACACACAAGGCGGGAGATACACATGACTGTAGCTGGCACACTTGCATAAAAGCTCCTCGCACATGCCGCCTACTTTCATGTGTATACGCTAACTCGCATGCCTGTATCTTGCCTCGCAAGTAGATAGCACAACATTTGATTTACTGGTATGCAACGTGAGGGAGGGGCCGCGGGGGGTGTCTCGTGAACTGGTTTGTGTATACGTCTTGCAAATCCAGGCATGCAAGGACCCAAATTACATACAAGTTTAACTTGCAAATCTACCCACATTGCTCCAGTAACTTCTATGTGCCGTTAACAAGCATGCAAGCTACTGTCCCATTCTACAGGCATGTGTATCTTCGGCTTTATGAGACGTGTATACTTGTAAGATATAAGGATTGTTCATATTTAAATCTTAATTCGTATTGCCTTCACTTTGTTTGATCAAATCACTATAAAACTAAGATTTCGCTATTCAGCTATACGTCGGTAGCCCAAGGACCTCAACCTTACAATCGGAAGGCTTGAAGGGTTGACCTTAAGCAACTCGGTTTCCAGACTAATATTAAATGAATCCTGGTTGACTCGTACCTAAGGGATCAATGAGACGTTTGACCTTTCCTTGTAGTTTGAGTAAATAATTTCGTGATTGGTTTTGGCAGACCTTTAATAAGTAAATAATAAAAATCATAGACTATTGTCGTTATTGGTAGAACTAACATCGACCGGTAGCCTATTATGTTTCTTTAACAGCATGAAGTTTGCTAAGATAAGATATAAAGGTAGTTAGTGGGTATAGTATTATCGAAAACATAACACTATCCATTTCAAAGGAGAGTTGCTTTCAGGAAACCGACCGGCTATTCAATCGAAGGCAATTAATAAATGCTATTGTCGTCCTTTATATGATTGGAGAACATATATTGTGCCGACCCCACTTAATGTGGGATAATTGAAGGAAGATGACTTTGATGCTAAATGAAAATAAAATTATAATAATATCACATACTGAATAAACCAAACATATTATTTATTTTTGGTTCTACTTCTCGGTGGGGGCGCCACCATGCGCACACAGAAAACAAGTCCGCGTATTTCTTAATTTAAAAACAAATAGTTAACATGTTTAAAATCATACAATGATATTCCTATTGGATAATTAGTGCCACAATAAATCTGTGTTACTGTTTTATGCAAAATTGTTCAAGTGTAAACAAGTTTTTTCGTCACTTACAAATAAGTAATTGCACAGTGTGTTTTGAAACTTGAAACTTTACTTATCACTGATAAATCAACACAACACTACATATTACCCACTTTATATTTCAACACAGGCACCATATTTTAGCATTATAAACAGTTTAAAATAGTAAAATAATCAAGAGTCTACAAAGCAGCGAAAGAAAAACGTTAAATCATTTAAATGTCAAATGATGCATCAACTGTGAATGTGACTAGTGAATACAAAGTGTGAGTGACAGTTCATTGCGGTAAAACCAGTTTCAACTAAAAGAACCTACAATAAGTTTCGGATTAGTAATCGACCCACTATTTCGCGACAACTTCACATGTATCAATAGCTGACTTGTGTAAAGTATCAGCTACGGATCTGCATGTTCAGAGTTCGTATCACGCTGACCTTAGATATAGATTTTGCAGTATAAAAAATTTTGTTGTTTGTCTTGAGAAATGGATACAGCAAGTTATGTCACTACACGCAGAAAGAACACGAAGATTGTGAATATGTCAATGAATGACGATATGCTTTCAGAAGCAAATTCTACGTTCCTTGATGCGAATTCAATGAGCCTTCAAAACCTTTCTGTAAGCGGATATTTACAAATTAATGATATTAAAGAAGAAAATAAGTTACTACAATTAGAATTGGACACCGCTCACCAGGAAATTTCAAACCTTAACACTATCATTTCACAACTACAGTCAAAATTAAATGAAGCAAACACGGTTATCAATTTTTATAAAGAAATGTGTTTGGGAGATCCGAGTTCTTATGCAGACACGCTGTCTTTTAACGTAGAGCGAGGCAATGTTACTATTACTTCAACACCAGTCACAAATAAGAAATTGATTAGTTCTATTCGAAATGTACGATTTATTACTCAATCTCAAGAATTAAGAAATACAATGCTACACCCTTCTACTGAAAACTCTTTATTAATAACTGAGAGCAGGACATCATTAACGCCCCCTACTGAACAAGAACGGAACTTAAGGAATATGATTACTGCTAATGACAACGAGATGTTAACAAAGAACTGGTCCCAGCACATGAACAAAAAGAGCCCACCAGAGGCAGCTTCTCATGTGAATGTGTTGCACTCTACTAACAGAAATTGTATATCTCTAAAGCAACAGAAAACTGATTGTTTTAAAAAACCTAAATTGCCTTTAAAACAAATACTCATACTAGGAGATGAACAACTCGCGGGATTATCATCATCGCTTTCCAAATCTAGGTGCGGAAAATGGAATGATGAGTATGAGTCGACGTCGTTCATCAAAAGGAACGCTACCAGCGCCGATGTATTAAAACATTGTAGTGAACTGGGTAAAAATTTTACCAAAAATGATTATATTATTTTAATGGTAGGAAGACATGATTCGGCCCAAGATAATTGTTCATATCAATTACGTAATGCTTTATCAAAATTAATACATACAAATGTGTTAGTAATCCCTACATGTTATAGTGGCTGCATGGACAGAAATTTGTTAAATAATCAACTTAAGAAATTGGTACAAAATTTTGGAAATGCTACTTTCATTGATATTAATTATAATGAAATTCGGAGTAAAAGAATGTTTCTAGATGGCATTACTTCCAAGATTAACATTATTATTGATAGTGAGGATTATAAATCCAAGTTCTTGACTTTTGGGCCTAATAGCATTTTTAGAAGTAGATTAAATGGTAAAGATTCGTCCACGAATAAAAACACGAGCTCGACTTCTTTCACTGGCGACCGTACGGCAAAAAAAGGGACAATTCCCTACTATTTTCAACACCAGACACACAAAAATAACCAAGGAAATGTCAAAAAAACTTTTTTTCGTTAATAATGATGTTAATAACTCTATATTATTGCATCAAAATATCGCAGGTTTATTAAGTAAACTAGATTCAATTCAAATGACATTACGTGAACTAAAAGGCGATGGCAAATGTATTGGCATTATGTGTTTTTCAGAAACGTTTGTAAAGGCTGGTGAGGAAAAAAATATTGTCATACCCAACTATAAGCTAGTTTCTTTTTTTAGTAGAGGGACAAAAAGGGGAGGGGTTTGTATCCTAGCCGCCAGTAACATTGCATGCGAAACTCTACCGGTTGCCGAAGAGTTCAGTTTAGAGGTTCACTTTGAATGCTGTGCTATGGAGGTAAAAAATACCAATTTAATTATAATTTGTGTTTATCGCACCCCGAAATCTAGTAAGGACATATTCTTCAATCAATTAAACTTATTGCTTCGTAAAATCGGTGAAAAGAAGCGCATAATTTTATGTGGTGACTTTAATATTAATATGTTGAAAAATTGTAAATACTCTAAAATATTGTCTGACACTTTGTCAAATTTTAATCTTACTCTCCACATTAACCGTCCCACTAGGAAGAAAACGTGTATTGATCTGATAGCGAGTAATATTTCTGCAGCGAAGGGCTGTGTAAATTATTTCGCATTATCGGATCATGAAACAGGACAACTATTAGAATTCCCTATAAGACTAGAGCGCATTAGAACTGTATGGCATGAGGAGAGAAGAGATTTTAGTGAATCAAACATATCTAAGTTCATGGAGTGTATTAGTGCTCTTTCTTTTTCGGATGTGCTTGAGGAATCTTCCACTAACAGGGCTTTTAACTTATTTCATGACACTTTAATACTATTTTTCGAATTATGCTTTCCTAAACTGTTTGTTAAAATGGTGAGATCATCGTCTAAGTCTCGTTGGATTACTAAAGGTTTAAAAAGGAGTTGTGTCATCAAAAGAAAATTGTACTTGGCGTATAGTAGGTCAAGGGTGAATAAAAATAATTTGAAAATGAAATATCATGCATATGCTAGAGTACTTAAAAAGTGTATTTGTCACTCGCAAAAAGTAGAATCAAAAAAGTACTTACTGAAATCTAAAAATAAATGCAAGGCCGTTTGGAATATAATTAAATGTCATGAGACTCCTCCGGTAACAGCCAACAGCATAAAAGAAATTTAATATTACGGGCAACCTTGCACTGATCCGCTATTGATTGCAGATATTTTTAACAATCATTTCATTGATAGAACTAAAAAATCAAGCACTCATAAACATCAAGATTTGAAGTTCAATAGCTGTAATTCAAGTATTTTTCTAAAACCAACCACTTCTGATGAAATTAACAAAATCATTTTAACGCTCAAAAATTCGAAAGCAGTTGGATATGACGAGATTCCTACATGGCTGCTAAAACGATGCGTTATATATCTTGCACCCGTGATTAGCCATATTATCAACCTCTCCTTCGTTGAAGGAGTTTTTCCAGATAAAATGAAAAAATCGATTGTTAAACCCTTGCACAAAAGAGGAGATACTAAAGTGGTGGACAATTACAGACCAATAACCCTTATTCCTGTTTTGGCCAAGGTGATTGAAAAGGCAATGCTTAAAAGACTGCTTGAATTCGCGGAAAAAATTTAATATCTTGGCACCGGAGCAGAATGGTTTTCGCAAGGATAGGTCAACCACTTCAGCCATCTATAAAGTGGTCAAATCGATAATCGACGGCATAACGAAAGGTTGCCATTCTATTGCTTTATTTTTTGATATGACAAACGCTTTCGATTTTGTTCACCATGATACATTATTGTCAAAACTTTTCAAATATGGAATTCGTGGTCAAGCTTTTGATTGGTTCTCAAGTTACCTAAAAGATAGATTTCAGTATACAGAGATATCGAGCATGACTCAGCTAAATAAGAAAATGATTTACAAATCTGATTTTAAGCTTAATCAATGCGGAGTTCCTCAAGGAAGCATTTTGGGGCCTATTCTATTTTTATTGTATATTAACGATCTACCTTCGTGCACCAATCATGAAACGATTTTATTTGCAGATGACACTACTATTATTATAAAATGCAAAAACAAAAATAAACTTGATGATGTAGTTAACAATACTATTAAAAATGTAATAAATTGGTTAAACAAAAATAATTTACATGTCAATATATCCAAAACGAAGATAATGCAATTCCGTACTATTAATGCTACCCATCAATTTATTAACGCTAAATACCAATCTAATGCAATTGAAGAAGTTAATGCCACTAGATTTCTTGGGGTTGAAATTGATAACAAGTGTGATTGGAAACTTCATGTTCATAATGTATGTACAAAGTTAAATAGGTTCGTTTTTGCGATTAAGAGAATAAGACAAATAGTCTCTGTCGAAGCAGCGCTCCAGGCTTATCACGGCTACGTAGCTTCTACACTGCAGTATGCTTTGATAATCTGGGGTAACTCCGTAGACGCAGACAGAACATTCAGAGCCCAAAAAAAGTGTATACGTGCTATCTGTGGTGTACACTTTTTGGAACCGTGTAGACCGCATTTTAGACGTTTGAAATTGCTCACTCTCTCATGTCTTTACATAAAACAGTTAGCATTGTTTGTTCGTCAGAATCCTGACATGTTTCTTAAATGCCAAGAGATGCGCCAATGTAATCTTCGTACTAGAAGTGACAACTTGTTGTCATTGCCGAAATGCAAGCCTTCTCTAAAAAGAAATGCCCATTATATGGCAGTGAAGGTTTACAATAACTTGCCAGATGACATTAAAAATATGAATACCAACATGTTTCGGGTTGGATTGCATAAGTGGTTGGTCAAGATGTGTTTTTATTCAGTGAACGAATTCTTTAATTATAGAAATATTGCAACATAATTTAAATATAATTTCATTGACATTTATTTATTTTCACATCAATTAATTTAATACTTATATATTGTTTAAAAATAGTTTTTTTTTTTTCTCTTGACATATTTATTATATAGTATTGACGTTGCGATATTATAATAATTTGCATGCTGTAATGGCAAAAAACATGCACGGACATCCCTCTATCTTTCAACTGTATAGATGTAATTATTATTTTATTACATTGTTACCATGTTTTTAAGCAAATAAACATTATTATTATTATTATTATTATTATTTAAGTTTTCAGTATTTTTTAGGGTTCCGTACCTCAAAATGAAAATGGAAGCCTTATAGGATCAATTTGTTGTCCGTCTTTCTGTCAAGACTCTTTTTCTCAAGAGCGCGTGAAGGTATCAAGCTGAAATTCATATCAAATACTGAAAATAACTAAAAAGCATACATTTTTAGTTACATTATATAATAATTATTTTTTATAATTTTAAAATGTTATGGTTTTCATCAAGCAATAAAAACCCTACAGGTATGTCCGAAACCCTCGGTGCGCAAGTCCGACTAGAACATAGCCGGCTTTTAATTACACTACTACTACTGTATGTTACTATAGGTGCTTTATATTAAATTCAAAAAACGTAAATAAACTTATCATCGGATATTATTACTTTTCCTTGACTACAGCTTCGTTAAACTTTTCAAAATATAATTTTATATGTTTCAAATACTGAATAAATTTTTATTTTGTTGACAACCCTATTACGGGTGAAGGTCACTCGCATTATGCACGTGGCCGTAGAGCAGGGTGAAGTTGACAGCTTTCTGCACAGCGGAGCGGAACGGAACTTAGCATTTTTTTTCTGTCTGGTCTGCTTTTCCGTAAAATATAAAATAAATAACTACAAAAGTTCTATTTCGCACAAACTACGAGGGAACGATATGCATTTAAGTCAGTCATTCATGGGCAAACATAATTTGTTAAATTTGAAGTGGTGGGATAGCCTTGTGATAGTAATTGTAAGCTGTGGATTATGCATCCATAAGTCCGCAAACCCCGTGGGTACCGGTTAGCCCGTGGGTTACCGGGTAGAAGGTGGGCAGCAGTGGCCTCTGAAGAACTATTATGATATACTGCCATTCAAGATTCCTAATAAGTAATTCTAAAAGCGTGGAGATTATGGCAAATCCCTCTTTAATAGCTGACACAATCAATCTGAACCCTTTTCCTGGTTTCAGGGCTTCTGGCTGGTTCAGTAAGTAATTACGGGTTCTTAGCATGGTGGTAGGGAATACCCAAGTTAAACTCGCTCACCATTTACGACTATTACTCACCATAAAGTGAGATATCTTCTAAAGGCTAACCTGACATTCAAATATGATTTACTAAGCAGAAATTATATGAAAGTTCAAATTATTTCAAATGTCTGGTTGGAGTAATTATATGAACATGTATTCAATAAAGTTAGTAAAAACATTAGTTCAAAATAAATATATCTAAAATAGTTATAATTCACAACAGGCATAAACAAGCGAATTATCAATTTTAACAAAGAACGAAAAGATTTCTATTACAAGTTTATCAACCCCTGACGGCTTTCCTTAACACGGGATCAAGCTTTTCCGATATCTAAAATTCACTTTGTGACTTCTATAAAATTTTAACGTAATATTAATACGAGAGTGTAACGTTAAAAATATCGTATATATTTAATTTATCGTGTTGACCGTGACGGCACGAAAGCTTTTAACGTATTTTTCAAACTCTGATGGCATTGATGTTTAATTCCTGCGGTTATCGGACGAAGTTCGTTATAATTAACCTCTTGAAATAGATGCATCTACACTTTCTCTATATTCCAAAATAATAATGATGCATAAAGAGCCATATGGACTGTTGACGTGTTTAAACAAATTGCAGTGACTAATTATTACATACATGTGTAATGATAATTATCAGATAAATAACTGAAAAATATACGTAATTCATCACGCTACTTAGTAACATAATACATTGTTCAAACCAATGATATACCTTATTAGTACATATAATAACATTGTTCACAATATAAAATGCCAAACACTGGGTATACAACCATGCACATCTGTGCCGTATTTCCACTTAAAATGTTGCATTACGATGTTGCGCATTACTGAAACCAATGGAAACTAGACGAGATTAGTTTAAGACTTCTTCGAAAGTCATTACTTGGAACAGGTGCTAAGTTGGAGCTTACAAACTAAGAAAACACCCATTTTACTATCGCACATACGGGAAACTTTCTAGACCTTCGATAAAAACTGCAATGTTGCTTTGAGTCATTAAAGTGGAAATACTAAACAACATTGATCCTAGACCTGAACCTTGAGGTACACCTTTGTTGGTTCGTAAGTAATTACGGGTAAAACTTGGAATCTAGAGTTTTTTTTACTCTTCGCTTTTAAAAGATTTAGTGATGCACCCTTATACATGGTTGTGTAAACAAACAGAAAAGAACTTTTTAAAATGAATTGAATGAATTCTTTTTCAAAAGCATTTCAAAGGTTCAAGAAACTTGAGCATTCGCTAAAACTAGCTAAAATTCGTTTAATAATCACAATCTTTTCTTTTTCACTTAAGTTACAATTCAAATGCCAAACTTATCGGAATGTAACGAAAAAAATGGACACGAACACACCAATGAATGATCATAGTATTTATTGCATTCTTAAAATGAATTTATAGATTAATGTATCCATTTTCACGTAGTTTGATTTTGTGTGTAATTAAGAAACTGTGAATTGATAGTAACTAAAAAATCCTTTCACTACATTTGGCGTATATTATTATCGTATTACACAATTAACTATAATATATTACATTTTATTTAATTATACTTTATTACAATCTATACTCTATAGATTATTAAGATTGCCTCGTTCGTGAGACTTGACGAAAGCGTTGCTTGGGAATGTCTAGAGCCTGGGTAAGATTCCCGCATTAGAACATTCGGTTATACCTTACTGTATCAGCCGGATATTCCACTGCTGAACAGAACCTCCTCCAATATGGAGGGTTTGCCATAATCCCCACGCTTGGCAGGTGGCTTGGGGATCGCAGTGTGAGATATCAATTCCTCAGAAAGTGCTGATGCCCACCTTCTTGTGTGTTACCCTTAATCGCCTCTTACGACATCTACGGGTAGAGATGGGAGGGATGACATTCTAGCCCGGTCCCCCAACAACGGTTATACCTACTACCAATAAATTCACAGTAGCAGTCTGAAACTGTGTTGATGGCAAAATTAATATACTCGCCCGCCATTACATGGCACCAAAACATTACTAGTGAAACGTGGATGTTTAACACGTCTGCCTATATTTTGTTTTGATGCTTGATTTAAACACCCTCATCTTTTTCCAAATTATACCTAAAAATTACTCTTTTGCAAAGCTGTTGACACCTCTGTAATATAGGTGTACCACTATACCACAACTAGGATACCCTGAAGAAAGCTTAAATTAATTGTAAAATTTTAAACGATATTAAACTCTATTGAATCTACCTATAACTTTATTAAACAAATACTACAAACTATATACAACACTACAGCTACTACAATACTACAGCTACTACAGTAAAAGCATTTGGACTCATAGGGAGTCCAAATGCTCTAGCCCACTATATGTATGATATATTATATTATATATTATACTACCTATAACTATGTGTACAAAATTCAAAAGCTTCTCTTGCTTTACATTATTTGGTATAGCCAAGGTATGAATATGTGGAGTCACTCTTTCAGTTAAACGGTTCTGGTAATAATGTTGTCTTAGGTTTTCGCGATTATAACACATAGTAATTAAACAACTTTAAACCCCCAACAACGGCTATACCTACTACCAATAAATTCACAGTAGCAGTCTGAAACTGTGTTGATGGCAAAATTAATATACTCGCCCGCCATTACATGGCACCAAAACCTTACTAGTGAAACGTGGATGATATTAAATATTGCAGCGGTGTGCGTGTCATGGGCTTGGTGAAAAACGGCGCCGCAAGTACTGTAGTCACTGCGTTGCCTGAACTGCTATGGCCGGTTCCAGCTCACTGGAACTCTGAAGAAGCAGCCACTGTACCTCTTGCTTATCTACAAGCATTCTATTATCTCGTGAGTAACTCTTTTTCTTTTAGATCTGTGTTATCTTTCAGTACATACTTTTTTAAATAGCATTTTCAATGATGAATTCGGCAGGCAACAGCTGTTTGAAGGTTTCGTTGGGGGAAAACTTATCACCAGTGGTGCTGCTTGTGTTGTGAGCTTTACAGTATAGCAACCTATACACAGGAAATAATATACCAATGAAAAAGTATACATCCTTAGAGTGTAGCGTGATATTATATTATTTATGATCTAGGTATATTATTTTAAAAAAAAAGTATTAGTGTTACTCTTTTTAAATAATTATGTGAGAGAGTCAGTAAACTTTCTTTACACCTAAGTTATGATTTTGTTAGTTAAAGACCTAAAATCACACAACATTATACACCGTGTCCCAAAATTCAACGATAAGCCGGCATCGGTGCATGGACCTACTCATGACTACTCGGGAAAAAAAAAAAAAAAAATTATAACTCCTTTTTTTTTGTAATTACAGAGACTTTTATAAAGTTGCGCCAACTTTTAATAAAACTTGCCATGGTAGTGTGATACTTTTTTTTTTAACCCAGACTATAGAAAGTGCATAGAATGTTAAAATCTATGAAAATTATAAGAAAAAAATTTTTTTTTACTGATTTTTGTAAAATAACTACAGACTTTCTGTAATTTTAAAGGATTGTGGTAGATAGCCGTCCTTCTTAGGTTGCTAATGCACAAAAAATATCAAAAATATGTCAAAAATTGTGGTCATGGTAATTGAAAATAGCATAATGGGTATCGAATATCGATGAAATTTATAAAAATCTCTGTAATTAATAAAAAAAAACAGTTATAATTTTTTTTTTTTCCGAGGAGTCATGAGTAGGTCCATGCTCCGATGCCGGCTTATCGTTGAATTTTGGGACACGCTGTATATATGTGTTGCTAATTTTATTACCGTTTTTTTTTCTTTCGTATATTTGTAATTTTGTAATGTTATCCACCGAGCAGACGTTATTGCAAACATAAAAATATTGAAATTATAAGGTTGCGTCATCATTTACAACTTTAAGGGCCTGTTTCAGAATTTTCGAGTAAGTTCCGGATAAACTACCCAGAAAATAAATCAACTAAATGATAAAAATGACAGTTAACATCCATCGGTTATAGCGTTTCAAGCTATAGATATATAAATTCTTAATTTTGTAATGTTATCCGCCGGCCGGCGGATTCAATCCTACGGTATTCAAGGCATTGCACACGACCTAATCAAATCGTATCTCGAAAACTACCTACAATATATAGAAACTGCACGAATTAATGAGAAAGTAGAAGTCGCTTTCCAATCAAATTTGAGATGTGTAGAACATGGAGTTATACAATATGGAACCCTTACTCTTTATAATGTAAACATATAAATGACTTACCTAATACAGTAGACTAGATGCACTGTACTATTGATCGTATTAATGCATACTTAAAGCAAATTTTTTATTGGAGTTAGTCGTTCGGCTTAAGCGTGAATCCTCTGAAAACCCACATTTTTACTATCGGAAGTTCAAGAATGATTTCTAAACTTGACTGGTTTTGCCTCCCACAAGTCATTCTCGACAGCACTTATTTTCCATTTAATCAAACAGTAAAAAAATTTAGTGTCATCATCGACCAGCTATTATAATGGGAATCACAATTGACAAAGGCTGCTGGAATACCACGTACGGTGAAAACCTTTAAATGACGTTCAGACCGTTTTCTATAGGAATAGTATATATGTAATGTGCGCTAAATTATATAACCATTGGCCAGATAAAATTAAAAATATGACTTTTAAACAATTTATATTCAATTATAATTTATTTCATATATTAATGTAAAAATGCTATTAAGATTTTTGAATGATAAAACACATGACATACACGTCTGCCTATTTTGTTTTGATGCTTGATTTAAACAGTCACCCCGTGACCACGATCACAGCAAAGTGTTTGAAACGTCGTCGGGACAAAAATAATGATAAATATACGCGATTTAAACCGTTTAAAGTTGTTTAATTACTACGATTCTGGCAAATAAACACGGCTACTCTAGCGGAGATATCGACCGATGGTATCCGCATCCGTATTGTGCAGTCTCTACACAATTGGCTACTTTGTAGCTCCGCAGGCAGTACAGTCCATGCAATAATTGCCCACTTGGTGGCTCGGTGGAAGCACCCTCTTAATTTGTGACAGCTACTATTGATGCTGGTTGCTATAATGACCTTAAAATTTTATCCTGAAATTAAGCTCACATTATCAGTATTGAGTTTAAAAGTTGGTTTTTACGGCCCCGAATCCAAAACCTGAAGGCAGTTTTTTTTGTCATAATATTAAAAAAAGAAGAGGATTCGGAAATTTGAGCGAATTTGGAGTTGATTGACATAATTTAATGTAAATATTAAATTTAAGTTAATATGTTTTTTTAGTATCTCATTAATATATCTAGATTGAGCGTCGTCTAAGAGAGAGGGGTCACAGTCACGACTAAAGCTCAAGGTCGTATCTCGTGCAGAAGCTGGCCATAGCCATACAGGGTGGTAATGCATCCTGCGTGATGGGCATCTTTGGACCGGGTGCGACTGGGGCGGGCTTTTTTGGTAGGTAGTTGACTTAGAATATTCATTTCATTAAAATATTTTTATTGCTTTAAGGTTTGTAGATGTAATATTATAAAATCTTAAGTACACCAGACTGCACACCGAAATTTTGTGGATATATAATAATTTTGTAACATATACTGTTATAAATTATTATTTTTCCACAAAAATAATGCAAAATAACTAGAGCCATTATCACGATGTTGATTTAAAAGATCAAACCCCTGCAAATGGGTACCCAAAAGTGTCAGCCGCATATTTATTCATCAATAAAACCTACGATATCAATTCCTCAATAACGTCTAGCTTTAAACGTTCCAAAACCAGTAAGGAACCATAACTTATCATTATCGTCATAAAAGTTCCGTCTCTCGGAACTCTTGAGATATATTGCTTTATCCTACAGGGCCGGATCTAGACTTTAACTTGGGATATGTCCAAAGGTAATCACGTAGGCTATCCAACTTATAAAACAGAAATTATGAAAACACTGCTGCTTCCACACTTGATCTGTCATAAAAAGGTTTTACCCCTGTGATCATAACCCTATATTATTACGCTCAAAATCAATGTCTTGACTTGAAATAGGTTGTAAATGAAAGGCAACAACTCCTTGATGACGTGAGTTGTTTAGTTACTTAACCATATCACTCAACAGGCTCACTTAACAGGCATCTTGGGTACCACAGTGTTAGAGAGCAATTGTACAGAAGTACAGAAGGCGATTCTGCCCACCTTCCGGTATTTTTCTCCTCGTCGCCTTTTCCGACACTCATGTATAGAGGGGGGGGGGGGGGCATAATATTACACTGCTATACCCAAGATGCCTGCCAAGTGTGGGCATTACGGCAAGCACCCTTTAGTGAGGTGGCTGTGTTTAGGAGTGGAAAATCCGGCTGATATAGTACTGACGTGACTAAAGTACGTGACAAATAATAATTCTGGTCTCAGTGTATAATCATATATCGAGCACAAGTCAACACGTCCACACGAGACCATAAAATGAAGGGCATAACTTGGGTTTTTAGCCACACCTTTTCCTATCCTAGGAAATTCACATTTACTGTTTATTAGCTCCTGTTCAAGAGCAGGTCAAGTCCTCCAGCCAATTGCCCAACACCTTTACCTAGATCCAGCCCTGCGATATCTTACCCCTTTGTTTGCACGTGTTGGGGTATGTAAGTGTGGGTGCTGTGTTCAACAGGTGGAGGTCACGTGGCATTATCGATTTGCGAACTCTGTGAGAGGAATGACAACCGTCTATAGTCTACCTATAAGGATGGACGGGGTAATAAGAGTTGAGGCTGGGGCAACTAGTAATAGAGAAAAATTGTTACCTTCATACTGATTGTTATACGATATATTAGTTTAGTGTATTTACAGTGAGTAGGTAAAATACTTCGTTTTATATTATGTTCAAGAGTTTGATTGGTCAATAACTTTTTTCAAGTAACACAAGAACATGTTTAAAGAAGTTATGACTTCAGTCCTTGCTTGAACCAACTCTAGCTAGGAATTATTGTTGTAAGTATGCGCACTAACGGACGTCTTATAGGGTCTATATGACGTGGAGTCATTACTACAACAGCCATTACGTCCACCCTTGGTTTGATTGATTCTTTCCTCTTTATAATATTAGTTTAAATACAGATATATGTACTCGTATATTTAAATTTAAATTTAAAAGAAAATATATTTCATTCGGTAATATATATAAACTAATCACGAACTGGGTTTCAAAATGTATGTGTGTTAAAATTTTGCACGCAATTATCTTACGAAAAACAAAACCTTTTCAAGCGTGTGAGGCAAAAAATCATTTTTCTCGCCTCATGCTCATAAAGTTCTGTCGCCAATCTGTTGCCAAGCACCTAACGCTGTGTTCCGGCAGCTGTCCTTGAGAGCCAGTGAAATTACAGGCACCATGAGACAACAACTATGTCTCAAGGTTACGGGCGCAGTACAATTCGTGACTTGTGACGAAATGCATCTATTATAAGCCGAGGTGTTGTCCGTTTAACATCAAGTGGGCCTCGTGCTTGATCCGTCAGAATAACATAAAGGAAAAAAAAATACAGTTCTTGTATGCCTTGTATGCCCGGTGTAAGCGGACTAAAACTACTTTTTTCAGTCCAAGTGCATAAAAGCCCGCTTTTTAAACACAAGTGCATAAAATGATTTACATAGGTCCAAAGATACTCCTAAAAAAGGAGGAGGTTCTCAATTCGCGTGTTTTTTTGTGTGTTTTGTTACCTCATACATTTTTGCAAGGTGTACCGATTTTGCATGTTTTTTTTTATTCGAGAGCTAGTTATTGTCATGTCCCATTTAATTTTCAGTGAGATCTGACGAGTAGTATTTGAGTTATCTCTAATAATGTGTATTTAATTGGCTTCGGCAACATTGAGGAATTTCTTCCTCTTTAACTTTTCGACGTTAAATGAACAAAAAGAAACAGTAGGTGTACGATTTTGTTGTATTTTTGTTATAAAATATTTTCTGATTGAAATCGGTATTCATTTTTTTAAATATTTTATATATACAAACGTTGTATTTTAAGCTGTAATTATTATGTATTAATATATTACTTGCTTACGTCTATTTGGTCCCCATAGCCGATAACAACAAATGATTTATAATGGAATCTTACACTTAAATATAGTAAAAGGGACGTACGAATATATAAAAACTGTCCTGATATTTTTTCAAGCCCGTATCTTGTGTGATTTTCACACATTTCAGACGAGAACTTAACATAATTGCGTCACGCGCGCACTAAAATAATCCTTATATCAACAGAAGTCAGTTTGATTTTTGTACCCATTGGCTACAGATACTAATTTAGAAACTGTTGTGCCCTTAAAGAGAAAGTCGTCTAGAAAACATATTAATTAAATATACAAAGGCGTTGACCTATGACGTGTTGAAGCACTAATGTCAGAGCTAATTTCTAATACCCCAGATTCGTGACTGATCCTTCAGTAAACAGTATTCAATTTTAAACGATTCCAACGATCTTGGGATCATGAGTAAAAGGTTAATGACCTCACAAGTTACTATGGTTAACTAAGTATAATCCTAAGCTTTTGGCTTTCAAAGAATCGTTTACTTTCTTGCAATATAATAAGTTATTCATTTCTTATAAATATTGAGCCAGGACTTTAAGAACATTAATCATGTTTCGATCTATCATATCACTAGACATATTTAAAAAGTGAAGGTGTATTTTTGCAGAAATTTGAATAGAATTTCTTAAAATAATATTTAATCATACCCCATAGACGTATGCAATGCTGAAATATGTTTTAATATTTCAGTAACTTATAATCCAAGTATAGGACACGCTCCTGGTAGTGGGCTGGAGAATTGGACTATCCTGCAAGACCCTTAAATTGCCTCAATGTTTTGTAGTAAGTTGTACATAGTTTGTAGCGTTTTGTTAATAAATGCAAGTTGTTAACATATCAGGAACTAAAGAATATATTTCGTACTATATTATCTATCTACTATCGTATCACATCCAGGCATGATAATTCTTAAGTATCCCAACGGAAAATGGGGCCGGGGTGTAATTTTAGCCCCACTGGCTTAAGAAAATATGGAAACATAATCCGTAGAAGTTAATTGTAAGCAAACACATTAAACATCATTGGAACACACTGTTAGATGCTAGGCAACATATTTTTTCCTCTTGAGAGTATCTGCAAATTGCAAAATGCACTTCACCATGTGGTGAAGTTCAAATCGGAGACGGGGATTGCACCATGGACCTGCGGCACGGCAGTCTATAGTAATAGCAACAACCGGGACCGAGCGATGGCTTAACGTGCCTTCCGAAGCATGGAAGCGCTCAGTAATAATGTCACTAGCGGTCACCCATCGAACTCATGACCGCAGTAGACGTTCTTTAACTTAACTGATTGGTAAAGAGTGGCTAGGCAAACTAAGCTACGAGGGTTTCAAAAGCAAACTACGCTACGAGCGCTCCAATATTCTAAAATTACGTATCCACAATAGTTATACAACCTAGCAACAAAGCTTTATATATGATGAAATTTTAAATTTTCGCCAGAGACGCCTTAAAATAAAGTTAAACACCCCCCCCCCCCGCCCTTTGCTACCTGTGGGTGTCATAAGATACCACTAAATTACGGAAGGTGGGCAGCAGCTTCTGAGGATCTGATATCTTAAACTGCGCGATCCCCAAGACGCCTGCCAAACGTGGGGATTATGGCAAATCCCCCCTTAATGGTGGAGGCTATGTTCAGCAGGACAATCCAGCTGATACAGTAATATTTTAATAACTTCTAAAATTCATATTAATATAAAATAAGTTTGTATCAAAACGGTCCGCTCTGAAATCTAAACCAGATATGGCAGAGTTCAGTCATTAAAACATTTCTCTACCTTCAACTCCACAAACTAGTTCCGCTCTAATACTCCACGCGTGCGTAGAGCTACTACAATAAAGTTCTAGCACAGGAAATGCACAGAAGTTATGTTTTAGTTTCTGCGGTGAACTGCAGTTGCTGTTGATTTATTTTCTAAAGTTTTTCTGTTGACCTTTTAAATACGCAATAATAGTAGTTTATGCAACTGTCATATAATAGAGGGTATTAAAACATGAGTGTAGTTTTTTGAAACGAGCTGCAGGCGAGTTTCAAAATAAGATTACACGAGTGTTTTAATACCTAATAATATGCAGTTGTATACACTACTTTATTTAATCTCATGGCTATAGGTAGCTACCTACATTAAATAAAAATCGTATCCAACAAAATATTACTCAAATTCGTTTGTACGAAATAGCGCCCAAAATGGAATAAGTCTGTTATTAGTCTATGGCTCGGAACCAGCGCACACCACAGATCATGTGTACTTAAATTGAATTGAAACCTCCTTGGTCGGGACATATTGTACTTTAATAATTAGAAAATTGTTTTAAAGCATTGTTTTGTTAGGAGAATAATGCTTTAATTTAACTTTTTAGTTTTCTCAAAGAAGTATGTAAATAAAATATGCCAATAAAAGTCTATATTTAATTTCATAATTTGAATATTACCGAATGAGATTATATAAAAATTATTTAAAGCCTGCTACTGTTCATTGTTTATTTTAAATTGAACACCTAACATCTAATAAAAATATTCATGATGTTTATATTTGAAGTTGGGAAAATGTTTTATACTTAAAAATGGAACCGACTTCAACACTTAAAAGTGTAAAATAATTAGTTGAAGTCAGTACCATGATAGTTCAAAAGTACCTATTATCACAATATTGTGGTAATGGGTACTTACCACAATATTTTGATATATGGTACCGACTTCGACAAGTTATTTCACACTTTTGAGTGTTGAAGTCGGTTCTATTATTAGGTAAAAAAAATTCACTGTTTTTTGTGAGCCTCGCTACTTACGGGATCAATTGCCATTTACTGTCAACGAATATATATCAATATATATCATTAGGATAGATACATATTTTTCAGTTATTGTAATGTAACTAAAAAGCTGCTTGGTCGATTTTGATGAAATTTAAATGGGACCACACGATAATCATCAGCTTTCAAATAAAAAAGAATTATTAAAATCGGTTAACTCAGTAAAAAGTTCTGAGGTAATAAACATAAAAAAAGACGAATTGAGAACCTTCTCCTTTTTTTAAGTCGGTTAAAAAGAGTAACATGTCATCCGATGCGGATTGAAAACATCACCCGCGTTCTTCTGCATGGGGGAGATTGCGTACTCTAAGACATAAACTTTCAGAAGATGGCTAACCAAACTTTTTGTATTATTTCTTGACTATCTGGGCAGCTGTCCTTGAAGTCCTTGTCAGTTCCTAATTGTGGAATCCTGTTAACCATCTTATATAACATCATCCTAATAGTTTTATAAATATGACTTGATATACGTCACACTCAAGATGAGGATTTCGTTTCTGAATACTAATATTTTCTTCAATCTATATAAATACTCTTATCGAAAATTATGTTAAAATATAACAGATTATTTTTAATGGCTCCTTGTTCAATAATATTCCAAGACATTTCATTGTCGAATTCAAGTTCTCGTTCACGAGATATTCAACTCTAAAATCTGTTTATTTACAAAATATCTTGAACAATTCATCGAGAATTCATTACGTAAACGTGTAAGAATAGCATAAGTTTCTTTACGCTTTTAGAAAAGATTTATTAAAAAAACTGAGCATCTGCCTCGCACACATACATGTGCAAAATCCTGCTCGTTATTGGTGTAACATGGGGAACATTCTGCTGATTTAATTGACTTGTGATGTACCGTAATGGTAGCTTAAGCAATCTGTATAATAATAATTTTGGTTTGAAAGTTTTACTCATAAATGTTCAAACTTAAATAAGTATTATTATCTTCAGTATTTTCAATTAATTTAATAAATTATCACTAAGAATCATTTACTGAAAGACTGTACTCATTTAGTTAATTAATATTACTCAGTCGAAATTATCGACTTAGTTTTTGAGTATATTCGATTGACTTCATTAAGTGAGTTTATCGTTTTCATCTAAATATAAGTGTTAATGCGGTCAACAATATCTAATAATATAAGAGAAGGTTGCTATAGCTATCGAGCATACTATATATGTATATAAACAATTGAACAAAACACCTAATTTAATACATGATACAAGGTGATTATCTATACGTAAAATCGCAAATTACCCACTTATATTAGGACTTAAAGATACCGAAAATAGGCTACACACACACACAAATACTCACACACATATACACACAAAAATATACACTTGCCAAAATGGTTAAATATGGTAAATTAGACTTTAACGGAGTAAACTAACTCTCACAAAAACTGAGTATCCTACCATGAGCTAATATTATATATATTAGCTCATGGTAGGATATGCTTAATGTTATCTTTCTGAAACTTCAAAATTTCTAACATGTCTAGTTTTAGAATAATTTTAAGATAATATAAGCCAACATTTTGGTACCTAAAAACATATAAATTTGAAATTTGGAATCAGTCGATTAATCAAAATAATATATATTATATTACATATATATCTATATATATATACATGATACTTTTGTTTTCAACGATTTTGGAATTTGGATTGTTAACTTTGTTGATCTTCAATGGTCGTCACGATCAAAGTTACAGAATAGTACCCCCGCTCCTTACACCAGTAACGAGTCGGATTTATTTTGCATTGTAATAGGAAAAAAAGCCGATCAATCTCAATACAAAGTAGCATTGAATGGAAAGATTTGATAGAAAATTAATTTTAAAAATGCCAGCTTAGAATTTATCTTATCCAACATCGAGCAGTTTTCTTCAATGCCAAGGTCGAAAGTACTTCAATAGCTATTTTGATAACTTATTTCATCCTCGTTCAACCCTTATTAGACGTTTCTGGGATCTGTACTTGTTTAAGTCGGTACCATGATAGTTCAAATATGTTGGCTTTAAGGGAGAACGGGCCGGTTACGTTTCCCTACAAACGTCGAAGGGTAATCACTCCCTTATTTGAGGTTTTAGTTCCAGCACTAGGTATGATACAGATTGATCTTTTATCTAAGTTCCGGAATTATGTAGGCTTTTATCGTCACGAATTTTTAAAAAGCATATTCAGTTAAAAGTTCTGAGCCATCAAAAAAGTATATGAAAATGTTTATAATAAAGCTCCTTAAGACTCAAATATCTTTTTAAAAATGAGTTACGATGCAAGCTTAGATAATGAAGATATAAATCGATATCATACTTAGTTCTGGACTCAAACCTCAAATAAAGGAGTGATCACCCTTCGGTGGCTTTTGTATGGAAACGTGACTGGCCAGTTCAACCTTAACAACAAAAAGGATTCAAGAATATACCGTACGTAGATTTTTTTGGCCACAGTATCACGGCCTTCCGCCTAGCTCCGTTGCATAGCTGAAACTTAGAATTACTGGCCCTCAAGGACCGGTCCCGGAACACACCTTTAGGTGCTTGGCGACAGATTTTCTACTGGAGGGTAGTACCTAGCCAGACGGGTGTTTGCAGTATACCCTACCACCATACTATGACGACTGCAATCCTAAGACAACAAGCGGGCCCGACGGCTTAACGTGCCCTCCGAAGCCGGAAGCGTTTAGTAGCAATGCCACAAGCAGCCAGACATCTAAGTCATGATCGTGGCGGACGTTGCTTAACTTAGCTGATCGGTTAAGAACGGCTAAGCAAACTTCGCTACGAGCGCTTTAAAAACACTAGTCTAGAACCTTGTTTAATTAGAATTATATAATATTAAGTTTAATTCTGTTAATCCTTAAGTCTCTTTTCCTCAGATACAACCTTGGGAGTCTCAAATATCAACCGATGAAACCTCCAAGGTCTACTTCACCTTGAATTAGTATTTAAGACCTTGTTTTGCATTTCTGATAAAATTTCCAGGTAAGAACAGTATCTCACCTTACCCCAAATTGTAATTAGAACAAGCTATTCCCTTTCTTTTAAAGATTTCTTTCTTTTTAAATTATTTATACCCATATCTATGATAAAAAGATAATGATTGCCGATAATGATAGAGTGGTAATAGCTATGGATTGACCGCAGGTCCATGGTTCGATGGGTCATGGTTCCCACCGCCGGCATGAGGTTCACCGCATGGAGAAAGGGTATATTGCGAATTCCCAGCCGGCTTACTACCAACGTTAATTAGAAAATCTACCGCCAAGTCCCTAACAGTGCGTTCCGGCAGCTGTTCTTAAGAGCCAGTAATTTACTAATAAACTTAAGGCACATGAGACGTAACAAATGTTTGTCTCAGAGTGATGGACGCAGTGCAGTTCGTGATGGAACTTAACTTGTGACGAAATGCATCAGTTATAGGCAGAGGTTACTGCTTAATATCAGGTGGCCTCGTGCTTGTTCCGTAACCATTCCATAAAACATAAAGAAAACTCCCAAAAATACTATATCACCATCGACAACACTCACAATTACCATGTCCTTGGGGTATAGGCATATTGGCAAACAGTTTTTTTAGTTATTTGAATGTTCTTTCAAAACTTCTAAACATATGTTGATAAAATTTAACAGGGAAAACTCATCAATATAACTACCAAATAACAAAAAAAAGATAAATGTATATATGTATAGATATCAAACAAAAAAACATTAAATTCAATCCTTATTTGGCGGAGACATCTCGTAACAAATTTACAGAAAAAACATACCGTCGAATTAAAAACCTCGCCTTGGTAAGTCTTTGACCACCATCTCACCTGATGGAAAGTGATGATAAGGTCGAAGTAGTTGTTCAGGCGAACCTAGAATTACTGGTTCTCAAGGACAGCTGCTGGTACACACCGTTAGGTGCTTTGCGACTGATTTTCTACTTGAGGGTGGCAGCTAGGCAGGCGGGCATTCGCCCAAAAATGTCGTACCACCAAGCACTCTTTCAGCAATACGCATACATTCGTTTTATTTTCTCTATCGAGACAGATTATTTTTATGAACAGTAGTTATGTTATGATTGAAAAACGAAGCCATCAAGACAACGGGCCTAGACAAACTATGAATATCATGTGCTCAGGTGAGATTTAAACTGAGTTACTGTTTATATGTACACCTTTATTGCATTAAAAGGATTCAGTCCGACCTTGTGAATTTAAGATGTTGTTTGAATTTTTTTTGTCCTCATCAGGGATTACTTTTTATTTACATGGCAACAAATTATTACACAAAATTACAACGAACTGATTTTTACACAAATTTTTAGAACCACAAGCAAGATTAAGCAGAACTCACAACCGTTTTGTCTCTTGGGCTCTCTTGGTCTCTTGGGTCATGCTTTACCAATAAAGCTATCGAGGTGATAAGTCAATGTTCAAATATGGAATTTTATTCTTAATCGGAAATAGCATCGTGTTCTACGAATAAATAACTATTTATCCGTAGATCGTGTTCCACTTTTTTTTAGTAATCAAATCGAAGAATGAAGGAAGAATTTGAACCCCTGATTGTAATGGATTATTTGCCCAGATACATGACGTTGATAGCCAGATTGTACACTGCTGAACACTGTCTCCTCATTAAGGAGTGATTTGCCATAATCCCCACGCTTGGCAGGCGTCTTGGGGATCGCAGATTAAGGTATCAGTTCCTCAGAAGGTGCTGCTGCCCACCTTCCGGTATTTTACCTTTAGGCGCCTCTTACGACACCCACAGGTAGCAATGGGGGGAGGGGGTGACATTCTAGCTCGGCACCCAATGAGAGCTTTATTTTATCAATTTTAGCACAAAGAATGTGTTTCCGTGAAACAACTAGAATTAATTAAAAATTAAAATTCATTTATTTCAGATGTCAATATTCCATAATGTAGTAATAGGTACACGTTGAATTAGCATTGATTAAATTTTAAGATTTGGAATTGTATGTACTGTCATATTATTTTTCTACATTATTTATACTAAGTCATATTTTAAATTACACATTAATGTCAAATATAAAATACAATAATAAAACAAAACAAAAACAGAAAAGTCGAAACATGTAGGTGCTGCCTCATCTTAAAGTATAGTTAGGCTTGCATCCGGAGTGCTCAATATGCAGCCTAGTCCAGTGCTGCATTATTGAGCAATCCAGATCCATCCTGGAAGCAATCAGCATTTCTTTAAGAATATTTTACATTTCTTTCTTTACATTTTTAACGAAAATTAGGTATTGATAATGATAGTACATTTTTGGAATTGAGAAGATACCAAGTAATAATAAATATAACGGGTATTATAAATAATCAGATAATGGAATCGTAGAAGCTTTCGACAAGTGCGCAATAAAGCTTCTTATATCAGAAATCTTTATTACCTAGAAATATTACTTATCAGATAATGAATAGATTTAGGCGCAGATTAGTGGAAATCCATATCTAATAATATATAACAAATATTTTAACAAAAATATAAATATACTGTTTTTGAAAAACACTTCAAAATATAAAACATAATATATCTGGTGATAATTCCGCCTAATTTTCGTGCTAAGCGGACGTGACGTCATAAACCCCACGTCGCGAAACCGGAACTTATTATATAGGCTTAGATAATATATATATTCAACTTCTTTACAGCCTAGTAGGGATATGGGTCAAATCTTTTTAAGTTAGTACCTAGGTAAGCATTTGTCTAGTGACAAAACGTTTATTTTAGAAAATTTGTAATTTTGTAATGTAATTCACCAAGCATGCTTTATTACAAACATAACGATCAATTATTTTTTTTATTAATAAATTACTGGCACATGAGACTTTATAACTATGTCTCAAGGTGACGGGCGCAGTGTAGTTCGTGACTTGTGACGAAATGCATCTGTTATAGGCAGAGGTTAGTCCGCTTAACATCACGTGGGCCTCAAAAGCTTGTTTCGTCACAAAACAATATTAAAATAATAAGGTTGCGTCATCATTTACATGTAGAAAATCAATTCCAAAATTGGTCTTGTTTGTAGTACAACGCAAGTTGAACTATAGGTGTCGCTCCATCCCGATACGATGATTGAAGAACGAGAGCAAAAAATACAGTTATGAGAAATTGTGTCATGTTAGGTCAATTGTTTAGAGCATACCCCGGCTAAAGGGGTTGATGGACGCGGGTTCGAATCCCGCACATGACTATAAAATTATTCCCTCGTAAATTTGTAATTTATTTTAAACTTTAGTAATATAAAACAGGACGCTGTCCCTCAATCCATCCATCCCTATCTTTGAAACCGTCATCGGTAGACGACTGTAATGTTCACAGAGTTTGTGTTTGTATAATATTTTATACATTCAAGATTAACAAACAATTATTCAAACAAAAAGTGAAATATTATATAAAGAGGTTTTCCGTACGAACAACGTGTATTATTTAACGTTTTTTATTTTTGATACACGCGTCACAACCAGATTATAAGATTCTCCAAAAAGACCATCCATCTTGGCGGGTATCACGAAAGCGAAAGTGTCAGATATTCTGCCTCGTAGTACTACTTACTCGTAGCCTACTAGTGTGCAAACACTACTGTGTGAAAGCGTGAAAGGCACTGTAGTAAATGAAATTACTGGGGGAATGAAACAACTAAGAACTGGTCTCTCGGAGTAACGAGTGCAGTGTAGTGACATGCAGAATAAGCATGGTGACACAGCAACTGTGTAACAAATGAACAGGCGTGAAGCTTACTATCAAAGCTGGGCGGGCGATTTGGCATGCATATAAGATTCTAAAAAGTATACATTAATTAAAAATGTCAAAAAAAACGACTTCAGATTATTTATTTTCGTTAAGTTTTATCTTTCCATTGAAATTAAAACTGCATGTTAAATTTATGAAATTGTTTTTTAAAGGCCTTCATTTTGATACCCTACTCGATGGGACTATACGAAAAAAAAAATTTCTCACAATATGGTGTCTAAATTAAGCCATTTTGTGTCTTATATTTTTCTATGTACCTAGTGTCACTTGCGCTATCAATACGAATCTAACTTATACATTAAAATCGGTTTAGCCATTTAAAAGTGATGGTGGAATAAAGTTTTTTTTTTTTTACAAACATACCTAGGTACATATACAATATGAACCCTGAGACATAACACTCCTTTTTTGGGCAGTGGTGTAAATAGAAATAAAATCCTTATGTTATTTAAAACTAAAAATAGTTTAAATTTTATAAAGGTTTAAACGTAACGTCTGAGGAGGACCTACACAAATATTATGATAAAAATATTTTTCGCCTTATGTATAGTTCAACAAAATTTGCAATAACTATTATATCATCCAGATATGCAAATAGATCTTTCAGTATATTGACTAAAACTCAAAAACTACTCAACCGATTTTGATGAAATTTGAATCGGGTCAATTTGGATGTATACAATATCCAAAAAAGAAAATATTAAAATGAGTCCAGAATTGGCGGAGGACTCGCGAACAAACGTAATATATAAGAAATAATAAAAATTTCACCAAAAAAATAGACCCGACTTTTTATATTGACACATTTGTATTATGAAGTCGGTTCTATTTTTTGGCAAAACATTGTTTTCACCCTTTTTAGTGACCCTTGCTACTTATGGGATCGATTGTCATTCACTGTCAATGATTATAATTATCATCAAGATAGGAAAAAAAAACAGTTTTTTTAGTGTAACACAAAAACGGCTAGCCCAATTTTGATGAAATGCTGCTGCTTGCCGAGTGGTCCCATTTCAATGGAGAATTTCAAATAAAAAAATAATCATCAACATCGTTCACCCATTTAAAAATTCTAAGGTAACAAACATAAAAAAACGAGCGAATTGAGTACCTCCTCCTTTTTGTGAGGTCGGTCAAAAAAACATACACTTGAACTGAAAACTTCGCCCTTTATTGGAAGCTGTTGAATGAAAGTAAGACTTACCCCAATATGCGTCCCATCTATAAACAGCTGAGGTACCAGGATCTGATCGCTCTTCATTCTATCCCTGATCTCATCCTGATACTCCGTGCTCATGAAGACGTCCCTCTCCTCGTACTTAATGAGGAGGTTCCTCAGGATTTTCTTGACGAGGAGGCACCGTTGGTATGTAGACCGGACGATTCCCATGGTGGTAGTGTACAACACGACCTTCCCACCATCCTTTTCTCTGTAACTCTGTGGACAAAAGAAAATAGTTTTAGTTTCGTTGGTATGTGTATACCAACCTATACATATGTATATACATATACCTATGCATGTACGATACAATCCATAGACTTAAAATTTTTTCGCTACACTAATCCTATGATACAATCATATATAATATACAATCATATTATATATGATTGTATTGGATTGTATTGTTATTGTTGGTATACTAATATATCAATCTATGATAATATACAATCATAGATTGATATACTTTAAGTAAAGTATATTTATATGAAGAAGGTTAGTGCTGGCCAAGCAGATTTTTAACCAGTCTTGGTATTGATCTTGCATCAATATACCTGGTCTTGGTATTGCGTACTCAGTCTTGCAGCAAGAGTCTTGAAAGTCTTGCAAATACCTAATAGCCTATTGATTTTATTTAACACGTTGAGATTTTAGAACTACGAAACATTTATTAGATACATTTTGTTTTCTTTTGAAGTGTTAGAGCTGTTATTGGCAAAAGTAATGAGGGTCATTGTCGTAAGAGAAAAATTTAATAATATGAAATTGTCGTCTGTCTATTGAAATTGGATCGTAGGTAAGGGGAGGTTATTTCGTGATAAGTTTGACATTTTAAGACAATTCTCGAAAGCAACCAATTTGTAAATTTAGTAATATGAGTTAGGGCGTACAATTTACTACATTATCGTCTAAACAGAATCCGATAACGGTTTGGATACTGAGTTTGTTTTTTTTTTGGATTGTATATTGGAGGTTACTTCGTGAGCCAAACAGGTAAAGTCTACATGAATAAAATAACACAGAAATTTCCTGATTGATCCATTTCTGCACAAATATCACATTGATCATATACCTCATTCTCATCAGGAGCAATTTTCAAGCATTTGTCATGATAAGAATGAAAACAGTAGGTACGGAAATTGGCCCCATTTCTTACCTAATATAGGTATTTTCGTGATATTATTATGTAATATCGTAATAAAAAAAGCCACAGCAATTCAAATATAATATATCATAACATGTAAAGTATTCCCAAAGATATATGCTTAATCATATAATCATAATAACTCCATGAAGTTACCGATTAGATAGTCAAAATCGTGAATAAATAGATTACAACAGCTATACTCATCCTGCGGCCCTCTCGGTCTTTGCTGTTGGCCCATCTGAGTTTACAAAATTGTAAACAATTTAAAATTTCGCGACCATCAGAGAATGGGTGTTCGGGGATCTGAACCGAGCGCTAGCAGCGATTTTGGCGTGAATCGGAACGCAGCCTATTATTAGTAATCTAATTTATTAGGGAACAATACTCCAAAATTACATTAGACCACATCTAATGTAATTTTGGAGTATTGTTCCCCAAAAATATAAAAGCGTCCAAATATGTACCCAAAATCCTACTTCGATTCTTTGGGTCTACTTATGTGTGCGAATCGAATTTTTCAAAGATGAAATATACAATAACGTTTACAGAAACAAACTTACATATTATCATCCGGATGATGTTATAAGGATAGCATATAGCGGCAAGCCAGATCTTTATAAAGTTTTAGAAAAATGTTGACAGTATCAAAAATTCTCGACAGCAAGCATTTATGACATTACAGACACATGTGACTTAACAACAGTAGATACCTTAGAAGCGAAACGCGTCAAATACTCTTCCGGTTTGGCTGCGTGGCGTTTATGACGTCACGTCAGCTTAACAGGAAAATTAGGTCGAATTGTCTTTAGATATATATTTTTATAAAGATTTTTTGAAGTGTTTTATTTAAAGGTAAATTGGTAATTTTAAGGGTAAATTTGATGTTTTCTTAAAATACTTTTAAAATATTTGTTATCATTAAATATGGATTTCCGCAAAGTAACGCCTGAACCTATTCATTAAATAATATCTTATTTACAAATCGATTATGAGCAATACAGCATTAACCTATATTCAATTAAGTAACCTTAAACATAATGTGAATTTAATATAGATCAATATGGCAAAGAGCGTGTAATTTAAATGAATATTTTTTAAGATATTACAGATTATTTAGTATCGGCACCCGTGCGAAGCCAGGTCGAGTTTATTTTTTTATTGTGACGGAACGAGTACGAGGCCCACCTGATGTTAAGCGGTTTCTTCTGCTATAACAGATGCATTTCATCACAAGTGACGAAAACTGCCTGGCGCCCACCACTTTGAGACATACTTACTTGTTAAGTCTCATTTGCCTGTAAATTCACTGGCTCTCAAGGAATACTGCCGGGACACACCGTTAGGTGTTTGGCGACCTATTATGTCGTTATTATTGTAAAAGATTGGCCTAGATATTATCCCAATAGCTATTTATCGTTTCTTTTAAGCGTGGCAAAAGATTATTTCAACAATAAACTTACGTAATTGACTCATACCTACTCCTCAGAGATATACAATTTCAGTAATAAATTATTAAATTTCAATAATTTCAATTTAACTTATTTTTAATTTTTTTTATATGTAGGTATACCTACCATGTTTGTTGAAAAACATGTTAGATTTTATTGTCTTTATTCCTTATTTCTTAAGTTTTATCCTTATCAAAACCTTCGCCGATGCTTCGGCGGCTTTAAATTTTGTTTTTGTACCCAAAATAATCCTTAAGTAAGTATCTATTATTTTAATTTAGGACTTTAGGAACATCTGTAGGTGTGTATCAAATTACCTACATCAAACCCTTGGGTAACAAACTAATATACTTGAGCTTATGTTATACTATCTTGATTTTATTACAAAATAACTACTTACTTACCTAAAAATTATTTTGTAATCATATCAAGATAATCATATTTTTTTTTGTTTTACGCCATCTTCCGCGTGTCTGAGAAACTAGTGTAAATCCGATGGTTCTAAAACTTGCGCGAGGCCTATTCTGCAGAGGTTTCAAAATAAGAAACCTAAACACACACAGGCAGTTTTAGTTTGCAATAAAATGTATAGGTGGCGCTTATCAGAATTTTATGTATCTCAAGAATTAACATTTACTTATTTTTACATACCTACTTCTTCTGTAACACAGCCAGTTAATCATAATGTTTTTGCATAAAAGTAAATAAATGAAGTAAGTAATATGATATAGCTAATAAACAATAAACAGAATAGTATTGTAGGTATAGCTATAAAGCAATACACTATTATTCTCTTAACTTTCAGTGAGTCACTAGGTATATTTTGCAGACGCATCTAAAATTATTGTTGATCCAACACCATCAAGACGAACCTAATGAAGTATTACAAAATAACAAATAACTTGACCCACTTGCGCTGTCTGCAAGTCTGTCAACAAAGTGCTAACTGGTACATACGAATTCACATGTTTATGTTATGAATTTATGAGTTAAAACACGTGAAGGTGCCCGGTTGTTATGACTTCCTGCTATGTACAGTCACCGTGATAAGTGTAAAACGGGGTAAGTACTTTTAAAGCGCTCGTAGCGAAGTTTACTCAGCTGTTCTTAACCGATCAGCAAAGTTAAGCAACGTCGCCCGCGGACACGAGTTGGATGGGTGACCGCTCGTGACATTACTACTGAGCGCTTACGTGCTTCGGAGGGCACGTTAAGCCGTCGGTCCCGGTTGTTATCTTAGGATGGCAGTCGTTATAGCATGGTGTTAGGGCAATTTGCGAATGCCCGCCTGGCTAGCTACCACCCTCAAGTAGAAAATCTGTCGCCAAACACTTAACGGTGTGTTCCGGCAGCTGTCCTTGAGAGGCAGTAATTCTAGGTTAGTCTGAATAACATCATCGACCACATCATCACTTATCATCAGGGGAGGCCACTAGATCAAAGGTTAACCTATCAGGAATTAAAAAAAAATGCACAATTGAGATGGCGCAAGGCCATACTTTGTAGGATTGTCTCACCACGAGTACCAGGACTGATTTGCCGCACCAGACCACAAAAAGGACCAGACAAAAATTTTACGCCAGGACACTCTCAACACAATTTGGAGTGTGATATTGTGCCCTGTAGAAAACAAATACTGTTACATTGTACAAAACAAATACTTTTGTTAAATGTATTAATTAAATGCCCGGTGACGGGCTAGAGTTTCACCCCCCATCTCTACACGTGGGTAGAGGCAACTAAAGGTAACTCACCAGAAGGTGGGCAGCAGCGCTTTCTGAGGAACTGATATCTCACAATGCGATCCCAAACACCTGCACAGCGTGGGAATAATGGCAATTTCATCTCGTAGTTCACATAGAAGCATTTGAAATTGAAGATTAAATAAGCAAAATATATCTGTTTAATAAGGAGTGGGAACAATTATTATACCACTTATTTCAAATAGATAAGGATAACGTGCATAAATTTGGTTGTTCGTTGGGCAAGTCATTGTTTTCAATTATCTACGGCTGACTGAATGATGTTAAAAACACTACCCTACGACAATAATAATTAGACAAAATAAATTTAAATTAGGAATACTGTAAGTACAGAATTTAGCGAGAAAAAAGAGTGTGTAAAGGATTTTTTAAGCAATCCGAGTGTAATTTTTTATGCCACAACATTTTTTCTAAACTGGAATTCTATTATTCATTAACAGTACTATTATTCAGTGAAAATTGTTTCGTCAAATTATAAATATCATTTAAATCAATATATTGATGTTTTACGCCTGAGATCCAATAACCAGAAAAGTTCTCAGCCTCAATTCTTTAAAATATTATTGTACCCTACGTTCATCTTCATTTGGCTAGCCCCACAAAATGCAACAACTTTTGCAAGCAAGTGTACCTTACTTCCCAAACCCTCTCCCTTACGCAACGCATTACGGTAAATGTTTATCTATTGTGATGTAATACTTACCAACAAATATTGATAGTTTGATGACAAGCTGTAAGGTGTTAAACTGTTATGTGACTTGATGCGGGATTGCCCAATTAAATCTACATTGAACACTTTCTGTCATTGTCGCAATAGATGTTTTCTTTTATACTTTTTGAGAGCAATCCTGATAGTTGAACATGGTATCAAACATTGATATTTTTCCTTAGATTTAATAAAATTCAGTCCCAAAACATTATACTTATTCACAAGATTTGCCAAAGTTTTTAAAAACGATAAGGATATTCCCTTAGAGAAGAATTCTAGGTTAGCCTGAACAACATTTTCGATCACATCATCACTTTCCATCAATGGGAACTGACTCTTTTGGAGCTTCTGGATCACTTTGGACTGCGCAGAGGATCAATATTGAATTATGCAGACATAAGAGTCAGAATATGATATACCTATGGTGGGGCGTTTTTTGAATGTTCGCCTTCCACTCTAGAGTAGAAAATCTGTGTCGAAGGAGCTTTTGTTGAAAGCTAGTAATACTTTAGTTACTGTCAGTTTTTGGGCTAAACCTCTCAGGTTTTACCTTCATCCAAATTACCAGTTACTAAATAGATTGTGTTCAAAGACTATCAGCTTTAAATAAAAAAAAAATACACAGTAAGTAATGTGCTCCGTCCCGGTGGATTTTTTTTATTCACAATTTTATTTTTTATATTTAATTTTATTTTTTGGTATTTTTTTATTCACACTTTTATTTTTTATAGCACACTCCATTTTAAATTTATTTAAACAATATTTTGTTCGGAATATAATATCTTTTCCATAGTGAGATATATGTAGGTATATTGTTCGTTATTATATTGTTCTTTATTATATTGTACCTTAGTATGTATATGTCAAAGTATATCTGGCTGCATACGTAGGAGTTTCAGTTGTCTCCAATATATTTTGCCCGTGTCACCCCCTATGATCCTTGTGGGTGTCGTAAGAGGCGAGTAAAGGTAAAATACCGGAAGGTGGGCAGCAGCGCCTTCTGAGGAACTGATATCTTAAGCTGCGATCCCCAAGACGCCTGCCAAGCGTGTGGATTATGGCAAACCCCCCTTAATGGGGGAGGCTGTGTTCAGCACCTTCCGGTATTTACCTTTAGTCACCTCTTACGACATCCATAGGCATCAATAGGAGGGTGACACGAGCAAAATATATGTATACTGAAGTACATTTTGCCAATGAGGTGAATACTGACTGTAAGTTATTAGATTGTTTTGGAAGAACTTAGTAGGGTAATCTTGCTAAGATTATCTTTTCACTGTTAAAATGCCATACTTTATTTATATCTGATGGGCTTGCCTTGACAAATATCAAACCTGATGGTAAGTGATGATGTGGACGAAGATGTTGTTCAGGCCAACATAGACTTACTGGCTCTCAGGGACAGCTTCCGGAGCACACTGTTAGGTGCTTGGCGACAGATTTTCTACTTGAGGGTAGTTAGCTACCGAGGTGTAACGACCTAAGATAACAACCGGGAACGACGGCTTAACATGCTTTCCGAAGCACGGAAGATGCCACTAGCGTCAGCCATCCAACTCATGAACATGGCGAACGTTGCTTAACGTAGCTGATCGGTTACTTCGCTACGAGAACTTCAACAAATTTAATTGAATTTCGAGTTCTATATTCCACTTCGAGTCCGCAAGATTCTAAGTCATTCCGTTTATGAGCTAGACACAGCTTCGACAGTCGGAGGACATTCCGCTCTTGAACAAATTGTCATATAATCTTATGGATCGCACTCTAAGATGGTTCTTCTATCCCGTACAGTTTTTCTTAGGCACTGCTGTATCCCGTGGGGTGTGGGTTAGGTTGAAGTTGATTGATGTATTGCACCTCCCCATATCATCCCGTGGGTGTCGTAAGAAGCGACTAAGGGAAAAATACTGGAAGGAGGGCAGCAGCGGCATCTAAAGAACTGTCGTCTTACACTGCGATCCCCAAGCCACCTGCCAAGCGTGAGGATTATGGAATATACCCCCTTAAAAGGGGAGGTTGTGTTCAGCAGTGGACGAGTCGGCTGTAACTGTACTGCTGTCTACTTGCTAGAATTTAATCCCCTTGTCAATACCAGCCCGGCACCCCACAGGTAAACCCGACACGCCACTGGCTGAGTTTAGGCAAGGGCCTGAACTTACCCTTTGGGATAATAAGGAATAAGGTTTTAGGAATAAGGCTCTATTTTGTAATCTGTGTACGAAACCCTACAAAATATTTCATTCTAATATAAAGCAGCAGAGCAGTTTTGGAGTAGTGATGGCTCAGTGGTATTGGCTATGGACTGCCGCGCACCAGGTCCATGGTTTGAATGCCACCGCGGGCTTGAGCTTCACCGCTGGGGTAGGGCATTTTGCGAATGCCGGACTGTCTAGCGACCTAGTAGAAAATCTATCGCCAAGCTCTTAACAGTGTGTTCCGGCAGCTGTGCTTGAGAGCTAGTAATTTTAGGTTAAGCCTGTTAACACCTTTGATCACATCATCACTTACCATCAGAAGAGATTATGGTCAAAGGCTACTAATCAGCAATAAATAAAAAAGCTATTTAGCTACCATTTTTAGCTATTGCAAAGATTCACACAGCTATTTCAACAACGCATAACAAATAGGAATTAGGCACACTTATTATGTAAGTTAATTCAACTTAACCATTGAATAACGTGAAATTGATTTGATCACTCGTTAAGCTTACAATTGAACATGTTTGTCGGCTAGAGATCAAATAATAGAGAGGCCTGTTAAATTTTTTATGTTACCCAATTGTGAAACACGCGGGTTGAACTTTTTTGATGATTTAGTGTTGCAATGAGCTGGTTTCTCACATTGGCTCTAAATCATCCCTAAAAATGACCAGGTTTTAAGAGTAGAGTGCACGGAGCGCTTTCCATATAATCGTAGTTTCGTCATATTTTAAATACCAATGTGTTCAATAATATGAATAAGCATTGCAATTCAACGGGGCAATTCTGCCAGCATGCTGGGCACGCTGACAACTGATAGTGGGCTAGAGCATTTGGACTGTAAAGGAATCTAAATGTTTATATTGTAGTAGCTGTAGTGTTGTGTATAGTTCGTAGTATTAGATTAATGCATACCGCAGGTAAAAAAAAATGTGTTCAAACTCGGTGATACCTACTTATTTGTGGTTACAAAAAGCAAATTCATATCTCATTCACCAGTTTTGATAACCGAACAGTAAAACTAAATAAAAAAAAAGCAAAAAATTTTCTTTAGAATACTGGCTATGAATGTATAAGCAAAATCATATAGTTACCAAAAATAAGATTTAAAAATAATGACAAACCCAACAAAACTCGTCGGGGACAATTGCCATCTCTGTTCCCCGTTTCAAATTAAAATATATTGAGTTACCAGATGTCTCGTGGAGATGCAGCAGTTTGTATCAACTTCATATCAGGAAACAAGGGAGATAGGTAATGTAGGCATGGCACGTGCGAACGCACCTGGCCTAAATTAAGCTTGATTGTAAGAAAACTATTGCGCGCTTAGTACAAATCAATAAACGAATCAGTTCTTCCGATAACGCAATGGATCAGTGTTTTAACAGCTGTGTCTGTGTGTGTAAATAGTGACCGTAGCCATTTTTGCATGTGTACGATTAGTTAGTGTATTAGTTTGCAGCGGAAATCTTAGTGTGCATGGCAAAATGTGCATATGTACGCCATACTTATTGTTTTTTTATTGTTGTAAGAGTGAAATGGGTGGGAGAGACGTCGCGACACTTTAATGTGAACAAACACGGACTGAAGGCAAATCGCCCTTGTTTCTCTGATCTGTGGTATCAATGTTCATCATCATCATCATCATCATCATCTGCCGGAAGGCGTCCACTGTTGAACAAATGCCTCCCACATAGGACGCCACAAAGAACGGCTATTAGCCGCTTGTAACAATTGGCCACCCGCGACTTTAACGATGTCTTCAGTCCACCTTGTGAAGGGCCTACCAAAATGTAGGTATCAACGTTACCTACATTTATTTACCTGACATAAGGACATTTTGTAATGCAAAGAAAATCTGCATTACAGAATTGCTTTTCAAGTGAATAATCTAAGACAAATCACTTACGTGAAACCTCTCAGTGACACATTTACGCTGCCGTCTTTCACAACGATTTACCTAAGCCAACATAAACTTGGTGTATTTTGCGGTCAGCTTTTCAAACAACATAAAACATCAGACCTACCTGCTTACCTAAACTGGGGTTACATCATTTGTAACCAAGGAATACAGTGCTCTCTACTTTAATGTACTCATATAAGGCTCAACAGTACCTCAGTTATTTTTGGATAGTTTCTTATTACTTTCGATAGGGTAGTGACGAACTGCACTGCGCCCATCACCTTGAGACATACCCGTTAAGTCTCATTTTGCTTGTTATTTCACTGGCTCTCAAAGACTGCTGCCGGAACACACCGTTAGGTGCTTGGCGACAGATTTTCTACTTGAGGGTGGTCGCTAGCCAGGCGGGCATGCGCAAAATGCCCTTCCACCATGTGGTAAAGCTCAAGCTCTGGGCGGGATTCGAACCATGGACCTGCTGCGCGGCAGTGCATAGCCAATGCCACTGAGCCATCACTGCTTCAATATGCAGTATGCAGCAAAGATTCTAGCTATACTCGGTGCCAAATAGCATGGCAATAGATTTCGTATATTTTAGAGTTGTTTATTTGTACCGTTGCGTCCTTGTAGGCCCTGTACCACGAAACCTAATTATGGTCTATTGCTAAACTCGTATCGCTAGAATTGCGTGGTACAGGGCCTACAAGGACGCAACGGTACTAATGAACAACTCTAAAATATACGAAATCTATTGCCATGCTATTTGGCACCGAGTACAGCTATGAAATTATTAAAGTCGTCATTGGCTTCGATTATATGGAGATTGCCCGCGGAGTGCCGGGCTAGAATGTCACCCCCCCCCCATCTCAACCCGTGGGTGTCGTAAGAGGCGACTAAGGGCACACCAGAAGGTGGGCAGCAGCACTTTCTGAGGAACTGATATCTCACACTTCAATCTCCAAGCCACCTGCCATACGTGGGGATTATGGCAAACTCCCCCATATTGGGGGAGGCTATGTTCAGCAGTGGACGTTCCGGCTGATACAGATTATGGAGATTAAAAAAAATAGATTGGAAAAGCGCTCGGTAGGTTTAGCAATATTCTTATTGAGCGCTGCCTTGCTTCGGAGGGCACGTTAAACCGTTGGACCCGGTTTTTTACTTAGGATAGCAGCTATTAGGCATTATCGGTCTGAAAATGGGGCTGGCGCTGGCCACTAGCCTTCTGCCAAGCTGCACTAAGGCCGTTTGGGAGATTATGCCTCACATCCATAAAAGTCCTTCCTCCATCTTATTGATACAGCTTATACTGGGTGGCGCAAAAGTAATGACCCTATTTGGTTCAGCTATAACATTTTTTCTAAATTAGAAAACTAGATTTAGATTTTTTTAAATGTATATTTGTGCCATTAAATTTCGTACCATTAGGATTTAAAGATGATGTCTTTTAAATGGTGACCTCCAGAGTTGATACACATTTGAGCCCTATTTATGACATTTTGCATAACTTGCCGTAACACTTCCTGCGATATGTTCGTTATTTCTTGACGAATGTTTTCTTTTAGAGCTGCGAGAGTCTGTGGCTTGTTCACATACACCCGAGATTTCAAAAAACCCCAAAGAAAGAAGTCTGGACTGGTCAGATCGGGTGATCTTGCAGGCCAAGGCAAATCGCCAAAACGAGAGATAACACGGCCTGGAAAAGCGTCCCTCACTAAGTCCATAGTGTCGCGCGCTGTGTGTGCCGTAGCGCCGTCTTGTTGAAACCAGATGTGCTCCAGCCCCAATTCGTCCAAACTGGGTATCAAAAACTCACGTAACATGGTTCTGTAGCGTTCTCCAGTGACAGTTATCGTATTGCCTCCAGCGTCTTCGAAAAAATAGGGTCCGATCACTCTGTCAACACAGATGCCACACCATACAGTAACTTTTAGTGGGTGTAGAGGTGTTTCTTGAATAATGCGCGGATTATCAGTGCCCCAGAACCGAGTATTCTGCTTATTGACATGCCCTGAGAGATGGAAATGCGCTTCGTCACTCATAACCAATTTTAAAGGAAAATCATCCTCTTCAAGGTTGAGGTTTATGACGCGCTGGCAGTAATCTAGACGAGCTCGGTGGTCAGCAGGCAGCAGCTGATGAGTCATTTGAGTTTTATACGGGAACATCTTTAAGTCTTTCACCAAAATACGCTGCAGGGTCCGTCTGGAAATGCCCAATTGCGTGGCACGTCGCCTCGTTGATGTTTCTGGACACTCTTCCACATCTTCGCGCACAGCATCGATATTTTCAGCTGAACGGCCTGTTCTTGGTCTCCCAGACTTAGGTCTATCCAATGTTGAGCCAGTTGCTTCAAGGCGTGTGGCAAAGCGTCGAATTGTGCGACCAATCGGTGCCGGACGGTGGGGAAATCGTCGACGAAATTCACGTTGTGTTCTTATCACTGATGAATTATTCCGTAAGAACATTGACACAATTATTCCACGTTCTTGGGGAGTAAAACGGTCCATGTTTATTTTCAGTGTATTTTACATTTGTTCACTACACAATTTTCAACAACAGAATGACAGAAAATGTCATATAAAAAAAAAAAAGTATTTTCTTTAGTGCCAGTACTTTTGCGCCACCCGTTATTTTAGAAATTATATTTTCGACAGACACTACTAATTCGAAGCAGCGTATCTGAGATTGTGGTGGTAATGCCTGATCCGAAAACACGATTCCATATATATCTCTCAATAGAAAAAAAAACATGAATAAAGCTCTAAAATTTCGCTTAATCAAGTCTTGCAACTGTATAGTAAATCATATCCATACAAATTTTATTTCTTAATATTATATAGCAACCATGTGAAGAAGATCTAAAAGATTACAAAATCACAAATATACGATAGGAAAAATTTAAGTCATGTGCGGGATAACGCATAGCAGGCGTTATTGCAAACCTAACAATATTAAGAGCTAAAAGATTTTTACGTTTCTTATAAAGCTTACTTCTATATGTTATTTTTTCATATTTACGTGAACTACGTAATATTTAAAAGGCGTAAGTGAAATTTGAGATAGATGTTTCGCTTACTCGCGTGCGAAACGAGATCTTTCCGTCCTACGCTCTCAGTCTGATTCTTTTCAAAGACCACTTCGTCTTTAACAACTTAGCAAACTCCACTTCGAACACTTTAACCAAAACTATTTATAAACCGAAAATTAAAACGACAAAGTACTAACTTGTACTACAGAATAATATGCACTTTTTTGCGTGTACCTTTACAAAGTAACCTTGACCAAATATGGCTTCAAATTAATTTTCAAATAACAATCATATCAATTGCCTGATACCGGATTTTAGTGTGAATTCAATAACAATTAAGTGATTAATTAAGGCAGGAAACTGGACATGAGTCATATTTACTGAACAATACATAAGTAATTAAGACAGATACCCAATGATTGTAAATTAGACAATATTTATAAAGTGCCATAAGGAAATGATTTAATAATTTAATATTATATGCTTAAACATAACTCTTTTTTTCATTGCCTATAGACTAGCCTTCGACATAACTTAAACTTAACTGGCTCTAAATAACAGGTGCCGGAATATACCTACCTACCATGAGGTGCTTGGCGACAAACTTTCTACTGAAAATTTATGTCACCTGATTTAAGGTGATGATGACGTGGTCGAAGCTGCTAAAGTAACTCAGCCTAGTATGGGAAATAGCTTTCAAAGAGTTGCCGGAACATAACCTTAAATGCTTGGAGACACATTTTCTATATTCAGATGGTAGCTAGCCAGATGAGCGTTCGCAAAATGCTCTAAGACCATGGAAAGTGTCAGAGATTTACGGCCGTGCGAAGGATATAGACAGCGTAACCACTGTCAACCTGAAAAAACGACCAAGACCGTTGGCTTAACGTGCCCTCCGAAGCACAGAAACGCTCAGTTGCAATACCATAACGGTCACCCATCCAAGTAACAATCGCAGCGTACACTGATTAACCTAGTTGATCGGTTAATAATGACTAGACAAGCTTCTCTACGAGCGCTTCCAATGACTGAGTGGTGGCGTGGTGCTTATAAAACACAGTTTTCTTAGCTATCTTTTACGTATTACAACATGAATACAGAGACAGACAGCAGAGGCTTAGAAATAGAGCCCCGTTTTCTACTATCTAACTAAAAAACCCTTTTTTTTAAATATTGTTATGTTTGAAATAACGCTTGCTATGCGGATTACATTACAAAATTACATATATACGATAGAATCTATCGTATATTTGTAATTTTGTAATAAAAAAAGACCATTAGCTACATCACGTATTACTCATATTATATAAGTATATGTCATGCCATTATTTATTAGCAGTATGTTGGTTTAAAAAAATATAAATTTACGAGAGGAAAAATTTAAGTCATGTGCGGGATTCGAACCTCGTAAATTTGTAATGTAATCCGCAGAGCATGTGTTATTGCAATAATAAAAATATTAAAAGTATGATATATTCTTGAATTAAATTATTCTTTTTTTAGGCTTCCGTACCCAAAGGGTAAAAACGGGACCCTATATTTACTGAGACTTCGCTGTCCGTCCGTAGGTCCGTCCGTCCGTCTGTCACCAGCCTGTATCTCAAGAACGGTGATAGCTAGAGAGTTGAAATTTTCACAGATGATTTATTTTGATTGCCGCTTACAACAAATGTTAAAAATAAAATTAAATAAATATTTAAGGGGGGCTCCCATACAACAAACTTTTTTTTACCGTTTCTTGCTCGATACTAATAACGGTGACAGGTAGACGCTTTAAGTATTCATGGAATATTTAGGTTTTTGTTCTCTTTAAATATAATTATTTAAAATAAAATAAACAATTAAGGGGCTCCCATACAATAAAAGAGGTTTTCGCCGTACCTACCCAGCTCAATCGGACACTGCGAAAAGTGTCTGTAACTTGCAAGATTAGGTTACAGATAATGGTACGGAACCCTTCGTGCGCGAGTCCCACTCGCACTTGGCCGGTTTGTTTTTTATAATTATTAAATTCTAATAGTCTTTTGTAGTCCCGATTTGTATCCCGATCTTGGGAATTCACCGTGAAATCAACATATTTTTATAACTCTATAAATAAGTTTCAAACAGCACCCTTTTAATTTTTTCAACCTTGAAGCGATAATCAGAGGCGTACTTAACCGAATTAGATATTAATACCGTTGCAACACATTAGATCCGGTATAATCGGGTATGATACTTTAGCCAGTTGCAAAATATTTTATTGATTTGAATACCTGACATTATAAAGATCTCAATGAAGCTTCCATTTCGAAATAATGAGACGTTGGATTATTTTTGATTGATTAAGTATTGCTTTATTTTTGATTGATTAAGTATTGCTATCTGTAGATAAATATAAAGATAGTTATTAAATACATTTGTAGATACAATTTGTTTGTGAAATTTTGTTGTTATATGATTTAATGTATGCAGAAGATAAAAGCATATTATTTTATAATAAATTGATTTTCATGCATGGACTGCACTTATATGTTTTGTTGAAGTAACAGTTGCAGCTGTAAATGCAATAAAGCTGTACCTTTTGATAGCATTAAAATGTTTGCAATCATGAGAGTAACGTACAAATAAGGGAATATATTTTATATTCTCCGTTTTTTTTTTCTTTATTTCCCTATACAAAGGTTGTGAAATAAGGAATAAAAAATCTAATCTGATACGATACGATAACTCTTTATTGCATACCAATAAAATTACAGATAAAAGCACACAAATACGGTTAATTTAAAAAAAAAAAATTGTTGTACAAAGGCAACACAATCTGCGTTCTTATCGCTAATGCAATGAATCTTATGAACTTTTATTTTGACATGGATGTTCTCGTATAGTTTTTAATAGCCACAATAAACTTGTCAGTTTTTCAATTGTAATATTATATAAATACATTATGGTACATGTATATACCATTGTATGATAACAGGACAACCAAGTTGAATTAATTGGTTATCAATTAAGTCACTCAATACAAACTGTTTATGCATTCCAATTATTTATAATTAGAAACAAGGAAGTAACAATATAATATAACAATCTACAAAGATACAAACAGAAAACAGAACACTATCATCAACATCAACAAACTTCTAATCCACCTTGCATTTGCATTTTATGCATTCCAAACTGGAAAGTAGACCGTCAAACGATCAGTTTTCCCTCAAACCGGTATCCACCGGTATAAACTGGTAGTGTAATGAATGGTCCTCGCGTCCTACTAGTGGAACCCGACTGGTTTGCCTCACAAGGTCGCGTAGCTGGATCGTGATGACATGACATAGACACGCGTAGCTATGGGATAGTCAGAAGCATGCAGTGTTTAGTGGGGCCATGGTAATGTGTCAGATAAAAGAAGGTGATATATCAAGCGCTTTAATCTTTGCTTTTTAGTGGTAACTTGATACGGGATGACACTTTTAGCCTTTTAGGGCAGAGGCTATCGCTATGTGTTTAGAATAGCCTTATAGGACCAAATCAGTGTTTTCAACTCAATGTTCTGATAAAGTACAGTCGCCTGCAATAAGAAGTATACACATTGTAATTCAAAATAGTGGCAAAAAGTTCTGTTTTTCTCTATATAATCAGAAGTATCTTAAAATCAAAGAATAAGTCGAATACTTTTACTCATGTTAATGTTACCTTAGATTATTTATTATTTAGCGACATCGCATTATTTTGTAAATTATGAAGTGTATACTTCTTATTGCAGGCGACTGTACATAATTAACGTAATTAAAATAAATGTATAGTAATAACTCACCGTGATTAAATGCAATTGAACTGAATTTAATTACATTATATTATGATTTAAAAATAAATGGCTAAAGTGAATTTTTCCTATTACAGCCCGCAATATTATATGCTTTATACGTTATAATCGATTCATACACCAAAAGAAAGTATAGACATTTGTCTCACTATAAAGGTACAAAAATTACACAACAATCTACAATGGGCACCGCTTTCAAAATAATATTTAAAATTTAGTTCATGTCCAATACTATATTATTAAGCCTGTGCTTGTGGCTGTTTTGAAATATCGGCTATGTGCAAGTTGGACCTCGCGCAAATTATTTGTTTTATCACAATATAAAACCTACGCATACACTATGATAAAAACATTCCTATATAACCTACTAAAAGATCTTGGTCTGTCAAGAACAACCGTAACTTGTCAACCAATTTTATCCTACTGCGCTGTCACTTGGGATGCTGCTTTCGGCTATCTTTTAATAAAGCCTGAACGGGCGGTTATTGGAATGTTTAATAACATAATTTTTTTAACGTTACACAACCGACTTCAAAATTATTATTTTTTGTTTTTATATTATTGTGACGGAACAAGCTCGAGGCTCACCTGATGTTAAGCGGACTAACCTCTGCCTATAACAGATGCATTTCATCAGAAGCCACGAATTGCACTGCGCCCGTCACCTTGAGACATAGTTATTAAGTCTCATTGTGCCTGTAATTTCACTGGCTCTCAAGGACTGCTGCCGGAACACACCGTTAGGTGCTTGGCGACCGATTTTCTACTTGAGGGTGGTCGCTAGCCAGGCGGGCATTCGCAAAATGCCCTTCCACCATGCGGTGATGCTCAAGCCAGCGGCGGGATTCGAACCATGGACCTGCTGCGCGGCAGTCCATAGCCAATGCCACTAAGCCATCACTGCTTCAAAAAATATATGTAGAACATCACTTCACAAATAATACGTAGATAAACTTCTTATTAATAATATGTACACGTGTCGGTATAAAAAAAATATATTCATCTAACTTTTTACATTTAGGTATCTGATTCATCATCATCAGACGGAAGACGTCCACTGTTGAACAAAAGCCCCAACAAAGACCTAACATATTGCTGACCTAGACTCAAAACCCTCACAAACCAAGCTATGAACTGCCGTGCCAGTCCCTGGTTCGATCCCCACCGCCGGCTTGAGCTTCACTGCAAGGCAGAAGGGCATTTTGCGATTGCCTGCCTCGCTAGCTATCTACATGCGTCACCTCCAAAACGACTCAACGGATTTTGATGAAATTTTCAACATATGTTTCTTAGGTCCTGAATATAAAAAGATTGTTTTTATCTCGATTGGCTGGGTAATTCCCGAGGCAACGGGATAATAATAAACATAATGCGGGCAACGCCGCGGGTGGAAACTAAATGGTTACAATCGGATACCTATTCAATGACTAAGCCGTAACTAGTAGGGGGTGTTCAATTACAATGCAATTACAAGGACATGAAATGTAAGAAGGATATTGTTACTAAACAGTTTAGTTGGAATTAATATTGTCATGGGATATGATAGAAAACGTTCAAAAATGTCTTTGGTATTATGATGTGGTTTGCTATAAGAAAATGTTTCCTAGGGTTCTTTAAAATGAAACGGGACCCAATTGCACTATCCGTCCGGACGCACGTCTTCCTTCAAAGTCTTCCATCTTTTGAAACGCAATAGCTATCTTGTTACCGCCTAAAATTTTCACATAGTAAATGGTTCTTTGGGTGTATTTTTATAGCGCATTGCCTATGGAAGAAATAACGAACATAAAAATAAGGGTTCCGTACCGTTTACTGAGGGTACGGTTCGCCAAAAAACTAAATTTTATTCTAGTAATGTAGAAAATTTAACTTAGTTTTACATATCTAACCTAATCTAAACAAGCCAAAACTATATCACAGACTATATTTGAATTTAAGCTAAGCTATCTAGATTTTGAATGAAAAAAAAAATATGTTTTTCGGCGAATCGAGCTGTCTGTGAACAGTGTTTCTGAATCTGCGAAGTCGTCAAAAAATAGAAAACGTAATTTCCAAAAGATTGCGTTTCACACATAATTTTGGATTTCAAATGTACATATCAATTTTAATTAAAAACACATAAAAAGTTTAACAACAGCTACCTAGGACTACAAAACATTATTCAATAATAATAGTATTTTCTTAGTGCTCCACATAAATTACTAAATCAATTTTAATTCCAAAATGCTCGCATTATTCTCGTCAATAAAAATCTAATGAACAATTTTATTATAGCACTTACATAACACCTTTGTATAATGTTAATAGCGCTAAATTGGCATGAATAATAGTTGACCATAGAATAGCTGATTTACTCGAGAGCAGCAATCGATCGTTAAAGAAATCGATCAGACTTATAGTTCGGGCAACTGACTCATAAATTGCCACAAACGGTACCAAGCATTACGCTGAGATATAGATTATGTATGCAGTAGCTAAGCTTTCTCTGAATCACTCTGTAGAAGTGAAGCATGTTAAGAAACTCTCAACTAGAACTCTTACCATTGATGGTTCATATATAATAATAATAATACTCATTTAATCCAGAATTGCTTCATATACAATAAATAAATGTTTAACTATTATAAAGAAATTCAAAATTTATAAATTTTTTCGAAAAAAAATGATGAAATTTAAACTTAATAATGGTGATAATTAATGGTAACGTTAAATCCATCGCTTTAAAATATATGAGTAGGCGTAGTTCCATACTATTTCATGCCAATAATAGGCAAACTCGTACTTCATAAGATCTACAATGTCAACAGGCTGGACAACTATCCCGAATTAGATCTATTTAACTCGATTCCAAATGTGGTAGGCAATAAATTTTCTAATAATTGGTTTGGTTAATCCCTAACTGTCTTGTAATTATTTCTCAACATATTATACCATTTTATATATTTTTTTCGTCGTCTATACCATCGAATGGGGTGTCATTGAATAGGTATTATGAAATGATTTAGGGGTTGCTAATACAATTTTTCGATTTAATGCTTCATTTACGAAATATTCAACTTTAAAGTGCAATTTTTTGTTCCAGTAGGGCGTCCCCCCCCTTTAAAACCTAAGCTGCTGGCTTGAAAAGTCTGAAAAAATTCATGATGATAGTGCAGTTCATGAACTTTCAAGGAAAATTATAGCGGTTAAGATAACTTTATTACTTTAGCAGTAATAGTCGTTGAAGTTGGATAGTAGATAATTTTGCACCAAATACAAAATTCTTAGAATAAATCCTTTAAAGTTACTAAGATGAAGTACTGGAAGGACTAGAATCGGTATAGATAGTTATGTACTATAGGAAGGGGTGGAGGGGGGAGAGAGGGGGGGGGGTTGTAGCATCCCCTCAGAGGGGTGAGGGATTACGGAAACTATTTATGTTTTTAAATAATAATAATAAAAATATAAATGTGTATCTACATACATTAGAAGGACTTTAGGTATGGTATAAATGTATATATTTTGTGCAATGGGGAGGAGGAGAGAGGGCTGAATATTCTCTATTGATGGGAGGGGGTTACAGAAACCTAAAGTTTTGGATCTGGACAGATTTTTAGTGTATTTAATTAAAAATAATTTTACTTTTTTTAAACAAATATAAATTATTGCAATTAAACTCTAGGAGGCAACAATTAGATATTATGCTTATGACCTATAGATAGATAGATAGATAGATAAACTCTTTATTGAAAACCTTAAACTAAACTAGAATTAAAAATATTTGACTTAAGAATAGTGAACAATTAGCGGCCTTATCGCTCAAAGCGATCTCTTCCAGACAACTGTTGAATGAAGAAGAGCAAGTTTTGAAAAAAGGATGGCGGTGTACAATATATTTATTAGTATTTACACATATCTACAATACAATATGTATACATACAAATACTATACATATACATACAAAATAAATATAATATTTAAATGTATGGATTTTATGCTAGCACGACAGATAAAGAGCATTGACTTGGTCTTTAAAAACATTTAAGGATGGAGCTCGCTTGGTATCAAGTGGCAATGCATTCCAGAGTCTGACGGCCTCAACCGAAAAAGAACGGTCATAAAACGAGGTAGTGTGTAAGGGGAACCTAAGCATAAGATTTTCTTATGAACGTAAGCAAAGAGAATTAGAGGCATCAAGATATTCAAAACGCTCTTTAAGGTATTGGGGTGTAGAAGGGTTAGACAAAATACTGTAGAGAAGAGATAGGATGTGAGCATTCCGGCGATGTCGTATAGGAAGCCACTTGAGCTTGGTACGAAATTCAGAAACGTGGTTGTATTTGCGCAAGCCAAATTAACATTATTGAAAAGTTTTGAAGACGCTCAAGTTTGTTTAGCTGGTCCTCCGTCAAGTCTTAATAGCAGGCGTCTGCGTTATCAAGAATCGGTAACAAAAGAGACTGTGCAAGCGCAACTTTAGTGGCTGTTGGCAAAAAGTTTATCAATCTTCTGAGTGAAACTGCGGCAGCAAACGTTTAGGGTAAGGCATTCATCTAAAATAATCCCAAGAATATAATTTTTTTTTTTGTACGGTATTTTCACACTCTCAAAGAAAATGTTTGGTAAAGTATCCCAATCTATTTTACAAATAGTCCGTGAACTGCCTACAATGATAACCTGGGTTTTGAGTGGATTTACTCTTAGACCGTATGATTTGCTCCAGTCCGAAATGTAACGTAGATCATTATTTACAATGTTTACCGCTTCATATAAACGGTTAAGAGGGTCTTGGCAGTAAATTTGGAGATCGTCTGTATAGAGGTGGTAGGAAGAAGTAAGACGTTGAGATATAGCACAACTTTAAACGGTTTAAGTCACCCCGTGACCACGATCACTGCAAAGTGTTTGAAACGTCGGGACAAAAATAATGATAAATATACGCGGTTTAAACCATTTAAAGTTGTTAGATTACTATGTGTAATAATCGCGAAAACCTAAGACAATATTAAGTTATAATAAAGTTTTTGTAGCTGAATACTGTAAAGACGTGTTGGAAACAAAAAATCGGCCAATTATTGTGGGTCGGAGATTTTTCTATAAGTATATATTACATATGATATTAAATTTTGCATTGCATCATGTTGACCACGTATATTGATTACGCATATAAAAGTAAATATATAAAATGGCAAGATTTTATCTCTTTGTAGTAACTAGAAGCTCTAGTTACCTTGTACCGAAAAAGACAACAACACGGGTTTTCTTAAGATGTAAGTAAAGAATTCTGACCTATCATTAAGTAAGTTATTGGTAGGAAGCTAATCCTATATCTATATCCTCCTATATATATAATCCTAATACAGGATTAACTGCTTTTTTTAAAGAATAGTTACCTACTTATATGAGTAATATAATAAGTGCTTATTGCGCCAACGTAAATTCGAGAGTTAAAGTCGGTTTTTGTATGACAATTTAAACTTAATTCGAGTTTAACTCGCGTTTCCTCGTTGACGCAAGTGGGTCTAAGTATTCCAACGTGTGATCTTTGTTTCTTTTGGCTAGAACGAACATCTGAAATTACAATGTGAAAAATTCTTAATCTTAATGCAAAATTGAGCCAATAAATTAAAAACGATATTAAGGAGGTTAATTTTATTCAGAATCATACTTGCTAAGTTGATTTGATCAGATTCTAGAATCGATTATTTTCGACAAGAATCGATATTTGTCCGTGATACTGACGAAGTCGTGTAATTGGTGTATTAACCGACAAAACGAGTAGGAGCCTACCCGCAAACACTTGTAGTTAAGCTGCCGCACTGACACTACGGTATATTGTCACTAACATCTTCTAACGGGTTTCCTTGCCAATGTCGGCACACAGACAAACAAAAAATGGCACAAACAATCAATCATGCACACGACAAAACGTATGTGAGAGTTTTGAAGATGAGATTGATTGGCCAAAAAAACTGGTACAGTTATAAAATAACCAAAACTTATAGAGGTCACTGGTTGACCTTCTTAGGTTCAAGTTTTCAGGTAGTCTACTTTCTTGCAAGTTACTGTAAAGCGATGTGATTTCAAAACCTAATATGCTTGACTTTTTCACGACTGCCCGAAAACGGAGTGTTATGTTTTCAGGCTTCATCTATGTAGACCAGGTATGTGTGTTTGTGAGTTTCTTTATTCCATTATAACTTCTTAACGGTTTAACTGATTTTAATGTATGTTATATAATTAAATTCGTCTTGATAGCGCATTAGAAACTAGGTACATAAAAAAAAGAAAAATAAACTGATTTTAGACGCCATATTGTGAGAAAATTTGTTTTTTCTCCCAAATCCTTCAAGTGTGGTATCAAAATGAAGGGATTTAGGAAACAAATCCATAAATAAATATAACTTGCAGTATTGATTTCAATTTACAAATAAGACACTTAACGAAAATAAATAATTTGTAGATGGGTTTTTCATTTTTTATAAATTTATTTTTGTTTCTTATTTATAAGAAACTTATCTTTTTCGGTATTATTTGTTTTAGCTGCGCTTCTATTAGATATTCTATTTTATTACAAATCTAGAATTTAAAATTACATTGATTCCATTTAAAGACAATTAAAATACCTAATACAATTTTAGGTATACAATAAGTGCATTTTATTTAATTGAAGACGATCGGAAAATTATATAAGATAAACAATGTCAAATTGAAAATAAAAATGTCCGTAACTCATAAAGTAATTAGATTTATAATAGTTACAATTTGTCAGTCAGGAACTCACATATATTATAATAACATTTGTCTACTAAACTTATAATTTATCTTTTTCTTAAGCAAATCTGTATTTAAACATTTAATAGAATTCGGTTCATGGTTATAAAGTAGAGGGCCATACAGAAGACGCTTTAATGCATACGAATAGTTGTTTATAAAATATAAACTACAAATATTTATCTTAGAACCATGAACGTTTCAAATAAACTATTAAAAGTAGATTTCACGGAACGCTTTTCATACCAACTTAGTTTCGTCATATTTTAAATACTAACCCCCTTACTTATAACAAATCCGTAAGTAGTTGCTAAGTAATGCATAACTAAACAGTGTTTAAGTAATGTTTAAATATTTCTTACTTATAACTTAGCAACTGTTTAGCTAAGCAATGGATAATGAGGTCGAACGTATTTTAAACTGACAACATTGAATTAAAGGGTATTATGAAAGACCCAAATTGCTAAAAAGCGTGTATCTAGTGCTAAATATCTTAAAATTAAAAAGTAAAAAAAAGAATATAGTTTTGTGTGCCTACTCAACAATAACCTCATTAGTAACTAAATCAGCTGATCAGAAATATGGGCGCCATCTTGTTATTTACAATTTTAAACATGGGTTGGCCGGTGTTTAAATTGAAGGCTGATGTAAGCAGTACTTAGGTACTCGATAAAGTTATGTAGCGTTTATGAGTAAGAAATTTTGCTAATCACTGGCTAAGTAATGCTTAAAATTTAAGTAGCGTTTATAAGTAAGGCTGTTGTTCAAACTCGGTGAAACTTTGCATGTATATCCTTGAGCCTAATATCTATGCTTCTGATATGCCAGATTTCCGTAAAATTAGGTATTTTCACACATAATTCGAAAAATCATTTTGTATGGGAATTGTTATTTTGACATTAAGGGATATAATAAATTATAAATCAAAAACTGGCAAACCAAAAGCATAGATCTTAGACTCAGCAATATGTATACAAAATTTCACCGAGTTTGAACATTTGGTATTTAAAATATGATAAAACTACGTTTGTATAGAAAGCGCTCCGTGAACTCTACTCATAAGAACATATTTTATTTCTTGTCACAAACAATGAATTAATTTCTTAACTTTAAAATAACGCATGTATTAAAAAATCCCACTTCTATAGAAATAGCAAGTTATCGTTTACCCAAGGAAAAACATCGGTAATTTAATTTTCTCGTCAATGAAGCGGTTTTCCACTCGCATGGCGTGATGGAACGCAGAACCGACAGTATTGTTGAGATCAACGACACAGTTAAATTTTAAAGCAGAAGGAATGGCAATTTCGCATGGCGGAAGGGCATTTTGCGATTGCTTGTGAGCTACCATCCTTAAGAAGACAATCTGTCGTCAAGCACCTAACGGTATGTTCCGACTGTAGTCCTTGAGAGCCAGTGAAATTACAGGCACGTCAGACTTAACAATTATGTCTCAAGATGACGTACGCAGTGCGGATTCTATAACATAATCAGTACTTATATTTTTTATTTCTAAACTTGAATTCACTGTTTCATAATGTTTTATTATCAAAGTTAAATTGAAATCAATGGGACTAGCCTTAACTTGAAAAACAAACCAGAGAAATGAAATAATATATAAAACAGATCTTTATAATGAAACTACGAAGCGCTCGTAGCGAAGTTTACTTAGCTGTTCTCAACCGATCAGCAAAGTTAATCAACGTCGCGCGCGGTCAAGATTTGGATGGGTGACCGCTAGTGACATTACTACTGAGCGTTTCCGTGCTTCGGAGGGCACGTTAAGCCGTCGGTCCCGGTTGTCGTCTTAGGATGGCAGTCGTTATAGCATGGTGGTAGGGCATTTTGCGAATGCCCGCCTGGCTAGCTACCACCCTCAAGTAGAAAGTCTGTCGCCAAGCACCTAACGGTGTGTTCCGGCAGCTGTCCTTGAGAGCCAGTACTTCTAGGTTAGCCTGAACAACATCTTCGACCACATCATCACTTACCATCAGGTGAGATAGTGGTCAAAGGCTAACCTATCAGGCATAAAAAAAAAACTATTTAAAATTATCGTTACATTATGCATTAGTAGCTACTATTGTCGCATTTCTAATTGAATTGGACTGTAAACATGAATGTGTTGGAGTTAACAATTAAATGTGACATAGTAAAATACAATAATCGTGAGTACACGATACAACTTACGAAGCGTCATTGCAGATACACTACTGCTCATTTTGCACTGTGCATCTCGATGAAATGTTGATCGCAGATAAAGATAAAAGCTATGTGGCAATTTTCAAGTTATGTATCAGACATGCAAAGCAGTTAACTTAGTAATTTTCTTACGGTAATGGATATAGTATTTTCCTTGCATGGGCAAAATTGGTTATGAAATGTTTAAGGCTTTTATTTTATTATAAGTTGTCTGCTTGCACGAAGAAGATCTTTAGAGTTCCGAATAATTACAAACAACAACGATGCAAAAAATGCCATTTAAATGTTATTTTTCTGTTTTGTTTTTGCTGTATAGTAAAAACGGTATAATATACAAGCGTCATAAAAGGTGTGTCTAAGTAAAAGCTGTCAATAATAATACATAGCCTAGAAAATTGGCAAGGTACGTTTTTTTTCTCCAGTTGTTGTAGACATTTTTTTTAAAAAATTATATTTTTGCAATGACGCATGCTCTTGCTGATTAAATTAACAAATTTAAAGCTAATTGCAAAATGAGTCTTGCTTGTAGTACAACGTAAGTTGAACTATAAGAGTCGCTCCATCCCCATCGATGGTTAAAGAACGAGAGGAAAAAATAGAGTTATGAGTCATAATGTCATGTTAGCGCAGTCGGTCAGTGTATACCGCGTTTATAGTGGTGGATGACGGTGGTTCGAATCCCGCACATGACTATAATTTTGCCTCCCGTAAATTTGTAATGTTGTAGACTACTTACACTAGTCCCCACGGGTCCAAGCCCTCATCCGGGAAGATTGCTTATTCCAGATTTAGAGACAAGGTCCACTAAACCTTATCTGCTTTTAGCTTGTTTGTTGCGATATTACTCCGCCAATAGTGAACTAATTTTCAAGGTTCTATTTTTGTAGGGAAGAATATGTCTCCAAGTCAGTATTTAGCATAGTAGCATAGCAGTTAGCATAAAAGAAACTGTAATATGAATTAAATACATGTAGAATTTTATGTTTGCCATATAAATAAATATGTCAAAGTTTTTTTAGAATTCAGACTCAAGGCAATTCAATTCAGAACGATCGTTTTTTATAGCTCTATTACCTAACATGCAATTGCCAAGGTTTTGCGATCAATTAATGCAATGCCGTATATACACACCTTAGAATGTAAATCTTAAATAGGCAGAGGCAGGTGTTGGAGTAAATTATACCATCTAGTTCAATGGCAGGCGAGCGGCACATCTGCATATTGTTTGTGTTTCTTTTGCTTCTAAAAGTATATGCTTGCTAACATTAAATTGAGCTGAAGACATAGCACATCTCTCAATTAAGAAGGAAGAAGCCTCCAGACGGATCAGAGCGCCCCACGGATCAAGGCGCCCATTTGGAGACTTTTTTTTTTATGCCAGATAGGTTAGCCTTTGACCACTATCTCACCTGATGGTAAGTGATGATGTGGTCGAAGATGTTGTTCAGGCTAACCTAGAAGTACTGGCTCTCAAGGACAGCTGCCGGAACACACCGTTAGGTGCTTGGCGACAGATTTTCCACTTGAGGGTGGTAGCTAGCCAGACGGGCATTCGCAAAATGCACTACCACCATGCTATAACGACTCCCATCCTAAGACAACAACCGGAACCGAGTTCTTAACGTGTCCTCCGAAGCACGGAAACGCTCAGTAGTAATGTCACTAGCGGTCACCCATCCAACTCATGACCGCGCGCGACGTTGCTTAACTTTGCTGATCGGTTGAGAACAGCTAAGTAAACTTCGCTACGAGCGCTTCAAATAACTAACATTAAATTGAGCTGAACACATGGCAAATCTCCCAATTAAGAAGGAAGAAGCCTCCAGATGGATCAGAGCGCCCCACAGATCAAGACGCCCATTTGGAGTTTCAATTTCTTTTTGAAACACAAATACGTGATGGAGTGGACTTATATAAGACTATCATAGTCTTATGGACTTGCTATTGTGACGGAACAAGCACTAGGCCCACCTGATGTTAAGCGGTATCATCTGCCTATAACAGATGCATTTCATCACAAGTGACGAACTGCACTGCGCCCATCACCTTGAGACATACTTGTTAAGTCTCATTTTGCCTGTAATTTCACTGGCTCTCAAAGACTGCTGCCGGAAGACACCGGTAGGTGCTTGGCGACAGATTTTCTTGAATGCCGAGACGCCTGCCAAAAGCGTAGAGATCACGGAAATTCTTCCCCAATGGGTGAGACCTTTGTTCAACAGCGGATGTTCCGATTGATGTCATGATGATTGCAAAGGCCTCCAAATAAATCGCAATGTGAGAAATAAGACCTAATACTGCCATATCAAGACGCCTACCAAGCGTAGGGATTATGGAAAAAATCCCCCAATGTGTAAACCATTTGTTTTACTGTGGATGTTTCTATTGATGTCATGATGATTGCAATGGCAAAATACACTCCGAGTAAATCGCAATGAAAGAGACAATTTATAATGTATATTCTAATACTGCCATACCAAGACGCCTGCCAAGGGTAGGGATTATGGACAATCTCCCCCAATGGGAGATACCTATGTTCAACAGTGGATGTTCCGATTGATATCATGCTGATTGCAAAGGCCTCCAAGTATATCGCAATATGAGATATATTATGTCCTACTTGTAATTGAGCAGAATAAATGAATATGAATTATCGTGATATATTGGCATTACATGGCAATGGCAAACGTTAGCAATGTTTTTTTTAATGCATATCAGGTTAGCCTTTGACCACTATCTCACCTGATGGTAACTGATGATGTGGTCGAAGATGTCGTTTAGGCTAACCTAGAATTACTGGCTCTCAAGGACAGCTGCCGGAACACACCGTTAGGTGCTTGGTGACAGATATTCTACTTGTGGGTGGTAGCTAGCCAGGCGGGCATTCGCAAAATGCCCTACCACCATGCTATAACGACTGCCATCCTAAGACAACAACCGGGACCGACGGCTTAACGTGCCCTCCACAGCACGGAATCGCTCAGTAGTAATGTCACTAGCGGTCACCCATCCAAGTTATGACCGCGGCGGACGTTGCTTAACTTTGCTGATCGGTTAGGAACAGCTAAGCAAACTTTGCTACGAGCGCTTCAATGTGGACACATTTCCGACGCCAACTATTGCCATCTTAAGTAATAGAATCGAGACCCAAGTTTAAGGTTGCCCTTTCCTTTCGGCACACCCATCAACAAATAAATCTGCTTTCACATTGCGGTCTTGAGGTTTTTACCCATTTTCTTTGGCATTCCGTTTGGGTCCACGGTTTCTTGGTGTGGTTAAGATGTTTGTTTATTGTTATTGCAGCCATTCTCAGTGAGATTTATCTTAAGAGGTAAAATCTGGGAAAGTTGCTCCATCGAGTTCTTGTGTTGTAACGTTTAATTAATTTCTACTTTTAAGCCCTTCATTAAATTAATCTATAGTTAAGATCGTATATAAAAACGTGTTGCGAATAATTATTTTCTATTACCGTCTTTTTTAATTCTAGTTTTGCCTGAACAACATCTTTAAGCACATTATCACTTACCATCAGGTAATATAGTGGCCAAAAGTTAGACTATCAGATATAAAAAAAAATAAAGATGCTTTTCTTTGGATATCCTAAACTTTATTATAGCAATATATGTTAAGGGTAGAGTGCACGTAGCGCTTTCCATACAAACGTACTTTCGTCATATTTTACATACCAAGTGTTGAAACACACTGAAACTTGGCATGCATATCCCTGAGCTTAATATGTATGTCATTCCTACCAAGCCAATTAAAATTTCCACAGAATATGTGTTTTGCGGGTCACGGATTGCCCGAAAAATATAAAAAAAAAGAAATAAATCTCCATAAATCAAACATGTTATATTACATGATTTTTGTTTTTGCTCTCTTATGAAAAAAAAACTATAATTTTAATACAAGCGTCAATCATAACATGATTAGGGTATCTATTAAGCCGTCTACGACTCTCAAATAAAGGTCAATTGCATATTTTAATATTTATTTTTCGTTATTTTTTTCTACAGTCCGAGATCGGGAGTCCGACCCACTTGGCCGACACTTTTAATTGTTTTTTATCCATATTTTAATTATGTGTTATTACAGTAGATATGTATACATACATATGTGGGTCGGACTCCCGCTAAGGATCTCGGACTGTAGAAAAAAATTACGAATAATGTATATTAAAATATGCAATTGACCTTTATTTGAGAGTCGTAGACGCCTTAATAGATTTAAGGGAAGGGTTCGATTTTTATGTGATTAGGTTACGGTACGAGGGCCACCCGGTGTTAAGCGGTATTCTCTTCTTTTAACAGATGCATTTCGTCACAGTTGACGATCTGCACAACGCCCATCACCCGAACACAAAAAAAAATTAGGTTTCTGTAATTTTACCGAAACCCATACTCTTTCAGCAGAATACCAAGAGAGACGAATTTCTTAGTATTCCATGGATTCACCGTGCGGGTGCCGGGTCCATAGCGTTGCAGAGGAAGAGGCCAGAGGGGCCTGGGGCTTGCAACCTAGGAGTACGATTAAGAGGTCCCTTGACGATATCATCGATGCTCCCCTTCACCGCTCAAGCCTCCTCCCTTACCTAACCAAATTTGGTAGGATCCTATTAATGCCACCTAAGATACACGTGTAGTGTTTGAAGATAAAGATATCTTACTGTTCCCAAATAAGTAAACAAATGTAGGAAGTTGATGTGATTGCATCAAAGAGCTACAAATCACAGAACTAGTCGCAGAGCTTTGGAACGCGGAAGACGGTGCGCACCACATTCCTTGTACAGTTACTTCAGTTACCTCATTCCTTGCGATCTTGATGCTTTGCTAAACGGAATTTCGATTGTTATTCGTTGGACTACCGTTAAAGAAGTGGTGTAAAGCGTTGCCCGGTAATCTCAAAGTACTCGGTTCGATTACTGGAAAAACTCAATGATTTTTCTGTCCGAAATTGTCGATAGCAGTCATGAGCCTGGAACTACGCTAAAAACTAGTTTTCCAGAAAAAAACAATTATTTGTATAACCCGGATATCGAACCTAGGAGCTCGAGATTCCCAAGCGGTGCTTTTATAAACACACAAACAAGACAATCAAGTTAAAACATCAAACGAATATTAGGTGGCCGAAAATCTGCGCAGAATTAAAATCTCGGTTTGCACAAGCTGAGCTACATCCCTTTGCTTTATTTCCTCCATATAATAAAAATATAATAAAAAATAAAAATAGGGTTCAATATACATGCAAAGTTTCACCGAGTTTGAACAATTGGTATATAAAATATGACGAATCTACGTTTGTATGGAGAGCGCTCCGTGAACTTCTACTCTTATCTCGTCTTGAAGCAATTATAACCGAGCAGTTATAGCTATGGACTGCGGTGCCACTGATATCTTAAACTGCGATCCCCAAGACGCCTGCCAAGCGTGGGGATTATGGCAAACCCCCCCTTCATGGGAGAGGCAGTGTTCAGCAGTGGACAATTTGGCTGATACAGTAGTTAAGTATAAGTTTGCTAAGTATACATATGCATACGTATACTAATACGATGGAAAAATTCTAATAACATGTAATTCAAGCTGAATGTCATTGTTCTTGTTTACAAAAACGGTGTATTCGAGTCATAAATAAGGCTTGGTTTCTTGACAGCTGCAAACCACTATTTAAAAATAATAATATACTTCCCCACCATGTATGTATATAAGAGACTTGTGTATCTTTGTTAAGGCAAATCCAAGCTATTTTCAAAAAAAAGTGACGTTATTCCAAGGCAAAAAAGACCTAAGTATAAAAACTTATTATACCATCCTCTATGCCAGAAAGTTATTTATGAAAAAAATGTTTACAATATGGCTATTACTGTTTATAACATATTACCGGAAAACTTGAAATCTTTGGCCGGAAACAGCTTCAAAACTAAACTGCACAATTGGTTATTGGACAATTGTTTTTATAGCATGACAGAATATTTTAATGTATAATGTTTTATTATGTAAAAATAAAAAATATATTTTAGGAATAAATACTAATATTTGTACGCCTGCTTGCGGGTTGAATGCATTGCTATATATTTTCCTAACATCTGAAATTGTAATGATTTTGTATTCTGACAAATAAATGATTGATTGATTGAAAGAATTGTTTGAAACTGAAGGCATCTGAACTAGTAGTATTCACTTGATATTCACGTAGCATGCAATATCTCATGAAATCATATAAAAAAACCTACAGGGTTATTGAAAAAATGCGAACTACCTCTTAGAGTTGACTTCTGCTAGTCCTAACAAACATTTTGAGATGATTTTGTTTGTTTATGTGTATTTGACGGAATAAGCACGAGGACTATCTGATATTTAAAGTCTCTTGTGCCTGTAATTTATTATTTCATATTTTTTATTACTTTGCTCGATGTAAATATTCACAACTCTATTCCAAGGGAGCGCGGCGCGGTCCAGTGTTGCCGCGGTGGGCGATCTTTGCTCGGAGTAGGTATTGTCTTTTACTAATAAATTTTATACAAGAAATAATTTAGAATATTTTCATCGAGTAAAGTAAAAAAAATATTAAATAATACATTGCAGACACAAGAGACATTTAACATCAGGTGGTCCTCGTGTTTATTCCGTCAAACACAATTATATACAAGGAAAAAAAAATGTTTTAACAAAATTTCATCTTAAAATGTTTGTTAGGACTAGCAGTAGTTAACCCTATGAGGTTGTTAGTATTTTTCCAATAATCTAATCTAATATAATAAAGAGGAAAGATTTGATTGTTTGTTTGCATTGAATAGGCTCTGACACTACTGGGCCGATTAGAATGAAATTTGGCATGGAAATAGTTTGAGACACGGGTAAGGACATAGGATAGTTTTTATTCAACTGCGCAAAAAGCGGTTACTGGTTTTGCGCTATAACCGATCTACTGGACCGATTAGGATGAAATTTGGTATGGAAATAGTTTGAGACACGAGGAACGACATACGATAGGTAGTTTGTATCTAACAGCGCAAAAAGAGGTAATTGGTTTTGTGCGGTAACCGATATACCCACGGGCAGAGCCGCGGCAGAAAGCTAGTCCTGTATATAAACAAAAATATCAGTATGCTAATGCAGTTCTCTATAATAATATAACAATTTCCAAGCAAGTTGATTGTTTGTCTCAATCAATTTTCTCAAACCGCGTAATGTAAGAAACCATAGAAATCCAGCATTACCTACCGTTAACAACTCAGTGGAAGCACGCATTACTGTTTGCTGTCTGCCAAAATATTCAAGCCACAACTCACCGTATTGTCAAATTGGCCTATTTATGTACGTAAAAACCATTTTTCATTGTGCTTAAATGTTGAACATGTCCTTTTATTTACATTTACCACAAAAAAACATAACCTACTCCTCATATGACAATCTAAGTGAAAGTCATTAGTAATCCCATTTAAAAAGAACCAGTAGTGAACTTTTAATAATTAAATATTTTAGTGACAATGTACATACCAATTTTACACGTTCCGCACAGAGGGCATTAAATGCCTAAATTTAATTCATCGGCACATATAATATTTATATACACATTTCTATCGTGATGGCATAAACACAAGGCCCCATTGATGTCAAGCGGTAACCACAGCCTACATCAAATGCAGTTGATCATAAATGGCGAACTGCACTGCGCTTATCACCCTGAGACAAGAAGTTGTTCATGTGCCTGTAATTGTAATAGACGTGCTTCTGGATACGAAATTATCTATATTTTATTTAATAATCTCTTGGTATATACTGAAAAGAGATTGCTCCATGACATGTGTTCTTTTAAAATCACACAATTCAATTATTACTATAATATAACCAACGGGATATTTACCGTGTTTTTGATTGGTTTAGAGATCTCGATATTTCGGCACTGTTGCACGCGCCATGATCACGAGTAAACTGAAGTCTATGCGAGTGGATGGTAGGCACTAAGAGCAGACGAACCGGTCTACCCTCTTCCTTGTACGTTTTTTCGGCAAGGCGATGCTACTATTGTCACTCTTACTCACACCACTATTTAAGTTAATGAGATGTTTTAATGACCGTGACAGTTTAAAAACTCATATAATTCAATTATTGCCACGCGATTAGTTAGATCATTATAATCCATTTGTATCGATAGTAGTACGTGTTATCCATTGTAAAAATATCGATAGATCATGCAAATAATCGATTATGCGGAGACAGTTGAGTATGAAAAGAGACTAGTCCACCCACGACACAAGACATCTTAGTGTGTTGTGTTGCGGGGGCTAGAGTGACACAACGTCAACGTCGTAAGTGAACACTTTAGTTAATTCAATATTAGATGAAATAAATAATATATACACATGGTAAACCACTATAAATTAATTTAAACAGTAATAAATAAATCCGAATGCAATATTTAGTTCCGTTAAACATTTTATCGTTCTATTGAAATTAGAAGTACAAGTAGTACATACTTTTGGAACCGTTTTTAAAGCCCTTTATTTTGATATCGGTTTGGAAGAAAAAAATAAATAATGCACAATATGGTGTTTAAAATCCAATCTTTTTTTATTTTTTTATGTACCTTGTGTGATTTTCATTATTTATTAATATCTCATACATAAAAATCTATTCAGCCTTTGAGAAGTTATGGTGGAATACAGAAACTCACAAACATATATACATGAACCCTGAAAACATGACTTTCCTCTTTTTGGGTAGTCGTGTAAAAAGATATGGATAATAACGCTGTGATATAGCTGTACTACCTAACTTAGTTGTTAGTATATGTGCCTACAAAGTGGCGAAAAAAAATGATTTCAGGTATCCGTATCTACAAGGCAAAACGGAATACTACTAAGACGAAGATGTCTTTGAAAAATGTCAAAGTGGCGTAGGCGGAGAGACCACGTTACGCATGCGAGCGACTGATACGCAGAAATAAGCAATATTTTAAAATAAGCTTTTAAAATATTGCTTATTTCTGCGTATCAGTATCACCTTATTTTAAATAAAATTTTGAAAAAAATATGCATTCGTTAAAAGTGGGACTAATCCTTTCTGATTATTTGTTACGATTTACTTTGTAGACACAAAATATTACCAAACAAAATTTTAGAACTGCATTTTTGATTTATCAGACGGTTTCTAAAATAAATGTTCAACATAATCGTGAAATTGGGGCCAAATCATGTAATAAGCAATATTGGGAGAAGATGTGATACGATATCTAATATATTTTAATGTTACGGGTATAGGTAATTTTAAAGGTCTTAGAGATAATTAATATATGATGAAGTTAGAGCGTCGTGGTCAACGAGCAATACTGAAATTTGTTACAACCAGGCCTTATCCATTTCCTACTTCAGAATGTTATGGAGACTATTGTGTACTGACTGTAAGACAGTTGTTTTTAAAACCTTATTTTATTTTGTCAAAAATAATCAACACTGGCACTTTTCGGTAAAACTGGAGGTAAATGAGAAAATATACAACCTTCAACAGCAATTTCTGTACAATCAAGCAGCAAAAGTTCTTTCAAATCTTATTTCTATAAGGCAAAAAGAAGTAAGGATAGCAATTAACTGCTGGCTACAAAATATTCATAATGTTAACACTGAAATATTATTTTAAACCAATTATATGATTTACTGTCAGATTTATTCAAAACACATACACACAAACAAACACAACACTCATATAAATTGCTTTCTCATCCCACTCACAATCCTTGTCATTTTACACTTCACAACCTTGCATTAAAAATAATTAATACACTATATTATATATTGCAATAATGTTAACTGCATGTTATTTGACAAGTCAATACTTTTTAACTAATACTTTGAAAATAGATGTGTGACCTTGGAAAGGATAGCAAACCTACAACACAAGATAAATCTTAGAGTAGGCATTGCTATATATTTGTTCCTAGTCCTACCACACTACGCGTATAAATATACAATAAAATATGTGCCTAGTATTCTAGTATATAAATAACTTGTAAGATTAAGAAATAAATAAATTTACTTATTTTACTTATTACAATTATATCTGTCTTCTCTTAGTCTATTTTAAACCACAAATACTCAGCCCTTTTTGTCGCCGACTGTACTTCCCTAGAGAGCGTTTCGTCTGTGGGCGAGCGACAATAATCGTGTAAGAATGTAGTTGTATGCAAATCATTTTTTACAAGTTACAATAATATCTTATACCTACCTACATAGTAGAAGTTACATTGTCAAAATGAAAGTTACGCCATTTTGAAATAAAAGTCAAGGTTTTACCGCGACGAATGCGAACGAGTTATAATACAAATAATATGATCTCGTTTAGTTTGTTGCGGGAGTGAACAGTGAAAAAACAGATTGCCTAGAAGAGACAGATGTTGGTGATGAGGCCTCCCATTTGATCGTGATTACTATTTTGATACATATTTATACGAAAGGTTAGGTAAGGGTAGGTTTGAAAGTAAATCGTTTTAAGTTGAAGATAGTTGAAGCTAAATCACTTAATGGGACATTATTCTATTTATAGCGGGTAGGCTAGCCTTTGCCCGCTATCTCCTGATAGCAAGTAATTATGTGGTCGAAGATGTTGTTCAGACTAACCTAAAATTACTGGCTTTCAAGGACAGCTGCCGGAACACACAATGAGGTGCTTGGTGACAGATTTTCTATTTGATGGTTAGCCAAGCGGGCATTCGCAAAATGATCTACCAACATTCTATAACGACTACCAACCTTTGACAACAACCGGGACCAGGTAACGTACCCCCTGAAGCATGGAAGCGCTCAATACTAATGCCATTAGCGGTCACTCATCCAACTTATGACCGCGGCGGACGTTGCTTAACTTAGCTGAAGTTAAAAACAGCTAAGCAAACTTCGCTACGAGAGAAATTTTAATTTTATTTGGTCAATTATATTTTATTTAGTGAAAAGGGCTATGAGAACATGTAAGACAAACGTCCTCACCAATCAAAAGATTTAAAATAAGTAGATATCATTTGAAGCGTCTAGCAGGATAGATATTTTTTACTATGGTAATGAATTCAAATTATGTGGGATTTAATAAAATATATCGTTTTTGGGTATACCTATTTTTTTCCTAATAAATTTACTTAGTGTGCAATAAAGAAGATTACAATTAGTGATCTTAGTAATGTTTTCATATAAGATAACTTCCCCGTGGGATGCCGGGCTAGAATGGAATGAAAACTAGGTGCCATTTCTGAATTTAAAGTCTTGCAAGCGGCCCTTAATATTGATTGCGTATACACATATTCTTAAGAATAGTACTTATCTGATGAGTGAGAAACTGGTTCTTAATTAATTAGTCAAGTTCTATCTAATGAATGTACTATTCTTGAGATGGTGAATGTTAAGACTAGCCAAGGTTAAAATCAACAAGTCAAGGAAGTTGATTTAAATCTTAAAGTGTCAGATTGTGATTATTATCATATTCTGTATTAATTATGTACATAAATCTTCAAGTGTTACAAACGTGTAGTTCTTATTTATATAAGGACAAACTACAACTTGACTTGTATGATGATCTGAAGCGCTTGTAGCGAAGTTTACTTAGCTGTTCTAAACCGATCAGCAAAGTTCAACAACGGCGCCCGGGGTCATGAGTTGGATGGGTGACCGCTAGTGACATTACTACTGAGCGTTTCCGTGCTTCGGAGGGCACGGTAAGTCGGTCCCGGTTGTTGTCTTAGGATGGCAGTCGTTATAGCTTGGTGGTAGGGCATTTTGCGAATGCCCGCCTGGCTAGCTACCACCCTCAAGTAGAAAATCTGTCGCCAAGCACCTAACGGTGTGTTCCGGCAGCTGTCCTTGAGAGCCAGTACTTCTAGGTTAGCCTGAACAACATCTTCGACCACATCATCACTTACCATCAGGTGAGATAGTGGTCAAAGGCTAAACTATCTGGCTAAAAAAAAATAATTAATGTACACACATGGATTGTAAATTTTCCGGATTTTCGAAACAATGATGGCTCAGTGGCATTGGCTATGGACCGCTGCGCAGCAGGTCCATGGTTCGAATCCCGCGTCGGTCTTTATCTTCACCGCATGGTGAAAGGGCATTATTAAGGCATATATCCAGGTTGGATATTCGCAAAATTAATACTAAATTATTCACATTCAAAGACCTAAAATTACACTAAAAGGTAATAAATATCCTCCCTAAAATCCTCAGTTGCCTATTTGAAATGGCAACACACGGTTGGATAGCCAATGTCATTGTTGCTTTATTGTACTATTGCACTACTTTACAAAAACACTTGAAGATAGGCCACTTGATGAGATGTGCTCTTTAGTGGAAGATTGGGATAGCGGAAAACATAATAGAAAAATATATGGAGATGATAAATGTAAACAAAACTAGATTTTTTATGACTTGACACACTATACATTTTTATTAAGTCTTGACAGATCATACCATAGCTAAGAGAGCTATAGTTTGTCGTTGATCTGTCAAGTCTTATAATCTAAATTCAATTTTCAATGGCCAGTGCTGGTGTCTTCGAGGCCAGCTCTAACACCACTAAAACCCAATTCAAACAGCAGAGCTGACTCCCTGTTCGTGTGATAAGATAATTTATATACACGACGAAAAGCAGTAGATAGTGTTCTCTAAAAAACGAGTTGAAATTCTCACATTCTTTACAAAAAACGCTTCAAATGGCGATAAATAAATCTTGTATCATGTTAAAGTCGATGCCGTTTCACGGATGAACTGTTTCGTTCGACACATAGTCCAGTTATCGGAGATTGGATCTGACAATGTTATTTAGAGTTCCGTATACACAGATTGTAAGCAAAATTCTACTTTTAAAACTTTTTTGTAAAAAAGTAAGTTTCATGAAAAATATCGTACAAGTTCCGTATACTCGTAATACTTAAAATATGGCAGTGGATAGTGATTTTGGTGGTACAGTTCTCGTAAATGCAATAGGTAGGTCCGCTTAACATCTGGTAGGCTTCGTGCTTGTTCCGTCACAATGTCATAAAAAACTCTCAAAAAAAATTATCACTAATACTAATCACTTTTTTGTTTTGCTATATTGTGTCTTGTTTGTATTTTGTCTGATGAAATGGTATATAAATTTAATTATTGTGAATATTACTGATTTCAATTTAATATTGGATCGTTGCGTTTAACTAAAAATTCTTTGTCTAGATCATAGGCAAAGAGGTGTTCATACAATAAATCAGCATTATCTCATCAATTTTAAGGTTATTATTTATGTAGCTGCTAATATCTTTTCAGTGTCCTATATTTGTCACACTTGCTAACATGATTCCTTATGAGGATAATGTCCAAATGGGTACCAAAGTTTCCTCTACGAATTTAAGTGCTATGTTGCATGTTTCCATATTATTTTTCTTTTATTTCTCTCTAATGTTACTATGTTCAATGAACGTTGCAGTACCTTACATCACATTGGTTTGAACTAAAACTCATAGATTGTTTATTGGGAGAACAAGCCCTCATGACGCAGGGAATCTTAGTCTGAGGGTTAGTGCACATAATAATAACGACAATAGACTAACTAATATTGCGTATTCTTATCTATATTATAAATTATTAAAGATTATTTTGTACTCATCAATTTAATTTGTACGATTATTCAGTTTTTTTTATTAGAGATTATTATTTAAATAGACAACATGAATTGTAATTACCAGCACGCTGCTTAAACATCTTACATGTACAAACGATCCAATCAATAAAAGGTTTTTTAAGAGGAATTATCTAATTATTATACCGCTTGTTTTTTGACTCCTACATATGAATAATAAATATTTATCTATAATTTTATGGTACACAGTTTTTTTTATTCTTGATAGGTTAGCCTTTGACCACTATCTCGCCTGATGGTAAGTGATGATGTGGTCGAAGATGTTGTTCAGGCTGACCTAGAATTACTGGCTCTTAAGGACAGCTGCCGGAACACACCGTTAGGTGCTTGACGACAGATTTTATACTTGAGGGTGGTAGCTAGCCAGGCGGTCATTCGCAAAATGACCTACCACCATGCTATAACGACTGCCATCCTAAGACGACAACCTGGACCGACGGCTAAACATGCCCTCCGAAGCACGGAAGCGCTCAGTAGTAATGTCACTAGCGGTCACCCATCCAACTCATGACCGCGGCGGACGTTGCTTAACTCTGCTGATCGGTTAAGAACTAAGCAAACTTCGCTACGAGCGCTTCAATTCAGATAATTTTTAAAGGGTAATTTTTTTAAATATTATTAAGTGTTTTTTATTTATTTTTTTATGTTATTGTGACGGTACAAGCGCGAGGCCCACGTGATGTTAAGTGGAATAACCTCTGCCTATAAATGAATTGTAGAAAACATGGGGATAACATCAACAGCAAAGCAAACATAAAATTTTTCCACTACTTTCACTCACAATACCATCGTTTCTCATTTTTTGTGCCATTGAGTCGGTTAGAAAACTGGAAGAGTTTTCTTCCGACATACCTACATCAAACGTGAGACCTTTTGTAGGAAATGAATGAATCAAGACCGGTCTAGGAAAGCGGAAGATGAACTTTGATAATAATTGTACGTTAAAAATTATCTGTAGCGTGATAATAATAGAGGTTGATAATTAAGTCGTGATGTTAATTAACTGCTCAAAGACTGATTATAAAGTCATGATAAACAATGAAAAACATTCTAGAATAATGTAGTTCAGTTCAGGTTCACCTCAGAGAGAACTATGTTACTAATTTTGAACTTTATACCTTTTCGATAAAAGCTGTAAGGAAGTAATGTACCAAATAAACATTTCAGTATTTTGCGCTATCAAGTGACTAGATAGACAAGTTGTTCTCTTGATACTTAGGAAACTAACAAGTAAAATTTAATTTAAAACGTAAAAAACTCGACTGGAAATTAGTTATGTCTGTTAAACTTTTTATCGTTCTATTGAAATTTTAACTGCAAGTTATAGATATTTATAGAATATTTTTTTAAAGCCCTTCTTAAAGATGGGTTAGGAAGAAAAAATATTTTTTTCTCTCACAATTTGGGGTCTAAAATCCGCCAGTGTGTTTTTGCATTATTTTTTATACAGACAGTGTCACTTACGCTATCAAGACGTATCTGACGATACCTCTTACATTATAATCGGTTAATCCGTTTAGATGTTATGGTGAAATAAAGAAACTAACAAACATATATACAGAATACTTATTTTTTTGTGCAGTCGTTTAAAAAGAACAGTGTAATAGTAAAAGGTTATGTGTGATATTGCACCGTCAAAAAATACATTTTTAGGTTTTAATATTTTTATGTTTGCTATAACGCCTGTTATGCGTGCCATGTATTTGTAATTTTGTAATAAATTTTTAAGGTCTTGTTTCCACAGTAATTTACTACTAATAGCTACAGCGCCCATCAAGCCAACACACAAAAGTGGTTGTATTGTAATGTATAATCAAAGAATATCTGACACTTCAATGGTATCCACTATAGGAATTATTGTTCTACAAATAAAGCCCTGTCATATGGTATTCCATTTAAATCAATTTTCTTGCACATGAAATAATTTTATACCATTCGTGATCTCAGCAACTTCTAAGCCAATTCAGCTAGGAAAATGTTTTTGTAGTAATCTTGCACAAATTTTACGTCAAACTAGTAAGTAATTGGTCACACAATCAGACAAATACTGATATCCTATTCTAGCAACAACACATACAATTTTTTTAGTTAGTTAAAAACAGAAGTCTGGGGAGTTCAATCTATTTTTAGTACCAAGGTCCATCATAATAACATAAAGTTGTATTGAGTGACCGTTTTAATAAATCTAAAAGAAATACTTGCAAAATTTAGGAAGAGAATTCAAATTTCGCAGGCTATTGTCTTATTCGCAACAACAAACACCTGTTTTCAGGCCGGCGTTAAACAAAGACTTATTAAAATGACAATCGACATTGTTGACGAAATACTTTACAAGACTTCAACAACGCACACGTCCGTTTAAAATTCTGAATAGCAATTATAAGTTTCGATTGTTCACCTGTTACTTGGGCTTATTATTCTCAACAACAGTCCATGAAGGTTCAATATCCATTAACGTTGGCACAGTAAATAGAATGTTAATTTTAGTAAACGCTAGACAACTTGGCATCAAGCACTTTCGAAACGCTGACCTCTAAATCCACAACGTGTGTAACGACAACATAAAGACTGTAGTAAAATAACAAAAAGTAAAATAATTATGGCAACAATTACCTTTGTCGTACTCTGCATTTGTAGAAACGTTGCGATTCCGGCTCTCACGCGGTTTTTGACACCACGTATTGTGCCTTTCGAACTCTTAATTGTAGAAGGCACATCTTCAGTTTTGAAGTCTTTAACACCGGCAAAAAACTCAACTTCAGCCACTTCACTACCATTTTTAGCAACACTTACACTTTTCACTGGTTCATCAAATTGTTTTTCATTCAAATGGAAGTCGTAAAACTTGTCCGTATCGAAGTAATGACTGCCATAGCATATTTCTTGTTTTATCTTATCTTGTTTACGTTCTTCGTAAGTACTCTCACTAATCAGCAGCGATTTAGAAGTGTTAGACGATAATGACTCCTCGTCTACGTTCCTTTGCTCACTATTAAGCTGGGAAACTAGACGGAACGAAGTGAGCTGTGGGCTTTCTTTTGCTATATTAATATCATCATTCATATTCTGGCTTACTTCCTCGTTGTGTTCACTCGTATCGCTTTCAGTTTCAACTATGCTATGTTTTGCTGAACGTTCTCTAATGTCTTGCAGGAGACCTTGTGGTAGAAAACTGTCTTTACTTTTCACTTTAGAGATAAACGCTGGCATCTCCGGTGCGACAGGTGGTTCCACTTGACTTTTATCTTTTTTACCGTACTCACTATGACTTTCATCAGCGTGTACACTTCCGTTCAGCTCACTGCTGTTCAGAGAATCGCACGATATATTTGAGTCGTTATCTTCGAAATCAACTTCATTATGATTGATCCCGTTTCTCGAACTTATCATAGTGACTGAGATGGCTTTCTTTGTGCTCGACTTTGACGTCTTTTTTTTGGGCAGCGGTGGCGGTGTTCCATCAAGGTCACTGCATGTCCCCGAATCTAAAGTATCACTTGGTGAGCACTGACCGCTAGACATGATCATATTAGTCATTGAGTTCATATACGAATTGCAATAAATATAGGGCGCTTTATCTGGTTTCAGTAAGTCTTCATTATCTATAATCTTCGGGCGGTCATCGGCATTCAGTCTCACCAAACTGTTTTTCTTATACAGATCATTGATTTTGAAGCCGTCGAAATCGACGTCACTTTTGAGATGAACGCTCGATATTTTTGGCTTGGGTTTGTCCGTGTCCGTATTAATTCTGATTGTAACTACATGTGGACCGTTCAGAGCGTCCGTGCTAGGTGTAATCGCGGGTCGTTCTGACTGGGTCGCCGCAATGAATACCGTTGCAGATGGACTCTTAGAATTAAGGACATGCGAGTGCATCGAACTCAGAGAGTCCATGTTTCGTGCATCAATAACATCGTATCCGTTATCTTCGCTTGTAATTTGGGTGAATGTCGTCGATCCCTTCTGCTTGACTTTTGGTGGTAGTGGAGGGATGTATTCTATACTTGGTCGGGTTGTAACGTCTTCCATAGCGACGGCTAATGAATTGGCATAATTAACGGTAAGTCCTGTTTTTAATGCTAGTCAGGTTCAGATGGTGGTGGATGTATATGGCATAATGGTTCCGGTAGTGTCCGTGACTGGGTTAATATCCCCACAGCTGCCCTCTATTCTCAGTGTTTATTTACTCGAGCACCTGTAAAGAAAATATTTGTAGGTTAATGCATTGCTCAGGCTTGAGGAAGTGTAGATAAACAAAAAAAACCTTGATTCTATCTTATGTCTCCTTTAGATGCGTTTATTGTATGTTAGAAGAAGCACTACATCAATAAACAGTTTTTTATTGTTGTTTTTGATCGCGTACAAATGTAAAATACGTATTAAAAAATCAAGTTATCATTGCCACAGTGTAAAATTATGCTAATTAATTATTCTAACATGTTTTATACATTTTGCAGCGAATCATAGAGATATAGCACATTCTGTGTCTCTACATTTTATGAGATAAGTTTTTTTCTACAATATGAATGTAAAAAAAATATCGTATGCAATTAGAGACATGTACTTGACCGACATACCTATTTATATATTGCTTAAAGTCACGTTTTGTTGTTTCGATACCATATTCCAATGCAATGACCGTATCAGTACGTTTGCAATAATTAAGAATAACACACATTTTTCTTTGCAATATATTACTAAATTATAAATAGATGTATGCGTGAATGTGAGGTAATTTCACAGGTGGCTTACTTCTGCATTGTTTACGTGTTTGTTATATAATAAGCGTTTTGTAAATTATTCATATCTGTATGGAGTGAATGTTTAACATATAAATCTGTCCACGTAATAATATTTTACGTTCGAAATGGTAACATGCTAATAGCAACCTAAACAGTGATGGCTCAGTGACATTTGATATGTCAGCCGCGCAGCAGGTCCATGGTTCGAATCCCGTCGCTGGCTTGAGCTTCACAGTATGGTGGAAGGGCATTTTGCGAATGCCCGCCTGGCTAGCGACCACGGTCAAGTAGAAAATCTGTCGCCAACCACCTAACAGTGTGTACCGGTCCTTGAGAGCCAGGAATTTAAAGTTAAGCCTGTTAACACCTTCGACCACGTCATCATTTACCATCGGGTGCGATTGTGCTATCTATAAAAAAGTAACATAACTCTCTAACTGTTTGACTTGACGAAATTGAGTGAAAATCATATCATTTTAGATACAAATTTAATTGTTTTATTAAATTATAAAAACAAAACATCAAATAGAATTACAGTCATTAATTTATTAAGCAATCGTTAGAGAGAATAAAGCCTAGAAAGCTGGATGCATTACCAAGCATCTAAGCGCTTCTAATTTTATGAACTCAAAAGTCCACCTTACATACCAACATTTTATTTTTATTGAAACTTTTGTTTATTTATATTACATCATACTTTTTTAATTTATATTGATTGCTATTTTTATTTACAAAATACTTCGTTTAGCTTAGGTCGAAAGCACTCCCTCGCACTTTATGATGTAATTTTATTTCATCTTTTGTGGTTGTGTACACATAAAAAGCATTAACAATGACATATAAGCACAAAACAATGAAAGATTTTTTTTTAACACAATATTAATAACTATTCATCTTTTACACGAATATAGGAAGGACTAAGTAATAATAATTAGTAGAAAATTAATAAGAAAATTGCCAAATTGAGTTACAAAAGTACAAATTTACGAGCGAAAAAATTACAGTCATGTGCGGGATTCGAACCCGCGTCCATCCACCCCTTTAGCTGGGGTATGCTGTAACCAATTGAGGTAACATGACACAATGACTCATAACTTTAATTTTTGCTCTCGTTATTCAACCATCGCATCGTATGGGGATAATGTTAAGCATGGGTTATATTAAGTTTAGTTTGTTTATTTTTTATTAAAAACGATGTCTATGTTTAGTTACACAACTCAAAATGGTACCCAAAGAACTGGATAAACATCAGCTGAAGCAGAAACTTGACGCATTAGCAAATAATACTTCTGAGGCTATTATCTATGCTACGGTAGTTAGTGACAATCTATTTTGAAACTTTGCAATAGAAGAGTTTCGATTTTCTCGTTATGCCTTCGAAATTATGATAATAGTCATGGTATTATTAAAATTATGTAACCTTATTTCCGTAATGTACCTATTTTTATTTAGTAAATAGAAAACATAATATACGAAGTGTTTTATTTGTGCAATACTGACTTCACTGACTGACTGATATAAATGTTATATTTTGTGTTTGTTGGTCCGAGTTGCTCTATGTAAGGGGTTACAGTGACTATAGGAAAAATAAAAGACATGAAAATTAAGTAACCTTAATTCCGTAAAGTACCTATTTTTCTTTAGTAAATAGAAAACTTAAATACGATGTGTATTATCAGTTCAATAAAGTACACTGACTGACTGATATAAATGGTCTCGTTTGTGGCGGTAAAACTAATGTGGATTTAGCGAAAATGACAAGGAGCGTAGATCAACTTGGACCTCAGGACACTGAGATCCCATTGGTCCGAGTTGCTCTATGCAAGGGATTGCAGTGACTATAGGAAAAATAAAAATCATCAAAATATCGTCTGCCAAGAGAAATCGGATGGTGTATATCGGACACGGATTTGTAAACTTTTTTATTTGAACAAATGCCATCGGGAATAAGGAGCAGTCGACTGATACCTGTCAAAAATCTTAAATGGTAGATCTAAGATGGCCACCACGAACAACTCTTCGACCCTTCTAAAGCGCGGTCTGATTATGGACGGTTGCGGTTAGCAGTTATACGTGCGTACATTTCGTTGTTAGTGAAAGACAAGTTACAGATTCTTACAAAAACCTTAAACAAACAACAATAGGCAGAATTAACATTCCATGACTCCAGATAAATACTCTTAGTTTAATTTCTATTATATTGTTTCTTTTCATTCAATATTTTTTCAACGTTTTAATTACGTGTGCAAATGTTGAACAAAAGCTAACGCACTGTTTTTTTCTTAATGATTCTCGACGATTTAGACGTAAATAGAATGACGAAAACTATTAATCATACAAGTTTGAAAATGAAATCAAATACAGATAAATCAATATACCCTAGCATTATTTCATCAAGACCAGGATTATTGTGAGTTAGTGTAATAGAAGTAACCATTTCCAAAGCAGTGAAGACCCAGTGATAACTATGGGCTGAGCAAAATATTTTAAACCCTGCGGACTTGAGCTGCAGCAAAACATATGCTGGTAGGACATTTTGCGAATGTTTGTCTGACTGGAAAATCTCTTTCCAATTATGTAACAGTGTGTTTAGAGAGCTGTCGTTGAGAGTCAGTCATTTTACCTTAAGGTTATTTACCATTCTCTTGCACATCATCATTTATCAACGGCTTAGACAGTAATCTAATCCAAAACTATAATCTGCAAAAAAGAGCAAAAGTTTAAAGAATAACTAAAACACCAACCACATACTAAAACTCATGAATGTCTTCAGACTCTTAAGACTCTCTGAATCTGAGGACTCCGAATTTAGTAACACATAAATTCTCAAAAATTTATTATGTCAAAACTTTTAATATATCTACATGGGAAAAAGTAAAAAAAAAACTTCTTCATTTAGGTTACATACCTACATTGGCCTAAATATGTTAACCAAAATTGCTTAAATTAAATCAATTAGCGACTAGACACTAATGTTTATTTCCTCAATCACAGAAGTATGCGCGTTAAGTAATTATGATAGCAATTAATCGCTATGTATTTTATAAACGCAACAAATACTTAATCGGTCAACAAATCGGTTCCGGTGAGCAGGCACAACGGTTACACTGGAAGTTAATCGATGATTAAAATTAAACAATCATTGACGTAATGATAATAATACCAAATAGGTTGCCTTGTTGGTCAACTGGCGTGAAGGTATACTTTGGGATATCGAAGTTCTGAGTCCGATGCTCGGGTCTTATAAAAATTGGGGTATTCCTACAAACACGGTTTCAGGGGTTATTTGGAGTCTAAAATGTGGTGTTAGGATTTTTAGACTACCGGGGATATACAGGTGAGAGCATGTGCATGTTCTGTTTACAATAATGAAATTCACAACAGTTTAAAGAGAACCACCTGAGGAGACGTCCATGTAGAATTTGTACTATAAAGACGAAATCATAGCATGAAATAAACTATATTTATATTGCCTAAACTATTGTTTATTCTTTTTTTTATGCCTGATAGGTTAGCCTTTGACCACTATCTCACCTGATGGTAAGTGATGATGTGGTCGAAGATGTTGTTCAGGTTAACCTAGAAGTACTGGCTCTCAAGGACAGCTGCCGGAACACACCGTTAGGTGCTTAGCGACAGATTTTCTACTTGAGGGTGGTAGCTAGCCAGGCGGGCATTCGCAAAATGCCCTACCACCATGCTATAACGACTGCCATCCTAAGACAACAACCGGGACCGACGGCTTAACGTGCCATCCGAAACTCGTGTACGCTCAGTAGTAATGTCACTAGCGGTCACCCATCCAACTCATGACCGCGCGCGACGTTGCTTAACTTTGCTGATCGGTTGAGAACAGCTAAGTAAACTTCGCTACGAGCGCTTCAAAATATTCGGAATCTATTTTAATCCATGGTCCGACACAGGGGTAACTGTATTATTGCTTAGTTATTCTTTATGATAAAAATTAGAACCTAAAACTTGGGATAACAATAAATTATAAGCTAATTTTGAAAAAAGTTACTTCATAACACCGACGTGCCTCTTTTAGTCGCCAATAGAGGGCGCGTTTAGCAAGTTACACTTATCAATGGTCAACCGTAGGCAGATATTTTTTGAGGCGTTTTACGTCTTTAACCCAGTGTTTAAATTGCATTGCATTTTGTGCAGCTTGATCTCAATCAATAAATCATCGTTGCTTTTATTTAGTTGATTTTCTTAGCATGAAATTAATTTCTGGATTTGCGTTGATTTCTGCAGTCTGTCAGATTTTAATGATGTAACAAATTACTGTTTATTGCGACAGTGCGTGAGAAAATGTTGTTTATATTCGAAAACTGCCGTTTTCGAGTTCAACGCATTGTCTTTTAACTGTTAATTGAATTATACAGAAATGTATATGACTCGTAGGTACCAAGTGATTTCTGCTTTGACTATTTTAGTAAGTTCTTACTCTTAAATAATGTAATGTAAATATATATACATTATTATAAAAGTTAAATTAGTGTTATTATTAGGTACCTATATAGGGTTGTTTATTAAAATCGTTTAATCCTTTTTCTTGTCCATTCATTCGGTTGACTTCTGTACATGCTCTGTCCAAATATTTGCGGAGAAAAATTATACATACGCGAGTACATTCTATCATAATCCACAACATCAATTAAAACAAGTTAATTAATCAAGAATTATAAAACACCACTGCCTTTCTAAAAAGTCATAACCAGTATCACCACAAATGATTTAAGGATCCTTACGATGCTCCATACATCCCAATATATCCAGCCATATAAGATTTATGGTGGAATAAAAAAATCAAATACATACATGAACAGCAAAACCTTAACACTCCTTTTGGGAAGTCTTATAATGAGGTAACATAATTGAAAACATACCTGGGGGCGAACTCTCAACTCATAAAGTAGTAAGTAATAACTTAATCTTAGTGGTAAATTTTATATCTAAACGTCAATTAAACAAGCTTACAAACGGTGATGGAATCGCTCAGCGATTTGATGACGTCAAAACATATTGTTCACTTTATTTGTGTACTCTGACGTGATATTTGATACGAAGTATTACTGTTCTAACGACAAATCCGTCATATTTATCTATTGTAAAAAAGTTACTTTCTAGTAGTGGATTTAAACTTGATTTTGACTATTTTATTAACTGAAATGATACGTTTTCCAAGTCCAAGGACCGAGTCCTTACGTGTATCCAAGCCTATAAATATCACATTGCGCAATGTATTGTACGCAAGTTCTTGCGAAACATAATTCGTTACGGCAATTCGTCAACTATCTGTTTATTGACAACATAGTATTAGACACGGATATGGTTTCATACGAAACACCAATTACTTAACAAATCGAAAAAAAAACTTCACAATCATATTTAATAACAAAGTAGTTTGTTTTGCTTCGACTGTGGATACTACGGGTTTACGATATCATGTTTATTAGATTTTCATTAAATTATATTACACAAATAATTACGTTTTCTGATGATATATCGTAATAGACTCGGTCCTCATATATAGGACCAAAATCATGTTTGGCAAACCGTTGGCAGACATGATGTGGGATCAAAAAATTGGGCGGTAAAACTATGCAGATTGATTGAGATCTACTTGAGGGTGGTAGCTAGCCAGGCGGGCATTCCCAAAATGCCCTACCACTACGCTATAACGACTGCAATCTTAAGACGACAACCGGGACCGACGGCTTAACGTGCCCTCCGAAGCACGGATGCGCTCAGTAGTAATGTCACTAGCGGTCTCACATCCAAGTTATGACCGCAGCGGACGTTGCTTAACTTAGCTAATCAGTTTAGAAAAGCTAAGCAAACTTCACTACGAGCGCTTCAAGAATTGTTCAACTTGAAGTAGTGATATAATCTGACTACAAGAGATTCAAGAACGTTCGTTCTTCGGCGTCAGGTTCAGTGTTCGGACTATATTTATCATAGAATTGTCATTATCTAGATATGCTATTTTAAATGAAGCAATTTAAAATAATTTGAATAACTTATTTCAATTTCAACTAGCACGCTCACGTAACTTGTTTTGCTAAGTCACATTAAAAAACATTCTGAACTATAAATTGTACTAAATTTGGCAGTTACTGTCAGTGAGCAGACTAAAATTTCACATTCAAAACGAAAGTTTAGTTTTATCGCTTCCTTTGATATTCTTTGGATGATGAAATACGAAGCCTTAACTATGCACTCGTATGTATGTTTGTTCACAGTCAGCCTGTATTATATACCAATTGTTTGATTAATGTTATATATTATATTTCAAATTATTTTATATAGTTATGTATGAAATTATTGCAATTATTTGAAAATGATATAATATTTCATAAGAAGTGTCTTAAGTATAAAATTTTCATAAATTTGGCGTGTTACTAAATATAAACATTAAAAAATATGTAATCTTAGATTATGGATTATTTTATATTAAATGAGTATGAATTAGTTTACAATACAATACAATTCAAATACACTTTATTTAACACCTACGAATTTATTCCTAGTTGTACACTTTAAAAAAAATATTTTATGTTACAGAGAGTCATTAGCAAAAAGATTTAAAATAGGCCTTATCGCTAAATGCAATTTCTTACAGGCAACAGGTTTAAGGTAAGTTATCGGACTACATAGGCTGATTTACGAGTGGGTAAAAAGTATGTATCGTTTTGTTCTCTAAAATTGGTTAATTAGTTTAACGAATAAGTAATGCAATCCAACGGGGCAATGATGCCAGCATGCTGGGCACGAAGCTAACTAGTAGGGGGCTGTAGCATTTTGACTGACTGTAAGCCCGCAATGCCTTGTAGGTTATCTAATTACTTTGATAAAAAAAGCCATGATTATTTGCTTTACCTAATTCAAAATTCGTAAACCTACCTTATATAAAATAAATAATCATCTGACAAGTTTTTTTGAGTATTATATTGTCATGTTTATTTAAAATTAAAAGTTGTGTTACTTAGGAAAATACAAAAATTCAGCCCAAAAAGTTTTTTTACGTATCGGTTTAATTTTGCACTTAAAATTTGCCTCAATCTGTATACCAATGGTACCTCCAAAATATGTCTAATGTGTAGCCTCTAATGTGTAGACCAATGGTACCTCCAAAATGTAGGTACGCACTTCACTAATGATATCAAATTATTGACAATCAGTCATTCTTTTCTTATGTAACGAATTACTGTTGACAAACGCACTTGATACTTTCACTGAACACCTATATATACCTATTAAAAGTATCTTCATTGTTCGGATAAGTGTTGAAGGAAAGTAAGGTATTTTATAGACTTTTTTCAACACCTGAGGCCTACTTAACCAAATTATTATCATAGACAGTTTCTTCCAGTCCTAAGTGTTTGAAAAATTAAGTTAGTATTTGTTCCTTTTGCCTGTAGCCAGCCCAAATACTATTAATTTTTTTATTACTGATAAGTTAGCCTTTTAAAAGTATTTCTATATTTATTTTTTCTCTTTATGGGATTGTAACGAAACACGCATACACCCGCATGAAGTTAAACATTGATCTCTGCCAAATACATATCGTCACAAGTGCGGAACTGTACTGCGTCCATCACCCTGAGACGTACAGTTACTAATTCTCATGTCCTTTAATTTTATAATAACTTGCAGATTTTCAAGGACTGCTGCCGGAACACACTTTTAGGTATTCGGCGACCAATTTTTCTATTTGAGGGGGGTAGCTAGCTAGACGACCATTCGCAAAATGCACTTCCAACATGAGTATACATCAAAAAACAAAAACGCTTCTCTACCTACTCGAATTAAATGATAGTATCAAGAATTTCATACCTAATAGGATCTCTGAACATAATCAATCAACTTACTGGTTGCAGTTGAGTAGACCATCTTATTATGTCCATGCACTATATGATATGACAGTTGTTTTTCGTAGTTCAGGAAGTAATTAAAATTAGCTATGAATGTCATTAAAATGTTGATTATATAGATCGTGTCCTACACAGTTAATACCTTATTGGTTTGCCTTTTATTCCACAACGTCACAGACAATATACAAGATCCAATCTTGTACAAGGAAGAATATAAGCAAAGTAACGACATTATCTAGCCTTCAGGTTGTCCAAATTCTCTAGTCCACACTCCGTGAGCAGCGTGGTTTTTTTTTTAATCCCTGATAGTCCAGCCTTTGACCACTATCTCAACTGATGGTAAGTGATGATGTGGTCAAAGATGTTGTTCAGGCTAACCTAGAATCCAATAAAAAAGAATAACCCAGCCAGCATATGGTCACACGTCGCATCGACCAGGCGCTGTCCAAGAAGACAGCCTGTCCATACCATGGAATCAGCTAATTTATTTATATATAACATAATCCCTACGTTTGGCGTCTTTGTAATCTCATTATAAAATGGCAGTTTTTCATAAGGCTGGTATCAAATATTTTCCTATTATTCCTTCTTACAAAATATGGGGTGTATAGTTGTAAATATTGTACTAACGCCTTAAACTATATAATAATTGTCCCCAAGGAAGGTAACATCAGTGACGATGAACTAACTTCAGTGACGAAGAGCTAACGTTGGTGATGAAGAGATTATATATAGATTTACTTACATTTTTTATGAGTAAGAATGAAAATTCCATCATAACACATATAGTTCAATATGGAAAACGTTTACTATGCTGAATGTTTAAGACGCAAATGGTTAAACTATGCAAAACGTTCAATAAACAATTATTTCAATACGCATAATGTTGAATTTACAAAATGTAAACTTACAAATCGTTCAATGCGCAAATTGTTAAACACACTTCAATACACAAAACGCTCAAAAACATGAAATAAGCACTACTTGGTTTATTTATTTCCTGATAATAACATCCTTTATGCTCATAACGATATATGCAAGATTCTTTTACGAAATTTCCTTAGTTTGCAATGATTTTTTACTTTAGATAGTTCCGTTCAGAAACAAACAGCGGTTCATCCATTACTCATATATTGATGATTGGAAAGTAGGCACCAGTAATGCAGTCCATATCTTGATAACAATAACTTTCTTTGACAGCTTCATGGATCATTAAAGCTCCATCATCATTACATCATCATCATTAAGTGCTATTTCATAGCATTATCTCTTTATTACTAGTGTGAAGTTATTAGATCAGACGCTTGACAAGTTCCTCAAGTCACTGCTGTAGTGAAAGATTTGGTCCTAAGACGACTACATATCGATATGTTTTTTGTTCCATAAGCAAAAATACAATCACTGAAAGAAATAATAATGTCGCTATTATATGCAGGCTATCGACGGATACAAAAAAAATAGTGTAAAATCGCGTTAATATATAAGAACAATTCTTGTGTATTATAGTTATAGTCTGTATGTGTACCAATATCTATACTTATAATAAAACTGTAACAGGTGCAATTCTGTACATTACATATATTACATTGAAAAAATCTTGAGAGCACTCTGTAGCTGATACTGATGCCAAAACTGTTATATTTTTGTCTATCTGTCTGTATCATGGCCACGCATCACGCCAAAATTACTGAATCTTCTGGAAAATACAACCTAGGAGTTTTGAAATCCAAAGTAAAAAGCTCTTGTCTCAGCTATGCTTTACTAAGAGTGCTTCACCGCAGACCACAGCCTTGCTTAATATGAGATAAACAGTGCTCAAATGTGAATAATTAGTCTGCAGGTACGGCAATCGCGAACGAAGTCGCAGGTACAGCTAGTATATATGTATATATATATATATAAAATAATTGCTCGTTGCCATTTTATAACTAGGATATGTCTATTTGTTAGGTCAGACACCACATAGGTGGGATAAGGGAAGATAGTATGTAATGTTCGAGGTAGATTATGTTTTCAAAACTGCTATCTAATGCTTCCCCGTAGGGTGCCGGGTTAGAATTTCACCATCCCACATCAACCCGTGGGTGTCGTAAAAGGCGACTAAGGGAAAAATACTGGAAGGTGGGCAGCAGCGCCTTCTAAAGAACTGCCATCTTACACTGCGATTCCCAACCGCCTGCCAAGCGTGGGGATTATGGCAAATACCCCCTAAATAGGGAAGGCTGTGTTCAACAGTGAACGATCCGGCTGATACAGTACTAAAAACAATACAAGTATACATAACTTTCTTGTAATGTATCCTTGTGCGTCCTTTGTGTTCTTGAAGAAAACATACTGACCCTACAAGGGTTACGGGAAGGATAGTGATTACTTTCACCCGTAAAATCATGAAACAGATCTTTTATACAGCCCTAATAATACAGTCACGACTATGTCCATTCGACGTAACTTTTTTTAGCCGTGACAAATGGTTTTAAGTGTCTGACCAACGAGGCGTGGATGTTTTTGCTATATAGTTACATAAATATTGTATAAGGTAGCGTGGTTTCATGTTTCATTATGCCAAGGGAATGTAATAAGCAATTGCAAAATTCAACGAATGTTACCATCGATTGAAATAAAAAAAACCGGCCAAGTGCGAGTGGGACTCGCGCACGAAGGGTTCTGTACCATTATCTGTAACCTAATCTTGCAAGTCATACACACTCTTCGCAAAAACCTCTTTTATCGTATGGGAGTCCCCTTAATTATTTATTTTATTTTAATTAATCATCTGTAAAGAGAACACTAAATATTCTGTGAATGCTAAAGCACCTGTCACCGTTATTAGTATCGAGCAAGAAACGGTAAAAAAATCAAGTTTGTTGTATAGGATCCCTTAGATATTTATTTTATTTTATAGTATTTTATGTTATAGCGGCAATAGAAATACATCATCTGTGAAAATGTCAACTGACTAGCTATCACCGTTCTTGAGATACAGCCTGGCGACAGACGGACGGACAGCGAAGTCTCAGTAATAGGGTCCCATTTTTACCCTTTGGGTACGGAACCCTAAAAAGGAAGATAGGGTACGCTCTAATATCACGACAATATAATCTGGTGAAACTTTAACACAAGCATATAATGCATATAGCTACACATCCATTGTATATGATAAGTTTTACTGAATAATAAAGATGCAATAGACGCACATACGCATAATACTGAGACTCAACAGGACACCTTGCCTGATTTGACATTACCATGTTCGAGGTAGGGATGCTGTTTCTCTCGTTTTTTTATAAGCTCAATTTACGTTGCTCAATGGTTGTTGTTAAAAGAATGAAGCAATGATGGCCGAGCGGTAATAGCTACGAACTGCCGTGCCGTGCCGCAGGCTCCTGGTTCCATCCCCACCGCCCGCGCTGGCTTGAGAATCTCCGCAAATTACTCCGCTGGAAATTTTGTGGATTGCTCTCATGTCTAACTACTGCCCTTAAGTGGAAAGTCTGTCGCCAAGCACCTGTGTTCCGGCCGCAGTCCTTGAGAGCCAGTAAAATTACAGGCATATGAGACTTAACAACTATGTCTCAAGGTGACGGGTGCAGTTCATTTCGTGACTTGTGACGAAATACATCTGTTATAGGCAGAGGTGAGTCCGCATAACATCTTTTTGTAATCGTTTGTACTTAGTAAATATTTTTTCGAAATTATTATTATTATTATTATTGAATAATAGGCGAGCAGCCACGGGCTGATGTGCCTATATCTAGGTTGGTGTGTGTTTGTCCATAACTGTTTATAAAAACTATTGAATTACTATTGTTCCACTTTTACTATTAAGTTTATTTTCACAAAACCACTTGTCAAGTCTACTTTTAAAACTGTTGGTAGATGGAGCATCAATCACTTCCTGCGGTAACTTGTTCCACAACATCATCACTCTGTTGTTGAGGGAGTGATGTCCAACATTTGTCTTTGACTTCCAGCGAGTGAGTTGCTTATTATTATTACATCGTGCTCGAGTAGTATCACTGAGCTTGAAGATGGAAGGCAGGTTAGAGCAGTTGTATTTGCCCGAGAGAATTTTATAGGTTTCGATGAGGTCACCTCGTCTACGCCGGTCTTGTAGGGTTGGGAGTTTTAAAATCTCTAGTCTTTGTTCATAGGTCTTCTTCTTCAAGCAATAGGGTAGTTTGCTTTTCTCTGCACACTTTCTAGTAAATTTATGTCCTTGACTAAATAGGGATTCCACACTTGAAAAGCATATTCAAGTAAGGGTCTAATGTACGTTTTGTAAATTTTCACAAGTGTTGCTGGAGTTATACATTGAAAGGAACGACATACAGCATACAAGATACTGTTTGCTCGCTTGACAATGTTATCAATGTGATCAGCCCACTTGAGATCCCTACTGACGATGACTCCAAGGTCCTTCTGAGATGCAACAGGGGTAACAGGAATGTTGTCAATCATATATGTGTTGTGGGGGTTGTTCCTGCCCACATGTAGGACAGTACACTTAGTAGGATTAAGTTTAATTATCCATTGTCTGGTCCAGTCCTGTATTCGGTCTAAATCTGCCTGTAATGCACCAGTGCTTACCAAGGGGTTTCCAAAGTATTTAACATCGTCTGCAAAGAAGCAAGCATCCAACTCAATGACCGAGCTTAAATCTGCCACAAAGAAAATTTAAACAATGATACTCTGAAGTGGAGTTCATTTTTTTTTTATTCTTGATAGGTTAGCCTTTGACCACTATCTCACCTGATGGTAAGTGATGATGTGGTCGATGATGTTGTTCAGGCTAACCTAGAAGTACTGGCTCTCAAGGACAGCTGCCGGAACACACCGTTAGGTGCTTGGCGACAGATTTCCTACTTGAGGGTGGTAGCTAGCCAGGCGGGCATTCGCAAAATGCCCTACCACCATGCTATAACGACTGCCATCGTATGACAACAACCGGGACCGACGGCTTAACGTGCCCTCCGAAGCACGGAAACGCTCAGTAGTAATGTCACTAGCGGTCACCCATCCAACTCCTGACCGCGCGCGACGTTGCTTAACTTTGCTGATCGGTTGAGAACAGCTAAGTAAACTTCGCTACGAGCGCTTCAATGATACTCTGAAGTGGAGTTCATCTTCAAAATGACCAAAATCAGGGAACGTTCTCTCTCGTAATAACGAAAAATAATTATGTCATGTTAAATTCATGCAATACATGTAGAATTTCATTTTGGTACCGACCCTGGAAAGATTTATTACATGACCACCGTGGTTCACATAAGTTCACATAAGATTATTTTCATAGGTATGTGCTCGAAGCTGATGAGTTATAATTATTTTTGACATTTCAAGATTCTATTATTTTTAAATTACTTTAATCACCGGATTTCAATCCAATCAACGTAGATACAAACTGTGTCATAATTACCATAATGATCTCTTCAATGATAAAAACAATAAATATAGATATAAATAGAATTAGATTCCTATTAAAGTATTTACACTAAGGCGAACATTTTTGTTAAAGTATTATGTATGTTAAATGATGATGATATGACAATATATGTATAATATTATGACCGCCTGAATGTTGGTTATCGCGCAAGCAGTTGAATAAAAACTGTCCTATGTTTTCCTTCCCCGTGTCTCAAACTATTTTCATACCAAATTTCATCGGTCCAGTAGTTATTAATTTTATTCGTTGCATACAAAAAATACAAATCTCTACTCTTTATATTATTACTGCAGATGTAAAATCCATGGATAACATGGGAACTTCGTAAAAGATATTTTCATGTGTGTATATATTATTTAAGTAGACACAGTATTTGATCTTAATAATAGCCTAGCCGTGAGGACCTTTAAACTGCATGTTTCGTATAATACTTTACTAGCGACCCATCCCGGTTTCGCACGGGTGCAATGGTGATACTAAATAATCTGTAATATCTTCGAAAATATCATTTAAATTACACGATGTAATGCCATATTGATCTATATTAAATGCACAATGTATTTAAGGTACTTAATTGGATGAGGATTAATGCTGTATTGCTTATATTAGTTTCGTAATGAGCCATTATTTTCCGTAAAAAGTAAAAGATAAAAATGGTTATTGTGGGTTATCTCTAGGAGATAGACATATACCATTAGGGACTTTTTTGTAGACCTTTTTAAGGTGTGTAATAGGTTTATAAATTATTTTGAACTATCTCGTAGGGTTCACCCAGCGCTTGCAATGTAAGCGCAAAAAATGTGTTTATTTACGAGATCACATTAGAAACTTCTTAAATTATCAGTGTTTCTCTACTATATTATGCATTAATTATATATATAAACCTTCCTCTTGAATTACTCTATCTATTGAAAGAAATTGCATTAAAATCCGTAGCGTAGTTTTAAAGATCTAAGCATACATAGGGATATGCAGACAGGGGGAAGCGACTTTGTTCTATACTATGTAGTGATTTATAATTATATATTGCTGTTGGTCTTCCTAAGATAAATAAATAAATATAAAACAATGCGGATACAATCTAAAACATTTTATTGCATCATATTGTACGTAATATGTCCGAACTACTTCAAATTATTTATAGAAAAAAAATCTTAAATAAACATATCACCTGTCAATCAAAATGTCAGGTACCTACATCAAACGAATGAAGTATGTACTTTAACAAGAGTTGAATTGAAATACAATCAATTGAAGCCCTTGAAACACCTTTCAATTGTGTGAATGTGGTTGTAACTTAAAATAAATAAGAGTCAATGATTTTGTTTGAGATAATGAATAGATTCAGGCGTTACTTTGCGGAAATCCATATTTAATAATAACAAATATTTTTAAAATATTTTATGAAAACATTAAATTAATATTAATATTTTAATAAAACACTTAAAAAATACAAAAATATATCTAGTGACAATTCCGCCTAATTTTCCTACGGAGGTCTTGACGCTTAGAGTGTTTCGCTTCTACACGAAGCATCCTACGGAGGTCTTGAATCTACGAGCGCACGATCGAGAATTCGTGGAAAATTCTACCGGTTTGGCTGCGTGGCGTTTGTGACGTCACGTCGGCTTAACAGGAAAATTAGGCGGAATTGTCACTAGATATTTTGTTGTATTTATTAAGTGTTTTATTAAAATATTAATTTGATGTTTTCAAAAAATATTTTAAAAATATTTGTTATTATTGATTTTGTTTGACTTCAACACAAGTGATAATCAATGATTTTGCATCGAGTGAACTTAGCCACACCCGTTCCCCGAGGGGTACCGGGTTAGAATTACACCTCTCCATATCGTCCCGTGGGTGTAGTAAGAGGCGATTAAGGGAAAAAATACTGGAAGGTGGGCAGCAGCGCCTTCTAAAGAACTGCTATCTTACATTGCCATCCCCAAGCCGCCTGCCAAGCGGGGGGATTGTGGGAAATACCACCTTAATAGAGGAGGCTGTGTTCAGCATTGGACGATCCGGCTGATACAGGAAACTTAGCCAAGATCTTAATATTTTTATCTTTGCAATAACGCATGCTCTGTGATTAGGTGTCGCTCCAACCCGTATGGGGTTGGAGCATAGTTAAAGAACGAGAGGAAAAAATAAAGTGATGAGTCTCTTATGTCATGTTAGCTATGAGTATCAGAGCATACTTAGGCTATAGGGATGGAAGACGCGGGTCCGAATCCCGCATATGACTATAATTTTTCCTCTCGTAAATATGAATTTTTGTACATATTTGTAATTTTGCTAGCCAGGATCTGTTTTGAAAAAATAGTATAGCAATCCCCTTTTCCAATTGACCTAGCATCTAGTCTGATGAGTAGAGAAAACATTAGACAGCTGCGTGCCATATTTTAAGAGACACAAAATTCTCACACTTCCGTCACTATATACACCGTGTCCCAAAATTCAACGATAAGCCGGCATCGGTGCATGGACCTACTCATGACTCCTCGGAAAAAAAAAAAAAAATTATAACTGTTTTTTTTTATTAATTACAGAGACTTTTATAAATTTCATCGATATTCGATACCCATTATGCTATTTTCAACTACCATGACCACAATTTTTGACATATTTTTGATATTTTTTGTGCATTAGCAACCTAAGAAGGACGGCTATCTACCACAATCCTTTAAAATTACAGAAAGTCTGTAGTTATTTTACAAAAATCAGTAAAAAAAAATTTTTTTCTTATAATTTTCATAGATTTTAACATTCTATGCACTTTCTATAGTCTGGGTTAAAAAAAAAAAGTATGGACACTACCATGGCAAGTTTTATTAAAAGTTGGCGCAACTTTATAAAAGTCTCTGTAATTAAAAAAAAAAAGAGTTATATTTTTTTTTTATTTTTTCCCGAGTAGTCATGAGTAGGTCCATGCACCGATGCCGGCTTATCGTTGAATTTTGGGACACGGTGTATATTGGAAATATCCTTATTTGGTTTCAAAAATCCTGCTTTGTTTCCAAAACTATCCGATTTAATTCAACGGGAAAGACGAGACAATAACATACTATGTTCATACTCTTGGAATACAGCGCTATTGCGCAAAAGCGTAGTTAACATGGCACCCCTAATTTTTAACAAACTTCCAAAGTGTTACAAAGAGTTAAATATTAATGTATTCAAATCTATGCTCGAAGCTCTGTTAATTTAAAAATGTTATTATGATATTCGTGACTTTTTAAATGACAAATTTTAATAGACGACCTTTTATTTTATAATTATGACCTTTACTGATAAAAATTTACTAATTCTATAATCTATAATTTATTTCTAATAAGATAGGTTATAATTTTGCTTGACATGTATTATACACTCGAGAGCAATGAATCCGGGTCACTTAAAGAATGTTAAAAATCTCGGAAACTAAAAATGATAGGTTAATGCAATAAATTGTATTTAATAGACAATGTAATACTCCTTAAATGAAAGTAAAAAAAATATGAGTCACCATACATTTTATTAACACAAAATTACATAAAGAAAAAAACTGCTGATCTCTCCTTAAAACAAAAATAGGAAACATGAAATTTTTGAACTTTATTACGATTTTCTTGAATTTTAATACTTTTTATTGCCTCCTCGTGCTTCCATTACTGCGTTTACGCGGTTTGGCATGCTGTACACCAAGTTCCTTATACGATTTTGGGGAATATTCTCCCATTCCTCTGTGAGAGCAATTTTGAGCTCACGAAGCGTGATTGGGGGAGGGTTTCGTTGTTTTACGCATCTGCCTAGCTCGTCCCAAGCATGCTCGATCGGGTTGATATCCGGGCTGCGCGCTGGCCACTCCATACGAGTAATGTTCATCTCTTGAAGGTAGTCATTCACAATCCTACCTGTATGAGGTCGGGCATTGTCATGCATAAATATAGCATCCTCACCTAAATTGACCATAAATGGACCAACGTGATCATTGAGGATTTCTTCCACATATCTTACGCTAGTTAAAGAGCCGTTTTCTATGATCACCAGCTCTGTGCGACTTTCAGAAGAAATTCCGGCCCACACAAGTACAGACCCACCACCGTAGGCTACTTTTTCTTCGATGCATGCTTGCTTGAATCTTTCCCCTGGTCTTCGATACACTCTGTGTCTTCCATCGTGCTTGTAGAGCATAAATTTTGATTCGTCGGAGAACATAACTTTTGACCAATCTTCAATACTCCAATTTACGTGGCTCTGGGCATATCTTAGTCTCGAAATACGATGCCCACGCTCCAGTTTAGGGCCTTTTGCAGGTCTAAGGGGTTTTAAGTTAGATTCAGCAAGCCGACGTCTTACTGTCCATGCACTTGGGTTACTTCCTCCGAGGCGTCGAAACTGATTGGTGAGTTCAGTTCCTGTGAGAAAGCGATTTCGAAGCATGGTGTTCACCAAGTATCGGTCTTCTCGTGCTGTGGTACACCTGGTTCTGCCCGTTCCTGGTCTGCGTAGGTTAGAACCAGTTTCTTCGTAAAGTCGGAGAACTCTTTGTACTGTTGACAGCGACACGCCGACAGTCCTGGCTGTATCGCGCTGACTCCGGCCGGTTTCCAGCATTGTAAGTATTCTGGTGCATTCTTCAGGCGTAAGCGACATAATTTCAGCTTGAATAATGAATATAGAGCACTATCAACATGGTTTATGTACCCACATAAATGACAGATTACAAACAAAAGCAAAACCAAATGCTGTAATTTCGTAGTTCCATCTTCGAAAGTGGCCCTTTTTCAAATTTGATTTTTTTATGATATAACTTTACAATAACTAAGAAGTTTTAATACCTTCATTTAAGGAGTATTACATTGTCTATTAAATACAATTTATTGCATTAACCTAGCATTTTTAGTTTCCGAGATTTTTAGGATTCTTTAAGTGACCCGGATTCATTGCTCTCGAGTGTATTCAAAAATGATTATTTTTAAACTGTATAACTACTGCAATATTTGGAATGTTTTTATTTTATTGAATTTTGTATTTTATTCAACGTTTGTAATTAAGACATGGCTTCATCTCTCCACATTGTACTCCTTCATAGGCAAAACATGATGAACCTTTATTTATTATGTAACAACAAATTGCATGAAAGTGTAAAACTACTCATGTTACAACAATAAAATTATCTTTATCTTTATCAGAAATAGCTCTAAAATGTGGTTTTTGTTCTCGGTATCTATGATACAGTATGTGTGTTTTTTATGTTATTTTGACGGAACAAGCTCGAGGCGCACCTGATGTTAAGTGGACTAACCTCTGCTTATAACAGATGCATTTCGTCACAAGTCACGAATTGCGCTGCGCCGATCACCTTGAGATATAGTTGTTAAGTCTCATGTGCCTGTAATTTCACTGGCTCTCAAGGACTGCGGCCGGAACACACTGTTAGGTGCTTGGCGACTGATTTTCTACTTGAGGGTGGTCGCTAGCCAGGCGGGCATTCGCAAAATGCCCTTCCACCATGTATAAACGCATTTCATCAAGTACGCATTTATATATATATATTAGGTCCTTACATATGAAATTGGCGTTTTTCGTACTGGCCACTTTAATAACGAATTTCTCCTCTTTGGTAAGGAATTCCAAATTCAAATTTGTACAGCTATAGACTCATGTATTTGTGCTTCGATGATCGTCATTCATTTGTTTTTTTTCTTCTGTTTTTTTCTGTTTGCGTCACTCATTTTACAAAATGGAAAACCTTAAATATCGCATTATTTACGAGTACGAGTTCCGCCGTGGCACTAGTGCTGCGGAAACAACTCGAAGGGTGAATGATGTGTATGGCGGTCGTGTTGCAGAAGAAAACACAGTTCGTTTTTGGTTCCAACGTTTTCGTTCTGGAAATTTCGACCTGCAGAACAAGCCCCGTGGACGGCCTGAGACTCAAGTTGATAATGAAGATTTGAAGGCTATTGTGGAAGCGGATCCATCGCAAACCACGTCCGAGTTAGCTGCAGGCTGCGATGTTAGTGATAAAACTGTTTTAATTCACTTGAAGCAAATTGGGAAGATTAAAAAGCTTGAAAGGTGGGTACCTCACGAATTGACTGAAACAAACCGGCAAACGCGCGTCGACTGCTGCGTTACATTACTAAACCGGCACAATAATGAAGGTATTTTAAACCGAATCATTACCTGTGATGAAAAATGGGTTCTTTACGATAATCGGAAGCGCTCAGCGCAATGGTTAGATCCTGGCCAGCCAGCCAAATCCTGCCCCAAGCGAAAATTAACCCCAAAAAAGTTACTTGTAAGCGTTTGGTGGACTAGTGCCGGTATTGTTCATTACAGTTTTTTCAAATCTGGCCAGACTATTACGGCTGATGTCTATTGTCAGGAATTGCAAACCATGATGGAAAAGCTAGCGGCTAAACAACCTAGGCTGGTCAATCGCTCCACGCCACTGCTGCTTCACGACAACGCTAGACCACACACTGCGCTACAGACGGCTACTAAATTATAAGAGCTTCAATTGGAAAGTCTAAGACATCCTCCGTACTCCCCGGACCTTGCTCCAACAGATTACCATTTTTTTCGAAATTTGGATAACTTCTTGCAAGGGAAAAAATTCAACTCCGATGGGGCGGTCCAAATCGCCTTCAAAGATTTTATTGATTCCCGTCCGACTGGTTTTTTTAGTAAAGGGATCAATGAACTACCTATGAGATGGCAAAAGTGCATAGAAAATAATGGTTCATACTTTGATTAATTAAATATATTATATTAAAAAATATTCGACTTTTTGTTCCTCCCATACAAAACGCCAATTTCATATGTAAGGACCTAATATATCATGTATGGACAACCGATATGATCCAATTTAAAAACGAGATTTGCTAATTCTTAAACACTAAATCAGTCATCAGACTAATATTTTAATAATGCGAGATGGTTTTGATCATTACCAAAACGGCGATGAAATTTACGGAATGTAAAATTGAATGCCTTTTTATTCAGATTTACTGCGGAACAGCGCGATATCACCAATTACAATAAGCCACGTGCATAAGCTAATTAGACTCGACCTAATAGTAGTCGAGTTTCAAACAAATAGATAGCAAAACTCACTTGCGTAGAGTAGACCAAATGTTTGATATATCTGCAACGAACAGAAAAGTGCAGTTTAGTAAATCAGGCGTTATTTAGCAGCTACAAAATTAATAATTATACTTTAAAAAAAAGAAGGCTCCTAATCGATGTAGTCGCATACATTTAAGCATATGATTATGTTATATAATGAGTGTGGCCTTTTAAATGATGCTGATACTGACATTTAGTCGGTGTTTAAAGTCATAAAGTCAAGGCTAGGAGGATGAGCATGCAAAGTGGCAATCATTCTAAATAACGGTGTGATCACAGATCAGAGAAACAAGGGAGATTTGCCTTCAGTCCGTGTATGGCGTACATATGCACAAAATGGGTTGTGCTTCAGCCTGTAGCTACGGCCACTAGATACACTCACAGACACAGCTGTTAAAACACTGATCCATTGCGTTATCGGAAGTACTGATTCGTTTGTTGATTTATACTAAGCGTGCAATGGTTTTCTTACAAACAAGCCTGATTTAGGCCAGATGCGTTCGCACGTACCACGCCAACATTACCTATCTCCCATGTTTCCTGATCTGAGGGTGTAATATTTTTATATTTTTAAAATTAGAACTTGTTTTTTTTTACTCTACGGTTATCGTGATGTAACAAGCACGAGGCCCACCCGGAATTTTAAGCTGTAACCTGCCTATGACAAATGCAGTTAGTCACAAATAGCGAATTGGACTGCGCACAGCACCCTGAGATATAAAGTTGTTAAGTCTCACGTGCCTGTAATTTCACCGGCTTTAAACTCGAACACAGTAACGCGAACATACTGTATGTTGGTAGAAATAGGCATGGTTGCCACTAGATAAAATAATTTTATAACAAAGTCAGTATGTTTTCGTTTACTTGTGATAATTTCAACATAAGGCTGACAACGTCAACGACATTGTGTTTATCGAAAAAAAACGTTATTTTAAAGAGTTTCACTTTGAGCGTCTATTTTTATGGTCCTACAGACCTCCACAAGTTATTTCATGCTTTTCAGTGTTAGAAGTCGTTTCCGTGTTTTATTAAAAACATATAAAATTTTTCACCTTTTTCGTTTTTCTAACTTTGCTTTAGATTATCGTTCATATCTTACCATAGAAAATCTCTGAACATTTAAGTAAACATAACGTATATGTACGAGTAGTTTTATCTTTAACTGATCTGTAAAAATACTTCTTTAAATGTCCCTCGTCGTAATGAGGTCTACATAAAAAATCTATGGAATTTCCTTTTATGTAATAAGACAAGGAGCTAAAACGTTCTTAATTATTTGCCTTCTAGTCAATACCAAGTTTACCTTCAGATGACCATTGATCTAAATATATCTAAATGGATGGATAGACTAGATACCATATTTAGTGGTAGATTTCCAATTAGTTTCTAACACAAATTTTACTTTACTTACTTGAGCAAATGAAGCGACTGCGGAATGGGACTGCAACTATACTCGAATATTTACAAGTCGAAAATGTATAATTTTTTATATTTAGGTTCGTATTAGAATGGAATAATATAATACTAATATATCTAAAGCCCCTGCCCGTGGGGTGCCGGGCTAGAATCTCACCCCCGTCTCTACCCGTGGATTTCGTAAGAGTCGACTAAAGGTAAAAAACACACTAGAAGGTGGGCAGTAGTACTTTCTCAGAAAGTGATATCTGACACTGCGATCCCCAAGCCGTCTGCCAAGCGTGGGGATTATGGCAAACATATATTGGGGGAGGCTGTGTTCAGCAGTGGTCTATCCGGCGGATACTGTACAGTATATATATAAAGCACAGCATATGTTATGAAGACATAGGACAATCAGAATGATGTGTGGCAATGTATTACGCAACTGGCTATGATAAATTTTGTCTTGGAAGGCTACGACTGAAATCAATACATGCAGTATTTTTGGTGAAGTTTTAACAGCCGAACCACACCTACAGCAATAAAAAATAGAAGAGAATAAAAACATTTTGATATTGGTATTGTCTGGCAATTCATATTTTTGTGGCTATTTCTAATTATTTTGTGAATATTCCGATGAAAATTCTCTTTGTAAATGAAGCTCGTTTTTTGCATGATCAGGTTGTTTCTGGATCAAGATCAAAATAAAAAGCAAATTAAGTTTACGTCATTGCCATTTCTTTAAAAAAAAAAAAAAACTTGCAGTCCCTTTTAACGCTTAGGTTTAATTAAGTTTATACTAGTATCTGGTCTACTAATATTAATTGAATGGCTTTTTCTAGTCGGATCATTGGTCAGTCGATGAGCGTTGTCGAGTTTAGAAAGGAATTGATAAAAATGATAATGAAATTTCTTTGAATGTATAATTTAAAAGTGTGAGAATAATGAGAATGTATATGAATCTAAATTAATTCAGTTTAGTACACATGCCAATAACTAGTTTCATTATACCAATTTAGAGGTACACGCGTTAAAATTATTGTTTTGTGGGACAGCAATTATCATACTGAAATAAATATAATTTATTTGTAATGGATGTCATAATGCTGAATCCCACTGTCGGCAAATTCAGCTCACTGCGTATAGTACGCAGTGAGCTGAAATTGTTTATATACAAATATTTTATGTACATTTTAAATACGCGGTAGGAAAGGAAATTATCAAATATATATAATATAATGCATTAATATACTAATAGATCACTAATCAATCACCAAATCTAAAAAAAAAAAATAAGTTTATGTTTCAGTTTTCTATTCAGTTTCGATTTCAGTTTTCACAGAATGTGTTTGTATAGCGTATTGCCTAACAATTACTACTAAAAGCAAAAAAATAAAAATAAAATATCATGGGTTGATGTTTACATTTCTTTTTTATAAGAATTAATCTATTTTCCACAGACTCCAGGGTCCGTGCCATTTTTTAAGTTAACGAAGATATTAATTAAGAGGAACGGGAAGAGAAGCTCCTACAGAAAAATAAGTATTTTAACAAAGTGATGTTGTCTCGCCGCTAAACGACAATTGCAGCTTCTTTGGTCTTATTTTATAACTGATAGAATAAACTAGGTTTATAAGTTTTCTTTTTTCTTTATTTATCATTATTTTCCCAATAAATTATTTACAAACTAGATATACAAGTTTTGAGAAAATATCGGTATTTAAATAGCCATTTATTGAAATTTCTTTAAAATAATGATAAAAAAACAAAACTTATGAACCTGGATATTGATAACATATATAACATTTCCAAAAATCATCAAAATCGGTGATTGTTGAGAGGGGTAGAAACGTTTTCTCTTTTTGTATGAAAATTCGAGATTCCCTCCAGTCTTAAACAATTACATTACAATGGGGTACATTCTTACATACTTAGGGGGAAACACAGTTATATGGGATGCTAATGCTTACAATTATAAGTTCATTGGTTTTAATATGTTAATAAGTAATATAGAGCATAGTTCACTGAAACCACACACTAAGATGACCTGTGTTGTGAGTCTCTTCCTTTTGAACACGGCACTGTATACTTGCGGTAATTAGGTAACCTATATATTAGGTATATATTATATTAGGTCTATGATCAAAAGAACTGACAGGTCAGTAAATTTCAGATTTGTTTACAAAAAATAATTAATTTTATTTTCAGATAGTAGATGGGCATTATCTGCCCATCAACCGCATTCTTCCAATTGGAATTTTGCGAGGTATTGTTTGTAGGGCTCCTGTGGGCCTCTGTAGTTAGTTTCATTAGCTTATTAATTTCTAATCGGTTATTTTTTGTTTCCATGGCAACGCTGCCTGCGACACCTGCGCACTACGGACTTCGACGACGTTGTTGACGCGAGACTTCATCCGGGTCGAGACGTCACCCTAGGGATTCTAGGATAAGCTTTGATCAAACAATGCTTTGTACCCAAACAATGAATGCAGTAGTTGGGACTTTTGTATCGCAAGACAGCCAGATGTTGTGTCCGCAGTGCCCCCAGGCTCGATATTTTAAAGGTCAAAAAGGCCTCAAAATTCACCAAAAAAGGTGTCATAAAAATTTGGAAATTCCCCTTTCGGCGCCAATAAATAATCAAACAATGAGTAGTAGCAGTGTTGCGAGCCCTGCTACCCCTGCCAAACCGTTTTGGGAGGTTTTAAGCTCGTACAAAAATAATATTCCTATTATAAAACGCATACCTCGGGGTGCGAGAATTTCTGTTGCCCAATCGTTATCTTGTTCGATTAAAAACGTTTTGGCTACTAATACTACGCAAGCCTGGGAGCATCTTCTAGCATTCCCGTACCACGTATTTCACGTAAATTTTGATCCTTCTAACAAAAAATCCCTTACAACTAGAGTAAAGGAAAACTGCGTGAAATACAGGGCACGGGAAGAGCAATCTTTTGGCTCAACTTTAATAATTCCGCCACTGCGGCGGAATACAAAAACAAATAATGTCGATTCAGCTACTATTAAAATAGTAGAAAACAAAATTAATGATGGTGACATCAAAAACGCGGCACGCATCTTGTTTTCGAGTGATACAATCGCCCCTTTCACATCTGACACGTTGAATTCCCTAATAGAAAAGCATCCGCCTGCAACTGCAGGTCTCCACGTTCCCGACTCTCCTGAACAAAATAATGACATTGTTGAGGTGACCCCACAGGATGTTTCTGCAGCCGTGGCATCTTTTCTAAGTGGCTCAGCCGGTGGTCTAGATGGCCTGACGCCTCAGCACTTAAAAGATATTTTATCTTATAGTTCTGGTGAGGTAGGCGAGACACTTCTAAGAGATGTGACGGCTTTGGTTAATTTGATGTTGTCGGGTCAGGTCAACAATGAAATTACCGAAATTCTGTACGGTGCGAATTTATGTGCCCTCAATAAAAAAGATGGTGGTATTAGGCCTATAGCAGTAGGCACCACTTATCGTCGCCTCACAGCCAAATGTGGTTGTAGGAAAAAGGTTGCTTTTTTAAGTAATCTTTTTCAACCACTACAACTCGGTTTTGGTTCGCAGGGTGGTTGTGAGGCTGCTGTACATTCACTTCGCACATTTCTTGATCAAAATTGTGGAGATGTGCTTTTGAAGGTGGATGTTAAAAATGCATTCAACTCATTAGATAGAGGCACCCTTTTGACTGAAGTGAAAGATAAAATTCCGGAATTATACCCTTTTCTTTGGCAATGTTACGGCAAACCATCAAAATTAACATACCAAAACAATGTTATATTATCTTCCGTAGGATGTCAACAGGGTGATCCTCTGGGACCAGCCATCTTTAGCCTTGCCATCCACTCAATAATTCAACGTCTCCAATCAAAACTTAACGTTTGGTATTTGGATGACGGAACCTTAGGAGGCGATGCGAACACGGTATTGAATGACTTGCGAGTACTTATAGATGATTTTCGTCTTATTGGCCTTGAACTAAATTTTTCCAAATGTGAACTTTTTGTTTGTGATACTTGTCCGGATAAAATTTCGATTATTGAAAAATTCAACTTACTTGCGCCTGGTATAAAATTAGTAGAAAAAAGTTCGCTCCGTCTTTTGGGTTCACCGATTCTTGACGAATCTTTGTCACCATTTGTCGAAGAACAAATTCAAAAGTTTAGAAATGCTTCTAGCAGATTATTCAAAATTAACGCCCATATGGCTTTTACTATTGTTAGATTTTGCCTTTTCGTTCCTAAATTTACATACTTTTTGAGGTGTTGTCAGCTGTGGAAACACAGTGAGCTTCTTTTAAGCTTAGACAATTTATTAAAAGATACGTTAATTTCGGTTTTGAATGTTGAGATGGATGATAGGGCTTGGGTGCAAGCTTCCCTCCCTGTGAGGTTGGGGGGCATAGGGATACGGAAAATTTCTAGTGTGGCATTACCAGCTTTTTTGTCTTCTGTACACAGTACACACAAATTAGTAGAAAAAATTCTTGCACCATCTTTAGGCTCTTTTGATGTAGCATATCTGGCTGAGGCCAAAACCACATGGGGACTGTCTTGTCCAAATACTGAGTTCCCAAAAATTTTGTCATCTCAGAAACAGTGGGATCGGCCCCTATGCGAGCTAGCACGGAAAGATCTTTTAAATACGTGTCCTAGCATCGCAGATCGTGCTCGTATTCTCGCTGTTTCTGTGTGGGAATCAGGTCTTTGGTTACAAGCCATTCCTTCTTACAAAACTGGTAGCCTTATAGATCCTTCCGCTTTTCGTCTCGCTATTAGCTTACGCTTGGGTGCAAGGTGTTGTGTTCCACATCACTGCCAGTGTGGTACTGCAGTTGACCAACTCGGTCACCATGGCCTCTCCTGCTCTCGAAGTGCTGGTCGAATTTCCCGCCACGCCAGCCTTAACGATATCATTCGCCGGGCTTTTACCAGCGCCAATGTTCCAGCTGTTCTCGAACCGAACGGTCTGATGCGTGACGATGGTAAAAGACCTGACGGCATGACTCTGGTTCCATGGAAGTTAGGACGGCCCTTAGTGTGGGACGCTACATGCGTAGACACTTTAGCGCCGTCACATCTTTCTGAAACCAACGTGAGGGCTGGCGCTGCGGCTACTTCGGCGGAGCAACTCAAGCGGCGCAAATATGCTAACCTCGGTATGGGTTACATATTTGAGCCGTTTGGTGTGGAGACGTTGGGTCCGTGGGGACCGGGAGCACATCGTATTTTCCAAAATCTATCAGAGCGCTTGGTCGATGCGACGCGTGATCAAAATGCTGGCACCTATTTGGCTCAAAGAATAAGCATTGCAATTCAACGGGGCAATGCTGCCAGCATGCTGGGCACGCTGCCAACTGATAGTGGGCTAGAGCATTTGGACTCCCTATGAGTCCAAATGCTTTTATTGTAGTTTTGTATATAGTTTGTAGTATATAGTATATAGCAATAGCTGTAGTGTTGTATATAGTTTGTAGTATTTGGTTAATAAAGGCATAAAAAAAAAAAAAAAAAAAAAAAAGGTAACCTATATAATAAATATTTATACAGACATAATGGTACTACGAACTATCAACTAGCAAATTTCAGACAGTGATATATAAGTATGCAAAAGTATAAGTGATACTAAAATCTTTTCCATTTAATGATTATAATGTATAATCATAAAATTTCATACACATTCCTACGTAAATAATTAAGATATTTACGTTACAAGCGTAATTTAGAGTCAACTTTGCAGTATTATTTTAACGAGAAAATTTTAAGGAAACGTGTTTCAGACTTTCCTTGGCCTTAGATAATATGATTATTTTCTTACTGCTACAAACTATATTAATTTTGCTAGAATTCAAGTAACGCTATTTAGCACTTGTCGGCGTCTTAAGGGCTAGCCCAATAAAATAAATCACGGCAGTAATAATTCAATGGAAACAAAATAATCTTACTACCCGAACATTAGCTAGAAACAGACCGCACAAGTAGCACCGCCTTAATGATCTACCTACAGTGTAAAACATACTAACGACACCCACACTTATAAACCTTCGCACACATACATCAAGTCGGTCAGTGTCGCCATAGTAACTATGATTTTATCTACGCTGCTGATGAAAGCAGCGCGTGCGCAGCCTGCTAATATTATGAAGCCGTCAATGAACGCTTTCAAACGTCTCGTGGTCCGCCTGACTGGCGTGTTAGTACTTTTAACGGGGGCTTCTTAAAAAGATGTGCTAAGTTTTTGCATAATATGCTTTGTTAAAAACCTACGTAGTCGTTTAAAGAAGGGACGTAAGTTTCCATTTACACTCGAAATTATACAATGCACACTACTGCTTCGAGGGAGAATATCTGATACTGTGGTGGTATACACCAAGACGGACTCTTTCCGAAGAGACCCACCTGGTGAAATTTATATTGTGAACTATCGCAAACGTATTTTTTTTTTATTGGTGATAGTTAAAGCCTTTGACCATAACCTCACCTGATGGTAAGTGATGATATGGTCGAAGGTGTCAACAGGCTTAACCTAGACTTACCGGCTCTCTAGGACAGCTGCCGGAACACACCGTTAGGTGGTTGGCGACAGATTTTCTACTTGAGGGTGGTCACTAGCCAGGCGGGCATTCGCAAAATGCCCTACCACCATGCGGTGAAGCTCAGGCCCGTGGTGGGATTCGAACTATGGACCTGCTGTGCGGCAGTCCATAGCCAATGCCACTGAGCCATCAATGCTTCAAAAACACAAAGTTTATAAAGAGCCGTCTATTCCTAACATCTGTCTTTAAAAATTCCTTCTACCTAACCGTCCATTATATATTTTTTTCTATTTCCTGACATGATGCGTTTGTATGTGTGAGCAACAAACCGGAAATATCGGCTACCTGCGCAGGCACGACGCTTATAAGAATAAGTGACTATAAACTCCTTTGTCCTACGATAAAAATACCATAAAGATATATATTATTTCTGGCTGACAAAGTGTGATGAAATGAATTTATGTGTGCAGTTTGTCTATGATAGTTTTTCCGTTGTATCTTCTTATATTAAACAGCATTCCAGGTCCTTCGAATAGGACCGACATGTACGACTTTCGTGTTGACTTTTAATGGACAGTTGTTCACATTTTATAGTTACATTCAAATTAAAGCCAATTATATTATTACATTTATGAAATCATTTTTTAATGCTCTTTATTTTAACTCCACTTGTTGCGATGGTGCGAAAAAATGCTATTGTTAGTTCACAATATGTCTTCTAAAATCTGCCAGTTGTTTTAAGGGTTCCGTACCCAAAGGGTAAAAACGGGACCCTATTACTGAGACTTCGCTGTCCGTCCGTTTGTGACCAGGCTGTATCTCAAGAACGGTGATAGCTAGACAGTTGAAATTTTCACAGTTGATGTATTTCTATTGCCGCTATAATAAAAATACTAAAAATAAAATACAAAAAATATTTAATGGGGGCTCCCATACAACAACCTTGATTTTTTTACCGTTCTCGATACTAATAACGGTAACAGGTAGACGCTTTAACTATTCACAGAATATTTAGTTTTATGTTCTGTTTAAATATAATTAAAATAAAATAAAATAAATAATTAAGGGGGCTCCTATACAATAAAAGAGGTTTTCGCCGTACCTACCCAGCTCAATCGGACACTGCGAAGTGTCGGTAACTTGCAAGATTAGGTTACAGATAATGGTACGGAACCCTTCGTGCGTGAGTCCCACACGCACTTGGCCGGTTTTGTTTAGTATATTTTTATATTGAATCTAGTGTCACTTGCGCTATCAAAACAAATCTAACGATATCTCAGACATCATTCGTTTAAGCCGTTAAAAGTTATGGTGATATAAAGAAACTCACATTAACCCCGCGAAACATAACACTACTTTTTTAAGCAGTCGTGTAACAAGATCCAATATATTTCGTAATAACAATAGTAGGCATTCAACTCTCTATTTAAAAGTTACACCCATGTCGTTGTCGATCGTAACCTATAATGTCCGTCGTATACACGCACGACCATCAAAACCTCACTTAAAAAGCCAAAACCATTCTACCTGCGACTAAATATGTTTCGACCAATTTATTTTGACCCGAGCGAAGTATGGAACTAACTGAAATCGTATGTAACTGTCACAGAATACGTTACAACATGTAAGAGGGCAATAGTACTTGGTCAGGTCTAAATAGAGTTGTCACATAGCAAAGGTACCGAACTATCGAATGGCGTGCTTCATCCTATTCGAGTCATCAAGTTATCGAGTCCGAACGCCGTAACACCTGTGCCGATAGTGGTACTTTCACTTCAAAATTGAGTCCGGATTTATCGGCAAGAAATCGATTATACAACTCGTTCATGCGTGGTGATGTAGATAAATTAATTGATCTTCACATTATGTTGCTAATGAACTGGATACGAGTTACACAGATTTTACGTTAGACTGGACATGTGTTGCCTTCCTACTCTGTGTTCAGACTCGTCCCGTAAATCTGGTAAAATTGCTATTGATGACATTTTTATATGCACATACATACACTTATTTTTTTCTTTTGATTAAACTATAAGTAGACTTTATAGCTTACATATGAGGAAAAATAATTTGTGATTTGGCTCTTAATTAAAAATCATATAATTACGTTTCCCAATTCATAGTGTCTTTGTCTAGAAATTCTCGTGATTTCTAAGAAATAAAACTATTTGCCAGTGTTGTGCTTTGACTCTAGACACATTTAATTTTAATCTTTCTATCGCTCTTATAGAAATCGTTGGATATGTGCAAAAATGCAAAGAAACACATGGATTCAGACTCTATTAATTAAATTCAGTCTAGAATTATAATATTGTTACTAGTATAATTAAATACTTTAATTTTGGCTCTAATATACCACAAGTATTAAGTATACCAAAAACATCACTACGATTTTCAACAAAATAATTCAGTGCATGCTTTTTTGTACCTAATACGCATTAATTACTAAGTTATCTATAGTTTCAAGCAGAAAAGGACCAAAAACAGTACAAGATACAACGATAAAATCATTTCATTACATTATATCTAAGAGATAATAAGTCTGTCATTCCGTCTGATCCCCGTCACTGTGGACTCACGATTCTCCAAGGTCGAAATTATGATTGTTCATAAATATAATTTCTAAGAACTATTTTAATATTCTTATTGGTAGACAGAACAGAGATGGAAATTTACTAATATTTTTAATAGGAAAATTGAATATGGGCATGTTACTCACGGTGCGTGAGGGTTGGGTATGTGTGTAAAAACACACACTGTTAACAAATTGCCTTCGAAAAATTTTAGACAGAAATTTTGTAACGCGTACATAGAGATTTAGGTTTTCAAATAATAAGATTTAACCATGGTTTCATTATGACTTATTATATTTATACTGACATTCTTCAAGACGCATATACCTAGCGTGAAATTAGTAAAATTTCTATTTCAGAAGAGAAATTCTGAGAAATTGTGTTGGCTTTTTTGAATTATATTGAGAAGACAACGCATCCTAGTCCAAACAAAGCATAAACGATGTTGTCATATCTGGAACAAAATCATATATAGACCATAAGTAACTAAGAATGTTATTCTTGGCAAGTCAGTAAATTATGTATATATTGCTACGTTCCAGAATAAGTGATGAATATGAAACACAAAACAGGAAACAAATACAGGAAGGAATGTGTTACATCATATCTTACAATATCTAACATCAGACATCAGCTGTTGGTTCATTTTATTACTGTGAACTCTTTGAACAAGATATGTAAAGGTCCTGAAGCAAAGGAACGGGTGCAATAATCCAGGACTTAACAAATTAAAGCTTTAAATAACGACTCTTTAGATACCAATTCTTTATACGAACAAAAGTAAACAAGTGTGATGTATTACAAATTTAAGATAATTTAAGCACAACTATTGGTCACGAGATAAATGATTATTATTATTAGTTTTGAAGCAGTGATGGCTTAGTGGCATTGGCTATGGACTGCCGCGCAGCAGGTCCATGGTTCGAATCCCGCCCAGAGCTTGAGCTTCACCGCATGGTGGAAGGGCATTTGGCGAATGCCCGCCTGGCTAGCGACCACCCTCAAGTAGAAAATCTGTCGCCAAGCACCTTACGGTGTGTTCCGGCAGCAGTCCTTGAGAACAATAACATAAAAAAAGAAAAAAAAATAGTTAAAGTATAAATTAATTAATAAAGTAAAAAACCCACCTGCAAATTGTTTATTTTTTTTAAGCGTGCTATCATTCCATTGAAATTAAAACTGCAAGTTAAATAATATATATTGAATAATTTTTTAACGCCCTTCATTTTGAAACCCAAAGGGCTAAGAAGAACTCACTATATTGTGTCTAAAATCCGCCAGATAGTTTTATTTTTCATGATCCTAGTGCCACTTGCGCTCTCAAGATGAATCTAACGATATCTCATACAATAACATCGGTTTAGCCGTTTTGAAGTTATGGTGGAATAAAGAAACTCACAAACATACATACATACAAACATGAACCTTGAAAACATAACACTCAATTTTTTGAGCAGTCGTGTAAAAAACGCAATCAAACAGCAAGATTACAAAAATTCTCGAAATTAACTACAAGTTTTACAACGTAATTAAAAAAGTTATTGAACTTTCTTCACAATCTTGCATCACGATCGTTTCATTGAGTTTATTAATCAGGTATTTTCCCCACAAACCATTCATACACTTTATTTGAAAACGTTGATAACATAAGCTACTATTACTCAGTTGGCTCTCTACCACATCAGTGACATATCACTAATCTCTATCTTCTGCTGTATCTGTATTTGAGTATTTTAGCTGTAAGTCAACTGCCAACTGAGATTTAGTGATGTCAAGAGAAAATCCGTAATAAGTTTTATTTTTAACGCATGTGGAACAATATATCTTATACCCAATATATAAATTTAAAAAAACTATAAGATAAAACAGAAACCCCACTATTGGCACTGAGATGAGACTGAAAATTTCAACAAATGGGCTATTTCGAGTAGGTTTTTTTATAGTTATTTAGAAATACAATTATTTTACAGTAATTTTGATAAAAATCTGATTGCTTTATATAGACTCAGTAGCTATTACAGCGGTGTTGTCTCCTAGCCCTTACTGTGCAGCCCGTAGATGCGAATCAGATAACAATTTTTTTACATTAAACATCTAGTTATTTTGGAATGAAAAGATAAACATTATTATTATTAATACATACGTGAAATCGGTGGTTTGATATTTCATAGGACTCATATTTCATAGGACTCATATTTCAGTAGACTTGACTATTAGTGATAATTTTGTGTCGATTCAGTACGTACATATTTCTTCTCCATTAGACTGGTTACTCACTGCTCATAAACTTATACGATAGCAATAAAGAAGAAAGCTGACAACATACCATATTCGAGCTCGGTATGACCATTCACTCCTGACCGTCCAGTGTAAAGGTCGTTCACTTGGTGACGTCACGTCTGAAGATTTCAATAAACGGAAATGCTATGTAACCCGATTAAATTGATATAAAAAGAGCGTCAATGACTAATTCAACTATCTAGTAAAATATACCAAAATGTTTTGTAATGTCGTGTTGTAATCCTTACGTTATAATGTATGGATTAACATTGCTAAGGAATAGGAGTTCCTTATGGACCAATCAATATGCACAGTTAGTTGTCCCAAAGAAATAATATTTTAAAATTATAAAAATAAGCAGAAGTATTTATAAATAAACGAAATCGAACACCCCATTTACATCCCGTTCTCCATAAGTCCCCGATACATAATTCAAAGAGACCATGGAACAGTGATATTCTGAGCTAACCTTTTTTTGGAGCGCTCGTAGTGAAGTTTACTTAGATGTTCTTAACCGAGCAGCAAAGTTAAGCAACGTCGCGCACGGTCATGAGTTGGATGGGTGACCGCTAGTGACATTACTACTGAGCGCTTTCGTGATTCGGAGGGCACGCTAAGCCGTCGGGCCCAGTTGCGAATGCCCTAGCTACCACCCTTAAGTTTAAAATCTGTCGCCAAGCACCTAATGGTGTGTTCCGGCTGTCTGCTGTGCGTTTGAGAGCCAGTTCTTTTAAGTTATCCAGAACAACATCTTTGATCACATCATCAGTTACCATCAGGTAAGATAGTGGTCAAAGGCTAATCTATCATGTAAAAAAAAACCTTAAACTTTAAAATAACACCTAGTATATTTCTAAATATTACAAGCACTATCACGTGCTAAACGAAAATCGTATTTATTTTACAAATTATTGAAGCACATTTAATTCCCAGAGTTAAGTGTTTGAAAAAGCACTTCTTTCGATGATTGAAGTCTAGTAGTCTTGTTCATGGTCGCGCACCATCCCCTATGACGGTTAAAGTAATACAATTGGAGCACGAAATTTCGGCTCGAAAGAGCGTACCCAGGTGGCTGAGTGATTTAGGCATCCGGCGCGAAATCGGAGGACGCGGGTTCGATTCCCACCCGGGGCATATACAAGTTTTGTGCTCCAATTTTTTGTAAACATATGTTTACAATATTTGGAGATTACACTACAATTTTTTTTTGTATACACCTAGTTAATAGAAGAAATATCATAACTGATAATAAAAAGCGTGAGAACACTTAATTGGCAATATGGACGTGTCTTGCCTAATTTCACGGCTAATGAGGGCCGACCTTGCCAGTCACAATATTACCAATGCCAAAATCATGTAGGTACTCAAATCTGTATGTAAATAATCGAACGACACCGCGTGTGGTCACTACACTACTCATTTAGCAAGGCAAACCTGTCTGCTAGCTTGCGGACGAGCGGTCGTAATCGTTTTGACTGGGTTGTTTTTTATTAAGAATAAATTATGAAATGTGCTGTAAAAGCACTTGTTAACTGAATGCAAATTCTGAAAACAGCTGATAGAAATAAATATTTAGTCTTCAAACAATCCTCGCCATTAAAGAAGTGTTTAATTTGATATCCCATACTACCACGTGTCTGCACTCTTCTGCAAGAATCCATTTCGGTACCAGCGCAGTGTCATATATCCAGCCTCAAAAAAGTAGTTTGCAAACACTACTTTTCTTGAGGTGTGAAGGGGAATATTGCAAGTGAAAATACCGTGCAAAAGAGACATAAACACTTTTTCTATATGTACACAACTTCGTATCTTCAAACCATTAAATATATTTTTGAAGTCGGTTCTATTAAAGCTATATAGTATATTCGATTTAAAGCTACTTTACACATTGATGGCCGTGATGAAAGGAGTCGATATTTTTTAATATTTTTACACTAATTTTACACTCTCCACCCCGGATAAGATTGATAAGAGAAAGGGTTTGAGTGCAATATAGTCACATGTAAAATAATTTGTTTATCCTGCATACTAATATGATTTTTCCATTTTGAACTCAGTTTTGGCACAACATTAATTTGCTTATCGTATTATCGGCAATTCAGTGGTATATTATTCATCATCATCACATCACATCAACTGGAACGCCCACCGTTGAACAAGTGGTCCCCCATTGGGGAGATTTTCTATATTCCTCACACATGGCAGGCGTCTTGGGGATCACAGCGGAAGTTGTCAGTTCTTCAGAAGAACCTTTTACAATTTTTCCCTTAGTCGCCTTTTACGACACCCACGGGAAGAAATAGTGGAGGTGACATTAAAAACCGGCAACCTACGAGGATGTTATTTAGCTTTGATAAATTAATGATTTCTGTTATGCATTTGGCGTTTACTATCCATTCACTGGTAAGTCAAACATGATTCAGCGCTACGAGATTTTGCCAAATCAGTTGAAGCAATTAAATTTGGAAATCACTTCTAAATTTCGACGAAACATTCATTTTGCGGTTGATATGATGTTGATTTTTGCAGGTTTATGTACTGACCAATATTACAGGTTTTGGTAATCGTCATAATGTGGGCGCTGGTTATGGTAATCGTACGATGTTTTGCTAGATTTACTAAATTAATTTTTATCATAATATATATTATCGGTCCAAGAATAATTGTTCCGAGTATACAAACTAGCAATTAGTGACAGTATGAAGTAATAAAATACAAAACAAATTCTGCCAACTGCGAAAATTAAATGGACAAAACAGTATTCACAAAAGGTAATAAAATATCAGAATGTGGGCAGCAGCGCCTTCTGAGGAACTGCTATTTTACTCTGCAACTCCCAATACGCCTGCCAAGCGTGGGGATTATGGCAAAGCCCACATTATGGCTATATTCAGCAGTGGACAATCCGGCTGATACAGGTACTAAATAATCTACTCGTGCCATAAATTCTTGAATCCTATAGGCTATTTTAAAAATATTGAAATCGTAGAATTGGCCCCTAGTTAGTAAACATAGCACGTTGGTAAAATGACAAACTGACCACTTTCACTGTAAAGAATGAATGAATAATAAAAGTTCCGACTAGCCATGCGTAACGAATCGCCGCCGAACGACAAATGATAGAGAAATGGCTGTCAATATGCAAACAGCGGAAGGTTTTTTTTAATGTCGGAGGAAATGAAGTAAAGATCAATTAAGCAGAATTGTTGACAGTATCTACATACATAGGAAATGAAATATGTAATTATGTTATAGTTCAATGCAATCAAGTAGCTGTGACTGGAAACGATTTGTTGTTATATTTTATTTATATTTAAGTAGTCAATCGGATTTAAACCTCTATAATGTACAGCTTTCGACATAAATATTTAAGTACCGTTCCGTATCATCTTATAGAACGACATTAAAGCGACTAAGGAAATTAATGCGCCCAATGAACAGCATGCCACTACTCACATCTCTGCACATTGGGCGTAAAACATAACTCCTCACGCCACGATTACCCGAAAGGTATCATTTATTCTGCAAGTTAGCATCAAGGGTCGGTAGCCTTTAAAGCATATTTAAAAAAAGTGTAAATTAATAAATCTTTATTAAATATATTTCTTGGGAATGAGGATCTTCTCTTTAACGCATATCTTTTGAATTAAAGTATTTGTAATGAGAATTTGAGGTTATGGAGATAAGGGATTTAACAAATGCTCTCTCCACCCTCCTTTCTAGGTAAATGAAGTTTCGTATTTTTTATCCCGTGCGTCCCTTTTGATATACGAATATCTTATATCTGGAGCCAATGTTTCAGCCTTACAAGCGAGCAAGTATGTAGTACTAAATCGTTTTTAAGGCGTCTGTGAAAATAAGCTTTTGGGACCATTGAGCTAATATGTTACACGTCGATGTTTGGGACCCGTATATCCACCGAAAAAGCCGTGATACTACAAAGCTAAACAATTACGTACACGACGTATTATGGGGATATTTTACGTTCAGAACTAAAGTACAACACTTATATATATAAACGATAAATCAGAGTAGAGGCCTGCTAGTTAAAACACTAATATAATTAAGATAATAAGCTCCACCTTAAATGTACTCAAACAAAATATAAGCAAACTTATAACATAATTATTATTTAGTAACCGGCTAGGACTCACGTAATATTTACCGGATATTGCTCCGACCAGTTTCGAACTTATTTGAAGTTCTTCGTCTGGGAGTCACGATTGTGCACAGCGGCGAGCGCGGGCTTTTTTAGCTCAACTTACAATATAATAATAAAAAAAAAACAGGTAATATCTAAAAAAGTGTAAGTACCTATCTATTTATTAGTCTAATTTACTTAATATTGTCTTAACAACCTATGTGAAGTTTTTTGATTATTTAATATATCATTATTATATTCGCAAACAGAAAATGTTACATCCAGAACCTTACGAAGTGTTACAGGAGATGTCTTTATGAGTTAAGTCTAGGCCGAGACTGATGACTTTTACTACCACATCATCAAGTGATGATAGTATGATTAGTAAGTACTAACAAAAGTTAAAACCTGGTCTGCAATGAAAGAAAAAATATATATGTACCTGCCAGTTCGTGGTATCCCACTTTACCGGAGTTGCAGATACAGGTGAAAAAGAAAAAAAATACAAACATTTGAGATGAGTAAGTGGGCTCAGTTGAGTCAGGGCCTCGATGAGCTCAGTTTTCTAAGAATTTTATTGCAACGTTGTAATGCGTATAAGGTTTGTGATTTTGAAATTTATTTTTGTATCCACTTGTTCGTATAATATATTGGTGCTATTGTGAAATGATTTAAATCTTCGTGGGAATTGATAACATTATCAAGGCATACATTTTAAATAACGAAAATGAATTTTAAAATTACTCAATATTAGGTGTGTTGGCTTATGTCAGAATATGTAAAGCTATTGAATAGATCAGAAAATTACAACGAAAGGAAAAAAAAATAAGTACGAGCATGATTCCAACCCGCGACTATCCGTCCTTTAGCCGGGGCATGCTCGGCTGATTGAGCAGTCGTAATGAGTGAGTCATAACTTAAATGTATCCTTTCGTTCCAAGTGTTTACCATCGTAACGGTAATTTCCTTGTAATGTACTAAGCTTTTTGCTCCGCCATCCCTATTCTATAATCGGACATCCATGGACAGAAGCGCTACCGAACGAAGCGATTTGCTTCTTCGAGCTTTCGCAAAATGCCCTCTTACCATGCGGTGAAGCTGAAACTGGCGGTGGGGATTAAACCATGGACCTGTGGCACCGCAATCCATAACTGCTTGGTTATAGTATTTTTCTAATGGAGTAGGATGGCAAATGAACAGGTGATCATCGTCGTCCGCGAACATCCGCAACACCAGAGGTCACAATAACACTAAAAAATAGTTTACCTAAAACCAATTTTGATTCCTGGTTAATATGAAAATTAAAATCATAACTGGCTCCAAAGCGAGGCCATAACTCAAACCAATTAGACACAGTGGCGGTGCATCTGATGGTAGACGAGGCGCCCCATGGTCATCAACCACCGTTACATTACCATACTGTTTTAATAGTTGACCGTTCGGTGTTATGATTAACGGAATTTCAGTTCGAATTTTGATGGTGTTTTGAAGTTGTAACGAAGTAACATTAGTTTATACTGTGGTTATACTGCGTTTTAATTGGTTGGTTACCGTTGCAGAGTTGTTACGTTTTGAGTTGGTTATGGTAACGAAATAACTGGTTACAGTATTTACTTCTATGTGAAGAAACATAGTTGTTCTAATTTTTTTATGCCTGATAGCCTTTGACTACAATCTCACCTGATATTACGTGATGATCTGCTCGAAGATGTTGTTCAGGCTAACCTAAATTTACTGGCTCTTAAGGACAGCTGCTGGAACACACCGTTAGGTGGTTGACTACAGATTTTCGACTTAAGGGTGCTAGCTAGCCAAGCGGGCTTTCGCAAAATGCCCTACCAAAATGCTAATTTATATATAATAAACTATTATTTATGTTGGTATACTATATCATTCTCTAATGATGAAACACATCCAAATATTGCAAAAGTTTTGGTTTTCTGACTCCTTTCTTATGGATTCCTGTACGCCTTGTCAGTAAGCTAATAATTAAGCGAGTATAGTATGTGTGCTTATGCACTGCAACACCCCTTTAATAATAATTCATATTCACTGCACCTAATGAGCTGTCAATGCAATGTTAGGCTGGTCAATTGGTGTAATATCTTTCCTTGCTGTTTACGATAGCTACTAAAAGTGAAATTAAAAAGTTAAATAATTATATGTACAATAAAGTACATGCGACTTTTTGAGTATGAATATCTTAAAGAGTTCTATGAACGATATGTATCGATGCTTTTTTGTTATTATTGTAACTGTGATCTTTAGTTTTTGCACGAATTGAACTGTAAATACAGTCGATCACGCCCAAATGTAGATGTCAATGAACTTTATTATATATTGTGTATACATAGCAAGTAGAGTAGTAAATAGAAATAAAACTAGATAGATAAGTATGTTGTATATTATATTGTTATATAATAAAAACAGCATAGATTTTCAAATGATATAAAACTATTACAGTTAGAAAAAGTAGCATAATAAGTATTTTTATGTAATAATTTAATTAAGAAAAGATTTATTTAGACTAAGGATTTGTAAAAATGATTTAATAAGGAAAACACCGTCTCTGATAACGTCAGAGGAACCTCTTAGCTCGCGGGCCGGGACGATATATATCGCTCCCGGACGGGTAATAAAAAAAAAAAAAAAAAAAAAACCATATCTTCTATAAGGGTACTTAGACTATTAGTACACAAAACACGTTCCGAACCGTTAAATTTAAAATTGTAATTCACTTGGAAATATTCATTAGATTCCTATTAATAATAGATATGTTTTCCTAATCGAATCATGTTTAAATTTCTAATTCAATCGGGGACCTTAGTGTCTAATCCAAACGATAATGAATATGATCTTCATTTTAAAATAATAATTCCAAAATGGGCAAGGTTTTAAAAAAATAAATGTTTCAAGGTATTTTTAAAAAACTAGATCTCCTTTAAAATTCATACATGTATATAAATTAATTAAAAAAGTAAAACAACCCGACTCCAATATATATTATTCATTAAACGTTTTATCGTTCCATTGAAATTTTAACTGCAAGTTATATATATTTATAGAATTGTTTTTTAAAGCCCTTCATTTTGATAACCGAATCGATACGTTTGTAGGAAGAAAAATATTTCTCACATTATGGAGTCTAAAATCCGCCAGTTTTTTTGTATGTACTCGGTGTCACTTTCGCTATTAAGACTAATCTAATGATATCTAAAACATTAATATTGGAGTTATGGTGGAATAAAGAAACTCACAAACATACATAATATTAACAATAATTCCTTTGTTTAGTTTTAAATCTTACCATATTCATGAAGTAAATGAAATATTTTCAAATTGAGAAGCATTGTTAACAACTAATGTGAATATCTTCTTCTAACTTTTCTCAGTTACTTAGAATCTACTTGCCATTAACCGGCTTACTGGTTACTCAAAATGATCAAAGTTTAATAAAAGATTCTCACTTTCAGTTCTCAGTAAAAACTAATCCAGATTAAAAAATGTTGACACCTAGTTTTTACATATAGATTTCTCGAAATCGTTTGATTCGTAAAATCGAAGTTAATCAATTGTAAAAGGGTCAGCGATACCCCGAGAGAAAACCGATGATGAAGCGTTTCTATTATAATTTCTCTGTTTTCAACGCCTGGTATTAGTTTGTATTTATAATAACTGTACTGTGGCCGAGTTTCGGGCAGGTTCGGACCAAGATGTTTTGCATTTGATTAGAAAGGGTTTGAAGGCACTACTTTACTATGATTGAGATTATATTAGAGAATGTTGTTGTTTAGATCAATCCATTGTAGTTGAAATATTTATTTTCATTTTAATGATCTCCTCTTAGCCAATGTAAACTTCACATATGACAATTTGATTAGAAAGGGTTCAAAGGCACTTCTTTACTATGATTGAGATTAGGTTGGAGAATATTGTTAAGTTCAATCCAATCTTGTTGAAATGTCGATGTTCAAACACTAATAATCTCCTCTTAGCCAAAGAAAACTCCCAAAATGCCAAATGATACTTCTTCAGATGTATACAATTTCTATATATTGCATATTTCTGTAATATAGATATTATTATTAGTGAATTACATTGTTTTACTATGATTGAGATTATGTTAGGGAATGTTGTTGTTAAGATCAATCCATTCTAGTTGAAATATCTATTTTCTAATATTAATGATCTCCTCTTAGCCAATGTTACCTCCTTAAATGGCAATAATATAATATATAATTCAGATTTATACAATTTCTAAACATTTCACATTATTATACTAGAGAATTACTTTTTTAATTTAGCTTTAGCCACTAACACTCATTTGCCAATAAACCACGAGTAATAAAATTACAAAAAAGGCTAAAAATCTTATCTTTAAACATTTTTTTTTTAATTAGAGAATCAAAATGTTTTGTAACAAGTAATCGCTTTCAATTCATCATCAATTGCAATAACAAACTTTTGATACCTAAAGAATGTCTTGGGGCCAAACAATAATTTGCCAACTAGTCACAAGTTCAAGATCTACAAAAAAGGTCATTGTGTCTTTGTACTTAATTAAAAAAACGGCCAATTGCGAGTCGGACTCGCGCACCGAGGATACTGTACAAACCTGTAGGTGTATAAGTAAAAGTTATGGCATTTTTATTGCTAAATGAAATCCGTAACATTTAAAAGTTATTAAAAATATTAAATTTTATATGATGTAAGTAACTAAAAATTATGCATTTTGCAATTTTTCCTTTATCTGTGCTATAAGACGTTTCTTCGTACCAAATTTCATGGTTCTGAAGTACCCTGCATGTTTTGATTCCTGTAATTTTTGCGGCATAAACGGGTGTACTTCTTGATTGCGTTTGCTTAGAAGTTTGATATTTCACAGTTCCAAGGGACAGTAGACCTGAGTATTTGATTATGAATTTAAGCTTGATACTTCCACGCATTCCCAAGAAAAAGGGTCTTGACAGACAAACAGACTGACAACAAAGTGATCCTATAAGACTTCCGTTCTTTCTTTTGAGATACTGAACCCTAAAAACAGAAAATTTGAAATGTCTTGTAACAAATATTGGCTTTTAATTCGTCATCAATCGCAATAACAAACTTATAAGTCTTAAAAAAATGTCTTGGACCCAAACAATAATTTTCGAACTAGTCAGAAATTCTAGATCTGTCAAATATCTATCTTGACAGCAGAAACTGTAAATAGGGCAACATCGTAGCGTAGACTAGTTATTTTTGTATTAGGTATGCGTAGTTATAAGTACACAATTGTAGTAAATGAATTCATATATAGAATTGCTACATATTAATTGTATTAAACTTTAATAATTATATACTAAAATTAAAATTCATGATTGCAATCCAACAATTATATAATATTAGATATAATACAGAACTTATCGCAGTACCGAGTACATTAGTACTTTCTTCTAGGTAACCAATACGCATAAGCTTATTAAGCCCATTGTGTAAGCGCAGTAGCTGCCAAGCCATGGTCAGGTTCCCGGGTCAATGACCTGCCACCCTTCAGGACTTTCTTAAGTCCTTGGTTTGGGATAAAGAATAACTTGACCAGACCGGTTTGAGCGGCTTCGGTGAAATTACTTTAAATATTCATTACATTTCTTCGAAATTGGGCGTCTTGACAGCTTCCAATATTGGATTTTGGTGTAACTAATTGGGGGAAATATCTAAAAGATTGATTAATTTGTGATGTTCGATAATATACTCGAAAAAAATTAGAAACCTAAATATGGAAAGTAATATAATAAATTAACAATATTAAACACCAAAGCCAACAGATTTAATGTAATTGGGGTGCCGGGTTAGAATGCCCCATATATTTCTGTGGGACTTTCAAGAGGTGACGAAGGGTTAAAATACCAGAAGATGGGCAGCAGCACGCACGAAAGGAAAAGTAACAGAAGGTGAAAAGCAGCGCCTTTTGTCAACCTGCTTTCTTACACTGCGATGGCCAAGACTCCTGTCAAGCGTGGGGATTATGACTCTTCTGAAGGGGGGAGGCATTTGTTCAACGGTGTGTAATCTTATGGATGTTGTTGATGATGAACTTTACTCAAATTTGGTGCAGCCCAGTCTTAAAGATCACCTATAGCATGTGAAATTAGTAAGCGCATAGAGAAGTCTCTATCGATCAGTCGAGCTCAGTGCAGTGTCACATAGAACTTTTTAGTTTGAAACTCTCAGTGGCGAAAAAACTGTTAGCATCGTCTTTTTATCACAAAAACTACAATGAAATCAGGTAAGTCACAGTATTCTTTACTCTTAAGAGAAGGGAAAATCATACAGACAAACGTCAAAGTCTAAAAGTATAATAGGTAATAATGATTCTTCGCAATGTTTTGTAACGCACTTTAATCAGATGGAGATTTTCACTTCCTTTTCAATACCAATGAGTTTTAATCCCATACACTTAAAGCATAGTGTTAAGATTTATGGACTGTGCTTGAGGTATGAACTAGTCTTTACGTCACAAGCGAAGGCTCTTTCAAAATAAAACGACTTGAAGCATTGGCGGTGTGTTACAAAGGAATTATACAAAAGAGTTGAGTGGTCGAGGTGACACGCAATAGTCTTTTGAAGCTTTCGTAAGTCAAGCCTGTGGGTATAATATTGTTTTCTTAACGCAGTAATTGCAATAAGCAGGTATGTATAGTTCTCAGAAATAAATACAAAGTGTAACTTAAGTCGAAGCATATTAAAACAAGTATGTTCATCTATAATCATCTAGAATCTCACACACAATTAATGCTTTGGTATCGCATTTAAGAAAAATTAAATTAACACTCATATATTATCAAAATACGTTCGATTTGAAGTTGTTGGCTAAATTAGCGATTTGAACATTTTCTTACTACTCGGATATTTCTGAAAACAGCCACAAACGAAATTGCGAAATATTATTTTTGACCCATGTTCGACTAGAAATCTTGAGTGATCGTTTTATGACAGCTCCGACGTTGACTGCTGAACTTCTTAATATCGTTTGTCATAAGTTTTGCGCTCTTAAACGCACAAAAACCTTATGCTATTGTGACGGAACAAGCTCGAGGCCCACCTGATGTTAAGTCGACTAACATCTGCCTATAACAGACACATTTCGTCAACGACGCATTGCACTGTGCCTGTCACACTGAGACGTACAGTTGTTAGGTCTCATGCGTCTGTAATTTTACTGGCTCTCAAGGACTGCTGCCGGAACTCACTGTTAGTTGCTTGGCGACAGATTTTCTACTTGAGGGTGGTCGCTAGCCAGGCGGGCATTCGCAAAATACCCTTCCACCATGCGGTGAAGCTCAAGCCCGCGGCGGGATTCGAAACATGGACCTGCTGCACGGCAGTCCATAGCCAATGCCACTGAGCCACCACTGCTTCTAAAACTTAAAAGTTGCACAATATATGTATTTTTAAATATTTGTTAGCAACACTCGAAAGTATAAGCATTGAAAAAGGAAAATCATCGTTTATTAAGAAATTTACTATGTATTATAAATAAGATAAGGAAAACAACATTTTATTAAGTAATAAATCTGCTAACGAATTTTAGAGGGTTATTACAGGACCAAATATGTACGAAATAAGAATGTCACATCAGCTTTGCGTAATTGCCACATTTGACTAAGGTGTGTCAACTGAACTGTGTGATTACGAATGCCCACATTTACTTAACAATTGCGTGTGTTTGGGAAACAAACTGAACACAATGACCCAATGAGGTGCGGCTCAAAAACCGAAATATGCACCATTGCATGTGTACTCGCATGTGACGCAGATAAATGATATAAAATTACATAAGTTAAAAATGTTCCAGCATGGATAGAACAAACTATAGAACAATGTGAAATAAATAATACTTATTGAGCCATTCCTCTTTAGCATAGGCTATGTTCTGGAAGAAGAGAAGACCTAGGCGAACGTTTCGAAATCAGACTGAAGACGTTCTGAAAAAAAGCCAGGTTAGGACTTAGAAGTACCCTAAACCGAGGCTCATGTATAAAAGGATTGATGAATGTAGATGAAGCGAAAGAGATATGTAAGGATCGTAGTAAGTGAAAATCTGTGATCCCTGCCTACCTATTTGAGTCAATCTTTTTTTTTCTTAGTAACTTTTTCTGTTATGTGTCAAATAAAAATATTTTTCATTCATTATTTTTGGAAGATGAAGGAAGCATTCATACAAAATAAGTATAATTATGCCACTACAAAACCTAAACACCTGTTTTCTCTCATTAATCATCCAGTTAATGGAAAAATACATTAAATGAATTTGTTACGCCAGTCAGTCGCTGTCCTCAGTCAGTAAAATACTGTATTTAAAGAATGTCAAACGAGCATGCTGTGCACTTTATCGTAAAGTGGGCAAAAATTACGCAAAGTGAATTGAGGACAACATTTTAAAAGATTTTTTGTGCAATTGCAAATTGTGCAGCCTTTTACGTGACATTTCATTACCCATTAGTCACATTTTAATACAAATATCAATTTTCAAAAGCGGTAGAGGTTCATGTTTTAATTTTATTTATAACGAGCTTGTTTTATATCCATTAGGAGATTTCTTCTGTAATTTTGTTTTTATGAACCTCATTATTTATGAATTACATTTTATACAATGTATTTCGCTTTTAACTGGTCTTATTTTTTATGACATATATCCGTACTTACCTGTCAACGGTCTCTGCAAAAGTCTAACTACCTACGTTTGTTTCCTATACTTTGGAGTCCCTATAATCAAACTTATTGCTTTCTACCTGGACATTAGCCAACTTCGGACCAATATTGAAAAAAGTTAACTGATCCGTGAAATCTAGTATCTTTTCACGTTTTACTTTTTCTTCATGTTGTACGAATACAGTTTCTACAGGTTTGTCATAAATAGCCACTTTCTCGATTTTAACAAAATATACCAAAATGTTTCCAAATCGAACTTCCATCGTACTCTGTCCTTGATATTGTCCTCTCGGGCGAGGTCCTTCGAAGTCGTGAGTGCGACCGGTTTAAAGCAATAACTTTGGAACTGTTGCCGATTCTGTGGTTTTACTGGCGCCATAGATGCATAATTTGTCTGGTTTGATGTGCTAATTCTATTGTTGGCTCGTGAAGCTTATTTTGTCATTGGAATGTTTCTCTAGCTTTGGAAGATCCGGAAAGGTTTATATTTCACTGCTGAGTGTATAATTGCTGTTGTTTTTGTTAACTCGGTTATGCAACTATGATTTGCATTAAACATTCACTACTTTCATTACCTACCAAAATATTAATATTGTTGTTAAGATACAAAAGATTCAGAAGTGTTATATTTCATGTAGTATTTATATGTATCATAGTTATTCCGTGTTCTAATAAATAATAAATAATTCTTATACATAAATAATCAACATGGCTGACCTTGAAGTAAACTAATAGGCACGAAATGATAACATTAGACTCTGAAAATATGCCAGCTCGAGTAAGCTATTTTTACAATAGAAAACTACTTTACAATTTTTAAAAGTAAACCGTTGTTTACAATTTGGCATACATGTAAATAATAACAATACAATATTTTCGCTGACACAAAACTTACTTGTACTATGCATACTTTTATATACCATTATGCGTAAGTATAGAAATACCTATATATCTAGCTCAGAATCATTAATCAAGTTACGTACTATTTTCGTGTTTTCTCAACCTGTTTGAAAGTGTTTACGCTTATTTATCAAATGATAACACTTTAATAAACATGCAATAGTTTGTTATAGGTCATAAAAACCCAGCAACGGTCGAAATAATGCAAGTCGTCCACATATTTATCACTTCGAAAGTCACATACAAATCCCCAACGAAATTCTCTAGGAAATAATCTCCTAGACAAAATAAATACAAAACACACCGGTAATAATATATACTTTAATGGAGATAAACATCAAGCAGTAAAACATAAAACGCACATTTACATAAGCAAGAGATGGAAATAGAAAGTGCTATAAAGTTTTCTAGTGTGAAGAAATGGCTTCAAATCTTTAGCTTGCCGCTGTCAGAATATTAATATAAGAAAGGTCTGATTAAGAATAAGCCCAAAACCAAAAAGTATTTTTATGAAATAATATTTTTAGTGGAATACACGTAGTCTATGTAGTATGATGTTATGATAACGATAAATATCAGATTTAGAGTTGGAGTCAAAAAATACTCTGTCCATAACGAATAGGTTCCTAGGTACCTTTCATTTCCTTGAGAACACGTTTGCCTCCTAAGAAAGAAGATATATATATATATATATATTGTTTCACCGAATGCCTTTATACTATAATATAGAACACCACAGTTATCCCTATCCATTCATATTCATCTAAAAGAATCATAACCGAAATTTGTGGCATACGTCTTTTGAGTTGGTGAATTGACCAACGTTGGGCCCTTTTGGACGGTTATTTAAATTGCTGCTAAGCTAGCTTACGACAACTGACTCACATTATGGTAAATGATAACAGAGTCGAAGATATTGTTGTGACAATTCCCAGAATAGAAATTGCTCTAGGCTTTCAAGGATAACTTCTGAAAGACACTGATGTATGCATGGTGTCAGGTTCTCTACTATAGTGTGGTAGCTAGAGAAACAAGATTGCCTCACCACGATGCTGTAGAGTTTAAGTTAGTGGCAGAATTTGAAAAATCGTTGTAAACCACAGCCATTGCTACTGCGTCTTTATTGAATTAATTGTTTCTAAGCCGTAATTCACGGTACAGAAACTTACTTCAGTTCTAGCTGCTGAACAGTCACGCACGTGCACTTGCTGATATAGAACAAATATATTTTATTCATACTTAGTAATAATAAGTTATTGTAATGCTTGAACAAGCATCTAGGTTAAGAGATAAAATGAGATGCAGGATCGAAAGTTGGTTACAATTATTTTCTTATTTGGCCATAGTATTCGTTGAAGATATTGACATACATGGCATACATATTTATAGTCATTATTAGGATAAAAATGGAATAAGAAACTCCCTGTACGGAGATGTGTTGGGTAAGTATACTTGATACTTCTTTCATTATTTTGCTATTTCTCTCTGTACTCACTTTGTTCTTCACGTAGTTCATTCATACCAAATTCTATCTCAACCTAGTTCAATATCCGTCTATTACATTAACTGAACATTCAGGTTTTTCATATTTCCCCATTACGTTGCAATATCACACCATTTTAGTACCCTCCAATTTTACTGTTTTCCTCTTTCTACTTTCAAGTTAGGTTCAGTCACCTGCAATAATAACATTGTAAGTTTCAAAGTTGTGATAAAGACTTATTCAAATTCAAATTTATTTATTGTCAGACATCATATAAGGTCCATTATACTTATGTTTCAATGGCACATAAATATCTTAAAATCATTGAATAATAATTTGTAAGTCAACATCACACATCCAACTTTACATTCTTAATTCTGCCGACTTACAATCATCTTTCATATGCTTTCTTGCTAAACTGCAGTTCCATACATTACGACAGGTGTCATCCACGATGACATAATGTGTGGGATACATCTATACTAATAATATTTCAATATAATATTGTCCGTCCTATATTGTATATATTTATTTGTACACGATAAAAATTACTTACTTGAACTTTTTAATGTTAATCAATAGGTTGCTTGGGACATTTCATGTAAGACATAGTCTTATTAAAATTGCCTTGTCCATACGTAATATTTTCTTTATCCTTCAAATCACTGCCACTTGAACTGGTGCGGTGGAGCGAATCATTTAGCTTTTTCCTTTTATTTTCTTGACAAAACCTTATAAGAATGTAAGAGGCTGGGAAAGTTTGATGAGTGACTGCTAAAGTATAATAGCATGATCAATCACGTGATCAAAGTTGATATTGTATCCTGATTCACTAAGAAATTCAAGTAACCAAGAAAAAATAAATTCAACATAATAATAAGTGCGAGTACAATTAAAATAATTGCATACGAATAACATATATATTGTTATTCGTAGATTCTTACATTGTAAGTTTGCCTTTACTACTGCTAAGCTTACAAAATTACATCTAAAAGCAATATTTTTTCGAACCAAGAGCGGGGTACAAACCCTGGATCATCTGTTCTTAGAGTCTAGACGTGCTCTGCTAATTGAGCTATCGTGGCGAATGAGTCATACTTAAAATTTATCGTTTCATTTGTTCGTCGTTATTTTATAATTTCTTTTTCGAAGTAACTTTGAAATTATTATATTGAGTTATGAAATAAATATGGAATCACTTCTAGATCAAGTTTTCCGTGATTTTAAGATTTTTAATAATTTCAAAAGATTCAGGTTTATAAAAGTGATTATGAAATTATTGCTTCAATTTCAACTTCTTATTAAGCCAATTTCTTATTAGGATATTACTGTAAAGCTCTGGTCACACAAACTCACAAACACTGTTCAATTGTTCATAGCTATAAGGAACAAAAAGCCATCACGCTTGCTTCAGTTGACATATCCTCATTTCTATTCATAGTTGTCGACGCTCATCCTGTTCTGGCTTTCCCTTTTGCCAAGTGGATTATTTATATATGATCAACTCTATTAGACACCACATAACTTTGTCGCAATTAATTGCTTACACATTTTTAGGTATTCTCATTTTAAAAACAAGAATCATCAATGCGATATAGTACTCCACAAATGTATATATGATGACCGTGTACTCGTTTTTTGAATAATTCATCGGTTCTAAGCTGTTACTTATATCGGTATAAAATATTATGCCCAGAGGGAATCAGGAATCTATTTAACTGTAGGTATGGTAGGTTTTATTATTATTCTTAGTACCTTTATAAGTAATTACATTCAGTCTTTAAGTTATCACTTAGCTCATGGCTATGATTAATATGTACTTATGTTTATAATTTTGCAATTAAAGACACATATCTGATAATTATTGTCATGATTGTTAGTAAATCATGATGATCAAAGACATGCGTACACTTTGAAATAAATAATCTATGGATATTCGAGACAATCGCTAATAAGCACTGACTTAACGATAATTTATTTACAGCTTAATACTATTTTGCAATACTTTAGAGCTATGATTTTTTTTCAATAAATTCAAAATACATATAATACTAATAAGATTGTACCTAAAATTAAAATATACGCTTACCAATTGTGTACATATATCTGATAATATTGCATATTCTAATCTTATTTATTTTGCTTTGATTCGTCACCTCAGTTTAAAAGTGGTTAATTCTAACATTTCATTTTCTGCCATAGAATAAGTGTAAGTCACATGTTGTAATAACTTTAAATAACAAAGCATATCACAATAATTGCATTTTCTCCTCACAAGCTTGAAAAGGTATTGTTTATCATTCGAAACCCGCCTGGAAAATTGCTTTTTATCCGCTAGCGTAGAAAAGGTATTTTGAAATTTGTTTTTTTTTCTATAAAGCTTTCAGGATAATTAAGTTTACTTCAAATATAACCAATTTTAGTTATTTTAATTGTAATATAATAGACTACAAATTAACGCAAATTCACTACATTATATGATGTTTATCTTGGACCTAGCATTATTCTCGCCGGAGTGAGGTGAAAAATTGGTAAATTCAGATTCTATTTTAATAATAATAATAATAATAATAATAATTTAATTCAGATAAAATCCTTACTTACGGATTTTATCTGAATTAAATGATTATTATTATTATTAAAATAGAATCTGAATTTACCGGTTACATATGTACGAGATGCAAAATAACTGTGCTGCAACACACAATTTTTCACCTCACTCCACTACTTACATAGAATACTAACAAGTTGTTCAGAAAACTAAGATTACAAAAATATTAATAATGTCACTAGAGATATAATCGATATAGTCAACATATTTATCTTTTGAAGATTGAAGATTCACTCTCATTGCTCACGGTTCAATTCCAGAATCCTTCGCTCCCTCCGGTTTGAAAAAAAGTACTCGCACCAAAAAACTTGCAGCCTTGCATACAAATAACTAAAATGAATCTTCATTTTCTGTTAATTTCCAGTGTAATCTCATAAAACTATCTAGCCAAAAGTTAATGCCTAGATCGATTGACCACCGGTAAACAATTGCTGTTCCCTGGTTCGATCCTCGCCGCTTGAGCTTCACCGCATGGTGAAAGGGCATTTTGCGATTGCCCGCCTGGGTAGCAACCACCGTCAAGTAGAAAATCTGTCATCAAGCACCCATCGGTGTATTCCGGCAGCAGTCCTTGAGAGCGAGTGAAATTACAGGCACATGAGACTTAACAACTATATCTCAAAGTGACGGACGCAGAGCAATTCATGACTTGTGATGAAATGCATCTGTTATAGGCAGAGGTTAGTCCGCTTAACATCATGTGGGCCTCGAGCTTGTTCCGTCACAATAACATAAATATATATAAAAATGTATTAAATATGTATATAAAAAGATACGTAATTCTAGGTCCAATGGACTCAAATCAGAAGTGACTCGTTGTAAATGACGGCATTGTATCTTCTTCAGGTATAATTTATCAAAGCAAGAGGAGGTAAATAGTTGGCCTGTAGATACTGATACTATGATGTATTCTTTGGTTTGGATCAGACGCCAACACGTGACCTTATGGCACCTGCCACATATTTTTCCATTATAAAATACCTGTTTGAATGACGTGTCAATTTATTTCAATGCTTTGTAAAGCTGGGTGTTGTCAAATCTCTTCTAACTGTACAATTATGATGATGATAATTTGGAATGTAGTGGGTTGTGTACAAACTATTCGGTCAAAAAAATATTTTACCGTTACAGTTACGCCTAAATTTACGGTACTGAATAAGCCTGAACGTTCACTGCTGAACACAGCCTTCCCAATCAAAGAGGGTTTGGCATATTCCCAATGTTTGGCTGGTGGCTTGGGGATCGCATTGTAAGTTAGTAGTTTTTCTGAAGGTGTTGCTGGTACCATCCACTTGACTCTGACGACTCCCACATAAAGAAAGGAGGGATGAAATTCTAACCTGTGAGTAGGTATTCAAGTCTAGAGTAAACCTTGAAGCAATGATGGCCAAGCGGTAATGGGTATGGACTGCCGTGCAGAGTCCTGCCTCTGGTTCGATCCCCACCGCTGGCTTGAGCTTCACCGCATGATGGAAGGACATTTTACGATTACCTCCCTGGCTCGCTATGTATTAAGTAGAAAATCTGTCACCAAGCACCTAACGGTGTGTTCCGGCAACAGTCCTTGAGAGCCAGTGAAATTACAGGCACCTGAGACTTAACAACTATGTCTTAAGGTGACGGGCGCAGAGCAATTCGTGACTTATTGTGATTAAATGCATCTGTTATAGGCAGAGGTTAGTCCGCTTAACATCAGGTGGGCCTCGAGCTTGTTCCGACACAATAACATAAAAAAAAACTCCCACAGAAAGAAATGGGGGAGTGCTACTATATCCTGGGAGTAGGTATTCAAGTCTAGAGTAAACCGGTACTTCATATGAGCTCCATCCTCGACCTTAGATAGTGGTCAAAGGCTAACCTACCAATGATAAAAGAAGAGGATTGGCGTCATGCAATCGGCTGGCTATAAATTCAAACCCAAATCATTTTACTAATATATTTCAATGTTGTTCGCGGATTGTTAGAGAAGATATATTGCACCGACCCTTACATCTGTGGGATGTGGGTACGCAGATGAATGCGATCTCGTATTAAAGCTGTAGCTAAATACGTTGATGAACTCAGTTTATTGTTTGTGCTCATGCGCAACTCGTATCCGCGATCGTTTTATTTGATTTGAATGTGAATTTTAATCAAGTTAGCTGTTTTTTTGCAGTTATATTGTGAATAAAGATTGTAGGTACATTAGTATTTAATTTATCCGTTAAAAACATCAATTGTTATATATATTTTCTTAAAAATGATATGTGATGTTGCCATAACATCTCTAAAACGTATCCAGAAAGTGAACTCTACCGGAGACTTATTCACAACTGTCCAGTAAGAAGCGAGATTTTAAATTTCGAATCTCCTACAGTTTTTTTTTCCTCTTCCTTTCTCTCTTTTTTGAGAAAAGTATTATACAAGCCTCAACCAGTAAGAAAGCTATACTGGCCTCGTATATAACCGGACCCCACCTGCGGTTCGGTCCGATTAACTCATACTTGGCCAGGAAGGCTTACTTAGTGGATTCTGCAGTAATGTACTAATATATATCATTACCTATCATTACAAGCCATGGCGTCCAGCGTTGAATAAGGGCTTCACCAGTTAGGGGGTGTTTGCAATGATCCCCACGCTTGGAAGGTGTCTAAGAGATCGCAAAGTAAGACAGCAGATACGACTACGAATGAATGATACGTAATTTCTTCGTAATTTCTATATAAGACACTGCACAGAGCGGCCTAGAAAAAGTGAAGCTTTCGCAGTGAAGAGAAACCATGGAGTAGTGGCCCCACGTGGTCCTGCAGAGGCTATGAGCTTAGGCCGATGCCTCAACCAGCCCCGCCAAAGGCTGAAGATATACGATGATGACTGTATTATAAAAGGTGCACAACGATCATCTAGAACTAACAAACATTGTTATTACAAACATGACGAGTGACTTCCTATGACATTAACCTGCATAGCTCGGTACTCCACTTTCCTTACAAACCCGCCGTTTCTTGTAATCTCGAACGAATCTCGATTACTCAGCACAAACATAGTTTTTCCCAGTAAAGACTACAACTGCAACGAATCACATTAAAACTAAACCTTAACGCTTATGTAACAGAGTGTATTTTCAAATGTAACCTTTGTAAGTGGTATTGGCTGACAACTGTATTAAGATATATGAGGAATATTTACTTATATACGGACAAGTATAATAATGTTGTGTATGAAAATATAAATGGCAATATGTTGGCTTAGGTTTTCGCGATTATGACACATAGTTCCCCGTGGGGTGCTGGGTTAGAATTGCACCTCCCCATATCATCCCGTGGTATCGTAAGAGGCGACTAAAGGGAAAATACTGAAAGGTGGGAAGCAGCGCCTTATAAAGAACTACTTACATTGGGATCACCAAGCCGCCTACCGCGCATAAGCGTGAGGATTATGGCATATATACCCCCTTAATAGAGGAGGCTGTGTTTAACAGTGGACGAGTCGGCTGATACAGTAAAGTACAGTGTACATAGTAATTCAACAACTTTAAACGGTTTAAATCGCGTATATTGAACCTTACCTAATTTTAGAGGTGCAGTTTAGTCAAAAAGGATTATTTTAAATATAATTTTGCGCGTACTACAAACAATATTCTTCGAAATGAATTTGGTTGGTAAAAGTTTATAAATATGTGTTTAGTACAAGCAGTTACATTTTAGTGAGATTAAGACAGAATAGGCACGAGGCTAGGTGTTAAATGAAAATTTCTGTCTATAACTGAAAATTCTAGGTTCACCTGAGCTAAATCTTTCACCACATCATCGTTTAGCATTAGGTGATATAGGGGTCGAAGGCTAGCCTATGAACTAAAAATACAGAAAAAATACTTATACGAGCAAAAAGCTGAACTTTGTGAAGGCTCGCGTTTATTTTACAACCTGATTCTAGTGATGTCATCCAGTATTAAGTAGATTAACAACAATGTATTTAAGTATTGAGTTATTTCTGTTGCAGCTATGTTAGCTCTGGTTTTCTAGCAAATGGCGTTAGTAGTACAATAACATTCTATCCAATGAATACAATAAAATACGATTAAAAAATATAACATTCTTAATTTTATATTTTTTTATCGTGAAATATATATATTTGACAGATAACACATCTAGACATGAAATTAAAATACTATGTTAAAGCACAAATCTATAGGCGTGACAATTTTTCAGAAAAAGGGGCCACATGTTCTGGTATAGTGATAGCTCGCCCTAATAACAAATGCATTTCTGACCTACACTGCGTCTTTCACCCTGAGACGTAAAGTTGTTAAGTCTCATGTGCCTGTAATTGCACCGGCACCCATACTATTCAAACCGGAACACAGTAATGTGAACATTACTGCTTGGACGTAGAAATAGGTATGGTGGCAGTAGGTATTTCCCCGGACGAGCTAACCCGGACGAAGGGAAACTCAAGTTGCACGTAAAAAACATATTGATTAAGAAATATTACTACACAGTTTGTGATTACTTAAACGACAAAAATGCCTGGACAATTCCACCTCTGCCAATCTATCGCCTGCCATCTACATAATTAATACAAATATTGTGATAATTTTATTATATAGTAAGTATGTAACACATAGTTAAAAGACGAATAAAATAATGGCCCCGAGTTTCTGGACCGTTCTTCTCGCAGTGGCTCTGTACAATTTTTTTTGCTGAATGTGGCAGTACAATGTATAATATTTCAATGTTAAAATTTGTAATTGACCTTCATAAGAGCGTCGTACACGCCTAAATTTAATAAATTATTTTGACTTTGACTTTGACTCAATAACAAAGAGTGCTACTGACAATAATGTACAGAAAATACAATAAATGAAACATTCAAACATTGTACCTTATCTGAATAATTATTCAATTAAATTTCCACTTTTACTCAAACGTCAAATTCCAAATGTTTGTTTTACGATTTAATTATCTCGATTTCAATCTCAAATTTTCTCGTTAAAACATTCGAAGAATAATCGTAAGATAGATCTGACTTTCTTGCATCGAAAGTAACTTGACCAGTTGATGTATCAGAATTGAGCTTAAAGCAGTTAAATTAACGTTTTCACTAGATTAAACACATAAGAAACTACTTTAATAAAAGAAAACATTATACCTTATTATGTTGGTAAAATAGATACACAATATTTAAGTATTGTTTTTACAAAATGTTCCCAGTGAAGAGAAAGTAACCTTATATGTTTTTTGTATTATACGACTCAAATTTAAAAAGGGTTATTTATTATTTACAAATAAATACATATTTTTTATATTAAGAATGTAAGTTTTTCAAAAATATTTAAGTAATAAAAGTGATATGATTACGTTAGATATTAATTTCATTCAATTACAGTCAGTAAAAATATCTCTGAGTTTATTATATAAAACCTTAAAACCTTTTACAAAACATTATAAACGATAGAAGCCAAAATAGTTGTCTATTATAACATCGACTATTTTAAATTGTAAAATACTATTTTCATCAACTACCTTACAGCACCATTAAATCATCCAGGTAAGAAAAAATAACTTTTCAGGTAATTAAAATATACTATGCATCGTGGCATTTTGCGAATGCCCGCCTGGCTAGCTACCACCCTCAAGTAGAAAATCTGTCGCCAAGCACCTTACGGTGTGTTCCGGCAGCTGTCCTTGAGAGCCAGTTCTTCTAGGTTAGCCTGATCAACATCTTCGACCACATCATCACTTACCATCAGGTGAGATAGTGGTCAAAGGCTAACCTAACAGGCATAAAAAAAAAAAAAAAAAAACTGGTCAACTGATTTTTATGAAACTTACATCGGACCACTTTGGAGGTATACTCCTACAACAAAATAAGAATCATCAAAATAAAACAATTGAAAGAGAACCTCTTCCTTTTTGTAAGCCGGCCAATGATATATGTAAAATGATAAATCTGATACTCAAATACCTTGACATAGACCTGACACTTGATTAGATACTTCCTCTAACCTTTTTTAAGAAGAAACATTTAAAGATACATATCATAAACATTACTTCTATTCGAAGCGCTCGTAGCGAAGTTTACTTAGCTGTTCTCAACCGATCAGCAACGTCGCGCGCGGTCATGAGTTGGATGGGTGACCGCTAGTGACATTACTACTGAGCGTTTCCGTGCTTCGGAGGGCACGTTAAGCCGTCGGTCCCGGTTGTCGTCTTCGGATGGCAGTCGTTATAGCATGGTGGTAGGGCATTTTGCGAATGCCCGCCTGGCTAGCTACCACCCTCAAGTAGAAAATCTGTCGCCAAGCACCTAACGGTGTGTTCCGGCAGCTGTCTTTGAGAACCAGTACTTCTTGGTTAGCATGTACAACATCTTCGACCACATCATCACTTAACACAAAAAAAAAAACAATGTTTAATGATAAATCTGATACTCAAAGACCTTGACATAGACCTGACACTTGATTAGAGACTTCCTTTGACCTTTTTTCAGAAGAACCATTTAAAAGATACATACCATAAACATTACTTCTATACAGCTCTATTATGACTATATAGCACATATAACAGCATATAACAGCCTGGCATTGAAGATGACCTCAAGGATAAAACGATTATATACAGCCGTGGTCTGATGAATGATAATTGTCATAATTATAATGTACATCTGTTAACATCTCTGTATTGTGGCTTGTTTACAATAGAGGTGGAATAAAGTACATTATTAAAGGTTAAGCGACCTTAGGAGATGTGAAATCTTTTGGAAGCTTTACAAATACTAATCGCCTGACTAGACTACGGTTTATCTTAATCAATGGACATGGCAACACTTATAGGCTCATCACTGATGTGATACGACGTATGAAAAGTTTAGGAGAAAATATTTTAAGAAATGAGCCGAGTTGGTAGGTTTCATTATTTTTTATTCCTGATAGTTTAGCCTTTGACTAGAAGTACTGGCTTTCAAGGACCGCTGCTGGAACACACGATTGACATTGGCGACAGATTTTCTACTTGAGGGTGGTAGCTAGCTGCCCTCCGAAGCACGTAAGCGCTCAGTAGTAATGTCACCGCTCAGTAGTAGCGGTCACCCATCCAACTCATGACCGCAGGCGACGTTGCTTAACTTTGCTGATTGGTTAAGAACAGCTAAGTAAACTTCGCTACGAGCGCTTCAAAAAATTATAAAAGCTATATATAACAAACTAAATCTACATAATAAAATCTAACATCCGTTTTGAATCAATGATATTTCAGTGGCTTTGGCTATGGACTACCGCGCAGCATGTCCATGGTTCAAATCCGCCGCGGGCTTGAGCTCCCCGCATAGTGGAAGGGCATTTTGCGAATACCCACATGGCTAGCGACCACCCTCGAGTAAAAGATCTGTCGTCAAGCACCTTACGGTGTGTTCCGGCAGCTGTCTTTGAGAGCCATTCTAGGTTAAACCTGGTAACCAGATCATCACATATCATCAAGTGAGACTGTGGTCAAAGACTACCTATCAGCAATACAGAAAAAAATATTGTCTGAATAGTTATATTACTTTTTGTACATTTTGCATTCTTCAAGTTATATGGTATGCAAGTTGAAATTGCATTGCAATAATCACTACAATTGTCAGGATCTAGTCATGAAGAAGTCGTCTCGATAGCTCACAATCATGTTCAAGACGTGGTGTAAAGTGGTCGGTATTTTCAGGCTAATTGTTTAATAACACACTGTGATGGGAGAGATTGGTGCACAGCTGTAAGGAGGCAGTAGATTATTTAACACCCAATGAGCTATGCTTATCTAAGACGGAGTGTAATTTTTTTACCTATGTTTATGAAAAAAACGCATTTACCTGTTCATTGCCAATGATGGTCTGTTTGAACGAAAGAAGAGAATTCTTTATGATTTCATAAAATAAAATAATGTACTTTTCTTTAAACTTTCGTGAACTAAGCTCATGTTTCTTAATCCTAAACGGGTGTAATCACGCAAGAATAACCATCAAAGTAATTATATTTTGCCTAACCTCGACGTTTCGATCAAGTTGCATTGACCGTGGTAACGAGTAGACTAGTGTAGTGTGTAGTGTGTGACTAGTGTCTACTCGTGACCACGGTCAATGCAACTTGATCGAAACGTCGAGGTTAGTGAAAATATAATTATTTTGATGTTTATTCGTGCGTGAATAGACACGTTTAGGATTTAGAAACATAAAATAATGTGTTAGCAATCTATTAAAATGTGCCTACTGAGCATCAGTGTCATTATCACCCATCTGTGTAATTTTTTTGCTTCACTTGAAGTTCAGGAAATTTTTCAAAGGTATAAGAAAACGGTTTAGACGCCGTTTAAAAATACGGCTTGATTATATTACCATTTTGAAAACATTCTTAGTCATTGCTGTTTCTTTTTAACTTACCAAAAAAAGGAGGAGGTTTAAAGGAACGGAAAGGAAAGGAATATTTTTTTTGTGTGTGTGTACCTCATATTTTAATCAATAATATTATTTTATATTCTAAAGCTGGTACTTGGTATGTGGTCCCATTTAAATTTGAGTATTTGAATTAGCCTTAATAGTGCGTATTAAATGTTTGAAAGGTTTTTTTTATTAATGCTTATAAAGTATCGTTTACGCGGATACCTCTCAAATTACTGTAATTAGAACTTAAAACAAAGTTTTATCATCTACCATTTGCAAGATTCGCTCCAAGAAACTTTTAGCTATAAAACTGATATCTCTTAGGACATTAAAGCAATTATGACAGAGCGGTTATTATAGCTATGGACTGCGATGCCGCAGATCCATAGTTTGACCCCATCCCCAGTGGAAGGACATTTTGCAAATGCCCGCCTGGCTAGCTACCACCCTCAAGCAAATCTGTCACCAAGCACCTAACAGTGGGATCCGGCAGCAAACCTTGACAGCCAAAAAGTTACAGGCACATGATGAGACTTAACAACTGGATGTCTCAGGGTGACGGGCGCATGCATCTGTTATAGGCAGAGGATTCCGCTTAACATCAGGTGGGCATCGTGCTTACTCCGTCAAAATAGGGCCAGTAAATTATCTTATATTAAGCAGAATGTAACACTAAAACTAGTGAAAAAAATAACATAAAAAAAACTCAACCTCAACCAGTGTTTCGAATCTACTCTATGCTCTCAACTGACCAACCACTACCAACGTTGGCGGCAATATGTGGCAATGAAACTGTCACCTATTCCATTCAATGGTGAATGTTCAAAACAGAAGCATGCTCACTGCAAATGCTTCATGCAATTTTTGTCTTTACATGACTGCGTTAAGGTTGAAATTATGTGTCAAGTTTGACATAACGTTGACAGATAACATGAGTATTGGGTTACCAATGGTGTATGGTATGACGTTGACAGGATAGTGACATGTTCACTGTTCAGTGATTGTATGGTATCGGATTTAACTATTAAATATCGTTGTAGCTCCCGGTTTCATAATCTTACGATTGTTAGTTTAACTCCCGTTTCATAACCCTAAAAGAATAAGTAAAATAACTTTGATGCATAGCGAAAAACAACATTTTTAATTTTTTTTCGACCACATTTTCATTATCAGCAATATAAAAAAAAATATGTGTGTTATTTTTTTTTACTATTATTATATTTCATGAGTAAAATATATACCTATATTATATATTTTAGGTAAATTCATTATTCTGGAAATTTAGGATTCGTTTGAATTTCAAAAACCTTATCCACACTTGCGAGTAAAAAGCACTTTCACACGTAGATACGGGAGCCTGGGAGGTGAAAAATAAATAGTTTTTTTTTGTTACGCTAAAACTCATAAACTGATTTCGATAATTCCTTTTTTTTGTTTGATCAAAATAGGTTCTTTACAGCAATTTTTAAGTCAAAGTCAATTTGACTGAACTGACCCGAATGATTTAATGATTCAACTCTTGTTGGTAAACACTATTTAAGGCCAGTGAATTATCTTATACTAACTAGAATATATCACTAAAATGAGTGAAAAAAAAATACAAAAAGAACCGACTTGTTGGAAGTCGGTTCTTGAAGTATGAAATAACTTCTTGAAGTCGTACCATGATGATGCGTTGTTTAATTTTTTTATTGCTTGTCCATTTGCGGGTGGTTGCTAGCCAGGCGGGCATTCGCAAATTGCTCTTCCACCATGCGGTGTAGCTCAAGCCCTCGGTGAGATTCGAACCATGGACCTGCTGCACGGCAGTCCATAGCCAATGCCACTGAACCATCACTGTTTCATCCATATCCACCTTGATATATCATATTCTGTGAAAATTATAACCCTTTCAAGGTACAATGAACTTATCTATAGGTAGCGTAAAATTATTAAGAGGGTCCCAGGTGGTTTCTAAGAACCCATTATAAAATACCTAAGAAAACCTAAGATGATGATCCAATGCTTACATTAGTATGCTTACAAATAACAGAAGAACTTGATTCATGACGAATACATTTTTTAAATGACTAAAGTTTCGATATCTACATGGAAATATCAGCCAGTATATGTACCTATATACTTCTCATATAATTCCAAGAGCAGCATTTCTCTTAAGCATTCATGAACTCGCATTTCAAAAAGTCAAGGTTTTGCCTGTTCGACTTCTAGCAACGACTATAAAAATTATAAATAAAACATACCACGTATTTGCAATCTCTTTTGATTTGCTAATAAGTATTGCATCTATTTCATTGGCTCTTGAACTATATTTACACAAAAGCATGGCTAAAACAAAAGGGCATTCATGCATTCGCAAAATAAGTTACATGTACCCTCAATTAAAAAGTATGACGCGACAATGACCTCCCAAAATATGCTCATTACATAAAAGGTTACATTTTTTCCTTTAATTAACTTGTGAGAAATGAATTTCACAAATTACGGTATAAATGATACAATTAAGTCCAATTATCTTTGAAATCTTACCAGAAAACGTGAGAAAATATCCGACCTTCTAGCGTAAAAGCGTCACATTGAACCGTCACAACACACTTTGTCTTTCAATGTCAAAACACACACAACACAAGCGGGACACACTGTTCATACAAAAAAAGTGGTCGCGAAAAAGAAATCAAACTGATCGAACGCGATTGGCCGGTTCAAACGGAACGGTCCGATTCGAATTTTGAATTGACCAATGAGAGTGATTGTCGCGCATGCGTCGTACGGCAACAAGTGCTTGACGCTGACTGAGGTAGTTTCTCAAACGAGCGGCAATCGAGCCTTCTCCATTCACATGTTAACTTGCTTTCCTAATTATCAATCTGCTCTCAATCTTATTATCATAAATATAAAGCTTGTTTCTGTTTGCATCAAATTGACACTTAGATTCTTTTACTGGTAGTTAAATTAACACCTGGGTCGCCTTCACATGCGCACAGGCATACTTTTTTGCAATGTCTCATTTTTTTCAACTGATTTTTTGATTTGTATGTGTTGTATAAGTATATATTAGAAGTATTAAATACTATTTTTAATTCGAAGTAACAATGTAGATATTATTGTTCGCCATAAAAAAAACAAGCTGATAATTACCTAATTTTAAGTATTAACCTATTTATTGTGTGCAAGGTGTTTTGACCACATACATATTAAATTTGGATTGTAATTGCAATAACAATCAATTTTGACCTTTGTCACTTACAATTTCAATTGAAAAAAGTAATCAAGCGCGTTAACGCGTTGATGTCTTTTATATGGACCAAAGTCATGCTCTTTTCCAAGGTAGTAAGGACAGTGATTTTAATAAATTTGGGGTAATTTAAGGTTATCTCCGATTTAGTGTCTTGAATACTTAATATTTTGTGTTATTTATGTTGTATTTTTTATACTAATGATGTAAGCAATGTAGTTTGAATGCAGATGTAATTTAGAGTAGTGATAGATCAGTGGCATTGACTATGGAATGCCGCGCAGCAGGTCCATGGTTCGAATCCAGCCACGAGCTTGAGCTTCACCGCATGGTGGAAGGAAATTATGCGAATGCCCGCCTGGCTAGCGACCACCATCAAGTAGAAAATCTGTCGCCAAGCACCTGTCGGTGTGTTTCGGCAGCAATCCTTGAGAGCCAGTGAAATAACAGGCACATGAGGCTTAACAAATATGTCTCAATGTGACGGGCGCAGTGCAATTCGTGATTTGTGATGAAATGCATCTTTTATAGGCAGAGGTTAGTCCGCTTAACATCAGGTGGTCCTCGAGCTTGTTCCGTCACAATAACATAACATAAAAAAAGCGTTCTTAGTGTATTTTTATCTGCTAATGTTAATGTTACCTGCCTGTATACGAGTTTATGTGATGTTTATGTACATTAAGAAAAAATGTATAGTACCACCAACCTAACTGTGCAGCTCTCGAGGGCGCTACTGGTCAAGGAAATCAACTACAAACTGTCACAATTTGAAGGAATGTTGTAGTTCTTTTTTCTGCCACCTGAACAGATAAGTTGGTGGGACTGTATTTCAAATTGGTTGGTGTGATCTTTTGTCTTCTTTTTTCCAATATTTAAGGGCGTATTCCATTTGACGCCAATTTCATTATTTTCGATAATTTGGACTACATTCTGCGTCTATGGTTGTGATCACTGTGATCGTTTGTAACTGTTCTCCCCTGTTTCATTTGGGATAAGAACGTTAAGAATGCCACTAAAATTTGCCACTTTTGTCACTTTTGACATTAGATGTAAGTAATTCAAACAGTTCCAGTAGCTTCATAGCGCTTATGGCGAAAATAATGCCAAGACCCAAGTGGAACTACTTTTTGGGAGTGTGATGGTTTATATCGTTATTGGCGAACTTAACTCCAAATGGTACGCACTCTAAATATTTATGTGAAATTTTTAGATATGAAAAAAACTTACAGCTTTTCCCCTTTTTATAGTGTTTTTGTTATGTTATTGTGACGGAACACGCCCGAGGCCCAACTGATGTTAAGTGGACTAACCTCTGCCAGTAACAGATGCATTTCGTCAACGACGAATAACACTGCGCCCGTCACACTGAGACGTACAGTTGTCAAGTCTCACGTGCCTGTAGTTTTACTGGCTCTCAAGGTCAGCTGTCGGAACACACCGTTAGGTGCTTGGTGACAGATTTTCTACTTGAGGGTGGTAGCTAGCGGGCATTCGCAAAATCCCCTTCCACCATGCGGTGAAGCTCAAACCCGCGGATCTGCCGTGAACCATGGACCTGCTGCACGGCAGTCCATAGCCAATGCCACTGTGCCATCAATGCTTCAAAACCTCTGATATATTCACTCACGAAGCGTCCTTTGAACGTGAGGCCTTGTTTGCACATGCCGTCTTAGTGTGAGTGTAAGTGTTGAAGTTCATACAGCAAAGCAAAAATATATGATCTCTTAGGTAGGCCGGCAGTAGTAGTTGCAACTACACACACGTATAAGTTTATTTAAAAAGTAGTAAAAAACCCGACTGCAAATGATTTATTATCGTTAAACGCTATATCATTGCATTGAAATTCAAACTGCACGTTTTTTATGTAATCGATTTTTAAAGCCCTTCATTTATATAAGACTAAGTGATGGTTTTGAAAAAAAAAACCTCAAAATATGGCGTCTAAAATCCGCCAGTTTGTTTTTTATTATTGTATGTACCTAGTGTCACTTGCGCTATCAAGACAAATCTAACGATGTCTCACACATTAAAATCGGTTAAGCCTTTTATAAGTTACGGTGGAATAAAGAAGCTCACAAACATACATAAGTATGTGTACCCTAAAAACATAAAACTCCTTTGAGTACCCCTCCTGTACGGTTTTAAATCAAACTTATTCATCAATATAATTGTCGACGCAAATGTACAAACTGTACGAGTCTATTATAAAAAATAAAAAAAAATTAGATAGAAAAGAATCATTAGCATTTTGTAGCGGTTCCTGTACAGGACCTCAATTCCTCGCATATATACCTTGGTTATTCATAAGTACTTGAGGTCCACTGGTATCCAGTTATTGCTGAGCTTCTGCTGCAAACATCGAGTACAGTTATTGACTGGTTTTAGTTAGCATAACATAGATAAACGGAAAACTTGTCACGGCGACGTTCAGTTTAGACGACAGGTCAAGGGAAGTATAAAATCTCTAATATTACATACGTGGAAAAAAACTCACTATCGCCTTTGTAATAAAAACATACCTGATTATGTATTATTGTACAGTACTGTATCAGCCGGATAGTCCACTGTTGAAAACAGCCTCCCCCATTATGTGGGGGTTTGCCATAAACTCTACCTTAGCAGGCGTCTTGGGGGTTGCAGTGTGAGATATCAGTTCCTCAGAAAGCGCTGCTTTCCCTTAACCGCCTTTTACGAGATGGGGGGTGACATTCTAGCCCAGCACCGCACGGGTGATTGTATTATATATTTTTTTAATATTTTACCCACAACATGTTTTTCTTTTTATGCTTGATAGGTTAGCCTTTGATCACTATCTCACCTGATGCGAAGTGATAATGTGGTCGAAGATGTTGTTCAGGCTAATATAGAATTACTGTCTCTCAGGATATCTCCCGGAACACACCGTTAGGTGCTTGGTGACAGACTTTCTACTTGAGGGTGGTAGCTAGCCAGACGGGCTTCGCAAAATGCTCTACTTCCATACTTTAACGACTGCCATCCTAAGACAATCGGGATCGGCACGCGACGGCTTAACATGGCCCCCAAAGCACGGAAGCGCTCAGAAGTAATGTCACTAACGATCACCCATCCAAATCATGACCGCGGCGGACGTTGCTTAACTTTGCTGAGAAATATACGCAGCTATATTGAAGTATGAATGAATTTGGCACGTAGTACCTGCCATATTCATTCATACTTCACTCTAGCTACTGCACTCAGTAGCTGATAAATATAAATATACCTATATACATGTATAGAACCGATACAGACGTAACTATAGGAATTTGTCGGGACCCGTACATGAACCAATGGGATAATGAGAACCTCACGCTTCTGGAACTGGTAAGAGAGGCATGATTGTTAATATTAAAACTTAAGCGTAAATGGCACTTTAAGAGTTATTCCCACAGAGAAATAATTAAGTATTATACCCTATAGTTGTTCCTCTCTCTGACAGCTGTAAACATGGACGGCCAGTCCGAGTCTAGAATTCAAAGATATTTGTCCTATACAATTATGCAAGTTACGTTTGGTTCTATTGCCGACTTTTAATCTCTTGCTAGTGGAATTAAATCACGAAAACAGTGAGTTATTCTTGTATAGATTACTGAGCACAATTATACAAAACTAGCAAGTTTTTGAATACCGAAACAGCCTTTAACGTATTGGAGAGGCAAAATAGTTATTAGTTCCAATATATTTTTTATTTTCTAAAATACACTCGTACGGTTTTTACATTACCCATATGTCAGTTATATTGACAAACAATTTTCATTTAAATTCATGTTACTTAACTACGCTACTTTTCCACTCACGAAAGTGCGTGACTTAAAATTATTGAGTGTAGTTACAACTACTGCCCAGTCAAATTATTATATTTTTTATTTATTGTTTGTACCTACTATTAGCATTAAGAGTACACCTACACTAACTAAAGAATAGTTTCCAAAAAAATACTTTATTTTTATTTATAGTTGATAGGGTAAGCCTTTGATCACTATCTCACCTGATGGTAAGTGATGATTTTTATATTATAGTGACGGTTCAAGCTCGAGGCCCACCTGTTAAGCGGACTAACCTCTGCCTATAACAGATGCATATCATCACAAGTCACGAATTGCACTGCGCCCGTCACTTAGAGACAGTGTCTGTAATTTCACTGGCTCTCAAGGACTGTTGCCGGAACACTGAAACTTCTTTTTTTATTTAAATCGATGTTAATTTTATATAACCCTAAACAGATTATATTGAAAATTGTTCTATTTATCATACTATTTATGTATCCTAACTATATAGATACACAAAGTATAGTCATCATCATGCATCGTCGTCATTATCTTATCTTCTTCATACCCTTAGCCCACTGATGCGGGGCGCAGGACATGTCGTTTCTAACAAACAACAAAGTATAAAACACGGAAATAAGATTTGCTAAACAACAGATGAATTGGTCTGAAGATTTGTGTCCGTTTTTTAACTGATTCTAAAAAAGGAGGAGGTTCTTAGACCTATTTTTTGTTTATTTTGCGTATGTTACTGCAACTCTTTATTGGGTGTACCGATTTTGAAGCTGGTGCTTGTTATGTGGTCTTATTTTAATTTAAGTGAGATTTGACGTATTTGACTTATCCATAATAGTTCGTATATTATGTTTGAAGTATTTTTTTATGGGCTACACACTTAATGCCAATCAACTTTAAGAACGCTTTCATTGGTAGTATACTGCTACTGTTCGAGTAAACGGCGATAAAATGGTGAGGAGCTCGATTGTGGGTCTACTACGCAGCGAAACTTCAATAACATCAAAGAGAGTGGTGGCTTGCTGCTCATTGGATGCATCTTTTCCCGACAACGTCGTACAAAATAAACTTTATTTACATAATTCTGTTGGCTCCACTGCGGACAAATTATTCCAAACCTGACCAGGAGCGGGTTATGTTCGGAAGAGCAAAAATCTGATAATATTTTTTTTAATACCTAACTTTTACGATTTTTGTTCCTTAACTTCTCATCAGACAGAGATTAATAAAAATTTCCTAATTCATCCAATGTGTAGGTAGGTACACAAACACTGCTCGACGCAGCTAATTACGGAACGGTACAGGTCAGCCGCCTTCAAAGGAACTTTCCGTTATGCTGCGTCCAAGTGATGGAATAATATCCCACCGCCTTTGAAGAACCTGCAGAGTATAAATGGCTTAAGACTTAAACTGAAAAAATATATTTACTCGCATCAAAAAAGCGAAGAACTTTGAGTAATGACACCAGCGCTATTTAATACAATTCATATATACCTACTTACTTTATTCTCCAATATGTGCTTTAGAAGTAATTTTGGCTATAAAAAAAAGAAAAAAAAAGGGAAACTCTTTGTGCTTAATTTTGTGTATTATTGTGTGTATTTTTATATTGTGCTTTACAGTGGTTATACATAAATGTTTTAAATATGTTGATCTGTTTGTCTGTGAATTTTCGTGCGTGACGTCACCTGCCGTACCCAACGGAAGACCAGCGCTGGTTGTTCGCAGCCAGCATTATGCTGAGTTGGGGTCGGTTTGTGGCAAAAAAAATACTATTATGTAGGTACATTATATATATTATGTACCTACAAAATATGTTGAAATGTTATATTTTTTATTTTGTCTGTTTTTTTGTCACAAATAAAGCTGTCTAAATCTAAACAAGAAAATATATGTGACTGCACAAACAAACCTCTCAACTCAACTATTTACTATACACCTGTTACCATATATTTACTATACATACGAGAAATTAATGTCAACTTGACAATGTGTTCTGCCAACCCAACAAAAAACTAAAAGATCTCGTACCTACCTTCATTGCTTACTTCCGAGAAAGTCACACAATTGACACAATTGACACACACCTAGGATCCATTGAAAGCACTTCCCTACCGCTTAGTTCGTCTATTCAAGTGTGACACGCGGAACTGTCTAGAAGAAATAGAAAACTCGTAATTACGGCTGATTTGCAAGTAGTGGCTGATGCGGAAGTAATAATAATAATCGGCTGGATTTTAATTTGTATCGATAACTTTGTATCGGCTGTTGGAAGCGTAGAGCGGTAGAAATAGAAATCTTGTTTGAAGCGCTCGTAGCAAAAATTACTGAGCCGTTCTTAATCTATCAGCTAAGTTAAGCAACGTCCGTCGCGGTCAGGAGTTGGATGGGTGACCGTTAGTGACATTACTACTGAGCACTTCCGTGCTTCGGAGACACGTTAAGCCGATGGTCCCGGTTGTTGTCTTACGATGGCAGTAGTTACAGCATGAAGGTAGGGCATTTTATGCCCGCCTGGTTAGCTACCACCCTCAAGTAGAAAATCTGTCAGCTGCCAGAACACACCGTTAGGTGCTTGACGGCGAAGGACAGCTTCCTTGAGAGCCAGTAATTCTAGGCTAGCCTGAATAACATCTTTGACCACATCATCACTTATCAATTATCATCAGGTGAGATAGTGGTCAAAGGCTAACCTATCAAACAGAGAACTTAAGAGTATCTGGTATATCTAGTCTTGGGTACAAAGAACTGCAAAACGGTTAGATACCTACGTTTTGCAGTTCTAGTGAAGTATTTATATGAAATAGCACACAGTAGGCTGTTGTCTGTCTTTTTTTTGTTACTAAATAAGACCTCAAGTCTTTTTTTTGTTACTAAATAAGAGTCAAGAGGAAGCCTCATTTTTTTTTATTTGTTAACTATATTGACTTTTATTGTCTTGTACATACATTAAATAATCTGCAAATTTTACAAACTGTTTTGTGTACATATTACCAAACATATTGTGGAATATACTTTAATAAGTTTTTTCTGGGTATTAAGTAGGTACTAGCATCTAACATGCTGGGCACGCAGGCAACTGGTAATGGACTGGAGCATTTAGACTGACTGAGTGTACAATGACTTATAGGTTGTTGTCTAAATGCTTTTATTGTAGTAGCTCTTTGAAGCGCTCGTAGCGAAGTTTACTTACCTGTTCTCAACCGATCAGCAAAGTTAAGCAACGTCGCCCGTGGTCATGAGTTGGATGGGTGACGGCTAGTGACATTACATGAGGGCACGTTAAGCCGTCGCGTCGGTCCCGGTTGTTGTCATAGGATGGCAGTCGTTATAGCATGGTGGTAGGACATTTTGCGAATGCCCGCCTGGATAGCGACCACCCTAAAATAGAAAATCTGTCGCCAAGAACCTAACTATGTCTTCCGGCAACAACATCTTCGACCACATCACTTTCTATCAGGTGAGATAGTGGTCGAAGGCTAACCTATCAAGCATAAAAAAAACTATGTTTCTCCGTGTTTGTGGACGGATCTCATACCCTTATAAGTCACAACAGAATGTCAATATATATAAATTTAAAGCATCAAGTTTCGCTTCACACCTACCAAAGAGCTCATCTTCGAAATTAGTGAATACCTAAAAATAAATTTACCGCGTCGGATTGGAATGCCGCCGGACGGCCTCCGATGGTCACTTGTTCGCAAAACGCGCCGTCGAACGGGTTTACTCATTATTATCCGTTTTGAGGCTCCAACAGCTATGCAAATTTCGGCCTTATCAGTATAAAAAACGCATTGATTCTGATACCTACATTCTGCACCAGTTTTTTTTTATGCTTGATAGGTTAGCCTTTGCCCACTATCTCACTTGATGGTAAGTGATGATGTGGTCGAAGATGTTGTTCAGGCTAACCTAGAAGTACTGGCTCTCAAGGACAGTTGCCGAAACACACCACTAGGTGCTTGGTGACAGGTTTTCAACTTGAGGGTGGTAGCTAGCCAGGCGGGCATACGCAAAATACCCTACCACCATGCTATAACGACTTCCATCCTTAGACAACAACCGGGACCGACGGCTTAACGTGCCCTCCGAAGCACGGAAGCGCTCAGTAGTAATGTCACTAGCGGTCACCCATCCAACTCATGGCCGCGGGCAAATTGCTCAACTTTGCTGATTGGAAAAGAACAGCTAAGTTAACTTCGCTACGAGCGCTTCAAATCTAGTGTATGAGCAATGTTTTACCAGCGGTATGCCTTTATTGACAAAATACTTCGAACTATATACAGCACTACAGAAGAAGGGCATTTTGCGAATGCCCACCTGGCTAGCGACCACCCTGTAGTAGATAATCTGTTGTCATAACTTGGATGTGTGACCACCAGTGGAATTACTGATGAGCGCGCCCGTGCTTCGGAGGGCACGTTAAGCCGTTGGTCGCGAGTTGTTCTTAGGATGGCAGTAATTATAGCATAGTGGTAGGGCGTTTCTGGAATGACGCCTGATGAGCTATAACTCTCAAGTAGAAAATCTGTCGCTAAGCATCTAACTGTGTGCTTCTGCAGCTATCCTTCAGAGCCAGTCTTTTTTTTTATACTGAATAGACACGCATTTGACCGCAGTCTCACCTGATGGTAAGTGACGACGCGGTCGACGGTGGAGCATGCTTGCCTAGAAGATATTTATTCACCCTGTATTTGAAGACATCCAGTCACAGACGAATTGCACTGTGCCCGTCACACTGAGACGTACAGTAGTTAGATCTCATGTGCCTGTAAATTCACTGGCTCTCAAGGACTGCTGCCGGAACACATTGTTAGGTGCTTGGTGACAGATTTTTTACTTCGTTACCACCCTCAAATAGAAAATCTACTGAATGCTAGCCAGGCGAGCATTTGCAAAATGCCCACGGATGAAGCTCAAGCTATATAGTGATAGCGATCGAACCATGGACCAGCGGCATCGCAGTCCATAGCTATAACCACTCGGATATCATAACTTCAAAAATGTGTCTAGAATAGAATAATAATATGGTGAAGAATAAAATGACCGTTACTTTTAGTAAACATTTATTAGACATAGAGAAATGTTACACACTATTTAGTACATACTTTCTAGTTTACAAAAAAAATAGGCCTATATATTATCACCAAAAAGTTAACACAATATACCGAAGTACAATTTTACGTTCTACAAAATCTAACAATTAAAGCTTAAACCTTACATGATTAACTTGTCAAATAATTACAAATATTTTAAAAGTATTCTAAGAATAAACTAAATCAATATTTTAAATAAGTTGGCATCGTCAGGACCACTATGTCCTCGTTATGAATGAAATTCTATTGTTATCACTATCGCCGATGCCAATGGGTTAAACACTTAAAAATATATCTAGTGACAATTCTCTGGTACGCACGTAGAGTCAGGACCTTCTGAGGATGCTTCGTGTAGAATCGAAACACGTCGAAAACTCTTCGGGTTTGACTGCCTGGCGTTTCTGACGTAACGTTGGCGTAGCAGGAAAATTAGGCGGAATTGTCACTAGATATACTTTTTATATTTTCTAAGTGTTTTATTAAAATATGTTTTTATTTTCTTTGAATACTGTTAAATGTTTGTTATTATTAAATATGGATGTACGAAAAGTAACGCCTGAATCTATTCATTATATTAACCTGTCAATTATCTAAGAGCTTAACATGAAATAATGACTAGACCAAAACCGAGTTTTGCTTACTAATAAATACTTTACTTGGAATATAAATAAAAGTATTACTAACAACACATTTACAATGACTAACGATCAGCAATAATATAACATTAATTGATTAAACGGTAAACATCTACAACAAAAATATAATGAGAAACAAAACCACAACATCTAAGCTTTTATAAAAACAAATCATAGTAGTAAAACAATTTTCGTTTAAAAATTCGCAATTTAAGTTCATTCCATGACAAAACTAAACTAATTAGTCTGGTTTGTAGTGCAACGTAAGTTGAACTACAGGGTTATTGGTAAATGGCTAACAACCTCTTAGGGTTATCTTCTGCTAGTCCTAACAAACAATTTGAAGTGGTATTTTTTTGCTAAGTTTTTTTTTTTTTTTTGTGTTTTATTTATATGTTTTTGACTGAATAAGCACGAGGACCACCTGATGTCAAAAGTCTCTTGTGCCTGTAATGTATTATTCATATTTTTTATTACTTTGCTCGATGTACATACTCAAAACGCTATTCAAAGGGAGCACGGAGCAGTGTTGCCGCGTTGCAAATAAAAAAAAGTATTTAAAAAAGCAACATTCATTTTTTCATATCAAAAAAAAAAATGTTTCTTAGGACTAACAGAAGTCAACCCTAAGAGGTTGCTAGCATTTTATCAATAACCCTGTATATTTTGTTCAAATTACGTGAAAATATTCTACCATATAAATTTGCTTAATATATCATCAAGTTATTGACTACTCTAGAGTACTGGAGATGAAGTAGGAGAAATCAAATTTAAGATGGTCGACGGAAGATAGAAAGAATATATCCAACTAAAACATATCTAAATACAATGAAGACGTGCAATATATTAAACTCAAAATAAAAAATGTGTTTAAAAAGATCAGATGGTATCCTCTTAGTTTACCAGGCTAGAATTGCACGCCCATATCTTCCTATTGGAGTCGTAAGAGGCAATGAAGGGAATACCAGAATATGGGCAGCAGCGTCTTCTGAAAAACTGCCATCTTACATTGCGATTCCCAACTAGGACTGCCATACCGCAGGTCCATGGTTCGACCCGGCTTGAGTGGAAGGGCATTTTGTTGATGCTCGCCTGTCTAGCTACTACCCACAAGTAGAAAATATATCGCCATGCACCTAAAAAGAGAGACTTAACAACTGTATGTCTCAGTGTGACTAGCGCAGTACTATTTTTAATTTGTGATGAAATGCATCTGTTATGGGTAGAGGTTAGACGACGGCCTCGCGCTTATTCCGACACAAAAAAAACGCCTGCTGCCAAGGGTGGGGATTATGGCAATTACGGACAATCAAGCTGATACAGTATATCTTCCTGTGGTCGAGTCGTAAGAGAGAAAACGCCTGAGCGTGAGGATAATGGTAATCCCATCCCCTTATCGGGGAGGAAGTGTTCAGCAGTGAGCGATCCAGCTGAGACAGTATTGTGAGTGTTTGTTAGATTTTTTTTTTCCAAACCCCTAAAACGTAATCCTATTGATTTCAACAAAGCCGAAGTATCAAGAAGTCAGTAAAGAATCAAGAAATCAGTAAATATCCAGTTTAATGTTACCTACAGCACATAAGACTGGCCAGTATTGGGCCCCTATTAAACTACCATATAATTATATAGGATCGTTATAGCCGTGTCTTCAACGAAGAAACATAGGCAACTTCAAAAATCTCCACCAACCAAAAATTGCCAACTTTTATAACCAACGTAGGTTGGAAGGCAATAATTAACCAGGTTTGTGATTCCAACACGTTTTTAAAACGTAATAATGGAGATTTCAACAAAGCCGAAGTAACAAGAAGTCAGTATATAAACAGTTTTTAGAAAACTATAGCTAAGAAGACTGCTAGTATTAGGCCCCTATTACACTAGCATATACAGGGTTATTGGTAAAATGCTAACAACCTCTTAGGGTTGACTTCTCCTAATCCTAAAAAACATTTAAAGATTTTTTTATTTTATTTTATTAAAAAATTTTTCGTCTTAATTTTTTATTTCATTTTCTTTTGTGGTTTTTTATATGTTTTTGACTGAATAAGCACGAGGACCACCTGATGTCAAAAGTCTATTATGCCTGTAATGTATTATTACATTTTTTTTATTACTTTGTTCGATGTAAATAATCCACTCTTTTTTTTTCAAATTTTGTAATGTAATCTGAATAGCAGGCGTTATTGCAACCATAACAATATTACAATTCAAAACTCTTTTCAAAGGGACCACAGCGCGGTCCAGTGTTGCCGCGGCGGGCGTTCTTGGCTCGGAGAAGGCACCAAAACAAAAAAAAAACATCTCAAAATGTTTCTTAGGACTAGCAGAAGTCAACCCTAAGAGGTTGTTAGCATTTTATCGATAACCCTGTATACAGGATAATGTTGATAACTGTATCTTTACCGAATAAAAATAGGCAACTTCGAAAATCCCCACCAAATAAAACTTGGCAACTTCTATAACCAACTCCGTTGGAAGACAATAATTGCTAAGTTTTGTGATTACGATACGTATTAACAGTTTCCAGCAGTTCAGAGATATTGCCATAAGTTTTATTAGTGAAGACACAGCGTACATTATGATGTTATATATATGATAATGTATTTATAGGCCTCTATGCCATAAAGACGATGTTTTTTGAGAATATTGCCTCAATGTGCCATTGTATATCCCTCTCTACCCTTTTTCTATCGGTTAGCTGAGTCATAAAACGTATCTATTAATCCTTCTTCCTGGTTAAGAACCAAGTCTGCATTGGTTCTGCTTTTCCCTTCATGGAGACATGTCCTCGGTAAGTCAGCTCGAATTGGTCATCGTGGTTGTCTTCACGCATCAGCCAGCTGGAAGAAGAGTTTTAGTTGTTAAATAACGAGAAACGATGATGCCCGTAGTTCCGTGATAGGGAAATGTGTTTTTAATGCTGTCTATCGGACAGGCGGACGCTGGTTTGAATCCTATCGTGGGCTCAGATTAACCTTATGGCTTATCTTAGTCTTAGTTGATTCGTTAAGAACGTCTAAGCAACCTACGCTACAAGCGCTTTGAAGAGATTGATGTGACATGTTAAGGAAAATTACGTGGACAGGTAGAAGTTACCGCTTAACATCTGGTAGGCCCCGTGCGTAGTCTGTCACAATGCCATACTAAAAAAATAAACTTAACATATATTAGAATCTAACCGGAATTTTCTTGAAGACTAAACGAGGAGAATAACACTCCCATATTTGAGTGTGGTAATTGTACAGATGATGATCTGGTCATGGATGGTACAAGTGGCTCTCAAGGTCAGCTGCTGGAACACATTGTAGAGTGCTTGCAATTTTTTACTTGAAGGTGGAGCTAGCCATACGTTCGTGCTCGTCCACCATGCGGTGAAGCCCAAGCCGGCGGTGGGGATCGAACGACGGTCCTGCGGCACGGTGTTCCATAGCAAATCTATCTATTACCTGTTCTATCACTGCATCAAAACTACCTGTTGATGTTATTTATGCAGTATTGCCTGCGATTTCCTAAACGCCACATCATGGTAAATTTAACAAGCTCTTCTCTATAAAAAACTTATTAAAACAAAGCTTTTATTATGTTCATGTTAGTAGACGGAACTGAAAATATTAATAAATACTCGTCAAGACGATTTAAATGAACCCTAACCCCATGAGGTTGTGTCGTTTCATTGCAAAGTTTCTTTGGCCACCTTCCAGCTCCATTATCAGATCAGCACGACGTCAACATAATATTGCATTATCACGCGATTTACACATGTATGCATAATTTCAGCTCAATCGGTAACCGGGAAGTTGAATAAATTTAATTTCCAAGATTTGTAAAAAACGTCGGGATAGGTGAAACTAAATAAAAGCTTGTAAAAATGTATTCTCACGAAGGCATCATGCTTAGCAGTAAATGTGCAAAATGATACCTTAAGTGGCGTATCTATCCCCCTTGATAAAACGTTTTTTATTATATATAAGAAGTAATAAGACAGACAAGTTGCTAGCCTGTAATCATTGATTATGATCAATAATGTTCTACCTTTTCCACAGGTAACTAGCGTCTGCCTTGCGGATATAAAAAGAAACAAAAAGGTAGGGCTTCTCAACAGTGTGACCATAGTAAGTAGATTACGCACTTGCAGGTCATCTGTATTGTACGAGGGGTGACAACTGATTTCTGGACTATTGTGGTGATAGCTCTTTGAGTAGTGTCACGTCTGTTAAATATTTATTTTGAAACAATAAAGAATATTGAATGCATAAGAAGTTTCTTGCAAAGCAGTCGTATTTGAAAAAATACTTTTCTATGGAATTTGGATATATCGAGTCATCTGCAATTTCAGATATGTCAACAATGATTTAACAGTTTTAGTCAAAATTTTTGAGTGTAGAAAACTTTAAATAGAAAATATTATTAAAGTTTCGTGCTGTTCGTAAATTATTTGTGAACATGGAAAATTTTATGGAGTATTATTTCGAGGAAGTATTCTCTAATTTGGGCAGAGACTCTTTAAATGAGAGGTACAAAAGGCGGGAGTTGGTTGAGTATTTTAACACAGTAATTACTGGATGTGCTAAAGGTATATTATTCGTTGTTATATGCTTATACGAGTGGTTTAATTTTCATATGGATGTTTACGATATATTTATAGTTCACAACTAATTTACATAAAATAAAAAGCAAGTGATAAATCGATAATAAAAACCCAACTAAGATCTAATCCAAATTTTCATAATAGAAAGGGGAGCCTCGGCCGTCTTTTCGGCCTTTAAATGGTTATATCTTTGTTACTGTGTATCGGTATGGCGAATTGCTTAAAAATAATAATGGTAAAAAGAGTATATTTATGGGATCTTCATGCCAGGAACATGTTCATTTAATGTTTTTTGTTTTCGCTCTACCGTAAAAACGGTAACACACACATGCGTCAAACTAAGTGTGATTATAGTGAAATGTGTAACTTACAATAACAATTAATAAAGCAGACCAAATGCAGGTTTCGTAGAGAGGCTCGCCTTTGTAAATGAAAAGGTGTAAAATAGGTCCCGTTTTCTAGCACGTCACTCTAAAAACCCTCAAAACTCATTACTTATATGGGGACCTCCTTTATTATTATTGGTTGAAGTTGAAGATAAACACTCCTTTAAAATGGTCGGGCTCAGATATAGCCGACAAAGTTTTATGTTCGTATAACTATGATGCAATACATAAATACTCGGTAAATAACTATGCCATACTTTCTGACATATTCTTTAAGACTTATGTATCAAAATGTTAATATAATCACTTCAGGTCAGAATTTATCAGACAACACGACGTGCAAAAACTTCGTGGCCTCAACCATTCGGTACCACAACCACTGCAAGTCCAGCAACGGTGATGTCTGTCTCATGGGGAAATACCATAACCTTCTCTACATAGCAATAAAGCTGGCATTTGATTGGAGTCTCCAAGACAACGCTATTGTGGCAGCTTTGCTTGATGAACTGTATGCTTGTGAAGGCACATTTGAAAGGATATTTTTGGGTAAGCTGTAGAATAAATGTCACAGAAAAAATATTTTACAAATTATTGGAGCATAAAATGATATGCCCCGGGCGGGGATCGAACCCGCCCCTCCGATTTCGGGCCGGATACCTAAACCACTCGGCCACTTGGGCACGCTATTTGTAGTCAAGATTCTGTACTCCAATTGTATTATTTTAACTGTCATAGGGGAAGGTGCGCGGCCATCAACCTAACTACTCGACTTTATCTGGTCGAAAGAAGTGCTTGCTCCAACACTGAACTCTCGAAATGATGTCGCTACCCTTCTATATCTTTAAATATGATTTAAAGATATAGAACAAGCACTATCGTAAAAGCGAAAATCATATTTTACAAGTTATTGAAACACAAAATTTTATGCCCCGAGCGGGAATCGGGAAATATTTGGGCTTCAATAATTTGTAAAATATGATTTTCGCATAACACGCGATAGTGCTTGTAGAAGTACCTAAAAGAAACAACTTCAAATTACGATAAGTACTTACTACATTTGTTACAACACGCTACAATGTTCATAATATAATTATTAGTGTGACGGCTGTGATATGGTACCTAATAAGGTGAACATTTCGAGTACTCCTTGTTTAAGCAACTTGGTATCAAAAATACGAGCAAAATAAAGCAAAACTTAACAAGTTTAATGCCATTCTGTTGCAAACAATTCCGTACATTAACTGATTCCATATTTATTCTATGTAAATATATAAAATGTTTCCAGATAATCTTTTATCAAAATCCATAATTGTTTTGCAAGCTGATCAGACTCAGTTGAAACGCCAGAGTTAAATCTCTGAAGAAATTTGTTGTCTCATTTCAATCATTAGATCAGCTTGATGTCGCCATAATATTGTATTGTCATAAATAATCAATTACTTATACTATTTTGCCTCGTATCATAAGCATATACGAATAAGACCCTGATTACACTATCATATAAATATACAGTATCCTCAGACCAAAGAATTCGTTCTTCGTCTGAGATAGAAACGTAGTTAAAGCTCTGTCTCCACTCCCTACCAAACAAAAGTTGCCAACTTTGTGTTGCCAATACGACAAAACTTCTGTAAATCTGGGTCTCCATCTACCAAACTAAATTGGTAACAGTTTGCGTCCAACACGTGTTGATTGTTGAAGACAATATTGCCAATTTTATTTCGTGGACATTTTAGAAGTTGCCAACTATTGTTTGGTGGAGACACAGGTTTTACTTTGATCCTGTGTATATGACAAGGTAATAGGGACTTGAATAGATTTTAATTAAATGTTATAAAAATGAGTATGGTCTGACCTGGATGTCGAAAAAGTCTGCATGGTTTGAAAGGTTATGGTTAATGGTACCATGAAGTAATCGTATCTATAGCGACTTTCTTTAAGTACGTAAGGCCGATCAATATATTACAAAATCACGAATATACTCGTACGATAGTAAAAATTAAAGTCATGTGCGGGATTCAAAAAATGCAAAGATTTCTGCGATATTGTTTTATTCGCAGATGATACCTCTCTGATTTTTAAAGTAGATAGGAAAGACAGTGAACTGACGCATGTAAATAATGTATTATCTAAGATTTGTAAATGGTTCGCCGATAATAATCTTCTCCTAAATTCAAAAAAGGCGAAATGTTTAAAGTTTTCTTTACCAAATGTTCCTTATGTTGAACCAAACATAAAGCTTGGCCCAGATAAACTCCCTATTGACAAAGCGACAGTCTTCCTGGGAATCAAAATGGATTCCACTTTACAATGAGATCCACATATACATGATCTCTCCGGAAGACTTAGTTCTGCTGCATATGCAGTTCTTAGGATAAGACAGTTAACAGAGGTAGCTCCTGCTCGCCTAGTTTATTTCGCGTACTTCCACAGTATTATGTCGTATGGTGTATTGCTGTGGGGAACTGCTGCTGAGATAGAGACAATCTTTATCATACAAAAGCGTGCAATTCGAGCCATATATAAAATGGGTCCTAGGGAATCTGTGAGGGATCTTTTTAAAGAAATTTATATTTTAACTTTACCAAGTCTGTATATATTTGAAAATATTATGTATGTTCGTAAAAAATTGAGTAAATTTAAATTAAACAGTGACAATCACGATTACAATACTAGGAATAAAGATAAAATAGCGGTGCCAGGTTTTTGATTAGCAAAGGCAAATAAAAGGTCCTTCTTAGGTAATTGTGTGCGGTTTTATAATAAAGTTCCCAAACATATTACAACGCTCACAGAAGAGAAATTCAAGTTGCATGTGAAAAACATATTGATTAAAAAATCCTACTACACAGTTTCTGATTACATAAACGACAAAAATGCCTGGACAATTCCGCCTCCGCCAAGCTATTGCCTGTCACCTACATAATTTAAACAAATATTGTAATAACTCTATTATATAGTAAGTAACACATTGTTAAAAGATGTTTAAAAGAACGGCCCCGAGTTTCTTGCCCGTTCTTCTCGCAGTGGCTCTATACAATTTATTTGCTGAACGTGGCAGTACAATGTAGAATATTTCAACACTAAAATTTGTAATTGACCTTCATAAGAGCGTCGTAGACGCCTAAATTGAATAAATGATTTTGACTTTGACTTTGAACCATCGTATTGGGATGGAGCGACATCTATAGTACCACTTGCGTTGTACTACAAACAAGACCAATTTTGCAATTGGTTTTATTATTGTAAATGATGACGCAACCGTATAATTTTAATATTGTTAGGTTTGCAATAACGCCTGCTATGCGGATTTCATGACAAAATCACGAATATACGATATGAAAAATTTAAGTCATGTGCGGGATTCGAACCCGTGTCCATCCACCCCTTGAGCCGGGGTATGCTCTAACCAATTGAGCTAACATGACATGACGTCATAACTCAAATAATATAGTTTTACGATGAATATAGTTTTCAAGCAACCCATTTATATTACAGGAGCCATTTTCGGAACATCTGCACCTTATTTCCTCGCAGGCTGGAAGTCAGACTTCATGGATAAAGAAGAAAACGTTCACGCTTTAGTCTTCTTCCTCGATCACGCTACAAATGCCAACCTAGAATTTCATAATGGCACCAAAACTTATCGTTTCATAGACGTTCCATTAGAAAGCTGTGGACACACAACACCAGTAAGAGTTGTCATTCAAATGGGAGCTTCAGAAATGCTGATGATCTTACTCAGATTTGGAGCGAGAGTCACCTCTGAGAAAGCATCAACAAACCCAGCGGAATCAATCCTGGACAGGCTGAAAGAATACAACAGAAAATACCCATATGAGTTAGTGAGTTGTCTGAAACTAATTTTAAGGGCAGTTCCCCATATCAAGTTTACGGTAGACAAAAATGCGTTTAAGCATTTGGGATTGCCTGATAACTACAACTACCAAAGGAAGATGGCTCTGGAGAAATATGGGGAGATATTGCAAGATCACTTGATGCCAGCTTCGAGATGTGGGTTACGTCCTGTTGAGTTGAAACATCTATGCAGGTGTCAGGTGAGGCATTTGTTATGGAAGAACTTTGAATTGCCTTTGGGAATTCAGAAGCTACCGGTTCCGTTGAATGTGAAAAGATATTTGGATTTATGTGAAGATTAAATGACATACTAAACAATTGTTGTATTTATACAGGCCCCTTAACCATGACGAGGACTGGATTATCCCACCAGTAGTAGGAATATAAAATTATAGTTCTTTTTTTAGGCAAAATCTTTTCAGTAGTTAATTTTTGGCACATTAAAAAAATTGTTTTCACTTTGATTTTTAACATACTTTTTATTACATATTTTACCCACTTCCATTGTAAAAATAGTTTCAGGCAAATCCATACTAATATTATAAATGCGAAAGTAACTCTGTGTGTCTGTGTCTGAATTTTCACACCAAAACTACTGAACCGATTTGAATGAAATTTGATATGGAAATAGTTTAGGAAGGACATAGAATAGTTTTTATCCAACTGCGCAAAAAGAGGTTAATGTTTTTGCGCGATAACCAACAATCGCGCGGGCTGAGCCGCGGCTGGAAAGCTATTATCTAAATATGTAAATGGTAGATACAAATCCCTGTGAAAAACTACTGAACCGATTTAGATGAAATTTGGTATGGAAATAGTTTGAGAACCAAGGAAGGACATAAGTAGTTTTTAACCAACTGCGCAAAAAGAGGTTAATGTTTTTGCGCGATAACCAACATAACAGAAAACTAGTATGTATCTAAATATGCAAAATATGGTAGATATATATCCCTGTGGGTTACTGAGTTACAATACCACCACCCAATTTTATGTGGGTGGTGGCCCGTGGGTGTCGTAAGAGGAAACACAGGGAGAAATATCAGATGGTGGAAAACATCGCCATCTGAAGAACTAACAACATCACACACATACTAACTCACTGCCCGGACTCTCCCACAACGGGGAAGACATTAGCATATGTAGTGACAGATACACAAAAGTTAGGTCCTTATTTCTGTTCCCAGGATACAGTCCTTTATAGGAAGGATGGACAGACGACAGGATTAATAATAGGATCCGGTTTTCTAGGACATAACCTTAAAATATTCTATGTTAACTTGATGGTGACTATGTTAACGGATATGATGATGATCATATCCGTAAATGATTAAGTTTACGGATATGATTTTAATAACCTCACTCCTACCAATGCTGACAGCCCAATGAAAATTGTTCAACAAAATATACAAACTTGACAAGTGCCATTGATTTCGTTACATACTTGTAAAATAGGTTTCTTATGACTTTTGGTAAGTTAAGGGGTTTTCATGTTCAGAACTGATGGAAGAATAAGTCACCCCCCTAATCGTAAGCGTCTCGCTTATCCATTGCAGTTGCAGTGTCACTTTACTGCGCTTGTCACTCCGAGAAATTTAGTTTTTATATCTGCTCAGTAATTTCATTTTCCTACTGCCGTTCACACCTAAACACAGTAGGGTTTGCACACTACTATTTCGTGTAAAATATCTGACACTGCAGCGGTACCCACGAATATAGACACTTGCTGATATAGCCTATCACCTAATTGTCTTGGAAAAGTGATGTCTTAAAAATATTGCCTGTAATAAAGCTAGAACATATAGAAACCACTCCGAATATACAAATGATCTCAAGGGCGGGACTATCTGTTCACCACCGGTAATTTTATTCCGGATTGAGCCAGAACATGCCCGTGGGGTGCCGGGCTAGAATGTTACCCCCATTGCTACCTGTGGGTGTCGTAAGAGGCGACTGAATGTAAAGTACCGAAAGGTGGGCAGCAGCGCCTTCTGAGGAACTGATATCTTAAACTGCGATACCCAAGACGCCTGCCAAGCGTGGAGATTATAGCAAACCCATATAATGGCAGAGACTGTGTTCAGAAGTGGACAATCCGGCTAATACAGTACAGTACAGAGCCAGAACAAATCTAAGCACACGTTGCTGTTTGATTGATGAATTTATAGAAATCCTCGCAAAGTTGGTCTGTGAAGTGAGCCTTTCTTGCGAGGAATCCTAACCCTGAAATCTATAATATGGTTACCATATACACGGTTTACGTATACAAGCAGTGGATCTCTTTGTGAACTAGTTCGTCCAGGAAAATACTGCTACCATACCAGCCCTTGCCGCTTACGTAGTTCACCTGGGTGTACTCGTACAATGGGTAAGATTTTCTTCTTCTCACCTGTTTCTACCGCTAAGCAGTAATGTAGCATTACTGTGTTCCAGTTTGAAGGGTGTGTGAGACTACCAATAGTTGGACTGACGATATCATAAAAGTCGCTGGTAGCTTATAGTTATAACATAGAGAAATTATCATTCATCTATGGTTATTAGTGGCTAGTAGCCGTTCATTGCGGTGTTCTAAGGAGGAGGCTTTGGTTCAACAGTGGACGTCTTCCGGCTGATGATAATGGTGATGGCGATAATTTTATGATAATGTGACAGCTGTTCAAGTGATAGATTATGATGTATTATTCTGTTTTCATTTCAAAGTATGGTTTCATTCATTGAACATTAACAACAAAATAGGTTTCAAACGTGACTGCTGTCAATGTGACTTGTGACTAAATTAAATGTGTTATAGGCAAAAGTTACCACTTCACACCGTTGTGGGCTTCATAATTGTTCCGTTACATAATCACATAAGAAAAATTATTAAAAAAGATTCCAGAGCATCACAGCTGTTGATCAATGAGGTTCTAGATTTATATTGGAGTGTTCGTAGCGAAGCTTGCTCAGCGGTTCTTAAACGATCAACCGAGTTAAGCAACGTCCGCTGCGGTCATTCTGCTGAGCGCTTGAGTGCTTCGGAGGGCACGTCAAGCAGTCGGTCCCAGTTGTTTTCTTAGAATGGCATGGTAGTAGGACATTTTGCGAATGCTCGCCTAGCTAGATGCCACCCTCAAGTCAATCAGCCGCCAGCACCAGTGTGCTACAGCAGCTGTCCTTGAGATCCAGCACCGATCACATCTTCACCTACCATCAACTGAGAGAGTTGACAAATGCTAGCCAAGTACAATAAATTTAGGATACCTCATCAGCTAAGGACAACTTATAATTATAGTGTCAACATCATTGCAGACAACTACTTGGTTCTTAACACAGACAAGGGGATCCGAAACGATTCAACGAAGAAGAGGCTGTAATCTGGCGATGTCGGTAATGGAACATATGGAACTATATTAGTAGTTTGTCCACTTTTGTCCCATAGGACTCCTGGATCAGAATAGTGGTAGACACCATGGGGCTAGGGGGATAGGCCAAGCCTATCAGCTACTAACAAATGAATATTGACTTACTTGTAAGTATCTTCACTGACGTTAATGGTTCCGGGTACCCCGGTAGTCTCACAGCGGCTGGTCAAGTTGACAGTATTGCCGAAGAGGCAGTAGCGAGGCATGCGATGTCCAATGACTCCCGTTACCACCTCGCCCGAGTGTATACCGATGGTAATACCCTGAAAGGTATAAGTATTCCAGTAAAATTATGCAGTGATGGATCCGTGGCATTGGCTATGGACTGCCACACATAAGTTCCATGGTTCGAATCCTGCCGCGGGCTTGAGCTTCACCGCATGGTGGAAGGGCATTTTGCAAATACCAGCCTGGCTAGCTACCACCTTCAAGTAGAAAATCTGTCGCCAAGCACCTAACTGTGTGTTGCGGCAGCTTTCCTTGGAGCCAGTCATTCTAGGTTAAACCTGTTAACACCTTCGACTACATCATCACTTACCATCAGGTGAGATTGTGGTCAAAAGTTACCAATCAGCAATAAAAAATATATTATATCGTGGGTATTATTTTACTTAGGATTTATTTCCTACATAAGGCTTAGAATCCATGTCTCTAATTTTAAGTTGCCTTTATCTTTGAATATATTTTGCAATTACCTTTGCGTATATTTATCATAAGAAGTTCTTTCATAGATTCCTGGTACTTAGGAGTAATAGAAATATTAATATCCACAGCATTGAACTTACAAAAACCGGGAGAAATGGCACCCGAACTTCGTATGACGTCTACTGCATGCTTGTCTTCCTGTTTTTGTCATTCATTAAAACAATATCATATACAATGGAAGTGTAGATGTTTGCATTATAGGCTTGTGTTAAACGTTCTTCACATTATATTGTCGTCATATTAGAGTGTACCCTATCATCGTTTTTTTAATTAAATCAATGATTCACAGACGTAAAACGACTCTCTTTGAAGAAATCGGATTATAAAGGATGCTAAAGAGAGAAAAAACAACAGATTGTTTCATCCATTACAAATATTACAATGAAGGACCTTGATTTGCTCTTCGAACTTATGACCGCCTGGTAAATTGTTCTCGCTCCGTAGATTTTATCTTTGTAAAATCATTGTAAGTATTAAAATACTTATGAAAACCGTAGTTTCATTCGAGAGTCTCCATATGGGGCGACGCAGGAGAAGATTTTTTTGCGAAACGAGGTCTGTCTATCATTTTACATACCACGGGTTCACCATCAACAGTTACGGTCTGCGACAGGTCCATCATCTCTAAAGCAAGCAAGCAGATGTGCTTCGCGTGCCCTGGTTCATACTCTGGAAGACCAGAAACTGCCATGTATTTGTCTCCCACTGTCTCCACCTATAAAATAATAAATAACTTTATTATTGACACAGAAATTTTTACGGACTTCAATAAAAAGGGGTGTTACTAAATTATTTATTTTTATTTTTATGTTCGTTATAAATTTTGACTGAGTGAACCGATTTTGATGATTTTTGAAAGCATCAGCATTCGGCCACACAAACCACACACCAAGCTGATGCTTGCAGCTTGGTGTGTGGTTTAACAGCCGTTTTTGAGTAAACATGACATTGGACGTCATGTCATGTTAGCTCAATTGGTTAGAGCATACCCCGGCCCAAGGGGTGGATGGACGTGGGTTCGAATCCCGCACATGATTTAATTTTTTTCTATCCTATATTTGTGATTTTGTAACGTAATCCGCATAGCAAGCGTTATTGCAAACCTAACAATATTAAAAATTATAAGGTTGCGCCATCATTTACAAGTATAAAACCAATTGCAAAATTGGTCTTGTTTGTAGTACAACGCAAGTGGTACTATAGATGTAGCTCCATCCCAATACGATGGTTAAAGAACGATAGGAAAGATTTGAGTTTTGACGTCATGTAATGTTAGCTCAATTGGTTAGAGCATACCCCGGCTCAAGGGGTGGATGGACGTGGGTTCGAATCCCGCACATGACATACATTTTTTCTATCGTATATTTGTGATTTTGTAATGTAATCCGCATAGCAGGCGTTATTGCAAACCTAACAATATTAAAAACCGTAAAGTATTTTCCTATCTTGATGATATTGTCATTCACAATGAATGAAAATCGATCCCATAAGTAGCAAGGGGCACTAAAAAAGGGAGATTTTTTTTAACATAAATCTATTTCAACACTCAAATCTGTGAAATAACTTGCTGAAGTCGGTACCATGCGCACAGTATTGTGATAATAGGTACTTTTGAACCATCATGGTACCGACATCAACAAGTTATTTCTACTAATGATAACTTTCATAATGATATCACGTTCATCAACTGCCACGGCAGGCGTCTTGGGGATTACATTGCTTACAATGTTTCTAAGGCAGAAGTCAACCCTAAGAGGTTGTTAGCATGTTACCAATAACCCTGTATAGACAACCCTGCGTGTCCAGACTAGAGTAGGAACTTGAATCTCATACGGGCCACCAGTCACACATTTTGGTGTTATTATGGTTCCCATTTGGAATAGTTTAAGCAAGGGCAGCCATGGGTGCTGGTGAAGTTAAAAGGACCAAACACAACTTTATGGTTGCAGTGCAGTCCACCACCAGCGACAAAATGTGCTATAGGACAGAGGTTACCGCTTAAGCCCAGGTAAACCTCATGCTTATTCCGTAACTCAATCATATAAAAAAATTGGAACAAGGGACAAGGTTGAACTCTTGGTAGGAACACACAGTACAACATATTATACATATAACTACGAGGGTAGATATTAATAACTAATAAGAACTAACATATATTAAGAACTAAAGTTTCCCAATATCCATCCCAATACGATGGTTAAAGAACGATAGGAAAGATTCGAGTTATGACGTCATGTCATGTTAGCTCAATTGGTTAGAGCATACCCCGGCTCAAGGGGTGGATGGACGCGGGTTCGAATCCCGCACATGACTTTAATTTTTCCTATCGTATATTTGTGATTTTGTAATGTAATCCGCATAGCAGGCGTTATTGCAAACCTAACAATATTAAGACTAAAGTTTGCTTCCGCCACTCTTGTACCGAAGCCGCATTTACACATGCCTACGATCGGCGCGGCGGCGGCGCGAATATATAACAGGACGCTCACAATTCTTCTCCTAGCGTAACCAGTCAATTATTACAAACCCTAAGCATGCACATGTACATCGCAAAAATAAACAAACGATAATCTATGCTGGAGTGTAAGCAAATAATTAGATAGACTTGGCAAATGTGTTTTCATTTACCTTTTTTGTAAATGCTCAGGATTGCTCGCAATGGAAACATTGTATGGATACATTTATTTAAAAGAATTGTAATGTCTTAGATTTATTTTTTTCTTAAAGAACTGATTAGTAATCTTGAGATAATAAATACTTAAATAAGATAGCCATTTAAATGAAACGTAAATGCAACGCAAATGCCGCTCAAATGTAAACATAGTCCAGACTCCAGTGTTGCAAGTTGGAGTAGTTACGTTAGACGTATGTGTTGATATAATTCATAAAAACGTTTGGCCGAACGTTTTATCAAGTAACTCGACGAGCCACGAACACGCATGTGCAAATGCGGTTTATTAATATTATTATATTTATTACACAATATAGCGGTTTAATTCTCTCGGGAGCCAAGTCATCGTGATCATAGTATATAACAAGCTGCCTGTTTGAAACCACAGTAAGACTTTCCGTTTAGTATATTGGTAAAATATATTACATATTGATAACAGATGAACTAATGCTTCGCTCGCGCCCTTTTGTACTAAATAGTCAAATCACATAATCGTTCCTATTGTGAGCGTCAGTACTGTGGGTACATTATTAATTTCGGAACAGATTCATCCTTACGAACAAACGAATGCAACGAAAACGCAAAGCGGAATGGAATACACCTTTCCACAGTACGTTCGCTTCTTCGTCACTTCTGCCTGTGCTTCTACACCTAGTGGCATTATGACGCTGACAAGCTAAACAAGATGGCGCTGTAATAAATAGTATTTTGTACTGTTAAAAACATTTATTGGTTTATATACCAAAACCTATTGCTAAGCATTTGTTGATGTTTCCAATTACCTTTCAATGTTTATATACATTTTTTTTACTGTGGCAAGTATATATCTGAGGATATGGTGTATTGTAAATTTGGCACTGTCACCGAGCGACGGAGAAATCTACGCAAGATATTCTGGCGAACGCAATGTTCAAAACCGAAACTGCAAGCAATAATAAAACGATACGATTTAAAATGCATGGTGCATGGTGGTAGGGCATTTTGCGAATGCCCACCTGGCTAGCTACCACCCTCAAGTAGAAAATCTGTCGCCAAGCACCTAACAGTGTGTTCCGGCAGCTGTCCTTGAGAGCCAGTACTTCTAGGTTAGCCTGAACAACACCTTCGACTGCATCATCACTTACCATCAGGTGAGATAGTGGTCAAAGGCTAACCTATCAGGGATAAAAAAAAAAAAAAAAAAAATAACTTTTTGACTAAGTAAGTATTGAAATTTACAACTTTTACACAAAAACAAATCAATTATTAGTCTGTAGACTTGCATGAAACTTGCATACGTGAGGATGAAGTAGAGAATAACAGTGTACTAGAGTGCGTTTATTCATTAACATCGCACTTTGGCGTTCACATAGTCAGTTTGATCATCCGAGCCTAGGAACTGTTTAGCTATCCTGTATTACAAGTTGTGTTTTTTGATTGGGTTTAACCAAAAAGCAACCTTATTGAGACGGAAAAATATTTGTAGACTACAATAATACTTACCAATAGCTCTAGACAAGGCGGTATAGGTATCTCGCCTTCTATGCGTTTGAATTTCTCTTCAGCGATAAGATACATGTTCTTATCACGATCAAGTAGTTCTTAGACTGTGGCGAGCGTCATTGCAGCGACGCGCATCACACGAGCGATTGTGATTTTTATCCAATATCCGGAGTCATGAATGCGCGTGTCTTAGCGCGAAGACGCCTTCATGAGTTGTCCCATAAATTTGACGTAGCTTCGGCTATGGGCCAGTGGTGGCAAAACGGTCCAGAACTGGATGATAGTGACGGAATTATATCTACGCTTAATTGTAAAGGTTTGAGTGAAGCTGCACAAGAAACTAGAGAACATCTTACCTTGTAGACGTTTGCGTTTCTCTTTGGATCGGTAAGAACATCGAAAGCAGTATAAATGTCATTCAGCATCCTGACAATTTTCATAGCACCCTTATGGTCATTGTTTCTGGCGCAGTAGTTGGCAAAGCCCACGATGCCACTGAAGAGGAGAGTGACAGTGTCATAGCGACGTGCTGGGACTGGCCGACGGTGACGGAGCTCCGTGGCCACGCTTATTGGAAGTACTGAGTAGAGGAGTCTGAAATCACAATAAAACTCTTTCGGACTCTTTTTGGAAATAATTGCAGTCAGTGACTAAGAAGTTTCATATCCAATAGTGATTAACAGAAGGCCAACTATCACCTCTTAGGGCATGTTTCAGAATGTTCTGGTAAGTTCCGGTTATACTACCCAGAACATATTTAATAAATAAAACACAATCTTGCGTTTCACAGTCATCGATTTAGCCTATCCATTGGTTTAAAGCTTGAAACGCGCTGCATGTTAACTGTCATTTTTACCATTCAGTTATTTTATGTTCTGGATAGTATTAGTAAAAGGCCCTTATAGTAGTAACAACATAACCTTACTGCAAAACCTCCACGACAACAACTATTGTATGACCAGGAGGACTTGACTGTGACTACTTTTACGCAAGCTTTCTTCTTGTCTATTTACCGTCATATTACTTGAAATATATGTACTAATCATACTAGTCTAATTTAAAACTAAAAAAAAAGGTTACAACAAAATTTCGTAAACCGTTCCATCAATATCAACATCGTAGTTCGGAATAATGTGAGCATGACAACGCTATATAATACAAATCTTGTATCCCTCTTGCATCCGTTGCAGCATCCGTGATACAATTTCATTAGTTTTTTTAAGTAGAATACCAAAATTGTTTGAGGTCCTTGTGAGTCGTGATAATTCGTATCTATGTATGATTATTTTAAGCATGAAACAAAACGCTCCTTTTCTATGATGGTCCCTAGACCTTTCCGTATAATTTTATAGGCGCGCCGCTCCACAGTTAATTTTTAATGGGCATTACAGTAGTTAGTACAGGTAGGCCCTAAGTTTTTTTTACCTGTAGATGAATTGTGAACTCCCCAGATTTACTAGACAAATGCAAGGTAATTGCCGTATTCGCTACCAGTCTTGCATTTCCGAGCTTCCGGTAAATACGTTGCCGCAAATCGTGTGTTTTTAGAAAAAGTTGTAGACAATATGCCTTCCTGTGTCTTTAGACACTACACTAGTTATACAGGCACTGTGAGAGATAAGAAAAATATTTCATTTCACCCGTAAGTATTGCTATTATTATTGTATGAGTATTATTATTATTGAAATGTATTTTAACTTTCTAAAAGATGACCTAGATATGGATCGGGAGCGCAGAGCGTTGACGGTGAAGGTGCATATGTTGTCCAGGAGATTCTTTAGTTGCTCAAACGAAGTCAAAATAACTCTGTTCAAGGCTTATTGCCAATCATTTTATGGAAGTAGCTTATGGACAATGTATACACAAAAAACTTATAGCGCTCTGCGCGTCCAGTACAATAATGCTTTCAGGATTCTGATGCGGCTGCCACGTTTTTGTAGCGCTTCTACCATGTTTATGGAAGCCCGTACTGACGCGTTTGCAGCCATAATGCGCAAAAAGGTAGCATCACTGCTGTGCAGAGTGCGTGCCAGCAGCAACAGTATCCTGTCAGTCATCGCAAATAAATACGACTGCCCAATCCTGCGACACCAAATTGCGGTCCTTATAAAATAAATATTGTTATTGTTCTATAACTAGAACAATATTGACATGAAAATAATATATTCAATTGACATGAAAATGAAGTTTTAATATTCTATAATAATTTAATATGAAATTTAATTTTGTTAATTTTAATGTAAACATTTAATCTTTAGATATCTTTATTATTATTATTATTTAACTCTCTGGGTAGGCGTCGTTTGTTACACTACGTCTGTCTTAGTGTGAGTATAAATGCTAATAATGATAAAATGTAAAATTTAAAACATGATCGCTTTGCGGATTTAGTATTGCATCAAAATTGAACTATTGATCAGTAAGTACAAAATTACACATTTACGAGAAGAAAAATTAAATTCACGTGCGGGACATTTACACATTCCCGCAAATTAAAATAATTCTTCCTCTCTTAAATTTGTATTTTTGTAATGTTATCCACAGAGCATGCGTTATTGCAAAAATAATAATATTTAAAATAGAATAATATTGATACTATATTTAAAATATATTGATATTGGTTGTTCTTAAACTTTTTACTTAGCACTAAGCTGTCTTTGATTTTACACCCCTACGAGTTATTTACTAGGATATGTGTTCAAAGACAATTTTGTCTTATAGAAGCGTCCGATATGAAATAAATATGTCAGATTTACAAAATTTTGTTTTACAAACCTATCAGTCTTCTGCTTCTCAGAATCCAGTTCCCTGAAGGTCTGCTGTAGCTTGTCAGTGAGAACTTCCAAATTCTGGGTCAGTTTGTAGTCAGCTTCAAACTGTTCCGACATGAGGACCAAGTCGCGGGTTGCATCATGGAGTGGAATGTCAGAAATGCAGAGGCCACGGCTGAAGTGGAAAAAGATAAACAGTTATAAAAGGTAACGAATGCAGAGAAAAGGTTGATACCATACCAAGCCAGAGACACTTCTCTTCAATTTCAAATTCGAAATTGAAGAGAAGTGTATTAATAACGCTTCCCATACAAACGTAGTATCGTCATATTTTAACAAATATAATTTAATTAAAAGTTAAAAAACCCGACTGCAAATTATTTATTTTTGTTAAGCGTTTTATCGTTCCATTAAAATTAAAACTGCAAGTTATACTTATATATCCCCCGTGGGGTGCCGGGATAGAATTGCAGCTCCCCATATCATCCCGAGGGTGTCGTAAGAGGCGACTAAGGGAGAAACACTGGAAGGTGGGCAGCAGCACCTTCTAAAGAACTGCCATCTTACACTGCGATCTCCAAGCCACCTGCCAAGCGTGGGGATTATGGCAAATACCCCCTTAACAGGGGAGGCTGTGTTGAGCAGTGGACCAGTCGGCTGTTACAGTAGTACAGTACTTATATATTAATAGAATCCTCTCTTAAAGTCCTTCATTTGAAAGCAGTAATGGCTCAGTGGCATTGGCTATGGACTGCCGCGCAGCAGGTCCATGGTTTGAATCCCGCCGCAAGCTTCACAGCATGGTGGAAGGGCATTTTGCGAATGCCCGCCTGGCTAGCGACCACTCTCAAGTAGAAAATCTGTCGCCAAGCACCTAACGGTGTATTCCGGCAGCTGTCCTTGAGAGCCAGTAATTATAGATTAAGCCTGTTAACACCTTCGACTACATCATCACTTAACATCAGGTGAGATTGTGGCCAAAGGCTGACCTATTTGCAATAATAAAAACCAACTCAATGGGTCTGGGAGAAGTTGTTTTTTGTTTCGCGCTATACTGTTTTTTTTTTTACTGTCACCTGCGCTATCAAGACAAATCTAATGATATATTAAACATTAAAATCGGGTAAGTCATTTAGAAGTAATGGTGGAATAAAGGAACTCACAAACATACATATCTAAACCCATAACACTCTTTTTTTTGGGCAGTCGTTTCAAAAGCAAGTAGGTATTCAAACTCGGTGAAATTTTGCATGCATGTCTTTGAGCCGAATATCTATGTACCTTTTTATTTTTATTTCTTCCTTATTTTTCGTTTCTAAATCAAAACGAAATTCTTATCAGGTAAAATATTATATAGCCGATGCTACTTACATTTACTAAATAAGGGCTAAAATTTGCAACAACCCCCTCCCTACTTGACGACCTGAGTGCCGTGCTTTGCATCTGACGCAATTCTTCCTATACCTTAGGAATATGGAAAAATGCTTTTTTTTTCTATCACTTTACTGTCGGTATATGTAACTTTACTAATATTGATTGAAATGTTATGAGGTGACTATAACAAGTTTTCTGTTATGGATATACAACATTGATGGAGCATATCTCTTTGCATGGTTTTACCTGGCTTATGCCACTGCGCTCCACGCACGGCTATTATTTTCATATTAAGTAATGCTTGTTTACATCCCGGAGTACATTCACATACCTACTAATAAAAATAGATAGATATATAGATAATACTTTATTGTTACACCAATAATAAATTATACATAGAAGATTGTTATTTATACATATTACTTACCGAGTGAGATCGTCAAGGTTTGTGACACTTGGGTAGCATTGGAATACCACCACATCTGTCTCGGGGATGTACAGCATTTGACCCTAAAACAATAAATATTTTTTTTTTTTTTTTTTTTTTTTAGTCGTTATAGGTTCGCGTTTGACCACACCCTGCCTGATGTTAAGCATTGATGTGGTCTAGGATGGAGCACGCTTACCTAGAAGAAACCTATTTACTCTCGATTTGAAGACACCCATATTGTATTCATCGGGAAAGACTGACCACGGTAAGGAGTTCCACTCTTTCGCAGTACGCACGAGAAAAGTGGAAGCGAAGCGCTTCGTACGAGTCTTCGGAATATCAACCATGTACGGATGGCGCCTCCCCGTTTGTCTGGACGTCCGATGGAAAAAGGGTGAGGGCGGAACCAAGTCGTGCAGTTCTTGTGCACATTCACCGAAATGTATCCGGCAAAAGACCGATAGACAAGCGACTTTACGGCGGTGCTCAAGGCTTTGCAGCCGAGACTCCTTCAGAAAGTCGCTGCCTATTAACCTCCTGGCGCGTCTCTCAATCGACTCCAGTGCCTCAAGTTGGTATTTGGCAGAGCCGTCCCAGAGGTGAGAGCAGTACTCAACACAGGACCTTACTTGCGCTTTGTACAAAGTTAGCATCTGTTCCGGTGTGAAGTACCGTCTCACCTTTGAGAGGATACCAAGTTTCTTGGCGGCTAACTGAGCCTTTGACTCGATATACGAGCCAAAGTTTAGAGTCGATGATAGAGTGACACCGAGGAGGTCTAGGTGGTCTGTGACGGGCACAGATACATCTCGGAAAGTTGGAGACAGTTGAAATGGTCTCCTTTTAGCGGAGAACAAACACGCCTGGGTCTTATTGGCATTGAACTTAACCAGGTTGGCATCGCCCCAGTCAGAGACTGCCTTAAGGGATAAGTTCAAGCGTTCGACCATAGCTTCTCTGAGTCTCTGGATTTCTGGCTCACTGGTTCGTGCGGTAGATGTATAGCTCTCTACAACCGTGCTGTCGTCTGCATACCCAAAGGTACCGGGCTTTAACAGATCGTTGATATGCAGCAGGAAGAGCGTCGCAGAGAGCACTGACCCCTGGGGAACACCGGCATTGATACCCATTTGATCTGACGAGCAGCCGTCAACGACTACTCGTAATGATCGATCCCTCAGGAAGTCCGATATCCACGCACAAAAACCAGTAGGCAGGCCGTATGCAGGAAGCTTGCTAATAAGGGCGTCATGCCAGACCCTGTCAAAGGCCTTAGAGATGTCAAGGGAGACGGCAAGCGCTTCCCCTTGTTTCTCAATGGCTTCACTCCAGATATACGTGGCATACGCTAGAAGATCCCCAGTGGACCGATTTCGGCGGAACCCGTATTTATGGTCACTGAGGAGATCATTCACTTCTAGGTATGCCAGGAGCCGGCAGTTGAGAACACGCTCCATACTCTTACAGAGTATAGACGTGATAGAGATGGGTCTATAGTTAGCAGGGTCGGCATGACTACCTTTTTTAGGCACGGGTTGCACGTTAGCAAGCTTCCATGATTTGGGCACTTTACCAGTCTCAAGAGACAGCCGAAAAAGGCGTGTTAGTACAGGAGACAACTCAGGCGCACAAGTTTTTAATACTATTGCAGGTATACCATCAGGACCACTGGCTTTATTCACGTCCAGATTGCATAGTGTCTTACGAACATCCTTTTGGCGAATATGTATGTCATTCATGACAATTTCGCTTCGAGGTAGAATTGGAGGAGTCGCAGTACCAGAATCAAGACGTGAAGACTCCGCAAACAGAGAAGCAAACAGGTTTGCTTTCTCTTCAGCGGTGTGAGCCAGCGTTCCATCAGGTTTCTGCAGTGGAGGCAGTGAGGGGCGGCAGAAGTTCGATTCAACCGATTTAGCTAATAATTATTGGAATCAATCATTTTGACGATGACAAATTAAATTCCATCACTATCGGACTGCGTATGAGTGAAAGAAAGGCAGAGATGGTGTATTCCCAACTCGAAAAGCCTTTATTTAAGTATTACTTTTTTTAAATGAGGTATAAAATAGGGACGTCGTTTCTGCGGTTCAGTCATGCAGTAGGGAGAATTGTGCGGGTCCCCATTTATAACGCGCTGAATGGAAAAAAAATGTATATGATATTTTTGTATAAGTGAATAGGCGAGCCTTTGACCACTTTCCTGATGGTAAGTGTTAATGTGCTCGTAGATGTTGTTCAGGCTAGCCTGAAGCTAGTAATACTGCTCTGAAGGACAATTGCAGAACACACCGTTACGTGGCGACAGACCTCCTGGGAGGGTGCTTCCAACCTCAAGTGGAAAATCTGTTACCAAGCACCTAGCGGTTTGTTCCGGCAGCTGTCCTTGAGAACCAGAAATTCTAGGTTAGCCTGAACAACATTTTTGACCGCATCATGACTCACCAGGTGAGATAGCGGTCAAAGGCTACCCTATCAACAATAAAAAAAATAGAAGTGGAGTAATTACCGTTAAGTATTCATGTATTTTTTTTATTTTATTTCGTGTTTCAGATATTTGACTCCATTCTAAACCGCTGTGGTCTAATAGTCAGTAGATCTTACAGGTGGTAAATTTGTAAGAAGTACCTCTACTACAAATTTACGAGAGAAACATTTATAATCATATGCGGGATTTGAACCCGCGTCCATCCACCCCTATAGCCGGGGTATGCTCTGACTGACTGAGCTAACATGACAATATGACTCATAACTCTAATTCTTGCTCTCGTTCTTCAACTCTTCGTCTTGGAATCGTAAATTTGTAACGTAATCCACAGAGAAGGCGTTATTGGGTACAACAATATAAAAAAAGTGCCACTACTACTCGTTACTACGTACTATGTATTCCTAAATGTCAAGAAAACTTACCTTGAGACGAAGAGAAGCAATGTCCTCGTGAGGGTCAGTGTGGTTCACCTCTTCAGATTTGGTCTTCAGTACGTAGACGGTGTTGATGTGTGCCAAGACGTTAGCGAACGTCATCTCAAGATGAGGTCGCACCTGAAAACATATATATGAATATATCAGAGAAATCGAGCACTAAGGAAGTAGTTTCCCTGATCCATAGTAACTACAAACAACGTATTCATTGCGCGGTTACGTACAGGACATAGCTGAAAAGTTTAGAAATAGCTTATATAGTGGTATTTTATGAATCGTTTAACTCTTAAAACAATTGTAAATTTCTAAAATGATTTTAAATAATATGTATTAAATCTGAGACTGCAGTTGTTCGAGATGTTAAGCATTGGTTTTGGAATCTCAAGGTCCCGGGTTCTGTCCCGGAGTCAGAAAGTTGTTCGGTTGTTAAGAAATTTATTTACCACGAAATCAATTACCATCAGAGCTGATTGATTTCTAGATTGTACATGTAAGATATTGGCTCAAGCACGCGAGCAAATAGAATTTCGGTTATTGACCCTAATCTTTTATTGGCTTCTGTACCTGTATCTCTGTATGTTAGTAGGAACAGAATTGTCTGCGCCAAATCACATTATTATACACTTTATCGGTGTACTACACACACCACACACATATAGTTCACTCATTCAATATTCTTTTTTCTACCCATTCCGTTCTTCAGTCAAAGGTCATTTCGCAAAAAAGCACCGAGCTAGCCAAGAGGAAGACCACAAAATATAAATAGTCCAGCTCGTCGGTCCAAAACTCTCGAGTGATAATGAACCAGCAACCAGCGACCCCCACCTCACCAATAAATATTGCACCTTTATCGCATAGTGTCTGATGAAAGAGCCCTCCCGATAAACTCCACAACAAAGTGCATAACACGAGCTTTAAGAGCATGAGATTTATTTAGAAAAAAGAAAGAAAGAAAAACCATTTATCTGACACAACATTAATACAGATAAAAGGTACATAATAATAAAAACTAAGTGCATTATCTGTTGTCAAAAAGGCCATGCCTCAGCACATGTGTCAGAAGTCTTTAGACACCAGACCATGATTTTCAGGCAAAGCCTCACGGGTAACGTTCACAAAAAGTGTACTTACATAGCTTTTTCTTAAATAATATACAAACAAACAAAAATAAATGTACACTAAATATTATATTACTAACATTAGAACCTACTTAGTAATTTTCCTACATAAATATTATTTATATGAATAATTTCATAATAAGTAATACATATATAGAATATAAATAAATAAATATATACTACGTCCATAGATTGATTATATTATAGGGCTGAGTTCCGCATTAAATATAAACTGTTAATATGTATACCTCCGATGTATGTCCGATTTCACAATGTCGGTGAGCGAAAGCGCCTGACAATCATCTTGTGCAATAAATTAGTCGCCAAGCAAACCAGCGATTTTGATAAAACTTAATTTTGAGTTTAAAGAAAAGAGTTATAATGTAGTAACGGCTAACGGTCAGGTTTTTGTATGTTATACAGATAAAATGTTCTATACCTTTTTATTTGTTGTCAATTCTGAGAACGCAGCAGAATCCACGGGCCCATATATGAATCTAGAACGTGGATGCTAGTGAACGAAGCGATGGATTCTAAATGTTTTATTCGTAACGTATAAAGCTTGACATTAAATGTTGTCTGTACGTCAAAGAAATGTACAGATTGTGATATACAGTGTACAGATTACAAAGAGTCTATGAGGCTCTTTATGCCTCATATTGTCATATATAAGTAACCTGGTGGACTGTTGCTAAGCCGTCGTCGAAGAAAATAAACTTACCGTGTCCAAAACATCAGTGATCTTGCAACCAGGTTTAGTGACCCTTGGTAGAAGGCGGGATACAGTTCTCCCCGCTTGTACGATTTTCAGTTCTCTATCAAACATCAGGTGAAAAGGGAACACCCGGCAGAATGTCGCTGGACTAACTTTTGGTTCTGAAAACCAGACGTTATCAATAATACTAACAATTTTGATAAAAAATTAAATACCTCTTAGGATATTTATGTAACAAGCATACCGGCTTCCAAACCATTAATGGAGCGGCGAAACTGTAAAAATACTTGCATATACTCAGGGCTCATACGTAGCAAAGCATGGGGTACAAAATATTACGACTTCCAGTATTCCGACCACCATTAAGAACAACAATTGTCATCAAGCACTTAACGGCTTGTTCTTACGTTTCCTTGAGAACCAGTAATCCTATATTAGCCGGAACAATATCTTCGACCGCACCATCAGGTATGATAGTGGTGAAACGTATACCTATAAAATCTATTAGGCATAAATAAACTCCAAATAGCATAGCGGTGTTGCAACAACATAACGACGCCAAAAGAAGGCGATATGCTTATAACAATTTTGAATCGGATTTCACTTACTTTAAATTACTCGAAAATCTCGATCTCGACCGGTTTCGCGACTTTCGGAGTCGCTTCATCACAGAGTACGTGCGCTCCCGAACGCGTCCGCGCATGCACTAATATGATATGCTGTTATAATAGAAGAGGCGGTGGCACATTTTTTCCCACAGATGTTTTGAAAAAAAGCATTTCCAATTAGAGAAGGCTGAAGAAGGTAGGAAGGCACGTCGGCAAGGCGGTCAAGGCGTTCCACAATACGACCATTTACAATAGTTTTTGGGCTATGTGTCGTTAGAGAAAATGTTTCTTTATAGCATATCGCTGCCTTAAAATCTCGACTCTATATAGTGTGGAATAAGGGTAGGTAGTAATATAGACAATGGTGATAATAATCCTGCTACTAATGAGCGTGACTTTTTTTACGCCTGACAGGTTAGCCTTTGACCACTATCTCACCTGATGGTAAGTGATGATGTGGTCGAAGAAGTTGTTCAGGCTAACCTAGAATTACTGGCTCTCAAGGACAGCTGCCGGAACACACCGTTAGGTGCTTGGCGACAGATTTTCCACTTAAGCGTGGTAGCTAGCCTGGCGGGCATTCGTAAAATGCCCTACAACCATGTTATAACGACTGCCATCCTAAGACAACAACCGGCGCCGACGGCTTAACGTACTCTTAACCCTGTAGTATTGTCACTAGCGGTCACCCATACAACTCATGACCGCGGCGGACGTTGCTTAACTTTGCTGATCAGTTCAGAACGGCTAAGCAAACTTCGCTACGAGCGCTTCAAATATCATCGTTTAATCACGAGGTTTTGTATTTAATTTTAGGAACCAAGTTTAATTAATATAATCTACAGGAATTCCTCAGAAACATTCAAATGTGCATGTAAAATTGTAAAAGACTCTCCCCCGATTACAACAGACCTAAAACTATGTATAAAATAGTTGTGTTCTGTTTATACATCTCTACTCTACTCCAACAGCCGACTCGTCCACTGCTGAATAAAGCCTCCCATATTAAGAGGGTATTTGCCATAATCCCCATGCTTGGCAGGCGGCTTCGGGATCGCAGTGTTAGATGGCAGTTCTATAGAAGGTGCTGCTGCCCACTTTCCAGTATTTTTGCCTTACTCGCCTCTTGCGACACCCACGGGATGATATGGGGAGGTGCAATTCTAACCCGGCACCCCACGGGGATTACACATCACCATCCTTATATACCCAACTAGGTATTCTATTAGATTAGTGCAATGCTTCGTTACCAAGTGATAAAGTTTCAATCTCTGCAATCTCAGGAGCAGAAACACGTCCAGAAGTGGAAGTCTCCGTTATGAGGAACTGCACATGGTCACACTCCTCTTTGGTCTTCAGGATCTCTACTTTCACTTCTGTGTTGTGGAGCTTGCTGGCTACCGTCTAGAATAAAAAAGTGAGGAGACTTAGGATACACGTTTTTATAAACGTCTTTGGATGAATTCGCTAAAATGCAGTATACTGTAGTACAATGAGCTGTTTTGATTTAAGCCATTGTAGGAATCCGGTTAATTTTTTTTTATATTTACATTTTTGTAGCAATGGTAGCCGAGTGGTTAAAGCTATGGACTGCGGTGCCGCAGGTCCATGGTACAATCCCGACCACCGGCATGAGCTTCACAGCATGGTGGGAGGGCATTTTCCGAATGCTGTCCTGGCAAGCTACCACTCTCAAGTAAAAAATCTATCACCAAGCACCTAACTGTATGATCTGACAGCAGTTATTGAGAGCCAGTAAAATTACAGACACATGGGACTCAATAACAGTATGTTTCAAGGTGCGGGCTCAGTGCAGTTCTCGTCACTTGTGACGAAATGCATCTGTTATAGGCAGAGGTTACCGCTTGACATCAGGTTGGTCTCGTTTTTGTTTTGTCACAATAACATAGCGACTCTCTTAAAATTTTTTAATGAATACTAAAAGTGAAAAATTAATGTATATCAACTTTCCTATAAGTAAGTAAAACGTAATAAAGGGGACTACTTCTAGGTTAGGGAGTCTAAAATAAGTAGAGACCAAAGCAAATTCCAAAGTATTTTTGTTCTTAAATCCTGGTTAGTAAACGGTAATACGTAGGGGGTCAAAATTGCTTTGATTAGAGAACATTACCAAAATAAAATGTTTTTTTTTTATTCCTGATAGGTTAGCCTTTGACCACTATCTCACCTGATGGTAAGTGATGATGTGGTCGAAGATGTTGTTCAGGCTAACCTAGAAGTACTGGCTCTCAAGGACAGCTGCCGGAACACACCGTTAGGTGCTTGGCGACAGATTTTCTACTTGAGGGTGGTAGCTAGCCAGGCGGGCATTCGCAAAATGCCCTACCACCATGCTATAACGACTGCCACCCTTAGACAACAACCGGGACCGACGGCTTAACATGCCCTCCGAAGCACGGAAGCGCCTGAGCGCTATTAATTAAAAATTTTAGAAGCGCTCGTAGCGAAGTTTACTTAGCTGTTCTTAACCGATCAGCAAAGTTAAGCAACGTCGCCCGCGGCCATGAGTTGGATGGGTGACCGCTAGTGACATTACTATCAGTAGTAATGTCACTAGCGAAGCATGGAAGCGCCTGAGCGCTATTAATAAAAATTTTTAGAAGCGCTCGTAGCGAAGTTTACTTAGCTGTTCTTAACCGATCAGCAAAGTTAAGCAACGTCGCCCGCGGTCATGAGTTGGATGGGTGACCGGATTTTTTTTTTTATTAATAGCGCTCAGGCGCTTCCGTGCTTCGCTAGTGACATTACTACTGATAGTAATGTCACTAGCGAAGCACGGAAGCGCCTGAGTGCTATTAATAAAAAATTTTAGAAGCGCTCGTAGCGAAGTTTACTTAGCTGTTCTTAACCGATCAGCAAAGTTAAGCAACGTCGCCCGCGGTCATAAGTTGGATGGGTGACCGCTAGTGACATTAATACTGATAGTTAGTATCAAGGCCGTCAGAACCTAGTTGAAATACGTCCACTGTTGAACAAATGCCTCCGCCATATATATACCATATCCATATACTATCAGTAGTAATGTCACTAGCGGTCACCCATCCAACTCATGACCGCGGGCGACGTTGCTTAACTTTGCTGATCGGTTAAGAACAGCTAAGTAAACTTCGCTACGAGCGCTTCTAAAAATTTTTATTAATAGTTGGTCTCCCAGTAAGGATTTCGAAGGTTATGCAAAAATTACGATTTGCCATTGAACAAACAATATATGGATGGTACGGATCCGTCTGTGCGCGAGTTACTACCCTGTTTATGCATTAACGCCTTCTAAGGAAATAGATTGTTATCTATTGCGATTTGTTCTTAAATAAACTGTGTACTTATAGTATGTTCACCACATTCGACCGTCCATCGATGGACAGAAGCCTGTAGAACTTACATTACCAGCCTTCTTGGATGTTTGTTACTGGTAGTGTTTTCTCTTACCCAAAATCAACGAAATAGTGGGAAAAATATAATTTGGCAGCTAAAAAAAGAGGACTTAGTAAGTCGCCAACATAGCTTTCAGATTGAAGTGGCAATGGCCAAGCCATATTTCTCGAAGAACCGATTCTCACCACTAGTTGGACTGACGACATCGTAAGAGACGCGGGTAGCGAGCGATTACAAGACGCTAATAGCAGTTCATGCGGCGTTCTATGGCGGAGGCATTTGTTCAACAGTGGACGTCTTTCAACTAGATTCTGATGAGCACGGCCCTTGTTGAATGGTGCCATGAAAAAAAATTGTTTGTCTACTCACTAAACTTTCTTATATATAATTTTTTAAACGTATGAATTTATTCGTAGAATTTATGGCAATAATATAAATAGAGCTAATGCCATAATGCATGTTGGTAGGGCATTTTACTCGTTCGTAGAGCTAAAGCTGTCACCAAGCACCCAACGAAGTCTTTCGGCAGTTATGCTTGAGAGCCAGTTTCCATTCTGAATAAACCCGTGTACGATCTTCGACCACATCATCACTTACTATCAGGTGAAGAGTATGGACAAAAACAGTCAAACAGCATTAGAAAAAATATACCTTCACGATTCCAATGACGATGTGCTCCAACCCGACTCTGTCTGAATAATAGTGGAGAACCAGAGCACCATCTTCTGGTCTTTCAGTGCATCGGAAAGACGGTGACCTCATTCCAGGGTATAAGGTGCCAAGATGATCGTGCAGGCCGTCCAAATTCTGAAACACCGTATGTACACCAATGTAAACAATATATTTTTCTGTATTATAAATATTGTTATAAATTATTATATCTTAATCAAATTATAGCCAAAAGGCTCAAAGTAATATGCATATTATAAAAGATTCGACGTCACTGACGTAACTTTCATATATTTTCAAAACATATCATAAAATCAAATCGATCCTTTATTTGTCCGAATACACATTATTATGACAATTTCAGGCTTATAAAAAATCGTCAATGTATTCAATCTGCAGATAATTACAAATATTATTATGTATGTTTTCATTGCCTACAGCAATAAATGCTATTTATATTAACTGAATTAAGCGTTTTAAATTCAGATAAATTAACATTATGTTATGCTGTAATAACTATTGTCTAACAACCATTTGTGCAGTCAAGTTTTGAAGTTTATTCGGGTTAAATGTTTTATTATGTTTTCATGTAATTTGTTTTAAAAGGTAATAGCTATCATACATTTATTTCCATAAGTGCCTTTGTGGCTGTATAATAAGTTACTCGTATATACACCGTGTCCCAAAATTCAACGATAAGCCGGCATCGGTGCATGGACCTACTCATGACTACTCGGGAAAAAATAAAAAAAAAATTATAACTCTTTTTTTTTTAATTACAGAGACTTTTATAAAGTTGCGCCAACTTTTAATAAAACTTGCCATGGTAGTGTCCATACTTTTTTTTTTAACCCAGACTATAGAAAGTGCATAGAATGTTAAAATCTATGAAAATTATAAGAAAAAAATTTTTTTTTTACTGATTTTTGTAAAATAACTACAGATTTTCTGTAATTTTAAAGGATTGTGTATCTACCACAATCCGTCCTTCTTAGGTTTAAAATATCAAAAATATGTCAAAAATTGTGGTCATGGTTATAATTGAAAATAGCATAATGGGTATCGAATATCGATGAAATTTATAAAAGTCTCTGTAATTAATAAAAGAAAACAGTTATAATTTTTTTTTTTTTTTTTCCCGAGTAATCATGAGTAGGTCCATGCACCGATGCCGGGTTATCGTTGAATTTTGGGACACGGTGTATATTGTTTTTTCTTGTCTTGGCAGGACTTTTTACATTATTTATAATATATGTATTTAAATAGAGTTAAAATATAATTATATTGAATTAATATATCTTCGAATAAACCATATAAAAACTCATTAGTACTATTGGACCACTCGAAGCCCATTGTTTTTTTTTTTAAATAAATTATCGTCTTTATTGTGATTCGAATCCGGGAGACGCGCGCACGAATTAAGGTTGAACTGGCCGGTCACTTCTCCATACACGCGTCGTAGGGTGATCACTTACTTGAGATTTTATGTCCAGACATAAGCATAATACCGATTGATATCGTCATTATCTAGGCTTGTATGATGCCAGAATTTTTAAAAGTTGTAAGTTATGAGTCTCGAAAACTTTATTAATATATGAAAATGTTTCGAGGCTCATAATTCTCAAGTCAATTATTTTATTAAAATTTCGGGATCATACAAGCCTAGATAATGACGAGATCAATCGGTAGTATGTTTTATTTTGGACTTAAATCCTCTAATAAGGGAGTGATTAACCTATGACGTTTGTATGGAGAACGGGCTGGCCAGTTTACCCTAAAAATATATCAATGCGATGAAAAGACGTAGTAATATCTACTTGTCAAGACGTAATTTTTTTAGCTAAAATTTACTATAAAAAACTTAACATCACCTGTAAAAAATCACGGGGAGTAGCACCCAACACTTGCAGAATCTTATCATACCCAGAATCTTGGCAGAACTCAAAGAACGTCTTTCCGAAAAGTTCCAAGATGGCGTCGGCTGGTATCTCTGTAAAAATTAGTAAGTGTATACATTTGAAGACACATTCAAAAGTCAGTGCATACTTTTGTATTTACTTTGCTGTTACCACTAGTATTGTGCAAACCTCAAAAAAACTACCATATTACAATGCGGTCCCCAAGACGCTTGCCAAGTGCGGGGAAGGATTGTGGCCAATGCTCCTTCCTAATTGAGGAGGCTTTGATGAACGGTAGATGCTACGATGAATTAATTTAAGAACTGTGTGCCGTAGATGACAATAGGCTCATCGCATATTACATGGGACAAATATGAACATGTTTGACAAAAGTATTTAGACATCTCTGTCTTACCCTTTGGGGAATACAAACTGTAAAATGTTTGTACATCATATCACGTTATATGTATTATGTTGAAATCTTTTTATAAATTATATAATATACATCCTTACGTAGAACTTCTACAGCTGCCGTGATCAGATTGTATGTAATCTCTTCTTCATATATCTGACGTACCAAGAAACTTCCTTCCATCGTCACTTCCGCCTTTTTCCTAGATGAAAAAATACATTGAGTGGTTATTAATGATATTAATTTGAATCTTATCTGTTAAGGACGCTGACACGTGCTAAATAGCTTTAATTATATTTAGTTTGTAGCAATAAAACATATAAACATATTATGTTGATCTTGATCACATTATCTAAGGCTAAGAAAAGTCTGAAACACGTTTCCTTAAAATATTCTCCAAAAAATAAAATTGCAAAGTTGACTCTAAATTACGCTTGTAACGTAAATATCTAAATTATTTACGTATGCATGTGTAAGAAAATGTAATTATAAAATAGCAAAACCTTATTAGGAGGGACCAGAAAACATTTTCGATTCACTTACTAGTTTTGTGTTATTAAGCTTATTTTCGGATTTTACCGAAACTTATCAGGATTTCACCAGCGCTGTCTCTCTTTCACTCGTACGCAGTCTGATATTGACAAAATTTCAGCATTTGACAGAGTCTTAAGCTGTATTTATCATGCAAGAACTACAAAACATTTCAACTTTAACAATAAGGTATCCCTAACATCATATGGTGATCACTGAAAAATCATCATATCAGTACCATCAGCGCTCCAACACTGGTGGAAGTCCGTTTTCTCCACAAATCACATAACTTGCAACTCAACTTAGGGGTCCTTTTTATTCTGTGGTTAGGGCTTCAAGTAGTTTTCGTGTACACGGATTTTAAAGGTATTTAGAATGAGCAGCCTTAGCAGAAAATACGGGTTAGTACGAGTCAGACTCGCGCACGAAGGGTTCCGTACCATTATCTATACAACATTAGACAATATATAAAATTATAAAATTACAAATTTACAAGAAAAAAAAATTATAGTCATGTGCGGGATTCGAACCCGTGTTCATCAACTCCTATAGCCAGGGTATGCTCTGACCGCTTGAGCTAACATGACAATGACCCATAACTCCAATTTTTCCTCTCGTTCTTTATATAACCATCGTATAGAGCGACACCTATAGTTCAACTTACGTTGTACCGCACAGCGGTCTAGCATACCCCGGCTATATGGGTGGATGGACGCAGGTTCGAAGCACGTGACTATATTTTTTCTCTCGTAAATTTGTATTTTTGTAATGTAATCCGCAGAGCAGGCGTTATTGCAAACATAACTGTATTAAAACTATAATATAACCTTTTTTTTGTTTTCACGAAGGGTACGAAAACCTTCGTGCGCGGAGTCGCGCAAGACATCGCGCGACAAGCATTTGGCCGATTTTTAGTATTTGTTGTTATGGCGCAACAGCAACAGAAATATATGAACTGTGAAATTTTCAACTGACTAGCTATCACAGTTCATGAAATACAGCGTGGTGACAGACAGATAAACAGAAATGGAGTCTTAGTAATAGGGTCCCGTTTTTACCCTTTGGGTACGGAACCATACCCTAAAAATGACGCTCTCTAATAATGTAAGTTAAATTGAGCATGCTTGGCATTGATCAGTTCGAATGATAAAATCTTACTTGATTGTTTCCCATGTCTCTGCATCAAATGTTTTCATCACCAACAGCTCCAGGGCATAATTCACAAATCCGTACTGCAAAATGAAAAAAAAATACTATCGGTATGATAAGCACATGTTGCAGCTTTCAAGATATAGGCAATGATAGCTTAAAGGGAGGGTTATTTTAGATGATTTTTCAGACGAATACATTGGTTCCACAGATACGTTTAAAATGTAGATACATTACTCATTGCACTTATAAAAAAGGGGAGAAACGGCACCCGTAAGCCTCTAAAATTGGCTATGTCAAATCAGGCAACATCTCCTGATTGAGTGTAGCTGTGTGTTATATGCTTGTGTTTAATATCCTCTACATTATATTGACGTGATACTAGAGCGTATTCTATCTTACTTTTGTTTATATCGATGGCATTACTACTATGTTTATTACAGACATATTGAAAGAAACTTGTAAAACATTCTTGAAGTTAATATAATGTATATAAAATACGTTGCCTTGGATACCAATCAAGATAAGATAATGAACAAATATTTAAGAAACAAAGATTTTTCGTACTCTAGTCCAAATATTTCTTGAATGAAATCTTTTGTGTCTCTTTCGTCTGATTTTCATAAGCCTGACTTCATCTGGCTTCCTCCGCACTTTAGGAACAAAGGTACGGGTACATCGGCGTATCGGTCCAGATGGGATTATTCTACTAGATCAGAGCTATACATGGCTATGCGATAGAAAGAGAGTTATCATTTGAATGAAGTAGTTGAATATAATTATAAGGTAATTCATGCTTTGCGAGGTATAGTGCACTTTATTGCTTCGTTGCTAGAGTCTCTTATTTATTGGAATTGCTTTGCGGAATGATCCTTCTGGTACTTTATTCTGTGATTTAGTAACTTTGACAGTTTCCTAAAGGCGTAAAACGAATATATAGGTAACCGTTGTGCACGGTACTCTATTTAAGTGCTTTTAAGAGCTCTATTCCGAACAATTTAAAATAACGTTGTGCAAGCCGCCCCACGTATAATATGATTTACATAATTATGTTTATATATACATGTAGATTTAGCCCACGGTAACTTACCATCTTTGCTCGATTTTTTAAGTTATCTGAAACAATTAAAAAAACAGATGTTAAACAAAAGTGTAATAAGTACAATAATTATAGTAACTTTAACATGAAAAGTGCCGTTACTCAATACAGTTCTATTTACTCTCCAAGAACGTTCCTAAAAAAATTCTTCGAGATATATCAGGTTATCAGTTTGATGGGCCCAGTTAAATTGCGGGCATCTGAAAAGTATTGAGTGGTGAACGCTATGCAGTAGCGAGTAGCGTATTACACGTTTATACACATAGACCTAGGATTTTTTCGCTACGCTCAATAGACCTACGAAGTGTGGGAGTGAAAGGTCCTAAGCTGCTACAAACCGTCGCGAGAGAAAAAGAGATAGTGAAACAAGAAGACGGTATGTCATTTTTTAATACATCCTAAGCCTATGTATATACATATGATAACATGGTAACGTTGCCGTCACGTCAACGAGAACGAAATTATTTCGAACTGAGTTCAATATGACGTGACCTCGATGGGGAGAAAGGGGATCATTTGAAATTTAATTCAGTTAGAGGCAATAAATCTATGTTATTATTATAATAATGATCATTTTAATCGTCATCATTGGGTCAAACTATTCTTATTAAAAACTTATTATTATACGGATAGAACCCCTTTCTTCACGAGATTGGTCGCAGTACCTATGTGTATAATGATAACTTTTTAATAAGAATGATTTGACCCAATAAAGATGATTAAAATGATCATTTCATATAAAAAACATAGATTTATATATTATAACAATCGATGACATTATTACTAAGATATCTTTGTATGTCTTTTAGTTTCGAACTTGCTTATACTGCAGCAGATAATATAATGGCCTAAGCTGTACAATAATATTTTTGAAACACTAGCTGCACACCGAGGTTTTCAGTGCATAGCAATTGTAATACTAATAAGTCATGGCATGATAGTAAAAGTGTTTAATGTCTTAATCAAGAAAGAAACTATCTATATTCCAAGTTTTAACTATGTATATTCCAAGTGTCATACCAATCGGTACATTTTCAGCGTGAAGCTGTAACAAACATACAACTTTGCAAACTCACTCTCTCACACACTTTGGCATTTATAATATTAGTGTGAAGATATAAGAAATCAATATTTAATTATTAAGGCCAGCTTGTACCTACATAAGACATTTTTTAAAATCTGTAACTCGAATAGAATTGAAAATTTAGAATATATAAAATCATTTATATAAAATTGAACATACTCTCCAGGAACGTACAAAGTCAAAAACGTGATTATGAACAATTTCTTCGATAAAAAAAAAAGTCAAACATGACACCATATCGCTACTTAAATCAGGTAGAACTAAATGATACTATCATGAAACTATGTGGAAGTTTTACCAATGGATAGAGCTTGTTATTTATTAGTAACGTATGAAGGCACATTTTCAAATTTAGCTATAGTTTTTTAACAAGAAAAAATAAACTACAAATCTAAAGATTCAAGCTCTCGCGCACGTCATTCAGTACCCGCCTAGGCGTCATCGAGGTAGGACGCGTGTCGTTTTCTCCAGCAAAATTCTCTCCGGCGATTACGAGCTAGAAATATTAATAAACAGAATTATTATTAGCAGAATGGTGACACTGCAACATTTATGGTTATCCGCTGGCGAGAATCTTCCATCAGGCGAGTGTCTTGTACGTAATTTCAAACCATGCCAAATAAAAAAAATACTTTCTCGATGGCATTGTCTTCACGCGCCACAGTATAAAAGTACAGTATGGTTTTCTAAACAATTCACTTATTTTAGTTCAGTGAGCTGTAAATAGTGTAGCCGAGCCCGTGTGGTGCCGGGCTATGTCACGCCCCAATTACTAACTGTGGGTGTCGTAAGAGGCAACTAAGGGAAAAAACCGGAAAGTGAGCAGCAGTGCCCTCTAAGAAGCTACCTCCCTCCAGTAAAAAATCTGTCGCCAAGCACTTAACGGTATGTGCCGCTATGAGTCCTCCAGAACCAGTAATTTTGCATGGTGGTAGGGTATTTTGCGAATGCCCGCCTGGCTAGCTACTACCCTCAAGTAGAAAATCTGTCGCCAAGCACTTAAAGGTATGTGCCACTATGAGTCCTCTAGAACTAGTAATTTGGCATGGTGGTAGGGCATTTTATAAATACCCACCTGGCTTGCTACCACTATGTGTCAAGTAGAAAATCTGTCGCCAAGCACTTAACGGTATGTGCCGCTATGAGCCCTCCAGAACCAGTAATTTTGCATGGGGGTAGGGTATTTTGCGAATGCCCGCCTGGCTAGCTATTACCCTCAAGTAGAAAATCTGTCGGCAAGCACTTAACGGTATGTGCCGCTATGTATCCTTGAGAACCAGTTATTTTGCATGGTGGTAAGGCATTTTATAAATACCCGCCTGGCTTGCTACCACTATGTGTCAAGTAGAAAATCTGTCGCCAAGCACTTAAAGGTATGTGCCACTATGAGTCCTCTAGAACCAATAATTTTGCATGGTGGTAGGGCATTTTGCAAACACCCGCCTGGCTTCCTACCACTATGTTTCAAGTAGAAAATCTGTCGCCAAGCACTTAACGGTATGTGCCGCTATGAGTCCTCCAGAACCAGTAATTTTGCATGGTGGTAGGGTATTTTGCGAATGCCCGCCTGGCTAGCTACTACCCTCAAGTAGAAAATCTGTCTCCAAGCACTTAACGGTATGTGCCGCTATGTATCCTTGAGAACCAGTAATTTTGCATGGTGGTAGGGCATTTTATAAATACCCGCTTGGCTTGCTACCACTATGTGTCAAGTAGAAAATCTGTCGCCAAGCACTTAACGGTATGTGCCGCTATGAGTCCTCCAGAACCAGTAATTTTGCATGGTGGTAGGGTATTTTGCGAATGCCCGCCTGGCTAGCTACTACCCTCAAGTAGAAAATCTGTCGCCAAGCACTTAAAGGTATGTGCCGCTATGAGTCTTCTAGAACTAGTAATTTGCATGGTGGTAGGGCATTTTGAGAAAACCCGACTGGCTAGCTACCTCCCTCAAGTAAAAAATCTGTCGCCAAGCACTTAACGCTATGTGCCGCTATGTATCCTTGAGAACCAGTAATTTTGCATGGTGGTAGGGCATTTTATAAATACCCGCCTGGCTTGCTACCACTATGTGTCAAGTAGAAAATCTGTCGCCAAGCACTTAACGCTATGTGCCGCTATGTGTCCTCTAGAACCAGTTATTTGGCATGGTGGTAGGGCAATTTGCGATTACCAGCCTGGCTAGCTACCTCCCTCAAGTAATAAATCTGTCGCCAAGCACCTAACGGTATGTGCCGCTATGAGTCCTCTAGATAGAACCAGTAATTTGGCATGGTGGTAGGGCATTTTGCGAAAACCCGCCTGGCTAGCTACTACCCTCAAGTTGAAAATCTGTCGCCAAGCACTTAACGGTATGTATTTTAATAGTAATAGTTAAAGGTTATCAACTGTGCTAGTTGCACTATAAGGGAATAGTCACAAGAATATAATAATTGAGTACTGGATTTAGTAGCAGATACCTAAAGTAGATCAACTGTTTTAGTTACACTATGAAGCTGATAGCGTGCGGCTGGGGACATCGACCTGACGAGCGCTGTGCATCTAAAGCGCAGCGCCGCGTAGTGTCCATAGCCTGCAACTCTCGCACGCTAAATTTGCCTACTGTGCTAGTACAAGAGGGCCTTAAAATTAAAAAATATTAACAAAGAACTTATCTAAGTTCGACTACACATGCCTTACCAAATACTTTTCCTGTCTAGGTAACTCGGAATGGAAGGTATTGGTTTTTGATCAGACACTTTACAATCGATGCTTTCTGTGTAGAACTTACTCCAAGATCTGTAAGCATGTCTGCGTACGAAACAGTATCATCATAATAATGACACTGGATTATGCGGCGCTCGTCAAGGAACACCCCATTAGCAGTAGCACTAGAACATAACCTGCAAATGCTGTCTGATTCCGCTACAAGGTATTTGAAAGCTGGAAGAGTAAATTCATCAATCTCCAACATTATTTTGTATTATTAGAACAGAGAAGAACTGAATTCTTAGCACTGATTCTTTTTTTTATTCTTTTTCCCTTTCATCGGGATATGGTCTCGCACGTCTTGTGCATTTGCCAGTGTCATGTTTCAATGATCAAGTTCTTCTTTGAGACGACTTCTGTTCTATTGGTTTCAGCTGTCTAGGCTGGAAAGACTTCTCAGCTTCAGACTTCTTGATTATAGTAAGACTTTTTTTTTTATTTTTATAATTATGGTTAATTATATTACAAAAACGAGGAAACGATAAGTTTAAACAATAATTTATATATCGGAATTCGAGGAAAAAATAGGGTCAGAGGAGTTAGGAAGGATAGGAGGACAATAGGTATATAGTATAGTATAAGTAAATAAGTATTTACAATGTAGCATATCATATCATAATTTTGTGTCGTTAGCTTCAATGAATGAAGCTAACACATGATAGATGGGGAGACAATTGCTATAAAGTAAGGAAATTATATTAGTAGGGAAAGGGACTTGAAGATCTTCAACGTCTTTGTAAAGCGGAGCATGATCAAAACGGGGACACTTTAGAATAATATGATCGATGTCACCCAAATCTTCTCCACACTCGCACAATTCCGAGTCTATAATACGTATCCGAGCAAGATGTGCCGGAGTGCACATGTGGCATTCGAATCAACACAGAAGTAGCACGTTTACTTAGTTTGACTTTGGTAAATCACATCTTGCATTTTATATGTCAAGTAAGCTAATATCCTTACAGTTTACGCGTCGATTATTCACTTGGTTTGGATAGTTCTTAGTAAAAATAGTTCTGAAAGCCATCAATCGTCTGTGAATTTGAGAAATGAAACTTGAGATAGAATTTCGTATATGGAGGTTGCTAGCCTCTGAAAGCAACTGATATAGTAGCAATTAAAAAATATTGATTAACAAGGAGGTACGCAAACCTCCCGACTGCCCAATGGACCCCTACCTCCTCAACTTCATGACGGATTGCGACAGATTAATAATATTCGTTACTATTGACTAACATCCCTCGTGAATACCAAAACTTCATATAGAAGAAGCAAGTCTACAGTACTTTTTTACATAACCTTTGCGGCCAGTCTCATTCTCTCACTCGACACTTTCGGCAGCCCGGGATAACGGCGCTCGGAGAACGGGGATGCAGTGGACAGGCAACCAAGTGAATGTGTGTATCGTAACTTCAGCACTGACATCTCGTCCCGGTGACGTCACGGAGACGGTGGAACAGTGGACAAACGACCTTACAGTTACCGTGTTGCCGTTCTCGTCCTGATCGACACTGCATTACACTCGTTAGTTTATATTAGAATATTTTTAGACCGTGCTAATAAAAGTTTCTGTAACTAGACCGGTATATATGTTATCAGCAATCTGTATAATTTGGAATTTGATAGAATGCCTAAAAAGTTCTGGCAATGTATGAAATATCATTGATAACATTTACCTAGGCATTATATCATACAATACCGAATGTATGCCGGCAAAATGTTTTTAATATGTTTGGCAGATATGTTTAAGCCACATGAAAATCTTATTAAAAAAGAGAATTTATATTTTTTTCTTACAAACAGACACACGCTTTGGTTGTTATAATAAAACTGCAGTCATCCGACTACATAAGTTCTGCCACAGATAGGATTTTGGGTTGTTTAAAAAGCTCTGACATACCGTAATTAATAATTTTATTGCAAGAAGTTGATTTCATTACCAATTAAAATGTATTTTATTTGTATAATTTTATAGGATCTCATTTTGGCATTATATAGAATTCGTAGTTATTGTATACATACTGTATCAGCCGGGTATTCCACTGCTGAAGCACAGATTCCCAAATCCACCAAAAACTTTGCCCATGCCTTTTGTACAGGCTAATCAAAGTTTCAGTTTCAGTTCAGAATATAATAACAAATATTTTATGAAAACATCAAATTAATATTTTAATAAAACACTTAAAAAATACAAAAATATATCTAGTGACAATTCCACCTAATTTTCCTGTTAAGCCGACGTGACGTCACAAACGCCACGCAGCCAAACCGGAAGAATTTTCGACGCGTTCGCTTCTACACGAAGCATCCTCAGGAGGTCTTGCAAGACCTCCTGAGGAGTCACTACATATATTTTTGTATTTTTTAAGTGTTTTATTAAAATATTAATTTGATGTTTCATAAAATATTTTAAAAATATTTGTTATTATTAAATATGGATTTCCGCAAAGTAACGCCTGAATCTATTTATTAGTTCAGAATATCTTAAAAATTATAGATCTCCTAGAAACCTTTTCCTACGGTTAAGGTACCTAAACCTAAAGGTACTATGGGACCATTTTTGGTATGAGTACTAGAAATTACAGAAATTTCCAAACAAAAATCCCTTGCATTTTGTAAGCAAAACAATTAATCAACACGATATATTCTCTATTGCCAAACGATCCTATTTTTTACAGTAAAAAAAAAAGACTCCTTGAGGCCAATTGAAGTATCAGTTTCAGTTCAAAATATCTCAAAAAATTTTGAATGGTTTACTACGAACATTTTCCTCTAACTACTAGGGTTAACCATTAAGATACCTCTGCCCTTACTGTTCCAACTCAAGAATCCACTCTGTACAAAGACAATTTTATCTTTACTCCGAACCATCGTATATAACAATACAGGAGTAGATTATATTGTTTGTCTCCAACGAGCATAAAACTCGTTTTGTCCTTAATTTAATCCCACAAGCACTCTGAAAACAACGAGGACATTCTTTACTGTGTTTTTCATTTTCTACATTCACATTTATTCTGCGTGACAACCACAGTAGGCTGATAAAGAAAATTGTATTTTTCCTATTCTAAGTACAGCTTTATATTATATTATATATATTCAGTTCAGGGCAAAAGAAATAAGGACTGTTCCATGTCATTTTGGTACATATCGAAACAGGTGACTAAGAGAATAAACACGCCGAATGAGCACTTTACTACTACTCACGTGGATGTTAGTGGGTTTATTTTATTTATAGCTGTTAGGTAAGCCTTTGACCACTATCTCACCTAATTACTGATGATGTGGTAAAAGATTTTGTTCAGGGTAACCTAGAATTAATGACTTTCAAGGACAATTGGACACACCGGGGACACACCGTTACGTGCTATATAGATGACACATTTTCTACTTAAAGATCGTAGCTAGCCACACCCATCAGGCATTCGCAAAAACTGACACTATACCATAATGCTTGCCATCCTAAGGCAACAATGGGGTTGACGGCGTAACGTTAACGTAATTCTAGGTTAGCCTAAATAACATCTTCGACCACATCATCACTTACCATCAGGTGAGATAGTGGTCAAAGGCTAACTTATCCAGCATAAAAAAAACGTGCCCTCCGAAGCACGGAAGTGTTTAGTAGTATAATGCAGTTGCAGTCACCCATCCAAGTCAAGACCCCAGCGGACATTGCTTAACTTAGTCGATCAGCAAGCTATACGAGGGCTTCAAAATTTGTAGATGTATTTGGCATATTCTACGCAATTGAAGTAGCAGGATGATTAGGGATCAGGTGGTTAGTAGTCAGTATACAAATTTGAACATCTATTACATGAAACAGATAAGTTCATTGTCTAATTAGTTCGACTAACATGACGCTTATGCCCACTGTCTAACTGAACGTAACTAGAAATTCTGATGCACCAATCTTATAGTGTCCAAAATGCGCTCTTTGTCCCTGTTACTTACGAAATGTCATGTCTTTAAAGAAATAAGTCTGCGCAGAGGATGTTTATTCTTAAGTTTGACTTAGTTTATGAATGTCCTTGCTAAGTATCGATTTTGCTCACTTTAGTGCGGTAGGAAGTTAATGTTTTTTAACGATATATAACTTGCCCGTTAAATAAACCATAGAAAAACTAGGTCACAGTCACTGTCACTCCTTCTGGGAGAACAATGATGTCAGTCAGTCAGTCAGTGTACGGTAATCGAGCTTTATATATTATAACTAGATTTTCGGGCAGTGTGCGGGCCGCATGCGGCCCGCATTTATCGTTATGCAATTTTAACTTATATCAAAACACCTAATACGCAAAAAAAGGGTGTTCAAAACTCCAATAGAAGTATGAAATCCCATATAAACTCTCAATACAATAAAGAAACAAACTGTAACCACCAAACCAAATTCCAGGAGAACCTACAGTTTTAGGGTGTTCCATGGGAAAATGAAATTTTAAATTTGTGTGTGGAACAGCCATTTGGAGTGTCTTGGTGTTCTTCAGGCAAAAGTTGCAGAATGCCCTAGGAGGGGTAGGCAAAGAGCCAGTATTTTCACGTGTGGAATAAGTAACTTGTTTCAACTTATATGTAAAGAGGAAAGATTTGATTGTTTGTTTGGATTGCATAGGCTCTGAAACAATAAACCGATTTGAAAAATTCTTTCACCTACAGTATCCCTACTGAATATAGGCGATAGAATCATATATAAAAAAAGATATTTTTTTTTAAACTTTTGTTAAGTCAAAGTCAAAATCATTTATTCAATTTAGGCGTCTATGACGTTTTTATGGAGGTCAATTACTAAGTTTAGTATTGAAATAATCTACGTGCCCAAAAAAATTTATAGATGGCTCTATACATTTTTTTGTGTCGAGTTTCTTGCCCGTTCTTCTGGCAGTGGCCTGCGAGAAGAACGGGCAAGAAACTCGGAGCCATTCTTTTAAAAGTCTTTTAACAATATTTAACATTAAATACTCGTGAAGCCGGTGTGGGGCTAGTATAGGTATATATAAAATTGATTTACATCTTATTTACTAGGTCAGTGTAAAGTAACTGGATATTGGAAAATAGGAGTTAATAATATTCCCAAGTGCCTAATTCAGTTTCAAGGCGAAAGTGAGAAAAAGCTGACAAAATTTGTTTTATTTCAATAGAAGACTTATTCATTTTTGAAGCGCCCGTAGCGAAGTTGGCACGTTAAGCCGTTGGTCCGGTTGTTGTCTTAGGATGGCAAATACAACATGGTGGTAGGACATTTGGTGAATGCCCGCCTGGCTAGCTACCACACTCAAGTAGTAAAATCCGTCGCCAAGCACCTAACGGTGTGTTCTTGCAGCTGTCCTTGAGAGCCAGTCATTCTAGGTTAGCTTGAATAACATCTTGGAACACATCATCACTTACCATCTTGTGAAATAGTGGTCAAAGGCTAGCTTATCAGCCATAAGTAAACAAATAAAATATTATGTTTCCTTGTTAATTAAATTCAACAGTTTAGAAAATGTATTTGTGAGTATTGTGCGTATTTAAATTTATTAATTAAATGACATATTTGGCCAAGACTAACCTATTACTAGTCATGACCTATATTCAGATATGAATACAATTATCGTAAATACACAATATTATGATTTATAAAATTGTATGATTAAGGAAATATTTGGTAAATTTTGTATAAATTATGAATTAGTGTACAGCCTTTTTCATGTTACAAATATGGTACATTCCACGAAAATGTTCCAGGAGGTCCCAATAGTTCCCAATAGTAACAAAATGTTCCGCATTTAGGTCTCGAATCGTAACTTTCCTACTCGATAATAGATGGCAGCACAGTCTTGAAAGGCGTGAATTCATGCGGAAGTATTTTTTCTGTTTTGGTTCACCTACTATATGATAGGTGGCGGTAAGTATATTGATATAAGAACTTCCTGACAATGCGTCAAAATGAATTATCTAAAATATAAAAATTTCAATGAATTTAATATCAAAGCATCCTCTAAATGCACAAAGATACAAACAATCATAAATCATTTACCCAATTTTTAAATCACCCACATTTATGATTTTGATTCTATTATTTTATTATTGCCATAAAATTTATTATTTCTATTATTTTATTCTATTATTGCCATAAAAAATTCATTTTTAAAAGTATTTCGTTTACATTGTACACAGTTTTACTGTTAAAATCAATTATGCAGATAAAATAACTAGTGGATAAACGATAATTGATGCATTGTTTACAAACTGAGAACTTAATAATACAAAACATGAACTAAGAACTTATTATTACGAAAACGGCAGCAAAGTCTATTATCAAATAAACATGAATACTTTTACCTTAATATTAGATCCGTATCCAAAAATAACTTGTTATCACTTTACAAAGCACTCCGAAGTGAAGCCATATATCGTTATAGACGTATTTGTTTTTATTTAGGCCGAGAAAATTACCTGACACGTGACTGACCGAGCCTAAAACACGGCTCTCACTGGCGAAGCCTTTCCATTGGCAGAACCAATACCAAGTAACGTTGCAAGTGGTGAAATCTAAAACTAAAATTATTCGAATGCGTTTGTTGAATTTTGTACGACAACTTGCGCTGCTAGCGCCATGGCGATCTGTAAATGAAAGTTTGTGGTTTTCTTGAGTAAATAAAAATCAAAGGTTATTTCGGTACGACTAAGTCTCAGTTTATGATCTTAAACCTAAATTAAGTATAAAACTTATTGTTTTTATATTTTTTTCTACACAATCTACAGTAAATTACTTAAGGAATTCGTATTAATGAGCAAGGTAAAAGGAATAACATTCGAACTAGTAGTGACACCGCGCGGAATTTTCACAAACTTTAGTTTTCGCTATTTGTCACAAGATGACAACCAGCGCCCGAAAACTCGTCAGTTGCTAAGAGTTGAGTTACATGCTGCAGTTAAATTCTCGCCTATTTATTAATTTATTAAGATTTTCATACTGTTATATTTTTACTACAAGGTAATAAAAAATAGTAGATGAATTTCAAGAAAATACGTTCTTTTTATTTTCTGGGACACCGATCACCTCTAGACAACTTTAGGACGGAGAAAATCAATGCAAAAACTGTGTGATTTGAATCCACTTATGTTGGCATTTTCAATTTGCCTAAAATTTATTTCTTCGGCCTATTGATACAGGACCTAAATTAACTTTTTATCAAATCGTATCAAACTTCGTTAAGCCGTTTTGAATTGGTATAACTGATAACAGAAACTAAAGTTAGAATTAAACATTTTAATGGCAAAAAGCAGGTAGGTTTATTTCATATACCCAACACCAATTCAAGAATAGGAAAGAATAGTTATTTGTTCAACAAGTAGGCCAAGTAGTTTTTGGTCCGAGTGAACACATTAAATCCCGAGTTAGCAAAGTCGTCTAGAATTTAATTATACTATAGACTATACTGAGCACAGTGAAAGACTTAAAAGGCACTAGGACTTAAAAATATTTGATCTTATAAGAAGCCTAGAATATGTTTCACATATAACTTTTCTCTATCAGCGAGAACATTGGCAACAAATATGTAAGTAATACAGATAATTTGTTGCCAGCCATTTCGTTCTATGTTTATTTATCTGTAAGAAGTTTTGAAATTAATAGATTCAAGCAATACTTTGAAGAAATTTAATATTTTAAAAATATTTTTAAAACTCATTAAAGAAACACTGATGCCTCAGTGGTATTGGCTATGGACGGGGTCCATGGTTTGATCCCGCCGCGGGCTTGAACTTCACCGCATCGTGGAAGGGCATTTTGCGACTTCCCGCTTGGCTAGCGACCACCCTTAAGTAGAAAATCTGTCACCAAGCACCTAAATGTGTGTTCCTGCAGCTGTTCTTGAGAGCCAGTAATACTAAGTTAAACCTGTTAACACTTTCGACCACATCATCAGGTGAGATTGTGGTCAAACAATTAAAAAAGCAGTAAGCAAGCATAAGTAGCAATTAAATTATCAGCAATAAAAAAAAACATTAAGAAATATATATCAAAATCACAAATACACGATAGGAAAAATTTAAGTCATGTGGGGGATTCCAACCCGCGTCCGTCTACCCCTTGAGCCGGGGTATGCCCTAACCAATTGAGCTAACATGACATTAAATTTTTCCTATCGTATATTTGTGATTTTGTAATGTAATCCGCATAGCAGGCGTTATTGCAAACCTAACAATATTAAAATCAAGAAATATATCCAATGACAATTCCGCCTAATTTTCCCGTTAAGCAGAATTGACGTTATAAACTTAGAAACGCAAAATTATTGAGCGCGCGTCATGCTCGTATATATTTATTTAATGTTTCTTTAAAACATTTGTTAATATGACATAGTAAAATAAATTTAAAAATATTTAAGTAAAATAGGTCCAACTAATTACGGAGTTTAATTTGAGCTCAAAGAGTAAATTAGGATGTGAGCCGCGAATTAAGTGATAATTAATTTTGTTTTAGTTAAAGTTTTAAGGTTGTCTGGAAGACATCGCTCTCAACGATAAGACCACCCATTGTCACACCTACTCTTAGTTATTGTTTTAAGTTGTAAATTTGTAAATTTTAATGTGTCAATAAAGTGTTATCTATATATCTATCTATCTAAGTATGTGTTTAATTTTTTTTTAAAGTTTATAAGATATTAAAAACTTTTCCTTATACTCGCCGTAGAAATAGGACTTGCTGCTAGTTTTCGAACATCATAACATCCCTTTTTGTGCTGGAGAAATGAACATATTTTTTTCTTATAAGTATGAACAAATTTTGAAAAGAGTAGATCCAAAACGCTATGGTATTTATGCTTCAAGCAACTACCACTTTACCACCGCCCACTGCGCTGCCATCTTGGAACCTAGTGGCCTTGTACGTGGCGATGGTAAGAGGCCGGACGGCATGACTTTGATTCCGTGGAGGATGGGAAGGCCTCTGGTATGGGACGCTACCTGTGTCGATACCTTAGCACCTTCTCATCTTCCCGCAACCCAAAAAGTGGCCGGCGCGGCGGCTGAACTAGCAGAAGGCCTCAAAAGCTTTTGAAGCGCTCGTAGCGAAGTTTACTTAGCTGTTCTCAACCGATCAGCAAAGTTAAGCAACGTCGCCCGCGGTCATGAGTTGGATGGGTGACCGCTAGTGACATTACTACTGTGCGCTTCCGTGCTTCGGAGGGCACGTTAAGCCGTCGGTCCCGGTTGTTATCTTAGGATGGCAGTCGTTATAGCATGGTGGTAGGGCAATTTGCGAATGCCCGCCTGGCTAGCTACCACCCTCAAGTAGAAAATCTGTCGCCAAACACCTAACGGTGTGTTCCGGCAGTTGTCCTTGAGTGCCAGTAATTCTAGGTTAGTCTGAACAACATCTTCGACCACATCATCACTTAACATCAGGTGAGATAGTGGTCAAAGGCTAACCTATCAGGCATAAAAAAAAATAAAAAAAAAAGACGCAAATATAGTAATCTCAGTAGTTGTTACATGTTTGTGCCTCTTGGGGTCGAAACGCTGGGACCGTGGGGACCGAGCGCCAAATTATTATTCAAAGACATCTCAAAACGTCTGGTCGACGCTACTTGTGACCAAAATGCTGACATATACTTTGCACAGAGGATAAGCATTGCCATACAACGTGGCAATGCGGCCAGCATTTTGGGGACACTGCCTAATGGTAGCGGAACATTGGATTAGTTTCATTTTTTTTTAACTAATTTTAAGTTTTTTAAGTTGAATATGTTTATTTATACTTAATAAATATGCTACAAGACTATTTTAAGCCGATTTAACTTACGGTTTTTTTTGGTATGGTATTGAATATTAAACTTAGGTAGATTATAGAAGTACAGAAGGAATGTTTGGTTCAATAAGTGAGCTCATGTATACAAACTTTATTAATTTATGATGCTACCTACTTCATTCAAGTTTTTTTATGCCTTTTTTTTACGCCTAGGTTAGCCTTAGACCACTCATCTCACCTGATGGTAAGTGGTGATGTGGTCGAAGATGTTGTTCAGGCTAACCTAGAAATACTGGCTCTCAAGGACAGCCGCCGGAACACACCATTAGGAGCTTGGCGACAGATTGATCTACTTGAAGGTGGTAGCTAGCCAGGCGGGCATTCGCAAAGTGCCCTACCACCATTCCAAAAATTCACTTAACTCATTCATATAATGTACTCAATTTGTGATATAATATAATCGCTCGTAGCGGAGTTTACTTAGCCGTTCTCAATCGATCAGCAAAGTTAAGCAACGTGGCCCGCGGTCATGTGTTGGATGGGTGACCGCTAGTGACATTACTACTGAGCTCTTCCGTGTTTCGGAGGGCACGTTAAGCCGTCGGTCCCGGTTGTTGTCTTATGATGCCAGTCATTATAGCATGGTGGTAGGGTATTTTGCGAATGCCCGCCTGGCTAGCTTCCACCCTTATGTAGAAAATCTGTCGCCAAGCACCTAACGGTGTGTTCCGGCAGCGGTCCTTGAGAGCCACACACATAATTGATGGTGCGAAGGCTTGCATTATCGTAGTTCTAAATCGAAGAATTTTGTTTCCACAAATCTGGCCTTTTTCGTTGAATTTTCTCTCTTAAACGCCCTATAACGCTCAAGTGGTATTCTTTATTTACCGTTTGACCTTCTGGCAAGAGTTCCAAGAGAACAACACCGCGAAAGTCAAAAAAACAACAGTCAGCATGACTTTGACTTTTGATCGAATTTGGCGTGATTTTTTCGGTTTCGTTTCAGTTCAAGGCGTCTCTCTGAAGCTTGTTGACTAGTTTTGAATGTTGGGTCGGAATTGACTCGTTCTAGTATGTTCTCAGCGACTCTCATGCGATTGAGTTTTAGGAGAAAATTCGTCTTTTGGGACCAACCGAGCGGCAACATGTTTTATACCCAAGTGATTATTTAAAATGGTACGCATCGCCTCGTGGACCCTTCGATAAGTTATTTCACACATTTGAGTGTTGAATTGCGTTCCATATATTGGTAAAAAAAAAATGTTTCACCCTTTTTAGTAACCCTTGCTACTTATGGGATCGATTGTCATTCACTGTCAGTGAATATATCATTAAGTCATTTTTCAGTTATAGGAGTGTAGCTCAAAAACGGCTTGACCGATTTTGATGAAATTTAAATGGGACCACTCGGCAAACATCAGGTTTTAAATTAAAAAGAATCATCAAAATCGGTTCAACCAGTCAAAAGATCTGAGGTAACAAACAGAAAAAAAGAGACGAATGGAGTGTCTTCTACTTTTTGTGAAGTGGGTAAAAAATGGAACGGATCGGCTCGTGAAACCAGGACACAATTCGGCGGCTATCTCTCTCAAACTTGAATGACGATTTCAGTCACAATTTCCTTCACTTAACTGGTTACAAGTTCATTCACTCGCTTTAGTTTGGTGTATATTGTTCTTTGCTTTAATACTGTTCGCCATCGACAAGGATTGCAATTACCATTAAATCATCCAGATGCAAATCTTTTTTCAGATAATTGACTGCTCAACCGATTTTAATGAAATTTAAACGTGATCCTATTTAAATTTCGTTAGAGACATACTCTACCAAAAAAACATCAAAATTAGTTCATAGATGGCGGAGTAATCAATACAGTCGAATGAAACCTATTGTGGAAATCGAAAAAAACGCTTGCCAAGCGCTATTAAAATAATCGTTTTAATGGCCTGCGATACTGCAATATGTACTTAACCACAAGGTTTTCTCGTACTCTCTTCATTAGTAATAACGGCCTATGTTATCAAACCTCATACCAATTACTGAATAGTACACGCCAAGCCTCTATTAATCCATTTGTATAATTAAAAAAGTACCGCACCTACCACACACAATAGTCCACTATATTGCTACGATCTACTAAAGAACTTTGACACACCAAACAAATTCCAACACATCATAAAATCTTACAACTACTTAAACGTTTCATATAGTGACATGGTACCAGAGCGATTATGCACTTATTAGTGGTAGAATCGGGTAGCGTGTCAGTACATTTGACAGCCTATTTAGTATGTTGGCAACATTGTTTTTTCCGCGAAACAGTGGTGTATTATCGCGGGTAAATGTAAATAATATGGTAATGCTTAGCCTACATCATTTTGTAGGTTGTGCCGGTGTAAATAGAGACTGTTTATTTTCAAGGACTTTGTTTTAGTCTGTAACGGTATAGGAAATATTTAAACGCTTGAAAAATTTTAGTATTGGTTCATGTTAGTCTTGAATTTTTTTATTTTTTTTTAATGTTATTGCGACGGAACAAGCTCTAGGACAACCTGATGTTAAGCGGACTAACCTCTGCCTATAACAGATGCATTTCGTAACAAGTCACGAATTGCACTGCACCCGTCACCTTGAGACATAGTTATTAAGTCTCATGTGGCTGTAATTTCACTGGCTCTCAAGGACTGCTGCCGGAACACACCGTTAGGTGCTTGGCGACAGATTTTCTACTTGAGGGTGGTCGCTAGCCAGGCGGGCATTCGCAAAATGCCCTTCCACCATGCGGTGAAGCTCAAGCCCGCGGCGGGATTCGAACCATGGACCTGCTGCGCGGCAGTCCATAGCCAATGCCACTGAGCCATCACTGCTTCATCAACATATATATGACCATATATCTGAATTCCGTAAAAGCTGGAGCGGTTACCCTAGGACGAATTATCCTTCGACCGAGTGGTTACTTATTCGTCTGCGCCGGAATGCTCATATTATGTTTCTTCTTTATAAAATCCTCTTTGTTCCCAGAGCCGTTGTATCTGAAAGAGCGTTTTGTATTTCGACATATAACTCACGTCTTGTCCTTACGCTCTTCTAATACTCTCCAACTTGAAGTGCCTAATGCTTCCTGGTACTTGCTATCAAGTCATTTAAAGTGTAGGCTGCACGGCTATGGAATGCATTACGATAGTTTTTTTTTATGCTTGATAGGTTAGCATTTGACCACTATCTCACCTGATAGTAAGTGATGATGTGGTCGAAGATGTGTTTCGAGCTAACCTAGAATTAGTGGCCCTCAAGGACAGCTGCTGGAATACACCGTTGCGTGCATGGCGACACATTTTCTACTTGAAGGTGGTAGCTAGCCAGACGGGCCTTCGCTAAATGCCCTACCACCATGCTGTAACGACTGCCATCGTAAGTCGACAACCCGGACCGACGGCTTCACGTGCCCTCCGAAGCGCTCAGTAGTAATGCCACTAGCGGTCACCCATCCAACTCATGACCGCGGCGGGCGTTGCTTAGCTCAGCTGATCTGTTAAGAACAGCTAAGTAAACTTCGCTACGAGCGCTTTAACTATTTCAATAGTAATCAAAGATTAGCCTTTCTAAAAAAAGCTCCAAAAAAAGTTTAATTTGTTACATACCTGTAACATATACAATAGTATATCCATCCTCCAGTAGAAGTCAATCTGTCATCAAGCACTTAACAGTTTGTTCCGGCAGCTGTCCTTGTGGGCCAATACTTAATTCTAGGTTAGCCGGAACAAAACCATCGAGCACATCATCAGTTACCATCAGGTGAGATAGTGGTCAAAGGCTAGCTTATCAGAGATATAAAATGAACATAAAAACTACGGTGACATTAGTTCTTAATTTATCAAAGTAAATCAAATAAAAAAAAAATATTTGATACATTCTATGTTAGTTTTTTTTATAAATAGAGAGAAAGTATTTTTTATAACTTGGTTATGACCCAAAATATGGATGATGGCTGCACCGTTCCCCGAGAAGATTAAAAGATTGACACATGGACAGTCTCGATGGGCGAGCAGTTAGGGTATAAAACCGGTGCGTAAACTGGGGACGCGGGTTCGATTCGATAATTTGGTGATCCGAAATTCTCGCAAACAAATTATAAATTATTAATAGATATATGCTCAAGCTCAGCAGAAGAGGCACGAAGACAAATCGATTTAATTGGCGTTTTTTTGGGCATTACAAAGTCATAATACTTTCATCTTTAGGCGGCGTTATGTAGGTACCTAAGTACTATTCCTACATCTCCATTCCAAGATGGAAACTTGGTGATGATAAAGGGTCTCACTAAGCCTCTGGGATAATGGAAATCCATGAGGTCACACCTCACTGTCGGCACTTCATAAAGCCACCCCAAAGGGAAAAGCCTGTCATAATATCATTACTTATCACTTGGAGGTCGTATTATCGCTCCATATTAATACTTGCATACAATATAATAATTAATATTTATGATTGATTGTCTATGTGGTTATGGAGCATTATTCATGGTGTCGTGTTTGCTTTAAGAGTGCAATTAAAAAACCTCATTAGCCCTGACGAAGGGTAGTTTAAAACTGTTAGCATGTAAAACATAGTTTACGACCGGTGGCCGAGGGAAGCAAGCTCATAAAACTGAAAACAGAAATTAGGTTTGTGAGTGCTTGAATTAGTTTTACTCTAGAGATGACGTGACTAGCTAGTGTCCGGATAGACCATGCAGTATCGTTACCATTCTCAGTACTGGTATATTTTGACCGATACTCAGAATCAAGAATGCGTGGTACTTCGATACTGAAAGTTTTACTTAGTTATGAATAGAGTTCTCGTGGCGCTTTCCAAACAAACGTAGTTTCGTCAAATTTAAATACTCAAATTCAGTGCAACTTTGCATGTATGTCCTTGAAATATCTATGCTTCTGGTTTGACAGATTTCCGTAAAATAGTATTTTCAAAAATTATTCGTAAACTTGCTTTGTGTAGGAATTGCTATTTTGACATTTAGGGATTAAATAAATAATAAATCAAAAACTGGCAAACCAGAAGCATAGATAAGCTCAGCAATATGCACACAATTTCACGTATGAACACATGGTATTTAAAATATGACGAAACTTCGTTTGTGAACTTCGTTCGCGAAAGCGCTCTGTGCTCTCTACTCTTAGTCATTTCATTGTAGATAATTATAAACATAGAATTTCATTCTTAAGCTGACTATAAAGACTCCAGTTGATATGTAATTTGACTTTGCAATGAAGAAGTAACTTTATTGGGGATTAGATATTTTAGTCTATTTAAATATGACTCTCGACAATATGTTTCATTTATCAGATATCAACTGAAGCCAAGTTTTGTCGAATAATCATTGAAAAATTCAACAGTTAAAGTAACAAACTGCGTATTTAGTAACGATTGGGTGAAATTTTTTTTTTTTATTTGTGTAACACTACAAGTTTAGCATACTTACTCTGTCGTTGGCAATACAGATCGATACATTACGATATGTGAATATTTTGATGAGAACCTATTTTGATACCTAGAAGCATATAATTTTTAACTGAAGTACTTGTACGCACCAGAAAATCTCCGTATTGCGGCGCTAGTAAAGTGTTATATATAATATAACATATATATACCTAGTAGTCAAAGGCAAACCTATAAAGCATAACAAAAGTATTTCACTCCTCCATACCTACCTATAGGAGTCGTAAGAGACCAAAATAATTTTGCTTTGCTTGCTGCTAATTGTGCTTTCTGAAGAATTTGTTATGCCTTATTACACTGCAACCTATAAGACGCCAATGTTATTTCAAACTTGGAAATCATGTCAAACCCTTTAAACGGAGGAGGGATTTGTTGAAGGGAGGACGTTATAGCTCTTGGCGTACAAGATAAAAATTCAAATCCGGCGAATTCCATAACGTTGTTATCTCTTCTTTCACCCCTTCCGTACCCCTTCCGGTTATAACTCTGTATAATTAGGAGTGAGACTAGTTTCATTCACGGTAGGAAAGTCTAATCTTCGCTTTGTGATTGAATTAACATAAACTGTTAGTAGAGTAACTTTGTACAGGTTAATTGGATAGCGTTGCGCTGAATAAACATAATTTGCTTCGTAAAAAACGCAGTTTTTGTATTTGAGTATTATTAAACAATTGTATATAATATTTTTACTATTATCTTTACAGCACAAAACTTTTGTCTCGGTATTAATACTTATAGGTATTAATACCTGACCCTGATCCCATAACTTATAGGTATTAATACCTATAAGTCAGGGCGCGAATCCCTAGAAAACAGGTTAAATTTTCGCTCGAGACAAAAATTTGGTATGCTCGTCTAAATTTAATCTTGTGCTGTAACTTTTACTATCTTAACCGTCATAGGGGATGGTACACGGTCAGCAACTAGACTACTACACTTCATCTGCTCTCAAAAAGCTAGCTACCCTTCTAAACTTTTAAATATGATTACAAGGGTTATCGCGGGCTAAGCGAAAAAAAAAAGCGAGCTTCCCCATGGCGTGCCGGGCTAGAATGTCACCCCCCATTGCAACCTGTAGGTGTCGTAAGAGATGACTAAAAGTAAAATACCGCAAGGTGGACAGCAGTGCATTCTGAGGAACTCATATCTTAAACTGCGATCCCCAAGACGCCTGCCAATCGTAACAATTATGGCCAACCCACCCCTTATTGGGGGAAGTAGTGTTCAGCAGTGGACAATCCGGCTGATAGAGTAAGCGAAATTTACATTTACACATTTTTAGAGCACAAAATTCTTGTCCCGAGCCGAAATCAAACCCGCGTTCCCCATTTTCACCTAGAGTGCCTTGGCTTTTAGGCCATCGGATCATGTTCGACTGAGCCGAATTTATATGTTGTGGTGACCTCATTTCGTGTGGGAAATAAAGACAGGAAGAATTATAAATATAGCATCATCTTCAACTAACAAGCTTGGAAATGTTTTGTTTACCATTCAATATTCAGGGCTAGAGTGCTCGTGGTGCTTTCCATATAAATGTAGTTTCGTGATATTTTAAATATTAAGGGTGAACTGGCCGGTCAGTTCTCCATACAAACGCCGTAGTATCACTCCCTTATTTGAGGATTTAGGTCTAAAACAAAGCATGATATCGATTGAATCTTGGTTTGGTTAGGTAAATTTTAAAATGATAATTAAGTTGAGAGTTCTGAGCCTCGAAACATTTTCATATTATAAAGTTCACCCTATGGCGTTTGTATGGAGAACTGACCGGCCAGTTCAACCTTAAGTGTTCAAACTCGGTGAAACTTTGGATGTTTGTCGTTAAGATATATATGCTTCTGGTTTGCCAGATTTCCGTAAAATTAAGTATTGTTGTAATATTAACAAATATTTTAAAAGTATTTTAAGAAAACATTAAATTAATTATTTAATAAAACACTTAATAAATCTTTATAAAAATGATATATATCTTGTGACAATTCCGCCTAATGTCCTGTTAAGCCGACGTGACGTCCCAAACGCCACGCAGCCAAACCGGAAGATTATTTGACGCGTTTCGCTTCTAAACGAAGCATCCTCAGGAGGTCTTGACTCTACGATCGAGATATAAGTAGTTTTGTCTTAGGTTTTCGCGATTATTACACGTAGTAATTAAACAACTTTAAACGGTTTAAATCGCGTATATTTATCATTATTTTTCTGTATATCTAGAGCGTCAGTTCTTCTCACATTGCTGACATGAAGAACAAACGCTCGACTAAGTCTGCGGTTTGTAAACATGCCCAAAACAAACCCAACCACTACATTCGGTTCGACAATCCAAAAATCCTCGCCAGAGAGACCCGGTTTATGCCAAGAATGTAACGCGAGGCTATTGAAATCAAAAAGTACCTAAATTTCAATAATAATGATGGTTTGCAAGTACCACCTGCTTGGGATCCTGTTATCAAATTGATTAAATCTCAAGGTCGACACAAATCTGCAAGACCTCTGGACACTGTGAGCGATTATTGCGTGAATAGGGAACGTAATGACTAATATAAAATTTCTGACGGTAGGACAAATAATTTCTTAATAACTCATGTGACAAATAATACCAATTAGTCACCCTGTGACCACAATCACTGCAAAGCGTTTGAAACGTCTGGACAAAAATAATGAGATATATACGCGATTTAAACCGTTTAAAGATGTTTAATTACTATGAATTAAGTATTTACAAAAATAATTCGAAAAGTCGTTTTGTATGGGAACTGTTATTTTGACAAAAAATAATCAATCGAAAAACTGACAAACCATTATTTATTACGCTCAGCAATACGCATACAAAATTTCACCGAATGAAAAAACCTTTTGTATGGAAAGCGATCCGTGCACTTAAATGCATTTGCATATAAATTACATGCAATGCACAATGCATAAGTGCCTTTTAGTAAGTCTAGTGATGAAAAGGTTTTTAAATTTGATCCTTTGTAACAGTCCAATAAAAATATATCTTTGAGTACCAATCGTAGCAATTATATTAGAATGTTTAATAAAAATTAATTTTAATCTTCAATGTGTATTATTTAAGCAGTTTTTCTTGCCCTAGTATTGACCTCGCCGTAGTAAAATGTAAAATTATGTTTCGTTCGGCGGCAGTTTTATTTTTCGTATCGTACCTTTGAAATCCAAGATATACCGTCAAGATTCTCTTTAAGAAACTCGAGCGAGGGATCTTCGCTTCCTCAGGTTTCACTACTAAATTTCGCACAATACAATGACTTTGCAACCAAACCAAGCGTTTGGAAATATTGGTCTCTCGGTATCTTTGTATCTCATTGGGATCATCGATAATGAGAACAATATAATTTCATTCATAAACTGACCCATATGATCCTGATGATGACAATGGCGTATTAATAAAAAAAGCATATTGATTATTGCAATATTATTGAGGTTTTTTTTACATTTACCAATTATTGGAGCACAAAATGTTTTTTTTTGTGTTCCGGACGGGAATAGAACCCGCGTCATCCGATTTCGTGCCGGCTTCCATTTGGCAACCTGAACCTTACTCGAAGGTTTTTTTTTCTTTAGCTGATATGCTAGCCTTTGACCTCTATCTGACTCGTAATTGATGATGTAGTAGAAGATGTTGTTCAGGCTAACCGAGAATTACTGCCTCACAAGGACAGCTGCCGGAACGCATTTTTTTTTTTTTTTTTTTTTTATTTTATTTATTTATTAAAAGATATTTACAAATAATGGTTACTGCTGTCTTAAAAACCAATGTTAGGTTTGTCTAGACAAGCATCAGTTCTCAAAGTTAATAATACATTAAAAGTAATAATAATAAGATTAATGCATACTACAAAAACTTAAAAATTAAACAATGCTATAAACAAGAATGACTGCAATATCATAAACTATGTTTACCGCGCACACATACTCACTTCAGCTTTAGCGATAAGGTTATAAACCGGTCAGGTGAGCTGACTGAGTAATACTCATAGCACAGCAACAGCTGACAACGGTGCACACATTCAAATATGTTGACACAAGCGGTACAGCATTCGACATAGCTATTGTGTAAGTAAGTGTGCGCGTGAAGTGCACGCGCATAAAGGCTGATCCAGTTAGGAAAGAAAATATTTTTTTAATATTGTTTTAATATTTTTTTCCGTTAATATATTTCTAACCTCCATAGGAAGTTTATTTATTAAATCCGGTATTATGTATTGAGATGCTCTTTTACCATAAATGTTACAATATGTAGGTTTAGTTAATATATTATTGGCTATACTCCTAGTAAATTTGTTCTGAACTTTTAAAGTCTGAATTTCAGTTCGAAAGAATTGTTCAATTAATAAGGTATATTCAACCTTTTTATGAACGGGAATAATACCACAGTACTTGAAAAGTTCAGACGGGTTATCTGAATATTTTTGTTTTATTTTATTTGGCACTATTAGCTTTAATAATCTGTATTGGACATTATAAATTTGATCAAGATATGTCTTATAGGTACGACCATAACTACTCAATCCATAGGATATAATGCTTTCGACTAAAGCCTTGTACATTGTCAACAAGACATTAAGAGGCATTTCACATTTTAATGCGGTATACGAAGATTTTAAGCGCTTAATTTACTATCATAGGAAATATCTACAAGTTGTTTAATAATTGATAAAAATAGAATAATCTGTTCTCTTTTCAGTTAATGTACCAGATTTACAAACATAACATTAATTATTTTGTAGTGACCAATCTCCCACACCTTGTTTTACGAATTAAAGTACACATAGCCAACTTCAGAGTTATATCTCTTGTATAAAGTTTCATCAAATTATCTTAAAAAAAAAACTGTGCATCAGGCATATAATCTTGTTGACACATAGTGTACTAGAATATCGCTAATTAATCGTCATTGTAGAAAAAAAAATAAAGATCTTGCGCCAATTTCCACGAATTATATCAGCAGTTTACCACCCTATATTGCGTTTAATAAAGTGTAATTCCAAACAGATATTATATAAAAAGAAAGTTCATTCTTTAATTAATCTAATCTTTAATAAATTGTGATATTAACTCTGTTTTGTTAGACAAGAAAAAATATTTAACATAACTCGAAATGCACATAAATTGAAATGTACAAGCGCGAGCCGCTCAGTACCGCGCGAGCGCCCATCGAGGTAGGACCTGTGTTCGTTTTCCTTGCTCTGACGTCTCGTACGCGGAACGCTTAGATGCAAGTTTATAGTGCGACCACAGAGTTTTGATCATGTCGATATTTTTTTTAAGTAACAGACTATACTTTATTTTTGTTGTCCATAATATAAGTATTGTTGTCTTGTTAAGTAACTACATCTATAGTTTCTGTTCATCCATTGTGTTAAAAAAAGGAAACGTCACAATTATGCAGCCTTATACAGCGTTATTGGAAAAATGCTAACAACCTCACAGGGTTGACTTCTTCTTTTTGGTCTGCTAGTTTTTATATTATTCTAGTTTATATTAGTAACTCACTATAACTTTTGTTTTAGGAGGATTAGATGACAGGCGAATAATTGATTTCCAATATTTTTGGATTCGGTTAATGTCTATAAGTGAACACAGCTCTAACTTCAGCTGGAAATTAAACTACCTTCTATTGAAAATTTGTACAAACCGGCCTCCCGGCTTTTCCAGCATTTGTACAAACCGGGATACTAGTTAGCGGTCGATAGTCGTATTTACAAATTTACCATATATCTGCGTAAGTCCGACTTTCATAATCCAAATGGTTTTCAAAAGGATGCATCCTTGCCCATACAAGAAAAAATCCATATTTTTCTAAGATAACGTATGAAGTAGGAAGTATTTTGAATATTTTGATGAAATCTGAAACCAGCACAAACTACATTTTGGCCCCAAAATATTACGTCATTTCATATTAATATCGTAACTACTTCAACAGTTATAAATCTAGAAAACCGCAATTTTGCATATGTATAAGTCATTTTTCACTCGATATATTTTGCAACGCAAACACTTACCGATGCAAATTTGCGTATTAAATAATCTCGTAACTAATTTTTAACTTCTAAACCAAAAATCTGAAATAATACAGGTGTATAAATTACATGTAAATAATAATATCAAAGAAGGACCAAAGCCGTAGGTGGTATAGTTTTTCAGAAAAATTAATTGCTCTCCAATACAGTTTTCCCGCCAAAGTTCTTAAAACAATTGGGTTGTTTTAATTTTGTTACTTTAAAATATTTGGCGTAAAAATCTGTAACAATTCATGGCTAAAGAACAATAGTAAATTATCATATTAAAAGAAGATCGAAGTTCTAGGTGAGTTAGTTACAAAACAATAGAAATAGCAATTAAATTACTATTTCCCACCATTTTTGTCGTGTGTTCAAACCCCATTTCCAGTATTTTTTTGTATAAAAAGGTGTATTATCATTTATTTTCTATAGAGGAAATAGTGAGCATAAGAGTATATAGTGAGGATTGCATTGGTACCAAGAAGTATGTATGTATATACTAACTATTAACCGACGCTTATGTATGAAAGGATTGATGAGTATAGATGAAGCGAAAGAGATATGTCAGGATCGTAGTAAGTGGAAATCCGTGGTCTCTGCCTACCCCTACGGGAAAGAGGCGTGATTTTATGTATCTTTTATTTTCTATAGAGGAAATAGTGAGCATAAGAGTATATAGTGAGGATTGCATTGGTACCAAGAAGTATGTATGTATATACTTCTTGGTACCAATGCAATCCTCACTACTACTAATAGTGAGCATAAGAGTATATAGTGAGGATTGCAATGGTACCAAGAAGTATGTATGTATATACTTCTTGGTACCAATGCAATCCTCACTATATACTCTTATGCTCACTATTTCCTCAATAGAAAATAAATGATACATAAAATCACGCCTCTTTCCCGTAGGGGTAGGCAGAGACCACGGATTTCCACTTACTACGTTCCTGACATATCTCTTTCGCTTCATCTATACTCATCAATCCTTTCATACATAAGCGTCGGTTTAGGGTACTTTTGACCTGGCCTTTTTTCAGAACGTCTTCAATCTGATTTCGGAAGTATATATATGTTGATTATAGATTGCATCAAAGATATTCGATTTAAAAACAAAAAAACCTCAAAATCTGTAAATATATATTTACATTTCGCTGTTTGGTCTACTCAAACTAAATGGATGAAAATGTTATTTTTTTTAATGGTGTAGTTGATATATTATGGTATGGGAATATGAGGGTGACATGTTAAAGTAATGGAAAACCAAAAACGTCATGGGACGTTTGTGGTTGGTACTAAGTTGTTTTCCGGATGCACAGAAAAATAAACCTCAATCCTATGCATGGTCATTATGACAGACAGTTTTAACGACTGGATATAGATACTGAAGAGTGTGAACGAGGAAAACAGCAATTTTTGGAAAATTTAAAAGAAAGAGCTTTTAGTCCGCAGCTTTTAATCAATGCCGTTACATCAAATATTTGTATAATTTTAAGCCGTATAATTTTTTAATTATTTAAGTTTTTTGTTACAATAAATGATTCAAACATATCTATATTTTATTCATCAAGGATGAAATTTAAATAAAAGATTCACGATGCAGGTTGACTATTTAATGTACATGCCTACTTCTTTTCTATAACATTAGCAAGTAATCGACAAGAAATTGATTATTTACTCATGCCAATCACACAATTTTTAAATTCGCAACTTAGATTTCTTTATTAATGAGTGCTAGTATCAAAATATGTTACTCACAGTCACGCTATTCCGTCGTCACTTCTTTCGCTTGTGTAAGCGATGCGCTGGCATTTACCTAAACTTCAGTAGCGTGATTTTGTGAAATGGCTCTTAAATGGTACTCTGCTTTTAATTATATAGAATTTAGCAAGAACTGCACGAAGTCTAGCGCAAACTATATCAATATGCTTAGCCCAGTTGAATCGATTGTCTATCACCACTCCAAGATATATATGTTCAGTCACCTGATGGATGTTAGTGCAGTTAATTCCACATCGGGAGTTGGGGCTATGTAAACATTCGTGACTATGAGCAACCACACTGATACCTTCCGTGCAGATATTATGACTGGAGCGCACATGCATAAGCTTGGTTTTATCAGCATTGAGCACTAAACCAGCATCATGAGACCACTTGCATATGGTTGTAAAGTCGGCCTGGATCTGATTTTGGGCAATTTCTGTACTTTTATTTGCAGCCACCAAGCACGTATCATCAGCAAACTGGTAGACAGAGCAATACTTAATTACATTAGTAAGGCTATTTACGTATGTTAAGTAGTGCAAAGGTCCTAAAACCGAGCCTTGAGCTGCTCCCTCAGTGACATAAATACTGTCACTGAGTGAATCGCCTACTTTGACTTGATAACTGCGGTTTATTAGGTAATTTTTGCACCATTCCAGTAATTTACCTCGTACGCCGCTATTGTTTAATCTGTCTATAAGCAGGTCATGTCTAAGAGTATCAAATGCCTTGCTATAATCTATAAAGATAAAAATAACATGTTTTTTCGCATTTAGATAAGCATTAATTTCATCGGTAAATCGCGATAACAAGAGAGTGGTGCTTTTATTCGGCTGAAAACCATATTGTTGAGATGATAATACCTTGTTGGCTCTGTAAAAGTTTTGTATGACACCGCAAACATATTTCTCAATTATTTTGTCCAATACAGGAAGTATAGTTATGGGACGATATTTCCCATAGTCTTTTGTGCTTCCACCTTTATGAATTGGCCTCACAACACCAGCTTTTAGTTCTTTGGGATAGATGCCTGTGACGATACTCGTATTTATTAGACGCGTGATAGAATTCACGATTCGATTAGATAGTCGTACGACGTCACTAGCTCGAATTCCATCGATTCCAGGAGCCTTGTGGGGATTGATATTTTTAATTATTTTGAGTATATCCTCTTCAGTTGCTTTTGGAAAGTAAATAGATTTGTCGAGTGGTTTTATGTAGTCATTTTCATTTAAGAGTTTAGATGAACAGGTCGGTATAATACATTTAACATTATCTTTAAATTTGTTGGCAAATTGATCAGCAATGTTTTTGTTACTGCCTTCCGATTCAAAAGCTTTAGTAATAATAGTATCAATTGATCTATTAATCCTGCCTGTCATATTGTTTATTATTTGCCATAATTTTTTTATATCATTTCTATTTTTATTTATTTCTAATTTATAATATCTATTTCTGTTTTTATGTACTATTTTGTTGGTTTTATTTCTTATATTATTATATCTAGCTCTGAGTTCTTTGTTACTTGTATCTCTAATCTATTGTGAGAATAATGAATCTCTCATTTTACATAGATTTAATAGGTTTTTGTCGACCCATTCATGAGTATCTCGCTGTGTATTGCGTATTTTTTTCTGATACCTACATTCATTATAGCAGTTATTTATTTCCTTATTAAGAAAGCTGTAGATTTCGTTAGGACAGTTCATGCTTTGAGTTGACTCCCACTTAACTTGTTGAAATAGATTATTTAATTTATCATTATTTAGTCTGTTCACATAAATAGGAGCACTCTGTAGATTCGAGTCACATACTAGCGAGATTGCAGTCATTCTATGGTCGGCCAATACTGTGCCGAGTGCAGCGGTGTACGCATCTCTCATGCGGGATCTGACAAATATGTGATCTATACACGTTTTAGTGACTTTATTCTTTAACATTTCTATCCTCGTATAATCATAGATACCGCATGACAGACCGTGTCCGCTCATTGCATTCATGTATGATATTTTGCTGCTATTATCACACCGCAAGTTGATATTAATGTCTCCAAGAAGTATCAAATCAGTGTTAGTGAGTTTCTTAAGCATATTGTCGATTTCCAGTATAAATAACTGCTTTTTACCTTTAGGTGGTCTGTACACTGCACATAAGGTTACCGTATAAGAAGTTGTTATGATTTTACCAATTATGCATTCGAAATTTAATGTGGTTGTTTTGTTTAGTGAAAATTTGTGTTTATTCTTGACATATACGATTATTCCACCGCCTTTACGAGATTTTCGTAACTTAGTGTGCATTGTATAGTTTCTAAGGTTAAATAGACTTTGAATACTCTCAGATATGTTTGCTTCAGTGACGACAAGCACATCAATTGAGGCACCATATACAGCGATAATTAGTTCTAGTTTTGAAAAGTTTTTAATCAACGACCTAATGTTAATATGGAGACATGTTAAGTTGTGAATATTATAAGGTACTAAGTTTTTAAATTCCAAGTAGTCAAAACAATTATATAGTTCTTTAGTATTATTATAATCTAGGACAGACATTATACTAGGCATTGCCATACAGGTAAGTGGTTTATTCTAAGCATGCAGATAAACTAGGATTAGGCCCTGTTGCTCGGCAATAAGAGTGACTGAATGTCACTCTTCGATCTTAGCTTATACACCTTAGCATTTTCATTTTTACGTACTAGAATTTTACCCTCTTTAAACCAAATATATTTAAAGTCATTTTTTAGATCTTGTTTCGCCTGCCATAATAAGTTCTTGTAGTACGGAGATATCGCCTCACGAATGTAGATTTGTTCTGTAGCTGTTAGTCCTGACAAATTAGGTAGAAGATCTTTAGCAAGGATGTGTGTGTCACGAGATGATGAAATCAAGTGCTGACGAGTGGATTCCTGGCGCAGTCGTACTATTACTGGACTGGACCCTGTTCTGCGGGAAGGAAGGCGTTTGATGGAGAGAACGTCATATTTTTGTGCACTGAGTTTACTCAGTACATGTTCGACTAACTTAGGCAAACTTATTTCACTTGAGTCTGGAATACCTGTTATCAAAATGTGATCAGCCAGTAATTGTTGCTCCATTTCGTTATTACGTTGTTCAAGTGCGTCTACTTTAAGTTGAAGATGTTTATTTTGATTTTCTAAGTAAACTTGTTTTTTCTCCATTTCCTTCATTTTTCCTGACAAAACTTCCATGGACTCCGTGAACTCATCGACTTTTTCACTGCAGTACTGTACCGAGGTGGTGACGGACCGCATCTCCTGCATCACTATAGTGCTTACCTCTTTTTTAAGATCCTGAAGTAGCTTTTTAACACTTGTTGAGGCTGCGGTTATAGGTATTTCTTCATCGTTATATCGACAGATTTTCTAACTGAGAGTCGGCTCGTCGGCGGGCATTCGCAAAATGCCCTACCACCATGCAAAGTGAACGGTTTTACTAAGTGTTTACTTATTGTACTACTTTACTACTTAAGTTTGCTATTTCAGCTAAAGTGAACGAATCAAATTTGTATACTTTGTGGTATGACAACTAAATTTTTGTGTATTCCTAATAGGTAAGCCTTTGACCGTAATCTAACCTGTAAGTGATGAGGTGCTCGAGGGTGTTAACAGGCTTAACCTAGAAAGATCTCAAGGACAGCTGCCGGAACACACCGTTAGGTGCTTGGCGACAGATTTTCTACTTGAGGGTGGTCGCTAGCCAGGCGAACATACGCAAAATGCCCTTCCACCATGCGATGAAGCTCAAGCCCGCGGCGGGATTCCAACCATTGACATGCTGCGCGGTTCATAGCCATTGCCGCTAAGCCATCACTCTACAATAACTGAAAAAAAATAAAACGTATCGAATAAAAATTACAACAAGAGGGATATCAGAGCTAATTTGCTTATGATTCGTTAATGCAAAAATTAAAATATCATATAAAATTATACATTTATCTAATCTACTATTAAAAATGCTGAATTAATATTTGTGTTTAATGCCAGTCGCCTCCAGAACGGCATAATGATTTTGAAGAAACTAAAGGTTCTGACAATTACCTTTTTTTTTAAATGCTATAAAAAAAACTACTGAATATTTTCTCATCTTTCTTTTTTTATTTGAAAGTACAATCCTTCCGGTTAATAATAAAAAATAATTTCATTCAAATGGCTGCCTCGGCTGGCCATGCAGTAGCCTACACGATCGGTCCAATTTTTAAGCACATTATCGATTGTGTGCAGCTGTATTTCACCAATGGCTTTACGAATATTGTCCTTTAAAGCGTCAATTGTCTCTGGCTTGTTGGCGTAACACTTATCTTTGACGGCACCCCACAAATAATAGTCCAACGGTGTCAAATTGCAGCTCCGAGGTGGCCAAACGACATCAGCTCTGCGGCTGATAATGCGATCTTCAAAAACAGGGCGCAAAACATCGAGTGTAGCTTCGGCTATGTGGCACGTAGCGCCGTCCCGTTGAAACCAAATGTTGCCAATATCCTCCTCTTAAATTTTTGTAAACAAAAATTGGTTCAACATTGCTCTATAACGGAGCTGACGGTGCTTCTCTTCTTCCAAAATCCGTACGCAATTTTCGCACACATTCTGCAACATTACCATGATTTTCAAAGTAATGTCGCAATATTTCCCAGCGTTGTTCAAGCGTATACACAACCATATTCGTTGAGCGGAAGGATAAAAATAATTATCTGTCAAATCAAACATGAGCTAAGTGTCACCATTCATGAAATAAACACTAGTTGAAAAAAAAAAGTTAGATGGCGGACCCTTTATTATATTAGTAAGACACACCTAAAGCAATTTAGCTAATTTAACCTTTCGTCTACTTATAGCTATTTTAAAGCTAAGGTGTAAAATAAATAGAAAAACCTCGAATATAATTAACTCACGACATCAAAAAGCAACATAAACAGTATGTGAATTAGGCAAATTGTAAAAAAGGGTACACAGCGGTTTATGTTATATGTGTTTAAAAATCCGCTTGTTTGTTTAGTCAACATGGCCGCCAGTAATTAGAGCAACCTTTTGTAACCACTTAATTTGTTTTACGTTTTTCTTTTTCTGTTACATGTCTAGCCTCTTCCAACGTGGCAGAATGCTTACGCCTAATACTTCACAGTGTAGTATGATTGTCGATCGATAATTGAACGTTCAATTATATTTTCTTGCTGTCATTTTCTTGATGGATTTTTTTAGGTGCGTTCCATTATAATCGCAGTGCATATTATTACTCCTTACGTGTTAAATTTCTTAGAAATCATTTTCATATGTATGGCCATTGTGGTACATGTCTTGCCATTGTCACTCTTTTATAAATTCATTACGTGGAGTGGCAATGCATATTGCGTAATTTTGAATGTATTACGTATACTCGTAGCGATACGTTTTCATAGTCAACATGTTTCGTTCGCACATACTAATTGTTAATTTCAGGGTTTTGTACTAAAAATAGAACGATATTACTTATACTCCACTGTCCGTTTTCCCGACCGTCTGTCCATCCGAATTTGTAGGGCTATATATTTGAACCTTAGCAGAAACCCCGTTGAAATTTTAACAAATATGGTTAATTCTGGCGGACTGCCCTAGTAAATTGAATATTGCTCTGTGACTATTTGGAGAGACACTAATCGGGACTTTATTTTTGCCTCGAGGTCGCCGGCGAGCTCGGTGTTTGATGGTGTAACCTCTAATTACCTCACACCTGGGGATGTTACCGGGTCGACTTGCGGACAACGCTAAAGCTGCCAACGTAATGGCTGCGATGGGGTCATCCGGGTCGTCCAATACCTGCCGTGGTTGGCGACGGGGAGGTTTGAAGTATGGGTCGGATGAGGCAGTCGAATAGTTCGCTGCCTGGACAACCAGAGGGTTCGGGTGGTGGGGGGCTCGATCAAAGTGTCGGCGGACGCAGCCCTTATTGAACTGCGCTAAAGAGGGAAGTTTTAGGTCGCAGTGCACCGCGGCGCTCCGGACGTACCAGGGAGCGCCGGTTGCCCTGCGAAGAAACCGGTTTTGGAGGGCTTGAAGCTTATGTAGGTGGGCCTCACTAGCTATGACTGAACACTACGGATGCGTACGTCATGATGGGGTGGATGCAAGCAGTGTAAAGTGTCTTCTTGTTACTAAGAGACATTTTACTTTCTTTACAGATTAAGGGACTTAGGCGACCCATGACAAAGGCCGCCCTGTTACGGACAGTATTGATGTGATCTTTGAAGGTGAGATTCCGATCAAGGGTTACTCCAAGATATTTGGTTGTTCTCACCCAGGGAATGGGTTCATCGAACAGAATTAGTGGCTTCGGATAGCGGGGGCGGGTTCTCTCAGTAAAGCACATAGCTGTGCTTTTAACTGGATTGACCGCGATGCGCCATTTTCGGAACTAGTCACCGATCTCGGTGATGGCCCGTTGAATGACGAAATACGTGTGTCTATTTATATGCCAGCCAGTGGAATAAATGGCGGTATTGTCCGCGTATTGGGCTATAAAAACGTTGGGTTGGGCGCGAGGGATGTCACTGGTATACAGCGCGAAAAGGATGGGTGATAGCACGGAGCCCTGAGGGACTCCGGCTCTGACTGGATGGGGAGTGGAAAGGGTGCCTTCCACGCGGTAGCGAAAGCTTCTGTCCCTTAGGAAGTCTTGTAGGGTGAGCACAAGACGCTCTGGCATGCCAAAGTGGTATAGCTTGTAAATCAAGCCGTTGTGCCAGACTTTGTCAAAAGCTTTCGCTACGTCGAGGAAGACTGCTACCGTCGATTGGGGTTTGGGTTTCTTATTGAAACCCTTAAGGATGTGCTCCGTGAGGCGATGCACCTGTTGGACGCATGAGTGTTTAGGTCTAAACCCAAACTGCTCATTGGGAATAAGGTGGTGTTCCCGGGCATGGGACTGGAGACGGTTCGCTAAGGTCCGTTCGTAGAGCTTCCCCAGGGCGCTGAGGAGGCTGATGGGACGGGAGCTAGTGGGATCAGAAGAGTTTTTGCCTGGTTTACGAATGCCAATGACATTTGCACATTTCCAGGTGTCAGGGAACTCACAATGGTTCATAGCCGCATTGAAGATGCTGACTAGGAGATGAATGAGAGGGGGGGAGAGGATTTTAAGAACCTTGTTAGAGATGCCGTCGGCACCGGGGGCTTTACGTTGGCGGAGGTCCTTGATCAGTCTCGTCACCTCAGCGAAGGATACTGGGGTGAGTGGGGGGAGTTCTGAGATGACCACAGAGCTTTTACGTTCGACTTCAGCGTCCACCGTATCGAGGACGTCCACCGTATCGAGGTCGACTATTGAAATACCCATTAATACTTATATATCTGTTTTGATGTTGTAAAATGGTACGGTGCGCGAGTTCGACTCGCACTTGCCCGATTTTTTATAACGGTTTCAACCCTCATATCACTACTATTATTAGTTACGTCCCGGTAACATACCCATGTTAGAGATAATTAGAGGTTACACAATCAAAACCCGAGCTCGAGGCAAAAATAAAGTCCCGATTAGTGTCTCTCAAAATAGTAAGAGAGTAATTATCTGAAATGCCCATTCTCAACGAAAAGACACTGCAGTAGTACCGATGCAATTGGTTCCGACCTCCCCAATATCTCTCGGAACGACTCAAGCCGAGTTCCGTGCCACAACGGTGCCTTTTATCAACCCCTCCTGTAGTAGAAGCCAGCAGTCCAGGGCTAAAAGAGGCTTTCCTCGCTTAAAGTCTGGTGGATTTGAACAGCCGACAGCGGCAGTCGACATATAAGTCATCAATCATAAGATTCACATTTTTTTGATTTTGGTGGCGAGCGGAAGCTCTGCTGGTTTAAAGTTCGGTGCGATGAGAGAGTGATAAATTAATTGATTGGTTCTGTTGGTTTGTCTAAATTAGCAAATAAGTGTGTTTTGTTCTTAAACTAATAAGTCTAATTGTCAGATATATTCAAAGTAATTAGAATAATGAATTAAGAATAACGATTGCATTGCATCCTTACTACAGTATCCATTTATTATGACTCCGCCTGTATTGAACTTATTATGAAGTAATTCTAGGTTAGCCTGAACAACATCTTCGACCACATCATCACTTACAATCAGGTGAGATAGTGGTCAAAGGCTAACTAACCTGTCAGATTAAAAAAACAGCGAAGTTTGGTATTCATATAAAATTAATTATAACTGAGTCGGATATAATGACTTCACTTATAGTGACATGTCACTTATTGTGATACATTTATAGTAAATAGCGTCCTGTTATAGTGACCGATATGATTCCTATTCATCTTCTCTCAATGATTTTTATTTTCTATAAAATGCTTTGTTTGTATGGCGTTCGTTTAGTACAATGTGTTTGTTATTTCCCTAAGAGGTCATTATAAACGGATTCCACTGTGCATACATTTATCAAAAGTCACGGTAAAAACTTGTAGCATGAGATAAGGTTTACATTCTCAGTTGCGTGACAAGATACGATAACAGCACTCGACTAATGTACGACAATTATTTAACTTGTCCAACTCGAGCCCGATTGTAACCGCTATTATGTTATTTAACCGTTTTCATGTTCACGAGTTACCGGTTAACTCGATAATTTTACGAGTTGATCCTCGATTACGGTGATTAAGGTGTTCGATAACATTTCGTTTGACTGTTAAATTAATGGTACTTTTGCGTCTTCATTTTTATTTCGCTTTTTGTTTTGACTATGCTACTAACGACGTTGGTAGCCACACAGTTTTGCTGGTATTTCATTTGATGATAGACCGCTCCAACGTATTTTTTTAGCATTTTTTTTCTGATATTCTAGCATTTGACCACTATTTCACCTGATGATAAGTGATGGTGTGGTCGAAGATGTTGTTAAGGCTAGCATAGAATTACTGGCTCTCAAGGACTGGTCCTTGGCGACAGATTTTCTACTTCAGGGTGGTAGCTAGCCACGCGGGCATTCGCAAAATGCCCTACCACCATGCTAAAATGACTGCCACCCTAAGACAACAACCGGGACCGACGGCCTAACATGCCTTCCGAAGTACGGAAATACTCAGAAGTAGTGTCACTAGCGGTCACTCATCCAACTCCTGACCGCGATGGACTTTGCTTAACTTTGCTGATCGATTAAGAACGGCTAAGCAAACTTCGCTACGAGCGCTTCAAAATATAAAAACGCAGCGTCGTGCTGAGCCTATTGCTAGTGTTATGTACATATTCATGCTTTGTACGTTACTACAAAGATGAATTATGTATACATTTCTTCATTGTAAGTTCTTTCAACAAGGGAACGTTAATTTGTATGTAAATTTTATTGCCATAAAAGTGTTATTTCTTTCTGCTTTTCTTATTTTTTTTCGTTATTTATTTCAGTTCATTAAGTTTATAAACTCTTCAGGATATAAGTATAGCATTGTTACTCTAGCAAGGAACGCAGAAAACGTGTAATTAAAATCAATTATAGCCTCCCATGCACTGCACAATCGTATTTATCCAAGTCATTCAAACTCAGCCCTTTGTGTTCTCGATTGTACAGTCATCAATGGCTCTCGTAAGCTCATCGACAATATGGCAGCTTCGATACGATAATTATATGAAGACTAGTGATGTACCATAATAAATTGCTATTTTTTCCAGGTAGTGTTTTTGTAATAACTGATAGGTTAATACATTTTTTAAATTATTTGGAATATTCGTTTAATATTTTAATTCGTTTTTAGAATTTTTCGCTAATGAGGTCGGTGTTCACTTAATTCTTTGGCATCCGAAATAACGAGAACGATGGAATTTAATTCATGAATGGACGATATCGTTCACGTAGATGCCATTGGGAGAAAATTAAGATTTGTCGTTGGTCAAATGTCTAAGGTTTTGAATTTATTTGCTAATGGGTTTTATTAAGCTATGCATTACTACACCTTTGCGGCTATTATTCGGTGTTTTTGACAGCTGTAAACCTCTTTTTAAAACATGTAACATACTTCCTCTACCGTGCATGTACATAAGATATATGAATTAATTTATATATTTTTATGGGTGCAAATCTGGAATAAAACCATTTCATTTCATAAGAGGCAATTGTGTCATCATTAAACAACTCCCTGATTTTTTTAACAAACTTGGTGATGTTTTTACACTTAAAAAAGGGCAAAGTTCACCAATATATTGTTTAAACCTCATGCTTAGAAGAACTTATACAAAAAAAATACAATATGTGTTTATCCATTTACAACTGAATACCTAACGAAATCAAATTATTGGATGGTAACAAATTAAAAAGCTCTATGATTCACTGGCTTCTTATTCAATGTTGTTACAGTGTTAAAGAATTTTGTAAAATGTCATTTTTACTAAATACATATTTACATAAAAATTGGCTCGTCTGCGAACAGCGAAGGAACTCTCTGAGTTACCTACTGGAAAATACAACCTGATAGTTTCAAATCCAATGTAAAAGGCTCCTCTCTGAGCTATGTTTTACTAAAAGAGCACCGCAGACCACAGCGTTGCTTAATATGAGATAAACGGTAGTCAAATGTGAATAATTAGTCTGCAGGTACGGCAATCGCGAACGAAGTCGCGGGTACAGCTAGTACATAACAAATTGGTTGGTTTACTTTTTGACTTGTCCTAATTGAAGTTTCACCGAATGTTATTATGTGTTTGAGGTAGCATAGAATGGCTATAGAATCTCAAGATTGGCAACTGCACTGTAACAAATGACTAAGAGCTTCGTGACAGATTTTCTACTTGATGGTGAATACTTAGGAAATCAAAATGGAGGCCGAGTTTAGGGCGAAAATAAACCTTACGCGGAAGTTAAAAGTAACATCATATAAAGTTTTGGTAACTTTTACCATCTTACAAAATTAAACATATTGTCTCGCCTAAATTCCCAGAACGAGTTAGGCAGTGGTGAGACACACGTTTAGCTACACATGTTTTGGTGCTATATTTTTTTTATGTAAATGATGATGTGGTCGGAGATGTTGTTCAGCCTAACCTTGAATTACTGGCCCTAAAAGACAGCTGCCGAATGACACAGTTACGTGCTTGACGACAAATTTCGTACTTGAGGTGGTAGCTAGCCAGGAGGGCATTCGCAAAATGCCCAACTACCATGCAAAATCTGATACGAGTATAATGACATCTTCCAAGCACGTCTGCTTGTAGACTAAATACATTGTATCCTAAACTACTAATATAAGGTCATGTGACATTATTGAAAATCAAATTAAATCATTTATTTGCTAATATACAAGCAAATAAATGATTTGATTTTGTAATAATGCAAAGCTTAGGCCCTCCCTAAAAATGATCAATAAAACTGAAAGCGCTCTATGTTCATTTTAATTCAATGATCCTCTTATAATGAATTCGAATGCTATTGACGATTTAATTCATTATACTCACTCTCTTTCGTCATTTTCCGTCAGCATCTTCCTCCCCTTACCTAACAGTTATGGGGTCGGAACAATATTGTTTTTAGTGTATTTTTATATATGAAGCGTACATGTATGTTTTTTTTATGTATGACCACGCATAACTTATTACAGAGTAGTCCAATTTTGATATTTATTTTTTACATGACTGTCACAAAAAAAAGCATTTTTTTTTCTTTTCATGGTTTATGTATGTATGTATGTATTTTTATGAGTTTGTTTATTCCACAATAACTTCTAAACGGCGTAACCGATTTTTATGTATATCATTAGATTCGTCTGGACACTAGATGCCTACATAAAAAGTAAAAAATAAAACTGGTAAATTTTACACGCTATAGTGTGAAAAAAATAAAAATTCACCCAAACCCATCGATTGGGGTATCAAAATGAAGGGCTATAAGAAACAATTCCATAAATATATTATTACTTGCAGTTTTAATTTTTTCAATGGAACGCTAAACGAAAATAAATAATGTGTAGTCGGGTTTTTATTTTTAATTGATTTATACTTGTTTATTGGAAAGGGTAGACAGAGGTGGTCCTACATGAATTTCATCAAAATCGGCTGAGTAGTTTATAAATTTTAGTTAACTGAAAAATGTATTCGCTTACCTGGACATATTTAAGGTATTATATGGCTGTTATCGACAATGAACACTATTTTAAGGGAATGAATGATTTTGTAAGCTGTATTTATCATGAAAATTAGAAAAAATAAAATTTCAATAAAAATGGAACCGAATTCTAACACTGAGAAGTATGAAATAACTGGCAAAAGTCAGACCATGCTTAATATGAGTTCGGTGTTTTGAATCAGCACGGTATCGACTTCCACAAGTTATTTTATACTTTACAGTGATGGAAGTCGGTTCCATTATTTTGTCTCTAATAGAAGCCACAAGACCCTAGTCGTTGTAAGAAGTTTAGGAGTCAGTTAGATGTTCGGTCTCTACATGACATAAATTATTCATGGGAAAGCAGTTATTGGTTATATCGAGTATACTAGCAACTGTATACGCGTAGGGGTATACTACTTTACGATAAATGTGTGTTGTTCTCCCAATTTAGTGAATAGTTTTGACTAGTTGCCTTTTACGGACGAATAAATATGTAATGAAGTGTAACTTATACAGTTACCACTTTGATTTTGGACTCATCAAGTTCACAATTAACAAAACATGCACAGTGTTTTAAATTTAATTGGATTGGTCAATTAATTTGGCGCTCAGAAACGGCCGCATTTGATTGGTCGCGTAAAAACAATGTTATTGTGCCGCAAGGTACACTTTTTAAACAACGCTCGACGCGGTATTTATTCGTAGCCTTTTACAATATGCAACGCAATAGAACTTAGATTATTAAGTCGGCAATTTAACACTATTCTGTAATAGCTCAGCAGTTTAATAGAACAAGTTAATATTGTAGTACTAATACTTATGTAAATAATAATAATTGTTTGTAATATGTTTATCGTTTTGAAGTGATTTGTATTAACATACACAAAACACATAAGGTTTTCAGAATTTTTCGAAGAATGTGGCGATTTAGTTTCATACTGTCAATTACGCGCTATATCGATTTCAATAAAAAAAGGAAAAAAAGACTATGCACTTCTGCATTGGTTTTTATTAGTCATATTTCTACTACATTTGTGTCCATTACTTGTAAAAAAAATTACTTTTACTTCAATTTGCAAAACGAAATACCTATTAGTTGTAAAGGGTTGAGAAAAACCTAATTTAAAAAATTAATACATTAAAACGTAAGCTCCAACCCCGGTTTCCACCACCCCTAAATTTCAAATAGGTATGACTCTGCCAAATTACTCTGCATTATATGTGAAACTTCAGACGAAAGTGCCACCATTTTATTATGCCATCAAATTCCTTACATTGTTAAAGAAGTATTGAAAAAGAAACTATCAAAATCATATTGAGTAGTTCTGCGATAGAGTTCCGTAGACGAAACATGTACCAACCGACCGTATCCTCGAAATGGCGAAATCTATTTTAGGGGGAGCGGACATTGAAGCATTCTGGAAACACTGGGAAGTACCGAAAATACAATGGGTAAATGGAGTTCCAGGATGTGGTAAAACAACTTGGGTGGTAAGGCAATTCGATGTGGACAAGGACATCATTATCACAACAACTACAGAAGCAGCAAAAGACCTGAGGGAGAAGCTTGCGCACCGAATCGGAGACTTAGTGAAAACCAAGGTGCGCACAATGGCTTCTGTCCTCGTAAATGGTTTTAAAAGGACTGAGAGCTACAGCCGCCTCACAGTGGATGAAGCTCTCATGAACCATTTCGGAGCCATAGTCATGACTTCCAGGCTGGCTGGAGTTGGTGAACTTGTCCTCATCGGAGATGTCAATCAGCTGCCTTACATCGATAGAGATAATCTCTTCGTATTAAGGTACAACCGCCCTAACCTGGTCACAAGCATCACCCAGGAGTTGTTATGCACGCATCGGAACCCAATGGATGTCGCGTACGCACTGAGGGAAATATACTCTGGTATATATTCCTCAGCTCCCCGTATTAAGTCCCTGAAGCTTGAAAGGTACACGGGTGCGAAAATTCTCAAGTCTCTCCCCAACACCTTATTCCTGGTTCACACCCAGGAAGAAAAGGAGACCCTGACAAGCCAGGGCTACGGAGAGGGAAGGGGATCACGCACCCTTACCATCCACGAAGCTCAGGGACTGACATACGAGTCGGTCATCGCCATCAAGACCAAGAGCAGCATGAAGCTGCACGAGAGCGTCCCGCACGCAGTCGTTGCAGTTTCACGGCATACTGGAACCTTCACACACTCTGCCGTCCGTTGACTAAAAGGTCGTTAAGCCACAGGGGGTCGATTTTGAGCTTTAAATGCCATCCTATACAGAAAAAAATTCTCTATCGATCTGTCTTGGAATTATTTTTATAACCTTTTAGAATCAGGAGATAGATCTAGTAAAAAGGCCGTTAAATATTGATAAAAATAAATTTTACTAAGCTAAATTGACGTTAACCTTCAATACTTAGCTACACGATCACATACAGCCCTTAACGACATGATCATATTAAAATTTTAATATTGGTCACATAGCAAGAAAGACGTTATTTAACTTTACTAGGCTATATAGTCGTTAAGATACTAATACTACCTTTAAGTTTTTGATTTCATAGCTAAATAATGTTGGTAATCCTACACTATAAAGCAATTTCACAAAAAAACTACGCTTTATGAACGTTAAACTCTGATAACGGCTTTATAGCGTAGGCCGGCTGTTTTAGAACCTAATGATTTACTTTTCTCAAAATTCATAGCGCCTTTAAATTCTTAGATGAACAACATTTTGCGTCCACATCCTTAGCAAAAAAGACATTAAGCGACAATACTTAGCTAAAAAGTCGCAAATTGCTCTCACGTTTTGACCTGCCCCGCACGCATTCCAGTTGAGTGTCGCCTAGGTCGTCATATACATTATTATTGCTAGTTTTGTTAGCTTGGAGCTGTTTATATCTATTGGTATGAAAATTATAGAGATGTTACTATGATCAATCGAGTTCAATTGCAATTAACGACTCTCATGGCAAAGTTGATGTACCTATTTGCTATAATAATGTGTAGACTTCTTACGTACCGTGCAAACAAAAAAGCGAGGAGCTGCAAGAGGTCTTACGCTGCCTCGTTTCTCGGAAATTAAGTCGTCTGCAGCGAGCTTTTTGTGTATCAATTATAAAATATAAAATAATCCTTACTAATATTATACACGGTTGGATGAATTTGAATGAAATTTGGTATGGTCGTAGCTTAAACCCTGGATAAGCACATAAGCTAGTTTTGGTCGTCACTATCATCATCGTTTTTCATCACAACGCAGGTAAAACCATGGAGCGCAGCTAGTTGTTGTTAGCTAGTTTGTATGTGTGGATGTTGGGTACTATTTCATGCCTAAATGGCTGGATCGATTTGAATTTTATTTAGTATGGAGATAGCTACTAAGCTGAATTGATACACAGGCTACTTTTAACTACCATCATCATCACTGTTTTTATCACCACACGGGTAAAATCATAGTTTAACAATATTTCGCTTAATATTGTAATACGCTCATTTCTCGGTGAATATGATAGTTTCTATAACTTAAATCAGTGTTCTAGTATTTTATTAATTAAAACATATCGTTGTATCATCACACTTATATATCTCGGAAAGGGTAGGCAGATGTTGATTTTATATTATTTAAACATCATGGGAAATATATAAAAGCAAGACGATTTTATGATTCACATAAAATTTTGCAACAAAGTGATAATCAAATATTTTTCACCACAGATTTAGAAAAAACTATATATTGTTACCGAGAATGGATACATTAAAATAGAAAAATAACCTCTGAAATTCAACCGGTGACTGTTATTAATTGGTTTGATGGCATCGCAAGAAGAAAACTGGAAGACATCCAGAGTGCGATTTACGTTTTCCTAGTTCGTATCGTGATGTTCAAAATATGAACCCTTGGCTTGACAACTGCAGTGTCCGAAATAAAAATTAGTTATTGTTGTCGTTGCTAGTTCAATTGGTGAACACTGACATAATATCGACAAACAATTTCGTATTATTTTATCGAACCTGGGCGTTTTTTTATGCGCGCTGACCAAATGCATCATCAAGTTGAACTGGCAATAAAAAAAACGGTAAGCTCTACGACTTTATAGATTATATAGATGCAATAGCTTCCATTAATAGTGGCACAGTGACAGTTGAATCACTTACACCACAAGATTTTATTAACTCACCTAATTACACCTCCAACAGGCGCATACAAAAATCTAACCCCAGAGCTTATCTACAAAACATGGTTCAGGTAACTTTTAAACGTAATAACTTTGGTCTTCAATACAAAAATGATTTTAAGACGAATTTACAACATTAAAGTTCTTGCATGATAGATACTTAAAAAAATCCAAGAGCCTTGTTAATTACTCTTCGTACCTCGCCGAAAGATATGAACAACATAAAAGAAAAGCTGTGTTTTTTTACACTTTAGATCATAAACAAACTAGCCTTTATAATACTCCCACATAAACTATTATTTTGCAGAAATTTATCTACAAGAGATAAACATGCTCCTTAAATGAAAAGATGCTCAAGTAAATAACTTAAATACTGATTTAATGTGCCTTTATAAACTAATATATAAATATTACTTCATGAAGACATAAAGGTGTAGGTGCAAAGACTTCATACTTACGAAAGTATTTTTACATAAATACGCCTTTTTCCCGTAGGGAAAGGCAAAGACCACAAATTTCACTTACTACGATCCTGACATATCGCTTTCGCTTCATCTAAACTCATCAATCCTTTCATACATGAGCGTCGGCCTAGGGTACTCCAGACCTAGAGTTTTTTCAGAACGTCTTCAATCTGATTTGGAAACGTTCACCTAGGTCTTCCACTTCCAACACTTCCATTCATTTGTCCCTTGTAAATGTATTTTGATTGACATTAATTCTCATATTCTTAGTTGTACTGTTCTAGCAGTTATTCGGATCTTTTTAAAGCAAGACCCTAAGTTATTATTTATAAAATATTATTTTAAATAATCATTTATATTTAACAATTATACATTCCTCGATGGATAATCTAATGATAGGCAATTAATTTTCTTTATGTTGTTTGCCATTGTAATTCTAAATATGCGTGTGTAATCTCTACTTTTAAAATACATTGTTTTAAGATTTAAATCTTATTTATAGCAATGCAGTTGTTTTGTTTCGTAGGAAAATAGATTCTAAACAATTATGTCTAAAAAATATGTAATATATATTCAATTAACAAATAATGAATATATTACGTTGATTTTATTTTAATACTTAACGTTTTTTCTTGATGCTTGTGATGCAACTTGAAATGTCCATTCTAAAATACTTAACTAAATAGTCGTTTAATTTCAAGGTTTCAAACTTAACTGCCATTTAGTGTAGTAATTAAAAGAAAATATACTATTAAATAAATACAAAAAATACAATATGTTAAAAAACTAGACTACATAATAGTTAAAAAACTATAACGACATTCAAGCTTGGGTTTGATATCTTTGATATTAGTTAATATTTAACAAAAAAGTCGTTAAATTACTTAGCGTCCTTTTAGTGTAGATTTTTGCATATAACTTCATAACATTAAAAAACTGTGCACATATTTATGTACAAATGCTAGTCTAAAAGGTCGCTAGAGTATACTAAGTGACTTTTTAGTGTAGTATATAAATGGTAAAATAAGCCATTATTACACGGCTAAAATGCCAAAAGAGTTTTTTTTCTATTTAGAACTAATTATTGCAGATATATATTGCGAAATTTGATAGAATATAAAAAGAGCTTTCTTTGGATATTTCAATGCTGTCTCTGCGACCAATACCTATAAAACAGCATTAATTTTTAATGTTTCCTACGTTTTTTGCTCATATCTCAAAACTTGCTTTTGTGGCTTAGCGACCTTTTAGTTAACGGACGGCAGCACTACGCAGATGACGAAGAAGACGCCATAGGACGGTTCGTCAGGAAGGCGATGGTTGCGACACCAAAAACCATCCATAATTACAACCTCAAAATGGCGATCAAAGATCGAAACAGCGTGGTAATGGAGACTCTGTTACATGTGACGTGGGGGAATGACACAAAAAAGTAGAGTAATCCCAAATTGTAATCGTTGGCACGGGTATCCAGAGCGGTCAAGCTCACATAAAGGTGTTGTCTAGCGGCGGTGTTGTGTGTCGGGTCGCCATCTTCCCTCAAAAATGGTTGAGGAAGGCGATGGCTGGCACATGCGTCAACTCGTGAACGGGTGCTGCTAGAGGACACTGGTCTGCTCTGGATGCAAGTGGTAATGACATTTATCGGAAAAAAAAATGTTCGTTTAACACTGTTCTCTTTTAGAATGTTGCATGTTTCCTATATATTGTAAGTATCTAGTTTGTAAATAAAATATGGTCATAATTAAAAAAAGGCACGGACCCTGGAGTCTGTGGAGTGTAGATTTATATAATAATAAAAAAAAAATAAAAAAAAAAACATGTACCAACGGTTTCAAAAAAAGAGAATAAATTAATTACAATAGTTAAACCCGAAAATTATTTATTTTTGTTTAGCGCTTTATCGTTTCATAGAAATTAAAGCAAGTTATATATATATTTATAAAATCGTTTTTAAAGCCCTTCATTTTGAAATACCACTCGAAGGATTTAGAAGAGAAAAAAAAAAACACATTATGGCGTCTAAAATTCGTTAAAAGTTTTTTATTGTACCTAGCGTCATTTGTGCTATCAAGACAAATCTAACGATATCTCTTACATTAAAATAGGTGAAGCCGTTTAGAAAATATGTAGCAATAAAGAAACTCACAACCATACACACATTCGTATACCCTAAGAAATACAGATTTATGAAAAGAACAAATACAGATTTAAGAACAGATTATAGATTAAAAATATTTGCAGTCACAAGAAAGCACATCATATTTATACCTGAGAGATGCCTACTCGATGACTTTTTTGTTTTGTTTATAATAATGTAGCGCTAGATTACAAAATCTATCTGCAGAAATGTTAAATATTAAACCTTATTCCAACGGAATAAGTTAAGGTTTACAGGTCCATGGTTTGAATCCCACCGCGGGCTTGAGCTTCACCGCATGTTGGAATGCCCTCCTGGCTAGCGACCCTCAAGTAGAAAATCTGTCGCAAGCACCTAACAGTGTGTTGCGACAGTAGTTCTTGAGAGCCAGTAAAATTAAATTACAGGCACGTGAGACCTAACAACTGTACGTCTCAGTGTGACGGACGCAGTGCAATTCGTCATTGACGAAATGCATCTACCATAGGCAGAGGTTAGTCCACCAACATCAGATGGACCTCAGGCTTGTACAGTCACAATAGCATAATGAAAAAGAAAGTTTTACAGACGCTTTTACGTTATCCTGAGATGGTGCAACGATGACTAAGAAATGTTCTTCTGGCCACGAAACCCTACAAAGTAAGTAACTATCGTTGTATATCGTAAAATTATAGTGGCTGAGTCGCGCGTTCAAACATGAAGGTTCATGGAAGTTTTTTTATAGCGGAAACGTGACTACTTCGGGTCAATGATTCACTTTGTAGTCGAGGGTTGCCAAGCAAATTTTCTCCAGCGAAAAATACGCGAAAGTGACTGTTCTATTATTTGTGCTCTACTATAGTTTAATGTCATTTGCAGAATCCCGGTCATTCCTGTGGTTTAAATCAACACTATGGTCATTCCACGCACGGTGGTAGAGCATTTTATATGTAGGAAATGTGTCGTCAAGCAACTAATAGTGTATTCAAGTAGTTGTCTTTAAGACCATTACCATTAAAGAGTGAGATTGCAAACTATGGCAATTTATATTTAAAAAACCTACTCGGTTTAGATCAGGTCTGAAAACAAAAATAGACTATTCCTGTTTGGAAACTATGAATTACGTCTCCTATTCACTACTACTCATTTTTCTCCCAGACAAAAGTTTTCCGAGGGATTCTAGTTGAGACGACAGTTAATGCAATAATAGCCGACCAGTAATATCTATGGACTGCCGTGCCGCAGATCCGCGGTTCGATCCCTACCGCCGGTTTGAACTTCACCGTATCGTGAAATGCCATATTCTGAACGCTAGCCTGGCTAGCTACCACCCTCAAGTAGACAATCTTGAGAGTCAGTAAAATTACAGGCACATGAGACTGGACACCTGTAGGTATGTGTCAGGATGACGGGCGCAGTGCAGTTCGTCACTTTGTACGAAATGCTTATAGGCAGAGGTAGGTTGCTCCACGGCTTTTCCGTCACAAACATATAAAAAATTACAACCACCGTAAGTACACTATTTGAGAAAGAACCTAGTTAATCTGTTCAGAACGCCTACATCATCTACGGCAAGCATCGTAGCTTTACAAAATGCCTTATTGCTTCAAAGTAAACATCCCAAACAAAGTAAGCTAAACGAGCAAAGACACGTCATGCCTACAAGCAACGCTCAGAAACCTTGTGCCGCTTTTGGCTTGATTACCTGGTGTTTAGTTGCAATGTTTGTCAACTTTCTTTAACTTTGTCAAGCTTGTAATTGTTGCTTTACTAATACAGTATAATTAGGTTTGAATAATCTGTTGAATGTTTAAAATTAGTTGCTTAAATGAAATTAATAATGTAATTTGTGACTTCACTTTGTAAACCCGTTCTATAACTAAACATAAAAATATAGTATATATATCGCGGGTTCTAGCCAGTTTTTCATAATTTAATATACTTTTGTAAAACAAAAGCATTATATTCATTGCCATTATTTTTTTTCAGTAATTAATAATCTTGTGGTAAATATTGCATGCATTTTGCATGGTGGTAGGGTATTTTGCGAATGCCCGCCTGGCTAGCCACCACCCTCAAGTAGAAAATCTGTCGCCAAGCACCTAACGGTGTGTTCCGCCAGCTGTCCTTGAGAGCCAGTACTTCTAGGTTAGCCTGAACAACATCTTCGACCACATCATCACTTACCATCAGGTGAGATAGTGGTCAAAAGCGAACCTATCAGGCATAAAAAAAAAAAAAAAAAAAAAAAATATAGTAATTTTTATATTTTATTTCTATTTGACAAATATAATATAAAACGATTTTTTTTCTTTTTTATGTAACGAATAAACTTAAAAACTACTGGGCCTATTTCAAAAATTATTTCACCATTGGAATCTTACATTATCCTTGATAACATAGGTTTTTTTTTTTTAAATTTAATATTTTTGTGAATCTTGGGCGGGCCTCTAGTAATAGACATAAAGAAGTGGTAACCTACGACTTGAACCCGTGTGGAGGAAAGTTCTATATCATAAACCCACAGATCTCGAGAGTTTGGTCATTAGGCCTCGTTATAGCTGAGACCTAATGTCCCACGAAACTCCCCACTTAATATCACATCTACACGTAAACGCCAATAGTACTACACGTCATGCACTTACACAATTACACAATTCACCTGTTTCTAAGCGTAAATACACACTAATACGTTCTCGCATTTATACTCACAAGCGTGTTTATCTCGATGCGCGCTCCAATGTGAACGAATCAATTAAAACGATATTCATTGCGTGGCCGAAACGAAGTTAGCCTTAAGTTCTTATACAACTAAACGACAATGTATGCGCGTCATGTTTTTGTATAAGCTGTACCTTGGTAATGGTCTAACTAAAATAATTCAAGTTATATTAGCGATTATTTATTATTCATCGATTATTCTCTAAATATCTGTAATTTTAATACTTACAAGTGATAGGTGACACCATGCTTCTTGTAGTTTACATGTTGGCTTTGATTTTTGCAGACAATCACTGCACAATAGGGCTTTTTAATAAATATATGTTTGCTCGCACGCTCACCTCGAACAGGTTACGACTGAGGGGATTTTTAGTAACATTTACGGTGTATGCCGTGGACGCTGCATATAGGTGTCTCGCGTGGTGTGTAAGATGATATATCTATAGATCTCTGTGCATAAACCCACGCCCATAATTTATTATTTAACCTAATTTTAATTGTTTTGTTTATTAATTCAACAAGAAAAGCGATATTTCTTTTTTAAATTTTAGTGTTAATATTCCTGGAGTAAAAAGGGAGGAAAATTTAAAATGTTAGTATTTTTAAGTTAATGTTTGGAAGTTTCTATGGTGATTGCTGACCCCTCCGGTAGGAAATTACAAATTCTTACATCTATTTGGTTTTGTTGCAAGGTGGGTGTGTATGTGTTTTAAACATAAAAAAACAACCATACACACTTCTCACCAAGGAGATTGTAGTTTGTTTCATTCGTTTTTCATATAAAAACAAACCAAAGACTTTTTTATCTACTGAAGAAGAATTTTATAAGATTCAATTGTAAATCTTCATAATCAAATTATTATTGCTATCAAAAAAAAAAGGAAATATTTTAGTATTTGTTCTTCGCGAGTGTTTTGATGACGTTGTTTTATGACATACGTGCGCTTTGATAATTATAGCCTCTGCTTTCTTGTAGTAGCAATGTTGCCCCGGCGGCAATTTTTAACTTACCGCACTTATATCGTAATGTACTATTACGCCGCTTAATCTTGTGATACTATATTTATATTACGACTGTAGGCAAACCGCTTTAATGAGTCATCGTCCACGTGGTACAGGGGTGTGGACTGAGAGAGGTGCGGGCGGCGGGCGCGCGTAACATTGGGTGCGTACCATTTGAGTGAGATTCGCTAAAAACGCTAAAAACGATCACACTCCCAAAAAGTTTTCCACATGAGTCTTGGCGTTATTTTCGCGTTAAACGCTACATCTAATGTCAAAAGTGACAGAAGTGGCAAATTTTAGTGGCATTCTTAGCGCTCTTATCCAAAAATGGAACGGGGATGACAGTTACAAACGATCACGTGATCACAACCACAGACGCAGAATGTGATCAAAATTATCGAAAATAACGTTCTTAGCGACTAATGGAACATACCCGTAGTAGACAAGAGACAAAATGTGCATACTGCATTGAATAGTTCTTAAGATATGTGACGTCATGGTGGTTGGCGTTGTATTTTTTTTTAATCATTTATAGTTAAGAAAATAATACAACAGTATAATTTTTTTCCGACTTTACAAAAAGGAGGAGGTACTCAACCCGCCTGTTTTTGTATTTTTTATCTTCTGTATACCAAAAACTAAGTATATGAGGTTTGGTTTCATTATACAAAACCTAACCAATTTTGATACTGTAATCACATGTGTATCTCCCACATCCTGGACCTCTACTCCATGTACCCCGAGGGCGAGGACTCATTAAGCGGTCTGCCTATAGGAATTCCTTTGATGCAAAACTTTGAAATGCAGATACAGGTAGACTTGACTGGAAGTTTATAATTATTGCGACATGTGTAATAGTTTGTTTTATCCAGCAGACCGAAGATAGTTTACTACCCTTTCATAACTGTGTATACAATATTTTCAAGCGATGGTAGTCTTGCGGTGCAGTGTTTGTCGTCGGTCGTGCGTGGGTAACTATTCCTGCTACAGGTTTGAGCTACACAGCTTGATGTTTTATGAAAGCCTTACTACTACTCTCAAAAAAAATATGTCGTCTAGGATCGAACGGTGTGTTGTGGCAGCTGTCATTTAAAACCAGTTATTATTCTAAGTTTCATCATTATCAGCCGTACGTTAAAAAATAGCATTTTGTGCCCTCAAAGACTCCACACGTCTCTTGGGATGTCATGAGTCCTCCTAGTGGTGGCCATCAGTCCGTCGGGAGTCCACCAACGCCACAACTTCCAGTGTAATGTGGTAACCACTCGAGAAACTTTCTTTCCATCGGTTATCGGTTTGTGGCCTGCTGAAAAACTTGAAAATTCTGTAAGGTATGTGACTTTGGTTATACGGTGAATTTCCTCGATTCGGATTGTATCGCGCAAAGAAACTCCTTGCATAGCTCCCTCCATAGCTCGTTGAGCGACTCTGAGCCACGTCAGATAAAAACCAGGCATCAGTTCCATAAGTCAGTATCACTGGCCACACACATGGGTTAATGACGTTGGTCTTCATTCTAGGCTTAGTTCACATATATCTGACCACCCACATCATTAATTGCAATTTTTTTCGTTGTTTGTAAACAAAGGAAATAATGTAATGTTGTCTTAGGTTTACGCGATTATTACATATAGTAATTAAACAACTTTAAACCGTTTAAAGTTGTTTGATTACTAAGGGAAATAATGGTCAAAAGTATTAATATGCCCCGTGGGGCTAGATGGGATCCCCCCATCTCTATACATGGTGTCGTAAGAGGCGACTAAGGGTAACATACCAGAAGGTGGGCAACAGCGCTTTCTGAGGAACTGGTTTCTCACACTGCGATTCCCAAGACTCCTCCATAATATGGGAAGGCTGTGTTCAGCAGTACAGAACTAATATAGATCTAACGGTATTAAGGTAAAAATATGCATAAAATCACATACAAAATATGTCGACTTTACTAAATTAAAACGGGAGGAAAATGTATAGCCTTGTGCGTACTAGGTATATATAAACATATTAAAAATAATAAAATGTAGGCTTTAGTACCTGGTACAGGTCTATAAGCATCCGCATTACTAAGGTGTAACAAATATTACTAAGGTGTTTTGGGGGCGAATTATATTTATTGCTACCCATCTTTTTATATTCTATGATTCAGAACATTCTGATAAGGTTTCTCTACTACAGATTACGTTTAAGTGTACATATACTCAGTAACACTTTAAATCTTTTCTTAGAATAATACTCAAATTTTTTTTTTGTTTTTGTGACGGAACAAGCTTGAGGCCCACCTGATGTTAAGCGGACTAACCTCTGCCTATAACAGATGCATTTCGTCACGAATTGCACTGCACCCGTCACCTTGAGACATATTTGTTAAGTCTTATTTGCCTGTAATTTCACTGGCTCTCAAAGACTGCTGCCGGAACACACCGTTACTTGAAGGTGGTCGCTAGCCAGGCGGGCATTCGCAAAATGCCCTATCACCATGCAGTGAATCTCAAGCCCGCGGTGGGATTCGAACCATGGACCTACTGCGTGGCAGTCCATAGCCAATGCTACGGAGCCATCACGGCTTCAAAAGTAAAATTAAATAAGTTATAAATATATAAGTTGAATTGGGAATAAGTGTTTTGGCAAAATGGCAGGTCTCATCTTAATTCTTTGTTTTACAAAACCAATTTCGTGTTGAAAACCCATTTAGAAATACCCAACAATGGTCTGACTCAGCATCAAGCCCGATTTCGAGATGCAAAAGTTATACTTTCGCCACTTACCCAACAAGAAATACATTAAATTTCGTTTGAAGAGTGGGAACCGAGGATCACGTGACTTCAAAGCAACTTTTAACGCCACTGAACTAACGAGGAATGCCAGTTCATTAAAATCTTGACGCCTTGATAAAATTTATCACGCCTTCTAATTAAAAGACGAAGCCAAGAAATAAGATGAAAATATGAGTTAGGAGTCTGGTTCTGTTTTGATGTAAAGTTGGTGAAATAACGAAGAAATAATTTCAAGAGTACACTAATTTGAGGTATTTCAGTAGACAAGAGTCTTGTGTCAATTGAACATTAATTAATACGGACACTATATCAGTAGAGATAGCATTATCAGTAACAATTTGTCAAATTAAATTTTTACGAGTTTGAATCAGAATAAGGATAAAGTTTCCCAAATAGATTTTTATTTTTTTTATTTCTTATAGCGAATTTGATCTTCCTGACCAGTTTTTATTGAACAGAGTTTATATTCTGATACCTTCAAGTTCGTATTTAAATTTCATCAAATTTGGTTAACATATTAACACATCATCACTTACATTTACGACATTCATCAGATCATCCCGACATTGTGGTCAAGGGCTGAAGTAAAGTAAGTGAAGAATATTGCTGAAAAGCGAGCACTATTGTAGACGAGTGATACAAACGATCATATAAGCAGTTTGCATCACTAAAAGCAGGGAAATAAAACAGAATCAACTTCAAACTTATCAGAGCGCTTGGTCGATGCGACGCGTTATCAAAATGCTGGCACCTATTTGGCTCAAAAAATAAGCATTGTAATTCAACGGGGCAATGCTGCCAGCATGCTGGGCACGCTGCCAACTGGTAGTGGGCTAGAGCCTTTGGACCGCCTATGAGTCCAAATGCTTTTATTGTAGTAGCTTTAGTGTTGTATATAGTTCATATAATTTAGTCAATAAAGGCATACCGCCGGTAAAAAAAAAAAAAACTGATAATGCAAAATATAAATCAAGTATGATGAATCAGTAATGCGAAGACATTACAGTCCATCAATTTGTTAGTGCTTAAGTGATGGATTAGACTATAATTCATAATCAATAAACCCGCTTACACACCCTTTTGTTATGTTATTAAATCACTTCAATATCATAACGTCCAATCACTATACGGTAACAGGGTTAAATCACAGATTAGATAATAGTCACTATATTAAAGGGTAAAAGCGAAAAGCCCCAGTTTACAGCGCTCTAATGCAGTTAGTGGCGCACATAAGCTTGCAGCCACAGTGTATACTTGTATCAACAGTAGGTTGACTTAATAGGTATATATTGAAGCTATGATGGCTCAGTTGCAGTGAATATTGGCCGCAAAATTTGGATGCTTGAGCTTCACCTTTTGGTGGTGAAGCTTTTCGCCAATATATACAAGGTTAAATACAACCCTCAAAAATAATTGCAAAACATTAACATTGTGTAGTAATTAAACAACTTTAAACGGTTTAAATTGCGTATATTTATAATTATTTTTGTCCCAACGTTTCAAACACTTTGGAGTGATCGTGGTCTACTACTAATTGGTTTTATTTGTCACATGAGTTATTAGGAAATTATTTGTCCTACCGTCAGAAATTTTAAATTAATCATAACGTTCCTTATTCATGCAGTTATATAGTTTATACTTTATAACAATTTTAACTGCATCACCACTTAGCCACTTGATGCACTGATTGAATTTATGCAGTTAAAACTGTTATAAAGTATAAACTTTATAACAATTTTAACTGCATCACCACTTAGGCACCGATACGTTAGATGACAGACAAAGCTAGAACTTATTAGCTTAACCTATAAGCTATTAATAGAACATGCTGATCTTTACCATTTCTATGGGATGATAAAATATTCTTCCTAGGACGCTTTATCAATAAATGATAAAACATATGGTACTTGAAACTATTTTACACTTGAGGTATTACGCCATGCACAATAATCTAGAACACATTTCAGTAGTTTTCTAACAAGTGTGTCCTAAAATGTGGACATAACGAAAATTACATACAAAGTCTACACATACTTGCAATAAGTACCGAGATTGATACTACCTAATTACACATTAATCACTCTGTCATCAAGTCCCTGTATTACTTAAATTAAATCGAAAACTGCACTTTTTTTGATACTATGACGCATAAGATCCACAACGCATTACAAACACATCACATGCAATTTGCAAGCAATAACTTTTTTATATGGTGACAAAAAACCTATTGTTATATTAAAGGGTAGTTTAGATTCAGCCAAGAAGCAAATTACTCCATGATAGTACGTGTCCTTGAGAGGCCAATCCTATTCAAGACCTAGCGTACCATTTTTTTATTTTATTTATAGCTGATAGGCTGTCCTTTGACCACTATCTCACCTGATGGTAAGTGGCAATATGGTCGAAGATGTTGTTCAGGCTAACCTAGAATTACTGGCACACAAGAACAGTTGCCGGAATACAACGCTAGCTGCTTGGCAACATATTTTCTATTTGAGGGTCGCACAGTGCCCTACCTCCATGCAAAAAACCTAATAATATCACTACACCAATACTAATAATCAATTTGAGAGAGAGAAGAAGTAGGAACACATATATTCGTTGTTAAAAGAATTGTAAGTAGTAAAAATAATCGTTGCTCATCGGATTGACTCTTCGATGATTAACCAATAGAAGCTCGAATTACTGACAAGCTGCTACCTGTGGCGTTGGAAGACGTATTCCCTTATATAATATAATATTCTTCCATTAATTGAAATCTCTAACCATGTTTATTTAGTTCAAAATCATAATATTGTAATAGATTTGGTGTGTTACTAAATTCAAATGTACATACCTACTGTGACCTTACTGTGGCTGTTTATGCGTACACATAACAACGCATCACCGCCATCGGTTGGCAAGCAATAACTTCATTACGCCAACACAAAATGTATTAATCAGTAATATTTTGGTATGGCTATGCTAATTAACAATTTATTACAATTAAGATCATCAATGAGAAGTATCTATGATTAAAGGTAAAAAAGAAACGTTAATAACTCCTTGGTCTAGTGACTGATTGTTCTTCGACCACAGAATAATTAATAACCGTCATGGTTGAACTTTAGCGTTTCCGGAGTAAAAGAAAAAGCTCTCGCAGGAAGTGATTTCCATTCAATACTTATATGCCTACCTTACAAGACTACACACACATTACTCATATACACCTATAAGAAAAGGACAAAATGTAAGCAACAAGTTATGAAAGTGCATCCTCGTTAATCCTGTGCCAACGATTGCCTGCCTAGCTAGCGACCAAGCAGAAAATCTGTATCCAAGCACCTAACGGTGTGATCCGGCTACTATCCTCGAGAACTAGTAATTCCACGTTAAGCCAGTTAACAACTTCGACTACATCATCACTTACCAATAGCAATAAAAAATACTCAGTGTTTTTGTAACTGCACATAAGGCGCAAAACAGGTTGAAGTACACAATTAACTAAAGCAATCCCAAAAAGGTTTCTAATTTTCTAAATCGATATAATTTTTGTAAATGAAATAATTTAAAACGTATAAGCGTGAATTGTTCTAAACCTTTTGTTCTGCAACCGTAAATTGTTCTGAACATTGTTTTAAATTACATGCCATATGTGAGGACACCCTTAATTATTCGAATAATTTTATTCTGCCTGAATTGTCATGCGTTAATGATACACTCAATATAAGGTTATATAATGTAGTCAAAACCATCAAAATCAATTAAATATAAAGTTCTGAAAAGGCGATTCTTATAAAAAATCTTTTCCAACACTCAAAAACACATCAAAATGCCAATCTTCCAATTAAAACCAACTTAAAAACTCAATTAAACGAGCTCCAAGTATAATTTGTTCCTAGCAATCAACAGGGGGTGGTAATAAAATATTAATTAAGTCATGAATATTTAATTTTCTGTTAGGGCATCTACCATCTTGTGGGTCGGTTCCGTGCCGCGGTATCTAGGAATTTCATTAAGATGGGACTAGGTAGGCGACGACGCCACGTGAGATATATATTAACTAGAGGGTACTTATTGGTTATTAAATTTGTCATGAAACTTCAACTCACGTCTTTTACCTGTCTACATCAAATCAAACGATCAGGTGACCCGTGTAATGTCCAGCCCCTTGTAGGCGACACTTGTCTTAACTGTGTGTGGTATATATATTTTTTTAATTATTGTGACGGATCAAGCTCGAGGCCCACCCGATGATAAGCGGACTAACCTCTGCCTGTCACCTTGCACTGCGCCTGTCACCTTGAGTCATAGTTGTTAAGTCTCATGTGCCTGTAATTTCACTGGCTCTTAAGGACTGCTGCCGGAACACACAGTTAGGTGCTTGGCGACAAATTTTCTACTTAATTGGTAGCTAGCCAGGCGGGCAATCGAAAAATTCCCTTCCACCATGCTGTGAAGCTTAAGCCGGTGGTTTGGATCGAACCATGGACCTGTGGCACGGCTATAGCATGTTATAATATAGGCATAGCTATTATCGCTCGGCCATCATTGTTTCGATTGTGAATGTCTCTAAACGGAAGTAGGTATTTTTCAGGAAGGCAAAGCATTGATATATATTAAACAAATTTTGAAGCAATGATGGCTCAGTGGCATTGGCTATGGACTGCCGCGCAGCAGGTCCATGGTTCGAATCAGCAGTCCTGAAAAATTACAGGCTAATGAGACCTAACAACTGGACGTCTCAGTGTGACGGGCACAGTGCAATTCGTCGTTGACGAAATGCGTCTGTTATAGGCAGAGGTTAGTCCACTTAACATCAGGTGGGCCTCGGGCTTGTTCCGTCACAATCACATAAAAAAATAAAAAATAGCATTGTGATATTTGGTAAGCATTATAATTTGACAGATGCAATTGTAGGCAATTGTATAAATCAAAAACCAGCCCAGGTATCAGAGGAGCTAGGAAAGGGGCGTGGGACACATAAAAATTCGCCATTTTGTATTTTTTGCTTTGACAGTTAGTTGTCCACCACGGACCACTACGTCCTAGTTATGAATGAAATTCTATTGTTATCATTATCACCGATGCCAATGGGTTAATACGCTGCTTGCTTATTTTTTTGGTTAGTGTATGTCAAAGCATGCAAGTTTTTTTATCCTACCCGCAACGAGCCGCGATTGTTGCTTCGCTTCGCCGCGGCAAACCAGTGCTATAGAGATTCGTAGCTGGACTGCGCCCCGCGTCATACACCACGACGGTGTCGCATTCATAATTTAAATAAATCCAAATAGTGTCGCATCACCGCACCGTGTTATCTATAACAGAAGTACATCACCATATGTTCCTAGAATAACTGTTACTACGTGAGATTTTGTGACGTCCGTGAAAGGTGACCGCGGCCGCTGCAAAGGAGAGACTCCGACTACGGGAGATGGTGGAGAAAGCTATGGTATGTACACATACATTTTAGTAGCTTCAAGAACCTCCTTTGTGTTTGGAAAACTCTTTCGTATAAGACTCCTACTCAAGGTTTTTATTACCTACTATAAACGACTATCTAACCAGTCCGTACCACGCGTGGGGGGAGTTCCTTAGTTTTAAGGACACGTCTTTTAATAAGAAAACCCAGCACTGCTCGTTCAGCGGTTTGTTTTTTCTTACTTGCCTTTCATGTCATCAGGAGGTTGGGTCACTCCATTCTTGGGTCAGTCCAGCTGGGAACATTATATTACTAAATACATTGTTGAAATCTATATTCAGTTATTGAGGGATTATTGTGGAAAATATATCAAAAACCTGTCCTTTGCTTAAAGTAAAAGTAAATTTGTAAGTCATTAGTTTACCTCAAAAGTAGATTTGGGGGAATCATCCCAAGTTCTATTCTGTTACAGCCGACTCGTCCACTGCTGAACACAGCCTCCCCTATTAAAGGGGTATTTGCCATAAACCCCACGCTTGGCACGCGGCTTGGGGTTCGCAGTGTAAGATAGCAGTTTTTTAGAAGGTTCTGCTGCCCACCTTCCAGTATTTTTTCTTAGTCGCTTCTTACGACACCCACGGGATGATATGGGGAGGTGCAATTCTAACCCGGCACTCCACGGGGAAGTTCTATTACGTAAGTATTATTAAAACAGCATCGATGCATGCCTCTGCCTATGACAAAAGCGTTCGTACCAAAAGATTTCATCACAAGTGATGAATTGTACTGCACCCGTTACCCTGACACATACAGTTGTTAAGTTTTATGTGCCTGTAATTATACTCGCTTTCGAGGACTACTGCCGACAGATTGGCGACAGATTTTCTTCTGAGGGTGGTAGGTAGCCAGGCGGGCATACGCAAATTGCCCTTTCATCATGCGGTGAAGCTTACGCTGGCTGTGGGGATCGAACCGTGGAACTGCGGCACGGTAGCCATACCAAATACCGCAAGGCCGCTATTGCTTCAACATTGAAAACTTTATTAATATTATCCGGTAAGATGGTTTCGTTTAGAAGGTAAAATTGTGTTCAAAGGTGACTCTATGGACAATTAAAAGAATATATAAACCTACCTAGACTGCGTACAATTATACACGCAAACCAATAAGGTGCTCAAATGTTAAATTCATTCTTCTTCCATCATTAAAAAAACGAACAAGTCCATTATTATGCACAAAGACGCCCCTAAAACATCTCTGCTCTGAATCTTAAAGGTATATTAGAAATGAGGTTAGTATCCGTCCATTTTACTAAAACCATGCTATCTATTTATTTGACACGCTTTTCTCTAGTCCACTTGTATATATTACATGTATAATTATTATAATTATATATACATATATTATAAATACTAAATATTATATTTGTTTAATAAGATAAATGGCTACAATGTCATCTACCCAAATTGTGTTTAGTCGTAAAAGGCGGCTTAGGGTAATGGGTACACCCTTAGTGGCCTCTTACGACACCAACGGCGGACAGCAGCAATTTCTGAGGTACTGATATCTCACACTGCGACCCCCAAGACACCTGGCTTTGTTTATATCATCGTGAAATATGGAGCATATACATTATATGAAACGCTCGTAGCTTAGCTTGCTTAGTCGTTTTTAACCGATCAACTAGATTATGAATGAAATTATATTGTTCTTATTATTGATGATGCCAATGAGTATTGAACATCTACTACTTATATTAATCACAACTAACATAAACATAACTAGGTCATGTTTGTTTCCCCTGCGATCATGACTTGGATGGGTGACCGCGCTAGTGGCATTACTACTGAACGCTACCGTGCTTCTGAGCGCAGGTTAAGGTATCGATACCCGTTGTTGACCTAGAATAGCAGTCATTACAGCCAAATGCCACCACGATTGCCACCATGCTATCTGCACCCTGAAGTAGAAAATCTACTGCTAAGCAACTAACGGTGTGTTCCGGCAGCAGTCCTTGAGAGCTAGATTTTTGGATAGCCTGAACGACTTCTTGACTGTACAATCATTTACCATCAGGTGATATGGTGATAAAAGTCTATAAATCAGCTGTAATCAAAAAAAAACTTTTATCAAAAAATGGAACCGACTTCAACACTCAAATGTGTGAAATAACTTGTTGAAGTCGGTACTATGATGGTTCAAAAGTACCTATTATCACAATATTGTGCGCATGGTACCGACTTCGCCAAGGTAATTTACACATTTGACCGTTGAAGTCTATTCCATTTTTTTATAAAAATATTTTTCACCTTTTTAGTGACCTTTGCAACTTTTGGGACCGATTGTCACTAACTGTCAATGACGATATCATCAAGATATAATAACATTTTTCAGTTACTGTAGTGTAACCCGAAAACGGCTGGACCAATTTTGATAAAATTTAAACTGGACCACACAGGAAGCATCAGCTGTAAAAAAAGAATCATCAAAATCGGTTCACCCAGTCAAAAGATCTGAGGTAACGAACTTAAAAAAAAGCAGTTGAATTGAGTACCTCCTCTATTTTTTTTGAGATAAAAACCGGCTCTTGTTGATTCATCTAACCGGACAATTATTTATCCGGTCAAATCAACCTCAATTCGTTTAAGTCATCCTCAGAGATACCAGTTAAAAATATACGCATAATTCCCTCACTGTAAAGAAACGATATAAATTTAAAAAAATATGCCAAAGCTTTATCTTCAAAGACGCGGCTTCCTTTGAGCTCCAGGGTTATTGCTGCTTTATTGCGAGGTGGAGCATTGTAGAATATTTTCATTTTATTTGATAAGGAAATGGAATGTTTTTTTATCAAAAATTTTCTGTAATCGTATTTCTAAGGTATTTCATGATAGTAGTTTGACAAGAAAATATTTTTTCGGAAATATTACTAATATTTCGTGTATGTTATAATAGAAATATTTTATCAAAAACGTCACCAGAAGTATTTAATTATTCTTTTTGTGTATTTTTTAATAATAATGATAACTGATCAATGCCTCCTGCACAAAAATATACATTATTTGTAATAAAGTACAAAATCATATATAATCTTCATAATTAAAAACACCTTTTAACAAAGGAGGAGGTTCTCAACTCGATAGTTTTTTTGTGTAATAATAACAAATATTTTAAAAGTATTTTAAGAAAACATGAAATTAATTATTTAATAAAACAATTAAAAACAAATATAAAAATTATATATATCTAGTGACAATTCCGCCTAATTTCCTGTTAAGCTAACGTGACGTCACAATAGCCACGCAGCCAAACCGGAAGAGTATTCGACGCGTTTCGCTTCTAAACGAAGCATCCTCAGGAGGTCTTGACTCTCTTTTTTTTGTGTGTTTTAATTTTATTTGAAAAGTGGTGCTTTTCATGTGATCCCATTTAAATATCAGTGAGGTCTGACAATTACTATTTGAGTTATCCTTAATAATGCGTATTTTATGTATAAAGTAGTATTTTTTTGCCATTTTAATAATTTTGTTGAAATTTTATCAAAAAGGCACAGAGTTTTTTTTTTTTTTTTTATGCCTGATAGGTTAGCCTTTGACCACTATCTCACCTGATGGTAAGCGATGATGTGGTCGAAGATGTTGTTCAGACTAACCTAGAATTACTGGCTCTCAAGGACAGCTGCCGGAACACACCGTTAGGTGTTTGGCGACAGATTTTCTACTTGAGGGTGGTAGCTAGCCAGGCGGGCATTCGCAAATTGCCCTACCACCATGCTATAACGACTGCCATCCTAAGATAACAACCGGGACCGACGGCTTAACGTGCCCTCCGAAGCACGGAAGCGCTCAGTAGTAATGTCACTAGCGGTCACCCATCCAACTCATGACCGCGGGCGACGTTGCTTAACTTTGCTGATCGGTTAAGAACAGCTAAGTAAACTTCGCCACGAGCGCTTCAATATAAATAGAGATAATATACTTTAAAAATACTTTTGAACAATTGAAGCAAAAAATAAACTAAATAATCTCTATTTTTTTTTCTTTATAGCGATAGGCCAGCATTTGACCACTATCTCATCTCATGGTAAGTGATGGTGTGGTCGAAGATGTTGTTCAGGCATGTGCAAAATTACTGGCTCTCAAGGATAGCCGTCGGAGCACACGGTGTGAGATTTGCTACTTGAAGCCAGGCGGTCATTCGCAAAATGCCGTACCACCATGATATAACGGCTGCCATAATATGACAACAACCATGACCGAAGGCTTAACGTGCCCTCCGAAGCACGGAAGTAGATAATGCCACAAGCGGTCAACGCAGCAGACGTTGTTAACTGAGCTGATCGGTTTATAGCGGCTATGCAAACTATATCGTACATCAACGGTACATAAAAATGGCAATTGATTCTATTAACAATTTCTTATTCAATGCCCATTTGAGGCAACATTTTTTTTTATGATTCACGAAGCTGTCATTCCACTCTGTTTTCCAACGTTTGCACTCTAGCGCTTTTTACTTTTATATTCAATTAAATTATCACAAAACCTTAGGTGCTTTGTCCTTATTCCTGTAAATAAAGTTCGTAACCATCCTTTCTTTGGCATGTAATATTATTTCCAATTATTGTCATGTTAAACGAAAACGTGCTGCGCCTCGAATAGACAGTGTCAGTGAATAGTCTACAGGAAATCCTAGTTTGATGAACTGCTCTGCAACTCGTCGATTTTTGTCGTTTTATAGTTCTACAAAATTGCGATGGAAAAGTTTTATACAGTTCAAAAATGAATCTTCTATATAGATATATTAGAACAGATGATAAGGGAAATAGATTCTGCGGATCCCGAATATTTTAGTTAAGATATGGAAGGGTTCCGAACCTTAAAAGGAAAAAATGGAAACTATGTACACTGAGAAACATCTAAAGTCAAAAGCGCCCTAATGACGGCCAATTTATATGGTATGAAGGCAAAGAACCGACCAAACGTAAATACGTATAAAAACGCCTTCCAACTAGAAGGCGTTAAACGAGGTCAGTGAAGGCTTCATTTAAAGTGTATTTTGTGGTCTTTCTTAAATATTGATTTTTCGATGAGGGTGATTAAGTCCTACGTTATAAATATAATCACCGTATATAAACCGCCGTAAAAGTAAGCTATATTTTATGGTCAATACTGCAATTATTATCGTATAACAAGTTCAATTCTGAAAATACGTTACGGAAGGCGATTTTTGACGGTTGTGTTTATTATAAAACATGGTACATTTTTATTAATTTCGCTTTGTGTGGTGAAAATCATCTTAAGAGTTGTGAATTCATCTTGCGTAGTTACAATTCAACGGTAAAAGGTCAAATTTGATTTAAGCTCGAAAGTCGTATTTCTCAGTGTAGGACCACTGTGATGTGCGTTTGTTTGTATGTCAATACTCTTTTTCTCAGGAACGCGTGAAGGTATCAAGTTGAAATTCATATCAAATACTGTCAGGTCTACTGTTTCTTGGAGCTGTGAAAAAATCAAACTTCTAAGCCAACGCAATCAAAAGATGCAGCCATTTATGCCGCAAATGTTCGATCCCCGCAAGGGAGTCAAAACCCACAGGGTACTTCCCATGAACTCAGAATCTTGAAATATGGTACGAAGCAACGTCTTATAGCACAGTCTTATACACGACAACCTTCGAAATTATATATACATTCAAATGGTGTATTTAATTAAAAAAATCACATACAAAACACTTTTCCGAATATTTTAAGTGCATACATAAATTTCCAAGAAACTAAGAAGAAGAAGCGAACCAAAACCTTTAATACAGGGTGGCGCAATAGAACGTGCATATTGCGTCATCTTTTTTCGCGGGGTAAACAGTGCGCGGGCGGGGGGAGCCTAGCGTGGTTGGATAGTGGCACTCGTGGAGTTTTAGTAACCATGAGTCACTTCGACGGGAAGCGTCGCGCTTTTTGTGTTCGCACGTTTTACGAGAACGGTCGTTCATACATCTCTACAAGGCGAATGTATTGTTCTGAATATGGATTAACACACATTAATGAAGCTCCGAGTGCAAATTTAATTAAAATATGGATAAAGCGTTTTGAAGAGACCGGTTCCACGTTTAAACCACCAGCCAAAGGTCGTCCAAGAACGTCTAGGACCACAGACATTATTGAGAGGGTGAAGGAGTCAGTAGGAAAAAATCCGCAAGTGTCTACTCGGAAGCGATCGGCGGCTTTAAACTTGTCGCGACGAAGTTTACAGCGAATTTTGAAGTTGGATCTTGAACTGCATCCTTATAAGCTCCAGTTAACACAGGAATTAAAAGAGGCCGACTTCGGAGCAAGGTTGGCATTTGCTGAAGAAATGCTTAGTCGATTTTCCATTTTTGACAACATCCTTTTTTCCGACGAGGCTCATTTTCATTTAAATGGGTTCGTAAACCGACAAAATTGTCGCTATTGGAACGACGAGAATCCAAAAATGAAACATCAAAAACCACTGCATAGTCCGAAAGTAACGGTATGGGCAGCAATCTCAAGCAAAGGAATTATTGGCCCTTTCTTCTTTGAAGATTCACGAGGACGAAACATCACCGTTAACACCGACCGCTATGTTGCGATGTTAGAGGGATATTTGACTCCAGAACTTGCGAGATCGAGAATAGCCAATACGAGGACTTGGTTCCAACAAGACGAAGCGACCTGTCACACATCAAATGACTCTATGGCGGTTGTGAGACAGATGTTTCCAGCAAGACTAATTTCCAAAAGAGGTGATATCCCTTGGCCCCCACGTAGCCCTGACTTGACGCCTCCTGACTTTTTTTTGTGGGGATACCTCAAACATAAAGTCTACATGAACAATCCGAGGAACATCAGTCAGCTAAAGGAAAATATTCGTGGGGAAATGGCAGCAATCACCCCAGATTTATTGACAAGAGTTTTCACAAATCTGCGTTCGCGTTTAGAGGAGTGCCGTCTTCGAGAGGGCAGTCATTTAGATGATGTTATTTTTAAAAGATAAACTACATTTAATTACCTAATCATCCTATATTTTATTTCAACTATACCTTTTGAATTTATTTTTTTAGCCTATACTTAATATATGCACGTTCTATTGCGCCACCCTGTATTATTAAGGTAAGGTGTGCAAAATTTCATCGAGCTTGAGCACTTGGTAATTAAAATGTTACGTAACTAGGTATTTTTTTATCATTTATTGTGACAGAACCAGCCCGGGGCCCACCTGATGTTAATTGGACTAACCTCTGCCTATAACAGACGCATTTCGTCAACCACGAATTGCACTGTGCCCGTCACACTGAGACGTACAGTTGTTAGGTCTCATATGCCTTTTACTGGCTCTCAAGGACTGCCGGAACACACTATTTTCTACTTGAGGGTGGTAGCTAGCCAGGCGGGCATTCGCAAAATGCCCTTCCACCATGCGGTGAAGCTCAAGCCCGCGGCGGGATTCGAACCATGGATCTGCTGCACGGCAGTCCATAGCAAATGCAACTGAGCCATCACTGCTTCATAAACGTTTGCATGGAAAGCGCTAGCACGTGCTACGAATGCATACACTTTATGGATATAATACAAAATTCGAAGCCTCATTAACCATTTTTGCCTACGAGTAGACGCCACCTAGCGATAATGGGAGCTTAAACCGCTTTACTTAATTTGATTTTATATTAGTTCTTTCTAATTGGTTCGTGACGAACATACAAATTAGAAGTAAAATCCTTGAACCATCTTTTGGCGTTTTAGATGTAGAATATTTGGGTAAGGCAAGAATACGCGGGGGCTCGCGTGCCCAAATTGTTATTTACTTTTATTATTAATTGTAATTCAATTCTATACAAAATTCCCATATAATCCTGTGAAAGTACCCGAAGGAGGGCAGCAGCGCCTTCTGAATAACTGTCATGCCCAAGATGCTCGGCATGCGTCGGGATTATGGTAACCCGCGGAGAAAGAGTCACTGAAAAAAAAAAAAAAATTATCATCCGTCTCTTTCACAATTATAGGTACCTTTGGCAATCTGACATTTCATTCAGATAATTAAGTATCTGAATGAAATGTCAGATTCAAGACTCAGAGTCTATGTATCTAAAAATAAAATACATTGTCTAAATTCCGAAGAAGGTAAACTCACACCCTTCCTCTTCAAACTGCTCAGAATTACACTAATGAAGCCTCTGCAAATTTTCCGACGATATAAACCTTCGTAGACTGTAAGCCAGCACAATAGGTTGAATGCCATTGTGCTAGGTTTGAATTCAACACCTAGATCCGGACGGACAATGGAACGTGGGTTCTTTGCCTAATGGGATCAGGAGCTCGTTAAATCTTTGAATTTAAGACTATTGTTTGTGAATAAATGTTTGGATATATTATCATTAGGCTGCGGTTTAAGTTCTGTTGATAAGTATCTATAAAATTAATATTTCATTCATCGATTTAAAAAAATATGGTAAGGTATGCTCTAATATCACGACAATATAATGTAGAGAAATTGTAACACAAGTATATAATGCACACATTTTACTACACTTTTTTTTTATTCAAGATACGTTCGCGTTGACACTGCCTGATGTTAAGCATTGATGTGGTCTAAGATGGAGCACGCTTACCTAAAAGAAACCTATTTACTCCCGATTAAGAGACACCCATATTGTACTCATCGGGATAAACTGACCACGGTAAGGAGTTCCACTCTTTCGCAGTACGCACGAGAAAATGGGAAGCGAAGCGCTTCGTACGAGTCCTGGGAATATCAACCATGTACGGATGGCGCCACTACGTTTGTCTGAACGTACGATGGAAGAAGGGGGAGGGCGGAACTAAGTCATGCAGTCCTTGTGCACTTTCATTGAAATGTATCCGGTAAAAGACTGATAGACAAGCGACTTTACGGCGGTGCTCGAGGCTTTGCAGCCGAGACTCCCCCAGAAAGTAGCTGCCCAGTAACCTCTTGGCGCGTCTCTCAATCACTTTCTTGTATATAATACGTTTAAATGAATGACAAAGACAAGAAGACAAGCATGCAGTAGACGCACACTACTGAGACTTAATTAGGAGACATCGCCTATTTGGACATTGTTATCTTCGAGATGCGGGTGTTATTTCATTACATGAAACAATAGTTTTACGCGTTCAAAAACTTCACTCTATACTTAACTGTACACATACTATTGAGAAGTGGTAAAATCCCAGACATTACAGCCTGCAGAGTTATTCGTCCAAACTTTTCACCTGAAAAGCTACCTACCAGGTATCTATTCTATTATCAAGTTTTTGGTACCGTTTGCAAATACTCCATTCGAAGCGAAGCGAATTCGAAGCGCTCGTAGCGAAGTTTCCTTAGCCGTTTTTAATCGATCAGCTAAGTTAATCAACGTCCGCCGCGGTTAGGAGTTGGATGGGTGACCGCTAGTGACATAACGCGCGTAGTGACGTAAGCGCTTTCGCGCTTTGGAGGGCACGTTAATCCGTAGGTCCCGGTTGTTGTCTTACGATGGCAGTCGTTACAGCATAGTGGTAGGGCATTTTGCGAATGCCCGCCTGGCTAGCTACCACCCTCAAGTAGAAAGTCTGTCGCCAAGCACCTAACCGTGTGTTCCGGCAGCTGTCCTTGAGAGCCAGTAATTCTAGGCTAGCCTGAACAACATCTTCCAACACATCATCACTTACCATCAGGTAAGATAGTGGTCAAAGGCTAGCTTATCAGCTATAAAAAATAAAAAAATAAGTTTCACTGTGAATGCAATTTTATATTTTGCAATTCGTTTTCTATTATACTGATTAATATGACCCGATAACGACAATTGATACGAGCCGGACAATAAAAATATGTTTTGGGCAATACGAAAAACAACTGAATGTGTCTTACAATGTTACTGAAATTGGTTCATGATACTCAAAGGGGAAGATAAAGAAATACCAATAAATTAAAATGATACAATACCTTTGCGATATACATATTCCGTATGTATGCATTCGATGGGTTAAGTTTATTTTTCATTTCATGTTACCAAAAATCGAACGCCAAATCACCCAAAAACAATAGATGCATGATGTAAAATATATTGACGGTTCCCTCTGCATTATTTATCCGTCGTGTGTCCGTATTTCTAAAATAGAAAAACACGTTCAATTTCAGTCTGTGAAACAGATTAATCGACTAGAAAAGCTCGCCTCCAATATTTTGTTACAAGAACTTAACTTCTAATTTTTTGATCAAGTGGCCGAGTAAAGGCGCTTGTTGCTGAAACATATTATATCCTAATCTACAGCTTGATATATAGTAAAGGACAGAATGTCTGAATAAAAAATCGAAATCTTTAAGGAACAGATTAAACAGCGCTTCCAATATTTTGTTACGAAACCTCTGATGTGATTTTTTATACAAGTAACCGAGTGAAGTCGCTTGTTGTCGAAAAATATTCTGCGCTCAAGTATAAAATCAGTCGCGAAGCACCTAACGGTGTGTTGTGGCAGCTGCCCTCGAGAGCCAGCATTTGTAACCTGAACAACATCGTTGACCACATCATTACTTACCATCAGGAGAGTTATTGGTCAAAGGCTATCCTATTATATATATATAAATAAAAAAATAGAAATCCATTCGTGTAGTGGTAACAAACACACGCCCTAATTTTTATTACATTTTGTTTAAAATGACCATCAACTGTCTCCCTTGATAAATCTAGTTTTTAATATGCTCTATCTGCGCTAATTATGAAACAAAAGCAACTTTCCACCACAGACCTATATAATATATAATTAAAATTTAGAATTGGCATAACCTAATTACACAGACTGTTCAAATGTTAGCAAGTTTCAAACTTTTGACGTCACATTTTATCCATGTTCAAAACAAACGATTCAAAAACTAGGTTAAATCGTTATTGCAAACCGAACTTTTGAAAATGCATTTTGCACATATATTGTTTTGTTTTTGTTTGTAGAAGTAACGAACTGTAAATTTCTGTAAACTTTTGTACGAAATATGAAAATTGTAACTGTGTTTGTGAGTGAGCACGTACCGGTCGTCATCATAGAGTATATTTTGACAAACTTTAATTTTTCTTAACAACTGTTATTTGTTTTTATTTTTTGCGGTACAAATAAAACTAGATCTGAACTACTTTTGTTAGACTGGCAATGGAGCCAGATGGTACCAGGTAGGAATTTTACGTAATTATAACGTCATTTTAAGGTCGGCCACTGACGTAATCGACGTCAGAAGTGACGTTAGTGAGCTCAATATATGACGTCAAAATGTCACGGGTACAAGATGTCATATCATGACGTCGAGAATACGTCGTATAGCGACGTAAAAAAAACGACGTATCGCGTTTAAATATATGTATGTAATTTTAATTAAATAGGACATTTGGGCGTGTCAGATTGGGCTAAGACGCCTACTACGTCAAATTTAAGAAAACAAGAGACGTATATTATAGAGGTATTGGCGTGACGTTATTATAGCGTCAGATACAAAACATCATTAAGACGTGTTAGATACGGATGTGACGTCTTGTTCGTCAAAAAGCGTAATTAAAAGACGTCTTATTATGGTTATGATATGTCGTCATTGTTACAGCTGACATTATACGTCATTTAGACGTCTTTAATAGGGCTGTAACGTCTGACACGTCTATTAGACGTAGACATGAAAGGTCCCAATAAGGTCACTGACGTCACCTTCCTACCTGGGTATAGCTTAAGGAATTCTGGACCCATTGAATATGTCCTTTAATGACCTAGGCGGTATTAAGGTTCTGAGAATCGTACTTTCTCCTATTTTGTTACTATTTGTACAAATTCATAAACTGTTGGGAACAAAACGCACTAGAAAGTTGGAGGCGCTATAGTTATACGAAAAGTAGCGTACTTGGAACAAAACAGGACCTTATCAACATGAGCAATATTGTGCGATGGATTTTCTACCTGAGCGTGGTAGCCAGCCGTGCATTCGCAAAAGACCCTACCACTATGCTATAACGACTCAATCATAAAACAACAACCAGGACTGACGGCTTCACTTGCATTCCGAAGCAGGGAAGCGCTCAGTAGTGATGTCACTTGCATCCATATCATGACTGCGGCGGATGTTTTCTTTTATGGTATTGTTACGGTACAAGCTCGAGGCCTACCTGATGGTAAGAGGACTGCTTAGAACAGATGCATTTCATCACAAGTCACGAATTACACAGCGCCCGTCACCTTGAGACATAGTAGTTAAGTCTCGTTTGCCTGTAATTTCTCTGGCGCTCAAGGACTGCTGCCGGAACACACCGTTAGGTTCTTGGCGACAGATTTTCTACTTGAGGGTGGTAGTTAGCCAGGTGGGCAATCGCAAAATGCCCTTCTACCATTACTTACACTACACTACAATACCGCTCGGCCATCATTACTTTAAAAACGTAAGTTGCTTAACTTAGTTCGGTTAAGAAAAGCTAAGCAAACTTCGCTATGAGCTCTATAGATTTGGATTTTATATTCGGACATTCTGATCTAATCTATGCCTCAAGCTGTAGATTAGGTTAGGATATTTTTTGACAACAAGCGCCTTCGCTTGTTTAAAAAATCAGATGTTTCGTTTTTATAACAAAATATTGGAAGCGAGCTTTTCTAGTCGATCAATCTGTTCCACAAATTGAAATTGAACGTGTTGTTTTATTTTAGAAGTACGGACAGTCGACGGATGAATAACGCAGAGCAAACCATCGATATTTTTACGTCATGCATCTATTGTTTTTGGGTGATTTGGCGTTCGATGTTTGTGGTAACATGGAATGAAAAATAAACTTAACCCTGTAACGCCCCCCCTATACTATTAAATTGTAACGCCCCCCCTATACTATTTTTTTTTAACTTTGATACTTGAATTTTTTTTTTCTCAAATTAATAAATGATTAAATTGACAGTTATAAGATACGCAGAAATATTAATAATAAAATAATACACCTAAATTAAACTAAATTACCTAATTTAAACTAATCCCATAACTGATCCTATTTTTGCTTAAACTTAACGATCGTGCTTGACTAAAAATTCTGATCCCAAAATTTCAAAATACTAAAGAAGCCTAAAATAATGTATTAAATATACTTTTCTATATTCTAAAATTATTGTGATTTGAAATATGGCATGTGAATCGTCTAGTATAATGGTAGGACCTTAAGAAGTGACCTATTGTAGTAATCCATTTTCTTTTAAGGTACTTAAGAAAGAATTTAACTAACCTAACAGATAATACTCCTAAATAATATCTACTTACTGATAATTTGAAATCTATCAAGTTGAAATTTATAATTAAAATAAGAATCATAAAGATACCCAAGTTTTTATACTATAGTAAAATTAAAGAAAATTTATATCAATTCACTCTAATATAATTTAGAATATTATTTGTACACTTGATTATGTAAAGTTATGGAATTTGAATGTATTATTAGAATAACGTAAACATTCCGAATTAGTGAACAGAGAATAATAAATATCTCATAAAATATTGGAATTAGGTATCTAAGACCAATAGTGAATATGAAGGAACCTGAAGTCTAAAATTAGGTAAATCATTGTTAAAGAAGTTACATAGAAGATAATTATATGTATATATTTTATACATCATAAATTCAAAGCAAAGCAATTATAAACGAAGTACCATTAGGGTATTGAATCGTTAAAAATTAATTAAATCGTTTGGGTATAAAATCATTATAAGCTAAATAATTTTTGTATGGGAGTAAATATGTTCTTTATAGAAATCTGTGAGAAATTACAAATTAAAACAACGATTATATTTTTTCAAACAGATAAAATTAGATATATGAAACATAAGGTTCAGTACCTAAATTTGAAACCACGTAAGTATATAAATTAATATTGTAGATAATCTCAAATTACAAATAGGCACCGGGAAAACCTGACATAAAATCTAGATAAATTGGTAATATAGGATTCGGCTTAAAATAGCATAAGTAACTATGCATTGGCTATTGTAAGGAAAACAACATGGAACTAGAATTTACTTGAATAATGTAGACATAAAATATTGTCATGACTCCTAAGATTACTTTAGATTTCCTCAAAAATTGCAAAACATATCATCGTTTAATATTAAGAATCTAAGGTGCTTAGCTGCTTATCTAGTAAAGCAAGTGGAATGTATTTGAAAATATTTCCTCTAAAGTACCTAACATAGAAAACTAGACCTTAACTCGTTATGTGAGAGAGACTGACAAGGGAAATATACCAAAAGGATAATCAACGAACTCCCGTAATTACTTTATATTATATTTGACTTCAATCATTCAAAGATCTAAATAGAAATAGACTAAAATTAATTTAATTAATACACCACTAAACTCGTCAAAGATTAACTAAAATAATGACTATACCTATACGAACTTATCAGATTCAACGAAAATATAAAATTCCAAAAATATTGCATATTGTATTCCAAAGTACAATTTGTTCATTTACTTAGAACTTATCAAATTATATTCATAACGTCATAGAGTAAAATGAACATTAAAATAAGAAAATACATTGTACAAAATTATATGATGAATTTGGATTAAATTAAATTGTATTATTTTAAAGTTGGTCTAATTAAAAGAGTAGTAGAAAGTACTAGACTGATAATTCCTAATTTACATTGATTCTGACTTCTACGCTATTACATTTTGGAAGTATAACGTTTATTGGAAGTAAACTAGCAAATAGATATTTTATAGATATTGTTTTCGTAAAATTTGATCATTTGAGAAATTACAACTTTGATAATTAGATGGATCCATCGTATTTTAGTTAGCAGTTATAAGGAAAGGTTCAGATTCTAAGTGCCAGGGACTTGCAACCCCTGGAGTACGTTTAAGAAGGCCTCCTTTACGGTGCACGACACCAATGCTCATCGGTTCACTTAGGTAAAGCCTTCTCCTTAAATCAAATACTGCTTAACTTCCTATTTTATCTCATTATTGGAAAATGTATAATATCCATTTAATGAGTGTCATTGATTGATTAATTTTTCAATTTCCTTTTACAAAATTCGTAAATATAACATATCTTATTAGTTAATTTCATTGATATGATATTTCTCAGTTTGAAATAGAATGTGTTTCAGAGTATCATAATACTATCAATATTATAATTTATTTCAATGAAAAGTTTGGTTTTATATTTTAGGACTTACTTTGCCTAAGTTTTGTAAAATCACGTGTTTGTGATATCAAAAGTAAATTATACTTTTACTCAGACTCAAGTACTCAAATTTGAATATATATATAAGGTTAAGAGGAATTATCTTCCCTCTGATTTTCTCATGTCGAATATAACATCTTTCATCCTTACAGCAGAAAGACTTATAAGTGTGGTCGCATTTGCACCAATGTTCAACAATGTATTATCATGGTTGAATAGAATTTAAACTTCATATTGTTGTACGTGGACTTATATGCCTCATTCTTGTCGTAAAAAAAAATGTCAATCCATCTTGGTTGAACAAACATAAAGCATTCATTATATTATCAATCCAAATACTTGAGTAGAATAATCGTATACCTTTATAAGTTAGCATTAGTACTTAGACAAAATAAATTCTCTCGAATAATGTTCATAAAACATTGGAATAGGATTTGAACTCAAAATTTGTATAGTTTACTATTGCATTAGATTTGAACTGAAAGACCCAAGACTTAGCATTGGCATACATTTGCATATTTGATTTTATTTATCGACTTGAACAGTTTTATGATAACGTTATTTTAAAACGTTGGTATTATTTGATGAATACGATGTCCTCAGGATAACTTTATTCTAGCAATTTCACCTCTGTAATTTGACATAGGAATGTGAATTTATGTAAGGAATAGTGTAGAATAATTCTAAGATACAAATTAATGTTTAAAATGAATTAAATACCTTTTATAATATCAATTTCCCATGACAAATTTTCTACAAAATATCAATATTGAAAGGGTCTCTCGACCATGCAAAGGGAATTAGGTATCCGCATATTTTAAGACAACACAAATTTCCAAACATGTTGTTTCCCAAACGATATTAGATATAGGTAATTACGCTTTGCTTTGATATGTTTAATTCCATGTTTATTACTAATCTACTCATCTTCATATTGAAAGGACATCTCATCCATGTAAAGGAAGTTAGATATTCGCTCAAATATCAATTTCCTAATATGTCGCTTTCCAAACAATATCAGGGTAGCTGTGCAGTTTTCTACGCTTTCAACTCATCTTCATATTGAAAGGATATCTCAACCATGTAATGAAGTTAATTATCCGCACGGAAATATTAACTTCCAAGCATGTCAATTTCCAAACAATATCAAGGTCGCTGTGCATTATACATGGAATACAGAAGAAAAATTATGAGAACAAGTTATCCTTTAAAACGTATTATTTGATTTGTTGTGTTTTACGTTTTAACCAATTACCTACATATACCTAATAAACATAAATATCCCTCCTTTAAAACGTATTATTTGATTTATTGTGTTTTACGTTTTAACCAATTACCTACATATACCTAATAAACATAAATATCCCTTTCTCAATTTTGCCTATTAATTTCCTGATTCCTAAATGAATTCCTAGTCTTCTAAAATGTGTTTTATTCAAAACTAGAGACGTATCTCACATTTACATTTAAAAGTGCATGAAAGAAATCAGTAGTGCAATGATTCTTTCAAGGAGGTTTTCCTGACTAATCTGGAATCGTTCAGGTCATCATCCTGATGTTGTCTATGATTGCCCTACACAACACTCCAGACAAATAATCCGAAGATTTCAACGCTGGGGATGTCCAGAGTGCTGTAGCCCTAGTATATAAAGGAAATAAATACATGTAAGTATAGACCAACTCTATAGACCTTGCAAATAGAGATTCTGGTGCAATGGCATGGTCCACACGTGAGACCCTCCAATCCTCCAATTTACAGGATATACAAAGATGGGAGACTTAGCCGTTCCTCAATGCAAAAGGTATAAACGACTCTGGGCTCGTCTCAAAAATCCCAGCCTATCATGGGGAAAGGTCCCTATCAGATGGTTCTCAGTCGCCTCCGTTAGGTTTACCAAACCATCCCCAATACCATGATTGGTCCTATCGGGAAAATGCGGTGATCTTTATTGCAAATATCTGTGATGTTGAAACGTTAATGTAAATACTCTCCTATTACACATGATAGTCTTTCTTTATCAGAAAGAATCTTGCTAAAGCAATCTATAATCTGCATAAAATTTCATTCCAAGTACTCTTTCAACACCAGACTTACGTTAAGATCTAAGAAGTAAAATGTTGTATCGTAAATGAAAATACTCTCCTACTACAGGTTATAGTCTTTCTTTGTCGGAAAGAATCTTGCTTAAGCAATCTATAAACTGTATAAGATTTCATTCCAAGTACTCTTCCAACACCAGACTTACGTTAAGATCTAAGAAGCAAAATGTTGTAACGTAAAAGAAAATACTCTCCTAATACAGGTTATAGTCTTTCCTTCTCGAAAAGAATCTTGCTTGAGCAATCTATAATCTGCTTATGATTTCATTCCCAGTACTCTTCCAACACTTTACCTACATTGTATCCATGAAGCTATTCTCTCATCACGATCAAATGCTTTTCCTAAGAAAAGGTCTTGCAATTTCACAATCACTTGATCGCAATAAAGATATCCACTTCACTTCACAATGTTTCACATAAAATAACCGTATTAAAAATGTAAAGCAAAATAAGGATCACCTTAGCTGTAAGACACGAGAATTTACTATGACGATTTTTCTTTCGATTCCTGCCTTGTTGACAGATCCGCTAAATTGAATTTTGATCGTATTCTTTTTTTTTCAAAATATTCATTGCCAGTTATTATTTAAACATAAAATGAGATCCTGGAATCTCTTTATTGATTTAAGAATTCAATAAGGTTAGTATACACAAATATTGTTTATTAAAACTTTTTTACTAAGAATTAATAATTTATTTCTGATCTTTAGATTCTTTACCTATATTATTCGTCTTTAGTGACGGAACTTTCTTTCCAAGGTATGTTCCGTTACATTCAACCCCCAAAATTTGCGCAGGTGATATGATAATTTAACCGAAGTAAATTTTTTAACTAACTACAAATATTTATCATTAATATGTTCTTTAATTTATTTAAAATTATAATAAAAACTTATTGGTAAATGAACTCATAAAGATTTCTTTATTATATTTCTATGCTTTAAATTATTTATCATTTTTCAATTATATTATATTATTTGTCTTTAGTGAAGGAACTTCCTTTCCAAGGTATGTTCCGTTACATTCAACCCCCAAAATTTGCGCAGGTGATATGATGATTTAACCGAAGTAAATTTTTAACAAACTTCTAATATTTATTATTAATATGTTCTTTAATTTATTTAAAATTTTAATAATTACTTATTGGCAAATGAACTCATAAGGATTTACTTATTATTATGCTAAACTTTAAATTATTTATCATATTTCAATTATATTATTTGTGTTTAGTGATAGAACTTCCTTCCCACGGTATGTTCTATTACACCCAACCCCCAAAATTTACACAATTGATATGGTAATTTAAACAAAGTAAATTTTTAACTAATTTTCTAAAATATTAATCAGAAATATGTTCTTTAATACATTTATAATTCGATTTTAAATTTATTGGCAAATGAACTCAGACATGGTGTATTTGTATTATGAGTGTGTTTTTAAACCATTCCAAAAGTTTAAAATTATATGAGTTAATATATAAGTTTATATAGCGATAACCATAAAAAAAGATTTCTTTTCACCAAGCCGATTCAATCCTCGAAGGAAGTGATTCTGTGGGGCACACTCATCCTAATGATACAAAGGTAGGCGTTAGACCCCAAACCAATCATACGTTTAGAGAAAACCACCCCCAATGTCCTCCCTAGGATTAAATCTTCTCTTCAGGCTTAAAGTTTTAATTATGTATGTTCACCTCTATTCCACTTAATATCAATTTCATGTAATCAAACTTCTGGTTTTGGTGATGTATAGTGTACCGCAATATTTAATGTAGAGTGAGACTCATATGAAATCAGTGTATACTGATGACTTGTCTTCTGACTTATCCTAGCACCAAATCTCCTTCATATAAGTCGCTGATATGTACTGTTTTTTTAGCATTTAAGCTCCGTCGATAGGGTAATGCATCTGAATTCAATTGACAACAAATTGCTTCAAACCAAGAATATTAATAAATCATTAAAGCCCTCCATTCCTTCTATTATAATACTATCACATATACTCTTCCTTCTTTTCTATTAAACGATAACATTTTCACTCTTTTCTACGTAATTCATTCAAAACATTATCAATCATTGTGTTTCATACTCTTTAACAATGAATCAATCCCTTTTAGTAAGAAGCCCAAAATAAATATTGTATATTGACAACTAACAACTTAACCATATTTTGTCCGTAACAAACACACCTAAGGAATCATGAAATTCCATCACTAAATCAGCATTTATATATTATTATAATATTATTATTTAACCTTAAATAATAAATTCTTTTAAATACGATTTCAATTATAAACTAAATTTAAAATAATTTTTATTAATTTATTAACTAGTGAAGATTTTGATTAGAAAATATTAAACTTTGATTTAGTAAAATAAATTATTGTTAAATAATATAAATTATACGAACGATTTCAATCCATACATTAAAAGATTCATTAGATTATAAAAAAAAATAATTATTCTCTCTATAAAAATTATACTCTTAATCTCTCCCCTCTATCTAAGAATATATCATTTTTGGTCTCTTCATTTCATTATGTCACTAAGTTCTTTTCTAAATTTTTGTAGATTTATTCACTGTATTGTTAATTCTTGTAATCTCACTGTAATACCAAATATATTTTTCTTAAATGTTCTTCAATAAATCATTGTAAAATTAGTATTCAATACAACCCCCTCACTAAAGTTATTTAATTAATGATTTTATTACACCTTAATATATAATCATAAATATCTCCTTTTAATAAACTTTTAAAATATCGAATTGACGCATATTAAGATCCTATAAAATCATTCTTAATACCTCTCCATTTTCACGGCAACAAATTGTGCGATGAATCGCACCTTTACAAATCACAATAACTCTAGAATATACCATATTAATCTATCATCACTGTTCTACAAACTTTTTTTTTTAATAATAAGAAATAATATTAAAATGATAAAACTATCTATTAAAATTTGGTAAAATCCCCATTCTAATCTATTTTTTCTGAGCTACTTAAATCCTGGTCACGGCACCAAATTGTAACCGCTCCCGTTAACTTTTTTTTTTTTAAAACCCCATTATATCCCAAATTAATAAATTACTCAATTAGTCAATTAGCATTTATAATATACGCAAAATATTAATAATAAAATAATACACCTAAATTAAACTAAATTACCTAATTTAAACTAATCCCATAACTGATCCTATTTTTGCTTTAACTTAACGATCGTGCTTGACTAAAAATTCTGATCCCAAAATTTCAAAATACTAAAGAAGCCTAAAATAATGTATTAAATATACTTTTCTATATTCTAAAATTATTGTGATTTGAAATATGGCATGTGAATCGTCTAGTATAATGGTAGGACCTTAAGAAGTGACCTATTGTAGTAATCCATTTTCTTTTAAGGTACTTAAGAAAGAATTTAACTAACCTAACAGATAATACTCCTAAATAATATCTACTTACTGATAATTTGAAATCTATCAAGTTGAAATTTATAATTAAAATAAGAATCATAAAGATACCCAAGTTTTTATACTATAGTAAAATTAAAGAAAATTTATATCAATTCACTCTAATATAATTTAGAATATTATTTGTACACTTGATTATGTAAAGTTATGGAATTTGAATGTATTATTAGAATAACGTAAACATTCCGAATTAGTGAACAGAGAATAATAAATATCTCATAAAATATTGGAATTAGGTATCTAAGACCAATAGTGAATATGAAGGAACCTGAAGTCTAAAATTAGGTAAATCATTGTTAAAGAAGTTACATAGAAGATAATTATATGTATATATTTTATACATCATAAATTCAAAGCAAAGCAATTATAAACGAAGTACCATTAGGGTATTGAATCGTTAAAAATTAATTAAATCGTTTGGGTATAAAATCATTATAAGCTAAATAATTTTTGTATGGGAGTAAATATGTTCTTTATAGAAATCTGTGAGAAATTACAAATTAAAACAACGATTATATTTTTTCAAACAGATAAAATTAGATATATGAAACATAAGTTTCGGTACCTAAATTTAAAACCACGTATATAAATTAATATTGTAGATAATCTCAAATTACAAATAGGCACCGGGAAAACCTGACATAAAATCTAGATAAATTGGTAATATAGGATTCGGCTTAAAATAGCATAAGTAACTATGCATTGGCTATTGTAAGGAAAACAACATGGAACTAGAATTTACTTGAATAATGTAGACATAAAATATTGTCATGACTCCTAAGATTACTTTAGATTTCCTCAAAAATTGCAAAACATATCATCGTTTAATATTAAGAATCTAAGGTGCTTAGCTGCTTATCTAGTAAAGCAAGTGGAATGTATTTGAAAATATTTCCTCTAAAGTACCTAACATAGAAAACTAGACCTTAACTCGTTATGTGAGAGAGACTGACAAGGGAAATATACCAAAAGGATAATCAACGAACTCCCGTAATTACTTTATATTATATTTGACTTCAATCATTCAAAGATCTAAATAGAAATAGACTAAAATTAATTTAATTAATACACCACTAAACTCGTCAAAGATTAACTAAAATAATGACTATACCTATACGAACTTATCAGATTCAACGAAAATATAAAATTCCAAAAATATTGCATATTGTATTCCAAAGTACAATTTGTTCATTTACTTAGAACTTATCAAATTATATTCATAACGTCATAGAGTAAAATGAACATTAAAATAAGAAAATACATTGTACAAAATTATATGATGAATTTGGATTAAATTAAATTGTATTATTTTAAAGTTGGTCTAATTAAAAGAGTAGTAGAAAGTACTAGACTGATAATTCCTAATTTACATTGATTCTGACTTCTACGCTATTACATTTTGGAAGTATAACGTTTATTGGAAGTAAACTAGCAAATAGATATTTTATAGATATTGTTTTCGTAAAATTTGATCATTTGAGAAATTACAACTTTGATAATTAGATGGATCCATCGTATTTTAGTTAGCAGTTATAAGGAAAGGTTCAGATTCTAAGTGCCAGGGACTTGCAACCCCTGGAGTACGTTTAAGAAGGCCTCCTTTACGGTGCACGACACCAATGCTCATCGGTTCACTTAGGTAAAGCCTTCTCCTTAAATCAAATACTGCTTAACTTCCTATTTTATCTCATTATTGGAAAATGTATAATATCCATTTAATGAGTGTCATTGATTGATTAATTTTTCAATTTCCTTTTACAAAATTCGTAAATATAACATATCTTATTAGTTAATTTCATTGATATGATATTTCTCAGTTTGAAATAGAATGTGTTTCAGAGTATCATAATACTATCAATATTATAATTTATTTCAATGAAAAGTTTGGTTTTATATTTTAGGACTTACTTTGCCTAAGTTTTGTAAAATCACGTGTTTGTGATATCAAAAGTAAATTATACTTTTACTCAGACTCAAGTACTCAAATTTGAATATATATATAAGGTTAAGAGGAATTATCTTCCCTCTGATTTTCTCATGTCGAATATAACATCTTTCATCCTTACAGCAGAAAGACTTATAAGTGTGGTCGCATTTGCACCAATGTTCAACAATGTATTATCATGGTTGAATAGAATTTAAACTTCATATTGTTGTACGTGGACTTATATGCCTCATTCTTGTCGTAAAAAAAAAATGTCAATCCATCTTGGTTGAACAAACATAAAGCATTCATTATAATATCAATCCAAATACTTGAGTAGAATAATCGTATACCTTTATAAGTTAGCATTAGTACTTAGACAAAATAAATTCTCTCGAATAATGTTCATAAAACATTGGAATAGGATTTGAACTCAAAATTTATATAGTTTACTATTGCATTAGATTTGAACTGAAAGACCCAAGACTTAGCATTGGCGTACATTTGCATATTTGATTTTATTTATCGACTTGAACAGTTTTATGATAACGTTATTTTAAAACGTTGGTATTATTTGATGAATACGATGTCCTCAGGATAACTTTATTCTAGCAATTTCACCTCTGTAATTTGACATAGGAATGTGAATTTATGTAAGGAATAGTGTAGAATAATTCTAAGATACAAATTAATGTTTAAAATGAATTAAATACCTTTTATAATATCAATTTCCCATGACAAATTTTCTACAAAATATCAATATTGAAAGGGTCTCTCGACCATGCAAAGGGAATTAGGTATCCGCATATTTTAAGACAACACAAATTTCCAAACATGTTGTTTCCCAAACGATATTAGATATAGGTAATTACGCTTTGCTTTGATATGTTTAATTCCATGTTTATTACTAATCTACTCATCTTCATATTGAAAGGACATCTCATCCATGTAAAGGAAGTTAGATATTCGCTCAAATATCAATTTCCTAATATGTCGCTTTCCAAACAATATCAGGGTAGCTGTGCAGTTTTCTACGCTTTCAACTCATCTTCATATTGAAAGGATATCTCAACCATGTAATGAAGTTAATTATCCGCACGGAAATATTAACTTCCAAGCATGTCAATTTCCAAACAATATCAAGGTCGCTGTGCATTATACATGGAATACAGAAGAAAAATTATGAGAACAAGTTATCCTTTAAAACGTATTATTTGATTTGTTGTGTTTTACGTTTTAACCAATTACCTACATATACCTAATAAACATAAATATCCCTCCTTTAAAACGTATTATTTGATTTATTGTGTTTTACGTTTTAACCAATTACCTACATATACCTAATAAACATAAATATCCCTTTCTCAATTTTGCCTATTAATTTCCTGATTCCTAAATGAATTCCTAGTCTTCTAAAATGTGTTTTATTCAAAACTAGAGACGTATCTCACATTTACATTTAAAAGTGCATGAAAGAAATCAGTAGTGCAATGATTCTTTCAAGGAGGTTTTCCTGACTAATCTGGAATCGTTCAGGTCATCATCCTGATGTTGTCTATGATTGCCCTACACAACACTCCAGACAAATAATCCGAAGATTTCAACGCTGGGGATGTCCAGAGTGCTGTAGCCCTAGTATATAAAGGAAATAAATACATGTAAGTATAGACCAACTCTATAGACCTTGCAAATAGAGATTCTGGTGCAATGGCATGGTCCGCACGTGAGACCCTCCAATCCTCCAATTTACAGGATATACAAAGATGGGAGACTTAGCCGTTCCTCAATGCAAAAGGTATAAACGACTCTGGGCTCGTCTCAAAAATCCCAGCCTATCATGGGGAAAGGTCCCTATCAGATGGTTCTCAGTCGCCTCCGTTAGGTTTACCAAACCATCCCCAATACCATGATTGGTCCTATCGGGAAAATGCGGTGATCTTTATTGCAAATATCTGTGATGTTGAAACGTTAATGTAAATACTCTCCTATTACAGATGATAGTCTTTCTTTATCAGAAAGAATCTTGCTAAAGCAATCTATAATCTGCATAAAATTTCATTCCAAGTACTCTTTCAACACCAGACTTACGTTAAGATCTAAGAAGTAAAATGTTGTATCGTAAATGAAAATACTCTCCTACTACAGGTTATAGTCTTTCTTTGTCGGAAAGAATCTTGCTTAAGCAATCTATAAACTGTATAAGATTTCATTCCAAGTACTCTTCCAACACCAGACTTACGTTAAGATCTAAGAAGCAAAATGTTGTAACGTAAAAGAAAATACTCTCCTAATACAGGTTATAGTCTTTCCTTCTCGAAAAGAATCTTGCTTGAGCAATCTATAATCTGCTTATGATTTCATTCCCAGTACTCTTCCAACACTTTACCTACATTGTATCCATGAAGCTATTCTCTCATCACGATCAAATGCTTTTCCTAAGAAAAGGTCTTGCAATTTCACAATCACTTGATCGCAATAAAGATATCCACTTCACTTCACAATGTTTCACATAAAATAACCGTATTAAAAATGTAAAGCAAAATAAGGATCACCTTAGCTGTAAGACACGAGAATTTACTATGACGATTTTTCTTTCGATTCCTGCCTTGTTGACAGATCCGCTAAATTGAATTTTGATCGTATTCTTTTTTTTTCAAAATATTCATTGCCAGTTATTATTTAAACATAAAATGAGATCCTGGAATCTCTTTATTGATTTAAGAATTCAATAAGGTTAGTATACACAAATATTGTTTATTAAAACTTTTTTACTAAGAATTAATAATTTATTTCTGATCTTTAGATTCTTTACCTATATTATTCGTCTTTAGTGACGGAACTTTCTTTCCAAGGTATGTTCCGTTACATTCAACCCCCAAAATTTGCGCAGGTGATATGATAATTTAACCGAAGTAAATTTTTTAACTAACTACAAATATTTATCATTAATATGTTCTTTAATTTATTTAAAATTATAATAAAAACTTATTGGTAAATGAACTCATAAAGATTTCTTTATTATATTTCTATGCTTTAAATTATTTATCATTTTTCAATTATATTATATTATTTGTCTTTAGTGAAGGAACTTCCTTTCCAAGGTATGTTCCGTTACATTCAACCCCCAAAATTTGCGCAGGTGATATGATGATTTAACCGAAGTAAATTTTTAACAAACTTCTAATATTTATTATTAATATGTTCTTTAATTTATTTAAAATTTTAATAATTACTTATTGGCAAATGAACTCATAAGGATTTACTTATTATTATGCTAAACTTTAAATTATTTATCATATTTCAATTATATTATTTGTGTTTAGTGATAGAACTTCCTTCCCACGGTATGTTCTATTACACCCAACCCCCAAAATTTACACAATTGATATGGTAATTTAAACAAAGTAAATTTTTAACTAATTTTCTAAAATATTAATCAGAAATATGTTCTTTAATACATTTATAATTCGATTTTAAATTTATTGGCAAATGAACTCAGACATGGTGTATTTGTATATGAGTGTGTTTTTAAACCATTCCAAAAGTTTAAAATTATATGAGTTAATATATAAGTTTATATAGCGATAACCATAAAAAAAGATTTCTTTTCACCAAGCCGATTCAATCCTCGAAGGAAGTGATTCTGTGGGGCACACTCATCCTAATGATACAAAGGTAGGCGTTAGACCCCAAACCAATCATACGTTTAGAGAAAACCACCCCCAATGTCCTCCCTAGGATTAAATCTTCTCTTCAGGCTTAAAGTTTTAATTATGTATGTTCACCTCTATTCCACTTAATATCAATTTCATGTAATCAAACTTCTGGTTTTGGTGATGTATAGTGTACCGCAATATTTAATGTAGAGTGAGACTCATATGAAATCAGTGTATACTGATGACTTTTTTTTTTTTTTTTTTTTCATTTATTTATACAGAATCTACAGCTCTTGTAATAGATAGATACAACTTATATATATATCTTACAGCCAATAACAGATTCAATTTTTGTAGTCTTGACTTATATAATACGACAGTCACCAAGTGGGCCACATCATTACACATTACACATTATAATAATAGAAAAATAAAGTAAACTAAACATGGCAATATATATAAAATGCTAAGAACAGATACAATTAAACAATCAAATAAAAATATATCAATTGTTGTGAAAGGGTAAATAAGATGTTAAGAGAAGAGAAAGTTTGTAGTGTAAGTGAAAGGTGCGTGAGCGCGCGCTTGTGTGTGTGTGTGTGTGTGTGTGTGTGTGTGTGTATGTGGTGAGAGAGTGCCAGTAGTTTTCTAACAGTTTTCGTGAAGCATTTTGAGAACTTCACGTCTAAATGCTTCCCTGCCATCATTGAAAATATCTGTGGATCCAAATCTTTTATTATAGCTATTGTGCAACCGACTGATGATAGAGTTTTGCGCATAATTGGTGCTTGTATGTGGAGCAGCAAATAGGTTAGTCTGTCTCGTTCGTATTTTCGGAACACAAAAACACAAAATTTTAGATGATAGCTCACCGCAATCCACGTAGCCATTACAGATACCATGTAGAAAAGACATGTCAGCGAGAATTCTGCGATTTTGAAGAGTCGTAAGGTGATGATGGTTGCATGCTTCATTATAATCAACAAAAGTGCAATTGGATCGAAAATTTAGATGTTTTATAAACTTACTTTGTATGCTCTCAATAGCCTGAGTGTAGGTTACATAGCTAGGGTTCCATATAGAGCTACAGTATTCCAATATGCTTCTTACGTAAGCATAATACAGAACCTTCAGACAGCCTATATCGGAAAAGGAGCGACTTACTCGCAAAATAAAGCCTAGGCTTTTATATGCTTTGTTGACAATTACATCTACATGGTCAGAAAATGTTAATTTTGAGTCTAAATGTACACCAAGGTCCCTAACAGAAAATAATTTGGTTATTTTTACATTGTCAATATGGTAATGAAATAGAGTAGGATGTTTCTTTCTGGTAAATGAAACAAATGAACATTTACTTGTATTAATATTAATTCGATTAGCAGTATAATAAAGTCCCAGTCTATTCAGATCTGCCTGAAGTTTCATACAGTCCTCGAGATTGCGTATTTTCATGTAAATTTTTGTGTCATCGGCGTACATAAGAAAACGGGCATGTTCGAAACACTGACCTACATCATAAAGATAAGAAGCATATAGGAGGGGTCCCAAAATAGAGCCTTGTGGTACTCCAGAAGGAACCTCAACAAAGTTAGAACAGAAGCCCCCTATTACAACTGCCTGAGAACGATTACGCAGGTATGACTCTACCCATCTGAGTAAGTTACCACGGATACCGAGATGGTAAAGCTTACGCAGGAGTATGATGTGGTCTACACGGTCGAATGCTTTTTCGAAATCCGTGTAAACCACATCAACCTGCGAGCCACCATCCATGCTACTCGTAATGTGGTCAAGAAAAACTCCAAGATTAGTAGTAGTAAATCGCCCTTTCATAAACCCATGTTGTTCTGAAGGAATCGAAAGTGCAATAACTGGGAAAATATGGTTGTGAACTACTCTCTCAAAGACCTTGCCTAAAACATTCAAAATCGATATAGGGCGATAATTTTCAATAGATGTTTTGAGACCTTTTTTGTGAATAGGTACTATAAGAGCTTTTTTCCAAACACTAGGAAAGTACCCTTCTTGAAGACATCTATTGAAAATTAATGCTATAGGAGCAGATAAAGACTCGGCACACTTAACAAAGAATATCGGTGGGATTTTATCACAACCAGCTCCCTTATTTATGTCAACGCCTTTAAACATTTTTGTAATAACTTCTTTGCTTATTTCGATCTTGTGCATTAAGTCAGCATTAGTGGTACTGTCTAAGACACTAAAAGAGTAATGATCAGCTGGCTTACTAAAATTTCTCTCAAAGAAGTTGTTAAATGCGGTACATATATCCAACTGTGAGTTTAATGATGTATTGTTATAGGTCATCTGTTGAGGGTAGTTGCTTATATTTTTCCTTTTGGATTTTATGTAAGACCAAAAATATTTTGGGTGACATTTGATTTTTTTCTGAGATAGGTCTATGTATGAACTATGGCATTTATCCTGCAGCATTTTTTGCTTTTCTCTAAGTTCAGCAAAATCTGCATAGTCATTAGGGTTACTAAAACGCTTCCATAATTTGTGCATCTTAAATTTTTCTTTTATAACTTTTATGAGAGCTTTGCTGTACCACACAGGATATACATAAGTGCTAGAACAACGTACTTGTGGAACATAAGTATGTATTAATTTATTAATGGTTGAGTACAAATGATTTATACTATCTTCAATATTGGTTTCTTGTGTAATGAATGACCAATCATGATTAGTTAATGAATAATTTATGCTGTCAAAGTCAGCACGTTTAAATTGATATTTTATACGGGGCTGAGGCTTAAGGGCCGGGATCACAATATCAGTCGCTACAATACCAAAAGATGGATGTGCAGAATCCTCCTTTACAAGAGGTAAATCAGGTTTTTTGATAATGATGGGAAAGTTTGCAAAAACAAGGTCCAAAGTGTTGTTACTTTTATTAAGAAATTGATTATGCTGAGAAAAACCCAAAAAGGATGTTTGTGTCTTGACTTGTCTTCTGACTTATCCTAGCACCAAATCTCCTTCATATAAGTCGCTGATATGTACTGTTTTTTTAGCATTTAAGCTCCGTCGATAGGGTAATGCATCTGAATTCAATTGACAACAAATTGCTTCAAACCAAGAATATTAATAAATCATTAAAGCCCTCCATTCCTTCTATTATAATACTATCACATATACTCTTCCTTCTTTTCTATTAAACGATAACATTTTCACTCTTTTCTACGTAATTCATTCAAAACATTATCAATCATTGTGTTTCATACTCTTTAACAATGAATCAATCCCTTTTAGTAAGAAGCCCAAAATAAATATTGTATATTGACAACTAACAACTTAACCATATTTTGTCCGTAACAAACACACCTAAGGAATCATGAAATTCCATCACTAAATCAGCATTTATATATTATTATAATATTATTATTTAACCTTAAATAATAAATTCTTTTAAATACGATTTCAATTATAAACTAAATTTAAAATAATTTTTATTAATTTATTAACTAGTGAAGATTTTGATTAGAAAATATTAAACTTTGATTTAGTAAAATAAATTATTGTTAAATAATATAAATTATACGAACGATTTCAATCCATACATTAAAAGATTCATTAGATTATAAAAAAAAATTATTATTCTCTCTATAAAAATTATACTCTTAATCTCTCCCCTCTATCTAAGAATATATCATTTTTGGTCTCTTCATTTCATTATGTCACTAAGTTCTTTTCTAAATTTTTGTAGATTTATTCACTGTATTGTTAATTCTTGTAATCTCACTGTAATACCAAATATATTTTTCTTAAATGTTCTTCAATAAATCATTGTAAAATTAGTATTCAATACAACCCCCTGACTAAAGTTATTTAATTAATGATTTTATTACACCTTAATATATAATCATAAATATCTCCTTTTAATAAACTTTTAAAATATCGAATTGACGCATATTAAGATCCTATAAAATCATTCTTAATACCTCTCCATTTTCACGGCAACAAATTGTGCGATGAATCGCACCTTTACAAATCACAATAACTCTAGAATATACCATATTAATCTATCATCACTGTTCTACAAACTTTTTTTTTTAATAATAAGAAATAATATTAAAATGATAAAACTATCTATTAAAATTTGGTAAAATCCCCATACTAATCTATTTTTTCTGAGCTACTTAAATCTTGGTCACGGCACCAAATTGTAACCGCTCCCGTTAACTTTTTTTTTTTTAAAACCCCATTATATCCCAAATTAATAAATTACTCAATTAGTCAATTAGCATTTATAATATACGCAAAATATTAATAATAAAATAATACACCTAAATTAAACTAAATTACCTAATTTAAACTAATCCCATAACTGATCCTATTTTTGCTTAAACTTAACGATCGTGCTTGACTAAAAATTCTGATCCCAAAATTTCAAAATACTAAAGAAGCCTAAAATAATGTATTAAATATACTTTTCTATATTCTAAAATTATTGTGATTTGAAATATGGCATGTGAATCGTCTAGTATAATGGTAGGACCTTAAGAAGTGACCTATTGTAGTAATCCATTTTCTTTTAAGGTACTTAAGAAAGAATTTAACTAACCTAACAGATAATACTCCTAAATAATATCTACTTACTGATAATTTGAAATCTATCAAGTTGAAATTTATAATTAAAATAAGAATCATAAAGATACCCAAGTTTTTATACTATAGTAAAATTAAAGAAAATTTATATCAATTCACTCTAATATAATTTAGAATATTATTTGTACACTTGATTATGTAAAGTTATGGAATTTGAATGTATTATTAGAATAACGTAAACATTCCGAATTAGTGAACAGAGAATAATAAATATCTCATAAAATATTGGAATTAGGTATCTAAGACCAATAGTGAATATGAAGGAACCTGAAGTCTAAAATTAGGTAAATCATTGTTAAAGAAGTTACATAGAAGATAATTATATGTATATATTTTATACATCATAAATTCAAAGCAAAGCAATTATAAACGAAGTACCATTAGGGTATTGAATCGTTAAAAATTAATTAAATCGTTTGGGTATAAAATCATTATAAGCTAAATAATTTTTGTATGGGAGTAAATATGTTCTTTATAGAAATCTGTGAGAAATTACAAATTAAAACAACGATTATATTTTTTCAAACAGATAAAATTAGATATATGAAACATAAGGTTCGGTACCTAAATTTAAAACCACGTATATAAATTAATATTGTAGATAATCTCAAATTACAAATAGGCACCGGGAAAACCTGACATAAAATCTAGATAAATTGGTAATATAGGATTCGGCTTAAAATAGCATAAGTAACTATGCATTGGCTATTGTAAGGAAAACAACATGGAACTAGAATTTACTTGAATAATGTAGACATAAAATATTGTCATGACTCCTAAGATTACTTTAGATTTCCTCAAAAATTGCAAAACATATCATCGTTTAATATTAAGAATCTAAGGTGCTTAGCTGCTTATCTAGTAAAGCAAGTGGAATGTATTTGAAAATATTTCCTCTAAAGTACCTAACATAGAAAACTAGACCTTAACTCGTTATGTGAGAGAGACTGACAAGGGAAATATACCAAAAGGATAATCAACGAACTCCCGTAATTACTTTATATTATATTTGACTTCAATCATTCAAAGATCTAAATAGAAATAGACTAAAATTAATTTAATTAATACACCACTAAACTCGTCAAAGATTAACTAAAATAATGACTATACCTATACGAACTTATCAGATTCAACGAAAATATAAAATTCCAAAAATATTGCATATTGTATTCCAAAGTACAATTTGTTCATTTACTTAGAACTTATCAAATTATATTCATAACGTCATAGAGTAAAATGAACATTAAAATAAGAAAATACATTGTACAAAATTATATGATGAATTTGGATTAAATTAAATTGTATTATTTTAAAGTTGGTCTAATTAAAAGAGTAGTAGAAAGTACTAGACTGATAATTCCTAATTTACATTGATTCTGACTTCTACGCTATTACATTTTGGAAGTATAACGTTTATTGGAAGTAAACTAGCAAATAGATATTTTATAGATATTGTTTTCGTAAAATTTGATCATTTGAGAAATTACAACTTTGATAATTAGATGGATCCATCGTATTTTAGTTAGCAGTTATAAGGAAAGGTTCAGATTCTAAGTGCCAGGGACTTGCAACCCCTGGAGTACGTTTAAGAAGGCCTCCTTTACGGTGCACGACACCAATGCTCATCGGTTCACTTAGGTAAAGCCTTCTCCTTAAATCAAATACTGCTTAACTTCCTATTTTATCTCATTATTGGAAAATGTATAATATCCATTTAATGAGTGTCATTGATTGATTAATTTTTCAATTTCCTTTTACAAAATTCGTAAATATAACATATCTTATTAGTTAATTTCATTGATATGATATTTCTCAGTTTGAAATAGAATGTGTTTCAGAGTATCATAATACTATCAATATTATAATTTATTTCAATGAAAAGTTTGGTTTTATATTTTAGGACTTACTTTGCCTAAGTTTTATAAAATCACGTGTTTGTGATATCAAAAGTAAATTATACTTTTACTCAGACTCAAGTACTCAAATTTGAATATATATATAAGGTTAAGAGGAATTATCTTCCCTCTGATTTTCTCATGTCGAATATAACATCTTTCATCCTTACAGCAGAAAGACTTATAAGTGTGGTCGCATTTGCACCAATGTTCAACAATGTATTATCATGGTTGAATAGAATTTAAACTTCATATTGTTGTACGTGGACTTATATGCCTCATTCTTGTCGTAAAAAAAAAATGTCAATCCATCTTGGTTGAACAAACATAAAGCATTCATTATAATATCAATCCAAATACTTGAGTAGAATAATCGTATACCTTTATAAGTTAGCATTAGTACTTAGACAAAATAAATTCTCTCGAATAATGTTCATAAAACATTGGAATAGGATTTGAACTCAAAATTTATATAGTTTACTATTGCATTAGATTTGAACTGAAAGACCCAAGACTTAGCATTGGCGTACATTTGCATATTTGATTTTATTTATCGACTTGAACAGTTTTATGATAACGTTATTTTAAAACGTTGGTATTATTTGATGAATACGATGTCCTCAGGATAACTTTATTCTAGCAATTTCACCTCTGTAATTTGACATAGGAATGTGAATTTATGTAAGGAATAGTGTAGAATAATTCTAAGATACAAATTAATGTTTAAAATGAATTAAATACCTTTTATAATATCAATTTCCCATGACAAATTTTCTACAAAATATCAATATTGAAAGGGTCTCTCGACCATGCAAAGGGAATTAGGTATCCGCATATTTTAAGACAACACAAATTTCCAAACATGTTGTTTCCCAAACGATATTAGATATAGGTAATTACGCTTTGCTTTGATATGTTTAATTCCATGTTTATTACTAATCTACTCATCTTCATATTGAAAGGACATCTCATCCATGTAAAGGAAGTTAGATATTCGCTCAAATATCAATTTCCTAATATGTCGCTTTCCAAACAATATCAGGGTAGCTGTGCAGTTTTCTACGCTTTCAACTCATCTTCATATTGAAAGGATATCTCAACCATGTAATGAAGTTAATTATCCGCACGGAAATATTAACTTCCAAGCATGTCAATTTCCAAACAATATCAAGGTCGCTGTGCATTATACATGGAATACAGAAGAAAAATTATGAGAACAAGTTATCCTTTAAAACGTATTATTTGATTTGTTGTGTTTTACGTTTTAACCAATTACCTACATATACCTAATAAACATAAATATCCCTCCTTTAAAACGTATTATTTGATTTATTGTGTTTTACGTTTTAACCAATTACCTACATATACCTAATAAACATAAATATCCCTTTCTCAATTTTGCCTATTAATTTCCTGATTCCTAAATGAATTCCTAGTCTTCTAAAATGTGTTTTATTCAAAACTAGAGACGTATCTCACATTTACATTTAAAAGTGCATGAAAGAAATCAGTAGTGCAATGATTCTTTCAAGGAGGTTTTCCTGACTAATCTGGAATCGTTCAGGTCATCATCCTGATGTTGTCTATGATTGCCCTACACAACACTCCAGACAAATAATCCGAAGATTTCAACGCTGGGGATGTCCAGAGTGCTGTAGCCCTAGTATATAAAGGAAATAAATACATGTAAGTATAGACCAACTCTATAGACCTTGCAAATAGAGATTCTGGTGCAATGGCATGGTCCGCACGTGAGACCCTCCAATCCTCCAATTTACAGGATATACAAAGATGGGAGACTTAGCCGTTCCTCAATGCAAAAGGTATAAACGACTCTGGGCTCGTCTCAAAAATCCCAGCCTATCATGGGGAAAGGTCCCTATCAGATGGTTCTCAGTCGCCTCCGTTAGGTTTACCAAACCATCCCCAATACCATGATTGGTCCTATCGGGAAAATGCGGTGATCTTTATTGCAAATATCTGTGATGTTGAAACGTTAATGTAAATACTCTCCTATTACAGATGATAGTCTTTCTTTATCAGAAAGAATCTTGCTAAAGCAATCTATAATCTGCATAAAATTTCATTCCAAGTACTCTTTCAACACCAGACTTACGTTAAGATCTAAGAAGTAAAATGTTGTATCGTAAATGAAAATACTCTCCTACTACAGGTTATAGTCTTTCTTTGTCGGAAAGAATCTTGCTTAAGCAATCTATAAACTGTATAAGATTTCATTCCAAGTACTCTTCCAACACCAGACTTACGTTAAGATCTAAGAAGCAAAATGTTGTAACGTAAAAGAAAATACTCTCCTAATACAGGTTATAGTCTTTCCTTCTCGAAAAGAATCTTGCTTGAGCAATCTATAATCTGCTTATGATTTCATTCCCAGTACTCTTCCAACACTTTACCTACATTGTATCCATGAAGCTATTCTCTCATCACGATCAAATGCTTTTCCTAAGAAAAGGTCTTGCAATTTCACAATCACTTGATCGCAATAAAGATATCCACTTCACTTCACAATGTTTCACATAAAATAACCGTATTAAAAATGTAAAGCAAAATAAGGATCACCTTAGCTGTAAGACACGAGAATTTACTATGACGATTTTTCTTTCGATTCCTGCCTTGTTGACAGATCCGCTAAATTGAATTTTGATCGTATTCTTTTTTTTTCAAAATATTCATTGCCAGTTATTATTTAAACATAAAATGAGATCCTGGAATCTCTTTATTGATTTAAAAATTCAATAAGGTTAGTATACACAAATATTGTTTATTAAAACTTTTTTACTAAGAATTAATAATTTATTTCTGATCTTTAGATTCTTTACCTATATTATTCGTCTTTAGTGACGGAACTTTCTTTCCAAGGTATGTTCCGTTACATTCAACCCCCAAAATTTGCGCAGGTGATATGATAATTTAACCGAAGTAAATTTTTTAACTAACTACAAATATTTATCATTAATATGTTCTTTAATTTATTTAAAATTATAATAAAAACTTATTGGTAAATGAACTCATAAAGATTTCTTTATTATATTTCTATGCTTTAAATTATTTATCATTTTTCAATTATATTATATTATTTGTCTTTAGTGAAGGAACTTCCTTTCCAAGGTATGTTCCGTTACATTCAACCCCCAAAATTTGCGCAGGTGATATGATGATTTAACCGAAGTAAATTTTTAACAAACTTCTAATATTTATTATTAATATGTTCTTTAATTTATTTAAAATTTTAATAATTACTTATTGGCAAATGAACTCATAAGGATTTACTTATTATTATGCTAAACTTTAAATTATTTATCATATTTCAATTATATTATTTGTGTTTAGTGATAGAACTTCCTTCCCACGGTATGTTCTATTACACCCAACCCCCAAAATTTACACAATTGATATGGTAATTTAAACAAAGTAAATTTTTAACTAATTTTCTAAAATATTAATCAGAAATATGTTCTTTAATACATTTATAATTCGATTTTAAATTTATTGGCAAATGAACTCAGACATGGTGTATTTGTATATGAGTGTGTTTTTAAACCATTCCAAAAGTTTAAAATTATATGAGTTAATATATAAGTTTATATAGCGATAACCATAAAAAAAGATTTCTTTTCACCAAGCCGATTCAATCCTCGAAGGAAGTGATTCTGTGGGGCACACTCATCCTAATGATACAAAGGTAGGCGTTAGACCCCAAACCAATCATACGTTTAGAGAAAACCACCCCCAATGTCCTCCCTAGGATTAAATCTTCTCTTCAGGCTTAAAGTTTTAATTATGTATGTTCACCTCTATTCCACTTAATATCAATTTCATGTAATCAAACTTCTGGTTTTGGTGATGTATAGTGTACCGCAATATTTAATGTAGAGTGAGACTCATATGAAATCAGTGTATACTGATGACTTGTCTTCTGACTTATCCTAGCACCAAATCTCCTTCATATAAGTCGCTGATATGTACTGTTTTTTTAGCATTTAAGCTCCGTCGATAGGGTAATGCATCTGAATTCAATTGACAACAAATTGCTTCAAACCAAGAATATTAATAAATCATTAAAGCCCTCCATTCCTTCTATTATAATACTATCACATATACTCTTCCTTCTTTTCTATTAAACGATAACATTTTCACTCTTTTCTACGTAATTCATTCAAAACATTATCAATCATTGTGTTTCATACTCTTTAACAATGAATCAATCCCTTTTAGTAAGAAGCCCAAAATAAATATTGTATATTGACAACTAACAACTTAACCATATTTTGTCCGTAACAAACACACCTAAGGAATCATGAAATTCCATCACTAAATCAGCATTTATATATTATTATAATATTATTATTTAACCTTAAATAATAAATTCTTTTAAATACGATTTCAATTATAAACTAAATTTAAAATAATTTTTATTAATTTATTAACTAGTGAAGATTTTGATTAGAAAATATTAAACTTTGATTTAGTAAAATAAATTATTGTTAAATAATATAAATTATACGAACGATTTCAATCCATACATTAAAAGATTCATTAGATTATAAAAAAAAAAAATTATTCTCTCTATAAAAATTATACTCTTAATCTCTCCCCTCTATCTAAGAATATATCATTTTTGGTCTCTTCATTTCATTATGTCACTAAGTTCTTTTCTTAATTTTTGTAGATTTATTCACTGTATTGTTAATTCTTGTAATCTCACTGTAATACCAAATATATTTTTCTTAAATGTTCTTCAATAAATCATTGTAAAATTAGTATTCAATACAACCCCCTGACTAAAGTTATTTAATTAATGATTTTATTACACCTTAATATATAATCATAAATATCTCCTTTTAATAAACTTTTAAAATATCGAATTGACGCATATTAAGATCCTATAAAATCATTCTTAATACCTCTCCATTTTCACGGCAACAAATTGTGCGATGAATCGCACCTTTACAAATCACAATAACTCTAGAATATACCATATTAATCTATCATCACTGTTCTACAAACTTTTTTTTTTAATAATAAGAAATAATATTAAAATGATAAAACTATCTATTAAAATTTGGTAAAATCCCCATACTAATCTATTTTTTCTGAGCTACTTAAATCCTGGTCACGGCACCAAATTGTAACCGCTCCCGTTAACTTTTTTTTTTTTAAAACCCCATTATATCCCAAATTAATAAATTACTCAATTAGTCAATTAGCATTTATAATATACGCAAAATATTAATAATAAAATAATACACCTAAATTAAACTAAATTACCTAATTTAAACTAATCCCATAACTGATCCTATTTTTGCTTAAACTTAACGATCGTGCTTGACTAAAAATTCTGATCCCAAAATTTCAAAATACTAAAGAAGCCTAAAATAATGTATTAAATATACTTTTCTATATTCTAAAATTATTGTGATTTGAAATATGGCATGTGAATCGTCTAGTATAATGGTAGGACCTTAAGAAGTGACCTATTGTAGTAATCCATTTTCTTTTAAGGTACTTAAGAAAGAATTTAACTAACCTAACAGATAATACTCCTAAATAATATCTACTTACTGATAATTTGAAATCTATCAAGTTGAAATTTATAATTAAAATAAGAATCATAAAGATACCCAAGTTTTTATACTATAGTAAAATTAAAGAAAATTTATATCAATTCACTCTAATATAATTTAGAATATTATTTGTACACTTGATTATGTAAAGTTATGGAATTTGAATGTATTATTAGAATAACGTAAACATTCCGAATTAGTGAACAGAGAATAATAAATATCTCATAAAATATTGGAATTAGGTATCTAAGACCAATAGTGAATATGAAGGAACCTGAAGTCTAAAATTAGGTAAATCATTGTTAAAGAAGTTACATAGAAGATAATTATATGTATATATTTTATACATCATAAATTCAAAGCAAAGCAATTATAAACGAAGTACCATTAGGGTATTGAATCGTTAAAAATTAATTAAATCGTTTGGGTATAAAATCATTATAAGCTAAATAATTTTTGTATGGGAGTAAATATGTTCTTTATAGAAATCTGTGAGAAATTACAAATTAAAACAACGATTATATTTTTTCAAACAGATAAAATTAGATATATGAAACATAAGGTTCGGTACCTAAATTTGAAACCACGTATATAAATTAATATTGTAGATAATCTCAAATTACAAATAGGCACCGGGAAAACCTGACATAAAATCTAGATAAATTGGTAATATAGGATTCGGCTTAAAATAGCATAAGTAACTATGCATTGGCTATTGTAAGGAAAACAACATGGAACTAGAATTTACTTGAATAATGTAGACATAAAATATTGTCATGACTCCTAAGATTACTTTAGATTTCCTCAAAAATTGCAAAACATATCATCGTTTAATATTAAGAATCTAAGGTGCTTAGCTGCTTATCTAGTAAAGCAAGTGGAATGTATTTGAAAATATTTCCTCTAAAGTACCTAACATAGAAAACTAGACCTTAACTCGTTATGTGAGAGAGACTGACAAGGGAAATATACCAAAAGGATAATCAACGAACTCCCGTAATTACTTTATATTATATTTGACTTCAATCATTCAAAGATCTAAATAGAAATAGACTAAAATTAATTTAATTAATACACCACTAAACTCGTCAAAGATTAACTAAAATAATGACTATACCTATACGAACTTATCAGATTCAACGAAAATATAAAATTCCAAAAATATTGCATATTGTATTCCAAAGTACAATTTGTTCATTTACTTAGAACTTATCAAATTATATTCATAACGTCATAGAGTAAAATGAACATTAAAATAAGAAAATACATTGTACAAAATTATATGATGAATTTGGATTAAATTAAATTGTATTATTTTAAAGTTGGTCTAATTAAAAGAGTAGTAGAAAGTACTAGACTGATAATTCCTAATTTACATTGATTCTGACTTCTACGCTATTACATTTTGGAAGTATAACGTTTATTGGAAGTAAACTAGCAAATAGATATTTTATAGATATTGTTTTCGTAAAATTTGATCATTTGAGAAATTACAACTTTGATAATTAGATGGATCCATCGTATTTTAGTTAGCAGTTATAAGGAAAGGTTCAGATTCTAAGTGCCAGGGACTTGCAACCCCTGGAGTACGTTTAAGAAGGCCTCCTTTACGGTGCACGACACCAATGCTCATCGGTTCACTTAGGTAAAGCCTTCTCCTTAAATCAAATACTGCTTAACTTCCTATTTTATCTCATTATTGGAAAATGTATAATATCCATTTAATGAGTGTCATTGATTGATTAATTTTTCAATTTCCTTTTACAAAATTCGTAAATATAACATATCTTATTAGTTAATTTCATTGATATGATATTTCTCAGTTTGAAATAGAATGTGTTTCAGAGTATCATAATACTATCAATATTATAATTTATTTCAATGAAAAGTTTGGTTTTATATTTTAGGACTTACTTTGCCTAAGTTTTGTAAAATCACGTGTTTGTGATATCAAAAGTAAATTATACTTTTACTCAGACTCAAGTACTCAAATTTGAATATATATATAAGGTTAAGAGGAATTATCTTCCCTCTGATTTTCTCATGTCGAATATAACATCTTTCATCCTTACAGCAGAAAGACTTATAAGTGTGGTCGCATTTGCACCAATGTTCAACAATGTATTATCATGGTTGAATAGAATTTAAACTTCATATTGTTGTACGTGGACTTATATGCCTCATTCTTGTCGTAAAAAAAAAATGTCAATCCATCTTGGTTGAACAAACATAAAGCATTCATTATATTATCAATCCAAATACTTGAGTAGAATAATCGTATACCTTTATAAGTTAGCATTAGTACTTAGACAAAATAAATTCTCTCGAATAATGTTCATAAAACATTGGAATAGGATTTGAACTCAAAATTTATATAGTTTACTATTGCATTAGATTTGAACTGAAAGACCCAAGACTTAGCATTGGCGTACATTTGCATATTTGATTTTATTTATCGACTTGAACAGTTTTATGATAACGTTATTTTAAAACGTTGGTATTATTTGATGAATACGATGTCCTCAGGATAACTTTATTCTAGCAATTTCACCTCTGTAATTTGACATAGGAATGTGAATTTATGTAAGGAATAGTGTAGAATAATTCTAAGATACAAATTAATGTTTAAAATGAATTAAATACCTTTTATAATATCAATTTCCCATGACAAATTTTCTACAAAATATCAATATTGAAAGGGTCTCTCGACCATGCAAAGGGAATTAGGTATCCGCATATTTTAAGACAACACAAATTTCCAAACATGTTGTTTCCCAAACGATATTAGATATAGGTAATTACGCTTTGCTTTGATATGTTTAATTCCATGTTTATTACTAATCTACTCATCTTCATATTGAAAGGACATCTCATCCATGTAAAGGAAGTTAGATATTCGCTCAAATATCAATTTCCTAATATGTCGCTTTCCAAACAATATCAGGGTAGCTGTGCAGTTTTCTACGCTTTCAACTCATCTTCATATTGAAAGGATATCTCAACCATGTAATGAAGTTAATTATCCGCACGGAAATATTAACTTCCAAGCATGTCAATTTCCAAACAATATCAAGGTCGCTGTGCATTATACATGGAATACAGAAGAAAAATTATGAGAACAAGTTATCCTTTAAAACGTATTATTTGATTTGTTGTGTTTTACGTTTTAACCAATTACCTACATATACCTAATAAACATAAATATCCCTCCTTTAAAACGTATTATTTGATTTATTGTGTTTTACGTTTTAACCAATTACCTACATATACCTAATAAACATAAATATCCCTTTCTCAATTTTGCCTATTAATTTCCTGATTCCTAAATGAATTCCTAGTCTTCTAAAATGTGTTTTATTCAAAACTAGAGACGTATCTCACATTTACATTTAAAAGTGCATGAAAGAAATCAGTAGTGCAATGATTCTTTCAAGGAGGTTTTCCTGACTAATCTGGAATCGTTCAGGTCATCATCCTGATGTTGTCTATGATTGCCCTACACAACACTCCAGACAAATAATCCGAAGATTTCAACGCTGGGGATGTCCAGAGTGCTGTAGCCCTAGTATATAAAGGAAATAAATACATGTAAGTATAGACCAACTCTATAGACCTTGCAAATAGAGATTCTGGTGCAATGGCATGGTCCGCACGTGAGACCCTCCAATCCTCCAATTTACAGGATATACAAAGATGGGAGACTTAGCCGTTCCTCAATGCAAAAGGTATAAACGACTCTGGGCTCGTCTCAAAAATCCCAGCCTATCATGGGGAAAGGTCCCTATCAGATGGTTCTCAGTCGCCTCCGTTAGGTTTACCAAACCATCCCCAATACCATGATTGGTCCTATCGGGAAAATGCGGTGATCTTTATTGCAAATATCTGTGATGTTGAAACGTTAATGTAAATACTCTCCTATTACAGATGATAGTCTTTCTTTATCAGAAAGAATCTTGCTAAAGCAATCTATAATCTGCATAAAATTTCATTCCAAGTACTCTTTCAACACCAGACTTACGTTAAGATCTAAGAAGTAAAATGTTGTATCGTAAATGAAAATACTCTCCTACTACAGGTTATAGTCTTTCTTTGTCGGAAAGAATCTTGCTTAAGCAATCTATAAACTGTATAAGATTTCATTCCAAGTACTCTTCCAACACCAGACTTACGTTAAGATCTAAGAAGCAAAATGTTGTAACGTAAAAGAAAATACTCTCCTAATACAGGTTATAGTCTTTCCTTCTCGAAAAGAATCTTGCTTGAGCAATCTATAATCTGCTTATGATTTCATTCCCAGTACTCTTCCAACACTTTACCTACATTGTATCCATGAAGCTATTCTCTCATCACGATCAAATGCTTTTCCTAAGAAAAGGTCTTGCAATTTCACAATCACTTGATCGCAATAAAGATATCCACTTCACTTCACAATGTTTCACATAAAATAACCGTATTAAAAATGTAAAGCAAAATAAGGATCACCTTAGCTGTAAGACACGAGAATTTACTATGACGATTTTTCTTTCGATTCTTGCCTTGTTGACAGATCCGCTAAATTGAATTTTGATCGTATTCTTTTTTTTTCAAAATATTCATTGCCAGTTATTATTTAAACATAAAATGAGATCCTGGAATCTCTTTATTGATTTAAGAATTCAATAAGGTTAGTATACACAAATATTGTTTATTAAAACTTTTTTACTAAGAATTAATAATTTATTTCTGATCTTTAGATTCTTTACCTATATTATTCGTCTTTAGTGACGGAACTTTCTTTCCAAGGTATGTTCCGTTACATTCAACCCCCAAAATTTGCGCAGGTGATATGATAATTTAACCGAAGTAAATTTTTTAACTAACTACAAATATTTATCATTAATATGTTCTTTAATTTATTTAAAATTATAATAAAAACTTATTGGTAAATGAACTCATAAAGATTTCTTTATTATATTTCTATGCTTTAAATTATTTATCATTTTTCAATTATATTATATTATTTGTCTTTAGTGAAGGAACTTCCTTTCCAAGGTATGTTCCGTTACAACCCATCGAATGCCTAGTTACGGAATGTGTATGTCACAGCGATTTTGTATCAGAACTGATATTTTAATTTATGGGCATTTCTTTATCTTCTCCATTGAGTATCATGAACCAATTTTAGTAACTATAATTCTAAATCATATACGGCATTCACGCCCGTTTATGATTCAGAAACATGACTTAAGTTCCTGAAAGTTTAAAAAAAAGTTCTGTTACATTGAAAAACACAATTCAGTTTCTTTTTGTATCGCCCATAATATGTTTTTATTATTTAGCCCGTATCAATTGTCATTATCGGGTTATATTGTCAGTAATAACAGAAAATGAATTACAAAGTATTAAATCGTTTTCACTATGAAACATCTTTATTATTTGCAAATGGTACCAAAAAACTTGATCATATAATAGATACCTTTCTTCGACTGTATTTCTTTTGTAACCACAGAACTTTTCACTGGGTGAACCGATTTTGATGATTCTTTTTCTATTTGAAAGCTGATGCTTTCCGTGTGGTCCCATATATATTTTATCAAAATCGGTCTAGGCATTTCTGAGGTACACTCCAATAACTGAAAAGTGTTTTCTCTACTTGGTGATACAGTCATTGGCAGTGAATGACAATCGATCCCGTAAGTAGCAAGGGTCACTAAAAAGGGAAAAAAAACCTTACATTGTGATATAACTTGTTGAAGTAGGTACCATGCGCACAGTATTGTGATAAAAGGTATTTTTGAACTATGATAGTACCGACTTCAACAAGTTATTTCACACTTTTGAGTGTTGAAGTCGGTTCCATTTTAAGGTAAAATTTTTTTTATAAATACCTATAACCTACAGAAATTCAACCGCAGCCTAATGATAATATATCCAAACATTTATTCACAAACAATAGTCTTAAATTCAAAGATTTAACGAGCTGCTGATCCCATTAGGCAAAGAACCCACTTTTCATTGTCCGTCCGGATCTAGGTGTTGAATTCAAACCTAGCACAATGGCATTCAACCTATTGTGCTGGCTTACAGTTTACGAAGGTTTATAACGTCGGAAAATTTGCAGAGGCTTCATTAGTGTAATTCTGAGCAGTTTGAAGAGAAAGGGTGTGAGTTTACTTTATTCGGGACTTAGACATTTTTTTTTTTTTTTTTTTTTTTTTTTTTTTTTTTTTTATGGTTGATAGTTTAGCCTTTGACCACTATCTCGCCTGATGGTAAGTGATGATGTGGTTGAAGATGTTGTTCAGGCTAACCTAGAAGTACTGGCTCTCAATGGATTTTATATTTAGATTTAAATTACATAGACAATTAAATATCTGAATGCAATGTCAAATTGCCTATAAGGTACCTATTGCGAAAGAGACAGATAATTTTATTTATTGATTTATTTCAAGATATTATTATATATATATTTCATTTCAAGGACAGCTGCCGGAACACACCGTTAGGTGCTTGGCGACAGATTTTCTACTTGAGGGTGGTAGCTAGCCAGGCGGGCATTCGCAAAATGCACTACCACCATTTTTTTTTTTTTTTTGATGGGGGGAAATGCCTTCGCACGGCCCCTCCACCACGGGGGTGGTGGAAGGGGATGTGTGGGACTTGCACCCACTAAAACCCCCCCGTGAGCAGTCCTCCGCCAAGTTGGGGCAAGATAGGGTCGCGTTAGCATTCGCCATCTTGCCCCGGCGGTAGGCCCGAACTCAGTCGGGCCTCTGCGCCTGTGGAGGGGTGGCCTTGCTCACCAAGGCCACCCCCCAAACGTGTGGGGCCGTGAAAGCTGGTGGAGAATCCCCCGACTTTCCACCAGTAGCCCCACTACGGAGAAGGGAGGAGGCGGCGGGCAAACTGCCGCCTCCTCGTCCCCGTTCGTCTGCGCCGGAGCGGGGCAGCATGGACATCGTCCTCCCTGACCCGCTCCGCGGCCTCCTTCTGCGTGTGCCATTACCGCTTCGCAGAAGGAGACCACCGCCCGCCACGATCTCTCTCCCCCGAGCATGGCGTTAACAACGCTCGGCAGAGAAAGATCCCCTCCTATGAGGGCTGAAAGAGTGTGCCGCTGCGGGCCCCATGCGGCACACACCTCCAGCGTATGGAGCGCCGTATCCTCCGGCGCCCCACACTCGTGGCAGGCTGGGGTCGCCTCCCGTCTTGCGATCTGGTGCAGGTACTTTCCGAAACAACCGTGTCCAGAAAGCACCTGCACCAATCGGAAGGTCAGCGACCCGAACGGCCGCTTTACCCACCTCCGAAGGACCGGGCGGATCGCCTCCACCGTCCACTGCCCAGGGCCCGGTGGAGCCAGGTCCTCCGTCCACCGCCGCAACAGTGCAGCCCCCGCCTGCCGCCGCATGCGTGTGACCTCCTCCCACACTGGGGGCTCTCCACGGGATCTCCTCGCCGCCACGAAGTGGTAAACTTCGGCGAGGATCTCCGCTTGGAGCTCCCATGGGGGATCACCGGCCAACACGCAGGCTGCCGTCCAGGACACCGTCCGGTATCCGCGTATCGCCCTCGTCGCGACAACCCGCTGCGGACGTCGCAGCAGGGTCTTGTTGTCGCGGTTGAGGGCGTCCACCCAGACAGGTGCCCCGTACAGGGCCATACTCCGGATCACTCCGGAGTATAGACGGCGGCAATTGGCATTAGGGCCACCAACGTTGGGCAGCAGCCTCCCCAGGGCGGCCGCAGCTCCCACTACTTTTGGAGCCAACTGGGCAAAGTGGGCCCCAAAAGCCCTCCTCCCATCCAGGATGAGACCCAGATACTTCATCTGGGTCCCAACCGGGACCAGAACCCCCTCCAGTGATACCCGCGTTCCTGGAGGGGGTCCACCCCGAGGCCCATGGAACAAAAGGGCCTCGGTTTTGGAGAGGGCGACCTCTAATCCCAGGGCACGTATGCGGCTGACCACGAAAGTTGTACCCACCGTGGCCAACCGCACCGCCTCCCTAAGGTCCCTCCCCTTGGCTACGACTAGGGTGTCATCCGCGTAGCACGCAACCCGCATACTTGCGGGAAGCGTGCCACGAAGCACCCAGTCGTAACCTATGTTCCACAGGAGTGGCCCCAGCACCGACCCCTGTGGAACCCCGCAGGAAAATGCCCTACCACCATGCTGTAACGACTGCCATCCTAAGACAACAACCGGGACCGACGGCTTAACGTGCCCTCCGAAGCACGGAAGCGCTCAGTAGTAATGTCACTAGCGGTCACCCATCCAACTCATGACCGCGCGCGACGTTGCTTAACTTTGCTGATCGGTTGAGAACAGCTAAGTAAACTTCGCTATGAGCGCTTCGAAATTATATATGCTTAATTAATCATTGTTATTTGTCTTTACCATCAACTGCCGTTTACGAGTTAAAACTAAATGAATTAAAATATTGCAACGTTTAATAAAGCCTCCCCCAATAGGGGAGGGGGTGGGGTTTCCATAATTCCCACGCATGCCGAGCGTCTTTGGGAAGGTAATTTAAGCGCCTTCTAAATAACAATCATCTAGATAGTTATTCAGAAGGCGCTGCTGCCCTCCTTTGGGTATTTTTCCCTTCGTTGCCTTTAAGGACTTTGACAGGATTTTATGGCAAATATAAAATTGAATTACAATTAATAATAATATAATAATACCAAATATTTTAAAAATATTTTTAGGAAAATTAGGCGGAATTGTCACTAGATATATTTTTGTATTTATAGAGGGTTTTATTAAAATATTAATTTGATGTTTTCATAAAATATTTTAACAATATTTGTTATTATTAAATATGGATTTCCGCAAAGTAACGCCTGGATCTATTAATTATTAAATTATAATATAATAAACAATAATTTGGGCAAGCGAGCCTCCAGATATTCTTGCCTTACCCAAATATTGTGCTTCCTGAAGATGGTTTAAGAATTTTAATACTAATTTGTAGGTTCGTCACGAACCTATTAGAAAGAACTAATAAAAAATCAAATTAAGTAAAGCGTTTAGAGCTCCTATTAACGCTAGGTGGCGTCTATTCGTAATCAAAAAAGGTAAACGTAGTCTATAATTTTGTATATCTATGCGGATCGCATGGTAGGATAGCATCATCCATTCAAACCCTTTTTATTTTCAAGTGCTCAATCTCGATGGAACTGTGCACATCTTACCTTGACACTCAGCGTTCGTAGCGAAGTTTACTTAGCTGTTCTCAACCGATCAGCAAAGTTAAGCAACGTCGCGCGCGGTCATGAGTTGGATGGGTGACCGCTAGTGACATTACTACTGAGCGTTTCCGTGCTTCGGAGGGCACGTTAAGCCGTCGGTCCCGGTTGTTGTCTTAGGATGGCAGTCGTTATAGCATGGTGGTAGGGCATTTTGCGAATGCCCGCCTGGCTAGCTACCACCCTCAAGTAGAAAAATCTGTCGCCAAGCACCTAACGGTGTGTTCCGGCAGCTGTCCTTGAGAGCCAGTACTTCTAGGTTAGCCTGAACAACATCTTCGACCACATCATCACTTACCATCAGGTGAGATAGTGGTCAAAGGCTAACCTATCAAGCATAAAAAAAAAAAAAAAAAATATAATATAAAGTTTTGGTTTTGCAATATCTGAGATGGTTAAAATTATTTCCACTAAAATTATTCGAAAACAGTTTTATGAGGCAATTATTATTTTTAGAAACAAAACAATTTATCGAAAAAATTTCAAATCAAGAGCATAGAAGTTTGACTCGAGGATAGCGTATACATTTATACAGATATTTCATTTTCGTCCGGGTAAGTATACTATTATACATTATACACTATACATTTTCTACCGCCAAGTAGTAATACACATTACTGTTCCAATGCGAAGGGTATATGCGGGTTAAAGAATAGGCACAGGAGACTTAACAGCAGTAATAAGATTCAAAAAAACCTGCACACTTTTTATATTATCAATATAATTACTTTAAACTATGTTAAAAGCGTACTCTGTAAGAAACCCTCCGTAAGGTATTATATTGGATTCAAAACTGATTCTGTTAGAACACATAGACACAACTGTAACCAAAGCTTACAAGACACATTAAAGTTCTTAAGTTTCAAAGACTATAGAGCTTTTGAGACCTGTTCGGAAGCTTGTAAGCTTTCGGAATGAAGTCCAGCAAAGACGTAAGAAGTATGATATCATACAGTTACACAATATATTACGAGTATGTGGTAGAATGGACTGCTCTGAACTCATTTCCTGTCTCGCTTTTTAAGTCCCCGCCATATTCGCCGTAATACAATTACTTGACGTAGTTTGTGCTTACAATTGGTAAGCACAAACTAGGAATTCAGAGTTATGTCGCGCAGCCCGAACTTGTGATAAGCATTATTCTAGCTAGGACTTATTTTATTACTCTAAAACTGTGTTAAAAAAGAAATAAAAACAATGCATCACCACCCCCTCCCTTCCCTCTTCCCCACTTATACAAACACACCAGCGCGCACTCACACATAAACACACAATAACATAGACCAGTTTTTACACACACTATATTTTACCTCTATCACTATAAATGTCTATGCTTTGACTTTATGTTATGTACCTATTTAGTTTTTGTGGTAGAATGTACGTTTAGTTATTTGTGTAGTGTTAAGTTTTTATTACCTATATTTAAAAAAACAAATAAGTTCAAGAGCCAAACCACAGGGACTACTTCTCTACCTAAGTTTGGGTCCGCTGCAAGTGCTTGACATGTTTTAAATTAAAACAATTGTTTTTAAACACTTATTTTGTATGCTGTCTATAATTTTAATGCTGTCTATAATTGTAATGTGTAGTTTCCTTGAAGGTGTATTACTAATTCTTAAGTCAAAGGTTATTTTTAGGGAGCCCACAAACAACTAACTAAGCCCAGATCCAAATCATAGCTTAAAATATACCCAACGATGATGAACATAAAGGCAATCCAAACGCAATAACATAATTTTTGGAAATTCCGAAATGCTTACTACACCTAAATTATTGAAATGAAAATCCAGCGAGTTGGAGGTGGTTGTGATTTGAATTTGTTAACTGATATATACGGAATCTAGCTAATCTATAAAAATATATATAAACGTACTTTTAATCACACATATTAAACAACTTATCCTAGTGTCATAAAAATACGTTTGTTTTTTATCATGGACATAGTGTATATCTTCATCAGTACTGATGACAAGCTTGCATATTCGTTTTGAATTGTTTATGTGTTCTGAACTATGTCAACCAACGTTTTGTACTAGGGAAGGTGTCCGATAGTAGTATTTACAACTGAGCGCTTTAGGGCTTTCGGTGCCCCCAAAGCATGAAGGCACTTGGGTCTTGTTGCAGTTATCGGTTGAGCCGTCGGTTCCGGTTATTGGATTAGTTTGGCTGTCTTATGGCTTTGTCGAAGCCTTTGGGCGAACTGAAATCTCTAACACTAAAGCTGAGCACTAGCATATCCTAACCATGCTAATATGGTTATGGCCTATTCAATATTTTTCTCTGAGAAGACCGTGGGAGCCGCTACGGTACATCACAGTATTATTCATATTGAGGATTGTGTATAAATTACGTTGATAAAGGTAAAGATTTTTACTGATATCCAACTTTTAAATCTCTCATATTATTTGAGACATGCCTAAAATTTCGGCAGGATTAGGCATTCATCACCATGGTACCATACATCAGTTATCAGGTAATTGTGTGATAATAAAAGTCAATAATATATATATATATACACCGTGTCCCAAAATTCAACGATAAGCCGGCATCGGTGCATGGACCTACTCATGACTACTCGGGAAAAAAAAAAAAAAATTATAACTGTTTTTTTTTTATTAATTACAGAGACTTTTATAAATTTCATCGAAATTCGATACCCATTATGCTATTTTCAACTACCATGACCACAATTTTTGACATATTTTTGATATTTTTTGTGCATTAGCAACCTAAGAAGGACGGCTATCTACCACAATCCTTTAAAATTACAGAAAGTCTGTAGTTATTTTACAAAAATCAGTAAAAAAAAAATGTTTTCTTATAATTTTCATAGATTTTAACATTCTATGCACTTTCTATAGTCTGGGTTAAAAAAAAAAGTATGGACACTACCATGGCAAGTTTTATTAAAAGTTGGCGCAACTTTATAAAAGTCTCTGTAATTAAAAAAAAAAAGTTATAATTTTTTTTTTTTTTTTTCCCGAGTAGTCATGAGTAGGTCCATGCACCGATGCCGGCTTATCGTTGAATTTTGGGACACGGTGTATATATGATATTTAAAAACATTAAGGTTGGTTATAAAACACTAGCGGCCCGTCCCGGCTTCGCACAGGTAGACATTTATTTTTCAAATGTTTTGGCATAAACGTACAGTAAATGCAAGGCATACCTAAATTATAATGTATTTAGCAATAGTGTGAAAATCCAGCGCATTATTCCCCACAAATTGTTAATAAAAATTGTATAGTTGTATGATAATCAATGCATTAACAACGAGTATTTAATAGTTTCTTTGAAACTTTAACAATTATCAAAATAGAGAGGGCAACCCAAATGGCATCGCAAAACATTTTGAAACGGCGAAGTTCCGAACAACGGCTTCAAGAGCGGCTTCCCGCCGAGAACTCGAGGCGTCTAGCTAAATATCATAAATGTTTGATATGGAGATCCTGCGCGCTGGAAGTGGTTGGGTTTTGAATTATAAACACGTTGTCTTTGTAAAACGGTAGACATGACAGGAAACTGATGGTATGTCTTGAAACAAAGAAATACCTTCAGTTTCCTGTCAGAAGGTACAGACTTCACAGAAACATTTTATGTTATTCAGTCAGATCAAAATAAAACGTTGTGTTACCGTCAATGTTATGCTTTCAATTCGTTGGAAGGAGTGGCACATAACACATACAAAACGTATCATGGAAATAAAACGTTGTTTCATTTGATTTATTCAATACTTCAGCTACTATGATAGAGTGATTGGTCACTTGCTCATAAGATTATCAGAATAATTATATCAGATAGGGCTAAAATAACCTAAAAGAGAAATGTCCTAGGCATCAAATATCCCAAAATACATGAACACTGATTTTTATCTATAGCCGATAATAGCTTTTGACACTATCTCACCTGATGTTAAGTGATAATATAGTCGAAGATCTTGTTCAGCCTAACCTAGAATTACTGGCTCTAAAGATCAGCTGCCGGAAAACACCATTAGGTGGTTGGCGACAGATTTTCTACTTAAGAGTGATAGCTAGCCATGCTCAAAATGCCCTATTCCCATGCCGTAACTGTTGCCATCCTAAGGCAACAATCGGGACCGATGACTTAACGTGTGCTCAGAAGCACGGAAGCGCTCAGTAGTAATGTCACTAGCGGTCACCCATCCACTTGATGACCGCGATGGACGTTGGTGAACTTAGCTGATTGGTTAAGAACGGCTAGGCAAACTTCGCTATGAGTGCTTCTAAGCGTAATGTCCTTATGTTCTGGTATAACGACATTTTAGAACAACTGTTTGGACTCACTCTGGAAAAGTTAAACTATGGAGCTTATAAGTTATGTTGCGATCCTTCACTGATGAAGCGGTATTACATGAAAAAAAGTATGAAAGTTTATATCTAGTCAAGTATGATGAACTTATAATATGTAAAATAAAATTGCAGCAATGATAGCCGAGTGGTAATTGCTATATGGACTGCCGTGCCGCAGGTCTATGGTTCGATCGCCACCGCCGGCTTGAGCTTCGCCGCATGGTAGAACATTTCCCGAATACTCGCCTAGCTAGCTACCACCTTTATGTAGAAAATCTGTCGTCCAGCACCTAAAAGTCTTTTTCAGCAGCAGTTCTTGATAGCTAGTTAATAATTGTAAAATTCATCATTATCATCATCATCAGCCGGAAGACGTCCACGGTTTAACAAAGCCTCCCCCATAGAGCGCTACAAATAGTGGCTATTCGGCGCTTGTAAACATTGGCTACCCGCGACTTTCACGATGTCGTCAGTCCACCTAGTGGAGGGCCTACCAGCTCTACGTCTTCCGGTGTAGTGGTACTTGCGGTAATTATGAAATTATAGGCACTTAATAACGGTTGTCTCAGGGTAATGGGCGCAATGCAGTTTGTAACTTGTGACGAAATGCATCTCTTACATGCGGACGTTACCGCTTAACATGAGATGGACAGCGTGCAAGATTTCCATAAAAATACATACATATTTGACATAACATTGTTATTAATATTTAGTCAACAAATATATAGTCCTAGGTATGATTGGCGGTATATAAGGTCTAAGAGAAGGTATTTTCTGGGTTCTAAGACAGTTCCAGAAGTTATATATTGACGTCTGATAACTCAGACCAAATATTATGAGACTTGAATGCGAGAATACCGGGAAAAGCGGACTAAAAGCCGGTTTGTTCTCCCAATTAATGCCGTCTGTCTACCTTCTCAGAGATTTATTAAATTTTGTACCCGTATTGTAATATATACCCACTGTTCATCTTTATAAATAGAGTCGTTATGTAAATGATCGGCAGATCAAATTTTCGGGCGAAATTTTTTTATATATAATAAATTTAAAAGAGTTAGCAGTCTGAAAAACTACAACGTTCACTGAAGAATAAATGCTCATGCCATCAGGTGGGTTTGCCATAATGCCATATTACGCATGGTAAGCATTCTGGAAAATAGATTTTTTAATTTTATTTTATTATTTATATCTGATAGACCAGCCTTTGATCACTACACACTTGATGGTAAGTCATGATGTGGTCGAAGACGTTGTTCAGGCTAACCTAGCATTACTGGATCTCAAGGACAGCTGCCGGAACACTCCACTTGGCGACACATATTCTACTGGTGGTAGTTATTGGCGAGCACTCGCAAAATGCCCTATAAGTATGCCGTAACAACATCTAGGACCGACGGCTTAACGTGTCCTCCGAAGCACGGAAGCGCTCTGTACTAATGTCACTAGCGGCACCTATCCAAGTCATCATCGCGGCAGACGTTCCTTAACTAAGTTGATCAGTGAAGAACAGCTAAGCAATCTTCGCTACGAGTGCTTCTTGAGGTTTGGTAAGGTTAGCCTCTATAAAATAAGACCTAAACAAAGCTGGTGAAATGTGGTGGGTTTTTTAATACGAGTACATCTTCTTACCTTTTGCGGGGATATAATGGCGACGTGATGTCATAGGTTTTCGTCGAAAAACCAAGTACTTACTTATTTGCACTGAACTCCTTAGTAGGTTACAATTTCTTTTGTGCTTGTTTTGCGACTCATTCTTTTCAACCTCATTCCTCCTCCACCTTTACGATGCTTTGCAGTTTATTACATGTAATGTCATGTTGTACGGAATATTAATTTTAATCTTTTTTGTTGAAGTTTGTGGATTCAAATATTTTTTATATGAACTACTAGCAATATGAACTACTTTTGAAGGAGTGATGGCTCAGTGGCATTGGCTATGGACTGCCACGCAGCAGGTCCATGGTTCGAATCCCGCCCAGAGCTTGAGCTTCACCGCATGGTGGAAGGGCATTTTGTGAATGCCCGCCTGGCTAGCGACCACCCTCAAGTAGAAAATCTGTCGCCAAGCACCTAACGGTGTGTTCCGGCAGCAGTCCTTGAGAGCCAGTGAAATAACAGGCAAAACTGAGACTTAACAGGTATGTCTCAAGGTGATGGGCGCAGTGCAGTTCATCACTTGTGATGAAATGCATCTGTTATAGGCAGAGGATACCGCTTAACATCAGGTGGGCCTCCCGCTTGTTCCTTTACAATAACATAAAAAAAAAAAAAAAAAAAAAAAAAAAGATTATTGTATTATTTAATATTTAAAAGACAGTTCAGCGTTCAAACATTTGTTTCTTTCTTTTCATGCATGTTTCCTGTGTACATGATCGATTTTGTCCCTCACCTGAATGATGGTAAATAACAATAGTTGCATATTATCAAGTTCTTTGAGCTAAATTTTAATGTATTTATTTAGATGCACAATACAAATAACAATCATTACATCAACTAAGTGTACATTATGTATATGTTGTCGCCACCTATAGCAATCATTAATATGTAAGAGAAAAACGGCATCACTACCGCCATCTATCTGGCACTGGGACGTAGTGAACACTTACAAGTATGGATTCGGTTAGAAACTGCCATTAGCGTCAACGACTTACTTTCGATAGTATTTTTCTATGACAACATGATCACGTAATATCCGCACAGGGACAGTGCCGGTCACTTGTAATATTACTTGCTCAGTGGTCACTTCTGACTTCGCGTTCAGCAAGAACAGACTTTCCGTATATAAAAAAGTACTCTGTGGATCAGACGTTTAGCTATATTATATTAAGTTAACGAACAAAGAAGCTAACATATATATATAATAAATATACACTTCTGGACTCATCTATTGGCCCACCTTGTATTTTTAGTTTCGTTTGGTCCTAGCTAAAATTTTATATTAGGTCGAGCAAAAAGTTTTTATGCAGTTTTGAACCTGGCACATTTTACCATCTTTTTCGATCGTATTGTTTTAAATTTGAATTCAGAATACCATACGACATGGAGCTACGCCTAACAAGTCGGATATGCGCCTTGTTAAAGGCAATTGATTTTTTAATAAAAAACATGTTTTATCAAATAAAGGTTTAATTTAATTACGCGTGTTGCCTCCATGGGCATCTACCACAGCTCTCATACGATTAGGCATAGAGTTTATCAACCGCTCTATGAAATTTTGAGGGATCTTCTCCCATTCCTCTTCTATGGCAGTTTTCAACTCCTGCATCGTCTGGGCAACTGGCTGACGAGCCCTAACACGTCTTTTTAGCTCGTCCCACATGTGCTCAATAGGGTTCATGTCTGGGCTTCTGGCTGGCCAGTCCATAACTGTGATGTTCACATCCCGAAGATATTCCCTGACGATGCCGGCCGCATGGGCATCTTGCATTATCATGCATAAAAAGGAAATTTGGGCCCACATAGTCCGCGTATGGTATCACGTGAGGTTCTAAGCACTCACGAATGTACCTTTCAGCATTTAATGTTGGCAGCAGTGGTCCTGTAACAACCTCAAGTTGAGTTTTGCCGCTCGCGGATATACCGCCCCAGACAGTCCATGAGCCACCGCCATAAGCAACCCTCTCTTCAAAGCAGCATTGTGCGAAACGCTCTCCCATACGTCGGTAGACCTTCTTCCTTCCATCATTGCCATGTAACACAATTTTAGGCTCATCAGAAAAGAGTACACGGCTCCAATCTTGCTGTGTCCAATTTAAATGACTGCGTGCGAAATGAAGGCGCGCTGTTCGGTGGGCTCGCGTTAGTTTGGGCCCATTAGCTGGCTTGTGTGGTACCATATCGCGTTCTTTTAACCTTCTCCGAACAGTTCGAGCGCTCACAGATACTCCGTGGAAGTCGCGAAGTTGGTTTTGTATCTCAATGGAGGTAAAGTGACGATTTCTCAAGCTGGTCGTCACGATGAATCGATCCTGCCTTTCAGTTGTGACCCGAGATCGTGGCCTTCCTTGGCGACGAACAAAGCCGCCAGTCTCTAGGTACCTCCGATAAACATTTCGGACCGCAGATCGACTTAAATTAAGTTGAGCACTCACGTTTCTTTGGCTGTGTCCGGCCTGAATAAGTGCCACAGCTTGGGCGGCGACTTCAGGTGAAGTATCCATAGATTATTGATAGAACCTCACCTTAATGTTAAGAATAAGTAATGTTTGTTGCAAAACCAAAGATATCAATCACTTTTTCAAGAATTAAATCCAAGTAAACCAATAAAACCAAGTTTTCTTAGTATTCGATTGTTTGATATCAACAAACAGGCTCCAAATTGTCTTTTGTTTCTTTAAATTCTGTGTTCGAAATTCAAAAAAAGACTATTGAATGAAATTGTGAATGTGCCAGGTTCAAAACTGCATAAAAACTTTTTGCTCGACCTAATATAAAATTTTAGCTAGGACCAAACGAAACTGAAAATACAAGGTGGGCCAATATAGATGAGTCCAGAAGTGTATATCGTTTTGAACTGGATTATGTTTTAAACATATGTACATTCAGCAAAAACAAAAAGTATCGAGCTATTATATAGAGTATCGAGTATCGATTTAAAAAAATATATATATATATATTTACAAAAAGGTAATTTATAAACCTGCAAGTTAATATAATGATGCTTATGTGGGCACACGTGCACGAGCGAGAAAACAAGCTAAGCGATATGCTACAAACTATAATAAATAAAATAATTAATTTTGGACACAAAACCCATAGCAGTGTTATGTACTAACACTGCTTGTTGTATAAAAACTAAGTTGGTAAACTAAAACTAAATCATGTAATACATACATTACTTTATAAGTAGACATATTTTTTTAAATTATTGGTTAATAATAATCATAATTATCAACATAGCTAGCAGCAATCAGCATCAATCAACCACCACGTACATACATGCCCACTCATGTCACTTATATATCATAATTGATAATTAACTAGGATCATACGGACACGTCTCACCAGACGTGCCCGAACCTTCTGTTTTGGGATAAAATATATCTTTCACAATTTTAATATAGCCGCTGAGTTAAGGATAGAAAATATCTAATTCTGGATATTTTTTTGATAATTCATTATATTGACGGAATATTCTAACTAGGGGGTTGAAGTACGAGATGTTGTTTGTGTAAACATTGAGAACAAATAAATTAGTAGTGTTAGACCGAGACGTCGGCTGTATATTCAGGGATATATTTGAAAGTAGATCAGGGTTATAATGATATTATGATATATATTATATAATATATTATGATGATTCTATATTGTTATAGAATGAGTCACTTTATAGAGATAAATAAAATCAAAATACTTACGGTGCGACTCTAAAGACCAGGTTTTAAATTTAGTCGGCCTCATAGCGTAATTGAGGTGGGATCGCCCGATCAAGCTTCTGACGTGAATTTTGTGAAAAGGAGACCAGATCAGGCTTCCGTATTCCAAAACACTTCTTACAAATGCGAAGTAGAGATACAGAATACTGCGAGACTTTTTAAATCATTTTGTTGATCTTAAAACAAAACCGAGAAGTTGGTTGGCTTTATTACACATGTTATATGTTGGTAATGAGGACGGAATGACAGCTGTTCGTCAAACAGCATGCCTAAATGTTTAACTACATATGACCTATTCAACACTTGTCTGTCGATAGTGTAAACGTAAATAAATGTGTATGCAAATATTGTTTTTCAACTTAAAAGTATAATCATAGTATTTGTTACTTTATTATTATTTGTAAAGAAATCCGCCGAACTAACTAAAGAAATTCTGTAAAATTTCCAACCAGCTATCGATTACTGTACTGTATCAGCTGGAAAATCCACTGCTGAACACAGCCTCCCCCACTAAGGGGGGGTTTGGCCTAATCCCAACTCTTGGCAGTTGTCTTGGGGATCGCAGTTTAAGATGTCAGTTCCTTAGAAGGCGCTGCTGCCCACCTTCCGGTATTTTACCTTCATTCGCCCCTTATCTCACCCACAGGTAGCAATGGAGGGGGTGACATTCCAGCCCGGCACTCCGTGGTCAACTTTAGCACAAAGTCAAAACAAAGTCAAAATCATTTATTCAATTTAGGCGTCTACGACGCTCTTATGAAGGTCAATTACAAATTTTAGTATTGAAATATTATACATTAAACTGCCACGTTCAGCAAATAAATTGTCTAGAGCCACTGCGAGAAGAACGGGCAAGAAACTCGGGGCCATTATTTTAAACATCTTCTAACAATGTGTTACATACTTACTATATAATAGAGTTATTACAATATTTGTTTAAATTAAGTATGTAGGTGACAGGCAATAGCTTGGCAGAGGCGGAATTGTCCCGGCATTTTTGTCGTTTAAGTAATCAGAAACTGTGTGATTTTTTGTGAGCGTTGTAATATGTTTGGGAACTTTGTTATAAAACCGTACACAATTACCTAAGAAGGACCGTTTATTTGTCTTTGCTAATCTAAAACCTGGCACCGCTATTTTATCTTTATTCCTAGTAATGTAATCGTGATTGTCACTGTTAAATTTAAGTTTACTAAATTTTTTACCAACATACATAAAATTTTAACCAACAGTAACACTAAGCACTAACTATGTATACTTATGTTAGGGATATATGTAGGTAGGATTGTCAATGAACAAGTTTCATAATTTTATTAAAAAAATATCGATGTTTAGATATACTCGTACAACGTTCTTTTTATATTAGGCTAGCTTTTGACCACTGACCACTATCTCACCTGATGGTTATTGATAATGTCGTCGACGCTATTGTTCTGGCGAATCTTTAATTGTGGCTCACAAAGAAAACTGTCGAAACACACCGCTAGCTGTTTGGCATCAGATTTTCTACTTTAGGGTAGTATCTATCCATTCGCAAAATACCCTATCACGATATCTTTTCTCATTTGATGTAGAATCAGCACGATTTCTCATAGCGAAGTAAACGGCACTATTAATGGGCCGGCAGGTAATCTGCCCAATTACCGGCAGCTCGTTAACTCTACCGTGTGATGCGATAACGGATAACGGCTAACGGAACTATCCGTTGTTTCGCAAAGAAATTAACGGTAATGGATGCTGAACAGAGAGATCGTGGATTCGTCGGGAAAGTTTTTGTGTAGACGAGCCACTTAATTTGACTGCCCTTTGTAAGGAGTGAAGGTAATTTTAATATTTTTGTTTCATGCTCCGTGGATTACATTATTTCATTAACAAGTTTAAACTAATTGCAAAATGAGTATTGTTTGTAGTACAACGTAAGTTGAACTCTAATACGATGGTTAAAGAACGAGAGGAAAAATTAGAGTTACGAGTCATTGTCATGTTAACTCAGGCGGTCAGAGGCCTCGGCTATAGGTGGTGGATGGCGCGGGTGCGAATCCCACACATGACTATAATGTTTCGTCTCGTAAATTTGTATTTTTTTACAAGTGAAGGGTAATAAGTTTAATTCAATAAAATACTTAAAAACTAATATTTTAGCACAACTTAATCGTGATACCCCACACGCGGTTCCTGGGTGGTGCAGGTACCACACCAAGTAGGCCTTTTAAGCAAGTGGCTGTCTTGGTAGGTACCATGACAATGTCAGATATTCTACCCCCTAGCAGCAGTGTGAAAATACTTCTTCTGTGTTTAAGTTTGAAAGTCGCAAGAGAAAGGCATTCGAGACTTAAAAACGAATGTTTCGGAGTGTCAAGCGCAGTGCAGTGAAAGCGCAGTGAAACTGTAATAGACAGATGTGATGCTCGTCTCAGAACATATTAAAAAACTTACTGACTTGATCGAAAACTGTTTCTTCTTCATTCAAAAGCAGAAGCACATTTAACATAAAAGAAAGAAACACCACACTGTAAATCGAAGGTAATACATATATATTATGACAAACCAGTTTTCTACTAATAGATATGCGGAAATATTCGCGTTGTTTGTGAAATATTGGTGTATCTTATTAATTTTATTTAAATAGATGTTAAATGTTTAATATATTCGGCATACAAGAAAATTTATTAATATGCACACTATACATAACTTAGTCAATTAAAGAGTTAGTCAAATAAAGAAGTGGTCAAAAGCAGGAATGGTCTTTAGAACTGGCCTTATAACGAAGTTGTCGAATCCAGAACTAATCACGCTAAGAAAAAGACAAATTGAGATGTGGGCCCCAAACGTAATAATCAAAATGTTATTATAATTAGTAATGTATTTGGATCTGAAACGACAAAAAATAAGTATTTATAGTTTTAATGAATATGTTTTAGTTATAAATTAAGCTGGTTGAACTAAATGAAAATACCATGCTTTTGTAAAAAGTTAAGTCTGTGTCCTTTTCTTTTTGAATTATATAAAAGACAAAACACATAAAACATGAACCACATCGAAAAAACATGTTTTGAACTGATACATGGTTAAAACATCGCAGTCAAAACATGAAAAATTAAACAATATCATATATTTTTAACACTTAGTACTTAGTAACGCCCGTGGGGTGCCGGGCTAGAATGTCTACCCTCCATTTCAACCCGTGGGTGTCGTAAGAACCGACTAAAGGCTACATACCAGAAGGTGGACAGCAGCGCTTTCTGAGGAACTGATTTCTTACACTGTGATCCCCAATATACCTGCCAAGCGTGGAGATCATGACCCCCCCCCATAATGGGGGAGGCTGTGTTCAGCTGTGGACAATCCGGCTGATACAGTACAGTACTAAGTAATACTTGAAGTTTCAATAAATTTTCTTCATTTTTGTAATTATAATCATTCACACTCACCATTGCTTCTTCGATTGTTGCAGTATTGAAAATTGCAATGTTCAATTTTCAACAAACACAATGTTCAATCAAACCGCGTTCTGTCAACTGTCAAGATGACCCTCCTCTGTGATCGGTTATTTGCTTTTACTGGAACTTTTCTTCTGCAACATATAAAGTCCATAAAGAAGAAAACGAGTACATTAGCTCCTTTTTTCTTTGCGACAAAACTCGTTTTAATGACCTTCTCATTTGGAATAGTTTTGTTAGGCAAATACTAATGTGCTACATAATATAAACAAATTTTAACAACTCATCGTGCCAAGCCAACCTCTCGTTTGTAAATGCAACTTTTGACGTTTTATTTAATATGTATCTGACAGATACAAGTGACAAAGTAAGCATTTTTCCGTCTGGATCCCGGTTAGTAACTGGGACCTACTGGGCTCCCAGTCAGGACATGTCATGGTTTTATTTGCCAATCATACGTTTTTATTTATGAACCATAAATCGTTTTCGGCAGTTATCGCTGGCTAATATTATTAATACTTCATTTAGAATTTTATGCGCAGAAGAATTGTTACTTTGCACAGCAATACGCACACTAAATAACGTTATTTTTAAGTGCAGTGTTTATTTTAAGGGTTTAACGTTTAAGGAGGACTTTAACGAAGAAGCCATGAGAGACCCGAACAAGAGAATAAAGCCAAAATCCTCAAATAAATATAAATATAAGCCATTTGAAATCTTAATTTAATATTCTCAATAACGAAAGTCATTGGAACAACAAAAACTCATTTCGTGTCTGTAAGTAACCTACTTAACTGCACAAAAGGCGCGAAAAGTCATTAATCAAGACTTCATAATTACTGAAAAAAGCAGAATAACTTTTGGAGCAACGATTAATCTTTCCCCCACAACTATCGAGTCGAAAGGCGTATTTATGAAGAGATTAGTGATGGGAAAGTTATCGATATTTTAGTGATATAGTTTTTTTTTACTTATATCATTGATTATGAAAATGTGCAGACCCGAGAAGTGATGGGCTACAATGTTACCCCTTATTGCTACCTATTGGTGTCTTAAGAGTACCAAATGCAAATACCGGAAGGTGGGCGCCTTCTGAGGAATTGATATCTTAAACTGCGATCCCTAAGACACGTGCCAAGCGTGGGTATTAAGTCAAATCCCCCCCCTAAATGGGGGAGGCTGTGTTCAGCAGTTGACAATGTAGCTTGTACAGTACAGTATAAAAATGTGATAGTTCTAGACATTGCCTGTACTCCTGAACAAGTGATCCCTTTGCTTTCATATTGTATTATATATTTTGTTTTATGAAACTTAATAATCGGTAAATAAATTACAACTTATTAACCGACTTAAAAAAAAGGAGTTTTTGAATTTGTTGGTTTTTTTAATGTATTGTCCCCGATTGCTTGAAGAAGACGCCTGGATTGATACAAGATATTATTGTTTGTTTAAAAGGGTATCCCAGGTAATCCCATTCAAATTTCGTCAAAATCGGTGGGTAGTTTTTACGTAATAGCAAAATAACTAAAAAAATATTGCATAATTGGACGATGTTTTAATGGTGCCCACCGGGAGCTAGCAGACGCAGCTGCGCACTCGCCCTGATGATGAGCATCTGATATGCTCGAAACCAGCGAGACGTATTCGATCCCCTACGTGAGTGTTTTAGCTGGTTTAATTTGTAATACTAAGATTTAATGGTCATTGCAACCCTTGTCTATGACGAAACATATAAACATATATTTTAAGCGAGTGAATGATCTTGTTAGTAGTATGCATCATTAAAATGTGTGAAAATATCAATCTGAACAAAAAACAGAACTGACTTCCAACACTGCCACGCATAAATGAAATAATTTGTGGAATGGATGTATTCGCTCCATAGAAATATGAGGTCAGTGTTTTGAATCAGCATGGTACCCACTTCAACAAGTTATTTCATACTTTTCCGTGTTGGAAGTTAGTTAAATTTTTTGTTTGTATATTTTCCCTTTTTAATTAAAAAAACTGTTTTTTTTATTGCCGATGGGTTAGACACAATCTCACCCGATGGTAAGTGATGAAAATGGTGATTCAGTCTTAAGCTAGGATGAATGTCTGCCGCAACACCGTTATGCGCTTGGTGAAAGATTTTCTTCTTAGGTATAGTTAGTAACAAACTAGGCGGAAAGTTGCCAAATGCCCTACAATCGTGCAATTACGGCTGCCATCCTAAGACAAAAACCGAACCAATGACAGCTTCAAATGATCTATGAAGCACAAAAACGCAGTACGATATATTTAGATTATACAGAGCCAGAAATATGATATTTAATCATGATTATGAATATATTTCTAATAACTTAAGTATTCATTAACACAAAACTTAATTGAGCTTTTTCTATTATAACCAACTTTTGTTTACCAGGTCTCCAAGAGTCTATCTTGATGTGTATTACCACAATGTCAGATATTCTGCCTCGAAACAGACGTTTTCAGGCACTGTATCAAGTAAAATGACTGGGCAAATGAGACTGAAGGCGGCGTGGCTGGCGTGACTTTTTTTTGTTATTGTGACGGAACAAGCACGAGGCCCACCTGATGTTAAGTGGTAACCTATAACAGATGCATTTCATCACAAGTGACGAAATCTGACATACAGTTGTTGAGTCTCATGTGCCTGTAACTTTACTGGCTCTCAAGAAAAACTGCCGGAACACACCGTTAGGTGCTTGGCGACAGATTTTCTACTTGAGGGTGGTCGCTAGCCAGGCGGGCATTCTCAAAATGCCCTTTCACCATGCGGTGAAGCTCAAGCCCGCGGCGGGATTCGAACCATGGACCTGCTGCGCGGCAGTCCATAGCCAATGCCACTGACCTATCACTGCTTCACACATTTAATAATAGACTGGAGGACTTGCCCTCTTCTTCACTACATCACATAGAAAAAAATATATCGATAATATAACTGACGCCACATCTCTAGTCTTGGTATTTCATTGCTTTATAGTAGTCATTTCGAATGTTATTAAAAACTCGAGCTCAGATATATCAATCAGAAAGACAGACAGACCAACGGATAACAGCAAACGATTTATTATAAGGGTGGATTGATAAGGGATTGTAAATGTATTATTGGAAAATGGAGAAGATTTTCTCTGCCTATGTTTTTTAACCTACTACGAAGCTCAACGTTTTTTTTTTTAAAACTAAGTTGTTTTCCATTATGTAAACATGTCACTCTAATATCCCCATACCCTAATATATCACCTATACCATACTAAATTACATATTTATCCATTTAGTTTCAGTGGATCAAACAGCGATATGTAAATATACTTTTACAGATCTTGAAGTTTTTTTTTTTAATCTAGTTTATTTGAAGCAATCTCCAATCAACAGTTAAACTTCTTGGTACCAATTCAATCCTCACCATATATTCGCTTTACGGAAAAATAAATGAAAACATACCTTTTTATGGAATTTTTTACAGGAAAAGGGGTTTGAAGAGACGACGAAAATGGCGGGAAACAGCATTTTTTTCCGAATCTATTCCACCTACAACTTTGATTTTTCTTTTAATATGAGTATTTATTATGCTTCTTTACCCATGAATTATACCATATTGTAACGATAAATATTTTAAAAGTAGTAACGAAATAAAAAAAAAGCAATATTTTTTTAAGAATTTTGGCTGGGAACTGTATTTAAGAGCAATTTTTTTTTTCAAAAACTATACCACCTGCAGTTTTTTTTTCTCTTATGATTATATATTTACATGTAATCTATACACCTGAGTTATTTCAGATGTTTAGGTTTTATAGTTTAAAAGTTGTTACGAGATTATTAATTACGTAAGTTTCCATCGGTGAGTGTTTGCGTTATTTTTTTTGTGAGTGTGTTTCCTCATCACTCTACAAGACGTACCGATTTTAATGTTTTGTTTTTATATTCTAAAGCTAGTTCATTATCATGTGATCCAATTTATATTTCAGTGAGATCAGATAAGTAGTATTTGAGTTGCGTTGAATATTGCGTTTTTTTTATAAAACATTTGCATTCCATCACATGTCACAAATTGCACTGCGCCCATCACTTTGAGACATTATTGTGAAGTCACATGTGCCTGTTATTTCACTGGTTCTCAAGGACTACTGCTGGAACACACCGTTAGTTGCTTGGTGACAGATTTTCTACTCCAGGGTGGTAGCTAGCCAGGCGGGCAATCGCAAAATGCCCTTCCACCACGCGGTGAAGCTCAAGCCGCCAGTGGGGATCGAACCAGGGAGCTGCGGCACGGCAGTCCATAGCTATTACCGCTACTAATAGCTATGGACGCTAAGCTTATACTTGGATGATATGGTAATTGCTACCCTACCAGTGGCGAGTATATCAATCTTGTAAGCGGTGTGCATCTATGAAAAGGATAAAAAAATAATTAGAAACAAAAATGTAACCGACTTGCAATAATTGGATTATAATTACAATTGAATGTGCAATTCTGTAAGGATGTGTATGCAAATTGAACGCTTGGTATTTGATTTATGACGAAACTAATATTGTATGGAAAACGTTGCGCGGTATACGTGTTTGATAATTTATCCCAAAAAAATACACCATTTCGTCGAGCCATAAAAGGTTAATATGTGTTTTCACGAAAATATTCTTCATATACAGGATATAAAACATCAGTCAAGTAAGAATTATCATTACGCGTTATGTGGTTCCGTATAAACAGAAAACAAATAATTTGTGTAAAATCTACAAATATAAGTGTAAAATATTACCTTCTCTGAAAAGTCTAGTTCTTGAATGTTCGAATGGTGGAAGGGCATTTTGCCCGCCTGGCTAGCTACCCTCAAGTAGAAAATCTGTCACCAAGCATCTAACGACGTGTTCCGGCAGCAGTCCTGGAGAGCCAGTGAAATTACAGGCACATGAGAATTAACAACTATGTCTCAAGGTGACGGGCGCAGTGCAATTCTTCACTTGTGATGAAATGCATATTTTCGAGGCAGAGGTTAGTCCGCTTAGCATCAGTTGGGCCTTAAGCTTGTTCCGTCATAATAAAATTAAAAAAAAAAACAAGTCCTTCACAGTACAAGCTGCACGGCTGTGGAATGTTTTTCCACTCGATATTAGACTGACGGATTCGAACCATGGACCTGCTATGCGGCAGTCCATAGCCAATGCCACTGAGCCATCACTGCTTCGAATGTAGTACTGAAAGCTAAGAAAAAACATTTTAATTTGGAAAGTGTTGGAAGGGACAAATCATGGGTAAGATGGAGAAACATAATACACTCTTTCAGAAACATAGGAGTAATAGAAACAAAGAGGATATACACTATATAATGCACATATTTAACATCTTCTATACAAATAGAAGATGTAAAATATGTTAATTCCGGCGACGTCAAATGAGCAACCACTTCACCCTTTTATGACACTCGGGTATAGGTATGATAATACTTGCGGAAGTCATTATATAAATGGCGTTTTCTGGTGTTTTGTTTATGTAAGTATTTTTCATGTACTGGGTTTAATCACTTTTTTTTATGTAGGACTTATATGCTGACTATCGGTGTCGGTCGTCAGCTCCACCGGATTTTGGGCGAGGGAAGGCCCTCTTATAGCCCGGGGTTTATTCACAAATATGAGCTCTTTATATGAGGTTACAAGATATATCTTTTCTTTCCTTTTAACAGACAATTTTAATATACAGTATGGAATTTTGTCAGATTTGTTACAACGCCCGACCAGCAGATAGGCCGATGAATTGGAGACTTACACGCAATTGATATTTGAATATTATTTAAGTTATGTTTCTAAACAATTTTTAACACAAACCCAACTAATTGTACTAAATCATCATCATCAATAACCTACGTTCACCGTTAAACAATGTTGTCAGTCATTAGGCGGATTTGTCATAATCCTCACGCTTGGCAGACGTCATTGCAGTTTAAAATGGAAGTTTTACAGATGGTGCTGCTGCCCACCTGATGTTTTGCCTCCTATCGCCTCAAGGTACACCCACAATATGGGAAGGTGCAACTCGGCCGGCACCCCATGGGGAACTAATAACTAATAAAGAATTCTTTATTAGTCATTAGTTCCCCTTATATCCTTCACAACTATATTGAACCTTGAAGATTTAGATGCGGGCCCCAAAAAAACACAAACTTCTGGTTTTCCTTCTGATCACGTAGAACTTTTATTGTCTGTGCCGAAAAGACAATTTACATGGGAACTCGTTTTGAGACAATCTTCGCCCCTTTAGCTCCTTGCGTTTTTGTATTCGACATTAGATTTTTATTTATCATGTTTGTGGATGTGGAATTACGATCGGATAATATTTTTGTTATGAAAATGATGAAGGCGCTACGTGAGGTCGTGCCTACGTGCTGGTAGTTTAGACAGCTTGTATATGATGTATTCTTTTATATACTTAATACACTTTTCGGCATGTTAAAAAGCATTTCGTCATCAGTTTTAAGGCCATAATATAATGTTTGCGTATGTGGGGTATCGTGTAATTGAAAATACAAAAAAATAATGGTACCATACATGTTCATATTTATCTTGATAAAGACAGTCATTTTCCACGCCCATTTGTAATGTGTTTAGTTCCACTATCCAAAAAGATGAGATGAAAGCTTGAAAATCGAAAAAAAAACTCAGTGCTTCTGGCTGAACAGGAAATGGCTGACGCTTCAATTAGAGTATATCTTAATTAAAGGTAAGAAGAATAAGATACTTTTTTAATAAACGAGGATTTGAGCCAAGAGCGAGGGATATACGTTCTGCTGGTGCAATCAGGTGTTTGCAGAAATCAGACAGCGAGAAGAAAAATCTGCTGTGCTTATCCGGTCATAGCGTAATACGGACCGAACACTTCCTACTTCTTTGGATAAACATAGCTAGTAATTAATAATAACAAATATTTTTAAAATATTTTATGAAAACATCAAATTAATATTTTAATAAAACACTTAAAAAATACAAAAATATATTTAGTGACAATTTCGCCTAATTTTCCTGTTAAGCTGACGTGACGTCACAAACGCCACGCAGCCAAACCGGAAGAATTTTCGACGCGTTTCGATTCTACACGAAGCATCTTCAGGAGGTCTTGACTCTACGAGCGCACGATTGAGAAGTGCATTCTCGATCGTGCGCTCGTAGAGTGGAGCTAGGTACAAGTAGCCTATCGTTTAATTCTGTATATACAAAATGCTGTTTCCTGAAAAATTATAGAATGTCTTACTTCAATCAAAATTATTAATTGTAATATTGTCAATGAAATCAAGCAATGTAAGGATATGGTTACCAAAAATCACAATGTAAGAAGCATAAAAAATATTTTTGACAAATGTTCTGTGGCCTTGAAACGTTTACATACTGAAATAGATTCTTCACTACTTCACCTTCCCTTTAACAATCTAATTGTTTGATTATTCATATAAAAACAAAATTTTATTATACTTGCTGTCTATCGTCACCATTTCCAGTATACACCGTACCGTAGAAACCGGGACTCTTTCGTGGGTGATTCATTATTGATTATGTTGAATAAAATGACAATATAAAATCTACAAAATATAAATTATTGCACAAAATACAGTAAGTATGAAAGCTTTTTGTTTCGTAACCTTCTTACTTCACAGCATTATGCTGAGCTCAGGCCTTTTCTGGCAGCACTGCATATTACAGCAACAGTGCTGTTTGTTAATGATGTTATGTTTATATTTTAAAATAACAAATTGTTCTTTTTATATATATTAACTAATCTATGTTTACAATGTTGTTGTATGCAGTTCTGTCAAGAATAAATATATTTTCTTTCTTTCTTTCTTAAAATTATGCTTCTTTTTTCCTGTATATGATGTTGTAACCGTCGATAACTCTGAGACTAATTCGTTTTTTACCCTGTTTGAGACACTATGTACTTGAAATTCTCCAGCAAAATTGTTTACAGATTAGTTATGAGATATGTGCTATGATTTGCATCCTTATATGTCAGGTTCTCAGTGAAACCTGTTTGTTGGGGATGCAGCCCAGCATTCCACGGGGTACGTATCATATCCAAAACCATTTATTAATGATACGGATGTTATTAGCCAAGTATTATACAAATATAATTAAAGAGATAATTGTTAATTATAATTGACAATTATCTCTTTAAAGAGGAAACATTCACAAAATCTGTCAGTAAAAAAACTTGACATTAATTCGCGGCTGACCGAGGACACTGTATGCCAAACCTCTTTGAAAATTCTTTTTGGATTTACACTCGCTAACGGCACATAAAGTTGTTATGAGTCTATAACGCACCTTACCAATATGTCAGCTTATGCAGCGTAATTTTGTGCAATATTGCAAACAGTTGGCTCCTAATATTACACAGATTATTAATAAAATCGTCATAGACCAAATAGCTTTATTTATTTGCCGTCTTAAAACCCAGTATGTCCCTTACTTTACGGTTATGATTACTTCGTGCTCCTTTGAAGTTTATGTAGTTTCATTTCATACTGTACGCCTTTGATACACCCACGAAGTGGCATTTGGTAAAGGAAAACCATGGATAATAAATTAAAGATGGCGGCGGAGATAACATGTTTTGGTACTGCAAGATATTCGGCCTTAGTTACAGTTACCGGCTAACGGATCACGACTGTTTCATGTCAACCCATTTGGCTGTTGATGTGTTTTGACAACACCTGCCTATCTTTCGGAGGATACAGGCGTATCTTTTTATGTGTTCATGGCAATACAAACATCATCAAGTAAATTGAGTGTTGCTGCGCATTTAGTACAAAATTGAGCTCAGTACCATAATTTAAAGTCCATATAAGCGTATACATTTCTGAGGAAGACTGGCGTCAGATAGACGGCTGGCCATAAATTTGAAGCCAACTATTTAAGAGACTGATGCAATTTAATTAAGAGCAAAACACAAACACAACATACCAAAACATTATTTAATTGTTGTACAATATCATGGCGCTCTGTTACGTGATACTACGACAAATCTTTGTCCAAAACGCACGACGATTTGAAAAATTATACATATTTTGTGCCTGGGATTGTCCAAGTGCAAAATCTTCGGCAAGGATTTACTAACGATATATATGGCCGCATTTTAGGTAAATATATAAGCATAAACTCAATAGAATTTCAAAACGTATGTCGAAAAAGTTTTAAATTTAACATTGAATAAAAAATCGGCACAGTTTTCCTTTGCCGTCCGTCGGGTTAAGGGTTGTTTTTTTTTTCACAGAAAGCTTACATTATAATAAACACACACGCAAAGTTTCAATAACAGGAAATGCGTGGTTTTTGAAAAAATAATATGGCAACTCAATTATTTATGCAACATTAATGCCAATCCGTAGGGATTGACAAATCTGTGGTAGCACAGGTTATATATGATTCTTGCCAATAAACGTTTCGTTTTACGATTACATAATAGTAGTTTATGCAACTGTCATATAATAGAGGGTATTAAAACATGAGTGTAGTTTCAAAATAAGATTACACGAGTGTTTTAATACCTAATTATATGCAGTTGCATACACTACTTTATTTAATCTCATGGCTATAGGTAGCTACATTAAATAAAATTTTTATCCAAAAAATATTACTCAAATTCGTATGTACGAAATAGCGCCCAAATGGAAAAAGTCTGTCATTGGTCTATGGCTCGGAACCAGTGAGTTGCGCGTGCAGCGCTCTCTCCACAGGTAATGTGTGCTTAAATTGAATTGAAACCTCCTTGGTCGGGACACATTGTACTTTAATAATTAAAAAATTGTTTTAAAGCATTGTTTTGTTAGGAGAATAATGCTTTAATTTAACTTTTTATTATCTTAAAGAAGTATGTAATTAAAAAATACCAATAAAAGTCTGTATTCCATTTCATAATTAGAATATTACCGAATGAGATTATATAAATATATATATATGATTGTAATAATACCACTCTTATTACAAGGTAATGCATATTTTACAATAAAACTATATAAACAAATCTAATCTAAAATATACTAAATAATACCACACCAGAAAAAAAAACAAGGTTAGGTTAGTTTGAAACTACGACAACACAATGCGCAAGCTGAGCGAGCGTGCCGTGGGAGCGGCAGACGAAGCGCTAAAATATCTGTTACACATCCAACAAAACAATTTGATCAGCGAAATGTTACAATAAAGTGTAGTTATGATTTCACAAAAATATGCATAACTCAAAATACATGCATTATCTTGTAATAAATGTGGAAGGAAAAGGAAGGGAAGACCCTCCCCTCTCCCCTTCCAGCCCTATTTTTAGTGTCAATCGATAAAAAAAATATACGTTAATATAAATGAGGTGAATTAAAAAAAAAGCAGGGCTCTGGAACTTTTCCTTTGAAGAGAGAGGGTTGGTACCACTCCCTCCTCTCCACACCCCCATCTTCCCCCTATATTCGATGGACGTCAATGGAAAGTCGTACCAAAAATATCCATGTTTGGGTTTTTAATTATGTATAATCATGCACACTATCAGGTGAAGCTATCACTAGCTTCTTCGATTATTGCAGTATTGAAAATTATCTACTCCTTTATAAACACAATGTTCAATAAAACTGTGTTTTGTCAACTGTCAAGATGACCCTCCTCTGTGATCGGTTATTAAGACAAAACGGTTTGTACAGTAAACTGACGAAAGAGAGAACATGTTTTGATTTTGCTACCATTTTTATACAATCAAATTATTTCAGTGTCAGCAATCACATCACAAACAGTGCTTTTACTGGAACTTTTCTTCTACGAAATATGAAGTCCATAAAGAAGAAAACGAGTACATTAGCTCCTTTTTTCTTTGCGACAAAACTCGTTTTAATGACCTTCTCATTTGGAATAGTTTTGTTAGGCAAATACTAATGTGCTACATAATATATACAAATTTTAACAACTCATCGTGCCAAGCCAACCTCTCGTTTGTAAATGCAACTTTTGACGTTTTATTTAATATGTATCTGACAGATACAAGTGACAAAGTAAGCATTTTTCCGTCTGGATCCCGGTTAGTAACTGGGACCTACTGGGCTCCCAGTCAGGACATGTCATGGTTTTATTTGCCAATCATACGTTTTTATTTATGAACCATAAATCGTTTTCGGCAGTTATCGCTGGCTAATATTATTAATACTTCATTTAGAATTTTATGCGCAGAAGAATTGTTACTTTGCACAGCAATACGCACACTAAATAACGTTATTTTTAAGTGCAGTGTTTATTTTAAGGGTTTAACGTTTAAGGAGGACTTTAACGAAGAAGCCATGAGAGACCCGAACAAGAGAATAAAGCCAAAATCCTCAAATAAATATAAATATAAGCCATTTGAAATCTTAATTTAATATTCTCAATAACGAAAGTCATTGGAACAACAAAAACTCATTTCGTGTCTGTAAGTAACCTACTTAACTGCACAAAAGGCGCGAAAAGTCATTAATCAAGACTTCATAATTACTGAAAAAAGCAGAATAACTTTTGGAGCAACGATTAATCTTTCCCCCACAACTATCGAGTCGAAAGGCATATTTATGAAGAGATTAGTGATGGGAAAGTTATCGATATTCTAGTGATATAGTTTTATTTTTTACTTTTATCATTGAATATGAAAATGTGCAGACCCGAGAAGTGATGGGCTACAATGTTACCCCTTATTGCTACCTATTGGTGTCTTAAGAGTACCAAATGCAAATACCGGAAGGTGGGCGCCTTCTGAGGAATTGATATCTTAAACTGCGATCCCTAAGACACGTGCCAAGCGTGGGTATTAAGTCAAATCCCCCCCCTAAATGGGGGAGGCTGTGTTCAGCAGTTGACAATGTAGCTTGTACAGTACAGTATAAAAATGTGATAGTTCTAGACATTGCCTGTACTCCTGAACAAGTGATCCCTTTGCTTTCATATTGTATTATATCTTTTGTTTTATGAAACTTAATAATCGGTAAATAAATTACAACTTATTAACCGACTTAAAAAAAAAGGAGTTTTTGAATTTGTTGGTTTTTTTAATGTATTGTCCCCGATTGCTTGAAGAAGATGCCTGGATTGATACAAGATATTATTGTTTGTTTAAAAGGGTATCCCAGGTAATCCCATTCAAATTTCGTCAAAATCGGTGGGTAGTTTTTACGTAATAGCAAAATAACTAAAAAAATATTGCATAATTGGACGATGTTTTAATGGTGCCCACCGGGAGCTCGCAGACGCAGCTGCGCACTCGCCCTGATGATGAGCATCTGATATGCTCGAAACCAGCGAGACGTATTCGATCCCCTACGTGAGTGTTTTAGCTGGTTTAATTTGTAATACTAAGATTTAATGGTCATTGCAACCCTTGTCTATGACGAAACATATAAACATATATTTTAAGCGAGTGAATGATCTTGTTAGTAGTATGCATCATTAAAATGTGTGAAAATATCAATCTGAACAAAAAACAGAACTGACTTCCAACACTGCCACGCATAAATGAAATAATTTGTGGAATGGATGTATTCGCTCCATAGAAATATGAGGTCAGTGTTTTGAATCAGCATGGTACCCACTTCAACAAGTTATTTCATACTTTTCCGTGTTGGAAGTTAGTTAAATTTTTTGTTTGTATATTTTCCCTTTTTAATTAAAAAAACTGTTTTTTTTATTGCCGATGGGCTAGACACAATCTCACCCGATGGTAAGTGATGAAAATGGTGATTCAGTCTTAAGCTAGGATGAATGTCTGCCGCAACACCGTTATGCGCTTGGTGAAAGATTTTCTTCTTAGGTATAGTTAGTAACAAACTAGGCGGAAAGTTGCCAAATGCCCTACAATCGTGCAATTACGGCTGCCATCCTAAGACAAAAACCGAACCAATGACAGCTTCAAATGATCTATGAAGCACAAAAACGCAGTACGATATATTTAGATTATACAGAGCCAGAAATATGATATTTAATCATGATTATGAATATATTTCTAATAACTTAAGTATTCATTAACACAAAACTTAATTGAGCTTTTTCTATTATAACCAACTTTTGTTTACCAGGTCTCCAAGAGTCTATCTTGATGTGTATTACCACAATGTCAGATATTCTGCCTCGAAACAGACGTTTTCAGGCACTGTATCAAGTAAAATGACTGGGCAAATGAGACTGAAGGCGGCGTGGCTGGCGTGACTTTTTTTTGTTATTGTGACGGAACAAGCACGAGGCCCATCTGATGTTAAGTGGTAACCAATGCCTATAACAGATGCATTTCATCACAAGTGACGAACTGCACTGCGCCTGTCACCCTGAGACATACAGTTGTTGAGTCTCATGTGCCTGTAATTTTACTGGCTCTCAAGAAAAACTGCCGGAACACACCGTTGGTGCAGGTGCTTGGCGACAGATTTTCTACTTGAGGGTAGTCGCTAGCCAGGCGGGCATTCCCAAAATGCCCTTCCACCATGCGGTGAAGCTCAAGCCCGCGGCGGGATTCGAAGCATGGACCTGCTGCGCGGCAGTCCATAGCCAATGCCACTGACCTATCACTGCTTCACACATTTACCAATAGACTGGAGGACTTGCCCTCTTCTTCACATAGAAAAAATATATCGATAATATAACTGACGCCACATCTCTAGTCTTGGTATTTCATTGCTTTATAGTAGTCATTTCGAATGTTATTAAAAACTCGAGCTCAGATATATCAATCAGAAAGACAGACAGACCAACGGATAATAGCAAACGATTTATTATAAGGGTGGATTGATAAGGGATTGTAAATGTATTATTGGAAAATGGAGAAGATTTTCTCTGCCTATGTTTTTTTAACCTAATTTAAGTAAAACTGGCTAAGCGTCAGTTGGACTCGCACCAACACAGATGTTCCAAAAATCGTTATTTTTTCATACGGTTCACGATCTTTAGCTTGTGTTAATCCGTGCGGGTTAACAGTCGGTTGGTCAGTTTTTATATAATTCGCCCTATGGTAGATATTGAGACGAATTTACTTAGCATTCCATGAATTCACCGTGCGGGTGCCGGGTCCATAGCGTTGCAGAGGAAGAGGCCCAAGTCAAGGTGCCTGGGACTTGCAACCCAGTGAGTTTACTCACTAAAGGGCCCCTTTAAGATGCACCAATGCTCCCTTTCACTGCTCGAGCCTCCTCCCCTACCCAAACAAATTTGGTAGGATCCTACTAATGCCACCTTGGATACACGTTCTAGTATGGAAGTTACGGTTGTTCTTGACAGGCCAAGGTCTTTTAGTAAGTTGTTTAGAGATTTTGCTGGTATACCCCTTGCTCCGACTTCTACAGCATATAAATTTACCACATAACCGTTTTTTATTAATTCATTTGTTAAGTCATAATATTTGATAGTTTTTATTGTGTGGTCTTTAGGTATGTTTGTTTCCCATGGCACAGTAAGATCTATAAGTACTATGCGTTTTAGATTTTTTTTAAATAGAAATATGTCTGGTCTGTATGACGTAACACCAACATTCTTAGAAATTTCATAGTTGTTTTTCATATATACTATTACTAGCTGACCCGGCGAACTTTGTTCCGCCTTAAAGGCAATAAATAACCATTTTTTTTTTAAATTAAAATATACAAAAAAAATTAAATACCTACATTAATCATTTATAATTATTTCTGTATTTTAGTACATAGGTTGCTCTTCATTTAAGTACCTTGTGATACACGACATTTTTTGTTTTATTATCAGGCGCAAAAACAAACAACGCAGATGGTCTTCCGACCCGTGAACATGCCACGTATAATTGACCATGGGAAAAACATGAATGTTCTAGATTTAAACCACAAACTTTTAAGGATTGGCCTTGTGATTTGTTGATGGTCATGGCAAATGCAAGACGTATCGGAAATTGAAGTCTTTTAAATTCAAACGGCATATCGGTTGGGATCATCGGTATCCTCGGAATGAGAACTTCCTCACCTTTGAATTTTCCTATCATTATCGTAGCGTAAATTACATTGTTCATCAATTTTCTAACCACCAAACGCGTACCGTTGCACAGTTTTGGTTGGTTTATGTTTCGAAGCATGATTACTACGGAGCCAACCTTTAGGCGTAAATTGTGCGGTGGTAAGCCAGGCACGTCCAAAGAGTTTAAAAATTCAATTGGATAGTTGGTGGCTTCATCTTCATTTGTGACGCAGTCAATAGATTTGAATGAATGCATTGTTCCAATGATCTTATTTTGAATTATGTAGTTTAGGTCATCTACATCTTTAATCTTAGCCGCTAAAATTGCTCGCTCACTCAACCATTCATTATTTTTGTAGTTAGAAATAATTTCTGGAAATACATTGTTGATAAAATCATCTTTTGATGAGACAAAATTACAGAAATTATTTGGAAATGATATTAATCCGCTCGATTCATCGACAGGTACTTGACCATTACCGATAGTCAGCAATTGCTCCGAGAAATCTTCAGCAGATGTATCATTAAGCAAAGTAACTCTCATGTTTGTTGTCAGTTGCAGTTTCTTCACATAGCGCCATAGATTTGACGATTTGAGGCAAGCGTTTATTTCGTCGGCAGCCGTAGATCTTGGAATTACTGGCAGTATTTGGCGGAAATCGCCAGACAGTAAAATCATTGCTCCTCCAAAACATCTCGAGTCATTGCGTAAATCTTTTAATGTTCGGTTAAGTGCTTCTAATGCACGTTTATGCGCCATTGTGCATTCGTCCCAGATGATGATTTTCGATACCGCTAAAACTTTGCCCATTGCTGAGTGTTTTGCAATATTACAGGTTGGTTCTTCAATAGTTTGAAGATTTAACGGTAATTTGAATGCTGAATGAGCCGTACGGCATCCTTCTAACAATGTGGCTGCTATTCCAGAAGAAGCAACTGCAACCGCTATGTTAGATCTCGCCCAAACAGTTGCTAAAACTAATGACATGAGGAATGTCTTGCCAGTTCCACCAGGGGCATCTAGGAAATATAAACCACCATTTTCATCATCGATTTCCTTCATTAAAGTATCATAAACTTCCTTTTGTTGGTAATTCAACAGGGGTACTTTCGTTTGAACTACTAAATCTAATTCCTGGTGATGCCGCCGCCAAATGCGTAACAGTAGGATGACGTCCGTGAATGAGAAATGCGAATATACGCCAAATCGCTTCATTACAGTTCACATAACGACCAACTTGATAGCGTGAAATTTTATCGTTGGTATTCGAGGATTGTAATCCAAAAACCGCCATATCACTGCCTTTCGTGACATATTTGCAAATATATTTTATGGACTTAACTGAATTGCAGTATTCAACATTGCAATGTGTCTTGAACGATTTAGAAATAAGTGGCGAATATGGAACAATCCAACTGTTGTCGACAACGAAATCCATTCTTTTCACTTTCGTTGTGACAGTTCGACCGTTGTCATCTGGTGATCGACGCCGATACAGCGGATAACCATCATTGCCAGTGACAGTCTCCGCCGTTAATTTCCGTGGATATCGTTTAGAGCACTTTCCATCGACCATGCAACGTGATTGGGGATTGATGGCACCACACGGTCCATGAATCATATTAGTAGTAACAACATCATGTAGGTCTGGATCGACTTCATAATCAGGAATCTCGGCACATATGATATCATCTATTTGGTCAGGCTGAATTCTTTCCACTAACCAAATAAGAATGTGTGCGTGCGGCAGGTCTCGCTTTTGCCATTCGATTGAATACATCCAGCATCGAGTATCTCCAAAGACGCGTTGTTTAACAATAAAGTTCATCAGGGACCGAATTTTTTGCCTGAATATACGTGCTGTGATGTCGTGTCTATCACTTGATGTTTGTCCGGGAAGCAGCAGTTGAGTAATTTCTATCCATTTTGGATTACAGGTAAAAGTAATAAAGAGATCGGGCCGACCGTAATGACGAACATATGTCATTGCATCTTGTGCATATTCATGCATATGACGTGGACTACCAATATATGTCGCCGGCAGAATAGTTAATCGACCAATATTAGCTGCATTTCCTTAAAAAATTGCATTTCCTTAAACGGGATAAAAAGTATCCTATGTCCTTCTCCTGGCTCTAAACTACCTCCCTGCCAATTTTCAGCTAAATCGGTTCAGCCGATCTTGAGTTATAAGTGGAGTAACTAACACGACTTTCTTTTATATATATAGATAATCAACTAATATGTAAAGAAGTGTAACTCTCTTATAGTTATCGCTTTGATTTTGGACTCATCAAATTCACAACTAACAAAACACGCACAATCTTTCAAATCATCACTTACCATCACGTGAGATAGTGGACCAAGGCTAGCCTATCAGGTATAAAAAAACGATCGGTTGATTGATTTGGCACTTAGAAATGATCGCATTTGATTGGTCGCGTCAAGGTAATGTTATTTCATGACACGGATCGCTTTTTAAGCCACGCCCGCACGGTAAAGTTTGCGATATGCTGTTTTTGAGCTTGCCTTACATTTCTTAGAGTATAATTATACCAAGTTCGACACTTCTGTGTTTTACAGTTTAAACAATAGAGCAAAAACAAAATAAGTTTTTCTTTTTTTATATGTCTGATAGGTAAACCTTTGACCACTATCTCACCTGATGGTAAGTGATGATGTGGTCGAAGATGTTGTTCAGGCTAACCCAGAAGTACTGGCTCTCAAGGACAGCTGCCGAAACACACCGTTTGGTGCTTGGCGACACATTTTCCACTTGAGGGTGGTAGCTAGCCAGGTGGGCATTCGCAAAATGCCCTACCACCATGCTTTAACGACTGCCATCCTAAGACAACAACCGGAACCGACGGCTTAACGTGCACTCCGAAGCACGGAAGCGCTCAGTAGTAATGTCACTAGCGGTCACCCATCCAACTCATGACCGCGCGCGGCGTTGCTTAACTTTGCTGATCGGTTGAGAACAACTGAGTAAACTTCACTACAAGCGCTTCAAAGAAAAAATCAAGATAAAAATATACGTTTCTTGTACGACGCCCTAGGGTTTTTAATTTTTTGTCTATTATTATTTTTTAGGCAATCCGCCATAACAACATATATTGTGTAAAAAATAACCGTGTAGGTACCTATTACGGTTCCAAAGATACAGCGACCCCTTTAAGGTCGGGCGGACGGAGGGATATTAGAGGCTTAGTCGTTAAGAATCCTGTTTTTCTAGTATGGTTTAGTTTTTGAAATCACGTGCAACTTTCAACGACTCGACAGTCGCTGTGTCGAGATGCCGCAGTTGAAATCCTCGTGATAGACAACGAACTTAATTATTTAACGACTTTATTATTATAAAGTATAAATAGGAAGGTTCTCATTAGACATATTCATGTTATTCATCAGTGTATTTTTAATGTTAGTTTTTTTTTATGCCTTTTATGGTTAGTCTTTTACTACTGTCTCACATGATGGTAAGTGATGACGTTCAGATTTTCTACTTAAGGGTGGTAGCTAGCCAGGCGGGCATTTACAAAAAGCCCTAACACCATGCTATAACGACTGCCATCCTAAGACAACAACCGGACTTCCGTAGCACGGAAGTGCTCAGTAGTAATGTCACTAGCGGTCACCCATCTAACTCATGACCGCGGCGGATGTTACTTAACTTTTCCTGATCCTTTAAGAACAGCTAAGCAAACTTCACTACAACCGCTTAAATGACGCACTCTTTATTAATTCATCTAAACTTAATGATATTTTTTGTTAGGTAGAGTATATCTCCAAGTTGGTTCTATTGATTTTATTTCTATAACTGTCAAGAAGATTTTAAGTTCATCACATAATAAAAAGGTTACTCCTAATGAACTGAAATAAGTTTTATGTTATTGTGACGACGCCCACCTGATGTTAAGCGGACTAACCTCTGCCTATAACAGATGCATTTCATCACAAGTCATGAACTGCACTGCGTCCATCACTTTGAGACATAGTTCTTAAGTCTCATGTGCCTGTAATTTCACTGTTGCTCAAGGACTGCTACCGGAACACCCCGTTAGGTGCTTGGCGACAGATTTTCTACTCGAGGGTGGTTAGCTAGCCAGGCGAGCAATCGCGAAATGCCCTTCCATCACGCGGTAAAGCTCAAGCTGGCAGTGGGGATCGAACTAGGGACGTGCGGCACGGCAGTTCACAGCTATTACCGCTCGGCCATCATTGCTTCAAAGTTATTCCCAATAAATCTAAGGCCGGGGTCGTTTTCACACGCCGCCCGCGGCTGACAGCGGCCCGCCGCCCGCGGCGTCTGAATGGTATGTTCGGGAATGCTCGGGAGTGGTCGTTTTCGCCCGTCGCGTGCGGCGTCCCCCCGCCGCCCGCGACTGCCGCCCGCTAGCCGCCGCGTCTTTAGTTATTTTGAAGCATTGCGGCGGGTGGACGCTGGCTCAATATGGAGAAATTCACAAAAGAAAAGGACGAACTTTTGATCGAGCTAGTCAAATGTAACAGTATCTTGTACGATGCACAGGACAAAAACTTTAAAAACAACAATTTAAAACATAAAGTGTGGGAAAATATCAAATAATTAAGAATATAATAATCTCTCAATATAATTAAGAAATCCTCATCCTTTTCCTCCTGAAGCAATAGATATGCTAGAGTTTTTTCCATTTCACGAATCTACACACACGTCCGTTCGCAAGCAAAAACCCTCGGAATGCCGCGACTGGCCGCTGCGGCTACGATCTCAAAACGACCAAACAGCCGTTGTCGGCGGCGTCTAGATTCAGACGCCGCGGGCGGCGGGCCGCTGTCGGCCGCGGGCGGCGTGTGAAAACGACCCCGGCCTAAGTAAATTGACATATTATGTCAATCGCTACTCTACCAGTGGCGAGTATATCAATCATGTAAATATCCATTTCGTAAGCGAAAAGGATGTAAAATAAAATTAGTATTAAATACAGAACGGACTTACCACAATTGGATTACAATTACAATTGGATTTGCAAGGATGTGTATGCAAATGGAACGGTTCGTATTTGATAAATGACGAAACTAATGTTATATGGAAGCGTTCCGCGGTTCACGTTTTTTGATAATTCATCCCAAAAAAATACACCATTTCGTCGAGCCATAAAAGGTAAATATGTGTTTTTACGAAAATATTCCTCATATACAGGATATAAAACATCAGTCAAGTAAGAAATATCATTACGCGTTATGTGGTTCCGTATAAACAGAAAACAAATAATTTGTGTAAAATATTACCTTCTCTGAAAAGTCAATATAAATTTGTACTTTTTTGATAAACCGGCATTGCGAATTGTCGCTGCCTTTTTCGTGGTGTTATACGTCGTTTTGGGATTTTTATATCCTGACTGCAAAAAATCGAAAGAGAAAATAATATCAGTCTTACATACTGGATAAGTAGTGACTTTTTACCATTCCTTTAAAATTTTCAAGAGATCTGGCACGTCTAATATTGAGTAGCAAAGCATTCCATAGTCTAGTGAAAACAAGAATAATCATTTTAATTTGGAAAGTGTTGGAAGAGCGAAGGGAAAAATCATGGGTAAGATGGAGAGACAAAATACACTCTTTCAGAAACATAGGATTACTAGGAAAGAAGAATATACACACAATATATAATGCACATATTTTACACCTTGTATACAAATAGAAGATGTAAAATATGTTAATTTCGGCGAAGCTTCACTATAGAAGAAATGGGCAGCCACTTCAGCCTTTTGTGGAACTCGGATATAGGTATGATAATACTTGCGGAAGTCATTATATAAATGGTGTTTTCTGGTGTTTTGTTTATGTAAGTATTTTTCATGTACTGGGTTTAATCACTTTTTTTATGTAGGACTTATATGCTGACTATCGGTGTCGGTCGTCAGCTCCACCGGATTTTGGGCGAGGGAAGGCCCTGTTATAGCCCGAGGTTTATTCACAAATATGAGATCTTTATAAGAGATTACAAGATATATCTTTTCTTTTCTTTTGACAGACAATTTTAATATACAGTATGGAATTTTGTCAGGTTTGTTACAACGTCCGTCTAGCAAATAGGCCGTCAAAATGGAGACACGCAATTGATATTTTAGTATTGTTTAAGTTATGTTTCTAGACAATTTTGAATGCAAACCCAACCAATTGTACTAAATCATCATCATCAATAATACGTTCACCGTTAAACAATGTTGTCAGTCATTAGGCGGATTTCTCATAATCCTCACGCTTGGCAGACGTCATTGCAGTGTAAAATGGAAGTTCTACAGATGGTGCTGCTGCCCACCTTCTGATGTTTTGCCTCCTATCGCCTCAAGGTACACCCACAATATGGGACGGTGCAACTCTAACCCGGCACCCCATGGAGAACTAATAACTAATAAAGAATTATATCCTTCACAACTATATTGAGCCTTGAAGATTTAGGTGCGGGCCCCAAAAAAACACAAACTTCAGGTTTTCCTTCTGATCACGTAGAACTTTTATTGTCTGTGCCGAAAAGACAATTTACATGGGAACTCGTTTTGAGACAATCTACGCCCCTTTAGCTCCTTGCGTTTTTGTATTCGACATTAGATTTTTATTTATCATGTTTGTGGATGTGGAATTACGATCGGATAATATTTTTGTTATGAAAATGATGAAGGCGCTACGTGAGGTCGTGCCTACGTGCTGGCAGTTTAGACAGCTTGTATATGATGTATTCTTTTATATACTTAATACACTTTTCGGCATGTTAAAAAACATTTCGTCATCAGTTTTAAGGCCAGAACTCTTATAATGTTTGCGTATGTGGGGTATCGTGTAATTGAAAATACAAAAAAATAATGGTACCATACCTGTTCAGATTTATCTTGATAAAGGCAGTCTTTTTCAACGCCCATTTGTCATGTGTTTAGTTCCACTATCCAAAAAGATGAGATGAGAGCTTGAAAATCGAAAAAAAAACTCAGTGCTTGTAGCTGAACTGGAAATGGCTGACGCTTTAGTTAGAGTATATCTTAATGAAAGGTAAGAAGAATAAGATACTTTTTTAATAAACGAGGATTTGAGCCAAGAGCGAGGGATATACGTTCTGCTGGTGCAATCAGGTGTTTGCAAAAATCAGACAGCGAGAAGAAAAATCTGCTGTGCTTATCCGGTCATAGCGTAATACGGACCGAACACTTCCTACTTCTTTGGATTAACATAGCTTGTAATTAGTAATAACAAATATTTTTAAAATATTTTATGAAATCAAATTAATATTTTAATAAAACACTTAAAAAATACAATAATATATCTAGTGACAATTCCGCCTAATTTTCCTGTTAAGCTGACGTGACGTCATACGCCACGCAGCCAAACCGGAAGAATTTTCGATGCGTTTCGATTCTACATGAAGCATCCTCAGGAGGTCTTGACTCTACGAGCGCACGATTGAGAAGTGCATTCTCGATCGTGCGCTCGTAGAGTAGAGCTAGGTACAACTAGCCTATCGTTTAATTCTGTATATACAAAATGCTGTTTCCTGAAGAATTATAGAATGTCTTACTTCAATCAAAATTATTAATTGTAATATTGTCAATGAAATCAAGAAATGTAAGGATATGGTTACTAAAAATCACAATGTAAGAAGCATAAAAAATATTTTTGACAAATGTTCTGTGGCCTTGAAACGTTTACATACTGAAATAGATTCTTCACTACTTCACCTTCCCTTTAACAATCTAATTGTTTGATTATTCATATAGAAACTAAAATTTATTATACTTGCTGTCTATCGTCATCATTTCCAGTATACACCGTACCGTAGATACCGGGACTCTTTCGTGGGTGATTCATTATTGATTATGTGGAATAAAATGACAATATAAAATCTACAAAATATAAATTATTGCTCAAAATACAGTAAGTATGAAAGCTTTTTGTTTCGTAACCTTCTTAAAATTATGCTACTTTTTCCTGTATATGATGTTGTAACCGTCGATAACACTGAGACTAATTAGTTTTTTACCCTGTTTGAGACACTATGTACTTGAAATTCTCCAACAAAATTGTTTACAGATTAGTTATGAGATATGTGCTATGATTTGCATCCTTATATATCAGGTTCTCAGTGAAACCTGTTTGTTGGGGATGCAGCCCAGCATTCCAAGGGGTACGTATCATATCCAAAACCATTTATTATTGATACGGATGTTATTAGCCAAGTATTATACAAATATAATTAAAGAGATAATTGTTAATTATAATTGACAATTATCTCTTTAAACAGTAAAATATTCACAAAACCTGTCAGTAAAAGAACTTGACATTAATTCGCGGCTGACCGAGGACACTGTATGCCAAACCTCTTTGAAAATTCTTTTTGAATTTTCACTCGCTAACGGCACATAAAGTTGTTATGAGTCTATAACGCACCTTATCAATATGTCAGCTTATGCAGCGTAATTTTGTGCAATATTGCAAACAGTTGGCTCCTAATATTGCACAGATAATTAATAAAATCGTCATAGACCATATAGCGATTTTATTTATTTGCCATCTTAAAACCCAGTATGTCCCTTACTTTACGGTTATGATTACTTCGTGCTCCTTTGAAGTTTATGTAGTTTCATTTCATACTGTACGCTTTTGATACACCCACGAAGTGGCATTTGGTAAAGGAAAACCATGGATAATAAATTAAAGATGGCGGCGGAGATAACATGTTTTGGTACTGCAAGATATTCGGCCTTAGTTACAGCTACCGGCTAAAAGATCACGACTGTTTCATGTCAACCCATTTGGTTCTTGATGTGTTTTGACAACACCTGCCTATCTTTCGGAGGATACAGGCGTATATTTTTATATGTCCATGGCAATACAAACGTCATCAAGTAAATTAAGTGTTGCTGCGCATTTAGGACAAAATTGAGTTTAGTACCATAATTAAGTGTCTTAATAAGCTTTTAAATTTTTAAGGAGGGTTAGCGTCAGAAAGATAGCTGGCCATAAATTTGAAGCCAACTCTGTAAGAGACTTGATGCATTAATTAAGAGCTTAACAAACACAACAAATCGAAACATTATTTAAATGTTAAACAATATCATTGCGCTCTGTTATGTGATAGCTACGACAAATCTTTGTTTAAAACGCACGACGATTTGAAAAATCATAAATATTTCGTGCCTGGGATTGCCCAGGTGCGAAATCTTCGGCTTGGATTTACTAACAATATATATGGCTGCATTTAGGTGAAATATATATTCACAAACTCGATAGAGTTCCAAACATTGAATAAAAATCGGCACAGTTTACTTTGCCGTCCGTCGGGTTAGGAGTTGTTTTTTTTTTCACAGAAAGCTTACATTATAATAAGCACACACGCAAAGTTTCAATAACAGGAAATGCGTGGTATTTGAGAAAAAAATATTGTAAATCAATTATTTATGCAATATTAATGCCAATCCGTAGGATTGACAAATCTGTGGTAGTACAGATAATATATTATGATTTTCGTCAATAAACATTTCATGTTTTGATTACATAAATCTATATATATGATTGAATTAATACAACTCTTATTACAAGGTAATGCATATTTTACAAAATAATGATATAAAACAAATCTAATCTAAAAATATACTAAATAAGAACACCCCACCAGAAAAAAAAGGTTAGGTTAGGTTGAAACTGCGACAACACAAAGCGCGAGATAAGCGAGTGGAGCGAGCATGCCACGGGAGCTGCCGGCGAAGCGCTAAAAAATCTGTTAGACATCCAAAAAAACAATGAAGTGTTACTAAAAAGTAAGGTTATGATTTTACAAAAATATGCATAATTCAAAAACTATGCATTATCTTGTAATACAAGTGGTGGGAAAGGGAAGGGAAGACCTCCCCTTCCAGCCCCATTTTTAGTGCCAATTTGAAAAAATATAACTTAATTTAAATAAAAGGGGGCCTCCGGTACTTTTTCTTTGAAGAGGGAAGGGTGGTACCTCTCCCTCCTCTCCCCACCCCCATCTTCCGCATAAATTTGACGGACGTCAATGGAAAGTCGTACCAAAAAATCTCCAAAAATGGGTTTTTTTTATTAACTGGATATGTTTATAAACTACCACATACTATGTTTTTCTTTCATTGTCTTATAAATGTTGTACTGAGAAAGAGTTTGTTCTAAAGGAACCACAAATCTGGAAAGCAGGGTCTTAATCTCAAAACAAAATAGAGACACCCCTTTAGTTGTTCAGCTTCTTAAGTCTACACAGTCTGTCTCGATCGTAAAACTTTTGTTGGCAAGTATAAATGTCTTTGTATCGATTGGCGAGATTGCGTTAGACAGAGTTTTATAGCTTACTTTACCTTGGCTGGTAAATATTTGATTTTGGCACTAAAATGTTAGCTGCGACCGAAGTTTCTTTGAAAGTGTTGGAAGGTCGTCACATAAAATCGACTACGACAACAATTTTCGATATATCTTTTATAAGGCTTAAATTTTCTACAAGATATAAAACATTGTCGTGCATATATATATATATCGTGAAGGGGTAGGCAGATCTGTAACCACCTATGTTTCACAAAACATGTTTTGGTCTTGGGTGAGCGTATTGCCATCCTACTGGGTACAGTTCAACTCCGGACAGGTACTACTTTTTTTGTGTCAGTACTGTATTAGCCGTACTATCCCCTGCTGATCACAGCAAAATTAAAGGGGGTTCTCCATAATCCCCACGTCTTGGCGATCGAAGTGTAAGATTGCAGTTCCTCAGAAATCACCACTTCCGGTATTTTACCATAAGTGGCCTCTTACGACACCCACGGGAACTATGAGGGTGCAATTCTAGGCCGGCACCCCACGGGAGATTTGTCAGTAGAACCCTATATATTGTATGACTCGGTTTTCGAACACACGATCTCGAGATTCTACTTTGAATTTATGAATGCTGCCAGCATGCTGGGCACGCTGCCAACTGGTAGTGGGCTAGAGCATTTGGACTGACTATGAGTCTGCAATGGCTTATAGGGATCTAACTGCTTTTATTGTAGTAGCTGTAGTGTTGTTTATAGTTCGTAGTATTTTGTTAATAAAGGCATACCGCCGGTAAAAAAAAACACAGCTGTGCAAAATTTTATTATGTCTTTATTATAACAGAACGTATTTATTATATTATTATTTTTCCATTGGTATATATTGGTATATTGGTATTCCACTTGAAAAACAATTTAAGTATGAGGAACTAGTCAGATCGAGCTGAAATTTGGCATATTATATGTAACTGTGGCGACAATGCCATAATAATAATAATAGTAGATTATGATACAAGTGAGCTAAGTTGCTCATTATACACAAGGCTGTGTGTTGCGTCAATCAGTCGAGTATATAATGAGCAAGTTGCTCACGAGTTTCATAAGAACTTTTTTAACACCCTTGTGAAAATAAAAATAAAAAGCACAAATGCGATACGTTGTTTGTATGTTGTTGTACAAAAGTTATGGAAAATAGCGCGCAAGTTTGTATTTGTTTGCGTGCGGCAAATGTATGATGGTTGATTACATATAAAATTCTTTGATGTTACAAATCTGTATTACCCGTTTAAATTGACAATGCTCTTTTTACTCGCATATAATTTGCAGTTAGGTACTAACTTAACTTTGTAGGGATAAATAACCCGGTTAAATTGAAAATGCTCTGTTTACTCGCATATGATTTGCAGTTAGGTACTAATTTAACTTTGTAGGGATAAATTACCCGATTAAATAATAATAATAATAATAATAATAATAATAATAAAGTTTATTGACCATTTTTTTGGAATTTACATACATTTTGGATAGAGTTTGTAGTTATATGCACTTAAAACGAGTATACAAGTTGTAAAAACTATCTATTTGGATCGATGATGCCTGTTGTAGTTATAAACTGTGTTACAGTCATCAGCGCCCTCCGTCTGGGAATGACCTAAGTACATAATCTAAAATTTGCATGTTATATTTGAACTTATATAAACATAAATAAACTTTAATATATGAAGATAATTATATTACATAAAGATTCTTAAATAATATTGCGCTTACCAAGTTGGGTGTGTAAGTGTGGATGGTGAAAGTGTGTGTGTGTGTGTGTGTGTTTGAAAATGATATGAGGGTGAGTATGTTGTTAGAGATTTTATGCTTAGTTAAATAATAGCCTTTAGAAGATTTTCCGTTTCCGAGTAAGTTAGCTGTAAAAGATACCTTGTTGTGACATGTTTAACTTGAAATGAAGATAGTGGGTAAATATGAAGCTGGGCGTTTAATTTATTGTAAAGCCGGCTACTTATTGTAAAATGTCTACCAGCTAGAAGACAATTGTACGAAAATATGGGACAAACACGATTACGCCTTCGTTGGGTTTGATCCTTACGACGATCATATGTTATGGTTTTGTGCTTACGGAGTATTGCATTGAGAATGTAGAGTTGTCGCACCGTTAGAAGCTCGACGTCCATGTACAAAAGTGTAGTAGGATATAAAATCGGCTTTTTAATAATTACTTTGAGCACTGCTCTTTGTGCCCGTTCTAATTGCAATAATATAGTAGTGCAGGCACATCCCCATGTAGTGGAGCAATAGGAAAGGATAGATTGTGCAAGCGAAATGTAAACAACCTTTAAGGTTTCTATATTGGCTGCGGCGCTGAGCTTTTTGAAAACGTAGATTAATTTACGCGTTTTCGATGAGAGCATGTCAATTTGATATTTCCAGTTTAATAGGTTGTCTACCTTAACCCCCAGATATGTAACCGCTTCAGTTCTTACAAGAGTTGGACAGACACAAGAAGCAGAATGAGACGACTGACAATTGCTGTGAGCCACTATAGAAAATAATTCATCAGGCTGTGAGAGAGTATTCAATGAGAATGTGATAAATTTTGTTTTGTCCACGTTAAGGCTTAATAAACTTGTATTTAGCCACGCTATAACATTACTGAGAGCTGCCTCAGCTGAGCGTTGGGCTTCAAGCCAAGTTTTTCCATGTACTATAAGAGCTGTATCATCCGCATAGGTAAAAATTTCACAATGGGGTAGTTTAAGATTGCAGAGACTATTGATGTATATTAAAAACAGGGTTGGGCCTAAAATACTGCCTTGTGGTACACCAAAATTAAGAGGTTCATCATCGCTAAGGTAATTTTCGATTTTAACACTCTGTATTCGATCAGTGAGATAATCACGAAATATATTTAGGGCTACCCCACGGATACCCAATCGTTCCATCCTCAAAATGAGCTTATCGATGGAGACAGTGTCGAAAGCTTTAGAGAGATCGAGAAAGATACCAATAGTTTTTGATTTGTTATTAAGATGACGAATAATAGAGTTAGTCAAATCCATTACAGCATCTTCAGTTGAAACACGTTTACGAAAGCCGTATTGGTTTTTAGATAAAATGTTATGTTTGTCAAGATAAATTGTAAGTCGCTTGTGTATTAGCTTTTCTAATATTTTTGATAAGGATGTTAATACGGAAATAGGCCTGTAATTTTCGACACTGCCTCCATCACCAGCTTTAAATATCGGGTGCACTATAGCTTTCTTAAAGGACTTTGGAAACGTACCTGTTGATAGACATAAATTAAAAATGTGGGTCAGGGGAGGAATAAGTACTTCTCTAGCCTCTCTGAGTAATTTTACTGGTATCCCATCCCAACCCACTGCAGAATCCTGTTTTAGGTTCATAATAATTTGTTCAACTTCAGCGCAGTCAGTTTCATGGATAGCCATAGAGTCTACATTAGAAAATGTAGGTGTTTCAACAACACTTGATTCGAGGGGTGTAATCTTGCTTGCTAATGTTTGGCCAACACTTACAAAATACTTATTTACCCTATCTAACGAATCTTTTGGGTCCATTGTGGAGTTTAATAATTGTTTTGCTGATGTAGAGTTTGGGTGAATATTTGCCAATCTTTTGACTACTTGCCACGTGGCTTTTGAGTTTCCTTTAGCCTTTTGAAATTCACTCTTCTCGTACTCTACCTTTATTCTTTTTAAGAGGTTATTACAGAAGTTTCGGTATCGTACATAAGTTACCTTTAAAACAAGATTTTCTGAATCCTTTTTATAGTTTTTATATAGTCTGTCACGATTTCTCATACATTTAATCAGGCCAGGTGTAATCCATGGTTTAATAGATCTTTTTCTACATGGGACCCTACAGATTCTGGTATTTAAACTTATTAGGTTCATTATTATTGCGATGAAGGTTTCAGTAGCAATATTTGCATCGTTAAGCTGAAAGATCTGGGAGTAGTCCGTTTCCTTTAGTTTGGAGATAACGGCGGGGTAATCAACACGAGAAAAAGTTTTATTTGACCTTTTAACTCTGTTATTCATCTCAATACATAAGAGAACTGGAGCGTGATCTGTCACTACACTATCCAGGACTAATGTGGTGGCTATTTTGTTGGTTTTTATTATCACATGATATGCTCTCTTTACTCGCATATCATTTGCAATAAGGTACTAACTTAACTTTGTAGGGATAATTCTATTACGTACTAGTGTACAATATTATTATGCACGAGTGTGTTATAGTTCGGTTCATGACCCTAAGAGCGATATAATAAAGCTCACTTTACGAGCAAGAGTGTTGAAAAATCTACTGTGGAGTTGATATTATAGGGGAGCTAGGAAAATCATGGACTTCTTATAATAAAGGAGGCCACCTAATCAAGGCCATCCGCCGATGATTGCTAAAAAATGTGTAACATTTCTTTATTGTGAGTGTTGCATATAAAACTGATACTATAAGTAGAAAAAAACCTTGTTTAGTGAGTTTTTAAACTTATTCGTCTTGCAAGCCTTAATGCTACACACGCAATGTTTTTATTACTGGATTGAGTCGTCTTCCAAAAGTGTATTGTAAAAGCAGCTTTGTTTTAGATGAATAGTTTTATCAATAAAACGATAGGACAACATGTTCGTTGCCCGTTTGCTCGTTGTTTATATGCCCTATGTAATGAAGTTGCACCGTACGTGACATTACAAAATATTAGCCGTGTTACTTATGCGTTTTCATTAAGACTCAAACTCGTATTCTTGAATACTAGAAAAGGAACGATCAATGTTACGACTCGGAGTTTAAATTCATATATTTATTATTCCTTTACGAATAGGTAAGTACGCCTACTGTAGATATAGTCAAATTTATAAAATATTTAGTCTATTTAATTAGAAAATCTTGAATCTTTGATTTTATGATATGATACTTATCACGCCTTCCAATTAAAATACGGAACAGAGAAATAAGATGAAAGGGTTGGTTCCTTAAACTAAATTGATATCATCAAATTATGAAACAGATAACGTGACGTGACGTCGTAAATTTTACGTCCTCATTTAAAATCAAACTTGGTTATAACATTTTATTAAGGAGTAAATCTATTTTTTAATAGGAGAGTGAAGAGAACATCAGGCTTTTCTTAATCAAGTCAAGTATTAGTCTAGATTTTTAGTTACACAAGTTTAATAGACTTAACTGAATCAACATTCAAGTTTCATATAAAGTAACAGTTGAGTTATATTTCACTAAAGCAGTAAATACGTGTAGAGACTAAAACTGCGGAACGGATTGAGATCAAATTTGGTCCTTTAGTCTTGTTCGAGGACATTGTTATCTCGATCAGGTAACGAGGGAGTTTGATATAACCAATTTAACGCGTGCAAGATGCATGCAGTAGCCTTTATTATATTTTTTTTCATTGTGACCCAACATTTTGTAAGGAACTCTAAATATACGTGTTAATACTATGTGTATATATAATGGCACTTACAAAAAAGGTTAACAAATTCAGTAACATAACGGTCACAGAACTGAATGTTTATATTTATTCTTTATTTTACTGCTCAAACGTAGTTGTTTGGATCACACTGCTTCAACCTTGCACAGCTGTCAAAATACTGACTTTGATTCTTACTCCACAAAAAAAAACTTTAAAATATAACAATAAAATCTAACAATAAGTTTATCTAAAATGTCAGCGTTATGTTATTTTTTTAATTTCATATTTATACCCGTACTTTAGTATAAATGAAATTGGTGTATATAGAAAAAAAAAATACCGTATATTATTACATAAGTATATACTTAAGTCAGTAAGGTTTCCCTCAACACAAGTAGGTGTAACGAATTTTTGGTAATAAAACGTCAACGCCCTTCCTTTCACGGCTCACTAACCCTTTACAGCCATATAACTAACGAAGCTGTAAAAATACTTGATCCGGAAACTCTAATAAAAGCCCTCTCGGCGGCATTTCACACTTTTCAATCACGTTTATGCATGCAGATCGGTCCCATCCGGCTGAATACGACCGGACTTGGGTATACCCGGGTGTACTTTACTATGCGTGGACATAATAGACTGACCCGGGACAGAAATATATTAAAGGTGTGTTTTTTTACACTTTACTTTTAATACTATTAATTCAAGGCTTCAAATAAACATTACAGAAAGACGAATTACTTAATATACTATAAATTCTTCGTGCAGGTGCCGGATCCATCGCGTTGCAGAGCTCAAGCCACAAGTGCCTGGGACTTGCAACCTATAGAGTAGGATTAAAGGTCCCCTATACGAGGCCATCAATGCTCCCCCATCTTTCGAGAATTCTTCCCTCCCTAAACAAATTTGTTAAGATCCTTCTAAGGCCAGATACGTTCACGTTCTACGATGGAAGTTACGGTTGTTCTTGACAGGCCACGGTCTTTTATTATGTTATGTAGGGATTGCACAGGTCTTTCTTTCCTTTGCATGCCCCATGGTTCGCCCCAAATGTTTGCTAATTTTACAAACATATACTTTTAACAAAGCTATTATTGTAAATAAGAGTTGATAAATAACCTGTAAAGTGTTGACCCGAGTTTGACTTTAAATTAAATTTTAGGAAAAAGAAATATTTGTTAATGTTATCCATTCAAATAGCAAAGCAATCCTCCGTATAGTGCCGACTCTGCTGCCGTCGTGCTGTCTGTCGCGGATACCTAGCTTGCTAACGAAATGAGAAATGAAACGATCTCAACTGATGGAACGTGCCGATGTCGTCGACGGACAAAGATCGAGCACGCTTTTACTTTAGACTTGAAGATTCCCACGTTATTAATATCAGGAACCAGGACGCTCGATACTTGTTCTCTTTCTTAATGGTTCGCATATTTTGTGTAAGACGTGGAACCAATGACACCAACGAGATCAAGGGACAGACTGCGGATACCTGTTCACTCCCTCGCTGAATCATTGAAGTCTGTGTATGTAGGCGGTCTGAACTTATACAACCACCTACCTGTAGATAAGATATAAGTGCAGCTTTTGCAAATATATATAAACTTTTGAAGCAGTGATGGCTCAGTGGCATTGACCATGGACTGTCGCACAGCCATGTCAGTCCATGGTTCGAATCCCGCCGCGGGCTTGAGCTTCACCGCATGGTGGAAGGGCATTTTGCGAATGCCCGCCTGGCTAGCGACCACCCTCAAGTAGAAAATCTGTTGCCAAGCACCTTACGGTGTGTTCCGGATGCAGTCCTTGAGAGCCATTTAAATTACAGGCATATGAGACTTAACAACTATGTCTCCAGGTGATAGGCGCAATGCAATTCGTGACTTGTGACGAAATGCATCTGTTATAGGCGAAGTTTAGTCCGTTTAACATCAGGTAGGCTTTGAGCTTGTTCTGTCACAATTACATAAAAAAACTAAAATTTAAAATATAATCAGATAAAATTTAAAATATGACTTTACCACTACCACTCGCGGTAAATTATATTTTTTTTATGCTACATAACTGTATTTATGACTTTTAAATTTATTTTAACAAATAAAATATTTCATTTGGTTCGATTTGACAACACATAAGATTGAATTTTATGCATACAATAATATTAGAATTTGATTAGTGAAATAACTCTAAATAATTAGATGTGATAAATTGCATCACTTCACTACATCACTACATCATCACTATCACTATCACTACATAGTATAAAACAATGTCGCTTTCTCTGTCCCTACATCCCTATGTATGCTTAAATCTTTTAAACTACGCATCGGATTTTGATGCGGATTTTTTTAATAGATAGAGGAAGGTTTATATGTACAATAACATCCATTAAATAGTGGAGAAATACTGTAATTTTTGAGGTTTCTAATGTGATGTTGTAAATAATTACATTTTTTCCGCTTACATTGCAAACGCAGGATGAACCCTACAAGATTTATCAAAATAATCTACTAAGTATTGTACACATTGAAAAGTTCTATAGAAAACTCCGCCATGGTATATCTATTATGGATATCCCACGATATATTTTTTTGTCATTTACTTATTACGACAAATAATGGCTTATTTTCGAAGCGATTTTAACCAATACAGCATTAATCCTTATCTAATTAAATACTTTAAATACATTGTTAATTTAATATCGATCTATATGGCCCTATACAGCATATGATTTAAATTAATATTTTCGAAGATATTACAGGTAAAAAATTGCGGGACGTAGCGTTTGCGGCGGTTACGGCCGGCCCGGGCGGCGGGAGTGTGTAGTAGTGTAAAAATGTAAAAAGTAAATAAGTAAAAATGTAGTGTATGAATTTAGATATTCAATAGATAGCAGGAAATCTTCATGGTTTAGGGAATAAATAATTATTTTACTCTAAATTTAATGCGTGCGGGCCACGGGCAGTAATGAATACATCAAAACTACTGGATCGATTTTAATCAATTTTTCAGTGAATGACATAGCCTATATATTTTATACCCGAGCGAAGCCGGAGCGGGCCGCTAGTTTCATATAATTATGAAGTGGCACCATTAAAGTTGCCAGAACATCTATCTTACGTGGTCTATCTTTAAAAAAAACTGTTAGATATTGGAAAATTATTTTTGTTAAAATTTATTTCAATTCCTTCATGTTCTTATGAAAGTCTGCTCTATTTAAACAAGCTAACAAATGACTTAATAATTAAAGAGATCAAATACATTTTTGATTCATCAGATTTTATTATAATTTCGATAGGCTAGCATTTGACCGCATTGCTACTTAATGGTTAGTAGCAAATAGTCGAAGGTTTTACATAGGTGGAAAATAGCTCACAAGGATAGCTTTGCAACACACTGTTAAATGCTTGGCGACAGATTTTCAACGGGTTATAGCTAATCAGAAGGGCATCCGCTTACTGGCAATGTGGTACCGTGCAGTGTTGAAATCTTCAGGCCACCCGAACGCCCTCCGAGATAGCTCATGAATAAATGCCATTATCAGAGAGACAATCCGGTAAGAACATTGCTTAATGCAGTTGATCGGTCAAGGAAGACTAGGTAAGCTCCACTATGAGCGCTTCACATCCAAAACATTGTCAAATATGCTTAGATATTTAGTTTATTGATCAACATTTTTTTTTTATTCGAAATAGGTTCGCGTTTGATCACACCCTGCCTGATGTTAAGCATTGATGTGGTCTAGGATGGAGCACGCGTACCTAGAAGAAACCTATTTACTCTCAAAAAGTTTATTTTTATTCTCTGTATGTAGGTGCTATATTTATTTTGGAACATTATAAATCACTACATTTGACATATTTATGGATCGCCATTAACTGTTTTCATGGAATACTTGTTTAACGCACTATAAAACGTTTCGTTATGACAATGATGTGTTAACGGCCAAAAGAGTTTTATTTGAGTTAGAAAACGGAAAAACAACATAAAATATATTATAATAGGTATATTGGAATAGTGAATTAAAGAGAGAAAACATAGATTTTGAAGCAGTGATGGCTCAGTGGCATTGGGTATGGACTGCCACGCACCAGGTCCATGGTTCGAATTCCGCCGCGGCTTGAGATTTACTGCATGGTGGAAGGGCATTTTGCGAATGCCCGCCTGGCTAGCGACCCTCAAGTAAAAAACCTGTCGCCAAACACCTAACGGTGTGTTCTGCCAGCTGTCCTTGAGAGCCAGTAATTGGAGGTTAAGCCTGTTAACACCTTCGACCACATCATCACTTACCATGAGGTAAGATTGTGGTCGAAGGCTTACCTATCAGCAATAAAAAAAAAAAATGACTTAACAGACTGGCGGACCTAACAAATCAAGATTATTGATTAGTGAAGAAACTCAAATAAATTGTGTCACATCAAATTTATTTCATCAGTTTTCTGAATATAACTTTATTTTTTGGAATTTATGACCCATTTCTCCATCATAGTGCGCAACCTTTATTTAATTGTAAGCTATGCAAGGGCAGGCTCGCGAGGTTTGCAGCTCCGAGAGGCACTAGTTTAGGTATGTTTTGTGCTTATTGTAATTTCAGACACAAAAGACCTTGCATCTGACATCTAAGTTGGCGATCGCATACTTTTACTTATTACATACAGACCCCCTGTCGAATGCCTGCTAGTGCTTCATATCATACCCCATGGGGGTCGTAAAACCGAAGTAGGGCTTCTTAATTTAGAGCAATTACGAACTGAGCAGTTTAAGTAATCCATACTTTTGGTTAAACTGATAGAAGACGTAGTTGTCGTTAATATTAATAAGTAAAATTAAATCAGACGGATGAACTATGCTTGTTTCATTACTCTTACAAATATTGCAGTTGAATAAAGAAGAGACGAATTTACTTAGCATTCCATGGATTCACCGTGCGGGTGCCGGGTCCATAGCGTTGCAGAGGAAGAGGCTCCAGTCAAGGTGCCTGGGACTTGCAACCCAGTGAGTAAGGTTAAGGGGCCCCTTTATGATGCATCAATGCTCCCTTTCACCGGTCGAGCCTCCTCCCCTGCCTAATCAAATTTGGTAAGATCCTACTAATGCCGCCTTGGATACACGTTCTAGGATGGAAGTTACGGTTGTTCTTGACAGGCCAAGGTCTTTTAGTAGGTTGTATAGGGATTTTGCTGGTATACCCCTTGCTCCGACTTCTACAGCATATAAATTAACCACATAACCGTTTTTGATTAATTCATTTGTTAGGTCATAATATTTGTTAGTTTTTATTGTGTGGTCTTTAGGTATGTTTGTTTCCCACGGCACAGTAAGTTCTATAAGTACTATGCGTTTTAGATTCTTTGAGTATAGAAATATGTCTGGTCTGGATGACGAAACACCAACATCCTCAGGGATTTTGTAATGTTTTTCATACGTGTCCATCAAAAGAGTCCAATCGGGAGCTGCGCCTAAGATGGAGTAAGGCTTGGATTTAGTTTTTGTAGATGACCCTTCTTTTACAAAAGCAACGTGTCGCTTGTTCGTGGTCAAACCTTTTTTTGCTCTAGCTACCACGAGACTCGCCGCTTCACGTATGATTTCGAGGGCTCTATCGTGGCGACGGGAATAATGACCCCTATCGAGGAGCACCTTGCAACCTACCAATAAGTGCCGTGCTGTACCTATGGCCTCCCGACAAATACCGCAAGACTTTTCGGTGGCTTTCCCCCATCTTACTAAATTACTTTGGTCTGGGAGGGTCATCTGAAAGGCGTTAAGATAGAATTTTAATAAGGCAGGTGACCAATCGCATATCAAGGTGCGCCACTTTATTTTTTTTTCAAGTAACATATTTATTTTTTTATTAAGTAAACCATTATAAGCACACAGTGATTATAAATTCACTCGAAAGGATGATGTCACTCATGAAGTTTTGAGAAACAGGAGGGCCAATTAATTCTTTTGCGCCTAATTATTATTATGTGTGAGATAACCCTAATAAATTTAATTTCGGATCGTATTTAAAAATCAGAGGAATTAATAAAAAAAAACTGTAGGAAGAGAATAAAAATGTAAATTACTAAGCAGCCGTTTTAATTGCAAACGTCTAAATTACTTTGTTGTTGTGAAATTCGCTTTTTTAAACCACACAGGGCAAGGGACATGAATAATGCAAATAGCCCAGAGTTTGTGTACACACCGCCACGCTACGCTTTACTCGTATTGCCTTATTTTTAATGAAGTTCATAATAAACTTGCGAAATGAAATTTTTTGATAAATGTTGATCATTTTAGAGCATCCGCACCTTTACATGAGAGAAGCTTGAGGTGACCATAACTTAGTCCTTTATAAATGTACGAGAATACTTTTTAACTTGAAACTTAACGGTGTTTTGAACACGATTCAATAAGACGAGAGTTTTGTGAAGTTGCTTTTACAGAATCTCGCTTTCGTTTATTTCAACAACAGACGCGCTTAGACCAACTTATTGTGCTTTGTATAGAAAATAGATTGGAGTAACAGTTCAGTTTTAAATATTATCAGAGCTTTACAACTCTTTTAGTCAACTATTTGAAACCCTTTGCATGTTCATAGCAAAAAGCAGTGAATTATTTTCGGAGGACCTCACAAGACGCTGCGACGTTCGATGCACCCGCACTACAAACGTTCACACGCTGAACTAGAAAATGTTATAAAATGATAATTTTCCGACGCCGATCTTTAATATCAGAATCGTATAAAAAGATACATGATGACATAGTTCAAAGAAAGAAGGTCAATATCATTCAGAAGGATATACGAATTTCCTTCCGTAACATAATGTGACTTCATTTTATATATATATTTTTTTAATAAACAAGTTTTGGTGCTTTATACAAAAACTTCTGTTCCAACTGTATTTAGTAATAAAGGCTCTGACAATTCGTACAGTATACTTCTCGTATTATTTGATAATTTTTATAATATAAATCGCTAGAGCACGAAGCGCTATCCGTATAAACGTAGTTTCGTCTTATTTTAAATACCAACTGTTCAAACTATCTGAACTTTTTGTATGCATATTGCTGATATTTATGCTTCTGCGCTGCCAGTTTTTCGATTTATAATTTATTTTATCCCTAAATGTCAAAATAACAATTCTCATACAAAACGACTTTTCAATTTTTTTTTTTTTTTTTTTTTTTTTTTTTTTATGCCTGATAGGTTAGCCTTTGACCACTATCTCACCTGATGGTAAGTGATGATGTGGTCGAAGATGTTGTTCAGGCTAACCTAGAAGTTATTTTATAAATTATATTTAAAACACTTTATTTTACGGAAATCTGGGAAGCCAGAAGCATAGATATTAGGCTCAAGGACATACGTGCAAAGTTTCACCGAGTTTGAACTTTTAGTATTTAAAATTTGACGAAACTCCGTTTGTATAGAAAGCGCCACGAGCTTTCTAGCCTTAAATACAGGCCTGATTCGACTTTAACTCTTGTATACTATACTCGTAGTTAGTACGATATAATCAAAGGCTGTTGAAGAAGCTGATGGAGTGATGTTGAGCGTTGTTGCACCGGCACCCACATAGTGGTTCCATGGAATGCTCATTAATTTGTCACTAAATAACAGGAACAACAAATTGAGAACCTATTTTTGGAAACCAGTTAGATAATACCCACGCGAATCAAGTTTCAGAACCCTACCTATATATATATATATATATATATATATAAACAATACCTACTTAAATTAAAACAAAACAACCAACATTTAATTTATTCCCCCTCTGCCAGATATACATTTTGCATTTATACATAGACCACAATATTTAAGGTATCCGCCATAAATTCCTTTAGACCTCTAAAGGAAAATTTGCTTAATACCTCGATCAAAAGTGAAAGGATCGCCGGGGGGCGGATTTAATATAAATTGCCTGAAGAGCCATTCATTGAACTTAATTTATTGCTTGGAAAATATATTTATACTATGTTAATTATCTCAAGTTTGAACGGTTTCTATTCATGAAATGTTATGCCATTATATTCGTACATTCCTTTGAGACGGTGATAGCTCTATGATTATTGATAACGGCTGCATCATCAAGTCTGTTATGAGTTCAAATCTTACTTGTAATGGGGTTCATGTTTTCAGCATACTTGTAGAGCATATTCCATGCTGGCTAGATACCACCCTTCAGCGAAGAGTCTACCGCAATGGCTCGTTTTGGTTAAAGTTAAATGCATATATTATGGTGAAAAATATCTTCATACTCTTATTATAAGATTTACCATCGGTTCTGCCCGGCTGCTTTTCTGTAGAAAATATTCCTTGAGACAAGGAAGCTGAATGTAGTTGCAATAAACAGTCAGTTTTGCTTAGTAAGATGACGCTGAGCAAACACAAACAACATAAAAAAGGTAGGCACTGTTACCAAAACACCCATTGATAAAAGCGTGAAGGTTCACGTTTTCATTAATAACATAAATTCTTACAGCCATTATATTTTTCATGTATATTATAAGTAAAGTTATTTTTTTAGTTTTGTAACTGTGCTCAATGTTTATATTTTTCAAGCGTTGTTACAGCCATGACCGCCAAGTTGAATTGCGTGCTCACACTTTTTAATTTCCATATCTAATCGACCTACAAAAAGCAACTTACTTAAGGTAGCTGTAAGTAGCCATTTTGAAATAATCTTATACTACTTATAGTATCAAAATACATGGCAAATGGGTATCAGATACTTTTTCTTATCAAAGATTGCTATCATGGACGTGACATTGAACTGTTTCGACCACGATTGAAAGAGTATTTTTAACAGATTTTTATGTACGTAAAACCTTTTTTGGTTTATTAAGTATATATAATACTTAATATATATTTGATCTGGTATGGTGTGTACATTTTCTAAGTGTTAATTAATGTATTGAAAGCAAAGATCGTATGGAATTAAGGTGAATGCTAACGACTACAGCGACAATTTTTTGTTTTAATTTTGTTTAATTGCTTTTAGTATAAACCCTAACTATTATACTTGATCACGTAATACGCGAGACTCGCAGAAGATTTTCACGAAATTTAATTGTTACTCATTGAATTGATTACATTTGTTACGGAAGCGTAAATCGAACTTTTAATATTTTTGAGATTACCCACATAATGCTTGGCGAAATTCATTGGTTTACAAGAAAATAATATCAAAAGAAATTGAACGTGTATTTTAAAAATATATATTAAATTTTTTGAGTGGCTCGACAACATGCAGCTCTTATTGTTCTATTGTAAAGACAAGAGCAGCTTCCTCAAAGTTGTTGCAAGCTAGAATTTTGTGCTTTGTGGGTTTTCCCCGGCGGCAACGTGACGTATTCAGAGCGTGACTAAACTACTACGAGACGCGAGTTTACACTTCTGTGGTAGGTTCCTGATTGGATTTGCACCAAAGACTTACCGATACGATGCCTTTTCCCGCTATTTAGGATAATATTCTCAATTACGTATTTTATACATAATTGATGGTGGTCGAAGATGTTAAGTAAGTAGTGTAGAACTCCCCTGAAGGCACTGCGCTAGGCTAGGCATTCATGTAGGTAATTCTAGGCTAGGTTGAATTGTAACTAAGAACATTGTAGGATGTGCTTCAGGAAACATTTATTTACCAGCAAGGTTTACAGAGGCAATTCTTTAAAATACTTTTACAAAATAATGCTAACAAAGGCAGTTTATCAGCATTTCAAATCCACAAACTTTACCGAAACAATCTGGTTAAGCGTAACAAACTATACAGAGTTTGCGTAACTATTTTTTCACATAATGCTTCCAACACGCTAGACTAATCTCAGTCACTTTACAATGTACACTGTGCAGAGTTGTCAAAATTACACTAAGTAAACAAAGATTAAACATCCAACTGGAAGGGCGACCTTTTCAAAGAGATTAACTTTTTCAAGATTTTCAAAGGTTGAATTATGAATACAAATATTTTTTTTACATTTTCTTGTTATAATTGTTTATACTAGTTTATAGCTATAGTGTTAAGCAACTATCTCTCGTAAAATTTCTTCACATAAATTTCGTTATCGTAGTGAAACTTTGCATGGTGGAAGCTACCACCCTCAAGTAGAAAATATGTCGCCAAGCACCTAACGGTGTGTTCCGGCAACTGTCCGTGAGAGCCAGTAATTCTAGGTTAGCCTAAACAAAATCTGTGACCACCTCACTTACCATCAGGTGGTAATAGTAGCCTTAAATAGGCTACTTTGAATAGGCTATATAGCTATAGCCTATTCACTACAAATAAATAAAAAAACGGCTTTTTAAATTAGGATAAACGTCTCTAATTTGGCAGTTAGAAAAAGCAAACAATTCATGGCAGCTTCATGGATAAATACATTTCTTCTTAATTCCCTTCTATTTACTAAAAACAAACATACTTCACACGTTTGTAGGATAGAGTACACGAAGCACTTTCCTTACAAACGTAGTTTCGGCATATTATAGGTACCAAGTGATTCTACTCGGTGAAATGTAGGTGGTAGCGCTCCTTTGCTAGTAAACGAAGATGCAGCATGATACCCATTTCCGTAGAAGATAATGTGATTAAATGGTTGCTAATCACATTCTCGATAACAATTGATACATGTAAGACATTCAGAAAAAATGTATCAGGAAACACGGACTGACGTAATAATTTCTGCTGTGGCCGTAAAAATAATAAATCGTTCGTACAGCCAATGAATGGACTTCTTGAAATTATATACAAAGTTCCATCGGTTTTATATCGGTGTCTAAAGTGCATAAGCTGAGCTAAGGATGTTTGAAGTGCAGTTTGCAACAGTTAAGTGTGATGAGGTCGTTGAGTAAGAGTTCTTATACATTAGTAATGCAATATTTTAACAAAAAATGTCCGCGTTGTCGTCGTACATGGCTGCCATTTAGACGCGTAAATTCACCTGATGAAAAGCATCGGATACCCTAAGCCACACCGACAAATATTAGTTTACAGTACAGCTGGTTTTTCAATCCATGATAATAGCGAAATCATATTTTTAAATATGCAGTTGTGTTGTCCTATGTATTGAGAGCGAAGATAAATTACCGACTCCACATGGTGTAGGACAAATGTCTTCATTTAAGCACAAGAATTTTCAATCTAAAATGTTTTTTAGATTGAAAAACTTTGCTATTAAATATTTTTACATCGGAAACTCTAAGTACTTGGTCTTTTTAACATTTATTAGTTTTGTTTGAAGAGCGACAGGTTTATTGGTTTGAATATTATTTAGATGTAACAGCGTCATACGAGTATAATCGCTTGTACATAAGAATTAGTTTTTTTTTATTATAACTCTCTTAATATAAGTTTCAAATAAATAGGCGCGCTCATAGGCTTATTGAGCGTAGCGAAAAAATCGTAAGTCTATGGGCGCGCTAAATAAATGAAGAGTAAGGTATAATGCTAGTACTTATTCCACTCAACGGAAAACAATGTCACCTAATAGGACACTCTGCCTACTGCTCGATTGCATTAGATTGTCGTGGCTATTAGGATGCTCAAATGTTATGGTTGAATTTGCTATTGTGTTGCATATAATCAATGTATTTTCTTAAATAGAAGCAATTAAGACGAAGATATTTTGAAATTCTATTACTGCTGTGGAAGCTTTACTATGTAAGTGAGTAAAGTTTAAGGAAGCATCTGCTGCAAACTAAAAGCTTAGGCGCCGACCTCGGTGCGCGCGCTCTAGCGGTCAGATTTTCGAGTTGAGATTCGAGTTCCGCGGTCTCACTCAGAATACGAGTACGAGTATTTATCTCGGGACACTACGAGCGGTCTAATTTTGTTGTTTACTGGGACATCTTCGCCACTGCTGAGGAAATACGAATAGAGCAGCGTGTTCTTTACACAACTACATAATAATCAATAACGTGAGTTCGTGATAACGACGAAATGATGTATGCATGTCAGAATGTTTGCGCTCTGGGCTCGTTAGGATTAAACCGCGACAAAACAAACTTAGCATATGCAGTGCGTGAGGATTTTATATTGTACTTTAATTTTACAGAATAAGACAATGATGATGAGACACGCATGATAAGAAACATGCTTCTGTAGCGATTTTTTACTTATATATCTAAACAGGGTCTACATTTTACCCCCACGGACGACAACCACGCAGAGACAACGCAGCGACAGAAGACGGTTTGTGGTATGCAGGTTCTACTCACATCTTGGCGGTATGGCTCTTTATTGTTTGCCTGGCCATCATCCCTTTCACCATATTTACTGTGTTGTCCCTTGTCGTGAGAGAAAAATAAATTAATAGTTTCTGAAAAAATGAACATAGTATGTATGAAGATTTGTTCAATATGCATGTTCACACATTCGCGATCTAAACTTTTCGTGTTGTCTCGCCCGTTGCATTTTAATTGTGGACATTTCAATGCTTTGACTGACTGACTAAACGGAGTTAGGGGCTCTCGACTACACGTCCTCTCAATATACACGTTTATAAGGCAAACATTCACGCTATCGAAAACAAAAGCTATCTCCAGCATCGTAGAGCACAAAGAAAAAGTCCTTACTCAGTAATTTATTAGACACCGCCCTGAACCGCTCGTAACCCCTTCTCTAGAAAATTGCGGTGGAAACGGAATACGTAAACACGAGTATTTATCTCGGCCTGACGCCGTAGTGATAAACAAATGAAGGCGATGATATAATAAATTTTACACCGTTCTCTCTGTTGTCTTTTTTCCGGGCTTTCATTCATAGAGGTTGAAGTGTCGATATTTGGATTTCTCCCAAGTGATGTCATCTTCACATTTATCACCCTTCGACTCTTCAACAACAACGGTTATATCGGTAGTTACACCCTTCGAACACACTTGTTACAAAGAAGATAATATATACAAATATTAACACTACAAAACTTTTGCAACGAGCAGTGATCTATCTCGCGTATTCATTATATACTTGCTAGAAGCCTTTTTATTTTAATTATTTATACCGAGTATATAAGCGTCAAAGTGAATTAGAAATTAAGAAGGCAAGCGCTTTCGTATAAACAGAGGAAAAAAGTTTGAGTATTTGTTACAAATTATCTCGTTCAAACATCGCGTTGTCTAGCAGTTTTAAAAATTAAAGCATACGAGTATATTCACAAAATATATGAACAACATCTTCGACGACATCATAACTTACCATCAGGTAAGATAGAGATCAAAGGCTAACCTATCAGGCATAAATAAAAATAAAATAAAGGATGTTAATTTGTAAATTGTATGTGTCTGTTTTTTTTTATTTGCTGTATATGTGCAGATCGGAATCAAACCCGGGACATAGAGACCGTAACATGGTATATAAGCATTGAAAACTTTAAGTTAGCGATAAGAAACAATGTCATTTAAGATAGTATACGATATCATACTAAGTGATTATATAATAAGATTCCGATAAGTATGCATTGTAACGTTTTCATAAGACGCTACCCTAAGTAGGCACCACTGTATAAATAAAGGAAACCCTATAGGTCTATAGAAAATACAGTCCATTACCCTAATTCACCCCTTGATACGCCGGTAGCCATTGCATCCCCCACAGTAAAAGAAGTGCAATATTAGAATTTTGCATAATTTAATATTAATTAAATTTCAGGTACATTCTTTTTAATCCATTTCTTCTCAGTTGGGTTAGTTGCCAAATTCAGCGACGATCATGTCATTACTATAAAACTCTTGACAATAAAATTTAGATTTCATTATAATAAGAATACAACCACGTCCATACATAAAATGCTTAGGCAAGTATGGAAACATTCTAACCATAAGAGGAAAAACTCTCTTGTTAGATTGGTCAAGGGCTTTTGATTGTGTAGTCCGTCTTATATTAAAAGCATTCTTAACGTAACGTGCTGGAATATTGGAAAAATTTAATATTCTGGTTCTAAAAAGATATATCCTGCATATAAATTCGTAATTATATTTTCCATAAAACGCATTATTTTAAAGTCCTTTTTGCTTCTTCTACTAAGTAGTTAAATTTAATTACAGAATCCTTTTTGTGTTAACGCGGAAAAGTCACTCGTAAACCGGAAGCGGCAAAATGGTATTTATATTGTCGCATTACAAGCCACATCTTAATGAAAAATACTTCCATTCTCTTTTGTAAAAGGTTTTTTTTATTTTACCGGCTACGACTTTAAGGACATGACGTTAAAAACACAGCTGTGCAAAATTTCATTATAGCTTTTTATAACACAACGTATTTATTATTTCGTTTTTTTTTCGTTGGTATTTACACACTTTGGAAACAATTTAAATATGAGCAACTAGTCTGATAAAGCTGAGCAGATTTGGCAAATTATATGTGTGCCGACAATGCCATAAAATCTACTGAGAAGTTGATATTAAGGTGGAGCTGAGAAATCATGGACCTGGTATTATAAAGGAGGCCACACAACCTAGACCATCCGCCGATGATTGGCAAAAATGTGTAAAAATTGGCATATAAAACTGACACTATAAGTGGAAAAAATCCTTGTTTAGTGAGTTTTTAAACATATTCGCTTTGCAAACCTTAACAATGTTTTTATTATTAGATTGATTTCTCTTCCCAAAGTGTATTGTAAAAGCAGCTTAGTTTTAGATGAATAGGTGGTTTAATAATAAAATGTTCGTTGTCCGTTTGCTAGTTGTTTATATGCCCTTTGTTGTGAAGTTGCACCCTACCTGAAATTACAAAATATAATCCGTGTTAATTACGTGTTTTCATTAAGGTTCTAACTCGTTTTATTGAATACTAGTAAGTAAAGAATTACTCAATATTAAGACTTGGAGTTTAAATTAACTTTTCGTTTATTTATTTATTCCTTAACGAATAAGTAAGTACTTCTACTGTAGATATAGTCAAGTTTATACAATTTTTAGTCCCTTTAATAAAAAATCTTGACTTTGATTTAATTATAAAACTTATCGCACCTTCTAAAATTTTATTTAGAAGTAAATATATTTTCTTATAGGAGAGTGAAGAGAACATCAGGCTTTTCTTAATCAAGAGATCAACTAATACTGGACAGTATTAGTCTAGATTTTCAGTTACACAAGTTTTATAGGCTTAATTGAATCAACATTCAGGTTTCATATAAAGTAACAGTCGAGTTATATTTCACTAAAGCAGTAAATACGTGTAGGTACTAAAACTTTGGAACGGATTGAGATCAAATTTGGTTCAAAGGCTTTAGTCATGTTCAAGGACATTGTTATCTCGATTAGGTAACGAGAGAGTTCGATATAACCAATTTCCACGCGTGCAAGAGGCATGCGGTAGCCAGTAACACATATTATAGTTTTTTTAATTATGACCAAAATTCTTGTTTGGAACTCTAAATATACGTGAGTTAAGTATTATGTGTATATATGGCAATTACAACAAAGGTTCATAAATTCAGTATAATAACAGTACTTAATGTTTATATTTATTCCTTATTTTACTGCTCACACGTAGTTGTTTGGAGCACACTGCTTCAACCTTGCACAGCTGTCAAAATACTGATTTTGATTCTTATTCCACAAAAAAAACTTTAAAATATAACAACAAAATCTAACAATAAATTTATCTAAAATGTCAGCGTTATGATATTATTTAAATTGTATGCTTATATAAGTGAAATCGGTATTTTAGAAAAACAAATTTATCGTATATTATAATATATATACATACATATATATATATATATATATATAGATACATAAGTATATATTAAGTCAGCAAGGTCTCCCTCAACACAAGTAAGTGTACCGAATCGTTGGTAACAAAACGTCAACGCCCTTCCTTTCACGGCTCACTAACCCTGTACAGCCCTATAACTAACGAAGCTGTAAAAATACTTGATCCGGAAACACTAATAAAAGCCCTCTTGGCGGCATTTCACACTTTTCAATCACGTTTATGCATGCAGATCGGTCCCATCCGGCTGAATACGACCGGACTTGGGTATCCCCGCGTGTACTTAACTATGCGTGGACACAATAGACTGACCCGGGACAGAAATATACTATAGGTATGTTTTTTATACTTTACTTTTAATACTATCAAGTCAAGGCTTTGAATAAACATTACAGAAAGACAAATTACTTAATATTCTATGAATTCTTCGTGCAGGTGCTGGGTCCATCCCGATGCAAAGCTCAAGCCAAGGGTGCCTGGGACATGCAACCTATGGAGTAGGGTTAAGGGCCCCCTTTACGAGGCCATCAATGCTCCTCTCACTGCTCGAGGGTTCTTCCCTCTCTAAACAAATTTGTAAAGATCGTTCTAATACCAGATACACGTTCTACGATGGAAGTTACGGTTGTTCTTGACAGGCTACGGTCTTTTAATAGGTTATGAAGGGATTTTGCAGGCATACCCTTTGCATGACCAAATGTTTACAAAACATACGTTACCATTCTAAAGCTATTATTGCAAACAAGAGTAAATTAACAACCTGTAAAATGTTGACCCGACGTCGATTTTAGATAACATTTTAGTAAAAAAATATTTTTTAAGGTTTTTATTCAAATAGCAAAACAATTATCCGTATAACGCCGACTTTGCTGCCCTCGTGCTGACTGTCGCAGATACCTAGCTTGCTAACGAAATGAGAAATGAAACGATCTCAACTGATGGAACGTGCCGATGTCGTCGACGGACAAAGATCGAGCACGCTTTTACTCTAGACTTGAAGATTCCCAGGTTATTAATATGAGGAAACCAGAACTCGCAACTTTACTTAATTCGGCTCAAACAACATTAGCATGTTACAAAATCACAAATATACGATAGGAAAAATTTAAGTCATGTGCGGGATTCGAACCCGCGTCCATCCACCCCTTGAGCCGGGGTATGCTCTAACCAATTGAGCTAACATGACATGACGTCATAACTCGAATCTTTCCTATCGTTCTTTAACCATCGTATTGGGTTGGATGTTGATGTGCATGTTGTTTGAGCCGAATTAAGAGAATATTTTCTCATTAGCCGATGTGATAATCAATTCAGTGATGCTGCAATTACACTGATTATGTCAACGAACCACGCGGACGGCCGATATTTAAATGCGATTTATTAAATTTTTGGATTGAATTAATTGGAAATCTTTGAGTGATATACCCTTCTGTTGTCGTCTTATGTATTTTTTGCGCTTATTGAAATTTCAGACATAAGGACCTTGCATATGACATCTCGGTTAGCGAACGCAATACAAACCCTAGTCGGATGCCATTGAATGCTTTTAATTTTCAGCTCCCATGGAGATCGTAAAACAGAAGTATTCTACTAAGGGCTAAATCTAAATGTGGATCAATTATAAACTGAGCTGCTAAAGTAATCTATACCATATTAACCTCACGAAAGACGTTTAAGACATACGACGTTTAAGAAAATAATATCAAAAGAAATTGATCGTGTATTTTATAAATATACATTAAAAAATTTCGGTTCTATTTGTCCCTTCTCTCTTCAATACCTTTTCAGGTTCGCGCTGCTTTAATAAGGCTTGTAAATTTACATAATAGATCTTGAGAGAGACCCCCCGGGTCGTCACTGCTTAATATGGATTAAAATTATTATTGGTCGACTTTTGTACGTAAATCTTTTGAAACGCGGTTTCGAGGTGCCATGCCAATTAAGTGGAAAAGATGCTTTTTCTTTTCAAGTGACATTTTGCAAAACGGACATTCTGCTAAGGGATTAATTGATTGATACATTTTTGACGATGTTCACTTTAATTGACTATACAACTTCATTCTAAAAGTTCTTAGTACACTACACACTGCTAATAAGTAGTTTATTATTTTAGTTTACAATATGGCCCGAACTTTTGTTGTGACGTTGTGGCTCGCTTAGAAAACCTTAATATACGTAGATGTTTGTAGCCTTTGTCTCTGTGTATGAGACTGTAGACATGTGTGTAATTTTGTAGCTCCAAACGGTTGAACTGGTTACAATATATATTTATTCCAAAAGCAGGCATAAATTCAATAATAGTACACACTTTTTAATGAAATTAATGTACACTCTGTAACAAACACTCAAGCGCTATGGGGGTGGAACTAATTTGACAGTGTGTTTCCCCATTTACAATGTAATTTGAGTTGAACGTCACACACCCTTTGCTGTTAGTAAATTACACTGACTGACTCACACACTACGATTCCAAAATAAAACTTTCAAAGTGCTATAATGGCTATATTTCGTAATTTATTTATAACAAAATGATTATGCAAATCTGCAAATAGTCCATGACATTTCTGGTTAACTATTCTGATAAAGAGTGGCTCGACAACATAGCTCCTATTGTTCTATTGTGAAGACAAAAAGCAGCTTCCTCAAAGTTGTTGCAAGCTAGAACTTTGAACTTTGTGGGTATTCCCCGGCGGCAAAGTGACGTATTCAAAGCGTGACTAAACTACCACGAGACGCATGTTACTCTTTTGAACTTGTGTTAGACTTTCTATGGTAAATTCGACATATTATAACGGTGCATATTATAATGCTCGTGCAATCAGCATGTTGATATGTTATTATGAAAAATGTTTACCAGACTAGCTCAACAAGCTCCTAACATAGTGTGTGAGATTCCTTGTCTGTGGTAGGAATCCAGATTGGATTTGCACCAAAGACTTACCGATACGATGCCTTTTCCCGCTATTTAGGCTAATATACTGAAGCGCTCGTAGCTAAGTTTGCTTAGCCGTTCTTAATCGATCAGGTAAGTTAAGCAACGTCCGCCGCGGTCAGGAGTTGGATGGGTGACCGCTAGTGACATTACTACTGAGCGCTTACGTGCTTCAGAGGGCAAGTTAAGCCGTCGGTCCCGGTTGTTGTCTTACGATGGCAGTCGTTACAGCATGGTGGTAGGGCATTTTGCGAATGCCAGCTTGGCTAGGTACCACTCTTAAGTAGAAAATCTGTTGCTTACTAACGGCGTGTTTCGGTAGCTCTCATTGAGAGCCAGTAATTCTAGGTTAGCCTGACAATATATTCAACCACACTTCACTTACCATCAGGTGAGATAGTGTTCAAAGGTCATATTAAGCATAAAAAAAGAAATATATATATACTCAATTACTTATTTTATACATAATTGATGGTGTTCGAAGATGTTAAGTAATTAGTGTAGAACTCTCCTGAAGGTACTGCGCTAGGCTAGGCATTAATCTAGGTAATTCTAGGCTAAGCTTGAACTGTAACTAAGAACATTGTAAGTAGTGCTTCAGAAAACATTTATTTACCAGCAAGTTTTACAGAAGCTATTCTTTAAAATACTTTCACAAAATAATGCTAACAATGGTAGTTTATCAGCATTTAAAATCTGCAAACTTCAGCAAAACAATTTGGGTAAGCGTAACAAACTATACAGAGTTTGCTTAACTTATTTTGTCACATAATGCTTCCCACACGCTAGACTAATCTCAGACACTTTACAATAAACACTGTGCAGAGTTGTCAAAATTAAACTAAGTAAGCAATGATTAAAAATCTATCTGGAAGGATCGACTTCTTCAAACAGATTAACTGTTTCAAGATTTTCAAAGGTTGAATTATGAGTATAAACAGGTTTTTCACATTATCTTGTTATAATTGTTTATAATAGTTAATACGTATACTTTTAAGCAACTATCTCTCGTAAAATTTCTCCACATAAATTTCGTAATCTTAGTGAAACTTTGCATGGTGAAAGCTACCACCCTCAAGCCAAGCCCCTAATGGGGTATTCCGGCAGCTTTCCTTGAGAGCCAGTAATTCTAGGTTAGCCTGAACAACATCAACGACCACATCACTTACCATCAGGTGAGATAGTGGTCAATGGCTAGCCTATATCTAAATATCAACTACAAATAAATACTTAAAAAGGCTTTTTAAATAAGGATAAGCGTGTCTAATTTGGCAGCTAGAAAAAGGAAACAATTTATGACAGCTTCATGGATAAATGCATTCCTTCTTATTTCCCTTCTATTTACTAAAGCAATCATACTTAACACTTTTTAAGGCTAGAGTGCGTTAAACGCTTTCCATACAAACGTAGATTTTTACATGTAAAAAACACGTTAATTTATACATGTAAAAAATACGGCCTCAGGCAATAATTTCTAATGTGGCCGTAAAAATTATCATTAAATTATATTAAATCCAACATACATGGATTACTTGAAATTAAATACATAGTTCCATAGGTTTTATATTGGTGTCTAAAGTGCATAAGGTGTGCTAAGGATGTTCTGAAGTGCAGTTTGCAACAGTTAAGTGTCAAGTGGTCGTTGAGTAAGTATTCTTATGCATCAGTAAAGCACTATTTTACTAAACAAGTCCGCGTAGTTGTCGTGCATGGCTGCCATTTAGATGCGTAAATTCACCTGATGGAAAGCATCAGATATACCCGAAGCCAATTCGCTATCATTAAAGTTTTTCAATCAAAACGTAATAATAATGAAAACGAAATCATATTTTTACATATGCTGTTGTGTTGTTTTCTGTATGAGAGCGAAGATAATTAACCGACTCCACATGTTGTGGGATAAATGTCCTTAACCCTCAAACACAAGATCTTTCATACTATAAAAGCTAAACAATTAAATGTTTTTACATTTGAAACTATAAGTACTTACCCTGTCATTTCATCATTTATTCGTTTTGTTGGGAGAGCGACAGGTTTATTGGTTTGAATATTATTTAGATTTAACAGCGTCAAATATACGCGTGTACATCAGTAGGTATGAGATTTTTTTATCAAAATAATCGGCATATTCACCGATAAGTGTTTTGTGACAAATTTTCTAATTAAGATGATAGAAGAGAAGCTAAACAGTCAAACATTCGACCTCCACGCTGTGATAACGACACAAAAGCCAAATAAAGAGGACACAGAATGTATTGTATATAAGGAGCATATTAATATCAACAATACTGCGGAATCAATAACGGAATGTGTTCCACACATATTTTTTTACATACCTTTGTTATTTTTATAAGCTTACAAAAGTGATAAAATATTTAAGTACGGTCAGGCACGTTTTAGTTCTATGTTATAGTCAGTAAGTCTATTTCTATCTTCCATCTAGTTCTAAACTGCTACTAAGAATTTCTGTCAAATGAAACAGCTGACAGTTTTCTTGACTAGTCATCTTCCAAAAGTCTTATCTCGATATTTTTAAAATCATGTAACCTTTACTTAGAAAGGTAAGTACCACATTTTATTTTTACCTCTAACAAGTAGGATATTTTCAGCATGAGCTAATTAAATAGAGATTAAACTTATCAGAACATTTGGTCGACGCGACGCGCGATCAAAATGCTGGTATCAACGAATAATCAATGCAATTTAATGGTGCAATGATGCCAGCATGCTGGGCACGCTGCCAACTAGCAGTGGGCTGGAGCATTTGCACTGCATATGAGTATTAATAATAATAATAATTGTAGTAACTGTCGTGATATATATAGAGCGTAGCATTTTTAATTATGGCACACAATTATTATTATTATGGTAACAATAGTAGAGAAAATAATTTGTCTTATTTTTTATGTGTGTTCAGCAGTGGACGATCCGGCTGATACAGTATTAAAGTTATACATTTTTGAACATCTCAAAACATAAAATTATAAGGAATTCCGATATATTGTGTGCTATAATCTGTAGAACAACAGATTCTGAAAACACCGATAAAATTTTAAAATAAAAATAAAAAAATATTTTTATTTTCTGTTGGGAGTTTAATATACATTTCCAAGATATTTGTAACACATTATATATAACAAGGCCAAAATTACAACTCGCGTGTCAAGCCGACTCCTACAGCCTTTTGTTTAAAAACTATAAAACAGTAAATAAAAAACGGTCAAGCACGTGTCGGGCCACGCGCAATGTAGAGTTCCGTAGTAACCCGTTATCATAATATGGAATAATTTTGTTGTTCTTTATCTTCTAAGTGTTCTAAGCAATTTGTTCTTTTGTTTATAAATTGTGATTGCTTGCACGTGTAGACTGTTGTTGACCGTGACTATTAAGTAGGAATCATGGATTATCTATACGTTTCTTAGTTGCTCACAAACTATTTTCTTCTCTTCATTTAACGACACCTATCTATAACACCATAAAATGCATAGTCCCTTAAGTTAACACTGTATATGTATATATATCTATATATAGTGTTAACTATATAACGATACTGAAGGGACTGTGCATATATATATATATATATATATATATATATATATATATATATATATATATATATATATATATATATATATATATTCAAAAACCAACAAACAGAGTCACAATATTTTCCTAGTGAAAAAATATTATTATTTATAATAATAATTATGAGACAGCGAGGATGAGGTCTAAAAAGTACCTTATACCGAAGCTAATCGATCAACTCTGTGCAGACATATCTGTTATGACTTATGATATAGGTCATACAGAAGAATAATATCTAATTGTTGCCTCCTAGAAATCAATTGCAATAATTTATATTTGTTTAACAGCTCTTCATAATAGTTTAATATTATGCAATAAATACGTTAATTCGTTGTTGCAGTTACTAAAGGACCTTATGACAAAATTGAATATTTTTAAACCATGTGATATTATTATATTTTGAATATTTACAGTAACGATTAATTTACTAACTAATATTCTTCCTTAATCCTTTGTGACTTGAACTTCATCAAATTAGAATCCCATAACACATATGTAAAATTACACATTACAAATCACATACCCTTCACATGCACGTATACTCAAACATACAGAAACACGCACCGACACATACACCTTTCAAATTCCTCACAAACATTCAATTAAACTCGTACACCAATACTACACCACAGAACAATGACTACACGTAAATATTAATTATTAATAATATACAAACGTTAATTCGAATAAAACAATTTCGTTAAATAGTTTTCCTATATGTATATATGTTTCAATGTATTGGTAGAATTTTGAATTGTTACTAAATAGTATATATATAAGAAAAAATATAGATGTGTTACAGATTATCTAAAGCCAGAAAGGACCTGGCTCTTGAGATACAGGCCACCAGCCTAGTTGTAGAGTCATAGATGTATCACAATAAGGAGGAATAAACATAATTTGTATATGTATAAAATTATTTGTTTTTGTCTTAGGAGTAAAATTATTTTTAATAAAATACACTTTTAATCTGCCCAGATCCTTTTGGAATTTTAAGTGGTCTTGATAAGTATTTATAGAATGATACATTTTCAGGTCATCGGCATGTAATAGCAATTTAAAAAACTTAAAATATTGTTTAATATCATTTGACGATAAAAAGTAACGGGCCTAATATTGACCCTTGGGGGACCCCAGAACTAATTGGAACCACATCTGGTTCAAAATTAACGCTTTCTGGCAATGTTTCGTGATATATGATTTGAACCAGCGCCATAAATTACCTCGAATTGCGTTATAAGCTCTTTTGTCTAGTGAAATCCTGTGATCCATTCTATAAACCACTTTTGAAAATCAGTAAACACACTGTTTGTTTGTTTGTTATTGTCTACGTTATAAATATTTCAGTAAAGCTTCGATAAGGTGGGCAAAATTGAGATTGGGCGATAGTTTGCTACAACTTTAAATAATCCTTAGGTTGAATATATGGTGGACTGGAAAACAAATGGTGTCAGCGGTGTACTTAAGAACTTGTGGTCAAACATTATTAACTCCAGCGCCCTTAGTTGGATCGAGCTTACGTAGTTCCGATTTGATATACATTTGATTATAGTAAAACAAACATCACTGATAATTATATCTGACGTGTGGTTATCTTCAGAAATATAAAATTTATTATCTGCCTTATAACCGTCGGTAACAGTTGAGGGTTCAAATACTGATTGGAAGTGATTCAAGTAAATGTTACTGATATCTACTGGGTCACTTGATATTTTTGGAGCACCCATCTTCCAAGCAGTCTTGTCTGCCCTACCCCTAGAGTGTTTTTTATAAGCCAGAGACGCGGAGATGGAGCGGCGCAAGTATACGGCGAAGGTGTAGCGAGTACGCTGCGATAAGGTTGCGGGAAGACTAAAGCTGCGTACCCACAGCGCCGGAGCTGTCATAGAATTACTTCACTTCTAATAAGACATTTGTCTCTAAGCCTAACCATTTTTGTTGCCGTTTTCGTGCTTGTGATTTATGTTTAATTATTTTCATGAAGAAGAAGCTAATTTTGAGAAATTTCATTATTTCATTAGTATTAAAGAAAACTATAGGTTTCTGTAACCCCTTCCCATCAATGAGGAATATTCCGCCCTTTCTCCCCCTCCCAATTGCACAAAATATATACATATATATACCATATCTAAAGTCCTTCTAATGTTTGTAGATACACTTTTTTTTTTATTAATTAAAAACAAAATTGTTTCCTTAATCCCCCACCCCTCTGGGGGGCTGCTACAACTCCTCCTCTCCCTCCTGCACCCCTTCCTATAGTACATAACTATCTATTCCGATTCTAGTCCTTCCGGTACTTCATCTGAGTAACTTTAAAGGATTTATTCTAAGGATTTTGTATTTGGTGAAAAATTATCTAATACCCAAGTTCAACGACTATTACTGCTAAAGTAATAAAGTTATCTTAACCGCTATAATTTTCATTGAAAGTTCATGAACTGCACTATCATTGTGAATTTTTTCAGACTTTTTGGTTTTAGACGGGGGGGGGGGGGGGGGGTGGAGGACGCTCTACTGGAACAAAAATTTGCACTTTAAAGTTGAATATTTCGTAAATGGATCAATAAATCGAAAAATATTATTTGCATGTCATTCAGTCATTTTAAAAGACCTATTCAATGATACCCCACACGATGGGATAGACGACGAATAAAAATTCATACCCACATCACACACAACCAAAAAAAAATTTTTTCAAAATTTTATTTTACCACTTTTTCGGCGTGGTAAGTTTACATACCCGTACAAAATTGCAGCTTTCTAGTACAAACGGTCTCTTAGCAAAACCTCGGACAGACGGACAGACAGACGGACATGACGAAACTATAAGGGTTCCTTGTAGGTACTACGGAACCCTAAAAAGGTTAAAAAATAAAATAATCATTTAAAATTACCAAATTTAAGTTTTACCTGTAGGTACTTTTAATGAAGTATCAAAATCCAAGTATCCAAAAAAAATCTAAAATATTAATTATTTCATCCGTATTCATCTCTGTTTGAAGTAATAACCGGCATATCATATAAAATGTGGCAAATTGTATGAATAAGAAAATTGTAGTAGAAATTAAATAGACGCACACTTTTTGTTAGTGACACTAACTCTCGCGTAAGTCATGGACAAAAAGTTTACGACTAACTGTGTTGTCCCTTGTCGTGTCAGAATAATAATTAAATAGGTTTTGATGAATTTTCACAAAAAATGCACGCGCGTGTATAAAAGTTTTTTAATTACTCGCGGTCTCGAGTTTTCGCATTATCTCGCCCGTTGCATTTTGGTCGAGGGCATTTCGACGTTTTGAATTGACTTAATTGAATTAGACCCTAGGAGACTATACTGACTCTCAACATACCTATTTGTAAGAGAAACATTCACGCTACCGAAGACAAAAGCGATAGCTTTTGTATTGCACAAAGAAAAAGTCCTTACTCAGTAATTTATTAGACACCGCCCTGAACCGCTCGTAACCGGTTCTCTAGAAAATTGCGGCGGAAACGGAATACGTAAACACGAGTATTTATCTCGGGCTGACGCCGCAGTGATAAACAAATGAATGCGATTGTAATAACAAATTTTACACCGTTCTCTCTGTTGTCTTTTTTCCGGAATTTCGGATGAATTCATAGAGCTTGGAGTGTTGATATTTGGATTTCTTCCAATATGTCGAGCCGAATGTCGGCTCGACATATTTCACCCTTCGACTCTTCAACAACAATGGTTATATCGGTATTTACACTCTTCGAACACAAATGGTATGAAATTTTTAGATATATTCTTTGTTAGAAAGAAGATAATATATACAAATATTAACACTGCTAATTTTTTGCATCAGGCAGTGTTCTGTCTGGCGTGTTCATTATATACTTGTTGAACGCCTTTTCATATTAGCTATTTATACTGAGAACAGTCCTGAACAGTCAGAAGGTGTCTAAAAAGGCTCATCTGGCTGTTCATGGGAGTGTTAGTTCCGACACTAATGTATGGTAGTGAAAGTTGGGTGTGGCAGAAAAAGCATGAAAGTAGAATAAATGCCGTGGAGATGAGAGCATTGAGGAGCATGATTGGAGTCAAACGGAGTGACAGGATAAGGAATAGTGTGATAAGGGAACGATGTGGTGTGAATGAGGATGTAGTGACAAAAATCGAGAAAGGTATGTTAAGATGGTTTGGACATGTGGAGAGAATAAATGAAATAAGAATGACTAAACAGATATACATGGGACAAGTGAACGGAAGTTTTGGAAGGGGAAGACCTAGGCGAACGTTCCGAAATCAGATTGAAGACGTTCTGAAAAAAGGCCAGGTCAAGAGTACCCTAAACCGACGCTTATGTATGAAAGGATTGATGAGTGTAGATGAAGCGAAAGACATATGTCAGGATCGTAGTAAGTGGAAATCCGTGGTCTCTGCCTACCCCTACGGGAAAGAGGCGTGATTTTATGTATGTATGTATACTGAGAACAAAAGCATACAATTAGCACTCTAAATAAACTTGAACCGTCATTGGGGGAACTTTACCGACTATGGCGAACATTTTACCATCATAAAATGTCAAAATGTAATATTCACTACCATGGGACAGTGATCTAGAAATTAAGAAGTAAAGCGCTTTCATTATAAAAGTTTGAGTATTTGTTTATAATTATCTCGTTCGGACATCGCAACGTCTAGCAGTCTAAAGGATGATTGCATATAATCACAATACTTTAGAACTTTGTTAGATAATTCAAAGTATGTCCATTTATAATACGTATATGCGTTGATTATTCCTTTTTTATTTGCTAAAAAAGTAGTGTTATTTTAAAATCAATAGTAAGATTTCATAAATTAATACGTCATATAAAATTTTTGCACATTCTTTTTCTCTTCATCCTCAGTAGGGTTTGGTGTCAAATCGATCGCATATAATTACTATAAAACTCTTGAAAATTATATTAAGATTTCGTAATAATAAAAATACAACCGTATGCATACATAAAATGCTTAAACATGTTAACCATAAAAGGAGAAGATCTCTTGTTTTGATTGTGTAGTTCATCCTATATTTTAAGCAGTTTTGACGAAACGTGCTAGAATATTGGACGAATTATCTCAAAATATATTCTGAATATAAATTTTCCATTAAACGTAGTATTTTTATAGTCCTTCCTGCCTTTTTCACTAAGAAGTCAAATTTAATTACAGAATCCTTTTTGTATTAACGCGGAAAAGGCACTCGTAAACCAGACGCGTCAATATGGAATTTATATTGTCGCATTACAAGCCACATCTTAATGAAAACTACTTCCATTCCCTTTAGTAAAAGGTTTTTTTGTAACCGGCTATGAATTTTTTAGAATTTGACATTAAAAAACAGCAGTACAAAATTTTATTGTATCATTATTATAACACAAAGTATTTATTATATTGTTCTTTTTTCCATTGGTATTCACATACTTGGGAAACATTTTAATATGAGGAACTAGTCAGATCGAGCTGAGATTTGGCATATTATATGTAATTGTGGTGACAATGCCATAATATCTACTGTGTAGTTTATATTATGGTGGAGCTAGGAAAATCATGGACCTGGTATAATAAAGAAGGCCAACTAATTTTGGCACCCGCTGATGATTGGCAAAAAATGTGTAACGTTTTTTAATTGTGAGTTTTGCATATAAAACTGACACTATAATAAATAGTAAATGAACAATCAATATTAAGATTCGGAGTATAAATTCACATTTTTTTATTAATAGTAAACGAATAAGTACTACTACTGTAGATATAGTCAGGTTTATAAAATATCTTGACTATATTATTAGAAAATCTTGACTCCTTGATTTAATTATAAAACTTGTCGCGCCTTCTAATTAAAAGACGGAACAGAGAAATTAGATGAAAAGGATTTGGTTTCTTAAACAAAATTGATATTATCAAATTAAGTCAAACTCGGTTATAAATCTTTATTTAACAGTTAATCTTTATTCTAAAAGGAGAGGAGAGAGAACCTCAGGCTTTTAATCAAGTCAAGGCTACTTAAGTATTATTAGTCTAGATTTGCAGTTACACAAGTTTTAGCCTTAACTGAAGCAACATTCAAGTTTCATATGAAGTAACAGTTGAGTTATATTTCACTAAAGCTGTATATACGTGTAGGTACTAAAACTTAGAAACGGATTGAGATCAAATTTGTTGTATTTCTGTATATTGGTATATATATTTCTTTGGTCATATTTAAGGACATTGTTATCTCGATTCGGTAACGAGGGAGCTCGATTAAACTAAATTCCATGCTTGCAAGTTGCACCCGGGAGCTAGTCACACATGTAAATATGTATTAATTTTTCATTTTGGCCCAAAATCTTGTATGGAATTTTAAATAAATGTGTGTTAAATACTATGTGTATATAGTTGTTTGGAGCGTACGGGTTCAACCTTGCACAACAGTGAAAATCCTGATTATGATTCTTACTCAACAAAGAAACACTATAAAATATAACAATACAGTCTAACATTAAGTTTATCTAAAATGTCAGCGTTATGATAATCATTTTAAGTGTACACTTATACCTATATATAAGTCAATTGGTGGTTTTAGGACAACAGATTAATCGTATAGTATAACACATGTATACAGCGTGTCCCAAAATTCAACGATAAGCCGGCATCGGAGCATGGACCTACTCATGACTCCTCGGAAAAAAAAAAAAATTATAACTGTTTTTTTTATTAATTACAGAGACTTTTATAATTTCATCGATATTCGATACCCATTATGCTATTTTCAACTACCATGACCACAATTTTTGATATTTTTTGTGCATTAGCAACCTAAGAAGGACGGCTATCTACCACAATCCTTTAAAATTACAGAAAGTCTGTAGTTATTTTACAAAAATCAGTAAAAAAAAATTTTTTTCTTATAATTTTCATAGATTTTAACATTCTATGCACTTTCTATAGTCTGGGTTAAAAAAAAAGTATGGACACTACCATGGCAAGTTTTATTAAAAGTTGGCGCAACTTTATAAAAGTCTCTGTAATTAAAAAAAAGGAATTATAATTTTTTTTTTTCCCGAGTAGTCATGAGTAGGTCCATGCACCGATGCCGGCTTATCGTTGAATTTTGGGACACGGTGTATACTTAAGTCAGCAGGTTTCACTCAACATAAGTAAGTGTACCAAATCTTTGGTAACAAAACGTCAACGCCCTTCCTTTCACGGCTCACTAACCCTTTACAGCCCTATAACTAACGAAGCTGTAAAAATACTTGATCCGAGAAACTCTAATAAAAGCCCTCTCGGCGGCATTTCACACTTTTCAATCACGTTTATGCATGCAGATCGGTCCCATCCGGCTGAATACGACCGGACTTGGGTATACCCGGGTGTACTTAACTATGCGTAGACATAATAGACTGACCCGGGTCAGAAATATATTAAGGGTATGTTTTTTACACTACACTTCTAGTCAAGGCTTTGGATAAACATTACAGAAAGACGAATGACTTAATAATCTAGAATTCTTCGTGCAGGTGCTGGGTCTATTGCGATGCAGAGCTCAAGCCAAGGGTGCCTGGGACTTGCAACCTATGGAGTAGGGTACAGTCCCCTTTACGTGGCCATCAATGCTCCTCTCACAGCTCGAGGTTACTTCCCTCTCTAAACAAATTTGTTAAGATCCTTCTAATGCCACATACACGTTCTAAGATGAAAGTCATGGTTGTTCTTGACAGGCCACGGTCTCTTAATAGGTTATGAAGGGATTTCGCAGGTATACCCTTTGCATGACCAAATGTTTTGTAATTTTACAAAACATGTTTTGTAATTTTACAAAACATACGTTACCATTCTAAAGCTATTATTGCAAACAAGAGTAAATTAATAACCTGTAAAATGTTGACCCGAAGTCGATTTTAGATAACATTTTAGTAAAAAAATATTTTTTAAGGTTTTTATTCAAATAGCAAAACAATTATCCGTATAACGCTGACTTTGCTGTCCTCGTGCTGACTGTCGCGGATACCTAGCTTGCTAACAAAATGAGAAATGAAACGATGTCAACTGATGGAACGTGCCGATGTCGACGACGGACAAAGATCGAGCGCGCGTTCACTCTAGACTTGAAAATTCCCAGGTTATTAATATGAGGAAACCAGAACTCGCAACTTTACTTAATTCGGCTCAAACAACATGTGCATGTTACAAAATCACAAATATACGATAGGAAAAATTTAAGTCATGTGCGGGATTCGAACCCGCGTCCATCCACCCCTTGAGCCGGGGTATGCTCTAACCAATTGAGCTAACATGACACGACGTCATAACTCGAATCTTTCCTATCGTTCTTTAACCATCGTATTGGGTTGGATGTTGATGTGCATGTTGTTTGAGCCGAATTAAGAGAATATTTTCTCATTAGCAGATGTGAAAATCAATTCAGGGATGCTGCAATTACACTGATTATGTCAACGAACCACGCACACGGCCGATATCTAAATGCGATTTATTAAATTTTTGGATTGAATTAATTGGAAATCTATGAGTGATATACCCTTTTGTCGTCGTCTTATGTATTTTTTGCGCTTATTGAAATTTCAGACATAAGGACCTTGCATATGACATCTCGGTTAGCGAACGCAATACAAACCCTAGTCGGATGCCTTTGAATGGTTTTTATTTTCAGCTCCCATGGAGATCGTAAAACAGAAGTATTCTACTAAGGGCTTCTAAATGTGGATCAATTATAAACTGAGCTGCTATACTGACGGTTAACCTAAGGGAAGACATTTTATTAGTAGTTGCCGTTAATGTATAGTAGTTAGTTATAGTAGTTAGTAAGTTAAATAATATCAGGCAGACGAACTACTTGTTCCAATAGTGTAACAAATATTACAGTTAATTATAGAAAGATTTGTTTTAATAGGCTATCAGTTTTAAGCACACAATGTTTATAAAATCATAATTTAGAAAGGGCAATATTACTTGTTATGTTTAAAGAAACAAGAGTGTCAATTTATTTTATGGGGCTAATTATATTAGGTATATGTGAGTTAAACCTAATTAATTTAATTTCAGAACATATTCAAAAATCAGAAGAACTAATAAAAAAACTGTAAGAAGAGCATTTAGATGTAAATTACTAAATAAGCGTTTTAATTGCAAACGTCTAAATAACTTTGCTGTTGCGAAATTCGCTTTTTTAAACAGCACAGGGCAAGGGACATGAATAATGCAAATAGCCCAGAGTTTGTGTACACACCGACACGCCACGCTTTAATGCCTTATTTTTAATGAAGTTCATAATACACTGTGGAAATGAGAATTTTCGTTAAATGTTGATCATTTTAGAGCATCCGCACCTTTACAAAAGAGAAGCTTCAAAGGATCATAGCTTGGACCTTAATAAATGTACGAGAATACTTCTTAACTTGAAACTTAACGGTATTTTGAGCACGATTCAAAAGGACGAGAGGTTTTGTGAACTTGCGTTTACACAATATAGCTCTCGTTCATTTCAACAGTAGACGTACTTCGAGCAACATATTGTGTATTGTATAGAAAATAGATTAGAGAAATTATGGAGTTCTAAATATTTTTTGAGCTTTATTACTCTTTTAATCAACTGTTTGCAACCCTTAGCATGTTCATTGCAAAAATATTCTAAAAAAAAAAAAATGATTATTTTTAACCGTCAAAAAACGGCTATTGATATACAAATAGTATTAAGATACAAGCACCAAACTTGGCACGCCTATAGTCAATTATAGATAATACCTTAGAAGGTATTATAAGAAATAACATAAACTAAACATGTACAGGTTGAACTGCCGAATAGGATATCGAATTATGTATTTGAGTAGAAAAATTATTAACAAAATCGACTTCAAACATAAAAAAGGCATTTTCAGGGATAACTCAAATTATACAACTCGTCAGATATCACTCAAATTTGAATAGACCACAAGACAAGCAGCAGCTTTCAAATATTAAAAAAAGCAATAAAATCGGTACACCATGTAAAGAGTTATGAGGAACACTGATAAAAAAATACAGTCGCATTGAGAACTTACTCTTTTTGTTAGAATCGGTGAAAAATTCGATATTTTGGTATACATATGTGTATATACATACATACATATATTGATGCTTCCCTACACATTATGCATAAGCATAATGTGTAATAAGCATCGATATGCGAGTCTCACCTGCATAATATCACCTGCATGGCTCGTTTCATTTTTAAATTCGAAGACAAGCATATTGCGATTGGTATTTGCCAAATATAATGAAAATCTCATCAGCTGCCTCCAATATATTATTCATATCATACAAACTATGTCGAACATATATAAATTATAAAATCAAACAAAACAACTCTCATGAACCTACTCTTAAATCAGCGCACGCTGCAACGCTCGCTCCACGCGAAAAGAATAAGAAGTAAGTTTTATAAAATTATAATTATTTTCCGACGTTGTTCTTTAATATCAAAATCGTATTAACAGTGTAAAGATGGTGTGACATGGTTCAAAGATATTATTTCAATATCGTTTAGGCTGATATTTGAATTTCATTCCGTAACTTAAAGTAATTTCAATTCATAAACATGTCTTTAGCTCCAGAAGTTTTGGTGCCATATACAACGATACGTTAGAATCATAGTCAAGGTCTGACGAATCTATGTATATATTAAAGCTATTTTTATATAACATTGATTGCCTACAAATTTAGGCCTGAATCAGTTTGAGGTCATGTATACTATACCCGTAGTAAGTACGATATAATCAAAGGCTGGTTAGGATTGATGTTGAGCATTGTCGTACTTTCAGAAACGAGTTATAAATTAACCCACGCGAATGGAGTTTCAGAGCCCATACCTACTTAAAATAAAAACAAAACAACCAACACTTAATTAATTCCCTTTCTGCCAGATATACATTTTGCACTTATACATAGACCCCAATATTTAAGGCATCACCCATAATTTCCTTTAGACCTCTAAAGGAAAATTTGCTTAATACCTCGATCAAACGTGAAAGGATCGCCGGGGGGCGGATTTAATATAAATTGCCTGAAGAGTCATTCATCGAACTTAATTTATTGCTTGGAAAATATATTTATATTATGTTAATTATCTCAAGTTTGAACGGTGCCTATTCATTATAATTATGTTATGTCCATTATCTTTGTACATTTCTTTGAGACGGTGATAGCTCTGTCTGTGGTCATTGATGTCTTCTGCCACATCAAGCCTGTTATGAGTTGTATGAAGTCTGACTAGTAATGGGGTACATATTTTCAGCATATATGTAGAGCATTTTACATGCTGGCTAGTCACCACTCTCTAGAGTAGAATCTACCGCAATGGCCCGTTTTGCTTGATGTTAAAAGCATATCAAAAATATTTTCAAGTTCTTATTATAAAGATTTACCATCGGTTCTATGTCCGGTCTCCTTTCCCTTGGAAATCTCCCTTGCAACAGTGAACCTGTAAGGCGTTGCGATGAACAGTCAGCTCTGCATAGTAAGATTTAAAAATAAGGTAGGCATTGATGCCAAAACTCCCACCTTCTCTTTTTTACTGATATTTCTTTGCCTAATAAAAAGGTTCACGATTTTATCAATTATTACAGCCTTAATATATCATACATATTATATGTAAAGGTTTATATTTTAGTTTTATAACTACGCTCAATGCTTATATATTTAAAGCGTTGTGAATATCATGATCGCCACTTTGAATTCCGTGCTGACACTTTATAAGTTATTTTTTTAATTTCCATATATTATTGACCTACAAGAAGCAGCTTATTTAAGTTTAACACCCACAGAATGCTTGAAGAAATTTATTTATTTGTTCAAAAATGTATCTAAAGAGTTCATCTGTGTATTGTTTTAATATATTACGAAAATTTTCGCCTCTATTTTTCCCTTCTCTCCTCAATACCTTTTCAGGTTTGCGCTGCTTTAATAAGGCTTGTAAATTTACATAATAGGTCCTGAGAGAGGCCCCGGGGGTCGTCACTGCTTAATATGGATTAAAATTATTATTGGTCGACTTTTGTACGTAAATCTTTTAGACCGCGGTTACGAGGTGCCATGCCAATTAAGTAGAACAGATGCTTTTTCTTTTCAAGTGACATTTTGCAAAAGGGACATTCTGCTTCGGGATTAATTGATGCATAAAAATATCTAGCGCTTATACTACAGTTCATGTATTTGTATATTTATGTAAATATATATGTGAAACTTGCGACAAGGAATTAAGTTACTTCAAGCCAATATTAATGAAATGTTATTGCAGCGCTTACGTAGTTTTTTAACCGAAAAATAATTATTAGAAAAATTATATGTTATTCATACGACATGTTTGTATGTAATATTTTTGTAACTGAAATATATTCACATCTGATATGAGACGTTGTGGCTCACTTAGACGACCATAATAGATATTTGCAGACTTTGTCTTTGTGTATGAGTCTGTTAGCATGTGTGTCATTTTGTCTCGAACCATTGTAGTTCAAAACGGTTAAAATGGTCACAAAGGATATCATCCGAAAGCAGGCATAAATGCAATAACAGTTTTTAGCCGTCTGATGAATAAAACTTATCAGCCAAGGCCAACACCTCCAGGTTTAAGCATAGCCCGCGCACCACCTTACGCCTACGAAGCCCCAATTTACCTGCAACAAATATAGGTGATCAAAATCACAAATTATTTTTGTCAGCTTATTTACTTTGCAAGCGGTAATGCAATAAATTAAATGTTATAAAATTATAATCAATTCTATAAGTGTAGATATAGCCATAAAACTTATCCAAATCTCACGGTATTACGTGATCAAGTATAAAATATAACCTAGCAGCAAAACAAATAAAAAAATAATAGAATTTGAAGTTCCTGTAGTAGACGTCAAATATATTTACTAAAATATTTTTTTTACAACTCGCATTATGCCTTGATTAATAAAGCATTACGAACTACATACAACAGTACATACAGCTACTAACAACGCAAGCATTCAGGCAACCTAAAGGCCACTGGCAGCATTTCCTCGTTGAATAATAATACTAATAACTTATAATATTACAATATATATATATATATATCTGCGAACAAATAACATTGCCAACATAGAATATTTTGTTTTCCCATACTTTCATAATAGTGCTCCGAAAATATTCCGCAGCAAACAAGAGGTTGTAAAGAAAAACTTTCATCCGTAAACTTAGTTTTAATAATACCAACATTTTACTTTAAGCTACAAGTTTTTGTATAAGCGGTTCCTCAATTCTTTTACAAGTGGCGTGCAGTAGTGATGTGAAACAGACAAAATTTTGTAGTCTTGATTTCGTCTCCAAAAATACCTATTTTATATAATGTCACCTGATGTAAAGTTATAACGCGGTCGCGAGTGGAACATGCTCGTCTAGCAGATACCTACATACTAGAAGAGTTAAATACTTTTGCAAGGACCTGTCTTGAGATTTAATTTCAAATTTGACCTCTGTCAAATCCCCATGTCAAATTTTATGCCAAGTATTTTATTTTTTTCTACAAAATAAAATCCTTGCAAGGTGCATCAATCAGGTTATGAACTACAAGTTCAACGAATATTTTCAATCAAGGCTTCTGTATGATGAGTCCTGGTGTGGAAATGAGCTGGACTTTAATTGTCACTTCCAGTTGTAGCTATGGAAACGTAGGTGTAGATAATTTTCTTTAGATCTATTCGAAATATACATATTATATATATATAATATACATGAACATAGTCAGGATAAGTCAAAAATGAGGCAACATCTGATCTTCTGATCTGCGTTTCCGTGAGAAACAAGATAAGGTTTTGTAGGTAGTCTCTAGATAGTGGAGAATTAGAATGAGATAAGAGTGCAGGCCTTGAATGGTAGAGAGGTGCACTTTCAGTTGGAAGACAACCACTGTAAAATTATCTTCTTATATTTTGAAATTTCATGACGGTAGAATGAAAAGGGTAAATGGTTGCAACGTACTGACGTATTACCTATTGACTCAAAGGCACATGATGAATATGCGGCATGAATACGATAGCTAGTTCGGAGACTACAGGGACATCTGAAACCCTTAAGAATGTCCGTTGGATTCTCTCTTCTGGTTGATGTTGACCACCGACATTGGTGGAGCCGTACATCTATATTATTCATAGCTAGTATGCCGCAACAGGCAATGGCTGAGGATGGAGGGTAGTTTCTGGAACAATTTAGCAAAATAAGAATTTATATTTTCACTTCCTATTAAGAAGGTGAGTGGAACTGTACCTGTGCGCACTACTACCAGGTAGTGAAAAGGTAGTTTTCACGTGTATTAGGAAACAGAGGTGAGATATCTTGCAACGCGAACTAACTAACATTCTTCAGATCCCAAACTTACACCTCCTGTAACACCTCCGTAATAACTATAATGGAAATAAAAAACAAACTTTAAAAACAGTTACTACACGATGGCACTTCTCCGAGGTCAGAATACTTACATTTATCCTGTTTGTCTAAATTAAGTACAAATTTATTTTAAAGACGTGTATTCTAATAATAAGTAAATCTCTACTATAAAATATAAAAAAATAAGTTTGCTCATACCATTATTTCTACAACGCTTATACCATGGATAGCCATCGACAACTTTCAGAATCTAGTTGAGAACAAGACCAGCCTTTCTCAACCCCACCTCCATGCCGTACAAAAACACCTTACATAGGTAATTAAAGGTCATATAATTTTAAGTATTACTTTGTTTAAATTTAAAAAACGATTTAAAACAATTAAAATATTTCAATTCTAGTAAGCTAAGTTTAAGACCTGTCCTTTACAACCACATCTCTAATATAAAAACACCGCAGTTATTTCAATGTCTTATGCAGATTGGCGTTCTCTCAAGGCCTTACAGTTATAAAGGGAAGAAAGAGAATTTTACACATGCCGTCACTTATGCGGGACTTTGGTGCGGGACGCGGGAACAATGCATACGAATGTATGGAATTAATTCTCGGGGCATAATATCGTATCTTCAAGTCCCATTTTGCTATGTAGGGCAAGGGTGTAGGGTTGCCTTGAATTGAATGTATTTTCTGTTACTTGTTTTACTTATTCAATTTTAATACTTGCAAATATTATGAATGTATAAGTGACATAGTTTATTAATTATGTTACTTTTATTGGCTTAAATTAAATTTAATAAATTGTTATGGACCTTTTCTACACTAATATATACTAACATTATAAAGAGGAAAGATTAGTATTTTGGAATGAAACCATAGATAAATGAATTATTTCTCTATGATGAAACGAATATATTTAAATACTACTGGAACGATTTGGATAAAATTCGGTATGGAAATAGTTTGAGACCCGGAAGGACATAGGATAGATTTATTTACGTTGCTTTTTTATGGTTTAAATTAACTATAACGAAATGTGTTATGACCTTTTTGTGTTATAAAGTGATCAGGCGAACCAGTTTTCCGCCTTATGGTAAGCATCATGTCTTTTCGATACAGTAGCAATGTTACCTTCCTCGTGCTGCTTGGCACTGCACTCGTCTCTCTGAGACACGAGTTCTTATGTATCATTTGCCCAAAAATGTATATGCTATAATCCCCTTCACGCTTATATCCAGCGAAGTTTGTTCACTACTGCTTCGAGGCAGAGTATCTGGCACTGCGGTGGTACCCACCAAGACGGACTCTTGCTGAAGATATGACACATTGACATTCTGTACCTGGGAAAAATATTAAGCATATTAATTATCCCCGATTCAAACATGAAGTTATACCTTTAAACGTTTGATGACTGAAATTATTAATCCTAGTATGTACTTAGTCGAGATATCCCAGAATAATGACACATTGAATATTGTAGTATCGCGCCGTGAAGCACTTTACTGAAACTGTGCGTTAAGCTGTTACCGACAGACGTCTGGTGTTAATCATCAGGCTAATAAAACTCCTTAATGGGGCAAATAAAATGTTATAGACGGGCAATTAAATTCGAAGTAGAAACACGAGATCGTGGGTTAGAAATCCGAGTCATACAATATCTAGGGATTTACTGACAAATCCCTCGTGAGGTGCCGGGCTAAAATTGCACCCTCATAAGTTCTTGAGGGTGTCGTAAGAAAGGACTGAGATTAAAATAAGGGAAGCAGCTATTTCTGAGACAATGCAATATTACACTTCGGGCACTAAGACGCCTGCCAAGCGTGGGGATTATGGCAAACCCACCTTTAGTGGTGGAAGCTGTGATCAGCACAGCAGTGGATAAAACGGCTGGTACAGTACTAACAATAAAAACAACAGTAGCTGTCTGGAGTTGAACTGTACCCAGTACGATAGCAATACTCTCACCCCACCACCAAAACATGTTTGGCGAAACATAGTTGTTGATACATGCATGGAAATGTTTTATGTCTTGTAGAAAATTGACGCCTTATAAGAGCTATATCGAAAATTGTTGTCGTAGTCAATATTATCTGACGACCTTCCAACACTCTCAAAGAAACTATGGTCGCAGCTAACATTTTAGTGCCAAAATGAAGCAGTGATGGCTCAATGGCATTGGCTATGGACTGCCGCGCAGCAGGTCTATGGTTCGAATCCCGCCCAGAGCTTGAGCTTCATCGCATGGTGGAAGGGCATTTTGCGAATGCCCGCCTGGCTAGCGACCACCCTCAAGTAGAAAGTCTATCGCCAAGTACCGAAAGGTGTGTTCCGGCAGTAGTCCTTGAGAGCCAGTGAAATTACAGGCACAATGAGATTTAACAACTATGTCTCAATGTGACGGGCGCAGTGCAATTCGTGAGTTGTCATGAATTGCAACTGTTATAGGCAGAGGTTAGTCCACTTAACATCAGGTGGGCCTCGAGCTTGTTCCGTCACAATAACATAAAAAAAAAAAAAAAAAAAAATTACCAGCCAAGGTAAAGTAAGCTATAAAACTCTGTCTAACGCAATCTCGCCTATCGATACAAAGACATTTATACTTGCCAACAAAAGCTTTACGATCGAGACATACATTGTAGGCTAAAGAAGCTGAACAACTAAAGGGGTGTCTTTATTTTGTTTTAGGATTAAGGCCCTGATTTCCAGATTTGTGGTTCCTTAAGAACAAACTCTTGCTCAGCACAACAATTATAAGATAATGATAAGAAACCATTGTCTGTGGTAGTTTATAAACAGATCCAGTAAATAAAACACCAAAACTTGGAGATTTTTTGGTACGACTTTCTATTGACGTCCGTCGAATTGAGGGGGGAGATGGGGTGGAGAGAAGAGGGAGGGGTGGTACCCCTCCCTCTTCAAAGAAAAAGTACCGGAGGCCCCCCTTTTTTTAATTTTCCTCATTAAAATTAAGATTTATTTTTTCAAATCGATTGGCACTAAAAATGGGACTGAAAGGGGAGGATCCTCCCTTCCCTTTCCCACCACTTTTATTACGATATAATGCAAAGTTTTTGAGTTATTCATATTTCTGTAAAATCATAACCTCACTTTTATGAAACACTTCACTGATTAAATTTATAGTTTTGTTAGATGTATAACAGATTTTTTAGCGCTTCGCCCGCCGCTCCCTCGATGCGCTCGCTCGGCTCGCGCGTTGTGTTGTCGCAGTTTCAGTCTAACCTAACCATGTTTTTTTTTTTTTTTTGGTGGGGTGTTCGTGAGTATATTTTTAGATTTGTTTTTTATCGTTTTCTTGTAAAATATGCATTACGTTGTAATAAGAGTGGTATTAATTTAATCATATTTATATATATGTATATATAGGTTTATGGTATCGTAAAACGTAACGTTTACTGCCGAGAATCTTATATAATCTGTGCTACCACAGATTTGTTAATCCCTACGGATTGGAATTAATATTACATTAATAATTGATTTTCAATTATTATTTTTCTCAAAAACTACGCGTTTCCTGTTATTGAAACTTTGCGTGTGTATTCATTATAATGTAATAAATAAAAAAAAATTATGAACCCCTAACCCGAAGGAATGCAAAGGAAAACTGTGGCGATTTTTTATTCAGTGTGAACATTTAAACCTTTTTTGACATAATTTTTTGGAATTCTATTGAATTTTTGCTTATATATTTTTTTTTTTTTAATACTTGGTATGTTATTGTGTTTGTTTCTAGCTCCTAAATTCTAAATTCAATCAGCCCCTTAAAGAGTTGGCTTCAAATATATGGCCAGCTATCTATCTGATGCTCCTTAGACATTTAAAAGCTTATTAAGATTCTAAATTATGATACTAAACTCAATTACGTCCTAAATGCGCAGCAACACTTAATTTACTTGATGACGTTTGTATTGCCATGAACATATAAAAATATACGCCTGTATCCTCCGAAAGATAGGCAGGTGTTGTCAAAACACATCAAGAACCAAATGGGTTGACATGAAACAGCCGTGATCCTTTAGCCGGTAACTGTAACTAAGGCCGAATATCTTGCAGTACCAAAGCATGTTATCTCCGCCGCCATCTTTAATTTATTATCCATGGTTTTCCTTTACCAAATGCCACTTCGTGGGTGTATCAAAAGCGTGCAGTATGAAATGAAACTACATAAACTTCAAAGGGGCACGAAGTAATCATAACCGTAAAGTAAGGGACATACTGGGTTTTAAGACGGCAAATAAATAAAGCCGCTATATGGTCTATGACGATTTTATTAATAATCTATGCAATATTAAGAGCCAACATATTGCAATATTGCATCAATAGTTATTTATTCGTTTTAATAAGTTGGCATCGTCAGGTCCACTACGTCCTAGTTATGAATAAAATTCTATTGTTATAATTATCGCCGATGCCAATGGGTTACGATACACGTCATGATTTTTTTTTATATCAGAGTAATTATAAACGTTAATATTTACATCAAAATTATTGATAAAGATTATCTTATAGGCTTCGTGCTAACAAATTCATCTTAGCAATAAAAATGTTGCTCAATAAGCTAGCATTTTAATATCAGTTTCAAAGTTAAAGCTTTTTGCCTTTATCACGTTTTTTATCAATATTATTTTTATTCTTCTTACGTTTATTGGATACATATTAAAATTTAATTGTTATCTTTACATTGTGATCTTTAGTAAACATATCCTTACATTGCTTGATTTCATTTACAATATTACGATTAATTTTGATTGAAGTAAGTCATTTTATATTTTTTTAAATTTTATTTTAGTTTGCTATCTAAATAAAACGATAAGCCATATGATAGGCTTGGTACAAAGAGAAATAACATAGGTTGAAACCAAGATTTTGCTTAACTATAGAACAACCTTTTTCGTTTATTTCAAAAGTGCTAAGTGACGTTCTATTTTTGTAATATAAATAATAAATGAATTGTTATATTTGCGTAACTACATACTTTTATATGTAAAAATTAAACCACGAAAGTATGTAACCATGTGTTAAGAATTTTTGAGAAGAGATCACAAATTTGTATCAGCGATGATAATGTTCCTGACAGCGATGTCAGAAACATTATGATTACACTAATACAGTTAGTTGCTATCCTTATTAAGACTGTTGAATCCAGACAGCAAACAAAAATAGTCAACAGTGTTTTCCTCGAGGAAAATTACTAGTCGATAGTTACAAGCTATGTTTATCTAAAGATATAGGGAGTATTCGGTCCGTATTATGCTGTGACCGGATAAGTTAAGCAGATTTTTCTTCTCGCTGTCTGATTTATGCAAACATTTGATTGCACCAGCAGGACGCATATCCCTCGCTCTTGGTTCAAATTTTTGTTTATTAAAAAAGTATCTTATTCTTCTTAACTTTCATTAAGATATACTCTAACTGAAGCGTCAGCCATTTCCAGTTCAGCCACAAGCACTGAGTTTCCTTTTTGATTTTCAAGCTCTTATCTCATCTTTTTGGATAGTTGAACTAAACACATGACAAATGGGCGTTGAAAATGACTGCCTTTATCAAGATAAATCTGGACAGGTAAGGTACTAATATTTTGGTATTTTTAATTACACCATACTCCATATACGCCCACAATATAAGAGTGCTGGCGTTATAACTTAGACGAAATGCTTTTTAATATGCCGAGAATGTTTATATTAAGTATATAAAAGAATACTGATATCTGATTCAGTTTACAAAAGCTGTCTAAACTACCAGCACGTAGGCACGACCTCACGTAGCGCCTTCATCATTTTCATAACAAAAACATTATCCAATAGTAATTCCACATCCACAAACATGATAAATAAAAATCTAATGTCGAATACAAAAACGCAAGGAGCTAAGGGGGCGAAGATTGTCTCAAACCGAGTTCCCATGTAAATTGTCTTTTCGGCACAGACAATAAAAGCTCTACGTGATCAGAAGGAAAACCTGAAGTTCGTGTTTTTTTGGGGCCCGCATCTAAACCTACAAGGCTCAATACAGTTGTGAATGATATAATTCTTTAGTAGTTCCCCTTGGGGTGCCGGGTTAGAGTTGCACCTTCCCATATTGTGGGAGTACTTTGAAGCGATGGGAGGCAAAACATCAGTGGGCAGTGTAACGATCCACCATGCGTCTCGTTCAGTCCACAAATATAGAAATGCAATAATTTACAAAAGACTAAGTCAATCTAAGGCAGAGGATAATAGGATCTTAAAAAGAACTGAAAAATTCTACTATCATACAAATTATTAGTTAAAAATTAAACTAAAGAGGTTTTGTACAAGAAACTACGTAACCTACTTCAAGGAAAGAAAGAATTTAAATAAAATAATTTGTATCGACTACTAAAGAGGATTTTTGCGAAAAAAGTAAAATTAAAAACAAACGCGTGACGTTGTCAGGATGAAGGGGAAATGAAGGCATTCCTTGCCTTTTTCTTGATTCTTTTATGTTCGTCCGTCGTCGAAAAATCATCGCCTGGTACAGTTGCGCCCCGATATTCTAGAATATTCTATGTAGTTCAGCTATTGTGTGGTAACTTCGAGATCGTTCTATATCGCGTACAGGAATCAGTAATTATTGAGGTGAGTCAATACAGATTTGTTCCGCGTACATTTCATTCTAGCTTCTGTATTGAGTGAGGATCTACAAAGGAAAACGAAGTGTTTTCCGTGGCAATGGATTGAATCTCGCTGTGTCGACATGACCCTATTGCCATTTATCTTTGATCCTGGACTTTGAGACGATTCAGGGGTCGTATTCTTGCTCAGCAAGCGACCAGCAGTCTCCCGAAATAGTTGTATTCTTTTCTCTGTATATTGTGGCAAGTCGAGGAGTGCCACGGCCTCACTAAGCGGTGGCTGAGATTATGAATCAATTATGGAGGTCTATCTTTATATATGTGTTTATTCGCACCTGTAGGTATCACTTCCCGGACTCGATTCAAACCCCCTTTGCTAACCGATGAGAGTCCACCGCACACATGGGAGGCTCGCACCTGGTCACATCTTCTTAGGTCTCCGGAGCCGTGGCCACTCCAGTTCGTTTCTCCTAGGGAACCAGCTAGAGGGATGGGTATGGTACAGAATGCCTGACATACTGAGTTCTCTTGTTAGGAGCTGATTCTTTGGCTAAGGAAGAGGCTTACATTACACGATTAAATGTAAATGTGGGAGACGGGCCCTAGCTTTGCTTAACACTTTAGCTCGAATGTTAGGAGACTGTAGGCCTGGTAGGTTAGGCATATTTACTAGGAATTCAAGTTACAGGTTTTAGTTTTGGGAATATGGTAGGACACTATCATTAGGCTTTTAGGAAGGTTTTGTTATGCATAGCTTTCTACAATATGAAGTTAAAACTGAGCAAATGCTTTAATGTTCATTCTTACCAGGGGTCCACATGTGAGAATTATGGACAATGTAGTGTACGGATTGCTATAAAACAATAGGGACAGGAGGATAGGGATGTGTAGTTCATTTATAGGTGATGCTATAGGGATTTTAATATTTATAAAGTCTTTTATAAATATTATGATTTATTTAAAATAATATTCTATTGATTTAATAAATTTATTGGAAATAATTTGTTAAACATACAGATTAAGCAATATTTGTAAAACTAATCAGCCTAGAGCAGATGTCTAAAGGACATTCTTGTCTTATCATATTGATATACCAAAAATAATTTAAATAAGAGCTAATAGAAGAAATCAGTAAATATGGAAACAAATATAAACAATATAAATTCTACAAACCAACTAAAAGATCAAAGTAAATTGTCTAAGGACATTACTTCCTATTTTAATAAGATATAAATAAATTTGAATTAAATTAATATAACACTTTAAATACTGAAATAATCTACCTGGATGAGATATTCAGTTCGAAGACATTGTCTGAAGGATAATATATATCTACTTCATCTCGTAAACTACAATATTTGAGTTTGCTGATAACATTGGTCATTGGCTGGAGACATACGCTCCTTGGATAGCTTGTAGACTAAATATTACGGTCAGAGCAATCCATGGTCACTGGTTGATATTATCACCTGTACATCGCGATAGTTAATTAATATACAACAACTAATTCTTCACAAATCCCGAAGACATAGATCTGTCTGATTATTACATCAGAGTAGGCGAAATATAATAATTACTAAAAATAATTGGAGATTCAAATAAAACAAACAAACAGAAAATATTTATCACATAAAATATAAGTAAGAGAGACAATACTTACATAAAATTATAAAACAATATCCTAAAACTAAACCTAAAGTTAAACGAAGCGTTGTGTTCCAAACTCCACCGATACTAAAAACAAGGAGGGGTTAAAGCTAAAATGATAAACGGAGATCGTTGAAATTTCTTAAAGGGGCCCCTTAATCCGGCCGCCCAGATGGTCGAAAGCCCATGGGGTTATTCTAGCTTCATCCCCTACAATGTAAATAATCCATAGAATGCCTACTAATCATAGAATATTAAATTCATATAATTTTGAGAAAACTTCACACAATTATAAAAGTTACATTTCATACAGAAGCTATGGAAACTATTTACATTTAGTTCTAAAATATATTATGTACTTTATAACAGCATAAATATTTAATTATATACTTCAAAGAAAACTTCTGTCATATATACTCGTAGTTGCAGTACATGTGGAATCTATGCAAACTATTTACGTTTAGTTTGAAAATTATATATCCTTTATTACTACTCCTCATTATTAATAATCTAATTTTATCTGATTTACCTTATTTTATAAACATCAGTTGACAAAGCACGAAGATTAGTTATGTAATATTTAAAATATTAGTTGTGTTCAATGTACATCATCTCTCCGAATAAGAGAACTCTTAGATAATGGTTCTTAAGGTTTAGTTATTTTATGCAATAATAGATAGCTGAGAATTTAAGATAAATAAAGTCATTTAGTGATAACTGAATTTTACTACTACTGCTAACAAACTTAGGATTGTATAAGTATATAATTAATCATTGGAAAATGGCATGTGAATGCAGAGTCCAACGGTTCCGAATGACAATCTTCAACTGATAGAGCACAGCTGTCAGGAATGTTAGAATCTTATTAGGAAACTTCTTATTCTGCTATATTTATTTGTATACTAGGATGTGGCTGTATAGTTCTGAACTTATAGGTATCTAGCTTGTCTTAGCGTCCCGAAAAGAATTTAGGTTACTACAACGGTTCATAATGTATGGTTCTACCATTAGACTAGACGATCACACTTTGGCCAAATCTACTATCAGTCCAACACACTAATAGGTAATTGTATGCATTTAGGTTTGTAGGTTAACAATCAATAAATATTTTCTAAATAAGATTAGGTTAGGGAGGGTTTCTTTACAAACTCGTATGCCGTGGACCAGGATCGACGTTTAGTTTCAACCATACATCATTTCTTCAATAATAATAAAAATCAATAAGTATAGGTTAAGGACATTTCTTCAATAAAAAATTTAAAATAATAAAAGGGTTCATTACAATTTGCTGTATCGTGACCAGGATAGGATACAATAGGCTTAGTAGTGTTTTGAGTGTTTGAACTAACATTACGAGTGGCAGGAGATGCTTTTAGTATCTTTTGCCACAATTTGTTGACGTGAGAATGGACGGGAGCTAAGACTGTTAGATGCTTATATGATAGAATTTGCAGTAACTTATATTGAATAGTTCATGGATTTAAAAAAATATATAAAATAATACTACTTGTAATATCGATAGCTATTGTCAGTGTGTAGAATTCAACTATCTGTAGGTTATTAGACTTATTATTATTGCAATTTATCATAGAAAAATCATAAGCATGAATATTAATAATAGAAGTTTGCATTTTAACATAGGTGAAGGTTCACCTTATAAACATAGCTAGGTAGCCGTTTTTATAATAAATAAATGAAAGTCACACTAGAGCCATTGGAATATATTAACTAAACATTACATCGGTATAGTATATTTTGATTTATGAGTTCAAATACAATTCCAGTCTTTTAGCAAATTTATAAATCTGATGTCATAGAGTGCAATAGGTATGCTTTTTGATAATGCATATGAGTTTTAGTATAAATTGGGAATATCATTTTGTATGCACAAGGGTTACTGAGTTAAGAAAAGTTCTGTGTTAACACTGGACCATCAAGATAAATATCTGTCTATACATGTTATAAATTCCAAGATGTAGTAGGTAAATAGCGAGAATGAGATGAGCAGGTTAATGAACATGACTTTAGAAGTGTTATTTTATTATCATTTATTAATCCAAAATAATTTAGATATATAAGTAGTATATATCAAAGTTTCCTAGGGTGTATGTAGTGAGTAATGCATGTCTCCACTAAATGAAACTAAACTCTAAGATGCAGGAATATTGTGATATTGCGCTTTGGGCAATTCGTTAACTGTCAATGTACTGTAGAATTATTGTGTAGAGAAAGGCAGGTAAATTTTGTAGTGTTTACGCTGAACTGACATCAGAATCGATTACATATTTTGTAACCAACCTAGAGCAGCGTATAGCGTCATTGTGTCTGTGTATGTGTGGACTTATCATTGAAGTGTGAGGAGCTAAAAATATTTTGAAAAATAAACTATATAAAACGCACTTCTAGTGACAATGGAGGATTAAATTATTTTACAAAAAAAAAATGTTATGAATGTACGGTGAAGATAACAAGTCTTGTTATAGTTAGTCTTGTTATATATCTATGTACTTGAACATTGAAACATTTTAGGAATATATAGTTATATTGATTACTATTTATTCGTTTTATCAAGTTGAACCAGTGCTTTTACATTTTGAGTAAAACTTAGAGACTGGGGGTCGAAAGTATCTGAGAAAGTTAATATTGTACATACAAACTTATTGTACTGTACTATTCATTACAGTTTGTTATGTAAGAATTTGTGAGAATAAAGATAGTTGCATTTTTAATAGTTAGAGTGTGTACTACAATTATTACTGCATCATTTGTTTAGTGCCAGATGACTAGATATTGGTTAAGACAGCAAACTTATTTTGGAAATCATCTCCCTGTGTTGCGAATCATAGGTTAATAACATCAGAAATAAGTTTTTTTAAGTAGACTAATATAATAAATTATTCAAATATTTGATTATCATAAACTTAAGTAAGACTTGACAGCATCAGGAACGTGAATCTGAGCTGGAGTCACAGGAACTTGTAGGGTTAGAATGGTAGTCCAACTTAGGCGCTTGAAAGAATCAGGGAAGTACCAGGATGTGGAAACCTGAAATTTGAGAAAGGAGATATGTTAGGGTTAGGTTAAGGAGAGACAATAACGAAGATTCATAGAATAGTGGAAAGGAAATTATATCTATACACATATATAAACATTAAATAGCGTCAGTAGCGACCTCTAGGACGTCTAGGACAGAGTAAATTAAGGAAATTATAAGGTTAGTCATTTCATGCAGGCTTCTATATATACCAAGCTATCTATATAAAAAAAGGATTCAAGTAGAAAAGCTAAGGTTTCATATCAGGTCAACTAATGAAATTAAATGGATAAAAAAATATATATGCAAGTAGAAACCTAGATGTTTCATTTAGGACAGTTATTGAAAAAAAATAGGTATTATCCAGATTATCTAAGGGGGTCGAGATTAGAATATAACGCATAACATAATCCTAGGTCATGGCTAGAATATATATAATTCGTTGAGCCCTGCATTATTACCCGTGATGATGATTGATGATGAAGTTGATTTATACATACTAAAACGAATTCAAATCTGTTTAGTCATTTCAACGTGAAGGTTTAGCAAATTTACAAATTCACTAGCAAACTTTCACAATTATAGTATGTATTCTAAATACCTACTATATTAAATCCAGTAGTGTCCCACTAAGTAGAGTACTATGATATCTAAATTAAATTCAGGAAATATTCAAGATGTTATCAGGTGTTAGATCAACATAAGTGTGAATGTGAACCAACACAATAAGCAGATCTTTGCAAAGCTATATTATGGGATAAGATGATAATGTGAATTAATTAAAATGCTATTATTTAGGGGTCGAACGGAATAAACACAAAAATTCTGAAAGTAGATTCTATACTTATTGAGCTGGTATATGTTCATTGTCTTGAAATATACTGAAAAATTGTGAATGAGATTGATATTAAAATTGACAGCTTGGGTTTTCCTATAGGCAGATACCTCCTTGTAGATGAGTAATGTTGTGACATTAGGAGAAATGACTTTGTAGTTGGTTTACCTATGTTGCAGTGTTCTAGTTTCAATAAAAGTATAGTTATAAGTATAGCTTAACATCAAGCTAATGGTTTGCTTGCTTACCACTTTATTGCATATTATATACATCCATTTAAGTAATAAACAAGTACATAGAATACATACTAATTATTATTTAATATATGAAGTATTCAGATACTCACTATAGACTGTTAATTTATATAGTAACATATTTAGTATTAAATGATTATAGTAACATACTTGTGGAGAGAAGTAATAAGGATTATTTAGGAAACCTATAATAGATTAATAATTAACACTGTTGTGGGGTCGGAACAATGTCTCTTCTATATCAACATAGACAACAATATATTTATGTATGTACATATTAATAACATGTTGTCAATAACAGCACGGGATAATATAGGAGTTTGTTGTACATTGGCTTCAAGGTAGTTGTGCCTTGCAGCTCAATAGAGAATGAAACAAATCTAACATTTATAGGCCATTATTTCTGAACCAAGTAGGTATATAGTAGAACTAAAGCATTATACAATACTAAGGATGGGGGATCGTGAAATTATTTTAGTGTAAATAATGTTAGCTTGTTATAAGGAAATTGGTATCAACTTGAAAGAATTTATGAAATAATACTGGTATAATAAATTAAAAAAAATCAAGGGTAACATTTTCTATCAAACAAAATAAGTTAAAAGTTTACAAGTACCTTTATAATCCAAAATTCAAGTTCTTGATCAACCATGACGTGATGAACGCAGAGAGTGTTTGTAATGTACATCGGTGAATACCAGGTGGAGCATAATTATGTATCAGTCTTTTTCATTGTGAGGCATGGTTGCATACCATTTATGTGTGTCTTTTTCAGTCTTTTCATTGAACTGGTGAGGCATTTATGTATGTCTTTTATAAAAGCTTTGACTTAACATTTCATCATCTTCATATTACTGGAATGATTAAATTATATATTAGTACATAGGTATTTACAGGTTTAAATCATAAAAGTACAGGTCTCTTATATCTAGGTGGTAGATCTGTGGGATGTCTTGGTGTATGTCATTGCAGTGTTCAGTTATCTGGGCAGAAGAGTATTAAAGTTATTGTGTCAAATTTCAGAAGCACCATCAGTAACTGTTTGTACGATGGGGAGATCTAGGCATGACACATAGGTATCTTATAATTGTAGCAAGTACTACAATAGTATTGAACAGATAGAGATATAGCACACCTTCAAACAGGTTATCTTGTTAATTTTGTGAACTTCACTAATGTAATGTATTATCAGTAATTCTCATATTAAAAATTGCAAAGTTAAGTCAGCAAGTAGAAGTTAGAATAAATGATAGCAGTTAAATTTAATCAATAAATTCCCAAATTCGGTTGCGTGACGCACTGAACTGAGCGAGGGACATTTTTGGCGCTAAAAAAGACTAGTATCAGTCAATATAGACGCGACGCTAGTTTTAAAATATTCAAGTTTCGAACATCATTATTATTTCTGCGTGCTTATCATACGGTTTCAGTAAACAGAATTTCGGAGAAAATAATGCACTAATTTTAATCACGGAATTCATGAATATATTATAATAAACAACATTACTTACCAATAAATTAGGTTAGGTACCGGCGTTTTCTTCGATGACTTAAAAACTCTCTTTATAGTATAGTACTATGCTTATACAATCGACGACTGTGTAGGGCATTATGTTGACCATCAATTTCACTAAACACTATTGTATAATTATTGTAATAACATTAATTTTTATTTAAAATTTTACTTCGGAAACAAACCAAAACATTCTCAAACAAACGCTTTCAATACTAGTGTTGCCAGAGCGCGTATATCAAAAGTAACGTACAACAAGTCGAAATTCAAAGAAAATCCAGCCAAGTGCGGTTTGGACGCGAACGTTCCATACAATTTAATGATTAGGGTTATATTTTCTGCTTCATGATCTTATCACAGGCTAGATAATGTCAGAGCAACATCTATTGTTATTCCTTACTTCCTACTTTGTTTATTTTGCTCGTCATTTTATTGTTAAACCATCTATTCATCTAAAACAAAGCTGCTTTTACAATACACTTTTGAAAGACGACTCAATCTTATAATAAAAACATTGCTAGTGTTAAGGTTTGCAAAGCGAATAAGTTTAAAAATTCACTAAACAAGGATTTTTTCTACTTATAATGTTAGTTTTATATGCAAAACTTACAATTAAGAAATGTTACACATTTTTAACAATCATCGGCGGGTGGCCTATGTTAGGTGGTCTCCTTTATTATACCAGGTCCATGAATTTCCTAGCTGCACCTTAATATCAACTCCACAGTAGATTTTATGGCATTGTCGCAAAAATTACATATAATATGCCAAATCACAGCTCAATCAGAGTAGTTCCTCATATTTAAATTGTTTCCAAAGTGTGTAAATACCAAAGGAAAAAAGAACAGCACAATAAACAATAAATACGTTGTGTTATTATAAAGTTAAAATGAAATTTACCACAGCTGTTTTTTAATGTAAACTTCTAAAAAAGTCATAGCCGGTAAAATAAAAAAAACACCTTTTACTAAAGGGAATGGAAGTATTTTTCATTAAGATGTGGCTTGTAATGCGACAATATAAATTCCATTTTGCCGCTTCCGGTTTACGAGTGACTTTTCCGCTTTAACACAAAAAGGATTCTTTAATTAAATTAATCTACTTAGTGGAAGAGGCAGGAATGACTATAAAAATACTGCGTTTTATGGAAAATATAATGGCAAATTTATATGCAGAATGTATTTTTTGATAATAAGTCCAATATTCCAGCAACGTTACGTGAAAAATGATTTTGTAAGATGGACTACACAATCAAAAGCCTTTGACCAAACTAACAAAGGAGCTTCCCTCTTATTGCTAGCATGTTTCCATACTGGTGAAACACTGTTTCGCGTGCTCATAGAAGGTTTAAGGTAGTGGAAAAATAAAAGTTACAAAAGCTATATTACCCAATATTTTATTGGGTAACATGGGTCGTGGGTTTACGTTCACTTGGGTGTTATTGCGCGTGTTATCGTAACCACCACTCTCCTGCGCTTTATCGTTCGAGCAGCAGAGCGTGTAGTACAGACGGGCAGTGCAGTGCAGACGGGCAGTGCAGTGCAGATGGGCAGTGCAGTGCAGACGGGCAGTGCAGACGGGGCCGCTCGACGTAGCGGGGCAGTATCGTAGCTGACGGTGCGACGTTGTGGTCAGTAGATGTAGGTTCCCCGTTGAATGACGAGGTGGAAGGCAATTGTGCCTGGACGGTGATCCCTGGAATCCATTACAACCAGACAATTTCGGAAATGCCTATTATTCTTGTTGACTGCGACATCTCTGGCACTGATCGAACGACATTCCAGCAAGAAGCAATGGTAGGCGATAAGTGCAAAATGACTAGTCAATGATGTGGCAGTCATACAAGGAGTATTAAAAACAATGCGTTGTAAATGACTTGACATTTTAATTAAAGGATAATTCTGTTCTAATAGTAGTATAGTTTATCGATGGAAGAAATATTTTTATAATTAACAAAATGGTACATCAGAACTATCCTTTAATAGTCAATGGTTTAACATCCTAAGTATGGAAGGTTTATTTGAAAAGGTACAGTTATGATGAAATGAAATATAGCGGTCAAGGTTACACGAAGGTGGCCGTTATGTTATATGAAGTAAAGATGTTTACTACGAATATATAGATACTTTTACGGATGAGATACATAGCAGCATTATCAATTAGGTAGATTGTGTTTACCAGATTAGGTATCGCAAAATAATAGCCGTTACGATATCATACACAATAGCAACACCTTTTAACATCGAGTCACAACTAGGTACCTGCAGCTAGTCAAATAACATCACAACACTCACCCGAGAGGGGAAAACACGGCACTAATGTTAAATACTAATTAGAACACTTCGTTATAGGATTTTATTAAGTTCAGTATATTATATTTGTGGATTAGGACACAAAAATTAAACGACGCGTAGGTAGCAAAAATGCAACCGCTATGATGCGAGCTAACCGTTCTGCAATCGCCTCCGTTCGCACTCCCCCCGCTTGCTTCACCCCTGTTTATTCGTCATGAAGCTGTTTGTACGATGAGTCAGTGCGCTGCGCCACCATCGTCAGACTTGGATATTTAAATATGACATACAAATGATGATGGCGCGAGAATATAAAATTATGTTACTCTTTACTAAAATTATTTTCTTTTAGATATTTATATAGAACTAAATGTAACGAAGTCGTTACACTGGCCTTAGCATTTTCTGTATAGATAAGGTTGTATTCTTATGATTACGAAATCTAAATGTAATTGTCAAGAGTTTTATGGTAATGACATGGTCGTCGCTCAATTGGGGACCAAACCCAACTGATGAGGAAAGGATGAAAAACAATGCATTGAATTTAATTTTATATTATTAGTATATTAATATTAGTATTAAATTATGAAACAATACTAATGATTCTAAAATGGCACTACTTTTACAGCAAATAGAAAGGGAATAATCAAGACACATACTTATTATGAATTGTCATCCTTTGATTTTATCTAACAAAGTTCATATAATATTTTGTTATTGTATGCTATCTATCCTTCAGACTGCTAGACAATGCGATATTCGAACGAGATAATTATATAAAAATACTCAATTTTATGTAATGAAAGCGCTTTCTTTCTTAATTTCTAAATCACTGTCTGCATGCTAGTGAATATTACATTTTCACATTTTATGATCGTTAAATGTTCGCCATAGACGGTATTGTTCCCCCAATGACGGTTAAAATTTATTTAGAGATAGACCATTACCCGTTGCAAAAATTTTGCAGTGTTAATATTTGTATGTATTATATTCTTTCTAACAATAAGCAAATCTAAAAATAACGTACCATTTGTGTTCGAAATGTGTGAATACCGATTTAACCGTTGTCGTTGAAGAGTCGAAGGGTGAAATATCTTGAGACGACATAACTTGGGAGAAAACCATGTGGTTTCCACACTCTAACCACTATGAAATCATCACCAAAGCCCAGAAAAAAGACAACAAAGAGAACGGTGTAAAATTTGTTATTACAATCGCCTTCATTTGTTTATCACTACGGCGTCAGCCCGAGATAAATACTCGTGTTTACGTATTCCGTTTACACCGCAATTTTCTAGAGAAGCAGTTACGAGCGGTTCAGGACGGTGTCTAATAAATTATCTACTGAGTAAGGACTTTTTCTTTGTGCTCTACGATGGTGGAGATAGCTATTGCTTTAGGTAGTATAAATGTTTATCTTATAGATAGGTATGTTGAGAGAAAGTGGAGTCCTAAACCCTAACTCCATTAAGTCAGTCAGTCAAAGCATCAAAATGTCCACGATTAAAATGCAACGGTTTAGATAATGCAAAAACTTGAGATCGCGAATGTGGGAACATGCATAATTAACAATCCTTTATACATGCATGTGCATTTTCTAGAAAATTTATCTAAAACTATTGATTCATTTTTCTGACACGACAAGGGACAACATAGTGAAAGTGATGATGGCCAGGCAAACATTTAAGAGCCCTACCGCCATGTTGTGAGCAAACCCTGCATATCACAAACTCTGAAAGACAGTCAAGGCTTACTTCTTATGAGCTATCGACTCCTCTAAACATTAAGGCACAGACCTCACTGCGCGCGTTCTAGCGGTCACAGTTCTGCAATCCGCGTTCCCATGTGTGGTGGCTTAGAATCCTACACACACACAAGCAGTGAAACCGCACGTTCTGTCGGACTTCCTTTTTCAAAAACAAGCTTAAGCACGATATCCGACGATATTGATAATTTTAGAGACTTAGTGAGTGATAATTCCTTTAACATTTAGTGCTTTAAAAATTATCAAGAAAAAGAAATCGTTTGGACGGAAATTTCCCAAGAAATGGGTAGAGAAAATAATAATTAAATACAATTATTTCGTCGTTATCACGAACTGATACCATAACTTGCTATTTATCTTAAGATTGCTATTTATTGATAATTATCTTAAGTTGTTATAATAAAAGATAACTTGCTTAAGTTGTTGTGTAAACAACACGCTGCTCTAATCGTATCTCCTTAGCAGTGGCGAAGATTACCTACAGAACTCCTAAACTAGACCGCTCGTAGTGTGCGCAAGTGTAAACGCAGAAATCTGAACTCGAAAATCAGACCGCTAAAACGCGCGCAGTGAGGTCGGCGCCTAAGCTTTTAGTTTGCAGCAGATGCTTTCTAAAACTTAACTCACTTACATAATAAAGCTTGCACAGTACTAATTCTATTATGTCATAAGTTAACCATCCTCGACGTGTACTTACACATAAATTTATACCGGAAGCATCCTGTTAAGTGTGCTTGAAGTAATATATTTACACATATGTCGAAGTGAATACACACACATGCTTGCCATCTTGCACTGAGACCATGAAGTATAAAACAGTTCAAAATATCTTCGTCCTAATTGCTTCTATTTAAGAAAAAAGATTGATTATATGCAACGCAGTAGCAAATTCAACCATAACATTTGAGCATCCTAATAGCCACGACAATCCAATGCAATCCAGCAGTAGGCAGAGTGTCCCATTAAATAACATTGTTTTCCGTTGAGCGGAATTAGTGCCAGCATTATACCTTACCCTTCATTTATTTAGCGCGCCTATTTAATTTTAAACTTCGCTAAGTTTTGGTGCAGATTCAATCGGGAATCTAGCACAGACACAAGAAATTCCACACACTCTGTTAGGAGTTATTCCTATGATTTTTTTTCAAAATACCATATTAACATGCCGATTGCATGAGCATTATAATATCCACTGTATCATAATATCCTGAATTTAGCACAGAAAGTCCAATACAAGTTACAAAGTGTAAACTCGCGTCTCTTGGTAGTTTAGTCACGCTCTGAATACGTCACGTTGCCACCGGGGAATACCCACAAAGTTCAAAGTTCTAGCTTGCAACAACTTTGAGGAAGCTGCTCTTTGTCTTCACATTGGAACAATAGGAGCTATCTTGTCGAGCCATTCTTTATCAGAATAGTTTACCCGAAAAGTCATGGAATATACGCAAATTTGCATAATCATTTTGTCATAAATATAATGCGAAATATCACCACAATACATTTTATATTTCATTATATTACGTACTAAACACACAACAGTACTAAACACTGTTTAATTAATGTTCAATATCAAACCGCGTGTGATGTTACAACTACAAGAAATCTTTGTCCAAAACGTACTAAGATTTGAAAAATTAAACATTTTATGTGGCTGGGATTGTTCCAATTAAAAATCTTCAACAAGGGTTTAGTAACCAAATTAAATTGCCGCATTTTAGTTAAAGACATATGTTAAACCTCTACGCAGTTCCAAAAAGTGAAACCGTTAATTTCAAACTTTTAAACTATGCAGTGAATAAAAAATATTCAAGCCTGGGTATTTTATTTTCTATCTGCTTATATACATACAATATTTTTCTTATCGTCGTCTAATTATTCTGGTGAGAAAGATTTTGTTCTAGAGGTACCAAAAATTTGGAAAGCAGGGCCTTAATCTTAAAACAAAATAGAGACACCCCTTTAATTGTTCAGCTTCTTAAGTCTACACAGTCTGTCTCGATCGTCAAACTTTTGTTGGCAAGTATAAATGTCTTTGTATCGATTCGCGAGATTGCGTTAGACAGAGTTTTATAGCTTACTTTACCTTGGCTGGTAAATATTTGATTTTGGCACTAAAATGTGCTGCGACCGAAGTTTCTTTGAAAGTGTTGGAAGGTCGTCACATAATATCGACTACGACAACAATTTTCGATATAGCTTTTATAATGCGTAAATTTTCTACAATACATAAAACATTGTCATGCATGTATATCCTAAAGGGGTACCCAGATCTGTAACCACCTATGTTTCGGCAAACATGTTTTGGTCTTGGGTGAGCGTATTGCCATCCTACTGGGTACAGTTCAACTCCAGACAGCTACTGTTGTTTTTATTGTCAGTACTGTACCAGCCGTATTATCCACTGCTGATCACAGCTTCAACCATCGTAGGGTTTAGCTATAATCCCCACGCTTGGCAGGCGTCTTAGTGATCGAAGTATAACATTGAATTTTCTCAGAAATCGCTGCTTCCGTTATTTTAATCTCGGTCCGTTCTTACGACACCCACGAGAACTTATGAGGGTGCAATTCTAGGCCGGCACGCCACGCAGAATTTGTCAGTAAAAGCCTATATATTGTATGACTCGCATTTCTAACCCACGATCTCGTGTTTCTACTTCGAATTTAATTGCCCGTCTATAACATTTTATGAGCCTCATTTAGGAGTTTTATTAGCCTGATGATTAACACCAGATGTCTGCTGGTAACAGCTTAAGGCACAGTTTCAGTAAAGTGCCTCACGGTGCGATACTACAACTTTCAATGTCTCATTATTCTGGAATATCTCGACTTAGTACGTACTAGGATTAATTTCAGTCAGCAAACATTTATAGGTATAACTTCGTGTTTGAATCGGGGATAATTAATATCCTTAATATTTTTTCTAGGCACAGAATGTCAATGTGTCATATTTTCAGCAAGAGTCCGTCTTGGTTGGTACCGCTGCAGTACCAGATATTCTGCCTCAAAGCAGTAGTGTACAAACACTATTGGATATATGCGTGGAGGGGACTATAGCAAGTAAAATTTTTGGGCAAATGAGACATAAGATCTTATGTCTCAGAGAGACAAGGGCAGTGCCAAGCAGCACGAGGAAGGTAACATTGCTACTGCAGCGAAAAGTATGATGCTTACCATCAGGCGTAAAACTGGTTCGCCTGATCACTTTATAACACTGAAAGGTCTTTACAACATTTCGTTATAGTTAATTTAAGCCATAAAAAAGTTACGTAAATAAATAATGTCACATTTACATGCATAATATTTGCAAGTTTTCAAATTAAATAAGTAAAACATGTAACAGTAAATACATTTAATTCAAGGACAACCCTACACCCTTGCCCTACATAGCAAAATAGGACTTGAAGATACGATATTATGCCCCGAGAATTAATTCCTAACATTCGTATGCATTGTTCCCGCGTCTCGCACCAAAGTCCCGCATAAGTGACGGCATGTGTAAAATTCTCTTTCTTCCCTTTGTAACTGTAAGGCCTTGAAAAAACGCCAATCTGCATAAGACATTGAAATAACTGCGGTGTTTTTATATTAGAGATGTGACTGGTTTGGATGGACATCTTTACTTACTAAAATTAGAAAAAAGTTAATTGCTTTTCATCGTTTTCTAAATATAAATGTAGTAATACTTTATTCTCTTTATAATGAGGCGGCTTAATCAGCCTAAGACCTTCAAATATGTAAGGGGTTTTTGTACGGCATGCAGATGGGGTTGAGAAAGACTAGGCTTGTTCTTTATTAGACATTGAAAGTTTTCGATGGCGATCCATGGTATTTAAGCGTTGTATAATTAAAGGTATTAGCTTTATTTTTCTACTTTATTATAAAGACTTAGTATTTGTATCGTTTTTTACTTTGAAATATAAATATTCATGTAAAATTATACTAAATTCAGACACACGGGATAAATTACAAATTTATGATTGAAAAAAAGTATAGGCATGTGCGGGACTGTAACTTTTCCAATCATAAGTTTGTAATTTTGTAATGGAAACAGCAGCGCATGCGTTATGGCAAAAAATATTAAAACGCAACATAAATTTTAGTATCTTGATTTTAAAGAAGTGCCATAATGACGGTTTTTTAAGTTAATGAGTGTACATATATAGAGACCTGCTTATATGGAATTGTTAGTAGATATGTTAGTGTCGCATCTGAAGAATATACCACAATGGGTTAGAAGGAATATAATATATATTCTTATCTTGCTTGATGGTTCTAGCAATGATCTCAATCGTCAGCCATTGCCTGCCGCTGTATATTAGCTATGGATAATACATATGTACGGCTACACCAATGTTGACAGAGGTATAAATTTGAAATTATGTCTCACAATAGGTTCTTAAAAAAGTATTTGAGTCTTCTAGTAAATAGGTATCTACTAGGCAAGCACTGTCAACCGCGTCGTAACTTTACGTCAGCTGAAATTATATATAAAAGGTATTTTAGAGACAAAATCAAGACTACAAAATTTTGTCTGTTTCACATCACTACTGCACGCCACTTGAAAAAGAATTGAGGAGCCACTTATGCAAAAACTCGTAGCTCAAAGCAAACTGTTGGTATTATTAATACCAAGTTTATGCATGAAAGTTTTTCTTTACAACCTCTTGTTTGCTGCGGAATATTTTCGGAGCACTATTATGAAGGTTGGGATAACAAAATTAGCCAATTCAATTTATTTTCAGATATATATATATATATATATATTGTAATATTATAAGTAATTAGAATTGAAATCCAACGGCATGCTGGGCACGCTGTCAGCAGTGACCTTTCGTTTGCCTGAAAGCTATTTTTAATTTTTTTTATGCTAGATATGTTAACCTTTGAGCACTATCTCACCTGATGGTAATATATACTGGCTCTCAAAGACAGCTGCCGGAACACACCGTTAGGTTTTTGGCGACGATTTATATAGCCAGGCGGGCATTCGCAATACGCCCTACCACCATATTATAACGACTGCCATCCTAAAACAACAATGCTTGCGTTGTTAGTAGCTGTACTGTATGTAGTTCGTAATGTTTTATTAAACAAGGCATAACGCTTGTTCCAATAAAAATATGTAAGTAAACATATTGGACGTCTACTACAGGAACTTCCAATTCTATTATTTCTTTAAATGTTTTGCTGTTAGGTTATTTTTTGTACTTGATCACGTAATACCGTGAGATTCGGAGAAGTGTTATGGCTTTACATTATTTATATTATATTTTTCTAACATTTTATTTATTGCTTTACCGCTTGCAAAGTAAATAAGCTGACAAAAATAATTTGTAATTTTGATCACCTATATTTGTTGCAGGTAAATGGGGCTTCGTAGGCGTAAGGTGGTGCGCGGGCTATGCTTTAACCGGAAGGTGTTGGCGTTGGCTGATAAAATGTTCATCAGACGGATTAAACCGTTATTGCAATTATGCCTGTATTCGGATAAAATACTTTGTAACCATGTCAACCGTTTGGAGCTACAATGGTACGAGACAAAATGTTACACATGCCTGCAGTCCCATTCACATAGACAAAGGCTACAAATATCTATTATGGTTTTCCAAGTGAGCCACAACGTCTCATATCAGATGTGAATATATTTCAGTTATAAAAATATTACATAAAAATGTGTCGCATCAATAACTTATCATTTATCTAATAAATTATTTTTCGGTTCAAGAACTACGTAAGCGCTGCAATAACATTTTATTAATATTGACTTGAAATAATTTAATTCCTAGTCGCAAGTTACACGTAAGTATACTCACATTAATATACAAATACGAGTACATGAACTGTAGTATAAGCGCTAGATCTTTTTATGCATCAATTAATCTCGTAGCAGAATGTCCCTTTTGCAAAATGTCACTTGAAAAGAAAGAGCATCTGTTCTACTTAATTGGCATGGCACCTCAAAACCGCGTTCTAAAACATTTACGTACAAAAGTCGACCAATAATAATAATTTTAATCCATATTGAGCAGTGACGACCCCGGGGGTCTCTCTCAGGATTTATTATGTAAATTTACAAGCCTTATTAAAGCAGCGCAAACCCGAAAAGGTATTGGAAAGAGAAGGGACAAATAAAAGCGAAAAAGATTGATATGTATTTAAAAAAATACTCAAAAATTATCTTGTAAATCCATGGATTTCGCCAGGCATTCCGTGCGTGCTAAACTTAGGTAAGCTGCTTTTTGGAGGTCGATAAGATATGGATATTAAAAAAAACATTTAAAGTGTCAACACGTAATTCACGGTAGCGGTCATAACAGTCAATACGATTTAAATATATAAACACTGAGAACAGTTATAAAAATAAGCAATTTACATGTAATAAAGTTATATACATGAATAACATAATAGCTGTAAAAATGTATGTTATTTAATGATAAACGTGAAGCTTTTTCAGGTCAAGAAAGATCAGTAAAAAAGTGAAGGTGGGTGTTTTGGCATCACTGCCTACCTTTTTTTGTCGTTGTTTGTATTGTTGTGTGCTTTTAGCGTTATCTTACTATGGAGAGCTGACCGCTCATTGCAACTACATTCAGGTTCACTGTCTCAAGAAGGACTTCCAAGAGAAATGCGACCGGACATAGAACCGATAGTAAATCTCTATAATAAGAGTATGAAGATATATATGACCATATACGCATTTTACTTCAACCAAAACGGGCCATTGCGGTAGAACTCTTCGCTGGAGGGTGGTATCTAGCCAGCATGTAAAATGTTCTACAAATATGTTGCAAACATGAACCTCATTGCAAGTCACATGTGAACTCCTAACAGGCTTGATGATGCAGCCGACATCAATAACCACAGACAGAGCTATCACCGTCCCAAAGGAACGTACGATATATAGTGGCTTAACATTCAATGAATAGGCACGGTTCAAAACTTGAGATAATTAAGATAATATAAATATATTTTCCATGCAATGTAAATTAAGTTCAATGAATGGTTCTTCAGGCAATTTATATTAAAACCGCCCCCCGGCGATCCTTTCACTTTTGATCGAGGTATTAAGCAAATTTTCCTTTTGAGGCTAAAGGAATTTATGGGCGATGCCTCAAATATTGCGGTATATGTATAATTGCAAAATTTTGTCCCGAATAAAGGGAATTAATTGAATGTTGGTTGTTTTGTATTTGTTTTCGATAGATATATCAGCACTCGCCAGCAACTCCATCAACGGGTTTATTTAATAAACGGCTCTCGAAAAAAAGGTTTTCTATTTGTTGCTTGTGTTATATAGAGACAAACTACTGAGCATTCTCAGTAATCAATCACCGCGTGGATACCGGTACAAAATTGCTCAACTTCACTCCTTGAGCTTCTTCAACAGCATTTGATTATGTCGTACTAACTTGTGTCGACTGTAGTATACAGGAGCTTTAGTCGAATCAGGCCTGTATTTAAAGGCGTAAAAATTAAATGGATTTATTTAAAAAATAAATGGGAAAAAACATACTCAGAAAAGTTAGATCTAATTATACTTCCAACGTTTATTTTGTCTGTCACACAAAAACTTCTGGAGTTAAAGACGTGTTTATGAAATTAAGTTACTTACGGAAGGAAATTCGTATGTCTTCCTACACATTAGCCTAATGTCTTTGAACCATGTCATCTATAAACTGTTTATACGATTTTGATATCAAAAAGCGGCGTCGGAAAATTATCATTTTATCAAATTTACTTCTTCTTCATTTTAGATGGAGCGAATATTGCAGCGTATGCGGATATACGAGTGAGAGTTGTTTGATTTGATAATTGATATTTGTTCGATATGGTTTGTATGTTATGAAGACATTGGAAGCAGCTGATGAGACGACTAGCAATAATGCCTATTTACAAAAAAAAAAAACAATTATTTACTCCAATCTATTTTCTATACAAAATAAAATATATCGCACAAAGTGCGTATGCTGTTGCAATGAACGAAAACGACATTTTGTAAACGCAACTTCACAAAACCACTCGTCCTTTTGAATCGTGTTCAAAATACCGTTAAGTTTCAAATTAAAACGTATTCTCGTACATTCATAAAGGTCCAAACTATGGTCCTTTGAAGCTTCTCTTTTGTAAAGGTGCGGATGCTTTAAAATTATCAACATTTAACGAAAACTCTCATTTCCTCAGTGTATTACGAACTTCATGAAAAATAAGGCATTAAAGCGTGGCGTGGCGGTGTGTACACAAACTCTGGGCTATTTGCATTATTCATGTCCCTTGCCCTGTGCGGTTTAAAAAAGCGAATTTCGCAACAACATGGTAATTTAGAGGCTAACAATTAAAGCTCTTTTTTAGTAATTTATATCTTAATGCTCTTCCTACAGATTTTTTTACTTAAATCTTCTGATTTTTTATATATGTTCTGAAATTAAAGTTATTAGGATTATCTCACACGTAATAAAATTAGAAGAAATAAAGGTTCTCGAGTGGTTACCACAATACACCGGAAGACGTAGAGTTGGTAGGACCCCCACTAGGTGGTCTGACGACATCGTTAAAGTCGCGGACAGCCAATGGTTACAAGCGGCTAATAGCCGTTCTTTGTTGCGTTCTATGGGGGAGGCATTTGTTCAACATTGGACGTCTTCCGGCTGATGACGATGATGAATATAATTAGTTGTCAAAAATTAATTGGCCCTCTGGTTTCTCAAAACTTCACGAGTGACATCGTCCTTTCCATTAAATTTATAAACACTGTGTTTATAATTGTTTACTTAATTAAAAAAAATCTTAATTTAACTGCAATATTTGTTAGAGTAATAAAACATGTATAGTTCATCTGCTGGATTTTATTTTACTTATTAATATTAACGACAACTACGTCTTCTATCAGGTTAACCAACAGTATGGATTACTTAACCTGCTCAGTTCGTAATTGCTCTAAATTAAGAAGCCCTACTTCGGTTTTACGACCCCGATGGGATATGATATGAAGCACTAGCAGGCATTCGACAGGGGTGTGTATGTTATTAATAAAGGCATGCAATCGCCAACTAAGATATCAGAAGCAAGGTCTTTTGTGTCTGAAATTACACAAGCACTTTTACACACACAATTAAATAAGAACAAAACATACCTAAACTAGTAGCTCTCGGAGCTGTAAACATCGCGAGTATGCCCGTGCATAGCTTACAATTAAATAAAGGTTCACTACGCACGCTGAAGGAGGAAAGGGTCATAAATTCTAAAAATTAAATAAAGTTATATTCTGATGATGAAATTAAGTTTATGTGACACAGGTAATTTGCGTTTCTTCACTAATCAATAACCTTGATTTGTTTGGTCTGCCAGTCTGTTAAGTCGTTTTCCCTCTTCAATTGACTATTCTAATATACCTATTCTAATCAGTAAGCAACAAAATTCGTATAAAAAAACCAAAACCATTCAAATCCAAATAATTTCAATATTCCAATCAGTAAGCAATGAAGTCCGTAAAGTAAAGCCAAAGTTAGTAGGTAAAATCCAAATCCAACCTGCTCCGAAAAAAATCTTAAAATAGATTCAATCTCATGAGAATTAGTATATCCTACACTCCTTCGTCGTTGGCCGTGTTAATTCGATTATTGCTCACTAGTACATAACGCTTTAAAGAGAAAAAGTACCGAACAAAAGCTATAAGTATGGATATATATTGGTAATGGACATATTAGGTATAGCCAATATTATTGGTTATTGGTATACGGCTTTATAGGCTATATGGTTCAATAAAACTATTAGGTATAGTTATTCCAATAGGTGATGGAATTTCCTTGTAATTTGATATGCACTGGAAAACAGGGTTTTTTTTAACTCCTTAATACCCTGCCCCCTTTAAGTTTATGAGATGAATAAATTGTAAAAAAAGTTGCTTCTTGATAATGGTAGCAAAAAAGTTTGGTGACTTTTTTTACAATGGCAGCTATATACGATTTCTTAAGTTTTTAAACCCCATATCTCCTACATTTTGGAAAAAAATCCTAAAATTCAATTGACATCAAAATTCTATGAAAATATAAAAACTGCTCATAAAATTTCACGAGAATTCGTTGAGAAATGCATACGAAAGCATTTTGTGTAAGCTTTTTTTTATTTTATTTTATTTAGGGACTTTTAAACATGTACTTTATGCCAGTCCCATCATATCCTTATAACAATAAATTACACATAGTAATTAAACAATTTAAACGGTTTAAATCGCGTATATTTATCATTATTTTGGTCCCGACGTTTAAAGTTGTTTAATTACTGTGTGTAATAATCGCGAAAACCTAAGACAACACAATAAATCACATTACTACAATAAGTTTTTTGTTTTTTATGCTTAATAAGTTAGCCTTTGACCACTATCTCACCTGATGGTAAGTGATGATGTGGTCGAAGATGTTGTTCAGGCTAACTAGAATTACTGGCTCTCATGGATAGCTGCCGGAATACACCGTTAGGTGCTTGGCGACAGATTTTCTACTTGGGGTTAGCCAGGCGGACATTCGTAAAATGCCCTACCACCATGCTATAACGACTGCCATCCTCAGACAACAACCGGGACCGATGTGCCCTCCGAAGCACTCAGTAGTAATATCACTAGCGGACACCCATCCAACTCATGACCGCGGCGGACGTTGCTTAACTTTGCTGATCGATTCAGAACGGCTAAGCAAACTTCGTTACGAGCGCTTCAAAGTGACGATATAGTGGGTGGGCAGTTTGATTTATGAATTATGGCAAAGAGCCACTAATTCATAAAACATACCAGCCTCATGTGAAGTTGACCTGGACAAAACGTCAAACACTGCACCGATATTTGCCTCATTCACATTAATGTCTCTAAATATTCTACGCCTTTCAGTCTGGTTCCAGACACACTCCATCAATATGTGGTAAGCACCCTCAGGTTTATCAAACACCTCACAGTTAGTGTAAGCTGAAATAGAGACGCTTTGCTCGCATTTCGTGCTCACACGGTCAAAAGACGACGACAAAAAAGAAGGTATCGATTTTAGATTTCCAATTTATTTAATCCTGTATATTGAATATTATAATTTATTCAAAACGCAATTCAATATCAAGCGTTCGCGTGGTTCGTTGACGTTATCAGTGTAATTGCAGCATTACTTAATTAATTTTAACAATATCAGCTTCAGATAGTACACAAACGATACTTGATAATGTTACGGTATAAAGAGGACTATTTCTCTTCTTCACCCGGAAAAGAAATATTATTTCATGTTGTTTTTAGATTTTTAACTCAAATAAAACTCTTTTGGCCGTCAACACATCATCGTCATAACGAAACGTTTTATCGTGCGTTAAACAAGTATTCCATGAAAACAGTTAATGGCGATCCATAAATATGTCAAATGTAGTGATTTATAATTTTTCCAAATAAATATAGCACCTACATGCAGAGAATAAAAATAAACGTTTAATAATAAACTAAATACTTAAGTGGATTTGACAATGTTTTGGATGTAAACCCTCCTTAACCAATCAACTGCATTAAGCAATGTTATTACCGGGTTGTCTCTCTGCTATTGGCATTTATTATTGAGCTATCTCGGAGGGCTTTTGGATGGCCTTAAAATGTTAACACTGCACGGTACCACCGTGCCAGTTCGCGGATGCCCATCTGACTAGCTAAAACCCATTGGAAAATCTGTGGCCAAGCCCTTAACTGTGTGTTGCTACACCTATCCTTGTGAGTTATTTTCCACTTTTGAAAACCTTCGACTACATCGCTACTAACCATTAAGTAGCGAATGCTAGCCTATCGAAATTATGGTAAAATTTGAATTTAGACCATGTAATATAGATGGTCTGGCAACTGTAACGGTGCCACTTCATAATTATAAGAAATGCAACATTTAAATCTAATTATTTAGAGTTATTTCACTTATCAAATTCTAATATAATTGTTTGCATAAAAATCAATCTTATGTGTTGTGAGATAAAACCAAATCAAATATTTTACTGGTTAAAATAAATTTACAAGTCATAAATACAATTATATAGCATAAACCGCGAGTAGTGGTTTACTTGATAATAAGCCTTACTAATAAATAGTACTTTAAGTTTTCGTTTATTTATATTTGCGGAAGCTGCACTTATATCTACAGGTAGGTGGTTGTATAAGTTCGGACCGCCTACATACACGGACTTCACCGAGCGAAGTGAGCAGGTATCCGCAGTCTGTCCCTTGATCTTGTTGGTGTTGTTGGTTCCACGTCTTACACAAAATATGCGAACCATTAAGAAATAGAACAAGTATCGAGCGTCCGGGTTTCCTGATATTAATAACCTGGGAATCTTCAAGTCTAAAGTAAAAGCGTGCTCGATCTTTGTAAGTCGTCGACATCGGCACGTTCCATCAGTTGAGAACGTTTCATTTCTCATTCCGTTAGCAAGCTAGGTATCCACGACATACAGCACGAGGACAGCAGAGTCTGCATTATACGGAGGATTGATTTGCTATTTGAATGGAGAACATTAATAAATATTTTTTTTTATTAAAATTTAATTTAAAGTCAAACTCGGGTCAACATTTTACAGGCTATTTATTAACTCTTGTTTTCAATAATAACTTTTTTAAAAGTATATGTTTGTAAAATTACGAAACATTTGGGGCAAACCATGGGGCATGCAAAGGAAAGAAAGACCTGCGCAATCCCTACATAACCTATTACAAGACCGTGGCCTGTCAAGAAAAACCGTAACTTCTATCGTAGAACGTGAAAGTATCTGGCCTTAGAAGGATCTTAACAAATTTGTTTAGGGAGGGAAGAATTCTCGAAAGGTGGGGAAGCATTGATGGCCTCGTATAGGGGACCTTTAATCCTACTCTATAGGTTGCAAGTCCCAGGCACCTGTGGCTTGAGCTCTGCAACGCGATGGATCCGGCACCTGCACGAAGAATTTATAGAATATTAAGTTATTCGTCTTTCTGTAATGTTTATTAGAAGCCTTGAATTGAAGGTATTAAAAGTAAAGTGTAAAAAAACACACCTTTAATATATTTTTGTCCCGGGTCAGTCTATTATGTCCACCCATAGTAAAGTACACCCGGGTATACCCAAGTCCGGTCGTATTCAGCCGGATGGGACCGATCTGCATGCATAAACGTGATTGAAAAGTGTGAAATGCCGCCGAGAGGGCTTTTATTAGAGTTTCCGGATCAAGTATTTTTACAGCTTCGTTAGTTATAGGGCTGTAAAGGGTTAGTGAGCCGTGAAAGGAAGGGCGTTGACGTTTTATTACAGAAAATTCGGTACACTCACTTGTGTTGAGGGAAACCTTACTGACTTAAGTATATACTTATGTTATAATAAACGGTAAATATGATTTTTAAATACACCAATTTCACTTATGTACGTGTATAAATATGAAATTAAAAAAATAACATCACATTTTAGATCAACTTATTGTTAGATTTTAAAGTGTTTTTTTATGGAGTAAAATCATAATCAGTATTTTGACACCTGTGGAAGGTTGAAGCAGTGAGCTCCAAACATCTACGTTTGAGCAGTAAAATAAAGAATACATATAAACATTAAGTTCTGTGACCGTTATGATACTGAATTTGTTAACCTTTATTGTAATTGCCATAATATATATACATAGTATTTAACTTAAATACTATGTGTATTTCGAGTTCCATTCAAAATTTTGTACCATAATGAAAAAAAAAACTCAAATGTCTGTTACTGTCTACCGCATGCAGCTTGCACGCGTGGAAATTGATTATATCGAATTGCCTAGTTACCTAATTGAGATAACAATTGAACATGACTAAAGAAATATACCTATGTACCAAATTTAATCTCAATCCGTTCCAAAGTTTTACGTATTTACAGCTTTATAATTCAACTGTTACTTTATATGAAACTTGTATGTTGCTTCAGTTAAGACTAAAACTTGTGTAACTGAAAATTTAGAGTAATAACTAAACACATGACTACTCTTCACTGTCCTATTAGAATATAGATTTAGTCCTAAATAAAGATTAATAACTGAGTTTGATTTAAAATTAGGACGCAGAATTTAACTGTTTTATAATTTGATAATATCAATTTAGTTTAAGGAACCAACCCTTATCAAATTATTTCTCTGTTCCGTCCTTTAATTAGAAGGTGCAATAAGTTTCATAATTAAATCAAAGATTTGATTTTCTAATTCAATAGACTAAATATTTTATAAACTTGACTATATCTACAGTAAATGAAGCATGAAGCAATGATGGCTCAGTGGCATTGGCTACGGACTGCCGCGCAGCAGGTCCATGGTTCGAATCCCGCCCAGAGCTTGAGCTTCACCGCATGGTGGAAGGGCATTTTGCGAATGCCCGCCTGGCTAGCGACCACCCTCAAGTAGAAAGTCTGTCGCCAAGCACCAAAAGGTGTGTTCCGGCAGTAGTCCTTGAGAGCCAGTGAAATTACAGGCACAATGAGACTTAATAACTATGTCTCGATGTGACGGGCACAGTGCAATTCGTGAGTTGTCATGAATTGCAACTTTTATAGGCAGAGGTTAGTCCACTTAACATCAGGTGGGCCTCGAGCTTGTCCCGTCAAAATAACATAATAAAAAAAAAAAACAGTAGAAGTATTTACCTATTCGTTAAGGAATAAATTGATAAACGAAGGAAAAGTGAATTTAAACCCCGAGTTGTAATATTGATTGTTTATTTTCTAGTATTCAATAATACCAGTTAAATCCTTAATAAAAACGCGTAAGTAACACGGCTAATATTTTGTAATGTCAGGTACGGTGTACTTCACAACAAAGGGAAATATATAAACAACGAGCAAACGGGCAACGAACATGTTGTCCTACCGTTTTATTATTAAACTACCTATTCATCTAAAACAAAGCTGCTTTTACAATACACTTTTGGAAGACGACTCAATCCAGTAATAAAAACATTGCGTTTGTAGTATTAAGGCTTGCAAGACAAATAAGTTAAAAAACTCACTAAACAAGGTTTTTTTCTACTTATAGTATCAGTTTTATATGCAACACTCACAATTAAGAAATGTTACACATTTTTTACCAATCATTGGCGGATGGTTAGGTGGCCTCCTTTATTATACGTGGTCCATGATTTTCCTAGCTCCACTATAATATCAACTCACAGTAGATTTTTCAACACCCTTGCTTGTAAAGTGAGCTTTATTATATCGTTCTTAGGGCCATAAACCGAACTTTTACACAATCTTGCATAATAATATTATACACTAGTACGTAATAGAATTATCCCTACAAAGTTAAGTTAGTACCTAACTGCAAATTAAATGCTAGTAAACAGAGCATTTTCAATTTAACGGGGTAATACAGATTTGTAACATAAAAGAGGTTTATATGTAATCAACCATCATACATTTGCTGCACGCAAAAAAAACAAACTTGCGCGCTATTTTCCATAATTTTTGTACAACAACATGCAAACAACGTATTGCATTTGTGCAATACATATATTTTTTCTTCGCAAGGGTGTTAAAAAAGTGCGTATGAAACTCGTGAGCAACTTGCTCATTATACACTCAGCTGATTGACGCAACACACAGTCTCGTGTATCATGAGCAACTTAGCTCACTTGTATCATAATCTACTATTATGGCATTGTCGCCACAGTTACATTTAATATGCTAAATCTCAGTTCGATCTGACTAGCTCCTCATACTGAAATTGTTTCTCAAGTGGAATACCAATATACCAATATATACCAATGGAAAAAAGAACAATATAATAAATACGTTGTGTTGTCATAAAGACAAAATTTTGCATAGCTGTTTTTTAATGTCAAGTCCTAAAAGTATCATATCCGGTAAAATAAAAAAGAACCTTTTACTAAAGGGAATGGAAGTATTTTTCATTAAGATGTGGCTTGTGATGCGACAATATAAATTCCATTTTGCCGCTTCTGGTTTACGAGTGACTTTTCCGCGTTAACACAAAAAGGATTCTGTAATTAAATTTATCTACTTAGTGGAAGAGGCAGGAAGGAATATAAAAATACTGCGTTTTATGGAAAATTTAATGATGAATTTATATGCAGAATATATATTTTGATAATTAGTTCAATATTCCAGCACGTTACGTCGTAATAGTAGATTATGATACAAGTGAGCTAAGTTGCTCATTATACACGAGGCTGTCTGTTGTAGCCCGAGCCGTAGGTGAGGGCGTAAATCAGCCGTGTGTATCATAATGTGTATGTATACCTCGGCGTGCAGTTAAACCGGAAGCAGCATGTTAAGTGTGCTTACTGTCATATATTTACACATATGTCGAGGTGAATACACACGCATGCTTGCCATCTCGCACTGAGACCATGAAGTATAAAACATTTCAAAATATCTTCGTCTTAATTGCTTCTAAAGGGTGGTTAAATTTCAAGGGCCGATGTTGATTTTGAATAAAACACAAACTATTTAGGAAATTATTGTAATTTTATTTTATTATGATATATTGGTATTACTCAATTATGTATGGAATAAAATATCGGTCAAATGGGCGCCGCGACCACGGCGGCACACCTCCATCCGATGGTCCAAATTTTCGATGACTCTGAGGCATAATGGAGGTACTATGCCGTTAATGTGCCGAATTATTTCATCCTTTAGCTCTTGAATTGTTGCTGGCTTATCGACGTACACCTTTTCTTTCAAATAACCCCAAAGAAAAAAGTCCAACGGTGTCAAATCACATGATCTTGGCGGCCAATTGACATCGCCATTACGTGAGATAACACGGCCATTGAATTTGTTGCGCAAAAGAGCCATTGTTTCGTTAGCTGTGTGGCAAGTTGCACCGTCCTGCTGAAACCACATATTGTCCACATCCATATCTTCCAATTCGGGCCATAAAAAGTTCGTTATCTTCTCACGATAGCGAACACCATTCACAGTAACTGCCTGACCGGCCTCATTTTGGAAAAAAATCGGCCCGATGATGCCGCCAGCCCATAAAGCTGTACGAGCATGCACTGGTGTTCTCACATCTTCTACAGACCCGGTTTGCTCGAATTTTTCCACGATTTTTGCGATTGTACGCACATTTGGACGATCAAATTGACCAAAAAATCACGAAGTGCACGATATGCATTTTGATTTGAACGCCCATTTTTATAATAAGTCTGGAAAACTTTAACACGTTGTTGGATTGTGTATCTCTCCATGGTTCAAATTGAGTAAGTCTGAAATAGAGAAATGTCAAATAAAATTCGGAAAAAAACTTTGCGTTTAGGTGTGGTTCATATTCAACATCGGCCCTTACAATTTAACCACCCGTTATTTCAGAAAATACCTTGATTATATGCAAGACAATAGCAAATTCAACCATAATAGTAGAGCATCCTAATGGCCATGACAGTCCAATGCAATCCAGCAATAGGCAGGGTGTCCGGTTAGATTACATCTTTTTTATTGAGTAGATTATGTACCAGCATTATACCTTACCCCTCAGTTGTAATAAAGAAACTCATACTGATGTACAAGCGATTATATGGCGCTGTAACATCTAAATAAGACTCAATCCAATAAACCTGTCGCTCTCCCAACAAAACTAGTAATTGTTGAAAAGAATGAGTACTTATAGTCTCCAACGTAAAAATATTAAATTGTATAGTTCTTTTAGTTTGAAAGTTCTTGTGCCTGAGAGATAAGACATTTGTCCCAAACCATGTGTAGATGGTAATTTATCTTCGCTCTCAATACATAGGACAACACAACGGCATAATATTTAAAAATATGATTTCACTATCATCAAGGATTGAATAATCAGCTGTATTTTAAACTAATATTTGTCCAAATTATCGGTTTGGCTTCGGGTATCCATTGTTTTTCATCAGGTGAATTAAAGCGTCTAAATGGCAGCCATGTACGAAGACTACGCGGACATTTTTTGGTAAAATATTGCATTACTAATGTATAAGAACTCTTACTCTCAACGACCACTTGACGCTTAACTGTTGCAAACTGCACTTCAAAACAATCTTAGCATAGCTTATGCACTTTAGACACCGATATAAAACCGATGGAACTTTGTATATAACTTCAAAAAGTCTATTCATTGGCTGTTCGTAAGATTTATAATTTTTACGACCACAGCAGAAATTATTGCCGCAGTCCGTGTTTCCTGATATATTTTTTCTGAATATCTTTACATGCTGCATCTTCGTTTACAAGCAAAGGAGCGCTATCACCTAAATTTCTCCGAGTAGAAACACTCGGTAGTACATAAAATATGACAAAACTACGTTTGTATTGAAATCGCTTCGTGCACTCTAGCCTACAAAAGTGTGGAGTATGTAAATGAAAAATTTATTTGTTTTAGTAAATAGAAGGGAATTAAGAAAGAATCCATGTATCCATGACGCAACTATGAATTGTTTGCTTTTTCTAGCTGCCAAATGATAGACGTTTGTAGTTGATAGGCTAGCCTTTGACCACTATCACATCTCATGGTGAGTGATGTGGTCGAAGATGTTATTCAGGGTTACCTAGAATCACTGGCTCTCAAGGACAGCTGACGGAACACACCGTTAGGGGCTTGGCGACATGTTTTCTACCTTAGGGTGGTAGCTTCCACCATGCAAAGTTTCACTAAGATAAATTTGTGAATAAATTTTACGAGAGATAGTTGCTTATAACAATAAATACTAACTTTTATAAACAATTATAATAAGATTATGTGAAAAATCTGTTTGTACTCATAATACAACCTTTGAAAAATCTTGAAAAAGTTAATCTGTTTGAAGAGGTCGCCCCTTCCAGATGGATTTTTAATCTTTGTTTACTTAGTTTAATTTTGACAACTCTGCACAGTGTACATTGTAAAGTGTCTGAGATTAGTCTAGCGTGTGGGAAGCATTATGTGACAAAATAGTTAAGCAAACTCTGTATTGTTTGTTACGCTTACCCAGATTGTTTCGGTAAAGTTTGTGGATTTGAAATGCTGATAAACTGCCTTTGTTAGCATTATTTTGTAAAAGTATTTTAAAGAATTGCCTCTGTAAACCTTGCTGGTAAATAAATGTTTCCTGAAGCACATCCTACAATGTTCTTAGTTACAATTCAAGCCTAGCCTAGAATTACCTAGATTAATGCCTAGCCTAGCGCAGTACCTTCAGGGGAGTTCTACACTACTTACCTACCATCATCGACCACCATCAATTGTGTATAAAATACGTAATTGAGTATATTATCCTAAATAGTAGGAAAAGGCATCGTATCGGTCAGTCTTTGCTGCATATCCAATCAGGAACCTACCACAGACACGGAATCTCACTTACTATGTTAGGAGCTTGTTGAGCTAGTCTGGTAAACATTTTTCATAATAACATATCAACATGCTGATTGCACGAGCATTATAATATGCACCGTGATAATATCCCGAATTTACCATAGAAAGTCTAACACAAGTTACAAAGAGTAATCTTGCATCTCGTGGTAGTTTAGTCACGCTTTGAATACGTCACTTTGCCGCCGGGGAATACCCATAAAGTTCAAAGTTCCAGCTTGCAACCACTTTGAGGAAGCTGCTCTTTGTCTTCACAATAGAACAATAGGGGCTATGTTGTCGGGCCACTCTTTATCAGAATAGTTAACCAGAAAAGTCATGGAATATTTACAGATTTGCATAAATATTTTGTAATAAATAAATTACGAAATATAGCCATTAAAGCGCTTTGAAAGTTTTTTTTTGGAATCGTAGTGTGTGCGTCAGTCAGTGTAATTTACTAACAGCGAAGGGTGTGCCGGACGTTCAACTCAAATTACATTGTAAATGGGGAAACACACTGTCAAATTAGTTCCACCCCGACAGCGCTTGAATGTTTGTTACAGAGTGTACATTAATTTCATTAAAAAGTGTTAGTTATTTTCTGAATTAACGAAACTTAAGATAAATATGGGTCATTGTTTAGCGTTTGGAAGTCCAGAAATTACTTTCCAAACTCTTGAATGTATACCTACCCATATATTTTAAATAGAAAGAGCCTTGAACATAAAGTTTCACTATTATCTTTATTAATAGAACTAGACACATTAATTCACTTTTAAAAGAATTAACGATAATTAATGCTAATAAATCAAACGGCTCATACAGGAAAATTCAACTAGCAAGTACCAGTTCGCAGCGTGCTGAGCAAGGTGGCAGCATTGCCCTGCAGAATAGTTTTTTTGTAATGTGTAAATATACATTTGTAAACAAGACTTTTGACATGTGTAATGTCCTGAAAATACTAAGGTTGTACTCATAGAAATAGCGGTGGCTATTAAATACATAGGATATAGGGGATTATATAAGATTACCAATTTTTAGTTAGATTAATCCTCTACTCAATTTCTAGTCACAAAGTCAGTAATCACACTTAAAATGTTCAATCAGTGCTACGAATTCCTACCGAACTATGATATTCTCCAACCAAACTTTCTGAACCAATACCTTTATTTCGAAAAAAAAAATATTGGTAATTGGCCCCTCCTAGTAGGAACTAACTATTCTGTTTTCACCAGCCAGGAATTTTTTTTTTTTCACTTGGCGAAAAATATATACAAATTAATTAAAATGAAAACAGCCATGGATGATAAATGACATATTCTTCACAATATCGGATTATAAGCATCAATGTAGCGCACCTGTTCATCGTATTATTCGCCGCATAATCTAATGAAATTGTCGAGTTAAATTAATTACGCAATATTATCATTTCAGTGATCATTAATGCTCATAAATTGTATTCATATCTCTGCTGTGACGTGCTGAATTTAATTTAACGATCGATTTAGTATTTTCGGGACGTTTTAGTAATGATGTGAAGCTTAGGTTCCTTTGTCTGCTTGATTTAGATTTAAAATTGAGATAATAGCTGTTAAATTGTTCTTATTAACAGGCTTGTATTTTTTTATATACGTATTACATACAGAACTATATGTATTACACTCGATATTATAACAATCCCTTGATATACATCGATTTTAGCATTCAGAGCCACTCTAAGGAGAATATAACAGGGTCATCGACCTTTACAACTATAATGAAGAATACGAAGAATTAGACGTACCCATACCATATTATATCTAAACTAATTTTTTGCACGCAAATTCTTGTTGCAAAGATATGAGGAAGCTCTTGTTTAGCAAAGTTGTCTTTACACATCCAACAAAATCCAAAAAATAAATTCAAAATCGATATTTAGTAGTTGATATTTATGACACATAATTAACAAAAATCTGATACTTCTCTGCTGGTTAGCAGATTAGTCTCGAGGTAAAGTTGCGAAATTTCACCTAGTTGAAATAAAAATATTACCGTGAAACGTCTTGAGTGGAAAGCGCTGCGGAAGTAAGCGATACTTGTTTTTATAATTGAGATGGATAGTAGGACATTAAAATTAAATTAATTTCTTGTCTATTCAAACTTAATTTTTGCAACTGAACTGAACTGAATCCGCCGGATCGTTCATTGCTGAACACAGCCTGCTGTATTTAGGGGGTTACGCTTGGCAAGTGGCGCATGTATGATCGCAGTGTATGATGGAAGTTCTTTAGAAGGCGCTGCTGCCCGCCTTCCTGTATTTTTCCCTTCGTCGCCTCTTACGATACCCACGGGATGATATGGGGAGGTCCAATTCTAACCCGGCACCCCACGGGGAGTGTTTGAATAGGCTATGCCTACAGTCAAATAAGAATTTAGCAATCAGCAGACAGATATTATCAGATAAGAAACAGTAGTTCCAATAATACAACAAAAGGCTAAATATCGCTTTAATTTAGTTATAAAAGCAATTACGGGAGCCATTAAGGTTGAACTGGCCGGTCACTTCTCCATTTGTATGGAGAAGTGACCGGCCAGTTCAACGTTGTAAGGTGATCACTCCCTTATTTGAGATTTTAAGTCCAGGCTTAAGCATAATACCGATTGATATCGTCATTATCTAGGCTTGTATGATGCCAAAATTTTAAAATGATAATTACGTTGTAAGTTATGAGCCTCGAAAACTTTATATGAAAATGTTTCATGGCTCATAATTCTTAAGTTAATTATTTTATTAAAATTTCGGCATCATACAAGCCTAGATAATGACGAGATCAATCGGTATTATGCTTTATTTTGGACCTAAACCTCAAATAAGGGAGTGATCACCCTACCACGTTTGTATGGAGAACGGGTCGGCCAGTTCACCCTTAACAAAGCGATTTGACTGAAAATGTTGCCGCGGATCGGCGATAACGTCGTTTTCATTTGTGCTCTGTGTTTGAAATTTGTACTTTGGGAATCTAGAATGATGTTTTTGCAACTAATCGAATTCTATTCTTTTTACTGACTTCAGAAAAATGAGGAGGTAATCAATTTGTCTGTATTTTTTTTATTTTTGCAACATCATCTCGAAAATTTCACATACAAGTGTAATGCAAACCAACTTACAGTGTAAAATAAGCTGATTTGGCGAAGGACTTGAAGCCCAGACAAGAAGCCCACCTTTTTTCGGAAACCCGCGCTTTTGGTGTCTTGCCAGGGCTATCCAGAAAAATTTTGTCAATCATCTCTACCGCCACTGCACACAAAAATTGACAAACTGGCACACACAGCAAAGGAAAAGTATGATCTTCTGGGCTATCTTTTTGCGACTCGACTATTGGAAGACCAAGGGAACTCAATACCGACAGTACCGCGATGCGATACTTCTAAGCTGGACATTATTTTCCAACAATGTACGTAAAGCACTGTACTCCTAGGACATTTATAAGTCAAGAGGGCCTGATGACATCCCTCCGACAATGTCGAGGACTTGTGGTCCAGAGTTGACACTGGTTCTAACGTGTCTTTAAGATATATCTATACGCCTTTCAGGACTGTTTGAGTATCACCTGATTGTGCGCCGAAAAAAAGCAGAAGAGTTCTTCTGCTACATATTCTGAGCATGGCATAAATTTACGCCTATGTTTCTAAGGGTTAGACAGTGATCACTGAAATTCATTTACCACCATCCTGGCACACTTCTATAGCCTCATTCACTATCGTGACGTTCTTCTTGCATGCTTGTCGATAAAGGTTACTTTTTACTAACCTTTGTCTTTTTACTTATTACTTAACATCATATTCAACCAGTACGTATGTTCGTCAGTTTTTTTTATTTTTAATATGCTTCCGCTGCTCAAGGCGAGCGTATATGAACATTATAATAATTATGTAGGTACATTTCTTTTTAAAGAAAAAAATTTTAAAATATTGATAATAATTTCGTTATTTTTTTTAACTAAGGCAAAATCAAAATCAGTTATTAATTTTAGGTCTACGAACGCCTACACTCTTATGCAGGGAAATATTTTTCATACTATTGCCACGTTAAGCAAAAAAGTGTAAAAGAACCACTGCTTTATATACAAATAAAAAGATCGAGCTTTATAAACGTATTCTAAAGATTATAAAATTGTTACAGAAATGATTTTAAAATAATTACAATGGTCCCGATTCTATACAAATACTTACTGTAAATATAAAATTCTTAAAATTATGTTAGTTTTTAAACTGTACACGCTAAAATACAAATTCATACAACGCTTCTGACTAAAATTATGGTAGTTATAATGTTCTTTAAAGTAAGATCTAAACTTGAATAACACTTGCGAATGAAATTATAGTACCTAGTTCTTATTCTGTGGGATATTAAAAATAAAAGTGTACATCAATTTAGTCAACAACTAAAGATCTAAAGAATTAGATAATTTGGCAAAATATCTATATGGAACCTCAATTTATACCTTAGCATCATTGTAAATATATCCGATGGTCCCATCGGATACAGGTATGCCACCGAAGCCGTGGCGAGCATTTGGCCAATATTTTGTTTCACACATAATTGTCATAGAACTTTCTATCATAATAAAAACAATTAATATTATTATATATCTGAAAACTTTTTGTTTTATTTACAATTAACATGCGTAGCTACATACATAGCTTGGAACTTAATAAACAATTAGCATGGGGAAAAACTACTTATTTCGAAACGATTGGTGATATTGAAATACCCTAATTTATATCAGAGTTTTAATAACTGAGGAAGATTCACAAATGGAAGAGTATATTTTTTTAATTTATATTTTTTACTGTATGATCACACAACGCTTTACTGGATCATCCAATGTTGATGACTCTTTTTATTTTTGGGTGGAATATATTTCCAAATTAGATCGGTTAAATTTTCATTAGCTTCGATACAGCAGTTTTTAAGATACACTCAATTATCTAAAAGAAATGTCGTATTGGTGACAGAATGTCCTTAAGAGCGCACCGAACTTATTACAATCATATATCACAAGCACACATAGGCGTGCCGCGTATGTGTGCGTGTGTAAGGCACGCCGCCAGCATCCGTCAAAGTCAAAATCATTTATTCAATTTAGCGTCTACGACGCTCTTATGAAGGTCAATTACAAATTTAAGTATTGAAATATTCTACATTGTACTGCCTCGTTTAGCCAAAAAAAATTGTATAGAGCTACTGCAAGAAGAACGGGCAAGAAACTCGGTGCCATTCTTTTAAACGTCTTGTAACATTATTTTACAATTTAACATCCCCGACGGCCGAAGAATTACTTCGTATGTGGACAGGGAGGAAGCATCGCGGCTCTGGCTAAAATGGGCACAACGTGCGTGAATTAAGGTATTTCCTTCGTATAATAAAAACAAATATCTATTTGAAAAATTTAATGTGTATCCATTATAGAAAACACGTTGTTTTTTTTATTATTCAAATACTGATGACGTTCCGTGAAGTATTTATGCCGTACTAAGCGGTTATTTAGTTTTTTAGATATAACTTTGTTTTTTTTTCCATCGAGGAAACTAAGTAATCATGTTTCTAAAGTGTATGATTTATAGAATGAATTCTTAAGTATAATATATATTTTTTTTTTTTTTTTTTTTTTTTTTTTTATGTGGTTTATTAGTTTTTCCACAGACTCCAGGGTCCGTGCCATTTTTTAGGTTAACTTAGAAATTTATTAATTAATTACATTACTATGGGGAGCATTACATATTTAGCGGGGAACACAGTTATTAGGGATGCTAATCTTACATAACTATTATATATACTATTACAAATATTATATATACTATTACTATTACAAGAGAGAAAAGAGACAAACTGGTTTGCACAGGCATTCTGAACGGACCAGTGTCTTCAAGCAGCACTCGTTCACGAGTTGACTCGCGTGCCAGCCATCGTCCTCCTCAACCATTTGTGAGGGAAGAGGGCGACCCGACACACGATGCCGCCGCTTGCCTACACTTTATCGTGAGCATGACCGTTCCGAATGCCTGCGCCAATCCGCTTGCCAAAGGGAGAGAAAACTACAATTAAAAACTACATTCATACGCATACAATAAAATTTGAACTCTTGAGTTTTTTATTATTCTGACCCACCGACGTCCATTTTCACCAGGGCCTCTATCACCACGCTGTTACGATCTCTAATTGCCATCTTTAGGTTATAATCGCGGATGTCTTTGCGCCTTGCAGCCAACGCTCTCCGAACGAACCGTCCAATAGCATCATTTGCGTCGTCAGCGTAGTACGTGAAAGTCCCGGTGTGCCGTGAGACTGCGACGACTGCGTGTGGGACGCTCTCGTGCAGCTTCATTCTACCCTTGGTTTTTATTGCGATTACTGACTCGTATGTCAGTCCCTGTGCTTCGTGGATTGTAAGGATACGAGATCCTGTGCCTGCTCCGTAGCCCTCGTTGGTCAGGGTCTCCTTTTCTTCCTGGGTGTGAACCAGAAACAGGGTGTTTGGGAGAGTTTTGTGAATTTTCGCATTCGTATATCCTTTCTGCTCTAGGGACTGGATACGGGGAGCCGAGGAATATATACCTGAGTATATTTCCCTCAACGCGTACGCGACATCCATTGGGTTCCGGTGCGTGCACAACAACTCTTGGCTGATGTTTGTAACCAAGTTAGGGCGATTGTACCTTATCTCGAAGAGACCTTCTCTGTCAATGTAAGGTAATTGATTTACATCTCCGATGAGGACAAGTTCGCCAACTCCGGACAGCCTTGAAGCCATCACAACGGCCCCGAAATGGTTTATGAGAGCTTCATCCACCAAAAGGCGGCTGTAGCTCTCATTCTTCTTAAAACCATTTACGAGGACCGAAGCCATGGTGCGCACCTTGGTCTTTGCCAAGTCACCGATTCGGTGCGCAAGCTTCTCCCTCAGGTCTTTGGCTGCCTCCTTTGTTGTTGTGATGATAGCGTCTCTGTCCACATCGAAGTTGCGTATCACCCAAGTTGACTTGCCGCATCCCGGCACTCCATTGACCCACTGTATTTTAGGAACTTCCCAGCGTTTCCAATATGCCTCGACCTCCGCATCCCCCGAAATAGATTTAGCCATTTCAAGGATCCGATCGTCGAGCATTATCTTGGTACACCGGGCTGTGACTACAATGGGGTCATTTTGGGGTGTCACGTACTTTGGTTTGCATGTTCGTTCTGTTTCTGCCTCATCCAGGACCACAAAACCTCTTGTCGCATTATAAGCCGCCATATACTGACCAGACATCGTTCCCTTGATGACCCATATGCAGTTCTTAGGATAAGACAGTTAACAGACGTAGCTACTGCTCGGCTAGTTTATTTCGCGTACTTCCACAGTATTATGTCGTATGGCGTATTGCTGTGGGGAACTGCTGCTGAGATAGAGACAATCTTTATCATACAAAAGCGTGCAATTCGAGCCATATATAAAATGGGTCCTAGGGAATCTGTGAGGGATCTTTTTAAAGAAATTGATATTTTAACTTTACCAAGTCTGTATATATTTGAAAATATTATGTATGTTCGTAAAAATTTGAGTAAATTTAAATTAAACAGTGACAATCACGATTACAATACTAGGAATAAAGATAAAATAGTGGTGCCAGGTTTTAGATTAGCAAAGACAAATAAAAGGTCCTTCTTAGGTAATTGTGTGCGGTTTTATAATAAAGTTCCCAAACATATTACAACGCTCACAGAAGGGAAATTCAAGTTGCATGTGAAAAACATATTGATTAAAAAATCCTACTACACAGTTTCTGATTACATAAACGACAAAAATGCCTGGACAATTCCGCCTCCGCCAAGCTATTGCCTGTCACCTACATAATTTAAACAAATATTGTAATAACTCTATTATATAGTATGTATGTAACACATTGTTAAAAGATGTTTAAAAGAATGGCCCCGAGTTTCTTGCCCGTTCTTCTCGCAGTGGCTCTATACAATTTATTTGCTGAACGTGGCAGTACAATGTAGAATATTTCAATACTAAAATTTGTAATTGACCTTCATAAGAGCGTCGTAGACGCCTAAATTGAATAAATGATTTTGACTTTGACTTTGACTTTGACCTGGGTTGTGTCATTGTCGTATATTGCGGCTTCTGCTTCCTCAAGTCTCACCTTTAGTAAGTTTTCGTTTCCTAGCCTAAACGACTGCAAGATGTTTTCGCAGGTTTTAGCGTTGACTACTTTTGTCGCTTTCGTTATGGCTAAGAACTCTATGAAGGCGTTTGCTGCGTGGCTCGATGGTTCCTGTGCTGGGATGTATTGGGGCGGACAGACTTGTCCCTTGTCAGCTCTCGTTCTGGTTTTCTTTGGTAGGGCTGGCTGTTCTGCTGGCTTTTTCGTTTTTGATTGGGTAGGGGATAGGGAGGATGGTAGTCGGAATAGGCTTCGTGTAGCGGCGCTGAAAGCTGTCAGGAACGCTGAGACGCGGCCGCTGCTCGTTGTTGGGCTGCTTAGCCGGTTTCTGATTGATGTTGGTGATGATACTAATTTCTCCTGTAGTCTTTCTGAGCCACTTTTTGAGCTCGGGGTCGGATGTCCCCAACTATCAGTTGCACGGTTGTGTTCGGGGCTTTTGAGGAAACTCAAGTTTTCCCCTCTGTCTTCGTACACCACAACCTCATGGTGTTCCGAGGCTTTGATGCAACCTAGTTGGTCTTCGACTTCTCCCTTGCAGTACTCGATTAACATAGCATCTACGCTTATCACTCGTGGGCTATCAGTGATTTCGGCAATATTTGAGAGCAGCGAGCATGCTTGAGCAAACGGTGTGTGCTCCGCCCATTCGATCAGGATGACTGTCTTGTTTTTCAGTCGCACTAATCGGCATGGGTGGCCAACAACCGCCATCGCTGGCATTGCATTAAAAGTTTTGCGCTTCATTGTAGTTTTGAAGCTGCTCCCATTTAGCAAGCTAGATAGACCAGGTGACAAGCGTATCCGATTCTTGGCTCTAGCTAGACAGAAGCTTATTCCGAGTCTTTCCTTACTGCCATCCATAAAAAGAGCAACACCACGGATACGTATTCCTGGTTCCCCTTGCTCTCCATGTGATAGCAGTTCGGAAATTTGTACGTTTTTAAGTTGACTTAGTGGGATTTGTGAAATTATTATTGAGTTGGGGGGGGTAGTGTGAGAGGGCATAATGTTGCTAATGGAGGGTGGGAGATTATTAGCTAGCGTTTGGTTAGTGGGTATAGTGACAGATGGTGTTGTATTTCGAGTGGGAGGCGGGAGGTTGGCGTTTTGTTTGACCGCTATTCGGAAAGACCTCTCTACGAAGGGCAGGAAGTGTTCTCTGGTATTTGGATTTGCTAAGATGTTAGGCAGATCCACTTCCAGCAGCTTTACGTTCATCGCAGTTTCGAGGTCCTGCCTGGCGGCCAGGAAACGGGGACATTCTAAAATAATGTGCCAGACACTTTCGGGGATGTTAGGGTCACACTCGCACCCTGGGCTATCTTTCAGCTTGAACCTGTGGAGGTATTCGGATATGCCCCCGTGTCCCGTCATCATTTGCACATGAAGAGGTGACAATTTCACGGTTCGCGTAAGCCGGAATGCCTCTTTGACATCCGGTAGAAGCCGTCTCGTGATTGCACCTGTGCTCGCGGTTTCATATCGGTCTTGCCAGTTTTGTACAGTTTCCTCGCGGATTTTCCTTCTGACATAGGACATGGGGATCTTGTTGTAGTCTTGAGTAGCACTTGTGAGTGCCGCCAATTTCGCGAGCTCATCGGCTCTCTCGTTTCCGGCGGTTCCCACATGTGCTCTCAACCAGAACATCCGAATATCTCTACCTTCTGCCCTGATCCTCCCAATATTTTCCTTTATGCCCTTTGCAAGGGGGTGACTCGTTTTGGAACACCTGAGCAGATCGAGTGACGATCTGGAGTCGCTCAAGATGTTCACTAGTGGCTTGGTGCTGTGTGTCACTAGTTGAGTCGCCTTGTAAAGGGCATAAAGTTCCGATTGGAAGACTGTGCAGTCGGGATGGAGCTTGAAGGTGGATGATGCGATCTCTCTATCTTCCTCCCACCAGGTTAAGGCAGCACCTACTTGACCCTCAATTTTGCTGCCGTCTGTGTATATTTGGGGTCCGGTGATGTGACTTATGTCGGTTTCCAGGAGCTCGTACTCTACGTATGTTTTCGTGGACGGATGTGATTGGTCCATAACACTTACATTTTGTTCGAGCTCCATTTCCGGGGGGAGGTAGTCTAGAGAGATATGTTTCTTAGCTCTGTACAGGCTCGCTGCCTCTCGGATTCTCAGGTCCAGGGGGAGTAGACCCGATAGGATAAGTGCGGAGGTGAGGGAAACAGTACGGTAGGACTTACATATTTTTTGAGCAAAGCCTCTTTGGAGGGCACATATCTGTGATCTGTTCATTTCTAGATCCACTGCATGTGCCCACACGTTTGCCGCGTAGAGTATGATGGGTTCCACCACTGCAACATATATCGTTCTCGTGATTTCGCTGTTCAGTCCCCAGGTCACCTTTGCTGCACGTGCTAGCTGTTTGTATATATCCGCTATCTTTTTACATTGGGCGGACACATGTGCTTTATAGGTGAGTCTGCGGTTTATCACTAGGCCTAGCAGTTTGACTTGGTCGACGTAGTCAAGTCTGACTCCAGCCATGGAGAGGTTTGGGGGGTCATACTTCAACTTTTTTGTCAGCAGCATCGCGTTGGTCTTGTGCGCTGCAAAGTTGAGTTTATTGAGGAATCCCCATTCCACTACCATGTCCATTGTCGTATTGACCTTCTGCTCAAGGATTTGTCCCGATTGGCCTGTGAACACGAGAACGACATCGTCAGCAAAAGCTTGACAGTACACTTCCTCATGCTCCAATTTCCGCAGCAATGGATCTAGGATAATGTTCCAGAAGGTTGGTCCACCGATGGAACCTTGGACACATCCCTTCGTGGTATCCTTTTCACTTACTGCTCTGGAGTAATTGACTTTGACTTTGCGGTCGCTGAGGTATGAGCATACCATCTGGTAGAGGTTTGATGGACACCTCTTTTTCGCTAGCTGATGTTTCAGGGCGGGCCACCATGCGTTGTCGAAGGCACCTTCTATGTCCAGAGAGATCATGATTACTATGTTTTTACCATTTAATCCTGTTTTAACGTGCTCTGTTAGGTCATAGAGAGCGTCTTCGGTTCCGCGTTGCGGCATGAAGCCGTACTGTTTCGGGCTGAGAGTTGGGAGGAGATGCCATTGGAGTCTGCCAACTAGGAGCTTTTCGACGATTTTTCCGAGAACTGACAAGAGACCTATTGGCCGGTACGACTTTGGATGTGTGTAGTCGGATTTTCCGGGCTTCCTTAAGATGATGACATGCGCCGATTTCCATTGCTTAGGAAAGTATTTTAGCGACAAGCATTTGTTTGCTATCGCCATGAATACCTCCCTTTCACATCGGATGGCTGCAGCGCATATGTCTGCGGTGAGCCCATCTGACCCTGGGGCTTTTTTTGGGTTAAGTGCTTGTAGCACTGACTCCAATTCCGCTGACGTAAAAGGTGGGTCATCATTTGTTAGGTTTTGTGGTATTACTCTTGATTGTTCTCGAATCAGCGAGTGACACGGGTGGTCTGTGTTTTCGTTGTCGTCTGGATAGAAGGTACTGGCTAGCAGTTCCGCTGATTGTTGCGGGGACAAGGTGTTACCGTCGGCGTTCCTCAATAGCATGTCTTCCCGCCTGCTTGAGGTTTTCCGAATGATTCGGTATATCTTGTCCCACATACTTTCCCTGTCTTGGGTGGTGCAGAACTCTTTCCAGTTTTCCGTTGCTGCTCTGTCGGCTATCTCGTTGTAATCCTGTCGGGCTGTCTGGTACTCGTGAAGGACCTTTTCAACCCGACAGGGGGCTGCGTTCCTTATGCGTCTTTTTTCTCTGAGAACCATGGAGGAACCGGGTCCCCTTTACGTTGACCTTGCGTTGGGATGGTGTTTTCGCAGGCTTCATGGATGCAGTTTGTATAGCTTGTGATCATCTTTTCGAAATTCTCTGCGCCATCAGATTGTCTTACGGTATCTGGCGTGATGTTTTTGCCTTCTAAACATCCCTTCACTTTGGCTATGAAATCGGACCACTTTGCCTTCTTGGTGTTATATTTGCGCGTCGTTATGGGTCTTAGGGGTTCCAAGTCCTTTCCGTTGCGCAAATTTAAGGTGAAGGTGATGCTATTGTGATCCGATGTAGTGATGTTGTCTTCTACTCGCCAATCTTTGATCTCTCCCAGAAGTGGCATGCTGCAAGCAGTTACGTCTACTCTACTTGTGTACGCTTTGCCTCTCCTGTAAGTCTCGAAGGTCGGTTCGTCTCCTATGTTAAGAATCTGGTAGCCCATTTCGTCAAGGAACGCAGTGTAGGCCTCTCCTCTTTTATTCTCCGTTTCGCTTCCCCACCAGTGGCTCCAGGCATTTATATCACCTGCGACTATGATGTTTTTCGTCGCAAGTTTTTCACTGAATGCTTTGGTCCTCTCTATATACGGCTGAATATCTTTGTCCCCTTTGTAGTATACGGATATCACCCCAAGCTTTAGGCCTCTGTTTACCAGTAATACTGCAGCTTCGGTCTCGGTCACAAGCTGAGGGTCATGAACAACTTCCAGCTTGTCACCGAAAACAATTACTGCTGCCTTGACTGGTTTTTGCCTATTCAAAGTGCATTGGATAATCTGTGTACCTGGGTATTGTTTCATTATTCCTTGGTTCCCCACGTAGGGTTCTTGAACCAAGGCAATTGAAACGCCCCTGTCCACTGCAGCCTTGAGGAGTTCGATGGTAGCATTCTTGGAGTGATGCAGGTTTGCTTGGATGAAGTGCAAACCCGCTCCGGCTCTACCTGGAGGGATGGAAGTTTGAGTCATTGGGGTGCCTTCAGCAATAAGATATTTTCGACCGTGCTATGCTGTCCCATTTCTGCCTTTTCGGGCACACAGCGCTGAAAGCGTTGTGTAACAGGTCTGCATCTAGGACAGCTGTGCCGTGTGCGGCCGAGCAGTTCTTGCATTTGGGCGGAGATCCCTCCTTTCTGGCCTTGCAATTCTCCCACGTGTGAGATTTCCCGCAGTGACTGCAGTGTTCGTCTCTCTCGTGGCAGACTATTTTTGTATGGCCAAAACCCAGACATTTAGTGCACTGCACTAGGGGCGATTGGTCTGTCACGGATCTCCTCTGGAGACCTATGTATACCTTCCCTGCCTCTGTCAGGTTTTTGTGGAGTTTCGGGGAGACCTCCAGGACTGCGTGGCATTCCAGTGGGTTCCGGGCCTTTTTCCTATATCTCACTCTGACAGTTGTGTCCTGTAGGTTGACATCTTGCATCAAGTTTTTGTTTTGCGAGAGCAAGTTCTCAACTATGTCAACGTCTTTGTGGTAGGATAGGACGTCCCTAATGATGACAAGTGGATTTCCCGCTTTTGCGATCTCCACCTTAAGGGTTTTGTCCCGCTGGACCCGACTTTGCACCAGGCTGAGGTCTTCCATAGTACCGCAGCTCAGAACCACCTTCCGGTTCTTAGCTTTCCGTACTCTGTCGACCCTAGCTCCGGTTGTTTTCGTGTCCAGCGCTTCACGAATCCTATCCACCAGATTTTCTGCTGTGCTGTCAGGATTGTTTGTTGACACTATCAGAGTGTGATTTGGTTTTCTTTCTGGTGGGGGTTTGGAAGTGACCTTGGCATAGGTCGGCTTGACCTCTGCCTTGGTCATCTCTGCGTCAATGCTGAGGGTTGGGGGGGGAGCGTTGAGTTTTTCCTCTCGCATCGTCCGTAATTCTGACGATACCGCTTCTAGTTTTTCTGTAATGGGTTGTATCTGGTCGTCCAGATTTATTGTTATTGGAGGGGGGGGCTTTATTGGTTCTGATTGGGATATTTTGAGGTCATTGACTTTCTCTATTAATGCTTTTATTTCCTGGGAGATGTTACTGTCGGAAGTGGGGTGGGGTGTTGTTACCAGTGCCAGGGTTTCCGCACTAACGCTCCGGTGATCCGCAACGCTCAGTGAAAGCCTGTGTGTTTCTCGTCTGAGCTCATCAAGTTGCAGCTGTAGAGCTTCAACTCCAGCTTTTAGGCTGGAGTTGTCGCTCCTCAGCGGCTCAAGATCCACCGACCTTTCACTTTGTTTTGCGGACTCGAGTAGGGTCTTTAGGAATTTGACCTCTGCCGTCACCTCTCTTATAAGTTTGTGCGGTTCCCTGGTTTCGTAGCCCTGCCAGTCTCTGATAGCTTTCGTTTCTGTTAGGGTAGAGGCGATGTCACTTCTAGCTGACTCCATCTCTTTGAGTAGTTTTTGGGTCAGCTCAGAAGTTACTTTATTGTGTGCTCTTTCCACAGCTACGAGCTCGTTGGCATGCCTCGTTCTTTCCCTTTCTAGGGTGCATATGTGCCTGGATCTCGAGTCCGACAAGGAAAGTACTGTTTCGTATAGAGTTTGCAGGCTTTCCAGCGCGATTTGCTTACATTCACGCTTCATTTTGCCTGCAGTTTCTAACGCTTCCTTTCCTTGGAGCATCGCTTCATTTGCCACCTTAGTCGCCATGTCCATCTCCACCCCTGTGCGCTGTCCGGATCTGCCTGCCAGCATGCTGAGTCTGCTTTTCCGTGCGCCTGGGGTAGGGATATCCGTCACGGACGATGCTGTATCGGACTCTGCATCCGACGCGATCTCTTTTGGCGGGGAGATCCCACACTGCTCCCAGTTCTTTATTTTGTCCACCGCTGCTATCCATGCTGTATTAAGCTCAGATACAGAAGTTGATTCCATACCAGAACCTTCACTGGCTGCGATGTTCGGCGTGGTTTTTGTGGTGGACTCGGAGGCAGTGCGTTTGCTCCTCTCAGATATTTTATTGAGAACTTTCGCGGCCTTGTCGCTTTCCGATTTCTTGATTTTGGTCGGTCGCTCGATTTTCGGTGGCTGTGTGGATTTTGCTGTCGTTAATTTTTTTAATATTTTTTTATGCAGAGACTCTGTTTGTGATTTACTGGTGGATGGTGCTGCCTCGGGGTAAGTGGGCGCTGCGGGTACATTGGTTTGTGACATTGTACTAGTTAAATAAGAAAATGTAATAAAATCTAGTTAAATCTAACTTAAGGTTATCTATGTGATGTTTTTACAGCTGTGTTCCACTCGGAGTACAGTAATGCTCGAGTTATGAAATATATATTTATTTCATAACTCTTTTATGTTATTGTGAAGGAACAAGTGCGAGGCCCACCTGATGTTAAGCCGTATCCTCTGCCTATAACAGATGCATTTCATCACAAGTGACGAACTGCACTGCGCCCATCACCTTGAGACATACCCGTTAAGTCTCATTTTGCCTGTTATTTCACTGGCTCTCAAGGACTGCTGCCGGAACACACCGTTAGGTGCTTGGCGACAGATTTTCTACTTGAGGGTGGTCGCTAGCCAGGCGGGCATTCGCAAAATGCCCTTCCACCATGCGTCGAAGCTCAAGCTCTGGGTGGGATTCGAACCATGGACCTGCTGCGCGGCAGTCCATAGCCAATGCCACTGAGCCATCACTGCTTCAAAATTAAGAAATATAGATACAGCAAGTGATTAAACGAAACACAATTACGTATCGCTGCCTCGGTGCAGGCTTAAGGCATGGACCCCCTGCACAGCAGGCCATAGTTATTGTTAAGATTCCAGATTGCCTAGATGGGCATGGGAAGCAGAGTGCCTTCCACCTGGACAACCTGTTTTTTGAATCTTAACTTTGCCCGTCGATTCGCGGGGCTTAAGTAACAATAAAAACAAGCAATACAATTAATATATATAAACGTACCATAAAGTGAAGTCCCATCGATCTGGACGACTCCAGCCTAGCGCTTCCCTACCTAATGTAATCGGCCGATTCTGTTAGGAAGGTACTTGCCTGGGCGACGAAGATGGTTCCAATTATTCTGTCTTCCAAGGGCACAACACTTTTTAATTGTTCAAGTGGAACACTCAAACCACACGCGAGGGTCCAATAAGGCGGTGGTTTTTAACAATTCAAACAATAAACTAATTTTAACCGCTGACCCAAATCGACATATATTCTTTACAAATCAAAAATTGTCCAAGTACTACAGTTTTTTAAAACCAGAGACAGAACGACAATGCAAACTTTTTTCTTTTTCATTTCGTCCTTAGACTAAAAAAAGACGACTACCAAAGGAGACGTTCAGAAACTTGCCGCTAAGTATAGTCAAAGTGCCGATAGGTCCGAACAGTTATTGCTACGTTATCATCGTTACCAATTGCCTTTAAATCATAGGCATTTTATGACATTTTTTTCCTGGATATGGCAGCAATAAAACATAATTCGAGATACCATCATAATTTAAAATAGATTAAGTTTGTCACGCAAATATATCGTCAATGTCGTGTAGCAATCAAAAGTTAATTTTCAGTTATCTAGAACTGTATTGGCAATTGGTTTCCTTTAACTGTTGTTTTTATGCAATTATATCGTGCGGGACATTCCCAACAGCCACCTGCAGCTGATTGCCTCCAGGATGGATCTGGATTGCTCAATAATGCAGCACTGGACCAGGCTGCATATTGATCACTCCAGATCCAAGCCTTAATATAAGTTAACATGAGGGAGCACCTACATATTTCGATTTCTTTGTTTTTATATTGTTTATTATTGACCTTAATATGTAATATATATATAAAACAAATCCCGTCTACCATCCTTATGAAGAGAATCCTTCGCCAAGTAACTAACGGTAGGGTGGGGGAAGTGATGGTAGTCCAGTTAGCCTTAGGGTTCTCCCGGCCATAATTTCCATCAATTCTTTTAAATTTTTCTTTTACTTCATATTAAAGGATAGGAACAATAAAAGTATGTTTAAAGGCTACTTAAAGGAAACCATGCATTATGAAGACTAAGATTAACTACATGTGTTATTATGATTGGAATAAAACAAATCTCACAAATCATATCGCATAAAAGACAAATCAAATCTACGTTAACAAAACGCAATTTGAAAAAAAACAACCGACAGTACTTTTTAGGTTCCATGCCCAAAAAGATGAACAGAGAATGACACTCCCTTTGTCTGTTTCTCAGGTTTTGTACCAAAATGGAAAAATGGAGTGCTATAAATGGGATTCCGCTTGTCTGTTTCTCAGGTTTCATAAACAATTGGCGAAACGGAGCTCTATCGAATAGCTATTAAGTTAGATGGCATTAAGCTAGCCCCCTATAATAAGGACCCAAACATAATGACGCGAAACCAATCAGGGATTTACAGGGCGTTATCTACTGTATACCTACACCTAACCAAAGAAAAAAACATTACTTATTTAATTTTGAAATAAACGTACGCCTTTGAAATATGTTTGTTATAAATTTAAACCTATATTTTATGTTGCCCTTTTGCAGCACGTGTTTAATATTGCTGGGAAATTGATACTGGATTGTGATATATGATTGTAATATTTTACAGTGAAGGCGAAAGCTTCGGCAATTATTTTTCTTTTATTAGAATAGCTGTAACCTATTCCTATTATGTATCCAGATATAATAATATAGGTTGTTACGAAATTACAATTTACCTACTAGAAGAAAAAAAATGTGTTTGTAATTTTGTAATGTAATTCGCCAAGCAGGCGTTATTGCAAACATAACAATATAAAAATTATAAGGTTGTGTCATCACTTTCAAGTATAAATTCAATTGTAAAATTGGTCTTGTTTGTAGTACAACGCTAAAGGTGTCACTCCATCCCGATAAGATTGTTGAAAGAACGAGAGCAAAAGTTAGAGTTATGAGTCAGTGTGTCATGAAAGCTCAATTTGTTAGAGCATACCCCGGCTAAAGGGGTGGATGGACGCGGGTTCGAATCCCACACATGACTATAGTTTTTTCACTCGTAAATAATGTAATTTTGTAACGTTATTCACCAAGCAGGCGTTATTGCAATAATAACAATATAGTTTGTGTTAAGTTTCAGTGCTCTAAAAAGATTGCGGAATAAAATAGTAAATTGTTATATAAGGGGAAGGGGGAAGGGACTAATGTAGGATTGAGATGGTTTAAAAATAGGTATATTACCAGAGATTAACCCTATGCTTTCTCATTTCGAAAGGGACAAGTGAATAAATACCGAATTAGCTAAATCAAATCAATATCGAATCAGAAATCAATTAAGAGTCGGGACCGGATTGCATACTTTTTAATATTTTTAACAGTGTGGAAAATTTATTCTCATTGATCAAAAGTACTACTTATTTTCATCCTTCTGAGCAAGTAACTTCATGTGTATTCTCTAAGTATGAGAAATGAAAAATAATTTTTATGACTCCAAACTTTGTATTTTACTTATATGTTGATTGTAAAATTATAAGACACACTAAATGAAATACTCCCTGCAATCTACTTTTCCTGTGATATCATTATATTTATGGCGTTTAATGGAATAGTTTCGATACTTCTATAGCTAATCAAAGGCATTTATGCTGTCTTAGGTTTTCGCGATTGTTACAAATAGTAAATTTACAACTTTAAAAGCTTTAAATCGCCTAATACCACCTGTTTGGGATCCTGTTATCAAATTAATTAAATACCAAGGCCGACACAAATCTGCATGACCTCTGGACACTGAGCGAATACTGCGTGAATAGGGAACGTTATGATTTTAATGATAAGACCACAATCACTGCAAAGTGTTTGAAACTTCGGGACAAAAATAATGATAAATATATGCGATTTGAACCGTTTAAAGTTGTTTAAAGGCATTTATGTTATCATTAGGCTATTTTTATCTATAGTGTTGAAGATAAAAGTTTTTTGTTCGATACGAAAATTTTGTAGTATATTATTGGAGTAACGGTTTGATCGTTTGCTTGTGGTCTTATAGGGTGAATGTTTTGTTCAAGGGTTGGCACTAACGGTTATAATACCTTCAATCCTAAAAAATGGATAGGGTTGATAGCTACCTACACTTATTTTACAAAAAAACCATCGCTCGGAGATATTTCCGGTTCAAGCGAAGCTCCAATTTGTAATAAGTAAAAAAGAAATCCCCAGTTTAAATCGTAGCAGACAATGCATTTTCTATTAGAGCTGGGACAGGTGCGAGGAACAAAACGGGATGTTGGCGGCGGCGTCGTGGAAAAATGAACAGACGACCGGCTACCGGAAAATATGCATGTGCGATGCTAGGGAGTATTAAAATGTGAATGGAGACGGTCTTTGTCTAAAGAGCTTATGCAGAGAAGGCTATTTATTAAATATATTGTTTAATAAATAAGCCGGTACTTTACAATACTTGCAAGTATAGCGTAGATTATTGTTATCCTTAACAGCCAATAATTCTAGGTTAGCGTAAACAACATCTTCGACCACATCATCACTTACCATCAAGTGAGATGGTGGTCAAAGGCCTGGTGCAGGTATCGAATTTTTCATACGGATCTCTTAGTTATTCAGGGATAGTGTAGGATTCTATACCGCTGCCAGCAGGCAGCGGTCTTCTTCTGTGTATCGGTGATGGCGCAGAAGGGGGCCGCGGAGTGGATGAGACTGCTAACGCCACCCTATCTTGCCCCATCTTGGCGGGGGACTGCTCACGAGGGGCTTTTAGTGCAGTGCGAAGGCTTTTCCTCCCCTCAAAAAAAAAAGGAAGGATTCTAAAGGTGACAAATTTTTCAAATCGGTCCAGTTTGTTATAAGTTTTTGCGTTACATAAAAATATACTAATCTTTCCTCTTTATAATATTAAGTATAAGTATAGAAGTATAGATATAGATTTACATCAACGATGTAACGTCACTTTGTAAAATATCTAGGCAGTGATTAGAAAAACAAAACATTGTTTTTTCAATTGCATGACGTACTCCAGAAATAGGAATTTATCACATTTTTTATGCTGGCCGCTGGGTCAACTATTAAACGATCAAACCTTTAAGAAACGTTCCAGAAACTACCGGTTATCGTTAGGTCGTCAAGTATTCTTACCGTTGTGATAATTTGCTACAACTACTGCGGTTAAAACGTGTGATATGGTGGTCAACAGCAAATTTCTAGTCACTCCTAAGTTTCTTACCTCCGAGGCACGTAACGGTCTCATCACATATGACTTGAGCACAGTAATGGATTTCATACAGTGCACGTACGAGTAATATATTGCAGAGTAAGAATCTTTCTGTGAAATCATGTGTTGAAATACTTTTTTGAGATTTAGTACTCTTTTAGTAGGGTGTAACTACATAATTAACCAGTGCTCAGCAGACGCTGTTGTGCAATCGCCCTGATGATATGCATTGATGTATTCGAAATCCGGGTCGATGTATACGATCCCTTAAATCAGTATTTTACTGATATTTTTATAATAGAGAATGTTATTTCAAAAGTCAAATGTACAGTACTTACATTTCTAATTTGGCTGCCTCTTTAGATTTAATCTTGGTTCATAATATATACAAAGTTGGTTAATGTTTATATATAAAATTTAATCATATATTTTTAGGGAGAACAAGGTACAATGATGTGAGGTGAATAAAAACTAATCATGGGGAATCGCGGAATAAATGTTTAAAAAAATATGCATAATTCAAAAGACAAGAAAGAAAATATAAAAAAAATTACAGTAAAATAAAAATTATTAAGCGCTGGAGTCACAGTTTGCAAAACCATAAATAAAATAAGCGATTAGCCTCCACTAAACGTGAATATTTAAATGTGTTTGCGTGCAGCGATGTTTCAGGGACACTTTATTGCATATATACACTATTATATAAAATATGTAGGGGTAAAGACATTGGAGGTTCGTGCATTTTTAGACTGAAAGATCTCTACTGCGATTATTTCTACACGCAGTAAGGAATACTCTTTCTTGCAAGTGTCGCTCGCCTTTTTTACCATAGAAAAATTTATTTCAATCGTTTTTTTTATTTTGTTAATAGGTTAGCCTTTGACCACTATCTCACCTGATGATAAGTGAAGATGTGGTCGAAGATGTTGTATACACAGAAAAAAAGGAATACTTGAGCCAACGCAGTGTGTTTTTATTCAAGAATATCTGTGATTCATATATATTGAAAACAATATATTCTTGAAAACAGAACACAATATTCTCAGGAATATATTCTTGAATCAAAGTATATATTGCATTCTTCTTTGGAGATATCGTTCAAGTGTTTAAATACGAATATGGTTAGTTTTGAATCTAAGAATCTTACCATAAATATCCGTAACTGAAGCACCTTAATTACATTCAACCAGAATATTTAAAAATATTTCAAGAAAGAATATAGAAATTTTATTTAGAGAATAAAATGTTAACAGAAGAATTCCTATTTTATTGTTAGAAGAATATCTTCGTTATCTTGAAATAATAATTTGAATACTTTATGTGAAGAAATATTTCTTGGGTCAAAACAATATTCCTAAGAATATTCGAGGGTAATATCGACTCGATTATTTTTCAGTTCAGAATATATTCTTGTTGTAATACAGAATTGTCTTGAATTTATTAAGACAATGTATATTCTTGGCTAAAGAAGTATTTTTTTCTGTGTAGGCTTAGCTAGAATTACTGGCTCTCAAAAACAGTTGCCGCTAAGTGCTTGGCGACAGATTTTCTACTTATTGGTGGTAGCTAGCCAGTCGGGCATTCGCAAATGCCCTACCACCATGCAAAATGCCCTACCACCTTGCAATACAATTTGACAAAATACAATTAAGTAGGTACATATGTGCACAAAATCACTAAGTGAAATAAAATAATTTAAAGCGGTGTGTTAATAAAAAATACTCATCTCTTTGCCTTTTATCACTTACCATCCCGCCCCTGAAAGCATTGTTTTATCAAAATATTTTGGTATTCCAGTTTATTCCGTATACAAAATTTCCGTGTTTACGAGCCAGATCCTTTTTGTTCAACAAACTCCGAGTCGTAATCCATATGTCAGGGTTTGCCATTCACACAACTTTTAAATTTGGAATGAGCTTTGTTCCGAGCCCGGTTGTTTTTGAAGCTCGAGTCGAGGTATTTCGAATTAAATTTGAATCGGGTTTCAAAATAAATAATTACTTGGACCGGAGCAAAGTTCATATACAATTTCTGTGGACATACAATGCAGAATGTTCTTCTGGGTAGGCACTGGTTAGTGATATTATACTGAAAGTGAAAAAAAACTAAAGGTAGGTACTAATTACGGAATTCCTTTTGTGGTACAGATGGGCTAAAGATTAGATTGGCAAGTTTTCTCCTTTATGGATAAGGAAGGATTGATGACTGACAAATAACTTGCTAAAGCTACAGCGGGATGAAATGCGCCTTGTTGTAGGCCTCTTTACGGGTCATTGCAACCTGAACTACTTTCTGCATAAAACGGGAGCAACAGACAGTCCTCTATGTAGAGCCTGTATGCGTGAAGAAGAGACCGTGGAGCACGTCCTATTGCACTGTGAAGCCACGGAACAAATAAGAGTTGAAACGGGTCTATGTGAGCCATTCTCACCATCGAAATCCTTTCCACCACTACACACGTCACTGGAGCAGCTATGCCAGCGACCCAGAGTCCTTCTCCGCTACGTTAAGGAGTTGGGATGGCTTGGGTACAAGCTGGCGGGGGAAATGCACAATACACCCCAAGCGGGACGTCAGTGTAGGACATATCACCCCAATTAGAATAAGAATAAGAAAGGAAGGATACTTAGAGATATACTTATGAAACGCGGGTCGAACATATTTGTATGGAAACTAGCATATTCACACGCCACCATTTTGATTTTTATTAGTTTTTCAAATTTTCCGCACAATGAAAGTCGTATAATATGGGTAGAAGGAAAGGTCTTATATACAAGCAAAAAATGTTTCGTAAAAATGTTCCCTAAAGTGTCACATTTCTAAAATATTGGAAGGTGATCACCATATGAGAACAATGATAATAACTAAAATGCAATATTTTTTCAAGCCCGAGGCCCACCTGATGTTAAGTAGACTAACCTCTGCCTATAACAGACGTATTTCGTCAACGACGAATTGCACTGTACCCATTACACTGAGACGTCCAGTTGTTAAGTCTCATTAGCCTGTAATTTTTCTGGCTCTCAAGGACTGCTGCCGTAACACACTGTTAGGTGCTTGGCGACAGATTTTCTACTTGAGGGTGGTGGTTAGCCAGGCGGGCATTCGCAAAATGCCCTTCCACCATGCAGTGAAGCTCAAGCTCGGGGCGGGACGAACCATGGACCTGCTGCGCGGCAGTCCATAGCCAATGCCTCTGAGCCATCACTGCTTCAAAAACTTGCAGCGCGTTTGAAGCTTTAACCGATGGATAGGCTAAATCGATGACTGTTAAACGCAAAAATAGTGTTTTATTTATTAAATATGTTCTGGGTAGTATAATCGGAACTTACTCGAACATTATGAAACAGATCCTAATTCTAACAAACGGCAGGGCACTAAATCTAACAATTGACAGTTTTTGCCTTATTATGTTTTTGTTTTATTGCTGATAGGTAAGTTTTTAACCACAACATCACCTGATGGTAAGTGATGTGGTTGAAGGTATTAACAGGCTTAACCTATAATAACTATCTCTCAAGGACAGCTGCCGGAACACACCGTTGTATTGTAGTCTCTCCCTAAAATTAAACTCTAGTTGCGAATCTGGGATTATGGTATACACTATGCAGTTTATAATTAGTACGTCTAAAGCTACAAATAAACGCTTAGGCCTCCACACAAGTTGGTAGAGTTCCACACAATGTGGGCCACTAGAAGTATGCTCTACTTGCGGATGTATTTATTTCATGCATAATATGAATATGGCAAGTAATACTTCGGAGTGTTGCTCTGTACCGGGGTAAATAAAAATAGGCATTTTTTTATGTTATTGTGATGGAACAAGCTCGAGGTCCACCTGATGTTAAGCGGACTAACCTCTGCCTATAACAGATGCGTTTCATCACAAGTTACTAATTGCACCTTGCCCGTCACTTTGAGACAATGTGTCTGTAATTTCACTGACTCTCAAGGACTGCTGCCGGAACACTACTTTAGGTAATGAATTGATTCAGGTGTTACTTTGCGGAAATCCATTTTTAATAATAACAAATATTTTAAAAGTATTTTAAGAAAACATTTAATTAATTATTTAATACTTAAAAAATCTTTATAAAAAGTCGATATATAACGATCGAGACAGGTCTCGATCGTGCGCTCGTAGAGTCAAGGCCTCCTGAGGACGCTTCGTTTAGAAGCGAAACGCGTCGAATACTCTTCCGGTTTGGCTGCGTGGTGTTTGTGACGTCACGTCGGCTTAACAGGAAATGAGGCGGAATTGTCACTAGATATATATCATTTTTATAAAGATTTTTTAATTGTTTTATTAAATAATTAATTAAATGTTTTCTTAAAATATTTTTTAAATATTTGTTATTATTACTACTTAAGATGCTTGGCGACAGATTTTCTACTTGAGGGTGGTAGCTAGCCAGGCAGACAATCGCAAAATGCCCTTCCCCATGAACCCACCATCAGCCTAGGTGCCCTTTACGTGAGACCAAAGACATCTGGCGAAATGTTTGTTGTCAACATTTTCTTGTGGTGTCTCCACAAAGGTTTTTATCGGTGGTTCACTGGACTTGATTCCAAAATACTGGAACGAAGAACCTGTTAAAATCAAATAAGTAAAATGTTACTGCATAAAGTAATTATCTTATTGAAACTTATCTTCTGCAGCGCTCGTAGCGTTGTTTGCTTAGCCGTTCTTAACCGATCAGCTAAGTTAATCAACGTCCGCTGCGGTCATGACTTAGATGGGTGACCGCTAGTGACTACCGTGCTTCAGAGGGCACGTTAAGCCGTCGGTCCCGCTTGATGTCGATATAGATCGATAAAGCACGGTGTATTTTGTGAATCCCGCCAGGCTAACTACCTTCCTTCAAGTAGAAAATCTGTCGCTAAGCACCTAACGGTGTGTTCCGGCAGCTATCCTTGAGAGCCAGTAACTCTAGGTTAGCCTTTACACCAACTTCGAACAGATCATCACTTACCGTCAGGTGAGATAGTGGTCAAAGGCCAACCTATAAGTTATAAGTAAAAAAAATCCCAAAAAATTAAAACGACTTCAACACTCAAATGTGTGAAATACCTAGTAGAAGTCGGTATCATGATAGTTCAAAGCTACATTATCACAATATTGTACACATGGTACTGACTTCGACAAGTTATTTCACACATTTGACTGTTTCAGTCGGATTCATTACTTGGTTTAAATAAAAGTCAATTTTTAGTGACCCTTGCTACTTAAGGGATCGATTGTCATTCCCTGTCAATGATTTCATCATCAAGATAGGAAAATATTTTCCAGTTATTGGAGTGTAACTCAAAAACAACTTGACCGTGTTTTAAGAAATTAAATGGGACCACACGGCAAGCATCAGTTTTTTCAAATAAAAAATAAAGAATTAAAATTGGTTCATCCATTCAAAACTTCTGAGATAACAAACAACTTCATTTCAACTCCTTGAAATCAACTTAATTTCATCTTCTCCTTTTTTTGGAGTCGGTCAAAATAGAAATACGAGTTCTGATAGTGAAATTCTGATGATATCCTGTAATAAAAGTTTTTATAAGCCGTTATAAACTATCCTTGTTTAATAGTTCACTGGTGAAGCTTAGTGTTTATAGTAAACTAAACCCTTACTTAGTTATTTTACGGTATAATTTTGCACTTCAGTACAAACATTTACAATACTAAAAGACGCCTTCATCGAGTGTAGTGCTATTCAAATTGATCTCGGCAGTTAATGACCGCGTGAAAAGCAATTAAACAAATTAAAACTTTCCCAGACTTTCAAAGCGTTAATTTCTAAGCACTCACTCGATTTATTATGCCATATATTATATTTTAACACGGTATGCATGCTCCAATTATTTGGTTTGTCCCAGTTTTTGGGTAGACAGTTTTTTTTATAGCCTGGCTAGTCTTTGACCGCTATCTGACCTGATGATAAGTCGACGATATTGTTCAGGCTCTCCTAGAATTAGTGGCTCTCAAGAACAGAATACACCGTTATGTGCTTGGCGACTGATTTTATATTTGGGGTGGTAGCTGGCGGGGATTTGACTATGTCCTACCGCTATAACGACTGTTATGTTAAAACAACAACTGGGACCGACAGCTTTACGTGCCCTCTGAAGCACGGAAGCGCTCAGTAGTTATGCCACTAGTGGTCACTCATAAAGTCATGACCGCAGCGAACGTTGCTTAACTTATTTATTCGGTTAAGGACGACTAAGCATGCTTCAAAGTTATTGTTACTGTGGTTTTATTTTTCCTCTCGTAATCTATACTTATAATAAAACTGTAACACATCCGATTCTGTACATAGCAGATATTTAAAAAATATATTGAGAACACTCTGTAGCTGACACTGATAGTAAAACTGTATTTTTTTGTATTTTTGTCTTTCTGTCTGTCTGTCTGTATCCCGGCCGCGCATCACTCTAAAACTACAGAATGGAATTCAATGAAACTTAACACGAATTGATTTCATACTACAAAGAAGGTTCTTGTATACGTTTTATCCTGAAATTCAGCACGGTTCCCTCGGGAAAGGGGAAGAAGGTCAAAATGTATACTTAGCTGTAATTTATTAACGCGTAGTCCAATTTCAATTATTATTTTTTGTTAGATTAGTGAAGAGTGAGCCCGGCACCCCACGGGCAGCCCAGAACCTCATGGCAGCCCGGCAGGTCACGGATAGTCCGGCACCCCACGGGCTACCCGGCATCAAACGATAGGTAATACATACAAACGTCAAATTTTGTATGATTATAGTCCAATATCTAACGTGTGTGACACCCACTAACGATCTCGACCCATTTGAAAAATATAGTACTGTACATGCTTTGTTGCCCCGGTTACTTCTGCCACAAAATAAAAAGGACCAGAAGCATCACTGGCAAAGCTATTCCAATAAATAAGCAACTCTGGCTACAGGGCAATAAAGTGCACTTCAGCTCGCAAAGTACTGAGTACCTAATATTTATATTCACCTACAAGGCGTCTCTTTCTATCACATAGCCACGCTTAGCTTTGATCTCTTCTAACGCGACACGCACTGTAGAATAATCCCGTCCGGATGGTTACGCCGATGTACCTTAATTGCAGAGTAAGCCAGGCCTGCCTCTGCGTTTTTTTATGTTATTGTGATGGAACAAGCCCGAGGCCCACCTGATATTAAGTGGACTGACCTCTGCCTATATAACATATATAACAGACGCATTTCGTCTACGACGAATTGCACTGCGCCGGTCACACTGAGACGTACAGTTGTTAGGTCTCATGTGCCTGTAATTTTACTGGCTCTCAAGGACTGCTGCCGGAACACACTGTTAGGTTTTTTTTTATGGGATAGGATGGCAAACGAGTCTGCGATTACCGTCGCCCACGAACATCCGCAACACCAGAGGTCTCGAGGATGCGTTGCCGGCCTTTGAGGAGGGAATATGCTCTCTTCTTGAAGGCCCCTAAGTCGTATCTGTTTGGAAATACTTCACCAGGCAGCTGGTTCCAAATTTTGGCAGTTGCTTGGCGACAGATCTTCTACTTGAGGGTGGTCGCTAGCCAGGCGGGCATTCGCAAAAAGCCTTTCTACCATAAGGTGAAGCTCAAGCCCGCGGCGGGATTCGAAACATGGACCTGCTGCACGGCAATCCATAGCCAATGCCACTGAACTATCACTGCTTCATCAAGTCAAACTCGCATATAGCCGGGTTTTTATATATTTTCCTAGAGTAATTAGCCCGTCTATTTTGATGATGTCAATGTAAATTTTAACAGATATTTTTTATGTTTTGTGTGTTCCTTCAATAATGTATAAACTACATTTCTGATCACGGACTGAAACGAAGACTGCACTGAACCTTCAAAGAAGAGATTAACTCAGAACTTCTCGAAATATTATCTTAAGTCTCTCGGCAAAGTTGCAACTTTGTAAATTATATCGCAAACATTCCCATTAGCTGCACATCGTATTCATTGTACAATCACGTAGATAAAGTATTACAAAATAATAATGATTTATATTTTACAAGCAAGTAACTGGTATGGTACGACTTGCACTCTGCGAAAATTCTGTAACATTTATAGCTGCGCACTACTATTTGTACGTGTTTGTTCGAGTTTGTCCGGGGAAGTACTGCCACTGCACCTATATCTACCGTTAAGCAGTAATGTTTACATAACTATGTTTTGAAATGTCAAGGGAGCCGGTGAAATCAGAGGCACATAAGAGTTATCAACTTTATGTCTCAGGGTAATAGGCGCAGTGCAGTTCACAACTTGTGACGAACTGCATCTGTCATAGGCAGAGGTTATCGCTTAACATCAGGTGGACCTTGTACTTGTTCCATCACGATAGCATAAAAATCTTTTTTTGACTCGTAACAAAATTCTAAAAGGTATCGTTTATATTTTTATTGATTTATTCGTTAATTAGCTTTCGTCCGGCTTGAGCAGCTTGGCAGTCAGTTATCACGCATTCTCGGCAACAACTCAGTGATTTGAGATAAAAAGTATTTATTCTACAAACTAATCCTGGACTTAAAAAACACTATGCACAATATTCATCAAAATCCGTTGAGGCTTTTCGTAGATGAGCAGTATCAATCACAAACACATTAGTAACAGCTGATCATATCCGATGTTTAGATATTGCATCTGCACATAAAAATAAACTAGAGTCCGCTAAAACATGCAGTATTTTCTAACTAGAATGACACTCTGACGTCATCTAATTATGTCTTTCAAATATCCTCAATTTCTCTACATTTCTTGACAGTTCATTGACACAAACATGTGTCAAGTACGCTTACTAGTGTGGTATAAGTAAATTGAAAGAAAAACCACTTTTTTACTTCAATGTACATAACATGTTACAGTATTGTTCAGTTCAAAACTTGACGGCACAAAGAGAATGCATTCGTTAGAGTTCCTGTACTCCCTGTTTTCTTCCTTATTTTGGAGCTGTCTGTGTTAGGTTAGCCTTTGACCACTATCTCGCCTGATGGTAAGTGGTGATGTGGTCGAAGATGTTGTTCAGGCTTACCTAGAAGTACTGGCTCTCAAGGACAGCTGCCGGAACACACCGTTAGGGCTTGGCGACAGATTTTCTACTTGAGGGTGGTAGCTACCCAGGCGGGCATTTGCAAAATTCCCTACCACCATGCTAAATATTTACAATAGCTTTGTTACCAGGCGTTAATGCAAAAAATACAGTGATAGAATATTCATTCATGTTATAATAGCTTTTTCCAAAAAGCCATCTTTTTTACAATTTTTAATATTGTAGGTATTAAACGAAATATGGAGAGGCAAATTATTACCTACATATGTTACGGCTTTAAATAATTATATATTTAGTATTATTAGTATTTGCTTATTGCATGTATAATAAGGTATATATGCAATAAGCAAATAATATTTGGAAACATAATACATATATAAAAAAAAGTGCGTGTGTGACAGTAGACTGCTGATTACATACATATACAAATATTGGAAGGAACATTTGTTGTTTAAAACTATTATAAAAAGTTTCAGTATTTTTCAGGTCATATATAGGAAGCAATGATAGCCGAGCGGTAATAGCTATGGACTGCCGTGCCGCAGGTCTAAGGTTCGATCCTAACCGCCGGCAAGAGTTTCATCGCATGATTGAAGGGGGCATTTTGCGAATGCTCGCCTGGCTAGCCACTCTCAAGTAGAAAATCTTTCTCAATTAGAAGCACCTATTACTGCGTTCCGGCAGACTGCTGTCGAAAACCTTGAGAGTCACTAAATAATTATGAAATAACAGGCACACGAGACTAACAACTGTATGTCTCAGGGTGACGAGCGCAGTGAAATTCGTCAATAGTGACGAAATTCACCCGTTATAGGCAAATGTTACCGCTTTATATCAGTTATGTATCAAACGTGCTTTGATACAATCCCATTGAAAATAAACTCAATCTCACTCACAAACTTTCGGTGTAATATTAGTGCTTACTAAAACTACTGCTCATTGCGCGTACATATAAATAAACAGCTAAAATATCATAACACTTCTAAATCATCTACTACAGCTACATTAATCAAGCTTTCAATTAAATTACCAAATCATAACGACGTATATTTCCCCGTGGAGGAGACGCGATAATTGCCGTGTAAATAATTTAATATGTTCTGCCACAGAAAACACAGTACAGTTAGGCTTGTTCAATTTCATGCCGGAAATCTTCATTTTAATTAAACTTTTGCGCGTGAATTTTTTTACGACTAAGCGAAATCTTTTCGTAGAAGCTGTTGCAATTTTGTCACGAAATAAAGTGAGATTCGAGGTCCCCAGAGGTCCAACGACTTGTCATTAGAATGTTCATATTAGAATTCTAGTAGAACATCTGTCACCATGTACCTAACGGTGTGTTCCGGCAGCCTTTCTTGAGAGCCAATATTAGGTTACCCTAAACAACATCTTTGACCGCATTATCACTTACCATCAGGTAAGATAGAGGCAAAGGGTAGCCTTACAGAAAATATATATATAGCCGAAATACTAACAAGCCAAGATATAATATTATATTACATATAAGGCATATTATAGTTCACTAGCTTATTTTTTTTATGTGATGGTGTGGGACACTCACTAGACCCAGCTGATATGAAGCGATAACCTCTGCCTGTAGAATATGTGTAGGTACAATATTCACGTGTAATATATGTTCCATTTTTGAGTAACCACATGTATTTCTAATATTGTTTTTAAATAAATATAATGTCAATTAATAATTATAATGGTATGTAATTATTATATATATTATATTATAAAAACTTACGCTCATATTTATATTTTATGTTTGAAAACACGGGTGTTTGAGCGTGAAACAACTTACTGTGAGTCGATATGACTATCGACAATGTTTCGGCTTCTACCGGAAGCCTTCCTCAGGATATTGAGTGTGGTACGTCCGCCGCGGTCGCGTCACGTTTCACACTGCGGGCGGCAGCTCGCTGTGCTGAGCCGACGGCGCTGGCGGCGGGGGTCGTTGCGGGGAGTGTTGTGGCGAATGCTGCGTTCTCAGTACAGGATGCGATGCACCCTCTTCATCGCTGCTGCTTTCTTCAGATGACACTATCGCAGTCCGACAAGCAAAACTGACTGTGTCCACCATCTCCTGCTTCACATTCTTCAAACCTCCATGAAGACAAGTTCTCCAGCTTTGTGACAGCGCCCACCCTCTATCTCTGTTGAAGTTAGGACGACGGCTAATTTCGATAGCCTCACGGATTTTACGCGGAACGTAAAGCTTCTCCTTGGCTAAAACCCGGGCTTTGTCGAAACGGATGTAGTGCGTCGTACCAGATGTCAGGGCGTGCTCTGCCACAGCAGATTGATGGCTGTCCGCATTTTTCATGGAGCGAATGTGCTCTCCGAGCCTTGTGGACACGTTCCTTTTCGTTTCTCCAATGTAGCATTCACCACAATCGCATGGTATCATGTAGACTCCTGGGGTTCCAAGTGAGTCCTTATCTTTCGGAGATCGCAGCAATTGCCTAATTTGTGAGGGAGGGCGGAATATCGTCTTGATTGAAAAATTACGGCGTAGCAAGTTTCCGATTTTATCCGTCACCCCCTTGATAAATGGAAGGTATGCTGCTGCCCTCTCTGCTGTTGTTCTACGGTTACTTGCAGACGTGTTTGCAATTCTCTTGCTTTGCTTCCAGCCATACCCATTCGACTCTAGTACTGATCGTACATGCGCAAGTTCCATGTCAACATGTTGAGGATCACACAATCTCAGCGCTCTGTTGATAAGTGACCTTGGCACGGAAGCTAGATGTGACGGGTGATGATGTGAATCAGCTTTCAAGTAACTATCGGTATGTGTTGGTTTACGGTACACGGTGTGTGAAATTCGACCGTTCTGTCTTCGTTTTACCAACAAATCCAGGAAAGGCAACTTACCGTTTTTCTCCTTTTCCACCGTGAAAGCTATTTTCGGATGTTTTTTGTTAAGATGTTCCAATAAGGGTATCACGTAATCCTTATGTAGAATGGCAAACATTTCGTCCACATAGCGCCACCAGTATTTTGGTTTGAAAGATATGCCGCTCAATGCTGTTCGCTCGAACCACTCCATAAAAACGTTAGCTATCACTGGAGCTATAGGTGAGCCCATGGCAACACCTTCTGTCTGTATGTAGTAGTCGCCCCGCCATAAAAAGTATCCACTTGTTAGTACGAACTCTATTACTTTCAAATACTCGATAGGTATAAGAGCAGTATGGAATAAACTCTCAATTATTTTAATGGTGTCAGCTATCGGTATGTTAGTAAATAAAGACGTCACATCAAAACTCACCATCAGTTCGTCCGAGCTGAGCACCACTTCCTCCAACATATTAACAAAATGCACAGAGTCCCTGACGAAACTCGTGGTGTTGCCTGTTAATGGAAGTAGCATATCCGCCATAAAACGAGCGGTCCTATAGGTGGGCGAGTCAATTTGACTAACAATTGGTCTTAAGGGCCACGATTCTTTGTGTATTTTAGGTAGCCCATATATTCTAGGTGATGTAGGGTTTAGGGGACGCAGACTTGTATATAGATCGTCACTAAGCTCGCGCAGTAACTTTTTTAGGTTCTCTGTGACACGAGCTGTAGGATTATATGTGACTTTCCTGTAGGTACTACCATCACTAAGTAAAGTATCTATTTTGTGTTCGTACTCACTGGTATCTACTACCACAGTCGCATTTCCTTTGTCCGCGGGCAAAATCAAAAGTTCCTCGTTACTGCGTAAACTCTTGAGGGCATCCGTTTCTTGTTTACTCAAGTTCGGCTTTGGCATTTTAGCTTTTCGTACCATGGATGCAACTTCCTGTCGTAAACATTCCGCATCATGACTCGGGATGTAATTACGTGAAATTGTTTCTTCAATACCGGTAACTATTTCTTCGACGGGTAATTTTCGTGGTGTGGGTGCGAAGTTGAGCCCTTTCGATAGTACTAATTCTTCGCCAACCGATATCTCTTGAGATGATAAATTGACCACAAGCTTATCATTGTCTAGTGCACATTTCACTTCACTTTTTTGTACTAAGTTATTTACCAGTCGGTTAAGTTTCGAGTCATGTTTGCGTATCATTCTGTTTACCATAATCTGTGTTCTATTGAAGGTCATAGCATCCAAGGTATCCCACAAATCTGCTCGCAATAAACTGGACAGCTGTAGATGAAGTTGAAATAATTCCGTTGTAACAAGCGAGATTTTTCGATGATATTCTCTAACTACCCGCAACATTAACTTATTATTCACTTCACTGAAAAACTTTTCGTAATCTCGAATGCATTTCACGGGCTTAACACGCATAAATTTAGGCACTACACTATTTACACGGCACTTTTTCACGAACTCTAAACCGCACTCGAGTTTATTACGTTTCGTTCTCAATGCCGTGAATCGGTGTACACTTTTTAGGCATACCTCCCCGTAGAGGTCACGTAGAAACATTGTCGATAGTCATATCGACTCACAGTAAGTTGTTTCACGCTCAAACACCCGTGTTTTCAAACATAAAATATTATATATATTATTATTATTTTTTTAATTTTTAAATTAACTTAGTATATATTGTGTTATATTATGGTACACATAAGTTCATATTATGTATAATGAAATGTTTGACATGTAAATTGTTTTACCAATAAATTGACTATCTGACTATAACAGATGCATTTCATCACAAGGAACGAACTGCACCGCGTCTGTAATTTGCTGGTTATCAAGGACTGCTGCTGGAGCACACTGTTAGGCGACAGATTGTGAGCTCGAGGGTGGAAGCTAGCCAGGCGGGCATTCGCAAAATGCCCTTCCACTATGCAGTGAAGCTCAAGCCGGCGGTGGGGATCGAACAACACACCTGCGGCACGGTAGTTCATAGCTATAACCTCTCGGATATTACTGGTTCATGCACAGATATATATTGAAAACATTACGTGAAGATAATATATGGTAAATAGTTGCACATCCTAGAAGCTAGCACACACTGATGTTTATAGGCTTACATTTTGAAGCGCTCTTAGCCAAGGCGTTCTTAGCCGATCAGCTAAGTTATAGAAATGCCCGCCGCTGTCATGACTTGGATGGGTGACCGCTAGTGACACTACTGAGCGCTTGCTTCTGAGGGCAGCCGTCAATCCCAGTTGTTGTTTTAGGGTGGAAGTCAAACATGGTGGTAGGCCATTTTGCTTTCCTTTTACCTACCTAGTTACTTAATTATATATCTTTCAGTAGAAAATCTAGCCCCAAACACCTAACGGTGTGTTCCGGCAGCTGTCCTTGAGAACCAGTAGCTCTAAATTAGCCTGAACATGTTGAAACACATCATTACTTAGGTACCATCATGTGAGATAGTAGTCAAAGGCTAGCCTGTCAGCTATAAAAGAAAACATCACAGATATCCAATATTTGAGGCCAAGGTCCATAAAATTAAGAGTTGACCTTCTGCCTTCAAAACATCCAAGCTTGCGTTATGCTACGACACGTAGCCAGCTCGAGGCGCACGTATTAAAATTTGAATTTATGTAATAGGATTTGAAGCTTGTGGTCAGGAATTAGATACTTACTTATGATATTGCAATATGTAGTACAAAGATACTGTACGTTTTTATACGGATTTAGAAATGTTTTTCAATTCGTTTGTAACATTTTTTTCATCACACTTGCACGTAAACAGTATCTAAACATACAGGCTACTGTATCAGCCGGAAAGTCCACTGCTGAACACAGCCTCCCCCAATATGGGGGGTTTGCTATAATCCCCACGCTTGGCAGGCGGCTTGGGAATCGCAGTGTGAGATGTCAGTTTCTCAGAAAGTGCTGCTGCCCACCTTCTGGTGTGTTACCCTTAGTCGCCTTCTACGACACCCACGGGTTGAGATGGGGGGGGGGACATTCTAGCCCGGCACCCCACGGACCTAAAGGTTAACTGGCCGTAATGCCCCATATGAAACCCTCAAGCTTTCTTTGTCATGAAACCAAAGTTCAGTAAGTTTTTTATTTATTTATAGCACAGCACACAGGTCATGCAGGTTCAAGCAAGGAAAAATTTAAAAATTGTCATAAAATGTTACAGAAACAGGAATTTCATTGCAATCTCGCTACTTGTTACCTAAATACTCAACTTATGTTCTTGATAATCGATTTTAATAGTTTTTTGTAACAAAACGTAAATTTTTGTTTTACACTCCGTCATGGCTGTATACCTACGTATGTATTTGCCCTTAACGTTTCTGAACGAAACATTTGTATGATCTGAGGTGTATGAAAAAAGCCCGCCATTCGCTTAGGAAAAAGTTCACGTATTTCGTAATAATAGTTGCACTGGCTTCTGTATTAAAGCTATAATTCATATTTATTTACTCGCAGATGTGATGAAAAACATTGTATGTTTCACGGGTGGTACGGGAATTACGAACCTTGACTCAGAAAGCTACTAGAGCCTCGATCGTAATTCCTTACTTACCGCCCTTAATTAACAATGTACTATTTACATTCAAATAAAACTACATTCCTCTTATTTTAATACTACTTATGTGACGATAAAAAACTGTGAAAGAAAGGCTAAAGTGACTAAAAACCTAAGTTACGTTAGACATGTTTTGCTACTGTATAATAGGAGGCGTGCCTTTTGCTATCTACCGGGTACATTTCTAGATTGGTCATATTTAGCCCCCTTTGTTGCCGTAATTTGTCGTCGCTGGCGGCTTGGTGATCGAAGATGGCAGTTATTCAGAAAGCGCTGCTGTATTTTCTTTGTTTTTTCTATTCGTCACCTCAGACAATTCCCACTACATACAATATCATACATTCGTATTCTAACCCGGCGCCCCACGGAGGCCTCTGATGTGTCTAGAATAAGGTGCTAGAATGTCACCCTCCCATCTCCATCAGTGGGTGTCGTAAGAGGCGACTAAGAGTAACACACCAGAAGGTGGACAGCAGCGCTTTCTGAGGAACTGATATCTTACACTGCGATCCCCAAGCCACCTAACAAGCGTTAGGATTATGGAAAACCCCCTCTATTGGGGGAGCAGACTATCCAGCTGAAACAGTACCCCAAGGAGAGCAGCTAACTGCTGACGCGGGGACTTCTACGTAATATTAAACCAACAAATATTTTTTTTTATCTTTAGTTTATGTTTAGCCATCTGAATGTGAATCGTCGACTCGAAGAAGAATATCTTTAGTCAATATGTTTCTAAGTTACCAAACGATGGGCTACAGTACGAATTTTATTCCAAGTGTATTCCAAATGTTGGAAAATTAAAATTTTCTTATCGAGTGATAATTATTTACATCAGCATTTATTTTCCAAGTTTGAAAATGATAACCTCGTGTTGACATTTCTAACATTTGGGGTCTTATATCTCAACAAAATTCAAGTTTAGTTTACGTTCAAAATAAATAATTTTGTTATCATAACCAATTTTTGCCGAATTTGAAAGCTTTTGTCATCTTTATTAATATTATAAAGTGGAAAGATTTGTATTTTACACGACTGCCCAAAAAAATAAGAGTTATGCTTCCTGAAAGCATAACTCTTATTTTTTTTGGGCAGTTCGTGTATGTTTGTATGTATGTTTGAGAGTTTCTTTATTCCACCATAACTTCTAAACGGCTTAACCGATTATAATGTTTAAGATATCGTTAGATTAGTCTTGATAGCACAAGTGACACTAGGTACATAAAAAGTAAAAAACAAACTGTCGAATTTTAGAGGCCATACTGTAAGAAAACATTATTTTTCTTCCAAATCAATCAAGTGGGGTATCAAAATGAAAGGTTTAAAAAACAATTTCACAAATATATATAACTAGCAGTTTTAATTTCAATGAAACGATGTAACGTTTAACAAAAATAAATAATTCGCAGTCGGGTTTATAACTTTTTAAATTAATTTATACTTGTTGTATTTTGTATGTAATGAATAAACATGAAAACTACTGGACCTATATGATAACTTCTTTCCCTATTAGATTCTTCCCCATTATCCCTGATATACAAAGGCTGACCTTTGTACATCAGGGATAGTGCAAAAATCGAATGGGGAAAGAATTTATCAAAAAAATCGTTAAATACCCATGCATTTGATTGAATCAGTAGCAGTATTGCACTGCACCGGTGAAATAAAAATAGGCTCGGCCCCTTACATGGAGTTCACGCTTCTCTCGGTCAATAATGGCATTTCCAGATAACTACGAGTATTAATAAAGTGCAAACTGGCAACGAGAATCCACACAAAGTTGGTTGTGTTCCAAACAATGTAGGTCACTAGCAGTATGCTTTATGCGTGGATGTACTTATTATACCACGGGCCATTCCATATAGACATGTTACTACTGAACAGCTTCTGAAGCAGTGATGACTCAGTGGCATTGGCTATGGACTGCCACGCAGCAGGTCCATGGTTCGAATCCCACTGCGGGCTTGAGCTTCGCCGCATGGTGGAAGGGCATTTTGCGAATGCCCGCCTGGCTAGCGACTACCCTCAAGTAGAAAATCTGTCGCCAAGCACCTAACGGTGTTCCGGCAGCTGTACTTGAGAGCCAGTAAAATTACAGGCACATGAGACTTAACAAATGTATGTCTCAGGATGACGGGCGCAGTGCAGTTCGTCACTTGTGATGAAGCATCAGTTATAGGTAGTGGTTACCACTTAACATCAGGTGGGCCTCGTGTTTGTTCCACAATAACATTAAAAAAACGTAACTTTTGTTTATAAATGCCCAGTGGCTATTTTTGTATATTACCTACATTAACAACATGTATGAACTATTTTCATTGATTTTACCCGTGATACGAGTACAGAAGCGGGAATCCACACAATTTGGTTGAGTTCCACACAATGTGGCTCACTAGAAACTATGCTAACGCGTGGATGTAATTATTATGGCATCCGCACATCCATCGACATGAATGCCCGCCTGGCTAGCTACCACTTTTAAGTATACATTTATCGCAAAGCAACTAACGGTGTGTTCCAGCAGCTGTTCTTAAGACCCAGTACCTAAGTAATTATAAAATTACAGACACATAACAAATTTATGGCTCAAGTATTAAGTATTTAATAAAGTATCGAGTAGCTAAGTCATAGGCGCAGTATTATTTGTGACGAAATGCATCTGTTATAGGCAGAGGTTACCGTTTACTATCAGGTGGGCCTCGTGCGTGTTTCATCACAACACTATGAAAAGTAACTGTGATATACCGGTTATTATTATTTTATGGAGTTATGCTCTTTTATTTAAGATATAAAAAAATAACGTAACTCACTAAAATATAGAGCACGAGATATAGGAAATAATCTTTTCGTATCGCAGGAATTCTCTACAAATGATACTGGAAGTGGCCAAATCACCTATAATTGAACGTTAATGGGCTATTAACGTTCAATTATAGGTGTTTTCCACTAATTTATTGTTTTTTATACGCTTAAGGTTTTTTCGATTGGTACCAACATATTATATATATGGCCTTACTCTTGGCTTTTCTATGAGATCTTTGCCGTTATGAACATATTAACTTATTAGGAACCGGCTAGGACCCGCGTTATATTTTCCTGAAAGATTCCGACCAGTTTCGGACTGTTTTGAAGTCCTTCGTCTGGCAGTCACGATTGCGCGAAGCGACGAGCACGGGCCTCAGCGCGTAACTGAAGAACCAAAGTGAAGTTATGAACTGAGGTGAATTAAAAAAACAAAACCGTATTCTAGACAAACTTTAATTGTCTATGATACCACGAACATTTTGTATTTTGTCTTCTGTAAGTTTATTTTTAATAATGATTAAAAGGTAGCTGTGTTGTAATGAAATGTTAATTGCTTATGTGTACAATATACTACGTTTTTTTAATATCTACCCAGGCGGGCATTCGCAAAATGGCCTACCACCATGCTACAGTAAATACCATCGGTCGTAGAAACTCGGCATGGAAGTGCTCATTAGTAATTCTACTAGAAATCATTCACAAAGTCACCAATCCAAGTCCTGACTGCTTAAGATCCTCCCTGATTTTGGATATTTTGAAGGTGAACTCCCCTTCTGGTACTGCTATCAGCCGGATTGGCTACTGCTGAATATATTCCGCCAATTAAAGGGCGTTTGCCATAATCCCCATACTTGGCAGGGGTCTTGGGGATCGCAGTGTAAGATAACAATTCCTGAGTTGGCGCCGCTGGCTTACTTCCGGTATTTTTCCCTTAGTTGCCCCTTACGGCACCCAACGGGAAGAGATGGTTGGGGGAATAATCTAGCCCGGCACCCCATCGGCTCCTCCTCAAGAGATCATTGTTTGAAATTGATTTTGAATTTAATTTTTGAATTTTTTAAATTTTGTAACTATTTTGGAAATTAATCAATATAGGTTTTTTCATAACAGAATAATTTTAAAATTGAAATATTCTACCATGTGCAAAGAAAAATATTTAGAGCCACTGCGAGAACAACGGGGAACAAACTCGGGGCCAATCTTTTAAACGTATTTTAACAATGTGTTATTTTTTTGTACTCCTCCTCAAATATTAGGTCCTTACATATGAAATTGGCGTTTTTCGTACTGGCCACTTTAATCACGAATTTCTCCTCTTTGGTAAGGAATTCCAAATTCAAATTTGTACAGCTATAGACTCATGTATTTGTGCTTCGATGATCGTCATTCATTTGTTTTTTTTCTTCTGTTTTTTTCTGTTTGCGTCACTCATTTTACAAAATGGAAAACCTTAAATATCGCATTATTTACGAGTACGAGTTCCGCCGTGGCACTAGTGCTGCGGAAACAACTCGAAGGGTGAATGATGTGTATGGCGGTCGTGTTGCAAAAGAAAACACAGTTCGTTTTTGGTTCCAACGTTTTCGTTCTGGAAATTTCGACCTGCAGAACAAGCCCCGTGGACGGCCTGAGACTCAAGTTGATAATGAAGAGTTGAAGGCTATTGTGGAAGCGGATCCATCGCAAACCACGTCCGAGTTAGCTGCAGGCTGCAATGTTAGTGATAAAACTGTTTTAATTCACTTGAAGCAAATTGGGAAGATTAAAAAGCTTGAAAGGTGGGTACCTCACGAATTGACTGAAACAAACCGGCAAACGCGCGTCGACTGCTGCGTTACATTACTAAACCGGCACAATAATGAAGGTATTTTAAACCGAATCATTACCTGTGATGAAAAATGGGTTCTTTACGATAATCGGAAGCGCTCAGCGCAATGGTTAGATCCTGGCCAGCCAGCCAAATCCTGCCCCAAGCGAAAATTAACCCCATAAAGTTACTTGTAAGCGTTTGGTGGACTAGTGCCGGTATTGTTCATTACAGTTTTTTCAAATCTGGCCAGACTATTACGGCTGATGTCTATTGTCAGGAATTGCAAACCATGATGGAAAAGCTAGCGGCTAAACAACCTAGGCTGGTCAATCGCTCCACGCCACTGCTGCTTCACGACAACGCTAGACCACACACTGCGCTACAGACGGCTACTAAATTAGAAGAGCTTCAATTGGAAAGTCTAAGACATCCTCCGTACTCCCCGGACCTTGCTCCAACAGATTACCATTTTTTTCGAAATTTGGATAACTTCTTGCAAGGGAAAAAATTCAACTCCGATGGGGCAGTCCAAATCGCCTTCAAAGATTTTATTGATTCCCGTCCGACTGGTTTTTTTAGTAAAGGGATCAATGAACTACCTATGAGATGGCAAAAGTGCATAGAAAATAATGGTTCATACTTTGATTAATTAAATATATTATATTAAAAAATATTCGACTTTTTGTTCCTCCCATACAAAACGCCAATTTCATATGTAAGGACCTAATATAATGAATGTTCACATCTTACTTTTGCTAAAATGTGACTTACTAAACAAATTTATGTAGAGATGTTTCAAATTGGACAATCACATCCATGTGAATAATTAATTCAAATTTTCGTGCATTTTTATTTCGCGCTTTCAACAAGCTTGTAACCGCCACGTGCAGTGTAGTTAAACAGTAAACTTTATTTAAATAACTCTTTGTTTTATCTTCCGTTCAACAAGCTTCTTATTCAACAGAAGTAAAAATGTTTATTTCTTACCTGTAAACGGCGTTTTCAGTTTTAAGCTGGCTAAACTTAGAGTATTGTTCGTAACAAAGAGATCTAGTCTATATCCTTTAGCTTCTGTGATCTGTGGATCTAAGGATTTGCTAGTTTATTTTTTCAGATAGACTCCGTCACACAAATTATCTAAAATTGACAACGTAGATTTATTATTTCTATGTAAATGAATTGAGTAGAAGTTTGTTAATTTTTGTAAGTAATATTTTACTTAAAGAACTCTATACGATGGCACTCCACATATAGGCGTGCACTACTCATTTTTAGTGTTTCATTTTGCCCCTATGTTACGGAACACTAAAAAGGCTGATTACTAAAATAAATGCGGGTATATAACATTTTTATAAACACAGAAGAGTTAAGTCAGGGTATCCAAAGTAATTTCTCATCCCCGCTCATCCGAGACATTTAGCCGTGGTCACGTAATTTTCATATTTTTCGTAAATTTTTGGAGGCTTGTATTAACATATCTAATTTCCGTGGATTTTCCTCTCAACATGTCAGAGTGCGACCGTTGGTTACAGTGTTTTCCAGTGATTAATGTCTTATGTTGTCAATTGATGAGACAAAACATTGAAACAGTCAGCAATATTTCCTCTACGAATGCTTTTTGGCTGACTTCAAATAAAGGATGAGGTAGTCAACTTGACTGTATTTTTTTATATTTGTTACCTCAGAACTTTGACTGGGTGAACCGTTTTCGATGTTTTTTTTTATTTGTAAGATGATGATTCTCGTGTGGTCCCATTTTATTTCATGAAAATTGGACCAGCCCTTTTTGAGTTACATTCCAATAAATAAAAAGTATTTTCCTATCTGATGATATAGTCATTGACAGTGAATAACAATCCGTCCCGTAAGAAGCAAAAATAGTAATATTTTTTTTACCTAAAAATGAAACCATCTTCAACACTCAAAAGTGTGAAATAACATGTCGAAGTCGGTACCGTGCGCGCAATATTATGATAATAGGTACTTTTGAAATGGTACCGATTTCAACAAGTCATTTCACCCTTTTGTGTTGATGTCGGTTCCAAGTTTAGGTAAAAACTTTTACTTCCGATCAACAGTGGTTGGAAAGACATCTTTTTTCCTCAATTGGGAGTGGCCATCGTTACCTAGTTTCTTCAAACTTGGTACGGAACCCTATAACACATATAGGTGATCAGCTAGGATTTTTAACTCGAAACCAACCACCCAGGTTGATGGATTGGGTTAGTAATAAACGTACCTACTTGCACTATTCTAAATTTCAAACATGTTCACGTATTATAAAAAGCAAATTTATCACCCAGACGGATTAGATTAGATTTCTGAAATAAAATGCAAATAAGGGTTTATTTGCAATTAGAAGGGTTTTATATCTTCAAAATGTTTATATTTTGAAGATAAAAACATTTTGAGGCAATGATAGCCGAGTGGCAATTTAATAATAGCTATTTAATGGTTTAATCCCCAAGCCGGCTTAAGCTTCACCACATGTGAAGGTGGAAGGCCATTTCGCGAGTGCTCGCTTGGCTAGCTACCATCCTCAAGTCAATCTGTTGCCAAGGACCTAAAAGTGTGTTCCGGCAGCAGTATTTGAGATACAGTAAAATTACAGGTACATGAGACGTTACAACTGTATGTCTCAGGGAGACGGGCGCATTGCTTGTAATTTAGTCGTCATAAGTGACGAAATGCAAATGTTATAGGCAGGTTGATACGCTTAGTATCAGGTGGGCTTCGTGCTTGTTGCGTCACAATAAAATATTTTCTGCTTTGCTAAACACCCCTGGACCAATTATGCTCTAAGTATTCACCAAAAATATAATAGTTGTAAAGCTTTTTAGTCACAAAGTAATGAGGGAACAAGTCACCCATTAGGTACATGGTAAGCGTCCATTCCATCTACAGAGTCGCTTTTGTGGTTATAACCTTTCACTGCGCTTTTCACTTCAGACATTAGTAATTTCGTATTTATCGATTTTGTTAATTATGTATCGTTAGCTTAGTAATTTGCTACGTGTCCTTTACGCCTTAGTACACTGCGTCGAGGCAAATTTTGCAAATTTTGAAGCGCTCGTAGCGAAGTTTACTTAGCTGTACTCAACCGATCAGCAAAGTTAAGCAACGTCGCCCGCGGTCATGAGTTGGATGGGTGACCGCTAGTGACATTAGTACTGAGCGTTTCCGTGCTTCGGAGGGCACGGTAAGCCGTCGGTCCCGGTTGTCGTCTTAGGATGGCAGTCGTTACAGCATGGTGGTAGAGCATTTTGCGAATGCCCGCCTGGCTAGCTACCACCCTCAAGTAGAAAATCTGTCGCCAAGCACTGACACTTCGGTGGTATCCACCAGACATCATGCTAAGGAGACTTTACCAACTGGTAGGTCCCAGGTCCCACTTCCATACTATACGATACTTCACCGTAGAATAGTCCCGTCCGGACGTATACGCCGATGTACCTGTAGCTTTGTACCTAAAGTGCGGAGTGAGTCAGGACTGCCATAGTAGATATGATATATTAATATGGAGCTAAAGTCCATACAGCTTCTTGGCAATATGCAGATTTTTTATGTTTTAATATTGTTAGGTTTGCAATAACGCCTGCTATGCGGATTACATTACAAAATCACAAATATACGATAGAAAAATTTAAGTGACGCACATGACTTAAATTTTTCTATCGTAAATTTGTGATTTTGTAAGATTTTTTATGTGTTTTATTGTCTTTTTTTATGTTATTGTGACGGAACAAGCTTGAGTTCCACCTGTTGTTAAGCGGTAACTTCTGCCTATAACAGATCCATTTCATCACAAGACGAACTTTACTGCGCCCGTCACACTGAGACATACAGTTGTTGAGTCTCTAGTGCCTGTAATTTGACTGGCGCTCAAGGACTGCTGCCGGAACACAGTGTTTGGTGCTTGGCGACAGATTTACTACTTGAGGGACTAGCCAAGCTAGGTGAGCATTCGCAAAATGCCCTTCCACCATGCGGTGAAGCTCAGGCCGGCGGTGGGGATCGAACCATGGACCTGCGGCACCGCAAGACTTCATTTTGGTGGCTACCTACGCAATGGCAAATGTTCCACCTTGAAGCAGTAGTGTGCACACACCACTATATTTAGACAAGAAAGTCACTGTAGCATTTAAAATTATCAGGCAAACGAAACGTAACAACTAACATCTTGGAGTGATGAGTGCAGTGTCTTGCAGTACGTGGAAGGTTTTTTTTTTTTTTTATGCCTGATAGGTTAGCCTTTGACCACTATCTCACCTGATGGTAAGTGATGATGTGGTCGAAGATGTTGTTCCGGCTAACCTAGAAGTACTGGCTCTCAAGGACAGCTGCCGGAACACACCGTTAGGTGCTTGGCGACAGATTTTCCACTTGAGGGTGGTAGCTAGCCAGGCGGGCATTCGCAAAATGCCCTACCACCATGCTATAACGACTGCCATCCTAAGACAACAACCGGGACCGACGGCTTAACGTGCCCTCCGAAGCACAGAAACGCTCAGTAGTAATGTCACTAGCAGTCACCCATCCAACTCTTGACCGCGCGCGACGTTGCTTAACTTTTCTGATCGGTTGAGACCAGCTAAGTAAACTTCGCTACGAGCGCTTCAAAAGGTGACTGTGAACTGTAATGAATAGGCATGCCTGTTACGAAGTGAACTGTATTATGGTGAAAATATGAAATATAAATTTCAAACAAATGAATGCCCCTAGCGGTCACTCATCCATGTAATCCGTGAACGCAGTGACCATTGCTTATCAAAGTCGATCAGTTAAGGCAGGCTCCGCTACGAGCTGTTATAATACAGACCCTAAAATGTATGTGTCAGACCTAACTTTCTTCTATTCAGCAGTTTCCATTTAGAAGCAGTAATAGTCATACATGAGTAGCACAGTTCAGGCCTATCTTCCATCGCGATCACTTCTCACATTTACAGACTTTCTATTTCCATATAATTTTCCGAACAATTTTCCTAAATAAATCTCTTAGTTTTTTTTAATAGATAATCCCGGTGTCCCGAATATCAGAGCGCTTCAAATATCACTAATTTGATCTTCAATATTAAAGTAAGTTTAGGTACTGTTATTCACACAACACCCGGACCTCAAAAATGTTTACATATTTTGCTTTTCATTAAAACGCCAACGCAAAACCGCAATTATAGTAAAATGGAATAATTATAGCAATCTCCATTTGGATATTAAAGTGCTCTTGGGATATTACGTCAATTTCGTAAAAATGTTCCCTAAATAGGGGTGGAAAAAAAGGTATTTTTATTTTGAACAGGAATATAAATTAGCTATTGCTTGTAATGAAATTAGCTTACCCGTCAAACTGATTTGTAAAGCGCTTATAGTTTTGCATAAAATGCCGATATATAATAGGGACAGTGCCTGCATATCGGTTATAAAAATTGTTTCGTTGTATTTTTGTTATCATGAGTTTCGAACGCTGTATAATTTTGCATAATTTACCTTAAAATTTATAATTTTCTTGATTTCCTTGCTACTTACTTGCTAGAAAATAATATATAACTAAAAAATAATGAAAATGTGACTTTTAGTTAGGATGCGGCAAGCAATATTATAATTTCAAGCAGAAATTATACTTAGAAATATTCTATACTAGCGGCCCGCTCTGGCTTCGCACGGGTATTTAATAATTATTTCAATAAAATATAAACAATTATTTTTGATAATATTCTATACCCCTTATTGCGTAAGGGATAATGTAGGATTGTAAAGGTGAAAGAATTTTTCAAATCAGTACAGTAGTTTGATGTTTATTCGTCACATACAAAAATGCATTTTTTTCCCTGTTATAATATTAGTATAGATTAATAGTATGAAGAAGTGCTCAGCGAGACGTCGACTAAACATCAATATACTGGAAAGAATTGAAAAATTATTTCACCCAAGAATTTTTCAAAATTAGCTCCAACATTATCCCTAATGAACTTAGGCTTTAGAATATCATCAAAACATATGTGTTTTTTTTAATTTTTGTTATATACCCATGGGAAACAGGGTCAGGCCGCTAGTATTAACTCGTTGTTATCAAATTAATCCCCGGCGTCCTAGTTATGAATGAAATCTATTGTAATCAGTATTGCCAATGCCAATGGGTGAAATAAATTACGATAAAATTACTTTCTATTTGAATAAATAAACAAAGCTATTCGAGTACCTTTTAAACATAATTTAACAGGAAACTTGATAAGCCTAAGGGGGCATAATCCACAGACTATAGACATCTAATATAGTAATCAATATAATTTAAGGTCATAAGTGTGCTAATTTTCACATATTTTTAACACTTGTTAGATTTTTGAAGATAGGTACTATTTTTTTTGCGGTCTTCTGTAAATGCTTAAATAAATTTCCCGAATTACTTGATTATTAATATAGAAAATAAAAAAAACGGACTATATTCTTTAAGTGAAAGACCCCGTTTGCATAGATATATTACTGTGTCATGACTGCACATTTTTACAACAAGATAAATAAAGAATTAAACGTAAAATGTATATATATATATGTATATACATTTTACATATACATTTTACTTTAGTAATAATGAAATTAAAAAAGTAATTCATACATGGTTAAGAAAATATGACTATGAAGCGCTTGAAAATGTATTAACTGAATTTTAGATATCAGTTGGGGTAATATTTTTTTTTTTCTTTTTTTACTCAAGGACAGCTGCTAAAACACACCGTTAGGAGACAGATTTTTAACTGAGGGTGGTAGCTAGCATGCGGGCATTCGCAAAATGCCCTATCAAGCTGTAACGACTGCCATCCTAAGACAACAACCGGGACCGACGGCTTAACGTGCCCTCCGAAGCACGGAAACACTCAGTAGTAATGTCACTAGCGGTCACCCATCCAACTCATGACGGCGGCGAAGGTTGCTTAAGAGGCCTTTTACATTATGCAGCCCTCTCACTCGCACTTTTAAAGATAATTTCAAATAGCAACAATATGGTTTATATTTTTTAAAATGTGGTCAATCATTATTTCGCTGCATGCAACTATAGATGTTCTCTACTAATTTTCATTTTGATATCTGTAATGGGGGATCCGCGTAATTTAGTTATTTTAAATTTTGGGTCTCTAATTCTAATTGGACTCAACATGTAACAAAGTAAAAATATGCTGAGAACATCTATAGCTGCGTGCAGAAAAATAATGATTGCCCACATTTTAAAAAATATAAACCATTTTGTTGCTATTTAAAATTATCTTTAAAGGTGCGAGTGAGAGGGCTGCATAATGTAAAAGGCCTCTTAACTTTACTGATCGGTTAAAAACAGCTAAGCAAACCTCGTTACGAGCACTTCAGTATGTTATATCACTTATGAATTAGTCATACCGACTATCTATACGATATAATAATAATATATCCAAACACTCACTGTACTCAAGTTATATAATTTTCTTTATATTTTATTTATAATCACATATACTAACAATTGCAAACACACAACATACACTACAAACTCACTTACACTCATACACTTCACTTACACTTACACACACACTACACCTTCCTTCATTGCTAAGTAAATACTGTAAGCACCGGATAGTTAATATTAGATGTATGTATAACTATTTGGGAGAAGCCTATGGTTTCTGAAACACAGCTGACGCTAGTTCGGGGACCTATGGATTAATATTTACTCGGTACTTATAAACAAAAAGCTGTGCTTTTTGAGTGCTCGCGTTTATTTTGTAACCTAATTCTAGTGGTGCCATCTAGTATTTAGTACATTAACTACGATGCATTAAAGTATTGAGTTTAGTTTTTTTTTCTATTATTGTGACGAAACAAGCCCGAGGCCCACCTGATCTTAAGTGGACTAACCTCTGCCTATAACAGATACATTTCGCCTACTACGAATTGCACTGTGCCCGTCACACTGAGACGTACAGTTGTTAGGTCTCATGTGTCTGTAATTTTACTGGCTCTCAAGGACTGCTGCCGGAACACACCGTTAGGCGACAGATTTTTTACTTGAGGGTGGTCTCTAGCCAGGCGGGCATTCACAAAATGCCCTTCCACCATGCGGTGAAGCTCAAGCCCGCGGCGGGATTCGAACCATGGACCTGCTGCACGGCAGTCCATAGCCAATGCCACTGAGCCATCACTGCTTCAAAAGTTCTGTTGCCGCGATGTTTTAGCTCTTTTGTTTTCCAACAGATGGCGTTAGTAGTGCAGTAACATTCTATCCAATGAATACAACAATGTTAATGTTCATTTTTTTATAGTTATAAATTTATTTTTACCGATAACACATCTAGATATAAAATTACATTTCTATGTTTATGCACAAATCTATAGGCGTGATAGTTTTTCAGTAAAAGGGGCCACATCATGTACAAGTTGTGGGATAGTGTAATAACTTGTGTAAATAAAAACTATTTGTACTATATTGTATAGAAAGCGCTACGCATACCCATGCTACATGTTCTTTCAGAATAAATTTCCTCGAGATCACAGACGATGTTGTTTACTTCCACCCGCAATAAAATGATTTCTGTGTCATTCAACAACAAGTCACAAGGTCGACATTATTATGAATCATAAAAACCACAGAAAACAAATAAATGTCTGAACTACGCGTGTTCCCAACGAGTCGTAAAACAAAACGTCCGTAACCGGAAGTGACTGAGATTTGTCGTTTGGACGTTTTGATGTTCCGAACACGGTTTATGAGTGTTGTACCAACGTGTACCAATAAATACCAGGGCCTTGCTAGTCTTGAACTATCTCTCTTACGTAATATAACTTTCGTAGCATGGGAGCTGGAGCTGTAAAACTTTAATTTCTGTAATGTACTTACGAGACCAGTATCCTGGCATTTTTCTGAAGCGTCCGTTTCAGTTTATCACATTATCACTGCAGAGAGACGCGGGCCTTCTTCTCTAGAGGTCTTCCCTTTGGTATAAGTAGGGTACAACGTGGACACTGTTTGGCTTGGCGGATATGCTATATGATCAGCCAGAGTTTTCACTGCTCATCTCCAACATTAGTCTAACGACTGAATTCTTATCATGCCTTCCGAAGCACCAACTTCTTAATACTATTAGCGAGTGAGCCGAATCATAACGTACGGTATGGCCAGATCCAGACTACTAGGTTTCATCTGATCGAAAGCAGTGCCGTTTCAAACCTTTAACTCTCGGAATTATGTCGCTCGATACTCTTCTATACTTCTATATACATATACACAAGCAAGCATGCCAAGCGGATACCACATTTACAAATTATAAGATGCACAAAATTCTTGTTCCAAGTGGGATTAAAACCCGCCTCCCGCGGCTTAACGCCGAGTGCCCTGACCTCTAGGTTTATTGGAACATGCTCGACTGAGCCGAATCTTGTACTCTAGTTTTATTATTTAAGCCGCCATATATTGTGTACACGTAGAACTTGAACAGTAATAAGCTAAAATCATAGCTTATTACTACCAAAATGTACAAATTATTTGCCCCAATTTTCCAGCATGCATTTCATTAATGTAATATTCCCGCGAGAAATACTCGGGAAATCAAAATGATTATGTTAGGGTTATTTAAAAACATGAAGTCTGAAACCAAATTTGTCGTATAACATATACTTAACTTGTGGGAACGCGTACATTCTCGAAGTTATTTTGAAATAATTGTCCGCTTACGGCACTAGGTGGACTGACAAGTCTCGGGAAGCCAATGGTAACAAGCGGCTAGTAGTTGTGCTATTGAGGAGGCCTTTGTTCAGCAGTGGATGTTTTCCGGCTGATGATGAATGGCACTCGTAAAAATTTTTGTTAGAAGCGTTTATTTACTGTATCAGCCGGATCGTCTACTGCTGAACACAGCTTCCCTATTAAGGGCGTATATGCCATAATCCCCACGCTTGGCAGGCGGTTTCAGGGTCGCAGTGTAAGATTGGATTTCTTTAGAAGGCGCTGCTGCCTACCTTTTAGTAATTTTTCTCTAGTCGCCTTTTACGACATCCACGGGGAGTTATGGGGGGTGCAATTCTAAACCGGCACCTCACGGGGATATCATATACTGTATTTACTAATTGATAATTGTTCTGCAACAAGTTTCAGTGGTAAAAATATGAATAATTAGAATGAGTATACCAAATACCTATACACAGACAGTAAACGTTGTTTATAAAAAAAATTACAAGTTATTTTCATAATATACAAAGTTATTAAATAACTGTCCTTTCATTCCATTTGCGCAACAAAAAGGAACCACTCCGATTTTCCTTCACAGTTCACACATTCTAGTAAGTAGGACTTCCAAACAGTTAATACATTCCCGATTTGTCCAAACAAGAAAACTTCGTTGAATGACACTTGTTCCAGCGAAGTTCCGAAGCCCTTCTACGTTGTACGCCGTTTGATCTAAATGGAAGGGGAAACCGAGACGCGATGGAACTTGAAACGACCTTAGAAGTACGAAACCTTGGCACTTCTTAACTTGATCGTTTTGATGCCTATACAGTTCAGTATTGGGGGAATATAAACAAGGAAAGCGAACGTCTTAATGACAAGTGTTTTTGCTCAGTCAGAATTTTTTTAACCATCTTACACTGGAATGACACTTGGATTTTGCCTGTCCAGTTTGAATCAATCAAATTTGGATAGTGAATGTTAATGGCATTTATTATTGGACGCGTCTGTGCATCGGATAGCATGTAAGCAGTCAGTCAACCTAGAATTACTGGCTCTCAGGACAGCTACCGGAACACACTGTTTAGTGCTTGGCGACAGATTTTCTTCTTGGGGGTTGTAAATAGCCATGCGGGCATTCACCAAATTGCCATACCACTATGCTGTAACGCAAATATATAGTCAAATGGTCTCCATCAATCGTACCTTATGTGTGGGAGATCGGTTTGATTTTACAAAACTATACAGTGAAACAGAGTAGAATCATAAATCGAATGATAGAAATTGAACCGTTCAATGGAAGCGTGTGTCCCGGTCGGCTGTCAGTTGCGATCTTGATCGCGCATTGCATGGTCACGACGCACATGCAGTTTCGATACTAAATTATAAGCATGAAGTCAAAAACAATGACATTTTTAATTCCTTTGTCCATCGGCATCGTTTTTGTATATGTTCCTAGGGCGAGCACTAAGCCACTATGTTATTTGTTCCCTCGAAGATAAGGTGGAACGAAATGGGATAGTTCTCGATCTGTCGTTGTGTATGGGGAAGTACAACTGCACGGTTTGAACGGAATCAGTTATCGCATTCTGTTTCGAAGTGTATGTGGGACTAATTAAGTGGCTCTGTCAGACGCATTTAGGCGGCCTGGAAACTTTGAACTTGAATTTTCTACTTGAAGATGGTAGCTAGCCAGACGAGCATTAAACATATATATATATATATTGAATTCCTTCAAAATTTATAGAATTAAAATCCTTGTACTGACTTAGTTATCAGAGTTAATAGGCGTCATACCTTGAGGGCCTTATGACTTCGATTGTTAGGGATTTTGGTAGTGAATTATATTTCTTATAGTGAAATATAATTTACCTTCAAAATGTGTGTGATTTTGGTTCTTATTTTCCTTTTGACAACAAAAGGAACAAAGTTTGTACAAACAAAAGCAAGCATCAAAATCACAATTCACACGTCCCAGGGGCCGGTTCGTCCTCTGCCAATTTGAGCTACCGTGGTGAATTGACTCATAATTTTCTAATTTGTTAGCTTGCTTAACAGGCGTTGACGCAAATACTACAATGCTAGAATTCAATAACTATTATTTTAAGCTAAATAACTAAGTTTTGTTCATTATTAGTCCAGTAACAACAGTAACACTCACTTATCGTCAGTTACGTGCTGAGGCCCGCGCTCGACGCTGTGCACAATCATGATTCCCAGACGAAGAAGTTCAAATAAGTTCGAAACTGTTCGGAGCAAATATCTGGTAAATATTACGCAAGTCCTAGCCGGTTACTAAATAATATCTCTTCTTTTGTATTCTTCCACCTTGATCCCATTCAAATTTAATTAAACTTAGTAAGGACGTCTTTCAGCTTTACTTTTATGCCTAAACGAAATTGTATGTGTTTGCCAAAAGACAAGTCGAAGTTCGGCAAACTAAGTAATGTCTGCGGCACATATAATGTACGCTGATGTCGAGCCTTATAGATGTCGATGTTATAAAATGAAATTATATTTATCTGTACTATATTAAAAAGCTCAGAATGTTCAAGAAGCAAAATTCTAACATTCATATGTTATTTTACATTCAGTGTTTATTTGCAAGTTTTAAGTCGATCGTTGACGTATATACTTTGTATATACAATTAATAAATATAAATAAGTATATTTTAAATACGTCAGTTTATTTAAATATTATTTGTACTAAGAAACATTTTCGAGAGAGTAGCATTTAAATGTAAAGTATTTGCTTCTTCACCTGTAGAAGCCTAGGTTACTAAATATCTGTGAGGCTTTGAGCTGATGCTTCACAAAACAGGCAGAAGAAATAAATGCAGTATATTATTGTTCGGTACATTTTTATGACCCCAATAACAGCTCATATTTGCTAACTTTTTTTAAACTATGCAATTATTTTTACAAAATCACAACTTAATGCAATTTTTTACCAAAAAAGAGTTATCATGATTAACCCTGTGGGGTTCCGGAGATCCGGATCCGGAGTCCTAGATCTGCACACCACCAAATCTTCCTGCAGGTGTCGTAAGCGGCAACGTGGGTAGCTCCTTCAAACTGCCATCTTACACTGCGATTCTCAAGCCAGCAGCCAAGAGTTGAGATTATAGCAAAGCCGTCGCCCTCATTCGGGAGGCTGTGTTCAGCACTGGACGATCTGATTGATACAGTACAGCTCTGATTGAAAGTGCAAGGGCGGCAGGAGCGGATAAGTCCTACCTGCCTGACCTGTTGAACTGAGCTGCCTGACAGCCATATTATATACAGCTGAAGCAGTTATAGTCTAATGTCAATGGGGTATGTACTACCGCGCAGATAGTTCTTGGTTAAAATCCCACCGCGGGTTCAAGCTTCACCGCATGTTGGTAGAATATTTTGTGAACACTCGCCTTGCTATCTTTCGGGTTATCAGGGCCTTGAGATAATCAGGACTAGATAATTTGATGGCGTAAATAGTGACTAAGGAAAAAATGCGCCAATGTGCAGCAAAAACAACCTCATCGTCGGATGAGATACTGCTCAATTGCTTAGTAGTCAAGTTGCCCGCCTGATGATGATCGTCATGTCTGTCCTTTATAATTGCAATTTCACTTGACATAGTACCATTCACGCCTTAACACAGTAGTGTGTGCACACTACTGCTTTTACAAAATAACTGAAATTGTCGTGGTACACACCAAGACGCACTCTCGCTCTTGGAGGCCCTTTACGCCAGTCAATTCAGGCGACTCAATCTAAAATACCGGAAGGTTGGCATCAGCGTCTTCTTAGAAACTGCTATCTTAAACTGTGAACCCCAAGAAGCCTGCCAAACGGGGCATTATGGCAAACCCTCCCTAAATGGGGGATGCTGTGTTCAGCAGTTGATATAGCTGATACAATAAGCATCATTAATAAACTAAATAGCCGAATAGACCGTATTTTTGAAATAATTGAATTAAAGTCAATAACAAATAAACCAAATCAATTATAAAAGCGATCAACTCGACACCAATCTTAATTGATTAAAGATTGTTTTATTGAACTTTCAAAAGCCATGACTGTGATTCTGTAATTTTAATAGGACAATAATGACGGCATCGTGAAAGCTTTTTGTCTAACATATTTAAAATATTGATTCTGTAGTTTAATACCATTTATTTATTTATTTATTCAATTAGTACCGCACAAACACGAATTACAGTAATGATATGAAATATGATTACTTATACAAATAAATGATTAATCTTTTCGCATTACCTATCACTATCTATTACGTGCGTCATAGATAGTGATAGTAATAGAATTATATAATAGAATCTCACTCATAAATGCCCAAATTGGGGTACGTATGGTGCTACAAAATAACATAATAAAAATAAATATGAAAAATTACCAATAATTAAAATATAAATATAATTCTTATATAAATTAAAATATTAATAATAAAAATATAAAATATAAACCATAACATAATGACGGAGAGATAACATCTCAAAATAAATAATTGATAGTTTTATTAAACTAATTACAATCGTTATTCCATATTTTTGACACCGAACGAAGAATATGCTGCATCCGCGAGAATGAGAAGAAGAGAAACTCTCCACATTCACGTTATGGATAGCCCGAAAACTCTCCCGGACAGTCTGTCTGAGAGGCCACATGACAATGATCGTATTCATTGTCAGGATTTATCTATGAACCATAAATATTGTAATTAAATGTGATAACGTTGTTTTTTCCAATTTCATAAAGTTCTTATCTTTTCATATGCCGGTGAATAATGATGTAGACACCTAAACAGGTGACAAGAAGATTATTTATTATTTTAAGTTGCGTATTGTACGTAACTTGGGACACACCTCCAAATTGGTGCCATTAAAATTTTATTTACAAACTAAGCTACGCTAAATTATATTGAGTTATCAGAAAAAAATATGTCATATGTCGGTTAGTGAACTGACATTTGAACCAATTAATGAGCAAGTTATAATCATGTTAACCAATGAAATGTACAGTGCATGTTTGTGAAAAAAAAGATGTTGTGTACAGGCCAGTCTCTTTCGCGGACAAAGTTTTGTATGCAAGTTTAGGCTCCATATTTAGAAAAGCATTGGAAGGAGATTACAAAATTATAAATTTAATTCGCCGAGCAGGCAGTATTGCAAACATGACAATATTAAAATTATAAGGTTGCGTCATCATTTACATGTTGGTGCAGTTATGGCTCAGTGGCATTGGCTATGGACTGCCGCGCAGCAGGTCCATGGTTCGAATACCGCTGCGGGCTTGAGCTTACCCGCATGGTGGTAGGGCATTTTGCAAATACCCGCCTTGTTAGCTACCACCCTCAAGTAAAAAATCTGTCGCCCAGCACCTCACAGTGTGTTCCGGCAGCAGTCCTTGAGAGCCAGTAAGATTACAGGCACATGATGAGACTTAACTTAGTTCTTCACTTGTGATGAAATGCATCTGTTATAGGCAGAGGATAACGCTAAACATTAGGTGGGCCTCGTGCTTGTTCCCTGACAATACATTAAAAAAAATAAAAATCCACAAGTTAAAAACCAATTGCAAAATGGGTTTTGTTTATAGTACAACGCAAGTTGAACTATAGATGTCGCTCCATCTCGATACGGTTGAAGAACGAGAGCAAAAATTAGAGATATGAGTCATTGTGTCTTGTTAGCTCAATTGAGTAGAGCATACCCCGGCTAAAGGGGTGGATGGACGCGGGTTTGAATCCCGCACATGACTTTAATATTTCCTCGTGCAAATTAATAATCTTGTAATGTTATTCGCCAAGCAGGCGTCATTGCAAACATAACAATATTAAAACTATTATTGGAAAGAGACCCACCTTAAGAATAGATTTAAAAAAAAACGCACAATGAGAAGTGTAGTAGGAACGTAAAATGCTAAAAATATTTATGTAAATTAAATTCACCTGACATGCCGGCTGATAATGAGATTCCTTAGATTTGGAAATATTGCTATCCCCAACCGACACCAACAATGATCGTGTAGATTAGTACTTTTGTATGATATGCCTAGATGATGTAAGGCCGAAAGAGGTACCAGTACCAGTGTCATCTTTGTGATAGATGGGCTCATCAGGATGCGATAATCCAAGTTGATATTGTTAGTAAGTACTTAGGTACTAGTGTTAATACTAGTATTGGGTCTCGAACTCAGCATCGGCTGATGAAGAAGAAGAAGAAAAAGCAAACACGCAGCGAGAGAGAGAGAGGTCAGTAGTGCGGGAACCGCCGGCTGCCGTTGCCAGTGTCGCTGATCGGTCCGCTGGGCTTCTCCCGTGTAGGCGGGGGATCAACCTGGCGCGGCCTGATCGCCCTGGTTGAGCGGAGGCCGGGCCTAGGCCCGTACTAGATTGCCCTCAACAGCACCCACGCACCAAGAAAAGGTGCGCATAACAAGACACCACATGAGCGAGCGAGAGAGAAAAACAAACACAAACAGGACGCGACTGCGACCGAGAGGCCCAAGATTTCAATTAAAGAGAGAGAGCAATAGTGTGGGAACCGCCGGCTGCCGTTGCCAGCGAGCTGATCGGTCCGCTGGGCTTCACCCGTGTAGGCGGGGGTTCCACCTGGCGCGGCTTGATCGCCCTGGTTGAGCGGAGGCCGGGTCCAGGCCCACACTAAATTGACACCCTCAGCACCGACAAAAGGTGCCAAAGACCTACCCCTCGTAAGGGGCAGAGAATAGCCCGGGACTAGAGTGCATAGCACTGATGCCCGTTCCCCACATCAATAACACGATGTGAGATGAAGAAGACAAGCAAGCATCGGCTGTCCGTCCATCAGACCTTCAAAGTGCTGTGTCTTAAGAACCGTAATAGACATTATATACATTATATAGACTAGAGAGATTATATTATATATACTTGAAGCTGTGATGGCTCAGTGGCATTGGCGACGGACTGCCGCGCAGCAGGTCCATGGTTCGAATACCGCTGCGGGCTTGAGCTTCACCGCAAGGGGGAATGTGGACAATGACGTCATAACTCAAATTTTCTACTACAGACGTCCCTCCATCACAATACGGTGGTTAAAGAACTATAGGAAAAATTTGAGTTATTACGTCATTGTCATGTTAGCTCAATTGGTTAGAGCATACCCCGGCTAAAGGGGTGGGGATGTGGGTTCGAATCCAACACATGACTAAAAAAAAAATTCCCCACGCATATTTGTAATTTTGTAATGTAATCCGCATAGCAGGCGTTATTGCAAACATAACAATATAAAAGTGTATTATTTATATACAAATTTCCTCGTCAAATGGCTTGAGATTTCTAGTTTTCTGAAATACTATATGAATTCTGTTTAGTGTTAACTCATTTGAATCATCTTCCCTTTTATGTTACACTTCGCATACCTCCTAACTACAAGCCAAATCAGAAATTAACATATTTATGAGGACCAGAGCACCATTATTTATACCCTTTGGCTTTGGGGATTGAACTTTGCTCTCTAGGGAAATCTGTCTTGTCTTGTCTTACCGCACTCAATTCAATCAAGCCAGTGATGTATTTAGTTTTGTGTGAACATTACATTGATAAAGGTATAAAGCATTATTGTTAATCATCTAACTAATCTAATCATATTTCATTTTACTTTTTCTGTATATATGATAAGCCTGAGGAACTAAATGTACCGTAGTTTTTAAGAACGCGTTGGTACCTGCAACACAGTTTTCCTCAAAAACTTTCGCGGTTACCATCGTGTTTCATTAAATTTTTGCTATCGCTTAAGTTCCAAATAAATAATTTGAATTTGAATGAACTGGTAGTAGACTGGGGCATTTGGACTGCCTGTGTGTCTGCAACGATATGTTGTCTAAATTATTTTATTGTAGTAGTACCTGTAGTGTGGTATATAGTTCATAGTATTTTGTTAATAAAGGCATACCACCTTTTTTAACCCATCATCTAACTTGAGATGCATAGTATATCTTTATTTTCTAGGTGAACTAACTGAATTTTTGAAGCAGTTATAGCCGAGATAATAGCTTTGGACTGCCATGCCGCAGGTCCATGGTTCGATCCCCATCACCGGCTTGAACGTCACCGCATGGTGGAAGGGTATTTTGCGAATGCTCGTCTTGGTAGCTACCACCCTCAAGTCACTAGTTGATCTAGGACCTAATAGTGTGTTTCGGCAGCAGTTTAATATAGTAAACGATCCTTAACGTGTCCGTAAAAAGAAAACTGTAGCTTATTTATTAACTCTTGATTACAAAACAACAGAAATTTTTATACGAGTACCTAAATAAGATGGTGGAGACCTAATAGAATTGCACATTGCAACACATAGACAATGCAGGAACGGATCATATCACATATAGTTTTCAGTTGGGTGGCAGTCCCCGTGGGGTGCCAGTTACAATTTGTGTATTTCAAAGCTTTTGTTTCTAAGCATTAATTTATAATGTTAAATTCATAAGTATCTATAGTTCAATATTGCGCTAGGTTTCAGTTACCAGTGAACTACTATTTTTTTAATGTTATTCTTACAGAATAAGCTCGTGGCCCACCTGATGTTAAGTGGAGTAACCTCTGCCTTTAGCAGATGCACTTCATCACAAGTCACGAAAAGCACTGCGCCCGTCACTTTGAGACATAGTTGTTAAGTCTCCATGTGCCTGTTATTTCACTGGTTCTCGATAACTACTGCGGCACGGCAGTCTATAGCTATAACCGCTCGGCCATCATTGCTTCAAAACTACTTGTTATAATGCATCGTCTTTGAGCCACTCTTATGAACAGAGTGGTGTATTCTCATTAGAAACTTGAAGCTATGTATACACCAAAGCAACGTCGTGTCTGAGGCATGAAGTGCGCCCAGCATCTTGAACACGAGGAATCTAATATACGATATAGATATATAACGTTGTTTGAGTCTTGTAGTTTCTATATAAATTCTATTTACAAATAAATAGAGTCTATAATGTGTATTTTTATCAGTTATAAAAAAGTTTTCGCTAAAAAGATATATTGTTTACCAAACTCTTTATATAATACTAACTTCCGGCCATATGTCGGTTATCGCGCAAAATCATTAACCTCTTATTGCGCAGTTGAATAAAAACTATCCTATTTCCTACGACGGGTCTTAAACTATTTCCATACAAAACTTCATCCAAATCGGTCTAAAACTACTGAGTTGTTAAGTTTATTCGATGCATATAAAAATACGATTATTTCCCGATTCTTTCCGCTTTAAAGTATAAATATTGAATATTTATCCTAGACACGGTATTTCATTCAGCATATAATAAATATCAGCAAATATTAACTGAGCCAATTGAATACTTATGACATTTTATTTTAAACAACCGACATTCTTTCTTTTTTTTATTTTATTTTTTACCGGCGTAATGATTTTATTAACAAAACACTCCAAACTAGTACTATAGCTGCAACGATGCTTTCGTTAATCGTTAAGGCACCCTAAAGGCCATTGCCTACGTACAGGCATATGAAAAAAGATTGTAAAAATGTATTCTTATGGTTAGTTACTATCTGTTGATTGAAGAACCGGGCCATATGATAGAATTTTGTCTAAAGTTACAGAAGCATTAAAATTTATTTTTATATTTTATTAATGAGAGCTGAAATTGCAGTTCAGGTGTATCCTGCTTATAGTCCTTGTTTGAGTCGTATCTTAATTTATGTTCAAAATACCACGGCGTGGGAAAAAACGGCATTGAAATTTTTAAATTAAAATAAATGTATTCATTAAATAATTAACTAGGTGTAAGGCATTTTACACGTCATTTGTTATGATATATCTATATCTTATTGTTGTTTACAATGATAATTAAACATTGTTATTTTGTGATTAATTATTAATGTACAACTCCCAAATCGAAAAATAGCAGAAGAAAAGTTTAATCACACGAACTCTACTAACGATCCGCTTACCTACTATATAACTGAAAATTAATAATTTCCCCCATTAACTAATCACGTTCAACGTGGTTACACAAACATTGAGATAATAATGCTGCTATAGTACAAGAGCCAAAAACGTAGAAATCTACAGTACTTTTTAATATATCAATACCAGTTTCATATTTATCGTCATAAAATATTTCTTAATGTACATATTATACAGTAGCAAAAAGCTGTGCTTTGTGAGGGGTCGCGTTTATTTTACAACCTGATTGTAGTGGTGTTATCTCTAGTATTAAGTATATTAACTACGATGGTTGGCAGCGATGCTAACTTTTTGGTTTTCTAACGGATGGCGTTAGTAGTACAATAACATTCTATCCAATGCATATACAATTTTTAATGTACATTTTTTCTATTTATGAAATTATATATTTTTAGACAGATAAAACATCTAGATATGAAGTCAAATTACTATAATAAAGCACATAGTTTTTCAGTAAAAGGGGCCAAAAAATTTACAAATTGTGTGATAACTGTAAAATATAAAACTACTGTTATTTACTCCTTCGAGAACTACTACTATAGAATAAAATAACTGTAAAATTTATTATTTGTCTGATTTTATACACGATTCCTGTATTCGTCGGTAATTTCTGTAAGTAAATTTTAATGGAAAATTTGATATCTTCAGCGTTGAACTTTTTGTAAGTGCCCTATGGAAGTTATTTTAAACCAAATATACTCATATTAACGATTAAACTATAAGTATAGTCTTTAAAACTCTTATATTAATATTTTGAACAACCTAAGCTGATCTAGGAATCACATGGTTCGATCGGATATATACACTGGTAAACGTCAAATATAACAGCTATTACATTTACAGTGTTTTTCTTTTCAGTTTAGTTTTCATAGTGAGCCCGTAACGGCCTCGAGTAGGCAAGGGCATAATATGTCTTTAAGCAATAATCTGGTAGTGACAATAAAAGTTGTAGTTTTTGGTTTGATTCAGTAGCCTGGTTACAATTGGACAAAAAATATACCCTGAAATAACCTATCCAAGTGATAATTAACGTCATGTTTTTTTTAGTTCAAGCTTCATATTATATTCATTACAATTTACTAAAAATATCCTAAAGTAGGTCTTAGATGCGATAATTTTTAATAACTACTTATGTCGTATTTTTGTCATAGACTGTTTATTTGGGTTAAACCAACCAATAAATGACGCTAATACAATAATATGGTACATACACAATAGTCTGATAGTGAATATGCCACGTGGATGGAACCACCACCGCACGGTGGTTAAACTATTTAATGATACCACGTACTTAACTCTTTGACTAAATAACGTTAATGGAATAAGATGTATTTACTCATAGGTATGTTAATGGGATTATGTATGAGTGAATAACAGAACAACTATGAAATTTGGATATCTATGAACGTTAATGTCGATATTCTGGTTGAAGAAGGAATAATATATGACGAAATTATAAGAAAAAGCGTGATCCACATTATAAAAACTGTATCGATATTTCAGCAATACTGCAAGTGCCATGATCACGAGTAAACTAGAGTCTATGCGGGTGGATGGTCGGCAATTAGAGCAGGCGAACCGGTCAACCCTTTTTTTCGCGTTTGATCGGCAAGGCGATGCTCTTCAAGTCACAACTTTCACTTACAACCTACGAATAAATAACTTTATTTAGTATATAGTCATATTTATTCCTGGCTTACAACACTATTTAATTTTAGACAACGTACAAAGGCATGCCACTGATCACTCTCTATTTCCTTTTTTTTTACTCTATCTCGCGACATTGGCGAAATTATGGCAGGCCCGCAGAAGCACTTAAGAAGTAGTTGAAGTTTCAGTTTAGACTAATAAAACTAACGACTTCAAATCGTGAACTCTTCTTCTCCTGCATATAGTCGTCTGCTCTTAGCTGACCATCCACCCGCGTAGTCTACAGTATACTGGTGATCAGTTCAGCTTGCAACAGTGCCGAAATATCGAGAGATCACAGATAATTAAATACACGGCAAATTTCTCTTTTCCAACAGTATTGGCGACCGCGTTTCCTTTTTTAAGTATTTTTTATTACTGACCGTTTTACAAGTATCCTAATTTAATTTTTAGGAAGTAATTCATTTTAATGGCAATTTGGTTTTATATTTTTCAGCCTTTATCATAATATTGTAGTGTGTGGTTCAGTTTGTAGTTATATTATTCTTCTACCTAGTTTTTTTATGTGTATGGTAGCTCCGGTTCTCTTCAAATAGTATTTACGTGTTGACTTGTTTGTGGATCACGCATATATTGTTCTATGGGACTGACACATTTAAAAGTAGTGGCACGAATCAAACGACAACAACAAAATCAAACGTTCAAGAATTCACACATTCAACCAATAAGCTACGAGTCGCTCTTGAGCGTTGCCACTGCACGCCATACTAATCTGCCGAGAAATTTGTCATTGCCCACCACTGTAATGATTCCTCATTTTTCACAAAACAAGCTTCGTTGCCTGGAGTTATATCACTCGGCCCTTTTAGTGCGACACGAACGAAATTACCCCAGCAGGGGTAATTTTGTCTTCGTTGGTACTAATGAAATACATTACCTCTTAAAGATTACTAAATTATTACCAGTTTGATGAAGTAGGTACCAACTATAGCCAATAACATGTATATCGAAACAAGTTGCTCTAAATGGGATAGTAGGAATTCAATTCCACTAAAATAAATATAAAAAATGGCGATGCATTCGTATTCAAGACTCGACGAATAGGTGCTACCCACTGGCTCCCGAAATACCTATCTTCTTATTGATTTCTCTAGGTCGACTTCGCGAAGGTTGTGTAGGCGGAAAGGTTCAAATGCATTGCGTCATTGCTTTTTAAACAATTGGACAGAAAATATTAGATTTAAATAAGGTAGTAATTAAAGAGACTGTAAATCATTTTAATATGTGCATAGTGGCGTATAAAAATTCACCAGATAATATTAAAATTTTGAAATTTTTTTAGATCCAAACTGAATAGTTGGCAAACTGACAATTGCTTTTACAGCATGAAAGAATACATAAACTTCACTAAGTGATGTAAATCTGATTAATGATTTTCATAATGCTAATGTATATTATATAGGCATGACAATTTAAGTTACTTGACTTTAATTAAATTAATATAGAATATAACAAAAATTGCATGCCTGCATGCAGGTAGTTACCTAACATATATACGAACTTGAACTGTAATTTGATTATGTAATTTGGTAAATATTTTTTTTATTTTGTACCTATTTGACAAAAGTAATAATATATATATGCGATTAAAACATTTTAAAGTTTGCCGTTTAAAACTACTACGTGTAATCATCGCAAAAACCTAGGACAACATTTTGAAATAAGGTTTGTGCTTAGGGCCTAGTATATTTATTGAGCTCCATCTATAAGAGTTTCAATAATAGTAACTTTCATAAAACAATAATCTGTTGAAGCCATAGCTTTGAACCGGGGTGCCGGTTTAGAATGTAACCCCTCCATGTCTTCTTGTGGGTGTCGTGAGAGGCGAATAAAGAAAAAATACCAAAAGGTGGGAAGCAGCGCCTTCTGAAGAATCGACTTCTAGTGCGATCCCCAAGACGCCTTCCAAGCGTGGGGATTATGGCAAATCCCCCAATGGGGTAGACTTCGTTCAACGGTGGTCGTTACGGTTGATGTGACGATGATGATAATAGCTTTGAAAGAATTCAGTATAAATATATTTGAAGCAGTGATGGCTCAGTGGCATTGGCTATGGACTGCCGCGCAGCAGGTACATGGTTCGAATCCCTCCCAGGGCTTGAGCTTCACCGCATGGTGGAAGGGTGTTTTGCGAATGCCCGCCTGGCTAGCGACCACCCGCAAGTAGAAAATCTGTCGCCAAGCACCTAACGGTGTGTTCCGGCAGCAGTCCTTGAGAGCCAGTGAAATAACATGCAAAATGAGACTTAACAGGTATGTCTCAAGGTGATGGGCGCAGTGCAGTTCGTCACTTGTGATGAAATGCATCTGTTATAGGCAGAGGATACCGCTTAACATCAGGTGGGCCTCGCGCTTGTTCCTTCACAATAACATAAATATATATATATATATTTTCAGTCAGTATAAAAACCCGTGGTTAAGAGGCAAGTAAAGGAAAAGTGCATCAAATGAGCAGCATGCCACTTCTCACGTGGATGTGAATAGGGTGTTATGTGCATTAGACGCACGACGGGGCTGTATACCATCTTAGTACCCTGCCAGGATTTCATACAATATCTACCTGCATTCCTGTCTTAGTTATTTTGTATGACCCTGAAACTGTGCCCGGTGAATAGCAATAGGCGCGCCCCCTATTACGTGGAACCAAAAACCAATTGGCGAAACAAGGGTGTGTACACACCTCTGCCTACCCCTTCGGGGAATACAGGCGTGATTATATATATGTATATATGTTTAATTAAATCTTAAACCTAATGGAAGCTGAATTTTCGAGGTTTTTTTTTCTATTTACTATAACTAACATTACAATATAGTTTATTATAAATAAAAAATAAACAAATAAAAATAATAAAGCAATGCTGCCAGCATGCTGGACACGCTGCCAACTGGTAGTGGGCTAGAGCATTTGTACTGCCTATGAGTCTGCAATGACTTTTGTCTAAATGCTTTTATTGTAGAAGCTGTAGTGTTGTATATAGTTCGTTGTATTTTGTTATAAAGGCATACCGCAAGTATAAAAAAAAAGTTTATTGTGTGTATACAATAACCTATTGGGCCGTTGTAGCCTGATAAGGAAATTTATTAATATTATATTATTGGCGTAGTAGCCTTAAGCGGTTTTAAATGAAAGAATGTAAAGTCTGTGCAGATGTTTTCGTTTATTTATCTCCCGACGTCAACGGGAAAGCTTTTCCGTTTTCAGTTCAAACTTTGCAAAACTGGAGTGCCACTAAAAGGCTTTTTCGCTTAAGCTCGTATTTTGGGGTATTTAGTTTAGTGTAAATGTTGGGCAAGTTTTGTTTTTAGTTTAACTATAGCGACTTCAACTTTTAAGAGTAGAGTGCACGGAGCTTTATCTCCATACAAATATGGTTTCGTCATTTTTTAAATACCAAGTGTTCAAACTCGGTGAAATTTTGTGTGCATATGGCTGACCCTAATATGCTTTTAATTTGCCAGTTATTCCATTTATTATTTATTATATCCCTAATGTCAAAATAACAATTCCCACACAAAACGAATTTTCAAATTATTTTTGAAAAACCTTAATTTTACTATAATCTGGCAAATCAGAAGCATAGATATTTGGCTCAAGAACATACATGCAAAGTTTCACCAAGTTTGAACACTTAGTATTTAAAATATGACGAAAATACGTTTGAATGAAAAGCGCTCCGTGCACTCTACTCTTAAGTAATAATGAATGGAAACAGTTATTAAAGGTAACTATTATATTATTATAGTTAAAACATGTAATAGAATATATTTTATTAAGGTCCATATAGGCCTACCGAAAATTAAATTGAACATGCAAGAGAAATATCAGTTGCTTACTGATATGAAAAAATCTACAAATCAATTATTCAGTAATTGATTTGTAGATTTTTTGCGGTCGTGGTGGAGCTTGCCTAGGCGTTCTTAACCAACTAGCAATGTATAATGTCATCTATTACTGATCGCTTTTATCCTTGTGGGGAACGTTAAGCCATCATCCATCTATCCGTGTTGTTGTCTTAGAATGACAGTCCTAAGGCCTTAGAGCGGCCTTGATAAGCTGTGTCAGGCCTTTAGGTGACCTGGAAGCTTTAACACTGAGCGCAATGGCGATAGGTCAATTTCCGAAATGTCTTCTTGGCTAGCTTTAAGTTGATAATCTGTCACCATGTAACTAACGGTGTATCCCGGCAGCTGTCCCTGAAAGGGTTTTTCCATTCTAAGTTTAACCTGTATACCATCTTTGGCAAATTATCCCCAATGGAGGGAAGCTTTGTTAAATGGTGGACAAATATGAAGATGATAAGCCTACAAAAATAGAAGCATTTACTATGCAAAAGTTATAAGATAAATTGTTTGAAGTCCTGGAAAGCACTCAGGCATCAAAGTAACTGTATAAATTACAATGAGTAAATAGAAAGCTAGTATTAAATACAGTAGCCTAACTACTTGCAACCATTTCTCAGTATAATTATTGTGATAAACGAATATTAAAGCTTAAACAACTAACGTTTCGACTTCCAATCAGTTTGTATAATAGTTTAATATAATATGAGCGTCTTTAATACGAGTAACTTCTCGGTTTGTGTGGGGGGATAATAGGTACTTGGAACTGCTCGTAGCGAAGTGTCCTTAGCCGTTCTTAACCGATCAGCTAAGTTAAGTAACGTCTGCCGTGGCCATGATTTGGATAGGTGACCTCTAGTGACATTACTACTGAGCGCTTCCATGCTTCGGAGTGCACGCCGATTGTTGTCTTAGGATGGCAGTCGTTATAGCATGGTGCCGAATCCCCACCTGGCTAGCTACCGCCCTCAAGTAGAAAATCTGTCGCCAAGCACCTAACGGTGTGTTCCGGCAGCTGTCCATGAGAGCCAGTAATTCTAGGTTAGCCTGAACAACATCTTCGACCACATAATCACTTGCCCTCAGATGAAATAGTTGTCAAAGGCTAACCTATCACACAGAAAAAAAAGACTTCTTTAGTCAAGAATATACATTGTCTTAATAAATTCAAGACAATGCTGTATTACAACAAGAATATATTCTGAACTGAAAAATAATCGAGTCTTAATATTACACTCGAATATTCTTAGGAATATTGTTTTGACCCAAGAAATATTTCTTCACATAAAGTATTCAAATTATTATTTCAAGATAACGAAAATATTCTTCTAACAATAAAATAGGAATTCTTCTGTTAACATTTTATTCTCTAAATAAAATTTTTATATTCTTTCTTGAAATATTTTTAATTATTCTTGTTGAATGTAATTAAGGCGCTTCACTTACGAATATTTATGGTAAGATTCATGGATTCAAAACTAACCATATTCGTATTTAAACACTTAAACGATTTCTCCAAAGAAGAATGCAATATATACTTTGATTCAAGAATATATTCCTGAGAATATTGTGTTCTGTTTTCAAGAATATATTGTTTTCAATATATATGAATCACAAATATTCTTGAATAAAAACACACTGCGTTGGCTCAAGTATTCCTTTTTTTCTGTGCAGGCATAAAAATAATATGTTGCTGTAATAATAAAGATTTCATTAACTTGTTCATATGATTTTATAATTATGTTGGTAATTCAATAGTTATAGATACAATCAACTTAACACTAAGTAGGTTACTTTTATCCCACATTTACCAATATTACATATTATTATTTTGATTCTCTGTTAAGCTACATTAACATCTTCGTATATACTCATGTACGCTCGAGGCGTACAAGATCTGCGATACTTATTAAACTAATTATCTTGGCAAAGAAACATTTTCTCGGAAAGTGTTCAGAATAATTAGCTTACGGATTTCTTATTTTATAACTTGTATGCTCGCTGGATACCTAAATTGCCTGTTGTTATGCCCAAAACCAAATGGAAGGCAATACTCAGATTATGGTCCATTAAGTTTAAGATCAAAAGCAAAATTGAACTAGTGAAACTCACCCCCAGTTTCTAAAAGGTTCGTCAAAGTTTTGGTCTGTTGACTGACAGATTACTAAACGCTCATTGGTCGCTTATCACGTCATTGGTCTCCAATAATCGTACAGTATTTAGTCTGTTAATTAATCAAAACCTTGATTAGCGTTCCAGAAGCTTTGTAGAGGTTCAAGAGTGCATACGATAGTATACTAATTTATTTTTTACTAGCTGCATCCCGCAGTTTCACTCGCACGATGAAAATCAAAGAGGCAAATAATAACATTTTATTGGATTTTGTATTGAATTAGTTTATTTTAACGAGACTCAGGCTAAGCTTGTAAGAAATAAATGAATATTAACATAGTTGTATCGCGACATATTTAGTAGGACGCAGAGACCAAAAGCCCTAGCTACAAATTTTCAAACAAACGTAGTTTTCAAATGTGTTCAACTCGACAAAAGCCAGCATGCTTGGCAAACTGGCAACTGGTTGTGGGCTGGAGGACTTAGATTACCGCCTGCCCTTTCTTCGTTGTAGCGTATTTATATAATATTGTGTTTTGTTATTTCAATAAAAATGTCTCGATTAGTGAATGTATTGCATAAAGCCATGAAGATGCCTGAACAAGTAGTTCCAAACCGACTGTACTCGCTGTAATGTAATATTAAGTTCACTTCAAAACAGCGGTGAAGAGCAACTCGAATCTACCCCCCCGCTCTAGTACCCCTTTTACCCTTCCTGCCTCGATCATAGCCCCACACATCCCCGATCCAAAAAACACAGAAATTTCCCAACTGCTGGCATATGGAGAGCAAGGAGAGCCTGGGATTTGCATCCGAGGCGTTGCTCTCTATATGGAAGGCAGTAAAGAGAGACTCGGAATAAGCTTCTGTCATGCTGGAGCCAAGAGCCGCGTCCGATTATCACCCGGGCTCGCTTGCTTGCTGAATGGGAGCAGCTTTAAAACAACTATGAAGCGTAAAACCTACAACGCGATGCCAGTGAAGGTTGTCATGGGAAATCCATGTCGTTTATTGCGACTGAAAAACAGGACGGTCGTACTAATCGAGTGGACGGACAGGACACCCTTTGCTCAAGCATGTTCGTTGCTCTCAAGTATTGCAGAAAATGCCGACAGAGCCCGAGTGATAAGCGTAGATGCAATGGTAATAGAACACTCAAAGGGAGAAGTTGCTGACCAACTTGGTTGCATTAAAGCCTCAGAACACCATGAGGTAGTTGTGTATGAAGACAGAGGAGAAAATCTTAGTTACCTCAAAAAACCCATACACAACAATGCAACTGATTGTTGGGGACATCCGATCCCGAGTTCAGTTACCAAAAGTGGCTCAGAAAGGCTCCAAGAAAGAGCAGAGGCAGAAAGAAGCCAGGAATGTAGCCCAAAAAAGAATAGTGGGCGAGTCGCCGCATTCCTGACAGCTTTCGGTACAGCAGTAGTAAGCTTATTCCGATACCCATCCCAACCCCGAAACCCAATGCCCACAAAACCACCACCCCGTGGCAAAGCACCATCAAAGGTTACCAGGACGAGAGCCGACATGGGACAGGTCAGTCCGCCCCGATATATCCCGGCACAGGAACCAACGAGCCATGCAGCTAATGCCATCCTAGAGTTTCTAGCCATTATAAGGGCAACCAGAGAGGTCAACCACAGAAATTGCGAAAACATCTTGCAGTCCTTCAGGCTAGAAAATGAAAACCTTCTAAAGGTGAGACTCGAAGAGGCAGAAGCCGCTATATACAACAACGACACATCCCAGGTCATCAAGGGGAAAATGTCAGGTAAGTATATGGCGGCATACAATGCAACAGGCGGATTTGTGTCCCTGGACGAGGGAGCATCGGAGCGACTAGGGAGGCCTAAATACACGACACCACAAAACGACCCAATAGTAGTAACGGCCCAGTGCACCAAAATAATGTTAGATGACCGTATCCTCGAAATGGCGAAATCTCTTGCGGGGGGATCGGACATAGAAGCATTCTGGAAATACTGGGAAGTACCGAAAATACAATGGGTAAATGGAGTTCCAGGATGTGGCAAAACAACTTGGGTGGTAAGGCAATTCGATGTGGACAGGGACATCATTATCACAACAACCACAGAAGCAGCGAAAGACCTGAGGGAGAAGCTTGCGCACCGAATCGGAGACTTGGTGAAAACCAAGGTGCGCACAATGGCTTCAGTCCTCGTAAATGGTTTTAAAAGGACTGAGAGCTACAGCCGCCGTAAAGTAGTTCATGATCCACCTTGCCAAAGGCTTTTTTAAAGTCCGTATATACTGCATCTACTTGTATATAACTGTCCACTTTTTCAAATACGTAATTGGTGAATGTGAGTAAATTAGATATGGTAGATCTGTGTTTAACAAAGCCGTGCTGTTCTTTGATGATGGCATTGTGTAAAACTGGATAAATCTGATTGTGAACTAATCTTTCAAAAAGCTTTGACAGAGTAGACAAAATAGATATTGGGCGGTACTGCTCTACGTCCTGTTTGGATCCGCTCTTGTGCACTGGGGTGATGTAAGCTCGCTTCCATATTTCTGAAAATACTCCCTCCTCCAGACACTTATTATAAATGATGTATAAGGGTTTACAGATATTAGAAGCAGTTTAAATTAAAAATAATGGGGGTAGTCCATCTGGTCCAGGACCTTTTGAAGTGTTTAAAAGTTTTATTTCTTTTGTAATTTCATGTTTACTTATTTCTATGTTTGTTATTAAAATATCTCTATCTGAGCTGTTTGAAGGTGGCTGCCATTGTGAAAGTGTAGGTGAAGCTGGCTCAAACACTGATAAAAAAAACTCAGAGAAAAAATTACATATAATTTCGGGGTTGTTGGACTTTATACTTTGATACTGCATGGTAGATGGAATTTGAGGTTTTATTTTGCGGTTAGATATATAAGTCCAGAAGTGCTTCACATTCTTAATTATGTTATCTTCCACTGATTCCATATATTTGATATAGCATTGTGTACAAACTTCATTAATAGGCGCCAAAAATGTTTCTGCGCACCTGGTGGCAAATTATGTAACTAGCCGTGGAAATAATAACCAGCCGCTTAAATAACCGCTACTGCCACCTATACTCAACTAATCGAACTAAGTGGTGGAATAGAGTATGCCAATGGTTTGATTATGTTTACGCAACAACTAGCGCCATCTGCTGTGCCTTGTCGCATATACGAATTGTAAACAAATGTTCGATGACTGGCAGTATTTTTACAAGTGATCGAAAATTATAATCTAATTATAAAGTTTGGTACTATATTGATAGCTGAAATAAGCGTATTAGGACTCACTGTTCACCATTATTCCTTGTTCTTAACATAAATGTATGTATAATGACATTTAACGACCTGTTGCCTTTTGAGTGTTGAAAACAGTTATCTGTTTACAATTATGCTTCAACTATTTAATGTAGCACTTCACTTACACCGATGCAATTATTTCACAAACTGTTGGTTAGTAAAACTTGCTATAACTATTTTTAATAATTTTATAACTACGAGCACAGCTTTATACTAAGTCATGAGGTCAGCGCCCTCTGGTGTAATGTTATATGGTGTAATATTATCTGGTGTAGCGAAATAGCGTGGTAATGGAGACCCTGTTAAAATGTGACGTGGGAGAATGACAAAAAAATGTTAATTTCTGTATGTTATATATATGTATATAATATTATTGTAGTCCCAAATTATAAATATGTGTAATAATTGTAGTCGTAGGCACGGGTATCCAGAGCGGTCATGCTCACATAAAGGTGTTGTCTAGCGGCGGTGTTGTGTGTCGGGTCGCCATCCTCCCTCAGAAATGGTTGAGGAAGGCGATGGCTGGCACATGCGTCAACTCGTGAGCGGGTGCTGCTAGAGAACACCGGTCTGTTCTGAATGCTAGTGCCAATGACTTAACCGGAAAAAAAAAAAAGAAATTTCTTTTAGCACTGTTCCCTCTTAGAATGTTGTATGTATATTTTCTAATTCTAGTAATAATTAAAAAAAAATATGTCACTATTAAAAAAAAGGCACGGACCCTGGAGTCTGTGGAGTGAAGATTAATAAATAAATAAAAAAAAAAAATATTAAGTTCAAAGAAATGTATTCTCAAAAAGACTACATAATCACTTACATGAGAACAAGAACAAAGCATATTTTTTAATATCGTTCGTTAATTATAATACATAGTACTCATTTAACGTACAAAAATGTAGGTAGGCTTTATATCAACGCCTTGTTTATAAGAGATCATTGTTACCGATGACGTGTTGAGCTAGTTGCGATTTAAATACGTTAAATGAGCTTATTTTTTTATGTTTCACGGTAGTTTATTAAACAGTTGTGCACCTTCGTACGTAATCATTTTTCTCCCGTAATTTGTTCTTATCTTGGGTAGCACTAGAAAACTTGCTCGGCGAGTGATTCTTTTTGTTGTCTGTTTCAACATAGCAAAGGATAAATTAGTATGGATAGAGCTTTTCAATATTTTTCTGACAAGTATGCATGTGTTAAAAATATATAATTGTTTAATATTCATTATGTTAGTTTCGTTGTAAATTTTACAAGTAGGTGTTAAGTAATGGTAGTGGAATAGGGTTTTTAAAACTTTATTTTGTAGAATTTGTAGATTAGCTAGTTTTGTTTTGCAAGCACTGCCCCAAATTTCAATTAGGTGAAGTAGATGAGGTTTGACAAGGGAGTTATAGATAGTGTAGCGGATTTGACGTGGGATACAACGGACGATGCGTCGAAGGGATCCAGTAAGAGACGAAAGTTTGGTCTTTAAGCAGTCAATCTGCGCATTCCACGTCAATTGGCTGTCTAATTTAAGTCCAAGATACGTTTCGCAATTTTTTTCCTGCAAGACAATATTATTGATTTTTAAGGGATCATGATAAGGAATTAATTTATTTTTGGCCTTAAAAATTACATAGCAAGTTTTTGACGTATTTATTGTGAGAAGGTTATATTATATAATATTTCTGCATTCGCTGTACCACTTAATAGAAGTGTAATAATAATGCGACTGTCATTTAAGGTAGGCCAGAAAACCATCTTCGATCACATAATCACTTACCATCGGGTGAGATACAGGTCACAGACTACCCTATCAGCAATAAAAAAAAATACCAAAAATGGAACCGACTACAACAGTGAAATTTGTGAAGTTGTTGAAGTCGGTACCATGATAGTTCAAAAGTATCTAATATCATAATATTGTGCGCATGGTACTGGCTTCTAGTTATTTTAAATTTGAGTGGTGAAATCGGCTCCAGTTTTTGGTAAAAAAAATACACCCTCTTTAGTGACCGTTGCTACTTACGGGATCGATTGTCATTCACTGTCAATGACTATATCATCATGATAGGAAAATTCTTTTCAGTTTATGAAGTGCAACTCAAAAATAGCTAGACCAATTTTGATGAAATGTAAATGGAACTACACGGCAAGCATCAGCTTTCAAATGATAAAAGAATCATCAGAGGTAACCAACATAAAAAAACAGAATTGAGTACCTCCTTTTTCTGAAGTCATGAAAAAGAAGGGAATTCGTTGGTTGCAAAAACATCATTCTCGATTCTCAAAGTACAAATTTCAAACACAGAGCACAAATGAAAACGACATTATCGCCGATCCGCGGCAACATTTTCAGTCAAATCGCTTTGTTAATGGCTCCCGTAATTGCTTTTGTAACTAAATTAAAGCGATATTTAGCCTTTTGTTGTATTATTGGAACTCCTGTTTCTGATCTGATAATATCCGTCTGCTGATTGCTACATTTTTATTTGACTGCAGGCATAGCCTATTCAAACAAAAACCTTATCATCCCGTGGGTGTCGTACGAGGCGACTATGGGAAAAATACTGGAAAATACTCTAAAGAACTGCCAACTTACATTGCAGTCAGGGGGGCTAGGGAGCCGCTTGCCAAGCTTGGGGATCATGGAAAATACCCCCTTAATTGGGGAGGCTGTGTTCAGCTGTGGACAGTCCAGCTGATACAGTATATACATATTTAGCAGCTTATACATATTTAGATACTAACAACTTTCTAAGTATATTACGTAGCACACATTGTGGCGTTCCAAAACCAAAGAGATATGATTATTTAAAGAGCTTATAGCGTAGCTTGCTTAGTCAACCATAACCAATCAACTATGTTAAGGTATGAATCTCTGACTTTACGTTTTGTGTTACAATAAAGAGTTTTGACTATAATAGACTTTTCTTTATATTACTTTTGTTAAAGTGTGATCAATGATATACTTAATAAATCCCTGTTAAAAAATTTAAATTTCGACGGTCGCTTCCATGTGAAAAGTAATTTCTCTAACTTTTCGCACACTTTGGACAAACAAAAGTCGTAGGCATCATTTGCGGCGTGCAAGGAGTTTGAACTTTATTTTACTCTTGTTATGTGCTATTTTCCTTTACAAGCTCCTAATTGATATCAATATCTCCCATAAGCAAAGTTTAATGCGATTATTACTTGAATGGGTTACCGATAGCGGCACTTATCATAATAATAATTCATTTATTTCAAGTAACTTAGACTCATAAAATGGGTACAATAATAATCAGAATAAAAATAGTCAGTCACATTTCAGAAAATTAATAGGTTAATAATAATACGATAACACAACATTAAGAATAGTACAGAATCGACTCATTTTGTATGCATAACATGTAGTCTGTGGCATTGATTTACATAAGCACAGTCAAGTCTCTCTGCGAGCGCGGCCAGCATGCTGTTGGAGCTCCCCCGGACTCGCCGCACCAGCGAAGTACCTCTAATGCGCATTGTAGTGTAGAAGTAATTTACGTGTGCTTCTGCAAACATTGCAGATGCGCTGCAATAGCGGGGGAGACCCACCATCATCATGAAGGCGTTATTGAATTGGATACGGAGGGCGCCGTACGATTGTTGCGTATAGTCAGCCCACAGGCTGTTCGTGTATAAAGAGTTGCAGTAAGCCCTGAATAGGGTTATTTTGACGTCAGTTGTGCACCGTACAAACCTGTGCATATTGGCTCTAACCGCCAGCGCCCGCCGCTCCCGTTCAATGTCAGCGTCATCCTTCAGTGTGGATGTAACTAAATGGCCTAGATATTTAAAAACTTCTACCATTGTTAAAGGACATCCATTTAATTTTATAGGTGGTGTTTCTGTTACTTTTCTAGGCCCACCCTGAAAAACCATACACTGACTCTTTCCAACATTATAAACTAGAGCCTGCTCCCGTGCATAATCTTCACAAATACTCAGCAGCTTTCTGAGTCCACAAACCGATGCAATCAGCAACACCATATCGTCCGTATAGCTTATATTATTAAAACAAATGCTATCTATGTACCAACCAATATGCTGCTTGCTGAGTGCCTCGATTAGTCCATTTATGTACAGGTAAAAAATAGTGGGAGAGCTTAAACCCCCCTGTCTCACCCCACATTCCAACCTATAAGGATCTGATAATATACCTGCCCACTTTACATTGTTGACCTGATTACTGTACCAATACCTAAAGATGTTAATAAGCTCAATCGGTATATGTGATGATCTCATTTTCTCCCACAAGATATCATATGACACCAAGTCAAATGCCCTGGAAAGGTCAAGGAAGCAATTTATGTACTACTGAGTGCTTTTGTGCTTCATAGCAGTCGTTAGACTACGTTGGAGGCCTTTATGCTGACAAAGCCCCCCTAATGTGCCTAAATTTTTTGCGAATGTCCACCTGGTTAGTTACTTTCAAGTAGAAAATTTGTCACTAAGCAATTAACAGCGTTAAATTTTTCTTCCGGGAGATGTCATTGTGATCCAGTTCTCATTCTAAAATAAGACTGTTAATACCTTCGACATTCTGTTTAAAGGTTAGCCTATCGGTCATCAAAGTGGTTATCGTCATCTAAATAACTAAGAACAATTTTTTGAAGCTTCTTAACCATCCAGCAAAGTTAAGCAACGTCAAGTTGGACGGGTGACCGCTAGTGAAATAACTACTGAGCGTTTCCGTGATTCGGAGGGCACGTTAAACCGTCGGTCTCGGTTGTCGTCTTAGGATGGCAGTCATTATGTCATAGTGGTTGGACATTTTGCGCATGCCCTGGCCAGCTACCACCTGTACCTAGTAGAAAATATGTCGCCAAGCACCTAACGGTGGGTTCCGGCAGCTGCCTTTGAGAGCCAGTAATTATAGGTTAGCCTGAATCTTCGACCATATCATCACTTACCATCAGGTGAGATAGTGGTCAAAGTCTTACCTACCAGGAATAAAAATAATAATAATAATACAATGTATCAGCCATCATACATGTAAACAAGTGGTTCATGACTAATTGGACATTTTGCAATAACATAATAATATCGCTGCTTTCAGTCTAAAATTATCTGACCCAAACTGAATTGCTATACATACATATTGCGTAACATACTCTCAAGATCAACTTAATGTTCGTCCTTACTCCTTACCACATCTCTCAGGGACGCATAAATTTCGCCTAACCCTTAGAGTGGCCAAATTACTTAGGTACAAGATTAAACGATTTAAGATAAGATAGGGTTGGTAACTCACACAAAACAACCCTAGAAGTAAGATTAGGATCTGTACGCTGACCGAAGTAAACAGATTTGAAAATGAGACCAAACCGAGATCTTGAAACTATAGACTTAATTGAAAGTTTGATAGTCTCTTAAATGATAAACACAGAGGCATTTGAATTTCACGTAGAAATATCACACCCATAATTTATAGTATAAGAGCAACTTCCGCAACACCACAGTTCTCGAGGATGCGTTGACAGCCTTGGATATAAGAAACAATCCTCTCTTTTTGAAGGTTCCTTAGTTGTATCGGTTCGAAATCGATTCACATGGCAGATGGTTGATGGATGGTTAAATTGTGGCAGTACTGTACTGTATCAGCCGAATCGTCCACTGCTGAACACAGCCTCCCCTATTTAGGGAGAATACCACCTATGGCAAATATGCCATAATCCCCACGCCTGGCAGGCGGCTTGGAGATCGCAGAGTAAGATGTCAGTTCTTTAGAAGGCGCTGCTGCCCACCTTCTAGTATTTTTCCCTTAGTCGCCTCTTACGACACCCACGGGATGATATGGGGAGGTGCAATTCTAACCCGGTACCCTACGGGGACATTGTGGCAGTACAAGGCAGAAAATGGCGTGAGAATCGCAAGGTTATATTCCAGATGATGACATGAAATTGATGAAACATCATGCTTGGTCGGGACGTCCGATGACGAAATTTAGCTGCAGGTATTTGAATAGTTTCTCAGAACACTCCCCATGATATATACATAGAGATAGATGGCAATAGACTCGCCCTTAATTGCATGGAACCAGAACATAATTTGGGAAAGTGGGTGTTTAAACGCCTCTGTCCACATATTAAGGCGTGTCAATGCTAAATGAAAAGCATATCAATGTAACGAACCACCTTACCAAATGAATACCATTTGTAAAGAAACGACCCTAGCTGCTACGACTTTTACAAGTTATTCTATTTCTAAGTTGAGTTTCGGGTTCATTATTGAAAAACAATAAAAGGAAATTGAAACTTTATGAAATATTACTTCGTTGTTCCGTTCTTTGTTCTAACAAATAACAGAAATATTTGGCAGTGGAACAATTTTTCTTATGACCTATTATAATTCAATAGCTTTTACTTATGGATGGCAGTTTCATTTGTATTCAGAGCTTCTGATGTTTTCTCTCCCAATTGTTATTTACCAGGTATAAAGGCAAATTGATTTTATTAATTTTCTTTCTCGTTTTTCTGATTGTTTTATTTTTTACGTAGATTTTCTGGATGGACGAGAGTAAAACGCTGTTCAATTTGAAAAAGTGGAGCTTATATCAACTCATTCAGTATTGCTGGTGCTTAATTGTATTGTTTTATTATCAGTTTGTGTTTCAATTGCCAAATGCTTTCAAGCTGGAGCATTTAAAATGCTTGTACTTTTTTCTTGTTAAAAAGTGCCGAGAGGAATAAGCTGGTGCCTGATGCAGCATCACGTATGTCTATTACAGTTACGGTGTCGCAATGCACTGCGCTCGACTTTCCGAGACATTCGTTTGCACGTTAATATCGATTGCTACAGTGTACACTGCTGCTTGGAGGTAAATTATCTGACATTGTATTGGTACCCACCAAGGCAGCCTCTTATTTAAGAGGTTGGTGTATGTCACCTGATTGGCACTACGCGGGGGGAGTGTGGGGTATCGAGATTAAGGGTGACCCGCTGACGAGGGTGACTCAGCCTCCTTAACTGTAGGTCTGCCAAGCCGTAAGATTGACTATTGTAAGAGTATGGAGTTTGGTTTCAGAGCCATATACCAAATAAACAATTTGGTCTGAGCTTTTACATTGTTTTCCCCACAAAATATAGTTTTTTGTTCTGAGGTTTGTTATGGAGATTATAGTCTATGGGTCTTATTTATAACTTTACTGATATAAAGACGAAAGGTTTGTATTTTTGTATGTAACGAATTAACTTCAAAACTACTGGACCGATTTGAATTAAATTTGGCAGGTAAATAGTTTGAGACCCGGGAAAAGATAGTTTTTATCCAACCGCGCAAAAAGAGGTTAATGTTTTTGCGCAAAAATCAAGCCGGAAAGCTAGTTCCAAATAATTTGGATTGAATACAAGGAATAATAATTAGTTTTTATTTGTACAAAGCGCTTTAACTACGTACCATTGTAAGTGTTTCTGATAAATTTCTATTAACTTTTACTGGTGATAGTTTTGGAACCCATTGAATTTGAAAATTATTTTTTTTGTAATGGTGAACTTAGACATAAAACATAGCGTTGCGGATCTGATACCAAAACTACTGTATTTGTGCAAGCTCATTCTTTCATCTATTACTATAGTCGAGGCCCCTTTCCTTTTTGCTTGTCACGATTCCAATATAGACTTAACCACCGATTTCATATATTATTTTATAAGGTTAGCGATATATTACATAAAAAATATTGTGATTGAAATGATTTTCTCGATCCTTTTTATTTATTTAATGACATTTGCAGGAAGAAGCCACGTCCAGGAAAAAATAGAACTGGTAGGTATATAAGTCTCGCGTCTTACGACGCAAAGGTTGAATAATAAAAAATGCTTTAAGTAATAAACATTATGTTTCTTAATCCTGAACGGGTATATTCACGCACGAATAAACATCAAAATAATTTTATTTTGACTAACCCCGACGTTTCGATTAAGTTGCATTGACCGTGGTTACAAGTAGATTCAACTCGCTTAGGATTTAGAAACATGAGCTTTGTTCACGAAAGTTTAAAGAAAAGTATATAAATATTATTTTATGATTAACTGACTGGGTACACTGATGTGTTGATAATGGTATATTCAATGTGTTTGTGTGGTGTAAGTGTGTAGGTGTAGCCGAAGGAGTAGGTACATGTTAAAGAATAAGTTGCGAAATATTACTTACTATTTTTACCCAGGGAGATACCTGTATTGTGTTGTATTGTTTATGTAATGATTAGCTACAACTGTCATTGCACTACGATACGTAACGTTTAGAAAATGTAAAGGCTTTTTCCTTAATTGCACATTGTCTGCCAACCGATATGAGCCCTTAACATTCATATGATTTAGCTGTAATTTCTTTGACCACTCTGTTCCTCTATCCGAATACTATAAATACTAATGTTTGTTACTAAGTTAAGACTATATTATCTGATCGTCAATTTAAATGAATTCCAAAGCTTAGTATAAACGCGTCTCGGTAGATAGCGCTTTTCGCTTTCAACGCCCGTCTCGGGAGAAGTGCTTTCGGCACACCTCGCTCTGTAAGAGGGCCTTCCCTCGCCCAAAGTCCGGTGGAGTTGGATGGCCAACAGCGGCAGCCAACATCTATGTCCTTCCTAAACAAACAAACAATAAACGCGACTTGTACATTTGCGCACCCGTATGCACACTATGACAAATATTGTTTTTTACACTTTGCATGTATATCCTTGGGCCTAATATCTATGCTTCTGGTTTACCAGATTTCCGTTCAATTAAGTATTTTAAAAATAATTCGAAAAATCTCTTTGTATGGTAATTGTTATATCGACAATAGTTAAATAAATAATAAATAAAAAAAAAGGCAAACCAAAAGCATAAATATTAGGCTCAGCAATATACATGCAAAATTTCACCGAGTTTGAACACTTGGTGTCTAAAATATGTCTAAACTACTTTTGTATAGAAAGCGCTCCGAGCACCCTACTCTTCATAAAAAATAATAAACTGGTTGAGCTGCGTTTAATCATGTTAGTTAACAGAGAAGGTATTGTTTGATACAATTGAAGACAGAAAAATTTGCATGCAGCATAATTATCTGCGATAGCATTTCGTCGTGGCATAATAGGGAAATACCTATTATGTCACGACTTCGAAGGCTAGTCCCTTATACACCCAAGGCAAAGGGTGACTTTCTATTAACGCCTTTAAGTAGAACTACAATAGATTATCACACAAAGCAACAAAGGTCACGGTGACTCACGTCATGACCACGTCCTTCACGTGACTCGATTGTTAAACCTTGTCGTTCTTGGAATCCCTTAATAAAGACATTCTTTGTCGTTTATATTAAGTTTTACATGTAAATTAGAAGCAGTTGGTGGAAGGATATTTTCTTGGTTAATTTCTGCCGCTCGTTTATTGGTAGGTGATGAAATATATATATAAGGACAAGAAGTAGATGAGGAGTTGTTATTTTGGAATTTTATGATGAGTCGTAAATTTTTTATACTATTATTTTGGAACAGGTACGAGGCCCATCTGGTATTAAGTGGGAACCTAACCTATAACAGATGCAGTACGTCGCAAGTGCCGAACTGCACTGCGCCCATTACCCTGAGACATAAAATTGTTAAGTTTAATGTGCCTGTAAATACACTGGCACCCATACCCTTCAAACTAGAACACAGTAACGCGAACATTATGTTACGCGCGCATGTCGTTAAAATGCCGCTGGTCTATTGGTAGGTGATGAAATATATTTGTATATCTAGGATGAGACTTATTCGAAGAGTAACTTTTTATATTATCAGTATGGAACAAGCACGAGGCCCACCTGGTGTTAAACGGTAAGGTCCACCTATAACAGATGCATTTCATCAGAATTGGAGAACTACACTACACCCATCACCCTGATATAAAGTTGTTGATGTGCCTGTGATTTCACCGGCAGCCACATCCTTCGAACTGGAACACAGTAATGTAAACATTACTGCGTGGCGGTAGAATTAGGTAGGCAGTACTTCCCAGGACGATCTCGCACAAAGAGTTCTACTGATCTACAGTTTCCGGTGTGAGAATATAATGACTTTAAGTTAAGACTGAAGGTGTAAGTTATATATGGACTTTTACATTTATTACATATCGTAATCGTTCTGTTGGAAGTCGTAAAGGTAACAATTTAATATAGATGCTAATTAAATCGCACGAAACTTCATGATTGTTGCTATCGGCTCTCGAGGTTCTTGATTTCATCCGACATTTATAGAACTTTTCTGATACAACAATGTTTAAAACAGGTCTGTCTACTAAAACAGTGACCTGCAGCTGGCAATAGGCTTGCTTCTATTTACTGTTGAAAGTGGGTGTAAGGGCATCTACTCCTTCGGAGATATAAAGGCGTGATTATATGATGATGATTATAACTTATAAATAACAGATTGATTCTGATTTTATTCTGTTTGTCTAACTACTTCCACTCATTAACAAGGTCAATAATGTCGTTATTAAACAGAGTGATTGCCATATCACGCAATAAAGAACTAATTTGTTCATTACAAAGAAAAAACTCTGAAATGAGGCTGTTCTGCAGAATGCTCATATTCACAGATATTATGGCGTAGGTTGGCTATTAGGACTTCCTTTGTGGAGTTCTTTTGTCGCTGTATTCATTATTCGCGCCTGATTGGTATTGTTGAAAAAAAAGAGTTGGGACCCGATGTTGAGCTAGATAATAATAAAAAATACTTTCATTAACAACTTCACGTTATCAACCATGTGCCGCTCAAATTGCTATGTATACGTCGTTCTTCTCATAGAAGCATTCTCCAATCACTCCTCGAATACTAATTACCTTAATTTTGCACGCGGATCCTTTAACAAACTGAAGAATATCACTAATTTCCTTGTATTTATTTGTACATAGTAGTGTCACTGGTGATTAACGCTCTGGCAAGCTTTCCGCCTCGTGGGGTGCCGGGCTAGAATGTCACCCCCTCATTGCTGTCGTTGGGTGTCGTAAGAGGCAACTAATAGTAAAATACCGAAAGATGGGCAGTAGCGCCTTCTGAGAAAGTGCTGATCTCCAAGACGCCAGGCAAGCACTAGGATAAAAGACCGTGTGTGAATCTGCTTAAGATTCTGTCAACTTCTAGTGAATTGTAGTCCAAGCAGCCCAGGAGACAATGGTTTGACGAATGGCTATCCAATTGTGCAAATAGCAAAGAAATGCTATTTGCACTTTTTTTTAGCATGAGGACGCACTATTTGACATTTGAATGCTACATACATGAGTTAACCTCAAGTTTACTACAAACGAGTTCTCCAAACATTATTCTAATGATATAGGTTCCTATAACATCTGCAGCCATTTCCAATACGAAACCAAGTCTTCTCTCTATGAGGTTATTTAGCACGACCGCGTCGGTAATTTGACCTGATCTTCAATTTTTGATTGAAGAAAACCCCTAAGTCTTCAGAGGATCTAGTGATTTTATACGAGTCCAATTTGTGCAATCTCCGAATGAATGTCATATTATGGCGTTTTGATTCATTGAACTCCATTTGATTAGCCACATCTAAATCCTACCGCATGAACATCATGCTGAAAGTCAAAGCAGTCTCTACGCCGTCATGTTATATTTCACCTTTTTTTTAAACTTAGTTCATATATATAGCATATTGGGCTACATTTATATATATAACTGGTGTAGGAACACTGTCTCACAAGATACAGTTTGCTGAAAACTAGTTTGTGGCCCCTACCTCGGCCCTGTATTTAAATGGTGAAATTGTATAGCCTAACAAATCCTTATTTTTCTATAACTCTCATGGGTTTTTTCATTCTTAGGCCAATTCTTGATCATTCTCATACCTAAGACAATTTATTATGAAATTGAATAAAAAGAAAGAATCACGGGGAAGAATTCCAACACTAAATTCTCCATATACAAATTTATACTGAAAAATTTCAACACTGAGTTTTACATCTTAAGATTTTAAATTATGAAAAGCATAGAAATTAGAAATAATACAACAATATTTATGAAAGAAACGTTTTATTTGTCACTAACAGTGCATTCACAGTTAAAGTTTCTCTTACAAGAAACGTTTTGAAAATAAGATATGAAAATAATACAGTTATACATTTGCGTGAAATACAAATAGCTTATCAAGACAGTGAATATATACGTAATATAGATACTCTATTTCGTATAAGACTAGAAGTTTCGTGGCTATACACATTTACATCTAATAGAAGGCTGTGGACTTAGGCAAGTATAACAACAATTATTATTATTTGCATATTTAACAGATCATATGATACCATTATGTGATTAGAAATGGAATAGAAGCAAATAATTACACCTAACTTACTCAACTATTACGTGATATTCAAGCATAATTGTGCACACAGGGAATTCTGTCGTAAGTCTAGTCCATTTCAATTGTCATTGAATTGCTCGTAGTAACCTTAATTAGATGTTTGTGTACGGATAACGTTATATTGCCTATGTCAGGTTTTTTATATAAGATAATCGTATTTACTTGTATTTGTTACTTAAATATTAGAATAGATATCAGCTGGTCTCTTTTCTTTATTTCTGTTAGGAAATTCAGTTGCTTATCCTAAATAATTGATCGTAAATGAGACCGAAAGTTCATGTTTGACCCTATTCATCGCTTTACTATTTCTTTGCCCTTGAATGATGAACAGTTTTTGTAATTGTATTATGGTTATAACCATAAAGTCACAGTTTACTATTATAATAGTAAACTGTGACTTACCTTTTTTTAAATGAAAAATTTATGAGGTGCAAATTTACGAAAATCTTATTTAGATTGCGCGGAATTTTATGAAATGTAAATATACTAAACTACTTTCGTTACTATACTGAAAGAAGAAGAATAAGAAAATTATGTATGAAATCAATATATATGTATATAAATTATGTGAATAATGCATCATAATCGTTAGAAATCAAGTTATATTACTATCAATTTCATTAAAAAATTCTGTTAATTTATAAATGTGTAAATGATAAAGGCATTAGTGTTTCAAAGACCCAATTGGAAGTCATATATTTGTACAATGTACAATAATAAGCCATACAAAATACTAACTACAGAGGTATCATATTTTCTGGCAAAAATGCAAAACATTTATTTTAAAATACGCAGATAGTTCTAGTTTAGGATAGAGTGAAACTTTGTGAGTTACGAATAAGTACTTATATTTTACTAAAATTTACATATTTTATACTAAATATAGGTATCTGATGACAAAAACGAGAATTTAGTGATTACTAAGGTTAATTTAGATACTATGGTGAATTATTGGTTATTGGTACTTAATGGCTATACTATATGAAGAATTTTATTCTAATGTGTACCTTAACGACAAATTTTAAATTTTATTGACAAACCAATTCTAATTCATGTCGATAAGACATTGATAAATTAATAAAATATAGTATATAAAGCATATTCGACAAAATCTGATTCAATAATGTGATGTTTAAATTTTGAATATGCAGAAGTCTCTTCATAACCTCTACAGGCTTATATGTTCAGATTATTGCCTTGATTACGAGTGACAAATTATTATTGCTTTCTCTATAAGTAAAAAATATTTAATTAAAGAGACATCATATTTGTCTTATTCATATTTTCTTCTAAATTTTTATTTGTATTTTTGTCCCAAGCTAAGTTGGTCGCTACAATTTGTTTTTTTCTTTAACTTCGCACTACATTGTTATACACACATAGTTCTTCGAGCTTTTATTTCACCTTTTTGGTCTTTTTCTACCACTGTATCAATCCAAGTTCAAAATCAACGCCATTCTACATAATTATACGTTTTTTTCAAATCTACAGCTTTTGGTCTTTGGTGATATATAAGTATAATAATCATTTTTTACCTGTCAAGATTTTCAAGATTTTTTTTTCAAGATTACACTTACCTTTGTATGGATATCACATCCATTTAATTCTATTCCATATTATTGTATCGCAAAATAAATCTATAACAAAACAAATATGTACCTACTTAAGGAATTAGGTATAACAGCTTTAGAAGTAAACTTTATAGCACAGTTTCAACATAAACGTAGAATAAATTATTTTATTAAATAACTTCTATACGACAACTTCATATTATATATAGGACTAGATGAAAATGCATTAATATTTATCTATGCGATATGTGCATATTTGCTCAAAGCATAGCTATACAAATTTATATATACGTAGTGATTAGTATATCATAACTATGAATCACAACACTGCAAAAATGTAAAGGCCTACGGAATGTTTTCTAGGTTAGATTTTTATAGATATATACTTATATTTTGTAATCGCTACTTATCATAATAAAATTTTTGGTCAGTTTAACTCATTAAAGATTAACTTAACCGATACAAAATGTGAAATTATTAATCAAACAGCGAAAATCAAAAATCTATGAGTACCAGACAGTTCATAGGTATGTAGACACTCAATAGTCTAACAACTTATATAGACAAATGTTACGATATGAAAGATGACATTTGTTTTAACTACTTTAATGACTAGGGCTATATATACTTATTTTAAAAGTTCAAAGTACACCGCAGTAAGCACATTAACTACTTTAGAACGTACGCTTTTTTTCAGTATATTTATATGACTTGGAAGATTCCATGTAGTACACAATTTCTTAGCACTAATATTACATTTTATACTTTCTACGTAAATCACTAATAATATCTAGTAAAGTATAGAATTAAAACAGTATAATATCCTAATAACATCAAAATAATATTTTTTTACTGGATACCTACAAATTAAGTCACAATGAAAAAGTATGTTAATTTCAATTATGGATCTAAAACTAACATTAAGAATTTGCCAAATAAATTTGCTTTTTTTTGTATATATTACGTTTACTACTTGAAATATACAGAAATCGAATTTTATATATTACTGAGTAAGTCTATTCGCTAAAAAAATTACCAACTACAAGCATACAACTATGCCATTGTCTTAATTATTTTTATCTACAGCAAATCGCATTATATCTATGTAAGTCGTAATTATCCCGGATTCATTTTGTATGTACATTTCCTTATAAACGAGATAGTAAAGCTTCACATAGTAGATATCACTAGATTTAAATATATAATCAAAATATCGTTTACAAATTCGATAGTATTGAAAAGTATATCTACGAGATTAACTTTGGTAAAATTAATTAGTATACCACCAGAAGGATGAACTTATTGGTTCTTAGGAGCTATTTTATTATAGTTTAGTATTACTTTGTCTTAATTACTTAAGCCTAAAGAGAAATCACATCCAGCAAATTTAATAATCATCGCAATATTCACAAAATTAACTTAGCTTCTACTCAAAATTACACCAAGAAAAAGTAGGTCAAGACTTCAGAATTATCTTCAGACGCATTTTTAACTTCTAACATTTTAATGAATAAAGTTTTTAAATTAACATTTTGTTAAGCAATTAATTTCACAACAGTATTTACATTGTTAGCGATGTTTTTTAATGCTTTAAACTAAGTGAAGTTATGCCGCAAGTTATGTTTAACTAAGTAGGTTCTTCACTGTCCCCAGGTTTTGATTGTCCTATATTGTATTCTTTGAGAGCATCTTCTATGTGTTTTACCTGTCAAAAAGAACTAGGGTCAGACAAATTTGAATCAGTGTTGTGCCTATCAAAGGGGACTGAATACAGACAAATTTGAATCAGTCCTGCACTATAATGTCTACCAGTCAAAAAGGACTTAAGTGACACAAGTTTGACTTAATCTTGAATTTTGACTACGTGTTTTAGTTGTTAAAAGAGTTTAAAGGCAGATAAATTTGAATCAAAGAGTTTCCTTGACAAATTTTTGTAATATTGAACAAAGGTTTTTCTTTTGTAATTTGCAAGGGAGAAATTATGACGTTAATAATAAATATATATCCAACAATAATTGAGCTGAACGTCTCCTTATTCGAATTATTTTATATACACGACGTTTCCTTGGAATCCATAGTTTCTGGGATCGATTCTCGGTTAAGTGTTATCGTCTTTTATAAAAAAAACTATTAAAAACAGTCCGGCATTGTACTGTATTGAGAAGATGGCAATAGCTTTATCTCATATTACGCGGTACTTACAAAAATAACTAAGGAGTAAGGAGCAAGTGTGATAGTACAGTATCAAATAATCATGTCTGTGAGTTACAAGCCATTCTCAAAATAAAATATAAATTTATCGGCATATTAATCTTCGATTCACACGACTTGACCTTTCCAGTTAAAGCGGTCCAATGGGATCAGTAAAACTTAGTCCTTTTACTTTACAAACTTAGGTAGGCTAATCTCCAAAGTTTTTTATAAACCTGCCATATATATGAAAATTGTTATACCCGAAGAAAATTTTTACATACAAATTTCAACTTTGTTACTTGAAAATAAAGTCTAAAAGGAAATTCTTCGAAATGTCTTTGAAGGTCTACGGACATTTTTGAGCCCTAAAGCCTTTAAGTGTAAGGTTCAATTTGTTTCAAATAGTTTAAGGAAAGTCCTTTAACTCACCTGTGACGCGTTGGGGTCGGTCCCTGGATGCGTGTACTTGTGGAGGAAATAACACGTCCCAGGTATGTCTTTAGGGAACGAATTTGGAAGACACGACCGATCTCGTGGTTCCATCTCGAAACCGGGGAATTTTATCAGCCACCTGCAAAATGTTGGCATTATTTTGGGAACTTAATACTTAAGGTACCATCTGGAAGTTTAAGCGGACTATGCTGAATCGTTCAGTTTGTTTAACACCACATTTATATACTATCAAGAACCAAAAAAAAAACTTATTTATAAATATTATTTCTAACATATATCATTGCAATCTAGTTGTAGGTTCAAGGCCGGCCGCTAGGCTATAGGTATAGGCTTTCATTATTTTTTTCCTTTGTCACCTCTTACGACATCCAACTAGAGTATAAAGACCAGTACTGGTAACTGGACAACGAATTGCCTCTATATTTACATGCATTACTTTTCATGGAAAGTTTATACTATTCTCACGAGTGTATAATTTCTAATTCAGTTCAAGTTGTGTTTAATATACATACCTACCTATACATACATGAAAACGATTTATTAAGCATTATAGTAATATATCAATATTATAAAAGTCTGTATGTGCTTCGTATAGATACGTTTAGGAGATGGCGCGTGCTGGATAAAAAAATCTTGCTCATTCAGATACCTCACTTAAAGTTATATTTTGTTCTGTATACGTTATAATTTTAGCTATAGTACACATATACACTACTAATCACTTCAATATTATGCAAAAAATGTTTAAGAGTTCCATCGTAAAATGTATGAGTAAATTTTATTACACCCATCGTGTTTTCGTTTCACAGGATACTAGCCTATTAAGTCAAAAAAATATATCTCAATGATATATGGCTAATTCAAGTCACTAACGAACACTACTGTGGAGGTCTGTGATGACTGCGTTGCTGATGGCCGAAAGCATAGCATAGTGGAGGTCCAGGCCATCAAAGCCTGGATAGCATTGCTGACCATGATGGACAAGCTGTAGCTTTATAGTGATTTTATGGCAAGTGCTGTCGCTAGTTGATGACCAAGCTTGAAGGCAACGAGCGCAGCTTAACTAAGCTTGAGGTCATCATAGCGTAGCCATAAGAAAATTCATTGCGGTCCAAGGACATTCTCAAATAATGCGAGTTATTTAAAACCAGCTTAATATAATTGAAGAAAAAAAAAACTTCATCATTGAACCGACTTCAACACTCAAAAGTGATAAATAACCTGTTGAAGTCGGTACCATGATTGTTAAAAAGTATCTATTATCACAATATTGTGCGCATGTTACTGACTTTGACAAGTTATTTCCAAAATTTGAGTTAAAGGTTTAAGGAAGTTACATAAAAAATCACCCTTTTTAGTGACCCGGGACCGATTGTCATTAACTGTCAATGACTATATCATCAAGATACGAAAACACTTTTCAGTTATTAGAGTGTAACTCAAAAACGGCTGGACCGATTTTAATGAAGTTTAAATGGAAACACGGGAAGCAGCTGCAATTTTGAAAATAATTACCACATTACATTCAATTGTGAGTGAGAGAGAAGAATAATGCACATTAAATAACTTCGCGTCGAATCTTATAACATCACATTTATTCCCTAACTATTGACCTAACAAAAATGGTACAGTAAATTCAAAATAACATTTACAAACTCTGATTTGTTGTTCTCAATAAAACTCTTTATCATTTCAGAGGTGAAAGTGCCTCAAAGTTTTCTGAAATATTTCTTCGCGAAGAAGTTTCCATCGAGTTTTGGAGTTTCTTTTGTTCCAATTTTCCTTTGAAATTAAATCAAACGAAAACAAACTTTTTGAAGGAAACACCTCATATTGTTATTATATTAAATTAACTTTCCATTTCTCCGTACACTTTTTCCCATTTCCGCTAGCTTTGGCGTTTTCCTAGAAACTGTTTACAATTTTCAACTACGAATTTCATCAAATCAGATTATTATGTTTGCAAGGAAGAAAGGAAGTTTGTAAGGAAGAACAACAAAACTTCAGTACACATGAGGAGTTACTTAATACATATTTTCATCTCAAAAATCTTGTAAAAATTCCGGTCGCTTTATCACCTAAAGACCCGTATCGCAACATTCGCATAGTGGTAGGGCATTTTGCGAATGGGCATTGCCTAGCTAGCTACCACCCTCAAGTAGAAAATCTGTCGCCAATCACCTAACGGTGTGTTTCGGCAGCTGTCTTTGAAAGCCAGTAATTCTAGGTTAACCTGAACAACATTTCGACCACATCATCACTTACCATCAGGTAAGATAGCGGTCAAAGGCAATCCTAACAAGCATTGTTTTTATACTTGTCAGGATAACTACTAGATTAAATTTTTTTAGCTAGGCGGACATTCGCTAAATGCCCTTCAACCATGCTATAACAACTGCCATGCGAAGACAACTACCGCGACCTACGGCTTAACGTGCCCTCCGAAGCACGGAAGTGCTCAATATGAATGTCACCAGCGATCACCCATCCAAGTCATGGCCGCGGCGGACGTTGCTTAACTTTGCTGGTCGGTTCAAAACGGCTAAGTAAACTTCAACGGTCATGACCTAGATGGGGGACCGCTAGTGACATTAACACTACTACTGCGAAGGGCACGTTAAGTCGTCGGTCCCATTATGGTAGAGAATGCCCGCCTGGCTAGCTGCCACACTCAAGTAGAAAATCTGTTGCCAAGCATTCTAGGTTAGCCTGAATAACATCTTCGATCACATCATCACTTACTATCAGGTGAGTTAGTGTTCGAAGACTAGCCTATCAGCTATAAATACAAAATAGCTGTCTGGCAACTGATTCTTATACAGGGTTATTGGTAAAATGCTGACAACCTCTTAGGGTTAACTTCTGCTACTCCTATCAAACAATGTGAAATGAATATTTTTTTATGTTTTTTTTTTATTTGAATATGTGTATTTGACGAAATAAAAATAGAGGATGACGACCGCCTGGTGTTAAAAGTATTTAATATTTATTATTACTAAGCTCGAAGTAAATATTCTAAAAATACTCTATTCAAAAGGAGCACGGCGCGGTCCAGTGTTGCCGCAGCGGGCGCTCTTTGCTTGCAGTAGGCATGTCTTTGACTACGAGACACAGAACTTAAAAGTGTCGGACTGTACTAGAATGAGTCTCGTAGTAAAAGGCAATGCCTACTCCGATCCAAGAGCGACCGCTGCGGTTACACTGGACCGCGCCGCGCTCCCTTCGAAAAGAGTTTTTATTATAGTAATTAAACAACTTTAAACGGTTTAAATCGCGTATATTCGTCATTATTTTTGTCCCGACGTTTCAAACACTTTGCAGTGATCGTGGTCACGGCGTGACTGAAAATAATGATAAATATACGCGATTTAAACCGTTTAAAGTTGTTTAATTACTATGTGTAATAATCGCGAAAACCTAAGACAATAGAGTTTTTATTGTATTTTACATCGAGCAAAGTAACAAAATATGGAATAATAAATTACAGGCACAAGAGACTTTTAACATCAGGTGGTCCTCGTGCTTGTTCCGTCAAATACACGTAAACATAAACAAATAAAATAAAAACATATTCAAAATAAACCCTGTATACCTTGGTAACGGATTGCTCGTTAACGCCTCTTAAACCTATAAAAACAAACGTCAGGCCATAATGCGTAAAAAATATCGAGGCACAAAAATTAGACCATAAATTCTGTGAAACAACCCACGCCTAATAGCTGCTAACGTGTTCTTTGTGAAATACGTTACATTTTCGACACTCTCCATCCTTAACCGTCTAAAATACTTACTGAATTTTCCTGCCCTATTTCTCTCGGGGTAAAACTACGCTCTATAAATATATTTGGAGTGCCTCAGTAGACTGTTTAAAAATGAACGGCGAGTAATGCAGTAAAAAACAACCCTTTCAAGACCTCGACACTAATGGATCGTAAGTATTAATAATGGTCGTATTATAATAAAAAAAATGTTAGCGTTGATTTTATACGAATTTCAGTCATTATTTAAAGCTTTGCATATTATTTATGATAAAATTACGGCGTTGTTTCACGTAGCGATTTGCATACAAACGTAGTTTGGTCATATTTTAAATACAGAGTTAAGGATGCACTTGCCGACGACTCGAACTTATCAGCGGGCGAGGCAAGAAAGCATGCTATTTCACCTATACCTTTGTGGGAAAGGGTAAGACTCCGTGATGAGTAGTAAGAAGATAGTGATCGCGCATCACACACCCGTATTGCATCTACGCTAATTACGCACACTTGTTTGCGATATATCAATGAAAGCCGAACCATGCCGAACGAATTACGATGTTTGACGACGGACGGAGATAGTGTCTCAAGCTACGTAACGACGTGTGTAGGTATTTCTTATAAAATAATATTATATTATATTCACAGAGGAATACATTTTGGTTCGGACAGTAGGTACCTGTTGTTATAATTTTCGTTCGTTTTAAAATAACATACTGATGTTATTTCACCTATAGTAGGTAAATATTTAGTAAGTAGGTACAATGATTTGTAGGTACATAGTAAATGTATTAGTTTGTTCTTTTCATATTGATGTAGTAAATATTTACCTACAATAATTATTTATTACATAATTAGCAAGTTACTGCTTTTACTACAACATATTTTGTAAAGCAGTGACGGCTCAGTGGCATAGGTTATGGACTTCCGCGCAGCAGGTCCATGGTTCGAATCCCGTCGCGGGCTTAATCTTCACCGCGTGGTAGAAGAGCATTATACGAATGCCCGCCTGGATAGCTACTACCCTCAAGTAAAAAATCGGTCGCCAAGCACCTAAAGGGAAGCAGTGATGGCTTAGTGGCATTGGTTATGGACTGCTGCGCATCAGGTCCATAGTTTGAATCCCGCCGCGATATTGAGCTTCACCGCGTGGTGGAGAGTTCGTAGCGAAGTTTACTTAGCTGTTCTCAACCGATCAGCAAAGTTTAGCACCGTCGCGCGCGGTCATGAGTTGGATGGGTGACCGCTAGGACAATACTACTGAGCGCTTCCGTGCTTCGGAGGGCACGTTAAGCCGTTGATCCCGGTTGTGGTCTTAGGATGGCAGTCGTTATAGCATGGTGGTAGGGCATTTTGCGAATGCCCGCCTGTATAGCTACCACCCTCAAGTAGAAAATCTGTCGCCAAGCACCTAACGGTGTGTTCCAGCAGCTGTCCTTGAGAGCCAGTACTTCTAGGTTAGCCTGAACAACATCTTCGACCACATCATCACTTACCATCAGGTGAGATGGTGGTCAAAGGCTAACCTATCTGGCATACATTGCGAATGCTCGCCGGGATAGCTACCCAAGTAGAAAATCTGTCACCATGCAACTAACGTGAACTCAGTGGCACTAGCTATGGACTGCCTCGCAGCATGTTTATGGTTCGAATCCCGCTGCGGGCTTCCCCGCGTTGGTGAAGAGCATTTTGCGAATGCTCGCCTGGATAGCTACCACCCTCAAGTAGAAAATCTGTCAGAAAGCACCTAACGGGAAGCAGTGATGGCTCAGTGGCATTAGCTTTGGACTGCCACGCAGCAGGTCTATGGTTCGAATCCCGCCGCGGGCTTGAAATTCACCGCTTGATAGAAGGGCATTTTGCGAATGCTCGCTTGGCTAGCTACCACCCTCAAGTAGAAATTCTGTCACTAAACACTTAACGGGAAGCAGTGATGGCTCTTAGCAATGGACTGCCGCGCAACAGGTCTATGGGTCGAATCCCGCCGCGGGCATGAACTTCACCGCATGGTGGAAGGTTGTTTTGCGAATGCTCGCCCGGCTAGCGAGCTTTGAGATGAGAGTGTGTCGTACCGATTTCAAAATCTGTCTCTAAGCGGTAATGTACGATGGCATCATGGATCTACCAATCCTGGTAGAACACATTTGGAATAAAAATTCTCTACCTACCCGTAACTGATTTAAATTATTTCCAATAAAAATCAATAACTAATCATAGCTTATTTTTGATTAGGTAAGTGCCTACAATCATCGCTAAGTTTACCATATAAACTTTCGTACTACCTTAGGTATAAGTACCTACTACAAATATACATACTTATTCTACTAATTTACGTAGGTAGATACATAGTACTAACTTTATTATTTGTTGTGATCTTATAGCTATGTAGATAGGTATGCAATGTAATGCGCCCGCGAATGTCGATTTGACATCGCTGACAGTTGCGTGCCTAGGCAGGCCTATATGATAAATGATAATTATATCGTAGATAGGTAGGTATCTTCCATTGAGCTTCTAATTCTAACCCTTTACTACTTTGTGTTAGGTAGGTACTTTCTCGAAGTTATATTACTGCTTAGACTATATTCTAAAAAGAATGCGGACTACCTACCATATCTAACCAAATGCAGCTTTTTATATTGTCTAAGTGTTGCTAAAATGATTAGGTACTCACCATAGCTATCATGACCTGCGTATTGACTAATACCTACTAGGTACTAACTTAGGTGAGAGTAGGTGAGTACCTAGACATAGTTACGTATTTATATTACCCAAGTACCTATCTATATGGATTATGGCGTCCGACACTTACTATCACGAACAAACTAATCAAATGCGAAAGAAAATCCGGTCCCCAACTCCCAACATATGTAAATATAATATATATATATATACATATATATATATATATATATACACCGTGTCCCAAAATTCAACGATAAGCCGGCATCGGTGCATGGACCTACTCATGACTACTCGGGAAAAAAAAAAAAAAAATTATAACTTTTTTTTTTTTTAATTACAGAGTCTTTTATAAAGTTGCGCCAACTTTTAATAAAACTTGCCATGGTAGTGTCCATACTTTTTTTTTTAACCAGACTATAGAAAGTGCATAGAATGTTAAAATCTATGAAAATTATAAGAAAAAATTTTTTTTTTACTGATTTTTGTAAAATAACTACAGACTTTCTGTGATTTTAAAGGATTGTGGTAGATAGCCGTCCTTCTTAGGTTGCTAATGTACAAAAAATATCAAAAATATGTCAAAAATTGTGGTCATGGTAGTTGAAAATAGCATAATGGGTATCGAATATCGATGAAATTTATAAAAGTCTCTGTAATTAATAAAAAAAAACAGTTATAATTTTTTTTTTTCTTTTTCCGAGGAGTCATGAGTAGGTCCATGCACCGATGCCGGCTTATCGTTGAATTTTGGGACACGGTGTATATATATATATATAAGTACGTAAGTAGGCATAGGCACTACATATTGGTAGTGTATACATACGTGCACACCAAAAAGCAACAGGGCATTCCTACAATATAATATTATGTTATAAGATCGCGGCGCGGTGCACACACGTGACTTTTGGTAGTGTGCGTTTTGTTAATTATATATTAGTGTGCTGCGCATGAGACCCGCCCACCCGCTTCCCTCACCGCGGAATGGAAGTATTGACATGAGATGCCCAATATTTTGAACGAAAAACTAGCGCGCAAAACTATGTGTGCCGACCTTTGGCTCTAGGATGTTTATGATTATACTACTCCATGTATTTGTTTTCCAAAATGTTATCTAAAATGATCATGAACTGAGCTATGCTTCTATGTAAATAATTTTAGGGATTTCATGCTCTATAAGTCGTTTATTTACGACTAAACATGCGCTAAAATTCGTGATATTACAGGGATGTTTCGAGGCTTATAACTATCATGTGAAGATTTTTTTTACAAATCGGTGCCAAGACAAGCCTAGATAATGAAGAGATAAATCGATATCATGCTTAGTTGTGGAACTAAAACCTCAAATAAGGGAGTGATCACCCTACGGCGTTTGTATGGAAAAGTTACCGGCGAGTTCAACCTTAACATTCAAACTTGGTGAAAGTTAATAATAACAAATATTTTAAAATGTTTTAAGGAATCACTAAATGAGTGATTTTTTTTTTTTTTTTTATTCTTCGCGCGCACGATCGAGACTGAGACTCTCAGTCTTGATCGTGCGCTTGAAGAATGATGATAGGATGCTTCGTGTCGAAAATTACCTCACACACTCAATTATACCTATTTTGCTACGTGGGGTTGGTGACGTCATGGCAGCTAACAGGCAATTAAGGCGAAATTGTCACTAGATTTATTTGTTTACATTTTTGTTTCCTTAAAATATTTACTTAGAGATTTCCTAAAATATTTTTAAAATATTTGTTAATATTAAATATAGATTTCCGCAAAGTAACGCCTGAATCTATTCCTTATCAGTGAAATTTTGCATACGGCCTAAAGTCTATGCTTTTGCTTTGCTCGTTTCCGTTTTATAATTAACTAGTGCACCCCGTTGTTTCACCCACGTGGACAATGATGTGAAGTGATGATGATGATGAAAAGCATTTTATGTGCTAACCCAGGACTTAAAATATATGTTCCAATGTTTCATTAAGGTAGTGTAGGAAACAAACATACACAATGACATTTGCACTTACTCACAAACTTTCGCATTTATAATATTAGTCTGATTCATATGATTTTATTTCCAATGTTTAAATAAGAATTTACATACTTCTTCCGAATAATTATGAAAATATATAGTTTAATGGAAAACTGGCACACCAGAAAAAAATACAGGTACATGTACATGCATGGAAAATTTCAACAAATAGGAACAATTGGTATTTAAAATATGACGAAACTTTGTTTGAATGGAAACCGCTACGTGCACATGTCTCTTAAGAGCTAAAGGACTGTTTACATATTCTCTACAAGATTATCGTCAAGGCGACCAAAGGGAAGGATGCTAAGTCATTGCCTTATTGCATAGTTTCATAAATATAAGAGAAGATAATGAACAAACTTCAACCTTACTACTACCAATATCATTCTATCTACTAATCATATCTTGTTCATATTTCAAATAATGTCTAAATGTGTTTCTTTCTTTTTGTTCGTTGGTTATCTACCGAAACGGCGAACATGTTCGATTGACTTTTAACTGACTTCAAAAAAAGGAGGAGGTCCTCATGTTTTTTTTGTGTCCCATCACTCTTTACAAGGTGTACCGATATTGATGATATTTTTTACATTCAAAGCTGGTGCTTGTCATGTGGACCCATTTAAATTTGAGAGAGATCTGAGTAGTATTTGAGTTATTCCTAATATATATTTGAAGCAGTGATGGCTTAGTGTCATTGGCTATGGACTGCCGCGCAGCAGGTCCATGGTTCGAATCCCGCCGCGGGCTTGAGCTTCACCGCATGGAGGTAGGGCATTTTGTGAATGCCCGCCTGGCTAGCGACCACCCTCAAGTAGAAAATCTGTCGCCAAGCAGCTAACAGTGTGTTCCGGCAGCAGTCCTTGAGAGCCAGTAAAATTACAGGCACAGTGCAATTCGTCGTTGGCGAAATGCGTCTGTTATAGGCAGAGGTTAGTCCACTTAACATCAGGTGGGCCTCGGGCTTGTTCCTTCACAATAACATAAAAATAAAAAAGGTCCTAGATTGATAAAAATAATTAGATTCAAAAGCTAGCCTTAATAAATCTTACTCGTAAGTGGTGGGGCTAACGTTGATCTTCAAAGGTTCCGAGCCGGATTCGAACTTGTTGGCTAGAGTGCAGTTGTGCCCGAAGAGACAGTACTTCAGCATCGTCTTCCCAACAACGCCTGCCAACACTGTCCCCGTGTGTAGCCCTATTCGCATCTGTGTAAAAGAATATATTGCAATTTTAGACGCTTAAATTGTACGTCGTTATGTGTAATACCGTGCATTTCTTAGGTGGAAAATAAGTTTGTCACCCAAGTTAAGTCCGTAAGTACCCTATAATATCTTCTAGTTAAGTCTACCTTGATAGGATTTCCCTCGTGAGTTAAGTGTTGTGCGCAGGTCTCTACCATTCGAAGGGCCATCCAAGCAATCTGTGGCGCGTGTGTTTCTATCTTACGATGTAGACCACTGGCTACACAGTAAGCATCGCCTATTGTCTCCACCTAAAACAAGCAACCTGTTAAATACAATTGTATTTTCACACTCGATAATCGGAGCAAGCAGTCTAGCGAGAATTCCTGCAAAATTCCACCAGGCACATATAACTATTGTTTTATTCCTGCTCTTAGCCCAAGAAGGACTTATTTCACTGTCCCCGTTTTGTAGATTTCTCAGTATAATATTATTTAGATATACATGAAATATGCTTTTACACTATAATTAGGATATTTTTGTCAGTCTTACTTCACCAAACTTGGGCATAATTTAATTTGTGTAACAAGCAGAATATGATAGTCCTTTGTCGATATAGATATCCAAATGATGTTGCAGTATTTTAAATTTGTCTTGGTATTTATTTAAATCTGAGATCAGGCAAAGAGCTGTAGCAAAAAAAAAAGCAAAATAAATAGCTAAAGAAATAAAAAAAAACTGTTGATTTAAGCGTTATAGCTCCATAATCTAAACATAAGTATGGCCAGTTTGCAACTGCCAATAAACTATTTCTAAATCTACACGCAGCTGCTGTCACAAATCATAAAAGTCAAATCAGGGAATTTTCCTTTTCACGACAGGCATACGTTAAATTTGGAATTTACTTTACTGGGATTGACTTTATATGATACTCGTAGTACATAAATTTCAAAATTTTAAAGGTTTATTGTATAAAGTTATCCATAACTCTATTAACCCTAGATAGTTCTCCTCATAGTATAGACAATATTACTAATAACAGATTGTATTAAAAAAATCATGACAAACATAAAGAAATCGTTGATAACGATGAATCCCGAAATAAAGTCAAGAAATATTACAAGAAATGGATGACCTCTAGTTAATCCGTAGGCATTAACTTTTGGATGGATATCACCAAGTAAATGTCTCGTTTGTGCCTGGTTAGACGCAACACCAAGTTTATCTCTCACGAAATGGGACTCATTGTTAGAGAGGTTAAGGAAATGTTTTAATTTCGACTGTACTTACCTTATATACATCTAACTCTTCACAGAATATATCAAAGACGCTGTAAAGGTCCTCAAGCATATCTATCACCATCATAGGTGTTGCTGTAGCGCATATCGACGTGAAGCCGACGATATCGCTGAACAACATTGTGACGTCATCGTGACTCTTCGCTTCGATCTTCTCACCTTTGGAAGAAGTCATAAAATTAGTCATGTTTTATTTGGTACATAGTTCACACTGTCACACTCTTGTACACACCGAGCGGGAAGCGCGTGGTTTGATAAGTACTGTATTGTTCTGTATCAGCCGGATCTTCCACTACTGAACACAGCCTCCTCTATTAAGGGGGTTTTTGCCATAATTCCCACGCTTGGCAGGCGGCTTGGGGATTGCAGAGTAAGTCGCCTCTTACGACACCCTCGGGATGATATTGGAGGTGCAATTCTAACGTGGCACCCTACGGGGAATATATTAACTTGATAAGTACCATTCATATTTATACTACGACTAACGGCCCGCCCCGGCTTCGCACGGATATTTAACAAATATTATAACCTAAAACACAAAAAAGTAGTTATTGTGGCCATAACTGTAATAGTTAAACATATGGTATTACGGTTTTTTTTGTAGATAATGATTTCCTCTATAAAATTGTAGTACAGCACTTTGCTCTATAGTCAACAATTTCCGCAGCGTACGCGGTATTACGATTTTTTTGGTATTTTTTTCACACGTTGGGTTACATTATCGACGTTTTCAGTAGGATCCCTAAGTTTTTGAAAATATTCTATAGCCTATGTTCATCAAAAATAGTGTAAAATTCTAATATTGAAAGATTTTTTCAAATCGGTCTTCTAGTTTTTTTAGTTTATTCGTTGCATACAAAAGTACAAATATTTCCTCTTTAGAATATTAGTGTGGTGAGTATAGATGTATTGTGCCCAGCTTATAGCGTGGCTGATACAGAAAAAAGCATAATTTTTCTAAGAAATACGTGGCTGTTAACAGGGACGTGTCTATAGCAGCACTAGATTTAATGCAAGAAAATGTTTGCTTTACAGGCATTATCCTATTTAATAAGGAAATAAATTTGTATTGAGGTACTCACGCCGCCGCCTTTCCTGTCAAACAATTTTAGAGAATGTTGAGCAAGTTGAACTAATGAAATAAGTATTTTAAAAATTAATGACGCACATGTTTTTTATTATGCCCCGGGCGGGAATCAAACCCGCGTCCTCAGATTTCACGCTGAATGCTAAACTACTCGGCCACCTGGGCACGCTCTTTCGAGCCAAAATTTCGTGCTCCAATTGAATTACTTTAACCGTCATTGAGGACGGTGCGCGATAGTGTTTGTTATCATATTTAGAAATAATTAAATAGGTTTTTTTTTTCTATTGCGCCTGAACGTTGCTGCATTGTATTTATTGCAATTAAACTGCCAGACGGACACAAGGTCGTGTTCAAGCCCACGCACATCATACATATTAATAAATAATACGATTCCTTATTCATGTGCCTATAGTAGTGTTAGAAATCACGATCGTCATATATTGGTTTGATCTATGAATATATTCATATTTTGTAGGGTTTGTTACATTCACAGCCGTTTACGGGAATGCTTACAAATATAACTAAATTTTAAGGATCAACATATTTAACTAAAAAAACTTAAAATTAAATTTAAAAAAAAACTAATCCAATATTCCGCTACCATTAGGCAGTGTCCCCAAAATGCTGGCCGCATTGCCGCATTTTGGTCACAAGTAGCGTCGACCAGACGTTTTGAGACGTCTTTGAATAATAGTTTGGCGCTCGGTCTCCACGGTCCCAGCGTTTCGACCCCAAAAGGCACAAACATGTAACAACTACTGACACACGAAGACCTCGTGTTATCGGTTGTCAGTACTCTTTTACTCTAAAATCATGTGCCTTGCCCTTTTGGCTGTTATCGTGCTTAAAACTAAGTGGATTCAAAAATATTTTTCTTGTATAGGTACGTATTGTGATTTGTAAGCAACAGTAACTAAGGTCACACTATTAAATAATATAATTATGATAATGTCCTTGCAATGAACTTTTTATTTATAAAGTTTTTATTAGATGTACAGAAAACTATACTCCACACACAATTCATGACTTTCTTAACTGAAATATGTTGATTTTATTTGAATGAAAACTACATACTAAGGACATTACTACTGTATTATTCTTTTTTATTATTGTTTGAGGTTTTTTCGTGTTTTTTTTTGTATTATGTATAAAAAAAATATATACTTAGTACTAAATATAAGCATTTTTAATTTCAATGATAAGTCTTTATAATATGTGGTTTATAATATCAACTTTGATAGATTCTAGTTTAAATTTTCAGTTTTTCCGTATCATAATCGTCGCAGTAGTTCTTAATACTAATGAATATAACTTCAAATACACATTTACATAAAAGCCTTAAAAGCTCTTATAGGATTACAATTGCCGAAGGCCCGTAACGAGCATTAAAGCATTATAAAAGTTGCGGCACACCTGGCGCCATAAAGCTTGGGCCACACAAAATATGGCCGCATTAGTCAACATGCCTTCCACCGTTGTTTAGACAAGAGATCTTTTATAAGTCTATACACCGGTTTATTAAATGTTTTATTATTTCAGTGAGTATAAAATAATTTAATTAAAAAAAGCAACAAACTCAATTAAAATTGGTTTTGAATCTGCGTAGGTAATAGTCGTGGTTTTCACAACTGCTTTATTAAAAAAATTTTTTGTATCGAGTGAGTTTTTTTTTTTTTGTTTTTTTTTTATATTGATATTTTAGCTGTTGACCGCAATTTCACCTGATAGTAAGTGATGATGTAGTCGAAGGTGACTTAACCTAGAAATTAATGGCTCTCAAGGACAGCTGACGGAACACACCGTGAGGTGCTTGGCGACAGATTTTCTACTTGAGGGTGGTAGCTAGCCAGGCGGGCATTCGCAAAATGCCCTTCCACCATGCGGTGAAGCTGAAGCCCGCGACGGGATTCAAATCATGGACCTGCTGCGCGGCAGTCCATAGCCAACTGCCAATGAGGCATCACTGCTTCTAAATCACAAGTCAATCTTATTGACAACATGAGTAAAATATAATCAGTTCTGATGAATCAGAAAATCTGCTTGATTTTACACAATGTTTATGTATTTTTGTAATTAACTCAAAGCTTATGAATAGTAAACAAAAATAAACAAGTATCTTTGGTAGCTAATACTCTTTATAAGAGAAATTGTCACAGTGATGAAGTCTTTCACATACCTCACTTTTATTCTTTATTGATATTAAACTATTTAACTCTTTTAGTTCTATTAAATCGTTACAAAACTGAAAAAGAACTTACAAGCGCATTGCAGCGTCAATTCGTCAATCTCAAACTTATCTGGTTAGTCCAAAACTTTAGGCCGAGTGCACAGTTGTGAGTTCCGTCCCGATTAAAGTTTTTAATTAATATTGCCGGCACAGCTGTGTGTATACTTATATCATTAAATCTACATGTAATGTCAAGGTTCACTTTTTTATGTAATTTACTAAGAGCATGTTGACAGCTGCGTGTTAACGGTATATTATGATACCAGTGAGCCAGTGTTAGTCGTACATACTAATCCATTACATTTTCTCATTTGGTTCGAGTTGCAACCCATGACTGTTTCAGAAACGTTTTGTTAAACACACTTGCGAGTGATAAAATAGGTATTAATAGACGTATTCTGCTGAAATTTTAACCAAATGTTAAAAAAGCATGCATATTTTAAATCTTTTTTAAATTCACATTGTCTGTTATGAAATGTGATATCTTTTTCCTTTGCAACGGCTGTAGGTATGCTGTGTACCAAGAAGAGATCCAAGATAAAAAAATATACCGTTAAATTTAATTTAAGCACCCAGCTGATAATATTTTTCCCTATTTCTATGCCAAAACCAGCTGTCACATACCATAAAAGTCAAACTAAAGAGAGTTAGCTCCACAACGGAATTCTAACCAAGCCTTTTGGATTTAATGGTTTATAGTGTAAATATTATCCACGTAAAGAAGTTACCTAAGATTGATGAAAGTGACCCTAAAATATTTAAGGCTTCGGTACCTCACCATTTCCACGATGATAGCAATACAAACCAAACGCAAAACAAAGTTATAAAATTTGTAGGTAAGGTTTTATTGTAAAATAAAAGTGATGTAAATATTTTACTAAAATCTATAAATAATTAGATAATACCAGGGTAGCAGTTGACATCAACTCCCGAGGATTTTATTTAAGTCTGATGCCACGTTGATGCGGAGAATGGCATACCATACCAATCATCACATGATTGATAAACCTGGTAACTACCTAATTAGTTTTAAGCTTTAAGTAAATTTTTTTCATCACTATTTATTTTCAATATAATAAAACCGTTTAACCTTATAAAATATTTTCACAAATATTAAAAATAAAAATAACATATTTAGTTTTTTATTTAGGTCATTTAGTGGCTAATTAATACAAGGTTTGATTGTTGTTAGTTTTTTGCAAACTAAATAAAAGGGGATACATAATTCTTCCAAAGACTTTACTCGACTCAGTGCTACGTAAGCGTGTCTCTTTTCAAACAGTGTCGATCTTAAATAGCTAATTAATGCAGGTTATATTTGATTGACTGGCGGTGGGGATTGAACTATGGATCTGCGGCATGGTAGACCATAGCTATCACTGCTTGGCTATTAGTGCTTGAAAGTTATCCCGGAATAGTATAGGGGAATACATTTGTATGGTAAATCACATGCAGGTATTCTGTAGCTTTTTTTTTTTGGAATCAGGGTTCCGTGTTTATCTCCCCGATAAATTTACATTAAAGGACTGTAAAGGCCAAATTGTAAAGATGTAATAACTCTTTTAGGGGTGTCTCCATGTGCAAAATACGTGTTTGATTTTTTAACTTCAAAGTTTTTTAACCTTTACAGTGTCCTAAATACTGTGTTAATATAAATAATACTGTGAAAGCGTAAATCTAGGTTTAATTTAAATATTGATTAAAACTAACGTAAGGTTGAGACATACTACAAGACAATTTAAGTCGATTTAACTTACGGTTTTTCACGTCGAAAAGGCGTATCGACCGGTTTCGCGACTTTCAGAGTCGCTTCATCACGGAGTGCGTGCACTTACGACTGCGCCGACGCATGCACTGGTCGAGACGCCTTATCGACTTAAAAACCATAAGTAAAACCGGTTTAAAATGTCTTTTAATTTAAATAATTGTACTGAAACAATAAAGATAACTTCAAAACGACTGGTCAAGTTTGCTTGACTTGCGTTAAGTATTATGAACTGAATAAAAACTTTTATCTTTTGGTATAGCTAATCGATCTTACCGACTCGCACTAGGTTGGCTTTTAGATTTTAATTATATCACGCCCTTTCGTTCTCTGTCAGAACTTCTCCGTATAAGATATCTAAGAAATTGATCTTCTAAAAGTAAATGATACATTACAAGCACTCTATTCTAAGTAGTGACTATTGTTTATTCTCTGTCTACAGGCAGATAGAATACCGGGCAAATTGAGCTGTGTTTCCCCGAAGTTTGAGTACATACGCTAACAAAACTTTTGGTAATTCGATTAGTGTAGTTGTTAGTTGGCAGACGCCGTACGTGGGTTTATCTTCGTGTGAGTGATGCGAGTAGATGTCTACGGGCCTTTGTGTAGAATTATCTTTGGTTAGATTTTGGTTAATGTGCAGTATAATTATATTTCCTTCCACAAAAAAAAATAGTTTAATTTATGAACTAGTAGCCCAAGCCGGCTTTGCACATGTGTTTAACAAAAATTATAAATTTTAACACATAAAAAAGTAGTTATTTTGACATAGGTAACTGTAATATTTATATTTTGTAGATCCTCTATGAAATTGTATTAGGTACATTTCTTTGCTCTATTGTCAATCATTTCCGCAGCGTACTGTTATATATATAGAATGCACCCCTTCTTGCTTACCAAGCACTCCTATCACGCAGTCAGCTATTCCCATCCATTATTCGATTCATACATCCATCCATCCATCAGTCTTCATCCTACTTCCAAATCCGACGGTCGCCTTAAAATTAATTTAGTATTTTATTTCTTTTTTTAAAAAGCCTCAAACCCAAAGGCTCATAACATTTGGTGGCAGCGTAAAGGGATTACAACAATCCCCGGTACGTCTCTCAAAATATCTCAACTCGACGCGAGTGTGTGTTTGTGTTTGAGTGTAAGTGCCAGCTCCATTGTGCATATCATACTGTTGCACCGAGTTCCGGCCCGGCCCCCAAGGACGTCAGTGTTACGTGTTAAAGTTCGTGAAAGGTCTATTGCTGAACACTTATCGTGCTGCAGCCGATCTTCGAACCAGCGAAATTATACCCACTGTCACGCACAGTCCCGTGCTGTGACCGGTATAAGCTCTTAAAAGACGACGTGACGACCCGTGGCTTATCAACACCTTCACTCCGCCGATATCAACGCAAACTTCGAGAACGATGATTATTATCACCATACTGTTCGCATTCCAGTAAGTCAACTCATGCACTTGGTCATTGCTATTACTGAATTTTAAATGTTGTGTTTTTAATTATTGTTGTATACTTGTGGATACTATATAACTTTGTTATTATTGTTACTGTAGATATAATCAATCTATAACTGTAATAATGGCTGAAAGATCCCAAAGTCCTAAGTTCGAAAAACCTGAGTTTGCCATTACCGACACAGAGGAAGAAGGCCAAAGCCAATGTCCTCCCCCTCTAGGTCCACATACTAGATCGCTATCGAAAAAGAAATTAGCAGCAGCCCCAGCTAAATCAGAAATTGACCTTTCCACCTTACTCAAGTTTATCAAGCCTTACGATGGCTGCAGAGAGAAACTCAACTCATTTTTAGTAAATTGCAACAATGCTTACGAGTTAGCTTCAGACTCTCAAAAAGATATTCTCTTTAAATATATACTTTGTCAACTACAAGGCAAAGCAGAGACTGCTTGCTCTATAAAAGAGTTTACCAATTGGCAACAGCTCAAAGATTTTCTTAAAATCCAATTTAGTGAAAGAAAACACTATGCCCATCTCCTAACAGATTTACAGGAGTGTAAACAACTATCTAATGAAAATGTAAGCCAGTATGCTCTAAGAATTGAGACATGTCTATCGCAACTTCTAACAGAAATATCCATATCACATGGTCATAAGAGCCGCGAAATGTTAGGAAGGACTGCGGCTATGGAGGAATTAGCTCTCCATCATTTCCAAATGGGACTGATGCCCCGCATTTCCAATATCGTTAGGTGCAAATCCGCAAAAACCCTCAACGAAGCCATTAATATGGCAATTTCAGAAGAAAGGATCCAACAGTCCTTATTCAGGCAAGGACCAAGTACATCTGGCCTTCAACAATCACGCCAAGACAGAACAAATTCTTCAAGGCCAAACTATCAATTTAATCGGCGCCAAGGTCAACCATCGCCGATCTCTAATAATTCCAACTTCAAATCAAATCCTATCCCTAATCGACCTTATGATGGCAATAACTCTTCAGCTTCATTCTGTAGGTATTGTAAAAATCCGGGTCACACACTAGAACAATGTCGAAAACGTGAATTCAATAATAATCGTTTCAAGAATTTTGATCAAAACCAATCAAAGACCCCTTATCGCGTTAATTTTGTTTCCGATGAAGCATTAGAGATTAATGAAGATGAAAATCCCCCACAACCTGAAGAAGGTTACGATACCGTAGACGAAAATTCAAAAAACGAGTAATTGTCTCGTCTCGGTGTCGTGCGGGACCTCGTAATTCTAAAACCGACATCACTAATTTTACTGCTACGTCCAACTTATTTCAACCACAACAAAACCAGGCTATAAATGCCACTAAATCATTGCAAGCATCGCAACAGGATTGTCTTGCAAAACCCACTGTATCCTTGCAGCAACAAAATAGAGTTGATCTGCTAAATCCCACTGTATCCACGCAGCAACGAAAGGCTGACCTGCGAAGTCCTTCTAAATCCAACGTTTTTGAAATAACAAGTGACCCTGCAAAAACGTTACTACCTCATGTTCTTGTCAAATCTTCTATATCCGACATACCATTATCCTTGCTAGTCGATTCAGGGTCTTCGGTGAGCTTACTGAAACAGTCATGTTTAGAAAAACGTCCCAAACTGGTGAAAGAAACGATTCAGTTAAAAGGTATCGACTCAACGGAGGAGACTATCTCCACTCAAGGTCATTTCCAATTAATGATACAACTACCCAAGTCTAATATATCACACCGATTCCATGTTGTTGATACAATCCATTTACCTTACGACGGCATCATAGGTTCTGACATGCTCACTGCGCTTAGCTGCAATATTAATTATAACAATAATCTACTCAGCATTGGAAAGTCATACATTAAACTACATTTTCACGACCCTGCCTATTTAATCCCAGCTAGAACTGAAACAATTATTGAATGCTCTGTTCAAAATCCTGAAACAAGGGAAGGATTAGTCGTTGACCAGAAGATCTCAGAATCTTTACTGATTGCTAACTGCCTGGTACGAGTCAAGGAAAATAATAGAATCAACATATCAGTCGTAAATACTTCTGAAAATCCAATAACACTGAAATCAAACCTCAACTTAAAAATTTATTCTATTGATTCTTCCGAATTTCAAGACAACCCTACTAGATCAATAAACCATATTAAAACTTCTACTAACACCGTTAAACGAACAGAAGAAGTGTTAAAACAGTTACGCCTCTCACACCTGAATGAAGAAGAAAAAGGTGCCCTCATACAACTATGTTCTGATTTCTCAGATATTTTTCACCTTCCTGGAGAAAATTTGACCCACACAAACGCCCTCAAGCATGAAATCAAAACCACAACAGACATCCCAATACATACTAAATCCTATAGGTTTCCTGAAATCCACAAAGCTGAAGTTCGAAAGCAAGTAGGCAAAATGCTGGAACAGGAAATTATAGAGCCCTCTGATTCTCCTTGGTCATCACCTATATGGGTTGTTCCTAAAAAACTAGATGCCTCTAACACGCAGAAATGGCGAGTGGTTATAGACTATAGAAAACTCAACGATGTCACCATTGGTGACACGTATCCCATTCCTCAAATAACAGAAATCCTAGACCAACTCGGCAATAGCAAATATTTTTCCACATTAGACCTGGCATCCGGTTTTCACCAAATTGAGCTGAATGAAGCCGATAAACCCAAAACCGCATTTACCGTCCCAGAGGGACATTTTCAATTTACAAGGATGCCATTTGGTCTAAAAAACGCTCCGTCTACATTTCAGAGACTCATGAACTCTGTACTATCAGGTCTACAAGGCATCCGTTGCTTCGTTTATTTAGATGACGTGGTTTGCTATGGTTATGACCTCAAAACTAGCATCTCTAACCTAAAGGAAATTTTCCAAAGGACCCGTGATTTTAATCTCAAATTGCAACCGGAGAAGTGTGAATTCCTTCGCCGCGAAGTCGGTTATCTTGGACATATAATCACTGAAGAGGGTGTGAAACCAAATCCAGAGAAAGTCAAAGCCGTGACAGCATTTCCAATCCCAAAGACTCCAAAAGACATTAAATCATTTCTCGGTCTTGTCTCGTACTACCGCCGCTTCATTCCCGAATTTTCGAAAAATGCGAAACCTTTGACTAGCCTTCTGAAAAAGGATATACCATTTAAATGGGAAAACCAGCAGCAACTTGCTTTTGACACCCTGAAACACAAACTGACAACTGCTCCACTCCTTATTTATCCAGACTTCTCTCAACCTTTTATTCTTACCTGCGATGCCTCAAACTACGCCGTCGGGGCCGTCCTCTCTCAAGGACCGGCTGGCAAAGACCAGCCTGTAGCCTTTGCCTCACGCACTCTTAATAAAAGCGAGTCTAATTACAGCACAACCGAAAAGGAATTGTTGGCCGTACTTTATGGTTGCAAAACGTTTCGTCCTTACCTTTACGGGCATAAATTCACCATCATTACTGATCATAGGCCCTTAAAATGGTTATTTAACCATAAAGATCCGAGTAGTAAACTCCAACGATGGAGGCTAAAGTTAGAAGAGTATGATTATGACATAGTATATCGTAAAGGCAAGCTGAATTCCGCTGCTGACGCCCTCTCTAGGTACCCCGTTAACCCTATATATCCTGAAAACAAATTAAACCTTAATCCTAATTGTAACGACGCGGACGGCAAACTTCCACTACAAACATCACAGCCTTCACGGTCACCCAATGAAATTAATGATGATTTTCAAAGCCTCTTAGTATCCCCGCCGTCTGGTCTTGACGCAGATCTTATAGACCCTGAAATAGAAAATGAGGTATTGGATTACTTTAATTCTGTCCCTGATGAACCATGCGCTGAGACGGAAGATCCTGCACCCTCAACCAGCCGGGAAAATCCTGAAACCTTACCTGTACCTAATCAACCAAGTCCGGTAACCCCGCCAGCTCCTGAAAAGCAACCTTTACCCGAAGACGAAACTTACAGCAAATTCTTGAAATCTTCTTCCCAGTCACATGATACATTAATTACAGAACATAACGAGAACCTACTCAAGGGAACACAAAAACTAATTGTTGTACCTACCTCAATAGATATGGATGAATCGATGCCTTATGTCCAGGATATCCTCGACAATTGCCCAGAACCCAATCGTAGTGAATTTCAGAAACAAGAAAGAACTCTGCACACATTTCTACCTCTTACAGTTGGAGACAAAACTTACCTTTTCCTATTTACGAAAGTACATCATTTCGATGATTACTCATACCCAGATATTTTCAAATCCTTAAAATACGCACGTGACCAGATCATAATGTCCTATCCTACGATAAATGAAATCAGCACATCCGATTTTAAGAATCCTTTCGATAAACACTCCTTTGTGAAAATATATAACATGTTTAGCTACTTATTCGACGGCTTTAAAATTAAAATTCATATTTATCACAATAACATCATATATCCTTCCCTCAGCGAGATTTCAAAAATACTTAAAGAAAACCACGACATACCAACGGCTGGACATTTAGGATCTATTAGAATGCTGAACCGAATTAAAGATAGATTTTATTGGAAAAATATGCGCAGTGACATTGAGAATTATGTAAAAAATTGCTCATCATGTCAAACAAATAAAGCCTTGCGTAAAACAAATAGAGCACCAATGATTATAACATCTACCTCTACATCACCATTTGAAAGACTATCTATTGACATAGTCGGTCCTCTACCCGAGTCCGGCACGGCAAAACTCAAGTTCATCCTAACAATGCAAGATGACCTTACTAAGTTTTCTGTGGCCTACCCTATCCGTAGTAATACTGCTGAGGAGTCGTGTGAATGTCTACTTCACTTTATATCTCTATTTGGAATACCAAAACATATACTCACCGACCAAGGTACGAATTTCACGGCAGACCTATTTAAAAGGACGTGCGAGTTTCTCAAAATTAAACAGTTATGGTCCTCCCCTTATCATCCGCAAACACAAGGCGCTCTTGAAAGATCGCATTCCACTCTTAAGGAATATCTGAGACCTTATACTAATGCAGATCAAGATAACTGGCCGCGGTACGTCTATACAGCCATGCTAGCATACAACACTTCTGTACACTCAACCACGCACTACTCACCATTCGAATTGCTCTATGGTCATAAACCTCATATCCCAGACTCTATATACAGTGATTCTTCTAGCACTACTTACCCCGAGTACGTAAAAATGTTACAGCATAGAATGAAATATACACGTGATAGAGCTTTAGAATTCATCGCAAAATCCAAGGTTAACTCTAAAACTAATTATGACTTGCACACCCGTTCGGTGACATATAAAGTTGGAGATTACGTCATGCTAAAAAACCATGTTAGGCTGCGGAAAGCCTTATCACCCGTGTGGAAAGGACCTTACAAGGTCGTTAAGGTACACGGTAACCACACTCTAACATTACTTATAAACAGACGCCACGTGAAACATCACTTCGATGAGGTTAAGCGCGTAGGTACTGAGGAATTACAGACTACTACGTAAAAGTAGTCCACCTAATTAAAGATAGATTTAAGATTTATAAAAACTAGGTAATAATTATATTATATAAACGTAGGTTTACTTATTATTATTTAGAATTTTTTCAATGTCTCTTTTCATTACAGCGTACTGGCCCATGGTCACCCAGAATTTGTTCGACCAATCAACGCAAGCACCGGTATATATTTTGACCCAATTGGTGAACTCAAAGTACATGCAAGCTACTTGGATATTATAACGCCAATCGATATATCCTATATTGAGCCACATATTCGAAACATTAATTCAATAATAGGCACATTGCGTTTTTCTTGTAATCAAGTTCAGATAGAAACTTCAAATAACCTAGTGTCACAATATATTAGAACCATTAGCTGTTAGATATAACGATATTGTAACTGGGTATTCCGCTATTTCCCATTTAGTAGACAAGAGGTTTAAACGAGGGGCTTGGATCGGTGGTATTGGCACTTTGTCTAAGACTATATTTGGAACTCTAAACGAAGATGATGCCATTAAATACGATAACGCAATCCAAAGTATTCAAAATAATGAAATAAGACTGGGTTCATTAATGAAAGAAAATATCTTAATAACCTCCACTATTTTATCGAAATTTAATACCACTTTACACCAAATAAAACTTAATGAAGCCAGCCTTAACCAAGCTATCGACAACTTCTCTTCACAATTAAAAAATATCACAATAGTTTCCAACGAATTAATTATAAGAACAAACATGAATTCAATTCTAAACAGTTTGGAAGCGTCCATACTGACTTTATCGTTTCAATTGGAAGACGTAACTAACGCAATAATGCTTTGTAGTCAAAACATTCTCCACCCGGCCGTGTTATCTCCCGCGCAGCTGTACGAAGAAATTGTCGATAACTACCGATACCTACCTGTAAATCTTAAGTTGCCTATAAGTTTAGCGTTAAGTAATATTCATAGTTTGATGAACATATCTAGTGTGGTATGTTATAGTTTAAGCAATAGGATTGTTTTTATTTTAAGAATACCGTTAGTATCCCCTAAGGAATACAATTTATACCATAGTATAGCACTACCGACCCCACATAACGGCATGAAACCAGACTCGTTCAGCTTTATTATTCCTAACTCTAAGTACATAGCAATGACCAAGGACAAATCCGAATACTGTAACCTAGATTCATTAAAGGAATGCATAGTTATAAGCCCGCGTGAATATATATGTAACATTATGACAGTATATCCGTCTAGTGCTAACCCGAGTTGCGAAAGTGAACTTTTGTCAAGTGTAATAAGTGCATTACCAGTGCAGTGTCAAACAGATTTCCTCCATGGACATATAGACTTATGGAAACCATTACAAAGTAATAATTGGATTTACGTGCAGTCGCAGAGTAACAAACTTTATATCGAATGTATAAACCAAACAATTATAGAGATAAGCATTGTTGGGACCGGGATTCTAAGTATCCCCAATAATTGCGTCGCGTATTGCAAAAGTACGAAATTAATACCAATGTTTAATGCAATTAAAATTAATGTTACAATCACACGTTCTGACTTCAATATTATAAACGATTCTTGCTGTAATTTAAATAAGTTTATAAATGTCATGAGTAATGAGCCCCCTTTGAGATTGCAAAACATAGATTTGGATATCTTCACATCGGAAACGAAATCTAAATTAAAATCTATATCTGACCAAGCAGATAAAATTGTAAATGAACACCAGATAATAAAATATGGAACTCATTACTCAATCGTGACTATTTTGATTATTTGTATAATTTTTATTTTTATTGTGTATAAAATATTTTTGTATATTAAATCACGCAACCGTCTCCTTCATCGCATCCCGAAATCACCTACGTCACTCCCAATAAACTCACCCCCTGAACAAGCGTTAGACCCTGAACCTGTCGTGTCCTTGAAGATGAAAAAACTCCGCCCAGAACCTGAAAATATTCCGACTCCTAGTATTAGGATAAATGTATAATTTCCGGATAGCCATCGTCCTAAACATCGAAAATTCAACCCCGATGTTTAGTCTACCCCAGGGAGATGTTATATATATAGAATGCACCCCTTCTTGCTTACCAAGCACTCCTATCACGCAGTCAGCTATTCCCATCCATTATTCGATTCATACATCCATCCATCAGTCTTCATCCTACTTCCAAATCCGACGGTCGCCTTAAAATTAATTTAGTATTTTATTTCTTTTTTTAAAAAGCCTCAAACCCAAAGGCTCATAACAGTACGCAATATAACGATATATTTACACATTATCGAAGTTTTCATACGGATCCCTAACTTTTTTGTAAATATGTTGTAGCCTACTTTTATCAAGAATAATTTAGGATTCTCAGGGTGAAATAATCTTTAAAATCGGTTTAGTAGTTTTAGAGCCTATTGAATGCAAACAAACAATCAAATCTTACCTCTTTATAATAATATAGTATAATATAGTTAAGAAAGTATAGTAAAGTACCGAAGTATTCCTTTAATTTAAAAAAACACTGTATCACATGAAAACGAGGTAAAGGAATCAATCATGCATTTGAAGTGTCATCGCTTCCTATGCTTCACGTAAAAGTGACATGTTACGAAAATTATTTTGTCTGTATTTACATGATGTTGCAGACGTTACGCCGATGTAAATAAGCTGGAGAGGCAGGCGGTAACATAATTTCATTTTATATTATGAAGTGAGACGGACTAGTCAAAAATTACACCTTTTAAAGAATCTTACAAAAAAAAGTAAGTATATGTAAAGCCAATACAGCTACTGATATTTTTAAGAAATCTAAATTTCTGACAATATATCTCATACTTTAAAACACTAAGAGATGAATGTTATTTACATGTTATAGGTCACCAAATTGAAGTAGTATACGAATAGGGTAATAATATAATAATAATATAAATATAATTTAAGGTTAATGTGATGGTTTAATCATGTGACTATTGTGTGTTGTATAATTGTGTATTTGTAAAAAGCCATCCGCATGAAGAAAGATTATTTAAGGTTACAACAATATTAAAAAATCTTGATATGATGGGATAAGGAAAAATATATCCTCCTTAGCTCGGAGTAGGCATTGTCTATCACATAAAGGCAAAAAAATATATCCTCCTATAAAAAAAATACTCAAAATGTTTGCTAGGACTTACAAAAGTCAACCCTAAGGTTTTTAGCATTATACGAATAATCCTGTATATACTTTGAGTAATATCTGGCATTGCGGTGATACATAGCAAGACGGACTCTTGCTCAATAGACGGTAAAATCCGGTAAACTGACTGAATATGTACTCACTAAGTTCATAATTGGGATATGTAATACTTAAACAAATAAATACTCGTTATATAACAATGTACTTACCCAACCACAGTCTCTTTGCAATATGGGGAGGAAATATTAAATGTAGAAGACTGACGTTCTTCTCTCTTTCCTTGTCGACGGCTTTACTAGCTTCTTCTATTGAGTTCTTCAGCTTATCCATACGTCTTCGTAAACCATCCTGTCAGGATAAAATAACAAGAGTAAGCATTTACATAATATATCTTACTGCTGAAGCGCTCGTAGCCCAGCTTACTAAGTCATTCTTAAACGATCAACTAAGTAAAGGAACATCCGCTGCGGCCATGAATGGTGGACCGCTAGTGGCATTACAATTAAGTGTTTCGTTACTACGGTTGATGTTTTACAATGGCAGTCATTATAGCATGGTGGTGTAAAGCATTTTGCGAGCGCCTAGGTAGGCGTAAGAGTGGTAGCAAGCCAGGTGGCTTGGTACCACTCTTAAGTAGAAAATCTGTCGCCAAACATGTGTGTTTCAGCAGCTGTGCTTGATCGCCAGTAATTCTAGATTGGCATAAACAATATCTTTGACCACTCCATCATTTACTATCTGGTGAGATAGTTGTCAAAGGTGAGCCTTATAATTTTTTTGTTCTATATAATTTCTTTTTTTACAGCAATATATATCAAGAACATATATAGATCATACGCAACGAAGGGGATAAGTGAAGCAAACAGGAAGTGGGAAGAGATAACAGTATCATAATACATTTTATTCACATGAAATTTCTATTCCGCTTGTTAAGTGTAGTAACACTGCATTTTATGGGTCTGTGATTTTTTAATTAAAGAAGTTATTCTGTTGTGCATTTCCATAAATATAAGACCGCTCACCGAGTAATTATGTGGGTCGAGTTACTAAACCGCCAAAACACTCTAATATACAATATTTTTTAATTTCATACAAATGATAAGGTGATTACATAAAAATATTACAAAAATTCGAAATCAAACATGATATATTCCAAAACAAAATAATTGCCCTAAATGGTGAATAAACCAAACCCTCGTGTACAGATTTTATGTTCATTTTACATTGAAAAGTGAAAATGAGAACATCATCAATATTGTCGAAGCCAATTAAAGACGCACACATGATAAATCATGTGCTACTCATCAGATCTCACTTAAATTTGAATGGGAATAAATGACAAGCACCAGCTTTCGAATATAAAAAAAAACATTAATATCGGCACACACTCTAAAAAGTTGATAAAACACACAAAAAACAGTTTAACTGACACCTACCTAATTTTTTAAGTAGGTAAAACACAGGAAGCTGCTTGGTTGGCAAGAAATATTTTGAACATGACTGCTAGGCTAGCAGAGAGCTAGCTCATAGAGATGTAGCCATGATAACTACAAAATTATATAAAATACTAGCTGACCCGGCAAACGTGGTTTTGCCATATAAATAATTTAAAATATAAGGGTTGATCGTAGAAACCCTTCTACGATCAACCCTTATATTTTAAATTATTTAGAAAATTGAAGATTGTATGTATTTTTGTATGTTGTATCATAAAAAAATAGAAATTAAAAATTTTGTCTAAAAAATAAAAAATAAAATTTAGGGGTGGACTACCCCTAACATTTAGGGGGATGAAAAATAGATGTTGGCCGATTCTTATAGATACCAGATAAGCACAAAAAATTTCATCAAAATCGGTCAAGCCGTTTCGGAGGAGTATGGCAACGAAAACTGTGACACGAGAATTTTATATATTAGAAGATAGATAAAACACCTAATACTTAAATTTTATTAAAGTATGTTTTTTATTAAAGTAAAAGGTTCTAAAAAGTGACTCCCTTGCATGCTATGGTACAAAAAGGTTCTTTTTCAAGAACCTGCTCATGCCCACATTAAAATATAAATGAAATAAAATTTTAGATTACTATTCATCATGGTACCAACGTTTTACACAAAATATCGAAATGACAGGACAGACGGCGGAGTCTCGTTAGAATAAATGTAAACAAATATTACGCAAATATTGATTTGAAATGGAAAAAGCAGCATCTTAAGATCTCGATCTAACTTTAAGATGCATTTTTCATACGCGCCATATACACTCCCGTTATCCTTGAAGGGCTTGGCTGAGGAGTCTACACGAACAACTCATCAGACAATGTCCAATTTATTACGGGGTGGAGCCTATTGCCATCCACCATTCACATTAATCTGCTGAAGACAAAAAATTCAATGTCTTTTACTGAACCCGGAACGTCAATATTCTTAAGCGACGCTTTTACATTCTCAAAGGAGGCCAGAAATAGATATAATTACAGCAAATGTTACAAAAAGTTTTTTTTTTAAATCATTTCCTTAAGTTTCAAACACTTAACTTCGTTATGCTTAAATAAATTGCTAAAGTTGTTTAGATACTACGGGCACGTAGGCTAACCGAACGCCAAGCGGCCTACACTGCGGAGCATTTTCAAAGTGTGTGCTCTACGCACACATGATCTTGCTCTACGGGGCTCTACGTGGTTCTACGGTGGCCTCCGCTTGAGAACTTGTAAGCTCTGTACGCTCTAATACTGAATCCTGACATCTTTGGCGCAAAAATCGTATATTCAAAACTTGCAAGTTTTTTGCTTATTTAGCTTTGGTTGGGGTTTTTTACTTGATCATTATAAGTCGCGAGTTATGGAACATATATCATGAAATATATTTTTTAATCAGGTAAATGATTTAATGCCGTACGGGTAAGTGTAATTTTAATATTTTACACGAGTACGAGTTTAAATAAGAAATTTCAATATTCAATATTATTTTGTGATATTATGAGCAATATTATTTTAATATCGCAAATTCCACAATCATATTATTTAGTTCACAAACCTAGCTATACAGATGAAAAAGCTTATATTTTTTTCAGATTTCCGTCACAGCCGTGCGTTTGTTTTGGTGTCAACCTAAACTAGCCTACTGGCTGTCGATAACGCCATATCATATTACTGACCTATATATGACCCTTAATCGATTCTGCAATACAATTATCTGCATGATTGGACAGATGCACGTTAAGTAAATTTTCTCACAGAAATAATTGAAATGACTGATGCAGTTCAAACATTACTGCCACGGACAACTACCAACGTTTGATCAAGCAGGTAAATAAAGTTTTCATATCTCATTTGCTTTCTGGTCTAATTGATTTATAGTCCTTTTCACGCTACAGAAATTTTCCAATAAAAATAATCCCATCCCGATGATATACAATGGTATCTGATATAGAACTTAGATTACTTATAAATTTAAAAAAAACTGGCTAAGTGTCGGTCGGTTCACGCACCGAGGGTTCCGCATCAACCTGCAGGTATATAAGTAAAAGTTATGGTGTTTTTACTGCTGAATTAAATCCATAACATTAAAATGATTAAATATTTTTATTATTATGATGTAACTTTTACTTTATCTGTGCTATAAGACGCCGCTAAGACGGACAACAAAGTGTCCGTCTGTCTGTTGAGAGTGAAGTTGAATCTGAAGTCTTTTGAGATACGAAACCCTAAAAATTACAAAATATTTATACGGACTCCTTCTGAGTCTTACTAATCATATTTATAGGCAAGATATTACCGAATACGATATTACAACTAAACATATACCTACATAAGCAATTACGAGTAGCAGACCAATGTAATTGATTGTGTTGCTGCTTCTCATTAATAAAAAAACACCATCAAAATCGAAAGTAAAGTCAAAATCATATTTTCAATTTAGGCATCTGCGACGCTCTTATGAAGGTCAATTTAAAATTTTAATCATGTCCGTATTGCTTGGAAATCTAAGGGTTAGGAAGTGTTTCTCGTCTTAACACTGACATTTAACTATGTAGTTATATTTTAGGTATCATACCGTGATAAGGGACGAGCTTACAACCGTCTGTCTGCCAGGCAGATCCCAGGTGTAATGTAAACGGAATAAAGTTTTAAAATAGACTAAAAACATATTAAAACTGACTGCAAAGAATTTATGGGCAAAGGAAATCACAAGTGTCCTGTCGAGTCACTCGTTTTCTCGATCTTCGTTCAACAAGTGAGATATGTTTTTAAACTACTTCTGAAGAAGGTTCAAGTTTCCTTTGATAAACTTCGCCGAGAGTTCCTTTAGCTCAGAGATTTATGTGCGAAAACTGATTCCGATAACTTGTAAAAGTTCTATAGACTAGCTGTGAGCAATGGCTGCGGTGTGGATAGAAGAAATTGTGAAGTTTTATGATATTATTGGGAGGATCTTTTTGAATTTTCTGGATTAAGATTGTTAACATTTACTAAAAAAAAACTCTTCTATTTCTGTAAGAGTCTGAGCTTTTTTTTATTGCTGATAGGTAAGCTTTTGACCACAATCTCACGTGTAAGTGATGATGTGTTCGAAGGTGTTAACAGGCTTAATCTAGAATTACTAGCTCTCAAGGACAGCTGCCGGAACACACCACTAGGTGCTTGGCGACCGATTTTCTACTTGAGGGAATAGCTAGCCTAAAAATACCCTGCCATCATGCAGTGAAACTCAAGCCCGTGGTGGGATTCCAACCATGGACCTGCTGCGCGGCAGTCCATAGTCACACTGAGCCATCACTGCTTTAAACTTAATAATAATCAAAAAGAACTAAATAATAATAAAAAAGAGTTGCAATATCTACGATTACCGTGGAACCATTCGAACCATTCCATTTAGTTGATGAAAACCTGTTCACCAAACGTGGATGATTGGATTTGCTAATTTATAAATATGGTATTTGAATTTAGAACGTTTGCGCAGATGTTTTAACTGTAGAATTTCGTACAATTTGTTCAAATAGAGTAGAATTATTAGGATTTTCTATTAATGACTTAAAAGATTTATTGTATTACATCGTCGCAAGATACGTTACACACTACGTTAACTCAATTGGCAGAGCATATCCGGCTATAGGGACGCATGATTGCGGGTTCGAATCCCGCTTGTAGTTTAACATTTTTCCTTTCTTTGTAATTTTTTAAGCTTATTCACTTACCAGGTCTTTATGATTACAATGTTAGAACGATGATGTGTGTTTCTTTTTATGTATACTGTTTGAATTTGAATCGAATTGTATTTTGACTGCTTGAATTTTCCTTCAATACAGATGAATAATGCAGATAAGCTGATGCTTAGCTGCTCAATTCATGGTAATTTTTGATGTAACATGTCCAAACCAATTAGAATAACATACCAACATCAAATGGAACGGCCGAGCCCGCGGTTAGACTCGAAAGACGACGCGATAGTCTTGCAAATGAAATCATAACGTAAACTGAAATAAAAACTTATCATGTCGCAACTGACCTGCGCTCTTGCTTGTTCTCCAACTAAGATGACGTCTCTCGTAGCATCATGAAGTGGAATGTCAGAGATGAATAGCCCCCTTCCCGTGAGGCCTTCAAGTCCATCCAGAAATGGAGATCCCACGAAGAGAAGTGAGTCTGATTCCGGACAGAACACCATCTGGCCTTTGATCTCCAGACCCTACGAAAACAAAAATGACATCATTAAGAACTCATGAAATTTGCTATTGTATTATAGTGAAGTTTACGAAAATACCAGTTACTTATATGTAACATTAATCCAGCGTGGCGCGAGGTTCCACGTGGTTGGGAGCGCGTGAGTTTATAAAACAGCTGATGTATTACTAATATAATACCTAATGTTGTCTAAAGGTTCTTGGGATTTAGAAGCAGTGATGGCTCAGTGGCATTGGCTATGGACTGCCGTGCAGCGGGTCCATGGCTCGAATCCCGCCGCGGGCTTGAGCTTCACCGCATGGTGGAAGGGCATTTTATGAATGCCCGCCTTGCTAGCGACCACCCTCAAGTAGAAAATCTGTCGCCAAGCACCTAACGGTGTGTTCCAGTAGCTGTTCTTGAGAGCCAGTTATTCTAGGTAAAGCCTGTTAGCACCTTCGACCACAATATCACATACCATCAGGTGAGATTGTAGTCAAAGGGTTCTATCAGAAATAAAAAAAAAAATTAAACATACAATTAAACAACTTTAAACGGTTCATATCGCGTATAGTTATCATTACTTTTAACCTGACGTTTCAATCACTTTGTAGTGATCGTGGTCACGGGGTGACTAATCAGTTTTTATATCACTTGAGTTATTAAGAAATATTTTGTACTTGCGTAAGAAATTTTATTTTTATTCTTAACGTTCCCTAATTCGCACCATTCGCTCACAGTGTCCAGAGGTCTTGCAGTTTTGTGTCGGCCATGAGATTTAATAAATTTGATAACAGGATCCCCAGCAGGTGGTACTTGCCACCCATCATCTCGATTAAAATGTGGGTACTTTTTAATTTCAATTGCCTCGCGTAATACTCTTGGCGCAATGTCGTTACTATAGCCTATGTGTTCGTGAAGCGATGTAGTGTGCATATTGCCATTAAATCCACAAATTCATAAGCACTATAGAAGGCTTTCATTCGTTGACGAATTTACTCGTTTTGGATGTCGTCAAAGAACCTGTAATACAAATCTTGTTCTTGGCCTTATTATAAAGTCAGCAAAACATATTTAACTCTGCACTTTGATTGATGCTCTCACTAATCGTCTCTTCAGCATATCCTTCTTCACGCAGTCCATCCAGACTTTCTAAGACCTTCCTTTAACATAACCGTCTACATATTTATTCATGCTAAATATGTTTCTCTTTATTAGTTTGTCGTCCGTCCCTACCGCGTTTGTTTAGAGTTCTGTACTGCTACTAAATCCAAAAAGTTACAAAACACACTGAGAATACTTAAAGCTATGGTAAAATGAGGTTTCTTGCAGATGGTTTTTAGGAAAAACATTTGCAGGTAGTGAAGCCTGGATTTTCGTACAAGTTTAATATCATAACAGTAATCTATTCCAATTACTATCTTTAACTTGTACGAACGAAATCCAGGCTTCACTACCTACAAATGCTTTTCCTTAAAACTATCTACGAAGCTCTAAATAAGTTAGGCAATACCTACAACAGCTGTTCTAGTTTTATAGTCCGCTTTGAGAGAAACAAGGTCTACTTCAGGAGGAGTCAATTACACGGCCTGCTGTGTAATTTTATTTTTAGCAGGTAGTTTATACTATCAGAAAGACTATTAAGTTTTAAACAAGTAACCTGTATCTAGTACGTATGTGTATGAAGAATTAATTAGCGTTGATGCTGAAAATCAAAAGTAATGTTGTCTTAAGTTTTTCAATAAAATGACATATAGATAACAACTTTATTGAGACACCATTTAAAACTTATAAAGTTTTTTTACTATTACCAAGTGTAACAATAGTTAATAATAGGTCTTATCGTTTAGAGCAATCTCTTTCACATAAACTATGGCTGGACAACGACATTTTTACTCAAAATATGTATTAAATATGTTTAAATGGATATTAGTCATTTTTTTCCATAAGATGGAGATTTTCGATACTCAATAATTATATTAATTAATAATCATGCTGAAAAGCAGCCAAAAATTTTAAAAATATCCTCTATCTACCGGTGTACTTATATAGGAAAATTATCTAAAGCTAGGATTTAACGTTCATATGCTAACGTAATGAACTGTACTACTAGATATTATTTGTATAATTTTTTTATTGCGGTAATCAGTTTTGAGGCAGTGATGGCTCAGTGGCATTGGCTATGGATATGGTCCATGGTTCGAATCCCGCCGCAGGCTTAAGCTTCACCGCATGGTGGAAGGCCATTTTGCGAATGCCCGCCTGGCTAGCAATCACCCTCAAGTCGAAAATATATTGTCATCAAGCACCTAACGGTGTGTTCCGGCAGCAGTCCTTGAGAGCCAGTGAAATTACAGGCACATGAGACTTAATAACCATGTCTCGAGGTGACGGGCGCAGTGCAATTCGTGACTTGTGATGAAATGCATCTGTTATAGGCAGAGGTTAGTCCGCTTAAAACCAGGTGGGCCTCGAGGTTGTTCCGTCACAATAATATAAAAAAAAAACACCGCTATATGGGACAGATTTTTTTAACTGCATGCGTGATATGACGACTGCAATGGCGACAATTCATCCCCGTAATCAGTGCATACTCTTCGAAATGAAATTTTAAAAGCTTGTGTTTGTAATCTCACTCTTTATTGTAATCTTTTATTACCATGAAGACAACATTAAGTTTTCGCTAGAAACGATCGTAGAATTATAATGGTTGACATCTAAAAGTTCTGAAACTGTACAATGATAAAACTCCTAACACAATTGGGTCAACTTTCTAGTTGAGAACTTGTGCAACAAAACCTTGTCTTTATTTAATTTTATCTTTCAGCGGAGTTTAAGAAATAGAGAATAAACGTTCCAATTTTAAAGCTAAGTTTTTATACAACTACAATAGGATTTAATAGTGTTTTATATTCAGATACAACTCTATGCTATTCTACTGCGGCCATTTTCATTATGAAATGAATGTATACCAAAACATAAAATTTTCATGTATTAGGTTAATTCTGAAAGCGGCTTTTTAAAACAAAGTTGGGTTGAGTATTACACAAATAATTAAGGGAAGATGCGATAGTATATTCTTGAGTAATGGATGACGCCTATCGGCAATTGCCTTAATTCACTTGGCAGCGGTCATTTGGGAGTTTACTGTATTACCATTTTCGACTTTGAGTCTATCTCTTAATGTGTAGTACAGGATGAAAGGATTGACGGTGATAGTCGCTGGCGGCCGTGCGGCTGGTTGCGGCGACTTTTACATGTCTTTCAAGCAATACTACGCATTGTATAGTTAGAGACAAAGTCAAAAATGGTTTGACACTAAAACTGTCGACCGCTGCGCTGCCGGCCGCTGCGCTGCCGGGCGCTGCTTTTACGGTTAGACTCAATCTACACTTTGTAGTAGATTTTTTAATTTTCGACTTTTTTCCCTTATCAATCAAACTTCGCATGATTTCTTCTAACCCAGTACGCTTTTGACAGAGCGGTCGTGATCGCTATCCAGTAGTAGTAATCAAAAAGTACTCTGTGGTAGTAATGGTAGGGGTGATGTGATGTACTTTACGATGTTTCGCCACCTTTGCCTTCTGGAAGTCATTCTGCTGCACTGGTTCAGTGAACCTCCGATGGCAGACTTAATCTGGTCAGTCCAACCAGTAGGCAAATGGTGGCATGATTTGCGATCTTTAAATATCATTTAAAACATAAAAAAAAAAACATCTATTATACCAAAATAAAATTTTTGGTAACAAAACTTTTTTTTTTTATAATATCAATAGGTGCTCAATTTTATCACCCGAAAAGCAGCAGTTATACTACTAACGATAGCTTTTCCGACAAGAGACTTAGTCAGGCCGGCATCTCGTAATAACGAAGCCATATGATGGTCAAACCTGAATAAAAAACACACATAAAAAATGTTGTCTTAGGTTTTCGCGATTATTACACATAGTAATTAAACAACTTTAAACGGTTTAAATCACGTATATTTATCATTATTTTTGTCCCGACGTTTCAAACACTTCGCAGTGATCGTGGTCACGGGGTGACTGATAAATATACGCGATTTAAACCGTTTAAAGTTATTTAATTTCTACATATAAATAAACTGATTGAAAATATGTAATGATACAAAAAAAAAGAGTAATCTATCAATTTATGTACGTATCAAATAACAGTTATACCTGTGAAAGTCGTGAACTTTCTCTTGTGGCAGTGATGACCTAGTGATTGTTTGTTTCGATGGGTGATTGAATCACAAGTATAGCATTCGTCATCAGCTCTGTTAACTTAGCTAAGAGTCAGCTCCCCTTCTTAGTACATCTTGATTATTTTTCACGCCACCATTACGAAAAACAGGTATATACTACTAAATACAAACAATATACTACACCTATTTGAAAGGCCTCTGCCGGCAGCCTGAATACCAGTTGGCATCGTGCCCAGCACACAATTCGACCACATGTTTACCAAAGAGTTTTGTGTATAACGTATACACAAAAACAAGGTTTGCGTACAAACACAAAATATAAAAGTAACTTATGTATAGTTTTTAACAATAATCTTATTGATTTTGGTTCGTCACACACTTGGTTGGGTTTAATTATTTGTATCTTTACTATATTATTATATTTTTTTTTACTACGCCAAGTTTGATGCCTATGCATTTAAAGAATAGGGCAAAAATAAATACTAATGTTTATATTTTAAGAATTTCTGTTCTTCAAAAACAAAACAAAAACCTTCAAAAATACGTTTTTTGTATGGCAACAAGCGTTAGATTTTACTCTTTGTATTTATTACAAACATCCCCAAGTTCTTACCAAGCATATCTCCCCCATTTGGAGGGGTATGCCTTAGTCATCACTAAGGCATACCCCTCCAAATGGGGGAGATATTTTTTAAAGGTGGATGTAACGATCATTTATGGGTGAATCTGCAAAGATAACTCATATACCGGTTCTTATATAACCTATATTATATATGATTTTTTACAGTTCATAAGATACAGGCGTTTTAAAAGTATGATGATTTAAATTAGTAGATTTAGAGCCTATTACACCAAACAAAGGTATAACTAATACAAGGATAATTTTAATCTACACCGGCCTGCAAAAATAAGTGCGAATGAGGATGTAGTGACAAAAATCGAGAAAGGTATGTTAAGATGGACTTGTAGAGAGAATGACTAAACAGGTATACGTTGGACAAGTGAACGGAAGTGTTGAAAGGGCTAGGCGAACGTTCCGAAATCAAATTGAAGACGTTCTGAAAAAAGGCTAGGTCAGGAGTACCCCCGACGCTTACGTATGAAAGGATTGATGAGTGTAGATGAAGCGAACGCGATATGCAAGGATCGTAGCAAGCGGAAATCTGAGGTCTCTGCCTATCCCTACGGGAAAGAGGCGTGGTGTTATGTATGTAATTCTAAAATTCCGTTAACTTTGCATTAGACTCATCTAAATAAAAATACACAACGACCTTCTTTTTGTAATAAACACGATAATTCAATGTCATTACTTGTAAATTTAAGTAATTGACTCCTGCAAAAAAGCAAGGTAGCATTTCTGAGAATGTAGCGCGTGTATAAAATCTAAGTTTCCGGGTCACATCATTTACAATTTAGACACCTCTTTGCCGCTATGAGTCCCTGGTGAACGTAGTTATGAACACCCTAAGTTAAAATAGGTTTTGTTTGTTATTTCTTTTTTGGTATTTTGTTTTACGTACAGTTATGTAATAGAAGGTATATTTACTGCATCTTTCACTGTCAATTTAGCTATTTGCAACTATGATTGTGAACATTACTCTACCTGATCTATTAATTATGGATTAAATCACTTGTTTAACGCTTTTTCAATACGTATGCGGAATAATATTTATATATGTATATACTGCATGAGCCAGATTGGTCACTGCTGAACACAGCCTCCTCCATTGTGGTTTGCCGTAATCCACACGCCTGGCAAGCGTCTTGGGGATCGCAGGTGAGATATCAGTTCTTCAAAGAGTGCTGCTGTCCACTTTCTGGCGTGTTACCCTTAGTCGCCTCTTACAACACCCACGGGTAGAGATGGAGGGGTGACATTCTAACCAAGCACCCCCCGGACTAAATAAATGTGTATATATTTTATTCATTTATATTTATACCGTATCTATACAATTCTAGGATAAGGTAAGATAATGTCTAATAAGGTATTTAGAGCTTTTAAGTTTAAGTTCAATTAGTTAAAGTTTGTTAGGTGTTCAATATTGTAAAATTGTAAATAGTCGCCTTATTTTATGTAGTCTCTCTTACAAATGGGTTGTCTGGAAGAAAACACTTTGAGCGTTAAAAACGCCCATTGTAACACTTAGTCTTATTATTTGTTTGTTACAGTTTTCTAAATTATGGCGTTCATTTATGTGTCTATATATCTTTCAAGGTATTCCGTACTCTAAAACTCATTCTGCATAAAGCCTTACCATTTATTATTTCTTGTTTTTTTTATAAAGATTTATAATACTTCAATCTATCAATTTTCTTCAGCCATATTTACACGATACATTTTTGCCAAGAAAACCTATAAATTTTTATACATCGTTGTACAGTTACGGGGTAAGTCAGTCACCTTAAAAATAACGATTCACTATGTCACTGAAGCACTGAGTTTACCTGACTGAACGCGACGTGGGGAGGATTAGGCAAATCAGTTGCGGAAGCCGGATTATTCCACTTGTCCTGACTTATTTCAAGGCTCACACTGAAAGCTTTTGAAACTTACGACAATAAATCATTTATGAATTAGATGGCTCAGCAATTGATAATTAACGCTTGTCAAGAGAATAAGCTTCGAAGAAATATATATTCGAGAAATAAATTGTCCCTAGGGCTGCAATATACCTTTTCTAACCACATCACAGCAGTAACTGAAATGTACAGTGACTTCTATTTTTGTATATTTGTTAAGATTACTTCGCCAATTATGAATTGATTTTGATGATTTTTGTTTACTTAGTAGGTTATCCGTTAGAGGTAAGCCCATTTAATTTTCATTGTTATAGATTAAGTAGTTCTTAACTTACACTCAAACAGCTAAAAAAATATGTACCAATATGTCTCAAAATATTTCATAGTTTTCAGTGCTAGAAGTCACTTATATTTTTATTTAAATAAATCATGACTAGGTCAGTATATCTAAGTTAACTTGGTTATAGTTCTTATATATAGACTATAGTTAAGGTCTTTGACCTATAGTTGCCAGCATGCTGGCACCCATTTAGCTCAAAGAATAAACATTGCAATCAACGGGGCAACGCTGCCAGCATGCTGGGCACGCTGCCAACTGGTAGTGTGTTGGAGCATTTGGACTGCCTATAAGTCTGCAATGTCTTGTAGGTTGTCTTAATGCTTTTCTTGTAGTAGCCCTCAGAGCAATTAAGAAAGAAATAGGGAGTCTAGATAAAATCAAAAGTGAAGCATAAAATTCAGCCAATTTCATGTAAGACACAACTCACTCACACAAACGTATCCAAATTCTGCCAATTTTGTCCTCATTCACGATAGACCGTCGTACATTACGCACGCCTCACCTAACGGAATTAATAAATTAAAAACCGATTTGAGTATTAAAACACACGTGAGTATTAAATATAATGTAGTTTCTTTAATATGGTTCTTTAATACAACAAAGTTTCTTTAAAACAACGCAATTTAGGTAATAATTTCGAATAAAAATATAAACAAACGTGTTGCCAGACATACATTTCGGGTTGTTTCCAAAAGTGTGCAGTTTTTAGAAGTCGGTGTACGTAGCACTACGTTATATACTTTAATTAAACAAGCTAATGTTTTAATATTGTTATGTTTGCAATAACGCCTACTCGGCGGATTACATTACAAATTCAAGAGAGAAAAAAATATAGTCATGTGCGGGATTCAAACCCCCGTCCATTGTCATGTCACCTCAATCGGTCAGAGCATACCTCGGCTATAGGGGTGGATGGACGCGGGTTCGAATCCCGCACATGACTATATTTTTTCTCTCGTAAATTTGTAATTTTATAAAGCTTATGTTTATTAGGGAAATCTAAGACGAGGATCTAAGAGATTGTATCTTATAGCGGAAATAAGTAGTAAGAAATTTTGTAATTAAAAAAAAAACTGTCTACCTATACTCTGGTTTTTAATTCGAGATCAAAAATGTAAACAAAGGGGTTAACCGTACAAAAAAATTAAAAGTATTTAGTAATTTTACCAATTTTGAAAACGGATGAAGGATTTAATATAAAAGAAATATTTTAAGCTATAATTGCTTACTTTAGTGTTAACTAATAAAACACTTTTTTATGAGCGTACATATTTCCGCATATATTCAAGTCTGAAAAAAGTCTTGTAAGATTTTTGGTTTTAATTACCACAGTGGCGGGATCGTCGACATTTTCCAGCTGACGCCTTTTTTGCTTATGTGTAATTCATATAATTATTTTTGGATTTGAATGTGTTTCTTTCCGATTGTTTTTCTCGTTATTGTTGAATTTCGTTCTTATTTGTTATTGTTTTTATATCTCATAGTTATTGTTAGAGAGTTGTGTTCAATTTTTGTTTATTGTTAAAACGAAGAGATTATTTCCATAATATGGAGGCTGGAGCCTCCAAACCAGAGCTCGAACCGGGCTCTTCAACAACGAAAGACATTGTATCTCTAGTTAAATATTGAATTCATTTTTTATACAGATTATGTTTTATTCAATACAACAAAATTTTTACTTCAGAAAAAGTAATTTATACTTTTGTACTTTCTCACCAAAATAACAAAATGTTTACCTACTCAAGCACAAGTCAAACAATCAAATCCTAAACATCCACTAATGAACATGATTCCATTGGAGGTGATTTGCCATAATCCGCACGCTTGGCAGGCGTCTTGAGGATCGCAGTAGAAGTTGTCAGTTCTCTCTAGAAGGCGCTGCTGACCACGTTCCCCCGTATCTTCCCGAGGGTATCGTAAGAGGGGTATATATATATATATATATATATATATATATATATTAAAAGGACAAGGAAGGCCGACCCCAAATAAATGGGATAAAATCTAGACTAGAGAGAAAATATGTGAAACTTAGCGCCACTACTGATTAGTTAAGAATATTTTTGAAGAATAAATATTGAATACCCCTGACCAGTCAGTTTGACAATGACATATATTGACATTTCTTTGTTTATATTTTTGATCTCGAATTAAAAACCAGAGTATAAGTAGGTAGGTACGTAAATCAACTTTTTTTTAAAGTTGCTATCAGGCCCTAAATTATCATCAATAAGTCTTTGACAGACCTCAAAATTAATTGGTATATGTACCTACTTATGTAGATGCCCATTTGATGTTTTTCGTGTTATATATCACTTATAATGGTTAATTTAATTATTTTAAAATCGGTTTACTTTCTTTAAAATTCTTTTATTTATGCATTTTTAATAGTATTTACTCGTTACGTTTGAATATAAAAAAAAAATCACAAATCTTCACTGAGTATAAGATCGTTAAATTTTCTAACACACTTCAATACTATTGTTAACCAAATTTTTGCATTATAAAGCATGTCAGATCCAGTTATTACATATTGTGAGTGATATACCTGCCGAATTCTGTTCAAATCCGCCCAGTAGTTGGTACAGCACCGTTGAAACCTTCATATTTTAAAATTAAAAGTCCATATCTTGAAAACTACTGAACCGATTTTGATAAAAATTACTATTACTCCAAAGTTGAGAGGTACTTTATTCAAGAAAATATTTTTTTTTAGAATACAATTTATATTTTTATTTTCTTTCCAATTTCACAAGTATCCAAAAACAAAAACTGTGCAGTTCTGACAATATTACATACACATAGGCGGAATTGATTACGTCCATTTTTGAAATTGATTAAAAAGAGTCGCCACGTAGTTTTATTTCCAAAAACGGCACCTGCGTCGAAACTCTACCATATATATATACGTGACCTAGCACGACCTTAGTCAATTATTTATTGTCCTAAAGAACATAAACTACAGAATATCATAAAAAAAATTTGAACCATTGTATAAAATAATAATCGTGAGGATTGTGCAATATTGTTGTACTTTAACGAACAGATTTTGCTGTAATAGTATATTAATTTATATCATAAAAATGTATCTGTCATAAATCCCACAAATTAGTTATTTTTTCTTACATATGGCAACACTTCCATTGCACACATATAGAAACTAGTGGCTTCAGTTTGATATTCTACCGGGCTCTGTCTTTCCTTCTTAGTTTGTCAGAGTAGTAGCCGTAATGTTGTATATAGTTCGTAGTATTCAGTTAATAACGGCATACCTTCGGTTTAAAAACAACTTTACTTAATGTATACATATGTCTGTATGGTATGTGGAAAGAATTTATGGCTAGAGTTATATTTTATAGATAAGCATTTATAAAATACGTATGTAATAGAAATAAACAGATTTTCCACTTGAGGGTGGTATGCCTACCACCGTGCTATAATGACTGCCATCGTAAGATAAGAACCGGGACCGACGGCTTAACGTGCCCTCCGAAGCACGGAAGCGCTGAGTAGTAATGTCACTAGCGGTCACCCATCCAACTCCTGACCGTGGCGGACGTTGGTTAACTTAGCTGATCGGTTAAGAACGGCTAAGCAAACTTCTAATTTAATGAACTCATAATACGTTTATATGACAGACTATAAACGTATAGTTACATAATTTTTATTTTGTAGGAATGATATATAATACGATGCGACGCGTAATCAAAATGCTAGTTATTTGGCTCAACGAATAAGCATTGCAAGTCAACGGGGCAGTGCTGCCAGCATGCTGGGCACGCAGCCAACTGGTAGTGGACTGGAGCAATTGGACTGCCTGTGAGTCTGCAATGACTTATGGATATCTAAATGCTTTTGTTGTAGTAGCTGTAGTGTTGTAAATAGTTTGTAGTATTTTGTTTTTAAAAGTAAATTTTGTTGACTTTAATGTCAAAGCCAGAATGTTAACAAATGAAATCTATTTCCCAGCAAATTCATTGAACGTAAGTACTAAACAAGCATCCCAATTTCCGTTTCCTTTATTTTCCTTTACTTTGTAAATAAAGATCGAATAATTTCCATCAATTGGTCACTACTTTGAAGGAACCATCATCAAAATACGAGGAAAACATGGAAGTGTACAAACTGGCTCAAAGGGAGTCTTGTCTCGCACATTTATAGAGTTCAGTTCCTTTTTTTTACCGGCGGTATGCCTTTATTAAGAAAACACTACGAACTATAAACAACACTACAGCTACTACAATAAAAGCATTTAGACAACCTATAAGTCATTGCAGACTCACATGTTGTCCAAATGCTACAACCCACTACCAGTTGGCAGCGTGCCCAGAATGCTGGGCATTTAATTTTTTTTTTAATAAAGTGAAATAATTGATGATTAGTAGAAGAACTTTCTATAAGAGATTTTAAAACTTTAATCTACTTTAATGTTACGATAAATAAAAAGTAAAGCCAAAAGAGTTATGAAAATATAACACTTTACCCGTAACCGTAATTGTTTGAATATAGGGTCAATAACAAATTGTTAAAGTTGTTTAATTTATATATTTCATAATTTAACATCCTTAGAAATTACTGCTAAAGACTTAACCCCGAATGTGAGATCAGACTGCACCACATATATTCATCTTCATCAATCAAATAGCCAAGTTATGTTCAATAACGTTGAGTGGGTAGGTGAATTTATTTTGCCGTAGAGCAAACTACAATACAAATCTAGCTACACTAGCATTGTGTGGTTGGTACACTGATAATTCGAATAGACCAACATGGTAGAGATACACACTTCTTTTTGATCGGCGGAGGGTTAATATTTTAAGCGAGGACCATGCGTTGATTATTTAACACGTAATCTGAAAAAAGAGATATCAGCTCTCTCTCAAGACTCTCCAAATGTTATTTCAAATTATTATTGTAATTGGTAGAACAATAATATTATTTCTTTTTCTACTTCGCCGATCTGACAAGAAGATACTTGCAATCCTGATTCACTGATCCAAAGCTCTTTAGCCAATTCACGCTAGATTATTGTGTCGATCACTCGCTATGGAGTCGCATTAATTCTGCAAGTAAAGCGCCGGCGTTAAATCCGTAGCAGCTGCAATCTTTAATTTGGTTAAATAAATATTCACGCAAAAGATCACAAAAATCAAAGATAGTTTTGCCTGAGAACTATGTACAAGAAAAAGTTAGATATTTTTTGAGTTTTAATGAGCTTTTTCTAAGAATTAGTTGACGATGGAGTTGAAACAAGCATCGTTTCTCACACCCGTATATGCAATGTGTAATTTTAATCATTTGAGTCCCATAAGTATGCCCTTACAATGAGTTAGTAAATGACTACTGAGAACGTTTCACGTCGCCTATCACGTTATCCACACACGTGTCTACAGCGCGATTGTTAAGCAACTGAGGTGCTAAAATAAATTACGTCAACAGACAGATCGTCATTAGATTACATTATCATCGAAACATGTTTAGAGAACTCTGTCTACCGTTACGGGGATATACATCCTGGATTTTATTTATTTATTTATTATTCAATTAGTATCGCTTACACGAATTACACTAATGACAATGATAATTATTAGATAATTATATAAAATTAATGTCATAAATATAAATGTGTGTAAATAGTTAATCAAAATTAAAAAAAAGGAATCACAAAAATAAAAATGTCAATGATTAAGAAAAAGAAAATGGTAATAATATATATAATACTTAATATTGGAATGTTATATTTTGTACCTATATATGATTTGCGTACCGTTATATTGGGTCTATTATTTTAAATGTATATACCATCCTCGTAGAGAACCCCAAAAAGACAACGGAAACTAAAATAAAATGCCAATGAGAATAAAAACCCCTATTGAAGCAGGCTCGTTAACTTAGATTTGTTAGGGAATGTAAATAAAACGACTGTTTGTACGTCCTTAACTATGTTTGTCAAAGGAATTGAGCTGGACCCAAAAGGTTTATCGAAGATTCGGTTTGTCTGAACGTGGCTCCAAAATGAGGTCGAATTCACGCCAGACTTAAGTAAATATTTTCGCACTTTCCATTCCAACACTTAGAAGTAAAATTGTGTATACATTTTCATGGCAAAGCTACAATTATTTACATACACATACAGATTTCTATCAGACATATGATAACAAAAATATGCGTATTCAAACACTTTTTAACCGACATCAAGAACATGAAGAGGTTATCCATTTTTTTTTAATGATTGTTACCTCTGAACTTTGACTGGGTGAACCGATTTGGATACTTTTTTTATTTGACAGCCGAAAATTGTCGTGTGATCCCATTTAAATTTCATCAAAATCGGTCAAGCCGTTTTCGAGTTACACTCCAATAATTGAAAATATTTTCCTATTCTGATGATATAGTAATTGACAGTGAATGAGATTTTTTTGTTCTTGTTTACCAAAAAGTAGAACCGACTTCAACACGTTATTGTCGTAACCGTTACCGTTGAAGTCGATTCTATTTTATGCAATTTTTTTAAATGTCTTGTTGAACTCGCTATGATTTTTGATATGTCACTCACGATCACGATTAAAAATCAGTTCATCCGTTACGAAGATGATTGCCAACAAAAAAGACACTGCAGCATTTATAATATAAATAGCAGAAAGCAAAAAGGGCTTGTAGGTATTTAATATGTTTAATCGTATGCCTTTCTGGTACAAAATTTGTAACACAGTACAAGTAATACAGTACTTGAGAGCTAGTGAATTTACAGGCACATGAGACTTAACAACTATGTCTCAAGGTGACGGTTGCAGTGCAATTGGTGACTTGACGAAATGCATCTGTTATAGGCAGAGGTTAGCGCGCTTAACATCAGGTGGGCCTCGAGCTGTTCCGTCACAAGTATTTACCATTTTATGATTGGATAATCAAAGAAACCTTTAGCCCTCATAACGTAAAGTATATAAGGGTCGTAAAGTGGTAATATCACTCATTATCAAATCATTTTATATGATTTGCAGTTGTATAAATGTATTATATGATTTTGTAAAGATCTGTTTCATATCATTTGCTGGACTTTATAATCCGGGAGAGACTGAAGGGCGTGAGCCGTGCGTGTGAAGTGAGGAGCAAATCTCACTGAATTTGATGCGGTTGGAGCAGTTTAGGGCCACGGACTTAAAGTCTTATACCCTTAAAATCCCAACAGCATCATCGACCACATCATTATTTACCATCAGGTGAGATAGTAGTCAAAGGCTAACCAATAAGGCATAAAAAAAGCTCAATCCAAGAACGGACGTTTTTTCGGCCTGCAAGGGTGGCATATTGTTTGTTCTTGGATTGAGTTTTTGTTGGAGGGTTAAAACCTTATTGCTAATCCTGGCCGACTCCAATTTATTGAAATGACTGACATTGTGTTCGGTTGCTGTTTATAAAAAATGTTTTTATGTCATGTCTTGTGCTTGATAAATTCTGCTTATATTTTACACCAAATACGTGTTTAATATGATTTATAGAAGGTTATGGTTCAGCAAAAATAGTGCAACGTTATTGTAAATATGTCGGAAACGAAAAATCAAAGTTTTTCACATGAAAAATTACGCGGACGTGAAAATTACGTCGAGTGGAAATTTGTTATGAAAAATGCATTGATTCACGACAATTTATGGATCTGTATAAGCGGTTACGATAAGGATGACAAAACAACGTCCGAAGTGAAAGATCGACGTGACGAAATTGCAAAATCTAAAATTTGCTTGGGCGTTGAAAAGTCATGTTTTTCACATTTGATGTCAGCTGATACGGCGAAAGACGCCTGGAATGCACTGGAACGTGCATATGATGATAAAGGACTCGGTTCAAGAGTGAGAACTCTTCAGAACTTGTGCGCTGTCAAACTGGAGAACTATTCTAGCATGGAAGCTTACGTCAATGAAATATTGTCATTAGCGCAGCAATTGGCGAATATGAACAAACCTGTTGATGACGAGTTTCTTGGTGCGTTGATGCTCAAAGGTTTACCGACAGAGTACGAGCCCATGATCATGGCACTAGAGCATTCGGGAGCTGTCATTACTGCTGATCTAGTCAAATCGAAACTGCTACAGGATCAACGTTGGACTACTCGTGGAGATTCGAGTGAGTGCTTGTATTCTAAAAGAAAAGGCGCTAGTACGAGTGACTCCTGGACGAGAAAAGCGCAGCAGCACAAGGATGAGTCAAAAGCGAAGGATAATTCCGCTAGAAAGAGAGAACCGTGGTGCTGGAAGTGCAGACAGAAAGGACATCTGAAGAAAGATTGCCGGAACGCGAAGGATTCTTCAGGAAACTGTGTCTTATCAGCATATAGTACTGGAACTGACTCGGAATCTTCGTGGTACATAGACTCGGGGGCTACAAATAACATGACTGGCAGGCGTGATTTGATGACAGACTTTAAATCGCGAGATGGTCACGTCACCATTGCTAGTGGAGATAAACTGCGGTGTTCAGGTATAGGTACTGTTAAGTTGTCGGATAGCGCGACGTTAACTGATGTGTTGTATATACCTAAGCTGTCTGTAAATCTCATATCTGTTTCGCAATTGATTAAGAATGGTTGTATTGTTAATTTTGATACTACTGGTTGTACAATTTCTAAGCTGGGCGATGTTTTGATTAAGGCAAATGACGTTGGAGGGGCTTACAGACTTCAGACCTGCAGTCTAAGGGCGAATCTTACTACTAGCACTGCAACTTGGCATCAAAGACTTGGCCATTTAAGCGCCAACAATATGAAGCTTTTGAGGCAGGGACTTGCTAATGATATTAGTTTTCAGGACGACCCTTGTAAAGACGTTGCCTGTGAAGTTTGTTTAAAGGGAAAGCAAGCTCGGTTTCCTTTTCCTAGCAATTCTGAGAAGTCTGTGGCTGTAAAACGGTTGGATTTAATCCATACCGATTTGTGTGGTCCGTTGCCGGTGAATTCGCTTGGAGGCAAGAGGTATATCCTGACATTCTTGGATGATCATTCGAGGAAGGTGTTCGTGTATTTCCTGAAACGTAAGAGCGAGGTGAGTGAATACACGAAAAACTTTATTAAGCTAGTCGAAACTCAGACTGGTGACAAAGTTAAAGTTTTGAGGTCGGACAATGGGACCGAGTATGTAAACAGAGACCTTGAAGGTTTTTTGAAAGGTAAGGGGATAGTCCATCAGGTAACTGTGCCTTACAGTCCTCAACAGAACGGTTGTGCGGAAAGGCTAAACAGGACCCTCCTAGAAAAAGTAAGGTGCCTCTTGTATACTTCGAACCTAGACCACAAGTTTTGGGCAGAAGCTGCCTGTACTGCTGCATATTTAATAAATGTGTCACCTTCGAAAAGGCTCTCAGGGAAAACTCCTGAGGAAGCCTGGACAGGTAAGAAGGTTAGCTTGAAACACTTACGTGTGTTTGGCTGCGAAGCTTATGCTCACGTTGATAAAGTGAAGCGGAATAAGCTTGAACCAAAAAGCAAGCGTTGTATATTTCTTGGCTATGACGGTAATGGATATAGGCTCTACGATTCGGCGAAAAATATAGTTTTTCGTAGTCGTGATGTTGTTTTTAACGAAAAAATTTTTCCAGGTGTCAAGAGTAAACGGCCCGTGGAGATCTTCTTTCCGACTAGTGATGACGGAGATACCGTTGAAGATGCGGATGTTCGTGATCAGTCTGGGACTGAGCTTGAGGTGGAGATGCCATCACTACAAACTGTAGAGGCTAAGGTTGAGGCGGAGAGACAGGTAGAGCCTGAAGTGTGGTTTGAGGCTGACGAGCAGGTGCCGAGTTCATCTACTGATACAACCAGAATGCCACGGAAGCCACCATCTGACGGACCAGCCTATAATTTACGGCCGAGAGTACCGAGGACGATGTCTGCGCTCGAGACAGAGTTGAGTGAGCCGACGAATGTCAAGGAAGCTTTGCAATCGAGTGATAGTAAGCTTTGGCGGCAAGCTATGCAAGATGAGATTGATTCGTTCAATAAGCATGAGGCTTGGGAGCTAGTTGACAGACCGGCAGACAAGAATATTGTCAAGAATCGATGGTTGTTTAAAATCAAACGTGACGCCAATGGCAAAGTGGCGTGTTATAGAGCGCGATTGGTTGCAAAGGGTTTTACCCAAAAGTTCGGAATTGACTACATGGATACTTTTTCTCCGGTTGTGCGACATAGTTCGTTGAGAATGCTGTTGTCTCTTGCGGTTGAATTAGATCTGAAGATTGATCACCTTGACGTAAAGACTGCTTTTCTGAATGGCAATTTGAGTGAAGAAATTTATATGTCACAGCCTGAAGGTTTCGTCAAGCAAGGCAATGAGCATATGGTCTACAGACTCAAGAAAGCTGTGTACGGGTTAAAGCAGGCGTCACGTGCCTGGTACGATAAGGTAAAGGAAGTTTTACTCGCAGAGAATTTCACGCAGAGCAAGTATGAGAGCTGTATCTTCAGTCGCCGAGTGGGTAAGCGAACCATTATTATTGCTCTCTATGTAGACGATTTTTTCGTTTATACGACTGTGACGAGCTTGCTGATAAGCTAAAAACGTCACTGAAGTCTCACTTCACAATTAAAGATTTAGGTGAGGTTAAACATATGCTAGGCATCAAAGTACAGCGCACTAGTCGTGAGTTGAAGCTGAGTCAGAAAACCTATATTGAAAAGCTTCTTGAACGTTTCGGTATGAGTGACTGTAAAGTTGCTAAGACGCCCTTAGATGTAGGTCTGAAGTTTTCTGATAGCGCCACCCACGAGAGTAGACTACCGTATCAGGAGCTGATAGGATGTTTATTGTATATAGCTGTGATCTCAAGACCTGACATTTCATTTGCTGTATGTTTCTTAAGTCAGTTTAATACTTGCTACACAGCGGAACACTTTGCAGCGGCCAAACGTGTATTGCGGTATTTAAAAGGCACAATGAATTTAGGTCTTGTATACAGAAAAAGTGATGAACATGATAAATTTCATGTTTATGGATTTACTGACGCTGATTGGGCTAACGGGGCGGATCGTAAATCTTACACGGGGTATATTTATAAGCTAGGTAGGAATGTTATTTCCTGGGGTTGTTATAAGCAATCGTGTATCGCACTTTCGTCTACCGAGGCGGAGTATATAGCTTTGTCTGAAGCTGCCAAAGAGGCGGTATACGTCCGTGCGGTTCTTGCTGAGTTGATAGGTCAATGTCACACTGTAACCCTGTATAGTGATAATCAGTCTGCGTCGAAGCTGGCTAGTAACCCAGTGTTCCATAAGCGAACAAAACATGTGGACATTAGATATCACTATATTCGTGAAGCTGTTGAGAATAGGGTGCTAGAACTGATGTACATGCCAACAGAGCAGATGACTGCTGATGTGCTCACGAAGGCACTGCCTAACTGTAAGCACTTGTCGTTTGTACGAGATATGCTTGAAGTCCTCCAGGATTAAGAGGGCGTGTTGGAGGGTTAAAACCTTATTGCTAATCCTGGCCGACTCCAATTTATTGAAATGACTGACATTGTGTTCGGTTGCTGTTTATAAAAAATGTTTTTATTTCATGTCTTGTGCTTGATAAATTCTGCTTATATTTTACACCAAATACGTGTTTAATATGATTTATAGAAGTTTTTTTTATGCCTTATAGGTTAGCCTTTGAGAAAGCAGATTCAACCTGTTATCACGGAATATTTTAAATTATGGTCTTTATATATCTAAATATGATTACAAGCTCTATCGCGTGATAAGCAAAAATATATTTAACAAATTATTGGAGTACAACATTTTATGCCCAAGGCGGGAATCGTACCCACGTCCTCCGATATCGCGTCGGATGCCTAAACCCTCTCGGCCAACTGGAGACGGCATTTCTAGCTAAAATTTCTTGCTCCAATTGTATTACTGTAACCGTCATAGGGGACGGTGCGCGGTCATCAACCAGACTACTAGACTTCATCTGATCGAAAGAAGTGTTTTTTTATGATATCGCTACCTATTTATATTTCTAAATATGATTACAAGCACTATCACGTGCTAAGCTAATTTATGTTCTATGGATCCGTACATTTTAAAATATATTTATTGTGTTTTTTACCTAAAATATAAATTAAATAAATAAAAACAAAACTTTCTATCCGGTCAATGCCTTATATATGACACTTATTAATGTCCTGTTGCCACTTTTATAACACATTATGTAGTACATACGTTTTAATAACAACTATTTCATAACTAAAATGACTATCATCTGACTATTGAAGGACAGATATATCAGAAAAATAATAATCTTAAAAATGTTTTAACTCTGCTTTTTATAAGACAATCTGCAGTATAGAATATACATGTCATATTACGGAGTATTGAAAACCAAAAGGAATAACAAATGAAGGTGGCCAACTAAAATGTAATGATATATATGTAAGTCAGGTCACAGAGTGGTGAAAAGATCATATTGAAATTTATAGCATGATACCACAGTTAAAGGCAATATTATTAAATTATTTTTACCTAGGTTGAAAGTCTGTTGCCAAGCACCTAACGGTGTGTTCCAACAGCTGTCCTTGAGCACCAGTAATTTAAGGTTAACCTAAACAACAACTTCGACCACATTATCATCAGGTAGGTTAGTGGTCCTATCAAAAAAAAATATAATAAAAAAAAAACAGCTGGCATCAAAGAATGTTCGCATGATTTGACGTTTATTACCAACAACGGACGAACATATGCTTCAGATGACAAGTTAACCTAATTTCCACTGTGAGTAACATGAAAGACAAGCATTCAAGCTGCATAACATGCGCTTACACGACCGTACTCGTATTACGCAATAGGGCTTAGATACAAACTATTCTACAGTATGAATGAATTTTGACGTTGACACTTAGATTGATAGACACGCAATAATCGAGAATGTTCTACATTGAAGCTTTCTCGAAAGGTTATAATCATAATATATGCAATGCTTCATTATAACGTGACTCCAAAGGCTGTCATTAGCATGAACTGTTGTCTATTTAGATTTGTGCTGTCTTCTATTTCAGTGGTTTTGTTGTTTATATTATGCTAATTTGTTGTAATAATTATCTAATCTGTTTGAGCTTACACCGGCATCGCGATTCTATCATCGTTCCTCGCGTCACCGGTTAAAAGCTCATCCACACATAATCGAGTCCTGGAAGTCTCACACAGCTCGATTTATGCGCTCCTTCTTACCGCATACTTGCAAAATGTGGAATGATCTTCCATCTAGCGTTTTTCCGCAGGGCTACAGTGTGGATTTCTTCAAAAAAGGTGTTAAAAGAGTCTTACAGGGTCGGCAACGCATTAGTAACGCCCCTGGTGTTGCAAATGTCCATAGGTGACGGTAACCGCTTACCATCAGGTGGGCCGTCTGCTTGTTTGCCAATCCATAACATAAAAAAAAAATTAGGAGTATTTCACGCGTTTCTGAACAGTCAGAAGATGTCTAAGAAGGCTTGTCGGGCTAGTCATGGAGGAGGAGTTACTATAAACTGTAGGCTATTATCTAGCAAGAATAAAAAAAAAACGGCGTAGTGCGGGTTGGACAGTTAAGGATATTGAACTGTATGACAATATACTTACAGTTTTATTTAGGGATTTTCTCGTACATTCTGTGTTGCTACGGATTCCTGGGTGTGCGAGATCCAGTCGCACTGAGCCTGTTTTATACATGTACAAATGCATTATGATATTTTGTACATTATATTAATGTGTTTACACACCTCCGCCTACCCTACTGGGAATACAGGCGTGATTGTATGTATGTATCTATGTATATTAATGCATTTGTAAATATTGAAGCATTAATGCATAAAAGAAAAGTTGTAGACAAGCTTGGTATGGGCATATCATACGGAGGAACAGTCTTACATAAGAACGTGGATGGATATCAAGACTATAGGAAGACTATAGAATGACATAAAATTAAATAGTTTATTAAGGGGGAACTGACCGGTCAATTCTCCATACATACGTTGAAGGGTGATCGCTCCCTTATTTGAGGTTTTAGGTCTTGAAGTAAGAATGATAGCCATTGGTTGTTTTATTATCTAGGCTTTATTCGTAAAAAAATGTAAAAGATACATAACTTGAGAGTTATGTGCCTGGAAACATTTCATATAATTTTTTCAAAGCCCGTAACTTTTAATCTAATTAGCTTTTAAAAAATTCGACACGATACAAGACTAGATACTAGATAATGAAGAGATCAATCGATATTATTCTGGACGTAAAACCTCAAATAAGGGAGTGATCACCCTTCGACGTTTGTATTGTGAAAGGACCGGCCAGTTCAATCTTAATACAAGTAAAGCAAATTTTCAGAATATAATTGCACCGCAAAAAAAGATTCACTAACTTAGATCATTTTTGATGTGTATAAACTTCACTGCGTTTCAGAAAATAGTCAGGGTTTCGTATGGCAAAAACACATTTTTTTAATATACATACATGGTAAAGGAAGTATGTAGCATTTTATGAAAAGCGACTTAGAGCTACCTAAGATGATCAATAGAACAAAATGAATTTAAAATACACTTTGTGCTGCTCCAACTTAGAGTATGATAAAGATTGGAAGAAGAATTTAAATATTTTTAATAGTTAGGTACGGTTTTTTCTGTTAGTTAATTTCAGCAAATTTGGAATATTTCACCAGTTAACTCTGACTGTAGCTTCAATTAAATTCGGTGATATTTTTAAAGGTTAAGTTGGCATCGGACTGGACCACTATGGCCAATTTATGAATGAAATTCTATTGTTATAATTATCGCCGAAGCCAATGGGTTAATTCAGAACTATCTGACTTATTGTCGTGAGTAATCACGTGTAATGTGCTAGAATGAGTTTCAGTTTCGATTAGCTACTTTTTCAAACTGAAACGACTTGGCCAACATCAAAATAATACACAAACCAGCAACAAAAACACAAATTGAGCGGCCACTCAAGCAATTTACTAACATGTACACGACATCAATTTCTCTCAGACTTTCAATAGAGCAAACTAGCGCTAGAGCAGTGTCTGTAGAGCAGCCTTCACGCGTTTGACAATGCTCGCACTCCTGTTTGACACACTTTCCACCATTGTGTTCTCCGAGAATTTCACGTCTATTTTGAAATTATCTTGGAAATGTCAGTCCTATTTCTGGTAGTATGGTTTGTCATTGAACAATAAATCTAATGATTCTGCTCACTTTATCATCATGTTAAGTTTATTAACGTAAAAGAAATGGGTCGAGATCAAACTGTAACTGTATCAGCCACTGCTGAATACAGCCTCCCCCAATATGGGGGGGTTAGTCGTAATCTCCACGCTTGGCAGGCGGCTTGGGGATCGCAATGTGAGATATTAGTTTCTTAGAATGTGCTGCTGCCCACCTTCTGTGTTCTGTGTCTTCTGTGCTACCCTTAGTCACCTCATACGACACCCACCCTTAGAGATGGGGGAGTGACATTTTAGCCCGGCACCCCACGGGCTCTCCGAGATCAAACTTTTCGGGTGATAAACGTACAGAATAAATGGGACCTGAAGGATTACTCCGCAAAGCCATTCCAATAGATAAACGACGTAAGCTATGAAGCTATAAAGTTCCTGCAAAGCACGGAGTATCTTATATTTATATTCACTTACAAGGTGACTCTTTTTATGGCATAGCCACGTCTAGCTCTGATCTCTTCTGACGGGTCATAAACCGTAGAATAAACCCATCCGTATGGTTACGTCGATGTAGCTAGCTTTGTACCTAAAGTGCGGTGTGAGCCAGGCCTGGTACAGCTGACAAAAGTTTTAATCAAATCCTAAATAAAAGTTGGTAAAACTACTTACATAATAATAGTACAGTCCCGTGGGGCTGCCAGGTTAGAATGTCACCCTATTCTACTTGTGGGTGTCGTAAGAGGCGACTAAAGGTAAAATACCGGAAGGTGGGCAGTAGCGCTTTCTGAGAAACTGATATCTTGAACTACGATCCCCAAGACGCCTGCCAAGCGTGGGGATTATGGCAAGGCCCCCTTAATGGGTAGGCTTTGTTCAGCAGTGGACAATCCAGCTGATACTGTAAAAATAGTACATTATGATAACATACAAGTAATTGAGATAATCGTTGCAATCGTGACGGTGTGTTCCGGCAGCTGAGAGCCAGTAATTGTAGGTAAGCTTGAATAATATATTTGTCTACATCATCGCTTTGGGAAAATTTCACCAAAATAGGCCGTATGTCTATATACATATAAAGATAACCTTAATCTCTGTAGCTAACAAAATATAATAGACTTATGTCAATGTAACGTTCAATGATGTTTCAGTATTGTAAATTTGTCATGATATTTAATTTTACGAAATTTGACATCAGGGAGATAGGTGTAGCAAAGGATAAGGTTAATCCAAGGATAAAAAATTATACCTTCTAATTTGCAGTATAGCTACATAAACTAAAATAAAAATATGGCCACTTATCTACAGCTGATAATACATACTTTTTTATGTCTACCGCTGCTGTCAGGTGTCATAAAAGTCTAAAGCAAGGAGTTTTCTTTTCCTATAACAAGAATCCAACAAATTTCAAATCTTAATCAACGCAAAATTTAAATCCACGTAATTTAATCCTCGATTGTTAAATTGGGCCATATGGTGGTGTTAGGCTAGACTATTAGCCCTGAAAAATAACTAACTATCATATTAAATAGTATACAAGGGCTAACTCACCTTCTACATTAATTAATTTTAAAAATAACTTCACTTTGTTACTTATATACATATAGAATATCATTACTCTTGTGCTCTGCAGTTGTCGCCTTAAGGCCTTCTAATCCAAAAAGCTTTATATAACGTAAGTTGAAGCAACATAATGTTAAAATAATTTAGTAGGCTATTAATTCCCGTAAAAATAATTCTACATCCACAACAAGTGACAAGTAATTTACTTTTTTCAAATATATGGAACTATGCGAATGCTTTGATCATTTAATTTTTTTTGCACTATTTTCATTATTGTTTTTCATCTAAACTAATATAATAAAGAGGAAAGATTTGACTATTTGTTTTTTTGTTTGCATTAGGACCGATTATGATGAAATTTGGTATGGAATTAGTTTGAGACACAGGGAAGGATATAGGATAGTTTTTTATCAAACTGCGCAAAAAGAGGTTAATGGTTTTTCGCGATACCCGATATACACGCGGGCGGATCCACGGCTGGAAAGCTAGTTTATAATAAATAAAAAATCTGATCTAATACATTCTTCGCTCGCCAATACAATCAGTGCCTCAAGGTTATTGGCGTGGTCCCAAGCCTTAACAGAAACATAAAAGCTTTTATAAAAGTATGTTTTGACGGTTTGCATTGAAATGGTGACTTCAAAGCTCAAGAACATGTTACAGCAATTTTCTGTAAACGCTTGAAGATCAAGGGGATGAGTCAGGCAAACATAACTCAGTCGGGATCGTCATACAAGCTTCATCTTGAATAGAATAAAATATATTTTTCCACTATGTAGAGCGTATTTGTTCTTAGGTTATTTTTTATTCATTTTGTATTTTTAGGGTACCGTACCCAAAGGGTAAAAACGGGACTCTATTACTGAGACTTCGCTGTCCGTCCGTCTGTCCGTCTGTCACCAGGCTGTATCTCAAGAACGGTGATAGCTAGACAGTTGAATATTTCACAGATGATGTATTTCTATTGCCGCTATAACAACTAATACTAAAAATAAAATAAAATTAATATTTAAGGGGGGCTCCCATACAACAAACCTTATATTTTACCGTTTCTTGTTCGATACTAATAACGGTGACAGGTAGACGCTAAAGTGTTACTAAATATTCTGTGAGTAGTTAAAACTATTCACAGAATATTTAGCTTTATGTTCTCTTAAAATATATATTTTTTTAATAAAATTATTAATTAAGGGGGCTCCCATACAATAAAAGAGGTTTTCGCCGTACCTACCCAGCTCAATCGGACACTGCGAAAAGTGTCTGTAACTTGTTATATATATTAGGTTACAGATAATGGTGGCCTACATATGCGAGTCCCACTCGCACTTGACTGGTTTTTTTAACTATTGAGGTTTGATTTTGTACAAAAGCATTTTTAGTACTTACTTTACCTTCAGTCAGTCAAAATAATATATTCTATTTAAGCCTCTACTATGCCCCAATACTAAGTACGACCAACCGTGAGCTGAAAGCACACACTAAGGGTTTCGTACCAATATAGAATGTACCTTAAAATGGTTATTTTTTTTAAATCAAATCAAGACCTTTAAGAGCGTCCGACCTGCATTTAACTTTATTTTATTATATGTTATATTATAAAAACTTACGCTCATATTTATATTTTATGTTTGAAAGCATTTGTTATTATATGTTGTTGTACATTCGATATTGAATTATTACCGCATCAAGTTAGCCGCTTGTATGCAATAAAATTTGAACGATAAAGTAACAACCATAAAATAAAATAAGTTTTTTTGTTTGAGGACCCGTTCTAAATTTTGATATCACTGTTATATTTAACGCAATACGTCCCACTAACACACATTCTGTGAAAACTAGTAGGTAGGTAGCCGGTATAAGTTCAACCGGCTGCCTTACAGAGATACTTTAACCTATAAAAGTCGGGCAGAAGGACGGATGGACAGCCAAGTTAGGTTACGTTTTCTAGTACGGAACCCTACAAGTGACATAGATATATACGCGTTATAATTGATATCTTAAACATGACTGTACTAAGCTGCTGTTTCTCAACGCGCCGTTGTTTTTAGACAGCCATCTCTAGTTGTACTTTTTTTTAAACAATAATTACTGTTTTCAAAATATGTTAACAAAGAGCATTGTTAGCCGAATTTATAATGCCATTGCAAAACTCTATTCGACTCTTAGACTAGTGATGACAAAGGAAAACACAATTTAACTAAACGTTATCGTTACAATATTTTGCGAAAATAACTCGTTTCACAGGCATTCTCCATTTTGATTCCAGATAGCATAGTTACTTTTTGATTCCAGAAACCCTTTTACAGGTGTACTGTGGACTTGTGTCATGACAAAGGATAACACGGTTTTAGTAAACGTTCTCGCTACAATGAATTGCGAAAATAACCTGTTTCACACTTTTTCTCCAATTTTATTCCAGAAACCCTTTTCCTATTTCCAGAAACCCTTTTCCTATTTCCAGAAACCCTTTTCCTTTTTCTATTCCAGATACCCTTTTTCATATTCTAGTGATTATTTATTCGACAGTCAAGTAATCATTAGCTGACGTCTCTCAAAACAGAAATTCTGTGACAGCAGCTGATTGAAGGCATGTTTTCATTTTTCTTCTTTATTTGACTAGCGTGTGCCATCTCTTTTCATATGCATGAAGCTAAATCATCCAAGTTTTAAGTAAACACGCGTGGCAAGGCGTGATACGGCCGCGTCAAGGCTCCAAGTTCCATTGTCCGTCATATCTGTTACCCGTTCCTTTGTAGACTAGGCCCTCAGGTCGTTTCAAACACTCTCCCATTCCGAGACCCTTTGTAGTGAGGCACTTACTGTGTTTACTTAGCAATATTAAACCGACGGACGAGAATTATTTGCTTTGACGTCGTATGCGTGTTTTGGGCGGGACTAGGCAAATATTTTAGATGCCTTCAAATCTAAGAACGTGGTAATGTTTACGATTCACGGAGCATAATTTCCTTGTGTTTATGTTTGCCTGGTTGAAGAGGTATCCGCTTGATGTGTTTTGAATAGGTTTGATAGTATTACTGTGGTTTAACGTATGTTGCCATTCAAATTTGGAACTGATTAAACCAGTAATTCCACTAGCTGGAGACGACGTTTAAAAATAAATCAAAGAAGAACTGTCTGTATGATGCGGGAATGACTTCGGCGTTTCAGAGGTGAGGACTTGAGGGCGAAGTGAGGACACTAGGTGTCTTGTTCATGCGTGGTTAGTAAATCACTATATGTTATTGCTTTTATTTGGAATTTGATCGATCTTTTCACAGTAAGTTCAAATATTTATTATGCTTAAACAGGAGTGGAATATTTTAATAGGCCGGCAACGCATCATCGTGACCTCTTGGTGTTGCGGTTGTTCGTGGGCGACGGTGATCACTTACGATCAAGTGAGCCGACTGCTCGTTTGCCCTCCTATCCAATAAAAAAACCCTCCATAAGGGTCAAAATTAAATTAATAATTTGGCCAGTATTAATAAAGCATACACAATATCGTCGAGGTATGAGTTGTTCAAGTTTAATTCCGACTGGTCAACTACAACCCTTTAGTAAAAAAAACTGTCGCCAAGCGCCTACCGGTGTGTTCCAGCAGCTGGCCCTGAATTGTCGACCATATCATCACCTACTAACAAGAGATAATCAATAAAAGGCTACTAAGCCATAAAATAATAATATAAAAACACGAGCTTGAAAATAGAAAGCTATGTAAAACCTACATGTACATAGAAGAGAGTGCCAAAAGAAAACGTTTTCATCCTATACTTATATATTATGTTTGTAAGACATCCAATCTTAAAAGTAGAGCGATTCTCCCAGCCAAAATCGTTTGTCAACACCATTACAAGACCCATTTTATGAAACTTTTTTACGATTATTAAACATTTGGCAATTCTACTTTGATGTTTTAGAAGTCAGTCGCGCTTAGTTATAAGTTTCGACAGGCAGAATATATGCATGTTAGTTTTTTCGCTCTTTATATGGGTGATTTTCATACTGAATTTGTTATGGAATGTAGAAGCGTTCGAGGGGCTTACAGAAAATTATGTGCCTGACGAAATAAAATTTCAGAAAGAAGATGTTTTAAAACACAGAAAGGCAGGTAAGTGTACAAACTAATTTATAAATAATTTATGCTATCTATTTTATGACGTACATTATTTTAACTGGCCTAGTTATTCTGTTTCTAGCGTAAAATATTAATACCTTATTATATGCTCACGGCTTCGTCAGAGTTGCGAGAGTTTAGGTTATATCACAATACAACCAATATATATATATATATATATATATAAAGCAATGGGAACTGGAGGACGTCGTTATGGCGCCAAAAAGATTGATATATATATATAGATATAGAATATAGATAGGTATACAAAAGCTAGTTAAGTGGATACCGTGCTGTGCGCACTTAAGTTATAATTTTTGGTTGGTTTATTATGATAAGGTCATTACAGGGCTGACATGAACATGTTGTTCTAAAGTCCTTAAATAATAAAGAAATATAAAAAATAATAAGAATACTAGTTTTATAGTACGGGAAGCGAGCTCAAAGCGGACATTGGAGGCAAAGGGGCCACGCTTTATATTTCGGTTATTTGAAATGATAGCTTAACGATGCCGTGTTTTGCACTTCAGAAACCTCTTGCCCCACCCTTGTCCATCATTCGGTAGTGGTGGGATCGAGCGTGTTGCTGCAGCAGCTTTTTGATGTGTTTTGTTAAAAACATGCATGGGAAAGTCCTAACTGTTTTAATAGAACCTTTTTATATTTCTACGTTTATATTACATGTGTATCTTATGACGAAATTACAAATTTACGATAGAATAAAATTATAGACATGTGCGGGATTCGGACCCGTGTCCATGCACCCATATAGCAGGGGTATATTCTGACCGACTGATCTAACATGAAAATGATTCTTAACTCCAATTGTTCCTCTCGTTCTTTATTTAACCATCGTTTTGGGATGGAGCGACACCTATAGTTTGTACTACAAACAAGACTAAATTTGCAATTGGTTTTAAACTTGTAAATTAATGATAACGCAACCATATAATTTTAATATTGTTATGTTTGCAATAACGCCTGCTCGGCGGATTACATTACAAATTTACGAGGAAAAAATTATAGTCCTGTGAAGCAGTTCATTATTTAAAACAAAATGGCCGAGAAGGGCATAGCGACGCAGGCAAAGCGGCCTACTGACGCTGTAGTAGATAGATATAGTTTATTTAGGGCCTGTTTCAGAATGTTCGAGTACTTTCCGGTTAAACTACCCAGGACATAAAATAAATGTATGATATAATTGACAGTTAACATGCAGCGCGTTTCAAGCTTTAACCGGTGGATAGGCGAAATCGATGATAGTGAAACGCAAAGATAGTATTTTATTTATTAAATATGTTCTGGGTAGTATAACCGGAACTTACTCGAACATTCTGGAACAGGCCCTTAATTTGCTTAACCCGGCGTGAATGTGGTGATCAATTGTAACACCAACCGTGAGGTGGGTATGACATACCCTAATAAATAATTGACGATTTTGATAACTTAACTTACTTAAGAATAATATCTATAGTGGATTAGTTTCGTTTATTTATTAGTTAATTTTAAGTTTTTTTTTGTTAAATATGTTAATCCGCATTTTTGTTATATTTGTAAGCATACCTGATAATATATTATTGAAATAAAAAAAAAACTACTGGAATATATTAAGTATATTAGGGAAATGAGGTAATATGATAAAATAACTCAGTCCTAGTTATAAAAGTTTTTATATATTCAAAATGAAACAAAATAGTAGGTATATTTTTACACACAAATCAATAATAATTAGAAACAATGACCTAATATTATCTAAAAATTTGGTAGTAAGGTAGGGTTTTTTGAAAAGCTCGTAGCGAAGTTTGCTTAGCCGTTTTTAACCGATCAGTTAAGCAACGTCCGCCGCAGTCATGTGTTGGATGGGTGACCGCTAGTGACATTACTACTGAACGCCTCCGTGTTTCGGAAGGCACGTTAAGCCGTCGGTCCCGGTTGTCATCTAAGGATGGCAGTCGTTAAAGCATGGTGGTAGGGCATTTTGCGGATGCCTGCCTGGCTAGCTACCACCCTCAAGTAGAAAATATGTTGCCAAGCACCTAACGATGTGTTTCAGCAGCTGTCATTGAGAGCCAGTAATTCCAGGTTATCCTGAACAACATTTTCGACTACATCTTCACTTACCATCAGGTGCGAAAGAGGTCTAAGGCTAACCTATCAGGCATAAAAAAGGGCAGTCCCTACATTTGAAATACTTTTTCCCTTTATTGGGAGAGCACATTAAGGATAGTTCTTCCAAATCCAGAGCTATTCTCTTCCGCGTTTCCTTAGTTACATCGAATGTGATGAAATGTGTCGAGTATTACCTACCCTGCTTGTGCACGTATAGTTTACTGTCAGTTCAACACTGTTACTGTCATTTAAGGCTGCCGTCTCATAAATATCAACATTTCCGTGATATTTGAGCTCCTACTACTTTTCAAAATATTAAAGCTAGGATTATATACTCGCTGACGTATTTATATAATTTCATTTTTGCAAAAAACCGCCGATACAATTAGTTTCGATGAATAAAATCCGTGGAGTTGGTAGGCTAGGTAGACTGACGGCATCGTAAAAGTCACTGATAGCCAATGGTTACAAGCGGCTAGTAGCCGTTCTTTGTGGCGTTCAATAGCCGACATCTTCGGGCTGATTATGATAAATGAAAAGGTCAAAAATATCTTAATTTTGACATAAATTTGGCTTTTACTCTGGACCAATTTGACTTATCGACTTGATACTTACATAAACAAATACATCAAATTCACCAAGATAAAAAAGGGTCTAACGGAATGGGACGCTCTAAATTAAATGATATAGTTTTGGCGCTTACTACATTTACTTCCAAGTAACTGTGGGGCCCTTGCGCGGTGCGAGGGCCGAGCCGTAAATGCCGCTCATGCATTACTAGATGACAATCAAGGTTATTGGCGTGATTCTAATCCTTAAAATCACTCCCCGCACCACCCCCTCCAGCTACCGAGCCCGCCGAGTCCGGGAATCAATTAGTGTTTTACAAGTCGGCGGGTATCAGATACCCGACCTTGTTCACGCCGGGTTAAATGCATAAACACTACAAAAAAGGGAACCCACGATGCTTCGGGATGAAAATACGATATTCCAAGCAATTAAAGCGATGATTTATTACCGTGGCTAGTAACTATTTTATAAAATATAACTACGATGCGGTAAAATACTTATTTAGATTGCTTGTGTTTAAAATACGTTATGGAAAAAGAGAAAATGTTGGTAATATCATAAAGATATTTAGTTATAATACAGTTATTTAATTTTGTTATTTTTAGTTTTTGAATGGTCACCTTGCCTTTATTTTACATGCTTTACACCCATGACTGCTTTGGACGGCCACTCGGGAAAAGCGGAATTCGAATTTTTTTTATAAATTACAAATCATATGATTATTTTGTAATTTGCGTAAATTTGGATTGGACATTATAAATTTAATTCCTAGAAGTATAAAATTATGTTTAAAATATATTTATAGCAAATATTAACAGGTATTTTTTCAATTCAAAGCTAAGATGGCCACTTTGAGCTAACCTCTTAACCCCTACATAACTTTAGGACATATGAGTTTTTAGGGAAACAAACTAATATAAATATATTATTCATAAATTCGTAAGAAATGCCTCAAAATGGTCATTTAATTTATGGTATTTATTTAAATTTGCCAGAAATTTGCACGAGAACATAAAATGACAATTCCATTCATGCAAATATAATTTGATGAAAAAAGCAACAATATATCTGATCAAATGTAAGTCATTTCATCGTTAAAATAACTTAATTATCTGCCGACTCCTTGGATATTTTTCGGTTTTATTTTAAGTTTGTTTATACTAACAATAATTAAAAATCACAAATTGTTTGTTGTGACGGGATAAAAATAATATTAGATTATAATTTAAATCATCAAAGTTATTTTTATTTATTATTGATTTTATATTTTTCTCAATTACTTATCGGTAGTTTGTTAGTATGCTTAGGAGGTGAAATTTATTAAAAGTTAATGATGAAATTTAGACATTTATTAGATATAATATATCCAGAGAATAACAATAAATTTCTTTTGTTTAGATTTTTTATCGATCTAAAGAGGTTCAATTTGTATTTTATAGCCTACGAATAAAATAATGTATTTATAGCATTTAAATGTAAAATGAAGTAAGTATGTATATTCGTATCATCTCTTCAGAAACAAGTCTTGCGCAGGTGATTTACATATTGTTGGCATAAAATAAAATCTACCACCAAGCACATCGCGATGTGTTCGAAAAAATACTTAGCTCTAGATTTAGTCTATTATACCTTCGTCTACATCATCAGTTATCATCAAAAGAGATTGTGATCACAGGCTGACCTAATAGCAATAAAAAGTAACATAATTGATCAAACAAATTCAATAAACAACAAATTCACACGGAAAAGAAACGTATCTTTCAATTTACTAAAACAATGATTGAATTTATTATAGCGTGATCTTAAATTAGGGTGTGTTTAAAAATTAGCAAGGTAAAAATTAAAAAAAAAAAAAAAAACAATTTATCGACGTCTATGCTTTGTTTTTGATTTCATCTACTAATTAATCTATGAAACCTTAATATTATAGCTATATTTTTTTTTTTTTTTTTTTAACTATGTTTACTATCGAGTAAAGAAAACAACGAAGTTAAAAAGAGTTTTCAATATTCATCGTTCAGAAATGTTTAATATTATTACTAGTTGACCTTTACCCGGAGGGAGCAATTTGATATAAATCAACTTTTATTTTTAAACCAAGGAGTTTAATCTTCGCTCTGATGATACTCACCTTAATGTCTCTTGAAGTATTTTCGATAAGGTAAGGTAGTAAAAACATTCCAACTTGGGAATTTTCAAACGAAATTATTTTTCAGTTTTAAATACAAATGATAATGTACTACAGCGTTTATTCTGCTCTTCATTTGTGTTTCATATAAGAACAAATAATACGAGGATTTTTAAATATTTTGCAGCAAAAATAAACCACCACAACACCCATTCTTACCCTACGTATGACATAGAGTGACATGTTTAATAGGTTTTATCATCGAAGACAAATTCCGTTCAAAAGATGTCCTACCAGCACGCTGTAATGACTGCCATCTTTTTTTTTTATAGCATTTGACCACTATCTCACCTGATGGTAAGTGATGATGTGGTCCAAGATGTTGTTCAAGCTAGCCTAGAATTACTGGCTCTCAAGGATAACTGCCGGAACACACCGTTAGGTGCTTGGCGACGGATTTTCTACTTGAGGGTGGTAGCTAGCCAGGCGAGCATTCGCAAAATGCCCTACCACCATGCTGTAACGACTGCCATCGTAAGACAACAACCGGGACCGACAGCTTAACGTGCCCTCCGAAGCACGGAAGCGCTCAGTGGTAATGTCACTAGCGGTCACCCATCAAACTCCTGACCGCGGCGGACGTTGCTTAACTTAGCTGATCGATTAAGAACGGCTAAGCAAACTTCGCTACGAGCGCTTGAAAAATATAGTTTAAAAGAAGCAATCATTAAAAAATCACAAATATACGATACGAAAAATTTAAGTCATGTGCGGGATTCGAACCCGCGTCCATCCACCCCTTGAGCCGGGGTATGCTCTAACCAATGGAGCTAACATGACATAACATTATATAATAATATTATATGACTTAAATTTTTCCTATCGTATATTTGTGATTTTGTAATGTAATCCGCATAGCAGGCGTTATAACAAACCTAACAATATTAGAAGCAATCATGTAATAGACAATATTAATATAATGTTATTAGTAAGTACCCATTTTAGGAAGATTCCTACGAACGCTGTATAAAGATCAAAGAACATTGAAGATTGGTTATTTAATAGAATAGCCTCAGTGACCTATAAAGTGTAGCCGCCGGCTAAGATATTCTGGAAAGTTCTGCACTCAATCTCTCTGAATATATCTTAAATCTAGTTCTTGCTGAGTTGTCTATCGTTTTATTTTTACGTTACAATTTATCAAAGAAAACATTTTTAGTATATTATTGAAATATATTATTGAGGCAATAACTTTCGTGTTTTCTCATCCAATATGAGGAAAGGAATGTTTATTAAAGATCTCATAGCGTAGTTTTCTTAATCGTATTTTAAACAACGTTCCTGTCAGTCATGCTTGGATGGGTGACCGCTAGTGGCATTACTTCGGAGCGCTTCCGTGAAAGTCGAAGGGCACTTTAAGTAGTCAGTCCCAGTTGTTGCCTTAGGCTGACAGTCGTTAAGGCATCGTGGTAGTACATTTTGACAAGGCCCTCTGGCTAGCTACCACCCTCAAGTAGAAATCTATCGCCAAGCACCTAAACGTGTGATTGAGAGCCTTTACCATCGGGTGAGATAGTAGACTGGCACATCGAATATAATTTTAAATAGATTTATATCTTTCAATACCTATCCTAGGTATACGAGTATGACAATGTTTGGTCGGTATCATAATAATAATATGTTTCCTACTAAAGACGATACAAGAACATATAAAAAATACTTTTTTTTCTAAAACACAAATAATTTGGCTTCCCTTTTGATGGCTAGCCGCATTCCTGACGCCAACCCTTCTTAGGAATGCTCCTTTAGTTAGCCCTTTTACCTTTCGGTGAAGGGCGAGCCGCGTGGACATGCAATTCAAATCAATTCGTGTGAAAAAGAAGAGTAACCATAAAATATTATTTTAAACGTCATTGCCTATTTTTGACATCTTTTTTTAAAGCTTAATATTATTTACGTACGACCCCAAAAACGATCAAAACTTTTCTCTTTTCGTGATATTTTTATGATACAGTGAAGTTGTTATGATCGTATTTTGAACAATAAAATAACCAGGCAAGTATATGCAACTACAACGTGAATTTGTATCTGATCAAAATAATGAATGTTTGATTGTTTACAGGTGAATCAAAAATTGTTTGATTTTGAATAACCTGGTCTTCTTAATCTTAACGTCCTTAATAAGGACGTTAAGATGCTAAAGAATCAATTTCTCGATCGTGCGCTCGTAGTGTCAAGACCTCCTGAGGATGCTTCGTGTAGAAGCGAAAGTCGTCGTAAATTCTTCCGGTTTGGCTGCGTGGCGTTTGTAAAGAATCAATTTCTCGATCGTGCGCTCTTAGAGTCAAGACCTTCTGAGGATGCTTCGTGTAGAATCGAACGCGTCGAAAATTCTTCCGGTTTGGCTGCGTGGCGTTTGTGACGTCACGCCAGCTTAACAGGTAAATTAGGCGGAATTGTATATATTTTTCAAGTGTTTTATTAATTTAATGTTTTCTTAAAATATTTTATAAATATTTGTACCTATATATTCCGTTTATCATATATTTCTTTTCCTCTACGTGAATGAAAGAAGATATATAAGTAGAGTTGATCATTTCAAAAATTCGATTGGCAAGTGATTCGAGAACAGTTTAAGAAAAGGAACATGAATATTGTTTTAAAGTACTGGTTGAGATACTGCTAAAATAATTATAGAGGCTGGATAAAAGGAGCGACGGTAGGGAACTGAAAAATTAAAAAAATAAAAACAAATGAAAATCGCACGAGCCAAGCCCGCATAGATGAATAATAGAGATGTGTCAATCTACCGCAATAGTGATTTTCTACTATCCAGCACGAAAAGGGCGGCTTCGTTGTAACATTTCCTAGTTAAATCAATGTTTGCTGTGAGCGTGAGGAAAAGTGATTGAAGAAAAAAGCGGTTACTTTTTACCTGCAGACTTCAATTAGTTCCTATTGTTAGTTTTTAATACATACAATAGGAACATTCACGTAAACAATAACAGGAACATATTATTTATAGATTCGAATATTTTTATTATATAATAGTACCTGCGGAGTGTTTCTTACTGAAAACGATGTTTTTCTCGATGGTATAGGTGAATATAAAAATTGTTTGTATTACAGAGGAGCATTTGTTTTAGATTTAATGGTATGCCATGCAATGATGCATGCATAAGGTTCTTTAATGTGTATTATAGGAATATTATAATATAAACTAATTATAATGTTATACTACAGTCTATTTTGTGTTACAGAGATAACAAATTTATTTTTTTAGTGTGATATCGAACCAGCGCTTTCTGAGGAACTGAAATTTCAAACAACGATCCCCAAGACATCTGCCAAGCCAACACAGCCTCCACCACTATGGGGGTTTGCCATAATCTTCACGCTTGGCAGGCGGCTTTGGGATCGCAGTGAGAGATATCAGTTCCTCAGATAGTGCTACTGTCCACCTTCTGGTGTGTTACCCTTGCGAAAATAAATATAAGTAAGCTATTGTCACCAAATCTTTGTAAAAAAATGTTTACTTTGATAAATAGATGAAAAAAAAGAAATACAATTACTCGTCATTGGCCAAAATAAACCACAGCACGTAGAAGTAAATCTGTTCAAATTATGCAGTATGCCGTATGCAACCTTCCATAGCTTGTTACTTATGGCGTTCATAAACGTACCAAATGTGCCCATAAACCTTGGGTGCCCTGACCTCGGCTGGATATATGAAAACGTCAACAATATTATACCGGAAAAATGTTATTTCGCAGAGTGCATCCAAGGCTTTGGAAAAATATTATTGTAAGCGCAACATTACAGTTCTCTCTGGAGAAAAAATCACTCTGTAATTTGAAAAAGAGTATTTTAACGTTGTCTTAGGTTTTCGCGATTATTAAACATCTGTAAACGGTTCAAATTGCGTATGTTTATCATTTTTGTCCCGACGTGTCATACAATTGGACGACACAAATCTGCAAGACCTCTGGACACTGTAAGTGATTACTGCGTGAATAGGTAACGTTATGATTAATATAAAATTTCTGACGGTAGGACACATAATTTCTCAATAACTCATGTGACAAATAAAACCTATTAGTCACCCCGTGACCACGATCACTGTAAAGTGTTTGAAACATCGGGACAAAAATAATGGTAAACATACGCGATTTAAACAGTTGTGCGTATATATTTCCTGTATAAATATTTTTTTTCTTCTTTCTACATATTATAATTAATCTGTACACATTTACACCACCTATCTGTTTTTATTCCTCAGTTATCTATGTTTTCCATTCAAGGTTGACTGTAAGAGATCGCTTTAAGCGATAAGTCCATTGTACTTTAGCTTTAAGAATTATTTATATGTGTTTTAAATATTTGTGGTGTACAATAAAGAATTTTTGTATTTGTATTTGAATCAAACACAATTCGTAATTTTAAAAATTTTGACAATAATTAAACCGACTAGAAACTGAAATTATTCTAAAACAAATATGCACTAAAAAGTAAGTAAATGAAACCATCTAATAAAGTCTTTCTATTCATTTTACATCGACAAGTAAAAAAGAAGAACATCATCAATGTAGTCGAAGACAATTAAATACACATTATTACGGATAACTGAAATACTACTACGTACGTCAAAACTTAAATTTAAATGGGACTAAATGACTAGCACCATTCAAGTTATATACTTTCGGATATAAAAAATATCATCAAAATCGGTACATCCTGTAGCAAGTTATTAGGTAACACAAAGAAAAAAAATACACGACAAAATACAACGAGATTAATTATAGGTATGTTCAGGATTCAAAATATAAAGTTGAACTGAGAATCTCCTCCTTTCTACAAGTGGGTTAAAAAGGTATCTTTTTTATGTTATTGTGACCGCACAAGCACACAGCCCACCTGATGTTAAGCGGTAACTTCTGCCTATAACAAATCCATTTCGTCGAACGAACTTCACTGCGCCCGTCATACTGAGACATAGTTGTTGATTCTCGTGTGTCTGTAATTTTGGGTCTCAAAGACTCCTGCCGGAACACACTGTTAGGTGCTTAGCGACAGATTTTCTGCTTGAGGGTGGTAACTAGCCAGGCGAGCATTCGCAAAATGCCCTCCCACCATGCAGTGAAGCTGAAGCCAGCGGTGGGGATCGAACCATGAACATGCGGCACCGCAGACCATAGCTATAGCCGCTCCACCATCATTGCTTCAAAATCCACTAAGAAATGTACTTACCTCCGCCAAAGAATTTCCAGGTATCTTCAAGCAGAACATGAATGGCGTGTTGACTCGGTTGAGGATCTCGCAGTAGTCCAGGTTCACCCCCCGAGGCCTCAGGAGTCGAAAGTAGGTGCCAAGCGACGATCCTTGCGATGCGAGGTGGGTCCCAAATAGACGCATGAAACCCGCTCCTAAGGGAAATTAAGGTGATCAAACGCTTTTTCCAATATATACTTTCATAATACAATTGATAACTGAAAACTGCTAATAAAAGAAATAACTAAAATATTTGAAAATTTCTCAATATCATTTGCAAGAACTTTACAAAATTACAAAATTACAAATTTACGAGCGTTATAATTTAAGTCATGTGCGGGATCCGCGTCCATCTCCCCTACAGCCGGGATATGCTCTGACTCCATAGAATATCCATAACTTTTTCTCAAAATATTTAACATATATTTGTTTTTAAAAATTGCATATGAAGATTTATATCCAATATAATACTTTCCATGTTTGGTACAGAGTTTAAAAGCAGAGGCGTAAATTGTGTGCTGAAATTGGTTTTATAATCGACATAGTTGAAATTGATTTTGGAACTAGACATCAATTAGACTACTAAACTTCTACTGAACGAAAAAAGAGTTTTCAAAACACACATTTTTTTGTAATATAGTCGTTACTCTTCTGCACCTTTTTATATATGATTTACAAGTTATTTCGCATGCTATTACAGAATACTGTTCGAGTTTAAGTCTAACGAGCGATATGTCGAGATAAAATGTTAAATGATACCTCGAAGTCAACAAAAGAAATAAATGACTTGTAATCACCGAAAGAATTTTATTATTCCCAACTCTGGAACATAATGACCAAAGTTAGAATTAAAATTCAAAGCTTGCAAGTTAGTGTTATGAAAAAACGTAATAGCGTTTTGTTTCAGCTCTCTTAAATAAGAAAGATTTATGGCAAACATTTATATGAACATCTTTCTACTTTTTTGTTTTCAGGTGTAATAATCATTTTTGTTTCATTTTATCTAAATACTTTTAGATTACTTCTTTATTGCTCCAGTTTTGGAAATAAGATCTGTTTTGTGTTCACATAATTATTTTTTACTGATGGTGAGATTTTCGTTGTACTTAGTGATTTTGATTTTATAAAAAATAATACCTGAACTTTTTAGTAGAATATTGTATTATTTAGTTACGGTACAAGCAACATTTGACTCTTCTCTACTTAATTATATTCCATTGCCTTTTTCATGTCTATTTATTTTATGAAATCAAATGACGCAATTAACTGGTTATTTAAACAAAACTAAAATTTTGTCGTATCTACAATACTGATAGTCATGGGAGCAGTCAATGCAGTCAACGTTGTCTATCTATATCCAACCTCATCATTCATTAGCAATAGGTGAAATAGTTTTTTTAAAGCCTTTAATCAGTTGCAGATGTTCCTGAATAAGGTTTAAAATGTTCACATCTTCGCAGAATATATCCTCAGATAATATTTAGCAAATGAAGAATGCTGGTACGACCTCCGCCTAGTAGCCAATATTGCTGTCATTTAAGTTTCAAATTAGATATTCATTGAGTTCCTAAGGTATACCTTTATGTTTCACATATTTTGGAACGGTTTACACAAATAATATCAAAAATGTTGGTATGCTTAATCGTGAGCAAGCTCAAAGCTGTTGGAGACGGAATTGTCCTTTTGTTGTTTTTTACACGACTGCCCAAAATAAGAAGAGATATGTTTTCAGGGTTTAAGTATGTATGTATGTTTGTGAGTTATTCCATCATAATTTCTAACCGGTCAAACTGATTTCAATGCAAGATATATCGTTAGATTCGTATTGACAGCGCAAGTGACACTAGGTACGTGAAAAGAAATTAAAAACAAATTGTCGGATTTTAGACCCCATATTGGGAAATAAAAAAAAATGTTTTTCCAATCCTGTCGTATCGTGTATCAAAATGAAAAGCATTAAAACACGATTTCAAAAATACATATACCTAACTTGCAGTTTTATGTTCAATGGAACGATAAAACGTTTGACGATATTATATAATTTGCAGTCGAGTGTTTTACTTTTATTACTAATTTTACTGTTTTGAAATACAAAAAATATGGTTTATTGTATTACTATTAGATTAGATATTATCACTTCTAGATTATTATTACAGTGATAATTTGTAACATCACAGTGATGATTTGTAATATCATAGTAAATAATTGTGTCACAGTTATGACTTGAAATATAACATTGATAATTTTTACCATCACAGTTATGATTTGTAATATCTTAGTGATTATTTGTAATAATATCACAGTGATCACTTGCAAATATATATGCGAAACCATAGTGGTGAATTGTTATATAACAGTAATGATTTGTACTGTATCAGCCGGATTGCCCACTGTTTTGCCATAATCCCCACGCTTGGCATGCGTATTGGGGATCGCAGTTTAAGATATTAGTTCCTCAGAAGGCGCTGTGCTCACCTTCCGGCACTTAACCTTTAGTGATTTGCAATATCACATAATTACTATTAGGTGCGAAGTTGGCTTGCTTAGTCAACTGACAAAAAATAAGGTTTTATTTCTTATTTCATCACGAATACTAAAAGCCCTCCTAAGAAACCAGATAAGAACAAGATGCTCCTAAGATTACAGTGTACAAGAACCCTACAGTTCCAAGAAGGAAAAAGGTCGAAAATAATTACATGATAGCGGTCTTATTTAAACGTTGAAAGCTCAGTGGGTTTTTTTAGGGTTCCATACGATAAAATGGGACCATAAAACGCTGTCCATTCATACGTCCGAGCGTCCGCGTCTTTGGATCCGTATTAGTGTAATTGAAATTTCCACAGGATATTAACACACTTTTTCTGACGAATATTAGAAGGAAAAATTAAATAATAAAAACAATCCTTAATACGAGTATGTATTCGTCTAAACTCAAACTCCACTTTGTCTTATAGTCGAATGGGCACTTCGTTCGAATGGTCTTAGTCATGAACCAACTGGTTTTTTTTTAATGTGATTGTGACGAAACTAGCAATGTTAAGCGGTTATCTTTGCCTATAATAGATGCATTTTGTAACAAGTGACGAACTGCACTGCGCTCGTCACCCTCCGACATAGAGTTGTTAAGTCTCATGTGCTTGTAATTTTACTGACTCTCAAGAACAGCTGCCGAAACACACTGTTAGGTTCTTGGCGACATATTTTCTGCTTGAGGGTGGAGGCCAGCCAAGGGAGCATTCACAAAATGCCCTCATACCATGCAGTGAATCTCAAGCCAGCGGAGGGGATCGAACCATGGATCTGCGGTGCCGCAGTCCGTAGCTATAACCGCTCGGCCATCATTGCTACGAAAATTAAAAAAAATTGAAATTACAAGCAAAGGCTGTTTTTTTTATGCTATCATGATGGAACAAGCACGAGGTGTTGTTAAGCGGTAACCTTTGCATAAAACTGATACAGTTCGTCACAAGTGGCGTTCTGCACTGCGCCCATCACCCGGACACATAAAGTAAAGCCTCATATGCTAGTAACATTATCGGCCATACCCTTGAACTTGGAACACAGTTATACGAACATTACTGCTTGACCGTACACATAGGTATGGTAGCAGTATTCTCTCGGACAAACTCGCACAAAGTTTTCTAATGCTACTAAAATTAAGTCAAGTTTTTTTATGCTTGGTAGTTTAGCCTTTGACCGCTATCTCACCTAATGGTAAGTGATGATATGGTCGAAGATATTGTTCAGGCTAACCTAGAATTACTGGCTCTCAAGAACAGCTTCCGGAATACACCGTTAGGTGGTTGGCGACAGATTTTCTACTTGAGGGTGGTAGCTAGCCAGGCGGGTACTTGCAAAATGCCCTACCACATGTTATAACGGCTGCCATCCGAAGACGACAACCGGGACCGACGGCTTAACGTGCCCTCCGAAGCAGGAATAGCTCAGTAGTATTGTCACTAGCGATCACCCATCCAACTCATGATCGCGGCGGGCGTTGCTTATCTTTGCTTTAAGTTATATTATTTTGCCCACTATCTGATGATTGAAAACCAGACTTTACAACGTTTTATCTAAATAAAATGCTGCAGGAGTCCTTGAATCCAATTAACAAGAACGGTTGTTCCGTCAGCCTTGGTTCCGGAGAGGAAAAGATCCTTATCGATAATTAGCTGCAAGCGCCTTTTGATGTTTTCTTTTGCTTTTGGGAATTTATTATACGCATTAGATTTCGTCCGTTTTCGGAACACGGAACATTTTATTAAAAAAATATAATTACAGACTACAAAGTTGACGATTCTTTCGAAGACAAAAATGATTGTTAGAAATCTTTCAAGTTTATTAATTTACTGTACTGTATCAGCCGGATTGACCCTTGCTGAACAACGCCTCTCCCATTAAGGGGGGCTATGGCAACTGATATTTTTTACCACGTTGACACAATTCATCACTGTCACACAAGTTATATACAATATTACAAATCATCACTATGATATTACAAATCATCACTATGGTATTAAAAATCATCACTGTGATGTGACAAATGATCACTGTAATATCATAAATCCCCACGCTTGGCAGGTGTTTTGGAAATCACAATATCAGAGAACAGTTCCTCCGAAAGCGCTGCTACCTTCCGGTATTTTTGCCTAACTCGCCTCTTACTTCACCCACGGGAAGACAATCTATCCCTGCACCCCACAAGATATTTATATATAAAAAATATTTATCTGAACTTTTTTTATGTTGTAGCGTTACGCCTATCTTATTCAGTCATCCTTCTCGTTTTGCTTGATACTGCACTGCGCTCAGCTTTCCCAGATTAGTTATTATGCCTCACCAAGTAATTTCACTTGCTCTAAACACTGCATTGTTCACCGCTACTGTTAAAAGATCTGTATTTTATTTTCATGTATGTTTCTCGCGGTGGCTTTTTTATAGTTCGCGAGCCAGTGACAGAGTTTCATCATTCATGATCAAGTTTCTCCCAGACGATAATTGGAAAAATGCGTCAGAGAGTTGTATCACGAAGCCCTGTGAACGTTCCGCGCGAACAAGCTGCGGTTCCGTGGGTGGGCATAAGCAGATGTTGCCTCCCACTGGCCAAGAAAACAAATTTAATTATAATGATTATCTCCCGATTGAAATATTTTTAAATTATACCTAATTCAATATTTTAAATAAAAAAACCGGCCAAGTGCGAGCCGGACTCTCGCACCGGGGGTTCCATACAAACATGTAGGTATATAAGTAACAGTTATAGTATTTTTATTGCTTAATGAAATCCGTTACATTTTAAAATTGTTAATAATATTTTTATTATAATTAACTAAAAATGTATGCTTTTCGCAATTTTTTCTTTATCTATGTGCTTATGTGTGATGTAAAACGTTGGTTCGTATCAAATTTCAAGATTCTGAGTTCACGGGAAGTCCCCTGTAAGATATGATTCCCTTGCGTGTGTAGAAAATTTGCGGCATAAACGGCTGTATATTTTGATTTCGTTAGCTTGGAAGTTTGACTTTTTTACAGCTTTAAGGGACATCAGACCTAAATATTTGATATGAATTTCAGCTTGATACCTCCACGCATTCTTGAGAAAAAGGGTCTTGACAGACACACGGACAACAAATTGATCCTGTAAAGGTTCCGTTTTTTTCCTTTTTAGTTACGGAACCCTAAAAAATTACATCTGAACTGTACTAAGCCGGATAGTCCACTGCTGAACACAGCTTCTCCCAATATGGGGGGGTTTGCCATAATCCCCACGTTTTGCAGGCGGCAAGGTGAATTATCAGTTCCTCAGAAAATGCTGCTGTCCACCTTTTGGTGTATTACCCTTAGTCGCTTCTTACGACACCCACGGGTAAAGATGGGGGGTGACATTCTAGTCTGGCAAAAAATAGTCAGCTATTTTGTCTCAATGGAAAACTTATCAGAGAGCAGTTTATATGCCATTGTGAATAAATAAACATGTAAGCTGCCTACATATCGGTGGAATTATTGGCAGCTGAGGCCCCGACGGGTTTAACACAGAAGCCAGACTTCGATGAAGGGTGAATCGGAGAACCATATCACGCTCAACAGGAGCATCTATCGGCTTAATAAGGACATTGTGGATGACAGCTCTGACTAACGCTGCCGGATCCACAGCTGACGTTCACGGGGCTTTTTAACGCAAGTCAACCCTCTAAAGCATTTTATAAGTTATTGCCCGAGATGAAATGATTGACTAAATTTGTAGCTTGGCTTTATTTCTAAAGCTTGTAAAATTTTTTCATTATATTATTGATTGACTTTTTTAGAGCATGGTATACATGCTATTTATATAAACACCAACATATTCTCAAACGTTTTTGGTCCTATACAAATGGAGACGAGCCGATTGCCATCTAATAGACAGTTCTAAACTCCGAGCTACTACCGATTTTTTTTTATTGCTGATAGGCTAGCCTTTGACAACTATCTCACCTGATGGTAAGTGATAATGTGGTCAAAGATGTTGTTGAAGCTAATCTAGAAGAGGCTTTCAAGGACAGCTGCCGGGACACACCGTTAGATGCTTGGTGACAAATTTTCTCCTTGAGGGTGGTAGCAAGCCAGACGGACATTCGCAACATGCCTTACCACCCTGCAAATTTGTCAGCAAAAGCTGACTAGACCAGGAATGAAACCCAAAATTTCATTTTTTTCTAAGTGAAGCATAAAACCATTCAGCCAACGAAGCGGACAGTAAAAGGGTTGAAAACGCCAAAATTATACAAGTAATCCATCATACCATCATACCTAAGTACCGGTTTGATATGAAAAATTATATTGCGCAAAAACAACTGAACAAGCGAGCTTTAGCCAGACCTGTCAAACGTTATTAAACTAAGGTATAAACTAATAATATACATTCATGAAACATTAATAACGTCAAACGAAATACTAAACGTATTCAGACCATTTTTAGACTGAAATGCTAAAGTTCTATTTTCAAATATAGTTTCGTTATATCCTAAAATAGTTGAATTGGTCTATATTTTCACGTTGCTTGGCAAATGACAGCTTTATTGGATAGTATTTATATTTTGAAACGTTTGACTTCAAACTTCGACCGAGTTGATATGAGACTTTAAATTTTCATTTTCGCTTATTCTCGTGGCGTAAATTAATAACCGCAAAACGCGGACTGCAATCGTGGCATAAAATATAAATTAATACTGTTTATAAACAGTTAAACGCCTTGGTGTGCACCATATCAATTATGGACGAAATACTGATTGATGATCCTGTGAATCCTGATTTTCGTCTTGGTAGTTACCACCACAATGTCAGATGTTCTACCTCGAAGCAGTAGTGTGTAAGCACTACTGTGATGTGTAATGGACAAGTGTGACGTTTACCTTCCATCCATGTTCATCTCATGACTTAATAACAGAAGATAGAAAATAATGGAAGTGAAAAGAGTGTAACTCCAATAAGCACAAACCTATACATTATACAAGCCTGGGATACCTAGCACGTGCAGAAATAATCAGAGAGTATCTAAGATTTTTTTACCAATAGATGAGTTGTGAACTCCCCAGATTTACAAGGTAATTGCCGTAGTCGCTACCAGACTTGCACTTCTAAGCGTCCGGTAAATACCTTGCCGCTAATCGTGTGTTTTTAGGGTAAGGTTGTGGACAATATGCCTTCCTGTGTCATGAGACACTGCACTAATTATACAGGCACTGCGTAAGATAAGAAAAATATATATATATGTGAACTGGATCTGCTATCCGAGAAAGGGAAGGAAGAGAGGAGCTTTGGAATAGTTAAAGAGAGGCAAAGGGAAAAGTATTAGAAGGTGGGCAGCAGCGACCTCTGCCATCACGATGCCAATTCTTATTGGCATCGTAACTGCGATCACCAAGACGTCTGTTATATTTGGAGATTATGGCAAATATCTCTTAATATGGTGAGGATTTTGTTTAAAGGTAGACATCATGTCTGTAATAGTATGTGAAATATGCTGTCAGCGATTTGTGGCCAGCGACCGACCACTACATCAAATCCAACTCTTGTATGTTCTTGGGTCGTCTTGTTCATGTTAGAGACGTGTGATACATGTTGATCATGTTGAAAAATAGGACGATAATGATGTCTTTGTCAACATCATCATTTAACATCAGGTAAAATAGTGGATGAACAGAACTAAAAAAAATCGCCCATGTGTGAGTCGGGCTTGCCTATGAAGAGTTCCGTACCATTATCTTTACATCATTAGACCCTATATTATAACCTTTTTTTTCAAGGGCTCGAGTCCGACTCGCTCTTGTCCAATTTTTAGTTATTATTATAGCGGCATCATAAATACACCATGTGTAAAAAAATTCAACTGTCTACCTACCACGGTTCATGAGATACAGCCTAGTGACAGACAGACAGACAGACAGTGGGGTCTTATAAATAGGGTCCCGTTTTTACCCTTTGAATACGGAACCCTAAAAACACGAGAATAATATCAGTATTTCTTTTATATTGTAGACACCATGGCGCCAGCTCGGTGTAGCCAGATCTTCATAAATAGTTTATACGACACTCAAAGAGATAGTTAACGCTTTATTTTTAGCTATTTAGCCAACATTAACAGGTTTAATATTCTAGTTTTCCCTTTTATGCTTGTTCCAGTTCTCATTAAGTTTTATCTTAATGGAAAACATAAACACGAGACTGCGTATAAAAGGTAAATAAAATCTGTACCTTTTTCTGAACAGAGAATAGTTTTAGAGGAAAATAAAGGCATACGATGGGTTTTCGTAATGCGAGAAAAACTTTCGTGTATTGGTTTATTTCTTATCTTACATTTTGTACTGAGCTTTTAGGCCCATTTTATTATTTATATTTTGGTATAAAAGTAAATTTTACACATCTTACATTAAGTATTTTTACACATCTGGCTTGAGTAGCTACTTGCTCATAGTTTAAATACTTTTTAAACATCTACATGTATGTCGTTTTTACACAATGATGATTTTGTTTGCCAGTATACTTTTGCACGTGATATTGACCACCAATTAGTATATAATTATTTATATACGTTAATCTACACGCTTCTGATCGATACTAGGTTATTGTACTCGTGAAGAGACAGTGCGTGGTACCGTGACATAATACTTAAGTGAATGGATTTTAGGTTAATTTCCACGGAGCGCTTTCCATAATAACGTAGTTTCTTTAAGTAGTAGTTTTTCAAACTTGGTATTTTGCATGCATGTCGAGTCTAAAATAATTCTCATAATTATTCAGAAAATTCAAACTTTAAGTCTATGATAACTTATTTTAACATTTAAAGTTAAAAGCGGTAATAAATCGGAAAAATGGCAAATAAGTAGCATAAGTTAAGGACATACATGAAAAACTTCACCGAGCTTGAATACTGCAGTGTTTAAAAAATGGAAAGCAAAGCTCGTAAGGTTTCAAAACACTAGCAGTGGAAATTATTGGAATCGAATCGGTCTATCTCGTTTTTGATTTCCTATGAAGTGAGAATATAGGGCTGTCGCTCTTCTGATCACAGAAAAGAGAAAGCAATATTATATTTCTCTATGCTACTGATAGTAAATCAAACGTCTGCTCGTATTAGTTCCAGTGTCACGGCTCTGTATAAAATTACACTAAGATTATAGCCACCCGTGTCAGTTCTAATGTTTAACATGCTACGTCTTTCAAACCTTATTACATAGTTTTTGCACAGTAATACTAAGGAGGACACTATCTGACGTCAATTGCAGGAATTATTGCCCAGAGGCAGTGGCTTTGGACTGACGCTTAAGGGGTGCATGGTTAGAATCCTGCTGCGAGCTAAAGATTTTCAGCATAGTGGTGGTACTCGGTTTATAATGCTAGGTAGCCGTAAAACGCTAAGGCGTTTAGCACTATAAACCGAGTCTCAGATGTAGTCTTTGAGAGCCAGTAATACTAGGTTTATCCTATCATGAACACGAGCTACAGGTAAGATTATAATATTCAATGGTTATTATATTACCTAATTTAACAATACATTACAAACTAGAAACAACACTACAGCTACTACAACGAAAGCATTTGTCCATTGCAAGCTTACAGGTAGGACAAATGCTCCGGTTTGATTCCAATACTATTTTTTTTATATTTAATTAGAAAACGGCTTTTGCCCAGCACGTTTGTTTATAAATTATTATTTAACACACAGTTTTTAGCGTTTTTATTTCAATTATTGCACCGTTGACTCCTAATACATGTACTTCAAACGACTATTCACGTATTCATTAGGGGCGCTGTTAAAATGCAAAGAAAACTTTGCATAGGTGACGTAAAAACGGGTAATTAAGGAAACTTTTACTAGAGGTAATGGCAGCATAAATTAGGGCCTAACCTAGTTACATAAGAATTTAAAATAAGAACTTACCTAACTGAACCAATTCTAAGCGCTTGTCCACGACGAAATGCCACGGAAACGCTTTACAGAAACTGGCAACACCAATTTTCAGATCTGTCACTTTACTCGACGAGGCGACTGACACAGATTCATTCACGGCTTCGCAGTTATCCTCTTTTGACTTCTGACGTTGTGGAATGGCGTTTATTTCGTACCTGAAATGGGAAATGTGGTTATTTTCCATCAACTTTACACACAATAGCCAATAGGAGTAGTATTGCCTTGGACTGATATGTAACTGATCAAACGTGAGTGTTTCAACTCACACAATGGCATACGTTAATGACAAAATACTTTAGACTTTATTGGTAAACGTTTAGAGAAAAGCTAGTTCAAGAGCCCAAGGTTTTATGAAGAATATACAGGGTTATTGGTATAATGCTAACAACCTCTTTGGAATTACTTCTACTAGTCATAACAAACATGTTGAGTTAGTTTTTTTTTGTATGTAAATATTCAAATTTATTCAAAGGGCGCAAATTCCGGCGCAGTCCAGTGTTGCCGCGGCGGGCGCTATTGGCTCGGAGAGACTCAAAACTGAGCATGATATGGTTCTCCGATTCCTTCATCAAACGATATGCTTCATCGAAACCACGCTTAAACAATTGTCGCTTTAGCGAAAAAACTATTCGTCGAACGAACGGTTCGCCGAAACCACTCCTTGACGACGGTTTGTTTTACGAAAGAATCCTTCTCCATTCAAAGGTTCGCCGAAAACTCTCATTACATCGAGCTAAGTAATATAAAATATTAAATTACAGGCTCAAGAGTGTTTTGACATCAGGTGGTCCTCGTGCTTATTCCGTCAAATACACATAAAAAAAAGACAAAAAAAATAGAAAAAAAAAATGTTAAGAAAATAATCATCCATAAATGTTTGTTCGGTCTAATAGAAGTCAACACAAAGAGGTTGTTTGCATTTTACCAATAACCCTGTATAAATGAGTCTAGCGAGGTGATAGAAGTGTTGGTCAACCTACAGGCCTGTTGATGCACAAAGTCTCGCCCCTCTACAGTAAATTATTGATGCGCATTTGTACGGGTAGCCCTCATTTGTACACTCACGTCGTAGTGTGAGTGTCCTCCGAAGCACGGAAGCTGTCAGTAATAATGTCTCCAGCGGTCACCCATACAACTCCTGACCGCGGCTTAGCCGATCGACTAAGAACGGCCAAGCAGACTTCGCTACGAGCGCTTCTTAACTTAGAGAAAATTTATTTTTCACTGTGTCTCAAAAAGGCCACTCAAAAAAATGAAGAGCGCCTTCGTGAGCAGAAAAGTCTGTATACATATCGCGACATATATAAGTGTTCTTCCTGGGAATTACTGCCACAGTAGTCTATTTCTACTATTAAGCAGTAGGTAGGAGTATGCATAACTGCGATACGGTTTGAAGTGTATGGGTGCCGCTGTAATTACAGGCACGTTTTAGGGTGTTGGAATGTTTGACGAAATGCATCTATCATACACAGAGGTTACCGCTTAATAACAGATGGGCCTCGTGTACGTTCCGTCATAATTCCATAAAAATGCCTCATTCTAACGACTAACGAGCATATACTACAACTAGAGTAGATTAGTGTACATGAGCTTATCCAAAGTCAAGGTGATGCTGTTACGGCGACATTAGTGTCCGTTGCAGGGTTTTAATATGACTATTATGAAATAGGAAACCTATATAGAAATAACAAAATTAAGAAAGAAAAAAAAAATTGGTCGTATAAGTTTTTTTATTCTTGTTAATCAGTGTTAAGGCTGACAAGCTGCCCGCCTGATAGTTTTTCTTTAATGTTATTGGGGCTATTTAAACGGACTAACCTCTGCCTATAACAGATGCATTTCATCACAAGTCACGAATTGCACTGCGCCTGTCACCTTGAGACATAGTTGTTAAGTCTCATGTGCCTGTAATTTCACTGGCTCTCAAGGATTACTGCCGGAACACAGCGTTAGGTGCTTGGCGACAGATTTTCTACTTGAGGGTGGTCGCTAGCCAGGCGGGCATTCGTAAAATGCCCTTCCACCATGCGGTGAAGCTCAGGCCCGTGGCGGGATTCGAACCATGGACCTGAAAGTTACGCGTTACCCCTGTCCATTACAGTTTCTGTATATTTGTTTTCACGATGCTTGACACTGAACTGAGCTTGTCTATTTATTTATTTATTTATTTACTTAATAGGAAAACCAACAGCTTTTTACGCTAAACATGTACGATAAACTAGCATTAGAAAGCCAATTACAGGTTCTCACGAATAAATTAATTGTCTCCAAGACTTTAGAGCTTATGTCTCATTTGCCCAGTCATTTCAATTGCTATAGTGCACTTCAAAATAACCAAAGCAGTAATTACAAACGAATGCCATGAGAAAATATAGCAGACACTGAAAGACCTACCTACATTCCTGCTAAAAATACCTACGACTTCGTTAACTACATTGCAAATAGAACTATCCTTCTCTGACGCAACAAGTTCACATGACTTCACACGAGTCTCAAGATTCTGTTATATCTTCTAACTTATTCAACGAAATCCAATAAGACCCTCTATAAAATTCAAATAAGATGGCAGGAGAGATATTCATGGTACCAAATACATGCCTCCGCAGTCTCGAAGAAAAACATGAATGTCAATGTCAAAGTAACGAAACACTCTCGTGTAATAAAGACTATTGTATACTAGAGGTAGAGATGAATAACTTGAGCTCCCTGAAGTATTGTGGTATTATGATTTCAAGTACCTATGTCTACAGCTTAAGTAATAGTGCTTTTGACATATTGGCAGATGGCCATTACCTACAACTCTTCGTGACGTAATCCAATTGGGGCATTTGGCGCGTGGCCGTTCTGAGCTCACGGAAAAGGGAAATAAATACTTAGATAACGCGAGCCAAAAAAAGCCGTTTGTTTCTAGTGTGAACAAAACATTTTTACCAAAGAATGGAACCAACTTCAATATTCAAATGTGTGCAATAACTTGTTGAAGTCGGTACCATGATGGTTCAAAAGTACCTATTATCACAATATTGTGTGCATGGTTACCGATTTCGACAAGATATGTCACAAATTTGAGTGTTGAAGTCGGTTCTATATATTGTATGTAAAAAGAAAACCTTATAAATGACCCTTGCTACTTATGGGATCTATTGTCATATCATTGTCAATGATTATATCATCAAGACAGGAAAATACTTTTCAGTTATTGGAGTGTAACTCAAAGACGGCTTGACCGATTTTGATGAAATTAAAATGGGACCACACAGTAAGCATCAGCTTTCAAATTAAAAAAAAAACGTTTAAATTGGTTAACCCAGTCAAACGTTCTGAGAACATAAAAAAAACATACAGACCTCCTCCTTTTTTGAACTCGGTAGAAAAGAACTATTTATGTATAAAGGATGGCCATTACAATGGACTGCATTCTTGCGAGATGGAATGTGACAACGTGGTCACGCTGCTGGAACGAACATATACCTATTAATTTAGTATTTAATTCTACATTCTTAGTGACAACAGGTTTGCACAACTTATTTTTTCAGCAAGATGTACATACATATGTTTAGGTAAAAATTAAAATGTGTTAAACTTAATCATATTTCTTAGTAGACCATTCTGTTCAAAACACGTTCTCGTAAAATTTTCTTCGGATAAAACATAATAAATACGTAATAATAAACATAACCTTGAATAACTTTGAAAACTGAACTGTGAAACTATTTGAAAATATAACCTTGAAAATTGAACTTCGAACCAATGTTTCTGTATTATGTATAAACGAATCTTGATTAAATTATTAACTGTGATGTAAAATATTTCAACAACTGTAGTTTTCATTCGTCGACCTAAGAAGAATATTTGTAACAATACGTTTATTTCACGATATTAACTTGAACTAAACGGCGCTTCATCAGCCTTCGTCAGTCAGTGAGCGCTGCTCGACTCGATAGTTTCCATTTCTTCTAACATGATGTGTACCGTAGAACAATCCAGACGGATACACCGTAGATGTAGCTTTGTACCTAAAGTGCAGAGTGAGCTATGCTTGGTATAATGTATCAGCCGGATAGTCCTGTGCTGAACACAGACTTCCCCATTTATCATTTTTACCATAGTTCCCACGCTTGACATGCGTCTTTCTGATTGCTGTGTAAGATAGCAATTTATCAGAAGGCGCTGCTGACCACCTTCCGGTAATTTACCCTGGTTTAGTCCTCTCTTCAGATCAGAAGATCAAATAAATAATCTGTCGTAAAGCATGTCTTGTTCCGGCAACTGTCCTTAAGAGCCAGGGAAGAAGCGAATCGAATTTTCGAAGCGCTATATATATAATAGGCGGTTCTTAACCGATCAGCAAAGGTAAGCAACGTCGCCCGCGGTTACTACTGAGCGTTTCCGTGCTTCGGAGAGCACGTTAAGCCGTCGGTCCCGGTTGTCGTCTTATGATGGCAGTCGTTATAGCATGGTGGTAGGGTATTTTGCGAATGCCCGCCTGGCTAGCTCCTCTAGTTAGCTAGTAGGCTACCCTCAAGTAGAAAATCTATCGCTTAAGCACCTAACGGTGTGTTCCGGCAGCTGTCCTTGAGAGCCAGTAATTCTAGCTTAGCCTGAACAACATCTTCGACCACATCATCACTTACCATCAGGTGAGATAGTAGTCAAAGGTTAACCTATCAAGCATAAAAAAAAAGACTCTAGGTCTTACAGGTTAGTTGAGCATTTTATTGTCACCTGGATATCATTGTCATTATCAAGTTACAAATCTGTCACCTAGTATTTTACGGTACCTGTACTTAAAAGCCGGTGAATATTTTAGGTAATACTAAACGAGAATTTTAAAAATGCTTTTGAATCATTCCTAAAATACTGACATAATAATATCATAAGTTAGCATAAAATAGTAATATTGAATCAATATCTGAGTCCGGAGGGAGATGAAAAAAAGCTAATCAACTGCATTGCACCGCTATATACAGGGTTATAGTAACTTTAAGACTTTCGCGACATGAAATACCATTTCAGTCCGCTCGTGACCACGACCAATGCAACCTGGTCGAAACGTCGAGGTAAATAAATAAATTTATAAATGTTTTATCGCGATTAAGTCACGTTAAATACTTATAAATATATACAGGGTTATTGGTAAAATGCTAAACACCTCTTAGGGTTGACTTCTGCTAGCCTAACAAAAATTTTGGGATGTTTTTTTTTAATTTTTCTGTTTTGAAAACATTTTATTTTATTTTGTTTTTATTTATGTATATTTGACGGAATAAGCACGAGGACCACGTGATGTTAAAAGTGTCTTGTGACTGTAATATAATATATTTCATTACTTAGCTCGATGTAATTATTCAAAACTCTATTCAAAGAGAGCGCGGCGCGGTCCAGTGTTGACGCGGCTGGCGCTCTAAAAACAAAAAAAAACTTAAAATGTTGTTTAGGACTAGCAGAAGTCAATCCTAAGAGGTTGGTAGCCTTTTACCAATGTCCCTGTATAACCGCTCGGCCATCATTGCTTCAATTTAATAAGAATACTTTCATCTAAGCGTTTCCCTTCTATCTTAGTCACGCTCGCTGTGTATACCAATTTGCTTCGTCATCTTCCTTTTTACATCGTCTCTATAGTTACTAGTTATATAGTTTGTACATCCAATTTAACAGGGTTACAGCAATGAAATCCAATGGACGCGTTCCTGTTCTTATAGCTTTATCCTGATTGTATCTGTTTGCAGTTCTCGCAATAAAAGGATAAATGGAAAACATTTCGGTGGTAGCAATTGTAGCAGAATGCCAGCCCATTGTTAAGCCAAATGTTTTGATTCCAAGCTTTCATCTCGGTTATTATATTATTCAATGTATTTTTGATTGTATACTGTTCGGGAAACATCTCTAGTGTTTTTTTAGTTTTAAATTGGACTGGTACGGATTGGACATAAGTACATATAAGCTTTAGTATACACATTCACAATAAAATAACAATTTTTATACGTTCGTCGGCGATAAGACAAACAACTCACCATACTGATGTTAAGAGTAGAGTGCACGAAGCGCTTTCCATACAAACGTAGTTTTGCCATATTTTAAATACTAAGTGTTCGAACTCTGTGAAATTGTGTATGCGTATGGCTGAGCTGATTTAGGGATATAATAAATAATGAATCGATAAACTGGCAAAACAGAATCATAGGTATTATCTATTTGTTACAGTAAAGTTTTTTTTTATTACTGATAGGTTAGCCATTGACCACTATCTCACCTCGAAGATGTTGTTCAGGCTAACCTAGAATTAAAAGGCTCTTAAGAGTGAACTGGCCGGCCCGTTTTCCATACAAACGCCGTAGGGTGATCACTCCCTTAATTGAGGATTTAGGTCCAAAATAAAGCCTAACACCGATTGATCGCGTCATTATCTAGGCTTGTATGATGCCGAAATTTCAATAGAATAATTAACTTGAGAATTATGAGCCTCGAAACATTTTCATATAAGGTTTTCGAGGATCATAACTTACAACTTAAATATCTTTTTAAAATTTTGGCATCATACAAGCCTTGATAATGATAATATCAATCGGTACTATGCTTAAGTCTGAACTTAAAAATCATATAAGGGAGTAATCACCCTACGACGTTTGTATGGAGAAGTGACCGGCTAGTTCAACCTTAAAGACAGCTGTTGAAACACACCAAAAGGTGCTTTAGAGTTCACGGAGCTCTTTTCATACAAACGTAATTTCGTCATATTTTAAATACTAAGTATTCAATCTCGATTAAACATTGCATGTATGTCCTTGAGTCTAATATTTATGCTTTTGATTTGCCAGATTTCCGCAAAAGAGACGAATTTACTTTTTCTTCCATGGATTCACCGTGTAAGTGCCGGGTCCATAACGTTACAGAGGAAGAGGCCTAAGTCAAGGTGCCTGGGACTTGCAACCCAGTGAGTAAGGTTAAGGGTCCCTTTAAGATGCTTCAACGCTCCCTTTCACCGCTCGAGTCTGCTCCCCTGCCCAACCAAATTTGGTAAGATCCTACTAATGCCGCCTTGGATACAAGTTCTAGGATGGAAGTTACGGTTGTTATTGACTGGCCAAGGTCTTTTAGTAGGTTGTATAGGGATTTTGCTGGTATACCCCTTGTGCCAACCTTTACAGCATATAAATGAACGACATAACAGTTTTGGGTAAAATCATTTGTCCAGTCATAATATTTGTTAGTTTTTATTGTGTGGTCTATATGTATGTTTATTTCCCACGGCACAGTAAATTTAATAAGTTCTATGCGTTTTAGATTTTTTGAGTATAAACATATGGTCTGGATGACGAAACACCAACATCCTCAGTTGTACCTACCAACTCTGGCTGAAGAGATCTACCACCTGGTAAATCAAGTTCCAGTCTTGTCAAAGACATATTTTACTGAAGTGCAGGACAATTAATTTTAGGATTACTTTTGAACCGATCGTAAATCGTTATCGAAGTGAGCTTAGTAGCTCTTAACTGATCAGCTAAGTTAAGCAACGTCCGTCGCGGTCATGAGTTGGATGGGTGACCGCCACTGAAATTACTACTGAGCGCTTTCGTGCTTTTGGAGGGTACGTCAAGCCGTCGGTCTCGGTTGTTGTCTTAGTATGGCAGTCGTTATAGAATGGTGGTAGGGCATTTTGCGAATTCCTGCCTGGCTAGCTACCACCCTCAAGTAGACAATTTGTCGCCAAGCACCTAACGGTGTGTTCAGCTGTCCTTGATAGCCAGTAATTCTAAGTTAGCCTCAACAACATCTTCGACCACATAGTCACTTACCATCAGGTGAGATAGTGGTGAAATGATTAATTTATTATTAATTACGTTCTATTAGTATTTAAACAAAGCTAACCGTTCATTGGTTATAAATCTACCCTTAGATCACCGCTATAACGCCTGTCCACGGCATTCGAAGTCTTCCGGGCCATAATGATATTGAAGCACCCTAAGGAAGCCAATCGTAACTCACCTAAATCTTCTAGGATCATTGGTATAGCTCATCAGTCTTATATCCGTCTCTGTGTCGTACAGCCGTTTTGCTATCGCCTTCAAACTTCCCACCAGGAGGTACGCCACCGGCTCGCTCTCTGTTGTAAGGTGAAGTTGGATTTTGCCTTCTTGAGACGTAGTGCACACGAAATTAGCTTCATATTCCATTGACTCGTCTTTTAATACGTCATCCTGTGGAAAGAGTAAGTAAGCAAGATGAAATTTTCAATAGATTAATCTTTGTCATAGTTAGTAGAAAAGTTCAAACAAAATGAGTCATACAAGAATGATGTGAAAATGATTCTTGGTCACATAAAATGGTCAGAAGATGTAATATATGTAATTTAGACGAAATAAGCACGAGGCCCATCTTATGTTAAGCAGGCTAACTCTGCCAATAACAAATACATTTTGTCACAAATGACGACTTGCACTGCACCCGTAACTCTGAGATAGACACCCAGTTGTTGTTTCATGTGCCAGTAATATTACTGGCTCTAAAGGACTGCCGCCTGAACACACTGTAAGGTCTTAGGTTTTCGCGATTATTACACATAGTAATTAAACAACTTTAAACGGTTTAAATCGCGTATATTTATCATTATTTTTGTCCCGTCACCCCGTGATATTTCAGTCACCCCGTGACCACGATCACTGCAAAGTGTTTGAAACGTCGAGACAAAAATAATGATTAAATATACCCCATTTTAACCGTTTAAAGTTGCTTAATTATACTATAAGATGCTTGGCAACAGAACTACTTGTCAGAAATTTTGTTGCCAAGCACCTACCAAAATCAGAATTTGGTGGTAGCTATCCAGGCAAGCATTCGCGAAATGCCCTTCCATTATGCGGTAAAGCTCAAGCCTGCAGCGAACCCTGGACCTGCGGTACTAAAGTACATAGCTATTACCGCTTGACTATCATTGCTTTAAAGCATTAGATCATGATATATAACTTAAGTGACTTAGTAGGTAATCTGTTACTGAGTCTGACAGCCGTGAACAACTTAACAAAAGTTATTCAACAGTGCGATACGCGGGTCACGTACTCGTATACGCATATATTTCATTTGTTCTGAAGTTTCACAACGTGTGAAATGATATCAATGAAATGGCATGAAACAATATTTTGTTCGTAATAGAATTTCAAGCACTTTAGCATGCTAAATCCCTGGATGGATTGTGCTACAAAAATGTTTAATACCGTTATAACCATATTAAAGGCCTGTTGTAAAATGTTCGGGTAAGTTCCGGTTATACTACCCAGAACATAAAATAACCGAATTATAAAAATGACAGTTAACATGCAGCGCGTTTCAAGCTTAACCGATGGATAGGCTAAATTGATGACTGTGAAACGCAAAGATAGTGTTTTATTTATTAAATATCTTTTGGGTAGTATAACTGGAACTTACTCGAACATTCTTGAAACAGGACCTTAAAAACACAGAAGGGCTACCCTTCTGTGTGACATGATTACGAGAGTTAAGTGTTTGAACAAGCACTTATTTCGGTCAGATGAAGTCTTGTATATTGGTTGAAGAACGCACCAGCCCTATGACGGTTAAAATAATAAAATTGGAGCACAAAATGTGCGTCTGTCTAGCCATTGACAATCACGATTACAACACTAGGAATAGAGTTGAAATACCAGTGCCAGGTTTCAGATTAGCAAAGACAAATAAAAGGTCTTTCTTAGGAAATTGTCTACGGTTTATATTATAATAAACTTCCCAAACATATTACAACGCTCACAGAAGGGAAATTCAAGTTGCCCGTAAAAAAGATTCAAGATTAAGAAATCCTACTACACAGTTTGTGATTAATTAAAAGACAAAAATGCCTGGACAATTTCGCCTCTGCCAAGCTATCGCCTTTCACCTACATAATTTAAACAGATATTGTAATAACTTTATTATATACGAAGTATGCGATACTTTGTTAAAGAACGTTGAAAATAATGGCCTCGAGTTTCTTGCCCATTCTTCTTGCAGTGGCTATTCTGTCTTATTTGCTGAACGTGGCAGTACAATGTGAAATGAATATTTCAATACTAAAATATGAAATTGACTTTCATAAGAGCGTCGTAGAGGCCTAAATAAAATAAATTATTTCGTCTTTGACTTGACATTCTTGATCCATCAAGACTGTTAAGGCACACAGTGCATAAAGCCAAGAGGCGAGGAGGGGAGAAGGGGAGGAAATTTGTGTTCTAAAAATATGTACGTGTAATCTAATCTGGTAAATCTTACCTGGTCATGTAAAACATCGTGAACACTGTCCAGTGTAGTCAAAAATTCAGTCAAATTGGTGCCTAGACATTTGAAAGCTCTCTCTAGTCGACAATTATGTGAGAAAGCTGTTAATATTAAGTATTCCCCTAATTTTGCCATAAAGTCCTTAGTGCTAACACCTGAAACAAAATTAACATAATGAGCATCGTTACAAGGAATCATTTTATTTATGTGACTTAAGGGAAGTACAGTGCATTACACTACAGAAAAAATTACGTTAAATGTTATAATAGTAGATTATGATACAAGTGAGCTAAGTTGTTCATTTATACACGAGGCTGTGTGTTGCATCCCAAACTGTAGGCGAGGGCGTAAATCAGCCGAGTGTATAATGAGCAAATTGCTCACGAGTTTCATACTCACTTTTTCAACACCCTTGCGAGGAAAAAAAAATATATTGCACAAATGCGATACAAACAACATACGAAAATTATGGAAAATAGCGCAAGTTTTTTTTTGTGCGCGGTAAATGTATGATGGTTGATTAGATATAAACCTATTCGATGTTACAAATCTGTATTACCCGGTTAAATTGAAAATGTTTTGTTTACTCGCATATAATTTGCAGTTAAGTACTAACTTAACTTTGTAGAGATAAATTACCCGATTAAATTGAAAATGCTCTGTGTACTCGCATATAATTTGCAGTTAGGTACTTACTTAACTTTGTAGGGATAATTCTATTACGCACTAGTGTTTAATATTAATATGCACGAGGGTATTATAGTTCGGTTTATGGCCCTAATAACGATATAATAAAGCTCATTTTACGAGCAAGGGAGTTGAAAAGTTATAAATACTTTAATATCGCTGATAGGCTAGACTTTGATCACTATTTCACTTGATGGTAAGTGTGATGTGCTCGAAGATGTTGTTAAGGCTAACTAGAATTACTGGCTCTCAATATTATTATTCTATAATATGCGTATTATTATTCTATAAATGCCCTATTTTTGCATAAAACGTTACGCTGTACACAGAAAAAAAGGAATACTTGAGCCAACGCAGTGTGTTTTTATTCAAGAATATTTGTGATTCATATATATTGAAAACAATATATTCTTGAAAACAGAACACAATATTCTCAGGAATATATTCTTGAATCAAAGTATATATTGCATTCTTCTTTGGAGAAATCGTTAAAGTGTTTAAATACGAATATGGTTAGTTTTGAATCCAAGAATCTTACCATAAATATTCGCAAGTGAAGCACCTTAATTACATTCAACAAGAATATTTAAAAATATTTCAAGGAAGAATATAGAAATTTTATGTAGAGAATAAAATGTTAACAGAAGAATTCCTATTTAATTGTTAGAAGAATATTTTCGTTATCTTCAAATAAAATTTGAATACTTTATGTGAAGAAATATTTCTTGGGTCAAAACAATATTCCTAAGAATATTCGAGTGTAATATCAAGACTCAATTATTTTTCAGTTCAGAATATATTCTTGTTGTAATACAGCATTGTCTTGAATATATTAAGACAATGTATATTCTTGGCTAAAGAAGTCTTTTTTTTCTGTGTACACTCTGTCAGAAAGGTAGCCTACTGTAGCTACCATAAAAACTACCCTAAACTAAACTGCTTGGGATCCTGTTATAAACTTAATTAAATCCCATGACCGACACAAATCTGCAAGAACTCTGAACACTGTGAGCGAATAATGCGTGAATAGGGAACTTAATGATGAAAATAAAATCTCCAACGGTAGTACAAATAATTTGTTAATAACTCAAGTGACATATAAAACCAATTAGTCACCCCGTGACCACGATCACTGCTGCACGATCAAGTGTTTGAAACGTCGGAAACAAAAATCATGGTAAAGTTGTTTAATTACTACGTGTAACAATCGCGAAAACCTAAAACAACGATACCCTAAACTACTTTTCGTACTAAAACAGTGAAAATGTCCCCTGAAAATAAATTTAAATACGTCAAACAAAAAAGAACTTTAATTTGTTTTATTTTTATTATTATTTTTATATTATTGTTAGTTTATTTCATATTAATGACTTGAGTAACTTTGCTTGTGAGATTGAGCTTGTTTAAATGTACTTGTTCATTATCAAGCATAAAGTTTTTATTATTACTGATTGATACTTTTACGCTCCTAAAATGTGTAATGTAAATTTTTCTTTTAGTTTTAACTGTAATCCCTAGGCTAATTTTATCTGTGTAGTGTACTTTTTACTGATTGTTTAAAAAAATATATTTATACAATAAATATTTTGTTTAAGAAAACAAAGTTCTTGTTGAAAAATCCTTTGTAAAGGAATATGCTATTCTATTTCGCTTATCCTGCTGTGGGAGTCGTAAAAGGTGACAAAGGGAAAAATAAGAGAATGTGGGAAGCAGCGTCTTCTGAAAAATTTAGATTTTTCACTGCGATCCCCAAGACACCGGATCGGCCGGATGACGTTCGGCATTTTGCTGAGATATTACCTTTTTGGCAGCACGTGAACATTGTTTATATACCCTTTTGGTTTTACATATTTGAACTGTATAATTTGATGTTTTGATATGCCTAATATATGTATTTTCTTTCTTTCTCACTTGCCCAGCGGTATGTATATAGGTAAATTAAGAAGCTTAAATATATCCTCGTATATGCATAATATAACGTCCCTAATGGAGAAGGCCTTTGTTCAACGCTAAAAATTGCCAAACATGTTCTGGTATCATAATAAGGCATATGACGTAAGTTTCATTATTTATATTTAGTATAATAAACCAATAATGAATCTTGACACTTACGGAATAAATAAACAAGTAACCAAGCAATTTTACATACCCAAAAACGTCCAAATTTATCTTACGGTTCCAAATTTACACCACCAAAAGTATATCAAATGGGAGGTTATGATAGATGAAAGACCTCTAAATGGGCGCTGGGGTTTGAAGTAAAGGGACTGTAAATTATGAACTACCCAAACATGAATAAAGATGACTTTATTCTGATTTATATGATGAGACGGTATGACTAATTAATTTAAAGTTGTTCAGACTGAAATCGTTTAAATATGGGAGAGAGGGCACTTCTTCCATATTAAAACAAGAAATAGTAAAAGTATCCAGTCTGAGTCAATCAACAAGGTGTTGTCGCAACATGAGGGACGAATATAATACAATTAGAGACACGAAATTTCGGCTCGAATAGACGTGCCCAGGCTGCCGAGTGGTTTAGGCATCCGGTGCGAAATTGGAGGACGCAGGTTCGATTCCCGCCCGGGGCATAAAATTTTGTGCTCCAATCATTTGTAAAATATGATTTTCGCTTAGCACGCGCTACTGCTTGTAATCATTATTATAAATATATTTCTCTATTTAAAAAAAAGTTACTTTTTACAAGGATTTCTTACACTACGAGTGGCGAAAAGTTTCCAACAAATTGAACTATAAAAACGAACATTAGGTTCATTATCATACAGTGTGAAAGTTATTTTCTGTGTGTTACTCATTGCATCAGCAGTCATCGTTGAAACTGCTATATGAAGAAAGACAGGTTCAAAAAGATTTAGGTACAAGAGAATGCACATATTTGTCGTATTACTTTAAATTAATTTTACGTATATAAATTTACATTTTAAGATTAATAACTATTATATGTAATGGGATAAGTATCTTAGGGCTTACGATCATTTTTATGTCGATTTTTTGAGTAGCTCACGACGAAGCGTGTAACAATTTCCACGAAAGCAAAACTGCAAGTGAAAGAGATGCAAACACAATTTTTCAAAGTTACTTCTGTTACGGTTATTTGTGAACAACGCATATCAATACAAGAATATGAAGATATACATAAAATAAATATGGTGGTTGGTGGGAACTAGCGCTGATTGTATTGATAGGAGAACTCAAGCACGTGTGCTGTCAAGAAGTGAGTGCAAAAGTTAAAATAGTTCACTTAAACAAAACCATATGTTAGAACATATGGTTTTGTTATACTCATATAATGATATCAGGCCTATACATTAATAATTCCATTTCGACCAAACAATGAAAAAGGTTTAATTAGATTTTAAAAAGGTTTCCATAGGTTATTTATGTTTTCACGTTATAAACCATTATAAGAGGTAATAAAGTTCTCATACAAGGATATCCTTGCATTGTGTTCGTTGTTTTATTATAATTAATTTTATATCAAATAATCCCATGAAACCCGTTTTTGGAGGGGGTATGAGCTGAATTATAACGTTATAATTATATAAATTTATCTACAAAACAGTTCAATAGATATAATATTATGATCATGCAACCACAAGACCCTTAAATTTTTTTATTGCTAAATTTATCACGAGCTGTTCATTACTCTGGTTTTAAAAATTATGTGGTCAGCGTCCACTGTAAAGTATGCCATCGCTTAGATAGAAAGGAAGAAAGAGAAAGAAATATATATAACTAGCGGCCCGCTCCGGCTTCGCACGGGTATAAAATATATAGCCTATCATGCCGCCCGGGCCGGCCGGAACCGTAACGGTTAAAATCGCTTCGAAAATTAGCCATTATTTGTCGTAAAAAGTAAATGACAAAAAAAAATACTGTGGGACATCCATAAGAGATAGACATATACCATAGCGGAGTTTTCTGTAGACCTTTTCAATGTGTACAATACTTAGTAAATTATTTTGATAAATCTCGTAGGGTTCAGCCTGCATTTGGAATGTAAGCGGAAAAAATGTAATTATTTACGACATCACAATAGAAACCTCAAAAATAACAGTATTTGTCCACTGTTTAATGGATGTTATTATACATATAAACCTTCCTCTTAAATCACCTTATCTATTAAAAAAAACCGCATCAAAATTTAAGCATACATAGTGATATAAGGACAGAGAAAGCGACTTTGTTTTATACTATGTAGTGATATTGTATTGACACATTCATTTATCACTTCGGGAATGTACGAATTCTAACTATACCCCTTAACATCCAAATCTGTTCAGGCATTTAAATGTTTTGGTACAATAAATAAACTTTTCAACACCCTTTCATGTAAAGTGAGCTTTATTATATCGTTCTTAGGGCCATAAACCGAACTATAACACCCTCGTGCATCTGCATATTATACACTAGTGCGTAATAGAATTATCCCTACAAAGTTAGTACCTTATTGCATATTATATGCGAGTAAGCAGAGCATTTTCAATTTAACCGGGTCATACAGATTTGTAACATAAAAGAGGTTTATTTGTAATCAACCATCACACATTTGCCGCGCGCAAAAAAAAACAACTTGCGTGCTACTTTCCATAATTTTCGTATGTTGTTTGTATCGCATTTGTGCAATATATTTTTTTTTCCTCGCAAGGGTGTTGAAAAAGTACATATGAAACTCGTGAGCAACTTGCTCATTATACACTCGGCTGATTTACGCCCTCGCCTACGGCTCGGGCTGCAACACACAGCCTCGTGTATAATGAGCAACTTAACTCACTTGTATCATAATCTACTATTACATACTTTATCGTACTTGGCTATACGATAGAAAAATAGACCTTGTAGGTACTCCGTGCTTTGCGAGCTGAAGTGTACTTAATTGCTTCGTAGCTAGAGTGGAGTCGATTAGAATGGCTTTGCGGAGTTATCCGTCTGGGCCAATTTTTTCTATGACACTACACTGATCGTCGTTTTCGTTTTCAATAGGCAACATTTGCAGCCCAAAGTAGTTAACTCTTCTTGAAGCGGTCCTGTCTATCCTAAAAAGTGTGAGATTGAATCTGCTGGCTGGGCATATTACTAGCAGTAATCCCTTACTAACTCGGAATTAGTGAACGTAGAATAAGCCTTATAATGATTAATTTGTGTCCATTCATGCTTAAAGCAACAAAGGATGGTGAAAGACTGTACTGTACTGTAACAGCCGACTCGTCCACTGCTGAACACAGCCTCCCCTATTAACGGGGTCTTTGCCATAATCCACACGCTTGGCAGGCGGCTTGGGGATCGCAGTGTAAGATGGCAGTTCTTTAGGAGGTGCTGCTGCCCATCTTGCAGTATTTTTTCCTTAGTCGCCTCTTACGACACCCACGGGATGATATGGGGAGGTGCAATTCTAACCCGGCACCCCACGGGGGAAAAATACTGGTGAAAGACTAACAGGTAGTATTTGTCTGCGTGATCTGATTCGCCAACACATGATTACTAACATACCTGTTCTCAAACTAGACAGACGTAAACGACATTGAAACAGTTTTTTTTTGTATGCTTGATTTAGAAGCTTTGACCACTATCTCACCTGATGGTGAGGTAGTCAAGTGATGATGTGGTCGAAGATGTTGTTCTGGCTAACCTAGAAGTACTCAAGGAACGCTGCCGGAACACACCGTTAGGTGCTTGGCTACAGATTTTCTACTTGATGGAGGTAGCGAGCCAGGCGGCCATTCGCAAAATGCCCCACCACCACGCTATTACGACTGCCATCCTAAGACAACAACCGGGACCGACGACTTAACGTGCCCTCCGAAGCATGGAAACGCTCAGTAGTAATGTCCCTAGGGGTCACAAATCCAACTCATGACCGCGCGCGACGTTGCTTAACTTTACTGATCGGTTGAGAACAGCTAAGTAAACTTCGCTATCTCTTAGTAATTTTATAATAAAATCCAGTCTCATCAAACTGGATCAGATAATAAAATGAGAAATAAACCTTTTGAAGAAACGCAAAGAATCAGAAAATCAGAATCATAACAATCTAAACTTTACAAAAGGGCTTTCAACAGTGAGCACCTGAAAAGGGTTGAGCGTTGTGGCATCTGAACCGTGCTTAATCCTAGGACGGATCAAGGATTTTGGTGTCGGGTGTTTGAAACTTTGAACTTTTCAATCCATCGAGAATATTTAGTCACTTGACTTGGTAATTTTTAAGTAAATTAGCATACATCAGAGCATAGGAGTACACTAACTAAATATGGCGATATTTAGTTTAGAATAGACATGGCCGCTGTGACAAAAAAATCTAGGTTAGCCTGAACAACATCTTTGACCACATCACCACCTACCATAAGGTGATATAGTGGACAAAGGCTAACATATAGAGCAAAAAAGTATAAACTTTTATTTCGCTGCCTCAAACAAACCGCATTCGCGCGGTCTACATTTAATTTTTATTTTCGCGCCTTTTTTATTTTGGATTAGTTAAATACTTTTTTCCTCATGAACGATTCTCCTTATAAATCTACACACTAGTTTTCAAGGAACAATATCCATGTTCCTTATTCAAATTCTTTTCCGCCCTCTACTAAACTCTAACAGATAATATATACATACTTTCTCGCACTTACTTATGGACGTAATTGCATACATACGCCTATGCCATATGGGTATAAATTTTATATGACAAAACAACACTTGAGACGCGGTATGAGTAACTTTTCCCTCTTATCTTTTTTTTTTGAATACATATGTTCTATTTGCCAAAGACCCAAAGTGTTTGCATGTAATTAATAAACTAAACGTTGGTACATAAGCGGGAAAGGAAGTAGACCTACTTGAATAGAAAGATTGATATACTTACTATCCGTCGCCCGTACAGCATCATAAATTTCTTGTAAGTACGCGTAATTTCTACAGGTCTTGACGTCATCTGGTAATCTACGTCTGTGAACAAAATGTTTCATATTAGCGGAAGAGTCGTGGAAAACAACACAGATTTAAGTTAATTGAACGCGTGGGTATGTTGGCCTTGTGTTGAGGCTTTTTGTTTATGCCTGGCTAACTACCAACATCAAGTAGAATGTCTGTCGTTAAGCACCGAACAGTGTGTTTCAGCAGCTGTTCTTGGCAGTCATTTATCATTCCACGCTTAACAGTATGTTCGACATAATCACTTAAAGCGACTGGTGGTCAATTCTTAGTATGTCAATAATAATAACATACTATATGCAAATATTTTGTGATATTTCGGCCAAAATTTTCAGTATAGGTCGTGAAGTCAGTCACGCCACGTAACCTAGCTAGAAAGATTTTCGTTGCGTTTCGGTAAAACACGAAGCATCTTCCAGAGTTGTAATTTTTAGAGCTTTCTGAACTTGAAAAATTTGCCTGATAATCATTGAATAATTTTGTTTTTATTATTCTAATATGGATTCACGAAAAAGTAACGCGTAACTTTAACAGTACAAAAAATAATGCGTAAATTACACTGCCGGTAATAAGTCAAGTAGAAAATCTGTCGCTAAGCACCTAACGGTGTACTCCGGCAGCAATCCTTGAGAGCCAGTGAAATTACAGGCACATGCGACTTAACAGGTATGTCTCAAGGTGACGGGCGCAGTGCAATTCGTGACTTGTGACGAAATGCATCTGTTATAGGCAGAGGTTGGTCCGTTTAACATCAGGTGGGCCTCGACCTTGTTCCGTCACAATAATATATAAAAGTAGGTAGGTATGTAATGTTTTTTTTCTATTAACGTTATGACTAGTAAAATTTTCGCCGGCCAGAAACTTTCTACTCATAAAAACAATTTCCTTAGCTCATAAAAGGTTTTATCGTTACAATTATCTCGAGTATTTTATGCATCTAGAACGGCTATTTGACAACTATATTCTGCAGTACATTTTGTAATTTTTTTACGGAGGACATAGATGTTGGCTTCCGCCGTCGGACCGCCACCGGACTTTATCTAATTTTGACATCTCCTAAGTTGAAACTTATCTATAGTACAATGAATAATGCGTTTAAAAAAAAACAAATAATGCTAATAATAATTATTATTAAAAATATTGCTGTTAATATATATTACTACCTTACCACATATACCACATTTAATCTGTATAATGTGGTTTCTAAGTTCTGTCATTGTAAGTAAAATTGCTCGCGAATCATTTCAGTGTCCACTCAAATAATGTTTTTTTTAGACCAGGATCCGTGACTTTTCTTTAATTATGACCATTTTTTATTTAAAACTAGATACAAGAAATAGGAATATGCAACATTCTAAACGGGAACAGTGTTAAAAGAGTTTTTTTTTCCGTTGACTGTTAGGTGTTTGGCGATATATTTCCTACTTGAAGATGGTAGCCAGTACAGCAAGAATTTGCGGTTTTACTCTATAATGAGGTGAATATGAAGCTCTCAGCAGGATTAAAACCTTAGATGCCATGCTCGTCAGTTCATAGCCATTGCTACAGGGCGATCTTTGTTTCAAAACTCTTAACAAAGGTACAAACAAACTTCGTAATTTTCAGCAGAAACATTAGAACCAACAGATAATTAACGTTGCGTAATAAAGGCCCATTTTCTAAAATTGTTCAAAAACAGAGGAAACAACCATCAAAACTCTCAAAGGATTTCAAAGAAAACGTGCGTGACACACCTAATTACCCATTTAATTTACGCTTACGCTCTAAACAAAGCATTAAAAGCGTTAAAGAACAGACAGTCGCGTTGCGTAACTCTTAAGCGTATTAACCGACCAATTTAAGAAGCCTTCCTAATTAAATATAATCAGACTGACTTTGTAGGTTAATTAAATGCTTATTTGAAGATTAGGCAAGGTTCAACAAATGTGATGTTTGTTTATTTTAAAGTACCAGTGTATACATAAATTTATATTCAGGTACTACTGATCCAAATTGCGAAATATTGACTAGAAAAAACTTTTATAGCTATACGCATTAAACAGATTTTTTTTTACTTTTAACATTTGGTAACTCCAATTTTATGCCCTTGGAACTGGATCTCAAATTTCTTGAGGACAATAGTCTTTATATCCGAAACTACGGTGCGGAACGGATAGTGTTTAAACTACGTATTTTTCTTTCCACGTTAAAGATCGCAGTATAGGCAAACTAACCCGGTACTTAAATTAAAGTATTGTACGGGAGCAAAGGGTTCTAGAGTGGAATAAGTACAAAGAGTTATTCTATGTACTTATACCAGCAACGGAAAAATCTGTTTGCGTCCGACTCTTTACTCTACATTTCATACAACAACAATTTACTTAACACATTTTATTGCTCCTGCTCTAATACTTCCAGTTTAAATTGTTTGAGTAACTCATTTTTTGATTGCATTGCGAACAAAGTTTGTAAGAAGCATTATTAGACACTATTTGAGTTTTTGGGACATATTCAAAATGATTGCTCATCATTTACATGAAAGTAAATTTAAAGTTTACTTTCTTGGTATGATTTGTATTAGGTACGAGTACCTTACGCAGCCCAGTATTTTAGCTTAGCTTTTCTATACTATTATCTTTATTGCTCGTTATCCTATTATATGTCGTTTTAGTATCTATTTTGTCTTATTAACCTTCCTTGTAATCTTTTACCGCTTTTTAGTTATATTATTTATTTTTTAAGCGTATTTTGCTTCGAAATCATTGTAGAAAGGCGCAGAAGTGAAATTTTTTGATTTTGTACATCTACTTTTTCTGGAAGGTACTTTTGTATGTGGCTTGTTAGGGTTGATGCTGATGATTGAATTTAAAATGATTTTATAAAATTTTAGGTTTTCGTTGTAGTCTTGGTTTTGTTATCTGTTTTTTGAAAGTAACATGATGTTAGATATACCATGAACGACATTACATCTACTACAATGAAAGAATTTATTTTCTGCTCCTTACAAAAGGTTAATAGGTTATGAATTTGGAACACGAACAATATGCCTTGATGTCACTCATTTATGAAAGAGATAGAATGAAGATATTGTATAAAAAAGTTACTGGCTGGCTATGAACTCGGCTGTATTAAAAGGAGACCAATACAAAAGACGCTAACTACGTGAAACAAACAAGACGCCATGTCTAAATAATTATAATATTAGTATGCATTCTGTACAGAGACGGTAGTACAGTTTTGGACAACGTTTGGTATCGGACATTGTTCATAAGCATGGCTTTTATGTATCATTTCCCCGCTACTCCTGGGCCTATCGCTCGCGGAATGGTGACATACAACAAACGTATCAAACACGGCGAGCCACAAATACAAGTACAATATTCTTTATTCTTCTCTCCACAAAGTATCTTAATTTATTAAAGATTATATTTACACGTATTACACGTATACCTGTGTCACAGATCATGGAGCGCATGTAATGATTTTTTATTGCCAGGATTCTGGACTAAATGAGTATCGACGTATTGTTTATATGTAATTAGACATAGATTTTAAGTGTTATTTTATAACTTGTTTATATAAAGTAAGTACTAAGCTATACAGAGTTATTGGTAAAATGCTAACAACCTCTTAGGGTTGACTTCTGCTAGTCCTAAAACATTTTGAGATATTTTTTTTTTGTTTTGAATTTCTTTTTTTTGTGTTTAAATTCCTACTACGAACCAAGAGCGCCCGCCGCGGCAATACTGGACCGCGCCGTGCTCCCTTTGAATCGAGTTTTGAATATTTACGTCGAGCAAAGTAATAAAAAATATGAAATAATACATTACAGGCAGAAGAGACTTTTGACATCAGGTGGTCCTCGTGCTTATTCAGTCAAAAACATATAAAAAAAAATTAAACATAAATATAATTCCAAAATTTTTGTTAGTACTAGCAGAAGTCAACCCTAAGAGGTTAGCATTTTACCAATAACCCTGTATAAGAAATAACAAATCAAGGTTATATACTCTATGGGAGTAACGAGGAAATAATACTTATAAGTAATGTTTATGAATGATGTCCTATACTACTACCATTCGTTGTCCGTTACTGTACTACCGTCTCTGTACGGAGTCCATACAAACATTATAACTATGTAGACACAGCGTCGCATCGCGTCGTCGTTTGTTTAACGCAATTTGCCCGTCTTTCTTTGTTTTTTTGTTAAATACAGCCGGACTTTTTAACTGGCCAATAACATTTTTTATACAATATCTTTTTTTTCTATCTCTTAGAAAACAAAGCTATAAGGAACATTTTTCATGATCCAAATAAAAAACTCATTACTGACTAGTGCAGAAAAGACCTACTTGGCTGGCATTTGTCTGAAAAAAGTTTTTTTCGAATAGGTGGGAAGGCAAATTACATAGTACTCACAAGCAATTGTATTTGTCATAGTGTTCCGCTTGGTTCTTCGTTAAAGATGTCACGGCAGCGTGGAGGCACTCGTTCTGTGGACAAAATTGTGAATTAGCATTATGGACATTGTTCGTTTATCCTTAATTTAGAACGAAGACTGCAAATAAGTAATTATGCCATATGTTGTGTTGGCATTTGTTTATTGGAATTGCTAATTCGTAATACCTTTCATTTTTAAACAAATAATGATACCCATGATTCATTATATAAGGTTTTTTTTTCATGCTTGATAGGTTAGCCTTTGACCACTATATCTCCTGATAGTAGGTGATGATATGGTCGAAGGTGTTGTTTAGGCTAATATAGAATTACTGGTTCTTAAAGACAGCTGCCGCAACACACCGTTATGTGCTTGACGACAGATTTTCTACTTGAGGGTGGTAGCTAGCCAGGCGGGCATTCACAAAATGCCCTACCACCATGCCATAACGACTGCTATCTTAAGAGAACAACCGGGATCGATGGCTTAACGTGCCCTCCGAAACACGGACGCGCTCAGTAGTAATGTCACAAGCGGTCACCCATCCAACTTATGACCGTGGCGGACGTTGCTGAACTTAGCTGATCGGTTAAGAACGGCTAAGCAAACTTCGCTATGAGCTCTTCTAACGAACGAGGTTGGTAAAATATTATCCTATCGTAAGAACGGTAGATGTAGTAATGAACACCTTACACTTAATGTATTTTATAACAGTTTCTTTTTACTATCACTGATAGGTTAGTATTTTACTCCGATAGCCTACATGTTTCTAAGTAACGTTAGACGATTTAATAAATTTTCTCTCTTCCCTTTATTTACCCAAACTGTGCCCTGAATAAAAAAAACTTCAAATTGTATACAACATTACAGATACACTGAAAGCATTTAGGCAACCTAAAGGACTGTAATTAGGCACTGTTGCAACCGCCATGATCACGAGTAAACTGAAGTCTATGCGAGTGGATGGTCGGCACTAAGAGCAGACGAACCAGTCTTCCCTCTTTCTTGTACGTTTTTTAAATAAAACAATACTAGAAAGAGGGTAGACCGGTTCGTCTGCTTTTAGTGTCGACCATCCACTCGCATAGACTTCAGTTTACTCGTGATCATGGCGCTAGCAACAGTGCCCAAATATCGAGAGCTCAAAAACACGGTAAAATATCCCGTTTGAATTAATAATTATAAACTTTGGGACATTGAAGGCCCACAGGCAGTTCAATTACTCCACCTCCCATTTTCACTTTATTTTCGACGAGACAGGTGCTAACCGGATATATCGACACCGTTACGTAAGGAGATAAGAGCGAGGCCGTGAAGCCCCACCTATGCAAGCTGGGTTATGCCTCGGCAGGTATTGCATGCTATGCTGAATAAATATTATATTCCGTGAAGAGAACATGCTTTTTAATGTTAAAAATATATAAGTTTAAAGTATTGCCAAGAGGTGAGCATTTATATATATATTCATAAGTTTTACATCCTCATAAAAAAACCAACACAATAAGAATTACATACAATCCCTATAGCGTCAATCCTTCAAGGTTTAGGCTCACATACATCCTCACTGTACTTGGTCATGTATCGAAACGCCATATACCTACATGGTGGAAGGGCATTAAGCGATTGGCCGCCTGGCTAGCTACCTTCCTCTAGTAGTTAATCTGACGCCAAGCGTCTAACGGTGTGTTCCTACAGCCGACAGCAGTCCATGAGAGCCAGTGAAATTACAGGCACATGAGACTTAACAACTATGTCTCAAGGTGACTGGTGCAGTGCAATTCGTGACTTGTGATGAAATGCATCTGTTACAGGTAGTGGTTAGTCTGCTTAACATCAGGTGGTTCTCGAGCTTGTTCCGTCACAATATCATAAAAAAACGCAGTGAAGGATCCGTGGAGCAACTTTTGGTGCATGGTAAAATTGCAAAGTTCAGACCACGCGGCAGATCACCATTGCCTTATACTATTACAAACTAAGAAGAATACCTATATACAATTCATATAAGCTCATGTTTTTTGTTGGCAATAATCCCAAATTGGGCGAATTGCTACGTTGATTGGCAACGTTTATTCGTTGCTCAAATATGCCAGTAATATAGTAACTGGCATATTTCGGTTGGTAATGGGTTGTACTGACCAACATATAATAAATATATATTTATAGTTATACATGTTTGGGGGGTAATATGGGCGCATGATGGTACAGCCCGTAACCCCCTTTGATTTCTGTTGTACCCTGTTGTTTTTAGCGTGTGGATGATACTCGATGAATGACATGCCGAAGATTGTAACACACTATTTGATACACAACTTAACACCAAAGTAACATGAAAAATATTACAGATAATTAGTTGACAACAAAGTTAATAGAAATGTAAATTATAACGGTTAAAATATCAATATAAAACTGTTTGCGTAAAATACGCAGCGCAGTAATTTTGTATGTAACCGTCCGAACGCGTCACTGGTTGGTATACGTGTGTTGCTAGTTGCCATAACTTAAATGACACAGCTAACTTAAAATGTTGCGTTCGGAAACATATAAAAATAATACACTGTATAATGAAAACTAAAAATGGTGGGTAATTACTCTAACTACTAATATAAAGTAATACAAAATAATATTATAAAAATAAGGTGCGTAATAAACGCCACACATGTAAAAATCTGTTTAATTCTACCCAGATAATGAGTCGAGTGTGGTTATTAACATGAAACCGTAGAATCTGTTTCCTGCTGCGATGAAATTTGATTGAAGGGTTCCTAACATATAAAGATGAGTTGTCAGTGAGATCTAGATTCCATTCGATGATTAGTTTCGACTGTTAACATCTTCGGCCAAATCTATTATTTTATTCTATTCTATTCTTACACATGGCAACATCCAATAGCTATTGAGAGTGGTCAGCGGCTAGCCTATCAGTTACAAAAAAGGAACCATTATCACCCCAATTGTCTTTAAAGCTTCCGATATTAAACACAAAACATTGGTATATCCCGAATTTATCCCATGACTAATTTTCTACACAATTCCTTCTAAGCCAACTTTTCAATGCAAAACAATAGCGTCACTTTCACTTTACTCAAAGACTACAGATAGCCTTCCCAACCTTTCATAAATAATTAAACAAGAAACGAACACCCTCATAAAATCGCAAATCAATCACTGTCTTCTCTGTTCGTAAATTAATTTGGTCGTTTGTAATACAGTATTCATAAAGCGCTAAAAGGGCTGGGCCTCTAATTAAAATGAAGGACGGTAAACAACCAGCTAGGTGTTAATGGAGGATCCGTACAAGTCATAAACTAAAATGCGGAATTCCTTTTCCCTTTTCACAACTGGTAATAATGTTTTTTGATGTAAGGTACAGCAAAGATATATGTTACTGCAAAGAAGTATATATATTATGCCCGTTGTTAAATTAGTGCATTTAGTAGCTAATTGTTTTTATTTGTAATATACGAGTATATGACTGACTGTTTCAGCCAGATCTTCCACTGCTGAACACAGCCTCCCCTATTAAGGGGGTACTTGCAGGACTGGCGGGGGACCGCAGTGTAAGACGGCGGTTCTACAGAAGGTGCTGCTGCCCACCTTCCAGTATTTTTCTCTTAGTCACCGTTGACGACACCCAATGGATGATATGGGGAGCAATTCTAACCCGCCACCCCACGGGGAACGAGCTTCCGATTATATAGACCTATAGAATTTGAAGAAATCGCATTGAAGCTTGTCCAACCTTTTTTAAATAATCAATTAGATTAAGGAACTTTCGCTGCGGTCAATATTTAAAAAGGTGAACTCTTGTGGCATTTACTACCAACTCAGATAAATGAAGATCATGGTTTCGATCCAAGTGTATCCGAAAGACGCTCACGTTCCATGGGTTTCCCATACGGTTGAAAGGTTAAAATGAAGAGAGATATTAGTAGTATGATGGAAGCATGTTTTTTATGCTTCTTTTATAACGTGCGCTTTGCTCCATAACAACATCTTCATTTATCTGACTACTGAGCGCTTCCGTGGTCACGTTAAGCCGTTGGTCCCAATAGTTGATTAAGGATGGCGGTAATAATATGATAGGGTATTTAGCGAATGCTCATCTGGCTAGCTACCATCCTCAAATAGAAAATCTGTCGCCAAGCACTCATCGGTGTATGTTCTGGCAGCTCTTTGTGGTTGTTAGAGTCAAAGCCAATTATTATAAGGTTAGCCTGAAAAACTTCATCGATCGCATCATCAATTACCATAAGGTGAGATACTGGTCAAAAGCTAGCCTATACAAGCAATAAAAACCTTACCAGATTAGAGACTGACTGACAAAATGTGCAGCTGAATAGCTTTTAGGGCGTCTCTCGTATGACTAAACAATATCATAATAGCTAAAGTCTTTGGATACTTCTTCTTTCTAATCTTATACCACAGAAGTGTGACCACCACGATATTTTACCTCCAATCTGTTCGGGTAGCTTACGTTGTGGCCGAAAAAGATTTGGCCCAAATTTTTGTTGTGACATTGTGACCCTGCTGCTCGTCATCTAGCTTCTAACATATTTCTTATACGTGTACTTCTTCATGAACTCTTTTTGTCTTCCTAATACACCTTTATGTCCAACATTCTTCTCGTTACCTGTATTTCGTCCCTTCCCATGATACGCTTGTACCAGGACAGTATTACTTTCAACTTTATGTCAATGGTCCTACTCTCATGTTTCCCTGTTATATTTATAGTTAATCTTGTCTACCCTAGTTATATTAATCACGCTCAAGTGAATGTGAGGGTAATGCCAGTCCACTTTCATCCGCCTCTTTCATTGATTAAAAGGCAAATCTTATGATACTCCATACATTTTTCCTAAATTTCCATAGACTTGTGCAGGTTACATATGGTTGCAGAGACATGTAACCTTTTTAACGTAGTCTTTAATTACATTAATGTTAATGAATAGATTCAGGCGTTACTTTGCGGAAATCCATATTTAATAACAACAAATATTTTACGAAAACATTAAATTAATATTTTAATAAAACACTTAAAAAATATAAAAATATATCTAGTGACAATTCCGCCTAATTTTCCTGCTAAGCCGACGTGACGTCACAAACGCCACGCAGCCAAACCGGAAGAATTTTCGACGCGTTTCGCTTCTACACGAAGCATCCTCAGGAGGTCTTGACTCTTCGAGCGCACGATTGAGAATGAGCGGCCGGCGGCTCAGCACGCCTTTATATAGACTAGAGCTGAGTCAGCACGCCTTTGTCCAGACTCGAGCGTGAATCACTGCTCTTTGTTGTAGCTAACAATTGGTGAGTAATACGTTTTTGAAGTGACAATGACATCATAATGGCCAAAATTCATTACAAAAAATTATTTGAAATTATTAATATTATGCAATGTGTTTTTGAATATGAATAATATCGTAAAAAATATAACAAAATTACTTCCTAAAACAACTACATGTTTAACTATTTTGTACTGGCAAGTTATCACTAAAAATACGTAATAGTGGTGATGAAACCAATTGCGTCTGTTCATTCAACATTGCAACGCCTGTGCTATGTTTTAATATTTCTAACTGTTCCAATACACACAATCGAAATCCAGTTAGAAATATTAAAACATAGCGCACGTATTTTTAGTGATAACTTGCCAGTACAAAATAGTTAAACATGTAGTTGTTTTAGGAAATAATTTTGTTATATTTTTTACGATATTATTCATATTCAAAAACACATTGCATAATATTAATAATTTCAAATAATTTTTTGTAATGAATTTTGGCCATTATGATGTCATTGTCACTTCAAAAACGTATTACTCACCAATTGTTAGCTACAACAAAGAGCAGTGATTCACGCTCGAGTCTGGACAAAGGCGTGCTGACTCAGCTCTAGTCTATATAAAGGCGTGCTGAGCCGCCGGCCGCTCATTCTCAATCGTGCGCTCGAAGAGTCAAGACCTCCTGAGGATGCTTCGTGTAGAAGCGAAACGCGTCGAAAATTCTTCCGGTTTGGCTGCGTGGCGTTTGTGACGTCACGTCGGCTTAGCAGGAAAATTAGGCGGAATTGTCACTAGATATATTTTTATATTTTTTAAGTGTTTTATTAAAATATTAATTTAATGTTTTCGTAAAATATTTTGAAAATATTTGTTGTTATTACATTAATGTTATTAAAAATTCAAGTTACGTAAATCAGTCCAGTGTTCGCCCATTACTGCGTATAGAAGGTAAGCATTTATTTGAAACCTTTTATATAACTGAACATATGGACTAACCCACTCATACTAATACTAATGTTTATAAATTAGGTTTACCTGATTTCTGCTACATTTTATTTGCTCATAAATTAAAAAAGAACTACCTAATCATTTTCTTGATACTCAGTAACTTGATTTTTCGACTTTAAATTATTGTACATTACGATCAAGTTTTAGTTATTGCACATGAAATGTTTTTCTTTGAGAACGCTATTACCTGATTTATTATTCCTAACATAGGCTTGTATCACAGAGGAGAGAGTAATATTTAGTGTATCTGAACTTTCGAAAATATCAGATATCCTATAACATTACGCATATGACGTCACACGGAAATATGCTTAATATTGCAAAACCTAATTTCACAAATGTTTTACTGAAAGTAAATTACATTGAAGATTTTGCTTTCCCTAAAATAAAACGTCAGAAAACCTCGTTGAGTATATCCAGCCTGATCATAACATTTTTAATCCATATAATCCCCTTAGCTTTATTTGCAGATTTTAAAGAGAAGACCACAATGTCATGCTCCGTTTCGCACACATATAATCTCGTTCTATTTCACGGACCGTCGTTTTTGACATGACATAACATCACAGTATACGCAGCAGCAGTAAAGAAACTCAAGGTTGGTTAGGAACAAGGATCGGTTTAAACAAGGTTAGATTTATGCTCTTTAGGTATTACTATACTTAAAGAGATAAATTTACTAATTTAACCTTTTGAAATCAAGCTGGATGCAAATTCGAATTTCGAAACGCCGTATTAAATTTGAGGCCTAGATTAGGCCGGCGATTTTATTTTATTTTTATTTATTTATTTAGTTATCCATACATATTTTAATATTTTGTATTTAATTATTTGGAGAGGTTAAAGAAAGAATGCGGCGAATGATCAGCGTTTCTATTTTCATGATCTAGCTAACTTAACGGTAGTGGATATTCTATCAACAAAAGCACCACAAAGATTCTTGGGGCAGCACTAAAACGATACCTAACAAATCGTTCATCTATATAGTAGGTTCACCATATTCTATGTTATATTCTTGTAAGACATAACATATTATTATGTTTGTTTCCCTTAATTGTGTTGTTAATTTTTTTTACAACTGGTAAGCTGCCTAATAATAACAAATATTTTAAAAATATTTTAAGAAAAGATCAACTTAATATTTTAATAAAACACTTAAAAAATATAAAATTATATCTAGTGACAATTCCGCCTAATTTTCCTGCTATGCTGACGTGACGTCACAAACGCCACGCAGCCAAACCGGAAGAACCTTCGACGCGTTTGGCTTCTACACGAAGCATCCTCAGGAGGTTTTGACTCTACGAGCGCACGATCGAGTAGCACTCGTAGCTTAGCAGGAAAAGTTAGGCGGAATTGTCACTAGATATATTTTTATATTTTTAAGTGTTTTATTAAAATATTAATTTGATGTTTTCTTAAAATATTTTAAAAATATTTGTTATTATTAAATATGGATTTCCGCAAAGTAATGCCTGCATCTATTCATTATGGTAAGCTACCTCTTTACCTCTGTCTCGCCAGTTGGTAAGTGATGATGTTGTCAAGGATGATAGTTACTGACTAGGCCTAGAATTACTGGCTCTCAAGGACTTCTGCCGGTACACACTATTAGATGCTCTGGGACAGGTTTTCTAATTAAAGAAGGTAGCTAGCCAGGCAAGCATTCGCAAAATTACCTTTCATCATGCAATTAAACTCAAGCCGTTGGTGAGGATAGAACTATTGATCTACGGCACAGCAGTGCATAGTTACAGTTTGACTATTACTGCTTCCTTAAATGAATAAAACATATTATACCAACCTCACATATATGGGATAAGAGTAGAAATGATAATAATTTTCTACCGATACCCAAATGTTTTCTTTTATCTGCATAATCTTCAAGCATACTTTGGTATGACAATATACAAGACGAACCAATTTAAAAAAAGCAGCCCTTCATAAATGCTTGCCTAACATGGCTAGAAATGTCTTAAAGCAAGCAAGTGTGAATGTTTGTGACTCAAACCAAGGAATTTCACTAGAATACTCATACTGCGACGATTACAACCACTGATGTTCCACATACGATTAGCGAGGCGAGGTTACACTTCAAGGCCATGGCCAACTTTTTGTCCCTTGATAAATGGATATGTCACTCCATCGAGATTAATCTAACGTCAGGGATGTCACTCCCTTCATTGCCCGCCGTCACTTAGGCCACCAGTAACAGAATACCTTAAGTGCTCGTCTCCAAGCGCTTGTTATATGGCGAGGGCGTAAATGAGTAGTGTAAAAATGGCGTATCGGGTGTCTAATGGACGGAGGAGATTGTTTTGATTCCTCTTAAAGGCAAACCCTAGGCTTCATTGGGTTTTAAGTGTGCAATAAAATCCTGTGTGCGGATAAGTGGCTACTATTTAGACGTAAAAGCTCGTTCCGTATTGAGAGATAAAATCGAATCCAATACCGTTTTCTCTAAATAAGAGCTAGAAATAGGTCACTGACTCTGAGAAATAAATATTTGAAGACCTGAATCTGGATGCAGTACTATAAGGGAATCAGTTTTTATTTAGAGTGAATATATCATTACAGTTTCTCCGTGATAACGACAATTTTTACCATGTTTTTATTAAGTCAGTTCCTTGTCTGTTAGTTTCACCTGTATAAGGGCACATAAAAAGGTGATTATTAGGTACTTTGATTAGATACTTTGTTAATATAGGTACTGGTCGTACCTATATTAACAAAGCACTAGAAGCTTTATATAACTACTCAAGTGTTATAAACTTGCAGCCCAACAACTTAGTTTACTTTTATAAAATTTCAGACAACTATTGTCTGAAATTCTTCAGGTTCAGAAATGTATTGTTGGACATGTATCTATATATCTTTTGTATTGTCGGTAAATATGTTTACTTTTATGATATTTGGTAATTTTAAACAAATTGTAAATTTTAGTTTAAAATAAGACTGAAGTCTGAATTAAGAGATGGTAGTTGGCACCGTCACATTATAATCTTAATTCATCAACTTTGTTGGAAACAATTTATAATTAAGCTTATTGTGTCATCATCGCTCTCTATTGTGACAGTAATGAATTAATATCTTCCCGGTGATTAAGCGGCCAATGTTATTGACATTTAATTATCTGAAAATTGATTACTTAAATTATAATACTGATGAAACAATATTAGGTTGTTGTTTTACAGTAGTAGTAGCGTTCCGCGATTTCATCCGCATACAAAATAATGTTTTTTTCTTTTATTAGATTGTGATTGTACTATCTCGAGGCCCACCAGATGTCAAGCGGTAATTTCTCCCTAATCGCGTCTGGAAGTCCACAACAATGTGAATCTCACCTCATTTTCTTCCTCTGGTAATACGGATATCCGTGGGCGACTGTTACCACTTACTACCAGATCAATCTCCTACTCGTTAGTTCTCCTAAACTTGAACTAGACGAAACTGGGAATAACTTGTAACCGCTCTTAAAATTTATTTAAAAAACAAACTTAATAAATTTAATGAAAAGTTGTAGCAAGTCTGGTAATAACCCATTCCGTTTAATAACAACTCGTCTTAGAACCTTGTCTGAAGAAATAATTGAGGCGTTGCTTCTTAAGTAAGTTTGCGAGGGGTTATTATTATAGCAAATAATTGTAACAGAAACTTGCCTCGTGCTAAATTAGGAAATTAGGATCGTTAACTTAGAACAATGGTGTCGCAAAGTTTTTGGTTCTAGAATACAAGAACTATGCCTTATCTTCGTGTTGTGTGTCTTTGAAAGTGCTAATAAGTGTTAATTAGCTTTACTTTAACAGATATTTAGAGCTACTATTTCAGCCTGCAAAACATCGGGTTCTTCTCTTAAAGTCTGCTGGAGTTGAACAACCGACAGCAGCAGTCAACATCTATACTAGTATACAGTACACTGTTTCAGCCGGATTGTCCAGTGCTAAACACAGCCTCCCCCATTATGGGAGGGAGTTACCATAATCCCCACGCTTGGCAGGCGTCTTGGGGATCGCAGTGTGAGATATAAATACCTCAGAAAGCACTGCTGCCCTTCTAGTGTGTAACCCTTAGTCGCCTCTTACGACACCCTCTGGTAGAGATGGATCAACATCTATGTCCTCCCTAAATAAGGGTTCTTCTCAGTATTCATCCATCAAAAAAGTTTTATTCAGGAGCGTCAATCGTGCAGCTGGGGACAGCAGGCTTGCTACGGGACAGACAACACTTTGATTATACGAGGTTGTTTCTAGCCGCTGAATGTATAAAACTTAATAAAGTTTTCAATCAATTTGCAGGGAGGCAACCTCATCAAAGAAACCTCATGATATGGGTAAAATATATATCATGAGTTGTTGATCCTTTGACTTTTCAAGCGCATCAACGGTATTTAGCAAAATTTAACAACTAGGTGCCATCATTATTTCGCGAGAAAGGAATTAGAGCTACTATTGTACCTAAATGTTTTTATTCTTTTGAATAGTAACGCTAAAACGTTAAATGCTCAACAGGTACAAAGGTATGTCAATTTCTTAACAGATTTAGATTGGAAGTACACCAGTCTAAATCTGACAAAGAGAAGTCAACCTTGACCCCCAGTAATCAAATCGGATACCAAGGACTTCTCTGGGATTCCGTAGAAAACAAGAAGAAGTTACCTGAACCAAAAGTATCCAATAATAAACATATAATATCCCCCAGATTACTTTTACACTCATGGAACTGGATTTGGGTTAAATGACTTTTGGATAAATTAAGCTTTGCGCCAAATGCTGAACCATTGGGTGCTCTTTAAAGCAAACTGCAGCCACACTATTACCAGAAGCACAAACAAGCAACCCATTTTCCACTACCGAACAAAGTCTGACTTTGGTGGCTTCAAAATCTAAACAAGTCATCAACTATTCAAATTGCTCCCGTCTCAGCTTTCGTAGCAACAGATGCCTCAGGCACAGGCTGGGGAGCCATAGTAAATGGAAAGAGGCTCTCAGGTTACTGGAAAACCTTACAAAATTGCTGGCATTGCTATCAGAAGTAGTAGTGAACGTTCTATAAATTGTTACAAAGAGAAGGGTGACAACTCTGGAAAAAGACTCTTGCATTTCAAACAGACTGCGGCTGCCTACTGGGAGGGAAAATTATTTTAAGATATGTAAACGAGGGAATAAAAAACATGAAGCGAGCTTACGGATGTCTTCAGCCGAGCGTGAAATTACAGACAGGGCTGGATATTTCCACCTCCAGCTCTGATCCTCCAAGTCCTCCAACATTTTAACCTTCCCAGCGGACACTTTTTCCTTATAGTACCGAGTTGTGAGACGGGTAATTGGAAACTGGCCTTTAACAAACGAACATTACGCCCCCTGTTCGAAGTTTTTTAGGAGTTGGGAAATATGGGCTGGGCCTACAAATAGCGGAATGGAATGATTTTGAACGAAAATCACTAAAATCATCTTGGTCTCTAAGATTTGTCTACGCTTAAAAACGCACATACCCGCTTGGGAAAGCTGGCTTCAGTAGACTGAAAATAACAATATTTCTTGTTAAACTCCATTTCCCAAAGATGTGGCAAGAAATCTTATATTCTTACTTAGCATATCTTGTCACATCCTGAAGCAAATTTGCATCTAGAACTATTCTAGTACATAAATCAGTGATAGCTACTCTCAACTCTTTCAAAGGAACCTTATAGCAATCACTTGTTAATAGAAAAAGTGATAAAACCGATCATGTTCCACAATTCTCCAAGACAAAATATTACTACGTGGGATAAGGCCTATCTATTAAAGTAAATATTGCAAAAACATATATTTAAATATCTAGGTAATTTGTTTCAAGTCTCTCAACATGTGGCTAATGTACTGCTTTTTCAGGACAACCTATACGTGACTTAACACTGCTTACAGTGTTAAGTCACGTATTGGTTGTCTCCATCCACCAGAATCCAATAGTTGCCCGTTAACAAGATACAAAGTTATTCTATTTTTTAAATAAAATTCTCGTGAGTTTCACACATATTAAAATATTATATACTAACCGACAAAAACACTCACGTTGGGGTTTGAATATGTACATTGTATATAAGTTATTTTATGGCCATATTTTGGCTCAAAGACTGACAATTCCAAGTACCGTCTAGCAAGATGGTGCCAAACATATAACAAAAATATTAAAATGGGCCTTTGCCACTGGATACGAACGCCACTGGAGAAAGTTTCATCAATACAAAAACGCTCAGACTCAGATCTAAGTAATTTAAATATAACTTAAGGAAAAGTGAAACCAAAATCCGAACGTTGAATTCCGAAAATGATAAATTATAATATAATTCAGTTGACATAATATAGGAATTAATAATGATAAAAAGAAACTATGATTTATTGGCACGCAATATTAAAGCAGAATTACATCTGTATTGATTACCACGTTGCGTTAAATAATCTGTATTCAGTATTTCCTTACACAATGTACTTACTGTTGAACAATATAGCAATTTAAATATTTTTTGGAGTTCATGCTTTCAATAATTTCAGCTTCATTTTGGTTAATTTAAGTCGTCTTATGTTACTTGTATATATTATTTTCTTTCTACTAATATCCTAAGTATAAAGTGTTGATAAAATATGTTTTCTTCTCTAACAACAATAAGAACATAGTAATTAAACAACTTTAAATGGTTTAAATCGCGAATATTTATCATTATTTTTGTTCCGACGTTTCAAACACTTTGCAGTGATCGTGGTCACGGGGTGATCCACGACGGCCACGATCACTGCAAAGTGTTTGAAACGTCGGGACATAAATAATGATAAATATACGCGATTTAAACCGTTTAAAGTTGTTTAATTACTATGTGTAATAATCGCAAAAACCTAAGACAACATCTTCCAGTTAATTGACTGTAAGTTTAAAACTACTCAACCGATGTTGATGAAATTTAAATGAAACTAATTTGTGAAAAAACAGTTGAATTGAGAATGAAGGAGGTTTTCAATTTGGAGAAGGTTTTATGGAAGTAGGTCAAAACGCTATGGCTTCGATTTTATTACCGGCCGGCTGCTTCCTTCTTCCTATTACAAGTTTGTATACCCTCTACAAGATTGTATGTGGTTAGAGAGAAGACAAAGATTGCAAAGAGCCCTATTGAGCGCCAGATATTCACCAATGCCCAAACTCAAGTCAACGTAAGTATTTTCCTTTTTCAGCGCATTTATTAATCGCTTTTTACGATGCTTAAGAGAAGGATTGATTATGTTTCTACATCCATCTAAAAAAAACTAATCTGTATTGTTCAATTACCATTATTACCTTTAGGTCTTGATAAACATTGAAGTAAAACAAAACTTACATAAACACGAAAAAAAGCCAAACTCCGTCCAGACCAGATGACGACAAAACACAAACGACATTAATTCTAATACTGTCCCTTCAAGTTCCTTTCGCAAAAATTGCCACAAAGGTATGCCGGTCGAAAGACTATTGACTGTTTATCTCCGCCTCAAAATGGAATTCAAACTATTTCAATCGCCATTCTTCGAGGAAGATTGTTTCCGGCCAAGGTTTCTATGAGAATATAGGTTACACAGCAGTAATAAGTTTTTACGAGCGGACTCACGGTCGATAGAGTTTGCTTGGCAGGTTTTGGCAGGGAACGCCACTTTGTAGATATACGTTATAAGTTATCCTACAAAATATTAGCTGGTGGGAAGTTTTATAATATTAAATATATTAAAGAATATGCCCTGCGTGAGTTGGGCCTCGCTCTTTTAAATTTCTAATTGGAATAGGTCATAGAATAAAAAGTTTGTTGGACATGATCACAGTTTCAAAAACCACATTATGAATGGGTGTCTTCATGGTTTTTTTTTGGATGATAAGAGGATGTGGTACTTAATAAGAACGAAATATGATATTTCTCATTAGTTTAGTTTTTAAGTTAACAGATAGTAACAAAAATATTCTATACACCTGACAACTTTGACAGCCCCATTAATGGACTATTCAAATACTTTACAACAAAAAATAAAGTGGAGGTTCTCAATAAGGTTGTATTTTGCGTATTTTGTTATCTCATTACATTTCAGATTAATTACATAGAAATTTTATCAAAACCCGTACAGTAGTTTTTAGCATTTGTGGCAGTCGTATTTTTTTAAGTTATTATTTCAACTTACGTCACAACTATATGAATTTGTCTTTGTGTCAAAATTTCAGGTTTTTAACACATTCCGTTTACGAGCTCAGGACACGTGAATGGATAGATACCTAAGAGAACCGTTTTGCCTTTTAGACACGGAATCCTAGAAAAATCCAAATTAGAGTAGTGCTAGCACGCCGAGGATTCTGTACCAAATAATAATTATGTTATTCGGTGACAATTCTTGTGCTATTTCGAGTCACACTTAGCTGGCGCGTATTGTTTATTATTTTTGTATTAGAACATGTAATGTCTTACTGTCTGACCCCGTGGGATGCCGGTCTAGAATATCATCCACCTCCATTTCTACCTGTGGGTGTTGGAAGAGGCGACTATAGGTAAAATACTAAAAGGTGGGCAGCTGCGCCTTCAGAACAACTGTTATCTTAAACTGCAATCCCCAAGATGCCTGCCAAGCTAGGCATTATTGGAGTGTTCAGCAGTAGACAGATTGTCTACTGCTTGAGTACAGTACTGTCTTATACGAAGTTTGGCTCCTGAAGTTATTTTTTTAACCACAGAGCTAGAGCGAAAAATATTTATTTTTATTTACTTGGATATTCGCCACATTAAGGAATATTCTACGAAAATTTCAGAGTCCTGTGTTTCCGTACGGATCCATAAAAATCATAACAGGCATGTACCATAAAAAGGTAGGAAAGGGTTTCTTTATTGATAGGGGGTGTGAGCGTATTCCCATCAATTCCATGTTATGTATTCTGAACACCTTTATTCAGAATGTCTTAGATTAGAATATAGTTACTCAGGTTTTGTGGAAAAACTAGAAGCACTTGTCTGACCCGAGATGCGAACCCTGACCTCGTGACCTTCAGGTCACTGGACTAACGAAGCAATCAAATGTTTTATTTTAATAGCTGATAGGGGATAGCCCAGGACTACTTTTATATATGTAAGTAAGTAATATTGTGGATGTAGATGGTTTTTTTAGACTACCATCGAATAAAAGACTGAAAATAGATACATTGCCATATTTTCAGCGAAAAAATAAATTTTACCTTGCAACTTTACTGTTCTGCTCATTGAAAACTTAACTACTAGAACTTTAGAACTTAAAAACTAGAAACGCCTGCATATATAACGGCTTCCATTTCTCCCATGTACGAGTATGGTCATTTTCATTCAGACACTTAACCCATATCGTCGTAATAAACGAGTTGCCAAATAGGTTCCCAAAATACCACCTAGACGACCGGGATCCAATACAATATTTTCCAATTTTGTAACAGGTTTCGTTCGAGCCATTACCAGGATCGCAAAGTTGACCATGGATTGTAGAATCCCTGTTATCTGGTATAGACTTCATTTTCGTAAAGTTCCAATACTTACTGTAGATGCCACGGTTAGTCGTGATCCTTTACAGCCCGGGTACCTTCTATAAGCACATTTTTTTAATGAATGTCAACTTTTTTTTATATATATCAGATAGGCTATAGGCCTTTGACCACTACCTCCAGTGATCATGTGGTGAAAGATGTTGTTCAGGCTAACTTAGAATTACTGACTCTCATGGACAGCTGCCGGAACTCAGCATTATTGGGCACGATGAGCATGCTTGAGGACCTATTTTCTACTTGAGGGTGGTAGGTAGACAGACAGGCATTCGCAAAATGTCCTACCACAGTGCTGTAAAAACTGCCACCCCATGACAACAATCGGGACCGACGGCTTAACGTGCCCTCCGAGCATGGAAGCGCTCAGTAGTAATGTAACTAGCGGTCACCCATCCAAGTCATGACCGCTGCGGACGTTGCTTTACTTAGCTGATCAGTTAAGAAAAGCTAAGCAAACTTCGTTACAAGAGCTGCAAACCCAACATCTCCAATGGTTTTATCATTACTTGAATACCACTTCTGAATGTAAAACACAAGTAAACACTATTAGAAGTCAATTATGGAAATGGAAAAACTTAAAAAAGTATATGTTCTTTTGCAATAATTGTACATGATGTATTTGTGTTACGTATTTATCAATATAAATGTCTTATCTTTCAAGCGGATAGATCATCAGCGCAAATGTGATTTTCACTAGATATTATTTTATGATTTGTTGTTGTAAATTATAAAACTTAATAATTATACTAAGTTCGGTATTTGTGTTAATGAGCGTTTTTGCAGTAGATGGAAAAAATTCAAGCTTATAAACGTGTTTTTGTGGATACTATCTTCATTTTAAGGATTTCCCTTATTTTTTATCATTCATTAACGACTTTTTTTAAAGCAGGTTACGATTACTCCCATATTATAACTACTTAAACGGTTAAAAATATAAAGTATTTTAAAAGGTGGCCATTTTATGTTATGCGTATTCATATTTGAGTTCTTCCATAGTCCACTAAAGTTATTTCAAATAGCTTATTAATTATAAGAGCTTTAACAGCACCTTACCTAAAAAAGAAAATACAAATCATGCTTTTATATCACTACCCACCTTCATGACCAATTTTGCTCCATGATTCGCGTTTCTCAGGCAATATCAAAAGAAGGATAAATGAGGGCAGATCAAATGACTGATTAATTAAATTGCCCTACCTTTTCAAAGCGAGCTGGTAATGAAAAGGCATTACGGCCATTTCCACGGCGCTCAATCGAAAAATTGGTATATTATGAGATAGGTATGTACATATTATATTTTTCAATCCAACAAGTGTAAGAATTCCTAACAAGAGAAGGCATCAGCTCGTGACTTACTAACTACTAATTAGAGATACCATAAGACCCAAGTTTTTCCCTGTGCTGGACTATAATTGCACCCTTCCCCCCTCCCCCCAATATCTTCGTGTTGGAGTCGTAAGAGACAGGGCAAAATCTATGAAAATAACAGATGGGCAGCAATCCCATCTGAATAATTGTTATCTTACTACTTCTTCAAGGTACCTGCTAAGCGAGGGCATTATGGCTCCCATCCCCCTCTTACGAGTGAGGCCTTTGTGCAATGGGGGAAAAATTGCTGTGACTTCAAATTTAGTACGGTAGCAACATCATTGCTAGAGTTAAAACTCCGGTGGGAAGTAATGAATATATTCTGTTCTAAACATTTGTATGTGGAGTTGGGACATTCTAATAAGTCTCCCAATATATTAAAATTGCTTCAAATGTACAGGGTTTTAATCCTGTCCTCCACCTCCCCCTCGGTTCATTTCCTTACAGCCGAGCGTTCCTGACGTCCCCACCCATAAAAAAGATGGCGCCAAGTCTGCTCCCATCTCTGACGCTCCGCAGCTTATAGTGACAGAGTTCTTTCAAGTTATCTTTTGACTTTTGTGTTATCGTTTGACACTTGGTCTTATTTTATCTTGTTGGGTTGCGCCTTCAGGGTTTTTTTTCATCCATTTTCCAAATAATTTTGACTTTCTCTATACTGTCGATGGGTTTTTACCCTGTATTACTCCTGTAGTCTTATTTTAAAAGTCTGAAGATTATGGAGTCAGTGGCCTCGTAAGCTCTGCTAATGCTACTACGGCTGTAGTCTTTATGATAGTGCATCCATTTTAATTAAGAAGTTCACTTGCTGCAGCGCTTGAAATGGATCCATCGCGGTAATATCAATCAAGACAAACTCTCCCAAGAACTTTCTTACTACCAAAACATCATCTTCTCAAAGTTGTGCTGAAAGGTTTAACTCCAAGCCAGTCCCTAAAATATTTTTGATTCTATTTGCTAATCACGTGCACCTTACGTGATTGGATTTCAAAAGGTTCTACTACTGTTTATTCTGAAATCACCTCTCCCAAATGTGTTTGGTTGTTATCGTACTTGTAGCTGTATCCATTGTAAATGCTGAATTTACAAAAATCTCAATTCAAATCAATCAAAGTAGCCGCAAAGAACGAAAGACTGTGAAATACCATGTCCAAACTCAAACAATGCTTCACAAGATGCATTTTCGCCGAGAAAGCTTGTTTTAGAAAACGAGAAAAATGGTTTCTTCTCAAACTTTGAATAATTTCCGTGGCGCTTTTTCAAACCCACGCTTGAGAGATGGGATTTTAAAACTACTTATAAGTTGAAATAAGTTCCATGAAGAATCACTGTTAGCCCCAGCCATTAAAGAGTTTTGCACTCCAACTTTGTTTTTTCTAACTTTAATTTTGTTCAAAAGTATAATGGAAGTGAAAACGTTTTTATGTGTTTATTTTCTCTATTTATTATGTATTGTTTTTGGTTTGACCAACAAATTATACCTTTACTATTTAATTTTCCGCAGATATTGGTGGCTGTAGAACCAAATGTAGAATAAATTAATTATTTGACTGATGTATAATTTTATCTTAAAGCTACAAAACATGATCACTACATATAAGGTTCTAATAATACATCAATGATGAATACTACGTGTGGTGGTTGATACTTTTTGACTTATCTATAATTATCTATTTATATAAAAATTCTGTCAGTCTCATCTTCGAAGTTTCCATTTCAAATTATTTCACGTCATATTCAACTGTGAAAATTTGAAGCGCTCGCTAAGTTAAGCAACGTCCACTGCGGTCATTGTTTGAATGTGTGGCCACTAGTAGCATTTACTGCTAAGTGCTTCCGTGCTTCGGAGGGGACGTTAATGCTTGTGTCTTCGCAGCTCTTTCCAAACAAACGAAGTTTTGTCATATTTTAAATACCAATTGCTTAAACTCGCTGACTATTGAATACATATCCTTCAGCCTAATGTCTATGTTTTGGTTTGCCAGGTTTTGATTTTATTATATTATTTTTATCTCTACATGTGAAATTAAGAATACCCGTACAAAAAAAATATTCCGAATAATTTTGAAATGTTATTTTTTTACGGAAATCTGCCATCCCAGAAGCAGAGTTTTCGGTTCAAGGAATTACCCCATTTTTATTTTTTTTAATGTTATTGTAACGAAACAAGCCCGAGGCTCACCTGATGTGAATTGGACTAACTTCTGCCTATAACATATGCATGTCGTGAACGATGAATTACACTGCACCCGTCACACTGAGACGTATAGTTGTTAGGTCTCATGTGCCTGTAATTTTATTGGCTCTAAAGGAGTGCTGCCGGAACACACTGTTAGGATGCATGCAAAATTTCGGCGCGTTTGAACACTACAAGTGTTCAAAGTATGACGAAACTGCGTTTGTTTGGAAAGCGCTACGAAGATGTTAGCCGCCGTTGATCTCGCTTGTATGGCAGTAGTTTTAGCATGGTATATTCTGTAAATGCCCGCCTAGCGAGCTACCACCCTCAAGTATAAAATCTGTCGCCAACCATCCAACGTTGTAATCCGGCAGCTGTCCTTGAGAGCCAATAATTCTAGGTAAGTCTGAAAACATCACTTCGATCGCTTCATCTTTTAATATCAAGTAAGCCAGTGCTCCAAAGCTAGCCTACATGGGTGCGTACCATTTGGAGTTAAATTCGTCAAAAACGATAAAAACGATCACACTCCTAAAAAGTTATTCCACTTCGGTCTTGGCATTATTTTCGCAATCAAGGCTATGAAGTTACTGGAGCAGTTTGAATTACCTGCATCTAATGTCAAAAGTGACAAAAGTAGCAAATTTTAGTGGCATTCTTAGCGTTCTTATCCTAAATGGAACAGGGGAGAACAGTTACAAACGTTTACAGTGATCACAACTATAGACGCAGAATGTGGTCAAAATTATCGAAAATAAAGAAATTGGCGTCAAATGGAATACGCCCATAATAAGGGCAAGAAGCTAGCTGTAGCCTAGATCTTTGCGGAGTCACTACAATATGTCACCAGCAAGAATACAAAGGTTTGAATTTATGATAAGGTTTTATCAGTTTTACTCACAAAATAACCTAACAAAAGAGACCATCCCAACGGGATTTCTTAAGTCCTCCATAGCTCACCCCAAAATGTGTAGTGTATTTCCCAACATTTCTCTTATAACATTTTATTTTATTGATAGACCTGTCAGTTATTTTCATACTCTGTTGATATGTAAGATAAAAGAAAGAAATGGCTTTGTTTCCTTGTTGGGATATAAACAATAGTTAAGAGGTTCACTCGCTGCTGATATGATGTCATTGTTATCAACAAAGAAACCGTTAAAGAGCTGACTTGGGGATTAAAAATGAGGTTTCGGCTGCCTGTATCTCCTACCACACTTATTATTTTACTGTATGGACTTGCCTTAGGATCTTATTCATAATCGCTTCATAACTTTATGATAGGTTTATCAAACGTTCGTATTGTGCTACGAACAACTCTTATGTAAGTCATCTATTGGAAGGTCCAACAAAAGGTAATTGAAGTGATATTGATTGCGTGATTTCAATACATTTAGGAACAGTTTTGTTTCTTGTCGCGGCCCTAGACACGGATTATCCTAGGATTGGGTCTCGCTCAATGTTCAAATTAGTCCTTTTATTGTTTTTGTAAGATTTTACGATAAGTAGCCTTGTGAATAGATGTTTTTAAAGAGTTTACGTTTCAATTTTCATCTTACAAACAGCAAGCAACATACAGTTTACACACACACACGACCAGTTACTACTGGGACTTTTATACTGCGGGCTCTTGTAGTGTCTACAAATTTAACAAATGTAAATATATTACAAAATCACAAATATACGATAGGAAAAATTTAAGTCATTTGCGGGATTCGAACCCGCGACCCCTTGAGCCGGGGTATGCTCTAACCAATTGAGCTAACATGACATGACGTCGTAACTCAAATCTTTCCTATCGTTCTTTAACCATCGTATTGGGATGGAGCGACATCTATAGTACCACTTGCGTTGTACTACAAACAAGACCAATTTTGCAATTGGTTTTATACTTGTAAATGATGACGCAACCTTATAATTTTAATATTGTTAAGTTTGCAATAACGCCTGCTATACGGATTACATTACAAAATCACAAATATACGATAGGAAAAATTTAAGTCACGCGGGTTCGAATCCCGCACATGACTTAAATTTGTCCTATCGTATATTTGTGATTTTGTAATGTAATCCGCGCTGCGTCGTCAGGCGTTATGGCAAACCTAACAATATTAAAATGTAAATATATATTGTATACTAATACAAAATATATATTGTATACTAATACAATATATATTTGTTGTATTTTCTGTTATTTTTTAATTGAATTTCTAAAAATATACAATTACAAAATAACGACGAAAGGTGCAATATAACCACGCACGAGACCCGCGAATATCAGTTCCTGGGGCCGTGATTTAAGTAAAGAAAACATTTTTCATTTATTTTGGACCCTGAGCACATTTCAACCCGCACTTGGCTGGTTATTATTATTTTTAGGTTGAAGGCAGCAAATCAAATGTATTTTCTGCCTTAAAAAATTGAAATTCCTATCTAAAGCCTTTTACTATCTACATAACAACAATGTTCTAAAACTCTCAAATTTGGCCCTTAACCTATTTTTTTAAAAAATAAAAAATAATGATGTTTTAACTTACCATATTCCATTCCCGTGGGATGCCGGGCTAGAATATCACCCCTCTCCCCCATTGCTACCTGTGGGTGTTCTAAGAGGCGACTAAAGGTAAAATACCGGAAAGAGAGAGAGAGCAGAGCCTTCTGAGGAACTGATATACCAAGCATGGAGATTATGGCAAAGTCCTCCCTTTATGGGGGCTGTGTTCAATGTAACATACAACAAAATTGGATTATGGCATGGCTCAGTATTCAACTAAAAGTATTTAAAGAAATGTATAACATAGTGTAGTAGGGATTTTGTTTTTTTATTCATTCAGTTTATAAGAACTAGAGACTCGTTACAAGGACGATACACGTAGACAGACAGCCAACAAACTGACGTAAGTAGGGCTCCATTTTGTCCTATGGGAACGAAGCCATAAAACAACGCTGATCTACATTTCGCTTCGTGTTTTCATCAATGCGTAAACAAACGTGTTGTATAAACCTATACAAATCTACAATAACAGTGTTCGAATCGTTCAAAGCGACATATTGTGTTCACAAATTAATCCATGACAGACAAACAATCAATCAAACACAATTCATCCAGTCCCCATCTATTTGTCAATAGTGACAGCTCTACCGAAGCGGTCTCTATTGTTCCCAGGTTTGGGACAAGATTGTGATTGTACTTGGGAAGCTGTAGGGTTCTTATTTATATTGGGCCCGTTTGGGGATATCGTTAAAGGTTTTTCTTTAATATAGGGAGACTAATGTATAGGGTTGTGATCTTCAAATTTCTTGTGATAATAACAACAAATATTTATAATCTTATACGACGCAACTCGATAATTCTTACATAATATTTTTGCATCAACGCCTGCTAAGCGAAGAAGTTTACAAAATATCAATGAAAGGCTTTTTTTTTTTTTTTTTTTTTATGCCTGATAGGTTAGCCTTTGACCACTATCTCACCTGATGGTAAGTGATGATGTGGTCGAAGATGTTGTTCAGGCTAACCTAGAAGTACTGGCTCTCAAGGACAGCTGCCGGAACACACCGTTAGGTGCTTGGCGACAGATTTTCTACTTGAGGGTGGTAGCTAGCCAGGCGGGCATTCGCAAAATGCCCTACCACCATGCTGTAACGACTGTCATCCTAAGACGACAACCGGGACCGACGGCTTAACGTGCCCTCCGAAGCACGGAAACGCTCAGTAGTAATGTCACTAGCGGTCACCCATCCAACTCATGACCGCGGGCGACGTTGCTTAACTTTGCTGATCGGTTGAGAACAGCTAAGTTAACTTCGCTACGAGCGCTTCAAACCTTTTTTGAACCACGAACTGCATTTGAACCCTCGATAATCCGTCCCTAGAGCCAGGACATGCTCTGCCAATTGAACGGTCGTAGTGAGTGAGTTAAAGCACAAATGTATCCTTTCGTTCCTAATGTTTAACCGTCATATGGAAACGGAGTGTCATCTGCAGCCAAACTGGATTGAACTATAAACAACACTAACTTTTCAATTAGCCATAACGATGTCAAAAAGTGTAAGTTGTGTCATCTTGTTAACGATGACACAACTTACTGGTTTCCTTAGGATGGTTAAGATTTAGGATTAAAAGGATAAATTTGAACTATACATTTGAATACGATAGTTCAACTGGCTAAATTTTGTAGATATGATTTTTAATATTTTCTCATTTATTTTTACCTAATCATTTATTCTTATTATGATTATGGGTTTCCGAAAACTAACGCCTGAATCTATTAATTATTCTTCTATATGCTGCCCTTGTTGACTTACTAGTGTCGGCACCTCATGTATTCTTACTTCACTTTGTTCTGAAGATGATTAAATTCACTACAAACTTTGTGTAGGTACACAATTTTATGACTCAGGGTGATGCGCACAGTGCAAGTCATCACTTGTGACAAAATACGTCTTTTACAGCTATAAAATTATTGACACCAGATGGCGCTCGGGTTTGTTTCTTAAATTAATCCATAAAAAAATCTATTTTTTCCCAGAGAAGTCAGAGGTGTGCAAACACCTTTATTCAGCTTTATTAAGTTTTAATATTTTAGACTTATTGTATTAGAGGGTAATACTCGAAGAATTAGTTACTTGGCGACCGATTTCCTAGTAGAGTACAACTGCGACTTAGGTGTGTCAACGTGGGTATATTTTTTTAGCTTTCTAAGTAATCTTGAGCAACATCGTTTATCGCATTATCACTTACCATCAGGTGAGATAGTGGTTAAAGACTAGCTCATCTGCTATAGTAAAAAATATACTGATGTAAAGGATAGTTGCCGACCGCGCCATATGATCAATTTTTACGCTGGCGTGGCCGCGGCGCAATCTAGTAAGCTAAGCAATAAAACATTTCCGCTATTACTTTCTTGAGTGAGACGTGACGTCATCATCCCCTATTACCACTGTGTCCTTCACACTGTGAACTGTCTTATACCTACTACCCAAAAAGGGTGTAGCCGTTTTTACACCACATTTTAATACCATTCGCAAAAAAATATAAAAGATTTTCCGATTTCATAACCCACCATTTTTAAGGTTCCAAGGAAAGGAACCCTTGTTACAAACTACATTTACAAATTATTGTAGCACAAAATACTTATGAATTCCCGGGCGGGAATAGAACCCGCGTCCTCCGATTTCGAGCTGGATGCCTAAACCACTTGGCCACTGGAACATTCCCTTTCAAACCAAAACTTTGTGCTCCAATTGTACTTAAATCGCCATAGGGTACAGTGCGATAGTGCTTGAAATCATATAGAAATATAGTAACTCTACTACGCCTCGTCTGTCCGTCCATGCCACCTTCAGGGCTGTATCTTTGGAACGGTAGCAAGTAGACGACGAAATTTTCACAGAATATAAATAAGTAAGGCGGATTGCCTAAAAGATAGTTATAATAACAAGTTTAATATAAAAGGGGTCCCCATACAATACATTTTCTTTTTGCGCTATCGTAATAACTGTACCTAAAACATATAATAATTATCAAACTTGATACGATTATAGTCCAATATCTAACGTACATTAACCAAATAATACTAAAAACTGATCAAGTGCAGGTTGGAATCCCGCTAAGAATGTCAATCTCTATGAAAAATATTAACCATAACCATTTTTCTATATTATACAGTTTTGGTACGGAACCCACGGTGTATGAGTATGTGTAGAACTCGAATTTGGCCGATTTTTTCACATAATTTTTTTCAAACATGTTTTGATTATAGCTTCGTGTTATACTAATACAAGTATTCAGCTGTGTGAAAGAAGGTACCGTTACTAAAAAAGAATAATTTAGTATATCATATGTGTTTATTATAAAAACTCTGAAGAAAATAACAATAAACATCAAAAAGTTTCTTCAAAGTACAGGTTAAAATTAACAAGTACATATTAAACTATATTTTAGTAGTAGCTTCTGACTTTTTAATTATTTTATACAATTTTGTCCCGATAAATAGTTTTCAAAAGAACTTGTACATTATGTACCCAGGCCATAGGTATTACAGCAATATGATATATAGAACTAATAAAATTATAATAGTACAAAATCACAAATATACGATAGGAAAAATTTAAGTCATGTGCGGGATTCGAACCCGCGTCTACCACTCCTTGAGCCGGAGTATGCTCTAACCAATTGAGCTAACATGACATGACGTCATGGCTCGAATCTTTCCTATCCTTCTTTAACCATCGTATTGGGATGGAGCGAAATCTATAGTACCACTTGCGTTGTACTACAAACAAGACCAATTTTGCAATTGGTTTTATACTTGTAAATGATGACGCAACCTTATAATTTTTATATTGTTTAGTTTGCAATAACGCCTGCTATGCGGATTACATTACAAAATCACAAATATCCGCATAGCAGGCGTTATTGCAAACCTAACAATATAAAAAAAAAAAATATAATAGTATTTTTCATCACACTTGCACGTAAACAGTGTCTAAACCTACAAGTTAACTTGGCCATAATGCCCCATAAAACCCTTGAGCTTTCTTTTTATCATGAAACCCAAGGTCGGTAAGTATTTTTTTTAATTTATAGCGAAGCACACATGTCATGCAGGTTCAAGCAAGGAGTTTACACGCAGTTGAAAAATTGCCTTAAAATGTTATCTAAACAGGAATTTCATTGCAATTGATTATATTAGTTTTAATTAAAACACGCATTTTTTTTACACTCCATCATATACCTACGTAAGTATTTGCCCTTAACGTTTCTGTACGAAACATTTGTACAATCTGTGGTGTGGGCAAAAAGACCACCATCTAGTTAAAAAAAAGTTCACGTATTTCGTAATAGTAGTTGTGCTTTCTTGTTTATTAAAGCTATAATACTTATTTACTCGCAAATGCGATGAAATATATTGTGGTTCACGGGCGGTACGGGAATTACGAACCTCGACTCAGAAAGCCCTCAGTCTTCGACTTCAGGCTTCTACTAGAGCCTCAATCGTGATTTCTTACTTACCACTCTTAATACACAATGTGCTATAAATTTCTACGTACTTTTTTCTAACAAGATTCAACACTGTAACATTCTGAAATTCCAGCCCAGTTTTATTTACGGCCGGTATTAGAACGTTCCTTTCTATTTGATCACACGTACCTATAAGAACGTTGTTCGGCAAATACTCGTAGGTTCTATGTCAGTGTAGACCTACATACGGCAAATAAGCGCTCGATGATTACACCAAAGTGCGCCGTACGACAAAGATTTGAGCTCATCCAATTACGGAAACGCTCCAATCAGCGGGAAGTGAGACAATAAAACTGTGACGTCACTAGCGACGATAGGCATCGCTTGATTAGTCGCCTACGATTCCGTCGAGTTTTTGTGTAAGTTACGCTTTTAGTTAAGTGAGTAATTACTGAATCTGTTGATTCTTCTTAGTAGTTTACTATTAGAATTATACCAGTTGAATTCGAATATTGGTAGAGAAACTTCCGAATTCAGTTGTGAATGAATTTTTAATATCCGTGATAATTTTACTTTTTTTATGCATGATAGATGGGCCTTTGACCACTATCTCACCTGATGGTAAGTGATGATATGGTCGAAGATGTTGTTGAGACTAACCAAGAATTACTGGATCTCAATGACAGCTGCTGGAACACACCGCTAGGTGGTTGGCGACAGATTTTCTACTTGAAGGTGGTAGCAAGCCAGGCGGACATTTACAAAATGTCCCACCACTACGCTATAACCCCGCAGCGGACGTTGCTTAACTTTGCTGATCGGTTCAGAAAGGCTAAGTAAACTTCGCTACGAGCGCTTCAGAGGAGGCATGTTGCTTACCATCAGACAGGCGACAAGTCCATCACTTCACATAAATACAACTGATAAAGATGACTCGACAAACTTATAACATTATTTATATGCTAATGTAGAATATTTACTTTATATATTATTATTTATATATATTTTAGTAGTACTTTAATTTTAGAGACGGTGCAATAAACAATAATTACTAGGAACCATACTATATAATATAAATGTATTGTACTGTATATATAGTCCACTGCTGAACACAGCCTCCCCCAATATGGAGAAGATTGCCATAATCCCCACGATTGGCAGGCGGCTTGGGGATCACAGTGAGTGATATCAGTACCTCAGAAAGTGCTGCTGCCCGCCTTCTGGTGTGTTGCTAAGTCGCCTCTTACGACACCAACGGGTACATTATAATTGATAGGTAGTCTAGATAGGTATAGGTACCTTATAGTAAGTTGTTTTCATCATGTTTTACAACCTTTTCATGAATTAAGCAACCACGGTCATGACTTGGATGGGTGATCGCTACTGATAGTACTACGCAGTGCTTGCGTATTTCGGAGGGCACGTTAAGCCGTCTGTTGTTGCCTCAGGACAGCCTTCGTTATAGCATGGCGGCAGGGCATTTTGCGAGTGCCCACCTGGCTAGCTACCTTAAGGAGAATATTTGTCGCCGTGCACCTATCCGTGTACTCCGACAGTAGTCCTTGTGAGCCAGTAATTCTAGGTTAGCCTGAAAAACGTCTTCGACCACGTCATTTACCATCAGGGTCAAAGACTAGCGTATCAGATTACAAAAATAATTCTGTCGGAGATACATTGTAAATTTATATTGCAAAAAAGCTGTTTGTTTATGGAATATTGGTCCACGGTCATCTTTTGTTTCTTAAAGCTCTCGTGAAATTATTTGATAAAAACGTTCTCGAAATTTCAAGTATATACAAATAATTTACTCGTGCCCACAGAATTTTGTTATCTGCAAGGGAAAATGTACAATAAGCACACACAATGGCAACTTAACCCGTTTTAACTTAGCTGTCAAGTTACTGATAAGTAACATTCAGGGTTTTCCATACCCAAATATTCGGGAAAACTGTTCCTTTCAAAATGTTATTTCATCGCTAAAAATAAACATTATTCGAACGAGAAAGTTTTTGCACAAATTGGATCATGGAACTTTTTGTTCGGTTGACAGATAAGCTGAATTTATTATTAGACACCAAATTAATTCGTCATTCGCTGACGTATTCGTTATTCGAATATGTTTCTGTTTTATTTTTATTTATAGAAAACACTATAACTTATTTTTTCTATTGATCATAAAAATGTATCATTACATCTTTCTCGCTAAACATAGTCTATGATAGGTATATCATTTCATAGAACTAGGCTTTATACTTTACAAACAATATTTATGAAATATATTTAGGAAAATTTTGCCAAACCTCCAAGACACAGATTTGACGTCAGAAACTCCACACCTAGAACAATTTTCTACGCGTTTTATTTCTACTCAAAGCATCATCGTCAGAAATTATTGAGTTTCAATCAATTGGTGAAAGATAAACATATTATTACTGCGAAGAAAGAGTTACTGGCTCTCAAAGGGAGCTGCCGAAACACACCGTTAGGCGCTTGGAGACAGATTTTCTACTTGAGGATGGTAGCTAGCTAGGCGGGCATTCGCAAAATGCTTTACCGACTGCTATCCTTAGACAACAACTGGGACCGACCGCTTAACATGCCCTTCGTAGCACGGAAGCGCTCAGTAGTAATGTCACTAGCGGTCACCCACTCAAGTCATGACCGCAGCGGACGTTGCTTAACTTAGCTGATCGGTTAAGAACGGCTAAGCAAACTTCGCTACGACGCTTCAGAATTTAATAGATCTAGGCGTCATACTTTGCAAAAAATATTTAGGGACATTTTGACAAAACCTTCAGGACACATATAATATGACGTCCGAAACTCCACTCCTGGAACAATTTTCTACGGGGTTTGTTTCTACTCAAAGCATCATCGTCAGAAGTTATTGAGATATCGATTAATTGGTGAAAGATTAACATCTTTTTATTGCGGATGAATGGAAGGAAATAATCAAGTAAAGTAAAGGGAGTCAAAAGAACGTAAATGATGACAGACACAGAATAAAAATGACCAGAAAAACCACTGCGCAAAATCATCCAGCTCATATTTATAAGCGACTCTTACGAAGCAATAAAGTACACTTCAGCTCGCAAAGCACGGAGTACCTAATATTTATATGCACCTACTAGGCGCCTCTCTTTCTATCACGTAGCCATGCATAGCTCTGATCTCGTCTGATGTGGCACGCACTGTAGAATAATCCCTTCCGTTCGGATATGCCGATGTAGCTTTGTACCTACCTTAAGTGTGGAGCGAGTTAGGTCCACCTAAATGTAAAAATAAGAATTCCCATACAAAATGTTTTATCGAATATTTTTTGAAATACTTAATTTGACGAAAACTTGCAAACCAAAAGCATAGATATTCAAGTCATGAAAATACATGCAAAATTTCACCGAGTATGAAAACATGTTAATTCAAATATGAGAACACTACATTTGTATGAAAAGCTATAGGTACATGCTCATTACAAAATAAAAAAGCCTCGACGAAGATTCATTCAAAATCAAATACATTAAAAATTATTAACCAATAAAGAAAAACGTAAAATCAATAAATCAAATAAGATTTCGAATGCAACGGTTACAATTAACATTGCAGTAATATGAACAACGTATGATAAACATTTCCGTTTCATCTTCTATATGTGTGCATTACATTTATTTATTTATCTGGTGTGTTTTAACACTAACCATAAACTAAACTAGTAAAATAAACAGCAAATAATATTAATCACGAATATTATCACGGGAAACGTTAATCGCAAATAAACATTGCATACAAACAAAATATGTATCATTTCCGCCACATTGAAAACATCATAAATCATTTTTATATCTCCCTCCAAAATATTTACAGCTCGATAAATAGCATGAATACTTTTTTTATTGCAAAATATGTAATACATTATTGTGGCAGTTTTAGGGACTGGAAAGAGTTTTTATGCGAATATAGGTCATCTTCTTTGCGATGTCACTATTATTTCTAGCAAAAAACTGAGCTTTGCGAAGGCTCGCGTTTATTTTCAACTGATTCTAGTGGTGACATCTAGTATTAAGTAGACCTACGATGTATTTAAGTATTGAGTTTAGTTCTTTTGCAGCGATGTTAACTCTTTGGTTTTCTTACAGTTTTTTTTTATATTATTGTGACAGAACAAGCTCGAGGCCCACCTGATATTAAGCGGACTAACCTCTGCCTATAACAGATGCATTTCGTCACAAGTCACGAATTGCACTGCGCCTGTCACCTGGAGACATAGTTGTTAAATTGGTCTCCACCAAAAAGGACTCTAATGTACAACAATTTTCAAAAGGTATTGTCTTTTGAAAAGTACAAATAGAACCCTTCCAAATACTACACGGGACCTATTTTTGCGCCGCTGAGAGATTCAACCCTCCCTGAGACCCTATTCATGTCAACGTGCCCATTCTGCATATTTTTCCTTAGTCGTCCAAGTTATGACAAAACGTGAAAAAAGTAACATGGCCATCACGTTTCGCAAACGTTCATCACGTTGTGCCAGGTATATGTCATTTAATAGGCGTTGTGACTACACTGGCATTGAAGCAATGATGGCCGAGCGGTAATAGCTATGGACTGCCGAGCCGCAGGTCCATAGTTCGATCCCTACCGCCGCTTGAGCTTCGCCGCATGGTGGTCTGCTTTTTGCGAATCGCCTAGCTAGCTACCAGCCTCAAGTAGAAAATCTGTCGACAAGCACCAAACAGTGTGTTCCGGCAGTCCTTAAGAGCCAGTAAAATTAGAGGTACATAAGACTTAACAACTGTATGTCTCAAAGTGATGGGTGCAGTGCAAATCGTCACTTCTAACGAGGTTAGTCAGCTTAACATGAGGTAAGCAGGGTACGTCACAATAACATAAAAAATGTTTAAGACACCGTACTGCAACTTAGATCTTCTTGAATTCTCTGTTCCTTAACTACTCTATATAGACTATGTGTAAATAACACTTTAAAAAAGTATATATAACAAAATAAGCGGCGTGAATTCTTTCAAAGGCGATATAAAGGATTCGATTTATACAGTTCACGCACTCGTGAATGCAACCGAATGGCACAAGGTGCTGAAAAGGTGCCGTGGGAGAATTCACGACACCTATATAGACCACAGAATATATTTAACAGAAGTCACGTTTAAGAGAAAAAAAAATATAGCATTTTTTATTTCATTTATGTTATTGTGATGGAAGTAGCCCGTCACCTTGCGACATAATTGTTAAGTCTGATGTCCCTGTAATTTCAATGACAGCTGCCGGAACACACCGTTAGGTGCTTGGCGACATATTTTCTACTTGAGGGTGGTATAGCTACCACCCTTACCACTAGCTACTTACCTCTTACCGCTACTTACCACACCCTTACTTATAGCTAACATTTTGCGAATGCCCTACCACCATGTTATAACGACTGCCATCCTAAGACGACAACCGGGACCGACGGCTTAACGTGCCCTCCGAAGCACGGAAGCGTTCAGTAGTTATGTCACTCATCCAACTCATGACCGCGCGCGACGTTGCTTAACTTTGCTGATCGGTTGAGAACAGCTAAGTAAACTTCGCTACGAGCGCTTCACCTTCTGCCACGATAGTGTGCTCTGATATCCCTTTTGTTAGTACATTGTGCTTTTTTATGATTGTCTAGTCTTTGATTAATATCTTACTACTTAGATATTATTACGGATGGAAAAAGGTAACTTCCAGTGGGACTAGAACCCGCAACCCCCAGAATATCGTCCTGGTGCATTATCTTACTTCTTGATTAATGATGATGAGGTTGATAAAACATTTGAAAATACCTGGCTAACTTACTTCGAACGGAATCAAGCTCTCAAAGACACAGCCCAAGGGCATACCATTAGCTCGCATCAAAGGTACAATGCTGCTACCATGGTATGCTATAATATGCAGCTAGCGTGGCGAACATTCGTTCAAGCTTCTGTCACCATGCAAAGAAACTCATACAGGATAACAGGATCCCAACCGTGGTAGCCTACACTTGTAAGTTATCAACGCTCCAAACTCACCAAAAATATTGTATTATAGTCGCGGCTTTCAATCCTGGTATAAGGCAATTTATTCCCCATCTATTATTTTATATTTTCTTTCAGTAGCTTCATCAATTTTGATGAAGCACAAAATCGCTGAACATGCTGAACGCAAAGTATCTGCGGTCGTTATTATAAAATTACCACGACATGACAGGTAAAAGTACGTATATCCCGCACGTGATTATAATTATTCCTCTCGTTGTAATTTTGAAATAAATGTAGTATTGTTGAAGTTATGGAGCAGCATACATAAGGCAGTCGCCGTCACAGCTAACGCTGGCATAGTGAATAGATTCAGGCATTACTTTGCGGAAATCCATATGTAATAATAACAAATATTTTAAAAGTTTTTATTAAAACTAAATCAACATTTTATTAAACCCTTAAAAATATAAAACTTCCTATCGATACATCTCTCGAGATCGAGACATGACGGCGACATAATACGCTCGTAGAGTCACGCGACGAAAATACTTCCGGTTTGACTGCGTGGCGTTTGTGACGTCACGTTGGCTCATCAGGAAAATGAGGCGGAATTGTCACTCGATTTATATATTTTTTATATATTTATAGTTTTATTAAAACATTGATTTAGTTTTATCTTAGAATGCTTTTAAAATATTTTTTATTATTGACGCTGACATGTTTGACTGTCCTATGCGACGGTAAAATTTTATTGCGTCGTGCACCACCAACTATTGTATTAAGTTATCCTACTGCAAACAGCGATACTTTTTACTGTGCCCACGTTGAGTTTATATCGGGCTTTATTCGTATTGAATTTACGACACGACACGTTATGAAAGGTATTAAATTCTTGTTTAAATATTATATTGAAATATATTTCTGGTATCATGTCGGGATAATAACAAGCAGTTGCTCTCAGAAAGCTAGGTTAATAATGATTGACAAGCTTCAATATTATACTTAATAGCTATGCGGGGAACGTATAGTTTAAATTTAATTAACAAAGGTTTATTGGTATAATTAGGTTTAAACACATATTTTACCACTATTTAGGAGATATGATAGGCTATCAAGCGCCTAGCCTCTTGAACAAGGACCTTTGGCGGTACTCGTCTTAGGGGGACCTTGGGGGTCAGAAGCGGGGTCGTCTGACGCGCATTTGGGGACTTGGGTCGGGTGGTAGCGACGTGCCATGTGTTCTAGTGCGTCGTGAGGGGTAGCATCATAGGAGGGGTCTGGCCACCGAACCGTGGCAGGTTCGTGGTTGAGTGCTAATGCGTCCCCGCGGACCCGCCCAGAAGCGGTAGAGATGGAGCACCGTGTGTTATTTAGTCGGTAGGGGCACTTGCTGCTGTGGGAGTAATTGGTGTCGAGCCCGACATATCCCGGCCACCGTCCATTATCACTTACCTTCAGGTGATATATTGGTCAAAGGCAAGCCCATCAGCTTTAAATAAGTAAAATCTGTTGCATTTTATCTATTTTACCTCCAAGCAGAGATATGCATTTTTTTTGGTGATAAATACCATGCTCTTTCGAGCCGGAATTTTGTGCTATAATTTTATTACATCATTAGTCATCAATCATTTAAACTATTTTTTAAAATATATATGTAATACAGAAATCGGAGTTCGATTTTCGGACTCGTGTTCGATTCCCGTCAGGAACGAAAAAAATCTTCTCCAATAATTTATAAACATGATTTTTCAGCACGCGATAGTGCTTGTAAGAGATTGTATTGTATTTAGAAATACAATATTATTGTAAGGTATTAGTTAACAAACCAAGGAAGGGTTTTTTTTAATAACTTGTACTAAAACATGCGACCTACTTTTATATTTCACATCGAATAATAATTTGGACAACATTTTTTTCGTGGTCCAATCACGTTCCGCCTATATCGAAGTTTAATCTCATTTTGGAGCTAACCCGTCTTTTTAAACTTAAACGACCGTTGAATGTGTCTCCCTACCATTCTCTACTAGAATATGAGATATACTATTTAAATGTTTAATACTGACAAGGAAAAATATATGCCTTTACCTCTGGACACTGTGAGCGAATAATGCGTAAATAGGGATTATTATGATTAAAATAAAATTTCTGACGGTAGTACAATATAATTGTTAATAACTCAAACCAAGTAGTCGCCCCGTCAGCACGATCACTGCAAAGTGTTTTGAAACGTCGGGACAAAAGTAATGATAAATAAACGAAATTTAAACCATTTAAAGTTGTTTAATTAATATGCTATTCCTAAAAATAAGAAGCTCGTACATAACATAAACTTTACAACAATGTTATAAATATAAAATGTAAAACTTTAATTGCCTGCCATACAAACCAGCAACAAGCACTCGGCTTGACAAAGTTAACCCTTATGTATCTAAGTATTCGTTACAGTGCAAAGTTTGTTACGAGACCACTTGTGAAGTTAAAACTCGAAGTTGGAACGAGGGGATATAAGTATACACGGAATTTGGCTGAGAATACAATTAATTAAAGCGGGGTTACATTTTTTTTTGTGACGGAACAAGCTCGAGCCCACCTGTTAAGAGACCTCTGCCTATAACAGATGCATTTCATCACAAGTCATGAATTGCACTGCGCCCGTCACTTCGAGACGCAGTTGGTAAGTTTCATGTTCCTGTAATTTCACTGGCTATAAAGGACTGCTGCCGGAACACACCGTTAGGTGCTTGGCGATTGGTTTTCTACTTGAGGGTGGTCGCTAGCCAGGCGGGCATTCGCAATATGCCCTTCCACCATGCGGTGAAGCTCAAGCTCTGGGCGGGATTCGAACCATGGACCTGCTGCGCGGCAGTCCATAGCCAATGCCACTGAGCCATCACTGCTTCAAGTATACACGGGATTTGGCTGAGAATACAATTAATTACAGCAGGGTTATTTTTTTTTATTGTAGCGGAACAAGCTCGAGGCCCACCTGTGAAGAGACTATCCTCTGCCTATAACAGATGCATTTCATCACAAGTCATGAATTGCACTGCGCCCGTCACTTTGAGACGCAGTTGGTAAGTTTCATGTTCCTGTAATTTCTCTGGCTATAAAGGACTGCTTCCGGAACACATAGTTAGGTGCTTGGCGACAAATTTTCTACTTGAGGGTGGTAGCTATGCAAAATGCCCTTCCAACATGCGGTGAAGCTCAAGCCAGCGGTGGGGATCGAACCAGGGACTTTCGGCGCGGCAGTCCATAGCTATTACCACTTGGCCATCATTGCTTCAAAATGTATATATTTGATACATACATACCATCATCCCTTAATATGTACAATGCTACGAACATTATGTACTAATTTTGTTGAAGACCCAATGTTGTTTGCAATGTGTATTCTGTCATTTATGTGGCAGTGTGTGAACATCACAAATGTTTTTTCATATCATAAGCTCGGAAAGTTGTTTTATATCAAAACTGCGTAGAAAGGTTATAAAAAATTTGAACCTCTATATCTAAGTGCCACAAATGAATTTACTTTAAATATTACCAATTTTAATTTGAAATATGATCATTAACGTATTGTTTTACATTATTAAAGCTTTACAAAATTACAAATATACGAGACGAAAAATTTAAGTCATGTGCGGCATTCGAACCCGCGTCCATCCACCCCTTTAGCCAAGGTATACTCTAACCAATTGAGCTAACATGACAATGACGTCATAACTCAAATTTCTCCTATCGTTCTTTAACCATCGCATTGGGATGGAGCGACATCTATAGTACAACTCACGTTGTACTACAAACAAGACCAATTTTGCAATTAGTTTTATACTTGTAAATGATGAGGCAACCTTATAATTTTAATTTTGCGTCCGCATAGCAGGCGTATTGCAAACAACAATATTTAAATCATTAATGCTGTTTTTCTTGCACCTAGCATTTTCATTGCTGACGTGAGATGAACAATTGTGTGTTGTGCTCGGCAGCAAAGTTATTTGGCGTCTCGTACCTGTGAAACCTGGGGTACGCTCAGGATTCAATAATAATACCTACTCACGCCAAATAACGACTTTATACCCTTGCATAACAAATAACAGTCTACTCGTGACCACGGTCAATGCAACTTGATCGAAACGTCGAGGTTAGTCAAAATATAATTATTTTGATTTTTATTCGTGCGTGAAAAGACCCGTTTAGAATTTAGAAACATGAGCTTAGTTCACGAAAGTTTAAAGAAAAATAACTATTGTTCCATGTAATGAAGAGTTGGGAGTGTGGCGTGTTTATTGCCGTTACTAAAGGACATTTTTAGCCGATTTAACTTACGGTTTGAGTGCGTGCGCTTACAATCGCGGGCGCGATCGTAAGCGCACGCACTCCGTGATGAAGCGACTCTGAAAGTCGCGAAACCGGTCGAAACGCCTTCTTGACGTAAAAAACCGTAAGTTAAATAGGCTAAAAATGTCCTTTAGTATGTGTCAAACTTACGTTAGTTTTAATCAATTTATTGCCGTTTTTCGGGCACAGTTCCGGTAAAGGCGGATGTTAAGAGTAGAGTGCACGGAGCGCTTTCCATACAATTGTAGTTTCATCGTATTTTAAATACCAAGTCTCCAAACTCTGTGAAATTTATATGTATTTATATTGCTGAGCCTAATAGCTATGCGTCTGGTTTTTCGGTTTATTATTTTTTTTATCCCTAAATGTCAAAACAATGATTCCCATACAAAATGATTTTTCGTTTTTTTTTAGTACTTAATTTTACGGAAGTCAAGAAAACCAGAAGCATAGATATTAGGCTTAAATACATACATGCAAAGTTTCACCGAGTTTGAACACTTAGTATTTAAAATATGACGAATCTACGTTTGTTTGGAAAGCGCTCCGTGCACTCTAGCCTTAAGGTTTCATGGCGATAATTACCTCTTTATTATACTGTGGTACGTTATCTTAATAACAAATACGAAAGTTTTAATATTGTTAGGTTTGCAATAACGCCTGCTATGCGGATTACATTACAAAATCACAAATATACTATAGGGAAATTTTTATCCCGCACATGACTTAAATTTTTCCTATCGTATATTTGTGATTTTGTAACAAAGTATACGAAACTTTATTTTATGTAGGAATTTAAAGCGGTATTTTTTTTTTAAAATCGGTTAAATGTTTGATAGTGTGCTATTGGTCTACATTTGTGTTTCTTCTACTATTAATAGTCGAAGAAATACAAACGTAATACAATAATAAGAGATAATTGGCAGTGAGAAAAACACTCAACGCGCAATGAAAAACCTAATTCTGCAAAGGCCATACTGATATATATTAAATGCGCAATTTATTTAAGGCCTTTGATTGAATACTTATTATTGCTGTATTGCCTAAAATAGCTTCGTAAAAATCCATTATTTCTTGTAAAATGTAAAGGATATACTTAAATGGTTGTTATGGGTTATCCATAAGAGATAGACATATACAATTGCAGACTTTTTTGTAGTTCTTTTTAAGGTGTACAATACTATAGTACATTATTTTAAACTATCTCGTAGGGTTCAGCCGGCGTTTGCAATGTAAGCGAAAAAAAAGTAAATTATTAAAAGAAATTTACGAGCATTACATTAGAAACCTCCAAAATTATCAGTTTTCTTTACTATATTAAACATGTATTATAATACGTGTAAACCTTTCTCTTGAATAACTGTGTCTATTAAAAAAACCGCATCAATATTGGTTGCGTAGTCTTAAAGATCTAAGTTAACCCATTGATATCGGCAATAATGATAACAATAGAATTTCATTCATAAATTGGCCACAGTGGGTCAGCCGATGCCAATATAGGGTCAGACAGATATCGACAAGTGACTTTGTTTTATACTATGTAATGATAATTTTGTTAAGTAGTAATCGGTACGTAATGTAGTAGGTATATCTATTTTATTTTATTCATAGCTACAATATATTAAACATATTTCGATGGTTCATGTTTCAGTAAATAATTTACTGAAATACATAAAACGTTGTCAAACGATTAGAAAAAACAAATGTTAATCAATTGTTGAAAATATTTAGACACGAGGTTGACAAAATCCTATCAAGAGTACGTAGCAGATACCAGGTCGAGTGTGTTTTTTATACGCTGCAAGGGCGTCATAATATTTGTTTATGGAAAAGGCACAGCACCTTTTCGTTTTGTCATATAATGATGCGTTTACGGGGTCGTATGGTATCATGATCAAAAGCTCACAGTACTAGTGAAGAAACATCCTAGGTACTTAAAAAGTACTTAAAGAAAAGAAAAAAATAACATCTTTTTGCTATACCTTATCTAGTGCAGTTTCAGCAACTCCTAATCCGATAAAAACACACATGCAAATTTCCGCTCGGATGTAATTCTATTGAATTATGATGATCTTATTTCTGATTGACAATGAGTGTCAGCTTACCACAAATAAGCCAACGCAAACAGCGTGCTGCTCACTTGGCGCACTATATTCTCACTGGCGATAACGTAAGCATTATAAGAAATAGCGAGTAGAAACAACGGTCCTATTTCCTAAAGATACTGTTAGTAAAGTATTTATACACCTAATAAAGTTTTATTATCAATGTCAGAGAAATATTTACTTTCAGTTTGTTGGTACAAAACGCTCAATAAAATAATTATATTTACATTTTCATAATAAACATTTAAGAATGACTTCTAAAGTTCTAAAGATCTTCCAATTAGAAGGACTCAAGTATCACCAAACTCTATAATTTAAATTTGACGTGAAAGCTCCTTTAATCTTGGAAGAGACATAATGAATGTTCCCCTTTAATTTTCTACAATGGTAGAGTATTCGCAGTATCAAGTATCTAGTAATAATACCTTGGAATAAGGCTGTTGCACAATAATTGGTTAAAAAATGGATACGAGTATATCATTATTGTCAACAGCAATTCGCCGGAAGTTACTCAGATTGCGAACTGTGAGGTGGTCCAATCTTACGTATACCTACCTTGGGACTTTAATCACAAAAATGGCGGGTGCATTGAGAAGATAAAGCGACGCATGGCTATTACAAGGACATCTAAACAAGATGAAGAAACATCACCAAAACCACGAAGATCAGGCTCGTGCGAACACTCATCTTCCCCATACTTCTTTACGCTGCTGAAACATGGATTTTCCGAGATGTGGAAATGAAAAAATAGACGCTCTGGAAATGTGGTGCTGGAGAAGGAACAAATGTCTCCATATTCCAAAAACTCGGCATAAAGCAGCGTCTATTTACAACAGTATAGTCTCGCAACCTTGCCTACTTTGGTCATGTCTCGAGACGTGATAGTCTGTACATAGAGCACCTAGTCGTACAGGGCAGCGTAGAAAAAACTAGACCGCGCAGAAGGTCACCCAATCGATGGACCCACCAAATAAAGAAAATTGTTGGTAACCCCTTGAATGAGTGCGTAAAGATGACCTCTAGCAGAGAAAAATGGCGGGGTACCGTGAGGCGTGTACTGTCTGCACCCTCCACCACTCATGTCGACTAAAGGTAAATTACCGGAAAGTGGGCAGCAGCGCCTTCTGAAAAACTGATATCTTGAACTGCGCTCCCAAAGGCATCTGCCAAGCGTGGGGATTATGGCAAATCCTCCTATAGTGGAGGAGGCTGTGTTGAGCAGTGTACAATCAGGCTGATAAAGCACAGGCACATGGACACATACATAATGTCACGCCTATTATACTACAGGCGTGACCTTAGTAACATCAACAGTAGACCTCTTAGTGTGAGTTCATCTGGGGAAAGTACTGCCACTATACCTATTTCTATCGCCATGTTCACATTACTGTGTTCCAGTTTGAAGGGTATAGGTACCGGTGAAATTACAGGCACTAGAGACTTGACAACTTTATGTCTCAGGGTGATGGTCGCAGTGCCATTATAGGCATAAGTTTCCGCTTAAAACCAGGTGAGCCTCATGCTTCCTCCATTACGATGGCATAAAAAATATGTACATTACAGCTGGAATTTGAAATTTGTCATCTCTTCTCTAAGATCCAAATGTAAGCTACGTTTCTGGTACTTATCTCTTGAGCTTAGAAATGCAGAGCGAATGGCTAACCATAGGTGAATCTTGTATCCCTCTGGCGTTAAAGTGCCGCACTTTGATATACGACTGGTCTCCTGCCTTGTTAAAATAATATCTAAACGCCTTTCAGATGACCCTCCCAGACCAAAGTAACTTAATAAGATGGGGGAAAGCCACCGAAAAGTCTTGCGGTATTTGTCGGGAGGCGATCGGTACAGCTAGCTGTACCGATCGCCTCCCGTAGCACCTTGCATCCTACCAGCAAATGCCTAGGCACTTGCTGGTAGGATGCAAGGTGCTCTTTGATAGGGGTCATTATTCACGACGCCATGATAGAGTCCTCGAAATCATACGTGAAGCCGCGAGTCTCTCGGTAGCTAGAGCAAAAAAAAGTTTGACCACGAATAAACGACACGTCGATTTTGTAAAAGAAGGGTCATCTACAAAATCTAAATCCAAGCCTCATCCATCTTAGGCGCAGCTCCCGATTGGACTCTTTTGATGGACACGTACGAAAAACACTATAAAATTCCTGAGGATGTTAGTGTTTCGTCTTCCAGACCAGACATATTTCTATACTTAAAAAATCTTAAACGCATAGTACTTATAGAACTTACTGTGCCGTGGGAAACAAACATTCCAAAAGACCACACAATAAAAACAAACAAGTATTATGACCTAACAAATGAATTAACCAAAAACGGTTATGTGGTTAATCTGTATGCTGTAAAAGTTGGAGCAAGGGGTATACCAGCGAAATCCCTGTATAACCTACTTAAAGACCTTGGCCTGTCAAGAACAACCGTAACTTCCATCCTAGAACGTGTATCTAAGGTGGTATTAGTAGGATCCTACCAAATTTGGTTAGGCAGGGGAAGAGGCTCGAGCGGTGAAGGAGAGCATTGATATATCATAAAGGGGCCCCTTAATCTTAGTCCTGGGTTGCAAGTCCCAAGCCCCTCTGGCCTCTTCCTCTGCAACGCTATGGACCCGGCACCCGCACGGTGAATCCATGGAATGCTAAGAAATTTGTCTCTCTTGTGCTCTTATAATTTCTTTATTGTTGGGGCACTTTTGACCTCCAACGTATCTATTTCTCTTAATACACGTTTGCCGTGATCTTCTTTTTGCATACTTCTCTATAAATATCTCTATAAAATTTAGCAGCATTATGTCATCTTTCAGGGTTAAGTAGTATGGGCAGATGCCCATACTACAGATGTACAGATTAGAAAAAAAACTTGTGTCTTCTTCGACTTAAATGTTTTACGTGAAGTGTTTTGCACAATTGTGAATAGTTGTTTTTAATTAAGTATAACGTGAAAAAAATATTGCCAAATACCTATAAAATTAATATAAATTATCATTGCCTACATTGTGTACCAAGCCTATTTTGTTACTTTGAGAAACCTGTCATTTTGTTTTCTCTGTTCTGACAAAAGTCGTTACGTTTGTATTTTATGTAAATTAGTCTTTGTTTAGGTTAGCGTTTTGCTTTATTTTGTTAATCACATTTCTTATGTAATAATAGATTATAATACAAGTGAGCTAAATTGCTCATTATACACGAGGCTATGTGTATAATGAGCAAGTTGCGCACGAGTTTCATACGCACATTTTCAATACCCTTGCGAGGAAAAAAAATATTGCGCAAATGCGATACAAACAACATACGAAAATTATGGAAAATAGCGCGCGAGATTTTTTTTTGCGCGCGGCATATGTGTTTTGGTTGATTACATATAAACCTCTTTGATGTTACAAATCTGTATTACCCGGTTAAATAGACAATGCTCTGTTTACTCGCTATTATATAATTTGCAGTTAGGTACTAACTTAACTTTGTAGAGATAATTCTATTACGCACTAGTGTATAATATGCAATATAATAATATGCACGAGGGTGTTATAGTTCGGGTTATAGCCCTAAGAGCGATATAATAAAGCTCACTTTAATAGCAATGGTGTTAAAAACATAATAAGTAGATATTTACTATTGGATGATTCTACCATAAAAAAAATACGGCAATAAATCAAAGTACCTAATTGATACCTAACAGTCGAGGTTTGCTCTAACCGCTAAGCCAACATGACATATGAGCATACCCCGCCCGTAGGAGTGGATGGGTGGGTTCGAATCCCGCACATAGTAATGTTCCATATTGTTCCTCTCGTTGTAATTTTGTACTAAATTCCGCGGAGCATGCGTCCATGCAAAAATATAAATAATAAAATGATAACAAACAGGTGAATTAATGTGTATGCCTTTATAGTATTATATCTACTTACATACAACTTTAACTTGGATCAAGAGAACCAGTAATTCTAGGTTAACCTGTTAACACCTTCGACCACATCATCACTAACAATCAGATGAGATTGTGGTCAAAGGTTTACCATCAGCAATAAAAAAAAAACTTTTCCGCTGGGGTACATGGTGCTATTGACGTCACGTCCATCGTCTTAGTGTGTAATTTAGACGGAATTGTCACTAGATATACTTTAAAATGTTTTTCTAAAATGTAAAGTAGTAATTTTAGTAGTAAGGTAGTAATTTTTACTGAACATGTATTTTTATAGCTAATTGCCTCACAAACTTTCATAAAGTCTGAAATGCATAAAAAGGTGGAAGGAGAGGCGAAGGGCTGTTATACAAAATCGTTATTGGTATAAGTCATATCCCAGTAGTTAAAAAGATATTATAATTGGATTATAGAGACAAAAACTGACCCTAGTTCAGCTCTAAAAATAGATTATACGCAGTTGGACCACTGAGAAAAAATCTTCAAATCGTCCAGGGAGGCCACCAGTAAAATGACTTAGGTTGCTTTTATACTCGGAGTAAAATGACTTAGGTTGCTTTTATACTCGGAGTAAAATGACTTAGGTTGCTTTTATACTCGGATTAAAATGACTTAGGTTGCTTTTATACTCAGAGTAAAATGACTTAGTTGCTTTTATACTCGGAGTAAAATGACTAAGGTTGCTTTTATACCCAGAGTAAAATGACTTAGTTGCTTTTATACTCGGAGTAAAATGACTTAGGTTGCTTTTACACTCAGAGTAAAATGACTTAGTTGCTTTTATACTCGGAGTAAAATGACTTAGGTTGCTTTTATACTCAGAGTAAAATGACTTAGTTGCTTTTATACTCGGAGTAAAATGACTTAGGTTGCTTTTATACCCAGAGTAAAATGACTTAGTTGCTTTTATACTCGGAGTAAAATGACTTAGGTTGCTTTTACACTCAGAGTAAAATTATTTAGTTGCTTTTATACTCGGAGTAAAATGACTTAGGTTGCTTTTACACTCAGAGTAAAATGACATAGTTGCTTTTATACTCGGAGTAAAATGACTTAGTTGCTTTTATACTAGGAGTAAAATGACTTAGTTGCTTTATACTCGGAGTAAAATGACTTAGTTGCTTTTATACTCGGAGTAAAATGACTTAGGTTGCTTTTATACTCAGAGTAAAATGACTTAGTTGCTTTTATACTCGGAGTAAAATGACTTAGGTTGCTTTTATACTCAGAGTAAAATGACTTAGTTGCTTTTATACTCGGAGTAAAATGACTTAGGTTGCTTTTATACTCAGAGTAAAATGACTTAGTTGCTTTTATACTCGGAGTAAAATTACTTAGGTTGCTTTTATACTCGTAATATATATATTTTTTATGACCGATAAATTAAGCCTTTGATCATAGTAGTAGCTGTGACTTCTTATATAGATTGTAATGTATTTTCCTCATCCACGTGTCAGTTAAAATTTCCATCAATCACAGCCTATGTTTTCCAAAAGTATACTGCATGGAAGGAGTTGAAATCAGGTAGGTACATATATGAAATAATGTGTCCTAAATTACGAACGTAATACTATACCATATATTTCTGACTAAGGTGGCCGATAAGAAAATTTATATAAACATTTGTCTAGAGCATCTGGTGACATACTAAATGACTGCGTTTATTATTTTATTTATCTATATTATTTACATTTTAAATGAAATAACAATATAAATAAAACAGTTGGGCATTTCCAAGTCAAATTAATTCCATATTTACTCCTAAACATTTAAATCTAAAAAAACACTAAATGTATAGGGTTCACTATAGCTTACAAAAATCAGTAGAAAGGACATTTAGCAAAGGCTGCCCGGCTAGCGACCACCCTCAAAAGAATATCAGTCACCAAACATCTAACTGTGTGTTCAGGTAGCTTTCCTTGAGAACCGGTATTTAAAGGTTAAACCAGGTAACACTTTCGATCTTACTTACACAATCATGTGAGATTGTGTTCAGAAGGCTATGCAAATTAAAAAAAATAGAAAAACATTCCAAAAAAAAATTAACTATGTGGCACTCTACTTCTCTCTATAGCTGATAGGCTAGCCTTTGACCACTATCGCACCTGATAGTAAGTGATGATGTGGTCGAAGATGTTGTTTAGGCTAACTTAGAATGACTAGCTCTCAAGGACAGCTGCCGGAACACACCGTTAGGTACTTGGCAACAATTTTCTACTTGAGGGTGGTAGCTAACCAGGCGGGCATTCGCAAAATGCCCTACCACCATGCTATAACGACTGCCATCCTAAGACAACAACCGGGCCAAACGGCTTAACGTGCCCTCCGAAGCACGGAAGCGTTCAGTAGTAAGGTCACCCAACCATCTCATGACCGCGGCGGACGTTGCTTAACTTTACTGATCGCTTAGGAACAGCTAAGCAGACTTCGCTACGAGCGCTTAAAAATAACATTGACAGAAAACTAATAACGTAAATAGGAAATGTTACTTTTCTGTCCCTCTTGATAAGCTTTTGCTATTTTATTAATATTATATATTGTCATACACATTCATGCGTAAATAACTAATATATTTACGTTACAAGCGTAATTTAGAGTAAACTTTGCAATTTTATTCTTCCGAGAAAGTTTGTGAATGTGTTTCAGACTTTTCTTGGCCTTAGATAATGTGATCAAAATTAACATATAATTTTCTTACTGCTACAAACTAATTTATTGCTAAAAATCTGTTCAAGTAAAGCTCATGTCAGCGTCTTAAGAGTTGAACTCGCCTATATAATTCTAGCAAGACAAACTGTCAAAAAAAACATACTACAAGGTTACAACTATAAGTATTTCGTCCATTGATAAACTATATTAAATTTTATGAACCCATTGTTATCTACTATTAGGCTGAATGGTGCCCATTGTTTATACATCTAAGCCACGTATTTCTGTTATGGAGAGCTATATTTGATTTTGTATGGCCTCATAAAACAGAGAGGGATCGTGTATTGAATTTTAAGAGTCCAATAAATAAAGTCATGTGAATATTTTATGGAATATTTGCTAAGATATGGCTCTGTGTGATGTTTGGGGGATATAAACAGATAGGGTTGTTTAAAATTTACGACAGAAATATTATTTCTATTTTTTTTGTATTTAAAATCTATTTAACTGTCAAAATGTCACATTACAGTAATATTTTTTATGCGAACTTTTTTTTTATATGTTGGATAGGTTAGCCTTTGACCACTATCTCACCTAAGTGATGATGTGGTCGAAGATTTTGTTCAGACTAATCTAGAATCACTGGATCTCAAGTGCCGGAATACATCGTTAGGTGCTTGGCGACAGATTTTTGATTTGAGGGTGGTAGCTAGTAGCGGTGAGGCTCAAGCCCGCGGCGGGATTCGAACCATGGATCTGCTGCGCGGCAATGCCACTGAGCCATCACTGCTTCGATATTACTGACTCTAACTATCTATAGGCTCCTAGTATCTCGATGCATTACTAACGTAAAAATTACAGAACGTAACTACCTGTCTAAGTACGTACTTAGTAATTTTATATCATATTTATTTACGGCACTTTATATATAGCACTAGCAAGGCCAGAGCAAACGATATAAATGCATTAACAGGCAATATCATTAAACCTAAATTTATATTTGAAAGTGTTCATAAATTGTTTAGAAATGGCTCAACTATTTTTGTAGAATCTAGAAATATGATGTCATTTAAAAAATATACGTAGGTTCCATAGAGACTTGTTTCCAATTTATTTGTGACAATGATTTAGCGATTTTTATGTAGAAAGAAAAAACATTTAGTGACAATCATGGATATAAATAAAAAGGAAGATACGATACGCTCTAATATCACGGCAATATAATGTGGAGAAATTTAAACACAAGCATATAATGCACACAGCTACATATCCATTGTATATGATACGTTTTAAAGATTGACAAAGATAGGAAGACAAGCGTACAGTAGACGCACATACGCACACTTTTAAGACTACAAAAAAAAAATGCAAAATACAAAAATTCTTTATTTAACAAATGCACATATGTTTAAAGATTACCTGTTGTCATCACAGTAGACGTTTTAGCTTGTATCGTGAGGGCCTATTCAGACTCAATCAGAAGACGCCACCTGATTTGCTATTGCCATTTTCGAAGAGCTCTTTCCCGCGTTTTTTTTTTAAGATTAATGTTGATAATGCGATAAAATCATAACATAAATTCGTTCCATCACACGAAGCATCGGTTTAATAATATTGATGCCGGCAACGAAAATTTTATATGAGTAACGTTTATTTGTTTTCAGCGGTACTGAATGTTAACTATCGCATGCTGGGACTATGATGGTAGACCATCAACATTGTCGTAGGTAGAAGATGGTAGGTAATCAAGTAAACGTTAAGGCTAGAGTGGTCGTGGCGCTTTCCATACAAACGTAGTTTCGTCATATTTTAAATACGAAGTGTTCAAACTTGGTGAGACTTTGCATGTATGTCCTTGAACCTAATATACCTATGCCCTTAGTTGCCAGATTTCCGTAATTTCAAAAATAATTCGAAGTATTGTTTTATATGGGAATTGTTATTTTGACAATTAAGGATAAAATAAATAATAAATCGAAAAACTGGCAAACCAGAAGCACATATATTAGGTTCATATTGCTGAACCTAATTTCTATGCATATATACATTTCACTGGTTTTGAAAGCTTGGTATTTAAGATATGAAGGAACTACGTTTATCTATGACGAAGCTCCTTGCACTCTACTCTTAACATAGAATCTAGACTCAAACTCGAAACAGTTCTATATTCACAGTCGAGTTCAGCTTGTTGGAGCACGAGTATAATATGCTCATCGAATGAGATGGACCAAGTCACTAAATTGAGTACTCCAGCCGTGCTTGAACGCGTCAAAGCGGTGAAAGGAGGTTACATTTCTATAGTTTAGTACATATATTCTATGATGGACGGAACGGAACACTTATAGAATCACTCTGTTGTCCGTCTGTCTGTCAAGACTCTTTTTCTCAGGAACGGAGGTATCAAGCTGAATTTTATATACTCAGGTCCACTATCCCTTAGAGCTTTGAAAAAACAATGTTCTAAGCTAAAGCAATCAAAAAATTATGTAGCAACACTCGTAAGGGAATCAAAACCTACAGGGTACTTCCCATGAACTCAGAATCTTGAATTTTGGTACGAAGCAACGTCTTATAGCACAGATAAAGGGAAAATTTTCGAAAAGCATACATTTTTAGTTACCTCAAGATCTACGAGATTGTGGTCTAAAGCTTACCTTTCATCAATAAAAAAACTAACATAACTCAAAGAAAGAAAATCTTTCACCAAGCGTTTCGCGATATGTTGTGACACTTGATTTTAAAATCCTGTTCCTAATAAAGGCTGCGTAACATCTTATGAATTGATCAGCCCATACCAACATGTGCGGTCAACAAATAAAGAACACGTATCAATTCGCACACTAATACTCGTATGACAATATTACTATAAGAGGTACTAGGTTAGGTACTAGGTGGCAGTACTACCTTTTTTCATACTGTAGTAAAAACATAGTACTGCGCAAAGACACTCTATACTCACTTAGCAGCGATCTCTTTCTGACAACCTTGTCAGCATTATAATTGTTATTGAATGAAGATTGTAAAAAAGTACCATATCTAACGAGAAGATGAAGAGAATAATTGAGTTTGATAGTTTCTAAAAAACTGAATTCCAGTCATACGTTTTTGACAGCCCTGTTGACATTTTTTTTGCCCCGTGGCGTGGTAGCGGCACAGTATGACAGCAGTTTTAAATATAGTTTACCTTCAGCCAAGCCTGAGTTAACTTAGTATATCCATTAAAGTATACCTGAGCTGTCACTTTTCATTTACGAGAAACCTTTTAAAGTCTTTTCCAAGGCTGTTGTCACCATTTTATGTCTTTTGTGTAAGGTAATAAATTCGATCAAATTATGACTCAGATTCATTGTTGTGAAATGTTTGCTCCGCGAGCATTATTGTCTCTGTTGAAGTAGGCCTGTAGGGCCTAAGCATTTGTGTTTCTATTTAAGAGGCTAGAGTTGCCAAATCAGTTTTTTTATTATTTATGCATGATATGTTAGCCTTTGACCACTATCTCACCTGTTGTTGTTCAGGCTAACCTAGAAGTACTAGCTCTCAAGGACAGCTGCCGGAACACACCGTTAGATGCTTGGCGACAGATTTTCTACTTGAGGGTGGTACCTAACCAGGCGGGCATTTGCAAAATGCCCTACCACCATGCTATAACGACTGCCATCCTAATACGACAACCGGGACAAATGGCTTAACGTGCCCTCTGAAGCACGGAAACGCTCAGTAGTAATGTCACTAGCGGTCATCCATCCAACTCATGACCGCGCGCGACGTTGCTTAACTTTGCTGATCGGTTGAGAACAGCTAAGTAAACTTCGCTACGAGCGCTTCAGTATTTTCAATATACTGAAAAAGTACGTATTCACTTATATTATAAAAATAATATGTATAAGAATAATACATACAATCACGCCTGTATTCCCCAAAGGGGTAGGCAGAGGTGTGCAAACACCTAGTTTTTTTAAAATTTTATTGTGACTGAACAAGCTCGGGGCCCACATGATGTTAAGCGGACTTTTCACCAATTGGGGTTAAATCCCATGTAATGAGCGAGCGAGCCTATTGCCATTCACCGGGCACACTTTCATGGGCTTTAGATAATTTGATACTCAACCTAATAATTTAAACCTATTTAACATAGCACGTCTTAAATCTTAACAACACCCAATCAATTTTGCTTATATTCTAACTGAAAACTTAACCATCATAACAAATAGAAGATTTTTGGTAAAATCGGTTTGAACTTTTCAGTGTGATATGAGTGTGGTGGTGACGGTAGTATATCTGGAAGGTGTTACATCTCTATTTTTAGTTCTGAGTATTATTTTGTTATTTTTTTAAGCTCACAGATTTTTTATGTTGCTAAGCCAAAATGATTAAATTTAGTACCGCGTATTGTCTACTACCAAATTACTAGTTTTTTTGAATATTTTTTTTTTCGTATGCATTAAGCGAAAATATTTCAATTGTAGAGTTGTCCGGAATCACAATTTATGACATTAAAATATTTCTAATATTTTTATTCACAAAATAAAAACAATGATATAAGAAGTCTAGTCCTACGCATTTTGTTTTATATGCTTATAAGATGTATCTCTGCTTTTCTTGAATTGTGAAGCGCTAGGCACCTATAGCCCGTAGGGTACTGGGCTAGAATGTCACCCCTCCCATTGCTACAGGTGTCGTAAGTGGCGACTAATGATAAAACACCGGAAGGTGGACAGCACCTTCTGAGTTACTGATATCTTAAACTACGATTTCCAAGACGCTTGCCAAGCGTGGGGATTATGGCAAATCCCCCCTCAATTGGGGAGGATGTGTTCAGCAGTGGACAATCCGGCTGATACAGTGTACAGTACAAACACATAGAGTTCCCAGTTTAGGTGTAGCCTGTTATTATTTTCTAATTATCATTCACCAACTGATGAAATAGTGTCAAAGATAAGCTATAAAATGTATGCTTTGAAATCGGGAGTTCAATAATTTAATTAAGGGTAGAAGATAAAACTGCCATAATTTACTGAAAGAAAAATGTAATATGCATCCCCATAGCTATACAAGACTTAAAGTATTATAAAAAAATATGGTGATTATACTTGTTGTCACCTCTTATTATTATATGATGTATGTAAATAACTGAGACAATTACAGCCTTACTTATAAACGCTACTTAAATTTTAAACATTACTTAGCCGCTGATTAGCAAAATTTCTTACTCATAAACGCTACATAACTTTATCTACTGCTTAAATCAGCTGTCAATTTAAACACCGTCCGACCCTTGTTTAAATTTTAAGTAACAAGATGGCGCCCAATTTTCTGATCAGCTGATTTAGTTACGAATGAGGTTATTGTTGAGTAGGCAAAACTATAGACAACATACTCTGTTAATAAATCTTAAAAATAATATCAAGTAGAAACATACATTGGATGATGAAATAAATATTATGCGTACTTTTCGCGATCTTATTAAAGAGTACACCGCAGCTACAAACCTGACATAAGAATATAAGGACTGTGCCATATCTTCCCATTAGACGTAGGTAATAATATGCAACTTGGGAAATAAATAATGCGCCCAATGAGTGGTGTATGGTGTATGTAATGTTATGATATGAGCCAGCAGAGTGTCACGTCTATGCACGTCTATGAAGATATTGCAATTGTATTGGCTTCCAAAATACATAGAGAAGCTACTGCAATTAAAAAACATCTTACCAGCATGCTTTTATGACGAATTTTCAGGAGTCGAAGTATTCTTATTTTGTATTAATGGTCTTGTTTAATAGGGTGCGAGCCTATTACTATGTACTAGACTACTTAGACCATGATATAAACTCAAGATAATGCTGAAAGCTATAAGAGGACCTGATCAAACTATTGTGTTGTTTCATCCAAATCCTCAAGCCGACAAAACGTGAACAGAAGACAAAACGCATTCACATAAACTTTCGCCTTTATAATATTAGTGTGATTTAAGGAAGCGTTATAACTTATAAAACAAAATAAAAGAAAGGTTGGAAACTTAGATTCATAAAGATATACGTAGACATAATCGGGCATAGAATTAATTTCGGATGGAAAAAGATAACTTCCAGCGGGACTTGAACCCGTAAGCCCAGAAACCGTCCTAGTGCTTTTCCAATTATGCTATGGAATCGGCTGCTGGCCAATAAAACCCATAGAATATTATTGCACTTTGGATTTACCATATTGGGAAATAAAAACCCGCTTCAGAAGTCTCCAGTATACATCTAACAATATGTACGAAAATCAGTACCTACAAAGAAAACTATTATTTTTACTTTTTAATTTCAAGATATTTAGCATTAGATATATGCTATTTGGCCATTTAGGTCATTCATAATACCTTTTAGTACAATGTTGTCAGTTTAAAATACGTTCGACCTCATTATCCATTGCTTAGCTAAACAGGTGCTATGTAGCGTTTATAAGTAAGAAATATTTAAGCATCACTTAAACACTGTTTAGTTATCCATTACTTAGCAACTACATAGCGATGTTTTTATAAGTAAGGGGGTATAAGGTCAACCGGGGCTATTGCGTTACAATACTTTTTGCGGCATTTTTAATTGGTTATAGCAAGTTAATGGTTGAACTTATAAGACTGTAACCTACAACACAAAATAGAATATTTTATCTAATTTTATACTTTAATTTTATTTCTTGACATTTTGAATCCTTGTTATATGAAAATAATTAATTATTAAAAGCAGAGATTTTTAGATGCAATAGCCCCACGTGGGGCGATGGCGTCTTTGTTTAGCATCACATAACTGGAAGAGTTATCAACAAAGTTAATCATGAAACTATGTAAAAGCACTAGAGATCAAGTTAGTTATTATATCATGAGCTAAATTCTGGGCATGATCTCTCATTACGGGTGACACAAAAATGTTCGGGGCTAAAGCGTCTAATTTATACTTTCTCTTGTAGACGCATTGGCCCCATCCTAGATTCCAGGAGTAACAAACAATTTTCTTCTCAAAGGTTAAGTATTAATTAATAGTACGAATAGAGATTCTTCCGAAGTAGAACTTTGCAGTTTTGCATAGAAATGTACTTGCAACCCTCTATTCTATGTGTTAATATAGAAATTAATAAAAACATACTACCAACAACACTGGATATGGTGTTTCCTTTTAAACATATAAGGTGTATGGACAGGGACCTAAGGACGTAATAAACACAAAGAAAACAGTAGTAAACGTTAATAATCTAACCTGGTTCGCAAGTCTTCCAAAGGCAAACAAAGGTAAACAAACACGAGTTTCCAAGCCTTTAAACCGATAACCAAACTCGTCAATAATAACGTAACTTAAATATCGTACGAAGGTAGGCGATTAGTTAACACATAATGTTGCGTCATGCAAATAGTTCCGAACAAATAGCAAACCTAGTGAAATAGTTTGCCTACCTATTTATAACTTTGTATAATCTGCTGGGCCCAATTAATTTATTTTATTTTAAAACGACCGCGTTTAAGAATGTGTGGTACTTATGCAAAATGTAATGAAGCGTCCGCGCTTGCCTATTGCCGCCAAAATGTAACTACGATGTAAGTAGCGACCGCGCTCTGCTACCAGAATTTGTATGGACAGGGGCCCTTGTACTGGGGGAAAAATATATAGAGTTTATGCGGGAGTATGAGGCACTAGGGCGGTGGGCCTCGAGCTTGTTCCGCCACAATAACATAAAAAAAGGCTCTATAATAATAATTGTCTTAGAAAGTATATACTTTGCAACGCTTCGACCTTCCATTAACTTCATAAAAAAATCAAACAATTAATTTAATACATTAAAATATTTTACGATAAGAAATCCACCACTATTTGAATTATTAATTACCAGCCTCCCGCAAAACGAGTGTATCCCTAATATAATTAGCGATCCGGTCTGACTTCATCAGGGTTAATATACAGTGTAAGACCATTTCAAAAATGTTACCTTTTCAATAGTGAAAGAAGTTTTCAAATTATCAATCAACAAACATACAAAATTGACGCTACCTCAATATATTATTTTAGCCCTAAATCTGCAATCAGCATATCACGCATATTTTTTTTCCACTATCTGTCTATACAGCATAGATATACATACATATACCTCAATCACTGTTATCATAAAATTAAAAGGTTTAGGACCTCAGACAATGGGGCTATTGCGTTACATAAGACGCAATCACCCCAACGGGACAGACGCGATAGCCCCAATGCAAAAATATAACCTACAATATTTTTATTGCACGTGGACTACAAATCTTAAGTAATTTCCTTAAAGTAATTAGAACAACACGTAAACAAATTTATATTACAAAGTATTCACCGTTAAAAATTAACGATCATCTTCAAAACATTGGGATTTCAGGATATTTATATATCACATGTCACTTACGTGAGGTTCCGAAGAAAATGTCATATTCAAGATGGCGGAAATTTATACAAAAATGAGGCCTCTTGCGACCTCTACCGATCAAATAATGTGGTTTTAGTATCAAACAAATTCAAAAGATGGCAGAAGTAGTTCTAGATTTTGTGTTTCGTATTATAATTGGATTAGATGCCTTAACCCCATAGACGCGTTAGCCCCGGTTGACCTTATGTTTTTTTTTTTAATAATTTATATCTGAAAGACATATCTCACCTGATGGTTAGTGTTCATGTGGTGAAAGATGTTGTTCAGACTACTCTACAAATACTCTCAATGACTTGCTTGGCGACAGATTTTCTACTTCAGGGTGGTACCAAATCAGGCGGGCATTTGCAAAATACCTTACCATCATGCTATATCGACTGCCGTCGTAAGACAATAACCGCAACAGATAGATTAACGTGCCCTCTAAAGCACGGCAGCGCTCAGTAGTAATGACTTATCCAAGTCATGACCGCTAAGCTTAAGAGAGGCTAAGCGAATTCGCTTAGCGCTTCAAAAATTTTAACACCCAAAACAATTTTTGAAACCTGAAGAGTCACCACAATTCAATCGAAACTTATGTTGTTCCGGTCCGGCCTTATATTGGCCTAATTTGAAACCCAAATCAAAGCGGTTCAAAGCTTCGGGAGATGTTTAACATTATAATAAAAGTCGTTGTAAAATAATGGGCCCCGTGGGGTGCCGAGTTAGAATTGCACCTACCCATATCATCCCGAAGGTATCGTAAGAAGCGACTAAGGGAAATATATTGGAAGGTTGACAGCAGCGCCTTCTAAAGAACTGCCAATTGACACTGCGATGCCCAAACCAGCCAAGCGTGGGGATTATGGCAAATAGGGAAGGCTGTGTTCAGCAGTGGACGATCCGGCTAATACAGTACAATAAAATAATGTAAAGGCGACTTACCGAAGGCGCTGTCAGCAGTTGCAGCGCTTCGCTCAGATTCTTCAGTGTCAAGGTATTCCTTTCCTCGTCTTCCTCGGGGCCTGGGAGGTGGAATGAGGACTGCCTCGACCTGAACTCCGGTTTCTTGGCATTAGAACTGGCTCCATTCGCGAACTGGTGTTGGGAGGACGCTCGCCGAAAGGGACACGTCATTGTTAACTCTTGGAAGTTCAAGTCATGAGGATAGATGAAGGAGAAGTGTTTGTGTATCTGAAAAGAAAAGGCTTTGTTTATTATAATGATCCGCATCCACATAAGTAGGATCCACATAACATTAAAGATTAGTCGGTTGCGCGGAATGGTCGCCGCGATTTAGACGTGTGAATTCACCTGATAATGGGCATCGCTTATGCCCGAAACCTAGGTCGACAATCTCGACCAAATAGTGTGACTACTAGTGGTAGCCGGTTGTTGAAAATATTAATATAATATGTTCTAACAAATAGGGATAATACCTGAATATATATTTATTAGGTAAAGATTAAGTCCATAACTGAGCACAAATTTGTGGTGTATATTGGATCCAATGTCTTTCGCATCACATATTAACACATCAACAAACTAAGCTGAGCATTGGACGTTTCTTAGGCCGTATTCCATTTGAGTTATTTTTGATAACTTTGACCACATTTGCGTCTATGGATCCACATTTAATATGAACCATAGATGTGTTGAAATTATCGAAAATAACGAATTTAGCGTCAAAAGGTATATGCCCTTAGACTTATTCAAATAAATTTTATCACAACAAACTTAGAAGCTTAGATCACTCTTTTTTTTCTATATTTCTATTTATGATCTCCCTATTCTCTACCATAAAAACCAAAGTGTTCGACCAGTATGTGTTACCAGTGACGACTTATGGCACTGAGACGTGGTTTTTAACTATGGCCCTTATGGACTACCTCAGAGTCGCTCAACAATCTATGTAAGAGAGCTTGTTCGGAATTTCTTGCAGCTGTAAGATCCGGAACGTGCATATTCGCCAAAGAACCAAAGTCACCGACATAGCTTTTAGAAATTGCAAATCGAAGTGGCAATGCAGTCATATATGAATCTTATACAAAAATATTTGCATCGAGGTAGATAAGGTGCTGGATTAACACATATCATACTTTTAATCATCATCAGCCATCACCACGCGGGTGTAACCGCGGGGCGCAACTAGTTGAATACATTTTCGTATTGTTTAATTTAAGTACAGCTAATGTCAAACATATAATTTTTTTTAAGTTCTAGTAGAATAAAGTTACAAAGCTTTAAAACATTTCAATACTTGTAGGCAGTAAAAGGCGTATAAATAATGTAAGGTGTTTCTTTTGGAGCAGTCTGGAATCTATAATTTATAGAAGCCAGCCTGGCAGAAAGTAACAGGTTCTCACGTTATTACACTGGAGTAAAAAAAAAATGGTGACATGTTGGTATTAAACGCCGACATGTTTTTAACACGTCGCCTACAAATACACGTATGAGTTTGCGCGACAAAGTTTTTCATAATAATGATTATCATTGCGCTGTTTCGGGGTAGAGGCGCCATGTGGCCATGCCATGGTAACAAGTTTTGCATGGTGGTAGCGGATTTTGAGAATGCCCGCCTGGCTAGCGACCACTCTCAAGTAGAAAATCTGTTGCCAAGCACTTTATGATGTGTAGGCAGCTGTACTAGAGAGCCAGTAATTCTAGGTTAAGCCTGTTAACACCTTCAACCACATCATCACTTATCATCAGGTGAGATTGTGGTCAAAGGCATACCTATCAGCAATTAAAAAAAAACTGTGTGTCATTATTATTTTTTACTATTAACCTATATTATCCCACTGCTAGGCAAATTCTTCCCTTGGTGGCCCAGTCTTTTCAACGCAAATCAAGTTATACTGCCACTATTGTATTTGACACCCAATTTTTAATAATATTTGCTCAGACTTATAGTTGTTTTAAAATAAAATTATTAGTTGTCCTAAAATTGGTATCAATTTGATAAAGTCAGCTTGTCTTTCAAACTTGAAGCCTGAAATGTCTAGACTTTATCTCTTAGTCTTTTTAAAATTCAGTAAAAGCTTTTAACATTATAATCCATACTGTATAAATTTAAACTGTAACACAGAGCTCTGAGAGTTGAAATTTGAGTGCTTCACGTTTAATTTAAAACTATTATATATTTTCAGCTTGTGTTAGGCTCAACTTACAAAATACATAAACCATGCTTGTATCAACAAAGACGATCAAACAAAAGGCGTTCGTTTGTACAATGAAATTAACAATACAATGAATTAGAGTACGTGTACTTCTTTGGCTAAATAGGGCTGGCAGTTTTTCACCAACTTATATATTATGTAGTTTTTTACGTGTATTACCTAATAATTCTTTACTTAGAGTGTACCGATTTTGATGATTGTCTTTATCTTCCAAAGCTGGTGCTTGGTCCCATTTAAATTTAAGTAAGATCTGACTAGCAGTATTTGATTACAAATATACGATAAGAAAAAATTAAGTCATGTGCGGGATTCGAACCCGCGTCCATCCACTCCTTTAGCTGCATGCATTTCGATTCTACACGAAGCATCCTCAGGAGGTCTTGACTCTACGAGCGCACGATCGAAAAAGAAAAGTTTGTGACGTCACGTCGGCTTCACAGGAAAATCAGGCTGAATTGTCACTAGATATATTTCTGTATTTTTTAAGTGTTTTATTAAAATATTATTTTGATTTTTTCATAAAATATTTTAAAAATATTTGTTATTATTAGATATTGATTTCCGCAAAGCAACGCCTGAATCTATTTATTATTTCCTATCGTTCTTTAACCATCGTATTGGGATGGAGCGACATCTATAGTACAATTTACGTTGTACTACAAACAAGACCAATTTTGCAATTGGTTTTATACTTGTTAATGATGACGCAACCTTATAATTTTAATATTGTTATGTTTGCAATAACGCCTGCTATGCGGATGACATTACAAAATTACAAATATAGGATAGGAAAAATTTAAGTCATGTGCAAAAAAAAATAGCACTATTTGAGTTATCCCTTATAATGTATATATATATTCCTATCGTATATTTGTAATTTTGTAATGTATATATAATTTGCTTCGACTACAATGATAATGTTCTTATCTTATCTGTATACAATGCTTTGTTTTATTAAATTTTCAGCGCTTTTTTTCTTATAATATTTTCTGTTTGTAATCGTTTTATTATGTTAGTTTGTTTACGACTATTTAAATGGTTACTTTTGTGAGATATTGAGTTTCAGCTAGTATTTCATCAAATAAAGGACTCAAGTCACTTATCTCATGGATTTACCGAGCGGGTGTAGGTTCCAACGATTTCCAGGGAAAGAAACTAGTGTCATGTTTAGGACTAACGATGAAATTGATTTTTTTAATTTATTCAAAATTAGTACCGCTACATAGCAAGATACACTATTGATAATAAAAACTTAAAACTAGCAGAGAACAATAAATAGCATAGTCCATTGAAATAATAATTACTATTATAAAATGTATATGGCCAAAATTTATATGTCAAATTGAAAATCAAAATCTAAATGACAAGTCATTTAAAATAAAAATTACTACATATGTCTACAAATTACTACAATAACTAATCTGGTCAAAAAAAATTATATGTCAAAATATTTAAAACGTTATTTTATTTTCGAATCCTTGTGAATGTTATCTCACAATATCTTAAACATTCTATCAAAACGTTTCTCCAACAAACGTGAAATATAACAGTAATATATAATATATATATATATAAATATACCAGATGGTATTATCATGAAAATATGTCAATGTCGCCTTGTACACCTCTGAGACAGTGGTAATACATTGTATCTACGTGTTGTCTGCTAGTCTGATGAAGTTTCTTCAAGAATCACACAGAAGCTAGTGAAACTAAGAACTTTCAACTTGAAAGATGTAGCAACCCTATGTTACTACTACGAGGAGCAGTGACTATGAAGCGCTCGTAGCGAAGTTTACTTAGCTGTTCTTAACCGATCAGCAAAGTTAAACAACGTCGCCCGCGGCCGTAGTTGGATGGGTGACCGCTAGTGACATTACTACTGAGCGTTTCCGTGCTTCGGAGGGCACGTTAAGCCGTCGGTCCCGGTTGTCGTCTTAGGATGGCAGTCGTTATAGCATGGTGGTAGGGCATTTTGCGAATGCCCGCCTGGCTAGCTACCACCTTCAAGTAGAAAATCTGTCGCCAAGCACCTAACGGTGTGTTCCGGCAGCTGTCCTTGAGAGCCAGTACTTCTAGGTTAGCCTGAACAACATCTCCGACCACATCACTTACCATCAGGTGAGATAGTGGTCAAAGGCTAACCTATCAGGCATAAAAAAAACCGTCATACCTTTATATATCTCTAAAGGAGACAGGGATATCTGACACCCATGTTTCTCCATATATACCTAAGATGTCCCAATGTATATAAATAAATTAGGTGGGAGTCTATGATTATGTAGCTTGCATAGTTCCAGACCCCGAACTGCTCTTGAAGTCAGAAAAACCTAACAAATGTCCGACAGGGGACCGAAACGAGGACCTGAACATTCTAAAGCGACGCTTCATGATACTACTTACGGATAAGATGAGAAATCATCAGCCAATGATTAAAAAATAGTTCTTTTCCGGGGAGACAGCTGATGAACACTTAAAGTAAACACGCAGCCGCAAGCACCACAATCATCGAATTTTACAATTCTTTGTATGAACTCGATTGGCGCACCTATTCAGGACGATTCCTTTAGGGCACGTCGTCTAATTATCCGGGTATGATACAGGCGGTGTGGAGCGGGCGACGCGTTTGATGTCTCCCGCATTCTTTCCTAGACCAGTTCGTATAAATACGCACTGAGAAAAACGACTTAAAGGCTTACATCAAATTTGACCTCTTACCGTTAAATTGTAAATACGTAAGATGAATTCACAACTCTTGAGATGATTTTCACCAATCAATAAAAATGTACCATGTTTTATAATAAACACAACCGTCAAAAACGCCTTCCGTAAAGTATTTTCGGAATTGAACTTGTTATACGATAATAATTGCAGTATTGACCATAAAATATACCTTACTTTTACGGCGGTTTATATACGGTGTTTATCACTTTAACGTTCGTCTTAATCAGCCTTATCGAAAAGTCAATATTTAAGAAAGACCACAAAATACACCTTAAATGAAGACGAAAAGAAACATTCGCCTTCACTGACTTCGTTTCACGCCTTCTAGTTGGAAGGCGTTTTTGTACGTATTTACGTTTGGTCGGTTTTTCGCCTTATACCATATAAATTGGCCGTCATTAGGGAGCTTTTGACTTTAGATTTTTCTCAGTGCGGAATTTCAGAAAAATCGGTAATTGCAGCACACGAGGCTCCTGCGAAGCGTCTAGGTTTGCATTCAGCATAATTTCACGATCGATCTGAACACATTCCATTTTTTATTTGACCAGTTTTCTTTTCAGAACGGCTCATGCTCTTCGGATTACATAACAAAATTACAACGACAGGAAAAAATCTAGACATGTGTGGGATTCAAAGCCCCCCCATCCCTATATCCGGTGTATTATCTGACCGCTAAGTCAACATGACTAACTCTTAACTCTTATTTGTCATCTCGTTCTTAAAGATAGAACGACATTTATAGTACTTACATTGTACTACAAATAAGACTAATTATTGCAATTAGTATCTTTAAACAATGACACAAGACAATAATTTAAATATTTTATGTTTTATTTATGCAATGACGCCTGTTTTATTGATGACTAGCTTTCCGACCGCGGCTCCACCCGCGTTTATATCGGTTATCGCGCAAAACTATTAACCTTTTTTTGCGCAGTTGGATAAAAAGTATCCTATGTCCTTCTCCGGGTCTCAAACTATTTCCATACCAAATTTCATCCAAATCGGTCCAGTAGTTTATTCGTGTCATACCATAATACGAAAATAAAAATCTTTCCTCTTTATAGTAGATTGATGACATGATAACTTTTTCCTAAAACTACTTGTATTATCTTTGTTTTTATTTCACCGCTTTCAGGGATATAAAAACAAACGTAAAATACAAAACAATAAAATAATATCACGAAACATCACATATACGAACGACCTTTATAAACCTTAACGTCCAGTCGTATGTTTTTATTAATATCGCACAACGGATTTAATTCCTAGGGTTATTGGGCACTAAAGTGTTATAGGAAATCCATAACAGCGACCGTTGGGTGACCTGGAATTTATATGGATCTAAGGGTGTCTACTGGAATCTTTATTTTTATGGCTAGTTCTGCCTATGATTTAACCTGCGTTGAATTTGGTATATAAGTATTTTGCTCTTCTCCTCGGTAATGTATATGTTTTGAAACGCTCGTAGCGAAGTTCACTTGACCAATCTTAACACATCAGCAAATCAATTATAGAGAAACTTATCAAAACTCGCCTTAGTTTGCATGGTCATTTAAAAAAGAGAGATGAAGACTATTCAGTAGTTCTAAGCCATCCAGAGAATAAAATAGGCCGAGAATGACCTCCATTCTCATGGTGGCCATATATATCCAGAACAATCCAGAATAGAATATCCTAGTGCAGACATGTGAAGATCCAACCCTGAAATTATGGGATGTGGGTACATAAAAGAAGATTGGAGCTTAACGAAAGATACATTCATTCCGATTCACAGTGTTATTCTCGAACGAGCGTTATAATGACCTAATTTCATACGGAGATAGTTACGGGTGGCTACGAGAAGATAATTAATATTTCCATTCTCGTACTATATATGAATAGGTAGTTATAAACGAGCCCCGAAAGAAGAATTAACAAAAGGTCAATTGAATTCACCGATACCATTCGTTCATTCCATAATTTACTCCCGGGACGTAATGAAGGGCCAGCTTCATGAATCCGTAATGATCCGGTTTATTAAATAAGGATCAGGGAATCTCTGATTAATATTAATCAAACGATTACACGGATTGTTAAATATGACTTTGCGACGGGATTAGTAAGTTTCTAATTAAATCTGCTGAGATAATTTGTTCTTGAAAATATAAAGGGCTTGAAGAGAAATTTAAGTTTTGAGAATAAACTTTCGTTATTAAAGCTTTGAATTTAGATTGAAAATGTTTATATAATAAATGTTTTATCATTTTGTTCCATCAATTTTATCAGTTGTTTCTATTTTTATCACTTGTATAACAAAAATAACGCAAATGGTCTTATTGGTCAGTAGTTAAATAAATTGTGCTTAGTTCGTAAATGGAAGGAGCAAATTTAGATACTTGCAGACAAAAGTATCGATACAAAGCCAAAATGTATACATTTCAAATAAATACAGCCCAGTTTTTCCATCGTCGACGACTTATACGACAAGAAAAATGAGTTTTAGCCCCGCATCCCTATGTTTATACTCGTACATGTAATAATGTATAATTTTCATTCACTTTTCTTTTAAACATAGAAACTGGTTATAAAAAGATATGTGTATATACGGAAGTAATTCAATCCCAAAATAAGTGTTAGCATTAGGCACCCATCCGGAAAGGAATGAGGTCGGACGTGTGTAAATTATTCTTTTGGCAGTAAATCAGTGGGTATTCTCGCCATTTCCCGAAACATTCGACTTTGTATGCACGACATATAAAACGGGACAGTAAGTCAAGTTATTTGTTTTTACTGAGGAATCATTTTGCTAGGAGGTTCCCCTTGTCAGCCATTTCAGCAGCTACGAAGAAGAATTGAACCAAGACTGTACACCAACTAATGACGTCACGCACATACGAGCTTCCACCCGCAGCGCGAAGGAAGACTGGCTCAACGCTTTGGAATCCAATATGGCAATACTAGGCACGCTGACAACTGGTAATGGGCTGGCATTTCGGCTATTTGTGGGTCTGAAATGGCCTTAAGTTTGCCAAAATGCTTTCGTTCTGTTAGCTGTAGTGTTGTTATCAGTTTGCATTGCTTAGTTATCTTAAAACAATTGTTGTCTTTGTGTATTCATTGCTAAGTATTTAGGCACTGGGTCAGGTCCAGAAGAGGAATCGTAGTAGCTGTAACACAGGGAATCCTAGCACAGCTACTAACGACCCTGCTAGTGTTAACATAATATGTATAAGTTTAGTAAATATTTTGGCATTATTTTTGTTAACATTTATGTAAATTTAATTGAAATAAATATATTTTATTATTATATTGCTGGTTTTATACTTAGGAAATATGAACATACTATAGATAGAAGTCACGAGGTTCGAATTTTGTGTATTGACACCACACTACTCGTGAATAAGTCAAAAAGGAGTGTAGTTCCAGGGAATTTTAAAAGTAGTTGCGAAAAGTAATAGAAAGGAGTTATATTGATAGTTGGTGCGTAAGAATGGAGTATTAAGCAAATCTCTGGTTGGCGAGCCTGGAGTCTAGACGGAATATGTAATGCCAGTTTAGAGAGTCAGACAACTTTTTACGGACCTAGTTTCATTATGTAAAGCAGGTCAGAGATATGTCTATGACATTTTAGTGGTAGCAAAATAAAGTGTGATAACGTTTACGAGTATTATAGGTCTCTTAATCTTGGAGTTTTGCATTTACATCCAAGGTACTTGGTATTTTTTTATGAAGACAGTCTTTTCTGTTTAAGTGAACTGCATAATATAGGGTCCATACTTGGAAAGCGTATTATTGATGTCAATTCCGTTATCCGTTATCTGGACTTCCAGATGTCCAAAGTCATCTGAAATATCTCAGTAATCTCTGGAAGGATATATCTGAAGTATGTATGCACGATATAATATTTTAAAAATCTTCATGTGTTGAGCGTTATTTTACAATGATGCTGATGACTAAATTACGTCATTTGACAATGACATACAAAAAATTAACAATCTTGTGTGAACTTGTTATGAGTATGTAACCAACATACTTTTATAATTGTGATGGTTCTATGGTAACAATTAACATGGAACTAAAATGTACTTAGGTTTTCGCGATTATTACACATAGTAATTAAACAACTTTAAACGTTTTAAAGTTGTTTAATTACTATAAATTTACTTGTTAAACTGATAATATGATGCACATGTAGGACTACATGGAAATAAATTTATTTGTTTTCTGATGACAGGCATATGCCTGTCATCAGAAAACAAATATAAAATTATATAATTTTGACAAAAAAAAAACAATAATGAGGAAGTTCTCTTACTGCTAAAACCTTACCTTACTGCGTCGCTGACGTCACGAGAGATGATTTGTGGTCCATTCTCACATAAGACGAGCGTTAATATGTTTTTTGTGATGTATAAGAGATTGTTATGAACTAAAATATTTTGAATGTTTTGGCCTTCCTAAATTTAGATAACTGTTTTAGTTCTTCGAAAGTAAATGTAAATCTAGTTCAAATAGTGATTTTATAAATTATGAAGGTGAACTGGTTTTCCTTCTGAAAATACATATGTATGAATTCCAAACAAACGGAGTTTCTCATATCAACGCGTAAAGTTATGACATATAAAGGCAGAAAATATATAAGGACCTAAATTTGGGGTTGTCTTACGAAAGTAATATATATTTATATTGTTATTTTATTGTAACGAAACAAGCTCTAGGCCCACCTAATATTAAGCGGACTAACCTCTGCCTATAACATATGCATTTTCGTCACAAGTCACGGATTGCACTGCGCCCGTCACCTTGAGATATTGTTGTTAAGTCTCTTGCGACTGTAATTTTACGGGCTCTCTAGGACTACGGCCGGAACGCTAGGTCCTTGGCGACAGATTTAATACTTGAAGGTGGTCGCTAGCAAGGCGGGCATTCGCAAAATGCCCTTCCACCAAGTAATCCACCTGAAGCTCAAGCCCGCGGCGGGATTCGAACTATGGACCTGCTGCGTGGCAGTCCATAGCCAATGCCATTGAGCCATCATTGCTTCATATGGTACCATAAAGGACTATAAATGTGTCATGGTTGGAACCACAGTGCACGAGTCTGGCTCGCACTTCGCCGGATTTTTATGGATGAATACTTATGACTATGTGGTGTGTTCTCCTTGTGTATCATCTTGATCTTGACGTAGTGTGTCATCTTGATGATTCCTTATTGTATGGTACAAAATACTCTCAATTTAGTTCAACTCAAGTTTCTTCACAAATTGTTTAATTAAATATGATATTTTATTGCATCTTCATGTGTTGAGCATTGTATTAATTTGTTTGCTAAATGATATACATTGATTTTATTTGTATGTTAATTTTATGTGTGATAGATGTTATTAATTTGAAGTCGTTTCGATTCACAATAAACAAATTTAATTTAATTTTAATTTTATTCATTTAAGTTAAACTGATTTTTTATATGGTTTGTTAGATTTTCCACAGACTCTAGAGTCCGTGCCATTTTTTTAGGTTAACTAAGAAATTTACTAATTAATTGCATTACAATGGGGAATATTCTTACATGCTAAGCGAGGAACATAGTTATAAGGGATGCTAATTGTACATAACTATTATATATTAAACTCATGTTAGTTATATACTATTCATAAACATTTTTCTTTCACAAAAATAATAAAATAATATACACCACACTTCACATATAGAAAACTGTAAAAAAAAACAGTTAACGCATGTACAAAGTTTTATGTGTCTAATTAATTGTGTTGAATCCTTGAAAGAATCTAGTTATCGCATACACAGGGAATCTTACTGCGATAGCTAGAGAACAATCTAGTACGTTTATGTTATTTCATTAATACTTATATTGTAATGTAACTAGTATGTATGTTATAATGAATATGTTACTAAGTTACTATGTACATTATTGTTACATGTCTTTGATGCAAACTAAAACATTATTATAATTATTAGTTACACACAATTTACTCTGACCCTGTACCTTGATGGCCTGATAACAATTACTGCCGATGGCAACCATTATTGTGGTTGTATGTCACAATTAATTAAGTGGGTAGTATGAACACAGCAAATATTGAAGATACTTGAATACGAATGAAAAAAAGGAACAGAAAAAGAGGTCATACTACTTACTTGAATTAGCATAGTACCGACGTCAATTGTTCTGTCGTTATAGTTGATAATCAGTATTTTTTTATGTGATTGTCACCTGATGTTCATTGGACTAATACTCCTCAGCCTTTAACAGATGCATTTGGTCACAAGTGACAAATTGTACTGTGCCCGTTACCCTGAGGCATATTGTTGTTAAGTCTTATCATGTGCCCGTAATTTCACTGGCTCTCAAGGACTGCTATCGAAACACACTGTCTGGTGCTTGGTGACAGATATAGTAGCAGAGCGGAGTCAGTAGTTGGGTGTGTTAATAATATCCCGTAATAAGGCTCTTTGCGAATGCCTGGCTAGCTACTTCCCTCACACAGAAACCTAAATACCCTACTGTGTATTTCGGCAGCTGTCCTTGGGAACTAATAATTCTAGGCTAGCCTGAATAACATCTTCGAGGTGAGATTGTGTCACTGGCCTAGCTGGCTTGTCAGCTATATATAAAATACAATTACAACTATTAATAAAACCATTCATCCGAAAACGTATATGTAGTATGTAGTATACTATTTATAAAACCATAAAATAATCAAAGTAACATAATAACGTTATTTTAGTAACGTTATTGAATACCTACTCAGTTGATAATTGATCACGTCAAAAGGGATGACTAATTAGGGGTTTTCGTACTCTATAAATATATGAGGCAATACCGGAAATTACGAAAGTAACCCTCATCGATTTATCACTTAGCTTTTCTTGGGCATTCGGTCGATTAAGGGGAATAATAAATCCAAGAGACGTTAGGTTCATAATATTTCTGCGTAAGTATACATATTGTTATCACTAAACCCATGTATATATTGCTTTTAGTTATTTGTTTAATAAGTGAGCCAATTTGTTTTTAATGCCAGTGCTGACTTTAAATCCCGGGACAGGGATAATTCTAGACTACATAGTCTAGAATTCAATCATGAACGTCGCGAGAGATTCTAATATAGACTATTGAGCACAGTGAGGGATTCAAAGATGAGACCTACAAAGATTTGCTTATGTATCAAACGTGAGAGCAAATATTTTAGGTACATAAAAATACTGAGGGTAATGTTAAAACAAAGGATAAACTAAATGGCAAACAATACAATTTAATGAAATAAACATAATGCACTAATAGATTAACATTTGCTGCAATTTTGCACTCAACAGTAAGTTTTTTACGTCAATCACTTTTCTTCGCGTGAATCTTTTTGTTTATCTAATCAAAGCGCCTTTTTTTGCTGGACAAATTAAAATATACTTTATTAGAATAATAATTTATTATTGTAACCCAACTTCCCAAGGCCCCGCTCCAATAATGAACATAATTGATGTGATTTCAGATTCAACTTACGAAAATAGTAAAACAGTATGTATAAGAACAGTCACAACAATACACACACAAAACTAGATATTTTTAGGCACGTTTCAGCAAAAATATGGCTATTAAGCTTTGAAATAAATATACCTATATTGTAACGCGTCTCTAGAATTTTTATATTGTTATGATTGCAATAACGCCTGCTAAGCGGATTACATTACAAAATTACAAATATACGATAGGAAAATTTTTTTCCCCGCACATGACTTAAATTTTTCCTATCGTATATTTGTAATTTTGTAGCGTATCTAGAAGTTTGCTATCCAGATTTCAAATGCATTTTATTAGTTATAATTGAATAGAATGGGGTGCTTACACCTGAAACTATTGGAATATTTTGTAGGACGGTAAAGTATTTTTAAGTTTTAATATTGTTATGTTTGCAATAACTCCTGCTCTTCTGCTATGCAACAATGCATTTATGTATCTAGTACAACGTAACTGGTACTGTAGATGTCGCTCCATCCCAATACGATGGTTAAAGAACGATAAGAAAGATTTGAGTTATGGCGTCATCTCATGTTAGCGCAATTGGTTAGAGCATAACCCGGCTCAAGGAGTGGATGGACGCGGGTTCGAATCCCGAACATGACTTAAATTCATCCTGTCGTATATTTGTAATTTTGTAATATTTTTAAGTTTTTAAAGGTGTATCAAATTCATTTCGTACCAAACTTGGGGCAGTAATTTTTTAAGTTCTTATGAATGGTATCGTGGTCTATTTTTCCGAACAGAAACTATATATAAGGATTATAAAAGTAAAATATATTTGCGCCTAACATAACCAACTTCGTGTTCTCGTCAGGTGAAAAAAAAAAACTTTAGTTTCATCTTTAGTCCAATGGGACTTTCCAAAATTTGAGTCAATCTTAGACGAAACCATAAGCGTTACTCTTATCTTCGTCGTATATTAATTTCTTCATAGTTTTATTCATTATCCTTAGTTCGTCTCGGTCTAGGATATTTGAAATAACATGGATTATTACTTCATGGCTTGGAAAGTTTATGATCCGTATAAACCATTATCAGACCGCTGGTAAAAGGCAGTGAATGTTTGATAATAAAAGTTTCAATAGTTTCCAATAAATTAAATACTCTACAGTTAAACTACTGAATGGAAAATCTTCTTCTTCAAAGGTGGACATTTCGGTTGATGTGGTGATGATGAATACTTCAGAACTCCGTCATTTATTAACTGATTAAAAAAATCTTAATTTATTTGAAATTATTTTCAGTTTGGTCCCATAGAAATTTCATCACTCATTAGTTTTTTTTTGTATTTTATTTATGATAGTAATATATTAAATGATAGTAATATATTAATAATATATATTATAATATTATATATTATTGACCACAATCTCACCTAATGGTAAGTGATGATGTGCTCGAAGGTGTTAACAGGCTTGACCTAGAATTACTGGCTCTCAAGGACAGCTGCCGGAACACACCGACACTTGGCGACAGATTTTCTACATGAAGGTGGTCGCTAGCCAAGCGGGCATTCGCAAAATGCCCTTCCACTATGCGGTGAAGCTGAAGCCTGCGGCGGGATTCGAACCTTGGACCTGCTGCGCGGCAGTCGATAGCCAATGCCACTAAGCCTTCTCTGCTTCTAAAAGTTTAATTTTAAAATCAAAATACATTAAAAACTACAATAAATGTCATCCAAGTAAATCAAACAAAATAACGTGTTTTACTCTTCAGTTGAGGAAGTCGAGTTAGACACAACGTAATTGTTGAATTTAATATTTTGTAATTTTATGTAAATTCTCCTTGTGTAGTCCTGGGTATTGTGCAGTACTTGGTACTACAGTTCTGTACTGTACTGTACTAGCCAGGTCGTCCACGGCTGAACAGTCTCTCCTGTTAGAGGGGGGTATCCCCATAACGCTTTTCAGGCGGCTTGGATATTAATAGCAAAAACATCGTTAACATATTCTTTGTGTTGTTAAAGAAGACACTGTCACTATAGAACCAACATCACGTGAGTGGAATGAGGATAGGATAATTTTAAATTGATGCATTTAAAACTTTTTCCTGTCGAGTGTTAAAATGTTGTATGCGCTGAATCACCAATCAGAATTAGTAATAGTATTTCAGATTGGTGATTCGGTACTGGTGACGCAACCGACTTGGTATCACACACGACTTCGAGGTCAGAAGTTAAAAGATAAATTGATTGATGAATGGACGGTGCTGTATTGAATTTTCCTCTTTTACTATGTGAAGTGCAGTATACAATTTTTTTTTTTGACTTTGCTCGTACAGCAAATTATCAAAGAGAAGGTAAAGAAAAATCGCGTATTCGACGCTTCTATAAAAGTCAATGTACAAATTTTAATAATGAAATATTCTACATTGTACTGCCACGTTCAACAAAAAAAAAGTAAAGATCCTCTACGAGAAGAACAGGCATGAAACTCGGGGCCATTCTTAATAAACGTCTATTATCAATTTCACCGGCTAGTTCCAAGGTACCTCTGAGCAAGGCGCTAACATGGTAATCAGAACGTTATGCACTGCAACTCCTACAATGACTCCTTCACATTGACATAAGCGGTGGCATGCTGCTCATTTAAGCGCATTTTTAGTATCTACACTTTTTACCATATCCCACAGAATGATACGAAATAGTCCCCACACTCCTAAGATGAGAATTGTATGGGAATGACTGGTTTAAAAATACAATAGAAATATATAAGCAATTAAGCTTCTCGGTATAATTAATTAAAAAGACGGATATAAAGACTACATCCTCAGAAATAATTGTACTACCAGCCTTAGCTCACTCCGCACTTCATGTAAAGCTTATACATAAGCGTATCCGTCCGGACGGGATTATTCTACGGTATGCGATAGGAAGAGAGACCCCTTGTAGGTAAATATAAATATTAGGTATTACGTCTCTCGCAAGCTGAAGTGCACCTTATTGCGTCGTCGCTAGAGTCACTTATTTATTGAAATGGGTTGGCGGCGTGAGCCTTCTGGTTATTTTTATTCTATGGTACTACCGACTACATTACGAATTATATCGATTTTTCATGGCCTATTCAATATTCTATAATACAAGTACAAACTATCCTTGTCTAAAGATTAATACGTAGAGTGCTGACATTTCTTTCGCAATACCGAACTATAATCATAGCTATGCATATTTGGAAACATTACTTTGTGAAGCTAAAAGAAATACAAAATCACTAACCATTTCAAACGCACCAATTTACCAATCTCACGAGAAACTCGAAACCACCCACCAAGAACAAACAAGAGTAATTCATAAACTCCAAATCTAGATAAGGCATTGAAAATTGAAATCGAGGAGCTGTAAATTAATGATTCACACAGTTAATTAAGACGTATAGATAGGATATCGATTTTGGCAGCTGACGCGAATAATGTGACCCATTTTCATGACATGTTGACTAAGAGGCATGATTAAGTTATTACTCAAGCGTTATTGGAACCGTACCCGAAATTCCCAATAGATGAGTATGTTACACCTCTTATGTATTTTAGGGATGTATTTTAAAGAGGTTAAAGGGTAAATTATGGAAGCTTTGTTTCAAGGAAAATTCGACAAGATTGATATTACTGAGGAAGGCATTAGCGGGCTCAGTTTTCGTATCAAGACCCTTTGTTACAGTTGAAAATCTATTTCAGGAGAAGGGAATTGGAAATATTTGTTTAGGATGATATGATATTTGTATAGTTATTTTTACTAACATAATCTACTTTCGCTAAATATATCGAAAACTAAATATATCTGCTTTAAAAAAACGAATGCAAATAGACCACCAGCGGACTTCAAAATACTTGCCAACACCTTCTCATGCAACCGCAACCACAAAAATTGTACATGTAATGCACTGGAAAATGTGGAAACTATTAAATATCTTGGTGTCCATATAGATCACAAACTATCATGGCTTCCACATATCCAAACAGTGTCAAAGCGGATAAGAAGATGCATCCATATTTTTATACAACTTCGCCCAGTACCAGATCAAAATCTTATGCTGCAAACCTATAAGGCTCTAGGCGAGTGTATAATTAGTTACTGCATTTGTTCATGGGGGGGCGCTGCGAAGACACATATGATTGAAGTTGAGAGAGCCCAACGTGCCCTCCTTAAAGTTATAATGTCCTTACCATTCACGCACCCTACTACAGAGCTGTATGAGAAGTGCAATCAACTATCTGTCAGAAAAATATATATATACAACTGTGTCAAAAGGTATCATATTAAAAGTGTTCCATTCTTACCGGTTACTAATAAGAGGGAGATATATGCCCTGTCCCTAGGTGCAAGAGTATTTTTGCCAGGAGACAATATGACCATGTATCTCCAAAAATATATAATGCACTTAACAGTAAGGAAAAAATTAAATCACTCAGTCTCTACAAAATTAAATCAATAATAATGGAACGGTTTAAGGAATATGGTTATGACAAGACTGAAAAACTACTGGAAAGAGTGGAATAAACATATGTACGTTGAAACTCTAATCCACACCACTTACAAAACAACTCATACCACACACCTACACTCACACACACACACTCACACACACTCACACACACACTCACACACACACACACACACACACAAAGTCATACACATACACAATATTTTATAAACCTTATCCTTTTTTTTCTTTCTTATATCTCCGATACTGAGACCTATTCTAAATTATATGTCTATATTGTTTAAATATACATCATTGTGGGAAAGGAACTGCCTTCTGCAACACAGTGAAAACTACAGCAGCGGGCAGGGATTTCATCTTTAAATGATACCAAATTTTTATAAAATAAAGATATTTGTATTTGTATTGTATTTGTATTTGGAATACTTTCATATAATTACACTCAATTTTGGGTGACCACTAGTGACATTACTACTGAGAGCTTCCGTGCTTCGGAAGGCATGTTAAGCCATCGTCGGTCTCGGTTGTCGTCTTAGGATGGTAAACGTTAAATATAGCATGGTGGTAAGACATTTTGCGAATGCCCGCCTGACTATTTACCACCCTAAAGTATAAAATCTGTCGCCAAGCACCTCACGGCCGGCTGCTGTCCTTAAGAGCCAGCGAGAGAGTAATTCGAGGTAAGCCTAAACAATACCTTCGACCACATCATCACTAACCATTAGGTGAGATAGTGGTTAAAGGCTAATCTATCAAGCATAAAAATAACACACCTATCATATTTTCATCACTGATTGTGATTGATTGTTATCGTAACATCGCTTTCATTGATCGTGTTTTTTTAAATGTTAATGCAATTTTGAAACATGGCCCTGTAGCATCGACGATGGACTAAACACCTATACGTCTAAAATGTATAAAAAGTGATTAAAAAATGTTCGACTAAAATATTTTATAAACCACTTAACTGTCCAACACTAAAAAATATGACTGAGTAATTGAAGCCGGACCCATTCTGATTCAAAACCAGTGTTTTTGAATCAGAATGGGTCCGGCTTTTTTGGTCAGTACCAAACATTATCATATCATCCATGTATGTACGAGCGCACGATCGAGAAAAATCTCTCGAGAAAAATCTTCTCGATCGTGCGCTCGTAGAGTCAAAACCTCCTGAGGATGCTTCGTGTACAAGCGAAACGCGTCGAAAATTCTTTCGGTTTGGCTGCGTGGCGTTTGTGACGTCACGTCGTCTTAACAGGAAAATTAGGCGGAATTGTCACTAGATATATTTTTATATTTTTTAAGTGTTTTATTAAAATATTAATTTGATGTTTTCTTAAAATATTTTAAAAGTATTGGTTATTATTAAATATGGATTTCCGCAAAGTAACGCCTGAATCTATTCATTACATTTTTTTGGTAACTATCTATAACTTAAAAACTACTCAAGAGATTTTGATAAAAATTATATGGGATCAATTTGGAGATATACTCCACCCACAAAAAACACATCAAAATCACTTTTTATTTAGCGTAGTAATCGCGTAACAAACATAAAAAATAGCATACAATGGAGTGCCTCCTCTTTTATTGAAAGTCGGTTAAAATGAGGGGCTCACATACTTAGTCCGGTACAGTACAGTAGCGTTATGAAACTGTACCTTCCATCAGGTACAGTTTCATAACGCTACTGTTATTTCTTTATCAGAAAAATCTGGTCTCTGCATCTTAAAAAAAACATTCATGAACTAATTCATACGTGTACCAATTATGGAAAGAAAATGTTATTGATTGAAAGTACATGTTTAAAAGGTTGCCATATATAGCAGTATCACTAGCTCCAGGAATAAACTGAAACAATACCTAAAAGATATACCCTACCATTGTACATCTTTTCCAGGTCTTTCGCATGCTTGGCACAATGCATTCTTTTATTTGTATTTTTTTGTGCTTGATAGCCTTTGACCACTATTTCACCTAATGGTAAGTGATTATGTGGCCATAGATGTTGTTCAGGCTAACCTAGAATTACTGGCTCTCAAGGACAGCTCCGGCAGCTGCCGGAACACATCATTAGGTGTTTGGTGACAGATTTTGTACTTGAGTGTGGTAGCTAGCCAGGCGGGCATTCGCAAAATGCCATTCCACCATGCGGTGAAGCTCAAGCCCGCGGCAAGATTCACTCCTTAGCCAATGCCACTGAGCCATCACTGCTTCGAAAGGATACGTTGCTTTGTTTATCTCTATCGGTCAGCTCGGTTGCGCCGTATTGGGCATTCACAAAATGCCCTACCACCATGCTTTAAACAACTGCTATCCTAAGACAACAATCGGGACCGACGTCTTAACGTGCCCTCCGAAGCACGTGCACGCTCAGTAGTAATGTCACTAGCGGTCACCCATCCAACTCATGGCCCCGGCGGACTTTGCTTTACTTTTCTGGTCGGTTAGGAACAGCTAAGCAAACTTCGCTACGAGTGCTTCAAAAACAGAAGGGAAAAGGTTTTTTGAATTTTAATATTTTGTATCTCATTTTCAGTGAACAATAGTTCTTGTGATAATAAAGTTCTGTAAAACTAAACCTACCACAAGCCAACATTCCAAAGTAACGGCTTCGCAATTCTACCAACGATATAGTCAACAATGTTTTTACATTTCGTACCACTTTGTCTCAAAGTCAACTTGTATTCCATTTATATAACCTTGCAACGTTTACGTAACCTCAAGTTTGTCTGTTTTATAACCTCAAAATACGTGTTTTTCTCTTGGCAGTGCTCCAAAATCTCTGCCTGAACAAGTAATATCTGAATTCTGACGTGTTTCATCACAGTATTCCAAAACAAGAAACAATGTGGGAATTAATATTATCTAGTTGATTTTTAGATGTATACATATAGCTTTTTAAGATACTTATACATTAGTTCAATTTCTGGAATGATATGAATAGCTTGGAAATCACGCTTTTGAGAGGAATCTTTAAACCTATTACGAATTTTAATTTTATTATTCAGGCATTCAAACTACTTTCCTGGTTTAACTATGCTACTTATCTCTAAACAAGTAAGTACTTATTACATTTCTGTTGTACAGGGTCATAATACTTACTCGTTATTTATTATATAAGTACTAGCGGCTCGCCCCGGCTTTTCACGGGTATTTAAGAAACAATATAAAATTAAATTAACAAGTAGTTATTGAGACGTAACTGTAATAGTTAGATATATTATGCTATTACGGACTTTTTTATAGATATAGATGTCTTCTATACAAAATTGTAGTACATCACTTTGCTCTATTGTAAACAATTTCCGCAGCGTACGCGATAAAACGATTTTTTGGTAATTTTTTCACACGTTGGTTTACATTATCGTTGTAAGTTTCCATACGGATCCCTATGCTTTTGAAAATATTCTATAGCCCATGTGCTTATGGGATAGTGTAGGGTTCTAATGGTGAAATCATTTTTCAAATCGGTCTATAGAGTAGTTTTAAGTTTATTTGTTTCATAAAAAAAAACAAGTCTTTCCTCTTTATAATATTAGTATATAAACTGATGTTTAGAATCAAAAAGGAGTAATACTGAAAGCATTACTCTACAGCAGAGATTTAATAAGTACTGTACGCTACTCAGCCAATCCGGTTTCCTGAGGGTTTGTCACAAGAATGAAATTCTAATAAATTATAAGTACCATAAATTACTTCAATAGCTCAATGCGAAGGATAGAACATTGCATAAGCCCACTCACCATGCTCGGGTTAGCTACGGTCCATGCTTTAGGACAGCGTTGTGCAACCCCACGATAATCACCGGTAGATATGTGAGTACTTCATCTTGGCGAGAGATGGTTTCACCGGGTATTATGCAGGAGTTATTTGGCTTGGGGTTTAATAGAAGGTATATCACACGTGATAACTTTACGTGCGCTGCGGGTGAAACGTTCGGTTGAGACTGGCAGGCGAACCAGTGAGAGGTTATATGACCCATAACTACCCGCTATTCAGCAATCGTATCAAAAATAATTTAAACGAAGTACCTTCGAAAGATGTCGATACCAGGTTTTCCTAAGAAATAATTGCGAGGCTTCAACAAGTACTACATACTAGTTTTTTTTTGTGCTTGATAGGTTAGCCTTTGACCACTATCTCACCTGATGGTATGGATGATGTGGTCGAAGATTTGGTTCAGGCTAATTTAGAAGTACTGGCTCTCAAGGACAGCTGCCGGAACACACCGTTAGGTGCTTGGCGACAGATTTTCTACTTGAGGGTGTTAGCTAGCCAGGCGGGCATTCGCAAAATGCCCTACCACCATGCTATAACGACTGCTATCCTAAGACGACAACCGGGACCAACGGCTTAACGTGCCCTCCGAAGCATGGAAACGCTCAGTAGTAATGTCATTAGCGGTCACCCATCCAAATCATGACCGCGGGCGACGTTGCTTAACTTTGCTAATCGGTTGAGAACAGCTAAGTAAACTTCGCTACGAGCGCGTAGATACATGAAGTATGAATACTTGATGTATCCTTGCGGTGTGTATAGGTAATTCTGTATGAAATTGCCGCCAAAATCATGTTATAATTACAGGCCAGAAGGTCTGACATATTAGTTTGAGAAAAGTTCTGCAATAGCCAAAAAGATTATAAACAATTTTGTGTAATTGGGGTTTATCTTCTAATCATTATAAGAAGTGCAAACTCAAACAGGGCTGACCGGATAGGATAGGACACCGGGATAAGCCTAGAGTTGTTTTTTTTTTATGAGCTTATTACGAAACATGCACGGGGCGGTAACCTCTGCCTATAACAAATGCATTTGGGGACGGACTGCAATGCGCCCATCTCCGTGAGACAAACAGTTGTTAAGTTTTATGTGCTACCTCTTAGTTACTTACTGGCTCTCAAAGACCGCTGCCGGAAGATACTGTTAGGTATTTGGCGGCAGATTTTCTATTTGAAGGTAGTAGCTATACAGGCAAGCATTTGCTAAATGGCCTTCCACTACGCAGTGAAGCTCAAGTCGGTGGGGATCGAACCATGGACCTATGGCACGGCAGTCTATAGCTATTACCGCTCAGCTATCATTGTTTCAACTTCATATACCATCAGACCAGCATAAGTGTATAGTGCTAAGTATTATAGAGAAGTTTTTGTGTATAAATATTCTTCTACAATACACATGCAACTGTAGAAACAAATATATCCAGTTGAATAATTCCAATAAACCGAAAATGGTTGCCTCATTTGATCACAGAATCGATACAAACACGCCATAAACGTTAGACATAATTTAAACCAATTTATTCGCTTCAAGATAAACAATATTTTATTTCTCTCTCCTAATCTCTAACTGGCCATAAATCAGCAAATCTAGATTGTGGCACAAATTAAGGTCGGGCAATATAATACGGCCTTCTGATATTTTATTGTCATCTGTGGTATACTCTGGCGGTCGGGTCGAGTGTTCTTAATGTGGTTATATACAGTAGGTTTTTTGTATTGCACTGTACATACATGTATAGAACATTTAGTACACGATATTTACAGTTCCGTACCCAAATGGCAAAAAGGAGCCCAAAAAATCTATAGTTCAACTTACGTTGTACAAGAGTTTTGCAATTAGCCTTAACGATGACGCAACCCTATAAGTTATATAATTTATTTTATTTTTTGCAATGATTTGCTTCGTGGATTATATTACAGAAATGCAACGAGAGGAAAAACATATAAAAAAAAATTGTATTATTAATTATTATAAAATAAATATATTTTTTTTTCTCTCGTTATAATTTTGTAATGCAATTCGCGGAACATGCGTCATTTGAAAGTGAAATATATTACAATTACTGCTCATGTATTGTACCCCGTGAAAATGTATTTAATTAATTTTCTACTACAACATTACTCGTTGTGTTTTACACAAATAGAAAATTCGGGTTTATAACTGATTTCGTTTACGAGGTAGAGACCCGTGACGAAAAAGACATAGAAAGTAACGGACTAAAAGTATAGTCTCGTTAATCGGGTTCCGTATTGCCCTTTGGGTGTGAAACCTCCGCAACTGCATTTTTTTATCTAAAACATTAAAATACTAGACATATTTACGCCTATAGATACCTATGCATGTCTCTTAGGGGATATGAAATTATGGTACTTCTTGATACAGCGCCTTTCTTCCATCGTACAGAGTCAAATTCTCAGTTTTTTTGGACATGTTTCGCGGCAAGGGCCATGTCTGAGGAACGGCTTGTAGTGCAGGGAAAAGTGGATGGCAAAAGAGCCCGCGGCAGATCACCCATGCGTTGGACGGACCAAGTGAAGGCTGCTCTAGATCGTCCACTCCACGAGTGTACCAGGAAGACAGCGGTGCGAGAGGAATGGCGACGGATTGTTAGGCGTGACCATTCCTGATGTGACGACCACAACCACTCTGTCAAGAGTGTAGCGACTAAGAAGAAGAATGGTACTTCTGTTCACATAAAAATTCAATTTCGTATAACGCTTTCGAATGAAAATCCTTAAAGTTAACTTTTGTGTTCAATTGTTTACGCAAATTTAGTCGTCATGTTAGTTGGTGCTCTGTAAACTAATGTAAAATTGCATACAATAGAATAATCCTGTTTTTAAAATGGCTATTTGTGAGTACTCGATTTGTGTACCACATAGATAGCCCTTATATTATATAAAAACTACCATACATTAGATCACTTTTGTAGAATCGACACCATTCAGCAATCATGTGTACTTTTGCTGATCGAAAGAAATAATCAAAACCACGTACCCTAATCTATGACATTAGATAGTCAAAATACCTCTGAAAAGTTACGTAAGGGAATTTAAAAGTTGCATTTCACCATTTTTGGGTCCAGGGAGAAAATCCATTGCCTTCTTCCATTTTTTTTTCAAAGCGTCCGTAGCTAATTTTCTTTTCTGTTCTTACCCGATCAGTAAAGTTAAGAACGTCCGCCGCGGTAATGAGTTGGATGGGTGACCGCTAGTGACATTACTTCTGAGCGCTTTCGTGCTTCGGAGGGCAGTCGTTATAGCATGGTGGTAGGGCATTTTGCGAATTCCCGCCTGGCTAGCTACCACTCTCAGGTAAAAAATCTGCCGCCAAACACCTAACGGTGTGTTCCGACAGCAGTCCTTGAGAGTCAGTAATTCTAATTTAAGCCTGTTAACACCTTCCACCACATTATCACTTACCATCAGGTGAGATTAGACCTATTAGACAAAAGAAAGGAGCAAATTTATTGTCTTCTTCCATCAACTTTGTTATTATTCATTATTCTTTTATTATTTATTATTATTATTTATTCACTACTCATTTACTCTATTTTTCCCGTTATATCTCGTAAAAATACTATCACACTCAGCTGGAGGTACTCAAAATGTTCCCAATCTACTCAATAATATCTGCCAATAAAATAGATTTATCTAAACGCTGCCTAGTATAATAAATTCTATTGGCGTTCGGCAATAACAGTTTTGGTCAAGCTATAATGATAGCTATTTATCGATTGTATTTTATTAGTGTACTAAAGATTATACCTTCTCATATTGCGGTCGATCTAATTGGCTAACATTTGTTTTTAAAGACGTAATTGACACAATAAATGACGTATGTACCATTTGTAAAATATACAGTGATATGAACTTTGTGCTCTGAAAACTAGCAGTCATAAATTGAGGATGTTTTGCTGTCAGAGCATTTTATATTACAGTCGATATGCAGTCAAGATCATTTGGCTTCCAAAACCTCCTGATCTGAAATATTAATCAGTACGCTTCGCCATTCATACTTCTTGTAATACAAGGAATCAAGGAGAATGGCTCTCACACATAAAGATATTTTGAAGCACAGTTGTGTTGATATATTAACAAAACAAACCCACGAATGCGTTACGAGTAGTAGAGCATTTGGCGCTTGCTTGAAAATGGTTGCTAATCAGGTTTGGTTAGCTGAAGGAAAGAATTTATCCCTAATCATCTAGTAATTAGTCACAACAACTGGCCTTGTGATTAGATTTAGTTTGTTTTAGGGCTATCCTAAACAATTTTGCTGATATATCGTCACAGCCTTTCCAAGGATGTATATCATTTAATTACATAAATCATAAAAAACGCTATAATGTGTTCTTGTGATATTGTGAAAAGCTAAAAGGTGGTAGCTAGACAGGCGCGCATTCGCAAAATACCTACCATGCTGTAACGACTGTCATCCTTAGACAACAACCAGCTGACGGCTTAACGTTCCCTCCGAAGCAGGGAAGCGCTCAGTAGTGATGCCACTAGCGGTCTCCCATCCAACTCATGACCGCAGCGGACATTGCTTAACTTAAGAACGGCATATAACATTAAATATAAATATTGTCAATACATACTCCTGTTTATATTACGCTAAGTACGGTTGGTACGTACTTGTATCCATTTTCCATTGTCTGTAACTCCTTAATTAGGTATATCATCTTATTTGTTTGCGAACATATTTATTAAAAACAAAATGTCCTCGGCGGATAAAGTTCAAAGAAGTTATGAAGGTCAAATAAAACGTGGTGCCTCGATTATCTTATTTTCTTAAATCTTTTGTTTTGATTAAGTACCAAAGAAAATTATCTCGCCGATTATCAAAATACTTAATTCTTATTTGTTCCAAAAACTTTGGTAATCAAGTTTAAAACTGGTTTTAGTGTGGCCGCCGGCAGACTTGATAATTACAACTTAGTTTGAGAATAAATTTTAAACAATGCAGATAAGGGTTAACTTAAAATACAAAACATTCACTTACATTTTAGAATAAATAATTATTATATTGGCTATTGGCTTTATACTAGTAGTTTGCCCCTAACTGGTTCTTGCGATAACTCGACAAGCAACTCTTGCATGTAAAATTTAGTGAAGATAAGACAGACTGTACAGAAGTTACTGTTTACTGTAAATACAATGACAACTGATTACTCAACATTGGATATACAAACATAGGCGTTTCATTACTTTAAATATAAACTTTATATAACGTTATTTATTATAATTATAATCATCTTTTATGATATTTATACCATTTTGATATAATTTTTGTTTGCGTATCTAAGCGCAATGACCACATTATTATTGCTATCTACTTAAGGATGTAAAGAAGATAGATATTTAATCGCTTGAGCCTCTAGAATCCAATCGAATCGGTAAAAAGTCTAAGATAGGCTTAGAAGGCTTTAATTAAATTGTTCTTCGATTCTTATTTACAATGCTCTCTTTTTTTTTTAGGACTTTCATAATCAAATCTCCCATCGAACATAGAATCATCGAAACGTTTCGATCTTGGAAGAGCAATCTGCACATGCAAACACAAAAATATCATCTCAAATCTTTGACGTAGTACCTCAAATAACCATTAGATGACAGAACAATAAACTTCATCAAAAATGTGGGAAGGCAAATCCCGAGACCGAAGGAACAAAAAGAAACAGAAATTCAATATACTCGGTACAGCAAATGTACGCTAGATGGCACGACGTGACTTTTTACGGTGATACATTCGAATATAAGGCATGCAATTACCCTAAGGAGTAACGGGGAAAAAATACAGAAAGTTTGAAATGACAGAAAAGGTCCATCAGGATAATAAATGGTCTAAAAAGAATACGTTCCGCACAAAATATTTTAATGGAATATTTAAATCGAACCATCTCATGGACCTGCGGTACAGCAGTCCATAACTATTACCGCTCGGCCAATAGTTAATAATAATAGTAACAACACCATCCTGAGGACGGTGGTGGATAATCCATGTTCTCCCTTTGTAAAACATTTTGTGAGAACGTTGGTCAGACAACCAATCTGTCCATAATAAGCGTTCGCATGAGATGTCCTATTTAGGTAAGTGTAACTTTAGTAGTAGTTTAGTAATTATATTTTTATTTAATTTTAATTTTGTGTGTATACTAACTTTAATATGTAGTTTTTAATATTGCTGCTAACAAAGTGGATTTATTGTGGTCCGAAATATCGTCGCCGTGGAGGTCAAGGGAGTCGAGCCACAAATTTGTAGGATACGAGTTATGTACCCAAATTTGGGAAAATTATTTAAAATAATTAAAAGCGTAGTATTAAAATATCAATTTAATAAAAAAACGATATTTAACCAAACATAACAATAGGCCGCGCTTGTTTTCTCGTAGTGCAAAAAAAGGTTTCCAACCCAAATTTGGGTACATAACTCATATCCTACAAATTTGTGGCTTGATGCCCTTGACCTCCACGGCGACGATATATGAATTTGAATATGAATTTAAATATCGTTTAAAAAAATTTGCGGCAGCTGTCCTAGAGACCTAGTGTCCATTCCCGATTATGTCTATTTACTACCTAAGACCACAATATGTATTAGCCTCGCTTTACAAGGCCGGAAAATTATGGCTAATAGTTGGCTTTACACCCTTGTTTCACTTATGTTGTTCCGGTAAAATATGTCTTTATCCAACAAAAAAATAATATTAAAGTAAAAGTTTCCGGATTAACGACCGGCTGCCTGCTTGCAACATTCCCTGGGAATCCGCTGTCAGGATTTTAGGATCAATTAACTTGATAAGTCAATCAAAGAGGCTCAAATTTCAAATGACTCCTAATTATCCTCTTGAAGTACTTATATACTCTTTTTGCGGAACGTGCAATAAGAATATTTAATATTGTTTACTTTGTTTCGGCGTTGAAACGACAAGCTTTTTTTACATACCTCATAGCCGCCCGCCTTTGACCATTTTCTCACCTAAGGGTAAGTCATGTGGTCGAAGATGTTTTTCAGGATAACTTATTATTAGTGGCTCTCAAAGATCAAAACACACCGTTAGGTCCTTGGCGACAGATTTTCTATTTGATGGTGGTAACTAGCCAGGCGGGTATTTGCAAAATAGCCTTCCACCATGCTATAACGACTAACATCCTAAGACAATAACTGGGACCGAGGGCTTAACGTGCCACTAGCGGTTACCCATCCAAGTTATTATCGCAGCGGACGTTGCTTAACTTATGATCGAGTAAGCTAAGCAAACTACGCTACAAGCGCTTTAAAATATGGTATATATGCTGGTACAAATCCCGTCCTTTAGACGCACGACTATCATCTTACAAACAGCAATTACCCAGTGATCAAAGATAACGTCAAGTAAACCGCCAATCAATACATCAACCCTTCATAAGGGTCTGATGTCACAGCGGATAATATGACAAGGAACGGGCTTAATGTACCCAATGATCCAGTGAGAAATGACAAGTGGGGTGCTTCTGTGAAACCTGTCATGCTCGCTTTTGTTCATTGGTTTAGAAATCAACGTATGAATGACTATGAAATGGAGTTGTTGTTTTATGTTTACCAAAGTATTATTCATATATACAGGGTTATTGGTAAAATTCTAACAACCTCTTAGGGTTGAGTTTTGCTAGTCCTAACAAACATTTTATGATGAAAAAAAATGTTTTTGAAGAAATTTGATTAAAAAGAGAGAACGCCCGCCGCGGCAACACTAGACCGCGCCGCGCTCCCGTTGAGTAGTTTTGAATATTTACATCGAGCTAAGTGATATAAAATAGGAAATATCAAATTACAGGCACAAGAGACTTTTAACATCAGGTGGTCCTCGCGCTTATTCCATCATATACAAAGGAACAAAAAAAAAATAAAAAAAAATATCCCAAAATGTTTGTTACGACGAGCAGAAGTCAACCCCAAGAGGTTGTTAGCATTTTACCAATAACCCTGTATATATATTGATATCAGTTTATTTGGAAAAACTAAAACCGTTTGAAGACAGTGACTCGCCAAATCCATTGTCAAAATTTATTATACTGCAAAATATTTCACAGATAATGAAAAAGTACCTATTGAAAATTATGAATATATTTATTCTGGGATTATGCTGAAATAGCACTGATTTTAAGCGGTCTACCTGATTTTAAACGGTAACGTACGCCTATAACCAATGCATTTCGTCATAAATGACAAACTGCGCACGTATCCTCCAAACATACAGTAGATAAGTGTCATAGTGTCTGTAATTATACTGGCTCTGAAGAAATTCTGCCGTAACACACTGTTACGTGCTAAATGACAAACTGCGCACGTATCCTCCAAACATACAGTAGATAAGTGTCATAGTGTCTGTAATTATACTGGCTCTGAAGAAATTCTGCCGTAACACACTGTTACGTGCTTGGTGACAGGTTTACCACTAAAACGTAGCTAGCCAGACGAGCATTCAAACAATGCCCTTCCACCATGCAGTGAAACGCAAGACGGCGGTGAAGATCGAACCATGAACATGGGGCACAGCAATTCATATATAGCTATTACCACTCGGTTTTCATTTCTTCATATTTCCTATATTCTTTCTTACCTAAATGGATTTTTATATCATCTATATGTTTGAGAACGAAATAGGAACCATTGCTATCAAAGTCTGGTATGAGTAAATATGTAATATACCTGTGAGTCTGCAATGATTTATAGGTTGCCTAAATACTTTTGTTGTAGTAGCTGTAGTGTTGTATATAGTTCGTAGTATTTTGTTAATAAATGTGGTATGGGTTGGAATATAATTAATTTGGACATTTTTACTGTAGGTCTAATGACATTAACATCACAATCAATCTTAGAAAATTATAACATTTGGACTGCCTGTGAGTCTGCAATTACTTATAGATATTAAAAAAATCTAAGAAGATCGGAATTCAAATCTTGGGCCAAACATATTTCGAAGATAAATCCCAACCTCCTTATAAAATGTTCAAACGCTTTACCAAAAATTTGCCTCAATAAAATTTGTCGCCTCCAAAGTTTGAGATAAGCGCTTGAATTTGAATCGTTTCAACAAACAATTCTCACGTGTACTTGTCATTCAAATACACGCTTTCTTAACGAAGCCTCATGAAAATGGTTATGACGAGGTCAAAATATTTAGGACGTACGAGAAATTTCTATTAATGTTTTTGTCCCATATTTATCTTATGCTAATATGAGTATTATATAGGATGTGTCAAGGTTTAATTTTGTCAAGACACGTGTGAAAGTTTTAGCAAACATTATTATGTGAAGATCTTTAGGGTTGTGACCTTTCAAATAATGATAACAAAAAGGGTATTGCTACATAGCGAATGGTTTAAAATGTTATCATCCTAAAATATTGAGTCCTTGTTCCTATTTTAACCAATTAATATAAATGATCAATTAATTTAAAATAATGTTTTACTGTTATTAAAGCTCGTTTGAGAGGTATTCGTAATTTAATAATTTCTGTGAAATCACAAAATACTAATATTCCTGGGTATATAAGAGAACAGACATATTTTCATAATGTTGTCTTAGGTTTTCGCGATTATTACACACATTAAACAACTTTACACTTTGCAGTGATCGACACGAATTTCAAGTGTTTGAAACGTCGGGACAAAAATAATGATAAATATACGCGATTTAAACCGTTTCAAGTTGTTTAGTTACTAGACATATTTTCAGTTTACGTACTAAAAATAATACCACTAAATTACTAAATTCACTTTTAGTCACCATATTATAAGATTTTTTAAATTCCTTTTTAATTAGGTAGGTAAATCTTTGACCACAATCTTACCTGATGGTAAGTGATGATGTGGTCGAAGGTTTTACAGGCTTAACCAAGAATTACTGGCGTTCAACGACAGCTGCCACAACACAGCGTTAGTTGCTTGGTGATTGATTTTCTACTCGAGGGTGGTCGTTAGCCAGGCGGCCATGTCCAAAATGCCCTTCCACCACGCGGTGAAACTCAAGCCTGCGGCGGGATTTGAACCACATGGACCTGCTGCGCGGCAGTCCATAGCCAATGCCACTGAGCCATCTCTGCTTCAAAACGTACTTTATATATACGTCTTATGACCGTATAAATATCTTAAAATTAGCACAGTCATCATCATATTGTAAATATTAATGTAATATGTTAAGTATTTGACCTTAAAAACCCTAAGTTTCCTTGCGAAGCAACTGAAGAGAAGCCATCTTCCTACCCTTATGCCATCTCCGAGGTAGGGTTGGCAAAATACGTGTTTCGTTAATCAAAAACAATTAAGATTAAGGTGTTAATTTAATTACCGACCAATTATTTGGGGTATACAGTATACCCCATGCTTTAGTTACAAAGAGCAATAAGATGGTAGACAGACCTGTTAATCGCCTAATGTCAAAGCCAAAGTCGAAATCATTTATTCAATTTATACGTCTCCGAAGCTCTTATTAAGGTCAATTACTAATTTTTATATATATATATAATTACAATATTTGTTTAAATAACGTAGGTGACAGGCGATAACCTAGCAAAGGCGAAATTGTCCAAGTATTTATGACCTTTAAGTAATCACAAACTTTGTAGTAGGATTTCTTAATCAAAATGTTTTTCACGCGCAACTTGAACGTACAACAAACTATTACACAGAACCATGAATGTAATTTTTTTTTTTTTTATTGTGATGGAACAAGCGCGAGGCCCACCTGATGTTAAGCGGTATCCTCTGCATATAACAGTTGCATTTCATCACAAGAGACGAACTGCACTGCGCCCATCACCTTGAGATATAGTTGTTTAGTACTTAATCTGCGCATTTTCTTCGTTAGTTTCCATACACGTTCGTATAATGGGAAGGTTTAAAACAGCCGCCAGCCCTTAGATCTTTATGCCAGTAACGGTATGAAGTTAATAATAAACTAATGAAAGAATATAAATAAGTGTAATACATGTATCCTTAACTGTTGCCAAAATTTGTTGTTTCCTGTTTTCAAGCACATCTTCATATGTTCTAAATAGGCAATATCACATAGTCGATAACTTTCTGAATACCTGCCAAAAGACACCTTAGAGTGCTTGAAGACACATTTTAAGATTTATATTTATTGTAGCATCATAGCTTAGCATTCGTTTACTATAATCGTATGATCTACATAATTTATACACCAATAAAGGAGACCTGGGACCTATCGAACGGGTTTTTGCGAACCAAGTTTAGGAACCAGGAGCTCTTTTTTACTTGATATGTGTTTAATAGCCTGTACCGTTTTTTTTTACATATTTATTTATATAAGCAATTACATTGTTCTTACAAAAAATGTAATATCTAGTAGTATGGCAATTTATATGTCAGTAAGAGCGGCCTAATTCATTACATTATCAGCAATGTCAATATTTAAGCTTTAAATATTCGCCTAAGCTACCAGCATTTCTCTAATAAGAAAAATAATTCCTATCTTTTTATTTAAGGTTGTTGCTATCCAGTTGAAACTAAAATAAGACGCATTTCTAACAAAGAAGCGAAATCAGAAACCACATAATAATTTCGGAGAAGGAATAAAAGTGTTAAGGAATAAATTTTATTTTATATTTTAATATTTTTTTATTTAAGTTTGACAACCCTGAGTTAAAGTACCTATGACGAGACTGAAGGGAGGGTATCAGTGAAATTGCTGTTGACATTACAATTTGCGTTTCATTTACTTGATTCAACTCGGTTTGCGAGTTAAACCGTTTAACGATGCCGGTTCATGCACCGTCGTACAAATTGTAATTGTCTGAGAAAATATAAGACAATGTGACATGACAACTCAGAAGAAATAACAAACGAGACAGTTTTAATTGTTCTGATGTTATCGCACAAAAAATACGTTGTTCTGTTTTGAATGTTTTAGTAACAATGATTGTTTCCCGGGCGTTTCTGTATTTTAGGGTTTCGTACCTATCCTATATATACCTACAAAACGGAGCCATGTTAATGGTCTCTCTCCATTGCCTGTCCACTCGTAAAAGACTTCAGTTACAAACATGATATTTTGTGTATAATGCTGACCCAAAGACAAATATTGGATACGAAATAAAATTATAATATTTTAAATAAGCTATTTATTTTATACCTTAGCATGTGAGGTGTCATCTTCTAGTCTCATTGTGTAGATTAAAATCAGAAAATATATGCTTAGCAATAGAAATAACTATCAAATGTGCCAGTTTATATGTGTTTTATCTCAAAAACTAATCTGGTAAGGATTCTGTAGCATATATTTATTAAAATTAACTTATGTATTTTAAAACCTGAACAGAAAAAGTTATTAAATTGTGACCAGAATAAACAATAATTTTCTTTCACGGGTTGTTGCGTTGGGGAGAGCGAGTTCAAACCTACTAATCTACTTGGCTGGTTTTGTAAAAAGAACAGTTTTACCAGTTACGCTTGACTTCTACACTTTGTTAAAATATGGCACTAACTCGTAGTAGTTGAACTTCTGGTGTACCAGACACAAAAGAGAGCACTGTCGTTTCTATTTATTAAACTGGCAAGCAAATTTTTTTTATTGGCTGTATCTGGATAAAATATTTCTTTTCTCGTACAAATATCACATATTAACTTTACCCACGTCTTTATGCAACAAAAAAATTATATATTGCGATCCCTCGTAAACTATTTAGTACTTCAAGATAAATATCCTATGAGATCTTACAAAAACATACGGATTGCGTTACTGTGACTCCAGAATAACATTTTATTTTTTATTTCGAAAATATTTTCTCATTTATAATGGTTCGGTGTGTTCCGGCAGAGCCAGTGAAATTACAAGCACATGAGACTTAACAACTATGTCTCAAGGTGACGGGCGCATTGCAATTCGTGACTTGTGACGAAATGCATCTGTTATAGGCAGAGGTTAGTCCGCTTAACATCAGGTGGGCCTCGTGATTGATCCGTCACAATTACATAAAAAGAAAAAAAACGGAAATTGGTCCAACCACATGTAAAGAACAAACATCAAATATAGCAGTTACAATTTTTATTATTTTAGGTACTTGTGGCATAGAAAATATATACTAATCTGTGTCTAAACCTGTGTAAGGCACACAGCTATTTTCTTTCTTATGTATTTCCTTATGATATATATGTATTGATACTTAGATATATATTTATAAGAAAATCCCCTTTAGTGTTTCTTAAACACCATAGAACTTAGATTTGTGTCAATGACAAGACTTCAACACGTCGACTCTGATTGCATAACGTGTTCTATCTATTTTTCACATCATCGTTGTTCAGCAGGTGGACAAAAAAGAAAGCTGACACAAACTGACCTACCCTACGTATACTAGAGACAGTGATACGAAGATACTAGTATCTAGGTAAACATGAAGCTTGGATTGACATGAAAGACTTATCAAAGATACGGTTGGCTAGAGTGCCTAAGTTATACAAAGCCGTCTATTACTAAATAAAGGTTATATTGTTTTATAGTAGTTACTGCGAAAGTACTTTTTGAAGCAATGATGGCCGAGCGGTAATAGCTATGGACTGCCGCGCCGCAGTACCCTGATTCGATCCCCACTGCCGGCTTGAGCTTCACCGCATGCTAGAAGGACATTTTGCGATTGCCCGCCTGGTTAACTACCACTCTCAAGTAGAAAATCTGTCGCCAAGCACCTAATGGTGTGTTCTGGCAGTAGTCCTTGAGAGCCAGTGAAATTACAGGCACATGAGACTTAACAACTATGTCTCAAGGTGACGGGTGCAGTGCAATTCGTGACCGTCATAATAACATAAAAAAAACCTAACCTAACAATATTAAAATTATAAGGTTCGTCATCATTTACAAGTATAAAACCAATTTCAAAATTGGTCTTGTTTGTAGTACAACGCAAGTGGTACTATAGATTTCGCTCCATCCCAATACGATGGTTAAAGAAGGATAGGAAAGATTCGAGTCATGACGTCATGTCATGTTAGCTCAATTGGTTAGAGCATACTCCGGCTCAAGGAGTGGATGGACGCGGGTTCGAATCCCGCACATGACTTTAAAAAAAATTTTCCTATCGTATATTTGTGATTTTGTAATGTAATCCGCATGGCAGGCGTTATTGCAAACCTAACAATATTAAAAAAATAATAAAAAAACTTGAAACTTTGATTGAAAAATAGATCACCTAAATACGTCTAAAAACCGATGTCACGTGAGAAACATCATGTACTTGTAACGTGTTCTCAATTGTTTTTTTTTTATCAAGTACTTGAATGAGAGTTTATCTTAACATCTGGTACATATCGCTAAAATGTGGAGATAAAAAACGCTGAAGCGAAATCAAAGTAAATAGAAAATTGAAGTTTCATGAGTGTGTTAGAATACCCAATATCTATCTTGACAAATCTCACAAGTGCTTAAATAGGAAGCCTTATAATATCATTGATCTATAATAAGGTTTTAAATAAATCTCTGTAGTCTAACATATGTGATTTTGTAATGTAATCCGCATTGCAGGCGTTATTGCAAACCTAACAATATTAAATAATAAAATATATATGTAATATGTACCTAAATTTTTTTTACCTGTAGATGAGTTGTGAACTCCTCATATTTACTAACGCATGCAAGGTAATTGCCGTAGTCGCTACCAGTCTTGCACTTCCGAGCGTCGGGTAAATACGTTGCCGTTAATAGTGTGTTTTAAGTAAAAGTTGTGGACAATATGCCTTCCTGTGTCTTTAGACACTGCACTAATTATACAGGCACTGTGAGATATAAGAAAAATGTTTCAATTCACGCGTAATATTGCTATTATTATTAAAATAGAAAATATCGTCATTTTGTTTCATCTTAGGCGACTATTGTCACAATGAAATGGATGAGCGGGATGTGTGGATCGTTTTGTGTGAGAATGAAAGAGATCGGTGCGTAATGGTGACAGGAACGACTCGTGGCGGTGGTAACATAAATTGCTTAGTTGTCTCTTTCTAACAACATATGTGACGCATAATTTTGAATATTCTTTCCTTGTCATTACAAACTGCATATACACGTGCACAGGTATGTAGATAGGTATATCCCAATACGATGGTTAAAGAACGATAGGAAAGATTTGAGTTATGACGTCATGTCATGTCAGCTCAATTGGTTAGAGCATACCACGCTCAAGGGGTGGATGGACGCGGGTTCGAATCCCGCACATGACGTAAATTTTTCCTATCGTATATTTGTGATTTTGTAAGGTAAATTCTAGTAAGTTTTTAGAGCAGTAGTGTTCGGATATAATTACTCTATGTATGTCGACTCTCTGATATATTCTTTCTTCTTCTTTTTTTACTTAAGATGGCCGTGATACTAAGGTATTTATAGCAAGTTTATTGGAACCTTGAATATTTTGATATATATAAAAGTTGTTTTATTTGTAATTATATTCACAAAAGAATATTTAACTTTGCAGTTATATAATTCAATCATCAAGATAAATGCCATCGTCGATATTTGAATTATTTCCTTACATCCATATATAAATAATATTCAAGGCAAACGAGAAATAAAATGATTGGTAATATCTCTGCGCATATTTTATCTTTGATGAACGTATACTCTGTAAGGTTCTGTTACCTAGCCGACTGTCCAAAATATCTCTTTGATCTAATACAGATATAAGAATTTTCTGATACAAATCAAATTATTTCGCGTTTCAAATGAAACACGTTTCAAATGATAATACATTGGTATTGCAGAATATTTATTTACCCGTGGGGCAGCCGAGGCAGTAGGTACTCATGATATTATAATCAATAAATATGATAAAAAATCTACAATTTTAGCTTTCCGTATATTCTTAGTAAAAAGTAGAGTGTACGCGGTTAAGAATCGCCATCTCCTACTCGGACTACCAGTATAGCACCCCTAAATATCCGAAACAAAAATTATACTTAAAATTTTATAAAGTGTTCTAACTTCCCAATTAATTTTAAGTAAGTACTATTTACTTATGTTATTATAATTAATTGATAGTTTAGAAAAACTGCTTTTTTGTTACTTACATTTTATTCGAAATGAAAAGTTGAGTGTTTAACACTATAGCCCTATAAATACCTTGTATTGGAATTTATTCCTTTTGACCCTCGTACAACTACTACTTGTTTTCACATCAAACAAATATCCGATATACGAGTATATGTAATGGAATCAAATCAAAAAGCTACTTTTATCTTCTTATTTACCTATATACCTATTTACCTTATATACCTATTACCTTCATACTGTAGGTTTACACAAATAAAAATGTCGTCATGTCTCTACTCTAAAAAGTGTTTTTTTTAAACTAATATTTATTTATATAAAATATGAACAAGTATTTTTAAGAACTATCAGAATCATTGTTTTGAGCTCAACTGGACGTACCTATGCTAATAGTCTATCCAACAAATTTGCGTTTTCGCACCTTTATGTAATATTAATTGTATTACTAGGTTATCGCTAAATCTTAATAAAATGTTACTCATATTTTACATTTTTAATTCATTGAACCTGCTGGCACGCTAACGATTTCGTCTGCACCAATTTCGGATGGAATGAACTCCCTGGGAAATCACATGCTAAATTGGAACACAAAGAACCATGTTCGTCTTCAAGCCAATAAATTATTACAATTGGTTCATATATTTTCACCTATGCGAAAACAAAGAAAATAGCCATCGTTTCTCATAATAATCTTTTTCCCGTTGGTGTTCGTAACCAGTAATAAAAAGAAAACGTGACTGAGAGGCATGCCACTATCCCGTCAATACGCGTAGTGTTGCTGCAAGTTGGATCTGATTATCTGAAAGGTAGCGTGTATCAAAAGCATTCGTATGAAGTCTGATTACTTTTTCAATAACGTTACTGCTGGGATTATATTTTGTTTTGTATGTTTACTTTCATTTAAAGAATGGACCTTAAGAATTAAGGAACTATTCCTGCCATTGAATGATTGTAAAAACCAAACTTTAAATATCGCCGAAATATCATTACATTACCATATCTGACCATTTTAACGCTCTAATTAACACCACATCTTCTATAACCTATATTATTACTAGAAACAGCTGAGTTTTGTGAGGGCACGCGTTAATTAACCAACCTGATTCTAGTGGTGTCATCTAGTATTAAGTAGATTAACTACGAAGTATTTGAGTATTGAGTTTAGTTTTGTTGCAGCGATGTTAACTCTTTGGTTTTCTCACAGATGGCTTACTAGTACAATAACATTCTATCCATTGATTGCAAAATTGATAATGTTCACTTTTTTAATAGTTATTTTATTATATATTTTGACAGATAACACATCTAGATATGAAGTTAAATTACTATCTTAAAGCACAAATATATAGGTTTGATAGTTTATAAGTAAAGTGTGCCACAAAATGATCAAGTTGTGGGATAGTGATAGGGCTCGCTTCAATCGCTCTTATAAAATACTACCAGCAAGACCATTTCCAAAGGGGATTGTCTTCAGAAAATTGGCTGGCTATCATCACAGCCATAATTTTAGCAAATATTAATATTTAATGACCATACTGTTCCGGTCCGTGGAATAAGGGAAAGAAGATGGTGTTGTAGGTATTCAATACATATGTTTTATATTAACAAAATCTTCAATATCAACCAATGAAAGATGGCCGAGCCCAGTTAATAAAGACCTAACATTTCAAGACAAAACTGTTATACTATTCCGCATAGTAAATTCAGTATATTCCTATTAACTAAAGATACATAAATCATACAGCACATTACCTGCCTTATTGTGCAAAACTAGCGTTTACCAAACAAACTAATAAAATACTTGAATAATCTGGGTCAGCTGAACTCAGATCGCAAACAATTTTCCGCTGCGCCATGCCACAATGCAATGGTAGCCTTTCATTGCCATAGCTTCTGCTGACTGAATAAACAGCTGAGATCTAGTACAGACGGAGTATTATTTTTGAATTAACGCAGTAGCATATTTCCATCTAATACATATCAAGTCGTTGATACACAATGTTATCTTGAAAACTGGATACAGCCGACAGAGCCGAGCACCTTTCAAACTTACAGTAAGTCAAAAAAGTAATAAGTAAAAGAAAAGACCATAAAATGGAACCGACTTCAACACTCAAATGTGTGAAATAACTTGTTGAAGTCGGTACCGTGATAGTGCAAAAGTACCTATTATTACAACATTGTGGGCATGGTACCAACTGCGACAAGTTATTTCACACATTTGAGTGTTGAAGTCGGTTACACTTTTTGGTAAACATTTTGTTTTCACGCTTTTTAGTGAAACTTGCTACTTATGGGATCGATTGTCATTCACTGTCAATGACTTTGTCATCAAGATAGGAACATACTTTTCAGTTATTGGAGTGTAACTCAAAAATGGCTTGATTGATTTTCATGAAATTTTTCAAGTAAAAAAAAGAATCATCAAAGTCGGTTCTACCAATCAAAAGTTCTGAGGTAAAAACATTAAAAAAACACAGATGAATTGAGCACCTCCTCCTTTTTTGAAGGTAAAAAGGGTTAGTCTGTAGTGTACTTGCAAAGCTTAATTTGTGGTACAAGGTCGCAAACAATTATTTTCCGATTTTACTGATAAATTGACTTGGCTTAGTTGGATACTGTTTATACCCGCGCTTACAGATAAAATTAGATTAGGTGATATAGATAGAGAAGGTACATATATTGCTATTTTTATAACTAAATATGAATTCTAAATTCTTAAGACTTTTTTTACGTTATTGTGACGGAACAAGACCGAGGCCCACCTGATGTTAAATGGACAAACCTCTGCCTATAAGAGATGCATTTCGTCAACGATTGCACTGCGCCCGTCACACTGAGACGTACAGTTGTTAGGTCCCATGTGCCTGTAATTTCACTAGCTCGCAAGGACTGATGCCGGAAGACACCGTTAGGTGCTTGGCGACAGATTTTCTACTTGAGGGTGATCGCTAGCCAGGCGGGCAATCGCAAAATGCCCTGCCATCATGCTATAACGACTGCCATCTTAAGGCGACAACCGTGACCGACGGCTTAACGTGCCCTCCGAAGCACGGAAGCACTCAGTAGTAATGTCACTAACGGTCACCCATCCAACTCATGATCTAGCTAGCTATAACCCTCAAGTAGAAAATCTGTGGCCAAGCACCTAACGGTGTGTTCCGGCAGCTGTTCTTGAGAGCCAGTAATTCTAGGTTAGCCTGAACAACATCTTCGTCAACGTGAGATAGAAGTCAAAGGGTAACCAATCAGGCTTAAAATAACTACCATAGATAATAAAATTTTGACACAACAAACGACTTGCTTATTTTTAGTCAATTTCGATTATTACATATAATATGTTTCTGGACAAATATTATATAGAACAATAACGAGTCCTACATACAAGAACTACACTTATAGCAAGTGGTGCCAAGAAACTTGGTATGTGTACCTACCTACCTTCTTTATACTAAAATAATAATTGGGGACGTGTTTCTTTTTTTTTTGTTTTAAATGTTATTATTTTGGTAGAACTAATCAGGGGATATTGTTACAATATATAAGTTAGGTAACCTCCTTTTTTCCTTTTAGCCAAATTAAGTAGAAAACGTACCAATCAACTACAGTTTATTCCAGACTATACACTGCAACAAATAATTATGTGCTAGGTAGAGACTAGTCCGCCCACAACACAGGGTATCCTAGTGTGGGGATTAGAGTGACATGTAGACAACTATATCAAAAAAAATATAGGTATCTAGTAAGTACCTAAGTAGTATTTCGTAGTTATTATGCTTTTCTTTGAGTATCATTTTAGGCCATGTTCTCATATTGATACTTATATTTGTAACTTACATAGTAGTAAAATTGTCTATTATAGATGCTTAGTTTTAAAGATACTTAAATGATAATGGGTTAATTTTTTTTTATATTGTTGTGACGGAACTAGTACGAGGCCCACCTGATGTTAAGCGGACTAACCTCTGCCTATAACAGATACATTTCGTTACAAGTCAGTAATTGCACTGCGCCCGTCACCTTGAGACATAGTTGTTAAGTCTCATGTGCCTGTAATTTTACTGGTATGTTTATTATTCACTTTTTTGAACAATAATAATATTTGTATAGTATTTCTATCATAACACATTACTCGGATAAAACTCAATGCTACAAAAGTGGGGTTTTATGTGTGTGGGATTGTGAAAATGATAGAAGTGTGTGTGGGTCATGCTATGCATAGAAATTTAGGGGATTTTGAATGGAAAGGTTCGGTAACAATGAGTCTCGTAGTATTTTTTTCTGATCAATCGTATTTAAAATCAGAGACTAAATTTTATTTTTGTACAGAGGTTCGTAAACAATGCTTCTAAAATCAGAGTTACAAAAGACCTAAACGAATTTAGACGCCTGAATAATTTTTAATAAATTGTGAATTTCATTTTATAAATTGAACTCAAATAGGGTTGTCGTCAACAGATGGTGTTTAAATTTGTGGAGAATGACCTTTTAAATTGGGTCGAGTATTTAATTTATAACTAGAAACTTCAGCAACCGTTTCTTCGTAGTAATTGAGATTTAATTTAAAAAGAATTTATGCACATACTGAAACTGTGTAGGTAAGCAACGATGGCCGAGCGGTAATAGGTATGGATCCCAACTGCCGCCGGCCTGATTTTCACCACATGGTGGAAGGATATTTTGCGAATACTCGAGAGGCTAGCTACCCAACTCAAGTAGAAAATCTGTCGCCAAGCATCTAACAATGTGATCCAACAGCAGTTCCTAAGAGCTTGTAAAATATACAGGTACAAAAGATTTAACAACTTTATGTCTTAGGGTGACGCGCGCAGTGCAATTCGTCACTTGTGGCGTGCGTTGCAATGGACAATACATGTGGTTACATAGGCTGAGGTTATCACCCACAATTCCATAAAAAATAAGTTATTATATCTTGTTGAAGTCGTTATTGTCGTAAAAGAGCTCTCAGGATTTTAAAGGTCTTTTTTTATGCCTGATAGGTTAGTCTTTGACCACTATCTCACCTGATGGTAAGTGATAATGTGATCGAAGATGTTGTTCAGATTAAACTAGAATTACTAGCTCTCAAGGACAGCTGTCGGAACACACCGTTAGGTGTTTGGCGACAGATTTTCTACCTGAGGGTGGTAGCTAGCCAGGCGGGCATTCGCAAATTGCCCTACCACCATGCTATAATGACTGCCATCTTAAGGCAACAACCAGGACCGACGGATTAACGTGCCCTCCGAAGCACGGAAGCGCTCAGTAGTAATGTCAGTAGCGGTCACCCATCCAACTCATGACCGCGGGTGACGTTGCTTAACTTTGCTGATCGGTTAAGAACGGCTAAGTACTTCGCCACGAGAGTTTTTCATTGAGCAGCAAGTATTTCGGATTTTTTTTAATAATCTCTATAGATTCTATTTTATATACTTATTTTAGAAACTTTCATTACAGTTAAAATAGAAACTAGAAAAAAAACTTTAATTTTAGTTAAAGTTTGTTTTGTAAAATTGTAAAATAAGGATATCAAAATCCATGTATTACATTTCAACTAGACCCATGTTTTGTAACTCATTACAAGTTGCTCGCAAGCATTATACAGCAAATATTATTATAAAGAAGCCACGAGAACAATATATATGACCTAGCCCTACATTACAGTGCAATTAACCTTACCACTACGTGGTATAATCAACTTTAATACCAATTCAATGGTTTTAAATAGCAGTCACACGTAAATACCATACCAGTTTCAGCGAACATGCAAATACAGCACGCCATATAATTTAAAAATATTATACCGTCAACAGTTTTATAACCTTGATGAACTCATACTACAGTATATGAAGGTTATAGTAGTAAAATATATTGTAGATTTTGTTTTCAGTATTGTTTTTGCAATATAAGTAATGCAATTGGAATATTCCGACTTACAGTCGTACAAATGTGCATTTATTGCGGGTAAAGCGATATTTTTGCGAAGATTATATATGACACTTTTGATAACGAATATAGACGTTAAAAAATTACAAATTTATTAGTCCAAAAATAAAGTCTTGTGTGAGATTCGAACACGCACCCATCCATCCCAATAGCCGAGGTATGCTTTGACCGACTGAGCTAACATGACAGTATGACTCATAACTCTAATTCTTGCTCTTGTTCTTCAACCATCGTAGAGTCATACTGTCATGTTAGCTCAGTCGTTCAGAGCATACCCCGGCTATGGGGGTGGGTAGACGCTGGTTCGAATCGTGCACATGACTATAATTTTTTCCCTCGTAAATTTGTAATGTTGTAATGTAATCCGCAGAGCAGGCGTTATTGCAAACATAACAATATTGACCTAATAAATATGTTTTGTACATATTTCAAAAGTAAACACTCTAGTTATCATGTCAGTTTATCTAACTACAGAATAAAATATCTTATTTTAGTATAAATATGTAACATATTTCAAGTAACAATTTATCTAATTGTTAAAAAAAGGCTACACAAAATTAGCTGAAAACAAAACATAATTTATTTATATGCAGTATTATAGCCGATTTTTATGGGCTTTCTCCATCACTAACCTAGATACCTAGGTATAACTGTTACGTCGCTAAACGAATGCCGATTTATCATATTTTGGTACCAGCTAATTGGTATTGAGTAGGAAGGGTTAAAGAAAAGCGTTACATAAGCAGGGAAATATTCCCTTTATTATCACCATTACATACGCTGAGACGAACGATGTGAATTTAAATGAGAGTGGATAAAATTTATTTTATTTTTAAAATTAAATATACGGCGATTCAGAAAATATATAGAAGGAATTTCTTAAATATACTGTCATATAAGAGGTTATTTCAATACTTATTACGCCTGCAATTTAAATACACATCGCCGCAACGCAATGGCGTGGTGATATGATCATATCTTTGTTTCACCGCATCGCGTCGAAGAATAGGGAAAAAAATAATTACAATGATTTAGTGGCAAGATAATAGAATGGTTATTTCAAGAGTTATTTCGTTGTACTTAGTTTGATTTTTCATGTATAAAAATATATGCACATAATTCTCATTTTCAAGTAATTCTTGTGGAGTGGGCGGGTCAACATTTTTTTATTAGATACAGATTGAAGCACTTATGGCTCATTGGCTATGGACTGCCGCGCAGCAGGTCCATGGTTCGAATCCCGCCGCGGGCTTGAGCTTCACCGCATGGTGGAAGGGCATTTTGTGAATGGCCGCCTAGCTAGCGACCACCCAGCTATTTCAAGTAGAAAATGTGTCACCAAGCACCTAACGGTGTGTTCGGGCTGCTGTCCTTGAGAGCCAGTAATTCTAGGTTAAGCCTGTTTACACCTTTGATCACAAAATCACTTACCATCAGGTGAGGTTGTGGCCAAAGTATTATAAATCAGCAAAAAAAAATGTTTTGTTATTGTACTGACTCCACAAAAGTTATATAAGTATACGATAAAACTTGTTCCTGATAACTAAACACATAAGAGACGCTAGCATTGACAAGGTTAGGTCTAGTACCTCCGTATATTATTGTGAATGTATTATCTCCGTATTGTGTGCCATATTGAGTAAATATATGTTGTCATTATTACAAAATGAAATTACATAATGTACTTATTTAACTTTATTATTTTTAATCTTATTTATACACCAACGTCAATTATCATGGCAGAATTTCTCCCCATCCAAAAGTTGTAGGAAAGCGATCACTTATTAGCGAAAATAATTCAATTGTACAACATTACTTAAGTTTTTGTTATTGTATAATAATGCTGTTATTTTGGTGTACAAGAAAGAGTTATCTATCAATCTATTTTGGAACGAAAATTCTAACGCAAATCTTGATGTAAATTAAAATTTAAATATATAATAAAATTAATAAAATAAACCCTGCTTAGTATTACTTTCCAAGTCATTTTATAGCTATTATTTACGTTACTACGTATACAGAATAGTTATAAGTAAATATCAAGGACCCATCAGATAATTTTATTATTATGCGTCCTTTGCGTGTTTTAGATCGATAGTCAAGGCACGCAATGAACAGTTGCAAGCGTTGTAGGTGATTGTATAATAATAATCTTATTGCTGTTTAAGGTAATACTACTCATTCTGATGTCACTATGATAGCATAGTCTTACATTACATATATAGTGTATTGTATTTTTAGACATAAACATATCATCATGCCTTTATTTTACGGACGTATTAGCATCTAAGCAGTTTTGTCACAGCTATGTTTCGTCAGTACTGGTTTTGTCTTGTGCAAAATGGAGAGAGCATATTGTCATCTATCCAGCAATGTTCTTGAATCCAAGTAGCGACTACCAATTTAATGCGCAAAACTCAATAATTGTTTAACATGGAGATTGACTTAAAATTCCAGAGCAATATTTTACGCTGCTCTGTCAATTAGGCTGCCATACCTAAAATTATTACTAAAGCGGTTGAAAGATTTATATAATATATACATATATATATTTAGTCCAACCTCCTACAGTTCAACTCCACTCTCTAGAGTTTTAAATCACAAACAAGCAAAACATGTAATTTGAGAATACAATCTGTAGTGCAGTAAAGGATTCCAAGTTCAATAAGAAAACAGCTCAATAATTTATGCTCGAAGGGAATATTTTATTCATAGTTAAGTTTCTAGTGTCGTCCTTCGTTTTATTAAAGAAAACCTATATTATCGACCCTACAGACGTGGGATAAAGGTAAGAAAAAGAGTTTTATGTGTTTCCTTGACCTGAATTTTGAATAAATATACTATAAGCTGTTTAGTTTTTGTTACGATAAGCGGGAGAAGGCTAGAAGGACTAATTCACTATATACCGCGTAATAATCGATTTGATTAAGGCTTTTTGTAGTATACGTATGTACTTAATAACAAATCCTCATATTAATAACAAAAATTGTCAAAGATATATACTTAAGGGCATTAATTTATTAAAAAAGTACTATTTAAGGTTAATTTTTCTGACTACTATGTACTTCGAGTAATCATCGTCACTCAACTTTTATTAGAAATTGTTATAAAGACATGTTTAACAAGAACACATATTTAATTTGGTTTATTCTGGACTAATAAGTTGTTTGCCGCTCAAAATCACAATACTTTGAATGTGGTTTTTACCATAGCGAAAAAATCCTAGGTCTGTGGTTTTTACATTCATTAGCCGCGTTTTACTTTATTTCTTTGCTCTAGGCAAGGAGGATAGATCTTTATAAGTTCTATACGTTTCCTACAGCACTTGGATACAACCTGCTTAGTTTGCTTTTCCAATGGCCAGTTTTTTTAATCAGCATAGTGAAAACTCCACATTTTATCTAAATTCTTAACAGATTTTCTACCCGAGGGTTATCATGAATCGATAACTAAAAAAATGACAATAAATACCTATAAAGATCAGATTTGAAAAATATGTAGCGACATATTCTTCTTAACAACGATGCTGGTCGCGGATTGAAATCCCACTTATGGTAAAAAACATTTCCTTGAGATTTACTTCATCATATCAACCAGAATGTCCTTTGTTGAACAATGGTCTCTGCCATTGGATTGGGATCTGCCAAGATCCCCTTGCTTAGCAGGCGATCTTGGGCATCGCAGTATAAGATGGTAGATCTTCAGAAGGCGCTGGTATTTTTCTCTCCGTTGCCTCTTTCGACTCCCAAAGTAGCTATAAGGTGTGGGAAGAGGGCGGGTTCTAACCCGATACCACGGGTGGGTTTTGCTTACTATTTTATATTTAGCTACTAGCGGGCCGCACCGGCTTCGCAGGGTATTTCACAAAAAATATTTTTTTATCAGTGATAATGTAGAATTCTAATGGTGAATGAATTTTTCAAATCGGTCCTGTTGGTTAAAGTTTATTCGCTACATACAAAAATACAAATCTTTCCATTTATAATATTAGTATAGAATACGAAACAAATTGGAACTAAGACGATGGTAGAAAACATCTCGCCTTGAATATAGTTTACGTAGCTGTGTAATTTAATAATAAACAAACATGAATTATGATTTATTTATTAAATAGCATCGTTTTATTACTAGTTACGATATCTGTAATTTTTTTGAAAGAACGTTAATTAAGGACCACTTATTCATGTATAAGTGGTATATATGTATAAAACATGTAAAGATTATATAGCAACCATGTGATAAAATGTCTCAATTTTTTTTCCATGCTCACTTTGTATGAATTAATAATAAAAAATGGCTCACGCTATTTAATTTTTTTTAATGTGACGGAACCAGCATTTTCCCCACCTGATGTTAAGCGGACTAATCTCTGCCTATAACAGATGCATTTCGTCACAAGTAACGAATTGCACTGCGCCCGTCACCTTGAGACATAGTTGTTAAATATACGCGATCACTTGAGAACCTTCCATTTTACGGAAGTATTTTAGTGATTCTAAAACACTAAAAGACTTCCTCAAAATAATACTAAATTTATTGTGATCCTCCTCCTTGAGTCGTTTCCCCAATGCTGGGGGTCGTGACCACATCATGGTTTCAAAACCTTTTCTTTTATTATTTCTCTCCAATTGTTTCTACATTCAGCAACGTGCACGGCTTCTGAGGCTTTAATGTTCAGCGAGGTTTGGATTTGGTCCACCCAGCGCATAGGGCTTCTACCTCTGGGTCGTTTTCCCTCGACTTTTCCCGTGACAATCACTTTAAGTAGGTTGTCACCAGGTTTGCGGGCGATATGGCCATAGAAATCAAATACCTTGCGGAGGCACACATTTGATAATCTTGGCCTATTCTCAATTTTGAACTCCTGTAGTATCGAGATGTTCGTCCTGTGTGCCGTTTTTTTATTGTGATAAAAACTTATAATGTTCACTATATGAGACCCCACAATATAAAGGTTACATGAAAATACTATGATATTTTTTGACATAATATATTACTGTGTTCTTACAATTTTAATATTTCCACCCGCTCTTTATAACTGTTAGTTCAATAAAACCCTGTCCACTTTAGTTCGTATACATTTTTTTTATTTTTTATTTATATATACTACCGTGTAACAAACATACAAATAAACTAACCCCATACATTTCAAAGGACTTATCTTAATTATTTAGGACGTCTATAATTTAAGATGTGTGTGACGTGTTTTCAGTCACGATCATGCACTCGTAGAGTAAAGACCTCCTGAGGATGCTTCGTTTAGAAGCGAAACGCGTCGAATACTCTTCCAGTTTGGCTGCATGGCGTTTGTGACGTCACGTCAGCTTAACAGGAAAATTAGGCGGAATTGTCACTAGATATATATATATTTATATGAAGATTTTTATGTGTTTTATTGAAGAATTAATTTTATGTTTTATTAAAATACTTTTTTAATATTTGTTAGATTATAATATGGATTTCTGCAAAGTAACGCCTGAATCTATTCATTATTTTAAGACGTGACTTTTTTTCTCATCATTATTTATTATTGGAATTAGTTAATACAAGAAACCATTGTAGCTATAAAGTATTGAACTTCTAGTACCATTACACTATAATCTCCTTTTTTATGTCAAAACTTTTTTATAATTGTACATTTTACCTAAGAGATTGCCATTACAATTTTTTTTAACCTAACTATCCCCAAAAAAAGTAGGCAAAAGTGTTTAAACACGCTCACGTTTCCTCTAAATATATCCTAATACCGTATAATATGGAGCGAACCTACTGCCATCTATGGCGCATAGCTTGGGACTCCTAAGTGCGACTGAAATTTATTTTATTAGATTAACTAATTTACATTTTACCCTCGAGCTTGCTAAGAATGTCTTATTAACCACTAGATCAATGAGAATACAAGCTCTAATAAAAATGTTGTTAAATTTTCCTTCAACTTTAATTTTCAGGTACCACACAAAATGTAATAAAATTATATCTCAATTAGAAATTAGAGTTGCGGAAGAAACTAATTCAGAAGAAATTTAATTATCCGTTTTCCACTTCGCGGATATACTCCTAGAAAACTTCTTTGAACGTTTCATATTAAAAGTGTACCTTACAATTTCAATATTATGATAAACAGTTCCTAAACATATGGTAATGTCTCGTAAATTGCTTGAAATATTTAAGAAATTGAAAGAAAAAAATTATAAATATACTAACAAAACTCCACAGCATATAAATTAAACAACTTCAAAAACAATTAATCACAAAACGACGCCACTTCTCTCCTCGCCTTAATTAAATATAGAAGTTTAGCTGCAAAATAGATTAACCTTTGAACTTCAAGTTAAAAATTACATTAAAAGAGCTGATAAAAATTAATCAAACATTATATGCCGAAAAAAAACATATTTAAATAAAATAATTAATCCAATTATGCACAAACCTGTTAACAGCCGCGAACCACGAAGCCACACATAAAAAACAGTCACGAAAAAATAACACAACACAAGAAATTTTATAAAACACGAGCACTGTAGTTTTAAACGAATAAAAATTGTTTAAAATTATTTTTTTAGTAGTAGATCGCGTTCGTAGCGGGGACAGACACGCGTAGCGGTCTGTAGAGGGGTCTACGCGGCACTGCCGATACGGCTCGAAATGGACGTAGGTACTATACGACGTGCGCAAGCTAAGGTCCGCTGCAGACTGGGCGGCAGACCGGCGACTGTTGCGCAACTTTTCTCGGACTAGATGATTTGTGATAATAATATCTTGTCTACAGATTGATATTACTGTAGTAGTCATGTTGATATGTTTAAAGGCATCAATAGAAATTGATGCCTTGGTGTTGTAATATTTGTGAGTTTGTTTGCTTTAGCGTTAAATTTAAATTAAAAGATAACAACGTATTTATTTATGATTGTAAGACATTGTTTCGTTAAAAAAATCAGTATAAGGCAAAAATTAAAATTGAAAATCATATCCATTTCAATACGATGTTATTTTTTGAGTACCATGTTAAACAGGTAAGTATTTTAATTAAACAACTTTAAACGGTTTAAATCGCGTATATTTATCATTATTTTTGTCCCGACGTTTCAAACACTTTGCAGTGATCGTGGTCACAGGGTGACCACGGTGTAATATTCCTTATTTTTCTAGTATTTTACTATTTGAGAATGGTAAGGTAAAGTAAAGCGTAGTTTTGAAATCACCAGGTTCGGTCCCCAGATCAGACCAGTTATTGAATTTAATGAGTTCACAGTCCCAAGTTTTGAACTTTGTCCGATGGTCCATTATAATCATTATATTATTACATAAGATCCAGACAATCCTGGAAAAACGACGATATTTAAGCACGTACCTACCTACCCCTTTGGTGATACAAGCGTGTACTGTACTGTATCAGCCGGATCGCCCACTGCTGAACACAGCCTCTCCTATTAAGGGGGTATTTGCCATAATCCCCACGCTTGGCAGGCGACTTGGGGATCGCAGTGTAAGATGGCAGTTCTTTGGAAGGCGCAGCTGCCCACCTACCAGTATTTTTCCCTTAGTCGCCTCTTACGACACTCACTGGAAAATATTGGGTGGTGCAATTCTAACCCGGCACCCCACGGGGGAAGCGTGTAATACTTATTAATTATTTTTATTGAATGAATATTCGTATACTGAATAACATCACCTTCATTTTTTTTACTCTACCTTACTTCTCAAAGAAATACAACACGGTTGGTTTCGACGTGTGGAATGTTTCGATTTGCTAGTCGGACGATGTAACGAAAACTGACACGTGATTTTTTAAATATTGTTGGTTAGTTCATTAATGTTCATGGGGCGGTTTCATGCTTTTAACTGATTACCAAGACAAAAGGAGGAAGAATCGCAAGTCAGCACCATTTTCTTAGTGTATGACCATGCCAAAGTTTTTACTGGGTCATTCGATCTTAATAATTTTGTGTTGAGTAAACTTATCGAATAAGTATTCGTGTCGGTACTTTCATAATGAAAATATGTAACACTTATATTTTTATCCGTTTCGACGTCCAATTTTTTCAATCAAACGAAGTCTGGCCCGCCACTGTTTTAATCAAGTATTATCTGATCTTGGCTGTTCCTTTACTGTTAGATAAAGCATGCCTCATGTTGGTCCTGTTTAAATTTCTTTAGCATCCGTCAGCCAATGACAAGGGTAACAGTTCAATTGTAATAGACAAGCGTTACGCTTACCACAAGTGGCGTGACTTATCCGTCTCGAAAAAAAGAACATATTATTTACATTCGACTTACTCAATTATAACGTTAATATATATTTCCAGTATATTTATTGTAGACATAAACATAAAAATAATTTATTGACATGATAATAATGTGTACAAGGTTAAGTTTGAAGCCTCTGGTCCTCGGCTTAGTTAAAAATTGTGTTTCAAAGACCGTATCTCTATGTAGGACTATGGTTAACAGAAATTATGCCATTATACAATATATTTTTTCATATTTACATTTATGGATGTTTTTCACCAGAATAATAGGTTTTATTCAACATAAAACATAGTGCATAATTGTGAGAAAATACATGACAAATAGTGACATAATATTACTCTTCAAACAGACATAAGACGAATAAGTTTCTTACAAATGAAAGAGTTAGAAAGTAAAAGATATAAGTTTTTTTTTTAATTCATAGTACTATACTGGTAATAATACTGATATGACGATTGACGATATAATGATGAACGACTGATATACTAATAATACTGAGGAGTGGCGGGTCTCCCGAAGGCGCTGCTGCCTACCTTCTACTATTCCCTTCATTGCCTCTGATGACTCCTACAAGAAGATATTGGACGGTTCGATTCGATCCCGGCACCGAACGGGGTTTTTTTTGTTGCAGATAGGTGAGCCTTTGACCACAATCTCACCTGATGGTAAATGACGATGTGGTCGAAGGTGTTAACAGGCTTAACCTAGAGTTACTGGCTCTCATGGACAGCTGCCGGAACAAACCGTTAGGTGCTTGGCGATAGATTTTCTACTTGAGGGTGGTAGCTAACCAGGTGGGCATTCGCAAAATGCCCTACCACCATGCTATGATGACTGTCATCCTAAGACAACAACCGGGACCGACGGCTTAACGTGCCCTCCGAAGCACGGAAGCGCTAAGTAGTAATGTCACTAGAGGTCACCCATCCAACTCAAATCCGTAGCGGACGTTGCTTTACTTTTCTGATCGGTTAAGGACAGCTAAGCAAACTTCGCTACGAGCTTCAAAACCGATGGTTTTCATAGTCATGGTATTGAATTAAAAACAAAACAATTTTTTCAGAGCCAGAAGTCAGTTTTTGTATTAAGAGTGATCCTACACATAAGTTTAAATTGAATTCAAATTATTTATTTGCTATAATGTAGGTACAGTACAGGTCGTAACTAAAATAATATGTGACTCTACATTTAAACCTTAAAGGCGTGCAAATTACTGGGTTCATCTTAATTCACATAGTAATACGTAAGTATACAAATAAATCTTATCATACTTACTTTTTCTATTCAACATATTGAAGCAGTGATGGCTCGGTGGCATTGGCTATGGACTGCCGTGCCGCATGTCCATGGTTCGAATCCCGCCGCGGGCTTGAGCTTCAACGCATGGTGGAAGGGCATTTCGCGACTGCCCACCTAGCTAGCGACCACTCTCAAATAGAAAATCTGTCGCCAAGCACCTAACGGTGTGTTCGGGCAGCTGTCCTTGAGAGCCAGTGAAATTACAGGCATATGAGACTTAACAACTATATCTCAAGGATACGGGCGCAGTGCAATTCGTGACAGACGAAATGCATCTGTTATAGGCAGAGGTTAGTCTGCTTAACATTAGGTGGGCCTTGAGCTTGTAACTTCATAATAACACAACAAATAAACAAACTCATGGGTACAATAAAAATGTGGGTTCGGAGTGTTCAAATCAGCATGGTACCGGTTTTAACAAATTATTACTGATTTTTCAGAGCTAGAAGTCGTTTTTGTGCATTAAGAAGCCTTACACATAAATAAACAAATAATTTTTATCATTACTTTTTCTATTCAACAAATGTAAACGCGTGACTATTAAGCCTACTGCTATTGTTCGCCATTTTCCTAGTTCTCCTCATCCGCCATTCCGCACATTTTTCCTCTTAATGCCACACAATGGACCATTATAATGTGATTGACGTTCGCCACATTTATTACGATAGATGAGACATTCCGTCGACTTATATCTTATAGAATATATTAACCGCGAGTATTGACTACTACATACAAACTTCACGTATAATGATTTAGTTCTTTATAATGAAACAGCGACTTCTCTCACCTGAAAAAAATGGTATTGATAATGTTTTTCTTTTTAATATACTAATATAGTAATAACAAACACGTTAATATTATTCAAAAAATATACATTTTGTAACAATTACTTTGTCTACTAAGCCAACGTGACGTTAGAAACGCCTAGTAATGCAGTCGGAAAGGTAATGACACAATTCTTCATTATTTTTTAGAAAAAATATAATATATTAAATTTTCTTTTTTCTTAAAAGAACAACAGCTTGATTGGAAGAACGTGGAGCCAGCCAGCTTTATGCCTGCCCTAGTTTAAGTAATAATAATAACAAGACTGTCTCGTTGGCTAAGTGGCGTAATCATCGTTTTGGTATCTCAAAATCCAGGGTTCGATTTCACGTTGGACAGTTTTATAAAGAAATTGTTAGTAAAACAGTTAATAAATAGTTTCGATCGATACATTTAAAAACTATCATTCGTACGATGTTGTAAAAGGTAATTCAGGTCAATAAGCAGCTTGCCATTTCTCACGTCAAATTGTGTGGGATATTAATGCACATTGGGTGCACTAATAGGCTCCTTATTGTGAAGAAGATACAAGCTTTTCTTTGTAGAAAACTTGGTAAAAACAAGCTTTTAATATGTTCTTGTTACTAGAACATACAGACGAACATAATAACTATAAAAAAAAAACTTGTCATGACTATTCCAGTAAGCCCAAACTCGATGAGGATGTGTCGTTTCATTGCGAAGTTCCCTTGGCCACCTTCCAGCTTCATCATCGATCAGCCCCATGTCATCATACTATTGTACTATCACGCGATTTACACATGTATGCAAAGTATCAGCTCAATCAGTAACCGGGAAGTGGATCAAATTTAATTTGCAAGATTTGATGACAAATATTGAGACAGGTGAAACTAAAAAAAAAAGCTTATAAAAATAAATTTAGTGAAACAAGACGTATATATATGGCGCCAAAAGCCAGTACATCACCGCGCATGCGCTAAAGTGGGCGCTGCCACGACTTGCTTTTGTAAAGCTATAAAAATGCGGTACGCATTATGCGTTCCGTAAGAAAATATAAGTGATGAAAAATCTTTCGTTATATTAACTTCTTGGACATTCACTGTATCGTATTGGTAAAACAAAGTGAGGTACTTAATAAGATTCTATTTTTAAATTTCAGTACATATTGTGTATGATATATATATATATTTTAACGGCGGAATGCCTTTATTAACAAAATATTACTAACTATATACAACTACTACTATAAAATAATTTAGACAACCTATAAGTCATTGCAGACTTACTGGCAGTCTAAATGCTCCAGCCAACTACCAGTTGGCAGCGTGCCTAGCATTCTACCAACATTGTCCCGTTGAATTGCAATACTATTTCGTTGAGCCAAATAGGTGCAAGCAAAATCACGCGTCGCATCGATCAAAGTACACAAAGTAAAAAATAATATATAAGTAAATTAATTATCAAGTGAATAAGAATATAATACAATAAGTATATGACTAATATAATATTGTATAATATAAGAATATAAATAATATTAAGTATAATATCAAAATATAAATAAGAAAGAACGAGTAAAATAAATAAAAGAATATGTGTAATGAAATATGAAAAGTGTGTCAATATGATATACCATCAATATGATCATAACTCGTTATGATATTCGTCTAAAATTGGAATTTTACGACATGAGAGTAGATACATATTACAAAGATTGGAAAATTTAGAGTCATGAGCAGGATTCGAACCCGCGCCCTTCACGCGGAAATCCGGGGTATGCTTAAGCCGCTAAGCCAACATGACATGTGACTTTATTTATCCTGTCATTCATAACCAAGGGAATAGAGCGACATCTATAGTTCAACTTACGGTGTACTACTACGAGAGGAAAAGTTATAGTCATGAGCGGGATAAGACCATAGAACGAATTTGTTTAACAAAACTAGTGAAGTGAAATTAAGCTTCGCTCTTTTGGGGTTTAGTTGATTTTGATCACTGTTTCAAAATGACATTACAATACTGCAATTTCAGTATTTGTTGTTGATATAGAAGATATTGTACATATTTAACCGACGTTTCATAATGCTAACCAGTTTATTTGTTAATTTCAAAGGAACATCAGCAGTATTACAAATATCTTATATATAACTGATAACAACAGATAAACATTTATAGGTTCTTACCTATAATTGGATGGATAGCCTTTTAAATAACATAACGAGCGGTAATAGCTATGGACTGCCGTGCCGCATGTCCCTGGTGCGATCCCCACCGCCGGCAATCGCAAAAATGCTCTGCTTGCGATTGCCCGCCTGTCTAGCTACCGCCTTCAAATAGAAAATCTGTTCCGGGAGCAGTTCTTGAGAGCCAGTGAAATTACAGGCACATGAAACTTAACAACTCTATCTCAAAGTGACGGGCGCAGTGCAATTCATGACTTGTGGTGAAATGCTTCTGTTCTAGGCAGAGGTTAGGTTAGGTTAGTGTGTAACATTAGGTGAGCCTCGAGATTGTTCCGTCACAATAATATAAAAAAAAAACATTTAAGTAATGAACACTAGAATACAACTTAGTCAAAACATGAAATATAATTCAAACAGTTAGTCGAAGCACTCTCTACTCAACAAGCCTGTCCGATGCAATGCTTGTGCAAAATAAGTCCAGGCCAACTCTCTTGTCTATCTCATTGAAATTTCTGCTGACACGTAACTGGTAGGAATTTAGCCTGTAGTTAGAATTAGCTAGTGGCAATGTACTAGAGAATGGAAACGCAATGCTAATTCAGAAGGCGTATTTAGTTGCTTGCTTAGTAGCTCGGTTAATTTAGAAGTAATTTTAATATAAAAGTAATATCTGATATCTCTCTTCACTTTGAGAGAGGAAGTAATTGACATTTATTCGTAATACAAAGAGTAAGATAGTCATCAGAAGTGTACGGATTTTTAACCGAAAATAAAAATGTTTTTTAAATTTAGTCTGGATTTTCTCAATTCCTGTGACGTAGATGTTATATCGCAGATTCCATACTTAGGAGGAATATTTAATTATACTGCGTACAACAGTACAGTATAGTATTGTGAAGATCTTTATTTTATTAAATGAAACACAGGAACACAAGACAAATACTAATGCTTTAGATGACTTCCCAACTATACTAATGTTCTATGTGATCATCAAACAATAGTTTGGAGTCATCAATAACACCAAGATCGCGCATAACAGTATTTAGATTGTTTTTAATTGGTAACGAGAATAGACCACATTGAACCCTACGCTTCTCAAAATTATATGTACTCTAGATAATGAGCTCTAAACGAAAACACCCCACAAGATTGAAATCAAAAAAGCATCGATTTAAATTAAAAAGAAAGATAAGATACGCTCTAATATCAAGACAATACAATGTGGAGAAAATTTAACACAAGCATATAATGAAAACAGCTTCACTTCCATTGTATATGATACGTTTCAATGAACGGCAAAGATTGGGATACAACGCACTTACGCACACTACTGAGACTCAATTCAAATTCAAATTCAAATAACTTATTTGTCAGAACACGTTGAGTATATATCATACAATAGCATACTAGGTGGTACAGTAACTTAAATTTCGTAACTCATGTCCTTGCCACATGTGGCGTACAAATTAAAAAAAAAAGAATCTTAGTCTATTAATATTGAATACTGTTATTAATTACAAACAAATTAAATAATTTAAATTGATATATCAAAATATTAATATCAATGCGTTAAAATTAAGTCAAGATATAGAATTATGTGTGGTTATTTTTAATAATTTTATTTTTCATAGTCTTATTTCGTCTATTTATACCGATTATTTCAAAATTACATATGTCAGAAAAATCAAACAGGAGACGTTGCCTAATTTGACGTTCATGTTCGAGGAACGGGTTCCGTTTCTCTCATTTTTGACACGACTGCCCAAAAGAAGGAGAGTTATGTTTTCAGGGTTCAAGTACAGACATGAACCTATGTATGTATGTGAGTTACATTATTCCACCATAACTTCCAAACGGCTTAACCGATTTTTAAGGTAAGAGATACCATTATATTCGTTCGTCTTGACAGCAGAAGTGACACTCGGTATATAAAGAAATAAATAACACATACTGGCCGATTTAACCCATTGGCATCGGCGATAATGATAACAATATAATTTCATTCATTACTAGGACATAGTGGCCCTAACGATGCCAACTTATTAAGACGCCATAATATGAGATAAAATAAAAAAAAAACTTCCAAACCCATCGAGGCCCACCTCGATGTTGATACCTATATCAGAATAAAGGGCTTTAAAAAACTCTAAGCTAAGGGCTTTAAATCAGCATGAAGGGCTTTAAAAAACTATTCCATAAATATATGTAACATGCAGTGTTAAATTCAATGAAACGATAAAATATTTAATGATAATAAATATTTTTTACTTTTAAATTAATTTGTGCTTGTTTATAAGGGCAATGCTAAAAGATTGTTTTTCTAGCCCTTTCTCATGTTATTAACCATAATTTAATTCAATACAATTTCTATTCATAATTGTTTTTTGGTCAATTAGCTAAGCAAAATATCTAAATTGGTCTAGTATCTAAGGATTGTAACCAATTCCGTAATATACGAGCTAGGGACCCATGACATACGGACGGACGGACAGAGAACCCTTATTTGCTCTTTGTATTCTTAACTCTGCAACCAAAGGGTATGAATAATGTGAGGTCAACTTTTGAGCCTATCATGGGATACAATAATTAAGGGTCGAACAACACTAATGCTTATAAATTAGTCCCGACTCCAAGGGATTAATCCCAAGCGGCGGTGGTTTCAAAGTAGAGGGTACTAGTTGGGATTCGTTAGTTTTCATTAGTTTTCGAGCCAAATTTGTAGAATTTACCTTAATCTTTGTTTACGCCTGGAGTTTAATTGTAAGGTTTACTATAAGTAGTGAACATAAATCCTAATTAGTGTTCTAACTCTTGGATTTGTCAATGAATTTTAAAATGTTTGGCTGACGAAATCGAATAATTAGAGGATATTCTTATAATTATATTTCAATTTCTCATAGGCTTCCTTTGACCGCTATCTCACCAATAAGTGATCATGCGGTCGAAGATGTTGTTCATGCGAACATACATAACTAGCTCTCAAGGTCACCTTTAAGTTCTTGGCGGCAGGTTTACTACTTGAGGGCAGGGCTAGCCATGTTTGTAAATTGCCATAACGACTGTTTTCCACTGGGACCGACGGCTTAACGTGCTTTCCGAAGCACGGAAGTGCTCAGTATTAAATGCCACTAGCGGTTACCCATCTAACTAAATAATACCCGCAACGGAAGTTCCTAACCTAGATGCACTGTAAAAAAGTACTAAGCAAACAGAGCAACGAGCGCTTCAATACCAAATGCACGTAGAATATGATTGAAGAAGGACATACGAGTAGGATTCGAGGAAAATATTGACTGCGATTATATTTAAATTTTCATGACGCAGTCCATTCCGTGTTATGAATATGTGCGCAAAAGGTGTCAGTGCTGAAAGGAGTGACAATAGAGTTACTTAACAGTTACACTTATCGAGATCACGGCTTATGTCTTGTTTCAACAAAACTCGCTTAAAACACTGCTTACATTATAACATTATGTGACTAGCACAAGAAGTGAACTGGTCCTCAAAGAACTCAGGGTAGCCTATAGTGAGTACTAGGTTTTTATTAAATTATTTGAGTGGGTTAGGAAGGCAAACGAGCGGCTCTGACAACGTCGCCCACGATCTTTTTTTTTTTATTCCCGATAGGTTAGCCTTTGACCACTATCTCACCTGATGGTAAATGATGATGTGGTCGAAGATGTTGTTCAGGCTAACCTAGAAGTACTGGCTCTCAAGGACAACTGCCGGAACACACAGTGAAGTGCTTGGCGACAGATTTTCTACTTGAGGGTGGTAGCTAGCCAGGCGGGCATTCGCAAAATGCCCTACCACCATGCAAAATGCAATCTTCCATAACACCAGATGTTTCGAGGATGCGTGGCCGGCTTCTAAGGGGGGCAAACGCTTTCTTCTTGAAGGCTTAGTCATATTGGTTTAGAATTACTTCACATGGCAACTGGTTCCATATTGTGACAGTGCGAGACAGAATATGCCGTGAGAATCGCAAGGTGGTGGATTTCCAGACGTCGACATAAAATTAATGAAATATCATGCTTTGTTACGACGTTTATGGAAAAAATTTGCTGCATTGCGGATTATCTCTAATCAGTGTACTGTAGAGTAGGAACGTACTAAAAATAGATCTAGACTAGAAAATAAATTTGGACTCAACGGCGTGTATATGTTCGTATTTCCCTATATTAACATAGTATGATAGTTGCTTTTTGTACTGCATTTAATTGAGTAAATATAAAATTAAAATAAATGACACTTCAACAGACGAGTAGAAGAACTCGGGTGCACGTTTGTTTGCGGAAGAATGGAAGAGTATTCTATTAATATGTATGTGTCTGGTCTTCTGTGAGAAGAAGGCGTGCAACGCGAATGAAACAAGTGAATTTGTCTTTCTGTTTTAATAATTAGTTTGTGACATATGACAGTTGGTCAAATTGTTAATTCATAGACATACAATCAAATTTTATGACGTAATTGAAATAATGACTAAAGTTTTATATATTTAGTGTAATTTGATTTATATATCAATTCTAGTGATAATGAATATCAATTCTAAATAAAAGTTACCCAAGATAAAAAAAATAACAGACCTCACATCAATTAACGATTTTTTTATATATTCCGCGCGTTGTGTTTCATTATAGAAGTTTTCATAGGGTTCCTTTATGAAAATACTCTACAGCCTAGGTTTATCACGAATAGTGTAGGGTTCTAATGGTGAAAGAATTTATCATGAAAATACACATCTTTCCTCTCTATAATATTAGTATAGAAGGTATGTCTTCTCGGTCTTCCTTCTTCTTCTTCTCTATAGGCTTCTAGGTTGACATTCGACCATATTTGATGAGTCACTAAATTTGATGACAACGTCTTTGAATATGCCTCGTATTATTTGAATAGCAATAACGCGTGCCAATCCAAATCAGCTATTTTTGGAAAGGATAATATAATAATATAATATAATAATATTCACATGCAAGCCAGAACATTACTGAACTTAATTGATATAACCTTTGTATATTGTGAATACAGTATGTTAATCGAGTAAGATGCTCATAATCACCTATACACTTCTCTCCGCCCACAATACCCATAATATATTCAAAAATGGTACTCTGGGCGCAAAAGATATCGGGCTAATAGGTAGGCACCACTGCCTTTGCTATTAATTCATCCATCAAACAGCAGTAATTACATAGCTTTATTGGCAAGGCTGACGGGCCCGGCATAGTTATAGTCTCATTAAGCATAAAACCTCATGCGTTATGTGATAATGTCTACACTGCAAATGTTTTCGTGTGGTATCTTCTTGTTATGGACAGGGATATATGGAATAATATGAGGTGTGTCACAGCTTTTTTTACATATTGTAAAAACTAGCAAATTGACAGTTCCGTTCTGTATACGCTATAGTTATACTCTTGCATTCATTTTCCGAACCCCACTTTAGTCATTTACGTTATTTTTTCTTAGAATTTACACACATCACCAAATTTAATACTTGTATCACAGAATAGAGACCAGGGGGCCAAGTCTGCTAATTACATGATCATATTCAGCATAGATTCATTCAAGATTCATACAAGACAGAATCGGTAGTCTGCTGATCCCTTATCAATATATGAATCTATGATGAATCTAGGCTGGTTTGACGATATTGCCAACAAAAAATAAAAAGAGAAGAGTGAGGTAATTCAGAAAACGATTTCGTTACTATTTATTATTATTTCGTTTCGTTTTCATATGAAACCGAGATTGAATCAATATGCACGATATGAAGTTAGTAGACTACCAAAACTGTCAAAATTGACCAGGCAGAGTCCATTTTAGATTCATATTGATTAGCAGACTTGACGCCCAGAAGGATGACTCCGCAAAGCTATTCCAATAATAGCTAATAAATAATAATAATCATAAAGCAGTGATGGCTCAGTGGAATTATGGCTATGGACTGCCGTGCAGCAGGTCCATGGTTCGAATCCCGCCGTGGGCTTGAGCTTCATCGCACGGTGGAAGGGCATTTTGCGAATGCCCGCCTGGCTAGCGACCACGCTCAAGTAGAAAATCTGTCGCTAAGCACCTAACGGTGTGTCCCGGCAGCAGTCAATGCGAGCCAGTAAAGTTACAGGCACATGGAGACTTAACAACTGTACGTCTCAGCGTGACGGTTGTAGTGAGATTCACCGTTGATGAAATGCATCTGTTATAGGCAGAGGCTAATCCACTTTACATCAGGTGGGCCTCAGGCTTGTTACGGCAAAATAACATTTAAAAAAAAGTGATTCTAGCAACATAGCAGTAAAGAGCACTTCCGAGCGCAAATCACGGAGTAGTTATATTTATATTCTCCTACAAGGCGTCTCTCTTTCTATCGCATAGGCACGCATAGCTCTGATCTCTTCTGACGTGGCGCGTACCGTACTATAATCCCGTTCGCACGGATAGGCTTATTTACCTGTAGCTTTGTACCTAAAGTTCGGAGTAAGCCAGACCTGCTTATATGAAAGCCTATTTCATTTAATAGATCACAGAAAACAAAAAAAAGTCAAGTGATTTGTTTACAGAACCACAACATACGGAAAATTTTCAATCATAAACTTTTTGTTTTTATTTTCAATGGAGCCTGTTCAGTTACATATTCCAAAAGCAATCCTAGCTCCATCTAGCTATCTATTATGATTTAAAAGATAAACACATTGAAAAATTTTGTCAGTCGGCCGGACTTCGTACTGTTTCTTAAAATAGGGCATCTTTCATCGATCCGAACCCTAAACGAGTCATATAACTGCGTGAAAGAAGTTGGGCAATTGCGCTGTTGACTGATGATAATAATAATAATTTATTTCAGTTATTAAACCAAAACATGTACATTTCAAAATCATAAAAAATATCATAATACCTCTAAGTCATACAATAACATTGGAATTATCATAAAAATATTAGCAACATCGTAATGGAAGGTTAGTAAAATCATACACACATAAAATCACGCCTCTTTCCCGTAGGGGTAGGCAGAGACCACGGATTTCCACTTACTACGATCCTTAGATATCTCTTTCGCTTCATCGACACTCATGAATCCATTCATACATAAGCGTTGGTTTAGGGTACTCTTGACCTGGCCTTTTTCCATAACGTCTTCAAAGTAAAATAATATATAAGTAATTATTAGTAATATTCCAATGAAATTACAATAGTATAATAAGTCAAAGCCTTGATAATCCTTAACCGACAAATCCTCATTTTAACCAAAGTTATATAATTTAATTGCTTTATTTTTCAAGTCGCCTCATTTTATAAACATGCATTTAAAAATTTAATCAATTTTTTTTTTATACCTGTTCTGTTAGCCCTTGACCACTATCTCACCTGATGGTAAGTGATGATGTGGTTGAAGATGTTGTTCAGGCTAACCTAGAAGTACTGGCTCAAGGACAACTACCGGAACACACCGTTAGGTGCTTGGCGACAGATTTTCTACTTGAGGGGGGTAGCGGGCATTCGCATAATGCCCAACCACCATGCTATAACGACTGCCATCCTCAAACGACAACCGGGACCGACGGCTTAACGTGCCCTCCGAAGCACGGAAGCGCTCAGTAAATTCTATAGCATTTTCTTTTTTAAGCTTGATATGTTAACCTTTTGACCACTATCTCAACTGATGGTAAGTGATGATGTGTACGGAGATGTTGTTCAGGCTAACCTAGAATTACTGGCTTGCAAGGACAGCTGCCAGAACACACTGTTAGGTGCTTGGCGACAGATTTTCTGCTTGAGGGTGGTAGCTAGCCAGGCGGGCATTCGCATAATGCCCTACCACCATCCTATAACGACTGCCATCCTCAGACGACAACCGGGACCGACGGCTTAACGCGCCCTCCGAAGCACAGAAGCGCTCAGTAGTAAAGTCACTAGCGGTCACACATCCGATTCATGACCGCGGGCGACGTTGCTTAACTTTGCTGATCGGTTAAGAACAGCTAAGTAAACTTCGCTACGACCGCTTCAAATCTCTAGTGAATAAAATTGTAGAGGTAACCTACATATGAGGTTATTCAGTTTACCGCAAACCGTAATTAAATTAATTATTCCACTAATTGATAATGTTCATCAGATAATTGATACCGGACGCTAGAGCTCGGGTTAAAAAGCAAATTGAGCGTGAACAACGTTTATCTAATTATCATAGTATTTTAAAATGTTTTCACATATATTTCACACTTAACTACATATTGCGTAGTATGATTGCAAATTTTATTTCACACGACATTATTGGTACAAACAGAACCGTATGCCTAGAATTTTCTTTCTTTGAAGTTTGTTTTCAATTGTATGTAGGTACTTCAGCACTATCGCGTGCTGAGAGGAAACCTACTGTAATTTTGAAGCCACAACAATTATTTGCTGTCGGGTGTTAAATTTTAGTACTAAGCAAGTTACTTTTACTGTAGACTAGTGGATTATATTATATTATATTGCACGGGTATTTAACAAAAAATAATAATAAATAAAATATAAATTATTGAAATTATTCTATAGCGTATCAGGGATAATGTAGGATTCTAATAGTGAAAGAGTTTTCAAATCGGTCCAGGAGGTTTTAAATGTATATACAAAAATACAAATGTTTCTTCTTTATAATATTAGTGTAGAAGTGAAGATTATTGGTGCGCTGCCAGAGCATTTTGAATTGCTCGTAGCGAAGTTTGCTTAGACGTTCTTAACCGATCAGCAAAATTAAGCAACGACCGCCGTCATGACTTGGATAGGTGACTGCTAGTGACATTACTACTGAGCGCTTCCGGCACGTTAAGCCTTCGGTTTCGGTTGTTGTCTTATGATGGCCGTCGTTACAGCGTCGTGGTAGTGCATTTTGCGAATGCTCACCTGGCTAGCTACCGCACTCAAGTAGAAAATCTGTCGCCAAGCACCTAACGGTGTGTTCCGGCAGCTATTCCTGAGAGCCAAAAATTCTAGGTTAGCCTGAACATCTTCGACCACATCATCATTAACCATCAGGTGTAGGATGGCAGTCGTAACAGCATGCTACCCTCAAGGACTGCTGCAGGAACACATTGTTAGGTGCCGGGCGATATACTTTTCTAATTGAGGGTAGTAGCAAGCCAGGTGAGCATTTACAAAATACCCTACCAACACGCGGTGAAACTCAAGCCGGCGATCGACCCATGGACCTGCGATACGGCAACCCGTAGCTGTTATTGCTCAGCTATCATTGCTTCAGATCTTGCCGTCATAAGCTAGCTGCAAGCCTGCCGCATTATCACAGTACAAATCTATTTCAGGTGCGAAATTGAGACCAAATTGCTCATATCACTTTATCGTTGAACATAGCATGCGCCATTAAAATACAACTGCTGGGATTTTGCGATGGGAAAAACGGCATATGACACCACTTGTATGGTGCATTGACATTTATATACTAGACGCGACATATCAAACGAGGATAGTCGACCAGTGCAGGTATGCCAGTCGGCATACTATCCCAACACGCAGCTGGGCACTCGTAGAAATTACACGCGCTTTACGTACGAATATTGTGTATTGTCAATTGTGTATTTTGAATACACAATTCGAACGTAAAGCGCGTGTAATCTCTATGAATGCCCGGCTGCGTTTGGGGAGAGTATGCCGGACTAGTATATATTGGTCACAATTGATAATACACAATTTTCGAACGTAATATTCAAAATACGCAACTGATAATACACAATTTTCGAACGTTAAGCGCGTGTAATCTCTACAAGTGCGCAGCTGCGTGTGGGGGAGAGTAAAGATTATACATGCACTGGTCGACTATCCTCGCTTGAGATGTCGCGTCTAGTATATATAGGTCAATGGTATGGTGTTATTTTATTATCGACAGTTTCTTCTATTGTTATGTGTTATGAATATCGGTGGATTATTAACTGTTAAGTGTTCATAAATATACTCGCGTGCGGCCAAACAATATAATAGCAATATAAAGCGACGTGAACCAGAAAAAAGTCTTTTTCGTGTGTAAATTGAAAAAGATAACTTCCAACGGAACTTCAGAACGTGTTGTCTTAGGGTTTTGCAATTATTACACATAGTAATTAAACAACTTTAAACGGTTTATATCACATATATTTGTGACAAATAAAACCAATTAGTCATCCCGTGACCACAATTACTGCAAAGTGTTTGAAACGTCGGGACAAAAATAATGATAAATACACGCGATTTAAACCGTTTAAAGTTGTTTAATTACTATTCAGAACGTGTATTCAAACGTATGGAAAAAACGACAGTTCAGCACCCGTTTCCATAGCATAATTAGAAGTGCACCAGCGTGGTATTCTGGCGCTGCGAGTTCAAGTCTCGTTGGAAGTAATCTTTTTCAATCCAAATTAATTTCTATGTTTTCGCATAGCATGCGCCAATGCTCTTGATATATTCTAAACTACTATACTGAAACCTGTTTTGGACAATGACTAATTAATACGACTTCTTCGTGTACTTACAACCTTGACAGTAACATTAAAGATTATGCAAAGTTAATCAGCTTGATTTATAACACGTAATAAAAACACGTAAAAATACGTCCGGTATTGTATTCAACTTTTCTCATATATACATTTGCAATTAATAATTAAATAGTTTAACGCATTTAAATGATTTTTTCAACAAATCAAACAATCTTGACAAATTCTATCGTCTAAGGAATTTTGAAGTGAAAACAGTTTACCTCAGAACAAAATAACTTCTCACATGTTTTAGGAGAAATAAAATTATTATTATTGTTACTTAAGGGATTTGCACCGTGGTGATTTTTATTTTTGAGCTCTTATTTTGTCGAAACTTTCAGTCGAGTGCGAGTTCCAGTGGTACGCGTAGCAAAAGACAAAGAAACAGGGTAGACCGTTTCGTCTGTTTTTGATTTTTGTCAACCGCTCGTTTCTGCAGTCATCCCGCGATCATGATCCATGCAACTGCGTCGAAATATCAGGAGCCAACCACGGTACAAATCCCGTAAGTAACAATAATAGTTATCTAGTAAACCGTTAAGTTTTGAAGCGCTCGTAGCGATGTTTAATTAGCTGTTCTCAACCGATCAGCATAGTTAAGTAACGTCGCCCGCGGTCATGAGTTGGATGGGTGACCACTAGTGGTATTACTACTGAGCGTTTCCGTGCTTCGGAGGGCACGTTAAGCCGTCGGTCTCGGTTGTTGTCCTACTAGGATGGCAGTCGTTATAGCATGGTGGTAGGGCATTTCGCGAATGCCCGCCTGGCTAGATACCACCCTCAAGTAGAAAATCTGTCGCCAAGCACCTAACGGTGTGTTCCGGCAGCTGTCCTTCAGAGCCTGTACTTCTAGGTTAGCCTGAACAACATCTTCGACCACATCATCACTTACCATCAAGTGAGATAGTGGTCAAAGGCTAACCTATCAGGATAAAAAAAAAGTTTAAAAAATAAAAAAATATTACCTAATATTTTTTACCGGTGGTATGCCTTTATTAGCAAAATACAACTTACTGTATACAACACTACATCAACAGCGAAATCATTAAGACAATCTACAAATCATTGCAGACTCACCGGCAATCCCAATTCTCTAGCCCACTAGCAGTTGGCAGCGTGAGCGATTGAGTTATGATTTATTAATCATTGAGTAGCTATGTATATAAATTTCTGGTATCCACTATACAGATTTTCTGCTTAGTGTTAGTTTATGCTTGCGTATGTTATGTGTGATTTACGCGTATTTAGTTAAATACTGTTAGTTATCTGCTAGAGCTCGCTGGCACTCAGCTAATTCGCTAATGTCATTTGCTAATTATTTCGCGCGTTTGTGGTTTGGTGACCTAACGCGCCTGGGCGAGGCTCCCTGTAGTTAATGGTGAATTGTTATATAGGTTTAACATAAAATTTTACCTTCGTATTTTAACTTCGTTGAATAGATCGTTATGTTGTGCTTAATGAGAATGACTGTTTTTTAAGTCATTCATTCATTCATCCCACTCCAACGTTTTGTTTTACATTAGTTTTTTATGTTATTATGGCGGAACAAGCTCGATGCCCACTTGATATTAAGCGGACCAACCTCTGCCTATAACAAATGCATTTTGTCAATGACGAATTGGACTGCGCCCGTAATTTTGAGACATAGTTGTCACATTGTGCCTGTAATTTCACTGGCTCTCAAGGAATTCTACCGGCACACCGTTAGGTGCTTGGCGACAGATTTTCTGCTTGAGCGTGGTAGCTAGCCAGGCGGGCAATCGTAAAATGCTCTTCCACCATGCGGTGAAGCTTAAGCCGGCGGTGGGGATCGAACCAGGGTACTGCGGCGCGGCAGTCCATAGCTATTGCCGCTCCGCCATCATTGCTTAAAAAAATGTTTAAGGCGTTTTGTGTCATTTGTGTACAAATATGTTGTCCATATCACGTTCATTTATTGTAGGTTTTTGTACAACATATTAAAAACGGAACGTGATATGTTGTCTAAACGTGTTTTGATGTCATTTAAAAGGTTATGTGACTATTAAGGACGATAGTGTACAACAAATTCTTAATTTTGTTTTCATTTTGGGAAATTTCGTACACCTAGAGCAAACTTACTTTTAAATAAAACAAAAGGTGCAAAAATATTGAGCATACCTTTTAAATAATTGTGCGATGTCTACATCTGAAATTTTTTTTCTCGTATACCTATATTTTAATTTACAAGGAATGTATATAGGCAATCTAAGGATAGGAACCGTAATAATACGGGGATTTGCCATATGGGTAGTTAAATACTAGGGGAATCGCAATGTTAGTATGTTGGGATCGCACTTTCTCCAAAATAAATTATTTGTAAAATTACCGATTGCCAACTTAACCTCGATGTTCGAGGTACTGGAGTATGACTTACTAGTATATCCATCAGTGAGCTTCTTTACCTATAGTATGTACTTAGATACAAAAAAATTCTCATATTTTTTTTTATGTTATTGTGAAAAAACAAGCTCGAGGCCCACCTGATGTTAAGCGGACTAACCTTGCCCTGTAACAGATGCATTTCGTCACAAATTACGAATTGCACTGCGCCCGTCACCTTGAGACATAGTTGTTAAGTCTCATGTGCCTGTGATTTCACTGGCTCTCAAGGACACTGTTACGTGCTTGGCGACAGATTTTATTCTTGAGGGTGTTCGCTAGCCATGCGGACATTCGCAATATGCCCTTCCACCATGCGGTGAAGCTCAAGCCCGCGGCGGGATCCGAACCATGGACCTGCTACGCGGTAGTCCATAGCCAATACCACTGACCGATGACTGCTTCAAAAATATATTTAATTTTTTTCATTCATTTCATTCTTTTGTTTTTTTTATCTTATTCAAGTAACAGGCGGATAATAATAAACAATTAAATATAACAATACAACAATTACACTGTGAAGTTAAGTAACATTCCCTTAGGTCATGTAATTGGTGTTATATTTATGTTGTGTGGTGTTATATCACATTGTACACAACCAGCCACGTAGAGAGATACTTATTGACGCTATAAATAACGCTTATGAATCTTAACTAAGCAGGATAATACTAACAGAGTAAATTTGGCCGGAAACCTGATTCAGCGACATAGCTATTAGAATTTGTAAGACAAAATTGTTATAGGAAGTCCTATCACTCGAAGAACCGAAAACTAATTGCAAAGAAATGTTCTCTTGTACTGTACTGTATCAGCCGTATCGTCTACAGCTGAACACAGCCTCCCCTATTAAGGGGGTATTTGCCATAATCTCCACGCTTGGCAGGCGGCTTGGGGATCGCAGTGTAAGATGGCAGCTCTTTAGAAGGCGCTGCTGCCCACCTTCCAGTATTCTTCCCTTACTCGCCTCTTAAGACACCCACGGGATGATATGGGGAGGTGCAATTCTAACCCAGCACTCCACGGGGTTCTCTAGTGATGATCACAGACCATCGAAAGATGCAAAAAAGTAACTGCCATCATTATGAATCAATGACATCGTTAGATTATCCACGCTGTCTACTGGCTCACGGTAGATATATGTAGGACTCCACTTTTGAATAGTTTGTACCGTTTGTAACCTGTAAATATGCCTCCGCTATTGAAAGCAGTGAACGTTTTCCGAATTCTTCTTTGTCTCTTTGTTCTTATCACATGCTGTGTGGGGTCGGAATATGTAACATGTATTAACGGTCATACCTGTATTTCTGAATGTAGGAAAGTGTCAAAACACTCTTATTGTCACCAGAAATACTTTGGTCATTCGAAGTGAACTATCTACCGGAAACAATGCCAACCTATTGACTGTTACTGACAATTTACTTTTCAGGAAAACTCTATAACTCTGGGCTCGAATCAAATCTAAAGTCTAAAGATTATTAAGTGATGATTTTAACACACCAAAGAGGTATCCGTTTAAATAGAAAATACAAAATAATAGAACTGCAAAGAAAAAACCGCCTATATTTGCATTTTTTTTTAATGTTATTGTGACGGAACAAGCACGAGGCCCACCTGATGTTAAGCGGTAACCACTGCCTATAACAGGTGCATTTCATCACAAGGGACAAACTGCACTGCGCTCATCACCCTGAGACATACAGTTGTTAAGTCTAATGTCCCTGTAATTTTACTGACTCTCAAGGACTGCTGCCAGAACACACTGTTAACTGCTTGGCGACAGATTTTCTACTTGAGCGTGGTGGCTAGCCAGGTGAGCATTCGCTAAAAGACCTTCAACCATGCAGTGAAGCTCAAGCTGACTGTGGGATTCAAACAATGGAACTGTGGCACCGTAGTCCATAGCTTTTTTTTAATGTTATTGTGATGGAACAAGCTCGAGGCCCACCTGATGTTAAGTGGACTAACCTCTGCCTATAACATTTGAAATTCATCACAAGTCACGAATTGCACTGCGCCCGTCACATTGAGACATAGTTGTTAAGTCTCATTGTGCCTGTAATTTCACTGGCTCTCAAGGACTACTGCCGGAATACACCTTTCGGTGCTTGGCGACAGACTTTCTACTTGAGGGTGGTAGCTAGCCAGGCGGGCAATCGCAAAATTCCCTTCCACCATGCATACATTTTTTTTTAACCACTCGGCTATCATTGCTTCTAATTTTTGCAGCTAATTGCAGCTAATTTTAAGGCGCTGAGAAGTCCTAAAAAGCTTTACTTGAACAGATTTTTAGCAAAATGTATTTAGTTTGTAGCAGTAAGAAAATTATATGTTAATTTTGATCACATTATCTAAGGCCAAGAAAAGTCCGAAACACGTTCCCTTAAAATTTTCTTGATAGAATAAAATAGCAAAGTTGACTCTAAATAAAGCTTCTAACGTAAATATCTTAATCATTTACGAACGAATGTGTATGAAACTATATTAATAAAATAGCAAAACTTTATTAAGAGAGACAAGAAAAGTTACATTTTCGATTTACGTTTCTAGTTTTGTGTTATCAAGCTTTCTTTCGGATTTTACCTAAACTGATCGCGATTTTACCATCGCTGTCTCTCTTTCACTACAACGCAATCCGATAGTGACAAAAATTCAGCATATGACAGCGTCTTAATTACCTTAATCTAAAGCTACGCTATACCTACATCAGTATTGCACTGCAATGTATCAACCAGAAGCGTAATGCACGTATGGCTTCATTACACATTCACAATGCGGCCATCTGATTACAGCGACACGGCATATCATGGTTGACAATATGCATTGTCTCTTTGTCTACGATATGCTTATATAATATACCTAATTTAATCATCTGAGTAACTGATATTAATCAGATAGCCATACCTATAATGCTCAGTAGGTCAGCCGATGCTTAATTATTTTATTTATAATTTTGATCTCATCGAATACATTCGAAATGTCACTACAGGATCTTTATTTTCGAATATCAGCGGTGTATTTCAGTGTCTCCCCGTGGGGTGCCGGGTTAGAGAATTGCACCTCCCCATATCATCCTGTGGGTGTCGTAAAAGGCGACTAAGGGAATAATTATACTGGAAGGTGGGCAGCAGCGCTTTCTAAAGAAACTATCTTACACTGCGATCTCCAAGCCGCCTGCCAAGCGTGGGGATTATGGCAAATACCCCCTTAATAGGGAAGGCTGTGTTCAGCAGTGGACGATCCGGCTGATACAGATATCAGTGTTACAATAAGAGTTTTGAAGCACTCGTAGCGAAGTTTGCTTAGCTGTCTGATCAGCAAAGTTAAGTAACGTCCACCGCGGTAATGACTTCGATGGGTGACTGCTAGTGATATTACTACTGAGCGCTTCCGTGCTTCGGAGGGCACGTTAAGCCGTCCGTCTCGGTTACCTTCTTAGGATGCAAGCACCTAACGGTGTGTTCCGGCAGCTGTCCTTGAGAGCCAGTAATTCAAGGGTAGCCTGAACAACATCTTCGACCACATTATCACTTACCATCAGGTGTGATAGTGGTCAAAGGTTAACCTATCAGGCGTAAAAACAGTTCCTATGGAAAGTTTCCGTTAAATAGGCATCTGGCCACGATACCGAAGTACATGTCGTGTATGTTTATGTATTGTAATGGGAAGTGTCTGTAAAGCGCTTTTTATACAAACGTAGTTTAATCATATTTAAATGTTTTCAAACTCGGTGAACTTTCGCATGTGTGAGATTTGTCAAGAATCAAGATAGAGAGCATTATTTAAGCTATAATATTCTAGGATTGCATTATGATTAACTCCTCGTTACTTATTTACTTAAGATAATCTAAGCTTAACAAATTTATATATGATTCTAACACATGAGCCTAATATAAATACTCGCATATGGCTTAATAACTATACTTCTAGCTCGTTCTTCTTATCGTTTTATTATGTATTTTATCTATATATGTAAAAAAAAAAATAACTCCAGTACAAAACATTTTTTCCTAGTAATTAAAACATGTTATTTTACGGAAAACTGACACACGAGAAGCATAGATTTTAGGCCATAATATCTATGCTTCTCGTGTGTCAGTCTTCCGTAAAATTACTATTTTTTATTACTAGGAAAAAATGTTTTGTATGGTTGTTAATTTTTTTCACATATATAGATAAAATACATAATAAAACGATAAGAAGAACGAGCTAGAAGAATAGGTTTTTGGTCATATACTTATATTAGGCTCTTGCATGCAAAACTTCAACAAGTTTGAACACTTGATATTTAAAGTAAACTTACATATATACATTCCGTACTACATTTGTATGAAAAACGCTATGAATACCTTAAACGTTACCCATTTATCTTATATGCTCTTATTATTATCAACTTAGACACACTAGGTAGTGTGGCATAGACAATATTTGCCAATGAAAGCGCTCGAACGTTTAAAGTATTATGAAAGCACGCTTAATAAATTCTCTTAGAGCTAAATATATTGTAGCGGTTAAAAACTTATTCCTTTTTCTAAATTTTCAGTGGTTTTAATGCAAATTCAGGTCCAACTTAATTCATAACGTTGCGGAATTTCTATGCGGCGACGCTTTGGAAGTTCTCAGCAAGGATTACGTCTGTACGCAGAGTGAATCAGATGTTTGTCGTAGTTTTAAGCGTTAGATTGTTTTCGGACGAGTAAAATAATACAAGTAATAATGTATGGACTACGATACTTGCCTGATTGCATGACCCTGCATTTAACAATAACAAATTGTTTATTACATGAATGTATTACTTTAATTTACCATCCAATGAGATTGGTTTTACGTCATGTTACACTCCTCATAACTCCTAGTTCTACCACCTAGTTAAATAGGTTAACGACAAATTAAGGTGCCAACATATTGACGAGCTTACTTGAAGCGCTCGTAGTCAAGTTTTCTAAGCCGTTCTTAACCGATCAGCAAAGTTAAGCAACATCCGCCGTGGTCTTGGATGGGTGACCACTAGTGACATTACTACTGAGCGCTTCCGTGCTTCGTAGGGCGCGTTAAGCCGTCGGTCCCGGTTGTCTTCTTAGTATGGCACTCATGGTTATAGCATGGTGGTAGAGCATTTCGAGAATGCCCGCCTGGCGAGCTACTCAAGTAAAAAATCTGTCGCCAAGTACCTAACAGTGTGTTCTGGCAGCTGTCCTTGCAAGCCAGTAATTCTAGGTTAGCATGAACAACATCTTCGTACACATCATTACTTACCATCGGTTGAGATAGTGGTCAAAAGACTAACATATCAAGCATAAAAAAGAAAATAGCTATAGAATTCGCCGTTGCCTATACATATGCTATATTTAAGCGACATCATACAAATACAATACCTATGTATTAAATTTATCATAAACATTGCATTGTACCAAATCAACGTGAACTAAATTCCTTAGTCCCTGCCAGTGTCGCAGAGCTCGGCGTATCTAAATCTAGCTCAGCCTTAACGTAGATTAACGTCCCCACATGTCACGTCGCGCACCTGTGTAAGACGCCGTATAGTGTTTTTAGATATACACTTTGTGATTTATTTTGTTATGTAGTCATTAGTCATTATTACGTGAAGAAGTAAAACTGAGTAAATGAATGCTGATGAAGATAGGCCTAGACTGCTTCATGAATTGATTGTATACTGTATTATACAGATTCCACTGCTGAACACAGCCTTCCCAACTATGGGGGGATTGCCATAATTCACACACTTGGCAGGCATCTTGAAGATTGCAGTGCGAGATATAAGTTCCTTAGAAAGTGCTGCTGCCCACCTTCTGTAATGTTACATTTAGTCGCCTCTTACGACACCCACGGGTAGAGATGGGAGCGTGACATTCTATCCCGGCACCCCACGGGTCATCTGTTTATGAAAGTAGAAACAAATTTTCAAATAGGTACAGCTTAACTTCTGTCGATGTAAAAAAAAAGCACAATATCACTAGTTCTACTTGGAAGGTCATTGCAGTAATTTAATCATTACTATCCATCTCATAAGAGTATTTGGGACCCAATTGTAGGCAATCTATGAGCTGTTTTTATGCCTGATAGGCTAGCCTTTGACCACTATCTCACCTGATAGTAAGTGATGATGTGGTAGAAGATGTTGTTCCGGCTAGCCTAGAATTACTGGCTCTCAAGGACAGCTGCCGGAACACACTGTTAGGTGCTTGGCTATAGATTTTCTATTTGAGGGTCATAGCTAGCCAGGCGGGTATTTGCAAAATGCCCTAACCACGCTCTAACGAGTGCTATCGTAAAACAACAACCGGGTGCGACGACTTACTTCGACGGCGTGTCTACCGAAGTACGGAAGCGCTCATTAGTAAAGTCACTAACGGTCACTCATCCAACTCCTGACCGCGGCGGACGTTGCTTAGCTTAGCTGATCAAATAAGAACGGTGAAGCTAACTTCGCTACGAGCGCTTCAGAATGGTGTCTCTCATTTCCCGAACAAATAACTTAACAGTCGTGTTACAAAACCCGATTATAGAAAAAATCTTGTAGTAATGCTGGAATTTAGGTAAAACCATAGTAAATTGCTCGTAGAAATTTAAGTAATTCTAATTGAATTGCTGTTTTTAACCCCTTTTGTATTGACATGAGGAATTTGCACTTACGCTTACATACCCGAGGAGCAGGTGGTTATGTCGGGCTCAGGGTCAATAGGGAACCCACTACCGACTAAAAACCTCATGGTGTTCCGTCGACATCGACTAGTGGCAGGTGCCGCGGGGTCACTCGCGCTCTTATCCGCAGCCCCCATCAACGGTCACTGCCCGTTTGAACGCCTTTGGGAATTACTCCCTCCCCCCTGCTACAGGAGGGAATCCACACCTCATGAGGACCTAACCCTGATGGAGGGTGCCAGCTATCAGTTTTTAACCACTGCGCTCAGGTCTATTTCCGCTCAAAAGTTAGTGACACGCTATTTGACCCCTAAATTAAAAAAAAATTGTAAATAATCGAAAAATTTTGATTGTTATAAAGCAATCAAAATTTTATGATTATATTTTTTTACCATTATAATTTTGTATATTTTTTAATTTATAAATATTATTTTTATATATTTTTCTATTTAGACTGAGATTAATAAATTAATTTAGACTTCTTTTGAGCGTGCAATAGACGATATTGCTTTTATTGTAGCAGCTGTAGTATTTTATATAGTTTGTAGTGTTGTGTTAATAAATACATAGGCAAGATAAGTGAAATGTATTTGGAATCAGCTGATACAGTAAATATGATGTTTATAAATAATAATCGCAATATCTCATATTTTTCATTATACTTACTAATACTTGTTGCTTTCATGCGCTTTTTTTTACTTGGGCATATAAAATAAATCATACATTGGTACGTAATTGTTACAGATATCTCACGTCAGATTAAAAAAAATTGTAGCGATCAGTATTTTCAACTGTGCATTATCAGTATTATGACTTAATAATCTACCTAATTATCTCTCTTTTTATCGTGTAGGGACACGATAAAAATCTCTGACTAATCAGGTTCCTCATAAAAGACGTGGCAATAAAATGGCGTCATAAAGCGTAGAGATTACTGCCTACGGCTATTTCCTTAGAAACTTTTTGCAAACATAGGCACATTATAGACACATGTGATCGCTACAGAACTATCTTCCTGTAGTTTGAGTTTCACTCGTATTATTATTTATTTATTTATCTGAAAAATCTGATAAACTAAAATTATTAGGTACTGGAAACATTGGATGTTTCCCCATTTCACAAGTGCATTACCCAAGCAAAACATTGTAAGTGGGTAATTTTATTGATGTTTGTAAATGTTGCAATTTTTATTCAGATATATTTATAAAGTTATATTTTGCTGCAGTAACAAGTTATCAAAAACAAATATTATGGAGTCTCCCAAATATATTGAAGGAAACAGGATAGAAATTTGATAAAAAAATTATATAATTATATATAGTTGGAACAGGTAGGGAGCACAACATTTTTAGGATTTGAGATCGACAGAAGTCTGACGTGGGAAAACCACATAGACACACTGTGTGGCAAAATAAGTGCCGCATCCTTTGCGCTCAGGCGAGTGTCCCAAGTGGTATCCACGGAGGTGTCGCGTGCCTGCTACTTCACCACGGTGCACTCGCGGCTTCAGTACGGCGCGGAACTGTACGGGCGCGCTGCCGACTGGGAGCGCGCGTTCCGATCGCAGAAACGTGCTGTGCGAGCCATCGTGGGACTCTCGCGCTACACCTCTGTTAAGCCTTACTTCAAAAAACTTGGCATTCTCACATTGCCTGCCATCTTAATATATCAGGTCGCAATGTATGTAAAAACTAATTCCGATGTATACCCGAGGCGCAACGACTCGGGCTCTTATAATTTTCGCCATGGAAGAAGGCTAGCGCAGATTCCGCACTCCCTTGTCAAGACAAGGAAATTGACGCATTATGTTGGTCCAGATGTCTTCAACCACCTGCCGGATAACGTGAAAGACGCTCCGAGTATCGGTAGCTTCAAAAACAGATTGAAATGCTGGCTCATCGAGCAGACGTTTTACAGTTTCGAAGATTTTTTAAATTTTGATTGTATAAACGTACTTCATACCTATGAATAATATTATATAAATAATTATGAGAAAGTTAGTAACTTTATTGCATATACTTTGTTACCTTCTTATGATGTTAAGTAAGGGTTAATTTAGTGTTAAGTAATTATTTTGAAATATGTTTTTTGTTAATTTATAATTTAGTTTCCAAAATGACTTGTAAATATGCATTTACCAATAAAAGGACTTTGACTTTGACTTTGACTTTGACTTTGACTTTGACTTTGACTTTATATATCTATTTAATTAGTGTCAAAAATAATGCGTAAAGTTAAAGTCAAATAATAAGTAAGCCAGTCAAATTAACATACTTCTTAAGTATGTATTAATTTATAATTAATCGACTTATCTTCGATTTAATAACTTCCAAAATTAGGAATTAAGGTCTCATGTCAACGTGTATGTATATAAAAAGGTATATATAGTATAACGAATACTTTTTGACAGGAACATTAATTATTTTTTTTGTTATGTAGAAAATACTTCTAATCTAAATCGCTCGAAGCTAATTTCTGCCGCCCTACGCTGCCACTAATTCAAAATGCTGAAGGAACGCTAACTCTCACTGCTCTGGAGAAAGCAGATTTACACATTCCGCCTTGCGCCGCCACGCCGAGCGCACCTCTCCGCAGCTGCAAGTGACCCTCCAGTGAGACCGCAATAGTCCCCGCACTATTGCCGTCTCGCCTGGACCATCGTTCCGACGCTAGTTGCTACAGTGCGCATTGAAGAGCGTGATCCCGATTCAGCTTGTGTTTGTCTGTGCAGGAGCTGAGAGTTTCGTCGAACGCCGTGCGACGCGAGCTTCGTGCTTGCTGAGGCGGCGCTCCACCGTCGAGCAACCACCGCCCCGGACAAGCCCGGGTCGGTGTTGCTGCGTTAAACTGCACTGAAAAGTGCAGTTTATTTCTTGTTTCTCGTCTTTGTTTCTGCACGAACAACAACACCCGCTCAACAACACACTTTGTGCTGTTAAGCGGCATCGTTCAGGCAGGTGGAGCCCTACCGGGTTAAGCTCGCTCGAACGATCAAATCCGCCATTTGCTGCGGTCGCAGAGTGATCCCTAACGGTGCCAACTACCTCTGTTGATTTTTGGTTTAACCTTGTACCGCGGCCTTTTCCCGCCTCACGGGATCAGCCGAAACAAGCAGGTCTCCGGGGCAACTGGCCTTGGGGTCGCCCCTAGTCAATCCCGGAGTCGTTAGGACACCCCTTCGCCGCCCCAGAAAAAAAGTGCGGATAGGGACACACACCTAGGGATACACAGTAGGTACTCACTCCCTCTCACACAGTGAGCTCACAGGTTGTGCGAGGGAGACACTACCCTGGTTAGGGCATCCTGAGTGCACCCCTCAGGATGCAGCCCCGCCCTACCAATAGTGAGGTAGAGGTCCTTCAGACCTTTGCCTTACGGTACCCCGACCTCTATGCTGCTCATCAAGCAGCCCTCACCTCAGACGCAGAGAGTGCCCGCCTCACGGACACTCCCATTGCTCCCTCCGGGACCTCCGTCCCCACCTACGATGACCCTCCGGCGCCATCCTACTTACAGGAGAGCCCGGACTCCCCCGCCCCCGGCCCTGATAACAGGCGCGCGGTAGTAGCCCAACCCCGTTCTCGCTCTCGCTCACCGATCGGTCGGTTTGCGAGCATCGAACCTGCCTATGTCGTTGTCGAGTCAGTTTCAGACTCGGAAACGGACATGGAGGTCGACCAACCCCGCGCCTCACGCACAGACTCCGAAGATTCCGACAACGACGGCTATACCGTCGTAGACCGCAAACGCAAGCGCGCCCCTAAGGCCGCTAACTCCGGGCCTTCCGCCCCGCCCGCTAAGGCAGCCGCCAAAGCACCTACCGCCGGCAATAGGCCGACCCCCGCCCCGCGCCCCGCGTCCCCGCCTTCCGCAACCGCTTCGGCTACAGCGCCCTCTCAGGACGCTAACGCACGCCGCGAAAAGCCGCCTCCGCCTTTGTTCATACAGGACAAAGGCAAATGGGATATGCTATCCCGCCTCCTCACTGATCGTAAGATCAGTTATACGAACGCCCGCTCCACGCAGCAGGGCATTAAAGTCCAAGTCTCCTCAGTTAACGACCACAGAGCGTTAACCAAACTCCTCCGTAAAGAGAGCATAAGCTTCCACACTTATGCGCTCGAAGAGGAGAAAGTCCTACGCGTCGTCATACGCGGTGTCCCGAAGGAAGTCCGTACAGACGCTGTACTTGACGACCTTAAAAGACAGGACTTCCCTGTCCTTGCCGTACACCGCATGTACAGTGGCAAAGACAAAAGCCCATACGACCTAGTACTCGTAGTACTAGACCGATCCCCGGAGGGCAAGACCATCTTCAACCTGAAGACGGTCTGCGGCCTCTCCGGACTAGATGTTCAGCCCCCATTCAGGAATGGCTCTCCTTCACAGTGCCATAACTGCCAACTATACGGGCACGCTGCCCGCTACTGCTTCGCTCGTCCTAGGTGCGTTAAGTGCCTAGGCGATCATGCCACAGAGAATTGTTCTCGCACGAGGGACTCACCCGACCCACCCAGCTGCGTTCTGTGCGGCACCCAGGGGCACACCGCCAACTACCGCGGTTGCCCGAGGGCGCCACGCACAAACCGCAGGGTGGCAACGGAAAGGAGACCTCCGCCACCTCCTCGTCCCACCTATGACAGATACCAGCGGGTCAGCCCTAAGCTGACAGTAGCACCTGCCTCACAGGTGACTCCCGCTCCTCTCCCAGCTAGGAACGCGTGGTCAAAGCCACCGAGCATGGTTAAAACCATCGCTCCCACCCGCGCCCCGGCCCGCGCACCCGTCCCCGCCCGTACCGCGGCCCCTGCCCGCGCACCGGCCCCGGTCCGCGCGGCACCCCCGGCACCTCCTGCCCTCATTCCACGCGCCGCACCTCGCGTCGCCCGGCCCGTGGCCCCACCTCCTATGCCACTGATGGACTCCTCTCTTCAAGAGGATATAGCGCTAGTCAGCGACCTTGCTATGTCCATCAATATAGATGAGGTCCGTGCTCTAGCACGCAAGATGCACTCCGCACAATCACCTGCGGAAGTCATCCAATATACGCTGGAACATGCCAGCCTCCTTAGCGCTCTAAAGCGCTTCGCCCCCCAAACTCCCCCTCAGTACACCCACTATGGGTAGTACAACCTTAAGGAATAAACCGCGCTCAGTTTCGTTAGCGTCCTTCAACGCTAACGGCTTCTTCAGACAACGTGACCTTGTCCATGACTTTTGCAGTACCCACCTGATCGATATTATATGCGTGCAGGAAACCTGTTTAAAACCGGGAAGGGCGAATCCCAGGTTTGCTAATTACCGATGTGTACGTAATGATAGGTTGACTTCCGCTAAGGGAGGCACTCTTATCTATTACAAAAGGTCCCTGCACTGCATCCCCTTAGATACCCCGACTCTGAGTACTATGGAAGCATCTTGCTGCTTACTAGCTATGACGGGTCATCAACCCATAGTCATAGCATCCTGCTACCAATCTGGTTTAAAGCGCGTCGCCCGCGCAGACTTAGAAGCTCTCTTCTCTCTTGGAAGCGCCGTCCTTCTGATCGGCGACTTCAACAGTAAACATATCCTATGGAATTGTAATTCTAACAATCCTAACGGTATTATTCTTGACAACCTAGTCGCTGACTTGAACTTTGACGTAATTACACCTATCGAGCCAACGCACTACCCCGAGAACGTCCGCTACCGACCTGACGTCTTAGACATGGCACTGTTTAGAGGCGTAACCCTTCAGTTACGCTCTATAACAGTTTGTCACGAACTACATTCTGACCACCGACCCATTATACTGCGACTAGGCCCCGACCCTACAGCAGACTTACCCCGCCCCACCAAGACGATGGTGAACTGGAAGCAATTAGGCAATTCCCTAAAGGCTATCAGTTCACCCGACCTCGACAAAATCCCTGACGACATTCTGACCAAAGATGACGTATCCCTAGCGATCGATTCGTTCACTAATCACCTCTCCACCGTAGTAGGTGCATCCTCAAAGGAAGTCATTGTGCCGGACGACCGGCGCCTTGTCATTCCAGTGGATGTGAGGCGATTAGTGACGAAGAGTAAAGCAGTGACCAGACATTACGACTCCTACCCAAGCGAAGTAAACAAAACTCGGAAACGCCACTTTGAACGCATGGTTGAAAGTCGCATGTCCGAGTTGCGTGACCACAGCTGGGGCGACAAGCTTTCAAACCTCGTGCCTAGCCAGCGGGCTTATTGGGATCTCGCACGAGGCATGAAAGGTGTCGGACAGAGCGACATACCTCCGCTATACCCACCAGTCCCACGCGCCCCGGCGTTCTTTGACGAAGACAAAGCTGAGTGCCTAGCTGATAGCCTAGAGGCTCAGTGCTCCCCCAACGTAGATCACGTAGACCAAGCCCACCTCGATTCGGTGGACGCTGAGGTCGAACGTAAAAGCTCTGTGGTCATCTCTGAACTCCCCCCGCACACCCCAGTATCTTACGCTGAGGTGACGAGACTGATCAAGGACCTCAAACAACGTAAAGCCCCCGGTGCCGACGGCATCTCCAACAAGGTACTTAAACACCTTTCTCCCCCCCTGATTCATCTACTAGTAAGCATCTTCAATGCGGCCATGAGCCACTGTTTATTTCCCGACGTCTGGAAATGTGCAAATGTCATTGGCATTCACAAACCAGGCAAAAACTCCGCTGACCCTACCAGCTACCGTCCCATCAGCCTTCTCAGTGCCCTAGGCAAGCTATACGAACGGCTCCTTTCGAACCGTCTCTCGGCTCATGCGCAGGAACACCACCTTATTCCCGATGAGCAGTTTGGCTTTAGGCCCAAGCACTCATGCGTCCAACAGGTGCACCGCCTCACGGAGCACATCCTTGAAGGTTTCAATAAGAAACCCAAACCCCAAACGACGGTAGCAGTCTTCCTCGACGTAGCGAAAGCTTTTGATAAAGTCTGGCACAATGGCTTGATTTACAAGTTATACCACTTTGGCGTGCCAGTACGTCTTGTGCTCACCTTACAAGACTTCCTAAGGGACAGAAGCTTTCGCTACCGCGTGGAAGGCACCCTCTCCACCCCCCACCCAGTCAGTGCCGGAGTCCCTCAGGGCTCCGTACTATCTCCCATTCTCTTCGCGCTGTATACCAGCGACATCCCACGCTCACAGCCCAAGGTTTTCATAGCCCAATATGCAGACGATACCGCCATTTATTCCACTGGCTGGCATATTAATAGACAGACCTATTTTCTCCTTCAACGGGCCATCACCGAGATCGGTGACTGGTTCCGTAAATGGCGCATTGCAGTCAACCCGACTAAAAGTGCAGCTATATACTTCAATGAGAATACTCACTCGAACCCCCGCTATCCTAAACCTTTAACTCTGTTTGACGAACCCATTCCCTGGGTTGGTAAAACAAAGTATCTTGGAGTCACCCTTGATCGGCATCTCACCTTTGCCGCTCACATCACTGATGTTCGTAACAGGGCGGCCTTTGTTATGGGTCGCCTAGGTCCCTTAATTCGTACAGAGAGTAAAATGTCTCTTAAAAATAAGAAGACACTTTATACTACTTGCATCCGCCCCATCATGACATACGCTTCAGTAGTGTTTAGTCATGCTAGCGAGGCCCACCTACGTAAACTTCAAATCATTCAAAACAGGTTCCTCCGCCAGGCAACCGGTGCTCCGTGGTATGTACGGAACGCCGAGTTGCACTGCGACCTAAACCTTCCCTCTTTAGCGCAGTTCAATAAGGACTGCGCCCGCCGATACTTTGATCGAGCGCCCCACCACTCGAACCCTCTAGTTGTCCAGGCATCGAACTACTCGACTGCCTCATCCGACCCATGGTTTAAACCCCCCCGTCGCCGACCACGGCAGGTATTGGACGACCCGGATGACCCCATCGCAGCCATTACGTTGGCAGCTTTAGCGTTGTCCGCAAGTCGTCCTGGTAACATCCCCAGGTGTGCGGTAATCAGAGGTTACACAATCAAACACCGAGCTCGCCGGCGAGCTCGAGGCAAAAATAAAAACCCGATTAGTGTCTCTCCAAATAGTCACAGAGCAATATTCAATAGGGCCCATTCTCAACGGTACAACACTGCAGTTGTACCGGGGCATTTAGTTCCGATTCCCCCTTTGTCTCTCGGCAGCGAGACAAGCCGAGGTCCGAACCACAGTGGTGCCCTTGAGCTCGCTGTCACCCCTCCCGATAGTAGCGTGGCGTTTTCGGCGCCCGCAGGAGACGGAGGTATAAGGCGCTTTTCGCCTTATACGCCCGTCTCAGAAGAAGTGCCCTCAGCGCTTCTTCCTCCTGGGCTATAAGAGGGCCTCCCCTCGCCCAAAGTCCGGTGGAGCTGTACGTCCGCTTAGCGGTAGACAGCATCTATGTCCTCCCTAAAAAAAAAAAAAAAAAAAAGAAAGCAGATTTATATGCTGACTAAGTAACCATCAAATATACCTACATCATCATTAAAAATGTCAAAGAGGTACGGAGACAGCTTAGTAATCTGGATGTAAATTAGCCCAGCGGACCTAACAGCATTCCTGTAAGGGTGTTAAATAGATGCGCGCCGGAATTGACTCCCATACTTACATGCCTCTATCGCTTCTCTTTCAAAACAAAGACCGTATCGTACTCCGGGAATATAGGCTCGAGGAGCTTGCTTGTCTTTCGGTGTTTGACAGAGTGTGCCAACGACTTCGACTTCGAATAGGTCATGAGTATTGATCGAATATAATTATATCAGCCTTAGTGGCTCCTATTATTTGAACAGATGTCACCACCGTGAAAAACAAGTGAATGAACATATGGAAACAATTCGCCTGTCCAGCACCCGCTTCCATAGCATAATTGGAATTGCACCAAGACAGTATTCTAGAGTTCAAATCCCGCTGGAAATTAGTTCTTTCCATTCGAGTAAATATCTATGGTTACAATTAGCATGCGTCAATGCTGTATAAATAATAATAAGTCAAGCAAAAACAACAGAAAGTTGTTGAGTATGTGATCGAATATCAACCTACCTGTTGTTGGCGACAGATTCTCCGTTTTATGTTTTACAACTGGCCGTTTTATCAATTTAAATTTAGAACGTAGTTTTGATTAACTGTCATTTTTGTTTTGATATTAAGGCAGTCTTCAATATATTTTCTAGTGAAATCTACGAATGTAATGGTGTTTTTTTTTTTACCTAGTTACTTTTGTGGGTAAGGTAGGTACTGTGTGGTTCTCTTCACTACCATCCTATGTAGTTCCCATTACTGATAAAAAATTCACCGCCATCGTGAATGAAAAGACTGAAAAGAAATGAAAAGAAAATAATGGAATTATAAATATACACTAGCATAGCTTTATTTAGTAGTATACATCTCGACATAAAGTTGTCTATAACGTAGCTTCTAGGTAAGCCTGAACAACATCTTCAACCACATCATCACTTACCATCAGATGAGATAGTGGTAAACTATCAGGAATAATAAAAAAAAATATCATGTTATTATATATTATTTTGAAGCGTTCTAACGAAGTTTGCTTAACCGATCTGAACCGATCAGCAAAGTTAAGCAACGTCCGCCGCGGTCATGAGTTGGATGGGTGACCGCTGGTGACAATACTACTGAGCGTTTCCGTGCTTCGGAAGGCACGATCCTGCTTGTTGTCTTAGGATGGCAGTCGTTACAGCTTGGTGGTAGGACATTTGGCAATGTCCGCCTGGCTAGCTACCACCCTCAAGTAGAAAATCTGTCACCAAGTACCTAATGGTGTGTTCCGGAAGCTGTTCTTTAGAGCCAGTAATTCTAAGTTAGCCTGAACAACATCTTCGACCACATCATCACTTACCATCAGGTGAGATAGTGGTCAAAGGATAAACCATCAGGAATAAAAAAAGTGGTTTTGTGTGTGTGTGTGTTATTTTTAGAGATCTTAACGTGAGATATGGAAAAGGTAATGCATTGATAACGTAATAGCCTCACTATAATAAAAAGAGTATAGGATGAAGTTTTTTATTCATAATAGAGGCAGTGATTCCAAACCTGGAGAGATGCCAAACTCGACCGAGTTCAGAAGTTACCAATGAATATTGAGATATCTAATTCTGCTTGAATTTGGCAGTTATAACGTTATGTAAGGAAGTTGAATACTCTAGGAGGAATCTTAGATTTCAATAATATATATTATTTTCTTATTTTCATGGAGGCTATGATGTTATTTATGGTTACATGGTCTGATTCGAGTTACTAACAACAATGAATGTAATTCTCTTCAACACTCTCTTCACAGTATATTTTCCATTTTTTTACTTCAAAAATAGGACGAGGTACTGAATTCGACGATTTTTTTTAATGTATGTTACCTTATATCTTTTGACTGGGTGAATCGATTTTGATGTTTTTTTTTATTTGAAAGCTGATGCTTCCCTTGTGGTTCTATTAAATATTCATCAGAATCAATTCAGCTGTTTTTGAGTTACACTCCAATAACTGAAAAGCTTTTTCTTATCTTCATTATATAGCCGTTGACAGTGAATGACAATTGATCCCGGAAGTAGCAAGGGTCAATATAAAGAAAGAAACAATTTTATTTTCCTAAAAATGGAACCGACTTCAAAACTCAAAACTGTGAAATAACTGGTCGACGTCGGTACCATGTGCACAATATTGTGATAATAGGTACTTTTGAACTATGATGGCAGCAGTTATTTCATACTTTCGAGTGTTGAAGTCGTTCCATTTTTAGGTATAATTTTTTTCCATTTTTAGTTTTATTGAGGCTATGATGTTATAGTTACATGGTCATATTAGAGTTTCTTAGAACAATAATTAAAGTAATTTTCTTCAACACTCACTCTTCAATGTATGATTTCCATTTTTTCATCTCTTCTAATTAGTTGTTCAAAGATGGTAAAAAAGGCTAACCTGATTATTGACTCTAGGTCAGGTACCGGAACAGATAAAGGTGCTAGTGAGCCATTAAGCATCCCCACTATGCGATGAAGATCATGCCACAGAGGGATTGGAATGACCTGATTTTGATGTCCTATGAAAAACCCTGATCCTTCAGATCACGGGAATGATCTTCACAGCACTGCATTGCATATGTGCCTGTTAATTCTCAGGCTACCTTGTCCTTCAATCTAGGACTCCGTAATATAAACAATACTACTTGACACCGGAATTCAGTTATAATCGGGTTAGAGCGGTGGTAGATACAGACATGTCGTCCAAAATCCTTCAACCTTGGTAAACGACATAATTTCCTATCCATACAAGTACCACATGGCCTTTCATAACCATTATGTCGTTTTTAGGGTTCCGTACCCAAAGAGTAAATATGGGACGCTATTACTGAGACTTCGCTGTCCATCCGTCCGTCCGTCTGTCATCAGGCTGTATCTTATGAACGATGATTGCTAGAACGTTGAAGTTTTCAAATATGATTTACTTCTTTTGTCGCTATAACAACAAATACTAAAACTATAATAAAATAAATATATAAGGGGGGCTCCCAAACAACAAACTTGTTTTTTTTACCGTTTCTTGCTCGATACTAATAACGGTGACAGGTAGACGTTTTTACTATTCACAGAATATTCAGTTTTATGTTCTCCTTAAATATAATTATTTAAATAAATAATTAAGAGGGCTCCTATACAATAAAAGAGGTTTTCGCCGTACCTACCCAGCTCAATCGGGCTGCGAAAAGTGTCTGCAACTTGCAAGATTAGGTTACAGATAATGGTACGGAACCCTTCGTGCGCGAATCCCACTCGTTAGTGTTCTCGTTATTAATAGCTTTTACATTAACAAACAAAACGCTTCCATATATTCAACGCCAAACGTTTTCATAAAACACACCTATAGGTTGAGCCTCCCGTTGACGTTTGACATATTAGCCAGACAGTTTACGAGGCCAAAACATATTTCCAATTACGATCAGATAGCTTCGTGTTCGTATATATACACAGAAACCTAGTGTATAAGTAATACAGCAAACAGTTGGAAGGTTATGGCTTCGCATTTTTGTTCGTTGCCGATTCTGCGTCGATAAATATGTGGAATGACCCAAACAATTTACATAGCAATGTTTTTTATCACTTGATTTTGTTGCCTCACGTATTGAATATGAAATTTTATGTTTCTCCTGTTTTTTTTTTTAAATTTTGTTGGAGCGAGCGCGATACCCACCTAATGTTTAGTGGACTAACCTCTGCCTATAACAGATGCATTTCGTCAAGTGAGGAATTCCACTGCGCCCGTCACAGTGAGACATACAGTTGCTTAGTCTCATGTGCCTGTAATTTTACTGGCTCTCAAGTACCGTTGCCGGAACATGCTGTTAGGTGCTTGGCGACAGATTTTCTTCATGAGGGTGGAAGCTAGCTAGGCGAGCATTCGCAAAATGCCCTCCACCATGCTTGCTCCACCAAGCTCAAGCTGGCGGTGGGGATCGAACCATGAACTTGCGGCACAGCAGTCCATAGCAATAACCGCTCGGCCATCATTGCTTCGGACATTACTACTGTAATGGGAATTATAGATGTTTTAACCGTCGATCATTTACCATTACAGAAGCTCGAAAGCTTTTACAGAGTTCAATTAGTCGGATCACTAGATCAGAATAATAAATGCTTAGTCTGATTGATTGTGATATCAAAAGCTAGACACTAATGCCTACTAAGAATATAATTTTTGATGTTTCCCGACGAATATTTTTCGCCATCGTATATAATCCAATAACCTTGCATTTTGAATACCTTCAACAATAACATTTCAACACTGATTAAAGATATAAAATTCAACGTGTAAATGACTAATGGAACCACTTGCATGTCATAGCATTGTTTTTGTCGCCTTAGCAATTGATTATGAAATTCTATAAGTTTTCCTGAAATGAGAATCGACTAAGGCATTATGTTATTTTTTTAATAGTTTTAAATTGTGATATTGAACAGCGTATTGGTCATAATGATGAGGTGTTTCAATAAGTGGATCGGATGGAATTACAAAAACTAAATATATCACATATTCTTGATTCGCGGTGTATTGTTTTTCCCATGACTTCAGTTTAACAGCTACAACAATTTAAATAACAACCAAACCAGTCCAAACTTAACAGTAAACAGTCTAAACTTAACAATAAATATAAAAAAACAAAACAACAACAAAGCGAAAATATCAAAATTATCGGGACGTGTATCGGCAACGAAGATGGTAACTGTACTGTCGCACCAGGGAGTGCGTGGAGAGGTGACAGGGGAAGCGGGAGAGGCACCGCATTCCAGCGAGGTGCACAGATATTCTGACCGGCTTGTACTTGCACATTTTATTCGTACTTATCAAACTCTAATCGATTATGAGCACTGAAGTTTTATATTTGATAGTGAAGTAATAAGCACGGGGACCACCTGGTGTTAAACGGTAACTTCTGTCTATAACAGATGCATTGCGTCGACGAACTGCGCTCATCAACCTGAGTCATAAAGATTCTTGTACCGGTAGTTTCACCAGTACTAAGAAATGTTTAATGGTTCCCGACAAAGTCTTACCACCGTTAGTTAGTGCTTCGGCTTTTTATTTTTTTATAGCAAACTGTTACAACATCATTTTAGTATAAATGTATACAAGACCTCAAAAATTATTTAATGCCTCTGCTAAGCAGGCATTCATTGTACTCAGAGTGCACTTTCGTCCACAAAATGCATGGGACCACACCAAATACCTTAAATTTCAGCTAATTTTTTTCGTTACTACAAATTGTTCTGAAACTCGATGACAAAGTAAAGAATAACAAATTAATGAAGTAATGATGACCGAGCGGTGATGGCTATGGACTGCCGTGCCTCAAGTCCATGATTCGATTCCCACCGCCGGCTTGAGCTTCACCGCATGGTAGAAGGGCACTTTGCGAATGCTCGCCTGGCTAGTTCCCACCTTCAAATAGAAAATTTGCTAAATTGATTATTTGACAAATTGCAGCAGTACTTAAGAACCAGAAAAATTACAGGTACATGAGACTTAACAACTGTATATCTCAGTGGGACGGGCGCAGTGCTATTCCTCTCTTGCGATGCAAGGCATCTATTGTAGGCAGAGGTTAGGCCGCTTTACATTAGGTGGGCCTCGTGCTTGTTCCAACAATCACATAAAAAAGACTACGTATCCTCATGAAGTATTCCAATTACACGCATACTGACATTATGAATTCCAATAAAAACTTTTCTAGTTAGCCGCGCCGCTGAATACGAAGGCGCGTAGTACTACATAATATTCTTAGAAAACGATGCGCTGAGCTGTCGCACTTATAATGAGGCCGTTTCATAGAAAAAGGGGTCATAAAAGGACCTTCGAGTGCGTTAAAGCGTAGTTAAAGTTAGTAGTCACTCGATTCTATTTATAAAGGAAGGAAAATGCTAACAACCTCTTACAGTTGACTTCTGGCTAGTCCTAATAAACATTTTAGAAGAAGGTGTTTTTTGTGACAGAATAAGCTCGAGGACTACCTGATGTAAAAGTCTCTCGTGCCTGTAATTTAAATAATTAATTCAAATTTCTTCCGCGGCAGGCGCTCTTAGCTCGGAGTAGACATTATTTTTTGGACTCGTAGTTTGTAAAAGTAAATATTAACCAATCAGGATTTATCCGATCTTGCTATCACGATGACGGTCCGTGCGTAGAACTATGTCCTATATGCTTCTATATTGTAATTTGAGCTCTCATTCTATGATTAAACTCATTCTTTGATATATAGAAGCATATAGATTAACATGTCAGAAGAACGTGCTTGAAATCTCACAGAAAATTTAGTAAATGAACTTCTAATATGATATTTTGACAAAAGAAGAACTATATCATGTGAAAAGGCGCTTGCGATTACTCGTTGCCAAACATATTTTAGCTAATGTTTCTTTTAGCTTTTAGCAAAAGCTATGTTGTGTATAAATAATGTACAACAGCATCCAATAAACACAATGATGTTAGTGGGCTGTTGTTTATTCAGTATTTAATTTTCACCTGACACGCCTATAATGACAAATTACATATATATCATCACGCTTTCATATTTCTAAAGGAGCAGCAAAGATGTCTTAACACCTACGTTTTGCTATGTTTGTTTTGATCCCATATAATATTTGGAGGACTGTTATGACATTTACCAAGCATAATTCCAGACACCGGACTGCAAATCCGCGTGGACGATATCGTCCATTTAATATTATCTACCCGGAATCAAACTCAGGATTCATTCGTTAAATCCAGGGGTAGCATGCCGTTGTTGACATTACGTTCATATCTCAAATCTTATTACCGACTTTGTACAACTTTATCCAATCATAAATCTACTGAGGGAACTGTTCGGTTTTGTTTCTTTGCCGGAATAAGCTTGCATGACTCATTTTCGTTGTTACTAGGCTGGTAAAAAAACATGCTATGATAAAATTCATATCTGCAACCGCTGCGGTGGTTAAAATTGTAGGCTACCTAATCTCATTCTGTATTAAAATTAGTTGTTGCCCGTTTATTTTTATCAAAACCCATTATACATTATTTGATTCAGAACTGAATTCAATATTCAAGAGCAATGCTTTGCATTATTCGACTAACTATCACGGTTCTCCATAATTTTATCTACCATAAATTAAATCTTTATATCGTTGTTATTATATTTTTGCAGTAACATCACAATAATTTTGTCCTGAAGTTTTATAGCCCAGAAGAAATATATCACATTTAATTCCAAAATACACTACCCTACTCATTTTTGTTCAAGTCGAGCATTAGACTACTGGTATTATTATATATTCTATGCTACTGTCTTAAGTTTTGACATATTATGGGTAGAAAATACTTATTAGAATGCTAATTGCGATCTTCATTAAACACTGTATCAGTCAAGGACTTACTACACAATGTTTGAAATCTCTAAAGGAAAGATTTCATGAATTGAATCAAGACTCAATCCAAAATCAACCCTATTACGACCTATGAATGAAACTGCCATGTATAGACACCGTTTTTCATTGCCATGTTATCCAATGAAAGAAAGATGATATTAGAAATAGGTTGTGTATGTACATAACACATGCACATTATCAGGAATTAAGCCTGTAAAATAACGAGGTTCAAAACTGTGGAGTCTAAACCTCACCAATGAGCATACATACATACATAAAATCACGCCTCTTTCCCGTAGGGGTAGGCAGAGACCACGAATTTCCACTTACTACGATCCTTACATATCTCTTTTGCTTCATCTATACTCATCAATCCTTTCATACATAAGCGTCGGTTTAGGGTTCTTTTGACCTGGCCTTTTCCGAACGTCTTCAATCTGATTTCGGAACGTTTGCCTAGGTCTTCCCCTTCCAACACTTCCGTTTACTTGTCCCATGTATATCTGTTTAGTCATTCTCATTTCATTCATTCTCTCCACATGTCCAAACCATCTTAACATACCTTTCTCGATTTTTGTCACTACACCCTCATTCACACTACATCGTCTCCTTATCACACTATTCCTTATCCTGTCACTCCGTTTCACTCCAATCATGCTCCTCAATGCTCTCATCTCCACTGCATTTATTCTACTTTCATGCTTTTTCTGCCACACCCAACTTTCACTACCATTCATCAGTGTCGGAACCAACACTCCCCCATGAACAGCCAGACGAGCCTTTTTAGACACCTTCTGACTGTTCATAAAAGCGTGCAATGCTCGGTTTACCATGTTTCCAGCGTTCACTCTCCTTTCTATATCAACCATGAGCATATATATATTAATCTATATTTGAGATACCGATGGCGAACTGGCAATAGCTATGGACTGCATATCATGGTGTATAAGGTTCTAATTACGTGACAAGCTGGAGTTTCACCGCATGGTGATAAGGCATGTCACTAGCTACCACCCTCAAGTATAAAGATATCACCAAGCATCTAACTTGTCTGCACTAGTGTGATCAGGCAGTTTAAGTTTCAGTTATTCTAAAGATTTGGCCATTCTCGACCACATAATTTAGCACAACAGCTGAGATGATGGGCAAAACACATATGTACAGATTAATGAGAGGACCTACCTACATTAAGCGGGCAACGAAATCGTGTCTTCGTGTTTAAAACGTGCCAGACGTCGTATTGCTTTCTATTCCTGAATTTAAATTCTACATCCTGAGAGATACAGGTGTTATTTTTTGTTTACACCACAACTACAGCCTTAACCACAAAATCTGGACACGTAAAACCAACGCAATAACTCTTTCTGCACAGCACATAAATGTTTCCTCCGACTGTATTTAAACTCGGTGCTTCAAACCCGCTACCCAGGGAGCTGTAAACTAGATCTGCTATATTTGTGTAACACCAGTGTGTATTAGTTGTATATATTAGTGCAACGAGCAAGTGGCTCGCTTTTGTCACTGCGCATGGTAAGTTGAGACCGTTCAAAACGAGTAGATAATATATTATAATATAATCATATATATTATAATTATTATAGTACCTATATATTTAACGGCACTGCATTGCTTCTGCCATCTGAGATAGCAGTTAAAATACTTTTTCCTTACCTTTCTTTTTTCTTGCCCGAAACTCATTCAGAGACATTGGACCTATATATACTACACGCGACATCTCAAACGAGGATAGTCGACCAGTGCAGGTAAGCCGGCCGACATACTCTCCCTCACACGCAGCTGGGCACTCGCAGAGATTACACGCGCTTTACGTTCGAAAATTGTGTATTGTCAAATAAATAACACATTAAAATAAAAACACTACAAACATTTATATATACGAATACCTGCACTATCACGTGCTAAGCAAATAAATCACATTTGTAATTTATATATTTTATTATGTACTTATAGATTTCCTTAAACGCTGGGCATCTGCCTTTTATGATACCTAAAAGAAAAAATAATATTATTAAAATGAACCCTCTCTTTTAGTTTGTAGTTATATTCTTATATAGAGACCCTAACAATGTACCTAAAAATATACAATGAATACAGTCTTCTTTACAAGTCAAAAATGCGTGCATTCAAATGGGTGGAAAAACCACCTAGTGTCCGCTTCTATAGTATAATTGGATATACACAAGGACAGTATTCTGGGAATGGTATTTGAATTTGTCTTCAGTATTGATCAGATATCAACCTACCAGCCTACGTAGATAGTTTCATGACATTAGGCAAATATCATGTGTACATTCAATCAAATGGGAAAATTCGACTGCAGCACACCTTAACTGGAACTTCACCAAGACGGCATTCTAGGGTTGAGTGTTCACGTTCCGCTAAACGTTATCTTTTATAACCCAAAATAACTTCTAACTACTACAGTTAGATATAACATTATCGTTTTCTTCATTGTTTCAGCAATGCTGAAAGAGACTGCATGGTAGAAGGGCATTTTGCAAATGCCCGCCTGGCTCGCGACCACCCTCAAGTAGAAAATCTGTCGCCAAGCATCTAACGGTGTGTTCCAGCAGCAATGCTTGAGAGCCAGTGAAATTACAGGCACATGATACTTAACAACTATGTCTCAAGCTTCAGGGCGCAGTGCAATTCGTGACTTGTGACGAAATGCATCTGTTATAGGCAGAGGTTAGTCCGCTTAACATCAGGTGAGCCTCGAGCTTGTTCCGTCAAAATAACATTAAAAAAAAAGTCAGCGGATATATCTACTACCAATAAAAGTTCCCAAAAAATGTTGCCGTCAGGAGGAGACTGGGAACGAAAATCGAAGTTAATACCAGTGTTTATATCATTCATGTGTAATAAGATGATAACTAAAACTTATTACCCTTATTTCATATATTCCCTTAGTATTATCCCGTGGGGTGCCAGGAAGTCACCTCCCCATCTCTACTCATAGGTGTCGTATGAGGCGACTAAGGGCACACCAGAAGGTGGCAGCAGCACTATCTGAGGAACTGATATCTCACACTGCGATCGCCAAGTCTGCCATGCGTGAGGATTATGGCAAACCCCCCTATATTGGGGGAGGCTGTGTTCAGCAGTGAACTATCCGTCTGATACAGTACAGTACAGTATTATCCACTCAGGTACTGTATGTCGTGTAGCATTGAGACAACATTTGCGTATGAATGCATTTTAAGGTTTAAAGCATTATTAATGCACACTTAACAAATCGTCTTGAGCTACATATATTCTAGCGGTGAAAACTTAATCCCTTTCAAAAGTTCCAGTGCTTTAAATGCAAATTCAGTTCCAACTTAATTCATAGCGTTGAAGTTCCGTTTCCAGCCGAATTTCTATGCGACGACGCTTTCAAAGTTCTCAGCAAGGATTACGTCTGTACGCGAAGTGAATCAGATGTTTGTCGTAGTTTTAAGCGTTGGATTGTTTTCGGGCGAGTTAGATAATACAAGTAATAGGAATAGGAGATTTACTTAATGCTGAATCTGTAGATAACAATAACAAACGGTTTACAGTATTTCATGTCGAATGTATTAAATTGCGTTCACCATTTTTTCTTTTTATTACCTACACACAAAATTGATACAAATGATGTTTTAATGTTTTTACTGTACGAATGTCGTGCATAGCCCACACTGAGAATAAATCTTGAGTCGTTAGCGTCTGCTTTCTTCGAGGACACCATTTTAATTAACAGCAAAGACATAAATTTAGTTTCAATAAATATATTTTTAATGTTGGTCAAGAGATTTTTTAATCTTATCTCTGAAAAAAAAAACTGATAGATATGATTAATCTCGACCTGTATAACTGATGATGAGTTTTAAGTTGGTTCAAAGACTTAATCTATAATAGAAAGTACTTTCATTTATCAGCCGGATCAAACACTGTTGAACACAGCCTCTCTAATTAAGTTTGGTATTGGGTTTGTCATAATCTCTACGCCAATAGGTAATTTAAAAGATTTTATTCTATAATTATTTATTGCTGATATGTTAGGCGTTGACCTCAATCTCACCCAATGGTATGTTATGATGTGATTAAAGGTCTCAGCAGGCTTAATCTATAATTGCTTACTAGCTCCGAAGGACTGGTTCCGGAACACACCGTTTGATACTTGGCGATAGATTTTCTACTTGGAACAACTGGTAGTTAGCAAGACGGTCATTCGCAAAATGCGCTACCACCATGCAATCAATAAAGAACTTTCCTTAATCAGTAGTTATCACAACTAGTATGTTGAATCTTCACGGAGTAGATACTTACGGTCCCGACCTGATACCACCACCACAGTATCAAGGGGCAGTTTCTGGACTGACAATGGGTTTTTTCTTGTTGAGGTGATGACATGACCGTCTCCGTGGGGTGCCGGGCTAGAATTTCACCTCCCCATTGCTACCTGTGGGCGTTGTAAGAGGCTAAAGGTAAAGTACCGGAAGGTGGGCAGCAGTGCCTTCTGAGGAACTGATATCTTAAACTGTGATCCCCAAGACGCCTGCCAATCGTGAGGATTATGGAAAATCCCCACTTTATGCGCTAGGCTGTTTTCAACTTTGGATAATCCGGCTGATACAAAACCCCACTAATACTAGTTAAATCAGTTTTAAACATTAACTTGTTACCGAACACATAACATAACTATACTTAATTTTTTAAACTGTACTCGACTTCGTAGTAAGTGAGTGCATTTTTATTTTCTTGTAAATTTTAAATCTGGCTGTTTAATCAGGCCAAACTATATTGGTAGGGCATTGTGCGAATGCCCGCCTGGCTAGCTACCACCCTCAAGTAGAAAATCTGTCGCCAAGGACCTAACGGTGTGTTCCGGCAGCTCTCCTTGAGAGCCAGTAATTCTAGGCTAGCCTGAACGACATCTTCGACCACATCACCACTTACCATCAGGTGATCTCACCTGATAATAAGTGATGATGTGGTCACTATCTAGTAGTCAAAGGCTAGCCTATCAGCTATAAATAAATAAATATATACATATATATATATATATATATATATATATTCAAAATGTATATATATACATATATATTATTTTGTGTTATATATATATTATGTATATGACTGATATCAAATTGTAATACAATGGACCACTACAAATTATTACGACGAAGCTAAAGCCGCATTTAAGCCGCTTTAACAGAATAGCACAATAGCACGAATGCCGAGACGAGTGACATGCCGAGCGAATACCTCTAGTGACAATAGCTTACCATATTTTGTCTGGAACAAAGATTCAAGTTATCTTGGTACAGTTACGAGTATTCCCTAGATTGGTGTTATGTAGCCTACCACTAAATAACCGGAAGTTACAGACAGGCTACCCCCCACCATATAGTACCACCACCATATAAATTGCGATATGTGTGAGCTGTATCCAAACACATACAGCATATGACATATGAAAGATGTCCAAAACCGAAGTTTCAAAGGCTAGCTTAGTTATCAGCACTTTGTAACCCAAGGGTTTCCGGGGCGTACATGATATTTTTTTTTCTTTATTTTTTTTCGTGTAACTTACACAATACTGTCTCTACATCGGAATATTTGACACATTATTTCACCACTGATAAAACCAACACAATAATCCTCACTGCTAGTTTTATCACTCTTAGTACAATAGTTTCACGACAGATCGAGATAGCAATAAGTTATATAAATTTATATATCTATATATATATAAATTTATATAAATAGAAATAGAAATCATGGTTGCCAATAAATTTGCATTTTTTATTTTTTTTCATATGCCAATATATACAACCAACTACCATAGAAATACAATATCTATGTACTACCTTTATCATAAACATTGTATTGTACTAAATCCACATGAACTAAATTCCTTAGTCCCTGCCAGTGTCGCAGAGCTCGGCCTATCTAAATAGGCAGGCATCGTAAAATGCCCTACCTGCATGTATATTTCAATATATCCTAGCTTATAGTTAGCTAGTAGCTTTTACCCAAGTTTGTCTTAAAAACGTTGCTATTGGTTTTACTTTTTTTTATGTTATTGTGAAGGAAGAAGCTCTAGTCCCACCTGATGTTAAGCGGACAAACCTCTGCCTATAACAGATGCATTTCGTCACAAGTCACGAATTGCACTGCGCCCGTCACTTTGAGACAGTTATTAAGTCTCATGTGCCTGTAATTTCACTGGCTCTCAACGACTGCTGCCGGAACACATCGCTTGGTACTTGGCGACAGCTTTCCTACTTGAGGGTGGTCGCTATACACATATGCCTTATTCTGTCAAGACACATCGTCTGTAGGGAAAAGAAACTCATTTTATTTTCCAATCACAAACGTTCCCTTGTCGTTTGTCGCGTGTTCAAATGTAGACAGTCGTTACTTCGCCAGTTCTACGTGGAAAGTCATTGCACCAATTTAATCATAACTATTCGTCCGATACCAGTAAGTAAATATAATTGTCGGGAAGCTATAAGCTTTGTAGTTTTTGTCATTTACCCAACAAAGACACAGGCCCTGAGCGAGGGGTAGGTAAACTGTTGTGTAACTGTTGTGTATAACAACTGAATAACAGTAGAAACAATTCTAGCAACGCTGAAATTCAGGTAAAACAATATTAATCGTGTATGAATTAAATTTACGCTGATTTCATGGAATTTGTTTACTTTCATGAATGAACCGTATACACATTGAAAACAAATGTTTCGTATTGATTTTGGTTTTTATTTTGAGTTTGACACGGAGGTATATTTACTTTTTTATACGAAAAGAAGTATATTTACTCTAATAAATTTAACAGCAAATCGTAAGGTTAAATGTAGAACCTTCTACTGGATTGGATTTTTCTGGGACTCACTGCCAATTTACATTACAAGACCTGGATTTAAAGATCATTTTTTCTTCGCTTTTCAATTGTTTTGTATCTCAAAGCTAATATTAAGTTAGGAAAATAATTACTAAATACTCACTTCACACAGCATTATAAATTCGTTATATACTCACTATATTTCTACACATTTTTATCATCAAGCAAGTCATATCTACCATCTGATGAGAGATAATAAAGAATTCAAATTGATGATAAAATAATTTAACTCACTTATTATGCACTCCGCCTTACACGATAAAAATCCCTGACTAATCAGGCTCGTCATAAAAGACATCGCAGTAAAATGAGGCGTCATAAAGCGTAGTGATTACTTCCTGAGGCTATTTCTTTAGGAACTTCTTGCAAACATACATTATGGACGCATGTGGTCGCAAAACAAAAGAGAACCTTCAAACCTTCCTATAGTTAGTGTTTTGCTTGAATAATTAATTACAAATTAAACAGGTCTATCGAAGTTAAGTTTCAAGGAAAAGTTGATAGTGCAGTTTAAATTAAAATTAAACGTCCCTGGTTCAAGACTACAAGTATATAATACATGCTTAAAGAATAAAAATTTTGGTAATTATTTAGCTTCCATAATCTTACACTTGGCAAGCTCTTGAGGATCAAAGTTCTTCTAAAGGCGCTGCTGCCCCCCGGATGTTTTTCCCGTCGTCGCGTCTTACGACTTCAACAGGAATACAAAAGGTGGTGCAACTCTGCCAGCACCCCACGGATCAAGCAGAAACGACTAGGCAAGCCCCACTACGAGCGCTTCAAGAGTCATACTATACTATTATTTTTAGTTATTGTCGTTAACCCCTCTTGTGAAAATTTTCGGATACTTACATGTAAGTTCCTAAACTGTAATTTGCCTACAAATTTTATAAATATATGATTCGGGTTCTTGGTAGCCTTTCCTATGCAAAGTCTAGAAGTGCTTATTCTTTAGTACCGTGGAGGAAGCGAGTTCGTGCCAGGAATTCGTAAGGAGATAATCAACTTTTTTCCTAAGTAAAGGTGGAATCGTCTTTTATCATTATTTTACTCTTATCCCACGTGTATGTAACGTCGGTGAAATCTATTTTCTCTCACAACACAAAAGTGGTCACAAGAAAATATTGTACAAAATTTTGGCTTTGTATTAAATGGCTGGTCGTCAGTCTGACACAAATCCTCCATGTGCATGAAACGAATTTATAAAATATTCTGTGTTAGTCGCAAACTTTAATATTTCATAGACTTGTGGCCAGCCTACTCCACATTAATATACACTAACCCATGAATCTTCAGTATGTTTATTTGTAGTGAAAAACTAATATTTACGAGTAATGATACAAAGCTACGAAACTATTTCTTTGCTTATATATCATGCGTCAGTGATGTATATTGTACTGTATCAGTCAGGAATTTCACCCCTCTCCTAATATGGGGGGATTTGCCATAATCCCCACTCTTGGCAGGCGGCTTGGGGATAGCAGTGTGAGACATCAACTCCTCAGAAGCTGCTGCCCACCTTCGGGTGTGTTACCTGAAGTCGCATCTTACGACACCCTAGTTTAGAGATGCGTGCCACACTAGCCCGGCACCCCACGGAACTAAGTCACATTTCAACAAAACTGCGTCATGAATTTGTTGTTCATTGTTCATTAAATATCACCCTACTAGTTAAGTAATGCCCATTATTTGGGGAGATAATGCCACCGTCAAAAGGACGTGCATATATACTAATTAAAAATTATCTAGCAATTGCTTCCATAGCATAATTGGAAATGCACGAGGATAGTTTTCGGGTTACGGGTTCAAGCCCAAATGGAATTATCTTTGAGTTGTCTATTTCCATCCAAAAAAAAATTAAACAATTTATAGGAGAATACAAAATATAACCCATGGTGCCCATGGTGTCACGGGCCAGAATGTCATCCTCCATCTCTTCCCGCGGGTGTCGTAAGAGACGACTAAGGATAAAATACCAGAAGTTTAGCAGCAGCCTTCTGTTGTTACTATCTTACAATGCGATGTTAAGCCGCCTGCCAAGCGTGGGGATTATGGCATACTACCCCTTAAGTTCTGTTCAGCAGTGGACAACCCGGCTTATACAGTATAAAAATTAAGCTATACGTGTTGTTTCGAACCGATTACGAGTCTAGCTTTCGCTTCATTTACTCGTCAAAGTAACTTGGCATCTCACATTTATAACGAAATAACCACCAAACAATAAAAAAAATATATGTAGATGTTTTTATTCATAATAGTAGCAGCAGTGGTTCCATATCTGGCGAAATGCCAAATTCGACCGTGTTCAGAAGTTACCGTGAATATTGAGATAGTTTCTGCAAGATTTTTTGCAGTTATAATGTTATGTTAGGATATTGAATACTTGTGGACTTGTTTTCACTGAGGCTATTTAGTTATATGGTCTACATTCAAGTTCAACATTAACTCTCTCTGTTATTTTTTATACATGGTAATTTAGCCGTCGATTACATCACATCTCAGTATTATATCAGTGCAATATGAGTACAACGCTATATATAGCGCTGTAATGTTTTCGAACAAGCGAAATATTTTTAACATCAAGTAAATTTGTTTCGTTATTCTCCCTAAACAACAACCGTGACCAACGGCCTAACGTGCCCTCCAAAGCACGGAAGCGCTCAATAAAGCAAGTAAATTATATTCACATAATACAAAGCCCTTACATTGGCAAACAAAAACGTTGAAATAACATTATGGGTTACGCCACACGTTTTCATACCGATTTGTTAAGCCCTTGACGTTTGAATTTTTAGGCAGACAGTTTATGATCCCAAAATATTTTCCAATAAGGATCTGAATTGCTTAGTGCGCAGCTGCGTCTGCGGGCACATAGTGCCCGCCGGGAGCTTGCGGCACTATGCGCCACACTCGCCCTGATGATGAGTATCTGATATGCTCGATACCTGGGTCGCCGTATTCGATCCTCAACGTGAGTGTTTTTGTCGGTTTAATTTATAATATTTAAATATGTTCTGTATACATATATAGAAAATACTTCAAACAGTTTAATGTTATTACTTTGGCCATTTTTGTTATTTTTTCACAGTTTTAGTAGTTATGACTTATGTATAATTATAAAAACAAAAGAAAGGAGTCTTAACTACGTATTTTTTATAAATCACCATGAACCTTGGCAATAGTGTTTAGCTCACAACGTATTAAAATACCTAACGTAATGATTATTTTATCAATTATGCAAGTTTAAAAGTTATTTTAAGACTCAGGTTAACAGGCATTCATTGTACTTACACATTGTGTACTTTTAGCTACAAAATGCGCGCGACGACGATGAATGCCTTAACTTTTAGCCGAAAATTTTTCGTATCAACAAATTGTTCTGAAACTCGATAATAAAGTAACGTATGAAGTATTCCAATTACACGCATACTGACATTATAAATGCCAATAAAAACTTTTCTACTTAGCCGCGTCGCTGGATACCTTAGGAGTCCCGTAGCATCTAAATAATGTTCTTTGGAAACGATACGCCGCGCTGTCGCGCCGATGAAGAAACCGTATCGTAGAAAAAAGGGTCACACAGAAAAGGACCTTCGAGTGCGTCATAGAGTACGTAAAAGGTTTGTCAATAAAGTTGGTAAAGTCGCTTGATTCTATATATATATATGTTACAGGGTGGTCGTTGAATTCGACAGATTTGACAGTTCATTTTATAAATATTTGTTAAATGGTTTAAGGCTACATAAACAACTGATGTCTGATGACATAAAATTGTCGAACGTTTAAATCTGTATAGTAATATACATTACTGCAATTTTTTTCTCTATTTTAAAGCCACAACGAGAATACGAACAAGAATTGGTAAATGCTCTCTCTTGGTGGCCATTTGATTTTGGAAATGAAGAACATAGTATATCTACATGAATAAATATTGGGTCCCGTGGTTGGTGTTCATTAGTTTGCAATCCAAAAATCCATTTTGAGGGCAATCCTGCCATCATAACGGGAACGCTACCAACTGATAGTAACCTAGAGCATTTAGACTGCTAATAGGACTACCATGGATCTTCGATTGTCCAAAAACTTTCACTTATGTAGCTGTAGTAAAGTATATAGTTTGCGGAGTTTTATGAATGAAATCCCGTAATATCGAATAATATTGACATGAACATATTCTTTGATATTACAGGGTTATTTCATTCAAAATGATACGTCGCACAAATTTCTTGCGAAATGAAAACGTCTCGTTAAAAAAAAGAAGACCATAGATGGACCTTCGATTTAAACAGTGATGGCTCAGTGGCATTGGATATGGACTGCCGCGCAACAGGTCCATGGTTCAAATCCCACCGCGGGAGCTAGTAACCACCCTCAAGTAGAAAATCTGTCGCCAACCACCTAACGGCGTGTTCCGACAGCAGTTCTTGAGAGCAAGTGAAATTACAGGCACATGACTTACCAACTATGCCTCAAAGTGACGGGCGCATTGCAATTCGTGACTTGTGATGACATGCATCTGTTATAGGCAGAGGTTAGTCCGCTTAACATCAGGTGGACCTCGAACTTGTTCCGTCAAAATCACATTAAAAACCTATTTTTAAATATAAGCTGATAAAGTTGGCTAAAGCATCGCCCATATTTATAAATTAATTAATTTTGAGAATGTTTACACTTCTATTTAGTCATGGAATGAAACTGTTCAAATCAAATGATAATAACTCATGAGCGTCATAAACGAAATAGAGAATTACCAATCAGGATTGGTCCGAGTTCAGCGAACTCTGCAAGAACTAACATTTATGTTTCTATTAGCTAAATCTTCTGCGACGGTACTATTGAGAGTTATTTTAATTGAATAAGCTATAAATCTACGTAAAAATAATATGATACATGATGGAAGTCATTCATGCGAGTAATTTCTTCTAAATAATTGATGAATATAAACTGAAAAATTTAAAATCATACAATATTGTAAGGAGTATCTTTTCTGTCGTTCTTTAGCTGTGACCATACTTTAAAAGTTAATCGAAAACGCTTCCGGCTATACTTGAGTCAGAATTTAATAACCAGTTAAAAATGTTGAGTTAATGGCGACTGAAATTTTCTATTTTGGGTATCGCCATTATGGTATCTCATTCACGAACGGTTTATTTTATAGTATACAGTATCTTCTCGTTATTTATTAAGTACAAGGAATGTCTGATCCTTACATTCTTATCTTTACGAGATCGGTAAGCAAAGTACAGTTTAATAATATATTCTAATATATTTTTAACAACAGAAGAACTAACCAATCACCCTTACTACGTGGTGGTAAGGCCCTAAACGCCACGTAGTAAGGGTAACTATATTGACACCTACCAAGCCCTACTCCAGACACCGAACTGCTTCTGCAAATAAAATTAATGTGAAAACCGATTAACTATCCGAAAAGATTAAAAAGCAATGCTTTGCGCTATTTGACTTACAGCTGTACAGTACTGTATCAGCCGGATTGTCGACTGCCTCCGCCATTAAAGTGGGTTTTACCATAATCTCCACGCTTGGCAGGCGTCTCTGGGATCGCAGATATCCTATTATATTAGGTAAAATATCAGTTCCCCAGAAGTCGCTACTGCCCACCTTGCGGTATTTTACCTTTGGTCGCCTCATCACATCACATATAAAAATGGCATGCGTGTAAAATATCATCAAAATCTTAGGCCGAATTGCACCAATCTAGGGTTCAATGAATATGCAGATAACTTTATAACATTAACCACTAATCTGTGATATAGACTTTTACTACCATACAACGTTAAACCTAGTGGCAGTTTTTGAAATTGTTAGCTTTCTGTCGTGAAAAGCCGTGTCCCTAATGTCAAATTTCATTAAAATCAATAGGTACCATAGCAAATTAAAAATATTGCAACATCATTGTTACTAGAATTCTGGCCGGTGGTATATTCCATTTTCATAGATTGGAATCTGAGGATTGGTTGGCCATTCTATTAATATTATGAATCATGCCCAATGTCCGCAATACCTAACAATTTCAAACTATAAGTAACTATATCTAACACTATCTATTATGTCCTTTATCAGGAACATGGTCGTTTTTTAGGTTTTTAGCGAATGAATTATTGGACAAAATGGGATTACTGTTAAAATTACTACATCTTCCTTGTGATAAATAACTCCACTTAAGTAAACCTTACTATATATTACATTTGATTACTTTAAAGAAATACTCAAAATTCAGTAGCAATTTTATCGCTTCTGAATAACTAAATTTCCTACCCAAAGTCGCGACATTTCTTAACTGAGAATATATTTTTGGATTTGAAATATTTTTTTTCTCCACAAAAAATACTCTATACATTTTCACGACAACACCATGTAGTTAAACTTAACAATATCGTTAGAATAGGCATAATAACGGGACCTTTCTTCTTAATTCGTTTGCTTTGCAAATGACGTCACGGGTATCGAAGTCGAAAATGTCATTAACGTCTTACAATTTTGTGATAATTATACAGGCACAAGAACTCTTATGTTCTTCTAATTGAAGTTGAAAATCGTTAGTCAATGTAGCTTTTTATATTGGTATTACGAGTGTCATTACCGGATCTCTGATATTTCTCATCGAATGCCATTATGAAATGTCATAGACGATACCTCGACACGCGCAGTCGCTCATTCGCGAAATAAATTCTACTGATACTTTATTCATACCTTCGCTTCTTACCAGTTTTATGGTGAGGAGACAAGTTCCGTCGCTGAATCTGCATCCGTAAGCATTTTTCTTTATTTTTGGCCTGCTGCGCTCACAGGTCTAGTATTATATTTATTCCAAATAAAGTATCAATTCACGTGCGGCAACTAAGTACCAAGATCATAAATTAAAAAGTTACGTGGCACATAAAGACTCGATCGGGGAACGGTCGTTAAATCATTTTACTGCCTAAGTAACGCCATTCCTTCGCCAGAATGTTCGGAGGGAGGGCAAAGTGGTTGGTAAAAGAACGTTAAGGAGGTAGGAAAGTATTTTAAAGGAATTTACATCATGATCTCATTGAATATGCGGGGATTTTAGCAGGTTGTGAGCCTTTTATAAAGTGATCCTAAGTAGTCATTTATTTTAAGCGAATCTAATTTTACTGAAGATCTAAGACAAAAGGCTGGCTTGATAATTTCATCTGAAATATTTGTCTACATTTTTATTTATTACACGTGGTAGGCAAATAGTATTGTACTACAATCTACTAAACATTTGCTTAAGGTGACTGATGGTAAGTAGTTACCGCAGACTATGGACGGTTGCAGCACCAGGGGCATCACTTGCGTTGCCGACCCATCAAGTTCTTATTGACGTCCATTTTTATACAACCCCTACAGTAGTCACCCTACAGTAGTCTCTGGGGAAAACGTCGGATGGCAGCTCGTTCCATAATTGTATTGCACTAGAATAGTAATGGACAGTAAGATTTCAAAGGCATTTCCTTCCGCGAACTCTCCTGAAATCTTGTTGTCAAAAAATGCCTTTGAAATCTTACTGTCCATTACTATTTTAGTTCTATGATGTGAGGATGGTATCTCGGACAACAGTGCGGTAGAATAATAAGGCTGAGGGCAATTTTTTTACGTTAAGTTAAGTTGTGACTGTGGTTGTCGTAAGAGGCTACTAAAGGTAAGGTAATACGGGAATGTGGGCAGCAGCTTCTTTTGAGGAACATATATCTTAAACTGCGATGCCCAATACGCCTGCCAAGCTTGGGGATTATGGCAAACCCCCCTTTAATGGGGAGGCTGTGTTCAGCAGTGGACAATCCGGTTGATACAGTACAGTGAAGTTGCAATCATGTAGAAGTCGTTCTTCTTTAAACTTTCGTTAACTAAACTCAATTTAACTTTCTAATACTCGTACGCGTTCACAACTCTTAGACACAAAGTAAAGGCGCTGATAAGTGCTAAATAGATTGATTCGAAAAAGTTATAAAGATAGTTTAATTAGTTTGTAGCTGTGAAATATATATTATTAATCATGATCATATTCTACAAGGCCAAGTTGATTTCATGGCACGTTTCCTTAAAATTTTCACGATAGAGTTAATTTGAAAAGTTGACTACAAACTACGCTTTTAACGTAAACATCTTAACTAATTATTTATTTATATGTATACAAATGAAACAATATAATAGCAAAACCAGGAGGGACACGTTATATGAAGTTATCAGTTCGTTACAAGATTTGTATTTATAAGCTTTCATTAATTTTTCGTCAAAACTGATCGCGATTTCGCCATCCTTGCCTCGCTTCAGTCCTACACAGTCCGATAGTGATGGAATTTCAGCATTTGTCAGCGTCTTTATAATATGATAGGTTCAACTTCAACACTCAAAGAAAAACACATTTTGAAAAATAATTATTACTTACCGCCTAAGCCTTTTGAAAAGATTTAACTCGTAGTAATCAGACCTCTGCTGTCACAATAAATTGTATTAGGAAAAGGTTTCTCCTGTTAAAAAGCTACAATATTCGCTGATTCTGAAAACATTATAAATCACAATTCGTAAAAAAAGTTCTTCGTATCAATTTCTCAGAAAAGAATAGCCATCGAGTACAGTAATGTTATTGAGTTGACAATAATTTATTATAGTAGTTGGACAAATATATGGTATTTAGTTATGTTTTGTGCGGAATTGTAAATGAAATGAAAAAATGAAGCTACGTCTTTTTTTCTAAATCAAAACAAGAGGTAGAAGCAAGATTATTATTATTTGCATTTATTTTTATTTTTTATAGAAGTGCGACATGTGCACTTGTTTAACAAATAACACGTTAAAACACACTTTTAAATTTTTTGTCATGACTATATTAAATCATTAATTGAAATGGTTTCTGTCCTATCTATATACTATATCAAGGTTTTCAGTATCGGCGATAACAATACAATTTTATGTTTAGTTGGAAAAATGTGTAGAAATGTATGAAGGGAATAAAATAACTAAAATGAGCCCTCTCTTTTCTCTCTCGTTAACCCTACCAATTGGCATAAAAATATACAGTAAATACAGTCATTTTGGACAAAAAACGTACATTCAAACGGGAGGAAAACATTAACTGTTATGTACCCGCTTAAGAAGCATAACTGTAAATGCACAAGCACGATTTTTTGGCGTTGCTAGTTCAAGCCCAGGTGGAAGTTTTTCAATTCTAAATAGATTTTCACGTATTGCTTAGCATGTGTCAATGCCCTTTAATTAAATGACACTTGGGCAATTCACAAAAGCAGCGTCAAAAAACTAATATAGAGTGTTCATCTAAAATCAACATAACAGGGTCAGTTGACACTTTCGTGCTATTTGGATATATGTCGCCAATACCAATGTCTATCTTTTGCAGTTAGATTTAATATAATCGTCTTCTTCATTATCTAAAAATGGTGAATGCCACCGGGTATACCAATGAAACTTCCCAGAGAATGTTGCAGTCAAAAAGGGTCATCGTCACGAAAATCGAAGCCAACTCCTGCATTTACATCATACATGTGTATTGTGATGATGATTAAAACGTTGCCCTTATATCTTAAATAAATTTTTTTTATAGCTGATAGGCTATGATTTGACCACTATCTCACCTGATGGTAAGTGATGATGTGGTGGAAGATATTGTTCAGGCTAGCCTAGAATTACTGGCTCTCAAGGACAACTGCTGGATCACATCGTTAGGTGTTTGGCGACAGATTTTCTACTTGAGGGTGGTAGCTAGCCATGCGGGCATTCGCAAAATGCCCTACCACCATGCAAAATCAAATTTCGTTTATTCCCACATAAAAAATATATAGATAGAAACAACAATGACGAATAATACGTAATCGTAACTAGCATACAGAAAAAAAAAAGGTTATGATATGAATAAATAATGTGAGCAAAAGAAGAAATCTCAGCATAAAGTCCGTACACATATTATAACACATGTGCTCAGACGCTATTTTTCAGTAATCCCCAGTGTTCAAACAGGTGTTCGTCGAGTGATATGCTCTTATTAAATTCGGTCGTGTGGCATAGAGGCAATATTTGCGAATTAATGCGCTTAAACTGTAACTAAAGCATAATGATTGCATGCTTCACAAATCTTCTTAGGCTGAATTTATTCTAGCGCTTGAAAACGTATTCCTTTTTCAAAATTACGAGTGCTTTTAATGCAAATTCTGGTCCAACTTAATTCATAACGTTGGAGTTCTGTTTCCAGCCGAATTTCAATGCGACGACGCTTCCAAAGTTCTCAGCAAGGATTACGTCTGTGTGCGGAGTGAATCAGATGTTTGTCGTAGTTTTAAGCGTTAGGTTGTTTTCAGGCGAGTAATAGAGTATGGACAAAGAGACTCGCCTGATGCTGACCCTGCATTTGAAAATATTATTTTTTATATCATGAATGGTTTAAATTGCGTTCACTATTTTTTTTTTTTATAACCTATGATCACAACCTTACCTGATGGTAAATGATTATAAGTTCTAAGGCGGTAAACAGGATTAATTTAAAATAGAATGTACTGTTTAAGCTGAATGAGCCACTGCTGAACGCATTGAGAGTAAGGTTTGCAATAATACCCTTACCAATAATTTAAACACTTTAATATTTCTTTTATTTATAGCTGGTAGCTGATAGCTGATATGAGTCTTTGACCTCAATCTCACTTTATGGTAAGTGATGATGTGGTTGAAGGTATGAGCAAGCTTACCCTAGAATTACTGGCTCTGAAAAAGGGTACTGTTTCCGAACCCGCGTCCTTCCACCCCTTTAGCCGAGGTATACTCTAACCAATTGAGCTAACATGACATGACGTCATAACTCAAATCTTTCCTATCGTTCTTTAACCATCGTATTGGTATAGAGCGACATCTATAGAACAACTTACGTTGTACTACAAACAAGACCAATTTTGCAATTTATTTTTATACTTGCAAATGATGACGAAACCTTATAATTTTAATATTGTTATGTTTACAATAACGCCTGCTATGCGGATTACATAACAAAATTACAAACATACGATAGGTTTTTTTTTTAATCCGAATCCCGCACATTACATAAATTTTTCCTATCGTAGGTATATTTGTAAATTTGTAATGTAATCCGCATAGCAGGCGTTATTGCAAACATAACAATATTATAACAAATTAAATGTTTAGACAGTTTTCAATACACTTAAGGCCCTTCACATCAACAGCCATTACAACATGCTTTAATCCTCACGCTTGGCAGGTGTCTTCGGTATCGCAGTATAAGATGGCTTGACGTAAGTTCTTCAAAAGGCGCTCCGCGGATTAAGTATGGCCCCAAACGAACATAATTGTTCGGAGAAATTAATTGTTATTGAACCGGACGGCATATCCAATATCACGTGGTACTTACACTGTTAAACTTATATTTCAGTCCTCATTGGTACATAGTCCACACAGTTATATCTCCGAGTACAATATTTTTTTACGTCACATTGAGGTGGCAACATATTAAAGTTCTAAAGTAAATCACCGCCAATTTATTTGCTATATTATATAAACAACTATCATACCAATACAATACAGATGTACTACCTTTGTCATAAACGTTGCATTGTACTAAATCCACGTGAACTAAATTCCTTAGTCCCTGCCAGTGTCGCAGAGCTCGGCGTATCTAAATCTAGCTCAGCCTTAACGTAGATTAACGTCCCCACATGTCACGCCGCGCACCTGTGTAGGGCGCCTTAACTGATCCCGTACACTTCTTTTAGATATACACTGTGTGATTTATTAAAAAGCGTAAGTAGATGAATGCTGAAAAATGTAGGGATGTACTGCTTGTATGATAATTGTTCTAAAATTTGTATTGTTTTGTGGATGAAATATACCAACTTGGGAGAAAAGGCTAGGAAAAATGTAGGGATGTACTGCTTGTATAATAATTGTTCTAAAATTTGTATTGTTTTGTGGATGAAATATACCAACTTGGGAGAAAAGGCTATACATAGTAAAGTAGTAGGTCCTCTTTCCCTGGGAAGGTGTATTAATCTTTTGTTTTTTACCTTATATAATGTAAGATGATTCAATTGACGCTTAACTTTAATAGGAACTGGGTTTTAGAGAAAACTGCTGGATTACGCGGTTATATACATGGAATAGGTTTTCTACTTGAGGGTGGCAACCACAGAAAAGAATAGTATTATATATCAACAAGCCGGGCGGGCCATAGTTAAATGTCCTCCCGACATGTACATATATATATCCTATAATCCACTCAGGCAAGCCATGAGTACAAGTTAGTATTAAAAACGTTGCTATTGGTTTTACATATTAAAGGCTGATTGTGGCGAAACGTTAAGTCTGTAGGGAATAGAAACTCATTTTATTTTCCAATTACAAAAGTTATCCTGTCGTTTCCCACGTGGTTACCTGGAGACTGCCTTCCTTTTGTGTCTGAATCAAAATATCAACATGCACAACTTCGCCAGTTCTGCACATTCTCGGCATGATGTTGCAGCAATTTATTTATTTATCTCTGTCCAAAAAAAGGAAGTATTATCCAATTGTCGAGAAGCTATGCGCTTAGTTGTTTTTCTCATTTACCGAAAAATGACACAGAGACTTTACCCGAAGCGAGTCAGAGGCGAGTAACTGTCATGTCATGACAACCGGATAACCTTAAAAGTTTTAGAGCTGCATTCGTGATTTTGTTCTGTCGAGAAAAATATTTAGAATAGTTTTTTTCGGATTAGGCGAAGTATTAATCATATCTCATTTTATTCATATTTATAAGGCGAACACTTTTTCTAAAAGAACATATACTAAATTTGGCTTTTTAAGGTTGAACTGGCCGGTAACTTTTCCATACAAACGCCGTAGGATGATCACTCCCTTATTTGAGGTTTTAGGTCCAGAACTAAGCATGATATCGATTTATCTCTTCATTATCTAGGCTTGTCTTGGCACCGATTTGTAAAAAAAATCTTCACATGATAGTTATAAGCCTCGAAACATCCCTGTAATATCACGAATTTTAGCGCATGTTTAGTCGTAAATAAACTACTTATAGAGCATGAAATCCCTAAAATTATTTACATAGAAGCATAGCTCAGTTCATGATCATTTTAGATAACATTTTGGAAAACAAATACATCCAGTAGTATAATCATAAACATCCTAGAGCCAAAGGTCGGCACACATAGTTTTGCGCGCTAGTTTTTCGTTCAAAATATTGGGCATCTCATGTCAATACTTCCATTCCGCGGTGAGGGAAGCGGGCGGGCGGGTCTCATGCGCAGCACACATATATAATTAACAAAACGCACACTACCAAAAGTCACGTGCACCGCTCCGCGATCTTAGAACATAATATTATATTGTAGGAATGCCCTGTTGCTTTTTGGTGTGCAAGTATGTATACACTACCAATATGTAGTACTTACGTACTTATATATATTTATAATATATAAAGCTCGATTACCACTGACTGACTCACTGACTGACTGACTGACATAAATGTTCTCCTAGAAGGAGTAGAGTAGGGTTAAAATGATGTAGGACAAAAATGTTCGGGGGGTTTTGGTGAGTATGAGAAAAATCGAAAATCATTAAAAAGACGCCTGCCAAGTAAAGATGGATGACATATCTCAAAAACGGTAAGAGATAGGTAGGGGGTGTTTGAACAAATGTCATAGGGAATCTGGAGAGCAGTCGAATGACACCTGTCAAAAATCCAAAATGGCGGATTTCAAGATGGCCGCCATACAAATTGATCCGAGCCTGCTGAAGCGAGGCCGTTAGGCCGAGGTTCAGTAGGGGCGGAGCAGTTTGTATGATGGCCTTCTTGAAATCCGCCATTTTGGATTTGTCCCAGGTGCTCCTATCATTCTTTATACTGCATTTGGAGTGTATTACCTTATATTTTCGACTGTATTAGGAGTTTTTGTGGGATTTTTGACTGAATTTGGAGTTACTGTCCTACATAAGTGTAGTAGCGAGCCCGAAGGGCGAGCTCCTGGTGAGGCCGAAGGCCGAACTTTCAGTCCGCGAGGCCGAAGGCCGAGCGTATGACGCGCGAGCCCGAAGGGCGAGCTCTTGGCGAGGCCGCAGGCCGAGCCATGTTGGTAACTTGCGAGGCCGAAGGCCGAGCTCCGACTTGAGAGTTTTTTCCACGTCTCCGACTGGTCTCCATGGCAACTGCCCGCGGTAAGCGAAGCACCTACGAGTGGGGTTCCTTAACAAAAGTGACTCAGAACCTTGGTACCTTTCTGCCCGTACCACCTTTTTATGGCAGTAGGGTGAATCTGTTTTAGTGGCTACAGTATTGTTCTTTATTGTATTGAGTATTAATATGGGATTTCATACTTCTAATGGAGTTTTGAACATACTTTTTTTAATGTATAAGGTGTTTTGATATTGTTCAAACTTGCACAACGATAAATGCGGGCCGCATGCGGCCCGCACACTGCCCGAAAAACTAGTTTATTATAATATATAAAGCTCGATTACCACTGACTGACTGACTGACTCACTGACATAAATGTTCTCCTAGAAGGAGCAGAGTAGGGTAAAAATGAAGTATGGCAAAAATGTTCGGGTGGTTTTGGTGAGTATGAGAAAAATCGAAAATCATTAAAAAGACGCCTGCCAAGTGATGATGGATGACGTATCTCGAAAACGGTAAGAGATAGGTAGGGGGTGTTTGAACAAATGTCATAGGGAATCGGGAGAGCAGTCGAATGACATCTGTCAAAAATCCAAAATGGCGGATTTCAAGATGGCCGCCATACAAAATGCTCCGAGCCTGCTGAAGCGAGGCCGTTAGGCCGAGCTTCAGTAGGGGCGGAGCAGTTTGTATGGTGGCCGTCTTGAAATCCGACATTTTGGATGTGACCCACGTGCTCCTATCGTTCTTTATACTGAATTTGGAGTGTTTTACCTTATATTTTCGATTGTATTAGGAGTTTTTGTGGGATTTTCGACTGAATTTGGAGTTACTGTCCTACATTAGTGAAGTTGCGAGCCCGAAGGGCGAGCTCCTGGTGAGGCCGAAGGCCGAACTTTCGGTCCGCGAGGCCGAAGGCCGAGCGTATGATGCGCGAGCCCGAAGGGCGAGCGCTTGGCGAGGCCGCAGGCCGAGCCGTTTTAGTAACTTGCGAGGCCGAAGGCCGAGCTCCGACTTGAGAGTATTTTCCACGTCACCGACTGGTCTCCATGGCAACTGCCTGCGGTAACCGAAGCACCAACGAGTGGGGTTCCTTAACAAAAGTGACTCAGAACCTTGGTCCCATTCTGCCCGTACCACCTTTTTATGGCAGTAGGGTGAATTTGCTTTAGTGGCTACAGTATGGTTCATTATTGTATTGAGAGTTTAAATGGGATTTCATACTTCTATTGGAGTTTTGAACACAATTTTTTTTGTATCAGGTGTTTTTTTGACAGTTCCTACTGACTCAAGATAGATGCGGGCCGCATGCGGCCCGCACACTGCCCGAAAAACTAGTTTATAATATATAAAGCTCGATTACCACTCACTGACTGACTGACTGATTGACATAAATGTTCTCCTAGAAGGAGCAGAGTAGGGTAAAAATGAAGTATGGCAAAAATGTTCGGGGGGTTTTAGTGAGTATGAGAAAAATCGAAAATCATTAAAAAGACGCCTGCCAAGTAAAGATGAATGACGTATCTCGAAAACGATGCAAGATAGGTTGGGGGTGTTTGAACAAATGTCATAGGGAATCGGGAGAGCAGTCGAGTGACACCTGTCAAAAATCCAAAATGGCGGATTTCAAGATGGCCGCCATACAAAGTGATCCGAGCCTGCTGAAGCGAGGCCGTGAGGCCGAGCTTCAGTAGGGGCGGAGCAGTTTGTATGGTGGCCGTCTTGAAATCCGACATTTTGGATGTGACCCACATGCTCCTATCATTCTTTATACTGCATTTGGATTGTTTTGCCTTATATTTTCGACTGTATTAGGAGTTTTTGTGGGATTTTCGACTGAATTTGGAGTTACTGTCCTACATTGGTGTATAGCGAGCCCGAAGGGCGAGCTCCTGGTGAGGCCGTAGGCCGAACATTCGGCCCGCGAGGCCGAAGGCCGAGCGTATGGTGCGTGAGCCCGAAGGGCGAGCGCTCGGCGAGGCCGTAGGCCGAGCCGTATTAGTAACTTGCGAGGCCAAAGGCCGAGCTCCGACTTAAGAGTATTTTCCACGTCTCCGACTGGTCTCCATGGCAACTGCCCGCGGTAACCGAAGCACCTACGAGTGGGGTTCTTTAGCAAAAGTGACTCAGAACCTTGGTATCATTCTGCCCGTACCACCTTTTTATGGCAGTAGGGTGAATTTGCTTTAGTGGCTACAGTATGGTTCTTTATTGTATTGAGAGTTTATATGGGATTTCATACTTCTATTGGAGTTTTGAACATACTTTTTTCCAACGTATCAGGAGTTTTGATATAGTTTAGTACTGCATAACGATAAATGCGGGCCGCATGCGGCCCGCACACTGCCCGAAAAACTAGTTTATAATATATAAGGCTCGATTACCACTGACTGACTCACTGACTCACTGACATAAATGTTCTCCTAGAAGGAGCAGAGTAGGGTAAAAATGAAGTATGGCAAAAATGTTCGGCGGGTTTAGGTGAGTATGAGAAAAATCGAAAATCATTAAAAAGACGCCTGCCAAGTAAAGATGGATGACATATCTCGAAAACGGTAAGAGATAGGTAGGGGGTGTTTGAACAAATGTCATAGAGAATCGGGAGAGCAGTCGAATGACACCTGTCAAAAATCCAAAATGGCGGATTTCAAGATGGCCGCCATACAAAATGCTCCGAGCCTGCTGAAGCGAGGCCTTTAGGCCGAGCTTCAGTAGGGGCGGAGCAGTTTGTATGGTGGCCTTCTTGAAATCCGCCATTTTGGATTTGTCCCAGGTGCTCCTCTCATTCTTCATACTGCATTTGGAGTGTTTTACCTTATATTTTCGACTGTATTAGGAGTTTTTGTGGGTTTTTTGACTGAATTTGGAGTAACTGTTCTACATTAGTGTATAGCGAGCCCAAAGGGCAACCACCTGGTGAGGCCGAAGGCCGAACTTTCGGTCCGCGAGGCCGAAGGCCGAGCGAATGGTGCGCGAGCCCGAAGGGCGAGCGCTTGGCGAGGCCGCAGGCCGAGCCGTATTAGTAACTTGCGAGGCCGAAGGCCGAGCTCCGACTTGAGAGTATTTTCCACGTCACCGACTGGTCTCCATGGCAACTGCCTGCGGTAACCGAAGCACCTACGAGTGGGGTTCCTTAACAAAAGTGATTCAGAACCTTGGTACCATTCTGCCCGTACCACCTTTTTATGGCAGTAGGGTGAATTTGGTTTGGTGATAACAGTACGGTTCTCTATTGTATTAAGGGTTTGTATGGGAAATCGTACATCTTTAGGTGTTTTGAAATAATTTTTTTTAATGTATAAGGTGTTTTGATATTGTTCAAACTTGCACAACGATAAATGCGGGCCGCATGCGGCCCGCACACTGCCCGAAATACTAGTTTATAATATATAAGGCTCGATTACCACTGACTGACTCACTGACTCACTGACATAAATGTTCTCCTAGAAGGAGCAGAGTAGGGTAAAAATGAAGTATGGCAAAAATGTTCGGCGGGTTTAGGTGAGTATGAGAAAAATCGAAAATCATTAAAAAGACGCCTGCCAAGTAAAGATGAATGACATATCTCAAAAACGGTACAAGATAGGTAGAGGGTGTTTGAACAAATGTCATAGGGAATTGGGAGAGCAGTCGGATGACATCTGTCAAAAATCCAAAATGGTGGATTTCAAGATGGCCGCCATACAAAGTGATCCGAGCCTGCTGAAGCGAGGCCGTTAGGCCGAGCTTCAGTAGAGGCGGAGCAGTTTGTATGGTGGCTGTCTTGAAATCCGACATTTTGGATGTGACCCACGTGCTCCTATCATTCTTTATACTGCATTTGGAGTGTTTTACCTAATATTTTCGACTGTATTAGGAGTTTTTGTGGGATTTTTGACTAAATTTGGAGTTACTGTCCTACATAAGTGAAGTAGCGAGCCCGAAGGGCGAGCTTCTGGTGAGGCCGAAGGCCGAACTTTCGGTCCGCGAGGCCGAAGGCCGAGCGTATGATGCGTGAGCCCGAAGGGCGAGCGCCTGGCGAGGCCGTAGGCCGAGCCGTATTAGTAACTTGCGAGGCCGAAGGCCGAGCTCCGACTTGAGAGTATTTTCCACATCTCCGACTGGTCTCCATGGCAACTGCCTGCGGTAACCGCAGCAACTACGAGTGGGGTTCCTTAACAAAAGTGACTCAGAACCTTGGTACCATTCTGCCCGTACCACCTTTTTATGGCAGTAGGGTGAATCTGCTTTAGTGGCTACAGTATGGTTCTTTATTGTATTGAGAGTTTATATGGGATTTCATTCTTCTATTGGAGTTTTGAACATACTTTTTTCCAACGTATCATGAGTTTTGATATAGTTTAGTACTGCATAACGATAAATGCGGGCCGCATGCGGCCCGCACACTGCCCGAAAAACTAGTTTATTATTTATAATATATAAGGCTCGATTACCACTGACTCACTGACTGACTGATTGACATAAATGTTCTCCTAGAAGGAGCATAGTAGGGCTAAAATGATGTATGGCAGAAATGTTCGAGGGGTTTTGATGAGTATGAGAAAAATCGAAAATCATTAAAAAGACGCCTGCCAAGTGAAGATGGATGACGTATCTCAAAAACGGTAAGAGATAGGTAGGGGGTGTTTGAACAAATGTCATAGGGAATAAGGAGAGCAGTCGAATGACATCTGTCAAAAATCCAAAATGGCGGATTTCAAGATGGCCGCCATACAAATTGATCCGAGCCTGCTGAAGCGAGGCCGTTAGGCCGAGCTTCAGTAGGGGCGGAGCAGTTTGTATGGTGGTCGTCTTGAAATCCGACATTTTGGATGTGTCTTACATGCTCCTATCATTCTTTATACTGCATATGGAGTGTTTTACCTTTATTTTCAACTGTATTAGGAGTTTTTGTGGGAGTTTTGACTGAATTTGGAGTTACTGTCCTACGTTAGTGTAGTAGCGAGCCCGAAGGGCGAGCTCCTGGTAAGGCCGAAGGCCGAACTTTCGGTCCGCGAGGCCGAAGGCCAAGCGTATGATGCGTGAGCCCGAAGGGCGAGCGCTTGGCGAGGCCGTAGGCAAAGCCGTATTAGTAACTTGCGAGGCCGAAGGCCGAGCTCCGACTTGAGAGTATTTTCCACGTCACTGACTGGTCTCCATGGCAACTGCCTGCGGTAACCGAAGCACCTACGAGTGGGTATCCTTAACAAAAGTGACTCAGAACCTTGGTACTATTCTGCCCGTACCACCTTTTTATGGCAGTAGGGTGAATCTGGTTTGGTGGCTACAGTTTGGTTCCTTATTGCATTAAGAGTTTGTATGGGAAATCGTACATCTTTTGGTGTTTTGAAATATTTTTTTTTAATGTACAAGGTGTTTTGATATTGTTCAAACTTGCACAACGATAAATGCGGGCCGCATGCGGCCCGCACACTGCCCGAAAAACTAGTTTATAATATATAAAGCTCGATTACCACTGACTGACTGACATAAATGTTCTCCTAGAAGGAGTCGAGTAGGAGCAACATGATGTATGGCAAAAATGTTCGGGGGGTTTAGGTGAGTATGAGAAAAATCGAAAATCATCAAAATGACGCCTGCCAAGTTAAGATGGATGACATATCTCGAAAACGGTGCAAGATAGGTAGGGGGTGTTTGAACAAATGTCATAGGGAATCGAGAGAGCAGTCGAATGACACCTGTCAAAAATCCAAAATGGCGGATTTCAAGATGGCCGCCATACAAAATGCTCCGAGCCTGCTGAAGCGAGGCCTTTAGGCCGAGCTTCAGTAGGGGCGGAGCAGTTTGAATGGTGGGCTTCTTGAAATCCGCCGTTTTGGATTTGTCCCAGGTGCTCCTCTCATTCTTCATACTGCATTTGGAGTGTTTTACCATATATTTTCGACTGTATTAGGAGTTTTTGTGGGTTTTTTGACTGAATTTGGAGTAACTGTCCTACATTAGTGTATAGCGAGCCCAAAGGGCAACCACCTGGTGAGGCCGAAGGCCGAACTTTCGGTCCGCGAGGCCGAAGGCCGAGCGAATGAAGCGCGAGCCCGAAGGGCGAGCGCTTGGCGAGGCCGCAGGCCGAGCCGTGTTAGTAACTTGCGAGGCCGAAGGCCGAGCTCCGACTCGAGAGTATTTTCCACATCTCCGACTGGTCTCCATGGCAACTGCCCGCGGTAACCGAAGCACCTACGAGTGGGGTTCCTTAAGAAAAGTGACTTAGAACCTTGGTACCATTCTGCCCGTACCACCTTTTTATAGCAGTAGGGTGAATTTGCTTTAGTGGCTACAGTATGGTTCTTTATTGTATTGAGAGTTTATATGGGATTTCATGCTTCTATTGGAGTTTTGAACACACAATTTTTTTAATGTATCAGGCGTTTTTTTGACAGTTCCTACTGACTCAAGATAGATGCGGGCCGCATGCGGCCCGCACACTGCCCGAAAAACTAGTTTATAATATATAAGGCTCGATATATAAGGCTCGATTACCACTGACTCACTGACTGACTGATTGACATAAATGTTCTCCTAGAAGGAGCATAGTAGGGCTAAAATGATGTATGGCAGAAATGTTCGAGGGGTTTTGATGAGTATGAGAAAAATCGAAAATCATTAAAAAGACGCCTGCCAAGTGAAGATGGATGACGTATCTCAAAAACGGTAAGAGATAGGTAGGGGGTGTTTGAACAAATGTCATAGGGAATAAGGAGAGCAGTCGAATGACATCTGTCAAAAATCCAAAATGGCGGATTTCAAGATGGCCGCCATACAAATTGATCCGAGCCTGCTGAAGCGAGGCCGTTAGGCCGAGCTTCAGTAGGGGCGGAGCAGTTTGTATGGTGGCCGTCTTGAAATCCGACATTTTGGATGTGTCTTACATGCTCCTATCATTCTTTATACTGCATATGGAGTGTTTTACCTTTATTTTCAACTGTATTAGGAGTTTTTGTGGGAGTTTTGACTGAATTTGGAGTTACTGTCCTACGTTAGTGTAGTAGCGAGCCCGAAGGGCGAGCTCCTGGTAAGGCCGAAGGCCGAACTTTCGGTCCGCGAGGCCGAAGGCCAAGCGTATGATGCGTGAGCCCGAAGGGCGAGCGCTTGGCGAGGCCGTAGGCAAAGCCGTATTAGTAACTTGCGAGGCCGAAGGCCGAGCTCCGACTTGAGAGTATTTTCCACGTCACTGACTGGTCTCCATGGCAACTGCCTGCGGTAACCGAAGCACCTACGAGTGGGTATCCTTAACAAAAGTGACTCAGAACCTTGGTACTATTCTGCCCGTACCACCTTTTTATGGCAGTAGGGTGAATCTGGTTTGGTGGCTACAGTTTGGTTCCTTATTGCATTAAGAGTTTGTATGGGAAATCGTACATCTTTTGGTGTTTTGAAATATTTTTTTTTAATGTACAAGGTGTTTTGATATTGTTCAAACTTGCACAACGATAAATGCGGGCCGCATGCGGCCCGCACACTGCCCGAAATACTAGTTTATAATATATAAGGCTCGATTACCACTGACTGACTCACTGACTCACTGACATAAATGTTCTCCTAGAAGGAGCAGAGTAGGGTAAAAATGAAGTATGGCAAAAATGTTCGGCGGGTTTAGGTGAGTATGAGAAAAATCGAAAATCATTAAAAAGACGCCTGCCAAGTAAAGATGAATGACATATCTCAAAAACGGTACAAGATAGGTAGAGGGTGTTTGAACAAATGTCATAGGGAATTGGGAGAGCAGTCGGATGACATCTGTCAAAAATCCAAAATGGTGGATTTCAAGATGGCCGCCATACAAAGTGATCCGAGCCTGCTGAAGCGAGGCCGTTAGGCCGAGCTTCAGTAGAGGCGGAGCAGTTTGTATGGTGGCTGTCTTGAAATCCGACATTTTGGATGTGACCCACGTGCTCCTATCATTCTTTATACTGCATTTGGAGTGTTTTACCTTATATTTTCGACTGTATTAGGAGTTTTTGTGGGATTTTGGACTGAATTTGGAGTTACTGTCCTACGTTAGTGTAGTAGCGAGCCCGAAGGGCGAGCTCCTGGTGAGGCCGAAGGCCGAACTTTCGGCTCGCGAGGCCGAAGGCCGAGCGTATTGTGCGTGAGCCCGAAGGGCGAGCGCTTGGCGAGGCCGCAGGCCAAGCCGTGTTAGTAACTTGCGAGGCCGAAGGCCGAGCTCCGACTTGAGAGTATTTTCCACGTCACCGACTGGTCTCCATGGCAACTGCCCGCGGTAACCGAAGCACCTACGAATGGGGTTCCTTAACAAAAGTGACTCAGAACCTTGGTTCCATTCTGCCCGTACCACCTTTTTATGGCAGTAGGGTGAATCTGCTTTAGTGGCTACAGTATGGTTCATTATTGTATTGAGAGTTTATATGGGATTTCATACTTCTATTGGAGTTTTGGACACTTTTTTTTTATGTATAACGTTTTTTTATGACAGTTCCTACTGACTTAAGATAGATGCGGGCCGCATGCGGCCCGCACACTGCCCGAAAAACTAGTTATTTATAATATATAAAGCTCGATTACCACTGACTGACTCACTGACTGACTGACTGACATAAATGTTCTCCTAGAAGGAGTAGAGTAGGGTTAAAATGATGTATGGCAAAAATGTTCGGGGGGTTTTGGTGAGTATGAGAAAAATCGAAAATCATAAAAAGACGCCTGCCAAGTAAAGATGGATGACATATCTCAAAAACGGTACAAGATAGGTAGGGGGTGTTTGAACAAATGTCATAGGGAATCGGGAGAGCAGTCGGATGACATCTGTCAAAAATCCAAAATGGCGGATTTCAAGATGGCCGCCATACAAAATGATCCGAGCCTGCTGAAGCGAGGCCTTTAGGCCGAGCTTCAGTAGGGGCGGAGCAGTTTGTATGGTGGCCGTCTTGAAATCCGACATTTTGGATGTGACCCACGTGCTCCTATCATTCTTTATACTGCATTTGGAGTGTTTTGCCTTCATTTTCGACTGAATTGGGAGTTTTTGTGGGATTTTTTACTGAATTTGGAGTAACTGTTCTACGTTAATGTAGTAGCGAGCCCGAAGGGCGAGCTCCTGGTGAGGCCGAAGGCCGAACTTTCGGCTCGCGAGGCCGAAGGCCGAGCGTATGGTGCGTGAGCCCGAAGGGCGAGCGCTTGGCGAGGCCGCAGGCCGAGCCGTATTAGTAACTTGCGAGGCCGAAGGCCGAGCTCCGACTTGAGAGTTTTTTCCACGTCTCCGACTGGTCTCCATGGCAACTGCCCGCGGTAACCGAAGCACCTACGAGTGGGGTTCCTTAACAAAAGTGATTAAGAACCTGGGTACCATTGTGCCCGTACCTCCTTTTTAAGGCAGTAGGGTGAATCTGCTATAGTAGCTACAGTATGGTTCTCTACTGTATTACAAGTTTATATGGGATTTCATACTTCTATTGAAGTTTTGAACATATTTTTATTATGTATGAGGTGTTTTTGTGACAGTTCCTACTGACTCAAGATAGATGCGGGCCGCATGCGGCCCGCACACTGCCCGAAAAACTAGTTTATAATATATAAAGCTCGATTACCACTGACTCACTGACTCACTGACATAAATGTTCTCCTAGAAGGAGCAGAGTAGGGTAAAAATGAAGTATAGCAAAAATGTTCGGGATGTTTTGGTTAGTATGAGAAAAATCGAAAATCATTAAAAAGACGCCTGCCAAGTGAAGTTGGATGACGTATCTCGAAAACGGTAAGAGATAGGTAGGGGGTGTTTGAACAAATGTCATAGGGAATCGGGAGAGCAGTCGAATGACACCTGTCAAAAATCCAAAATGGCGGATTTCAAGATGGCCGCCATACAAAATGCTCCGAGCCTGCTGAAGCGAGGCCTTTAGGCCGAGCTTCAGTAGGGGCGGAGCAGTTTGTATGGTGGCCGTCTTGAAATCCGTCATTTTGGATGTGCCCCACGTGCTCCTATCATTCTTTATACTGCATTTGGAGTGTTTTACCTTATATTTTCGACTGTATTAGGAGTTTTTGTGGGATTTTTGACTGAATTTGGAGTTAATGTCCTATGATAGCGTATAGCGAGCCCGAAGGGCGAGCTCCGGGTGAGGCCGAAGGCCGAACTTTCGGCTTGCGAGGCCGAAGGCCGAGCGTATGGTGCGTGAGCCCGAAGGGCGAGCGCTTGGCGAGGCCGCAGGCCGAGCCATGTTAGTAACTTGCGAGGCCGGAGGCCGAGCTCCGACTCGAGAGTATTTTCCACGTCATCGACTGGTCTCCATGGCAACTGCCCGCGGTAACCGAAGCACCTACGAGTGGGGTTCCTTAACATAAGTAACTCAGAACCTTGGTACCATTCTGCCCGTACCACCTTTTTATGGCAGTAGGGTGAATTTGGTTTGGTGGGTACAGTACGGTTCTCTAATGTATAAAGTGTTAGTATGGGAAATCGTACATCTTTTGGTGTTTTGAAAATTTTTTTGTTAATGTATAAGGTGTTTTGATATTGTTCAAACTTGCACAACGATAAATGCGGGCCGCATGCGGCCCGCACACTGCCCGAAAAACTAGTTAATAATATATAAAGCTCGATTACCACTCACTGACTGACTGACTGACTGATTGACATAAATGTTCTCCTAGAAGGAGTAGAGTAGGGTAAAAATGAAGTATGGCAAAAATGTTCGGGTGGTTTTGGTGAGTATGAGAAAAATCGAAAATCATTAAAAAGACGCCTGCCAAGTAAAGATGAATGACGTATCTCGAAAACGGTACAAGATAGGTAGGGGGTGTTTGAACAAATGTCATAGGGAATTGGAAGAGCAGTCGAATGACACCTGTCAAAAATCCAAAATGGCGGATTTCAAGATGGCCGCCATACAAAGTGATCCGAGCCTGCTGAAGCGAGGCCGTTAGGCCGAGCTTCAGTAGGGGCGGAGCAGTTTGTATGGTGGCCGTCTTGAAATCCGACATTTTGGATGTGTTTTACGTGCTCCTATCATTCTTTATACTGCATTTGGAGTGTTTTACCTTATATTTTCGACTGTATTAGGAGTTTTTGTGGGATTTTCGACTGAATTTGGAGTTACTGTCCTACATTGGTGTATAGCGAGCCCGAAGGGCGAGCTTCTGGTGAGGCCGAAGGCCGAACTTTCGGCTCGCGAGGCCGAAGGCCGAGCGCATGGTGCGTGAGCCCGAAGGGCGAGCGCTTGGCGAGGCCGGAGGCCGAGCCGTGTTAGTAACTTGCGAGGCCGAAGGCCGAGCTCCGACTTGAGAGTATTTTCCACATCTCCGACTGGTCTCCATGGCAACTGCCCGCGGTAACCGAAGCACCTACGAGTGGGGTTCCTTAACAAAAGTGACTCAGAACCTTGGTACCATTCTGCCCGTACCACCTTTTTATGGCAGTAGGGTGAATCTGCTTTAGTGGCTACAGTATGGTTCTTTATTGTATGGAGAGTTTATTTGGGATTTCATACTTCTATTGGTGTTTTGAACATACTTTTTTTTAATGTCTCTGGTGTTTATTTGACAATTCCTACTGACTCAAGATAGATGCGGGCCGCATGCGGCCCGCACACTGCCCGAAATACTAGTTTATAATATATAAAGCTCGATTACCACTCACTGACTGACTCACTGACTGACATAAATGTTCTCCTAGAAGGAGCAGAGTAGGGTTAAAATGATGTATGACAAAAATGTTCGGGGGGTTTTAGTGAGTATGAGAAAAATCGAAAATCATTAAAAAGACGCCTGCCAAGTAAAGATGGGTGACATATCTCAAAAACGGTACAAGATAGGTAGGGGGTGTTTGAACAAATGTCATAGGGAATCGGGAGAGCAGTCGAATGACACCTGTCAAAAATCCAAAATGGCGGATTTCAAGATGGCCGCCATACAAAATGCTCCGAGCCTGCTGAAGCGAGGCCTTTAGGCCGAGCTTCAGTAGGGGCGGAGCAGTTTGTATGGTGGCCTTCTTGAAATCCGCCATTTTGGATTTGTCCCAGGTGCTCCTATCATTCTTTATACTGCATTTGGAGTGTTTTACCTTCATTTTCGACTGAATTAGAAGTTTTTGTAGGATTTTTGACTGAATTTGGAGTTACTGTCCTACATTAGTGAAGTAGCGAGCCCGAAGGGCGAGCTCCTGGTGAGGCCGAAGGGCGAGCGCTTGGCGAGGCCGCAGGCCGAGCCGTTTTAGTAACTTGCGAGGCCGAAGGCCGAGCTCCGACTTGAGAGTTTTTTCCACGTCTCCGACTGGTCTCCATGGCAACTGCCCGCGGTAACCGAAGCACCTACGAGTGTAGTGAGGTTCCTTTACAAAAGTGACTCAGAACCTTGGTACCATTCTGCCCGTACCACCTTTTTATGGCAGTTGGGTGAATCTGGTTTGGTGGCTACAGTTTGGTTCCTTATTGATTTAAGAATTTATATGGGATTTCATACTTCTATTGGAGTTTTGGACATTACTTTTTTTAATGTACAACGTACTTTTATGACAGTTCCTACTGACTCAAGATAGATGCGGGCCGCATGCGGCCCGCACACTGCCCGAAATACTAGTTATAATATATAAGGCTCGATTACCACTGACTGACTCACTGACTCACTGACATAAATGTTCTCCTAGAAGGAGCAGAGTAGGGTAAAAATGAAGTATGGCAAAAATGTTCGGCGGGTTTAGGTGAGTATGAGAAAAATCGAAAATCATTAAAAAGACGCCTGCCAAGTAAAGATGAATGACATATCTCAAAAACGGTACAAGATAGGTAGAGGGTGTTTGAACAAATGTCATAGGGAATTGGGAGAGCAGTCGGATGACATCTGTCAAAAATCCAAAATGGTGGATTTCAAGATGGCCGCCATACAAAGTGATCCGGGCCTGCTGAAGCGAGGCCGTTAGGCCGAGCTTCAGTAGAGGCGGAGCAGTTTGTATGGTGGCTGTCTTGAAATCCGACATTTTGGATGTGACCCACGTGCTCCTATCATTCTTTATACTGCATTTGGAGTGTTTTACCTAATATTTTCGACTGTATTAGGAGTTTTTGTGGGATTTTTGACTAAATTTGGAGTTACTGTCCTACATAAGTGAAGTAGCGAGCCCGAAGGGCGAGCTTCTGGTGAGGCCGAAGGCCGAACTTTCGGTCCGCGAGGCCGAAGGCCGAGCGTATGATGCGTGAGCCCGAAGGGCGAGCGCCTGGCGAGGCCGTAGGCCGAGCCGTATTAGTAACTTGCGAGGCCGAAGGCCGAGCTCCGACTTGAGAGTATTTTCCACATCTCCGACTGGTCTCCATGGCAACTGCCTGCGGTAACCGCAGCAACTACGAGTGGGGTTCCTTAACAAAAGTGACTCAGAACCTTGGTACCATTCTGCCCGTACCACCTTTTTATGGCAGTAGGGTGAATCTGCTTTAGTGGCTACAGTATGGTTCTTTATTGTATTGAGAGTTTATATGGGATTTCATTCTTCTATTGGAGTTTTGAACATACTTTTTTACAACGTATCATGAGTTTTGATATAGTTTAGTACTGCATAACGATAAATGCGGGCCGCATGCGGCCCGCACACTGCCCGAAAAACTAGTATATATATATATATATATATATATATATTTACATAGGTATGTTGGGAGTTGGGGACCGGATTTTCTTTCGCATTTGATTAGTTTGTTCGTGATAGTAAGTGTCGGACGCCATAATCCATATAGATAGGTAGGTACTTGGGTAATATAAATACGTAACTATGTCTAGGTACTCACCTACTCTCACCTAAGTTAGTACCTAGTAGGTATTAGTCAATACGCAGGTCATGATAGCTATGGTGAGTACCTTTTTTTTTTTTTTTATGGATTGTGACGGACAAGCCCGAGTCCCACCTGATGTTAAGTGGACTAACCTCTGCCTATAACAGACGCATTTCGTCAGCGACGAATTATCTAAGGTCGCTAGCCAGGCGGGCATTCACAAAATGCCCTTCCACCATGCGGTGAAGCTCAAGCTCTGGGCGGGATTCGAACCATGGACCTAATCATTTTAGCAACACTTAGACAATATAAAAAGCTGCATTTGGTTAGATATGGTATGGACGTAGGTAGTCCGCATTATTTTTAGAATATAGTCTAAGCAGTAATATAGCTTCGAGAAAGTACCTACCTAACACAACGTAGTAAAGGGTTAGAATTAGAAGCTCAATGGAAGATACCTACCTATCTACGATATAATTATCATTTATCATATAGGCCTGCCTAGGCACGCAACTGTCAGCGATGTCAAATCGACATTCGCGGGCGCGCATTACATTGCATACCTATCTACATAGCTATAAGATCACAACAAATAATAAAGCTAGTACTATGTATATACCTACGTAAATTAGTAGAATAAGTATGTATATTTGTAGTAGGTACTTATACCTAAGGTAGTACGAAAGTTTATATGGTAAACTTAGCGATGATTGTAGGCACTTACCTAATCAAAAATAACCTATGATTAGTTATTGATTTTTATTGGAAATAATTTAAATTAGTTAAGGGTAGGTAGAGAATTTTTATTCCAAATGTGTTCTACCAGGATTGGTAGATCCATGATGCCATCGTACATTACCGCTTAGAGACAGATTTTGAAATCGGTACGACACACTCTCATCTCAAAGCTCGCTAGCCGGGCGAGCATTCGCAAAACAACCTTCCACCATGCGGTGAAGTTCATGCCCGCGGCGGGATTCGACCCATAGACCTGTTGCGCGGCAGTCCATTGCTAAGAGCCATCACTGCTTCCCGTTAAGTGTTTAGTGACAGAATTTCTACTTGAGGGTGGTAGCTAGCCAAGCGAGCATTCGCAAAATGCCTTTCTACCAAGCGGTGAATTTCAAGCCCGCGGCGGGATTCGAACCATAGACCTGCTGCGTGGCAGTCCAAACCTAATGCCACTGAGCCATCACTGCTTCCCGTTAGGTGCTTTCTGACAGATTTTCTACTTGAGGGTGGTAGCTATCCAGGCGAGCATTCGCAAAATGCTCTTCACCAACGCGGGGAAGCTCAATATCGCGGCTGGATTCGAACCATGGACCTGCTGCGCGGCAGTCACTAGCTAATGCCACTGGCCCATCACTGCTTCCCGTTAGGCGCTTACTGACAGATTTTCTGCTTGAGGATGGTGGCTAGCCAGGCGAACATTTGCAAAATGCCCTATGCCCTTCCACCAAGCGGTGAAGCTCGAGCCTGCAGCGGGATTCGAACCATAAACATGCTGCGAGGCAGTCCATAGCTAATGCCACTGAGTTCACGTTAGTTGCATGGTGACAGATTTTCTACTTGGGTAGCTATCCCGGCGAGCATTCGCAAAATGCTCTTTTCTTATGCCTGATAGGTTAGCCTTTGACCACTATCTCACCTGATGGTAAGTGATGATGTGGTCGAAGATGTTGTTCAGGCTAACCTAGAAGTACTGGCTCTCAAGGACAGCTGCCGGAACACACCGTTAGGTGCTTGGCGACAGATTTTCTACTTGAGGGTGGTAGCTATACAGGCGGGCATTCGCAAAATGCCCTACCACCATGCTATAACGACTGCCATCCTAAGACCACAACCGGGACCAACGGCTTAACGTGCCCTCCGAAGCAAGGAAGCGCTCAGTAGTATTGTCCTAGCAGTCACCCATCCAACTCATGACCGCGCGCGACGGTGCTGATCGGTTGAGAACAGCTAAGTAAACTTCGCTACGAACTCTCCACCACGCGGTGAAGCTCAATATCGCGGCGGGATTCAAACTATGGACCTGCTGCGCAGTAGTCCATAACCAATGCCACTGAGCCATCACTGCTTACCTTTAGGTGCTTGGCGACCGATTTTTTACTTGAGGGTAGTAGCTATCCAGGCGGGCATTCGTAAAATGCTCTTCTACCACGCGGTGAAGATTAAGCCCGCGACGGGATTCGAACCATGGACCAGCTGCGCGGAAGTCCATAACCTATGCCACTGAGCCGTCACTGCTTTACAAAATATGTTGTAGTAAAAGCAGTAACTTGCTAATTATGTAATAAATAATTATTGTAGGTAAATATTTACTACATCAATATGAAAAGAACAAACTAATACATTTACTATGTACCTACAAATCATTGTACCTACTTACTAAATATTTACCTACTATAGGTGAAATAACATCAGTATGTTATTATAAAACGAACGAAAATTATAACAACAGGTACCTACTGTCCGAACCAAAATGTATTCCTCTGTGAATATATAATATTATTTTATAAGAAATACCTACACACGTCGTGACGTAGCTTGAGACACTATCTCCGTCCGTCGTCAAACATCGTAATTCGTTCGGCATGGTTCGGCTTTCATTGATATATCGCAAACAAGTGTGCGTAATTAGCGTAGATGCAATACGGGTGTGTGATGCGCGATCACTATCTTCGTACTACTTATCACGGAGTCTTGCCCTTTCCCACAAAGGTATAGGTGAAATAGCATGCTTTGTGGCCTCGCCCGCTGATAAGTTCGAGCCGTCGGCAAGTGCATCCTTAAGACTTAATTCACCTTGGAACATTTTGGAATCTCTAGGAGCTAGATCGATCCTGAGTTTGATGGTTTTTGGACTGATTCGAGAAAGGATTTTTCAGTTGCAGTTCAAATTCTGGTAGTGTGCCAACTAGATGGCAACAGTCATTCCCCCTACTTTAGGGGACTAAAACATATCTGGTAAAACTTTAGTATTTCGATAAATTTTGCCTGCCTCTTTGGGGTAAACTAGCTGGATAATATGTTGTTAAACGGTTTGTAGTTACAAGAAAATAACAAGTTAACCTATTACACATAACAGGATTAATTCAACATTATAAAATAATCATGAGCGAAAAATAACTACACTTATTGTCATGAAACTTAAATCTACGGAGAGTACGACCTACATGTCGAAAAACTATAGGCTTTGCTGTTTTTCTCATTTCCCGCACAAAGACACAAACAACTTTAGCCGGAGCGACTCAAGGGCAGGCCAACTGTCGTGTAATTACAACCGGATAACGTTTGAAACTTAGGTACTGTGTTTAGAAAACAATTTTATGCGTATATTTACCCCTATTTTAAACTAACTTATATATATGTGGAATATTAAGGTGTGATATATCTTTCTGATATTATTTTAGCACTATAATCCTTTGTTAATGGACAACCATATTTATCAGACAAAGAATTTTAAAATGAGACAGTTTTTCTCAAATTTGTTCATTATAAACCATATAGAAATGTTATATTATTATTGAAATTTTGTTTTCTTTGAGTTTCTAACGAAAGGTAGTATAGGTTATTGGTCCTTTTTATTCTGTCTATCGGCAAAGACCATGAACCTGGGATTTTTCTGTGGTTAGTAGTAACAAGTACTCTAATTATTATTTAATATTAATAGGATTTAACATCTAACGTAGATTGTATATACATAAATTTTTTGGACTTTATGCTAAATGTGGCAATGGGACATTTATTTGAAGATTTTTTCTTCGTGGTTCCATGGTTTTGCCTCACCAATCTTGTATATAATAACGAAAAGCATTCATATATACTCTCTTTTCTAACATCTGTATGATCTTTTTATAATCAGACAAGTGTCTGGTGACAGATAAATGACGATTACAAAACGTAGATAAAATAATTAATGTCCTTTATTATTTTTTCTGCCTTTTACGATAAAAATCCCTGACTAATCAGACGCGTCATAAAAGGCGCCGCAGTAAAATGGGGCGTCATAAAGCGTAATGATATCTTCCTGTGCCTATTTCTTTAGGAACTTCTTGCAAATAGGCACACAATAGAAGCATGTGGTCACAATATAAATGAGAACGTTGAAGTTAGCTCCAATAATTAATTACAAATTAAACAAACTTACCTAAGTAGAGGTTCAAGAACAAGTTGATACTCCAGCTCCTCGCGTTACTGAACGCGTTGTCTCATACAAATTTCATCTATTCTTCTTCTTGGAGGTTAGATAGGTTAGAGTATGAAATCGTTGCTTTAACGTAGTGGCTATTTTCAATAAAAATGAAATCTCCGCGGTACAAGACAACAACCACAAAATATAAAATTCATAAAATAAATAAAACTTATGTCTAATGAACCCGATTGTAGTTAAGAGTATTGCTCTGCCAGTCTATTAATATCACGAATCATTTCCCACTTCCTAAATATTCACTATGGGCAAGCTGGTAATAGATGCCCACCATATTTTATAAACTATTACTTAAAACTATATCTAACGATTTAAACTACAATTAACTGTTTCAATTTATATCTCATTTTTTTTTATGTATGTCTGGTGAGCCAACAATTATTACCTTTTTTTATGCCTGATAGGTTAGCCTTTGACCACTTTCTCACCTAATTGTAAGTGATGATGCGGTCGATGGTGTTGTTCAGGCTAACTAGAATTACTGGCTCTCAAGGACAGCTGCCGAAACACTACGTTAGTTGCTTGGCGAAAGATTTTTCTTCTTGAGGGTGGTAGCTAGCCAGGCGGGCATTCGCAAAATGCTCTACCACCATGCTCTAACGACTGCCATCCTAAGACAACAACCAGGACCGACGGCTTAACGTTTTAACATACACGACATTTTTATCTATAGATACTATAGTACAGCGCTCAATGTATAATCTCTTAAAGGCTAACACAACATGCTACTAGTAATTACATGTAATTAAAATATTCTAGGGTTTTCTTTGTAAAGAATTGTCTTCAAAAAAATAAGGACTCCCACCGCACGGGGTAGGGGCTGGTTCTATAGTTGTTATTAGTAAGTAGGTTAATTGAAACCTTGATTACAAAGGCATTTTCCAAACGCAAGGGGGGCTCTTAATTGAGGCTACTAAAATGTATATGTACATACCATAGCTTTCTCCACCATCTCCCGTAGTCGGAGTCTCCTTTGCAGAGGCCTCGGTGCGGTCACTTTCCATGCACGTCACTAATATCACATAGCGTAGTAATACAGTTCTAATAAAGATAACACTGGCAGTAATGCCGCAATATTTGCACTTATTTTAAATTACCAATGCGACACCGTCGTGGTGTATGGAGCGGGGCGCGGTCTAACGACGACTCTCAATGGTACTGGTTTGCCGCGGCGACACGAAGGCTCGTTCGCGGCTCGTTGCGGGTAGTATGAAAAAACTATACATGCTTTGACATACAAATAGTAACCACAAAAAAGAACCAGTTACTTTTAAAAATAACAAGAAGAAGGGCGCTTCGAGTCACTTTATCTAATTAAAAAGTCGAAACCTAAACGTATTCTGCGAAACCGACCTAGGGATTCCGCAAATGCGTCGGCTATCTAGGCACAATTATTAAAAGACCTACTCAGTCTATGAATCTCATAATTTGCTACTAAACAGTCTGTAGAAAGGGTGGACATAAAAGTTCTATATATAATTCAAATATTACCTAACTTAGGTATTAGTTTATATTTTTGATATAACCTCCTTCATCGGGAATATTGTCTCAATAACATTAGTGTTCTCAATAAAATAGTAGACTATATTAAGTGGAGTAACTATATCAAAGATCTTTCTAACGAGGAATCTATCCTCTTAAGGTAACATGATTAGACCTGTCATTTCATTACGTTAAAGCAATTCTTGAAATTCATTAACAATTTGATAGCATCTGAATTAGCTAAGGCGTCACAATTTTTGTTACTGATAATATATTTTTGGATTTAAAATATGTATCCCTTTTCTCGACAGAAAATACTTCATTCGTTTTCACGACAACACCATGTACTGAAACTTAACAATATCGTCAGAATAGGCATAATAACCGAAGAACCTTTCTTCTAAATTCGACCGCTTTGCAAATGACGTCACGGGGTTCGAAGTCGAAGACGTCATTAACGACTTACAATTGTATTTGTTCAGTCACAATAACTCTTATGGTCTTGCAGTTGAAGTTGAGAATCGCTAGGCGGTGTAGCTTTTTATGTTGGTGTTACGGGTGTCATTGACGGATCTCTGACATTTCTCATCGAGAGCCATTATGAAATGTCACAGACGATACCTCGACACGCGCTGTCGCTCATTTCGCGAAATAAATTCTGCGATTACTTTGGGTACCTTCGCTTTTTTACCGGTTTTATGGTGATGAGACAAGTTCCGTCGCTTGGTTAGATGTAAATTAGTTATTTTCTCTTGACCTCTTATCTTGGAACTTTTGTTTTCGTCCAATGACTTGATCTGATTTTTTTTTATGTTATTGTGACGTAACAAGCTCGAGGTCCACCTGATATGAAGCGGACTAACCTCTGCCTATAACAGATGCATTTCGTCACAAGTCACGAATTGCACTGCGCCCGTCACCTTGAGACATAGTTTCTAAGTCTCATGTGCCTGTAATCTCACTGGCTTTCAAGGACTGCTGCCGGGACACACTGTTAGGCGCTTGGCGACAGATTTTCTACTTGAGGGTGGTCGCTAGGCAGGCGGGCATTCGCAAAATGCCCTTCCACCATGCGGTGAAGCTCAAGCACTGACCCATCACTGCTTCAAAATTGGATATTATTATATACAGGGATATTATATTGTTAACATCAACCGGAACAATAAAAGTTTAATTACTTTCAACTGAAAACTAAGTTAATATGTACAGGATTATCGCTTACTAACTGGCGATACTTGATAGGAGTGGTGGGTAATCGTAAGAGTTCTATGACGTTCTTTTATTTACATGAGTGTAATGAGCAAATTGGTGATGCCTAATACAGTACGGTATTAAGAATGACTTACAAAACAGTATGAAAGAATAGGTAATATACTGTAAAAGCATCAGCTGTGCTAAGCACGTGCTCTCATCCACCCGGAACCTTACGCCGAGATACGTCGCGCTGTGCCGCCCGCCTTCCTTAACGGTCATAGAAACATTTATTTAACTGTTTGTTAGCTAAGTATGAATTTGTCGTATAGATTCAAGGGTCTGGATAAATATATTCAAAATATATATAATGGTAATAATACATATACAACCTGTGATGGTACGGATCCCTCGGTGTGTAAGTTCAAATCGCATTCAGTGGTTGTCTTAATGCTGTCAATAAATATCGCTTTGAAAGTAACGTTCTAGTCTAATTTGAAGTCTTAAGGCCCGTGGGGTGTCGGACTAGAATGCTACCCCTGGGTGTCGTAAGATGCGACTAAGGGTAACACATGAGAAGGTGGGCAGCAGGGCTTTCTGAGGAATTAATATCACAAACTTCATATCTACACACACCCCAAGACGCCTGTCAAGCGTTGGGATTATGGCAAGCTCTCCCGTAATGGGAGACTGTGTTCAGCAGTGGACTATCCGGTAGATACAGTAAGGGCCTTAAATGTTACGAAACCTTAACTTAATTAATGTTTTCTTTTTTTATTATTACACTTACTTTCTTTTTCACCAGAGGTATGCCTTTATAAATAAAATACTACGAACTGTATAAAATACTGCAGCTACTACAATAAAAGCATTTAGACAACCTATAAGTTATTGCAGACTCACAGACAGTCGAAATGCTCCAGCCCACTACCAGTTGGCAGCGTGCCCAGCATGCTGGCAGCATTGAATTACAATGCTTATTCGTTGAGCCCAATGGGTTAGTTAGTTTACTTAGCTGTTCTTAACCGATCAGCAAATTAAAGCAACGTCCGTCGCGGTCATGAGTTGGATGGGTGACCGCCAGTGACATTACTACTGAGCACTTTCGTGCTTCGGAGGGCACGTTAAGCCGTAGATCCCGGTTGTTGTCTTAGAATGTCAGGCATTATAGCATGGTGGTAGGGCATTGACTGAATGCCCGCCTGGCTAGCTTCCTAATTATTCCCTCAAATTGAAAATCTGTCACCAAACACATAACGATGTGTTCCGGCAGCTGTCTTTGAGAGCCAGTAATTCTAGGTTAGCCTGAACAACATCTTCGACCACATCAGCACGTATCATATCAGGCATAAAAAGGCTAGCTCGTAGTATTGAAAGCTGAAAAAAATTGAGTAATGTATTTACATTATTGTTAACTTCAGACTACCACTATTAGTATTTTTTTTCAAAACAATCGAATTGATAAAATTGACAAAGGGTACTATAGTGTACCGTGTCAGTAGGATTGTCCGTCAGGTATTCTAGCCTTGGTCGCCTCTTACGACACTCACGGGAAGACATGGGGGGTGGAGTAAATTCTAGCCCAGCATCCTACGGGCAAAGAGTACGTAGACCAACTAATCTGTATCAGCCGTATTGTCCAGTGCTGAACACACCCTCATCCATCATGGGGGATTGCCATCTGCCAAGCGTGGGAATGCTTGGCAGATGTCTTGGGGATCGCAGTGTGAGATATCAGTTCCTCTGAAAGCGCTGCCGCCCACCTTCTGGTATGTTACCCTTAGTCGCCTCTTACGACATCCACGGTAGACATGGAGGATGACATTCTAGCCCTGCACCCCACGGGTCTAAGCATTTTATAGGCAGCATAACGTCATGAGAATCCACTCCTTAAATATGATTGAATTCGCCACTACTAAAATAAATTCAAAACAACTCTGGTTATTTGTTCTATTAGGATTGATACGTCTGATTTTAAGCAAACATGATAGGAATATAGACTGAATACCACCAAACTCATGAAACTTTTCTCCGAAGCTACAAAAACTCCTTTCAATTCAGCAATAAGGAAAAAAGATTTTATAACTTTTTCCCCGATACCACTTTTGTACCTGAGCCAGAATATATTTCAAGCGAAGGATCTTGCCAAATGAGATAGGTGTTCATTACTTTGCTCCAATGTTCTATTAGTTTTAATGTCTGATATACACGTGTTTAGTTTTAGTAATTTATTTATGCAAAATGATTTCTTAATAAGACGTTGAAATCCTTTCAGCATATAACCAAAAATCAAAGAAGGAAAGTAATTTGAGGCAATCTTGTCGTCAACTGCATCGTCACTTACCATCAGGATACAGCAGTAATAGCCAAGTTACAATCACTCAAGATTGCCGCCAACTGGTAAGGGTGTGTTCCTGCAGCTATCCTTAAGATTCAGTTCCTTCAAGTAATGGCTCAGTGCCATTGGCTATGGACTGCCGCACAGCAGGTCCATGGTTCGAATCCCGCCGCGGGCTTGAGCTTCACCGCATAGTGGAAGGCTATTTTGCGAATGCCCACCTGGCTAGCGACTAACCTGAAGTACAAAATCTGTCGCCAATCATCTTAAGGTGTGTTCCGACATCTGTCCTTGAGAGCCAGTAATTTAAAGTTAAGCTGGTTAACACCTACGACCACATCATCACTTACCATCAGGTGAGATTGTGGTCAAATGGCTTCCCCATTGGAAAAAAAATTATATACATAATTTTAAAAGGCTATACAGTCAGTAATAAGCAAAACTGTAGGTTAAACGTAAGCCCACAGAGTATAAAAAAGGTGCGCACTAATTTCAAGGAATTTTCTAATAGAGGAGGAGGAGGACGCGGATTCGATTCACGTCCGGAACAAAAAAAATAGATATTCGTTGGTTTTTTTCATAATATTTGTACAGGAATTGTATATGTAAATATTTATTCCAAATTAAGTACCAATTCACGTGTGGCAACTAAGTACCAAGATCATAAATTAAAAAGTGGCACATAAAGACTCGATCGGGGAAAGGTCGTTAAATCATTTTACTGCTTAAGTTACGCCATTCCTTCGCCAGAATGGTCGGAGGGAGGGCAAAGTGGTTGGTAAAAGAACTTTAAGGAGGTAGGAAGATAATTTAAAGTAATTTACGTCATGATCTCATCGAACAGTGCGGGGATTACAGTAGTATCTTAGTTAGTAATTTATATTAACGTTTCATTTTGCTGAACATCTAAGACAATCGGCGGTCTTGAAAACTTGTTCCGCAATATTTATATAAATTTATATTGTTTTGCTTTTTATAGCATAATAGCTAGCCTTTGACCACTATCTCACTTAATGGTATAAGTATAAATGATGAGGTAGTTGAATGTGTTGTACTGCCGGAACACACCGTCAGGTGCTTGGAGACAGGTTTTCTACTTGATGGTTACCACCCTAACTTTTTATTTTCCTTTACGCATGCCCGCCCGGCTAGCTACCGCCAGACGTGCATGCGAAAGATGCCCTACAACCATGCTATAACGACTGCCGTCCTAAGACAACAACTGGGACCGACGGCTTAACGTGCCCTCCGAAGCATGGAAGCGTTCAGCACTATCACTAGTGGTCAGCCATCCAAGTCATGACCGTGGCGGCGTGACGTTGCTTAATTTAGCTGATTGGTAAAGAACGGCTAAGCTAACTTCGCTACGACCGCTTCAAACACGTTTTTTTTATGAAATTGTAATGGATCAAGCACGAGGCCCACCTGACGTTAAGCGGACTAACCTCTGCCTATAACAGATCTCGTCACAAGTCACGAATTGCACTGCGCCCGTCACCTTGAGACATAGTTGTTAAGTCTCATGTGCCTGTAATTTCACTGGCTCTCAAGGACTGCTGCCGGAACACACAACGTTAGGTGCTTGGCGACAGATTTTATACTTGAGGGTGGTCGCTAGCCAAGCAAGCATTCGCAAAATGCCCTTCCACTATGCTTTGAAGCTCAAGCCCGTGGCGGGATTCGAACCATGGACATGCGGCACATGTGGTAAATAGTGTCATAAAAACTAGCGTGAGATGACATAATTCTGAAATAAATATACCGGCTAGCGCTCACGGTGTTTAGTCGAAATCTCCGTGAGTGGTATATTTATTTCATGTGGTAAATAATATAGGTACTGATATAAACTTCTTGAAGATATACTAAAGATTACAGATGGTAAGTGGTTACCGGAGCCTATAAGCATAGTAGAATTCTACTATGCTATAAAGACGCTTGAAACCCCAGATGCATCATTTGCGTGTCACCGATCCTTCAAATTTTGAAGCGCTCGTAGCGAAATTTACCTAACTGTTCTCAACCGATCAGCAAAGTTAAGCAACGTCGCGCACGGTCATGAGTTGGATAGGTGACCGCTAGTGACATTACTACTGAGTGTTTCCGTGCTTCGGAGGGCACGTTAAGCCATCGGTCCCGGTTGTTGTCTTAGGATGGCAGTCGTTATAGCATGGTGGTAGGGCATTTTGCGAATGCCCGCCTGGCTAGCTACCACCCTCAAGTAGAAAATCTGTCACCAAGTACCTAACGGTGTCTTCCGGCAGCTGTCCTTGAGAGCCAGTACTTCTAGGTTAGCCTGAACAACATCTTCGACCACATCATCACTTACCATCAGGTGAGATAATGGTAAAAGGCTAACCTATACGGCATAAAAAAAAAACCGTCTTCTACCTTGTAACCTGTTACAATAATCGTAATGGGAAAAGATTGTCCCTATCGAAAAAGCTACAATATTCCAAAATATGATCACAAGCACCATCGCATGCTGATCAAAATCACATTTACAATTTATTGGAGCACAAATTATTATTGGTTCCGGATGGGAATCTAACCCGCATCCTCCGATTTCGCGCCGGATGCCTAATCCTCTGCACCACCGAAACCTTACTCTTTTGAGCCGGAACTTTGTACTACAACATTAATCCCGTCATAGGGGATGGTGCGCGGTCATCAACCAGACTAATAAACTCCATATATTTGAAAGAAGGAACAATTTAAATATTTTCATTCTACCCATTCTCAGTCGTTAAGGTCATTAGAAAACTTAAAGCTACAACTAAAACTGCTTTCTACCACTATTCATTTGCCGCTGAAGCTGTCAGACTGTGGAATCCACTACCGCGAGAAATTAAACATGCTCCTTCATTGAAATCTTTCAAGGATCAAGTCAAAAACTATATTACCTATTGCTATAACTTTCTATAATAATGGACACTACGGTACAAACACAGTTTTTAATTTAATTATGTGTTAAACATGTTGTAAACTATATATGTATATTATGTTTATATGATATATATGTATGTTTATGTCGTATTTATTTATTTTTATAATAGCTCAATTGGTTAGAGCACATAATATGTCCTGTTAGCTCAATTGGTTAGAGCATACTCCGGCTCAAGGAGTGGATGGACGCGGGTTCGAATCCCGCACATGACTTAAATTTTTCCTATCGTATATTTGTGATTTTTTAATGTAATCCGCATAGCAGGCGTTATTGCAAACCTAACAATGTATGCTTATATATTTATGTATATGTGTTTTCATATATATTTTTTTTGTTAATTAGTTAATCATTTGGTAACATCAGTTTTTTATGTGTAGTATTATTTAGACCATAAGAAACCCCGCTCAATATTTTGACCATATCCCTTATTGATGGGTTGTCTGGAAGAGATCGCTTTGAGCGACCAGACCGCCCATTGATACACTAGGTTTTAAGTTATGTTTTAGTAATAAGTTTAATATTCTTATTATGGGGTATTCAATAAAGAGTTATCTATCTATAAGTACTTTTTTAAACACACGATGTCGCTAAATTTCTATATATAAATATGATTAAAAGCACTATCGTACAGCGTGCTGATCGAAATTCACATTTACAAATTATTGAAGGATACATTTTTTTTTGTTCCGGAAGGGAATCTATCCAGCTATAATATTTTCCGATTCTAAAAAAAATATTAATCACAATTTGCAGAAAAAAGTTCTTCGTCTCGCCCTCTCAGAAACGAATTTACCCATCTGAGATAGACTACAGTAATTTTATTGAGTTGACAATAATGTCTTACTTCTTAGTTCGAAGAAAATATTTTGTTATGTCTAGACTTACGAAAATAAGAAAAGAAAATGGTACATATTATTTTACTGACGAAGCCACAGCGTTCTAAATCAGATCAAGAGGAAAATACAAGATAATTATTGTAAAGTAATTACCATTTTGTAGTTAGTACTTTGACAGGACACACGTATGCACGTGTTACCAAAAAAAATATAGTTACTACTTCACTTTTATCACTACTCGAAAAGTTTCCTGTCCTATTTGATGATTAAGGATTTTCAGTATTTTAAATAATAGTACAATCTTAATTGCAGGAGTGTGAATAAAGTGTGGAAGACATAAAATTACTATAAAGATCCCTTTCCTTTAAAGCGTTCGTAGCGAAGTTTACTTATCTGTTCTTAACCGAACAGCAAAATTAGCAATGTCGCCGCGGTCATGAGTTCAATGGGTGACCGCTAGTGACATTACTACTGAGCTCTTCCGTGCTTCGGAGGGCATGTTAAGCCGTCGTCAAGTAAGTTGTTGTCTAAGGATGGCAGTCGTTATAGCATGGTAGTAGGGCATTTCCCCCCGAAGGGTTCCCGCCTTGTCGTGGCGGTGGGGCTTAGTAGCCGTGGCTTCGTCACCCACGGTGAAGCGAAGAGGAACCAGGGGCCGTGCTGACTTGGGCAGTCGGCCGGCCCCAGAGGGGCCGCTCCACTGGGCTTTGCCTCTAAGTCCAGACTGGAGCGGCAACGGGTAGGCTGCGGTGCTGTATGGGCAGCACCGCATCTGAGGCGGGCTGTGGTGTTGTATGGGCGACACCACAGCTGACGGTGAGGGGCCACGGCGGGAGAGGAGTGCCGGTATCACGGTGCGCCGCTCTCCCTACCTTCCGTGGCCACGGCGGGGCCGCCACCGTTGGATGGCGGACGCGGAGGGGCCGCAGGGGAGGAGGAGTGTTGGTATAGCGAGGCGCCGCTCTCCCTATCCTCTGCGGCCGAAGTAGCAGGCGACGGGGCTACTCATCTGACCCGTCGCAGGGGGACCTTGGGCGTCGGAAGCGGGGTCGTCTGACGCCCATTTGCGGGCTTGGTCCCCGGGTGGTAGCGACGTGCCATGTGTTCTGGTGCGTCGTGAGGGGTAGCACCCCAGGAGGGGTCCGGCAACGGACAACCGTGGCGGGTTCGTGGTTGAGTGCTAAAGCGACCCTGCGATCCCGCCGAGAAGCGGTAGAGATGGAACACCGTGTGTTATTTAGTCGGTAGGGGCACTTGCTGCTGTGGGAGTAGTTGGTGTCGAGCCCGACATATCCCGGCCACCTTCCCCGGGGTGGACGGGAATGCGTAAATGCATTTTTCACACGTTAAAAAAAAAAAAAAAAAAAAAAAAAAAAAAATGGTAGTAGGGCATTTTGCGAATGCCTGCCAGGCTAGCTACCACCCTCAAATAGAAAATCTTCACTTTTTCTTTTCTTCGCCAAGCACCTAACGGTGTGTTTCGGCAGCTATCCTTGAGTGCCAGTACTTCTAGGTTGGCCTGAACAACATCTTCGACCACATCATCACTTACCATCAGGTGGGATAGTTAGCGAAGGCTAACGTATCAGGAATAAAAAAATTATTACAATAATTTTCGTATGATAACCGTATTATATTCTCTTATGGGATAAGCCGCTTCCATAGAATAAAATAATTGGACTTGAACCATGACGGTATTCTGGGGAGCTATGTTTTTCCATCCGAAATACTTTCTCTAGACGGTAAAGTTTTTATCAAAACTTACTAGCTCTATTTCCAACTACGCAACGAATTTTTCCAAAAACTTAACAAGTAATTTTAAATTTGAGTGTTTGAATAGAATAGAATAGTGTTTATTTGCAACACACACAAATATACACAGACCAACTAAAACAAACAAAAAATTATAAAACAGTGTGTGTCACAAACTCGATACTTTGAAGAACACCCTTCTTTGTCATTCCAGGTATAGTTTAAGCATTGGCCTCTTACATCCAAATTTAAATATTTTCAAAATGCACCTACAATGCTAATATTTGTACGTACACGATAAGGACATTGCATCACTGTAATACCTAGACGTGTCGCTTCATCAAATCTAAACGTCTGGTCATTTTATAGTCAAAAAAATTCATTTACGTCTCTTTTTAAGTAGAAAGCGTCGTCACGTGGCTCTATAAACATAATTTTAAGTACCAACTGGGGTTTTATTTACGATCCCGGCTTATTCCTCGACGTTCCACGAATTGTTACGGTTGGTTACGAGAAGTGAATCAACAAAGAACAGCCCTAACAGCTGTATACATTGAAGCACGCTTGGTAATCAATGACAGAAGGTACGTTACCGAATTAGATATCCTATAATGATCGTAACATGTGTTCAGAGTGAAGACGTTATTTTAAAAAGACTGAAAACGTACATTTTATTGCGAGAAATCAATAAAATTACTATAAAATTGATTGATCTGTGCTCTATTTTGAGTTTTATGGTTGTGATTGGCATTTAGCACGTGTGACCACTTTACGTGTTTGTATTAACTAAAGAATGTTTATTGTTCAAAAAGAACAGAGCTTTGAATTGTGAAATTAGTTCAAGGTTCTAATAAAAAAAATGTTATACTTATGTTGGGGCCTACATTTTTCTTACTGGTTAGATCTTGTAGAATAACGTGATCAGCCGATAAAACAAATATTGCATACTTACGACTTACTTACAAGTGAATGTTGATGTTCGGTTGGAAGTGCACCATATGGGCACCACCAGCAAATATACACAATTCACACTTATGCCAATAGTACGGCCACAGCTGCGGTTCCCGTATAGGTTTATTTGGTTACTAGCGTAAATGCTAATATTATCTTCCAACCGATAGTCTTAAGTGATCTTATTCTGTAGACGAATGTTATTACATAGTTTACCTATTACGTGATGAATGTGCTAGGATAAGTTAGTATGAGTATATTATGGGAAGTAGGAACTTTTTGTTTAGGTGATATTATTTCAATTTATTTGGTAGGTAATGCCATTTCAGTGCAGAATATGTGGTTGGGAAAATAGAACAGGAAGGCTACCTGGTTCGAAACTCGCCCCGCGTGCTGGTTGATGTGCGACGCGTCTGCAATGTTCTTCTTTTCTTCACCAATATGTTGATTTTCTTTTCTGATGATTTGGATTGATTTTCCGTGCGCGAGGATCGCGGCTGATGATTGGAACGTTGGGTTTTCCGATATTTAGCGAGGAGTTATACGGAGCTCGACTCGTTCGTATGCACGCCAGACGTCAACAGCTAGATTTTTCTACCCCCAAGATAGCCAAGGAATTTTATAGGATAGGTCGAGGGTAGTTGTTATTACGGTTGCGTTCACACATAATAAAAAGGTAGCATTCAGATTTACCATACCGCCGCCCAAAGAGCTTCCTAGCTCTTTAAAAAATACCTTAAGTTAAATCTAAATAATAGTGACTTATGACGTCATCGCACAAGTTTTGTTCAGGTAGAGCTAGGAGAGGTTGTCCTATAAGAAAATGGCCGGGCGTTAAAGTCTCGAGGTCGTTAGGGTCGCTACTGATCGGACACAACGGCCGAGAGTTTAACGCGGCTTCGATTTTTGCAAATATTGTAGCGAGCTCTTCGAAAACGAGAGAACGATCGCAGATCAAACGATACAAAATAAGTTTCGCGGATTTGACGGCTGTTTCCCACAAACCACCCATGTGTGGATTCGAGGGTGCATTCCGATGCCATAAAATTGATGACCAGACAATGATTTTTGTATGTCAGATTGGGAAGAATCGAGAAATTTTGAGATTTCAATTAAATAATTTCGCGCACCTACAAAATTCGTTCCGCAATCGCTATAAACATCGCTAGGAAGTCCTCTGCGAGATACAAAACGGTCGAAACAAGCCAAAAACGCTTCAGTGGACAACTCAGAGACAATTTCCAAGTGGCAACACTTGGTTGAAAAACATACGAAAATGCATAAATAACACTTGACGATTTTGGCGTTACGGATGCGAGAAGTTTTTAACATGAACGGGCCTGCGAAATCAGTTCCCACTACTTTAAAGGGCCGAGATGATGTCACACGACTTGCCGGTAGATCAGCCATGAAAGGTTCAAGAGACTTTGGGCGCAATCGATAGCATCGCTGACACTGAAAGATACGACTACGTATCACCCTACGCGCAGACAAAATCCAATATTTGCGTTGGAGCAGATTTAAAAGTGTGTTGAGACCAGGATGGAAATACATGCGATGGTAGTGATCAACTAAAAGGTGAGTGACATGGTTGGAGTGAGGAAGCAGCAGAGGATGCTTACTTTCATAGGCTAAGCCAGACTTGACAAGTCTACCACCGACCCTTGCGAGCCCCTCAGAATCAACGAAGGGATTCAAGTGCCTCAGACTACCCTTTACAGCTTTATTTGTTCGCAGTAATTTCAATGTTTCGGCAAAGGACGTAGACTGGACTCGTTTGACAATGGTGTAAACACTATCGTTGAGCTCAGCAACAGATAGAGGTCCAGTACGCCTTTGAGTTGGATGGTGTGCGTTGTGAATAAATCGCTTGCACCAAGCTACAGTTGCCTGTAACTTGGGAAACGAGCTGAATCTGTTGAGGATTTCGTCTGCAGCTTGAGCCCCATCTGATGATTTCCCTTCTGTAACTGAGGACGCTTCAGCCAGTCGGACGGTGTGAGAGCAAGAGGTTAAAACTGGAGATTTTAGTCCCGGTAAATCCACATCATCAACAATGTCGAATTCACCAGGCCATGACGTAGGGTCATCTTTAAGCCACGCTGGTGACCACCATAACGAGTGGTTGACTAATTCTGAAGGCGATAGACCGCGGCTTGCAGAATCACAAGGATTTAATGAGGAAGGAACGTGCCTCCAGGTTGCGTTTGGAACCAACGACTGGACTTGAGATACACGATTCCCCTCGTAAGTTTGTAGTTTGTGTGGCGAGGTTTTTAGCCAGGATAGTACAATGGTGGAATCTGACCACGCTATCGTATTGTCCAACGAAAGTTTTCCACTCAGCAACTTAGTGACGTGTTCCAACAAGCGAGCTAAGAGTAGAGCTCCATTCAGCTCGAGCTTGGGTATAGTTAATTTTTGCTTGAGCGGCGCAACTCGTGATTTGGCCAGTAACAGTCGGACTAAAACGCGACCGCAAGCGTTTTGAACGCGCAGGTATACGCAAGACGCAAAACCGCGCTCCGATGCGTCACTGAAACCCAGCAAATGTATAGATACGGGTTGATCAGTGACCACACAGCGAGGAATTGAAACTTTATTTAAATTGTGAAAGTCGGACATGAAATCAATCCACATTTTATGGATATCCAAAGGGAGAGGATCATCCCATCCCGAGTTGATCGACCAAAGCCGCTGCATGAATAATTTGGCAAAAAATGTAACCGGGGATAAGAATTCGCATGGATCATAGAGTCTGGCAATGTTGGATAAAACGCCACGCTTGGTAAGGACTTTGCTCATTTCGGTAACGTGATAAACAAAGCAATCATTATTAGCGTTCCACTCAATACCTAGGACCTTAAAAATATTTTCACCATGCTCTATGAAGCGATAAGGAGTTTCACGGTGGTCTACAGGAAATCCTTCTAAGAACTCTTGGGAGTTGCTGGACCATTTGCGTAATTGAAAACCTCCTTGTGTGAGAATGTCCGCTGTGGACTGGGCAAGATTCTTGGCTGAGTTGACATCATGGGATCCACTTACAACATCATCGACAAATGTGTCCTCTAATAAAACTTTAGAAGCAGCGGGTTGCTTTTCCACATTTAGATATGCTAACTCGTGAAGAACGCGAATAGCCTGAAACGCCGAACTTGAAACACCATAGGTTACTGTTGTCAGTTCGAAATGTTTGAGTGGGTCATCAGGAGACTCACGCCAGAGTATGGTTTGATACTTGCAGTCTTCATCATGCATACGAACTTGCCTATACATCTGCTTTATGTCGCATGTAAAAACTACACAGTGTAACCGGAAACGCAAAATGATATCTTCAATATTTTGTTGTAGTTTGGGACCCGACATGAGAACTTGGTTGAGAGAGACACCTGATGTGCTGGACATTGAAGCATCGAAGACAGCACGTAGCTTAGTGCTTGAACTATGCTCTTTCAATACTCCGTGATGTGGTATGTAGTATCGCTCACTTGAGGTTTGAGATGGCACTTCACGCATGTGACCAGCATCAGTGTAGTCCCTCATGAAAGTTATATAAAGTTCACGCAACTGAGGTTCACGAAGCAACTTGCGTTCCAAATTATAAAAACGTTTCAAGGCAATGAGATGTGTATCTCCCAATGGCTTATGATTGACCTTGAAAGGTAATGAAACGGCAAAGCGACCATCATTATCCCGGGTGTATGTATCTACAAAATGCCGTTCACACTGAACATTTTCAGGATCTAGGATGGGTGATTTAGGGGGCTCTTCAACCTCCCAAAATCTACTGAGAGCAAGATTAAGATCTGTAGTGCAGGTCATCGAAGCAACAGTGTAAGTTTGCTGTGATGCTGCAGGTGCTCGGCCCATAATGATCCAGCCAAAAACAGATGAGTAAGCTGTAGGCATACTATCACCCAGGCTGAACTTTCTACCGTCCAAGATTTGGTCATAAAATTCAATGCCTAAAAGTAGGTCAACTTGTCCGGGTATTGTGAAGTTAGGATCTGCCAAAACTAAATTATTGCAAAGGGCTAGGACACTGGGATCAACTGGAACAGAAGGCATATGGCCTGTTATTCGCTTAAGAATAATAAAATCTGATGTTAAGATTTGTGAACTATTCCGAGGTTTGATATTACAACAAACCATGCCTCGTGTCTCCTGAATAGATGAAGCACCTAGTCCACACAAACCACCAGAATTAGTGCGAGGTAGCTTCAAACGTTGAGCCAAGTTTTCAGTCATGACACAAACTTGAGAGCCAGAGTCAATCAAGGCACGGGCAGAATGATAGTGACCGGCAACATCCTGCACGCTGACGTAGGCAGTACCTAAGATCATGGTGGATGATGTATCAGCACCATGTAATGTCTGGGGCTGGACTGTGGAGCTTGATGTCGACACAGCAGGCTTAGCAGATTTCGGTGCAGGTGTTGGATCTGATTGATGATTTTTAATTGAGTTTTGATCTGATATGTGTATCTTGGTATGGTGCCGTCCACGACATACCTGGCATACACTTGTTGAATTACATTTAGACACATGATGACTGCGCAGGCAATTAAAACATAATTTATGTTGAATCACAAAAATTTTCCGTTGGGTCGGAGTCATGCTTAAAAAGTTTGTGCAACGATAAATAACATGGTTCTCCTTGCAACATAGACATGTGATAACTAAACTTGGTTTATGATTGGTAGTTTCATTTTCTAAAATATTCAATGAGTTACCTGCATTTGTTTTAGAAGTAGAGCCGGAAATGTTCTCTGAAATTCTCAACTGATTTTCTAGAAACTTGAGTAAATCACTAAAAGTGGGTATAGATAATGGATCTATGATATTGGCCTCAAACCTACAACGCAAGTCCATAGGAATCTTCTTTAAAATTATATGTAGGAGAAGGAAGCTCCATGAATGAACATCAAATTTTAGTGCAGTTAAAGCTTGAGTATTCTCTTTTAAAATGTTAATGAATTTGTTCAAGGCTTTAGTATTTATTTGTATCAAATTTGGTAAGCTAAGTATGGCTTCCACATGTTTGTCTGCAATTATTCGCTTGTTTTCATACCTATCTGTGAGCAAGTTGAAAGCAACGCAATAATTTTCCTCAGAGAGTGGAAGGTGCTTAATAAGAGATGAGGGCTCCTTATCTAGTATGCCTAGAAGGTAATGCATTTTCTGCACTGCACTTAGCCGTTGATTGTCATGAATTAAGCTTTTAAAAATGGATATAAAGCTAGGCCACTCAACATGAGAACCAGAGAACCTAGGTAGGCTTATTTTAGGAAGATGAAATTCATTCTCATGTTGAGTATACGCTTGTTTACCTTTGTCACCATCAGGCTTGGTTTCGATTAATGTACTGTACAAGACTTCGATTGAATAGAATATGTCCATGAAGCTTTCGTACGACTTATCTATTTCTGAAACTACTCGTTTTTCTGGCAGAGCTTGCTGACTGCTAATTAGGACAGTATAAGCCTCATCCATTTGTGTTCTATACTTTTCCAAGTCTCTGTGTCGAGCTACGAGCCGCAATTTCTCAGTGTTACTTACGCTGTCTTTCATACTTAAGCATTGTGAAAAATCGTATGTGGCTTGTAACCATTTCATACACATATCGAATTTTACCAGACACGCGCGAATATCTGCCATTTTTAGATCGTAATTCGTACGAAATTCACAATAAAATATATAAAAAACGAAGCAAAATAAACAATCAACTTGTACCACAGACGATAGCGTCGCAGTTCACACCATAAAGTAACTTTGTATATACTGAAATAGAGACCAAACTTGACATCCCTAGGTGTTAATAGATTTTCTTGATGACGTCACGGTTAGTAATTTCCGTAAATAACAGATGGCGCTAAAAAAATCAATAAAAAAAACAGTGCTGCCATCTGTTTTTCATAAATGCTCATCCCAGTTACGTATGGTTGATACTTTGTACCTTTATTTATTTAAATATAGATATATCTATAAGTTTTTTATAGATACACTATATATTTAATGTCTAATATTAACCTGTTATCCTATAAATTGCTTTCAAGGAACGCGTGAAGATCATTAACTCTTTTAAATATGGACCAAATCACCAATGCTTCCTGCCACGGGTTGAAACATATAGCATCAAAAGTAAAAGCAGTATTAAGATCCAGCCAAAAACCTACATTGAGCTTGATAACTAAATACAAAAGTCTATAAGTTTATGTATGTTTTATTATCCTTTTTTTTTTTTTTTTTTTTGACCCGGGAAAATCCTTTATGGATACCACCCGGCTCCGGGGGGAGCAGAGTGGTTATGTGGGAGTCCTCGCCTGAGGGGCCTTACTACCCCCACGGGGGGGTAGTAAGTGAGGTTACCCACTAAAAACCCGGGATGAGCAGTCTGCCGCCTAGTCGGGGCGAGATGGGGTAGCGTTAGCATTCACCATCTCGCCCCGGCGGTTGGCCCGTCACCGGTGACGGGCCCCGGCCAATGGAGGGATGACCCAGCTCATTAGGGCCATCCCCCAGACGTGTGGGATCGTGCAAGCCAGTGGAGAATCCCCCGACTCTCCACCGATGATCCGCACAACACTAGGATAGAGCGAGAAGGCGCCCGAATCGCCTTCTCCTTCCACCAGTTCGTCTACGCCGGAGCGGGTCTGAGAGGACGTCGTCCTCCCTCGCCCGCTCCGCGGCCTCTTTCTGCGCCATCACCTCTTCGCAGAAAGAGACCACCGCCTGCCACGATCCGTCGCTGCCGAGCATAGCGTTAACCACGCTCGGCAGCGACAGATCTGCGCCTATGACCGCTGTGAGGGCGCGCCGCATGGGACTCCACGCGGCGCACTCCTCCAGCGTGTGGAGCGCCGTGTCTTCTGGCGCTCCACACTCGTGACAGGCGGGGGTCGCCTCACGTCTTGCGATGTGATGCAGGTACCTTCCGAAACATCCGTGTCCGGAAAGCACCTGCACCAATCGGAAGGTGAGCGACCCGAATCGCCGCCCTACCCACCTCCGAAGGACCGGGCGAATGGCATCCACCGTCCTCTGTCCAGGGACCGGTGGAGCCAGGTCCTCCGTCCACCGCCGCAACAGGGCGGCCCGCGCCTGCCGTCGCATGCGCGTGACCTCCTCCCACGCTGGAGGCTCCCCGCGGGATCTCCTCGCCGCCACGAAGTGGTACACTTCGGCGAGGATCTCCGCTTGGAGCTCCCAGGGGGGATCACCGGCCAACACGCATCCCGCCGTCCAGGACACCGTCCGGTACCCGCGTATCGCCCTCGTCGCGATGACCCGCTGCGGACGACGCAGCAGGGCCTTATTGGCGCGACCGAGGGCGTCCACCCAGACAGGTGCCCCGTACAAGGCCATACTCCGGATCACTCCGGAGTACAGGCGACGACATGTGGCGCTCGGGCCGCCCACGTTGGGCAGCAGCCTCCCAAGGGCGGCTGCGGCGCCTATGACTCTTGGGGCCAGTTGAGTGAAGTGGGCCCCAAAAGTCCACCGCCCGTCCAGGATGAGACCCAGGTACCTCATCTGGGTCCCAACCCGGACCAGGACCCCGTCCAGGTCTATCCTCGTTCCTGGAGGGGGTCCCCCCCGAGGCCCATGGAACATTAGGGCCTCGGTCTTGGAGAGGGCGACCTCCAGCCCCAGGGCACGTATGCATGTTTTATTATCCTAATTTATCTACTTGCAACTATACTTAACAAAAAAATATCTTTCCACCTCATTGTAAAAATATCGTATATGGCACCATAACAGCGTCCCTATATGATCACAGCCAGCATAAAAATAATGCACTATTCACAGCTAACTTTAAACTAAATAAATTTAAATTCCTGGCACAGAAAGTAAACAAATCGGCAAGATGCAAAATCAAATAGGAATTGGCTATAGGAATTAGGGATGCTCGCCATCGATTCAAATCGATAATATAATTACATCAATAATGCACGAGACTAAAATTTCGTGAATTAATTATTTCGATTTGTATTGAATTATTCTTATTTCTTAATAGAAGCTTAAAGTAAAACAAGCCGGGCAACCAAAAATTTGCTGATAAGTCTTTTCCTTTTTTGAATCCAAGGCAGAATAACATTTAAATTTAGTTTGTGGGGACATTCGTGGGCTCGTCTGGGCTTATCACCTCGAAGTTGTACCTCTCAATACATAAATTAAACATATTAAACCAGTTACAGTTAGTAAACTCGATTTCCCATCGGTGTGTATTTTGATTTCTATCCGTTGTAAGTTTTACCTTTAATATTAATCATATTAGTCTATCATGTATCATGATATTTTTTCTTTACTTTTTTTATATTCGTATTTCTACGAGTATATTAGTCACACCTCTATTGTCTCTTTATTTGAAATCACGTCAGATTTGTGCTTTTTGCCATAAAGTAAATTTTGTATATTTTTGTACAGCGAATTTTAATAAATATCTTCGTTAAGTAGCAGTACGATGTATATGTACACCCCACACGCTAGGATACGAGAATTATTTGTTGGGTCTCTTCTTCTGTATCAACGGATAAAAAGTTTAATTCTGTAAACTCCACAAATCCCACACATCCAATTCAATTCCTCTTGCTAAATAATTACTCGTTTTTAGTACTTAACACATCACAATCAGTAGTAGCACTGGCAGGATTTTCTCCACTTGAAAGTGATCAATTAATTGAAAGCTCAATGCCAGCAAAGAATTACATCAATGAGGATCGTACTCAAAGTAAGTATATATATTTGGTTCTAACAATACGATCACATTTACTTGCAGCTCGCTCGCAGAAAAGTAATACCAAATGTTTACTTGTCATTTTATTTTACCGGAAAAAGGCACAGCACAGCACAATACCAGCCGGGAAGTAGTCATGAACCATCTTGAGATAGAATTCACTCTATTTCATTTCAAAAAAGAGAACCCAAGAGTTTTGGGAGCATTGACATACGTGTCTGGTTACATAGCTCGTAAAGCTAAAAATATTTTTTTTTAAGATTGCACTAAATGTGAAAATTTATCTTTGAGACATTCTGATTATATACGGAGGATAGTATGCACAAGGATGGCTATGCACACCCAGCGATAAAATAACAAATGTTGTATCAAATATACAAGACATCGTTTATCATATAAAAAATGATTTATATCAAAATCATGTGAAAATGTACATAAAAACCCTTTGTTTAATATTAATTGATTTTAATGATATTGGGTGCCATGAACATAATAGGAAATTACAAATATTTCTTTTAGACTTCTGTAAACGATTTCTCTTGCATAATTATTGCAAAGACGTAAATAAAATTTTAAATGGCAAGCGACCATTAAAAGAAAATGATGATAATGTTAAAACGAGAGCAATGAAAATATTTAAAAGATCACATAAAAGAAAAATTTAAAGAGCGCATGTTCCCTCATAGAACTAAAACGATTCTGCTACTGATTTGTTCGAATTTAGCATTCGATCACTAACTAAGTGATTCCAACCCTAATTATCACATGGGAAATGTCTGACACCTGTTCTTTTTTTTATTAAGGTGTTGGCCTATGTCTTATTTAAGTTAATGCAATTGCCATATGTATTAACTAATTTCTCCATATTGTTGAACAACGCCATCTGTTATTTAACGAAATCCCTAAATTTGAGTGCTATGCTACAAAATATAAAATACGTTAGAGCAATGACTTTGAGTGTATGTCAGATATCTGTTTTATTTGTTTGCATTACATGCTGTCATTATTTCACATAATTATTTATGAGATTGTATGGTCTGGTTCACACAACCACTGAGCAAGTAATACTACACACACATTAACACTAAGCAAGTAATATTACCCATAAACACTGAGCAAGTAATATCACACAACTCAGCCAAAGACTACAAACAAAACCACTGCATAGATAAGTAGACTTTAAATGATGATTGACGAAGTATTAAGAGATTCGGTCAATATTATTGACAGAAATGTTTATGGTAGAATATTCAAATATGGCGGGCATAGATGAATGAACGCAACGAGGACAAAGGTTAGAAGGAAATAGATTATGGAAATTTGGGAAGGTTTATGATGCTTAGGAAGGCTGATTTTATGATGAAATCGGCATCGAAGGACCAAGGAATGTTGGGAAAATAGAACAGGAAGGCTACCTGGTTCGAAACTCGCCCCGCGTGCTGGTTGATGTGCGACGCGTCTGCAATGTTCTTCTTTTCTTCACCAATATGTTGATTTTCTTTTCTGATGATTTGGATTGATTTTCCGTGCGCGAGGATCGCGGCTGATGATTGGAACGTTGGGTTTTCCGATATTTAGCGAGGAGTTATACGGAGCTCGACTCGTTCGTATGCACGCCAGACGTCAACAGCTAGATTTTTCTACCCCCAAGATAGCCAAGGAATTTTATAGGATAGGTCGAGGGTAGTTGTTATTACGGTTGCGTTCACACATAATAAAAAGGTAGCATTCAGATTTACCAATATGTAAGTGATTACTAGTTTTTTTTTGTTCCTATTTTAAAATGTAACAGATATGTTTTTGGCGAACTAAAGATAACCTTCTTTTCCACAGAACAAAATGGGAGGCATCTATACCTTGTTCAAGAATACTCCAGACTGTACAGAATGTAAAGTAGTATAGGATTTCAAAAGGAGGCAAAGTAAGGAGAGCTTGAAATAGTATTTAAAAAAATGTTTGGCGCCTGAAATACATTTGTTTATCATTGTCTTTACAGCTCCCTGTAAGACGAATTTCATTTTAATATTTCCGGTCTAGAGTTCTGAGTTCAGAGTTAGTAGTAGTTAGTATACAACTCTGTGAACCTAATAAATATAAAGAAAACCTAATCCAAACACGGTGTAAAGGCATTTTGTACTGCTTCCTAGGAAGAAAACAATAATATTTGAGGAAAAAAAATATAAATTGCGAAAAAAATGGTAGGTTGGGGCAAAATCCTGTGAGTATGGATGGTTTCTAACTGCAATCGATTCTTATCTACACTTATATTATAAAGAGGAAATATTTTTATTTTTATATGTAACTAATAAACTTCAAAACTACTGGACAGATTTTAAACATTCTTTCACCTTTAGAATCCTACAATATCCCTGATAAACATATACTACAACTTAGGCATCCGTATGAAAACTTCGTTAATGTAACCCAACGTGTAAAAACATACCAAAAAATTGTTATATCGCGTACGCTGCGGAAAATGTTGACAATAGAGCAAAGAGATATACTACAGTTTTATTAAGGACATCAATATCTAGAAAAAAGTCTGCAATACAATATACCTAACTATTATAGTTATGTCACAATAACTGGTTTTATGTGTTTCAATATATAATTTTTGTTTAATACCCGTACAAAGCCGAGGCAGGCTGTTAAATTTATATCTTTACTATTTTATGAGTAGTGTGAGGTGTAGCGTTATCATGGAGCAATAATGGTGAAGTTCGATTGACATGTCGAGGATGTTTTGGTGCGAGTTTCGGCACCATTGTTCTGAGTTCTGCACAGTAGATGCCTGCTATTAATTATTGCTTGACCGGATTTGAGGATGTTGTAGTGAGGCCCTGAAGTGAGCACCAAACAGTTCTCACGATACAGGCAATGCCAAGTGAGAGGATCACAGTTTTCTACATGTGTTCTTTACGTGTTTAATATATGTGATCAGCAAAATGCACCATAAGGATATAATTATCTTAAATTTGTTATTCGCTGTTGTGGTTTACTGTACAACTTGAAGTAAACTAAATTGGTTTTTTTTTTATTTCAAGTTACCATCACTTTCTTTGGGTAAGCTTCGCTTCAGGGCATTATTTAAGCGTTTAACCTGGGATCCGGCATTAAGTTTTCTAAATTCGCTTGAATTATCGTAAATCGAATTTATGTCAAATGTCACAATTTTGTCTAAAAATATTTTCATAATCAACTTCATTTTTATCTGATCGAAACTTAAAATAAAATATTCTAATATTTCTCAAGTGTTGTTCTGAAATATTAATTTTATGTATTCTTAAAATATTTAGAAGCTATGATGGCCGAGCGGTAATACATATCTATGGAGTGCCGTGCCGCAGATCCATGGTTCGATCCCCACCGACCGCATGAGCTTCCCTGCATGGTGAAAGGGAATTTTGTCTATGCTTGTCTGCCTAGCTACCACCCATAACCACCAACAGTGTGTTCCGGTAGCAGTCCTTGAGAGCCAGAAAATTTACAGGCACATGAGAATTAAGAACTGTAGGTATATCTTATTGTGACGGGCACAATGCAACTGTTATAGACCACGCGCTGTGGGCCCCGCGCCGCAATACTTCAAAAATATACAGGTAAGATTATAAAATTGATATATATCTAACGGCGCGTGAACAATTTAATGGAGTTACGAAGATTAAAAATGAAACGTTATGATTAATTCGATCATTATTATGTTCAGTACTATAATCGATATTGCTTTGTATTCGATTATTCATTTTTAGAGCGGGTAACACCGAATGGAGTTGTAGGTGTCATGGCGGCCGGATGACTGTCGAATTCGTTCACTTCCTCTCTGATTTTTGAAGTGTGCGCACTTCTTGACGGACAACCGAACGTGATGGACGCGTGCAAACCCATTGGCTCTTAATCCATTTTAATCAACGTGATCCTATGTAGTTTTGCTGTAATAAGTTTCTTGTGAATTACAATTGTGATCATACGATATTCTCTGAGTGTTATTTTGTGAAAATCTGCAAGTGCACGCCCATAATGGACGACCAACCTGAGTAGATAACAGATCCGTCTCCAGAGACGACATACGGACCGTCTCGGCTCACTCCGTCATATCAATTTTATAATTAATCGTTTTTTTATGTTATTGTGACGGAACAAGCTCGAGGGCCACCTGATGTTAAGCGGTAACCTATGCCTATAACAGATGCACTTCATCACAAATCGCGAATTGCACTGCGCCCGTCACTTTGAGACATAGCTGTTAAGTCTCATGTACCTGAAATTTTACTGGCTCTCAAGGACTGCCGCCGGAACACACCGTTAGGTGCTTGGCGACAGTTTTCTACTTTAAGGTGGTAGCTAGCCAGACGGACAATAGCATTTTTTTTTTTTACTGTAATATTATGTTCTAAATTCTAAGTCAGCGACGAATTGCTCTGCACCCGTCACCTTGAGGCATAGTTGTTAAGTCTCATATGCCTGTAATTTCACTGGCTCTCAGGGACTGCTGCCGGGACACACCTTTGGGTGCTTGGCGACAGATTTTCTACTTCAAAGTGGTAGCTAGCCAGGTGGGCAATCGCAAAATGCCCTTCCACCGGTGAAGCTCAAGCCGGTGCGGCAGTGGGAATCAAACCAGGGACCTGCGGCACAGCAGTCTATACCTACCTATTACTGCTCGGCCATCATTGCTTCAAAAAGCTTATATAATAGGCAAGGAAAGAAGACCTATCTCAAAGCTAAGACCATTGTGTATTTATTATCATCTTTTTATGGTTTTCCTAGAGTTATTGCGCTCGGTACCTAATGTTGTGGCAATAAATTCTGTTTATTGTTCTGCGCTGATATCCGACGTAACTCGTGCAGTGCACGTGCTTATGATGTTATATGGTGAGAATTATTATGATATGACTAGGTACGTAAGAACAAATTAGGTACGGTAAAAAAGTAACCATGGGAAAACTGAACGATATACTTTGCAATTCTGATAAACGAGTATGTTCAATACGGGTACAAAAGTTACTATTAATTAATACATTGAATTTTCATTTCAAGAGAGAATTTATTTAAATTCTCACACCAATAATAAAAATGTAAAGTTTGTTGGTGTGTATACCTGTTTCTCCTTAACACTGAAATGGCTAAACCGATTTAGATAAAACTTGGACTACGTTTAGGTCCTGGATTAACATAGGCGGGACGCAGTTAGTAATATAAATGTGAAATTGGTGAGTGAGTATGTTTGTTGCTCCTTCATGTTGAAACGGCTTAACCAGTTTAGATGAAATTTGAAATATAGATAGTTTAGGTCCTGTATTAAGTCATAGATTTATCGTCATGGCTTCTCATCATTGTATACGTGGGTGAGGCCACGAGGCGCAGCTAGTTATTCAATGCGTTTGATCGTACTCGATAAAAATGTATGTGATTGTGATGGAGCAAGCACTATGCCCACCTAGTGTTAAGTGGCAAGCTTTACATATTACAGGTGCATAAAGTCATAAATAATAAAATGCACTGCGCCCTTTACCCGCGGACATAGAGATTTTTAGTCTTATGTGCCTGTAATTTTAGTTTTTCAAACTGGAACACAGGGATGCAAGCATTACTGCTTGTAAGTAGGTATGGTGGCAGAACTTCACGGGAAGAATTTGTTAACAAAGAGTTCTATTGCTACTAAAATAGATTTTCATAATATAATATAAGTAATATTATTTAATAGATTAAGCAATGATGCTATGATGGCGAGCGGTAATAGCTATGGACTGCCGCGCCGCAGGTCTCTGAACCCCACCGCTTGCTTGAGCTTCAACGCATGGTGGAAAAGCATTTTGCGATTGCCCGCCTTGGTACCACCCTCAAGTTGAAAATCTGTTGCCAAGCATCTAACAGTGTGTTCCGGCAATAGTCCTTGAGAGCTAGAACTTGGCACATGAGACTTAACAACTATATGTCTTAAGGTGACGGGCGCAGTCCAATTCGTGAAATGTGATGACATATATCTGTTATAGGCAATGGTTAGTCCGCTTAACATCAGTTTTAGTTCAAAATTCTTCACAAAATATTTTAATTTAAAACTTTAAGCTCATTCCATTAAGAAACTAGGGACGAGTGACATACTACAGACAGACATCAGAGTGATATCAATGGGGCTCCAATTTACTCTTATGATACATAACCCCAAAAACAACCATACTTCTCTCGAAACACCACAGTACCTCATAACACCCTCCAAATAATTCAGTTATAGTTCACGTGAAACGAATGAATACATACCGCGCACACCAATCGCTTGTCGCATCAGTTCTGCATAATTGAATACATTTGCATACTAACCATCATAACCAGTCAGTTTTAATTACCTTTTTGTCAGGCTACGTGGGGATTTACTCCCATTGCAATTATGGAAATAACGTCAATTATGTTCACTTCAGGATACTGCAGATATACTCCCAAAAACGAATTTCAATGCTTCGTTTCGTAACGAAGTAAAGATGAATTTCGAACTGGTACCGTACCGCCAAATATCATTCGATGAGGCTAGTAAGGAGGGTTAACGTTTCGGATTCATAAACAGTTTATATACATTCAGTGAAGAAAGTATCGGTCATACATGATTTGTTTATGGTTCCACATGAAAATGTTTGTTTTCTTTTATCGTTGTTAGATAGTCACAATTTTTTGGCGCGGGGTTTGAGTTACATTTGTTATTTAGATAAAATACAGCGTTGTTTTTAGTTATATCATATCTAGTGTGCATTGCTAATTTAATAATGAACAAAAAACATCTATCAAAGACTTTGTCTTCAATTTTGCATCGCCTATGTAATTTCATGTTCTTCTCTGAAAATGTTGTTGCATAAAATACATGTACACGTTAATCAAATTTACAATAGTACTAAGTTTTTAATATATAATCAATTCAATATAACAAAATTTTACTGATTAACATATTTAACTAAAAAACTTAAAATTAGCTAAAAAAAAAAGAAACTAATCCAATGTCCCGCTACCATTAGGCAGTGTCCCCAAAATGCTGGCCGCATTGCCACGTTGTATGGCAATGCTTATCCTCTGTGCAAAGTATATGCCAGCATTTTGGTCACAAGTAGCGTCGACCAGACGTTTTGAGACGTCTTTGAATAATAATTTGGCGCTCGGTCCCCACGGTCCCAATAAAAAACAAAAAATATAAATCTATAATTACTCAAAATTATATATAAATTATTCGATTCAATTAAATTAGGATAACTCAATACAATTTCATGGTACTTTACATCCTAGAACAAAATTTCCAAACAATGTGACATACAAAGTCAAATGTCAAAGTCAAAATCATTTATTCAGTTTAGGCGTCTACGACTCTATTATGAAGGTCAACTAAAATTTTAAATATTGAAATATTCTATATTGTACTGCCCCATTCAGCAAAAAAAAATTAAAGAGCCACTGCGAGAAGAACGGGCAAGAAACTCGGGCCATTCTTTTAAACGTCTTTTAACAATATGTTACATACTATATAATAAAATTATTACAATATTTATTTAAATGACGTAGGTGACAGGCGATAGCTTGGCAGAGGCGGAATTGTCCAGGCATTTTTGGCGTTTGAGTAATCACATTTATAGTTTTGACAAGAGCATTGAATGATTGAAATAGCGTCAAATTAAAAATCTAGTCTCTTTTGCATCCAGGTGGTCCATTTATGAACGTTATTATATACTATTGTTATTAGTATTATATATATACTATTGTTCTCGTTATCTCGGATGCCAAAAGATTAATGATCCCAAATACTAAAAACCAAATATACTCTTTGGTGATACTTTGTATTATTAGAAATCAAGAATGCAACCATGGACTTACATTACTAGATAAGCCCTTATGTTCAATACATCATCCTATTATCCTATAGCCCTATGTGCAATATATGCGACTATAGGGCACATGCTCTGACCATCCACGCTAACATGACATAATATGATATGACTCATAACTCAAATTGTTCCTCTCGTTCCCTAACCATCGCATGGGCATGGAGCAAACCTTTTATATAGTTCAACTGACGTTAAACTACAAACTATAACAATTTTTCTTTAATTTTTTTAATGACAATTATTTTAAAAAAATATATTTTTATTTCATTTCATATATTACGTATCGCAAATACGTGTTTTTTTTATATTACTGCGTCGGAACAAGCCCGAGGCCACCTGATGTTAAGTGGACTAACCTCTGCCGATAACAGATGCATTTCGTCAACGACGATAAGCTCTGTGCCCTTCACACTGAGGCGCACAGTTGTTAGTCTCAGGTGCCTGTAATTTTACTGGCTCTCAGGGATAGCTGCCGGAACACACCGTTACAGTCCCACCAACTTATCTGTTCAGGCGGCAGAAAAAAGAACTACAACATTCCTTCAAATTGTGACAGTTTGTAGTTGATTTCCTTGACCAGCAGCGCCCTCGCGAACTGCACAGTTAAGTTGGTGGTACTATATGTGTTTGGCGACAGATTTTCTACTTGAGGGTAGTAGCTAGCCAGGCGAGCATTTGCAAAATGCCCTTCCACCATGCGGTAGTCCATAGCCAACGCCACTAAGCCATCACTGCTTCAAATTAACTGCTTAAATGAATTCTATGATTATGTCGAAAAGTTATTTATACAAGTGGAATAAATAAAAAAGATTATTTCCCTTCACAGACTAGAAATTTCATTATAATAGTATATGACTAAACTTACTTCAATAGTCAATAGCTCTATAGTGTAATAGTAATACGCATCAGAGCCGAGTAACTATTACCCACACCAAGGGTGGGCCGTTAGTTTATTTAACAGGCATGGCTGTTTATTTTATTATTTTGTTTGTGTCTAGCAACGCGGTTTTATGGCGATATAGGGACTTTATTAGTTGCTTGTTTTTGTCATCAGTCTTATGTTTTATAGATTATATATATAAACGCAAAAATGTATTACAGTTCAAGCCAAATGTGAACGATAAAAAATATTGTGATAAAAAGAGTATTAAATTAAATTTGGTATATTTTGTGAACGAGCTCCATTATATCCTGTTGGTTGTAATTTTTTTTATGTAATGTGACGGAACAAGCTTGAGGCCCATCTGATGTTAAGGGGACTCACCTCTGTCTATAACAGATGCATATGATCACAAGTCACGAATTGCACTGCGCCCGTCACTTTGAGATATATTTGAAAGGCTCATGTGCCTGTAAAATCACTAGCTCTCCAGGACTGCTGCCGCAACACACCGAATCAGAGATTCAAGTGCTTGGCGACCGATTTTCTACTTGAGGGTGGTAGCTAGCCAGGTGAGCATTCGCAAAATGCCCTTCCACTATGCGGTGAAGCTCAAGCCCACGGCGGGATTTGAACCATGGACCTGCTGCGTGGTAGTCCATAGCCAACGCCACTGAGCCATCACTGCTTCAAATTAACTGCTTAAATGAATTCTATGATTATGTCGAAAAGTTATTTAAACAAGCGGTATAAATAAAAGAGATTCTATATTTCCCGCCACAGACTAGAAATTTCATCATAATAATATATGACTAAACTTACTTCAATAGTCAATAATTCCTAGAATTCGCATCAGAGCCGAATAACTATTACCCACACCAAGGGTGGGCCGTTAGTTTATTTAACAGGCATGGCTGTTTATTTTATTATTTTGTTTGTGTCTATCAACGCAGTTTTATGTGGCGATATAGGGACTTTATTAATTGCTTGTTTTTGTCATCAGTCTAATGTTTTACAGATACACAAATGCAAAATGTACTACAGTGAACTTTGGTACATTTTGCGTATATGTAAAAGCCAAATGTTTTCGAATTAAATGTGGAAAATTCAATTATAATATATTTTGCGGACACGCTGCATATATCCTGTTGGATGTCATTATGGAAAGATTAATGTTATATAAAACAAGCATCAGGAGTTTCCTTACATACATACCTACATTATAATCACACCTGTATTCCCCGAAAGGGTACGCAGAGGTGTGTAAACCACGTTTCGCCACGTAGACCAAAACCACGGTTTTGGTCCCATGTAACAGGGGGCGAGCCTATTGCCATTCACCGGGCACAGTTTCAGAGTCATACAAAATATTTAAGTATAAAATGCCTGCAATAGGAGTCTCCGCTCTTAAAAATCCAGTAAATACAAGTAACATTAAGTGTCAACTTAATTATTTTTTTATTTTTTTATGTGCACGTGACGGGAATAAGACGAGGCCTACCTAATGTTAAACGGCAACTTCTGCTTATAACAGTTGCATTTTGTCAAATGACGAAGTGCACTGCGCCCGCCACTCTGAGACATACAGTTGTTATGACTCATGTGCCTGTTATTTTACTGGCTCTCAAGGACTGCTGCCGGAACACACTGTTATGTGCTTGGCGACAGATTTTCTACTTGAGGGTGTTAGCTAGCCAGACGGGCATTCGCAAAATGCCCTCCCACCATGCTTCGTTAAATTCACAATGTATATGTGTGGGTTTGAGTGTCTGAGGGTGTTTTTGTGTGTTTGTATGTATATTTTACATCAACAAGAGCATTCATGGGGGGTTTGTGTAGCCCTATGTGCAATATATGCGACTATAGGGCACATGCTCTGACCATTCACGCTAACATGACATAATATGATATGACTCATAACACAAATTGTTCCTCTCGTTCCCTAATCGTATGGGCATGGAGCGACACCTATTATATAGTTCAACTGACGTTGTACTACAAACTATACTAATTTTGCTTTAAATTTGTTTAATGACAATTGTTTTAATAAGATATATTTTTATTTCCTTTCATATATTATGTATCGCAAATTCGTGTTTTTTTATGTTATTGCGTCGGAACAAGCCCGAGGCCACCTGATGTTAGTGGACTAACCTCTGCCTATGCCAGATGCATTTCGTCAACGGCGAATAGCACTGTGCCTGTACACTGAGACGTACAGTTGTTAGTCTCAGGTGCCTGTAATTTAACTGGCTCTCAAGTACAGCTGCCGGAACATACCGTTATGTGCCTGGCGACAAATTTTCTACTTGAGGGTGGTAGCTAGCCAGGCGAGCATTTGCAAAATGACTTTTTACCATGCGATGTACCTCAAGCACGCGGCGGGATTTGAACCATGGACCTGCTGCGCGGTAGTCCATAGCCAACGCCACTGAGCCATGACTGCTTCAAATTAACTGCTTAAATGAATTCTATGATTATGTCGAGAAAAGTTATTTATACAAGTGGAATAAATAAAAAAGATTATTTCCCGCCACAGACTAGAAATTTCATTATAATAGTATATGACTAAACTTACTTCAATAGTCAATAACTCCTAGAATTCGCATCAGAGCCGAGTAACTATTACCCACACCAAGGGTGGGCCGTTAGTTTATTTAACAGGCATGGCTGTTTATTTTATTATTTTGTTTGTGTCTAGCAACGCAGTTTTATGGTGTTTTAGGGACTTTATTAATTGCTTGTTTTTGTCATCAGTCTAACGTTTTATAGATTATATACATAAACGCAAAAATTTATTACAGTTCAAGCCAAATGTAAACGAAAAAAATATTGTGTTAAAAAGAGTATTAAATAAAATTGTATTTTGCGGACAAGCTCCATATATCCTGGTGGATGTAATTTTTTTCAATGTTATGTAACGGAACAAGCTTGAGGCCCACCTGATGTTAAGGGGACTAACCTCTGCCTATACAGATGCATTTGATCTCAAGTCACGAATCGCACTGCGCCCATCACTTTGAGATATATTTGTAAGTCTCATGTGCCATTGGCTCCAGGACTGCTGCCGGAACACACCGAATCAGAGATTCAAATGCTTGGCGACCGATTTTCTACTTAAGGGTGGTAGCTAGCCCGCGGCGGGATTTGAACTATGGACCTGCTGCACGGTAGTACATAGCCAATGCCACTGAGCCATCACTGCTTCAAATTAACTGCTTAAATGAATTATATGATTATGTCGAAAAGTTATTTATACAAGTGGAATAAAAAAAAAAGATTATTTCCCGCCCCAGACTAGAAATTTCATTATAATACACTGAGAAAAACGACTTAAAGGCTTAAATCAAATTTGACCTTTTACCGTTGAATTGTAACTACGTAAGATGAATCCACAACTCTTAAGATGATTTTTACCAATCAATAAAAATGTACCATGTTTTATAATAAACACAACCGTCAAAAACGCCTTCCGTAAAGTATTTTCAGAATTGAACTTGTTATACGACAATAATTGCAGTATTGACCATAAAATATACCTTAATTTTATGGCGGTTTACATACGGTGATTATCACTATAACGTACGACTTATACAGCCTCATCGAAAAGTCAATATTTAAGAAAGACCACAAAATACACCTAAAATGAAGACGAAAAGTATCATTCGCCCTCACTGACCTCGTTTAAGGCCTTCTAGTTGGAAGGCGTTTTTGTACGTATTTACGTTTGGTCGGTTTTTCGCCTAAATTGGCCGTCATTAGGGCGCTTTTGACTTGAGATTTTTCTCAGTGAGTTCAATATGACTAAACTTACTTCAATAGTTAATAACTCCTAGAATTCGCATCAGAGCCAAGTAACTGTTACCCACACCAAGGGTGGGCCGTTAGTTTATTTAACAGGCATGGCTGTTTATTTTATTATTTTGTTTGTGTCTACCAACGCAGTTTTATGGTGTTTTAGGGACTTTATTAATTGCTTGTTTTTGTCATCAGTCTAATGTTTTACAGATACACAAATGCAAAATGTACTACAGGGAACTGTAGTACATTTTGCGTTTATGGAATAGCATGAAGCAGTGATGGCTCAGTGGCATTGGCTATGGACTGCCGTGCCGCAGGTCCATGGTTTGAATCCCGCTGCGGGCTTGAGCTTTACCGCATGGTGGAATGGCATTTTGCGAATTCTCGCCTGTCTAGCTACCACCCTCAAGTAGAAAATCTGTCGCCAAGCACCTAACGGTGTGTTCCGGCAGCAGTCCTTGAGAGCCAGTGAAATTACAGGCATATGAGACTTAACAACTATGTTTCAAGGTGAGGGGCGCAGTGCAATTCGTGACTTGTGACGAAATGCATTTGTTATAGGCAGAGGTTAGTCCGCTTAACACCAGGTGGGTCTCGAGCTTGATTCGTCACAATAACATAAAAAAAAATAGCCAAATGTTCTCGAAATAAATGTGGAAAATTTAATTATAATATATTTTGCGGACGCCCTGCAAATATCCTGTTGGATGTCATTATGGAAAGGAATGCGTCGTTATTTATGTTATTATTCAAATTAATTCAACATTTATATTACGTTGCAAAGATGAATGTTATATAAAACAAGCATCATGAGTTTCCTTACATACATACATATATAATCACACCTGTATTCCCCGAAGGGGTAGGTAGAGGAGTGTAAACACCTACGTTTCGCCAATTGGGTTTTGGTCCCAGGTAATAGGGGGCGAGCCTATTGCCACTCACCGGGCACCGTTTCAGGGTCATACAAAATGTTTAAGTATAAAGTTCCTGTAATAGGAGTCTCCGCTCTTCCAAATCCTGTAAATACAAGTAACATTAAGTGTCAAATTAAATATTTTTTTTTAAGCTCTGCCTAAAACTGATGCTTTTAGTCAAGTGACGAACTGCACTGCGCCCGCCACCCTGAGACATACAGTTGTTATGACTCATGTGCCTGTTATTTTACTGGCTCTCAAGGACTGCTGCCGGAACACACTGTTATGTGCTTGGCGACAAATTTTCTACTTGAGGGTGGTAGCTAGCCAGACGGGCATTCGCAAAATGCCCTTTCACCATGCTTCGTTAAATTCACAATGTATATGTGTGTGTTTGAGTGTCTGAGGGTGTTTTTGTGTGTTTGTATGTATATTTTACATCAACAAGAGCATTCATGGGGGGTTTGTGTTAGGAATGAAGTTAGCTATAAAAACGCAGCTACTATACCTTACTGCTACATGTCTTTGTGTTTTACGGTAGACATTTTTTTTGACCCGTATAAGTAGGGTATGAGTAAGAGGATAATAACGTCTTAATTGTTATAGTTGCACCATAAAATGAACTGTACTCAGAAAAATCCTTCAAAGAGACGTAAAATCAAATTACCATCACTAAACGAATTAAAGCCCGTTCAAAGCAAAAAAGGCATAGCCCGATTGATCGAATTGCCGAACTCAAGGGAACAAAGAACATTAATACATAAAGACAGTATCTAAACTTAACTAGGTACAATATAATTTGGGGAGTCCGTGTCTACACTGTAGGATGGTGTATGGGGATTACAGCTGTTCTTATTCTACCCCTATCGTTGAAGCAATGAGCAATTTGAGGTAAATATGCAATTGTGGATAATACGTGGCGGCTTGGTCTGCAAAGTCTCCGGTTCGTCCAGCTTTGCCCGGCTTGGTGAAAGCCCTTCGTGGCAATCAGAGGTCAAAACTCTCGAGGTCAAATATTAAATCAAAATATTCTCTCGGTGTTCTATTGAACTCTTTCAACATAATATATTAGAGACGTGGCAGGTCTTGCTTTTTAATTTTCCTCATATGTTGCTCTGCAGAAGTTTGCGAATGAGTTTTGTTACAAAATCAAACAATAAACATGTGAGACCTTGGTTTACGTAACATTTCTTGTTTCTCTCTAATAGCGTTCTAGTCCTCTATCTAAGGTGCACTTCACAAACACAAAATAAGTAACACCATTTTATAACCTAGTTTGGCTAACTTTACTTTCAATTGTTTTGCAAAGCGTGCTCGTCTTCTAGCTACTTTACTATGGGAATTGGGTTGCATGTGTAAGCTTTCGAAAATAAGGCCCTCTTTTGGACACTAACATTCAAGTTAGCTGTGTCTTTACATTGTTTGGATTAATATTTATGTTGTTTGAATGCGTTTTGTGAAGTCGCTCAATCGGTGTATTTTTTATTGGGTAGATGTAGTCTCTTCTTCTGGAGAGTAAAAATCAGGTAGATACAGCAGTGAATCCTACACTGAAAACCTTAAATGGTGCAAATATACCAAACTGTTTGGAAGTTGAATGTTAGTGCCGTTTCAGTTTGAAACATCGGGCCCTTTTTTTGAGTGGGGAAATGCCTTTGCACTGCCCTTCCGCCACGGGGATGGCGGAAGAAGATGAGTGGGACTTGAACCCCCTAAAACTCCCCCGTGAGTAGTCCTCCGCCGAGGTGGGGCAAGATGGCATCGCGTTAGCATTAGCCATTTTGTTTCGGCGGCAGGCTTGAACGTAGTCGGGCATCTGCGCCTATATGGAGTGGCTCCGAAACATTGGCATTGATATTTGGCTAAGTGTTTCGTTGACGCGAAGGGTGATCAAAATTTGGTTTCATTTTATGCACAATAAGTAGCTTTGCCATTTAGCGTGGAAATTCAGCAAGTATTCTAGAAAGTTTTTCTTTCAATAAATGTTCTATACTAAGTTAATTTTCATCCCATCTATTCGAAAAATCATGATTCTTTCGCCAATAAGTGCGAGAAAAATACGTCTTGAGTTTTATAGAGGGCGTAAAAGAGTTTGGACTAGGAACATGAATATTGTACCAGGTTAACTAGTGATTAGATCATAAACTTATTGGGAGAACCGTTTATTATGAAAAACATTTGTATCTAGTTGGTTGTTAAAGTGGTAAAAAAAAAAAAAAAGAACGACCGAGTACTCTACGTTCGAGGCAACTAAATAGAAGTTCATCGATTATTCCTTAAGCAAAATATTTCAATACAGCGCATATAGATTTTTAGGCTTTACTATAATAATATAATCCAAGAACAATACTTTTATAATATATATCATTTTTATTAATGACGTGTACTATTTAATACTATGTAATAATCTCTTGAAAAAATTAAAAACTAATTACGAAAAAGAAGAATTTCAAAAAGCTCACAATAACCCAAAAAAGACATGGAAATTAATTAAAGAGATAACCAATATGAATACAAATCGTACCTCAGCGAAAGAACTACTAAAAATCAAATCAACAGTAAAGGAATCTATCGACTCGGTAAATGGTTTTTTTGCCAACGTAGGCAAAGAACTAGCATCTCGTATTGAGTCTCAAGAGGATCATAACTCTCAGCACAACACAACTCGTACCACAAATCAATTGGGTAACTCAATGGGACTGCTAAACATTGATGAAGAGGAATTACATTCTATTATTTTGAAACTACGGAATGATTGCGCAGTAGGATGGGACGGTATCCCTAGCTCACTCATAAAACTAACTAGTCGTTCAATCATACCGCCGTTAACACACATCTTTAACTTATGCCTTTCTAAAGGTATTTTTCCCGATGCCTTTAAAAGGGCTATTGTGCATCCCATCTTCAAGGGTGGGGCCAGGGACAGTGCCGCAAATTATAGACCAATATCTGTGTTGACTACGTTTTCAAAAATTTTTGAGAAAGTACTTAATAATAGATTGCTACTTTTTTTAGAGAAAAATCACATTCTTTCTCCAAACCAATTTGGTTTCCGGAAAGCAAAGTCCACTGAAGACGCTGTCATGGAACTTACAAATAAAATTGTGACACACTTAGAAAAAAAAAGTAAGGCTGTGGGTGTTTTTCTAGATTTGTCAAAGGCATTTGACACTGTCTCTGTCCCCCTACTTTTAGAAAAAATTGAAAACATTGGAATAAGAGGCCCCGCTTTGAATATTTTTCAAAATTACTTAGTTGATCGCAATCAAAGTGTGAAAATTAACTCGTCTCTAAGTAGTGAAACAAAATTAAACTGTTTTGGAGTTCCGCAAGGTAGTGTTTTGGGACCGACACTTTTTTTAATTTACGTTAATGACCTATGCCGACTTGATATCCCAAATTGTAAAATGATTGCTTACGCTGATGACACTGCACTTTTAGTTGAAGGTAAATCATGGGATTCTGCCATAAAGAATACCGAGCGCGTACTCAGGCGTGTTATGTCATGGCTAAACTCAAACCTATTAACACTAAATATGAATAAAACCAAATTCGTAACTTTCTCTACTTGTATATCCTCACAACCAGACACATCCTTTCTTATCAAAGCTCACCAATGTTGTCCGACTTCTTATCAAAACTGTGACTGTACGGTTTTGGAAAGAGTTTCATTTGTAAAATATTTAGGGGTGTACATCGACAACATTTTAAATTGGCAAAAACACATCGAGACTCTCTGTGGACGAGTTCGGAAACTAATGTTCACTTTTAAAAAACTCAGATCCTCCGCTGATTTACAAACTCTTAGGTCTGTTTATTTTTCTCTGGCACAGTCTATCTTGACATACTGCATTTGTGCATGGGGTGGCACATACAAAACTACAATGCTCAGAGTAGAAAGGGCGCAGAGAGCTGTCTTAAAAGTCATGTACAGGAAACCCAAACTTTACCCAACGACAGATCTCTACAGGGAGAGTAACGTACTGACAGTTCGACAGCTCTTTGTTCTCAACACTATTTTACGGCAACATGAACTTGTGCCTTATGATCCAGAGAGCCGCCAGAAAAAACGTCGCAAAAACGTAGTGTGTCAATTGGGGTCACACAGAACTGAACTCGCAAACAGGCACTTTCAAACTTTGGGCCCTCGTTTTTATAATAGGATTTGTAAGATAATAGATATTTATCCATTATGTAAATCTGAAAGCAAACGAATAGTTCAAACCTGGATACAAAATTTAACTTATCAAGAGACAGAAAATTTGATGTTGGCATTAACATAAGTAGATATCTCTATGTTTATATTGTTTTTAAATATTCAAATAACAAACTATTCCTAACTTCTAACACTGTGATGTTTAAAATTAACCACACATTAAAACAGTTATCATACATACTGAAAAAAAAAGCTAAACTAAACTAAATTTAACATATTAAACACACCTCTCTTTTTCACATAATTTTTTTTTTTTTTCTTTCTGCACACAAACAAATATATTATATATATGTACATATATATTTTTTTTCCCTTACAATATTATATATATATTAGTTATCTTTCGTATGGAAAATATATGATTGTTTTTATATAAACTTTAAACTTACGTTAAAACAAAGTATTTTAAGACTCTTAACTGGGAAGGTCCTGTACCCTGTAAAACAGTTTATAACTAGTACGGGGACAGGAGCTCATAATTAAAGATGTGTTATTATTACTAAGATCTTCTAGATCTTAGAAGATATTTAACAATTATAGCTAAACATTGTAACCCTGAATTGTGAAAATAAAATATATTATATAATATATAATAAATATATATATTATTATATTATAATAATCTCTTACTTATTTTTCTATTAGTGGGATGAAAAGTAGTGTATCACATGGTAGACAAATTATTTTTTTCTCAGGCGAAGTATATTAAATCCCTCGCAGCGCTTAAGATTCTCCTATGAAATCCTTCGCCACGCTCGCTTCGCTCGGAATTCCACTCTGGAATCTCGGTCCGCTCTTAATGAAAAATAGGGCCATCATCATAAAAATAATATTTTAGTCCCTTATGGTACAATCTGCTATTGTAAATATTTTAGATCATACTATTAATACTGTACAAGTACCGTTTACTAGACGTACAATTATTATTGTTCAGCCCTAAAATCGACATAAAATGTACATTATGTCACTAAGTTTTATTATTTGGGTACGATAGAAGTTGGATAACTGTATCTGTTTCTGTTTCGGTAAATTTCATTAGGGTCTACTTTTACGGCTAATTTTCTTAGATAATGTCAGGGTCGTTTTAATCACATACGTTTTCGATGAAGAGGAAAGATTGTGTTTGCGATTTATTGCAGCTTAGTAGCTGAATATGGATTCAGCTACTAAGCTGAAACTATTTTCAAATCCTTGAATCCTGTTTGTCATTCTATGAAACCACCTTCGACCACATCAGTTTTTACCTCAGTTCTAGTTAGTGTTAATTTTTTGTATTCAATTTGATGTTTGTGTAGTGCACATTATTTTGGAAACCTAGAAGTACCTCAGCGGTAGTATTCTTAAAGAAAATTATTCAAGGTGGATTCAATCGTGGCTTCTTTCAATATGACAGTTTCTTTTTTATTCTTTATAGGTAAGCATTTGACCACTATCTCACCTGATGGTAGGTGATGATGTGGTCGAAGATGTTGTTCAGGCTAGCCTAGAAATACTGGCTCTCAACGACAGCTGCCGGAACATACCGTTGGGTGCTTGGCAACAGATTTTCTACTTGAGGGTGGTAGCTAGCCAGGCGGGCATTCGCAAAATGCCTTACCACCAAGCAAGACAGTTTGTAGTTTATACAAATTTTGGGCCACAGTTGAGTTAACTAGAAAGTTGAATTATTCGATTTTATTTTTGCTTCTTGACATTTTAGCAGCTTAAGGAGTATGTGCATGTGGAGTAGCAGTATATACCAAAACCAAAGAGAGTAAAATACATAGAACAGGTTAGTTTTATCTAAAGCTCCGTTACAGGTAACTAAAATCTTATGTCAAGTGGAGATGCTTTCATAAGACTAACATTTAACTCGTAAAAATACTTATCCAGTCGTTTAAAACACTCTTTAGGAATCGTGTGGTCACGGCATAGAACATGTAATAAGTTACGGTACGAGAGTAAAAATCTAATAAAGATTTTATTGTAATCATCAATCTCACACGTTCAATGTTAAAATACTGCCCTATTTTCTGAAAGTAGAGAGGGCGGACCAGGTGAGATACACCGACAAAAAGAGAGAAAGTGCATGTTTATTGGCATTAGGGACCAACGCCAATTCAAAGAAGAGCTATGTCACTTTAATTACTCTAATTTAGCGATTCTAAAATCAACTCTCAATCTCAAACTTTGTACATAGAATGAAAATACAACCCGAGAGTTTTCAAACCCGAAGTAAAAAGCTCCTTTCTGAGCTATGCTTTACTAGGAGTGCTTCACCGCAGACCACAGCGTTGCTTAATATGAGATAAACAGTGCTCAAATGTGAATGATTAGTTTGCAGTACGGCAATCGCGAACGAAGTCGCAGGTACAGCTAGTCATATATAATTTTTCCAAACTCGGAGGAAGCAATTTCTTTTTAACAACAGTTCGCTAACTGACCTCAAATAAATGCAATAATAAGGAAGCCTAGTGAAAAATATTTTATAATAGAGGCATATTTTTAACAGATTTCCAAAAAAATGGAGGATGTTCTCAATCTGACGCGTATGTTTTTTTTATTACTACAGTAAAAAGTTCAAAGTAGTCCGATTTAGAAATCTTATTCTTCTTCGATTTAGTAGTCCGAAAAGTTTGTACCTCTGAGGTTGTCCTATATTTATATAGTTATATATAGTTTCATCAAAATCGGTCAAGTAGTTTTAAGTTACACTCACCAACTGATAAATACTTGACATACCTACATGACTTGGTAGTTGCAAGTTTAGTCAATGGCGACAGCTACTATAGGTGAGTAAAAATCGATCGTTTAAGCAGTAATTATCACTAAATAGGGTGATTTTTTTTTACATAAAAATGATTAGACTGCTAACACTGAAAAGTATGAAATAACTTGTTAAAGTCGGGCCAAGAAAATGTGATCTCAGACTATTTTGAATCAGCGTTAAAAGTCATTTGCATGTTCTGTTTAAAAAAAATGTTTTTATTTTCTTACACGCTATGCTTCCACAATAATCAGCATAAGAATTCTCTTACTGTACTGTATCAGCCGGACCGTCCATTGCTGAACACAGGCTTTATTAAGGGGGTATTTGCCATAATCCCCAAGCTTGGCAGGCGGCTTGGAGATCGCAGTGTAAGATGGCAGTTCTTTAGAAGGAGCTGTTGCCCACCTTCCAGTATTTTTCCCTGAGTCGCCTCTTACGACACCCACGGGATGATAAGGGGAGGTGCAATTTTAACCCGGCAGAAATATCTTGTTAAGAAATAATTGTCTACTAGCAAGATTTAAAACTGCGACTCCAGGTCTCCGTCCTATTCCAATTACGTTTCGATTTAACTGTAAATGCATTTTCTAGTTCTACTCATTTACGTAGAAAAACATTCCTCGTGATCATTAGAATTCCGTTTATAAAACTCTACTCGTAATAATGATAAGACGTATTTTCTTCGAAATGGACAAGCTACCTACCTGTATTTTTATTTTCACAAAATAAGATCTAAAACGATATATCTCGTGAAATATTCAGCTGGTGTTGAACGTGATAAATCAGTAACGTAACTGGTATTGAGACTCTCTGGAGGGCGGGCGGCGTGAATTATTGAAAGGTGTGGGCGGATTACTGTCGCGGAGTGTCTCTTAACCAGATGGGGGCTTTGTTATTGGTTTTTTTCTGCAAAGAATCATATTATTTTATTTAAAAATACTGTGTAGGTTGTATTATTGTTCTTAGTTGTTCTTCGCGGCTGCAATCGAGTTCCTCTTACATTTATAAATGGTATTGTAGTCAGTAACTATACTCCTAAATATGATTACAAGCACTATTGCGTGCTGAGCAAATAACTATACTGTTTCTTTTTTGTGCCGCAGGTCCCTGGTTCGATCCCCACCGTCGGCTTGAGCTTCAACGTATGGTGGAATGGCATTTTTCGATTGCCCGCCTGGCTAGCTACCACTCTCAAGTTGAAAATCTGTCGCCAAGCACCTAACGCTGTGTTCTGGCAGCAGTCCTTGAGAGCCAGTGAAATTATAGGTACATAAGTCTTAACAACTATGTCTCAAGGTGACGGGCGCAGTGCAATTCGTGGCTTGTAATGAAATGCATTGTTATAGGCATAGATTAGTCCGCTTAACATCAGATGGGCCTCGAGCTTGTTCCGTCACAATAACATTTAAAAAAATCATAGCGAGTTTGATTTCCAGATTGAACAATTATTTTTCTTTCTTCTAAATGTTGTATATATTTCTTAGTATTTATCCAAATGATAAAACTGAATCCACATCCGTCCCAATTGCTTTTCTAATAAGTGATAGTCTAGCTTTGGTCTCACTACATAACCTGTTGGTATAACTGATAATTTGCCAGAAGATGGTGGTAAGCAAGTTCCTAGCCCTCAAGAAAAGCTTTAAATTATTTAGTAGTTTCAACTATATCCGAATATTTATCTTACGATAAGGTTTAAACTCTTCCGTGGGGTGCCTTCTGAATAACAACTTCTACTGCGATATCCCAAGACGGCTGCCAAGCGTGGTTCAACGTTCCGATTGATGACCATGATTAAGGTTTAAACTAAAACAAAGTGGATTTATACCCTAGTCGAAAGTATTTGACGTACTTACGTAGGCACCTGGGTAATTAAAATTAATATCAAAGAATAAGTGCTTTAAACTTCTTGCTGTCTTCCAAAAATGACGAGAACAAATAAATTATTTCATACTTATCGCTTATAACGGCGCTAATTCAAAGTAATTACGCAACCAAACTCACGGAAACGTGATTGACGCGAAATTTGAAAGTACGTGACACAAATTGTACGGGAACTTCGGGATTTGGCGTGAAGTGTCGGAGAAACTGGCAACATGGGAGTGCTCGGGGAAAGTAGAGTGGAGAGCATATTTTATGAGAACATTTTGAGGCATTTGGAATGAAAATAACTTCTGTGTTGGAAAAATCATCGTTCAACAATTACAATATATTTTCCTATAAGAATAAAATCGAATGTATACGAGTTGAGAGGCACAAATGTACCTAGTAGTTTTGAAGCAGTGATGGCTCCGTGGCATTGGCTATGGACTGCCGTGCAGCGGGTCCATGGTTCGAATCCCGCCCAGAGCTTGAGCTTCACAGCATGGTGGAAGGGCATTTTGTGAATGCCCGCCTGGCTAGCGACCACCCTCAAGTAGAAAATCTGTCGCCAAGCACCTAACAATGTGTTCCGGCAGCAGTCCTTGAGAGCCAGAAAAATTACAGGCTAATAAGACCTAACAACTGGACGTCTCAGTGTGACGGGCACAGTGCAATTCGTCGCTGACGAAATGCGTCTGTTATAGGCAGAGGCTAGTCCACTTAACATCAGGTGGGCCTCAGGCTTGTTCCGTCACAACAACATTAAAAAAAAATGTTAATAATTTTACATTTGATTATGAACGTACTATATCTAAAACAAAAAAATAGGCCTGTGTTACACCTTTCTTTTCAAATGTAAGCGAATGACAATTTGTATAATTTAAGATGAATTCTCAAAATCACTTATTTCTTGAAAATTATAGTTCTTGTTTTAAACTGCAAATCTTGAGACCCAGACCACACCACTAGACCAAACTCTGAAACATTTATTAAAGAATATTCTTGTTGTAACATTACGTTAAGCCATTGAAATCAAAAACAAATCGCAGGAGGAGCAGGGCCGTGGTGTGATCGCGGTTATGGCATCCGACCTCTCCTTGCCAGCCATCATCATAATAATGGTCGGTGACGAAAGGTCTTGAGAGGCGATGGCCTCGTTCTGCGAAACTGTTGTTTCACAGAGGGAGGCGCAAGAGTGAGAGAGGGAAAGAATTCCTCACTCACACCTCATCCGTAGAGCGCGGATCTGGAAGCGAGCTAATCGAGCTCGCACTGCGTCTCCGTTCAGAAGACTTGGGGCGTTAGTTGTGGAGACAGACGCCGCTCCCCATCAGGGTTAGGTCCTCATGTGTGGATGTGTTATGGGGCCATATCCACGATGCGTCAGAGGATATATTCCCCAGAGACTAGGCCCAACAGCGGGCGGTGACGTCAGTGGAGGACTGCTGCGGATGAGTGAGCGAGTGATTTTGCGGCCCCTGCCACTAGTCGAGGACGGCGAAACACCATGTGATTTTAGTCAGCACTGGGGTCCCTACCAACCCCGAGCCCGACATTACCCAACTGTCACCCGACGGTAGGTATGCGTAAAAGCATTTTCCCCATGGCAAAAAATGAAATCTGTTAAAAAACGCCGTAAAGCCCATATTATGTTAAAATATATATGTCTGATCATATAAAATGACTGTATAAAAACAGTTTCGTGAAAGAATTCTTTTCTGCCAATATCGTTTTAAAAACACGCGTACCGGAATTAGAACGAGGCCGGATATAAATCTGGTTACGGTGTAACGGATGTGGAGATAAATTCGTTACGTTCGTTCGTAGCGCGTTATTGATTCTAAAGACGAACTCAAAGAAAGATATTTTTAGTAATCGAGAAGTTTTGTCATCATATCGGAAAACTTATCAGATCCAATAAGTCGGAAATTTGGAATATTTCAATCTGAGAATCAAATTTAATTCTATACTGTAAAAAAATACGCTCAAATAATGCGATGAGAAAAATATATCGTTGTACTGACCAAAACGCCGGTTAAATGAACCAAATACCTTCGTAAAATATGAGCAAACCAATCCCTTCAAAATGTCATAATTATCCAAGTTTTCATCCATTCATTTTTTGATTTATTGTGTCTTAATTGTTTACATTATGTACAAACTCCTGTAAGTTTAATTCTATGAGCACATACAATGAAGTAGAACGGTCCATCCTAGGAACCAGGAGTTTAACATACATATATTATGTATTTATTTCATAATTTTAATCAATGAAAAGTCGCGGTCCAGCTCAGGAAAACCCTACGAATAAATTCGTAGGGAAAACCATATTTTAAGTCGCTGAGAATACTCACCTTGTCTACTCTTGTTATATTCCAAATTTAATTTCAAATTCATATAATTTTATTGCATTATCACAGGTTATATACAAAAATGGTCTTATAACTTGGGTGAGCGCCAACATACCATATTTTTGATAGTAGTAAATATTAAATTACGTAATTCAATATTAACTGAAATTGTTATATGAAAATAATACAATAATTAAATTAGATAAAGGTATATTATATGATCAAACGAACTTGAAGTGAAGTTCGATCGATATTATTTGAGTCAATTCATTCGAGAATTATAGTATAATAACCAGGTAGTTTCCTTTAGTTTACAGGCAACACTTGCACATTTTCAGAGAACTCGATTAAAACATCGAGTTTTATCGATATTTTTCCCCAACTCATGTCCGTCCCTATCGAGTAGTCTCATTTTTTTTAGAGTATCTATTCAGAAACAAAGCTTCCTATCATGGGCGCAAAGCTAGTACTGGACTAAGCTATTTGGGTGGGTTGGGTTACTATAATTCTCGAATGAATTGACTCAAATAATATCGATCGAACTTCACTTCAAGTTCGTTTGATCATATATTATTATTCGTCAATTCATTTCTCAAATTATAGTATAATAACCAGGTAGATGTTCAGAGAAGGAAGGTTTGTTTTCCTTCTTATTATAATTAATCGTTTTTCATAAAACCACAATTTTATCTCCTGATAATTTTGTTTAATGAACATAAATTACGAATCATATAACTGAATTATTATAATATATATATAGTTCTTGGCATCAAACGTAGGTACATAACTGGCCTTATTACCTCAAATAATGATCTGTATAGATATAATATTATATCACGAGAACACAACGCCTCTAGCAAATTCGCTCGAATTATCCTCTAGGATTAGTCGGTTGTAAAAGCGGGCAAAAACGGTAGACGTGCCGGTCCACCCAGCTGTTTTACGAATAGTATCTACACTGACGCCAGTGGCGCTGGCGGTGGAAGTGGCAGCATGTCGCGTGCTGTGCGTACTGAAGGTGCGCGTTTCTAAACCGCTCGCGGACACCACTTGCTTAATCCGGCGGCTGGTCGACTGCTGTGGCGGCTCTGTGTGGCGGTTTTATAGTCAATAGTAGATTACTCGCGTACAAAGTTCTGAATTTTTCGTTTCAAAAATATAATCCTTGGGAAGAGAAGCGGGACAAATAATTATGTTTTCTAAAGACCAAGATAAAAATACGATAGGTTGGTCAAGCCCGGGAGCCGAGGTCTTGATTGTGTCCGTAATGGCTATCGTAATACCGTCTGTTTATATGTTAATATTTTCTAGTTGAATAAACGCGAAAGTTTGGAATCCATGCGCTGTACATAGTACAAATATATAATAAAAATATTTACATATTAATATTTTTAACTGTCCTTTCAATGCTTAATTCTTTATTTGGATACCATACAGATATATAGTTAAGAACAGTTTGAGGGTCCCAAAAGGACGTACGTATGTTTTTGACGGTGGGGCTTGATCTTGTAAGTGTGCCCTTAAGTAGGCGTTTAACGTGATAATTCACTGATGTGATCACTTAAGAGAAGTGAAAATGCCAAACGGTGACTATTAAGAGAGCCATACGAACAACTGTTGTTGAACTGCTCTGTTAAAATATTTAAAACTAATTTAATGGAGTCATTGAAAACTTCACTATCGTTATTCATACTAAACTGCCACCAGACCTTTAAAGTGATGCGAGTGAGGAGAGCAACAGGTCAAGGGCCGCGGGCGGATGCTGCCTGCAGTGCTTCACGGCACCCAGCCAGGGTAAGTTGCGCACCTTATGGATGGTACTATCTCAAATGCGATTGTAACAAGCATTTACTACGGTTATATAAATGTATTTTAGACACCCGTAACTAGTCTAATAAGGGATACCACGCCTGTGATTTCTAATGTGGAAATATAAGTTCGTCGTTTCATCGTTGACTATTATTCGCAAACATTTCAAAACTAATGAAAATGGCGGAAAAGTTATTTAAGTACCTATGTTTCCAAGTTCTGGTAAAAGCATCTACGACGAAAGCGTCCGGGTCGGGTTTCCATGATACGAACGTTTCGTACTTGGCATTGTTACGATAGTAAAAATATAGATTTCTAGATAACCCAAGAGATTAACTACTGTTTGAGAAGGATTATTTATCAGGTAATTTCCATCCGGTATCTGGATATATTATTCTAGAATCCAAATCCGCTGAATTTTCTTTATTGACGTAAGAAGCGAATATCTAAATACTTCTCCTCTCAAACCATTCATAAATTTATTAATTTTTTGCGTTAAATTCTTAAAGTTTAATTCCACCCATGCTATTCACATAGCTTATAACTATGGTGTTATCAAGACGTAGCAATACATACACACAATTAGATTCAGTTTTAATGAAACATTTTAAACCTAAAATAGAACTAGATAGTTGATGTGATGTTCCTTTTCAGTGACCTTCCCGGTGCCGTTCAACCGTCCCCAAATCTGATCGAGAAGCGTCAGTAAAGATTTCGTATATAAACACGACCTTTTTGGAAGTGTTGAAAGGAACTATGAATGGTTAGCATTCCACCAATTTAAGTCATTTAAAAACTCCTTTGTGAGTTTTATTTGGGCTTCATAATTATTGCTATACTCTTGTAACGCTAAAAAAATTTGTTTTTCCAAAACTTTTATGTACAAAAGCCCGTACTTAACGCCGAGCATGCTGAGACCAGAACAACAATCAGTTTTGCAAACTCGCGAATGGTGCATTTTGGTAAACAAGAGTACTTACGGAGTAATTTGTGATGTGCGCTTATTTAAGGGCAAAGATAAGGTTAAATCATGGATACCAAACATAAAACCTAAAAACTTGGTGACCTTTTTAGGGTATAGGGAACTTTTTCGTAGTTAACAACGAAACCCAAACAATTCAGTATTTGTAAAGTAGAGTGTACATTATCTGTGCACTCTTCAAAGCTGTCACCAATACATGTACAGGATGTCATCAAGGTATATTACCGATTTATGACCTTGTCTACGTAGTATTACTACTTATTATATTATTTATATTACTACTACTATTACTCAAGTTATTACCTCAAATTATTTTAGTTAACACCCTAGGGACCACTGGTAAACCGTATGGTATAGATACGAATTCAAATAAAGAACTTCAAACTCAACCCTTAGTTACTTCCTATCAGAAAGCTTAATAGGATCGGAAAGGTAGGCTTCTTTTAAATAAATAGTAAAGCCACAAACCATCACGTGGTATGAGTTTGGATGCCGTCTTATAATCCTCCATTTTGAAGTGATTATTTAAAATAAATTTATTTTTTGGCTTTAAGTTGACTATGAAGCCTTTAGTGCCACTTGGTTTCAGAGCTAGGAATATTGTAAAAATGTATTGGTCATGACATGGCTTACAAGGTTTAACAGCACCTAGTTCGGTTAACCTTCGAATAGCAAAATACATAATTATCATGATTGTCTTTGTGGGTAATTGTTGAACGAGGTAAAATGGATTGTGACATTTTTTCGCAAAATTGTATATTATAACCTTGCTTTATCCAAGTCAGTTATAACTATTGCTAGATATGTTTAGCCAAAAGTTACAGTGTAATATTAACAGCCAGCGTTTACCTGCATCATTGTTAGTGCTGTGTGTTGGCACGAGGCTTGGAGTGACTTAATTGTTTGTCGCAGTCATCAGATAGGGTCGGCGACCCACAAGGGCTCCTTTCCTTTGACCTTTCCACCCCCCTCTTGAAAGACGGGCAATGAGGAGGTCCCGTTCAGTTACCTAGTTAGTGGGACGATTGACCAACCATTGCTGAGTGGAAGTTGTAGGTTTTGAATTCATTCGTTTACGAATCTCATGTCCTTATTTCTCAATAGCATTGCTAGCCTTAAGTTTGTCAGCAAACTAATTATATAATAATTTCAGCATCATAAATCAAGTGTATAAAATTATTTTCTAGGCTAGGTGTCAATAATTTTTTTCTTCTCACACGAAAATGAAAAATGAAAGTCTGTTAGGAGGTGATATCCCTCACATCACTCAAAGATTTGAGAGCACGGACCTTGTTTTAGCATTTTTAAGAAAAATGTCCATGATCCGATTTACTGGTGTACCAGCATAAAAAATTTTTTTTTGTTCCTTACAATGTCTGTTCTTACAATGTCGGAAACGGCAGCTGAGATTTCAGCGTTGAGCTTTGGTGCTTGTAAAAATTTACAATTAGACAGAACTAGGTATTATTATAGATCCGACTTTTCTTCCTTGGCAAGACCTTTACTTAGTAAAGGGTCCCATAACTTAGCCAGATTATCATTGATGGGCTCACCAAAGCACGGAGTATCTGAGGTTGAAGCACCCAGTGCCGATAAGAGTCCAGCATCAAGGCTTGGATTAGATGGAGTCCCAGATGATGTTGGGCCGGCTTAGTGTCCGGCGTCGTGCGCCGGCACCACTATGACTTGGGGCAGCGTTCGGTCTTCGTCCGAATTGTCTGCCAATAACGCATTTTGCGTTATATCCATTATTTTATCTAAAAGTAGAATAATCACGTATCGTTCGATACTCGTTTCGATACTTTGTAAGAACAAAGAAACGAAAAAGATATTCAATGTGGGTACTTTGAAATAGTATTGTCTCGCAGACAATAAATGCAGATAAACGTGAAATTCCATTAGAATCAACGTATTTTCTGCGTATAATTATTACATAATTATCACAGGTAGCTCGCAGCTACCTGTGTTATCGCAATTGACTCGCAGTCAATCCCGATTTTACCCAAAGAAAGTATTTGTTCACAAGAACTTATCAGCAGAATTTTCGCCGTCGGACGTGTCTAAAAGACGTCGTCATCGTTTTGTTTTATTACAATCTTCTTATTATCCGTGTATAATGTACTATTTTATCCTCAGCACTGCGTTGTGACACTTTTATAAAGACGCGTGCGTTCGTTGCCGTGCACAAAAAAGGAATGAGACTACTCGATAGGGACGGACATGAGTTGGGGAAAAATATCGATAAAACTCGATGTTTTAATCGAGTTCTCTGAAAATGTGCAAGTGTTGCCTGTAAACTAAAGGAAACTACCTGGTTATTATACTATAATTTGAGAAATGAATTGACGAATAATAATGATATTATGTCAGTGAAACCAAAATAGATACTAATAATAATAAGTCAAAATTTATCATTTAAAAAGTAATTAATGGTGTAGTAGGATTTTGCAGTCAGTATATTTTTCAATGTCCAAATTGCATTATATGTACGAACCATATCTGAGTAAGTTTGTGAAGCACAAGAACATGCACAATATTGTCTCCCGGACCCGCGGCAGACAGAAACTTGCTAGCGTGTCGCCTGAAGACTGGAGCGGTCAGGTAAATTGTCTCACGTGAACTTCAGTTTATAACTTACTCGTACCAGCACAATAAGTCTTTACTTATTTAAATTAAAGCTTAAAAACTGGCTCGTCGAAAAGACGTTTTATACAGTTGATGAGTTCCTCATGGAATCAAAATAATATGTTCTTTAAGTAATTTTAAATTAATCTTGTATTTTATCAATGTTATACTGAGTGTGCATATGTGATATGACATTTAATTTTAATAAGTTTGAAATTTTATGATTTAGTTAAGATATATGTAACTTTTATTTCCAATTTAATTATATAATTGATTTTATTTAATTTTAGCCAAATGTGTAAATGAATAAATACAATAATATTTCACAAGTAATTGTAATAATTAAAATAAAATGTTTATTTGTTTATCTTTTTACGATCCTTATTTTTCCAGAGCCATCAGAGTATTTTAATTGGTACATCGACATATATCGTCACTCTTCGAGACGTAGGAAACAAGTATAAGCATCAATATTTCAGTTAACTTGATTTTATCACAGTTTATAAGTAATTTTAATACAAGCCCAGATATTGTTAAATGTTCTACGGAATATATCCGAATTGTGCGGCCGTTTTGTAAAGTTTTAATTGCAATGCGCGGCAACACTCCAGCTGCCAACAGAGTTTTGAACAGAAACTGAGAACTATCTGGCAAATGCTGTAAATTAAAATGGTGTAAGATCCCTTCCCTTTATCGTGCCAAATACCTACATTTAATTGCCTTTTTTGTATCTAATCCTATGTGGAATCGTTAGACTATGTTACCTCTAACAACATTATAGTACAGTTGTAGCTGTAGCAGCGGTTAAGTGGCCAGCCAGATAGTGTGATTTAACACCACTGGATTATTTTTTGTAAGGTTTTGATAAACTCAGTCTATACGAAGTCAATAGAATCGATTGCAGCCTTAAAACTCAAAATCCGTCATGTGGTTAACGAAATACACCCGCCATTTTGCCAAAAAGTAATTAAAAACTTTGATAAAAGAATTAACATCTGTCAGCGTGCTCGTAGTGGACATTTGCCAGATATAATTTTACATTCGTAATTGCAAATCTTTTCTCTTCGTAATACAATAAAAAAATTAATCTGCTTTAACTGAATTCTTTGTTTTATTTTGTTTTAGAAAACAAAGTTCTTGTTGAAAAACTCTTATATATACATACCAACTACAATTATTATTCCAAAGACCAACCCCCAGTTTTTGAAACATTTGTCAAATACTATACGCTGATTGGTCAATGACTATTCTATGACGTGATTTGTGACTAGCGGTCAGTTTTCAGCCTTATTATTATTTCTATGTAAATGGTTTCTGCGTTTTAATGTGAACGCAATTCTGCCAATGTTCGTTCATCCTAGTTCAATGAGTCACGTGGAGTTATTACTGTAATTTAGAATATGATTGGTATTTAGAACGAAGAAACGACGATTTTCGAAGACCATGATGATTTATCGACACATTTACATAACTAAAATAATATCTAAAATACTATTTACTAACACATTCACTGATCAAGATTTTGGCAAACGTTCCAAAAACTGGCGGTAAAAAGGATTTTACAACAATTTTAATTTCTATATTTGAAAATCAATTATCGTATTAGGGATTCGTAACCTTTTGCAATGTTTTCTCTAATCTATTTAATAATATATCTGAAGTCTAACTAAACATACGCGGGTTATTATTGCTCCCAATTTGCTTTAATACTTAGGGATCCGAAACTGGTATTATTTTAATCCTCTTTAAGCGTATTTCGTTAATATATTTTCAGATAATTCCGTATATTGGTTCGCTTTAATTACGGAAAACAAAATAAATCGGATTACGCTGCTCGACTCTGATTGGTATATCGGTATCTACTTTATAAAATGTAACTTAATTTAGAGTCTGCTGTTTATTACCTTTGTAAATCATTTCGTTGAATGTTCTGTTCTTGCTATGGCAGCGTAAAGAACTCATCAAAACAAGGGCTTTTTTAACGACACTAGCACAACTTAATTATATAGATACTAGTCTTCCACCCGTGAGTTCACTCGCATATTTTCAACTCTTGAGAATCAAGATTTTCTACTCAACGGAACTGCCAGGCATGGCAAGTGTTATCCACCGGACCGATTCCGTACTGCTACCGCACTGATTCAATCAGGAAGTAGCCTGGTAAGAACACTCCCAGTAGTGAGGCTTAAAAAGTAATAACTAACAGATTGAATCCTCCCTATAACAAGTTTAATTGCATGGAAGATGTTCTTTGGTAAAATCATCGAGCAGGTTTTATAGAGATCTATTTGTGTACTAACCAATTTTGATAACTGATCCATTTATTTGCACATATTCATAAGAAAACTACTAGCAAAAAATCCAAAATGTCAATTTGATGGTAAAGTAAACTGGAATGCAAAGTTAGAAACTTAGTGAAAATCTAAATATATATAACTCAAAGGTGACCGACTGACTGAAATAGTGATCTATCAACGCACAGCCCAAACCACTGGACGGATCGGGCTGAAATTTGGCAGGCAGTTAGATGTTATGACGTAGGCATCCGCTAAGAAAGGATTTTGATTAATTCTTCCCCCAAGGGGATAAAATAGGGGATGAAAGTTTGTATGAAACTTTGTCAATTTTAAACCGATCGGGCTGAGACTTTGCATGCATAAAGCTACTATGACGTAGACATCTCCTAAGAATTTTGAGATACAGGCTATATAAGATTAGTAACTTTTCAGTTTAAAATATACGAATTTCTGTATGCTAGCGCCATCTACATTGAGTTATTTTGGAGAGAACTTTTTGGTGAGTTATGTTTCCGACCCCTTATGTCTTTGGGGAAAATACAAAGAATACCTTTCTGAAGACTTTAAAAAACAACTGGAAAGGCAAGGGGACGTAGATGTAGAGCACTCTTCAGACCTGATATTCAACAAATGTCTGTCGGTATTGGAGGATGCCGTATTATCATTAGGCGGCCGTCCTCTTAAAGAGTATGGATTACCTCAGCCAATAACATCAATACATTTTGAAAATAGAGAGTACTTGAAGGAGATCAGTTACGATACAGTGGCCTTAGTAGACGCAGTTAGAAAAAATGAAGCATCCTTGAATGACGAGCAACAGGTAGTATACACTAAAACGATCAAAAGTGTAGATGCAAATGACGGTCGAATATTCTTCTTAGACGCTCCAGGTGGAACTGGTAAAACATTCCTTATTAATTTACTTTTGGCGAAACTAAGAAGTACTCACGGCATTGTCCTGGATGTGGCGTCGTCCGGCATAGCTGCTACATTACTCGAAGGTGGTCGAACTGCTCAAGTTACTTTTAAGTTACCACTCAATTTAATCACTGCCAAGACTCCCATTTGCTACATCTCCAAACAGAATAATTTTGCTGAAGTTATAAAGAGTACAAAAATAATCGTGTGGGACGAAATAACGATGGCTCATAAAGGTAAAGCCTTAAACAGACCACTAAGGGATAAGGGGTAATACAAAATTAATGGGTGGCGTAACATTTTTGCTGGCCGGAGACTTTCGGCAGACTCTACCAGTGGTGCCAAAAGGAACCAGAGCTGACGAAGTAAAGTCGTGCATTAAGTAATCTAATTTGTGACCACAGGTTAAAATTCTTAAGCTCTTTTAAAATATGAGAGCACATTTTGAGAGCATTGGGCGGGGATGAGTCTGCTGGTAGATTTTCAGATCTCCTTATTAAAATCGGTAATGGTGATTTTCCATCGTTTGATGGAATGATAACCATCCCGGAAGAATTGAGCACAGTTGTTACTACGGTTCAAGAATTGTCTATGGTTCTGTTGGTTCTGTGAGCGTGCCATACTTACTCCAAAGAACGATCAAGCAGCAGCTATCAACGATATCCTGCTCAAGTCATTTGAGGGCGAAGAAAAGGTCTATACTTCGATTGGTACTGTGGTTATTACAGATGACGCTACTAATTACCCTATAGAATTTTGAAATTCATTGAAACCGCCAGGTTTTGCCTTATCATAAGCTTAATCTGCGTGTGGGCGTTCCAATTATGTTTTTGCGAAATTTAAAACCACCAAAACTTTGTAACGGTACGAGACTGCAAGTGAAAGCGTTACATCGCAATATAGTGGAAGCCACTATATTAACTGGGTGTGCGAAAGGGGAAACTGTATTTATACCACGAATCCCATTAATACCTAATGACATCCCGTTCGAATTTAAACGATTACAGTTTCCCCTAAAAGTCTACATTGCCATGACAATAAACAAGTCTCAGGGGCAAACTCTCAAATTTGCGGGTATTGACTTGAGAGAACATTGCTTCTCTCATGGGCAGTTTTATGTTGCTTGCTCACGAGTAAGTTCACCAAATAGCTTGATAGTTATAGCGCCTAATGACAGATTAGTTAAGAATATTGTGTACAAAGAAGTTTTGTAGGCCCTAATTTTTTACACACGCTAAACAAAAGTAAAGCCGCAAAAACTATACCCAATTAGTAATAATACTTCACAACGCGAGCGAAGCCGCGGGCAAAAGCTAGTCATTATCCAAATTGGCTAATATTTTAAGTGGTGTCACTTATATGATTTTTAAACTTTCAGACGTACACAAACATTTTTGTTTTATTCACCTGTGGGATACAGGTGAATAACACTACAGCCCGAATCGCGTCGAGGAGTCACTGAGCGCCGATCTTCATCTATGTTGGTCTTGCAAGGAAACTTCCTCCCACTTGTAGACCTACACAAGCTGAACCTAACCTTACCAAACAAGATACAAACACAAGGTCACAAACATAAAATGTACATTTCGAGTAGAGAACCTTCTTAATGAGGTACTTTTTATATAATATGAAAAGTAAAAAGTTTAGTGCAAATAGAGCTTAAAAACGCTGTTTGAGCCACCGGAAATTCGATCTGTCAGTGTCTTACGGGCTATATAATCTGTCATACTATATTAAAACGGAACAATTTCAAAAATAATTCAGATACTCGTGCAATGTTAACATTGACCACCTACAATGTTTTTTTATATTAAAATATAAACAAATTTCTGTAAATAAAGAAATCAAGGTTCAATTACAATGTATGTTAGTCCCTTGATATAACAAAATACGAGCACAAACTTTTGCTCAGACGAGCCAGTCTCGATTGCTTAGTGGTTTAAAAAGGACACGCGAGTTCGGTACCCGTTTGAAATGGTAATTTTGGGCTCTAAAAATGGGTAAATGTGACTTCGCGTTGCACTCCATAGTGCTTGCAATCATATCTAGAAAGATAAGTAAATATTAGTATTAAGTACTTACCTGTTCTAAACACCTATACCCATATTGCACTTATATTGACTTAAACATGACATTTGTATTAAAATTTTAGGTAGGTCCCGTTCTTTAGCCAAACAAATTTAAGTGGTATCGAAGCGCTCGCAGCGAAGTTTACTTAACTGTTCTTAACCGATCAGCAAAGTTTAGCAACGTCCGCCGCGGTCATGAGTTGGATGGGTGACCGCTAGTGACATTACTACTGAGCGCTTCCGTGCTTCGGAGGGCACGTTAAGCCGTCGGTCCCGGTTGTCGTCTTAGGATGGCAGTCGTTATAGCATGGTGGTAGAGTATTTTGCGAATGCCCGCCTGGCTAGCTACTACACTCAAGTAGAAAATCTGTTGCCAAGCACCTAACGTTTTTTGCTGCAGCTGCCCTTGAGAGCCAGTAACTCTAGGTTAGCCTGAACAATATATTCGACCACATCAGCACTTACCATCAGGTGAGATAGTGCCACAGGCTAACCTATCAAGCAATTTTTTTGTAATAGTGACGGATCAAGCTCAAGGCCCACCTGATTTTAAGTGGACTAACCTCTGCCTTTAACAGATGCATTTCATCACAAGTAACGAATTGCACTGCGCCCGTCACTTTGAGAAATAGATGTTAAGTCTCATGTGCCTGTAATTTCACTGGCTCTCAAGGACAGCTGCAGCTGCTGGAACACACCTTTAGGTGCTTGGCGATAGATTTGCTACTTGTGGGTGGCTGTGAAGCTCAAGCCCGCGGCGGGATACGAACCATGGACCTGCTTCGCGGCAGTCTATAGCCAATGTCCCTGAGCCATCACTGCTTCAGAAATCATGAAATAATTATAATTGAAATTATTAAATTACAATAATTGTTATATTTACTAACTAACAAAACTTTACTCAATGTCACTAACAATACTGAAATTAAAGTATTTTACTATGGACATCGACTCAAGTAGATGAACTTTTCCAAGAGCTGGACTTGCTTATTTTTCAAAAGTTTTACCTAGATAGGAGAACTTCTATCTTTTTAAAGAGACAATATGAAATTAGTAAGTGAAATATAAGAACAGTGAGAAAATGTAAATAAAAGCAGAGCATAAGCTCTTATTTATTCTCCAAGAAAATCGTCAGTAAAACGCTCGCTTCGCCTAGCACGAAATTTCCATCCAACGCCCCGGGATAAAACTTAAAGTGGTGGAAATAAAGCCACTGCAAGTTTAATCTTAAAAGCGGAGCCACTCCAGGCACGGTTTATTGTTCATTTGACACATTTTACTGGCACGAGGAAACTTTGAAAACTATAGAGTTACCTAAGAGTACATAATCTACTGGGTGAAAAGCGATTTCAACTTGAAAAAATTTACGTAAAAAAACTGGATGATGGGTTTTTTTTATGTAATTATTACCATCTTGCTACCTTTAAACTATTTTATTATATATATATATATATAACTTTGCTATTAAATTAAGCGCAGGCGTCCATACTTTCAACACCTTATAATGTATATCTACGTCATTTTGAAAAATTTCCAAAATCTGAATCTACAAAAGAATTATGGACTTATCAAATCTGCTCACAAAATTTCTTGATAATCAGTTGAGAATTGCGACCTGTAGAGGAGAACAACCGGACATACCAAACCATTTTTGTCAAAGTTGAAGCAGAGACGCTTCGCTCGTTATAATGTAATATATATGTCAGTGCAATATGTTTTTTCAAACAGTACAGAGAGGCCAACAAAAAACATAAAATAAATATGTTAGCATACAGTATCGACCTTCATGAGTAAGATTACCTTTTTTGTTCTATAAGCAAACGTCGTCATGCTCCTACCCAAAACTCACTCCACATAACAAGACCGCTCTAACATAAACCATTACATCATTAAGTTGATTTCTGTACTATTTACCGGCGGTATGCCTTTCTGTGACAGCCCGGACATACTTTTGTTGTTCTTATGTAACGGGTGGCGCAAAAGTACTGGCACTAAAGAAAATACTTATTTTTTTTTTATATGACATTTTCTGTCATTCTGTTGTTGAAAATTGTGTAGTGAACAAATGTAAAATACACTGAAAATAAACATGGACTGTTTTACTCCCCAAGAACGTGGAATAATTGTGTCAATGTTCTTACGGAATAATTCATCAGTGATAAGAACACAACGTGAATTTCGTCGACGATTTCCCCACCGTCCGGCACCGATTGGTCGCACAATTCGACGCTTTGCCACACGCCTTGAAGCAACTGGCTCAACATTGGATAGACCTAAGTCTGGGAGACCAAGAACAGGCCGTTCAGCTGAAAATATCGATGCTGTGCGCGAAGATGTGGAAGAGTGTCCAGAAACATCAACGAGGCGACGTGCCACGCAATTGGGCATTTCCAGACGGACCCTGCAGCGTATTTTGGTGAAAGACTTAAAGATGTTCCCGTATAAAACTCAAATGACTCATCAGCTGCTGCCTGCTGACCACCGAGCTCGTCTAGATTACTGCCAGCGCGTCATAAACCTCAACCTTGAAGAGGATGATTTTCCTTTAAAATTGGTTATGAGTGACGAAGCGCATTTCCATCTCTCAGGGCATGTCAATAAGCAGAATACTCGGTTCTGGGGCACTGATAATCCGCGCATTATTCAAGAAACACCTCTACACCCACTAAAAGTTACTGTATGGTGTGGCATCTGTGTTGACAGAGTGATCGGACCCTATTTTTTCGAAGACGCTGGAGGCAATACGATAACTGTCACTGGAGAACGCTACAGAACCATGTTACGTGAGTTTTTGATACCCAGTTTGGACGAATTGGGGCTGGAGCACATCTGGTTTCAACAAGACGGCGCTACGGCACACACAGCGCGCGACACTATGGACTTAGTGAGGGACGCTTTTCCAGGCCGAGTTATCTCTCGTTTTGGCGATTTGCCTTGGCCTGCAAGATCACCCGATCTGACCAGTCCAGACTTCTTTCTTTGGGGTTTTTTGAAATCTCGGGTGTATGTGAACAAGCCACAGACTCTCGCAGCTCTAAAAGAAAACATTCGTCAAGAAATAACGAACATATCGCAGGAAGTGTTACGGCAAGTTATGCAAAATGTCATAAATAGGGCTCAAATGTGTATCAACTCTGGAGGTCACCATTTAAAAGACATCATCTTTAAATCCTAATGGTACGAAATTTAATGGCACAAATATACATTTAAAAAAATCTAAATCTAGTTTTCTAATTTAGAAAAAATGTTATAGCTGAACCAAATAGGGTCATTACTTTTGCGCCACCCGTTATATGTATAATTTTAATGACTGAAAGTGTAACCTCTGCCCTTTTAGTGATTTTTTATAATATGTAGTGAGGGGATACAAATACAAATAAGACAAATAAAAATTGTTTAATTTTCCATAAAAACAATACATACAGGATATAAAAAATTACTTAAATAACAAAGTCGTAAGATAATACACAGTATACCTATTTACCTTACATTAGCAGCCGTACTAGGTTAACCTGTGTTACGACTGCTAAGTGTATTCCCACAAATATGTAAATGACTAATGATACGTATACGAGTATATACGTATCATTAGTCTCCTACCTACTGAAAATTATCACTCTTACTTTATTTGTTACCCAGTATTAAATATAAATAAACACACGAAAATGAACACTGCACTGCTCTCGTCACTCCGAAATGTTAGTTCTTACGTCTGGTTCGCTCAGTAATTTCACTTGTTACAGCTTCACGTCTAAACACAGTAGTGTTTTGCAATACTGATTCGAGACAATATCTGATGCTGTGGTGGTACCCAACAAGACGGAATCTTGCTTCACGAACGGTGCTCTAGCTATTTTCGCATTGTTTCCTTTGAGGAGTTCCACATTATGTATGTAATTTATCACTAACATGACATTGAAATCGTAGAACAACGCGCGATTACATATTCACATTTAATTTTTCACGCACTAACACTGTTATTACGTAACTGGTGAAAACATGGTGTTTAGACAACCCCTGCCTCTTTAGGGATTTTTATGTCAAAAAGTGAAGAGACAAACAAATCGCCTCCTTCGAGTCACAATCACGAGATTATTCCAGAACTGTGAATATAAAATAACAAATACAAATATATTTATTTCATACATATTATGATGTATCTATGATGAGTCTCAGACTTTTAAACTATTTTCAGTTTAGTATGAGCTCATTGTTATAATATTTAAATACTTATTTTATGAAAGGTAGTATTGTTTTACCAAAATTATTGAAATTTGTATGACAGCAGCCATATTGATCAAAAACAGATAAACCTCTGAGAAAGCAAGCGTTAACATTTGGACCCAATTTTAGGTAGAATTTCCAAGTTTTCCATTACATATTCAATACGTTACAAAAACATCACAAAGTGTACATTCTAACAAAGAAAGACACAGAGTATTTGAATGTTTAAGAACTCCGAGGCTTTCTTTGTTAGCGAATAAGAGTTGTGTTAGTGTAGTCATATTTTGTTCGCTTATATAACAGGTCGCCCCCTCGGGATCACTGTCGATTAACTCAATCAAAACGTCGAAGTTAGTCAAAATTACACAACGATATAAAAAAGTTGGCGTATAGATCCGTTCTATAAGTGAAATGAAAAAAGAAATAAATGTCATAACCGGTAAAATATGTATGCCTTTTTGGCCGTAAGTATTTTAAAAATGTAATCTTCGATACCAGCTACAGTACGAGTAAATGTATATAATATAAAAAAACACATGTTTCGTTTTTGTTCATAAAAATGTTTCGATGTTTTTATTATTATATTTCAATTCAGTTAACACAAAATAGGATATAATATCACAAAAAAAATATTAGACGTGTTCTTTTAATTACATGTTACAAATACATTTTAGTATGTAGGTTTACATAAATGTCAAAGAGAATATTAAAAACAATGAAAAACTTTTACTCTCATAAGAACTTTAGTAGGAATTTAATCAACATCATTAGAAAGGTTATGTTCCTTCATTTAGCGTTGTTTGTTTAGTATCATCGCTTCCTAAATTACATTACTTAAGTTACTGATTCCAATATCAGGGCCAATTTAATTGGGTGCGTTCACTCCAAAAGTTGAAGGGTCTATGTCCTTTCCAGGAATAAGTTCAGAGCACTTAAGAGACGTAGTAAGTTTGATCTTAGAATTAGTCTAAGAAATATTGCCAATTTCAGGCACGAATACACAAATTTAGGTTTATTAAGGACATATTTGAAAAGTTGCTCGAATAGCCTTATAATTTAACATTGCTTATAAGTATTGATATAGATATGACATGACATACATATATGACAATCCTTCGGTTCCGGTTGTTGTCTTAGAATCGCAGTCATTAAGCTATTCTAGAAGCTTTAGGGTGGTATGAAAATTTTGACATCAGGGCGACAAGGAATTAAGAACGGCTAAGCAATCTTCGCTACGAGCGCTTCAAAACTTCTCAACTACACTGGCTTGCAAAAATAAGTATAAGATAAACTTTGGAAACAAAAAGGACACGAAAAAGAGTTTAAAAACTTCATAATGGGTTTTTTTTTAAGAAACTTACCGGGGAAAGATATGCCCAGGAGATTCTTTGTCACTGTGTCTGCCCTACCACCATGCTATAACGACTGCAACACCTAAATGATTGGTGGTGGATATTTCAGGTTGGACAAGCTAAACCACCTTCGTTTATTTCCTGCATTTTGTTCTTAGTTATCTTTGTAATAGTTTGGTTTTAAATGAAAAAGTCTATTTATGTTTTATTATTATTATTACAAAGAGTAATTTTGCATATCGGTAATATAGTCGGATCTGCCACCCATACGTCGAAAATCAGACAGTCTGCATTTTGTTTGGGTATATGCTCGCTAATGGAGCAGCAATGTGAGCCAACGAGTAACACCGTTAGCGCGTCTTCTTTCCTTTCCAATGGATCACTCTCTTAAAAATGAGCTCACACAACTATATATTCAACGTAAACACGAGCAAATAGATATCAGATCTAACATCACAACTCACGGCTCGTCTCCTAAAGAAGTTAGAAGGCAGGCGCGTAACTAATAAATAAGTTGCCATCGGAAGGTCTCACTGTATCCGGTTGGATTAAATTATACCTCTGACACGTCTGACACGTTTGCTTAATCAGTAATTGGTGTTAAATGAGGAAGAAAGTATCTTAAACACAACTTCGTATATGTTAGCGATGAGGCAGTTCATGATAATTAATTGTTATCAATGAATCGTCTTCTTCCTACTTACAGCACAGGTATATGAATTTGATACATTATATTTACTAAAACAACTAAAGAAAATAAAAATAAAACAAAATAAAACTATGGTATAAAAATTAGAGTATGTTTTTCCTATAATAACATGTGGTGAATTCTATTGTATAAAGATGTGCCATTATAATGCCTTGTTAATAGTATACCACGTAGAAGCCATTGGAGCCACTTTTTTATAGTAGATAGGCTAGCCTTTGACCACTATCTCACCTTATGGTAAGTGATGATGTGGTCGAAGATGTTGTTCAGGCTAGCCTAGAAGTACTGGCTCTCAAAGACAGCTGCCAACAACACTTCAGCTGCTTGGCGACAGATTATTACTTGAGGGTGGTAGCTAGCCAGGCGGGCATTCGCAAAATGCCCTATCACCATGCTGTAACGACTGCCATCGTAAGACAACAACCCGGACCGACGGCTTAACGTACCGTCCGAAGCACGGTAGCGCTCAGTAATAATGTTACTAGCGGTCACCCATCTAACTCCTGACCGCGGTTGACGTAGCTTAACTTAGCTGATCGATTCAGAACGGCTAAGCAAACTTCGCTACGAGCGCTTCAATTATGAGCAGCAATACCGTATTTACCATAACGTGAGCAGTGGCACGATATTCATTTGTCGTATTCCTTTCTTTAGTCTTATTTTACGATATCCAGCAGGAGGATATTGAACAGTTCTTACATTGGCGTAGCAGACGTTGGTACAAATATTACAATGTTAAAGATCTTATATAGTACGCAGAATCGTACGGCATTATGATAGTGTCAAAAAAAGTTATTTTTTTAATGTTTTTGTGACGGAACAAGTCCGAGTCTCACCTGATGTTAAATGGACAAACCTCTGCCTATAACGGATGCGTAAACGACGACTTGCAGTATGCCGGTCACACTAAGACATACAGTTGTTAAGTCTCAAGTGCCTGTTATCTTACTGGCTCTCAAGGACGGCTGCCGGAACGCACCCTTAGGTGCTTGACGACAGATTTTCTACTTGAGGGTGGAAGCGAGGCTGGCATCCGCAAAATGCTATTCCACCATGCGGTGAAGCTCAAGCCAGCGGCGGGATTCGAACTATGCAGCTGCTGCACGGCAGTCCATGCCACACTCAGTCATCACTGCTTCATTATTATCAATCATTAAACTATATTTTATTATATGCGCTTTCGTTTTGAAAAATCTACTACTATAACGTTCTACTTTGATTTCCGTCATAAAATTGATAATGCACCTGTTGGTAATTCAGAACTTGGAAACATTTCAAGCTAGCTTTACTTTAATAGGCATCTGATTGTGAAGAACAATTAGTAATATACTAAAACTGTCCTTGCTGACCAATTTTTACTTGAGGTATAGTCAACTGAATGTGCAGCATAAAAGCATGTTTATGTTTCATAAAATACTTCAAAACGGTACATCGTACAACTTGGTATTCGCAAAATTATAATTTTATTAAATAATTTTAGCTTCTTTCCTTTGTAATATTTCATCAAGTTGATCAAGGAGTTTAATTTGATCCAGGGAAGTCGAGACTGGAACTTATTTATTAGTTACGAGGCGCCCCTAACTTCGTGAGGAGGTACGCAAAGGGAATTTCGATGTCTGAAGTTTTCCGTAAGCATCAGTCTTCAGGTGAAATGTAAACTTGTAGATGAACATTTTATATTGCCATAAAACATATTAATTTAACATCAAGTGACGATTACATGTATGGCTTTATAAGTGGTGAGGCGTATAAATAGCCTACACCTATTTTGTACTTGCGTACCGTTAATTAGATGGGGTCAATGGCGCCTAAAATTATGGCTGACCTTTTTAACAAATTGATGAACTTCCCTGAAAAACACCAATACATACACATTGCAGTAATAAATAGCCTACGTACTTTAAGCAATCCTTGTTTTGACTACAAATCCTTCAAGTTGGGATTTACAGCAGACATCGTTCTAGGCAATCTTATATGGCGACCGGCCGGCGACACACAAATCCCAAATAATCGAGAGAAAGTCTTGCACAAAAGATGTTACACTCACTGCACTGTGACGTTCATACAATATTGATTGTATTGCAAGTGTTATTTCCTGCGTCTTCAATTGTTCAGTTATTATTCATAAAATTAACAGGGAGCGGGGATGTGCATTTTTTAGCGGAGAGGAAAGCGAATGAATAGTCCACAGATTACCTTCTTTACAAATAATATTTCCTGCGAGCATCTTGTATGCCTTTTGTAGGTAGATTATAACACCAAATATCTACCAAATCGATACTGCTAACGCCATTTCTGGAATCTGTTGAGCTACAAAACTCAGACAGCAGCTGAAACGATGGGCACTCTGCAGCATATTGGCGCTATCCTGAGGGTTCATCAATTTAGAACGAAGATATATTATATATGAGAAAATTAATAAGGGATTGACGCTTCACCAATAAGAATGGTAAAATTATTGTTCGTTTCTGATTGTCGTTTCACTAGTCAACATTTTCTCCTACGCGCTATAAATATATCGCTCTGATGTTTGTTTGTCCGTATATTATGGGTAATAAATCGTAAATAAAATGAATTACTAATCAGAAATCATCGTATTAAGTATAAAATATTGATCTCAATTCAAGTTATTTCTATGGATACGAATGTATAGTTCATTATATTATATTTTTATATGCTAATGTATGGTTTTTTAATGAAGTGTCTTATACTAATGGGATGACGTTGACCCCATTGTCCCACATAGGGCGCTAATGCAGGACGCCAAACCAGATGAGCGAAGTGCTTCTTAGGCACATTATCTGCAGATGATCGTAACTAAAATGGATTTTATGTAAAAAGTTGTTGTAAATAAGATTTTATTTCATGATGTTTGTAGACAATACGTTTCTTTTATCAACGCGGCAAAGTAGGCAATTTTTCTTTTTGTGCCGTTTGTGGTGTTCTGTTATCTATAAGATGCAAGTATGGAGTATGTACCTACCATAAAATATGCCTAATATTTTGATGTTTTACTTCTAAAGCAGAATTAGCGCCAAAAGAAAAACAAATATAAAATACGTAGTTGTTATTACTGTATCAGCCGGATTGTCCACTACTAAACACAGCCTCCTCCATTAAGTGGGATTTGCTATAATTCCCACGCTTGGCAGGCGTCTTGGGGGTCGTTGTTTAAAATATCAATGCCTTAGAAGGTGTTGCTTTCCACCTATAGTCGCTTCTTACGACACTCATAGGTATCAATGAAGGGGGGGAGGGGGGTGCATGACATTATAGCCCAGCACCCCTAGGAGCGTAGTTAATACAGACGGAGAGATGGCCGCTGATGATATACCCAATGACTCCTTGTTTGACTTCTGAATCCTAAAAAAACCTACTTGAATAATGTACTCATATTTGTTCATTGTAGTTGTAGAAATGCCTATGGTACATAAATTCAATATTCATTACCTACAATACGTATTCCGCCCTAAGGCCAGCCAACAGTCCCACCGCTTTACCCAGCCAATCAAAACGACAAGATCTAAAAAGAACCCAAAAGTTGCCCAGGTAGAAAAAGCCCAATCCATTTGCCGCATTTGAGGCAGACAACGAGGCCCTTTCTATTCACTCGGATCACTAGAAAGTCGATGAATTCACGAAGTAAACTGGGCAATAACATACATAAAACATCTTTGTTGTGTTTACACAAAATAAGATTAGAATTGAATGAGGAATATTTTAACCACATAAGTAAATATTTGACGTTGTACGTACTTACGTATATGTCATGTTTTCTAGGTAACACCTAACTTATATAAATATACGGAGAAATACCTAGTCCGTATATAAGTTTCAATAAGCTCTGAGTCATACAAGCATCCAAAAAGCAATTACGCTTGAGTTACTTTGAGCAATAAAATACAGAATATTTAAATAATAGAAAGGGACAAATACGAATTTACATATCTATCTTATGCGGATCGGAAGTTTTAGCAGCTCGAAGTTAGTAAAGGTCAAATGTATCTAGTTATAAAATAGGTGAAAGGAATAAATATCAACCTAGTTTTATAATATTGATATTGAACTAAGGAAGCTTAAATACTGGAAACATTGATAAAAAACTTTGTTTTTCAGAAAATATAAGAATTTGAATTTCTGAACCTTAGATGGCGTCTATAGTATAGTAGCAACTAAGTGTCTACGATTATATAGTCTTAGAATGCTCTGATAGAACGCAGAACCTTTAGCAAAAACACTTTCCCCAAGCACCTAACAGTGTGTTTAAAATTTCATGCACATGAGACAAAAATATTACAAAATTACAGGAGGAAAAATTAAAGTCTTGTACGGGATTTGAACCCGCGCCATCGACCCCTATAGCCGGAGCATGCTCTGATCGTTTAAGCTAACATGACATTATATGACTCATAAGTCTAATTTTGTTCTCTCGTTATTTAACCATCGTATGGTGATGGAGCGACACCTATAAGTTTAACTTACGTTCTATCCCCCTTACTTATAAAAACATCGCTATGTAGTTGCTAAGTAATGGATAACTAAACAGTGTTTAAGTAATGCTTAAATATTTCTTACTTATAAACGCTACATAGCACCTGTTTAGCTAAGCAATGGATAATGAGGTCGAACGTATTTTAAACTGACAACATTGTACTAAAAAGTATTATGAATGACCTAAATGGCCAAATAGCATGTATCTAGTGCTAAATATCTTGAAATTAAAAAGTAAATATAATACTTTTCTTTGTATAGTACCACCAACTTAACTGTGCAGTTTTCGAGGGCGCTACTGGTCAAGGAAATCAACTACGAACTGTCACAATTTGAAGGAATGTTGTAGTTCTTTTTTCTGCCACCTGAACAGATAAGTTGGTGGGTCTGTAACTAAATCAGCTGATCAGAAATATGGGCGCCATCTTGTTACTTAAAATTTAAACAAGGGTAGGACGGTGTTTAAATTGACAGCTGATTTAAGCAGTACTTAGGTACTGGATAAAGTTATGTAGCGTTTATGAGTAAGACATTTTGCTCATCAGCGGCTAAGTAATGTTTAAAATTTAAGTAGCGTTTATAAGTAAGGCTGTATTTGTTTACGTTGTACTTGCAACTTTAAACTTGTTAAAAATGACGTAACCCTATAATTGTATTTCTTTTTATTTTATCAATAACGTTTAAAATGTATACCGTTTAAAGTTGTTTATTAAATATGTGTAGTAATCGCGAAAACGTATGACATCAACATTTTATAATAGTTCAAAACATTTTTGAAAACTTGACCATTGGTATGAGGGCTTGTTTTTTTACTGCTGATTAAAAGTTATCATGGTCTATTCTGGCCTGGAGTCTTACATCAAATCTTTGATTTTTGGAAAAATGAAGACGCACAACTAAATGGAAGTGCTTTGCTACCGCTCGGGTTTCTCCAGCGTTCAGCAAAAGTGTTGCACAGCGATAGAGAACACCGAGCAATAGTTACTTGCATACACTAAAACTAGAAATATGACAAACATTTGGCAGTATGGGTACTTCAATATGTTTTATGGGGTGAGATGGGTAAATCTTACTGGTTTTAATTATGGCGATATCAGGATCCTTCATGGCCTGTATTAGCTCCCACAAATTTTAGTACTGTCATTATTAAGTGTTTTATAAATTGGATTTAATGTAGTGTAATCATTGTATTAAATTGGTTATTTATAACAAAACGACGTCCACAATATTATTCTAAAAATATACTACTTTTCGGGTAAGCGTAGCTTGGTGCTACGCTAAACGTAGCCACGTAGTTCGGTCAGCGTAGTCAACCGCTACGGTAAGCTTACCTACGCCTAGAATATCTCACTTTATCCACATTAGTTAGGATTTTACCATTATAATCTCGTGTTGTTATATGTGCTGTCAGCAAAAACATATTTGATATTGTACTAACTCTGCGTAATTAAAATAAGAATAGGAACAACATTTAAATTTCATTTTCAAACATTGGTAGTAAGTTTCTTTCAAAAATCGAAAATCAAATCCAACTACGATTATTTCTGTTTATTGTAGTAATTTTGTCTGTTGTGTGTTAATTGTAGCTTACTGTTTATAAATTGTGTAACTACAATAGGTGAGCATAGCAGGGAAGGTGTATTTGTTACGAATAAACAATCAAGGGGAGGCGTTTTCGGAAGCTCTCAAGTTTATTTCGTATTCCCTTTTTCATAATTTCTGTGCGGCTGCGATGCATTTCAGAGTTCGTAGCAAAAGTGAACAGGGATTGTTTATTGTTAAAGGATTTGTTAGATGGACCGTTTGTTTACATAAAATATTTATAAAAATGCTAAGGTCAAAGTTCAAGTCATAAATCTGTGATTGGCACAGATTTTAATATCAAAATATTATACTTTACTGTATCAGCCGGATTGTGCACTGCTGAACAGAGCCTCCCCCATTAACTGCGATCCCCAAGACGTTCTGGCAGGCGTCTTGGGTATCGCAGTTTAAGATATTAATTTTTCAAAAGGCGTTGCTGCCCATCTTTCGGTATTTAACCTTTGAGGTCACCCACAAGTAGCACAAGTGGTATTCCCACCACCCCCGGGATAGATATATTTAACATTAAATTTGAAAAAATAAAAATCACAAATATTACTTCATCCCTCATGTACGAGTATATTCCTTCAGGAAAGGCAGATATGTGTGTACTCATGTTTCTATAGACGTTTTAGGTTCTATGTAAAATCAAATACTACTTAAAGATATTTTCTTGTCAGAAAAACCTAGTGCTGGAATCAACAAAGGAACTGCGTAACTGAGGTATGACGGTAATGCAAAAAGAACATCAAGCCGCTTTTGAAGCGCTCGTAGCGAAGTTTACTTAGCTGTTCTCAACCGATCAGTAAAGTTAAGCAACGTCGCGCGCGGTCATGAGTTGGATGGGTGACCGCTAGTGACATTACTACTGAGCGCTTCCGTGCTTCGGAGGGCACGTTAAGCCGTCGGTCCCGGTTGTTGTCTTAGGATGGCAGTCGTTATAGCATGGTGGTAGGGCATTTTGCGAATGCCCGCCTGGCTAGCTACCACCCTCAAGTAGAAAATTTGTCGCCAAGCACCTAACGGTGTGTTCCGGCAGCTGTCCTTGAGAGCCAGTACTTCTAGGTTAGCCTGAACAACATCTTCGACCACATCATCACTTACCATCAGGTGAGATAGTGGTCAAAGGCTAACCTATCAGGCATAAAAAAAAAAAAAAGCCGCTTAAGAACAAAAGTCCATTGTCAACATGTTCACGGTGAGGACCAGATTAAATCGTTTTCTCAGCGAATTTTGAATTTAGGCAAAAACTATGTACTTCGAAATTACTTTATTTTGATAGGCTAGCCTTGTGTTAGCTTCAACGACTGCGTTAGTAGCTACGTCACATCCGTGCATAGCAGTAAATGCTAATATAACGATACCGAATTAGTTTTCAGTATAATAATATAACACATATACAAGAACGCATCATATAAATTATCTTTTCTCCAACAAACAATGGACAAAAAATAATATACTGTAGAAAGTTATTGAATATGGTTTTCTAAGCAGCCGCTTGTCAGACGCCGAACTCTGTTAGGAATGTTTTTGTTAGTATATCAAACATATTTCATTGTTAAGAAGTTGGTTTAATGTGATAAAAAAATAAAGACGCGATATATAAAAAACTATGCCACTAGGCATAGTTTTTTTTTATATAAGATAAGTCGCCCTTCAACACATTCTTTAACTTAATCGCTTTTACGACATCCAACAAGATAATATGATACAGACCTTAAATTCTTAAGTCGAGAATTGCAAAAGCACAATTTAGTCAGACGGAAATTGGCATCAATTAATGGATTCAACGCGATCACGGCATGTCATTGGGGACAGAGGAAGATACGAGGGTGGTGGCAATCCAGGCGAGCAATGGCTACTAACAAACTACCGAAAAGCCGAAAGTTCGAACCTAAGGTAGTATCCTCGTAGTAATGCTCACAACAACAGAACTGTGTGCTAATAATACTAAGTCGAATAAAGGTAATGCCATTACAAAATTTAAATCGACTAAGTTCCATCACTGTTAAATTTCCTCCTAATAATTTAGAATCAGATTTAGGTTTCATTCCGGTGAAATTTTCTTTATCATTCATTTTTAGGTAATCTTTTATAACTTTTCTTTGGAATCGTTTGATCGGATTTCACGACTTCTTTGTTATAAAGTTTTTTCGAGAGTTTGTTATGTTTTAATTTTGAAAAGCTTTTAGAAATGTCAAATCAAAACGTAAAAATGTAGAAATCTTTTTGTTTTACCCTAGCTTGCTTAGAAATTGAGTTAACGTTTTGTATACTTACATCATCAATAGATCAGAGGTTACTTCTTAATATGATTTACAAGCATTACTCGAAGCATGCAATACTTCGAGTATATCAGAAGGGTGACACAGTTACGAAAGTTTCTGTACATCCAGAATATGTCTATCGACGAAATCTCGTAGTCTTTGAAAGTCCCACCGTCCCTTATACAATAAAAAGTACTTGCTTTTCACTTACAACCCTGAAAAGTATGAAAAAATATTGTTGAAGTCGGTACTTTGCTGATTCAATACACTGAGCTCAAATATCATCAAAATATTTATCCACTTTGTTTTTGATCGATACACTAAACTGTCTATCGTAAAAACAACATCAAACCCTCATACGTAATAAAATCGTGAATCGCATCGTTAATACGTTTTAGTAACCGTTAATACTAATTCCATAATCGGTGTAGGTTTGTCGTCCTCATAACTTGAGAGCCGTATATTATACTCATACCCTTAATTACTTCAAACATGTCCGGTATCGGCATAAAAATTAATTGCTGAACATACGCCCCAATTATGTAGGCTTGGCAGGCCCGTTGGTGATCGCAGTATAGGTATTTACAGCTTGCAGAGTACCTTTCCGGTTATTTTCTGGTACTCTCACGGTCAGATTTGATGGATCAACGGACAATACTGTCTAGAAAAGATGAAAAGTGTACCTAAAGGTAAAGGTGTTCCTCCAGCTATTGAATTCAAATCGCATTTTCAATTAACTGTATTTATATTAAGCAAGATTTTATAACTATCGAGTAGTTGTCTTATATCCTTAATATGGCGTACATTTAAATTTAATGTCTTGTATTTAAGGGTGTTGTCATCATCATTTTAATGATACTTGTGGCGAGTTCTGTCTCTTCAACTGGTGCTATTTTTTTGATAGTTTAGCTTTGGTTCTCAATCTTACCTGGTGCTAAGTTATGATGCGATCGAAGGTGGAAAACACCTGATTTAACCACCTTTAGGTATCTTATGAAAGATTTCCTACTGGAGTTGTCAGTAGCCTGGCTGGCATACGCAAAATGACCTACCACCGTGCAATACCGAATGATATCGTAAGACAACAGCCGGGTGCCCTCCGCAGCATATATGCACTCAGTAAGTAGTAAATGCCCCTAGTGGTGACCTGTGCGAGTATTGACTGCAGTGGAAATTATTAAGAACACGCAGGCAAACTCAACTACGAGAGTTTCAAATACCGAATCACCATACGAGGCTTTTAAACGAAGATTCTATAACTGAATGTCCATCCATTCCCAAAATATATTTTTGCTGAAATCCATGCTTTAAAAGACCGGCATTATTTTTTACCTATTTTCCCTAAAAGTAAATTAAATATTTCCAATCTTTTGAAAATAAAACTTTCCTTCGCTTTTTAGACGTGGCTCAAGAAACAATCTCATTTCGGCTCTGTTGAATCTTCTGATAGAAATGTCTATCTAGTCTGTAGAAAAAAAAACCTTGTCTATAAGAGTGAATTTGTTAAAATGGTCACTACCAATAAGTGGATTATAAAGAGAAAAACATAGAATTTAATTTATTAGGTACCTTTACTTTAATCTGGATCTGTGTAGGTAGTAGATAATAGGCTCGCCCTTCCATAGGATTCAGAACATATCTGACGAAACGTGTTTTGATATCAGTACCTGCTAAATGTGATTACTGGACTGTATCAGCTGGATTGTTCACTACTTTGCACTGCCTCCCCCATTATGGGGGGGGGTTTGCCATAATCCCTACCCTTGGCAGGCGTCTTGGGGATCACAGTGTGAGATATCAGTTCCTCAGAACGCTGCTGCCCGTCTGGTGTGTTACTCTTAGTTGCTTCTTACGATACCCACAGGTAGACATGGGGGGTGACATTCTAGCCCAACACCCCACGGGCACTCGGCAAAGTTAAATTTTTTCATTTTAATGACTGAAATGGATTTAAATGGTAATTTTTTATATTTATGTCCAGACACCGGAACTAAAACCACCGTCTTTGGAAGGTTCCGTTGATAGATAGATATATCTCGCTACTATCTACCAGGAGGTCACCTTAGCAACAACCTTTTAGGAGCCTTTTACAGCTATACTGCCGCGAAGCATTAGTGTGAAAATATTACTATGTTTAGATGTGAAGGGCACTCTAGCAAGTGAAAATACCGGGCGAACGATACTTAAGAACTAAGTGACACTGCAACTGACATCTCAACAATACATATCATTTAAAATAATCGGTTGATAAGGGAACACGAGCACGACACCTTATTATGTGCCCAACTGCAAAAATACCTTACTATCATAATATGATATTATAGATACGGCATGTTACTATTTCCTAGCATTATTTTCCCCGCGTCGGCCTTTAGTATCACCCAATGGGAGAATTCAGAATAGTCCAATTTCACGGCATTCGTGACATGGGGTTCCTTAGTGAAAACGAATGCGCCATATTTCTCAATATGCAAAGGGACATAGACCTTCCCGAATTATGCGTAACAGATATTGATATTCCAGAAGGTCCCATAAAGATTGCCGTTTACATTACGAATGGATAGCAAAGTACATAGTAAAAGGATATTGGGTCAAAGCTCTTTCAGTTTATTTGGTGTTTTGTGTTCAAGCCTCTCTATGCGGCTTGAAAAAACCTCGATATAAGTATTTCATTAACTGTGTGTGCCGAGTGATAAGTTTTTGTGTATTATACAGTGAAAAAGGAACATAAGGCATAATGATGCTCAGTAAGAACAAACCGTTCAAAGCACATATAATATATGTGTTTATTATGTTCTGAATGGAATTGTATTATATTTCACTAAAGATATCAGATCTCATGTGTTAGTAATTTCACTAGATATCTGTTTGTTTCTCAAGGAAACGTTTTGAAGAGTACGTAGTATGTGTATCCTATGTCGCTTTCTGCAGCTATCAAGCAGTAACTAAAGGCTAGATTATGCTTTTACAGGAAAATGTTCCTTAATCCGTTTAGATTGTGTTAGACTGCCTCTTTGGTGAGTTTGCGTATTCACATTGCAGTTATTACTGTAATGAAAATATGCTAGTATTGCAAATATGGGAAAAAGAAAACGTAAAGTTTAATGAGGCACTTTATTTATGTGGTTAAGAATATAATAATTTATTATTTACATTTTGAACAACAGTAAGCCGTAATCTGCATACACGACCCTGTTTGTAGTAGGAGTAAGCGTTTTGGTTGGACTGTATCTTATAAAAACTTATTATTAAATAATCCTATGAAAGACTTTTTTGATACATTTAGCAGAAAATTGTGAGTTTAGTTATTGAGGTATTCTGACAATTTGGGTGACAAAGTACCATAAAATGATCACCATGAATTAAATAACAAAAGAAGCAAACATAGTACACTAAGGTTAACAAATATTGAGAGTACAAAATTTCTCACCTCGAGTGGGAATCGAACCCACGTCTTCCAATTGTACGCATCGGGTGCCTTTACCATTGGGCTATCGAAGATCGCTCGACTGAGCCGAAATTGGTGTTCTATTAGTTATTATTTTAACCGTCAAAAGAGACCTCGCTACCCTATATTTTTAAAAATATGGGGTCGCGAACTCATCCCGAGGGATAAGTGTTTGGAAAAACATTTATTTTGATCATGTGAAGTCCTGTAGTCTGGTTAATGACCCCGCACCGTCTCGTATGACGGTTAAAATAATAACAAATAGAACACAAATTTCGGCTTTTAGATTTACGTTTAGCAGTTGAAAGTGCACATAATCTTATTTATAATTATTATAGGTAGGTTTGAGGTCTAAAATAAAAAGTTTCATATATTCTACAGTGTTTTGAATTGCTTGAAAAGTCATGTAATGCTAACCCAGTACATGTACAACGTCCTTTTAAAACAAAACCCTACAAAGTATTTCTGGAGAAAAGTATTAAGTTTTTCAAAAACATCTTGTGTAATATGTAGTTCGATCACCAAGAAAATCTAATTAAATATCATATCGTTACTTCAAGTAACTTGACTGTAAGATAGAAAATAAACTATTAAGAGTCCCCGTGTTGCAGATTTCAACCGATGCGAATGAACAAACTCAAGTTATCGTATTTACTCACTGAGGAGTATCAACTTGAATAAACTTAACTGTGAGCTAAGTTTAATTATGTGCTTAGTGTTTACATAGTCGAGGATTTAATTTAATTTGCTGTTTGATTCGTACCTATTTGAATTGTTACCATTGTACTTTTAGTAACATAGTCGCCATTTATAGAAGTATATCGTGGGTAAAACAGGGCCAAATGAGATTTATTACACTGCACGCTAGGTTATTATATCTGACATAACTCAAAGCAGTTATCGCTTAATGATGGAGCGTTGTGACTGCTGCGCAGAAGTTTTGTGGTTAGAATCACGGATTTGAAGATTTTGAGTGACGCCAAATGTTCGTAGGGCATTTCGCAACTGCTCGGCAGGCTTTTTTCTTTAGTGTCAAATGTGTGGTGTACTTTCACCAATATGTACCTGAGATTAATTTTTTATTACCAAAAATCAATATAATGGTAAAATAAAAAACTTTTTAGTGACCCTTGCTACTTAAGGGTTCGATTGTCATTCACTGTCAATGACTATATATATCATCAAGATAGGAAAATACTTTTCAGTTATTGGAGTATAACTCAAAAACGGCTTCACCCATTTTGATGAAATTTAAATGGGCAAGTGTCATATTTCAAATAACAAAAGAAACATCAAAATCGGTACACCCAATCAAAAATACTGAGGTAACAAATATTTAAAAAAATACAGACGTATTGAGAACCTCATCCTTTTTATGAAGTCTGTAAATATGTAAAAAATATTAGTAGATAAAAAAATAGAGATAAAGCAGTGTCTTATGTAACGTGTGACAATTTGAATCCCGAGCGTAAAATGTATCTATGTCTCTCGGTTAGTAGTATCTAGTGTGACTCGGCTAAACGCCAGTTCGAAGCTTTGAACACTATGAATAAATATGTTTATTTGTAGCTCAGACACTAAAGCACTATATATAAACAAGCATGAAAGTTCCTTGGCGACGATGCGCTAGTAAAGGCTAGGCTCAAAAGCTTCGGAGAATATGCGAACGTTCTACACAACCTTAGTTCCCCATCTACTTACTTTTATCGGACAGCAAGACGCACAGGAACACGGCAAACGTATATAGTCAAGGTTCCAATAATACACACGTAGCATTTTAAATCCAGCCCCAGAATGCATAAGGCAGTGCTATGGAACGCCTTAGCAGCGTCCATGCTTCATTTCTCGATAGATGTACAGAGTGACTACGTATTTGATAGGCAATCATGTTGCAATGTCGCTAGTGCGTGTTGTCACGCTCTACCTAGCCTGCATTCAATTGTTTGATCATTTATTATTATTGCATTGTGTAATAACAAAGCACATAATTTATAAACATAAAAAAACACCAGAAAACCAACCCAGTGAGAGAATAATGTCTAAGCCTCGCCCAAAGACATATAAAACTCGTCCACACAAATGTTCGCGTGTCAGCACGCGTTAAATCATTGCCACGAATCCTAAACAACCATTCTACTACACTTAATTTATTCTTAGCTTAAACCCACAGAAAATACAGTAGAGACGGTTTATATACATTAATAGTAACTGAATTTAGAGGCTAATTCAATGATAAATATATTTTATCATCGACTCAACGTAGGGTCTGCAAAAGGTACGGAGTTCAAGATAAACATAATAAAGTAGGAGAAAAATACATCCAAACTGTTGAAGTCAGTACGACTTCGAGCAGCGGTCTGTTCACGCGGGTTGCGTAAAACTAGGGTCGCGGTGACCTAGTGGATTAAAAGCAATGGATTGCTAATTTATTAGTGACGATAAACATTGGTGATTTGTGTGTGAGTGACTGTTAATTGGGACGCCAGGCGTTCAGTGATAAGTGTAAGGGCGAGCAATGGATTGCTGTTCACCGAGAGATCGAGATCAGGGAACGTATCCTAATTTAATTCCGTAGGGTTAGCTGATTGATCAATTATCTAGCTTTAGGGTGTTTAGCGATAATTCCCTTATCGACGGAGTGACTAGCACGTAGTCCGAAGGTAGGTCGTTCCCGCCGTTTTATACACACGTGCCTAGTAGCACATATATCGGCTGGTGTCTTCCTGTGACATTCCAGGAGCCAAGTCGAATACGCCACGACACAGTCGTAAAGTGTGGGACTACGCGGATTAAGAAGGGTCCATACACAAACTGATACTACTTAGGACGTTTATTTTTTCTGATAGGTAAGCCTTTGACCACAACCTCACCTGATGGTAAGTGATGATGTGGTCGAAGGTGTTAACAGGCTTAACCTACAATTACTGGCTCTCAAGGACAGCTGCCGGAACACACCGTTAGGTGCTCGGCGACAGATTTTCTACTTTCTACTTGGTTGCTAGCCAGGCGGGCATTCCAAATATGCCCTTGCCTTGCAAATATGTACAGAATTAGCAAGAATTTAGAACGTCGGGAAATAGAGCCTTAACAGTATTTTTTTTAAGATCATACTTCCATATTTAATAATCACTAAAATAAAAATAGCAGCTCCAAAAATTAAACATAAATATTATACATATAAGCGCTATAGATAATTCATGTCATGGTAATCCTTTTTTTAAATTTTTCGAAAGATTACCTGTTTCCCTACCTTTAAACACAAAGTGTTTTGACGAGAACCTATAGGTGTATTCTCAAGTCAGTCCCCATTGTAGATTTACCCTGATCAACATCTTCAAACGTCACAGCCATAAGTGCTCCCATGAACTCCTTGCAACTTTCATGATGTGATGAGTGTGTCTTTAATGTTGTTTCACCTGAAGGAAAAAAGAATAATGATGCAATCGAAGATTTTGTATAGGTTAAACCTAGAAATGAAACTGCTTCTCTTAGTCATACCTACAGGTGTTGGTAGCGCCAGACTCGGACCAGACCATAGATACCTGTTCGACTGTACTTAAATGGAACGGATAAGCTGCAGGTACTTCTCAGGGGCTCTTTTCTCATTAGGAACAAACCACCGAACCTCAAGTTTAAAGAATACCGTGTGCCATTTTTGTGCCCGTCTATATTCGCTCTCACACCAGAGTCTCTTGCCCCACGTCTTGGCATACACCCAAAATCGTTATGGGTCTTTTCTCCTGTTCGTCTTGACGTTCTTACAGTATGTGATATGAGTTTTATTCATCGGTAGTTGTGACAGTGTTGTACACCTTGTTATTAAAGATAGATATAAGAACAAGATAGATGTTCTGCTGCACCATTCAACTGATATCTTCTCCTCATGATTCAACTCATTCAAGACATTGCCATGAATCCGTTTTCTATAATTTCCATACCTAAATAGTAGATATGTCATCTGGCTAAATTAATTTTCCATTCTTTATTCCTCTTGCATCATACCAAGTTGTGCTGATCAACTTTTTGCTGCAATAACTTTCCTGTTGACTATCTCTAAACACCTTCTTCTACCTTCATTAAATCCAGTTTATTTCCAATGTTGCTTGTTATGTAGGTATGTCTATTGGAGCTTTTGTAACAGTGGCAAAACACTACGTTAATTTATTTTTATCTTCGAGTACATTGTTTTAGTTTCTATGTGTTTAATTTTCATCAACTTCAAATGTTTCTTTTTAAGACTACATTTAATGATATCAGTTCTAATATAATATATAATGATATGTAATGTTATCTAGCGCCCCACAGAGCATTTTTTATTAACAGTGATTTACACAAGTTACATTTAACACTGGCGTTATATCCAAAGTATTATAAAACATAAAACGTGTATGCAGTTATCTAAGACTAAAACCAATATGTTTTTTCTATCAATCTTCTTTCCACAGACACCAGGGTGCCTTAACTTTGTATTGGAATACATATATATATATATATATATATATATATTGTATATGTATATGTTCCCTCCGTATGTAGGAATTTTTCTTCTTCTTATTATATAAATATAAATATATAAGAAGAGGGAAAACTCCTACGTACGGAGGGAACACAATTATAAGGGGTTATACGCTTAGTAAAATACACTAGATAGACAAGAAACAAACAAACTTTCTCGATCGTGCGCTCGCAGAGTCAAGACCTCCTGAGGATGCTTCGTGTAGAAACGCGTCGAAAATTCTTTCGGTTTGGCTGCGTGGCGATTATGACGTCACGTCGGCTTAGCAGGAAAATTAGGCGGAATTGTTTTATTAAAATAATAATTTGATGTTTTCTTAAAATATTTATAAAACTTTGTTATTATTAAATATGGATTTCCGCAAAGTAACGCCTAAATCTATTAATTAAGAAACATACATTTTTTCACAAGCATTCTGAACCGATCATCGTCCTCAAGCAGCACTCCTTCATGAGGTGACGCGCGTATGAGCCATCGCCCTCCTCAACCATTTCTGAGGGAAGAGGCCGACCCTAAACACGACGCCGCCGCTTGCTAACACATTTGCGTAAGTATGTTTTTTATTATGCTTGATAATTTAGCCTTCGACTACTATCTCGCCTGATGGTAAGTGATGATGTGGTTGAAGATGTTGTTGAGGCTAACCTAGAATTACTGGCTTTCAAGGACAGCTGCTGGAACACACCGTTAGGTGCTTGGCGACAGATTTTCTACTTGATCGTAGCTAGCCAGGCGGGCATTCGCAAAATGCCCTACCACCATGCAATAACGGCTGCCATCCTAAGATAATTACCGGGAGCGACGGCTTAACGTGCTCTCCGAAGCATGGAAGCGCTCAGTAATAATGTCACTAGCGGTCACCCATCCAACTCATGACTGCGGCGGACGTTGCTTAACTTTGCTGATCGGTTCAGAACGGCTAAGCGAACTTCGCTACGAGCGCTTTAAATGTCCGTTATTATGCCCGTGCCAAACCGTTTGCATAATGGGGAGACTGAAAAACTATATTAAACGTTACATTTAAAAGAGGGAAAATAAAATATTATGATTCGACTGTGTTGTAAATTCAAAGGCTACGAATATCGTAGTTCAAAGGGCTTATAAAGGAGTGAGTGTTCAAACCATTAACAGTTTACTGAACTTCAGTTCAGTCAACTTGTTATATCAACGAATAAAATGTTTGTTTCGTCACACAATATAATAGAAAGTGTGTGACCAAATCAAGACACTCCTTAGTCGCGTAGTTTAACTTAGTTACGTTATATTGCTTTTAAAAGCATCTGTTGCAGTGCAGCTGTGGAACAGCTTAGTCGCCTAATATGAATACGGTCTTCATACGAGTATGTTAGTGCTAAAGTTTTGAGCACCGGTGCTAAGCTGCAATTTTGTTGGGTGACTTTTGGGCAATCATTTCCTTATTCATTTAATCAACGTTTTATATAGGGTTGGTACAATATGTTATTTCTGACAACACAAAGGACGACCTGCACGTACCTACGAAATTGTAGATTTTGGCTTGGGTTTTATGGTCAACATGTCTGAATATGGTTTAATGTCTCCTTGGGAATGCTGTTCACGTCCACGTAAGTAGTGTCATACTGCTCCTGCATGATAATTATTTTACTATATCGCATGTATCTACACAGTAAAAAAAATATATATTTGTATAAACCAAAATATATACAAAAGGTTTATTCAAGTTATTTTTTTTATCAAATAAGTTAAATACTGTCAATTATCATTACAAAAATATTTCGAATATTACTAAAAGTTTATATAAAATAAGGTACTAAAGAACAGAAAGGCGCGAAATATACGCTTGCCTGGCAGGTATTCGCGAGCACCTACCGGTGTGTCCGCCATTTGTCCTTGAGAATCAGTAATTATAGTAACCTATAATAATTTTTAGCTGCATGGCCATTTAACATCAAAGATAGAGCTAAAAGGCTAGTCTATCAGTTATTTCCAAATGATAAACGCAGTGTTAAAAAAAGCGGTGAGAATCAGATAAGCGGGGTAATTCACATTTACCTAACCACAGTAATAGCTTGTCCGAAGGTTGATTAAAAAAAACTTCAAAAATAAAAAAAAAAGCAGAATTAAAAATAAGCACTGATGGCTTAGTGGCATTTTCTATGGACTGCCGCGCAGCAGGTCCATGGTTCGAATCCCGCCCAGAGCTCTAGCTTCACCGCATGGTGGAAGGGTATTTTGCGCTAGCGACCACCCTCAAGTAGAAAATCTGTCGCCAAGCACCTAACGGTGTGTTCCGGCAGTAGTCATTGAGAGCCAGTGAAATAACAGGCAAAATGAGACTTAACAGGTATGTCTCAAGGTGATGGGCGCAGTGCAGTTTGTCACTTGTGATGAAATGCATCTGTTAAAGGCAGAGGATACCGCTTAACATCAGGTGGGCCACGCCTTTGTTCCTTCATAATAACAAAAAAAAAAAAATATAATAAGTGAGTACGCATAAACCTTACACGCGTAAAATACGTATGTATCTGTATGCATCAAAATACAGCATACCTGTGGTCTAGCAAAAATATGCAGAGTACCCAATATTCCATTTAAAGTGACACGCCACGCAAATTGAACTTGTTTTCATTATCGACTCTCCGATGAGTTGTTGGCAAATGCAACAGAAATATCTAGTTAGTTTTCATTTCAAAATCATATTATAGAGATTTTTGAAACTGAAATTCTAGTTGGAATATGATTAATGATAAATACAGAAAGTAATCTAAAACACTAAACTACAATAATTTGAAATATATCATCATCTTTTTACCCTTATTGGTTTAAGACTCATGTGGAGCCGGTATTAAATGTCTTCTTTAACAACACTTTAACATTTTAATTATTGCTTTCGTTTATAGGCACAAAGATACTATAGGTAGTTAAAAATAGGGTGTGGCTGTGTTATGGACACGGCCGTATGTTGTACGTGAACAAATCTCAAAATGGCGGTACCGCTTCCGCCACGCGCGAATTGTTACAGTCCATAATTAGCGTAATAAATTCTTTGATTCTTTAGCTATCCAGTGGTATAATTAAAATTCAGATGGGGATGAAAGATATGTAAGCTGCAACACTAATTTCTATCCACTGATTTTGTTATCATTACTTTTTTTGAATTACGTCCCTATGGAACTGATTTTAAAGACGTAAGCATTCACGTAAAATTTTTTTTTTTTTTGCAACCCATAGTTGATGGGTTTACCGCTTGAACAATTTATTTGTTTTCAGGCACCGCACTGGCATGACATTTATATAGGTATACTTGTGTACAATCCTGTGAGATTTCGTAAGAGGTGAGCTAAGGGAACCTTACGTCCCACGTGGGCAGTCCGTAACTCACGTTGATGTGAGTCGGGGTGCTGCTGCACAATTTTTTCATCTGATTACTTGAAAGGTCAACTTTGTGACTTTTAAAGTAGCGCCGTTAAGAAAGCTCACAGGATTACGCACACATATAAAGTTATTCCCGCAGCATGGTGGCTAAAATAATAGATTCCTGTCGATTACCTGCAAAACCAGAGTTATATATATATATATATATATATAATACAATAAAGATTAAATACTTGTATTTGAGTATGTAACGAATAAGATTAATTTAATAAAATACTTTCACCATTATAATCCTCAGCTATTTCTGATAATAATAGGCTATAGAATATTTTCAAAAACTTAGGGATCCTTATGAAAACTTCGATAATGTAACGGCAATGTGTGAAAAAAATCCAAAAAAACGTTATATTGCGTACACTTCTTCACTTGCTTTCACACTCTACGGAAATTCTTGACAATAGAGCACAGGAATCTATTAAAATTTTATGGAGAACATCAATATCTACAAAACGATCTGCAATACCATATGTCGAACTATTACAGCTATGTACAATAACTACCATTTTTGTGTTTCAATATATAATGTTTGTTAAATACCCGTGCAAAGCCGGGGCGGGCCGCTAGTATATAATAAAAGTAACTTAACACATAACCAGCTCTCACCACATCTTGTCATCATAAAGTAATTTAAAAACAGTTCGTCCACTTTTTGGCATGTTGATAACATCACACATAAACATAAATATTTCGGAACCTGTTAGGGGCTCGAGTTAATTTAGGGAGGGCTGAAAAGCGTAATTTTTCATCGCAAAAGTATCTCTCAGTAACACGAAAACAAAAGGTGTAACTAATAAAATTTCTGCCCAAAAATATTCAGGCAACTCAAAAAGGTACATGTCCTTTTAATACAGTAATTTGTTTTCAGTTTTGAGGACTAATATCCGCAGGATAGTTTGAATCCGTGAATATTTTTGGCTTCGACCAAATCGTTTAGCATATTGAAAGGTGTGACCAAATTGACTCTTTGGCCATATAAAGAACTGTTGCTGTTTCTTGGCCCTACGGAGTTTATATCGGCTAGAAATAAGTAGTTTTAGGGCATAACTAACCGTAAATTCATATACTTACATATTTTTTTTTAGTTACAAGGTATTACTTACTATATATAGCACTACAGCTACTACAATAAAAGCGTTTAGATACCCATAAGTCATTGCAGACTCACAGGCAGTCCAAATGCTCCAGCCCACTACCAGTTGGCAGCATGCCCAGCATGCTGGCAGCATTGCCCCGTTGAATTGTGCTTGTTGCTTATCCGAAAATACGGACTAATTTATAGTTTAGTTTCGGAAACAACAGTTTCCATTGTCATATAACATTTTTGCAGCCATTATTGTTTATTAGATGTAATGTTATTTTAAGTTTATCCGTGTCTGGCTTGAGAATTAAATAAAAATTATTATTATTATTATTAACTGCAATGCTTATTCGTTGAGCCAGCTTTCTGGTTATACTTCGCATTGACAAAATAAGTTCTGATAAGTTTTGGAGAATACGATGTGCTCCCGGCCCCCACGGCTCCAATATTTCATTTAAAGTGACGTCACACAAATTGAAGTTGTTTTCATTTATGACTCTCCTGTGAGTCGTCTGCAAATGCAACAGAAATATCGAGTTACTTTTTGTTTTAGAATTATTTTATGGAGAATTTCATGACTTGAGCATTCATAAATACGGTTAGTGTGAAATAGGCGGCTGGCCATAAAGGCTTAAGCCAACCCTTATTTACAATCTATGTTCTTGCGTTGCTATATGTGTTCTTAGAGTAGACACTTTGTACCGACCCACATGAGTGGAATAAGAGAAGGAAGATGATTTTATTTTGAAGTGTATCTTTATGTAGTCTTCTGAATGTGTTACAATAGAAGTTCTTAAATTTTCATGTATCATTACAGTCAGTTTATATAATTACAACTGCAATACGTTATTGTGTTACTATGTTTTAATTTATTCAATATTTTGAATAAACATACACGTTATTCCTAAGGCAACAGCATAGAGCATAACCGTTTAGATGGAGTTTTGGATTTGTCTTCGTATCCTAGAGTTGATGCTGCATAATTAATGCATTCTACAGTTGATTTATTTACAGTAGACATATTTTAAATGCCGGTCACATAAGCGTACTGAAAAGATTAATTTGATTTGTGAAAGATAATATTTAATCAAAATTGAAAAAAATACTAACTAGAATGATGTCCCAAGCAGAGCTGGTGGTAGAATTAATAAAAACTTTCATATATTTAACCGAAACAATTTTACGCTAATAAAAATTAATAGAGACATATTAGTGTCATGAAATAATAATCCGAATGAGTTATTATAAACAACCTTATTACTGAACATTTTGTTAATTTGTGTATGAGCCGCATTTGAGAAGTAAATGATAGTAAAATCAAAACATTTGTCTAAGAATTTATAAAACATATTTCTACCTACTATTGGAGCACAAAATGTTATGCCCCGGGTGGGAATCGAACCCACATCCTCCAATTTCGCGCCGGAAGCCTAAACCACTCGGTCACCTGGGGACGCTCTTTCAAGCTGAAATTTTGTGCTCCAATTATATTACTTTAACCGTCATAGGGGACGGTGCGCGTTCATGCAACAATAATTTATAAAAATATGATTATCGCATAGAACGCGATAGGGCTTTCTTTTTTTGTTTTTTATGCCTGATAGGTTAGCCTTTGACCACTATCTCACCTGATGGTAAGTGATGATGTGGTAGAAGATGTTGTTCAGGCTAACCTAGAAGTACTGGCTCTCAAGGACAGCTGTTGGAACACACCGTTAGGTGCTTGGCGACAGATTTTCTACTTGAGGGTGGTAGCTAGCCAGGCGGACATTCGCAAAATGCCCTACCACCATGCAAAAAATGCTTGTAATTATATTTAAAAATATTTATTCCACATATATTATTTCTGTATCATTGTAATTAATTATACATAAAACTGAACTTTCAGGCATATAAACCATTGTCCCGTAACCACAATGTCTGTTTTCTTTCGAACAATTATTATAAAGACTATTCTTTGTTCAAACTGTCAAACTAGTAGCTTAGATTTTAGACTGCTTCAGTCTAAAATCTAATCATATGCATGCAAAATTTCAACGAGTTTGTACACTTGGTATTTAAAATATAACGATACTACATTCGTAAAGCTAGTTTTAAGCAGTTTGATGCACCAGTAAAGCAGTTTGAAAAACTCTTAAATTTCTCATACTCGAAAAGTACTGTTTGGCGGATTCGAGTACCGGGTGGTAGACACTGCTCCCAACGTCAGGGCGAGAAAACACTTTTTTTTATTGCTGATAGATAGGCTTTTGACCACAATCTCACCTGACGGTAAGTGATGATATGGTCGAAGCTGCTAACAGGCTTAACCTATAATTACTGGCTGTCCTTGAGAGCCAATAGTTTAAGGTTAACACCTTCGACCACATCATCACTCACCATCAGGTGAGATTGTGGTCAAAGGCTTTGTCACCTTGCTAAAAAGCCAGGCGACCAAATATTTAATTAAATTAGCGCCATCTACTCAGTTAGCTGCAAAATGGAATTATCTATCGGTTCTCAATACGATTTCACTACCAGCGCTACTCACTGAAGTAATTCTTTAATAAACCGTTAGAGGTCACATATTCTAAAACCTTCAATCGGCAATATATTATGATAAGATTGGTGGCAGATTTTCTACATGAGGGTGGTGGAGAGTAGCGAGGCCTATATGAGGCAGCAAAGGGTGTTTGTTGCAATACAACTTTCTTTATGACACCGAGGGAGCGCGATATAGACTATTAGATTTTAGACGAATCTGCTTTAGTGCTTATAAAAAAGAAATAAAACAAAATGGTGAAGAATAATGAGTAGTCAAGAATATTATTTTTACGATACCTTACTCGAAAACAGAAAATAAAACCCTAATACAGTTTTTTCTTTTTGGTCTATTATACAAACAGTAATGCATACAAATGTTAATCTTGGTATGATTATAGTATTACATCTAATGTACAACAGCAAGTAATAAACACCGAGAAAGTGTGGGTCCGATTCGGCTAAGGATCCCGAAATTAACTAAAAAATATATTTTTTTCGTATGTACGGAACCTTTGTTTGTTTTGTGAGTGCGACTAGTACTTGGCTGGTTTTTAGAATAAATGTGTTTCATGACAAAAACACTCTAAATTTTTTTATGGAAAACATATGCTATGTGGATTGGAGCATAATTGAATTTTCTTCTATATTTGAACATCAGAGGTTAACGCCTTAGTAACAGGGTGATTATGGCAGAGATCTCATAACGTGGGCGTGCATGTGGGTATCGTTCAAAGGAGAAGACACATATTATTAGAATACGCTTGTTTTATTTATAATTTAGAGTGTGTAACCTCCGTATTGTCCTCCGTCCACCCCCTATAGCCATTCCGATCCTCGCCTTGCAGAACAATCTTCACAATCAACACTGCTCATTACTTATTCCGGATATCGCTGGTTAGGTTAACTCGTTATCACTGTGGCACGTCTGCCATACTACTGTAATTTTGAATCATCACGATCAGGGTTGAGAACATGCGGCAAGGTTTTTTTTATGCCTGATAGGTAGCCTCTGAGCACTATCTAACCTGATGGTAAGTGATGATGTAGTTGAAGATTGTTACATTAATAGTTCGTTGATAAAATTTGAGTAAAAGATATTTAAATTAAATAAACAGGAAAGTGGCAACTCTCCAGGTGGGGAAGAGAAGCCCCCACACACCCAACCTAACACTACCTATCCAAATAAGGAGGCTTCAAAACACAAACAAAAACAGCAGGTATGGAGCGTTCAACAAGTTCAAGTAACAATTTATTTTACAAACATACACACAATTGTTACTGAAAAAATAGGCTATATCAGTCCAGAACACATTTAATATCAATAGGGGCTGCACGCTAGCGCCAGGAATAGGAGCCATATTAAAATTTAAAACATTTCAAAAATATGCCCAGAGCGAGCGAGCAGCACCGAACCAATCATTACATAAAATTGCCTCAATTATAATTTCTGTGTGCCAGCAACGTAGATCCACATAAAATCAGTGTCCTAGATTAAAACGATTTAATATCCAAAGTGAATTACAGTAATAAACCAGCTTGCTCAAGAAAATTAGTTATCTCAGGGGAAAAATCGTGAGTCGCATAAGGTGAAAGATGAATACCGTTATTGTAAATAAAGAAAAGGGCGCCACCCGGCTACATAAAACCGGGAAAATATATAAATACCGGATCGGTGCGACGGTATACAGCCTTGGGGTGAAATCACTGCATTGGTCAGCAGCCCTACTGCATAAGGGACGCAAAGCAGAGCGCTGACAGCTCAAACTGTTCACTCGGGCTGACTGCCGGAGCTGGGGGGGCTATGGTAGGTGGTTATTCTTCAACCCCTAACGGTGAAGTTTTCCCCTCCTAACCAGGAACCTCCTGGAAAACGCAAGGGTGCGCATGTGAAAATCGTACCTGCCTGTGAAGGGCATATATAAAGCGTTGACATCACTATCGCAAAAGAGGCACCGGTCGATTTGGCGTGGGTGGCTAGCCCACGTGGTGAAGATGCATGCGGGCGCAGCCAGCCTCAATCCACAGGAAAACACGGAATTTCGCTCGCAACGACAGGGCCAATATCCATACACTCGGCACGCGGTCACTTGAGAAAGCTCGCACATTCGGGTTCAGCGACGGCGCGGGCCTAGGGACCACGCGGTCCACAACTCGGAGCCTCACTAGATAAATTCACGATACGAAACACTGGAATTTAGCCCGGCGTTGTAACCTATAACTTCGCACGAAAACACTGCACCGAAAATATTCAATCACTTTACTAACCTTTTGGGAGGTTGAAAGGCGCTTGTAGCGTTCTGGTGACTTCACGTCTCACACTTGGAAAGTCGCCTCCTAGGGCTTTATTTCAGCTGGTATGTATCGTCCAGAATCTCAGTGGAACGCTGTCCTGATCGTGGTCCCGCCCTGAAAATATCGAAATTAGTTTGTCAATTGCCAAACTCCAAAGCCGCTAGGGCACGCCACGGGAATCAAGACTTACCTAGCAGCAGGCAGCGTCTCACTTGGGTTGCTGGGCGAAAAAGAGTGCAAAACTGCTCTTCCGCCGTATTTACGGGGCGGCGACAGTTTCTCGAACATTCGTAGAGGAAGGGGCAAAAAACACAGATCATGCCACTTACCGATAAACTTAAACAAACTTAAAAAAAATATGCCTTATTAATCTGCGCCTAGGGATGCCAGGATTACTGCAATGAAATACCCATTTCCCACAGAGAGGGCCTCCTCAAAAGAAGGGGAAATCCTAAATTCGTGTCACTGCGCTAGGAGCAATAGTGGACGTCGCCAAGCAGGATTTCACTTCCGCCATCGTCCTGGAACGAGCCTAAGCAGGGACAAGGCGCTAAATGGGCAACAGAACCTCAGTTTACTCAAATGGAGACCAAAAGTACATACTACCGGGGCTCCTACATTCAATGCGATGACGAACAACCCGTTCCGCTTCGTGCGAGGTGGGATTCCACCGCGACGGAATTTTTGGTAATAACAACTATGGTATAAAAAAAAACATCCCCATACGGTCTCCACCCGCTAAGTGAGAAAATTCGATTATCTGGCAACACAGTGCCATTACTTATCATAATTTCGAAGGTCATAGATTAGTTGACGTTCGATGGACATTCCGCTTTGCGCAGAACAGATTAAAAAGAAAGCGGGGAACGTTCAAGACCTTGAAAAAAAAACCGTAACAAGATGTTGTTCAGGCTAACCTAGAAGTACTGTCTCTCAAGGACAGCTGCCGGAACACACCGTTAGGTGCTTGGCGACAGATTTTCTACTTGGGTGGTAGCTAGCCAGGCGGCTATTCGCAAAATGCCCTACCACCATGCTATAATGACTGCCGTCCTAAGACAACAACCGGGACCGAGGGCTTAACGTGCCCTTCGAAGCATGGAAACGCTCAGTAGTAATGTCACTTGCGGTCACCCATCAAGTCATGACCACGTTGCTTAACTTTGCTGATCGGTTGAGAACAGCTAAGTAAACTTCGCTACGAGCGCTTCAATATGGCATGGTGCCACAACCACAGTAGAATTCATGAAATAATACTACCTACCCCACACAGGTCTGTGCCAATATCTTCCAAACATTAAAGTATTTCGTTACAGGATAGCACTATGTAGACTGATTAGTTCTTAGTCCCCACTTTCAATGTTAACTGTTCTAGGTTTCACTATATAGGTGTTGCCTGTTCGGCGATCGGTAAAATACAGACCCACCAACTTATCTGTTCAGGTGGCAGAAAAAGAACTAAAACATTCTTTCAAATTGTGACAGTTTGTAGTTGATTTCCATGACCACTAGCGCCCTCGAAAACTGCACAGTTAACTTGGTGGTATTATAATCCTGAGTCAACGATCACAGACTAGAAATGACGTTGTTGAATCACTCCAGCTACACGCTCAAGGCGCCTTCCGCTTCGATTTAAAATAGCCGTATACGACGAGCATATACAATGCGATTAAAATAAGAATAGGATCGGCCTAGCGCCATGTTGTGACGTCAAAACTAGAACTTGGTACAGTGTGCAAAAAAAGAAATGATTAAACATGTATAAATTAATAATGAAAATAAAAAACCTGACTGCAAATAATTTCTTTTCGTTATGCGTTTTATCGATCCATTGAAATTAAAACTGCAAGTTAATATATTTATGAAATCGTTTTTTAAAGCCTTTCATTTTTATACCCAACACGATGGCTTTGGAAGAAAAAATAAATTATTTTTCTCTCTATATGGCATCTAAAATCCAGCAGTTGGTTTGTTATTGCTTCATGTATATAGTGTCACTTGCGCTATCAAGATAAATCTAACGATATCTCGTACATTAAAATCGGTTAAGCCATTTAGAAGTTATGGTGAAATAAAGAAACTCACAAACATACATACATACATGAAACCTGAAAACTTAACACACGTTTATGTGGGCAGTCGTGTAAAAAAACAAGTTGTCATAGGTGGGTAAACGAAGTTTTAGGTGACTGTAGGTACGGGAAACACAGCAATAATTTGAACTGATTTTATTTGTAAGCAATATTTTGTACTTAGGTCTCTTAATTTGAATCGCTTAGCTCTTTGATGCCGCATGTCCTGATGGCCAACTGAGTCAGACTCATCGTAACGGGTAACAAAAACAAATATAACAATCACCAAAAACATATTAAACAGGCAACAGCAACAAATTAAACAGTCAAAAAAATAAATTAAAGAAGATCTTCATATAGTAGTATACTGTCGAAGAAATAAGACCCTGACGCCCGCGTTGTCATCAAACCAAGATGGCGTCTGTGCTGTCAACCGTAAAACTATGAATTTATTAAAATTAACAATTTCGGATCACTCATTTAATATTACGTATAAATATATGGCACTGCTCTATTTTTAAGTTTGTTCTGCTGATCGTACTTATTAGAGTGAATATGAGTGAAGTTAGCCGAGAGCCCGTCCTATTCTTATTTTAATCGCATTGTAATGCAAACAGCTACACTTCCATTGTATATGATACGTTTTAATGAATGACAAGCAAGCAGTAGACGCACATACGCAAACTACTGAGACTCAATCAGGAGAAGTCGCCTGATTTGACATTGCCGTGTTCGAGGACTTCGAGGCACATGTGCCCTTTCTCCCGTTTTATGTAAGTTCAGTGTATGTTTCCTACCTGACACCGTTCCAAAGGTAGGCACAGTTTTTCAAAATTCAGACGGACGGAGAGCTACGGCTTTGTAAGAGGGTTCCGTTTTCTAGAACGGAATACTGAAAAATCCGAAAGGCTCTCAGAAATCACATTTTTATCTCTACTTAATTCGTTGTTTCGTATCTTTTCGCAATTTCCCTTAACTCAAGGCTCCATGTTCTTATCACGGACTAATCGAGGCACATTTTACGACCACGTAAAACTTAATTTGGGTTTTACATACACGTTACGACGTACGTGCGTGCCTGGAAGCACATTGGTTCAGCCGGATTTTGTTACGTATACGCGTATTTAGTGAAATATATCTTTTTTTTCCGGTGGTAAGCCCATATAACAAAATTATACGAATTATATACAACTCTACAAATACTACAATGAAAGTATTCAGACAACCTACAAGCCATTGAAGATGCACAGGTAGTCCAAATGCTCCAGCACACTACCAATTGGCAGCATTGCCGCGTTGGATTGCAATGCTTATTCGTTGAGCCAAATAGGCACAGCATGTTGATCACGCGTCGCATTGATCGAGCGCTTTGATAAGTTTTAGAAAATACGATGAGCTTCCGGTCCCCACGGACCCAACGTCTCCACACGGCCAATTAATTATAGATAATGTATAATATTAACTGATAATTGACTAATTAATTATGTGTTTTTGAACTTAACTAAACTAAACACCCCGTGTGGTGCCGGGCTAGAATTTCACCTCTTCATATCATCCCGTGGGTGTCGTAAGAGGCGACTAAGGGAAAAATACTGGAAGGTGGGCAGCAGTGCCTTCTAAAGAACTGCCTACTTACTCTGCGATCCCCAAGCCGCCTGCCAAGCGTGTTCAGCAGTGGACGATTCGGCTGATACGATACGGTATATCATCCCGTGGATGTCGTAAGAGGCGACCAAGGGAAAAAACTGAAAGGTTGGCAGCAGCACCTTCTAAAGAACTGCCGTTTTATACTGCGATGACCAAGAGGCCTGTCAAGCGATATTGGATTATGGCAAATACCCCCTTAATAGGGGAGGCTGTGTTCAGCAGTGGTTGATACGGCTGATACAGTACAGTACAGTTTTTAAACTTTATAATTTTTGGTGTAAGTGCTTAACAATACGAAAGTCTGTCACAATCTGGCTAGATATTCAAGTGTTGATACTTCTCAAGAATCTTTCCACTTAAAGTAAAAAAAACTCGGGATCGAATTAAATTGTGAAGACTATAAAGAGCAGGAGAAATTTGGAGAAGCTTTTAACCAAACTAAAAAGCATTTATTTGTACTGATATTTTCTTATAGAAGTAGTAGAAATTTCTTCTCAAAATTCTAGTGATAACATACACATTGTAGATAATAATATAATTTATAAACTGTATGCCACCTGGCATGCGTGGTGGAAGGGCATTTTGCGAATGCTCGCCTGGCTAGCTACCACCCTCAAGTAGAAAATCTATCGTCAAGCACCTAACAGCGTATTTCGGCAGCAATCTTTGAGAGCCAGTAAAATTACAGGCACATGAGACTTAACAACTGTATGTCTCAGGGTGACGGGCGCAGTGCAGTTCGTCACTTGTGGTGATATGCATCTGTTATAGACAGTGGATTCCGCTTGAAATCAGGTGGGCCTCGTGCTTGTTACGTCAATCATAAAAAAGGATTATATGATGCCATTTCACGTCGTATAAACGCAACCTTAGAATTCGTAACTTCTATTACGTTTGTTGTGATGAAAAAGGTCAGGATCTTTTATAATTAAAAAGTTTATACAGCATGTTTTATTTTTAATATCAGGTCACGAAAGAACGGAATATTAATACTGGATACCTTTATATCTTGCATAAGCTCCGGGGATTTGAAGTAGAAGTAGGTAGGATTTACACACAGCTGCGCTCTAGAATCATCTTTTCAAGGGTTCTGTATACAACAAGCGAAACGGAGTCCTAAATTAATGAGAATTCTTTGGTTATCGGCCTGTTTTTCTATTAGTACCTACATATTATGTCATGTGTTTTTATCTTGGATTGAGTTATAAACCTGAAACTTGATTAATATGTGTACAATGACTTGAAGCAGTGATAGCTCAGTGGCATTAGCTATGGACTGCCACGCAGCAGGTCCATGGTTCAAATCCCGCCGCGGGCTTTAGCTTTGTGACGGGTAGGCGTCACAAGGAAGTAAAAATACTATGTATATATTTAAAAGAAAAAATATAATCTATAAAAAAAATAGTCTTTAGGCAGAGCACGGGGTTCACACACACTGAATAAGTTCAAGTCACTTTGAAAAACTACTATCCTGGCTAGAAGTGGGAATTCCAGGGCAGGGTCACCCGTGACCTCCACTTGTCAGCGGTCATGCCAGGGTGATGCACACATTCGGTCGGCTCCACTTGACAGCGGTCCTGCCAGTGTGATGCACACGTTCGGTTGAATGCGTAGGTAGATATTTGTCTGCTCCTTGCAGCGTAGTATAGTAGGTATTAAAACCCTGTAATATAAATTCCGGTGATTTATGAGCTGTCCAATTTTCACACCCTGACTGCAACATCCAAAAACGGCGTCATAGCATAGCGCAGGCATAGTAGTGTGAAGCAGTGATCAGATGAGGCAGTCCAGGCGAGGTTTACATAAATGATTTATTCAGATGGTAAATTGATATTGTAGTATGAAGACATACGGCAACAGATACATTAAATAGTTTTACAATTAAGGCTGTTGACATCGGGTCATTAAATAGTTTGGTATGATAATCATGAAATACGCAGCATGGATGAAACAACTAAGCATTGATGATTATATCAATAAGGACATACTGCAAGAATATTATTCTACACAAACATTACAAATAATTAGCACTTCTTTGTCATAGTGAGGGTAATTATAAAATACGTATCTAAATCTATGTAATGTAAAAGTATTACAACACTTACCCAGTATGGGGTTTAATATACTTATAACACTAGGATATAACTGAGAAACAATAACTTGGATTCAACTCCACATTAAGCATAAAGTCACTTAGAAATGTAATCGTTCAATCGTACTCAGTTTTCGAGCGGTAGCTAGCGTAGACTGCCGAGAGGTACGCGATCGCTGTCCGCGCCGTAGGAGGTGAGGGGAATCGGTAAACCGGTCGGAACTAGTTACGGTCTCGCGTCTTATCTATTGCTATATTTTTGCAACTTTAAAAGTATTCATAAGTAATAGAAACCAGGATGTTACAGCTTCACAGCATGGTGGAAGGGCATTTTGCGAATGGCCGCCTAGCTAGCGACCACCCTCAAGTAGACAATCTGTCGCCAAGCACCTAACGGTTTGTTCCGGCAGCTGTCCTTGAGAGCTAGTAATTCTAGGTTAAGCCTGTTAACACCTTAGACCACATCAACACTTACCATCATGTGAGATTTTGAATTTGTGGTCAAAGGCTTACCTATCAGTAATAAAAAAATGACTATTTTAGTAGTTGTCATAACTAAAACTTAATTCGAAAATATGTATTAGATCAAAATAAGGTTATTTTGTTTTACCGGCGGTGTGCCTTTAATAAAAAAACACTACAAACTACATAATACTTTTTGATATAGTTTATATTTTTATCGATTGCAATGCGTTTGCAATTGAGCCAAATTCGTGCCAGCATTTTGAACACACTTTTCCCAAGCGCTCTGATAAGTTTTGGAAGATAAGATGAGGTGAAGCAGTGATGGCTCAGTGGCATTGGCTATGGACTGCCTCGGAGCAGGTCCATGGTTCGAATCCCGCCGCGGGCTTGAGCTTCACCGCATAGTGGAAGGGCATTTGGCCTGGCTAGCGACCACCCACAAGTAGATAATCTGTCGCCAAGCACCGAACGGTGTGTTCCGGCAGCAGTCCTTGAGAGCCAGTGAAATAACAGGCACATGAGTCTTAATAACTATGCCTCAAGGTAACGGGCGCAGTACAATTTGTAACGAAATGCGTCTGTTATAGGCAGAGGTTTGTCCGCTTAACATCACGTGGGCCTTGAGCTTGTTCCGTCACAATAACATAAAAAAAACTCTACTACATATATAGACTTTAATACATAGAGATTCTGAGTCTGGACTGCTACTAATAACCAAACTTGAAGATTTGAGCCAGGATTCCAAGATTCCACTTTGATAACGAGGCAGTAAAAGGAAATAGGCTTTAGGCCAAACTCGGACTAGGTTTCTTAGAATTAATCTTACAGTTATTTTCTTAGGTATTTGGTACTGTATTTGGGCAAGAGGGAATAAGAAATCTGATAACAAATAAAAACTGTCACTGGCGTTGATTCGAAACATTAAAATTGGCTGAAAATTAACAAAAAAATACACAATAAAATTAAACTGAAATTGTCACCCAATATTGTAAAAATCGTCGTCGTTTAAACTAAAAATAGAACCTACTTTAACACTCAATTGTCTGAAATAACTAGTTGATGTCAGTACCATGATGGTTCAAAGTACCTATTATCACGATATTGTGCGCATGGTAGCGACTTCGACAAGTTATTTCACACTTATAAGTGTTGAAGTCGGTTCCATTTTCGGTACAATTTTTTTTCACCCTTTTTAGTGACCCTTGGTACTTATAGGATCGATTGTCATTCACTGTCAATGACTATATCAACAAGATAGGAAAATACTTTTCAGTTATTGGAGTGTAACTTAAAAACGACTTGGCCGATTTTGATGAAATTTACAAGAAATCACACGACATATATCAGTTACCAAATAAAAACAAAATCATCAAAATCGGTTCCCCCAGTCAAAGGTTCTGATAACAAAAAAAATAGGAGAATTGAGTACCTCCTCCTTTTTTAAAATCGGTTAAAATATTACCCACCAACCCTTACAATATACTAGAATAGTACCTATCTTATACATTTAACTTACTTACGTTTACTAATGACTAACATAACGAAATCCTTTTAAAAATTCGCAACAATTTATCAAATAGTAATCCCGGAGATAGATCTGGCAATCCATTCTTGCCACAAGTAACGGGCTTTAGCTAACGATCTTGCAGTAAACATGGATTTTATATATTACGATCTGACTCGCTCGTGACTTGGTCCGAGTGTTGGAATTTAGGATAAAAAGTTGCTACTTAAATCTTACGAACTTAAACTACTTAAAACCCCGTGTGGTGCCGGATTAGAATTGCACCCCCCGATATCATCCCGTAAGTGTCGTAAGAGGCAATTAAGGAAAAAATACTGGAAGGTGGGCAGCAGCGCTTTCTAAAGAACTGCCATCTTACACTGCGATCTCCAAGCCGCCTGCCAAGCGTGGGGATTACAGCAAATACTCCCTTAATAGTGGAGGCTGTGTTCAGCAGTTGACGAGTCGGCTGTTACAGTATAGTACAGTATTCATTTAAAACTATCCTTTACGAAATCCTGTTCAAAATTCGCAACAATTTATCAAATGGTAATCCCGGAGATAGATCTGGCAATCCATTCTTGCCACAAGTAACGGGCTTTAGCTAACGATCTCGCAGTAAACATGGATTTTATATATAACAATCTGACTCGCTCGTGACTTGGTCCGAGTGTTGGAATTTAGGATAAAAAGTTGCTACTTAAAACTTACGAACTTAAACTACTGAAGCACTCGTAGCGAAGTTTACTTAGCTGTTCTCAACCGATCAGCAAAGTTAAGCAACGTCGCGTGCGGTCATGAGTTGGATGGGTGACCGCTAGTGACATTACTACTGAGCGCTTCCGTGCTTCGGAGTCCCGGTTGTTGTCTTAGGATGGCAGTCGTTATAGCATGGTGGTAGGGCATTTTGCGAATGCCCGCCTGGCTAGCTACCACCCTCAAGTAGAAAATCTGTCGCCAAGCACCTAACGGTGAGTTCCGGCAGCTGTCCTTGAGTGCCAGTACTTCTAGGTTAGCCTGACCAATATCTTTGACCACATCATCTCCTACCATCAGGTGAGATAGTGGTCAAAAGGCTAACTTATCAGGAATAAAATTAATGTCAATATTACGATACGGCCCATAAAACAATTAGCATAAGGATTATAATCGTCTGCTATAATCAGATCAATCTTCCGTTAGTGTATTATAACAACGTCAGCCCCGCTAAGTGGCAAAGTGACTGCAGACGACGTTGATTGATTGGAGACATGAGTATGCGCTCACTGCAAACATATAAATAAACAATATTTGGTTGGTTAAAATATTTGGTTGTTTAAACCTCATTCTCAATTGTAAAAGTTGAGAATTTCCGCACGATTTACTTGAGTGACCTCTTTGAAGGTCACGTTTTGAAGCGCTCGTAGCGTAGTTTGCTTAGCATTACTACTGAACGCTTCCGTGCTTCGTAGGGCACGTTAAGCCGTCGATCCCGGTTGTTGTCTTTGGAAGGCAGTCGTTACATGATGGTAGGGTATTTTGTAAACGCCTGCCTGGCTAGCTACCACCTTCAAGTAGAAAATCTGTCACCTACACCCAACGGTGTGTTCCAGCAGCTGGCTTTGAGATCCAGTAATTCTAGTTTAGCCTGAACTAAATCTCCAACCGAATCATCACTTATCATCAAGCGAGATAGTCAAAAAGAAGAAAACTTCACTTACCTGAGCTTCGGATATGCCTCAACTCAAACTAATATGCGAATAAACTCCAGGTAATTAGTTTTTCATGTAGATTCGAGCATTTTTAGTGTTCCGTGAATACGATGAAAGTATGGTACTCTTATGGGATCAATTGCGTTCCTGTGTCTCTGTTTCACAACACGTTTTGGCTATACATTGTACCTATATAAAACGTATCTATAAGGATAACACAGACTGAAAAGGACGTTGATGGATGGAAAGTGGCCAAGCGCTCGTTAGCACCGCAAGGATTTTTTTTGTTTTGTGTTGACATGGCTTTTTCGTATGTTTTGGTCCTTTTATACATTTATATAAGAAACTGTAGAGAAATATTATCAACATTAACCTTAATTTACGTCATTAAAAGTATAAATTTATTTAAGTTTTTAGATTAGAATATTATAGAATTTGAATGCTTGAATCTACTTTATATTTTTTCACCCGAACTGAACCTCGCACAGTAATGGATTTCATAAATGTTTCGTTCTAAATTATTATAAACATTATATACTCTTTACTGTACTGTATCAAATGGATTGTCCACTGCTGAACACAGCTGCCCCGTTGATGGTGGAGGGGACCCCCCCTCCACCATAATCCCCACGGTTGGGATCGCAGTTTGAGCTATCAGTTCCTCAGAAAGCGCTTTTACCCACTTTCTGATTTGTTAATCTTAGTCGCCTCTTACGACATCCACGATTCTAGCCCTGCACCCCACGGGCGTAAAATTTTATTTAGAAAATATAAATAAAATGTATGTTCTTGGAGACAAAGTTCATGGGCTCGAAGATTATAGATGTCTTGAAAATGCTTCGTGTGGAATCGAAACGCGTCGAAAAATATTCCGGCTTGGTAAAATTATCACTAAATTATAAAAAAAAAATTTTTCAATGTATATATGATAATTACTATTACTATATATGGATTTCCGCAAAGTAACACCTGAATAATTATATAACAAGGCTTATAATCTAATCCAAATAGTATAAAAATAATACGTGAAATCCTTCGATATGATAATTTGATATATTTATGATCAATGTTCTTTTAAATTCTCTAAAGCTCAACGATCATTCCTACTAAATTTCATAACGATGAAATCTGGCATTTGAAAATTATCCAAACAAACAAATACTTTGACGCCCAACATGCCACTAAGTCCATTAAGTTAGAAGTATTTAACAGGACTCCATCGCGATAAAAAACATGTATATTATATACCTCGACGTTCCGACCAAGTGTCATTGGGAGTGGGCATGAGTGCGGGCTGAGTACCTCAATGGACTGAGCCCGCTCGTGACCACTACCATTTTATTCATGACTTTAGCTACCTTGGTTTATCTACTTCATCTTGTAATTTCAAAATGAGAAATAAACATACGAATTCAGTTTAAGAAGGTCAACGAGCAATTATAATATTATAATACTGTATTTTTCATTGACCATCCTCACGCAAAACAAAGTAGTTACAGAAATACTACTTGACGTTTCAACCAAAGGAAAACCCTCAAAAATTCAACAAAATGCTATAAAATTACCTTCGAAGCAATTTTACCTCTATGAAACGCGGCACTGTAAAACAAGTAAAACTGTAATCTCGGTAAATGGCGCCTCAATAGTATTTCGAACAACTGCAGAGCCTAGGATCGTGACAGGCAAGGCTAGTGATGGGAATGATATCGATAATGATGATTCGCTAGACAACAAATAGCTTTTAAAAGGATACGAAAGACATAATAACGTAGTATTTTTTATTGAAAATGTAAGGTGAGAAATGAGAAACTACAACGTCTAGAACTTATGTTCAAAAAGAAATTTAACAGGGTAAATTAAGTTTAATAAATTGGTTCTCACTTTTTCATCAGCAAAACTCTAAAGGAATAAGAACCTCTTATTGGTTACTGATATTTTTTACGATTGTTGTATTTTAAACAGATTACAGCGACAGTAAAATTAGGGTCATATATTGTTCAAAGTGGTATTTAGGACTAAAACAAATTAATTAAATGTTTAAACATTTACTTATGCACATGAAGCCATGAGTGAACCATTTTAGTTATTATTTGATTAGAGGTTTCTGAATAATCTACGTTAAGATTCTGACCATTAAACAATGCAATAACTTTCAATTATAACCAATATGAATTTAAAATAGTAGTTGTGTTATTAAGATAATGCAAAATTTAAAAATAAGTTCTCTCAAGTGCCAGTACCTTATTCCTTATCATTGAATTTCTAATTTGGGACTAGCTGCATATTAACAATCAATTAACGGTATCCTTGATATTGTTTCGCGATAACGACTAAAATTTTGTACTATAATACTAGTCAGTTTCATTTGGTATCGTTGTCTTTGAGACTATGATCGTAAATGTTTGTTTCTTTCATTGATTTAATAGTATTAATGAATTCTGAAATTAAATCAACTGGGGAATATTTATTGTATGTTCACGAACGCGAGGACGTTGTTATGTCCTTAAATTGGAACCTATTTGGTATCAACACCTATGGCTAATACACCACTCTTCTTCTTTATGCCTAATGATTAGCTCTAATGGTTAGCTACCTCGATAGAGTTTCCCAGGAGAAAAAGAACATTTTATCAAATGTCCTTTTAGTCATAAACGCTACATAATTTTATCGAGTACCTAAGTACTGCTTAAATCAGCTATCAATTTAAACACCGTCCCACCCTTGTTTAAAAGTAATGGGTAGGTATGAATCACAAGAATCCGTATTTCCTTTTGTGGTGATTTACTTCAAAACTTTTTTCCGGATAAGTTTATATCTTTAGTTAGTACATACGATTACGAAAAGTATCTTAATGACATGTTGTTATTAATCAAGCGTTGCTATTTTAACTTCAAAAACAGGAGGAAGAAGGTTTTATGTCAGACTATATGCATTTTTTTAAGTGTGTTCACCAATTGCTCCCTCATTTGTGGATCTGGATGATTAAATGGAATTTGCTGTTGTCGATCACCTGATTTTGAGTTACACTCCAATAACTGAAAAGTGTTTTCCTATCTTGATGTATATAGTCATCGACAGTGAATGACAATCGATCCCGGAAGTAGCAAGGTTCACTGAAAGGGATGTACCATTTTTTTTTACCTGAAAATTGAACATTCTTCAACACTCAAAACTTTTGAGTGTTGAAGTCGGTTCCATTTTAAGGTAATTTTTTTTGATAAATACTCTTTGAAATGTTATTTCCAAATTTTGTACTAAAATAAGGTACCTACCGTTCCTTACAATACAATATGTTAACTAATCTTATTACTTACGGGATTTGTACCGTGGTGATTTTTATTTTTGAGCTCCCGATATTTCGACGCAGTTGCATGCATCATGATTGCCTGGTGACTGGTGAAACGAGCGGTTGACAAAAATCAAGAGCAGACGAAACGGTCTACCCTCTTTCTTTGTCTTTTGCTACGCGTACCACTGGAACTCGCACTCGACTGAAAAAACTTTCAACTGCGTCGAAATATCGGGAGCTCAAAAATAAAAATCACCACGGTTTTGAAGCAGTGATGGCTCAGTGGCATTGGCTATGGACTGCCGCGCAGCAGGTCCATGGTTCGAATCCCGCCCAGAGCTTGAGCTTCACCGATTGGTGGAAGGGTATTTTGCGAATGCCCGCCTGGCTAGCGACCACCCTCAAGTAGAAAATCTGTCGCCAAGCACCTAACGGTGTGTTCCGGCAGCAGTCCTTGAGAGCCAGTGAAATAACAGGCACATGAGACTTAACAACTATGTCTCAAGGTGATGGGCGCAGTGCAGTTCGTCACTTGTGATGAAATGCATCTGTTATAGGCAGAGGATACCGCTTAACAGCAGGTGGGCCTCGCGCTTGATCCTTCACAATAACATAAAAAAAACAATTCCCGTAAGTAATAAGATTAGTAATCTATAAACCGTGATAGTTTAAAAAAGTAGACAATATGTTTTCTTAAATAATGTATACTTTTAATACTTACTGTGTGTGTTTTTATCCACAGCATCGTGGAGCCCAAGCTCTTGTAGAACTTGTACATCTAGTCAATCAAACGGCAGTCGATATTCATTGTCAAATATTTATTCTTTTAAAGCAAGTACAAGTGTTAAATTATAAAAAAAGAAATATCCAACGTGACGATATCTTTATAAGAGATATAATTTAGACTTGGCAATACAATACATCGATGGAACCATTTTCGCAGTTTTCCCGCACTAGTGTCGTGTGCAGCAGTGACCTCGCAGCACGGAATTAGATTTGTAAGCTATCACACTGGCTCAGCTGCCGCCCGGATATGCCACCAGCCGGATATAATTGCTACCCGGATATTATAGACGTAAACAATGCCGGGTTAGACCTCAATCGCATTGCTGTTGTTCTAAAAGCCCTAGAGGTAAGTGCGATTGAATTGGTTTTGATAGCGCCGACCGCCAGGGAACTTAGCTTGGCTATGACGACATCTATAAATTTGTTCGATTTTAGGATTGATCGTAACGTGTTTATGATATTTTAAATTTTGTTAATTGTAAGCATATTATATCTCATCGCAATAAATTGTAAAATAACTGTAAAACAACATAGGTCTATTTACAGAATATTAGTGAACAAATGTATTTGTAAATCGGGAATCGAACCCCCGTTTTCCAATTTCACAGTGGATGCCTAAACCACTCGGCCACCGGGACATGCTCGTTTGGGCCGCAATTGTATGTTCTAATTATTTCCGATTCTCGCCCGGTACTCTATTTGACAAAATGTTTCAAACTACTTATCGATGCAAACATGTATGATGTTCATGTATGGTAGAGATACTCGTATCTCCCAAATGGTACCGGTTGGTACTTAGGTCTCATTTAAAAGAATCTCTGGTGGGTACGATATTCTGACCCAAGACTTTCGTGGTAAGGCTTGAAGGGCATAGAAAAATTACTAAAATTTATTGAAATGACTACAAAATTGCTGGACAAACGCGACTTACCATCTCTACGCTTACCATCTCATCAGTTCATACAATGTTTGTTAGAGAGATTTGATTGTATTTATTAACTCTATTGTTGGATGCATTCAAAGTAAGTGATAATGTGGTCGAAGATGTTGTTCAGGCTAGCCTAGAATTAGTGGCTCTCAAAGACAGCTACTGGAACTGCCGTTAGATGCTTGGCTATAGATTTTCTACTTGAGGGTGGTAGCTAGCCAGGTGGGCTTCACTTTTATTCACTAAATGCCCTACCATACATTTTATTGGATTTTAATTTTATTGTAAATGCCTGATAAATAAATAAAAAATAAGTTTGTAAACTAATGTATTATCGTGAATAGACAGTGAAATTCACAGCAGCTCAAAGGGCATAACTCCGTCAGTGGGTAAAGTACCTAAATGTTCTAATTTAGTTAACGAATCAAACGATGTTGAACAATTCTGAGATACGAATTTAAAAATGTCGTCTGCACAATATTTATTGGCAAGGAACACCATTTTCCTATGATATTATATACTCATTTATTTAGTAAATAAAACTAACCGTGATTACAGTATAGTTATACCAGTGATAAATAAGAGAAGTGATTTGTTACAGTAGTGATGAAGCGATTGTAGCTTAGCTTGCTTTGTCATCTAGGTAAGTAATTAACTAAAGTAAAATGACGTCCGATGCGATCATGAGTTGGAGGATGATCGCTAGTGGCATTACTACTGAACGCTTCCATGCTTCAGAGGGCACGTTAAGTCCTCAATACCGTTTTCATTACGGGTGGGAGTCGTTTTAACATGGAGGTAGCGCCTTTTGTGAATTTCTGCCTAGCTATCTACTGCATTCATGTTGAAAATCTTTCGCCATGCACCGAACGGCGTTTTACGACAGCCGTCCTTGGTAGCCAGTAATTATCCGTGACAACATCTGTTTAAGATTCCAGATTGCCTAGGCAGGTATGATAAGCAGATTCTTCCACCTGAACAACCTGTTTTTGAATCCTAAATTGCCCGCGGTACGCGGGGCTGAAATGACGTAAATACAATCAAACTTACAATGGTTTCGGTCTTTTTATTCGACGATCCCACCCTTCCCTATCAATGAATAATTGGCCAACAATGCATTGAAAAGGTGCTTACGGCTTGGGGGATCCTGTTCCTCTTGAGACTCTTCCAGTCTCCAATACACCACAATTTGGTAACAGTTCAATCACTATAAACTTCCAAGTGTCTTTTATATATAGTCCAACGCGCGCGCATCACAAAAACGCGGCTATACAAACAATTAATTTTACACGCGCAGCAAAACCAAAAATCAACCTCAAAAAGCGAACATTTTCTTCGACTCAAGATGTCCATAGACAAGAGTAGACCGCCTACGCTAAGTTGCGTTCAGAACAACATCTTTGACTGCATCATCACTCACCATCTGGTGAGAGAGTAGTCAAAGGCTACTCTATATATTAGCTATAAGAATAAAATTAAAATTATAAAACAAGTGGTGATTACATTTCAAGAACAAATGACATATTAAATGAGATACTTCATATGGTGTACTGTTCTTAGTTCTGTGTGAGGGGTTTCTCATTATCAGCTTCTTCCATTTGACCGCATTCATCGCAGAGCGTCTAGATTTATTGATGATCAATCACTGGTTCACCCACTACCCAGGAAAGTGGATCGGTCTTTCCGATCAAAATTACAAGTCCATAACTATTACCTCTCTAGGCTGGAAGGTTACGGTTAACACCCAACTTCTCGGCTACCTAGAGAAGCACCAGCTCATCAGCGATCACCAGTATATAGTTCTCGAAACTGATGTCAACGTACGATAAAAAAACCTATAGTTTCAGATTTATAAATTCTCATAGTTTCCGACTCGTACATGGACGTTTTTTTTTATTTCTTTGTTCTAAATATCTACACATTACGCTTATCTTGGATTTTCGTATTACTCTTTTTACGATACGTAAAATACCAAAAAATACGTTAAAAAAACAACGTTCCCTATATTTAAGCCCCCTTTTCAATTTCAAAATTTTCTTCTCATTATATTTGGACAATATGCTGTCACACATTCTGTGAAATGTATACTGGTGATCAATTACGGTTCCGATTATAAGCCCTGTTAAAGGTCAGATGGACGGACGTACAACAGTAATAGGGTATCGTTTTCGTAGGGAACCCTAAAAATTACAACCCAAATGAAGTTTTTAACAGAACCATTTTGTTGTCATTAAACATTATGGTGACAAATATACACAACATGTCTGAACGGCTGGGATTCCCGAACTTACAGTAAGCATAAGTGGGAACTGTATTTTTATGCAATTTTAACTTTGTAATTATATACCTACCCAAGACTTAAGCAAATAAATATTCATGCGAATATGTTTTGGTCCCAGTAATGAGGCTAACCTAATGCCATCTATTGGACATCACATCTCTATACTGACTGCTTCTGATATGTATGTTTTTCTGATAACTGTACGACCCGGAGACTGATATTAGCATTTCGAGATAAAAAAAATAATAATTTAATGCTACTCGACTTACGAAGCAGTCGTCAAATGGTCTAAATATTCCAAGATTTACATCAGTTCGCAACAGGTAGTATGGTTGACATGCTTCTTTACGTTTCAGCATTTATTAATTTTTCACATTAAAACTTAAATTTAGGTTATTAAATTTCTCCTGCGTGCAAAATGCTTAGATTAATAAGAGAAGCCGACAAATTTTCAATCTGAAAACATTTTTTACGAAACAACGCTTACCTACAGAAAAGCTGCAAACTTTTTTAAACATTTTACAAGCATCGCAATTTTGGTAAAATATTTTTTATCTGGCAACACTCGACGTCTCCATCTACTCAACGATCCAATAAAACTTTTTTAATAACGATTTCGTCTTTTTATCCCACGCCAAAACGCAATTCATTGATGAGCTAAAAAATAGAAGCGCTAAGGCTTGAATTTTGTCGGATAATCGACCTATTTATTAATTTAAAATTCTGCGGAATCAACTATTGTAGTAGAGAGTGAACCATCCAATCATATAAGGTTTTGAATTGGTTTAATCCGGGTTGAATGGCTGACACTGGTCAGTTGGCAAATTAAACGTCCTAGTACTTTCTATACTTCTATTCTAAACCTAGAAAAGTTTTTTTTTACATGTGAATTGCTTTACCCGTGCGGTGCTAGCCCCCACCCTCCCATTGCTACTTTTGGGTGTCGTAAGAGGCGACTAAAGGTGAAATACCGGAATGTGGGCAGCAGCGCCTTCTGAGAAACTGATATCTTAAACTGCGATCTCCAAGACGCCTGCCAAGTGTAGCGACTCTAGCAAACGCCCCCTTCCCCCCTTAATGCGGGAGGCTGTGTTCAGCAATGGACAATTCGGCTGATACAGAGTTGCTTTAACACTTATTTGACTGAATGTCCACACATAATTATTGTAAAGAAATTGATATTTTTTTTATGCTTGATAGATTAGACTTTGACAACTATCTCACCTGATGGTAAGTGATGTTAAGTGAAGAGTTGTTAAGGCTAACCTAGAATTACTGGCTATCAAAGACAGCTGCCGCAACACACCCTTCGGTGCTTGGCGACAGATTTTCTACTTGAGGGTTTTTTTTTATATTATATAAATCTACTCTCCACAGACTCCAGGGTCCGTGCCTTTTTTTAATTATGACCATATTTTATTTACAAACTAGATACTTACAATACATAGGAAACATTCTACTTGAGGGTTGTAGCTAGCCAGGCAGGCATTCGCAAAATGCCCTACCACCAAGCAAATGCATAATTAGTTTCGTATAGAACCGAGAGATCGAACGTAAGCTACTACTTTTAGTTGCAGAAATTGTCGCTGCGCTTCTTCTATAATCCATTATTCTATTATATTTTGTAGCACATCTTCGTAAGACTTTCAATATTACTCTCATTTCACCGACCGGAAAGAGGAAACGGCCTCGTCTCTTTCAACTTATACCTTGTTGGGACATAACTCTGAAATGACCTGTCATAACCTTCACTAAATATAAGTAAATTGACGTTACAGATTTATAGCGCTCAGCGAAAGTGGAGTAATTTGCGCATGTGTTCATTCGCGCACATAAATACTAAGGCTAAGGTGCAGGTACTGTCGTCTGTGGTGCATGTGAAGGTTTTGAAATGTAATAAAAAAAACAAGCAACTTCAAAAAAAGATATTTTCATATATGAGGTATGTGATACAAATAAGGCCTACGACATAATAAGGCCTCTAGCAAAAACAATGTACTTATATAGATCCAATGCTTTTGGTGTTATAGAGGGAATAAATAATGAAAATTCACTGCTAACAGCAATTCGCCTTAAACTGTATCTATATTATTTCTTATAATATTAGGGGTATTGTAATTATTGGTATTATAATAGTAGGAAATTGCCGATTTGACTGTTTTATTTTTTATCATATTCGTTAAATTTATATATTAAATAGTAATGGTAATTATTTTGATCTAATTATATTATGAAGTTGGTCTTACTTTTTATTTAATTACCTACAGCAATTTATAAATATTAATTTATTTATTAATTAAATCAAAAGTTAGACTTACTTCATAATATAATTAGACTTTTTATGATTTGACAACATATAGAAGTTACAAACATGTTAACGACAAAATATCAAAGTCAGGTTACAGAGTAGATAGAATGTAGTCCTCAGTACTGGCAAGCAAAATCGTCCACTACTTGTATTATGTCAATCAGCTGTGAATTGATTGCATTTATAGCTGGCCCAAACTGGATTAAAGCGGATTGACGAATCTGATTCCATCAAGGTATTTATGTGTGCATGATTTAACCGAATTTCATCGATATGTAGGGTTGCCATAACTTCTAGGAACTAATACGGGACTTCAGAGCCAGTATTTCTAGGTTAGCCTGAACAACATCTTCGACCTCGCCGTCTCTTACCATCAGGTGAGATAGTGGTCAAAGGCTAACCTATCCAGCATAAAAAAACATTATCACCGAAGTTTTACATGTGTTGGGGGAAAACTGTTTGACACTCTTGCAACTGTGTGGCTCTGTATGGCAAACCTGTCAATGTCATAACATAAGAAGTAATGTCTTGAAGTATCGAGCACAGTGCAGTGTCATGCAGAATGAGGATGGTAACACTGCAACTGTAGTAGATAGGCGTGACGATTCCCATCAGACAGGCAACTTGTGCGTCACAATCACTTGATATCATAAAATAAAACTTCTCAATATAATTCATAAAAGAAAAAATACTTTAAGTGAAGAGGATTTATAATTTAAAATACTCGGCTTAGCGAGCAAATGGAATAAAATATTTATGAAATATTTTTGTTTCAATAATCCGCTGGTAACAATCTGAAGGGACAAAAAGTGTATAACAACGTTTTATAATGTATAATCAAACATTGATAGTTGCTAAGGTCGACTGTTTTTTGTGCTGATAAGAGTATATTTTCTCTTATGCTGTCGCGGCTCAAAATCGCCGCTTCAAATCAACTTTATAGACTACAAAGATATACCAGCAGATGTCATACCACTACCTTCTACTAACCATTGGTGATGTATAAATTTCCTAAACGTCATTTGAACACTTCTTAAAAAACTTTATTTAAGACAGTCATTTACATTATCTACTAACATCCAAATTCAAGCAATACAAAATATCTACAGCATTAACGGATTTAATTTAATTTTTTGAACTCGCAGTGTCTCGGAGAATACACATGCAAATATTGATTTATCATAGTGTTCTTAACCACTGGGCTATCGAGACTAGATAGACTTCTTTGGACGAACCGTATGTCGTGGGTACTGGAAAGGGCTAAAATATGTTTAAGATAAAGCTAACTTAATATAGAAGTTAACTCAAATAACATTATAATACTACTCTTTTAAATACATAATAATATGTGTGTAATATTAATATTAATCGCTTGAGTCGCTTGAGGAACTCAGTACAATGCTCAGCGAAATGCTGAACGTGGACAAGACGAAAATTATGTCTAATATCAGTGTTGCACCCGTACCAGCAGTTGTTGGAAACGATACGCTCGAAGTTGTTGACCATTGCATTTACCTGGGACAGACTGTTCAGTTAGGTAGGTCCAACGTGGACAAGAGGTCGCCCGAAGAATACAACTCGGATGGGCAGCGTTCTGGAAATTACCCGACATCTTCTCGTCGAAGATCCCGCAGAGCCTGAAGACCAAAGTCTTCAACCAGTTTGTTGGCCAGTGATGGCTTATGGCACTGAGACGTGCTCCTTAACTGTGTTCCTTATGGTCAAGCTCAGAGTCGCTCAACGAGCTATGGAGAGAGCTATGCTCGGAGTTTCTTTGCGCGATAAAATCCGGAACATTGATATTTGCCAAACAACCAAAGTCACCGACATAGCTTTCAGAATTTGCAAGTTGAAGTGGCAATGGGCGGGCCACATTGTCTTACTGATAACCAATAACTGATACCGTTTACATTAGTATCGTTACCGAAAATAAGGGGTTGATTCTGATCATGCATCCTTCAGATAAAGCAATGATAGCCAAGCGGTAATAGCTATAAGCTTGTGGTGAAGGGCATTTTAACGACAAAGTCAGCCTCGTTAAGCACATTATCACCTCATTTCATAATACGCTTCTGATGTCGCATAAATTAACCACTAATCCAATTTGAATTAACGAAGAAAGCTACAGAGTGCCCACCCATCACTACCAAAAGTGGACCAATATGTACAAAGAAAGGGCCCACCTACCAAACCCCAAAGACACAGCCTGGATATCCGGCAACCAGTGAATTCAAATGCTCAAAGGGCAACATTCACAGGGAGTCAGGTAAGCGTATTTGTTGTTTTTTAATTGATGTGTTTATTGAAAAAGTACATACTACCTCATGCAAGTTAAATTTTCGTATGTTCAGCGTAGCGTGCTGGTACAACAAGGTTTTGCAGGTACCTATAAAATCTAATAAATGATTTAACTACCCTGGAAATACCCATTTATGTATATTTTATTCTTCATATTTTACTTTTATAGTGGAAATATCCCACTTGTATCTTAATTTTATTGATTGCAGCTCTTAGAAGACTTCAACCATATATATCCAAAAAATAATGAGAGGCTTTTCTAATAACTCCAGGGACAAGAACGTATAAACGTGTACATAACCGTTGCTAGTGGTAAGTACTTTAAATACCCTTAGAACATACCTGACGACTACAAATAATTTGGAAACGTTACGGTATAAGTGTACCACAATTAACTATTGTGGTGCACTTATAGCGACAGTAGTCTGACATTAATAAGCTGTAGTTTCTTACCTCCTTGGTAAAACTTTTAGTGGTGACATTTTTATTTTACAAATCTCATAAATGTAATATTTATATTTATTTATTCCAGATGGTAAATTTGAAACTGTAGCAAACGCCACGCTGCTTTGATTCCCGCATACATTGTTATGTCCCAAAAAGAAAATGTATACGGAGACCACGTCGGAGATAAATTTTTCAAACTCCGTGAAATATTGTATGCCTGTCTTTCAGACTAATGTCTGAGGTTTGACAGTTTTCCGTTTTATGATTTATCTTTAAATATTAATATAAACATTCCAAAACTATATAAACACGGAGTTGGGTCACGTGAGGCAGGTGTTAGAGCAGAATGGATACAAGTGGCGGCAGTGTACGCGTTGGGCGTATGGCACAGAGCGCAGAAAAGCCAGTAAAGTTGACCGTGTTCCGATTTACTTGCCGTTTGTGAAGGGAGTGACCGATAAGATTGGGGCCCTTTTACAACGGAAGTATAACATACGGACATTTTATCGCCCACCCGGTCAATTACGGCAGTTTTTGCGAACGCCAAAGGACAAGGAGCCATTAAACGTGCCAGGAGTGTACAGGATCCCCTGTGATTGCGGCAAAAGTTACATAGGTGAAACTCGACGTAACATTGCAACAAGACTAACTGAGCACATAAAAAGTGTTAAGAACTTGGACATCAGTAGATCCGCGGTTGCAGAACACGCTCAAGAGGCGAGCCATTTTTTAAGATTTGACAAGGCTACCGTCTTAGCAAGGGAGAAGTTCCTCATACCCCGGAAAGTACGGGAAGCCATAGAAATTGGCCGTCATCCCAATTTCAACCGCGACCGTGGATGGATGTTGGCACCAGCATGGAAACCAGTTTTGAACAGTACCGCACACTATAGTCAATTAAACACCTTGTCGCAAGACACAATTAGTACGGCGTGTATGGGAAGTTTGATTATAAGCGACAGCAGTGACGACGATGAAGATAGTGCACCTGTGCCGGCGCCGCCGGCGGTACCGACGGAGCGTGCGAGGCGAGCAGCAGCGCGCGCGGCCCGCTCTGCCGCCGCCGCCGCCGCCGCCGCGCAAACAAACAACAGTGCTTGCGCGGACGCGGTCGGGAGCGTACGTACTCCATGATGAAGCGACTCTGAAGGTCGCGAAACCGGTCGAGATCGAACTACTCGGCTGTTCTAACGTAAGTGAAATCGGTTTCATAATTGTTTAAATATTCCAAAACTAAGTGATTTTTGTTTCAGTAATTTTGACAATTGTTACATATTTTTATATTTTCTATTTCATAATAATAATGTATATTTTTTTTAAAAAATAGATCACAAATTTATGATAATATTTTTTTATTAACTATTTGTAGTTAACTAATCCACTTATTGACTGTCATTTTTACAGGTGCAGCCTGCACATAGATTAACTATTTATATCATGCATCAGCCTATGTACAGCTGGGTTGTAAACGTGAACCTTAGTGCAGTCTACTTATGGTTTGGATCGTTTCATTGTATAACATGCATCAATTTATGTAGAGTAGGGTGCATACAAAGACTGTAATACTATGCGCATACATAAACCAGGAGCAACTACAGTTATATTATAACTACAATACTACAAATGATGCTCTCAATAACATCTTAAGGCTGGTCCAGATTTGTGTACATATATAAAATCCATACTCTACGTAGGCAAATGCATGATGAATTTATAATAAATCCTTACTATTAGTAGGCTGTGCCAAAATTGACGTAGGTAACCTCCTTACTGTACGATAACCGATCCATGAGATATGTAAAGATCATCGTTACCTTAAGTAGGCTGTACCAACAAGAACATAGTAAACATACAACTGTACGTAGGCCGATTCATGACAAACGTAGATAACATCCTTACCGTAAATGGGCTGCACCACTATTGACGTACACAACATCTATACTGTACGTAGGCCGATGCATAATAGATATAAAGATCGTGCTAACTATAACTAGGCCGCACCAAGATTGACGTACGCAATCTCCTTACTGTACTTAGGCTGATACATGACAAACGTTAGGAAGATCCTTACCATAAGTAGGCTGCACCAAAATTAACGTAGGCAACCTACTTAATGTACGTAGGCCGATATATGAAAAACGTAGGGAACATACTTACCGTAAGTGGGCTGCACCAAGATAGGCGCAGGCAACCTATTTGCTATACGAGAGCCAATGCATGATAAATTTAAATATCATCCTTAACATATGTAGGCTGCAACAAATTTGAGGTATGTTACCTCCTTACTGTTCATAGGCCGATACATGATAAACGTAGGGATCATCCTTACCATCAGTAGGCTACACCAAGATTGATGTAGGCAACCTTCTTACTGTACGAATGCCTATATTTGATAAAGGTAGGGGACATACTTATCGTAAGTAGGCTGCACCATGATGTACGTAAGTAACATCCTTACTTTGTCAAGATGTTACATACTTATTTGCATGACAGTACATCATTGAATGAATGAAGGAACGAATGATTCGCATTGATGATTGTATTGTGCAAAGAACATTACAGCAACATCATTACACGTCATGTTGACTCATCTTTATGTACGCTAGTCTCGTTTTAAACAAGAAATACGTATGAGGAGCCTAAAATTACGTATGTCAGCACATGAATTTTTTCTCAGTGTATAAGGGTTCCTAGTAGGTACTACGGAACCCTGAAAAACTCTGATAATATTAGAGTTTTTTTTATTATATAGATTTTAATACAAAGAGGTTCTCAGTCTGGACTGCTACTAATAACAGACCTTGAAGATTGGAGCCAGGATTCCAAGATTCCACTTTGATGACGAGGCAGTAAAAGGAAATAGGCTTTAGGCCGGACTCGGACTAGATTTCTTAGAACTAATCTTAGTTATTTTCTTAGGCACTGTATTTGGGCAAGTAGGAATAAGAAATCTGATATCAAATAAAAACTGTAACTGGCGTTGAATCGAAACTTCAAAATTATCAAAAAAAAACGCAATCAAATTAAACTGAAAGTGTCACCCAATTTAGTAATTTTTTTTTTACCAGAAATGGAAACTACTTTAACACTCAATTGTGTGAAATAACTTGTTGAAGTCGGTGCCATGATGGTTCAAAAGTACCTTTTATCACAATATTGTGCGCATGGTACTGACTTTGACAAATTATTTCACACATATAAGTGTTGAAGTCGGTTCCATTTTTGATATAATTTTTTTTCACCCTTCTTATTGACCCTCGACTACAAAAGTAAGTACTTTTGTGGTCGATTGTCATTCACTGTCAATGACTCAACAAGATAGGAAAATACTTTAAAGTTATTGGAGTGTAACTCAAAAATTACTTGGCCGATTTTGATGAAATTTACATGAAATCACACGACATATATAAGCTACCAAATAAAAACACAATCATCAAAATTGGTTCCCCCAGTTATGGTTCTGAGGTAACAAAAAAAATAAAGAAAAATAGGGGAATTGAGTACCTCCTCCTTTTTTGAAGTCGGTTAAAATATTATCCACCATCCCTTACAATATACTAAAATAGTACCTATAATATACATTTTTAACTCACTTGCATTTACTAATGACAAACATTACGAAATCCTTTTAAAAATTCGCAACAATTTATCAAATAGTAATCCCGGAGATAGATCTGGCAATCCATTCTTGCCACAAGTAACGGGCTTTAGCTAACGATCTTGCAGTAAACATGGATTTTATATATTACGATCTGACTCGCTCGTGACTTGTTCCGAGTGTTGGAATTTAGGATAAAAAGTTGCTACCTTAAAACATACGAACTTCAACTACTTAAATCCCCGTGGGGTGCCGGGTTAGCATTTCACCGTACGTATCATCCCGTAGGTGTCGGAAGAGGCAATTAAGGTAAAAATACTGGAAAGTGGGCAGCAGCGCCTTCTAAAGAACTGCCATCTTACACTGCGATCCCCAAGACACCTGCCAAACGTGGAGGTTATGGCGAATACCCCCTAAATAGGAGAGGTTGTGTTCAGAAGTGAACTATTCGGCTGACAGTACTTAAAACATACACTCTCGTATTTTATTAGAGCGTGTATGAAGAATGTAATAAGAGTGAAGGGAGTAAGATAGCTATGCCAATATAGCAAGTGGAAATCCATGGTCTCTATCAAACCCTCCGGAAAACGGGCGTGTCGTTACGAATATTTATTGTTGTTGTTTATTTATTGAGATCAGTGCATAGTAGGTGTTCCTGATGTTCAATGTTCCTGTTATTCCTGCTTCATTTTAATATATTTCCTGTTCGATCAGTTATCTCCACAAATATCATCATCCACCTCCATAAGGTGGGCCGCGTGACGGGTCATCACAAAAAAAACACTTCCGTGATACTGTTTCTTTGAGTCAACTGGTAAACCTAAGGGGAGCCTCCACCGTTGCACCATTAAGTGGGATTGCGTTTAAAGGTTAAAAAACAATAACTGTTTAGAGATAAAGAATTAGATTCTACGCCTTGCTTGAGTCAACATAACGGTAAGATGTAACAGTGTGAAGTGTAGCGAAGTTTACTTAGCTGTTCTTAACCGATCAGCAAAATTAAGCAACGTCGCGCGCGGTCATGAGTTGGATAGGTGATCGCTAGTGACATTACTACTGAGTGCTTCCGTGCTTCGGAGTTCACGTTAAGCTGTGGTCCCGTTTGTTGCCTAAGGATTGCAGTTATTATAGCATGGTGGTAGGGCATTTTGCGAATGCCCATCTGGCTAGCTACCACCCTCAAGTAGAAAATCTGTTGCCAAGCACCTAATGGTGTGTTCCGGCAGCTGTCCTTGAGAGTCAGTACTTTTAGGTTAGCCTGAACAACATCTTTGACCACATCATCTCAGCGCATCAGGTGAGATAGTGGGCTAACTTATCACGAATAAAAAAGTGTCATTATTACGATACGGCCCATAAAACAATTAGCATAAGGATTATAACCGCCTGCTATAATCAGATCAATCTTCCGTTAGTGTATTATAACAACGTCAGCCCCGCTAAGTGGCACAGTGACTGCAGACGACGTTGATTGATTGGAGACATGAGTATGCGCTCAATGCAAACATATAAATAAGCAATATTTGGTTGGTTAAAATATTTGTTTAAACCTCAATTGTAAAATTTGAGAATTTCCGCACGATTTACTTGAGTGACCTCTATGAAGGTCACGTTTTGAAGCGCTCGTAGCGTAGTTTGCTTAGCCGTTCTTAAGCGATCAGGTAAGTTAATCAACGTCCGCTGCGGTAATGAGTTGGAATGGTGAGCTAAATGGCATTACTACTGAATGCTTCCGTGCTTCGGACGGCACGTTAAGCCGTTGATCCCGGTTGTTGTCTTTGGAAGACAGTGATTTTCTGAACACCTGCTAGCTACCACCTTTAAGTAGAAAATCTGTCGCAAAGCACGTAACGGTGTGGTCTGGCAGCTTTCCATGAGATGCAATAATTCTAGGTTAGCCTGAATAACATCTCCGAGCACATCATCACTTATCAGGTGAGATAGTGGTCAAAGGCTACCCTATAAGCCTCACTCACCTGGGCATCGGATGTGTCTCAAATCAAGCTTATAGGCAAAAAACTTTCTTTAACTTTCACGAGAGAGCATTGTTAGTGTTCCGTTATACGAGAACACGATGAAAGTATGGTACTCTTATGGGACCAATTGCGTTCCTGTGTCTCTGTTTCACAACACGTTTTGGCTATACATTGTATATAAGAAGTATCTATAAGGATAACACAGACTGAAAAGGACATTGATTGATGGAAAGTGGGCAAGCGCTCGTTAGCACCGCAAGGATTTTTCTTGTTTTGTGTAGACATGGCTTTTTTGTATGTTTTGGTTTATTATCAACAGAAACAAAAAAAACAAAAAACAGCCCTAAAACGACATTCATATGAAGAACGCTTAAAAGTATTGAAACTCACAAGTTTAAAAGATCGCAGGGATCGTGGAGATCTAATTGAGACATATAAGATCTTACATAGACATTATGACCTTCAAGATTTCGAAAAAATGTTTATACGCAATGATAATGTGCATCTAAGAGGCCACCACCTTAAGTTATGTACCAGCTCTTCAAATAACAATGCTCACAAACATTTTTTCAGCAACCGAGTAGTCAATGCATGGAATAAACTACCGGAAGACGTAGCTTCAGCCCAAACTGTAAATCAGTTCAAGAATCAACTCGACAAATATCTTAATGTTAAAAAAAACTTAAAGAGAGTAGCAGGATACAGGCAACTATCAGTTGTTACAACTGTCTGCCTGATAATAAATAATAATAATAATAATAATAAAACCTTAGCGTAAAGTTGGTATAGATTTATTAAGGTTTTTAGTACATAGTGTAGTGTGTGTAAGTTAGCATAAGTACAGGTGTATTACATTTAAATAAAGTAGTAATAATATAGCTCTCAACCTGAAAGGTTGTTTTGTTTTACCACACCTCGCCTCACTGCATGGCGACCCTGCCATGGCACCGCATACCGGGGTTGTGCTGACGCGGTAGTATCGTTCTAGGAACTTTAGCCGTGTGAATATAGAATAATGAAAGTTGGTGTGCAAATTCAAGTGAGCAAGTGCTTGATTTAAAAATTAAAAAAATTGAGACTTGATTAGAAGTTTTTTGGGCAAAACATACTCTAAAACCGAAGAAAAAGAATTCATAATTGCACAAACATCTAACGGTCAAAATTCGGCAGACAGTTCCGATCATCGTTACCATCTCGAAACGAATAATATTTTGTTTTCAACAATTCTGGCACTAATATTCGTCGCGATTGCCTTCCTTATGTATCGGAAATATAAGAGATGACATGGAAATTGAATGCGTGAATAAATGCAGGCGCATTTTATATAAAGAATGCGTACTTGGATCTCCGGTTTTTCATTGGAACTGAACCTCGCAATGTCTTGAATTTTATACATTTAATTTTATAATAATAACTTAATGAGGTATATATTATAAAAAATATTTAATAGTAAACATTACAGGCTTATTTTAGATAAATATATACGTTTAAAAATTATATGGTGACAATTCCGCCTAGCCAACCGACTTGTCTGTCACGTAGGCTCTGTAGCATCTCCGTAGCCAAGCTGTTACAGGTTTCGTTCATTGACAACGATCATGTACGCTTGAAGAGTTAAGACATTTTGAAGATTCTTCCCGTATAATAGCAACGCACCTCAAACTGTACCGGCTAAGTTGTCATAAGATTTTATAAATAATCGTATAAAAGAAACAAATAAGGTTTTCTTTAAATATTATTTTTATTACTTAAGATGGATTTCTGCAAAGTATCTACAAAAATTAGTTTAAAATAGTTTATATAAATATTACGAGGTTTATAATCAAACAAAAATTGATAATTGACCCTTGCCTCAGTGGCATGTTAGGGAAATATTCGTACACGTTGGTCTAAGGATAATTTTCAATTGCCAGATTTCACCGTTGTTTTTTTTTATGACTGATAGGTTTTCTGTTGACCACTATATCCCGCACATGACTTAAATTTTTCCTGTCGTATATTTGTGATTTTGTAATGTAATCCGCATAACAGACGTTATTGCAAACTTAACAACATTAACAATAAAATAAACAAAGTTTTTGAGTCACTGTCACTTTATCCTTATATTATACAGCGGATATTAAGTACAAGGATATAAAAAAACACAATGTTGATTTTGACTGAATTTATTTAAATACCTATTTTATTTAATGTGTTATGATTGGACAAAACAACATGATTTTATTTTTAGATATGTTTCAATAGGGATCGTCCATTAATCACGTAAGGCTTGAAAAGGAGGAGGAAGGCAAAATGCCCCACTATCTGGTGAAGCTCTAGCCCGCGCGGGATTCGAACCATGGACCTGCTGGGCAGCAGTCCATAGCCATTCCACTGAGGCATCACTGCTTCAAAAATACACAAAAAAATCACGTGATTAATGGAATAGATACTAAAATGTACAATAAAAAAGCCACGTGATTAATGGACGGCCCCATAGAACAAGGTATAATTGAAAACTAGACAAAGAAGCACAGTTTCCAGTTCTTAAACTTCTAAAGATTATGGGAAGTTTTCTATACTCAATACTTCATTGTTTTCTGTCGTGCAGATAAAGATTGTCACAATAAACAAAGTTCCTTAGAGACTCTGATGGGCACAAAAATGAGATGAGGATTATTTATATTTATTTTTTAAATTCAGTTTCTAAGACTATAAGGATCTGTTATATATATTTATGCACGCTTGCTATGCGAACTTAACGCTTGTGTTGTAATGTAATTTTAAGATTTGGCTGTACTTTTATAAAAATCTTGTATGAAAACGCTTTAATCTTTAATATCACCTCATGGTAAGTGTTGTTCAGGCTAACCTAGAATTACTGGCTCTCCAGGACAGCTGCCGGAAAACACCGTTAGGTGCTTGGCGACAGATTTTCTGCTTAAAGGTGGTAGCTAGGCAGGCGGGAATTCGCTAAATGCCCTACCACCATGCTATAACGACGCCATCATAAGACGACAACCGGGACCGACGGCTTAACGTGCCCTCCGAAGCACAGAAGCGCTCAGTTGTAATATCACTAGCGGTCACCCATCCAACTCATGACCCGGCGGACGTTGCTTAACTTGGCTGATCGGTTAAGAAAAGCTAAGCAAACTTCGCTACGAGCGCTTGTAATAATATATATTTTTCATTAACCATCCTATATAAAGTAGTTACAGAAATACCACTTGACGTTTAAACCAAACGAAAACCCCAAGAATTCTTAAACAAGATTGCAACAAAATGCTATAAAATTACCTTCGAAGCAATTTTACCTCTATGACTCGCGGCACTATACGAGTAAAACAAGTAAAACTGTAATCTCGGTAAATGGCGCCTCAATAGTATTTCGAACAACTGCAGAGCCTAGGATCGTGACAGGCAAGGCTAGTGATGGGAATGATATCGATAATGATTCGCTAGACAACAAATAGCTTTTAAGAGGATACGAAAGACATAATAACATAGTATTTTTATTGAAAACATAAGGTGAAAAAGCAGAAACTACAACGTCTAGAACTTATGTTCAAAAAGAAATTTAACAGGGTAAATTAAGTTACCCCGTGGGGTGCCGGGTTAGAATTGCACCTCCCCATATTATCAGGTGTCGTAAAAGGCGACTAAGGTAAAAATACTAGAAGGTGGGCAGCAGCGCCTTCTAAAGAACTGTCATCTGACACTGCGATCCCCAAGACGCCTGCCAAGCGTGGGGATTATGGCAAATACCCCCTTTATAGGGGAGGCTGTGTTCAGCAGTGGACGATCCGGCTGATACAGAAATTAAGTTTAATAAATTGGTTCTCACTTTTTTATCTTTGTGCGAGTGATATTGTTGCAACAAAATATAGCAAACTCTAAAGGTATAAGAACGTCTTATTGGTTACTGATATTTTTTACCATTGTTACCTTTTAAACAAATTACAGCGTTACTACATAGACGGTAAAATTATGGGCATATATTGTTCAAAGTGGTATTTAGGACTAAACCCAATGATATTAGTTGTTCTTATGCAAATGCTTTTACATGATACCGATAACAAATTAATGATATGTTTAAACATTTACTTATGCACATAAAGCCATTAGTGAACCATTTTAGTATTTTTTTTTGAGTAGTGGTTTCTGAATAATGTTGACGTTAAGATTCTGATCTTTATAAATGCAATAACTTTCAGTTATAACTAATATAAATTATCAATAGTAGTTGTGTAATTGCGATATGGGCAAATTTAATAATAAAGTTCTCTCAAGTGCCAGTATCTTAATCCTTATCATTGAATTTCTAATTTGGGACTATCTATATATTAACAATCCATTAACGGTATCCTTGATATTATTTCGCGATAACGAGTGAATTTTTGTACTATAATACTAGTCAGTTTCATTTGGTATCGTTGTCCTTGAGACTGTGATCGTAAATGTTTGTTTCTTTCATTGGTTTAATAGTATTAATGAATTCTGAAATTAAATCAACTGGGGAATATTTATTGTATGTTCACGAACGCGAGGACGTTGTTATGTCCTTAAATTGGAACCTATTTGGTATCAACACCTATGGCTAATACACCACTCTTCTTCTTTATGCCGATGTCATTCTTGAAGAGTCGCTTGAGAGCACCTCAAGCGACTCTGCTACTAATGATTAGCTTTAATGATGAGCTACCTCGATAGAGTTTTCCAGGAGGTCTAAAAATGAACATAGACAAGAAGAACATTTTGTCGAATGTCCTTTTACTAATAAACGCTACATAACTTTACCGAGTACCTAAGTACTGCTTAAATCAGCTGTCAATTTAAACACCGTCCCACCCTTGTTTAAAAGTAATGGGTAGGTATGAATCACAATAATCCGTATTTCCTTTTGTGGTGATTTACTTCAAAACTTTTTTCCGGATAAGTTTATATCTTTAGTTAGTACATACGATTACGAAGAGTATCTTGATGACACGTTTTTATTAATCAAGCGTTATTATTTTAACTTCAAAAACGGGAGGAAGAAGGTTCTTTGTTAGACTGTATGCATATTTTTAAGTGTGTTCACCAATTGCTCCCTCATTTGTGGATCTGGATGATTTAATGGAATTAGCTGTTGTCGATGATGAACACTAGTTTAGGCGAGTGAATGATCTTTTAAGCAATCTTTTTAACTAAAAATATATAAAAAACTACACATGCTAATGTGAGTCATCGTTTTGAATCAGCATGGTATCGACTTTAACAAGTTATTTCATACTTTTTAGCGTCCAAAGAACTTTTGGACCGAATTAAAAAAAAGGAGGTGGTACTCAATTCGCTTATACTTTTTTTTATGTTTGTTACTTCATAACTTTTGTTTGGGTAAACCAATTTTTATGTTTTTTTTTATTTGAAAGGTAATGCTTCTTTTGTGGTCCCATTTAAATTTCATCAAATTCGGTCTACCTGATTTTGAGTTACACTCCAATAACTGAAAAGTGTTTTTCTATCTTGATGTTGATCATCGACAGTGAATGACAATCGATCCCGGCAGTAGCAGAGGTTCACTGAAAGGGATGAAACATTTTTTTTTACCTGAAAATTGAACATTCTTCAACACTCACAACTTTTGAGTGTTGAAGTCGGTTCCATTTTTTTTTATTTTTTTTTTATAAGTTCTCTTTAAATGTTATTTCCAAATTTTGTACTAAAATAAGGTACCTACCGTTCGTTACAATACAATATGTTAACTAATCTGCTTACTTACGGGATTTGTACAGTGGTGATTTTTATTATTGAGCTCTCGATATTTCGACGCAGTTGCATGCATCATGATCGCGGGGTGACTGGAGTAACAAGCGGTTGACAAAAATCAAGAGCAGACGAAACGGTCTACCCTCTTTCTTTTTCTTTTGCTACGCGTACCACTGGAACTCGCACTCGACTGAAAGTTTCGACAAAACTTTCAACTGCGTCGAAATATCGGGAGCTCAAAAATAGAAATCACCACGGTACAAATCCCGTAAGTAATAAGATTAGTTATCTAGTAAACCGTGATAATTTAAAAAAGTAGACAATATGTTTTCTTAAATAATGTATACTTTTAATACCTACCGTGTGTGTTTTTATCCACAGCATCGTGGAGCCCAAGCTCTTGTAGCATTTGTACATCTAGTCAATCAAACGGCAGTCGATATTCATTGTCAAATATTTATTCTTTTAAAGCAAGTAAAAGTGTTAAAATTATTTTAAAATTATAAAAAAAGAAATATCCAACGTGACGATATCTTTATAAGAGATATAATTTAGACTTGGCAATACAATACATCGATGGAACCATTTTCTCAGTTTCCCCGCACTAGTGTCGTGTGCAGCAGTGACCTCGCAGCACGGAATTAGATTTGTAAGCTATCACACTGGCTCAGCTGCCGCCCGGATATGCCACCAGCCGGATATAATTGCTACCCGGATATTATAGACGTAAACAATGCCGGGTTAGACCTCAATCGCATTGCTGTTGTTCTAAAAGCCCTAGAGGTAAGTGCGATTGAATTGGTTTTGATAGCGCCGACCGCCAGGGAACTTAGCTTGGCTATGACGACATCTATAAATTTGTTCGATTTTAGGATAGATCGTAACGAGTTTATGAATTTTAAAATTTTGTTAATTGTAAGCATATTATATCTCATCGCAATAAATTGTAAAATAACTGTAAAACAACATAGGTCTATTTACAGAATATTAGTGAACAAATGTATTTGTAAATCGGGAATCGAACCCCCGTTTTCCAATTTCACAGTGGATGCCTAAACCACTCGGCCACCGGGACATGCTCGTTTGGGCCGCAATTGTATGCTCTAATTATTTCCGATTCTCGCCCGGTACTCTATTTGACAAAATGTTTCAAACTACTTATCGATGCAAACATGTATGATGTTCATGTATGGTAGAGATACTCGTATCTCCCAAATGGAACCGGTTGGTACTTAGATCTCATTTAAAAGAATCTCTGGTGGGTACGATATTCTGACCCAAGACTTTCGTGGTAAGGCTTGAAGGGCATAGAAAAATTACTAAAATTAATTGAAATGACTACAAAATTGCTGGACAAACGCGACTTACCATCTCTACGCTTACCATCTCATCAGTTCATACAACGTTTGTTAGAGAGATTTGATTGTATTTATTAACTCTATTGTTGGATGCATTCAAAGTAAGTGATAATGTGGTCGAAGATGTTGTTCAGGCTAGCCTAGAATTAGTGGCTCTCAAAGACAGCTACTGGAACTGCCGTTAGATGCTTGGCTATAGATTTTCTACTTAAGGGTGGTAGCTAGCCAGGTAGGCATGCACAAAATGACCTACCATACATTTATTTATTAGAAGCTCATGGTCTTGCCAATGCAAAGTATAATTCCGTCAGTGGGTTAAGCACTTAGATGTTCTAAAGTTAATAAACGAATCAAACGATGTTGAGAATTGTAAGATATGATATTTAAAATGTCGCTTGCACAATTTTTATTGGCAAGGAACAACATTTCCCTATGATATTATATGCTCACTTATTTAATAAATAAAAGTAACCGTGATTACAGTATAGTTATCCCAGTGATAAATAAGAGAAGTGATTTGTAACAGTAGTGATGAAGCGATTGTAGCTTAACTTGCTTTGTCATCTAAGTAAGTAATTAACTAAAGTAAAATGACGTCCGCTGCGATCATGAATTAGAAGATGATCGCTTCAGATGGCACGTTAAGTCTTCAATACCGGTTGTCATTACGGGTGGGAGTCGTTTAACATGGAGGTAGCGCCTTTGTGAATTTCTGCCTGGCGATCTACTGCATTAATGTCGAAAATCTTTCGCCATGCACCAAACGGTGTGTTACGACAGCCGTCCTTGGTAGCCAGTAATTATCCTCGACAATATCTTTGACTGCATCATCACTCACCATCAGGTGAGAAAGTGGTCAAAGGCTACTCTATCTATTAGCTATAAGTATAAAAGTAAAATTATAAAACAAGTGCTGATTACATTCCAAAGACAAATGACAAATTAAATGAGATACTTCACACTTGAAGCAGTGATGGCTCAGTGGCATTGACTATGGACTGCCGCGCAGCAGGTCCACGGTTCGAATCACGCCGTGGGCTTGAGCTTCACCGCATGGTGGAACGGCATTTTGCGAATGTCCGCCTGGCTAGTGACCTCAAGTAGAAAATTTGTCGCCAAACACCTAACGGTGTGTTCCGGCAGCAGTCCTTGAGACCCAGTGAAATTACAGGCACATATTATTATGAGACTTAACAATTCACTCAAGGTGACGAGTTCAGAGTAATGTCAATTCGTGACTTGTGACGAAATGCAGCTGTTAAAGGCAGAGGTTAGTCCGCTTAACATCAGGTGGGCCTCGAGATTGTTCCGTCACAATAACATAAAAAAAAACAATGTGTACTGCTCTCACTCCTTTGTGAGAGCAGTACACATTACTACATTACTCTGTACCAGCTTCTTCCATTTGACCACATTCATCGCAGAGCGTCTAGATTTATTGATGATCAATCACTGGTTCACCCACTACCCAGGAAAGTCGATCGGTCTTTCCGATCAAAATTACATGTCCATAACTATTAACTCTCTAGGCTGGCAGGTTAAGGAGCGTGTGGTTAACCCCCAACTTCTCGGCTACCTAGAGAAGCACCAGCTCATCACCAATCGCCAGTATGGTTCTCGAAACTGATGTCAACGTACGATAAAAAACTTATAGTTTCAGATTCTTAAATTCTCATACTTTGCGACTCGTACATGGACGTTTTTTTTATTTCTTTGTTCTAAATATCTACACATTAGATATATGGTACTGTAATCACTCCCTCTTGGATTTTTGTATTACCGTTTTTACGAAAAGGAAAATACCAAAAAATACGTTAAAAAAACAACGTTCCCTATATTTAAGCCCCCTTTTCAATTTCAAAATTTACTTCTCATTATTTTTGGACAATCTGCTGTGAAATTTATACTGGTGATCAATTACGGTTCCGATTATAAGCCCTGTTAAAGGTCAGATGGACGGACGTACAACAGTAATAGGGTCTCGTTTTCGTGGGGAACCCTAAAAATTACAACCCAAATGAAGTTTTTAAAAGAACCATTTTGTTGTCATTAAACATTATGGTGACAAATATCACAACGTGTCTGAACGGCTGGGATTCCCGAACCTACAGTAAGCTTATGTGGGAACTGTATTTTTATGCAATTTTAACGTTGCAATTATATACCTACCCAAGACTTAAGCAAATAAATATTCATGCGAATATGTTTTGGTCCCAGTAATGAGGCTAACCATATTAACAATTTGCAGAGCTTAGAATACGTAGAGAGCTACATGTACCTAGGGAAATCCATCTCATTTCTTAATTCTAGAAACAAAGAGGAGATTGACAGGAGGATTAACAAGACATGGAGAAAGTTCTGGAGCCTAAAAGAAATATTGAAGTCTAATCTACCTGTTAAACTGAAAAAGAAAGTTATAGATGGATGTTTACTACCCTGCCTCTCATACGGATCACAAACCTTGATCTACAACAAAAATGCGATAGACAGAATACAAAAGATGCAGCGTGCTATGGAAAGGAGCATCTTGAGTATTAGGCTTAAGGATAAAATAAAATCAAAAAACATAAGGAAGAAAACCAATTTGATAGATGCTCTACAACATATGAGAAAGCTCAAGTGGAAGTGGGCTGGACACGTAGCACGACTGTCAGCTGAAAGATGGACGCATTTGGCTACAATTTGGGCAGGCCCAAGTGGCAAGAGAGCTAGAGGCCGTCCTAAGGAACGCTGGGTAGACGAAATTAAAAAATATGCTGGTGACGACTGGATAAAGAAAGCAAAGTCAAGAAAAACCTGGAAACTGTTGGAGGAGGCCTATACCCATCAGGGGCCTTAACTATATAATATAATTGTGCATAATTTATCACTTTATTAAATTTAAAACTCTGTAAGCTAAAGATAATAAAGAGGCTTTATTATTATTATTATTATTAATGAGTCTAACCTAATGCCATCTATTGGACATCACATCTCTATACTGACTGCTTCTATGTATGTTTTTTCTGATAACTGTACGACCCGGAGACTGATATTAGCATTTCGAGATAAAAAAATAATAATTTAATGCTACTCGACTTACGAAGCAGTCGTCAAATGGTCTAAATATTCCAAGATTTACATCAGTTCGCAACAGGTAGTATGGTAGACATGCTACTTTACGTTTCAGCATTTATTAATTTGTCACATTAAAATGTGACGACTTAAATTTAGGTTATCAAATTTCTCCTGCGTGCAAAATGCTTAGATTAATAAGAGAAGCCGACAAATTTTCAATCTGAAAACATTTTATACGAAACAACGCTTACCTACAGAAAAGCTGCAAACTTTGTTAAACATTTTACAAGCATCGCAATTTTGGTAAAATATTTTTTATCTGGCAACACTCGACGTCTCCATCTACTCAACGATCCAATAAAACTTTTTTAATAACGATTTCGTCTTTTTATCCCACGCCAAAACGCAATTCATTGATGAGCTAAAAAATAGAAGCGCTAAAGCTTGAATTTTGCCGGATAATCAGCATATTTAATCATTTAAAATTCTGCGGAACCAACTATTGTAGTAGAGAGTGAACCGTTCAACCACATAAGGTTTTGCATAGGTTGAGTCCCGGGTCGAATGGCTGACACTGTAGTAATATTACGTCTTAGTACCTTCTATACTTCTATTCAAAACATAGAAAACTTGTTTTTTTGAACATGGTAATTGCTTTACCCGTTTTTTTACCTGTGAGGTGCCGGGCTAGAATGTCATCCCCATATTGCTACCTGTGGGTGTCGTATTAAGAGGTGACTAAAGGTATACCGGAAAGTGGGCAGTAGCGCCTTCTGAGAAACTGATATTTTAAACTGCGATCCTCAAGACGCCTGCCAAGCAAATCCCCACGGATTATAGCAAAACTCCCTTAATAGGGGAGGCTGTGCTCAGCAATGGACAGTCTGACTGATGCAGAGTTGCTTAACCAATTGTTTAACCGAATGTCCACACATAATTATTGTAAAGAAATTAATTAGTTTCGTAAAACCGAGGGATCGAACGAAAGCTACTACTTATAAATGCTCAAATTGTTGCTGCGCTACTACTATAATCTATTATTCTAATATATCTTGTAGCACATCTTCGTAAGACTTTCAATATTACTCTCATCTCACCGACCGGAAAGAGGAAACGGTCTCGTCTCTTTCAACTTATACCTTGTTGGGACATAACTCTGAAATGACCTGTCATAACCTTCACAAAATATAAGTAAATTGACGTTACAGATTTATAGCTCTCAGCGAAAGTGGAGTAATTTGCGCATGCGTTCATTCGCGTCCATACATACTAAGGCTAAGGTGCAGGTACTGTCGTCTGTGGTGCATGTGAAGGTTTTGAAATGTAATTAAAAAAACAATCAACTTAAAAAATAAAGCATCTTAAAATGATTAATGATATTTTCATATATTAGGTATGTGATACAAATAAGGCCTACGACATAATAAGGCCTCTAGCAAAAACAATGTATTTATATAGAGCCAATGCTTCTGGTGTTATAGAGGGAATAAATAATGAAAATGCACTGCTAACAGCAATTCGCCTTAAACTGTATCTATATTATTTCTTATAATATTAGGGGTATTGTAATTATTGGTATTATAATAGTAGGAAATTGCCGATTTGACTGTTTTATTTTTTATCATATTCGTTAAATTTATATATTAAATAGTAATGGTAATTATTTTGATCTAATTATATTATGAAGTTGGTCTTACTTTTTATTTAATTACCTACAGCAATTTATAAATATTAATTTATTTATTAATTAAATCAAAAGTTAGACTTACTTCATAATATAATTAGACTTTTTATGATTTGACAACATATAGAAGTTACAAACATGTTAACGACAAAATATCAAAGTCAGGTTACAGAGTAGATAGAATGTAGTCCTCAGTACTGGCAAGAAATACCGTCCACCACTTGTATAATGTCAATCAGCTGTGAATTGATTGCACTTATAGCCGGCTCAAACTGGATTAAAGCGGATTGACGAATCTGATTCCATCAAGGTATTTATGCGTGCATGATTTAATCGGATTTCATCGATATGTAGGGTTGCCATAACTTCTAGGAACTAATACGGGACTTCAGAGCCAGTATTTCTAGGTTAGCCTGAACAACATCTTCGACCACGTCGTCCTTTACCATCAGGTGAGATAGCGGTCAAAGGCTAACCTATCCAGCATAAAAAAACATTATCACCGAAGTTTTACATGTGTTGGGGGAAAACTGTTTGACACTCTTGCAACTGTGTGGCTCTGTATGGCAAACCTGTCAATGTCATAACATAAGAAGTAATGTCTTGAAGTATCGAGCACAGTGCAGTGTCATGCAGAATGAGGATGGTAACACTGCAACTGTAGTAGATAGGCGTGACGATTCCCATCAGACAGGCAACTTGTGCGTCACAATCACTTGATATCATAAAATAAAACTTCTCAATATAATTCATAAAAGAAAAAATACTTTAAGTGAAGAGGATTTATAATTTAAAATAACTCGGCTTAGCGAGCAAATGGAATAAAATATTTATGAAATATTTTTGTTTCAATAATCCGCTGGTAACAATCTGAAGGGACAAAAAGTGTATAACAACGTTTTATAATGTATAATCAAACATTGATAGTTGCTAAGGTCGACTGTTTTTTGTGCTGATAAGAGTATATTTTCTCTTATGCTGTCGCGGCTCAAAATCGCCGCTTCAAATCAACTTTATAGACTACAAAGATATACCAGCAGATGTCATACCACTACCTTCTACTAACCATTGGTGATGTATAAATTTCCTAAACGTCATTTGAACACTTCTTAAAAAACTTTATTTAAGACAGTCATTTACATTATCTACTAACATCCAAATTCAAGCAATACAAAATATCTACAGCATTAACGGATTTAATTTAATTTTTTGAACTCGCAGTGTCTCGGAGAATACACATGCAAATATTGATTTATCATAGTGTTCTTAACCACTGGGCTATCGAGACTAGATAGACTTCTTTGGACGAACCGTATGTCGTGGGTACTGGAAAGGGCTAAAATATGTTTAAGATAAAGCTAACTTAACATAGAAGTTAACTCAAATAACATTATAATACTACTCTTTTAAATACATAATAATATGTGTGTAATATTAATATTAATCGCTTGAGTCGCTTGAGGAACTCAGTACAATGCTCAGCGAAATGCTGAACGTGGACAAGACGAAAATTATGTCTAATATCAGTGTTGCACCCGTACCAGCAGTTGTTGGAAACGATACGCTCGAAGTTGTTGACCATTGCATTTACCTGGGACAGACTGTTCAGTTAGGTAGGTCCAACGTGGACAAGAGGTCGCCCGAAGAATACAACTCGGATGGGCAGCGTTCTGGAAATTACCCGACATCTTCTCGTCGAAGATCCCGCAGAGCCTGAAGACCAAAGTCTTCAACCAGTTTGTTGGCCAGTGATGGCTTATGGCACTGAGACGTGCTCCTTAACTGTGTTCCTTATGGTCAAGCTCAGAGTCGCTCAACGAGCTATGGAGAGAGCTATGCTCGGAGTTTCTTTGCGCGATAAAATCCGGAACATTGATATTTGCCAAACAACCAAAGTCACCGACATAGCTTTCAGAATTTGCAAGTTGAAGTGGCAATGGGCGGGCCACATTGTCTTACTGATAACCAATAACTGATACCGTTTACATCAGTATCGTTACCGAAAATAAGGGGTTGATTCTGATCATGCATCCTTCAGATAAAGCAATGATAGCCAAGCGGTAATAGCTATAAGCTTGTGGTGAAGGGCATTTTAACGACAAAGTCAGCCTCGTTAAGCACATTATCACCTCATTTCATAATACGCTTCTGATGTAATATATTTAACATATTTCCATTCGTCATTCAAATTCAAAACAATCTCCACATTCAGCTTGTTTTTTTTGCCGCATTCCACTTCTGACTTTTGAGATGTACGGTACTTATAATTTCATACAAGTATTGCTTCAATATTGTGTGCCTAGGAGTACAATTTTACAAAGGTTTTTTTTTTATTTATTTTTTTATTTCTCTGATAGGTTATCCTGTGACCATTATCTCACCTGATGGAAAGTGATAATGTCATCGAAGATATTGTTCAGGCTTACCTAGAACAACTTGCTCTCAAGGACAGATGCCGAAACACACCGTTAGGTGCTTGGTGACAGATTTTTTACTTGAGTGTAGCTAGCCATGCGGGCATTCGCAAACTGCCCATGGTGGTAGGGCAGTTTGCGAATGCCCGCATGGCCGCTTTAACCTACTGCCATCCAAAGACATCAACCGGGCCCGAGGGCTAAACGTGCCCTCCGAAGCACGGAAGCACTCAATAGTAATGTCACTAGCGTTCACCCATCCTACTCATGACCGCGGCGGACGTTGCTTTACTTTGCTGATCGGCTAAGAACAGCTAAGCAAAATTCGCTACGAGTGCTTAAAAAATAAGGTTATTTGTGTATTTAACAAAAAAAATCATTTAAAAGTTCAAAGTTGTTCAATAGTATTCCTGGTTTTCTTGATAACTATTCCTGATCCATTTCCTTTTATTTTGTGACACCGAGCAGTTTCCCTGAGCGGGCCGGTAGTCCTCAAGGAACCTCCCAATGTTGCAGTTATTTGGCACTAGTTGGAAAATAATTATTGTATCAATACATCACATATCTATAGAAATAACGTGAGTAACCAGAAATGGTCATTCACTGGCCGTAGTCTGTCACTGAACTCCGTAGGTTGCGATGCCCGATCTCCATTACAATTTTAGACAGCTCCTTGGTGAAATGTGGTTGTTTAAACACTCGGGGAATATAACGGCTATTGCATATGATTAGCAGCTGTGGAACGATAAAAATGCATAGAAATTGGTATTCTGTGGTAATAGTCTAGAATTCATATAAATCTTATTACCGAGTCGTATTTCTCAGCGCTTTATAGCGTCATAAAAAGTGTTAAGAGTAGATACTTGTAATTGTTATTTTAATAAAATTCTAAGAAATAAGAACAAATAGGATATGACAAAAATGATAACGAAAACGAGGGTGATTTGACCCCTTAAGCGGATGCGGGGGAGAAGGATAATTGCACCCTTAGCGAGATGGAAAAGAAATTGCTTAGAATTGCCGTAGCGATTTCTTTTAGAACGTTAATACGATCCGGTAGCATAGGAAGGACGGTAATGAGATAGTATTGATACTGTTTTTTTAATCTTATGGATTCAAATCACACTACGTTATTAAAAAGGGTTTCTGCATATTTAGATTATCAATGAGCCAAATCTTATGATAACGGTTCAGTAGTTTAGGAGTGAAGTAATATCAAACATAAGTGTAAAGCGCCAATATTTTAATAAGTTTAATAAGTTAATAAGTTTTCGTTAAGCGCTCGTAGCAAAGTTTGCTCAGCTGTTATTAACCGATCAGCTAAGTTAAGCAACGTCTGCCGCGGTCATGATTGGATGGGTGACTGCTAGTGACATTTTACTCAGCGCTTCCGTGCTTCGGAGGGCACGTTATGCCGCCGGGCCCGGTTGTATCTTAGGATGGCAGTCGTTACAGCATGGTGGTAGGGCATTTTGCGAATGCCCTGCTGGCTAGCTAACACCCTCAAGTAGATAATCAGTCACCAAGTACCTAACGGTGTGTTTCGGCAGCTGTCCTTGAGAGCCAATAATTCTAGGTTATCACTTACAATCAGGTGAGATAGTGGTCAAAGGCTAGCCTATCAGGTATAAATAAAAAATACCTCATCATGTTTCTGCCCTTCTTTCTGTAGTCGTGCCCTCATGACTGAGGCTTGTGGTCATCATTAGATGGTCTGTACTTAGATCGGATGATCTGTCTCCATCGGCTTCTGTTCATCGCATCTCGCACGATGTTATGGAACTTGACGGCTGATGAGTCCTTGATCCGTCCATCTGGTTGGGGATCGACCTCGTGCGTTTTTTTCCCTTAATAAAATCAATGAAATATATATTTTGATAATAAAAACCAAGATAAGATGTTTGTATTTTTCATGGCCGGCCGTCTTCCGCTAATACTCCTTGGATAAAAATGCCATGATGACTGCCATCCTAAGACAACAACCGGGTCTATAGGAATAAGTTTATCAAAAACCTCGTATTTTCTGCGATTAATATCCTCATATTTTCCTTGTCCTCATTTCAATGAGAACATTAATCATCCTCGTAGAGGGCATTATATTGACACTGGAACTTTCGTTTTCGTATCTGATATCAATAAATTCAACGGATGAACATTTTTTTGGGATGCGTGTAAATATGAATACATATTGATCTGTGTAGAAACATTCCCACATTAATTGATACGAATAGTTATTAATTTTTATTTTATTGTGACGGAAGAAGCTCGAGGTGCACCTGATGTTACGCGGACTAACCTGTGCCTATAACAGACACAAGTCACGAATTGCACTGTGCTCGTCACCTTGAGACGGAGTTGATAAGTCTCATGTGCCTGTAATTTCACTGGCTCTCAAGGACTGCTGACGGAACACACTGTTAGGTGCGACAGATTTTCTACTTTAGGGGGTGGTCGCTAGCCAGGCGAGCATTCGCAAAATGCCCTTCCACCATGCGGTGAAGCTCAAGCTCAATCCGCGGCGGGATTCGAACCATGGGCATGTTGCGCGGCAGTCCATAGCCAATGCCACTGAGCCATCACTGCTTCAAAATTAGATAAGATTGCACTTATGCGTTTTCTTATTGGAATTAAATAGGTGTAGCTTGTTAAGCTTTGACCACATCATCACTTACGTACAAGCCAGGCTAAAAGTATCATCAAAATAACAAAGTTCTGTATATTATTTTATTGTAGTGCCAAATTTTTTATCTGTGTAATAATTGTAATCATTGGCACGGGTATCCGGAGCGGTCATGTTAACAGGAAAGTGTTGTCTAGCGGCGGTGATGTGAGTCGGGTCGCCATCTTCCCTCAGAAATGGTTGAGGAAGGCGATGGCCGGCACATGCATCAACTCGTGAACAGGTGCTGCTAGAGAACACCGTTCTGCTCTGGATGCTAGAGCTAATGACTTTACCGAAAAAAAAAAACAACGCAAAGTAACGCCTGAATCTATTTATTATCGAAAAAACACCTTTTCTTTTAATACTGTTCCCCCTTGGAATGTTGCATGTCTCCTATTTCTTGTTTCTTGTTATAAATACAAATTTACATAATTAAATAAGTCACGGGCCCTGGAGTCAGTCTGTGGAGTGTAGATTAAAAAAAAGGTTTTTATGATATATATGTATATATAAAATGCATATTATTTGCCCACTATCTCCTCTGATGGTAAATGATGACGCAGTAGATGATGTAGAAGGTGATTCTTATTGAGCATTAGTGGAACACACTAGCAGGTGCTTAGCGACACATTTTCAAGATTAGCTTTCGTACTCGTCCGCAATAAGCACAGAATAAAGTTTTTAAAACTAAACACTAGCGTTTAGTCAGGTAGGATTATTCTGTAGCTAGCCAGGCGAATATTTTTAAAACAACCTACCACTGTACAGTAATGCTTATTGGACTTCCCTCAACTTATATCCTAGTTTGCGAGTAGCAAGGGGTGATAAAAGAAAAATACTGGAAGTTGAGCAGCAATTTAAATCAATTGTGGACGTTATAGCTGTTGATGATGATGATACAGTAAGGCTCAAGTCTGAGGCAGGATTCGAACTATGACACTGTAGTTCCTAACGCGATCACTGAGTATTTTTACACGACTGTCCAAAAAAACCAGTGTTATGTTTTCAGGGTTCATGTATGTTTATGAGTTTTGTTTATTCCACCATCATCGGCTAAACCTATTGTAATGTACCTATGAGGCACGGTTAGTCCGTGCTATGAGGTATCGTTAGATTTGTCTTAAATAGTCTCAATAGCGCAAGTGATGTTAAGTAAGTACATAAAATAAACAAAAAACAAACTGGCCGATCTGAGACGCCATATTGTGAGACTTCAAAGCCATCTTTGTGGGTATCAAAATGAGGAGCTTTAAAAAAAGGTTCCATAAATATAAATAAATTGCAGTTTTAATTTTAATGAACGTTCAATAAAAATCAATAATTTGCAGTCGGTTTTTTTTCCTTTCTTAATTAATTTATACTTGTTTCTTAAAGTTTCAATTAAGTACCTTAAAACCATTTTTTGAGGTACCCTATATATTTGTGGAATAAAGACATAAACAATTTTTCTTTCTTTTTTCGCCCGTATGCCTTTGTTATCAAAATAAAACGAACTATAGCTACACAACACTACATCTACTACAATGAAAGCATTTAGACAACCTACAAGCCATAGTAGATTCACAGGCAGTCCAAATGCTCCAGCCCACTACCAGTTGGCAGAGTGCTCAGCATGCTGGCAGCATTGCTTCTTTGAATTGCAATGCTTATTCGGTGAGCCAAATTTTGATCACGCGTTAAAAGATATTAACACGTATTTACCCATAATACAAATAAAAATTGTATCTGACATGAAAAAATATCTTAATAATAACAATAATTTTTAAAATATTAAAGAAGATATTATATTTAAGTAAACATCAAATAAATATTTTAATAAAACATTTAAAAAATATAAAAATATATCTAGTGACAATTCCGCCCAATCCCCCCGCTAAGCCGACGCGACGTTACAAACGCCACGCAGCCAAACCGGAAGAATTTTCGACGCGTTCGCTTCTACACGAAGCACCCTCAGGAGGTCTTGACTCTATGAGCGCACGATCGAGTTTCCGCAAAGTAACGCCTGAATCTATTCATTAAAATATATCTTGTTCGTAGCAGTCAAACTATCGCTAAGTAAATTTTGTTGGGAATGAGCGAGCTTAGATAGAAATAACTAAAAAGAATATGAAATAACAATCATATTCCTATATTATATGAAGATATACGCAGCGCTTTGACTATCGTATACTGTTTTTAGCCCGTATGAATAAGGAGAAGCAATGAATAAGAAAATATATTTTGACAGTGATCAAAAGAACACATCTTTGCGATAAGGAAAAACGATGTCAATAGTTCACTGCGTTCATTTTCCCCCATTTTCTTTGATATTCTGAGATTCATGTGGTATATTACACTCATCTCTGCTCTATTTGTGGTAATATTTTTAAAAGTATACCTTTTTGGGGTATACATAATACTATAGAGATAAGTATTATACCGGAAACATAATACGTACATATTCGTACAAAATAAAAGTAGTTAACCTCATAGAATATTTATAGCAATAATATACTGAATACTTTTGAAGATTTTATAGAAAATATTATGTGGAAGAATTAAAGAATTTACGTGTGTAGGTAATCTATCTTATATATATGCCATTTGTTATGAGCCCCTGGTCCAACTTTTTAGTACGAGAAAAATATAATGTAGGTTTCATATAATAGTGTTTAGTGAAAGATTATGATATTTAGTAAGAGTATTTCATTTAATAGTATACTCACGTCTTGGTCAGATATGAATGTTGCCGTCGAGTATGAAAATTATTAGAAATATTATGTGAAATGTGTTATTAGAAAATATTATGTGGAAGAATTAAAGAATTTACGTGTGTAGGTAATCTATCTTATATATATGCCATTTGTTATGAGCCCCTGGTCCAACTTTTTAGACAGAGAACAATGTTATGTAGGTTTAATATAACAATGTTTAATGAAAGATTATGATATTTTGTAAGAGTATTTCATTTAATAGTATATTGGTTGGTCAAGTATGAATGTTGCCGTCGAGTACGAAAACCAAAGAAATAACCATAAAATAACGTTAATTTTAAACGTTCTGTAAATTTTGTAACTTTTCTATTTTTTTATATGTCAAAAATTTAAGGAAATTATACTCTTTTTTATGGACGCGATGAAAAATTAGACGAGGTAAACAATACCTAATTGTTTTTATGAAGTCATAATTATTACCATAGTTTTTTTTTATATTCACTATATTTTGATAAAACTATAAATTAATAGAATTTATTAGCGGTGAACTGAATGGTAACGTCAACTTTTAAGACTACATACAAAACAATGAACTTATCTACAAATTACATGATGAAGCCCCATGTCCATACTGTATTAAGTTTTTTATAATGTAATTCCAGAATCAACAAATGTTTGGATGTTAGACTCCAACGACCAACTCCAATGACCTCAGCAAGAAAATACGTCGCCAAGCACCTAACAGTGTGTACTGTGAGCTCGACGTCTTGACTCTGTTTACCATCTTCTACCACATTATCGCTTGCCATGTTTGTGGTCGGCACTAAAAACAATTCAATTTACACAAACGTTCTTCTATTTTCAAAATGTCCTCCAATTTTAAATATAAACATCCAAGATAGGAAAGGCGAAGGAAAATCTCCCTGAACATTAAATTTCGATTTAAACCATATTGTAGAATTGAGGCCATAATACTTTTTATAACGGCTGGTCTAAAATCGACCCCATTATCTGGGATTAGGGGTTCCAACCCCCAAAAGCTCTTTTGAATGGTACACAAGATAAGCGATAATTTATTAGCTCGTAAGCCCGAAGAGAATTAGGTGTATTTTGTATTTGAAAGAGTATCTCAGTCCGTGCTTTGATTCAAAGATTGTGGAAATGTCAACACGGAAAGGAAAGCTTTTAATGTAATTAAATACTTTTACCTTTAGATGTGCTTCCAAATAGCTAATGTGAAAATGTAGAAACAGAACGAAAACTTGATATTTCTTACATATTTAATTCATGGCTCATTTACTGTTTTATAAATTATTTTTAATTTAGTATATCTAATCAACCTTAAAATCTCCGAAGGGGTGGCTGAGGTGTATACTACGTGCCACCAGATATAATTATGTTTTGTTAGATATGTTTTGTGCACATGTAATAGTGTGCGATCTTATTGCTATATACTGACCTCAGTTGTAATTAATACATACAAAGGGCTATAATGTATTTTTCTAAATTGTATTTCTTTTTAAAAAGTTGTGAAATACTGGAAATAATTCAACAGTGTGTCACTAATTTAACTTAAGCAACAATTGACTCGTCCCAATAAATGTGATTGTAAAAAAATCCTGTGTCAAATTTCTCAATATTAATTGTGTAGTTTGTCTAGATATTTCAAGCCATCGTATTTCCGAAAAATATGATACATATATAAAAGAAACTCGTTGTGTGGTAATCTAGATAGGTTTTATTTATGTGATTGATAAGCACGAGGCCCATCTGATGTTCAGCGGACCTACCTCTTCCTACAACAAATTCATTTTGTCACAAGTGACGAATTGCGCTACGCCCGTGACCCTGACACATATAGTTGTCAAATCACGTGACTATAATTTTACTGACTTTTAAGGACTGCTGCCACAACATACTGTTAGGTGCTTGGTGACAGATTTTCTGTTTGAGGGTGGCAGCTAGCCAGGCGAGTATTCGCAAAATGCCTTGCAGTGAAGCTCAAGGTGGCGGTTGGGATCGAACCATGGAACTGCGACGCGGCCATCTATAGCTATTACCGCTCGGCCATCATTAATCAAAATATTTTCACATATATTTGTTAATAGGTTTTTACTTTACGCCAGTTCTTTCTCCCCTGTTTTCTTTGATGTAGTATTTCCCTTGGTGTCACACTGTTTTAAAGATAATGCAGTCCAATATTACAATTCACTCCTAGGCAAAAAAAATCTAATATATTTACGGGTCTTTTCGTAAAATCTTCTTATTATCTTCTTATCGAAACATTTAAATCTGGTGCACTATGATTACCCAGAAAAAGTTGCCTCTTTGAGACCTAAGACTCTAGTCCTTATTTGCATAGGTATTTGTTTTCCTATGTACTTTCGTTGTAAGTGTTCAACGGTATATGTCTTCCGGCTTTAATTGTGATACCAAATTATATGTGATACATATACGTCGTACATGTACGTCGTTTACGTCGTGGTAAAATTAATATTGTAGTCCCTTACGTTCAGAACTTGAACCAAAGTTCCCATCATACCGTCGGCTTTGTCGCGTCTATTAGAAGCAATGATGGCCGAGCGGTAATAGCTATGGACTTCAGTGCCGCAGATCCCTGTATCCATCCCCATCGCTGGCTTCAGCTGCACTACATGGTGGAAGGGCATTTCACGATTGCCCGCCTGGCAAGCACCTACCGGTGTGTTCCGGCAGCAGTCCTTGAGAACCAGTTAAATTACAGGCACATGAAACTTTACAACTATTTCTCAAAGTAACGGACGCAGTGCAATTCGTGACTTGTGATGGAATGCATCTGTTATAGGCAGAGGTTAGTCCGCATCAGGTGGGCCTCGAGCTAGTTACGTCACAATAACATAAAGAAAATAGATTTGTTTAACCAGGTACCAACCAGACCGGGCCACTCCTTCTCTCGCAAGCGCCTCCCCAGGTCCCGGACAAACTTCTATGCGTTAGAGACCCCGGTTCTCAGCTGCTTCCACGGCAATCAGGACAAAATCGCTGATTCCTGGGTACATATACATCTAGCTATACTTGAGGTGTTTGCGATATCTGGGAGAAAGGAGTCGTCGTCCAGAAGACTGTCCTTAAAAGAAGATTCAGGCCTGGTGGTTTCATTTTTATTTTCATTTTGATTATACATATAATTTAAATTTACTAAATACTTTTTTAAACCCTTTAACGTGTTGACTTGCTTCTTTCCCTACAACAAAACATTTACCAATCATTAACACCACCACTCCAACCTCTTTTACTGATTAGCGTAAGTAAAAATCTCGCCAAAATCCTTTCAACCACTTTATATTCCCTCAAATTCCAAATTAGCTACATTATAGCTATATAAAGCGCTGTTTTTGACCGTTACATTGCGTTTTCGTTGCCAAGCCGCATTACGGTACGTGACTTGCGTGTTTCGCTGTGTGCGGAGTTCACCCAACCTCCCATAATGAGGAGGTGCTTAAAATACTAAGTTTTAACAATATTGTTAAGGAGGTTATTAATGAATTTTAACCACTTTACAAAACTGCATTATCGATCATGTATATCTCCAAAAGGCAGACAGATATATAATGCATTCAAATGTATATAAAATTTTATAGGAAGTGATTTCGTCATCGATCGGGCTTCGTGTAGACAGGAAAATACAAGTAATTATTATCATAAACGGGATATTTACCGTGTTTTTGATTGCTTTAGAACTCTCAATATTTCGGCACTGTTGCATTCTAATAATAACTATAGTGTAAATGACCGTACTAAGCAACGCAAGCAACTAACAAAAGCTAAGCTTTGTAACTAACAAATATAAACCAATAAAAAAAATACAAAACCCGACAGCAAGTTATTTATTTTCGTTAGACGTTTTATTGTTTATTTTCAAATTACAACTGCAAGTTACACATATTTATGGATCGGGTTTGAAGCACTTCATTTTAATACCTCACTCAATAGGCTTGAAAGTATTTTATTTTTAAATCTCACAATATGACGGTTAAAATCCGCTAGTTTGATTTTTTATTTTTAATTTAGCGTCATTTGCGCTCTCAGGACGAATCTATCGTTATATCTCTCACATTAAAATTGTTTAAGCCGCTTAGAAGTTATGGTGGAATAAAGGAACAAACATGCATACATGAACCCTGAAAAGAACTCTCCTTTCTTTGGAATAACAACCATGGCCACTACTACTGCTGAAAATACATTTCTACTATTTATATGTCCACTGAGCTGTCACATGATTTAGGGCGTATTCCACTTGACGCTAATTTCGTTACATTTGATAATCTTGTGTCTATGGTTCATATTAAATGTGGAACCATAGACGCAAAAAGTGGTCAAAATTATTGAAAATAACGAAATTGGCGTCAAGTGGAATACGGCCATAAAAGTCAAAACAAGATTTTTTATTTTTTCACGACAAGAATCCAATAAATCTCACATTTGCTACTGGATTTCACGTCCTATAATAGTAAAAACCTTTAAATAATATATAGTTTAAAGTTATCCGCGTTCCACATCTGTTATTAACTCAACCCAATAGTCGTGAAATTGGGCCTTATATGAATAAATCAAACTAGTAGATAGTTCATTAAGGTTAATGCATTTACAGTTTCAATGGAATGGGGGAAGACTGATTTGACACGTGACTTTTCTCAGAAACATTGTTAACTCTAGTAGTGACATGCCACGTATTGGCGCATTAATAAAACTTAGTTATGTGATGTGTACTGTACTGTATCAACCGGATCGTCCACGGCTGAACACTGCCTCCCCTATTGAGAGGGTATTTTCCACAATCCCCACGCTTGGCAGGTGGCATGGGCGGCATGGGCATTGTAAGATAGCAGTTCTTTAGATGGTGCAGCAGCCAACCTTCCAGTATTTTACCTTAGTCGCCTCTTATGACACCCACGGGATGATATGGGGAGGTGTAATTCTAACAACACACTGTGTGTGACCTTATCTCCAAATGCGAAAACAAAAGAAATTCATAAATATCTTGGTAAGTTTATCCTAAATGTGAAATAAATGGGGAAACATTGTGTAGGAAATTTACATGTTCAAACAATGAGTTAAGTAAAATTGATTTATCTTCTCTCCCGATGGAATTGATCAGACAGCTGCATTTGGCATTCTGCTACGGACATTGATTGATGTTGTAGATAATAACCTCAGTTGTGAATTCATATTTTACTTACGCTTTAGACACACGCTTTGCTCGCTTAGCTCGTTTCTCCTCGCTTCGCTCGTTGTGGCACGGTTTAGTACCAATGTTTTTAATCTGACTTTGATTATTAAATTTTTTTGGAACTGCTAAAGTTCCAAAAATTTTTTTATTTTTTTTTATTAAATTCCTATCCATAACTACAATAAAAGAGATCTTATGAGTTTAATTGTGCATTTGATACCGTGTCATACTATATGTATACCATGTGTAATAGTAGCTATGTGTGTTAAGAACCCCGCAACTGAAATGTTTTTTATCGTTAAATAAAGCAAAGCTTCTATGGAATACTGTCAGGATTTCTTCAAAAGAGGGGGTTAAAAGATATGTGAAGGGTCGCTAATAACCCCGGTTTTGCAAGCGTCCTTAGTTTGCGGTACAGCAGTGCTTTATACCTTTGGCGTATAAAAAAACCACGCCAAGTGCGAGTGGGACTCGCGCACGAAGGGTGGCGTACCCTTATCTGTAACCTAATCTTGCAAGTTACAGACACTTTTCGCAGTGTCCGATTGAGCTGGGTAGGTACGGCGAAAACCTCTTTTATTGTATGGGAGCCCCCTTAATTATTTATTTTATTTTGATTAATAATATTCATAGATAACATAAAACTAAATTTTCAGTGAACAGTTAAAGCGTCTTCCTGTCACCGTTATTAATATCGAGCAAGAAACGGTAAAAAAATCAAGTTTGTTGTATGGGAACCCCCCTTACATATTTATTTTATTTTTAGAATTTGTTGTTATAGCGGCAAAAGAAATACATCATCTGTGAAAATTTCAACTGTCTAGCTATCACCATTCTTGAGATACAGCCTGGTGACAGACGGACGGACGGACAGCGAAGTCTCAGTAATAGTGTCCCGTTTTTAACTTTTGAGTATGGAACCCTAAAAAGGCAAAACTTGTTCTAATATACTACTTGTATTGTCCTGTGTATTGTGAGCGCAAATATAGATTTTTGTATTATGTTCGTATAGTATTGTTTGTGTTGTAAGAATATATATTGTGCCGACCCCATATGAGCAAGATGAGGGTATGAAGATACGGATGAGTAGTTTGTCAAACAAAATGGAAACATTCCTTCTTGGCAGCCGAACCGGGGCCTGAGTGATGTTCTTATTTATCCGGTCGGTATTCCTTTGTAAGAACTAAGGATTCTTTGTGGAAATGTAATGACATGTTCACATCACGTATTTTGTTTGAAATATCTCTAAAGGAAACTTCTCTTACTAGACGGAACCGTTAATATAGGCATCGTGCCTACATAAACTCAAGTCACAAAATAACAAATTAACGAGAGAGAAATGCATGGTGGAAGGGCATTTTGCGATTGCCCGCCTGGCCAGCTACCACCCTCAAGTAGAAAATCTGTCGCCAAGCACCTAACGGTTTGTTCCGGCAATAGTCCTTGAGAGCCAGTGAAATTACAGGCACATGAGACTTAACAACTATGAAGGTGACGGGCGCAGTGCAATTTGTGACTTGTGACGAAATGCATCTATTATAGGCAGAGGTTAGTCCGCTTAACATCAGGCGGGCCTCGAGCTTGTTCCGTCATAATAACATAAAACAATATAATAGTCATGTGCGGGGTTCGAACCCGCGTCCATCCACCCCTATAGCCGGGGTATGCTCTGAGCTAACATGACATTTTGACTCATAATGTTTGCTCTCGATTTTCAAACATCGTATGGGGATGGAGCGACACCTATAGTTCAACTTGCGTTGTACTACAAACAAGACAAATTTTGCAATTGGTTTTAAACTTGTAAATGGTGAGGTAACCTTATAATTTTAATACGATGTTTGCAATAACGCCTGCTCTGCGGATTACATTACAAAATTAGAATGTTGTTACTATAACTTTTCTTATAAAACACTGTTAATTTCCTTTATATTTTTTGAAGCGCTCGTAGCGAAGTTTACTTAGCTGTTCTTAACCGATCAGCAAAGTTAAGCAACGTCGCCCGCGGTCATGAGTTGGATGGGTGACCGCTAGTGACATTACTACTGAGCGCTTCCGTGCTTCGGAGGGCACGTTAAGCCGTCGGTCCCGGTTGTTATCTTAGGATGGCAGCCGTTATAGCATGGTGGTAGGGCAATTTGAGAATGCTTGCCTGGCTAGCTACCACCCTCAAGTTGAAAATCTGTCGCCAAACACCTAACGGTGTGTTCCGGCAGCTGTCCTTGAGAGCCAGTAATTCTAGGTTAGTCTGAACAACATCTTCGACCACATCATCACTTACCATCAGGTGAGATAGTGGTCAAAGGCTAACCTATCAAGCATAAAAAAAAAGAATATATATACTGCGTCGTTGTGTGTGTGTAAAAGTGGCACTAATAAATCTCAAGTTCAAGATTTCATTACTAGTATAGTAATACACTGTGGTCTCCACACTAGGAATCATAGGTGTCGTGAAGACCATATTTTCTGTTTATTTTGTAGTTTAGCGGTATCTTTGCATCATAATGTATCATAGTATCAGTCAATTTGTAAGTTTACGTAAGTATTATGGGGTTGTGTAAATATATAAAAAGTGCCACACTACTTAAGGAATGCTGCCGGAACACACTGCTCGTTGCTTGGAGTAAAATTTTCTACTTGAAGGTGGTAGCTATCCAGTTGAGCATTCTCAAAATGCTCTTCCACCATACGGTACACGAACTTAAGCCTGCGGTGGGGATCAAACTATGAGCATATATATTACCGTTCGGGTATCACTGTTTTAGAATTTTTATAATTCTGATGTCTGCCTCTAATCGTCTTCCCACAAGTTCAATTAGCCAGCTCAGTCTAAACTAGTGAGTTTTTTTTCTCACTTGTCCAGTTGCAAATGTAACTTCTTTTCTTTTTCTTTTATGTTATTGTGACGGAACAAGCCCGAGGCCCACCTGATGTTAAGTGGACCAACCTCTGCCTATAACAACGCCTTTCGTCAACGACGAATTGCACTGTGCCCCTCACACTGAGACGTCCAGTTGTTAGGTCTCATTAGCCTGTAATTTTTCTGGCTCGCAAGGACTGCTGCCGGAGCACACTGTCAGGTCCTTGGCGACAGATTTTTTACTTGAGAGTGGTCGCTAGCCAAGCGGGCATTCACAAAATGCCCTTCCACCATGCAGTGAAGCTCAAGCCCGCGGCGGGATTCCAACCATGGACCTGCTGCACGGCAGTCCATAGCCAATGCCACTGAGCCATCACTGCTTCAAAAACAAAACTTTTATACCTGGTTGCTTTTTCTAGGTAATCAATTTAATTTTCAAACTGAACTAAAGGACAGAAACGTCTTATTTATATAGAGATTTTTATATCTTATTTGTTCAGTTGAAAATAAAATATGCTTTTGCTTTTTTAATTTCATTTACACAATTTTATGACTTCCACACAGATAATTTCTAAAAATAAATAGAAAATAGGGACAGTAAGATACCACCAAAGTACTAGGAGTCCATAAATAGCTCAGAGTGAGCCTAACATATGTATGTACTTAGTACATCCATAACATGAGAGGTTGATGAATTGTATTTTTGTTTTCTGGTATATCTGATTTCTGAAGTAAACAAACGAGAAAAAATCTCGTTAGATCAATCAACTGAACAAAACAGAAAATAAATCTCTCTAGTTCAGTCAACTGAACTGGCCAACTAAACTAGTAGACGGATGGAGTAGCGTTGGATGGAGAATTTTTTGCATTGCTTTGTTATCTCGATTTGTTGCTTTTAAACATCAAGTTGCTTGTGTAATAGTTCACTGGGTTTTTTCTGATCTCTAAAATTTTTAAAAGGAACAAGTCGCTCCTTAATATTTTGGATCATAACATATCTGCCGAAACGGGGATTTTGAACTTGCTTACCCTTTTTTGAATATGAAAGAAACTTAAAGCAAGCATATCATTAGGCGCACTATATAAAGCACAGCATATCAGGCGTTTGAGCAAACACTGTTGCGTCACACATGTTTTAGTCCCATGTTATAAGAGGCGAGTTTATGTGTATATAGGTATGTAGTGGCAAACTGGTGAATATATATTGTAAGGTACTCAAACCATTTCGGGTTAAATAAGTTGGCATCGTCAGGGCACTATGTCTTAGTAATGAATGAAATTCTATTGTTATCATTATCGCCGATGCCAATGGGTTAATGAGAAAGCTCTCATAACGTGGGCGGACATGTATGTGGGTATCGTGCAGTTAAGAAGACACAAATCCAAAAGACTTGGTTTATTCTTAATTCACAGTTTTCGATATTTCAAACAGTTAGCAAAATAGCTGACTTAGCAATGACCCAAATGCGCAAGGCTCGCGGCATCCGCGACCCGCCGCAGTATTCTAGCAGTACCGAGTAACTTAACATTAAAGTATCATCATTTTAGCATCTATTTAGTAATAGTTTAGTATCATTAACTTAGCAATAAATCGTGTTTATAGCTAAAACTATAGTTTCACTTCACATCCAGAGTTAATCTGGGCGAATATCGTACACATAGTTTATGGGAGTGACCCCATAAATGGACTCGTTCCACGCCCTATAGTCATTCCAATCCTTGCCTTGCGGAACAATCTTCATAATCAACACTCTGTTCATTACTGGGTACTTTGGATAGGTTAACTCGTTATCACTGTGGCACGTCCGCCATACTACTGTCATTTTGCATCATCACGATCATGGTAGAGAACATGTGGCATGGTGCCACAACTACAGTAGAATCCATGAAATTAGACCACCTCTAATTTTATTGCTTTTGTCAATATCTTTGAATCATAAAATAACCGTTTCGTCAAAGGATAGCGCTGATGTAGAGTGATTTGATTTTTAAAGTTCTTTTATCTACATGCTATAGATCCTCTATAAAATTCTTCTGGCTTATGTTGGCAATAAACTACCTACCTTATTGCCAACATTAAAACATCCTGTGTCATAGTACCCATTATATCATCCAAACGAGTCTTATTATCTTGTAATAAATTTCATAATGCAACTCCTTTTTCAAAAAAAGAACATTGTCAAGCAGGCGCTTCACACTACCACAGCGCCGTGTTTAAAAAAAAGAACTGTTATTCGAATTCATGTCGTATCCCGCCCTTTTGGTCGATACAAGTATTGCAAAATGTATTAGTTTGTTGTTTACAAAAATTAGTGATACAAGATATTAAGACACAAGATACAAGATAAGATCTACACCAGATATTTCTAATTCAGGACTTAGGACATTTCTAAGCAATGATTACCAGAATAGTCGAGAAAACAATATGAAAAGGCGTACCAGGATTTCATGAATAGGAAATTATAAAAAAGTAGTTCTTAGATATTCAGCAATTTAACTTTCCATAAATTTACATTGGGTTAGTTAATTTACATAGCGACCGTGAGGTGCCGGGTTAGAATTGCACCTCCCCATATCAACCCGTGCACTGAGAAAAAAACTTGATGGCAGTTATCAAAATTTTGTTAAAGATTGTCAAGCAACTTGTTAATATACGAGCATATAAAGTAACATGATTCTATGAATAACGATGGGTTTATTAAAAAATAAAACAAGCGCGCCTTTATACACCAAACAAGTATTTATAATCTATATCAAGGCTTCTTATTGTCACCATAAACTGTAGCTTTAACCATATTATAAAGAGCTTAGTAAGGTTAATAAAGTACTTTGCGAGTTATAAGAATGACACTTGTTAAAATAATACAAGTCATAATATTCCGCTAATTAAGCACATTATAAATGTATATAACTTACTTGATTGATTTTACTATGTGTTTTTATAGAGTTAAAGAATTATTTAGTAAATTTAAAAAACCGCATATTATTTTCTATGAAATTGCACGAATAATGTAATAAACCTGATTATTTTACGGACAATGTGCTTTTTTGTATATAAAAAGTGACGTGATTGAGTTTGTAAAGTAAATTATGTTTTTAACTAAGTCCTTGATTCATTCATACAACTAACTTAATATAAATAATAATGTTGTTATTGCATTCGAACATTTATATATTGAATATGATAAGGTTAGTATTTCATTTAATGATAATGTTTGAATATTGAAATATAGATCATAATTCCATTATGACAAGCACGTTTTTGCATTAAAGAAGTTAATGGTTTAATCTTACAAGTCAATTATTGTATTTATAAGTAACTATTTTTTAGCTGTTAAACGGGCCTGTTTATAGTAAAAATATATTATTATAATATTTGACAAAGAACTTGTTTAAAATGGGCTAGAACTGCACCTCCCTTTCCCCATACTTTCCTGTGGGAATTACACCATATTCCTCCACTATGATGATCTGGCTGATACAGACACATTGTTTGAAATACAGAACAATATATATTATTTATAGCTCGGAATAAACAATAGAGCATTCAGAAATAAAACAAAGATAATAAAATATTACGATATAATTATTTATAACGGAGATCAATTACGAACAATATGCATATGTTACAAAGTGTATGCTGGTAAAATTAAATTAAGCACCAATCAGGAAAAATCAACCTTAACTATACTACCTAGTTGATGCGGGTGTCAGCGCTGGACTAGCGCTAGGATTCTACAACAAACAATAATTACAGACAATTTTACCATCGCATAAATAAAAGCTAAAACAAAAACATGTCATTACCCGTACAATATTTTTTATCAATATTTGTATATAAAAATATACATTTACCATACGTATAGTTTTATTAATGTATGAACACCTATATATGTAACTTAAGAAATGATTATTATTATGATGGATTAGATGATCTAAAGATGTTTTTTTGCGTATTCAAAATTTTTGGCGTTAGTAGTACAAGAGTGTTGTTTTAAATGGATTTTTATAAATTTCTGCCCACAGGTGCGACAAAGTGTAGGTAATTACATTATATGTGTAATTTATGAATAAAAGGGTAAAACGGGGTTACTTTGCGAACTGGGGTAACTTTGATGATAGCTAATCTTGATAAGTTTTTTCGTATATAATGCGTGACACTGAATGCAACTAAATTTTTGTTGGTTCTGTTGGCCAGACTGACATGTCTGCCATATTTTACCGAAGCGTTGACTAGTAACTATTGTAAGAACCCAGTAAAAAAAATCTTAAACTTTAGTGTAAAATAGCATTAAAAAAATTGTTTGAATAACTTCAGTGGTACAACCGTAAGTATTTTTGTTTGGTTGATAATTTTTCACTATTTTAATTATAGGTTTCTTTAAGATTAAGAGCTTGTCAGCATATATTTTTTACGGCCGCTATTTTATTTCTCATGAATACTTTAGTTTAACGGGGCTACATTGATAAGGTATACGAGGTGACTTTGATAGCTATCAATTTCACCCCAATGACGGTTGGGTCTAACCTTATATTGTGTAAAGTATATGTTGTCAATTTAACCCCTATTGCTTGTTTTGTTCTAGCTGCCTCATGGTTCGCACCTAAAAAAAGACAGCCCGCAATTATAAAAAATACACAGAGGCGATAATGGAAGAAGCAATAGAGAAAATCACAAACAACGTATTATCCATTAATGCTGAATCACTTCAATATAAAATTTGGCTACTCATTCCCCAAAGACGTGATGATCAAAGCAATGTAGATTATTTTTGCTATATTCAACATGTTGATTTTTGAGGTTTTTATTTCATAAACAGATTTATATCATTATGAGACTGTTATAATACGAGTAGTTTTAAGTGATAAAAATTATTGATCTCGAAATAATGTTGAGTTAGTGTTACCTTATTAGTTGTTTTCTGATTGCGTTGGCGTATTTATTTCAGGTTTATACTTATTTTAATTATTATGAGACTCTTGTAATAGTTTTAAGTGGTAAAATGATTAATCTGATATGTGGTTATTTAGACTGATTAAAGCTTACTATTCTCATCTCGATTGTTTACGTTGTAATACCCGCTATCAAATTCACCCCTTGACTCAAAGTAGCCCCAAAAATATACAAAACGCAATAAAATCTAAACCTTAATTACTAAATTATTTTTTCTTTTTGATTATTGTTATGTTTCGGAGTGACTTTACGATGAAATGAAAAAAAAGCGTCATATCAAATTAGCCCCATTATCAATAAAACTTTGATAAGCAGGTTTTTATTTATTTTTATTAAAAGTATTAAAAAATAAATATTTTTTTGTAGTAATAATTAATTTACGTAATGAGTCTTCAATACAGTATATTTTTCACATTTTTATATTTGAAATTGCAAGCGTGATATCCATTTGAAGTTTAAAATTAATCAATGTCACCCCGTTTTACGTACTTACGTTATCTTCAATGATTATACTGTCTATTTTGGATCTTCTGATGAAGTACATAAACTTGATGTTCTAATAGACTACCATAATGTTTGCTCTGCTGAATTTATTCCGCTATTTTGTTCTCTATTTCATTTGAACTGGAAAGTCTTGAAATAGATAATAAAGTTTATAATCTCCAACTTTTCACTAGTATCTGCAAGTGGCACTAACACATTTTTGTACACTCCACAATTTCTGAGATCCGATGGCCAACAATTATCTTATATACATATATATCATAGGTAACACCACTGTTTGGCTAGATCAGATACAATAAGAGATTACGAGCTAGAAACTCATGACATACTCTGACGGAGAGATAAACAGTGAAGTCTCAATAGTAGGGCTCCATTTTTCCATTTTGTCGGTAAAAAATAACTGTTGGTCACCGACAGGGGTTTTAAACATGTTGAGTTTTTATCTGGTTTTATATACATCAAATTATAAGGAAATTATTCAAGTTGAATCAAATATTTACCTACAGGTTCATTAGTACTATCGCTGGAACATTACAATGTTGTTTCTATAACTTTTCTAATAAAATACTGTTAATTTCCTATATATACTGCGTCGTTGTGTGTGTGTAAAAGTGGCACTAATAAATCTCAAAGTCAAGATTTCAATACTAGTAGGTATAGTAATACACTGTGGTCTCCACACTAGGAATCATAGGTGTCGTGAGGACCATATTTTCTGTTTATTTTCTAGTTTAGCATCTTTGCATCATAATGTATCATAGTATCAGTAAATTTGTAAGTTTACGGTTTAGGTATATGTGGTTGTGTAAATATATAAAAAGTGCCACACTACTTAAGGAATGCTGTGTTAGGTCTTTGGCGACAGATTTCCTACTTAAAGGTGGTAGCTATCCAGGTGAGCATTCTCAAAATGCTCTTCCACCATACGATACACCAACTTAAGCCTGCGGTGGGGATCGAACTATGAAATTATATATTACCATTCGGGTATCATTGTTTATCTACACCCATGCTATAAATCCTCTATAAAATTCTTATGGCTTATGTTGCTAGCTAGCTAGCTTATTGCCAACATTAAAACATCATGTGTCATAGTACCCATAGTATCATCCAAACCGGTGTTATAATGTTGTACTAAATTTCATAACGCAACTCCTAATTGAAAAAAGAACATTGTCAAGCAGGAGCCTAACACTACCACAGCACTGTGTTTAAAACAAAGATCTGTTATTCGAATTTATGTCGTATCCCGCTATTTTTGTTCGATACAAGTATTGCAAAATGTATTAGTTTGTTGTTTACAAAAATTAGTGATACAAGCTTTGATCACCACCAGATATTTCTAATTCAGGACTTAGGACATTTCTAAGCAATGATTACCAGAATAATCGAAAAAACAATATGAAAAGGCGTACCAGGATTTCATGAATAGGAAATTATAAAAAAGTAGTACTTAGATATTCAGCAATTTAACTTTCCATAAATTTACATTGGGTTAGTTAAATTACATAGCGACCGTGAGGTGCTGGGTTAGAATTGCACCTCCCCATATCAACCCGTAGGTGTCGTAAGAGGCGACTAAGGGAAAATAATGAATAGATTCAGGCGTTACTTTGCGGAAATCCATATTTAATAATAACAAATATTTTTAAAATATTTTACGAAAACATCAAATTTATATTTTAATAAAACACTTAAAAAATATAAAAATATATCTAGTGACAATTCCGCCCAATTTTCCTGCTAAGCCGACGTGATGAATCACAAACGCCGAAAAAAATAAACGAGAAAGATTTTTCTCGATCGTGCGCTCGAAGAGTCAAGACCTCCTGAGGATGCTTCGTGTAGAAGCGAGACGCGTCGAAAATTCTTCCGGTTTGGCTGCGTGGCGTTTGTGACGTCACGTCGGCTTAGCAGGAAAATTGGGCGGAATTGTCACTAGATATATTTTATTTTTAAAGTGTTTTATTAAAATATTAAAATGATGTTTTCGTAAAATATTTTAAAAATATTTGTTATTATTAAGGGAAAATACTGGAAGATGGGCAGCAGCGCCTTCTAAGGAACTGCTTACTTACACTGCGATCCCCAAGCCGCCTGCCAAGCGTGGGGATTATGGCAAATACCCCCCTTAATAGGGGAGGCTGTGTTCAGTAGTGGATGATCCATCTGATACGGTAGTTACAAAACTGTACACTACCTGTGGTTTCAGAACTTTTTATAGAGGATTCATATCATGGGTGTAGATAAAGTCTTGTATGTAACTGTACATAATTAGGTATTAAAACACTCATGTGATACTTTTACCCACATTCGTGTTTTAATACCCCTTATACAAGAGTTGCATAAATAAAAAATGCATCATAACACGTCATATAGATGTAAACAGTAGCCATCACGACAGACAGCATCACGACACAACACGTAATGCCGGGTACAGACCAAGCGAACGAGAGCGAGCGAAGGGTAACGAGCGAGTGCAAACGAATCGGTGTGGACGTTATGCCGTAAGCAAGCGAAGCCAAACGAGGGCCTTCGTTCGCCTTCGGCCGTGCTCCGGCGGCTGTCGGTACATCAAAGAGAAATGGAACGAACGAACGGCCGCGGTGTGGACGGACGAGCGAATGCTCATTCAGTTGCGGGGATTGCACGTAACGGACGTTTCGATCCAGTGTTTTTTTTTTACCAATTTACGATTATGGAACTGAAGTTATCTCATGAACCGTATTAGCTAGATAGTTGAATTTTTCACAGATGATGTATTTCTGGTGTCGCTATAAACAAATACAAAAATCGGCCAAGTGAGTCTGACTAAGTTTGTCTGTCACCAGACTGTAGTTATTTCATGAACCGTACCTATTAGCGAGACAGTTGAATTTTTCACAGTTTTTTTTTATGTTATTGTGACGGAACAAGCCCGAGGTCCACCTCATGTTAAGTGGACTAACCTCTGCCTATAACAGACGCACTTCGTCAGCGACGAATTGCACTGTGCCCGTCACACTGAGACGTCCAGTTGTTAGGTCTCATTAGCCTGTAATTTTTCTGGCAGATGATGTATGTCTGGTGTCGCTATAAACAAATAATTAAAATCGGCCAAGTGCGAGTCTGACTAAGTTTGTCTGTCACCAGACTGTAGTTATTTCATGAACCGTACCTATTAGCTAAACAGTTGAATTTTTCACACATGATGTATTTCTGTTGTCGCTATAAACAAATACTAAAAATCGGCCAAGTGCGAGTCTGACTAAGTTTGTCTGTCACCAGACTGTAGTTATCTCAAGAACCGTATTAGCTAAACAGTTGAATTTTTCACAGATGATGTATTTCTGGTGTCGCTATAAACAAATACTAAAAATCGGCCAAGTGCGAGTCTGACTAAGTTTGTCTGTCACCAGACTGTAGTTATCTCATGAACGGTATTAGCTAAACAGTTGAATTTTTCACAGATGATGTATTTCTGTTGTCGCTATAAACAAATACTAAAAATCGGCCAAGTGCGAGTCTGACTAAGTTTGTCTGTCACCAGACTGTAGTTATCTCATGAACCGTATTAGCTAGACAGTTGAATTTTTTACAGATCTCTCTTTTTGTAAGTCGTGCATTAGTTGGGTTCCATCATACAAAAACCTGCTTGTAATAACGACGTCATCCACCAGCGCCACATTCGTGTTTTAATACCCCTTATACAAGAGTTGCATAAATAAAAAATGCATCATAACACGTCATATAGATGTAAACAGTAGCCATCACGACAGACAGCATCACGACACAACACGTAATGCCGGGTACAGACCAAGCGAACGCGAGCGAGCGAAGGGTAACGAGCGAGTGCAAACGAATCGGTGTGGACGTTATGCCGTAAGCAAGCGAAGCCAAACGAGGGCCTTCGTTCGCCTTCGGCCGTGCTCCGGCGGCTGTCGGTACATCAAAGAGAAATGGAACGAACGAACGGCCGCGGTGTGGACGGACGAGCGAATGCTCATTCAGTTGCGGGGATTGCCCGGCCACCGTTTTCTTCTAGATCGAGTACTTTCGTTTATCTCAATAAATGCAGCGCTAGCTACTGAAGACCGTTGTTGTTCATGATCACCAAAACACTATGTGAGTATCGCTTCGCCGTGGTTCGCCGATGGTCAATGAACTTCAATGCGTTCACTTAGTGTGGACACAACAGCGAAAGCGAGCGAGCGTGCGGTACTGATCGGCAAATCACACTCGTTAGCATTCGCTCGCTCTCGTTCGCTTGGTCTGTACCCGGCATAAGACAAAAGTAAACCTAGCTTTAGGCGTGTATTGATATTTCATATCTTTTACTCAAAAAACTCATTACTCAAACTAAACTTGTAGTACCTTGTAGCACTCGTAGCGAAGTTTGCGAAGCTGTTGTTAACCGATCAGCAAATTTAAGCAACGTCCGCCGCTGTCATTAGTTGGATGGGTGACCGCTAGTGACATTACTACTGAGCGCTTCTGTGCTTCAAAGAGCACGTTAAACCGTCGGTCCCGGTTGTTGTTTTTTTAGATAGCAATCATTATAGCTATATATATGAACAACATCTTCGACCACAGCATCACTTACTATCAGGTGAGTAGTGGTCAAAGGCTAACCTATCAAGGATAAATAAATAAAATAACCGTCATTCAGTAGCTGTACTGTATATACTCACTTACAACATTTACATACTGAACTATATACGTAGCTGAGTAGCATAATAATGGAATTATTATGTCCCTGAAGGTATCAGTATCACGAATACAACATTAATCTTGTGTCACAATATGCTCTCAGTGTTCCTCAGACAAATAGCATGCGTCATCCTAGTTAATAGGAAGTCGTGTTGTGAGCTAATATAACAAGTCAACAAGCAAACCAGCATAAATTATTTGAACAAGTAAAAAATCCGACTGCATTTATTTATGTTTCATCGATTCATTGAAATTAAAACTGCAAGTTATATTTACTTACGGAATCGTTTTTTAAAGCCCTTTATTTTAATAACCACTCCATGGGTTAGGAAGAATAACAAAAATCCTACAATATGGCGTCTAAAATTCACCAGTTTTATTTCTCGTTTTTTATGTGTTCTCGTTGTTTACAGTGGTTGTATTGTGTAATTTCATTACAATGTGTTTTGACTAAATTCTTATTAATCGAAGTTAACAAACATGAGTGAAACAATTCAAATTATTCTTTTATTTTGAGAAATTTCTGTATACATAGATAGAAACAGAAGACATTGCCACAATTTTGAAAATTACAATGTGTATACCTACTTATTATTGCAGGCGACTGTACCTATTGTCACTTGCGCTATCAAAACAAATCTACTAATATTTCATACATTAAAATCGTTTAAGCCGTTTAGAAGTTATTGTCGAATAAAGAAACTCACAAACATACATACATGAAACCTGAAAACATAACCCTCCTTTTTGGGCAGTCGTGTAAAAAACCTCAGAACTATCACAGATTATATTCTTATATTTTTTTCTGTGTGGGAGCAATAATTCTTGCACTGACTTCTCGCGTGGGATTGTGCATTGTCCCCGCCAGCTACCCTACTTTCATTCTTATTTTTAGATTGAACCCGCTGCGACCATAAAACTCCACCGGACTTTGGGCGAGGGCTTACTCTAAAAAGCCCTCCTACCCTCAATAGCTCTGGCCATCCTTAATTCCTTAAATATCACGATTTAAGCAGCTTTTGAAGCAATGATGGCCGAGCGGTAACAGCTATGGACAGCCGTACCGCAAGCCCCTGGTTCGATCCCAACTGCCGGCTTGACCTTCACCGCATGGTGGAATTTGCGAGTGCCCGCCTGGCTAGCTACCACCTTCAAGTTGAAAATCTGTCGCCAAGCACTTAACGGCATGTTCCCGCAGCAGTCCTGGAGAGCCAGTGAAATTACAGGCACTTGAGACTCAGCAATGTGTCAAAGTGACGGGCTCAGTGCAATTCGTGACTTGTGATGAAATGCATCTGTTATAGGCAGAGGTTAGTACGCTTAACATAAGGTGGAAAAAAAAAACTATAATATTTGCAGGACTCCAGATCTGACTTATATTAGAGGTAAGCATTTACAGCAATAATCCCAAGATAACAATACAATGACAGAAAGAATAATAGTTTGCCCGAAGAAAACAAGCTTAGCATTTTTTTGCACGGATATTTATCGGAGAAAAGGTTCCTAATAAGAAAATCGTATTAACGGGATTACATTATTAATGACTCTCATGCTTTGTCTTAGGAAATGTTGTGTTATTAGTACAATGGCTTTTATATCAGTGGTTAGGATTTTTATTCGGTCATAATAGACAGTCTGATTGGTATAGATTGTTGATGTAGTTGGTTTATACAGCTTGGTTTTGCTTCGCGGTAAGGTGTTTAGACAGCTTGTTTAAACTTAGGTAATAACTAGAAATAATATTTTAAAAAATATTTTAAGAAATCATTGAATTAATATTTTAGAAAAACACTTAAAAATATATATCGACTGACAATTCCACCTAATTTTTATGTTACAACCACACAGCCAAACTGCAAGAATTTTTGACGCGTTACACGGTAATCATCCTCAAGAGAGTGGTCCTCGATCGTGGTGTTTGTGACGTCACGTCTAACAGGAAAATTGGGCGGAATTGTCGCTAGAAAATATATTTTTATATTATTAAGTAAGTATTATTAAGTGTTTCTCTAAAATATTCATATAATGTTTTCATAAAATATATTTGTTATTAACAAATACGGATTTCCACAAAGTAACGCCTGAATCTATTCATTATCTTAGTTAATACCTTCAAGTAGAAAATATATCACCGAAAAGACTGACTTGATATCTCCCTATCATTGATTGCTCCTTTAGACAAAAAGCGATGATCAAATCAGCTTCTAATTATGACTTGTCAAATCAAGTATCTACTAACTATGAAAAATCAAATAAAATACCACTAAAAGGTAATGATAATTTATTTGCAAGAAATATGGTACAACAAAGGTCTTAGTTACTAATAAGATTGTCCTAGCATACTTCGTCAATCTGACATGCAAATATTTTTTGTTCTTTATTGCTTCTAATAAATATTCAATTAAATTGAATTAACAAGTTCATTAACGTACAATATAATAAAAAGAAAATCGATAACATTATTGGAATTCTAGCATTATAATCGTAATAAAAATTGTATTTTTTTAATAATAAAATGTTAATAATACTAAAAATTTTAAAGAATAATTCATAAATGTCAATAACACTATAACAATCTTATGTCAATAACACTAATAATAATCTTATGTCAATGACACCATAAAATAAATACAATATTTAGTTTCAATTAATTAAAATTTGGCATCAAAATATTCAGTCATATTATAAAAACAGCCACAGAGCAACAATATACGTAACTCACGTTTAAAGGAGGGTAGTGAGAGATTCGTTATTCTTAAGGGCAATTTATTATAAATTTTTACACACATTGGGAAACAACTACTTCTGTATGATTGTGTCCTGATTTGTATTGGGATTCTCATTCGATTAGGGTAACGTGAATTAAAATTAGAATATGTGCAAGACTCAAATAAATATGGGCGTGTTCTTACAAACAGACATACATTCCAGATATACATACTGGGAACAGTGAGCAACTGTGGATCCTTAAAAAGAGGTCTGCATGAGATCCAAAAAGGTACATTACAGATAGAACGCAGGCATTGCTTCTAAAATATAAAACTCTCTCTATATGGCACGAATTTCCCCATAACAAAATGCCATAATTGAGAATTGACGATACGTAACCATGGTACACGGTACACATGTAATCAGACAGATATTATTTTTATTTTTTTAGATCTTGTATAAGAGGAGCAAGCTTTTATGATTTACTTCAGCCCGATCATTGTTAAAGAAAATTACAAAACTTCGATATGTTGTACATTACTTTAGTATAGAAAGAAAGTACCCAGACGTGATATAGCCAAATGACAAGTGCCAGCTTCGAATTATACATATTTATTCGTAGAGTGCCAGCCAAATAAAGGAAAACCTAAATATCGTATCATACAAGGAATTCAAAAAAATATCTGAAGATAGAGAAAGTTCGAAAATGAAACTCTTAAATTGAAAAATGAAGTGGCAGCCATTCAAATACCCAGTGACTTATGTGTTTGAACGTCTCACTCTTAACTACAAATTGGTTCCGTAGATTTTAAAGTGATAAGATTAGCCTGTTATTTATCAAAATTGAAGCATTAACACCTTTTCTTTTCAGCTCATCAATGAATTGCGTTTAAGAGGGAAACAGAAAGCCGAAAATTGTTATTAAAAAGTTTTATTGGATCATCGAGTAGATGGAGACGTCGAGTGTCGCCAGATAAAAAACATGTCAACAAAATTGCGATGCTTGTAAAATTTTCGACAAAAGTTTTCACGTTTTCTGTAGGTAGACGTGTTGTTTGTGTATAAAATGTTATTAAAGTGAAGATTTGTCGGCTCTCTGCTTTCTTTTAATATAATGCCTATTTTGGGCGCAGAAGAAATCTAATATTCTAAAGGTCACATTTCGTAATGGAATATTAATAAATGTTGAAATGTTGCGTGGAATGTCAACCACGGTATCTGTTTTAATCTTTGACTAAACCATTATTTAATTTTGATAGAACATTTATTACAATTTATGAAAATCATGACCAACATTTATTGCTTCGTTGGTCGAATAGCGTGATGCTACGTATTTTCTCAGTATCGTGGGTCCAATCTGGAATCTTACAGTTGTCGCATTTTTCATGTTTCAGTCAGGAGACTTGTGAATGGTAGAATCCCGGTCTATTAATTTTCCATTATAAAATATGACCACAAAGTTGTCTCGGGATAAGTATTTAAAGCCGTGATGATGCGTTGTTATATTATTTACGATAATTATTTTGCATCATTAAAATATGGTGACCTTTGCATTTGCGTTATAGCTTTTAATATTTTATGTTCTTATCATATCTTACTCATGGCTTTGCTATAATTATAACGTGTGCGGATCATAGCTCCTACCTTTGAACTTTTAATAAAATTAATAAAAGAAATATTTTATGAACGAAAATAATTTAGTAAGCAAAATGTCTTCAACTAGATATTTTGATAATACATTTAATTTAAAAACTCTATTGCACAAACTGAGACCACCATTGCATCGAACAATTTTGGAAAGTTATATTAATAAACTGGCAACGGAGAGAAAATTATAAATAATAAAACTGTGCACTATCTTGTGCCAGAAATAAAGTTATATTATAATCTGGGTATCGAAAATGTATACGTTACATTTAAGTGTCTATTCATGCTTAGTTATAAATAGATAGTGACTTTTGTAATGAAAGAAAATAACGGAATAATATTCATTCGTTAGTGTACAAACAAACGGGATTGACCGGTGATAGCTATGGACTGCCGTGGACCGATGGTCCATGGTTTGATCCCTATTGCCGGCTTAAGCATCACCGAACGGTGGAAGAGCATTTTGCGATTGTTCGTCCAGCTAGCTACCAGCCTAAAGTAGAAAATCTGTCGCCACGCAAATACGTGTCTTCCGGCAGACCTTGAGAGCCAGTAAAATGACTATATTTCCCAGGTACAGATGTCGCTCCATCCTCATACGAAGGTTCATCCTCATAAGAATGCAGGGACAGATTAGAGTCATACGTCATTATGTCATGTTGGCTTAGCGGTCAGAGCATACCTCGGCTATAGTGGTGGATGGCGCGGGTTCGAATCCCGCACATGACTATAATTTTTCATTACGTTGTTATTTTGTAAATTGAAACGAACGTTTATAGTGAATAAATACATCGCAAACAATACTACAATCAAACTGAATTATAGATGTAAGTTCCCTGGCTGTCAAAGGCAATTCAATTGCACTAACGTCTAGATATTTTAGAACAACAGCAATGCGCTTGAGGACTGACCCGGCATTCTTTAAAGTCCATAATATCCGGGTAGCCGTTATATCCGGCTGGTGGCATAACTGGGCGGTAGCTGAGGCAGTGTGATAGCTTACAAATCTAATTCTGGGCTGCGCGGTCGCTGCTTTAAGGTGTACATAACACTAGTGATGGAAAATGCAAAAAATTCTATATCGATATACTAGTGTCGTTTTACCCAGTAGCAATCATGCGTCTCACGAAGGTTCCGTCCCCTTCAACTGGGAAAAACCCGTTCCAATTACATTAATATGTAAACGGTTGGACGGTGGCTGAGCCAGTGTGATAGCTTACAAATCTAATTCTGGGCTGCGAGGTCGCTACTGTACAGAGTACATGACACTAGAGATGAGAAAATACCAAAAACCTCAACTGGCAAAAACTCGTTGTCATTAGTTTAATAGGTAAATAGTTGGACGCACAGGATAGGTTTTCAGTAATACGGTCCCGCTTCCTGGTCTGGAACGCTAAAAATATAGTCAGTTCTAAATATTTTTGTTACAATTCTTGAATAACTTATGAGAATGTAATGTCAGTTTTAACCAGCCATTTTGGACGTGATCTTCTCTTACATAATTGGTGAAACCGCGTTGGTACTACCGACCAAGCTTTTTAACCAAAAATTTTTTTTTGTTAGCAAACACTTGAATAATAATAAATATGTATAAAAAGTTATATCCCTATTTAAATTCATGTTTATTATTCTTCACTTTTATGGACACCCTATAAATTACATACTTAGTTTTTATCTTATGTTTATTTTAAATTATCAAAACTGTAACCAATCATTTAAAATTCCTTCCAATTCTTCTATACCTTCTAATTTGAAGCAGTGATGGCTCAGTGGCATTGGCTATGGACTGCCGTGCAGCAGTTTCATGGTTCGAATCCCGCCGCGGGCTTGAGCTTCATCGCATGGTGGAAGGGCATTTTGTGAATGCCCGCCTGGCTAGCGACCACCCTCGAGTAGAAAATCTGTCGCCAAGCACCTAACAGTGTGTTCCGGCAGCAGTCCTTGAGAGCCAGAAAAATTACAGGCTAATGAGACCTTACAACTGGACGTCTCAGTGTGACGGGCACAATGCAATTCGTCGTTGACGAAATGCGTCTTTTATAGGCAGAGGTTAGTCCACTTAACATCAGGTGAGCCTCGGGCTTGTTCCGGCACAATAAAATAAAAATATAAAAAAAACTGCTAATTCTGATCGCCCGCGTAAGGGGGGGCCAGAGGTGGGGTATGCGCAATGAAGAGGATACATGAAATCACAACTCAGATGGCTAGTATATAAATTATTGTTATTTTTCGAACCACCAGTTTTCAAAGAAAAGAACACTAATGGCGGGTTAAGGTTAAGCCCGATTATAATTTGAGGAGCTTTTAAATTATAATCTCATTGAAATTGGTGTCCAAGACTTAAATGCACGATCGAGAAACATTCCTCGATCGTGCGCTCGTAGAGTCAAGACTTCCTGAGGATGTTTCGGTTTGGCTGCGTGGCGTTTGTGACGTCACGTCGGCTTAACAGGAAAATTAGGCGGAATTGTCACTAGATATATTTTTGTATTTTTTAAGTGTTTAATTAAAATATTCATTTGATGTTTTCATAAAATGTTTTAAAAATATAATATTTGTTATTATAAATATGGATTTCCGCAAAGTAACGCCTGAATCTGAAAGTTATTATAAATTATTCATCCTATTAAAACCTATTCGTTGTTTCGCGTCATTATCATCTTTATCGATACAAAGTTACTTTCCCATCACTAGCGTTGTCTGTCATGTCTCTAGGCTCTGCAGTTTTTCAAAATGCATGTGAGACGCTATCTACCGGGATTGCAGTTTTACATGTTTCATTTATTTTTATGGCCGCGTATTACCGGGATAAATTTGCCTGCGATGCAATTTTTACCGTGCAAAAGTAAAATTAGTGAATTACGTTGCATTTCTGTTCAAGAATTCTTAAGGTTTGCCTTTGGTTTAAACGCCACGTGAGTATTTTTGTACCTATTTGTATTAAATGTGGATGGTCGATGAGAAATTCAATATTATTCTATATTTTTTTTATATATGCCTGATAGGTTAGCCTTTGACCACTGTCTCACCTGATGGTAAGTGATGATGTGGTCGAAGATGTTGTTCAGGCTATACTAGAAGTACTGGCTCTCAAGAACAGCTGCCGAAACACACCGTTAGGTGCTTGGCGACAGATTTTCTACTTGAGGGTGGTAGCTAGCCAGGCGGGCATTCGCATTATGCCCTACCACCATGTTATAACGACTGCACTCGTAAGACGATCAGGACCGACAGATTAACGTGCCCTCCGAAGCACGAAAACGCTCAGTAGTAATGTCACTAGCGGTCACCCATCCAACTAATGACCGCGCGCGACGTTGCTTAACTTTGCTGATCGGTTGAGAACAGCTAAGTAAACTTCGCTATGAGCGCTTCAAAATATTATTATATTTACGCTAACCGTCCGAAACTGCTGTTATTTCGCATGGGTAGCATAATGCAGTAGGTAGCTTAAAGATATATAGATATATTAATATAGTAAATCCATTAGTAGCCATAGTTATATACGTTTATTATTATCAAACTCTGTTAATTACGGGTTGTGGATTTTTAATAACAAAAGAAAGAAGATAATAGATCTATAGATAGATAATACTTTATTCTTACACCACATAAGACAATAAATAAGAGGAGAAATAAAAAAATACAGTGACAGTGTTACAATTGGCGGCCTTATTCCTATAAGTAATCTCTCTCAGGCAACCTTTGGGTGTAGAGGATTTGTAAAACCGATAGTGACGGGGTGCAGTTAAGCGTTTTTACTAGTAAAATAAATACTAATATATAAACTCAATTTTAAATGTAACTCACACATACTATAACACCATATACATATTCTTATTGAATACTCTTACATATATATAATATTTAAATAAATATATATATAATATATAAAGACTTACAACACAGAAATAAGCAATAGCATAGTTTATAATGAAAAGCGTTATATAGACAAATAGATTTTTTTAATTTATATATATTTTATGTAATATTAATATAATTATAATAAATTATAATATCATATGATATGGTGTGTATATAATAAAACTAAGTTTCAATTTTGCATTTGGCATAGATACTGATATCATCCTGGATAATCATCACCCATGGAATTTCAAATAGAAACTAGTAAGGAATTCGTATAGAAAAAAAATGGACCCCTTGTAGGTTTATTTCTACTTTTGAGAAAAAAAATATGAAGTAGACTAAAACCTCAATTGACCTTTGTGTCGGTGGTATGTATGTTGCTTAATGATTTTGCTGCTTGATTTTATTATTAATTTGGTAGAAGCCCTGCTTAAATTATTAAAAATAAATTCGTTTAAAGTGCTAAACTAGTTTGGGGATTGTTGAGATATAGATAGGCCCTTATTAAATACCGTTGAACATGAACATTTCAAATGGTCAAACCAAACGACTTTATATGTAAATAAAAAAAATGTGTATTTATTTCAGTTTGGCTGCAGATGTCGCTCCATCCCCTTAAGACGGTTAAACGATAGAAGCGAAGGGATCACTTTGACCTATAATTCACTCACTACGATACCTCAGTTGGCAGAGCTTGTCCCGGCTATAGGGATGGATGGTGACGGGTTCGAATCCCGCTGTAATTTTGTAAGCTTATTTGCTTAGCAGGCGTTAATGTAAATATTAAAAAGTTAGAATTATAGGGATGTGTGAACGGAAACAAGTTTAAAGCTAATTGAATGATTAGTATATTATAAATAGCCAAGAAATAAGTAAATCAAGAAATATTCACGAAGCATCTTCAAGATGTCTTGAGTCTTCGAGCTCTTGTTCGGTGTTAATGAAGTAAAACTATTACGGTAATAGGCTCCTTGGCATTTTTGATGTCAAAACAGCTTTTCAGGATAATAAGACGGAATTGTCAATTCAATCTACAATTCAATCAATCAATTCTACGAAAAAAAAATATGTTTTCCTAAAATATTTTATCATTCTTACCATATGATGGATTTTATTATAAAACTAAATGTATAAAATTCATAACATAATTTTTCGTTGCAAAAAATTTACCTACTGGCGAGCCAAGCGGTTAAATTTTATCTATTAAAAGCTACGATACTTTATTTATTCGTAGATTAAAAGCCAATTTTAACGACACAAGTTAACACTTGTGTTAATATTTTTTCTATGCAGTAAAATGGAACCAGGGCGCACACTTTGTTATATAAATGTATAAAAGGACCAAAACATACAAAAAAGCCATGTCAACACAAAATAAGAAAAATCCTTGCGGTGCTAACGAGCGCTTGCCCACTTTCCATCCATCAACGTCTTTTTCAGTCTGTTCTATCCGTATAGATACGTTTTATATACAATGTGTAGCTACAATGTGTTTGGATACTGAAAGCTTCTTACGACACAGAAACTACTCTCCTCGAATACTCTTCTATACGAAGTATTTTGAACGTATTTAGTATATCCTTGTCTAGTTAATATTTTTCCCTCTAAATTCATTGAAAAGTTGTATTTTTTATTGCTGATAGGTAAGCCTTTGACCACATCTCTCTGATGGTAAGTGACAATGTGGTCGAAGGCTAACAGGCTTAATCTAGAATTACTGGCTCTTAAGGACAGCTGCCGGAACCCACCGTTAAGTGTTTGGTGACAGATTTTCTGCTTGATAGTGGTCACTAGGCAGGTGAATTCGGAAAATGCCCTCCACCATGCGGTGAAGCTCGAGCCCGCGGCGGGATTCAAACCATGGACCTGCTGCACAGCAGCCCATAGCCAATGCCACTGGCTGGGAAATGCATCTGTTATAGACAGAGATTAGTCCGCTTAACATCAGGTGGGCCTCGAGCTTGTTCCGTCACAATAACATAAAAAAACATTTTGAAAGCACATATAAATATTGTGATTAGGGACTCTTCCGATCTTCATAAATACTTTTTGATGGTGTCCGATCTTGTTTGAAAAAAAAATATAATTCAGTTCCTATTCAATATTTGATTATGCATCCGCATATTCTTTTCTAATCTAGCTTTTATAGAGTGCTTATAGGTTCGATTCAGGTGAGATAGTTTGACCACTATCTCACCTGATGGTAAGTGATGATGTGTTCGGAGATGTTGTTAAGGCTAACCAGAATTACTGACGCTCAAGAACAGCTGCCGGAATACACCGTTAGGTGCCTGGTGACAGATTTTCTACTTGAGGGTGGTAGCTAGCAATTCGCAAAATGCCAAATGCCCTACCACCATGCCATCCATGCCACCATGACTGCCATCGTAAGACAATAACCGGGACCGACGGCTTAACGTGCCCTCTGAAGCACGGCAGCGCTCAGTAGTAATGTCAATATCGGTCACCCATCCTACTCATGGCCGCAGCGAACGTTGCTTAACTGAGTTGATCGGTTAAGAACGGCTAACCAAACATCGTTACAAACGCTTCATAGCTTTTCTCTATGTTTTATTACTTCAATTTGTACTTTAATGTTTACTTCTCAGAATCCTAAGTCTTGAGATGTAAATAGAATTGTGTGTAAATAATTCTATAGATGCTTTAACTCCGCCCTGAAGATTCAGAAACCATATGCTATGACGGAGAGAGCTACATACAGGCAAGTGATCCCATAAGACACGCTATGGTGTCCTACATTCATTGGATATTAGAGAACACTAATAATGTTCTAATGTAAACGAAAATGGGGGACTCGTGAAAGCAGTGAAAGTTTTTTAACCTACAGGTTTAAGACCCATCCGGTCCTCCTCATCAGGTGAGTGAGGTCACGCATATAAATCGTGGCAGCGCGGCGGCGTTGAATGTGTAAATTCTTATGTAGACTGTTTTAGCTTTGCACTTTTTATATAACTGATGAAATTAAACTGTATCAGCCGTATTGTCCACTGCTGAACACGGCCTCCTCCATTACGGGGGGTTTTGCCATAATCCCCACGCTCGGCAAACGTCTTGTGCATCGCAGTGTGAGATATCAGTACCTCAGATAGCGCTGCTGCACCTTCTGGTGTGTTGTGTTACCCTTAGCCGCCTCTTACGACACCCATGGGTAGTGATGGGGGGTGACATTCTAGACCGGCACCCCAAGGGGTAGAACATTTGTTATATAAATTTGATATAAATAATATCTAAATGTCCGTGGGGTGCCAGGCTAGAATGTCACTCCCCCATCTCTACCCATGGGTGTCGTTAGAGGCAACTAAGGGTAACACACCAGATGGTGGCCAGCAGCACTTTCTGAGGAACTTATATCTCACACTGCGATCCCCAAGCCGCCTGCCAAGCGTGGGGATTATGGCAAAACCCCCCATATTGGGGGAGGCTGTGTTCAGATTCAGTAATATCTAAATATTGCTTATATGTTTGCAGTGAGCGCATACTCATGTCTCCAATCAATCAACGTCGTCTGCAGTCACTGTGGCACTTAGCGGGGCTGACGTTGTTATAATACACTAACGGAAGATTGATTTGGTTATAGCAGGGGATTATAATCCTTATGACAATTGTTTTATTGGAAGTATCGTTACACATTGTAATTACACTGTTCTATCTATCCATAAGGTTGACTCAAGCCTGGCGTCGAACTTGTTCTATTATCTTTTATCAGTTCGTTATTCTCTTTTCGAAATGAATTAGTTGTGAGTTTGACACCTATTTAAATACTAATACCGGAAAGCACTCACGTTACTGATCGACTACTATAGTTTCAAGCTTATCAGGTCATCACAGGGCGAGTGAGCAGGGCGTCTGCAGACTGTTCTAATCCTTATGGTAATTGGAATAAATTATTGAAATTTCAAAGCTCGTAACATATTGTAATTACACTGTTCTATCAAACAATTAAGACCTAACCCTGGCGTCAAACTTCTTCCTATATAATTACGAATCAATGATAGCCGAATAGTTATAGCTATGGACTGTGGTGCCGCTTTTCACCTCGAAATCCTACTTATGAGCCCTATGAATTAATATATACTTGTAGATAGGCGTGTCAGGTAGCTATATATAAAATCCATGTTTACTGCGAGATCGTTAGCTAAAGCCTGTTATTTGTGGCAAGAATGGATTGCCAGATCTATCTCCGGGATTACTATTTGATAAATTGTTGCGAATTTTTAACAGGATTTCGTAATAGATAATCCTAAATGAACGCAATTATAATATTTTTAACAATTACAAGAGAAATGGGTATAATATGAGTTTGATAGGTACATTTTTAAGGGTATGTGTGTTACTAATTTTAGAAAGATGAATGAAAGTTTCAGTTTCATTTCGTTCAATTCTTTTTTTAATATCTTTATATAATTTGCAAGTTTTTAATCCAAAGATTTTGACTTGTTTTTAATTTGACATTTCCCAGTTCCTCAAATGCAGTACCTAATAAAAGTACTTCATGATTTGATCTGAGAAATCTAGCCCGAGTCCTACCGTTTAACCCAATTTCATTTATTGCATTGTTAGTGAAGTGGAATAGCACTGGAGATCTTGGGTACAATCCCTGAGTCAGACTGTTAGTATATATATCGTTAAGTCAATAAACACTATAAATATATGTATGTTTATGTTGTAAAGACACTTAAGAACATGAATAAATATAAGTAACCCCCTTTCAGCACTTATATATAAAAAAAAAAATTCACTACCACTATCTCACCTGAGGGTAAGTGATAATGTGGTCGAAGATGTTATGCAGGCTAACCTAGAATTACTGGCTCCCAAGGACAGCTGCCGGAACACACCGTTAGGTGCTTAGCGACAGATTTTCTACTTCAGGGTATAAAAAATGGGAACGAAAACGTGTTTCATTAATATTGAACTAACAGCTCCTGGAATAACAATCGGGTGTTTATTCGAAGTTCAATAATTGACCGTATTGGTGAGACTTTTTGTATCATTGGGTAAATTAATTGCGGTCGATTGTATTACTGAGACATGGTTGGTCTTATATAAGAATATGATATTTCTAAATATAATTACAAACAGTATCGCGTGCGTAATACGATTGGAGTATGAAATTTCGGCTACAATTGCCGTGTCCAAGTGGCCGAGGGGGTTAAGGCATCCGACGCGATATCGGAGGACGCGGGTTCGATTCCCGCCTTGGGCATAAAATTTGTACACCAATAATTTGTTAAATAAGAATATGATATTATATAAGTTATATAAAAGCGATTAATAGAGTACTATTGAAATTATTTATCTCTTATGATCGGTTGCTTTCACCTACCAGTATGTTAGGTCTAGTGTAGAATCACTTAAGTTAGATAAGTAGATACAGCAATTTCTTACAACGGAAACTGTTACAGTGATCAGCTGCTCCATATTCTCTAAAATTGTTTTATGTTGTTATTAAAAATTATAATTATATAACTTTGTCACTTTTCATTTATTACGTGAAATATGGAGCACATAATTTTATTGTATTAAAAAATTTTTAAAATACAATAATGCAATTTAAATAAAATGCAATTTATCACATTTATTAGAAGTAATAATTGAAGTTGAAGCGCTCGTAGCGAAGTTTACTTAGCTGTTCTTAACCGATCAGCAAAGTTAAGCAACGTCCGCCGCGGTCATGAGTTGGATAGGTGACCACTAGTGACATTACTACTGAGCACTTCCGTGCTTCGGAGGGCACGTTAAGCCGACTGTACTTATGGTTATGGTTGTACTTATGGTTATCGTCTTAGGATGGCAGTCGTTACAGCATGGTGGTAGGGCATTTTGCGAATGGCCGCCTGGCTAGCTACCACTATGAGTCAAGTAGAAAATCTGTCGCCAAGCACTTAACGCTATGTGCCGCTATGTGTCCTCTAGAACCAGTAGTTGTGCATGGTGGTAGGGCAATTTGCGATTACCAGCCTGGCTAGCTACCTCCCTCAAGTAAAAAATCTGTCGCCAAGCACTTAACGGTATGTGCCGCTATAAGTCCTCCAGAACCAGTAATTTTGCATGGTCGTAGGGTACTTTGCGAATGCCCGCCTGGCTAGCTACTACCCTCAAGTAGAAAATCTGTCGCCAAGCACTTAACGCTATTTGCCGCTATATATCCTTGAGAACCAGTAATTTTGCATGGTGGTAGGGCATTTTATAAATACCCGCCTGGCTTCCTACCACTATGTGTCAAGTAGAAAATCTGTCGCCAAGCACTTAACGGTATGTCTTAATTTTGCATGGTGGTAGAGCAATTTGAGATTACCCGCCTAGCTAGCTACCTAACCCTCAAGTAGAAAATCTGTCGCCAAGCACGTAACGGTATGTATTTTAGTAATAGTTAAAGGTTATCAACTGTGTTAGTTGCACTATAGGGGAATAGTCACAAGAATATAATAATTCAGTACACGATTTAGTAGCAGATAGATACCTAAAGTAGATCAACTGTTTTAGTTACACTATGAAGCTGATAGCGTGCGGCTGGGGACATCGACCTGACCAGCGCTGTGCATCTAAAGCGCAGCGCCGCGTAGTGTCCATAGCCTGCAACTCTCGCACGCTAAATTTGCCTACTGTGCAAGTACAAGAAGCCCTTAATTCAATAGATACTGTCAGTTAAAATGTAGAACACACGCAGTACCTACCTTATGTTCGTAGGACCATATCTTAGTAAATCATGTCACTGGGTACCCTTTTCCCTTTAGGCTAAGGGTTTATATCAGAAGTCCCTTTCTTTGGTCGTAGGATGACAGCATAAGGTCTAAGAGAATGTGATAAGGGTCCTTTTAATTTCACTGTCTGCTCAAGGTTACAACATATTTGGTGGATTGAATAAAACGTGCCTTTCATTGTGTTAGACATTTAAACATAATATGAATATAACTCATGCCATTTTATCTCTGAAGTAGTGGGCAGACCTACCTAAAAATCTACGCTTAAATATTTTCTTACTGTACTGTACTGTAACAGCCGACTCGTTCACTGCTGAACACAACCTCCTATTAAAGGGGTATTTGCCATAATCCCCACGCTGGGCAGGCGGCTATCGCAGTATAAGATGGCAGTTCTTTAGAAGGTGCTGCTGCCCACCTACCAGTATTTTTCCCTTAGTTGCCTCTTACGACACCCACGGGATGATATGGAGAGGTGCAATTCTAGCCCGGCACCCCACGGGGGATATTATCTTGTTCTCATGTAATTTAAGTGAGCACATTGCTACCGGGCCCAATTCAAGACGCCCGCTGGGCTGCTATTGAAATTGTCTTTGTCTGAATAACCCCATAACTGTCAACGTCCAACGTCCGGACAAGGATCTCCTGGATTACAAAGCAACCAATTATAGGCCACTCAACTTTCGAGGCCGTTTTGTTATTATCATATTTTGTTTATTTTTTTTCTAATGAATCCCTGTTTCTACTTTCGCTTTTCAAACATTTTTGGATTCAGTTTTTTCTGTTTATCTTTTTTTCCTCAGTACGGGCAGTGACGTGAATGTCACGACCAAACCACGAGGTGTTAGATTTCATCCTCGGTTCAGTCAAGATTTAGGAATATATTTCTTATATGCACTCTCAGTAACAGTCCGTAGTCTGATACTTCACCCAACGTACGACAAAATGCTTGCCATTAACAACACGGGACGTCAAACATTTGGTGAATCGTAAATGTTCTCGTATATATAATCTGCCTTTAATCCTTTGGAATTATGAAGGCGTCTGTTGCGGGGATGTTAATTTACGATCTTTTTAGTGCTTTACTAATTTTTACTTATACGTTTTATTCATTTTCTTAGATTTTTTGGCAGCGTTGGATTATATGGATCACTAGGTTAGATAGCAATAAAGAGTTATAAAAATATTGTTTGCAACGATCACATCAAAAGCACTGAACTTTTTTATAAAGACAACAAATCCTCCAGTGATCCAGAGCATAATTTAAATAAAACTTTTTTATTTATTTTTATCTAGCGCTCAACGCACTCAATATATTAAACTTCGCCAATTAGTCACACTGTTAACTGACTCCAGCAGTTGTCTGTTGAATATTACTTGCGTCAACAAATAATGAAGTACCTGTAGTACCTGTTGAGGTTAATTAACGTTAATTCTAGGTAACCAGTAATGAAAAGTATGAAGATGTAAGTATTTTCTTAGATAAAAATATATTAAGTTCAGTTTGAGTGGGTAGTAGGATTTTCTTGTCAAAAATTTATCAATACATTATTAAGAATACTACAAAGTGTCTCCCCTCGGCCATTTCTCGTAAAACTTGACACCGACAAGTATTCTCGACTGCGGATATGCCAGATATGATTTCATATCTGATGACAACGTAAAATTAAAATATAAAATTCTGAAAGCTTCTGTCCTTTGAAATCACATTTTTATCGTTATTTAATTCGTTGTATCTTTTCGTAAATTTTCCTTAAGTCAAACTTTCATGTTCTTATTGCGGACTAATCGAGGCACAATTTACGAGCACTTAAAACCTTAATTTAGTTTATACATACACGATACGCGACTTATGTACGTACCTATACGTACCTTGAATTAAAGTAGTCAAGTCGGATTTCCGTTCCTTATTGAAATACAGCATATCTTTTTACTGGTGAACTTTGAAGCCGTACGTATACAATGTAATCTATGCTACGAAAAGATTATAACTTAACTATATAGTAAAAAGATACGATGTTCGTACGATACCGTATTCCTTTGTATAAAACCGTTATCTCCGTAGAACTCGTAACTTCTATCTGGGGGCACGACAATAACAAATATCAAAACACTTGCCAAGTGCGATCTAGACTCCTGCTATGGATTTAGAACTTTATGCACAAAATTTCGATTAAATGGTATATTCTTTGTTGGTACGGAACCTTTGCCATTTGAGTCCAATTCGATCTTGGCTGGTTTTGTTGTAGAGCTGCTGGATTACATCGTTGTGTAATGAACGAATGTTTTTGTATTCAGTGTGTTGAGGCATGCGAGTTCAAAAATAAATAAAATATATTCTAATTACATTGTGCTCTGGCCCGTGAAGGCGTTGTTTACCATGCAAAAAGTACGGTATTTTTGACGTGATTTGCTGCAGACAATATTTTTTCTCTTAAAAGCTATGGTACCTAGTGACTACATAATTTAACTCTAAAAAAACTAAAGAAAATAAACAAAACGAATAGACTAAAAATTTGTTAAGTACCTACTAAATAGAATATAAATTAACATCCCCGCAAATAACGCCTTCATAACTCCAAAGGGTTAAAGGCAACAGTCGAAGCAAGGAGAAAGCAATTCCTAAACTTGGCTGAGCCGAGGATCAAACCCCGTACCTCGTGACTGCCCATACTGATGAAAAATTATAAACAGAAAAAAAATACAGGAAAAAAGTTAAAGTAAGCGTAAGTAGAAACACGGACGACTAGAAAATAAATATGATAATAACAAAACCTCTTCGTTAGTTGAGTGGCCTAAAACTATTTGTTTTAGAAGTCGGATGTCCTTGTCCGGATGTCAGACAGTTATGGGGTTATTCAGACACGGAAAAATTCAGTAGCAGCCCGAAGTCTTGAATTGTTCTCGGTAGCAATGTCCTCAGTCAAATTACGTAAGAATAAAAAATATTGGCAAAACGTAGATTTTCAGATACTTCTTCTTAGGAGATAAATAGGCATGGATTATATTCTTATGAAACGTATGTCGTATTTAAATGTACTACACAATAAACAGCACGTATTATTTAATCCACCAAAATATGATATAACCTTCAGCAGACAGTAAAATTAAAGCGACCCTTATCACATTATCTTCGACCCTATATGCTGTCATCGTAGAGTTAAAGAAAGGGACCTCTAATATGAACTCTTAGCCGCAAAGAAAAAAGGGTACCAAGATACGGTCTAATGAACATTAGGTATTATGTGTGTTCTACGTTTTAACTTACAATATCTATAGAACAAATGTACGACAAAAAATATCACTATGATAATAAAAGCCATAGCTATTAGATAGAAACTGAGAAACAATAAAAAAGCTATCTATCTACGACGTAACCAAATTATTCTCAGTTCTTGGAAGATAAAGAATTTTCTGTTCCATTATAAAGAATTGGAACGGAAGTGAAATAGCAATAATATTAAATTACCAGCTTTTGGAATATGAATCGGGTCTTCATTCCCGTAGTTCAATAATTGACCGTATTAGTGCGACTTTTTCGTCTCATTAGGTAGATCAAGTGCGGTTGATTTCATTACTGAGACTTGGTTGGTCCCATAAGGAAGCGATTAATTGTTTTTATTGTTGCTTATTACACGACTGCCCAAAAAAGGATTGTTATGCTTTCAGGGTTCAAGTATGTATGTATGTATATATTAAATCGTGATCAAATTGCTGGCACCTATTTGGCTCAAAGAATAAGCATTGCAATTCAAGGGGGCAATGCTGCAAGCATGCTGGGCACGCTGCCAACTGGTAGCGCGCTAGAGCATTTGGACTGGCTATGAGTCTGCAATGACGTATAGGGATCTAAATGCTTTTATTGTAGTAGCTGTAGTGTTGTATATAGTTCGTAGTATTTTGTTAATAGATGTTTGCGAATGCTCGCTTGACTAGCTACCACCCTCAAGTAGAAAATCTTTCGCTAATCATCTAGCGGTGAGTTCCGGCGGCTGTGTTTTTAAAAGCCAGTTTTTTCTTTTATAAAAGTAAGTAAAATTTTTACGTTATATTCCCATTTCGAAAAATTCATTGTCTTATGAATTGAGAGTAGACCGCTATTAAGAGATAATAGTATAGAAGTATAAACCGTCTGAAAAAAATATGAAGCAGTTAGAGAAAATATTCGAAAGAATGAGGATGCATCAAATAAATATTATTGTTGCTAACAATATGTAGGTACCTAAGAACTCGTTAAAACCTACGTGATATCATTTAAAGAATTGGCTTTGTCTTTGTACAAAAGAAATCAGACCTTGTGATTACTGAAAAATGTTTTGTATGAATTTTTATAATTATTTTTAAATGTATAAATTAAACCGGCAAAAAACACTCACGTTGAGGATCGAATACGTCGACCCGGGTTTCGAGCATATGCTCATCATCAGGGCGAGATTCTCGCCCTGATGATAAGCATCTGACTAAAGTTTGTTTGGCGAGAATCTCGCCCTGATGATGTGCATCTGATATGCTCGAAACCCGGGTCGACGTATTCGATCCTCAACGTGAGTGTTTTTTGCCGGTTTAATTTATAATATTTAAATATGTGTGAAACTCACGAGAATTTCAATTCAAAAATTTATAAATGTAATTTAATAAATTATTTGTATGAAATATCATTTACATTTAGTTTGTAAATGTTAATAGAAAGTTTACGTTTTTCCTGTCACAGAGTATATTAAACTTTCAGTAACGTTATGTGCAACTGCATTAAAAATATAACTTGGTCATATTTTTTTTTTTTTTTTTTATGTTATTGTTACTGAACAAGCTTGAGTTCCACCTGATGTTAAGTGGACTAACCTCTGCCTATAACAGTTGCAATTCATGACAACTCACGAATTGCACTGCGCCCGTCACATTGAGACATAGTTGTTAAGTCTCATTGTGCCTGTAATTTCACTGGCTCTCAAGGACTACTGCCGGAACACACCTTTCGGTGCTTGGCGACAGACTTTCTCCTTGAGGGTGGTCGCTAGCCAGGCGGGCATTCGCAAAATGCCCTTCCACCATGCGGTGAAGCTCAAGCTCTGGGCGGGATTCAAACCATATAATTCAGTTATTATGCAGTAAACAATTCTAGGGCTACAAAAACTAATCCAACATGATTTATCATCTAATTGCGGTTGGCTGCAACAATATCCTGATTTATTGCGACAGTAATAGGTTTATCCTCAATTTTGGTTTAATTTGGTGTTGGTAATTAAAACATGGTTACTCTACCCGTTCTGCTGATGTTATGAATTATAGTTTAATTAATAACGAGTGCAGAACGGGTAGGAATACATATTGCTGTAGGTTCAACTTTGGATTGTTTAAGTAATGACGCAAGAAAATTTCACAATATTTATTTTCAAGCAGTGATGGCTCAGTGGCATTGGCTATGGATTGCCGCACTTCAGGTCCATGGTTCGAATCCCGCCGCGGGCTTGAGCTTCGCCGCATGGTGGAAGGGCAATTTGCGAATTCCCGCCTGGCTAGCGACCACCCTCAACTAGAAAATCTGTCGCCAAGCACCTAACGGTGTGTTCCGGCAGCAGTCCTTGATAGCCAGTGAAAAGATGAAAAGACGTGAAAAGATATGAACATAATACGTATAGGAATGTCTGGTCTATATATTCAGTTATACCCTTAAAACCTTATTTTTCTAGCTGACATTAACTCCATAGGAATCGGAAGTAAATTAAGTTCTAAATATAGACACACGCGTGCTAATTTCGTCACACCTTTCAATAAGCCAAACAATTTGCTAGAGCCCCAAACATATTCACCGGGTCAAACTAAACACAGGACCTATATACAGGAGAACAGTCCACAAATTCACTATCCTTTGGGACCCCGCCCGCAAAGCTGAATACAAATTACTGTATTATAGAGGACCTTGTACCCTTTTGATTTCCCTGAATATTTTTGGACAGAATTTTTATTTGTTACACCTTTTATTTTCGTGTCACTGAGAGATACTTTTGCGAAGAAACATTACAGGTTTCTGCTCTCTTTTAAATTAACCCGAGTCGGTAACGGGTACCGAATTTGTGTGCTTAGTGACGTTATGAGCATGCCAAAATGTGAACGTTACGAAATTACTTTTTGATGACAAGCTTAACGATGTGGTTGAAAGCGAAAAATCTGGGTATATTTTGAGTCAATTTTAAAATGTTATTTTAATAGTAGTATTATTTAATTATTATCTCACAGGTATTACTGTACTGTAATTCTATTACAGTTGCAATTGCAAATATGCTCTTTGCAGTTGCAAAGGGAATATATAGGAGATCTTACAAGCTTATCTAGGAGTCAGACTAATACAAACACAAAATAGCTGTTTTTTTATAGCTTACAGACTAGCCTATGACCACTATCTCACCTGATGATAAGTGATCATGTGGTCAAATATGTTGTTGAGGCTAGCCTAGAATTAGTGGCTCTCAAGGACAGCTGCCGGAACACACCGTTAGGTGCTTGGCGACAGATTTTCTACTTGAGGGTGGTAGCTAGCCAGGCGGGCACTCGCAAAAACTCGCAAAAACTCAACAACCGGGACCGACGGCTTAACGTGCCCTCCGAAGCACGGAAGCGCATACTAGTAATGTCACTAGCAGTCACCCATCCAACTCCTGGACAGCGGTGGACGTTGCTTAACTTAGCTGATCGATTAAGAACGGCTAAGCAAACTTCGCTACGAGCGCTTCAAATTATGGAACATTTTCCTGTAAATGCCTAATCCAGTCGTTCACTAATTCCTTGATAGACGCACAATGCAAAAAAAATACATACGTTCCTTTCAAAACGTTTCCTCCAGAAGCAATCAGTATTTTTTTTTTTTTTATTTGAAATAGGTTCGCATTTGACCACACCCTGCCTGATGTAAAGCATTGATGTGGTCTAGGATGGAGCACGCTCACCTAGAAGAAACCTATTTACTCTATATATAGTATATATATTTATTTATATATATTTATTTACTCTATATATATTTACTCGATATATAGTGAAATTACAAACACGTGAGATTTGAGAACTGACATCTTCAATGGTCACCTTAAGGTAATTCCATACAAAACATAGAAGCGTTTTGAACGGCTTCTTCCTACTAAGGGCTAGGCTAACTAACTAACTAAACATCATGTGAGCCTTCTGTTACCTTTGACACTATTTAATATCACACAAAAAATCTACCACTCACTACAATATTTAATAAAATATTTCGAGGTATTTTCAAGCCGCCGAGAGATGCTTTCACACATAACACCATATAAACTAAATAAGCTTCGACCAAATATCCTTTTACTGATCTTATGTACTTTGCTATCCATTCGTTATGTAAACGACAATCTTTATGGAGCCTTCTGGAGTATCAATATCTGTTACGCATAATTCGGGAAGGTCGATGTCCCTTTGCTTATTGAGAAATATGGCGCATTTGTTTTCACTAAGCAACCCCATTTCACTAATGCCCTGAAATTGTATTATTCTTAATCAAAAATAATGCACTAAATGAGCAGCTTGCCATTTCAATATAAGTACGTTATTGCTGCAGAAAGGCACATAACTGGGCCATTTCAAATTTTTGTGGTTTTATCAGCTAATTTATTTTTGTTATGCATTGTTGAGATATACTGGTCACCCGCCTTTTTGTAAGTGTCACGCTTGTCCAGTACAGTTGCAGTGTCACTTTTCTCGTGTTGCTTGACACTACACTGCGCTTATCACAAAGAGACGTTAGTTATTAAGTCTCGTTCATCCAGTAATTTCCCTTGCTACATTGCCCTTCACGCATATACATATTGGTGTATGCATAGTACTGCTTCGTGTCAGAATATATTGCACTGTGGTTGTACTCTCCAAAATTGACTCGTGCTAGAGAGACCTACCATCTGATCTGGTAGATAGTAATGGGAGAAATCCCAATTAGGGATTATTAACAATAAGAACACTGATCCTTGAAGACTAGTATAAATTTAATAACTGATATTTACAAACTCAGGGTTGGTATCGATACGAAATGTGTCGCTCCGCTCGTCGCATTCGTTTATAAAACCGTTACTGTACTCGTATTCCCTTCAAAACGCCTTCTCGAGTTGTCCGCCCAGGCCGCCAGGTGGACCTTTTAGTTCGCAACTTGCTCACCAATGGCAACGTAACCACAAGAATAAATAAATTTATTCATGTGACGTAACTCCCTTTGAAAAATCAGCAATGTTACCAACAGGGTGTCAGAGCCTGTGTCTGGTCTTAAAAAATATCATAACTGTGCAGCAGAATATTCTAAGGGGCTACCCCGTTAGGTACAGATTTCAAAGCACGATTCTCCAGGTAATTTTTTCATGGATGGGTGAGTCTATTACCTACTACTAACACATTTCCAGATTAGGGTAAATCGGTACCTGCCAAATTAAATTTCATATTTTTCTCTGTACACAGGTTTGCTTATACTTAGAAAGCATTGTAATAAATTCATACAAAAGAAAGTTTTTTTCTTCAACGACCAGAAAGACATTTCAATCAAGAGATCCAACAAAGCCGAAAGAAAATTGTTTCTTGAGCTACGTCTGAAAACCAAAGTAAAGAACTTTACTTTTTTCAATAGATTGGAAATATTTTATTTACCTTCTGGGAAAATAGGCAAAATCAATTACTGTCGGTCTTCCAAAGCTTTTCATTTCAGTAAAATAAACATTTAGAATAAATAGCCATCATATTTTAAAAATATTTGTACACATTACAGCCTTGTTTAAAGCGCTTCTAGCGGAGTTTGCCTAGGCGTTCTCCAATCAACTACGAGTAGGTTAAACCATGTTCACTGCAGTCATTACTTGTACCGCGAGTGGTATTTTAATACTGAGCGCTTCCACGCTGCGGAAAGCACGGATCTGGCTGTTGTTTTAGGATGTCCGTCGTTATTGCATGGGAGCCTTTTGCAGGGCTAGCTACCACCCACAAGTAGAAAATCTGTCACCAATCACCAAACGGTGTGTCTCGCTTCAGTTTCTATTCTGAGTTTAGCCTAGCCATCTTCGTCTGCATCATTACTTACCATCAGGTAAATTGTGGTCAAAAGCTACAATACTACTATTATTTACATTATGAACACTTAGGTACCTCAGAACTCAGATATACACAAAATACAAGTTATGAGTTTGCGTGAGACATCACTCCAAACATAGTTTGGGTTACGCGGGCGTCCATAAAACTCAAAAGCGCTCAGCGAATACTTAGACAGCGGGTCTCACATATCGCGTAGACATTGTGCATTGGTGCGTTTCGATATGCAATTATGGATAATGCGGCCACCGTAGTGAGGCTGCCAAATTCCGAATCATCAGGTTGTGGTCCTTATCTGTTCGGTAAGAAGGCTCTGATAGCAAACACACGCAAATGCAAATGGCTTCGTTTAAAAGAGAAGGTTGAGACAATAATTACATCTGAGCCAAGTATGAAAAACATAAACGCTCCTAGACATTCAACGTGATTTATTTCTTGTTACTAATGGACAGAGTTTCCTCTAATTGCTCAGTTCAGAATGCCCGCAAAATTGCTTTACCCCTACCATAATCAGGTTCAGAAATTACTGCTGGTATTAACGCTCTTTAGATGTGACAGTATATATGAATATTCAAACTGGTCTTGGTTGGCATGGTTGCTTTAACTTAGCTGACTGACTGGATTGAAGGCTGGCATATGGCGTGGCATTACACTTACTTGTTAAATACAGTTGTGTATACCACCTGCCTGAAGAGTGTGAATAGGTGTATTCATTCACCAAATACTAGAAAGAGACTAGAAACCACCTGATATATTCTTTCAATTGAACCCTAGTGTTTTGTGGGATATTAAATACTTTAATGCATTATAATTTCCAATACTTTAGATGACTAAGACAAGACTTAATCATGTTCATTTTATGAGCAATGTCTTGAACGTCACGAACTCATGATTATATACAATAGTCTGTCTTCCTTTCTCATTCTGTAAAAGTGATAAAATTGTACATTATTTCCGAAATTTCAGTTTGGATTTTGAGATAGACCGCTAATCAAAGTTGTAGGTACCGTTTTATTATTTGTAACGGTAATAAGAAGAATTAATTATATTATGTTCACTATGTACTCATTGTGTTCTAGACGATCTCCCACGCGCTGGGGTGCGCAACGTTTTAGTTTCGGCTACCTTCACATGTATTTGAGTTGGAAAATTACTACGTACAATTTACGGTATTGCTATCGAAAAGGGGATGTTGCTTTACGATAGACAGTTTAGTGTTTAGATTAGAAATAAAGTCGAAAAATATTATGTTTATATCTCTTTTGAGTCCGGCTTAAGATAAGGCCAGGCCTGGACTGGATCCTTTGAAAGTTATAAACGTCGATCATGTCAAAATTAGTCGCTGAAAACATGCTTTACAGCATCTTTATTTTTATCACGGAAGGGGCCTCGAAATCTTTCTATGTAAATTAATCTTGCGTTTTCTATTGATCTTACTTGTTGAAAACGTCAATTAGATGAAATTTCGGACAGTATCATAAAAGACACTACCACATACTCTGTGAAAATATCTACCAGTTACTTACGTTCCAAAGATACTTTTAAGGTCGGATGATATTTGCTAAGTAACATTTTACGATTATATTCAAAACCTGTTGACTAAAATTAAAAAAAAATAACATTATTTCTAATTCTAACTAAACAACGAAAAAACAATACAAATTCTCTATTTTTACATTTCAATATAAAAAATCTCTAAGCTTTTCAAAAACAAAACGAACCCTCAAAAAACAACACGAACTTTATTAAAAAGAACTTGTGAAATCGGATGAAACGATTCCGACGAATCTCCCCTAAAAATTATACAAGATAACGTACAACTGAATTAAAACGAAAACCGTAAAATGGGTTACAATGATTAGAACTCAAATTGAAATAGCTGTATTTTTATAAATATTCCAAAAAATATTTATTTAAAAAAAATGGAACTGACTTCATCACTCAAATGCGTGAATTAACTTGTTGAAGTCGGTTACATGATGGTTCAAAAGGACTTATGTTTAACTTGCCACCAGATATAGTTACATATAACAGACAAAAATAGTAAATGATCACCAAAATTAAACCCGCATTTTTATGTAAACTTATAACCCCAAGTTATAACATCTCGCTATCCTATTTAAGCAAAATTACTCGAAATAAATCATTGTTCACCTAAAAGTAGTAAATGATCACCAAATGTAGTAAATGATCACCAAAATTAAAACAGTATTTTAATGTAAAATTATAACCAACGTTTAACATCTTGCTATAATTCTTCTGGCGCATCGCCGGCCGCTGCCGCGGCACGCTCACTTTGCTCGCTCGCCTCGCGCGTTGCAGTGGTCACAAGTAACCTAACGCTCCTCCTCGCTCGTCGTTGCACCTAAATATGACTTTAGTGATCATTTACTACATTTGGTGATCATTTACTACTCGATTTTGCTTCATTTATTACTCGACTTGGTGTTCGATTACAATTTTTGATAAAAGAACTAAGGGTATGAAAGCATTGTATGGTGGTCATTATATAATCACATTCAAAAGTACCCTTCTGAATTTATGTTTTTTCACCCTTTTTAGTGACCCTTGCTATTTAATGGGTTCGATTGTCATTCACTGTCAAAGACTATATCATCAGGATAGGAAAATACTTTCCAGTTATTGGAGTGTCACTCAAAAACGGGTTCAACAATTTTGATGAAATTTAAATGGGATCACAGGGCAAGCATCAGCTTTCAAATAAAAAAATAATCACTAAAATCGGTTCACCAAGTCAAAAGTTATGAGGTAAGAAACATAAAAAAAACGAATTTAGTAGGTATCTCCTCCTTTTTTTTTAAGTCGGTAAAAAATATGGTATTGACGACTTTATTTATATTTTATTTAAGTAATAAGAGAGAAAATATGAGACTCATTGTTTTTTATTTATACAATTTTTAGTAGTCTTACCCTTGAAATGTGGTCACTTAGATTATCCCTGTTTTATGACTGATAATCAATGTATCTTTGTGTAGAATAAATATAAAAAGGAAAATAACTATTCATCGCTAAATATTCAAAATTATACGATTTACAAGATCAATGGAGCGAATTTGATTAAAGGGGTTAAATTGATATCATCATTTGAAGAATGTATATCTCATAAGTTTCAGTCAAATAATATTCTTTAGTATTGTGTCTCATGCACCCCATCGAATAAAATAATTATATATAGTAAACTAAATGTCAGTCGCAGCTTTAAACAGCAATGATATTTGGAACCAGTAAAAACCATATTAATATAATTAATATTAATACTTACGCTGGCACTCTGAAGTTTTGCAGTCATCATTTTGTGAATTTGTCACTGTCATGTTTATTTTTACCCGGAAGGAGTTAAAAATTTGTTCTCACCTCGAGGAGAACCATGCCGGAAATATCAGTCATGCCAGACAAAAAAAATACGCTGATACGTATAGATAATTTTGAGAAATTTACGAAAATGCTACCAAAATAAGTAATCATCAAAGTTGTCTCAATATTTGAAAGTCGCCTCATTTAACGGAACTCTTTAGTAACAATACCTAAAACTGAGGCTTCTTTGTCGAACTCATGGAAGTAATAAGTACTACGGTTGTATGTAGTACTTATTACTTCCATGGTCGAACTAGAATCATTTGAACTCCATAAAGAGCATAATATTTTAAAGGAAACTGTCAAAACGTAAAACTCCATTACCATTTTAATTAGACAATAAAGCCTTTGATTCAAAATAATTAGGAGAAAATTACAATAGACTTTTTTAGTGATGAAACTTTGACGATTTAAATTATTTGTTAATAGCAATACCCGGATACTTTTCTGCAAGGCCTTGGCCAAATATTAGTCGACATATACTCTGGGCTTTAATTCGAGATCAAAAATGTAAACAAAGGGGTTAACCATGCAAAAAAATGACTAGTACTTAGTAATTATACTTATTTGGGAAATGGAGCATTTAATGTAAAAAATACATTTAAGTTATAATTTATTCCATTAATTTGAAACAATAAAACATTTTTTTATGCACGTACATATTTACGCGTTTATTCAAGCCTGAAAAAAAAATAATAAGATTTTTTTCTTTTCAACAGCTACATTGACAGGATCGTCGACTTTTTCCAGATTCTGCCATTTTTGCTTATTCGTGCGTATTTGTTGTGTTCCTCGCCGATTGTTTCCTTGTTCTTTTTGTTGAATTTCATGTTGTTGTTTTTGTTGTTTATCGTTATTTTCAGAAAATTGTGCTTAGATTTGTTTATTGTTAAGAAAAATATTTTCGTAATATGGAGGCTGGAGCCTCCGAAACACAGCCTGGACCGGACACTTCAACAACGGAACACGTATTTTCTCCCGTTGAGAAACATCCTCGCCATGTCTATGACTGCTTCCGAAAAGCTGATGGTTATGAACGGGTACAAACACACGTTTTTGTTATGGCCGAAGGACGAGCATTGGTCAGTAATGGAGTGTCTTAAGAAAACCGCTGACAAGTTGGGGATATCGTCAGATTCAGTCAGAGGGTTTGTCAGTTGTTAGAATATACATGACATAGCTGAAATATTTGGGTATAACCAAATTTTTATCTTAGTTTTTTTTTTATATAAGAATCGCACATTTTGGTTGTTTGTATTTTAAAACTACCAATTTTTATAAACGAATCGAGGTAAATATTATGTTCTACCTCGATTATTTTTACAGGTCTTGTATTTTTATATCTTGAATTTGGCATCGTAACATACTCTTATCTACTGAGGTCTGAGTTGCTACTCTTAAGTATACTCTAGCTTCTTCCCCTCTATTAGGATAGACTTAGCATGCGCATGGTGAATCTACAAAATGTAAGATTTTGTCCGCTAAAACATAAACAAATTAAATATATTTTATGATTTCATTACCTCTTATCATGTTTTATAAAGTTGGCATTCGAGCTTTTTGTAAAGTTTAAATTATGCTATATCACAATTCATTACGACAATATACCAACAATACTTGCATAAGTTATAAAATAACATTACTACAGCACCAATAAAACGATGACGTTAAAATTAGAAAGTTATGTATTAAAATTTACTTGAAAGTTAGTGTATTAATATTTGGAAGTTTATATTTGTGTACGTAGTTAGTTTAGATATGCGACTCCAAAATGAAGAACTAAGTATTTTTTTTAGGCGTATAGAAAATATATTTATCATCATCATATCAACCGAAACGTCTACCGTTGAACAAGGTTCCATTGGGCGGATTTGCCAAAATCCCCACAGTTGGCGGGCGTCTTTAGGATCGCAGTAGAAGTTGTCAGTACTTTGGAAGGCGCAGCTTACCACCTTCTGGTATTTTTGTTGTCCAACAATCCATGGGATGCCGGGTTACAATGTCACCCCTATTTCTTCCCGTGGGTGTCATAAGAAGCGACTAAGGTAAATTATATAATTTATTATAGGTATGGAATTATTACAATGTAATAAAAAAATTTAAAACTTAGCGCAGTAGGATGCGCCGATAAGGATTACGTAAGGATATTTTTGAAGAAAAACGATTGAATACCCCTGACCTGTCAGTTTGACAATGACATATATTGACATTTCTTTGTTTACATTTTTGATCTCGAATTAAAAAAACACAGTATAGATTTGATTGATACTCCTGAAACAACCCTTATAGCTACTATCAAAATTGTTTTAGGTAGTCAAATCTACGAATAAATAAAGAGTCAAATATTTTTGCATGTATTGGAAATCGGGCTCATTACGTAGTTAAACAATAACAATTTAGTAATCACTAATCTTTGGCGCTGCTTATGCAAAATTTATTATTTATTGTAAAAGCTGTCACTTTTTACAGCTAGCAAAGATTTGGTCGATTCAAAAGGTAGTAAAATGTTGGCTAGGCAGAGCATAATTTGCTCTGACAGGTTGCCCGGAACGGGAATGATCAAATCTTGTAAAGATCAAATAGAGATCGATTGGAGTGCTGGAACGGCGTGTATCCGCGGTTAGAGCAATATTTGCCTTGGCCGAAGGAATGCAGGAACGTACCCCAGTATACATCAAATTGTATAAGGTTGTTATTAGCTAGCTGGCCGCGAACTTGAAATTCAACACATTGTGGTAGGGTATTTTGTAAATTCCGGCCAGACTAGCTGTACCATATTCAAGTAGAAAATCTGTCTTCGAGCAACTAGTGATAGTCAACATTCTTGTTTACCACGTGCAACTACATCATCACTTACCATGAGGGGGATAAACTCAAAAATAAAACATTTACTTACATATATGCGATTTCAGTTTTACCCGTTGAGAAGAAATCGCCAAGAAACTAAGGTTTTTTTTATATGCACATTGATTACAGTTTCACTTTATACTCAGTCTTGGGGTGGTTGGTATCAGATTAGTACCTATAATAAACGTCATTTAATACTGAAAGGCGGTGCCACAGAGGCAAATACTGCTATAGCATACATATTTAACCTACAGATATAATAGTTTAATTACTTACTATAAAAATAGTAAACTTCTCCAAAAAAAAACACTAATAAAGTCTCATTATCATCGCATGAAAGTGTCGCAGGCACATAGCACAATGCTAGTCTATCAGCAACAAATATAGCTTAATTGGTATGCACATAGTTCTTATTTTAATTCAAGGTCAATAGCTGAGAAAAGCCATTCATGCAGGTCCTCATTGTGATAATTCTGTTTTTTTTTTGTATCTACCCGACTCGTGGTCCTTTTGTATTGACATAAAACTTTGGTATCCTGATATCGACTCCTGGGTTCAATTAATGCACTAGATATTTCTCACAAGAAATAATCTATAGGAATCAGATCAAACTATGAAAATATCCACAGTACAATACTATATATACTGGTCCCTATATTACAAGACAAAAACATCTAACAAAGCGTTATCACACATAATATCTACCTTCCCTTTAGGTTTATAGGAGCAAGATGAAGTTTAAAGTGTTTATTTTACCTCAATGCCAAATTCCAAAGAAATGCGCATAGGGTTTATCTAACAAATACTTTAACAAGAAACAAACACTAGCACTTTTGCTCTGACCTCTGAAATGCATCGCAGCCGCACACAGAAAATACGAAAAAGGGAATACAAAGTAAACTCGGGATGTTCTGAAAGCGCCTCCCCTTTGATTGTTGACTCGTAGCAAATACAATTTCCCTGCTATGCTCACCTATTGTAGTTACACACCTCGTTAACAGTATGAGAAGAAACAGCCTTGAAAATATACTTTTTTTATGCCTCATAGGTTAGCCTTTGACCACTATCTCACCTGGTGGTAAGTGATGATGTGGTCGAATGTTGTTCAGGCTAACCTAGAATTATTGGCTTTCTATAACAGACACAACACAACATATGGAACACACCCTCAGGTGCTTGGCGACAGATTTTCTACTTGAGGGTGGTAGTTAGCCAGGTGGGCATCCGCATAATTCTCTACCATCATGCTGTAACGACTGCCATTCTATGACAACAACCGGGATAGACGGCTTAACGTGCCCTCCGAAGCACAGAAGTCAGTAATAATGTCACTACCGCTATGTGCTTGATGGGTGATCGCCGATCCAATTCATGTACGCGGCGGACATTGCTTAAGTTGGCTGCGTGGCGTTTCTGTCGTCACGTCGGCTTAACAGGAAAATTAGACGGAATCGTCACTAGATATATTTTTATATTTTTTTTCTTAAAATATTGTAAAAATATTTGTTATTATTAAGTTTACGAGCGTTTTAACAACTTTCAATATTTACAATAATTATAGTAATTTTGCTATTTTTTTTATAAATCTCCACAAATTTACTATTTTTTTTAATCTGTTAGTAGTTACAGCACTTAGCAGTTTCCACCCCGTAGTGCGGTTAAAAATCGTGTATTTCACTCGGTAGCAAAGTTATTTTGTGTCTCGTGCCTTTGAAACCTTCACTACGTTCAAAATTATATTTATGAACCACTCACTTTGCTCATAGTTGAATCCTAGAATTATTCGCTTATTCAGATTACAATTCAAGTACTAGCGCCAAACTACATTTATGCAGCCTTGCATAGCCAATAAGTTGATCTCACAAGCAACTCCTCCCATAAAATATATTGGAGTACCCATACTGTCAATGTCTGTTTTCATATTACTAGTTTTGTATATGTAGTAAGTATTGCTCGGTTTTCTCCATCGTTGAGCAAAAGTGGAACGATGGCAAAGCTCTTTACTTTTGTAAAATTTGAGGATGTAAATATTACACAGATTTTGTATCTGAAAAGGGAATGTTTAGTTTTGTGTGTTGCTGGGTCCCCCTGGGGTACTGGATGTCACCCCCTATTGTTACTCCATCCACCAGTGTTGTTATAACATTACAAAAACTGCAGTTCGAAACCATCCGTCATCCTTGACTTGAATACATCGCACACCTTGCCTCAACCACAGAATAAAAAGGACCACAATCAAGTACCACTTTTTCCGCAATTAGGTCTGTTTTTTCAACGGTAGAAAATTCGCATCAATAAGCAGTATCTACCAAATACCTTACCACAGCTTATGAAGTTTAGTTCCACGGAGTTTCATTGGAAATGTTTAATTTATCTCTCTTTATTAGATGCCATAAATGTATGGCATCTAATATAAAAAGAACGAATGTAGGTCCACTTTGATTAAATATATACTACAGCATACAAAAAAAACCCATTACATACCGTCAAAGTTATATTTTGACCCTTAATATGATATAAATAAAGGTATTAAACTGTGTATATAATACAATCATTCTGTATGATATAAGCTATAAATGCTAGCCAATGCTAGTAGTAGTATATATATATATATATTATTAGCAGCAAACAACTTACTTCGTCTCTCAAGTTTTCTCTATCCTTACAATCCACAGTGCATTATAATATTTTCAATAATGTTCAATTTATGTTACCACCGCGTCTGAAGTAGAGGAGAAAATAAACCATTATTCGCTTTACCGATTATCTTCCTTGTGAAAATATGGATTGACAGGTTTTAAACCAATCGTTGTCAATTCCAGACTACATATATTATCACTACTTTTCTATTTTATATGTTTCTTTATAATTAAAAATTATATAGTTTTATGGTTCTCTCTGCTTGTTTCTAGAAAATTAGTATACATCAGAAGTAATATGTAATAATTTATATCTATGAACGTTAACATTTTTCCCATTTATAGCAGTGCCTAGAGGAAACTTGAAAGAAAATGAATATATTCAGGCGTAACTTTGCGGAAATCCATATTTAATAATAACAAATAATTTTACGGTATTTTAAGATAACATCAAATTAATATTTTAATAAAACACTTAAAAAATATAAAAATATATCTAGAGACGATTCCGCCTAATTTTCCTGTTAAGCCGACGTGACGTCACAAACGCCACGCAGCCAAACCTAAACTAAAATATGTATGGCAGAAAACGTAACTTTTGTGGCTAAGTAAACTATATAAAAACTCATACTGGATGTACAGGTCAGTATCAATATCAATAAAAATATGTTGTATCCAAACACTCCTAGTAGTTATTATCGTAAAGACTCCATAGCTTCATATAGATGACCCTTCCAAGATTCAGAAATTCATTTTTTTTTACTGTTATACTTGTTATTTTTCATACAAAATATTGCCGGAAAATAAGCATTCCTATATTTTATATATTAAATTTTAATAAACATATTAGTATCCTTAAACCGATTCGTCAACAAATTTTTTGAAGCTGTGATGGCTCAGTGGCTTTGGCTATGGATGGCCGCGCAGCAGGTCCATGGTTCGAATCCCGCCACGAACTTGAGCTTCACCGCATGGTGGAAGGGCATTTTGCGAATGCCCGCCTGGCTCAAGTAGAAAATCTGTCGCCAAGCACCTAACGGTGTGTTCCGGCAGCAGTCCTTGACAGCCAGTGAAATAACAGGCAAAATGAGACTTAACAGGTTTGTCTCAAGGTGATGGGCGCAGTGCAGTTCGTCACTTGTGATGAAATGCATCTGTTATAGGCAGAGGATACCGCATAACATCAGGTGGGGCTCGCGATTGTTCCTTCACAATAACATAAAAAAAATTATATATATGTATATATATTACTATATAACAGTAAGGATTTAAGCGTGATTTTTATTTTCACATAATTAAATAAAAAAACTTTAAATTAATCATATCGTCTAAATCACTACCGTACGGAAGGGTTCCCAAGAACACTTGCAGCATGAGCTCGTTGGATCGCGTGGCTCAGATTTTGGGCTGACTATAGTGCAGTGAGCTCTGAGACCCGAGGGATGATAATACCAAATTCAATGATTTAAAAATTCGTTAATACTTCCCTCCTTTGACTTATATTATAATACACAACATGTGACCTTTACTTGCCGCTAGAACTTTACTGCCTTCCGATCCGTACAAGATATGTAAATTCGTATTTGTCCCTTGAGCATATAAACTTTCTTTATCAATATGATCGATCATAAACTTTGTTACAATTTTACTGAAGCATTCCAGAAGCTTCTTCCAAAATTTTTTTATGCTTTCGAATGGAAAACGGTTTTATGAGCAATTCTCTAAGAGAATAAAGAAGTGAAAATTCAGTCAAGGTATACATGTATAAAATAGTACAATGTTGCCTGAAAGAGATTGCTGCCTAGCAATAAGGCCGTGGATTGTACTATTTTTAAGATATTTTTTGTAAGTAGTATTAATAGTTTTAAAAGTGCAATAAAATGTTAATATTACTATACTTATTAATTTATTTCAAATACTAATTTTATGTATTGTAACCTACATAACTGCACTTCTAAAACGTTGGAAATTCATGATGTTCTGAGAAGATAGGCGAAACATTAATAGGAAACAATGTTACACAATTTATAATTCCCTTGCACTTTACCTTCTATAAACAAGTTATAAACAACATTCCTCATCATAGGCTTCCTTTTATGTGGGGTCCATTCAATGTGTCTTTCTCTCCAACAAAATGCATAGCAAAAGTTTTAGCTTCAGATTTATGGCCAACCTACCCTTACTTTCCTTGGGAATACTTGTTGTCATTACCAGATTATAAGTGCGCAGAGTTGAGTAAAACCTGACAATCACAAAAAAAGATATAAATGCTGTTAATAAAAAAGTCTTGATCGTAAAAGAGATAAAATTATAGTTTGATCTAAAAATGTTTTTTTTTATCCCTTATACGTAAGCCTTTGACCACTATCTCACCTGATGGTAAGTGATGACGTGGTTGAAGATGTTGTTCAGGCTAAACTAGAATTCACCTGTTCACCACCTCCGTTGGGCGGGAATGGCAAAGCATTCCTGGTCATTCCCGGACCCCTCCTGCTGGGAGGGGCGTGTAGGCCCCGCTGTAAAAGCGGGCGGTCGTCGAAGGGGGACTGGACGCAAAGGCTCTGCCGGTCTCCCAGTCCTCCTCCACACAAACGATGCCGGAATGCCGCTGGGTTGTTTAGTGGGTATACCGGTCTTCTACCGGGGAGTCCCACATACCCCGTCCATCCCCCGATGGAGGGGCATGCGTAAAGCATATTTCCCAGCGTCAAAAAAAAAAGACTAAACTAGAATTACTAGCTCTCAATGACAGCTGCCGGAACACACCGATAGGTGCTTGGCGACATATTTTCTACTTGATAGTGGTAGCTAGCCTGGTGGGCATTCTGAAAATACCTTACCACCATGCAATAACGACTGTTATCCTAAGACAACAACCGGGACCGCTCCGAAGCATGGAAGCGGTCAGTAGTAGGGTCACTAGCAGTCACCCATCCAAGTCATGACTGCGGTGGACGTTGCTTAACTTTGCAATCTTCGCTACGAGCGGATCTAAACTTACTGTGCGCCATTTTATCTTCTTACATAAACATCAAAACAGTTATAAACTTAGTTAGCTAATCATCATCACCCGGAACGGAACACTTTCAGTGTTGGAAACTGGTTGGCACTTTGACCGCCACAATGTACAGATATAATTTGCATCTATATTGGTTTACGAGACTCTCGCAATGTCGTCGCCCATCGATTCTACTCATGGATAAATCTCCCCCTTCATTCCTCCATAGTTCTATCCTATTTCGTTCTGTCCCCGCATAACTACACTTCATTCTTTGGTTTGTTGTAATCACTCAAGAACCAATTTTTGCATTTATTATCTATACTTTGACCGATGAAACCTGCCAATTGCTTTTTAATATTTTTATGTTTGCAATAACGCAAACATAACAATATTAAAATTTACATTACAAAATTACAAATATACGCTAAGTTTTTTTTTTTGTTTAAATTTAAGTTTATTCTTTTATATTCCGCACATGACTTAATTTTTTTCCTATCGTATATTTGTAATTTTGTAATGTAAACCGTATAGCAGGCGTTATTGCAAAAATAACAATATTAAAATTATAAAAGTTGCGTCATCATTTACAAGTATAAAACCAATTGCAAATTTGGTCTTGTTTGTAGTACAACGTAAGTTGTACTAAAGATATCGGTGTATCAATACGATGGTCAAAGAACGATAGGAAGATTTGAGATATGACATCATGTCATGTTAGCTCAATTGGTTAGAGCATACCCCGGCTAAAGGGATGGATGAACGTGAGTTCGTATCCCGCACATGACTTAAATTTTTCCTATAGTACATTTGTAATTCTGCCAATTGCTACTTGAAAATTCTATTCAATCCTAGATATACGTCGATGATTGATAATATTTAGTTAAGAGGCATTTTACATTTTAATGCGGTATACGAAGATTTTAAGCGCTTAATTTACTATCATAGGAAATATCTACAAGTTGTTTAATAATTGATAAAAAAAGAATAATCTGTTCTCTTTTCAGTTAATGTACCAGATTTACAAACATAACATTAATTATTTTGTAGTGACCAATCTCCCGCACCTTGTTTTACGATTTAAAGTACACATAGCCAACTTCAGAGTTCTATCTCTTGTATAAATATTCATCAAATTAACTAAAAAAAAAAACTGTACATCAGGCATATAATCCTGTTGACACATAGTGTACTAGAATATCGATAATTAATCGTCATTGTAGAAAAAAAATAAAGATCTTGCGCCAATTTCCACGAATTATATCAGCAGTTTACCACGATATATTGTGTTTAATAAAGTGTAATTCCAAACAAATATTATATGAAAAGAAAGTCCATTCTTTTATTAATCTGATCTTCAATAAATTGTGATATTAACTCTGTTTTGTTAGACAAGAAAAAATATTTAATATAACTCGAAATGCTTATAAATTGAAATGTACAAGCGCGAGGCGATCAGTACCGCGCGAGCGCCCATCGAGGTAGGACCCGTGTTCGTTTTGCCTTGCTCTGACGTTTCGTACGCGGAACGCTTAGACGCAAGTTTATAGTGCGACCACAGAGTTTTGATCATGTCTTTATTTTTTTAAGTAACAAACTATACTCTATATTTGTTGTCCATAATATAAGTATTGTTGTCTTGTTAAGTAACTACATCTTTAGTTTCTGTTCATCCATTGTGTTAAAAAAAGGAAACGTCACAATTATGCAGCCATATACAGCGTTATTGGAAAAATGCTAACAACCTCAGAGGGTTGACTTCTTCTTTTTGGTCTGCTAGTTTTTATATTATTCTAGTTTAAATTAGTAACTCACTATAACTTTTGTTTTAGGAGGATAAGATGGCAGGCGAATAATTGATTTCCAATACTTTTGGATTCAGTTTATGTCTATAAGTGAACACAGCGATAACTTCAGCTGGAAATTAAACTACCTTCCTCATTTGTACAAACCGGGATACCAGTTAGCGGTCGATAGTCGTATTTACAAATTCACCATAAAATCTGCGTAAGTCCGACTTTCATAATACAAATGGTTTTCAAAAGGATGCATCCTTGCCCATACAAGAAAAAATCCATATTTTTCTGAGATAACGGAAGTATTTTGAATATTTTGATGAAATCTGAAACCAGCAAAAATTACATTTTGGCCCCAAAATATTACGTCATTTCATATAAATCTCGTAACTACGTCAACAGTTATAAACCTAGAAAACCGCAATTTTGCATATGTATAAGTCATTTTTCACTCGATACATTTTGCAACGCAAACACTTACCGATGCAAATTTGCGTATTAAATAATCTCGTAACTAATTTTAAACTTCAAAACCAAAAAATCTGAAATAATACAGGTGTATAAATTACATGTAAATAATAATATCAAAGAAGGACCAAAGCCGTAGGTGGTATAGTTTTTCAGAAAAAAATATTGCTCTCCAATACAGTTTTCCCGCCAAAGTTCTTAAAACAATTGGGTTGTTTTAATCTTGTTACTTTAAAATATTTGGCGTAAAAATCTGTAACAATTCATGGCTAAAGAACATTAGTAAATTATCATATTAAGAGAAGAATCGAAGTTTTAGGTGAGTTAGTTACAAAAAAATTAAAATAGCAATTAAATTACTATTTCCCACCATTTTTGTCGTGTGTTCAAACCCCATTTCCAGTATTTTTTTTTATAAAGAGGTGTATTATCATTTATTTTCAATAGAGGAAATAGTGAGCATAAGAGTATATAGTGAGGATGGCATTAGTATCAAGAAGTATATACGTTGGTTATAGATTGCATCAAAGATATTCGATGATAAAACAAAAAAACCTCAAAATCTGTAAATATATATTTACATTTCGCTGTTTGGTCTACTCAAACTAAATGGATGAAAATGTTATTTTTTTAATGGTATAGGTGATATATTGTGGTATGGGAATATGAGGGTGACTTGTTTAAGTAATGGAAAACCAAAAACGTCATGGGACGTTTGTGGTTGGTACTAAGTTGTTTTCCGGATGCACAGAAAAATAAACCTCAATCCTATGCATGGTCATTATAGCAGACAGTGTTAACGACTGGATATAGATACTGAAGAGTGTGAACGAGGAAAATAGCAATTTTTGGAAAATTTAAAAGAAAGAGCTTTTAGTCCGCAGCTTTTAATCAATCCCGTTACGTCAAATATTTATATAATTTTAAGCTGTATATTTTTTTTATTATTAAAGTTTATTGTTGCAATAAATGATTCAAACATATCTATTTTTTATTCATCAAAGATGAAATGTAAATATACGATTCACGATGTAGGTTGACTATTTAACCCATTGATATCTGCGATAATGATAACAATAGAATTTCATTCATAAATATGTACATGCCTACTTCTTTTCTATAACATTAGCAAGTAATCGACAAGAAATTGATTATTTACTCATGCCAATCACACAATTTTTAAATTTGCAACTTACATTTCTTTATTAATGAGTGCTAGTATCAAAATATTTTACTCACAGTCACGCTATTCCGTCGTCACTTCTTTCGCTTGTGTAAGCGATGCGCTGGCATTTACCTAAACTTCAGTAGCGTGATTTTGTGAAATGGCTCTTAACAAAAATCTTCGTTTTGAATTTTATTTCGTATAGTAGTTCCAAGCGTTGTCTCTCCGTGGCTTTTTGTGGGACTATGAGCTCATTGAATTACATATACATGACAGTTTCCGTGTATATATATTATTTTAAATATTAAACGAATAGAATAGTTAAGATTGGACTCCGCAAATACCAAAGTGAGGCCGGTTTTCATCATGTGTGTGAAGTTACTGTTATGTTACCGTCCAAGTTACTTATACACGATAGTTTTCCGTATATTTATATAAAAAAAAATATGAGGGGACTCTGAGAACAGCCAAGGGAGGCCAGTTTTAAGAGCATGTGTGTGACATTACTACGTTACCATCCAAGTTACTTACGTGCGAAACGTGATTCCATTCTGCTTTTTAGCTTTTGTAGGTTGATTCTTACACATTACAACTGGGCATTTTCAATGTTTTATGAATTCTCGTAACCTTTCGATCCACGCTAACGAATAGTTCCGTTTTACGTGTTTGCGTGTAATTGTGTATGTATACGACGAGTTTTAGTTTTATCCGGCCTTACTTCGCTATTAGCAGAATTCCACTTTAACTGGTATGCTTATTTAGTCTGAAATTTGAACAAACTAGGTGTCACCAGCGAAGCATAATGTATACGGACGATGTTAAATATTTATATACCTTCCTGGTCTACATTATTCAATTCCAACCTTACATTTGTGTAAACATAACAAAAGATGTTTTATGTATGTTATTGCCGAGTTTACTTCGTGAATTCATCGACTTTCTAGTGACCCGAGTGAATAGAAAGGGCCTCGTTGTCTGCCTCAAATGCGGCAAATGGATTGGGCTTTTTCTACCTGGGCAACTTTTGGGTTCTTTTTAGATCTTGTCGTTTTGATTGGCTGGGTAAAGTATATATATAGATACGTATTGTAGGTAATGAATATGGAATAAATTGACTACTCATAGTTTTCTACAATATTTCTAGAAAGACCTTCCTGAATATTTGTGCATTATTCAGGAAGGTCTTTGTTTAGTGTCCGAAGTAAAAAAAGGATTCATTAGGTATATAAATCCGCTATGTCCGTTTGTCTGTATTAAAGCATATTAATACCCACTGCGCACTTTATATGTGTCCTTGTTCTTGCGCTAATTAAGTCTAACATCTTTATTTTTTTATGCCTGATATGTTAGCCTTTGACCACGATCTCACCTGATGGTTAGTGAAGATGTGTTCGAAGATGATGTTCAGGCTAACCTAGAAGAACCTATAAACATGATTCAAATGTTAATCATAATGATTGCTCGTATCATATGGGACGTGCTATACAGAAAACTGCACACCAGATACAAACATAACATCTCAGATATAACACTGCAGTTGTGCCGGGGCAATTAGTTCCGACCCTCCCAATGTCTCTGGGCAAGGACTCAAGCTGAGGTACGTACCCCACAGTGATGCCCTTGAGCCTGCTGTCAACCCCTCCTTCAATAGCTGTGCGTGTTCAGCGCCAGCAGGAGACGGAGGTAGAAAGCGCTTTTTACCTTCTACGCCCGTCACGGGAGAATACAAGCATTTTCCTCGCTGGAGTGGGGTGCAAAATTGTGTTAACAAAGCTCAGGATTCCATAAAAGTAGTCGCGCCAAATATAAAACAATAACAATACAATAACTAAGATTTAATTACATATAAAATCAGCCAATTTCATCGTCACTGGATGTGCCATAATTAAGTATTTTTTTATGGTGATATAATATTTTCATCTACATGTTTATATTTCACCTGAAGACTGACGCGAACGGAAAACTTCAGACATCGAGATTCCCTTTGCGTACCTCCTCACGAAGTTAAGGGGTGCCTCGTAACTAATAAATAAGTTCCGGTGTCGACTTCCCCCGATCAAATTAAACTCCTTGATCAACTTGATGATTTATTGAAGAGGAAAGAGGCTAAAATTATTTCTTCCGTAATTTTGCGAACATAAAGTTATAGGACGGTCAAATGTACCACCTGAAGTATTTTATGTGAAATTATTTAACAATTGTTATGACATAATAACCGGGCTCTATGCTGCATGTTTACCTAACTAGCTACCATTTCCAAGTAAAAATTTGTTAGAAAGTACCTAACGATGTGGAGTCAATAAAAGTAGAGCCTGCTTAAGACTGTAGGAAAGTCTCAAATTTTCATACAAAAAGAGAAAACGTTTGTACCCCCTAAACAATCACCGATTATAACGATTTTTGGATATGTTATAGATGTTATCAATATCCAGGTTTATAGGTTTTGATTTTTATCATTATATCAAAGGAATTTGAATTATTGGGCATTTAAATACCAATATTTTCTCAAAACTTGTATCTCTAGTTTGTGAATTATATATAGGAAAAATAATGATATATAAAGAAAAAGGAAATCAATATACCTAGTTTATTCTGTCAGTTATAAAATAAGACCAAAATATATAGATTTGATTATTGTTTACTATAGGAGAAAAGTTTTCTCTCAAAACGCAAGTCAAAACTTGAAAAAGCTGCAATTGTCCTTATCGCACTATTCTGCTCAGACGTTTAGCGGCGAAACAGCATCACTTTGTTAAAATACCTATTTTTCTATAGGAGCTTCTCTTCCAGTTTCTCTTAACATCTTTCGACGTTCTGTATTATCAAAAAATTTAGTAACAAATATCTGAAGCTGAAATCCAAGTAAAATGTTATAGCAGTAGACATTTTAACAACAAAGAGCAAATAATAAAATATACTTAGTTTAAGTGTAGCCTAGTTGCACGATTCACTATATCTCTATAGAGTTCGTAATCCTTTAGCGGATTTTGCCACCCACCGACACTTGTCGAAGTTATTATATCAATAATAATAACTTAACAACTTTAAACGGTTTAAATCGCATATATTTATTATTATTTTTGTCCCGACGAGTCACCCCGTGACCACGATCACTGCAGTGTTTGAAACGTCGGGACAAAAATAATGATAAATAACACGATTTAAACCGTTTAAAGTTGTTTAATTACTATGTGTAATAATCGCGAAACCTAAGACAACATTAATAACTTCTTATTTACACCATCAATATGTTGTACAGTAATGATATATAAACTTATCTAGCTATATCGACCTTTTGGATGTCGTGAAAAAGAACTTAGGAAAAGCTTATGACGAATGAGCATCATGCCAATACTCTCGGCATCATAAATAGGATGTTATTGCAAATAAGGAACACCACAGAGGTTTGCAGGGTTTATCAATGAAACTAGCAATTTGAAGGTCAAACTTTCTGTGTTTTGCGATGTCATAGATAACGAAACTATAATAATATATGTTTGTATTTGAAAAAATATATTGTACCAACCCCAATTACGTGACGTGCTGTGAGTAGTTTTTTTATTGCTGATTCGTATGTCTTTAACCACAGTCTCACCTCATGAAAAGTGATGATGTGCGAAGGTGTTACAGGCTCTAACTAGAATTACTGGCTCTCAGACAGCTGCTGGAATACATCGTTAGGTGCTTGGCGACAGATTTTCTATTTGAGAGTGGTCGCTAGCTAGGCGGGCATTCGCTAAATGCCCTTCTTCCATGCGGTGAAGCTCTAGCCCGCGGTGGGATTCAAACCATGGACGTGCTGCGCGGCAGTCCATAGAAAAAGTCACTGAGCCATCACTACTTCTAAAAATTTATACTAATTAATAGGTGTAATGAGCTGTTTTATCGATTACATCAACAAAGTTGGATAGTTTGATACTTTCTTCCTCATTCAACACCAATATCTGATTAAACAAACATGTCAGACGTGTCAGAGGTTTAATTTAACCCACTCAAATACAGCGAGACCTTCTAAAGGCAACTTATTTATTAGTTACGCGCCTGCCTTCTAACTTCCTTAGGAGACGAGCCTTGAATTCTGATGTTAGATCTGATATCTATTTACTCATATTTACGTTGTATTTATAGCTACGTGTGCGCTTGTTATAAAAGGAGTGATACATTGGAGGGCCAATGCGCCACCTCGGTTTTACATCTTCTTCTTTAGGTGCCTCTCCATTACTGGAGGTTGGCCGTCAGCTCAGCGAACTTATTCTTATCCTGTGTCAAGCGAAATAGGTCTTCCACGCTGGAAATACTGGTCCATTCTCGAATGTTTCGCAACCAGGACTTTTTCCTACGTCCCACGCATCGCTTTCCTTCAATTTTGCCCATCATTATAAATTGGAGAAGCTGGTATTTCTCGTGACGTAGGACTTGGCCGAGCTACGCGACTTTTATTCTTTTGATGGTTTGTAACAATTCGCGGTTCTTGCCGACGCGCTGGAGTACTCGCTCATTGGAAATTTTCTGTGTCCAGCTAATGTGATCTCTACGATAATGATAATCTACGATAATCGAAAGCTTCCAGAAACTTCTGCAATGGAGTATTCTCACTCGGAGGCTTATAGATAATTGGCGGCTGCATAACACTCTTTCCATTCTCTTCAGAGTAGCTCAGGCAATTTCAATCTGGGTTCGAATTTCTTGTTCACTGTCCCATCCTTCATTCACCCAAGCACCGAGGTACTTATACATCCGAACTCGCATTAAATCTGTTCCTGCTACGGTGGTTTTACACGGTTTTACATGTTGGCTCTAATTGGGAAGTATATAGCCAAGCGTATGCTGAGATGCAGGTTACGCAAGGAGAACCCGAACCATGGAGCTACTGTGGAACAGTCCATAGCCATAGCTAAATTATACTGCATTTTAGTGATATATCCATTTTAGGACATGACTTGGATTCGCCTGCGGCTTATTGACATTACTTCAATAGAACTATGAAGTAACTGTATTGACTTTTATACAAATTTAACTTCTGTAACATATAATTAACTTATATAAAATGTACAAAATGTTCCTTTTATTTTAACTTTGAAATAAGACTCGTACGTCTTATTTCAAATTTAAAATAAAAGAAATGTAAGTAACATGACTGTCTAGGAATGCCTTGCTTAGTTGATCTGAGAGGAATGCTTATCATACTCACTTAATAATCTCCATCTAAGGTGACGTACTAAAGGAGCTAGTACGGGGTTGGTCTAAGGATCGAAACCTACAACGGTTTTGAGATACACACCAAGCTTTTTAACGCTCTTCTAGGGTGCTACTCCTTTAAATAAAAATATTACTCAGCACCCAAGTATGTGTTCATGCAGCTGTACTTACTTTAAAGTTTCTTTCAGATCAACTTTGATACGATACTTTTTATCAGCAAGTGATATAGTGTTCATATGTTTCGGATTATATTTGCTGATGCATCCTATTTTTCTTTTTCGTACTAAAATAATGTACTTGAGGATTTATTAATGAGTCTGTCGTCAAGCTAACGGTATGTTCCGGCAGCTGTCTTTGAGAGCCAGTGAAATTACAGGCACATGAGACTTAACAACTATGTCTCAAGGTGACGTGCGCAGTGCAATTCGTGACTTGCATCTGTTATAGGCAGATGTTAGTCCGCTTAACATTAGGTGGGCCTCGAGCTTGTTCCGTCTCAATAACATAAAAAAAGAGTATGTGTACTGTATAGATTATTTTGTGTTCCTTCGAGCCAGTGTACATAAGATCTACCATGAGCCTAGAAACGTTTAGGCAGATTTTAGATCTTTAATGTACACTACGCAACGGCGTAAGTCGCTTAAATACATGGTTATTGTGATTTACATTTAGTGAGTATCCCGCTAATTTATATAGTAATTTTTATATTTTAAATATGGAATACATTGTGTCACCTCCGCGAGCCATCCCGCTTATACATATTTTTTTTCATTCACACTGGCTCTCTAGCTCATAAATAGAATAGGTGACTAAAATTGAAAGTCCCATTAGCAACAGTTAGATCTATATACCAGTTGCTTACCAGTCTCCGTATTATTATTTGCTCCGGTATTTAGTGCATATAGATACCTCAGTTGGAAAATGTCATGACAGCTGCTGCTTACCCTCGTTTTTGGAGGACTGACTAGGGGTTATATTATAGCATAAGAAACGCAATTCTGAACTACTGACTGGTTTAATTACGATGTAGTTTAATGAAAGGTAAATTGATAGATAAACATACACTTTTTGATGTTACACAATGCATGCATTACTGAAATATGGTATAACTAAGACCTGGAGCCCAACTTCCACCATTTACGAAACCATCATAAAAAAGGAGCGTTTTGTTGCATGCTAAAATAATCATTCGTAGACACGAACTATCACCGACCCACAACCGCGTCAAGCAATATTGCTTTGATGCTACTTAATCAACGAATGAAATATGTATCACAGATGTGCAAGTGAGATACAAGATGTTTATAATATAGCGTTATTCTGCTCACACTGCTTCGAACTACGATGTTACGGAACGGTTTTACCATAGTTTTACGATATTTTATTGTATTCTGCACAACAGCTGTCTGTAACTTTTTATAGTTCCATCAAAAAAATTAACTGCATTTATTTTAAAATATAAATAAAATCATTTTACGTAATTTACGCAATCATTAAACCCATTTTTATCGTAACATGTCAAAATCAACTTTAAATCCACTGCTAGAAAGGAACTTTTTTAATATGGGTAAACATGACGGATTTGTCGGTGGAACAGTAATACTTCGTATTAAATTTCACGTCAGAGTTCGCGAAATGAGTGAACAATTTGTTGTGACGTCATCAAAACAATAAGCGATTCTATTACCATTTGTAAGCTTGCTTAATTGACGTGGAGGTATACAATTTAGCAGTAAGATTGAGTTACTATTACTATAAGAGGTGAGAGTTGGCCCCTAGGAGTTTTATTATCTAACTCGTATTGGGCATCGTTTTCAAAAGAAAATATCAAATTTATGTCAAATTAACTCCATCTCTATTTTAGTTACACAATTACGCCTCATGGCAAGCGTATATTTGCCTCGAATTGCCCGTAAAAATACAGATACTGTCTACGATCTTATCGCAATAAAAGAGTACGCCCGTCGAGTAAGTTTATTTATGACAATTATTAGTGAGAAAATAAATTAGAACTCCTCTCTTATAAATACAACACATAAAAAGCCCATTCGGTGCCGCCGTCAGATATACGACTCCAATCTAAGCTCAAATACACACTGTGAAATACATTTTGTCAGAAAGTACGCGTTTACCTAATGCTTCCATTACTTTCATGTGAAGATGCCTCATGTCTTTATGTAATTGTGACAGAGCTAGCGCGAGTCCCACCTGATGTTAAGTAGACTACCTTATGCCTATAACAGAAGCGCTCGTGGCAAAGTTTGCTTAGCTGTTCTTAACCGATCAGTTAAGCAACGCCCGCCGCGGTCATGAGTTGGATGAGTGACCGCTAGTGACATTACTACTGAGCGCTTCCGTGCTTCGGAGGCCATGTTAAGCCGTCGGTCCCGGCTGTTGTCTTACGATGGCAGTCGTTACAGCATGGTGGTAGGGTATTTTGCGAATGCCCGCCCGGCTAGCTACCACACTCAAGTAGAAAATCTGTCGCCAAGCACTTAACGTTGTGTTCCGACAGCTGTCCTTGAGAGCCAGTAATTCTAGGCTAACCTGAACAGCATCTTCGACGACATCATCACTTACCATCAGGTGAGATTGTGATTGTGTTATTATAAGCTATATAAAAAAAAGCATTTCATCACAATTGACAAACTGCACTGTGTGTCTACCCGTCACTCACTCACTCGACATACAGTTGTTATTATCTTCATCTTCTCGCTTATCCCATTCATGTGCACAATATATCGTCACTAGACAACACAAAAACAAATAAAAATATAAGTTCGCTAACAATGGAAATCCATATTTCAAAATAACAAATATTTTAATGAATTTAAAGATAACTTTAAATTAATATTTTGTAAAATCACTTAAAATATATTATGAAAATATAGCTAGTTACAATTCCGCCTATTATTCTGTTAAACTGACGCGTGACGTCATATACCGAAATAATTTTCTACGCTCTCCGATTCTACACGAACATGCTCAGGAGGTCTTGATTCTTCGAGCAATACTAGATATATTTTTATATGTTTATAGTGTTTTACTAAAATATTAATTTAATTGTTTTTTGAATATATTTAAAAATATTTGTTATTATTATAACACAAGGACATAATTATAAAAACATTTGGATTCGTTTTACTGCCAGATTTTTGGCCAACCTCTAAAAAAGGAGAAAGTTCTCAAAACGGCTATATATATTTTTTGTTACGCGGTTTTTCGTCCATTTCTAAGATGATTTTGATGATTCTCTTTTGTTGGAAATAATACATCTATGGTGGTCCCATTTAAATTTCATGAAATCGGTTGAGTAGATTTTAAGTCATAGTCAATTAACTGAAAAATGTATTTGCGTACCTTGATGATTTGATTGTAATTGCAGCTCAGGTAGATGCTGAACTGTATTTTACATGAGTGATTGATCTTGTAAGAAGTATACATAGACAAAATTTCTAACAGGACTAAACGCCAACTGAAAAGTATGAACTTGGTATCATGCTCATTCAAAACGCTGACCTAACATTATCAGAGTAAGACTTCCACAAGTTATTTCGTACGTTTCAGTATTAGGTTTCAGTTCCACATTTTTTTAAATAATCTTTTGATAATACTTACAGTAATTGGTAATTAGGGTGACCTGCATAGGACCCTGTTCTACGCCCAATGTGCACCAACACCCTGCTCATATCAACTTGAGTAGCGTGTTTCTCAGCCGGTGCATTTTTTGCCTCAGTCGCATTAACGATATCTAACCTGTTATAGAAATATGTTTGTTAGATATAAATACAGTTATGTTTAGCGATTTAAAGCAGTTCTTATTATTAGAAATACCCAAATAGAGGTAGATACTTTTTTAATTTTGATTTTTGAGACGCCAATATAATGAAAAGAGTTTCAATCAAGCGTCATAATAAGTTTAAAAGAAACCAGGTAAAGTTTCTCGTGTGCCCTCTGGCTTAATTTGTAACTTTTCACTAAAGGGAATAATATATATTACGCAGAGTTTTTATCCAATAAAATGGTGTACGTAACGTATTTGGTTTATCAGCTCTTGGGATATTTTATGGGCTTAAAACGTGGCTCTGATTTATAGGGGATGAAATGAAAATGTAAGTTACAGTAACCTTAATCGCACAAATACACTGAGTTTGTTACCTTGGAGAAGCATGAAGATAGCATTGTAATGAGGTAATGGGCAATTTGAATAATAACGTATGGAGTGAAATGAACGTCTTTTAATCCTTCAATATTATACACTTGTACGCTTGTACAAGTGTATACTGTTGATGGATTATATAGCTACCTAAATGGTTTTTGAGATCACCTTGAAGCAGTGATGGCACAGGGGTAACAGTTATGATCTGCTTCGCAGGGGGTTCATGGTTTGGACCTCACCGCAGGTAAAAATATATGCGGTGATATTTTTGAAACGAAATTCTCTTTGGTTTTTAACATATTTAAATATTATAAATTAAACCGGCAAAGACACTCACTTTGGTGATCGAATACGTCGACTCGGGTTTCGAGCATATGAGATGCTCATCATCAGGGCGAGTGCGTAGCTGCGTCTACGAGCTTTCGGCGGGATCTGATCTGACCCGAGTTTCCAGCATCTGATATGCTCGAAACCCGGGTCGACGTATTCGATCCCCAACGTGAGTGTTTTTGGCGGTTTAATTTATAATATTTAGATATGCGATGATAGTACATTCTTCTAATACACCTAATGGTATGTTCCGGGAGCTATTTTCCAGAACCAAAGTGTACTCAGTAAAGCCTGTTTAGTATCCTTGACTACATTATCACTTGTCACAGGTAGGATGGTGTTCTTTTTTATGCTGTTGTGACGTCATAAGTCAGAGCGGTAAACACTGTCTATAACAGATGCATTTCGTCAAGTGTTGAACTGCACTGCGCACGTCATCCTAAGACATGGGTACAATTGTTCAGTCTCTGTGCCTGTTATTTTACTGGCTCTCAAGGACTGCTGCCGGAACACATGTGAACGCGCGGTGTAGCTCAGATGGTTCAGGCGCTGGTGGGGAACGAAGCATGGTCCTGGAGCACCACAGTCTATAGGTATAACCTCTCGGCTATAGCTATGTTCTATCACAATCACATAAAAACAAAAAAAATAAAAACAACGAATGTAAAGTTTTTATAAGCTACTTTTCAAATGTACTTATATTTGAACCTAATTCGACTATCTGTGTATTCGTGCCTGAAATGGGCAAGATTTCATAGACTAGTTCATAGATCAAACTTGTTGTCTCCTGAGTACTTTGAACCTATTTCTACAGAGGACGTAGACCGTTCAGCTTTTGGAGTGAACGCACCTTTTCAAATTGGCCCTGATATTGGAATAACTAACTTATGTAATGTAATTTCGGAAGGGATGGCATCCATTATAGGTACTATATAAACAACGCTGTTTAGAGGATCAAAGTACCTTTCAAAGGATGTTACTTGAATTCCCACTAAAGTTAAAAACTTACTTGAATTCCCACTAAAGTTCATATGTGATTCAAACTTTTTAATTGTTAATTTTATTCCCCAAACATTTAAATAGGTCAGAAATTTGTTACTTCCGTTCATCTTGTAGATAAAAACAAATAAAAAAACAGCATTTGTTTCGTACCAACGACGTACTGAAAACGGTCAGTTTTTGTTTAGATTTGAAGTTGTGGTAAAAACTAAAAATATTTTTTTTAATTACGGTCTGTAGTAATACGAAACTGTAAAAAACCCCGATCTAGTACTTTACCAGTTTTTTTTTTGTGTCAAAAAAATTCAATAGCAAATATCAATCTCTAAACGAAGTTCAAATAATCTAAAAATAAAAGTAAACCTATGAGGTTTGATAAGCAATATTTGTCATTTATTAATCGGTAAATAATTTTGCTATCTACCCTTTTTTTTTGTCTTTTGCTACGCGTACCACAAATACACTTACAGTATCACTGCACATGTTCTTAGAGTCACTTTTATGCGAACGGGTAACATTTTTCAAATCTTCTAATACTTGATTCCACGTGCCGGAGAGTTTATAGCCTTCTTCCCTATTGAAACCCCTACATTTGGATATGTCAATCGCTTCCTGGACTAATCTGGGAATGTAGCCGCGCTCCGTAGATAGAACCTGTGGATTATGAAATTCGATTCAGTGATTAGGGCCCGAGTCTAGCAGGTGTTCAGCAATGGCAGATTTGTACACTTCGTTGTTTTTTACTGCCTTTATGTGCTCACAAATGAGCACACATGTCGAAATATCGGGAGTTCAAAAATAAATATCTCCACGGTACAAATCCCGTAAGTCATAATAATATTTATGTAGTAAAGCGTGATAGTTTAAAAAATGCTTAGACTTTCTACCGTTAACAAGCATTGTATAATAATTAGTTGAACTCGGGGCCATTAACATGTAATCGAGCTACTCGAACTTGAATAAGTTTCACAACCACCGAGTCCAATGAGTCCAGTATTCTCAGCGGAATTCTTTATGATTTCAACGGATATTATTCTAGAAACTGGTTCCATAGAACAAACATTTTTTTTTCGAAAGTATTGAATTTTTTAATTACTTATAAACGAAAACCTTAGTTAAGGATACTTACAAGTTTGTTTGGAACAGAACCAAATCTGTATCCGTGATATTACTATCATAAAATGGTCACAGATAATTTTCAGCAATTTTAGTGCAGTGGGATTACTGGGACCACAGGCTCTTGGTAACGTCCTTGCGATACCACCATAGGCCCACTGCCTGGGTCGGAGGGACTGCGGGCCCATGGCAGCAGCCCCAATATGTCTTTACCACTTGTGGGACCACCCACTAGTGGTAAAGAAATATTGGGACCAAAGGGCCCTTCATATTATAAAATGTTGGTCAGCATTACGAACATTTTTATACCTAAAAGCTTTTAAACATTCCCAATTATTTTGGGCCTGTTGCATTTCAGCTTTCTACTAGGTATAGACGCAGACTCTGATACTGAAAATGTCTCTGGTCTGACTCAGAGAATGAACCCAAGACCTCCAGTTTCTAAAGCGGGTCTTTTACACACACACCATAGAAGTACCTAAGTAAGTGAACATTATAAATATATGAAAATATCTTTCAACGGAACTCAATTCACCTCTGAATAGGTCGATGATCGCAACCGTTTAACGAACAGTAGGTAATATAACGGAGATCGGTTTCAAAATAAAAACGTTTACATAAAGATCAAAGCGATGCCGATAGAATGAAAGAGACGGATATTACACGATCGACGAGATTTCGATTCAATTTCAAATGTTCAATGGAAGAGATATTTATTTGCGACAAGCTCGCGTCGAGTCGCGCTTCGAGGGATGACGGCGGCGGAACGTAAATCTATGATTTAAACGGCTATTTGTGAAAATATTGGATAAAATCTTTATAGCTTGTAGGCAAATCCTTGACCACTATCTCATCTGAAACATCTTACCACAGTGTTTTACCGCTAAACATCAGGCGGGCATCGTGCTTGATCGATAGATCAATATCAAACAATCACATAAAAACAAAAGACGTGACTGAATGTAAATATTTTAGTAAAACTAATTTACAAATACTCCTTACAGTAGTTCTTAGATCAAAAAATTAAATAAAAAAATCAAAATTGCTGTCTCCTGAGTGAGAGCAACTCTAAAACATTAAGAATAAATTTCTGTATAGCTAGTATCCCGTGGGGTGCCGGGCTAAAATGTGACCCCCCCCCATCTCTACCCGTTGGTGTCGTAAGAGGCGACTAAGGGTAACATACCAGAAGGTGGGCAGCAGCGCTTTCTGAGGAACTGATATCTCACACTGCGATCCCCAAGACGCCTGCCAAGCGTGGGGATTACGGCAAATCCCCCCAAAATGTGGGAGGCTGTGTTGTTGCTGTGTGACAATCCGGCTGATACAGTACAGTATAGTAGGCAAACCCTTGACCACTATCTCATCTGACGATAAGTAATGAAACGGTCAAAGACGTTTTTTAGGTTAACCCAGAATTATTGGCTCTCAAGGACGGCTGGCAGAACACACCGTTACATTTTCTACTATCATTTTAATTTAATGAGTAATTATAACCGTAATGGCATTTGCGACTGTGGCGCCGCCTGAAATTTCTTAGCTGAACGAATTTGTGTACGGTATTAAAATTAGCACAATAATTGTGAGCTTCAGGCTACGCCACAGTTTGATACCAACAGCCGAACGTCCAGGTAAGTAAGTGACACTAATCAAAATGCACATTAAAAAGATTAACCTCATTAGAGTTTCTTTCTCGGTTTCTTCTCAACGAGCGTAATCGTAACCGAAATATGAATGTTTTATTTTGAACTATATCCCTATGATCTGTATCATACCTAGTTCTAGGTTAGCCTGAACAACATCTTCGACAACATCACCTACCATCAAGTGAGATCGTGGTCAAATGCTAACCTATCAAGCATAAAAAAAAATACCTTACCGCCGTGTTTTACTGACTGATGTTTTAAGACCATAGCCAGGACCAATGTTGACGTGCCCTCGCTATACAAATATGCTTAGTAGTAATTGCCACTAGCGGCCGAAGTAATGGCCGTAGTGAAGGTTGCTTGACCTATGTGATCAGTTTAGATCGACTAGACAAGCTCCACCACGAGTGCTTCACACATTTCTTATAGAAAGAACAGGTTTTATTTACAGTATATACAGCCAATAAAAGGTCATAACGTTTATGAAAAAGATTATTTATATTTATGAACGTAACGTGTTAATGAGAAATATATGTTTGATGGAGACTAAACGACTCCCAACACAAAAAAGTATGATATAACTTGTTGAAATCGGTACTAAGTTTATCAAAACACTGACCTCGCAATATCATGTTCGGACTTCTACAAGTTATTTCATATTATCATTTTATCTCAATTAAATCAATTAATATTGTTGTCACTTTTTGGTGATGCATACTGCTTACAAAATCATCAACCTAAAATACTGTTCACCAGCAAGAGTTTCAAATACTATTAAATCATCCAGGTATGCAAATACATTTTTCAGTTAATCTATATCTATTTATACTCTTTATACTCTATACATATATTAGAAAGAGGAAAGATTTGTATTTTTGTATCATGAACCGAATAAACTTAAAAACTACTGGAGCGATTAAAAAATTATTTCACCTTTAGAATTTTACTCTATTCTTGATGAACATAGGGTATAGAATATTTTCAAAAACTTAGGGATCCGTATGAAAACTGCGATGTGCATAAACTACACGTGTGAAAAAAATACCAACAAAACGTTATATCGAAAACACAGCGAAAATTGTTGACAATAGAGCAAAGTGATGTACTACAATTTCACATAGGACATTGTTCGGAACGATCAACTGCGGGTCGAGTTTCTGAACGCCTCCTTAGCATAGGAGTATACTTGTCTATGAACATTTTTTTTTGAAGTAAAAAAAGGAAAAAGGTGGTTTTGGTCTATGAACAATTTTGAGTTTTGGAAATAGTCGTAAAAATTGTTTTTGCTTGGAGTCTCGTGTTAATAATATAATTTGAATTTTACTTTTGTTGCGCGTGTTTGTTTTTGAACTTTGTAACTACGCGATCTATATAAAAAACATTTGATAATTGCAAACAGAAAAAAGTGGAGTGTTATGTTCGTGACGACAGGATTCTTCGCCCAGGCAGTAAGTACTTTTCTGATAATCGGCCGATTGTATTAGGTAGGGAAGCGCTAGGGTGAGGTCGTCGAAGATAGAAGAAAATCATTGTAAGTTTCACTGTATTATTGTTATTTCAGCCCCGCGAATCGCGGGCGAGTTAGGATTCAAAAAACAGGTTGTCCAGGTGGAAGACTTTGCTTACCATACCCATCTAGGCAATCTGAAATCTTAACAGACATCAATATCTTCAAAAAAGTCCGCAATACCATATGTCGAATTATAACAGTTATGTCACAATAATTACTTATTATGTGTTTCAATATTTTTTTTTTAAATACCCGTGCAAAGCTGGGCCGGCCGCTTGTTGACTATCTATCTTAAAAACTATACAACCGATTTTGATGAAATTTAAAATAAAACTTGGAGGTACACTCTACCCAACATTATTTTCTAAATCAGTTTATAATTGCCGGAGTAACCGCGTAACAAACATATAAAAAAAGAACACTGTTGAATTGATCTCTTTCTTTTTGTGAAGTCCGTTCAAAAGCACTTACATCACTTTTGCCTCATTCTAATTTACTGGCTAGGAGAACAAAGATATTAACTCTCAATTCTAGCGTCGCAATTATTATTAGATGCTATTGTATAATTCGATTGTAACATCTATCGAGACCTATTCAGTTACTCTATAGTAAGTATCATTGACAAACACACCGATTCGAGAGATACAAACATCTACAGTTTAATGGTTTGATTGAGAAATTATACCCCACCAGGACAATGTATTGGTTCTTATTTCATAGGCACATGAATGAATAGGCACATTTTGAAGCAGTGATGGCTCAGTGGCATTTGCTATGGACTGCCGCGCAGCAGGTCCATGATTCGAATCCCGCCGCAGGCTTGAGCTTCACCGCATGGTGGAAGGGCATTTTGCGAATGCCCGCCTGGCTAGCGACCACCCTTAAGTAGAAATTCTGTCGCCAAGCACCTAACGGTGTGTTCCAGCAGCAGTCCTTGAGAGCCAGTGCAATTACAGACACATGAAACTTAATAACTATGTATCAAGGTGACGGGCGCAGTGCAATTCGTGACTAGTGCAAAATGCATCTGTTATAGGCAGAGGTTAGTCCGCTTAACATCAGGTGGGCCTCGATCTTGTTCCTTCACAATAAGATAAAAAACAGTTTTTATTAGTAACTGATTACAACGGCGAACAAAGTTGTTGGTTACGCATCAGTTCGTTACCAAAGTGGCTGTAGGGATTTCATCGCCTGTATCTAAGTACAAAGAGTTACGTGAGGTGTTAGACAGACGTTGTGGAAATACTTACATTTTATTATATTCCTATTAAATATTATTGTCATCATAAATTAGATTGAGTCTCTTATCGGTAGTAATGACCATTATTTTTTTATTTTATTGTAGTAGCTATAATAATAATAAATAATAATAATAGCTTTTATTTATTCCTTATACTAAATTTTAAACAGAGTTTTATATACCTATGTTAGTTTTGTTAGACATTTTAATCTTATGTACCTAAGTTAGTTTTAGATTATTATTAGTATATGGACCGCTTGTAGCGGTAAAAACCTCCTCCAATTGCTTCCACTCATTTCTCTGCCTGGCAGTTCTTGACCAGAGTTTACCAGCGACCTTAACTATGTCATCACACCATCTTTGGAATGGACGTCCTCGTCTGTGTTTGTCTCTGGGGAACCAGTTTGTTGCGATCTGTTCCCATCTGTCCGCTGTTAGACGTTGTATGTGACCTGACCATTTCCACTTGAGTTTAAAAAAATCTATTATAATATCTTTAGCTTTTGTCTGTGATCTTATTGTCGTAGTTTTTACTCTATCTCTTCATTTGATCAATTCAATCTCTTAATTGAATAGGTTCATGTAGATCCTTTCTATGCCTCTTTGGCAGATTCTTAGTTTTTCTGCTTGTTTCTTAGTAATTGGCCATGTCTGACAGGCGTAGGTAAGACATGGTGTTAAGCATATGTGCATTACTTATTATATATAGTAGCTATAGTGTTGTATATAGTTCGTGGTATTTTGTTAATTAAGGCATTTCCTGATACCACAACACATTATTTATTTTTTTATTTGTCAAAGCATGTACTTTACGGCCTTCGTCACAATATTAAAAATTTGGCTTTTGAATATCGTGATTGATATGAAAAAAAATGTTATCTCTTGTCAACTATTTTCTACCGTTGACAACAAGCATTCATTTTCAATTTCCAATACTTTTCCATGAGTTCGTCTTACGGTCCAATTGATTCCTTACATCCTTCTCACATCTCAGCATCACATTTCAAATATTTTTAACCCTTCTATATCCCTTTGTGTTCATGTATACATTGCAATACTCCACACATAGTTTTTTTTTAATATAAAAACCTATTTTTCTAGACCGTTAAGATATTTGAATTAGAACATTCATATCTCATCATATAACATCATTTCAGCTCGATCGAGCCGGTCTCGATAACCCACCATCCGACTGACCTCTTTGGAGGTACACATCAAACCAAAGAGGTCGATTCCAACACGAGAAAAACGTTTTGTTCTCTAAAAAATTGTAAACGTGTTACCCGTGATTTTATATATTATTTTCAGATCTCATTAAATTTGTGAGTCACTGAGCAAGTTATATTTGTGAATCTATTGCCCTCTAGAGCACAGTTTTAAACTTTAGAGTGCTGCTAGGATTCTATAAAAAAGAAAAATATAAAATCAAAATCAAGATCAAGAGTAACAAAACCAAGGACATCAAAATTCCAAAATGACACTTCAAACCACTCTGCCAACGACTTCTTACGTTTTTGGTTTCTTGTAAAGAAACGGATCATTAGGCCTTACAAAATCAACAAACCACAGTAATATTTGTAAAATCATAAACCATAACACAACGGCCTCGCTTCTGCATGATTGGTGCACTTTATATAGCGGCCATCTATAATTCTGGTATTTTGGATTTTGACAGTTGTCATATTCCACTGCCCTCGCGTTTCCCTATGACATTTGTTCAAACACCCCCCACAACACACACACCTTATCTCTGACCCAATTAGACATGGGATCAAAATAGTTCCTAACCTATCTCTGATCGATATAGTTTTCGAGATACGATCCAAACATTACATATACGATTCCGTAATTAGAAGTGACGTAGGTATACTCAATCTTCAATCATTAGCGGTAGCGTTGTGGTCAAATCAAACGTGACCACTACTGCGTACTTCATAGTAATTGACCACCTGTGTGGTCTGGTAGAACTCCTCAAATGAGACAATGCGATTGTGTAGTGTATGGTCCGGATGCGAGATGAATAACATAATTGGTGGTTATTCGCTAATGAACGGTTTCGACTACAGTTGTTGCTATATGACCTTGTGAGGAAACTTTTTGTACACTTTTAATAAAAAAGATTTTTCACCTCACAAGCTCAGAAAGGTGTTGTTTATAATTCGAAATCAAAGTGCAAAAGTGCATTTTATCCGCTAGCATCAAAAAGGTAACCTTATAAAAGTTCCAGAAAAATACATTTAATTTAAATATAATTACCAATTGTTATAATTTCACTTTTTCTTTTAATATAAATTCACATTAATTTATTTGCTGAATTTCTTGCATTTACTTTGCTGGAGTGAGGTAAAAATTTTGTTTGGCTCGGCAGCAAGATTATTTTGCGTCTCGTGCCTTTGGAGCCTTCCAGATTTACAATTACAATCCTAGAATCTTTCTCTTCCTTTAGTTCAATAAAAGTACCTGGGCCAAATAAGAATTTGGCAGCCTTGCATTAAGTACAAGTAACTATTGTTTATTGCCATGAGCAATTTTGACGACATCTTGCGTCTCCTTCCAAGCAGTGCTGAATAAAATCCTGCTGTTCGTAAGAAGGCGACATCAGGTTCGTATTGCCTCCTGAAGTGTGTCTTAGTCAGGAAAAGATATGTTATATTGTCACCTTTAACTGCACTGAAAGAAAAAAATATTTCTTGCATATTACGTCCTAAAAATGTATTTGCAAAAAACTCATTTAGGATGAAAAGAATTCAATACAAGATGAGGTCTACTTAAAGGTATTTACTGCACTAGAGAAAAAATACATTTCAGGCCTGTGTTTTCAATATACAATTTTTGCAAAATAAACACATTTTAGGAAGTAAATAGGATTATAAGAAATCATTACAAGATGAGGTCAAAAGGCGTTTACTGTACTAGAGAAAAAATACGTTTCAGGCCTATCATGTCGTATTGTTTTAAAAATTGAAGATTAAATTTGTTGATTTTTGAGATCCAGTACTATATGTAATGTATTTCAGAAGCGCGAAGTGTGTTAAATTACTTCTAAAGTAATTGAAACAAAGACATTTCATGGCAGTTATAAACTTTGTTAGCAGCTTTTAAACATAACTTAAAGCAAACCACAGTTAAACTTATCTCCCTGAAGAGCGCTTTAAATTTCCAAGATATTAAATGAAATTCTACCACTCACCTAAGCAGGAGCAAAAGAAATGCTTTAAGGCTCAGTTTTTATAGGAAAATAATTTTTGCATTTTCTACAAAATTACAGATATCCTCGGGTTCTACGATGTCCCACTAGCAAGAACATATTTTTTTGTTAGAGAAGACATATTGTACCGACCCACACAAAGGTACCCCACCACCGGTTGAGCATCACCGCATGGTGTAAGGGCATTTTGTGAATGCACGCCTGGCTAGCGACCACCCTCAAGTAGAAAATTTGTCGCCAAGCACGTAACGGTGTGTTCCGGCAGCTGTCCTTGAGAGCCAGTAATTCAAGGTTAAACCTGTTAACACCTTCGACCGCATCATCACTTACCGTCAGGTAAGATTGTGGTTAAATGCTTACCTATGAGCAATTAAAAAAATAGGATGCTGGAATAGAATTCATTCATCGAAGTCATGAAATATTCGAAATTTAAATTTTATATCTGTATCAGCCGGATCGTCCACTGCTGAACACAGCCTCCCCTATTAAGGGGGTATTTGCCATAATCCCCACGCTTGGCAGGCAACTTGGGGATCGCAGTGTAAGATGGCAGTTCTTTAGACGGCGCTGCTGCCCACCTTCCAGTATTTTTCCCTTAGTCGCTTCTTACGACATCCACGGGATGATATTGGGAGGTGCAATTCTAACCCGGCACCCCACGAGGATTTTACAATTTGATTTTATATATAATAGAGTAGGTATTTTGGCAAGAAATCGTACTCGTATTGCTATTGAGTAGAACCAAGTCGCTCGTCCTTTATTTGCCCCTTCGCCTTAAATCAGATTTATACGACAAACCCCAGAGAAAATTACAATTCAAAAGCACAAAGGAACAGTTTCATTCTGCATTACCAGTTCTGAGTGGCATGGAGTTTTATTACCTGTTTTATATTGCTTTTTTCAATAAACAACTTCGAGTAATGAATTTTTCAACACTACGAAACAATTGTTATTAGAAATATGATTGCGATGCTTTCATAATTATATATCTATATTAAAGTTACTTTGAGGAAAAAAAATACCAAGGAAACGACTTCAACACTCAAATGTGTGAAATAACTTGTTGAAGTCAGTGCCATGATGGTTCAAAAGTACCTATTATCACAATATTGTGCACATAGTATCGACTTCGACAATTTATTTCACACATTTGAGTCTTGAAGTCGGTACCATTTATTCTTAAAAAAAAATGTTCACCAGTTTTTAGTGACCTATGCTACTTATGGGATCGATTGCTATTCACTGTCAACGACTATATAATCACATAGGAAAATACTTTTCAGTTATTGGAGTGTAACTAAAAAACGGCCTAACCGATTTTGATTTAAAAAAAATAATCAAAATCGGTTCACCCAGTCAAAAGTTCTGAGGTAACAAATATTAAAAGAAAAAAAAACAGACGAATTGAGTACCTCCTCCTGTTTTGAAGGACTTTCCTGTTAGTAGGACCAGGCCTGGCTCACTCCGCTCTTTAGGTACAAAGCTACCAATAACGCCTTCTATGCGAATAACATTACAAATGGTTAAAGAACGATATGAAAAATTTTAGTTATAACGTCATTTTCATGTTAGCTCAATTGGTTAGAGCATACCCCGGCTGAAGGGGTGAATGGACTCGGGTTCGAATCCCGCACATGATTTAAATTTTTCCTCTCGTATATTGTAACGTTGTACGTTACATATGTATTAGTAAATAAAAAAAAACTAACATAAATAAACCAAGTTCATAATAATTATACTGTAATCTAATAAACAACAAAATCTACTTATCCTAATACAACGAAATCTACTTAAAATAATAATTATCTTAAAATAATTACATAAATAAATTCATCAACGCGAGCAACATTTTAGTCGCGTCTCTTATCTTTGCTATTGTGTTGAGGCGCAGCGGCGGAGGTCTGACCACGAGCTCAGCTGGACTCGGGCCGCCCCGCATACCGCTTACTGGTTTCGAGGAGAACGCACGTTACAATAGCCATACCGGTCTCTGCTACGTACGCTATTTTCCTATATAGTAAACGTAACCGCGAATGTTTGAAACGTCCCTATCGTTCCCTCAAGACATTTAACTTATATTAATTAGTGTGATTTCGACCCCACAATTGGGTAAGTGGTTTTATTACGTCGTTTAACAACATTTTATTTTCAACACTTTATAACGTCGGGTAGACCTTAGATTATATTCATTAGTTGCAAATCATTTATTTTTATTGTATGTAGTTTTGCTCATTTTCATTGGTGTTTCTGTAAATTAGATATTCTCATATTTCTTTATGGTATTCTATTTTCTGTATAAAATCAACTCCCTTTCGTAGTAGTTACCTCATCTCCATTCTTGTATTATTAAAAATATCATTTTCATTCTTGCATTGTTAAATATTTTGATCTAAATTCTTATCGCAAACATTGTTATCTCCGTTTCTGATTGGACATCCACGGCAACACAACTACCTAGCAGTACTTTCCATCAGCTGTTGTCGTGGGTCCACATTAAAAGGCCTGGCTTTAACGCCATTGTTTTATGCGCGTTCCAGGGTCCAAAATCCACCCTATCTGACCGTAGATGGCTAGACGGCCACCACTACTGGCAACAAACACCGGAAGCTGGAGCGCCTCCTGAACCCGGACCCTAGCTTGCGCCCACCGATGCCGTGGCTCACTTCCGGATAAAAGCAGGATAGTACTGGACCAGCAGAAAGAAAGAATATGTCAATAAGTAGGCTCTAACCCACGCTATTTGCCCCTGCCGCAGCTTGGCCCTTTGGCATTAAAATAAAATTAAATTTTGTGATCACGAAGCTGCTTTATTATTTATATACCTAGAAGTAGCCCCGTGACACGTGGCGCCCAACGTGGGGCCTAAATAATAAACTTGCTACTAAAGTGTACTGCTTCGTAACAAAAACAATATTCTTATAACAAAAATAATATTAAAAGAAAAAAAACAATGTGCAAAGAATTTATAAAAGCACCATTTTAGGGCTCCGAATGGAATGTTCGAACTCGATATTTTTTCTTTGCAATAACAACAATGCAGGTTTTAAGTGATACAAATTAGTGAAATTTAGTAATATAAATACAAGATTATGATAACAAATGTGTAAAAATGTGAATGTGAATGATAATAAATGTGTATATATGTTATTTTATACTATGTGTTGCGTACACTTTAGTAACTTAAGAAAAACCAAAATAATAACGTTTTACATTAAAACAAGCCACAAACAAACACCAACCACAACCAAGAAGAAAAGAAAGAATAGTATATTGTATTTTTACCACGACTGAGGGCGCCACGTGTCTTGGGGCTCCGAATGGTATACTCGGGCCGCCCCGCATACCGCTTACTGGTTTCGAGGAGAACGCACGTTACAATAACCATACCGGTCTCTGCTACGTTTACTATATAGGAAAATAGCGTACGTAGCAGAGACCGGTATGGCTATTGTAACGTGCGTTCTCCTCGAAACCAGTAAGCGGTATGCGGGGCGGCCCGAGTCCAGCTGAGCTCGTGGTCAGACCTCCGCCGCTGCGCCTCAACACAATAGCAAAGATAAGACACGCGACTAAAATGTTGCTCGCGTTGATGAATTTATTTATGTAATTATTTTAAGATAATTATTATTTTAAGTAGATTTCGTTGTATTAGGATAAGTAGATTTTGTTGTTTATTAGATTACAGTATAATTATTATGAACTTGGTTTATTTATGTTAGTTTTTTTTTTATTTACTAATACATATGTAACGTACAACGTTGTAATTTTGTTATGTACGTAGTCTTAATTAAACTGAATACTATGGCTAGCACTCACTCAAAATATATAAAGGGCGTTACGAACACTGTGAGATTATCAGCCCTCAATGCTGGGCCACGCGCTACTAGAGAATGGGCATAACTTCAGCCTGAACACCGAAAGGATGATCGACAGAACAAACTATGAGTAATGGCTGGAATTCTAATTTTTTCAAACTGTATGTGACGGAATAAGCACTTAGACTACCTAATAAATTATTGTATAGTACAATACAATACAATAATTTATTTATAACCCCCAGTTACAACTCAATCGCGTACATACATTATTTTGATATGTATTAATCAAATTATAAAATAAATATAACATACTAACTGTTCTAATACATTTGCAACAAAAATCATTAGTTAAAATAACAATTAATTATTAAGTGCAATTAAATCATAATATATATTTATTAAAATAAATAAATGTTGAAAATGAGGAATACAATTATACAATAATTTATATAATTGGCAATTTACAAAACTCATCTACAGGGTAGAACGAGTAGTCAAGGAGACATTTTCTCAGTCTCGATTTAAAAACCATGGTGGAGAATGTTAAGCGGACTCTCCTCTGCCTATAACCGATGCATTAAGTGACAAATTGCACTGCACCCGTCAAGCTGAAACATATACAATTGTTAAATCTCATGTGTATGTAATTTTATTGGCTCTCAAGGACTGCTGCCGGTACACACTGCTAGGTGCTTAGCGACAGATTATCTACTTGATGGTGGGCATCCAACCAGAAACCTACAGCACAGCAGTCCATAGCTATTACCGGTCGGCCAGCATTGCTACATAATCATTTTAAATTACTTAACGTAGTATAGCAGTAACAAATGTTGAAATTTTCATAAAGGATTCGATACATCTAATTTCAATGCAAATTCAGAGCCAATAAGCAAAATGAATTCAAAATAAGCCTGTTCAAAATAATCCTATAACATTTTCTTGGGATTATACCAAATTTTCTCAAAGATTTGTGGAATTAATCTTCGGATTTCGTCCGTAAAGACGACGTTGTGCGGCTTGTTTTTGATGAATGTTTAAACAACCGGTTCGTAATTTGAGTGCCAACGAACGATAACGTTTTATTTACCAGTTCTAAGACGTAGAGATAAGGACTTAATTAAGGCTATATATGATGATTTATTCATTGATTAATTACGTCACATGGATCAAATAATTTGTTGTTACAAATTTTTAGACAATAATAGGGATCGCAGAATGAAATTGCTGTCTCGTATGAAATTATTTTTATTATAGGTTTAATGTATTAATGATTTCCATTATAATAATTAAATATTTAATGATTAAAAATATTATAATTTTAGCGAAGGCATTTTTTACTTCTGCTTGAGAAGATTTTTCCATGATTAAAATATTTAAATAGCAGAAAAAAGTTTAGTTCATTATCTATTCAGATTCACTTGTCGTCATATTATTATGTCACAATTCAGTCATTAATCCCTTCATTTCTGTTTTGGTTTAACTAGGTAAGACAAGCTTCAATGCGCACTGCTCTCTACATAACATTCATAAGTTTTTTTTAATTTTACCTATTTTCTGCAAATGAGTCAATATTGTGGGTATACCTATGTCGAACCATGACGCTGATTATTTGGTACTTTGATACTGATCTTCCGGCTTCCACAAGCACTTTCAATTCATTATCTACCTTAGTCTCAGTGTCTCAAAGTGCAGTACGCCAATTGTCTGAACTGTATCTGTTTTGAGAGGTAACCGCCTAACACCAGGTGTGGTGGGCCTGGTACATGTTACATAAAAGGTTATAGGGTTCGCTCAAAAAGCCCATCTCAAAATTCCACACGATAGGTTTCAAGGCTTTTTTGCCTACAAACATAAAAAAATTACGTCAAACTTTCTTCCTACGGAAAATATATTTTAAGAAATGCGGGTGAAAAATATTTTTATTACAAGCTTTTATTTAGTTTCACCCTTGAGCTGAAATTTTGCATACATGACGTGACAATGGTGGTTCTTTATTTATCTGAACTCAAACGAAAAACATCAATCTGTGGATAGATTTCGAGCTCACGGCCATGAGGTGGCTCAGTTCGGTAGAGCATGTCCGATACAAATTATATTCAAGGACATTTTGTACACCTATAACCACTCAATATACCTTTTTATAATAATGTTATATTTGATAAATCTATAATGGTTATACGATAATGTACTTAAATGATTTCAATGTAACAGGAAAATCGTTATATAATCTTTCAAGCATCTCACTGGAAGGCTCAAAAAGTAAATAAGCTCCTACTAACGCGAACTCCTATCTACTGGGGCTTCATTCACGATGACGTCACATTTCATCCCCTTGCTATCGGCACGGCTCAAAGTGCCGATTGAAAGGGATAAACGGGGTGAAATATTGCCAGGGATATAAAAAAATGTTTTTGTCTAACAAGACCTTTCTCAATCCTTGTTTGAGTCAGCTCGGGCTGGTTTATTGAGAACGATGGATACGAAAATAATGTTTGTATCACTCATGCTTGAAAGTAGGTCGTATTCCACTCAAAATATGAGAGGAGAGCTCAATTTTTCGTTATTGAGAAATTGGAAATCTCCCTAGGGAGACCAGCAAATTTGATAATTGAACGTACCTAAATATTATATTCGGTACCTAAGCAAGAAGGCCTAAAATATTACACAATAAATTGGTACGACAAATTCACAAGCTCGAATAAAGTGTTGTTTATTATACGTAATCTGCCTGGAAAAGTGCTTTTTACAATGAAAAGTTTTCTAAAAATTCATACTTATGTAAAAGTTCTATAAAAATAAATTAATTGTACCGTGTGGAGGTTATTCTCTTTAAAATAAGTTATCTTTGTGTTCGCGCTCATTAACCGTGACTATCATAGAAGCAGTTACTCTTAATAGCGTGTTGCCATTTTAGAACAAGCCTGCTTAGTTTGCCATCTTCTTCCACATCATAAGTTTTGTTTTTTTTATTTTGGCAATTACGCATGCTCCGGGAATTAGAAATAATACGAAGGGAAAAATTATAGTCATGTGCGGAATTCGAACCCGCGCCATCCAAGGCTGTAGCTGGTATACCCCTACCCCTATAGGTTATGCTCTGACCGCTAAGCCAACATGAACAAGTTTAAAGCTAATTGCAAAAATATTTCTTGTTTGTATTTGTAATACAACGTAAGCAGAACTATAGATGACACTCCATCCCCATACGATTTTTAAGAACGATAGACAATCCTCAGTCAGAGCATATCCCGGCTATAGGGGTGGATAGGGTTATATATATATTATATATAGGGTTCGAATTCCGCACATGACTTTTATATATTAGAATTTTTTTAATTAGTGACATTCTAGGCCCGCACCCCACGGGAATATAAATAGGTATAGTATTGAAATACATACATACCCTAAAAAAAAAACCCTAAGTCTTTCTCTGAATATCGTCCTATCTCGATCCTTCCCTTTTTATCCAAAGTTCTCGAACGACTGATACATAGCCAGCTTAACTCTTACATTAATTTAAATAGTCTTTTAAGTCCGCAGCAGTCTGGTTTCCGTCCCGGTCATAGTACTGTCACTGCTCTTATAAAAATAACTGATGACATAAGATTTGGAATGGACAACCAAGACCTGACGATCCTAACATTGCTAGATTTTAGCAATGCCTTTAATAACGTTGATTTTGATATCCTCCTTGCATTGCTCCGCTCTATAAACATATCTCCATCGGCAGTTGACTGGTTTCACAGTTACTTGTTTGGGCGTCGGCAACGTATTCGCTTTGGAGATATTTTCTCTACTTGGTGTGATACGAATGCCGGAGTCCCGCAAGGCGGCGTTCTCTCTCCACTTCTCTTTGCAGTTTTTATTAATTCTATTTCTATATCTCTTACTTCCTCCTACCATCTCTATGCAGACGATCTCCAAATTTACTCGCAGGCTCCACCAGACCGTTTAGATCAAGCGATTGATACACTTAATGCTGACTTGCGTAGTATTGAAAACTGGAGTAAGTCTTATGGCCTTCAAATCAATCCTTCTAAGACTCAGACAATAGTCATAGGCAGTTCCAGAATGGTTTCACGAGTAGATTTCTCAACTCTGCCAAAACTATTATTTGCGAACGTTTCTATTCCATACAGCTCACAAGTAAAAAACCTTGGAATCATAATAGATAGTTGTCTATCATGGGAACCTCAGCTACAATTGTTGAGGCAAAAAATATTTGCTTCAGGGTCATCTCTTAATCGAATACGTAACTTCCTGCCCACTGCTACCAAAACTGCTCTTGCACAATCTCTCCTTCTTCCAATACTTGACTATGCTGACGCCAGCTATCCTGATCTCTCCGAGGACCAGCTTAACAGACTTGAGCGCCTTCAAAACTATTGTATTCGTTTTATTTTCGGCCTACGAAAATATGACCACGTTTCCCAATTTCGATCTAAGCTCAAGTGGCTCCCCATTCGTCTTCGTCGGAATACTCGTATACTTACTCTTCTGTATAACATATTGTTTAATCCATCTACCCCTCTTTATTTAAAGGCATGTTTTAAGTTTTTACACTCTACCCATTCTCTTTCTCTTAGGTCATCACATAACCTTCTGCTTCACTCACCGGCTCATAATACAGTCTTTTATAAATCGTCCTTTTCCGCACAGGCTGTGCGCCTATGGAACGCACTCCCTGTCACAATCAGACGTGCCCAATCTCTCAATGTTTTCAGATCGCAGGTCACCAATTTCTATCTCTCCACTCCACATAATTAATACTGTTCCCTGACGTCATTTTTTTTTATTTTATTTTATTTCATATAACTTTATTTCTCTAATTTGTTAAATGTTTATGTTTATTGTGTATATATCAAACTATATATATATATATCATGTGTGTAGGTATATATATATTATATAATATATATTGTACTATATATCATATATTATGGTTTTATATTTATGTAGCTTATTTATACTGTAAGACATCAATTTATATTATGTACTTGTTTATGTATTCGAGACATGCACCACCCTCCCTGCTCAAAAAATTATTCTCTGTCCATCCAAAGGTTGTCTGGAAGAGATCGCTTTTAGCGATAAGACCGCCCTTTGTACCTTACTATTGTTATTGTTTCTTTGTAATTTCCTGTTCTTTGGTGTCAATAAAGAGTTATCGTATCGTATCGTATCGTATCGTATACATAAAGTGAATTTTTATATGATAGAAATATGTTAATTTCGTAATGTTTGTAACTATTTATATATACTTACCTGTATTTACATAGGTAATAATTGTATGCGTAAAGTGAGCCCTAGCGAGACTGTATTTTGTATATTATAATATCTAACTCTGTAACATAGAACCACAAGTAAATAAATTTCATTTCAAAATATTTGCAATCACCTACTTATACTATAGTAAGTAGGTATTACTTCTCATAACTTTGAAAATTTGTGACTATATAAACTTCTTAACCTAAAAGTCTTAAATTTTTTGGAAACCGTACACAGAAAAACCTAGATGTGTAAACAATAGTCAAATAATAAAATATATAAGGAGCCCATTTAATAAAGTGGGATCAGAATGGAATAACAAAACCATAGTAAATAAAACAGGTATCATGTAGTATCTTTTCATGGTATCGGACCGGAAAACTCCTTATTTCTGTTTGTTCTGAGTTAAGTTCAGTAACATAATAATTGTGTATATAAGATATTATTAATTAATATTTCATTGGGATCCAATAGATGAGACAATTGATTATTGGTAGTATTTGGGAGTTTTTGGAAAATGTATTTGAATTTGTGGGATTCCTTGGGACTTGGGAGCTAGCCTATCTCAACTGTAACACCCCATGGAATATAATTATTATCATCAGACACATCAACCAGAACGTCCACTGTTGAACAAGGTCTCCCCTTTGGTGGGATTTGTCATAATTCCCACGCTCGGCAGGAGTCTTGGGGTCCGCAATAGAAGTTGCCAGGTCTTCAGAAGTCGCCTCTTGCGACACCCACGGGAAGAAATGGGGAAGGTTACATTCCCCCATAACTCGGCACTCCACGGATTGGAACATAATATTTCACAACATTTTCATATTACGCTGCACTCGAAAATGCTATGAAATATTCCAATAACTCTTCCCTACGAGTGTTTCAAAAATAATCTTCTCGTATGCGCTACGTATGCCCGATATTAATACTCGTGTTCACTACCACTGCAGCGCTTTTTAAAGCACTTGATAGAACGTTCAAGGGAAATTGAGTTTTATCAGATGCGAGAATTCTTGAGATTGGTGAAGCGCTTTGCAGGATTTGTTGCGTCTTTTTAGATTAAATTTTGTGGTACCAACATTTTTCAATTTTATGTTTTATTTAAAAGAGATTACTTTGACTGTTTTACAACGAACTAAATATGTATTTTTTATTTGCTACTTGGATTTATGGATAAAATGGAACAGCTGACAGGATTAAGAGTTAACTATAACTATTTACAATTGAATGGTGCATGTGCTAGCTTCTGTCCACAAAAAGCCTTTGACAAGACCTGATAGCGATGATAGTAAGCGCTTGTAGCGAAATTTGCTTAGCTGTTCTTAACCGATCAGCAAAGTTAAGCAACGCCCGCCGCGGTCATGAGTTGGATGGGTGACCGCTAGTGACATTACTACTGAGCGCTTCTGTGCTTCGGAGGGTACGTTAAACCTTCGGTCTCGTTTGCCGCCTGGCTAGCTACCACCCTCAAGTAGGAAATCTGTCGCCAGCACCTAACGGTGTGTTCCGGCAGCTGTCCTTGAGAGCCAGTAATTCTTATTAATTATAATTCTTATAATTATTAATTTATAAAGCGCTCGTAGCGAAGTTTACTTAGCTGTTCTTAACCGATCAGCAAAGTTAAGCAACGTCGCGCGCGGTCATGAGTTGGATGGGTGACCGCTAGTACTGAGACACTACTACTGAGCGTTTCCGTGCTTCGGAGGGCACGTTAAGCCGTCGGTCCCGGTTGTTGTCTAAGGATGGCAGTCGTTATAGCATGGTGGTAGGACATCTTCGACCACATCGTCACTTACCATCAGGTGAGATAGAGGTCAAAGGCTTAACTATCAAACATAAAAAAAAAAAAAAAAAACGAGGTTAGCCTGGACTACATCTTCGACCACATCATCACTTACCATCAGGTGAGATAGTGGTCAAAGGCTAACCTATCAGGCAAAAAAAACGAATACGTGACGATGGTAAAAAACCTGACGGTATAACTCTGGTGCCGTGGAAGTAGTGTGGGTCGCCATATTTGTAGTGTAGACTCTTTAGCACCGTCACATCTTTCCATTACCAATGTGAGTGCTGGCGCTGCGGCTACTTTGGCGGAGAGACTCAAGCGGTGCAATAATACGCTTATCTTGGTAGTAGTAACATATTTCAGCCCTTTGGGTACGTTGGGTCCATGGAAGCCGGAAGCTCATTGTATTTTCCAAAACTTATCAGAGTGCTATGTCAATGCGACGCGTTATCAAAATGCTGGTGCCAATTTGGCTCAAGGAATAAAAATTGCAATCCAATGAGGCAATACTGCTAGCATGCTGGGCAAGCTGCCGTAGTGGGCTAGAGCATTTGAACTGCCTGTAACTCTAAAATGGCTTATAGATTTTCAAAATAACTGCACTGTGGTGTTGTATTGTTTAATATAGTGCGTAGTATCTTTAATACCTATAACGCCGGTTGATAAGAAATGGTATTTAAAAAAAAAATACGTTTATATTCAACTTAATTTATTTCGAGCTACTTAGGACTCATATTATAGACACAATTATATATTTTAATAATACATTTAAAAAAATTCAACTGTGTTACAACTAAAAAAATACTAATAATATAAATATACTTCCAAAAGTAAATAAAGTTAATAATTTATAATAACAGTCGGTATGTCATATTAATAATCATAAAAGTTATATTGAACCGAAAACAATCATATCTCATGGAATGAGGGAGCAGGTCTATCACAACAATGTCTTATAAAAGGACAATTTACTCTATCTGCAATCATACGAGTAGCCAGGACAGTGTTGTTGCTGGCCCGCACCCTGCGCACCAGGGCCGCTACTACAATTAAGAGGCATTTCACATTTTAATGCGGTATACGAAGATTTTAAGCGCTTAATTTACTATCAAAGGAAATATCTACAAGTTGTTTAATAATTGATAAAAATAGAATAATCTGTTCTCTTTTCAGTTAATGTACCAGATTTACAAACATAACATTAATTATTTTGTAGTGACCAATCTCCCGCACCTTGTTTAACGAATTAAAGTACACATAGCCAACTTCAGAGTTATATCTCTTGTATAAAGATTCATCAAATTAACTTAAAAAAAAACTGTGCATCAGGCATATAATCCTGTTGACACATAGTGTACTAGAATATCGCTAATTAATCGTCATTGTAGAAAAAAAAATAAAGATCTTACGCCAATTTCCACGAATTATATCAGCAGTTTACCACCATATATTGCGTTTAATAAAGTGTAATTCCAAACAGATATTATATAAAAAGAAAGTTCATTCTTTAATTAATCTGATCTTTAATAAATTGTGATATTAACTCTGTTTTGTTAGACAAGAAAAAATATTTAACATAACTCGAAATGCACATAAATTGAAATGTACAAGCGCGAGGCGATCAGTACCGCGCGAGCGCCCATCGAGGTAGGACCTGTGTTCGTTTTCCTTGCTCTGACGTCTCGTACGCGGAACGCTTAGATGCAAGTTTATAGTGCGACCACAGAGTTTTGATCATGTCGATATTTTTTTTAAGTAACAAACTATACTTTATTTTTGTTGTCCATAATATAAGTATTGTTGTCTTTTTTTTTTTTTTTTTTTTTTTTTTTTTATGTAATTGTGATGGAACAAGCGCGAGGCCCACCTGATGTTAAGCGGTATCATCGGCCTATAACAGATGCATTTCATCACAAGTGACGAACTGCACTGCGCCCATCACCTTGAGACAGTTGTTGAGTCTCATTTTGCTTGTTATTTCACTGGCTCTCAAGGATTGCTGCCGGAACACACCGTTAGGTGCTTGGCGACAGATTTTCGACTTGAGGGTGGTCGCTAGCCAGGCGGGCATTCGCAAAATGCCCTTCCACCATGCGGTGAAGCTCAAGCTCTGGGCGGGATTCGAACCATGGACCTGCTGCGCGGCAGTCCATAGCCAATGCCACTGAGCCATCACTGCTTCTTCTTAAGTAACTACATCTTTAGTTTCTGTTCATCCATTGTGTTCAAAAAAGGAAACGTCACAATTATGCAGCCTTATACAGCGTTATTGGAAAAATGCTAACAACCTCACTTGGGTTCAACTCACGGGTTGACTTCTTCTTTTTGGTCTGCTAGTTTTAATATTATTCTAGTTTAAATTAGTAACTCACTATGACTTTTGTTTTAGGAGGATTAGATGACAGGCGAATAATTGATTTCCAATATTTTTGGATTCAGCTAATGTCTATAAGTGAACACATCGATAACTTCAGCTGGAAATTAAACTACCTTTTATTGAAAATTTGTACAAACCGGCCTCCCGGCTTTTCCATCATTTGTACAAACCGGGATACCAGTTAGCGGTCGATAGTCGTATTTACAAATTTACCATAAATCTGCGTAAGTCCGGCTTTCATAATCCAAATGGTTTTCAAAAGGATGAATCCTTGCCCATACAAGAAAAAATCCATATTTTTCTGAGATAACGTATGAAGTAGGAAGTATTTTGAATATTTTGATGAAATCAGAAACCAAATTACATTTTGGCCCCAAAATATTACGTCATTTCATATTAATATCGTAACTACTTCAACAGTTATAAATCTAGAAAACCGCAATTTTGCATATGTATAAGTCATTTTTCACTCGACATATTTTGCAACGCAAACACTTACCGATGCAAATTTGCGTATTAAATAATCTCGTAACTAATTTTAAACTTCTAAACCAAAAAATCTGAAATAATACAGGTGTATAAATTACATGTAAATAATAATATCAAAGAAGGACCAAAGCCGTAGGTGGTATTGTTTTTCAGAAAAAATAATTGCTCTCCAATACAGTTTTCCCGCCAAAGTTCTTAAAACAATTGGGTTGTTTTAATTTTGTTACATTAAAATATTTGGCGTAAAAATCTGTAACAATTAATGGCTAAAGAACAATAGTAAATTATCATATTAAAAGAAGATCAAAGTTCTAGGTGAGTTAGTTACAAAAAAATAGAAATAGCAATTAAATTACTATTTCCCACCATTTTTGTCATCTGTTCAAACCCCATTTCCAGTATTTTTTTGTATAAAAAGGTGTATTATCATTTATTTTCTATAGAGGAAATAGTGAGCATAAGAGTGTATAGTGAGGATTGCATTGGTACCAAGAAGTATATACATACATACATAAAATCACGCCCCTTTCCCGTAGGGGTAGGCAGACCCCAGGGATTTCCACTTACTACGATCCTGACATATCTCTTTCGCTTCATCTATACTCATCAACCCTTTCATACATAAGCGTCGGTTTAGGGTACTTTTGACCTGGCCTTTTTTCAGAACGTCTTCAATCTGATTTCGGAAGTATATATATGTTGATTATAGATTGCATCAAAGATATTCGATTTAAAAATAAAAAAACCTCAAAATCTAAATATATATTTACATTTCGCTGTTTGGTCTACTCAAACTAAATGGATGAAAATGTTATTTTTGTAATGGTGTAGGTGATATATTAGGTCCTTACATATGAAATTGGCGTTTTGTATGGGAGGAACAAAAAGTCGAATATTTTTTAATATAATATATTTAATTAATCAAAGTATGAACCATTATTTTCTATGCACTTTTGCCATCTCATAGGTAGTTCATTGATCCCTTTACTAAAAAAACCAGTCGGACGGGAATCAATAAAATCTTTGAAGGCGATTTGGACTGCCCCATCGGAGTTGAATTTTTTCCCTTGCAAGAAGTTATCCAAATTTCGAAAAAAATGGTAATCTGTTGGAGCAAGGTCCGGGGAGTACGGAGGATGTCTTAGACTTTCCAATTGAAGCTCTTCTAATTTAGTAGCCGTCTGTAGCGCAGTGTGTGGTCTAGCGTTGTCGTGAAGCAGCAGTGGCGTGGAGCGATTGACCAGCCTAGGTTGTTTAGCCGCTAGCTTTTCCATCATGGTTTGCAATTCCTGACAATAGACATCAGCCGTAATAGTCTGGCCAGATTTGAAAAAACTGTAATGAACAATACCGGCACTAGTCCACCAAACGCTTACAAGTAACTTTTTTGGGGTTAATTTTCGCTTGGGGCAGGATTTGGCTGGCTGGCCAGGATGTAACCATTGCGCTGAGCGCTTCCGATTATCGTAAAGAACCCATTTTTCATCACAGGTAATGATTCGGTTTAAAATACCTTCATTATTGTGCCGGTTTAGTAATGTAACGCAGCAGTCGACGCGCGTTTGCCGGTTTGTTTCAGTCAATTCGTGAGGTACCCACCTTTCAAGCTTTTTAATCTTCCCAATTTGCTTCAAGTGAATTAAAACAGTTTTATCACTAACATCGCAGCCTGCAGCTAACTCGGACGTGGTTTGCGATGGATCCGCTTCCACAATAGCCTTCAACTCTTCATTATCAACTTGAGTCTCAGGCCGTCCACGGGGCTTGTTCTGCAGGTCGAAATTTCCAGAACGAAAACGTTGGAACCAAAAACAAACTGTGTTTTCTTTTGCAACACGACCGCCATACACATCATTCACCCTTCGAGTTGTTTCCGCAGCACTAGTGCCACGGCGGAACTCGTACTCGTAAATAATGCGATATTTAAGGTTTTCCATTTTGTAAAATGAGTGACGCAAACAGAAGAAAACAGAAGAAAAAAAACAAATGAATGACGATCATCGAAGCACAAATACATGAGTCTATAGCTGTACAAATTTAAATTTGGAATTCCTTACCAAAGAGGAGAAATTCGTGATTAAAGTGGCCAGTACGAAAAACGCCAATTTCATATGTAAGGACCTAATATTATGGTATGGGAATATGAGGGTGACATGTTAAAGTAATGGAAAACCAAAAACGTCATGGGACGTTTGTGGTTGGTACTAAGTTGTTTTCCGGATGCACAGAAAAATAAACCTCAATCCTATGCATGGTCATTATGACAGACAGTGTTAACGACTGGATATAGATACTGAAGAGTGTGAACGAGGAAAACAGCAATTTGAGGAAAATTTAAAAGAAAGAGCTTTATAATTTTAAGCCGTATAATTTTTTAATTATTTAAGTTTTTTGTAACAAGAAATGATTCAAACACATCTATTTTTTATTCATCAAGGATGAAATTTAAATAAAAGATTCACGATGCAGGTTGACAATTTAATGTACATGCCTACTTCTTTTCTATAACATTAGCAAGTAATCGACAAGAAATTGATTATTTACTCATGTCAATTACACAATTTTTAAATTCGCAACTTAGATTTCTTTATTAATGAGTGCTAGTATCAAAATATGTTACTCACAGTCACGCTATTCCGTCGTCACTTTTTTCGCTTGTGTAAGCGATGCGCTGGCATTTACCTAAACTTCAGTAGCGTGATTTTGTGAAATGGCTCTTAAACGAAGTTTCGTTTTTCGTGTTCGAGCGACACTTTAGACAACGAAAATTTAATTTGCTGTACGTTCGTTGTCTATGGTCGGACCACATCTTTACAGTCCGGCAAGTATAACTTGGCGCGGCTGTGCGTCACTGTGTTCAATGTCAGTGTTGCCACTGCACAGAAGTTGACGCGAAAATTGGGAAAAAAATTAAATTTAGTTCAATGATTTACGGATTTACTTGAGGAGTATTATGAGAACAGACCGGGAGCCCATGGACGCCAAACCTTCGTCATTTTATTATTAGTAGTATTTATTTAATTTACTTGCCTGTCTTTTTATTAACAGAAATATTAAAACATAGATGAATACTGATATGTTTTTAACTAAGTTAGAAATAGAGGTGTGTGTTGGGGTTCGACCAAAATATAACAGTTTTGTTAGTACATTATTTATTACTAGAATATGTGTGATCTAATAAATGATCTTCTAGATCTTCCAAGTCCGACGCAGAACTGTCAGATGAGGTATCACTGTCGCTAGCAAGACATATATTAAAACTTTCTAAGTCGACATCATCATTGTGATATTCATCTTCTAACCGCTCAACGTGATCGCAATGCGTTTCCATGTAGCAGCCGTTATAGTCTGAAAAGCATCTTGTGCCAGACCCAATATTTCCGATTTCGATCGACCCACATTAAATTCTGCCACCTTGCGCTTTACCGACGCCCAAACTAGCTCTATCGGGTTCAGGTCGCAATGATAGGGCGGTAATCTCACAACTTGGTGCCCATGCTGTTTCAACAGTTCGTCTGCTTCAAACACATCAGGTTTTTGTGCATTTTAATAATTTCATACAATTCAGATTTCATCATGTATCTTAATAAGACAGCCCGTTACTTCTGATCCATTCTTGTATAACCTTCTTTTGGCTTGACATGGTTGGTGGCTTATTTAATTTCACACAATGGTATGGCGCGTTGTCCATGACGACGATGGATTGGGATGGTAAATTGGGGATTAATTTTTCAACTAGCCATTTTTTGAAATTTGTGGCATCATCTCATCGTGGTAATCTCCGCTTTTGGTGTTTGATTTAAAAAACAACAATGCGTTCGGCACAAATCCTTGTTCACTTCCAGCGTGTGCAATAATCCATCGCTGTCCTAAAGATATTTCTTTAATGCTGCCAGCAACTTCTTCAGATTGCCAGCATTTGTTGACACCATATGACGAGTGAATGAAAGTCTCATCTAGGTATACAACTGGACGTCGATTGGCACTCTCTCGATTTGCTTTCAAAATTCTCAAGTAACGAGACCTCCATGCTGCATTTTCATATCTTTCCATGAGAACTTTTCGTTTTGATTGGCATTTCCGGAATTTAAACCCCAACCTGAAATATTGAGTAGATTTGTTACAATCACATTATTTAAGTTATATCTATAAGTAAATAGGCTATGGTTAGTCAAATGCACACTTTTGAAGACCACGTCATTGCTAATCTTATTATTTATATATACTTATCTATACATATCTAGTCTAGGAGTCCAATAAAGATATTTAGGTAGTTAAAAAATGAAAACTTTCGTCAAAACAATGAAAATTTGTAACCACCATGGAGTGTAACGTCAAAATTAAAAGTCACCTTAATATATTTTTTCTCAAAGTTTCACGGCTACCATCAAATTGAATATCATTTCTTAGTTCCACCAAAAGCTTCGGTAATGTCGGAATTTCTTTTTTTTACGGTATAAAATTGATGTATCTTTCTCCGAACTACACCCAACTAAACTACATCAAAGTCATCCAAATTACACTTGGTTTCCAGTCTTTTTCTTTTTTTTCCTGGTGTAACAATTTTTGACGAGGTATCTTCTGCTTGTTTCACTTCTGCAACAATTCTTTGAACAGAACGTTCAGAAACACCTGAAACAAAATATGTATAAATGTAACCATGAAATTGGAGTAGGTAGGTAAATTTATAAAGTTTGCATAGCATTATAATAATAAAAATTCATCATTACCTATACACAACCACATTTTATTTAACCACATATTAGACATAAACATTTCGTTATACCCACGGCTAATATTTACGTGTAATGTTGACAACACTAACCAGTCCATTGCCGCCACCCTTGCATTTACGGATTTTAATGATTTAATCTGTTCGTTCTTTTCACATTCTTGTGTACAAAACGAATGTACTTTTATAACTGCTTCTCTTGTACCACTTTTTATCAATTTAGGCATGATGATAGCACAGTAGTTAACAAAATATTTGCAACGATGCTTACTATGAACTCGGAAGTGTCAAAGTAAATTTTCAAGATGGCCGTTTTAGTTCCTCAAATCGCCACCGCCAACTTATACTTGTGGCACATTTTTTTTAATCACAAATCTTGCCCGCTATGGAATCTTCTTATCAATTACTAACCCTAAAAATTTTGCCTCATCTACTTCGTCAATAATATTATCATCATATTTTAACATAATATCAGTTTTTTGTGGGCCTCTTTGTTTGAAATGTATAAATTTTGTTTTAGTTATATTAATTTTTAAATTATTATTTTCAAGCCACGAAATTACAGAAGTCAAAAAATTATTAATGTCAGTTTCATCAGTGGACAAGGTGTCAATATGTTTACGTGGTATTGTTATTGTGCTGTCATCTGCAAATAATGACATTTGTTGGGTTGTAGCGTTAGGTAAATCATTAATATATATTGTGAATAAAAGTGGACCCAGGACGCTGCCTTGTGGAACCCCATAAGTTATAACACGCTCGTCTTATCGAGCTATCACTTCGCGTGTTGTTTTATAATTTATTCTATTTATTTCAGTTATTTGTTTCCAGTTAGTTAAGTACGATCTTATTAAGTTCAAAATATTACCACGAATCCCATACGTCTCTAATTTATTAGTCAAAATTTTGTGGTCAACGTAGTCAAATGCTTGCGTCATCTCGCATAGAATAGTGCATACTGGTGTTGTTTTATCGACACATTGTAAGACTGGTTTTTGAAAAAATCAAAGAACAAGAAAGGCCATATTGATAGATTTATTTTTTCGGAGTCCTTTTTGTTCGGGACAAAAAATATTGTTTGTTTCTAAATATTCATTTAGTCTATACTTATAATAAAACTGTAACAGGTCCAATTCTGTACATTGAAGATATTGCGCAAAAAAAAATTTGAGAGCACTCTGTAGCTGATAGTGATGCCAAAACTGTATTTTTACAGACAGACAAAAATAAAAAAAAAAACTGTCTGTCTGTCTGTATCCCGGCCGCGCATCACTCCAAAACTACTAAATGGTATTCAATGAAACTTAACACGATTTGAGTTCAAACTACGAAGAAGGTTATTGTATACTTTTTATCCAGAAATTCAGCACGGTTTCCTCGGGAAAGGGGATGAAAGTCAAAATGTACACTTAGTTGTAATTTATTAACGCGTAGTCCGATTTCAATTATTATTTTTGTGGGGTGCCGAGTTGCCCAGCACCCCATGGGCAACTCGGCACCCCACGGCCATCTCGGCATCCTTATTTAGATTTGCCAGCTTGCTAAGATAAAACTCTAAAATCTGGAACATTCGCCACAATATTGTTTTTAAACGATCTATCTTTTGCTCGATACATTTTAAAGCCTGCGCAATGGAATTGTGATTGTGATTGGGATTGGGATTTGAATTGGAATTAGGATTGGAATTGGGATCGGGATCGGGATCGGGATCGGGATCGGGATCGGGATCGGGATCGGGATCGGGATCGGGATCGGGATCGGGATCTGGATCTGGATCGGGATCGGGATCGGGATCGGGATCGGGATCGGGATCGGGATCGGGATCTGGATCGGGATCGGGATCGGGATCGGGATCGGGATCGGGATCGGGATCGGGATCGGGATCGGGATCGGGATCGGGATCGGGATCGGGATCGGGATCGGGATCGGGATCGGGATCGGGATCGGGATCGGGATCGGGATCGGGATCGGGATCGGGATCGGGATCGGGATCGGGATCGGGATCGGGATCGGGATCGGGATCGGGATCGGGATCGGGATCGGGATCGGGATCGGGATCGGGATCGGGATCGGGATCGGGATCGGGATCGGGATCGGGATCGGGATCGGGATCGGGATCGGGATCGGGATCGGGATCGGGATCGGGATCGGGATCGGGATCGGGATCGGGATCGGGATCGGGATCGGGATCGGGATCGGGATCGGGATCGGGATCGGGATCGGGATCGGGATCGGGATCGGGATCGGGATCGGGAATTGGGAATTGGGAATTGGGAATTGGAATTGGAATTGGAATTGGAATCCGACTAAGAATAATTGTATTTGCTCAAAACACGAGTATACATACATAATATGACTAACACATGTGCATGCAAGAAAGAGAAAGATTAGTGTATTTCGATCGTGTTTTGCCCTAAGGCGTGCAAATTTGTGGAGCGATGGCATGCAAACATAATCAAACATTAATTATTATATCAGAATAGTAGTCAATAGATTCATGAATGTAAATAAAATAAAATTATATGAATGAATGAATGAATGAATATTTATTTGCTTAAGTCTTGGGTACATAATTGCAGAGTTAAAATAGCATAAAAATACAGTTCCAACAAAACTCTGCCTAATTGGCGTGCAAATATTTTCAACATGCTATAATTTACAATTATATAAATTTACGAATATCAAATCAACTCATTAATAAAATTTTAAATAATACAAAATAAATTTCCATGTCAATAATTATTAAAGTTCAATGTCATTACTAGATTTCGATTTATACAATTATATTATTACAAGATTTTCTCATTTATAGTACACAGTTAATAATTCTTAATATGTCAGTTAATCATTCTCACATTTCCATAAAACATTATAATTTAATTTTTTTATCGTATATAAAGTCTTTTATCGAGTAATAACATTTGTCCAATAATAAATTGAACAACTTTTTTTTAAATACATTTAAGCCATCTCCTTTGATTTTGTCAGGTAAAGTATTATAAATTCGAATTGCCATACAATTTGCGTTTTGCGTGGTAAGTACTAGTCGTTGACATGGCACATATAACCTATGAGGATATCTGTTCGGACAAGATCTTTTTACTACATCACAATGTTTTTGGAATAGATGGGGATTTTTCTTCACAAATACACATATCTCGTAGATGTATAGCGATGGCACAGGAAGGATCTTAAGTTCTTTAAAGAGTGGTACACAGCTATCCATAAATCCCGCCCCACATAGAGACCGTATGCATTTTTTTTGTGTAATGAACACCCTATCAGCCTCAACTGAAAACCCCCACAAAATAATGCCATATCGCAAACTTGAAGATACATAACCATGATAGGCAGCCAAAGCTGCTTCCATGGTTGTTATTTGTCTAAGCCGATACATTACATAAACAAATCTATCCAATTTAGAACATAAACCATTAATATGTGATTTCCAGTTACAATGTTTATCAAAAGTAATGCCAAGAAACAGAGTTTCATCCACATTATTTATTACGTTATTTTCATAAGTAATATTTACAATACTTGGTGTGCTATTATAAGTTTGAAATTCAATAAATTTAGTCTTGTTTAGGTTTATATACAAATTATTATTATGGAGCCAACTGAGAACATCTCGAATCGCTTTGTTAGCTTCATCTTCTAAAGCATCCTTATTTTTGCATTTGACAACGATCGTTGTATCATCCGCAAACAGAAGACATTGATGTCGCGTGGCTTCGGGAAGATCATTGATATATAATAGGAACAGTAAAGGTCCCAAGACGCTTCCCTGTGGGACGCCGTATCTATTTACAGAATATGGCGAATGAAAAACTTTTTTTGTGCGTCCAATAATCTTACTTGTCTCAACACACTGATATCTACACGACAGGTAACTTTGTAACCATTCCTGAGCCTTGCCTCTAATTCCGTACTTATCTAGTTTGTGGAGCAAGGTTTTATGGCATACGAAATCAAAGGCCTTACTCATGTCCAAAAATACAGTTATTACTGGCATCTTTTGGTCTAAGCATTCTGTTATTGACTTTATTAGAGAAAAGCAAGCGTGGATGGTAGAACAATGTTTTCTAAAGCCATATTGTTCCGGTTTTAAAATTGAGTTTGCATTAATGAAATTTATTAATTTTGAATACATCAATTTTTCAAAAACTTTTGATAATATAGGTATTAATGTTATCGGCCTATAATTTTCCATTTCACATTTATCACCTTTTTTAAATATAGGCTTTACAATTGAGTACTTAAGTCGGTCTGGGAAGATTCCATCTGTGAAAGACAAGTTAACGATGTGGCTTATTGGAACACATAGTTGCTTGGCACATATTTTTAGCATTTTCGTGTTCAACTCATCATATCCAGTAGAGGTCGACTGTTTTAGTGAATTAATAGACTTCAGGACGTCTAGTGGGTCTGTTGGAGACAGATAAATAGTTTTATCAACAGTTCGTTTTAATGACATACAGGCGTTTTTATTTGTAATATTTTTGTTGGTTAAATTTATGTAATATTTATTGAAAAGATCTGCAATTTCTTGGGGGTGGGTGTATTTTTTATCATTAACTTTTATTTCTTGTACTTCATGAGATTGGCACTTACTGTTGAAGTTATCATTAATCACTTTCCACGCTGCTTTACATCGGTTAGAAGAATTATAAATATATTTTGCGCTATTAATTTTTTGGGCATTTAAAATACATTTTTTTAGAATTTTTGAGTAGGCTAGATATCTTTTGCGGTTACCTTCCTTATTCGCTGAAGATAGGATGTATCTTAGATAGTAAGTCCTTTTTCGTATACAACATTTACGAATACCCTTTGTGATCCATTTAGCTTTTTTCTTTTTATTAATAATTTTAACTGTAATTATAGGGAAACATAAGTTGAAGAAGAGTTGGATGGTATCAAGAAAGATGTTAAACGCGTTATTTGTATTTGACTCAGACAGTACCTCACTAAAAGATAAACTTGCAATGCAGTCTTGAAATTTATTTATGTTTTCGACACAGAAGTCTCGCCGCCTCTCAGACCAGACCATTGGCCTAGCACGGTTTTGATTATAAGTTGCATCGAAAGTTATAGTTTGGGCCGTTTCGTGATCCGAAAGTGCAACATAATGTGTATTACTAATTACTCTTGATATGTTGCTGGAGATAAGATCAATACATGATTGTTGTCTTGTAGGTTTTAAAATATGATTTTGAATATTAAAGTTAGTAAGAATTGAATTAAGTGTTTTAGATATATTATTAGCTTTCAGCAAGTTGATATTCCAATCACCACAAATGATAACGGATTTATTACCAAATTTATTTATTTTAGTCAGAAGTGCATTAAGAGAGTCAAAAAATATTTTTATGTCAGATTTTGGAGTCCTATATATACATACCACTATAATATTAAGTGCCGGTAGTTTAACAGCACAATATTCAAAATGTTGCATTACCGGGTCAATTAAATTTTTTAACGATTCACAAATAATATTATTTTTCACTAAAATACAAGAACCGCCTCTTCGCTGATTTTCTCTGGAGTAATTAGCAACTAGTTTATAATTATTTAATGTAAAGTTATTCTCTGATCCTCGTTTAATATGTGTCTCTGTCAGACAGATTATATCTATATCTCCAATTGTTAACGATAGATCATGTAAGGCAATGAGTAGTCGGTCTCGTTTACCAAGGGCACTATTAATATTTTGGTGTAGTAGTATTACTTTACGTGTTTTAGCAACGAAAAAACTGTTTAGGGCTTAAGACATTTAGATTTTGCTTGTCATGATTAATAACCCTTGATGAATTATGGTCAATTGTATTTAATTTCAAACTTATATCAGCATAATTAGGAGGGCCATGGTGTATATTTCTCATTGAATTAAGAAATACCCTTCGATGACGCAAAAAAGTGAACTCGACATCTAATTTAAATATTAAGGATTTTATATATTGATTGTGCCTGTAGTAGGATCTCTCCGAATATGTATCGCTTAAATCAAGAAAGTGCCAGTTTGTGTACCTTTTACACAATGTTTTTATATGAAAGTTCAACATTTTTGTATTCAAATAGGTGTTATTATTTACATTTACAACAAACACCTTGTTATTTTTTATTCTACCAAAGGAATGACATAGGTCGATTAATAATCCGAAAGGATTTTTATCATGTGATCCGACTCCTAAAATGATTATGTCATCTGGATTTAGAGAGTTAACTAAAGTTTCACAACTATCTACAATTTGTCTGCACGTAGCTTGCAGTTTAATTATGCCTGTTACGTCGAAGGTATCATTCCAGCTTCCTGTCGTTTTCCGGGTCATTTCTACTGCTAAAGTTCGTAACTGTTCATCTCCAAATATTAATATTTTAGGCTTGGGCCTTAGTTCAGTTTGTGCAAATGACTTATCTTGATACTCCGGGGCTTTTGATGGGTACATTATATGCGATACGTCAGATATCTTCCCAGGTGAATCAGTGGGAGTCAGTTCTATCCTCTTATTTATAGATAAGATAGGAAATGCAATAACTTTTTCGTACGCTCGCCGGCGAGGTTCAGAGCAAGGTTCTGAAAAATGCAGTTGTGCGGGATCACGCAAAATTAAAGGTGTTACACGTGAATTACAGCTGCGAGGAGAGTTCAGAGGGGTGAAGCGTCCAAACCCTTTCTTAATGTTAGAAATTGTTCTATGAACAGAATTCGAATCCTGCTTACTCAAACTACGCAGATTTCTTGAATCTCCTAACCCGTTACTTACACCCTTCAGTAAATATATCTGTTTATCTTTGGCTTCAAGTAATTTCTTCAGATTAGAGTTCTCGCAATTTAAATTAACTATTTCTTCATGGGCTGTGTTTAATTCTTGTTGTAGGTCCTGAAAATCCTGTTTTAGTTCGATAAATTGTGAATATTCGGCTTCTAAACTCATATTTAAACTTTTTACCATGGTACAATCTAACATTGTGGAATTCATTGTTGAGTTAGCAGTATGTTGCATAAATGTTAAATCCTGGTCTGAAATCGCTCGCCTCAGTGGTTTTCTTTTAGTAATATTCTCCATTTTATTTACTTCTAAAAAATATAGTGCAAAAAGATAAATCTTCTTGTATGAATTTGACCAAAAGCCTTACAAAAAGAAAATCAGTACAAAAAGAATTCCTTGGTAAGCAGATCCGAACTCGTGTATGTATGATTGCCTAAACCACACCTGTGACAACTGAGCCACGGATGCTCGTATCGTAAAGGTGAAAATATACGATGTAACTCCGCACGAAGTGTATTATAAATTTACAATGATCGATTGAGCACCAAGTGAATGGAGTCCAAAGGTCAAATACATTTAAAAATGTCATGTAGGGTAGGCATGTAACTACGAGCATGTGAGTTATTTAAATTTACACATAAGTCACTGCGATGAATTAACACAGCACAATTAAAGTCACAGATTGGATATTCTGTCTTGTTGGATGTTTATGTTTACACGGATTGTTGTTTATGTTCCAAATTAGCACTCCACTTATTCAAAAACTTTTATAGCCCTTTTTGATGATTTAATTAAACTGAATTATCTGGATAACACTCATACGAAACAATTAGATAACAATATATACATTTAGATAAGATTTATCACTGAAAAATCATTTTTTCCATTTTTATTGTAATTATAAACACAGAGCCGATGTCGTTACTAGAGGCGCCCTCTGCCGGTTTCATTTATATTCATATAAATATTGTAATATATATAATAATTATTGTAATTAACATTATATGTCAATTATGTTAATAACAATAGCATTAAAATATTACAAAATTAAAAAATATCACATATTACCAACGAGTCAATAGATAAGAATAATATCACAATAATAAAAAAAAAATAACAGCTAAAATTTATGAGTGCATTTTTAAACAAGTAAATTTGAAGGTATAAGGGACCTACAAATTTACTTCTTTAGGCAACTTGTTATAATATACAAGTGGACCCATACATACTACACTGTTACTCATTAAAGTTGTCTTAGCTACTCTCTTACTCTACTCTTAGCTAGTCTAGGCTTACAGCATTTATTTTGGTCTCGTCTATTTCTTACTACATGGTCTGACAGTGATGAAAACCGGTTTGGGTTTAACACGATTTGAGTTCAAACTACGAAGAAGGTTATTGTATACTTTTTATCCAGAAATTCAGCACGGTTTCCTCGGGAAAGGGGATGAAAGTCAAAATGTACACTTAGTTGTAATTTATTAACGCGTAGTCCGATTTCAATTATTATTTTTGTGGGGTGCCGAGTTGCCCAGCACCCCATGGGCAACTCGGCACCCCACGGCCATCTCGGCATCCTTATTTGGCAGCTTGCTAAAACTTGATAAAACTCTAAAATGTGGAACATTCGCCACAATATTGTTTTTAAACGATCTATCTTTTGGTCGATACATTTTAAAGCCTGCGCAATGGAATTGTGATTGTGATTGGGATTGGGATTGGGATTGGAATTGGAATTGGAATTGTGTTGTTTTATAATTTATTCTATTTATTTCAGTTATTTGTTTCCAGTTAGTTAAGTACGATCTTATTAAGTTCAAAATATTACCACGAATCCCATACGTCTCTAATTTATTACTCAAAATTTTGTGGTCAACGTAGTCAAATGCTTGCGTCATCTCGCATAGAATAGTGCATACTGGTGTTGTTTTATCGACACATTGTAAGACTGGTTGGATTGGAATTAGAATTGGAATTGGGATTGGAATTGGGATTGGGATTGGAATTGGGATTGGAATTGGGATTGGAATTGGGATTGGAATTGGGTTCGGGATCGGGATCGGGATCGGGCTCGGGATCGGGATCGGGATCGGGATCGGGGTCGGGGTCGGGGTCGGGGTCGGGTTCGGGTTCGGGGTCGGGGTCGGGATCGGGATCGGGATCGGGATCGGGATCGGGATCGGGATCGGGATTGGGATCGGGATCGGGATCGGGGTCGGGGTCGGGGTCGGGGTCGGGGTCGGGGTCGGGGTCGGGGTCGGGGATCGGGGATCGGGGATCGGGGATCGGGGATCGGGGATCGGGGATCGGGGATCGGGGATCGGGGATCGGGGATCGGGGATCGGGGATCGGGGATCGGGGATCGGGGATCGGGGATCGGGGATCGGGGATCGGGGATCGGGGATCGGGGATCGGGGATCGGGGATCGGGGATCGGGGATCGGGGATCGGGGATCGGGGATCGGGGATCGGGGATCGGGGATCGGGGATCGGGGATCGGGAATCGGGAATCGGAATCGGAATTGGAATTGGAATTGGACTAAGAATAATTGTATTTGCTCAAAACACGAGTATACATACATAATATGACTAACACATGTGCATGCAAGAAAGAGAAAGATTAGTGTATTTCGATCGTGTTTTGCCCTAAGGCGTGCAAATTTGTGGAGCGATGGCATGCAAACATAATCAAACATTAATTATTATATCAGAATAGTAGTCAATAGATTCATGAATGTAAATAAAATAAAATTATATGTCAATTATGTTAATTACAATAGCATTAAAATAATACAAAATTAAAAAATATCACATATTACCAACGAGTCAATAGATAAGAATAATATCACAATAATAAAAAAAAAATAACAGCTAAAATTTATGAGTGCCTTTTTAAACAAGTTAATTTGTAGGTATAAGGGACCTACAAATTTACTTCTTTAGGCAACTTGTTATATACAAGTGGACCCATACATACTACACTGTTACTCATTAAAGTTGTCTTAGCTACTCTCTTACTCTACTCTTAGCTAGTCTAGGCTTACAGCATTTATTTTGGTCTCGTCTATTTCTTACTACATGGTCTGACAGTGATGAAAACCGGTTTGGGTTACATTTAACAAATAGTGCTATTTCAAATATGTACAATGACGGCAGTGTAAGAATTTTATGATGTTTAAAATAGGGTATGCAGCTATCAGTAATTGAAACATTGCTCTAATGCAACGTTTCTGCCTCTTAAAAATGATCTCCTTATCGGTAGAGTTGCCCCAAAATATGATTCCGTATCTTAAAATGGATTCAGCCAGTCCATAGTAAGCGGTAAGTAATGCATCAGTATTTAGAGTATCCGAAAGTTTACTTAAAGCGTAGGCAGCGCTATTGACTCTTATTGAGAGATATTCTATCTGGGGTTTCCAGTTCAGATTCTTATCAATTACTAACCCTAAAAATTTTGCCTCATCTACTTCGTCAATAATATTATCATCATATTTTAACATAATATCAGTTTTTTGTGGGCCTCTTTGTTTGAAATGTATAACTTTTGTTTTAGTTACCTATATTAATTTTTAAATTATTATTTTCAAGCCACGAAATTACAGAAGTCAAAAAATTATTAATGTCAGTTTCATCAGTGGACAAGGTGTCAATATGTTTACGTGGTATTGTTATTGTGCTGTCATCTGCAAATAATGACATTTGTTGGGTTGTAGCGTTAGGTAAATCATTAATATATATTGTGAATAAAAGTGGACCCAGGACGCTGCCTTGTGGAACCCCATAAGTTATAACACGCTCGTCTTATCGAGCTATCACTTCGCGTGTTGTTTTATAATATATTCTATTTATTTCAGTTATTTGTTTCCAGTTAGTTAAGTACGATCTTATTAAGTTCAAAATATTACCACGAATCCCATACGTCTCTAATTTATTAGTCAAAATTTTGTGGTCAACGTAGTCAAATGCTTGCGTCATCTCGCATAGAATAGTGCATACTGGTGTTGTTTTATCGACACATTGTAAGACTGGTTTTTGAAAAAATCAAAGATCAAGAAAGGCCATATTGATAGATTAATTTTTTCGGAGTCCTTTTAGTTCGGGACCAAAAATATTGTTTGTCTCTAAATATTCATTTAGTCTATACTTATAATAAAACTGTAACAGGTCCAATTCTGTACATTGAAGATATTGCGCCAAAAAAAATTTGAGAGCACTCTGTAGCTGATAGTGATGCCAAAACTGCATTTTTTTTTATTTTTGTCTGTCTGTCTAGACAGACAGACAGACAAAAATAAAAAAAAATCTGTCTGTCTGTCTGTCTGTATCCCGGCCGCGCATCACTCCAAAACTACTGAATGGAATTCAATGAAACTTAACACGATTTGAGTTCAAACTACGAAGAAGGTTATTGTATACTTTTTATCCAGAAATTCAGCACGGTTCCCTCGGGAAAGAGGATGAAAGTCAAAATGTACACTTAGTTGTAATTTATTAACGCGTAGTCCGATTTCAATTATTATTTTTGTGGGGTGCCGAGTTGCCCAGCACCCCATGGGCAACTCGGCACCCCACGGCCATCTCGGCATCCTTATTTAGATTTGCCAACTTGCTAAGATAAAACTCTAAAATCTGGAACATTCGCCACAATATTGTTTTTTAACGATCTATCTTTTGCTCGATACATTTTAAAGCCTGCGCAATGGAAGTGTACAATCTAATATATTTTTGTCCAACCACCAAACAAGAAGAACCTCGGCAAAAGATACCGTTTTATAATCGAAATTACAAAGAAACGCACAAAGTACCTACTTTGCTTCAACATTTATTGTGCCAACCGCGAAGGAACTCTCTGAGTTAAAAACTTCTTCTTGAGCTATGCTTTACTAAGAGTGCTTCACCACAGACCACACCGTTGCTCAATATGAGATAAACAGTGCTCAAATGTGAATAATTAGTTTGCAGGTACGGCAATCGCGAACGAAGTCGCTGGTACAGCTAGTTCAAAATAAAAATACTTTTCAATAATTTTAGAAGAAATTGAAACAAGTGCGATTGGTTTGTAACACTCCAGTCTATCCCTGCTGCCCTTTTTATACAATGGTTTTATAATAGCAATTTTGAGAGACTCAGGAAACGTGCCTGTGGTAATACATAGGTTGATTATGTATCTTAAGTGTGCACAAAGATGTACTTTTACATTCTTTATTATTTTGGTTAATACCTCGTCATGTCCTACACTTATTCATAATAGTCTGCTAACTTAAAGCATTGTTAATTCTCACTCTGTCTTCTTCTATCGACCTAAGTCAGAATGAAAAATAACATTCTGTAGCAGCTGTTAGAGGAACATTATGAATAAGAGGGTTGATCTTAAAAGTAAGTAATTAGGCCATGGGGGTCTGAGGTAACAGCTCATTTTGGAAAAGAGATCACTTGTCAAAAATAGTTTGGGGATCCCTGTAATACATAGAAAAAACATCGATAATGTTAATAATTACTTTGTAAATATTTTTGAATACACCAATCACTCAATCCATTATCACGAGAAACTATATTTTTAGAACTGCACAATCTAGGGAATATTTAGGAGTTCATTCTTCGTAATAAATTGCTAGCAGTAAAGTTCAAATATATCGTTTTTCATAATATAAGAGGCAGCAAAGTAGGTCGTAGAGTAACACGATTTAGATAGATTTCGCTCCAATCGCCTGGAAATTTCGATCACGGCGTCAAAAGTTGATAGATCATAGGTCATAGCATAGGTACCTGTGCCAGTAGGGGCTAAAAATAACTACAAAAAATTCTATATTACCGGAAGAGAGGTTACAACTATGTATGTTGACTCATACCGTGAAACTACTAAACCACTTCCGACAAAAATGTGGTGGACCGACTGTATGTAGCCTCGATCGTGTTACAAGATTGTTTATTTCTTTCCGTAGAGTAGATTCCAGATATAAGCTCAAGTTCATCATATGTAGGTACTGTATCAGCCGGATCGTCCACTACTGAACACAGCCTCCCCTATTCTGGGGGTATTTGCCATAATCCTCACGCTGCGGCAGGCGGCTTGGGGATCGCAGTGTAAGATGGCATTTATAGTTTTATAGTCGCCTCTCGAAGTGCACTCAGTGGGAGGTGCAATTCTACCCCGCAGCACCCCACGGGGAATATATGTAGGTACTATACTGTATGAATTCGGGTCATAATGAACAGATTTCACATCACGAACACATCATCACGAATTTGACTAAGCTTTTTAAGGCCGACGATAGAAGAGTTGGCCACTCTCAATTTTTGCCTAAATTTTGTTTTAGAGATAGTACTATTCAATAACATTTCAGGGCCTTAACCTTGCTTACACATATGAAGGTATATGTAACAAGGTCCTGCATGTGAGAAGATAGGCCCTTCAAATCTTCCAAGCTTCTTGTTTTTTTATATCATAAAGTGATAAGACAGAAAAGTCTCTCGCCTGATATTAAGCGTTTAAGAGACCTTAGAGATTACAGTTGCAGTCTCTTCATTACAGATGTTCTCATTTTGCTTAACACAGCAAAGTTTTATTTTTTTTATGTTCGGTGCTTTCAAATTTATTAATTTCCACCCATATTTGTTACGGGGTGTATCTCAACGGGGACAAACTAAACTAGTTATAAATCTGTAATTTCAGTATGTTTCTTATCTAATTTATTCACCACATAACAATCAAATATCTACTCTGAAAACGCTTATTTATTACTTAAGTTTGGCGATCTCATCAAAACCAGTAAACTTTTTACACGCCGGGCTTGTCTGTGAAACCCTCAAAGAGCGAAGCCAGATTTGAATTTTGCCATGTTTTTCCTTCTTGATTTCTGATATTCTGATAGCCTTTGACCACTAACGCACCAGTAGTGAGGGTTGGCAGTAACCCTATACCAGCAGTGAAAGTGACAGATCGGTCGGTGATTTGACAGATGCAGCTGAGCTAGGATAAATAGCGCCCGCAATGTCAATAACGCGCTGAGGCCCTGGTCTGCTTCGCGCAATCGTGACTCTCAGACGATAGAAGTGAAAACAGTTCAAAATTGGTGGGATATTTTACGCGAGTATATATATAGCCTCTAGGTCTAGATCCTAATTATTTAGTTATTGTGCTCGAAAATGTCGTCAAACTAAATCTAGCTTAATTTATAGTGAAATGTATGATATTTTGCTTCATAAAATTCCCGTTGAGTCCCTAATTAAAATTTTACCACACCATTTCTTCCCGTGGGTGTCGTAAGGGGCGACTAAATTAAAAGTGCGCCTAATGAGCTGCGTACCTCTTCTCACGTGGCATTAGACGCTCAGCAGGGCTGTCTACCATCATAGTAACCTGCCAAGGTTTCATACAGTATGTTCTTGTGTTCCTGTCTTATATGTTGTAAGCGTAAACATATCATTCGTAATATGTTGTTGTGTGTCGTCCAGTGCGTTAGAGAAAACATTTTGTATGGCCCTGAAACTATACCCAGTGAATGGCAATAGGCTCGCACCAATTGGTTAAACGAGGGTGTTTACACACTTCTGTCTACCTCTTCGAGGAATACAGGCGTGTTTATATGTATGTATTTTTAGATCTGTGTTGACACAATACAGTGTCAACACACATATGTTCTTATTAAGTTTGTACCTTACCGCATTGTTTTTCATTAAATATAAATTGTATAGAATATTGAAGTTGAATTTAATTTTATTTGACATTGATTTCAGTAACTTATTTGCTTAATTTATTTTTATTGTGCTAGATTGACTTTATTCTTACATGACGTTTTTCTATATTGACATTTTATTATTTGTTTGTAAATCTTATTATTTGTAATTAATAATATTCTGTAATTAATAATATAATTGGTGTAATTGGCAATAGTCGTACTAATTGTGTATTTTTTTTTGTTTTTTTGTTATTGTAGCAGAACAAGCCCGAGGCCCACCTGATGTTAAGTGGACTAACCTCTGCCTATAACAGACGCATTTCGTCAACGACGAATTGCACTGTGCCCGTAACACTGAGACGTCCAGTTGATAGGTCTCATTAGCCTGTAATTTTTCTGTCTCTCAAGGACTGCTGCCGGAACACACTGTTAGGTGCTTGGCGGCAGATTTTCTACTTGAGGGTGGTGCTAGCCAGGCGGGCATTCAGAAAATGCCCTTCCACCATGCGGTGAAGCTCAAGCCCGCGGCGGGATTCGAACTATGGACCTGCTACACGGCAGTCCATAGCCAATGCCACTGAGCCATCACTGCTTCGTAATATAAATAAATTTAAATAAAGAGTTGCAATGATAAACTTAAATAGCAATGAAAGAGCGTATGAACCTACGTCAGAAAACACTTCGGAACATCGAAGACGCGAGTATTTTTCCACGGGTAAGTGAGAACGTGAGCCTTTCTAATGGTGATTATCACAGGACCCGTACTGGTTCTATATCGGTACATAGTCTTTAGATCTCGTCATCAACAGTTGATAGACATAGTTCTATTTCGGTTACGACCGCCTTATGGTTGTCGATAACCGTTCAATACCTGTAAAAGTGGATACAGCTGCGTTCGCCTTTTGTAAGGAACATAAAACTGATTAGTAGGGGCCGTTTGGCACAAGTTCTAGCTAGTGTGTTTATTATTCGGTTGCTTTTTCTGAATCCTTGAGTATCTAGTGTTGTCTTAGGTTTTCGCGATTATTACCCTTAGTAGTTAAACAACTTTAAACGGTTTATATCGTTTAAAGTTGTTTAATTACAAGTATTTAGGTTTTATTTAACTAGTCCTAAGAAGAGCCGCAGTAACAGGCTGTGGTTGTGAATTTTATTCAATAAAGGTAATCATCTTGGTTATTCTAATTTCATTTCTTATTCTAACTTCTGATTAATAAGAAATGTTTACGCGGTATAATAAAATACAGTAATGTTTGCAATAGTGAATAAATTACTGAATTACGTTTACGTAAACTAATTAAAGAGCTGGCCAATGAAACTTTGACTTAGCAATCGCTTTTTTACGGTGCTACATCTCGTTTTTTTTTTTAAATTCCTGATAGGTTAGCCTTTGACAACAATTTCACTTGATGGTAAGTGATGATGTGGTCTAAGGTGTTGTTCAGGCTAACCTAGAATTACTGGATCTGAAGGACAACTGCCGAAACACACCGTTAGGTGCTTGGCGACAGATTTTCTACATGAGGGTGGTAGCATGCCAGGCGGGCATTCGCAAAATACCCTGCCACGACGCTGTAACGACTGCCATCCTACGACAACAACCGGATTAACGTTCCCTCCAAAGCACGGAAACGCTCAGTAGTAATGCCACAAGCGGTCACTCATCCAACTCATGACCGCGCGCGACGTTGCTTAACTTTGCTGATCGGTTGAGAACAGCTAAGTAAACTTCGCTACGAGCGCTTCAAAAAATAATAAGAAATGTTTACACAATAAATAAAATATAGTAATGTTTGCAATAGTGAATAAACTATTGAATTGCGAATAAGTAAACTTATTAAAAAGCTGGCCAGTGAAACTTTGACTTAGTTTAGTTGACTTTGACTTAGTTGAGACCGGTTTTTTACGGTGCCACATCACATTTTTGTTTAATCGCCTGATAGGTTGGCTCCTGAAAACAATCTTGATGGTAAGTGATGATGTGGTCTAAGGTGTTGTTCAGGCTAACCTAGAATTACTGGCTCTGAAAGACAGCTGCCGGAATACATCGTTAGTTGCTTGGCGGCAGATTATTACTTGAGGGTGGTAGCTAACCAGGCGGACATTCGCAAAATGCCCTACCACCACGCTGTAACCACTACCATCCTAATACAACAACCAGGACTGACGGCTTAACGTGCCCTTCGAAGCACGGAAACGCTCAGTATAGTAATGTCACTAGCGGTCACCCATCCAAGTCATGACCGTGGCGGACGATGCTTAACTTAGCTGATCGGTTAGAACGGCTAAGCAAACTAGGCTACATGCGCTTCAAATAGGGTGCCGCATCAGAGATATATGTCGTTGGTTTTCGCGATGAAAGCTTCAAAACTACTTGATAACATTATCCGCGTATAGTAAAGGTACAATTAACCCTGATTTGTAATTACAAATAGGTTCTCGCTAACAGAAAATAAAAAGCTTTCGTATTATTGTATAGCCAGTTTGGATGGCAGTTGACCGGCTTCGCCTGGTCCAACATCTGATATTATTTCCTAACAGACCTTTATACCCGGATACCACAGAACATTTTCCCGGCAAACAGTAACCCGAACGCAATAACTTCGTGTTCCATTAAGGTCTACAATTGCTTAGCAGGGCCACTTTAACGACACAATATTGAGTTTCAGCCATGGAATATTATTTTGGTAGAAGTGTTATAACAGATATGTAGAATGTTCGTTGTTGGAACGTTAACGAATTACATCATTATTATTATTATTTTTCTAAAGAGAAATCAATAGCTACTAAATACTCATAGGGAATGAACACCATCGTAGTCAATAATTTTTGTACTTTGTTTGAGACAACCACTAACTGCTACCAGAAATGTTTTTTTTTTTTTTATGCCTGATAGGTTAGCCTTTGACCACTATCTCACCTGATGGTAAGTGATGATGTGGTCGAAGATGTTGTTCAGGATAACCTAGAATTACTGGCTCTCAAGGACAGCTGCCGGAACACATCGTTAGGTGCTTGGCGACAGATTTTCTACTTGAGGGTGGTAGCTAGCCAGGCGGGCATTCGCAAAATGCCCTACCACCATGCTATAACGACTGCCATCCTAAGACAACCGGGACCGACGGCTTAACGTGCCCTCCGAAGCACGGAAACGCTCAGTAGTAATGTCACTAGCGGTCACCCATCCAACTCATGACCGCGGGCGACGTTGCTTAACTTTGCTGATCGGTTGAGAACAGCTTAGTAAACTTCGCTACGAGCGCTTCAAAAATGTGTGAGCAGTGGGGTTTTTCCAGAATCCCCTTAGTCTCAAACTTTACCACGTACGTCGTGGCGTAGTCGGCTGGGTTCCTGGAAGTCACAGGAAGAAACTAACTGATCTATGTATGTTAAAACGCGGGAACAATTATAATCCACTTACCGACTAGCGGCTCGCTGGTCGTTCCTCCGAAGGGAATATTATGCTAAAACACCTAACTTATTAGAGTTGCAACTCTACGTGGGTATAGGAATTCTGTTTACATAAACCCTCCTTTGTCCAGAAGTCGACGTTGCAGGTAACTCGCCGATGTGCAGTAGGCAGTCCTCCGAAGTTAACTAATTAGTCCAATATGTTAAAGTCTTAGAGATAGGCTTCAACCCGAATGCATACTTTACCGAACATACTTATTGTGAAAATCTAAATCTCGGACCAATAGTATTAATTGCATTAGTAGAGATAACTTGAATTTGGCACTGACACACTCAAATACTACTCGTCAGATCTCACTAAAATTTCAATGGAACCACATGACAAGCACCAGAATTAAAAATTAAAACTCTAATATAAAAAAAAACCTTAAAATCCAAAAACCCTGTAAAAAGTTATGAGGTACTAACATAAAAAAACTATAGTTGAATTGAAAACCTCCTTCTTCTTTTGAAGTCGGCTTAAATAATATTGTTTTAACCGTCCTCATAATGACTAATTTACATTATTTAATAGCATCTACAAGACGAAGACATTGTAACGCCTCCTATTTTTAACCGACATCCAAAAAAGGTTTAGGTTCTCAATTCGACGCGTTTTTATATTTTTTATATATGACCACGCATAACTTTTTATAGAGTAGTCTGATTTTGATGATTCTTTTTAGGGTTCCGTACCCAAAGGGTAAAAACGGGACCCTATTACTGAGACTTCGCTGTCCGTCCGTCTGTCACCAGGCTGTATCACAAGAACGGTGACAGCTAGACAGTTGAAATGTTCACAAATGGTGTATTTCTATTGCTTCTATAACAGAAAATACTAAAAATAAAATAAAATAAATGTTTAAGAGGGGCTCCCATACAACAAACTTGATTTTATTACCGTTTCTTGCTCGATACTAATAACGGTGACAGGTAGACGCTTTAACTATTCACAGAATATTTAGTTACGGAACCCTTCGTGCGCGAGTCCCACTCGCACTTGGCCGGTTTTTTTATTGGAAAGGGTGAAGTGATCCCATATAATTTTCATCAAAATCGGTTGAGTAGTCTATAAGTTATTGTCAATTAACGGAAAATTTTATCCTACCTGGATGATTTAATGGTGTTGTCGACGATGAACACTATTGTAAGCGACTGAATGATCTTGTAATAATAATAATAATGAAAATAATAATAATGTTTATTCGCTTAAAAACACGATAACAATATATTAATATAATTAAATAATTGCATCTATACAGTTGACAAATAAAGGGATGTCCGTGCATGTTTTTTGCCATTACAGCATGCAAATTATTAGAATATCGCTCTTGACATTATTATACTATATAATAATAATGTCAAGAGAAAATAAACTAATAAATATTAAATAATATAAAAGTATTAAATTAATTGATGAGAAAATAAATAAAAGTCAATGAAATATTGTTAAATTATGTTGCAATATTTATATACTTAAAGAATTCGTACACTGAATAAAAACACATCTTGACCAACCACTTATACAATCCAACCCGAAACATGTTGGTATTCATATTCTCAATGTCATCTGGCAAGTTATTGTAAACCTTCACTGCCATGTAATGGGCATGTAAGCAGGCTTTATTACTTAAAAGAGTTTTTTTTTAAATGTAACCAAAGTTAATACGGAAACGTATGTAATAACGTGCGGATCAGCATCGCACCGACTTCCGCAAGTTATTACATACATACATTACTTTTTTCTCAAAAAACTTCGACTCTACTTCGTTGTTCTTATTCCTCGACAACCGTGTCATTTTGGTATCTATAAGGTTATGCAATATATGTACCCATATAAATGAAATTTTAATACATGGTAAAACCGTTCTATGTAACAACATCCACGGTTATTGAAGGATCCTACCGTCACCATCCATTAGCTTCCACCCTCGGAATATTAGAACCAATTTTAGATGACTCCGTGAATTTTTTTACCTACCTACATAAAATACGGCTTATTAATTTTAGCTGACTTCAAAAAAGAAGGAAGTTCAGTTGCATATTTGTTTTAATGTTTGTTAACTCAGGAATCCGTAATTTATCGACCGATTTTAAAAAGTATCCAATATTTTTTAGTTGGAAGTATATGAGTACTTTCACTTGCTCGTGGGGTGCCGGCCTAGAATGTCATGAATTTACCGAAAACAACTTTGACTGATGGAAAAAAATATATACTGTTGAATTCCATGGACATCAAGGATTTGCTAAATTGCCACGAATTTGGGAAATTTTAATATGGCTGATACTAAAGCACTTTCTTTATTTTTGCGGGTTTTTTTTTTAAATAAGTGTAGTTAGTTTAACAGAATTAGGATTGCCTATATAACAGTTCCTACGAAGCAGCTAAGCGATTTCTTTGTCATCTTTTTTTTTGGTTTATTTGATTATACCTTGAATGCATAATTGTTGACTAGATATCTCACGTGCCTGTAATTTCACCGGCACATATACCATTCAAGCCGTAACACATTAATGTTCACATTATTCCTTGGCGGTAGGAAAAAGTACGGTGCTCTGGTCGAAGTCGCACAAAAATTCTACTGCTATTGAAACTTTCCTCTTCAACTTTTATGTGAATCGATTCGATTTTATATGAAGCAATAGTATTATTGAAGGTAATTCTTATTTGTTTGAAAGGGTTAAATAAGATTTTACGATTGCACGTTCTTTACACGTACTAGACGAAGTAGTTCAGTTAGTTTAGTTTCCAACTTTCATAGAGGGCTGCGTAACTACGAGTACATCACTATTCTAGCATCTGTTATTTTTGCTAGACAAATGTTTGTTTAGTTCGTGCGAGAACTTCCCAGAATCTAAGCTATCTCAGAGTTGATTTATACCAGCTTACACCAGATATTCGAGTTACAGGCTTAATAAAACAACGCTCTTTTCGATTGTAGATGCTTGTTCGTAGTAAGATATGACTATTATTCTCCTACATAACTTATTACATGACCTACTAATGGGAAATAATACCAATACTCATTATAAAGCGCTCGTAGCGAAGTTTGCTTAGCCATTCTTAACCGATCAGCTAAGTTAAGCAACGTCCGCTGCAGTCATGACTTGGATGGGTGACCGGTAATGACATCACTACCACACGAATAAATATATAATTCATTATTTATGTGTTACTACTGTGCGCTTACTTGCTTCGGAGGGCATGTTAAGCCGTCGATCCCGGTTGTTGGCTTAGAATGGCAGTCGTTATAGCATGGTGGTAGGGCATTTTTCGAATGCCCGCTTGACTAGCTACTACCCTCAAGTAGAAAATCTGTCGACAAGCACCTAACGGTGTGTTCCGGCTGCAGTCAACATCTTCCATCATTATTAAGCATCAGGCGAGATATTGGTCAAAGACCAACCTTTCAGATATTTAAAAAAACTTATTCACAGACGTCGGGACAAAAATAATGATAAATATACGCGATTTAAACCGTTTAAAGTTGTTTAATTACTATGTGTAATAATCGCGAAAACCTAAGACAACATTATTCACAGATCCTCCAGTTTTTATTTCCACTAAGTAGGTATATTTTACTTACCTGTCTAGAAACATTTGACCAACAAAAACCCTCATGTTATCCCTAAGTACAAGAGAAAATGTAGATTCACGTATTTCTACGATAAGGTTGAGAGTTTCATCAGTCGGAAACCTAAGTAAAATCCTTCCTTCAGTATCATTAATACATTGAACAAATACATTGAGGTAGAACAAATATATTAGACATTAGTATTTTAAGAATTTAACATAAAAAATGATTTTTATTTGTCTAGTAAGCGACTATGAAAATTATTTTCAAAATTACAACGAAAGGAAAAGTTTTAACTAAGAGAGAGATTCGAATCCGTTGCCATCCGACACTATAGCTGACATGTATGGCTTACGCTTAAGACGCGTTTATGCAAAAATAACAATGTTAGAATTATCGGGGTGCGTCATCGTAAACGAGTTTAAAGCTAATTGAAGCTTAATTCAGTTTGGCTACAGATGTCGCTCCTTCCTTTTCACACGGTTAAACGATAGGAACGAAAGGATGAATTTGCGCAATGACTCACACACTACGATGCCTCAATTGGCAGAGCATGTGCTTGCTATATGGACTTTTGTATCTCGCTCATAACAGGCCTGGCGCATTGTACGCTTTAGATACAAAGATAATAATAAATAATTTAATAAATAGAAAGGTACATCGGCGTAACTGTTCGGACGGGATCATTTTACGGTGCGTGCTGCATTAGAAGAAATCAGAGTTAATTGTGGCTATACTATAGAAAGAGAGACGCCTTGTAGGTGAATATAAATATTAGGCACTCCGTGTTTTGCAAGCTGAAGTGCACTTTATTGCTTCATATCTAGAGTCGGTTATTTATTGGGAAGGCTTTGCGGAGTGATCCTTCTGTGATAGTAGTAAAATTGTTAATTTCGTTGTAATTGCGTAATTATTCGTGTAGCAAGCAAATTACAATGTTGGAAAATTATAAATTATCATTTTATAATCATCTCTTTGATCTTATAGCGAACAGCGAAGTGTGGCCGGTTTTCTAAACAAGTGGCGCGACGTTTCACCATTAACCACCAAGTTATTTAGGTCTGGAATGTCATTCCATCCTGCTTTGTATCTTATGAATCTCTTTTTTTTATCTTTCTCACACACTTTTAGGAGACAACTCCGCATTTTCAACGTAAAGTTAAATCTGGAATTATGTTTGTTCTACGCGAAGGCATAGTTTCGTTGTTTACCCGGGCTCACTTCCCTGTTCGCGGAATTTAATTTAATTTTTTTTATTTTGTTTGATATTCTACTTATGTAAGTCAGTACATACTTTTCTTAAAATCAAAGATCATATTTATACTATATTTTCGAAAGCAACAAGAAGAAAGAAGTTGTTTGATTTTGTTGAAAGAAGTCTTGGCTTTTTTGACCAACCGTCTGCTTAACGGCAACTTAACGGTAATGAAGAATTTTTGTTGTTTGTTTTCTTGTTTTCCGCTCAATCAGCAACACTTCAGTCACGTCGACGAAAGTTGTGGCGTGCTGTTCATTGGGTGGATTGAACTAGCGGAAAACGTCATAAAATATTATATATTGATAGTTTTTTTTATTAGGTTTGTATAAGTAATGTACACTAGAGGGATTGATTATAAAGTGCAGTTCTTGTAAAAACAGTTTAATTTGCTTAGTGTTTTTTTAAACGCAAGACTTCGTAATTTTTATATTATCAGTAGAAATGGTACAAAGGAAAATCGCTAAGCTTCTGGCTTTCTCTTACACAAAATCCTCGTAAACACACCTTATCTACCCACAAAGTAAAATTACCTGCAAATCCAGTGTCCACCTCCGCTAATAAATACAGACCCGGACCGAAGACAAATCCTCTGAATACTTGCGGGCCTCTGATATTTACACGAAAGATATGGTACACAATCAGTTTCGTATGAAGATATGATGGTCCGGCGGCAGTATGTATGGACTGCCCTGTTATGTGTTTAAGCTTCACCGATGGTGTTAGGGAACTTTGTGAATGCTGCATCTGGCTACTACCCTTATCTTAACGACGTAAGAAGCCTGTCATCTTCAACTGCATCATCACCTTGAGACAGTGGTCAAAGTGATTTTTCTATCTTCCACGCACTTTGTGTTGAAGCTGCTTTACGCTGGTAGACATGTATGGTGCTACATTCACCTGCCTTTTTTGCCTTTTATGTGTATCAACAACAATTACCATAGATCTACGAAAGTATTAAAGTGGCCATAAGCAAAATACGTAGGTACAGGATTTCAGTGTATTATTTTTTGGCATATGTTTAACTCACCACCAGATATAGTACATAAAAATAGCAAATGATCACCAAAATTAAACCCGCATTTAATGTAATCTTATAACCAAAGTTTTAACATCTTGCTATCCTATATAAGCAAAATTACTCAAAATAAATCATTGTTAACCCAAAAGTAGTAAATTATCACCAAAAGAAGTATATGATTACGAAAATGTAAGCGTTAGATTGTAAATTTTAATGTTCGTTCACAATCTGTCGACAGTTTATAATCTCACTAGATTTTTTATAAACTAACGTATCATACAATTATCCGGTGATATATACGAGTACAAGCTATCATGTCATGAACATCGGATAAGGCGTTCGTAAGTTTACATGGAAAAAATACCCATGAGTACATAAAGAAACGTTTGCATATGTGATTATTTGCTCCAACTTGCCTCGATTCGCTCTATCGATTAACAATGCATTTAAACCTTTGTTCTAAATCGCAGACCTAATGATTTTGCTAACGCTGTCGCGGCCAATATTCATCGAAGAAAGATAACGAATCTTCCATTTTATAAATCTAAGTTATGGGTAGTTACAATATTTTTGTGTCGCCGGCCTCGTTGGGGTGACCATATGGCGACCGTTTCCCGAATTTACAGCGTACTTTTGGTCCGTGTTCTTTCGGAGCTAATTTATATCTTGTCGTGTAAGACGATCTTTTATCGTAATAGCAATAGATCATTTATTTCAATTCTACCATGTATGGTTAGCATAAAATACCATTTGTCTACTGATTTAGATATGTACAAGCGTGATGGTTTTATTCGTAAAATATAATTTCATTTGTGTTGGGAAGCGTTAATAGCATATTATTCCTCGCGGGGTGCCGCTCTAGAATGGTATATCCTTCTCCCCGACAATCTTCCTGTGGAACTCATTAGAAGCGACGAAAGGTAAAAGACCAGGAGGTGAGCAGCAGCGCCTTCTTAAGGACTACGATCTTATAGCGTGATCGACAAGACGCCTGCCAAACGTTTGTTCAACGGTGAATGTTCCGGTTGATGCTATGATGACTATACAAATGTTCAGTATCACATTTATATAGTTTTTTGCAATTCTTAAATAACAGTTTACTATACATATAGATATTTCAACAGTCATAAGTAATTATTACAGTAAGTAATTCTAGCTCGGTATATTGGACGATATAACTGTGCCTCAAGCCCATTTCGACTGAAAAATACTTTCGGACCACAGTGTAATAAGGTTTTCAAAGCTAGCCATAACGTCACAACAAAATTCGGACCAAATCTTACGGGACCACAATGTAAAGTACCCTAACTTGTTGTCGGTAGTATAGTGTTACTGCGAGAAACACGGGCAAGAAACTCGGAACAATATTTTTATTTCTTTACATTTTTAGGGTTCCGTACCTCAAAAGGAATAAACGGAATCCTTATAGGATCACTTTGTTGTTTTTCTCAGGAACGCATAGAGTTATCAAGCTGAAATTCATATCAAATACTCAGGGTCTACTGTCCCTTGGAGCTGTAAAAAAATCAAACTTCTAAGCCAAAGCAATCAAACGATACAGTCGTTTACTCAAAATTATAGGATACTTCCCGTGAACTCAGAATCTTGAAATTCGGTACGAAAAAACGTCTTATAGCACAGATAAAGGAAAAATTGCGAAAAGCATACATTTTACTTACATCACATGTTAAAAATATTAAAAAATTAAGTGGATTTCATTTAGCAAAAAAATATTACTTTTACTTATATAACTACAGAATTGTACGAAATCCTCGGCGCGAGTCTGACTCGCACTTGGCCAGTTTTTTTTTTTCGTTACATTTTAGAATATGTAACCTATGCGTATAATTATACTTTACACTTTTCATAAATACAAGGCGGTGGCTTATATTACATTAGCTACTTTACACTTACTTTACCAGTTGTATATTTTTAATGAAATATTTTTGTGTGTAGATTACATTTTCTCTCTGTAAGCACTGAGGAGTTTTGTTGTAACTAAGCACACAATTTTATTACTTTTATTTTGTCTTTGCTAAAACCTGACACTAATATGTCATCTTTATTTTAAGTAACTGCGATCTACAGTTTCACCCACGTAGACAATTATGAATAATGGTGATGATGATGAAATAAATACAGGACCTAAACATTTTATTTTACAAGTTTTATCTAAATAAGTTGAGCCATCAAGGCGTAACAGACATGCATGCTCACATACTATGGCCGTAGGGTGTCGTCTCTCTGTCACAAACTTTAGTGTTTATAACAGTACTGTATTATTGTTATGGTAATTAGCACCGTTTATTTTTTTTAGGCCTGTGAGGTGCCGGGCTAGAATGTCACCCCACAATCTCTAGGACCTGAAACAAATTTTGTAGACCTCTTGAATATCCCGGATACATGCCCCACCCCGGGTAGTCACCCTGTTAAATTAGACCTGGCGATAGATGCCATAGTGAGAAATATATTTATAATCAAAATTGATGCTGTGTAAATATGATCTGTAAAACATTTATGATATACCTAAAGTACTTAGAATAATTGTGAAAGAGCCATTTAGTATGTATTAAGACAAAGGATAGACGCTAGATAATATGTGTGTCAATACATATGTAAAGCAAAAGCATAGCTCATTTACTTAGTTCTTAACGCCTTTACTTTATTATATGAACATTATTTAATAATATTTACATACTTTTGTTGCAACATCTATCCTTTAGACGGTTGTTGTAAGACCATATGTTAAGAGGATAGATGTCTTTTATATTAAATGCTAAGTTTTATAAAAGTTTGCTGTTTCACGCACATACTTATTTAGGTATAAGTAATTTTAAATCACATAACACAACCCTTATTACGTCTAAAAATTATATAAAATTTAAGGATACCCATAAAATTCCTGTTCAAAACTGCTTCTGCAGCTTTTAAATCATTTCTAATTCAATTTTTATTCACACCGGCTGTGCTCCCGGTTCTTTTTTATATTTTTGGGCATTTAGACACTGAAAGCAATCAATTATCGAGTAACCTACTCACTATTATAAGTAAAGTATAGATGGCCTGCTTGAAGGATAGACGCCACTAAAAGCAACCTAAAAACCCCAACCTAAAAACGGGGCATCTATCCGATTAGTATAGAATACTTGCCTTTCAAAAATACATAAAAATCAAGGGGACTAAATTAATAAACTACACATTTTATGTCCATATTACATTAGACTTTATGATTATTAAAAATAAAAACAATACACTGATCAGAAAAAAAAACTTTTTGAATGCACGCCTTTATTAAAGTGAAGAATATTTTCACACGTATAATTTTTTTGCACTACAAAAATTGCACATGGTCTTTCCACGCGCTGACAAGCGGCATAATGGAGCGGAGCGGGGCAAGCGCTAGCTTATTACTTGCATTAGAAGTTATAGGTAATTAAACGCTTATTGGAGTTTTTAAAAACGAGGCGCCTATCCTACCGCTGCTGCATCGATCCGGGACTTACCCTAATCTATCTGTAATTCGCAAAATGCAATATGTTACAAAGCACGAATTGTCGGTTTTTATAAGACATAGATGGTTTCTATATAAGCTGCTGCTCCCCACAACAACACACCCTACTGCATTATGCTGGAATCAAGTGATATAAATGAGCCGAGCTGTAACTACTTTCGTTAGTAGATTTGTCTTAAGAACGACATATGTAGCAGAAATAAATCTCGTAAAGATCATGTATATGAGAGGACCAAAACGAATTGAACTTTTTGATTCCCGCGATGAATATTTCTAGCTTTTAAAAACAAATGAAGTCAGTTTGCTATACAGCTTACGACAAGTAACGACATAGGCTAAGCATTACTAAAGAATGAAGTGTAGACAAAACGAATTTAGACTAATTACGTTTGTTGAATTTAGACTAATTACATTACGTTTCAGGCACACAGAGAACAAAGGCTTAGAACTAGATACTATGTTTCAGATAAACAAAATACTATATAATTGATAAGTTATTTTGGTACTTATAACTTATAATAAATAAAATGATGGTGACCGTAGCAAACTGCATACGGCGCCGCCAGAATTCTAGCGAACATTTCTTAGAAATATCATGTCAAATATATCCGGAATGGGGTGCAAGTTTGCATGAAAATAAGACATTTTCCATTATGTCAAGTTTGCAGAGTTTTCACTGAATATTTCATATATCACAATGTGTATTGAATTTCGCTTTTCGATATTTGCAGTGAAATTGACAAACGATAAAGCTTATTTTTTTTATGCTATTGTGACGGAACAAAGACGAGGGCCATCTGATGTTAAGCATTAAATCTACCCATAACAGATGCATTTCGTCAAGTGACGAACCACGCTGCGCTCGTACCCTGAGACATATAGTTGCTAAGCCTGTAATTTTACTGGCTCTCAAAGACTGCTGCCGGAACACTTTGTTAGATACTTGGTGACAGATTTTCTACTAGAGGGTGGTAGCTACACAGGCGGGAATTCGCAAAATGCCCTCGCAGCATGCTGTGAAGTTCAAGTCAGTGGTGGGGATCGATCCATGGACCTCACTGTGGACTGCACCGTAGTCCACAGCTATAACTACTTGGCTACCATTTTGTCGCCGCTAAACCATGCCCGCCACCATCTCAATGAACTCCTTGCCGCCAACACTGATTGTGATATTATGTTTGATAACTGGAAAACTATTGTGGCTGTTTTTATGACATATTGTGAAAGTTTAATTGCTCAATGGGACAGAAACAAAAGGCTTGACAGCTCTACTCGTAGTATCAATGACGATTTGAATTGTTTATTTCATTATTATTATTTGCGATAAATAATGTTTATTTCTTGGCATTGTATAATTTATGTTAATTTTATTTTTTTAAACATTTTGATTATAATAGTATCTTATATTTGACATTGAACATTATACACTATAATGACATAGTAAGCAGTTTATGAATTTCAAAATTCATAAACTGCTTACTATGCTTAAATATATAATTACTTTTTTTGTTTTATATTGTGAGATAAATGTGATTAAAGCTGTGTCGTTTTTATCCCAATAAAAATAAATTGCTTCAAAATTTTGAAATTTAAGTAATGTGTTTTTTTTTAATATTCATTCGTATTACTTTTTGTAATGTATGACTTGCCGCCTGATTCTGTACCTAGTAAAGATGGCAGCTTAAAAATGTAAGGACATTTTGTTTTGTAATTATTGCGTCCGTATGCCACTGTGTGACTATATCTTCCATCAAGATGAAAGCTAGTCCACCCACGACTCAGGGAATCCTAGTATAAGAGATTAGAGTGACTTGTAGATTTAGTAATAAACATAAAGGTAAAATGTATACATTTTGAAGCAATGATGGCCGAGCGGTAATAGCTATGGACTGCCGTGCCGCAGGTCCATTTTGCGAATGCTCGTCTGGATTCTACCATCCTCAAGTATAAAAATCTGTCACCAAACACCTAACAATTTGTTCCGAAAGCAGTCCTTGAGAGCCAGTAAGTGAGACTTAACAACTGTATGTCTCAGTGTGACGGGCGCAGTTCCATTCGTCACTCGTGATGAAATATATCTGTTATAGGCAGAGGTTACTGAACTTATCAGCAGGTGGGTCTCAGGCTTGTACCGTCACAATTAAATTTTTTGTTAGTCTTAACAACAAGGTTAGTTAAGACTAACAAAAACATTACACTAGTTTTTTTTTTGGTTTTTCATTATTTTACCATACATATTTTTAACCATATAAACAACAATTAATAGTACAGAGATATTTTATACAAACGTACATTAAGGTTCACTGTTAAAGCATCAAATAACTTGATCGTCTTTAAACTTTTCTTACCTCTTATATTCGGTGTCTTATCTTTTTTTCATTTCGTTTAACGAGAAAATAGATGCAATAAAAGCATTTCAATATTTTTTCTATCTCCAATTCTCAGACTCCAGACTCCTGCCAGCCATTATTACATTTACTTATCTAGATCGTACGGCAAGATACGAACTTTTATTTTGCCTAAATGTTGCCTAAAAGTTGTATTCCATGTCCATTCAAATGTGAACTTAAATATCCAAGGCTTATGGTTTATTTTCGAAGAGAACAGTTATAGTAATATATGTAGGTATTTCAAAACGTTTCAGTAACTCTTGTAACAACGTGAAGCCCTTATTTTCGGGGGCGTTAAATCATGTCTAACGATCTACGCAATATGGTTTTTTTTTTAAATTCTTGATATAAAATGTTTGATATCATTTCACAAGATAATAGATATTTGTTATAATCACATATCGTCAAACCTGTAGTCCCCGAAGGGGTCTTCAGAGATGTTTAAAAACCAAGTTTTGCTACGTTTGTGTCTGGCCCATGTAATAGGGGATAAATCTATTACTAACTGTTAAAGCGCTCGTAGCGAAGTTTGCTTAGCCGTTATTAACCTATCAGCTAAGTTAAGCAGCGTTCGCCGCGGTGGTCATGAGTCACGATCACCCATACAGGGTGGCCGCTAGTGACATTACTTCTGAGCGCTTCGAAGGGCACGTTAAGCTGTCGGTCCTGGTGGTTATCTTAGGATGGCAGTAGCTCTAGCATGGTGGTACTGCATTTTGAGAATGCCAGCTTGGGTAGCTAGCACACCGCTTGGCGACAGATTTTCTAATTGAGGGTGGTCGCTAGACAAGCGAGCATTCGCAAAATGCCCTTCCACCATGAAGAATTGGTGAAGCCCAAAACCCGTGGTGGGATTCGAACCATGGACCTGCTGCGCGGCAGTCCATAGCCATGGCTATGAAGACGTAATGGAAACCTTACGTCTTCATAGCCAGATATGTCTTTCTAGATCTGGTAAACATATTGGCTGAAATACTGGCTAGTATGATGAAGCAATGATGGCTCAGTGGATTTGGCTATGGACTGCCGCGCAGCAGGTCCATGGTTCGAATCCCACCACGGGTTTTGGGCTTCACCAATTCTTCATGGTGGAAGGGCATGTTCATTTCATCAATCTCATGACGGTAACGTTTTCCTTTCTCTTTCACTCTTTGTAAATAATCTACTTTATATAAAAGGATGTTATTGAACGGAAACGAACCCTCTGTAAACGAATTCCTCATTCAAAGGTAAATAAGTCGATTTTCTGGAAGTTTTGTAAACAAATCGGTATTCTAAACTGAACGGTAAAGTTGGAATCCTACTTACCGCAACATTCCTTAACTCGAATTCAGTTTACAATGGCGTGCCGACAACACGACAACAAAAGGAATTAGCCAACCGTATTAAATCTATTAGTCGAGAACTCGACTTAAGGTACGCGTCACTTTTAATTTCGTCTGGTAGCCTTCTGAATGAATTATTCAGTAATACTGGTGCTCTGTTGTAGTACCGTCATATACAAACAGTAAGGTTGATAATAACAAATATTTTCAAAATTATTTACAAAATAATTAATTAATATTTCAAAATGCACTTAAAAGTATTATATTTAGTGACAATTCCGCTAAATATTTATGTCAAGCCGACGTGACGACAGAGAATCGGAAAGAATTCTCGACGCGTTTAGATTCCACACGAACCATCATCAGGACTCTTCGAGTGCATGATCGGGAATGATTATTACTAACTATGTTTTTTATGCCTGAGAGGCTAGCTTTTGACCACTCACACACCATCTCACCTGATGGTAAGTGATGATGTGGTCAAAGATGTTGTTTACGCTAACCGAGATGTACTGGCTCTCAAGGACAGCTGCCGGAACACACCGTCAGGTGTTTGGCGACAGATTTTCTAGTTGAAGGTCCAGCTACCACCTTTCAGCGGGCATTCACAAAATGCCCTACCACCATGCAGTTTACCATGGCAGTTTTAGCACCTGCTGTCAGGTTTCTAATAAAAAAGTTTTTAAAATTCTTTACTGTTCGTATGTCTGTAGTATCCTTGAATATGGCTCACAGATCTGGAATCCGCAATATGATGTCCATATCGATAGAATGGAATGCTTAAAGTGTAAGTTTAGGAAATTCCTTCAGTTCAAGTGAAAAACCTCTGATCTTAGCTATGAGGAAGATTTAGAAGACAGCATATGTTACTCCAGAAAAGATGATCAATATCTGATATTTGTACAATAGTTAAAATAGCTCAGTCAAAATAAACATACAATAGTTAAAATAGATTCACCAGATCTCTTATCAAATACAGTGTGGTGCGTCCCTTACAGATCGGTTAGAATATTTCTTCTCATTTCATCACCCTCAGAACTGTGTCCATATTTGGGTGAGATGTGGCTCATCCAAATATGGACACAATCCTTTTTTTCATTAGATCAGTAATAAGCTACAATAAAGAACTGGTTGACATTCCCGAATTAGACTTATTCAACTCAAAAATTGAAGAGTTTAAGCGCCTTCTTTCTATTTTCTGGTTTGATGTTTAATAACTATAATATTAGGGGTTAAAGTATGTATAAAATTGCCGATATGTACTGTCCTTTTTTATGTTTTTTATATTTAGTTAACATATTTATTTAATCAAAATAATTGCCATTATTATCTATACATTGCTGTCATCTAATAGGAAGGTCATAAATGCCTTTGCGAAAGAATTCTGGTGATGTATGATCTAGATTCGAGAAACTGTGTGAAAGCAACTGTGTGTTTAGTATTGCCTCCTGGAAAGGAAACTTTTTATCGCGTAGAAAATTGTCCAAATCATGAAAAAATGGTAATCAGTTGGAACTAGGCCTGGCGAATACGGAGGATGGCGAATGGTTTCTAAATGCAGTTAGTGTAGATTTAAAACGATTTCTCGTGCTCTATGAAGTTTCACGTTATCATGGGACAATAATGGTGAAGATCGATTCATGAGTCGAGGCTGTTACACTACTAGTTTTGCTATCATTGTTCGGAGACAATATAATAATATCGGCACAGTAAACATCTGCCGTTATTGCTTGACCAGATCGGAAAAAGCTTATAGTAAATAACACTATGCTGATACGAGATCACCAAACAGTTACCATTACCTTTATATTGGTAAGGTGCTTTAGGACACTGTTGCGGTGTTTGATCTGGGGTCAGCCATTGCATTTTTCGCTTATGGTTATTGTAAAGAAAGCACTTTTCATCACATGTCACAATTTGATATATTCCTTTTTTTCTCTATCGATTCAAAAGGCAAAACAAGTTTCAATATGCGTTTCTGTCTGCAGATCAGTCAAACTCCCATTTTTCATATTTTTTTAATTTATTGATTTGACGCAAATGAGTCAATATTTATGGTAAGGTAACGTTAAACCACGCCGCTAATTCCTGAGTAGTTTGGCTAGGATCGGCGTTCACCATCTCTTTCAATTCATTATTATTCACCTGTGTGGGCGGTCTTCCACGTGTTTCGTTCTTCAAATCAAAGTTTCTATCACGAAAGCGATTAAATTTGATTCTATATTGGATATTGTGTATTATCCAAACGCAACATTGATATTGCGAGCTATTTATGCCGCGTCGGAACTCGTATTAAAAAATCACTCGAATTTTCGAACTATCCATCTTTCTCGACCAAGTTGAAAAAAAAACAACTGAAAGTCGATAATCGAATGTTGCACATTTTTTAAAAGAAGAATCTTATAGCTTCTATGTGAAAGAAGTTTCACTCAAAAATCAAATGAAGGTTCTTTGTTAATTCGAAGTAATAAAACGGCAATTTTAAATATTAGTAAATAGTAATCGCTACCGAAGAGTTGTTCATACTGCTTATTTCCTCTGAAATGTCCTAAGTTATCCATATTCTTCAAATTATCGTAACGCTTTTAAGAGCGTTTCATCTTTGACAATCTTCCAACATATATTAACGGTGTACTTTACATACTACTTTACAATTACAGCTATTCGATTCTGGAACAATCTGTCTCTTAAAATCAGACATGCATTCTCAATAACAATCATTACTTGGTATCAAGAATTAGCTGTGGCAAAAGAAGGGTGTCTTTCGTTTTAAACATGTGTTGGTTAGTGTAAGAGGATATGTGTGAGTGTGTGTCTGTTTCGTAGTATGTGTGGTGAGATAACTTAAAAAAACGAAGCTTATTTTGATTCTGTTTCATTAGCATATATTTTGCGAGACTCTCATGTACTTTATAATGAGTATCATAGGATTTAATTTGGTAAATATGATGTGTTTAATCAGAAGAAAATCAAGATTCTTTAGTCGGCTTTTCCCACAGGCCAGTTTAGTTACACGGATGCAATACAGCCTTGTCCAATACATAATACAAAAATTATGCTAGCTTTCGCCCGCATATGTAGCTCGCGTAAATTATCATAATGTCACGTTCCCTCGCTAATTACTCTGTGATCAGTAATAAAAGTTCTACCTAACCAAAATCTAAAGAAACTGTACCAAAGTTTATCTAAACTATTTCAAGTGGTGGTGAGTGGTTAGAACAAATACATTCACACACCGTCGCCCTCACACACAAACAAACACACCTTTGCACAAAATATCAAACTCACAAACTTTTGCATTTGTGATATAGGATGATACCTGTTGAATGTTGATCTTCTGGGTGCATTTTATATTGCGTTATCAGTGTAATACGCAGGATTCCAAGAAAGGAGTGCCCGATGAATATTTATCCCGAGACCAAAAGTGCTCCCTGTAAATATTCTGCTTCCCGCTGATATGGCGATATTAAAGTGCCGCTCTATTTCTTCCGTTATTCTCGTTGCATAAGCATATTAACAATAAACATAGAGCTACTATAATAGGTTTTGATCAATTATGTTTTATCAACATCAGATATCACACTTTATAATGATAGATATTATGCAAAAATGTATGTTTAAGTAAGTGTGTTTTCTACTCTTCGTGTGCCTTGTAATGGCTCATGAACAGCTGAAATATTATGTAAGTTTGTGTGTAAGTGTGTTTGTGTTCTCCTCCTGCCTTGCCCATTGCAAAATTCATTAAAATTTGAGATCGCTAAACCACGGGATAAAAACAATGGATAAAAGTTTGTATGAACAAAATCAGTGAAAGCTAGTGTAGGTAATAAAGGTTTATATTCAATGAAGCAAAAAAGCTGCAGATAAAGCTCGCTATAACCAAAATATCTGCAGTGATCTAGTTCTCACACTTATGACCTATAAAGACGTGGTCTCTATAGGTTACTAGTGTGAGGCTATGTTCTGAAAGCTATTGAGATTCTAGACACCGATAGCCTCAATCCTTCCTCGTAATCGATAAGGTCTTTTGAAGCGAACTTTCTGTAGAAAGTTGGGCATGTAGGCATTCTTATGTACTTGACAATGTTTGTCCACAGATAACTTTCAAACGGAGGTCTATTTAAAAATTTAGTATACATGTATTTTATTTTTATTTATAGCTTATAGGCTAGCCATTGACTACTATCTCACCTGATGGTAAATGATCGCAGTTGTTATTCAATGAAGTCGAAGATGTTCAGGCTTACCTAAAATTACTGGCTCTCAAGGGCAGCTGCTGAAATACTGTTAGGTGCTTGGTAACAGATTTTGTACTTGAGCGTGGTAGCTAGCCAGGCAGACATTCGCAAAATTCCCTACTACTATGCTGTATCGACAGCCATCCTGAGACAACAACCGGCACCTGCGGTCCCATCCAAGTCGATGAAGAACTACACTACGAGCACTTGAAAACACACTGCATACATTATATAAATGAAATTTGGGGGTACCCATATGAGCTCAATCCGTCTGTTTTGTTGAGATTAAACAAAGTAGGTTGAATTATTCAAAGTGGAAAAAGTTGGCTAAATTTGGAATTATCTGAAAGAACTGTATAGAATAGGGTTTTAGACAATTCTTAGTTTATTTCATACGTCATAGTTTTATGGTTAATAATCTAAATGGTTTCAGTGCCAACAACACACTACTAAGTTCACGGCAAACTACTACTTATTTTTGCTCTGACTCTCATTAAAGACTCCTAACCTAACAGAGTAGAAGCAATGATGGCTGAGCGGTAATAGCTATGGACTGCCGTGCCGCAGGTCCCTGGTTCGATCCCCACCGCTGGCTTGAGCTTCACGGCACAGTAGAAGGGCATTTTGCGATTGCCCTGGCTACCACCCAGAAAATCTGTTGCCAAGTAGCTAACGGTGTTTTCCGGCAGCACTCTTTGAGAGCCAGTGAAATTACAGTCACACCTTCCGACATAGTTGTTAATTCTCAGTTAACAACTATGTCTCAAGATGAAGGGTGCAGTGCAATTCGTGACTTGTAATGAAATGCATCTGTTATAGGCAGAGGTTAGTGTGCATAACATCAGGTGGGCCCCGAGCTTGTTCCGTCACAAAAATATAAAAAAGTAAAATATTTGTAAAGACGCGACCTGAAGACCCAGGATGTATTTGAATCACCAATAAGAATGCTCCTTGAAAATATTCATCATAAAATTTGACTTACATAAAAACTTTTCCATGTTTTATGTCGCTTATTTTGGCGAGAATTTCCTTATACTTACTTTCTCTAATATTGGATTTTTCTCTCGGGAAAATTAAATTGGATTTTCAAAACATCTTTGGGTTGCAAATTTCATCTCATTATCAACAGTGAGAAATGAAAAGAATCATGTTTTATTACAATTTGCACAAAGAATTCGGAAGATTGTGCATTTGCCCTTTAGATATAATAATTTGATCTCTCTTAATATTATTAGAATAAGGTATTTGTCACCTGTGGTTTAATTGCTTGGGGAGTGGCTTCGTCGAAATTTTCACATTTTGATTAATTTTACTCAATTTTGGCCGCGTCGCACAGAGTTAATCGTTTATAAATATTAAGGCAATGTGTTCCTCAAATTGAATAATTGAATAAAAAAAGTTGTATAAATAAAATGTTAGTACCCATCAGCCAGAAGTCACAGCGGAAGTCCAACTATGTGCACAATAGAGGGCAACCGGCTCGTCCCTTTTTAAATGAGGCCAATCAAATATGAAAAAATGTGGACGCTATGAAACATTTGCTTACACCTTCGTGAATATATATGTTGTATACACTTTATAATGCAGAAATTAACAAATTGCACAAGCGTTCCTACTGCAGAAGAAATTATTTCTTTAGTGTTGTGACAAGAGCCCGCGCCCCCGTATTTTTTTTTATAAATAAAACGGTTACCTAAAGTATTTTTTTTAAGTGAGTGCAATCCGTAGGAACACAGTGTTTATACCGTAATATTTACCTGCTCAACAAATCACCTCTAACAAACACCATTCAAACACGCAATCGGGTGACGGAGAAACTTGATAAAGGTACCTACGAGTATATAACTGTACGGAGAACGAGTTCGAAGATAAATCTTATATTGATAACTTCACTTTTACGGATAGCTCCGTGTTAGCCTGCGTGAGCTGATAAGACAAGACTGTCATAGGTTCGGATCCTATACAATGGGCTTGAAGTACAAGGCATTATGGTATATAAATGTTTCGGCCATACCTGTGGAGGGAAACCGTAAAATCACGAACCGTGAAAAGCTTTTGAACGGAAAGGTATCAATCTCCTATTACAAAACGATCGATCAATTTCCAATAACTGCAATAACGCTTAGCAGAAAAATAGAGTTCAGTCAAACCACAGTTTACATAATAGTCGCTGCGTCCGGGTCCTCGCAATCATCCCAGAAGAGCACTTAAACGGTTTAAAGCCGAGTTTAAACTAGCGGTTTAATTCCCTGCTGTATTGCCACCTCCGGCTATAAATATATCCGAGGCAGATAGAAACTAGACTTTCAGCCAAGGACGACTAAACTGGTGGATAAATCAACATCTTAAATGTATTTGGCCTCTTACTCTTTCTGATTTTAGCTTACGCTTTATGGAGTCGAAGCCTACAGCATAATATTCTTTCCTCATTCCACGCAGTTTCCTGTCATCTTATTACTTGTGTATGTGTGTACTATGTATTTATTTTCGCAATTTAGGTATTTTAGCTTTCATCAGTATATCATAGTCATTTTTATTCTGTACCTTCATCTACCTCTATGTACGTCCTAACTTATACTGAATAGTATTAAAACTAATTCATGGATCGTCTACAACAATAATATTAATATGTTTTGAACTAGTGACCCGCCCCGGCTCCGCACGGGTGCAATGCTTATAGTATATATACTACAGAATGTCTTTATACATATACAATGTTCTCAGCTTTTATGTCCATAGACAATACAAACATGTTTTCTTTAGAAGTTACTCATGAATGAGCGACATATAATTGGCCATATGAAAAACACTCAACGCGCAACCAAAAATCGAATGCTGGAAAGAGCCATAATAATCTATATTTAATGCACAATTTATTTCAGGTGGATGGATAAGGATTAATGCTGCATAGCCTAAAACCGCTTCGTAAGTAAGCCATTTTTTCTCGTAAAAAGTAAATGATAAAAAATGGTTATTGTGGGTTATTTGTAACAGATAGACATATACCATCGCGGACTTTTTTGTAGACCTTTTTAAGGTGTACAATACTGTAGTACATTATTTTGATCTATCTTGTAGACTTCAGTCAGCGTTTGCATTGTAAGGGCAAAAAAAAAATTATCAGTGATTCTCTACTATATTATGCATGTATTATACATACAAACCTTTCTCTTGAATCACTCTAACTCTTTAAAAAAACACATCAAAATCGGTTGCTAAGTTTTAAAGATCTAAACATATATAGGGACAGACAGACAGCGAGAAGTGACTTTGTTTTGTACTAATAATGTAGTGATATATACTCTTGGTTTTTATAAGGTGTCTTGGGGATCCCGCCGGCAATTTTCCAAAAGGCGCTCCTGCCTACCTTCTCATATTTTTTCTTTCGTCACTTCTTACCATTCTCAAAGGAAGATATATTGCAATGATGGCAATACCACTTATTGCGTCAAAATTTAAATTTAACAGCAGTATATCAGCAGTAGCATTGTTTTTTTTAATTGTTTGTACTCATTGAGCTGTTTCTAAATTATAATTCGGGATAAATAAAGGCGTAACTCATATAACGAATCATGACCAGGGTCGTGTACATGAGCCCTCAAAAGGGCTGGCATGACATCAACTTGCATATTTACTTAGTCAGCGGCTAGGATTCCACTTTCAAAGATGTGCTGAACACTTATGAAATCTAAGCATTTGAAAGATCAAATTAAACACAAATTAGGGAGATTCTTGACATAAGTATGTAGTAAAACGACATGATGTTTTCGTAAAAATGTGACCGATGTGCACAGTCCAGTAGTCCTTTAATCGTCTTTGTTTTCAGTACTTGAGTGAAGAGGAATGAGCTGGTTTTTTTGCTTATTTACGACTATTGAGGCGTGTTTGGGACAAAATTATTGCAACTAGCATTTCCACCCCGACTTGTAAGTTAATTTAATCGAGCTCCATAGGGAACTATTCAGTAAATCGAAATCAGAAGTATCATGTTTTCATCAAGTAACTAAGCAATACAGAGCTCGTATTAATCAATGCATCTCAAAATGCAGTTTTGGCGTTTGATATATGGAATATAATGTCAAAGAAGCATCTTATAAGGGCGAGCGAAACGAACCCTATCACTATCCAACAACTTAAACATTTTGTTGCACACTTTACCGTAAAACTATCACGCTTATAGATGTATGCTTTAACATAGTAATTCAACTTCATATTTAGATATGTTATCTGTCAAAAAATATAATTATATAAACATTTAAAATTAACAATTTTGTATTCATTGAATAGAATGTTATTGTACTACTAACGCCATCTGTTAGAAAACCAAAGAGTTAACATCACTGCAGCAGAACTAAACTCAATACTCAATTAAATAGTAGTTAATCTACTTAATACTAGATGACACCACTAGAATCAGGTTGTATAATAAACGCGAGCCCTCACAAAGCTCAGCTTTTTGCTAGTAATATATCTCATGCTTGAGATGCAATTATAATAAGGAGTCTAAGTGCATTGTTAGTCGTACTTCAACGTCACTTAGGAATCCCTGGGTCGTATATTCTTTACATAATTGCATTCTTACATAATTCTTGGAGCTCCCTATATAACTGTACCGGTTGTGATCGCGCGCACACAATCATATCTGTAACACTATTGCTTACGAGAGGGGATGGATAGCAAAACCAGAATGTCACTCAACATATCTACCTACATTTATTTTGTTGTTGTTTTAACTGAACGTTTTTATGCGCGTGGCCGACGCGACGATGTGCTGTTTTACTCGTATGGTAATTACTTACTAGAATAGATATAGTTATATATATATTGTTATCCTGATGACATCTCGAGAGCGCTACTGTCTAGACAAATCTAACTTAGATTTTAAGACGGTATTGATTAACCTGGATGTAATTATGTGTACGATAATATAAATAAATAAAATAAAATAAAAAATAAAATAATTCGTAACAGTTAGATATCTGTCAGCGTTCGGTAGATTATAATAAGCTCGGCCCTTATTACACATTTCGCAAATCGTAGGTCCATATACAACTCTGCTGACTCTTGGGAGTTCGAATTGCGTGATCTACAATCCTATGAGCCGGTACAAAGGTGAGTAGTAATATACTAATGCACATACACACACACTTCCGTATTAATAGTAAGTCCAGATGAACCTACAGTGACTTTGTCGGTGTGGGTTTGAGTAAAAAATAAATGTATAAATAAAAAAAAAATTGCAAAGAAGATCATATGATCGATCAATCTTTTAACTCACGTAAATAGGATCCGTACAATATATCTTCTTACAACACATTCAAAAAGTGCCAGGCAACAGAAGGATTGTAATGATAATAGATATTTTTTTAAATATTATAAGAAAACATTGAATTAATATTTTAATAAAACACTTAAAAATATAAAAAATATATCTAGTGACAATTCCGCCTAATTTTCCTGAACCAACGTGACGTCACAAACGGCACGCAGCCAAACCGCAAGAATTCTCGACGCGTGTCGCCTCTACACGAAGCATCCTCAGTCTTGGCTCATCGATCTAAAAAAAACGAAATCTATTCATAAATAACGGAGTTCTAAATTAACAAACATAAAATACAATAATACAATAGAATCAAGAATCTCCGACTTCTTTTAGTTTTATAAATATAAATTAATAATAATTAAGTTCATAGTTCCAGTTCAAAGTTTTATACCGATTTCATAAGTACATTTGATAGATACAATAAAGTTTCGAACATGCATGAACACTAGTCTTTCCATGTACGTGCTACTTCCCCATAGGTTAAGACCGAAATTAAGCCTGAATACGCATGCATTGTAAGCTATGGTTACCGTTATTATGTTGGTGCTTATTTTAGGCTAGGAAAGGGCTATGCATGTCTAAGCAATTAAGATTTTAGTTTTTCGATTCGTCCACGTTAGAATCAATATAAACTTCTAATAATGTGCATATCATTTTATCAAGAGTTTTGTTGTCAATTTCTAACATTACGTTTATGGAAGATTTTTGGTATGATGATAATTAAATTGTTTTGGTTTTTGAATAATTTATCAGTTAATGGTCTCTTAGTCATTCAATGAATCAGGAATAATACGTTATACCAACATATTTAGTTAAATTTAGACGTGTGTTTATATTTAGAAGAATGTTATATCTGCAAATAGAACATTGAATGTTTTTAATTTTATATATATAACTAGTTTTTCGGGCAGTGTGCGGGCCGCATGCGGCCCGCATTTATCGTTGTGCAGTACTAAACAATACCTTAACACCTTATACATTTAAAAAAAAAAAACCATATCAGTATGAAATCCCCTATTAACTCTCAATACAATAAAGAACCATACTGTAGCCACTAAAGCAAATTCACCCTACTGCCATAAAAAGGTGGTACGGGCAGAATGGTACCAAGGTTCTGAGTCACTTTTGTTATGGAACCTCACTCGTAGGTGCTTCAGATACCGCGAGCAGCTGCCATGGAGACCAGTCAGAGATGTGGAAAATACTCTCGAGTCGGAGCTCGGCCTTTGGCCTCGCAAGTTACTAACATGGCTCGGCCTGCGGCCTCGCCAAGCGCTCGCCCTTCGGGCTCACGCACCATACGCTCGGCCTTCGGCCTCGCGAGCCGAAAGTTCGGCCTTCGGCCTCACCAGGAGCTCGCCCTTCGGGCTCGCTATACACTATCATAGGACAGTAACTCCAAATTCAGTCCAAAATCCCACAAAAACTCCTAGTACGGTCGAAAAATGAGCACTTTGTATGGCGGCCATCTTGAAATCCGCCATTTTGGATTTTTGACAGGTGTCATTCGACTGCTCTTCCGATTCCCTATGACATTTGTTCAAACACCCCTTACCTATCTTGTACCGTTTTTGAGATATGTCATCCATCTTTACTTGGCAGGCGTCTTTTTAATGGTTTTCGATTTTTCCCATACTCACCAAAACTCCCCGAACATTTTTGCCATACATCATTTTAACCCTACTCTACTCCTTCTAGGAGAACATTTATGTCAGTGAGTCAGTCAGTCAGTGGTAATCACATCGCACCCTATTTTTGAGAAATCTTTCCACTCATAAGCATCTTATTCTTGTTCATTGAGTTAACTTAGAAAGATATAGAATTGTATGGCATTAACTATCGTCATAGTATATCCACCGTATTTCTTATGTCGTTTATATATGAGATTATAAATTTGATCAATAATTAATTTGTAGACTGTCTAAGATGTAAATCTAATTTTGAGGAAGCAGAATATATCTTAGTCATTTGTTTCTAGGTAGGAATACAAGCGGTTTGATATTGCACGTTCTATTCCATAGAAATAGAAGATAAAAGAGGTTTTTGTCAGAAGTTGCAAGTATAAGTCTTATAATTATTTTTTATAAAGTGTAGACTGTGAAAGTACCTTAAGCTGGTTGATTACTAGACATTATTATTGACTATTAGCTGACCTAGTTCATTCCGCACTTTAGGTACAAAGCGACAGCCACATTGGTGTATCCGTCCGGATGAGATGATTCTACGGTGCGTGCCGCGTTAGAAGAGATTAGGTCTATGCGTAGCTATGCTATAGAAAGAAAAACGCGTTGTAGGTGAATATAAATATAATAAATACTCCATGCTTCGCGAGATTAAGCGCACTTTATTGCTTAATTACTAGAGTCGCTTTTTTATTGGAATGGGTTTCCGGAATGATCCTTCTGGGCCTTTTTATTATGTGTCGATAGGTTTGACAATTTCATTTATTATTCACCGGGCCTAGTGTGAGTATTAGTTGTGATACGCCGTGAGCGTCTTAATTCGATTTTGTTTGACAAAATACTTGATTATTAATTATAGGTCAACATAGTAACGGAGTACATCTAAAGCAATGAAGCAGTGATGGCTCAGTGGCATTGGCTGTGGACTGCCACGCAGCAGGTCCATGGTTCGAATCCCGTTGCGAGCTTGAGCTTCACCGCATGGTGGAAGGGCATTTTGCGAATGCCCATCTATCTAGCGACCGCCTCAAGTAGAAAATCTGTCGCCAAGCACCTAACGGTGAGTTACGACAGCTGTCCTTGAGAGCCAGTAAAATAACAGGCACATGAGACCCAACAACTGTATGTCTAAGGGTGACGGGCGCAGTGTAGTTCGTCACTTGTGAAGAAGTGCATCTGTTATAGGCAGTGGTTACCGCCTAACATCAGGTGGGCCTCGTGCTTGTTACGTCACAACAACATAAAAAAACAACCTCAGCCGAAAAAAACACTTGCACCGCAACTAAACAGCAGAGGTGGAGAGACGGATATCTCAAGTTTGGTTAGCATTCGATGGAAAGAAGCAGATACGAGTATAGAGGAAAAAATTGCCCATAAAAGTCAAGACCGGTAAATCGAGTAGGTTTAATGTATTGGAGGACATGCAGGCTACAAATGAATGACGGCCCTATCTCTAGAAGTGGACCCAAACAGGCTGAAGAAGAGGAAGACAAAAACTACAAACTAATAATATATTTTGAAGCAGTGATGGCTCCGTGGCATTGGCTATGGCCTGCCACGCAGCAGGACTATGGTTCGAATCCTGCCGCGGACTTGAGCTTCACCGCATGGTGGAAAGGCATTTTGTGAATGCGCGCCTGGCTAGCGACCACCCTCAAGTAGAAAATCTGTCGTCAAGCACCTTTGCGGTGTGTTCCGGCAGCTGTCCTTGAGATCCAGTAATTCTAGGTTAAGCCTGTTACCACCTTCGACCAAATCATCACTTACTATCAGGTGAGATTGTAGTCTGAGGCATACCTACAAGCAATAAAAAAAAACTAGTCTTAGTCCTAAATTTTATGAAAATAAAACACGACATTTTATATAGAAACAACAAAAAAATATTGTAGTGTATCACTTCCGTGATACACTACAATACTATTGGTGCTCAAGGATGAATCTTATATGACCAGTTTTTATGATTTCTTCGATTCCACTAAGATAACTAAACCTATGGGCTTCAGCAGGAAGGCTTTAAAGTTTAATATATTGCGGGTGCGGTCGTAATTACCGAACGACGTTGTTTATGTCGAGTATTACAGAGTTATCAGAACTATTTATGATCATGTCAAATAGACTTACGCTATCGCGGGTCTATTTGAGTGAGTTACAGGCTGTTCGAATTTCCGGCGGAAATACGTTAGTTGATATTACGTTATTTTCCGAAATGTGTCTACTTCGCTTTATTGATTTTCTATCCGTATTCCACTCGAGGGATTGTTGGTAGCAGATATACCAGCTACCTCATGTTTAATGAGAATTTAAGGATGATATACACAGATAGGTATTTGAAGCGCTCGTAGCGAAGTTTGCTTAGCCATTCTTAACCGACCAGCTAAGTTAAGCAACGCCCGCCGCGGTCATGACTTGGATGGGTGACCGCTAGCGACTACGTACTTCGCTTCCGTGCTTCAGTAGTCTGAAGGGCACGTTAATCCGTCGGTCCCGGATGTTGTCTTAGAATGGCAGTCGTTATAGCATGGTGGCAGGGCATTTTGCGAATGTCCATCTAGCTAGCTACAACCCTCAAGTGTAAAATCTGTCGCCAAGCACCTAATGGTGTGTTCCAGCGGCTGTCCTTAAGAGCTATTTAGGTTAGCCTGAACAACATCATCACTTACCATCAGTTGAGATAGTTGTCATAGGCAAGCCTATATAAGAAAAAAAAATTATATACATTCCTGTACTGTATCACCATTTTGGTTTGCCATAATCCCCACGGTTGGCATACATCTTGGGGAACCCTGATAAACTCCTTATAACCAACCACTTAACGCAGGTTTATTATAATGTATACCTTTATTTTCGGTATCACGTTTCATCATCATTCATCATATTCAGAAGACGTTCTGAAAAAAGGCCAGGTCAGGAGGACCCTAAACCGACCCTTATGTATGAAAGGATTGATAAGTTTAGATGAAGCGAAAGAGAGGATCTTAGCAAGTTGAAATCTGTAGTCTCTACCTACGCCTTCGGGAAATAGGAGTGATTTTATATATATGTATGTATCTATCACATCCCATAATCGCCTTCTAACAGTATGTTTTGGGATTCTCCTTGGAATTATTTGTAACTTTATGGAAAATATCTAATATTTAGTCAGAGAAGTTAAAAATTACTAAGACATAGGCTACGAATCGCAAACTTCAATAATTATTTGCTACTCCCGTACGAAAGCATTCCAGTTTCATGAGTCTTACCTTCACCTACTTTAGTACTCTTTAATATTCAGCGAAGTGACCTCGAAAATAGTTTGTCTAGGGTAATACTACCAGTCAAGTTTTACTGGCCAAAGTACGATTAAATTGTATTACGTCTGAATGGCACTTATCTACGAACTGAAGATTTTAAATGCCTTAATGCCACTAATTAACAATTTTTTGCGTAATCACCACCGAAAAAGAATTTACTTGAATAAAAATGTATTTCTCAGCTGCATAATCAAACGCTAGTAATCGAGCTGAATAACATAAAAAGTATCGTTAGAAAAAGAAACGGTTAAAGCTACAGGACTTCTAACTGATAAAACACGGCAGTGTTATTGACGAAGATCCAAAACGTATACAGGGTTATTGGTAAAATGCTAACAACCTCTTAGGGTTGACTTCTGCTAGTCCTAAGAAATAATTAGAGAAGATTTTTCAAAAAATCATTTTTTATTAGGTATTTTTTTTTGTTTTAAGGGCCTCTTGCACTGGCACAGTAGGCAAATTTAGCGTGCGAGAGTTGCAGGCTATGGACACTACGCGGCGCTGCGCTTTAGATGCACAGCGCTCGTCAGGTCGATGTCCCCAGCCGCACGCTTCATAGTGTAACTAGTAGTTGCTACACTTTTTAGTAGGTAGATAATGAATGTCAAGCGCACGTTGTGAATTCAAGTATCGAGACAAACCTAATGGTTTTTCGATAGGATGTTATATAGATTTAAAGTTAAATTGTATAAAGATCAATAAATGAAAAAAAATAAAAAAAAATAAAACAGTTGATCTACTTTAGGTATCTGCTACTAAATCCAGTACTCAATTATTATATTCTTGTGCCTATTCCCTTATAGTGCAACTAACACAGTTGATAACCTTTAACTATTACTATTAAAATACATACCGTTAAGTGCTTGGCGACAGATTTTCTACTTGAGGGTAGTAGCTAGCCAGGCGGGTATTCGCAAAATGCCCTACCACCATGCCAAATTACTGGTTCTATCTAGAGGACACATAGCGGCACATACCGTTAAGTGCTTGGCGACAGATTTTCTACTTGAGGGTTAGGTAGCTAGCCACGCAGCTATTCGCAAAATGCCCTACCACCATGCCAAATAACTGGTTCAAGAGGACACATAGCGGCACATAGCGTTAAGTGCTTGGCGACAGATTTTCTACTTGACACATAGTGGTAACTAGCCAGGCGGATATTCGCAAAATGCCCTACCACCATGCCAAATGACTAGTTCTAGAGGACTCATAGCGGCACATACCTTTAAGTGCTTGGCGACAGATTTTCTACTTGAGGGTGGTAGCTAACCAGGCGGGTAATCAAAAATTGCCCTACCACCATGCAAAATTACTGGTTCTGGAGGACTCATAGCGGCACATACCGTTAAGTGCTTGGCGACAGATTTTTTACTTGAGGGAGGTAGCTAGCCAGGCGGGTTTTCTCAAAATGCCCTACCATCATGCAAATTACTAGTTCTAGAGGACTCATAGCGGCACATACCTTTAAGTGCTTGGCGACAGATTTTCTACTTGAGGGTAGTAGCTAGCCAGGCAGGTATTCGCAAAATGCCCTACCACCATGCCAAATAACTGGTTCAAGAGGACACATAGCGGCACATAGCGTTAAGTGCTTGGCGACAGATTTTCTACTTGACACATAGTGGTAACTAGCCAGGCGGATATTCGCAAAATGCCCTACCACCATGCCAAATGACTAGTTCTAGAGGACTCATAGCGGCACATACCTTTAAGTGCTTGGCGACAGATTTTCTACTTGAGGGTAGTAGCTAGCCAGGCGGGCATTCGCAAAATGCCCTACCACCTTGCAAAATTACTGGTTCTGGAGGACTCATAGCGGCACATACCGTTAAGTGCTTGGCGACAGATTTTTTACTGGAGGGAGGTAGCTTCTTAGAGGGCACTGCTGCTCACTTTTCGGTATTTTCCCTTAGTTGCCTCTTACAACACCCACAGTTAGTAATTGGGGCGTGACATAGCCCGGCACCCCACGGGCAGCCCGTCACCCCACGGGCTCGGCTACACTATTTACAGCTCACTGAACTAAAATAAGTGAATTGTTTAGAAAACCATACTGTACTTTTTATACTGTGGCGCGTGAAAACAATGCCATCGAGAAAGTATTTTTTTTATTTGGTATGGTTTGAAATGACGTACAAGACACTCGCCTGATGGAAGATTCACGCCAGCGGATAACCATAAATGTTGCAGTGTCACTATTCTGCTAATAATAATTCTGTTTATAAATATTTCTAGCTCGTAATCGCCGGAGAGAATTTTGCTGGAGAAAACGACACGCGTCCTACCTCGATGACGCCTAGGCGGGTACTGAATAACGTGCGCGAGAGCTTGAATCTTTAGATTTGTAGTTTTTTTTTGTTAAAAAACTATAGGTAAATTTAAAAATGTGCCTTTAAACGTTACTAATAAATAACAAGCTCTATCCATTGGTAAAACTTCCACATAGTTTCATGATAGTATCTTATAGTTCTACCTGATTTAAGTAGCGATATGGTGTCATGTTTGACATTTTTTTTATCGAAGAAATTGTTCATAATCACGTTTTTGACTTTGTACGTTCCTGGAGAGTATGTTCAACTTTATATAAATAATTTTATATATTCTAAATTTTCAATTCTATTCGAGTTACAGATTTTAAAAAATGTCTTAAGTAGGTGCTACCTGGCCTTAATGTCTACTCCGAGCCAAGAGCGCCCACCGCAGCAACACTGGACCGCGCCGTGGTCCCTTTGAATATTTACATCGAGCAAAGTATTCAAAAATATGAAATAATACATTACAGGCACAAGAGACTTTTAACATCGGGTGGTCCTCGTGCTTATTCATACAATATGTTAATAACATATAAAAAGCACAAAAAATACAATATTTTTTTTATTATTTTGTTTAATATAAATACATTTTTTTTTTAAACAAAAAATAAAATATCTCAAAATGTTTCTTAGGAGTAGCAGAAGTCAACCCTAAGAGGTTGTTAGCATATTACCAATGACCCTGTATATAGGAAGCAATACAGCATATTATAGGGGTAAAGAAAATATATTATAACTCATTGCAAGTTAAATTAAATAGTAGTTTTGTTACCATTGGGTTAACAAAACTACTGTTTCACACCATAACACTAGGGGCAGGTCATATTTCCATTTTTAAATGGGTCGAGAAATAACTGATTTAAACTAACAATACAAGACTTATCACAGCCCATCGCAACCTAAACTATAACTTCCACAATACTGACGCTATAGAGATTCCTCTAATATAGCTTGCACGTATGAAAAAGTACTGTTGAACTTTACTGAAATGCAGGGCTACAGAAGAGCTAAAAATCCACTGAACCAACTTCATTATAACAAGTATCTACAGCTGTTCCAGTGACTGAAAGCTATGCTCTGTTATGGAGAATTTATGTAGGCACCATGAGCGGAAAAACACACAATTCACCCCCACTCACGTCGGGACGTCACGACAAAGCTTTGCTATTCAAAATAAAAATAAGCAGACCTCAACATTGCAACACGAAGGGAAGGTTATGCTTTCTTTGCTCATCGACGTTCGTAGAGATATATAAAAGAAAAGTACTGAACGTGAGTTATGTTATAAGAGAATACGGGGAATCAAAGCGCAATATAAAAAAAAAACAAGCTATAGTTTGGGACCACCTAACTATGTGTTCTGGCAGCTGTCCTTGAGAACCAGTGATTCTAGGTTAGCCTCAATAACATCTTCGGCCACACCATCACTTCCATCAGGTGAGATAATGGTTAAAGGCTAACCTATTACATAGAAATAAAAATAAAGCTTGTCTGGGCGACTTTTGTGCTAAGGTCGTGAAGGAACAATGCTAAGCCCATCAACTGTAAATATTAAGTTTAATAAAAAAAGGCTTAAAAAAGGTTTTCTATAAGGTAATAAAAATTTAATGTACGTTTCTTCTCTGAGATTCAGATTATTATAGTTATGAGTTAAAAATGTTAATGGCTAGGTAAGTTAATATATTATCAGGTTACCTTCGAATATTAAGTATTTAGTTAAATACGTCATGAGATATAATAATCTATTTCTGTATTAAAATTCCAAGTGAATACGTAAAAAAGTAATGTTTTCATTGCTGCATTCTCGCAAACTCAACTAGTGTTTTTGAAACTTATATTTGCTTCACAACCTGTGTTAGACTGCTATCTTACACAAAGTTATGTGACGATGCAGTTGACAATTGCAGATGCTCACCTAGAAAATTGCCATTCACTCTTGCCTGAAAGACACATACATTATGTAAGTTTTATAAACGACTCGTGCAATGCTTCCACTCTTTGGCCGAACGTCTGAAGAAGCGAATTGCTTTGTAGCTTTTGTACGTTCTGTTGGAATAAATAACATATAATAATTGTGTTACTTTGCCATCTTCTTGTTATCCAAAGATGAAATGTGAATAGTGCGAATTAAATATGTAATTCCAGAGCACACTCTCCAAATCCAGTAAAATACTGATACTCACTTGATTTCCACTCAACTCACCTTGAGTGGAAATTGAAACCATGAGGTGGTTGGAACCCGATTGGGTTCGATTCTCACTCAAGTGACAAACTTTTTACTCAAAAAATTTGTAAATGTGATTTTCGCTTCCACGAGACAGTGCTTATAATCAAACTTTAAAATAAAATACCGATGAGAGACTTTGTAGTCTTCAACTATAGCGAGTATTTCAACTTTTATGATAAGACTAATTAGATTATACTATGGTAACTTTAAGACTTTCACGACTTGAACACATTGTAATAAGTATTTAATGGTACCAAAAATAAATTTAAATGTACCAAACGCGTTTGACCTTTGGATGTTGTTAGTGATGTGTGTCGAGATAATACATTTCTTAATCAAATGCGGGTAGTTGGAGAAAATACCCGCCCTTCAAGGCGTTGACAACCGCCTCTTCAGTCCGCTCGTGAACACGACCAATTCAATTTGGTCGAAACGTTGAGGTTTATAAATATATTTATGTTTTATCGCGATTAAGTCCCGTTAAATACTTATAACTGTAGATCATACTATATATCTCAGCAAATAAGAAGAATATGGTTATCTCAAATCTTAAAGTGAGTCGTTGCTATACTATACAATAAGGATTTTGACTCGTGTCTCTATTGACTAAAGCCTGTCAAGTTGGTACTTTGCCTTGACGTCCCAAAAGTGTATACTGCATTCAGGACCGTATATATGCTTTGTATATGTTCAGCATTTATTATGTTTTGAAGTACCGTCTCACCAAAAACAGTGATTCTTTTGTTGGCTCCCAACTGATCCATAAACTCGACTTAACCTATAGCCTTAGGATAGCGAAAAAATCCTAAGTCTATGACTTAACCACTGAGTATTGGCTGCGAATATACCTATTCACAAGATACCAATAAATTTATCTTTTTATGAATTAGACACCCGCGGGGTGCCGGGCTAGAATGTCACCCCACTGGGAAACTTCATATTCCATTCGAGTTACTCATTTTGTATTCAAAATCTAAAAATCTACCAATAGCAGGGCGTTTTTCTCGTCCTAACTTCCCCATTGAAATCAAAGTAACTTGTTTCTCTTTTCCAAGCCATTCCACTATAATTTATTTATCAGTTTCCACAATGTTCCTCATTGCACCCCCCAAATCTGTCAGTCAGAGAGTCAAGTATTTGCATTTGTTCAATATAAACATGGTTATGACATAATGCAAGCTTGCAAAATTCAGTTTGCTAATACTGAAAGCTTTTGCATCTCAAATATGGTAGCCTTAATGAAAATAGAGTAACCTCATTTAGTTAGTTTATTACTCATTTAGTAGTAGCTGCACTTGAATCAAGCTATACGTTTCGAGTGAATCAGCTGATTGCTACTTTGAGGTACATTTGACTTTTGATTCCGTGCTTTAAGAAAGGCTAGCCTATCATCTACAAAAAAACGTTTTAGTGTTGGTATAAACACATGGTTAACGGTATGCTTGCTTTGGTAAGCATAAAATATATGGTGAGGCGCTCCTTTACAAATGGAAAGGTCTGTATAGCTTCATTATCTTATTACTCGTAGTGGATAAACAAACAGTGTAAATCATAATCTGTGCAGCGAAGTAGAAGGTAATGGAATCGCTCAGCCGTTCACCGGGTTTGCCCATGGGACACGTTTGAACGCAGCCCGTGTCTGACAGAGCCGGCAATACGAACTAAGAGTTCTATTGTACCTCTAAGTTTATTGACAAAGCACTGGATTTTCTCAATCTTACTATATTCTTGTAAATTAAACATTTACTAGTCACAAAGCAACTGAGTCGTTCTTATGTGTGGAAGCGCTGCTTCGGCATCTCGAGATCTTCTGTGTTTTTACACCGATTCAGAAGAAAAGCACGGTGGTAGGGCATTATGCGAATGCCCGCCTGGCTAGCTACCACCCTTAGGTGGAAAATCTGTCGCCAAATTCAAATTCAAATTATTTATTTGGAACTTAAGCGATAGCATACATTGAATGAAACACGATGGTAACCGCGAAAGTTTTTGAGAAAAACTGTGTTGCAGGTAACGCCCTCCCAACGCCCTCCTCCTTAAAAACTACGGTACATTTAGTTCCTCAGGCTTATCATATATACAGAAAAGGTAAAATTAAATATGATTAAAGGTTAATATTAAAACAATTATATAAATATATTAAAGTCATTATGTCTCTCTTTGAGTGTTTATGCTTGCAAGTATGTGTGTGTGTATGAGTGTGAAGATGTGTACGTATGGTACTTATTTATTTCTTTTGTTGTCAAGTAGTAGTAGTTAGGTTGTGTACTTCACTAGCTCTTCCGTTTCATCGTATGTAAGTGATTGTAGCCAGTCTTTAAGTTTCATTTTACATTGTTGAGAAGGAAGAGGGTAAATATTAATAATTTTATTGATTCTGTTGTATAAAGTGCCACTAATGCAATAATAGTGTCGACCTGCTAATGGAGTGCGACGATAGACTGCTTTACAAACCCTGTCGGGTCTGCGTTTAGATTTAACAAATTGGGAGTCATAGTTAAGTTCAGAATGTTTGCGGATAACTGTGTGCAATATAAATAGCTGTCTAACTGTAGGGACCTTGCAGAGAGTGTAGAGGTCAGTTGTAGGGAATCTACGTTGCTTATTTGTAAGAACTTTAAGTACTGATCTTTGTGCTCTTTTAAGTTTTAGCATATTGTTTTAAAAGACCCGCCCCAGGAAGCTATGCAATAAACAAGGACTGATTGTACCAAAGCAAAGTAAACAGTTTTTAAGCATTTTATGTCCGCTGAATCCCGAAGGTTTTTAAATACATACGCTAACTGCCTGGTGTGAGATACGGTAACATCTATGTGTTCTTTCCAACCCATAGAGCTTCCCACCATTACACCAAGATACTTTATATTGGAAGCTCTGTCTATATGGCTACATTGGCAGTCTTGTTTCAGCCTGCTTAGACATGTGTGCGCGCGGATTTTAAAAGAATCTGAAGGCTGCGATGTTACTTTAACAGCGAAGGTAATACATTTAGTTTTATTTACATTTAGCGTTAGGAGGTTTTGATTTAGCCAGTGGGTCACGACTGTTAACGCATTTTCAGAAAATCCCTGGGCCTCCTCCCATGATCGTCCATTTATCAGAAGAACAGTATCATCTGCATATGTGATTATTTTAGTATTAGGAATACTTAGTGAGCATAATTGATTTATATAAATCAGAAACAGAGTAGGTCCGATAACACTACCCTGGGGCAGCATAAAAAAATATGGTGAGGCACTCCTTTACAAATGGAAAGGTCTGTATAGCTTCATTATCTTATTACTCGTAGTGGATAAACAAACAGTGTAAATCATAATCTGTGCAGCGAAGTAGAAGGTAATGGAATCGCTCAGCCGTTCACCGGGTTTGCCCATGGGACACGTTTGAACGCAGCCCGTGTCTGACAGAGCCGGCAATACGAACTAAGAGTTCTATTGTACCTCCAAGTTTATTGACAAAACACTGGATTTTCTCATTCTTACTATAATCTTGTAAATTAAACATTTACTATTCACAATGCAACTGCGTCGTTCGTGTGTGTGTGAAAGCGCTGCTTCGGCATCTCGAACTCTCCTGTGTTTTTTATACCGAATCAGATGAAAAGCATGGTGGTAGGGCATTATGCGAATGCCCGCCTGCCTAGCTACCACCTTAAAGTGGAAAATATGTCGCCAAGCACCTAACGATGTATTCCAGCAGCTGTCTTTGAGAGCCAGTAATTCTAATTCAGTGGTGAAAGGCTAACCTATCAACCATAAAAATAAAATAACTAGCAGTTCGCAGTCTGAAATTGTGCCTGGCAGTATGCAATAGACTTGTTCCTCATTATATGGAAGCAAAACATGCTTAAACGTTTATTGTTGAGACCTCTAGATATGTCTTTTTTAAGGACAATAGGTACCTACAGTGTTCAGCCGCTTGATTTATTCATGAAGGATAGCATGGAAATTAATGAAGGTACTTGTATATCCATTAGGTATTAGATGGGAGGGCATGACCTCTAATTTTTTTTTCCAGACTCCACCAGCCAGTTTGCCATTCACCAGCGTGTCAGTGGCAAATACTGCAAGAAACTAGTGGGTTATTTTTTAAATACTTAATAAACCCTTCATAATATTTACAAGAAATTATTTAACTCGTTTAACTATTCGTGGACATGACTGTCACTATTTTCGACACACACACGTTAGGTGCTTGACGACAAATTTTCTACTTGAGGGTGGTAGCTAGCCAGGCGGGCATCCGCAAAGTGCCCTACCACCATGCTATAACGACTGCCATCCTAAGACGACAACCGAGACCGACGGCTTAACGTGCCCTCCGAAGCACGGAAACGCTCAGTAGTAATATCACTAGCGGTCACCCATCCAACTCATGACCGCGCGCGACGTTGCTTAACTTTGCTGATCGGTTGAGAACAGCTAAGTAAACTTCGCCACGAGCGCTTCAATCTTTCAATATTAAAATTAAGTAAAAAATACATTACATTTTTAATAAATAACTACACAGTAAGTTAAATATCGCATTTATACTGATTTGTTTTGATAATAACTGATTTTCAATCAAAGCAATATTAGTTGAATTAACATTAGATTTTAAATAACGTTTGTCTGGAAGAAATTTAATTCGAAAAAGAAACCGTTAAATGACGATAAAAACATGTTCTAGCATGTTGTTTACATAAATTTATTAAATATTGCTATCAAAGAAATAAATTTTATCAAAAAATATCTCCGAACTTCATAATACCCTTATCAAACACAAAAAAAATACCTACACATATAGAAAACCTATAAGAGAATATTTTCTGATTTTTTTATTGATCTTTTAGAAAACCCTCTTTCTAATCTTATATTTTCATTTCTGTTTCCAGTTGATCGACTAAACAATTTTCCTTCTGAACACCTTAGCACAAAAGGGTGTACAGACAGGTCGACAGGCTAACGACCAATTTCCTCTGGACATCGCGCTTAGATTCCCAATATCCGCCCACCGTACTGTGAGTTTAGTTCATTTTCTTTTATAGAGTAGTGTGAAACTGGCTACGACGTGAGAAGAAAGCACTGTGACAGGCCTGTAGGAACTTTGTACCTTATTACAATTCAAATGACTGCGTAGCTCAAAGCTAATCCCATTAGATATATGTAGTTATAGTAGTAGTAGTAGTTTAATTTTTTCTATTGTTTCGTATTACTGATATGTTAGCCTTTAACCACTATCTCTCTGATGGCAAGTGAAGTGTGGTTGAATATGTTATTCAGGCTAACCTAGAATTACTGGCCTTCAATGACAGCTGCTGGAACACGCCGTTAGTAAGCGACAGATTTTCTACTTAAGGGTGGTAGCTAGCCAGGTTAGCATTCGCAAAATGCCCTACCACCATGCTATAACGACTGCCTTACTAAGATAACAACCGGGACCGACGGCTTAACGTGCCCTCCGAAGCACGGAATCGCTCAGTAGTAATGTCACTAGCGGTCATCCATCCAACTCATGACCGCAGCGGACGTTGCTTAACTGTGCTGATCGGTTATGAACAGTTAAGCAAACTTTGCTACGAGCGCTTCAAGATTATATGAGATAGCACCAGCTATTTTTCTTAAAAATATTACAATATTCGGCTCATCGTAGAACGCTAATTATTTCTAGGTAGGTAGGGTTAGGTACCTATAAGCTAGATGGAGAGAAGTTGATTGACGTGAAGATCCAGTGCTTCAACAATGTGAAAATGTAATAAAGGCGTGAGTGATGAGAAATAAATTATGCAACCGACCGTGCACTAATATTTTATCTAATACAATACAATACAAAACACTTTATTGTACACCAATATAAAAATACAATAAAGAAGAAATTCTTAAAACTAAAGTACAAAGGGCGGACTTATCGCTTAAAGCGATCTCTTCCAGTCAACCGTTGTAGGGAGATTGTTTAAGAAGTCAGAGAGGTTGGCGAACACAATAACTTAATTAAATATATCTACTTACATAAACCAAATGCTTACTTTCAAAAGAATACTAATTAGGTAGTATTACAGGTACAATATACTAAACTAACAATACATAAACATACTACATACTATTAAACCAATTACTTTGTACTACTTAATACTAAATACTACATACTGGTACACATAACGGATACAGACTAAAATTTCAATGAGATATATATTATAATATTTTATTTATATCTTATAATTGTGATTATGAATTACTAAAGATGGTATGAGACTCTTTGCAATTAATGGGCTATATTTTTCTAAATTGTTTACCCATATTTCAAAAGAATTTAAACACTTTGACTTATGGTTTGCCCTCTTAGTCTTACCCCACTATCTCTCATAATTTTAACAAAAAGTTGCCTCCCGTTTTTTTAATTTTTAAAGAAATATGAGATATTCAGTTACAAAATTAACTTTCTTAAGAGACTATTATAAGCTCTGTCAAGATCTCTTTCCATCAATTTCACTCACGTACATAACAAAAGCAGATTCGGTAAGTTCTGAGCGGAATTACGAGTTGTGATTTCTGTTATTACTCCTGGCCGTCCTTAATGAACGAAGTTTCTAGATACCAACGCGTTGGTTGGATTACGTTGATTGGAACTTTGTTATGGTTGGTTGCTTTTGCTAGAATCTTTCGCAAAACAGTCTTAGCTAATCACCTGCTTGTTATTATCCAATTTGTATGGGAATGGTATAAGATATATCTATTAATATCTCAACGCGCTATATTGTAACTCATTGGTATATACATATTTTAGTCGGTAGTACATCAGTTGCATGTAAGCTGCTGAGGATGCAAAAGATGGTAATGCACAAAACCCCACTATGACGACGACTTAAGGCGTGTTCCAGAATGTTCGAGTAAATTCCGGTTATACAACCCAGAACATATTTAATAAATAAAACACATCTTTGCGTTTCACAGTCATCGATTTAGCCTATCCATTGGTTAAAGCTTGAAACGCGATGCATGTTAACTGTATTTTTTTATTATTCAGTTATTTTATGTTCTGGGTAGTATAACCGGAACTTCTCAAATATTCTTAAACAGGCCCTTAGTCTAACTGCATGCTTATTTTCCGTATTATATTTTCTTTGTTAGTTTTACAATATCCAATAGGTGACATAAAACGGTCCTGAATTAAAAACAAATTTGATTGATTCCATTAAATACATGACTTGCCGTGTTTACATGACGGCCCAACAAGTGCTTTTTTTCAATCGTCAATGTATAAAACATTTAAATTCCTGTTTAAATTAGAATGTATCTCAAGACTGTCCCTAGTGAGAAGTCTTAATAAATGTATTACTAACCTAAATATTTTGACCAAAGCATCCGTACTTACCTTACTTAATTTTTTTATAAAATTTAGAAGCAATGGAAATATATAGATAAGATAGCTATTGACTGCCGTGCCGCAGATCCATAGCTCCATAGTCCATGGCAGGGCATTTTTGCGAATGCTCACCTGGGTAGCTACCACCCTCAAGTAGAAAATATGTCACCAAATACCTAATAGTATATTCCGGCAGCAGTCCTTGAGTGCCAGTAATTAATTAAATCACACTTAACATCTGTAAGTTATACGGTTATGGGCGCAGTGCAGTTCGACACTTTTGATGAAAACATCTGTTATAGGTATACGGTTACCGCTTAACACCAGGCCTCCTGTTCCTCAATAAAATAAAATATAATTAAATAGCTATAAATTGTGAAATACCCGCACTGTTTTTCTACGTCCTAAAATTACTTATAACCCTACGTATCAAGATATTTAAGTATATAATACGGGATAACTCACATGAATAAGTCAGATAGCTTTGACTATAAATGTTGTTCAGAATGTGGTTGCAACTAGTCGGCGCTATCTGACTTATTCACGTGAGTTATTCCGTATTATTTACTAAAATAAGTGATAACCACGTCAGTTTTTATAATAAAATATTAAGATATTTTTGTGATCAATGCTTGAGCAAAACTCAACCCTTCTGAAAGCAGTACCCTTTGCTTTTGTCCATAACATTAAGGCAGGAGATAAAGTTCAGAATATGTATAAGGAGACAGCGTGGCACAAAAACACCTACGATATACATATTACTAGGTTTCGTTCCTAATTTGAAGACCTAACAGACGACGTACAAGAAAATGCGAGTGCGGCGCGAAATTCCATATTTTGATAACCTAAGATTGTTTATACATTATTCAGGTCGTATTCACAGCGATTGTATACGTACAATTGCAAATACAGAACCTAAACTATTACTGTTCATAATATAAATTGATTCAGTTAATTTTATAGACAATGCGTTTGTGACCAGCCTTACATGAAATCCTTCTTGGTAGAGCCAAATTACTGATACTGGCCGTGCATTGCTTCGTAGAACCCTTGGATGTGCCTCAGCTACAAGGGTAAAGTTGAAAAGCCAAGTGTTGATGCGATCTAGTAGCTTTTCCTGAAACCCAGTTCCTATTTAAGATTCAATTTACTACTCGTATTATACCCCGTGGGGTGCAGGGTTTGATTGCACTCCCCCCACATCTTCCTATGGGTATCTTAAGAGACGAAGAAAGGAAAAAAAAGAAACAGAAAATGGATCCTCAAGACGCCTGCCAAGCGTGCCAAGAGATTATTACCCCTCCCCCCTTAATGATAAATCAAGGGTGACTGTCATGACTTCGTTTATGATGTATTGCTATATTTTAATATTGCTATGTTTGCAATAACGCCTGCTCGGCGGATTACATTACAAAATTACAATACGAGAGATTTTTTTTTCTCATCGCTCCATCCCTATAGGTTGGTTAAATAAAGAACGAGAGGAAAAATTGGAGTTATGAGTCATTGTCATGTTAGCTCAAGCGGTCAGGGCATACCTCGGCTATAGGAGTGGATGGACGCGGGTTCGTATCCCACACATGATTTTTTTTTTTCTCTCGTAAATTTGTAATTTTGTAATATTGATCATTATTCTTATCCATATAATCACCTCACTAAACATGAGATAATGCCCAAAGGCTAAAAAAAGTATTCATGTGCAGGATACGAACCCGTGCAGTCCACCCCTATAGCCGGGGTATGCCCTAACCGCTCACCCAACATGACAAATAACTCATGACTCTAATATGGCGTCTAGAAAAACATGAACATAATTTCGCCTCTCGTTGAAATTTTGTAAAGTAATCCGCGGGGCATCCGTCATTTCAAAAATATAAATATTAAATATGAAATATTGTTGAAGAGCTTAGGCACTGATATAAACTACAGTGCCCTTACACAAATCTCGCCTTAGGGTCCCACACCAATATGTAGGTAATATTCAATGTGGCGACCCATCTGATACACATTTCACGGCTCCTGAGGCTTCAATATGTAAAGTTTGTCACTTTTTCCTGTTACCTTCGGTACAAGCGCTCATAGCGAAGTTTACTTAGCTGTTCTCAACCGATCAGCAAAGTTAAGCAACGTCGCGCGCGGTCATGAGTTGGATGGGTGACCGTTAGTGACATTACTACTGAGCGCTTCCGTGCTTCGGAGGGCACGTTAAGCCGTCGGTCCCGGTTGTTGTCTTAGGATGGCAGTCGTTACAGCATGGTGGTAGGGCATTTTGCGAATGCCCGTCTGGCTAGCTACCACCCTCAAGTAGAAAATCTGTCGCCAAGCACCTAACGGTGTGTTCCGGCAGCTGTCCTTGAGAGCCAGTACTTCTAGGTTAGCCTGAACAACATCTTCGACCACATCATCACTTACCATCAGGTGAGATAGTGGTCAAAGGCTAACCTATCAAGCATAAAAAAAAAAAAAAAAAAAAACCTACTACTTAACATTCTGTAGCAACGGGTACGTAAGTCATATGAAAGATATTTTTACTTTAATCCCCGTCGGCGAAATACGATTGTTGTATGTTTGAAGCCTTTGTTACTGTGTGCTTTGTGTATGTCATTGTGTGGAGTAACGCCCGCATGAACAAATCGTTGATGTTGTTTTAGCGTTCCATTCTAGAAAATGGGACCCTGTTCCCAAGCCTGGGCTGTTCATTCGTTCTACTTTTAAAAAGCTAACTTTGTTTAACGATACTAATAAGCCTGCTGAAATTTTCATAGAATATGTGTTATTACGTCTAACATATACTGTATCAGCCGGATTGTCCACTGCTGAACACAGTCTCCCACACTATGGGAGCGTTTGACGTAATCCCCAAGCTTGGCGGGCGTATTGGGGATCGCAGTGTGAGATATGAGTTCCTTATAGAAAGCGCTGCTGCCCACCTGCTGGTGTGTTACCCTTAGTCGCCACTTACGACCTAAGGGTAGAGATGCGGGGATGACATTCTGGACCGGCACCCCACGGGCTGACAACAAATACTACTATGGGTTATTATAGCAAATTACCTGACAAATACTAAAAGTAACAAAAAGATGAAGCTGAAAGGGGTCCCCATACAAAAGACGCTTTTGTTAAAGTTTATATATTTTCTCTATCGTAAAACCGGTATTACATACGAGCGTCAATCTTTATATGATTATAGTTAAAAAAAAAGATTTTATGTTACATTATGTGTTGGTACGGAACCTTTGGTGTCTGAGTCCAACTCGCACTTGGCTGGTATTATTTATTTATAGTAGTTATATAGGCGTTATTGTTCTGGTACTTAGCTATGTTCGACAAAACATAATCAGCCATTTTCAAGACATTATCGCACTGCGTTCCAAGTCTTGGCAAATATTATGCTTGTTAAGGCAAAGAAAAACGGAGTAAGTATGTGTTTTGAATCGTTTATTTTAAATTTTTCTATCATACGAGTATTACTTGGTGAAAAGTTGTTGTAATTCAAAGTCAGTGATTGATCGATTTCGTAAATCGAGTATAGCTCGACTGATGCAAAGTTTGTGCTCTATTTTTATAGAAGACGATGCGGACATCGACCAGACTAGACTTCATTTGATCGATTGAAGTGCTTTTTTAAACACTACCTCACGTGATGTTATCATTAACTTTCTATCATTATAAATATGATTACAAGCACTGCAAAGAGCTAAGTAATAACAAGTCAAGGTAAAAAAAAATTGCGCCTTACATTTTTTTAAAGCAGTGTTTGTAATGAGGTTGTTGATGTCTTTTCAGAAGGTTTTCATTACAGTATATCTCGGTTTGCCTGAACACAGTATATTCTGTTTTGCCTAAAAACAATTTCAGCGGTATGGTCCCTTACCATCAAGTAATTTAGTGGTCACAGGCTAGCCTATAACCAATAAAAACCCATAATCTGTGTGGGAAAGTACAAGCTAATGGAATCACTCACCCGCGTTATAGACCCGCGTTGTAGACCCTTGTTTTCCCATGGGACACGTTAAAATGTTGCCCACCTCGAATCCAACTAGAGAGAGGCTGTAATACTGATATAACGATGAATCTATAATTGCTAACCTGGGTTTGTTTTTAAGGTTCCGTAGCTAAAGAATAATACGGAGCCTGAGCACTCTACTGTTGGTCTCAGTCTTAATATGTAGTTAAAAAAGTCTAGTTCTTAATTGGTATAAGTTTGCCTGAAACTTAGATATTTTGTGGAGAATGTTGCCCAAATTGCAAATATTATCTCTATTCAGGGATACTTACTTGCTAGAATATAATTTTTTTTAATAAAATGACAGGAGACATCATCATTTTTCCACACATATCCCACTTCTGAGGTGTGTCCGAGTTGGGATGGCTTGGGTAGAAGCTGGTGAGGGAAATGCACAAAACACCCCAAGTGATACTGCAGTGCAGGACATATCGCCCCCAATTACACTAAGAATAAGAATAAGAGGTGTGTCCGGTAGAGTATGTCCTTACAGCTGTGCTTACAGCCTGTGGCCACTTTCTCACCCATAAACTCTTTCTTTTCACAGTTTTACTCTACAAGTGTTATTTCATGTAAGGTCTCAATACTTTAACAATGGGCCGAAACCAATTTTAGTTTCTTACACTGGCATGTGGGATGTCATCTTCTACAACTATTGCGTTGAGTACCCTACGTAAACATATATTATTTATATAAAATTCCAAAAAAAAAGGAAAAAAAATAACTCCGAGCGGGAAACAAACCCGACCATCCGTCCCTCAGACCGGATATGCTCCGCCGATTGAGCTATCGTAGTGAGTACATAGCAGTGAGTATTTACTACGAGCTATGCTCGTAGTTCAAAGAAAAATGGTCTTTTCGGTTAGCAGACTTTGGTATAAAGTAGAAAATCTGTCGCCAAGCACCTAACGGTGTGTTCCGGCAGCGGTCCTTGAGAGCCAGTACTTCTAGGTTAGCCTGTACAACATCTTCGACCACATCATCACTTACCATCAGGTGAGATAGTGGTCAAAGGCTAACTTATCAGGCATAAAAATAAAAAAAATACAAAGTTCGAATATTTTATTATTATTTTTTCTTCTGATATGGTAAGCTGTGAAATTTGACATTTTGGGACTACTTTGATCGCAGCGTCGATCTAAGATCTTCTAATTAAGGAATTGGAATTTAGTCCATTATACTATATATAAACAAAAATAATGAAAACAAGCCAATTGTGAGTCGCACTCAATATATTACAAAAAAAATTGTAGTTATTAAAAAACACATACATATATAGGTTACGCAGAAGTCTATTTGCGCAAGTATGACTTGCACATGATCATCAAATATGTTAATTATTTGTTTCTGCAAATGTGGATATTTAGCGCATATAGTATGCTTTTTCAGCTCTCCATATAAATAGAATTAACATTAAATATCCTTTATATTTTCATATTAATATCAGTCGATAAAAAAGAGTTTAATGGAACATAATAATTATACGTTCTGATTTATGACTCCTGTTGTCTTCTTGGTTGTACTACAACATGTTAGCAGACAAACAGTAAATCATTATAGCGACGAATCATGATTTGGACAACTCGCGATTTAGACGAAATGCGTCATAAACAAACTGCATCTGCGATTTGGCCGGTTTGCTTGCATGGACTCAGAGTGCTGGCCTAGATTCTAGTGACAGAGAAACTTATGAGACTTACACATTACGTAACAATAAGGAGCAGTTTATCACATCGCGCAAAGTATATGTGGAAACCTCGAGTCTGGCAAAATCAAACAAAAGATTATACAATCTATATATATATATTTTTTATGTTATTGTGAAGGAACAACCGCGAGGCCCACCTAATGTTAATCGATATCCTCTGCCTATAACAGATGCATTTCATCACAATTGACGAACTGCACTGCGCCCATCACTTTGAGACATACCTGTTAAGTCTCATTTTGCCTGTTATTTCACTGGCTCTCAAGGACTGCTGCCGGAATGTGTTCCGGCGGTGTGCCGTTAGGTGCTTGGCGACAGATTTTCTACTTGAGGGTGGTCGCTAGCCAGGCGGGCATTTGCAAAATGCCCTTCCACCATGCGGTGAAGCTCAAGCTCTGGGCGGGATTCGAAACATGGACCTGGTGCGCGGCAGTTCATAGTCAATGCCACTGAGCCATCACTGCTTCATTATATATACTATCTATCTTTAATCACCATCATCATCATCAGCCGGAAGACGTCCACTGCTGAACAAATGCCTCCCCCATAGAACGCCACAAAGAACGGCTATTAGCCACTTGTAACCACTGGCTAGCCGCGATTTTTACGATGTCGTCAGTCCACCTGGTGGGGGATTTGACTAATGAACCGATTTGAAAAATTCTTTCACCATTAGAATTCCACACACACACTAATGAACATAGGCTATATAATATTTTCAAAAACTTACGGATCCGTATGAAAACTTCGATAATGTAACCAAAAGTGTGAAAGAAATACCAAAAATATCGGTATATCGTGTACGCTGCTGAAATTGTTAACAATAGAGCAAAGTGATGTTCTACAATTTTATAGAAGACATCAAATCTAAAAAAAAGTCCGCAATACCATATGAATAACTATAACAATTATGCCACAATAACTACTTTATATGTGTTTAAATTTATTGACCGAGCGAGAACTTAGTTCGAGCGAAGCGTCTCTGCTTCAACTTAGACAAAAATGCTTTCGTATGTTCGATTGTTCTCCTCTACAAGTCGCATTTCTCAACTGATTTTCACGAAATTTTGTGAGCAGGTTTAAAAAGTCCATAATTATATGTCAATTCAGTGTTTGGAAATTTTCAAATTAACGGAGATATACAAGATAAGATGTTGAAAGTATGGAAGCCTGGGCTTAATTTTATGGCAATGTCCTGATACGCACGTCAGTTGCCTAGAATTCGTAGGCTCTCTCTCTCTCTCTCTCTCTCTCTAAACTTAAAAAGGGGATAGATTTGGTTCGTGCGAGACGAGAATGATTTGTTCGCATCGTGCCCGGTTTACACTAGACCACATTTCCTGCTCTGCAAATCTTGTGGCGCAACATGTAGCATGTTGTGTATACATCAGAAAGTTATTATCTTCCTTATATCAATCATATGGTAATATTTTATTACATGGATACTTAAAAATAAAATAGAAATTTAAACTACAAGATCCATTCAGGATTTATGTAATGATTATTTTCCAACCATAAGACCGTTTTAACAAACCATTTTAAAAACTACTTCATTACATATAAACGAGGTTTGTCGTAATGCAATATCATAAAAGAGAATAATAAATTACTTAACTTCACCAAATCTTTATCGGACAGCACTTCGTCGTTAAAGGCTATTTTGTAATACTTGGAGTATATTTGCAATCAGGTGTTGCAAATATATTCTAAGTATTGGAAAATAGCATATTAGCAGTATTAGAGGTCTCCTCGGTACGGCGCGCGGTCGGAAAGAAAGTGTAAATATGAGAAAGGGTTTTTTTTTATTAGAAGCATACAAACAATATCACAATTATTGACATAAACAAAAAAAAAGGAATAAATAATAAAAGCCACACCGTATAACAATTAAAATTACAGAAATGTCCGATAGCAATAATAACACAAAAAAAGTATATTACACAGAGCAGTGAATAAGTGCTTTCTTTAAAGAATACATGAACAAAGTTTATTTATCTTATATAGAGACAATAAGCAAAGTGTTAAGGACTCATTCTTAGTGACTACTAAGCAGTTTGGGTAAAATTAAGTTATACATTATAAATCACTAAGTTTTGATTGTATTTTTATTGACACCTACGAATTAAAAAGTAAATTAATACTTGTGTTAAAACAGGCACGTTCATACTTTGGTGAGCACGCTATATCAAACGAAACCTACATACCAAAATGTCTAAAAAATTAAAAGATAAATTTGAATAATTGATTATATGACGCACTATTCAAAATTTTCACCAAACGCCTGTCCATGTCACGGCCACATCATCGCCGGTATTGTAAGAGGTTTATAAAAGTAAAGTAAGGAGGTTTTATTTTGGGACCATAATTTTGAATTGATTCGTATTTTTGTCTTTACTTCTACCGAACTTAGCATTCCCAACTCTTTGTTGAGTGGCCTTAATTGGTCTTTGAGAAGCAGGCTGAGCTGTTCTACTATAGTTTGTAGCACAGGTGATGAAGGGAAGTAGATAAAATGTAATTTCTAAATGTAAACAAACACAATCGCGTGCTAAGCAAAATCTAAGTCAAATATCACATTTAGAAATTATAAGAGCACAAAATAACTATTAGAGCAGAAAATGTTTGTCCCGTGTGTGAATCGAACCCGCTCTTCCGACTACGCGCTGGGTGCCTAAACCAACTCGCATTTCTCGCTTTGTTTTTCAACCAAGTGCTAGTTACAATTACCATAATTATTTATACACTTCCTCTGTCCTCAGAGTTAAGAAAATAATAATCTATACTTATAATAAAACTGTAACAGACCCAATTATATACATTGCTGATATTTCGAAAAAAATATTTGAGAGTTCTGACATAGCTGACACTGATGCCAAAACTGTATTTATTTTTTTGTATGTCTGTCTGTCTGTATCTCGACCGCCTATCACTCCAAAACTACTGAATGGAATTCAATGAAACTTAACACGATTTTAGTTCATACTACGAAAAAGGTTATTGTATACTTTTTATCCTGAAATTCAACACGGTTCCCTCGGGAAAGGGGATGAAAGTCAAAAATTTACTTAGTTGTAATCAATGAACGCGTAGTCCGATATCAACTATTATTTTTTTGTTAGAATAGTGACGAGTGAGCTCGGAACCCCACGGGCAGCCCGGCACCCCACGGGCAACCCAGCATCCGACGGGCAGTCCAGCACCCCATGGGCAGCTCGGCACCCCACGGGCAGCTCGGCATCCTCAGCTTGCTAAGATAAAACTCTAAAATCTGGAACATCGTCACGATCAGTTTTTTTAACTATCTATCTTTTGCCGGATACATTTTGGAGACTGCGCAATGGAAGTGCATAATCTAATATATTCGTTCTACCGCCAAACAAGGAGAAACTTGGCAAAAAGATGCCGTTTGATAATCGAAATTACAAAGAAACGCACAAAGTACTTTGCTTCAACATTCATTGTGCCAACGGCGAAGGAACTCTCTGAGTTACTTAACTACTGTCTTCTGGAAAATACAACCCGGGGGTTTTCAAACCCAAATTGAAAAGCTGCTTTCTGAGCTATGCTTTACTGGGAGTGCTTCACCGCAGACCACAGCGTTGCTTAATATGAGATAAACAGTGCTCAAATGTGAATAATTAGTTTGCATGTACGGCAATCGCGAACGAAGTCGCAGGTACAGCTAGTAACAAATATTTTACAAGTATTTTAAGAAAAAACTAAACCTACATTTTAATAAAATACTTATAAAATATTTAATAAATCTATATCTAGGGACAATTCTGCTTAATTTTCCTGCTAAGCCAACGTGACGTTACAAACGCCACGCAGTCAAACCGGAAGAATTTTGGACGCGTGTCGGTTCTACATGAAGTATCCTCAGGAGGTCTTGACTCTATGAGCGCACTATCAAGACTCGATCGTGCGCTCGTAGAGTCTACTTAAAAAGTACTTTTAAAATATTTGTTATTATTAAATATGAATTTCCGCAAAGTAACGCCTGACTCTATTCATTATGTTAAGTTAATAGTATTGTTTGCCAATATACTTTATGCTGTACAACTTTTTCCGTAGGCAGGCTTTTAGGTGGACAGAATAAAGGCTGAAATTCTGTGCATTAAATTTTGACTGGTGCATACCAAACTTTAGACCGGATATCCGGTGGTGTGAGGACGATGTTCGGAAAATGGATCGTAATGGATAGAAATATAAGTGATACACGTGCTTTGTTTTGATAGAAGCTTTGGCTTTTGCGGTGACGATTTATTTACGTAAGGTAGTCTAACGTCTTGGCAGATTGCAGTTAGGTACGTCTAAGTTGCAACACAAGTGACTACGAAATTTTAATCAATTAAATTTGTAGCTTTAAAGTTGTCTTGGCTGGCTTGCAGGCCAATAGAGAATGAATGAGAGTAAGATCGGACGATTTTTTGAAAACCTATATGTTTCCTAAATATGATTAAAAGCGCGTGCTGAGCGATAAAAAACCAGTGGAAAGGAATGTTAAAAGATAAGTAAAAAGTTAACTGAGGCTACGTTTAGTAACTCGGTGGTATTATGAATATTATTTTATTTTTAGTAACGTGAGGTGAAATCTAAAATTGAAATCGAAACAAACATGTGCCAGATGTATGTATGTGATGTAATTTGACAGCATATGAACTATCGGTTTGTGCAAAAATCCAAGAGTCTAATAAATATTAATATTGTTATGTTTGCAATAACGCATGCTATGCGGATTAACATTACAAAATGACTCAGCGGTTGCAAAGTTGTTATTTGGTACAAGTACTTGTATGGAATCCCCCGTGGGGTGCCGGATTAGAATTGCACCACCCCATATCTTCCCGTGGGTGTCGTAAAAGGCGACTAAGGGAAAAATACTGGAAGCAGTGCCTTCTATAAAACTGCCACCTTATACTGCGATCCCCAAGATGCCTGCTAAGCGTGGGGATTATGGCAATTACCCTCTAAACAGGGGAGGCTGTGTTCATCTAGCTACTTGAGGGTTCAAGTGGAAAATCTATCGCCATGCACCTAACGGTGTGTTCCGCCAGCAGTCCTTGAGAGCCAGTGAATTTACAGGCACATGAGACTTAACAACTACATCTCAAAGTGACGGGTGCAGTGCAATTTGTGACTTGTGATGAAATGCATCTGTTTAAGGTAGAGGTTAGGAAGAAGCTGGAGGCCCACCTGATGTTAAGCGGACTTAACATCAGGTGGGCCTCGAGCTTATTTAGTCACAATAACACAAAACATGTCATCTCCAACAACATGAAAGAAAACAATAACATTAAAAATATATGTATATTTTCGCGTATAACTCTGGGACATCGTTGTAATAACTGTAAAAGTTTACCTTCTGCTGATCACGCTTTCTGTTTTGCGCAAACCTTCAAGAGGATTTTTGCGTTGGTAGTTTTGCTGTATCACCCGGACCGTCCGCTGCTGAACACACCTTCCCCATTATGGGGGAGTTTGCCATAATCCCCACAGGCGTCTTGGAGATCGCAGTGTGAGATATCAGTTTCTCAGAAAGCGTTGCTGCCCACCTTCTGGTGTGTTACCCTTAGTCGCCTCTTACGACACCCACGGGCAGAGATGGGAGGATGACATTCTAGTTCGGCACCCCATTGGCAGTTTACATTGCGGATAATCGGGGAGTCAACATTGTAAGGAAGCTTGTTAAGCGCCCAATGTACAGCAACACCCTATTAAAACCGACGTGTTTAAAAATGTTCTACACATTCACCGCAATTTTTACCTTTGGAGCCTCTCATGACTCCCAATAGGTAAGATGGTGGAATGCGAATTCTAGCCCGGCACCCCTGCAGTATACGTGTCACGTGACAGAAATCCTTTGATAAACATATACCTAATGGAAAACTACTCCCTTTAAAGTCGACGGCAACGTGCAAAGGATGCATTGAGTTAATATTTTATTCACGACTGCAAGGAATCAGGTCAAGAAACGTAGGAGTACCTAGCGGCGTAGGAGGTAGAAAGTATCACGAGTTTGTTCCAATCTTCAATATAATGTTATATTAAAAGTTGTACCAGTCTCGTGCGACCTATATCTTGAAGTAAAAAACGTATCTAGTGTCTTCGGATTACTCTTAGTAAAATTGTATTTATTTATAAGCGAATCATTGAGATACTTAAAACATATGAATGTATTGCAATTTTACGTACATATGAACTGTTGTCGTATAAATGTTATTCGGTAAGGTTATTTGTATTGGACAGTGCCATATCATAAAGTTTTGAGGTACCAGAATGATAACATTTAATACCAACAACCAACAATGCAAGTTGTTGACTATCGAAGCAATGATGGCTCAGTGGCATTGGCTATGGACTGCCGCGCCGCAGGTCCATGGTTCGAATCCCGCCACGAGCTTAAGCATTGCGAGCGGTACTCATTACTACCTACTACCTTATTTCCATTCAAAAACTTGCATTTCCTATTGGCCTAAAATTAAATGTCGATGCAATCAATCAAAATACCAATATATTACAGTTTCTGTAAAAATACAATTCTTGGTTTTTCTAGCTTCTTTATCGTTCCTGAATCAGCATCCTGATATCATCTCCACAACAGTGATACCGAGTATTCCCTTGAGCCGGCTAGTAGCCCTGGGGCAGCAGTCTCGACATCGATAGCGATCGTTAACTCACCGATTTTTGTCGTTAATTCATATCGATCAGATATTATCGACTTTTGGTAGTCTCTACTGTCATAACTATCGACTGTAATCGGTATCTTACCGATTTTATTCGCAAGCTTTACGACTTTTCGTAATGTTTACGAATATCTTTGCGACCATTTTTGAGAGCTCGATAAGTTTGCGTTTTGGGATCGATCGTTAGCTAAAATTATTGTGATATCAAAAACTCAAAGGTGTAAATAGTTAATATAATTTAAAATATTTAATAATAGTTATAAAGTATTTAATGTTCAAGGGAAATGTTTCACAACAGTACCTATAATTAAGTCTAGTAATTTCGGAACAATCTTTAGCTTACAACTTGTTAGAGCTTGAACACAGGCTTAAAATTGTGCAGAGACGGCAAATTGGGAGGAACCGGCGTGATAACCAAAATTCGCTTCTTTTAGATGATGATGAATCTCTAAGGCTAATAAATAAGCAATGTTAATTAACGATTTTGCTCGGTATCTCGGCTTTAGAGACTAGCATTTGTCGTTAACGTCGTTACTGCAACGTTAAAATATAAAACGATTTTTTTCGTTATCTAATAGCGATCGTTACTTTACGATCGTATCGCTAGCTGTGTCAAGACTGCTGGCCTGGAGGTAATTAGGTATCTTTTTTTTTGTTCCCCTCGAACTGCAATATGTAAGACACACCTTCGTAGTGTGTACGAACTGTACTTACTCAATTTGGTTTTATTTTCAAAACAATGTCACCGATGCTTGCAAGAAAATTGCACAAATGACTTCTGCCTAAGGAATTTGAAAGTAGTTAAATAAAGTAATACTTGCTAAGAACAGCAATGTTTTCACAGTTATATATCTACATTATTATTACAAAATTACAACGTGAGGAAACATTGAAGTCATGTGCAGGATTCGAACCTTCGCCTATAGCCTGGGTATGCTCTGACCGCTAAGCCAATATGACATAGTATGACTCATAACTGTAATTTATCCTCTCACTCGTTACCATCGTATGGGAATGGAGCGAAATCTAGAAGCCACTAAGTCATTGGATTCTTGTCCCAATGTAGCAGAAACTCTGTTAAAATATAATTTTCCAAGCAAATCACCGGACTTTTCTTTCAGACACACCACAAGATTTGAAATTATAAAAACATTTCAAAGTTTAAACATAAAGAGTACTGAAGACTTGTGGGGTATGTCAGTAAAAGTGGTAGAGTCTATAATTTACATTATTGCACCATATTTAGAAACAATATTCAATCTTTGTGTCGATAGTGGAAACTTCCGCGATTTCATGAAACAAAGTAAAATCACTCCAATTTTAAAGTCGGGGTCTTCATCTGACCCTTGCAATTATAGACCTATTTCCATCTTACCTGTTCTGAGTAAAGAATTCGAAAAAATTATGCTCAAACAACTACATACCCATTTTAACAAGCATAATTTATCAAATAAGAATCAGTTTGGTTTCACCAAGAGCAAATCCACAACAGATGCAGGTGTTCAATTGATGTCGCATATACTGGAAGCCTGGGAGAGTTCACATGATGCTATTGGCGTATTTTGTGATCTTTCCAAGGCATTCGACTGTGTAGAGCACTGCACTCTGATTCGTAAACTTTCACACTATGGTATTCGTGGAAAAGCTCTGAATCTTATAGAGTCATATCTGTCAGACAGGCTACAGAGGGTTGGAATAAGTGGCAATACTTCTTCCGGGTCATTGGTAAAAATGAGAGTACCACAGGGATCAATTTTGGGACCTTTTCTGTTTCTAACATATATTAATGATCTGCCTTGCATGGTCAAAGATTTCTGCGATATTGTTATATTCGCAGATGATACCTCTCTGATTTTTAAAGTAAATAGGAAAGACAGTGAACTGACGCATGTAAATAATGTATTATCTAAGATTTGTAAATGGTTCGCCGCTAATAATCTTCTCCTAAATTCAAAAAAGACGAAATGTTTAAAGTTTTCTTTACCAAATGTTCCTTATGTTGAACCAAACATAAAGCTTGGCCCAGATAAACTCCCTATTGACGAAGCGACAGTCTTCCTGGGAATCAAAATGGATTCCACTTTACAATGGGATCCACATACACATGATCTCTCCGGAAGACTTAGTTCTGCTGCATATGCAGTTCTTAGGATAAGACAGTAAACAGACGTAGCTACTGCTCGCCTAGTTTATTTCGCGTACTTCCACAGTATTATGTCATATGGCGTATTGCTGTGGGGAACTGCTGCTGAGATAGAGACAATCTTTATCATACAAAAGCGTGCAATTCGAGCCATATATAAAATGGGTCCTAGGGAATCTGTGAGGGATCTTTTTAAAGAAATTGATATTTTAACTTTACCAAGTCTGTATATATTTGAAAATATTATGTATGTTCGTAAAAATTTGAGTAAATTTAAATTAAACAGTGACAATCACGATTAGAATACTAGGAATAAAGATAAAATAGCGGTGCCAGGTTTTAGATTAGCAAAGACAAATAAAAGGTCCTTCTTAGGTAATGGTGTGCGGTTTTATAATAAAGTTCCTAAACATATTACAACGCTCACAGAAGGGAAATTCAAGTTGCATGTGAAAAACATATTGATTAAAAAATCCTACTACACAGTTTCTGATTACATAAACGACAAAAATGCCTGGACAATTCCGCCTCCGCCAAGCTATTGCCTGTCACCTACATAATTTAAACAAATATTGTAATAACTCTATTATATAGTATGTATGTAACACATTGTGAAAAGATGTTTAAAAGAATGGACCCGAGTTTCTTGCCCGTTCTTCTCGCAGTGGCTCTATAAAATTTATTTGCTGAACATGGCAGTACAATGTAGAATATTTCAATACTTAAATTTGTAATTGACCTTCATAAGAGCGTCGTAGACGCCTAAATTGAATAAATGAGTTTGACTTTGACTTTGATCTATATTTCAGCTTACGTTGTTCTACAACCAAGACTAACTTTTGCAATTAGCTTTGCCGCAACCCTATAATTTGATAAATAAGTAATAATAATCGTGGCGAACCAACTTCAACGAACAACGTCTTCTGATAGCAATGGCAGCGCAGTTGCTGGAGGCTGAAGATGTCGTCATCATTGGAGATGTCAACCAACTGCCCTATATCGATATAGGATACGGTGATCCAAATATGTTGGCTTCCATCAATCAACAGTTGTTTTGCACGCATAGAAATCCCATGGATGTAGCATACGCCCTTAGCGAAGTGTACACGGGCATATACCTACTCATCGCGATTCTAAATTCATTCCCTGGCTGCAAACGTTCCAACCGACCTCCAGAATACCCTATTTCTCGTGCCGACATAGGAGGAAAAACCTCACTTGTTAGCATACGGTCTGGTACAGGGTCCTGCACCTTGACTGTACACGCAGCGCATGACTTACGATATGGTGATCGTAGTACAGTTGAGGGAAAAGGCCACCAAGCTCATAGACAGTGTATCACACGCAGTAGTAGCAGTGTTACGACACTTAAAGCGCTGAATTTATTACACGGACTCCGAAGCCATTGGCAGATTCGCGAGGCGGGTGTTGGAGGGAAATAGAAAGATAATAACTGACTACAATCTAAAATTAGCCATAAAAAACCGAGACGAAGGGGTCGTAAAAGGCTCGAATTAAAACATCAAGGGCAACGCTCCTCAGTTTCTTTTCGTTTTTTTTCTGTACGATCGTAATTGAAACCGAATTATGAATGTTTTATTTTGAAGCTACGAATAAATATATTTTTATTTGGGGTTTTGAAGTTTATCCCCATGATCTGCAACATTTACGTTGTATTAGGCACTTACCTACCTCAGTAAAGAGAAGAAATAACATTTTTCTCGCTTTTATCGATGTTAGATATAGTTGTTGACGATATTTCCGATGTTTTTCGTGTAAATATCGCCCATTAAGAAGTTTATCGAATCTAAACTGCCATAAAATGTTCCCAATTCCCCTCTGAGTATTATTGTACGATGTTATTAGTCTAGAACTTATGTATGACAATTTGCGGCAAAACAAGCTGATGTTAAGAGGATGTCTGTCTAATGTTAAGAGTTTTACCTCTATAAGAAGTTCATGTCATCAGCTTTTTTGTATAATTGATAGGATTACCTTTCGCCACTATCTCACCTGATGCTAAGTGATGATGCCGTCGAAGATGTTGATCAGGCTAACCTAGAATGACTAGCTTTCAAGGACTGCTGCCGTAAAACACCTTAGATTATTGGTGTACATTTTCTACTTAATGGTGGTAGTAATCCAGGTTGGCATTTGCAAGAACGTCTATTATGAGTTGAAACCATTGAACTAGGACTTGTTTAAGTAAGGCTTCCTTTATAACATATATTAATTGTTACGTACGCATAACTGGTTCATTCCTTTCGCCAAAGAATTGGTATTGGTGCGAAGCTTCCGAATTAAAAATACACATTTGTGAATCACATAGGGAACCGAATCGCCTCTTTTTGAAAAACAGTGGGCAACTCCCATCGTAGTGCGTTAAGCCCCATTTAAGAGCTGTTGGGTGATTCACGCTGCGGGGCCAACAATGCGTGGTGTGATACACCCAAATACACGTAACAGGCATAGCATTTTTTTCTGGAAATACTTAATACAACAAACTAAGACAGGGATAAAATAATATTCATACTGTTATAAAAAACTAACGTGGTTTTCACTCATATTAGTAAATAATACGGGATAACTCACGTAAATAAGAAGTATAGAACACACAATTATGTGCAACAAAATCAACTCACGCGACGCTGAGTGTTTGAGACAAGATGTTCAGGAAAGTTGCCCAAATCCAACATACCTAAATCGGAGATAGATGCTCTAAAGTGCCTACGCGAGAACCCTGACTTGCTAGTTTTACCGGCAGATAAAGGTAACGTTACTACTGTTGTTGATACTCCAGCATATGAACAAAAACTAAATCGCTTACTCGCGGACAGCAACACCTACAAAAAAGTGGCTACAATCCCACCAACAGAGTTACCGCTAAGTTAAACAAGCTCTTAATGGCCTTGCCAGATGAACTGTATAATAGCTTGCGCCCCTTAAACCCGACCACACCAAAAATCTATGGCTTGCCAAAAATCCATAAACCAGACTGGCCTCTTCGTCCTATTGTTAGCCCAATTGACTCACCTATGTACAAGTCTGCCCGATTCCTCTCATACATGTTACTACCATTCACGGGCAAAACTACTAGTTATGTGAAAGACTCCGCCCACTTCATACAACTACTGGAGGATGTACGGCTAGGTGAAGACGAAGTGATGGTAAGCTTCGCTGTCGTATCGTTATTCACAAATATACTGATTGAGGACACTACTAACATTATATCGGAATTAAAAGGATGCATACCTATACCTATCGATTATATGAACATAATACGATACACTCTGTTAAGTGGATACTTTTTTTTTTTTTTATGCCTGATAGGTTAGCCTTTGACCACTATCTCACCTGATGGTAAGTGATGAGGTGGTCGAAAATGTTGTACAGGCTAACCTAGAAGTACTGGCTCTCAAAGACAGCTGCCGGAACACACCGTTAGGTGCTTGGCGACAGATTTTCTACTTGAGGGTGGTAGCTAGCCAGGCGGGCATTCGCAAAATGCCCTACCACCATGCTATAACGATTGCCATCCTAAGACAACAACCGGGACCGACGGCTTAACGTGCCCTCCGAAGCACGGAAGCGCTCTGTAGTAATGTCACTAGCGGTCACCCATCCAACTCATGACCGCGCGCGACGTTGCTTAACTTTGCTGATCGGTTGAGAACAGCTAAGTAAACTTCGCTACGAGCGCTTCTTCTTTGTGTGGAAAAGGGATTTATACTTGCAAATCGACGGCATAGCGACGGGTTCTCCCCTAGCTCCGGTAGTTGCTTAATATCTTTATGGAGTGGTTTAAAGTAATGGTGACAATAAATACTTCATATAAGCCAAGACACTCGTGGCGCTACGTTGACGATGTGTTTGCCATTGTGCAAAGAAATAATGTGGATTCGCTGTTAGAACACCTGAACAGCATTCACCCAAAAATTGCTTTTACAGTAGAACGGGAAAGAGACGGAGCCCTGCCTTTTTTGGATGTGTTGGTAAGACGCGACTCGGTCGGCCATCTATCGTACTCAATATATCGCAAGCCAACACACACAAATAGGTATCTCAGAGCGGATTCTCACCACCACCCAGCGCATCTAGCCTCAGTACCACGGACGCTTATAAACAGAGCATTAAGAATATGCGATCCTGAGTACCTGGATACTGAGCTAGACCACATTAAAGGTGTTCTGCAAAGCAATGGATAAAAGTGGAGGCACAGCTGGCGTATTGCTAACGCGTCGTCCAAGACACGCCCGGCATCAGTGGAAAGAGCGGTAGCATACCTTCCATACATAAAGGGAATCACGGATAAAATAGGAAACTTGTTACGCCGAAGGTACAGCATCAAGACAATATTCCGCCTTCTAAGACAACTCAGACAGCTGCTTCGCTCTCCCAAAGATATAGAGACCCATTGGGAGTCCTCGGTGTCTACATAACTCCCTGCGACTGTGGCAAATGTTACTTCGGAGAAACATGCAGGAACGTTTCCACTAGACTCACGGAGCACATACGCTCCATGAAGAATCAGTACATCAACAGCTCAGCCGTGACAGAACATTCTCCGCTATCTAGTTCAGGACACTACATCCGCTTCGACAAAGCTCGGGTCTTGTCGAGAGAAAAGGTCTTCGTGCCTCGCAAGATCCGAGAATCTATTGAAATCAGTAGGCGTCCAAATTTTAATAGAGACAGAGGTTGGTTCTTATCACCTACTTGGAAGCCGTGTCTTCATGGAACTAATTTGGAGGCTAATGACGGGTCTAGTGGAGATGTAGTGAGCTCCTTTTGCTTGGACGTGTCCCACGCCAGCCGGGATTCCAGCGATGAAGAGGACTCACCGACACGACCAATAGCAACCCACCCCTCGCACCAACCTATGACGTCACGCGCGCTACGAGCTGCCACCCGCAGTGCGCAGCGAGACGTCAACGCGGGCGTCCCGAGCTCTCCTTGAAAAAGACCACCGGATGTGGTTGAAACTATAGTCGGAGCTATCTGACTTATTTACGTGAGTTATCCCGTATTATTTACTACAATATTCTTACTATTCATACCACATATTTCACGAACGCCACTCAGACCCGATTGCATTAGTGAAGCGTGCCGACAAGAGTATTTGCATGTGCGAACCTAGGTACCGTAAGCAACAGAATCTAAATTCGATATTTTATTTATATTTGAAGAACACATTGTTTATTCATAATTAATTAAAATTCAAATTTATTCATACAAAAAATGAAATTAGGATGCAGTAAGTAAGTAGTAGAAATCATCTAATATAATTTTAATTTAATGTTGGATATGCATAATTTATAACAGAAATAAATATTATTTTGTTAATACAGAGATTAAAACTCGCACCGTCTACTACAGGTAAAAATGTACTTAAGAACGTACAAAATAATGCGTTGGTAAACAAAGATAAGTATAATATTTTATTAATTTTGGCAAACTAGAATTGTTAGGGATACTTATATAACTTGTAGTAAGAGAAAATAGAAAAGTCATGGGGATTGTAGTAAGTACTGATGTTTCAAGAAAGTTGCAAAGGGTTGCATCTTTGAATCTGAAAATGCATGCCCCTCCACTAAACGTGATATGTCTGCGTGCAGCGATTTTACTGTGAACAGGGACACGTTCGCGCAGATCGCACACATACCACGATGACTGAAAACTAATGATAGTAGCGAGGTTGTGTGTATTGCGTACACTATTTACACGTATAGCTAAAGGCATTGAAGGAGAGGGTATTTTTAGACTCAAAGATTCTACGTATAAGAATAAGAATAAGAAAAAAATATTTGCAAGATTACATTACACAGTAGTACAAATATTCGTGGAATGGTCTTATAGAGTACATCAGTCATTGTAACCAGTCTGCATGCAGACGTGCAAATATTTATACATGTTTGTCACAATAAACTAAAAACTCCTTAATGTCATAAAAACAATTATGCAAGAGCCAGTCACTTATGCATTTCTTAAATTTATGTCCTTCTAATAATAAAAAGTCTGTTGAAAGCTTGTTATACAAATATATACACATATTATACGCGTTTCTTTTATAAATATCTTTACTAGAGCGAGATTGATAAATCAGGTTTACAAACTTTTCTCTTTTTTGTCTAGTCATTACTTCCCTGCGCTTCTTAAAATACTCCGGATGGAATTTGATAAAAACACAAACATCTCTAATGTACATACTGGGCAGAGGAAGGATATTGCACTTCTTAAATAAAGGTCTACAACTGTCTAAGAACCAGGCTCCAGTAATCACACGTACGCAGCGCTTTTGAATTTTGAAAACTCTTTCCATATCTACTGAGTTTCCCCACAGCATTAGACCATAGCTTATTAAAGATGACACATAACCATGGTAAGCTGTTAGTGCAGCTTCTATGGAGACAGTTTTTTCTAATTTTTTATGTATCAACCTATACAGAAAGAAAACGACATAAACTCTAAAATTTAATTTCATTTACGTTCTTTTATTTTCTGTTAGTGGTTTTGTCAAAGTGCAAAGTATTTATTTACGTCAGAATAAAAAATATCCGATACCAATCCCCAGCCTTTTATTTACCCCTATGAAAATAAATTACAATGGACTGATGCCATTGCTGGGCTTCGGAAAGGCGATATGATTTACCAATAAAAAATAACTTTACTCATTTCAACCTGTTCTTTTACACGCATACCTACATAGGTGAATGTTTGAGGGCCAGATTGAGAGGAGCATGTTTTTTTTTGGCATCAATTCTATCGCGTGCTATCCTACGTTTGATAACATATGTCTGAGATAAGTACAATACCTCATCTATTTTCTGAAAACTTATCAAACCTTGACAGCCTAGAGGCTTAAACCAACAGCACAAAGAGGCTTTACTAAAAGGTAATTCACTGTAGTAGCCAACCACAATTTCATTAGCATAAGAAAGGATTGCGACCTCCTTCGCCTGCCTCTCTTTGTACCTTTGGGGTTGAATTGAAGGTACGTACTAAAACAGAAGTGCTGTATTACTTTGAAATATTCTGATTGAGATCTGAAGAAGTAATGGCTCATTGATGGCTATAGCATAGCCCATAGGTTAGTTCTACCACCACGCATATGCATTTTATGCATGGTCTAATTTCCATGCTCAGAATATCTTTTGCAAAGCATTCAATAGTGTGTTCCAATGGTGTTCGAATGGTGTTATCCTTGAAAAGCAAGATCTTCTAAGATGGCTTACAAACCTGGACTTCTTTATCTGTACTGTACTGTATCAGCCGGATAGTCCACTTCTGAACACAGCCTCCCCCGATAGGGGGGGTTTGTCATAATCTTCACGTTAGCAGGTGGCTTGGGGATCGCAGTGTGATATATAAGTTCCTCAGAAAATGCTGCTGCCCACTATCTTAGTTGCCACTTACGACACCCACGGGTTGAGATGGAGGGGTGGCATTCTAGCCCGGCACCCCACGGGTTTCTTTATCACTTACTGTTTATTTGTTTACAGATGAGCGGCAATTGAAGCAGTGATGGCTCAGTGGAATTGGATATGGACTGCCGCGCAGCAAGTCCATGGTTCGAATCCCGCCCAGAGCTTGAGCTTCACCGCATGGTGGAAGGGCATTTTGCGAATGCCCGCCTGGCTAGCGACCACCCTCAAGTAGAAAGTCTGTCGCCAAGCACCGAAAGGTGTGTTCCGGCAGTAGTCCTTGAGAGCCAGTGAAATTACAGGCACAATGAGACTTAACAACTATGTCTCAATGTTACGGGCGCAGTGCAATTCGTGAGTTGTCATGAATTGCAACTGTTATAGGTAGAGGTTAGTCCTCTTAACATCAGGTGGGCCTCGAGCTTGTTCCGCAACAATAACAAAAAAAATAAAAATAAAAACAAGCATACGGCCCACCTGATGCTAAGCGGCTATGGTCGCTTATAGACAAATCCATTACTGCAATACCATTAGTACTGTCAATGCGTTGCCGACCGTCAAGGATCTTGTTAATCCTCTTATTAAATGATCCCATGTCATATTTATGGGGAAAAACCGAATAAATTCAAATTCAGAGTTCAGCAGAGCATTTCCCATTGTACTACTACTAGTAGTAGTCGATACTCACAAGTGAGATGATGTTGAAAGGCTAGATTAGCTGTTAGACAAGAGAAGAATTATTTTAATTTTTACTTTGCCTTTGAACACTATTTTACCTGATGGTTAGAGTTGATATGGTCGTAGATAATAATAACAAATATTTATAAATATTTTATGAAAACATCTAATTAATATTTTAATAAAACACTTAAAATATACAAAAATATATCTAGTGACAATTCCGCCTAATTTTCCTGTTAAGCCGACGTGACGTCACAAACGCCACGCAGCCAAATCGGAAGAATTTTCGACGCGTTTCGCTACTACACGAAGCATCTTCAGGAGGTCTTGACTCTACGAGCGCACGATCGAGAATGTCCGCAGTCCGCCTTTATATAGACTCGGTCTGAGTCAGCGCGCCTTTGTCTAGACTCGAGCGTGAGTCACTGCTCTTAATTGTAGCTAAGAATTGGTAAGAGATACGTTTTTAAAGTGACAATTACATCATAATGGAAAATTCGGCGGAATTGTCACTAGATATATTTTTGTATTTTTTAAGTGTTTTATTAAAATATGAATTTGATGTTTTCATAAAATATTTAAATAGATTTAGATTTTTTATAATTAAATATGGATTTCCGCAAGGTAACGCCTGAATTTATTTATTATGGTCGTAGATGTTGTTCTGTTGAATTACTGGCACTCAAGGACAGGTTCTGGAACACACCGTATTAAAGTAATTGATGACAGCTTTTTTACTTGAGCTGATAGTAACACAAGGCAAAAGTTACAGATTAACACTATGCGGGCCTCGAGCATGTACCATCACGATAGCTTTAAAAAAAGGTCCCATCAGAATAACCTTTAGCGGGGTTACCGTTCACAAACCTGCCTAGTAGTACAATTACAATAACATTTCAGTGACATTAATAGGAACACGGAAAAAAAAAGCCAACAAAGGAAGTGTACTGTGTGTTGTTAACGGTAATAAGCGACAAAATAAACTTTTTACTTTATTTTAAGAACAACAAACTTTGTTATGTTTGTTACAAAGTTTATTTGAAGCGCACGTTGTAAAGTTGTTGTATTATACATACTTACCGCGAACTTCGAGACTCAAAAGGCATTTTAAATTCAAACTACACACAACGAAGTATTCCAGCACAAAGAGGTCCACTATGGTCGTACTTCAAAGAAGAACGTTCTTTGTCATGATAATTTTATATGAAAGAATGTATGAATAAAGCACCAGTCTCGATGTTACACCTAGTTTTTGAATGGGGTAAGTAAATCCAACTATCCGGCGTGTGTGGGGTCAATATGTCAATAAATAATATGTTTTCTCTGACAGCGCAATGGACATATGAACACATTTACTATCTTTTGGCGTCAGTCTTAATTTATTTGCCAGCATACCTGGTGCAAACGCTAATTAGGAACACTATTTTTAACTACTTTTACCGCTACCTTTTGAATAATGAGTACCTTAAAGATGGCAAGGAGCTCTGTAATTTGTGCCTAATGTACAGCAACGCCGTAATTACATCGACGAGGTAATGACATGCTGCTCATTGATACATGCTTCCTGTTTTCTCATTTTAAGTCATCCCATAAGTAGTAGAATAGTCGTTATAATTTTGTTTTACGGTATGGTAAATTGACATTCTATTAAGTCTATACCTATACTTCCGCTATAGAGAGAGCTCGGAGTTTCTTTAAAGTAATAAAAACATGTTACGTTATAAATTAGAGGCAAAATAAACTTTTAACTTCAGATGGTCCTCGTGCTTATTCCGTCAAATAACACGCAAAAAAATCATATAATATAGTAATAAACATTCTACTTAAAATGTTTCTTAGTACTAACAGAACAACTCTAAGAGGTTGATAGCATTTTTCCAAAAATATTACCATTTCTTTAGAATAAACAATTATTTCTAGAATATTAACAAACTAGCTAAAATTGTGCATGTATCTCCTTGAGCCTAATATCTATGCTTCTGGTTTGCCAGATCAGTTAAATAGAGAATTAAAAAAAATAATACGACAATCGTATGTATAATTTTGTATGGGTATCGTAATAATGACATTTAGGGATAAAATATATAATAAATCGAAAAACTGGCAAACCAGAAGCGTAGATAATAGGTAGTGTAGCAATATACATACCAAATTTCACCGAGTTTGAACACTTACATTTAAATTATGACCAAACTACGTTTTTATGGAAAGTCCTCCGTGCACTCTACTCTTAAAAGATGTGTGCGACGTTTCAAGTTACCGATCAAGTTATATTAAAGACATTTGGACATTTATTGTGTCGAATTTCACCAACATCGGAGCCGCCTCGTCCACGCGTGAGTAACACCAATTTATTCTGCATTGGCCAATGTTGAATATTTAGGTACACTCTAGTGGGATGGCTGAGGCGAATTCCTCCCTGTGTAAGTCTTTGATTATTGATTGCTTGTGTATTTTGTACTTTATTCTTTTCAGCCCGGCGAACGGCCGGCAAGTTAAGCATTCAAAACAGATTGTGCAGGTGGAAGCCTCTGCTGAACATCCCTGCCTGGGCAATCTGGAATCTTAACAAGTTACTTACGCGTGAAATGTGATGCCATCCTGGTTATAATATTTTGATTATTGTTGTTTTCACCCTTTCACAACACGATACGGTATTTTCAATGCAAATTTAAACATAAACGTAGGATCTCTCATAACGTTTTGTTCCATTCGAAGGCATAGTTTCCTTGTACGTGAGTGCATATAATTGTGTATGTACACGGCAAGGGATAGCGTAACCCAGCGTGGCATAGTATTACCCGGCATGGCATAGGATTACCCGGCATGGCATAGGATTACCCGGCATGGCATAGGATTACCCGGCATGGCATAGTATTACCCGGCATGGCATAGTATTACCCAGCATGGCATAGTATTACCCGGCATGCAATTGTATTCCCCGGCCTCACTTCGCTGTTCGCAGAGTTGATAGTGTTGATGCCAACTAGAAGAGAGGCCATTAACCTTAAGATTAAATTCATGTTTTGTTAGCAAAAGTATATTACCTATAATTGTACCGCCCTCACCTCCTTGGTATAAAAACTGGTAGTTAAAAGATATGGCAAAATGACTACGATATATTTTACTTATTTGTATTCACTTTAGAACTGAAAGCGTCAACAATGGTAAAATTATATTTCATCTCTCGAGTTAAGTACCTACTCTTGATCTTGAAATATGCCGTAAAAAATACATTCCTACCGATACACACAACATAACTGACATGATGAATATATTACGATTCCCTAGACATTTAACGGAATTCTCAAAACATTTTATTTAATCTGCACAATAACTCGTAATATTTTATCAATCTGACAACCAGACGCGTACGTGTAGCAGATATCTATGTACTACCATATTCTGCCTTAAATCTTTTATGTTTACACCGTGAAAATATTTGGCTATATTCCAACGAAGACTATTACTGCGCCAGCTTTATTTACCGTTATTATTTCCCCTTTTCAACTATTTTACGCCTTACGCGGAAAGAAAAAAGATGTAGATGTTGATTTTACCAACTGAATACGTAACGTTGTCGAATTTCGTTGTAACTTGTCGAAAGTTCGGAGCTTGATATTTTGCCAATACGTGTAGTATGTTGCAAAAACTTTCCGACCTAAAGAAATATTGATGGGATAAATAAAATATTGAATAAAGTAAACTGGAATTGTGTTCGAGTTTTTGTTGTGGAACTCATCAAGTTATTCTTCCAAAAGTGAGGATAAAAACTCGCATTCAGTAGTTCCAATAAAAAGAACTTGCCCTTTTGTCCATTTTCACGACTGTATTTTGTAACCATCATCATCCACCTACTCTTATCCCACACATGTAAAGGTCGGTGGAATATCCATTCCATATTTCAAGCATTATTTACAATGGAAATATAAAATTCCTAGAAAACACATGTTGTCCGACATTGGGCTATGAGAAAAATATCATGTTTGTAAACATTTGAGTAAATTTAAATTAAACAGTGATGATTACAACACTAGGAATAAAGATATGGCGGTGCCAGGTTTTAAATTAGCAAAGACAAATAAAAGGTCCTTGTCAGGTAATTGTGTGCGGTTTTGTAATAAAATTTCTAAACACATTACGACGCTCACAGAATAAAAATTCAGGTTGCACGTGAAAAACATTTTGATTCAGAAATCCTACTACACAGTTTGTGATTACTTAAACGACAAAAATGCTTGGACAATTTCGCCTCTGCCAAGCTATTTCCTGTGACCTACGTAATTTAAACAAATATTGTAATAATTTTATTATATAGTTATTACACGTTGTTAAAAACGGTTAAAAGAATGGCCCCGAGTTTCTTGCCCGTTCTTCTCGCAGTGGCTCTATGCATTTTTTTGCTGCAGTAAGCTAGCAGTAGCTAGCAGTAAATGTAGAATATATCAATATTAAAATTTGTAATTGACCTTCATTAGAGCGTTGTAAACGCCTAAATTGAATAAATGATTTTGACTTTGACTTTGAATGTAAAAAGATTTTGCTTTGATTTTATGGTCCACCGCCAACTCTGGGAATACTTTCGTTAGTAGTTTAACATCTCGTATGTTGTGTGGTATTGACCACCATTACCTGATGGTAAGTGATAATGCGGTCAGTGTGGAAAAGCTAACCTAGAATTACTGGCACTCTAAAACAGCTAGTGGACACACTGTTAGGTTCTTGGTGACAGATTTTCTATTAGAGCTAGCTAGGCGGGCAATCGCGGAATGCCCTACCACCATGCTATAACGACATCTACTATAATAATACAACCAAGTACCGCTTGCCCTCCGTAGCACGGAAACAGTCATTATTATTGCCGCTAGCGGCCACCCATCCAAGTCACGATACCAGAGGATAAGACCTACTAGTTGCCTAGTATTCTAGATGAAATCATCATGTTCTTCAAACACGCTTATCGACCTGGTGTACTCCTGAACAGCTTAGGCACTCTTGAGAGTTAGGTCATAAAGCAGAAGAACAAATGAGTGTGCCCTTAGAATTAGCAACATTTTTACATGAGTGACTTAATTTATCGTAAAAATAGCGAATCACCTAGCAGCCTCGCCAGTTATCGAGCTAACCACATTCTCGTAGGTACATAGGGTTCGCAACAAAAACATTTTTTTGTTTTTCCATTCGCCAACTCAGGCATATTACATATTTCCCCACGGCCCTACGGTACTCCTAACTCGGTCGAAACAATTAACTTATGGCAAATGCAAATGAACACCGCCTTGTAGTACAGATTAGGTGATAGTCGTATAGGGTCACCATGTCTCTTCATTTAGATGGATATATATTATCTACATCATACGAATGTCTGGCATCTCTGAGGTATATATATGTCTTCATACAGTCTCTGTTTTGAAAAACAATTGAAAGAAGACATACTAATTTTTTTTAAGTGAATGAGTTGATCAGGTCTATTCCGTCTCTCTGTAAAACCCATATAAATTCCAATATATGAAAATCAAAAATGTTATATTACAAAACAATTAAAGCCTGCTAAGCTTGCCGCTTAGTAGGTCTTTATACAAAGATTACAATGTAAAATTCCTATTTAATTAGGGCCAGCAAAGCGAGCCCTATCACTATCAACTTGAACAATTTGTGACCCCTTTTACTGAAAAACTATTTCGTTTATAGATTTGTGCTTTAACATAGTAATTTAACTTCATATCTAGATGTGTTATGTGTAAAATATAATTATATAACCATAAAAAAAAATATTTGACAATTATGTATTCATTGGATAGAATTTTATTGTACTACTAACGCCATCTGTTAGAAAACAAAAGAGTTAACATCGCTGCAACATAACTTAACTCAATAGTCAAATACATCGTAGTTAATCTACGCAATACTAGCTGACGCCATCAGAATCAGTTTGTAAAATAAACGCGAGCTCTCACAAAGCTCAGCTTTTGGCTAGTATATCATTATTTTTAAATAATTTAAAAATAATAAGCGGCCAGGAGCGCATAACTTTCAGTTAGGCAATTAGCGAAGTCGATGCAGATTATAGTATAATATAGATTATAATATATAGTAAGAACATGACTTCGAGTATTATAAATAGGTAGTTAGCTTTTCAGTTAACAACAAAGAATTTATTTTCTTACATAGTAAATTTTTACGCTGCTCACAGTACTTAATAGTGGTAAGAGTAATACTGCTCCACACGTTTTTTTGAGATATTGTACCGTTATGAACATAAGCAGTAGTTTTTAGTCCTGCCGAACAAAACTGATCGGGCTGATTTAGTGAATAGTGATGGAGGGTTGTGTCCGTCGGAAGTCGGTCTTTGCCATATGTTTGGTAATGCTTACCGGTCTAATTACTCCAAGTAAAAAAACTGCGCCTAGAACCTAGAAGTGTTCTAGGAGCTATCCTTGAGCACCAGACATTCTACTTTAAGCTTTTTTACCAACCTTAAGTAACTTAAGTAAAAATACGTCAATAATTAAGATGCTGACAAGTGCTACATAGTAATAATAAATAATATTTGAACAGATTTTTAGCAAAATATATTTAGTTTGTAACAGTAAGAAAATTATATGTTTATCGTGATGACATTATCTAAGGCTAAGAAAAGTCTGAAACACGTTTCCTTAATATTTTCTTGATAAAATAAAATTTCAAAGTTGACTCTGAATTACTCAAAAAGAAAATATCTTAATAATAAAATATTTTAATGATTTACGTATGTGTGTGTATGAAAATATATTAATAAAATATATGAATATATAATTTACGTATGTCTGTGTATGAAAATATAAAATAGCAAAACCTAATCAAGAGGGACAAGTAAAGTTACATTATCGATTTACGGTACTAATTTTGTGTTATTAAGCTTACTTTCGAATTTAACCTAAACTGTCTCTATGTCCTAAATCGCTGCCTCTCTTTCACTCCTATGCAGTCCGATAGTGACAAAATTTTAGCATTTGACAGCGTCTTCATACTTAAATTTAAAATCATAGCTGTATCTCAGACAATTACAGTACGTAAATACATGCCAGATACAAGTCTGTGGTCACCCTACGCCTGATACGCCCTGATACTAGCATAATCTCCTAGAATCCAGCAAATTGGAGACAATAGCTCCGTGTCGTTAGAGCAACCAAGGTTCACTTTAATTCTCGTACATTTACTGTGGTTAATTAGCTAAGTCGTGTAGCTGTTAAAGCCAGCTTTTATTTTTACTTTTAAACCTATTTCGCATTCGTTACTGTCGTTCTTGAAATTTTGATTTTTACAGTCTTTTCTAAGTCTTCTTCCTGACCTTATTCCGATGTTATTTACTATCATCATCATACCTGTTTGTAGGTGCTGATGTGGTCGGGGTCAGCATAGATGGTACAGGCTCTAGAACTCTCCGTTGACTACTTGGCCAAAGATATTTACCCAGTGGTAGGTAGATCTCTTTAGCAGTTTTGGTGTTGGGAGTTTTATTTCGGCCTGCGTCTGTTCGTCTCTTTGCGGAGGCGCTTTTGAATCGAATGCACCGACAGAGCCCCGACACTAGCAAAGAACGATCAGTACTCATCCAACGATCGATGGAGCTTTAGAGGCCGATAGATGCGACCAGCATCCTGTAAGCAAAACGTAGCCGCCTTGTATATTTGAACTAATATCTAAGATCCTATAAATCTCTAAGGAAAACTATAATAATGCAATATTTTTTTTAGCAGTAGGCATGCAAAACCGTAATGTATACTTTATGGTATGAACTAATATATATTCATCAAACAAAACATTCATCAAATATACAATTCTATACAAAAATCTTTATTGCAGACCAAAAATACATTAAAGAATCTTATAAATAGTAATGTTAAACAATGGTAGTACAATGGGCGGTCTTACGAATTCGATTACTTCCTGACAACCTACTGCATTATTGACAAGCAATAGTGGATATCAATATTTTTATAAAGGATTACCATTTTATGGGCGTGTGTGTTTCGACCCATATTCTCCGCAATCGCTTTGAAACCTAAACAAATAAAATAAATTATTTATAAGACCCTAAAAGAATGAGCTCTTGGTTCTCATTATAGATAGAGATCCAGAAACTTAAAGAGCTACGTAATTTTTAAAATAGTTTAGATAACAACACACAATTATTAACCATCATTGTCAAAGGAAGAAAACGATATTAAAAATAAAAAAAGTATAGTAATGTCTGTTGCCTAAAAAAGTCACTCAATTTTGTTTTTACCAAAAAATGAAACCAAAAATGTGTGAAACAACTTGTTGAAGTCAGTACCATGATGGTTCAAAAGTACCTTTTATCAAAATATTGTGCGCATGGTACCGACTTCGATAAGTAATTTCACACATTTGAGTGTTGAATTAAGTTCCATATTTTGGAAAAAAAAACACCCTTTTTAGTGACACTTGCTACTTATACTCGTATGGTCGATTTTCATTCACTGTCAATGAATATATCATCAAGATATGGAAAAAAATCATTTATTGGAGTGTAACTCAAAAACGACTCGACCGATTTTGATCAAATTCAAATGGGACCACAAGACAATCATCAGCTTTCAAATGAAAAAATCATCTAAATCGGTTCTTCCAGTCAAAAGTTCTGAGGTACCTAACAAACATAAAAATAAAAAATAAAACAGACGAATTGAGTACCTACTCCTGTTTTGAAGGAAAAAAAAGTAAAGTGATGTGTTTTGTTCCTATATACTACAAAATGAGCGATTGGTAGCCAATAGTAGTCACCATACCATATATACAGGGTTATTGGTAAAATGCTAACAACCTATCAGGGTTGACTTCTGCTAGTTATAACAAACTTTTTGTTTTTTATGATTGTTTACGTGTATATAATAACCACGAAGACAACCTGATATTAAAAGTCTCTTGTGCTTGTAATTTATTATTTCATATGTTTTATTACTTTGCTTCATGTAAATATTCAAAGCTCTATTCAAAGGGAGCGCGGCCGGCGCTCTAATTATATTATTACAGTACTATAAATTACAGGCACAAGAGACTTTTAACAGCAGTGGTCCTCGTGCTAGTTCCGTCTTATACACATAATAATAATAAAAGCCTTTATTTCGGATTTAACAATCCGAAATAAGGAACTAACGTTCCTTGCACTAAATTAAATCTATCTTCGACAACCGTATCCGTTTGCCCTAATTTGGCATAGGCCTCCTCCAACACTTTCCAGTCTTCTCTTTCTCTGGCTACTCTGGACCACATATTGCCCGCGACTGTTTTAATATCGTCTTCCCATCTTTCGTATTGTCTTCCTCTATTCCTCTTCATGTGTGCGGGATACCAATTCATTATTATTTTGCTCCATTTCTCTGACCCTCTCAGAGTATGCCCTGTCCATCGCCATTTGTTTTTCCTTATTGTGTGTGTGACATTCTCTATTTTCGTTGTTTTTCTAATGTATGTGTTTTTTATTTTGTCTGATTTCTTTATGTCCAACATACTTCTCTCCGTGGCTTTCTGGCATACTTCTAATTGTTGGTTGTGCGCTTTGGTTAGAGCCCATGTTTGGCAACCATAGGTTAATACGGGATATATACACAGAAACAAGCACAAATAAAATTCAAAAAGACGTGGCAACGCAACTGCCGGCTAAGAAGTCAATTATATTTTTTACATTCTTTCATCACTTCTGTTACAGTTTTTTTTAACATATTTATAAATAATATTGTAACCGTATGTTGGTATTTTTTTGTACATTTTGTAGCATGTAGGCCGTAGGTTGTCGTCGTCTAGAGCAGATAGTCGAGTCAAGTACAAATACATTACTTTATTTTTTTATATAAAGCAATAACAAATGGGTGCCCGAAAAAGATTATAAGATGGACAATTTTAATCCATTTTTGATATGGAAGACTATCTTAAAAACAATACTAATCAGGAATCTTACATTTTGGCATATTATATACCATATCATGTATTTCATAACCAAATACAAAAACTTCGATTTGTAATGAAACTTTTGTTAAACTCTATTTTTTATGGCTTAGTATTAGCCCTCCTATTATTTACATTGTAACTATATAGTTATACAACCCTTCCGCCCACTCACTGCGCACATTAACAAACTAACGTACGCTGGCTTGCTGCTCGCTCTCAATCTACTGAATTCCTTAGAACGTAGCAAATGATACTAATTTGTTATACCAAGGAAGGAATCCGCACAATTGAGTCTGGCTCTGTACCTCATATATCGTCGGGATCTCATTTGGTGATGTCGTGCCGGTGCTTCGGAAAAACCGCTGAAGTGTTCAGAGAGCTCTATATATATTTACAAACGACTTGTGGCTTTATTTGAATTCTTTCGTGGTCTTTGAGTAGAATTTATGGTAGGACAAAAGAAAGAGGAGTGCAAGCGGGACCTAAGTAACTGTATGAGTTTGTCTGCATATCATTTATATAGATTAGGTTTTCCTCGGGAACTAAGTATTCTGTTTAGTTTTTATAAATTTCTGTATGTCAAGTAGATCTCTAGCTGATAAACAGACTGAGTTATGATCTACTTTATGCGTAGGTTATAATGATATTATTGTGTAAAAATGCAATGAAATATTTTTTTAAATGGGCTCTAATAGATGATAATGTAGACGGAAAAACTTTTTCATTTCTTATACTCGGAAAGTAGTGTTTATTTGATGTGCATAGCGGTTGGAAGACGCTGCTTCCCACCTAAGGGTGGGAAAAACTCATAGTAAATGCTTCTAATATATTGAGTACGATAGATTGACGACCGAGTCGCGTCTTACCAACACATCCAGAAAAGGCAGGGCTCCGTCTCTTTCCCGTACTACTAGCAAGACAGTAAAAGCAATTTTTGGGTGGATGCTGTTCAGGTGTTCTAACAGCGAATCCACATTATTTCTTTGCACAATGGCAAACACGTCGTCAACGTAGCGCCACCAGTGTCTTGGCTTATATGAACTATTTATTGTCGCCATTACTTTAAACCACTCCATAAAGATATTAGCGACTACCGGAGCTAGGGGAGACCCCATCGCTATGCCGTCGATTTGCAAGTAAAAATCCCCTTTCCACACGAAGTATCCACTCGACAGAGTGTATCGTATTATGTTCATATACTCGATAGGTATAGGTATGCATCCTATTAAATTTCACAAATATTTCTGATATCACAATTACTTAATTTTAAATAGTTGCCTATTCATGTTATTATTATTAATGAATAATTTAGAAAAACTACTATTTTTAACTTTCCTTATATTCGAAATGAAAAGTAGAGTGCATACCACGGGTGAAAATAATCAATTCCTACTCGGACTATAGCCACCCTCGCTACGCTCGGGCGTCTAAATACCTCGTATGGGAATGGATTCCTTTCGACCCTTGTATGACAACCTACTATTATGTTCATATTGTAGCATGTAGGGTTTCGTTTTCTAGAGCAACTCGTCATGGACTACAGATATGTGATTATATATTTCTGTCTTAAGCAATTGCAAATGGGTGGCAGACAAAGATGTAAATTTTAATCGCTTTTTGATATGGAGACTATCTTAAAAACTATTCTAATTAGGAATCTGACATTTTGGCATATAATGTACCATAACATCTATTTCAAGCAGTGATGGCTCAGTGGCAATGGCCGCGCAGCAGTTCCATGGTTCGGATCCCGCCGCCGGCTGAGCTTCACCGCATTTTGCGAATGCTCCCACCCTTAAGTAGAAAATGAGAGTCAGTAATTCTAGGTTAGCCTGAACAACATCTTCGACCACATCATCACTTACCATCAAGTGAGATAGTGGTCAAAGCCTAACCTATTAGGCATAAAAAAAATAACAACTGTACGTCTTGCAATCCGCCGTTGACGAAATGCAATTATTATTAATAGGTACATTTCGGCCAGACGAGCTATCATCGATAGCTTTAGACCAGAAAAATTAATTCATATTACCTAGTAAAAAAAATTACGTATACCAAGTGACAATTCACCCTAATTTTCCTGCTAAGTCTACCCGCAAGAATTTTAGACGCGTTCGCTTCATCATAAATAGTAAAACCAAAAAAGAAGTTTATCTTCACAGACAGGTCCCAAACGCTAGTACCACAGAGTGCGCCAATCGGGGCCCCACTATGTCACTTGCTCACCGCACCGACCATGTGTTTATTATGGGTGCTATTCAAAACAGAAAAAACAAAACGCAGTTTTGCGATAGCGTATATAAGGGTCAGAAATATGGATTCGAACATTATACTAAGTGTTATTAAAACTACTACGCATGACGAAGAGTAAAAAAAAAAATTTCAACGTTTTGGTATAAAAAAACTATTAAAATCGATTATTAAGAAGGTGAGTTTTTTTATTAGTTGAGTATATAAGTAACATGTAGCGAGATTGCAATGAAATTCCTGTTTAGATAACATTTTAAGACAAGTTTTCAATTGGATGTAAACTGCTTGCTTGTTGTTGTTCTATAAATTGAAAAAAAAAACTTACCAACCTTTGGTTGCATGACAAAAAGAAAGGTTTTTATACAGCCAAGTTAACCTGTATGTTTAGATACTGTTTACGTGCAAGTGTGATGAAAATATTTTTGCACATAATTGTTTGAAAGTAGTTTAAGGTATAACGACAACATTACAAACTTTACTATAATTCGAAACACGATTTTTAAATATATTTTATAAATTAATTTATTATGACTTATGTAAACCATAAGTGATTATTGTAATATAGTGAAACCTGGCTAAGCGAGACATTAAGGTACCTGCAAATAACGTTTAATGTAAATATAATAAATGAGTTTTAATTAAAAAATAATAATAAAGGTAATTACACATACAAATGTAATAAACAAAAATATTCAAGCACAATAGCAAACACTGTTCAAGTTCAAGGTATTCTGAGTAACGTACACGATTTAATTTTCCTTGCGGGATACTTATGCTTATGGGGAGGCCCATTGTGATTGAATTTTATCTTTATTCTGAATTATTCTTCAAAGAGTAGATTTTGACACATTAAATTCGATACAGACTGCATTTCATAAACAGATATTAACTTCAGTTTTTCACAAACGATGTTATCTCAGTTACAGAGGTTTATTTATATAAAATTCACTCGCTGTCTCAGATATAATAGAGGTAACTATGATGACAAATCGAAAGAACGAATCCCAGATGTACAGGTTTGCTTCGTCCTACTAACAGAGGTAATTCAGTGCCAAAGTGTTAGGACCTCAGCATGAGTTCCAGTTATGGAGGTTACTCACTTACCCAAGTTAAGTGCTTAAAACTAGACTGTGTCAATACATCATAGTAATAGCTGCTCAGCATAGTGCATTGCATTAGAATTAATGATTCTATAGCGTTTGTATCAGTTGAAATAGTTAATCGTGTCTGAGCGTTCGGATACCCAAAATTATGATAATTTCATTAATTGAACGACAATAACATTTGCATAATTTACTTTAACTGCCATTCTGAAAGGGGAGTCAAATACTATATGTAAGTTGGATGTATGAAATGAGATCTTCCAAACTGTACTGTATCAGCCGGATAGTCCACTACTGAAGACAGCCTACTCCATTTTGGGTAGATTTGCCATAATCCCCACGCGTAGCAAGCGTCTTGGGGACTGCAGATTAAGATAGTTCCTCAGAAGGCCCTGCTACCTACCTTCTGGTATTTTACAATTAGTCGCCTCGTAATTACACTTACCATCAGATGAGACGCGTGCTAATTGGCCCGCCTTTCCCGTATACAAACGATTTCACACATACGTTGTATTGTTTATTCCAGCTTTATTGCCCTTTCTCGGCTATTCTATAGCATAGTCTTGCGGACGTAATGTTCTGCCATTTGTACAATTAAATACAACCTCGTATCTTGAAGTTTGCTGTCCAGGTATCATATACATTATATTAGTTATAGTAAGATGGAAATAGCACAAAGTTCAATATAAAAAATTGATAGCTACGAAATTGCGTAATCCAAGAGTTTGTTTATTTCATCCATTAATCAAATCTTACTTACTATTTCCCACAATTTAAAGTACATAGACTCCCTTTTTATCACTGGAACATTCTGTATGTCTAACAAAACTCAATTCTCCACTCAATTCCACTTTGAATTATGTACCAAATAATGCTGCTGGTGCCACATTCGATTACGGAACCGAATTGTACTGACTCCCAAACTATTCACGCAGACAGAGAACTCAATCGGACAGTTGGTCGGACAGTCGAACAGTTGCTTCTACTGAATACCCCAGTCGGACAATAGGTGCCTCGATGCATGTTACAGCTCTCTACCACCACATGACTAGTCACACTATGCACTAATGTATTGGTGTTCTAAATATTCGCTGATTTGATTATAGGAGTGCATAGAGCATGAATGACGTGACAGGCATTTGTAAGCTCTTTATCAGTATTGAACTGTGTCATAGTCAAATAAAGCAGAATAGGAACTAGGATATCGTTATTTGGGGTTTTGGAACTGTGTTTTATTGTGATCCTATACACTATGAAGCAAGCCATAGGTAAACGACAGAGGACGTAATAATATAGCGATTTTAAATGACCATAGTTATACCTAAGTACTTTATACATTCATATCATTACGCCTTTATATCCCTGAAGATCGTTCATACCTCGCCCGATATGTTTTGGTCTCAAGTAATAGGGAGCGAATCTAATGCCATCTACCGGACACGGTCCCCAAACTGCGACTGCAGCTGCAAGTGTCTAAAAAATTCAATGTTTGTTATATTGTCCATTCCGAGTATCGAACCCTGGTCCCTGAGATAACAAATACGCCCCAACTAACGAGGCACTCCTGATTAGTCTTATCAGCAGCCTGAACTCCTAAATATTAATATTATTTGGGTAGTAGTTACATAGATTTTATGTCAACAAATAAGTTAACCTACGTTTTATTTTCAACACATATTATTAACACCAGAATTCGAATATAAAAAAAATCATCAATATCGGTTAACAAAGTAAAAACATTTGAAGTAACATACAAAAAAAATGCAGTCGAGTTAAAAACCTCCCCCCAAAATATTTAGTCACAAATCTGAAATTCACCTCTGCCTAAAATTGGGGATGCTTAATATCGTTTCAATTTACTGTACCCAAATGTGGCTATTTCCAAATAGCGGTTAATGTCATCCGCCAGTCTACATGCACATATTCCATACACGGTCGGATGAAAGGCCAAAATCGATAAACACGAATATGTGACACTTTGAAGCAATGATAGCTCAGTGGCATTGACTATGGACTGCCGCGCAGCAGGTCCATTTTAATATTTTTCCTCATCTTTTTTGTGTTTTAATGCCTCCTCCGAGCCAAGAGCGCCTGACGCGGCAACACTGGACCTCGCCGTGGTCCCTTTGAATAGAGTTTTGAATATTTACATCGAGCAAAGTAATAAAAAATATAAAATAATACATTACAGGCACAGGATACTTTTGACATCAGGTGGTCCTTGTTTGGTGGCTTATTCAGTCAAAACATATAAAAAAATACAAAATAAAAAAAAAACATTTTTTTTTTCAAAACCAAAAATAAATCATCTCAAAATGTTTCTTAGGATTAGCAGAAGTCAACCCTAAGAGGTTGTTAGCATTTTACCAATAACCCTGTATATATGGCTTTATTTTTCAAAGCCCTTTATTTAGTTACTCACACAATATGCAGGGAAGAAAAATATATCTCACAATGATGGCGTCTAAAATCACCAATTTTTTGTTGATGAACTACTACTTGCTCGTAGCGGTATATCATACATTTAAATCGGTTACGCCGTTTGGAAGTTATGATGGTGAAACTCAACATACATACATGAGCCCTGAAAACATAACACTCCTTTTTTGGACAGTCGTGTAATAAGGGTTCTGTACCCAAACAGCGAAAGGGATCCATCCTTTAATGGGCTGTGTTCAACACTGGACAAACCAGCTGATACAGTGAGGCAATCCTCTTGGATTACTAACATATATTTTGTGAAAATTGCAATGAGGCAGCACGTTTACTAGCAGTTTTAAAAAACATGGACAGGCGTGGCTTAGTAATAGCAGAGAATATATTGTAATACTGTAGTATCAGGGTCCCGTTTTCTAGTACGGAACCCTAGCAAATACCCTGTGAGACATACCTAAGTTAAGTATAATATCTTATGTGCCTTCACTGATTTCCTTATCCTTTAATCGTGACCCAACGAACATATATGTAAAGAAGTGTAACTCTCATACAGTCACCGCTTTGATTTCGGACTCATGAAGTTCACAATTATCAACACGCACAATCTTCCCAATTCAATAGAATTTGTTAATTGATTTGGCGCTTAGAAATTATCGCATCTGATTGGTCGTGTCAAGGTAATGTTGTTGCGCCGCAGGGTACATTTATTAAACCATGGCCGCCCAGGTTATGTTTTCGTTCTGCTGTTTTAGAGCTTCACTTACATTTCTTACACGACTGCCCAAAAAAGGAGAGTTATGTTACAAAATTACAAATATACGAGAGGAAAAATTTAAGTCATGTGCGGGATTCGAACCCGCGTGGATGTGAGGGGTGGATGGCCGCGGGTTCGAATCCCGCACATGACTTAAATTTTTCCTCTCGTATATTTGTAAGTTTGTAATGTAATCCGCATAGCAGGCGTTATTGCAAACATAACAATATTAAAAGAGAGTTATGTATTCAGGGTTCATGAATGTATGTACGTGTGTATGACTAACTCGATTACAATGTATGAGAATAAATTTATCTTGATAACGCAAGTGACACATAGGTACAAGAAAAAAAATAAAAAATAAACTGACGGATTGGAGACGCCACATTGTTCAAAAAATTATGTACATCCAAAGCGAAGTGACATATCAAATGAAGGGTTTTAAAAACCGTTTACATAAATACATATTTAACCGCAGTTTTCAATGTAACGATTAACGATAATAAATAATTTGCAGTCGGGTTTTTTAATTTTTTAATAAATTTATACTTGTTTTAATGAAATTATAATTGTTCATAGTCACACGCAAACACAGCAAAGTCATCACTGCTACCTACTCATAGGCTTAGGATTTTTTCGCTACGCTCAATAAGCCTATGTATATACTGGTTAAATTAACTTAATCGATCTTCTTTATCGAAGTGGCTATTATCATAAGGTCTCACTTGCACACTATAGACAATCTGTTCTGTGTGAGTGAGACGCGATGATTACCAGCGCCATCTTCGATTCGTTTCTTTATTAAACTGGGTTTTACAGCAGCTTTTATCGGATCTCCTAAACCGTGAAACTCTCGACGGCTTCCCGTCTCATAAATCTCTAACTTTTATCTTAACGCGAGTAACGTTTTCCCACCGGATCTGATGCTCGTAAGATGTTGCTGAAGTTAACATCTTCACTGGAAATTTAAAGTTAATAGGCGTTAATGGCCGTAGGGATTTCTTATAGGTTACGTTTTTCATTTGCTAATGGTTATCGCTCGGTTTTATTGGTATCCGTTGACGTAGCTATCCTTCATTTATTTCTAGCTTTACCCCAATAAACGGAAGTGGCGGTGAATGTTTTTCTATTTCATCTCTCTATATCATCCAAGATCACAACGTTCACGCCTTTCTTACACATGTCAACTTCCAATCCAGACACACTTTATTTGATTTACTTATTGGTTTTGCCACCTTAGTGATGTGTGACCACCTTAGTGAGTTTTTGAATGAATCAAATACTAACCCCTAAGTCCTTAAACATTTCTAAGCATTTTGTGTGTATCGCCTGACTCGACAACAGAAAATATTAACATCATTTCATTTTAGGCGCTGACAAATGCTAAATAGCTTTACTTGAACAGATTTATAGCAAAATATATTAATTTTAGAAAATAGTATGTTAATCTTGATCACATTGTCTAAGGCGAAGAAAAGTCCGACACACGCTTCTTAAAATTTTCTCGGTAGAATAAAATTATAAAGTTGACTCTAAATTACGCTTGTAACTTATTTATTTACCCATGAATGTGTATGAAAATTTATTAATAAAATAGCAAAACCTTATCACATGAAGAGTTTGGTGTTAAGCTTACTTTCGGATTTTGACTTGAACTGATCGCGATTTCACCATCGCTGCCTCTCTTCCACTCCTATGCAATCCGATAGTGAAAAGAAAAACAGAATTTGACAGCGCCTTAAGTATAAGAAGATAATAATTTTAGTACACGACTAAAGCATATAACGTAGGTACATAAAACAATATATTCGAAACAAAAGCTTAGTTATAGTCCACAGCTGAACACAGCCTCCCACAATATGGGAGGGTTTACCATAATCCCCACGCTTGACAGGCGGCTTGGGTATCGCAGTGCGAGATACCAGTTCCTCAGAAAGTGCTGCTGCACACCTTCATGTGTGTTACCCTTATTCGCCTCTTACGACACCCACAGGTAGAGATGGAGGGGTGGCATTCTAGCCCCGCACCCCACGGGACTTATGTGTTTACCTGAATATTATACTTACCTAAAGTACACGTTAATTATTATATACTCAAAATGGAACTTAAACATTATGGTCTACAAACTACGTACGACCCAAGTGCATTTAATTATTCATCGCTTAATAATCAGAACACGCCAACAGTGTAACATGTGCTATGTTTGCTTCATGCAAACTAGTAAGGCTTTACCACAAGCTCTATTATGGCTGAGTTATCTTATTTGCTTTGTTGTAACTGATCTGCTGACCAAAATTGATGATTCATTTGTCCCTAACTCAGTTAGTAGGTGATGAAATGGGTAGTATCCTGCAAGAACGAGTATTGAAGCTATTGGGCCCACGAGATATTCGAACCGCGGTCTCATAGGCCTTATCATATGATTTTTATTTTTTACTTATTTTGTACAGTCCCCTGAAAAATCGAAACACCATCACCGATGTAGAAGAGGCCACCGGAGCAAACGTAACTGCTTTATGTCAGATTTTGTACTAAGCACATTCGTTTTTCATTACATATATATGTATTTATGTATATTCTTCAATAATTTGATCTGCATTTTATAATTTTACCATCGCAATAAAGCATACCCGGGTGTCGGGTTAGAATTGCACCTCTCCATATCTTCCCGTGGGTGTCGTTAGAGGCGACTAAAGGAAAAATACTAGAAGGTAGGCAGCAGCGCCTTCTAAAGAACTGCCATCTTACACTGCGATCCCCAAGCCGCCTGCCAAGCGTGGGGATTATGGCAAATACCCCCTTATTAGGGGAGGCTGTGTTCAGCAGTGGACGATCCGGCTGATACAGTAATAACGCATACTCTTAGAGTTTAGAGTCATTGTCATGTTATCTCAGTCGGTCAGAGCATACCTGGCTATAGGGGTGGATGACGCGGGTTCGAATCCCGCACAAGACTATATTTTTTCTTCTCGTATTATTGTAATTTTGTAATGTGATATGGATTTTGAATATTTTAGACTAACTTAAGATTGAGAAAAGTGTACAAAGCCAGAGTGAAAAATACCTCGGCGCATTAAAACTTACATATTTTGTGGCATAGTCTTTCACCACTATCTCACCTGATATTAAGTGATGACGCGGTCGAAAATGTTAACCGGGCTGACTTAGAATTACTGGCTCTCAAGGACAGCTACCGGAACAGACTGTTAAGATATTGGTGACAGATTTTCTACTGTATTTTATAGGTTCAATGCAATCAAGAGATGTATTATACCAGACGCACTGCCTAAAGGCAAGAAAACAGGCGAAGAAATGTAATATAGAACTCTAAACTCTTTCGTTCCTCTAATGTTAATATTCATTGCGCGCAACAAAAGCAATGATTGTCTGTATTCATAGTTATTGGCATATTATTGGTTCTATTGCGAACCACCCAACCGCGATAAACCGTTATAGTTTGAGAGCCAATGGTATTTTTAAATAGAGCATTTTTACAACACGAACATATTGTTTTTTTTTCGTTATGATGATTAACATACTTACAGACAATTTATGCAAAGCTCGTGGGAGCACCTTGATTACAAACGTAGTTTTGTAATATTTTATAATCTCAGTGAAATTTTGCACTCTTTACCTAGATACTACCTAATATTATTTATTTATTTATTCTAGCTTCTGCTTTTCATGTTTTTTCATTTAACATACAACAAAAGAATTTCATTGTAATCATTGATTTTTAGATTTAGTGCAAGTACAAATAACTAATGAACTCACTGATAGTTTTTTGTAACATAACTAAAAAGTATGGAAGTTAAGCACCATGAATAAAGATGATAATAAAGATATGAGATATGGATAAGACCTATCAAATCCTAGAAAAATATCATATCATTGATAGTTTTGTGCGCGCTATACGCTTACTGTCTGTATATGGGCTTGTCCATATATGGTGGAGCGATTAATTAAAATAATATTCACAAGACACGTCCGTTTATTGCTGCTCTACATGATTGCACTAATATCCAATATCTATAGGTAGGCACAGTACATCCCCCTTTATTTTTATTTTTTGAACATTACTACATGGGTATATAATATTGATACATAATTGAAACAAAGATTACAAAACTAAAAATAACATATACGTAACTTAGCTAAACTCATTTGTTAATACATCTTATCGTCTACGATACAGAACACCTGATTTTAATATTGTCAATACACTAGGTAGGTATACGGTTACACTCATGTTGCACTTAATAGCTTTATCAGTCACAGTATTGTCATAGTCAGTACACACCATTACACTAAGTTGGCACCGGAATCAACCAAAAAACTTAATCCACTATTATTGTCTGTAACACAAAGTCGGGGAACAGGAGTAATAGTGCATATCTCCGCCTGCAATAGCACTTCAGTTAGTTTTCCTTATTTTCAGGTTTTTTCCACGCACACGGCTCTATACATTTTCTTGCTCTTTGCCGGTATCTAAAATGATAAGAACAAAGCCAGTCCGGGCTGTTTGGCGTGCGCCGGATCATGTTACGACCGCGAGATGCAGAGCGCGATCGGTTCCTGTAGCGATAATTATTTCTGTTATCATTTCTCTCTTTTTCCATTTCTCAGATTTTAAAACTAAGTTTTGCAATTTCAGCCAAAATGAATGATGTGTCGCTGCTGGTACTCGGGGTGGCATGAACTTCCGGTAGCTGTAGGGGACGAGCGGTTTCCATAACTTTGTCGCGTGATGAGTGCTTGGCTTGCTGTTGCGAGAACATCTTAAAAGCCTCCGTTGTCTGGACTGCAATAAGATGATTTAATATGTGTCCGATGTAGAGTGTCGGGTCACCACTGCGCGCGCTATACGCTTACTGTCTGTATATGGGCTTGTCCATATATGGTGGAGCGATTAAATAAAATAATATTCACAAGACACGTCCGTTTATTGCTGCTCTACATGATTGCACTAATATCCAATATCTATAGGTAGGCACAGTTTGATATGTTATTAGAATATAACACGAATCGAATGTTTTACCATATTTTCGTCCAAAAATATTTACTTTATAAGTTTATATAAAAAAATCCAGTAGCTTGCATGCTTTATAAATGCATTAATACATTTTGCCACAAATTTTTAAGCACTCTTAATCCTGTGTGGTACCAAGTACCTTCAAACCATTGGAAAACTTACCTACTAACTTTGCGTGATTAGCGATTTTTTAACACAGTGACAAGTGGTCGTTCACATGCTTTCTGTTTTATATACGTATATCGAAACGTGAGAAACTACTGCGCCATATTTGATTCTTCCTCGATGTTTATCTATTATGGAATCAATCAAGTCCCGTCAGAAAGTTCGAGTTCAATAGTAATGTTCCAAAAAAAATAGTTAGCGGTTAGCGTGATTGACTTTACAGGTCTTCCCACCAGTGAAGTCGTCATGAAAATATCATATCAGTTTGTTGTGTACTTCATTATACGAAATGATTCGTTATGTTGGTCGTGAGCGCTGCAATGATGATTAGTACCTACAGAGTGAGATACCTAATCTTCTAGCCAAGCATGTTCCACCGTGAACCGCATTTTCTCTTTCCAAAAGGTAAGACTCCGGTCAAATGCTTGAAAAAAATTAAACTAGGTAACTTATCTTGGGATATCCATAAACAGTATTTAAGATTCGGAGATCGGTTCTACAAGGAAACGCTTGGAATATGGATGAAAGCCAGTGGGGGTAACCATTGGTTTAAGAACAAACCAAGTGTTGGAAATTATAATAGCTAACTGGAATAGTAAAATGTAGACAACTGAAGCAAATATGATTAAGCTTACATGGTTCTCCTTGAGTCGATGGCCGGTATCTTCAATCAAAGACTGATAGATATCCATATAGAGAATCAGTATATAGACACGTGTCTTCCGTCAGCTCTTCTTGAGAGCTAGTATACAATTTTTCTCTTTAGGTTTGATGTGGCTTCGTCAGAATAAATATCGTAATGCCGACTAAACGTCCATACAAATATAGTTTGTTTTGGAAAATGTGTATTATATGCCTCTGTCCTTTTTGATTTTCACTTTATTGCATGCTGGTAGGGCATTTTGCGAATGCCCGCCTGGATAGCTACCACCCTCAAGTAGAAAATCTGTCGCTAAGAACCGAAAGGTGTGATCTGACAGCTTTTCTTGTAGAGCCAGTAATTCTAGGTTAGCCTGGACAACATCTTCGACCACATCATCACTTACCAACAGGAGAGATAGAATAACATTTGCCAGATACCTAGTGTATGTTAATATCATAACTGTTAGTAATTAAACAACTTTAAACGATTTAAATCGCGTATATTTATCATTATTTTGTCCCGACGTTTCAAACACTTTGCAGTGATCGTGGTCACCCCGTGACCACGTGAATTTTGAAACGTCGGGACAAAAATAATGAGAAATATACGCGATTTAAACCGTTTAAAGTTGTTTAATTACTATGTGTAATAATCGCGAAAACCTAAGACAACATTATCATAACTGTTAGTTTTAGCTTGAAATCATAACTGAACGCTAACGTACTACTACATATAATAGATTAAACCTCATTCCATCTCATGAAAAATAAAACCAAGGCATTTTAAGTTGCTGTCTCTTGGGCTAACATAATTAACGAGGTTATAACATAATCCAATCGTAGAGGAACGTGGGGCCTTCAGGTTACGTGAGCTCCATGCTAAGCTAAGGTGCGATGACGGGGAAATGGACGTGTCTTAGCCGATATTACCCGCCGTCAGCTTATCTTCTCGTAAATATTATACAAGTATAAACACAACGTTATATCGCAACTATGGAAGAAAGGTTTTTAAATAGTAAAATAAGCTAGCTGGTCGGTTAAGAACGGTTAAACAAACTTTGCTGCTAGCGCTTTAAATATTATTTAGTATCTACGAGTATACTAATTTTATAAACAGGAAAGATTTGGATTTTTGTATGCATGAATAAACTTAAAAACTACTGGACCGAATTGGATGAAATTTGGTATGGGAATAGTTTGAGACCCGGGGAAGGACATAGTATAGTTTTAATCCAACTGCGCAAAAAGAGGTTTATGGTTATGCGCCATAACCGACAAATGCGCAAGCGGAACCGCGGCCGGAAAGCTAGTCTATAATAAATATGTAGCAGCATAAACCACCTAAATAAATGGCGCTAGAAACATCATTTTTGCATGGAGCATAATTTAACAATTTGCAAAATGGTGTAAGAATATACCTATGCCATCAAAAACAAAACTTAGACAACTTAAACAAGTCTCAGAACGCAGTCCTTCTACCAAAAAAAGTTGTGGTCCATGTCATACCAAGTCAGTTAATTTATTTTATCCTACTTAAGGGGCTTTTGTCTTAAGTTATTACATAATTAGATTAATTAGCTAAACTAACAACATCTAATGTCACCATATCAATATTAAAAATCTTTAATGTTTTAAATAGAATATATTGACTTGGCAATCGCACTAAACAATCTTATTTAATACTAGCTGTACCTGCGACTTCGTTCGTGATTGCCGTACCTGCAGTCTAATTATTCACATTTGAGCACTGTTTATCTCATATTAAGCACGCTGCGGTCTGCGGTGAAGCACTCTTAGTAAATGTTCTAGCAAAGCACATAGTGCGTTTCTTTGGAATTTCGATTTTAAAACGGTGTCTTTTCGCCGAGGTTCCCCTTGTTTAGCAGTAGAACGAAATATATAATATTAGATTTTGCACTTTCATTTCGCAGTCTCCGAAATCCGTCAAAAGAGATGGTTAAAAAAAACTGATTGGGCCGAATGTTCCAGATTTTAGAGTTTTATCAAGTTTGCAAAACTAAATAAGGGTGCCGGGGTGCCGAGCTGCCTGTGGGGTGCCGGGCTGCCCATGGCTCGAATCCCGCAGCGGGCTTGAGCTTCACCGCATGGAGGAAGGGCATTTTGCGAATGCCCGACTAGCTAGTGACAACCCTCAAGTAGAAAATCTGTCGCCAAATACCTAACGGTGTGTTCCGGCAGCTATCCTTGAGAGCCAGTAATTCTAGCCTTGAATTTCAAGGTGCAGCCTGTTAACACCATAGACCACATCATCACTTACCATCAGGTGAGATTGTGGTCAAAGGATTACCTACAAGCTATAAAAAAAACCTTCCACACAGGGAGGGTAGGTAGGAGAGTAGTGGGGGAGGCTGTGTTCAGCAGTGGACAATCCGGCTAAAACAGTAGGTACAGAACAGTACACTCACTGTACATTACTGTATTGTAAATTGATAGCTTAAATTCGTTCTTGTTGTTTAACCGAAGTAGTTGTAGTTAAAAAATTATTTCGTTGTAATTTTGTAATCTTATTCGCTTAGCAGGTGCTTGCATACATTACAATGTTAAAGTTATTGGGTTACGTCATAGTAATTATTAATAAAGTTAATTGAAGATAAGACGCCTATATATTATAGGAACGAAAGGATTAATTTGACCTGATGGTTAGTAATGGTGTGGTCGAAGATGTTATTTAGGCTAACCTAGAATTACTAAGGACCTAACGGCTTAACGTGCTCTCTGAAGCACGGAAGCGCTCAGTAGTAATGTCACTACCGGTAACCCATCCAACTCATAACCGCGGTGGACGTTGCTTAACTTTGCTAATCGGCTAAGTAAACTTCGCTACTAGCGGTCCAAAAATAGGGACGAATGGTTGCGGGTTCGAGTCCCACACAAATCTTTCCTTGTATTCTAATTAAGTGAGTACGTTTTATAAATTAAGAAAAACATAATTAAATAAGTGGCCTATTAAAATTCTAGGTATAAAAAAATATTTACCATAAATTTTAATCCTTCGTTATCACTGAAGTACTGTTGAGGGTTCCACCGCTTTTGCACTGACAGCCTGTATATCTTATTATTACTTGCCAGTCGATTCGTGCAACCACCCCCAGGATTAAAGGAAATCCTACACCAAACCCAGGGAAGAGGAATTTCACAAGCCCGTTACCCACAAGTGTTATAAGCGGATATATCTCTATTAGGTACTTTATGTCTTTGCTAAAAGGGATAACCACACTCTCGATCCTTTCTATTCCAATCCATATTACGGAATATCATCAATCAAAAGCATATCTAAGTTTATAGCTCGTATATAGGCCTATCGTTATGCAAATATAGATCTTCACATTAAACAAATAGAATCTATTTTCCTACTCACCAATGGTCGTTAAAATGAGAGATGTGAAAAGTGATTATGTTAATATATCCCGCATATTTTATAGGAATAAACAAACACATTAACTTCGTAAACACGGGACTATAAAGGACTGTTTCGCAATAAATGAAGTTCTACGTGCGAGTTTCATTTATGGTATTTAGGAGGTTGATCTGATTATGACAAGGTTTTACCTAAGATGCTGTATTCCATCTTTGGCTTGTTTTAAATAATCTTACATGATTATTATCATCATCGCGTTATCGACAACACGATAACTTGCATATACACAAGCAAACGGTTTACTCTTGACCGAAAAACGTGTATTTACATCATGTAACTTATATACCCTTGGTTGTAAGTTGTTAATTTTCAAGAAGCACTTAATAAAATGGAAAAGAAATGTTCTCGAGTGGTTACCACATTACCTCGGAAGACGTAGAGCTGGTAGGCCCCCCAATAAGTGGTGTGACGACCTCGTAAAAGTTGCGGGTAGACAATGGTTACAAGTGGCTAGTAACCGTTCTTTGTGGCGTTCTATGGGGGAGGCATTTTTTCAACAGTGAACGTCTTCCGGCTGATGATGATGATGACTTAATAATCTCCACTACTGTAGATGAATGCTAAACAGTATGATCTCGATTTAAACATCACGCGGAAGAAATCATCTGGCGTCGGTCCAGAGTCTAGCAGCAAGAGTCATTTATCATCTTAAATCTTAAGTTTGATGATTGGGTATTTCTGACCAAGAAAGTCTTAAGCAGCATTCCGGAGTCAGGAACTGTCAGAATCTAAGGCAAAATCAGTTATTAAATTAATGCAACTACAACAGCCTTATGAAGGTCAATTACAAAATCTTACATTGAATGACTGTAAGTACATTCTACTCACACGTTCAGCAATACACAGGGTTCTTGGAAAAAAGCTAATAACCTCTTAATTAAATTAATTAATAACTTGAGTTAACTTATGTTATTCCTAACAAACTTTTTTAGCAGAATGTTATTTTTTATATGTGTTTGTGACGGAATAAGCACGAGAGCCTATAATTAATATTTCATATTTTTTATTACTTTGCTCGATGTAAATTTTCAAAACTCTATTCAAAAGGCGCTCTTGGCTTGGAGTAGGCATTGCTGCTTAGTTGGACAGCAAGATGCTTAGAAAATTCTGCCTCTGCTTATCTATCACATATACAGTATCTGATAAGTAAGAAGGCAAGAAACTTGGAAAATCACAGGCTTTTAAAATGTTGTTGTCATGCAACTCGAAGTTTTCCTATGTATGAGCACTGTCATCCCTGTGGCAATTTTATACTAATATCGGACACGATACCTTAACAAAAACATTTAATTTAACTTTGCTAATACTTAATCCGTGACCGGTAGATGACAATACATATTTGCCTGTACATGCAACAATGTTAACATATTTGTTGAGATCGAGAGTGTACACACAACACACCCCTGGATTTACAGGGGATGATGATGGTTTTTTGGTTCCGTACGAGAAAACGGGTCCCTATTTTACAGGGTACCTATTGAACATGGTACCTATTTGATAGGGCCCCTATTTTACGGGGTACCTTTATAATATAGTACCTATCTACTAGGGTTCCTATTTTAAAGGGTAGCTATTTAATAGGGTACCTATTTAACATGGTACCTATTCTATAGGGTACCTATTTGGCAGGGTACCTATTTTATAGGGTACCTATTTTATAGGCTACCTATTTTATAACGTACCTATTTTATAGGCTACCTTTTTTATAACGTACCTATTTAATAGGGTCTCAGAAATAATAAAAGAAAAATAAGAAGGGTACGTGTATAATTATAAACACACATCTCCCGATTGTTCGCTTGAAGAGTCAAGACCTGAGGATGCTTCGTGTTGAAGCGCTTCAACACGAAGCTACGTGGCGTTTATGACGTCACGTCTTTTTAACAGGAATTGTCACTAGATCCAATTTAATTTTTTTAAGGGTTTTTCTACACTGAGAAAAACGACTTAAAGGCTTAAATCAAATTTGACCTTTTACCGTTGAATTGTAAATACGTAAGATGAATTCACAACTCTTAAGATGATTTTCACCAATCAATAAAAATGTACCATGTTTTATAATAAACACAACCGTCAAAAACGCCTTCCGTAAAGTATTTTCAGAATTGAACTTGTTATACGATAATAATTGCAGTATTGACCATAAAATATACCTTACTTTTACGGCGGTTTATATACGGGGATTATCACTATAACGTACGACTTAATCAGCCTCATCGAAAAGTCAATATTTAAGAAAGACCACAAAATACACCTTAAATGAAAACGAAAAGAAACATTCGCCTTCACTGACCTCGTTTAACGCCTTCTGGTTGGAAGGCGTTTTTGTACGTATTTACGTTTGGTCGGTTTTTCACCTGATACCATATAAATTGGCCGTCATTAGGGCGCTTTTGACTTTAGATTTTTCTCAGTGTAACATATTAAAAAAGCCATATATTTTCAGTACCCTGGTTCGATCCCCACCGCCGGCTTGAGCTTCACCTTATGGTGGAAGAGCATTTTGCGATTGCCCGCCTGGCTAGCTACCACCCTCAAGTAGAAAGTCTGTCGCCAAGCATCGAAAGGTGTGTTCCGGCAGTAGTAACAACTATGTCTCAATGTGACGGGCGCAGTGCAATTCGTAACTTGTGATGAATCGCAACTGTTATAGGCAGAGGTTAGTCCACTTAACATCAGGTGGGCCTCGAGATTGTTCCGTCACAATAACATAAAAAAAACATTAATTATGGTTATCCGCAAAGTAACACCCGAATTAATGAATCGTTTTAATGTTTGTTAAAGCAATAGATACATTTTATTTCATATAATTTCAATCATCATCAACCCTTCAAAATGACATTACAATACCTTTGCCCATTTCGTTACAGAGACACGATCCAATAAGGAATGGTCAATTTAAATTCTGCTTCGGTCCAACACTACATAATATCTAGGGGTGTCTAACTGTAAATATCGCTTCGCCCGTCAAGGTATCGCTGTGAGTAGGGTTGACATTGTGACATACATACAAGTAGGATATGGAGCTACTGAAATTATTTGGTGCATTAGGAGAAATAATGTGGTTAAATGATTCCGTAATCCATGATCTTATCAGTCCAGTTGTTGGATGTTCAACCCTGCTTACCTGCGTTTTAACTCTCAACCAATCAAAATTATATTCATATTGAAGATAATAGTGTTAAACCTGCAGCACCTAATGTGCAAGCATATTAGATAATCGTATCTCAGAAGCCCAAGATACAAACTTACGGTTAGTTTGGGGCTCAATGTTACTTTGTGTCTAGACATTTACCTAGCATCTTAACTACTTATGTGTACCATGAAAATTAAGGCCATTTTTGGAAAAAATCTATTGTATCCACCATAGATTTTCACCATTACCATCTTCATATTATGCCTACATAATATGAAGATGGTAAGTCAGATTTAAACTAGTTTTTTTTTAATTTTTGAAGTGCTCGTAGCGAAGATTGCTTGCTTAATCTTAACCGATCAGCAAAGTAAAGCACCGTCCGCTGCGGTCATGCGTTGGATGGGTGACCGCTAGTGACATTACTACTGCACTTCCGGTCTTCGAAGGGCACGTTAAGCCGTCGGTTCCGATTATCGTCTTAGGATGGCAGTCGTTATAGCATGGTGGTAGGGCATTTTGCGAATGCCCGCCTGGCTAGCTACCACCCTCAAGAAGAAAATCTGTTACCAAGCACCTAACGGTGTATTCCGGCTTCTGTCCTTGAGACCCAGTAATTATAGGTAAGCCTGAACAACATCTTTGACCACATCATGGTTAAAGGCTAATCTACCAAGCATTAAAAAATATTAAAAAATAAACTCCATGATAGCTGTTGACGCATCTGCAAAGTGCATCCAATTACCATGTAAGGTATTACTCGTGTTCGGAAAAATACGTCAAACTGGCCATTTCTAGCATCTGTAAGTGACAAAGATAACTAGATGAGATTGGCTAGAGGTGAGGTTCACAAATAACCATTCGCCGTAGGTATAGATTAGTCAATAGTTCACACGTAGGCGAGGATCGGCCCCGTAATTACGCTGAGTGGTGGTCGCCACGCAGCTCACTTACCCTGCTCTATTGAGGCTATTCACTCTCTTGTATTGACATAATGTACAGCGTGCCTTAGTTACCTATCTACTTGCTTACATCTTTGGTTAGGGTGATCAATTAAGAATTCTAAGCGGCAACTCATTATTTTGATTACCTTCGGCGAAACCTTTTCCATAGTCTGTCTTTTAGAAAACATTTAGTGGTAATGACCAAGACCTTGGTTAGATGTTTCAAGTTTATTGGATCCGTATTGTTTTTTAGTAGTCATACATTGGATATTCATGAAGCTATGATATAAAAGTATTAAGTCATTAAAGTAGTCAGAGTCAAGTCCGAGTCAGGTAGAAGTTGAGTCAATAAGTCGCATGTCGTGTCCAAGTCATGTTTTATCAGTGTCGGAGATTAAGCAAAAACATATAAAAGTTTGTAGAGCGCATTTGCCTACACTCGTGTATGTATCCGTAGACTGAGAGGATAGTAATCTACCATTAATATATGAAAACACTGAAATTTTGGAATTTAAGCCATTATTAAAGGAGAAATCTTTAGTAATTTCTGATTATTTCGCCAAATCAGTTGTACTATTTTGTTTTACTAACCGCCGGTTTCCCGTACGCGTGTCAAAACTCGATTCATCTAACAAGCCGTCAAATTTAACAATCTGCTAACTTTCAACGGGTTTCTGGAACGCATATTAACTTAAAATTACATAACACATGCTTGTTTATCTATGATAACATGAAGTTTGAAAAAGTCGTTCATATTCATTCATTCTGTAGTATTTTGTCTTTATTTAACGCATAACGTTGTCTCTTTTGTTTTGACATGAAATCAATGCCAAATCATTTCTGTGCTTTGCCGCCGTTACTATGGTTACCAGCTTATTAATCTAGGGAATGTTCCACCGTTGCAATGAGTATGTAATCACTACGTTTTGGTTTTTGGTCGGATGATCATAAAAGTCGATTTAGGTAAAAGTGAACCAGCAGCATTTTTTGTTGTTGGCTTTGTTTTTCATGGTGGTAGGTCATTTTGCAAATGCCCGCCTGACTAGCTACCGCCCTCAGGTAGAAAATCGCCAATCTCATAAAGGTGTGTTCCGGCAGCTGTCTTTGAGAGCCAGTAATTCTAGGTTAGCCTAACATCTTCGACCACATCATCACTTACCATCAGGTGAGATAGTGGTCAAAGAATAAACTAACAGGCCTAAAAAAAATATATCTCAACTGATGGTAAGTGATTGATGTCTTATGATGATGTACTCGAAAAATCTAAACAGGGTTAACCTAGAATAGGCTTTTCATCAAGAACAGCCTTCGTAACACACCATTAGATGCTTGGTGACAGATTTTCTGTATAAGGGCCAACAAATAACGCATTCTAAAAACTCCCGCCATGCACCTGTACCATGCGGCGAAATGTAAGTCCATTATTTTGTGATGTGGTTTGAGATGCTAACCATGGATCTCCAGCGCAGCAATACAAAAGAATACACTGCTCACATCCGGTTATTGCTGCATATCAGACGCACAACATAATTTTAAACCATATCTTAACGCCCTTCTTAACCAAAAGGTGCTTCCACAAAGATAGTTGAGGTCTGGAAGGCGGTCATCCATAAGATTTCAAGAAGCGAAAGAATTCTTTCGTTGGTAGTATATACAGCTGGGGTTTGTATAATAAGGCCGTCAGGAGGTTATAGCACCGTATTGAGCAGTCCTGCAGGGTTAGAATGCATACAAACAAACCCCCCACAATTTTTCCCGTGGATATCGTAAGAGGTGACTAAGGGGAAAATACCAGCATCGCCTTCTATACACTGACAATTTCTACTGAGATCCCCAAGAGACTCCTGACAAGCGTGGGGATTGCAAATCTCCTAATGTGGGAGACCTTGTTCAATGCTGGACTTTCCGGTTGATGTGGTGATGATGATTAACCTAATGAGCAGCAACACTAAAAAATCACGTCGACTTTAATACCATATTTACGTAGTAGTAATATGTGTAGTCATATTTGGTATAATTATGTACTTGTACTATCGTATCAGTTATTAGAGGAAATATTTAGGTAGCTACTCCTAAAACCATTTTAAAAGCCATATTTTATATATCTTTACGATTTCAAGATGTTAATCTTCGAATAATTTGTCGATTTTGGGCAATTAGCACAATTCACTTTGACAAACCGTTAACATACAAAAAAGGCTTTTCGGAAACAGAAAATTGAATTAATTGGCGTTTAATCGGAGATTTGACATCAGTGTTGACAAACAGTCACATGAAGTTTTCGGCAACCCAATTTGCATTTGACAATGGATTAACAAGCATTTAACGTAATTTATCACTAATATGCGTTTTAGAGTGTATCTACTAAAAACCATAGAGAAAAACTGTGAACATAGCTGACCTCCGCGAGAAATCTTGGTAAAAACTTTTTGATATCCATCTCGATTAGGATGTAAGTCAAATCAATTGTTTCTTTGTTGACTTTAATGATTTTGACATATCCTGAATGGTTTCTAAAAATATTTTGATTCGTTTATAAAAAATAATCATGTCTAAACTTACAAATGCAAGGAATAAAATCAGTAAATACCTCTTCAGGTGTTATTCTAAAGAAGCAGCCAATCCATCAACTCCTGCAAAAAAAGTGGATTCTCGGAGAGTGATCAAAATCTATCGTTATGATGGTGTTCTGACTAGAGACAAACCTAAGCTCCAGAGCTACGATCTCGACGTCAGCAAATGCGGTCCTATGGTCCTCGATGCGATGATCAAAATTAAAGACATGGATCCCACAGTGACCTTTCGAAGATCGTGCCGTGAAGGCATCTGCGGTTCTTGTGGCATCAACCTTCAAGGCGAGAACTGCCTGGCTTGCATCACCGCTTTACCTGACGACAAAATCATCACGATACACCCTCTGCCACACATGTACGTGATCAGAGACTTGGTAGTAGACATGACGCACTTCTTCAAAGGTTACGACAGTATAAAACCTTACCTAATCCGGAAGGGTGATGCTAAGTTAGGAAAACATCAGTACGCTCAGAGCATCAATGACAATTTGAAAATGGTCGGTTTATATGAGTGCGTGCTCTGCGCGTGTTGTGCCACTTCTTGCCCCTCTTATTGGTGGAATGGACGAAGATTTTTGGGGCCTGCATCTTTGTTACATGCGTACAGATGGGTCATTGATTCAAGAGACGACGATACACAGCAGCGGCTTTATGATTTACGCGACGACTTCAAAGCCTACCGGTGTCATACGATTTTGAACTGTACATTATCGTGTCCCAAAGGCTTACATCCAGCACTGGCTATATCTAAGCTAAAGAGATTGATAAGTGCAGTGGAGAAGAAGCCAATGGCTGAAATGGATCCCATGTCCCTGGCGAGCGAAGGTGGCCTGTCTTCGTGTCTTAAAAAGTTATAGTAAATAAATCAAATTTTTAATTTAGTACATATTACGATGTGATTTCTTTTAGGAAGATTAGCTATTATCATCAAATAAAATGTTGTTGTATTTATTCCCGGAGGCCATTAATGATTATCGTTACACCATTGATTTAAATAAGGAAGATAGGGTACGCTCTAATAATAATATCACGCTACACTTCCATTGTATATGACACGTTTTAATGAATGACAGCGACAGGAAGGCAAGCATGTAGTTAGTAGACGCATATGCACACACTACTGAGACTCAATCAGTAGACGTCGCCTGATTTGACATTGCCATGTTCGAGGTACGTGTGCCGTTTCTACCGTTTTTATAAGTTCAATGGTGTAAACAAACTAACGTTAGGCAATTGAGCTATATGTGGGATTAAATGGGATCACATGAACTAAGTTACGGGTATTTGCTAGCACTCTTTAACTATATAGGTATCCCTAATTTTATGGTTTATGGTTTAAGATTTTTTATTTCTCTTAAGAATATAGGCACTTAGAGAAATTGCAAGTTACCTTAATTCATACATTTGTATTGCTAACATAGAAACGGACTCAAACTGGATATTATTTACATTTTATATATTATTTACATAGGTACGTAAAATATTAAACTGTAAAAAAAAAGTAAAACTAGTTATTCAATTAGTAGGTAGGTTTGGTCTATTTAAGAAGTGTTACCAAAATTTCATAGGTACATCTATGGCATAAAACTTTTTATAATACACTTCTGGACTCATCTATTGGCCCACCTTGTATTTTCAGTTTCGTTTGGTCCTAGCTAAAATTTTATATTAGGTCGAGCAAAAATTTTTTATGCAGTTTTGAACCTGGCACATTTTACCATCTTTTTCGATCGTATTGTTTTAAATTTGAATTCAGAATACCATACGACATGGAGCTACCCCTAACAAGTCGGATATGCGCCTTGTTAAAGGCAATTGATTTTTGAATAAAAAACATGTTTTATCAAATAAAGGTTTAATTTAATAACGCGTGTTGCCTCCATGGGCATCTACCACAGCTCTCATAGGATTAGGCATAGAGTTTATCAACCGCTCTATGAAATTTTGAGGGATCATCTCCCATTCCTCTTCTATGGCAGTTTTCAACTCCTGCATCGTCTGGGCAACTGGCTGACGAGCCCTAACACGTCTTTTTAGCTCGTCCCACATGTACTCAATAGGGTTCATGTCTGGGCTTCTGGCTGGCCAGTCCATAACTGTGATGTTCACATCCCGAAGATATTCCCTGACGATGCCGGCCGCATGGGCTCTTGCATTATCATGCATAAAAAGGAAATTTGGGCCCACATAGTCCGCGTATGGTATCACGTGAGGTTCTAAGCACTCACGAATGTACCTTTCAGCATTTAATGTTGGCAGCCGTGGTCCTGTAACAACCTCAAGTTGAGTTTTGCCGCTCGCGGATATACCGCCCCAGACAGTCCATGAGCCACCGCCATAAGCAACCCTCTCTTCAAAGCAGCATTGTGCGAAACGCTCTCCCTTACGTCGGTAGACCTTCTTCCTTCCATCATTGCCATGTAACACAATTTTAGGCTCATCAGAAAAGAGTACACGGCTCCAATCTTGCTGTGTCCAATTTAAATGACTGCGTGCGAAATGAAGGCGCGCTGTTCGGTGGGCTCGCGTTAGTTTGGGCCCATTAGCTGGCTTGTGTGGTACCATATCGCGTTCTTTTAACCTTCTCCGAACAGTTCGAGCGCTCACAGATACTCCGTGGAAGTCGCGAAGTTGGTTTTGTATCTCAATGGAGGTAAGGTGACGATTTCTCAAGCTGGTCGTCACGATGAATCGATCCTGCCTTTCAGTTGTGACCCGAGATCGTGGCCTTCCTTGGCGACGAACAAAGCCGCCAGTCTCTAGGTACCTCCGATAAACATTTCGGACCGCAGATCGACTTAAATTAAGTTGAGCACTCACGTTTCTTTGGCTGTGTCCGGCCTGAATAAGTGCCACAGCTTGGGCGGCGACTTCAGGTGAAGTATCCATAGATTATTGATAGAACCTCACCTTAATGTTAAGAATAAGTAATGTTTGTTGCAAAACCAAAGATATCAATCACTTTTTCAAGAATTAAATCCAAGTAAACCAATAAAACCAAGTTTTCTTAGTATTCGATTGTTTGATATCAACAAACAGGCTCCAAATTGTCTTTTGTTTCTTTAAATTCTGTGTTCGAAATTCAAAAAAAGACTATTGAATGAAATTGTGAATGTGCCAGGTTCAAAACTGCATAAAAACTTTTTGCTCGACCTAATATAAAATTTTAGCTAGGACCAAACGAAACTGAAAATACAAGGTGGGCCAATAGATGAGTCCAGAAGTAATTCATTTGTAAGTAGGTAAAAAGCTTCAGCAAATATTTTAACTCGACTAATATTTTAACTGACGTAAACATAGTTGGGTAGGCTAGATGGTTCATGTGCGAGAAGCGAACAAAATTTTATGTAACACCATAGAACATATAATAATACTACGTATAGAATGGACACTCCTCTCCCCCCACCAAAACGAGTCTTCCTCACCCCGCCACCGATTCTGAGCTCTCGCTGCGCTGACCCGAGTACGGGACGCGCAACTCGTGCGCGTTGATGTGACGACGAAGCGTGTCGATTTTACGAGAATTTTAAAAGTTGAGATTAGTACTCTTGTGCTGTACACGGTTGCTTATCAACTTATCGAGAAATGGATTGTTTGTTGTGAATAATGATTTTTTATTATACGAGAAGAACATAAATTACCTATTATTGTGATTGTAATTATTATTATTACTTGTATATAATGTGAACTTGGAATGATACTTTTTGTTTAGTGTAGGTATCTATTATTGTATAAGTAATGGAGTGAAATGTGAAGTAATATGTTACCTACCTACTCTGTTGTGTGTTGCATATTCCTACGTCGTACATGAAGTTGGATTGTTGTGCTTGAAATGTTTCTGAAGGTAGGTAAGGTACGCATAATGAAACGCATATGAAATCTAATAAGTCATAATAAGAGCATCAAAAGATTGTTAGGTAGATAAGTACAACAATTATTCATAGGATGACAACCTTAGACTTCACGCACACATTTACGCGTGTACAAACAACATTTGTGTAGTGTCTGTGTAATAGGTAGTTAGACGCGGCTTTTGTATAGAGAATGAGTCGAGTGTCCAGGCTGTGGTAACACTTAAATAAAAATGTCTGACTATAGCTGTCTCGAGTCTAGCATCATCTGGAGAAAGTCAGGACGCGCGAGAGATAAAAATGAAACAAGATTAAGTGCTTCTCTGGTCACCCATTTTAATTCATAGTCTTCATACTGACAATTATCTTTATTTAAGGATTAAACACGTTGCTACACTACAAACGTGTTTTGATAGTGCGATATCGTGTACCCTCGAAAACTTCTCACAAACTTTGATGAAACTGTAGCTTCCAAATGTTTGATTAAATTTTCCTCTATGCCAATAAATTATATGTAGATACAGTTTTACGACGGCTTAGTCCCGAAATCCACTTAAAATTTCCCATTTTGGGAGTTTTTCAATGCAAAACTTCCTTAAATCAGCAAATAACATCCTAAAATTCTTGGACCTAATAAAAAATCAAGGCGTTTCGGTACTGAGTTGTGACAAAATTTCATTGATACCGAAAAACATTGACGCGACTTTAAAAACGATTTTTCTGAACCTTATTTATACATCTTTTTAAGTATGATGCCACTCGTAATTGATATCATTAAAAAAAAATTTATAAGGTTGCTATCTGACCCATGTACTGCAGAGGAGTAGGGAGAGGGCTAAAAATGATTGTTCCTCATAGTCAAATAGTCAAAAAAAATTGAATTCTTTATAGCCAAACGGTAGTAGAATAAATACTATAAACATATGTCATAATTTCAGATAAGAACCATTGGTATTGCTTTAAAAACAGTTCAATTTAATTCAAATCGTTTAGAAAACTAACTTAAATTATAAACACGGATTGTCTATTATGAGAATAATTAGTTAATAATTATTTATAATTAGTCTTTTTTTTACTTTAATGCTAGATATGTAAAAACATGCTACTAGGGTATATTGGATGATGTCATTGGCCGTAAATGTTTAATCATGTTTGCCTCTATTTGCCCAATTACCGTGGAGAACGGCAATGGCTACGCTGATTAAGTGTTTTGTCTGGTTTGGAACATTGGTAGAATAACTAATAGGCCAAAGTGACGAAATCTGCGCATAAAATAATTAAAAGTCGGCCAAGTGCGAGTCAGACTCGAGCACGAAGGGTTCCGTACCATTATCAATACAACATTAAATAGGTACTATATTATAAGCTTTTTTTTAGTTTTCACGTGCCGTTTCAGTCCGCCTCAAACTTTAATCATTTTTAGTAGATGTAGTATTTGTTGTTATCACAGAAACAGAAATACTTCATTTGTGAAAAGGACATTGTCTACTTGTATAGATCTTTTGGCCAACAATGAACATACACTATAGGCATAAATATGTTATAGGTGTAATAACTTATACCTGTTAATATAATATACATATATAATATATTATATCAGGATGTTAGACAAGCCCTTGTTCACCATGGTCTACCTACTTAAATAGCTTTTGGAAAAAAACAAACTTATTTGTAACTTTTTTATTATTATACGCATTATTTTAAGTTGACGGTATGTTATCTAAAAACTAAGCGGATGGATTTACATTTTCCTGATACCTTACCCATCTCTAAATCCAATTTATCGTCATGACATATGCGCAGCAACCCACTATCCTTTGGCCCACAATGCAATTGCAGCAATATTGTTTTATTGATTCCCTCCCCTGGCGGCATTTTCACGTAATATGTAAACATAATACACTTTTATATGATATACTAGTGTGAGAGAGTGTACATATATGATGTACTAGTGTGGTTTGTACACTCGCTATTCAATTTAGTTAAATCGTGTTGAATATGTAACTAAATAGTCGAGTCAAGTCACGTTTGGTTCTAGCCACAGTCATTACTTGGTCATTATTTCACAAATATTTTATTTTTTATATTAAGTTGTATACTTGACCGTATTTAGTTGTTGGCAGCACTGTATTATGAAAGACCGATGTATATGCGGATATTAACAGATAAATAGTTTAAATACTTATTTTGGATAGGTTTAAGTTGATACAAAGGTAAATCACATAAGTTAATTTTAAATACAATCCGATTTATTGATAAGTTTGCTTTTTTTCGGCACCTCGTTCATGCAAAGCCGCAAATGACAATCCTCTTTCAACTATCTAACTATGGTTCATGAGATACAGCCTGGTTACAGACAGACGGACGGACAGACAGTGGAGTCTTAGTAAAAGCGTTCCGTTTGTACCCTTTAGGTACGGAACCCCTATAAACAACCAAATAACAATTACAGTCAGAAATTTACATCTGATTCGAATCCCCGATCTTGCCAAACAGACGAGTCATGTTTACATCCTAAGAACTTGACCTTCGACAGAACAGGGGTGGAACATCCCCGTAAATGTGTGGCAATCCATCAAACTCCCAAATATCCTATCCATCATATTTGCCGATCAATCGAGGAGACGTGATAGCATGCAGACTCCAAAAACATGATCGCTTCAGCACCTTGCCGCAATAACAAAATCTTCCTTCGGATTGATCCGTTCAAAAAATAACGTAATGCTTACTGTGACAGGATACTTAATTATGTACTTAGTTGGTCTTGTAGATAGTATAAACTTTACTCAGAATATACTTTTATCTTGTTATATTTAACACAAAAACTTTCAGCCGTCTGGTTAAGTATCTAGAGAGACATTTCTCGTTGAAAAAATTGAGTGATGGAGCTGTTTATTTTTTTTGGAGAAAGTTACATACCTTTTAATATTGTTATGTTTGCAATAACGCCTGCTATGCGGATTACATAGCTTGTTCACTATTTAGGAATAAAGTATTGGCATGTTACATGCATTCCGCACTTGACTATTATTTTCTTCTATCATTTTGTAATGTTGTAATCGTCGTCTAGCATTTATATACGTAATCGACTTCGGACATATATCGTCCAAAACTATTATATCTAAACAAGTCAATAAACACCCAGAATTTGCGAGATGTATTAGATCCCATGTAATAGAAGAACAGTCTATTGTCATCCACTAGTCAAGTGTCTGGATTATAATAAAGAATGTATCTAAGTAAACAGAAAAAGGCAACACTAGACCGACTTTATCGAACCCGAAACCTTGTGGTTTGAACACGGCGCTCAGCACCACTGCACATATGAGACATAATAATAAATGATAGTTTATTTGTCAAAAACATGGGTGTATAATATGAAAGATCTTATAAAGTGGTTTTAAAGATTCCAGCATATTCTGCCTTGCGGCGTACAAATTATGAAATATGTATGTTGGAGATATAGAATTGTTCTAAAATTACATCATATTTTAAAAAAATTAACACATGACAATATTTAAAGGTCAGTCTTAATTTTAAAAAGTATAGATTTTGTTTGATATTAAAATAATAGATCAATAAAACTTAATACAATGTCAATAATTATTATACCGCATTAAACAAACTTAGATTATATAACATTAGTAGTGAAAAGTATGCCATTACATGCCAGAACGTAAATTATTAAATAAATTATTTATACGGTTAAAAAATCGTCAAGGGAATAAAATGAATTCTGCAATAGTCAATTTAAATTTATTACAGGATAAGTTTTTTATGTCCATTAAGATTTTGTTATAAATATTTATATCGCCATACAACATGAATTGTTTTTAAATAATCCTAAACTAGACATAGGCATTACTAAGATTTTCCGTTAGCGAGTTGATCGGTGTCCTTTATATACCTTTTACATAAAAAATATGGGTTTTGTTTTACAAAATGGCTCATTTTTATATATATTAGGAGACAAGGAAGAGGCAGTACATTTAGTTTTTTTTTTTAAATAAAGCCTACATGTGTCTCTATACGTCGTGCTGAGCATAAAGCCCTAATAAATTTTATTTGACTCTTGAAAGCTCATTCAATTTCTACCGAGTATTAAAATATCTTGTTTTCGTATAAAAACGAGACAATTTCATTTAAACTGCTCCCGTTATATTAGTAAAACTCCTTTCTCATTGCACGTACATAATATTATATATATGACTGTATATAACGTAATACCGTTATAACGTCACCTGGCTGTTATTACGACCCCAACACATTAGTTCCACCCATAATCCCGGCAATTTCTTGGGGCTTCAGCCGTCTGGGAAAAATTGACACAGGATACCGAAAAGGAAATGAGCTTTATAATTGCGGAATTCCAGATGAAATAGAGGTAATTCAATAGTCTAAAAACTTATTGGTTGTATAGCGCTCATGTCTGATTCATTCTATTTTATTTCCATCATCCAATGTTTAAATTGTTTGGTGGTAGGGCATTTTGCGTATGCCCGCCTGGCTAGCTACCACCCTCAAGTAGAAAATCTGTCGCAAAGCACTTAACGGTGTGTTCCAGCAGCTGTCCTTGAGAGCCAGTAATTCTAGGTGAGCCTGAACAACATCTTCGACCACATCATCACTTACCATCAGGTGAGATAGTGGTAAGACTATCAGCTATAAAAAAAAACACTTTTGGAGACAAAATTGAATTAGAGCATGTCTCTATATTATATATATGAATGAATAACGCCCCGTGGGGTGCCATTACTAGAATGTCACCCCCATTTCTACCCTTGGGTGTGGTAAGAGCGACTAAAGGTAAAAACACCGAAAGGTGGGCAGCAGCGCCTTCTGAGGAACTGATATCTTATACTGCGATCCCCAAGACGCCTGCCAAGCGTGGTTTTTGGTGGGTTTGCCATAACCCCCCTTAAATGGACAAGGTTGTGTTTAGCAGTGGATAATCCGGCCGTTACGTATAACGTATAAATACCAACTCTTAGTTAATTAAATAAAATATTACAACCATAATTATATATATCAACGCTCCTTTGCATTGCGCTAATGATTAGTTACCATACTCTATCCAATCTAACTTAGTTCTAAGTTAGATACGCTACGTGTGCTTGGCGAAAGGTTTTCAAATTGAAGAACATTTTGAAGCACTCGTAGCGAAGTTTGCTTAGCTGTTCTTAACCAATCAGCAAAGTTAAGCAACGTCCGCCGCGGTCGTGACTTGGATGGGTGACCGCTAGTGGCGTTACTGAGCGCTTCCGTGCTTCGGAGGGTACTTTAAGCCGTCGGTCCCGGTTGTTGGATTAGGATAACAGTCGTTATAGCATGGTGTGTTCAGGCAGCTGTCCTTGAGAGCCAGTAATTCTAAGCTAGCCTGAACAAAATCTTCGACCACATCATCACTTACCATCAGGTGAGATGGTGGTTAGCTAGACCACAGTAGAAGGAGTGGGAAGTAAGTTATCTTCATACAAACGCACCGCGCGCGGCTTATTTGTGTGCGCCATAGTATCTATGCGTCCCGCACGCACACTCTAACACAATCTCGACCCGTTTCTCAGTACGCCAGCCGGGGCTAACACCGAACAAAGTTCGCGCGTCACGGCTTTTTGGCACCGCATTTTTTTTTTTTTTTTTTTTTTTTTATGTTATATTATGATGGAACAAGCGCGAGGCCCACCTGATGTTAAGCGGTATCCCCTGCCTATAACAGATGCATTTCATCACAAGTGACGAACTGCACTGCGCCCATCACCTTGAGACAGTTGTTAAGTCTCATTTTTGCTTGTTATTTCACTGGCTCTCAAGGACTGCTGCCGGAACACACCGTTACGTGCTTGGCGACAGATTTTCTACCACTGAGCCATCACTGCTTCTGAGCCATCACTGCTTAAATGAAAAATGTTTGATAATCGCATGAGAACTTATTGCTGTGTGTTCGGCTGTCTAAATAATTCATAGATTCCAGAGTTGTCTTTGTTCAGATTACCTACTGAATAGGAAAGGTAAGCAAGTCACTTATTCTAGCATTCCTATGATTTTTACTTGATGATGAGTGATGCCTACTTATATTTTTGTTGTATTAGGTATGCCCCGCGTCGCACGTCTCTGGCCCCGCAATCACATATGTAGTATCGCTAGTCGGTATTTTTTTTTATCGTGAAAGGTGTTTTCATCGTTTAGGTATAAAACCGACCTCACTAACCCTGAACCCAGACAACACAAGTAAAAATACATTTTCCCGGGCCTTGCCTATTTCTAGGTACTGAATTAAAATTTTGCATATACGAGGACATACATTATAAATAAGTAACAACCCTGAGACAGGCAAGTATGGTAGGTAATTATATCGCGAATTGGGCCCGAGATGGCCGGTGATTCCTCACTCTTTCTACTATGGCTAGACTATCAGCAAAAAAAAAAGATGCTAGCTGTCTAGCTTATACAATAATTACAACAGTGTATAAATAAATTGATTTCATTCACTTCATACCGCACTTATTTCATAAAATTGTCTATCGCTCCATCTAGTTTCTTTATTCGGTGGTGATGAAAATGGCCTATGAGCTCTCCATTGGTTTATAGTTCCTTTCCTAAACCGACCCTCCAGGTACTCGATAACATTAATCCAGGTACGATATACGTAGCGTAGTATCAGATACTAGGCTTCCCACTCACCTTTCTTAGAGATACTATGTGATAAATTGTAGGTTCGAAGGGCACTTGTAACCCTCAAGATTTTATGTGGGTACTTCTGACCCTTAAATAAATATTATCGCTTTTATTTATACCACTGGAAGTCCCTTGTAGGTGGATAGCAAATATTTTTACTGGGAAAACGTTTCTGTTTGCATTCGCCAATGATCGAGAATGGGGTCAACTATTTATGGTAAGTACTTTAATATATTTCCTGTTATGTCGTATAGATATACACATTCAAATGTACTAGCACAAAGGGTTGTTATTTTAACAGCATATTGGTATTTTTTATTTGTGGTGAAATATGTTTGAATGTTTAAATACGTTTAGAAGTTGAACAGTTTCTGTTTCAGTTTTTCACTAACGCGTGCTAAGGAAATAAGCTAATTACAGACCTTTTTAATATTGTTAGTTTGCAATAACACCTGCTATGCGGATTACATTACAAAATTATAAACATACGAGAGGAAAATTTTAAGTCATGTGCGGTCTTATGTAAGGTGGATGGAAGCGGGTTCGAATCTCGCACATGACTTTAATTCCTCTCGTATATTAGTAATTTTGTAATAATTACAGACCTGTTTACTCACGAAGGCGCGCCCCTCTATAGTAAATTATTAAATACTTTTACGTTAAGTTTCTTAATTGGGCGCTTTCGTAGATGTGTCTTAAAGTCGCGCTATTTATATTAAATACAGTCGGCGAAAATATTGTAGTTTGTACTCGTATTTCCCACTGTTTAATCTTTCCTAGCAGTTGTTTGTAGTTTAAGTTCTGCGCTACCGATGTCAAAATATTATAAATTACATGCACTGTACTGCTACACTCTTAAATTATCGTTGAAGAAATAATCCAGTGCCAATGATTACGAATTACAGTGCACAGTATACCTATCTATCCAAAGCGTCCTAAAATGGTGGTAGCGCATTTTAAAACGCTCACTTGGCTAGCATTTGGTAAATAGTGACCAACTAACGGTAAGCGCCACGCATTGTGGTTGCAGTGTCACCGTTGGCACAGTTTTCCTTTGCCGTCCGTCGGGTTGGGGGTTGATATTCTTTTCACAGAAAGGTTACATTATTATAAGCACACAAAGTTTCAACATGCGGAGACGCGTAGTTTTTGAGGAAAAACATTCGAAAATCAAATATTTTTGCCATATTATTGCCAATCCGTAGGGATTGACTGATCTGTGGTAGCATAGATGAAATATAATTCGCGCCAATAAACGTTTCGTTTTACCTACGGTTAAGCTGTCATTCGTTCGATAACATTAAATTTTATATAAATTTACGTAAATGTATATAGTATATGATTGTAACATTACTACTCTTATCACAAGGTAAAGCAAATTTTGTAAGAAAACAATATAAAATAAAACATTATTAAAAACAGAAATATAACTAAATAAGAACACCCCACCTGAAAAAAAAACTAGGTTAGGTTGAAACTGCAAAAACACAACGAATCGCTAAAAAGTCTGAAGTGTTACATAAAAGAGAGGTTATGGTTTTACAAATACGTGTATGCATAACTCAAAATTTATGCATTACCTTGTAATGAAAGTGGTGGGGAAGGGAAGGGTTTTTTTTTTAAGCAACTTATCAGTAAAGATTACACCGACATCATTCAAGAAATATTCTATATTGAACAAGGTGTCAAATAAGGAGTTTCTTTTTAGTAAAGTATTTTTACATTTTAGTAAGTTTCATATCACCAAAACTTTTTACTCCTTTACGTTCTTGAAACTTGGATAAAGTTAGGATAAATTGATGGCAAATACCTCTCCCATTTAAGATTCGCAGACGACCCAGTCTTACTTTTGGGATACCCTATCGACCTTATAACAATGATAAAAACCCTTTAAAATAAAATTTTACAAAAAAGCAAAGATGTATGTTTAGAAATTAACAGAAACAAAGCAAATTGAATAACAAATATGTCCAAAATCACAATATCGGCTTTAGACTTTTGATTCACAGGGTTGATTATGTTGACCTGAGCCATCTTATATCATTCAAAAGTTCCACGGAAAAAGAAATTAAAAGAAGTATAACAAATGTATGGAACAAGTATTGGGCTATGAAAGGAAATATTTACAGGATCAATACCAAGTAGGCTGAAAACCAAAGCGATGAATGTTTGCCTTACTCCGTGCCTTACGTATACGCCTGTCAACATGGCCCACATAAAAACAATCTAAATAGCTAAGATTTTGTCAAAGAGGATTGGATAGTAGCTTTCTACATAATAAACTTAAAAATTGAGTGAAAATACATGCATAAGAAAAATTACTAAAACTATTGAAGCCATAGAAAACATATTGAAATTGAAGTGGAAATGGGCAGGACACATGCAAAGACAAAAATCTAATTTTCTGGTTTCACTATAGTATTACGTTTTTCAACTCCATGATCTAACATTTTCATTACTCCTATCGGAGATTCAATGACGATAGTTACCTATAACTCATCAAGGCATCTATGTTACTTGTTTAGAATTAATCAGCAATAATGAGAGACAAGTATAAAGCAATTAAACCTTAATTCCTTTGTAGTTAAGCATTCATAAACGAGGCTTAAACATAGCAACCGCTGCCCGAGGTTTTTAATAAACTTTACAAACATAAAACTGTTAGGCTTTAGGCCTACGTCTCCTTAATCCCTGGCTTAAACCACCGCTGCTGGCTCGCAGAACCCGCGAATGGTCAAAACGGCCCCAAGTTTAATAAAAAAGTTTAAAAAGTAAGCCACAGTGGCGGGTTAATTTATGGAATTTGTTACAATGTAATATTTTTTGCACAGTCCAGGTGTTCAAGCCAATTCCGAAGTTAATTTAATAGGTAAAATTAGGTTGTTGCGTTGGTTGTTTTAAACGTAAATTGTTTTATTTTCAAATGGAGTGAGGAAAACACTGTGGATAGCGCCAAAAAGTAATTATATTATGTCCTCGATGCGGACTGTATTATGTTAGGGAGAATAGTAAGTACACTCAGCAAGAGAAGGGGCGGGTATGAAGAAAGACGAAGGAATGCAAGCCTATCAGACAATCCAGGAGCAGCCAGGTAAAAGAACGGCGCGATATCACGCACGCCGGCGAGCCCGCCACGCGGTCTTCTTCAGCAGACACTGCAATCCATCGTTTCACATTTTATCACTGATGGGCTAGCACACGCTATCACAAGAAAATTACAAAGAGCGCAATGTTCTGGGTTTAAAGTTTATTTGGACGTAGTTTATAATATTAATTGCAGAGCGATATATGTTGTCAGTCGAGATGGCGGCGGGTGAGTTCAACACTAGTTTTATTTCTTCACGCCAGGTGGCACTAGTGCACTATACCAAAGACAGATGGCGGCAGTTTTACTTGCGTTTAAATTGGTGAGGATGTATGGGGAAAAGGAATGTACTATTCATATTAAGCCGTGACCTTATAATGTTTTCTGGCGTTACCAACTGTACTTACTCATTCATAGACCGTATAAATAGTTAGAGTTCGCTCTGGTTTTATCTAAGGATGTACCATCGATTTTTTTTACGATTAAACTGTATAATTACTTGGACACTACAGCTGTTAGCGCTTGCAACATAGCCATGATCACGTGTAAGATGAACTCCATGCAGATGGGTGGTTGCCAGGTTACGTGCAGACGAAACGGTCTACCCTCTTTCTTTCGCGTATTTTTTTCATGTTATTCGTGTTCTATGCGTTCAACAAATTATTATTTGATTTGGAAACATGTTTCTACGCCTGCATTTCCCGAAATGTTAAGTAAATATATCTAACTTTTTTTTTTTTTTTTTATTCATAATAGGTTCGCGTTTGACCACACCCTGCCTGATGTTAAGCATTGATGTGGTCTAAGATGGAGCACGCTTACCTAGAAGAAACCTATTTACTCTCGATTTGAAGACACCCATGTTGTATCCATCGGGAAAAACTGACGACGGTAAGGAGTTCCACTCCTTCGCAGTACGCACGAGAAAAGTGGAAGCGAAGCGCTTCGTACGAGTCCTGGGAATATCAACCATGTACGGATGGCGCCTCTCCGTTTGTCTGGACGTCCGATGGAAAAAGGGGGGGGCAGAACCAAGTCGTGCAGTTCTTGTGCACATTCTCCGAAATGTATCCGGTAAAAGACCGATAGACAAGCGACTTTACGGCGGTGCTCGAGGCTTTGCAGCCGAGACTCCCCTAGAAAGTCGCTGCCTATTAACCTCTTGGCGCGTCTCTCAATCGACTCAAGTGCCTCAAGTTGGTATTTGGCAGAGCCATCCCAGAGGTGAGAGCAGTACTCAACACAGGACCTTACTTGCGCTTTGTACAAAGTAAGCATTTGTTCCGCTGTGAAGTACCGTCTCACCTTTGAGAGGATGCCAAGTTTTTTAGCGGCTAACTCAGCCTTTGACTCGATATACGAGCCAAAGTTTAGAGTCGACGATATAGTAACACCAAGAAGGTCCAGGTGGTCTGTGACCGGCACGGATACATCTCGGAATGTTGGAGACAGTTGGAATGGTCTCCTTTTGGCGGAAAACAGACACGCCTGGGTCTTGTTGGCATTGAACTTGACCAGGTTGGCATCGCCCCAATCGGAGACTGCCTTAAGGGACAAGTTCAATCGCTCGACCATAGCTTCTCTGAGACTCCGGATCTCCGGCTCACTGGCTCGTGCGGTAGAAATATAGCTCTCTACAACCGTGCTGTCGTCTGCATACCCAAAGGTACCGGGCTTTAGCAGATCGTTGATATGCAGCAGGAAGAGCGTCGCAGAGAGCACTGACCCCTGGGGAACGCCGGCATTAATACCCATTTGATCAGACGAGCAGCCGTCCACGACTACTCGTAATGATCGATCCCTCAGGAAGTCCGATATCCACGCACAAAACCCGGTAGGCAGGCCGTATGCGGGAAGCTTGCTAATAAGGCCGTCATGCCAAACCCTGTCAAAGGCCTTAGAGATGTCCAGGGAAACGGCAAGCGCTTCCCCTTGTTTCTCAATGGCCTCGCTCCAGATATAAGTGGCATACGCTAGAAGATCCCCAGTAGACCGATTTCGGCGGAACCCGTATTGATGGTCACTGAGGAGGTCATTCGCTTCTAGGTATGCCAGGAGCCGGCTGTTGAGAATGCGCTCCATACTCTTACAGAGTAAACTAAACATGTCACGTTTTACTAGACATGTTTGGAATTAGGAAACAGGCCTATTGTCAGTCGAGCTCAGTTCCAGACTGCTAATGAAAAGTATTTTTTCAGAAAAACCCACTCAATATCAAAGAGGGCACTCTAGATACACTGTTACCACTACCAGCGAGGAAATATTTTTTTTCTGCCTGATAGATTACCTTTGACCACAATCTCACCTGATGGTAAGTGATGATGTCATCGAAGATGTTGTTCAGGCTAACCTAGAATTACTGGCTCTCAAGGACAGCTGCCGTAACACGTGCCGTTAGGTGCTTGGCGTCGGATTTCTACTTGAGGGTGGTAGCTAGCCAGGCGGGCATTCGCAAAATGCCCTACCACGATGCTATAACGACTGCCAGCCATAAGACGACCACCGGGACCGACGGCTTAACGTGACCTCTGAAGCACGGAAGCGCTCAGTAGTAATGTCACTAGCGGTCGACCAACTCATGACCGCGGCGGACGTTGCTTAACTTTGCTGATCGGTTAAGAACAGCTAAGCAAACTTCAGTACGAGTGCTTCAAATAATGAAAAACGTAGTCGTTTTTAATGTCAATGTATTTTAGGGTTCTGTACCCAAGGGGAAAACGGATACTGATTCATAAGACTTCGATGTCTGTATGTTTGGTAACCGTATCCGGCCGTCCATATGACACCGGGTCTAAAGCTCGTAAACGGGGTTACAAATGGAATCTGGTTCTCAAGGACTGCGGCCTGCACAGTTCACACACGGTTTGGTGTTTGGCGACAGATTTTCTACTTGAGGGTGGTAGCTAGAGCCAAGTGGTACATCGCAAAATACCGGTCCAGCAGGCAATATCAAAGCTAACATCACCAGGGCCAACGGTTTAACGTGCCCTCCGAAGCACAGAAGCACTCAGTAGTAAATGCTTCTAGAGGTCACCCATCTAAGTAATGACCGCAGCGAACACTGCTTATCCTCGTTGATGAGTGAAGATCAACTAGGCAAACTGCTACTTGCGGTTCAATCTCACATGTCAGTAATAACATGGTCTAAGATGTTACCATTCGTGGCATACATAAATCTTTAGGTGCTTGGTGACTTTGCAATATCTTCAGTCCAGATTTGAGCCTGTAAAAGACCCTTACTGAATCATCATCGCATCAAAGTATTGAATAAACTTTACCAGATAACGCCATACACTGATATAAATTATATATTCCTATTACGAAAGTATAAAACAATGCCGACATTAATATTAATTCGCGTTGCCTTGACCGCTCTAACGGAAAGGTATGCTCTAAAGGTAAGGCGGCTAAGTATACTTGCGTTTCTAGTTAGGTAAAACAAATGAGCCATTGCGGTCGCTAACCAAGATTTTATAACTAGATATATATTGCCTTACAGTTTATTTGAAATAAAGAACAGTCGCTACATCACTACATAGAATAAATGTTATACCTTTGTTTTTATCACATATTATATACCTATATAGGTATACTCTAATACAAAGTCATTTCTCGCTGTCTGTCTGTTCCTATACATGCTTAGACCTTTAAAGTTACGCAACGGATTTTGAAGCGGTTTTTTCAGTTGTCTTTCAATAGTAACCTCTAAAGAAAACATGTTTGTATTGTCTAATGACATAAAGGCTGTGAACGTTGTATATAAAGACATTCTGTAGTAGGTATATTTAGTATTAGCATTGCACCAGTGCGAAGCCGGGGCGGGTCGCTAGTATAATTAATATAAATGGTGAGGTAGGCGAGACACTTTTGAGGGATATGATGACTCTGATAAAGTTGATGTTTGGTCAGGTCAACAATGATATTACTCTCCCTGGCTATAGAGACGTGTCCCGGATGATCCAAATCTTGGTTCAGATTTTCCTTTCATTGTAATTTTGTAACTTATTCGCTCAGCAGGCGATAATGCAAAAAAAAAATAAAGTAGAGCTTAACCTACAGTGGGTTAAGCTGTTTTATACCAAAATCGATACTGCAAATTATTTCGTTCTATCTGGGACAACATCAATATAGAAATGGATATTACCTTAAAATAAATCCCTTCACCCCCGGACCCCTGCGTGGAGCAGACGTGTGTAGACAAACTGCTAGTTAATTTTTAAATTTCAATTTTAATAAATTTCGACACAATAAAGTATTGTAAATAATAGGAGTGCATAAGGTGTAAGAAAGATATCTATACTCGCGGACGCGGTGTGTGCTATCGGTGAGTTATATTTTGTATCGCAAACGCACACGTCTAACTGCCATCGTGTCGCGTCGTCGTACACAGCGAGTAAGACGCTTGTGTGTGAGAATCACCGCAACCGGTTACGTACGCTCGCACCGTACACACACACCTAAGTCCTGTAAGTGTCACTTCAACTGACTGTTGAGTAGCGCGAATCGCTTGTGGAGTTTTGTTGGCCTGGTACTCGCAGCTGCTGCCACTGAGTCACAGCAAGCGCATTCACGTCGTAAGTGCTAAGATGCCTCGTATGGTTCGTACACCACCAAGCCCGCGTAGCGAGGCTGAATCAACGTCGGCGATAACGCATGCTATATCAAGTCCTGATTTAAGTGGCTCGCCTGTCACATCATTTTTGCCCACACCAATTATTTCAAAAGAGCATGCTTCTAGCGACCCCAACATCACCTTACGCAAGCGTAAAAGGGAGGATGACATATGTAGAACTGAAATAATTGACATGTTTGCGCAGCTTAAAACAGAACAAGACAAAAAAATTTGTGCGCTTATGGAAAAAGTTCAGTGTGGTATTAATACACATACAGAACAAAATAGAGAAATATCCTGTTCGATTGAATTCTTAGGGCAAAAATATGAAGAGCTACTTTCAAAAATTCAAACATTGGAACAAGAGAAGTCTGCGGATCGCAAGTACATTGTGCAGTTGGAAAGCAGGCTTGAGCAATTTGATAAAACACTACATAGCTCCAAGCTGGAGGTGCGAAATGTTCCCAAAAAACTTGGTGAGACGAAAGAGGACCTACTGAAAACTATTATAGAAGTGGGTACATCGCTAAACGTGCCGGTGCAAGATGGAGAGATACGAGACGTTTACCGTATTAATACGAAAAAGGAGGGTAACCAAACTATCGTGGTGGACTTTTCGACTGTTCTACTAAGAGATAAAATAGTTGAGTCTGTAAAAACATACAATAAAAAGTAAAAATAGAAGGTCCGCGTATACCTATTTTTGTTTCAGAAAGCCTTACCATGCAGTCAAAAAAGTTATTTTTTTTGGCTAGAGAATATGCCAAAAAAAATAACTTTAGATATTGCTGGGCATCGCGTGGTAAAATATTCATTCGTAGAAAAGATGGAGCTGCACTTGTCAGGATCAACTGTGAGAGTGATTTAGATAACATTGACATTAAATGACTATCTGTTATATTTTTTACAGTAAACATACAGTTACTGCTTTTTTACTGTATGATGGTTTTCATTCACCAGATTCACATCAGTCTCTTTAACCAAGTATTGTTTGAAATGAAATTAGAAACGTATATTTTACTAAAATTATATAGTATAATCTTTCTCTTTACCAGTCTTGTCTTATATGTTGAAAGTAAATCCTTACTACCAGTTAAAACATATGTCGTTAATATTTATTATCAATGCCTTATAAGTTTACTTTTTGTAGGTACAATTTACTCGCTGTACAACTACTTTTCTCGACAGATCTCAAAACGTCTAATAAATAAGCGAAATAAGTTACTGAACACTATTACGTTGTTAATTAATTATGGATAACTCCTTTATTATCGCAGAAGTTGATGGTTCAGAAAATATTGAATGTCTTTCTATCAGTGACTCCAGTGATTGTATTAGTAGGTTGAAAGTAGATATAACAGATAAGCATGGTTTAACTGTTTTAACTATGAACATTCGAAGTATTTTTTGCAATTTTGATTATTTTGTAGCATTTGTATCTTCCCTCGACATTTCGGTGGACATGTTAGTTTTAACAGAATGTTGGACTAGAGGTATCAGAGCTCCACCGAATGTAGACAATTACAGTGTGTTTTGGACAAAACAATCATACAATCAAAATGATGGCGTAGTTGTTTATGTCAAAAATACCATAAACGTATCTGTGTATGAACCAACAATGCATGAAGGCAATTGCCTTATTTTAACTATCTCTCCCGATTACTCTATTATTTGCACATACCGACCGCATTGTTTCAAAAATCCAAAACCATACTTAGAATCAATTGACTCAATTATAGCAAACATTTCTACAAAAAATATCATACTTACAGGAGATATGAATATAGATATCATGTTGGATAATCAGACTAAGATTTCTGAACAATACTTGAACTTGATGGCACTGCATGGTCTTAGGCAGGGTATTACCTTACCTACCAGATTTAAAACATGTCTTGATCACATGATGGTTAAATGTAAAGCTACTTGGAAAACGCTAGTATTTGAAAAAAAATTACAGATCACCATCCAATTATGATATATATAGACAAAGCAAAAATTTGGAAAATCAAAGTTACCTACAATAAAGTAACAATCAATTATGATGCGATAAAAGAAGCACTATTGCAAGAATCCTGGAAAGAGCTATACTCTGTTAATGATGATGTTAACTTTGTTGCCAATTTATTTACCGATAAACTTCTTAAGATAGTTAATGAAAACACACATTGTAAAAAAACGTCTAAAAGGTATCAACCACTAAAACCATGGATCACTAAAGGAGTCATTAAGGCTATAAAAAAAGGGACAAACTTCATAGGAAGGCTAAAAAACTACCAGCAAATTCTGAAGATAAAGAAAAATATACTAAATATAGGAATATTTGCAACAAAATTGTAAAACAATTAAAAAGAGACTATTACAAAGATAAGTTACTTAAAAATCATGGCAATCTAAAGGAAACGTGGAAAACAATAAAAGAAGCCTGCAATATTAAAAATTCAAAAGTTTCCTCTACTGATTTATTAGAGTTGAGTAGTTGTCCAATTAAATCTCTTAATGAGGTTAATACATATTTCACTTCCATTGGAAAAACTCTAGCAGATAATATACTACAAAAACTTAATACTTCTGAAAAACATTTAGCAACAAAAGTTGTAAGTAGTAATCCACCAGTTAATTCCATGTCACTGCTGCCTACGGATACAACTGAAGTTAGGGGCATAGTCATGGGCCTCAAGAGGCAAAGTGCTCAAGGTTGGGATAAAATCACAACGAATCTAATTAGAAACTTCATATCACTACTAGCAGAACCAATTACATATATATGCAACATGAGTTTCGAGACAGGAAACTTTCCGGACATTTTAAAAAAAGCCATAGTATGCCCAATTTATAAAGCAGGAAACAAAAAAGAACCATCTAATTACAGGCCTATCTCACTTCTTTCTACCCTTTCTAAAATACTGGAGAAACTAGTTAAAAAACGTCTGACACGGTATTTAGAAAAGCATAAACTATTAAGCAATAACCAATATGGATTTCGAGAAGGTCTGTCTACAGAGGATGCTGTACTTATGCTCACGAACAAATTAACGACCTACCTGGACAAAGGGGAAAACTGCATTGGCGTCTTTCTAGATTTGCAAAAAGCCTTTGACACGGTGTCTATTCCTATCTTATTGACTAGAATGCAAAATGTTGGTATTAGAGGTCTAGCACTTGATTGGTTTACTGACTATCTTACTGGAAGATCACAGCGATTAAGGATAGAGGGCTATGAAAGTGAAAGCGCAGGATGTAGTTATGGAGTTCCACAAGGAAGTACGTTAGGCCCATTACTATTCCTCCTATATATAAATGACCTATGCGATACTAAATTATCAGGCCTAGATTTACTTATGTTTGCAGATGATACAGTACTTTTGATTCATGAAAGTGATTGGCCTAAAGCGGTAAGACTAGCTGAAGATTCTCTTGCAGTAGTGACACAATGGCTGGAAAACAATTTACTATCTCTGAATGCTAACAAAACTAAGTACATTTGCTATAGTATTACAGAAGCTACAGCTCCTGAATGCACAATAAGCGTAAAAATACATACGTTTCCTTGCAACCGTGTCATACGTCGAGCTCCGTGTATATGTTCAGAGCTATCAAGAGTCGACGTCATAAAATATCTGGGGGTGCATATAGACAGCCATCTTAACTGGGTTAGTCACATAAGAACCTTAGCATCTAGGCTCAGAAAACTTATTTATATTTTTAAAACCCTGCGAACAGTGGCTGAACCAAAATTAATGATTCAAACGTATAAAGCTCTGGGTGAATGCTTAATTAGGTACTGCATCTGCGCATGGGGTTCTGCTGCGAAAACACACATGATTACGGCTGAGCGCGCACAACGTGCTGTAATCAAAGTACTATTGGCTTTACCATTCCAACACCCAACTATAAAAGCCTATGAAGAAGCTAAGGTACTTAGTGTTAGGAAGTTGTTTATGTATGAAAGTTTACGGCGGTATCATAAAAAAACCGTGCCACATTTGCCCACAACAAATAAAAGAATAAACCTGTGCCCCATCCCGAATTGGAAAAGAAAATTTAAGAAAAAAAAATATGAAGTGATTGTACCAACTATATATAACAAAATAGATAGAAAATATAACATTAAGAAATATAGTAACAATGAGTTTAAGAAGTTTTTACTGACTTATCTTAATAATTTTGACTATAAAGGCATTGAGGATATTTTGGACGATGTATGTTAGTTTTAATTTTAATTTGAATATTAATTTTATTTTAATTTTACTCTGTTTTTATATCAACAAAGCTTTTGAATACTTATACAAATTTGTAAATAACTTTTGATTTTAACCATTATAAAACTGGTTTAATTAATTATGTTAGTAAACAGGCATTTACTAATCTATATACTAAGTTTAATTTAAACCTTATTACAACTTACCATTTTGTTATTTTCTTTTTTAACACAAAAATAAAACATAACTAGAATAAATAAGTATATGATTCGAAACACTGTAAATAAGTTTTGTCATAATAATTCTAAGCTCAACAACTATGGGAGAAGCCATTGGCTCTGAAACACAGTTTTCACTAGCTCGGAGCCAATGGGTTCAAATATTAACTAATCTGTACACATATTTTTATGACAAATAAAAATTTATTATTATTATTATTATAAACAGAACGCTACACGTTATTTCGGTTTTGAGATCACATTCAATTAAAATCGATCATTGAGAATTTCTCGAATCATTTGTTATTTTCTATGGTAACTTGTTTGTCGACTTAATAAATCATTCCGCGCCGCGCGCCCTCGCTGTGAGCACGTATGCGCATACGACCGCCGCGTCCCTACACTCCCGCAGTAGATAACGTGTTTTCGCGGCGCGGTGAATATCTTATTACGAGTAGTACGAACCTATTATAATTTACTTACACAAAATAAGTTCAAACGTAGTATTTTCCTTTCATCCTTTGCTTACGCACGTATTATACGCTTTCTTGGAGAATTTGCAATGTTAACTTGTGGCAAGTGCAAGTCAAAAATGAGTGACGGCCCATTATGTTCGTCGTGTTCTCGCTACTACGATTATCAGTGTGCTGGAGTCTCGGAAGCTGCGTTCCGGAAAATGAATGCTCAGAGGAAAGCTTCGTGGATTTGTGCTGATTGCAAAACGGGACCCGCTGCGTCATCACCGCTTTCCCCTCAATTAGCGCCTGACACGGAAACTATAATGGCAGCTATTGAGAAACTCTCAATCAAATTGAAGCCGATTGATAACCTTGTCGTCAGCGTACGGGAAGTTAAAGCAGATCTAAGTGATCTAAAAACTTCGGTTGAAACGGCGCACTCCTGGATGAAAGATTTGTCTGATACTGTGAAATCTCTGGATGGCAGACTAGTCAAAGTAGAAAAGGTAACTAATGAATTTATAACTCTGCAAGACTCAGTGAAAAAAATCGAGCATAGTCTTAATGACAGAGATCAGTGGTCTCGATTGTGCAATGTCGAAATTAAGGGAGTGCCCATGAGTAACAGTGAAAACCTATTCAAAGTTATGGAGCTGATTGCAAACAAAGCCGGCATTACGGTGAAGAAGGAGGACATATCTTTTATATCGAGAGTCCCCACTCGCACGAAAGACATCCCCAAACCAATCGTAGGGTGCTTCATTAACAGGTACCTAAAAGAAAATTTTGTGTCTGCTGTGCGTGACCTCAGGAGTCTCTCGGCCACCGACCTTGGATACCAAGACAGCTCAAGGGTTTTCGTAAACGACCACTTAACTCCTGCCAACAAACAGCTTCTCTCCAGAGCCAAATCAGCAGCAAAAGAGAACCATTTTCAATTTATATGGGTGAAGCAATGCAAAATTATGTTACGCAAGAACCCAACTTCGCCCATTCTCACAGTCAGGACGGAAGAAGATTTAAAGAAAATATGTTGAGCGTGATTTTAATTTTGTTATATTTTTATTATTCTATGCATTTGATTAAGTTTAAGAGCCAAACATGTTTTACCAGTAAGCCTTCTGCACAAACCATCACACCGCACTCTCAAGTAAACTACAGTTTTTACGAAATTTACCTCCATTCACATTCCAATGCTCATATGTACGTAACCGCTATACCAATAAGTGTCATTATGCTATTTTTTTCAATTTTTCAACTATTTATTATTAAAAGAGTTCACTTTCATCGTTATCTGCATATTATTAAAATAGAGGCTATCGTTAGCCTATTCCTTGTGAACACGATTTTTTTCTTTTTACGTGTACTTAGAGTGCCTTTGCTTCACTGTGTTATTAAACACCTGATTAAGGTATCTAACATCTTCATAGTAATACATTCTAGATTATTATTAGTTCAAGATAAATGTTACACTCAAGTTGCCTACCTGCATTCTTTTAATGTACGGTATTCTTTATTAGTTCGAAATAAATGTCTCACTCTAGTTGCCTACCTGAATTCTTTTAATGTACTATATTTAGCTTGTGAAGTTAAGGTACTCGAATTTTTATTTAGTGTATTAACTTTAGTTGCTTTCACAATTCTACGATACAACGTTTTATCTATATACTACTATTTCCGATACAATTTTAATTTTAGTTGCCGAATGTCTGTGTCGGAATGTGATCAATTCTACGAGTATATCAACATAAACTCTTTTCTGCGATCTATAAAGTGTGAGCTGTTGTCGTTGATTCCATATCTATTGGAATCAGTACTTAATGTCACTGTATTAAAGCTTATAATAACTCACCAGGACAAAAAATATGCAAATCATCCGTTTTGTACAGTTTGCTTCCTTAGTGTGTTATTCTTCCGTAAATACAGATATCGTTATAATCTAATACGTATACTAATGACCTTATCGATTTTCATTTTTAAACTTCATGTAAACTGTCAGACAAACTACTTATTCTGTGTTAATCTACATGTGGATTTAATAGATATGAGCCTAAAACTGCTTTCCAGTTCTAATATTTCATATAGACGACTGTTTCTTAATATTTACATAATATTTCCGCGTGTACCTATAACTATAGTGGGTGATTACCGTTGCTGTTCTGTATTAGCGATACTCGAGTCCTACGTGATTAATGCACAAATGGTAAGATATAAGCAATTTGAGTATACTTGTTATTCTCAGTTACGTTCTATGTCTAAATATACGTTCTTGACTTCTAAGTTGAATAAATTATTTTTTTGCAACGCTTTCAATCTGAATACTAATTCAATTATAAATTACGCACCTCTTAATGAGTTTTATGGATTCAAACGAACGTTTGTGTTTTATGTCTTAGTGTTATTATTTTTCGTATTTTTTATTTTTAATAGGTATTATTCTCTACAGAGTCGGTTTTTATTTTACTCTAATAATGATCATGCTCAATGGATAAGTTGAAACTGTTTTACCAAAATGTTAGAGGCTTACGTACAAAAGTTGGTGACTTCTATAGGAATCTTCAACTGAACAACTATGACATTATATGCCTGACAGAGACATGGCTCTTACCGGGTATTAAATCCGAAGAACTTTTCGACGATTCTTACATCATTTTTAGACGGGATAGGGACTTTTTTCTTACTTCCCAAGTGCGCGGAGGCGGTACCCTCATAGCAATTAAACGGGAACTTGCTGCCGTCGCTAACACTGAGTGGTGTTCTCCCGCTGAAGACGTTTGGGTCACTTTAACTTTGCCTAGTCGAGGCCGCGGGACAATAAAGTTGAATATTTGTTGCATATATATTTGCAATCAAGGTAAGACTGTTAAAGCAGCTGCCCAACTGGGACATTTTGCAGATAAACTACAAGACATTTTTACACGTAATTCGGAAGATATGTACATTATTGTAGGTGACTTTAATCTACCGGATGTCCAATGGCTTCCGTACCAAGATAACTCAACACTGCTGCCTTCTAATCTATCAGGAAATTTTGTTACACATTTTTTTGACATCATCACCTTATGTAATCTATCCCAATTTAATTATATAAAAAATGACAACAATCGCATCTTAGATTTGATATTTTCGAATTTTCCATTAAACATAAACTCCTGTGTGGATTGGCTTGTTCATGAGGATCGCCACCACCCTTCCCTGCTTGCAGAATTAAATATCTCTGTGCAGAAGTGCTGCCCTCATAAGCCTAGGCTCAAATATTACTATGAATCTGGGAACTATGTGGATTTATGTAATGAGCTTGACATAATTGATTGGAAAGTAATGTTATCTACAGCATCGTTGGAACATGCCCTTGAATTTTTCTATAATGTTTTATATGAACTGAGGAGTAAGTATATCAAATCGAAAACTTTAACCAATAAGACTAAGCAACCGCCTTGGTTTAATCTCCGGCTTAAGAAAATGTTAGCTGAAAAATATAAACACATTCACAAATACAGAATATATGGCAATAGGTCTGATTATGTGGCTTTTTCGATACTGCGTGACCGTGTTAAAGACTATGAAAACATTTGTTTTAATAATTACATTGAAAGAGTAGAGAGTTCAATTGTGACCTCGCCTAAATCCTTCTGGTCGTTCGTGAAAAGTAAAACGAAAAGCTCATCTCTTCCTTCGACTATGACCTATGGTAGTAATAGTGCTAGTACTGGTGAAGGTATCTGTGAACTATTTTCAAACTTTTTTAAATCTACGTTTCTTCAGCCGGCTTCTAATGCGCCCTTGACGATGCTTGGCCATTCTGGTTGGCCCATTGACAGTTCTTTTGGTATTGGTTCTATAGAGATTTCGCTCGAGTTTCTGGAAAAAATGTTAAAATCTTTGGATATAAATAAATCGGCCGGACCCGATGACATTCCACCAGTTTTTATTGTTAAATGCTCACGTAGCCTAACTTTCCCCCTTGGTGTTATATTCAAAAGGTCAGTGGATGAAGGTGTAGTTCCCACTCTATGGAAATCTGCGTTAGTATCGCCTATTCACAAGAAGGGGTCAAAATCTGAAGTTAAAAACTACCGCCCTATCTCCAAGTTGTGCATCTTTGCCAAACTGCTAGAGAAGATAGTCTATAATCAAACGTATGCCGCTATTAGGACTTTACTTATACCCCAGCAGCATGGCTTCCTTAAAAACCGGTCCACAACTTCCAATGTTCTTCTTACTAACGAATATATTAATGACCAGATGGCTGCGGGCTTCCAGGTAGATGGTATATTTACAGATTATAGTAAAGCGTTCGACAGACTTGATCATACTGTGCTTTTATGTAAACTGCGGTCTATGGGCATTCACGGTGATCTCTTCAGGTGGTATAGTTCTTATATTGAGCGTCGAACTCAAGCTGTTGCTCTTAACGGCTTTAGGTCGGCGTGGATAGATATCCCATCTGGGGTTCCCCAGGGATCTCTATTGGGCCCTTTACTTTTTGTAATTTTTATAAATGACATCAGTTCCTGTTTCATACACTCAAGGTTTTATCTATTTGCTGATGATTTAAAGATTCTGACTCGTATCAAATCTCTTATAGACTGCCTGAACTTGCAAGAGGATCTCAATAGATTTACGAACTATTGTTATCTAAATAAACTGGATCTGAATGTAGATAAATGCTTTATTTTAACATTCTCAAGAAAATTAATAAATATCAATTATAATTATGTAATTAAAACTAGTAACTTGAACCGCGTAGAGGTCATAAGTGATCTGGGTATAATCCAGGACTCTAAGCTAACCTTCGTACATCATATTGATAGTATAGTTACTAAAGCGCTCAATACTCTTGGCTTTATTATGCGAGTATCTGTACCTTTTAATAACATCAAGACGCTTAAGATCCTGTATTGTGCTTATGTTCGTACTGTGCTTGAGTATTGCTCACAGGTCTGGAGTCCTCACTATGCATGTCATATAGACCGCATCGAAAAAGTTCAAAAGAAATTCGTAAGATTCTTACAACACCGCTCGCGATGTTATGATGACACTTATGAAAAGCGCTGTAGACGGCATCACTTACTGCCGCTCCAAACAAGGCGAAATGTTTCAGATGTCATGTATTACTTAAAAATTTTGAACTCACAAGTTGATAGTGCTGAATTGCTGGAAAAAATCTATCTTCGAGTGCCAACATTTAATTCGCGTTTTACGCCTCTACTAGCTATTCCACCTGTTAAGACAAAATATAAACAAAACACTTTCTTTTGCAGAACCCCAACATTGATAAACGAATTCATGAAGAGTAATAGTGAACTTGATATATTCTCAGATGGTGTGCGTTCAATTAGTCGTAGTTTTGCTTCTGAATTTTTTGGCTCTCAAACTTAATATTTCAACACAATTTCCCGACACATAATATTAACATATGTTGTCAATATTGTTAATTATTTACTTGTTATTTTGATAACATTCTGTATCCAAATATGCTACAATGTGTTAATGATTATTTAGTACTACTTTATATTCTCACGTAAAGGTGAAAACTTGTAATTGGCCCAGTTTTCAACTCCTTAGATTAATTTTAATTTGTTTGTAATAATTAGGCTGTAAGTTTTCCGATGAAAATAAAAATAAAAATAAAATAAAATTAAATAGAAAAGGTACGGTCTAGCTATGATTCTGCTTATTTCCACGGAAAACTATTTTCAATTAAGTTCTAAATTTAGTTTTAGAACTCATCCTAAATGTCTAGTTAGTTAGTGACTCTAATTCGGCATGAGTTATTAATTAGTTGGTATAGTTAGATCAACTAATAAAATAAATCTTAAAATTTATTCTGTTGTTATTTAACTTTTAAAACAGCAAAATTTTACATATAACGGGATGGCCTGACCTTTAAATAAATTGTAGTTATATGCAGCTCTAGAGCGTGCATCGAATGCACTGCTCTTGAGCAGAATGTGCACCGCTCGCATATTCAATCTACTACTCTGTAAAGTTAATAATAAGGTAAGTTAACATTTTTAAGGGTTCTGGGACAGCCAGCGTTTTCTGATCAGCAATTATCAAAGGTGATACTGATGATACTATGCTACGATCAAATAAATGTAGGTACTCGTTTAACACTACATAATATGTTAAGGTTATTTACCACAATCAACTTTATTATCCATTAAGATATTGACGTTTTAGGGGGCTGGCTAAGTACAATGCGATTAAAATAAGAATAGGACGGGCTCTCGGCTAACTTCACTCACATTCACTCTAATAAGTACGATCAGCAGAACAAACTTAAAAATAGAACCGTGCCATATATTTATACGTATATTTAAATGAGTGACCTGAAATTGTTAATTTAAAAAAAAACGTATTTTCAAGGTACACAGCACAGACGCCATCTTGGTTTGATGACAAACACGACACGTTTCCGAGTGCTTATTGATCTTCTCGTTTAATTTGTTTTGTTGACTGTTTAATTGGTTCTTGTTGACTGTTTAATTTGTTTTTGGTGATTGTTATATTTGTTATTGTTACCCGTTACGATGATGACGATGAGTCTGACTTAGTTGGCCATCAGGATATGTGGCATCGAAGAGCTAAGCGATTCAAATTAAGATACTTTAGTACAAAATATTGCTAAGATATAAAATCAGTTCAAACTATTTCTGTGTTTGCTGTACCTACGGTCACCTACAACTTCGTTTACCTACCTATGACTTCTTGTTTTTTTACACGACTGCTCACATAAACGTGTGTTAAGTTTGCAGGGTTCATGTATGTGTGTGTGTATTGTGAGTTTCTTTATTTCACCATAACTTCTAAACGGCTTAACCGATTTTAATGTACTAGATATCGTTAGATTTATCTTGATAGCGCAAGTGACACTATGAACATAAAAAAACTGGTAAACTGGTGGATTTTAGACGCCATATAGTGACAAAAACAATTTATTTTTTCTTCCGATGCCATCGTATTGGGTATCAAAATGAAGGGCTTTTAAAAACGAGTCCATAAATATATTAATTTGCAGTTTTAATTTCAATGGATCTGTAAAACGATTAACGAAAATAAATTATTTGCAGTCAGGTTTTTTATTTTCTAATTTATACATGTTTTAGCATTTCTTTTTTTGCACACTGTACCAAGTTCTAGTTTTGACGTCCCAACATGGCGCTAGGCCGATCCTATTCTTATTTTAATCGCATTGTAAGTAACATCAATATCATCGATGAGAAAAAAACTATTAAAGATGGCGATTCTAAAACTAGATAAAACGAATCAAAAAAATATTTATTTAAAATTTTTAAATTTTGAGGTAATTCTTGCTCGCCCCCTTAAATTTTCTATATATTTTGTATTACCAATTTCATTATACACACCCTGTCTAGCATCTTAACAAAAAATCAGGGAAAAATCATGTTGTGAAAATTGTTCTAATAGGGTGACCATTTTCAATATTATTCAGGATACTAACCACTGGCCAGAAACTTCTGAGGAATACAAATGTATATAATTTCATTCTTTCTTTAGTACAATATTCTTGTGCCAAGAATTCCACTATCTCACATGATGGTTCGACTATATCATCTAAGTGATGAAGATGTTATTCAGGCTAACCTAGAATTACTGGCTCTTAAAGGCAGCTGCCGGAACACACTGTTAGGTCCTTGCCAACAGATTTTCTACTTGAGGGTGGTAGATAGCCAGGCGGGCATTCGCAAAATGCCTTACCACCATGAAAATCTCATTGCAATCTTTGCAAGTGGTACTCATTACTTCCCTAATTTCAATTCAAAGTATTACATTTTCTTTTTTTTAATTAAAAATTCTAAGCACTAAATAATTTTGTAACGTTTAATTAAATACCAACGTATTACAATTTCTGTAAAAATATTATTCGTGGTTATTAGCTTCTTTACCGTTCTTGAATCAGCATCCCGACATTATCTCCACAACTAATTCTGTCTCCGTGACACCGATTGTTCCCTTGAGCCCACAGGGTAATAAAATTTCTATTTTTTTTTGTTACGTTCGAACTGCCCTGCCACCGTTTTATAACGACTTCCATCATAAGACGACAAGCAGGACAGACGGCTCAACGTGCCCTCCGAAGCACGGAAGCGCTCATGCGTCACTAGCGGTCACCCATTCAAGTCATGATCGCGGCGGACGTTGCTTAAATAACTGATCGGTTAAGAACGGCTAAGCAAACTTAGCTACGACCGCTTCAAAATTGTCAATTCGGGAATTCAACATTCTGGACTCAAAGGAATCAACCGTGCATCCACAAGTCCACAACAAGTGCAGTAATAGAAGTGTCACGACACGACACGACACACAAAGCGCTGCATTTACTACACGGATGACAGCACGGACCCCATTGGCAGATTCGTGAGGCGGGCAACAGAGGCAAATGGAAAGATAATATCTGACTACAATCTAAAAATGGCCATAAAAAACCGGGACGAAGGGGTCGTAAAGGCTCAAATAAAAACATCAAGATCAACGCCGGAACCAGTGGCCGGCCCTTCAACTTAGGATAATAAATAAGTACACTGAATCTATTAATTTTAATGTAACTGTTCCCTACTAACAAAATAGATGTAAGGAGAAAAAAAAACTAATATAACTTACCATATAAATATAATATAATCTGTAATAATATATAAATATAACATGCTGGGCACGCTGCCAACTGGTAGTGGGCTGAAGCATTTGGACTGCCTGCCTGTGAGTCTGACATTGACATGAAGGACTTATAGGTTGTCTAGAAGATTTTATTGTAGTAGCTGTAGTGTTGTATACAGTTCGTAGTATTTTGTTTATAAACAATATATAAAAAAAAACTCAGTTTAGTGTTAAGATTGTTACCAACTAACAACCATCCCTTCTGAAGACTGATGTATTGGAGTGCACAACAACGTTATAAATAGAACCAGTTTATCTATGACAACGGATACCCCATGGACATATATCTATACCCTCACTGTTTCGACGTCAAATATTAGCTGCACACTCACGGATGCAAATAGAATACAGTATCGTTGTCATGGCTCTTTTTGTTCACATTGGCATATATTGAGTAGGGTTGCGTTTGTCTATATTGTGACTTATATTGTTGTGTTATAAATGAAAGGAAGAAATTTTCTCTGTTGTAGTTAAATGTATATAGATATATGTCGTCGAAGGATCGTGAGAGCTTTGTACTCGTATATCGCATAGAGAATTAAGATAGATTGATAACACTTTATTGAGACACCATTACAAAAACTTATAACGATATCATTACAAATTTGAGTGTAACAATAGGCAGTCTTATCGCTTAGAGCGATCTCTTCCGAACGATATATACCTGCAGGACAACATTTTTACTAAAAATACACAGACGATGGTCTTCATAATACAAATAAAATACTAACATAGAAAGCATCTAAAATATGTAAAATTATAAATAAAATAAAATGAATACAGTAAAGTATTTTTAACTGACTTTAAAAAAGGAGGAGGATCTCAATCGATTGTATTTTTTGTTTTTTATATGTTAGGTATCCCAAAACTTCTTACAGTATGTACTATGTACGGATTTCGATGTTTTTTTTATATGGAAAGCGGTCCCTTCTAAATTTCAGAGAAATCTGACAAGTAGTTTTTAATAATGTGTATTTAAATGGCTTCGACTTCATGTCAATGCACACGTTACGCGTCGTTTGGTTTATTAACGTTTAAGTGCATTTTTTGTTTCAGAATATTTTCTGTTTAATGTTGTTTTAAGCCTTGACGTAACGTTTGTAGCCGTGCAGTTCACGGATTTACAGTGTAAAGAAGAGTCCTTTACCTAGAATTACTGGTTCTCAAGGACAGGTATGGAAGAGTCCAAACCTGTCGTTGAGAGCCAGTAACTCTAGGTAAAGCCTGTAACACCTTCCACCAAATCATCACTTGCCATCAGGGGAGATTGTGGTCAAAGGCATACCTATCAGCAATAAAAAAAAGATAATCTCGAGGATAGCTGCTGAAATGCTTCAACCTGCTTCCAAAGACATCAGAGCAGGCTTTCAAAGTTGCTGGAACGCCGTCTGGTCCTCCGTAAGGTGCTTGGTGATAGATTTCCAAAACACAGGTATACGCAAGCGGGGCGAGCATTAACTAAATACGTATACCATGCAAAAATAGTCACGGTATAGGTTGGATCAGCTAGATAGTATAGTAGCCTTGTACCTTTGTCATCTTTGTCACAGTTCATGTTATTTGAGTAGGGTAATATTTCTTTATATATCGTGTATTTGAAGTCGTCTTGAGCGGTGACAGGAGAGTGTATGAAAAGATTTACGAAATGCGCAGTTTGACAAGAGCAGCCTATTTCTATGAATAGCTCTATTTTGAGTTATTGTAACTTCAAAGCGAAATCACGATGACCGGACACGTGAATATATCCGGAAATAGTTAAAACTTATTGACAGGTTAAAATATATAGATAGGTAGTTAACTTTATGGGAGCGAAAAATGTGTTTTTGAAATTTATATGTTGAATTAAAACAACGAAAATATAATACGTCTTGGCAGCATTAATTAATTACAAACTGCTATAGACCTACAGAGTCGCAGGCTTATCAGTGCAGACGTTCGGGCAGCTTGGTAGTTTTAGGTTGAACTGGCCGGTCACTTCTCCATACAAACGTCCTAGGGTGATCACTTCCTTATTTGAGATTTTTAGTCCAGACTTAAGCATAATATTGATTGATATCGTCATTATCTAGGCTTGTACGATGCCAACATTTTAAAAAGATAATTAATTAGTAAGTTATGAGCCTCGAAAACTTTATATAAAAATGTTTCGAGGCTCATAATTCTCAAGTTAATTATTTTATTAAAATTTCGGCATCATACAAGCCTAGATAATGACGAGATCGATCGGTATTATGCTTTATTTTGGATCTAAATCCTCAAATAAGGGAGTGATCAACCTACGACGTTTGTATGGAGAACGGGCCGGCCAGTTCACCCTTAAGGTTAGAACTATATATTACTTTCCGTACTGTCAAACGCATTCTCTAGGCGTCCGGACTATAGGTACCAATTTAAAGGTACAAAGGTAAAAATAAATAAATTTTAGAAAATGTTCTAACATTGTAACTTTTTCTTTAACGATGCTAAAGGAGTTTAAATGCCGCTCATGGTTCAAATATTTTCCATTTGTTGTAATTTTGTAACCTGAGTATATTGCCTATAATCATCTCGCCTTATATACAGGAAGAGGTAGGCAGAATTGTTTGAAGTTTCCTCCAAACGATACAGTTTCTTTTTTATTATATGAGGAGGCTAGTTATTTCATACGGGACCAACAGTCGTATATTATTATTCGAAGATTCATTTCGAAACATGGGATTTCAGATTACCTTGAATAATTCATAAGCAGTCAATTAAATTCTTCACCGATTATTTAGAATGGACTTGGATGATGTAAGCCGCTGCGATAACATAACTCCGCCGGGCTTTGTTCATCAAATGGCGATTTTAATTGAATTAAACAGTGATAACTTATAGCCTAGAAAATATTGTGATTCACATTAGTTTCGTGGGGAAGTAGACAAGGCTTTTTCGCGTGGTAGTCTTACATTGCCATAATTGCCTTTGACCAAGTAGAATGAAGTCATTACTCACACGATAGTGTCCAAAAGCTAGCCTAAGGGCTCTTTTCCTGTCACGCGTATTTTCCGGATACAGGTTCTGTCCGCATGCATAGCACGCTCCTTGCCACACGCAGGACAATGATTTCGGTTTCCGTTGCAGAGTTGTGCCTGTCGCCAATCCGAATTCCGCACACGTGCCGCCCGCGTGATAGGAAATACATGTCAGAAATTATAGGATGCCGGCAGCCCGCATGCGGGCAAGATCCGCACGCGGGTGGCTATCTGCGTGACAGGAAACGCAGCTTTACTGTAACTTAAAATCAACTCTGATACAGTCAAGCATGACGATTGTTTAATAAATTGACTTGCTACTCTACTTATGTCTCTTAAAATTGTATGTACCTACAATGTGAAAAACCAACCCTATTTCAGAGTCAGAGCCAGCTCTGATAGATCCAAAAGGGTACTCGACTACGTGTCATCAATTCCAATATCAGAATGTTAAAAATGCGGTCACTCGACGCTCAAATGTTAAAATATTTTGCGAGCGTGCTTCGGTTCCTGAAACTGAACAGATGGGAATTTTAAGCACGATATTATGCAAGTTGGAAAGTTTTTAGAAGGTAGGGTAGATTTAGTACGATGAAAATGCTAGCCAAAGAATATTAAAAGTACTTAAATCGACTCAATTTTGTAAAACTTAAGTGATGACGTAATAAAAATCTTGTTAAAGAATTGATACAATTCTATACATATATAATAATGTTATATAATTTTTAATATGAAATTTACATTTATTAACGATTGTTATAAATACACACAGACTTGTGTGTACAAAGATCCCATGTGTATCCCAATGAACGCGATATAACCAAAACACACGCGTAGAAAGCTGTGAATAAAAGCTAATAGGATAAATATGTACTTCATAGTTTTTTTAATGTGATTGTATATATGTGTCACATGAGGCCCACCTGATGTTAAGCATTAACCTTTGCCTATAACAGCTTCATTTCCTCACAAGTGACGAACTGCACTGCGCCCATCATTCTGAGACATACAGTTGCTAAATCTCATGTGCGTATAGCTCTCAAGGATTGCCGGAACACACTGTTAGGTGCTTGGCGACAACATTTCTGAAGAAGCTAGTTTTTTTTTAATTAGTCGTCCCAGTGCAAAAGTATAATTGTAAGTATACAAGATACTTATCTGCTTTTGGTACGTAAGTTAACGCCTTTCTGTGCCTTCGAAAAGGCTTTAATCCCGAATCGGTTATTTGCTATTTGATTTAGGTCCTGTTTCAGAATATTCGAGTAAGTTCCGGTTATACTACCCAGAACATAAAATAATTGAATGATAAAAATTACAGTTAACATGCAGCGTGTTTCAAGCTTTAACCGATGGATAGGCTAAATCGATGACTGTGAAACGCAAAGATAGTGTTTTATTTATTTAATTTGTTCTGGGTAGTATAACCGGAACTTACTCGAACATTCTTAAACAGGCCCTTAGATTCTAAACATGGAAAGATATTAAACCTTAGGTAAATGTTTCTTATGGAATCGAGTTTTGTTCTTTTTCTAAACGGATTATTGCTATCTTCAACAATGGTAGTTCATTCTGGAAGACCATTTGTAGACGCGGGATCGATTCCCGCTCGTTACAAGATTTGGTTCTCTAATAATTTGTTATGTGATCCCTCAATCTTTCTAGATTTCATACTGCATTATATAAAATAATCTCAGGGCTTGTTTCAGAATGTTCGAGTAAGTTCCGGTTATACTACCCAGAACATATTTAATAAATAAACACTATCTTTGCGTTTTACAGTCATCGATTTAGCCTACCCATCGGTTACAGATTGAAACGCGCTGCATGTTAACTGTCATTGATATCATTCAGTTATAGTTTATGTTCTGGGTAGTATAACCGGAACTTACTCGAACATTGTGAAACAGGCCGCTGTATATCAAAGCTTATTGAGCAAGTCACAGCTGACCTCACGTCCCCGGATGTCCAGGTTAGTGATAAGGGTCGCAACTCGGACACGCTTCAATGGTTTGAGCCGCATTTATTGATTGCGTACTGTCACGGTGCCAGCCAATGAAATGTCACAGTTTGATAAACGTTGGTTAATTTAAGGCTTTTCCACGGTAATTAATGATTCTGGTTTGGATTCTGGTTCTCTTGATCTCGTGAAATTTTGAAATGTTTCAGCGTCAACGTTTGGTTAAACTCTCGAATATGGTACTTACTCACTATGTTTTTTCGTGTCGTGATTTTGCATAATTTTTTTTTTTCAACACACGAGCTTGTAACGGGCCTAAATGCACCGATTTTAGTGTCATAATGTAGTCTAGTACTCATTCGTGCTTGTTTTCTACTATACCGCACTGGTGTTTTAAATATATAAAAAAACAACGTTTCCACAGTTCTCATAGATTGTAGTTTGTTTCATTCGTTTTTTATATAAAAGAAAAAAGATTATTAACTACTGAAGTAGAATTTTAGAAAATTTTATTATAAACCTTCTTGATCAGATTATTATTGCTATCAAAAAGATAAAGTAAATATTTTCGCATCGAAATTTTCGTATTCCTTGCAAGTGTATTTAAAAAGGTCGTATGACATACGTGCGCTGTGATAATTACAGCCTCTGCTTTCAGCATTATCGCCGCGTCTGTAATTTTCAACTTACCGCACTTATATCATAATGTAGGTACTATTATGGGATAGAAGTGCAAACACGAAGAATCCTTACCTGGCAGTAAGTGACCAATAGCGCCCACGGACATCCGCTAATATTCTTATAGCCTGGTTCAGAATGTTCGAGTAAGTTCCGGTTATACTACCCAGAAAATATTTAATAAATCAAACACTATCTTTGCGTTTCACAGTCATCGATTTAGCCTATCCATCGAATAAAGCTTGAAACGCGCTGTATGTTAACTGTAATTTTAATCATTCAGTTATTTTATGCTCTGGGTAGTATAACCGGATCTTACTCGAACATTCTGAAACATGCCCTTAGTCTAATATTTTTTTAGTAATGCATCGCAATATTTGTATATTATAATAATCTCATATCCATTCCAAATCTTGATTGTGTTGTGCCACCCGACAACCCCAGGTGATCTATGGTGTAGTTTTCTTTTCAGTCTTGCGGTGTCTGATTTTTTGTAAAGAGCAATTCAATGTCATTCTGGTAAACAGTCCGGTGATAACTTACATAATATGTAATTTAACTTGATTACATGTATATAATGTAATTAAATTGAATCAAAGATTTTTAAGCGAGTTACAACGGAATTCCCCACGTCCCCGGACATCCAAGTTTGTGATAAGGGTTGCGCTACACGCTCCAACGCTTGATCCGGATTTATTGATTGCGCACTGTCACGGGGCCAGGGGACAGTGGCTGTTTGATAAACTTCCTGTTAATTGTGGGCTTTTCAAAGTAATTAATTGTTCGGGTTCGGGATTGTTATAAGAGACATTGGAGCTTTCAAATATATATTTTGATACCCATCAGATTTTTTACGGGTGGGTACTTATATGTCTGTAATATTTTAAGCGGCGATAGCCCAGAGGTAGATTGTCAATCTGGCAGTCGGTGAAGGCTCCTATCCTAAGGGGGTTTTATCATTCTTGGTGGCAGTCTAGAATGGTGTCGCATTCTATACTGCCCGACATCTGCCTCTCCCAGATATGGGGGTTGTACTCTACCTCCAGCCTGGATTCCTACCCTTAATGTCACCTCAACACAGAAGATGTCGGCAGTCTACAATGTATTGTATGTCATGGTACGTGTGCTGATGATGATGGTGCGATCACAGGCGACTAAGTAGGCCCACCGTCTTCAGCCGGGCACGCTAGGACATCACTTAGCACCAGCAGCGCCGAGCTCACTCCCACCCCCACCCAGCTCCCACCCAGGCTGCCGCCGCCGACGCCGGTACCACGCCGAGTCGCGGCACCGGCGCTCCGCAGTGCCCGCCGCAGACGTAGCTGCGCACTCGCCCTGATGATAAGCACCTGATATGCTCGAAACCCCAGTCGACGTATTTGATCCCCAACGTGAGTGTTTTTGTTTAATTTAATTGTTATAAATTAAATTTGTAATATTTAAATATTATAAATTAAATTTCCGGTTGAATTGACATCGTCGTAAATTTCAATCACTATCTTTCTTTTCTTTTGAGTTATAACAATAAAGTAGTGACTTTCAATCAATTCTGCTGCTACCTTAGTTATCGAACACAACAAGTCGTTATAAATGATATTCTAAGCGGAGAGAAAGCACTTAGCTATGGCGTCCCCCAAGGAAGCGTATTAGGACCTACGCTGTTCTTAATTTATGTAAACGACTTATGTAACTTGTCAATCCCAAATTGTAAATTAATAACTTACGCTGACGATACAGTTCTTTTGGTACATGGCCACAGCTGGGCAGAAGTGCACGAATTCTCTGAAAACGCCGTCAGGATTGTTATGAATTGGTTGTGTTATATTTTTTTAACTCTAAACGTATCCAAATCAAATTTTATTGCTTTTGCTCCCAATGCCACCGGTTTACCACCACCTTCGTTTGGTTTACGTGCTCACCTATGTGATGACAAAACAGACTCTAAAACCTGCAACTGTATGTCAATACAACGTTCCACTTCCGTCAAGTACTTAGATGTTATGATAGACAGTGCAATGGTATGGAAGCAACATATTATCATATATTTGGTGTCTAAGGTTCGGAAACTGATTTATGTTTTTAAAAACCTCAGAAATATAGTGGACTTCCAATATTTGAAGACAATTTACTATGCTCTAGTACAATCCGTTATATCTTACTGTATAACTGCGTGGTGTGGCATAACTCTTATGCTCTTATTGGAAAGGGCACAGAGAGTTGTTCTCAAATTTCTATCCAAAAAACCCTTACGATTCCCGACTACTGAACTATACCTACTCGCTGTGCCAAGTCCTCACCGTTAGACAACTTTTTATCCTCATTACGGTATCAAGGAAACATTCCCAACTTCCATTCGATCGGACACTCTATACCAAACGCAGGTTTGATATTGTATGTAATTCTGAAAAGAAACGAACTGCGGTAGCGGGTAGGCATTAACACTTTATTAGTTCGCTGCTGTACAATAAGATAAATAAAGAATTAAAAATTTACCCTCTTACCTTACATGAATGCAAAACCAAATGCATCAAATGGCTTCAGACATTAACCTATCAAGAGACTGAAGAACTCTTGATAGTATTGAAATAGTCGCTTCACACACACTTCCTCACATACACACACTCCCTCACATAAACACACACACACACATACCCTCATTTATTTTCAACTCACACTAATACACACTTATTCAAACATATTGTTCTGCTTGTACTTTCCCCGTTCTATTTCATTATATATTCAATGTTTTCGAATCCTATTTTATCTACGAATGAAGCTTTAAATTTAAATAATACTTTGTTCAATGTTTTTAGTAAGGAACTTTGTCTAACTTCCGGTGGAGGGCGTTGACATCTGCGACACAATTATCACACTTCTGCAGGTGTCATCGATTCTCATATGTTATTTGTATAATATTGTTATGGTTCCAAATAAAGATTTTTTATTACATTTATTATTAAAAAATTGTTTTCAGCCTAAAAAAACATAACCAAAATACGATCACAATCCACTCCAGACTTGTCACGGAGACTTTTCAAGTTACACAATTCATGAATTGAGTTATGAGTTACACTTCATAAAATTCGTTTGAATATAAATTACCTTCACAACCTTCACTGGAATTTCAGTCTATTACTTAGCCATATTACGGGTAATGAAATTTTCTCTGTGACGAGTAAAGTTTCTAGATTTTACTAATCAAATTTGATTTCAAAGCTGAGTAAGTAGGTACCTAACCACAACACAGAAAACTTTATGAGAGATTATTTGAAGTTGTTAATTGGATTAAAGTTATAGGATATTTAAATGTAATAATTTCTAATGCTGAATGTAGCCTCCCCGTCAAGGAGAAATTTACCATAATCTCCACGCTTGGCACGCGTCTGGGGATTGCAGTGGCAGATAGTAGATAGATAGTTCTTCAGAAGGCGCTGCTGCGTGTGCAACTTTCGATATTTACCCTTAAATCGGCATTAACGGAAGAACATCGTAAATAATGGTGGTAGGGCATTTTAGGAATGCCTGCTGTTGGCGACTGGCTGGTGCAGCCTTTTTGTTAATATATTAAACCTATTATGTAGTTATTTTGGTACTGTCAATGTATTTGTTTTTTTTTGTTTTTGATTGTGTCAAGCCTCGATGCGAGTAAAAATAAGATGTAATTTAGTTTTGAAACGATTATAAAGAGTAACAACGAGTAACTATCTAAAGTGTTTTTATTTACATTATCATACAGTCCACCAATCGTCCGTAATATTTGGTCCTTACGAAGCCTAAATTTATACCAATGGTAGTTACTCGTAGTCAAACTAAATCGCAATATGCGAATCCGACGACACAAGGCTCAGGCGAAGCACATCAAGAGGACAATTCGCCACCACCTCTCCGCGAGCGCGCCGAGCCGCAGCCGAGCGGATCGCATCAAGCGGCACACATCGCTGAACTGAAGGCGGGAGCTACTACAAACATTGCACAGCAAGAAACGACTGTACTCCCGGCTAGTTCCGGTCTTCAACATCAGCCGCACGGAAACAGAGGTCAGTCAACATACACAAGACGCTCTTCAAGCTCTTCTATTCAAGCTAAAAAACTGGCCATAGAGGCCGAAATTCAGCAACGTCGCGTAGAGCGTGAATGCAAGCTAGCAGAGCGAGAGCGCGAACGTGAACAGCGCGAGCGCGAACGTGAACAGCGCGAGCGCGAACGTGAACAGCGCGAGCGGGAGCGAGAGCGCGAAATTGCGCTTCAACAGCAAAAAGCTGACGAGTTGGAGCTGTGCGCAAAGCTTGCTTCCCTGGAAGCACATTCTGACAGGTCTGGTAGCGTCTCTTCCCGTAGTTCGCACAAAGAACGTGTAACAACATGGGTGGGCAACCAAAACGCACACAACATGGCACTTGACCCACAACCACGCGTATTACGCGTTCAAGCACCCGTAGGTAACGCACATTCTGACAGGTCTGGTAGCGTCTCTTCCCGTAGTTCGCACAAAGAACGTGTAACAACATGGGTGGGCAACCAAAACGCACCCAACATGGCACTTGACCCACAACCACGCGTATTACGCGTTCAAGCACCCGTAGGTAACACTGCTACCCCAGGAGCGGAAAGCGATCCGATTGTTCAGCTTGCGAAGGCTTTTTCATCTTTACCCAATCGCCCGAGAAAGCAGGAGCTGATTCCTTTTACAGGCAATATAGATGAATGGTTAGCTTTCAAGTGTACGTATGTGCGAACTAAAACCTTTTTCACGCCCGCAGAAAATTTAGCTCGCTTAACATCCGCCGTTCGTGGTGCCGCCCAGGCAGCTGTTTCTTCAATTTTATGGCAGGCACAAGATCCCGAGGAGGTGATGACTGCTTTGGAGAAAAACTACGCGCGTCCAGAGCAGCTGGTCGCACACGAGATTGCCGGTCTACGCAGTATTAAAATAGGTAACGCAGAACATTTAAACATTCTGGCCAACAAGCTGAGGAACTGCGTTGCCATTATAAGATTGTTTCAGCAGCACGAGTACCTATCATCACTCGAGCTTCTTCGTACGGTCCTTTTAAAACTTAATGATCACACGCGAGACCGTTTTACGGATTACGCAGCCACACACAAACCTTTTGAGCCAACGATTACTAAAATAGAGTTGCTTTCTAGGTTCTTAGTGATCGAAGCTGAACGACAACTCAATTACAACTTTTTGGTTGACGTAACGCCGAGCTCGTCACAAAGTAAAGCAACATTTTATAAGCCAAACGTAACGAAAGTTTTGAATGTTCACGCTACTACCTCGAATGACAAAACGACACAGTGTGCATACTGTAAACAAGGGCCTCACTCTGTTAAAACATGTAAAGCTTTTTCGTCGCTTTCGGTTGACGATAGATGGCGCTGGATAAAAGAAACCAAAACGTGCTATAGATGCCTGAAGTCTAGCCCGCATACATGGAATACATGCCAGACTAAGCGATGCGGTGTTAGTAGCTGCGACAGGCGCCACCACGCCCTCCTTCACGGTGACAAATCGGTATCTAATAGTAACCTCTCCGCTAATAATACTGTTTCTCTGCAGAGCTCACCTAAGAATGACACTATCGTGCCTCCTCAAGCTGACGGCGGCAACGTGGTGGCTAACACGATCGGGGTACCTGCATCTGGTAGGCGAGGACTGCTCAAGATTCTACCTGTCACTTTAGAAGGTCTACGCGGCACGTTTGATACGTTTGCGCTCCTTGATGAGGGCAGCACCGCTACACTTATCGACGGTGACGTAGCTGCGCGCATCGGAGCTGACACCACGGACCGTCAGAAACTACGTGTTACAGGGGTAGGGGGTATGTACCTCGACACTGAGGTATGCTTTGTCAATTTTTACATTCGAGGGCGCGACATGCCTGAACGCCACTTAGTCCAAGGCGCACGCAGTATTACCCCTCTTTCTCTTACTCCGCAAAGCACCGACATGCTTGATTTATCAAAATACAACCATTTGTTGGATTTGTCGGCTAGTTTAGAATATCAAGACGCTACGCCAACTGTACTCATTGGAGCGGCCGATTGGCATTTGTCTTTAAGCCGTGAGATGCGAGTAGGTAAGAAAAACGAACCTGTCGCCTCAAGAACGCTTTTGGGCTGGGCTCTACACGGCGCTATGTCCCCGTCGTCTAAACCGGTAGATTTTGTCAATAATGTTTGTGAAGTAGATTACGCCTCAAGGGCAATTAACTCTCTTGAAGCACTAATTAAAATACAATATGAAGTAGATTCTTTAGGCATCCAGAAGCTTGCCACCCGACAAAACAGCGACGATGCACGTGCGGTAAGTTTGGTAGAGTCTTCCGCTCAACGACTGGCTACAGGACGTTTTGAGGTAGGCTTGCCTTGGAAGGAAAGGGTAACAAACGACGTTCCAGATAGTTACCCTCACGCCTTATCACGACTCAAGTCTCTCGAAAAACAGATGGCCAAAGATAGCACACTTGCGTTAGCTTACAAAAAATATATTGAAAGCATAGTTCAAAAAGGTTACGCAGAAGAATGCGCGCCCTCTACCTTCCACGACAATTTTCTCAGGTACAAGTCCTCGGCTGGCGTCTCTTTGAGATGGTACTTACCACATTTTGGTGTGTACCATCCACAGAAGCGTAAGTTGAGAGTAGTGTACGACGCAGCAGCTGTCACTAGAGGTGTAAGTTTGAACGAAATGCTACTGCAAGGTCCGGATCTATTGCAGTCTCTTTTAAACATTTTGTTTCGTTTTAGAGAAGGACCGATCGCGTTTAATGCCGATATAAGGGAGATGTTTCTTCAAATCAAAATGAAAGAAAACGATCGTGATGCGCTACGGTTTTTATGGCGCAACGAAAACTCTCAGGATACCGTCAAAGAATATAGGATGACGTCTTTAATTTTTGGCGCTGTATCTGTATCCCTTTTATAGCAATGTTTATTAAAAACAAAAATGCTAAAGATTTTGAGCACAAATATCCAGCTGCTACTAACGCGATCATTCACAACCACTACATGGACGATTATATTGGGAGTGAGTTTAACCTCCCCGACGCGAAACGTTTAGCCTCCGATATAGTCACGGTTCACAAATCATGTGGTTTTGAAATGCGTTCGTGGGTATCCAACGTGCCCGAGGCGCTTGCTTTAGTACCCAAAGAGCTTTGTAGCGACTCGAATTCTGATGTCAACCTGCCTTTAAATAATGACGTAGGTGCTTTAGGCGTAAAGTGGAATCCTCTGACCGATACTTTAGGTTTTCGCACGTGTCGCAATCGCAGTGGCGTATGCACGATAACTAAACGAAGTTTACTCTCCAGTGTTATGAGCGTCTACGATCCTTTAGGACTCATCATGCCAATAGTTATCCAAGGTAGAATTTTGATACAAAAATTATGGAGGGAAGGGACTGACTGGGATTCGCCGATCCCACCCAAGTATGAAGTCGACTGCAAGTCGTGGTTTGATCAGATTGATTCTGCAGCTAATCTCCGTATTCCGCGATGGTACGTAGGCAAATCAGAGCAGTGCAGCATTCAACTTCACGTTATAGCTGATGGGGGGGAACAGGCTTATGCCTCCGTTGCATATTGGCGTTATGCGTTCATTGATGGTTCAGTTAGTTTAGCGCTGATAGGCAGCAAAGCGCGTGTTGCACCTTTAAAGCCACTTTCTATTCCGCGCCTTGAACTGCAGGCTGCTCTGATCGCGACGCGTTTTGCACAAACTATTTTGAATGCTCATCGGACACAACCTTCCGCTGTTTTCTACTGGACTGACTCCACAACGGTCTTAAAATGGATTCGCAGCGACGCGCGGTGTTTTAAGCCGTTTGTAGCCCACAGGTTAGGCGAAATTTTAGAATTTTCGAATCCATCAAATTGGAAATGGCTTCTTAGCGAACTCAACATCGCAGACGATGCTACTAAGCCAAAACATTTAAAATTTACATCATCGCATAGATGGTTCGCTGGCCCATCTTTTCTCATCGATTCACCCTCAGAATGGCCACATGAACCAGAACACATCATTGACGAAGTTTTACGTACTTCTGAGTTAAAATCAGAGTACGTAGGGCATCTTGTAGATAATCCTTTGTTAGTGCCGCCGGTTCCAGACGCAGCTCGTTTTAGCAGCTGGCTACGGTTACTAAGATCTACGGCCCGCGTTTTCCAAGCCGTACGAAAGTTTTGGTCAAAATCCAGTTCACCGCGCTTACTATCGAAATCTGTTCATGATACTACGTCCCCCTCGCATCTTTCAGCTGATGACATTCTTCAAGCAGAGAAGATGCTTTTCTCAAGGATTCAGATAGACAGCTTTTCCGAAGAACTGAAGATTTTGAAAGCCTCGCAACCTGTACCCAAGACCAGTCGCATAGCCGCACTCGCCCCGGTTCTTGACAAAGATGGTCTGATTAGATTATACTCACGAATAAAATCCGCTCCTGGGGTGAGTGAGAGTGTTAAGTCACCGATCATTCTTGACGGTCGTCATCGTATTGTACACTTAATCATTTTGCATATACACGCTGAAGCCGGACATGGGAACCATGAGCTTGTGCTCAATGAAATAAGACAGACATTTTGGATTCTACGGGCTAGGGCTACCATCCGAAGCTTAGCCAAAGGGTGTCTACAATGCAGAAGACAGAATGGTCGTTTAGTAACACCAGCAACAGGCGACTTGCCACCAGAGCGGCTAGACCACCACACACGGCCGTTTACGCATGTTGGTGTAGATTATTTTGGCCCCATAGTAGTTGCAATTGGCCGACGACGTGAAAAGAGGTGGGTGGCTCTTTACACATGCCTTGTTACAAGAGCTCTACATCTGGAAGTAGTCCCTTCATTATCATCCAGCTCTGCAATAATGAGCCTTAGACGCCTAATTTCCCGGCGAGGGACCCCAGCTACAATCTTCTGCGACAACGCAACCTGCTTTGTTGGAGCCAAGCGTGAGCTTGCATCACTCTACGATGAGGCAGTAGAAAATTTCGCGACCAGCCGCAAGATCTCCTGGCGTTTCATTCCACCTGCCTCGCCATTTATGGGTGGAGCGTGGGAAAGGCTGGTACGCTCGGTGAAGACAGCTCTACGAGTCACATTAAAGGACAGAGCACCTCGAGAAGAAGTTCTTACCACGTTGCTCATGGAAGCGGAATCGATCGTCAACAGCAGGCCATTGACTTATGTACCAAACTCACCAGACACCCCCGAGGCTATAACGCCCTTTCATTTCATCCTCGGAACTTCATCAGTGACATCATGGCCCTGCAAACTTCCGGATGCAGATTCATTACGAGCGACTGATTGGCGGCTCGCTCTTAGGCTGGCTGAACATTTCTGGGCAAGATGGCTGGCTGAGTACCTGCCTACTCTAATTCCTCGAGGTCGAAACAGAAGCGAATCTGGATTATGCGAGGGTGACGTGGTCCTTATAGCGGACAATACACTACCAAGGGGTCTTTGGCTTCTTGGTAGGATAAACAAAACCTTTCCAGGACCTGACGGACTGGTTCGTGTCGCAGACGTTGCTACCAAAGGAGGTATCTTGCGCCGACCAGTCCGTAAGCTTCTGCCGCTTGTTGCACATACCCAGCCAGTTGCCACCAGAGTTTAGTGCTCCACTAGGGGTCCGGAATGTTGGCGACTGGCTGGTGCAGCCTTTTTGTTAATATATTAAACCTATTATGTAGTTATTTTGGTACTGTCAATGTATTTGTTTTTTTTTGTTTTTGATTGTGTCAAGCCTCGATGCGAGTAAAAATAAGATGTAATTTAGTTTTGAAACGATTATAAAGAGTAACAACGAGTAACTATCTAAAGTGTTTTTATTTACATTATCATACAGTCCACCAATCGTCCGTAATACCTGCCATAACTACAAGGATAGCTTTAGACCACAATCTCACCTAATGGTGAGAGATGTAGTCGACCGCTCAACGTTCAAGCTGCCAGAACGTTAGTTGCTTGGCGGCTGATTTTCTATATGGGTGATGGTAACTAGCTTGTTTTATATTTAATTTACAGTGAAAAAGCTAGACCAAAATAGTAAAACGAAAATTAGTTTGACTTTATAAAGCGGTACCTATCAAACGCGGCTTGTATGTATGCGCGCCCGTACGCATAGGGGGCCAACTCTCATCTTTTTTTTATTTTTTATTATTGATAGTTTAGCCTTTAACCCCTATCTCACCTGATGATAAGTGATGATGTGGTCTAAGATGTTGTTGAGACTAACCTAGAATTACTGGCTCCCAAGGACAGCTGCCGGAACACACCGTTAGGTGTTTGGCGACAGATTTTCTACTTGAGGGTGGTAGCTAGCCAGTCGGGCATTAGCAAATTGCCCTACCACCATGCTATAACGACTGCGATCCTAAGACAACAACCGGGACCGACGGCTTAACGTGCCCTCCGAAGCACGGAAGCGCTCAGTAGTAATATCACTAGCGGTCACCCATCCAGCTCATGACCGCGGGCGACGTTGCTTAGCTTTGCTGATCGGTTAAGAACAGCTAAGTAAACTTCGCTACGAGCGCTTCAAAACTTAGTCTTATTGAGTAATAACTTAATCTTATTGAGACTTTATACCTCCACGTCATTTAAGCAAGCCTACAATCGGTAATGGAATCGCTCGGCGTTTTGATGATGTCACAACAAATTGGCGTACTATAACGTGACATTTGATACGAAGTATCATTGATCCAACGACAAATCAGTCATATTTATCCATCCTAAAAAAGTTACTTTCTAGTAGCGGATTTAAACTTCATTTCGACCTTAATTTTATTATTAAATGGTTTAAATTATGTGTAAATAAAGTACAATGGATTTATTTCTATTATTCTAAAATAAAGGCAGCAAAATGTAACTAAAATAGTTACTGACAGCTGTTATGCATCGTGTTATGAACGGGATAACGCTATATTATAAACATCTTGTATCTTGCTTGCACATCCGTGATACATATTTCATTCGTTCTTTAAGTAGGAGTAAACCAATATTGCATGACGCGAATGAGGGTCGATGATAGTTTGTGTCTACGAATGATTATTTTAAGCATGAAACAACGCTCCTTTTTATGAGTGTAGACCACAGCATGCACACCAGGTCAGATATCGAGCGTGTCCAGAGTTCAATCATTAATAGTATCTGTAGGTAGCTACGAATTGATTTGCCATAGTATACATATATATATTACATGAACCTATAAAACTTAGAGATGTGTACCTACAACCTGCGTATCCAGACTTGAGTAGGCATTTAGGTAAATCTCCTATTGGCTAGCAAACACTTCTGGTAATATTATTTACTATTTGAACAACATAATAAACGATTTTCAGACACCTATATTCGTATTTTCATTTTTGTCGATCTCAAATATGTTTATGGATCGTGCCGCAATATGATGCGGTATGAATCCGGTTATTTATTTATGTATTATAATTAATATTGGGATCATTCTTCGAGCTTCATCTGGAATAGAACCGCCGTAATTCTATTTTATATTACTCTAACATTACTTAACCCAAGAGCCGATATGAAATAAACATAGGCAATCTTGATAGATGTTACTCGTGAGGCCATCTATCTTCATTGTAGCCCCCGTGTCACACTATTGCGGAGAACGAAAGGAAAGTGTAAATTACTCTGAATAAAGTTTGTAGATGTCTGCAGGGGATCGGTTTAGATGCCTATAATTTGAAATACAATTCTCCTGTATAAACATCAGTTCAGCCTATTGAATGCAGATTGGTTGTTCGAGTTCTGTAAAGCGTTACCGACGCTACTGGAATCTTGAAAGAACAAAATTCTACTCAGGTGAATGATTTGAGTGTTCCGTTAGAAATAAACGTTGGGATCGATCCCCGGATCGTAAAGATATAGTTTTGTATATTTCTGACATAGATATTATTATCTGCTGTTATGTTTCTAGGCCAGAAGCTTCTAAGCACCAGGCCGTCCAGGCTCAAGTAGAATATGTGTTATATATCACCGATAGCCTGGCCTTATATTGACTACTGTGTGAACGCGTTAATAAATTTTTATCCCGTCCCTGAGAGAACACTGAAAATAACCTGACCCCGAATATGTGGATTGCGCTGAGCTACTGCACAAAGATGTATTCATTCATAAGTAAATTTCGTCAGTACTAATCACACTTCGACCAAACTTTAGCAATCTAAACCCTTTCCTCGGCCGCAGCATAATCCCATCTGGCTTCAACTTTCTAATTCCAAAAAAGTCCGAAACTGTTTATTTCCTAATTTCTTTCCCGAACAAAAAGTGGATGACACGGGTGGAATGAAGACAAATAGCGTCCCGAGACACATTCTTTTTTATTCGTATTCTTCACTGATAATTTATTTCTTCCTGATAGATAATCTAGGAGTCTCCAAGTTTCTACTCAGTGAATAAAGCCTCTTGTGGGCAGGAATGTAGCACTATCGATCGCGTCATTCATTCATCAACGTAGTTTTTACCACGTTTCATTTCAGCTGATAGCAAATAATAACTTATCTGATATAATAAAGACAGTTTCTAGCTGTCCGGAGTCTGGAACAGTGTTATGTACATAGCAATAGGCTCGCCCTCAATAAGAAAACATTTTTTTTTCTTTTTATGTGATTGTGACGGAACAAGCTCGAGGCCCACCTGATGTTAAGCGGACTAACCTCTGCCTGTAACAGATGCATTTCGTCACAGTTCACGAATTGCACTGCGCCCGTCACCTTCAGATATAGTTGTTAAGTCGCATGTGCATGTAATTTCACTGGTTCTTAAGGACTGCTGCCGGAACACACCGTTAGGTGCTTGGCGACAGATTTTCTACTTGAGAGTGGTAGCTAGCGAGGCGGACAATCGCAAAACGCCCTTCCACCATGCGGTGAAGCTCAAGGTGAAGCTTTGGAAGCGCTCATAGCGAAGTTTACTTAGCTGTTCTTAACCGATCAGCAAAGTTAAGCAACGTCGCCCGCGGTCATGAATTGGATGGGTGACCGCTAGTGACATTACTACTGAGCGCTGCCGTGCTTCAGAGGGCACGTTAAGCCGTCAGTCCCGATTGTTGTCTTAGGATGGCAGACGTTAAAGCATGGTGGTAGGGCATTTTGCGAATGCCCGCCTGGCTAGCCACCACCCTCAAGTAGAAAATCTGTCGCCAAGCACCTAAGGGTGTGTTCCGGCAGCTGTCCTTGAGAGCCAGTACTTCTAGGTTAGCCTGAACAACATCTTCGACCACATCATCACTTACCTGATGGTGAGATAGTGGTCAAAGGCTAACCTATCAGGCATAAAAAAAATAAAACCCTCAAGTAGAAAATCTGTCACCAAGCACCTAAAGGTGTGTTCCGGCAGCTGTCCTTGAGAGCCAGTACTTCTAGGTTAGCCTGTACAACATCTTCGACCACATCATCACTTACCATCAGGTGAGATAGTGGTCAAAGGCTAACCTATCAGGCATAAAAAAGGCGGCGGTGGGGTTCGAACCAGGGACCTGCGGCACGGCAGTCCAAAGTTATTACCGCTCGGACATCACTGCTTCAAAAAACTTATCGAGAAGAAATGCTCTTGTCGAAGGTGTTAACAAGCTAAGCCTATAATTACTAACTTTCAAGTACTGCTGCCGGTCCTGACTAGTGGGTGCTTTGCAGCTAATATTCTACTAGAGGGCTGAAAGACCCGTTAGAAAGGCAGCAAGCGCTCAATCGAGAGTTACGTGCATATTTTATTTCCTTCTATTTCACTTCTGTCTCACAAACGTGTTGAAAAATGTTACGTGTGGCGCTCGTGCGTGAAAGTTATTGTAAACTGGAAACTATGGTTTAAATATTGTCCTCACGTTTACAATACCTTCTTCCCGCATTTGGATCACAACGTACTATTTTCAATAATATTGTAATGATCGAGCAAAAAGCCGAACGTGAACGGTGATAGAGCGCCTAATCTGAAAAGAATTACAAAACCTAACAAATCAACAGCCGGAACCGTTGAACAAAAACCTCCTCACCAAGGGGGGAATAACACCCTTGACTAGGGTTGCCAGATCAAGGTTTGTCAATTCCTGGACATTTCTAGGGTCAGGAAGGGAGATGGTACTTTAACCTCAAGTTAAAATTCACTTTATGGGTATTTTTAAGTGAAGTAGGTATTTTAATTATACTTTGAAATCTCACTCACGGCTGGCATACGCCGTGCGTAGCATAATATTGGTACCCGTAAGTTTGTGAAAAAACCTAAAACTAGCGAAATTCGGGGCAGCCAGGCTAAATAACTGGACACGGGACAAGACAAGACAGATTGCAAATTATGCAGCCCTTTTTTAACAGACTTTAAAATAAAGGTTCGTTGAGAGTAGTGCGTTTTCGAACTACCTATATGTTTATCGATGCGGATTTCTGTGATCGCTATCGTCTGAATAAAATACTAAGTAATTTCACATAGATTTATTTTCTTTACATTTCACCTCCAATCACTCCTACCTTATAAATTATACTTATTCTACACAATACGCACATAGTTTATCTCTCTAAAGCCAAGTAATTCAATCATCAGATAAAAAATATCAGACTTATAAAATAAAACCGACCAAATACAAAACGAATCAACTTTTCTTGTAACCACCAACATATATTATTTTTATATTGATTGAGTATTATTTATTATTATAAAAAGGAACTACCTGATGATTAAACAACGGGGTCTCTAATAACTCTATATGTAACTACATATAGAGTTATTTGGAAGGTACAAAAATATATGCTGAGTTGCAAAATTGACAATTGAAATTAGTATTTAGAAGTTGCAACTAAGGATAAAGATGTAACAAAATGTTCAAAAAGAGATTAAATTATTTGAAAAAATACTGTATAATGTACAATTTGGTACAATGGTACTGAAGGAATAATAAACATGTGACGAAGCAAAGAACATTTAATCGGCTGGATGCTAATTCTAACACAGCAATGTACAGGCTGACCCATTTTATATTATTGGAGCGAAAACATCGCATTTTTTTGCCAGTACACATAGGTAAAGTCATATGAGAAAAAGAGAGACTATAAAAAATACTGTATTTCAATCTGCTGTCAAATACTTAAACAAGGTATTTGTTTATTCTCATAAAAGCTATCATAAATGCGTCCCGTTTGTATAAACGCAATAAAAGCTTAAATTTTCAATGTCACCTCTTCATAGAAATGTGCTTGTATGATTAAGGTAAAAAAAATAACTTAAAGGTTATCAGAATCAAATTTTTATTTGTAAATGTTTCGAGGCTCATAATGTCTGATTAGATAGCCTAGCTTATAAGAAAAGGCAGATAAATGCATAACACAACATTATTTTTAATGTCTGGCATTATTGTAAATGTCTAATAAAATATTGAGTTTTATTTTGAATTTAAACATCTGCACACATTTTTCGAATAGTTTTTACATGGTTCCATATTAAAAAATTAATGTAAACGGCGAAATAATTTCTACTTAGTGTTCTATCGTAATTTTCGATTGTATTAGAAGTTTTTTTTTTCTGAATTTATTGTAAATGTCTGACGTCATTGTAAATAGACGTCCATTTACAATTATGTCCGATATTTACAATAATGTCATCATGTAACAGGCAGACGCTATGTCTGTTTGGAATCTCGAGATCCGATTTCGATCTGGGTTGAACAGATATTAGATTTATCCACTATTCTCAATTGTGCAACACTCTACAATTGTGCCCTGTGGCGATAAGGTCTGACGTACCGTGGTTGTTTAGGCACCACTGCCTACCAATTTTTATTGCGTATTGTCTTTAAAATAAAACACGAATGCCTTAATATTGTACTATTCAGTTTAGTTCACAGTTATTGTAACAGTTAATTACACAAAACACTTTTCACTATACGCAGTGTTACTCAAATATAGAGAAGTTACCGGGTGGCTGAATCGGCACTTGCCCGATCACTGTTTCTCAAATGTTGTTCATATCGTACAAAACTTGAGCGATCGTCCTAGAAGCTTCCACGCTGCTAAGCGCAATGCAAGCGAGATGCGCCTCGTACGAACGTAGTTGCCTGTAAACAAAAAGCTGGTCTTATTAAACACTTACTAATAAAGCTTTTTTTCAGTTTTTATACTCTCGATCTCACATGTTGGTAGGTAATTTTTTATCTTTAGTGCAGGCAAAATGTACCCAAATCGTACACATTAACACTAAAATAGAATTAATAACATAGCATAATTGCAATAACATAAAAATTATGCGCTCAAGAATGGTTAAGAGGTTTTTTTTTATGCCAGATAGTTTAGCCTTTGACCACTATCTCACCTGATGGTAAGTGATGATGTGGTCGAAGATGTTGTTCAGGCTAACCTAGAAGTACTGGCTCTCAAGGACAGCTGTCGGAACACACCGTTAGGTGCTTGGCGACAGATTCTCTACTTGAGGGTACTATTAGCTAGCCAGGCGGACATTCGCAAAATGCCCTACCACCATGCTATAACGACTGCCATCCTAAGACAACAACCGGGACCGACGGCTTAACGTGCCTTCCGAAGCACGGAAACGCTCAGTAGTAATGTCACTAGCGGTCACCCATCCAACTCATGACCGGAGCGACGTTGCTTAACTTTGCTGATCGGTTGAGAACAATTAAGTAAACTTCGCTACGAACGCTTCAAAATCTGGAGGTATATCCAAAAAGTGTTTCTCAACGACAGCATCGCAATAGACCGTTAGTTGCCTTTTTTTCTTCTATTTCTAGGATAGTAGCTAGCTAGACGAGCATTCACAAAATGCCTTACCACCACAAATGGTACTTTTAATTGCTGCATACCACTAAATAATTGATGCATCGAGATAATTTAAAGACCCTTCTTCATACAGAGCATTACAATGTTTTTGTTTCTTTGGTATCTTTTTGCAACATATCAATAGTACTCCATGTTCTGCGCTAAAAATCAATTTGGCACCCAACATACGATAACATTATTTTTATATTACTAACAGCCCAGATTTATATAGTCTAGCTAATTTTCATCATGCAATGTGGGAATAGCCCACAACCCTTTACATCATACAATCTGATGAATAGATTGAAGCGCTTCATTTTCAGACTATTCCATTTAATATAAACCTATCCATCCCCAGGTTAGCGGGGACCCTCAATTCTTAACTAAGCAACTGCTATCTTATATTGCAATCCCCTTAAGAGGGCCTTCTCTCGCCCAAAACCCGGTGGAGCTGGACGTCCGCTTAGCGGTAGTCAGCATCTATGTCCTCCCTAAATTAATTAATTATTGCATTTTAACCGTGGGGATCATTGGAAAATCCCCCTTCATGGGGTAGACTGTTCAGCAGTGGACAATCTTGATACAGTATTAATCAGTGGGTTCACTGTCTGTTATTATTTACTTCTGATTCTGACGAAATCTTGCAATAAAAGTCCTGGAAAAGAAAATTTAATGAAAAACTTACCGTCTCCCAGTGTTTGAGTAGATCACGATATTCCTCAATATGAGAGCTGCGGTTAATCTGATACTTTTCGTCACCGGACCTTCGTTTTCATCCTGTACAAAATTTAAAAATATTATTTATTTAATGGCTTGCTAAAAATTATTAATTTTAGGTGTAATAAAATTAATAATAATAAATTATAAAATTAATACAAATCATTCCGTAAAAAATGAAAACTGGATAAAAACATGCTGGCAATATATACATTAATAATTTAAAAAAAACACACACAAAGCCAAGCGCATTCAAAAATTACAGATTCTATGTAAAGTAAATAATATGTGAATTTCTTTATGATGGTTTTATTAATTATAAAAAATACACACAAAAACGTTTTATCATAATATAATGACGAAACTTATTCAATTAATACACTAAGCAAACAGTCTAATCGCTTATGAGGATTTCTTCCCGACAACTTTAGCTTGGACAATACATAGAACGATTACACAATAAAACTTTGTTTGGATTGTCTACGTAATAGCCGATTCGGTCACTTTCGAAAACAAGGTTTCGAGAAAAGAATACTTAATAATTCTTAATTTGTAATTGGTTGCCAAATAAAAATATGTCAGCTAGTTCAAATAAAAGAATAGTCAATATTCTATCGAAACTCAGTGAATAGTTTTTATTTGAGGTGCACATCCCGTGGGGTGCCGGGCACTGTGCGCCTTCTGTGATTTCCAAGACACCTGCCAAGCATGGGGATTATGCCCAACTCCTGCAATGGGGGACACATTTTTCAATGGTGGACGTTCCAGTGTTGAATAGTTTTTATAAACATAATTTTCTATTGGAACAGAAGCTCTTTATATAATTTTTCATTGTATTTTAAAACTTGTGATGGACCATGATATTAATTGCAACCAAAAACTTGATATTTTGTGGTTATTCCATGAGTTTACACAGAAATTTTTTTTTTTGGCAAACTAATTTTTTAAATGTTTTTTCTACTTGATACTAGTTTCTAACCTTGGTTTTGAATGTGGTAGATGCAGTAATAGCAAATTAACTAACGTCTATCTACTTTATATAATAAAAAAACTATTTAACTCTTATATATTATATCCTACGGCTAAACAATGAATAATTGGACCACTAATTACGATGAATAAATACTTACATACTAATTTCCTACGACTAAATTTGTTTTTATGCTTTTACGCAAAAAAACATGAAGATGATACACTAAATGAAGTGTAGGCCAAAAAGCAAGACAAATACACAAAAACACGTACTTTGCATGAAGACAAACATGACATTAATTGTTTTTTGTTGATGATTAAAATGGAATTTAACATAACTCTACTAGTCCCAAACTCAGATTGAAACCATCGACATAACATTTATCAACAAAACAAAATTATCTTTAAATCTTTAGTATGCATTGTTCTGCATTATAAACTCGAACTGCATCAATAATAGATGCCTATTATTTAAAGCAATCTAAAGATAAACGAACTTCCTTTATTATCTGTAAGACACAGTTCTATACTCAACATTTGCTTTGCGAATCTTTGAACGTCGAATCTGCTATCTTTAATGGGGTTGATTACTGAAAACAGATGGCGCTGCGTGTTTGTTACTTGACAGAAGATTAGCTTACATACCGATTTTGATCCTTTCTGTACATCACTAGTTCTGTTGTCTTAAACAAAAGTTTTCAATTTCTCGAGTAATGAAATCTATACCTGGCATTTCACTAATTAAACAAGGATTTATTAAAAAAAAAAGAAGAGTGCTTACATAATGTGAAGGAAAGCTGATCTATTCAAAAGGTTAAACTTTATTACAAGAAAATACCCCATACCCACAAATTATAGTACCCCAGCGGATCACCTGCCGTTAACGAACTGCAGTGGCCAATTTGGAAGTCACTCAACAGTCTCCGTGCCCAAGTTGATCGTTGCAAAAGCAACCTGGCCAAATGGGGAATAAGGGACAGGTTAGATGTAGAATATGAATGTGGTGACTCTGAGCAAAATATGGCACACATACAGTCGTGTCCCCAGTGCCCGACGACCTGCATACAAGATGACCTCAATTATGCATCTTACAGAGCCGTGGAGGTGGCCTCCTATTGGGCAAACATTATCTGAGAGTCAATTAGCCATTGATACGAAATGAATGAATTTTATACCCAGCTTCAAATTGGTTTTTGTACATCATTATACCAATAAATGAAATAAGGTCAAATCTAAGTCTTTTACCCATTATCTCTTTCAGGATTAATAAGGAATTTGTAAACTACAATTTCTCGACATTCAGGTGGGACATAACAACCATTTTTTTAAATAAAATGTAGTAAAATAAAAAATATAACAAACATTTCCGTACAATTTGACCTTTTTTAAGTAACAAACACTTAGCGCCATCTGGTTTAACTAACTTGACAGTGGCCTTCCCCAATGATTAAAGTTCTACGGGTAGAAGTGGGACAATACAGTTACTATAATCAGACTAAGTATCTGCGCGACCATCTCTGCATAGTGACAGATATTGTCACCCGATCGAGTGTACTGGGAAACAGAAATGGCACAAGCTGCACCAACTACCTTCTCTAAACTCAGGAACACCTTGTTGCCACCAATGTATCACGCCGCGCAAATCGATCATGCACGATCTAGCTTGACTATATAACCATAGAGGAAACTGTCAATATATTGTGACCGTTTTACATTGGTTGAGCTCATTGATTAATTTAGAAATGTGCTACGAAATATCACGTTTATGGCGTTATTTTTATACAATATACTAAACGTAAATCTGAATTTGGGACTAAAAATAAACGTTAACAAAAGCAAGCTGTTTGACGCATTCCCATTCTCACCGTGACTGGTTCCGGTGCTGCAGACCGGCTCATTTCGGCCCTGTTCTGTACGCACACACACATATACGTTAGTGACGTCACACTATGCACGCGTGTGCGTGTTAAAATGGACATGAGTGAGTTTAATACCCATGTACGAGTAAGCTGTCTCCACTGTTATAAAAAAGCATGGCTTGAATGTTGTATTGAGAATTTTATTCAAAGCATGAGAGCCGTATTTCACGTGGATTCATAATGTGATGGAATGAAATAGAGTGAATAGATGAAACACAATAACTATTGGCTAAAATGTGATTAGAAGAAATACTTTTTACTTTAGATTTTTTGCACTACGTTAGTCATCGCCGAGGCGTCAGTTGATTTGCTCATAGATTTACCTTGCTTAAAATGACTTTCTCAGTAATTAAGGTATATGATGAGAAATTTTCTGAGATAGCTATGGTACCAAAGACAATTAGATAATTCTTCATATTTTAAGTTCGGGTCGATAAACAAGCTTAAAGTCCTCTTATTCAGAGAACCCAATAATGTTTCAATGTAGTGTTTTTTCACACCCAACCCCAACGAAAGATCTAGTTTTATTTTCGAAGTTTACACAAATGTATCCGTGGGGATACATGTACCGTGTGAGTCGTAAGAGGCAACGAAAAGAATAATACCAGATGGGGGGCAGCTGCGCCTTCTAAGAACTGTCATCTTACACTGGGATACTCAAGACGACTGCCAAGCGTCGGGATTATGTTATGGCAAACATTTGTTGGAGGTGATGATTAAAAACACAAAAGTTACTGCCGTCAATTTCTACTGATAATTCATAAGTCACGTTTGTATGTTGCTACGTTTTCAAGTATAAACTAGTTAACCGATTCCGATGAAATTGAACAATAGAACAGTCGAAAGGGCATATATGGATATAGAGTACTTTATCACGATTTAACACGAAGTCCTCGGGCAAATTTTAAAAGGATGTCATCGCAAAGACCTATTTAATGTTCTTTTCTTACCATAAGTTCTCTTGGATTAAACATATCGGCGGCATGTTTGTTAAGAGCTGCGAGCGCTGCATTTGGAGGGTATCCGAGTGTGACTGGCTTATTGGCTTCAGCTTCAGCCGCTGCGTGCCGTCGAGAATTGTAGATTGCTTTCAAGGCCTAGAAATAATGGTAATACGTTAACTGTCAAATTCGGAACACAACCTCATCATTACGTGGGATGTGATAGTATCATGATATCATCCCACAGTATATAATAATTAGTAGTTTATAATAATTAAATCATAACCAAATTCCACAGCACAAAGTCGTCGATAAGGGCATGTTCTGAATAAAAACAAGATGAAAGAACATGCTTTTAATCATTGATAATTGTGCCCTGAAACTCAATTTTATAAACCAATGGGTATTTTTGAGTTCAAGTGGTTACCCTTTGGACTTGAAAACTAAACATCGTCACCCTTGACATTTGAAACTTTACATAAGTGTTCACACATACATTGTTACAAATGTATTTAGGGTTTATGAAATCGATCCGAATAACCTGGTACAGTGGATTGTTACTGAGATATTAAATGGTAGTGCAGATTTAGTTCTCACGTGAGGCGTGCAGTGTTTATCCGTAAGATGGTTGAGCAGCGCAAAAGTTCTTCTAGGCACGCGATCGCAGTCCAGCCACATGCACGGTGCCTCGCTGCCCGCTCCATTTGGGCAATGAACCCGTGCACAGTGAGAGAACACGTCTGCCGCTGAGGTAAACGCCCTGAAAATTAAGTATAAATTATTCATTTACAGATGTCCAAGTATACCAGACATGTCAGGCATTTCACAGAACAGTAATTAGACTACAGATTCTTACTTGTTACTTTCCTCGCTTTCTGGTATGTTTCCCTTAGTCGGCTCTTACGACACACACGGGTAGAAATGCGGGAGTTACATCGAACCCGGCACCCCACGGGGTTTTTATTTATACCTATTATTTATTTCAACAATGTATCCGTCCCCTTTAGTCTGCTGCAATTTTCGGCACCTCAGTTCAACGTTCAAACTGACGTGGACATTGATCAGGACATGAGCGGACATTGATCAGACATAAATGAAAGGGGTTTCCTCAGAAGAAACTTGAAAGTATTAAAAGTGACAAAAATGAAGAGATTAGCGTGGAATGGATAATAGAGGGATGAAAAACATGAAAGAGAGAGAAAATGAAGTGTCGACCAATAGACAGAATGTAGGGGTAAATGAATGTAAAATAGGATATTCTTGAACAGGGTGACGAATAATAATAATACGAAAAGAGAGAGCAGTGACAGCTGATAAAGCGGGGCGAAGGAGAAAACCTGATGAGACGATGGATAGAGCACCATTTGCAGCGAAATTATAGTCACATGAGACTTAACAACTTTATGTCTCAGGGTGATGGGCGCTATGCTATTTGTCACTTGTGACGAATGTATCTTTCATAGACAGAGGCTACCGCTTACCGCCAGGTGGCCCTGTAATTTCGTAATTACTATTACGGCTTTCAAGGACAGATGCCAAAATACACTGTTAGGTGTTCGGCGACAGATTTTCTATTTAAGGGTGAGGATCTCCTTAGAACTATCAATACATAGTACATAGATTAAAGGGTCTTTCAACTTCTCTTTCACTTCTCATCTCTTAACATCAGGCTAGCTATGCTAATGAAGCATTTATTTAATTAGACAAGCTTACTTTCCGCATCCTCTCCAGTGGCATATCCATGGGGTGTCATCTGGTGCAGCGGGTTGCAGTGGCGGCGGCGTCGCTGAAGGTGCTGGTTTGATTACCGGCACAGGGGACGGTGATGGCGAAGGCGTCGGTACAGGCTTTTGCTAAAAGTCATAAAACAGTGGTAGTCTTTCAATTGCCAATTTTTTTATTAAAATTTATCGATAGTCATTTAGCAGGATATTTTTAGATTATTTTTCAAGATGCCTGCTTCGGCTGTAAATGTAATTACGATAATTGTTCTTATTAGATTATGGGTACTAAAAACATGCAATGATATACGGGCTATTCATGGTTAGATGGCGACAGATTGTGATCTATGTATTATATTATATACTGTATTTATCACATTAAGCATAAATACTGAATATTGGCCTAATATATTTTGTGGCACACTTCACTGAAAAACTATCAAGCCTATTGATTTGTGACAGAAATTTAACTTCAAATCTAGATGTGTGATCTCTCAAAAAAATATAATTTTATAACCATAAAAAAATAAACATTAACAATTTCGTATTAATTGGATAGAACTTTATTGTACTTTAACGCCATCTGTTAGAAAACCTAAAAGTTAACACCGCTGCAACAGTACTAAACTCAATACTCAAATACATCGTAGTTAATCTACTTAACGATAGATTACACCACTAGAATCAGGTTGGTTAATAAACGCGAGCCCTCACAAAGCTCAGCTCTTTGCATATTTAAAGCATATTTAAAGGCGAAAAACGTATGTAGTGATGAAATTCTTCCATTATTACGAAGTTCAACCTGCAAACCTGCAGTTGTCAAAAAATACTATTAAAGACCTACCTTCGGACATGGGTCAAAAATTGCGTTTTGCGATGTCATTTGTAGCTATTTTCAAAGTTTTCCGAACGGTGTAAGAGAACGTAATAAACGCTATTTTTGCCTAGACCATCTCAAAACGAATTCTAAATGTAAATTTTTTTAGCATTAGTTGGTGTTATTTTTGCTAACAATAGGCTATACGAACGCCCTATTTATCTCGCCCGAGAGCTAATAGTCAAGTGCAAGTACGTACGAGAGCCGTAGAGTTCAGTACCATTATAATATTATTTATTATTTGACCTCTTAGCAACCGCAGTAGACGATATCGTCAATTTCTACGATGCGCATAGGTTAAAACGCATACTTATTATGTAGGTGTTGTCGGAACTGTATGAAAATTAAGAAAATGTTTCATTAAGAACTTACTACTACTAGCTTTCACAGTCGGACAGATAAACAGCAGTGACATGATATCATGTGTTTGTTATTTTAACTCAGCGGTAATGGATATTGTAAAATTGACTAACAGAATAACTGAACGTACCTCGACTTGTTGGTTGACAACAGTTTCTTTATCACCAATTTTTGTATTTCCGACCATAATCGGTTGCCGCGTGATCACTTGACGTATCAACGGTTGCTGAGTTTTCTGTGAATAGTTTCATAAACATTACTCTAAGTTTTTGGATCTCGCGAGTGAGTATTTTATGGGCCTTGGCACACCACGTCAACCCGTGTTGGGATACACCAACACCGTCTCAACCAAAACAATGTATTAACTCATACTCTCGGTTCAACGTGTATGTGCCATCAAATCATAATGTAAGTAACGCATAGTCACGCAAAACATAACAAAAATTTTAAAAAACGTTGACGCTATATTTTTTTGCTATTTTTAGACGATAGGGGAATCAAGTTGGTATGTTGTTCGATGCCTTTGAACACCGACTCAATACGCTTTTCACTGCAAAAACTTTGAATCCTGAATCAGTAGTCTAACTCTAACCTTGAAAATAAAGGTGAAAATATGACTGATTTAAGAGACGGTAGTTGGCTACCTCACTGCAACTATAAACTTGAAAAATTATAGTGTCTATGTCAGCATTTACTGCAAATCGGTAATGTTTTGTTACTTTCTTCATCGTGGCATCATCATAACGATAATAAAAATCTTATTTCTCCAAATTCAATCAACTATGACCCAGAACAAGAATCAATCTCGGTAGCGATGTAATGATGCTATATTTTATTCCGCAACACAGTAATATACTAATTTTTGTTAGCTGGCTAAGTTCATTTCAACAGTAGTGGTAGCCATACAAACAACCCTTTTACCACCTTTTGCTATTGTTAAAGATATTTCTAAGGCGTCATTCTAATCAGCAGTCACTTGCACGATCGTGCAACCTATCCATCCAAGTGATATCTATTAAAGGTCACGCGATCCATTTAGTACTTTGGTCGACGGATCAAATTAAAACTGCCAGACAGGACACCGCCTTAATTATTAGCTACCCCTACCCCACAACTTGAACATTATGTGGCCCTTTTAACTGGAAAACCAGCACGCCTATAGATTTGTGCTTTAACATAGTAATTTAACTTCATATCTAGATGTGTTATCTGTCAAAAAAAATAATATAACCATTAATAGTAGATTATTAACCAAGGGCTGTATGACATCAATTGCATACGAGTTCGCTCAGGCGCTAATTAACCCGAGTATGCAATTGATGCTTACGCCCGAGATAAATACTCTGCTTTACATATCGATTGTGAGGTTAGTAAACAACAAGACAGCAGGTTTCAATGAACATTTATTAAGAAGAAAAAAATGTGTATTTAATTAAAATTAATAGTAAAATTATTACAATTTGTAAGAGATATGGTCACGTTCTTTTTAGGAATATTTATAGTTTGAATATGAGTTTGTGATGATAAGACTTGAGTTTGAGTGACTTGAGGTTCTTGCATCGTAAATGGCGGCAGTTGACTGGTACTATTTTCTTCATTAAAAAATGGCTCAGATGATGTGCTTTGACGTGGTGATTTCAAGTTTATATTTTCTGTTATTTTAGAAGTAACTTTGCTTTTGTTTGCCATCGAATCTTCGATATAACCTTCGGCCACTTTGCTGGACTTCCAGCCGCCGTGCCTTTTTAACAGAGTGAGGTTGGCTCCCGAATCAGCCAATAGAGTCGCTGATGTTCTGCGAAAGCAATGCCCGGTGTATAACTCTACGTTACTCAGTTTTAAATATGTGGCTATTTGCTTTGGCATATAACAAATTTACAGGCAAATTTGTTTTTTCCTATTACTTGTCTGTGGCATTTTCCTTTACTGTAATTAAGAAAAAAACGATTTGTATCCACGTTTTCAGGCCGAAGAGCTTGATATTTTTCAACATAATTTGCAAATTCTTCATGCACAACAAATGACCGGTCAATTTTAGTTTTCGTGTTAGGCAGTTTTATGAGTAGTAATTTGTTATGTTTTTCTACATTTTCTATTGTCAAGTTTGTCAATTCCACGGTTCTGCAGGCTCCCGATATCCCAAAAATTAGAACAACCTGTAAAAAAGACATAAGTTGTATTAAAGGCACCAAATTCACATAGTAGTTATGTGAAATATTTTGGTAACTTATTAAAAAGGGCAAGTAAATACGTAGGTACCTTTATTGCTAAATAAATTTCATCCGGAGCTTCATTTAAGAATTTCTGTACTTCTTCTGCAGTAAATACCTTCGATTTCTTGCTTTTAAAGCCGTCAGACTGCCTTTTCAAGAAAGCAGTAAGTTTAGAAAAATCTTTCAAATTCACGTCATGTTTTGTCATCATTGTAGATTTTAGCATGGAATAAAAGCACCATAAACTGGAAGGTTGTAGCCTCTTAGATAATTCATCAAAATATGATATAAAAACACTTTCAGAAAGAGATTTCACTTTTTTTTCTGACCGCCATTTCATAAATTCGTCGTATGCCTTTACATATCTTTCTTTCGAGTTCGGCGGTAATATATTTTCGACAACTGTTTTTGCCCTTTCTTTAATAAAATCGGGCGTTAGATCTATGTCTTCGTCACTAGACATGTTTAAAACTTTTGAAAAAGAACTCAAACAAGAAAATTAATTATTTTCGCGATGCTTTCGCGCCTACTAGTAGACTGCCTTTTTTTTTCACGCACGCAAGCGCTTTAAATCTTGCTGGCCAGTTTGATTTTTAAATCGATTCCATCTAACATACGATGTGGAAACAAATAGTTCCATATTTAAAATAAAATCTTTATAAAATAAATTGTCTAGATTCCGATTCGAGTAATTAATCGATACCGAGAAAAAAAAAATAACTTTTTAAAAATATTCTTCGTGCAGTATGAGTATGACAGTTCTTTTTTCAAATTCCAAAACCTATGCTGTAATGATAGTCATACACCCCGGCATTCAGGGGTGTAAGGGTGTACTTACAGAGCAAGAGATATGTAAAAGAAATGAACATGAACAATTTTGTATAAGTTGGATATAATGTTATTGTACTAATACCGTCATCTGTTAGAAACCAAAGAGTTAACATCGCTGCAACAGAACTAAACTCAATACTTAAATACATTGTAGCTAATCTAATTAATACTAGATGACACCACTAGAATCAGGTTGTAAAATAAACGCGAGCCCTAACAAAGCTCAGCTTTTGCAAGTATAAAAACATACACGATTATATATTCATGTCCCGGCATTAAGTCCTCACCGTGGAAATAATCAACACACGTCAACACACTCACAATCCAGGTCTGACATCATATTTTATATTTAACACACGAAAATATGGCCCAGCCAGGACCTGACCAGAGATTCCAAGCTGTGCAAGCAGAAATAACAGAGCATCCCGCACATGACTTTAATTTTTTTTTATTGTATACTTCTAATTTTTGTAAAGAAATAATAGAGGTCATAAAAATAATACCAATCGTGACAATATCGTGATGAAGGTGATCTTACCGCTGTGGTCTTGTTTTCCTGTACGTTGACAACCTGAGTCCTTTGTGGTTGAACAACCCTATGTGCAACGGTCTTTACCGGCGTGTTCATTATAATCTGCTGGTTATTGGAGACTATTATCTGTGGATTGTTGGATGACGTGCTGATCAAGGCCGGTGGATTCTTTTGGGTAACGACTATCTGTTGACAAATTTGATAGTTTCCATTCAAAAATTATCAAGAAGAGAATCCACCTTTCTATGACATATTGATGAAGCGGGCAACAGATCGTTAACTGCCTAAGCGCTGCGCCGTCAAAAGTGATATTGATACAAGACGACAAGCACCTAATCGTGTGCTCCGGAACCTATCTTTGAAAGCCAGTTCCCACTCTACGATAACCATGTTCTTATCACTTATTTTCACGTGAGATTATGGACAAAGGCTAGCCTCTTTTCGTCAGCATCGTTCGCCTAGTGGTCATGGTACAACATTATTTTTCTTTCATATGCCTGTTGCACCTTCATTGCCTGTGTCCCCAAACTACACACTAATTTCTCTCATCACACTCTGAAGCACTGCCCATGAGTTTCCGGGTCAGGGTTCCGTCAGTGTTCCATCAGGGACGGAAACAAAATGATTGCATACATTTTGTATTGACATGTCACATTATTCCGGGTCAGGTCTATCCGGACTGCCAGTGTCCCGCAAATCAAATGCTTAATCAGCCCGGATCTCGGGAGGCACTTTAACGATATAACGATTGCAAGGTTTATATATCCTTGCTAGGGTTTACTTCCTTTAATTCTTCTTTTTATTATTATTAGATTACAAAGTAGCCTTTCATTCCTGTTCTATGGGTCTTTAACTATTCGTCTTTGCATGGCACCATAGTGAAAGCACTTACCTGTTGGGGTTGATTGACAATTTGCGCCTTATGTGGTTGAGGCTGAGTAGTTATGATAGGTTGCTGGCTGGGCGTCATCTGAGGCGCGCTCTGTAAAATTATTGAATATAATATTATTTATCGCCGAATTTTCTGAAATAAATATGCTCCGAAACCAATAAAATCACTACACACATTAACTAAAAGTAACTACTCGAAGTAACCAAAAACAGGGGACAACATGAATAAAGAACTTTCTAGAGATTTCAAACTAATATATCCAACTAATTACACAAATATACCGTACCCATAAAACATGCAAGACATTGAAAAGTATTAATAAGTCTTTTCATAACTAACGCCTGCTTTGTGGAAAACAAAGCAATTAAAAAATTAATTCGCTGAACTACATTTCCACAAATCTTTACACTGATTGAACTGACATTTTTAATGTAAACAAAAAAATATTGAGTACAAGCAAATAGCATCTGCCACAAACTTTATGTGACTGAAAGAGAATACCTGTTTCCCACCAACCATAATTAGACCTCCCAAGATAAGATTTCCCAAACACCTATGAGCGTTGCTAAGTATAAAAGCAAATGTTTAATACACAACTGTGCAAATGACTTAAATTTCAAGCTTCTCCAAGCTTGATTTTCTTGACGAGAATCACATGCTAATAATTTATAAAATACCATAGTAACACACCACTATTAAAAGCACTTCTTGAACCACCTCACAGAAGTTCTATTTGGAATTTACTTTTTTCATTGATACAAACTTAAGTTGCTGCCTTTTTTTTAATATTGTTATGTTTGCAATAACGCCTGCTATACAAATTTTTAATGTAATCCGTATAGCAGGCGTTATTGCAAACATAACATATTATAGTTACGTCATCATTTACAAGTATAAATTGCAAAATTGGTCTTGTTTGTAGTACAAAGTTAGTTGAACTATAGATGTCGCCCATCCCATTACGGTTAACATCCCAGTATGGTTAAAGAAAAATAGGAAAAAATTGAGTTATGACTCATTGTCATGTTAACTCAAGGTTAGAGCATATCCCGGCTAAAGAGGCGGATGGACGTGGGATCGAATCCCGCACATTAATTAAATTTTTCCTTTCATATATTTGTAATTTTGTAATGTTAATTTGATGCCGTTTGTAACTCTATAAACGACATCAACTCAAGTTTGTATTTAATAAGTGTGTATTGATACTTCTATGCGAAATGACTTAATAGTGCTATAGCTTTTCCCTCCAACAACACTAACACTTCTACACGAACACAACACTACAAGAGCTAAGCTCACCGAGGCTATTGGTTGAGTTGTGCTCACAAGCGTCGGTTGCGGTGACATTATGACGCGCTGACCAGATTGTATCATTCCAGTATTCTGTATAGAAAAGCCAATTGAAAACATTGTACATTTTAACATTACCGAACAAGTACGCATACTAAACAAAAACATTTTTGTTTTCGTATAAAAAAGATAAATTTCAGCAGCATCTGAACCGCTACCACATGATTCCTTTCAGTCACATTACTATGCTATGGAAGCGGGTACTGGAGAGCCAATTTTTTGCCATCCGTTTTAATGGCACGTCTTTTTGACTTTGGCGACATCTACCCAAATAATCTTAAACTAATTAATGATGATAATGATTTGGATGCTGCAAAAACTATACACTATCAAATTTCGTGTGAGCTGTTATCGAGCAAAAGTAATCCTAAGGACGCATACCACGGAGCTTACGATATTCGTATAAATTAAAGAATAAAATAGATTAATGCCGGTCCCAGAAGTTTTTTTCTTCTAGATACATGACGCAAAAGAATATTATGTTTTCTTTATTCACTTTCTTACTAAAATAAAATACGTTGATGAGGAGCGCTATATCATTATTATTTACATTTTGTTCTGATGTATATAAAAATACCTGGACTATACGCACTATAACTTACGTAATAAAGAAAAACTTCATCAGCCCAAGACAAGACTGGTAAAAGTGAAAAAGCAAGGCATTTATAATAAAGTAATGATGTACAATAAACTGCCTTTAAATATTACAAAACTAAATACAATTAAGTTTAAACGTAAAATATTTTTTTTTTTCTGTCTAATCCATTTTACTATTTGAACGAATTTCTGACGATGCGACTAACTGAATCCATGTTTTATAATGACAATTTTGAATAACATTTAAATTGGTGATAAATTATTGGAACTACATACGACCTTATTATATACCTTCATTCTACTTTAATATTTGTATTATATACTCCTAAATGTGATAAGTTAATGTACTTGCATATTCCTAGCAGGATAGTTAATAAGTAGTTGGTAAATGTATTTATGATGTTCTTAATAATGTAATTTGACTTGCCTTGTATAACATCCAAAGTTATATGGTGAATAAATATTTCTATTTTATTTCTATTACCTATGCCAAAACGTGTCAAAGCCCAATTAATGCATTGGCTTGGAATACAATTCTGAAACATGGTTATTTAGCCTCTGCCTTCAGGGAATCGAGTTATGAAGATATGTTATACTCCAAATCTGCAATTCTACAAATAGAACCCAATGTAGATCATATAAAGTAATGTAGCGCTCCTTGTGACCGTGTTTTAGTCAATAAGAAAATGAATTAGCTTTTATAATCACATTGATTTAACTCATTGCATCTACTTTGCCTCAAATACTATATAAACCAGTACGAAACACATAATAATCCTTGGTGATTATTGTTTGCTGACTGGCGGGGCAGAGCGGCGCGGAGGCGGTACCGCTTTTAATATATACTAATATAAAGAGCCCGTAAAGAGTTTCGTAGTAGGCTGGGAAAAGGGGAGTCAGAGAGCTTCCAAACTTTACATTTCCGCGCCACTACCTCTTACTGTTCGCTTTCAGCTTTTAGCTTACCAATTTTTAAGACATAGATTCAAAGCAGAGCTTGTTTAACCTTATGAAAAAGTCAACTGAGAAGCTAGGCAACTAAGTTTTTTCTTCTGTTATAGCTACTACCATATTAAATAAATAGAGCTGCGCTCACCGACATAACGGGTTGTGACGAGCTCACAAGCGACGGTTGCGACATTATGACGCGCTGCGCTGTTTGTATAATCCCAGAGTTCTGTATAGGAAAACTTATTTTGTAAATATATATCTAATGAAGCACAAACATTGAATTTCTATTATCTGCACACGCAACACAAATTCTATTAAAGATTTAAGTTGGTCTTCAGACAGGCCTTATAAACAGGGTTATTGGTAAAATGCTAACAACCTCTTAGGGTTGACTTCTGCTAGTCCTAACAAACATTTTGAGATGTTTTTTTTTTGTTTTTTTTTATTTTATTTTTTTGTTTGTTTTTGTGTATTTGATGGAATAAGGACGAGGAGCATCTGATGTTAAAAGTCTCTTGTGCCTGTAATTTATTATTTCCATATCTTTTATTACTTTGCTCGATGTAAATATTCAAAACTCTATTCCAAGGGAGCGCGGCGCGGTCCAGTTTTGCCGTTTCTGGCACTCTTAGCTCGGAGTAGGCATTGTCTTTTACTACGAGACACAGAGTTCAAAAGTGTCAGAAAATACAAGAAAAACTTAATGTTTTAAAATAAAAATAAAAAAAAACAAATGTCATCTCGAAATGTTTTAGGACTAGCAGAAGTCAACCCTAAGAGGTTGTTAGCATTTTACCAATAACCCTGTATAGCAGCATTCTGTAGTAAAAAGCTAAACCTGCTCGGTGAGGGCCAAGACACATCATTCTACTGACTACTTGATATCATTATGAAGAACGCGGAAGCATATTTTTATCTTTTACTAATCGATCTTTATAAGACTGTCGTTACCGCCGAATGGAGGTATCTAACAACGCTTTTTTCTGTCTACAAATTTACATGCAAAAGGACTAGGAATGTAGAGCAGTCTCACCGATGTCGGTTGTGAGGCGCTAACAAGCGTGACTTGCGGTGACATAATCACGCGGTGCGTCGACTGTATGATCCCAGTGTTCTGTACAGCGGGAAATGCACTTTATACACTGATATTTACGGTTTAATATACTGTAACAAATCAAATATATCTAACTACAATATTCAAGAAACAGCCGTAGCAAACGAAATATTTGTTCGAAAGATGCATACCATGTATATCTTTTGGCATTCTAGAAATTACATTGAATACATAACAACAAAGCGGTTGCCATGGAAGTTTATTTGCTCTGATATAATTCATTAAATAGTTTCTACTACAAAATACATGCGTTTTCCTGAGTTATTTGATGTATCACACGAAACCCTTGCGCTTTGTACCTATATATAATATTTTGAATAAATTACGGCGTACAGTAGAAAAAAGGTTCTAGCGATCGAAACCAGCGTTCTTTATTTTTCCTACAAACTCCTCTTGCACTCGCACAGAAGTCAATGACCGGCGATGCGCGAGTGACCACGAAGTTTGTTTACGAAAGACAAAGGCGAACGACTGAGTTCAATAACCTATATTCTTTCTGCTCCACAAATATTATAAAGTGTTACATCTTGCCGTTGACATCACAGATATATTTATTGTCGATTCCAGCGTGCAGTCGCTAAATTTAAAATTATCATAAATATGGTAGTTCTTATTCTGTTCATGCTAAAATCTACATTCGTATAACGGTTGCAATTGACAGTCCTTAAATTTGACATTTCTATTCAATTGTGTGTAATTTTAAATCAGTTTAGAGAGCACCGAATTACATTATAGTTTTTTATGTGATTGTGATGGAACCAGCACGAGTCCCAATTGATGTTAAGTGGACTAACCTCTGCCTATAACAGACGCATTTCGTCCGAACGAATTGCATTGCGCCCGTCCCACTGAAACATACAGTTGTTAAGTCTGATGTGCCTGTATTTTTGCTAGCTCTCAAGGACTGCTGCCGGGACACACTGTTGAGTGCTTGGCGGCAGATTTTCTACTTGAGGGTGGTAGCTAGCCAGGCGAGCATTCGTGAAATACCCTACCACCATGCGGTGAAGCTCAAGCTGGCGGTGGTGATCGAACCACGAACCTGCGGCACGGCAGTCCATAGCTATTACCGCTCGGAGATCATTGATTGTAAACATGAGGATTAAATCTAAACCGTAGCCAAAATTAAACAGAATTGTTAAATTTATGGTCTGTCATTCTAAGAGTTATACGAATTTAGATTTTAGTATAAACAGAATAAAAACTACAATAGTGTACCGAATTTTAAGTTTAGAGAATTCATACTAGAATAGCGACACCATCCGAAGGTGTACTTTAATGACTTTATAAAAGATAAACGTGAACATGCACAATGAAATATATCTACATCCACTTCTAATTTGTACCATGCTAAAGAGGGATATCGACATTTCCATAGACTCTCACCGATGAAGTCGGCTGAGAAGTGCTGACCAACGTCGGTTGACCCATTATTACTCGTTGACCCGACTGTATTAATCCAGTATTCTGTACAATAAAATTCAATTCAATATGACGTCATAACAATAAAAGTAGTTCTATCGCCTTCACTATTGACATGCTAGACAGTGATAGCGCTATTTATTCAAGTTCTCACCGATGACGTCGGCTGAGACGAGCTGACTAGCGTCGGTGGCATTATAACCCGTTGCGTCGATTGTATCATTCCAGTGTTCTGCATTACGGTAAAAGACAGTTTACATTTAAATTCCGAACCAGAAACGATTTATAATATTTTCACATTATCCTTAGGTAACTCTAGGATAACTCGTCCACAAACACAGTTTTTCATTAAAAAGGCATTTATAATTGAGATATTATTAGACTCTTTTTGGTGGCGGTCTGCGAAATAACAAACTGTGGGAATGATAGTGGCTTTATACAATTTTGTAACCTTTTAATATCCAATTTCATTAAATATGGGTAGTAAACTACATATGAGAATTACTTAAATTAGTGGTCACTATATTTAATCTAGTTCTATTACTTTACATTTAATTTACAAATTCTAGGGCATTAAATACAGGGACCACTAGAATTAGTGTACTAATAAGTAGCCCCCATATTTAATTACAGTCATATAAAAATATTTAGATTAGAACTCTGAAATCTCATGCCATGATAATTGTTTTCAACGGGTAGTATACATTTTTCAAGATTAGTTTCTTGAAATATACGATATAACCAGTCTTATGACTAACATATCCGCTGATGTCGCTAGAGTCTTAATAGAGTAGGAAATCATGAGAGAATACTCCGTACTTATTGACTGAGATCAACGCTAAAAAGAGACATAAATATGTGTACAAAGAAATTGATAATAATTTTAGCAATAATTTAATTCTCACCGAGGAATTCATAGACATAAATATGTGTACAAAGAAATTGATAATAATTTTAGCAATAATTTAATTCTCACCGAGGAATTCGGTTGAGAAGTGCTGACAAGCGTCGGTTGTGGTATAATCACTCGTTGACCCGATTGTAACATCCCCGTGTTCTGTACATTGAAAAAACTACTTTATTTACATACAAATAATGTGCAATTCACGTTCACATTACACAATGCTACAATAACATAATTATATTAAGAATGTTTCACGTTCTACAGCAAATCATAAAGAGCAGAGCAGCCACTATTTGTGAACAGAAGAGTGCAGAAAGTAGGATGTGCAACTAGTGCTTTTTTTATCGCAATACGCATGTGCGAATGCGAAACGCAGTGCTTAATTTTTCATGACTAACACTAATGTCTGAAGCCGAAAACAGTGTCTCCAATTTCTTCACTATTTATTAGAATCAATCAGTTTTTGCGTCAGATATTTATTATACATGTACCCACGTACACGGAGAGGCAGAATGGCGTAACGTGAAACAGGGTGACTATAAAGACAGGTTCGATTATGCTTCGTATCCGTACTCTTTGTTTTCAACAATATACTAAAACAATTGTATTTTAAAAACATATTTGTTAACATTGTAACGAAAATCCTCAGAAACTCCGAAATATCCGAAAAAACATACACAGGCACCCAGAAAATCTAGGTCCATAAGACAATGGTGGTTAAAGTGATAAATGCTTTAGCTTATCTTGTTGAGATCGTTTTACAAATTACAAAAAGTAGCACTAATTATATAGACAATAGTATTATCCACTCACATTTTATCATTTTCGACCTCTTATGACTATATGTCGAAACTGATAATTCTTTTTACCGCCTTCAAAAAAGGACTATGTACTCAATTCGTCTGTTTTTTTCACGTTTGTTACCTCAGAACTTTTGACTGGGTGAACCGATTTTGATGATTTTTTCTTTATTTGAAAGCTGATGCTTGCCGTGTGGTCCCATTTAAATTTCATCAATAGCGGTCAAGATATTTTTGGGTTACACTCCAATTACCGAAAAGTATTTTCCTATCTTGATGATATAGTCAAAAATGGAACCGACTTCAACACTCAAATGTATGAAATAACTTGTAGAAGTCGGTACCATGCGCACAATATTGTAATACTAGGTACTTTTGAACCATCATGGTACCGACTTTAACAAGTTATTTAATACTTTTGAGTGTAAAGTCGGTTCCATTTTTTTGGTATTAAAAATTTAAGTACTAGTATATGTATTTTATTATTGTAGCTACTTATTGTATTATTAGTAGATTAAGGCAAACATAAACAAACTTAAGTAAATGTTCATACATCAGCACAGCCAAAGCATCTGATGATAGCGATATAAAGTTCATTTTTACTTAGCATTCAGAAACTGAAATTAAACATTGTCCTATGTGATTAAACAGAATAACAGAACTGATAAAAGCTCAAACATAAAAAACTATTTCGTCAGAAGCAAAATTAAATAAAGATATACGTTATTCATGTCGTAAATCGTAAGGATTACGCTGTTATATTTCTAATATTTCCAATAACTATGGACTCAAAAAGAAGAGTTCTCGTGAAACAGACAACGAAATATTAGCGACAAAACTTTACAAAAAAATAACTGTTAGTAAGTAAATGGTAAATAACCAGCGTTCAGTAAGAGTGTGAAGTTGACCTAAGCCAAGTAAGATAAGGGAAAGTGAGAAGATAAAGAAGAGAAGCGAAATAAATAATACACTGGCCATTACTCCCAACTGGTAATTAAAATTATTATCTTAGGTTAAGTTCGGTGCGATGAAAGTTAACAAAATTATGGAAATTAATGTGGAGTTAGTTCTGTATTAGTAATCTAACGCACAAGTAATACATAGACTAAATTCAAAAAGATAAACCTACCAAAAAATTAAGAGATAAGTTTTATCTTATTTCTACAGTGATCATTTCATTTGAGTGGTAAGATCTCTGAAGTAAAGACTAATAAAATCACCTCATGTTTCAAAGTAATTACTTCACAAAGCTTTTTTTATAAAGGGACTCAGACCTGTTATCAAGATTTCACTTGTTTCTATTCAAGAAGAAGAACCTATTTTGATATAATGACAAATATTATACTAAAAATATTTTAAGAAAACATTAAATTAATATTTTAGAAAAATAATTAAATAATACACAAAAATGACAATTCCTCCTAAATTTCCTGTTTAGCCGACATAACGTCATAAGCACCGGGTAGCCGAATCATAAGACTTTCGACGCGTTTCGATTCTACAAGTAGCATCATCAGGTGGTCTTCACTCTTCGTGAGCACGATCGAGAAACGCACGGCTATTGTTATATCATTTAGTGTTTTTCTAGAATATATATTTAAGATTCTCTTAAATGTTTATTTAAATATTTGTTAATATTACACATGGATTTCCGCGCAAAGTAACGCCTAAATCAATTAATTATATTAATGAACTTATTTTTATTAATTAGACTCACCATATTAATGATCTGATATGCCGAATAAAAGATAAAAGATAGAAAACACAGTACATATCGAAATTCTCACAAAATTACCGGTGCGTTAGAAAAAGATGACATAAAAACAGAAACCGCTAAGTGTCAGTACAAGCCAGTATAACATCAACATCCTATATGTAACCTGTATGATTTGCTGTTGCGTTATCGCCTCTGTTGCCTGGGCAATAAGGCTGTTTAGCGTCGCCTCGTCCAAGCCGCCAGGGTTGTTCACCTTATCAATAATTGTTAAGTCGTTATCTTTCGCATAGCATTTCATTACACAAAGACATGACTATGTATAAGTTACACAAAATACAAAGTAGCACGAAAATAACATATATTAATATCATATAAAAGTTAAATAGTCAATACATATGTAATTTTCTGTCAGTATTAAAGATTTATTAAACATTTGCGAACATAGATTATTGCATCGGATTTACGGATTATTTTTGTGCAAAAATTTAATATCACTAAACGATAGTACCTAATTAAGGGATAATTAATTATTTCACTATTTAAATCGCATATATTTATAATTAATTTCAACTCGACGATGAGTCACCCGGTAAACACGATCACTGCAAAGTATTTGTTGTAACGTTGGGATTACTCCGGGGTGACTCCCCGTGACCTCGATCACTGCTGTATTTGAAACGTGGCAATCACACCGGGGTGACTCCCTATGACCAGAATTACTGCAATGTTTGAAACGTGGGTATCACACCGCGGTGACTCCTTAAGTCCTCAATTACTGTGAAGTGTTTATAACTTCGGGATGGCTCCGGGGTGACTCCATGTGACCACGATCACTGCAATGCTTGAAACGTGGGAATCACACCGGTGTTACTCTCCGTGACCACAATAATTACTGTAAAATGTTTATAACGTCGGGATCGTTCCGGGGTGACTCCCCGTGACCACGATCACTGCAATGTTTGAAACGTGGGAATTGCACCGGGATGACTCCGCGTGACCACGATCGCTGCAAAGTGTTTGATACGTCGAAATTGCTCCGGGGTTTACGCTCCCCGTGACCGTAAAGTATTTGAACGTCGGGATATAAATAATGATAAATAAATGCGATTTAAACGTTCAAATACTTTTATTTTCTATGTGAAATAATAGGAAAAATCTAAGATCTATATTATTTTAAAATATACTTTGATAAAGAATGAAACAAGTAATAAAACTTACCGTTAAAGTAAGGGGTCCGCCACCGGTTGGACCTTGTACAATTATGATGGTTTTTTGCATCATGTTTGACGGTATGTTATTTGTTATGTAGCTTAGACCACCTGTATAAAAAAACGTATCATGTTAGGTATAACATGAAATGTTTATGTAAATTAAGCTCGTTTAGGCTGACAATGTCTAGAGCCCGAAGATGTTTAATATGCTAAAGAGTCTAATGTCTTATTTCATAAAGTCCCAGAACATCGGGTATCAATAGTATAGATACTGTTACCGTTGGAATGGTGAAAACTTTTGTAAAAACGAAAAATACTTTTAACATTTAAGCACTTAACTTTTATTGAAGCCGGAAGGTAGGTAATACATTTAGAAAATATAGGCAATGCGCGTGGTGCGTGGAGGCGGCGCATTCACGACTGACTTCATCTAGCTTACCCTCCACCTCAGCACGCACCCCGCGCATCCCCTTTGACAAAACCAGTAATACAAGTAGCTACGCAGGTGGCGCGTCGCTAACATATCCGACCCTTAGTGTTGCGTCAGCATCACTCATTTTCCATAGGTATTCGAGCGACGCGTGCGACTGACCTTACTAAGGTACCAGACTTCGTCTTCACTTTTGCTGTCCTTACTCGCCCATCGGTGCCAGTAAACACTTCTTCGACTAACCCTTTAGGCCATAAACCGCGGGGGCTATTCGGATCCACCACGAGCACAACGTCCCCCACCTGCAGATTTCTGCGCTCTTCTTGCCACTTCGGGCGCGGTAGCAGTTCCGGTAGTATCTCTTTTACCCACCGGTGCCAGTACATATCTGCTAGTCTCTGTGAGATACGCCATTGCTTACGTAGGTAAAAGTCTGAATCATCGAAAAGACCAATGATAGGTAGAGTGGATTTTGATCCTACCAAAAAATGGTTTGGGGTCAGAGTCTCGAGGCTGGTGGGGTCCACAGAGACGTGAGTCAGGGGTCGGCTGTTGACTATATTTTCAACTTCTGCCAAGAGCGTATTCAGGGTCTCGTCTCGGGGTGCGCGTTCATTGAGTACTACTTTCAGGCTAGTCTTAACACTCCTGATCAGCCGTTCCCACGCTCCTGCCCAATGGGGACTAGCAGGGGGAATAAAGGTCCATTTAGTACCGTGGTTTAGGGCTTCATTTTTCAGATAATTTTGATCTAGATCTTGAATTGACCTTTTTAGTTCTGTATGAGCACCCCTTAGGTTCGTCCCGTTGTCCGAATATAGAAACTTTGGCCAAATACGTCTTGCAGCCATCCTTCGCAGCGCCATGATCAGTGAGTCCGAGGTAAGTGATGGTACGACTTCAATGTGGATGCTACGTACCGTCATGCAAGTGAAGAGGACACCATATCTCTTTTCCCGGCGTCTTCCCACTGTCACCTCCATGGGGCCAAATAGGTCTAAACCACAGTGGGTAAAGGGCGGCTGATGATGGGCTATCCTGGCGGGAGGGAGGTTGCCCATTCTGGGTACTTCCGGTTTGCACTTCCTTATTCTACACAACATGCATTGAGACGTCACAGTCTTGGTTACTGGCCTCAATCTCGTGATCCAGTATTTTTGCTTCACTTCGTTCACCACCGTCTCTTGGTTTCCATGAGCAAAACGGTGGTGATAATATTTTACAATCAATTTAGCTGTGTGATTTCGTCCATCTAATATTATGGGATTTTTCGTTTCAGGTAGGACTTCCGCAGCAGTTCCAGTGCGGCCATCAACGCGCAAGACTCCGTGTTCATCAAGGTAAGGCGACAGGGTAAGTAGCTTACTGGTTTTCGGTACACATCTATTGTTTTGAATTTCAATTATGTCCTTCTCAAATGACTGTGCTTGTGATTGTTTCAGAAGCAGCACTTCGGCTCGTTCCATGGTGTCATCAAATGTGTGAGTACGCTTTTTACATTTATTAATAAATTTCAGGACCATGGAAGCAGCTCGAAGCAAACGAAGCCAAGAAGAGAACCGAGTTGCTTCAGGTACAGGTAAGTTAATTTTTTTTCTTTCTGTCTGTATAATATTCATGCATTCTGTATCTAAATTCGTTTGTATTCTGTTAGTTTCCAGGAGCAACAAATCATGAGGCCACTGCTCTTCTTCACCGCGGAGGAAGGTAGGTCCATACATCCATTCCTTCTCTATCTCTGAACAGTCATAGCATGGCCTTGTGGCAACGTCAGCCACATTCAAAGTTGTGCTGATGTATCTCCACTCGCACATCTCAGATAGCTCGTCTATTTCACCAAGTCTGTGTGCCACGTACTGTTTATAGTTACGCGTGTTGTTACGTATCCAAGATAGTACCGTACTTGAATCACACCAAAAGAATTTTCGTTGCGGTTTTATTTTATGCTCGTTTATTATTGTTTCAGAGAGTCTAGCAGCCATCACGGCTGCTTGAAGTTCAAGCCGCGGTACGGTGACAGGTTTGACGGGCGCAACACGGCAGCGGCTGGTTATAAACGCAACGTGTACGCTATTGTTATTTTTCCAACGCCAATATCCGACGGCACACATCGCTTGTGAGCTAGCGTCACAAAATATATGTAATTGTAAGCACGTATAGTCCTCCTGCTGCGGAGCTCTGTGTTCGGACTCTTGCGGCGGCTGACTGGTGACCGGTTTTATCTCCGTCTCGCTCGCGCTCGCACGCGCTGTCGCATTCTGATAGTACCGGGGTAGGCTTACGTAATGAATCGATGGCAGCATTGTTATCCATTTGACCCACTTATCAAATATTGAGTCTGGTACAGGTTCATCCCAGCTGATCTTTGTTTTCCATGTTTCTTGCATTATTAATTTTCCGGTAATAGTAAATGGCGATAAGACGCCATAGACGTCGAAGATAGACATTATTACTCTTATCATGTCTCTTTTGTTAGGTCTCTGTGTTCCATTAATTATGCGCTTAGGAATCTTCTTAAACGATACGTCGAAATTTAACATATCATTACTCGGGTTCCAGATAAGACCGAGTGTTCGTTCGCCCTCGTATTGTTCTCCGACTTTGAACTTTGCAGCCGAATCTCCCTGCGTATTTTTAGGAAGACTGTCAAGCACTTGTTTACTGTTGCTGTTCCAGTTGCAAATTTCAAATCCACCCTTTCTGTGAATTGTTGTTATATCTTGGACCAGTTTTATAGCGGTTTCATCATTAGGTAAGCTGTCTATGTAATCATCCATATAATGTTGTGAGTATATAGCAGCGGCTGCAGCTTGCATCGATGACTCATACAGCTGAGCGTTCTTGTTTTTAACATATTGAGCTATGAATGGACTGCAGTTCGCACCAAATATCAATGACGTCATAGCGCAGGTATTTAGGGGTCCTTCTGGTTTGTCTCTGTATAAGAATCGGAGAGCGTTCTGTTCTTCTGGCCTTATTTTTATTCTTAAGAACATGTCTTTTATATCTCCTTTTACGGCTATTGGGTTTTCTCTAAACCTCAACATGATACCAAATAATGACGTCAGTAGGTCAGGCCCCTTTAATAAATAGTCATTGAGACATAATCCATTTGTTTTTGCAGCTGCATCGAATACTAGGCGTAGCTTCTTTTTATGTGGGTTGTCGACCCCGAAATGCGGTAAGTACCAAGTCTTTGGCGTTGGTAAATCCAAGGTGCTAAGTTTTTTAGCGTAATCGTTATCAAACAAATGGTGTATACGTTCCATATATCTCTGGGTATACTCTCCATTATTTTTCATCTTCTGTTCGACTCCCTTAAGTCGAGATATAGCCGTCGGAAAAGAATCAGGCATCACACTCCCTTCATCCTTCCATGGTAAGCCGACATGCCATCGACCATCAATTAATGTGGCCGTTTTTTCTAGAATTTTCTCGGCGCGTAGATCATCACAGTTTTGCCTGGGCTTAGCCAAAATGCCCATGGAGTCGATGGAGAACGACCTTCGTACTTCTTCTTGGATCTCTCGCAAAATATCTTCAGTTTCCATTGGGTCTCTTTCTTCGTGACTGGTAACGAACAGCGTGGAGTGACGCCGTAAACCAGGTGAGTCAGCAGGTACCCTTCCATTTAGGCACCATCCCAGAGGAGTCCGGGTGGCACAGGGTTCGTTCGGTTGACCAATCTTCGTCTCGAGAGGAACGAGTAAGTGATAATTGTCTTGGCCAATTAAAATTTGCGGTTTTAGTTGCTCTGTACTTAATTCATGACTGACAGCAAGTAAGTGTTTAAAGTTCTGCACATTTACTTTAGTTAAGTTCTGCTTAGGTAAGTTAAGTTCATCAACCACGCGCGCACTGATTGTAAATAGTTTGTTATCAGCACCGGACAAAGACAGGTTCACCAGCTGAGCGTCGCACACTAGCTCAGTGTTGTCCCACGCGCCACGCACACGTAGACACTCTCGGCGGCCGCTTAACCCCACCCGAGCGGCGAGTTCAGCGCCTATGAGTGACACAGTCGAACCATCATCGAGCAGAGCGGTCGTATTCTCTATTCCATTAGGCCCGTGAATGCTCACCGGCAACACTTTTAATAATGTCGAACTGTTCATGCTTATATTATGGTTAACATTTTCCGTTTCTAACTTTCCCACTGGTACGGATACGGATTCACTGGTGTCCTTTCGCGGTTCGTAGTGCAGCAAACGGTGATGAGCCTGACCACAATCGTTCACGTCACACGTAACTGCAGGACAAGTTTCCCGCCTATGTTGCGCTATTAGACACTTATAGCAAATGCCGAAACGTTTCACATGTGTCCATCTGTCTTTACGTAAAGATTTTTTAAATTTTTTACACTCAGTTAGTTTGTGAATATGAGTACGGCAATAACGGCACTTTTGTTCACTTTGTTCGTTTACATTGGTAACTGTTTGTATATTATTCACTTTATCGCAGCAATGTTTACGTTTAAAAATGTCCAATTTAGGTTGAATTAAAGTAGCACTACACGTAGATATCTTCACAGCTTCTTTAAAAACGAAAACTTTTGTAAAAACGGTGAGAAAATCAGATAATACTTCTAGTCTAGGCTTAGGTGAGCGGGCGGTGATAAACGGGTAGCTGTAATCACTCCACTTGGATAGCAAAGTAGTAGGTAGCTTGGATAACACAATGGCAGCTACTTCAACTCCTTGTAGGTACTCTTGTCGACCAAGGGCTTGTACTGCCGCCACGTAATTCTTCACTTTGATTGAGAACTGTACTATTTCTCGGTAGTAATCAACTGACAAATTACTCAACCTCTTTATGTCTGTCATAATGTGAGACAGGATGACTCCAGCGTTTCCAAACTGTAGTTCTAATGTAGCCATAATGGCTGCAGGCGAGGTTCCACTGACCAGTAGCGCTGATACAGCTTCCTGAGCTGCACCACGGAGACACTTTCGTAAACGCCATAGGTTTTCTTTCTCCGTGAAAGTGCACACTTCTGTAGACTCCTGGTACGCCTGTTTGAACTGGAGCCACTCCATTGGGTTCCCATTAAAAATAGGCAGTTCTCTTGGTGTGCTGAGACGGCTGAGCAGGTGAGTGTTCTGCTGGACGGTCGAAGAGGTGACCAAATGTTTGAGTGCGCTGGCGAGCTGCTGAACTGGACCATCCGTGTCAGTGTGACCCGACGCTTGCGGCATGTCGTTTTGTTCTCCAATCATAGTGGCATGCTGCAACTCCAGTTCTTGTTTACTGCGCTCCACCCACTTCTCGATATCAATACTGCGATCGGTAGGCTCCGATTCCGATTTTTCTGATGGTGGACTGTATTCTTCATCTAGGTTAGCAAGGTCCGCCGCTAATTGTTTATCTATGAGTTCCATTTCAATTCGTGCTTTCGCCTTGGCTGCCTCTAGTTCCAGCTTCTTTTTCTGGGCATTTTTAGTAGATGACGATGAAGATTTTTTCGATATGGCGGCAGAGTGACGCGAGATTTATGAAGGCGGTTTCATAACCAACTGTTCCGACTTCACAACACTGCCAGTGCATGACTTTGCCAATTTAGTTTCATCCTCTATCTTTGTTGAAGGTCCAGGCGTAGGCAATGGAGCTTTTTGTGCCTCGGTAATCGATTGTGGCTTTGCCTGTTTTTCTTTTTCTAGCTTTCTTGTAGTACTGCGGGTATTCACCATTGTATCTTTTTTCTGCGGCGGAGTGTTAAACATTTATTCGGCTCGTAGGACCAGATGTTACCGTTGGAATGGTGAAAACTTTTGTAAAAACGAAAACTTTTGTAAAAACGGTGAGAAAAACGAAAATACTTTTAACATTTAAGCACTTAACTTTTATTGAAGCCGGAAGGTAGGTAATACATTTAGAAAATATAGGCAATGCGCGTGGTGCGTGGAGGCGGCGCATTCACGACTGACTTCATCTAGCTTACCCTCCACCTCAGCACGCACCCCGCGCATCCCCTTTGACAAAACCAGTAATACAAGTAGCTACGCAGGTGGCGCGTCGCTAACAGATACATAGATACAATCTTTATTGTAACTCTAAGGGCCTGTTTCAGAATGTACGAGTAAGTTCCGGTTAAACTACTCAGAACATATTTAATAAATAAAACACATCTTTGCGTTTCACAGTCATCGATGTAGCCTATCCATCGGTTAAAGCTTGAAACGCGCTATATGTTAACTGTCATTTTTATCATTCAGTTTTTTTTATGTTCTGGGTAGTATAACCGGAACTTACTCGAACATTCTGAAACAAAAACTAAGCTTAATTAAATATATATATATATAGGACTGTAACCGAACAAGCACGAGGCCCACCGAATGTTAAGCGGTAACCTCTGCTTAATACAGATGCATTTAGTCAAGAACTTCACTGCGCCCATCCCCCTAAGACATACAGTTCGACTTTTTTTTTTGTTAGTGCCTGATATGTTTAGCCTTTGACCACTATCTCACCTGATGGTAAGTGATGATGTGGTCGAAGATGTTGTTCAGGTTAACCTAGAAGTACTGGCTCTCAAGGACAGCTGCCGGAACACACCATTAGGTGTTTGGCGACAGATTTTCTACTTGAGGGTGGTAGCTTGCCAGACGGGCATTCGCAAAATGCCCTACCACCATGTTATAACGACAGTCATCCTAAGACAACAACCGGGTCCGACGGATTTTCTACTTTAGGGTGGTAGCTAGCCAGGCGGGCATTCGCAAAATACCCTACCACCATGCTATAACGACTGCTATCCAAAGACGACAACCGGGACCGACGGATTAAAGTGCCCTCCGAAGCACGGAAATGCTCAGTAGCAATGTCACTAGCGGTCACCCATCCAACTCATGAGCGCGCGCGATGTTGCCTTATTTTGCTGATCGGTTGAGAACAGCTAAGTAAACTTCGCTAAGAGCGCTCCAAATCTCTTCGAGCAATCAAAAGTTATAAGGCTGATTTTAAAAATACGCAGCGACCCGCGTTATGAATGTCTTTTTATAAATATGTCGTATGTTGTCACTCGAAGCGTCTATAATTTTCTAAAATGCATCTCTATCAATATTCGTATGTTATCGCTGTCAAACCATTGATCACAGCTTTGGAATAAAACTGCGAAAAAGACGTAATAGTCGAGTTTAGTTTATTTTATGTTATAGATATAAGGTACATACATACATAAAATCACGCCTCTTTCCCGTAGGGGTAGGCAGAGACCACGGATTGCCACTTACTACGATCCTTAAATATCTCTTTCGCTTCATCTACACTCATCAATTCTTTACACATGAGCATAGGTTTAGGGTACTCCTGACCTGGCCTTTTTTCAGAACGTTTTCAATCTGATTTCGGAACGTTCGCCTAGGTCTTCCCCTTCCAACACTTCCGTTCACTTGTCCCATGTATACCTGTTTAGTCAGTCATATTTCATTCATACTCTCCACATGTCCAAACCATCTAAACATACCTTTCTCGAGATATTAGGTACTATTGTAAAATACACTATTTGTGTTTTATCAGAATAGAGTCTAAATACCTTGCGAGGAGCCCGGTGCTGCAATCAGTTGCATCTGTTGCTGCATGAACTGAGGCTGCGTGGATATTGTTTTCTCTGAAAAGGAAAAGAAAGTTACTAATGCAAGATTTTTCGCACTTTGAATGTGTCGCAAAAGAACAAGCATAACATATTCACCTTGTAGTATAATCTGTCCAGATTGCGATGCTATGATGTTCTGCACGTCCATCGGTTGCACTTGAATCATCGGTTGCTGCACTTGTAATGTTGGTTGCTGCATCTATTGATACGACAAATTTATCACCATGGGAGTATTTTTTAATATTGTTAGGTTTGCAATAACGCCTGCTATGCGGATTACATTACAAAATCACAAATATACGATAGGAAAAATTTATGTCATGTGTGGGATTCGAACCCGCGTCCCTCCACCCCTTGAGCCGGGGTATGCTCTAACTAACCAATTGAGCTAACATGACATGACGTCATAACTCGAATCTTTCCTATCGTTCTTTAACCTCTATATAATTTTTCATCTAATTACCACCAATTAAAGATACTTTAAAGGAGCACAACTTCAGTATTATGAAAACATATGTTTTGTACTACTCATAAGGCTTATTTTAAGTAAATTCACCAAGACAGGTTTCTTTGACCACTATCTCACGTGATGGTAAGTGATGATGTGGTCGAAGATGTTGTTCAGCCAAACCTAGAATTCAGAAAATAGACAGCTGCCGGAACACACCGTTAGGTGCTTGGCGACAGGTTTTCTACTTAAGGTTGGTAACTGGCCAGGCGGGCATTCGCAAAATAACCTACTACCATGCTATAACGACTGCCATCCTAAGACGACAACCGGGACCGACGGCTTAACGTGCCCTCCGAAGCACGGAAACGCTCAGTAGTAATGTCACTAGCGGTCACCCATCCAACTCATGACCGCGGGCGACGCTGCTGATCGGTTGAGAACAGCTAAGTAAACTTCGCTACGAGCGCTTCATCTTAAATCATATTTAATACCTGAATTGTATTCCCTTGTAACGTAGGTTGTTGAACTTGCATAGTCGGTTGTTGAACCATTGTTGGTTGCTGTATTTGCATTGACGGTTGTTGCATCTACGAAATGAACAGACACTGATATTAGTTCAAATAGACTACAGTACGAGTACAACGGTCCGTCTTCAACAGAGAGTGAGCGGTTTCGTGCAACTCTAGCAGCCTATTCTGCAAGTTCAATGTAATGCAATATATTCATATTTCTATATTTATCATTTATTTATTACAATAAGAACGCTTAAAATGCAATTACACTTATTATCAAAACAAAGCCAAACTCATAATCATAAGGCGAAAGACATTCGCTGTTGAACATAGCCTCCAATCTCATGCCTCAATCAACGGCTGTTGGCCATAAGCATCCAATAGCTTCCAAGATTCAACATAGTTAAAAAAATGTGTTTAAAAATATATTATTAAACTTCTGATAAAAACAACCAATCAGCAAGACGAATCAAAAAATATTGTGCTTGCGTTTTTGTGTTATATTGTAGTTATATATTTGGTGCAGTAATACATTTTGCTTGGACGGGTTTTAGGTTCAAATCATTTACTAGAAGCACCACCGCTAATACCAAAAACTGTTTTAAAAACAATTTTTTATTGCTGTCTTTGACCTTCATTCCCCCTGGGGTGCCGGGTTAGAATTGCACCTCCCCATATCCCCCTCCCATCATCCAGTGGGTTTCGTAAGAGGCGACTAAAGTAAAAATACTGGAAAGTGGGAGCAGCACCTTCTAAAGAACTGCCATCTTACACTGCGATCCCAGAGCCGTCTGTCAAGCGTGAGGATTATGGCAAATACCCCCTTAATAGAGGAGGTAGTGTTTTTTCTTTCCACTTGGACGATCCGGCTGATACAGTACACTACAATCTTTGACCACAATCTCACCTGATAGTAGGTGATAATGTGCTCGCAGGTGTTAACAAGCATAACCTTGGATTACTGACTCGCAAAATGCCCTACCACCATGCGGTTTAGCTCAAGCCTGCCACGGGATTCGAACGATGGCCCTTCTGCACGTCAGTCCATAGCCATTGTCACTCCACCACCACTACATAACTGGGCCAATATATTTTTTTAATCTATCTAGCTTTCAACTACTATCTCACCAGATTGTAAGTGATGATGTGGTCTAAGAAGTTGTTCTAGCCTAGAATTACGGGCTCTCAAGGACATCTGACGAAACAAATCGTTAGGTGCGTGGCAAAAAATTTTCTACAAGAGGGTGATAGCTAGCCAGGCGGGCATTCGGAAAATGCCCTACCATCATGAGAATGCCTTACCATGCAATACCAATATTGCATTACATTAACTGGTTATTTTTTACAATGTGACTTTTTCATTTCTTCCTTGGATGTCGTAAGAACCGAGTAAGTGTAAATGCACCGAACGAGCAACAGCTAATTCTCATACCGAGGCGAGTGAAGGTGTTGCTGCACGTTAGGCGCACAAAAGGGCACTTCACTTTTGAACGCCATTATAAACTGATGGTAGCGGAGCATTCCCAACAAGGGTTGGCGTGAAGTAGACGGCCGGCCACAAAACTGAAGCCACAACTTCAAAACAAAACTTATGTTCTTGTTTTTGGTCTTATATATGTTAATATCTTGGTAGGGATAGGTATACCAGGCGGCATCTTCTGTGTTATTCGAGAAAACATATATCAATTACCCCACGTTAAGTGGACCAATGGTATGAAGATGATAATTGCGTTACCTCAACTGGTTCTTGCTTCGGTTGCGGCGGCGGCAGCTATAAAAGATATAAACCTTGGTTGGGTGAGACGAACAGTTTTTTTTTACCTACATAGCTTATTAATAATAAGAAAGTTATAAATAAGGATTCTAACACCTTCTGATATAAATAGGGACAGTAAAAGGCTCATTTCCACATGCGGTAGTACTTTTGAAACGATATTTGAAGGAGTCCTACATATTTTGTAAAATAATAAGGAAGTATTATTAAAACATTACTAAATAGAGAACCTAAAACAATCTAACTAATAGAGCAGGATAGAATATAAATAGAACTAAATGAAAGAATAGAGATAGGATGTAGATAACGTCTTATATAGTGTGCATCCACCTTGGCGCGGAGCGCAGCTGCTATCAGCGTTCCATGGCTTATTCTCTATGGGAATATGCCATTATGACAGACATGAAAATAAAAGTGCGGATACATCATAAATCTAACTCTTTCATGATAAATCTTACTCTTTTTGATAATTCTTGCTCTTTCGTTATATTTCTGGATCTTTCAAAAAAATCAAGATCTGTGTTGAGAAATCTAGCTCTTTCATGAGAAATCTAGCTTTTTCATAATATATTTAACTCTTTATGATAAATTTAGCTCCTTCAAGATAAAACTTTCTTATTTTTAAAAATATTGCTCGTTCATGATAAATCTAGCTCTTTTATAATAAGTCTAGCTCTTTTATGGCAAATCGAACACTTTCATTTACGTCCGATATTACGTTACGACCATTCAATGCAAAATACAATATGAAGGCACTCGCGAGTGAACTGCACTCAGTTTACTCGCTTATGTACTAAACAGGGATATATTTTTATAATCCTATATAAATCATTTGAGCGTATTTTTTAAGGCATATAATAAATATAGCCTACATAACTGTCCAATTCATAAATTCTTCTGATTCTTCTGGCCCTTTTTATTCTGTGCCCACACTAAGAAGTCGTGTACAAACTAAGACTACCCGTGCTTATATGCGTCAATAATTTACTGTGGGGGAGCTGGCCTTCGTGAGTGAGCAGGTTGTACAAGTTACCTAACGTAGTCGAAAAGCGTTAAGTCAAAATCTGTTTAATTTTGTTCAACTTCCCGCCACAGACTGTTTGTTTCCACTTTCAGACCCCAAAGCTAACGACCGATAACATATTGGCTAGTATTTAGTGCGTGTATTGACTACTTAGCATCCTCATAGCGTTAAATATTGGGATGTGGTCCGAATTACGTATTGGTACAAACAGCCCGCGCACAGCTAGTACGAAGGGCACCAGACGTTTGCACGGCTGATAGGTGTGAGGTCGTCGATGACGTCGAAGAAAGAAAGTTGAAAATCTGAGACCTTTTACAGTTGTTATACAGGTTCACATTCTCTGTGTCAAATAATCTATTTAACTGTTGAAATCCGTATTTTTTAAGAAGGAGATTATGTATTTAGTTATATACATGAATAGCACTATTTGCTTATGCACACACTATTAGTACTAACATTGTAATTTTTACATTAACACCTGCTAAGTGAATAACCTTACAAAATTACAACGAAAGGAAGCGACCATCCGTCCCTCAGACCGGGACAAGCTCTGCCTATTTGAGCTATCGTGGTTTAGGTGACTCATATTTCAAATATTCTTATTGTTTTAACAGTCCGAAGACCGTTACTATACTGTTATATGTTATGTTATATAATAACAGTACGATAACGATAACAAATCTATAGTGAAAGTCCAAGAGACAGATGGTCGTGCCTTCGAAACCCGCTCGTGGTTAAAAAAACTCCTGTCCGTGTAATTTTGTACTGTTGGCGTAATTCGGACCGCATCCTTGCAAATAGTAAATTCTACAGCAATAGGTATAGCGCAACAGCAAGGTAACGTACCAAATCTTCTTCGTCCTCTAAGGCCGAGGCGGCGAGAGCGGCGTACAAGTTAGCTGCTGTTTTCGAAACACCCTCTGTTGATCTCTCAGGTTGGGGGACCTGAAATATATAATACCATGTTGGTCAAGAGACATGACGTTTCGCTTTCTCGCAGTTCTGGGTTCTATTTATTTGACACAGAAATTGATAATAATAGCTGACGCAACGAAATATGTGTAAGAAATGCAAGAGAAACATCGAATCTTTGAAATCCATAGATACTGCACGTGCTCGTAAAGTTCTTATTGATGGTCGATGAAAGCCAACAATGAATTTCGATGTATTGATGTTTCTTTCGGCATAGCATAAAAATGTTCAAAGAGGTTCTGTACAACATATTTTATGTAGAAAGTTTGCCTGGGTCTATAATAATATTAATAAGATCAGGTACTATAAAAAACTCATACATAACTTTTGTCGGAACAATTACATTACTTTCGGTCCCGGTTGTTGTCTTAGGATGGCAGTCGTTATAGCAAGGTGGTAGGGCATATTGCGAATGTCCGCCTGGCTAGCTACCACCCTCAAGTAGAAAATCTGTCGCCAAGCACTTAACGGTGTGTTCCGGCAACTGTCCTTGAGAGCCAGTGCTTCTAGGTAAGCCTGAAGAACATCTTCGACCACATCATCACTTATCATCAGGTGAGATATTGGTCAAAGGCTAACCTATCAGGCACAAAAACATGACAACATAATATATATATATATATATATAGTTTTCTGAAAACTATTTCGCAGATGGCACTGTGTGTTTGTTACCCGGCAGAAGTCTAGCTTACATACCGATCTTGATTTTTACTGTATTTCACTAGTGTTTCGTTATCACAAAGATCTAGCATACCGCATCTCACTTTATTCATTTTAATATTTTTGTGTCAGTATTGTGGGTATGCGAGTATGTCATTGACAAGGCAGTGGCCTTTCGACTGCGAAACAGCGCGTTCAAATTACATTCGTGGAGCTTTGCATCTGTGTGAAATTAGGATATAATCGCGTCATTTTTACATCAAAATATCGGCTGGTGCTTGTGAAAGCTCCGGAGCATATACATGTGTTGTGAATTGTGAAGACATAACAGGAAGAACATCGGCGAGGAAGACGACTCCAGAATATTATCGACGAATTTGGATGGAACCTAAGTGAGATGCACAGGCATACCCAAGTACGTACTGTTTGATATTGTCTCCGGCATCTCGTAGTCCCACATAAATCTTACTGAGTATTTTTTTGCAATTTTCCCAGTGTAGTATTAAGCCACCACCGCCACCAGCTATTTCGGCTCGGTGCGAATGCTACATCTTTATGGTGCCGAAACCCGGGAATTTCTACCTAAATTCGTCTACGTAGTTATAAACTAGCGGTATTTCTGGTCAAAATCGTTGTTTAAACTTAAATACGCAAATTATCGGTCAACTTCACATCTTTGGTACCTATCTACTGCGTCTTAGTTATTGCATCAGCTTTTTGTATACATAAATTATGCCTCAATTGCCCATATTGTAAAACTATAACCCGTTCTCGAGTCGACCACCATCGAACAATTCAAAGTCTCTAATATTTCACACAGAATCGGCAATTAATTGCAAGATCTCATTAAGCAAACACTATCATTTATCAGTGCGTAGTGCTATCGGCTTGCAATAATTCCCTCATACAACACCTTTACTCGCGTATATATACGTTACTAGTATCTACAAATATAACCAACAAAGTGCAAGTTATTAACGTGAAATAATAAAATCATCACTTCTACAAATTATATCTACAAGGAGGTAGGATATTGACCTTGCATTTTATTGTATTTCGTGCGGCGTGCCTTAGTAGTAACTATTTATTAATCTGTTACAAACTGCATTACGGTCTTATCGCGACTTACCTAGATATACCCATAGTAACTACCTACTAACAACTTTTGCATATGTTGTTTATTTTGTTCGCCTTATCAGTGCGACAGCTTTAAGGTTTATTTAGAATATGAATAGTGAACTTCATTATTTTATGCGTAAATAAGATCGTTATCTAAAGTAGAGAATTTTTCTTGTCAGCTGAATAGGCCATCGGTTCTTGCGTTTTGTGCCTTAATCAATTATAATATTAGGTTACTATGTCTCTTCTAACCAAACGGCCTGTTCGTAGACATTCTAAGAAACTTGTAGATGTTGAACAATATACCGTGCAGGATTTGCCGTCATTGCGTAGGAAACGGACTATTGCTTATAATCGATTAAATAAGGCTTTCGATATTGGCACTTCTGCATTATGTGATACTTCTCAACGCGACTTATTTTTGTCTTATCACCAGGACTTAAAAGGGATTTCCAAGAACTTTGAAGATACACATTTAGCAATATTAGACCTTTTGGATGATCCTGAGAATGAAGATAATGAAATTCAGGAACGTTTTGATGACATGTACTACCAAGTCTTATCAATTCACCGTAATTTATTCAAGAGCGAGTCCGCTCAGCCGCAATGTGGTTCCGTATCAAATATTCGCCTACCAAAAATACTACTACCGAATTTTAGTGGCGATATTAAACAATGGCCCGAATATTATGATACTTTTAACGCGTTGATACACAGCTCTAGTTCTCTTACCGAAACAGAAAAGTTTCATTATTTGATCTCCTCTTTGGGCGGTGATGCGTTGTCTGTAGTGAGGGCGTTTCCTATGACTCATGAACATTATACCGATGCATATCAAGCGCTCATTGCGCGTTATCAGTGTAAACGTACCCTAGCTTTCACATGCTGGAGGGATGTGCTGAATATCAATTTTAACTGCAACGAAGCGCGGGAGTTTCAAAAATCGCTTGATCTTTTCGAGGAAAACTTAAGTATTTTAAAAACAATTAAGTTACCAATCGCGCACTGGGACTTTGTTCTCGTGTATCACATTTTATCGAAACTTGACACAGACATGCGCCGTAGTTTTGAGGAGAAGTACTCTTATGTTGAGTTACCCACTTATGAACACCTTAAGAATTTTCTACGATCTAAATGTGAGGCCTTATTGCGTGACACACATTTTACCGAGATTAACAAATCGAATAAGTCAACGAGTAAATTTGGTACTGGATCGCCTCAGCCTCAACGGGGTAACAAGTCGCACGCACTAGTTGCAGCTACTGATACGCAGCCTAGTACAGGCGACCGTAAAACAGGTACGTTTTCCAGTAATTGTAATGAGCCTCATTCTATTTTATCGTGTCCAAATTATCTCGCAAAATCGGTAGACGAACGTGTGACTATCGCTCAAGACAAAAACTGGTGCTATAATTGCTTGAAGTCGTCTCATCAACTAAAAAATTGTAACTCAATCTTTTCGTGCCGCACATGTAAACGTAAACATCATACCTTACTCCATCGCGATAAATCTAACATAGAATCAAATCACATCGGATCGTCTTTGGTGTCAAGGTCACAAACGAATACCACAGTGTTGTTGGCAACTGCAATCGTACAAGTTCGGGATGCATCAGGCCATATGCAATCTTTTAGGGCAATTTATGACAGCGGAAGTCAGAGCAATTTCATAACTGAATCTGCAGCGAAACGATTAAACTTAAAACTAGTGAAAACAAACGCGAGCGTTAGTGGATTGGGGGAGGCCGTGGCGCCCATTATTGGTGACGTTACCTGCTCCATTGGCATTAACAATTGCATTCTTTTTAACTTGGACATGCATGTCATTTCTAAGATATGTGGCGATCAACCTATTGCACATCTTAATACATCGGAATGGTCACATGTCCAATCATTGCCCTTAGCTGATCCTGGTTTCGATATTCCGGGACCTATCGATCTGCTTTTTGCTGCAGATGTCTTTGCTGACTCTGTACTTCCTCAACAGATCAAGGGTAGAGTAAACCAACCAACCGCACTTAACTCCATTTTTGGTTGGCTCCTTTTAGGCAAGATTATCCTACCATCCACTGCTCTGGTACATGGGTATGTACCAGAGCAGTGGATGGTAGGATAATCTTGCCAGAGATCGATCACGATTTGAATACCTTAGTTCAACGCTTCTGGGAACTGGAGGCCTTACCAGAAACGTCGAAATTGACTCCCGAGGAATTACTTTGTGAACAAAAGTTTGTTAGTGATCATTCTCGCGATTTTTTCGGCCGATATATTGTTCAGATACCTTTTAAAGACGAATCAGAACCAATGTTCGAGGGCTCTCGCGATGTGGCCTTGAGGAGGTTCCACGCTATCGAACGCAGACTATCACGTGACCCACACCTTAAATCTCAGTACGTAGATTTTATGTCCGATTATATCGAAAGCGGTCACATGTCCCTAGTTCCCGCAGATGAAGTTGGCAAGGGAAAATACTACATACCCCACCACTGCGTTTTACGTCCAGACGCAGCATCAACACGCTGTCGAGTGGTTTTTGATGCATCGGCGAGAGATTTACACAGTCGATCGTTAAACGATAGTCAACTCATAGGTCCAAAACTACAACCAAATATTCTACAGCTTCTTTTGCGCTTTAGGGAACATAATATTGTCCTTATGGCAGATGCTCGTCAGATGTACCGACAAATTCTTATATCACCGGAACACCGTGATTATCAGCGTATCTTTTGGAGACCTTCGCCAAGCGAAAGTCTTCAAGAGTATCGCTTGAAAACGGTCACATATGGGATGGCATCTAGCCCTTATCTCGCTTGCCGTACTTTGAGACAGCTTGGGGAAGATGAAGGAGATGTATACCCACTTGCAAAACAAATAATTTTGTCGGATTTATACATTGACGACGTTACAACCGGATTTTCGTCCTTGGAAGTCGCACAGGAAGCTAAGGTGCAATGTATCGCTCTTTTCAGTCTAGGTTGCTTTGAGCTAAGAAAGTGGGCTAGTAATAATCTAGAACTTTTGTCTGACCTGCCCCGTGATCATTGTTTGACTGGCTCCATATCGTTTGACAATGACGAGCAACAAACTTTGAAAGTTCTTGGTCTCAAATGGGATCCTGCATCAGATGCGTTCTTTTTTGAAATTAAACCGTCTGATCGACCATGTACGAAACGTTCGATCCTTAGCGAAATAGCTAGAATCTTTGACCCTTTAGGGTTTCTATCCCCTGTTACAATTCAGGCTAAATGCTTAATCCAAAAACTTTGGATTCTTGGTGTTGCTTGGGATGAGACTCCCCCCGATGAGATCATCCATACCTGGAACATGTATCGTGAACAATTGCCACTATTGGCTCAGTTTAAAATACCTCGTCAACTGACTTGCTCAACAGCAAAATCCTACGAGGTCCATGGATTCAGTGATAGTTCTGAATCCGCCTTAGGTGCGGTTATTTATTTGCGTGTTACTGATACCATGGGCAAAGTTCAAGTGTTCTTTGTTTGTTCAAAGGCTCGTGTTGTACCCCTTAAGCGAACTTCTCTGCCACGACTCGAACTCTGTGCTGCAGTATTGCTTGCAGACCTTTACAAATTCGTGTGTGATACGTACCTTTCTCGGATTAAAATCGATGCGGTATACCTTTGGTCAGACTCCACGATTGTACTCGCGTGGCTAAGCTCCCATTCGTCGCGCTGGGCCAATTTCGTGGCCAATCGTGTAAGTCATATACAAGAAATAACTCCTACCGAATGTTGGCATCACGTGATTTCTGGTGAAAATCCCTCAGACCTGTGCACTCGCGCGCATTTTCCCATTGAAATTATTAACAACTCGTTATGGTGGGCGGGCCCGCGTTGGCTTTCGGAAAATCGATTATCTTGGCCATTAAGCAGAGATAACATATCATATGAGGATGAAGTGACTGTAAAAGCTGAAGAGCGAAACACGATAGCATTATGCTCAACCGACACCGAAAGACCAGAACATACGCTTTTTGAGCATTTTCTGAGTCGTTTCTCTTCTTTGCAGAAACTTGTAAACGTATTGACTTACATCAATCGGTTTATTAAAAATTGCCGTAAGCCGCATGAGGCAAATAAAAATAACGTTCTCAATAATGTTGAACGACATAACGCATTAATGCAAATTGTAAAATATGTGCAACAAAATGTCTTTATCGAAGTAATTAATAAATTAAACTTAAACAAACCTTTGCCAAAACCATTTCGAAAGCTTAATCCATTTCTCGATTCTTCCGGTATTCTTAGGGTTGGAGGCCGTATTTCTCGGGCAGGTTTAGAATATGAACATAAACACCCTGCTTTCCTCCCTACAGAGCATCCTCTCACAAGTTTAATCATCAACTTTATTCATCGCAACTACTTGCATACGGGCATCAACACTACTCATTTTCTGCTGCTACAGCAGTTTTGGATCGTATCAGCAAAACGCGCAATTCGTCGTCAACTATCAAAATGCATCCAATGCTATAAAACCAATCCTCAACCACTGCAACCGTTTATGAGCGATCTCCCTTCATACCGCGTCAACCAAGTGAAAGCTTTTTCCGTTGTAGGCTGTGATTTTGGTGGCCCTTTTCGTATCAAACTTGGCCCGCATAGAGGTGCCAAAATTGACAAAGCATATTTATGTTTATTTGTCTGTTTATCAACAAAGTCTGTCCATCTCGAGGTGGTGTCTACATTATCAACAGACGGATTCATCGCAGCACTACGTCGCTTTGTATCTCGTCGCGGCCGATGTAACGTCATACACGCTGATTGTGGAACTAATTTTGTTGGCGCCAAAAATCACTTATCTTCTTTTATGCAAAAGGCTTCTAACAGAGAAAAAATAGATTTCAAATTTAACGCACCCTCAGCGCCCCATCACGGAGGTGTATGGGAAATACAAATTAAGGCTGCTAAAACTATTTTAATTCGTCAGATCGGTGAACAAGTTCTCACATTCGAAGAGCTCACGACTTTATTTGTCCAAATAGAAGCCGTACTTAACTCGCGACCCCTTTGCCCTATCAGTTCTGATCCCAACGATCTGTCAGTGTTGACACCAGGCCATTTCCTTACATTGGAGCCACTTACTGCTGTTCCCGATGAAGATCTTTCTAATATCAATGTTAATCGGCTTACCCGGTGGCAGTTGTTGCAAGCGTTACACCAAAATTTTTGGTCCCGGTGGAAACACGAATATCTAAATACTCTCACTCAACGCGCCAAATGGACTGAAGATTCCAAACCGTTGCAAATTGGCTCGATGGTGGTCCTTAAGGACGACAATCGCGCTCCATTGCAATGGCCTCTTGCTAGAGTTGTAAATCTAATACCTGGTGCTGATGGCATTGCGCGAATTGCAATAGTTAAAACGGCTAACAATCAACTTCTAAAAAGACCGTTGGTTAAGTTATGCCCTCTCCCAATAGAGGGCTAACTTAAATCATTTAATATTATATCAAATAGCTTCATGGTGTATTGTATATTTTTATAACGTATCTCAATTTATTATGTAAAATAGGCAAAGTATCTTGTACCAAATCGAAGTATCACTAAATTATAGCTTTAAGTGTTATTTAGAATCAATCGCTGTCCCCAAAGTGGTTTTTATTATTATTATTTTTTTACCAGAAAATACCATAGTTATTTTGGTGGGCGGGATGTTTCGTTATCACAAAGATCTAGCATACCGCATCTCACTTTATTCATTTTAATATTTTTGTGTCAGTATTGTGGGTATGCGAGTATGTCATTGACAAGGCAGTGGCCTTTCGACTGCGAAACAGCGCGTTCAAATTACATTCGTGGAGCTTTGCATCTGTGTGAAATTAGGATATAATCGCGTCATTTTTACATCAAAATATCGGCTGGTGCTTGTGAAAGCTCCGGAGCATATACATGTGTTGTGAATTGTGAAGACATAACAGGAAGAACATCGGCGAGGAAGACGACTCCAGAATATTATCGACGAATTTGGATGGAACCTAAGTGAGATGCACAGGCATACCCAAGTACGTACTGTTTGATATTGTCTCCGGCATCTCGTAGTCCCACATAAATCTTACTGAGTATTTTTTTGCAATTTTCCCAGTGTAGTATTAAGCCACCACCGCCACCAGCTATTTCGGCTCGGTGCGAATGCTACAACTAGGTTATTTAATTTTTAAATAATAGTTTTCAAGTTCTCCAGTGATGTAATCTATACTTGGCATGTCACTGACTAGTTTCGCATTGGTCAGCTATCTAGGTGTGGATTTATTAAGTTGTATTCAGATATTAACGACCTCAACAGATCAGATAATTTTTCTTTGAACAATCCTGATAAATCCACCTATTACAATTAATTAAATTCTTATAAGTTTTCATTGAAATATTTTTTTGTGTTATAGCTACAACCTATCTATTTCAGGATTACTCAGGAATGTGTTAACTCCCATATCTCGAAATGCAGATGCTACACAGAACCCTTCATTTCATAAAAAGCGGGAAAAAAAAAAAATATCATACATTTCCATACAATTTGACATATGTAATAAAACAATTAATGCCATCCGGATGTACTTAACTTGACTGTACGCTTCTCCATTTTAATAACACTGTAACACCCATTTATCCGGACATAATTATCCACTGTCTGTTAAGCGTCTCGGATAAAATAACCTATTGCACTAGTTGTACAATCTACTATTTGATCCCACTTACTTCCTTTCTCTCCTCAACCTTGATTTTCTTCGCCGGTGGTTCAGTATAGGAATGATCAGTAACCACCTGTTCTACAATATCTCTCTCAGTCTTCACATTCTGTATCAATTGGCCGACTTGTCCTTGTATAAGTTGGCCGACTTGCCCTTGCAACAATTGGCCAAGGTTCTCAGATTTGATCTGAACAATTTGCTCGTTCTTGAGCAGCTGTACCAACGGTTGTTGGAGTTGGTCGGTTTTCAGCTGGATTATTTGACCTTGATCGTTCTGAATTTGTATCAGTTGGCCTGGAAATTGATGAAAGACATATTAGACAGTTTTCCATATAATGAATACAGACGGTCGGATTATAAAATAAAGAAAAAATAGCTTTTACTTCAGGTAAACACTCATTTATAAAAGGAAATAAAATTATAATGGAATCCATTACTGATTCATTGCCACGACGTGTCTGTCGCAACAAATGACAAATCTCTATCGACTATCATCGCCAGGACGGTTGGAGATGTCACATTCTCTGCACAACAATGACGCGGCACGCGTGGTAGCGCGGATGCAGTCAGCACCTCTACAAACAGGGATGTTTGTAGACGCGCTGACTGCTTCCATTGGCCTCTGGGAAGAGGCACTGCAGAAACGTTGCAGCATCATCACACCCCTGACATTTTGTGTGGATCAGAACGTTTAGACGCTATAGACCCTCTTCGTGTAGTTAGTCCACAGGCCCTCTATAATTGAAGAGCGTTATTTAAACTTCTGCTGAACAACGTGCAAACCTGCGAGCTATCTTGTTTGCTGTAGTCCCCAAGATCAGGTGTGATTAGGTTCCCAAGGTATTTTAAATTGATCCAGCCATAGTCTAACGAAGCAATGTTCAGATAATAGAGTCTACGTTTCAGGCATATTCGATGCAATCTCCAAAAAACTCTATAGACATAGTTCCGTCGATATGAAAATGTGTAAACTTACTAGACGTGGAAACTATTAAACTATATTAAAACTTAACCGCGTCAATATTAGGTCAAGTGCATGGCAACAGGCTTTATATTATGGTACACGAAAGATTATCATGAAGTCAAACGAGTTATAAAAATGCGAAAGTTTTTGTAGTTACGATTCTCTTCACGCCGCAACTAAAAAACGCAATAAAAAAGCTTTTTGAAATTTGGTACATTGATTACTATTCCGATTTCTTGAGTAGCTCCGGAAGTACAGAATATAACCGAATACCATACTAATATCGCTATTGCGTAAGTTTGTGTTAAAGTTTATCTTCTCTTCACGCAATCGTATTCTGGTGCCTTCTCTATAGAGATGCGACAAGTCGTCGTCGAGACCTCTTGCCTTGGGCAATGCTAGACCCTTCTACGTGAATATTCCCATATATGGCCATTAGTTTGACCTAACTACAAGACGCACAACGCGTCCATAGATCCATTGACGAGCTCTTAGATCCTGAATTACCTAACGGGATACGTTTTTTAGTTCCTTAAGAAGCACGATATAACTAATTTGAACGCAGAAGAAACCACGGATGAAAGCTATGTAATTTATATGACTGTCTATTGCTTCGTTAGCTCAAATTAGATGTTTCAATATTACTGAGCTAGACAGGCGTAAAAACGATAAGATGTGCAAGAATAATAGTAATTTCTGAGAAACATTTCATCAGTTCTTCAAAACTTCAATACTTGTCAATTGAATGGTTTTCAACCATTTTAGACAAAATAAAAAAAGTATTAATCTACAATGAGACTGTTATCAACTAACTACTCCTTGGGAAAACCTCTTAGGCAGTGCAACTTAATGTCACATGCTACAATAAAATCAGCTGAGCGCGACCCCAGCCTCGTAATTTTTACAGCAGTAGAACTCTTGTGAACGAGTTCGTCCATGGAAATGGTGCCACCATACCTAATTTTACCGCCAAGTACTAATGGTCGCATTACGGTGTTCCGGTTTGAAGCGTATGGGTACCGGCGTGATTACAGACACATAAGACTTTACAACTTTATGTCATGGGAAGATATGGGGGCCGCAATTCTAGCCCAACACCCCACGAGGCGAATATTGAGATACATAACATAACTAGGAATATTCTTACCTTGCTCATTCTTGATCTGGAAGAACTGCCCTCTCTGCGAGACCACGCCAGCTTCGTTTATCTGAAGGACGGGTGTCTGGTCTGGTTTTACCTGGACGATTTGACCAGTCTCGGTGATTTGGATAGTTGGTGCATTTATCTGGTTTGTCATTTGTACCACTTGAACTGGAGGGTTGGATTTCTTTTCTAGGAGATCTGCTAGCATTTTGTTTTGGGTAGTTTTCTGTTACAAATAATATACTTAATAAAAAAATTCTTTCCAACAAATTTATTCAACCATTTTCTATAGTTTAGTGTTAAATGGAATTGTGAAAGTTAGTAGAAGAATAAAGATATGATGCGTGATGCAGGAAAGCCAATGCGTGTGAATGCATGTATTGTTTAAATATCATTTCTTTACGTCACTTCAATGCCGTAAAGTGCAAAAATAATATTTGCTTCAAAAATATACTATGTAAACTAAAATGATAAGTTAAAACACTTTTATATTCGCGTCTTTTTAATTATGAGTAAGCGCCTGCACTTCTACCAATATTGGACAACTAAGCATGTGGCAGTGTCAGCTATTAGTAGTCATACAACATGAGAGAGGCGTTTATTTGATATTGCTTTCTCACTCTCTCTTCCAATTCACGTGACGACCGCGGCAAATAACATTTGCTTGTTTAAATTTCCCTATCATAAGTAAAAGGCAAAAAAAAACTTTCTCCAGCTCTAATTTGATCACATGCATTCCCTATTATGGTAGTCGAAAGAAAATCCATACACTTTTGTTTACATTATGATATTATGTTTGATATGAAATTATTATCGTATAAAAAATATTTAAGCGTTAATTAGGTATGACACATAACGATCCCAAATACGACCATACTAATCCTTTCACCATATACCAATTAGGAATTACATTGTATACAAAACATTAAATGTACTGTAGCGTAACTGAAGCAAATTGTATTAAATATAAGCGAAATTTGTACTGTACTCTCGAAACGGTACAAAATCCACTTACCATAATTGAAGATCACAGGGGGAAAACTAGAAATGTCAACTAGGAGTAAACTGGTTAACTAAATTTAAAAGACATTGACGTTAATTATTTTAGCAATTGTGTGTTTATGTAATTAGAATCCATATAATACTATATAGATATTAATTTTACTTAAATACAGCTCAAGTACCACAAAATACTAGTGGGGAAACACGAGAACTTAAAATAGGCAAGTATTTTTCATGCTCGTTCAGTGATAGATGCTTTTTGCTTTGTTCGTGGGGACATTGATGATTTAAGAACAAATAAAGCAAATAAAGCAACATGCCCATATATATAACATAGACTATTCAATAACAGTACATGTTATATTATGGCTTTGTTGCTTCAGCATTGCCGCTATGATATTGACAATATTATACAAAATGCCATTTGATGATGTCTGAAATTTGAAGTGGCATTCCTTGTTTTTCCCCCTATGGTCATGTATACAATCAACTTACGATTGTCAATTGAGATTGCTCATCAATTTGTATTTGTACTGGTTCTTCTTTAGGAACTGAAACGAAAATATATTTAATTCAAACGTAAACAAACACATCTAATACGTTATTACTACATTTCAATAAATATAAAATATGGTAAAGTATTATTCGTACCCAATAGTTCCTCGTTGCCCGGAATGTAAACGACCTGTTAAAAATACAAAAAGTGATAAATATTTGATGGTTATGAAAAGAATAGGTAGTAGGGCGATCACATTGGGCATTCGTTTTGGGACGTTCTGGGATAAGCTTGCGTTTTCAACGTTTTCTGATAACGTTCGGAAAGCTTTGAAATTACATTGCAAACATATTTATTTATTTATCTTAGGAAGACCAACAGCAATATATCATTTTAGAAAAAGTACTTAGAAAACATGAAGTCAATTAAAGGTCCGTTAGGACCTTTGCACTTGCTTGTTTTTGAAGTATTTGCACTCACATATTACATTCCGAAATACGCTTTTTGATCCATTTCTGAAGATAGGTCTTTAGTGATCGTTTTTTCACAACTGCAATTTTGACAAAACCTAAATTTGTATGTTGCATAGTATTTATATTCGCTTACATTATAATGTTTTTATAAATCAAATTACGCGCGCGTGCATAATCCTTTAAGACCTACAGAAATTGTCATGAAGTCCTATCTGTCATTCGATATGGCCCAAATCATTGGTGAGCATAAACAGTAAAATTATCAAGAGATTGCTTTCCGAACACTTTAATACGAGTGCCGATTATTAGACTGCTACAAACGCTCTCAAATCGAATCACTACAATCGCACTAATTTAAGATCATTTTACACCGAAATTGGGATCTTATCCACCGATGAGAGGCACAAGGAGTCATAGAATCTTAATGTCTCTACTAGGAGGTGGTCCTCTGTCAGAGGAGACAAGAGTCCTTCACCGATTTATTTCATATTCTTAAATTACAGAAAGCAATAGATTTTTGGAAGATAAGCCAAGTAATTAAACATCCTTCACCTTTAAGTGTGATTAGTTTATCTCCTAAAAATTATAGCCGTTCAGATTCCCAAAAATATATGGCAAACTTAAAGGCTCAATTTACATTGCCGCAAAGGATTAAGATTTTTTATCAGTAGTACAAACTACCGTCACCGAGAAAAGCTCCGAGAATGCGCGAGAATTTCCTGGAAGACGCGTGACTTATTTTTTGAGATTCTAGTTTACATACATAGAGTTTCTACTTTACATAGATATAAAGTCATTACGCGTTGTGGAATTCGGTTCACACCCAGTCCGATCCGGAGCAATATAAATTGAGTCTAAGGGTAGATTCTAAGGAAGACTGAATTCAAATGCGGCGACTGCCTCACAGATAGTTCTAGTTCAAATGTGCAATGTAACCTTGTCAATACTATCGTTTGAAATCCATCATGTCAAAAACACATATAGATGACAGAGAATCCACAGCACAGCTGAAGTAGAAAATCTGTGGCCAAATACCCAATGTTTTCTACTGGAAGCTAACCTCGGGACCGAAATTAGTTTCAGCCTGCCACAACCTTCACCACATTTTCACTTAACAATAGCCGATATAGTTATCAATTGACGGACTACGTAAGAAATATATTTATTATGTTTCTATTATTATGTTTCTACTGACCTACGTTTAAATGTAGGAGGTTATTCTCCTCATCTGTGCAGAAAATTACCTTTGATTCGATATATTTTTTCGTGGCTAGCGGTATAGCTATAAGGTGGATATCAATATAACAAGAATACTGCAGAGGGTGGTTTAGAATCGGTAACTAAATGTGTTCCACTCATGTTTAATTTTTACCTTACTGCTTTACCTAGTACTACTTTACCTGGCTTAGCAGGAACATTGGGCGGAATTGTCACTAGATATATTTTTACATTTTTAAGTGTTTTATTAAAATATTAATTTGATGATTTCGTAAAATATTTTTAAAATATTTGTTATTATTTAATTTTACCATTAAACATGAGTGGAACTAATTCGTAGCAGTGATGGCTCAGTGGCATTTGCTATGGACTGCCGCGCAGCAGGTCCATGGTTCGAATCCCACCGCGGGCTTGAGCTCCACCGCATGGTGGAAGGGCATTTTGCGAATGCCCGCCTGGCTAGCGACAACTCTTAAGTAAAAAGCACCTAAAGGTGTGTTCCGGCAGCAGTCCTTGAGAGCCAGTGAAATTACAGGCACAACGAGACTTAATAACTATGTCTGAAGGTGACGGGCGCAGTGTAATTCGTGACTTGTGACGAAATGTTTCTGTTATAGGCAGAGGTTAGTCCGCTTAACATAAGGTGAGCCTCGAGCATGTTCCGTCACAATAACACAAAAAAAACATACTCAAAATCAGTACTGAGTATTACCTATACTGTGTTACATTGGCTTTGAGAATGATACCGACGACAATCGCGGTCCGTCAGAATAGGTACGCGAAACAGCTGTTTTGTCCTAGTGACAGCTTTTTGTTGACTTCGCGTATCGTTCGCACGTGCGTGTGTTAAGGGTGAACTGGCCGGTCAGTTCTCCATACAAACGTCGTAGGGTGATCACTCCCTTATTTGAGGATTTAGGTCCAAAATAAAGCATAATACCGATTGATCTCGTCATTATCTAGGTATGTATCGTATCTAAATTTTAAAAAGATAATTAAGTTGAGAGTTGTGAGCCTCGAAACATTTTCATATAAAGTTTTCAAGGTCCATAACTTTCAATTTACTTATCTTTTTAAAATTTCGTTACGATAGAAACCTCGATAATGACGAGTTCAATGGATATTATACTTACATCTGGACCTAAGATCTCAAATAAGGGAGTGATCACCCTACAGCGTTTGTATGGAGAACTGACCGGCCAGTTCAACCTTAAGGAGAAAACCGCGATTGTCGTCGCTGTCATGATCAAAGCCTACGCGCCACAGCTAAGACAATAGTTAGCGCTGATTTATTGTATGTAAAAATTTAACATAAGTGGAACACATTCAGTTATCGATTCCAAACCACAGCAGCATTGTTGATGTATATCCTCCTTATATTTTTTTGTTATGGGAATGGTCAAGCCTATGTCTACTATATCACTTGATATCACACTATCTAGTGATATAGTAGTCAAAGGATGTGGTCAAAGATGTTGTTAAGACTAACCTAGAATTATTGGCTTTCAAGGACAGCTGCCGGAACACATGCTACATGCTTCGCGACAGATTTTCTACAGAGTGGTAGCTAGTCAGGTAGAATTCACAAAATACCCTACCACCATTCAAAATGCATATTATTATCGTATATTTACCAGCATTAAATAAAAATTCTGTCACCAAGCACTTAACTCGTGAGTTGACTGAGTTGTTCTCACACCTTCGACCACAACATCACTAACCAGGTGCGACTGTGTTCAAAGGCTAAGCCAAAAGCATAAAAAATACGAAGGATTAGAATAATGCAGAGTGAAGTATATAATATTGAGTGATTGGTTACGATTATTTCAATAATTCTACGATTTCTTACCTTGTCCTGTACTGCGGGCGTGATACTGGCAATACCACCAGGGGTGATGGCCGTGCATTTGATCATAGCTTCGGGATCCAATTCCATTGCCTAACGAGAATCATTACGTCATTTCGTGTAGCGTTTATATTAGCCTATTTTTTGGAGCTATTGATAGTCCAAAGTGATAAGTGTAGACTGCTTGCCTTAAACTTTTACACAGTACCGTACAAACACAACCCAGCAGCCGTATAGTCTTACAAAAATAGTAATGGAGATAAACATTTGGACATATTCACTCAAGAATGGTCATATTTTTCTAAAACATGTGTAAGAATTTGGCAGTAATAGCAGGCCTCTTTCACTCCATGTACTTGCGCGCGATAAGTACCTACCGGCCGCCGGGCAGTCGACTGCTTATTTCTCAGTGGGTTGCCGACAGCCGCGCGGAGCGTTCGTACGCGAGGAAATATTTTGTGTTACCGGACTTGTAGCCCGACGTTCGTTGTTTGTTTTGTTACTTACTAATTTAACATGGAAACTAATAATAAAAATAGTGGTACACTATGTGCAGTTGAAGGATGTAAATCCAGCAGGAGAAGAGATAAAAACTTATCTTTTTTCCATTTACCTGCTGATGAAGAAACGTGAGTACCTACCTACCTTTTTAATTCATTATTTGTTCCAGCGTATGAAAATACGTAGTGCAGGAGGTTTAGATATTTAGGTAATACATTTTCGTACCTACAAAGAATTTTATTTTTCTTGTCGTATAATTTCGTACCTCAGTACCTACCTACGTAAGTACCTACCTAAGTATGTACCTACATAAATCGTCTCTAGTAAATTATGCTTGATGTAAATGAATACATTCGCTTGTTTGAGCTCCGCCCCCTCCCTGTATAGGGTTCCGTACCCAAACGGTCAAAATCGGACCCTGTTAATCAGACTTCGCCGTCTGTCTTTACGTCCGTCTGTCACCTCAAACAATTGAACTTTTGAAATTTTGTAGGTATCTATGTCGCTGCTACAATAAAAAAATCTAAATTTAATAAATATTAAAGGGGTTTTCCATACAACAAACGTGATATTTTTGCCATTATTTGAATAATCGTGTGGTACTCTTTGTGTCAAATTTATATCTACCTACATATAATTTTTTTTATTGGCTATTTGTTTGGGATGAAGGTATTTTAAATGTAAAAAAATATTTTATTTCAGGCGCAAAACTTGGACAGAACTGATAAGGAGACCAGATCTAGCAAGACCGGAAACGAAAATAAGATCGCATTTCGTATGTTCGCTGCATTTTGACCCATCTGTAATTAAATATACACCTAAATTATTACCTAAGGCATTACCTACATTATCCCTCCCGTCGTCGTCTCAGCCTACAACATCTAACTACAGCAATGAACCTAAAACAAAGGAAACCACTACACAAACCAAGTATTCAACTGTCAACATCATATCCGCTGTCACCGTTAAAAATGCTGATACCAAATCTGAATCAGTACAGACCACCGAAGCTCTGTCATCCAACACGCCGAGAAAAAGAAAATTAATTAAAGAATTAAAAGAGTCCAACCTCAAAAAAAGAAGACTTCAAAATGAATTGGATAAAATCAAAAATGAAGTTCAATCCAAGGACTCAGAAAAATTTGAGCGGTTTTCTTTCCAAACTGAGGATGAAGTAACAAAACGATTTTGCAAGCTAGTAAAGTGGCAAAGCAGTTTAAAAAGTAGATGCAAAGGGAACCGTTACACCCCAGAGTTTAAGTTATTTGCACTGAATTTTCATTTTTCCAGTCCGCAGACATACAGAAGTTTAAAGTCTTTTTTATCGCTGCCTAGTGAAAGTACGCTTCACAGATTTCAAATGGTTATTCCACCTGTGATTGAGGACCGTACCTTGGATTTTTTGTCTGCGAAGATGAAATCTTTGCCCAAAAAGCCAGATATTGCACTCTGTGTATAGATGAAATGGTCATCAAACGACATTTACATTATGACACTAGAAGAGACGAAATGATTGGTCTCCATAACATTAATGGTGAAGTAACGCCTGAAATAGCTTCTCATGCTTGTGTGGTTATGCTCCGAGGCATTATAGTCAACTGGAAGCAACCTATAGCATATTCATTCCTAGGATCGCCAAAGCATTACGAAAGATTGGAACTCTGGCTGGATGAAATCATTTTGAAACTTTCAAATATAGGGATTGACGTTAAGGCGATTGTGTCCGATCAAGGATCAAACTTTGACAAGTATGCCAAACAGGTCAAAAATATAACGAAGGAAAAGCCTTACTTTTTCTTAAATGGTAAAAAAATTTACTACATTTTTGACGCCCCGCATTTGTTAAAATGTATTCGAAACAATCTGTTGACAAACGATTTTGTATACGATGATAAGAAAATATCTTGGAAACATATTGAAGAACTATTTTCACAACAGCAAGAAAAAAATTTAAAGCTCATTCCAAGAATCACTGAAGCTCACATTAAACCCAACAATTTTCAAAAGATGAGGGTCAAATATGCCGCACAGGTATTCAGTCACTCCGTTTATTCCGCATTGAACGCCCTTATACGTCTCAAAAGTCTACCTGAAGAAGCAAGACCAACGGCAGAATTTGTAGAGAAAATGAACAATTTGTTCGATGTTTTAAATTCAAGTTCAGTCAATGCCACATGTAAATTTCAAAGAGCTTTTTCGTTCAAAAAATACCAACTCGATGTGTTAGAAGAAGCTATAACAACATTCACACATTTAAGAGCCATCGATTCAAAAAAAGGTGCTGATAATACAAACAGGATAAAAACATTTAAAAATTTACAAATAACTATCCAATCCATAAAAATGCTATGCAATGATATGAAAAAAGAAGGATTTAATTACGTTTTTACAAGACGTCTTAATAAGGATAGTCTTGAAAACTTTTTTGGCACCGTGAGACAGCAGGGGGGAAACTGCCGCGATCCTACGGCAATTCAGTTTCAGAGAGCTTTTTCAAAACTGTTTCTGTCAAATATGTTGAAGAACTCCCCAAACACAAACTGTGAAGAAGACGTTTGCGAACTACTTCAAAAACAAAATGATTTTTTTGATAGGTCTACACCCAGAGAACCTACCCGCCGTCGTACTGCACCTTCAGCAGTCGCTTTAAATGGTGAAACAGACTATCATTTCGACTTGCCTACTGAAAATGCTTTAGTATACATATCCGGATACTTACTTTATAAATGCAGTAAGAAGCATACCTGCCCAGAGTTCACCTCAGAATTAAATAATATTCCTAATGTCGATGAATCCAGAATGTTCATTCATTTTAAAGCTTTCAACAAAACATCGTCTTTTTATGGAAGTTCAAAAGTACCTTCAGATTCCTTTTACGATTATGTAAAAAATCTAGAAATCACATTTGTTAAAAATTTTGAAATTAACATGAGACAAAAACCTGGTCGCAAGCTCCTTGATCTTTTAAAAAATATTCCTTTTAACTCCCCTTGCCCTTGTTTCCCACAAGAATACCTACTTAAATTATTTATACGATTCAGAATATTTTCCACAATTAAGTTTAATAACCGAGAATTTCGCCAAGGCAAAAAATTTATTAAACATTACATCAAAATAAAACATTTGTAAGTTATGTATAATTTCTTGATAATTAAAAAATAAAACATGTTAAAACAGAAGAAATTCTTTTACTTTCAATTATAAAGTTTACTGCAAATACCTACTGACATATATATCGAAAGAGGCAGCCCTGACAATCTACGCTGAGCACGTGGCGGCGCGCACCTACAGAGCAAAGTCAACTTTATGTTCGTAAGCTTTGGTTCATTTTGGCTTGCAACGTCTAGCTACTAGAGGGAGTAGGTTATTATAGCAGTAGGTATTGTCATTTTTCCTTGGAGTGATTTATCTGTTACGTAGTAACTATTAAGTAATCTGTGGTAATAGTCCCATGCTCGTATTAATATTTGCATCTCAAAGTTGAGATTGATCTTAAGGCTCGTGGCGCTTTCCATACAATTTTGTTATAAAAACTAACGTGGTTTTCACTCATTTTAGTAAATAATACGGGATAACTCACGTAAATAAGGCAGATAGCTCCGACTATAGTTTCAACCACATCCGGTGGTCTTTTTCAACGAATTGCTATCCATACAAACCTAACTTCGACATATTTTAAATACTAAGTATTCAAACTCAATGAAACTTTGCATGTATGTCCTTGAGCCTAATATCTATGCTTCTGGTTAGCCAGATTTCCGTTAAATTAAGTATTATCAAAAATTATTCGATAAATCGTTTTGTATGGGAATGGGTATTTTGACATTTAGGGTTAAAATAAATAATAATTCGAAAAACTGGAAAAACATATGCATAGATATTAACCTCAGCAATATGCATAAAAAAATTCACCGAGTTTAAACACTTGGTATTTGAAATATAAATAAAAAGCCATTTCTTCCAAATCTTAATTTCGATGTACGATATTTGTTAGTAAATTATTACTTTAAGATTTAAACAACATTACTTATAGTTAATTAGTTAATGTTAGTATTATTTATGAGGTTTGGACCCCTGTTTGGGTAGAGGCCTCCTCCATCCTTTTCCATGACTCCCTGTCCTAGACTAACTTTATCCAGTGGTTTCCTACGACGTGTATTGTCATCAGCCCACCGGCTTAATTGTCGAAAACATTCTTTTTCCCTATTGGACCTTTCCATCGTGTGGCTTCAATGGGCCATTTAAAATATAACAAAACATAAAAAATATGGAAAGCACTCCGTGTACTCTACTCTTAAAATTCAGTTTAACGTTTGACGTATTGAACATCTGCCAAAAACAAGATCTAAAAAGCGATCTCAATTTTGAGATGCATTTACTACTACGAGCCTTAGAGAAGTTCGCACGGTTTAGAGAAATTTCATAAAAAAAAAGTCTAAATGAAGTTAATTGCCATTTTAGTAAAACAATAAGACTGCTGGACAAATATATAAATGTAAAAACAGTTATATAAATTGACACACACTATAGACACCATAAAACATCAAGTCCCGAGGACATTTTACATACACATATTTTTCTAAATACACATCACACACAATAGTTATATAGTTATGCTAATAAATAAAATATATCATTTTATTTGCGGACTACAATAAACTATAAATATAAGATAAAAATACAAGTGAAAATGTTTACCTGCGAAGGTGGCTGCACCACTACAGTGTTTGACGCTGTTGGTCCCCTCTGTTGATTTTGCTGTCTCTGTGCAACCTAGGCATATAAAAAATACATTGAACTGGAAGAATTAGATGGGTACAACAATTTGTTAACGAAGCTAAAGTATACAATGACTCTTTATATCGATGAAATAGGAAAATTTTATGCATGAAAAACATTGAATGAGTATTTTTTTTTTTACATTTAAGGAAGTTTTTAATTTTAATATACTTTTATTAGTGTTAAATATAACTTTTCAGCAAGTTTTCTGAGAGAAATTCAGCCAATTATCACTTTTAATAATACAATTATATGATCAACGAATTGCATTCAGTTAAATGTATGGCTAAGCCTCAATTCACACCGAAAAGGCAAAAGCCGCAGTTTTAATGTTAAACCATTTTTAACTTTGTCTGTATCACTATAACGTATAGTTTTGGCTGAAAAAGACGGCGATCTCCCGGCCTCGCAAGTAGTTCAAGATATACTATGAGTTGTAGTCATAGCCATAAAGTTGAAAACGGTTTGGCTATAAAACAGCCACTGCCACTTCGGTATATATTGAGCCTAATTAATCTGATTTTACTATAGTTTCAACAAATCCAATAAATTAAAGGTAATGTTTAAGGGGCACCTATTATATATTGAAAGTAGTTACCAAGGAACCATTAGACCCCAAAATAATAGGAAATCTATGGAGAATAAATTCATAATTTCTCATGCTTATCTAATAAGCTGAATACTCATGCCAACTATTTCAAATGGTTATTTCAATTGTTATAGTTAGTAAGTCTAGTTTTACTTGGACATGCCTTTACATATTTTCTGCCACTACAAGACATACACACATTGCTTGCTTGCAACTAAGCCAGTGACACACCGGAACTTCAGTCAGAATCCTGCACTTGTTGCCTCTTACCCCAAGAAGTCCAAGGACCATCCATCCCTATCTCTTTCAAAAATGTAAATGTAGATAGAAAGGTTTTTTCCACTAAGCAATTAATATTTAAAGTTTATGTCTCAAGATATAAAATTATTAACTCATTATAATTATATTCAGAATAATTATTGATTGAATACAACAAATTATTTATTGAAAACAAACATTACAAATTTATACATTTCATACGTAGAATACAAAAAGCTTAAGTAAGCTAAGTAAAGTTTTTGTTACAAAGAATAACACTTCTAAATATTGTAACCCACAATTCAATTTCTATTCTGTTTCCTATTCTCAAATATTTGTTTCAACACGACGCTCCTGATGAAATTTATTCAAAATGTTGTATTTAAAAGGATCACTGAAGTACAAGAGTTAGACTATAATACTCCTAAACCCACATCGGCATTGCACTGCGCATTCAGCGTCATCAATCAGCTATATCATTATCAGTTTTAGTATTCAAATCCAATCAGCATGCTATAGTTAGATCAAAATGGTTTTCTGTTTCATTTGATACCTTATTTTCTTTCTACATGGTACAGGAATGCTCTTCACTGATCTCTATAAACCGTAGGTCGTTTAACAGTAATAAAACATAAGGTAAGTGACATTTGGCGAGAACAAACAACTTTAATACAAAAAGTGTCCCAAACTTAATGTGAACGGAATTTAAACAAACTCTCATGATTATTAAGGTACGTCTGCTGCGAATGTTTTTCCCGAAACACAAAACTGTTGTCTGTAGTCGAAACCTTTTGTCTACGCTCAAAACAAAATCTTGGTTTCATGCTTTCCGCGACTAGTGGCAAGTATCTAACGATTTAACCCTATAGAGGGGGGCGGGGTACTGACATTTCAAGCCATGAAATGTGCAGTGCTTGTTGAGAAACAATGTATTTTTTTGTTATACCTGATAGGTTAGCCTTTGACCACTATCTCACCTAATTGATGATGTGGTTGAAGATGTTGTTCAGGCTAACCTAGAATTACTGGCTCTCAAGAACAGCTGCCGGAACACACCGTTAGCTGCTTGGAGTCAGATTTTATACTTCTGGGTGGTAGCTAGCCAGGCGGGCATTCGCAAAATGCCCTACCACCATGCTATAACGACTACCATCGTAAGACGACAACTGGGACCGACGACTTAACGTACCCTCCGAAGCAAGGAAGCGCTCAGTAGTAATGTCACTAGCGGTCACCCATCCAACTTGCGGCGGACGTTGCTTAACTTAGCTGATCGGTTGAGAACGGCTAAGCAAACTTCGCTACGAGCGCTTCAATATAGGCCGTCCATTGCACGGATGACGCGAAACAAAGTTTTGTGTACAAACTTTTGATGAAGATATCGAGAAACATGTCGCAGCAGACACGCATATACAATGAAATCTTTAAAATACAATGAAAAGTTACGCTCCAGTACAATGTCTACAATATACTAGGGGTAGACAGTGGAGTATATTTTGGTTTAAGTAAAACAAGTAAATGTCCTCGAGAAACGTCACACACCTAAATTATGTTTGTGAAACAGCACGACACACGCGTTGTCCGTGTGTAGTAGTGTTTAAATAAACTACTGTGTGACTCTTTGATAAATTATACCAAGATTATTAGGAGAATATGTTGATGATCATTTTGATAGATGTGTTATTCATAAATTTAAAAACGTATTTTTAGCACCATAAAGATACTAAGCAAGAATCGAAGTATTTTGAATCGTACCTACACAGAAAAGTAACTATGTGCATAAAGTTGCTTGAAAATGTTTTGTAACAAAAGACGACGCTGTAGAACACATACTGTGTAGTCCTTAATTAGTAAGTATAGTGGCATAAATTACAGAAAAGTGATAATTTACAAATTTATTTATTCGATTATTTTATGATTTATGTACCTACTAATTTCGTCTCATGGCATGGTTACAAAACCAGAAAAGGGCGACCATAGGAATGTATATTCATTTGATTCTAACCTTGTAATTTTTGCACTAACGCCTGCGAATTAGCTTACAAAATTATAACGGAAGGGAAAAAATAACGAGGCACGGATGGTCGCGGGTTCGATACCAATTGAGCTATCGTTTCGAATCGTAGAATTTTTTAAACATATCGGTCATATGCGATTCGGACTCGCGCACGAAGGGTTCCGAAATTTCAACTGTCTAGCTATCACGGTTCATGAGATACAGCCTAGTGACAGACAGACATACAGACTGAAAGTGGAGTCTTAGTAATAGGGTCACGTTTTTACCCTTTGGATACGGAACCCTAAAAATATACGTGTGATTCAAAGCTCAACTATTACATATTAATCTTTGTTTTCACGTTCTCAACTATTATCTATTTATTTTGTCATACTTTATATCACGTTACTTATTTTTTACATTCACCTTTTACTTATTACATTTCATTAAATTTTTTTTTTTTTTGTTTTGGTCCGTGATGTCACTTTGACAACCAAAGGCAGTCTCTTATCTCTATCTCTATGGTAGATATGTACTCTGACGTCACGGTAATGAAGCGCGTAATGACAGCTCAAATTATACGGTCACTGAGCAAGTCATATTTTACATACTGCGGATGGCAGTTTTGGTGTTTACAATCAGTAAATTTATATGTTAACAAATTATATATATAAATCTTACATATATCCTATTATCGCGATTTTAGCCGTTGAATGCTTTTGTGGCCACTAACTGATGGTACATTTACAACAGCAAGATAAATATTGATCGCGTTAATTTTGTTGCGATAATTGGCATTGGGCGTTGACGATAATATGACCAAGGTGATTTGAAGACCTAACATTTAAATTATGAAATTTATGTCATATCAAAGAGTCACACAGTATTATCCCAAACCAGTTAAAAGTTAGTCTTGTTAGTGCACTTACTTGCGTTTGCGGGGAGGCTGGGCTTACTTTGTGGGCGAGGAGGTGCTTTATCAAGGTTGTGTTCGTCGGGTTCGATTCCAGCGCCTGAGAGAGATGCGAGTGTGAGGCTGGTTGCTGCGGCTGGAACATTACATTTCAACTCCTACAACAGTGAGTTACGAATATATATTTAAAGAAGTTCCTACAGTACCACTTTGATTTCTATCTTAAGGTTGAACTGGCCGGTCACTTCTCCATACAAACGCCGTAGTGTGATCACTCCCTTATTTGAGATTTTAGGTCCAGACTTTAGCATAATACCGATTGATATCGTCATTATCTAGGCTTGTATGATCCCAAAATTTAAAAAAAGATAATTAAATTGTAAGTTATGAGCCTCGAAAACTTTATATGAAAATGTTTCGAGGCTCATAATTCTCAAGTCAATTATTTTATTAAAATTTCGGCATCATACAAGCCTAGATACTGACGAGATCAATCGGTATTATGCTTTATTTTGGACCTAAATCCTCAAATAAGGGAGTGATCACCCTACGACGTTTGTATGGAGAACGGGCCGGCCAGTTCACCATTAAAGTTTACTAAGCCTTAGATTTTCTTGTCACTTATAAAGTTTTAAATATATATCAATCAAACCAACAGGTAAAACAGTAGTCAAAGCTATAGAACCAAAAAAAATGCATGTCTGTCCCAAAAACCAGTTTGTCTAAAGGCGTATTCCTTTTCGCCCTTACAATTTATTCGTTCGTACGTAAGCTGTTACGAATTTACGAGTAAATATGTACCGACAGTACTAATGCTCGTGCAAATTGGAACGATTCGTGAAATGCAAAAGCGCGCAATCTTAACATCAGATCATGTGTTTTCAATGACTTTCTATATTCAATTAAAATAATTAAACAGAAAGTCTTACTTTAATCGTAAAGGAATAATATCCAAAGTTTTAAGTACTTTTGTTGTTTATTACAGCGATGACAGCTGTTTGACAGTGCTCATACCATTGTATGTATAGTTTGATGACGTCACGAATAACATCATGTGGATTTTGGATGCAGCTGTCAGTCCATCTTGTAAAGACTCACTTACGCTGCTCAAAGCGCTTAAAGCGCAAAACGGAACGTTTTTATGCCTGATAGGTTATCCTTTGACTCACGGCAAGATAGTCCCGGACGTCTAGCAACCCTGATCTCACCTGATGGTAAGTTATGATAAATCTATAATTAATGGCTCTAAAAAAACACGTACCATTAAAAAGGACACCTGCCAATTAAAAGGAAGAATAGGAATACCAACCTGCGGCTGCGAAGTTGGCGTCTTGACCTCTGCAGCGGCTTTGTTCGTCAGCTGCGCTTTTAATATCGGCGAAGATGGACTCGCTGCGAATAAAACATACTGAATTATAACACTGTCAAACAGGCACATATGACGGCACTTTATGTTCCCGTTTTAGCGATCGCGTTTACTTCATTTGCCTTCCTAAATAAGGTAAGGATAAAAAAGGTCAGCGATATAATTATTGTAGTATTTTGAAGTATAATCACAACAAGTTTGACGCGTGATGATGATTATGAGTCTTACTTTTTTACGATAGTGAAATCAATTCCAAATAAAAATTGATATAAAACCAGTTTGTTATATGGGAATTATTACATAGATATTTTTTAGACAACCCACCATAACACATATTATGTGGCACATTCTAACGGTAATTTATGACGATCAAAAGTTACTACACTTTAAATTGTGCGATATAATAACGGACGGATAACCCAGGCTTTATTATAGGCCATTACCTCGTACAAGCTGCGTAACGAAATGGAGAAGTATTGTGCATAGAGCCATGAAGGCCTTTCAGGGATACGACCTTCAGTAATGAAGTATACGACCAAGAAGAGAAGCAGTATACCTCGTTTTACGGGTTCATCCGAGGTCATCAGAACATTAATTCAATTGACTTTAAAATATCAGATATAGAGGTATTACTTGAATGCGAACTTAAATGTGACATATTAGCGTTAACGGAACATTGGTTTATTGAATCAAAATTAAACTGTGTTAATATAGCAGGATATAAACTGGCTTCCAAGTTTTGCAGAAAACGATTAGTACATGGAGGATCTTGTATATTTGTAAAGGAAAACGTCAAGTGTATTGAAAATTTAGAGTTAGTGACATTGTCCACGGAACAATATTGTGAAATATCTGCAATAGATCTTTTAGATTATAACATGACAGTTGTCTGCGTGTATCGAAGCAATGTAATCAATGCTAGGGATTTCTTTGTATATTTTGAGCGTTTGCTCGATAAGTTGAGCGAATTTGGTAGGGATTGCTTATTGGTAGGCTTCGATAAAAAATACCTAGATTTAGGGTCGGCGCAAAAAATACGTCTCGATAAATAACAGCGCACTTGCGGCGTGAGCTCTTATTTTCATTAGTTCGGTTTAAACTTAGCCAACTTACACTCGTGACTCACAATGCCACGTGTATTTAAAAGTTGTAAAAATAATGCCCGAAAAAGCAATTTATCGGCCAGAGTTGCTTACTTTCGGTAAGTACATGTGAAATAAGTTATATCTTAAACTTTAAATTAACCTATACTATTATTTTTTTAACAAAATTACCGTTTTTAACCACCGCTGAGAATGTTTGACCAAGGCCAAACACGCGCCATGGCGAATGTTTGGCCAACGCCGTTTAGTCAACAGAACAATAGATGCACAGAGTAGATTTGTATTGGAATAATTTTTAATATCTTTTTGTCTGAAAATTAGTTGTGCAGCTTTTGTGTCTGTTTGTTGGACTCTCAATAGAAGTTTACTTTTTAGGTTTCCTAGTAACCCCTTTATGTGTGCGCTGCGGACTGTATCTCGATTGTCGCCAGAGAAAGAAGAGATGAGTTTTGTAAGCCGGCTAAGAACTCGGTGATATGTTCGGAGCACTTTGACAAATTAGACATAGCCGGAAATGCTAATAGACGTCGATTGTATAATAGATACTGGTACTATGGAATTATTATTTAATTAGTAATACCAAACAAAACAAACTGTACATAGACGAGTATATTATAAAATAAGAAAAAATATTATAAGGATGTGGAATTTAGTACTATGTATTTTTATTTGTGATATTCAGCATAAGGCGCCCCAGTCGGCCAGCCGCCGACATTACATACCTACAAATACATTAGTAAAATAACAAGCGTACTTATATATTTTTTTGCTGACGTTACATTTCTATATATTTTTGTACAATACATAAACTAAAATATATTTAGATGACCAAATCTTAAATAAAAACTTTTACACACTTTGATATTTTATATTATCTTAGAGTTGAACGTGACTCCATACCTCTTGTAGTAAAATTTGAAGAAGCAACCAGAAATGAAATAAAACGGTGTAGCTCGCAAGGCTAGAACCGGAAAAAGTACTTTATTCGTTAGTGTGTAAGGTTGATTTCACTATGAAAGTTATTTAACCTACGTCTTTTTAATTTGAAGTGACATGTGTAATTTATTGCTTTGCTCGTTTTTATGGTGAATAATCGTAATATTTAAAGGATTTGTGACTTTATCACAAGGTGCTGTGGTTGAGATTAGGATGAACTTTAAAACCTTTGTCTCAGTTCGTCAGTAAATGAATGTAGGTGTATAAGTATATGTTTACGCGGACAGCACAGAGCTTTGATTTTGTATGTGACACGAAATCTAGGTATTCTTGATCGAAGTTGGTAGGCGATTTTAATATCGACTGCTTAGCTAAATTGGGCTCGGAACAGAAGACCTTAACGGACTTGTTATCATCACACAACATGGAAAATGTCGTGGATTTCCCAACCCGCATTACACCCACCACGGCAACTTGCCTGGACCACTTATATACTAACATACCGGTAAACTTCGTGCGTGCCACTTCCGTAGTGACCAAACTCAGTGACCATCTCGCAATACGAGGCGAGATCTCGGGCGCTGAACTTGTATCAGAGCCACAATCTCGCCTCTGTAGGACCTTTTCACAGTTAAATCGCGCCAATTTTATGCCCTCTTTGGACAGTGTAGATTGGTTGGAAGTTTGCGAACGCTCTGAGTCAGCTGAGAAACTAGCTAAGTCGGTGATAAACACTATTGTCAATAAGTTTGAAATTTGCTTTCCCTATATGAAAAAACCGATCAAAAAAAGGGGTTTTTCGTGGGTTACGACCGATGTGAAAAATATGAAATCACTTTTGTTTGACATTTATAAATTAAATAAATTATATCCTGATGACAATAATATTAAATCTGTTATAGATGAATTAAGTGTAAAATACGACATTCTATTAAAAACTCGTAAATCTAATTATTATAAGAATTTAATTTTGAATAGTAAAAGCGCTTCAAAATCCATGTGGAAAATAATTAACACAGAAAGAGGGAAGAACAATGTGCCCAAAGTAAATTTTGCTGATATCTTAGTCGACTCCAACGGTAGTAGGTTCAGTAGTGCCACGGAAGCTGTCGATGCAATGAACATGAGATTTCATAATGTAGCAGTCGCTTGCGGAGCACCAACAGCAGATATTTATGGCGTACGCTGCGCCTTATTTACTGCACGTGCACCAGCCGATCGTTCGCTCAGACTTCGTCCTTTTACTACGAAAGAGATACACCACATTATCACAACTCGCATTCCTCCTAAGCAATCGAAAGATGTTTACGGCCTGTCTATGGAACTTCTGCGCATGGCTAGTACATCTATTGCACATATATTGGCGACACTCTGGCGAAAGAAGGAACGTATCCAACAAGTTTTAAAGTAAGCAAAGTGTCGCCAATATTTAAGGGTAAAGGAAAACGCAGCAATATCGACGGATACAGGCCAATCTCCATTATTCCTGCTGTTGCTAAAGTATTCGAAAATGGCTTAAGCTCCAGGTTGGTAGAATATTTGAATTCATGCAGTACTCTATCAGACTTTCAGTATGCCTATCGAGAGGGGCGTTCGACAACTTCGTTAACTCGCGAAGTAATCCAACGCGTGATGGCTGCCCGGGAGTCCAACCGGCAGGTGGCAGTCCTTTGTTGTGATTTGTCAAAAGCCTTCGACGTGGCTGATCACGCCGTACTCGCGGTCAAACTGAGGCACTACGGGGTGGTAGGTTCCGCATATGCCTTACTAACTGACTTACTGGGAGATAGGTCCCAAATAGTGGATGCAGGCGACGGCAGAAACAGATCAGATCCGCTAGCGTCAACGACGGGAGTGGCGCAGGGATCGTCAGTGTCTAATATTTTGTTTTCACTACTGTTGAATGACCTCCCAGACATTATAACAGACGCAAATATTTTAATGTAAGCTGACGACGTGGCTGCGGTAGTGACGGCAACAACTGTGAACTGTCTTGAAGACAAGTTGAATGCCACAGCGTCAAGCCTGGCAAGGTGGTTCAGTATGAATGGACTTACTTTAAATATTGGTAAAACGCACTACATTAACTTCAATCTGGCTGGTCAGGCAATGAAGTCACTTACGGTCTCGGTGGCTGATATTGATATAAACCAGCTTGCAAGTACAACATTCCTTGGTTTCGAGATTGATAGGGGACTCACGTGGGAAAACCACATTCAAAAACTGTGTGGGAAACTAGGAAGTGCATGTTACGCTCTCAGTCGTGTATCTCGGGTGTTATCAAAAGAGGTAGCACGCGCTTGCTACTTTGCGACGGTACATTCGCTTCTGCAGTACGGAGCAGAGCTGTGGGGCCGCTGTGCAGAATGGAAACGTGCGTTCTGTATGCGGAAGCGAGCCGTCAGAGCAATAGTGCGAGTGTCAGTAGATACAATGCGATTAAAATAAGAATAGGACGGGCTCTCGGCTAACTTCACTCATATTCACTCTAATAAGTATGATCAGCAGAACAAACTAAAGCAGTGCCATATATTTATAGGTTATTTTAAATGAGTGACCCGAAATTGTTAATTTTAATAAATTCATATTTTTAAAGTTGACAGCACAGACGCCATCTTGGTTTGATGAAAACGCGGGCGTTAGGGTCTTATTTCTCCGACAGTGTACTACTACGCGACACGTTTCCGAGTGTTTATTGATCTCCTCGTTTAATTTTTTTTCTTAATTCTTTCTTCGTTTACCTACCTATGACTACTTGTTTTTTTACACGACTGCCCATATAAATGTGTGTTAAGTTTACAGGTTTCATGTATGTATGTATGTTTGTGGGTTTCTTTATTTCACCATAACTTCTAAACGGCTTAACCGATTTTAATATACGAGATATCGTTAGATTTATCTTGATAGCTCAAGTGACACTATGTACAATAAAATAATAAACAAACTGGTGGATTTTAGACGCCATATAGTGAGAAAAACTATTTATTTTTTCTTCCAAAGCCATCGTGTTGGGTATTAAAATGATTGGCTTTAAAAAAAGATTCCATAAATATATTAACTGGCAGTCTTAATTTCAAGTGATCGATAAAACACTTAACGAAAATAAATTATTTGCAGTCGGGATTTTTATTTTCTTTATTATTGTATACATGTTTTATCATTTATTTTTTTGCACACTGTACCAAGTTCTAGTTTTGACGTCACAACATGGCGCTAGGCCGATCCTATTCTTATTTAAATCGCATAGTACCTCTTTGAAGCCATTCTTTAAGGAACTGGGAATTATGACTCTGCCAGCTATTGTCATTTTCCAAGTAGTAGTAGTCTTTGTGAGAAATAACCCCGAGTTATACGTCAAGCACAGTGACGTACACCTATACAAAACACGTAATAAGGATAAGCTCGTGTGTCCGATTCCCTTACCAAATCCTCTAAACTAACCCACATCATGGGCCCGACTGTATATAACAAGCTTCTTGCTGACATTGTCTCTGCTCCGAGTGTCGCTGCCTTTAAGATCCGCCTAAAACGCTGGCTTATCGACCAGACCTTCTACACTTTTGACGATTTTATTAATTCAAAATAGAATGTATAATATTATTATGATATAAGTTATTATTGCATACTTCATCTCGATTATGCATATTTTGTTTGATCTGCATCTGTTATAGGCAGAGGTTATCGCTTAGCTGTAGTTGTTACTGATACAGTTACCGCATTGATTTCGGACTCCTCAAGTTCACAACTAACAAACACACAATCTTCCAAGTTCAATTGGATTGATTATTGATTAGGCGCTTAGAAATGATCGGATCTGATTCATCTGTCGCCAATGTATGGATAAGGATGGATAGTATGGTTCAATAGCAGTCCTTAAGAGCCAGTAAGTAATTATGAAATTACAGCCACATGAGACTTAACAACTAGGTCTTAGGGTGATGGGCGAAGTGCAATCCGACACAACACATATGACGAAATGCTTCTGTTATAGACAGAGGTTACCGCTTAACATCATGTGGTCCTCAGGCAGCTTCCGACACAAACATATTAGAAAATACACGCCAAATAGTCTCTAATATACGACATAAAACCCTGTTACTCGTTAAGAAGTATTTTAATAAACAACAGTAATAATACAAACCTGGAGTAGCATTGGTTCTGTTCTGAGGGTTGCGACATCGAATACCAACATACACTTGCTGCTGTTCCACGGACGAACTGGTCACATTGTTTGGGCCGACTGTACCTCCGAATACGGTTCTAAAACACACAGAAATTATTTAAAAAACATCATACAAAATCAACAAAGACAAAATCTTCCTTCACAGTAAACTATGAAATAACTCGTACACATACATTTATACGGAGTATATAGAGTCAAAAGGGACGAGAAAAGGAAAAACGAGTACCATTAGGTAGGTAACAGTTCCTTCTGAAGAAGTACCTTACACTGCGATCTTCAAGCTTCCTGCCAAGAGTGGGCAAAAAACCCCTCCCTTATTTTATGTTTGTTAGTTTAGCCTTTGACCACTATATCACCTGATAGTAATTGATAATGTGTTCGAAGATGTTGCTCAGGCTAATCTAGAATTACTGGCTCTCAAGGACAGCTGCCGTAACACATCGTTAGGTGCTACAGATTTTCTACTTGAGGGTGGTAGCTAGCCAGGCGTGCATTCGCAAAATGGCCTACCAACATGCTAAATTTAGGAGGCTGTGTTCAGCGTTGGATGAACCAGCTGATAGAGAACATTAAACATTTGTATGTATTAATCATACATTTGATTTACTGCAACTAATTTTATAAACCCGAAAGAGAGGGTAGATCGTTTCGTCTGCTTTTAGTGCAGCTCATCCACCCTTTAAGACATCCAATTACTCGTGATAATGAATGTCCGAACCTTCGCAACGCTGCCAAAATGTCGAGAGCACAAATAAACAAATGCTCAGTAAATATTCCATTTATATGTAAACTATAAAACCAACGTGGAGTACCGGGTTAGAATGTCACCTTCCCATTTCTTCCCGTGGGTGTCGTAAGATGCGACTAAAAAAAAGTGTGTCAATTGACAACATGCCACTTCTCACATGGAAGTGAGTAGGTTGTTGTGGGCATTAGGCGCACAACAGGGCTGTATACCATCCTAGTGCCCTGCCACGGTTTCATACAATATGTTTTTGTGTTCGTGTCTTATATGTTGTTAGCGTAAACATATCATTCGTAATATGTTCTTGTGTTTCGTCCAGTGTGTTAGAGAAAACATTTTGTATGACCCTGAATCTGTGCCCGGTGAATGGCAATAGGCTCGCCCCTTATTACGTGGGACCAAAACCCAATTGGCGAAACGTAGATGTTTTTACACACCTCTGCCTACCCCTTCGGGGAATACATGCGTGATTATATGTATATATGTATGTATAAAACCTCGTGTTACTCACCGGACTAATCTAGGAAAATGTTGCGGCGCAATAACACCCTTCCTTTGCAGTTTGGCACAACAAGCGAGGTACTGCCGGTACAGTTCCGCCGCATCGAACGTGCTGTTGTCGTGAGCAGGCAGCGGTTCGAATGTCGAGCGCAGCCATGCCAGGGCGAAGTGCTCGTTCTCCTGAACAATATTTTTTGTTCAATTAGTAATTCATTCTAAGGCTAACATATAAAAATATAATAAGTTTTAATATTGTTATGTTTGCAATAACGCCTGCTCGGCGGATTACATCATAAAGCTGATAGATGATAGTCTCTCGTAAATTTGTAATTTTGTGATGTGCGGATTACATCACAAAATTACATATTAGCAGGCGTTATTGCAAACATAACAATATTAAAATTATAAAGTTGCGTCATCATTTACAAGTATAAGGCCCTGTTTCAGAATGTTCGAGTAAGTCCCGTTAATATGTTCTGGGTAGTGTAACACCCAGAACGTATTTAATAAATAAAACACTATCTTTGCGTTTCACAGTCATTGATTTAGCCTATTCATCGGTTAAAGCTTGAAACGCGCTGCATGTAGACTGTCATTTTTATCATTCAGTTATTTTATGTTCTGGGTAGTATAACCGGAACTTACTCGAACATTCTGAAACGGGCCCTAAATCAATTGCAAGATTGGTCTTGTTTGTAGTACAACGTAAGTTGAACTATAGGTGTCGCTCCATCCCAATACAATAGTTAAATAAAGAACAAGAGGAAAAATTTAAGCTATGAGTCATTGTCATGTTAGCTCAAGCGGTCAGAGCATACCCCGGCTATAGGGGAGAATGGACGCGGGTTCGAATTCCGTACATGACTACAATTTTTTCATTCGTAAATATTCGTTTGTAATTTTGTGATATAATAGGTTATTTTTACTTCCCCAGCTTTTATGTTACTATTTGCTAGGCAATCCGCCACGCTAACACAAACTCTGTGAAAACTTTAAAAAGCTGTACATTGGGATTCCAAATACAGCTTAGTCCTTTGAATTATTTGTAGTATTTGTTTTCAAAATCAGTTAAAAAGGTAAATAACCTATGCGAAATAAATGATTTTTATAGTATTTTAAATACAAGTGTTCAAACTCGGTGAATTTTGAAGCGCTCGTAGCGAAGTTTACACAGCAGTTCTTAACCGAACAGCCAAGTTAAGTAACGTCCGCCGCGATCATGAGTTCGATGGGTGACCGCTAGTGACATTACTAATGAGAGCATCCGTGCTTCGGAGGGCACGTCAAGCCGTCGGTTCCTGTTGTGGCAGTCGTTATGGCATGGTAGTAGGGCATTTTGCGAATGCCCGCCTGGCTAGCATACACCCTCAAGTAGAAAATCTGTCGCAAAGCACCGAACGGTGTGTTCCGCCAGCTGTACTTGAGAGCCAGAACTTCTAGGTTAGCCTGAACAACATCATCACTTACTGTCAGGTGAGATTGTGGCGAAAAGCTACCTATCAGGTAAAAAAAAGTATTAAAAGACTTACCTGTACAGTCCGCTGTTGTATATGCGACTGCTGCAGAGTGTTGACGGGTGCGGGGGAGGCAGACGCCGCGGGGGAGGGGGCGGGGGTAGCTATTTGTTCCACCACAGGCTTCGGAGTCGACATCTGCTGCTTTTGGAATAAAATACGTAGATATAATAATATGATATGATGTCAGAAACATATGAATTTCAATACAGAGCCGTAGGTTTTTTCATAAGAAAATACCACAGATGTAGGACATAACGGTATTTTATATATATACTGGATTCAAACCCATATCCCACCGTTTAATGCCTTAAGAACTCGGTACCCGGTGCGTAAAGATGCGAGTTCGATTCCGCTCGAGGTAAAAAAATGTACCCTAAAATTTTGTAAATCTAGGAAGTTATGCTCTAAAAATTTGTATATGTGATTTTTGTTCTGCATGCGATAGTGCATGTAATCATATTTAGAAACGGTATTACTGTTACCTGTGGCTGCTGTTGTGGTTGCGGTTGCGGTTGTGGTTGCGGTTGCGGTTGTGGCTGCGGCTGCGGTTGCTGTGCGTCCGCGACCCACGGCCCGCTTACAGTTTCCACTACTCGCATCAGAATGCAAGCTCGCGGGCCGTAGCTTTGTGCCTGTGGAATTCAATGAAAACTATCAATGAACATCTCAAAAATACCTAATTTAAGACGCCTGCCAAGGGTGGGGGTTATGGCAAACCCCCCTGAATGGGGGAGGCTGTGTTCAGCAGTGGACAATTCGGCTGATACAGTACTGACGGAGAAGGTAGTTTTAAACACAACTTATTTGTAATCTTAAATCTTATTTGATACAAATAAGTTGAGAAATAGCTAATGGTCATTATGGGAAGAAAGGTCATTCAATTTTGGAAATCAATTACAAAATGACAAAAAAGAAGAAACAACTCACAAAGAGAAATTTTTTTATTTTGTTTTTTTTTTATGTACCTACTTAATTTTTATTTCGGCCAAATTGTATGAATAAATATGTAAGGAAGTGTAACTCTCTACAGTTACCGCTTTGATTTCGGATCAATCGAGTTCAGAATTAACAAAACACGCACAATCTTCCAAATGAAATTGGATTGATGAATCTATTTGGCGCTTAGAAATAACCACATCTGATTGGTCGCGGCAAGGTGCCGCACAGTACACTTTTTAAACCACGCCGCGGTTAGTTTTGTTCTGCTGTTTTTGAGCTTCACTTACATTTCTTTTTACATATTTATTCGAAGATAATATCTTGTAAAATCATTCTCATATATCTTATTGATTTGCGCCATCGTAACGAAGTTCAAATAAGTTCTAAACTCTTCCCGCGGTTTAAACTAACTCAAAAACTAATATAATGTACCATAATAGGACTTAAAAGTTAGAAATTACAAAGTAATTTCTCGTATTTGATCAACAAATACTCAAAACTCCGATTCCTCCCGTAGTCTTCATAAGCTTTGGTTACAAAGTAACTAACGTTTCTTTTACAAGCAGTTAGGTATTCGTATGTATTGTAACCTAATATGGGCAGACTCGAAAACTGTGTGGCAATTGTACTAAAGAGTATAACCAATATAAAACCAGAGAAGTGGTTTCACTGGAGGCCCATAGGAGATTAAAATGCCTACTTTGGTCTTAACCAAATTGTCCTATAGTAATCACTGCAAAGTATTTGAAACGTCGGGACAAAAATAATGATAAATATACGCAATTTAAACCGTTTAAAGTTGTTTAATTACTATGTGTAATAATCGCGAAAACCTAAGACAAGATTGTCACTTCTCAAAGTTTTATGGGTATCTATCTATCTATGTAATTTGTATAAAGTACACTGTATATCAATTCGTAGCTACGGGTAGACACGATTTTTATGACTATTAATAATTATATTCTGTATAAATAAATCAACCCACTCTAGACACGCTAGATATTTGTCGGTGTGCATGCAGTGCAGACTGCGTACCAGCGCGCATACATACAAGTTGCGATTGTTTCCACTCTATGAAGTCAAACTTCTTGTCTAGTTTCAATATGGTATAACGTTTGGAAGGTACAGTAGCTTACCTCGACAGTGACGAGAGAAACAAGCGTGTGTACTAAACCGGGCACTCTCGCGACCGCCTCGCTCGCTCGGTCCCCCAGTGACGTCAGAGCGTACACACACTCCAAAGTGCACACCAACACCATTATATCTCGGAGTGTTAGCATGGCACACACGTCGTGATATACCTAAAAAAACAAAAACTAGCTTTATATTAAACAATTACAATTAATAATCAAGTAACTCATTCAGTACGTTCGACTTATCATCTAGGTATATATAATCATTTATATCAGAGATAAAATGAATGAATATGCATTCAATTTCTTGACATCAGCAAAAATCGTGCAGATATTATAACAAAAATAATAGTACAAATCAAAATTAATTCATATTAGAAATTAGTAGAGTAGCTTGAACAAACATTTCACTTTAAGTTATCTTGTAAGGTATAAAGTTTAATTATAAAATACTTTCAACTCCAAAGAATCAACCTCAATAGACGCCAATTTGTCGAGTAGCTCGAAAGCATCAAATTTCCGGTTTCTGAGAGTCCAAGTTATATACTCATTAGAATTTTTCTTAACCGGCATTTTGATAATAAAAGCATACCCCTTTATTATCAAAATACTAAACTATATACAACACTACAGCTACTACAATAAAGCATTTTGACAACCTATAAGTCATTGCAAACTCACAGGCAGTCCAAATGCTAGCTCTAGCTCTACCAGTTGGCAGCGTGCCCAGCGTGCTGGCAGCATTGCCCCGTTGAATTGCAATGCTTATTATTAGATATTGATATGACAAACACAAATTAGTATTTCTAAATATATTCAAAAAAGTTCGTTAGTTAGTTGTCCGTTCAACAAGATGCTACTAAATTAAGTTATTAGCAAAATCTATAAATATATATCAAAAATGTGAAAAATTACCTATTCTAGAAATTAACACAGTAAAAACCTCGGAAGCGCGCGGTTTTTCAAATTTTCACGTTTGTTATAGTGTGCATAACAAATGTTTATTGTATTCAAAAGACCAGTATTATATTTTACAGTTAGAACATCAACCCTGGATTGGAATGAATACAAAAGATCCCCTTTGGCCTCACACTGCGCCAACTTGTTGAGTAGCCGTAAAGCAGCCAAGCTCCCGGTCCAGTCTTTAGAAACCAATTCCGATTGTATGGCACCAATTATATCTTACAGTAAGAATACATACCTTGGACTCCAAAGATTTCAAAAGAGCCTCTTCATTGGCCTCATTCTGCGCCAGTTTATTGAGCAGCTCCAAAGCAGCCAAGACTCTGGCACGGTCTTGGGAAACCAAAGCAGACTGTATGGTCGATAATATGTGTCGGGATATCAGACACGTTGCTGGGTCCTGCAAGAAAAATCGTCAAGCTCATAATACTAATGTTAAAGAGACCGCTGGATTTTGACATTAGCCTCGCATACATTTTTAAAAGCAAACGTAATTAACATAAATACGAGCGAAATCCCACAATATATCTGTTTTGCAGTAAACAAGGAGATATGGGGAAACAACATTTATCATTATTTAGATTTTCTAGACGATAGTTACACTCCATAATGTCTGCAGGTCTAACATCATCTAACGCTGCCAGTAGACCATAGGGAATTTAAAAAGTCATGTTTCATGTATATATGAAAAGTACCTTGATAATGAGTTCAGTTGAAATATTTCCAAGCGTGTCCAATCCCGATTGACGAAGGGTACCAACCCAGCAGTTAGCACACAGCAGCAAAAATCTAAAAGCAAAAGTTGACAGTTATTATTAAAATCATCATCACCATCATCAACAATTATCATCATAAAGAAAATTATGTGTTCGTGGGGTGCCGAGCAAGAATCTCACCCTTCTATCTCTACCCATTGGTGTCGTAAGAAAGAGGCGACTAAGGGTAACACACCAGCTGGGCAGCAGCTTTCTGAGGAACTTATATCTCACACTGCATACCCCAAGACGCCTGCCAAGCATTGGGAGGCGTCTCCTGGGGATTGTGGCAAACCAACCCATAATGGGGGAGGCTGTGTTCAGCAGTGGATAATCCGGCTGATACAGCCAACTGATATAAAACTTCAGCGCCTACGACGAGTACAGACCTTCCAAAACATGTGTATGTTCTGCACGGTACTGCATTGAGATCGAAATCTATGTATTAGATCTTATACTATATTTGCCTTTAAGTTCACTGGCTATCTTATACTTCATCTATTGCTACTACGCAACTGAATTAAAGCTAGCAACCCATGCAGACATTTCCTCATCAGGAATCCTACCACATAATGCAACACAATAAAGATGATAACATAACATCTCACCTTATCAAAGTATTATTTTTCGCAAGATATTGCACGTTTTCATCGTGAAACGACAAAGAGCGCACTATAGATGCAATCTGCAACACTCGCTGCGTGTAAACACAAGACGCGCCTCCGACCAGCTCCGGCGCGAATAGGGAACTTTCTTCCGACGGCTCCATCACCCAGTCTTCAAGAATATCTTGCTGCAATGGAAAAGAACTGCTTTGTAATTCTAATACTACAAGTAAAGAAACCTCGTCATATTTAGTTTGTAAAATAAAACAATAAAGAGCGCGTTATGGACACAGTCTGCGACAATGGCTGCCAAGATACCTAGTGAGAGTAAGAGAGATACCTAGTGGTCGCGTGCGTAATCATGGACATACAACATGTTACACATATTATTTGTGTGGTAATAAATAAATATTTCATTTCAACACAATGAACATTTTGCATGGTGGTAGGGCATTTTGAGAATGCCCGCCTGGCTAACTACCACGCTCAAGTAGAAAACCTATCGCCAAGCACCTAACGGTGTGTTCCAGCAGCTGTCCTTGAGATACAGTAATTCTAGGTTAGCCTGAACACATCACACATCATCACTTACCATCAGTGAGAATGTGGACAAAGGCATAAAAAAGAAACATTTAATGCAATGATTTAAAAAAAATACAGTCAAAGAACAAAAAAATACGATAAAAAGATACATACAAGTTCCCCAATAGCCTTTTCGGAGCTTTCATCATCAGACCCGTCCCTCATCAGGCAATCGGTTAAATTATTGTGCGCCGCCATGGCCTGTACCATCAGCTCTGGTTGTTCCACCCCAATCTGCATAAACTTGGTCTCGTCAGCGAGCTCTCGGGCGCCGCCCCCGCCGGCACGGAGCCGCCAGAAGTCATCGGGGTAACGCCCTCGGGCTTCGAAATATGACCTCCCGATTGTTTCACGGAGGCTTGCTGGAAATTAAATATGGTGTATTGACTGATGGTTTCCACGGGTCTGATTACGTTTTTCTGCGATTTTGCACTGAATTCACTGCATTCATGCACTCGCTGTCTTGTGAGCACTAAATCTAGCCTAACAGACACGAATGTCTGACGTGCGACATAAAAGGTGGTCGCACAAAATAGTAAAAGTATATAACTTACAGTGATTATAAACACCAGCATGAGCGAGCAAAAAGTCCAGTATATGCGGTGTGGTAGACAACGGCAACCTATTGGAATGATCTGCCGCAAGCACTGTACAGACATTGACGGCAAAGTCTTGCTCATTTGGCATTGGTGAGAGCAAAGACAGTGCGAGTCTCTCGCACGGCGCCGGACTTGGCTTCGTTGCTGTCCGGAGCGCTTCTCCTGACGCTGTAGACAAAATGGTTAGTCAGTTTTGTTGTCAATTTTCAATATATCGAATTGGTTCATGCATCAATATTTATTTCTAATAAACCCAAATCGCAAAATATATAAAATATCAGAAAAAAAAACGGTAATAGTTGGTTATTACACCACATTATATAATACTACACCACTACACAGAATAATTATAGTATTCAGTTACTACTGAATACGACTTCCACTGTGTATGGTCCTTCATTGAACGCCACAATAACATATATCTGTAATTTGCATGCTATCGTCATTTAGGGCCTTCCTACTCTACGTTTTAACATCGGTTATCCGTTGTTTGGGCGATGAGGCCTGCCCATTGTCACTTCAACTTACTAATTTTGCAAGCTATGTTAATAAATCCCCTACTCCAACTGATACAAAATGACACATACATACATATGACGATTTCGGTGACCGATTCTTCAGCGGGATGTTGAAAGAAAATAAGTCTCGTAGTTATCCAAACGCTATATAAAGTTGCAATATAAAGATATTGCAACTTTTTCAAAAAAAAAAAATATACGACAGACCTAACTGTGCAGTCTGTCCAAGGCTACCTAAAAACATTCGTTGGCAACTTCATTTCAACATCAAGAGCATCTTACCCTACTACTGCCGGTGTAAGGGTCTTAAAATGAACATGAACAAATGTTTATGTTCATTCTAAGACGCGCCTGATGGGAAACTCTACTGAGATTGTTGAGTAATGCCAAGGAAATGTGGCCAAAACGAAAGACAAAAAAAAATCCATTCGCCTTATAAATTTTCGCTCCAGTCCTAAAGCCTGTAAACGTCCTCTGATAATGTAAAATGCGTTTGTAAACCGATTCATTTTTTCTGTCTTTTTTGGATACTCGATTTGGCATCGCCGAAGTAACTGCTACACCACGCGCGTTTATTTCGCTCAAATATTTTTTCATAGTTCACAATCGCTCTAGACACAATATCCGATTATACTCCTGTGTCATCTATATAATCTGCCGGGGCGTATAAATTTATAGTGCCAAGTGCAAACAAAAACACAGGGCTCAAAACGAGATTCTCTCTCAGGCTAACCTAGAAACAGTACTTCTAGGTTAGCCTGAACAACATCTTCGACCACATCATCATTTACCATTAGGTGAGGTAGTGATCAAAGGCTAACCCATCAGGCATAAAAAAATAAAATAAAAAAACTGAAGAATATCACCACCACATTCCATGTTAATTTATATAGAGATAAATAACTTTTGGAGGACTGAGAGTACCAGTTTTCCAAGAACTCTCATTTTTCTCGTGACTGCTTCATGACCCGGCGCCTAAGATAGTCCACCAACCTTCTGTACTTGTCGGCGAGATGTACGGGTTTATTTGGCTAGGGACTGGAAACGATGGTACGAATTGAAAGCCGTCGGGGTATTGTTTTTGTGCAGGACTGAGTGTGGAATACACCAGACGTGACTTCTCAAGCCTGATGTTCATATTCAATGTCCCTCTGATAATGCGCTGGTCGTTCCTGGTTTTTCACTGTTGGTCATCGAATATGCGCCTCTTGATCATCATCATAAACTTACTCAAACGTTTGGGTAAACATCTGGGCTAAACTAAGTCCACTTCCAGGAAAATCGCTTCTCAAAGAAGGAGTTCATCTGGCCCTACTCTAGTTTTTCGTCGTTTTGTGTCTAATATAGCATTGCAGGCCCCTATAACAATGGTTATGTATGTGTGTTCGATGGAGTGTATGGCTGGTGAGGGTATGGTATAATACATAATGGCAATACTGAGTATATACAGTGTATGCTAACTGCTGCCCACTTTTGCCTTTTACTAAATCCATGGAAAGAAACGGGGAAATGAGGTTTCTAGCCCCGTTCGGCATCCCTTGGGGAACATGTAGAAGTATTTCTAAATATGATGACAAGAACTATCGCGTGCTAAGCTAAAATAACATTTTACAGCCGAGTGGATAAAGCATCCAAGCACGAAATCTGAGGACGCGGGTTCGATTAGAACCTGGGACATAAAATATTGTGCTCCAATAATTTGTAAAATGTGAACATATTGATTTATAATTGAAGCATAATGATGAAGTCACAAGGGAATATAATAAATTGATAAAACCTGTCTTGTTGTGATTAATACACAAAACATACATATGTATATAATATGAAACAAGAAATCAACCTTAGAGTCAATCAGGTCTTATTGTCCCCAAATACATAACATTGAAAACAAAAGTTTACCATTGAATTTGACTTTCTCTTGTTCTTACATACATGAAAATTAACACCAGTTCCAGAACATTATTTCCCATGCAGATGCATTCCCGAGGACAAAATCACTAATTACCTTTCCAAAAGCTCTTAGGGCTAGCTTAGTAATCTTAAATTTTGAGTGTGAATATAGGATGCAACGGCATGCAACCGGTCGCAAAATAATCTATGTTTATATAGAGGCATTTATCGTAGTTATCATCTTCCATACAAAAATGCAGGGAGTCAAGTATTTGTCTTACAATGTGGTTTCATTATTAAGTTGTGAAAATATGTAAATCAGCAACACAATTTGTACCCTCGCATTCATATTTTGGATGATAACTTGTAAATCCACATTCTCCCACTCAAATTTGAACCCCATCTACAAAACCAATCGCAGAAAACAAGCATAATTATATTGCAGGTGTACATTTTGGACCTGTGTCATCATATCTGGTTACTATATCTAGCTCAATGTGGATAAGATTATTGGTCATAATATTTCACTTGACCCCAATAATTGAAACAAGAAAAACGTATTGTTATCCTGTTTTTAATTAAACTATGCAAGCAGAGAAGTTTTCATAACAGTAAGACTATGCAAGCACATTCACAGCCCTGAGGCATATTTTTTTATTTGCGTTTTATTGTAAAATTTTGTATATTTTGTTAATTTATTGTTCTTATAACATATTAAGTGCCCACGCTACTTAATGTGTAATAATGATAAGTAGAACAAGTTGTATTCCTAGTATGTGTTATGTAATTTCACTAGTCAGTTAGTCAAATAATTTCACTGGATAGTATGTCAAATGAATTTACTAATAAGTCAAACTTCATATAATTTAACTAGTTGGTTTGATAACTTATTATGATTGTTATTATATTATATCACTAATCAGTTTGTTAAGAATATGCGCTAGTCAGATAGACACATAAAAAAAAATTCACTAGTCAGTATGTCAAATAAATTCACTAGTTAGTTTGTCTTAAATATCCACTAATCAGATTGTCAAACAGTTTTCTTAGTTTGTCAAACACATTCACTAGGATATTGTCAAATAATTTTACTAGTCAGTTTGCCAAATAATTTCACTGTCAGCTTCTCAAATAAGTTTAATAGTCAGTTTAGTCTATATTGAAATAATTACACTAGTCAGTTTGCCAAATAAATTCACTGTCAGCTTCTCAAATAAGTTTACTAGTCAGTGTAGTCTATATTGAAATAATTACACTAGTCAGTTTGCCAAATAAACTCACTGTCAGCTTCTCAAATAAGTTTACTAGTCAGTGTAGTCTATATTGAAACAATTACACTAGTCAGTTTGCCAAATAAATTCACTGTCAGCTTCTCAAATAAGTTTACTAGTCAGTGTAGTCTATATTGAAATAATTACACTAGTCAGTTTACCAAATAAATTCGCTGTCAGCTTCTCAAATAAGTTTACTAGTCAGTGTAGTCTATATTGAAATAATTACACTAGTCAGTTTACCAAATAAATTCACTGTCAGCTTCTCAAATAAGTTTACTAGTCAGTGTAGTCTATATTGAAATAATTACACTAGTCAGTTTGCCAAATAAATTCTCAAGTCAGATTGTAAAATTATTTTACTAGTTTGTTTGTGAAATAATATAACTACTCGGATTTTCAAAGACTGTCACTAGTCAGATTACAAAATGATGACATAAGTCAGATTATCAATTAATGACACTAGCCAGATTCTGATCTAATTTTATGATAAAATTATGAAGTATTTCCACTAGTCAGTTATTTAAGTATCCAGGGAGTGATGAGACAGGTCCTCAATGAATTTACCTGATATGTATGTACCACCACTGAATGTAACTCTAGGCGTGTTGCTGCCCCTGCCGCGTCTAGGGTCTTCATCCATCTCCATGTCGTCGTCTCGTCCAGGTGGTCCTTTAGCTCTTTCATATCTAAAATGTTATATGTAATTGTATATTACATTTTATTATATTTACATTTAATAATTCTTTAAAGATCTTTCTAGCCACGATGGTGCGCTCCTCGATTGTTGATGTTGAATTAGGGTGCTTTCACACTAAGACGTTGTGTACAACCTGGGACTTCCCATACAAATGAGTATCAATGACTAACAATGGAGGAGCGCCCCTTCATGTGTGAACAGGTCTGTAGTCTTTCCTGGTTGGTGATACTAAATACATTAGAATTTAGAATAAGATTTATATGTGTTGGATTAGAAACCTTACTCAATAAATGACTCAGAAAATAGATAATTCTAGAATGCCCTTATATTATAAAGCTTGATAAAAATCATAATCCTAAGACAAATAAAAATGTATGAACTTCATACATTTTTGAAGCAGAATAAAATGTATGTGTCGGATTAAAAACCCAATGCACTAAATGACTCAGGAAATATACAATTCTAGTTTGGTAAATATATGTGATAATAAACTATGAAAAAATGCTTCATAAAAAACAAACATAAAAATAACTATATTTTAAGTTCATATTATTAAAAATCCACATGAGTTTTGTAACAATGTGAAAAGTAAATAGCTGTGGTTTGCCGCGAACCAAGACCTATAGAATTAAGCACATTTTGGCTTTAACAAAACTTTGATATTTAGGAAGATTAGATTATTTATAACAAATTGAAGATAACACAATAAAATTAACTAATGATGGAAATTTTAAAAAGTAATGTAGTAAAATATTACTTACCCCTGACCTCAACAACAGAATTATCTCATACAAAAAGAGTATTATTTACAAAGGTTTGAGAGGTAATAAGGAGACATTTTTTCATTTTACAATATTTTTAAATTATGATTACTTTAAAGCTTTTTAAATGTAAAACTAACATGATTTTTAGTAATTTTTAAAGAAAAAATATAGGATTATTCTAGTAGATAAACCACACAAATATGTTAGAAAAATAGTAGGACAAAACACACACATACAAATGCTCCCAATTTGACAAAGAAACACCCATTTGCTTGAAAACCTTTTTTTTATAATGTATGCATTATTGAGTGCAGTTTGCTGGATTCGACAAAACAATCAAACCAGATGGAGGTTCAGCATTGTTTTCAGATATCACCATTTCTTGTAAATACTGCTGCATGTTAGAAACTGCATACAGAAAAAAATACTGCATATTTAAACTGGTTGGTCAAATCCAACCACAAAATATTACTTACTTCTCAAGGTGAGTGCCATATATTCTCCTTAGAAGTGTTGATCCATTGACACAGGGATGTGGTAATCTCAATGGTCGCAAAAATGTTTCCCAAACATCATTTTGGTTTACCTGTGTATTTGTAACAAGTGTAAATTAATTAAAAAAGTAAAAAACCCAACTGCAAATTAATTATTTTCATTAAAAGTTTTATCGTTTCATAGAAATAAAAGCTCCAAGTTATATAGACCTATTTTTACCTCACAAACATACATACATGAACTCTGAAAACATAACACTCCTTTTTTGGGCAGTTGAATAAAAAAATATATTATTCTCATAAGTTACGCCTTCCATAACTCTGAGATTAACCAGGATTATTTGGTTATTGTGACATTGGTAGCAGTGTCACTATCAATTATGACGTCTCGCTTAGCACTGACGGTTTTCAACGTGGGCTTCCCCAGCTCTCCTTGAAAAAGACCACCGAATATGGTTGAAACTATAGTCAGAGCTATCTGACTTATTCACATGAGTTATCCCATATTATTTACTAAAATGTGTGAAAACCACGTTCGTTTTTACCATAAAAGTAACATATGTAATGTAATTTTCGTATTAATGCCTGCTAAGCTAAAAGCTTACAAAACTAAAACAAAACGATTTTTTAAAATTATAAGCAGTACCCACAAACATCTGTCCCTATAGCCAGAACATGATCTAACTGAAATATCGTAGTGAGTCAGTCATATCTCAAATTTATCCCTTTGCTCCTCATCTTTATACCATTTCAAAGAGACAGAGCTACAACTGCAAACAAACTGAATTAAACTACACTAAATTTTTCAATGAACTTGTTTACAATGATGCAACCTGATAATTTCGATTTTGTAATTTTGTATTAACCCCTGCTAAGCAAATATGCATATAAAATTACAAAGAAAGGAAATACTTGATCTACGGGAGAAGAGAGCATGTCCCAGCGATAGAGGAATGGTTGCGAGATTGCATCCTGCTCGTAATTCAAATTTATCCTTTCTTTGTTATTTTTAATACATATACCAATTATATATTATATCAATAATTATTGATATAATATATAATATAGCAGTAGACTGTACACACCTTGTCAAGTTAGTGCATAACTACTGTTATATTTACTTAGCCCTTTCGGACCGTTCTAATACAAATGTGCGGGTCATAAAGTTGACTATAGCTCATTCATTTAACGGTGGCAGTGGACGGGCCTAGTATCGTACGATTGTGTGGGAAGTGAACTTTTACCTCCTGTGTAAATTTTGTGATAAATATACTGTAGATTTTTTGTATTTTGTCAGAACTATTATTGTTCTATAATATGATAATATCCACAATTTGGTATGATTACTTTCTTACAGGACTAATATTAATGTGTTTATTATTGCCTTAAACTCTTACCTTGCTTAGTCCCCCTCTTTGTTGCACTAGACTATAGAATGTGTACAAATCAATTTCTATGCCATTTACTATTGGAGGCTTGATTGTTATGCTGAAAGAAACAACATGAATTGGTTTTTAGAATGATTTTAAAATATCTTGAGATATGTATCTAAATAAGTTGGCATCGGCTGGACCACTATGGCCAAATTATGAATGAAATTCTATTGTTATCATTATCGCCGATGCCAATGGGTAAAGCTTTTCACAGATGACAGCTATAATATAAAACTATATATTTATAGCTCGATTTGATATATTTCAATACATCTCAACACATTTTCCATTGAAATTGACAAGTGACAACACATGGCAGCTATAATATATAGCTTTACATTTTCGTTTCTTAAATACCAACAGTTATATATATTCCAGCTGCCATCTGTGAACTCCATCATTAACAGGTCTTCAATTCACACATGATTAACTCGTTGTCATCGGCTGACCCACTATGGCCAATTTATGAATGAAATTCTATTGCAATCATTATCGCAGATTTCAATGGGTTAAATGAGTAAAAAGACCCGTTATTTTTTTAGCAACATTAGTTTATTTCACGAAGTTTCAAGAAGTTTCTTGAGATAGTATGTGAGGTACAATATGATTATATTCGTCATAAGTTTATGAAGTATAATACATTAGGCTACATGAACTAGAATTCTTCACCACCTAGCAAATGGGTGAGTTCTTGTCATTTACTGTAGGTATTTGCCTAAAATATATCGCCAACATTGGCAAACATTCGAGTTTGTAACTGTATTTCAACCAACCAACGAAATTGGTAATACGAAAGGCATGCTAATAGTTACTCACTTTTTGCTTTCGTTGAACTGTTTTAATTCTTTCAAAAATGTATCTTTATCCCTCACATAGCTCCTTGATTTCGTATTTATTTGTAATTTTGCCATTTTCCGGAATCCAAGAGCCGGATGGATGGCGTGCCTTGTCCCTGATATATAATAAAGAAACACAGGATTTCTTATTAAATTTAATTACTTTGTTGTGTGAAACTCTTCAATCTAATTGATAAAACAAGTAAGTTGTTGTGAAATTTATTCAGCAAAACAATTTTTTAATTTTGTTGTATTTGTACTCATTTACCAACCAAATACTTTTTTTTTCACAAAGTAAAGCTTTTTATGTATTTACTCTATGGTTTCTTGCTTTGTTTGCTCTGCTTGCTTGTTTGTATTTTTTTTTTATTACCATCGTCTGATTTCTACGCTTGCAATGTTTGTACATAATTTATGCATGGATCTATGAAGTAATTAAAATAAAAGTAAATGTACATAAGGGCACATCAAAGTTTACATGAATAAATACGGTTTTTTATTCATGAGTTACGGGTGCGTACCATGGGCGTACTCCATTTGGCGCCAATTTTGTTAATTTCGATAATTTTGATGACACTGCGTCTATGGTTGTGAACACTGTCATTGTTATTGTCACTGTCTTGGTAATTGGTCTCTGAATACTGTAGTGTGATCGTTTATAATATAACTGTTCTCCCTGTTCCATTTAGGACAAGAACGCTAAGGGTATGTTCCATTTGTCGCTAAGAATGTTAATTTCGATAATTTTGATCACATTTTGCGTCTGTGGTTGTGATCACTGTGATCGTTTGTAACTGTCATCCCCTGTTCCATTTAGGATAAGAACGCTAAGTATGCCACTAAAATTTGCCACTTCTGTCACTTTTGACATTAGATGTAGGGAATTCAAACTGTTCCAGTAGCCTCATAGCGTTTATGGCGAAAATAACGCCAAGACCCATGTGGAACAACTTTTTGGGAGTGTGATCGTTTTTAGCGTTTTTAGCGAATCTAACTTCAAATGGTATGCACCCTATGAATACCGCTAAAATATGCCACTCTTCACTCTTTACCATTGAACAGTTGGGGCCTATTACATTTGACGCTAATTTCGTTATTTTCAATAATTTTGATCATAATTGTGTCTATGGTTGTGATCACTGTGATCGTTTGTAAGGGCTTAATCCATTTGACGCTAATTTCGTTATTTTCGATAATTTTGATCACATTTGCGTCTATGGCTGTGATCGTTTGTGACTGTTCTCCTGTTCCATTTAGGATAAGAACGCTAAGAATGCGAAAAAATATTTGCCACTTCTGTCACTTTAGCCATTAGATCTAGATAATTCAAACTGTTCCAGTAGCTTCATAGCGTTTATGGTGAAAATAATGCCGAGACCCATCTGGAACAACTTTTTGGGAGTGCGATCGTTTTTAGCGTTTTTGGCGAATTTTACTTCAAATGGTAAGCACCCACAGTGATCACAACCATGGGCCTGTTCCATTAGTCGCTAAGAACGTAAATTTCGATAATTTTGATCACATTCTGCGTCTGTGGTTGTGATCACGTGATCGTTTGTAACTGTCATCCCCGTTCCATTTTTGGATAAGAACGCTAAGAATGCCACTAAAACTTGCAACTTCTGTCACTTTTGACATTAGATGTAGCGTTAAAGGCGAAAATAACGCCAAGACCCATGTGGAAAACTTTTTGGGAGTGTGATCGTTTTTAGCGTTTTTAGCGAATCTCACTCAAATGAAACGCACCCCATAGACGCAGATGTGGTCAAAATTATCGAAAATAACAAAATTAACGTTAAATGGATAACGCCCTTAGTCGTCAATGTCAAAATTAAAAGAAATAAACATGTCAAACATGCTTGTTTTTGCATGTTTCAGATTGAGTTGAGGTTATGTTAGTGAAACTAATGATAAATCTAATTTCAAACCCGATATAAAGATATATACACAAAATGGTGAAAAAGAAGATAGATAATCGTATCCGGGTTATGATAGAAAATGGAGTTAAGTTGGGACATCGTACAATGATCCTCCTAGTAGGTGACAAAAGTAGAGATCAAGTAAGTGAGTGGGTAACTATAATTATTGTAAAAGAACATGTTCAAAAGGTTGAATCTGTTGATAGAAATACACTTATAATGGTTTGCAGCTTTCTGCTATTTTTCATCACAGTAAAAAAATTAAATAGCGAAAATACCAAAACGTTTTGGTGCCTTTATGAACACAAACAGTAAGTTTAGGCGGTATACAAAAGTAGCTACTCAGTGAAGATAACCAAATTATTACATTGCGAGAAGTAAATTTTTTAAATTTGGGAATTTGTATGTTTGACACTGAAGTCAATTGCTCCCATGATTTGGATGCCCAATTTTTTACACTTATAACAATTAGGTACAGTCGACTTTTACAATGACATCAGTCCAGTTGGGGACCTACCAACACTACATCTTCCGGTATAATGTTTTAACCACTAGAGATATTTTGTTCCCTATCGGTTATCAGTTTGTTAAGCAATGTAGCCTACCCATTTTAACTTCAACTTACAAATTATGAAAGATATAATTTTGACATTGATTATTCAGCAAATATGCAAATTCTTTCATACAAAGAACTCCAACATTTTATTAATTTTCTCCATAGCTCAATGAGCTCAGCTTGTCCATAAGGGCCAATGTTAAGGACCATGTCTCAGGTATAATGCATACCTTCCTAAAAATAATGACGAGTAATATAGGTATTTTTTATGTTTGCATCATGAGTGATACTATAAATTACCAGTGGTTAGAGAATACATTTTTGCGATCTAGGACTTGGAAAATTTTTTATTGTATTCCACTTCCAAAGCAGTCCCACCTCTAGAAGAGGGGCTAAAATAGGGTTAATATGTTACATTTAGGACTTATCTTTATGCAGAGAAATTAATGTTAATAATTAACCAAGTGACATTGATGTGCACTGGCAAATGTTAATTTGTTTATTTCAAATAAAAAATCAATGTTAATATATTTCGTAAAACTTTAATTTAGTTTGTATGTAGGATTGTACAAAGTAGGGCAAATATAATATAAAAGCGGAGAAATTACACATTTCACAACAACAATAAATCTTAACCCCTATTGAGTATCCACCGGTCTGCCGGATTTCCCTTATGTGTCCCAACCGGCCTGCCGGAGAGCGGTCAATAGTCGTGTTTACATATTCACCATAAAATCTGCGTAAGTTCGATTTTCATAATTCAAACGGTTTTCGTGAGGATGGATCCTTGGCTATGCGAGAAAAAATCCATAATATTCTGATATAACAGAAAGTATGTTTAAAATTGATATGAAATCTGAAACCAGCTCAAATTTCATTTTGGCGCCAAAATTTTGTATAGATTTATGTCATTTAAAAATAATCTCGTAACTACTTCTAAAGTAATTAACCTAGAAAGCTGTAATTTTGCATTTGTATAGGCAATAAGTCAATAACGATGTTAAAAGAAATTAAAAGGATAAGGATTGATAACTTTTTTTTTTATAGATTTTTTTATTTGACCCCTGTTTTTGTTACGGCTGGAATTCCGGTGGTCTAAAAAAAAGGTTTAGTGTGAAGCTTGTATATATCCGATCGTTATTATTTAAACGTTGTTAGTAAGCTACTATCATTGGCTATACAACGAAATAAACCGCATTACTCTATGGTAACGAGAAGTTACTCAAATCATGAAATGAAAAAAAATAACTTTCACTCGATGCATTTTGCCGCGCAAACACTCACCGATCGAAATTTACGTAATAAATAATCTCGTAACTACTTTTAAACCTGTAAACCTACACATCTGAAACAATTCAAGTGTATAGATTACATCTGAATAATCATATCAAAAGAAAAACCAAATTCGTAGGTGGTATAGTTTTTGAGAACAAAAATAAAATCCGCTTATGTACAGTTTTCCCGCCAAAATTCTTAAAAAAAATCGCGTTGTTTTAATCTCGTTACTACTTATAAAATATTTATCCTTACAATCTGGTATTATTCATGGGTAAAGAACCATAATAAATACACACATTAAAAAAAAAAACAAAGTTGTAGGTGGAATAGTTTCAGAAAAAAAAAATTAAAAAAATATATAAAAAATGCCGTTTCCCGCCATTTTCGTCGTCTGTTCAAACCCATTTTCCTGTAAAATTTTCCATGAAAAGGTCTATTTTCATTTCTTTTCCCGTAAAGAGAATATGATGAGGATTGCATTGGTACCAAGAAGTTTATATGTTGATTGGAGACTGCCACAAATAAACTCGATTAAAAAACAAAATACCTCAAAATCTGGAAAAATATATTTTTATTCGCTGTTTGATCCACTCAAACTAAATGTATGAAAATGTTATTTTTTGTATGGTATAGGTAATATATTGGGGTATGGGGATGTTAGGGTGACATGTTTAGGTAATGGAAAACTACTTAGTACTACAAAAAAACGTTACGGGGCGTCGCGGGATAAAAAAACGTGAGCAGTTTGGACGATTTCGTCATAGGAGGTGGACAGATTGGACGCACGAGGGGTCAAAACATTATTTATTCATGCTTATTAACTTTTTCATTTTTATAGCATTTAATGGATTTGACAGATGCTATGTTGTTAGATTTGGCATTGTAGGCAGGAACTTTAAATACTTTTGCATTCTTATGTACACTACTTATAGCCTAAAATTGTACTCTCTTTTTAGGCGATTGAGTAATGAAGAATACAGTACATTCCATAGATATAACAAATTATAATTTTTTTTTACTTAATGCTGAATAAACAAAAACGGAAATTTCTAGCTGGGAATGAATTTTTTTTTTTGATGTACAAATTTTGAAAATGCACATTTTCCTATCTCTTATTCAACATTAAGTTGAAACAGCACTTTCAAAAATTAATTGAAAACAGCTTCTAGTTGTATGTTTTATCTCAGTTGCTCAGAGATCTACCCTTTGCTTTCCTATAGTTCCTGTTGTTTGTCATGTCAATACTCTGAGATGTACCCTCATTTATGTGCCATTTGACAGATCCTTGCTGCTCATGATATGAACTTGAGTACAAATGACACAGTAGTAATATACTTAATCATACTTAATCCATGCTCATCGTAGATAATGATAACAATTGAATTTCCTTCATAAATGGAAGATATCAGCTTAGCGTAGGGTGTAAAAAATGCATATTATTATTATTGCAGATACATATTATTTTTACAGGTACCTATTTTATATGACATGCTAGTGAAATCAACTGTAAAGGCACGACCAACTGTTCTATGGTGTTACAAAAATAAAGATGAAGCTATTAGTAAGTAAGTATGCACCAAACAAACATGTTTTGTATGTTAATAAAATTTTTTTTTGCTTGCACCATTTATTGCTGGATGGCCATCTAAAAGGTGTGATGTTTGTGGGGATGTAACATCTGAAATCTTTCAAGATTTATGTGTGTGAAGGCAAAAGCTTGTGGTAATAAAAAGTGAAAAATCAATATCTGTGATCTTCATATTCTATTCTATAATTTTTGTCCAGGATTTATTTCTTTCTAAGGCTCTTTCATTGAAGTTAGAAAAACAACTTAGGAGTAAGGACTAAGGGTAAAGAAAGCCAACAAAATACTGAATCAGTATTATGAAAAAATCTCATTTCGTTTTACTTTTGTTTTTTAAAATTAGAGAGTTCTGGCTTAAGATATTTATTTCTCTTAAGAATAAAATAAACATTAAATCAAGAACATTTTTGGTAGGCTTAGTACAGGTAATTATTAATTAAGATTCCATCCAGAGTTAGTAAAACTGTTTGTTAATATAATATTGTTCTTGATCCTTTTACAAACTAAACTGTCCCCTTAAAGTAATAGGTCTAATTATACACATTGACCACACCTAACCATCATGGGTTAGTCAGAATAAGATTTGTAAAAATGTTATTTCCCTATAGTTTGAAGCAGTGATGGCTCAGTGGCATTGGCTATGGACCGCCGCGCAGCAGGTCCATGGTACAAATCCCGCCGCGTGCTTGAGCTTCACCGCATGGTGGAAAGGCATTTTACGAATGACCGATTGGCTAGGGACCACCGGCACCTGTCCTTGAGATCCTGTACTTCGAGGTTAAGCCTGTTAACACCTTCGAACACATAATCATTTACCATCAGGTGAGATTGTGGTCAAAGGCTCCTCTATCAGCAATAAAAAAAAACATGTTAGCGAATAGAATATATAGCAGCTTTTAAAAGTAGAAATATTTGGAATTATCTATGTTATAGGTTAATAATCTTTTGAAGTTATTTTAAATTATTTTCAGTCATGGCCGTAAAAGGGCGAAGAAGATAGCAGCAGGGAAATTAGAAGTGTCAGAAGAGTCCCTTTTTGATTCCTTCCGAGTGGCCACCACTATACATGGCCGTTATTATTCTGAGAGTCATGCTATGCTAGGGCAGACGTATGGTGTTTGTGTTTTACAGGTATGTTTCGTCTGGTAAGATAATAAATACAATAATATAAATCAGACGAAAGATTGTGAGTATGTTTGTTACACCTTCATCCTGAAATGGCTGAACTGATTTTGATGAAACTAGGAAATTTTAGGTCCTGTACTAATATTTATTTATTTATTTATTATTAATGGACGAACAGCAATATGCTGATATGTCCATATCATTGCAGTGTTGGATTTATAGTTTCAGAAGAGATTTCTTTTCTGTAGATAGCCATTTGTCCAGTTTATTTTTAAAATTGTTTATTGATGTGGCTGACACAACATGTTCTGGTAGTTTATTCCAGTTATGCACTACTCTGTTACTCAGGAAATGGTGTGCAGGCTTTGTATTGGCCAAATCCCGAGTAAGCTGGATTTTATGTCCCCGGTTTGGCCTTGAGCTTTCTCTGATTATATAAATGTCTTCTATGTTAGGTAGGTTATAATATTGATTAATGATCTTAAATGTCTCAATAAGATCACCCCTAAGGCGTCTTTCTTCTAGACTAGTGAGGCGTAGTGTTAGGAGTCTCTCTTCATAGGACTTGTGACGCAGGACCTGTGGTAATTTGGTTGCTTTCCTCTGGACACTTTCTAGAAGGATAATATCTTTTTGGAAGTATGGGCTCCAAACTTGAAAGCCATACTCTAGCAGGGGTCTAATATATGTTTTGTATATTTTTAGAAAGACTTCTACAGTGAAGAATTGGAATGATCTCCATATGACATATAAAAATGAGTTGGCCTTTTTCACTATAGATGTGATTTGATCTTCCCATTTAAGATTAGATGCTATTAACACTCCTAGGTCTTTTTGCAGATCAACAGATTCTATATCACTGTTGTCTAACATATACTTTGCTCTAGGGTTTGCTGAGCCCAAGTGTAATACAGTGCATTTTGCTGCATTCAGTTTGATAATCCAATCCCTGGCCCAGGCTTGGATGCAATTAAGGTCCTCCTGTAGCTGTCCGGATTTAATTAGTGGGTTGGCAAAGATTTTACCATCATCAGCAAAGAAGGCGGTCTGGGATTTAATCACCTCTACCAGATCAGTGATATAAATTCCAAATAGATGAGCTGAGAGCACCGACCCCTGGGGAACGCCACTAAATACTTGTTTTGGTTGAGATAGGTATGTTCCAACACGTACTTGAAAAGTTCTATCTTTTAAGTAGTTTTCTATCCACTTGAGTAGTGTATCTCGTACTCCAAAATGCTCTAGTTTAATCAGTAGGCGTTGGTGAGGGACCTTGTCAAAGGCACGTTCAAAGTCTAAGTACACCATATCCACAGGATTGTTGTTGTCAAGGCTTTTTGTCCATGAGTGTATGCATGACAGCAGATTTGTAATGGTGGACCTCTTTTTTGTGAAGCCATGCTGTTTAATAGATATTACACATTCTCTGTTTAAAAATTTGGTCAATTTTATGCTTATAATTTTTTCCATTAATTTTACAACAGTACTGGTAAGACTAATAGGGCGGTAGTTTCCGGAGACCATCTTGTCACCCTTCTTATAAATCGGCGTGACCAGGGCATGCTTCCAGTTTTGAGGTAAGTAACTATTTTTGAAGGACATATTAAAAAGTGTGCTAAGTACAGGAGCCAAGATGTGGGTACTGTTCTTAAGTATAAGGCTTGGAACTTGATCAGGGCCAGGAGATGAGTTGATACGCAGGCTTGCAATTGCTTTCTCCACATCTTCTACAGAAAAGGATATATCACATAGATCATGTTCCACACAAGCCACACCAACTTTCACCAGTTGTGACAAAGAGGGCTCTAATGAGTATGTTTTTTGAAATTCTTCGGCAAAAACATCAGCCATTTGAGAAGGCTGCGTTACCAGGTCACCACTCTGGCTCCGGATGGCTGCTGGGATGCTCACTTTTGAAGACGAACATCTCCGAATGTAAGAGTAAAATGATTTGTCCCCATATTTAAGTATTTCGGCTTCATAGCAGCTCCTTTGTTTCCTCGACATATCAACACATTTGTTGTTTGTTTCTCTGTAGAGTTGGTAGTCATTTTCTGAGCCAGAGGTCCTGTAATTGTCCCACAGAGTTTTTTTTTCAGCCACTAGTTTTAAAACATTTTTATCAATCCATGGTTTATTTCGAAGTTTATTCTTGACTTTTCTTTCTGGGGCATGTTTATCAACAGTTGTGTTGATTGCAGACAAGATCTCCATCCACAATTTCTGTATCATTGAAACAATTTACCTCCTCTAAATTGTTCCTTAAATCATTATTGAAACTGTCAAAGTTAATATATTGGTAGTAACGTTTAAACTTAGGCTTATCAGTAGATTTTCTTACTAGGCACTGAAGGCTGAATTCTAGTACAGCATGGTCACTTTTGCCGATTGGAGGTTTGTGCATTACTTCATCAATTAGAGAATCCTCATTTACCATAACTAGATCTAGTAAGGATGATTCTTGCCCTTGTCTGAAGCGTGTATGGCATTTCACCAACTGATGGAGATTGCTGTCTCGGAACATATTAACAAAGAGTTCTTCGGGGCCAGAATAACTTTGGCCTGGTGGAATAGGCCATTTAATAGTTGGATAGTTGAAGTCACCTGCAATGATCACTGTATTTCTTTTAGTAGCAGTAATGAGATTATTTAGTAATGTAGTGTCAAGAGTTTTCCATACAAGTTCATCCTGACTACCTGTTCGATATAAACCAATAACCAAGAAATTATAGGTACTAAATTGTATATCTACATATAGTGCCTCAACTCCATCGCACATATAATTTTTGTTGCGCCTTGCTATGATAGGAATACCGTTTAAATGTTCCTTAATATAAATGGCTACACCACCTCCTCTAGTTTTTCCTTCAGCCTTATTTTTCTTATGCTTCCGGTCATGTCTTAATAGCGTATAGCCTGGGATATTGTATGTGCCATTACGATCATTGCTGTTTAGCCAAGTTTCAGTGATGATTGCAATACATGGACTATTCGTGTTTATGTAGTTCAAAAAAAGGTCAAACTTAGATGGTAAAGATTGTATATTGGTATAGGTGAAAGTAAGGTCAGCATATGGATTTCTATTGACATTGGCTAGTTTTTTTGTGTGACAATTTTTGGGTTACCTTTTATATATTGGATGGTGATGCTGGTTTCCCCTTTTCCAGTACGGTCCTTTAAGGTTTCCCGGAGCTTGTTCAGTTCTTCACGTTGTTTAGGAGTTTTATCATCATATACTCTTACCTCTTTTTGAGCCTTGTTCTTGTTTTTCAGTAACCAAATAGCATCCTGACGGTACTTTAATATCACCTTCAATGGGCGCGGCTTTACTAAACCTGGTTCACGGCGGCCTAGACGTTGTACCTTTACCACTTTGTCTGAGAAGTCAGTGCCGTTGTTTATGTCGTGCAAGATTTTCTTCACACATAATTCATCATGTGACTTTCTTTCACTGCCGATGTCTGAGTCACTTTCCTTAACACCAACAAGTATTACATTAGTGGCTCTGCGCTCCCGTTCCATTATTTCTTCTAATAATGCGTTAGTGTCCGTGGGCATCTCGGTCATAATCGTCGCAGTTCCCGCGGTGTTTGATGGTGTAAGGCGTCTTTCGGCGAGCTGCTTTTTTACGTCATCGAGTTCTTCTCTTAATCCATCGTAGGATTTAATTAGTTTTGGTACTTGAAAAAGGGCCTCTCGGCATGGAGGACACAAGTACAGGAGGGTGCGTTTGCCCTTTAATCCCATAACACGCACCTCACTAGTCGTCAAGTTGCTGCATTGAAGACAGATAATATGTCGTTTGCAACCATCACATTGCACCACATTTTCATCATTATGATCATCTTCACATTGAAAGCACTTTATTTTATTAGACATTGTTAACAAGGATTTGTAGCAAACTAAATCAGGCCACAAAAATACGTTACGAATTTTACACTTTTTGTCTCTTCACAACCACTTTCACAAGTCTTTTTACAATGCTTTTACCACAATAAATAGGTAATTGATTATTTAAAAAAACTATTTTTTTCCAAAAATAATGCTCTTTAACTATTTAATTCTAATTTAAAATACGACACGACTTCCAACACTGCTTTATCAATCGAGGGTAGGCGAGAGAAAAAAAACTAAAAATATGTATGATTCTTTTCATAATTATAGACACGCATGAAACTGCGAGGCGCAGCGAATGAATGAATGAAACATATAATGAGTCAGATGGAATAATATGTTTTCTCTTAAGAACATATTGTATAAAGTTTTGGGTTAGCTGTTGTGGCTGGCCTCCTTCCCGACGCCAACTCTCATTGGGAATACTTTTAGTGCCTTGTGGGTAATCAGGTGTTATAATGGAAAGGACCTTGAAGGCCCATTGTGCAGCGATACCCCACTCATTGGGAATGCTTTTATTGCCGTTTGCTTAATCAGGGTGTTATAATGAAAAGGACCTAGAAGGCCCATTGAGCAGCAATACCCCACTCTCATTAACGTAAGTATTGTTGTCGCTTCTTGGGCGCCTTTCACGACATCCAATATGGGGATATGAAATTGTCCTAATATTGTAGAGCCGGAAACTTTTTCCCAACTTTATTGTGAAAATATTTTGAACTAGTAATTAAACAGCTTTAAACTGTCTTAGGTTTTCGCGATTATTTCACATAGTAATTAAACAACTTTAAACGAAAAAAGTTGTTTAATTACAGCTTTAAACTGTTTAAATCGCGTATATTTATAATTACTTTTGTCCTGATGTTTCAAACACGTTGCAGAGATCATAGTCACGGGGTGATCACTGATCACTGCAAAGTGTTTGAAACGTCTACTATTTGTAATAATTTCAAAAACTAATCCAACATTATATTTTTAACAATCTTATAACACTTGAAAATATGTTGCCAGGCACACAACCGTGCGTTCTGATCGCTGCCCTTGTAAGTTCCTATTCTTGGTGTGGCCTGACACATCATTACTTACCAACATATTATAGCTTCCGCCCGCGGTTTCACCCGAGTCTCGCAGACAAACATACATACATACAATCACGCGGGGGTTTACAACCACGTTTCGCCTATTGGGTTTTTGCTCCCATGTAATAGGGAGCGAGCCTATTGCCATTCACAGTTTCAGGGTCATACAAAATGTTTTCTCTAAAACACAAGAACATATTGTATGAAACCCTGGCAGGGCACTAGGATGGTATACAGCCCTGTTGTGCGTCTAATACCCACAACACCCTTTTTCACAACCACGTGAGAAGTGGCATGCTGCTCATTTGGCACACTTTTCCCTTAGTCGACACCGCTGGAAGAAATGGGGAGGTGACATTCTAACCCAGCACCCCACGGTGAAGGACAAAACCGCTAGTTAATGATACATTTACAGGACTTTGAAGCTCTCACTCCCAACTTAATGGCCCGTACAATAGAAACGGTAGAAGGAGGTGGACTTATAATATTCCTGCTCAAAACAATGGATTCATTGAGGCAGCTGCATTCAATCACGATGGACGTTCATTCAAGGTATAATTTCGCTATTTGATCTGTTTTAATGTTTATCGCTTGATATATTAGAATATTAGATCGTTTGAAAAACATGCTATTTGCAAAAATAAAACAAAAATGTTGAAAACAATCTTGTGCTTTTTTTGGAAGTTTGGACAAAAATATCAATTTCAACATTTTTATTCACAGTTTGTATAGCTTACAAAATTACAACGAAAGGAAAAATTTGTTCTTCAAGTGGAATACTATCCGTCGATCCGGGATATGGTCTGCCAACTGAACTGCGGTAGTGAGTGGGTCATGGCTCAAATTTATCCTTTCAATCTTATTATTTAAACGTCTCAAGTGTATGGAACTTGTAAGCTTATTCGCTAAGCAGGCGCTAATGCAAAAATTACAATGTTAGAACTGTTTTTTTGGGTAGCTTTGAAAACAGGTTCAAATGACATCGCCAAATGCGCTGAATAGTCATGCTTTTATATAATAACATATTGCCTTACAGATTTAAAACTGAAGCCTATGATACAGTAGTGAATCGTTTTAACGAAAGGTTCCTACTATCTTTAGCAGACAACCCGCGATGTCTAGTACTGGACGACGCGCTCACTGTGTTGCCGATATCGTCCAAAACTGCACAAGTTGAACCGGTCGACGCCGCGCCTGAGGTAAGTATTGTTATAGGCTTATTGTACTTGAGTTTATTATTAAGTTGCTTCTATTAAAACATCCTCCTATCTCACGCATATAACTGGAGATCTGTATATAGTGCTGATCAACACAGGGAGTGTTGATCAGCACTACAGAAATTGCAGTTGTGCGGTCTTGACGTACAATATAATTGTGGTATTAATTGTATCAGTACTTTCTAGCCACCGGCGTTGAGCGATAAGCGATAAAAGTTAAAAATTAGAAACGAGTTGGCGATCAGGTAGTAGCGAGTATGTAGTTCTAAAACGAGAAGTTTTGTCGATGGGTTATAAGTGAGTGAGCCAGTGCGACGGGCTATGGCCCGTTTTGATCACCAAGCGAGCACAGCTGAGCGAATGTAGCTCTCGTCGCTGCGATAAACTAGTGGAGTTCTCGCAGTGTGGTATTCAGGGTTTAAATATAAATATATCCATCTCTTTATGAACATCTTTCTATATCTCATGTACGTTTCTTGAGCGAGAAAACAGTCGATAAATACACGCTTTCTCGCAGCGGTAAGACAAGGGCCTTACTTCAATTCTCACGATATTTCTCCATCCACTATATGTTTTTTCCGTGTAGCTACACTTCACTTATCACTTCACACTTGTACTTCTAGGTTAGTCTGAACAACATCTTCGACAACATCATCACTTACCATCAGGTGTTATAGTGGTCAAAGGCAAACCTGTCAGCCATAAAAAAATACCCCATAGCTCTCATAATCAAGGTGATCTGCGTGTAGACTATTAAACAAAATTATATTATAAAAACAGTTTTATTACAAAGATGTAATAAAACTCCGGCTAACCACATTTCACCAATTTTATTCCATACACGTCTTATGTTGCACTATTCGGGTAAACTCACTGTCATAAACTGTATAACTATTATTACTTACGTTTTTTTTATTTTTTTTTATGTTATTGTGACCGAACAAGCTCGAGGCCCACCTGATGTAAAGTGGACTAACCTCTGCCTATAACAGATGCATTTCATCACAAGTCACGAATTGCACTGCGCCCGTCACATTGAGACATAGTTGTTAAGTCTCATTGTGCCTGTAATTTCACTGGCTCTCAAGGACTACTGCCGGAACACACCGGTAGGTGCTTGGCGACAGACTTTCTACTTGAGGGTGGTAGCTAGCCAGGCGGGCAATCGCAAAATGCCCTTCCACCATGCATAGTATTAATTACAATAAGTTCCTTGCGGCACAAGTCGCAGTTTAAGACTGACTTGGTTTCTCCCTGCAACTGGCCATTCTGCTCTCTCCTCCAACTATTACGTTAAGAGTCAAATCAATTTCCAATAGACTATGTACTAGTCAAATAGCTAACACTTTAGTATAACTTTCCCCGTTATCCCTTTAACTTTTTCCCGTGAGTGTCGTAAGAGGCGACTAATGGAAAAATACCAGATAGTGAGAAGCAGCGCCTTCTGAAGAACTGACAGCGTACTGCGATCCTCAAGACGCCTGCCAAGGGATAATTGCAAATCCTACCAATGGGGGAGACCATTTTCAACTGTGAACGTTTCGTTTAGTGTGATGTTGATGATCATATAACTTATTTTGTTTCAGCGTGTGAACCCGAAACTGACAGAACTAGTTTCATCTCTCTCAGACTCGCCTCCTGCGGGCCCGCTGGTGGCTCTTTGTCGCACCTACGATCAGGCTACGGCACTCGTTGCTCTCATCAACACGCTCGCAGATAAACAGTCCAGGTATGTTCCAGTATACTTAGCCATATGTAAACACATTTCAAAGCTGGTATTATCTCTTTGGACTCAAGTAAATGTTCCCATTTACTATTATTGTTCATCATCGCTTATTCAGTGAGCTTCTAGTTCCCATAGCTTAAGTCTTTTTCGACACCATCGCTTACCATCGGGTGAGATTGTGCTGGTCTTTCGGTCTTAAATGCTTTTAGACTACGCTTTAGTATATAATGGGCTATGAATAAATATGTAAAGAGATTTAAGTCAAGCTCAAAAACAGCAGAATACAAACTTCGCCGCGGTGGTTTAAAAAGTGTACTGTGCGACGGAACAACATTACCTTGACGAGACAAATCGGGTGCGTTCATTTCTAAATGCCAATTAAATAATCCAAAATTAGGGATTAATGAATGAAGCAATGATGGTCGAGCGGTTATAGCTATGGATCCATGATTCGATCTCCCACCTCCGGCTTGTGAGTAAATTTAAATTAAACAGTGACAATCACGATTACAATACTAGGAATAAAGATAAAATAGCGGTGCCAGGTTTTAGATTAGCAAAGACAAATAAAAGGTCCTTCTTAGGTAATTGTGTGCGGTTTAATAATAAAGTTCCTAAACATATTACAACGCTCACAGAAGGGCAATTCAAGTTGCATGTGAAAAACATATTGATTAAAAAATCCTACTAGACAGTTTCTGATTTCGGGCGCGGGGTACGGAAGGGCCCCCGGTCCCCCCTGGAAGCAACTGCCGGGATCCACACCGGTCTCCTACTCCGGCATGACAGTCACTTCGCAGGATTATGCGCGGAATGGCAGGACAGCTTCCCTGGGCGGAGGTATTATGTGATCCCCGGGTTCAGGTCCTCAACTATCCCGCGGGCGGCCAGCGGTCAACCGTTTCACTGGGTCTCCCTGGACCCCGCGCCCACCCTTCACAACTGCAAACAACAGTCGCTCCCTAAGAACACTCGATCCCGAAGTATTCGCCGGTATAGTACATCATCTGGGGGGGGGGGGGGGGGGGTTGTTTCTCCCGCAACAGTGGCGGAACACGCTGACACGAATGATAACATTTGGCGACACGCTTACACACAATAATAAATAAATTACAAAATAGAAATAATAAATTACAGACACAAGACACTTTTAACATCAGGTGGTAATGGTGCTTATTCCGTCACAAACACAAAAAAAAACTTATATCTGTGATTTTTAGCAAAAAATAGTTTAAAAAACTATATAATGAAAAAAAATATCATCACAAAATGTTTTTCAGGGCTAACAGAAGTCAACCCTAAGAGGTTGTTAGCATTTTTTTAATAACCTCGTATAATCTGATCCGGGTTTTTGTTTAATCTGAGCTATTTAGTTTCTACTCCTAAGAAATGATAGTTTTTTAACAGAAAAGTTCGTATAGGCGTGTTAAATTTGGTCGGCTTATATTTATCCGGATGATACATATTTTTTTTATGATTAAGAAAACCCGTTCTTACTCTGGGAACGTATTTTTTTTTTTTTTTTTTTACCGTCGAAATCCTTTTCGTTCATTTTAATAAGATCTTAGTGAGAATCTTTATAGATTATAAATGAAACAAAATGGATAATTTTGTTTCATTTCACGACCAATGGTTAATTAGAACAAAACCAAATTCTCATAAAATATACACCATTTAGACCTAAAGTACCAAGCGTTCAGAATTTGATAAGAGTGTGTTTCAAGTAGGATTAAAGATTATATGATTATCAGAAACCACAGATAAAGTAAGATAAAAATAAGTTTGCCGATCCCTAGCGGAGAATTTGCTTACTCCCACCCGACGATTGGTATCAGATTTAATAGCTGTCAAACTAACAGATGGTGGAGTGTTTTTGTTTAAGCTTTTTATGTAAAATTGGGCTATTCCCAACCTAAAATAGTTCAGGGATGGGGACAGCTGTCAATGTGACAGCGCGTGTTAGAGACTTACGTGTTAGAGACACCATGCTTCACCGCATGGTGGGAGGGCATTTTTCGAATGCTCGCCTGGCTAGCTACCATCCTCAAGTAGAAAATCTGTCGCCAAGCACCTAACACTGTGTTCCGGCTGCAGTTCTTGAGAGCCAGTAAAATTACAGGCACACGAGACTCAACAACTGTATGTCTCAATGTTACGGGCGCAGTGAAGTTCGTCACTTGTGACCAAATGGATCTGTTATAGGTAGAAGTTACCCCTTAACATCAGGTGGGCCTCGTGCTTGTTCCTCCAAAATAACATAAAAAAGGAAGATTGTACGTGTCTGGTGATGAGTCCGAAATCAAAACGGTAACAGTATGAGAGTTACACTTCTTTACATATTTATTCGTAGAGAATGGGTATTCTGACGGGTCAACCTGTATTATTTGTTCATCTTATTTCTTAATTGGCCGTGGGGTGCCGGGTTAGAATGTCACTCATCTATTTCATCCCGTGGACGTCGTAAGAGGTAAAGGAAAAATACAAAAAATTGGGAAGCAGCGTTTTCTGAAGAACTGACAAATTCTAATGCAAGCCCATGACGCCTGACAAACGTGGGCATTACGGCAAAGGACTCCAATAGATGAGACCTTGTTCAACGGTTATTCTGGTTGATGTGCTGATGATTTCTTATTTTTCAGGCCCCCTCACTGTTTGACTGCGGCGCGTGGTCGCGGCAAATCAGCGTGCTTAGGCCTTTCCATTGCAGCTGCTGTCTCTTTAGGTTACGTCAATATCTACGTCACTTCTCCACATCCAGAGAACTTGATCACACTCTTTGAATTTGTTCTGAAGGTACACTTGGGTGTTGTATAAATCAGTGTGCTTAGTGTTCGAATGCTTTTGTTTATTGCTGTCTGTCTATACCAGCCGACGCCATTGCAATAATTAATATTGTTAATTTATTCTTTCTAGGGGCTAGATGCATGCTTGTATCAGGAGCACATAGATTACAATATAGTCCGCTCCACCAACCCGGACTTTAAGAAGGCAATCGTCAGGATTAATATCGCTAGAAACTCCAGACAGACCGTGCAGGTAAATATAAGTGTAGTAGGTAAATATAAGTATCTATTTCATAATTTATTTTCCAAGGAGTTTATTAGGGTTAGCTAAAAATTACTGTTACTCCAGGATACAATGATACAATGATGATACAATGATTTATTAGTCTGTGAATCTAGGTACAAAGGATATTACATATATTTATATAGAACGCTAGTTCCACCAATTTGGCATACAGACATTAATTTATGTATAGACATTAAATTATGTAAGCTCATATAATTAAAATCGCAACAATTCTAATGACATTAACATTAAAAATCTTATAAAATAATAATAATAGTCAATACAATAATAATTAAAAAAGACAAATATTCATTAAATAATTATAAAGGTGTTTAAGCAATATTATATACATTCATATTTTTACTATCAAGGAATTCATTAATATTATAATAGGCATTCTTAGTCAAAAAGTCATTGAGTAGGTTTTTAAAAATATTAATGTCATTTTTAGAGCGGATAGCTGATGGTATTTTGTTAAATATAAATGGTGCCATACAGAACACACTCATTCGCAGCAACTTGGTGCTGCATCGCACTTGTCGTAACATACCTTTTCGACGACTACTTAAAGGATATGTTCCAGCTCTGGATTTGACTTAACAAAAATTGCAACTTCACTTATATATAACGATGGTAGAGTTAATATTTTCAAACGCAAGAAATGCTCTTTACATGAGTCTGTTTTTTTCAATCCACATATCGACCTTATGCATCTTTTTTGTGCTTTAAAGGCTTTTTCTCGGTCAGTTGAGTTACCCCAATACATCACTCCATAGCGCAATATAGATGCAACGTGACCATGATAGGCAGTTAGTGATGTAGCTTCGTTAGTTATCTTTCTTAATTAATAAGTGCATATGAAAACTGCGATAATCTTTTGCGAACATTTTCTATGTGGGATTTCCAAGTAAGTTTATTATCAATATTCAGTCCTAGAAACCGCGTCAATTCAATTTCGGTTACATTTATACCGTCAACATTAATATTAAGATTCAATCGTTCATTATGGCGTTGTCTAAAGTACATTAGTAATGTTTTGTCAATATTAATATGTAAATTGTTAAGTTTCATCCATTCATTAAAAGCAATTAGAGTATTATTAATGTCAAATTCAACATCGCTAAGTTCGTCATATGAAAATAATAAAGTACTATCGTCCACAAATAATGTAATATGATGATTAGTGATCTGTGGCAAATCATTTATATAAATAAGAAACAAGAGCGGCCCTAGTACACTCCCCTGTGGAACCCCATATGATACATTTCTTATTTCAGAAGTGTATACATCAGATGTAGTTGTATCAGGGGAGATTCTTTCTATTTGTGTGACTTGTAATCTGTTACCAAGGTAAGATTTAATTAGGTCATTTGCATGGCTTCTCACCCCGTACTTATATAGCTTTTTCAGCAATATATCATGATGAACATGATCAAAGGCCTTAGACATATCCATATATAGCTATTGTATTTTTCTTTCTGTCCATATCGGTCATTACTTTATTCATGGAAATCAAATATAGCCATATTAATTGTTTTGTCTTTTCGATACCCATATTGATTGTTAACTAAGAGTTTTTTTTTTTTCTAAGTTAAAGTATAATTTATTATATATAACTTTTTCAAAAATTTTTGAAAATACAGGAGAGCTTCCGGATCACATCGTTAAATGACAGATTCCTACTGATGGGCGGTAGCTAGCCAGGCAGGATATTCGCTAAAAAACTAGGCATTCCATAGCTACTGCTACTGTACCATAACTGGTTCAAAATATAGGCTATATCCTTGAATCTGAAAATCAATGCTTGTCGGCCAATTTATATGTTCTTGTGTATAATTTAAAATATAATTCGCCGAAGAACCAAAGCCACAGACATAGCTTTCAGAATTTCTAAGTTGAAATGGCAATGGGCATTGCTCGACGAACCGATAACCGAGATGGGTAAGAAAGGCTTTCGAGTGGTTACCACATTACACCGAAAGACGTAGAGTTGGTAGGCCCCCACTAGGAAGACTGACAACATCGTACGAGTTGTAGAAAGCCAATAAATACAAATAGATAAAATTGTGTCATTTGTTCAACAGTAGACATTTTTTTTTTATGCCTGATAGGTTAACCTTTGACCACTATCTCACCTGATGGTAAGTGATGATGTGGTCGAAGATGTTATTCAGGCTAACCTAGAAGTACTGGCTCTCAAGGACAGCTGCCGGAACACACCGTTAGGTGCTTGGCGACAGATTTTCTACTTGAGGGTGGTAGCTAGCCAGGCGGGCATTCGCAAAATGCCCTACCACCATGCTATAACGACTGCCATCCTAAGACAACAACCGGGACCGACGGCTTAACGTGCCCTCCGAAGCACGCAAACGCTCAGTAGTAATGTCACTAGCGGTCACCCATCCAACTCATGACCGCGCGCGACGTTGCTTAACTTTGCTGATCGGTTGAGAACAGCTAAGTAAACTTCGCTACGAGCGCTTCAGAATCATCAAGAAACATCGTGCTGCTGATGATGATGATAATTTAAAAGACTAAATTCTAAGTTAGTAATTCACTTTTACTTTCCAGTACATAACTCCCGATGATCACTCCTTGCTAGCTGCCGCTGACTTGGTACTAGTAGACGAGGCGGCCGCGATCCCGTTAGTTCACGTGTCGGCCGCCGCACAGAAGGCGCCACTTGCACTGCTCTCCTCGACCGTCTCCGGGTACGAAGGCACGGGCCGAGCTCTGTCGCTCAAACTGTTCGCGCAGTTGCAGACGCAACACAAGGCGCCGCCTCCTGTGAGTTGTATGTTAGATATACGAGACACTGCCTCTTTTGACACAAGAAGCGCTCGTACCGTAGCTTGCTTAGTCATTCTTAATCGATCAACTACGTTAATCAACGTCCGCTGCAGTCATGACTTGGACGGGTGACCGATTCGTAGATCTTGCTTATAAAACGCTTGGATTTTTTGTTTTTTTCCCATGCATTCGGTAAGTAAAATTAACGTTTTTCCCCGTATTCTTGCTGCCGTATTCTCCGTGCTTGGCGACAGATTTTCTACTTGAGGGTTATCGCTAGCCAGGTGGGCATTCGCAAAATGCCCTTCCACCATGCAACATTTTGACTATATTTTAAAATACTAATGTTTATACTCTGTTACGATGTATGTCCTTGACCACAATATCTATGCTTCTAGTTTGCCAGTTTTTCGTTTTATTATTTATTTTATATTTAATATTGAAAAAATCCCCTATATATAACGATTATCACAAATAATTTTGAAAATATTTAATTTTACGGAAAACTGGCAGACCAGAAGTTAGGCATGCAAAGTTTCTTACAAAACAAAAACCATTTGCATTTTCGTTTACATGTATTATTTTCAGATAAAACTGGAAGAGCCCATCCGTTACCGCGAAGGCGACCCGATAGAGAGTTGGCTGAACTCCCTGCTATGCCTGGAGGCTCCGGCCACGGCCCCGGGTGCGGGCGCTCCGCCCCCCGCAGCTTGCGAACTATACAGGGTTAACCGCGACGCACTCTTCTGCTATCACAAAGCTGCCGAGGCGTTCCTACACAGGCTGGTTGCTATATACGTCTCAAGCCATTATAAGGTACTACAGAAACTAAAATATCCCGTGTGGTGGTAAGGTGTTTTTTTTATGTAACTGGACAAGCTCGAGGCCCACCTGATGTTAAGCGGAATAACCTCTGCCTATAACATATGCATTTCATCACAAATCACGAATTATACTGTGCCCGTCACTTTTAGACATAGTTGTTAAGTCTCATGTGCCTGTTAATTTCACTGGCTCTCAAGGACTGCTGCCGGTACACACCAATAGGTGTATGATGACAGATTTTCTACTTGAGGTTGGTAGCTAGCCAGGCAGGCAATCGCAAAATTCCCTTCCACCATGCGGTAAAGCTCAAGCCTGCGGTGGGGATCGAACCAGGGACCTGCGGCACGGCAGTCCATAGCTATTATCGCTCGCCCATTATTGCTTGAAAATGTCGGGCTGAAATTGCACCTCATCCCCCCATATATTCTTCTGGGTGTCGTAAGAGGCGGAAATATATAATACATGTTGCGGAGATATATAATACATGTTGTCCGGAACACAGCTAGCGTGGAATAGTACATTGTACATCGAGGGGAGAAAACGATCTATTTCTGTTCGAGAGTTTGTTTAAGCCCGACGCGCAGCGAAAAGCAACTCGAGAACAGAAATAGAACTTTCTTCCATTGATACATAGTGCTTTATACTATACCTAAGAGGAAAATAAAATCGTCAGTTTTCTCGTACTTATCTCGAGACTTCTCAGGCTGTAAGTTCTTTATGACTTTTTGAGCTGCATTTCTTGTTTCTGGTTGCATCATCATTATAAAATTGTCACTTTCGCTACCAGAACGCCGACAAACCGGCTTCCTACACTGAAAAGTATGGACATAACTTGCTGAAGACAGTGTTATGCTGCTCTGGAGTCAATTCAATACATTGTTACATGGTTCGGCTTCCACGAGGCCCACCTGATGAAGCGGTAACCTCTGCCTTTTAACAGATGCGCCTGTCATCCCTGAGACATACAGATGTTAAGTCTCCTCCTCCTTGCGTCGTTATCTTCAAAGCTGAGGGTCGTGGTACCCCGTGGAAATCAACTTTGTTTACTATTTTTCGCCACCTGTTCCTATCTCTGGCAATGTGAATGGCGTTATGAACATTGTTGTCAAGGGTAGTGCGGATTTGATCTGACCATCGCATAGGACTGCGACCTCTTGGTCGTTTCCTTTCTATCTTCCCAGTGACAATTAGTTTCTCTAGGTTGTCGTTACTCTTCCTAACAATGTGGCCAAAATACTTCAGGCTTTTCAGGACTCTTTGTAAGCAGACGCTAGACAGCATCATCATAATCTTTAGTCCACGCAGGATGGATTTATTCGTGCGGAAGGGTGTCCTAGGTAAAAGTCTTATGTGCCTGTAATTTAATGAATTACTTACTGGCTCTCAAGGACTGCTGTCGGAACACACTATTAGGCGATTGTCTACATGAGGGTGCTAACGCGAGCACTCGCAAAATACCCTTCCTTCATGCAGTGACGCTCAGGACGATGGTGAGGATCGCAACATGAACTTGCGGTACGGCAGTCCATAACTATTACCCCTCGGCTACGACCACTTCACAAATCATCCATGATAAGAAAAAGAATATAAATTCTATGTGACATAGGTACAAAATTAAGTTTTTAGTAAGTACGGATAACCGCGTAACATTTTTGTTATTTCTTCATCAACAGTCGTAATGTACACTGTGAACAAATAATACCCACGCTTGGCACGATTCTTGGAGACCACACTGTAAGATGACAGTTTTTGCTCGGCACTACACGGGCTAGAAGTAAATGAGTAATAAATATAGGTGAATTAGAAGTATTCTTACAAACATGTATATTTTCTTGCTAGCTTGTTATAAGTGAAAGTGCATCGACCTCTGATAATCAGTGTCTTATACGTTTATTTCAGAACAGCCCCAATGACCTTCAACTGTTAGCAGATGCGCCGGCGCATTGTCTGTTTGTACTTCTAGCTCCGACGCCGCCCAACTCTACATCTATGCCAGAGGTGCTTTGCGTTGTACAAATGTGCCTAGAGGGGAATATATCAGATAAGTAAGTGTAACATTACTAAACAAATACTTTCAACTAGCTCCTGCACTATGTGCGTGGACTTTGATGATTAACTACTCCTAAAAGTGAAGTGTCACATACCCTTTTTTTTATTTATTGCTGTTAGGTAAGAGTTTGGCCACAATCTCACCTGGTTGTAAGTGAATTAAGTGATGATGTGTTTGTAGGTGTTAACAGGCTTAACCTAGAATTACTGGTTTTTTTTCTATCGTGATCCAGCAAGCACGGCGCCCACCTGGTAATAAGCGGTAACCTCTGCCTATGACAGTTGCAGTTCGTCACTAGTGGTGGACTGCACTGCGCCCATCACCCTGAAACATAAAGTTGAGTCTCGTGGCCTATTCTCATAGAGTTCTTCTTCTTAATTTATCTAAGATATCTTTGACCAACGACATTGCCTTTGGCTTTTAATCAATTTAGACCACTTGTCATTATTATGTTTGACATCTTTGGCATGGTAAAACAAAAACCGGGCGCAGTACTTGTGACTATTAATGAATCTATAATAAATATGTGTAAGAATAATAAGAATAATATTGTGAGTACTGACCTCACGGGTGCCGAGCTAAAATAGCATCTAAGCCTATATTTTCCTAGGGGAGTCGTTATAGGCGACGAAGAAAATAAAATACCAGAAGCTGGGCAGACGTTTTTCAGCTCTTGAACTAGAAAGAATTCGGCATCAACATCTATGGAGAATACATCACTCACCTTCGTTTCGCCGATGGCATAGTCATTATCGCAGAATCGCTTGAAGAACTCAGTACAATGCTCAGCGACCTCAGTAGAGTTTCCTAGCAGGTGGGTCTTAAAATGAACATAGACAAGACGAAAATAATGTCTAATGTCCATGTTGCACCCATACCAGTAGTTGTTGGGAACGATACACTCGATGTTGTTGACCATTACATTTACCTGGGACAGACTGTCCAGTTAGGTAGGTCCAACTTTGACAAAGAGGTCGCCCGAAGAATCCAACTCGGATGGGCAGCGTTCGGGAAGTTACGCGACATCTTCTCGTCGAAGATCCCGCTCTGCGGGATGTCGCTTCAAAACTGGAGCGTTTTGAAGCGCTCGTAGCGAAGTTTACTTAGCTGTTCTCAACCGATCAGCAAAGTTAAGCAACGTCGCGCGCGGTCATGAGTTGGATGGGTGACCGCTAGTGACATTACTACTGAGCGTTTCCGTGCTTCGGAAGGCACGTTAAGCCGTCGGTCCCGGTTGTTGTCTAAGGATGGCAGTCGTTATAGCACGGTGTATTCCGGTAGCTGTCCTTGAGAGCCAGTACTTCTAGGTTAGCCTGAACAACATCTTGCCTGCCTGCCTGAGCCTGAAGGCCAAAGGCTTCAACCAGTGTGTGTTGCCAGTGATGACATATGGCACTGAAACGTGGTCCTTAACTGTAGCCCTTATGGACAAGCTCAGGGTCGCTCAACGAGCTATGGAGAGAGCTATGCTCGGAGTTTCTTTGGGCAATAAAATCCGGAACGTGGATATTCGCCAAAGAACCAAAGTCACCAACATAGGTCTCAGATTGAAGAGATCAGAAGTTGAAGTGGCAATGGGTGGGTCATATGGCCCACATGCTCGTTGAACTGGATGCCAACTCCCACCTTTTCTGAAACCATCATAAAAAAGGAGTGGTTTGTTTCATGCTTAAAATAATCATTCGTAGACACAAACTATGAGCGACCCAATACCGCATAAAGCAATATTGGTTTGATCCTACTTAAAGAACGAATGAAATATATATCACGGATGTGCAAGCGAGATACAAGATATGTTTAATATGCCGTTATCCCGCTCGTTCTGAACTACGATGTTATTGAACGGATTTACCATAGTTTTACGACATTTTATTGTATGCTGCTCAGTAGTTGTCTCCTTTTTTAGTTTCACTCATCAAATAATTTTGCTGCATTTATTTTAAAAAGTAACAGAAATAAAAACATTGCACGTAATTTACACAATAATTAAACCCATTTCTATCGTAAAATACCCAAATAAGTATAAATCCGCTGCCCGAAAGTAACTTTTTTAAGATGGATAAACATGACGGATTTGTCGCTGGATCAGTAATACGTCGTATTAAATGTCACGTCAGAGTTCGCAAAGAAAGTGAACAATTTGTTGTGACGTCATCAAAACGATAAGCGTCTATTACTGTTTGTAAGATTAAGATTGCTTAATTGATGTGGAGGTATAAAATTTAGCAGTTTTTAAATTATTATTACTATAAGAGGTGACCTGATAACCGATGGGAAAGAAAGATTCCTGAGTGGTTACCACACTACACCGAAAGACGTAGAGTTGGTAGGCCCCTCACTAGGTGGACTGACGACATCATTAAAAACGCGGGTAGCCAATGGTTACAAGCGGCTAATAGCCGTTCTTTGTGGCGTTCTATGGGGGAGGCCTTTGTTCAACAGTGGACATATTCCGGCTGCTGATGATGATGATGATGGGCAGCAGTGCCTTCTGAAGAACTGCCATCATCCACTACGATCTCCAGACACCAGCCAAGCGTGGGGATTATGCCAAACTCCCTTAATGTGATGATGCTCTTATTCAACTTTATGGCTGTTGATGTGATATGACGAGCTTTGTGCCAACCCCACTTAGCGTGAGATAAGATCAGGAAGAAGAAGAAAGTAGAGGCTCTAATTGGGTAATTGTTCCAGATCAGTGCGCGACAGCCTCGGGCGAGGTCGCAAGGCCGCCGGCGACTTGATCCCGTGGAACATTTGCGAACAGTACGGTGACAAGGACTTCCCGAAGCTATCCGGAGCCAGGATCGTCCGGATAGCCACGCATCCTTCCTACCAAAGGGTAAAGATAACTATTTTATATATAGTTCAAACCGCTGACAAATGCTTATATTGTATTCCCATCGGACTACGTAGGAGTGAAAGAGAGGCAGTGATGGTGAAATCAGCTTTAGTGAAAAACGAAAGAAAGCTTATTAACACAAAACTGGTAACTGAAATCGTAAATTTTAATTAACTTGTACCTCTTTATAAAGTGTTGCTATATTATTATTCTATTTTTATATACATACATATATAAATAATTAAGATAGTTGGGTTACAAGCGTAATTTGTAGTAAACTTTGCAATTTTAAAGAAACTTGGTTTGGAATCAACTCTGGAGAATATGATCATAATAAGAAACAAATAATAATATTGTTATGTTTGCAATAACGCCTGCTATGCGGATTACATTACAAAATTACAATTATCTCGTATATTAGGAAAAATTTAATCCCGCACATGACTAAAATTTTTCCAATCGTATATTTGTAATAAGAATAAAAGCTTCATTTACGGCTACAAATTAGTTATTATAATAAAAAGATAAAATAGCAGTGCCAGGTTTCAGATTAGCAAAGACAATTAAAAGGCCCTTCTTAGGAAATTGTGTGCAGTTTTATAATAGAGTTCCCAAACATATTACAATGCTCACAGAAGGGTGGCTCAAGTTGCACGTGAAAAGCAATATGATTAAGAAATACTACTAAAAATGCCTAGACAATCCCGCCTCTGCCAAGCTATTGCCTGTCACCTACGTAATTTAAGTAAATATTGTAATAATTTTATTAGATAGTAAGTATGTATTGTTAAAAGAATGGCCCCGAGTTTCTTGCTCGTTCTTCTCGCAGTGGCTCTATACAATTTTTTTTGCTGAACGTGGCAGTGCGAAGTGGAATATTTCAATACTAAAATTTGTAATTAACCTTCAAAAGACCGTTGTAGAAGCCTAATTTGATATGTCCGCTTCTTTTCAACGATATTACGGCGGAAATCTTATCATGTTATTCGGCTTTCTGTTCTTGCCGAATAATTTATAGTAATTAGCTGGCAGTGGTAAATTTTACTGCACTTAGTGAGGCTAGGAAAAAGAAGCGATTTTATTGGTGGATAGTTTCCTCTTACACCGCTCGTTGTCGTCGCACATCTCTCTCGCAGGCAAAGGCCGAAATGTCCCGATATCGTGTAAAATTACCACTCGTTAAAGATATTCACTAAAAAAATAATTATTCAAATAAAAATAAAAGACTACACGTTGAGTGTGAGACGTTCTGTTTTACTTGTTTTGTAACTTAAAATTAGATAAGATCTCTTGATGAAAATTAAATCAACTAATAGAAACGAAGTATGTACATATTAGAATTTAGATACTGATCTAAATTCTAATATGTACACGCGAAAATACCATCCCATGTTCGTTCATCGGGATAATTATCGGTATTGAATGATATGCTAAGGCTAAAAGTAATTCGATATATAAAAGTAATTTTGAAGCAGTGATGGCTCAGTGGCATTGGCTATGGACTGCCGCGCAGCAGGTCCATGGTTCGAATCCCGCCCAGAGTTGAGCTTCACCGCATGGTGGAAGGGCATTTTGCGAATGCCCGCCTGGCTAGCGACCACCCTCAAGTAGAAAATCTGTCGCCAAGCACCAAACGGTGTGTTCCGGCAGCAGTCCTTGAGAGCCAGAAAAATTACAGGCTAATGTGACCTAACAACTGGACGTCTCAGTGTGACGGGCACAGTGCAATTCGTCGTTGACGAAATGCGTCTGTTATAGGCAGAGGTTAGTCCACTTAACATCAGGTGGGCCTCGGGCTTGTTCCGTCATTGTGACGGAGGTGATAAAAAAAATAATATATCTATACATATAAACATGTTACAGATGGGGTACGGCAAACGAGCATTACAACAATTAGCAGCCTACTACAGTGGGGACATACCCTGTCTAGATGAAGATAAATCTGACGATGAAGACTCGAGCACTAATGGGCAGACGTTGCACACTGAGAATATTGTACCAAGGTAAATATTGTTACTTATTAAACTAAACTAACTGTGTAATTTTATTTATTTCTAGCTGCGACTCGCGGCTTCTTCCGTGTAGATAATAATGAAAAGTTAAAATGATGATGATAAAAGTATCCTACATGCTATTCCAGGACCTAAACTGTCTATATACCAAATTTAATGCAAATTGGTTCATCCTCTTCAGCGTCAAGATACACACTCACAATACAAACATACACATATCACTGTAGACACGGTCGAGTGACTTTAATTTTATATTACAATTATATTTTTAATCCTAAGTGACTAATAATAACATATATTTTTTAAATATTTTAAGAAAACATCAAATTAATATTTTAATAAAACATTTAAAAAATATAAAAATATATCTAGAAATTCTCTCCATCGTGCGTTTGTAGAGTCAAGACCTCCTGAGGATGCTTCGTGTAGAAGCGAAACGCGTCGAAAATTCTTCCGGTTTGGCTGCGTGGCATTTGTGACGTCGCGTCGGCTTAACAGGAAAATTAGGCGGAATTGTCACTAGATATATTTTTATATTTTTTAAGTGTTTTATAAAAATATTTATCATTATTAAATATGGATTTCCGCAAAGTAACACCTGAATCTATTCATTATCCCAAGTGGCTACTTCTTTTAATAAATATATAAAATACTTGATTTTTCAGATCAAAACCACCGACTCTACTAAGACGTCTGACAGAAGTGAGAGCTGAGCACCTTGACTATTTAGGAACAAGCTTTGGCCTTACCGAAGATCTGCTCAAGTTTTGGAAATCTCAGAAATATGTACCCGTGTATCTAAGGTTAGTACATAACTTTCGTACTTAAAGGGCAAAACAGAGCCATATTGCTGCCACTCTGCTATCTGTGGGTCTTCTGTCTCTGACGTTGTCGCAGGTCTTAACTCGTTAACGGAATCAGTTGCAGATGTGAGATTTATTAAATACTTAGTGTGAAATGATGACACAAAACTGAATATGGAAGCGCTCGTAGCGAAGTTTGCTTAGCTGTTCTTAACCGATCAGGAAAGTTAAGCAACGTTCGCCGAGGTCATGAGTTGGATGGGACACGCGCTTCCGTGCTTCGGAGGGCACTTTAAGCCGTCGGCCTCGGTTGTTGTCTTAGGATGGCAGTCGTTATGGCATGGTGGTAGGGCATTTTGAATGCCCGCCTGGCTGGCTACCACCTTCAAGTAGAAAACCGCTTGCCAAGTACCTAATGGTGTGTTCCAGCAGCTGTCCTTGAGAGCCGGTAATTCTAGGTTAGCCTGAACAACATTTTCGATCACATCATCACTTACTATCAGGTGAGATAGTGATCAAAGGCTAACCTATCAAGCATAAAAAAAATGGATATGATTATAATAAATTCATCATAAGTGACGAACTACACTGCGCCCGTCACCCTGAGACATACAGCTGTCTCATCATGTGCTTGTAATTTTACTGGTTCTCAAGGACTGCTGCCGGAGCACACTGTTAGGTGCTTGGCGACAGATTTTCCACTTAAGGGTGTTAGCTAGCCAGGCGAGCATCTGCAAAATGCCTTTCCACCATGTGTTGAAGCTCAAGCCGGCGGCGGGGATCGACTGCCTGACAGACTGTCGAGCTGAGCTCAAGGCAGTCCATAACTATTACCGCTCAGCCATCATTGCTTCTATGCGATACGAATTTTGTGACTTAGCGAAGCTTTATAACTAGCAAAGTATTTAATATCACGCGAGTCCTAGCCGGTTACTAAATAATAATATCTTCCTTTACAGTCAAAAAGCAAACGATGTAACCGGAGAACATTCATGCATAATGCTTCGAGCGCTGCGCGAATGCTCGTGGCTGGCGGCTTACAGCGCTGACTTCAGACGACGGTTCTCGCGACTGCTCGCCCGACAGTTACGGAAACTGCCCTCCGCGCTCGCCTTATCCACGCTGCTTAACGATAACGTTAAGTGCGACAAACCAGGTTAGCTCATCAATACTACATAACATTACTGTACTGTATCAGCCGCATCGTCCATTGCTGAACAAAGCCATTAAGGGGGTTTTGTCATAATCCCCACGCTTGGCAGGCGACTTTGGGACCGCAGTGTAAGAGGGCAGGTCTTCAAAAGGCGCTTCTGCTATTTTTCTCTTTTCTTCTCCCATCTCCCATGGTCCAACATCTTCGACCACTTTTGAAGCAGTGATGGCTCAGTGACTTTGGCTATGGACTGCTGCGCAGCATAACAGTGTCAAAATAACATATCAAGTGATATAAGCCAATCAGCTAATTTAAATAAAAATATATGTTAATTATTGGTTGCATGTATATATTTATTCATTTAATAATTCTTACAACTAGTGGAAACAAAAATTCGTTGACCAATTAAATAGATGTACCAATTAAATTATATCAAAATAAAAATATACTTTTTCCAGTAAAGTATAAAAACAACAACCAGTAGTTTTGATCGATAAAAAAATTAAAAACTTAGTGGGAAAACTGTAGAAGGAATAAGCGTGGGCTTACATTTCCAGGACCGGTTTTTATTCTTATACAGAATTGGAAGCTAGTTGCCGCCTACACCTACCGGTTCTGCCTCCTTAATTTTCTTTCTAGTCGTGAGCCAGCCGCCTTCTTGTGAGGTTGTGCGATATGGACGAAGATTTATGTTTAAAGCACTGTTACTTTGTATTAGAAAAATAAATACCCTGATAAATATCATATATCTAAATATTTTGTGCACACTTATGTGATTACATCAATTAATAATTTCCGTGTGCAATATTTTAATATTAATTGAGACACGCTGAATCAAAAGAATTGCTAATTTTAAAGTTTGAGAATGCATTGTAAACCTTGGTTGGAGCATAGAGAAAGAACTAATAAGAGTAACAATCGCAACGTACGCCGGAATAAGCTCAAATCTTGTATTATATCCAGATGGCGCTGACTCGTAGCCTGGAAATGTTGGCTTCGACACTTAAAGCCGATAAATTTGAATTTCATCGATGGTGAACAGGCCCAAAAGATGTCTTGTTTTTTTAGAATACGAAATATTGTGTTAAAATGCTGCTCCAATAAATTGGTTTTTATGGATAATTTACCACGATTTATAAGTTTATTGATAGATGGCGCTGCACCGCATGTAAAATATGTGGCAAATAACGCCATCTAGCCATTTGTTTTCGTTCCAACACGAGTGCGAGTAGCCTTAGTGAGATTTAGGACGGCCAATAAAAATGTAATTTCGTTATTTTATGTGATTTGACACATTTAGCGACATCTTTCGCCGAAGCGGTTTTCGGTGTACGCTGTCATGTATGGTCTTTGTCACTCTTAATAGTACTTTCTCTATGGTTGGGGGCAACCAGATAGGGTTTAGACGCCGACTGTGTACGACGATGGATAGTTTTAGTACGTAGCGGGCGCCTCTTGCTAATCGGGTTGGCCTGGCCCCCGCCGGCCAGTAGCTTACTGGCTAGTCTTTCTTACCGAGCAGAATCGAGCGTGTGTGATTCGAGCAGTACATTTTGTATTGGATTCTGGCCTCTAGTTAGTCGGATTCTAAAGCCTGCACCGAGGCAATTGTGAAATACTTACGTTTGTGTGATCCCTTGCAGTTTCTTAATATCTTAATTTTGAGTTTGAGATATGATATTTAAGGATTCATTCCATATATCACTTTAGAAACACGATTACTTCAAGTTTCCTCTATAGAAAAAAAATACAAACTAAACCCCCCTTAGTATGGCTTACATACTTTTCGGAAAGTCATCACATTTTTAATAATAAAACAACGTGCTTTCTGAAACGTACACAAATTACATTTTTCAAATAGGTATTTGTTTTTATTATACGAAGGAAATAGCAAAATTCACACACGTTCCGCCCATTTTAGCCAGAGCCGCGATGTTTTCTCCTTGTCCCCTTTTAGTACAGCTTCGGCTGTCAGACGGGGACGGATGCTGGCGGCGCACAGTAGATCGAAAATCGTCTTTCATAGACATAGAATCTGGAATTATTAAAGCTAAATTTTTTTGCTTGGGACGAGTTCTGTTAATCATTGTTATACTATAAAATGGGATGTGCGACAATTGTGAGTACAAATAGGCAAGATATAATTTTTTTTTGAAAAATTTGTATGGGACTAACGTATAAAATGTCAATATCTCCGTAATCACAAGTTTGGCCGTTATATTCTTGCACACGTAATAAGTACTAATTATTTATGATTTTTTGACATACTTTGTTTTGCGGCACCACTTGCGATTTTTTTTTTAAAAATCGTCAAAGTTATCAATTTTTTTTATATTGAAAACTGTTTGTAATGCTTAAAATATGCGATTATTAGTTCTAGTTTAGGGTATTTTATAAATCCTAATGCAAAACTTTCTAAGAAATCACAAAAGACTGTTAACCAAAACATTTTCACCTCTGAATACAACTTGCATGGTAATAATAAATTATCTTTTGAATCTAATCTAGTCACAAATTAATCATTAACAAATGACTACTTAACCATTAGAAGTAACGGAGGTCATTAAGTTAGTTATTAGTCACCATTACTGGTGACTAGATTAGATTCAAAAATATATAATTTATTATTACCGTGCAAGTTGTATTGAGACGTGAAAATGTTTTGGTTAACAGTCTTGTGATTTCTTAGAAAGTTTTCTGTTAAGATTTATAAAATACCCTAAACTAGAACTAATAATCGCATATTTTAGCATTACAAACAGTCATCAATATAAAAAAAAATTATTAACTTTGACGATTTTTAAAAAAAAAATCGCAAGTGGTGCCGCAAAACAAAGTATATCAAAAAATCATAAATAATTAGTACTATATACGTGTGCAAGGATATAACGGCCAAACTTGTGATTACGGAGATATTGACATTTTATATGTTAGTCCCATACAAATTTTTCAAAAAAAAATTATATCTTGCCTATTTGTGCTCACAATTGTCGCACATCCCATTTTATAGTATAACAATGATTAACAGAACTCGTCCCAAGCAAAAAAATTGACCTTTAATAATTCAAGATTCTATGTCTATGAAAGACGAGTTTCGATCTACTGTGCGGCGTGCCTTACTCACGCACTCATACGCGAATACCTAAAAAGCTTGGTGCGCTTTTAATAAGAATCGGACCGGACCGAAATGTGCGAGTCTGATCTTAAAGTTTTACTATTTAAATTAATTACGCAAACAAATGTATTATGGTTATCCACAGTGTTAACAAAGGAAATAATCGGGCAGTATCTGTCGGGGCACGACATGTCGCGTCTGGAGGCGTACGCCCGCCAACAGGCTGACTACAGACTGATCACAGACCTGCTCGAACCCATTGCCAACCTCATATTCCATACCAAGACCTCGATCAAACTTGACGCTATACAACAGGTAAGATTTACTACAATTCTCGATTATTACTCATAGTCTGGTCAATTTAGACATTCGAAGTTAAATAAAGTCCCAACAAGCTGAATTTCTGTGAAATTGTTCAAAACATAATTATAAACAATGTCTAGAAGTTCCCCATCATTCCCGTGTATGGAATTTTTTTTTATTCAAGGTCAAAGTTCAAAAAAATGAGTTTTTCGCGATTTTCAGCAAAACGGTAAGTTTTATCATAAAAGTATCTCAGACAAAAATTGTAGATCATAAAATTATCTATAAAAAATGTTTCAATACTTTTTTTCTTACGAGCCACCGTTTCTGAGATATAACGATTCAAAAAGTTATAAAAGTTGTTATCGTCATAATATGCACACGTTTCCACGCCACCTATGAGGTAGTGTACTTAGCGCGTTTTTTAACGTGGTTTCCCCATTAGACCTACTCCACGGGTCAGTTGTGATACTGTTTAATGTAAAACTATTGCAAAATAACGGAAATTTTCAAAGATTGGAAAAGATAAAAGCGATGTAAATTAAAAAAAAGTGTTGAAGTTCGTTCGTCTTATTCGTAAGTTTCAAATTCTTGTTCTTCTTCTCCTGCTTCTGCTTCATCTTCATTTTGGATGCAAGTAAATTGCGTCAATAGCGATGTATCGCATTATACTTCGTCGGAGTCAAACGAATTCTCCATTGTTTGTGATTCAATATTAGAGCACGACCGGCCTTGACAATTTGTGCATGCCAAAGAACAAAACAGTCTGACTTTTTTGCAACCACATTTAGCACTGCATCCCTTTTTGCAGTTGCAAAAAATAGTGTTCAGCAGTTTTTCCGGCGCAGGTGGAAGTAAAGTTTGAACTGGCTCTAATATATTGTTGGCCAACTTCCAACCCCAGTCTGTAGGGTCTAGCTGATAACCAAGCCACACTTAAACTTGGTAATATACTCGAAAAAGATGTTGGTGAGCAGCAACTGAGGTTGGAGGAAGACAAGCTAATTGAACTTGTTTTTTATTTTTAGTATTTTTAACGATATATGCATATCGATGCTTATCTAACAGGTAGTTTTTTTAGGAGCTCCGTTCATAGAAAGAAGAAAGCGGATGCCGTTGGTAATAACTTCTTGTTGAGTTGAATTACTCTTTTTAAAAACTAACGTAGCGTACTCATGCATATTATGACGATAACAACTTTTATAAGTTTTTGAATCGTTATATCTCAGAAACAGTGGCTCGTAAGAAAAAAGGTTTTATCACATTTTTTACAGATAATTTTATGATCTACAATTTTTGTCTGAGATACTTTTATGATAAAACTTACCGTTTTGCTTAAAATCGCGAAAAACACATTTTTTTGATCTTTGACCTCGAATTTTTTTTTCCATACACGGGAATGATGGGGAACTTCTAGACATTGTTTATAATTATGTTTTGAACAATTTCACAGAAATTCAGCTTGTTGGGACTTTATGTAACTTCACTCTCATTTTTTGGTCTAAATTGACCGGACTATCACAGTAACTCAAAGATTTCAATCGTGTATATGTTCTGTGAATTTTATCCTGACAATCTTAACTCTGCCTATAACAGATGCATTTCGTCTCAAGTCACGAATTGCACTGCGCCCGTCACCTTGAGACATAGTTATTAAGTCTCATGTGCCTTTCTACTTGAGGGTGGTCGCTAGCCGGGCAGGCAATGCAAAATGCCCTTGCACCATGTGGTGAAGCTCATGGCGGGATTCGAACCATGGACCTGCTGCGCGGGATTCTGTAGCCAATATCACTAAGCCATCACTGCTTCAAAAATTTGCAATGGTCACGGGGTGACTTTGTGATATCCTTGTTTTAGGATGATAAATGTATGCGATTATAAATGCATTATTTTTTTTAAATATCATGTATTTTATTGTTACTAGTCTTTGTCCGTTCATATCTATATATATAAGGGAAAACAAGCATTCTTGTAAAATCGTGGTGCCAAACACAGACGTAATAGGAATCCGAAAACATATACTGAAATTAGCACAAAATATGTGTTATTATTGTATCAGCCGGATTGTCCACTGCTGAACACAGCCTCCCCCATTAAGGGGGGAATTGCCATAATCCCCACGCTTGGCAGGCGTCTTGGGGATCGCAGTGTAAGATAGGAGTTCCATAGCCGTCTTCCGGTATTTTGTCGTCTCTTAGGACACCCACGTGTAGAGAGGGGGGGATGACTATGCTAGCTCGGCACCCGGTAATAATGTGTTATTACAATTACAAACCATATGGATTGTGTCCATTATGGATTGTCTTTGAAATAATAATAACCAAAAACTGGCCATGTGCGAGTTCGAGTCACATATCTAGGGTTCTGTAGTAAGTCTGTTCTGGGTCCAATATATTCTTACTGAGCCCGACCTGAACATAGCCAATTTTTAGTATCGGTTGTTATACGTTAGATATAGGACTATAATCACACCGTGTTGCCTGTGTGTATTACCGTTATTAAAAGAGCAAAAAGAAAATACCTAGAACAATAAGAGCTGTATCTTTGGAAGTTACCGTTCCAAAGATACAGGGGCCAACTCCCACCAACCAAACCATAAAAAGGAGCGTTTTGTTTCATGCTTAAAATATGCATTCGTAGACACGAACTATCACCGAACCACAATCGCGTCAAGCAATATTGGTTTGATCCTACTTAAAGGACGAATGAAATATGTATCACGGATGTGCAAGCGAGATACAAGATGTTTATAATGTAGCGTTATCCCGCTCACACTGCTCTAAACTACGATGTTATGAAACGGTTTTATCATAGTTTTACGACATTTTATTGTATGCTGCACAACAGCTGTCTGTAACTTTTTTATAGTTTATTATTTTAAAGGATAATAGATATAAAAACGTTGTACGTAATTTACACATTAATTAAACTCATTTTTATCGTTAAATACTCAAAATCAAGTTTAAATGCCCTGCTAGAAACTAACGATTTTAAAATGGATAAATTAACGCATTTGTCGTTGGAACAGTAATACTTCGTACCAAATGTCACGTCAGAGTACGCGAAAAGAGTGAACAATTTATTGTGACATCATCAAAACGCCGAGCGATTCCATTACTGATTGAAAGTGTAGTAAGATTATTATTATTATTAGTAAGATTAATAATAATAATAATAATAGCTCTTTATTTCAGACTCTAAGATTAAGATAATGAATATATTCAGGCGTTACTTTGGGGAAATCCATATTTAATAATAACAAATATTTTTAAAATATTTTACGAAAACATCAAATTAATATTTTAAAACACTTAAAAAATATAAAAATATATCTAGTGACAATTCCGCCCAATTTTCCTGCTAAGCCGACGTGACGTCACAAACGCCACGCAGCCAAACCGGAAGAACCTTCGACGCGTTTCGCTTCTACACGAAGCATCCTCAGGAGGTCTTGACTCTTCGAGCGCACGAGAATCATCGGAATTGTCACTAGATATATTTTTATATTTTTTAAGTTTTTTATTAAAATATTAATTTGATGTTTTCGTAAAATATTTTAAAAATATTTGTTATTATTAGTAAGATTAAGTTATTTCTACGGTGAGAGTAGGCCCCCTGCTCTTTAAAAGTCGGACGCATGGACGGACAGCCGAGGTTTAGTAATAGGGGTCCCCATAAAATAAAGGTTTTTTTTTCTTATTTGTTTATGCTCTATCATAACTAACTCTACCATAAATACACAAACGTCGTACTTGGTGTGATTATTGTCCAAAATGTAACTCTAACAACAAATAATACAAAATCGTCTAAGTGCAGTAGGGATCTCGAACTGTGTGAAAAGAATAACGATATTATTGTACATTAAGTACGGAACCCATGTTGTACATCCCACTCACACGTGTTCGGTTTTATTAAATCACTGTTTTTTTACAGGTTGTATTCCTAGCAATGGGTTTCCAAATGAAAGACGTGGACAACATAGCTGATGAATTAGGTCTTCCTGGGTCCCAAATCCTGGCTAAGTTCTTTGAGGCGTGTAAGAAGGTCAACTATACACTGAACGCCGTTCTAGAGGATACTGTGGCTAAAGAGATCGGCATAGAAGATAAGGCCGCTGAAGATGTGGCAATCGACGCGCCCGTCAAACAAAGCCTGCAGGATGAACTGTCGAAGGCAGCTAAGGTTGGTGTTTTTGTTGCATTCTGTTATGTTCTATGGAGGTTTAATAAAAAGTATTGTTGATTTTGAGTTTGTTTTTTTGTGCTTTGGTATTTAGATTTATTTAATTCTATAAATATGTGGTTATTTAAGAATTAAGTTTTAAGCAATGATAGTTCACAGGCAATTGCTGTGGACCTTGTTAAAAATCCCACCGAACTTGCGCCTCATGGCACTAAAGCATTTTTCGAATGCTGACCTGGTTAGAAAACTAACCTAGAAGATTTTACGCGAAGCGTGTTTCAGCAGCTGAAACATGCATCATCAGCTGCTGATGTCCTTGAAAGTGAGTGATAATACTAGATACAACTCTCATTAGTTACTATAAAGCGCGTTGGTGATCCTAGGATTGTCTATCAACTGCTGGCAGTTATGAAGAAATACATACAGTGTCGATGTTTTATCTTATTTGGTATAAAAATACGCTAAAGAAGGAAGCAACACGCCAAAACACCATTTGAATAAAAAAATAGGTATAATATTCCATTTAAATTATAAAGCAGTAATAGCTTTGGACGTCTGTGCCGCATGTCCATGGTTCGAATCCCATCGCTGTCGGCTTGAGCTACACCGCATGGTGGAAGAGCATTCTGTGAATGCTCGCTTGGCTAACTATCTCAAGTAGAAAATCTGCCGGCAAGCATCTAACTGTGTATGTGTTTAGCATTCCTTGAAAGTCAGGAAAATTACAGGCACATGAGACTTAACAAGTATATCTCAGGCTGACGGATGCAGTGCAGTTCTTTGTGCCGAATTGTTATAGGCAGAGGTTACCGCTTAACATCAAGAATTTGTTCCGTCAAAAACTATTAAAAAAAAACAACAGTTAGTTGCACCTCCACGCTGAACGGCAGAACCCATTTGGATAAAACTTGGAATATAGATATATTATATATCAAGGAAAAAAAAAGAAAGAGAAATTGTCTACGTGGGTAAAACCGTGGGGCGCAGCTAGTAACTTATAAAGATCTACCTGGCAGCCTGAATTTTCAATATTGAAATAATACTACTTGTTTTCGCTTAAAAATAGATAAGTAGGAACTCTTTCTCACACAAATATCATAATCATCGTTATACCCTTATCCCACGCATGAATGGTCACAATATGCTTTCTTTATCAATTCAAAACGTACTTTGTACACTAGTAAATATTGCATAAAGTTCTTTTTCTGTTTTAAATCTAAAAAAAGTTCTTTTGAAATCCTGTTCTAACTTATATAGTGATAATGACTTATGATAGATATGCGTATATAAATCGTTTGCACATACGATTTTTATATTCACGCAGGAAAGTAGTTTTCATCACCTTTGAATACAAATATATGTATTATTTTTAAATTCATTTTTACTTGCGTTTGACCACAATTTCTCCTGACGTTAAGTGATGATGCTATTGTTACACGCTGGCCTAGACGATGCCTATTCACTCTTGCCTTACTAACACTCAGATTATATGTGTCAGTAAATACAGACTCAGACAATGGCCAGACTTACATCTGATAAATTATGTAGCGAACCGCTTTGTATCATTTGTACATGCTAGTGGAATATAAACCATATAACGGGGTCGTATTGCAGTCTGTCTTGTTGTCTGGAAATAATTTAATAATAATAATTTATTTATTTCACACTGTTTTACAATAATTAATTTATATCAATAGGCTTCCCACTAGGAAGGAGGAGTAGGAGGTTTTGGGAAGTCTATTTACTTCCTAATATACAAATTTATATGATTGATATTGCATCTATACAAGACAAAAATTAAAATAAAATCATCTTAAATCATTCAAAACTATTAATTACATTCAATTTACATTATATTTTTATAATAATTATTAAATATTTTAGTCATTTACATTTCACAATAATAAAAAAATAATGGAATTATTTTATATACAAGACAAAACTTTAAATAAAATCATCTTAAATCATTCAAAACTATTAACTACATTCAATTTACATTATACATTACAATTTTATAATAATAACTAAGTATTTTAGTCATTAACATTTCACAATTATAATAATATATAAAATTTAAGGAATTATTTTATATACAAGACAAAAATTAAAATAAAATCATCTTAAATCATTTCTAATAAAATCTAAATTTGAAATGGAATGGCGATGGGAATTTGCTAGGACTATATTTATTGAGTCAGTATTCTATTGAATTACTGTTAAATGGTTAAAATCCGGTATATATAATTTAATATCATATCAGTTGACAAATACGTAAACCTCTGCATTGCAATAATATTATTTAAATAGCCTACCGTATAGTTTCGAACGAGTAGGCTGAGGTTTGTAAACTCCCACGTTTCGACAGATATGTTTTGCCTTCTAAGATCCGAGTTCATATATTATCATCCTGAAGAGCTTTTGGGTTAGTGAAACGATAATTAATTTGTCAATCAATTCTATGTTCGAAGTTTTTACATTCATTTTTATTTCGGGCGGGTTATCTAACCCGAGTTTTTACGCATCGATCCACGCGCGAAATGTAATTTGCTCTAATAATTCGCAATGGTGATATTTGCTTACCATGCGAAAGTGGTTGAAGTTATATTAAGAAATCCAAGTGTGCTAATTATCAAGGTTATTAAATGAATTCTAGTAAACACACTGTTTAATTTGGTTCTTGTTTGATATTTTCAGGATTTGGAAAGGAAGCAGCGGAAAGAGCTCTCTCGACTAATGGGCGAGGACTTAGCCCAGTACCGAATCAAGGGCGGCGATATGGAGTGGGGACAGGCGCTCGCCGCTTCCAAGCAGAAACATCTCGTCTCTGTCAAGAGGTAACTTACATGCACATTAAAAATATATTTGCTATAATGGCATATGCACTTCAAACTAGTGTTTATATGTTTTCGAACCTACTATGACGCCACGAGGGCAATTTCCTGATACTATATATATAGATGTATACAGCTGTGTAAATAAAAATCAAATACACGCTACTGACCTGTTTTTAAAGCATCGCCCGTCAGACTTTAGGGGCACCGCGCTCCGTAGTATCGCGTCACGTACCGCCAAACTCAACATCCAAAAAAGGCAAAAAATAAGGAAAAAAATGGCAGATCGACTGCTCGACAAGTCGAGAACAATCCGTGTATTGTTTTTAATGATTTGAGCACTACCTTACCTACAGTTAGGTGCGGTAGTGGTCTAAACAGGTTAAGGCTAACCTAGAATTATTGGGTCTCAAGGACAGCTGGTCGAAAACACCGTTAGGTGCTTGACGAAAGATTTTCTACTTGAGCTCTCAAGTAGAAAATCTAGCTAGTCACCCTGCAAAATGTATGTCTAGCAACATTCGACCGAACGGCGGAATTCCCCCGTGCTGCTGACTGATTAGAGCGGTAGCGACGGCTCGAACTCGTCTCGTATATATCAATGTAAGGGAAATTGTTGTTTGCTTTTTTCTTTCTGCCTTAGCCAAAAGTAATCGTTAAGCGGTGGCTGCTTTTTGCCTGTGTATGATAGTGTAGTAAGTCCAATTTACAACTTTTTGCGTTACTTTTGTACTTTCGCGATTATGACACTTATTTTGAAGATTAATACAGCAGATAATCGCGTTTATAACTTGAATATAGACAGATAGATAACACTTTATTGTACACCAAATGTAAGAAAAACGTGTCTTAAATATAATAATTAACCTTCCTTAAATATGATTAGTTACCTTGTGATCAATGCAATTTAGTTGAAACGACAAACATTCAATCAATACGATTTATTTTGAAGCAGTGATGGCTCAATGGCATTGGCTATGGACTGCCGAGCTTGAGCTTCACCGCATGGTAGAAGGGCATTTTGCGAATGCCCGCCTGGCTAGCACCTAACGGTGTGTTCCGGCAGCAGTCCTTGAGAGCCAGTGAAATAACAGGCAAAGTGAGACTTAACAGGTATGTCTCAAGGTGATGGGCGCAGTGCAGTTCGTCACTTGTGATGAAATGCATCTGTTATAGGCAGAGGATACCGCTTAAAATCAGGTGGGCCTCGCGCTTGTTCCATGACAATAACATAAAAAAATGTATTTTATTCTAAAGTATTTATTTTAGGGGCCCGTGTTACATGTAATACTTTTGGTGGCTTAAAAAAAACAATTATTATATTTGTCATAACGTCTTGCTTATGTTGGTATCGTTATATATCATTTATTTCTTAGTATCGTTGTCAGATAACTTACTTTCACAATCGTTTTTACATTCCAGTGGTGAGAAGCGTCTCGGTGAAGACAGCAAGGAAATCGAAGACCTGATCGACGCACACAACAGCAAGAAGAAGAAGAAAAAGAAACATGTCCGGAACTAAATGTTAATAAACGTTATTAAGTTTCAGTAAGTCTTTCATTTTCTCTTAGACCCGTCCTCGATGATATTGAAAAGAAACCTAGTTACAACCACAAATCAGTATTTTTTATGCGATCGTGATGGATCATGCACGAGGCCCGCATGATGTTAAGCGGTAACCGTTGCCTGTAACAGATGCATTTCGTCACAATTAGCGAACTGCACTGCGCCCCCCGAAACATGAAGTAGTTAAGTCTCTAAGTTTACGAATATTTGCAACTCAAATTTTTTAATTTGAGTAGTTTTTCTAGGTTTTCCTAGAAATATGAAATCAACTGTCACTTTGACCATTGTCAAATTTGACAGCTGTCACACCAACATCTACCATAGTATCAATATCAATTAAAATATCCAGTAACTTATAAAAATATTGCTCATTCTGCTGTTGCACTAAGCAAGCCCAGGGGCATTTTATCCCAGCGGAGATCCTCGCCGAAGTTTACCACTTCGTGGCGGCGAGGAGATCCCGTGGAGAGCCCCCAGTATGGGAGGAGGTCGCACGCATGCGGCGACAGGCGGGGGCTGCACTGTTGCGGCGGTGGACGGAGGACCTGGCTCCACCGGGCCCTGGGCAGTGGACGGTGGAGGCGATCCGCCCGGTCCTTCGGAGGTGGGTAAAGCGGCCGTTCGGGTCGCTGACCTTCCGATTGGTGCAGGTGCTTTCTGGACACGGTTGTTTCGGAAAGTACCTGCACCAGATCGCAAGACGGGAGGCGACCCCAGCCTGCCACGAGTGTGGGGCGCCGGAGGATACGGCGCTCCATACGCTGGAGGTGTGTGCCGCATGGGGCCCGCAGCGGCACACTCTTTCAGCCCTCATAGGAGGGGATCTCTCTCTGCCGAGCGTTGTTAACGCCATGCTCGGGGGAGAGAGATCGTGGCGGGCGGTGGTCTCCTTCTGCGAAGCGGTAATGGCGCAGAAGGAGGCCGCGGAGCGGGTCAGGGAGGACGATGTCCATGCTGCCCCGCTCCGGCGCAGACGAACGGGGACGAGGAGGCGGCAGTTTGCCCGCCTCCTCCCTTCTCCGTAGTGGGGCTACTGGTGGAAAGTCGGGGGATTCTCCACCAGCTTTCACGGCCCCACACGTTTGGGGGGTGGCCTTGGTGAGCAAGGCCACCCCTCCACAGGCGCAGAGGCCCGACTGAGTTCGGGCCTACCGCCGGGGCAAGATGGCGAATGCTAACGCGACCCTATCTTGCCCCACCTTGGCGGAGGACTGCTCACGGGGGGGTTTTAGTGGGTGCAAGTCCCACACATCCCCTTCCACCACCCCCGTGGTGGAGGGGCAGTGCGAAGGCATTTCCCCCCCTCAAAAAAAAAAAAAAAAGGGGCATTTTATCCTAACGATTCAATGGTACCACGGTTAATAGGAAACAGCTTTTGCCGTTGCCATCAAAGGAGTCGGCTAATGGTACAACGGCTAATGAACGTTCATTGCCTGTAATTTCACCGGCAACCATACCCTTCAAACCGACACAGTAATGTAAACAACTTGGTGGATAAAATGAACTGGAATAAATAAATGAACGAGTGAATAGATATAACTCATGCGTGCAGTTCGTTTGCTGACAATGTGCAGTTGATATTTTTACCATTTTTATATTAATAAGGTATATTCAAAATATTCGTGGTCTTTGGTAGCGGGGAACTAAGCGCAGGCGCCTGTAAGACATATTTTTTAATTTATTGTGACGGAACAAGCTCGAGGCGCACCTAATGTTAAGTGATCAAACCTCTGCCAATAACAGATGCATTTCGTCATAAGTCACGAATTGCACTGCGCCCGTCACCTTGAGACATAGTTGTTAAGTCTCGTGCCTTTAATTTCACTGACTCTCAAGGACTGCTGTCAGAACACACTGTTAGGTGCTTGGCGACAGATTTTCTACTTGAGGGTGGTCGCTAGCCAGGCGGGCATTCGCAAAATGATCATCCACCATGCGGTGAATCTCAAGCCCGCGGCGGGATTCGAACCATGGACCTGCTGCGCGGTAGTCCATGGCCAATGCCACTGAGCCATCACTGCTTCAAAACTTTAATACTAACCCGTTCCGTTACTTTCAATAGGTAATTGGTCACATCAAGTCATGGTGTTTTGTGTTGGTAAAGGAAATAATCACCAAGACAAGTGATACGATCTTTCAGTTCATTGGTAGTTTGAGTTGTAACTGTGGCCCAGTTATGTAATTTGTTACTAACTGAATCTGATTTAAGTCATAGAAAAATACCGGTTACGCGATTACGAATTTCCGTTTTTACTAACTAAAGCTGTTTTTACTGATTGACTTCCGTAAATAGCAGCGTTAGTAAAAAATGTGTATATGTTATCACGAAATTGACTTCTAGGTTAGCCTGAACAACATCTACGACCACATCATCACTTACCATCAGGTGAGATAGTGGTCAAAGGCTAACCTATCAGGCATAAAAAAAAATAGAAAAAAAATACATTTTCCTATGATTTCAATCAGATTTTATTAGGAACAAATTACATAATTGGGCCGCTTTGGGCCATCTCCCACCTTTTACAAAACCATCATAAAAAAGAAGTGTTTTCTTTTATGTTTAAAATAATCATTCGTAGACACTATCGTCGGCCCACAAACGCGACAAGCAATGTACTATATGATACTACTTAAAGAACGAATGAAATATGTATCACGGATGTGCAAGCGAGATACAAAATGTTTATAATATAGCATTATCCCGCTCGCACTGCACCGATATTATGGAACGGTTTTAATATAGTTTTACGATATATTATTGCTGCACAACAATTGTGTGTAACTTTTTTGTTTGAATTAGACTCGTACGGTTAGAACATTTACCATTTGTTAAGTAATAATATGGTATTTAGATACACAAAGAACACTTGCATAAAACTGGTAATAATCATATTAAAAGCAATCACTTATTTGTTCTTAACCGTTCAACAAGATTAAGAAACGTCCCCTGCGGTCATGACTTGGATGGGTGATCGCTAGTGGCATTACTATGTTGTCATAGGATAGCACTCGTTGAGGCATGGTGGTAGAGCATTTCGCAAATGGCCACCTGGTTAGCTACCTCCTCAAGTAGAGAATCTGTGGCCAAGGACTAAGTCCTTGAGAACCAGTAATTCTAGGTTAGTCTGAGCAACACCATCGACCACATCATCACTTACACATCAGGTGAGATAGCGGTCAGAGGCTAGCATATCAGCTAAAATAGAAAAGAAATAACATTTCTTAACACTCGGCAAAGAATTTGAAATATATTTAGTTGAGTTCAAATTGTGTGAATCAAGTATATACACGAGAAAAAAAAAACTATATGAAATAGTCAAAATCAAGGTTAAATCCGTTGCTATTAAGCAACTTCTTAAAGATTTGTCGTTGGAACAGTAATACATCGTATCAAATGTCACGTCAGATTATGCGAATATAGTGAACAATTTGTTTTGACGTCATCAAAGTGCAGAGCGATTCCATTGCTGTTTGTAAGCTTACTTAATTGACGTGGAGTTATTAAATTTACCAGTAAGGTTAAGTTATTATTACTATAAGAGGAGAGAGTTGACCCCCTGATCTCTTTTATCAGTAGCGTCGTGGAGGACGGGCCATAGTAACTTTTATTAAATTTTATCGAAGTTAGTTACAAAGCCCACTCCCCCGTGGGGTGCCGGGTTAGAATTGTACCTCCCCATATCATCCCGTGGGTGTCGTAAAAGGCGACTTAGGTAATAATTATACTGGAAGGTGGGCAGCAGCGCCTTCTAAAGAACTACTATCTTACACTGCGATCCCCAAGCCGCCAGCCAAGCTTGGGCATTATGGCAAATACCCCCTTAATAAGGGAGGCTGTGTTCAGCAGTGGACGATCCGGCTGATACAGTACAGTTACAAAGCGTTAGTTTTTGTTTATGTCGTATATTAATGCGACAGAACAGGTTATAGTCGTAGAGAAAATTTTATATCGTCTGCGAGCAGTTCGTTTGCTAGAACCGATAATGTGCAGTTGATATTTTAACCGTTGTAGGCTAATTATTATTTATGGATTATTTATGTGGAGAAATAATAAATCCTATTTATCGCTTCAATCACACATGTCGATCATATCCGCTTCGTACTTAAATGATTGATTTTCTTTTATTAATTAAGCGCCGCATACGAGTAGTACTTTGTTTATATTATGTGAATATACTGAAAAGTTGTTATTTGTCTGTACTTTTATTGAAACCTAAGGAAGCGAAGGATCCTAGGATAATAAGGATAGGAAATACGAGCAGAGCGAGTAGTTAAAAATACAGAATCCTAAGCGCAACTAAGGTTTAAACGGTACGAGACGCAAAATAACTTTGCTGTCGAGTGCAACACACAATTTTAACCTCATTCTCGCATGCTATATTCCAGCGAGGAAATTGCTTGGTGCAAGAAAAACGGCTTGAATAGTGAAGTAAATTTGAGTTAATTTGTAATAAAAATTACTCAAATTGGTAATATATCAAGTACATTCATTTTTCTGGAACGTTTATACAGGATCGAATTTCGTAAACCTTTTCCACGCAGTTTTCGAATGAACGAAAATGAAAACATACAAGATATGGCCACCTTGCAAAATGTTTCTACCTATTTACAATCTCACTTATTCCCCAGCTGCTTGATTTTTTTTATATTCAGGTAGTTCCAATAAATTATTCAGATTATTTGGGATTAGGTTTATAACATTAGAAAAGAAACAACGGGCTCAATAATAATTTCTATAATTATTGTAATATAAAAAAGTGTTGGTAGTTTAACCTCGGATTAGACAATAGATATTTCCTCTTAAACATAACAAATATGAGCTGCTATGGCAACACCGCAGACGGCCAGGGCCGCAGTAAAAAAATATCTTTTTTTTAACATCGAGCGCCGCGTAAACCCTTCGGCGACCACGGTATCGCCACAGCGCGCATACTTCTATACTTTACCATTTTATTACAATATATTGTGATCTAAGAAAAATAATATTTTCGTCTAGCACCCGGCGATGGGCGTTTGGTAAACAATTTATACTATAATTTGTTTGTTCCTTATTTTATACACGCTTCTACTCGATACAAACGAAATCGTAACATCGGCTAGAGCCGCTAGTTATTTTACAGCGAAGGCCCGACGTTTTTCTGAACGACAATTTCACGCGACACCTACTAACTGCGTGTTAGTCAAGTGTCACACGAAATCATCGACTCAGCCCCGCCGCAATGGATCACAATATTCCATTGCGACGGAACATTTCATACCAATTTCGTCTACTTGAACTCACACGAAGACCGCCATCATTAAACTTCATTAAACGTTATTTATATCGAGAATAAAACATCCACTACAAATCATAATTTAGAATATCATTAACATGCTATATTATCATTACAACTTTTCGTTTACAAATATACTATTTCTCACTTTTGATAAGTTGGGTACGTTTAATTCATATATGTAATGATTAGGAAAATAATATCAGATAATTATAGGTACCTAGATACAAAATCTCACACGCACGTTTTGCGTGCGTAGTGCGTACTTGAGTATGCTGTTGTCATATTTTGTAAAAAGATTAATAAAAGCAACCATCTCAGAACATTTTCATACAATTTTGATCGAAATATATGAATTAAAGTACCTCACAGTAATTAATTTTGGCAAAGCGAGACGACATAGGATTGGTGTTTGATTGTTTATACAACGCGCGGATGATAATTCATGTGTACGCGATATAATTGAGAAGAAATTGCACTTTGAAGAGGCGACTCTTGGCACTTTGACTTAGCTAGGTATTGAGGTAAGTGATAGTAAGCAAAGACAGTAAATAAGATTAAAAAATAATGGAAAATCTGTTATCTAAATTAGAATAAAAGAGCTAATTAAAGAGATGTTTAAAATTATCTAAATTATTAAGTAAGTACCTATTATGTTGTTCTGTGAAGACTTATAAGTAGATAAAAAAGACAGTAACACCATCTCGTTTTAAAATATGGAAGAAATATAACGAAATCATATCAGTAGTCTCTTGATCGACACTGAATCCAATAATAGAAAAAGTATGAAAGTCACGCAATAGCGTGTTTAAAGGAAATAAGACTAAATAAGCGTAATCAGTAGGTAGATAGCGAGCGACGCGCGACGTGTTACCATTTCGCGTGCGATATAAATTAACGTGAACACCGATCAGACATCCAATATTCAAATTCTACGTAACTAATTATTTTCGATTGAATTATTATAAAATATACTTTAAAAATCTTCAAGAGTTTGAACTTATTTTAGGTAGTTATAAGCAGTGTACAGCGTCACGATAGACAGGGTACTCAATATAATAATATAATTCTGTATTATAAACTCGAGACACAAAAGCAAATGCACTAGACTTTATTGCCACACTTAAATTTATTGCTACGACATATAGATACCGATCTACGTATAATATAATGTAAATATAATCAATATTCAATCACAACATCCAATAAACAAAATATTGTTAACATTATTGCATTATTAGTTCAATTATAACTCAGAAGGGGTTTCTCAGTTACATGACTGCACAGATCTATATAACACGTGCATTAGTTTACAGTGCGATTATACGAAATACTGTGAAGTTAATACTTCCGAATCGTTTACTAAAGGAAATAACGGTAGATATCTCCGACCGCGTCTCGTGTTCCAGATTTCCTGAATGATTGGAAATTGTCACTAAGGCACAATTTAAATTTTCCATTTGAACTTTATTCAACTATAAATTAAACGAATTCAATTCCCCCCTCCCAAAGACGCTTGCGAAAACAACGTATCGACTCGTCATGAAATATTGTAACAAACCGCTATCACTTCGTAGCTATTCAAATACACACCTAAACCGGCATTAATGCAAAAGTCAAAAATATTGCAAAAATATTGTATATAATACATAAAATATTTAATGTAAATTTACTATGCGACATTACTAAGCGATTTACGTTTTAGAATTGGGTCTATAGTTTAGAATATACGCTCGCAAATGTAACCATGTAGAAGTAAAAATCAAATAATTGACGATCATATTTGAAGAGTGTCAGAATATACTGTCTGTAACAGTTTTTCAATCTCTATAAAGAATCAGCTTAATTTAAACAATCTATACACGTGTCCCCTACTTGGTTACATCGGCGAAAACTTCAACTATGCTATAACGGTAAATACATATATTTTTATTTAAATGTTAACATGAGCTTGACAGATTTAAAGGTAACTGAAACCGACTTACTGATGAAAATATTTTCAGGAGTAACACGATTTCAATCACATTGAAATACATTTATGATGACCTAAAACATTGGTTTATTTAGACAAGGTTAATCATGAATACTAACAAACACTTTGGTTGAATTGCACCGACGATGGTTAAACCTACAAAAACATTCCATATGCAACCTTATTCCTACAGAATAATGAAATTGATAAACAATTTAATTATTAAGTAGTTTGACAATAATTACGACGCAGTTCTTATACGGCAATAGTTATTAAAATTCATTATTAACCATGTTAAATAAACCTCGGCAGTATAAAAAGGCTAGCTAACGACTAACGACTCTATTATCAAGGTTTTGTTTACTTATTGCTGACGACATAAAACGGTCAAATTTACCACGTTGAACCGTATTATAAGTTTAATAAGGCAGTCGAAATTTGATCATTTTAAGTAAGCAACTTCGGTTTCAATTGATTTGTCCTGAACACCCGGCCTGTTTCAATACTCTAACTCGTACTTTATCATACAAAAGTAAGTACTTATTTAACAATAATACCTATATTCACCATTAATTAGATTTAGAGGTAGTGAAACAGTGGGCCTAACTATTCCTATTAACATTTAACAATACCAAATTAAGTATTAAGTAATTATTCTATACTCAAAAGTACATACCTACTATCGGAATCGTGAATGCTGTCAACTCGAATATATAAAGCTCTAGGAAAGAAAGATTGCGAATAGATTTAAGTGTGTTTATTTTTACACTTAAACGCGGGTAGTTGAAAAAATATTTATATTTTATGACATAAACAGGTTTATATGGCATATCTTGGATTGTATTTCACGAGGACCTTGCAGTAATTTGTTGATTTATTGGATATCACATCACATGTGACAGATTATGTATTTTTTATGTATATAGACAAATTTCGAAGACACGTTTTTCTCTTATTAACAACTTTCGCGAATGTTTTTCTTCTATTAAACTTACATTTATTACATAACGTCTCAATATCATCTGTCGACATTAAACACTATCGTATACAATAGCGCGGCAATAAGACTACTTCAGAACATATTTAAATATTTATTTTGGAAGAAATGTTATGTAGGCACATAAAACTCTTACTACATTTAAAAGCCATGATTTGTCTGCAACAAAAACTCAATTGAGGTAACAATTGCACGAAATTCCGTTTACATAAATTTCTCACTTCAAAACTTATTTATTTCAGTAACCGATTCGAATTATGTTGACAAAACGGAAACTAATGTAATAATAAATCTTGTCATTAAGATTTTTAAATTGATGATTAGGTGTTTATCTTGGAAGGGAATAGGGATTACGGATACGTGTTATAGAGCAGCATTGCAGTGAAAGGGAAGCGAAGACATTCTTGGAGGCAAATTGTACATAAGATGTTACTATAATTATCTGAAAAATAAATAAATTAGGAACGATTCAAATGGAATTGTGACGTACATGTCGTACCCCCTCCTCCTCTAAACCGCATACATTTTGTTTCCCAGAAAATAAGCAATGTTTGAAGCTCTAAGATTAATCCTTGCAAATAATATTAGAAACGCAAAAAATCGAGAGATGTTTAAGGATATTTTATATTTCGCGATAAAGGTGACCTATTCGCGTCCACAGTGAACGATATCGTCCATTTGTATAATTATAATAATCTACGATACACATGGGTTAATGCATTTTTCAATTAAGCTCCAATTATCGCATTATTTATCTTCCCTTCCACTGCAATGTGGGTTACCCTACAGAAATATTTTATATAGCACACAATAAGCTGCATTTGAAAGCAAGTGAACTGATGGTCCACTATAATGCAGCGTGGTATGCAGATGGATACATGTAGAAGGTGCTACATACGCTTTGTTTACTGGTTATACACATTTAGGATTTCATTTAAATTGAATGCGTTTTAAAGCTATTAAAATTGTTAAACTATATTTTGGATTTTCAGTACGTTTTGAAATCATTCGTGCTGATTTTATAAATGTAAGTATATAATTGGGTTATTTTAGGCGTAAATTGTGTTCTTAGTTTATTTCAATATTCAGAGCTTGCAGCGATGTCTAGCGACTATAAATGATACGTAATAGTCAGAATATAGTACGGGTCCCTTTTGTCTCCCACTTTTCGCCCCCAGTAGGGGACAAGAGATTTTTTTTTCTTTTGAGCCCCATAGGGGCTAAAAGTAGTTTGAACTCCTGTTGACCCACACGAAAACTCGCTTTTGGTGTCCAGTGATTTGAAGTGTTCAGTACAGTTTGGAATGCAATATGAAGGCACTAAAACTAGCAGTGTTGTAGTAGTGTTGATACTGTATAGTACTGTGTACTGTGTAGTATAAGATCGGCCGCGCCAGTTTTGCACTGTGGCGGGTTTCGGAAATTTTACCGAAGGAGATGGCTCGAAACTGCTATTTTGCGTCCGTGCACTCGCTCATACAGTACGGCATCGAGCTATGGGGTCGCGGAGCTGACTGGCTTCGCGTATTCCGAATGCAGAAAAGAGCCGTGCGAGCTGTGATGCGAGTGCCACGCGACACCCCTGCGAAGGCTTTCTTTCGGTCTTTGAGAATTCTCACTGTCCCGTCTTTAATAATTCTTCAGGCTGCGCTTTATGCAAGAAGTCACCCAGAAGAATACTCTTCCCTAGGTAGTGGGCACGAATACAATACACGTCACTCGCAACAGCTGCGACCGGTCTCGCACAGACTCGCCAAGACGTCTAAGCTGGTCCATGTAATGGCACCGGCAGTATACAACCGGTTGCCAGAAGATGTTCGTAACACTCCCTCATTCGAACTCTTTAAGCACAAAATGAAAAACTGGCTAGTTGAGAAAGCTTACTATAACTATAACGAGCTCTTTGTTTGACTATACAAAATAAAGGAAATGTATATTATTATGTAATTCTATTTTTATGACGTATTTAATTGAGTTTTCAACTAACTAAACAATTGTTTATTTTTAAATTATTTGTATATTTTATTTTTTTGAATGACATTTTTAATAATTACAGATATTGACATTAATTAGAAAGACAGTTTAATCCAATAAGAATAACTATAATGTGCGTACTTACTCGTATTGTATGGATTATTTATATAATTAGATATACACTTAGTCAATTACTTATCTATTTAGTATACACTGTTATGACATGTAACAATATCGTTATGAAATATATGAATATGAATATGAATATGAATATGTATATTATTATGCTCTTAAACTCGAACAGTCTAATATACTAATTATTTATACCTATCACTTATTTTGTGCTTCACACCTCATGCATGAGTCATGACGAATTGCTTTTGGTAGACAGGTACTTATGGTTTACCTTACAATCACTTATATAAATAATCCTACTGACATGTCATCTCATGCAAGTACATTCGAAACTCTTGACAAGTGTGCGTGCCCCCAGCGGAAAATTGACAAATTGTGTGATGTGAGTTAAGCAGGCCTCGACTCTCAGGCTCATAGATCGCCGGTAGGCACCTGACTTCACTGGCTCAAATACACTATGTACGCAGGTTGCTCACCTATCTTCTCCGCATCACGTTTAAGCTTATGACTGTGTTGGATGATTTTATTGACACCTAAAATTCCAAGTAAATCTTAGTTCATTCGATTTTAAAACTTGGGTAATGCATAAACTAAGTAGTATCCTAGAAGAAAAATTAACAGGCTGAGTGAGAAACCCAAAACGGCAAATACTTCAAAGACAAACATAATAAGGAATAAATACTTGAGACAAACATCGCTAGTTACATCAGTGATACGCAAGGGCGTCATGCTAAAGTGGGTAATGTACACCGCAAACCCAAGAGTTTTGAGCCAAGGCAACCACCAACTTGGAGTTAAACGGACACTTGGCCTGCCTAGACGGAGGTGGAGGGACGAGCTTGACTCCTCTGATTAGAATTAGCTTACCAAAATCACAGACCGAACTAGTGGAAACAAAGGAAGGGAGGCTTTTTATCAGCAGATGGACAATTCCAAGAGATAATAATAATCAACCAACATAATGTTTTTTAAACAAGTGCAAATAATATTGAAAAATTAACGTAGGTACTCGTTTGCCTGTATCGCTAGTGTATTGCACTATACTCTGGTTTCATATGGTCACTTTGTTTTGTATACTCTGGTAACACTTTGTACCGAGTCGAATCATGGTCTTAAATGTCAAGACTATTCTTGTGAAGTTTTGTAAGTTTAAACTTGTGAATTTGTAACTTCCAAGTAGTTTTTTTAGTTGACATACCTTTAAGGTAGAAATCATCGGAAAAATTAAAATACGTCTTTCTGCCTACTAACATGACTAAACGGGAAATTATAATATCTCCTACTAGGTACCACTAATTCACATCGTTAACTACTTTATTCCAAACTGTACTTACTCTATAAACAAGAGGTATGTATGTTACATTTTGATGACACTTCAAGGCTTTTCAACAGAAGTATTGATGATTTTCTAATATTTTGACACTTAATGGCGGCTGTGCCAGTAAACGTGCCATAGCTGGTATAAGGGAATTTAAATAATAGTGTATAAAGGTTAGGCCACTCCACTTGGGCTGGCATTTTCCAGTAAATCCATCAAATTCTGCACTTAAGGGTACAAATACAATACAAAGGTGGTAGGGTGATCACTCCCTTATTCAGGGATTTAGGTCCAAAACAAAGCATGATATCGATTGAACTCGTCAGTATCTAGGTTTGTATCGTAACGAAATTTTAAAAAGATAATTAAGTTGAGAGTTATGAGCATCGAAACATTTTCATATAAAGTTTTAAAGGCTCATAATTTTCAACTTAATTATCTTTTTAAAATTTCGTTACGATACAAACCTAGATAATGACGAGTTCAATCTATATTATGCTTAATTCTATACCTTAAATCTCAAATAAGGAAGTGATCACCCTACGGCGTTTGTATGGAGAACTGACCGGCCAGTTCAACCTTACACACTGTTAACTAAAAAGAGAGGAACATTGTTTGTGAAATTTGTTCTCCAGTCTCTGGCTCCAATAATTAGCAATGCAGTGAGAAAAATAGTCTTTCTCATTCTAATATATGTTTATTTCAGTGACAGAAAAGAAAAGGCTCTAATGAGAGTGCAATAAAGGCATTTAATTGTGTTGCCGTACAGTGCTTGCAGAATACATTGCAACACTGCGGGAAATTCGCATTTGCCGTAAATATGTATATGCGTTGTCAAAGCGTGGTTATTGTGCCAGACGTTCTATTAGCTGTAATCTATGAACATACCGAGTATCGATGTTATGTTACTTAAGTACTCTTAGATATTACATAGGTACTTAAGTAATATTTGCAGTTTATTTATTCAGCAAAGCGCGACGGTAAATGTTCACGCCCAGCGTGCAGCGTTATATGTTCCTTGCTTAGTTTCGGGTAGCTGCAAAAGGGTGATTTTTTTTCATCACGTATGGACTTAGATTCTCATACATATCCAGAACGGTATATGCAAATATGAGCCCCTAAAGTATGTTCTAAATTAAGGTATAATATGTTAGGATTTTTGTTTACACGCCAAGACATCCTACAATATCACACATATTTAGTTTTGATTTCAAACAATGGTAAATACCAGAATAAGTGCCAAAGCAGACTTATTAAAAAACTTGTTTCCGTGCGTCTTATATTTACTATAGAAGGTTAATTTGTTAACAAGCTTTCAGACTTATAATATCGGTATCGTCTCGCCTTTAAAAGCTACATTACTCGTTTTAATACTCTTATGCTTATTAAACATCTCAAGATATTTCACTTATGGCGTAGAAACATACCAAACAATATTTGTCAAACAAAAACTAAAGGCGTTTACTGTGTTTGTGTATGTTTTTTAATTATATTTTATTGTTATCTCAAAGTTTTAGAAAATTATTGCATCGTTTTAGGTGTGAATAAGCATTTACAACTTAATAACTGTCTCAAAACACGAAATATCTCATCAAATAACCGTTAAAACTAGCTTTCAAAGTAAAATTCAACTCGGTACTTCTCAACAAAAAAAAGGAAATAAGGAAAAACAAAACAAAAATAATCCATACATAAAAATTAATGTATTCTATAATCAATAACATAAGGTATAGTTACACAAATAATAAAATTAGAGGAAAACAAATTTATACATAATTCTTAACGCAAAATAATAATAATAAAAAACAAATTATCATACATACTATCAACACAAGATACAAAAAGGGGAAAACAGTATTTTACAATTTCCTAAAAACAATGTAGTCTAATAACTCCACCAGCGCTCGATTGTTCAACTTACTCGAAATATTTGTCAATTAATTTTGGTCTCAATATTAGGGCACAATTTAGAATAATTAATTACAGATGATCATCAAATTTACAATTATAATTAAATATGTGCAGAAAGTAAAAAAAAAACTTAAAGAAGCAGATTCATTGACACTTAAACGAGACGTCAACCGAGGATTTATTTAAAATATTGTTTTCTACATAATTATTTTGTATAAATTAGTCTAAAAAGATATTAATTGTCTAATTAATGCGAGTGCAATTATATAAATAAAATTTCGTTTACGATATCCACCTATGACACTATCGAAGACTAAACAGTGCTAATGGCATATAAAAATTAAATACGCAACAAAACAGAACCAAAATCAAAATAGAAATTATAAAAACTAAGAATAACAACAAAATAACATTTGCTAAACAAGTACAAGGACGCGAGTTTCCGATCGAGATGCATTTGTAAATTTGATTAACTAATTTTTAAATAAATATTAGTAAAAAGAGGTCTACAACAATATAATCCTCGAGGAAGAAACGTTTTACATGTAAGGCACATTCGTAACCAGATCTTTGTAAAATGCATATATATAATGCCTGATATATTTTTATTACATTTTAAGTAAACTTCGCTCAGAGTCGAAATAAATACAATTGCCTTTGTAAATAAATATTAAACAACTAAAAATAATAAATATTTGTGCTGGGTAAGTACCGATTGTCTTTGATGTCGATGTCCTAGGGAAATAATTATGCTAAGTAAATAATTTTCAATGTCATTTATGTACAGCGAAAAATATAATAACGGCTCTGCAGATTAACAACATGACATAACTTAAACACGTCTTAATCTGAGCAATATGTTATAAAAAATATGAATAGAACACGCAAGCTTTGATCAATCAACAATAAAATATAATTCAAAATTGTCTGTATAATTGTCAAGAGCTAAACGTATTACGTTTTTCCATAACATTTGCTTGATAGTCATTTGAGAGCACGGCCATGTTGTAACGTACAATAATCTACGCCCGTTAATTAATTGAATTGAAATATAGAATGTATATGCGCTGGTTGACAGACCACCGGCCGTCCGTCCAACCGGGTAACTAGCGTAGGTAAATGATCACATCGGCATTGCGTATTATTGCTTTCACCGACCGCTCCGCCTAATCTATAAGTACTATACTAATAAACTGAACGCTGCAAGCTCATCTACAAACATTTACAATATTCAATTTTATTAAAAATAATTGTCTTATTACAAAATAAAGGAAAGACCCTAGTCTCAGTCACACACTCACGCCAGGCCTCTTCACACATCCAAGCACCCCCCCACTTATACAAACTTTATTATGTTAAAATCCTTGTCCGCTTATCTATAAATATAGTTTACATAATTTTAAATTAAAATATAGAATGAAAACTACACATTTCTTACAATATACTATGTACAAGGCATCTCTTGTCGTTCCATTTCAACAACGTTACTTCCGTAAGTAAAACTCCACTTAATTGTTTTGTCTCCGCGCCCGGCTCTCGCGCCTGCGCCGCTTCTCTTACAATAAATGTTCATACAAAAACCTATCTGGCACTAACATGTATATTCATTACAAAATGTATAATATAATTATATTATTTATATACAATCACAACATAAATTTGATAAACAACCGAGAGACATAGATATTTTATATTTATTGGTGTTACGGTCAATTTGTTGTTACTGATTTTGATTCAAGTCATTTAAATTGTACTCTTTAAAAGATTAATTAAAAAATATTTGAACTTTTTTATTATTATGAAATTAAATTGAACAGTCAATCGATTTGTTCTACGCTTTTACACTCCATTCGTTTAAAATTGCTTTACAGTAGATGATTTTATTAATAATAATATTTGCCTTTGATTTTGTTTGAATTTTATAATTACACAAACGAGTCTAGCGTTCCTCTACCAGGGCTATTATTGTCACTCTAAACACTTTCATATCAGAGATCACATTGTGTATTGATCGCATCCTTTAAAAAATTCTTAGCGTAATAAACTAGTGCCCAATCGGAGTATTGCTCGTTTAAATCATCTACATACTTTTTTTTTCTCCAAATCATTTGATATGTTTTAAGAAAAATCTTTCTAAATAATACACAGACAAATGTAAAAATAAAGTGATTTGCTCAATGATTGTTCTGCATCTCATCAAATTAATGTAATCAATAGGAACATTTAGACGAATTAATGTTTCATTTTATTTCTTCATTTCGCGGCAAGAAGACCAAGTTGGAAGATTACCCCATGATTAATGTTTAAATTGATTAAGTTTATTAGATTGCATGCCTCAAATCGCACATTACAGATCAAACGGAAGTCGATCACATAAGTAAACTATAAAATAATTAGTCGATAAAAATATCTCATTCAAAATGCCCACTTAAAGCGAAACCATACACTTAATGGGGAAAAAATTATTGCGAAGAGCTACAGTGATCCCATACATGTTGAGATATTTAAATAATCTCGATTGGCCCGCGTGCGATCAAACTTTTTGTCGTATTATTCCCATTTACACTAAAAACGATCAATTCGTATTACGTGTTCCCGAAGTAAGAAACGTTGTATAATAGTTCTATAAGGAAGATTACTACAACGAAAAACGCTAAGATATGATTAGTCTATCACTTAATATAAATACGGAGTTCATTTACTGCGTTCCTCTAAACCTTTCTCGCTCTGGACTGATACAATAAAACAAGTAACACGACAACTATACCAACGTAATAACAAATCATAAAAAAAAGACAATCGATCATTTGATTTATCAGTGATTATCATAGTTTATTTCAATGCAAGTCGAGAACAAACATGTTTTCCGTCGCAATTTTACAGCGGCGCATTTTTATACATATTTTCTATTTGGTCTTAAAGGAACGCAGTTAAATTTTGCGTACTCGTTGCTAAGCAACGAAGCATATTTACAAATTCTTACATTTTTACAATCTTTTTTGGTCATCGATTTTGGGAAGAATGAAATGCGAAGACAATACGTGTTATATCATTCCGCTGTCTGTCCTATTAGAACAGCCAAGGTTGGAAGCCGTTCCTTCGGAGAATGTTCACATCAGGGGTTTTAACGAGATACCGATATCACCCGCGATTTTCTATCATATCTCAGTAACGCTTGACTTATATAATGGTAATCTCGTCTAAGTCCATGCAGTAGCTTTTTTATAGCTATTTAGGAGTGAAGTAGACACCATTTTTGATGGTTTCATTATTTTCAATCAAGTTTTAAGCAGTGAAGATGATAAACGTGATCATTCATGAGTATCTCGAAGTATTTCTTGTCAGAAAACTGTAGGAGTATTACAACAATATTTATCTAACTGGCTATCGGTCACGATGAAAACTATATTAAATTAGGCACAAACACGTCCCGGTGCTATGGTTTGTAGTTTTCCAACACATCTGTTAACACTTAGTGCATCGGCAACACCATAGCAACAACACATCCCTACAGCTTTCACTATACCATAGGGTTTTTATGATTTCATTAGGCTGCCTTTTGGCTTCATACGCATCGTCTAGTACATTTTGAGTAGCTTCTTGTGGGGCGCATGTATGAATCGCTAAAGTTTCTCAATCTTGATCCCCGGTGCGTTGTACCGTTTATACGTGTAGGGTGCAAAAGGGCTCCTCGTGTGGAGCCGTTGGTAGCGTCACTCACGCGGTGCACTCTTCAGCAGAGAGATGGCGAACCGGACGTATTGCACGAGGTGACGGAACGTCGAAGATAGCGAGAGAGGGCCGCATTTACGGTCCACCGCGATAAAAAGATCTGAAATAAACAATGAAATTATGAGTGAATTGTTTTATTACAGTTTCATTTTATTTGAAATCGCACAGGTAACTTAATAAAAGTATATAACATAGTTGGTATTTTATAAAGTACCGAGGTAAGAAATCTATACATATCAATAATAAAAAGTACTTAGAAAATAAGTCGCCAAATAACTGTTCTTGACAGCTAGTTCCCATTCTGGGTTAAGCTGTCTATAACCGCATGAGTTTTTATTACCGGCGAGATAGTTGTTAGTCAAAGGATAGAAGTATCATCTTTCTAACTTTGTTACAATCGCGTGAGATTCTGGTCGTCGGAATCGGTGAGTACAACATGTATTTTGTAGCAAGTTTGTTTGTGACGTGAAGTTTTGGTTATGGCCGGCAACCTTCATTTGGAATTCATTCGTATTCAAAGATTTCTATGGAATAACATGCGTCTACCTCAGTTATATATGAGGTTTTGCTCATATTAGCTATATAACGTATTAAGTAGATATGTGTACGTTACCCTGGTTAGTCTTGAGCCGGCATAGGCTGTCAGCGCGGTCCCACAGTTCGTGCGCGACGTAGAGGAACGCGTAGTACTTGGTGAGCAGCAGCAGCGCTTGGTGCGCGTGCGCCGGCACCGAGTGCACGAGGCTGCAGTACCCGCTGGAGGCCGACGCGGCCGAGCCCACCGACCCCACCGACCCGGCCGGGGACGGAGTCGGGGACAGCGGCGAGGCCGACTCCGCGCACGCAGGCTGCGGAACAACCTTACATGTACCAACACTAACATTAGTCACAACTCATATATACTTATATATACACAAATATCATGTCCTAAAAAAAACAGAATTATTCGTAAACAAACAAACTGTATGTACCATTAAAATTTACACCCACACTAAGACTAGCATACAATCGAGGCCTACCCAGACAAATGTGCTTCAATAATTTACTGTGGAGGGCTGACCTTCGTGTGTGAACGGGTATGTATTTTACTTCTGAGAAATACTTCAAACAGTGATTAAATACATTTTGCATTCATAAACACTGTTTAAATTTAATTATCTGTTTAATCATCTAATTAAGTAGCTGTCAAATTAAACAGCCCATGGACCATGTTTAGCGACATAAACATCAAAATGGCGGACGATGACCTTAACAGCGGTTTGAGTCTGACTAGACTGGTATAGGTAATCTCATCTAAGTCATCAACATATAGATTTCGAAGAGTCTTTGAGCAGGTAGAAGATATAAATAAACATAGGCGATCGCTTACAACAAATTATAAGCCTAAGTTAGACCCTAGGGTGCACAGAGAGAACATGAAGGAAATAATAAATCTAATGAAAGATGACTTGTGACAAAAGTTTCACTTGATATTACTACAAGATGCGGCGGTATACCTGTATATATTTATGCAATGGCAACATTACAAACTCTCTATTCTGTTAATTGGCGTGTCTTAGTGCGGCCGTTTCCCCGTTACTTATAACCGTTCAGTAGTACAAGTCACTGCACACAATAGTTCTGCTTCCGACCTCGCTTCAGCGGGGTTGGGGCACTTTGTATAGCGGCCATCTTGAATTCCGCCATTTTGGATTTGACTTATGTCATTCCACTGCTCTCCCGGATCCCTATGGTTTTTTTTTAATCACCCCTTACCTAACTCACCAGTACTATATTATAAAGATTATTATAATTAATCAATTATTAACATTTAAGAGGGTTTAGTATTTAAAAAGCGCCGTTTTGAAATCATGTGGTCCTGTATCGATGCCCAAGTAAAGAAATATTTCTCTACAATATACAGATAATGTTCGGTTGTGGTCCAGCATCTGAAACTATATCCGATAGATAGCAATATACTAGCTAGACCTCGTTAGCTAGTTTAGTCACTTTTTTATACCCTTTTGCAGATAACATATGAAGGTGAACGCTGATTCATACGGAGGGAAATACTAAAATAATATTTTGTTTGTTTTGTTGCCAAGGTCGCCTATTGTACTTGATCACGTTATACGCGTGATCCGGAGATTATTTTCTACGATATCTAAAATATTATTGAAATAATGAGAAACTAATTGATTTGATTACAGTGGACTTTTACGATCATGTTATTAGATACGTAATGCTACTAAATCATCGAAAATTACTCACCTTTTGTTGATACTCGTGAACGATCTTGTTGTATTCCTTCACTTCGCGGTTGTACATTTTGAACATTCGCAGGTACAGTAGAGCTTGCACACGCAGACTGAAACAATGAATTGTAAAATTCCTTATAATATAGCACAAATTGCTCGGTTTTGCAATATAAAAAATACTCCTATATCAGCTGCTGCTCTCCACAACAATACACTAAGCGTCAGTCAAAAATCACAGCTGTGATTCACATGTCGGCCGGGACAAACTGTTAACTGTAAAGTGCCCACATATGACGAGAGGTAACTCACCCCAGTATGTCGAGTTTGTTGAAGGTGTCGTGCGGACTGGCCCGGAAACGCTGCGGCATTGAGTGTATTAGCTTGATGTACTCGATGGTCTCGCGGTAGATGGTGAAGGCACCTTTCGTATCGAGCTCTAGTTCCAACACTCGGCCCGTCAGCACGAAGCATAGCACGGACTCTAGGTACAACATCACGCGGGTCAACGGCTCTTGTTCCCGTTCCGCTGATGTGCGGAGGCGGGTTGCTTCTTCCAGGTAATATCTGTTAATAAACATTCGAATAATGAGCGTTTCATTGTGTAACATACCTTATGATCGCATCCGTTTGGTCGCGTCAAGGTAATGTTGTTGTGCCGTACGGTACACTTTTTAAACCACGCCCGCTGCGGTTACGAATATGTTCTGCTGTTTTTGAACTTGACTTAATTTTTTTTACTATTTATTCATAGTTTGAATAGATTGCATTTATTTCGGGAATTTAAGTGTAATAAGAGTACTTCAGTTCATCTGTTTTGGAGACATCAAATACACATTTACTTTAGAATTCATAATATATATGTAACATGTGTGTAAGTGTATCTCAGTGAAAGAGTGTGTGAAGGTTTTTGAGTGTGTGACTATAAATATAGTTATACATACTTGTGATCTCGCTCCTCGTCGGACAGAGCATCAGCCGGCAGCCGCTCAAAGTACGAGTAGTAGATGGGCGTCTGTCCAGTGCAAGCCGTCCGCTCGTGGTTTGTCGCGCTCACTGAACCCAACTGCAATCGCAAACACGCAACTCACTCAAATACACACTTTATAAGTTACTCAGATATACAGAATATTTACTCAATCCATTCAACAGATATTGCCATCCGTTAGAATCGTTTGGTGCTAACAGATAATTATGACTGTCAGACAAATAATTTGCAATAAAAAACGTATTGCGACTATAAATTAAGATGTATCTATACAAATATATAAATTGAGGCTATCCTATCTTTCAATTTGGATCAAATTGCACACGGTGTGCTAATCAAATTTAAAATCGGGTCAGTAGTTTAGGAATCCATCGCGGACAAACAACGTGACACCTAATTTGTATATATAAAGATGGTACGAAAGGTTTCGGAATCCTTGGTCGACCCGTTGTGTTGATTGATTTCATTTCGCACTTGGCTGGCTTTATCGTTGATAGATAATGTTATAGTTATATTAATATAGAATGCGTACCTGTTGCGTGGGCGGCGGCTGCCTGTGCGGGCGCGTGGGCTGGCGGGCACGTTGCAGCGCCCGCAGCGTGCTGTCCCGCAGCCGGCCCAGCGGCACGCGGACTAGCACGCGGGACTTGCGTCGACCCATCACTATGGATACATACACACATACTCGTTACTATTCTGTTACATGCAACACAACGCAAGCTACTATATAGTACACATTCTAAACATAGATGGCGCTCATATAAGGAGAAACATGTAAAAAAATTATGAATAAAATGAGTTTACTGGGGGGTGTTACTTTTTTTTTTTTGCCTGATAGGTTAGCCTTTGACCATCTCACCTGATGGTAAGTGATGATGTGGTCGAAGATGTTGTTCAGGCTAACCTAGAAGTAAAGTACTTTCAGGGATCAATCTGTTATACTCAATTTTTAAATTCTTATTCAGGGTCCATAACCAGATAATCCTTTTCATTGATAAACAATTGGGGTCGATGACCGAAATTCTTTCTAGTGAGCCTCTGGCTGCACACAACGTCATCCCTGCACGTGGTACCGTACAGTCTTCATACAACATCGGCACACAGTACAAGTAAGCTCGCATGCAAACCGTTGTAAGTCTCAATCCTACTTATTTCTGACCTCAATAACATGCTGGTAAGGATTTACATATTTTATAATATAGAATTATTGAACTACTCCTTTCTTCCTAAATAACTTCAGTGGAATGCCGCGGCTCAAACACCCAAAATGCGAGTAAAACCGTGCAGTCCCAATTTTCAGCATGTCAGCGATTACGAACGCGTTGCCAGCAGACCTTGTAGGCCTCAATTAATTTTACCAACCAAAACCGAGATTGCCATGTTAACTCCCGAATTCAGATATTTAAAAGCGTTCAAGAGTTTTCACTACCTTCATCAAATTGTAGCCAATCGCATAAGAGATTTTTACATTCCACCAATCACGATATTCTAAAACCAAAATATTACATGTGAAAACGTTTTACTCTAAACCAAGTTTAACACCGATTTTTGATCTCGTTGCAGAGCAAAGTACCGATTAGAACGTTCGAATTACAAAAGGCCTTAACAATTTTGAAGTTATATACTGACAATAGCTATTTCACTATCACTTTTGTTTGTTCACAAATAATATTGCGTGTAAAAAAAAATTATGAAAAATAACCTATTTGATATAGGATGGTGAGATACACATGTACAGAAGCTCTATGTATATATACACTCACACTCCGCTCTTCTTGTAAATAATATTTGATTAACAATTGTAGGAACAATGTTATTTGACTCACCAATTGAAGTGGCCTCCTCTAGTCTCTCGGAACCCCTACCAGGCTTGACTCCTGAACCGACGTCGGCCTCTGCACGCACAAATCGATCGCCAAGCGGCAACTTGCTGTCCACCAGCCGCTCCAAACCCAGCGGCTCCAGGGACAACTTGCCTTCTGACACTCGCTCCAAGCTCATCTTCCCATCCGACATTCTATCGATGCCCATTTTGCTCTCCGTCAACCGGTCGATCGACATTTTGCTTTCGGCTAGCCTATCGATCGACATTTTGCTTTCGGCTAACCGGTCGCTCGACATTTTACTATCGGGTAACCTGTCTATCGACATTTTACTTTCGGCTAAGCTATCGATCGACATTTTGCTCTCAGCTGCCAGCCGATCTATAGAAAGTTTGCTCTCGGTGCGACGGTCGATAGGTATTTTGTTGTCGCTGAGCCGATCCATCATTTTGTCCGGCACCCGCTCCATAGACATTTTCCCATCCGTCAATCGATCGATCGGCAACTTGGCGTCGATCAACCGGTCTATCGTCATCTTCCCATCGGTCAGGCGGTCGTTCGGCAACTTGGTATCCGTCAACCGGTCTATCGTCATTTTGCCGTCAGTGAGCCTGTCAATGGACATTTTGGTATCGGAGTGTCGATCTAGCGATAGCTTGCTCTCGGGTTTCCGACTAGGTGTCGCTTTGAGGTCGAGTCGATCGTGAAGTTTGTCAGAGATGCGGTCGTGCGACGGTCTCTCGTGGGTTTTATCGGCGGAGCGGTCGGAGGAGAGTCGGTCCGTGGACCGTCCGTCGGAGGAAAAGCTGCCGGAGAGCCGGTCGGAGAGCGACGAACGATCACTCGAAGAGCGGCCATTGCGTTCGGCGCGGTCGGAGCGGTCGGAGCGGTCGGCGCGATCGGAGCGGTCAGAGCGGTCGGCGCGATCGGAGCGGTCGGAGCGGTCAGCGCGGTCGCGTTCGGAGCGCGGCGGCCGGTCGTGCCGATCGTCAGACCGTCGATGGTCGGGCTCCCGTCTCCTGGCGGCTACGACCGGCGGCGGAGACACCCGAGCGAGCGCCTCTTCGTGCCGTAATCTCCTCGCGGCCTCCTCTCCCGCGCTCGCTGCGCTCTCCGGCCGCTCCACTTCGATGATCGTCACCTGCCCTTTGCCCTTGCCCTTGCCGCCTTTGCCCTTCCCGCCTTTACCACCCTTGCCGCCGCCTTCGTCTCCTTTCTTTGGAGTGAACACCTAAGGAACATAAAGAGTGCTGTTGTGAATAATGTATAAATAATAGTACAATTGAGCTAAGTTGCTCATAATACACGAGGCTGTGTTTTCCAGCCCAAGCCTAAGTAGGCGAGGGCGTAAATCAGCCGGGTGAATGTTACATATAAACCTCTTTGATGTTACAAATCTGTATTACCCGGTTGAATTGAAAATGGCCTGTTTACTCGCATATAATTTGCAGCTTAACTTTGTAGGGATAATTCTATTATGCACTAGTGTATAATATTATTATGCACGCGGGTGTTATAGTTCGGTTTATGGCCCTAAGAACGATATAATATAGCTCACTTTACGAGCAAGGGTGTTGAAAAATATATTATATTATTATATTCAGCGTGGGGAGCCGGGCTAAAATTACACCCCTATATCTTTCTGTAGGTGCCGTAAGAGGTGACGAAGAGAGTAAAAATATCAGACAGTAATCAGCACTGCCTTCTGAGGAACTTGCAACCTTGCACTGCAATTCCCAAGATACCTGCCAAGCATGGGGATTATGACAAACCCCTCTGTTGGGGGAGGATTTGATCAACGGTGGACATTATCGCTGTCAATGAAGTTATTATAAATCAGTATATTTTATAAAAGCAGGAAATTGAGTCACTTAATATGAATCCGTTATTACACGATTTTCCAATCTTTATTACACATATGATCCTCTGTGTTTAGGGTATCGAGTATCTGCTTAGAGCCCCTGCGGATTCTCGTGTGACCACTGCTACACTGTTTCTTTTTCCACTCAGGCTGCATCTTGCGGATGCCGCTGTAAGCTCTTTCTTCTTCGGTTTTTATGCGTTATTATGTGACCTAACCGCTCATGATTCTCCGGATATTCTGAACCCTGTACGTTCACGGGGTACGGAGCGCTAGGTCTTCTTCACATGCGGGGGACGCGCGTGGCTTATGGGCCAGTGCCCGCAGTGTTAAACAACTTCTACGACAAGCGGAAAACAAACCTATCTACAGGCTCCATTGCCACATCATTGGCAATGGTGTCATTGCTTACTTAGCGCTCCGTCCCAGTCTGTCTCGGAGCGATGTGTTCTACACTCATAGGTAAATGGTAATCCAATCAATGTACTGCATAAAATGGTTAATCATTTGTATCAGTATATAAAATAAAGATTCGAAGAACCCTGATTGGAATTTGATCGGGCTTTCAGGGGTTGTGAATCAATACTGGAAAACTTGACTTTGGCTTGACTGGTTGTTAATTGAATAAGTATTAAACCACGTGTTCAATTTGCAATTCCGTCAACATAAGCTGAGTTACGGGATGTAAAGGATATATGATCGAATGATGCTACTGACCTTGCGAAATATTTGGGACTTGTTGTCGTGCAGCGAGGGATGGTGCTCGGGCTCCGGCTCCGAGTCGGGGGCGGGCGAGGGCCTAGGGGCTGCAGCGGCTGGGGCGGGAGCTGCGGCGGGGTGGGCGGGGGGCGAGGGGGCCCGCGCGGGGGCCTTGCGGGGCCGCCCACGCTTCTTCTTGGCGGGCCGCTCCGACCGCTCCTCCGTACTCGGCTTGGGCGGCCGGCCGCGCTTCTGTGTCGGCACCGGCGCACTAGACATCGGCATGCGCCCAGACTGCGCAAATAAATGGTCATAACACTATTGAAAATATTTATTATAACATATTTGACTGTATGTAAAATGATTGTAGTAACATAGCTGTCTCAAAAAATAAAGCGTATAAAAAAGATATGAAAAACATATTTCATATGCATAAAATAACAAAATATTGCATTAATTATCTGTAAAGTACGAATGAAACACGTTTTAAGTTCATCGATGATGTACTCGTATGTGCCTGCAATTGATTTGTCATTGATTGAATTTATATCGAAGAGATAGGGAAGATCCAGATTGTCATTACCAGCCTTTGTGTGACGAGAAATGCATTTGGGACGAATGTTAAAGCGTCGTGACAGGAATCATGTGACATCAAGCATCTTAGGGATCGATTACGCGGTATTTAATTAAATATCATTGGTCTACTATTTATTTTTTTAATTCAGAGATAACGGAAACAACAATTTAATATTGCTTTCTTATACTAAACATAATTGCAATTTGACACAATTTTACTAAAACAATTACATAAATACTTACATTGGTATAGCTATCTCTAGATCGTTCAAGCACATGTATAACAGTGTGTTTCAGCATCACATCATAGCTTGCTACCATAATGTCATTAATAATGTATAATTCAGTATTGCAAGAGTTCTGATTTCACCGTAATAGCTATTGACTACCGTGCCTCAGGTCCATGGATCAATCCCCTCCACATGGTGGAAGAGCATATAGCGAATGTTTGCCTGGCTAGCTACCACCCTCAAGCAGAAAATCTATCGGCAAGCGCCCAACAGTGTGTTCCGGCTGCATCGCCGAGAGCCAGTAAAATTACAGACAGATGAGACTTAACAACTGTATATATCAGAGTGAAAAATGCAGTGCAGTTTGCAAAATAAAAATGCATCTGTTGAAGACGGTTTTTTCCTTTTTTTTATGTTATTTTGACGTATCAAGCACGAGTCCCACCTGATGTTAAGCGGACTAACCTCTGCCTATAACAGATGCATTTCGTCACAAGTCACGAATTGCACTGCGCCCGTCACCTTGAGACATAATTGTTAAGTCTCATGTGCCTGTAATTTCACTGGCTCTCAAGGGCTGCTGCCGAAACACACCGTTAGGTGCTTGGCGACAGATTTTCTACTTGATGACCGCTAGCCAGGCGGGCATTCGCAAAATGCAAAACCGCTTAACATCAGGCGTGGCGCCAGTCCCGACAAACTCCCATAAAAAAGGTAATTATGATGTTTTCAGTATGTTTATATATCACATAAGGGTGTTGTGTCATAGCAGGTGGTATATTAGAAATATATACGGTGTTAGTTTTCAGTTTTTTTAAGTAGCAATACATTGAATCTGATTAATAACTGTTAACCAAGCTTAAAGTATCAAAAAGTCTTGATCTTTAAAGCAAACATAAAACAATTTTAAGATGTACATTCCAGTGTAGTGTTCAAGAATGTATTTAGCAGTGCACCGATAATAGTAGGCTATTTAGGACTTTGTTAGAAAGAACATAGGGAAGGTTTCTGCGTGTACTCACCGTGTGATGAGAAGGGGTATCATCATCGCTGGATGCTGTGGAAGTTCTGTTGGCGTGCGACCGCCGCCTGACGGAGGCGGGCGATGGAGACGAAGTTTCAGAGTCTGACAACTCCGATATTGGACTCTGCTGGAAAGAAAATAAAGCTGATTTTTGAATACGGAATCATACAAATAAAGCCTTATGGCATTTCTTAGTTTTAATCTATAGACATCTTCTCTCACGAAGGCACCCCCTTCTAACGAAAATTATTTATGCGCAATTGTATAAGGGTAGGCCTCGTTTGTACACACCTACGTCTTATAGTGGGTGTAAATGGTAATGCTATATAAAGTCGCCAATAGTGTTCAATATGATCGCTTCTAGAGGCCGTAGTAGTTACAAGTTACAACTACACTCAGTAAATGTGGAAAGGCGCGTATCCGTGAGAAAAAAGATCTGTAAATTATGGTACTTATATTTATTTTAAACACGATATACATATATTATTTAATGAATTAGTTTTAGGTATTAAATTTCAACATTTAAAAACATTGGGAAGTGTTTTGTACATTTTTGTTATGCCTGATAGGTAAGCCTTTGTCTACTATCTCACATGATGGTAAATGATGATATGGTCGCAGATGTTTTTCAGGCTAACCTAGAATTACTGTTTCTCAAAGACAGCTGCCGCAACATACCGTTAGGTGCTTGGAGACAGATTTTCTACTTGAAAGTAGTTAGCCAAGTCAGCATTCGAAAAATCGTAAGACAACAACCGGGACCGACGGCTCCCGAAGAACCGAAACGCTCAATAGTAGTGTCAATAGCGGTCATCCATCCAATGCAAAAAATTACACCGGTATTATCGGTCTCATATCATTCAAACATTCTTCTTCTTCATAATTCTTCACGATATTCAGCTACCTCAATCACAACAGAAGTTGAAGCCAATGTCCCGTGCAGTGCCCCAATAGCTTGCCACATTCCGTCCTTCAAGGTGTAAAACTCTTCCAAAACCTTCCTTCTATCACTCTGCGGCACGTGACTCCTCAAGCTATCCTCGAAATCCGTTAGGCCCGCTCTCAAGTTTGACTTAAGTAAGGCAAGCGTGATCCATTTCTGCTTAATGTCGTCCTCTCCTTCATTCATTATACGATAAACAAGGTTATTTGAAAATTTGAGAACGTTATCCATTAATTTTTTAAATATTTCTTATTATATTACATATACTAATTAAGTTTGGTGAAATTTGATTGGAACTACACTCCGATTTTTCGATAAAGAAACTAATTTTATTTATTAGTATCAAAATAAAAAAAACTTTGTTTCTTGGTTTTTTGGTTTGGAGAACAAGCATATTTTATTTTACACTCAAAGCGTCACATAATAACTATGTATCCAGATAGAAAATACACGAAATAATTTATGTTCAACGTCAAACTACTTAAACAGCGCGATAAATAATCTCGAGTTAATTTCACGTTTATCAATCACTAATAAGTATAAAATATTATACAAATCAAAGACACAAGGTGATTGCTCTACACTGCAACAATATCTAGTTAACGAAACAAGAATTAGAAGGCATCGTGATAACGCTGACTAAGCATCCATGTACGGAGAAATTGTTTATCTTTGCAACTGGACACCAGAGATTAAGCCAAGTGGCACTGTCGTTCCTCTAAATACAATATAATATGTCCACGTTGAACTTTTTAAGCTCTCGGCAACATAATTTATGCTTAATGGCATAAAGATAACTGCGGTCTATGTATAGTTATAGTTTATATATAAATTGTACCGGATCGGTATGAAAAGCGATATGAAACCACATATTATAGTCCGTTATTTCTAAATTAGTATTTGGTGTCGACTTACTTTACTTACTTACTTATGGCAGTTTGTTTGCAATGAGCCATACCAAATGTGGAACTGACGAGAAGGTATTTTAATGCACTTGTGTTAAATATTTATATGATTGATTACCAATCGATGAGAGGTACCCAATCCAACGGAATGTGTAAATGTTTTCTTCACTTCGCTATTTATAATTTCTGACTGCATTCTACAACTTTTTCCATAGTCGGCAAGCCTTACTATGTGCGTAGTAGTAGTACCTTCTTCTTAGTACTGCTATTGTCGTCCACTGCAGTACTCTTCTATGAGTGAAGATTAAAGTTTTATACTATATAAACTATTTTAATAGTTACTGCAAGTAGGGTAGTATTAGTCACCGGCAAACACCTTGGGCATTTGGCGACGTAGTGCGAGAAAGGTTACGATGTACATTTCCGTCCAAAATCAGTCATTTTGTCCTTTAGGACAGTGCACGTAACGCTTGCTCTTTCTTCAAGTGGGTACTTCCTGAAGAAGTCGTATAAATACCAGAAATACGTCGGAAAAATACCAGAAGGTGCCTTCTGAAGAACTGCTACCGTACGATCTGCGATCCTCAAGGCATTTGTTCAACGGTGGACTTTATGGCAGTTGGTATTATACAGCTACATAAACTTACAGGCTTGCCCTTGACGTCCGCGAGTGCGTGCCGCAGCTCTTTGCCCGAGTCATAGGGCGTGTCGAGGGGCTGCGCTGAGGGCGGGGCGAAGTTAGAGAGGCTCCAGGAGGGGCGCTCGGCGGGCGCGGGCGCAGAGGGCGCTGGGGCCGAGGGCGCGGGCGCCGCCGCTGCCGAAGGCGCTGACGGAGGCGCCGAGGACTCTGTACCGGAGGAAGAGTCATCGGATCCGTCAGAGGAGTCCGAATGGGAATCACTGCCCGAGCTTGGGCTCGCAGACCCGATTGGTGACAGTTGCCTGTGGATAATACAATAATTACATTAACGTAGCTATTCGTACATGAAGCTTTTGTATGAAAATGTAACGGCAAGGTTTTTATTCATCTCTTTATAGTCAAGGAATGATAATACATTAATTGCCTAAAGAGAGGCTCTTCAATTGCGCCGTAATTTCGTAATTTATCTAATTTTATTATTGATGTTTATGAGAATATAGTAATATACCAACATATCTGCTGATACAAATAGGTCAACATATTAGACATGGGTTTTGCAGACTTTGGAGTACGTAGCAACAGCTGGCCAAGGATACATTTGAATGCACTGAGGTTGTGAGATAAATAAAGAGGATGTTACTTGTTGAAAAATTTGGACCAAAATAGATGGTTCTCACCTAGACACCAGAAAACAAACAAGGTAAAATCTTTTAGGTACTGTACATGTATCACATGGTTCCCACACAGTAATTAAAAATCAAATTTGTATACGATTTACAATGATTTGATCATAGAGCTGTATTTATGAGTTTATTTCTTAGTTTTTGAGATATATATATATATGGAATAATGATTTCCGATCAGGCATAGAATCTGTCGTATCCTCTACAATATTATATATTGTATCCATATCTGTAAGGCGTACACTCTTTCTAAAAAACATGTTCAAAATTTGCCTTTTGGAGTTTCACCAATCTAGGGTACAACTATTCGAATATAATTCTAATGTATGTAAGGAAACATTAAAATTATATGAAGTAAACATAAAAATATGTTTAGCCTTTATCACCATATGTCATTGTACATAGTGTATATGTTGTAGTACTTTAAATTAGCCATGGTAAGTCAAAGGAAAACATCGAATCTGATTCAAGATTAAGAAATTACCCACACCGTTGAATTTGCTGGTATGGCTCCTGAATTTAAAGTACACAAACATGGCCGTACTAAATTATTAACGCTGACATGTCTATAGCTGCTATCACATATCATAAAATCTAAGCAATGCGTTATACGAAATAAATTCAGTAAATTTTAAAACGGCTATAGTTTTATCGTTCTACGATAGATGTATGATATTTCCACGTATAGTATAGCCAAGCCTATATGAATTGATAAAGTAAACCTATACAAAACCCAACGCCTAAAATGTAAAAGAGCGAAAACGCCTAACACAAATATTGGAAAAATGCTTAAAAGGTGTTTTCAACTATGGTTTAACCTGTTTGTAACCTTTATTACTGAATATAACAGTTTGCATTTGTACGATATAATTATTTATTTTTAACGAATATACCTAATAAAAATTGTCGTACTAAACATGTGCACCGTCAATTATTTCAGTATTGGCTTTATCTATTATAGTTTATTTCTTACATAGAGGTAATTAAGGTATTATTGTTGAAGTACTACTTTAAACTTTAACTAATCTGATTGAATGTTAAATTCAAATTAAAAATAAGCAAATTAACTCACGGTCCTATTCGATGCGTGGCAGCGGCGACTTCGTCATCGCTCTCGGACAGCCCAACCTCCTTGACGGGCGCGACGTCACTGCAAACAAAACAATAATATATCCGGAGTTCCCCGTAGCCAACCTTCTCAATCTTCTGAAGCTGAAAAGGAGTGAGTATAGTACTACTTACGGGGAGACTGACCTCCTGGAGTTGGGTATCCGGTTGTCGAGACCTGTAACAGAAGAAAGGAAACATTGTTGATATATTTTATTAAAACATGCTTATTATAAATATATTTGTGTATATTATTTGGAGCAAATTTTTTAAGAGAAAAGAATTGCAAAATGTCATACTATATCGGGCTAGCAGTCGTATGTATTGAAGCAGTGATGGCCCAGTGGCATTGGCTATGGACTGCCGCGCAGCAGGTCCATGGTTCAAATACATATAAATACAGGAAATAATACAAATACAGGAAGGGCATTTTGCGAATGCCCGCCTGGCTAGCGACCACCCTCAAGTACAACATCTGTGGCCAAGCACCTAACGATGTGTTCCGGCAGCTGTCCTTGTGAGCCAGTAATTCAAGGTGAAGCCTGTCCTTCGATCACAGAACACCTTCGACCACATCATCACTTACCATCAGGTGAGATTGTGGTCAAAGGCTTACCTATCAGCAATAAAAAACTTCTGACTTTAAGTGTCTAGGACTTACAATAGTCGAGGTCGGAGATAACTTCGGCCTCGACTAAAAGTTCGATACAAAAAACGCCTATCAACAATGTTGATTAAATAGGGTATCGGAAAATGGTTATTTGTCATGACTCTTAGGTACATATATTAAACATACCGTATTCGTATGTATCTGGATCGGGAACAAGGTAAACATTTAACGTTTGTAATATTACAATGGCTACGCATTACTCAAGCTAATGTTTTAAGTCGTTTCAACGAAAAACACGATGATAACAAAATAGCAAACAGCAGTTCAATTGCTATTAATATCGTGTAAATTTATAATCGATTAGTTCTATTCAATCAATACCACCAGTCTTTACGTACATCGTAAGGAAAACAAAGATATCTAAAGATCAGTACACAAAAAGATGTTTGTAGGCAAAATAGTGTTTATCCAAGACTGTGCATAAAGTATTACGTGTAAAATAAGCTTAATCTGGTCTTTTTCAATACTAATTATTGCTAAGTGCTAATTATTTTAATTACTGGAAATTTATAACTAAAGCAATGAACGCTATGCAAACGGATGGGTAATGCCCTCTTCAGATACACACGACCAACGATCAACATCACGCTGTTAGTCAAAGGGGTAGGCAAAGGCCATTTCCACTTGCCAGGGCCTTTGCATATCTCTCTTACTTCCTTCGCTCTCATCGCCTAGTCTTTCTACTGGTGGAACGTCTCCGTACTGTTTCGAATCCTATCTCCCAGATCTTTGCAACTTACAGTTCCTTTTTCTCAAGAATTGCTTTATTTAGACACTGAGATTTAATGTTGGGCTGGGTATCCACCACATAAGCGAGAAAGATTATTTATTTCAGATATAAAGAAACCACCAATATCGCCGCGTGGCTGGGAAAATGATGGGATCCTATTGCTGGATTTTTTTACACTAAGCATTTTTTGTTTACACATACCTGATGGATAAGCAACCTTGTTAATGCTAACTGCATCCATACTTTCTCATTCTTAAAGGGTAGAGTTTCAACGAAATAACGTACACACAAACCCTTTCGCCGGTACATGTGTCCTTCTAGATTTGAACAATTAAAATTAGATAGATAGATAAACTCTTTATTGTAACACAAAGATTAATTTAAATTAGAGGAATATAAACGAATAATAGTCTAGTAATTATTCATTACAATGAAGAGACTGACATATTTATCTCGCAGGAGGAGTGTAGAGTAAATCTAGAGTATATAACGTTTTGTTTGATTAATGGCGAAGTCTAGACTAGCCGTAGGCCAGCCCGAGGGTGATAGGTCACGGCCGGCGTTACGTAGCACAAACATTATCTTTAGTTTCTTATGTGTAGGTTCCAGGACTATACAAGGTATACGATATTGCAGGACTATATGTATAAGGTAAACATTTTATAACAACATGATAAAAATTATATTTGCATGGTGGAAGGGCATTTTGCAGTGCCCACCTGGCTAGGTACCACCCTCAAGTAGAAAATCTGTCTTCAAGCACCTGACGGTGTGTTCCGACAGCAGTCTTTGAGAGCCAGTGAAATTACAGGAACATTAGACTTAACAACTATGTCTCAAAGTGACGGGCGCAGTGCAATTCGTGACTTGTGATGAAATGCATCGGTTATAGGCAGAGGTTAGTCTGCTTAACATCAGGTGGGCCTCGGGCTTGTTCCGTCACAATATCATAAAAAAAACATTCATCACATATTTAAATACCCTCAATCCAGTAGGATTCACTCAACCAATAAATTGAACAGCACTTTGGAATAGCTGTGATATACCATTGGTTTGGGTGGATCCTGTCCAACTTCAACTCCATACTGTTTTCAGTGGAAGAAATACTCGCATATCGCAAACATTTGGAGAACACCAACACCCGAATAATTGTGTCGAGGGATGGCAAATAATATTAATTAAACATGCGACGCTTCAGCTGAGCACTCGCTCTAATGATGAACATCTGATATTCTCAAAACCCGGGACGACGTATTCAATCCCTAGCATGAGCATTTTGTCGGTTAATATTTTTTTTTTTTTTTTTTTTTTTTTATGCTTGATAGATTAGCCTTTGACCACTATCTCACCTGATGGAAAGCGATGATGTGGTCGAAGATGTTGTTCAGGCTAACCTAGAATTACTGGCTCTCAAGGACAGCTGCCGGAACACACCGTTAGGTGCTTGGCGACAGATTTTCTACTTGAGGGTGGTAGCTAGCCAGGCGGGCATTTGCAAAATGCCCTACCACCATGCTATAACGACTGCCATCCAAAGACGACAACCGGGACCGACGGCTTTACGTGCCCTCCGAAGCACGGAAGCGCTCAGTAGTAATGTCACTAGCGGTCACCCATCCAACTCATGACCGCGGGCGACGTTGCTTAACTTTGCTGATCGGTTAAGAACAGCCAAGTAAACTTCGCTACGAGCGCTTCAAAATATTTAAATATCATCCCGCCTTCAAATGCTTCAAGGGCAGTTGTTTCTAAAGAAAAAGACAAGTGATATATTAATACCGGGCAATACAAGAGAACAAAAGGTGACAGTAGGAAATAACCTAGAAACCTCGAAATTTAAAAGCAGCGCTTTACGTCTCTCGACCTGTCAAAAATATTCTGTCAAGAAAATCCAAATTAAATATAGAATAAACAATCATCTAGTATCCCAAGTCAATGATTTAGATTTGTTTTACCTAATACACAACTGTGGGCCATATAAGTAAGCTCAAAGTCGCACGACGAGCTATGGAGAGGGCTATGTTCGGTGTTTCTCTACGCGATCGAATAAGGAATCAGGAGAGCCGTACACAAACGAAAGTCCAGACCAAGATAGCCAAGTTAACGAGCTGAAGTGCCAGTGGGAAGGGCAGAACTGATGGCCGATGGGGCCGAAAGGTTCTCGAATGGAAGCCATAACCAACAAGCTCAGCGTCGGAAGACCAACTACAAAGTGAATGATATTATTAAGGCCGCAGGAAGACGCTGGAAGCAGGCCGCTTCCAACTGTTCTATTTTGAAATCTATGAGGGAGGTCTATATCATCCAGTGGCTGCTGAAGGACAGCAGTGGGTAATACACAACAGATAAGACCTTCATTTTTAAATCATATTCCTGAAGATGATAAGCCTGATTGACTCTATCAACTATCAATGTGAACGGCTAGCAAAACAATAATTATGTTTTTTTTACTAGATCATTAATACTAATTTTAAAAAGTTAAGAAATATGAAGAAAATATAAATAGGTAGGCAATATAAATTCAAAGTACATTTATTAACTCAATTTAAGGAGTTAGTTTCTGCGAAATAGCGCTAAATTAATATAAGCGAGCGACGTGATGTGGGGGAGTTATGCATTTAGCAACTGCTCAAAAGTTCCGCTCGGCGCGAAGTTTGTAGTTCCCGAGAATTGAAATAAAGAAATTTAATAGGTTTCACGTTACACCTGCGAAAGTGACACCAGCAGCGGGGGTTCGGAAATTATAGGGAAATGTCTGCGTCTTTGTTTTATGACTACAAATTACTAGAGTCGTAGATAAAATACTAGATGTTTTTATTTTTGTTTATAATTGATAGGCTAGCTTTTGACCACTATATCATCAAGAGCATGTTTGCCGAAGATGTTTATTATTTTCTTAATTTAGTAGAGAGCCATTCGCAGGCATTCACAAAATGCTCTACCACCATGGTATATAGACTGCCATTGTAAGACAACAACTGGAACCGACGGCTTAGCGTGCCTCCCACGGCACGTGTCTTTCAGAAGTAATGCGACTAGCGGTCACCCATCCATGTCAGGATCGCAGAAGACGTTGCTTAACTTAGTTAGTTTAAGGGCGAATACGCATTCTACGCTTCAAAACTTCTACTTCTAAAGAGAAAAAACGTTGTTTCTTCAGCGATTCCTATTCGTTAAAGCATCAGAATTACCTACTTATTAACAATGACATCTTACAAGAATCATATTGGTTGCGGAACTGTGTTAGTGTTTACCAATGATCGGTGGATCGTCATTCCAAACCTCGGCTAGACGTAACAAATTAGTTCTAATTAAAGATGCCAAGTGGCACATAGCGCATGCGAGCGCCGAGTGCATCTCGAGTGTGGCCCTGTTTACTTAGCCATGGGGATATGTACCAGCGAACCTTTCTAGTACACTCGAGAGGAAAATAACATTCTCTTCTAACACTACAACAAGCGGGCGAGTAGTTACTGTGTTTATTTTATAATATATTTGTACAAGTTGATAAAACCGTTAAACTGCCCTAACTTTTGAAGAGGATCGAGCTCATGAGTGGGCTTGTTGGAATAAAAATCTGAATCGTTTTAAATAAATTGCAGGTTAACTACAAAATCTTTAACGTCTCATCATCATCATCAGCCTTAAGACGTCCTCTGTTGAACAAATACCGCCTCGACAGAACGCCAAAATGAACGTCTATAAATTTTTAGAGGTTTCTAATGTGATGTCGTAAATAAACACATTTTTTTGCGGTTACATTTCAAACGCTGGCTGAACTCTACCGAGATAGATCAAAATAATTTACTACAATATTGGACACCTTAATAAGGTCTACAAAAAAGTTCGCGGTGGTATATATCTATCTCTTGGATAGCCCACAATAACCATTTTAATCCTTTACTTTTAAGAGAATAATAGCCATTATTCTCTTAAAATGTAAAGGATATAATTGATTATTGTATATTATTAAGCGTTTAATTATATTTTTTTAGCGATTTTAAGAAACAACAGCATTAATCATTATCCAATCAAGCACCTTAAAAAGATTGCGCGTTTAATATAAATCAATATGGCTCTTTACAGCATGTAATTGAAATGTATATTTGCGATGATATTACAGATTATTTAGTATCAACATTGCACCCGTGCGAAGCCAGGGCGGGTCGCTAGTATCTTATAAATAAATTAATCACCAATGCAGTTGTATGCCAATTAAAATATTATAGAGAATTGACTGTACTATAATATATAAAGCATTGATGGCTCAGTGGCATTGGCTATGGACTGCCGTGCCGTAGGTCCATGGTTCGAATCCCGCCGCGGGCTTGAGCTTCAAAGCATGGTGGAAGGGCATTTAGGGGCCGCCGGGCTAGCTACCACCCTCAAGTAGAAAATCTGTCGCCAAGTACCTAACGGTGTGTTCCGGCAGCAGTCCTTGAGTGCTAGTGAAATTACAGGCACATGAGACCTAACCACTATGTCTCAAGGTGACGGGCGCAGTGCAATACGTGACATGTGACGAAATGCATATGTTATAGGCAGAGGTTAGTCCGCTTAACATCAGGTGGGCCTCGTACTTGATCCGTCACAATTACATAAAAAAAAAACACTGTCCGCTTTTGTATCTACGAGCTACAAAAGTGGAGTCATGTGTACTACCAACAAAAATACAAATATATTTCTTATGACTGTACCAATGGCTAGTGGCATATTTCACTGTGCTACTAGGCAGGAGCATTAACTCCAAATGCCCATAAGAGCTTTGAACTCGAGTGGTGTGTGTCCGTAATTATGCATTATGTAAACATGAGTTTTCTCACAGTATACTCCCACTGGGAGCAGTAATTTGGCGCCTGACTTGTGAGAGACTTCTGTTTGACTGTCAAATTAGCCGCTTGTAGCATTCAGAGGGTTGGTAACGTTCTACATTTGTAATAAGTACTTTTATATACAGTTTACGTTACATTGAACATATATTTGATGGTATATGATGAAAGCTTTCAAGAGGATTGCAAGTTGGCGGCCGATCAAAAAAATCGAAACAATCTTTTGACAATTGTGTTTTTGTTTTGGACTATGTGTTGTTATTGAAAACATAGTTTATGATATATAAAAAATATAGTCGTGTGATGATGGTGAAGAGATATAAAGAATATTATAGAAGAATTGTTTCTAAGAGTAACTTGAAAATATCTGAATATATAAATGCTAAAATAAGCAAACATGTTTTTTTGGAAAAACCTTTATGCATGAGCAATAACAATGGCTCCAAGGTCGGTTTGTGAGCAATGACCGCTATGCGTTAGAGAGAAAAAAACTAATAAGTTTGAATGTAACAGCTTGCTAACTTGTGATAATAATAATAACCTTTGAGAATAGACTAGCAGTCACACAAATTCACCCAAGCGTAGATATCTCAATAAACATTCGTTTATTTCAAACTCGAGACCCCAAGGCTTTACTTACGAAAATATCTTTAAAAGACCACAATAAGTAGATATAAAAGAAAACAGACGCAAAAAAATAACTAATTTTAATATCAAAATCGAGTCTACTATTACGTATAGCAATTTCTTGCTGTAACCTTTACTATTTAGGTGTAATACGTTCCAGACCGACGTAACGGCCATGCCAACCCTGCGAAAGTCGCCGGTTGTACTATCAGACCAATGACCGGGCCTCCTTGGGGATCGACGGCCTCAAGGGTGACACCTGACATGCGATCTCTAGTACAGACGTTTTTTGGCAATGGCATGTTCATAAAATAACTTGTAATAGCTTAGCCGCTCAAATGTGGTTAATGTAGATTTGCTTATAACCTAGCATTTTTATTTAATTATATTTTTTGCTTTATCTCTATAGTTTGTCTGATAAATATAATTATTTTGGTGATGTAGTAACATCGGTTTTAGTTTAGGCTGACATTTGACATTTGTCAAGTTATTAGTATTTTACACAAGTCAAATTAAATAGAAGTCATAATAATCAAGTCCCCGTCATATGACACAGACACAGTCGTGTATGAGTCATGTTTTAGCTTAATAAATCTCCTTTATTAGGTTCTAGTAATGTACCTAGGATTCCATGACAAAACTTTATAAGGAGATTTTTATAAGGAAAACACAATATTTAACGTAATATTTGTTGCTATTTTTAGCCATCACTCGTAGACTTGGTTAAATATCCACCATTATCATTATTGCACACACCATTCTGTAAATTCTACCCATGGGGTGCCGGGTTGGAATGTCACCTCCCCCTTTCTTCCAGTGGATGTCGTAAGAGACGACTAAGGGAAAAGTGCGCCAAATCAGCAGCATTCCACTTCTCACGTGGATGTGTACGTGTGTGGTGTTGTGTGCGTTTAACGCACAACAGGGCTGTATACCATCTTATTGCCCTGGCAGGGTTTCATACAATATGTTCTTGTGTTCCTGTCTTATATGTTGTTAGCGTCAACTTATTCTTCGTAACATGTTCTTGTGTTTCGTCCAGTGTGTTAGAGAAAACATTTTGTATGACACTGAAACTATGCCTGGTGAATGTCAATAGGCTTGCCCTCTATTACATGGGACCAAAACCCAATTGGCATAACGTGGTTGTTTACACACCTCTGCCTGACCTTACACACCTGACCCCTTTGGGGAATACAGGCGTGATTATAGGTACTCTTAAAATTCATTCGAGTAAACGAAAATTTAGGAAACAATGGAAAATTAGGTCATGTCTTAAAATTTTTCCTATCGTATATTTGTGATTTTGTAATGAAATCCGCATAGCAGGCGTTATTGCAAACTTAACAATATTAAAAAAAATTACATATTTCCGATTTGCCAGAAGGAACTAAAAATTAAGTTTCCATAACAAAAATTCCTAATGGCAACTTAAACGCCCATGTCCCACATGGGCCTGTGAGCGAAGCTATAAACACATTAGGCACGCCTTCCTGTTCCACACGATGCGACACGCTCCTTCGAGCGAAGCGCTAACTCGCTTAATGACCACCCACGTTTTACTCTCGTACACAATATCACTAGTGCAAGCGAATGGCGGAAATAAGCTATACAGTTTTGCACACAATGTTACTCTTCAAATCGTAAACTGTCGGTTTGAGTGTTTTGTTTGTTCATTCAGTCATATTCTTAGCCAATAAAAGGACAGAAGAGTAGCTTCGAAGGCTAACGAGTCTACGTAATAAATTCGTAGAAACATGTTTCCAAGTGCCTAATAAATGTTCGAAATGCAAAACCGCATGCTGTGCAGGTATAATCTGCATGAAAATAAAATATTACATTTAAGGTACTATATCACGTCTCCAGTGGGAAAACCAAAATATTTTTTTGGCTTAATCATGATATTCGTGAGTGTAAAATAATATTGCTCATTTCATCTAGCGAAGTTATTAAACATTAATGCGCCTGATTCCATAAATGACTTCTAAAATCATCAAAGTTTGGAAAATAAATACATTTACCCTTTTCAGGAGTAATCAAATCAAATTATGTCTGTATTACATGTTCATGTAATACAGACATTACAGAATGTAGATACTGATAGTAGAGCTTTATAGTGCGATATTATTTATAATTTGGCTTTATAAATACAACTATATTGCCTAGTATTTTGCGTTGAATTATTGATATATTCTGGGGTTTTATTTTCACATACGAGATAAAACGACCATGTCTTACTCATATTTTATTATTATATTACTCATCAAATCATATCAGTAACAATATTTTCTACAGAATGTCTATTTGTCACCAAATGTATCACTTAATTATAATATATATAGAAGCAGTGATGGCTCAGTGGCATTGACTATGGCCTGCCACGCAGCTGGTCCAAGGTTCAATCCCACTGCGGGCTTGAGCTTCACCGCATGGTTGCACTGCATTTTGCGAATGTCCGCCTGGCTGGCGACCACCCTCAAGTAGAAAATCTGTCGCCGAGCACCTAACGGTGTGTTCCGGCAGCTGTCCTTGAGAGCCAGTAATTCTAGGTTAAGCCTGTTAACGCCTTCAACCACATCATCACTTACTATCAGGTGAGATTGCGGTCAAAGGCTTACCTTTGACCGCATCAGTAATACAAAAAAAAATCCTAGCATATATTTTCGTAAACAAATAGAAGGGTATCAAAGTGTGAATATATATAAATTTGTATTTAAAACTGCAATTTGTTCTTTTTGTAATGTCTGAATGAAAGCTTTGTACTCAAAAACATAAGTCGCAGACTTAAATATTAAATCTCTAGGTCACGCGACAAATACAAAATATAAACATTTTATTTATGTAAATTTATCGATATTGAATATCGCTCATCAGTGTCTCATAAAACTCAAGATGGCGCATACCAGAGTCATGAAAGAAGAACTGTAGCAAGTGCCGTTAAGGTGAACTCAAGTGTATCTAAATGATGGGAATCGGTCAGGTAATGCATCGCCACAGTCGCATACAAAGGAAAGACACGCATGACGGTCAGATAGTGGCGGTGAACTCGCATAATGACCTGACGACTGCGTCAGCGGCCATCTTACTAGTCACTTGTACAAACACAATGCACTTGTATGGGATCATGTTTTAAACATTGGTGAAAGAGTACAGATAATACTAGACAAATTACCGTTGACATGGAATGAAAAATGTAATACAGACATGAATACGTATATAGCAGAATACAGAATTAAAGGACGATCATTAAATGTGAATATATGACAATATAAGAAGTAAATTTAAAACTGTACTCACGAATCTCACGATTAAAGTAAATAATTTTGGTGTCCAAATAATTATGTCCATTGTAACACAAAGACATGAAGATTATGAAGCAGTACATATACAACATGTACTTGAGATACTACTCATTTTGAATGCAAATATTTAAATATGCATGATATTAATCGCGAAATATGGTTGGATGTGCCCACTAAAGAAAATGCTAATACTGTTTATAACAAAAATAGGTGTAAGACAAAGCATGTTTTATTAAATACATAAATTTAAACTTAAAGCCACTTTCTATCTGTAAATGAAAAAGGTAAATTTATTTTTAAAGTCTAAATGTAAGGGTATCTGGTTTAGAGGAATGTGCTTCAGAGGCGAATGCAAGAAATCAGTCCAAAGAAATTGGAGACATTAGCGCAAAAAGGGGTAAAGATTTACTGTTTTAGACCTTTTTTCGCATTTCTTTGTTTACTGCGACCAATTAGCTGTAAAATTCGAGCCGGCAATGAGGGTAGGCAATCACCAAGCGTCGGGTATTTAACTCTATAGCTGTATTATGTTAAGACCTTTATGTTTTGTTGTTGCGTCAACAAATAGATAAACAATAGATGTTGTTTGTACTGTAAAGATTTTTTGCACTAAACCTTTCGTCGGAAGCACATTGTTTAGTTGTCATATACTTCTATTTTATGTGCTTTAATTGTTACAAGAGAATTGGTAGAGACTGTTCGGTAAATATGTTAAATCGAGAATGAGATAAATGTGACACACATTTTTTTATGAACCTTATTTATACAAGTTCTTAAGCAATCACACAAACACTAGATACAACAGGCATTTTTACTACACACACTGGCGCTAACAGTATAAACATCAATATTGTAAAGCCGTACACGTACAACAAAACTCCATAGGCGACGTGAGTACTGGTATGCTGCTCATTCAGCGCAATCTTTCCATCATTCGAATTTTACTATTTTCTATAAGAGAATATGTAACAGTTGTCCTTATATTCTTAATCCTGGATGAGGTAATTATCATCCTACAAAATAAATGTGGCATAGTAAGCACCGTGTTTATGGACAGATATTACAAATTATATAAACAAAGACTTCTAGTAAGACCTATGTCAGTTAACGCTAATATAAGTAATTATTTTTAATTAAAGTTTTACACCTACGATAAACAATAAATTTACAGCTCCGTAGAAACCATATTTCGTTCCTGCCACTGCAATTACTGCTATGTATAATCAAATCGCATGTTGGCGGGTTGGTTGATTCAAAATAACGAACAATTACATTTCAGAACAGTAAAATTAGTGATTTACATCACCACATGTATCTACGACAGTAAAACAATCTGAATGATAACGTTATCGAAGACATTTCGTTTACAAGCGCCCATACTCGTAAGCGTCGAGATAAATAATGTTTTCTCTATAAATTGTATAATATCGGTCACAATACTGAGAATTTAGATAAACGAGATAAAATATTTTAACATTTGTTTTAAATTAGTACATTCTAAGAATTTAAAATTTATATGTCATCTAAAAACATCAAAGGCGGTGATTGATTCACAATATCTACGTAGATTATGTAGGACATCTAATTGTGTCTTTATAATATCTGATACAATAGTACAAGCACACAAGGAAATAGTACAGGTTAAAAGCTTGATAGATAAAAACCATAATAGCGACACTAAGAGAAAGAAATTGACAAAAATTTACTAAAAGATAAAGCTGCGCACATGTCAATAAATCAATTCATCCGCGTTGAAAAAACATCTAATTAAAAGCGGTCAAATTCGCGAGACAATACGCCAATAAATAAAGGTGCGATAGGATCGACTCGTGCGCACGCCGTCCGGACACCACGCGCTGCATTCATAATGTTGTCTGACTTCCAGCGAATACGACTAACTACAGCTCCAAGGATTTTATTACTTCTTTGAAGGAAGTGCGGTACACAAAGGCATTACAAAACATGTTACGTTATTCTTCTTAACGAATTGATTCACCGTATGTAAGGATGGAATTCCAGATAGAACACTGAGTCAACGAAGCCGTGCTGGGATTTTTAGTTTAGTAAGGTAATGTCGAACACCCAAATTAAGAGAAGTATTCTTGAAGTCCGACGATAAGAGACAAATAACAAATCTGCCTTGATTAGATAGAAAATGAGAATGATATTGATTTTATTTTTCTCATCTCTGAAATGAGCTCATTGAAATGTTTATTTTTATCAAGATTGTTGTATGTCCCGTTTTAAATCAAGTCTGCTATCATCAAATCTAGCGGGATAGTGTCAGTGTTTCAACATATTATGTACTTTGCTATACCATCATTAGGTATAATAATAAGTTTGGGTCTTGATCTTTAGATGTCATTGATTTGACACATGACATTGACACATCACATTAATATGTCATGTTTACAGGCAAAAATCTAAATTTATTTAATATTTTGTAACTAGATAAAAAAGCAATTTCATTATATTTCAATAAGAAGTGTAAAGAAAACAAATCTAATGATTGATGCATAAAGACGTCAAATCACGATATAAGATGTCTTTGATCCGTAGCCTCGATCATTGCCAAATTAGATAAGATAAGATTCTAAGAACTGCAATGTGAAGGGTTGAGAAACTGCAAGCCGCATCTTAGTATTTATATACAAATGATTATCTTTTATACCATTAATTGGATACAAAATTATTTTGGGCCAATTAGATATACTTTTCTTTGTATTGATTATATAAGTATCAAATCGAATAAAGCTCGTGCATACCGAAAATCAGCCGATTCCCAAGGAGTACATCTCCGCAATCTATCAATTGCTCCAACAGAGTCATGCGGCCCTGATAACCAAATTCCGATGTGATCATTCCCAACATGTTCACTTGTTCATATTCACTTGTTGTTCGGTAACTGCATTTTGTCATTTATGCAGTTTTTCTAGTCAACAAAACGATAGCTTGTAGTCACTAAGATATTCACATATTCACTTTTGTATCAACTTCACTGCATCTGTTTTTTATAATACTATGTAATTAATCCATGCTATTGAATGATTTCACCTCTTCCAACAGTATATCGTTAAACTGTATAGATCTTTCTATTTCTACTAAGCACATGTCGTATTTTGGCGCGAATACAGGGGCAGATGCGCTTGCGCCGGTCGTCTGTTGCCTTACAACTGCACGTTTGGTTTCTTCCGAAAGCTATTACAGGCAGACAGGTGGTGACAAAGGAGCTCGTGCTTCCCCTCTATTCATCGAACAGGGAGGGAATAGTTTATCGTATACACATACGATAGAATTTTGTTACGTATTAGGACATATAGACGTATGGGTTACTTCTATAGGAATATTTCCTTACGCTTTTTTGTTATAGGAACGCGAATCACTTATCATATATGTCTTATCTTTAACATTCTTACTAATTTCATCTGTTGATTTTGACAATAACAACGACTGTTTCAATTACGTTATTTTTTTTGAATAACATTTTAGATAACAAAACATCAATTTTGTTATTTAGCAATTATGATATTTTAAAAGTATAAGAGAACCAGTAGTTTATACTAGTTGGCCAATCAGTTGAGCGGCACAGCGAGTGATTCCGAAGGGATTGAACTAAGCAAGCGTGGCGTGCAAGTGCAATGACCAATTTTAATAGCAGAATCAAATTCGGTCATGGTCGGCGAGCAGGTTTATTGAATTGCGGTCTCCGTTCATTCATTGCCTCCGTAGGAAATCAGGAAGTAATCATATTTTGGACGAAACATTGATGGTTTTTTAAAAGAGAAGACATGTTTGGAAGTTTAACTCATCTAATTATTAATAAAATTTATCAAAAAGTTTATGAGGAAGAAGATCTTTGTCGATTTAACAATATTTTGGCATTGTCATAGTATTGAATAAAATGTTCAACGAAACATTGATGGTTTTAGAGATCTCAGTAACGCAAGATCGATTTAACAAAAAGTTGGTATTGTCATAAAATTGAATATAATGTTCAACGAAAATTGATGCTTTTTGAAAGGGAAGACACGTTTGGAAGTTTTACTCAACTATTAATAAAATTTACCGAAAAGTTTATGAGGAAGAAGATCTTAGTTACAAATGATCGACTCAACGTTGACATTGTCATATTATTGACAAGATCTCAATGTAAACATCCTACTGTATTGGCGCGCTATGCTTACAAAGCAGTACAATTGCATAGAATCTTCTTAGGATGAGCATAAAGCCGCCGCCGTCGCTAAGTCTGACGCAGAACGCATTCCAAGGATTTTATCGTCAAGGAATAAAGTTCTACTCCACAGATAGGTACTAGTATCAACTAGGTAGTATTTAAGGAGAACGGAGTATGCACCGCCGTTAGTGAGTACGTGATCGGGTGCACACTCCCCACCCCCGTCGTACTCGTCCGGCTATTATTACTTGCGCCGAATGAAGGGGGGTCGAATCGGGGTTTGATTATTCTCACTCACATCAACATGTTTGCTTTGCATCGATTTCGTCCTACGAAGTGCAACCTTAACGCGCCAGACTAGCTCTTCTGAGATAATTTGAATCTTTAACGATACATTGAAGAGGATAAGCAGGTGAATCCATCAATAAACACCTTGGATCAAAACAGTGGTAGTGTTCGAAGTAAACGACCGAGTAAAGTACAAGGTAGAAGTCACAAGCTCGCGTCTACTACAAAGACTTGGCGCGTTTATTTATTTTAGTTGTACGCACGTGGGTACAGTCGCGATCGGAACTCGGAACAAGGCGCGTATCGCGAGACGCATTAAGTTACGTCGCAACGTACCGAAGCTCGCGAGTGTACTGACCGCGAACGCGAGCCTTTCGGACGTGCGTCTCAACGATGCACTATGTGCATAGGCGCTAGAATAGCGTGGATACACGCACGATCGATGTTTATTTGATTACGCCGAATTCGGTAACAGTCGCTCATTAAAATTTTGAACAGGGGAAGCTTTCAACTTCTCTGATCCCTTGGATATATTTGTGGTTCAATTAAGCCAAGGTCCGAAGTTACTATATAAATTTTTAATATAATGATGAACTAATTGTAAATGTTCAATATTAATCAGCACTTGAAATGAAATTACATAATATCTTCCATTACGTCAACATTACTTCGTAAAAGGACTTTAATATTAACAACTTCTAAGCCTGTTAAATTTCCAGCAGTTACTGTTAGATTGCCCTATCTCGGTTGTCCAGTGCGCTGAAAATTTTATGAGATGAATCCGTATCCCTAAATAGCCCAAGGTGGAAATGTGCTGTCGCTCCTGGGGGATATAAATATTTCATCCACAGAATAGGTGTTAAACACATCGGCAGTGTACGCAAGTAGGATATGTGCGGTGATCCACGCAGCAACAGATCTATTTCTGTGTCATGAAGCATTCCAATTAACAATATAATCATTTTAAGGACTATTATATCTTCTACAAACATCTCTTTGTGGTATCGAAAATATATGTGTAGAATATTCGCGACTAAGATTTATTTGTGATCAATTTATAAAGATTATATTTAATATATAGGTATATTTTATTTCGGAAAGAGTTATTACTATATAGCGAACAGATATCAAAAGTATGGAGGGAGTTGTTTAGTTAGTATTCTTATCAGGAAGCTCTTTTTCAGTTGCGATCTAGGTAGCTAGTTTGGGAGAAAAGTCGTCGAATGCTTTTGTGAGAATATCAAGAAATTTTAAAGTTAAATAATGTATTTTGAATTTTAGTACAGGCCCTGTACGTTTTCCTGAAAGTATGCAACAATGAAAAACGCCGAGGACGAACTTCCGAACAGGGACAAAAGATTCACGAGCCCTTAGAAACAAGGCCAATGGAGTCCTTTCAATTACAGCTCTATCCCTTGACAACACAATGCTACGACATTTTAACTTGAAATCTATAATACTTTTAATGTTTTATTATGTGCACTCAAGCTCCCCAAAAATATCTATTAGAAACGTTAATCATTAAAACCAAGCAATATTTAAATACAGTATCATTGCTACAAAATATTTACCCGACATGGCTACAAAAACGTAGAAATAGTGGAGAACTTTGAATAACAGGAAAACAAAAGAGTTTCAATGGTTTCCATTGTGAACAAAATATTAAATACGGATCTAATTAAGCCAACAATGTTACGCAATAGTAGCCGCAACGCAACCCAGGAGCGTAAAGTTATGTAACTTAAAAGGGAAAATCACTTCTGCGTTCCTGAACCAGCTGAAGGCGAGAAAATTAACAAAATATTGAATGCAAATATGCAAACAAATGAAATATTGTCCAATCAAAATGGCGGATCGTTAAACAACGACTTGTGAATGTAGAGGCAATTATTTTAAGATGCGGACGTCTGCGAACTCGCATCCTTTGCGCGGGGAACAATTAATGGCCAGTGTTGGCAGTCAGTGGACCGTGCGACATCATTTTAGTTCATAGATATTACGCTCACGAACCTACCACAAAACTAAATGAATGGTATCTCCCACTTCCGTCCGCAAGCAGTGACGATATTGTGAATTTCGTATAAACAAATCTTTATCAATTATAATGGTCCACATTATCGCTGTCGGTCATCGTTAATAGAGGGGTGACGGTTTCACATGAGCACAGCGAAATCACTACCCTAAAATTAATAACACGCTGGAAAATTAAACGAGGCGCTTCTATTTCGTTCAGGGTGTACTTCATATGCATATCTAACTTTGCCACATTGGCACTGACCCTCGGTAAACGTTGTCATGTGAAATAGCCTTCGAAGCCGAGGTCACGACATAGATCAGCGGCCAACTGAATTTTGCCGGCTAACGTTCTGCGAATACGAACAAAGCAACGACGTTAATTGTCTGGACGCTACTAAACACAACGAATACAAATCTAGTCGGATTGTATTTTTATTATGTTACGCGTGCAGAATTCACCTTGCACTGCGTTGGACAATAAACCCCTTATCCGGAGTTTGGAAGGGGATAGAACAAGGTCAATAGAAAACTTTAACTGGGGTACTTGTTCAATAGAAATATGTACATTAAATTTATAACAACTTAAGACTTTGATTGCAACTAGGGGGTTTTATCGTGAGAAAAGGGGTGAAGATTACCAAGCGCCAATAATAATAACTAAATTATTATCAGGCAAAGATTTTGATCACGTTTCATTTTACTTAACTTACAAAGTATTGTTTTGAGTACCTATCTAGTAAGTCAAATGGAAAATTACAATAAGGGTCATGGTCCCAAAATTCCGCTCCAAACTTTTAACAAAGAGGCTCCTCAAACTTTAACGGGTAATAAATCACAAAAACAATCAGTAAACATTAAGTAAACAAGGTCCGGCTTCGTTTCATCATGTCGGGAATCTACATACAACGGTTCAAGCAAAACATTTTCATTTTACATCAATACATCAGTCCGATGTTACCATATTATTGTATTGTGATTAGGAATACAAACAAAATTCAAGTCTCATATTAACTATTAAAATTCAGTGCCCCAGAGAAACCTTTTCATGCGATATGCTATAAGGTACTGTACTGTATATGCCGAATAGTCAATAATAATAGTGCTGAACACAGCCTCAGGTTCAGTCATAATCCCCACGCTTGGCAGGCGGCTTCGGGATCGTAGTGTGAGATATCAGTTCCTCAGAAAGTGCTGCTGCCCACCTTCTGGTGTGTTACTCTTAGTCGCGTCTTACGACACCCACGGGTAGTGATGGGGGAGGTGACATTCTAGCACGGCACCCCACGGACATACACATAGGTAGACCTAATAAAAGCGCGTCAAAAAGTACTCGATTTGCTATACTTCAAAAATTTCGGGAACTTTTTAAACCGCTACAATTGAGACCAGCACAAAAATCACGTACAAATCGTAGCAAAGCAATGGCAAACACGAATGAAAAAATATTAACTCTCTTCTGCGAAGCGGAAAGAGCGACGCTTCGCCTTCAGCTTTCAGACGCCATTATTTCATCCGGTATTAACTGGGGAATATTCTCCAACAGCCGACCATTGGTTTAATCTGAAGTAAAACCTCACGACAATACTGTAAAGTTGAATTTCCGTCGTATCTATAATAGCCTTACAACCATCAGAATCGCTGCAGGACGACGTGAACGCTGGAAAAGTAGCTTCTTGCGGAAAACAATAGAGTATTATATTGATTGCGCGATAAACATGAAGTTAAGCTGTTTTGCGAGGGCCGAGAGTACAGAGGGCGATAGGCGCGGTTTTCTCTTGAATTTGAATCGTCTTTCATATTGATGCTTAGAAAGATTGAACAAAGAGAAATGCACGATACGAGATTGCTTATGTTTTGATTACGGTGGTTTCTAGTTTATTTTATTTGATGTTTCACTGCAATTTATGCAGTAATGTGTAATCCTAATTTCTATACTACATTATACAAATAATACATTAATAAGTTTGTGTGTTTGACATTACTCAACAACGGAGAATTTTTATTTAGATGTGATCAAAAGATTCTTTATCCCTTTTATAAAATATTATATTACATAATTTCCGCTAAGTAGTTCGCGAAGAACCAAATTGAATGAACAAATTCTACATGAGCTAAGTCCCAAGTAAATGCCAGCAATTAATATATATACAATTTCAGTTAAGGTACATCGTAGAAAAATTAATTCGTCCTTAGTTTGTTTCTCATTCGACTTTGATCGTGACCGTATGATAGGCTACTTCCAGTCTGTCTCTGTACTACATGTATTATACAATCTAATCTAATAATAGGTTGGAACTATTATTATATTATATTGACATCGTAGAAATCACACCTATCATAAATATATCCTACTTCACGCTCTATTTATTGGGTTATATTCTAAAGTAATCATCACGTCAACCATAACGTCCACCGTTGAACAAGGTCTCCGCTATTAGGGGGATTTGCCATAATCCCCACGCTTGGCAGGCATCTTGGGGATCGCAGTATAAGTTAGGTGCAGCTTCCCACCCTTTGGTATGTTGCTCTTAGTCGCCTCTTACGACACCCACGGGAAGAAATGGGGAGGTGACATTTTAAACCGGCACCCCACGGGCTAATAAATATTATGTAACGCTATAATTATATTACGTAAATATTATAAAAGAACTCTCTGTTAATTTTCAGCTCCAAAACATTACGTAATACTAAAGAAGTTTTGTAAATAACTTATGAACTTTATGAGACCAGAAATTTCCACTGTTGTTTATCAACATTACATCTATTTCGACACTTTCCATTCTTAAGTAAAGCGTTCCCAGAGAATAGTGCTATCATTATGACTCAATTCGATCTAAGCTCATATAAATTTCACCGCCCACGAGCCTAGCTGTAGCGAGCGACCGACCAACCGCAGACCACCAATAAGATTCGAAACATCCGAAACGGGGAAAAGTGTGGACATTGCGCTACTCAAACCGAAATTACAAACGCATGGCAAATTGACTAAACCACATGAAGAAAAATATATTGTAGGTAAGTATATTACTTATTAATCAATTTCATAAATTTATCTTGCAAAACGAAAACGATACAAATTAGCAAAAAGGTTATATACATCCTTCTTCTTTGTATGCCATCAATCTTCATATATTTTTATTCGAAAATCAAAATCTGATATGTGTAAAAATCTTTGATTATTACTGATTACGAACAGCAGCAGGATGGAGTCAACGTAAGGCCATTGCGAAGGGGCTGTGTCTTAACACCTTCAATGTTTTGATATTGGTGATTCCGCTTGGGCCAACGTTTGGAGCCAACGTCATTGCGAAAGGATTGCGTTGGGTTCCCGCAAGGAAGTTGACTGGGGACCAGGCACACGCGCCGTGCGTCGCATTCTAATGTCTGCCCTGTATTCACGGCGACCTCCATCAGTTCCATCACATACGGGAGGGAATTACTGCTGACTATCGACTGTAAAGCTGTATCAATTCGTTAAATAAAAGGATTGTCGATACGAAAAATTACTAAAAAAAATTGGTGCTAATACGAAACTATTTCTTTAAAACACTGGAGTAGTCGTACATTTTAGTATATATTAGTATTTATTTCTTCACAGCTATATTTTTTTTCATTCCCATTATTTTGTTAGCAACACTTGCAATATAACATTAAGTTCTTTAATGTTCAGTTCAGTTCCACAAGAACCGTTGACGAGAGAAACATTCCCCTTAGTGTTGTTCTACAGAGACAGATATGCAATTGCTTAAATATTGGACAAGCCACTTGTTCATTTTGTACTGTTTATTTTGAAGCGCTCGTAGCGATGTTTTCTTAGCTGTTCTTAACCTAACATTCGCCGCGGTCATGAGGTGGATGGGTGACCGCTAGTGACATTACCACTGAGCGCTAAGCCGTCGGTCTCGGTTGTTATCTTAGGATAGCAGTCGTTATAGCATGGTGGAAGGGCATTTTGCGAATGCCCGCCTGGCTACCACCCTCAAGTAGAAAATCTGTCGCCAAGCAAGTGTTCCGACAGCTGTCCTTGAGAGCCAGTAATTCTAGGTTAGCCTGAACAACTTCTTCGACCACATCATTACTTATCATCAGGTGAGATAGTGGTCAAAAGTTAACCTATAGAGCATAAAAAAAATATCACGTATTTTTGTTTATCTGGGCCTGTGCTATTTCTACAGTGGGCCTTCCCCTAATCTACAATCTATAGTATGTAATCACTTTGAATTCATACTTTTATCATATCAGTGGCCAATCAAAACAAATATTTTAATAAATTTATATTATGTATGTTTAAGAAGATAATTGTAACGAACACATATTGATTTGGTGCTAGCTTATCCACATTATTGTCAATGTTAGGTAAGATAACAAAAAAGTGTGATTCAGTAATGATAGTGGTACGAATTCCACATAATTGAACAGATATCTACACTTTGTATTCTGGCTATAAAGATCATTTTATATTTAAACATGAGACGTGAATGACTTGAACATGAATTAATTCAGCTAATGTCAATAAATTAATGTTGTAGCTCGTAATTTCAATGGACGATACGTGAGATAATTTTAAATAGTTAGTCTTTAGACTTTGGTCAAAGTTTTTTAACATCCACGGTCGCGATCTGCATTCAAATGTAACGAAATATTTTTAATTAAAAATAGTAAAAAGATTATTCGAGAACCTTTAGTAGCGCTGCACGGGAAAACCACAATACGATCCACGTTTTATTATACCAACTCAGCCATAGTCCGTCGAACAAACGTGACTTCGGGCCGTTCTAATACTTTGCGTGCCAACATCTCTCGATTCCATGGTTTCAAGGTAAAACTTGTACCAAAACATGGTCACTTTGAGCCAACATTTGGCTAATAAAGGCAAAATAAAATGAACCATCACACATCTGGATAAGGTTCCTTTTTTATTTGTCGCCAAGACTTTCACGCAACGGCCACCTGTCAGACGCAGAAGTCCCGTTTCTATTATACAGTGTACGCCGTACGCGTTAATAATGTAATGGGGTGCTTTGTTTGAGCTCGATGGGTACACTAGACTGAGTGTAATGAGGGGATATAATACTGATACGGAAACTTTGGAAATGCGACATCTGTGAGTTTGCTGCGAAACTTTTCATTTCGAGATGTTTTTGTAGTTTCTTTCGGCATTGGCGAAAAACGTTTATTGAAGTGCCTTCGAAATCTTTTAGCTTCATATTAGCCTTGTTCTATTTAAAAAAAAAACTAAGTGGATATGGACCGCCGCGCAGCCGCCCATGGTTCAATTTATGCCATGGGTTTGAGCTTCACCGAATGGTAAGTGGGAATTTTGCGAATCCATGCCTGGATATTATAAATTAACTATTCTATGTAATAAAATAGTAATCACTTAACCAAGGACCAACATATTGATTCGGCAGCTGTCACACACCAATTTATCATACTTCATCGACAAAGGCTAGGCCAGTCTTGATCAATGCAAGTATAATAATAATAATGTTTATTGATCTCCAAAACATGAGTTAATAGTTACAGTTATCAGTTTGTAGGTATAAGAATATAATAAATTATAGTATAGTTCCCTGAACCTCACACTAGGATGACCTGAGAGCATGACCTGAGAATAGGTATTCTCCTCACCAGCCATAATTTTTTTATTTTTTTTTTATGCATGATAGGTTTACCTTTGACCACTATCTCACCGGTAAGTGATGATGTGGTCGAAGATGTTGTTCAGGCTAACCTAGAATTACTGGCTCTCAAGGACAGCTGCCGGAACACACCGTTAGATGCTTTGCGACAGATTTTCTACTTGAGGGTGGTAGCTAGCCAGGCAGGCTTTCGCAAAATCCGCTACCACCATGCTATAACGATTGCCATCCTAATACGACAACCGGGACCGACGGCTTAAAGTGCCCTCCGAAGCACGGAAGCGCTCAGTAGTAGTAGCGGTCACCCATCCAACTCATGACCGCGGCGGACGTTGCTTAACTTTGCTGATCGGTTAAGAACAGCTAAGCAATCTTCGCTACGAGCGCTTCAAAAAACGAGCAACAAATCAAAGTTTGCTTTAAAAATATCAAATCTAGTAATTAGTGCGAACCAATTAGCTAAGTACTGATCAGAAAGTAACACATCAAGCCTCTTTCAGTCTAAAGCAACTACAATAGTCGCAACTGACCTTTATCTAATACCGTCTTACATAACCTACATTTAGCTAAAATACTTGTACATACTGAGTACCTAACCTACCTAGACTTAATCCTACAACAAAGCGTATTCATAGTAGGTACTTCGTCGTATCCAAAGTCCGTATTTAGTTTACCTTTTACGCAACAAATAGGTAAGTAAGGTAACTCGAAGGGTCCAAGCTTGAAATGATTTCCCACTCGACTACCTTTGTTTCAAAACGTTCGCTAAAGTGGCACTCACTTGTCGACTCACATCACAGCGTAAAAGGTAGAGACAATAGTTACTGGACAATATTATAGAGATTCTTTGTAAAGATTCGTCGTTCATCTAGGTCAATTGGAATGGTAGAGTTCGTTGAAATATTGTTTCGAAGAATTACCTGATCCTATATGTTTCTTTTTTTTTTCTGGCGGTCTGCCTTTATTAAACAAATACTACAAACTATATACAACACTACAGCTACTACAATACTACAGCTACTACAGTAAAAGCATTTGGACTCATAGGGAGTCCAACTATATGTTTCTATATATCAGTGTTTTCTAAAAATGCGCCCATCCCGTTATGCTTAAGACTACGGTTTATTTATATATTTATTATAAAAATAGTTGTATCCGTGTACTAACCCTTAGTTTTATATGAATACAGCAAAACTATACTAGTTTGATACACCCGTGTGCAGGGCTAGAATTGCATTCCCATATATCTTTCTGTGTGCAGTCGTCAGAGGTGACAAAGAGAAAATTTTGCATAATGTGGGCCAGAAGCGCCTTCTGAAGAACTACTATATAAAACTGCGATCCCCATGACGACTGCCAAGCGTGAGGATTATGGAAAATCACCCCAAATAGAGGAGTGGACCGGTTGACGTGGGCATTGCCGATGGATCAGCATCTACCAAAGACATCAAATTACATGTTTAAGTTTCAAATTACATTCGAATCTCTAAATTATCATATTCGCTAGATGCAATTCCCCTTACCATAGAACGGTTGACTAGCCCCGCATTGTAGAGGCACTTTGGTGGTGGCTCTAGATTCGACTCTACATGTCTGAAGAAATTAAAGGATCGAGCTGAGACCACATAAATACGGGGTAGTCTTGTAATCTATAAATAAAGGGAGTTCTGATCGCTTACAATCACAATCATATGTTTAATTGGATAAATTTAGGACAGGACATTTATAGACACCCAAGAAGTTCAAGGATACATTTATAATGTACAGATAACAATACTAAACATAATTAAAGAAATGCCCCGTGGGAGGCTAGAATGTCGGTCCAAACACAAACTTCTAAACTGTCTTAGGGACATTCAACATGCTAAATCGTTGGTGCCACCATAACCCTCCAGCTTCCAAACGTTCGATGCGGCCAATAATCTAAATCGGTGTACATCAATACGCGGATATTGGACAATGGTATTGGTAGTTAGTCTAGCAATGGTCCTAGGGTTGTCAGACCACATATTTTTTGGAACATTTTTGACTAAGTGTCAAAATAAATAGCAGTATTATAAATCATAACATTTAACAATACACGCTAAGGTTCATCATTATGTGATATTTGGCAGTGCTAGTGGTAGTTGAACTCGATAAGCCAAATCAAGTCCTAACTCAATTTCGCTTAGATTAGAGATAGAACATCTTAGGGTCCTATCTCTATTCTAAGCGCGAATCCTAAATTCATGATGACTGTCACAACAAATGCTGAAATATCAAGTTTAAGTCAAAAAAAATACTATTTGTATCTGGCAGCCCTGTCTACTCGTACCTCTATACTCAACGATGGTAGTGAACTAGTGTCTGCTCTCGAAATAGAACCAGATAAGGTAGGGGCCACGAAATAAATAATAGCAGTACGTCGAGGTCTAAGCTATGGGCTTACACCACTCCGTATGGAATCCATATGGATTTCGAGAAGATATTCTTCGAATCTGATTTCGATAAAGCGTTAGGAGCAAAGTAGAAAGCATCAATAACAAAACAATTCCATATCAACAGTATATCAGTAGCGGTTTTCAACAACCACGTTCCTATTTCACACGGGGCGAGCTTATTGCCAACTACAGGGTAAACTTCCTGAACGCTGATGAAAATTTCTGTTTCAGAAAAATTAACTCCCCGACCCGAGATTGAACCCAGGACCTCGAGATTACAAAGCTTAGCTCCACGCTTTACTCCACTCGAACTACGAGGCAGAATTGAGAAGACAAAAATGAAGGATATAAAAAAATAATTTTCTTTTGGCATAAAGCATACGACGTAAATTTAATACATATAATGAGTACATGAATTAAATATGTAACGTATTTTTTTAAAGTTATGTAGTGAATCTTTCAATACTATTTGACGACTGATAGGATAGAAGTACAGCATTTTACATGTCAGTGCTCTACATTCTACATCGCAATCCGCTTGCAAACGATCGCTCAATCGCTTCCTTAGAATCACAAATGTGCATAGACGAAACCGTAGTATTGCGCCTCGTGTAACATACTACGTAGTAATACCGCGGCCGCCGCCACCGCGTCGTTGGGGGTGGGAAATCACCCCTAACAAGTCGGGGGGACCCGCGATGCCACACAACTTTCAACCCTACCCGATAGATGGCGCTATACCACTCAATTGGCGTATCTTCAACAAAAGAAATACAAAACAACTTGTCAAGTAATAGATTCCAGCGTCCTATCAGTGTATCGAGCTTCGACAGGACGTCTAGAAAACTAGCCGGTCGGCGAGGAAACGGGGTCGCATCGAAACACCACTTTTCTTTAACTTCTCAATTCCCGATAACTCGGGGCTTCCGCCTCCGGGAACTATTCGAAACTGCTTTTAATATGTAAGTTATTGGGAAATAGCTTGTACATTTTAATGCTATATACGGAAAATTAATTAATGTTTCCACACAAAACTGTGCAGCGATGTTATCGATTAGTTAGTTTCTTGTTAAGAGCGATATCAAAATAAATAATTGCTCACGAGTACACCGGCGACAGACATGAACTATTTCTTATACAACGTTAATGACATAAATTGACTAATAATTAAAACACGCAAGTACTAGACCAAGACATGCCACGCGTGTAAATGACCTAAAACGAGCGATAGTAGTTTTTACGAGACGATATTCAGAATTTAATTAGTTAATAGGATTGCAAACAGAAATGGTAATTAGTTCATGATATATAACGAATTCCAATAGACGTGAAACACATACTTAAGTTGACATAATTTGGTATAAGCAAGTTTATTATTGAATAAGACCATTTAACGTGCGAAATTACGAGACCTAGAACAGAAAAGGGCGGTCGAATTCGTCTTTTGTCTTCACGCTTGAAATGAAATGTAGACATGACATCTGTTGCCCTTCTTTGGAGAGCTTCCTATACTTTATATAGACGAATTACTTAACATTCCATGGATTCACGATTCTTGGTGCCGGGTCCATAGCGTTCCAGATTAAGATGCTCGAGTCAAGGTGTCTGGGACTTGCAACCATGGGAGTAAAGAACGTTTAAGAAAAGTTTGTAGAGTTCGACAGAACACAAAATTACAAATTATCAAAATGATCGTGTGTAATTTTGTGTACAGAATCACAAAGCACCTATAATTCATATGGTGATCAACTAAGTAAGTAGATATGATGTTCATTATTAGATTAACTAAAATAAATTATCTTTAAATAACTCATATAGTTAAGATACAATGATATAGAACAAGCATAGGTTTTGATGAATGCTTATGGTCGTTTATGGCGGTGTTTTCCTGATTGAAAGACAAAAGCAGGAAAAATACTGACATTTTCAAAATGTGTTTACTAATATCACTGGTGGGGTAGGGACTGCAATGGACAGAGCGCATGTGAGTTAAATACACTTTGTACTTTAACCGTTGCAGCAATTTAACCACACATGTGTGGTTGTATTGAAAGGTGCATAAAGTCAAAATGACCACACATGTGTGGTTTCATGCTCACCAATTGAATTTATATGTTTTGTTCAATTATACAACTAAATTGTGTGTTATTGTCTATGGACAAATTGTAGCGTGTGAAACGCGCTTTATTTTGACGGTTCAATGAGAACAAAATCTATTGTAGTCAGAGAGAACGAACTGAATGAATATGAAAACAAATTTATGCTTTCATTCGGTTTGCGCGCGAAAAACGAAATCTGAAAAAAGTGTTATGGTGACAGTTTTACATAAATGTGCGTAAAATAATGTTTTGCGTAGTTCTATGGATATTCATACAGTTAATAAATGCGTAAAAGAAATAACATAGTCCTAAATAAGTAACAGTTTTCGGTAAAAACAATAATTATTTACGTGACTAGCATTGTTGATTCGTGTTTCAACAGTGGCTGACATAGTGCCATTGATTGTTATAATTACGAGTATGTACCTAATTTATCCTTGTATGCGTTATTAATCTAACATTTGTCGTAAAGTTTGAGTTTTCATACTAAAATGTAAATTCGAAACGAGCCCATTTGCTATTGAGTTAGACGCCATATGCCAGTATAATTTTTGAAGAGCGCTGTGACATTGTCGATAATACTTTATCGATATTTACATTGATCGGTGAGTTTTAATGGCAATGTCATAACTATCTTTAGTTTTATGCTCTACCAACCACAAAGTTCGATTATTTTTGTAAAAACATATACTTTTGTGTATATATATATATATATATAATTTGTATATATAAATAATTAGTGTAGGTATTTTTACACCGAAAGCAGATCGGAAGACACAATTAATCGCTCTATAAATTTCTAAACGGGATGTTATTGCAAAGCTTGTGATAGTACTTACAATCGTAAAAAAAAAATCTTTTAGTGTTATGCTATTTTCATAATAATTGACTTCTGTTTCAGAAGTTCCAATCTTCAACGTTTATCTTTCACTGTATCCACGTGACAATATGATATGGAGTCCACCCCGTATAATTTTTAGAGACGATGACTAAAACGTTGCGTTGAACCTATTGATACACAGGTACCATATTTACAGGTAAATTTTTACTCTATCAAACTGCCAAATTGCCACAGAAAAATGAGCTGTAACGCAAGTTTGCGGTTATTTTTATACGATTTTGACACATTTTTTTTTGTCAAATGAAAAATGCTTCGTTAGGTTGAAGGTTTTACTGGGTGATAATTATGCAAAATAAATTTTAATACCTATATACAGGGTTATTGGTTAAATGCTAACAACGTCTTAGGGTTGACTTCTGCTAGTCCTAACAAACTATTTTGTGAGGAAAAAAAAATTTTTTTTTTTACATGTATATGACGGAATAAGCACGAGGGCCACCTGATGTTAAAAGTCTCATGTGCCTGTAATGTATTATTTCATATTTTTTTTATTACTTTGCTTGATGTAAATATTCAAAACTCTATTCAAAGGTAGCCCGGCGCGGTCCAGTATTGCCGCGGCTGGCGTTCTTAGCTCGGAGTAGGCATTGTCTTTTACTACGTTCTACGACACAGAACTTAAAAGTGTCGGACAGTAAAAAAATAGAGTTATGAGTCATTGTCATGTTAGCTCATTCGGCCAGAGCATACCCTAGCTATAGGGTAGATGACGCGGGGTCGAATCCCGCGCATGACTATAATTTTTCCTCACATTCATTTGTTTTTTTTTAATTGCTGATAGGTTAGCCTTTGACCACTATCTCACCTGATAGTAAGTGATGATGTGGTCGAAGATGTTGTTCTGGCTAACCCAGAAGTACTGGCTCTCAAGGACAGCTGTCGGAACACACCGTTAGGTGCTTGGTGACAGATTTTCTACTTGAGGGTGGTAGCTAGCCAGGCAGGCATTCGCAAAATGCCCTACCACCATGCATTTGTAATCTTATAATGTTATAGCGTACTTGAGATATATAATACGAACTGTAAAACAACAGCTATCAAGGTTGTTAGATTTTCTATTTTTTCTTGTCATTTGTTGTGACAGTTAAGCCATAGAATTGAAAGTATGCCAATGCTTGGTCCAAAATGTGCTCAGAGCGTTTAATGACATGGAGTGCTCACGGTGCGCATCCGTGGGGCCGTGAGTACTGTCAGCGCTGAGTGGTGACGTCATCGATAATATCACACTTATCAGTCATGCAAATTTGGTTTGGGCTTGGTGCCCTTCGTACAAATCGGACCAGCTCTGAGCGTGCTATTGGTACGATTTGCACAAATTGAAACGCACTCCAAAATTGCTCTGCTAAAATTATTAATATAGAAATGAGTTTATCTGGTAATTCATTCCACTATTTGCCTGTTAGTAGTTTTTTGTACAAGGCTAGCCTTAAGTAGGATGATGAACAAGGGACACTTTATCGTGATATACCAGAATGGATTTCTGTATCCCGTTTCAGTAAAACATCACTTTGTTTTTTTTACTCAGTAGGATCAAGCTATATGCCTACTTGCTAGCTACTATGTGTACATATCGACATATATGATTTTTATATTACAGATAACTTAGCGACCAAGAACATGAGAAGAAAGAAGATCATGAAAAAAATAAAAGTTTAAAGTTACCATTAAAGTTGTTAAATTACTAAGCAATAGTATTTTTGTGAGATAAGTGTTTGTTACTCGATTAAATTGTTTGCACGTGAAATGCTTTTGAATGCTTGAAAGGAAACAGTGCATCAAATGTACAAAAACATTATAAATATAACCATACAAAATGCGCGCATTATTCTCGAGAGGTTTTCAGACTCTCATTGATTATTTTGTGTTTCGGCTAAGCTTAGTGAAACCCATCATTGATAAGCACCATAATCTCAGCGTGAAGGTACCTATTTACGTATGCGTTCTCGTGCTAATCTGCTTCCTCTAGAGCGCCTCACGGGATGGCATTTTCTTCACCGAATTGAAGTCACCGACGCGATTAGTGAAAAAATTGCCCACAGAACGAACCTGGGATGACGAAAATGTATATGGTGTACACACTGGGGTTTAAGACAACATTGGTGTACGAAATACGAATGTCCGGACTGTTATGTTCCCTATATTTGTATTGGAGGTTGTTTCAAAGAGTACCATACCATGCAATCATAGCTTTCTTCTCCTAAAATACAACTGCAATTTCGAGTGTTGGTTGATATGCAAACGGACTATAAATGGAAAATACGCGAGAGCCGTTAACCTTGTCTCATTGTGTTGCCAGATGTATGTTTGATTGTATTAATTCCCTCTATATCTCTTAAGAATCTACCGTTGCAGGGCTGCGAAGCAGATTTCAGGAAACACACTTTTGTTATTGACCATGCTTGTACTTTTTTGGATTTGTCATGAAAGTACTAGGTTTTTATTTATTGAATTAGATATCGTATGACGATTCAGAAAATTGTGATAGAACAGACAAAACCATTTAGTCAATATCAGATGGCGAATGGACACTTATCTTATATACTGTATCTCTTAATGCTGACTTGTATTAATATGCAAGTAGACAGGATTTCTGTTATATTTTATAATGCCAGCTAGAATAAAATTTACGCTAGTGCACAGAACTCAATGTATAGGTTTCAACATCACTCTACGCAGCATATAAAACCCCATTTATTATTTACATGTGTTTTACAAAACCATGTGATACAACCCTGACAATGTGATGGAGCTGAAGTAATAATGTCGAAAATACAGTTTGGGCTAATTTACGGTATCTCTGTGTTTTACCTAGATATACCTGAAATATATTTACATTTCAGATGACAATGTTTGTACGTCGTTGTTAACAACGTACAAATAGTGTTGGGATTACATGACTTTTGCGTACGGTGCGGTAAATGAGAAAATAAGTATTTTTCTGTAACCCCCACTGCTTGTCTAAAAATAAAACTTGTGCATGTATTATTGCATACATAGTTATAAGAAAAGAAAAAAAGTGTTTGCACGTCTGAACGTCATGCGAATGTTCCTAGTAGCAGAAAATCAATTTCACAGAAGGTACAGATTACAATGTAAAGTCATATAAACAAAAAAAGGGTACACGGTCTATTTTACAAATGAAATTTGGAACAAAAAATTACAATACTCAGACATTTACTAAAAATTCAACTTGACCCTTTACGAATTCTGAAGTTTTACGCCTATATCAAATAAACTGACAAAATTGTATTGCTTCCAATGTAACACGTATTTTAACTTGCATGAAAAGCAAGCCTTTGATTACCATCACAGCTTTTTGGATCAATATGAGGTCGAATACGTTGTTCAGGCTAAGCCTATAATGGAAAATTGATCTTAAGGTCCACTGCCGGAACATTGTAATAGAATAGATTTTAGGTCTGGAGTTAGGTGCTTGGCGACAGATTTTCTACTACAGGATTGTAGTTAACCTTTCATAAAATGCCCTGCCACAATGCAGTGAAACTTAAAGCAACTCGCAGGGATATGAACCATGGTACTCCATGCGGTAGTCGATAACCATTACCGCTTAGCAATCATTGCTTCATAAGTCGAATTGACATGTAACTTAATTAATTAACTGTCAATCACATAATTTGCCACAAAAATAACTTTTATTGGCAATAAACGCTTACATAGTAGATACATCGGATTTTTTTATCGACAATGTAACCGATAACAGTAACATCACTATTAGTAATATAATTTTCATACAACTATTTGCATGATTCTAAAAAAATATTTTATTCCGTTTTTTACACTAAGGTAATTTAGTAAGAGATCTAGAAAGCAATAAATATAAGTTTCATAAGATTCCACTTGTTTTATTTGGTCAAAGGATGCCATTTTACTTCATAGTAGTACTTCCAATGTATGGTAAATACTAGTAGTCGTGATTATTGAATTTCTATAATATTTGATGAAATTTATGAGATCTAGTGAAAGTTTCAATGAAAGAAATAAATGTATTCATGAATAATACAGGCTTTTATTTCAAAATTCTTCAGGAGCATGTTTTTATCAGGTTATAAATTTACACGATCAGGTGAGCTTGAACATAATATACGTGTGCGCTAACAAAGACTTCAATCCTATTTTATTAGAAAATGTTGAGTAAAACCAAGAAACTAAAGATGCAGTTTAGCAAAACGTATAGTCTCATTTATATAGATACAGGTACATTTATAAAATAACCATACATAAGTCGATTAGTTACACATTTTCTATGGTGAGTGCATAATTTTTCATAGTGTCTTGGTTTTGGAGAGATATTTTCCTGTCATAGATAAAAAAGCTAAATCTTAGTATATATCATCGTGATAAAGTAATTATCAATTTATATTTTCCTCTTTATTTTATTTGAATTGGTTTTGTGAATCAAAACATATGGCGTAGAATGTAAAACTAGATAATTTTATTTCTTGGTCCGCCATGACCTCTGGTGGCAAAGTGTCACATTGCATAATGACATAGCGCGAGCGAGAGGGTTAAATATTGTGAGCAGACAAAGTATATCAACAGTATGTATGTAAGGGAAGTGCCTTCATGACAGAACAAGCTCGAGGCCCACCAGATGTTAAGCGGACTAACCTCTGCCTATAACAGATGCATTTCGTGACAAGTCATGAATTGCACTACGCCCGTCACCTTGAGACATAGTTGTTAAGTCTCATGTGCCTGTAATTTCACTGACTCTCAAGGACTGCTGCCGGAACACACCGTTACGTGCTTGGCGACAGATTTTCTACTTGAGGGAGGTCGCTAGCCAGGCGGGCATTCGCAAAATGCCCTTCCACCATGCGGTTCATACAAACGTGGTTTCGTCATATTTATAGATTTTAAACTTGTTGAAATTTTGCATGCATATCCCTGAACCTAATATCTATAATTCTGGTTAGTCAGTTTTCCAAAAAAATATGTATTTTCTATTGTAATTGAATTTTTTTTTAACGGTAATTCAAATTTTCTCATTTAGAGATCATATAAATATAAAACGGAAACTGGCAGACCAGAATCATAGATTTTAGGCTCAAGGACATGCGTGCAATATTACAACGAGTTTGAAGACTTTGTATTTAAAATTACGAAACTACGTTTGTATGGAAAGAGCTACGAACACAGCCTTCGACAGACTGGTGTGTTCGTGATAAACAACCTATTAACCACGATCTCATACGACAGAAAGTGACGATGTGGTCGGAGACACAGCATTCAGTATAAAAGAAAAGGCTTCACATGCTGTAATACTCTATCTCTATACACAAAGAAATATCGCACAGTTGTTACATATATACTTTAATTCAGTCCACACCACAAAAAACTGCGCGCATTTTCACTATCGAAACTTTTGGTACTACTAAAGCTGCTTTCTCGAAGGGTAAAGTCACAAGCCAACATGTTCCGAATTTGCACCCCCATAATGATAACTCTCGTCTACTGTACCCAATGAAAAGTTCCCCTTATCCAATTCGTGGCCGTTTTCAAACTTATCGCGTGGATTAATAACCATTCCGGATCCAACTCACTCGGATACGATATCAAATGGACTGTGGAAAAGCTTAACACAGTTTTGAGCATATTGTTAACGATTTATTGCCCAATGTTTTCAAGTTTAACTATAGTTTAGTTGGTAAAGACGATGGCCAAACTTTTGTCATTAATCTTATATATTCTACAATTAAAGAATGTTTTGGAAAGAAACCAATATTAAAACCTTTACTAAAAAAAATAGTTTGCAAATGTAATGGGCAGACGTAACATGCCAACATGCTATAACGACTGCCATCCTAAAACAACAACCGGGATTAACGTGATTAACGTGCCCTCCGAAGCACGGAAGCGCTCAGTAGTAATGGCACTAGCGGTCACCCATCCAACTCATGACCGCGGCGGACGTTGCTTCACTTTGCTGATCGGTTAAGAACAGCTAGGGAAACTGCGCTACGAGCGCTTCAAGTTTAACTTTAACAAACTTTAGTTCGTATCGAATACAAAACACAATTACCGACTTTTCGTGTCTAAGCTGGACGCTTTACTACGAAACAATTGAATTACAATCATAAGACAAATTTCAACATAGCAGGGGCGTAGTCCATCGGATCTCTCAATTATACTCACAAACCGTGATCTTTACCATTTAACTTTAATTAAAAGCTTTAGTGACGTCATGAATACAGAACTGCAGCGATTATAGACAGTCCATAATTGAATGTATCAATTTTATAAACGCCGCCGCCGCCGCCGGCTATCGAAGCGATACGGCGGGGTTCTGATTTTATGGAAATTGCTAACTAAATATCATCCGCAGCTTTGCACCGATATAAAATTGCAACTCACGATGTTTCGGCAGAAATAACAAGACAATTTATATACATCCTGGTAATAAACATAATGTGTGAAAGAATGTAAAACGATTTAGACCCATGATGACAATGCGTATTTTGTTGATCACCTGATCATATATCGTTTTAGATTAAAGTGGTTTCGTATAGTTAGCTTCACGCAATTTAGTAACGCTACATTACTCAACTCTTCTGTTTCTCTTTTATGCAATATGTTTTTTAACACCCCTGCTCGTAATGTGGCTTTTATTGCACAGTATTTAGGTTCATAATGCCGTTTATAAAACTCGCGTCCTTTTTACTTGAAGTTACCGCACTAGTGCTTTTTTCTTCTTAAATTACGCGTGCTTTTTACCGATTTCACAAAAAGGAGGAGGATACTCAATTCGTCTGTTTTTCAATGTTTGTTACTACAAAACTTTTGACTGGGTGAACTGATTTTGATGATCCTTTTTTTATTTGAAAGCTGATGCTTGCCGTGTGGTCCCATTTAAATTTCATCAAAATCGATTCCATAAGTAGCAAGGTCAATAAAAAGGGTGAAACAAAAAGGTTTACCAAAAAACGGAACCAACTTCAACACTCAAATGTGTGAAATAACTTGTTGAAGTCGGTACCATCGGTACCATGCATGCATGGACGCACAATATTGTGATAATAGGTACTTTGATCCCTATGAGCCAGTGTGTAGTTTAACAACAAGTTGTCTAGCTTAACTGTGCCCGTGGGGTGCCGGGCTAGAATGTCACTGCCCCATTGCTACCTGGGGATGTCGTAGGAGGCGACTAAAGGTAAAATACCGGAAGGTGAACAGCAGCGCCTCTTGCGGCTCTGGTATCTCAAACTGCGATCCCCAAGATGCCTGCCAAGCGTCGGGTTTATGGCAAAACCTCCCTTTGATGGGGGAGACTGTAACTGTAGCCTGTTTAACATCTCTTACCACCATGTGAGATAGTGATCAAAAGGTAGCCTATCAGCAATAGAATTCGCTATAAGCTCGCTATTTTTCTATGTGACTCAAAATCATCTTAGAGATGTCATTTATTACACATATTTGCCTAGTCCTTTGACATTTGGAAGTAGATAAACAGATATGAAAACTATGAATAAACGATTAATCGGTTGTCTAGTAAAATTCCAGATTTCCAATACTACATTAGAAATTCCGTCGAGAAACATAATTCGCGGGAAGCGTGTACGAAGATACGGAATATCGATAAAGCGATTGAAAATTCACTACTCGATCTCGACGTTAGCATCCACCTGAGTGTCGACTTGTGAACTTTACGGTGGAAAAGTTCAGATTGAATACACGTACGAGTATATGTTAGATGATTGTCTCTGAGACACTTAAGGAAATTAAGGCGATCTCACCTGTTGGTAAGTGATGTTGTGGTCGAAGGTGTTAACAGGCTTAACCTAGTATTACTGGGTCTAAAGGACAGCTGCCGGAACACACCGTTAAGTGCTTGGCGACAGATTTTTTACTTGAGTGTGGTCGATACCTACCCAGACGGGCATTCGCAAAATGTCCTTCCACCATGCGGTGAAGCTCAAGCCCACGGCGGGATTCGAACCATGGACCTGCTGCTCGGCAGTCCATAGCCAATGCCACTGAGCCATCACTGCTTCAAAAGATCAGTGTTCACAAACGTCTTTTGTTATCGAAAAAGTATGTCACCTGACACTTATGCTCATGAATCTTAAGTGAAAAATTTTAAAACTTGTCGCCAACTTCATTATTGTAGCAATCTCCGGTTAAATCAATAGACACAGACAAACTAAAAAGAATAATAATAATAATACCACCTCAAGAGGCTCTCGCTAGACGATTGGATCAAGGGTCGGATGCAGAAGGCAGTGATACTAGATACAACACGCATTGTCCTGATGTTCCTCTCTCTGAAGCCCTAACCACCGGTAGCTTGGCCTTTGCCCTGCAACCGGCGGCATCCTAGTTTGAAGTTTTTTTTATATATTTGTTTTCATATTAATACTCTAAAAAAATGTTACAAAATAAATGACGTGAATAATAATAAATTCATTTATTTCAGGCAACTAGATGCCAAGATAATAAAATAATAAAACATTATACACGTACCCAGAAGTGCATAAAACAACGAAACCGCCCACTTCTCGCGAACACGTGTCTCGGATGAAGCACATACTTAATATAACATTATAGACTTCCTATTTTCAAAACGTGAGCGGGTCCAAAGTAATTGAATAATTAATTTTAGATCATTCCGCCACGGAATACTAAACGAGTTTTTTATTAGACCCGTTAATACAAGCACTGTGTTTGAGTGAACTTTAGGAACAAAAACCGTTCTTTGTTATATCGGTTTACAAGTTTGATACCGAATAGCTAATGCCGGCAGGTAGAGTAGTAGTAACAGGTTTTATAATATTATAAATCTTAACTTTAAAAGAGTTGACCGTGGATATTGAGGAATAGGTTTTCTAACATTTGGCGAAGAAAGTTTTCACTTACGAAAGTTTGTAAAGTCGTTGATTGAATTACTCGTGTAACATACCGTCGTTTTGTTTTAGTAGAGCTTAATACAAAATACATGTACGTCTAACTGCTTCACTAAGAAATTTAGATAATGCGAATGGTGTGTGAAACGAAAACGCGCGTTCAATCCCATGTATTTATTTAATATGGTTAAATTATGGAGCCCAATAAATTAATCTAATGGCAATAAAAATTCACATATTTATCATATTATGACCCAAAACATAAGAGATTTAAAAAAAAAAAAACAAGTTTTTGGCGCCTTTGGATTGCATTTTGGACCACGATTTCACCTGATGGTAAGTGACGATATGTTTGCTTTTGCTTGTTTATTAACAGCCTTTATCTAAAAATGTTAGCCCTGAAGGACAGCAGTTTGGTGCTTGGCGACACATTTTCTACTTGAGTATGGTAGAGCAGGCATTCACAAATGCCCGTACAACATTCAAAATTTTATATTTTTGGATAAAGAGACAGCTTTTTAAACCAACAACTGACAAACCTATCACAAAATAAACTAATTAAGTTTCGCATACTTAAAATTTCCGTAAATTAAGCCGTTATATTTTAAAACTTATTCATCTAGATACTGAATATGGCTTGTTTATGGATCGCGTAACGGGCACTAAGTAAGCATAATATATGCTATAAAAAACTGGTTTCAAGCTATAGAGAAGGTATAGTGTTGACCTTTATAACAACAATCTCCTCAGTGAATGATGCACATCGCGATGCGCTATAATAAAACACACAGGACAGCTAATGTTGCTATTATCCTATTAAACAAGAAGCCACTTTAATCGCATAACGGCGGACGTGTATTTATTAGTCTAACATACATGCTTCAATAGAACCTTTTCAATGACCTAAATACTGATTTATTTATCAGATACTTCCCCCGCACATAAATCATAGACACAGAAGATATGATGCAGAAAGCCAACTACCAACTATCTCTATTTTAGTAAAGGTATTCTTCCTAGGAAGGGAATAACAGAGAGAGCGTATTGATTACCTATGTGTGCGTGACACCTGTCTAAAACAATTCCTTTTGAATTCGTAGTGAGACTTCGAGAATACCTACTTCAGATTGCTTCGAATATACCGTCGCTGAAAACAGCTAGACACCGTAAGAAAATCAGATTTATGTCTCATATTATGTTTCTTGGCAAAATGAAACACAAATAATTTAATCGTCTTATGAAAGACGCCGGTTATAAGTCCTCAAAATCATGCAAAACATCAACTGTTATATACCGTATTTGAGGATTTTAATTCGCCCCAGTCGTAACGTTTTTAATTGTGTCATTAAGGGCGAACATTTATTCTGTAATAACAGTGTCGATTCCCTACCGAGTAGGTACCTACACTATGTTGCCGGGGTGGGGACCGACGTGCCGTGATGGGGTGTGCCCGGGTAGAGATGAGGACACCAACACTTTTACGATTTGGCAATCGTAAAAGTTCGAAAACAATTCTGCTGTATGGCACGTATTAGCCCGTTATTTTGTGACCCAGTTGCGCAACACCGACACCTGGTTTATCCCATCACTATAAAAATAGCACAGATCATTTGACTCAAAAAGAAAAATAGCATCTTGAATATTAAATCAGATGAGTCAATGTAACTCATAAATTTTGAAATAGAATTTAATTTTATAGATTTACATTTACGAGATATTGCAGCGTACAACACAGATTTCAATATGGTAAACAAGAAATTAATTAAGTGAAAACCGGGTCAAACTAGTTTAGTTACTTAAAACAAAGTGGCGGACGATATAGACAAACTGTTGTATAAAAGATGGAACATCAAAGTGAGTCTCGCGATAAAGGCAGGTCTCAGCTCGTAAAGCTTTACTCAGCCCTAAGAAATAAATAAAACTCTATGGAAAGTCGTAAATGTGTCGTCGATATTTTACATTAGTTGTACGCGGATAAAGGCGATATTACATCACGGTATGACATGCGTGCGCATTAGTGCGTATTATATATACATACGTTTCATGGATGAGATGGTGATTCGCAATTGGCATTCGGTATTAAAAATGAAGAAGCACAAATTATTTGAATGTCTGATGGCTCAATTTTTAGTTTTTTCATTCCTCGAATAAATATAAAAGTTTAAAGATTACAATATATTATATAGAAAAAACCATAGCTTGATAAATAATAGGCGTAAACAGTTATGAAAACAAGAATAGCTCACTTGAAATCCATGAGCTGCGAACGAACTGGATTGAAGGAACAATTAGATGCTAGAAAGTGTAAGAGCTTGAAACCATCATCTCTTGTGTAAAGTTATAATGGACGGTTTAGCCCCTAATCACACATTGTGAAGGGATAACAATACATTTATATTGTTTCAATTAATTATCGATTTATAAAGGTTAAGGAGAGTAGCTATGCAGCGAAATGGCCTGTAAGATGATAATTCCATGATATAGTCTCGTGTGATATACAATAATTAACGTCCTTTAAAGATTGTATTTTGATAAATAGAAACTTATCCCGTGTAGAGGACACGAGAATCTATAGAAACTATAAAGTTGCCAAATTTTGGAACGAGTCTTGATGGTGGTTTGATGTTTTAGTTGAGTTTCTCGCAAAGCGGAACTCATTCGCTTTCAAAATACATTTACAGCAAAACAGTGAAGATGCGATGTCGCCAATCAAGAGAACCTTTTAATTTAATTTCCAGTCACATTTGAATGAAGCTGCTACAATAAAGATTCCAGCTGTCTTTTTTACAAGGTAACAAAACATTAAATACTATCAAATATAGGCTATAATAATGGCTTTAACTGAATACAAGAATATTAACTGGCTCAAAGTAAGGTTAGTAAAGAAACAAATCAAGATAAACTTAATTTAAAACTAAATTTATGTTTATACAAACAGTTTGGTCGATTCGGAAGCGTGACTACCAAGTTGCGCAATCGACAGAATAGAGGATGAAGCTTTAGACGTAAACTCGACTGCCGCGAACAGTTTGAAAAGTGACAAAATAAAAACTTTCGAAGAAGTGATACGTGTTCTTACGAAGAAGGAAGTTCAGTTAGACCACAATGTTTGCGGTATCAATCTTAACTTCATACTTGTTCATAAATGTTATAATATTAAATGTGGCTATCCTGATATTTGTATTGGAAATAACAACATTTGATATAACTTATATGAAAATATGTTATAGCTACGTACGTACTAAGCCTAATGGCTTAGTAACGGTTGAACGGGTTTAGATAAGATGTGGTATAATGATACTATACTTCTTAGAATGACACAAAAATAGGATAAAATTATACGAATACATTTTTGTTTATTGCGTGAAAATATGGTTTCAGAATATAACACATTTCATTCCAAAGTTATCAGATTTCCCGAAGGAGAAGGTGCGAGAGGTAGGCAACTAAATAAATTATGCTAAAATGTTACCTCAAAGTATTCTACGAATTAAAAATCATAATAAATGTTTGAAACATACAAGAGACAAAGAAAATTATAACACCTGTCAACATGCCAACTCGACTGCAAGACAAAGTAAAAAATCAGACACTAACACAAAAGGATCAGTAAACCCCAATGAAAATTGAAGTAAATCTATTTTCAACTCTCCATTTGCAGACACAAAAAGTGGAAAGGGTCGTCAGTTTGCAGTGAATGAAAAAATATTGGATTTCTAATTCGCGAAACTGACTTCGGAGTCCGTGTCACAGACAGAGCCCATGCACTGATACCAATCGAATGAAACGTCACGGGACTATCGACAACTGAACCTCTCTATCGAGGGCATAATAGTTGTTTACTTTATACTCCAATCTGTAAAACGCTATGCTCCTTTTTAGGGGCCTGTTCTAATAAAAAGCTGGGTTCATGACGCGTATTTGTGTTTCAATACAGAACTATTTTATCATTATTAGTACTAAGGTATGTTCATTCTGCCCATACTGATTGTTACTTTATGTTATCTTAGTGTTATGTAAAGGTGAATAGAGATAAAAATATTTTTTAGTACTCTTTAGGGTCTCATTGCCCCAATTAGTTCAATAATTCATAATAATTTTCATCCAGTAGACTAAAACACTTTGTTTAATTAAAATGATAAGTTTCAATTTTTAGACAGGAAATTTTATGCGATTATTTGTTTATACATACTAATATATCAAACTCTATTCGCAGTTGAAGATTGTGTGTACTCTTCTCTCTGAACACACCCAGAAGATAAAACGTTTTGCAAAGAGGCACACGAGAGATCCAAAATTACGAAATCGCGAGAGGTAAGATTTACGACTGTGTACCGTTACAAAATCGAGATAACAAAATCAATTTTCGAAACACTACAGTTTTACAAAGCCTTTTGCATCAATTAAGGTTTTAATTGGTGTATACGTATTACGTATAAATTCTTTATCGAGATATTGTTTAGAGCTAAGCACTGTGGCACTGTTCGTAAAACGCTCGTTATCGCGTGTAGTTATAGACCGTACGGTTTTAATCTGCGCTAGGCGGGATGTTTTTTATTTTTCCTTTTCGTCGCTATAGTACCGAGCCCCCGACTCGTGCCGGTGGTTGCAGCGGCTGCTTCGGGCAGGTGAGCCGTGCCTGACGATAGGCACAAAACAACGTCGATTTAACGAGACCCCTTGACTTCACCCATATACGTTTTCGGTTCGACATAATGGAATTGCACGGCGCGCTCACTATTATTCCTACATTTTTGTTTGCATATATATTTAACATGATCCGCTATGTGAGTATTAATTACAGTTAATGCAGTAACTAACGAAAAGAAAGCGATGTAAACAGTCAATCGGGCAAGTTTAACCGAGCGTAGCCGAGAATATGCGTACAATTATTACGCTTTAATATCGCAAGTGACTCGCACACGAGTAGAAATTACATTGAGGCGATTCCGGTTACGTCCGATTCGTTTATATTCATTATTATTCAGTTAGCAGACGCGAATATTTTCGCGGCAGCTTCGTTGTTTTATGTGTTCTGCGACTGTGTCGCGTCGCGTCGGACTTCGGAGCCGCTAGTCTGTGCAGTTTGTTATGTTTTTTTTTCGCAATTTATTTATTCGCGTCGTCGACAGGTGGCGCTGGCGAGCGATCTGTGCCCGCGATACGTGTAAACTGGCTCTTAATATTTCATTCCACATTTTATTTAGGTGCAGTCAACTTTAACGGGCTCGAGCAGAATGGTTTTTCAAATATTGTTTTCAGCCTAAACTATTCGAGTTGCGGGCCATTCAGCTTCTTTTATGTGCAATATGTTGTACCGTTATCCGTTTTGTCTGTTACTGTTGTTTTTTTTGTTCAGGATGCAAATTTATCACAACTATTAACTTAAGTTACGATAGTTTGATTAACCGAAATGTTTCTTCCGATATTTTGTAAACAAACGTTGTTTACAAAATGTCGGAGATTCGTTGGGAGTTTTCCTTTTTCCGTTTACTTTTTCATCGGTTACCGAGCGAGTCTGTCGAGTTACGAGCCAATTAGCGGTCTCTCGGACTAGAGTATGTTTTTATCCTATAATGTGCCTTTAGTGAGTTACACTTGGGAAGGGTGGGCGGTTGCGGAGGCTCGGGCGGGCCACGGAGCGGGCTAAAAGGTTATTGCCTTATAAAACAACCTCGCACCCGTTTCGCTGCGAATCTTCACGCGGAACACTCGCTCGGGGAATACAAATGACTAAATTTAACCATTGATATCAATCATATATAATAAAGGAAATATATTTATGCTGATGAAGGTCTAAATAATTGCGCGTTTCCACGGACCTAGATTATGATTGATGAAGGTACTTTTCGGTTGAATGAATGTAAAGAATGAGAATTAATTACGTATCATCAGAATTGATTTACTTTAAGAGTGCGCCACACCTATGCTCAGCACTGAGCAGTGCGTGTACAGGCAAATATGGAATGCTTATAAATTGAAATGACCTTCGCAATAACACGCGCTATTGAAAGGATGTTACGGCAAACGAGATAGCGCGAAAATTAGTAAATAATGAATTCAGGTAGAACTCGTTAAAAGAAAACATATTTTGAGATTTTATCAATTTCTAACTGATTTTATGGATCTTAATTATGAATCATTACAGTGCATTCTGTAAAATAAAATCTTGATGAAAAGAAACTCAACTTTGTGATTCTAAATATGATTACAAAGCACTATCGCGTGCTATTTTTACAAATTATTCGAGCACAACATTCTATTCCCCGGGTGGGAATCGAACCCGCGTCCTCCGATTTCGCGCCGGATGCCCTCAACTATGTGTTTTATGCTGTCAAAGAAATCTAATCGAGCTTATCATCAATCCTGCATATCCACAAGCATTATTATGATAAGATTGATAAGTAATGTAATATGCGATATTATAGATGGAAAAGATTGCGACTTACGATAAATAATTATTTTGAATTTGTTTATAAACTTGCTTATTTATACAAAAATCTAACTTTATCATAAAAATCGTGATTAGATTGATAATAGATCAAAACTCATTATCATTGAAAGATAGATTCTCTTCATTTGTTTATCAATTAGATACGTGATTATGTCATAATTATGACACTTATGAAATGAAGCAGTGATGGCTCAGTAGCATTGGCTATGGACTGCCGCGCAGCGGGTCTATGGTTCAAATCCCGGCGCTGGCTCGAGCATGGTGTAAGGGCACTTTGCGAATGCCCGCCTGGCTAGCGACTACCCTCAAGTAGAAAACCTGTCGCCAAGCACCTAACGGTGTGTTCCGGCAGCTGTATTTGAGATCTAGTAATTCTAGGTTAAGCCTGTTAACACCTTCGACCACATCATAACTAACATATAACTTATGCTTGTATGCGTCTACCATACCTTATCTATATAGGTAATCTGTACAGGCTATCACAAACCCCCCACAACGGAATTCACAATAAACCACTAAACACAATCACAACGAAACACAGCGAATGACATCTATAATACTATAACCTACATAAGTAGTAAACAGGAAAACCTTACAATGAATAACAATGCTTTATAGTTTAATAAGAACCGAGAAATTCTAATAACAAACTCTATAAGGATAAACACTACCGCAATATCATCTTCAAGGTGGTCATAAAGCTAAATGTTATTAACTATACAGGGTGTCCCAAGAAGTAGTGATATACTGAAGCTGGGAGGTAGAGGACCTAGAGGGCTATCTGAATCACCCCCATGTATGTTCCGCGATATTTCGTATTTTCGGAGTTATGACTTTTTTTTAATTGTTCACCTATCGCCGAGTACGATGAGATTTTTATTTATGGTGACGTGAATTATTGCGGTAGATGCTTGATTTAAAAAAAAAATTGCCAAGTGTGATAAAATTACCCAGTATGTTCATACTTCAAGGGCCCTGTCTTCCTTGGCATGTAAATGTAATTTTATCTTTCTTGGCATTTTTTTTTATTTCATTCAAAAATCTAACGATAGTATATTATATGTTACCATACTAAATTGGCGTGTCTATCAGCTGAGCACACAAAAAAAATTCAAGCATCTACCGCAATAATTCACGTCACCATAAATAAAAATCTCATCGTACCTACTCGGCGATAGGTGAAAAATTAAAAAAAAAGTCATAACTCCGATAATACGAAAAATCGCGGAACATACATGGGGGTGATTCAGATAGCCCTCTAGGTCTTCTACCTCTCCTCAGCTTCAGTGTTTCACTACTTCTTGGAACACCCTGTATAAGTAGGAGCAAGGAAAGATTTAAACGGATAACCCAGCCCTTTACAGTTTACGTGAGTCGTAGGAAAACTTGACCATATTAGGATCGATGCACTCACACACTCATATATTACTCATTGTTATCATCAGATACATCGGTGTTGTAGTGTGTGAGTTAGGCATATCTACTAATAAATAATAATCATATTTTCTTGTGTGTGATTCCCTTGGGAAAACAGGAAGTGCCAATATGACCTGCTAAAGTAGGTAGATAAAAGTATACTATTATATTTCACACAAAGAAAATCCTTTTGTGACAAACAGGCCGGCACAAGGTCTAATAATTTCAATCTATAGCCATAACCAGCAATAGAAGAAATGTATCCAAAAAATTCAAAGGATTTAATACTAACTTATTCGTAGAATAATAGTACATCTAAATGGAGTAGAGATTGTAATAAACAACGCGCACGAGTTTCATACGACGTTTTTCAACACACATGCGAGGAGCGAATACGAAAATTTCGATACGAAAATATTTTCTTGATCTTTTTGATAGCAATAATAATCTGATCAAGAATGTTTATAATTAAATCTTCTCAAGTTCTACAGTACGTAAAAAACTCTTTGGTTTGTTTTTATATGAAAAACCAAAGAAAAAATCTACAATCTCCTTGGTGAGAAGTGTGGAAACGTTGTTTTTTTCTAAACACTGGTGCGGTAAAGTAAAAAAAAAAGACGAGTGCGTAATAGACTGACTATACTATGCCACTAAAATCGGTGCATTTAAAGGCCTGTTACGAGCTAGTGTGTTGAAAAATATAATGTACTAAAGAAAATGCAGTAATCGTGGATATACAAATCACAAGTTCCCATTCGTTATGAATTTAGTAGAATCTTTTTTTTTCGCATATGACTCTCTCTAAACCCTTGTATCTTACGACTGGTAGCGTATATATATATATCTATAGATATAAATAAATGTAAAGATAAAACATTCTTCAATGTTCAGTCAATAGATGAATTCGACTTACCGGGCTTTGGAAGAGGTGATTTGAGATCGTTATTGCTTAATTGTGGATTTTCTTGCACCTGTGGAATAAAAACGTATACATTAATACATTTAATGGGATAGAGTTTAATTCTCAAGGTGGCTGGTACCTAGCAGCTGGATCCAAGGACCGCGTTTGTTCGCCACTAAGTGGTTTGGATGTATAAAGACCTAGTTTATCACTAGAATAGATATTGCTGACTTATAATTTTTATTTATATTATTAGTATTGTTGTTTATGTATGTATATATATATTACAATTACAATTTGGTATAATGTATCTATTTTATTTTTATTTATATTTGTATTTTAATGTACCAAGTTTTTGATGTACCAAGATTTGTATTTTAGTGTATTATAGTTTATTTATATTATAAAGAATTATATATCGCATATTTATTAAATTATGTTTTATATTCTTTAAATATGTTGCCTATACCTCCATCTAAATTAATATGTTTCAATTCAGCCTACGGTTGCCTGGAAGAGATTGCTGCCTAGCAATAAGGCCGCCGATTGTACAATTATTAAGATTTTTTTTTAATCTTGTATCTAGTATTAATAATTTTAAAAGTGCAATAAAGTGTTATCTATCTATCTATCTATAATGATGATAAAGCAACCCCCATCGAGCTTTGAGTTATTGAAAAGTTTGTTGTCAAGTAAAACAATAAAATATACCTATATATTTCTAAATATGATTACAAGTGCTGTAGCGTGATAAGCGAAAACACATTAACATATTTTTAGAGCTTACAGTTTTTCATATCCAGCGGGAATTGAACCCGCGTCCCGCCGCGCGATACTTATAAAGTGTCAGATCTCAAAATCAAGCAGTTATATTTGTACTTCTTATTGAATTTATCTGATTTTCAAAATTAAATATTATTGGGCACACTGCACACTAGAGGCTATGCTCGGAGTTTCATTGCGCGATAAAATCCGGAACGTGGATATTCGCCAAGAAACCAAAGTCAACGACATATATAGATATATATATATATATATATATATATAGCCATAGATGGCTTTTAGAATTTGCAAGTTGTAGTGGCAATGATCGGGCCACATTGCTCGATGAACTGATAACCGATAGGGAAGAAAGGTTCTCCATTACACCGGAAGAAGTAGAGTTGGTAGGCCTCTACTAGGTGGACTGACGACATTGTTGATGTCACGGGTAGCCAATGGTTGCAAGCGGCTAGTAGCCATTCTTTGCGGCGTTCTTTTGGAGGTGTTTGTTAATTAGTGGACGTCTTCCGGCTGATGATGATGACACTACAGGCATTTTTTAAGAACTTATTTTATAATTGCACATATAAAAAACATGAAATTATAAACGGTCCGGAACATGACTCATGATTAATTACATATACATAATGAATATATACATAATATATATAACAATTATATAATATAAAATAAATAACCGCAACAGGTGTGAGAACTATGTTGACAAGTAGAAGAAGAGAGTCGAAAAGTATGACGTCATCACTTAGAGTGGGACAAAGTCAAAAAGGAGATCTTTATACATATTTACACCGTGATATTTACAGTACTTATTACAATTTCGATACAATACATACATATACAATTACATTTTACAATAATTGATAAACTCAGACCATGTACTTAGTCGGTCTGAGTTGATAAACGATTGCCTCAATCTTGTACCGTCCGCAAACAACTTCGGTTGTAATGTACCCAAGACTTGACGCCCAAAATAAAATTGATAATAGCGACAGAACGTTCACGATTATACGTAAATATGCTAATGTATAGTCCGTAAGTGAATTGACGAGGTCCTCACGAGGCGAGACGGCGATGGCTTTTTTTTTTTTATGGCTGATAGGTTAGCCTTTGACCACTATCTCACCTGATGGTAAGTGATGACGTGGTCGAAGATGTTGTTCAGGCTAACCTAGAAGTACTGGCTCTCAAGGACAGCTGCCGGAACACACCGTTAGGTGCTTGGCGACAGATTTTCTACTTGAGGGTGGTAGCTAGCCAGGCGGGCATTCGCAAAGTGCCCTACCACCATGCTATAACGACTGCCATCCTAGGACAACAACCGGGACCGACGGCTTTCAATACATACATATACAATTAAACTTTACAATAATTGATAAACTCAGACCGTGTACTTAGTCGGTCTGAGTTGATAAACGATTGCCTCAATCTTGTACCGTCCGCAAACAACTTCGGTTGTAATGTATCCAAGACTTGACGCCCAAAATAAAATTGATAATAGCGACAGAACGTTCACGATTATACGTAAATATGCTAATGTGTCCGTAAGTGAATTGACGAGGTCCTCACGAGGCGAGACGGCGACTGCGATGGCAGAATTACGGAGCCCTTGTTCGAATGCGCCCGCGCCGTGTCGTACGTCAATGTGTCACCAAAGCGGTGCTAGGGGTGCCACACATGTTTTTACACGGTCGTGCAACCTTGAACACGGTATCGTGTAATCGGATACTAAATTTTAAACTTATTTTTTTTGTATATTATATTATTAATACAAGGGCGACGAAGCAACGCTCGATACTTCTATAAAACGAGTTTTCCCAAGGATAAAACCTAGATAGATCGATGTATCGTCCTAAACACTCGTACGATTAAATACTAATAAATTTATTAAAGCCGTTTGTGAGGTCGCGACTCAAATACAAATTTCGCTAGGTACAATTTGTATATAATTTTTAAGGATATAAACTAATATATATATATATTTTTTATGTTATTGTGAAGGAACAAGCGCGAGGCCCACCTGATGTTAAGCGGTATCCTCTGCCTATAACAGATGCATTTTATCACAAGTGACGAACTGCACTGCGCCCATCACCATGAGACATAGTTGTTAAGTATCATTTTTGCCTGTTATTTCACTGGCTCTGAAGGACTGCTGCCGGAACACACCGTTAGGTGCTTGGTGATTTTCTACTTGAGAGTGGTCGCTAGCCAGGCGGGCATTCGCATAATGCCCTTCCACCATGCGGTGAAGCTCAAGCTCTGGGCGGGATTCGAACCATGGACCTGCTGCGCGGCAGTCCATAGCCAATGCCACTGAGCCATCACTGCTTCAAAAAAATAAAGATTATATTATAGATAGGTATAGGTATACTTAGAATATTAATATATTTTAGAGGACTGACGATATAGTGGATTTCGATAATACGATAGATGAAGATGGCCATCAGCAACCATTTACAATAAAATTTCATCATGAAGCACTCGTACCGTAGCTTACCTAGCCATTCTTGATCGATCAGCTAAGTTAAGGAATGTCAGCAGCGGTCTTGACTTGGATGGGTGATCGCTAGTGACACTACTACTTTTACTATTGAGCGCTTCCGTGCTTCGAAGGGCACGTTAAGCCGTCGGTCTCGGTTGCTGTCTTAGTATGGCATTTGTTATAATATGGAAAGGCATTTTGTAAATGCACGCCTAGCTAGGTACCACTCGCAAGTAGAAAATCTGTCACCAACATTGTGTTCCAGCAGCTGTCCTTGAGATCTAGAAGTTCAAGGTTGACCTGGACAACATCTTTCTTCGACCACATCGTTACTTACCATCAGGTGAAACAGTGGTCAAAGGATAGCCTATCAGGTATAAATAAAAAAAGAAGGTCAATGTTCAACAGGTGACAATGATGATGATTTCATGATATACATATCTGTCTAGGGGCTTTACCCACGCGGTATTTGGTATCTCGATATACCTACCTCGGTAATAACTTTGAAATACCAATTCGATGTGTCATGGAGCAAGTATACGTACACTGAGAAAAACGACTTGGAGCTTAAATCAAATTTGACCTTTTACCGTTGAATTGTAACTACGCAAGGTGAATTCACAAGTCTTAAGATGATATTCACCAATCAATAAAAATGTACCATGTTTTATAATAAACAAAACCGTCAAAAAACGCCTTCCGTAAAGTATTTTCAGAATTGAACTTGTTATACGATAATAATTGCAGTATTGACCATAAAATATACCTTACTTTTACGGCGGTTTATATACGGTGATTATTATAACGTACGACTTAATCAGCCTCATCGAAAAGTCAATATTTAAGAAAAACCACAAAATACACCTTAAATGAAGACGAAAATAAACATTCGCCTTCACTGACCTCGTTTAACGCCTTCTAGTGGGAAGGCGTTTTTGTACGTATTTACTTTTGTTCGGTTTTTTGCCTTCATACCATATAAATTGGCCGTCATTAGGGCGCTTTTTCTCAGTGTAGCATAATAATTCAGTTCAGTAAAATAAAGCGTAAATATGTAAAAAGAAATGTACTTCTCATTAGGTACCGCTATGATTTCGGACTCATCAAGTTCACAATTGGCGAAGGTATAACCATACTGATCCAAGTGACATTTTTTCTATATTGGAGTTAAATGCAACAAATGCAAGGAAAAAAATATTCAATTGATGCCACATTGATCCAAGTACAAAAAGCGCCTTAAATTGCTAGAGGACCCCAATTTTTCACTTTAGAATTACACTTCAAATATATATCCTGCTATACTGATCCAATTTTTATTTTTTATCTGGTTTTTTTTCTGCAGAAACTAACATTTTGACTACTTTTAATCAAAATATTTTATTATAGATTTTTATTTTATTTTGTCTGGCATATTAGCCATCATTTCGATAAATATTAAAGCATATTAAATCACCTATTTTTTTAAAACAAGTTCAAACTGCTCAAGGGGTGGATGGACGCGGGTTCGAATCCCGCACATGACTTAAATTTTTCCTATCATATATTTGTGATTTTGTAAAGTTCAAACCGGTTTCCTTGTTTTTCTCAATATAATGAAAATGATACTAGGATCAGTATGGTTCTACCGTCGCCAATTAACAAAACACGCACAGATTCCAATTTCAATTGGATTGGTTGATTGATTTGGCGCTTGAAAATGATCGCATCCGATTGGTCGCGTCAAGGTAATGTTGTTGTGGTTTGCGCCTTGCTGTTTTTGAGCTTGACTTACATTTCTTTACATAATTTATTCGTAGGCGTAAAAGAATTAAAACAAACAAGCTCATTGCACATTTATAGTAGGGAACTGTCAATTACAAACGGCCACAATCGAATTTAACGAATAAATAAAGAAGATACGAATGGAATGGTCACTACAATAGGGGAATAGGGGACAGTCCCCTTCGTGACCGCGGCTTACGTAAGGTGATTATAACATCGTCATGGTCGGACGTCAGTTTAACTTCCGCATTTACGATCTCTTTTTAGAAACATAAATTTACTTATATAGGTTCATATTTTAAATTTCATACATTTTAATATTGTTAGGTTTGCAATAACGCCTGCTATGCGGATTACATTACAAAATCATAAATTAAAAATAGATATTCACAAAAATCCCGCACATGACTTAAAATTTTTCCTATCGTATATTTGTGATTATGTAATAAATAATATTTTAACAAAACATTAAATTAATATTTTAGAAAAACACTTTAAAAATATATCTAGTAACAATTCCGCCTTATTTTCCTGTTGAGCCGACGCTACGTCGTAAACGCCACGTACCCAAACTGCAAGAATTTTCGTCGTGTCTCATCCATTACATTACCTGAGCACCCTCAGGAGGTCTTGACCCTGCGAGCGCACGATTGAAGAGTCAAGACCGTTTGCGTTTGTGACGTCACGTCGGCTTAACAGGAAAATTAGGCGGAATTGTGTGGTACATACATTTCATATCGTTTAAGTGTTTTTCTTTAATTAATTGTTTTCTTTAAATAATTTTGGTTATTTAATATGAATTTTCACAAAGTAACGTCTGAATCTATTAATAAACATAATATTACCTTTATCATTTTTCATCATTTTCTAAGAAAACCACGTTTTGCAGCTAATTTATTATATAACTTGAACAAGTGGCAGATATCGATTACCATATTCAATTAACACATTGAACAGGATAATGAGAATAATTATAATCTGTTTAATTGACAATTAAATCGTAATTGGTAACCGTGAGCGCGGCATCAATTGCTTTATTGCTAACATTACATTACCTGAGCAAACATATGCTTGACTGCAATGGTGATATGTTACCCTAACCTATGTTGTTGCATAGATAGATATATCTATATATTTTGTATCAAATGCTTTAAATACATTGTGTTACCATTTCAGCATTAGGCATGTTTTTTTTCCTAATTTAGCATTTTTTATTTAGGTTAGGTTTAAAGATATTTATTATCATAAAGACAGACAGTTTGTCACTTACATGATAACATAATTACAAAATATTTTACAATTTTAGTCGTACCTATTTATCATATTTAATTATCAAAATAAATTAACTAATTGAACATAACCACAATACAATGAATAATATAGACTTACTTCACCCTTCTTTTTTTTTACTTATAACTATAACGATACATCTTCTGTAATGTATTCGGCTAAAGTATTTTTAAAGGCATGAAGTGAGTTAACATTTTTTATTTGTGAGGGTAGCCAGTTATAAAGTCTGGCACCTTCATTTGTGAGCATTGTCTTACCGTAATTTGTTCGATGCTTTCTTCTCTTATTTACATTACGAAAGAGTTATCTTAGGAAAAAAATATAAGCAAAACATTAAGTTTATGAAGGTATCTATAATATATAGGTATGTATGATACTAAATTGTTTCCAATATACACTATGTATTTGATTCGTCAATCATTGATGATTTAGTGAAACTCACTCCACATAATAAGCGGTTTTTTCGTTAGGCATGATGGATTACCTGTAATTGAACTTTCGCTAATATGTCTACTGAACTCTGTATGAAATGCTTATCTAGTATTAAGTCTGTAGGAAAACCTTCTATATATATTTATGTTATAACACAAATGAATAATTCATATTTCCGCTGTTACTTTTTATTATAGACCAGATATTTTAATTTATATTAATTTGTATTGTCATTTGATTGGTGTAATTCACATTAGTACCTATTTAATAGTTTACATTAATGATTAACATTATTTATTATTAAAAATAATATTTATCTCATTGACGTTTGTAATTATTGACATGAATTTTTGAGTTTGTAATTATTGACAGGAAATTTAATTTGTAATTATTGACATGGATTTTAACTTGTAATAATGGACGATGACTTATTTATCATAATGCATAGTAGTTGAATTTGATTTAATTGGCAACATTTTAGATAAGACTGTAATTTGAATTATTGGTTTTCGTTTGTATTCTTTGGTGAAGGTATTTAGAATCTGAAATTATTGTAATCGTTATTTCTTTAATAATATTATGTTACATACACGATTGAATTAGGACACTCCTGTAATAACTTGTGTATATGAATTTGAAATAAATAAATATATAAATAAATAAAAATTAAATGTAAGTTAAATCTTTTTGAAGAAATTGTCCAACTAGAAAACGTTTGCTAAACACAATACACATTTTCTGAACCACCACAATATCCTCTACCAGCAGATACCCTATTATCAATTATTACAATTATTAATAATTTATTCCGAAAAAAGTGGCCATTCGAGTTAGGCTTCGCATTTTAGAATTCCGCATTCCAAAAGTTTTGTTTTCGCGCTTCAATTCCTTACAAATTAACACATACATATTTACATACATTACACATACATTTTTATTATTTGAGGATAGTAGCGATCTAAGACGAGTATTTCATTTTTTTTTTTATGCCTGATAGGTTAGCCTTTGACCACTATCTCACCTGACAGTAAGTGATGATGTGATCGAAGATGTTGTTCAGGCTAACCTAGAATTACTAGCTCTCTAAGACAGCTGCCGGACCACACCATTAGGTGCTCGGCGACAGATTTTCTACTTGAAGGTGGTAGCTAGCCAGGCGGGAATTCGCAAAAAGCCCTACCACCATGCTATAACGACTGCTATCATGAGACGACAACCGGGACTGACAGCTTAACGTGCCCTCCGAAGCACGGAAGCGCTCAGTAGCAATGCCACAAGCCTACTATCCAACTCATGACCGCGGCGGACGTTGCTTAACTTAGCTGATCGTTTAAGAACAGCTAGCTCTTCAAAAGAAGGGCATTCGCTAAATGTTCTATTATCATGCGCTGATGCTCCAGCCCTCATCAGGCTACGAACCATGCAACCCCCTGGATGTCCATTACCATTTCAACCGCTATCATTGCTTCAAAAGATTGCATCAGATAAAGTACTTTCCTCCTTACCAACCCTTATAACTAATTAAAAATAATGAATATTAACTTAGATAAATTTCATTTAAATACCTTATTAGTGTGCGGGTCAAATATAAATTTATTTTCTACTTCTTTCCTTGGCGTTGCCGCTATCACTGTTAACGGCGTTGGTATAGACCTCATTTCCTGGAAATTAAATAATTTCATTAATTAACTGAATATAAATTATTAATTGGTACTAACACTTAATTAAATCATTAACGACACTATTTTTCGTGAGAACTATAAAACGATAAATTCATTTTAAATTACAAAATATAATTAAAGCAAAGTGAGTATTAGCATCAGGCGTTACTTTAATCGATGTTAAATTATAAATAAATCCATATTAAATTATAAGAAATATTATTTTTAATATTGTTGTGTTTGCAATAACGCCTGCTTGGCGAATTAATCCCGATACGATGGTTGAAGAAACGAGAGCAAAAATTAGAGTTGTGAGTCATTGTGTCATGTCAGCTCAATTGGTTAGAGCATACCCCGGCTAAGGGGGTGGATTGACGCGGGTTCGAATCCCGCACATGACTATAATTTTTTCTCTCGTAAATTTGTAATTTTGTAATATTATAAGAAATCATTGAATTAATAACATCTAAAATTATATCACTCGACAGGTTAGTTGATTATGATATTGAGCTCACTCTCGATCGTGCGCTAGAAGAGTGAACAAGACCTGCTGAAGATGCTTTGTGCAGAAGCGAACCGCGTCGAAAACTGTGCCAGCAACGTAATCTGACGTCACATCGGCTTAATTAGAACAAATAAAAAATTTAAAAAAAAATTATGTTTAAAAAAATTAAATAAAGACGGATATGTCACGATTACTTTCTTACAAAATACTTTTTCTGTTTATTAATTTTTAACCCTAAACATTCTTTGTGAGGTTTACTGTTTTCTTAATATTTAATTTCATAAATAATATTTATTTCATACAACATATTGCACTAATTTCCGCAAAGTAACACAAGAAGAGCAGCGCGATCAGAGCATACCCCGGCTATATAGTCTAGTCAACATGTCAACAAGTGCTTTTTAGGTCGAAATTTTTTCTAATTTTCCGAATATTATGATTTTGGTGTCATTCGATTCGGAATGGCTTGTTGAAACTTTTTGAGAAAATTGAATGGCCGCTCGCAAAAATTAATAAAATAATTAAGTAAAGAAAAGGGAGTTTGTTTTTTGCAAATAACTCGAAAACTATTTGAGGTTTTAAAAAAGATTTGAGGTTTCAAAGAGAGTAAGAAAATTCCTAAAGATAAGTCCGCACTCCCGGAACTGTAGGATCAATATTTATAATTTTCCCAGAGGGTTGAAAATACGCCCGAAAACGGGTACTCCGGCTTGCCCAAGCCACACTCACTTTGGACATTCAATGAATAAATATTATTTTAACTTATTTTGAAAATTAAGAAGCGAAAAAATTCAGACACCTAGAGGATAGATCAAAGAACAATAATCCGCGGTCCAAAAATTTTTTATTTTAATTTTTTTACTTTATTATTTTTTTGCTAGCGGCCCTTAAATTTTCTCAAAAAGTTTCTACAAGCCAATCCGAATCGAATGACACCAAAATCATAATTTTCAGAGAATTAGAAAAAGTTTCGACCTAAAAAGCACTTGTTGACAAGACTAATAGGGGTGGACAGCGCGTGTATGAATCACGCACATGACTATTATTGTTCCTCTCGTTGTAATTTTGTAATTTTCACGATACTTCAAGTCATGGTCGAAGTAATCTATAGCTGGAGGCTCTACACATTTTCTACGCAATTTTAATTGCTAAAACTTTAATTACCCGCCCACCGCTGTCAAAATACGTCCGATTATTCTGATCGTATCGAAAGACTAACTAAAGATAAAGACAGAGAACGAAATCATATTTCAGACTAAACAAACAATGTTGAGCGGAAATCAAGCACACGACATTTGAACTTCCGTTTGGTTTTTAATCAATCCATAGTATACTTTAGTAGAGATAGCCTTTATATATGCTAGAGATAAAAGTATTTGGAATAAAAAAAAGAAGGTTTTTGGATCACTTGGGTCATTAATGAATTGAATAAGACATATACCTACACATATATTTTTGTGTTATTTAGTTTTAACAAAATTTTCTTGTCTAATAGTAACCGTCACGCTTGGACTGTGTCCAGCTGCAGTATCATCGTCCTCGTTCTTCTCGACACTGCACTGAGCTTGTCGCACCAAGACTTTAGTCATGTCTCTTTAGTACAGTAATTTCACTAGCTACACGATTAAAACAACTGCTTCGAAGCAGAATATCAGATAATGCGGCGGTAACCACCAAGCCGGACTCCAGTTAAAGAGACCTACCAACTGGAATCAAACATGAAACTTATTAAAAAATATTATACATACCTTTAAAATACTTTCTATTGGCGGTTGACTGCTATCAATAGCACTCTGTGAACAAAAAAAAACTTTATTATTTCGAATTCTTTTAATTTTATTTCCTAAAATAGTTTAGCCAATGAATGAGTACTCCATTCCATGGCAGTTTATAAACTAACCATTGGTTAAAATTCTATACATTGTTCTACAATCTTAACACATTAAATGTTGAAAAATAATACCTTAAACTAGGTTTGCCTGTAATTGTGTAACTGATAAGCTGGCATTTCCTGCCTAAGCCTGTCTCGCTCGTGATAAAGTAGAGCAAGTATCTCGTAAAAAAATAAGGCTTCAAACACACATATTTGAAGCAGTGATGGCTCAGTGACTATAGACTACCCCGCAGCTCCATGGTTCGAATCCCGCCGAGGCCTTGAGCTTCACCGCATGGTGAGGGCATTTTGCGAATCCTCACCTTGCTAGCGACCACCTTCAAGTTCTGTCGCCAACGGTGTATTTCGGCAGCTGTTCTTGAGAGCCAGTAATTCTAGGTTAAGCCTGTCAACACCTTCAACCAAATCATCACTTACTATCAGGTGAGATTGTGGTCAAAGGCTAACCTATAAGCAATAATAAAAAATAAACTTTAGTGAATGTTGGTAGGGCGTTGAGCCTGTCTGGCTAGCTACCGCTATCGTGTATAAAATCTGTCACCATGCATACATATGTATGCTCGATAAACATAATTATAAACATTTCGAACAAAATTGCTTCATTCAAGATTAAGGCCATCTTTTCAACATACATCGGCTTTTAGTACCAAAATCATAAAAATACAATCTACACTTTGCGTCGTTGAAGATACATTCTCACGTATGTATTTATATTCATAATGCTTATTTACGCAAATTACCTGTCAAACAGTTCCAAGTAACTCAAGTTGGCAAACACAAAGTCGGTGACGTGATTTTTTATGTGAGCAAAAGATATATACGTATTCCGAGAAAATCATTGTACGAAATAAATACAAAAGGGAGAAACGGATAATACCTCCACCTTTGTGACTCTCGCATTACTTAAAAGCGTTTGTTGAACGATTACATAACTAGAATATATAATATAAAAGCTATCAATGTTTTCAGATTAAAATATATCGGTACGATCCAGTCATGTGTGTGCATTGTGCAATGGGAATCCATAGACGGGAGTCATAGAATGGTACTGGCAGGATCCGAACCAGGGATGGTTCGGATCCTGCCAGTACCATTATTGGTAGTATACATTTTGCGAAGAAGTACTGGCTTCCGGGAACAGCTACAGAAACGCACCGTCAGGTGCGTGGCGACAGATATTTTACTCTAGGGTAGTAGCTAGCCAGGCGGGCAATTGCAGATATTATTGAACTCCAAGATTCGAATCCTGTGGTCCCCTTCCAAATAGAGCATTTTGCGAACCTAGAAGTACTGCCTCTCAAGTACAGCTGCCCGAACGCACCGTTAGGTGCTTGGCGACAGATTTTCTACTTGAGGGTAGTAGCTAGCCAGGCGGGCATTCGCAAAATGCCCTGCCACCATGCCATAACGACTGCCATCCAAGACAACAACCGAGACCGACGGCTTAACATGTCCTCCGAAGCACGGAACCGCTCAACATTAAATGTCACCAGCGGTCACCCATCCAAGTCTTGACCACAGCGGACGTTGCTTAACCTTAAGAACGACTCATCAAGTTTCGCTAGGTTATAAAACGTATCTGGCAATGAATGGGTGCTTAAACGCTTCTGTCTACCCCCTCGCTGACACTAAGGCATGATTATATGAAAATCTCCTTCTGTATACATGGGTAAAATCCGTTAAAAACATTTTGACACATTTAAATTTAGAACAACACGAGCGTCCTTTCTTTATAACAGTAGGTTTTTTTTTTTATGCTTAATAGTTTAGCCTTTGACCACTATCTCACCTGATGGTAAGTGATGATGTGGTCGACGATGTTGTTCAGGCTAACCTAGAAGTACTGGCTCTCAAGGACAGCTGCCGGAACACACCGTTAGGTGCTTGGCGACTGATTTTCTACTTGAGGGTGGTAGCTAGCCAGGCGGGCATTCGCAAAATGCCCTACCACCAAGCAATAACGACTGCCATCCTAAGACGACAACCGGGACCGACGGCTTAACGTGCCCTCCGAAGCACGGAAACGCTCAGTAGTAATGTCACTAGCGGTCACCCATCCAACTCATGACCGCGCGCGACGTTGCTTAACTTTGCTGAACGGTTGAGAACAGCTAAGTAAACTTCGCTACGAGCGCTTCAAATATTCATAATTGCCCCGCTTTAATAATCTAGATTAATCTAGAAGTACCTACTAGCCAAGCTCCTGTGGTGGATTTCCACGCACGATTCCTATCTTTGGCCATTAATATAACGCCCACTTGTTGCCCTATCAAAGACTCGGGGAAATGTTGAGTACGAGCGTGGGAAGTTCAAAGTTCATGACGCCTTACAAATACCGGGAGTAAATGGATAAATATTATTGGCATCCCTTAATCTCCCGCAAGGGTATATACAAATATTAGCTTTTATAAGGAAAAAAAAACGTTATCCAGCCACAAATCAATATGATCTTCCTACTCTTATTCAAACTCATATGGGGGACGGCATGTATGTCTTCTCTAACAATACAAAGGACAGCAAAAAAACTTTTCGCTGACAATCTACGAATAAGTGTAAAGAAGTGTAAGGTATGTTCGAGTAAGTTCCGGTTATACTACCTAGAACATAATTATTTACTAAATAAAACACTATCTTTGCGTTTCGCAGTCATCGATTTAGCCTATCCATCGGTTAAAGCTTGAAACGCGCTGCATGTTAACTGTCATTTTTATCATTCAGTTATCTGGGTAGTATAACCGGAACTTACTCGGACATTCTGAAACAGGCCCTAACTCTCACACAGATATCGCTTTGATTTCAGACTCATGAAGTTCACAATTAACAGAACACGCACAATCTTCCGAATTCAAATGGATTGGTTTATTTATTTGGCGCTTAAAAATAGCATCCGATTGGTCGCGTCAAGGTAATGTTGTCGCGCCGCACGGTAAACCTCCCTCGCCACGGTAAGATTTTCGTTTTGCTACTTTTTAGCTTGACTTACATTTCTTCACATATTTATTCATAGCTACACACATAATTGTACATACTATTATAAATTATACTACACATTCCATGATTGTACAGTTTTGTTTTCAGTTCTTAAGCGCTCGTATCGTAGCTTGCTCAGACGTTCTTAACCGATCAACTAAGTAAACGCTTCCGTGCTTCGGAAGACACGTTAAGACGTCGGTCGCGGTTACTGTAGGATGACAGACGTTATAGCAAGGTAGTAGGGCATTTTGCGAATGCCCGCCTACCTAGTGCTAGCTAGCGCCCTCTGGAAAATCTGCCGTCAAGCACCTAACGATGTGTTCCGGCAGCTGTCCAGTTGTTGAGAGCCAGTCATTCTAGGTTAGATAGTGGTTAAAAGTTAGCCTATCAGCAATAAAAAACTTTGTATGGAATAATCAATGACATTTAAAAAAATAACTTAAAATTATAAATAAATATGTACCTAAAACTACCATACAAAAGTATTATTGATCTTAATATTTTTATTATTGCAATAACGCATGCACCGCACAAAATTACGAGGAAAAATCCGTTTATAATGACATCGCAGGGAAATAACAAACACGTCATACAAAGCATTTTATAGAAAATAAAAATCAATGAGATTGTCGAATGACCAACCGCAAATTCCCTTGCGAGATATTAGTTGGATTCTCTATTTATTACTACATACTACATGCACCTTTCTCTTCAATCGTAAATGTTTTAAGACGAGTTTGGAATGTAATTTTTTTGCACAAACCACCAATGAACAATGCGTGATCTTCAACTATCAATTCCCGACTAAGACTCGAAACAAAAAAAGCCCTGCTCGCGCCGAGCATCGTCGGAAACCAAGTGACTCTTCCGAACACTGTTACGAACCGAAGGTGTTAGGAATCATGTCGGTCTTATATCCGACTTAGTTATAAAGAATTTTATGTGAAAACCAAACTTTCCTGGGTAATTACGTCATAATAAGCTGTTGGTACGCGGCGTCATAATAAACGGATTCTATACTGTACGTCTTGGTATGTCTATTAGTATCTTCTAGTATAAGTCTTATAGTATAAGTTTTTTTGCTAGCGAAATTTTCCCCAAATCTTAGCTTATTACTTAAGCTAAGATATTTCTCTATACATATTTATCTATTCTTCCTTTGAATTTTACATAACAGTTTTTTACCGAAGGAACACGGGTAGATGAAGACAGGGAAGAACTGGCAAAAACTTGTTCCGAAATAATGCTTTAAATAAGAAACAGGAGTTTCCTTTAAGTAACTTATAATATGCGTTGATTGGTACGAAACATGGTTTTTGCATGGTGGTAGGGTATTATGCGAATACCCGCCTGGCTAGCTACCACCCTCAAGTTGAAAATCTGTCGCCAAGCACCTAACGGTGTGTTCCGGCAGCTGTCCTTGAGAGCCAGTACTTCTAGGTTAGCCTGAACAACATCTTCGACCACATCATCACTTACCATCAGGTGAGATAGTGGTCAAAGGCTAACCTATCAGGCATAAAAAAAAAAAAAAAAAAAAAAAAAAAAAACGCAAAACGATCGTAGTATATTTGTACTGTGAACAAGAAGATCTTATTCTCATGACGATTAACATTAACGATGAATGAAAGAAGGGATGTTGAAAGATGATGATGATGATGATAAACTAACCTGAGGCTGACTGAAACCATTGGGCATCCGAAGTGGCGGCGGCCGGTGTACTGGCGCGCCCGTACTCGTGCCATCACTCTGAACCAACAGAAATATCAAATCAATTATTTACTTTAATCAAAATACATAAAATCACGCCTCTTTCCCGCAGGGGTAGGCAGAGACCACAGATTTCCACTTGCTACGATCCTTACAAATATCTTTCGCTTCATCTACACTCATCAATCCTTTCACACATAAGCGTCGGTTTAGGATACTCCTGAACTGGCCTTTTTCCAGAACGTCCTCATCTGATTTCGGAACGTTCGCCTAGGTCTTCCCCTTCCAACACTTCCGTTCACTTTTACCACGTATACCTGTTTAGTCAATTTCATTTCATTACTTCTTTCTTTTCTTCATTTCTCATTTTTTCATATCTTAAATCAATTTATTGCAAAATTAAACATTGTATGTGTAGATCTTAGTATATATATAATGATACATTGATATAACATAATGAACCTACTTGGGTGGCTTTTTCGATTGTTCTGGTAATTTCTTGAATTCATATTGTAATTAGCCATTGAGTTTGGCTCCGCATTTTTATTCTAGTTTTTTTTGTTCTAGTTGGGTACTTAGGAGATACATCCGTTTATCTCTAAAAATAACTTACCTTACACCTACTAATTAAAAAGTATACTGTTTGACTTTTTAGTCTAAGTTGAACTCATTTCATACAAGAACGCATTAATGATGGTAATATACTCTTCTACTGCTTAAATGATTAACACAAAATATGAATGAGTAGAAAGCTTATTTACTGACTAATTTCATTCCTAGAAATGAAATAAAGTTCTGAATGGTTACCACCGCTGACGCTTGTATAGAAAATATTTAGTCACTGTATTTGCAAACTTCCAGGTCATCAAAATGCTAATAACTACTTGTATATGCGTTTACGCATACTGAACGAGATTATTAAAATTATGTCAGATTGAAAAATAAATTGCCTACTGATTAACACCAGGTCGGCCTCGTGCTTGTTCTTGCACAATAATAAAAAAAACACGTTTTATAAATTATTGGAGCACAAATATTTTTTTTATTTCCCGGGCGGGAATCGAACCCTCGTCCTCAGATTTTGCGCCGAATGCATTAACCACTCGGGCACCAGGGCTCGCTCTTTCGAGGCCAATTTTCGTATTCCAATTGTATTACTTTAACAGTCATAAGCCCACGTGGTGTTAAGCGGCCTAACCTATGCCGATAACATGCATTTCGTCACCATGAGTAAAAAAGTGGCCTCTGAGACATAAAATTGTTAGTCTCATATGCCTGTAATTTCGTCAGTACACATACCCTTCAAACCGGAACACCGTAATGCGAACATTACTGCTTGGCGGCAGAAATAGGTATGGACACAGTACTTTACGAGACAGACTTGGTCACAAAAAAGTTCTACAGCAATTAAAAAAGATTTACGTGAAGATTTGAGATTTTCATATGTTTTTGCAGAAATGTGCTTATAGATAATAAACATTCCGTGCTCTCCATTCAACTGTGTAAGTATTCCAACTGTGCTAAATAATAATCGACATTGTCAGTCAGTTGTGAGAGCCGTTTTTTTGCAATTTGAAAACAACGGTTTTTGTGTACGCCCTCCACAAAAGGCAGTACGAGACCGACAGATCTATTGTTATATAAAAGTAACAACAAAACATTTTTATTGTTCAAAACATTTAAATAAAACATACTATATTCCTTTGATGTTTTCTACAGTAAAGCAACAAATCGAAAAACTTTTGACGACCTCATTAATCATTATACACAAAGCTGAATTGTCAGTTTAGGAATCTAATCAAAGTATCACGAAACGAACTTCACCCGCGGATGAATAATTTATAAAAGCATAAACTAGTTCAGTATGTGCGACACGTCATACATTATGAACCGAGTTGCGAATAGCTCGATCACGAGCACTCCTAATTAACATCCACAGTAATTGACTTTTATTTGTCTTTTAAATTAACTTGCCAGAGCACGCCTTCGGAGTTCTAAACATAAATAATGTTCGCCAACATATCGAAATTCACTGAGAACTCGACGAAGAAGCATTTTGAAGAAACGCCTCGATAAGCATAGTAAATTTCTGCTGCAGTCATATTTTCAAAGACATTTTCAAACACCCTTAGCAGCGGAAAAACTTTTAATGGAATATATTAGGTCCTTACATATGAAATTGGCGTTTTGTATGGGAGGAACAAAAAGTCGAATATTTTTTAATATAATATATTTAATTAATCAAAGTATGAACCATTATTTTCTATGCACTTTTGCCATCTCATAGGTAGTTCATTGATCCCTTTACTAAAAAAACCAGTCGGACGGGAATCAATAAAATCTTTGAAGGCGATTTGGACTGCCCCATCGGAGTTGAATTTTTTCCCTTGCAAGAAGTTATCCAAATTTCGAAAAAAATGGTAATCTGTTGGAGCAAGGTCCGGGGAGTACGGAGGATGTCTTAGACTTTCCAATTGAAGCTCTTCTAATTTAGTAGCCGTCTGTAGCGCAGTGTGTGGTCTAGCGTTGTCGTGAAGCAGCAGTGGCGTGGAGCGATTGACCAGCCTAGGTTGTTTAGCCGCTAGCTTTTCCATCATGGTTTGCAATTCCTGACAATAGACATCAGCCTTAATAGTCTGGCCAGATTTGAAAAAACTGTAATGAACAATACCGGCACTAGTCCACCAAACGCTTACAAGTAACTTTTTTGGGGTTAATTTTCGCTTGGGGCAGGATTTGGCTGGCTGGCCAGGATCTAACCATTGCGCTGAGCGCTTCCGATTATCGTAAAGAACCCATTTTTCATCACAGGTAATGATTCGGTTTAAAATACCTTCATTATTGTGCCGGTTTAGTAATGTAACGCAGCAGTCGACGCGCGTTTGCCGGTTTGTTTCAGTCAATTCGTGAGGTACCCACCTTTCAAGCTTTTTAATCTTCCCAATTTGCTTCAAGTGAATTAAAACAGTTTTATCACTAACATCGCAGCCTGCAGCTAACTCGGACGTGGTTTGCGATGGATCCGCTTCCACAATAGCCTTCAACTCTTCATTATCAACTTGAGTCTCAGGCCGTCCACGGGGCTTGTTCTGCAGGTCGAAATTTCCAGAACGAAAACGTTGGAACCAAAAACGAACTGTGTTTTCTTTTGCAACACGACCGCCATACACATCATTCACCCTTCGAGTTGTTTCCGCAGCACTAGTGCCACGGCGGAACTCGTACTCGTAAATAATGCGATATTTAAGGTTTTCCATTTTGTAAAATGAGTGACGCAAACAGAAAAAAACAGAAGAAAAAAAACAAATGAATGACGATCATCGAAGCACAAATACATGAGTCTATAGCTGTACAAATTTGAATTTGGAATTCCTTACCAAAGAGGAGAAATTCGTGATTAAAGTGGCCAGTACGAAAAACGCCAATTTCATATGTAAGGACCTAATATATATCGCCACGTATACATTACACTCTTAACGGTCATTCGGCTTTAGAACATCCCGTGACAATAACAAAATTGTATCGGGCACGGTATCGGCCGATAAACCTACAATTATTAGAAAATGTTGTTCGGTTCCCACAAGCCGTGTCGTTAGCTGTTCTTGTGGCCGCCAAGCCCCCTCGCACTCGGCATGCACGCCACGTGTCTGTTATTATTTATCCTGGCATTCAGCGTCGAAACGAGAGAAACCATATTCTTTGTCGCCGGCGAATTTCTCCTTACCTTGTTGTACGCGTAATGCCGACTGTGGACGCGTCCATTCTGAGGGGCGTGCGCTGGTTTCTTGAACTCGCTTTCGCGCCGAGACGGGAGGCCTGAGGACAAAGAAATCTCATATCAAATCCCGATCGAGATCTGCCAAAACGGGTATCACACCTGTCAAACTTGCAACCGTAAATGGAGTTGTCAAGTGGGTACACGCGACACGGACGAACTGGTCCAGCACATTGTATGCAAAAAGAAGCTTAATACGTTTTAAATGTCATTTTTAGCACGCGCCAACGTCATGAAAAATCGCTACCGGTCGCAGCCGCACCTCGTTTTCGGGGAGGTCTTTATAATAATTCGGTGTCAACGTTTACAAGCCGAGATTTTTATGGATTAATAAAAGAAGCGGGATCACCTTAGCGGAGCAAAGTCTCGAAATCATAAGGCACTTTAACTCCCGTATAACTAAAAGAGGTGGGAGGACTGGGGACGCGCCGCCGGCCTCCCCAACCGCCCCTCGGGAGCCTCGTGAGGGGAATCTCGGCTAGGTGTTTAGCTGGTTTATGGAGATTGCGATCAGGACAAAGGAGTCCAAGTTACGGCGCCTAGATTGCGAGTTGATCCATATAGTCCCCTCTAAATAGATAGCCGCCCACCTTTTTCCTATCAGGAAAGTTACAATGAGTTTACTTCGGTTACCGATACATTTTTACGACAAAGATTAATAGGTGTTATTGTTCAGCCTACTGCAACGAATGACTCAGTATTGCAATGAAACACCTGCATGTGTTGAATGGATTAGGTATTATTGAAACGTTACGCAACCGAATCAAAGCTCCAAACTGAAATGTTAGTACACGTATCCACAATTTGTCGACTTAGACAAAGGATTGGGAGTTACTGAAATAGGGCGCCAGTAGTTATTTAGTTATATAATCGTGTTTAAGGAAAATAAAGCTGCTCGTTCATAAAATGCCGTACTAACACGTGAAGTATAAAAAAGTGTACCAATGTCACTTGTAAGGAACGTGATATTTAACATTTCGAAGAGCAAGACTTATAGGGTAGTTCAAGTTCATATTTAAATATACAAGGTGAGGTGCAGTTTTTGAATTATTCATTTAATTTGACTTAACCTTAAATTTTGCTTAAAATTCGTATATATAGTGTAAACCTATAGTCTTAATTAATATATACATACATATAAAATAGGAGTTTTGGGAGATTAGGTTTTAGTACATTGAATTTTATTTATCTGGATCAAATATAGCTACTACAATGATTTAGACATCCTACAAGTCATTGCAGACTCACAGGCAGTCCAAATGTTCCATCCCACTACCAGTTGGCAGCGTGTTATAATTATTACATGTAACATACGTTAGTTTATACATCTCTAAAATATTTCCCAATACTCGCCTATATTAATGTGGCAACGGAAGAACTGACAACACTTATAAAAGCGAAGGTTTTTGAGTGTCTTTGTATGTTCGTTACTTCTTCACGCTCAAACAGGTGGACTAACTTTGATGAAATTTATTATGACAGTAGATACAACCGATTTTAGGGCTGCTTTTTTCCTAAAACTGTTTTAGCAAATATGTGATCAGGTGTTACCAAGACATTCAAGTAAGCATTCAAGTGCTAGCAGCGCACCAGCAACAATCCCGGTGAATATTATAACTAGATGCTTCGAATTTGAATTGACATCTTCTTTCTCTGAAGGCGACATGTATGATTTTGAACAGACTTCCAAAAAAGGACGTATTAAATTAAACCATAACTTTTTGTTTGTTACGCGTGTACACCGTAAATTAATAATAAATTTTGTTGATTCTTTTATATCTATAAATCGGTCCCATTTAAATTTTATCAACATCAATCAAGTCGTTTTTAAGTTACAGTCTATTAACCGAAAAATGTATTTGCGTACCTGGATGACGTAATGATCCACTAAAAAGATAAAATGCTTTGCACAAAGAAACGGAACCGACTTCCAACACTGAAAAGTATGAAATAACTTCTGGAATATAAGGTCAGTGTTTTAAATCACCATGGTACCGACTTCAACATGTAATCTAATACTTTCAACGTAACCTTTGGTTTACAGTGTTGTAACGTCAGCACTGAAAACCAAAGGTGTGCTTCAAATCTGCTGGGCAAATCTCTGCTTTCGTTACCTTTAATAAAATATTATTTAAGTGTTCATTTCATTCTACTTTAGTTTTAGTCTTTATTGTAGCTAAAGCGGAGCATCTTATATCCCCATTTTCCCTGGCTCAGTAACTCCCACGATCATGTCTTCATTATCCCGACACGTCCACTATGGTATAATCTGTGTCCAGTAATATCAACCGCATCAAGCATTCCATCAGCACGGTATTGAGGCAGCCCGAGTTCAATTACCTAAACGCACGTATGCAGTAGCTGAGCGATTGATCTATTTGATAGCTTCTTACGAACCGTAAAAGGGCTGTTGCGTAAAAATTATACGTAATTTATTGTATTTTTTCAAATTTTTGTTAGGTTTCGAATTTGTGATATGTGATAAACTTCTATCTTTTTTTACAAAATTACTAATACACGATAGGAAAAATTTAAGTCATGTACGGGATAAAAAAAAACCTATCGTATATTTGTAATTTTGTAATGTAATCCGCATAGCAGGCGTTATTGCAAACATAAACACAATATTAAATTTTTTTTTTTTTTTATTGCTTCCAGGTAAGCCTTTGACTCCTGATGGTAAGTCATGATGTGGTCGAAGGTGTTAACAGGCTTAAACCTAGAATTACTGGCTCTCAAGGACAGCTGCCGGAACATACCATTAGGTGCTTGTTGACAGATTTTCTGCTTGGTCGCTAGCCAGACGGGCATTCGCAAAATGCCCTACCACCATGCGGCGAAGCTCAGGCTCGCGGCGGGATTCGAACCATGGACCAGCTGCGCGGCAGAAGCCATTGCCACTGAGCCATCACTGCTTCGTTATAGTCATTATTAAAAAACTGTCAAGTGTGAGTTGGATTTACAGATTGAAGAATATTGATTGGTTCCATACCATTGTAGAATGTAACAAAGTATTTTCTTTTTTATTCAGATCGAAATCCGTAGCGTGTATTCTACCTTCACTTGGCCTGTTTTTAGTATTTTGTTGTTGGAATCATACTAAGTGTGGTGCTCGAATCTATTACAGTTTTTACAATAGATTAAAACGATTTATTTTTACAACAAACACCGTTTCTTGTAATTAAAAGGGAACTCCATTTTATTTTTAATTATTTGTTAAAATTCATTTCTTAGTCTATCCGCTATACGTGGATACTATATGTGGAAATTTCAACCGGCTACCTATTACCGTGCCAAAGTCACAGTCCTTTAAAGATCAGTTTAACGGACGGACGGACGGACGGTCGAACTGACGGACAGCTGAAGCTTAGTAGGTCCTGTTTTCTAGTGCGGAACACTAAAATCCAAGGCTTTTTAGACATTGATAATATAGTCGAAGTTTGGAAATATTTTTACATGGTTACAGACGGCTGCCGGATCAAATCATTAGACTTTTGGCTACAGATTTTCTATACTTGGTGGTAGATAGCCAGGTGGACATTCGCAAACTGCCCTGTCACCATGCGGAGAAGGTTAAGCCCGAGGTGGCATATGACAAATTAAAGGTAAAAAAGGGGCGAGCCTACGGGGCCAATTCCAGACTCTATATAAGGACTGTTACTCGTACTAAAAATGTCATTGTAAGAAAAACCCAATATCAGACTCCATTCGACCTTCTGAGTCAGTTCAGTTTAGATCGATTCAGTTCAGTCAAATGTTCTAAGAAAATCACTTGTGATTCCGACTTGTAAACTTACGTTCTAGAAACAGGTCCCAAGTTATTACCTCCGATGTGAGCCGTTAACAAGCTTCGAAGTTAGGTGCTACCGTGAAACCAAGTTTATAGTTAACTTTCTAAAGCATATTAATATATTGCTGTAACACTCAAGGCAGAATCCTCTAGGTGGGTAGTTCTAGATATTGGAACATCATCTAATGAGATATGGAATAGGTAATGAAGAATTTCTGATTTGCTCGTGAATTTAGAGGTATACTGAATTAGAACTCCGTTATGAGATCTGTCGACATGTATAGATCTGAATGCTAAGTACCAAAGGAGATGGACGAAATAAGAATACATGGAACAAAGTAGCGAATGTTAAGGTGGATGTATTTGTAGAGGGAATGGGAAATATTTAGCATGAATATATCAAGAAACAGCTTGAGATAATCAGTGACAGAAAAGTTAGAGTTGATTAGCGTCGAATGATAGAAGAGGCTTCATAGGTACAATTTTGTCAACACCACTTAGCGAAACAAGGACGTTTTACTATTTACCCGTTTACGTTATGGCCTGGTATAATACGGGCCGATTTTTTGTGCCTTTTTGACCCGCTTGGAATATCTTGTAACACTGTGGCCGGAAATATTTTTTTATTCGTTATAGGCATCAGGTCCACTCAATAAATAAACTATTAAAGATAAAAATGCAATGAATCATCACTTACCATCAGGTGAGGGCTAAAGGCTAACCTATTAGGCATAAAAAAAGAATGTTACAAAAGAATTGGGTGGTTTTTTGATCACGTAAGTACCAGGAATTCAGAGAACAGGAGGTGAAAAAATATAATAAAAATTTGTTTTTCCAAGTACACATAATATAACGTTTGCTAAATAAATTAGAAAATGTGCTTGCCCACTGATTGCACCAGAAATAACACCTTGCCATATGTTACCCTGGTAGCCCCTAGATACATAGTTTAGTATATATTTTTATCAATAAGAGTAAAAAAATTTAACTTGGAGGTGAATGTTTTTGTGTCATCATTTAATTAGCGTTATATAGCCTAAACATCTACATTTTCAAAAGGGTAATTTTATAACATCAATGATTAGATTGATAAGATAGACCACCCACATAAAAAATAGATATCTCCTTTTAGGACTCGCGTACAACTCAACTAGCAAATTCATTCAATAACTCGAGGCTGATTAATATTTATTTTTAGGGATACGATGGCTGGTGTATAAAAATTCTAAAAATAAAATGTTATTCGTTGTTTCATTGAACCGAAATAATACTTCTTCTCCTGAAAGTAACTCAATCAAAGGTCTGCCACCTTACCTTTGAGTGCTAAGTAATAAAACCTTAACATGTTGTGAGTGATGAACTTTGAAAACAAATTTCTTTCTCGCGTTTTTTCTCCTCGAATATTAATCTTCATTCTGTGAACGATTTGTGTAGCGTCGGTGGGAGATTTAAAAAAAAAACTCAAGAAATCTGTACCCTTTAGACATTGTTCATTTCTATTACTAACTTAGTCCCATTATTCACTTGTTTTTTCACTAACCACAACGAGAAACTAATATGGTAAGTACACAAGAAATCAGTCATACAATTAAGAGTTCACTTATGAAAAAAATACATATTTACTATAACCTAAGATTTGTGATGTAAAGCATACTCGATCCGGAATAGAACTATAATATTAATAAGGCGTTAAGGTAAATACTCCGCATACGTCTTATCTTGCACAATTCTTTGACACTGTTTTCCTCTACGCCAAAATGGAGATAGTTCCGCGCCCAGCCACCACAATAATCGGACACGCTTGTTCAGTCAATACCGTCTAACATAGATCAGGCGATTTCAAGCCTTCCTGTAACGGAATAAGATGCAAGATGTGTGACTCCTGACAGAGACGGCTGACAAAATTGACGGCCCGTTATATTTCCAAAGTCCCTTTTGTTGTGAACGACACGCGATTTGCTATGCGAATTGGTATCAATGGAAACGCTTTCATTCACTTCAATATGTTAGAACCCGATCATTATTATAGCCGATAGGGACGATTGGACTAGGTCAATAATTTTCTCAGATTTTTACACTTACATCACCTATTTCATGTTTATGGCAGCTGATAACTTACACAATCATACGTAACTTGAAAGCGGAAAATCGGCAAGTTCTGTTGTACATTAGCCACCGTCTAGGGTCAAACAAATACCAAATTAACAAAGCACATTACAAACAATACAGAATATTCTGCAAGCATCCAACCAAACAGAATCGACACCCCTAGAGATTGTTAGTTTAGGCAACAGTAGATCAATATTAGCTAATCATTGTCATCTATCAAAGATTAATAAGCTCCGGTGAAAGTTCACGAACATTCGTAGCGTTTGTGCTCAAGACTCAAGACATTATGGTAAGTTTTAATAACCCTAATTATGGGGAAATTTCTAATTGAATGTCGAACGAAGCCGGCTTTTAATCGATGGCCGTTAATACGGATGGCCAAGCTACTCGCTAATAAGAATAATGGATGTTTTATGTTTCAATTAAATTGCTTATTTGAAAAGTTCAAAGGCTCTTCGCGTTCAATTCGATGTCTCGCTTGCTATAAATATTCCTAAAAGAGGAGGCATATTGAATCCAAAGGAAATATCTGGTTGCGATACAGAATTGCGCTGAAAGGTTAATACATTATTACAGGAATAGATACTAGGGATTTCTATGAATAAGGAACATATAAATGTGCGTAGTATTCGAAAATTCAACACATAAGATAACTTATGTCCATGACCCTTCAATAAAAAGTAAGGTATTGCTACTTGATTACTTGACCACTAAGCGGGTAGTTTTACAACTGCGAGCGGGTGGGGCAAATCGTTAAGAAGTGGGGGGAGGCAGGTAGGCACTGTAGAACAATGGCAACCACTGGCCAATGACGCTTGCCCGCGGGCGTTGACACGTGCGCAAGCGCACCCGCCTGTATGTTACATTCATCTGTAACCACACCGTATCGTAGAAGTCACGTTAATAAGGTGCCCAGAAAATAACTGCTTGACATCATAATCATGCCATTGTGATAAGTAATCAAATTTGCTTTGGACTTATTCAAACCACGTGACTTGAAAATACAGAACATCTATGTGTAACCATAGGTCATATCAAGTCATTGCCGCAAGGATGTTTGTTTGATAGGCTTTGTAAGAAAAGCAAGCATTCTTCAAAGACATATCGTGTTAACCGTACGAAAAACCCGAACTATATTAAGAAGATCAATAAGTAATTATAACGCGAAGCGTCAACTAATATTTATCAACATCACGATGGAATCTTAACGAATCAATTATCTCGTCAAATTAAATTGCAACCACGCGTAACCTTCCCACTGAACGAAATGTCATTCGCAATAAAATGACTCGATTACCGCCAAGACAGCGGAAAAGGCTCTTGGATGAAAAAAAAAAACAACAAAACGATGGCCAGAATTCTGGGCACGTGCCCTCTTTGTTCACCACACGAGGTCGCAACGGGTCTCGGTACAGTCGCGGTGGAAATTCCCTGAATAGGTACTGTTGGGCACTACAAGGCACCTGGCCGGCTATCCGGTGGCATATATTTTGCGTTCGCAATTTACAGCAAAAGCTCGCGTGCAATTTACGCAATCGAACCGCAGCCTCTGTCACAATAACTACACTCGGTAACATTGTGCCCGAGATTTTAGTACGCTATTCGGTTGAGTTACGCGTGTTTTGATCCATGCTAAAATTTATTACTATCTATATTTTCATATCACCGTTTTTGACGAAGAATGTATGATAAGCTTTTCCTTATTTCGCATACACGTCGCGTCTCTGCTGCTTCCCTCCAGTGCTTTTATGTCACCTTCGTGTGCTTAAGCACTCGCTTCCGAGACGTGTTTCTGTACTTTATCACGAGGGTAATAAGGTTCACAGTCATTAATGTACTTTTGCAGTAAGGTGTACACGTAAAACGGGTCAATGCGATCCGCGACGACACGTCTCGAGGCCTTTCCCTTCGCTATAAGGAAGTTAATAAGATTTATTCACAACTATGTATGATGCATCTTAGGTAGAAGTGCCATTATCATCATACTAGTCGTGATATGCATATATGAAAGGAAAGCAATATTCGAATACAAATAAAACGACTACTAACACTGTCATTTTGGATTAACGCATGCTAAGCTTACAAAATTACGCCAAAAAGAAAAATTGAACTACGATCGTCCCCTTAAGACAGCTAAACAATAGGAACGATACGATAAATTTGTGCATGAATCACTAACTACGATAACTCGATTGGCAGACCATCTCCCGGTTACAGGAACAGATGGATAAGGAACATTTTGAATTAGCGGGATTCGTACCCGAATCCCGCTAATTCAAAATGTTCCTTACGTTGTAATTTTGTTTTCATCTACTTGCGATTATTAGAACCATGTTATACAATTTCTTGACGCCCCACATTACAGTTAGGTTGACAAAACCAAAAGGGTAACAAGAAACCTTATCGAATGGTAAGTACTAAAATTTATTGATTCAAATCGGACCACAACGAAAGCCCTAAAAGTTAAAACTAACGAACAGGCAACGTGACTACGCCAAGTTGCGATTGTTCAACAAACTTCATAACGTGTGATTTTGTACGCTTGGAAACAATTACAAATCAAAACAAATAGCGTTTTGTAACCACTAGCAAGGTTGTTAACTGTGTTTTATGTTTTAGAACAGAAACTCGTACAGCTTCACAGTATCGGTGTGTATAATTTAAGATTAGGTACATTATTATTTCGACCTCGACATGCGGCTAAACCCTCGCGACTTTCACAAGTCCTCAAACTGTCGCACTGGTGGAAGGATGCCTTGAAGTAGGCGAGGTAGTCTGGGTGGTACCATGTTATGAAATTACACAGAAGTGAAGAACAATATCTAAAGATTATCATCGTAACCTGAAGCCCAGATTGGTTTGGTGGATATTGTATTCCTCTAAAAAGGAGCCCTGAAACCATAAGTTGGAAAGTCAGAGCTACAGAAACATAAATGCAAAACACTTCCAAAACATTACTCTTGCCTCATTATATTTCTCAAAGAGCGATAATAATGGTACCACGTGATGAAATAACACAGAAGTGAATAACAATATCTGAAGACTGTCATCGTAACCTGAGGCCCAGATTGGTTTCGTGGATATTGTATTCCTCTAAAAAGGAGCCCTAAGAACAATAAGTTGGAAAGTCAGAGCTACATAAACGTATATGCAATCACATCCAATGCAAAACACTTCGAAAACATTACTCTTGCCTCATTATATTTCACAAAGAGCAATAATAATGGTACCACGTGATGAAATATCACAGAAGTGAAGAACAATATCTAAAGATTGTCATCGTGATCAGAAGCCCAGATTGGTTTCGTGGATAAAGTATTACTCTAAAAAAGAGCCCTAAGAACCATAAGGTGGAAAGTCAGAGCTACAGAAACATTGCAATCACATCCAATGCAAAACACTTCGAAAACATTACTCTTGCCTCATTATATTTCTCAAAGAACGATAATAGTTAAGCGAGGTTTCATCGGCGTGCACGCGAAATGGCTTCCGCGTTTGCCTAACTAGCATGAAAACAATTGAATATTTAACCTTACTGTTTGACCTTTTATAGAAAACTCAGGCTGTGGTGTATTTTTAGAGGTATCGACAATTTTAAGAGAGTGGAAGTTGCACAAGCAACAATTCTTGAAACATAAACCTTACTTATAAAAACCTTTTGAAGCAATGATGGCTGAGCGGTAATAGTTATGGACTGCCGTGGCGCAGTACCCTGGTTCGCCGGCTTGAGTTTCATCGCATGGTTAAAGGCATTTTGCGATTGCCCGCCTGGCTAGCTACCACCCTCAAGTAGAAAATCTGTCACCAAGCACATATTGGTGTGTTCCGGCAGCTGTCCAGCTGTCCGAGCCAGTAATTCTAGGTTAAGCCAGTTAACACCTTCGATCACATCTCACCATCAGGTGAGATTGTAGTCAAAGGCCTACCTATCAGCAATAAAAAAAAAATATCCCACAGACTTTTTGCTGTGTAGTTATGTCTATCGTTTCAAGTAGGTACCTTACCTATCTCTGTTATTGAAACATAGAAATCTTAATAGATACTATATTTATTGATAAGTTCAAATTCCCACAAGCAACTATTCTTAAACAAAACTTCCTTATAAAACCTATGTACGATATTGAGAGAGAAGTTACGAACTACTTAGTTAAGACCGTAACTTGATATGAGCGATTTTCTCCACATAAAGGAATTGAAATGCTATGCACGGGTATGCAGAGATGACAAATTGATATATCTACCTCCTTACATAGGTAGCCCTAGACATTTTCATAACTTTTGTATTGTAGTTTGTACATAAGTAGAGGTATCAGCAGTTGTTTTGTATGCAGACGGGCGCTTGCATAAACAGAACGCTGGAAACATACTTACCTCTCACATAAATATGTACCCATACTACATTGGATTTCTAACAAAGGGATACACAATGCATACATTGCAACTTTTATATTACAGCACAAAGCAAAAAAGTTTTCGTGTTTGAGTTTTATTAAGTTATTTAGGTTACCTTCACGTAAGAATGCTGTTTGAAATCATCTGTATACGGAACGAGATTATATTAAGAGCAATCAAAGTTTTCAACAAAACAAAATTTCAGTTTTATAAACAATGATAGCCGAACAGTAATAGCTATGGACTGATGTGCCTCAGGTCCAAGGTTCCATCTTCACCGCCTGCTTAAGCTTGAGAAACTTTACAACTGATGTATATCTCAGGCTGATGGGCGCAGTATTGTTCGTACCTGTGACGAAATGCATCTGTAATAGGCAAGGGTTACCGCTTAATTTAAGAAAAGCCTCGTGGATGTTCCGACACAATACCATATAAAAAATTCACCGTTGCATTTATTATAGAATACATGACCAATTATCAGTAATGTTCTCAATATCTAAACCCATTCTAAGTTTACCCTCTTAACATTTAGACAACAAGTTACCCTCTTAAAATTTTAGACAACATCATCACATTACAAGAAAAAAGGGGCAACAGCTGAACATCACGCACGATGTGGACTTATTCAGGCATCTGTACCGAAACACATTCGGTTTGGTACTAAAGTAATAAATATTTATTTGTAGAATATTACTACAGAAGAGTACCTCATAAACAATCAACTCAAACACACACGATGATCGAACAAAACATTCAGCCAGACGACGTCATTAACCCAATCAATGGTGGCATTAATACTCGGGACATGTGCAATACATTTGCATAAGAACCGTAAGCTCTCGTCTCTACTTCTCCAGCCATGGGATAGACTCAGTAATGCCCGAGAATATATTGTACTACCGACCCTAGGGTGTGCTATTACTAGTAATAGCACAAGAAATGGCTACGCGTTGTTACGATGAAGGGAGAAATAAATATACTGTATCAGCATATGGTCCACAGATGAACACAGCCTGCCCCATTATGGGGGGGCGATATGCCATAATCCCCACGCTTGGCAGGCGTCTTGGAGATCGCAGTGTGATCATTAGATCCTCAGAAAGCGCTGCTGACCACCTTCTGATCCCTTAGTCGCTTTTTTCGATACCCACGGGTAGAGATGGGGGATGACATTCTAACCCGACACCCCACGGCTGTAGAAATGAACGTACTCTGTACATAAATCAACATCAATCGTTTGTTATTATTAATGATAATAACAAACAACTAAATGAAGTTGTGGAACATTTCTTGATTCCGCTGTGTTTATGCAAAATATATATCTAAGACTAATACTGACATTTTCATATTTTTTTCTGTGCGAGAATAGAGCAAATATTTCTCCTAATAAGTCCGGATGTGGATCAAATAAGGCGTAGATAACGACTAGCTCAATAGGCCTTTTGTGCAAACGGCGTCCGTATATTGTAATAGATATATCCTGCCTCCACGTAGTGGTGTGCAATTATTTCTATGTGTTTTAATTCTTATACGATATATTGATCGGGGATGACAAATTCTGCGCCGCCACGAAACTTCATATGTTTTTCGCATGCTGTATGGCCAGAACAGACTCCTGTCTTAAACCGCGTGAAAATAAAGATATATTTTTTTATTTTTGTTAGGTATCTAGCTCGAGGCCCACCTGATGTTAAGCGGGCTAACCTCTGCCTATAACAGATGCATTTCGTCACAAGTCACGAATTGCACTGCGTCCGTCACCTTGAGACATATTTGTTAAGTCTCAGTAGCCTGTAATTTCACTGGCTCTCAATGACTGCAGCCGAAACACAGCGTTGGGTGCTTGGTGACAGATTTTCTACTTGACGCTAGCCAGGCGGGCATTCGCATAATGCCCTTCCACCATGCGGTGAAGCTTAAGCCTGACTCTCAAGACCTGCTGCGCGGCAGTCCATAGCCAATGCCACTGAGCCATCACTGCTTCAAAAAGTAAGGTCACAGCATAGACGACAAAAGAAATACTATACGGCCCTAAGACGGTAAGTGCCGCTCGAGCTCCCCCTTTCCTTGCTACGTCCACGGATCAAGTAGGTACTCGAGAACAGTGGAGATACAAATAATTTCCACAATTTGCATTTAATCAACGACGACCATCCAATGTCTGGGTTTCGTAATCAGGCACTAAAGGACCTGAGGCGTATATGTATGCACACGTGACTAGATTGTTTTATATTTCATATTACGTGAAGAAACGCTGTAATAAGGAACGAATTTAATGTAATAGAATCGCGGTAAATAACAACCTTTGCGCTCTTCTTAATGTAAATATGCTTTGCATGGGATGTTTAACGCGATAGCAAAATTTGTACTCAAAAGCAAAATTTTCATAGTTAAGCCCCTAAATAACCAGTACCCGAAGCTCGATTTTCCGCGTCGGTATATACAAGAGAATATCGTAAAACGTATGAGTAGATCAAAACAGAGATGAGAAGATGGAATGAGATGTACGAGACAGCGAGTACCGTTTTGCCAGAATTCACATAACGAAGGTTTAAATGACGCAAAACTTATTGTATCAATTTAATTCTGACCGGAATTGATAACAAGGGAGCCAGAGGGGCGTAAAAGTGCCGTTATGGGTATACAGCGGTAAGTTACAAGAGCCAAGTGTCAAATGACAATAAATTTCAAGCTAGGACGAATCGAATCGTTAGTTGTGTCAAAGCGTCCGAACGAACGCGCTAAATTGCTGATGGTTAGTTGCTCGTCAAATAGCTGCATAGTTTCATGTTAAAGGACAATGGAGTGGACTTAAAAAAACTGTATTTAATTGTAAATGACTAAGCGGACTCAAAACAATGAATTTTGTTTTCAGGGCTTAAATATATGCTACAATTACTACTAATATACATGTATAAAATTTAAAATATGTAACCCGCGACACAGATTTTCATAAATTGTAGCTAAGAATCATGTTGATTCTCGATCGTGCGCTCGTAGAGTCAAGACCTCCTGAGGATGCTTCGTGTAGAAGCGAACGCGTCGAAAATTCTTCCGGTTTGGCTGCGTGGCGTTTGTGACGTCACGTTCTTAACAGGAAAATTAGGCGGAATTGTCACTAGATATATTTATGTATTTCTTAAGTGTTTTATTAAAATATTATTTTGATGTTTTCATAAAATATTTAAAAAAATATTTGTTATGATTAATCATGTTGATGTCACCGCATCAAAATCGGTCCATTCGTTTAGGAGCTACGATGCCACAGACAGACACACAGAAACGTCATTCATATAACACCCCTCTCTTTGCATCGCAGGTTTAATATTAGAGTCATGTATTAAAAGTAAGAAAGGCTCACATTTTTTTTATAATTATCATGCAACTAAATATATACGCTGAAGAAATTTATATTCCAGAGAAGAAATCTTTTTTACAATGCAAATTCACATCTAAACCTCTTATAACTTATAATATAACAATTAATCGTCGCGACCTACATCCAACTTTTCACTAAAAGACCTAAACTACACGCTATTTCACAGGATCACGCACGATATACGACCGTGTTACGCGATATCCACTAGTTATAATACGCTATACACATTATATAGTGTACATTTTTCCAAGGCAACGTCGGAATCAATTCCTGGAGGGTCCCCCGGGGGCCATAGCTCATATCGGCGTCCAGAGGCGGCAATATGTAACTAGAAATGTGTCTGCCAAGAATTAGGTCATGTCATGCGATGCGAGATCGCTTTTAATATGATACAGAACAAGCACGATAACAAACAGTTTGATATAATCTTAATAATAATCTAATTTGAAGCGCTCGTAGCGAAGTTTAGCAATGACGCGCGCGGTCATGAATTGGATGGGTGACCGCTAGTGACATTACTACTGAGCGTTTCCGTGCTTCGGTGGGCACGTTAAGCCGTCGGCCCCGGTTGTCGTCTTAGGATGGCAGTCGTTATAGCATGGTTGTAGGTCATTATGCGAATGCCCATCTGGCTAGCTACTACCCTCGAGTAGAAAATCTGTCGCCAAGCACCTAACGGTGTGTTCCGGCAGCCGTCCTTGAGAGCCAGTACTTCTAGGTTAGTCTGAACAACATCTTCAACCACATCATCACTTTCCATCAGGTGAGATAGTGGTCAAAGGCTAAACAATCTGGGATAAAAAAAAACGAATAAAAACAAGAGAAAGAACACGTCACAGACGAAATCACGACAACAATTGCTCAAAAAGCTGTAACCGACAACAAAACGATTTCAAATTACGACTATGTTTTAGCACTCTCGTTCGTGAACGATCTCAAAATACGCGCCTTTGTAATAGTTCCGGACAAAATGGTATGGTAATCTCGCAATAGTGAACTACCAGAAACAATGCGAGTTAACACAACATTCGCCGCTTTTAGCACCTCTAAAGAATTATCCTCATAAATGTTTCATTCTGGCGCCGCCGCACCGCCCGCACAGTTATTAATATAATCCCAACTCTATATATCAGCGTTTACGTTCCTTATTTCATAAATCCCCAATATCGGCCGAAATCCGCAAGCATTTAAACAATATAACGGCTATTACACATGTAAATTGAGTTTGCTAGACACGCGCACGTTGTCTTAAGGTTCAACTGGCCGGTCGCTTCTCCATACAAACGCCGTAGGGTGATCACTCCCTTATTTGAGATTTTAGATCCAGAATTAAGCATAATACTGATTGATCTCGTCATTATCTAAGCCTGTATGATGCCGAAATTTTAAAAAGATAATAATGTTGAAAGTTATGAGCCTCGAAATTGTTATATGAAAATGTTTCGAAGCTCATAACTCTCAAGTTAATTATCTTATTAAAATTTCGGCATCATACAAGCCTTGGCAATGACAAGATCATTCGGTATTATGCTTTGTTTTAGACCTAAATTCTCAAATAAGGGAGTAACACCCTACGGCGTTTGTATGGAGAACGGGCCGGCCAGTTCACCTTTAAGATAATGAAACCTAAATGAATATCAAGGGTAAACTGTATAAGTTTTCGTGATTAATATTAAACGATGACTGACAGACGCGCACAATGTCTACAGATTACCTTTTGCTTACTTCGAGGTATTTATTACGTAGATTTTACGTCTCCCTTTCTCGCGTCGAAACAATAACAAAAGTCATGGACACGTTTAAAGATAATTGACTCATGGCGGGGATACATTTTATGGCAACATCAATGTCTATCAATTTTATTGACGCTTTGCCCGAAACATGAGTCAGAAGAACAAAAATAATTATATTTCTCATCGCGCGTACATTACCTTTGCAACTTTCTTGCTCATCTCTAGTGACTACAATGGCTTTTGTATGGTTTCTAAAATGTTGGCCATAATTTATAGCACCTGGAGCATGTGGGTCAAGGGACCATGTCCATACTTAAGTAATGTTTCGTAACAAATGATACTATACATTGTTCTGGGTCAAACTGCCGAGCCGAATTGAACTTGCGTTGAATTTAAAGAGGTCGCACATGTATAAGACTATTTTTCAACTTTTACATAACTGGTGTAATGACATCATTGAGAAGAGTTAACAGTATTGCGATAGATTCTTAAATAAGATACATGTGTGTTTAAAATAAAAATAAATAATAATCGACTTGAGTTACAAAAACTGTTACTAAAGAAAGCGAAACTCAATCATGCATACCTCATAAAACACGAGACCTCAAAAAGTGCAGGATCTAGAAACCTGAAGACTGTAGACATGAGTATGTAGAGATGTTATAGAAGGGCCGTGTTTGAAAGATCTCTACAATATTTTATCAAAATTAGAAAAGCCTTTAAGCAACATAAAATTCGTGGTGGTTAAAAATTACTCAGAAAAATGTAGCAATGCACAAAGCCACGTCCAGTTATAGCGTATAATATAAAGTCATGGTTGAGGCTAGCGCTACAGTATCAGAGGACGAGCGAGAAGTTCTAGATTACTTTAAATGTAACAACTCGAAAGATAAAAAGCTTATTAATAAAACCCGGCCAAGCGCGAGTTGAAGACGCAAATCTAAGGTTCCGTACCAAAGTACATACGTGAGATAAGTTAAGGAAAATGATCATTCTAGTAAAATCGTTACGTTAAAGATTGTGATGTAATTCGTACAAGTAATACAGCCTTAAATGAATGACCATGATTGGTGCAGAACCTTGACTGTCACGAACTAGGTCGTACGAACTTGCGGTATTCATAAAGCGTATGTATCCCTTTGTTTTATAAGCGAAAAGTTTGACATACAGTTGGCCTTCCAAGGCGGATAATTTAAATCGAGTTTCAAGGTATGCGATGTTGCAATTAACTTTCTGGGTGTATAGGTCAAGCCACGTGGTGTGGTGGTGATAAGAAATTACAAGGAACTCCTTGTACTTCCGTATTTTCTTATAAAGAGACTGTAAAAACAAAATACCAGTAACCTTCAAAGGTTTAAACAGTATGTAAATTTGAGTATTTTACTGTCACTTTCTTATTTATACTACAGATAAAATGGTATATAAATAATCCACAACTTCCGCGTCCGAATGGAGTGGCGTCACATGGACTTTCAAGTTCGGATTTCTATCGCGGTTTGTTTATTTAAACAGTTTTCACACAATTTCCAGTCGCATTTGCAAGGGTTCCGTTGCAGCACAAAATATGTAAGCTGTATGCATTTACCAAAAATTGTTTCTTAGCTACGAGAAAGTCCGACTCGCACTTGGCCGGGTTTACTTTAGAGTTTCTACTATATACACATCAAGTTTGACGCGCGTATATATTACGCTAACGCAAAAACAAGTACAATGTTACACAAATCAGGTTTATTATATGCAAAATTTGCCACGGTATTGACTTTTATAACGTTTGACGTCAGGCAGACAGACGGCTGTAAAAAAATAAGAAATCTGATCAAGTTTAAATAATATACCGTCGAATATCTCCATAAAATAATAACAAATATGGCCACTTTGCAACAGCTGATAATGGATTACTGTGGACATTCTATGTCCATAGCTGCTGACATATATCATAAAAGTCAAAACCAAGGAGTTTTCTTTTATCCACAACAGGTATCCAACAAATTTAAAATCTCTTTCTAGGTTTAACGGACCATGATAGTTAAAGAATATCACATTTGAACGTTTTATAGTATGAGTTATCCGTGTATTAATATAATGATATTGGTGAAATTGGGCCCTATACTATTAAGGTCTCATTTTCTCGTACGAAACTCAAAAATATTCCAAAACCCGCTGCTCCTGTGTTCGCATCCTAAGCCGAAAAGCGGAGTGGCGGCGAGCGCGCGATAAACCGACTAAATAAAACAACGCCACTGAAAGTACTGAAACGCTTCGTAACAGCCGCACTTTTTGTTCCGCGAATTATTATTGCCACTACACTGGCACTTTTAAATGAGTAGTAGAATAAGTTGAGACATTAACTCCTGTTATTTACGACTTGCAATAGTTTATACACGCGCGGGGTTACAGTTACTGCTTCCAAATTAAAAAAATCCAAACGGAAACAAAGAAACTGCTTGTTAAATATTTGTGTCATTGAACAAAATTCGCCTACGACATTGGTGGAATGGGATACGATATATTTTTTTACATAATTTATATGGTTAGTCTTTGAAAATTATCTTTTCTGTTGGTAAGTGATGATGTTGCAGGCCATAACAGGGACCGGCTCTTGATGATAGCTGCAGGATCAACAGATTTTTTACTCAAATATGGAGAGGTGGTGTCAGGTGAGCTTGCCAAATACCCTACCACCATGCTATGACACATCTTGGCCCCTGAGGCACTAGTTTTTAATCAGAATAATAACTATAAATTATCATAACACCTGGAAAATATCCAACCATTCAAAAATTTAACACATCCAGTAACTTATTACAAAACGTTAATTAAGCCAGACCAAGTACAAAGCCTACAATACAATTTTAGGGTATAAAAAAATACTATTTTTAGGTTAATTATTAAATTATACAGTATTAAGTAGAATATCAAACTGTATGAAATCCGTTATGATGGGTCCCCCAGCGAAGAATATTAAAGCGTTAACTTGTCAAATTCGTTATGACTTGCGAAATTTTCAAGAGATAAAACTTAATTCAACGAAAATAGAACGTGATAATGTTAAAAGCTTTGCCTGAGATGAAGGAAAACAGATTTTGATTCCTCTACAGGAAGTTGTAGACATTGTCTCCAACTTCTATATAGCGAGGAAGTCTATAAATGGCTTAGTGCCGTTATAATATTAATTTCTTAAATGGGAAGGATGTATTACTAAAAATACTCGTAACTTTAAGTACTAAAGATGATAATAATATCGAAGTATTATTAAAAGAAGACCTGAATTTACCTACTTATTAATCCTTAATTCCTTATAACGATAAGTGTGAAAATGAAATAGTAGACATTAGTAGTATTTCAAGAAGCGATCAATTGCAGGCAACAGCTAAGGAGAAACATGGACAAGCTTTAGAAAGAAATAGCAATTTAAACGATAAAAGACGTACGTGAGATTTTCAAAGCAATAATGTGTCCATCTATCTACAAAATAAATGATAGCTTATTGATGATGATAGCACTTTCATTACCGAGTTAGTAGTAGATGAAGAGTCAATTATGTATTTTACTTTCATAAGGTTCAGCAATAAAGCTATTAGGGCCGCAATGACGTTGAACAAGTCAATTTGTGAGATAGATACTAGGAGACATTGCATTGAGCGGTTGTCAACATGCTGCTCTATGTACCTACGAGGAAAACAGCTCTAGCAATGGACCGGTCCAGAAATTACGGACAGTTGAACAAGACTGAACACGGTTTACGAGCAGGGTGCTAGATCACCCTGCTAGAGACGATCGAACAGCTAAATTATGCATAGGGTTAAAAGCAATATGGTTTCTGACCGAATCCTAGTACTTTGGTTATTTATTGAAGTATCTAATAATTTAGAAATCACTGTAAGCTAAATTTCATAAATAAAAAAAAATAGTTACAGATTATTAAAATCATCATTCAGGTCATGACTAGTTACGTAATAACATTGTCTTATATTTATGCCTGTCTGTAAGTACAGAAACAAATGTTTAGAAAAAAGTATCATAATATTTCCGATCTCTTTTGTCCCATCCCATCAATCGGGTACAGTGATTCATCATAGCCAGAGATCAAATCAACATCGGAATGTAATGGAGACAGCATGCCGCAACGAGGTGAGGGAAGCCGTTAACGAAATTAACTCAACGCATGCGTGACCAATCGACTCTCCACACAGTAAACTAAGGCTTTACAACTTGAAAAGAAAGTGGACGTATAAAAATTTAAGGATCTTGTTGTACCACCGACGACGTTTCCGCTACACGGGGTTAATGCCAACTATAAAGTATATCCCTCAGAAATCTTGTTTGCAATATCTAGGTTTATGAATATTACATTTTCCACAATATCTTCAGCCTGGTGTGGGGGATATTTCTCTTTGCTTATATCGAAAGATGCCCGCTCGAAACTCAATAACTCACTGGCAAGTCAGCAATCGCAAACTCGACGATTCGAAAGTTATGAGATACGAGTATGTACAAGATTTGCTTCGCGCCAAGTTTGGAAATCTGTGAATCTTTTGTTTAGAGTATTGCCGAGAGAGTGGCTGGGAATGATAAGCCGGTCTTCTATTCTAAAATAAATCTGTAGATGCCAAAGTGGAAATAATACGACGCCTGTGTTTGTCCTTGTTAGACCTGAGCTTTCACTTGCAGTCCGAACTGACCGATACTTGGCAGATACAATCAAACCAGTATAGACTATCTAGAAAATATTTAGCTGATCCATTTTTAACAAGGTATGGTTGACAATTTTGAATTCAAGTGTCAATATGGAAAATAACGAAGCTTGAAATGGCTAACCTTGGTAAGGATTTGGTTGCGGATGATCCAATCCAATTATCATGTTATCGCGAATATTTTTTGAATGTACAGAACGTGGCTGTAAAGCATTGAACATTTAGTTATTTTCGACAAACTTTGCAACCAAATACGATAATTTCAACAAGGGAAACCGACACAAATAAGGCGAGCGTGTCGCGTTGCGTGACGGACTGGTCAAGCAAACAAACCATCAGTTTACGCGATAAGCCACCGTCGACTTAGTTACAGTTCGGCTATACAATTACAATGAGAATTATGCTTTTAACGACGACCACCATTGTTCTTTGGACGTTTATTGCAAACACGCAAATTGCATGCGGGAAGTTACTTTTGCGGCATCGGCGGTATTACCTCATAATTAACTGAAATATGTTTAACTATACGATCCTTACTTGCTTCCATTCGTATAAAATATCCCTGCTGGCAGCGAATAATGATATTGCTTCAAAATATTTTCCCCTGAAAATATTCCCCATTCGTCGTCTAATCAGACGGAAAACAAAGGGTTGTTCCATATGCCGCTATATTAAACATGGATATCAGAGCGTAAAGACAGGGATGACATTGATGACAAACAACCTCGCTTTGTTTCAGTCATTAGTCGTCGCGGCGCGTTGTCGTGTCGTCTCTGACGATGACAACGAACGTTTTATGTCGCGACTCGCGCCTCACAAACTTTATATAGGGTTATCATCTGTGTGTATACCTCTGGAGTCTGTATCATGACTGCTTTGCCAGTCTCAAGTAATCAAAGATTTCACTGGCGAGGTTTGAATGTAATTTTAAAATCTCCGATATCTTTGCCCTATTATGTTTAAATAGATTATTTTTTTTCAAAAATGACAACCCTACTGGTAACGCACGCGCCAGGCAGAACGCGCATCGTTTGTGATTTTTTGACTCATTTATCAAAGTTGTATGTTTACTCTGGTTTATCGTGCACTGGCGACCGGTTTGCGAAAACTGGGTCATACTTCATTACGGCCCAGGCTCGGGTACGGGGCCTATCCATTGATTCATGATTGGCATCGCCGATCCCGCGTTCAACATTTATGTAAGGAGTCGCGTGCCGGAACACTATTCCATTATAATCGTTGAAAAGGGTCAATAAAGAACGGATGACGAGAGATAACATCGCTTGAACAGTGTCCACGTGTGTAGTGCAATTATGGCCGTAGATCGTATCGTAATGACCGATGTGTCTATTTGGCAAGTAGGGCAGGTGATTTCAAGAAGCATAATCATTAAAGTTTAAACACAGAACAATGAATAGTCCTTAAGGTTCTAGTTTATGGGCGATTTAATACAAGTACTGTTATGCATGGTAAATACGTAGATGTATTGAAAAATTGTCCGACCTAGATTTGGAACGTATACGCCGAATTCTGACGTCCTCCATTAAAACAGTTCCCAGAAATCAAGCAGTATTTTCCATAAAACTACTGACCATGGTAGATATCTAGGTAAGTATAATACTAATCTACACTAATATTATAAAGAGAAAAGAAATGCAACGAATAAACTTAAAAACTACTGGACCCATTTGTATGAAATTTGGTATGGAAATAGTTTGAGACCCGGAGAAGGACATAGGATAGTTATTATCCAACTGCGCGAAAAGAGATTTTGCGCGTAAACGACATACGCGCGGGTGGAGCCACGGCCGGAAAGCTAATTTATAAATAAAGGAAATAAGTCTAGAATATACTTTTGAACAAATATCCAATAATTTTAAATTAACGTGATATTTTCAACTTTTAGAACCGGTTTTGTTTATTTGTTTTCCATATAATTGACCCAAACAAGGTTATACAATAAAAGCGATAATCTTCAAATATGCGGATATGTTACATTTATATATACACACACACACAAATATTTATTCATTTGACACTATCCTAGATATGCCATCTGTATTGTAACCGGTTTAATTAAGACCTTCGCAAGAGTAGCGAATCGTCGTAAACTGCGGCAAGACACCCGAGGCCGGGTTTACGCACTGTCTTACAATTATTCTCTCCTGGCAGAATATCATTATTACCCGGTTTTTATAGGGGTAACGTTTTTACGACGCCCTCCCGTTCCGAACGATGAATCCCTAAGTTTGGATGAAATTGTCCTTTAAACGTACCTTTTTATATGTTTATCGTACTTCCTCTTCTAAACAAAAACATTGGCAGAGCCTAATGCAGGTTTATGGTTTTATTGCAAATTGAACAGTAATTCGATTTGGATTCGAAGAGATTACCGAGGTCCGTGAAGGCAATTCCAATTGAAAAATTATTTTTATATATAGCGCGTCATGAAGTATGAAGGCGGATGCGCATAAGGCACGGGTAATCCATGGAGCAGAACACTTCCGCAGTCCTCAGTCACACGCTCGCCGTGCGCTGTTCTGGGCAGAAAACGCGTGACGTTTTATTCCACGGCTACAGCTTGACGTCACTCCAGCACCGGTGTCGTCACGGCTAGCGGCTGTCAGTAACAAAGTGAGCGAAGGTTTACGTACGGTGCCGAGGCCGAGCCCAACCGAGAAAGAGAGAGAGCATCGAAACTCCGGCTGAATCATTTATTACTACGTGTACACCCGCGTGGTGTCGTCAATCAAAACAAAATTGGAGTAAGAGCACGCAACGGAGCGCTATTTGGCAATTTACAACCGGTAGTGATGGCGTACCGGTTCCGTTGATAAAGCTGCATTATACTGTTTTGATAACAATTGCAACGTTTACCGGTCGCGGTACAGATATTGTGAAATCTATCTGCATTTTAAGTCAAAGGAATGGGATATTATGCGCACGATATTCCATTATTTTACGTTTAACTCACCATTTATTCTGCAATGCTATTGTATTCTTTCAATTACGTCATCGCGATCTAGAACTCAGGACCGTTTGTTACGGAGATAAACTCAATAAAAAGACAATATGAGTGTGTGACTGTTACACAAATTGAACTTGAATTAACTATTATGCTAAACGTATCTTGGTGTGGAGTAAAAAAATATCGGATATCCACTCCAGGGTTCACCTGAAAAATTGGAGATTCCGTAAAGTAGACGGGAGAGCGCTGCGACCGCGTATCAAATAACTTATCCGCTTTTGTTATGGTAATGCTCTCCCGAAATTATCTGTTCCGAGTATAATCTGGAGAGGAATAAAAAGTTTTTATAGCGTTTATGCCGGCTTCTTTGTTTTCTGCAGACCAACTTGGCCAATTTGATTGGAATTACAGCGTCGCTTCTAATGAGACTTTTGTTTTGATACCTATTGTTCCTGATTGTAAAGCTTTAAATCTTACCTTGTGCAATGAAAGTTCTGGTCATTTCGTAAGCTGCACAATGTTTCATAAAATTTAATTTGGCGGATTCGCTGAGACATGGATAAATGGCACCATTTTCCGTGTGCACTCCGCAAAGGTAACCGACATAATATGTAGCCTTTCCTCGTGTGTACACACGTTTTATAACAAGTCTCCGGTTCCGCCAGCTCAAGGAAATTTTGTACGAAATTAAATGGAATTTCCACACGAACGATTTGCGAGTTGAGGATCTTTGAAGCCTTTGATACCGGAATGTCCATGATAGAATACTTTGATCAAACAGACTTGTCTCTCCGCATATGTACAGTTATGGGACCGAAACGAACACATGTTTTGGTTACAGTTCGTATTATTGATAAAAGGAAGACCCTCGTATTTTGCAAATATGGAACATAATATGAGCCCGGCATATCTATTATATCACGAAATGTTTTGTGCATTTGAACTTTCATGGAAACTACAGATTCATAATGTAGAGTTTTATAAAATGGGTTTGCTCTAGAGGGGCTGACATGCATAGGTAAATACTGTACGCAACCAGGAATTGACACATCTTTATGTGCATAAATATGTGTAAATTTAAGGCCAGTACCAAATCGAGAAGGTAGTTAGTATTATACTTTTGTAATTCTGAGTTGTAGTCGATTATGAATCGAGACTAAAACCTTTTTCTGAGTATTTCATACGCAGTGGCAAATGCAAAGAGGCTGAAAATATTGTTTATCTAAAACATATCTCTGACCCCTGCATCCCTGCATTTAAAATACTTTACAAATATTGGCTTTATATGTACATGGTTTAAACGGTTAAAATAGTTTAAGGACGTAAGTAGATCTAAATTTGTTTACTTACATGGTGCTGGGCTGGGTGGTTCTGCACAAATGCCGATGGACTTGCTTGGGTCATCGATGAAGGTCTGAGCGAGGTGGTAGTCGCCAAGTTTCGTTTGGATCTGCTGGCTGACCTTATCCCTGTGACCAGTGACCTGCAAAAAAAAGAACACTGTCCAAATACAAAAAGAAAGAGAAAAAATTAAAGAGAAAGAGGAAAACGATAATATGTTTCGTATTATAATTAAAATATGTATTGATTGATAATTTTTACGTTACTAAATATACTAACCAAGAAATATTGTGTATTAAGAAATACTTAAAACAAAAGAGAAAATTATCTGCTTAATAATAATAAAATAACACACAAGATGAGAGGCGTAACAATTTCGTAAAGGATTATTTTTCCCGTTAATTAACTCTGAGCATTATTCCCACAAACGCCTACACGTTTTCCTTTATAACACTCCAGATTTAAATTTAACATTAACGGGAGCGAAACCTTCTGGTTATGGTCCATAAAATCATGACAATGACGATTCCTTCCATTAAAGTTTGAAGGTGAGACGGAACATAGGAGATGAGTTATGCCCTGCCCTGATGGGTGCCACATAAAGGCGATAAAAAGTGCACAATCAGTATATAATGTATGTCACTTGATGCATCCAACGAGTGTCGAGGTCGGACACCATGTGGTACGCGTCGAGATCATGTCCTAAATAAACCGGCTCAATGTCGTGACGCTGTCTCACAAGTGATTTACAATATATACAAACGCAAACATAGTGCTACACATCGTTATGGAGCTCAAATTATTGGACCAGTCATATATTTTCAAACGTAAAAAGTCGTCACGCATCCTTTTCCAAAGGTAGCTAGAGTCTAAACCCTCACGTTTCGACAGAAATGTTTTTGTCCTCTGAACTATTTACAAAAAATATCATGTTATCCAAACACTAACAGAACTGTTAAGCATATCTTATAAATGCTTCAAGACCCGAAACAGTGAAAAGAAAGTATATTCGCACACAGTTCCACTCCTTTACGCAAATATTGTTTACCATTCGATACCAATTCAATTATATTTCACGAGCGATAATAGCAAACCAGTAAGGTTGGGCGGTGTTTGCGAACACCGAATCGTATTCAGTTTACGGTAAAATAAGCTTCCTGACCGGGAATAATAAGCCATTTACGAGCTAGCCCAACGATGGATTTCGACTAAGTTTTATGGCGGATTTCCATTAGGCAAGTTTACGTCCGCAACTTCAGCTTATGCAAGGTCTTGCGCTAGACGTATTGCGCAGATAATGCATGGACAACTTTGCGTTTGTTGAATTGAATTTTTATATCACACTTTTCAAGTCATGTCGTGTTCAGTTGGAAGAACAAGTATTAAACACAACTCGTGCTATTGATCATTGAATGTGCAAACAGATCAAAACAACGCTGCATCGCGGAGGAGTTCAATACAATGTCTATAATTCAACAATCTTGACCGCACGCTTCGCTCGAATGTCTCAAACTTGTTTGCATAACTTTTGCTTGGCGCCGCCGATGCAAGCCGAGTATTTGCAAATAGTCATGAACGAAACAATCCGGCTATAAATAATCTCACATTAAACACAATATTCAAAGGTCAACTCAGAAGTGTGTAAAAAGAGCGTATTATTTGATCCCGACGACGGTCAGCTCGGTTGCGATTTGATTGAAACGCCAAATCATTTGCCGAAACCTGATTCGGTGGAGAACGTTTTCCGCATTGCGATTTACTTTTACGGTCCCTTTTATTGTATTCGCGTAATCCTAGAGTATCGATGCCCAGAAGACTAATATAGATCGTTCGGTGGGTAGGAGCGTTTACCCACCTGTCTCTTTGTAACGCATGATTCGATTTCGGGTCGTCTTTAATCACTCGCGATAAAGCCTTTTGCGATCGTATCCGATCAAGTAGCTCAAAACAACTTTTCTTTCCCAAGCAGGTACCTTAATCAACAGCGATAAGAGATTCAAGCGTTAACGGTCATAAAAACGCATCAGCTGACGAGTCATCGTTCAAAGACGCGCACCCGTCCTTGTCACCCATTAATAACACAGCAACAGCTGTCTCATCTACGCCGGGTGAGTCGAAGCGCGAAGACAACTTAGTGGCACCGGTTCAAAGTGGGAATGCAGGCAAATTTAGTATTTCTAACAGCAGAACGTTTATAACGCGGAATACTATTGATAATAACTACAAAAATACTAGTATGTCAGCAACAACAAATCGGCATTCAGGAGACGATGCAGTGGCATCTGGGTGCATGGAAAAAATGGCAAATGATCCACACGGTCAAGAATGGACGGTGGTAGAAAAGAAAAAGAAGAAAAACCGGTTTTCTAGTGTTAGAGGGAAAGCAGTTAGCGAGCCAAGTATTAAATTTAGGGCAGCAGATACAAAAATTCCTCTTTTTGTAACAAATGTTGACAGGCAGACCACGGAGAGAGATATAGGTGAGTACATTATGGCCAAAACGAATGTGTCGGTTGTTATCAAAATGATTAAAATGCAAAAACACAAAGAATATAATGCCTATAAAATTTTAGTTCCAAGACACAAATTAGGTATCTTCTTGGACGACAGCTTATGGCCTGAAGGGGTGTCATTTCGAAAATTTATATTTTTTAAAAATTACGCTGCAGATGCTTTCGCAAAGAATCAACAACAGAATGGTGCCACTCTAGGTGGCATGTGTACCGTTAACAAGCAAACTTAATATGGATGTAGTGCCTACAATAAATCAATTAACCAAATGCCGATTTGTTAGTTACAACTGTAAGTCAATAAAGAGATCTATAGATGGTGTGAGGTTTCTATGTAAGGATGCCGATGTAATAGCTTTACAAGAAACTTGGCTTCTACCTCACGATATCCCGTTCCTGGGCACGATTCACCAAGACTTTGAATACACAGGAAAGTCGGCGGTGGACACTACTGCAGGAATACTACGCGGTCGACCGTACGGTGGGGTAGCTATTCTATATCGCAAGGATATGTTTCAAACCGTATCTGTGATAGACTGTACAAGTTCGCGTCTAGCAGCTATTCGGATTTCAGTGAAGGATCGTGAAATACTAGTTTTTAGTGTGTACATGCCGACTGACTCAACAGACAATTTGCTTGAATTCACCGAGTGTTTTAGTGAAATATGCGCTATTGTTGAAAGTTATTCTGTTGAGGCTATTTATATCTTAGGTGACTTTAATGCACATCCTTCAGAACCATTTGGAAAAGAATTGTTTAACTTGTGCGAAGATCAGAAATGGCTATGCGCAGACATAATAAATTTAGGCATAAAGTCGAATACCTATACCTATGTAAGTGACGCGCACGGGAGTACTAGGTGGTTAGATCATTGTGTAGTTAGCAGTTCTGCATTCCTAACAATTACGAGCATTAGTATAAATCACGATATTTATTGGTCAGATCATTTCCCGATGATTGTAGATTGTAATATTAATTGTGTTAGAGCTAAGACATTAGTCAATGTAAATAATTGTAATAAAACGAAATGGGGTTATAGAGATAAAGAGCAGATAAAAAAGTATTTTGAATTTTGCAATAATAAATTGAAAGATATAAGTTTTCCTGAAGATTTTCAAGTTTGCAGCTACTGCCATTGTAACAATCCAGATCACTTAAACAAGTTGAATATAATGTACAAAGATATTGTAGATATATTATCGGCTGCTTCGGTATGTAGCTATAATCATAGTACCCATAACAGCCCATATAAACCGCAGTCGCGCCGTGTGATAGGATGGAATAAACATATCCGCGAGGCACACAGGGAGGCCAGGGTTAAGTTTGCAAACTGGGTTTTATATAACAAGCCAAAAAGTGGCACAATTTACGAAGAAATGCGTAATAGTAAAAAAGTATTTAAGAGTAAACTGAAATGGTGTCAAAATCATGCAGAGCAAATAAAGATGGATATCATTGCTGAGCATCGATGTGCAAATAATTTTTCTGAGTTTTGGAAGGCAACAAACCAATTAAATATTAAACCAGCCCTTCCTGCGTGCGTCGAAGGGGTGACAGATTGTAAAGCAGTCGCTAACTTGTTTAAATCTCAGTTTAAAGTGTCATCAACGTTGATATCGTCGCCAAAAGTTAATAGTTATGCTGAAAACATTGTGACTGGTGATTTGTTTCTCATCTCAGCAAAACAGGTAGCCACCGCTATCAACAGAATGAAGCGAGGCAAGTCACCAGGTCATGACTCACTCAGTGTCGAGCACCTCAAACACGCAGGCACGCACCTGCCGCGCATTCTGTCCACATTTTACTCTCTATGTCTAAGTCATTCATATTTGCCACCTGATCTTATGAAAACAATCGTTGTACCGATTGTTAAAAATAAGACTGGGGACTTAGCAGATAAAACAAACTATCGACCGATATCCCTTGCCACAGTTGTTGCCAAGGTGCTGGACAGTGTGTTGGACTCAGAGTTGAATAAACACATAAAATTGCACGACGCTCAGTTTGGGTTTAGGCCGGGGCTTTCTACAGAAACTGCAATTTTGAGTCTTAAGCACACTGTTCGGTACTACACGGAGAGACGTACACCTGTGTATGCATGCTTTCTTGATTTATCAAAAGCATTTGACCTCGTGTCTTATGACAAGTTATGGGTCAAAATGGAAAAGACAAGCGTGCCTACACAGGTGATACGAATCTTTAAATACTGGTATGGTAACCAAGAAAATAATGTCAAGTGGGCTAACGGTGTTTCCGATTCGTACAGGTTGGAGTGTGGAGTAAGACAGGGGGGCTTAAGTTCTCCGAAGCTTTTCAATTTGTACATTAATGATCTGATCGCTGAGCTCAGCAGACAACATATCGGTTGTCACATAAATAATGTGTGTGTTAATAATATAAGCTACGCTGACGATATGGTTCTGCTGAGCCCAACGGTCAGAGCCTTACGAAAATTGTTAGCTATTTGTGAAAGATATGCCAATGAACACGGGCTTATATATAACAGCACGAAGAGTGAGTGGTTGCTTTTCAAAGCCGCTGGAAAGGGGCCCCAAAACGTGCCTAGAATCTGTCTTTATGGCGAAGCATTAACGCGGGTTAGACAATTTAAGTATTTGGGGCACCTTGTCACCGAGGAACTTGATGACAGAGCAGATATGGAGAGGGAACGCAGGGCACTGACAGTTAGATGCAATATGCTGGCTCGCAGATTTGCTCGTTGTAGTGAGCAGGTTAAAGTAACACTATTTAAAGCTTACTGCCAGACCTTCTACACGTGCAGTCTGTGGACCAGCTATACGCAGAGAGCTCTCAGTGCCTTGCGCGTCCACTATAACAATGGGTTCCGTATTTTGATGGGCCTGCCTAGATTCTGCAGCGCATCAAATATGTTTGCAGAAGCCCGGGTCGACGGCTTTCATGCTATCTTGCGGAAAAGGACAGCCTCAATAGTTAATAGGTTGGGGAGAAGCACGAACAGTATTTTGCAGATGGTATCGGAGTGTCTCAGCTCCTCGATAAATAGGCATTTCGTCTATGTATTAAACAGATGAGGTACATATAGATATTCTGCAAAATATTAGTACTAGTAGGAAATAGTATTTGTTATATACTGTCCAAATCTGTATTTATTGTAACTAACATAATTTTAAGTTTTCATTTTTGTTTCATTGTGTAATTACTAACAACTGGGTTTTGTTACCTGATTAAATAATTTTATTATTATTATTATTATTATTAATCACAGTTGACAAGCACTTTTAAACAAATACAAAGTTTGATTCTATGAAATTCAGAAGAGCTCCGATTATGATCGAAATATTGTATTTACACTTTATATTGAAGAGTAGTGAATGGTAAAAGAACAATGCAATGTGCACCAAACTAGTAGGGTTGTTTACTTTTCCATTTTTTTATTTGATTTGATGCTTCACGGCCGAGAAGCAATGTAGGTCACCAGACGCGAACAATTACTGGTGCCATGAATTTTCATGACGGCATCGATTCGCAAACTTTCCGAGGGAGAGTTCTGTCGCGTTTCTAACTTACCTTCCTTGTTTTTAACAACACAAAGGGCGCGATTAAAACTTTAATTTACGACTTTTAATCTTCAGAACTTCAAAGTAAATTTAAGTTATTACTATCCAGCAACAAGTAGAGCGAGTCTAGGTTAAGCAGTTTGTTTCAACGCATAGAATCATCGTACGGAATTAACAATTCATCGTGTCTTGGAATTGAGGGATATAAATCTTAAGTTAAGGTGGTACAAGTGAATTTCGCCACATGTTATTCGTGTCTGTGAGTATAATAAATCCTATACGTGGGGGAGGCAGTCAGTTCGCTAGCCGAGGAGTCAACGTCCCCGCCCTGCGTCAGGCGAGGGGCGAGCGCCGCCCGCGCCCGGACGAAAGGACGTACTTCAGGGGCCAACTCCTGAAGAAACCAAGACACGACCCTATGGCCTACTTATGTCACTCTCCTGGCTTCCATTCGGATCAAGTAACGGGGGAAAACAACACGAGAATACAAGATTACGAGAGGATAACAAAAACTGGAAAACTACTGAGTCATTATTATTTTGCCCCCGTACAGAAATTCATAGATTAAGTACTAGTGCTTCTGACCGGAAAAATCTTTGTCACGTGTTTTAACCGACTTCAAAAACAGGAAGAGGTTCTCAATTCAACTGTTTTTTTGTTTATATTTGTTACCTTAGAACTTTCCACTGGGTTTTTTTTTTATTCCTGATAGGTTAGCCATTGACCACTATCTCACCTAATGGTAAGTGATGATGTGGTCGAAGATGTTGTACAGGCTAACCTAGAAGTAAAACCGATTTTGATGATTCTTTTTTTATTTTAAACTGATGCTTCCTGTGTGATCCCATTTAAATTTCATCAAAATCGGACAGCCGTAATTGAGTAAGACTTCAGTAACTGAAAAATTATTTCCTATTTTGTTTGATTACATAGTCATTGACAGTGCATGACGTTGATCCCCTAAGTAGCAAGGGTCACTAAGTAGGGTGAATTTGTTTTTTAACTCAAAATGGAACCGACTTCAACACTGAAAAATGTGAAATAACTTGTCGAAATCGGTACGCATGCACAATATTGTGATAATAGGTACTTTAAACTATCGTGGTACCGACTTCAACCAGTTTTTTCACACTTTTGAATGTTGAAGTCGGTTCCATTTTGAGGTAAACATTATTATTTAAGGAGGAAGCATATTGTAGCCGTAGACTCTCGAAGCGTTAGATGGAAAGTAACACAGAGTAACAATTATAGATGTAATTCTAAAAACTTAGTTTTCTACAATATCTCTTTCATGTATGTATGACAAACACTAATGTTAATTCCCTGATAAGTATGTTAACGTTCGTCAAAGATATAACGTTTATACAATTTAGTTATAAGAATCTCAATAGAGTTTATTAAAATGAACTCATTGTGCTGGTCTATGAATATAATACCTCAGACGGGGGAACTGACGGAACAAACACCAATATTTTCCTCAATGAAGAATGACGCACGGGAGTGGATACGATTGGGACCGGAGACTCGACAGAAGGAAAACGGTGATGGACGTAACAAACGGTGACGTCGAAATTGCACGAGACAGTGTGTACTCTATTTTAAACTTTACTACAGAGTAAATTTATAATTTTTCAAAGAAATTATAAGAAAGAGATAAAATAGAAACGTTTCCGTATCTATTTTATCTCTTTCTTGTTAATAATATGTTGTGACAATTGAATATTTCCCCATTCTCTATCCTATATTAATATAATACGTGCGAATTTTAATAAAATTTGATACAAGGATTCTTTTGATATTGGAATAATACAAAGGATTCTCCTTATCTCGTTTTACTAAAGATATCCCCAGGGATTAAACGAGATATAATCAAATTTCTCGCGGGCAATCCCATGGACAGAAACTTAACTGCAAATGATGTATTTGGTAGAAAATTTTAATTAATAAATGTAGATAATAATCTCATTGAAATATTTATGCAAAAGAAACAAATTCTTCAGTTGATCCCATTCAACATAATTTAAAATTCTACGTTTCCAGAATCAATGACATCACATAGCACATCGCTAAGCTCATAGACTCACAGAGCTCTCAATTACTCAATTGAAATTGAATTTCGTCTAAACCACCCCAGGTAGAGTGAATTGGCAAATAAATACGCCAAGATTTTCTGCCCCTGATAAATACGAACTTCTGTGCGTGTCAATGCCCTAGAGTTCACACGAAGGGTGCAAAAGGAGTACAAAAAGGACAAACGGAGAAGGGTCGTATTATATTACTTAGCGCAGATGGGGTAGCCAATATAAAAAAATAATAACACCGTGCCATTAAGTGTTACCTACGAAGTTAGTTATCTATCATTGACATTACGGGGGCAATAAAACTCGTAGCTGTGGCGAGTCACCGACCCAAATCGGACGAGTGTCAATGACTCTGTCAATCGGAGGAGACAGGATTTTTTCACAATAGCCTACGCAATTATAAGATTCCATTTCAATTTGAAGAGCGTGGATTTGAAACCAGTTCTGTTAGGAAACATCTCGAGTCCATCTCCGGTTTCTATGCCACACGTTAACTTCTATTGCAATGGGACATAAAATCCAGATGCTTCACACGGACCAACAGTAATTATTATTGATGCTGTCTTTTTTTTTTTTTTTTTTTTTTTTTTTTTTTTTTTTTTTTTTTTTTTTTTTTTTTTATGGCTGATAGGTTAGCCTTTGTACACTATCTCACCTGATGGTAAGTGATGATGTGATCGAAGATGTTGTTCAGGCTAACCTAGAAGTACTGGCTCTCAAGGATCGATGCCGGAACACACCGTTAGGTGCTTGGCGGCAGATTTCCTACTTGAGGGTGGTAGCTAGCCAGGCGGGCATTCGCAAAATGCCCTACCACCATGCTATAACGACTGCCATCCTAAGACAACAACCGGGACCGACGGCTTAACGTGCCCTCCGAAGCACGGAAACGCTCAGTAGTAATGTCACTAGCGGTCACCCATCCAACTCATGACCGCGGGCGACGTTGCTTAACTTTGCTGATCGGTTAAGAACAGCTAAGTATATGTCTATCCGGTTCTTGACTTTGAGGCTTTATAAGGCTACATAACGAGTAAACAACAGTACTAATTGTAAATGAATAATATAATTATCACGGAAAAAGTCACAGTAATAATTCTATTGTAATGTTCTTTTCCTAGAAGCATGAAACGCTAGTGAGCGCCAGAATCCGCAGCAAACAAGTCTTTTGTCTCCTTAATTCCTTGGAGTAATATCGTTTCACCGAATGGTGTACATATTTGCGATTAAAAAGGCATATTTTCATTAGATATTCAAGTGGGTGGGTGGAGGAGGCGGGAGAGCCGGGCCGTAATGAGGCCCGTCTAGACGCGCCGCTTCGGCAATACTACATCGTATCTGTATTGTGGCTCCTATTGTGCTCACTCCACCAACTGTACCACTGCTCTTAACTTATCGCTTACGCTAATGAATACAGGGACAAATTAAAAGTGTTCTGCTGTTTACTATTTCGTTGTAACGATCATTATGTATTGGAGGCGGGAAAGCGTATCAATTTCTATCAGAAAGTACCAGCCGTTACTCGTATCGTGTGTTTTCTCCTATATAGGACGTTAACACTATGAATCAATGTCAACCTTATATATGCCTTTTGAATATATATGTTTTCGTGTTTTCATGAGATCATTAACCTGCGAGGTTGATTTATGATAACACCGATAACTAAGACAGATAATATGAAAAGATCTGCCAAAACATAAATAGCTGCGGTAATTTACCTGTTGAGTTAATATAAGGAAAATTGTATGCTTATTTTTCTTCTTATCTCTTTAACATTTAATTTGAAGGAGCGATAAGTATATAGAACAAGTCAATTTTGTAATTATTTCACTTCTAGATGTAGGACAACAACACATATTACTCTCGTAAACTACTTATAGCGCCCACTTCAAACAAGAGTGAATTCTCGTTCAGTGAAATATAGCTCGCGTCGAATAAAAATAGCTTGAGAGCACTGAAATAGACGAATAGTCTGGTGAAACAACATGCTCGTTCAGTTCCAATCATAAAGTGCAAGGTAGATAAATAATTATAAACGATCAAGAATGATAGTCTGATAATAAGATTTACTACCAAGCACCAACAGGGCCACTGCCGGTATCTAGTATATTAGATGTGGAGGAATATGCAACACCTGGTAATTTATGTCTGCATATTTAATATGCAAGTGGGTGCAGCCTTGGCAAGGTGACACACAACTGGTTTCACTATGTGACACGAGAAAAATTCACGTAGAATCTACTTGCATTGGAAACGGAAATATTCAATCGATAGAAACGACATCTGTGTTCTATTAATTAAATTACAACAATGCTGGTATTCAAACATCGACTATTATCTTCAGTGACAGTCAGATATACAATGGTCAGTTTTATAAAACATATGTACAGTACGTATAGAGATGTCTTTGTCGCTTGGAACGACCAGGCAAGCCTTCCACCGCGTTCCATGCGATGTATCCCCGGTCGGACCCGTCCCAGAGACGGCAGCGGGGGGCAGGGAGAGTTTAATTACACTTGTGTATGTGGGCATATGCACCGCTGCAGTGAGCTGTGCACCAAAGTGGGTCGCGTGACTACACCAGCTGACTGAGATAAGCCAAGCTCTTTCATAGGTGGTGTATAATATTAAACACATCACCAAGTTTCGGTAGCAGCTTACAATAAAACTGGTAGTTCATCGCACACCAAGACTTCGCTCTGTAGTGAATTTTAAACTTTTTGGCTTGTAGCAAAGACCTTTGAGGTCTATAATTTCATTAAAATATAAGGTTTTAATATGTACAACGAAATGCGCTATCAAATAAAACCCTTAATCTATTACAAACTTTTTTATGATCTTGTAATCTCAACAACCCTCTGGCCGATTTAGCTCATATACGAACTTATCAATTATTATACGATTACCATATTACAAAATTTCATGACATTTAGATCAGATGTTTGAAATTTGTCGTCGAATATATACATGCTGATAAATATACACACATGCTCAGGCCCCAAAATTGTCATAAAAATTGCACTTCGCTTCATCAAAAATCTAAACGGTCCAAAATTAGACAAGGCGTGCGCCACAGGTGCGCAAGAAAACAGGACCAGAACAAGATTGGACAGTTACTCAGGTTACCGTGACTGATTATGTAGGTATCACTTTGTAATTAATATACAAGCAACATCTACAACTTATTTCACGAAGAATTCATGTAATTCAATACAAGTCACATTATGAGACGGCGATGAAGTCGTTCGAATGTCAAATAAATAACGTATTTTTAGCACCCAGACACGAAATCGTGTCTGTGTACAATATAGCACTAATGCTAAACGTAATAACAAACTAATGCTACATTAATACGTTTCTGAGTAACCACGCCGATCATTACGTCAATTGAGTAGAGTACGACCATTTGCCATAGGAGCACTTAAAAAAAACCTTTTGGCAACACTTTGTAATGATTCAGCGAAACGTAATTCCAAGTCGACACGTAAACAAGACTCGGCCTCGAACTCGGTTGACATTGGCGCGGCCAGATCAAGATGATCTTCCTTGTATCGGCCGGACGGAACAAACTGTGATGAGGGGTGACACTTTAGGCAGCTTATAAGGGATCTAGTTAAAGTAGATGAGTGTGGTCTGCCGTCAAGGTGGTCAGTGCGAGAGGTGCTGCTGAATCCACGTGCGGTGCGGTTGTCGCGCCGCAACAAAAGAGCGGCATACTTCACTTTTACCGCGGTCGATCACGCGATCTGAAGACGGTAGATAGGCTTCTTGGAAACTGTTATTTGTGCAACTTGAAGTGTCTAAGTTACGTGTCTGGAAAAGGTTGCATGCGTGTTGTGCATTTACATTAACGGTTCTGCGATCTATCGCACAAAATTGGTGAAACGAACGTTTATTTCCAATGTAACGTTAGCTCTACTGCATTTGTTGGATAAACAAAAAACGTCTACTGCTTGGCCTATGTGGTCCGATTCATTATATCAACAGAAACAGACTGATAACATTGATATCTTGAAAGTTTCCACAATACTTAAGACGGTTGAAGATATATACCTACGTATAATAAATGGCCAACGAACATTAACATCGTAGGGAGTCGTATGTGAAGTGCTACTAACAAAAAAATGGAATGAGTCTATGATTACAGTTTTAGCATCGATGATACCGAGAAGAATATTGATGATGAACTGCGATGATGAAAAAACCTCTAAGAGACTGCCTTGCACATTATTCAGCTGAGCAACACTGTCAAAAATTGCTATTTTTGAATTGAGGAAATGGATTGTGGTACAAAAGTTAGCATTTAGGAGGTTGAACGTAATGCAGTGGCGCTCAGATAAAAATTTTACTTGTTCATTTATTTATTATATGTGAAGATATCTAGAACACGGTAAGCGTTAGGTAAGGAGTGTTTGAATAGATGTTATAGGGAACCGGGACAGCAGTCAAATGACACATGTCAAAAATCCAAAATGGCGGAATTCATGATGGCCGTCATACAAAGTGCTCCGAACCTACTGGAGCGAGGCTGTGTTTATCGACAATAGAAAATATAATCGTAAAAAAATTTCCATTGATAGCAATAACATTCAGTTTACAATAATAGAGCGTAGAAGATATTTTGAAATAGAGTTTGACAAACGTTAAATTATAAATAGAAAAAGTATCTATGGTTCAATTGGAATAGCATGTCTCAGCTCTAGGGATGGACGGCTTCGAGTTCGAATCCCGCTTTTGGTGAACTTATTCTATTAGCAGGCGTTAATGCTAAATTTACAAAGTTAGAATGGAAAAAGTAGTTATTATTTAAAATTTTATCACCATTTCAATACGTACTAGTGACTTCTAATAAATTATCTGTCCTTGTTAAAGAAGTTCACACCATGTTGTTTCCTTATTGAAGATATGCTATTATAGACTAAGCCAAGGTCAAGGTTATAAACATAACATAATGAATTTATAGTTTAGCGTGCTCGGCAGATGACGCTGTTCTGACTTGAGGAAGATAGAACATTAAGAAACTTAGGTGCATAAAATTTAATTTCACGAAGTAGATTTTACTTTTATTTATTTAGTTTTAATGTATACTACTCGCTCGTTGAACAAAAAGATTCGACTGGAACGGTTCCATAGGCGTATTTCATAACCAAAATTTATTTTGTGAAATCTAATTCCTGTTTCCCATAGATACCATCCTTTTCTAACATCTGCAAGTTGGACAAAACACTTAAAACAAGAAACTGAAAACTTCAATATAGCTATCGAAAGCACAAATCTTCATTAAGACAAAACTAACTAAAGGCAAGAACAATAAAAATAAAGGTATAATATAAAGAAAAACAGGCCAAGTGCTAGCCTGGCCGCGCTTTTTTCGGGTTACGCACTACAATGGCCAGTTAAAGAACAAAAATTGGTAGTGTTGATCACAACTTCAAAGCTACATTTTAAATCGGCATTTTCAGCATTTGTTGGTCAAAAAAAAGGTTATTGTCTATAATATATTGAAATTTCAGATTCGTAACTAGTTTAAACCTCGTTACAATTATGGTCCAAAATTAATAACCACAATTTTTTTTTTTCATTTCTGTAGAAAAAAGAATATAAAAATACACTTATACTGTAAGTACTCAATGAGGTCTAAACGTTGACACCCTTCATGATATGGTGAAAAAAAACATTCGGTTGCGTTCTCATCCCCTCAAAAATCTTTTTACTGATTTTTTAGTCTAACATTAATTTTTGCGTCAACGTTTTACATAAATTACAAAAAGAAATACATACAAAACTTCTCATAACACCATTATTACAGGTCAATAAAACATTACATCAAACGTGATTAATTACATTAGTAATATAATCTGTTACTGCTAGTCACTTTAAGCGATGCGAAAATTTATAAGCAACTACATACTTATATCTCTTAAGGTTTCTAGGTTTATAAATACGAGTTAGTGAACCGTGACATACGCACGAACGGACGGACAGACAGACAGCGGATTTTCATTTAGAACTCAGTTTTGTCCTTTACGTACGGAACCCTTACAAAGAGATTTGACCTATGTCTCTAAATAAATCAAAATACTCTAATTGTACCTACTGCCTCATGTTCAGATACACAATACCCAGTGGAGTGATATTATTTTGTACCCTTACACGTGGTGCGTGGTATAAACACGTGATTGTGACCGTTGCACACGTTCGGACGACAATGGAATTGCATATTATATCAACTTGTTTATTGTTGTTGAATTCAACTCAATCTGAAGTTGTGACCACTCTATATATGACGTCATTTGCATACCGTCAATTTTATTCATTACTAAAGTAACTGACATTGGTGACACAGCGCTTTAATGGAAAATGTTGACTAGATTTCAAAGTCTATAACATTTGAAATCGGATATTCACCCCCTTATTTCAGCGCATGTACGATCGATCCTCGCAATCTGACTCCTCTACATACTTCCATCATCAGACAGTAAGGAACACGAAAACAACGCATCCGTACCATGGCCACCATTCCATATATCACCAACACTCGATTACTTACTACATAGAGGGGTGATATGGACCTTATCATCTCTGTGTCCTATCAAATCTGTATTGGGCGAATTGATTTAATCGCAGTCTTTTCATCACGTGACACGTGACAGAAACAAATGCATGTCGGTATTAATAAATGAAAATATTGAGATACAAAAGAAAAATATGAAATCTATTTAAGACGGAATTAAATTGAGGCCGTGTGTTTTGTATTTTGAACACTTGGTAGTAAAGGTTTACTACAATGGGGATTATGAAACCAACGTGACTTTTACATTAACGCACTAGGGTTACTTATTAAATATAGTTTAATCTGTGACTAAGCCTATAAACTATATATTAGAGAATACGCTTTATATTTTATTTTAAATGTAGGTATATGTTACAGTTAAAACCCGTTCTTAGTTAAAAAGCGTATTCTCTAATATAAACTAGTTTTCACCAAATATCTTCTTTGTTATAACTAGAATTAACTGCTTTTTAAAAATGAACACCAGTTCTAACTGGACAAAATCCGTTTTCTCGAGATTATTCCGTTAAAACTGTTTCAATCAATGTCAAAGTTCATGGTATATCGGAATTATTTGCTGCATATGTAAGAAAGGATGTAATTAAAATGTTTTTGTAAGATAAAAGGTTACCTTTGCAACTCAAAATGCCACGACAATTTAAACTTACTTAGTAAGGAAACTTACTTACTTACTTCATTTAATTTTAAATTTTATTTTTATTAAGATGTTTTCGATAATTATTAATTTAATTACTTGAAATTAATGTTGACGTCATGGCACTATTGTTATATGTTAATGTTTCTTAACGATTTTTCTTAAAGTTAAATGATTCTTTTTTTCTTAACATCAACCAAGAATTATGAATAATATTTTAATAAATAATATTTGTATTTTTAATCCCCAACAAGTTTATCTAATACTAGTTTTAACAAAGGTATAATGTGAAAACCATTTTAATATAAAAGTTTAATATTTAAACTAGTAAATTCTAGTTTTAACAAAGGCCGTTAGTGAAACCTAGTTTAAACGGGTTTTAAGTGATTTAACTTAACATGTACATATTGTTTTTCACTTTAGATTTCCGCACTATTAGGTGATGTTGATCCCCGTGGGGTTCCAGGTTAGAATTGCACCCCCCATATCTTCCCGTGGATGTCGTAAAAGGCGATTAAGGGGAAAATACCGGAAGGTGGGCAGCAGCGCCTTCTAAAGAACTGCGATCCCCAAGGCAAATACCCCCTTAATGGGGAGGCTGTGTTCAGCATATAGTACAGGTTGATATAGTGCAGGTGCTATTTACCACAAATTATTTTTCACAAATTTTCTTAGTAATTATGAAATTGAGATTAAGAAAATGTGTTGATAATGTCGTAAGCACGGTTTCGAGAGTGTAATGAACAACGTTCCGTGTGCTACTCACTCTTTGTGTAGTCTAATGACCAACACTGCTCGGTTGTATAATTTCTTGATGTACTAACTTATATCGTTTAGAACAGGAGTATTTTAATTATTAGCATTTAAAATTGAAACTTCACAATTTCATATAAATTGGGGACAAAACATAACTATCCTTTCGGCATATTTTAAAAACCGAAAGTCATATCTTCTAAAAACTTCCTGTTGTTAAGTAAATACAGGTTTTATTCACAGAACCAATATGGTCATTCAATAACACATTCTTCAAGGAAAGGGACCAGCTTTTATTTGTAAGTATAGTTTAATCTGAACATAATCGAACATCATCACTTACAATCTGGTGAGATAGTGGTCAAAAGCTAGCCAGATATAAAAAAAAGTATCGAATGTCTAAGAGTTATATTAATGGTATCATTTTCAACTTGCAAAAGGAAAATTATTACCTTGTTTCATTAAAAAAGCAACTTTATATCTCAGCCTCAACAAGCGAAAATAATTAATCATTGCCAGTTTCATGTACAAAGAGGGAATAATGAAGTTAAAGTAATTACTTTTTAGGCAGTTATATCCAAGAAAAAATAAACATAGATAAGCATTGAACCTATAAAAATCCTGAAAATCGTCACCAGTACCGCAAAAATGGCAATGCCAAGTCAGGCGTCGTCTCCTGATTGAGTCTCAGTAGTGTGCCTGGAAGAGATCACTATTAGTGATAAGGCCGCCCATTGTAACACTTTATTGTAAGCTTTCTTTTACTTTCATGTTATTTTTGTATATTAAGTGGTGTACCAATAAAGAATTATCTATCTATCTATCTAATCATGTGCGTCTACTGCATGCTTATGTTTCTGTCTTTGCCATTCATTAAAACGTATCATATACAATGGAAGTGTAGCTGTGTGCATTATATGCTTGTGTTATAACATCTCTACATTATATTATTGTGATATTAAAGCGTACCCTATCTTCCTTTTTTAATTTTACTAAATGTACTGTACTGTACTGTATCAGCCGGATCGTCCACTGCTGAACACAGCCTCCCCTATTAAGCGGGTATTTGCCATAATCCCCACGCTTGGCAGGCGGCTCGGGGATCGCAGTGTAAGATAGTAGTTCTTTAGAAGACGCTGCTGCCCACCTTCCAGTATAATTATTCCCTTAGTCGCCTTTTACGACACGCACGGGATGATATGGGGAGGTGCAATTCTAACCCGGCTCACCACGGGGATACTAAATGCACTACACTACTAAATGTAGGTAAGACAAAATTAATACTGATAAAACGTTTTGTTCGACCTAAATCAATTTAGATTTAAGTTGACTCTGGTCTAGAAGCACCTTCGTTTCGTTACAAACGGTGGGTAAACATGCAAATGAAACTCGCAACACGAATGAAACATAGTTCTAAAGGCGAAGATATACGAGTACTATATCTTTCTACTATATACTATACTCTTATCATATCACGCACCCTCCATACTTCAGAAACTTTTTAATTAATATGATTACTTACGTGTCTTCGAATTCAAATTGTAACTTAGGACTTTAAAATTTACATAATGATGAAGTTTAGATGAATTTATATTTCTTTTGAAGATAACTTAACTTAAGCGCGTAGAACTACCTCCACATGTTTAATGTGAACAGATTATTTTTGCAGCAGTGATGGCTCAGTGGTTCGAATCCCGCCGCGGGCTTGAGTTTCACCGCATGGTGGAAGGGCATTTTGCGAATGCCCGCCTGGCTAGCGACAACCCTCAAGTAGAAAATCTGTCGCGAAGCACCTAATGTTGTGTTCCGGCTGCTGTCCTTGAGAGCCAGTGAAATTACAGGTAATTGAGACTTAACAACTATGTCTCAGTGACGGGCGCACTGCAATTCGTGACTTGTGATGAAATGCATCTGTTATAGGCAGAGGTTAGTCCGCTTAACATCAGGTGGGCCTCAAGATTGTTCCGTCAAAAAAAATAAAAAAAAATTACAGAAATAAAAACTGTTATATTTGTTAAAACTGATAGTAATGAATAAGTAAGTTCTATTATAATAGATAAATACAACATCGGAATGAGCGGTTCGTTTTCTGCTTTTACCAAGCACCCTTTCCAAATGAACTTTTTTAATTATGAAGCGGCAGAATGCTCGCAAAAGAGATTATCCGCAACGGTCCAATTTCATTATTGCTACCGTTTTTACCTTCGGCTTCACCCGTATTTGAATTTCAATTCTCAATCTACAAGATTTGATCTCGGTTTGTCACATCTTAATTATTTATATGGCCTTCGGATATGTTAATGTATTCATAACTTCCATTGATAACGCATTTCATGACATTTTATTTGGCCGATTTTTTTTTACGATTATTTTATCATAATTATAACCTCCTCCAATGCATTTCAAACAAATCAATTGTGGTAGTTTGAATACGGTACGGCATGCGGCAATGCCACGCATAACTTGCTAACCGGTAAAAATAAGTAAGTTTAAAAAGAAATTTACTCCTCAAGACTAAAAATGCATCGTCACTTCCCGTCTCGGAAAATATTCCGAAATGTGTCAAACTTATCAATGACTAGTCGCTGTTATGATAAAATTAAGTGCATTGTTAAATTTCTACATACCAACACACGATTTCATAACACGACGTATTTTCTAATGAAACATATATGACGGGAATCTTCTAATACATATTTCGTTACAATGCTTGTTTTACTAGTAATTTCGCAGTCTTTTGGATTTCAAGTCTTTTCTGTTAAGACTTCAAAATCGTAATGAAAAAATAAAGGCCAGTGTATCGTGGGAGCCTCTTGATCGGGTTTGGCCCGGAATGCAATGACGTAGTATACCGGTATTTTCCCACTATAAACGGCGAAAAGTTGTACTCTACCGGTAATGCTCGGTCCACGGAGTGGCACGGCGGAGCCTTCGTTTTTCGATCGTATTTCATAATCAGTTCTGACACAGATTAGGTAAGTGACACTACGCATGTTTTGACCTAAGTGGAAGTAGTTCATTACCGTGTACAGTTCTCTTTGGCCGCAGAACATCAAAGTACTAATAGACAAACTACCGCTTTCAAGTTATTAGACTTTGATTCAGTATCATTCGGTTAGCTCAGTCAACTCCGAACGTTATTAAGGTTGCTATTATTCCGAGATAATTTATCCATAATATATGGTTTTATTGACAGCTTTTATTGAATGACAAACAGAAATTCCTATGCTTTCACAAACGCTAAGACTAAGAGACTGTACAAAAACAGTTTTGCCCCCAAAGTTTTATTCCCGTCCAAAATGGTTCATACCAATACCATCTTGATTCAGTATCGGTTAGCTCAGTCAACTCCGAACGTTATTAAGGTTGCTGTTATTACGAGATAATTTGTCCATAATATATGGTTTTATTGACAGCTTTTATTGAATGACAAACAGAAATTCCTATGCTTTCACAAACGCTAAGACTAAGAGACTGTACAAAAACAGTTTTTCCCCCAATGTGTTATTCCCGTCCAAGTTGATACCAATACCATCTTCACCTTATTTAAGCAACGAGAATATAAGATAACAAAGAAGAACTCAGACAAGGGGAGAATAACGATACACAACGACATTGATGCGCACACGCGTCTCGATTCATTCAGCAGCTAGTGATGCACATCGACTTAATACAAGTACGTCAACAACTCCTCGTCCCAATCAGATCAGTAAAAGAGGACAGCGTTGACACAGCTGAGATAACAGTACATAGCGCGTGCACGCGTGCCGTTTAGCGACACTCGCATGCAAGCAGTTTCTGCCCATTGAGCCGGTTTGCCTTTTAACAGTTGCACAGTGGGGTGTCTGGTCTAGTTTCTTCGTTCGAGAATAACCAAGAGAGTCTATGAGCATTCTAATAAAACATTACGATTGACACTTTTAACATTGATTATATAATACATTCTGAATATCATCACACTATTTAGTTCACTACGATCTCTTCCGATTGAAAAAAGAATTCTAGAAGACAACAGCTCACGCTGGCTTAACAAAAGTCCCAAGCTACCATATCACTGATTATGGTAATATAAAAACTGCTACCTCATCTTGACTGTGCATAACGTTCGATTTTTGTGTTACGCGACACGGATCTTCCCTCACCCTCTGTTCTATATGTGAGCTTTGAATACGAAGCAAATTCGTACCAGCACCAGTGTTTACGTAAAACATATAATGTAGTGCTAGCTTTCCAAGAAGTGGTGGCCCAGACTCACCGCGACCAGAGGTGTAGTTCGATTTCCACCACGGACCTTCACCGCATGGTGGTCGAGAATTTTGCAAATGCTCATCAACCCTCATCAAATAGAAAATCTGCAGCGTAGTACCTAACCCCGTGGGGTGCCGGGTTAGAATTGAACCTCCCCATATCATCCCGTGGGTGTCGTAAGAGGCGACTAAGGGAAAAATACTGGAAGGTGGGCAGCAGCGCCTTCTAAAGAACTGCCATCTTACACTGCGATCCCCAAGCCGCCTGCCAAGCGTGGGGATTATGGCAACTACCCCCTTAATAGGGGAGGCTGTGTTCAGCAGTGGACGATCCGGCTGATACAGTACAGTACAGTACCTAACGGTTCATTACAGCAGCTGCCTTTGTGAGCTAATTCCTATTTCCAATTCTTATTCAGAATGCTATATCATCATCAAGGATGAAATTTAGGTCAGTTCATCAAAAACCTTCAGGCAGTGCTTCAGGTTTAGATGGGATCTTGGTCCAGCTCATGACACCAGATAGCCATTGTTAGGAAAGTAAGCAAGTACTGACCCTGATGGGCGCCGGGAAGAGAGACGAGGCGTCGGGCTCGGCGGCGTGCGCGTGCGACATCTGGTGAGCGCGCGCTTGCCGCTCGCGCTCCCGGTCGCGCTCACGGTCGCGCTCGCGCTCGCGGCCCGCCCACGCGCCGCCGCCGCCACCGCCGCCGCCTGCGCCGCCGCCACTGCCGCCACCGCCACCGCCGCCGCCGCCGCTCCGCTCCCGGTCCCACTTCTCGTACCTGCAACAATACAAATTACTATTAGATTACCATTCTCCATCTTTGAAGCAGTGATGGTTCAGTGGCATTGGTTATGGACTGCCGTGCAGCAGGTCCATGGTTCGAATCCCGCCCAGAGCTTGAACTTCACCGCATGGTGGAAGGGCATTTTGTGAATGCCCGCCTGGCTAGCGACCACCCTCAAGTAGAAAATCTGTCGCCAAGCACCTAACAGTGTGTTCCGGCAGCAGTCCTTGAGTGCCTGAAAAATTACAGGCTAATAAGACCTAACAACTGGACGTCTCAGTGTGACGGGCACAGTGCAATTCGTCGCTGACGAAATGCGTCTGTTATAGGCAGAGGTTAGTCCACTTAACATCAGGTGGGCCTTGGGCTTGTTATGTCACAATAACAAAAAAAAAAAAAAAAAAAAAAAACTGGAAAATCCTAACTACTGCCTACACGCTCTGCGACAACTTTGGATCCGCATGACATTTTAAGACATATAGAATCTTTATTTAAAATCAAATTGTTCACGTTACAGCGCTGACTGGTAAGGAACATTTCACTATAAAAACTAAGGACTCGGAGTGACAGTGCAGTGTAAAGTATAACGAGCAAAGTGACACTTCTACTGTAAAACCAGGCCGTATCAGGCCTATTAATGATAATACTAATTTCATGACAAATAAAGCTACTGCCATACATTTTAACTTTTATAAATCTACTTAGTTTCGAAGAAGAAGTAAAATTTTTACGGCGACGCAGAGTCCAGCTTATTCTACAGTGATTCGAAAAAACTCAATGCTCTCTCGAAAAAGTGCAGGCAAACTGTTCCTGTATATATTATTGAAACTAAGTAGGGCTGGAATAATAGATACCGAATGAATAAAGATGCAGAAAAAATGGTATCTATTGGTATCTCCAAGATAAATCTCCAATGTAAGATGATAAATAATATTTACCGACGCTTTTCATACGAGATCAGATAGCTGTCAATTGACATAAGGTCATAATTTTATATTTATTAAACAATAAAATTACAAGATGTCTGGTTGTCATCCATTACATAGAAGTGTGTCATGTTAAAGTAACATAAAAATTTATCTTTTATTTAAATTCTTTTTCACCTTCGCTAAATTACAGCCCTAAAGCTGTCCAAATTGCCTTTGAAGTGTCGACCTAGGCGAGACCCAAAGATAACCTTGGTAATGGAATTTTAAATATCACGTACACTGATAAAGTCAATATGGAATACAATGAATGTCACGTACTTACGTATTCCTCAAACATTTAATAGAGGGTCAATATGAAATTATCAAATTACTACCTTTTGCCGCCGTTATTAATACCATCCCTAACACAAAGAATACAAAAACCAGTTAGGGTTGGAGTATAACTTATATTTCTATAACTAACAAAATACGATAGAGCATTGTCACCATAAACGTCCAATAATGTTGCAGCATTTTATATTTACCATGGTTTTTATCAAATTTGACATCACGCAGACAAACGGTTGTAACAAAGCAAATAAATGTATCCAGCATTTAAAAAAGATACAGTATAATTCGGCGGTATAGCTCCATAAAGTAAACGCAAATACTTCAGCTGACAATTTCTATGTCCATGCTGCTGTCACATGTCATAAAAGTCCATTCCAAGGATTCTTTATTCACGCCAGAAAGCTTACAAATTCAAAAACAACCACTAGGTTAACGTTCTATAGTAGACATTATATTTTGATGGTATATAGCATAAAGTTATTTACGTATTAATTTAACCCTAGTTTGATGAAATTGGGCCTTAGAAATCTAAACAGTTTGTATTGTTCGTTAGATTTTAATTTAAAACAATTACATACATTCATACAGACATAGGTCCCTCAGAAGTCTAATAACTCTCATAAGCCAAGAATTTTACTTTCAAAAATCCTGTCAATGGAAATTTACATGCTATTAACCGTGGATTGAATATTATCTGTCAGTCAGTGTTAAGAATAATTTTAGTCGTTAAATATGACTAAAATTGTTATCTCAATCGTAGACGATATATAATTCGAAATAATCTAACCAAACCAATAACCTACCCACAAATTGTAAAAAATAACACCACAAGAGTTTACTTATTTTTTATTAGTTATAAACGAGAGACGAAAACCATCACATTCCAAAGAATACAGGAAGTATTTTTGCTCTTTGTTCACTTTTGGTTCGAGTATATTATCCTCGTTACTACTAAAAAACACCTATTATCTGCAAATCTTTCATAGGACTGGAAAATTTCACATAATATGGCCATATCACTACGTAATTTCCAAAATCAAAAGCATAACGCCTGATACCCCTGACTACTTCTAACTATAACATACACATACCTATGTAAACATCCAATAGAAACGAGGGTAAATATAGGTAATTATATATTGATGAATGAACATGATTAACATTTTCCTAGTTCACACAATACCTGCGATAAAATTGAAAGTGTATTTATAACCACTGATCGAGATAAGGCATGGTCGAGTTTATAGCTAAAGAATAACTCGTACGTACGTATGTGAAGTAACCGTTTTAATAATATAACAGTGGAACAACTGGACTCGATAAATATCAATAAAGGCATTGTGGACATTGTGGGGTTGGCGATTTACTGATGCACCAATAAAATGAATTATGATGACTAAAATCATGAAATTTTGATGAAAGAGAACCTGGCGTCTCTCGATATATCTATGGAGTATATCTAACTCATCGTAATTATTTAAACTACCGACATTTATTCTGATAAATACCATTGACAGTAGTAGCGTATTTCGTAATGTAACATATAAGCTTAGAACTTGTTTATTGGATGCTCGGTTTACAGAAAGTCCTTGACGACCGTCTTTAATATTATTAAACCAGTGATATATACGACGACATCGCTCGTAGACATTATAGCGTTATATTTATATCTTGAAGGAATTTTAGACTAAATAGGTACTTACGTAACATTTAAAAGTTCTGCTAGCATATCCGTGACCGCGGATTTCGAAACGCTACAAATTTTGTTGCCGCTCTACGACTCGAGCCTTTTGTTACCGAGTTAAACAAAGCTGTCCGTTCTTTCTCGTGTTAACGTTTCTATAAAGCTAAATAGTTTTATTTTAAATACTTTTTTTTTTATGCCTGATAGGTTAGCCTTTGACCACTATCTCACCTGATGGTAAGTGATGATGTGGTCGAAGATGTAGTTCAGACTAACCTAGAATTACTGGCTCTTAAGGACAGCTGCCGGAACACACCGTTAGGTGTTTGGCGACAGATTTTCTACTTGAGGGTGGTAGCTAGCCAGGCGGGCATTCGCAAATTGCCCTACCACCATGCTATAACGACTGCCATCCTAAGACGACAACCGGGACACCAACGGATTAACGTGCTCTCCGAAGCAAGGAAGCGCTCAGTAGTAATGTCACTAGCGGTCACCCATCCAACTCATGACCGCGGGCGGCGTTGCTTAACTTTGCTGATCGGTTAAGAACAGCTAAGTAAACTTCGCTACGAGCGCTTCAAAACTACTGATGTTTTACGAATAAATTTTCCATCACAGTTATAAATTCAAAGAACGTTGATCTTCTAAACACTTGTATACAGTCTTATAAACGTAATATACTACGGCTATTCATCGTAAAAATAAAGCATCTTTATTACCAGGCCAATAAGACAGCAGTATTTCTCGCTAATGGATCAGACGTTTTAAACGAGTTTTCACCTCGATTCATTACGATTATGACACCGATGACGAATGACCCCACACCGCATTGCCTTTTATGAAGGAACGCGTCATATCGCCTTTGTTCCGATAAAGACTATTATTACAGATGCAAAATATGTTGGCAGACTTGAGCAACTGCGAATTAAAAATCGCTATATGTTTATTGGAAATGAGGTCGAGGCAAATAGAGCACGGTTCGTATTACTCGATATCATAATAGTTCCAGTTTTGTCATTGATAAGTTTGTGTATGTCAAAGTTAAGAGAGTCACTACGTAGTGTATAGTTATTTAATGTAAAAACTGACTTTCACTGGAATCCACAATGTCAGCTGTTAAGAGATTTATGAATAGGCGTGGTGCCGGTTGAGGACGATTCAGCCCGAGGCGTCAATTAAAATCTTCACACACGTGCATGGAATTGAATAGACTGATACATACACAAGTTGTAATTAGCTACAGTTATGCAAACGCGCTGAAAACGATAGTAGTATTTTTGACAAGCCTTGTTATGAGTGTGGGAAAATTTTGATCCGTGAATTGTTTCTCAGCCCTCATATACAAAATCTGATTTGAGAGACAATGTCACTTCTACGTAAGTATGATTTATTAATATGATTTTTTTTTATACTAAAGATGGAACCGACTTCAACACTCAACAGTGTAAAATAACTTGTCGAAGTCGGTACCATGCGCACAATATTGTGATAATAGGTACTTATGAACTATCATGGTACCTAACATAGCTCCCTTTTTAGTGATCCTTGCTACTTACGGGATCGATTGTCATTCACTGTCAATGACTGTATCATCAAGATAAGAGAACACTTTACAGTTATTGGAGTGTAACTCAAAAAAGGCTAGACCGATTTTGATGAAATTTAAATGGAACTACGCAGGGAGCATTAGCTTTCAAATAAAAAAAGAATCATCAAAATACGGTTCACCCAGTCAAAAGTTCTGAGATAACAAACAAAGAAAATACAGTCGAATTGAATACCACCTCCTTTTTTTGTCATTTTCTACTTATGAACATCTCCGTTGTTGTACTCCGTTCGCTAGCCCTCTCTGAGAGAGGAAGTATGAATCTTAATTCACCAAAACGAGCTTTACGCTACTTGACGGATGCCTTCCAGTTTTATGGATCTTGGCCATACGAGATTGTTTATAATGTAGTCATTATTTCGTACTTAAGATCACAATAGGTTCTCAACCACCTCGTTCAAATCACTCCGAAGCACGGAAGTGCTCAGTAGTAATGTCACTAGCGGTCACCCATCACACTCCTGACCGCGGGCGAAGCTGCTTAACTTTGCTGATCGGTTGAGAACAGCTAAATAAACTTCGCTACGAACGCTTCATTGTAATTTTCGTTGTAATTTTGTAAAAATAGTATTATGATTTTACCGTATCAGATACTACATTCTAAAGTACAAATATTCATGGTGAATAAAAAGAGGGAACACGAATGAAACAGTATAGAGTCTGGATATTCGTTATAAAAACTCATCCAAGAGGAAAAGAGCACACGTTATCGTAAATTGAGTTTTAACCTGTGTATGTGTTCTACTAATTATGTAGATTGGATACACAATGTGTTCAATCAGTAAGCAAAACAACAAAGAAATATTTTTTTGATGTTCCATAAGTCATACATATAGGATGAAATTCACTGCACCGCTATTGCAGTATAATACCAGACAATGCTAACAATTACTCCGTTAGTCAGTGAGCTAAAACAAATTTTAAAGGTGGATTCGATTAAACATGTAATTTTTTTTTAATCATATTGTGACGGAACCAGCTCGATGCCCACCTGATGTTAAGCGGACTAACCTCTGCCTATAACAGATGCTTTTCATCACAAGTCACGAATTGCACTGCGCCCGTCACCTTGAGACAAAGTTGTTAGGTCTCATGTGCCTGTAATTTCACTGGCTCTCAAGGACTGCTGCCGGAACACACCGTTAGGTGCTTGGCGACAGATTTTCTAATTGAGGGTGGTAGCTAGCTAGGCCGTCAATCGCAAAATGCCCTTCCACCATGCGGTGAAGCTCAAGCCGGCGGTGGGGATCGAACCAGGGTACTGCGGCGCGGCAGTCCATAGCTATTACCGCTCTCAATCAAATCCTCAGTAGAACTCCAATTATCATGGTATTATAAAAACTTGAGGGCCGTACATACAAACAAGTGAGTTTTTAATACACCTGTGCTACTGTGTACACAGTATAGGTAAGCGATCAAAGGAACTCTATGAAAGCAGAGTATTTGTAAGGTATTTTTTACGTTTTTATTACTTACTTGTTTGTTTTTAATTATGCAATCAATTTTATATTTACTTCCCGATGACTTGAAGTATCATATACATATGACTCAAAACTAAACATGCATTATGACGAAAAAAGGTGTTCAAAACCGATTACAAAAATGTCATACACATAATAAGCATTAATTTTTTAATATTACTAAAAAGTGTAAAGAAAAACACGGTGCTTCGCATCGTTACTAGTAGTTTTTGACATATTTTAATATAACTGTATCACAATCTTTCTATGTAAATATTTTTTTATGTGCACTGGTGGGAAGTGCTTACAAAATCATATATTTTCAACCAGTTTTGTGATGAAATATTTAAAAATCACTTGATATTAAGAAACTGCCGAAAAAATATCGTTTTCATCAATAACATCCTATTGGAAAATGTGTCGGTTTATAGTCATAATTAACACTGTAATTACTTTTGTGGTAAATTACAGTAAGATCAGAATGTGAACATTTTTAAACAGAATTATTACATTAGAGTACCTACGTATACTGCTTTTTCGGCAAACAATGCTAGAAAAATACTAGATAGAAAGCTAGTCATTTTTAGAGAGTTCGAGACACAACATTTCCAAGATCTCAAATATTTACACAAACGTATGCTGTAACACTGCTACTTTTTGCGTTGTGAATGGTTGAAAGCCCACCCTTTTAAACAATGTCTAAATAATTACTTTCGTCATCATACTAAAATATACATAGATTGCAGAAAATGCCGTGGGGATTTCTGGTTAAACAGAGCACTGAAGGAGACATTAGTGGTACATTGGGACAACCGAGACGTATCTCCTCGGCTTTCCTATCAACGTAGCCTCGCTTCAATCTCACGACTGCTCGCGAGCTTGTCCCTAGTCCAGCCAATACCGACACGGCATTGATTATTGTGCAATGGACTTCCATACAAAAGATACTAAACTGCTAAAGTTGAAGCGATGTCGATACGATGACGGGTGGATCCGTGTACGCCAAGCATAAACCATTCTTCAAGTAAAACAACGAAATAAGTAAGTTCCAACGTGTGTTCAAAAACACACACGCAAGAGTTTTAGTCATATAGGAACGAGTCTCTAGATAATTACGGTAAATTATAAGACGTTGAGACTTACGACGACATAGCTCGGAAAGCAGGGTGCAATTGTGAGAGATAAATTAAACAGCAATTGCACCGATAATGTAATGAATAACACTTTTCGTTGAACTGTGATAAAAAAAACTTGTAGCCGGCTTTACTGTTTTATAATTATATATAAAAAAAACTTTGCTGTATTGAGAAACCCCAAAACTTTATCTGTTCCGTTAGTTAAGACAAATTTTAGGCAAAATGCATTCATTATGCGTGCAAGTGCTTCATTTAACAACTTGACAGATACAGATATTGATTTATACAATACCTCGACTACCAAACTGAAACGTTTGCTTAATGAAAAATTCTTCTGTACTAGTTGATTTGAGCCTTATGTATGTATTGTATTGTATTGTTTAATTCTTTTCATAAGTTAGTCGTCCATTCAAAACATTTTGTTTTATAATTTTTTTAACTATAAGTGGAAACTTGTAATCGGCCATCAGCATTACATATGTTTTTCATGTAGTATATAAATGAATTAATTAATGTTATTTGCCTAGCTGTAAGTTTTCTGTAAATTCTAAAATAAAAAAATAAAATAAGAGTGAAATTTAGTTGTCCACTTCATTAAAAATACAGACATTAAAGTTACCGCTCAACTGCTACTAATAACTATTCCATTGCATATAACATGAGAGAAAGTCTATTGTCTGATTCCCGAAGGCTTCTATGGCCAGAGATCCCAGATTACCTACTTGTTACAATCTTGGCACATACAAAATTATTGCTTCCTTTGCTCTTTTCAAATTCTTCATACATTAGTATGTTAAGGTTACCCATAAACAGTAGCTCAATTTTGCAATTTATCAACTTAAAAAGCTTGTTGAAATCCATCAGTTAATAAAAAATGACGTGATCGTGAAACCAAATTTTCTTCGATTTTAATCCGATTTTCTTAGTTACAAGTTACGTAATTGGGCCACTGATTTTTTCTCTAGAACGAATTCAATCTGATCAGAATACGTTTCCTGAGTCTTCCCCTTCAAACTGTTCAATTAACACTCGCCTTAAAAACTTATTTGTCAATGATTCTATTTGTCCAAACCATCTCAGTAACCTAATTCTCATTCTTCTCATTAACTTTCTTAAAACGTTTTTTAATAAATGTCTTTTAAAATTCCACCACACGTACTTCTCAATGTTCTCATCTCAACTGCATTTATTAGAATTTGATCCCTCTTCTGCAATATCCAAATTTCACGACCATTCACGAATGCTGACACTAGCTGTCTTCTATGTACTACTGTGTTGTGCCTTTTTGGGACACAGGTTTCATCCACTAAAGGAAATGTAGATTCATTGACTTTATTTCCAGCATTTACTATCTTTTTTTGTAAGGCTTTTCAAAATCCATGAAAGTGCAATAGACCTTTTGATCTTTGGCCAAAATATAGTCTAGCTCCTGAGCATTTCCCTCAATAAAGCGGAACGATCAAAACATTGCACCAATGACTTGGCCGGTGTCACAGAAAAGTTTAAAAAGGCGATACAGCTGACTCCCTACGTGCAGTATATATATATATATATATATATAGATAAGATATAAACATAGAAACTAACATTGAATAACACACTGGTAACAGAAAGCATTTTTGTGTATCTTATGACTTATCACAGTTATTAATAAGAGTCAAAAAATGCATTTAGAATTTTATAAACATTTAGACCTCTAAAAACACAAGCATCGAGGAGCTACATTACACAGCTGAAAAACGTGTTTTCGAGGTAAACCAGTAAGTTAAAAACTTAGAATCTTTATTAACAAACTCCAGCGTCCAGAGTTCCAGACAAACAGTCTAGCAGCAAGCTATCAGAATCAAATGCACAAGTTCATTTGCAATTTCAAGTTTTATCTTTAAACGGGGTGTAGGTAGTTTTACAACTAGAATCTTAGGGATAAGGTATAAACAGCTAGTTAGCGCCGTCTAGTGGAGTCCTTGGCTCATTCGCCGCACGACCTGATAAGAAGGACAAACACTACATTAGCCATAACGCTTTCAAACTAGCCGACGACAACGCGCTGGCATAAATGTAATGAGGACAGTCAACGTTGCACAAGAATTTGGAACTTAAGATAATAGCTGTAGATTTACCGGTTGTCGGCCACTTATCCACGAAGTGGTTTTCAAAGTGCACTAGGAATATACTGACAACATTCATACCAATCAGAATTGTACAATCAGGTACGCTTATTTAATTAAGCTTCAGATCATGACAGGCTTCATGCATGTTCGCCTCGCTAGCTACCATTTTCAATGACAAAATCTGCCAAAATCTTCAATGGGCACAATGAGACAGTGGTCAAAGTCTAAACTGTTAGTTTAAAAATACATTACCTCAGAATTTACTAGTATTATGTATGGATACTGAAAGAAATTGGTGGAAACCTTATCCTACAACAAGTAAATATGTAAATTCAGTCTATGCCTTTACCAGACAGCGAGCTATCTAAGCCAACCTTTTTTGTTTGTTCGCAATAGGTTTACAAAATGTAGGAAGTAACGAGATATGATTGTCACTAAGAGGACGAGTATTGTCTCCGTTTCCATTTCACTTTACATTTGTTAACTTAGTCACGCTAAAAAGTGAAGTCAGTCATTTACTTAGCATTTGAAACAACGGTAGTCTAATTTGAACGTGAACAATATGCGAGCGATTACCTTATGTACATACTTTAAGAATACGAGCTATATTGGGATAACATTTAAAATGAGTTAGTTAAAGTTATTAAGAGCACTAAATGTATACTATGATTTGTGCTCTATTTTTACTATTTTAACTATCTTAAGGGGCGGTACGTCCATCAACAAGACTACTGAACTTCATCTGATTGAGGTCTAAAAATGTTTATTTGTTATGTTTATAGAAATTAGTTAAGTTAGTTTAGAACAAGCATCGATCGCTTTTGTACTTTCGCCATTAAGACGCAGGAATAGAAGCTTTAATCTTGCATTTGAAGCAATGATGGCCGAGCGGTAGTAGCTACGGACTGCCGTGCCGCAGATCTCTGGTTCAATCCCCACCGCCGGCGTGAGCTTCACCGCATGTTGGAAGGGCATTTTCCGATTGCCCGCCTGGCTAGCTACCACCCTCAAGTATGAAATCTGTCGCCAAGCACCTAACGGTGTGTTCCGGCAGCAGTCCTTGAGAGCCAGTTAAATTACAGGCACATGAGACTTAACGACTATGTCTCAAGGTGACGGGCGCAGTGCATTTCGTCACTTGTCATGAAATGTATCTGTTATGGCAGAGGTTAGTCCACTTAGCATCAGGTGGGCCTCGAGCTTCCGTCACAATAGCACAAAAACAATTGTTGACCTTACAAAACTAAATTGTGAATACCAAATTTATGACCTATAAGCGATTTTATTTCAATTGGTTCGACGATAAACTATGAAAAGTTCCTTTGTTTTTGAAATTTGGCTATAAGATACCGAACAATGGTTTTCAATTCCTATTACATTAATATCATGCCGGGCTTTTAATAAAATCGAATATCGTAAGGTTTCGGTTATGAGCGAACCACTAGTAACGACATAGTTTTAGTTGTATTAGTAGAAATGACTAAAATCAAATCAAACCATTTGCAGTAAGTATTTAACAAGTTTCAGCCTATCTAGTCTTAATTCAACTCTTATTGTATAAGTATAAAGCGATTAGTTTTGTCCGAGGCCCGCGCCTAACGCAAACCGGCGCCTCCCGTGTCATAGGTTACGAGGTCGTTGACTCCCCCACTTTTTTTTCAGAGGACATTTTTATCATCGGGCGATAACTTTTCGGCGGCCATTGTTATTCTGATAACGCGCGCCTCGGAGCACGATTTGTAATAATGCGTATTTATTTCACTGATATGGCTTGGGAAATATCTTGGCGGATTAGTTTTGCTGCTGTACGGGTGCTAATCGAAAAGGGTGAAATTACGTGGAAATTGTTTTCCTATCCTATCAATGACTCATATTAAATAGTAGGTAAGTACCTACCTACGCAATATTATGTATGTGAAGTGTGAATTTATCACAACAGTTCAAGGTTTTTGTCGCTATTACTGCTTTGTGACATTTTGCTTTTTAAGGTTCATTGTCCTATTAATAAGACTTCGGTGTCTGTCTGTACGTCCTACCACCAGCACATAACAGATCTCTAGCTTGTAATAACCTTAAAGTTTAGATATTATATGTTAAAGAGCAAAATACTATTATTAGAACATTAGCTAAAAAACTTTGCATCCTGAATCTTCTAGTATTTTTTATTATTGATAGATTAGCCTTTGACTACAATACAATAACTACAAACTGATTTGTTGGCAATTGATGATTTGTTCGCAGACGTGTTAACAGTCTAAAACTAGCATTACTGGCACCGAGATATGCTTGGCGAGCAATCCATCGAACCATGGACCCCCGCAGCCACATATAGATACACACATAGTGCCACCTTGCCATCACTGCTTCACAATGATACGCTCTTAAACTACACAAATATGAAGTGTTCAACTTAAGGTCTAGTAAAATAAGCTTAAGGTTGAACTGGCCGGTAACTTCTCCATACAAACGCCGTAGGGTGATCACTCCCTTATTTGAGATTTTAGGTCCAGATTTAAACATAATACCGATTGATATCGTCATTATCTAGGCTTGTATGATGCCAACATTTTAAAAAGAAAATTAATTTGTAAGTTATGAGCCTCGAAAACTTTATATGAACATGTTTCGAGGCTCATAATTCTCAAGTTAATTATTTTATTACAATTTCGGCATCATACAAGCCTAGATAATGACGAGATCAATCGGTATTATGCTTTATTTTGGACCTAAATCCTCAAGTAAGGGAGTGATCACCCTACGACGTTTGTATGGAAAACGGGCCGGCCAGTTCACCCTTAAACAAGCCGACTAAAAGCAATATAAGGAAGACACTTCTAATACAAATGATAACTAAGTCACAGCAATTATCCAGAGCGAGCTACTTGAAACTGAGAACAAGTGAAGTTAAACTTCACCATGACCTAACCGCAGGGCTGGCGCAGTCGCCGCCCACGGGGTGTTTAGCGGGAATTGGTAGCGACTAGCGCAACAATACGATGCTTGATAGTGAATAGCGACGTGTAGGCTGAAGTGGGCGGACGCCAAGGTTACGCTAGGGCTGATCAATGGCTCCTCGATACCGTCCTCAGCGTAAACATTAATTATACAAATGTAAAAGTATCTAAGTACTGCTGAGTCGCTTTTTATCCGACTTGGTGGAGGATGTTTGGCTGCTATTGGTACTGATCTTCGTCCATTTCTATCTCTATTGTGTCTTACCTTTATTTATTGCTGAAAGGTTAGCCTTTAACCACAATCTCACCTGATAAGGTAAATGATGATGTGCTCGAAAGTGTTAACAGTCTAAAGCTAAAATTACTGGCTTTCCAGGACAACTGCCGGTACACACCGTTAGTTGCGTATAATAAGTTTAAATGACGTAGGAAAACTTAAAGTACCAATTACATATGACATTGATAAGTCATAATTTTTGGTTAGATACATACTTTCTGTTTTAATGAAACCTTAACGTCCTGTATGCATAAAAAATATATACAGTGTAAAATTACAACGAAAGGAAAAATGTCTGTATAGTGTGACTACAAACGGGATTCGAACCCGCGACCGTCCATCCCTATAGCCGGGACATACTCTTCCAACCAATCTATGGTAGTGAGTGAGTCATAGCTCAAATACCCTTCCAAGCCTTCGCTTCTATCGTTTAACCGTCTATAAGGAACAGAAACAAATCTAGTTTTAGCCTTTTGTTGCTGACGGTAGAGGCCATGCGTTAATGCAAAACTTACAACGTCAGAATATAAATTATATTAAAATATGATTGTAAATTCTAAACACATTACGTTAACTGATTCTTTAAAAACACATGTACAGATAAATCACACATTTATACAAATCGCTAAGGATAAATAAACTATAATAGATTGGATAATTTGGAGTATACGATAATTGTTTTATGATTCTGAAATATTGACAAAGTATTATAAAGTTCTGAGCATTCATATCGTATACGTATGAATAGATATTAATAATTATCCATACCGAAGTTCGGTTTTAAAAACCAAGCTAAAATTTTCTAAACTACATTCATGTTTGTTTTGCGGATATATATTTTACAACGAAACCACTCTAGAGGTGGAATATAGAGAGGAAGAATCATGATTCTTATTTTTTATCATTGCTCTCAAACTTAATTTTCAATGAGTCAAATATACATAAATCAAAATCTGAATTTTATCAAGAGCTTGTGTTACAAATCAAAACAAATATATGTTTAAGAAAATTATTGTGTAATGCAGAGCAAACCCCAAATAATAAAATTCAAGTAAATATATGAAATATAATAACAATTGATAGGAAAGTTAATTTGTCTTTAAAATATGAATACTAACATTACCATCTATTCTTATCGGACATAATTCCAACTAAAGTTATATAAATGTAAAATGTTTTTTTTAAAGAAGCAGCTTGTTTATGCCTACATATAATTACCTAAATGCACTTCAATGTAACCAAAGAAGATGTAAGAAATTAAATGAAATATTAAACAATAAACATTCAACACCCGTTTTTTATAGACGTAGAGCATTAAGATTATGAGATAGTGCACGGCAACCGAAACCATAAGCAACATTAACTTCGAATAAGTAACATACCTCAAACTACAAATAGTCTTAAATTCTCGGGATTTTCATATCATAAAATATAATCATTACAAATGACTGCCGGAATAAAAGTTCGCTAACATTTCTATCGTCTCTAAATATATTCTCGTAAACTTTGTTATATTTCATTCAAGGTGTTCAAATTGAGAAAAACTGGTCTAAAACTCCAGTTGCTTACTTTGACATGTGAAAGGAAGATCCTATTTCTGGCCATTTCATTTAGGAATAGTTATTAGCCTCAAAAAAGGGTAATGCATACATGTCATGTGATTTATTCTGTCGTGTTCAGAAGTCATTTATACCTGGAAATACTTTCTGTTGATGATAAGAGTACCTACATAAATAACAATTTCCTTACTTAGTATTAACATTTTTGTCATTACTTGCGTATGGTATCTATTTATTTCTTTTATATTATGATGCACTGGTTGGCAACATTCAGCCGATAAGCCGCTTAGTGACCAAGTAATGATTATGTTATTTTAACCGTCATTGTCTTTTAAATGTAGTACTACTTTATTAATTGTTATGTAATGTTATTTAATTTCTACTATCATATTTTTCTATTAATTTTGATTTGATTTCTTATTCACGTAAGAAAAAAATATTTAATTCGTAGTCATTACTAATAACAAATATGGACGATTGTCTGAAATAAAATATTTCTAATTTATTAAACAGTCAACTGAACGTCCAATTCCATGAGGATTTGATTAATAAAAATACTAATTGTCATATTTGTTGCCGTTTATTAGTCGAACTGTAGTTGTAATTAAGAACGTTTTTATTGTTGTATTAATTAACTTTTTTTACGAGTCGTTAAATTTTAACATGTTTGATCAGATGGTAATCAGTCTCGTGTGGATGTTTTAACAACATCTTAATTCGGTTTGGATAAGATTTACTGTAAAATGATCATAAGGGAAACAGTAACTTTTAAAATGACCCTGCGTGTGTGTGTAAATATGCATGCATCAATGAGTATACTTCGAATTTAAAGCTTCAGCATGCCCGCTGCAGGTTACAAATTACTTTGCATTGTGGTTAGTTCATAATTTAACATTTAACGTAAAACGCCAGCTGTTCTTGCAAAATTATCAAACGTGTTTTATGAAGATTTGGCGCGGTAAGCGCGACCAATTAGCGGATTGTCGCTAAAGGAGCTCCCGCAAGCGGCTAATTTTCGTTTTAAAGGCACAAATGTTAAAGTAAATGAGCAGAGGCACAGTTACATTTGTCAACAGCAGCGCTGAGCGCTCCCCGGCAAATAATTAACGTTCGGCGGCTGTTGTTGCGTAATAACTCGACAAAGCACAGAACGTACAAAACTAACTGCCTAGTAAACGGTAAAGGCATTAAGCGCCCCGGCGAATATACAACCGTCTTACAAGCGGATGCATTAATTGCAGTGCCTACGGTTCATGTCATGACTAATTTGGATAAGTCGCATATTGTATATGTAAAGCAGCATTAGCAAATCAAATCAATCAAGACGATACATTCAAACATTTGGTATCATTCGAGAATTCAATACTACGAAGTTTTGAAGTGTCGACGAAACAATTATTATATAGATGTACTTATTAGAGGAAATATGAAGCGTAAGATAATCCGAGAATGGTTATATTGTTCCCATAATATTGTGCATGGCTTTATGGTATAAGATATAACGACGATATTCATAACAAAATATAACATCACAAAGATATTTAATTTTCAGCGCATTATACGATACATAACTACAGCTCTACGGGGCGTTAAAAAACTGTCTTAGTCTTTGTTATCAGGGTTTTGTATAAGACTTAATTATGTAAAAATGTATGCTAATAGCAGCAACAAGCATTTGTATATACGTTTTCAACAAACTTAAAATTTTGTTCCTGATCTTGCTATACTGAAACAAAAAGTGAGTAGTTATTTTAATTGTATTTTACAAGGTTTCCGCGAATTTTTTTGAAAAAGGTGTTGGTGGCGTTTTTAATTGTACCTAATTATTATACCATATGAGTGATCAGTATCTCGACTAACTAAGATAACGCCGGACTAAAACTAGTGACCCAAAATCATTTTGCCCGTACCACAGATTATTGTATATATTGTCTCTTAGGGCTACATCATCTCTTGAGTATTCAATATTCAAGGCAGAAATTGGGAACGTACTGTCTTCTGCGCTTTAAATAAAGTATAAATTTACTCATTGAAATAATTTTATAATAGCTGCTATCAACATTTCGTTAGTCATTACATTATCAACTACATATATGTATATAATTAATATAGAAGAAATATATAGCTGATTAATTTCTAACAATAAACTGGTCATACACTTTTGTGTTTTCCTTAACAACTGGTTTATTTAAGTAACTCGGCTATATTAGCTGAGGTTTCGTTTGTGTGGATAAGAGACGCTATAAAATTTACTTTAAAAATATCATTCCACAATCTGAGCGTCATGGGCTTTCTCAAAAAGGGCGTGAAGAGATTTCTTCAAGGTCGGCAACGCGCGAGTGATACCCCTGGTGTTGCAAGAGTCCATAGGCTACGGTAACTGCTTACCATCAGGCGGGCTGTATGCTTGTTTGCCACCTTAGTGGTATAAAAAAAAAAAACTTTTTTTTTTCATGCTTTACATTATGCTGTTATGAAATAATTATGATTAAAATAATAAGGATCCATGTTTCGGACTTGAATCAGCTCGTGCCACGATCCAAGCAACTAGATCGAAACGTTGAGGTTAGTCAAAAACTGCTATTAAGACCTTAATCTGTGCGCGAAGAGACCTGTAACTCTAACTATAAACACGAATTTAGTTCGCGAAAGTTTCATAAATACCATAAATGTAGTTAATTTAAATTGTAATAAATGTCTGTTATTTTTAGGCGAGCATGCATTTTTAGAGCATTCGTACTACTCTCATTGCATATCCAGGTCGGTTTATCTTCGAATTTGTTAATTTAGACAAGTATTGGGTTAAGAATTTAAAAAAAATGTGCTCAAATAATTTGTAAATGTGATTTTTGCTTAGCGCGCGATAGTGCTTGTAATCATATTCAGAAATCTCCAAAACTGCTCCCAAATACATGATGAGATATCTTGGAAAGGTAAGCATACACCAAGGTGTGTAGTGAATTGATGTCAAACATTAGGAAGTTAATAAAGTTTTTATGAGTAAGTTTGTGGCTTTTGACCAAGTTTATTGCAATTTATGTAGATTTCCGTTAAGTAAAGAGTCCCGTCAACTAAACAACTCAGTCCAAGGTAAGATGAGCCCCGCTAAAACTTGGTCTCACTGATTTCGTTTCCCTTTTCTTCTTCATGAATATTGTAAGTAGCCTTCAAAAATTTATTAAACGAAATGTTCCCCAGTTTCTTTGAACGTAAAATTTAATTTGGAATGGAGGGGAGGGTTATTGTTTAAACATTTTTCTTTACGGGTATGGGAACTGAAGGAAATTACTAATAAAAACAAACATGTTATCGATGATTCATAATAAGGTTTGTTAAATTTCTCGTGTGAATTCCATGCAACTAATTTTGCTCAATTGCTTTGTTGTATGTTATTCCACAAAAAATCTTTAATGACTTAAATTCGCAAAGCATCATCATTATTTAAAGAGATCCTAATCGCTCTTTGTTTAACTAAACAAAAACTGTAAAGGTTTATGTTTTAACGATTTAATATTAAAATTTTAAATCGTTAACATAGCTAATTTACACTTCAAGTACAAATTTTAAATTAAATTGAAATTGTCAAGTACAATACAAGTAAGTACAAAATGATAGCAATCTTGTCATTTGAATCTTTATTATGTGACACGACAAGACAAAGCTTTTCCTGTGTTAGGAGACTTTGCTGCCTATTCATTTCTTGTGTTAATTCCCAGTTCCCACTATTGTCTGTCGAGTCTTCGTGTTATATCGAGTTACAGTGCAAACGAGCTGGAGGTTAATTCGAGTTATTCAAGCCACTTCCATTTCAGCTTATTGGATTATAGCGCGTTTGCCGAGACAGAAACATAATATAACCTTATTACATGTAATTTAGAATAGAGCGTATGCAATGGCTAATCAATTTTAGTTTTTTTATTTGTATAAAGGATATTTGTAGCCTTTTATTCTTGGGATAAGGAATTTGATAAGAAATAACCCACTCAATCTCACTCTACAGAATTCTGATAAGACGTATAAACTAAACCAAACAACAGCAACTTATACACTAGACATCGTAGAAGACCAACAAGCAAACATTTAGCTCAATAATATAAGCCAGATGGCTTTACCATAACTATCAAGCAAGACAAGCTGTTTGGTTGAGCTTGTTGACAGTGCGCCAACGTTGGGCTTTGTAACTAATATTGTACAGGTTAATATGCAGTGCAAACTAGCTGCCACGGGCATTAGTGCCATCTAGTTAATAGGGTATTAAGCTTTTACTGAACTTAATAAAGGGTAAAGGTTAATTTCTCATTAGCTGGTCCAGATTTTTTTCGGATGGAACTATTTAAAATAGAGAGTCCTACGCGTGTGTACTACATATAATTAAAATAAACACACATATACACAAATAGAATGTCTTAAGTAACATATAATTTTGAGAATATGTAAAAAGTACATTAAAAGACACTATGCAAACGTATGCTTCAATAAATACACTGACAAATAAAATATATGAGCAATTTACTTAAATAATAGTGCCGTTAGACCATAAACTTGTAATGAAATCCGTAAATGTACAGTCTCCATCCAAGTGCGTAGGTACAGATCTTCATTAACAAACAGTATGCAATAAATAATGCTCATACGCGGGAATAAAGCACAGAAAATACGGAAACGAAAAAAAATATTTCTTACCCCACGCCTCCGTTCAGGGCTGTAACCAAACCGGGTCGCTCATAACACATATGCATACCAGCTAAATCGTTTCAGCACTTATTGTAGACACTTTATACAAAAATCTTTTTATAATGAATCATAAAACACAACAATCACAGAGTTTGATTTTCACAATCACGATGTCTACACAAAACGAGTCAATCTACGCCGCGTGCAAACATTTTTGGTTTTCAATGTGCATCAATCAATTCATCGCGCAGCTGTGAAATAAATTTAACATTAGCTACGGTTCGACGAATGTAAGTAAATTGATGTAAACCAATCGCGATGCAATTGTATATATGTATTCATGTCATGTACCACTTGATTGCTTCAGACGATTAAAATAATTTGGTTGACGTTGTTGTAATACCCACTTTATATGAAATACTAACATTTGAAGTTCATGATCTAAAAGGTCTTTGAAAATGATACTTGATGCCAATAAAATATTACTTCTAAAGAGAAAGAACCTTAGACTATCTTCAAAGTCTATTGTCTTAAACCGATTATTATACCCGGTAATGGACTATACAAGCATATAAAAGAAAAGTTCAATGCAAACCCAAACAACAAAAGCTCACACAAAATAACAAGGAAAATATCCATGATCCCAAATTAAACATAGGACACCAGAACAACGTCATTTGTTTCGTGTGTCCCGATGGGACCGCGCAAGTCGTAAATGTTTCATTTTGTTCATGTAGAATTCACGAACTTAGTTTTTAACATAAATTTGATAATAAAGGTAAAGTAAAACAGAGAAAATGAAAAGTTCTTAATCCTTTCGTTTATCTAAGAACATGAAAACATGTTGATCAGAGTAGCAGTAATATAGATGCTAATATCAAAAAGTAACCCAAATAAACAAATGTGCTAAGACGGTTTCTCCATGGCGGGCGTGATCTTAAATTAAGAGAAACATTGATTACGTGTGAGTTTCCCTGGACTCGGGTCGATGATTAATTGCGGAGCAGTCTAGCGGATACTTTTTGCGTTATTTAGCGCGGACAACGAGTAAATAGGATGTGGCTGCTTTTTTGCGTATAGGGTCATAAGGAGCCATTACGCGGGTGTTTTCCCGTGTGATTGATCTGTGTTACGCGCACGTTCGCCATCCCGATTACGTAAAAGGGAAGGCCATTCCGATCGAGGCATTTTTATATGCTGCAAATTGTTGTCTGTTATGTTGGCCTTGATCAAAACGTTCCCAATATCATAACGGGTTCCTTTGATTGCGAGCGCTATGGCACCGAGTCGAATGAAAGATTATCATAAATTTTGTAGTGCGATCGTTATACTGTGTGAAGGTAGTTTATTTTTTCTAGAGACGAATTGAAGATTTTATCTACCAGAACATTCAATTCTTTCCCGGTATCTACTTCTATACGATTTGCCAAATCACGTTTAAGTGTCACAATAACAATAACCGCTAACACACCGAATAGATTCTTCAATGTTTAAGCAAAATGTATCTGTGTATATCTGTCAAGGTTAACACAACAAACATTACGTAGTTTTAAAACGAGTTAATTTTCTATACGAGCCGAATACTGACTGTCCTACATCTCGGATACATTAACCTAGTTTAAAGTCGAGGTCGTATTGTGACCACTTCGACACGGAGATTTGGTAAAAACCGCAATCTGTATCTTCAAAGAGTCAAATTATTTGGGATAGTTTTCTATTGGAGCGAATTATAACTTACAATACGTTAGCAGGTAAATAACAATAAAGAGAGCAAGAGCTGGAACAACCGTACAACGAGTATATATTGTCGGATAGTTATTCACCTTTTACAAGACTATTGAAGATAACCCTTGAGATTTTGGGACCCTCGTCGGGTACCCGTGGGAATGGCGTAAGTTTAACTAAAGATAATGTCCCGGGAACTGACCGCTAGGGTAGTTTAGGTGAAGCTTAAACATTAAGAATGCCATTTCACTTTCTACAAAAATCTCAAATATAGATACTTACAATAATCACAATAAATTTATATTGAAAATGTTGTAATTTAACAAAACACAAATATATCTAACGCAAAGTAATTATTTTTAGACTAACAAAAATTTCAAGAGTTAAATAATTCAACGGCCATTTCGATTTAAAACTATTTCAGTTAAGCTATTATCAGTATTGGCCTTCATATTGGAGATAACAAAGTGGCAAAAAACATGATCATTTCTTATCTCTGTTGTTATAAAAAAAATGCTGATGAAATGTAAAATTTTGATTAACTAGTCATTTGTCATTAACAAATTCTGAGGCCGTGTCACGACAATGAGCTTTAAGTGGTGTATTTTTATTCTCAAATAATAATAACGAAATATAACACGGTATTTGTAAGTTTTTAAATGCTAACAAAGAGTGTAATGATTGAGGTTGTATGGATAAATCCTTTATAGTAATGTCTAGAGCTGATTATCCATGCAGGCATCACTATGGCTAATTATCACCTTTAGACTAGCGGCGCTGTTTCATCCAGAACCGATTTCTTTACCGTAAACAGAAGCTCCCTTGCAAGTAAAATGGTGATCCTTTCTAACTATTGCAACGTGACAAAATGACAGTGACATGTAATACAAAACAATTACAAATCTCTTTTTCTAAGAATTTAGGAGTACGTCTACAGCACAGCTTACTGCGGTTCAAATAGTGCCGTATATTTGAGAAGAAGAGAAGAAAGACATTGGGTCATGGGAACTACCTATCGTATTAAATTCACCTAAATGTGTCCTTTGTTTACAATAGAATTGATTGTTTTAATAAGGATAATAAGAGTGTAGTAATAAACTGGTTTTACATACAAATACTTATTATCCTTATTGATGATTATATGTATAGATTATTTTATTTGAAATTCGTATCACAGTGACATTATATGAACAGGAAAATGATAGTAAATTCGCGGCTTTACTGTTTAAAACTTTTGTTGTTGCAATGTTTATTTGTTAATTAGAATTATATTTCGAAATAAACTAAAATAGGAATATTCATAAACTTGTAATGGCTTAGAATCAAATTTTGGTAAAACAACAAAGCACATTAGTCGGCATAACAATAACTAAAAATGGTTAAATATCATGTCCATGCAAATTCATATGTATCTATTCTATATTAAAATTGTATCTTTATTGAATAACTTTACGATACGAATAAATACATACAACAGTCTAACCTTGTTTACGTTTTTCTATTAAAATACGTGAATACAGATAGAGGTGATTAATAGCAGGAACTATTAATTTAAAACGTTCTTAAATTCCAAGACTACCAAAGGAATTCAAGTGCAATATAGGAGGTATTGGTATAATTTGAATAAGTTGATCGTAAATCACAAATTCCCAGTTCCAGCAATCAAGTGCGTCATGCATGAGTCAACATCATGGACATAACATCCGTCGAAGCGATTATTTCTTACAAAAAGTCGAGAATAGGGCCTCGTCCGCAACAATCCTACGATCCAACACTGCAATCCAAGTTATCACTGACGGTCCTCGCCACAGATTTCACTGCGACGATGCAACACATACATTCGCCGTCGAAAACACGCACGCATTCCGTGTCCGAATGCGACGCGCATTACGTTCGCCGCTCGGCTCGCGTTCGCGAAAAAACCCGCCAAAAGCGAGATATCAGAGTACCCTTTATGTGGTATTTGAGCATGCGCTTCGCACGTACACGACAAGACGGTAGACGAGGACGCGTGCGACTGAAGTTCGCTCGACTCAAGCGAGGCGGGGCGGGAGCGACGAAACGAACGCCCGCCGCGCGCCGTGCTCGCAGGTTATCGTGAGTCGCACCGCGCACACAGATAGATAATGATGTCAAAAGTGGATCGGACTAATGCTCTCTATTATGTTGTAAACGTTCCGAATAACCCAAGCCGGTACCCGAACTTCGAATGTTGCACCGTCAGCCTCACTTCCTTGTTCCCACTGACGAATTCAATATTATTGTTATGTTAAAATGTCAAATCATCTTGCGAGATGAACGCGCCATTCTTATGCTAATGATCCTATCAATTACGTCCACTTCTTTCAATTACACTGATAAATGTTTTATCTGTAAGGCTCTACTGTGTTGTGATCTAGACAGTTTTTCTTATTATGGTCCTTCGAGCTGGATGTGTTTACTTTCTAAGATGAAATTCGATCGAATATAAATAACTGATAATATGCGTTGTTTATCAACCAATATTATACATTATATGCATAGACATGCTTCCGCGCCTGTAAAAATTGGTACCAACAAAGAAGTATCAAGCGTTGGATATCATACCGATCAGTCATCGAACCAAGCGGGCGCCTCATACTGCGCGAAACACCGCACCGCTGTATTTTTTATTGTCCCACGCCATTTCCACAACCAAGCCAAATTGTTCCTTATTACATTTTACGAAGAAAGGAAATGTTTCGGTGTCTACGATTTAGTCAAATCTAATAATGTTGATATTTTGACGACCTTCCGAATGTGCACCGTATCGTGATTGTGTTGGAGTGGTTAACGCAATGCTCACGTTTGCGGATGGCACGGTTCGTTCCATTTTACAGCAAGTTGGCCAAAAATTAGCCTTATTTCTCAGTGATATAAGGGTCTCGATGGGCGAGTGTCGGCTACCGCGTATTTTCATTTAGCAAGACGTTTGTGGCTTTTTATATTTGGTCTTATTAACAAGCAAGCTTTGTTTGATGGATGCCAATCAAGTCAAGGTTTATACGATGGATTTCGTGAAAGCCTGCAGATTATCAAGTATTCTTTCTGCGTTTTGAGTTAGTGAATAAGTTTATGTAGCATATGTCACTTCGGTCAGAAACATTTTTAAGCATCTTATCAACAAAAAAAATATTTTTAACCGCAACGCTTCCGCGACATAATATCGGAATCGTTGAGTATGATCCAAAAATAAACATTGACACCAATTAGCAGATGTCTGTACATAGAATCTGACGTCCAGTGATACTACTCAACTGTTATATTATATGGTTAGCTTTGAGTTAAACTGAAAATAGTATTATTGGCTATTAGGCAAATTGCATACACAGATAACTAATTCGTAGTGACCCAAATTTCGTATGACAAGTGGAGCGCGGTGGGCTGCGAGCGAGAGCGGAGCGGAAATAGGCGGATGATCCCGGGGGACGGGCGGGGGAAACTTTAGGGCCGCAAGGGGCACATACCGAAGGATCGCCTGGCGCCTTCTACGTGCTTTGTCTAACAAGTGTTTGTTGCTGTTTCAATCCTATTGCGGTGATTTTAATTATCTCTTTAATCATAAATATACCAAAACCTAGACAGTTTTGGTGGTTTTCTAGTTTGAAATTTTGAAATACGATTTTAAATATTATTGCATTAGTACCAGTAACATTTACTTTTTATAGTGCAATATAATTAATATTGTTTGTAAAAATAAAAGAACAATATGAGTTAACTCATATTGTTCTTTTATTTGTTCTGACATTGCTGAGATCACTAGAATTACCTACCACATTTCCATTATATCTATCACAAAAAAACTAGCAATGTATTAACATATTATATTGCCATTATAATTCTACGTATATCTTCCCTGAAAACTAGCAACTGCACGTCACGTTAGCGTTCAGTCAGCCGATTGACAGATCCATCATGGATTTGTTCCAGTGGTTGAACTACATACTTGCACCGCTTATTATATGAATGAACCCATTTACTATTTCATACGGCACATTTGTTTGTTATATGCAAAAGGAAATTCTGTAAGGGAATTAGGCTATAATTTTCAAAATTATTTGAAGGACTCGATGACAAAACATTCATGGGGCCGTAAAATAAAATTATAACTGGATCACTTATTCAATACATTCTAAGGTTTTTTCAACATTACGGTCTACAATCATGACTTTGAGGATTAAATAAGGCTAAATAACATATTACCAAACATTTGAAGAAACAAAACCATTTTTTTTTCTTGTACTTACCCTGATTACATTTCTTTTGCGGTCAGTACAGTATCTATTTTAACATCACTCCTCTGTGTGAGCCATGGTAACATAATTCAGTACCTTTCCATTCATTTATCCCTCACACAATCCATTATTCAATTATTTATTTTTCTGTTGCTTCTTATATTCATCACAAATCGATATTCAAAACAAAACAAGTTCATTCAGCCGCGAGGATCTAACAAATTACATATACTTAGGATTCTAACTGCAATTCAGCTTACCAGTAGAGATGGGAGTAGTCAAGAAATATCGATAATTCAAAACTAACAAAAGCACACATGTATCAATAAAAGAGTTCTGAAGTTTAATAGATGTTAAAATACTAAAGTACAAACATTAAAAAATTACAAAAAGTTTCAAACACCTGACAAATTAGTTTATTTACAAACAGCTGTATTGACATCTAATAATCACATCTAAAAATTAGGGCTATTGAATATGGAACATTATAAACAAGACACTACTATTTATTATATAAAGTTACATACTTTTATATCAATTGATAAAAAATATTAATAATTTGCGTGAAAAACGTGTAGAAATAGCCGCATGACCACAACGCCTATAGAAAAATCGACAAATGCTATGGAAAAATCGATATCCCTTTAATATCTAAGTCAAGATTATTTATTCTATGTTGGCATCTACGAACGCCAAAATACGGTAAGAATATTATACTATTACATTGGCAAGATAAGAAGGAAAGAAGGGCAATGTGTTTCAAAAAATAAATTATGTTATTACATCATTTATTCACATTACACAAGTGAAATCGTGGTGGCTTCGTAGAAGAGGATTTTCCAAGGTTTTCATCGTCTAAATAATCACAAATTGTGTTGTCGTAATCGATAAGTTAAAGCAATATACAGACTCAGTTAAAATTAATAAAATAGATTAATTTAATTTAAATTTTCATCAGAAATTCCGATTATCTTCAAGTTAAACGCGAAACACACAATTTTGTTTTATAAAGATATATATCAGCCGCTGCTCCACACAACAATATACCATGTGACATTACGTTTTGGAAATACACGAAATGAACAAGCAACTATGTTAGTTGTTTTTATTTTACAAAAGTACTAACTACTACAACTACAGACATCTTTGATTATTTAAATGAAGAAACAGATAAGGGCCTAATATTGATCCTGGCTGAACTCTCATTTTTAACTAAGCACCCGCAAAGGCCATTTATTGCAACCTTCGGTAGTCCACAGATATGACTACACGATTCAGAACTGTCCCACGACCCACGAGTTCAATGAGGTGCCCTACACAATCAAATGCTTTAGGATTGTATTATATTAAGACTATACGAATTTATGTTGTCTTAGTTATAACATGAATGAAAAATTATCCTATAATCGTTCATCATATTTTGCGTGTAAGATAGAAGCACTTATCCAACATGACAATTTGGACAATATCTACGAATGGGCGAATCGGTTGTTTCGATAAAATCATTATATGTTTATTGTTGCATTTCTACAAACCGTCAGTGGTCCGGCAGGAGCCCGGAATCCCGGTTAAATATGCACATAAACGGCCCACAGAGCGCGGGGAATTGCCAACTTGTAGTAAAGAACACCGGACCGGACGCCCGGACGGGAGGCTTCTTAATGTAATTACGCCGGTTGTAAACGTACACGCAATGTTTGCTTCTGTAGACGATACACAGGAACTAACTAACAGTTCATTGGGAAGCAGAGTGTGTTTGTTTCTTGCCAGAGTTTGTTGAGGGTTTTAAGCGTATTTGGGAAGGATTATTGATTTGCTAAGGTACGTTACATCCCATATATAGGTACGTAGAGATTAGTCTACCTATATCTACGTTGTATACAACTTTAACAAGACGAATCCTCAGGACTACGTTATTTTTTTTTATGTTTGTTACGGAACAAGCACGAGGCCCACCTGATTTTAAGCGGTCTAACCTCTGCGTATAAACAGATGCATTTGGTCCGAACGAATTGCACTGCGCCAGTTACACTGAGACATACAGTTGTTAAGTCTCATATGCCTGTAATTTTTCTGACTCTCACACAGGAAAATCTAAAGTCAAAAACGCCCTAATGACGGCCAATTTATATGGTATAAGGCGAAAAACCGACCAAACGTAAATACGTACAAAAACGCCTTCCAACTAGAAGGCGTTAAACGAGGTCAGTGAAGGCGAATGTTTCTTTTCGTCTTCATTTAAGGTGTATTTTGTGGTCTTCCTTAAATATTGACTTTTCGATTAGGCTGATTAAGTCGTACGTTATAGTGATAATCACCGTATATAAACCGCCGTAAAAGTAAGGTATATTTTATGGTCAATACTGCAATTATTATCGTATAATAAGTTCAATTCTGAAAATACTTTACGGAAGGCGTTTTTGACGGTTGTGTTTATTATAAAACATGGTACATTTTTATTGATTGGTAAAAATCATCTTAAGACTAGTGAATTCATCTTACGTATTAACAATTCAACGGTAAAAGGTCAAATTTCATTTAAGCCTTTAAGTCGTTTTTCTCAGTGCAAGGACTGCTGCCAGAACACACTGTTAGGTGCTTGGCGATAGATTTTCTACTTGATGGTAGCTAGCCTTCGACCATGCGGTGAAGTCAAGCCAGCGCGGAGGGGATCGAGCCATGGACCTACGGCACGGCACTCCATAGCTATTAACGCTCGGCCATCATTGCTTTATTTATACATTTCTTTTATTACGTAACAGAGCTATTGATATATCATAAAGAAAAGTATCGCATTTTATTTCATAATCCACTTTTGGCTGTTACAACATCTTGATATCAACTTTACGTGAAAGGGTTATCAGTGTTATGATCAGTGACGACTATTGAAATCACGTTTCAGTTTAGATAACATGGATTGTAGCATTCTCAACGATAATATAATAATATCTGTCTTATTTGAGCTATAGTAGACACAAACGACATGCTGACGATCCAGCCTTTGACCACTATCTCACCTGATGGAAAATAATGTGGTCGAAGATGTTGTTCAGGCTAACCTAGAGTTACTGGCTCTCAAGGACAGCTGCTGGAACACACCGTTAGGTGCTTGGCGACAGATTTTCTACTTGAGGGTGGTAGCTAGCCATATCACCATGCTGTATCGACTGCCATCCTAAGACAACAACCGAGACCGATGGCTTAACGTGCCCTACGAAGCATGGAAGCGCTCAGTATAACTAATGTCACTAGCGGTCACCCGCAAACTCACATTACCGCGACGGACTTTTTTTTCGGGTGATAAGTTAGGCTTTGACCACTATCTCACCTGATGGTAAGTGATGATGTGGTCAAAGATGTTGTTCAGGCTAACCAAGAATAAATTTTCGTTGCTTAACTTAGCTGATGGGTTAAGAACGGCTAAGCAAACTTCGCTACGAGCACTTCAAAATAATTCCACTAATCAATGAGATTTAGGTATATGTGCAGCCACTTCTCAGGTGCTTGGCATCAAGGACTATAAATATTGGCTTAAGATACTAATGGTCAACTCATTTTACTAGCTTCTGTGCTTCTGTAGAAGATGGACAGGACTTTCTTAAGAGTGAGTAGCACAGCTCACGGCGGAAAGGACGCCGTAACGTCAGTTCAAACGTCTAAATGAGAGTGCGGACGTTAGGCGTGTGCTTGAGCTTCACCGCATGGTGGTTAGGGCATTTTGCGAATGAACGATAAAGTGCAGATTTTACACTAGTGTAAAACTTAAAATATGGACCCTGTCGGTCACAAAAATTAAAAATACATACGTAGCTTATGTATGCATGGTTGAGGACATAAATACTTATATGGAATACATATGTATAGTTCTTGAGAGCCCGTTCTCATTTCTTGAGCTGTCCTTGAAAACCATTTCCCATTCTAAGCTTGTTTACCAGCTTCGACCACATCATCACTTATCATCATGTGAGACTGCGGGCAAAGGCCAACCCATAAAATCAAGCCAAACGACACTAGCTACCAGGCAAGATAGTGCTCAAAAGTCAGTATATCAGCCGTAAAAAGACCCTTGGAGGATCTTCATCACGGCAGACGTTGTTTTAGATATCTCATCATCGTCATCATCACATTAACCAGAACGTCCACTGTTGAACAAGGTCTCCCTCATTGAGGGGTTTTGACTTTTGCCATTTTACCACTTTTCGCATAGTGGTAAAGCATTTTGCGAATGCCCGCCTGGCTAGCTACCAGCCTCAAGTAGAAAATCGGTCGCCAAGCACCTAACGGTGTGTTCCGGCAGCTGTCCTAGAGACCCAGTACTTCTAGGTTAGCCTGAACAACATCTTCGACCACAAAATCACTTACCATCAGGTGAGATAGTGGTCAAAGGCTAACCTATCAGGTATAAAAAAAAACATTTAGATATCTACACGTTATTAATTTTATAGTAAATACCAAATTAAATAAACATAAAATTGAAAATGTTAACTTAGATTAAATTTCATTATTTTTACATATTACAAAATTACAAATATACGGGAGGAAACATTTCAGTCATGTGCGGGATTCGAACCCGCGTCCATCCACCCCAATAGCTTAGCTTTAGCTCAATTGGTTCGGGCATACCCCGGCTAAAGGGGACGCGGGTTCGAATCCCGCACATGACTTAAATTTTTCTCCCATACATTTGTAATTTTGTAATCTGATAACTGTGTTAAAATAATGAAATTTAATCTAAGTTGTCATTTACAATTTTTCGTTTATTTAATTTGGTATTTACTATCACTAATAACGTGTAGATATCTAAAATTTTTTTTTATTTCTGATAGGTTAGCCTTTGACTACTATCTCACCTGATGGTAAGTGATGATGTGGTCGAAGATGTTGTTCAGGCTAACCTAGAAGTACTGGCTCTCAAGGACAGCTACCGGAACACACCGTTAGGCGCTTAGCGACAGATTTTTGCTCTCGTATATTTCTAATGTAATCCGCATAGCAAGCGTTATTGCAAACATAACAATATTAAAACTGTTATCAGACGTTATGCTCTTCTGTAACCTAATTAAGCTGGCAATGTAATGACAAGAAAGAAAAAAAAACGTAATCGTGCTACCACGAGGTTATTTGCTTGATGAGATAACCTATGGCTTTTCTTGAGAAACACTTCACGACTTACTTGAACTACTTTTAAATATACAAAAACATTTTGTCATTATTGACGCCTTTACGTATTTCTCTCTTATTATAAGGGAACAGAAGAAGAGAGACAGTTTAAATAGGTTTAATTTCAAGGCATTGAGCATTTGTAATTATTATTTATCAAAATTTGTGTTTCTTTTTTGTTTTACTATGTAAGTATTTGTGAGCGTGCTAGAGTGTGAGTGTATAGAAATAAATATACTTATTTTTTTATGTCTGACAGGTAAGCCTTTGACCACAATCTCACCTGATGGTAAGTGATGATGTGGTCGAAGGTGTTAACAGGCTTAACCTAGAATTACTGGCTCTCAAGGACAGCTGCCAGAACACACCATTATGTGCTTGTCGACAGATTTTCTACTTGATGGTGGTAGCTAACCAGGCGGGCATTCGCAAACTGCCCTACCACCATGCTGTGAAGTTCAAGCCCGCGACGGCATTCGCTCCATGAACCTGCTGCGCGGCAGTCCATAGCCAATGCCACTGATCACTGCTTCAACTGCGTTAATGCGGGTTCTTAGATTGCCGCAAACGATTACTATGATATCTACTAAACGTGTAATTGCTCGTAAAACAGTTGATGATATTAGTAAAATAATATTCATGGAACAAACCAGTATGTGCAAACGATCAGATTCAGCCTCACAAGTACGGAAACAAAAAACAAAGACCCTCATCTATACAGACGGAAAAAATACTTCGTTTTTGATTGTTTCTCGTCGGCCTGTGCCGTACGCAAAATGCAGAGTATGAAATAATTATGGCGGTGAGAGTGCGCGACGCGACATGTCGCTCCGACCCCCCCTCCTCTATCACCCCACCACTCGTCTCCGAACACCCACCACCTCAGCTGAACGCGGCGAAACGTCGACAAAACGTCGCCACAAATGTGGTAAAAAGGGAACTTGTTGCTTTATCAGTGTCATGTTTTTGGTGTGAAAATTTGTTGAATTACTAATGTTACATTACCCCTGACAATGTTCTAGAATGTAGAAACACATTTTTTTGCACAAGGATTTTTGTAAAAAATACTCCCGAGTAGAAAAAATCTTAGCCAAGAATGTTGGAATATGGCTGAGGTTCTGCAGCCGTAAGAAATAAGAAATAAAAAAACAGCCAAGTGCGAGTCGGGCTCGCGCACTGAGGGTTCCGTACAAACCGTATATTAAAAGTCATGGTATTTTTATAGCTAAATTAAAACCATAACATTTTAAAATTATTTAGAATATTTTTATATTATGATGTAAATTCAAATGTATGATTTTCGTAATATTTCCTTTATCTGTGCTTATAAGACGTTGCTTCGTACCAAATTTCAAGATTCTGAGTTCACGGGATGTACCCCGTAGGTTTTGATTCCCTTGCGTGTATTGGAAACTTTGACTTTGACAGACAGATGGACAACAAAGTGATCCTATAAGGGTTCCGTCTTTCCTTTTGAGGTACGGAACCCTAAAAATCTAAGTAAGGAAAATATATGGTCAAGATAAATAAGTATTAGTACACAACAATACAGATGTTATCAGAACACAAATTAAACGAGAAAATTTCGGAAAACTTTTCCTCCAAAGTAACATGCAATTTCAAATAGTCTAGACAATAATTGAGACTCGAAATCGTAATGACGACGACCAGACTAGACTGGAGTATCTGGCAAGCAAGAATAAGTAACAAAGAAGGTAAATTCTCCTAAGTAGACGATTTCTCTGTATGTATGCACGATGCGGTGGTGCAAGCTTAGTGTGGTGACAAGGGTGAGATTTGAACGAGGAATGTCCCGCAATCGATTCTTTGGGGCAACTATGAAAGCGGGCAGCCATCGGGAGAACGTCGGATAATTGAAATACCTGACGACATTCGGGCGGACAGGATTGGGTGATTCGGCAGAGACACACTGGCATCTAACGTAAACATTTTGATGAAATGTTTGCCGACATTTCGACGATTTAGTAGCCGTTGTATTGTTCAGTAACTATGTCGACGGTCCAATTTAACATTGGTGTTTTTCGTTAAGAATATTGATGAGTATTTATTTAACATCTATTAAGTCCTACCCTCATTTTTGTAAAAGTTTTTGCCTTTTTTAAAGATTTTGACGAAAATGACAAGAAAAGTTTACATGTACTTTCAAAACATTTACAAATAATTTTACTTATTGATCCTTCTAATAAGTTAGGAGTATATAACTTTTTTAAGATCAGTAAACAGTTTCATCATTTATGATTTAATTTGAATTAGCAATAATGTAGATGTTCTTCATAGTGCAATATGAATCAATTCCGAGTTCCGACTCCAGAAGTTTATAAAAGATAAAGGCATTAATAGTGACGGCACGTGACATTGAGACTTTATATTTATTTTTGATCTGTGTACTTCTGTCAAAAATTCAAATTAAGCTAAAGAGCATCATAAACTTAAAATCTACCTGTTAAAGTAATTGAGGTGCTTTTCAAGTCGTAAGTCTCGAAGCGGTTGAGACTGTGGTAAACAAGCTAAACTAAAACACGACGTTTGCATTAACACGGATGTATTGACCAGCAAAGCAGTCGTACAAGGGAGAATACTTTTCAAACGCTTTTGTTCTCATTTCGCTCATTGAAAACCAACAGCGAGCGGTAACCTAACATGCATATAATATCGTAACCCGATATCCACAAAACGATAATGCGATACCCAGCGATGTTTATAGTAAAGAACACGCCGTTGGTACCGCAGCGCAATTCATTCTGTTCTATTAAACGGCACGTAAATGAAACACAATGAATTTCGTTGGCCGAAAACATGACTGAATTGTATTGTGGTTGTTTTTTATTTTATCAGAATATATTATAACTATATGTGTGCGCTTCTATTGCTCTCAATATTAAAAAGGTCTAAAACGATATCCTTTGAGTCGTAATACGTAATCAAGTCCTGTTCTGACCTTAAAGAAGCTAACCTTGGTAAGCATCAGGTTCATATAGTTTCAAGGCTGTTTCAGATGTATAGATATACATAACTAGCATATGATATTATTCAAGTAGGTAAATTCAATTAGTACATCAATCAACATATCTCCAACATGACATATTTGCGGTAAATTTTGGATTTATGGTATATTCCTTGTAATTAAGTTCTAGATTGCTTTGAGTTCTGACAGCCTTATTGTCAACGAGAATGGTTAAGGAGGTGAAATTCATTATTTACTTTGATAATTTAACTACGCACAAAGATGTTTTTGATCTGGTACTGTCGGAACACGAGGCTCAACTATTGTTAAGCGGTAACTCGGCTTAAATTATATTTCGTCACAAGAAATGCACTGCGCCCGTAAGCGTGAGATATACAGTTGATAAGTATCATGTGCTTCTAGTATTACTAATTCTCAAGGACTGCTGCCAGAACACACTGTTTGGTGCTTGGCAACAGATTCTTTACTTGATTAGTAGCTGGCCAGGCGAGCATATGCAAAATACTCTTTCACCATGCGGTGAAGCTCAAGCCGGGGCGCGGTGAGAATCGAACCATGCACCTGCGGCACGGCTATCCAATGCAATTACCGATCAGCTATCATTGCTTCAAAAAATAGATAATGTTTATAATAAAAAATATTTTAAGAAAACATTAAATTAATATTTTATAAAAACACCAAAATGATGAGATATAAAAAAAATATAATTCCTCATTTTGATAATTAGGCATTGTCACTAGGATATATTATTTAGGTGTATTTTTTAAATCTTAATTTGATGTTTACAAAATATTTATTATTATTAAATTTGGTATTAATTAGAGTATATACATTTTCTTACATCTTTCATATGATTCTAGATTAGCCGGAACAATATCTTCGACCTCATTATCACTTGCCAATCTTGCCATCAAGGGCCTACCTGTCTAATTAGTATGGTTTAAATAAGATGAGATTAATAAATGTCATTTTGACATTTTCCTTTGAAAACGAAGCCCGTTATAGGGGTTGAATGTCAAAATGACTTTCATTTTCATTACCATTTTAGTTACACCTTAAGGCCCCTAGTACGACAGTCAAAGGCAATCTATCAGCTATGATATTAAAAAAATACAATACTCAACATTCGTCCCGTTTCAGTTTCTCCGTAAAAAACCCGAAGATGATAATATTATATTGCAAAACAATATTTATGTTAATAAATCTGAAACAAAACAAACCTACTGCCTACATGATAAAATGAATTCGAGTAGGTACATACACAAACCACATCGAAGAAATATTCAATAACAAGTCAACACAGATAAAAATAAAATACCTAACCTACTTGGCGATAACAATGAAACAATTTAAAATAATGTAACTTTCCGCCAATCAAGTGCTCGAAAACCTGAAACAATGAAGCGTGAATACCAAGAGTTCTATCGGCAAAAAACTCACTGGATTTAAAATTAGCATCCACCAATGTCAAGGTACGATACGAACAGAAGTCAGTGGTTTAAACATACATTTACTCGAATACTATGTTTAAATTTGCATGTATACGCTTGTGTTAGTTTACTGAGGACCAATTTCTCCAACTAGGGTGTAACTATATAGAAATTAGCACAATCATAATTTGTTGGCTTCCTGCCGTGGAAATGAGAAAACGCCTTGCTTTGGACTTTTATGACGTATGACAGCATCGTGGATATAAAAATAATATATATTATCACGGTATATGGTAAAATTTACTCTAAGGGCCAATGTCACCAAACTAAGGCAAAACTATACGTAGATTACTGTATTATCTGTAACCAAAAAATTTTATAGGCCTTTATCACACCCGTTCCTGTGTTGCAGTATTTTAAATTTGCCACGATATTGATTTTAATGCACATTTAAGTCAAAGCACTGGGTTTTTTCCTTTATATACAAGAGAAATCCAACGAATTCAGAAACTGTTACTAAGTTTGGGGTTCTATGATATTAAAAGCCTATCATATTTTAATGGTCTATCGTAAGCTAGCTTTAGATTGTTGAAATTGGCCCTAAGTATAATGGTTTTATGGAAAACGTCAAAGATTTCATTCTTATTGTACGACTATTGCTCCTTTCCTTTAATAAAAAATGGAGTAAGATGTTTTACGAGACTGATCATGATGTGTCATATCATATTGTTGGATGTCGTAAAAGGCGCAACTCTGGATGAAAATACGCATAATGAACTGCATGCCACCACTCACGACGATGTGAGTGGTGCTAGATGCTTCTACAAATTGGGCGCACGACTACAGGATTACTTAAATCTTACCGTGCCTTACCCGAAAGATGGCGGGTAAACTAACAATAAAAACGTCCTTAGGGCGGTTTGGCATATGACGGCTAGTAGAACTTTTTGGTTGACGAGATATGCAGTCCCGAAATGATACGTATACGACCTTCCATGTTAAGAGGGAGTCTTGTAGGGACAAAATGGTATATTATATCCCAAACCACACACAAACTCACAACAACACACAAGTCCAATTTAGAATATATTATGTAATGGTTATACTTGATAAAAGCATTTCATACAGATTTTTAACCAATTTCAAAAAAGGGGGATTAGGTAGACTTTTTTTATTTTTGTTACCTCAGACTGTCGTTATTTATAATCAGATTTATAAAATTATTTTCTTATTTGATAGGACTTACTTAACTATTATGTTCATCAGAATCCGTTCTGTAGTTTGGTTTATTAAATCAAAATAAGTGTGAAAAATATGTCATCTTTATGGTGGAGAAAGATTTCTAAAAAAATCTTATTACTATTTTATTGTAAATACTCGTAATCATTTAATATAACAAAATTACATCATTGTATACATGTAGTAAGGAACGATATATCAGATAAATATTACTAAGCAAAATGAATATTGATTAGATATTCCTTTTATATTACTTTCCTTTTTATATTACTGTCTATATATATGATATATAGACAGTAATATAAAAAGGAGCCTATTAAGGAAACAACGTGTCAACAAATAGAACGTCATAAAATATGAAATCATTTATAATTACTTTAGTATGTACAATCAGGTACAATACTTTCTATTAAGACTGGTGGGAAGTCTCGAATTTTCATACAAAAAGAGAAAACGTTTCTACCCACTGACAATCACTGATTTTTGATCTTTGGAAATGTTATAGATGTTATCAATATACAGGTTTATAGGTTTTGATTTTTATCATTATATGAAAGGAATTTGAATTTATGGGTATTTAAATACCGATATTTTCTCAAAACTTGTATCTCTCTTTTTGTGAATTATTTATAGGAAAAATAATGAAAATAATAAAAAAGGAAAACCTATAAACCTAGTTTATTCTGTCAGTTATACAATAAGAGTTATAAGTTATAAAAGAAAGTTATAATTTTTTGGATTTGATATGGTTTACTATAAGAGAAAAGTTTTCTCCCAGAACGCAAATTACGCGCAAATTTTAAGTCATAACTTCAAGAAGCTGCAATTGTCCTTATCGCACTATTCCGTTCGGGCGTTTAGCGGCGAGACAGCATCACTTTGTTAAAATACCTATATTTCTGTAGGAGCTTCTCTTCCCGTTCCTCTTAATATTCTTAAAAATATAATTAAAAGCCAGGTAAATATAATTTAATTGTTATGGGTGTTACACGTGATTACGCGGAACCATACTATTGAAATAAACAAAGGCATTTAATAATGAGCTGTCCTGTGAGACATAAGTTATGACATGGGAATCTTACTTTTAACGATGATATATTGAAATTACGAGTATTTTCAATATATCATCGTAACGGACGTTAAGCTGTGGTAGAAAAAATTCTCACTCTTTCCAAACACAATAAGTAATTTTGAAGCAGTGATGGCTCAGTGGCATTGGCTATAGACTGCCGCGCAGTTATTCACCGCATGGCGGAAGGGCATTTTGTGAATACCCTTCCTGGCTAGCGACCACCAATTTCAAGTAGAAAATCTGCCGCCAAGCACCTAACGGTGTGTTCCTACAGCTGTCATTGAGAGCCAGTAATTCTAGGTTAGGTAGCAACTTCGACCAAATCATCAGGCTCACCTCTCAGCAATAAAAAAAAACAATAGCGTCACTCTCGTATGTTCTCAATTTAAAACCACAGTAGATTCGGGGAAACAATTTTAAAAACTCTAGCAAAGGACAAGTTTCCCGAGAAGATCGATACCAGCCAAAAACTATACCAAAATCAAGTGATACTATTCAGTTCGTAATCTTATTATTGTTAACAATTGAAATGATATAACTTGCACATAGCGATGCACTAGACGCGCCGCCGGTCGCCGATCTATGTTTACCGAGGACAAACAAACAGTAGGTTGAAGATGACATCACCGTTGTAGAACGTGGCGGTGTCTGGGTACGTGAAATTATGGTTTTTTATAGCCAGTGGAAAGAAGGCAAGGCACGCCTCGTTCTGAATGTAGATCACGGTTATAAATACGTTGATGACATAAATGGATGAGTAGATGCTGGATGACGATTGAACCTTGATGTTTGTACCTAGGTTTCAATCGAATGGTAAGGTCATTGGAATTAGAACTCAGAAGAAGAAATTATTTTATATTTATTTCATTCAGCGTACAAAATCATACGACTGGTTAAAACAATCGTAAAATCTGAATTGAATAAAATAAATTAAGTTAAATACAAAATAAATGTATGTGGGTTTGTTACCGCTCACTTCTGTATTTTTTTTAATTCCTGATATATTAGCTTTTGACCACTATCTAACCTCATGGTAAGTGACGATGTGGTCGAAGATGTTGTTCCGGCTAACCTAGAATTCCTGGCTCTCAAGGACAGCTCCCGGAACACTCCGTTAGGTGCTTGGCGACAGATTTTCTACTTGAGGGCGGTAGCTAGCCAGGCAGGCATTCGCAAAATGCCTTACCACCACGCTATAACGATTGTCATCCTAAGACAACAACCAATACCGACGGTTAACGTGCCCTCCGAAGCACGGAAGCGCTCAGTAGTAATGTCACTAGCGGTCACCCATCCAACTCATGACAGCGGCGGACGTTGCTTAACTTCGCTACGAGCGCTTCGAACTGTATCTCGTATCGACTGAGATCATATAAAACTTGGTGCATTGAAGATTATCATGTACTTTAAGATACACAAATAGCCCTAGTGCCGTAGGAAACAAGAACGTATATACTCGTCGCTGTGCATTATGGTTATTTATCGTTTTGCATCATATTCATATCAAATCTGTCGCCAAGCACCTAACGGTGTTTTCCGGTAGCTGTCCTTGAGAGCCAGTACTTCTAGGTTAGCCTGTAAAACATCTTCGACCACATCATCACTTACCATCAGGTGAGATAATGGTCAAAGGCTAACCTACCAGGCATAAAAAAAAATATAAATATATATTTAATTATTCATCCTGCAAACTGCTTCAAAAGATTTACACTCCATTCTCTACATCAAATAAAAGTATGTCAATGCCTTTGTTTAGTAACAAGTAGTTTTGAAACAAAATTTAGTATAAAACACGAGTGATGTTTTTTGAATGAATACCTGAACAATACTTTTCAATTATAATATCCCGCACCAATAGATATTGTATCAATCAATAATTACATACTGTACTGTATCAGCCTGATTGTCCACTGCTGAACACAGCCTCCGCCTTACGGGGGGGGATTTGCCATAATCCCCACGCTTGGCAGACGTCTTGGGGATCGCAGTCCAAGATAGCAGTTGCTCAGAAGGCGCTGCTGCCCACCTTCCGGTATTTTACCTTTAGTCGCCTCTTACGACACCCATAGTTAGCAATGGAGGGGTGATATTCTAGCCCGGCACCCCACGGGGTGGCCCGGCACCCCACGGGGTCTATCTGAATCTATTTGAGTTAATAATTACATAATAATCATCAACATATTGGTACCTAGCCAAGTGTTACTCGATTATTGTTTATTTATTAACCATTACATTAACATGCCATGTTGTGAACATAAAGAGACATTGTTGCATTCAATTTATAATGTTTACGACGATTTAAACACTAACTATAAAATATGGCTAAGTTTAGCAAGTCAGACGAGATTAATTATAGAAGAAGTGATTCCACTTACTGCGCCTAATTTTGGAGGATCTATGAACTGAGCACCCATTTTTACTGAGTATTTTGAGCTACAATCAATATGTCGGTGGTCAACGTGGAATAGATACAAATAATATTTAAAAAATATTATTAATATTCTAAATCGTGCGCTCGTAGAGTCAAGACCTCCTGAGGATGCTTCGTTTAAAAGCGAAACGCGTCGAATACTCTTCCGGTTTGGCTGCGTGGCGTTTGTGACGTCACGTCGGCTTAATAGGAAATTAGGCGGAATTGTCATAAATATATATATAATTTTTATAAAGATTTTTAAAGTGTTTTAATAAATAATTAATTAAATGTTTTCTTAAAATACTTTTAAAATATTTGTTATTATTAAAAATGGATTTCCGCAAAATAACGCTTGAATCTATTCTTTAAAAAATATTCCATTTGGTGCAACCATGACCAAGTATCTACTAATGAAGCGTTAGCAAAGTATTATATAATTTATAATGCTTTCATATACCACTATCTCACCTGATGATGTGGTCGAAGATGTTGTTCAGGCTAGCCTAGAACTACTGGCTATCAATGAGAGCTGCCGGAACACACCGTCAGGTGCTTGGAGACAGGGTTTCTACTTGAGGGTGGTAGCTAGTCAGGCGGGCATTCGCAAAATACCCTACCATCATGCTGTAACGACTGCCATCGTAAGACAACAACCGGGACCAACGGCTAAACGTGCTATCCGAAGTAGGGAAGTGCTCAGTAGTAATGTCACTATCGGTCACCCATCCAACTCCTGACCGCGGCGGACGTTGCTTAACTTAGCTGATCGATTAAGAACGGCTCAGCAAACTTCGCTACGAGCGTTTCAATAAATTAAGATCGTTTATAACATTAATTAGTTCACTATGAACTGTCAGGAATTCCCAAATCCAAATAGATTTGGGTTTTTCACTCTTGATTATGAAATCACATACAAATTTGTACCAGAAAATAATATATATTATTTTCCGTGCTTCATCACTGTGGCAAAATTCATATCCCTGCCCTATTTTAAAAACATCGGTTAGACTCTCAACTGATTTTTTCGTTGCGCAATTTATATATATATATTTATAATTGCTTTAGTAGGAGTAGTTAGAGTAATAACAATTTGTCGAGGAGTTAAATGAAAATGTTGTAGCTACCGAAGTTCACGGCACCTTGTCCATTTTGAATAAATTTGCGGAAACTTTGCCGGACAGTTAGCAAAGTTTACTGCTTTCGTTGAAATTCTGGAGCAAGGATTCTAAAACTGTGATTACTTTAATCAAGTACTGTGTTAAAAACAAGATTATTTGTATTATGTATTAGTATATATGAAATTCTATAATCGGACATCCAGGAATATTCAGAAGCGTTCCATTTACGCGAAAGAAGCGATTTGCGTCTTCGTTCATCATACGAACCGCCAGGGAATGGAATACTCTGCCTGAGTCTGTGTTTTCGGTTAAGTACAATATGGGGGTCTTCAAAACGCGAGTGAATAGATACCTTCTGGGTAAGCGCGCCCCATCATTGATCGCATCATCACTTAACATCAGGTGAGTTAGTGGTCAAGTGCTACCCAGTATAGTATATAAAATAAAGTAATATTTTCCGTAAGGAACGACAATCAGTTATGTCAATCAAGAATTGTGAGCATGTATCATCATGGTCAGCTCTCAACGAAACCAACAAATCAGTGCCCAATTTAAAAAAAGAACTCATCTGGTCCAAATTCAATAACTAGTCTCTCTCCTAGCGGATCGCACCTAACGATTCATTGTTTTACCATCGTCCACGCAAGTGCTAAATTACTGAACTGAACTCGTTCAGAACTTGGAAAAATCAAGTTATGGAAATAATATCAATTTAATGGGAACTTAATCCTGTAATATGTACGTAATTGATTATAATAGTCTTTCGTTACAGGACCCCTCAGAAAATGACAGCTGTCTCGTCCCAGAAACTACATTTAAAATTAATATGACTTCACTTTAACTTAGCGACGTCACTTTGACCTCAGTTTTCTACCTATAGCCAGCTTACAGGCACAATCATAATTTGTCAAGCGCAAGTCCAGAGTTCGAGTACTAATAGGGGTCAATTAACAGTTTCATTACAATCAGCCAATGTCAAGGTACATAACGAGAACTTCAAAACAACTAATTAGTAAAAAATACGATGTTGTTACTACTGGTGAGTGCGGCAATATTGTGTCGTTTTAATCTAAAGAAAACTCAACTATCGACGGATTCGCAGTCACTTGAAGCAGTGATGGCTCAGTGGCATTGCCGTGCCGCAGGTCCATGGTTTGAATCCCGCCGCGGGCTTGAGCTTCACCGCATGGTGGAAGGACATTTTGAGAATGCCCGCCTGGCTAGCGACCACCCTCAAGTAAAAAATCTGTCGCCAAGCACCTAACGGTGTGTTCCGGCAGCAGTCCTTGAGAGCCAGTGAAATAACAGGCACATGAGACTTAACAACTATGTCTCAAGGTGATGGGCGCAGTGCAATTCGTGACTTGTGACGAAATGCATCTGTTATAGGCAGAGGTTATTCCGCTTAACATCAAGTAAGCATCGTGCATCACCCGTCAAAAAAAAAATATAACACCCCAATAAATTACCATGAAACACATCATCAAGGTAATTTACTCGATTTTTTATTGAATACAGAAAGGGATGGTGCGGCAGCGGTGGGGGATGCAATACAAACGAATTATCCGACAAAATCTATGTCGGACCGAACGAATTATACGATCGAATCGATGTTTGCAGAGGACCAAATGGCAGGGCAGTCATTAACGAACACGGCAGTAAGCAATTTTCTAATAGAACAGCCAAGGGAGCATTCATTGGGCTTGATCAATAAATGTTCGGTGCTCAGGTTTTGTCTAACATTTCATTGTTGTATTAAAATATTGATTTTACATTGTCCTTCAATGTAATACTTACGAGCTGATATTTACAATAGCCAATACAATATATCCGGGCCATTCCGGGCGGATGGTTAAGTTTAAATACTTTAAATATATTACTATTATACACAAACTAGTCTTTGCAAATCTTCACCCTACACAAACTCTCAATTATTTCACGGTTCGTTCACACACACTCACACACAAATATACACCCTCATCGCACACACACTCATTTCACATACCTACGCACCTAGATCTATATTAAGTTTATTATAAAAGTTTATTGTATTAGAGATAATAATTACCTATAACATTTATATTAAGTAATTAAGTATACAACTTTAATAACTACGTAATTTCTAAAGTATATATCTGTAACCATTTAAAGTTATGGAATGGATATGGAAGAGCAAGATCTTCCGACACAAGTATTAGTATACTTACTATAAGGTCTCAACTCAGCCTACCTTTATTTTAGTTAAATCTTGCCTACAGAAATAATGAACATTTTCATTTGAATATTGTTATTATTGCAATAACGCCTGCTCTGCGAATTACATATCAAATCCCGCACATGACTGTAATTTTTCTGTCATAATTTTGTAATTTATATTTAATTTTCATTACTGTCTCATTTCGTAATACCATCAAAACATAATTCAAATGAGCATGCTCCTATTTACCAGGTAAAAGCTTGCAATACTTGAGTACTTATCTAAGAAACATTTGTTATATCTGTACCGAGAATTTTACTTGACTATTATTTAACTTAACGTATATTCGTTTAAATTTTATTAACATTGCGTCAGTCGTTAGTCGACTAGCAACTCTAACCTTTGACCATAACACAATAAAACGAAGTCATAAAACTCGAAGTGTCAACAAGACAAGATAAACTTTCAAAATAGAGACGTGCATATAACTATTCCTAAAGGTATAAAAACCGAACATATTTCAAAACATCTGTCTGAACAATCCATACAGTATAATTTATAAACTAGTAATTTATTACCATCATAGTCCGTGATATGACACTTACATTACTCCTCAATACTGTCCGTAAGTAGTTACTAGTACTTAAAGCATGGAACTTGGAACATTAAAATATCCCCGTGTATGTGGAGCGGTCACGATTTCCGTAACGCATTAAGTTGAAATATGCATGTGCTATTGGATGATTGGAATCACGTATGTACCTAGTTGTAATATCATTCGTATATCATCCAGGAAGAAGGTAAGGGAGAATACCTAGGAGTTCCAGTCTATAATGAAGGTAGTCACGAAATTATCGGTACTAAAGTAATTAACTGAGACGCTAGATTTTTTTTTTCTATACGTTATCCTTTGACCACTATCTCACCTGATGGTAAGTGATGATGTGGTCGAAGATGTTGTTCAGGCTAACCTAGAAGTACTGGCTCTCAAGGACAACTGTCGGAATTCACCGTTAGGTGCTTGGCAACAGATTTTCTACTTGAGGGTGGTAGCTAGCCAGGCGGGCATTCGCAAAATGCCCTACCACCATGCTATAACGACTGCCGTCCTAAGACGACAAACGGGACCGACGGCTTAACGTGCCCTCCGAAGCACGAAAACGCTCAGTATAGTAATGTCACTAGCGTTCACCCATCCAACTCATGACCGCGCGCGACGTGATCGGTTGAGAACAGCCAAGTAAACTTCGCTACGAGCGCTTCGAAATAAATTTATTAAACTAGTTGAGGTTGGTAAATATTCTGAATGATGTAATATAGTAGGTAAATCACATAGATCTGAAAGCGATTGACGTAGCACTGGATATCATTCAAAATTAAAAATTACCAATTCAAATTATATCAAACGCCGTTCTAAGCATAAAATCAGGATCAAAAACATCGCCAGCTGTTAAAAAAGCTGATAAAAGAATTCCTTCTCACGAACACAACGGTACCCGACTCACGCGCACTGCTAAGGTCATTGCGACAATATACTCCATCCTTTTCTTACAAAGTTAAAATAAGATCGGAGAAAGAGAGACTTCTTGTTATGTAAATGATGGCCGGTAAAAAACCGAGCATTTGAATTTGAGTCAGTGTGGCGAGCCCCCGTGATGGATTAGATGCACCTTTTTCTGGCAAATGCGGCGTTTACTTGGAAAGCGAGTGCTCTGCTCGCCTCCATTGTTTGTCGGTTTCGACATACCATTACATTACAATATAACAATGGTTTGCGTCTCGCTGTAAGGTATAGCAATAAATAGATCGTAAATCGGCGACGCTAGCATAAATTCCTGTCCAGAACTGGGTTATAATGTGACAATATGACGATAACATGTCGTCTCGCCCTCCAGTAGAGAGGTAGCGGAGGCGGCACTCGCATAAAAAAACATATGAATAATAATCGTACGCCACTTAATTTATTACCACAAGGTCCTCGTACACTGATCCAAATGTTATATTGAGAATAATTCCGAATGTATAATACAACTCCATCTATCGGTAAACGGATACATTTCCTGCGCATTTTTTTGTCCATACGGTCACAACTTCTTCACGCTCCGTTGTTTCGACATCGTTTTGCTCTTTACCTCCCATTCCACTTGAAGGTTCATTAATATTAATCTATGTTTTGTTTCTTTTAATTACAAAGTGCAATAGACTGGCAATTCTTATCGACAGTGACTGCGAAACGAGTGTTAGTAATTAGACACCAAAAGCGTGAGAATTACTGGTTATAAAATAATAATGTCGAGAAACCTAAATAAAAGAGTGTTGCGGAAAATAAATTAAACTCCATAATGCCCTGTGTTTACTTTCACAGTTCACGGCCGAGTTTGAGATCGAAACTGACGAATAGCGTATGGTCTCTTTCGTACACGTGAACTGTTCATATGCGAGGCTAGTTTCCTATCTCGTTCCGGTGCTGATTTATAGCCTAAGAAGCTTTACATAACCGCACTGGCTACTTACTACATGTTGTGCTAGTGCCAGTTCGTTTATCATGATTATGACGCTGTAAAGTGATTATTTTATCTCGTTAGCATACCATATCATCGTAAAACAGTTTTAGATTACCCGTTGACTTACCTATGTTTTTAGAATAGCGTCCACAATGTAGAGAAGAAACAGTCAACATTAAGTAAACTAAACAAAGCAATTCGGGTGATATAAATACTTGATTTTCAAAATTGTCTTATCAGGTAATTCAATAACCAGTTTCTATAGAAACGAAATCATCAAATCTACATTAATATTCGAGCATTCTAGAATTTCAAAGTCTACTACCTATTATAACGAAATCTGATAAACTTTCCAAGGCATAAAATCAAGTTTTAAGTGTAAAAGACAGAATTTCGAAAGGGTTCAGGGCCGGTCATCAATTCAAAAGATATACAAATTGACAGTGATGTGGGTCACAGCCGTTGATTGAAATCTAGACAAACATCAATTATAGAATAACTGTAACGACACTTTAAAATTTAAATTAAAGAACTGCGAAGATGACCATCTCAAACTAAATTGGGCGTAAAAATAATTCAAATTTATAATGGCAAAACCTTTCTGTCTAGGTAGTTTCAACTTTTATTGAATTATCCACATACATAAAAGACTATGTAAGACGATCATTACCTTTCTCTTATCCTACATATGTATTTGGTACAACATGTCCTCTCTTCAATATAAAAGACGACAGAATAACAGATATTGTCGAAAGATTAACTTTTGTTTTATAGCCGGCTGTCTGTTTAAGGGTAGATTTATATTAGAGCGGGCCGTGCCCGGGGCGTGCCGTGCACGTGGCCCGTACGGGGCACGGATTTGAAACGTTACATACATTTTGTATGAAGCAATTTATATTAGACCGTGCCTGATCCGTGTCCCGTCCGGGCCCGCCTACTAACGTACGGACGGGCTTCGCCCCGGGCCCGAACCGTCCACGGCCCGGCCCAGACACGGCCCGGTCTAATATAAATCATCCCTAACGCCAACCCTCGTTGGAGTTACTCGTTAGTAGTACACCCGTTACCTGTGTGTGTCCTCAGTGGCAATCACGATTACAATACTAGGAATAAAGATAAAATAGCGGTGCCAGGTTTTAGATTAGCAAAGACAAATAAAAGGTCCTTCTTAGGTAATTGTGTACGGTTTTATAATAAAGTTCCCAAACATATTACAACGCTCACAGAAGGGAAATTCAAGTTGCACGTGAAAAACATATTGATTAAAAAATCCTACTACACAGTTTCTGATTACTTAAACGACAAAAATGCCTGGACAATTCCGCCTCTGCCAAGCTATTGCCTGTCACCTACATAATTTAAACAAATATTGTAATTACTCTATTATATAGTATGTATGTAACACATTGTTAAAAGATGTTTAAACGAATGGACCCGAGTTTCTTGCCCGTTCATCACGCAGTGGCTCTATACAATTTATTTGCTGAACCTGGCAGTACAATGTAGAATATTTCAATACTAAAATTTGTAATTGACCTTCATAAGATCGTCGTAGACGCCTAAATTGAATAAATCATTTTGACTTTGACCTTTTAGTTATTGAGGGCGTAAAGATGGCAAAGAGCTCAGCTGTGCGCCTAATGTACTCAAGTACTCAAGCACCAAAATCTTACTCAAGTAGACCACATTAGGAGCCTTGCACGACAGCCAATTTAATATGGAACTGATATGCTAAAGTCGGGAATTCCACGTCATTATAAGAGAATTAATCAATATATATTAATACAAACATTTTTACTTATATATGCATAAGTGATGCAGCACAGCATAACAATATGATATGAGAATATTTTTTTCTATAAAATATTGCTGACGGTGGAAAAGGTCGATGCATAGCACTGCGAATTGCAATTAAAATAGAAATTAGAAAACGAACGACTTTCACGTAATTGATGCGCCCACAGGTATAGTATAGTGCTGAGTGGCAGCGAGTGAATAGGCGAAACTAATTACTGAGTACAGTGCCTCGATACACGGTTATATATACATTACACCGTACCTAAGCTCGTATTATTTTAGGATATTCGATACCAAAATTGTTGCAACGTTGTTTTTTTTTTCAAAAGAAACGTAAGAATTTCGAACATTATTTTAAGGAACTCGACGCATCCTAAAGAGCAATAAACCTCCATAAAAAGCATCAAATAATATATTTTTGAAGTCGATGCCATATATTAGGTCCTTACATATGAAATTGGCGTTTTGTATGGGAGGAACAAAAAGTCGAATATTTTTTAATATAATATAATTAATTAATCAAAGTATGAACCATTATTTTCTATGCACTTTTGCCATCTCATAGGTAGTTCATTGATCCCTTTACTAAAAAAACCAGTCGGACGGGAATCAATAAAATCTTTGAAGGCGATTTGGACTGCCCCATCGGAGTTGAATTTTTTCCCTTGCAAGAAGTTATCCAAATTTCGAAAAAAATGGTAATCTGTTGGAGCAAGGTCCGGGGAGTACGGAGGATGTCTTAGACTTTCCAATTGAAGCTCTTCTAATTTAGTAGCCGTCTGTAGCGCAGTGTGTGGTCTAGCGTTGTCGTGAAGCAGCAGTGGCGTGGAGCGATTGACCAGCCTAGGTTGTTTAGCCGCTAGCTTTTCCATCATGGTTTGCAATTCCTGACAATAGACATCAGCCGTAATAGTCTGGCCAGATTTGAAAAAACTGTAATGAACAATACCGGCACTAGTCCACCAAACGCTTACAAGTAACTTTTTTGGGGTTAATTTTCGCTTGGGGCAGGATTTGGCTGGCTGGCCAGGATCTAACCATTGCGCTGAGCGCTTCCGATTATCGTAAAGAACCCATTTTTCATCACAGGTAATGATTCGGTTTAAAATACCTTCATTATTGTGCCGGTTTAGTAATGTAACGCAGCAGTCGACGCGCGTTTGCCGGTTTGTTTCAGTCAATTCGTGAGGTACCCACCTTTCAAGCTTTTTAATCTTCCCAATTTGCTTCAAGTGAATTAAAACAGTTTTATCACTAACATTGCAGCCTGCAGCTAACTCGGACGTGGTTTGCGATGGATCCGCTTCCACAATAGCCTTCAACTCTTCATCATCAACTTGAGTCTCAGGCCGTCCACGGGGCTTGTTCTGCAGGTCGAAATTTCCAGAACGAAAACGTTGGAACCAAAAACGAACTGTGTTTTCTTTTGCAACACGACCGCCATACACATCATTCACCCTTCGAGTTGTTTCCGCAGCACTAGTGCCACGGCGGAACTCGTACTCGTAAATAATGCGATATTTAAGGTTTTCCATTTTGTAAAATGAGTGACGCAAACAGAAAAAAACAGAAGAAAAAAAACAAATGAATGACGATCATCGAAGCACAAATACATGAGTCTATAGCTGTACAAATTTGAATTTGGAATTCCTTACCAAAGAGGAGAAATTCGTGATTAAAGTGGCCAGTACGAAAAACGCCAATTTCATATGTAAGGACCTAATATATTCAAACGCTTTGAGCTCCATAATACGTAAAGGAAGTTCATCAAATAATGATTTAGTGTCCAATCTCGGTTTCTTAAAAATAATTTTATTACATTATTTTCCTCTACACTGCATATTAATTGATTGATGTATTTAACATTTATTATGTATAACGCTTACTATACTTAGTACGGTTGACCGTTTATGTTATTTCGGCCTTAGCTTAGTTATACAAAATTGTTCTCCCGCTATCCAGACACAAAAGATGGTGGCGATTGCTTACGATTCTCGAGGAACTAATCTCTCAAATATTATGTATTCTTTTTATTTCTGTCCAGTACTATAGCAAACTTTGGAAACAAGAGGACTGTTAAAAATACTGCAGCAGATTCTGAGAGATAATACATTTGACAATTACAAAACACTTAGTATAGTTAATAAGCTCAATGAGATTTAGCGAAGATCCTATATTAATACAGTAATGACTAAGAAAGTTAAATAATAAACTGTAAACTAAACATAACATCAAGTTGAGAAATTGGCAAGAGCTCAACGACTGTGTAATAGAGACAGAATGCCAACGTAGTGAGAATACAACACATGACTTGATTTTAATAGCCCATACTGAACATGTGAGCTATGTGCATTTAGGGAAATGATAATTAATGCCAACATTTTCAAAACATGTAATTGAAAAACAACGAATTGAACAATCGAAGCGCTCGTAGCGAAGTTTACTTAGCTGTTCTCAACCGATCAGCAAAGTTAAGCAACGTCGCACGCGATCTTGAGTTGGATGGGTGACCGCTAATGACATTACTACTGAGCGCTTCTGTGCTTCGGAGGGCACGTTAAGCCGTCGGTCCCGGTTGTTGTCTTAGGATGGCAGTCGTTATAGCACGGTGGTAGGGCATTTTGCAAATGCCCGCCTGGCTAGCTACCACCATCAAGTAGAAAATCTGTCGCCAAGCACCTATCGGTGTGTTCCGGCAGCTGTCCTTGAGAGCCAGTACTTCTAGGTTAGCCTGAACAACATCTTCGACCACATCATCACTTACTATCAGGTGAGATAGTGGTCAGACTTATCTATCAAGCATAAAGAAAAAGAAAGAAAGTCTGGAAGCTACCATAGTAATGTGAGGCTCTGCACTTAAAAAAAAAGATTATTTTCACAGCTCCAAGGGAGAGTAAACTTTAGTATTTCATATGAATTTCAGCTTGATATCTCCACGCGTTCCTGAGAAAAAGGGTTTTGACAGACAGACGGACAACAAAGTGATCCTATCAGGATTCCATTTTTTCCTTGAGGTACGGAACCCTAAAAACAGCAAACAAATAATGTGAACCGATTTTTGACAATGCGTGTATAATATTGCGCGTCTCGAAATTATTACAAAAATTAGAAAAGGAAGAATTTATAATATCTTCTGGACATACGTTTTAGTCTAATGAGAGAAATAATCAATCATGGAAAAATCAATTGTGAAATAGGTTTTCAGTCGATCGACAGGGACTATCACGTACATTGGCGATCGTTGATGTCTCTAGAATATGTTGTAAATGATGCTCACATAATATACCTAGAAACAATATAAAAAAAGTTTAAGATGCCAACGCTAATATTGCTAATCATTTAACAATGAAATCGATACATTCTTGGAACATAATAAAGATATTGTTACCGTCAAAAGATTTCCAGCGAAGCCATTTTGTAGTACTTATTCTTGATTTCATCAATAAGGTTTTCTTGGATTGTAATATGAGCTAATCTCTTTCTCTCTTTCCTTCAATACATTCATGCACGATTAAGTAGGAAGCGATAATGTAGTAATAGTAGGTTATGTACAAGTGAGCTAAGTTGCTCATTATACACGATGCTGTGTGTTGCAGCCCGAGCCGTAGGGGAGAGTGTAAATCCGAGTGTATAATGAGCAAGTTAGGTCACGAGTTTCATACGCACTTTTTCAACAACCTTGTTTACGTATTCAATGATTTTTACTAGTGACGATAAAAGGATTTTTTTCGGTCAAAATAAATCTGCAGGTATTTAATATGTTCCCGGCATATATAAATACATTATATGTATTGTAAATACATAATTTCGACCTTAACGAAATAATACGCATTTTCCACAATACGAGTATAGGAACTACAGTTCCAGAGTGTACGTGAAATACATATATCGATATGCTATTTTAAGGAAGTCGCTGGCGAAGAAGCTAGTGTTATATATATATATGTATTACGAAGAGATAGTATGAAGACACTAGTTCCAAGTTGAATGCGGTCCGGTTGTTCCGCGTTGGCCTAAGGAAGATTCCTAAGGTCACCCCGCCGCCGGAACATACTGGACCTCACCGAGTGCGACGACCTTAGCACCAATCATGGTAATCTCAAAAGGTTGTAGACGTTCAAACGTTTGGCTTGAAGCGATCACCTCGGGGACGGAGCTTTATTGCATTTGTGTAGGTCCCTTCAAGTGTCGTCTTTATTTGATTAATCACAAAATCTTGCAAAAGAATCATGTTGTTACAAAGGTGATTCTGAATTTTTAGATGAGCACAAGCACAAGCGATGTTATTAAAAAAATATATTACGTTTATTTAATAATGTCACTAAAAGATATTAAAATTAACATCTTTAGATCACTTATTCTGTGATATTTTCTATATTAATTCAGGTCTGGAGAAAATAAATGCAAACTTTTTATACTATGATTTCAGATAGTGACGATCGCATATTTAATCTTACCATAACATCGCGTGATACATACATTTCTATATTAGAACTTTCAAACGAGAAAAACGTTTGAAAGGTGCTAAAGTCTCGCTTAACCTCAAGTAGAAAATTAGTTTCAAACCATTGAACAGTGTGTTGCGGTAGCTGTCACATACAAAATGTTATAATGCTCAAAGGCTAGTTATTCAGTGATGAAAAATATGATTGAAGACGCGACGACAAAAGCGTTAATAAACCTACTGAGAACTGTAGGGCTATGTTTATTTGGCTGTGAAACTTACTAATACATTTAATAGAAAACTGAACACAAACTATCTATGATAAAGAGACATTGTAATGTTTCCGTTAGCCGGAATATTATCCACCTATCATCAGGATTGTGAATATACGTTTGAGTCATTTTTCATTTTTGTTCGTACAATTTCACTTTATCGACGTTCGGCCAGCTATCGGCCATCGAATGAAATGTTTGAGAAATTAGTTTTTTTCGTTGTGATCGTAGCCTCAATTTTTATTGCCATCGTTTTTTTTATGTTATTGTGACGTAACATGCTTGAGGCCCACCTGATGTTAACCGGACTAACCTCTGCCTATAACTGCTGCATTTGATCACAAGTCATGAATTGCACTGCGCCTGTCACTTCAAGACGCAGTTGGTAAGTCTCATGTGCCTGTAATTTCACTGGTTCTCAAGGACTGCTGCCGGAACACACCGTTAGGTGCTTGGCGACCGATTTTCTACTTGAGGGTGGTAGCTAGCCAGGCGGGCAATCGCAAAATGCCCTTCCACCTTCTCTGAAGCTCAAGCCGCCGGCGGTGGGGATCGAACTAGGGACCTGCGGCGCGGCTGTCCATAGCTATTACCGCTCGGCCATCATTGCTTCAATTTTGTTGATGTTAACGTTAGTCTCATTATTTTTTGAGCAGTTATTTTAAGTACTAGAACTTTCTTTTTATTTGTTCATAATGATGTGGCACTATATCAATTGACAAAACAATATTTTAATTTCCATGGGGATCTATATGATTGAAGAACCATTTAGTTATATTAATTAAAGCAACGGTTATTGATAGAAAGCTATAAGTGCTCCGAATGAAGTCTTAACTAATCATAGTGATAATACCGATTGTAATTTCCTGTTTCGTGTTCAAATGGCAAGTTGCCAATGTACACGTCACAGCACCATGGCATATTCCACTTACCACAATTTGGCGAACAGCAAGCCAAGGTCGTCGAGGTCGTCGCTACGGTGGCACCACCTCTTGCTGCGCCATCCCATCGTCACGGCATTGTTTTCATATCACTCTTATCAGGTTATTAACACCGGTTTACTGGTTACGATAAGCACCCATGATCACACTGAGAAAAAAAAGCTACTTAAATGAACTACTTAAGTAAGGAGCTTTCAATTTACTACTTACCACGGGTGCAGCCTACGTAACATGGATGCCGGCTACTTAGTAATGGTTAGGAGTACTTAAGCGTTTAGGAGCAACACCATGTTCCATAATGACGTTGGAAATTTGTACTTATAATGTGGTCACATACTTAAAAAAGATGTTCCACCAGTACATTAAGTAGTCATCCCATATATACGTACATAAGTACACAACAACGTTACAGGTACTTGCCCGGATTTAGTAACTACGTATCATACACGTACGTCTTCTACTTTTATAATGACTTCAGACGCGTGAATACCGTAGCTTTACAAAATATATTTATAAATATATGCCGCAACATTATAAGTATTAAATCTCATGCAACCTACATATAAATTGATAGTCAGAGAGAAAAAATCTTGTAACTGTTTCACATACATATAGAATGTTATTCCTAACTAGCTCCCAACATGTTAAGGGTAGTGTTTTATTCATTATATTATTATGTCGCCGTGAATGATTTTTTTCTATGGGAAAGCTGTATATTTTTTGCGATTTGATCAAAGTCTTAAAACATAAGTTGTTTGTCTGACGCTACTAGCTAATAAGAATAACACCGTTATGCATGATACAAAGTTGGTACTTACATGACGGTTATACCTACTTCAATAACGTATCCAACATCGTTATGTAAGTAGTCGGCATCCGTATAAAAACATGCCATTTACTTGTTATACGTGGACAGGGCCCTGATAAGTAAATACGACGAACCATTATAAATATGTTACGTACTTGAATGGAGGTCACATCTACTTCTATAATGTATCCAACACCGTTATGTAAGTACTCGGCCTCCGTACACAAGTATGCTTTGTACGTGTAATACGCAGACAGAGTCCTGATAAGTAAATATGTCCAAGCATTATAAGTATGTGCCGTACTTGAATAGAGGTCATATCTACTTCTATAACGTATCCAACACCGTTATGTAAGTACTCGGCCTCCCTACACAAGTTTGCTGTGTACGTGTAATAGGTAGACAGAGTCCTGATAATTAATATGACGAATCATAATAAGTATGTAACGTACTTGTATGGAGGTAATACCTATTTCTGTAACGTATTCAACACCGTTATGTAAGTACGCGGCCTCCGTACACAAGTTTGCTATATACGTGTAATACGTAGAGTCCTGATAAGTAAATATGACGAATCATTATAAGTATGTGACGTACTTGTATGGTGGTTATACCTATTTCTGTAACGTATTCAACACCGTTATGTAAGTACGCGGCCTCCGTACACAAGTTTGCTATATACGTGTCATACGTAGACAGAGTCCTGATAAGTAAATATGACGAATCATTATAAGTATGTGACGTACTTGTATGGTGGTTATACCTATTTCTGAAACGTATCCAACAATGTTATGTTAAGTACCCGGCGTCCGTACACAATTCTGATATTTACGAGTTACACGTCGACAGAGTCCTGATGAGTAGGTAACATAAAATGTTTTTTGATTGTCATAATAAGAAATATTTATTTAAGGTAACTATCGACAACATTCTTCTTACAGTCATGTTCAAGGATTTGAACCCTAATGTACGATATTCAATCTTCATTCCCGTATATACCTACCTACTTGTTAGTAGGTAGGTATGGTTGATCATTATTTACCTATTGCATCGAATATTGCAAATCGTTTGGATGTGTGTACAAATGCGATGTTACTAACATTTCTTTACGTATTATCTCTTTTTGTTACAAATCACATAAAGTACTTAACTTAAATACCTATCTACCTAAAAGCCATATCAGACGCTGCAAACAAGACCTCACCAAGAATCAAGCGTCAATTTTAAGGATCTAATCATCGACATATAGCTTAGCGTATTAGCATTAGCAACCTACCAACAACCGCGAAAAATGTCAACATTACCCGGTTTAGAAAAAAAATAAATAGGCATTTGTCACCTTCTAAATTGGCTTTTTTTTATTTACTGCACCATGGGATCTTGTACTGATGTGCATGGATTATCCCAAGTTTTGTAATATTTATAGAAAGTCGATATTTATAAAAATATCGACTTTCAAAATCGGTAAAATATAGATACACGCTAAAGGTCGCAGGTATAGGTACTACCCACGAAAGGATTCCAAAAGAGAGCTCGCTTTTTAGAACCTGGGCAAAGTTGTTATTTTTATGTCGGTACAGTAGGTAAGTACCTACTTGGTAGCTTTGGCCAACATCAAAATTTTTGTTCAGTAATTAACGTCGACAACAAATTAATACCTACCATTCACTTTACAACAAATAACTTTTTCAACAACAACTTGTTGTTTTGATGATTTATAATATTTTTTTGGAAAACAATAAACAAACAAAAAGTTGATTCAACTTTGCTATTATTACTAACGTTTTAGAAATAGCGACCTTTACGACGTTGGTACCTACCTACCTCAAGCAAATATTCTAGAGTTTAGCATCCCAGCTCAGTCCTTGAAAGCCAGTGAATCATTCATTATAAAGACATATTAATCATCGAAGATTGTAAATTACAGGCACATGAGACCGAACAGTATCAACTTTACTTATGTCTCAGGGTGATGGGTGCAGTTCCCTGCAAATGCATCTGTTTTTTATGCCTTATAGATTAACCATTGACCACTATCACACCTGACTCTCAAGGACAGCTGCCGGAAAACACCGTTAGGTGTTTGGCGACAGATTTTCTAATTGAGGGTGGTACCTAGCCAGGCGGGCATTCGCAAAATATCCTACCACCATCCCATAATTTATGCCATCCTAAGGAAACAGACGGGACCGACGCTACGACTTAACGTGCTCTCCGAAGCACGTGAACGTTCAGTAGTAATGTCATCTAGCGGTCATCCATCCAACTCATGACCGCAGCGGATATTGCTTAACGAAGCTGATCGGTTAAAAACAGCTAAGCAAACTTCGCTAAGAGCGCTTCCAATATAGTAAGAGGTTACCGCTTAATATCAGGTGGGCTTCGTACATATTCCGTAACAATCGCATAAAAACGAAACGTGATCAAATATATTTCGCACCTATCTGCAAAGTAGCCAAGCCAAGTATTAAGTACCTACTTTTAAAAGATAGACTGCTTACTCTATATAAGTAGCTAGAATACTTATATTTTATGTTATACGACTTATAAGTAGTCTGGCTACTTATAGTAAATATTCTGTATCATTAAAAACCCTCGAAAAAGTTTCGCGCCTTTTTATCTAGGAACAACTCAGTCTCGAACCTTATATAGTGATTGGGTGATGTGCCTACGCTTTCTCGACCACTGATTGGTTCCCGAGTTCTTCTCTGACGCTTAGTGATGGGATTATCCCATGTCGTTGCATAGATATTTTAGATTTATCGATATATCTCTTGAAGTATAAAAATCGATTTATCTATATCCAATACTTTCCGCAAATTCTATTTTAATAAGTTTTTTCCTTTACGAGTACCTACGCAGAAAATGTTTATCACAGAAAGCTTATTTACTAAGTATTATCATCGTTGTCGTTCATTTCGTGTACATTTGGATTAGAGACAGGACAGGAATCAGATATACTAGTAATCGTGTTTCTCAATGAGTGATTTGTAATTAAATAATAAAACCGAAAACTTGATTTAGAATTAAAATAGGAAGATGGTTAGCCAAGTTATATAGGTTTTTCAACTAAATAAAAGTTATCGCAGGGTTAAAAACTAAATATAAACCTATTTAACAAATTGTTGGAGTACAAACTTTTATGCCCAAGGCGGGAATCGAACCCGCGTCCACCGATATCATGTCGGATGCCTAAACCAACTACTTTACAACTACTCCAATAATTTGTTAAATATATTTCGCTTAGCACGCGATAGTGCTTGTAATTATATTTAGAAATAAATATAAACCTGTTAACGAAATTATTTCCCATTACACACATATGTACCGATTTTAAGCCAACATCACACTAATATTATAAAGGCGAAAAGCTGTGAGTGTACATGCATGTTTGTTACGTCTTCAAGCTCAAACCGTGGGAACAATTTCGAAAAAAAAATGGTATGGAGGTTAATGAGGCGCTGCATTAACTACTACTTTTCATCATCGTGCATTACCTCGCGGGTGTAACCGCGGGGCACAGCTAGTACTCTAATAAGACTTCTAATAATAAAATAGTATGTATAACGACATACATCAACAATCATTACGTTACAACCTCAAAATAAAAACACTGGTTTTCATCATATACTAGTAGTGTTTATGTTCATAAACATAATATAATTATTTGTAACTCAATTTATAAAGAAACGAATTGAATCGAAAATGGCGCCGGTAATCTTCTTACTCGCAACAATAACGCGCGAGTGAGGGGTATAGCGGGGCCATTTTCGTTTTGATTCGTTATCGTTATTACCCACCTTTACAATTAGTTTTTAATATTTTGCTTATAAAATATCGATAGGTACATATCATAGAATAATTATTTGCAAAACATCAAATCAGTCCGATATATCGTATGGCAAATACCGAATTACTTATATATATCGATGTTATGTGAATATCCCTATATTGCCCATCCCTAGTCAATATATCCATTATAAAATTTATTTTTTACCACACCATAACCAAGCGCGCTCCGCGCCGCATCTCGCGACACAAAATTGAGGTATTTTGTAAAAATGCAAGTAGGTATAGTGTTCCAGTGAGTTTTAACTTCTCAACTAAGCTGTGTATGTGTCCATTTGAGGAATAGCTTACCTACGGTTGCTTTGGTCTGTCTGTCGGGAACACCGTAGATACTACAAGCTGTACAATAAGGTATGTTAATTTGCTATCTTTGTAAAATACTTTTACTGTATCAGCCGGATTGTCTACTGCTGAACACAGCCTCCCCTATAATGGGGGGTTTGCCATACCTAATCCCAACGCTTGGCAGAGTCTTGGCGTGAGTTATCAGTTCCTTAGAAATCGCTGTTGCCTTTTGGTGTCTTATCCTTAGTCGCATCTTACGACTCCCACGGGTAGAGATGGGGGGACTGTTAATCTCTATATTTAGTTTGTATTTAGTATCATAATGACGTAATCAATGACTTATCAAAATGTAAATAATTTATTTTTAGGGACAGATGGGAGAGCTCTTATGAAGGAAGGCCAGTCTGATGGATGACTTTTAAAGGCTCAAGAAAAAAATTAGCCATATTGTATATTATCAATTTACAGAAACTTCAAAATCTTATATACAGAAGAATTCTACATACTGGCTTAAGATACGCTTTTTCCAAAGGCCAACCAATAGTCGTATATTATTCAGCTTACCTTGCTGTAAAAGATGGAACAGCAAAAAAAGAACGCAAGCGGCAAGCTCAATGAAACTTAATAACGAGAAGAAGAAAGCAACGTCCGAGTGACGAACTCGTTAAAATACCACTCAGATTACCATTAACATAATCCTATTCTTCAACAAGACGTGCATCAGTAAACAATGATACCGATAGAGAAAATTGCGATAGTTATTGTGAGTAGTACTTTTAATTGGTTATTATTTTAGTACTTAACAGAATACTCGATGTTTGAGAAATTTTTTTTATTACAGAGCTTGAAGACTACGACGTCAACCTATATTTCCTAAGAAATAATGTGGAGCGGTGGAGAAAAGTTGTAAAATGTTGGACAGCATCAAGTACCCTTGTTTGAATTGATTGAAAATTTTATATGGCAGGCAGCAAGGTGGCATTAATTTAAAGTACCCAGCGTTTAAACCACCTGAAGGATATTTTCTAAATAAACTAGTGTGATAACAATCGTAACAAGCCGAATTTCGTATTTTTTTACATTGGGTGCTACTCAGCTTTATTATGTAGTCACTTAAGTATGATTGTCGTGCATTAGTTTGATAAGGGTTTTGTTAAGGTGTATATCAGTTGACAGTAAGATAATAAATAGAAATTTAAATAAATTGTATTCTTCTAACTTCAAAATCCATTAGCTGGTGCAATCACCTAGTATGTAACTTATCTAAAGTTTCATAATAACGCTTGTAAAGTAAAATGTTTAAAGTACCTACAATAATGTCAAGAGTAGTTATAGTAGTATAATAAAATAATTAATAATGTTATGTGAATTTGTTTAAAGTATTGTGTATCCACAGACATACTGTACAGTTCAGGTCTAACAAACTATTTATGGTGCATTCTATGTTTGTTGTGCAGAACTGTTGCACAGGTAGCGGCTTGGTCTTAGTAGCAGCATGTTGCATCTTACACGTAAGTATGGTTGTTGCACAGGATTCCGTTTTGGCATGGATAGTAAAGAATGATGGACATCACCACTACATGGACGTGTACCATGCTTTTACTAGACCCAAGCCAGTACGGAACCTGTCCCACATATCTACATACGTAGGATGCACCATGCTTTTACTAGACCCGAGCCAGTATGGAACCTGTGCCACATATCTACATACGTAGGATGCACCATGCTTTTAATAGACCCGAGCCAGTACAGTACTTGTGCCACGTATCTACATACGTAGGATGCCCCATGCTTTTAATAGACCCGAGCCAGAACAGTACTTGTGCCACATATCTACATACGTAGGATGCTCCATGCTTTTACTTGACCCGAGCCAGTACGGTACGTGTGCCACATATCTACATACGTAGTATGTTCCATGCTTTTACTTGACCCGAGCCAGTACAGCACCTGTGCCATATATCTACATACGTAGGATGCTCCTTGCTTTTACTTGACCCGAGCCAGTACAGTAACTGTGCCACATATCTACATACGTAGGATGCTCCATGCTATTACTTGACCCGAGCCAGTACAGTAACTGTGCCACATATCTACATACGTAGGATGCACCATGCTTTTACTAGACCCGAGCCAGTACAGGACCTGTGCCACATATCTACATACGTAGGATGCCCCATGCTTTAAATAGACCCCAGCCAGTATAGTACTTGTGCCACATATCTACATACGTAGGATGCTCCATGCTTTTACTTGACCCGAGCCAGTACAGTAACTGTGCTACATATCTACATACGTAGGATGCTCCATGCTATTACTTGACCCGAGCCAGTACAGTAACTGTGCCACATATCTACATACGTAGGATGCACCATGCTTTTACTAGACCCGAGCCAGTACAGGACCTGTGCCACATATCTACATACGTAGGATGCCCCATGCTTTAAATAGACCCCAGCCAGTATAGTACTTGTGCCACATATCTACATACGTAGGATGCTCCATGCTTTTACTTGACCCGAGCCAGTACAGTAACTGTGCCACATATCTACATACGTAGGATGCCCCATGCTTTAAATAGACCCCAGCCAGTATAGTACTTGTGCCACATATCTACATACGTAGGATGCTCCATGCTTTTACTTGACCCGAGCCAGTACAGTAACTGTGCCACATATCTACATACGTAGGATGCACCATGCTTTTAGAAGACCCGAGCCAGTACAGTACCTGTGCCACATATCTCCGTACGTAGGATGCATCATGTTTTAATAGCTTTGTGTCTTTTCTGGTACATACTAACAGCTACTTATGTACGTAGTAAAGGCAAGTAAATTACATAGCTCGATGTAAGTATGTCGGCTACTTAATGAAAGCTACGTACGCAACATGGTGCCGGTTACAAGCGTAATAGTGTCCTGTTTTGCTACGTATTTTAAGTATGACGACCCAGTATTTTTTTCTCAGTGCAACGACAAATCACATAACACAATTTTACGTTGCTATACTATAATATTAACATTTTAATTTTGGACTAATTTCATCAGTTTTTTAAGGACATGAAAATCACATGAAATTTATTAGTATTGTTTGTATCTTTACTAATCAAGTAACAATTAGCAATGCAACATGTCGTTCACTGAATCCAAAATCCAAATAGACAACAAGTTAGACGTAAAAGGGAAAAGGATAAATTAATTGCTACAAGATAACGAAAAGGTCACAAGATCCAATTAAAATGTACCGTTTGAAATACGCAAATATCTTTTTTCAATTTAATAATTTCAACATAAACACAAAATAGAATCATTTGATATGAAGATAGACTGTATAACTATAGAAAATAGTGTCGGTTTGGGAGCTCTATCAGTTCTGACCACATCCCGTCATGGTGTCCTGCTGCGGTCACGACTACTCCCCTTTACTCGGACGGAACATTTGTATTGGAATCTATCATTCAAGTTACATACGAATCGTTTCACCATTAACGACCACTTAGAAACAATAAAAGCTCGAGATTAGCAATAAAAACGAAATAAAATATACGAACACACCACAATACGGCTATGTGTGAATATAATAATAAAATACAGATAAATCCGTGACATTTTTCTGCACAATAGGCTCCGTATAATAAAGTTCCCTTTTTATAATATAGCATAAGCAAAATTTTACAAACATTTGTGATTTTTAGAGATATTTGCTATTTGCTAAAATGTATTTCACCTAAACATACTGTGACACTGAAACAGACGTAAGTAACTCAACAGCGTTCTTGTGGCAATCACACAAGAAATATTGCCACGACAATGCTGTCTGCATTGCCAGACGGCAATGAGATCCGTTTTCCCTGTAAAAGGGGTACGGACTGCTAAAAACGAGGTTAATTACTTCAACGATTGGCCAATATAGACAATTTATCGCAGGTAATATTGACACGTGCATTTGGTTATAATATCATAATTGCTAGCATCATCACGTTCGTAGTTTGCATCACTTCCTTAATATTTAACGAGCTAAAGGTCATTGTTGTTTCTTATCTAACTAATTGGATTCTAATGTTTACATTATCTTGAAGTAACACAATCACACACAAATTGACATAACTAGAGCAATAATATTGAAATCAGAGTAATCTATCTATCAAACTAAACGAATATACACAGATCGTAATTCACTCAAAGATCACAACTGACTGACTATCTCCCATCGAATCCCATAGAGCAGGTAAATTTGCAATTGCCCGAGCTCTCTTCGGATGCACGGATAAGCTGTTCCGAGAAAAAAAATGTGCGAGCCAATTTGAACCTAAACAATAACCATTAAAACTTCAATGTTATCCTAAAGACTATGCTTTGACAGGATAATTTGTGCTTTATATCCGAAACAAATAAAGTAAGCAATGCTATGATAGATTTTTCGAATGACGATGTCGGTGATCTACAAAGTGGATTCCGGAGAAAAAAGGCTTTTGAAAGCCAAAGTTTGTGAAACAGAAAAACAAGTAAAAATCGTCATTGAGGATTTTGATGTTTCACAGTCGTTAAATACTGTAACAAAAGACAAAGAAGAGACTAGAGATGATAATGGTTTAATAGGTAAGTTTAGAAACAGGACATTATTATTAAATATGGTGAACGATTAAACGCGCCTCAACCACAAGGCTAAGGCGCACGTGAATCAGCATACATAACAAATTGCAAATTACACATTTATAGCTCACTGACACAGCATCCTTATAGATACCTACTTGAAAGCCTGTAATCCGTACAAAGAAAATGCTTTGTTACTAGTTTTATATCCAGGTTTATTTTATCACTGAGAACAAGTAAAAGTTTTGATTTGTCATTTGCTTTTATTACTCACATTGCATTTATACGAGAGCTCGTGTAACTTCGAATGCTAGTATTATATTAAAAAGTTTCTTAGCTGTATGCCCGTATATTCACCATTCACAAATTCTTGGTCGATTTATAACTTTTTACATCGTCGGTCGGCTCATCGCCCTGTAATTTTGTTTTGATGAATTAACCAAAACGACGGGATACTAATAATCGAGGACGGACAACGCAAAGACCGTTTTGAGCCCTTCAATTTAAAGCGGATGTATCGAAGGCTTTTTGCAAATATAATATGAAAATTTCGGGTCATTGACCGTACGATGGTGTATCCGACCTTGAAGATATGGAGAGTCCGTCAAGAATATTATATTTCACTTCAGAAACATTCTAATAAAAAGCGCAACACAAATTAGGAACACCAAACTCCAAAGCTTATGGTTCACCAGGCCACAAATCAGAGATCTAAAGCCTTACAAAATTTACGGCACAGACGAAATGAATTAAAGGAATAAGTGGCAGCAGGGAGATTTTAAAAACGATATATTCATTTGTGAATGGTTTTACACTGAGGACGGCAATGGGAAGAATAACTGTAGTGTCTCATTAGTGAAACGAGCGGCGCATGCTGTGGTTACAGAGATGGGGCGCGATGGGCGCCGTGAAGGGCCTTATTAGGCGACAGGTGCCCTCGCATTTTTCTATTTGTTAATTTTACAAGACCAGACATCAGTGTCGTTGATCCTAGTAGCTAGTAGTACCTTAATCAGAACTTTAAATTTACCTTTTATTACAACTCAGTGCGCTTTCTTTATCCTTTCATTAGATCTAGGTATTAACTATTCAGTAGATATAACTAGGTAATGAGTTAATTTTAATATTGTTAGGTTTGCAATAACGCCTGCTATGCGGATTACATTACAAAATCACAAATATACGATAGGATTTTTTTTTAAGTGGCTCCATCCCAATACGGTGGTTAAAGAACGATAGGAAAGATTTGAGTTAATTCGTCATGTCATGTTAGCTCAATTGGTTAGAGCATACCCGGCTCAAGGGGTAGATGGAATCGGACTATTCCTAGATTGCCAATAGAACAATATGTTACTGGTATCACACTGATTTGGTAATTACAAACGTATTTTTTTTTATGCCTGATAGGTTAGCCTTTGACCACTATCTCACCTGATGGTAAGTGATGATGTGGTCGAAGATGTTGTTCAGGCTAACCTAGAAGTACGCGTATACGTTAACCTAACCTAACGTATGCTATAATGACACCGCTGACCTATGCTATGTGATAAATACACAGATTTATTGATAAATTGAATTGTAGATAGACAGTTATGTTTTAAGTGATTGTGATGGAACAACCACTAGGCCCGCTGATGTTAAGCGGACTAACCACTGCCTAAAACAGATGCATTTCGTCACATGTGACGAATATGATAATCGCTACTAAAGACCATGCTTGTATTAGATTTGTATAAATATGTAAAGAAATATAAGTCAAGTTCAAAAACAGCAGAACGCAAACCTTACCGCAGCGGGCGTGGTTTAAAAAGAGGATCGTGCGGCGCAACAACATTACCTTGACGCGCACAAACTGATGCGATCGTTTCTAAGCACCAAAGCAATAAACCAGTCCAAATGAATTTGGAAGATTTTGAGTGTTTTGTTAATTGTGAACTTATAGTCTGAAATCTCTCAGATTTAAATATCAATGCATTCAAAATTAAATATAAAAAAATTATTAGTTGATATATGTTATTATAATGTGTATGACTTTTTAATTGATAAATTTTAATTAACAATAATTGACAATTAACCAATGACATAATCAATATATTTATAAAATTTAATTGAAATATAATTTTAAAATATGACATTATAAAAATTCTGGATGACATTGATATATTGTATTTTGTGTTTAGTGTGAAATAATAGTTTTTAATATTTTATTTATAAGGTGTAATAATGTTATAATTGCTTAATTTTATATTTAATCTCAATAAGAATGTACGGTTGCTCCATCTCGTCAAAATTGTACGCCTGCATAGGCAAAACATGGTGGAACGTTAATTTTAAACCCAACAACTCTGTGCATAACCATTATATTATGTATAATTTACCCATGTTTTGAACAATAAATATATCTTTATCTTTAGATCTTTCCACATGTATTCGTAGGATTGTAGTCATTAGAACTACACAACATTGTTATGATGTAATAGTTATTCACTGACAAATACGATTCTTTATTGTTACTTTTACTATCAGTGACAAGTTTGATTGTGATTCCGTTATCATTACCATCGGATTTGATTTCATACCCTAATACTACACATTCAATGTACACATCAATAATGCACCCATTATTTTTTTTTATGTCTGATTGGTTAGCCTTTGACCACTATCTTACCTGATGGGAAGTGCTTATGTAGTCAAAGATGTTGTTGAGGCTAACCTAGAGTTACTGGCTCTCAAGACAGCTGCCGGAACACACCGGTAGGTACTTTGCGACAGATTTTCTACTTTAGGGTGTTGGATAGCCAGGCGGGCATTCGCAAAATGCCCTACCATCATGCTATAACGATTGGCATACTAAGACAACAACCGGGACCGACGGCTTAACGTAAATATGAATGATATAATAAATTAATCAGATACGAAAGGCCGATACAGACGCGTGCGGGCATTTCCATGGACACCTACTAAGGGTTTTCGAATATATACTTTTTAGATAGCTATCCAGCATAGAAAAACTGCACCAATAAAATCGTTCATAGATCAGACTAATTTCACAAACATTTTTTTCTTTACTTCGGGTACCAGTAGCGCGTCGCAAAAATCTCGTTCTAAAAATGCTTAATGTCTGAAACATTATTAAGAAATCTGACAGTCTTATTCTTTAAATATCCATCGTTATTCTAAAATGGAGTATTAGTTATTCTGTTTTCTGAATTTAACTAATAAGAATTGTGGAATGCACATGCAGTTCGAAATCAGAAAAAAACAAGCGTACTACAAGGAGTATTCGTAGAACAAAAAATTACCTAATGCAGAATTTTATGCCACAATGATCATTGTGGATCCACAATGATCGATTTGATTGAATAAAAAACTTGATTAAACTAAATTTTAGGCTGTATTCATGATTTTTTTCTATCGAGGGAAATACCATGGAATCGGGTTTTCGGGTTCTAAATTACAGGCACATGAGACTTATAAACTACGTATGTCTCAAAGTGAGGCGCAGTGCAATTCGTGACTTGTGATGAAATGCACCTGTTATAGGCCGAGGTTAGTCCGCTTAACATCAACAAATTCGTTATTTTCTATTATATTGATCACATTTTGTGTCTATGGTTCATATTAAATGTGGATCCATAGACGCAAAATGTGGTCAAAATTATCGAAAGTAACTCAAATGGAATACGGCCATAGACTTCTTAGTACATTTTTATGTGTACAAGTAGTATCAAAATTGTTATACACGTATTTGAGTCACACTCAGCCCACTAAGATAATTAATTATCGTGATTTATTTTAGAAGCCATTACAGTTTAGCATTGCATTATGTTTTAGTTGATAAACTTTTGCTAACTGTGTCAAGGCGATAGTGAAGTTAGAGTGCTATAAAGAGTTCAGTTATTGTATAACTTCTCAAAACGCTCGTAGCGAAGTTTGATTAGCTGTTTGTAACCGATCAGGAAAGTTAAGCAACGTCCGCCGCGGTCATGAGTTGGATGGGTGACCGTTAGTGACATTACTACTGAGCGCTTCCGTGCTTCGCAGGGCACGTTAAGCCGTCATGCTACGACATTTTGCGAATGCCCGCCTGGCTAGCTACCACCCTCAAGTAGAAAATCTGTCGCCAAGCAACTAATGGTGTGTGCCAGCAGCTGTCCTTGACAGCCAGTAATTCTAGATTACCCTGAACAACATCTTCGACCACATCATCACTTACTAGGCTAACCGCTAAATCCGGAATAGAAAAAAAAAACAAAATACCTTTAGCGAAAAGTGAACTCGACATGAATAAAATAAAAGTTGACATTCGTAAGAATGTTCACGTAGTAGTGTCTCTAGAACTGGTAGCGACCGCTGACCACCCAAACCGACCCGACTGGTTACCGTCGACGACCTTGCGCAGCTTTCGATTCCGTACATTCAACTACATAAATTACTTAGCAACCGTGTCATATTGAACAATCTGGCATTTCCTCCCAATCACGAGGCATGATGAATTCAGGAAGCCACTGTGTGTGTACAAGGAATCAAGGGTTGGATTTATTATACTTTACTATGGGTTTAAGAAGTTACCAGTTTTTACTTCTACTCCAATTGTGAAGCAGTGATGGCTCAGTGGCATTGGCTATGGACTGCCATGGTTCGAATCCCGCCGCGGGCTTAAAGCTTCACCGCATGGTGGAAGGGCATTTTGCTAATGCCCGCCTGGCTAGCGACCATTGAGTCAATCAATGGTCATCAAGTTGAAAATTGAGTCATCAAGTTGAAAATCTGTCGCCAAGCACCTAACAGTGTGTTCCGGCAGCAGTCCTCGAGAGCCAGTGAAGTTACAGGCACATGAAGTGGCTGTATGTCTCAAGGTGACGGACGTAGTGTAATTCGTGACTTGTGACGACATGCATCTGTTATAGGCAGAGGTTAGTCCGCTTAACATCAGGTGGGCTAGTGCTTGTTCCGTCACAATAACATAAAAATGAACTTACTAAATTTGCAACCATATGCAGACTATTGGGCATATAAGTAGGTTTTTATCCCAAATCCGGGACTCTTCACGCTGTGAAGTTTGATATTTATTATTTGATTTATTGACAGAAGAAGAGATAGTTTCGCAGTTAGGTATTCCCAAGACATTGCAAATGGTTCGTCACTTATTAAATGGGATACAAAAAATATAATTATTCCCCTACAACAGCCAATTATATATCTGCATTTATATTTATACTATTAACCTAAAAGATAAAACCGTGGGTAAGTACATTTAAGGCAATAATATCCTGTTTTAATATTAGGAGGTTCCACATTTTCCTTGATATAAGAACTTTGCATTAACATTTTAAATGTGCTGTTCATATTTCTCAGAGAAAGCGTTTCCTTATTAGTAGTATAACATAAAGTTCCAACACAAAATATCGATGCAATAAAATCAACAGTGACAAGAAACTATTCAATTCTTCTCAAAGAAACAAAATTGACACTGAATCTCAAACTGAAGTCATTTAAGTTATAGAAGCAAAGCTATGAAAGATATCAAGCCACAGACCAGGAAAACATAAGTAGGACAAATTCGATGTCTCGGGTCGTGCAGGGCTAGAAACTAAACTGGTTTATTCATCGTGTTGAACATTAGGTCTTAGAGTTCAGACTAGGGTTAAGTAAAGCCAACGTGTAATTAAAACTACTAAGTATTGATTATTACGGTAATAATTTTCTATGCTAGAAGCGAGGATTTCTCGTTAAATATTAAATTGCAAATGGTATATCGTACTGTTAACTAATTTCAATGATACACGTGCCTGTGTTTCCAATGGTTAGGCAGATACAACTTCACTTTCAATACATCCTTTATGTACATTCCCGATTCTTAAAGACATTTATTCCAGGTATAAGATTTTTGTTTTGAAAATGAAATGACGAGACGGAAGAGCCAGCCGTCTGATGGTTAGCATCACGCCTGTCCATTACAGTTACAGTGTCTCGTTTGCCCAGTAATTTAACTTGCTACAGAGCCCTCACGCCTATATACACTCTCAACGAATATCACTATTTTTTTTTTTTTTTTTTGATTACAAACACTATAGCGTGCTAAGCTAAAATCATATTATACTTCTTTCGACTAGATGAAGTTTACTACAAGCACGAAATTTCGGCTAGAAATAGCGTGCCCAGGTGGCGAAGCGGTTTAGACATCCGGCGCGAAATCAGAGGACGCGGGTTCAATTCCCGCCCGGGGCATAAAATTTTGTGCTCCAATAATATGTAAAACATCACTACACTAATCCATATTCAGTTCACATTGACCTCTTATCATTAAGGGCCACAGTGTAAATAATATCTCTATTCGTCACTCTATCTATCAAACACACACATACTTTACAAATCTATCATTTCAACTGCATTTATTTGACTTAGATTCTTCTTCTGCCATACCCAACTTTCACTGTTATACGTTGATATCAGCACTTATATTCGCCTATGCACTGCCAGTCGTGCCTTTTTACACACGATTCGGCTGGAGATGTAAGTATGCAGTGCTCCATTCGCTTAATTTCCAGCATTCACTCTACTTTCTTCAATATCATAACCTAATAACCACAACTCATGACAATCTACAGAATAAAACTCTTATTGAGATGGATTCCTTCTAGAATTTATTATTGTCATTATGGTATCATAATTAATTGAATTTTATTTTACCTTAGTACTTCGATACTTTCTGCAGTTTATCACAATAAAGTCAACTTATCACTGCAGCAGCATTCTAATTTAGATGAGTATAATAGAAATATTTCATTGGTTTTCTATTGTTTTTATATTTCATCATCATCATCATCATCACATCAACCAGAACATCCGCCGTTGAACAATCTCTTCCCCATTATGGGGATTTTCCATAATCCCTACGCTGGGCATTTTATATATTTATAGGAGTATTATTAGATCTAAACTTGCAATATATACCTAGGAAGAGATCAAACTCCCGCAACAATTCATCATTGTCGACGAGGGTCGGGTGTTCATGCATACAATTAGATGCACACTGGACTATTTTACTATCTTGACGACCTTATTAACTGAAAGGTACCGTATACCGGGTATATTTGGATACATACATCGGACCAATAACGGCATTCCCAAGGCGGCAGTTCATTAAACAGAAGCCAAATATTTAAACATTATGTCAACATCAAGTTGTTTGAGATACATAGTGCACGGACCCCACATCAAATAGGATAAGGGTATGAAAGCGACGACGAAAACTAAATTTTAATAAATAAATTATCTGTTTATAGTCATGGCAACCAGCGCATCTGCTCAAGTTAAAGTCTATACACTCCTTGTTCTCAATACGATTCAACTTTTCCGCTATCTCCACGCAGATAGACGGCACAATCGACCGACAGATCCTGGTTTCCAATCAAAATGTAAATCACTGTTTTACATTCATACATCTGACACTTGGTGTTGTTGTTTCATTGAACTGTATTTCTATATTAAATTAGGTACCTACCAATAATTTTATTGCTAACAGGTAGCTTTTTTAAAGTCCAACGATTTAGTAAAAGAATACATTTATACGATTTATGATATCATGAATCTTCACTAGTTTCCCATCCTCAGACAATATTTATAAAGCTATTTGTATAGTTACAGCTGATAATGTCACATTTACGACTTAACACAGTGTAAAATTTAATACTGACAAATCCAAAACTGTAGGAGTGCGTTCGCAAAGTTGCACTTAGCAATATTTTTTACTAGCGAAGTAACTTGCGAAGTAGCTATGTGTTGCCATAACAGTAGCAATTTGTCAAATTTATTGCACTGCCGCCGCTCCGGCGGTAACTTACAACCTATTTTAATGGTTCATTCTATTTTTCATCTTTATTAAGAAGCTCATTTTTTGATAGCGCATCTTCAAAGCGGACTGTAAGAACCGATTCCGTTAAATTGTTAACTATTTGAGAAAGTAAATATACAGAGTTTATTACGCTTATGTTGCCGTGCGTTGAGTGTTTTGGTGTAGCGCTGTTGTAAATCAAAGTCGTACGAGACATTTATTCGCCGAAGTAGCTGACAGATATGTACACGACGACCTTACAGACGACTGCAGCTTTCTTTATAATTTTACGGTTGACACTGTCGTACTTTAGATTAGTTTCGCGTTCGAATTTAGAACTCTATAATTCTAAATTCGAACTGTTGAAATATCTCGAAGCTAGCTTATACAGAGTATTGTATACCTGAAAAATGCATTAGAACTTTTTTTGCTCTTTTTTATGCTTGATAGGTTGGCCTTTGACCACTATCTCACCTGATGCTAAGTGATGATGTGGTCGAAGATGTTGTTCAGGCTAACCTAGAAATACTAGCACTCAAGGACAGCTGCCGGACTACACCGTTAGGTGCTTGGCGACAGATTTTCTACTTGAGGGTGGTAGCTAGCCAGGCGATTATTCACAATTTGCCCTACCACCATGCTATAACGACTGCCATCCTAAGACGACAACCGGGACCGACGGCTTAACGTGCCCTCCGAAGCACGGAAGCGCTCAGTAGTCATTACTACTAGTTGTGTGACTGTGACTAGTGACATTTCACAAGCGGTCACCCATCCAACTCATGACCGCGGCGGACGTTGCTTAACTTTGCTGATCGGTTAAGAACAGCTAAGCAAACTTCGCTACGAGCGCTTCTTAGCCTTTATTTTCTAAAACCAACCTATTGAATACTTGTCACTAAGAACCATTAGCGTAGGATTGCGCAGCGTACAACGTTAAAGGTGTATCAACACTTCGCAATAAACGTTTCGATTGAGGCACACAATAAAGGCATTATTATAATACCTATCAATCACGGCCGAGGGCCACCGCGGACGGCAATAACGCAATTTATTAAACATATTGTGAATTCGCAACGCTTTCAAATTTTGTACAGTGTGCAGTCCGTACCGTACGTAAGGCCGATAGGGCAGAGTTGGCGACCGGCCAATATCCACCATACTGCATGTTTAACGTATCTCAGACTATTTCATTACTGCGGTGCTACATCAAATCGGTTATAATTCTCTGATTAAGCCGTTGTTTGCACTATTTTTGTTAAGTTGATAAAAGATACAAGCACTGGTAATTAGTTTCCGACTTCCGAGACAGGGCCTGATAAGTGTTTCTATTACCAGGCCACCCAGAAAAATAAAATGCGAATAAGTTTTTAATACATAGAATACTGGTTGGTTATACTTATTATTTAAAAAGTAAGATCATTAATAGGATCGAATTCAATTTACCCTCCACATTTTATTACGAACTAAAGATAATTATCGTACGTATCTCCCTGAAAAATTGAACTGTCTGGAATTGAACTGTCATATCCCAAAACCATACATTTACAAAAGGAACAAACAGTAGGTAATATAAAATAGGTAATCTATGAAGAGCATCCATTAAAAATAACGCTAAATGGTGAAATATACGTGCTAAACAATTAAATTCCAAGGTGTCTGTTTTCTTATCTAGCGATGATATCATCAACAATTAGATTCTGTGCATAAAATGCTAAATCAACCGCGAAACTGACAGAGAACAACCGCTAAACATGGTATCCTAATAATTATCATGCCAACTTTGGTTATTATTGTGCTCGGGCCGAGTTCACTAAAATGTTACGCAAATTAACCAACAAATAGACTTACGCGGTGAAGACTGATTGACAAACTGTGTTTAAGAAAAAAATAACTTAATAGTGATTTATTGAATCAGTTATTCGTCGCGAAAATACTTGACGGCTAAATAAAATTAATGGCTCTAAACGTTAACAATTTTCCATGGCGCGGCAGCGGTGTTTCGGCCGAGTCGCGCTGTCAGCGGCGATATTTCAAGATAAGCCACTTCTCTGAACTACTGTACGGCGCGCGTCTGGTTCCCACGCGCCCAACCCAATACACATACTGCTATTATTGAACCATTCCTGTAATGGAACCGTCCTATAAAGTTTTTAAACACAATCAAATTAGGAATATTGCTGTAGTTAACCGCAACTTAATGCTCACAAAACCCTAACATGTACGAGTAAACCGTTCAACGCAAACATTAACGTTGCTGCACAACTTTTTAATTGCAGATTAGTAGACAAGTAAAGTTACCAGATTAAATTTACTGTGCAATTTTATTTAGACTGTTTGTTTATTCAACGATTATTTATTTGAACATCGACCGCACTAGCTTGGAAATTACTAGGAAAGCATAAGTTGCAAGAACATACCTTTCGGGACCTACCTGAATCGCGGAGGGGCATACGCGCCGTTCATGAACCTCCAAAGTCGCGGCGGCGGCGTCGGAGATCGCCGCCGCCTTGACCTGTCAACTCGAGCCAACCTCCTATATCTTTCTGGAGACCTAGTACTCGACCTAGATCGTTCGTGATTCGAGCGCCTGGAACTATAAACTTTCCTGACGCTACTATAGCACTTTTTAACAGTAACAATATTTTGCAAACCCATTACTGTAACGGCTAATCTGATACTGACTCACCAAAATCGTTTTCAGGAGTTTGTGAAACGCTTAGGTTAACACTTAGTAAAATAGGTAATAAGGTTCAGATTACTCAAATATAGTAGGTATTCCAATTGTAATGAGCTGATTGAACAAAGTTACTTGATACAGGGCATCGCACGGGCATCGCTTGTGAAACAATAGTCGTGCCCACTACCGCTTTACGGCCGACTTTAGACTCGAATGGTAAACAGATGTCGAAACAAATTGTGGATTCATGACAGCCAGAAAGACGAATTGTTGACGTATTTTACATTTCCTTACATATTTATTACGCTCTACTATACATAAGAGTTATGAAGTAATCAATACCTAATTAATCTACACAAGATGTTAAATTGGCACTAATGGAACTCGTTATGTTGGATAAAATACATCATAATGCCTGTAAGTCCTGAGGGATATGCAGAAATGTTGGTAGCTGTTGTCTGTTACCTATCCCAATTAAAAAGGGGCATTCCGATAATACACTAAGTATTTCTTATATAAGAAAAATCAATACGATTTAATGTAATCGAGGGACTTAACGCTCATGCCTCTAAACTAAACCCAAAGATTTACATAACTCAGAAACGATAGCGGTCATAGACATTTCGCTGTTGTCTAAAATGTGCCCATAAGTAGATTATAACTGCTAAAGAATTTGAACTTTATAATGTTTCAAAGAAATGATATTCTGCTTTAAGAAATGACAGTTATTAAGTTATAATATGACGTCACATAGCAACATTAACATGTACGTAATGTGGTCACAGAAGCACACATGTAGGTGAGAAATAACCGGCGCGCTGTAAGCACGCAATCATATAACGGTACATCGCGGCTGCGAACCGGATGCCTCGCGTCATCCGGTCACCTATTCAACGAGAAGACGCACGATTTGGCAATTATGTCGTAGGTTGCGTCGTGATTGGAGGATAAGCATGGTTGGAAATGAGGTATTATGCTAGACCTTGACCTCATTTGGTCTACAATAGAGCTGCTCATATTTTGGTAACATTTTTAAGTCTGGTGGTAGGTCATTATGAGAATGCAAATCTGACGCAAAGTACCAAACAGTGTTTAACCGAAGCTGTCTTTGAGAGACCTTTCTATCTCTAACTAATAGGAGAGATTTATGGACAAAGGTTAACCTAACAAATATTCTATCACAGTTTCTTTGACGAATTTACTGTGGTATATTGAAGCTTTGGCAATTATGTCGTAGGCAGCGTTATGATAAGAGGATAGATATGGGTGAAAATTATGAATTATGCAAGCTTACCAGGACCTCATTGGTCTACAAGTAGAGCTGATTACATTTTGTATACCATCTACCTGCAACCTAGGTATGTCTGATGATTTTTGCATGGTACGCATTTTACGAACACAAACCTGTCACAGAACACTTTTTTTATGACATAGAAGGGCAAACGAGTATACGGCTCACCTAGTGGGAAGTTATCACCGTCAACCACGGACAACCATAACACCTGAAGTCCGAACGATGCGTTGACGGCCTTTAAGGAGGTAATATTAAATTGTCTTGAAGGTTCCTAAGTCGCATCGGTTCGGAAATGCTTCAGATGGCAGCTGGTTTCACATAGTGGCAGTGCGAGGCAGAAAATGCCGTAAAAAAAGATCAATAATAAACATCCAAACTTCCACATGAAATTGGTGGCTGCGGTAAAAGATGCACAGCGATTAGAGATCTCTATGCAGTGCAAAAGGGTCGAGCCGATCGGGGAGAGATTGATCGTCGACGATTAGAGCCGCATTAACAGTGTGTTACGGAATCAGTCCTTGAGAGCCAGGTCCAATACTAGATAGGTACAGCCTGATCAATTAACATCTTCGACCACATTATATACCTAATCAATATCCAGCAGCGGGAGAAGATAAAAATCTTCTCACATTTGAATGTTTTTCCTATTGTATTATACACGCCTTGAGACAAGGATAACTTCTACCTTTTTTTCACGTAGACTATTTTATCCACGTTCTGTGTCAATTGTTGAATATGGAGAAATATTTCCACAGATATGTCAAAAGAAGATAGGTAGTTTTGCTATACTCTGTAGATAATTTTGTATCTCGAAAGTGGGTAAAAACCAGGGAATACAATGAGAGGCATACAATTTTTATATAGTCCATGGTGGGCCCGCAGAGGTAGTGATCAAATGCTAATATGTCAATTGGCTGTCACAAAATCGTTGCCAAATTTCCTGTAATTATAAGCTTCCAAGATTTTAACTGCAACAGTGAAAAGTAACTGACCCGTAATAGGCTGATAAGAAACTATCGTTACCTATGTACTTTGCATTACTTTGTGTTACAGAACATCTATTATACCAACCACACACACGCGGGATCAAGGTTGAAAGATGAGGAATCATTTTATATATTAGTGTCACAATTCGCAACGAATAATTATATAATATTGATACTCGTATTACATTTTACAGCATAAAATCAAAACAGAAGTGAAAACAAACTTCTTTTAATCATTTTTTATTGCTAATAGGCTAGCCTTTAACCTCTCTCTTACCTGATGGTATGTGATGATGCGGTTGAGGATGTTGATCAGGCTACCTAATAAACATTGGCTTTCTATCACAACTGCCAAAACACACCGTTACGTGCATGTCGACAGATTTATCTACTACTTGATCGTAGCTAGCCAGGCGACCATTAGAAAATGTCCTACTACCAATCTATAACGACTGCCATCCAAAAACAACAAACGGGACCGTTAGTTGAACCTACCCTCTTACGCAAGAACTCAGTAGCTCCGTAGTAAATAGCACTAGCGAGCACCCATCTAAGTCCGCTAGTGGACGTTGCTTAACATAGTTTATCGGTCAAGAACGACTAGACCAATACCACTACGAGCGCTTCCAAAGTTAAAACCAGTTAAAACAAACTAAATATATTAAATTAAATGTTTTGATTTCCTAACATATAATTTACTATAGAAATAAGAGCATAAGAAAAACGATACAGCTATTATGTGTGTACACAGCACAATCTATTACGTCTTTGTGAACAAGATGATCTGTATCAATTCCAACGTTCCGGAACTGGTCTGTCAACATCGTTTAAATATCAATACAAGCAAATTGCTGCGGTTTCACTGTAGAGAATTCTTTATATTTCTTATAAATAATGACATAACGAGTTGAAACAGCCGACAGCCTAATATTAAGCGAAGCTACCTACTATAAAATAGTTGTTGTACCAATGCAGCGCGCAGAAGTGCGTTTTTTTATGTATACATAATCGTTTGTGTCACTCGCCCAAATCACTGTGAAATTTTCCGGAACAGAACAACCACATTTTTTTTAACCTACTTGTCATATGTTACTAACAACTAGGAGTTATTTTTCTTATACTTGTTCTATTGATAGAACAAATAGTAGAATAGCTGGTAACTACCCCATAATACTGGTTTCCATCGTCAAGAGTTGCAAATTAAAAAACAAATTGGGCCACAACGTAAAGTCCTCGAAGAATTTACGTAGTGGCCCCGTAATATTTGCCCCGATTTTTGTTGTGACTTTGTGGCCCGCTTCAAAAACCTTATTACACTGTGGCCTGAAATTATATTAATCGAAATGGGCTTAAAGTTGAACTAACTCAATTTATTTTTAGCACTTTAATTTCATGTCAATGTTTCAATGCGCATCATAGATAATAAGAACAATAGAGTTTAATTCATATATGGACGAAATCGTCCATGCGGATACCAAGGGGTCACTGGCATTGCTTTAAAGGTAACAATATACTTAACGCAAATTTTGTTATTTCATATTATCTAGGCATGATGGCAAATACCTTTTTCAGTTAATTATATATAACCTCAAAACTAGAAACAGTTCATGAAGTGTTTCTATTTACTACCGTTTTTATTGTCTGAGAACCTCAATTACTATCTCAAAACGTCGCTGATGAACGGCAGTTTCGTTGACATATCAGCAAAGTATTCAACAATATTAATTAGATGCGATTCTTTATTCACTTTCCTAACAATTATAACGAATTGCATCATTAATAAAGATTACTGATGGATGGTAAAAGATAAAAGTGTGCTTTATCATTATCAGATATCAACTGTAACTGCTTCTGTAACTAGAATAAGGTGGTCTGTCTGTAAATGGACCGTGCGCAGTGTTTTGGAAGATAGTGATTAATTATCGATAGAATTTGTCTAATTACCTCCTACCTTCCTACATTCGTTAGCCTTATCAGTCCACATTAATACAGCACACAGTCCTAAATGATTTTCGTCATTCCACATCCACTCGGGCGAGTTTTGTATGCGTATAGAAGTCTACTCCAAAATCAAAGCGTAAAAGGGCTGGCGCCTCGGCTACTTTGGCGAAGCAACTCATGCGGCGCATGTATGTGTATGCTAATCTCGGCAGTGGTTACATGTTTGAGCCATTTGTTTTGCAGACGATCGGACCGTGGAAGCCGGAAGCTCAGTGTATTTTCCAAAACCTATCAGAGCGCTTGGTCGATGCGACCCGTGATCTAAATGCTGGCACCTACTTCTCTCAACGAATAAGCATTGTAATCCAACGGGGAAATACTGCCAGCATGCTGGGCACGCTGCCAACTGGTAGTGGGCTGGAGCATTTGGACTCCCTGTGAGTCTACAATGGCTTTTTAGGTCGTCTAAATGCTTTCATTGTAGTAGCTGTAGTGTTGTATATACTCGTAGTTCGTATTTTTTTATAAAGGCATACCGCCAGTTAAAAAAAGCGTAAACTCGATGACAATTGACCAAATGTAATATGTACGGCATATGTAAGGCATCGGTTAAGGAAATAACTGTCAGGACCGACGATATTTTTATTTGAGTTTTTCATGGTTTTCAAACACGCACAGGCGAAACATGGTAATAAAATCACAGTTCCACTACAAAACTGAACATTACAACTTCGAAGCGTCATTTTTTTATGGTATTACAAGGTCAATTGCAATGATGATGTTGGAAGTTCTAGTTAAATTAAACACGTTAAAGAATAAAGTTTATTAATTTATGTTATTAGATCACAGAATATGACCGAGGCTCACCTGGTGTTAAGCATTCACCTATCTGCCTATAACAGAAGCATTTCGTCACAAGCGACCAATTCCCCTAACCCTGAGACATACATTTGTTATGTCGCATGCGCCTGTACTTACAATTATTACTTACTCGCTTTGAAGGACTGCTGCCGGTGTTTTTGCAGCAGTTTTTCTACTAGAAGATGGTAGCTAGCCAGGCGAGCTTTCGCAAAATGCCCTTCCACCATGTGCTGAGAATCGAACCATGTACCGGTGGCGTGGCAATGCAATGTTATGACCGGCTACCTTTGCTTCTAGTATTAAACCACAAATAATGTAGCTAAGCAAACATCACATGCATACGGTTTTAGACCAAAAAATGTTGTTGTCTACAATAAATTAACAGCATTTTTTTAACATCAATGTCAGAACGGAATATAAAACGCTAATAATAAAAACTACTAAATATGTCAATCGACAAAAATAAATATCGACATAATTACAGTATCCATATACGATCATCATAGATCATAAACCAAATGATTTACTGTAGAGGCACTTGAACGAGCGATTTAGCAACTGCTTGCTAAGCATATAGATAGACGTATGTACACAGAGAATGATTGATGCTGCGACTTAGATATCAATGCGTACGGATTAGTTTTGAATGTTAATGACGGAGTTCAGGGCATTTTTGTAAAGTTTGACGACATTAGGTTTAGAGGGCATTGGCATAGACATAAACCGTGTAATTGACGAGTTATCACGAACCGGCCACAAGTCTATTAAACTTTGCCTGGAGCGATCTTAAAAGGTTCGCTAGGATCTACAGACTTGTACAAACAATTTGCAGTTCATACAAACCTTGAAAATATAGTTAATAACGAACACAGGGATTTTGAAGCAGGGATAGCTCAGTGGCATTGGCTATGGACTGCCGCGCAGCAGGTACATATAGTTCGAATACCGCCGCGGGCTTGAGCTTCACCGCATGGTGGAAGGGCATTTGCCAATGCCCGCCTGGCTAGCGACCACCCTCAAGTAGAAAATCTGTCGCCAAGCACCTATCGGTGTGTTCCGGCAGCAGTCCTTGAGAGCCAGTGAAATTACAGGCACATGACACTTAAGAACTATGTCTCAAGGTGACGGGCACAGTGCAATTCGTGACTTGTGACGAAATGCATCTTTAATAGGCAGAGGTTTGCCCGCTTAACATCAAGTGGGCCTCGAGCTTGTTCCGTCACAATACAATAAAAAAAAAACACAATTGAACAGTTTGTATAGCCCAATAAGCTGTTCCACTTAATAAAGTGATAGTAATTGCGTTTGGAATAGTAAAGTAAACAAGTAATAAAGGTATCCAATAAAACAAATAATTACGAGGGGCATAAAGCCTTCCAAGTATTTTATTGACAACACTCTAAAGACTTTGATGTTTTAACAATAGATACCTTAAACCAGCTATAGTAAAGTTATCATAGGTTTTTTTAAACTTACCTTTTAAGTATACGGGTAAGAAGTCATGGTTGTCTATTCTTCTTCCTGTGTCTAGCTAGACTGGGTATGTATTTTTAGGAGGGTAGTATTTTCAGAGTTCGTATTATGTATGTACATATTTTTTTTGATATGCTGACTAGTTTGTTGATATGCGTATGCATGTGTCCACCGTAATAACTTTTTAAATATGTACATAACCTTAACAGACTTGGATGTATGGGTCATTGCTAGAATCTTTACACCATCCCGAGTTGACACACTGGCTGTATATTAATTTCCATGGCAGTTGTGTTTTTGATTTTTGATAAATAAGTTGTGACTCCATAATGTTCTACTGCTCGTCTTTTCACTAGTTACATTCGCAGATATTTATATCTTCTTTAGCCTTCCTCTATCATATCATTATTGCAATTATGTCAATAAAAAGAAGAAAAATTAAATTTTGGTCAATGGATTATAAATATTAGTATTATACAGTAAATATCATAAGACCTAGTCACATTCGCATTCTTTATTCACATTGAATTCACTTCATATTCATTCGCCTTAAGCTTACCTATGGAGATATTCATGTCATATCATATCATTAAGAAGATAAATTTATGTATCATTGTTGAGTTTATTTTTCATAATTTACAAGGTTGTCGATTGTCAAGAACACATTTGATGACACATTGATACGAGTAATACGCTGAAGACATAAGTTACAAAATAATTACACCTGTAACCTGTATTGCATACATATACAGGGTTATTGGTAAAATGCTAACAACCTGTTAGGGTTTACTTCTGCTAGTCCTAACAAACATATTGAGATTTCTTTTTATGTTTGTTTATGTGTATTTGACGGAATAAGCATTAGGACCACCAGGTGTAAAAAGCCTCTTGTGCCTGTAATTTAAAATTCTATATTTTAATTACTTAGCTAGATGTAAATATTCAAAACTAATAAAACATATGAAATATTAAATTACAGGCACAAGAGACTTTTAACATCAGGTAATCCTCGTGCTTATTCCGCCATATACACATAGACAAACAAATGTTTGTTAGGACTAGCAGAAGTCAACCCTAAGAGTTTGTTAGCGTTTTACCAATAACCCTGTATAGCAGAGTCAACAAGCCGAGTTAACAATATGTCATAAATTTATGGGAAAAATTATACATTCTATTCCAAATTGTCTGTAAATAGGATAACAAGCACTTTATAACTACAGATCCTACAGATCCTTATGAAATTTCAAGCTTGATATCTCAATTTAAAACTGATAGCGCCCCAGGTCCTGATAAGTTTCCCGTTCAACTTCTCAAACAATCCCTACCATCTATTCTAGTTCCTCTTACGCACATTATTAACCTCAGTTTATCATCAGGAACGTTTCCAGACTGCTGGAAAACTGCGGCTATTTCCCCTATTTATAAATGTGGATCCAAGAACCTACCTGAAAATTTTAGGCCTATCGCTTTGCTGAGTATACTCTCTAAAGTTCTTGAAAAAGTCGTCAATAAACGACTGGTCTCATATCTAGAGAGCCATCGCATACTCTCCGACAGACAGTTTGGCTTTCGGAGGGGTAGGTCAACCGAAGACGCATCTTCACTTTTAGTCAACCTGGTGTCGTCTCACGTTGAAAATGATGACAACTGTGCTGCTGTTTTTTTGGATCTAGCAAAAGCGTTTGATACCGTTTCTGTTGGCCTACTTCTCAAAAAATTGGAATCAGTCGGGATAAGAGGACTAGCTTTAAACTGGTTTCGTAGTTACTTATCAGATCGTAGGCAGTATGTCAGAATTGGTTTTCATGCTAGCAACAACTTATCACTTAATTTTGGAGTGCCACAGGGCAGCATTCTTGGCCCAACACTCTTCACGCTGTACATAAACGACATTGTAAACTGCCCCTTAAAGAATGGTGAAATTGTGACTTACGCTGATGACACTGCCATTATCTTTCACGGTAAAAGTTGGGAACAGGTATATAACCACGCAGAGGAAGATCTTGCCAAAATTGCAGAACTATTAGATAAGAACTTGCTCACACTTAATGTCAAGAAAACCAAGTACATAGCTTTTTCAAAAACTTGTGTTAATAGCCCTCCTGCTCATCTATTGATCAAAATTCACTCTTGCTCTGTAACGAGAATTTATCTTATAATGCTCATATCAATGAATTGTCAAGCCGTGTTAGAAAACTAATATTTATTATGAAGAAGCTTAGGGACTGTACTCCGCCTAACGTGATACGACTAGTTTATCAATCACTATGTGAGTCGATCCTACAGTACTGTATTACAGTCTGGGGTAGTGCTGGTAAAACTACTTTAATCACGTTAGAGAGAGCCCAACGAGCCCTTATTAAAGTGACATTGAGAAAGCCTTTCTTATACCCAACGGATAGCCTTTACGAAGAGTTCAAAGTACCGAGGGTGCGTCAATTATTTATTATAAAGGCCACTGCGAAAGCACACAATTCTTTTATGAATAGCCTTGATTATACGCATATCATATCACGGAGGACATTTAGACTTCCTGTCCCATTAGCAACTTCTCTTTTGGCCCGGCGGAGTCCAGCGTTTTCTCATCCTCATACATATAATAAGGTCTGCAAACTATGCAACATTAAAGACTGTACGGTATTTTCATGTAAAAAGAAAGTTAGAGAATTTGTTATGAAGCTTTCGTACGAAGAAACTGAGGAACTTATTTAATACATAATGTCAAGCATGAGTAACTCAATACACCCATAAAGCCCTTTCATCATTCACATGCTCACACTTTCTCTCACACAATGCCATACATAGCCTGTTACATACTTTCACACATACACACATACACACACACACGCGCGCACACACACATAAACACACACACACACACATACACACACACTTACATACTTTCACACTATCCATAATTCTTACAATCATTACTATTTCATACTTTTTTCGATAATATTCCAGACATAGACTTGTTAATCTTATTTAGTATGTATAACGTTTTATTACACCTATTCCTTTTGTGTAAATATATGATTTCTGTAAATTCACACTCAGAGCCCCAAGATACAGGCTCACGCTTAGTTTGGGGCTCGCTAGTACCCACGTTTTGAATAATGTAAACTATGGATCAGTCAAAGTGTAATTAGGTTAAGCTATTCTTTCAGGCAATAAACATTTATTATTATTATTATTATTATTTATAATTCAAATAAAGGTGACCAATCAAGTTAAGTTACATACGTAACAAGTAGTTAAATTGCATATTACATAATAACCGGACGCATTTAATGTATCTAATCGAGATGTAGGCGACGCCCAGTCTAGTATTAACTGCTCAACGTTAGATAAATGTTTACCCATTTATTGAGGTGCTCTCTCGGATTTCATTCCAAGAGCGGTGTTGCCATCTTTGCGGATTTCCCAGTTCCCTGTATTTAGAATTACCCGGTGCTAAGCGATTTCACAACAGCAATATCGGATTTCAAACTTAAGGGAAGTACCATTATAAAAAACAACGGTAAGTTCCATTGCAGTTTCAAATATTCTCTTTCGAAGCAGTACTGTGCAAAACTATACTGGGCGAACGATATATAAGATCTGAAGTATCGGAGTGACGATCGCAGTGCAGTGTCATGCAGAACGAGGACTTAGACACCGCAACTGTAATGCAACAGGCGTGATGCTTACCATCAGGCGAGCGAGTTGACAGTCTCGTCACTGCATCACATAAAAAAAAACACTACCTACCAATTCTCTTCTTACAAAATCACAAAGAAAGAATGTGAAAATACAAGCAATAATTAGAAAAAAATGATAAATTCGAACCGTGACTTAATCCTAAGGTAGCTTAGTGTAGAAGAGTATGTCGCGGCCCTAGGGATGAATTAATGCATCAAACATATTTATTCTCAAATAAGATCTCTACTCTACGGGAAATAATCGGAATGCGTGCGGGTCCAAATTTCGCTTATTCTCACCAATAGATTAACCTCATACCAGGCCTGGCACTCACTTTAGGTACAAACCTACAGGTACATCTGCATATCCGTCCGGACGGAATTATTCTAAGGTGCTAGCCGCATCAGAAGAGATTAGAGCTATGCGATAGAAAGAGACGGCTTGTAGATGTATATAAATATTAGGTACTCAGTGCATTGTGAGCTAAAGTGCACTTTATTGCTTCGATGCAAGAGTTGCTTATTGTTACGGCTTTGGGGAGTGATCTTTCCAGTCCTTTTTATTCTATGCGCATACATAGAATAAATGTGCTTTCACAAGTTCATAACAGAGCTTTAAAATTAAATAAAACAAGCTACAGCCTGTTCACTCAGGACAGGCATTACCTCCACAGTAAAAAATGATAATGAATAATATGTGTATATCGCTCGGGTAGGCGGTAGTAGTCAAAAATATGGAGGGGTGCGCCTCAGTGAGTGAAACCTTCGGATAGTTTATCGCATGGTAAACGAATGGTGCATGGTGGAAGGGCATTTTGCGATTGCCCGCCTGGCTAGCTACCACCCTCAACTAGAATGTCTGTCGCCAAGCACCGAAAGGTGTGTTCCGGCAGTAGTCCTTGAGAGCCAATGAAATTACAGGCACAATGAGACTTAACAACTATGTTTCAATGTGACGGGCGCAGTGCAATTCGTGACTTGTGATTAATTGCAACTGTTATAGGCAGAGGTTAGTCCACTTAACACAACACACACACACAAAAAAAACGAACGAATGTGGACTGTAATGAAATTGTTATTAATAAATTTTATAATTTGCAGAACCAAAATGCGTAAAATTCACGGCATGGCAGGCAACACATATCGCACTTTACGCATACAATCCAGCAGCAGAAACTTGTACAAGTCCATTTATATACCGTCTACTTAAGTATACGTATATATAAAATATACTTAGGTGTCGTGTGTCTTATTTAATGTTACCGTTTTATTTGCTTATCCGTTTTTCGTGGCGACGTTAAATAACCCGAATGTTCTCGTTATTTACTGTCTGGATTCGGGGAAAAAATATAATCCACAGCGTTGGACTGATGTTTGCCCTCTTCTCCCACTTGGCGACGGGCGATTATTAGATTCACGGTTCACGGAAACGTTTCCCTTTATTTACATCTCATTTTCGTTTAATCATTGTGCTTTGACTTCCTTGACATTTATGATTGAAAGTATTGTTACACTGAGTCTTTTTCCTACCCTTATTCCACTCATGTGGGTAAAGTATTTTCTTTGACATTATAAAGTGATAATACGAACTCGCTTAACGGTAAGCTTCATGTCTATCCATTAGTAGCAGCGTCACCTTCTTTCTTTAATAAGTACCAACAAAAGACATCAGAAGACCATACAAAATAGTTGATTACAACGACTGCATAAAACAAGTAATTTTAGACGTTTATGTTGATTTGAGCTGATATTAAAGTCGAGGTTTTAAATTCCAGTTGTACACTCAGATTTTCACTTTAATTGCGAGGAAATGAAGCAATGATATTGTAAGTAATTTAACTTTTATTAAAATTGTATCTGATATTTGAACCCGGTTCTATTATTTAGGAGTTGATTGTTTCGACAAAACGTGTATCTACGTCTTTAATAAATTGTGGGTATTATTGAAGACGCAGTTACACTTTTTGTATTATCAAATACAATTTTGTACATTATTAACTATATAGCAAATTTATATGAACAATTTTAAACTAAATTATCATTTTTAAGCTTGAGTTCTGTCGCCAAACACCTAACGGTGTGTTCCGGCAGCTGTCCTTGAGAGCCAGTACTTCTAGGTTAGCCTGAACAACATCTTCGACCACATCATCACTTACCATCAGGTGAGATAGTGGTCAAAGGCTAAACTATCAGGCATAAAAAAAAAAAAAAAGAGATCAATCACAAACATTGTATGAACAAGTTACAGGCTGTTTATTTTTTGTTCTTTAGGTTGTTTTTAATAAAATATTTATATATTTTTTATTTATTTTACAACCTACAAAATGATACCTAGTTTGTCAAAAACAACATTCTGAGACGACGTTTTCCGAGACTATATCTAATTCTCAAGCTGTTAATATGGTAGTGGTAACATTGTTACGATGCACTTCCATAATTGTTGAAATATAAACATTAGCCTGTAACTATTCCTATGCTATGTCTTATTTTCCTTTATTTTTTATTATATTTACATAAATAAACGTACTATTCTTATTCATCAATAACAAATACTTATTTTCTCATAGAGGGTGAGTAAAAGTGAAGTGTCCACCTCGGGAGCCAACAACTATTTTAAGGCTATGCTTTTTTGGCTATGGACTGCCGCGCAGCAGGTCCATGGTTCGAATCCCGCCCAGAGCTTGAGCTTCACCGCATGGTGGAAGGGCATTTTGCGAATGCCCGCCTGGCTAGCGACCACCCTCAAGTAGAAAATCTGTCGCTAAGCACCTAACGGTGTGTTCCGGCAGCAGTCCTTGAGAGCCAGTGAAATAACAGGCAAAATAAGACTTAACAGGTATGTCTCAAGGTGATGGGCGCTGTGCAGTTCGTCACTTGTGATGAAATGCATATGTTATAGGCAGAGGATACCGCTTAACATCAGGTGGGCCTCGCACTTGTACCATCACAATAAAATTAAAAAAAAAAAGCGAGAGTCAATTCGAAGCCCTCGATGCACTCAGGATTCTACTCAAGAATCCTTCGTTTCGCTCTGGATTCAAAGACACTATCGCCAATTGGTTGTTTGCTCCGTTGGTTAACAATCTACTATTTTGCTGACAACATACGGGACAAAACAAGGTTATGAACATGGGTAATCGCATAAAATAATGTACTTCCATACAGCCGCCTGGATTACTCCAAACCTCCTTGGGAGTCCTCGGGAGTATAACCTTTCGAGTAATCAAGCTAGGGCTAGGCGTTAAGGTCTGTATGGAGCTTTGTTGTGTTCGTAGTGTGCAGTACCATTCACATCAACCTGAGTGGTGGCATGCTGCTTATAAGGCGCATTTTTCCGCCATTCACGACTTCTAACAGGTATAATGGAACATTGTTAAATCAACAACTTATGTAAATTGTACGTATAAACGTCAGTAAACAGACAAAGAAGATAAAATTAATGTTTAAGTTCGTGAAAATCACATTACAATAAACGACACAAAGTTTCGAACGTCCGACTGGCTAGCTACAACCCTCAAGTAGAAAATCTGTCACCAAGCACCTAACGATGTGTTCCGGCAGCTGTCCTTGAGAGCCAGTAATTCTAGGTTAGCCTGAACAACATCATCGACCACATCATCACTTACAATCAGGTGAGATATTATACAAAGGCTAACCTTACAGGCATAAAAATAAAAACTTAAACCAGCAACTTATGTAAATTGTAGTTATAAACTTAAGTAAACAGTCAAAGAAGATAAAATGAATGTTTAAGTTCGTGAAAATCACACTACAATAAACGACACAAAGTAGCGTAGTAATCCTGAAATAAAGCTTTTTTACAAAGCTAGAGGCAAACACGATAGACGGTTTTCTGAAAACCGCCGGCAGCCGTTTTATACCTGCTAAGTAACAGACGGATTTTATTCAGAATAAAGTCTGAAAGAAAACAAACTAGTGTTTACCGAACACCTCACGCGAATTTGTAGGTAAACACCGCTAATCATTTCTTACGAATTCAAATTAAACTTAGGTATGGCCTTCGACAATACTTGACTTAAATAAAATATGATACCAGTAACCAGTTTTTTTAAGATATTCTTCTGAAGATATCTGGAGAAAAGGAGTTGTTCTATATCATTGTTGTAAATAGCTACTTAGGAAAGTTCTGCGCTGAATGAGCAGCATTCGCAACCCTACTTAGATCGACGAAACGCGAGTGAGGGTGTTCTGTCCATTGGGCGAACATCAGGACAGGCCTCCTTATTATACGACCACTCAATACAAGGAGCATAATGATTTTCAAAGGGTTCATGTGTGCATGTATAAATGCATGACGTGTGTGTTTTTTTATTCCAACATAACTTTTAAATATCTCAGCAGATTTATATATTATATTTGAGGGTAGCTTTGGAATCCTCATATAATCCCGAGTGACAATAAAATGGCTATATAATATATTTTTCAACAAACTAGCTCGTAACGGAACTTTAAATGCACCGATTTTAGTGTCATAATTGTAGTCTATTACGAACTCGTGCTATTTTTCTACTTTACCGCACTTGTGCTATAAATAGAAAAAAAAAACAACGTTTCTACTCTTCTTACCAAGGAGATTGTAGTTTGTTCCATTAGTTTTTCATATAAAAACATACCAAAGAGTTTTTTGCATACTGAACTAAAACTTTAGAAGATTTAATTATAAACCTTCTTAATCAGATTATTATTGCAATCAAAAAGATAAAGTAAATATTTTCGGATCGAAATTTTCGTATTTGTTCCTCGAAAGTGTGTTGAAAAACGTTATGACATACGTGCGCTTTGATAATTACAGCCTGCTTTCTTGTATCAATATCGCCTCGGCTGTAATTTTCAACTTACCGCACTTATATAATAATGTACTATTAAACCAATATGATTGCAAAACGACGTCATGTTCATATGTGAAAAATAATGTCTACATTCATTACAATATGGGTATCAGGTTGAAGGCCTTAAAGAGAACGTTCCAAATCTATAAAAATTATAAAGACAAACTTCAAATAAAATAGATTAAAAAAAAAAACACGATGGCCCTGCAAAGAAACGAAATAAAAAGTTATTAAAAAAGTTGGGTGTGTGTCATGCAGTCGGGTGACCTCTTAGATTAAAAAGTGTTCCACAGAACGGTCCCCCGGCAGCTATGACACACACACGACTTGATTTTCTTTTTTTAGTTCGTTTCTTGATAGGAAGTTTATTGATTTATTTTTTCATCTTGACGCCCTCACTAACCATCAGGTAATACTACTAACTTGAGCATTCCCAAGTAGGGTTAGGCCCTACCTTTAGAAACCTAACTATTTTATTATTGTTCTTATGTTGCCCCCTGGTGTTGTTGAAGAAAGTGTAAGAAAAGGACCCCACATACGTGGGATAGGGGAAGACGATGATGAGACAATTTCACTAATAAATCGACACGCTTTTCATCTAGATTCCGATCGTCGTCGTTTAATCTAATAAAAACAAAACCTGCATCCGAGTGGTAGATAAATATTTTTTTAATTTAGTTAAAACGTTTTGTTCTCGTGTTCTCTCTGACTCCTCAGTGTCTGTTTTCATACGGATTTGCCTTTCGTTTTCTAACACTTTTAATTAGGTTATTGGCACTGACTCCACCCACGGCGCGGGGCGTCGCGACTTCTGTTTATTAATAGAACATAATATTCTTGGATACTTTCGTTGGGATTTCGAAGTTTATTTTTTTCTTTATGACGTCACATTTGACCTTATTAGAATATAACTTGAGCCACATTGTGAAATCAAGTTACGTTATGGTGATGTAATGACAGTCCTGTTATTTAGTCAATAAATTGTTTGTATGATTTATATCAATGGAGTTCTATCTGAACTCTTTATAGAATCAATTGTTTCGTTTTTTTTTTTGATGAAGCAAAAATATATAGGACATAATATTCTTGGATACTTTCTTCGGGATTTCAAAGTTTATTTTTCTTTATGACGTCACATTTGACCTTATTAAAGTATAACTTGAGCCACATTGTGAAATCAAGTTACGTTTCAGTGGCGTAATGACATTCCCGTTATTTTTATTGTTTATGTGATTTATATCAATTCTTTGAGCGTAGAAGATTAAATAGATAGTTATAGATATCTGAATTCTTTGTCAAATCAATTGTTTCGTTTATTAAAAGCAAAACGTGTAGAGTTCTAGATGAATTGCATATTATTCCAGCAATTAAAAATCCTTAGGAGAGAAAATCTAATATTTTTACCCCCCCCCCCTGTTTTTTACTCCGTAACTGAGCCGGTTTAATTACTTTTACAATTGATAAAAAAATGTTTATCTAGGCTCCTATAATTTTCTTTTATGTTACTTTTAGATTTTTTCTGGTGATCCTCCGATCATGGCGCTAAAACAGGACATTGTGACTGATACTCCGGGTCATTTAAGTATGTAGCAATAATTAGTTGCTGAAATAGGTAACAAAAGGGCCTTGTCTATAGCAGGCCTAGATTTGTGTGGAGAATCACACGCAGACTTTCTTTTTTATAAAAATCGTACGGTAATTAAATACATGCATCAGTTTTAGCACCTAACTAATTTTAGAGTGCACGTCCCATACAGGCCATTAGCATGCTTAGATATATGCGTACTGCATTACAGTATACAAAATACATATTTTATTTTAATATTTGTAAATGTATATATGTCAAGAGACCTTATAGAAAAGCCTTATACAAATCATGGTAGATACAATAAAATTCAATTTTAAAATTAGACATGTGCTTACACTAATTTAAGTGAAATTTATTTAATTTTTTGAAGCGCTCGTAGCGAAGTTTACTTAGCTGTTCTCAACCGATCAGCAAAGTTAAGCAACGTCGCGCGCGGTCATGAGTTGGATGGGTGACCGCTAGTGACATTACTACTGAGCGTTTCCGTGCTTCGGAGGGCACGTTAAGCCGTCGGTCCCGGTTGTCGTCTTAAGATGGCAGTCGTTATAGCATGGTGGTAGCACCTAACGGTGTGTTCCGGCAGCTGTCCTTGAGAGCCAGTACTTCTAGGCTAGCCTGAACAACATCTTCGACCAAATCGTCACTTACCATCAGGTGAGAGAGTGGTCAAAGGCTACATAACAGGCATAAAAAAAAAAAAAATACCTTACGATTTCAGGAACAAATTGGCCTACATTGTTTTTTTTATAAGTAATGTTTACGAAAGAAAGTTTCACACACACGTACATTTACATAGAATGCAGACTACAGAGTTTGTGTGTGAGTGTTATGTGAGCTCCGCGATACATCGTCAAGTGGGAACTCCAATGCCGAAGTTAAGCCTTTCTGGGAAACTTGGCAGACGCTGTGTATTCTTTTTATTTTTTATCGCTCTTATCTCGGTAAAGACTTCTTTGGTGAATTAGTTTGGAAAATGACTGGTTAGGAAAATTTAAGATGCATGTAAAAAAGATTTTAATTGGAAAAGCATATTATTAATATTGGGGATTAATTGGAAGACAAAAATGCTTAGGGTATTCCACCACTGCCGAACAACCGCCAATCACCTATGTAATAATTTTATAAAAAAGGGTAAAGATAAAAAGAATGGCCCGAGTTTCTTGCCCGTTCTTCTCGAAGTGGCTCTATACTATTATGCGGCAGTAGAATATATTACTAGTAAATTATGTTTATGACTCTCATAAGAGCCATAGACGCTATAATTGAATAAATGATTTCTACAAAATTCCAAATTTACGAGTGAAAAAATTATATTCATGTGCGAGATTTGAACCTGCGTCATCCACCCCTATAGCCGGGGTATCTGCCCGACTGAGCTAACTTGACTCATAACTCTAATTTTTACTTTAGTGCTTTAAGCATTGTATGGGGATAGAGCTTAACTTCGAATATGTTTTTTTTTATGGCTTTGTGCTAGCTTGAGGCCCACTGTTAAGCGGACTAACCTCTGCTATAACAGATGCACTTCATCACAAGTCACGAAATGCACTGCACCCGTCACTTTGAGACATAGTTGTTGAATCTCCATGTGCCTGTAATTTCACTGGCTCCCTTCCACCATGCGGTGAAGCTTAAGCCGGCGGCGGGGATTGAACCAGGGTACTGCGGCACGGCAGTCCATATCTGCCACCTGGGCACGCTCTTTCGAGCCGGAATTTCGTGCTCCAATTGTATTACTGTAACCGTCATAGGGGACGGTGCGCGACCATCAACCAGACTACTAGACTTCATCTGATCGAAAGAAGTGCTTTTTCAAACACAATATAGAAAGGTAGCGACATCATTCCGAGTGTTAACACTCGGAATGATGTCGCTACCTTTCTATATTTCTAAACAAGCACTATCGCGTTCTAAGCTAAAATCATATTTTTATAAATTATTGGTTTATTTATTATTAATTTTGTTCTCCAATAATTTGTAAAATATGATTTTCGCTTAGCACGCGGTAGTGCTTGTATGTATATTTAGAAATATTAGGTAGGTATTTAATATTACCATCATAAGGCTTATTTTCAAACTGTATTGGGTATACAAATAACAATAGTGTTCTCAGTGAAGGTTGACATCAGGTAGGCGGCTAACCTTTGAACCGAACCCAAGATTTTTTTACAAACTAATGTTCTTTCCTTATAATAAAATAATAAAATAAAATAATGTCCGACTGTTATCGTTGTTAGACAAAACTTTTCTTTTTTAATAATCTTGTTAGAAAAAATATAACATACAATATTGTAGTAATCCCGCCCTACACGTATGTGGGATAAGACAATGAACTAATGGGCACCTTAAGAGTGGGATTAGGGAAAAACCCCGAACAGCATATATCTATCACTTATGTGAAGGTAAGCCATTATCGCCAAAATAGTGAACCATAAATACTATAAAAAATATTATTTATTTTATATAATCTCATTCGGTAATATTCTAATTATGAAATGAAATGAAATACAGACTTTTCTTGGCATGTTTTATTCACATGCTTCTTTAAGAAAATTAAAAAGTTAAATTAAAGTATTATTCTCCTAGCAAAACAATGCTTTAAAACATTTTTTTAATTATTAAAGTACAATGCGTCCCGACCAAGGTTTTTTTTTTTTTTAGGGAGGACATAGATGCTGACTACCGCTATACGGACGTTCAGCTCCACCGGGTTTTGGGCGAGGGGAGGCCCTCTATAGCCCAGGAGGAAGAAGTGCCGAAGGCACTTCTTCTGAGACGGGCGTATAAGGCGAAAAGCGCCGTCTCCTGCGGGCGCCGAAAACGCCACGCTACTATCGGGAGGGGTGACAGCGAGTCATCGGGAGGGGTGACAGCGAGGGTATCGGGAGGGGTGACAGCGAGCTATCGGGAGGGGTGACAGCGAGCTATCGGGAGTGGTGACAGCGAGCGGACCAAGGACGTTTCAATTCAATTTAAGTACACATTATCTGTGGTGAGCGCGCTGCGCACGCAACGCGCTGGTTCCGAGCCATAGACCAATAACAGACTTTTCCATTTTGGCGCTATTTCGTACATACGAATTTGAGTAATATTTTGTTGGATAACATTTTTATTTAATGCTTACCTATAGCCATGAGATTAAATAAAGTAGTGTATGCAACTGCATATAATTAGGTATTAAAACACTCGTGTAATCTTATTTTGATACTCGCCTGCGGCTCGTTTCAAAAAACTACACTCATGTTTTAATACCCTCTATTATATGACAGTTGCATAAACTACTATTGCATATTTGGTAGTAACAAATTGATCCTTATCGAACTAATATTATGAAGGCAATCGTTTGTGAGTGTTTGTATGTTTGTTACTTCTTCACGCTCAATCGTCTGAACCAATTTTGATGAAATTTGGTATGGAGGTAGATGAAGCGCTGTATTAACACAAATTATACATTTTATCATCATCATCATCCATCACCATGCGGGTGTAACCGCGGAGCGAAGCTAGTATATTATAATTAACATTACGGGATCGATAGCCAGTGTTAATTTTTTTTTTATGGCCCTGATGGTAAGCGTCACGCCTGTCCATTAAAGTTGCAGTGTCGCAGTTCTCGTCCTACTCGTCACTGCATTGCACTCGTTACTCCGACACGTTAGTTTTTTATATCTCGTTCACCACGCAAATTCTTATGCTATATACAGTGACACGTCTAAGTACAGTAGTGTTGTAACACTAACAGAATATCTAACACTACGGTGGTACCCACTAAGACTAACTCTTGCTCAAGAGAGCTACCACCTAGAAAGGGTAGTAAGACGTTTATGAGCTGTTAAAGCGAAATAAATGCTTGACTACGTTAGAAATGTTACGTCTACAGTTCCCGTTATCTTAGCAATTATGAGAAGAATGAATCGGGATGATCGGGAGGGAGTGTTTTAATACAAAGTCCGGCCAGCTGTAAACAAAAATGTATACCTTCAATAAATTAGGTCAAACAATGCTCATTTGTTTTTTATTCCCAGCGAATCGATGTCTCTTTTACTAGGGGCTTTTGTATGCTTTTACGACAATGATTTAAAAGAAAGCATTCGCTTCGAAACTATTTTTGGTTAAAATTATACCATTTAAGTACGCACTATACTTTACTTCTGTAGTATCATAATCACCCCAAGTAGGGCATTTATAAGATTCAATTATAATCATTATCTATGACGTGCAAAGATTAATAATTTATTTGTATAAGTAATCAAGTGGAAAATCTGTCGCCAAGCACCTAACCGGTGTGTTGCAGCAGCAGTCCTTGAGAGCCAGTGAAATTACAGGCACATGAAACTCAACAACTATGTCTCAAGGTGACGGGCGCAGTGCAACTCGTCACTTGTGATGAAATGCATCTGTTCTAGGCAGAGGTTAGTCCGTTCAACATCAGGTGGGCCTCGAACTTGTTCCGTCACAAGATAATAAAAAAAATAAAAAAACTTTCGTATCGTATGTGTAATTCGTGTTTGTGCGGTACTAATTTGATAAAGAAATAGATAAATTCATCATATGGCGTTTCATCCTTTTATGTATTAATATATGTATTCATAAAATCATTTTTAACCATAAATAAACAAAATACTACGAACTATATACAACACTACAGCTACTACAATAAAAGCATTTGGACTCATAGGCAGTCCAAATGCTCTAGCCCACTACCAGTTGGCTGGCAGCGTGCCCAGCATGCTGGCAGCATTGCCCCGTTGTATTGCAATTTTTATTTGAGCCAAACAAACAGGTGCCAGCATTTTGATCACGCGTCGCATCGACTAAGCGCTCTGATAAGTTTAGAAATAATAATTAAATAATTAATTTAACCATATTTAAACTATGTCCACACAAAACCGATTACACTTGTAGGTGAATAGTATAACGAACATTACAATGTATCGTTTGCTTTGACGCTATAAGCAGATTCCACGATCATCTGTTACAGTAGAGATGTTCAGTCAGTGGGCGTATTGCGTGGGTCGTAACTCGTACATAGTCGACTATCAAACTTAAATCATACAATATTTCTACATACAGACAATATAAACTAAATTAAAATACATATCTTATATAAAATAACTATTTCCACTGTGTGAAAACTGCACGAATTTATTTCTTATAATTTTGGACGATATGACATATTAATTTCTTTCAAACACGCACTTTCCGGTGTTTTATTCGATGCTCTGCATTGAAAAAGTTTTCTGAAATATATTATTTTCGTTAACCCAGAGAGTGTGTTTGTAGAGTTTTCGATGCTCTACATTGAAAAAGTATGGTGATTTTTTTTGCATGCCTTGGAACAATGTTTGCAAGGTTTTCGACGTTCTACATTAAAAAAGTTTCATCAAAACATTTATTTTTTTCGAATGCCCCGAGAAAGTTTTTGTAAGGTTTTCGATGCTCTACATTGACAAAGTTTGCTGAATTAGTTTTCGTTTACCCTGAGAGTTTTTGTAGAGTTTTCGATGCTCTATATTGAGAAATTTTGCTGAAACATATGTTTTCGTATGCACCGAAAGTGTATTTGTACGGTACCTACCGTACAAATACATATTAATATAATTAATTGGGTACGGAACCGTCGCATTCGGTATCTGAGCATAGATTAGTTACTATATCCGAGTTCTACTTGCACTTTTCCGCTTTTATTTAAGCCAGTTTGAGTATCCCATGATAGTTGGAGTGGTTCAATAATTGAGTTTCGACATCCATCCAACGCGGAGCGCATCCGTCACTCATATCAGGGGCGGATCACTCAGGTATCGGTGCAAATAAAATTACAACAGAGTGACAAAAAGTGATCTAAAATCTCATTTAAGGGTATACAGTACAGATTTTCTACTTAAGACTGGTAGCTAGCCAGCCTAACGTTCCACCATGAGGTGAAGCTCAAGCCGGCGATAGAAATCGAACCATGGACCTAAGCCATGGCAGTCCATCGCTATTATCAGTCTTCCTGCATCATTCATCGCCATTCTTCCAGAACTTCGTGTTGGATCGGGGACCGGGGTTAATGCTGCATGCTGCATCTCGAAGGCTGCATGCAATTTACATCGAAACAATGCAGTTGGGCGTATTACGTAAAAAACTGACTCTCTTCAAAAACAGATCAATATTTTTATTTTGCATCTAAGTTTGAGACATTGATAGCCGAGCGGTAATGGCGATGGACTGTCATGCCGCAGGTCATGGTTCGATCCCCATCGCCGGCGTGGCCTTCACCTGATGGTATAAGTCAAGCTTAACTAGCTCCACCCTCAAGTAGAAAATCTGTCACCAAGAACCAAACACCCGTGTGTTCTGGCAATATTTTTTTTGTGTTTTAATGCCTACTCCGAGCCAAGAGCACCCGCCGCGGCAACACAGGACCGCGCCGCTCTCCCTTTGAATAGAGTTTTAAATATTTACATCGAGCAAAGTTAATAAATATGAATAATACATTACAGGCACAAGAGACTTTTAACATCAGGTGGTCCTCGTGCTTATTCCGTCAAAACACAAAAAAAGCATGTCATGTTAGGACTAGCAGAAGTCAACCCTAAGAAGTTGTTAGCCATTAACCAATAACCCTGTATAAATTCAAGTGTTCGGTTAGATGCTATGTTGGCTCAGTAGCCAACATAGCCTCAATATGGATCTGGAGCTAAGAGACGTCATATTAAGACAGTCCGTGATATTTCTTTCCTATCGTGATTCGTGACGGAACAAAGACTTGTTACACCAGGTGTTAACGGATAACTTCTGCATACATAAATTATCATGTGTCAGTAATTTCAACAACACTCTTCAAACCGGAGAGCCGGAGTCTAAGCAGTAATGTGAACATTACTGTGTTTGGGAGTAGAAATAGACGATGGCAGTTCTTCCCCGGACGAACTACCACAAATAGTTTTAATGTTTTTTTATTGCAGATAGGTAAGCCTTTGACCCCAATCTAACCTGGTGGTAAGTAATGATGTGGTCAAAGGTGTTAACAGGCTTAACCTAGAATTAATGGCTCTCAAGGACAGCTGCGGGAACCATGCTGTGAAGCTCATATATTTTTTTTCATGTTATTGTGACGAAACAAGCCCGAGGCCCACCTGATTTTAAGTGGACTAACCTCTGCCTATAACAGATGCATTTTGTCAACACGAATTGCACTGTGCCCGTCACACTGAGACGTACAGTTGTTAGGTCTCATGTGCCTATGTAATTTTACTGGCTCTCAGGGACTGCTGCCGGAACACACCGTTAGGTGCTTGGCGACAGATTTTCTACTTGAGGGTGGTCGCTAGCCGGGCGGCCCTTCCAACATGCGGTGAAGCTCAAACCCGCGGCGCGATTCGAACTATGGACCTGCCGCGAGGCATTCCATAGCCAATGCCACTGAGCCATCACTGCTTCAAAACTGATACTAAAAGATATTGTTTAAATGATAAGCTACCGACTTAACATCCGTGAACGCCATGACAAGGAGCGGGCGGGGTGCGGGGGCGGCGCGGCAGCTGCCCGTGACACGTCCATCGGCTAATGGCATATATTGGCTATTGTGCGTACTGGTCGGATAATGTGGAAAATCGGCAGATAGCTTGGATTAACGTGCCTATAGGAGTGTGCTCGTGGACGCTGTATTCAAGTTGGGTCACGCTTATTAGGTATTCACGTGATTGACAAAATACGTCATTACCATAACAGAAATAGACAACTGTGTGTGAGAAAATCGTGTTATTATTTCACGTTATAATGATGGGATCTTTTAAAAGATTTTTATATTTATCAGAGGTTAATTTCAAAACTTGACAATAATATTTTAATGTGCGTTAGGTTTTCTTAATCACTATATTGATTGAATTTGGTTTTTGGAAGAGCCTGCATCTAAATTATGGAGATAATGCAAGAATTTTCAACTACCCCAGAGGTTAAGTTAATCAACTTAAAGATATTATATAAAAATAATAAATGTTTGCTAAAGGCGAAGTGAGTCTTCAAAAGGAAATATGAATAGCTATGTTTTTTAGAAATAGTCTACGCCTTACTATAATATTTATTATTTTATTTATTTATATAAAATAAATAAAACTTATAATGTTTTAGAGGATATGACAAATACTACCCCTGTTCCGAAAACACGATTCCATATATTACTCTCTATAGAAAAATCATGAATACAGCTCTAAAATTTCGATTAAACAGGTTTTGTGTCCATATTTATTGTTACTACAATAGATCAATTTTTATTTCCAATTATTATGTAGCAACCAGTTGATAGTGAACTTGAAAGAATTTTTCCCTTTTTAAAAAGCTCATTTTTATATACATTTGTTTGGAAAATTCCCTCACGCTATATAAATATTGCGCGTTATTAGTTCTGTTTAACTCGCTCGGATGCGAAAGGAGGTTTCTCCGTACTACGCCCCTAGTCTATAAATTTTCAAAGAAGACTTCTACTTAAAAATTATATTTAGCAGATTACCCTCGCGCCTCGCGGGTCACGGCCAATAGGTGAGTGCCTGTTGTTGATGATGAGTTCTACGGCGAGAAGTTAGACTGACATATTCAAACAACAACTTACCTATTCAGTGAAAAGGTATTGAAATTACTAAATATTATGAACTGTTTCGTGACCTTAACGTAAAAGCTCATACTCAATAAAATGTGTACCATATTCTCCGAGTGCTAGTAAAATTCGAAATGGTTCAAGGATGCAATTCAGCTTGTTGGCACAGATTAAACAACAGTTAATACCGCAAAAGGCTAACAGAACACGGCGACCACTCGTCGTCGTCGACTGCATAATTTGCGCATTAGGGAGACGTGCAAACTACCGCTGACGTACGTGTACGTATATCACTTGAATATAGCTGTCTGTAAGGTTGCAAGTGAGAATTTTAACAATAACATATGAATAAAATATGTCGCACATTTTCTGTACCTTTCTTGGGTGTTGACAATCATCTAACCTTATAGCTCAACTCCGAATGCACACTGGCATATCCTCTTTCACACAGTCAATCCATTTCCATGCTTCTTACATCAATATTATATTTGTAGTACAACGTAAGTATGGTACTATAGATGTAGCTCCATCCCAATACGATGGTTAAAGAACGATAGGAAAGATTTGAGTTATGACGTTATGTAATGTTAGCTCAATTGGTTAGAGCATGCCCCGGCTAAAGGGGTGGATGGACGCGGCTTCGAATCCCGCACATGACTTAATTTTTTTCTGTAGTATATTTGTAATTTTGTGTAATATTATATCCCGTTTATCACTTATATAATTTAATTACATTTATTAACGTAGGGGAGACCGGGGTTGATTGCCTATAATTTGTATATATCGTAATGATGAAAAACATGACAAGGATGGTAGTTTTGCGACATCTAACTACGACTGAGAAACATTCCCTATACGCTCAGTAATTGACCGTTGTATTTACAAGCGTTTACAAGTGGTGTGGTGACACATTTTTAATCTAAAACCGATATTAGCAAAAATTTTCGTGTAAGTATGTTTTCGTTGTAATGTTCACGCCAAGCTAGAAGTTTATATTTTAATAATGATACTAGATAATTTTTTACTTAAAAATTTTACGTAACTTCAATAGGTGACGTCAGTCAACTAACACCTAGCATATATTCAATCAACATCAGATATAAGGTAAGTTGACCAAGCGTAGGAGTAATGAAAATATAATAAGTACCTAAATAATAACATGATAAAGTGTGGTGTGGTTTATCAATATTTATAAATAGCTTAACAACAAATTCTGACGTTTTTAACACTTTGCAACAATATATATTTCCATGTCTACAGCTGCTGTCACGTGTCATGAAAGACAAAAAAAATGAAAATAAATAAATAAGAAAAGATTAAAAATTGCTTCTAGTTTTGATGTTGTATGATAGCAAAGGCCTATCACACTTTAATGATTTATAGTATAAAGTCATCCTCATCTAATTAAACCATAGATGGGTGAATTTCAACCTTAGTCAATCATCCTCTTTCTCCCCTACTTATATTGTAATGGAACACGTTTCATATAGCAAATTACTAAAGTATGCAGTCTTTTCGACATTACCCTTCTCTACGACTAGTTACAAAGAGAAAATAATATAAATTTTAATATGCCATTTGAACTAGTAAGAACGACAAATCACGAACATCCTTTTGGCACGGCAACTTCGTGACCCATAGAGAATGTAGTCACAGAATCTGATATATGAAAACAGTGTCTTTTTATACCTGGCACCCTGATTATTTATTCTACTATGAAAATGCACTTGTGCACGAAACTTGGTCTCGAGTCTCGACTATATGCATTCAACGATCCAGCCTACACTGGGAGATATTAAAGCGAAGGGGGAGATATAGGGTCATCACCAAAGGTAGGTTCCAATGGTCTCTTTAAGTAAAATATAAATTTTGTGTCCCTTTTATTTGCTTGATTAATATTGTTAATATTTATATATAAGCGTTCCAACTTTTGACTCAATTTGAATGATTCTCATATAGTTCCTAATCCATTTTTTTTTTGATAAAAGATTGTAACGAACCAGGGCCCCATCTGATATTAAGCGGTAACCTCAGCTTATAACACCCGTCACTGAGTCATTCAATTGTTTAGTCTCATGTGCCTGTAAATTCTAGATTTTTTACCGTCTCTCAAGAACTTATGCCGGAACACGCTGTGAGGATTTTGGCGACAGATATTTTACTTGAATGTGGCAGCTAGTCCGATGAGCATTCGCAAAATACCCTTCATTGCTTCAAATATAATCTGCTCTTAATCTTTTCAATTAACAGCTGTTAACGGTGGGTTCCGGCAGCTAACCTAATAACCACGTCATCAATCAGCTATAAAAATAACTAAGCTGATTCCTGAATTCCTCAACATCTATTTGGATCGTATAGAGATTTATACTTCAAGGGAGGAGTTGGAAGGTACAAAATACAAATACAAAATGTTTTATTCAGTAATAAAGGTTACAAATAGACTCAACCATAGTTAAAAACACCTTTTAAGTATTGTGCCAGTACTTGTGTTAGGCGTTTTCGCTCTTCCACATCATTAGGTTTACAATTTAGGCGTTGGGTATATTTTAATAATTAAGATATAAAAATGCATCTAATTACAACAATGAGCTCTATTCTTTACACTGCCGTATCACATTAATTCATAGATCTTTAATACCGACTATCAACTAGTACAATAACACAAGTGCGTTATTATTTGCATAATCAAATAGGTCTCAGGTTACAAATCTACCTCATGTTTTTTTTTTAGAAATCTTAGGGCTTGTTTCAGAATGTTCGAGTAAGTTACGGTTATACTACCCAGAACATAAAATAACTGAATGATAAAAATGACAGTTAACATGCAGCGCGTTTCAAGCTTTAACCGATGGATAGGCTAATTCGATGACTGTGAAACGCAAAGATAGTGTTTTATTTATTAAATATGTTCTGGGTAGTATAACCAGAACTTATGAACATTCTTAAACAGGCCCTTACAATAGTGAATTATGTCAAAATCGGCAAATCTTTGAGGATTTACTTCAGGATCGATGTTTAGGATTTAGCCATGATTTAAAAGAAAAACATCCGCGGTATTTCAGAATTCCCTTTCCTTTATTGTCATATGTAGTATGTTTTGGTATAAAACGATGTAGTGCACACCCATTAAAGTATAGTACCGATAAGAATACAGAATTTATCGGATTGGAATCAAGTTAGAGTAAAATCTTTTGTGCCTATATATAGTTTCACCCTGACTCTTGAATCCAGCACAAAGCAATAATACTAACTTTACTCCAGGTGTAGTGACTAGAATAAACAGTGGTAGTGTAGCCACCAAGATATCATAAAATCTTCTTGATACGTACTTAACCTAATAAAAATCTTATCTATACATATAATAAAAATATAAGGCCGTGTTTGTGGTTACATAGGAGATAAAATATTTATATTGGAGTAGGTATTTGAAGATTTTCATTCAAAAACCACGTTTTTGTGTCTGTCTGGCTTTCCTATTAACGTTACATCACGCTTGAAACACGAGATAAATTTGAGTATGGTTTGTGAATTGCTGAAATATAATCTCTACGACCCAGAGAAGTTACTTTTTTTTCTTTGTATAAATAATAACTAAATAGTATAAATTAGTAATTGCGTATCAAAATTAAATGAATCCAACAAGTCTATACAAATTCTGATCCGAAGCAACACTAAGATTGACTAAATAGCTAGGCGTCAGAAATAAGTGCCTAAAGAGCGGATGGTTAGGTGTTCGAATCTTGTGCCAATTTTGTGTTTCGAATTTTTTCACCTATCACTCTTATAAAACTGGCTTTATAAAAAAATAAGGGCTTCGATTTTTTTGTTCTATTTTACGCCACTACACCCCGATTTTTTAACCGACAATCGTGCCTAATAATTTTTTTGTCGGTAGAGCGATAAAGAACTAATAAAACCGGTCACTTTGTTATATTTAATAGTATCTCAAAAAAGAATTCTAAATTATTGAATACCTACCTACTTTTTAGTTATTTTATTTTTTTCCAAAATATAAAAAATAAACATTGAAATATTCACGAATATCACCCATTTCTTGAAAATAGCTCCTAAAATGAACAAATGAAGTACCTACTCCAGAATAAGGCAGACGAAGCGTCTTAGTTTCTAGGACACCGTTGATAGCCCGAAGAAAAGCGGCCAGCCGCCAGCCCTAGTTTCGGGGCTGTGTGTGGGGGGAGCGATCCGCCCCCACTTGCAATCTGAAAACCTCCCGGCGACTAATTTCCGACAGAGTAGAATACTCCTTCGCTGCTGTTTTATACTATTTCATATTTTATTGGTTTAGCGGATGGATCGCGAGTTTGTGGAGTATTGGATTAGACAAGGCTTTGCATTCATGCAGCGTTTATAACTCGTGTTCAAGTATCTAAACGGTGATAAAACAAGCAAATAGTTAAACTATAAGCTTTGTGTAGTATTTACTCGCTCTTTGCGAGCACTTGCCAATCAGAAGACTAGTTTGAATGTTATGTATATTCCATTTATTTTGAAGTAAAGAAATAGATCCTTTATTGATTACTTGTTTTGGTAGCTTTTTCATATTTTTACGTCATATTTCCGCCATGGTTCCCATCGACGTGAGAGCATATTATAACTCATTCCGGGTAAAAAAAAATCCTTATTTATCCTACACAGAGATACGTTGATTATCAGCCATAAAAACAGGGGTAAACAAAGTGCGACCAAAGTGAGTTCAAGGGTAAAGATGGTAGGCTACTAAAAATTTGATTAAAAAAACTATAAGACTCAATCAGATAAACATACACATTTCAATTTGAGTTTTAATCAATTCAACGTCAGTTTACGCCACTTTAGGTAAAATCTCTTATTTCAATTAGGTAAAATATATTTTTATTTGTCCCTTTTATTTCGGTACACATGAAACAACTAATGCACTTGGTACTATGTCGCATATTGACTCTCCGCTAAACTTAACTGTTATAGCATATGCTAATTTATCAAGTAAAAATATCATCAGTTTAGATCATAAAGTCACCAAATAAGTCATCCATCACGGCCAACGAACACTAGTTTGTTTTGTAAGTTTAAAATGAGTAAATTCTTGTCGACCTCACGGAATTCATTTGTTTTTAAGGTCAGGTATAAAAGTAGCGTTTCAAGCATATAAGGTCACGAAAGGAACACGTGTGGAATGCCAAAACAACGCAGCTCCACTCGAGATCAATAATACAGGGTCGTGTGTTTACCATAACGCGGCGATGTCAATTTTCTCCGCTCTATGACGCACCCGGACAACGTTAATTGGATGTTTACATACCTGAAACAAATGAAATAACATTTTAATAACACATTATTAGAACGTATCCTTGAATTATCTATAAACTATAGAGGCGTTATCGTTCCGTATTCATTATGAGTAACGACTAATGTATGGAATGCTAGGAACACCCTACCAGCGTCTATAATCCGATAGATATATAACTTAAAGCAATGATACTATAAAAATTATGAAGTAAAAAACATTTTTTCTCCCTATTTAGTGACCCTTGCTACTTTCGGGATCAATTGTCATTTACTGTGTGACTTTATCATCAAGATAGGAAAACACTTTTCAGTTATTGGAATGTAACGCAAAAACGGCTTGTGAAGCCGTGAATACTTTGATTGCGCGATTTCGATAAAATTTAAATGGGACAACACGGGAAGACCAGCTTTCAAATAGAAATAAATTATTATAATCGGTTCATCAAGAGGTTGTGATTTAGGTAACTCGTCACCTCTTCTACTAAAATCACTTCCTAGGAATCTTTGGGCAGGATGTTCCAAAGTTTGCCAAGGTGTTCATTCCAATTGGCGCATGCAAATACTGCTGTGTTACTTATGGGCTAAAAAATAGTAAATCGATAGTCACCGCATGGCCATTGACAGCATGCTAAAGGTACGAGCCGAACAGCTACTAAGAGAGAGTTACTATAATCGTGGCAAGAAACCAGTCTTGCCATGATTATAGATAATATTTTTATACTTTTAAATACTAACTATGATAACATTAGTTTAAAATTTAAATGATATAGATTTCTAACAACAAGTGCTTTATATACAAAATTCTTACACCCCAAGATAGGAAATATAAACTTTGAAAATGTTTCCGGACTACTTTTTCTTCTGTTAATTTTGTGTAATTTTCACGCATTTCGGTCGAACATTTTAAACGTAATACACGACGCAACGTGCGCTGATATGATCCTGAAGTATAAAGTTCACATAACAGTAGTTTGTTTGATTTTCGTACTCTCTTAAGTACAGTAGATACATCTTTACTGTGTCTTAAACTCTTAGGGAAGTATGGGTTCAAGGAAAAGGAAGAATATTCAGGATATAAACTTTTCGAATCGGTTGACCCTTTAAAGAGTTACGCACCACAACCACACAATAAAAACTGCTGAGAACTTCCACCTTTTTTTAAATCAGTTAAATAATGAATCTGCTTAGTTTTGGAGGAGAACAAGGGGGATTAGAAACGTCAATTTCCTAAATTTTCTTTTTATTTCTGGCACGTGTCGTTCTCTTTTCCCACCTTGTTTCACATTGTGCCACTGTCCACATACATTATTCATACTTCCATACGAATAATAAATTTAAAACAATCGCCAGTTGTTGTTAATAATATAAATCATGTTCCACACATCAGGCAGTGGACTGGTATCGCGAGGGCAGCAGACCTTTTTCGCCTCGCGAGAGACAGAGACAAGTATACAGAGCTGATCTTAGGTAATTGGAGAGGCACTATCAGAAGAAGAAGAATGTTCTTGAAAACAGCCTCCCCCACCAAGAGAGGGTTTGCCATAATCTCCACGCTTGGCAGGCGTCGTTCCGCGTTTGTGCCCACCTTCCGGTATTGTACCATTAGTCGCCTCTTACGACACCCACGGGAAGAGATGGGCTGGTGACATCCTAGTCCGGCACCCCACGGACTGTAATGCATAAGACAACACTAGGACATAATCGTATAGAAACCTAACCACAACCCGCTTCTTAAGAGTAAGGTAAGGAGTCATGATATTCGCCCAATGTACAGCAAACCCCACACATTGCACATCGACGACGTGAGTTGGGGCAAGCTAATGATGTGGCGCATTATTTCCCTTAGTCGCCTTTTACGACATCAAACAATATAAATGATATATGGTACAGAATTGAACACAAAAAAATTGTAATTATTTTATCAACTTCTCTCGTTGGACGTGCTTCATTAGTATTATATTCAATATCCCTTCAGTGATATTAATCCACATTTCCCGGGGCAAACTCGAACAGTCCAATTTAAAGAGGCAATAATTTAAAGACTGAAAGCTGACGTTTTATCGCAATACGATCGTCTTCAGTAGGTTCCGTACCAAGCGGCGTCAAGTCCCTTTCCACTGGCCTTGCCGGTTTGACCTTTTTGTTTTAGCCGGCGAATTATTAAAACTCGCTGTTGTAATAACTGCCTTCGTGGAGTTAGCCAAGCATGATTGACAGATAAATGTCCAGACGAAATATGAAGACATTGTTTTATGTAGAGTTTTTTGCTGCTTAGTTTTTGGCCACAATTACACCTAATGGTATTTTTTTTTATGGGATTGTGTTCTGACGAACTGTTTGTGACGAAATGTATCGTGCATTGTGGGTCTTCCACCCACACATTTTCGTTCGTTACAAATGACGAACTGCACTGCACCCATCATCTTGAGTCATACAGCATATTAAGTCTCATGGGCCTGTAATTTTTACCAGCTCTCAAGGACTGCTGCTGGAACACACTGCTAGGTGCTTGGCGAAAGATTTTCTGTATGGTGTCTAGCCAGGCGAGGATTAGATACATGCCCTTTCCACCATGCGGGGAAGCTCAAGCCGGCGGTGGGGATCGAACCATGGACCTGCGTCACCGCAGTCCATAGCTTTTACCGCTCGGCCATCATTGCTTCATGATGTGGTAGAAGGTGGTAGGAACCAAATATTAGAACTGGGTCTCAAGGACGGCTGCCGGAACTGCCGACAGATTTTCTACTTGAGAAAATGCCCTACCATCTCGCAATGATATTATAACATATTAGCGGCCCGCCACGGCTTTGCACAGTTATTTAACAAAAATTATGAATTTAAACACATAAAAATTAGTTATTGTGACATAACTGTAATAGTTAGTCATATGGTATTGCGGTCTTTTTTTTAGATATTGATGTCCTATATAAAACTGTAGTACATCGCCTTGCTCTATTGTAAACAGTTTCCGCAGCGTACGTGATATAACGATTTTTTGGTATTTTTTTACACGTTGTGTTACATTATCGAAGTTTTCATACGGATCCCTAAGTTTTTGAAAATATTCTATAGCCTATGTTCATCAGGGAATGTAGGATTCTCATGGGCCTGTAATTTTTACCAGCTCTCAAGGACTGCTGCTGGAACACACTGCTAGGTGCTTGGCGAAAGATTTTCTGTATGGTGTCTAGCCAGGCGAGGATTAGATACATGCCCTTTCCACCATGCGGGGAAGCTCAAGCCGGCGGTGGGGATCGAACCATGGACCTGCGTCACCGCAGTCCATAGCTTTTACCGCTCGGCCATCATTGCTTCATGATGTGGTAGAAGGTGGTAGGAACCAAATATTAGAACTGGGTCTCAAGGACGGCTGCCGGAACTGCCGACAGATTTTCTACTTGAGAAAATGCCCTACCATCTCGCAATGATATTATAACATATTAGCGGCCCGCCACGGCTTTGCACAGTTATTTAACAAAAATTATGAATTTAAACACATAAAAATTAGTTATTGTGACATAACTGTAATAGTTAGTCATATGGTATTGCGGTCTTTTTTTTAGATATTGATGTCCTATATAAAACTGTAGTACATCGCCTTGCTCTATTGTAAACAGTTTCCGCAGCGTACGTGATATAACGATTTTTTGGTATTTTTTTACACGTTGTGTTACATTATCGAAGTTTTCATACGGATCCCTAAGTTTTTGAAAATATTCTATAGCCTATGTTCATCAGGGAATGTAGGATTCTAATGGTGAAAGAATTTTTCAAATCTTTCCGGTAGTTTTTATGTTTTATCGTTACCCTTCTACACCTTCCGGTACTTTATTCTAGATCGCCTCGTACGACACCCATGGGAAGAGAAGGACATGTGACATTACTAATTTATGAATTATTTTAGACAAGACAGTTAGTTTTAAGCTACAACGTATAAAGCAGTGGCAGAGGCAGAGGTCTCAATTCGCGTCCAACAACTAGAATTATAAGTACTTATTATTCAAATAGCAAGACGACGCGCCGCTTTCTGTTGCTAACCAATGACACAGAATACTTTGTAGGTAACACGATGAATAACGACCAGCTGGGCCTATTCGATGCTAAGTAGACATTTATACATATATTGCATATATATATGGAAGTGGATAGCGTTGAAGTATTCGTAGGTTCCTTAATTGATAACCCTGAATATGTTGAATAGAAGTTTTACTACGAGTATTTGTTAGGGTTGTTCCAAGTATTTTGTATGTAGATTGTGTTACGACTTATGTTTGGCGTACACTATCGACATCGCCTGAACTCAAGTCGTTCAGTATTATTTGTATGGAATATAATAGAACACTGCCGTCACTCGGGGCAAGCTCGCGCGTAGTCGTGACATCAGGCGAGGGGATACCATTATGTTGCCGAAACGAAACGTGTGCGTTGTTCTTTATTTATTAAGCATTTTATTTCCAATTAGGCTTTCATGAATAGATACTAGGTACTATTTATTGTTGGTACAGTAATGAGCAAGTAATTAACTCACTACATATCAATGTAAATTATTTCTCAATTAACCGTGTTATAAGTTGAGTTTTACAGGAAAATGCAAGGATGTGTTAAACTAATGGCTCGTTGGTCAAGTGGCGTAAAGCGATGGTTCAGGTTCCCGAAGTCCTGGGATCAAACCCCTAGCTAGACAGTTATTGGTATTTCTGACATACAAATGTTCAGTGGTGATTCGGAGTCTGGAAGTATTCCCAGTAGATGACAATAGGATCGCTACCTATTACATAGGACTAGAGGATTCGATTCCCGAGAATCGGGATGCTGCCCGTATTTCGACCCGAAGGGTTCGGGAACAATTACAAAAAAATATTGTTGTTAATAATATTGCTTGACCTAAAAACGATTACGCAATACAAATAAGAAGTGAAGCATTTTGTTATTTTAAAATAGTTATATCTGGTGTTTTTATTATAATACGGTGAATTCATAAGATTTGTAGTAAGATATTTTTGAATTGTAATTTGGTTTAACTTATTTTGTTTTACCAAATTTAATTATATAATCTCGTTATTTTAATTTAATGGCTAATAATAATTTTATCTCTGCATTACGTTTCTAACAAAAACCATAACTAATTACACTGAATGTTTAAATTATTAGTTAATTCTTGTATTGAGCTGTGAATTTTTATTACATGTCTATAATCCCGGGATCCCAGAACTAACTGTTTCCGATCTAGAAATCCCGGGATTAGAAAAAAAAGCCGAGGTCAAATCCTCTACGTACTACTAGTAGGGCACACCTGTTCCGTCCCCCTCAGAGATAAACACAAGTGATTTGTTATAGACCGCTTAATTTTTTTAATGTAAATTACATAAAAAAAAACAAAATAATGATTTCCTTCGCTGGGCTTTGGGGAGACACTTAAACTTTGTTATAAAAGGATGAAACGTCATATAACGCAAAATGAACAACCCGATATTATAGTCTTAATATTATAATAAGACACATTTTATATTTTAATTAAACCAGAGCACGTCCCATATCATTCTACTAATTAACAAAAAGCATATGCGGAATTTCAAATTGAAACCAATTCCGTATAATTAAAACGATTCAAATTCACTTGAATGTAGCCCGTCACCTTTAAAGGGCGAATCTACGTGTCTTTGGGCGGGCGGCGTGCGTGGGCGGCTCAGCTGTCAGCTGGGCGGCTAGGCGGCCACTTATAAACTAATAAACTCCTACTGAACGCCAAAGGTCATTTTTATTGTAAGTTGGATTGAAAAAATGAATGCCGTCCGGAGAGAAACAAAGTAGCTTTTGCTTTGTAAACAGATGGGGGGAGATTTAAGCTTCCTTCCTAATCAGTAGGTTTTTTTTGCATATTGATTTATTTTATTTAGGTAGGTACTAACATGGCAACGAGATTTTTAGAAATTAAATTAAATTTTAGAAGCATTGATGACTCAGTGGTCTTGGCTATGGACTGCCGCGCAGGAGGTCCATGGTTCGAATCCCGCCTCGGGCCTGAAATTCACCGCATGGTGGTAGGGTATTTTTCAAATGTCCGCCTAGTTGGCACCACCCTCAAGCAGAAGATCTGTCGCGAAGCACCTAACGGTGTGTTCCGGTAGCTGTCTTTGAGAGCCAGTAATTCTAGGTTAAGCATTATACAACTTCTAGGGACGAATATTACATTATTATTATCCAAAGGTTCGTCGATAACTTATTACGTAACGTGATAAGGGTCTTAACACCAAAGTTTCGTTAAGGTTGAACTGGCCGGTCGCTTCTCCATACAAACGCCGTAGGGTGATCACTCCCTTATTTGAGATTTTAGGTCCAGAATTAAGCATAATACCGATTGATCTCGTCATTATCTAGGCTTGTATGATGCCGAAATTTTAAATAGATAATTAAGTTGAAAGTTATGAACCTCGAAAATATTATATGAAAATGTTTCGAAGCTCATAACTCCCAAGTTAATTATCTTATTAAAATTTCGGCATCATACAAGCCTAGATAATAACGATATCAATCGGTATTATGCTTTGTTTTGGATCTACATCCTCAAATAAGGGAGTGACCACCCTACCACGTTTGTATGGAGAACGGGCCGGCCAGTTCACCCTTAAGAAGTGTTTTCAAGTCCCATGTAATAGAGAAGAGCACATATTGCCATCTACCGGAGAGTACTATGTGAGTGCGACAAATGGATGCTCGATCAACGCTTGTGCGAGAAAACTGTACTCACCATAGAGCGATTGTACGCTAGAGCGACACACTAAAGTTCGACATCATTCTAGTGCGCGGGGGCTGATCTAGGCCCGACCTGCCTTTGCGATTTTTTTTGACCGAAAAATAACTGGACGATCCTGGGATCGCAACCAGGATCTCGAAATTCTAATGCGATGTTTCCCGATACCATTGATATTAATGGTTATGTATGAGACAGTCCTAGTTCAGTACCTAGTATTACATATCTGGATAGTAAGCTGATTATAATATTAGAGATGCTACTCTCGCTCGCATATTCTACAAGATAAGATAATCAGTTAAATATCTACTTTTATGTTATTAAACAATATAAACGTGGCTATTATTCATCGTCAAAAAGAAAACAACTTTATTACTGCACGCTAAAATTTGAGAGTGTTACTATTTTTTATGTAAGCGCCAATGCTTGTTACTTAGTCGTCACACGTTTTTCAGTAAAAAAAGGTAGATAAAGTAGAGAATATCTAACCTCTTATCTTTGCGTGTATAGTACTACTTAGAGCGATAACTATGTAAATATTTCCGTGAATGTTTATTTAACATATTACTAACGCCATCTTTTGGTAGTTTCCAGAACTCTCAACAATGAGCTCAGAAGTAAACGTTTATTAGCAAAATAAAAACATAAACACCAATCGAAGCAACTGATTATCTACACCACAAGGTAAACAATCGGTTAATTTGTATTTTTCAACCATAAAGACACGTTCATAATGGTTGTTTAATATTCAAATGGCGGCGGAAGGCGGGCATGTGTTTACCGAAACGTCAATTCCACTCAGAAAGCCTACATATTTCAAACATTGGCTACATTTGGTAAAAAAAAAATCCTAATGCATCAGAAATGTACAGAATACGTTTGTGCCCGTGTGACTTGAATACAAATGAGGTCAAATTGGATCAGGGAAGGATAAAATGTATGTAAAGGCGCCCTCATTTTATGTGTAACTTGTTTTTTTTTTATAATTTCGTGTAAGTTTGAGTACGTTTTTTTATATAACCATCATCAATTCGCTAGTTTACTAAATTGTTAGGTACGTACAAACGTCATAGGTAATGAAGTATGTATTGGGTTATACCATAATCATTTTATGATCTACTTTTTTTAAATAAAAATGTGTAGTAGGTAGGTACGGTTTATTCCCAACGTCTCATTTTTAACTATTATTTCGGAAAAAGCAACACATAAAAATTTAACCATATTTTCCAACTAGGTTTTGGCTCGGGGCGCGTCGCTGACAGCGTCACGAACTATCTGCGTGAACTCAGGTATCGGACATGCCCAAAACCCGAGTAGAACAATTTGACTAATAAAAAAAAATGATTAAGTCGGTTTAATTCACACTAAAGTGGTATCAAATTCATAACTTTCAAGCAATCAACTAGTCACCCCTTGACAACGATCACTGCAAACCTTGGGATAAAATAAATGAATTGGAAATGGATAATAACTGTTCAAATTTGTTTGTTTATTATATGGAATAGTAACCTCGGAATAATTTCATTAGTAAGTATAAATAAACAATGATATATCCTTATGTAAAAACACATTAATTCGACCACAAAAGAAAAGAATGTTACGCATTGTTGTTAAGTGATATTCTGTCCAGCAACAGTTGCAAAGCAAAAACCAAACAATTGCCCAAAAAGTTCGTTATCTCCTAAGCGCCATCTACACCGGTTAATTAGAAGGCAGACGGTGACAGAGCCGATGCGGTGGCGGCGGCAACCGCTTGCCGGCCATTCCACTTATATGACATGTAACCAAAATAATAATGCACTAAATGTCTGTCAGTCTGCGAATCCAAAGTCAAGGCAACAAAAAAATAATCACCGATTCCGAAGTATGGCAGAAATTTGTGCCGACACGCACGCCCAAGTGAGCGGCCCCTTTATTTGACAGCAAATTAATAATCACAAACAAGATCAAAACGCCTTAACTAACACAGGCCAATGAGCAACATCGACTTTATAATAAAAGCAATAAAGTCTAAGGTAAATATTTTGGTTTGAATAAAGCGTTCTTAAGCGATTTGAATCCTTGCACGGGGGGCATTAAAGCTTAAATCGAGTGTCGGGACAGAGTTAATAGGATGTAATTTATCCGGGTTGAAGCGCTACGTTGCCACTCCGGGTGTCGTGCGAGTGAAACGATTGCGGTCCGTGTCTTGGGATAGAGGAAGACAGAGATGTTTTTGTTGTTTCGCGTGTCAGTCATTAGTGCAGGCAGCTCACGGGCGCGCCGCCACCGTCGCGTAGTCGTCGTCGTCGCCCGTATTGTGGATTGTGGAAACGAGGTGCGATCGCAAACGTCCTAAGCGGCGAACTCATTAATTTTCAGGAAGACGTGAAATTCCCTCTCATTGCTTGCCCTTCGGTAAATAGCTTTCAGCCTGTTTCACGCTTTTCAAATGTTATTGCACGAAATTGGAGAAAGTTGTCGTTTTGACAACGTTATCGCGCTATGTTATTATTATATGATTACATTCATAAAATCGTACATAACTAACTATTTAACACAAAGTCACTAAATCAATCCTATCAGTAGAATTATAATTTATTAAAATTACTTCTCATTACGTGATCAATCACAGGATAAATTCAATCACAAGAGAAAGAATTCGAAAACCTTCGATACGATGATAGGTTTATCTTCTCAATTAGGTGTCTGGGCAAAACGAAATGCGCAAAATTAGCAACATTCCACTATTCTAGTACATAAAATCCAAGTAGGTATTATATAGGGCTCATTAACATACTCTGTACTGGAATAGATGTATCTTAGCTCAGTGAAATTACAAAAAATATTAAATAAAAATACTTCATAAAAAATAATCATGAAATTTTATTTTTGAAAGTTCGAAAATGTAAGTTGTAAAAATGGGGGCTCAAAATTTTTAGCGAAAATAGACGTGAGCTAAGGGCTATACAACGGAAGTCATCAAGTTTAGTATTCTATGCAAGAATTTTCTTGTTAGAGAAAGACATTATTATACCGATTCCACATAACTGGGATAAAAGTAGGCAGTTGATTAAGATGTTTTGTTATATTTACTAAACACTGATATCAATGAGTGTATGTTTACGAAAGTTGACGTCAATTAATTTAAAATAAACGTAGAGTTCACAGGCGATAACCAAAAACACGGTTCTCGTTAAGATTTGTGAGGTGATGCTTACGATTCATTCATTTAAGGCTTAAACCGTTCCATTAATCACTAGCCAGTATTCGTAATGTTACTAGAATTATAAACTATACAAAATTCATTGGTATCAACTAATTATATTAGTCCAATGACAATTGTGTAGCCATCATTGTTCAGTTGGAGCGAGTTTTTAATAGGCACTTAGTCGCTAATAAAATAAAAGGCAAAAAATTGCAGTCACAGGAAATCGCCACTTGCTGTCTGCTGGGTGTAATAGTGGTTTTACAAACAACTCGGCTCTAAGTAGAGATAAAAAATATATCCGGCAACTATCTGATATCCGTCCTCATTTTATGATACGGTCGGATACTGGGCTATTAATAAATTACCTAAGCTATTTTATCATTTCTACGATCGTTTCAACAATGCTGCAAGTAACTGATAAATAAATTCTTTCAAACTTTGTTAAATTCAGGTGTTGCGCGAGCATACCAAGTGGAATTTGGTATCAGCTAACAAACTAAGATCTCATTATTTCTAAATTATAAATAATCATATTCTTAATAAAGATGTTTTTTCTTTACCGATTAATTTTATTTATGATATGTACCAAAAATCAGTAATAACCTTAAATGACAAAAATATGTGAAAGTCGAACAATGATGATGAGGTCACTTCTGCGAAACGTTAATAACATAGTGTACAGAAAATTCATATATATAGTAAAAATAAAATTGTAGATATTTTCTCAATATTTTAAAACATGAATAAAATCTGTTATAAAACAAAGAAGATATGTAACCAACATTATTTTACATAACAATAAAATAATGTTGGCTGTTAGATTCGATGGAGATTGACAGTCAATCTCTAATAGTTATATATTAATTCAAAAAGTTATCGGCCACTATATCTCCTTCTCTGACTTATTTTGAATTTCAAACACTTCACTCTATATTTTTTTTACTATAGTTTGATTAAGGGCTTGAAGTTTTATTTGGCCTAAACATTTGTCTGTAGAAGAAGTCAATAACTATTCTTATTTACCATCCACCCAGTCATCAGTGCCTGACCTCCGCCGGCCCACTCATATGATGTTAACGTCATAATAGTGTTAAGCAAATATCCGGCGTATAGGACGGCCGGATATCTAGAATCCGGCCAAACAACTATCAGTTTCATCACTAGTTAAGTACTGCATGGTTCTTACATTCTAGATACTGATTATCTTTAAGACCACATTTTGTAGTAAATGTTCACATATTCGGCGAACAATAGATGAAACGGTACGTAAGCTGGTTTGGGCGTGGCTCATTTGTCTGTCTGTCCGTCCATGACATCTGTTGCCGGAGGTATCGCACACTATCGAACGTTTATCAGCCTTAACTATTGCCTGAGTGATACGATAACTGATAGATAACTCAATGCCGATATACGTACAATCAATTTTGTTAGGTACTTCCATAATATGACTCGTTATTGTCGGTTTAGTTGGCAATTGCGTTATTGTTACGTCAATCAATATACCTAATTTGCTGTAATAATTACAATGTTTTATAACAAACAATCTATTTTACAGTCTAACTCCTTTACAGGGATCTTTATCGTCACTGTTTAACTTAACAAATGGAATATCTGTTCGTAATAAGTGTTACTTAGATAATAGTTTTGTCATTTAAAGAATTCGTTGTAAGCGTTTATAGAATTTTTTTGGTACGGATTTGTACCATGCCATCTTGAGGCCAGTTTAGTTCACCGCATGGTGGTAAGTCATTTTGCGAATGCCCGCCTGGCTAGCTACCACCCTCAAGTAGAAAATCTGTCGCCAAGCATCTAACGGTGTGTTCCGGCAGCAGTCCTTGAGAGCCAGTGAAATTACAGGCACATGAGTGATGAGACTAATCAACTATGTCTCAGGGTGACGGGCGCAGTGCAGTTCGTGACTTGTGACGTAGTATTAATATATGTTTTTTGCTTGTGATGAAATGCATCTGTTATAGGCAGAGGTTAGTCCGCTTAACATCAAGTGGGCCTCAAGCTTGTTCCGTCACAAATACATAAAAAAAACAGTTACGGCTATTTTTTTTGCACTAGATAGAATTTGACCGCGGTTCTGGCCGGTAACATGGTGCTATTTGGGATTCAAAGGCCCTTAAACACATATTGAACTGAAGGTAAAGACTTCACGTGTAGCCAAGCAAGAACTTACGCCGTATGATTTATCAGATTATCCATTCAACAACACAACGGAAACTATAGATTCGCATGTTCTCAGAAGGGAACATCATTCCCGATAACCGGGAACATTAAAGTGCAATAATAAAGTTTGCTGCGAACGTGGTCACGTTCGCATTCTGCATTCACAATGGGAGGCGGGATGCATCGTCCACTTCCGACAACCGGGAGGACAACCGCGACGCACGCCGCTCTAGAAATAAATACCTAACAACTGAATTGACTCTTTGGATATAGCAATAGTAACAATTCTAGTTACCGTACTGATTTTGAAGCGCTCGTAGCGAAGTTTCGGCCTGGCTAGCTACCACCCTCAAGTAGAAAATCTGTCGGCAAGCACCGAACGGTGTGTTCCGGCAGCTGTCCTTGATAGCCAGTACTTCTAGGTAAGCCTGAACAATATCTTCGACCACATCATCACTTACCATCAGGTGAGATAGTGGTCAAGGATAACTTACCAGATATAAAAAAAAAATAAGGCGACATCATTGTCTTCTTCTTCTTTTATTTACTGGTGGTTACTCTACAGACAAAACAATACCAACTATATATAACACTACAGCTACTACTACTACTACAATCAAAGCATTTAGGCAACCTAAATGCCGTTGCAGGCCCACAGGCTGTCCAAATGCTAATGCTACCAGTTGGCTGCGTAGCGTGCGCAGCATGCTAGTAGAATTGCCCCGTTGGATTGCAATGCTTATTCGTTGAGCCGAATAAGTTGCAGCTTTTTTTACACTATTTCATTTTAAATGTCGGTCGGTATTATAATGTTTCCATTAAATAAAATACGCGATATGAAAAAAAAAACTAACAAGGTAAAAATATTCTGCATTGTTTTGTTTGGCCTTGGATTTTTTTTTTATGTTTTCATTAGTGGTGTAAGGTTTAAAAAATATGCGCAATGAAAATAAGAGACGTCGAATAAAACTGTAATAGACGGAAAACGAGCAGGTGGCACAACTAGTGGTAAGTGATCATCACCATCGCCCTCAAATATTCGCAACACCAGAGAACGCGAGGATGCGTTGACGGCCTATAAGTAAGGAATATGCTTTTTTCTCTTTTCTATAGGATAATCCGTATCCTATATACAGCTATTATATTTTTAAGCCAATAACTTTAAGATTAACTCCGAAATAGATCTCATATTTTCATGACTCAGTATTTCACAGAAACGTTGAAAGTACATATTTTAGTAAAGAACTAACATTTCATACATCGTAATAACACTGTTGGAAGTCGAAAAGTAGGTTTGACTCATATTTACTTTTGTGCTTACTTATCAACGGGAACGGAAAACTTTTGGGTGTATACCAAAATGTGGGTTCAAAGTTATTTGTTCGACCTGTTTGGTTATTGAAACACGTATCTACCTAACCATTATGGACGGATAGATCCGCTTTTATTTGATTACAACCGCACCAAAGTTAATAAAATTTTACTTTGTGAACTAATCAACGTCAGTGAAAGTTAAAATTAGATTTTAAATTGGACAATGTAAATTTTAATAATAATAATATGAGAATCTTGACAAGAAATATACAAATATGTATCTGTGTATAATTATTTTTGATTAGACTAACCTCATGGAAAATGGGCTTATTGTCATTTATTATCATTAATAATGATAATAAGTGATAATGATTCATTATCACTTAATTCGAGTATATAAGTGATAATTGCCAGAGCTAGAGCTTCACCGCATGGTGGAATGGCATTTTGCGAATGCCCGCCTGGCTAGCGACCACCCTCAAGTAGAAAATCTGTCGCCAAGCACCTAACGGTGTGTTCCGGCAGCAGTCCTTGAGAGCCAGTGAAATAACAGGCAAAATGAGACTTAACAGATATGTCTCAAGGTGATGGGCGCAGTGCAGTCTGTCACTTGTGATGAAATGCATCTGTTATAGGCAGAGGATACCGCTTAACATCAGGTGGGCGTCGAGCTTGTTCCGTCACAATAACATAAAAATAAATAAAAAATAATAATAATGATAATAAATCAATCGGGACAAGAAATTAAAACTGTTTGGAATATATACTAATTTTTAATAAGTATTTAAGTGATTTAAAAATAGATATATGCAAATACTGACGGATATTGGACTTTTTGGCAACATACCAATTTTTTATATGATTGTTACGGAACAAATACTAGGCCCACCTAGTGTGAAGCGGTAACCTCTGCCAGATGCATTTTGTCACAAGTGACAAACTGCACTGCACCCACCACCCTGATACATAAAGTTATTAAGTCTCATGTGTCTGTAATTTCACACGCACCCATATACTTCACGCCGGAACACAGTAATGTGAACATTGCTGCTTGTCGGTAGAAATATATGGTGGCAATACTCCTCCGAAATCTTTCAGGAAGAGTTCTGCTACTAATACGATTACTAAGAAATATATAGGTAAGTATGTCAATAAAGAGATTTTGTATTGTATTGAGATAATAATAATAAATTAATGGTGACAAGGAATTAAAAAAATATATTTTAAATGGAATGAATGACTGTAAATGGACCAACTGGGAATAACTATATTTATTATGTGTACGATATATAGCAGTGATAGCTCAGTGGTATTGGCTATGGACTGCCGCCCAGCAGGTCCATGGTTCGAATCCCGCCGCGGGCTTGAGCTTTACCGCATGGTGGTAGGGCATTTTAGGAATGGTCGCCTGTTTAGCGACCACCAATCAAGTAAAATCTGTCACCAAGCACCTAACAGTGTGTTCCGGCAGCTGTCCTTGAGAGCCAATAATTCTAGGTTAAGCCTGTTAACACCTTCGACCACATCATCACTTACCATCAAGTGAGATTGTGGTCAAAGGTTTACCTATCAGCAATAATAATAATAAATACGAGTATATATATATAGCTAGCACCACCCTCAAGTAAAATCTGTCACCAAGCATAACCTAACCTAACAGTGTGTTCCGGCAGCTGTCCTCGAGAGCCAATAATTCTAGGTTAAGCTTGTTAACACCATCGACCACATCATCACTTACCATCAAGTGAGATTGTAGGCTAAGGTATACCTATCAGCAATAATAATAATAATAAATAAATACGATATATAGTGTAGGCATGTCGGAATAAGCGATAGCAAACTGTACCTATATATGATTTAAAATAATGTGTCCCATTTATTAGTTTTATATTTATTTATTATTGAAATGGAAACACTGCAGCGTGCTTATAAAATAATCAGGTAGATAAGAAGTGGTCTGTACTGTAATTGAGGGTGGAGTGGAAGGAACATGCACAGCCATCGTGGGAACCAGCCATCCGCACGGCAAACAGCTATGGGAAATCGGAGAACGTGATACCATAGAATAAAATGTACTACGCTTGATACTCACAGACAGCATAACTTCGGAATCAAATCATTTTTTTACCTTTAAATTGGATTCTTACGGTTTGAACATTTGCTATTAGTCAAAAGATTACGATATTTTATTAAAGACATCATAGTCAAGTCATATTTATAAAGTATTATTCGCCATTAGATTACATAAGTTAAATATTCATAAAAGTAATCATAGTCAAGTCAGAGTCATTTAGAATTATTCGTCAATAAAACACATACTTAAATAAATTATGACAAAAATATTCATAATCAAATCATAGCCGACAACATATTAATTAAGTTTAAATTTTCATTAAAATAATCGTAGTCAAGTCACCCCATGGGGTGCTGGGCTAGAATGTCATCCCCCCATTGCTACCGTGTCGTAAGAGGCGACTTAAGGTAATATACCAGAAGGCGGGCAGCAACGCCTTCTGAGAAACTGATATTTTAAACCGCGATCACCAAGACGCCTGCCAAGCGTGGGGATTATGGCAAATCCCACTCTTAATGGGGGGAGGCTGTGTTCAGCAGTGGACAATCCGGCTGATACAATAATCATAGTCAAGACATCTCGAATTCTTGTGTATTAGTGAAAGTGGGCTGTATATAAACTTATAACAATAATTAGGTATTAATTAATTATTATTATTAATATTCACTCTTGTGTTGTTAGAGATGACATATTGTACTGACCCCACATGCGCAGGATAAGAGTAAGATTTCATTCCATTTCCAAATTCCCACCAAAACGTACCACCAACTTGATAACACAGAGTTGATTTGATAATGTCAACTGAGATTTTTCATCCCACCAATGGGAATAAATGAATATTTTTGTTTCATATTAGGTACGTACTTACGTTATTCGACACACCCACCTGGCTTCAACGGCGTGTACCATGAATGTAATAAGGTGCTAATTCGGAAGCGGCATGTTAGGCATGCGAGCAAACTCAGTTCATTAACATGGGACGAAGGCAAGGTCATCGAGTTGGAGAAGTGCGAGGTAAATCGCACATCCATTATGTTTGTAAGCGAATCCTGAATCGTGGTTGTTAAGCGGGTTTACTACCACTACTGAATATTGAGAAGGTTTATTGACGTTTGAAAGTAACTAGGCACGTTCACTGAAAGGGATAGACGATTTTCCGATATGAGGGAAGGAATAAAAACAGTTTGACAAGTTATTTTTTGTTTGAGAAGGGCTTATCCTTAGAAAATATAATAATACTTTATGTGATTATAGCTCATATTTACGCTGGGTGGTGTTTGGAATCCCCCCTTAGGGCGCCTGACTAGAATTACAAATCCGATCTTTCTGTGGGAGTGTAAGAGGTAGCGAAAGAAAAAAAACAGAAGAAAGCGCCTTCCGAAGAGCTGCAATCTTGCACTGCGATACCTGCCAAGCATAGGGATTACATACCCCTCCTCATGATAGAAGAGGCTTTTGTTCAACGGTGGACGTTATGACTATTGATGATGATTCTGAGTGAAGGCTGATGACCAGAGCAATCCCTTTTCCTTCCCTTATAGAGCAGGATGCACCTTATGCCAGTAGCCGGAATAATAGGATGGTCCACTGGACGTAGGAGGAGGGCTTGCGATGCCCTCAATAGCCCAGAGAGTACAGTACAGTCTGCATCGGTACAGGGTTGAACCTGTGACTATTGGGAGAAACACTAATTGTGCCTTAGTGTGTGGAGCTCGGTGTAAGACTGTTTGATGGGCAAGGAAATCCCTTTACCTTAAGCATGATTAGCAATCAGCACTATCATAATCAGAAGGATATTGCTTGCTCGTGGGATGTCGGACTAGAATGTCCCCCCCCCCCCCACATTGCTACCTGAGGGTGTCGTAAGATGCGACACCCTCACCAATAAAGGTAAAATACCGGAAGGCGGGCAGCAGCGCCTTCTCAGGAACTGTTATCACAAACTGCCAAGACGCCTGCGAAGCGTGGGAAAACCCCCCTTAATGTGGGACGCTGTGGCCTGTGTTCAGCAGTGGACAATCCGGCTGATACAAGTACATTACTATCGGGAATTTACTATTTATATATGGGGAACCTGATTGAGGATTAGTTAGAGAGTGCTATACTATCGAAATGTTTTGAAAATTACCAAGAACCCAAATCTGGTGAAACGTGGGTATTAGACACCGCTGCGGAGAATATCAACAGGCGAGATAATGTTTTATACCTATACATATTATCTGGAATATTTTGTTGAAGATGCTGCCAATAGATTATTATCCCTTCGGGATCAGCCTTTGAGATAATCAAACTCGATACGAGGGCTGCACTAAAAGTATCGGGAATGGAACATTTCTCACTGCGTAAAGAGAACTGCAACCGCCGCATCATCCTCCATCACGACAATGCGAGTTCTCACACTGCGCACAGAACAAAAGAGTTTTTAGAGCAAGAAAACATAGAATTATTAGACCATCCGCCGTACAACCCCGACCTAAGCCCTAATGATTTCTATACTTTCCCTAAAATAAAGAATAAATTGCGTGGTCAGAGATTTTCATCACCTGAAGAAGCGTGGACGCCTACAAAACGGCCATTTTGGATACCCCAACTTCCGAATGGAATGGTTGCTTCAATGATTGTTGACGGTTCCATCGTATGGAAAAATGTGTCAAATTTCGCGGAGAATACTTCGAAAAGCAATAAGTAAATACCTTTTTTAAATAATAATGTTGTGTCACTTCCTTGATTCCTGAAATTTTCAGTGCCACCCTCGTACTACCGACATGTTTTAAAATTGCCCAAAACACAAATATGGAGAAACGTGGCTATCAGACACCGCTGCCTCCCCAACCGGGGAATATCAACAGGCGAGATAATATATAGGGGAATATTATACATATATATATATATTGTTGAATATGCTGAACTGCAATAGATTTTTATTTAATGCTCTTTAGGATGCCAAGTGTGCATCTCATAATAAACATGAAGCCTTAATTTCAATATGCCAGCTGCTGTGTTTACGTTTACAAGTAGCAGGTGGTGAATACGTTTTAAATCTTGTCCAAGGTTAATCTTTTTTGTATTATAATTCTTGATAAATAACCCACACCTGATCATTAATTATCACATAGAGATTAGCAAGTATTTGCGATTAGTAATTAAACAGTTCTAAATAAAGCGGCAGGCTGATGACCTGTGTTTTATTGCAAATTGCTGCTCCAGACTTTGATTGGGTTTGCTTGAGCTTTGTTTAAATTTACATCAGGATCAGGTATATTTATTTCTGCAGATAATGATTTCAAAAACTTGATAAGATAACAGCCTAAGCAATTTTGCTAAATATACCTATTATTTATTTTTAGACTAATAAGGACATTTTATTTCACTCATCTATGGTGACAGATCTCTGCCTCTCTGGGACCGCATCTGTGTTCTGACCCATATGTCCACTGACCATATGGGTCAGAACCAGGGATGACCCATAACTATGTCTATAAAGCTTTAGGGGGAAATTTATAAGGACTTTTCGTGAATAAGGATACTATATAAGGTGTGAAAGAGTACTGCGCAGTGACGACAAAGAAGAAAGTACATATTTTTCTGACCCCACATAGTCAGCGACAAGAATTGGAAGAAAAGGACTACTGAGTACTTCTAGAAGTAGAAAAAAAAGCAAGTGATATAATTATACATAAATCCTAGACTAGAAAACCGTCTAAAATCAAAAACGTAAAAATCGTCAGACATCAAACACAGTTAGGTAGTGAATCACGTTAAATTTTTTTTTTTATATTATTGTGACTGAGCAAGCCCGAGGCCCACCTAATGTTAAGTGTACTAGCCTCTGCCAATAACAGATGCATTTCGTCAACGAAGAATTGCACTGTGCCCGTCAAACTGAGACGTATAGTTGTTAGGTCTCATGTGCCTGTAATTTTACTGGCTCTCAAGGACTGTTGCCGGAACACACCGTTAGGTGCTTGGCGACAGATTTTTTACTTGAGGGTGGTAGCTAGCCAGGCGGGCATTCGCAAAATGCCCTTCCACGATGCGGTGAAGCTCAAGCCCGCGGCGGGATTCGAAACATGGACCTGCTGCACGTCAGTCCATAGCCAATAAATACCACTGAGCCATTAGTGCTTCAAAACGTTCTATACGTTTATTTAGTGCCTGTCAAAACTGTAAAAACTGCTTTAAAAGATAATGCAGTATTCAAATTGGCACCACGACCTTCGTTTCGTAATCGTTTAGCCCAACATTAATACATTATTATTGCATTGTTGATTGTATTCGCGGTCGATACTCTAATGTGTTTCAATAGAACAAGATCATAATTTTAAATAGCAACTCGTACACCATACGATAAGATATCGCTATAAATATTCCTGAGCAACATATCTACTCTCCATGAAGGCTAGAGTGGCGCTTTTTAGTTGCCGTTTTATATCACAATGAATGATAACACAACACTCGGCAGTTCAAAACAATTTCAACTTTATGAACATAGTACGTAAGTAACAATTCGAATGAAAACCATTTTCGCGAATCACGACAAGGTCAAATGAATAGGTAATTATTATATTTTATGATGATAACTCGAGAAGTCTTAACGACCTTTGCTGAATTGTCAGGACAAAATATGTCCGTACTTTTAAACTCGAGGGGATGTTGGCTGTTCTGGTACGTGTCGTCAAGTTACGAGTAATATAATAATGAAGTATTGAAGCCTCTATTCACAGTGTGTACAGGCAGTCCTAGGAAAAGAGGTCAGGTCGGGGACTCATATAGTATGCAAGAAGCGATTCGCTTCTATCTTATGTGTAATGCTTCACAGAAACTGCTGCAAAACGATTATTTGGCCATGTTTGATGTTTAGCTACCATATCGAGCTAGATCCTCATTGATGGAGTGGCGAAAGGGTCATTTTTGAACCTCGAGGTCCGGGGTTCCATTCAATCCCAGAATACGACAGTTATATGACAAAGGAGTTTAACTGACAGAGAATTACTCAGTATCAGTCCGGAGTCTGGAACTGTGTCCAGTAGATAGCAACAGGATAGCCCTCCATTACACGATACCAAAACATATTTGGCGAAACATGGATGGTTTATACACCTCGTCCGAAACCTTCAATTGATCATATTTTTCAGGAATAATAAACAATATAAAGCGAACACAATTTAAGAACTGATATAGATATTTGATTACCTATTGTACGCAACTTTTGAAACCTATTGAAATTAGTTTCATATCAGCGCGTTCTGCAACGTGGCAATTACGTCCATCGTTTTGTGCGCAAAGCGCGAAAATGACACAAAATATTACTCAACAGACGAACTTAAGAAAAGGTTATCAGTCCAATACATCGGAGGAATCGGAGTAGTAATCTCTAAGTCGGCCTTGTCTCCATCAAGTCGGCCGTGACGTAAATGGTAGGTAGGGGTGTGGTTCGGCTTAGTCTTCTCTAGGCGTTTGCATGGGAACCTCACCAAACTCTCCCCCTCATTAATCCATGGTCCAACATGTATCTTTACTTATAATTTTCTATCTTTGGGTACGCAAGTACGTAATGATCTATAACTAAATAAAAAAAAGTTGTTTAGCGCGATATAGCTATAGAAAAGTTATAGAGACGATAAAGACAGACGCTACAATTTTTTAATGCGTAATATATGTAAATCTACATCTACACTAATATTATAAAGAGGAATGATTGATATTTTTGTATACGTAACGAATACATTTAAAAACAACCGATTTGAAAAAATATTTCACCATTAGAATCCTACATTATCCCTGATGAACATAGGCTACTATGTTAATGTAGTTAATGTATGTTAATGTTATAATATTTTCAAAAAAGTTTTTTTTCTTAAATAACCTTGCGTAGTTCAAATGCGACTGACGACTGATAGAGTTTATTTATTTTGATAGGATTTGTAGTTATTACAGTAACATTGCATTAAAAAACTTATTTAGGCACTAATAAGCTTCATAAGAGGCCGGATTGCTCATACAAACTTAATACCAAAATTATTTGTTACTCGAGCATTTTTACCATACTTTACTATTATTCATAGATAGTATTTATCTAGCTTCCTGGACTTATTATGTGTATTATTGAAATTCTTAACTAAAAGATATCAGAACGAATTATCTTTCTATTTATCTATACTACGACCTTTATATAAATAAAGGTGGCAGTGGCTATAGACTGCCGCGCAGCATGTCCATGGTTCGAATCCCACAGCGGGCTTGGGCTTAATTGCATGGTGGAAGGGCATTTTGCGAATGCCCGCCTGGCTATCTACCACCCTCAAGTAGAAAAGCTTGATGGTGTGTACCATCAGCTGTTCTTGAGATCCAGTAATTCTTGGTTAAGCCTGTTAACACATTCGACCGCATCATCACGTACCATCAGGTGATATTGTGGCCAAAGTCTTACATATCAGCAATATATATAAATTTTTTTCCTCTGCTTACGTTTGCCTGGAAGAGATTGCTGCCTAGCATTAAGGCCCCCGATTGTACTATTTTTAAGATGGAATATTTTTAAGTGCTATAAATTGTAAACAGAATGTACAATAAATTGTTATTTATCTATAAATAAATAAACTACCGATAATTCACTCTCAAAAATAGGCACCTAGACAGTTATAAATGATTTGGGTACTACGTTGATATGGACATTCACCAGAAAATATAATAAAGAGTAACATATACTCGTAATACGTCATTACCTTTGAATATTTGCAAACAGATTTACGCAAAATTAACTGTATCACATCCGACTTAATTGTATGTAGCAAATTAATAACCAATTGAATAGCTATCATAACAATCAATAACCGTAGAGTCAACACAGTGAATTGTGCCACAGTATACAATCATAGTTACTGCTTCGAGGTCGCATATCAATACGACATCAGCGCCAACCTTCCATATAGATAAGCTAAGCTAAAGGTATGCACATATTTATGATATAAAGAAAGAATCAATTACAAGGCAGTTGTGTTTATCGGTGCAATATTCTTGGTAGAACTTATTATCTTTAATATTGGTACAACTGTACACTTTCCTATGATGATTGGAATTTTATTGCATGGTGGAAGGGCATTTTGCGATTGCCCACCTGGCTAGCTAATCCCTCAAGTAGAAAATTTGTCGCCAAGCACCTAACGGTGTGTTCCGGCAGCAGTCCTTGAGAGCCGTGATATTACAGGCACATGAGACTTAAAACTATGTCTCAATGTGACGGGCGCTGTGCAATTCGTCACTTGTGATGAAATGCATCTGTTCTAGAAAGAGGTTAGTCAGCTTAAGATCAGGCCTCGAGATTGTTCGGTCACAATAATATACTTAAATAAATATATAAATAATATTGTTTTTTTTTTTATATGTGGATGCTGCTTAAAATGGTCAATAATTTAATTGCAACAATAATTCTCTCGTTAAAACATTGAACTAAACTTGCTCCCTATACTAAGTGTCTATAAATAAAATCCTCTTAGTGTAGAATTCTTTCAAGTTATTCAGTTGTTTCTTCGAATTATATTTAGAAATGTTATAGATACCAAACGGAAGTTTCGCAATAACAGAACTTCTGCCATTGACTTGTGTTCAGCACATTAAAACCCTTCACTTATAATGATTGCGAAGTGGAAATAAAATAAGAACATAGTGCTTGAGCCAGTTCTTAACAATATTACTTTTTAATCCACAAAGCGAGATTTAAAAATACAGCTAAACAGTAATTAAAAAAAATTTGGCCAAGTGCGAGTCGAACTCGTGCACGATGGGTTCCGTACCATTATCCATACAACATTACAGACTATATTACCTTTTTTTTAGTTTTCACGTGCGCGAGTCCGATTAGAACTTGGCCAATTTTTTGTTATAGCAGCAACAGAAATACATCATCTGTCAAAATTTCAACTGCCTTGCTATCACGGTTCAAGAGATACAGAATGTTGACAGACAGATGGACAATGGACTCTAGAGTCTACTAGTAATAGGGTCCAATTTTTACCCTTTGGGTACGGAATCTTATAAACATCGGTCGTGACGTGATCAACAATGATATTTAATTGGATCAAACATTTGATTACATGCAAGTACTTGCGCAGCTAGCTAACATGTGCGGTTTCACTTTTCCAAGACAACACAAGGAACTTTTTCTGCATATTGCAAAACACCTCCATCAAACGATGACACTAATTGATGTAACTCTATCATGGAATGTCACAAGAAGATAGTATGACGAAACAATAAAGTAAATTAGATAATTACATCAATTTCATATAAGTCATCTAACATCTAACACAGCAGTCGTAGATAATGCGTGTCACGCAAGAGATTATGAGGCTAAATTTAAAACTGTCCGTATTTGAATGAAAAGCAAATTTTGAAATGGTCGTTTGTTGTTGGTCGTATAGCATCGCGGAGTTGGAAGGAACGCGACCTTTCACTTTCTCTAGAACCAGGTAGGTATGTGCCCGAACAACTTTTTGCAACTATTTTAAAATCCTGTGTAAATGTTTGTATCTTCGACGTTTGTGTATTAGATGACTTAGATAAGTGACTTTAAACAAACACACATTAATTATTATTTAATTAAACGATCAAATTAGTCTTCGAAACAGCTAAGACAAAGTTCAATATAAAAATAGATTAATCTATTAAAAAGTACACATTTATGATCTTTAGAATACAATACATAAGTAATTCGTCTCAATTAATGTTAGTTTATTGGTATTTTGAACTTGGAATCAAACTGATAAAGGCCATAAGATAAATACAAGCTACTATTTACATCATTAGGGCAATTTTTTTCATGAAAGTGTTACTTGTACGCTTTTTATACAAAGGTAGTTTTGTCATATTTTAAATACTAAGTATTCGAAATCAGTGATAGTTTGCTGAATATTATGATGTACAGATCGACCAACTTATCTGTTCAGGCGGCAGAAAAAAGAACTACAAAATTCCCTCAAATTGTGACAGTTTGTAGTTGATTTCCTTGACCAATAGCGCCCTCGAGAACTGCACAGTTAAGTTGGTGGTACTATATGTATCTGACACATGGAATAGATTGCCGGTTCTCCGAAAATCATTTTTTATTCGGGTACAAAATGAATTGTAAAAATATTTTTATATGGTAATTATTATTTTTAAATTTAGAGAATATGAATAAAACAAAAAACTGGCGTACCAGATACATATTAAACTTGAGGACATACATCCAAAGTTTCACCGAGTTTTAACACTTGCTATCCAACATATGACAAAACTACGTCTGTATCTACTTCACTTAATGACAACGATGATAAACACCGACTTCCTTCCAAAAAAGCGTCATCATTCGTCACTTCAATCCTTATTGCTTAACTGCCTTAAAATCGCCAGATGTTTGACAAGAGAGAGACAAATCCTTGTTTATGGTCTATTTTAGAACGAGATGTCACAGTAGACACGCGTGTCAAAAGCGTTGGCCTCGCTCGTTGGGGCTGTCGACTTCCTGAAACTATTAATTCAAGCTTCCAGCGATAAATCAGAGACGACGAGCTATGAAAATAAATTATTTACAACCAACTAACAATTTATTAAGCGTTAAGTGTTAACAGCTTCTTTCGTATAGTCCCTATTTACAGCGCATGTTGGTTAGGGATTGTGCTTTGTAGTGGTTTGTAAAATACATATAGCTTTTAACATCAACAGGTCTTAAAAATACTTATTTATAATTATACATTCTAATAAACACCATTGAAAGTAACATAGTTATGTATGACATATAACAAATTTTATGAAGAGAAGACTTAAGTTTCAAGCGCTCTTATCTGCATGATTTTTTGTGCTTTCAAGTGTAGACTAAATTTCAAACAATAAAAGGTTAAATGTATTTTTTTAAGGTTGGATTGGAATAAAGACTAAGTAGACTCAGATGAAGAAGAATTGCTAGAAAGTGTAACATAAAATATTTATACATTGTAGAAGAGGAAAAAATTCAAGAGATCTTATCTACATGATAGTTGTGCAAGTTACAATTATGCTTTGTACTTTGGAGTGGCGACTTCGTTTCAATCGCGAAAAGGTTTGTACACTGAAGTGTATACAACATTTCAGGTGCCTAAAATTTCATTTAAATATTTGTATGTTGGAGTATAGACTAAGTTCCAAACGCTTAAGAGCTTATATGTAGATTTTTTATACTTTGGAGTGCCGACTAAGTTTCTAGCGCTACAAGGTTGAGTATATTAGATTGTATACAAGATTTCAAGCACCTAAAACTTACAAGAAATATTTGTATATTGGAGTATAGACTAAGGTCCAAACGCAAGTGCTTATTATGTTTTTTTTATACTTGGGAGTGGCGTCTAAGTTTCAATTGCTGGAAAGTTTGGACATTGGAGAGTAGACAAAATTTCAAACACCTAAAATTTACATGAAATATTTGTTTATTAGAAGTATAGACTAAGTTCCAAACGCTAAAAGCTTAAGTATTTTTTTTTTGTACTTTGGAGTGTGGACTAAGTTTCTAGCACTAAAATTTACATGGATATTTTTGTTAATTGAAGGCTAGACACAATATATTTAATTTATAGACTGTCTCGGTGGTATGTGTGTGTGTATAAGCGCCACTATGGAATGGTCCTAGGTTCGATCAACGGGTAGGACAAGTAGCTTCTGACAATAAAACAGAACAAGTTCAGACCACCTAATATCTATTCACCAAGTACTTAATTGTGTGTTCCGGCAGCTGTCCTTAAGAGCCAGTAATTCTAGGTTAGCGTGATCATCATCTTACCATCAGGTAAAATAATAGTCATAGGATATCCTTTCAGCTATAAAAACTGTCCCCAGCGGTAGATGGTAATAACTTCGCTCTTTATTACATGACAACAGAACATGTCTAGCAGAACGTGGTTTTGTAGCCACCTCTGTTTACCCAACTTCGGAGAAAACTGGCATTATAATATTACTTAATGTTTCGTTTTGGACTTAAGTAACTTCCGATCGCTATAAAGGTTACATGGTAAGGTTAATCAATTCAAATACTTTAATGTTAACATATCGTATTTTAAGAGCTTTACCTACAGTTTTTATTTCGAACCGACACCTATTCAAATTAAGTGTACACAAAATTAAACCGAGTAACCATTAAGTAAACACAGGCGCATGCTATTATTAAAATATCTGAGGAACATTACAAATATGGCGGGGCCGATAGCGATTATATCGATAACAAGTTGGTAAAATCGAATTTATATGTATAATTTCCTGTATTTGGGAATATAGAGTGATTGTTGTTGATAACGACATTGATTTGATTTTTAAGTTATTGTAAAATTTTAATACGTTTTTCACCTTTATTTAAAGTAAACAGAATATGATCCACCATAATTTAAGGAATATTAAAGTTTGAGATTTTAAGCCTTTGACCACTATCTCACCTGATGGTAAGATCTAAGAAGAACATGATCGAGCGGTAAAATCGCCGCACCGTAAATTTAAAATAATTATGTCATTAAAACACTAAGTTTACATCAGGGTTCATTCATGACTCCAAAATTCCTTGATACAAAAATTCTTACAGGTAAGTTTCGTAGCCCACGCTGTTCGTACAGAATTATGAAGACTATTATTCATATAATAGACCATTTCCAGAAAAGAATTATGACAAGTGGAAAGAGTTGCGGGAAATCCAATAAATTTTGATCGAAAATAACATTAAAGGTGTTATATTTACTATTTTACTATTCTTTTTAACAGAGAGTAAAAGTAATCAATCTAGTTCAAGAACACAGTTTTAATATTGATATCGGGGCGAGAAGAAGTGGGCGCAAACAAAACGATTTACATTGTCTGCGGCCTACTTACTACACATTTAGAATATAAATCGTATATAAAACGTAAAAAGGAGTAATAAAATCAAAAATACGCTGATAGAACTGATAATTAACTGTCCTTGGGAGCCAGTAATTCTAAGTTAGCCTGAACAACATCTTCAACCACATCATCACTTACCATCAGGTGAGATAGTGGTCAAATGCTTGTCTATCAGCTACAAATAAAAAATAGAACCTCGTCATCTACGAACAGAATTGATATTTTACTGCACATGAGAATACATAATTTTTTTTTATTTAAAAATGGAACCGACTTCTAAACTCAAATGTGTAAAATAAATTGTTGAAGACGGTACCACGATAGTTCAAAAGTACCTATTATGACAATATTGTGTGCATGGTACCGACTTTGACAAGTTATTTCACACTTCTGAGTGTAGAAGTCGGTTCCATTCTTAGGCAAAAAAAAATTGTTCACCGTTTATAGTGTCCCTTGCTACTTACGGGATCGATTGTCATTCACTGGCAATGACTATATCATTAAGATAGGAAAAAAAAACAGTTATCGGAGCGTAACTCAAAAACGGCTTAACTGATTTTGATGAAATTTAAATGGGACAATACGACAAGCATCAACTTTCAAATAAAAAATAAACATCAAAATTGGTTCATCCACTAAAAAGTTCTGAGGTAACAAACAAAATAAAAAATACAGACGAATTCAGAACCTCTACTTTTTTTAAGTCGGTTAAAAATAGAATCTTGACGTCTACGAACAGAATTGGTCTTTTAGTACTGCAGATGAGAATACTTCAAACTTTCGTATTAAAGTATAACATTAGTAGGAAGGAAAGGAACTTATGATGTTGGTATGTGAAATACGATACAAAACACACGAGTCCGTATTCCATATTGCGTTATTAACGAGGTAAATGGTTCATATTGTGTTGAATAACACAATGAAATAAGTAGCGCCGGCGACGTTGCTTCCTGCTGCTGAATGGTAAGGCCAAGGACTAAAGCAAAAAGGTTACCGTATTCACAAACTTAAGGGATCATGCAGATCAATAGGGAGGTTGTAACGGAATTTGAAATATGAATTCAACAAAGTCTAATATCAAAGCGTGATGCGCGTGGCGACTGCGACCTTTGTTTGTCCAAAGGGCGCGAAAATTAGAGAAAATAATACATTTAACATTAGCGTCGTTGTCCTTCCTAAAGAAAACTGTGTTCCGGTTTAAAGGGTATGGATGCCGGTGAAATTACAGGCACAACTTAACAACTCTATGTCTCAGAGATGGTGATGGGAGTCTGGAGGTTTACATGTGCAGGGTGGTAGGGAATTTTGCGAATGCCCGCCTGGCTAGCTACCACCCTCAAGTAGAAAATCTGTCGCCAAACACCTAACAATGTGTTCCGTTAGCTGTCCTTGAGAGCCAGTTTTCTACGTTAGCCTGAACAACATCTTCGACCACATCATCTTACCATCAGGTGAGATAGTGGTCAAAGGCTAACGTATCCAGCATTAAAAAAAAGTGTGGTTGTCCTCCCTGAAAAAAAAACTGTGTTTCGGTTTGAATTTTTTTTTTTTTTCTAAATAGTGTCGCGTTTGACCACACCCTGCCTGATGTTAAGCATTGTAGTGGTCTAAGATGGAGCACGCTTACCTAGAAGAAACCTATTTACTCTCGATTTGAAGACACCCATATTGTATTCATCAGGAAAGACTGCCCACGGTAAGGAGTTCCACTCTTTCGCAGTATGCACGAGAACAGTGGAAGCGAAGCGCTTCGGACGAGTCTAGGGAATGGTATGGGTGCCGTTGAAATTAGAGGCACAACTAAACAACTTTATGTCTCAGGGTGATGAGAGGATGGAGGTTAACAACACTGACTGATAGCGGCATATATAACAGTATGGCGCTGTCGGCTGCACAAATCCACCGGACTTTAAGGAACACAGTAATGTGAACATTACTGCTTGCCGGTAGAACTATGCTTGGTGGCAGTATTTCTCCGAACAAACTCGCACAAACAAAATCACTACTACTGTGTAAAATGAGGATAAAAAGTATCTCATTCATTATATACCCCTTTTCGAACTTCTACTCTGTACTGTACCTTGTTTCACAGATATCAGTCCAGTGAGTCAGGCGTGAGAAATTAACAAACTCTCGTTAGCATCAATATGTGTAATCTCTACTATACCTCAACTTCAAGTATTGGGATTATATGGATAACTTGTTTTGTTATTAAATGCTATTATTGTAAATAAGATTTAATCCAGACCTGGCTCACTCCTCAGTCCTCACTTTAAGACACAAAGCTACAGATACATCGGCGTATCCAGACGGGATTATTCTACGGTGCGTGCCGCGTCAGAAGAGATCAGAGCTACGCTTGGCTATGCGATAAAAAGAGAGACGCCTTGTAGGTAAATATAAATATTAGGTATTCCGTGCTTTGCAAGCTGAAGTGCACTTTATTGCTTCGTAGTTAGAGTGGCTTATTTATTGGAATGACTTTGCAAAGTGATCCTTCTGGTCCTTTTTATTCTGTGCTATTAGTTATTCGGTCAAATGCTAGAATTACAGTGAATAGATAGAGCTAACGAATTTTATAAATATATTTTTAGAACTTAGTGCGTACATTTAAATCATTGTAGTATATTAACTTTAGTAATTCAATAACGTTAACGAAGTCGACCAAAGAAGCTGGTTCATTCATTATCATTTTAGAGTTCCGTACCCAAAGCGCAAAACGGAGCCTTATTAATGATACTCTTCTGTCTGTCTGTCCGAGTATGTCACAGGTATCGAGCTCGTAAATAGAATGAGTTACAAACCTGAAATGTTGTGCAGAATACTGACATAAAAATGATTATCTTTTTTGGGGGCTCCAAAACATGAGAAAGTTGCCGAAAAATTAACATTTTTGCAACCTAGCACCGGGTGTCATCGTCTAGAGCTAATATATTGAAGCTGTGGTCAAAAGCATTTTTTTATTCTTTTACGCGCTGTTGCTATGCGGAACCCTAAAACTGCGATGCCCGACTCACACTTGGCCAGTTTTTATACCCTATTATCAATCTTGAGAGTCACAGAAAATTATAAAGACCTACCCTAAGCAAAGTATTCCTTCTACTTAATTATGAATATAAAAAGCAATTACTTAAAGTACAAAAAACTGTCAGAAATTAACAGACGAACACTTTGCCAATTGCCTTGGTAAACGAGGTTAAAATGGCGACAAACTTTACCAAAACGAGATTAAACACTTGAATGAAGTACCGTAACAAATAATAAACGAAACTAACAAAACACAACACAATACACAATTGAGGTTAAACCTAAGCATCAGAGTTGAAGAATGTACTTTCACTTGCACGTTACGATATTAAAACGCTATTGCGGATGCGTTCAGAGAAAGACGCAAGAAAAGTATTCAAAAAAATAAAACAAGAAATACCACAGTGAATGCGGCGATACACCACAGTGGACAACGCCGTGGTCGCTGATCGATCCACTGGGCTTCAAGTGGTACCAAGTCACCAGCAGGATCAACCTGGCGCGTCCTGGTCGCCCAGGCACCTACTGCTTGCTCACTGGCGGTAGGACCAAAGACACTCAATGCTAATAATGATATAGCACCAACCCGATGACTGCTCCATCGTCATGAAGCAATACGAGCCAAAGAAAGAAGGCAGACGCCCTGAACCTTTTTCCCCCGACATATCTCGTGTCTGAGAAGAAAACCTTGACGGAACCGACTTCCAAAACCAAAAAGTATGAAATTAAAACCACTGGCTTTACATTATCATGGTCATGTCCGACTTCGAAAAGTTAGTTCATACTTTTCAGTGTAAGAATTCGGTTAAAACTAAATAAGTCTTAAAAACTTAAAACTAGATAAGTCTTCCACGGCGTTACGTTAAACATAAGGTACATTTCAAGAAAAATCGATAATTATTTGACAAGACGAGTTCCGGGCAAGTAGTGTTAGACGCCCTTCAGCTGGAGTGATGACCTACTGTGACGCAGTAACTAGATGCAAACAGCTGAAGCGCTTTAAAGCAGCCTATACTTATCTAACATTGGACTAGTTAAGGCTGCTCAAGATTTACAACTGTGAGACAATATTCCTTAAAAAATATTATAGAATGAAATAGTAAACTGTACCAATGTCACACTCGATAACCTTTAGGTAAGTCTAATATGGAGTAGAGCACGAAATGACAAATGAATACGATATTATATTTTTTATAACAAGACTATATCGTATTACACAGAGGTGTCTGTCTACCAGTCTACCTCTTTTTTTATAGAGTTTAAGTGATAGGGCATTTTGCGAATGCCCACCTGACTTTTTTTTTTTTTATGCTTGATAGATTAGCCTTTGACCACTATCTCACCTGATGGTAAGTGATGATGTGGTCGAAGATGTTGTTCAGGCTAGCCTAGAATGACTGGCTCTCCAGGACAGCTGCCGGAACATACCGTTAGGTGCTTGACGACAGATTTTCTACATGAGGGTGGTGGCTAGTTTTTGCATGGTGGTAGGGCATTTTGCGAGTTTCCGCCTGGCTAGCTACCACCCTCAAGTAGAAAATCTGTCGCTAAGCACCTAACGGTGTGTTCCGGTCAGTGGTCAAAGACAAGTTTACACGCAATTTTTTTTCTTCTGATAGCCTTTGACCACTTTATCACCTGATGGTAAGTGATGATGTACATTTTATGATGAGTATGATTACCCCTTAAAATGTTTGTATTTTTTTTGATATCCTGTTATTTTTTTTTTATATCTTCTTAACCACATACACTGACTACATAGTAAAACCAAGTAGTGTGACAAAAGAGACACGTATACGTGTGCCCGCCAGTACGCACGTGACACATCATGCATACTACTGCAAATATCTAGCGTCTCCAGATTGAGATAAATTATTTAAAGAGAATATAATTATAAACAGTCATAACAGTAGTGTCTGTAGGTCGCCTGCCAAGTAAAGATGGATGACGTACCTCGAAAACGGTAAGAGATAGATAGGGGCTGTTTGAACAAACGTCATAGGGAATCGGGAGAGCAGTCGAATGACACCTGTCAAAAATTCAAAATGGCGGATTTCAAAAACGGCCGCCATAATGTGATCATATGGTTGAAGATGTTGTTCAGACTAACTTAGAATACGGCTCTCAAGGACATCTGCTGGAACACACCGTTAGGTGCTTGACGACATATTTTCTACTTGAGGTTGGTTGCCAGGGGGGCATTCGCAAAATGCCCTACCACAATGACTGTGTGTGAGATGAGAATCTCCTACGGGCCTCCTTTCAAACTACTTTTCTGGTTTAACTATGAATTACTATTGGGTTTTGTAAGCTGTATATAATTGCTCCGTGTTGGTAAGGTGAGAACCATCGGTGTGTGTTCCGGCAGCTGTCCTTGAGAGCCAGTAATTCTAGGTTAAGCCAACACCTTCGACCACATCATCACCTACCTTCAGGTGAGATTGTGGTCAAAGGCTTACCTATCTGCAATATAAAAAAATACTTGGTGCAGGAAACCCAAGCAATTGAATAAAACTATGTACCTACGTGATCGTCGGCCGTTAAGCTACAATGCTCGGACCAGCGAAGCGGTAAGATGTAACGACCCTGTGCCACGATATCATCAAATATTTGAAGTTGTAAGTATTAGTCCTTTAATTTTAAAGTAGGTAAATCCCATTAACAGCTTGCTTAGTCGTTCTTATGTCGTGTATCGTCGTCGTATCTGATCAACTAGGTTAAAAGCACCGCTGCGGACATTACTTGGATGGGTGACCGCTACTGGTATTGCGCGCTTCCTCCGGACGTCGTCTTACGATGGTACAGTCGTAGAAGGGCATTTTGTAAATTGTCGCCTGGTTAACTACCACCAGCAAGTAAAAAAAATGTCAGCAAACAACTAACACTGTGATCCGTTAGCTGTTCTTGAGAACAATTAATTCCAGGATAACCAGAATTACACCTTCGACCGCATCATCACTTACCATCAGGTGAAATACTGGTCAAAGGCTAGCCTATCAGCAATAAAAAATACAGTCCCAACATGAGAATATAAGGACAGCTCAAAATTTGTCTTTTGGTTGTTGTTTAGTCGTAACCAGCGTCTATGCGATAGGATGCGCCGAATTAGCAGCATATCACTACTCATTTTGACTTGAGTAGGACCTTGTTGCACAGTGAGCACAAAACCGGGAAAACAGCGCCGAAAGTAGCGGAGAAGGACGACGTTATAACCGCTTAGTAGAACCAACAGCTACTAAGCTGTCGTCCTTTGTGTTGTTATAAAAAACACATCATACGAACCCCATCTACTTGGGATAGCGGTAAGATGATGAGAATCTAATAGAAGAGGCGCAATTAAATAAATGAGACGTTATTATCAGTCCAAGGCCTTGAATTTGGCAGTGAACTGGATAATAAACGTCTACAAGAAGCCAAGTTATGACATTGATTATACTATTTACTTTGTACAGTCTGTTATCATTAAAGGGATACCTAGTAATCCTTACTCCTTACTTATAATATATAATATTATATATTAATATTATAAACGCGAAAGTTTGTTAGTATGGATGTATGTATGGATATTTGTTACTCTTTCACGCAAAAACTACTGAATGGATTTTACTTACACATCAATCTAATCATAAGATATTGTGTGAATTGTCCAGAATATAACGATAAGTGTCAAGTAAGTAGGAAAAAACTCTGTCATAATTGGACCTATTCTGGCGTGCGCTGCAAAAATCTTTACTATCACACGACATAATGTATAACGGAAATGTTTATCTTAAATAGTCCTACAACAAAGCCCGCGACAGCATATATCTGTCTTTTATGTGTAAGCCATTATCGCCAAAATGGTGAACCATAAATACTATAAAAAATTATAATTTATTTCTAATGCATATTTGATAGTAACAAATTGACCCTTTATCAAACTAATATTATGAAGGTGAACGTTTGTGAGTATGTTTGTTACTTCTTCACACTCAAACGGCTGAACTAATTTTGATGAAATTTAGTATGGAGGTAGATGATGCGGTGGGTTAATACATGGAATACTTTTTATCATCAACATCAATCACCACACGGGTGTAACCGCGGGCGCAGCTAGTTTAATATAAATTAGGAAAATCTAAGGTAAGGTTGTTATATTCATTAAATAATATTGACAAGATAAATGTGGAATTTGATATCTTAACTTGATATCTGTAATACTATATGTAAGCTACTAATTATTATTTATAATTACGATCTTCATTTTGACTCACATACTTATATACTTATTTATTTTTCAACACGCTCGTAACGGGCCTTTAAATGCACCGATTTTAGTGTCATAATATAGTCTATTACGCACTCGTGTTTTTTTTACTTTACCGCACTAGTGTTTTAAATAGAAAAAAAAACACCGTTCACACACTTATCACCAAGGAGATTGTAGTTTTATTTCGTTCGAAGATTTAATTAAAAACCTTCTTAATCAGATTATTATTGCAATCAAGAGAATATTTACGTGTTGAAATTTTCATTCGATTCGATCTTCGATCTCAGGCCTAAAACCCGTCTCGATTGTATTAAACTACTTCTCGCACTTGTTGCATAATGTACTATTATATATTTCCACAATGTACTTACATAATAATAGAACTATTAAACAGGTGAGCACATTACCCTGCTAGGGATTACACACCCTTAGGCGCAATTTCACTAATCTAGGGTTAATTAAAAACGGATAACTTTATACTACGAAACATAAAAATGTAATAGCCCTTTGGCATATCAGAACATCAAGCACAGTAGTAGATTTTTAATTTGGTGGATTTCTGTCGTTTGCTTTTATGACATGTGACAAAAGCTATAGACACAGAAATAGTAAGTATTATCAGCTGTATCTATCATCAGCCAGATGGTTCACTGATGAACACAGCCTCCCCTATTAAGGGGGTATTTGCCATAATCCCCACGTTTAGCAGGCGGCTTGGGGATCGCAATGTAAGATTGCAGTTCTTTAGAAGGTGCTGCTGCCCACCTTCTAGTATTTTTCCCTTAGTCGCCTCTTACGACACCCACGGGATGATAAGGGGAGGTGCAATTCTAACCCGGCACCCCACGGGGAATCAGCTGTATCACGGTGGCCATATTGTTTTTAGTTTTTGGAGCTATACCGCCAAGTACATTTTTAATCATGGAATTATTTTTCCTTTCCAACAGCTGTCTGCCTGACGTCACATTTAATAAAAGTTAATATAATGACAAGTTTAGAATACTGCAACATCATTGGACACCTAGGCCAAGGCTATCACATTTTAATGGTGAGTACGAGCAGTATAAAGTTATCAGATTGTTAGTTAAACCCTAGGTTGAGGAAACTGGGCCTTGACAATGCAGCGTCTTTGCTTAGCTATGGACTAATACTTTAGGGTGGACATAGATGAGTTTTCAGGGTGCAGAAGCGTTGTGTGAAGGTCATTTACAGTTCCTGGTTCTTGGACAGCTGCAGGCCACTATATAAATCTTCCAACATCCTTCCATTACCTTGTTACATTAGAGAAATGTGCATATTTGTAAAAACACATCCTCAATACTTGGAAAAACACTGCAGTCATAATGAGACAAAAAATACAAAGATTCAAAAACATACTGTACCAACCCAACTGTACGAAGAATATTAATTATAAGAAAAATATTGTACAAAATGATTATTTTAATTTATAATGCATTGCCAAATGACATGACAATATTAGAATGATTATGAATTTAAGAAGGTGTGGGTACTTAACAATTAATTTCGAAAGGAGAAATATTATTCTTATTTAGATACCGGTTTCGAATGTGACCGAAGCGGTTTTTACGATATCAAGGATGATTTTAATTTAAGTAAATCCTTGTACAGTAGGACAACGTCTTAATTGGGTCTCATTTACTCGTACTGAACCCTAAAAACTAACATCGCATCTCTGCAGAGTTTGAACTATAGAGTCTAGTCTTTTAATGAAACAAAAATAATAGTAGCCAGCAGATTACCTCAAGCAAGAGTCCGTCTAAGATATTCTGCACGAGCAGTAGTGAGCAAACTCTACAGTGTTTTGACATAAAGGTCACTGTAGCAGGTGAAGTTACTGGGGCAACGAGATAAGAAGAAACTTTTCGGAGTGACAAGCGCAGTGCAGTGTCAAGCAGGACTAAAACGGTGACACTGCGACTATAGCAGATGCTGATCATCGGGCAGGCGACTAGAAAATCTCGCCATTTCTTAATATAAAAAAGTAATAAGAAGCACATAATTTAAATGTATTTTTATGCGGATACCACATAAAGTAGCCATTGTATTAAGTTAATATTTCAATAATTTCTTGTGAATTTTAATTAAATTAAGCAACTGAACTGAGGAAAATATGATGATAACTTAGAGGGAACGAGCAAAAAGCTTATTTTATTAAGGAAATACCGAAATGAGTCGTCGGTTTTATTACATAAGAAAGAATGAGTTACGTAAACATATTTTGAAATTAAAATGAAAGACACAAACAAAACGGCTCTCTGTCGACGACGTTAAAAAACTTTAAAAGTGATTTCCAAATTGAGTTTGCAGAAAACGAATTAGGCAATGTCAACTTTTCAATAAACAATTTTCGTCAAATAGGAAATAAAAGCCGTGGGCGGAACCCCTCCGCAGCTTACCGTAAGTAAATAATGGACGTATTCTAAAATAACAAACGTAAAGTATGGAGTGGCGTCAAGGAATCAATGGACCGAAAATAGAATGCAATTTTGGCTCCTAAACTATATACTTATAGGTTTCGTTATATTGAACGAAAATAACACATGTTCTATTTGGAAGTGTCGTGTTTTAGAAAACAATGTAACTTGTTGGTTAAACGAACCATTTAACGTTACAAAGAGCGTACAGTAGTTTTGGCAGAAAAAAGCTTGTAACTTTCTTTGCCAACTCCTTCGTTCGCCTAATTAAATATAGATTGAGCATTCAGTCTGACTCGTTTATGGAGAACGCACTTAAAAATTGTTTCCCACGTATATGAGATTTTCGGTAATGTCCCGTTCTCACGATTTGCTTTTAGCGAATCAACTATATTTTATTTATATTAAGATGACATCACAAGGCTTTTCGGTGAAGTTAAAACAGTTATCGTCAGAAAGAATAAAATAAATAAATTATTATTCACTTAATTATTCTAGCTTATATTTCAGAAAAAGTATTCGTAAAAAAAGGATAAAGGTAAAGCTATGTCCATGTATTAGGGGCACAGAAAATAGGTAAACGTAGGGTTTATATAGAAAAATTCGAAATAAGGTACATTCCGAAAGAGTATTTTTTTTTTATTTCCATGTTCTTGTGATATCTTGTTTTTGTCAGTTATTCGTTGAAACAAATAAGAGGTGCAAGCATTTGATCACGCCTCGCAACCAAGAGCTTTGATAAGTTCAAAAATAAAAATTAGTCCTGATAACTGTCACGTAAGATCTGATGCGTAGTTATGAGGTATGTAGGTAGATAGAAGGTAATTGGTAGTGACCGACCTAAGATTCGGTTTCGGCAAAAGTCTTACTTCGGCACCAGTTTCGGTCTCAGTAGAAAATCTAACAAACCTTCGGACGCACCAAAACTCTGCGTTCGTGAATTATAGCGAGCCGCTTTGTTGACTTCGGGAGAGTTCGTGTCCGGTGTATCACCCTCTATCTTCACTTCAAGTGATTTTGTTGTGAGTTTATGTGTTATTTTTCGCGGAAGTGATTAGGTAATTGTTTATTTTTGTTATTATTTTTGTCTAACATATAGTATTCGCCTTCATTAAGCATTGAAGTTATTTCCGTTGAGTTATTCACTCGCGTCTCTGAATGATTACAATTATGCACATTAATATAGAGGTTAAATTTCATTTACACATTCATTTATTACTACAGTACCTACATTTGTATTAGGTATAGTTCCAGCGAGGCATTAAGAAAATAAATATGTAATATTTTCACATACTGCTACTTACTATTATTGTTTTTTTTTATTTCATTTTACATGTTTTAACTGTCTGTATTAGTGTCAATATATGCCAAACTTCAGTAAAAAATAGATTTTTAACATGTCTGAATGTAATAGATTTGGTTTCGCCCGAAACTGAGACAGATACCGAAGATTCCATTTCGGTTTCCGTATAAAGTCCTGTTTCGGTCGGTCACTACTAATTGGTATGTACAATACTTATTTCTTCATTTTTCGTTCAACTAATATTGTTTATGAATTGTTAATTCCATCAAAAATAAAAAATAAATCACATCTCATCTACGGATCATAATCAGTAACGCTTCAAAACCTCATCATCGAGCTTTTGTTTGAAAAGGCGAATATTAAAAAAAGTCGTGTCAACCTCCTTGGCTAAGGGTGGTTGAACCCGAGCTGAGAACACATGTGAAGGAGGGTGTCCCCTTGTCTACAAGGGGGACGGCATATCTAACAAACACCTGGATCGAGATTAAAAGTATAAAAGCATGGTATTATAAACAGGGCATCCGATAATTGCAATGGGGTTGCAATGTATGCGAATGTTTATTTCCTATAATTGATATTAAATAGTAGACCTTGAAGTCAATACGATTATAACTAGTCAGTAGAGACTAAAACTAATTTATTACGTCACAGGTACGTTATAAATTGGTTTTATGTACTATAGTGCAGAATCAAGAACTGGTTATTGTTTAGCTAAGTCTTAAGAACAGCATCGTACATCACTTAGATATGATTTAAAAACGAAAATCGATTTAATATGTGGATTTGCTTAGTTCCATACCTTACTTATGTCACGGCTTAAATACTAAACATACACCTATATTCCTCAACAGGGTAGACAGATGCCTTGAAAGAAACCATATTTTTTGTTCAGAAATGTTTTTCGGCCGTGTAATACAAAGCGAGGCTATTGCCATGCCATTGACTTGATACCGGACTGTTAACTAATAATTTCTTTGTCAGAAAACCTGCAAGTCGTCCGATCCAGAATATTCCCCAAATTCCAATACGACGCTTACCTTTCCATCATCAGCAATGATTCAACAGAAGTGACAAATGCTTAACAAAAGATGTTACTAGTATATATACGTTAAGCAACGTCCGCCGCGGTCATGAGTTGGATGGGTGACCGCTAGTGACATTACTACTGAGCGCTTCCGTGCTTCGGCGGGCACTTTAAACCGTCGGTCCCGGTTGTTGTCTTAGGATGGCAGTCGTTTAGCATGGTGGTAGGGCATTTTGTGAATATCCGCCTGGCTAGCTACCACCCTCAAGTAGAAAATTTGTCGTCAAGCTCCTAACGTGTGTTCCGGCAACTGTCCTTGAGAGCCAGTAATTCTATGTTAGCCTGAACAACATCTTCGAACACATCATCACCTACCATCAGGTGAGATAGTGGTCAGTAGTGAAAGGCTAACCTACCAAGCATAAAAAAAATGGTATGCCTATTCTGTTAGGTACTTCGCCGTGCTTATAGCTTATGATGGCGAGATACAGGCCTTGAGGGCCAAAAGCTGATATCGCGTCTCCACAATATTCCGAAGAATAAGGGCATGAAAATAAGACAAATCTTTATTGTGCAACAATGTTGATCACTTCCAAATCCTTTCCAAATAAGTTAACAACTCAATTTCAATTCTTACTAAATGGGCTAAAGTTATTCGTACAAAATAGCAACGTTTTGAATGAGCTGTTTAAAGCCCTAGGGTAACAACAATTAAGCGATTGTGGGCGCGCCGATAATAATAACCCTCCTGCTGTACAAGCTATTCAACAGTCTTGAGCAACCAGCTGGTGGTTTATAAAGCTAAATATATAGCTTAAGTTAAAAAATCCATGATGTTTCCTTGACCTTGTTACACAAAAGAAAAAATAATGCGAATAATTTATAGATTCAGGCGGTACTTTCCAGAAATACATAATTATTAATAACAAATAACTACATTACATTTAACATTTTAAGAATCGCTTTTACACGAACATCTGCCTTGAATCAGCGAGCGCACGATCGAAAAACTTAATTTGCGCTCGACGAGTCTGCCGCCAAGCACTTGACAGATCTTATGTTCCGGCAGTTGTTCTTGCGAGCCAGTTCCCATTATAAGTAAGGCATGTGGCACTTTCGAACACATCATCACTTACCAACAGGTGAAACTGTGGCAAAAGGCTAGATGGATGTCCGATTCATATTACCTTTTGGAATGTCATAACACATATTTTCTGATAACGGAATATCGGACTACAATCGGTTATTACGTAAATTGTGAACACGTAAAGAGATTAAATTCAATGTGCAATCCTTATGCGCCTAAAACATAATTTACAGATTACTTTGAGGCCATAAAATCTGATGGGGAAACGAAAATCCCCCAACTAGGGGAAGGTTAGACGTTCGTTTCGAAACAGGGGGCCGGGTTAATGAATTGGTTTCTCAGTTTTCTATTTCTGTTACATATTGGTATTACATATATAACTGAGCAGCGTGCAATCACATAGTCATGTGTAGGTTGTTGTTGAACATTACACAACAGCTTAGGGTTCATCTTATTTGTTCTTACTAACCAAAAAGTAGCGGGTATGCTACCAACAAGGGTCAACAGTCATCTCAACCCACACACCTACTTGGTGCGCGGGTAGAGATTCCCCCCAAAATAAAATTTATTATTTTTGTGTTTAATTCAACCCAGCTACAGTTCGCTTCAATTAAAGTACAGTCAATTGTAAAACTAAACAATTATTGACCTCGTTATTTGAGTATTATATAGTTATCTAAACTAGTATAATAAAGAGGAAAGATTTGATTGTTTGTTTGTTTGTATTGAATAGGCTTTGAAACTACAGGACCGATTTGGATATTTGGTATGGAAATAGTTTGAGACCCGGGGAAGGACATATGATAGTTTTTATCTAACTGCGCAAAAAGAGGTTATTGGTTTTGCGTGATAACCGATAAACCCGCGGGCGGTGCCGCGGCCGTAAAGCTAGTAACATAATATGAGGCGGGTCCGCGCGCTTCTAGATACTAAAATGATCAACATTTAATCAACCTTTTTCTAACAAATGGACTTATTATTAGAAAGAGACATATTCCATTGAACCGGGGCAACAGTACAGTCCTAAAAACGAGGACTGATTACTAGACACTTACTGTAACAGCTGACTCATCCACTACTGAACACAGCCTCCCCTATTAAGGGGGTATTTGCCATAATCCCCACGCTTGGCAGGCGACTTGGGGATCGCAGTGTAAGATGGCAGTTCTTTAGAAGGCGCTGCTGCCCACCTTCCAGTATTTTTCCCTTAGTCGCCTCTTACGACACCCACGGGATGATATGGGGAGATGCAATTCTAACCCGGCACCCCACGGGGGCGGACTACTAGACACTTATGTCGTAGCAACTAACGAGGCAATCTATAATTGTTTAATTTTGTTGTTGACTGTACTTTCCAGGCTGAGATTACGCACAAAAAATTATAAATTTTATTAAGGTGAGATTTGTGTTAAGTTTCATGTCTCTGTAAATTCATAATTACTTACTGGCTCTCAAGGACTGCTGCCTGAACAATCTGTTAGGTGCTTGACGACAGATTTTCTAAAAGCAGACCTGTGGCATAGCTGTCCATAGTTATTGCCGTTCGGCTATCCCTGCTTCAAATATATATACATATATATATAATATTCTTAAGATTCACGCAATCGAAACTGCAATTTATTGTTAGTTAGGCGAAATCGCACGATGCAGCCAGTTAAAGTTAAGTACTTGTCATTAATACTTCTAACCTAAATAATCATACAAAATATTAGGTCCTTACATATGAAATTGGCGTTTTGTATGGGAGGAACAAAAAGTCGAATATTTTTTAATATAATATATTTAATTAATCAAAGTATGAACCATTATTTTCTATGCACTTTTGCCATCTCATAGGTAGTTCATTGATCCCTTTACTAAAAAAACCAGTCGGACGGGAATCAATAAAATCTTTGAAGGCGATTTGGACTGCCCCATCAGAGTTGAATTTTTTCCCTTGCAAGAAGTTATCCAAATTTCGAAAAAAATGGTAATCTGTTGGAGCAAGGTCCGGGGAGTACGGAGGATGTCTTAGACTTTCCAATTGAAGCTCTTCTAATTTAGTAGCCGTCTGTAGCGCAGTGTGTGGTCTAGCGTTGTCGTGAAGCAGCAGTGGCGTGGAGCGATTGACCAGCCTAGGTTGTTTAGCCGCTAGCTTTTCCATCATGGTTTGCAATTCCTGACAATAGACATCAGCCGTAATAGTCTGTCCAGATTTGAAAAAACTGTAATGAACAATACCGGCACTAGTCCACCAAACGCTTACAAGTAACTTTTTTGGGGTTAATTTTCGCTTGGGGCAGGATTTGGCTGGCTGGCCAGGATCTAACCATTGCGCTGAGCGCTTCCGATTATCGTAAAGAACCCATTTTTCATCACAGGTAATGATTCGGTTTAAAATACCTTCATTATTGTGCCGGTTTAGTAATGTAACGCAGCAGTCGACGCGCGTTTGCCGGTTTGTTTCAGTCAATTCGTGAGGTACCCACCTTTCAAGTTTTTTAATCTTCCCAATTTGCTTCAAGTGAATTAAAACAGTTTTATCACTAACATTGCAGCCTGCAGCTAACTCGGACGTGGTTTGCGATGGATCCGCTTCCACAATAGCCTTCAACTCTTCATTATCAACTTGAGTCTCAGGCCGTCCACGGGGCTTGTTCTGCAGGTCGAAATTTCCAGAACGAAAACGTTGGAACCAAAAACGAACTGTGTTTTCTTTTGCAACACGACCGCCATACACATCATTCACCCTTCGAGTTGTTTCCGCAGCACTAGTGCCACGGCGGAACTCGTACTCGTAAATAATGCGATATTTAAGGTTTTCCATTTTGTAAAATGAGTGACGCAAACAGAAAAAAACAGAAGAAAAAAAACAAATGAATGACGATCATCGAAGCACAAATACATGAGTCTATAGCTGTACAAATTTGAATTTGGAATTCCTTACCAAAGAGGAGAAATTCGTGATTAAAGTGGCCAGTACGAAAAACGCCAATTTCATATGTAAGGACCTAATATAATAGGTACTTTAATATACTGGAATGGAATAATTTGTTATGATTCACCTCTTGTGTTTTCCGAAAGGATTTTCCGCATCAATTGTACAATCTATTTGGCACACTTAATGATGTGACACAATATATCTTCATAAGCAAATTTAGTTCAGACGATCTCGTTTTGTGATTCATAGACAATTCGAATGTATCCCATACTGTGTACACAAGAAATATTTGTATATAAGGCATATATTTATGTGTACTTTTATTGGTATAGACGTGCGTATATTTTATATATTTATTATTCGCGTTCTCGTAAATAGTTCTAAAATTTCGGTTATAAGGAGTACAATCATAGACGCGCGTCACGCGCCGAAGAAGCCTCACGCGCCGCAGTCATCGCAATTTCTGATGGTCTCGTGAAATTCGCGTAGTACTTGCCGGAGGAGCAGCTCGCACCGAACGAATAATGCTGTCTAATGACAGAATGCAGATAACATAATCCGAACCGCAACGCACTTATCGAACGCTTAACTAGATGACATCTTCCGCGGACGCTTGTGGAGTCCATATTTCTACAGTTTACTGAAAATCGGGTCTTTCTGCGCGGTATCGCGGATAGGTGTGCGTCATTGCATACAATGTCATATAATAAAGATTTATACAAATCTATCACTGCGGCGCGTGCGGTTTCTGCGGTGCTTATTTAGTCTAATTTTTGAGTAAATTCCTATCTATGTCTTTCTTCGCGATTCTACCTATATCATACTATAATCGGAATAAAAAGTAAAATGCAAGAAGATTCTCGATCGTGCGCTCGTAGAGTCAAGACCTCCTGAGGATACTTTGTGTAGAATCGAAACGCGTCGAAAATTCTTCCTGTTTGGCTGCGTGGCGTTTGTGACGTCACGTCGGCTTAACAGGAAAATTAGGCGGAATTGTCACTAGATATATTTTTGTATTTTTTAAGTGTTTTAGTAAAATATTAATTTGATGTTTGCATAAAATATTTTAAAAATATTTATTATTATTATAGATAAACTTATTTATGCAATCATTAAGTCAATAGAAATATTAGAGATAACTGTTTCGACCACATATTGGCAAATAACAAGCTGTAAGTACCAGGATAACATAGCAGAAGGAGAGCGCAATGTGGGCCAAATTATTAAACAGTATACGAACCAGAATCTAGAAGTATATGACTTGTATAAGTAGGGTTATGTTTTACCGGGGTGTAGTCGCGGGCGAAGTGCCAAAAGAGTCGCTAACAGTTCATCGTGTTCATTGCAATTATTTGCGGATTTCGCGAAAGTTCCCGCCTCTCCGACAAACCGGAATATTTTATTTTGGTGGATCATCTGTTTTGTTATACTTTGTGGTTGTGATAACGCTTTCGTTATTGTTGTTTCTGTTAAAGGCGTGTGTTTATTAGGGGACAACATGCCGAGAATTCCAATATTTTGTCTCACATTATTCGTTCAAATTTAGGCCCAAACGCTAAGGCCAACTTTATAAAAATTCAAATACTACATGACATATGAAACTGAAATTAATACACGCAAAACTAAAGGATATAACTAATATTCCTTCCGTTCAAAATTGTTAAACTGAAAATCATCTCTAAAAATAAAGCTTAGTTCAAGATTTTTCCCAAAATCTATTTTTCTATCCAACCAGATTTCATCCAATTATATTTACATAAACATTGATTTTACAAACACATTTTTTTACACACGATATGTACATATGGTTCATTTTCACTTAATTATATACAGGTAGTATCTTTCTGATGTATGGAATAACTCTTATTGCATGCGGAAGAGACTAGCCACTATAAAACTTTTTAATTACAAGATAATATCTTAAATAGTGTAACTTGATATTGGTCTCAACAATCAGTTTATTTTGTAGGTCAATAAATATATTATTGATTTCATTATTATTAATTTGCATACAGTCAATTTGGAGAACTTTGAAGAACTATGTGGCTTAAAATATATATATATATATTTTATTCAAGTGACAGCTGTCAAAATACTTAAGAATTGTCTAAAACAATTAATCTTGATATCAATTGTCATAAAATGTATCAGTTGTCAAATAATTTTTTTATTTTGTTCATGGGTACAAACGGGTAAAAAACCATCCGTGGCAACTATTTTTTAACCTAAGTACTGATAGCTTACATTTCTTAGATGGTATCTCGTGTGAATATGTAAGTTGTGCAATAAGACCAGTTGATTTTGATCGACTGATTTATGTTATTTTTATTCATAATAAGAGTTAATTTTTACACCAATCAAATAAAAAAAAAACAATGATTCTCAATGTTGGTAATAATCCAATTATTTAAAGTTACCCATAAAACAAAGCTACTTTGAACAGCCACTAAGACATACTATTCTCATAAAAGTTGCGTAAAATTAATCGTTTCCTTTAATTACAATTGATTATAGGTGTAAAAGAACATCGATTAATCAATTATTTATTTATAGCTGATAGGGGTGTCTTTGACCACTATCTCAAATGATGGTAGGTGATGATGTGGTCGAAGATGTTGTTCAGGCTAACCTAAAATTACTGGTTCTCAAGGAACACACCGTTAGGTGCTTGATGATTTCTACTTGAGGGTGGTAGCTAGCCAGGCCGGCATTCGCAAAATGCCCACGATGCTATAACGACTGCCATCCTAAGACAACAATCGGTACCGACGGCTTAACGTGCCCTCCCGAGGCTCTCAGTAGTAATGCCACTAACGGTCACCCATTCAAGTTATGTCCGCGGCGGACGTTGCTTAACTTGACTGATCGGTTAAGAACACGTAAGCAAAGAGTTGCCGATAAGATATGTCTTCTCTAACAACACAAAGGACAACGCAACAATATATGGTAGGGAGCTTTGTTAGGCACCTAATGTGCATGAACACCTCGCTGCAATTGACGCAAGTAGTGGCACGTTGCACAAATGGCAGATTTATGGTATTAGGAAATCCTTCAACAGTAAAATAGAGATAATTTGAAGCGAAACAATTAATCAAGAAAGGTACTCAATGTATAAAAATTAAATTCGTTTGTATTACAAAAAAAGTTCGCTAAAGGCGAGCATTGTAATAAATAATATATAAACAAGATACAAAACAATTCAATGAGAGTTTAAACAGCCACAAAAAGTAAGCCACATCATCAACAAATAACCAAACATTAGTACGAAACGAAGGAGATCCAACAAAACCGGATCTTTTGTCAAATTGCCAGCAAAAACTGTATGAATTATAGTACAAGAATCTCAGGTCAACGGCATCCAAGGATGTTGTAGCGCAACCAGGACGTGTACTAGAAAGGTCGACGGTAAATTTATGAAAAAAAATAAAATAAACAACCTCTGAGGCTGATTGCACACCCTAAAGAGGATCATTTTTGAAGTGTCAGTAGCGCCGTTCGACATTATTGGAACTTACTGGATGATGAATGTTCCCCGGCGGCGTCTCCGTGTTTGGGAGCTGGGGGAGGGGTGGAATGCCTTAGAAATGTGGCTCGTTAGATAGTAACAAAAACAAACAGAGCCGGGTGGTCCGGTGCCCGCCACCACCGCGTACCGGTATGAGCTTATATAATAGGGAGTAACCAAAGCTAATTTGTCTCATTGTCCTTAATACCGTTAAGATGAATAAAATTTGATTTGGTAAGTGTGATTGTCAAGTTTACTGTAATGATTTGTGTTGAACTGTGATAACGTCGCGATGTGTGATCTATCTTTCATATCCTTATCAGTACAATATGCCTTCTGCCACAAGACAAAGGACTACACATGGGCATGCATAATGTTATCTTTGGTTTTTATAGTACGCGGCTTTTCTGACGCCAACCCTCGATGGGAATAATGATATCAAGTCGGAGCGTTAAGGTTATCGTGCACATAGCGCTTTCCATACAAACTTAGTTTAGTCATATTTTAAATACCTATAATCACATATTTATAAAAATGATTCGAATAAATCGTTTGTATGAAAATTATTATTTTTAATGTTTACAGATTAATTATATAATAGATCGGAAAACTGGCAAACCAGATGCATAGATATTAGGCTCAAAGACTTGCATGTAAAATTTCACCGAGTTTGAACACTTGAACTTTTAACTATGTTGAAACTAGTTTCGCATGGAAAACTCTACGTGTACATTCGTTTTAAGATGGTAAGGAGTCTTGTGAAGCGCCCAATTTGCAGCAATACTCAACTCACATCGTCGTGAGGCCATGTCATGCTGCTCTTTGTGATCGGCAATAAAAACTTGAAATCAGAAATATATAAGCAGTAATAAGAAGATAATGTTATTGGTATAAGTTGTTACGAAGGTGAAATCCAGACTATGAGAAAATATGACGCAGGCAAAACGATTAATGAATGGCATAATCATAATTAATGTCAATCGATTGGCGATTTACGACATATCGTGTTTCAACCAACATGTTTGTGTTAGCTTACATCTCTAAGTCTGTATTTGGAATCTTCACCTTAGAGACTATACAGACTTTTTGATCATTATAACGTCATAAGGATACTCAAGTGTTTAACTTCTGATCCAGTTCTGGAGCCATGAATGGACAACTTGATTGAAAATCAAGTTAGGAACGATTCGCTCAAGAACCTTTTAATGCTAGCAAGCGGGGAAGTCCATCCAGCCTATGTTATCATATCATATAGATTTTTTTGTTGCCCTCACTTGCTGGTAATTGACGAGCTAATAGCAGAGCCTGCTTAGACGTTGCTAACCCGCTGCGGTCATGACTCTGATTGGAGATCGCTAGTGGCGTTTTACTACTGAGCGCTTCTGTGCTTCGGAAGGCACGTTAAGTCTACGACACCGGTTGTTGTCTAAAACAGCAGACAGCTGGCCAGCATTCTTAGGCGTATACCATGTTGGTAGAGCATTCAGCGAATACCCGCCTGACTTATTAGTAACCTCAAGTGGAAAAGCTGCTGCAAGTACGTAACTGTGTTCCGGCAGGTGTCCTTTAGAGCCAGTAATTCTAAGTTAGCCTGAACAAACATCTTCCAACAGTAGAGACATTTTTGTTGATGGAATTAAAAGCGAATTAAATTTTGTTGATGGAATTAAAGACATTTTTGTTGATGGAATTAAATACGAGGATTAGAAGTTTTATCCAACAAGATAAATCGAACGTTATGGCCTTAAGGGAACTGCTTTAAGTGTAGGGCATAAGGGGGGGAAGACTATACGTGGACCACTTGCCAAGCACGTGTCAAACGGGTTTTAATCACGTCTTAGAAGGAAAAACAGATGCAAAATGGCCTAAGGTCAATAATCAAAGTCAAATCGAAGAATGACCATAGACACATTTTCTAATACAGTAAAGACTGTATGATGATTGTCAGTCTACTAGAAGTAATATTGAAATAGACTATTACTACTAGGTACTTCACGTGAAATTAGATACATAAGAGCTACATCTCCGTATGACGCAGTGCTGCAGTCGTCATACCGAGATCGGACAGGCAGAAACTGTGTCACTGCAACTTTTTTATTTTTTATTGCTGATAGGTAGGTAAGCCTTTTACCACAACCTCACCTGACGGTAAGTGATGATATGGTCGAAGGTGGTAATAGGCTAAACCTAGAATTACCGGCTATCAAGGACAGCTGCCGGAACACACCGTTAGGTGCTTGGCGATAGATTTTCTACTTGAGCGTGGTCACTAGCTAGGTAATAAATGATGAATGTAACTAAGCTAACTAACAGTATGAAAAGACGTGACGCCATGGTATAACCAGACAAGTAGTTTGACTTCAAAGAGCGATACCAAACGCGGCTTGTCGATGTGTGCGCGCACGTACGCACGTACCACAGCATGCACACTAAAGCAAATATCTAGCGTGTCTGGAGTGCATTAATTTATTTAAAAAGAACGTAATTATTAAAAATCATAAAAATCGTGTGTGTAGGTAGCTACGAATTGATTTGCTTTAGTATACATATATACATATTACGGGTTCCTATAAAATTTAAGATATGGACTACCGTGCGCATCAGATTATAGTAGAGATTAGACATTTGAATCTCCTACGGACCTACAGTCAGACGTCCTTTATAATATTACTGTGGGAACGCTTACCATTAGGTTGGCGACATGTCCGTTTCATAACTTCATCACAAAAAAAAACTAAATAGCATAGGACCTATATTAATTGGTTCATTTCTGATGGTTGTTTTCAGTAAAATAAGGAATTTGATAGAAACTTATCTAATTCATTTTAGTTTTGTCTATCAATACATAATTGCTGTTCAACGCAGTAACGTGAGATATTATGTAAATACCTTACGAAACAAGTTGTCATCAAACATTCGTATAAAATCCTAAAAAATTTCATGAATTGCATTCCAATAACAATGCGTAGGAAGTGTTTCTAAAGTACACAAACAGCACATTTTATAAACTGACCTTCATATAAACGTCGTAACGTAAAGTAGAAAATTATTTACTTATATCAATGTGATACGCACACACTTCTATTCATACTGATACATACTTAAGAAGCGGAAATATTATGCTGAAATTCCTTCACTACGTGTCTTTCTATCTTAGAATAGAATATCATTTATACCATTTGTAGACTCATATTACTCTATAATACATTAAAAAAAACAGTAATCATTAGTAATTATATGTTTTCTTTGAGTTGCCAAATAATAATATATATATTTTAATAAGGTCCTCGTGTAGTTTCAAACTAATACAAGTTACATATTGAGGGTTTTGAGAAGTAATTAGAGCGAAGCCGTTAAACGCCGATAACGAAGTACGCAAGAGCAGCGCGTGCGCACACAACGTACAATTACATTAATTGTCCACCATTTATCGACAGCGTAACTTTGCTATATATATGCACAACCAATAATATTCACAAACCTATAAATTTTCTTATCAATCTTATTATCCTTATCATTTATTTTTTCATAATGTGACGAGAGGACAATAAGCCCATCTGATGGTAAGCGCCACGCTTATCCTTTACAGTTGCAGTGTTACTTTCTTGTTCTGCTTGACACTGCTCTGCTCGTCACTCCGAGACATTAGTTCTTCTATCTGTTTTTTTTAAGTTATTGTGACGGTACTAGCCCGAGGCCCACGGTGGGCCTCGGGCTAGTACCGTAAGGTGCAGGTGGGCGGCCCACCTGATATTAAATGGACTAACCTCTGCCTATAACAGATCCATTTCGTCAACGACGAATTGCACTGTACCCGTCACGCTGAGACGTACAGTTGTTAGGTCTCATGTGTCTGTAATTTTACTGGCTCTCAAGGACTGCTGCTGGAGCACACTGTTAGGTGCTTGGCGACAGATTTTCTACTTGAGGATGGGCGCTAGCAGGCGGGCATTCGCAAAATGCCCTTCCACCATGCAGTGAAGCTCAAGCCCGCGGCGCGATTCGAACCATGGACCAGCTGCGTGGCAGTCTATAGCCAATGCCACTGAGCCATTACTGCCTCAAAAAAAATAACTGGCTATAATGTCCGTCACGCTTAAACACAGTGATTCACACTGCTCCGATGCAGATTTTTCAAACCTATTCATCATCATCAGCCGGAAGACGTCCACTATTGAACAGATGCCTCCCTTATAGAACGTCACAAAGAACGGCTACTAGTAACCACTGGCTATCCGCGATAGTTACGATGTCGTCAGTCCACTTAGCGAGGGGTCTACTAACTCTACGTTTTCCGGGGTAATGTGGTAACCACTCGAGAACCTTTCTTCCCCATCAGTTATCAATACGTCGAGCAGGCCTATCCATTACCCATTACGACTTCAACTAGCAAATTCGGAAAGTTATGTCGGTGACTTAGGTTCTTCGACGAATATCCTCGTTCCGAATCTTTTCGCGCAAAGAACTCCGAGCATAGCTCTCTCCATAGCTCGTTGAGCGGGTCTGAGCTTGGCACGGGCCACAGTTAAGGACCACGTCTCTGTGCTATAAGTCATCACTGGCAACACACACTGGTTGAAGAATATAAAGACTTCAGGATGTTGGACGAGAAGATGTCGCGTAACTTCCCGAATGCTGCCCATCCGAGTTGGATTCTTCGGGCGACCTTTTTGTCGAAGTTGGACCTACCTATCTGATATATAATATAAAGAAACCTACCACCTGATAAATCCAGTCCAAAACAGTAATTTCTTTAGTTACGGCTTAAATATTGTTCCGATTTAATGATATTTTGTAGGAACAACTTAGCCAGAAGGGATTACATAATATTTTTAAATAAAACCCCAAGGCGGAGGTCATCTCATGACTACAGATTTTATATACATGTATTTGGTTTTTCCATTCAGTTTATTCACTTTGATTTAAACAGGTGTTTTTATTAATAAATCATACGGAAAAACTGGAATGGTGCGGACCAAGTCGTAAAGAGATTCTTACCTCGTCTGACGTAAGTTTGTACGGAACCCGGGACCGCTTTTTATTTATAATCTTTTACACTAAAATTGTTTGAACTATGGCCGGAAATGACGTTGAGAAGAAGCGATTAAGTGAACGTGAACAGTGATCCAAATGATCACACGTGTGGCCCATTTTATTTAAACTGTTTTGGTTATGTATGTTATAACTGAATGGTGATGTGAACACATGTATATTGTATGAGTTGTGGATTGATAGTGTTTTCGTTATTAGGGTTTATGAACTCTTCCTTTCATTCATCTCAATGTGTGGCTGTGACCTAGCACATAAAGCTCCATTACGGCACGTTAAGATATGCAGGCCATACATTTTATACTAGATATTGTAATAGACTATACATACATTTGATTATGGATGTTATTTCAGGCTAAAGCTAGAATGGGCTATGGCTATCAAGGATAACTGCCGGAAACACCGTTAGCTGCTTGGAGACAGATGTTATAGTTCAGGTTACTACCAACCTAGCCAGGAGCGCATTCACAAAATGCCGTACTAAAACGCTGTGAAGCTCAAGGACACGGTTAGATTTGAACCACGAGCCCCAAGTACGCCAGTTAGCACTCATCGCCACTAGGCAATCATCGCTTGAATAGTTACAATAGTACTATGTAAACGATTTCGGCTAAGTGAGGATTGACTTTTGGTAGTGCAAACTTCAGTCTCAACATGGCCTACCCAAAGCGTCGTTTGCCATAGAATCAGCAAAGGGAGAGATGGACTGCACACTGAGTGCTACCTGCCACCGAACAATATGTGACATTCAGTCCGGAATCCTAGGCGCGTGACCTCTTGGCTAATTTTTATTATTTGGCTTTAAATTACAGTATAAGGTATGAACAGAATCTTCAAATTATTAACAAGGTACTTTAGGTTTTGATATGCTTAGACTTCGTAATGATAATGGTCTGAACTGTTACAAAGTTTATTTGTTATGAAAAGTTATATATATATATATATTACTGTATCAGCCGGATTGTCCGCTGCTGAACACAGCCTCTTTTTTTTACCATAATCATAATAGCCATGCTTGGCAGACATCTTGGGGATCACAATTTAAGTTATCAGTTCCTCAGAAGGCGCTGCTGTCCACTTTCCAGTATTTTACCTTTAGTCGTCTCTTATATCAGACATAAATAGCAACTTGGGTGACATATTGAATCAAACTCTACATAAGTAAGTATATTGAAGTCTAGTTCACGAGAAGCAAAATATGTTTCAGATACTTTTTCTTTCTGGATCCCCCTCTAGCATGAATTAATATATATATATACATTTAAATTTTTAGTTTTAGATCAATATTGTACAAAAAATATACTTATTTTCAGGCTTGCAAATCACTCTGTTCATACGGAGGGAAAATAGACAAAGTGATAGAGCTCCGTTTGACTTCTCCAATCTGACTCAAATTGTAAATAGAATGTAAAACGGTGCATCAAGAAGTAAGGGTAACAAGGTACGTAGAGAAAACACAGGAGAACTTAAAATTCACATCTGATATATGAGGTTGAGAATGCAGAAGGCACAAAATATTTTCCTCTTTCTGATGGCTATAATTACATCAGTTACTGCCACAGTTCATGACAAGTACAGAGGTAAATCACCTCTATGTACTGTCACTCACTCTCAAAACAAATAAAAGTGTTAGCAATATTTTGCAACAATGCCTTATCTACTATTTTATGTTATTGTTTTATTTTGGCTTATAAATTATTATGTTACTACACTAGTCACCAAGATGTTGCTAGGTACGAAATTAGTGGTTATTCATGAATGATGTGAATTTCATATGACAGTAATTCTTGCACATCCTAGATAAGAACAGCAATAGAAAAACATTTTGTTTAAGAACTCTTACTATACAGTTTGTGATTACTCACATGACAAAAATGCTTGGACAATTCCGCTTCTACCAGGCTGTCCTACGTAATTTAAACAAATGTTGTAATATTTTATTATAGGTATAGTATGTAACACATTGTTAAAAGATGTTTAAGAGAATGGCCCAAAGTTTCTTGCCCGTTCTTCTCGCAGTGCCTCTATACATTTTTTTGCTGAATGTAGCAGTACAATGTAGAATATTTTAATATTTAAACTTGCGTATAACAGCCTCGTAGGCGCCTAAATTGATACTAAATAGATTTTGATTGACTTTGACTTTGTAAGTTTCATTCTTACATATAGATGAGTGTGATTCTAATAACGGGCGCTGACAAGTGACTATACAGCTTTACTGGAACAGATCTATAGCAAAACAAGTAGATAGTAGCAGAAAAAAACAATATAATCTTGATCATATTTTCTTTGCCTTGTTAATTCCATTACGCATTTCTTTAAAATTATCTTGATGGAATAAAATTGCAAACTTCACTCTAAATTGCTTGTAACAAAAATATCGTAATTTAATAATGTAAGTATATGTGTATAGATATATAAAAATAAAATAGCAAGACCTTATCAGATAATTGACGTTTTCGATTTCAGCTACTAATTTTGTCTCAATAAGCTTTTTTTTTATTTTTACCTAAACTAATCTTTTACCATCGCTGCCTCGTTCACTTCTATGCAGTCCAATGATGATAATATTTCAGCATTTCTCAGTGTCTCTAATACAAAATATAATAGCTTATTTTGGGGCAATATTCTGATAAAAGTATCTAAAATATAAATTATGATAACCGAATATACCAATTTGGGAGGTTTTTACTAGAAACTTAATTATTGTTTTTAGAGGTACTATAGGTCTTTGATTAGGTACCCGCAACTACAACTGATGCTATCAAAATGTCAACACTGAATAAGTCAGCAACAACAGCTCGGTGGCTATTGACTGTACTACTGTTTCATAACTAGTGCATTTTTAAATAATTGAAAAAAATATATAAAGTTACAGAAAAAAAGTAAAAAAATTGTTGACAGTATTGTTATAATTTGATAGTGCAGCGTTGCCATTTTACATTGTTTGTTTTTTCCAAAGTAGAGATACTTCTCTTGTTGTTAATGTTAGGAATAAAAATAATTTAAGTAAAATTCTTAAATATTTTGATTCAAGTAATTTTGTGCTTCATAATCTTTTTATGTATATAGTTATAGGTATATATTTATGTATGTTTCAAAACTGGTAAAGGTTTACTTCCACTAACAGTAAAATTTATATTTAACTAAAAAGTTTTTGGTTTCTTTTGGCAATTATATAAATAGTTGGTTCTATTCAATCAAGCGCAAGTAGGACTTCAATCTATTAGGGTTCTGCATAGCTAAAGCCGTGAAAGAATGTTTGTTTGTTGATTGATCACAGTTTATAAACTAAATTATAAATCAGAGTTATCAGTACTTTTTGGTTGAATGGAGAAAATGGTACATTCCCAACTAGGTACATAGTTTAGTTTTTGAGATAGAGCTTGACACATATAGTTCTAAATTGACAACTATGGCAGCCCACCTATAGCAACTTTTAAATAAAATAAAAAAATTATATTCAACTTACTGAGTCTTCATAAACGATGATCACATACAAGAATGCAAAAAAACTTAACCTCAACCTTAGAATTTCTAATTTTAAAATTATTTTTATTATTTCTAACATTGCATCAAAATTTTAGATATTTGTTTCTGCATTTATGAGCTGCGGAGTCGTGACGTTCTGATGGACAGACAGACAGTTGAGTCTCATTAATAGGGCTCCATGTTACCCTTTGAGTGTGAAACCCTAAAAACTGATTAAAATAAATTAAATACCTATAACAGTAATGAATCCTTTACTTAGTAACAATAATAATATTTTTCTTTAGATATCAGTGGGATTCTCGAGTGGCCTTTCGTAATTGGTTTTTCCGACAAAAATCCCGAATGAGTCTATCAATTTTGATTTGTCAACTTGAAGTTGGACTTTAATGACTTTAGAAATAAAGTGTTAAATTGCTCTTATTGGGCAATTCAGGCATTCATGAATTAATTACAACTATTATCTTTATCTATGATATGAAAGGATTAACCAAAAAATTGTTAAATTTATGTCTCCATTGTTAGCACCTTTACAACACACAAATATGTAAGACATTACCAAGCACAGAATTGGATTGTCCACTGCTGAACAGAGCATCCGCCATTAAAGGGGGGTTTGCCATAATCCCCATGCGTGGCCGGCATCTTGGGGATTGCAGTTTAAGATATCAGTTCCTCAGAAGGCATTGTTACCCACCTTCTGGTAATTTACCTTTAGTCGCCCTTACAACACCCACAGGTAGGAAGACAAGGGGGGGGCGCATTCTAGCCTGGCACCCCATGGGCACAGAATTGCTTGAATTAAAATGTAATTTTATTTTGAGTAAATTTATTTATTTTGTTTTTAAGTGTGGCTAAGTGATAATGAGTTTGCAGGTGGTATCATACTTATCAGCCATAACATAGAATTACTGGCTCCCACAAAAAACAACATTTGATGCTTGGCGACAGATTTTCTACTTAAAGGTTGTAGCTAGTCAGGTAAGCATTTGCAAAATGGTGTACCACCAAGGAAATGTTTAGTCATTTATCTACTGAGCCATTGTTAATCAATTATTCTGTGTTGACATTTCGATTGAGTTGCATCAGACTGTACTACTAGTACCCACTTGCAGACCCATAGTATACCTACATACACATTGAATGCGATAATTAAATTCCTAGTAAAAATCCTCCTTCATAGACCCTTTTATTGTTTATCAAGCATGCATCTGAATATTGCCACAGAATATATTATAATTTATATTTGTTTGTCATTTGGCATTCATGTCATTTGTTAATGACCACTCTCTACTATATACCACCAGGTGTACTGTGGATACTAAAGACCTATTACATATGTTAAATAATTAGGCGTTGGCATTCATTTACTATGTGTTGAGACACTTTCCCTAGGTGCATCATTGGGCCATATTCTTGCATTAAATTAAGTATATTATTTTATCAAGGAATGTGCCAGTGCAAAAGATTGTTCATTTTCTGATAATTGGATGTGATGTGCTGTAGTCTTTATATATTGGATGATTGTTTCATAGTGATATTGTTCTCTTATTGGAAATAGCAGGATAAAAGTGTTTATTAATTTTCATCAGATTATCCTGTTCTTAATTCTTTAATAGTTTGTTTTGATTGAACTGTGAGTCATTATCATAATATTCATCACGTCAACCGGAATGTCCAAATGGTGGACATTCTAGTTGATGTGATGAATAATGAAACTGGGTTGCAGCCCACCTTTTGGTATTTTGCCCTCAGTCACCTCTTACGACACCAACGGGAAAAAATGGGAGGGTGACATTCTAACCCGGCACCCCACACAGTGGTGGGTGAGGAGTAATTATTAGTGTTATGGAAATTAAGTATATGAGTGTTATTTCAGTTTAAGTGTTTAGTCAATTCTATGTCTATTCCACAGCTAATAATTTTATTTTCATTGGTATGCTGTTTTTCAAGACCCTGGCCATCCCTGAGATATTAAAAAGTTTAATAGCAGTGTATCTAATGAATAAGTCAATGAGAGAAGGTATTTTTCATGTCAATGTTTAACACATATATATTACTATTTATATTACATGTTAAGTTTTAATAACCATAGAGTTCTTGGATTATGTCGTTAACTCATTGTTACTCTTCACTTGACGGTATAAAGATGACAAAACAAAACCCTATTGTTGAGGCAAACCTGTCTGCCTGTCCATCAATTTATCTGTTAGTTATGAATGGTCTGAAAACAAAATAAGATAAGGTTTGCACACAATATGCAACTACTATACAGTTTGCTTCTCGTCAATTTTGAGGTCCTGTCTTTAAGATGGGTTAGAGTTAAAGTAGTTACTTTAACTCTAACCCATCTTAAAGACAGGACTCAAAGCAAGGGCTTAGTTCAGACCCACTAATGATAGTGTCAAAACATAGTTATGTTTTGACACTATCATTAGTGGGTCTGAACTAAGCCCTTGCTTTGATTTGATTATATGTATGTGTACTGATTTTCTAAACAACTAGTAAATAGATTTCACTTCAATACAATTCTATTGCCTTTCTATGTAATTTCATGAGAATTGGAATTCTATGTAATTAGCCATTTTCAAGCAAATGCATAAATGAAGAGGGTCCAAACATGCTTCCTTTTGTCCACTTCAAATGGAATATGGTTGGATCTTAGGATGAGCATCTAAAGTGGTACTAGTAGGATCTTATAAACTCTGGATGGGCTGGGAAGAGAGCTCTACTTAAATAGTAAATGGGAGTGCTAATGTGCATTATACAGAGGCCCCTGATCTTACTCTTCACCTGCAAGATGAGGGACCCAGCACCCACATAGTGAATGGCAATATCTTTCAGGAAACCTTTGTAAGTTGGTACTTACAAAGGTTTCCTGAAAGATATTGCCACCACTCAGCAGACATAATTTATTTACCATTGTATTGTGTATCATTTTTCTCACCTAATGGTAAGTGATGATGTAGTCGAAGATGTTGTTTAGATTAACCTAGAATTACTGCTCTCAAAGACAGCTCCGGAACACACCGTTAGGTGCTTGGCGACAGATTTTCTACTTGAGGGTGGTAGCTAGCCAGGTGGGCATTCACAAAACCACCTATACCACCATGCAAAATCATGCCTATCTTTAGAAGCAGTGAGTGTAGAAGGTGTGATTGGATAGTGGTAACATTTGATGGAGTTTTAGCAAGAGTTTATATTCTTCTCAAGGTGTGTGGTGAATTACTGGGTTGTGTTAGTTAACCATTGCTGGTGATATATGGAACATTGTTTCTTGTGTCTTGTAGATAAATAGAAAGTGTATCTTGAACTTCTCAGGGTTTATTATATGTTAGTTTAGCTGTATTGTTACAGCTAAACTAACACATAGCTTGGGGTGTATTGTGTGCAGTATATTGTGCGTTGCTTAGAATAATATTTACTTAGAAATAAGTATTCGCAAAATTGTATCAGAGGACTAGATCCCGCAACATTGTCTGAGTGTAGGTACTTTGTTCTATTAGTTGGTTCAGTTAATTTAGTTTTATTGAATTCATTAAAATTAAATTAAATATTTACCTAAAGGAGGACCTGTAATTCCCATCTTTGTGAAAGTTCATAAAGTTATTATATAAATAAAGGTATGTTTCTTCAGCCAAAGTTTCAACTAAAGTTTAAGTTAAACTTTGGCTATATAAACATACCTTTACTTAATACATGAACACCAACAGTTAATTTTAGGTAGACCAGGCTATTGTCATTTTCTATATTTGCTGCTAAATAGTTATATAACAATTTATTTATTAACACTTTGTTGATGTGTGTTACAGATTCGGACATACCTAATTAATACTTGTTTTTATGACTTAGATAACTGCAAAAGTAAGTTTTCATGTGTAAATCATATAGCTATACAAGTTATAGAGCGTTATCTCTTTCACACATATTTAGGAAAGCATATAGCCATCACTGTTTCTCCCTTCACTCCTTGGCAAGAGAAAGTAACAATAGAAAATTAACATCTCAATCTCAATACTCAATAATCTGTGAATCAAGTTGTCGTAAAGCCTATTTTCAAGCAATAATCAACATCATAAATAGGTAAGTATACAATATCACCAATTAATTGCCATTTTATAACCTATAGGTAAGTACATCAACAAAGTTGGTAGTAACAGTAGATAAAGTTATCTTTATCAAAGAATTCGTGATTGAGATAAAAATAACTGTTACACAGAAAATCAAGTATGTTTAGTATATAAAGTAAACATAAACAGGTAAACTAACCCTTTCTTCATGAGCCAGCTCTGTTGGCACCAATAGGTAAAGGAAGGTTCCAAAGTTGAAAACACTCATCCATTTTACGAACACTCATTAGTTAACACAATTCATATGGTTTTACGTTAGCACTACTAGTGACAATCAAAATAAAATTCCACTTTTTGCTGCGCTAAACGCAGACGTCATTGACAAACAACTGAAGTGACGAGTTATTGCACGGAATCACAGAGTGGATGAAAACACTGCGTATAATATGGGCCATTACGCTGGCATATCACAATTCTTATCACTTGCGGTTATTATATTACTAATCACTTCGCCTGTTTCGGTTATTTATAAAAATAAAAAGGTAAAAAGCAAAAATTTACTCGTAGACAGCATTCACGACTTCGCACACTCACTCACGTAACGTGCGGATTTCATTCGCACACGCACACATGTATGCAAAAGTCAAAATGACAGTTGGTTGAGTTATTTTTTTTCACATTGGATTCGTATTATTTGAACAATAATAATTGAAGCGATTCCTGCCCGTGGCATAAAATTTTGTGTTTCAATAATTTGTAAAGTATGATTTTCACTTAGCATGCGATAGTACTTCTAATCATATTTAAAAATATAGAAGGGTAGTGACATCATTCCGAGAGTTAAGTGTTAGAAAAAGTACTTCTTTCGATCAGATGAAATCTAGTAGTTTGGTTGATGGCCGCGCACCGTCCCCTATGACGGTTAAGGTAATACAATTGGAGCCAAAATTTAGGCCAGAAATAGTGTGCTCAAGTGGCCGAACGGTTTAGGCATCCGGCGCAAATCGGAGGTCGCGGTTTCGATTCCCGCCCGGTGAATAACATTTTGTGTTCCAATCATTTGTAAAAAATAATATTTGGCATTCGCCAAAGCAATCATTGTTTCATCAACTCGCGTTTATACATGTAATATTTTTGTAAAAGGTTATATACGCGTATAAAATGTTTACTAGTAATTTAAAGGGTTATTGGTAAAATGCTAACAACCTCTTAGGGTTGACTTCTGCTAGTCCTAACAAACATTTTGAGATGTTTTTTTTTTTGTTGCTTATGTGTATTTGACAAAATAAGCACGAGGAGCACCTGATGTTAGAAGTCTCTTGTGCCTGTAATATATACATATTTTTATTACTTAGCTCGATGTAAATATTTAAAATTTATGTCTATTAAAAGGGAGCGCCCGGCGCGTTCCAGTATTGCCGCAACGGGCGCTCTTGGCTCTGAGAGACTCAAAACTTAAAACAATAAGTTTTCTAGTACTGTCTGATCTGTTCTGTGTCTCATAGTAAAAGACAATGCCTACTCGTAGATTATCTGTCTATGAGACTTCGATCACTAATATATTATTGATCGAAACTACGAGGGTTAGGGCTGAAAATAATACCACTGTGGAGTTTGAATATATTATATTACTAACAAGGAGTGAATGTGAACTTTATGATACAATAAGTAAAAACAAGTCATCAGCTGAAAATTTAGCTGTATATAACACGAAAAATAACAACAGATGTTTAGACATTTGTTCGAATTTAAACTTTGAAATACAGATTTATAAAGTGTTTCGAAATGCAGAAAAAAAAACTGTTGTACTGAGCGAGGAGTATTATTATATCAAAAGATTGCCACAGAAAGAAGATTGAATGTGGATCGTTGTCACATGACTCCCAAATTTAAATATTAGGTCCTTACATATGAAATTGGCGTTTTTCGTACTGGCCACTTTAATCACGAATTTCTCCTCTTTGGTAAGGAATTCCAAATTCAAATTTGTACAGCTATAGACTCATGTATTTGTGCTTCGATGATCGTCATTCATTTGTTTTTTTTCTTCTGTTTTTTTCTGTTTGCGTCACTCATTTTACAAAATGGAAAACCTTAAATATCGCATTATTTACGAGTACGAGTTCCGCCGTGGCACTAGTGCTGCGGAAACAACTCGAAGGGTGAATGATGTGTATGGCGGTCGTGTTGCAAAAGAAAACACAGTTCGTTTTTGGTTCCAACGTTTTCGTTCTGGAAATTTCAACCTGCAGAACAAGCCCCGTGGACGGCCTGAGACTCAAGTTGATAATGAAGAGTTGAAGGCTATTGTGGAAGCGGATCCATCGCAAACCACGTCCGAGTTAGCTGCAGGCTGCGATGTTAGTGATAAAACTGTTTTAATTCACTTGAAGCAAATTGGGAAGATTAAAAAGCTTGAAAGGTGGGTACCTCACGAATTGACTGAAACAAACCGGCAAACGCGCGTCGACTGCTGCGTTACATTACTAAACCGGCACAATAATGAAGGTATTTTAAACCGAATCATTACCTGTGATGAAAAATGGGTTCTTTACGATAATCGGAAGCGCTCAGCGCAATGGTTAGATCCTGGCCAGCCAGCCAAATCCTGCCCCAAGCGAAAATTAACCCCAAAAAAGTTACTTGTAAGCGTTTGGTAGACTAGTGCCGGTATTGTTCATTACAGTTTTTTCAAATCTGGCCAGACTATTACGGCTGATGTCTATTGTCAGGAATTGCAAACCATGATGGAAAAGCTAGTGGCTAAACAACCTAGGCTGGTCAATCGCTCCACGCCACTGCTGCTTCACGACAACGCTAGACCACACACTGCGCTACAGACGGCTACTAAATTAGAAGAGCTTCAATTGGAAAGTCTAAGACATCCTCCGTACTCCCCGGACCTTGCTCCAACAGATTACCATTTTTTTCGAAATTTGGATAACTTCTTGCAAGGGAAAAAATTCAACTCCGATGGGGCAGTCCAAATCGCCTTCAAAGATTTTATTGATTCCCGTCCGACTGGTTTTTTTAGTAAAGGGATCAATGAACTACCTATGAGATGGCAAAAGTGCATAGAAAATAATGGTTCATACTTTGATTAATTAAATATATTATATTAAAAAATATTCGACTTTTTGTTCCTCCCATACAAAACGCCAATTTCATATGTAAGGACCTAATATTTACATATCCAAAATTCGTTGGCTGGAACAGACTGTGTTTAGACAGGCGTTGAAAAGTTTCTATTTGTCGGCTGACCAGAATCATTACAAACTGTCTAAGTGTTATTTGAATCATCTTTTATCAATTCTCCAGAAGTTAGATACGCAATATTTACTTGTCCTGTTTCTACCTCAATATAGTAAAGTAGTATACAATATAGTAAAGTAGGTTCAATACCTACGGTTAATGCTCACAGTTGACTTACGACCCATAATATTTAATTTGAAGTTTGGTCGTTCCGTTTAATAACCTGGTATAATGGTCGTAGATAACCGATGTGAAGAAGTCATTATTTTTTCATTTAATTATCACCTGATTTCTAAATTAGCTACTTCTACATACATTCTTCATTCAAATTTAAAACAATCGGCACAACTCTTACTTGTCTGATCTAAAGAACATTTTAACCTGAGCTCTCATTGAGAACATAACTAAATTACCTTTTTTTATAAACAGCATAACTATTTACTGTCTGAATAATGGAAAAGAAAGTGAAACTTTTGTATATATTGGTTTGATTGTCGGTATTATACTTGATTAAAGATCTCGTAATTTTTAAGATCTCATCATTATGATCTTGTTTTCATGCTGTACTTTTTATCGTTCCTCTTCCATCCTCCATCCCTTCACAACATCTTCTACCTCCATAACACAGATTTTTCCCTGAACCGACCAGTAGCCCTCGGGGACCTCCCACTAGTTAGTACTTACTGGTTGAAGAGGACTTCTCATCATATTGTCTCTAAACTAAACGTGTGTAGCCGTCGCTATGTCTATAAAAACGAATATCGACAGTTGTGTTTGTTACGAAGCTGATACTGAACGCAATGTCATGCGGTTTCTGAAATCCAAAACGAAAGAAATAAAAAAATCATGGTTCCTGGGATTATTCGATAAATATGCGATTTCGCCTTGGCGTATGGTCTCTCGCAGTTGGTTAACACACCAACCAGAATACCAGATGTCGAGAACCATACACCCTCTTTATTGGATCTGATGCTGACTTCTCACCCGGATCAGTACCAGATAACAGTTGAAGCGCCCCTAGGTTCTTCTCACTGCTGGTTCTGTTCACTGCCTGGTACGATCTAAGGTAGCGATCGTGCGCAACCATCGTAACGTGCCTCTCGGGAGTCGTACGGTGTGGCACTACCAGTCTGCAGATTGGGATGGACTAAGAGAATTTTTCTCGTCCTACCCTTGGAGGCAGATTTGCTTCTCCTCGGATGATCCAAACGTGTGTGCAGACTCCATCACTGACGTCGTGCTTCAGGGTATGGAATGTTACTTTCCTAAATCTGTAGTGCGCGTTGGTGGTCGGAGCCGTCCATGGTTTAATAAGTATTGCGCTGACTCATCCGGTCAGAAAAACGCTGCTTATAAAACCTGGACCGAAGCACTTGCACGTAAAGATCCGAATACGGCCGAGTTGAAGAAGAAAATGAATGCTGCCAGCGTTCCAGTTACCAGCGTTACGTAAGCCGGATGACTCTCTGGCCCACAGTGCTAAAGAGAAAGCCGACCTTTGGGACCTTTTTACTCTCTTTGCCTCTAACTCGACTCTCGACGATAGGGACGCAACACCTCCGGTAATCCACGGATGTGCGAGTTCCATGCCAGATGTACGTTTCTCGCAGAGAGCGGTACGGAAGGAACTCTTATCCTTGATGTGCGAAAGTCGAGCGGGCCGGATTGCATCTCAGCTATTGTCCACAAGTCATGTGCTCCTGAGTTGGCTCCGGTGTTAACGCGCCTTTTCATGCTCTTCTACTCCAAAGGATGCGTGCCGTCTTCGTGGAAGGTTGCTCTCGTACACCCCATTGCCAAGAAGGGTGACCGTACAGACCCATCAAACTACAGGCCTATAGCAATCACTTCTCTACTCTGTAAGGTGATGGAGCGTGTAGTAAACAACCAGCTCCTAGGTTACTTAGAGGATCACCAACTGATCAGTGACCGTCAATACGGTTTCCGTCGAGGCAGATCAGCTGGTGATCTTCTAGGTTACCTCACTCACCGTTGGGCTGATGCAGTCGAGAGTAGAGGAGAAGCTTTAGCTGTCAGCTTGGATATTGCTAAGGCTTTTGATCGGGTCTGGCACAGGGCACTTCTTTCGAAGTTACCATCCTACGGTCTTACCGAGGGGTTCTGCACTTGGGTCGCCAGTTTCTTCTCTGGACGGAGTATTCGTGTCGTTGTGGACGGAGCTTGCTCCGATCCCATGCCGATTAATGCTGGCGTCCCTCAGGGATCAGTGTTATTGCCTACGCTATTTATTCTGCATATCAATGACATGCTACAAATCTGTAACATGCATTGCTATGTGGATGATAGCACGGGCGATGCGCAATATTCTGGCCGTGCTAATGCCCTTCGCGTCGAAGTAGAAGGAAGCAGAACTGTTCTTGTGTCTGAAGTTGAGGGTTCATTGAAACTCGTCTCGCATTGGGGACAGCAGAACCTTGTCCAATTCAACCCCAAAAAACTCAGACATGCGTTTTCACCGCGAAAAAGATCCCCTTCATCATCGCTCCGCAATTTCAGGGTGTTCCCCTAGAAATCGCAGAGTATTGGAGTTCTTGGCGTCGACATTTCTAAATATGTACAGTTCCGCTGTCACATCGCGAGTAAGGCTGGATTGGCTTCCAAGAAACTTGGTGTGCTTCATAAGGCAAAGCGGTACTTTACGTCGAGCCAGCGACTTTTGCTTTACAAAGCACAAGTTCGCCCTCACATGGAGTACTGCTCTCACCTCTGGAATGGCGCACCAAAGTACCAACTCCAGTCTCTCGATGCTATACAGCGTCGAGCGGTAAGAATTGTCGACGACCCGAGCTCTCTGACCACCTTGAGCCACTGAGCCTCCGTAGAGACATCGGATCGCTCTGTATATTCTACAGACTCTATAACGGGGAATGCTCCCAAGAGCTGTTTGAGCTTATACCGCCATCGCGGTTCTATCACCGTTCCTCGCGTCACCGGTTAAAAGCTCATCCATACATAATCGAGTCCTGGAAATCTCACAGAGCTCGATTTATGCGCTCCTTCTTACCGCATACTTGCAAAATGTGGAATGATCTTCCATCCAGCGTTTTTCCGCAGGGCTACAGTATGGATTTCTTCAAAAAAGGTGTTAAAGGAGTTTTACAGGGTCGGCAACGCATTGATAACGCCCCTGGTGTTGCAAATGCCCATAGGCGACGGTAACCGCTTACCATCAGGTGGGCCGTCTGCTTGTTTGCCAACCCATTACGTAAATAAAAAAATATTAAGAGTGGTCTGAAATTTTGCAGGCCAACGAAGACACTATCCGTAAACGAGTTATGAATACTTGGTGTCCTCCTTTAACACCGTTATCATGCCAAATAGTACTAAGTGCTTTCATCCAAGTCTCAGCATTACACATAAGAGACAACTTCCTCACTGACGATGTAACCACTCAACCATACCGTTTGCGCACGGATGGTAGCTTGTTGTGCGAATTCTGTTTGTTTCGCAAGACATGCATGAGACTATGAAAAAGTGAAGTCTAAGATTGTCGAACCAGATGCGTCATTAAAATACTCGGAACACCGAAACGAGATCCCCAACCATTACCAAAATACTCAGCTACCTCTTCGACTATTATTGAGTTCATTGTTCATGCCTGCAGCCACCGCATGAAAGGATTAATCGCAGTAACTGCAACTACATATTTGATTACGGTAGCGGTCTAATAATATCCATATAAATTTGGCTAAATCTGCCAGATGGAGATGAAAGTTACCCATTTATTTTTATGGCCGACGACGGGCGCCACCTGCAGGCTCCACCATAGTGGTGGGCGGAACTTCCATTCCTGTTGGGTCGACGCTGAAATATCTCGGCGTCGTCCTCGACAGCTGTCTGCGGCAGCTGTCCCCCAAACTCCTGGGGACAGCTGGTGCACTGAGTCGCCTCCTCCCAAATACCAGGGGAGGAGAGGGGAGCTACCGCCGCCTCTATACAGCGGTGGTCAGCTCCATGGCCCTGTACGGCGCCCCGATATGGGCAGGCTCCCTCCGTCGAGAGGGTACCTCTGCCCTGCTTGCAGCACAGCGAGTGATGGCAGTGAGAGTGTGTCGAGGGTACCGCACACTCTCCTGCGAAGTTGCGTGTGTCCTCGCCGGACTGCTCCCGTGGGACCTTGAGGCTGTAGTCCTAGCCTCGGTCTACCAGCGCAGAGCGCAGGCTCGGGAGCAGGACGAGAGACCGGCGCCGCGGGAGGTAGCGCACTGGCGCGATGACGCTAGGGCGTCAGCTCTCGCCACGTGGGCTGAGAGGACGACTCCTCGAAGCGATCCGGCCCGTACTCGGAGAGTGGGTCCAAAGAAGGCATGGAAGGCTCTCTTTCAGATTGACACAGGTTCTCACGGGACATGGCTGTTTCGGGAGATACCTGTGTAACGTCGCACGAAGGGAGCCTTCCCCGGACTGCCACCAGTGCGGCTGCGTGGAAGATACCGCTCAGCATGCACTGGAGGCATGCCCAGGAGGAGCAGGACCGCGGCGATCCCTGATCGCGGTCGTGGGGTCCGACCTCTCCTTGCCGGCCATCATCGTGAAGATGGTCGGTGACGAGAGGTCGTGGGAGGCAGTGACCTCGTTTTGTGAGACAATTGTCTCACAGAGATCCTCTTTCTGTTCCGCTCCGCAGAGCGCGGACACGGAGGCGAGCCGATCGCGCTCGCACTCCGTCTCCGCTCAGAGGACCTGGGGTGTTGGCCGTGGGGATGGCCGGCACCCCCCATCAGGGTTAGGTCCTCATGAGGTGTGGATGCCCTCGTTTTCCGGGGCATCCCACGAGGCGGCATTGGGGGGGGGGAGTTATTCCCAGAGGCTGGGCCCGTTTACGCGGTTAGCGACGTCGGTGGGGGCTGCGGATGAGAGCGCGAGTGACCCCGCGGCCCTTGCCACTAGTCGAGGACGACGGAACACCATGAGGTTTTAAGTCGGTAGTGGGGTCCCTATAGACTCTGAGCCCGACATAACCACCTGCTCCCCGGCGGGTGTGTATGCGTATATGCATTTTCCTCATGCAAATAAAAAAAAAAGGGGGTTTTGTACTTTCTGAACTAATTTAACATTAACTATTAAATAACACACTTTTAACATTAATTACTACCCCATACCCTCTCAATCTTCAGAACAATATTTCCAAGTGTTAAAGCAGCTTGCGTAAATGCATCACAGGAATAAACTAAAATATCAACGACATACTCAAAACAAATTCAAGGCTGCTTACATCTCCGTCATTGAAACGTTGGGAATTTTGTAGATGAATTGTTTCTAAGTCCAAAATGTATATAAAGGAATTCACAAAGACCGAAATGCATATGAATGGCGGTTTTACATACGTCACTTTTATTTACCAGTATTTGCTGGTACGCTTTGATATGATCAATTGCGCTGATCTAGTTATCCTGCAAAAGTTTGTTAATATCAGCAATGTACCTAACTGATAACGATCTGGTATTGTTCGCGATTTTAATGCGCAATAATAACCACAGTATTACACAGTGGAATACTTTTTCTCAATTATGTGTAAAGCTAATTACCAGGGACTCCTAGAAGGTCTGGCAGTTCCAGTTTTTTCTTAGCTGCGCTAAGTTTTGAAGAAGCGATACGACGTGTCTTGGTTGAGACTGGAAAACCATCAGTCCTTATAACAAAATGTTTTGTTGAATGCTTTGGCGCTTCTGGTGCACCATGAGGACGTGCGATGTGTGCATAAGAGCAGAAAATGGAGAATCCGGTATTACAATTGGATAAACACTTTACTGGTCTGTAGGCTGAAACTCCACAGCTTATGACAAACCAGTCTTTTGGTTGCAAAGTTCCCTTAATACGCAATAAAAAAGTTAAAATGCAATAGAAACTAAGACCCTGTAATTTCACTGTCAACATCAATTTGTACAAAATTCTAATTGAACTTGCGTCTAAGCCCTAAATCAAGTTATATTGTCAGTAAGCCATATGTCCAAATTTCGGAATCGTTAGCAGAAAGTAGTACGTAAAGTAGTTTTTTTTTAAAACACTGTTTACACTCCTACCATGAATGCAACACAGATCCGAACCGGTGTCCACGAGAAATCCTTCTAGATTACCGGTCGGTTCCGAAAAGTTGGGGACTAGATGTAGTGCCTAGTAATTTCCCGAATGCTAGCTTCTTTTTTTTTTTTAGCTTGATAGCTTTTGTTCGCTATCTCACCTGGTGGTAAGTGATGATGTGGTCGAAGATGTTGTTCAGGCTAACCTAGAAGTACTGGCTCTCAAGGATAGCTGCCGAAACACACCTTTAGGTGCTTGGCGACAGATTTTCTACTTGAGGGTGGTAGCTAGCCAGGCGGGCATTCGAAAAATGCCCTACCACCATACTATAACGATTGCCATCCTAAGACAACAACCGGGACCGACGGCTTAACGTGCCCTCCGAAGCACGGAAACGCTCTGTAGTAAAGTCACTAGCGGTCACCCATCCAACTCACGACCGCGCGCGACGTTGCTTAACTTTGCTGATCGGTTGAGAACAGCTAAGTAAACTTCGCTACGAGCGCTTCAAAAGCTTTTCGCTGATAAAAGACCATTTGCCAAATCTATCATGATAAAAGCAAAAATCTGGTTTACGTGAGTGAGATCTATATCTTTTGTGATTGTAATCACGTTCTTGGGAACGACCTCATTGATTACTTGCCAACAATGCCACAACACGCGTAAGCTCATTACTGTTTATTATCCAGCGCTTGAAACCGATAATTATCACTATACTTAATTATAAATAAGAGCAGTACAAAAAGATGAGAGGATGTAACTCTCATACAATGACCGCTTAACTTTCGGACACATCAACTTCAGAAGTAACAAATCATGCACAATTTTCCATATTCAACTGGATTGGTTAATTGATTTGGCGCTTAAAAATTATCGCATCTGATTGGTCTTATCAAAGTAATGTTGTCACCGCCGTCATTACTTTAAGGCCAAACCGCACTTCTGCGGCACAGCGCATCAGCAAAGCGGAGCGGCTCGACAAATATTAATTTGTATGGATTTATTAATGGCGTAAACCACACTATAGAGATGCGGCTTCGGAGAGGCGCGGCGCGGCGCTACTGAGTTGTCTCCGAAGGACTGCACAATGCAAGTGCATTTTACCTTACGGCGGGGCACCGGGAGGCGCATCGGCCCCTCCTCTCTCCCATCCTTCATGGTTGTGAGTGTGCAATTGGTACTAAGGGCATAGAACATATAATTATACTACGCTAAGGGCTCAATTCAGACCGTAACCTAAGGTTGAGTTCGATCATGTAGTGTAGGTAATGCATTTTTGATAATGCAAGGCAAAAACTGAATCATTATGATCGATCTCTTTCTTGGGATGCAATTAGGTACTAATACGAGCCGTAGTCAGCCGAATGGCATAAGATCAAACTCAAGGATCGGAACGAACCTCTTCGTTGCGACACATAGTCCGGTTGCCGCGGCGCCGTCAGTGTTTTATTTGCCAATTGCGATATATTTACTCAGCGCGTCTCGATTAGGTAGGTACTTAATATTAAATTGTTAGGCATGGAAATTTAAAATTGTAACTGTAAATATGAGAGCCAGTAGTTCTAGGTTAGACTGAACAACATCTTCGACCGCATCATCACTTACCATCAGGTGAGATAGTGGTCAAAGGCTAACCAAAAAAGCATTTAAAAAAATGTGTGCACGATATATTTATAAATGTATTTATTTTCAATAAACCAAAGAAACAGTGCTGTATTAATTAATCCTACACCATGTATATTTTTACATTCTATCCTGTGACAAAATTCTTCCTAGACGATAATTATTTGAAGCGATCCATGATTGAAACCATCATCTCCGATTTAGCTGAGCGGTTATAGCTATGGAATACAGAGCCGCAGGTCCATGGTTCAATCCCCACTGCCGGCTTGAGCTTCACCGCAAGGTGGGAAGGCATTTCGCGAATGCTACCTCCCACAACTAAGTAGCCGGTAGCTAGCCAGGCGAGTATTCGCATAATGCCCTTCCCCCTTGCGGTGAAACTCGTGGGGACCAAACCATGGACCTGCGGCACGGCAGTCCATAGCTATTACCGCTCAGTTATTATTGCTTCGATCATCGCTTAAAGACTTGCAGGAGCTGACTGGCTTAGCTGCTTTTCAGTACATCGGTATATCGGAATGAACTTGGTTCATTTCGATAAGAATAAGATCATTTTCAAAGCTCTTGTTGACCAGAAACTAGTTGTAGACAATGGTGTTTTCAATTATGTTACCAGTAAGCATCGTCAAATCTTTACGCTGTCGTCCACATCATAGTCCCGCATGGCGAGTCCTTTAATCGTCTGTCTTATCAAATCTAGACTAATATAATAAAGAGGAAAGATTTGATTGTTTGCATTGAATAGGCTCTGAAACTACCGGACCGATTTGGATGAAATTTGGTATGGAAATAGTTTGAGACCCGGGGAAGGACATAGGACAGTTTTTATTCAACTGCGCAAAATGAGGTTAATGGTTTTGCGCGATTACGATATCCGCGGGCGGAAAGCTACTATTTAATATTGAAATATGGTAATTTAGGAATAAAGGCTAACTTTCCTTCAACGATCCAATATATGAGTGAACATTTTCTAAACTATGGCTAGTTTTAATAAATATATATATTGTAAGTTGAGATCGATTTTAGGATGCAGTTTTGACAGATGTTCCATTCATTAAATGTCAAAACTGCAACTTAACCTCTAACTTTGAAATGTATTTATTAATACGAAGCCTAAATCGGTTCCTTTTACTCTTGGTGTTGGAGCTTTGCATCCAAGATTTTTCACAACCTGGATATTCCCTTCCAACTGTGTGTTAAGAACACGAGAAAATAAAACAATATGTTGTGTAAATACATAATTTTATTAGAAAATTTAAACAAAGTCCCTTACACTACCTAAATAAGGCACGACGTGTCCAAACAAACCTTACAGCGACCGCGACTGTACAGTCCACCACAGAAGTCGCCACATTTCCATTTCTTTATCACTGAGTACAAATGTAAAGACTTTTGTCGTTGACTGCTTAACACTAATCGGGTGTGTTCGACGGGAAAAAACATTATTAAATTTAGCTAAACACAACTGCGTTTAAAGTTAAAACATTTAATAATCAGTCCCTGTACAAAACTAGTTACAAAATATACAATAATTTATAAGCGACTATGGAGTTGATTCTAGACAAAACGTGACATGATATCTTCGTCGATGCTTCTTTATTTTGCACGTTAGATGAGATGGCTTCATCTTCTCATGATTCCAAAAATCTAGTCTCATGTCTATATAGGAAACATTTAACAGTACTTTAATTTGGGCGGAGGACATCGATGTAAAAATGACACGAATTTTAAATAATTATACTTTCCTCTGCTCCCAGAAATGTGTTACCAAAATTTTGCTAGTATATGGTATCAATTCTATAAAAAATCTCTACTTTTAATTTTTTTTTTTAATTCTCTGTATTACGGTAGTTATTATTCTGTTCAAGCTAAAATCCAAATTCGTGTAACTGTTGCGAATGAATTTATGTTAGTTTTTATTTTATTCGCAATAAAATTCAAATTTAGGTTGACTTAAGTAATGATAATAATAATGATTTATTGCCAAAACTTATTAAGCTATTACAATACATTGCCTTTATAATTTTAAATGACATGCACAGGTTTGATTATTAGACACAAGGATTGTATATAAGAACCTGTGTCGCCTGAGCTAATACTTATATTGTTACAGGCGACAAAGATCTGCGTTTGTAGAAAACTGATCTTTTACTATTAATTACGATTTAAGGCGGTATTAGGCAAACGTTAATAATGATTGACAAGCATATGTAGTGTTCAATTGTAAGCGTTTGAACCAATCACTGAGCAAGTTATATTACGTGAACCAATCAAGTGCGCAGCGCGTTTCTGCAACCAAGTTTTGGAGTATAGGCCCGTCTATATCGACAACGCAAAACAAAGTTTTACGTGATATTTTAACTCAATGTTTGGCAGACTATTGGCAGGAGCCTTTAAGCGAGTAAGGATTTTAGTTTTAACAGAATAAGAACAATTATAGTTTACGAGAATTTTAAAATAGAGATTTTTTGTAGTATTAACACCTTTGTGAGATATGTAGTACTTAAATTTAAATAAGCTTGATATAGATTCTTAATAGGACAGACGTAAGGTATTACAGTACTTATATTACAATTAAATAAACTTAACATTTGTACAGGTCGAGAAAAGACGGAAATTTACATAATGTACAATGTTATAAATAGATATACATGAGTTTTGTGCGTGTATATACCAACTGTAGTAAATTTATATGGAAGATTATGTGAATACTAAGGAAAATTTATTGACAAATAAGCAACATGCCACTACTCACATTGACCTATTTGTATAGGGGTAATCATACAAAAAATAATTTTGAAGGAAGTGTCAGATGGACGATCTGTCTAAATTTTAAAATAAAAGCCAAATATTAATAATTGAGGGTCTTAGCGTTGGTATTATTTCAATGTGCCAAGTGTTTATAAATATTTTAATTAAATATTACAAATAGTATACAGTATTTAGAGCGCAGTCTATGTCAGTACCGTCTGGATAAGTATGTTATAAACTTTAAAAGGTATGTCTTCTCATTAATTTTCTATACATTAATCCTAGTTTAGCCAAAAAATGTTAAACGAACTTAATAATATTACAATTTTACATCTAAAGCGACGATACAAATAAAATACTAATCTCTTAAACGATTACAATTTCGAAACAAAAAAAAAATGCAAAAATTTTCTTACACAATCTACGTACACTGTAATAAATTACTAAGAACAAACTTTAGTACAACTACACACTACATTTTGTAAATGATTTAGGAATAATATCTTAATTTGTATGTCTTTGTACCAAATCATGTATTGTATAGACAATTTTGAGCTGGAAATGATTGAATGGCAATTATAACGATGAGAGAGCATAGGGTGAATTATAAAAAAAAATAGGCAGAGGTAGAAATTTAAAAACTTTTCACAATGAGAAAAGTGAATTTCTTGCCTCAATCGAAAGACATTCACAAAGTTTTCATAAGAAAACTTTGAATGCCGAAAGAAATTGAACAAATTGCTGAAACATGTCAAAACAAAATTCCGAAATTGCAGCTTGATAAAAGATAATCAGAAATAAAATTTTAAAATGAAGTTTGCTTACAATCTTTCATACAAATGTTCACCAATTTATTATCACCGCATAGTATCAAATCATTCAATAACTACTTTTAAATTGGTCGGTACTTATTAAGACTTGCTACAGTACAATTACACTGTAAGGTTGTCAGGTCTTGAGAGACATTTTGGACCTCATTCGTGGGTTACCAGTATCCTTCATCACATTGTGTGCCGCCAGCAACACGGAGAGTCAATGTTGGTGTGAGGGTAGAAGTAATTTTTAAATTATGACACTTGGCTTAGAAACATGAATTTCAAGCAATTGATATATATTTTTTTAGGGATCTGTACCTAAATGGCAAAACCAAGTTGTAAAAATATAAAATTGTGTGTCACGGGCCGTATAGTTCGTAAACGAAATTACAAACCTAAAATTTTACGAATAATTCTGATCGGAAAGTTAATAATAAACCGAATTATCACTTAAAATATCATATTCAATTATTTTTCACAGCAGGTAAAAGACGTGGCATGATAGAGTTGCGAGCTACGAATAAATATTTATTAGAAAATAAAAACGTTAAAAGTCAAGAAATGGTTAAAATTTTATATCATTTATCCGACCAAAGCGAGGTCTATATCAAAAACTAAACTCGGTATAAATTTGGAATATCAGTATATTTAAAAATACTTAAAACGCTTATTTATACCATAGCTGTGATGAAATTGTTTTTTTTTATATTCAGTTTCAGGTTGTTGCGATGCCTCAATATTTTTTTATTCTTCTGGCAAACATTCCATAACTATAATGTTTGAAAGAGTTTAGAGCAAAGTCGTTATAATAAATAAAAATGGTAGACATAATCCGTGACGACACATAGGTATTGGCAGGCTAAAAATGATTTTCTTCTCGCAATTGTAAGAATACCATTATTTGATAAAAGTCATAAAATTTTATTTTGGAATTTAAACATAGCCTCTCAGCAATTTTCTACATATTTCAACTCTGCTTCAGCTCATCTGCGCCATAAGGTTACAGTTCACTCTTTTTAAAAATAATTATTACTTATATTAATCACAATTTATGTATTTATGTGCTAAATGCGCCAAGCGAGGCGCCTAATCAATATAAGTCATCTCGCTTAGCGATCATAAGTCTTCTGAAACATCGTATGGCTCTTTAGAAATAAAAAGAATAAACATTTCTCAAGACCTAACCTTACAAACAAATAATTTCATCTAAAGATCAAGTATTTAAATCGCACCCGTAAAGTAATCCAAAATGGCGGTGTCAAACATACCCTCTCCCTCTAACACACGTAGATAGAGCGAGAAAGCACGATAAGCGTTGCCATCTTCGACTTAACGCCCGAATCGTAATAAAACTCATTTATAAAAAAGACGCCATGACACTATGCAGCGTTTGTCATAGACGCATCAGTCTGTTAATAAGATTAATTAAAGTGAGTTAAATTAGATATATCCGACGCTAAAACTCATATCGCGGCGGGCGAGCTCAATGCAAGCTGGTGAGTTCTAAAAACTAAGGCACCGACCGGCTAAACTTGACCTCTTACGGCACGGATTTTTTTAAGCTGGTCTGAATTTAAGATTGTAGATTAACCGCCAGTTTTAGGAAGGCTTGTCAGTCTTGATCAGTAAACTGACAGTATACTGTACGGCTGTCAAGCCATGGATACCATTGACCAATGATAGTTGAGTATTTACGTTACAGTGAGCTCGGCAAGTGAGTGAGTTTTAGCGTACGGTATTAGTTCCCCGAGGTCGGAGGAGAGAGAGGTCAGTGCGGCCGCCGAAGGAGATCAGCGCAGCACGCTAAATGTCAGTAATGGTCTGCATCCGCGGTCGGTGCCACAGAGTATACTGAAGGTGGTCTGCAAAAGAGGGTACATACAGATATTATTAAGGTGTTATACTAACATACCCCTTTTGAAGCGCTCGTAGCGAAGTTTACTTAGCTGTTATTAACCGATCAGCAAAGAGCAACGTCGCCCGCAGTCATAAGTAAGGTTGGGTGACCAATAGTGACATTACTACTGAGCGCTTCCGTGCTTAAGAGGGCACGTTATGCCGTTGGTCCCGGTTGTTGTCTTTTGTCCCGGCATCTTGCGAATGCCTGCCTGGCTAGCTACCACCCTCAAGTAGGAAATCTGTCGCAAAGCACCTAACGGTGTTTTCCGGCAGCTGTCCTTGAGTGTCAGTACTTCTAGATTAGCCTGAACAGCATCTTCGACCACATCATCACTTACCATCAGGTAAGATAGTGGTCAAAGGCTAACCTATCAGGAATTAAAAAAAAACCCTTGGGGTGCAAGGTTAGGATTGCAACCCCCGCCATATCTTCCCTTGGGAGTCGTAAGAGGCATCTAAAGGAAACATTTCGAAGCAATGATAGCCTATGGACTGCCGTGCCGCAGGTCCCTGGTCCCGATCCCCACCGCCAGCTTGAGCTTCACCGCATGGTGGAGGGGCGTTTTGCGATAGCTCGCCTGGCTAGCTACCACCCTCAAATAGAAAATCTGTCGCGAAGCACCTAACGATGTGTCCCGGCAGCAGTCCTTGAGAGCCAGTAAAATTACAGGCACAAGAGACTGAACAACTATGTCTCAAGGTGCGACGGGCGCAGTGCAATTCGTGACTTGTGATGAAATGCATCTATTATAGGCATATATAATATACAGGCAGCAACATCAGGTGGCCCTCGAGCTAGTTTCGTCACAATAATATAAAAAAAAACAGAAGGAGCGCCTTCTGAGGAACTGTAATCTTAAACTGCGATTCCCAAGACGCCTGCCAAACGTGGGGATTATGGCAAACCCCCCTAAATGGGGGAGGCTATGTTCAGCAGTGGACAATCCGGCTGATACAGTACAGTCATGATCGCAGCGGACGTTGCTTACCACAGTTGATCGGTCGACAACGACGAAGCAAGCTACTCTGCAAGCGCTTCAAACGCGGTGAGCGTATTGTAAGCGCTACGCATACACTTTCGTTAACTTTATACGCTAGAATATATTGTATTTGTACCTGAGAGCGCGCCTGGGCGCTGGTAGTCTTGAAGGCCTCGGTAACGCAGAAACACGGGGTTCGATGCTCGACGTGGGCCGGGGCTGGTCCGTCACTGGAACTGTCATTTACTTTAAAGTTTAACTCCTTTATTCATATACAAATTATAAACGTCTATGGGGTTACAATTTGTTGCCATCTCTTAAGGTTGAACTGGCCGGTCGCTTCTCCATACAAACGCCGTAGGGTGATCACTCCCATATTTGAGGATTTAGGTCCAAAATAAAGCATAATACCCATTGATCTCGTCATTATCTAGGCCTGTATGATGCCGAAATTTTAAAAAGATAATTATGTTGAAAGTTATGAGCCTCGAAATTGTTATATGAAAATGTTTCGAAGCTCATAACTCTCAAGTTAATTATCTTATTAAAATTTCGGCATCATACAAGCCTAGGCAATGTTGAGATCATTCGGTACTATGCTTTGTTTTGGACCTAAATCCTCAAATAAGGGAGTAATCACCCTACGGCGTTTGTATGGAGAACGGGCCGGCAAGTTCACCCTTAACCCTCCATTTGGGACAAAAAATACGCGAAAATTTCAAATTTATAGAAACTGCTGGTTTTAGTATGTTAGTTTAATCGTGAATAGCCGTTACAAAATATGTCGGTTGTTGTCGAAGGATGGCAGTGGTTATAGCATGGTGGTAGGGCTTTTTGCGAATGTCCGCCTGGCGCCTAGCTACCACCCTCAAGTAGAAAATCTGTCGCCAAGCACCTAGCGGTGTGCGAAACACAGCAGTTCTTGAGAGCCAGTAATTCTAGGTTAGCCTGAACAAAACCTTGGACCACATCATCACTTACAATCAGGTGAGATAGTGGTCAAAGGATAATATATCATGCATAAAAAAAATTACACACAATACAATGGTGAATAAATTATGTCAGCTGAGTGGTGGTACTTACAAAGGTTTCCTGAAAGGTATTGCCATTCACTATGTGGGTGCAGGGCCCCTCATCTTGCACGTGAAGAGTAAGATCAGAGGGCCCTCTGTCATTTAAGTAGAGCCTTCTTCCCAGCCTAGCCTGAGTTTATGAGAACCTACTAATAACACTTAAGATGCTCATCCTAAGATCTATGGCGCAACCATATTCATTTCAAGTAGACAAAAAGAAGCAAACCCATTAGTGGCATGTTTGGAGTCTCTTCATTTATGCATTTGCTAGAAAATGTCTAATCCAATTCTCATGAAATTACACCCACCACCATATCATCACTTACAATCAGGTTAGATGGTGGTCAAAGGCTAACCTATCAGGCATATAAAAACGAGTATTGTTGTCCGTACCTGGGGCAGGCTTTTGTACAGGTCCGGAAGCGGGGCGCGCGGCCGACACTCGCATTTGTGGGGCTCCCGCTATCGACGAAGGTCTCGATGGTGGCGCCTGCTAAATGTTCATTATATATATTTATTCTATTTTTATCCACATTAGATACATTAAAAAATAATAAACATTATATAATTTCACGTCTACAACGCTGTTTTAAACAAAAAAGTACGGATAAAAAAAGTCTAAATAAAAGGGGACGAAGCCATTACTTTATGTACATGTAAAGCATTAATGCTGAACATTTTCAAGTAAGTGATGATGTGGTCAAAGCTAATAATGATGAATGTTGCGGCTCAAAACGGTTATTTTCAACAAGTGCATTTTACAGCGTTAAACTGATCTTGAAACGACATTGTTAACAATTAAGTATTATAAGCGGATTTAATCATAAATAAGCGCCACATAATGAAAACGTACAGCCACTATATGCTCAACATAAATTAACAGCCCAGAAACTATCAATTTAAATAAATTATATCATAAAATATTACGCTCATGTCTATATTGTATGATTGCAAAACATGATAAAAGGAAGAAAATCCCTTTCTCTCCCACTGGGGGCGGAAACGTGGATAACAGGAATAACGCATTAGAGCATTGGTTCCTAACCTTTTCGGAATTGTTACCCCTACTGCTTGTTAAAGAAACTGATATTGGCCCTAATTCAAAATTATATAAGAAAAAAATACAAGTAAGTAAAATATCTTTATTTATAAAAAATGCACACTGACAATACCACTTTGTTAATAATATTTAGTTCTTTTTCCCTGCCAGCGGTATAATTTTATTTTAATCATATTCTATTTCTGTCTATTCATCTATTTTAGGTCTTTACCACCTCTGTTACCCCCATAGAATATCTATTTTACCCCCGCAGGGGTAATTACCCCCAGGTTCGGAACCACTGCATTAGAGCGTAAACATATGACGAACGACAATTATTTCGACTTCTCAACGGAATCCTTCTTCGGGATTTTGGATGCGGTACGTCCGCCGCCGTCGCGTCACGTTTCCGGTAGAAGCCTCTTGTGATATCAACTCTAAGGCTGCGTTCGGAGTCGAGTGATTTCACACCAATGTAACTCTTGTCGGTTAATTAAGGTTAAACGTCTTTTAATAACGTTAACTTTGTCGACTCCCATAGAGCATCGAGTAACTCACGAGCATGGATCTATAAATATATGTCCATGCTCACGAGTAACTGGTAGTCATAATTATTTCCCTAAACTATGCATATATTTTTAAGACAAATATTAATCTCTACAATCTTGGAACATATTATATATGAAGAAGACGTTTTATGTTCTCAATTAAAACAAATATTTTACATTTGATGTATGTTTTTATTAGGAATAAATAAAAACAGTAAATGATAACTGACTACCATTCTGACAGGACCACCTGACAGGTGATAAGCCCCACCCTATTTATCGAGTGACAAATTCAACTGTCAAGTGACTTTCACTTGTTTTGCACGGTCGCGAGTGAATGTAAAAATTCACTGAGATGACTACAGGCCAGCACTCGGGTAACTTACTATATATAAATATATACATGTATATATATATATACTCAGATCAACCCTACTTTATTCACGCGTATACATATTGGAGCTTTAAATTTTACTACTATAATTATTTCTTCTTGAAAAACATGTAGAACAGTGAAAAGTTGAAATTGATAGTTTCTAGGCTGTACAAAAACAAAGCATAATGTATCAAACTCACGGGTATGTGATGGTTTCTCATCGAGACCGGCACTCCGCTCCCCGCTCCCCGCAGCTGCCCCGCACGCACACACACACACACACATTGTTTATGTTATGTCACATGGTTATGTACGGTTACTTGAATGTGTGACGTTGGTGTATGTTTGTTCGGTACATATAAATATTTTTTATTAGTGTGTTAATTTAAAAATCAGGACAGATGGAATGGTGGTCTCAGGGGCCACATTTGATTCGCGTTTCCCCGTGAAACTTTAGAGACAAATTTATAATACTATCATTAGACCTTCCATAATGTATAGGTGTAAAGGTTGGGAGAACGCAAGGGGCGGATGAAATAATGCAAATAAAAGACAGAGATGCGAATGTTAAGAAGGCTGTATAAGTAAGGATGCTTGAAAATATCAGAGCATCAGTGACAGAAGAGTAATGTTAGAAGAGTAATAGCCTAACGTGGTATGTGCATGCAATGAAGCGAAACCAAAACACATTATGGGAAGAGGGGTGAACATGAATTTGATTTGAAATAACTAAAACAGGAGTAGAGGAAGACCAAAAAAGTATGGATAGACTTCGTGAAGACGGATATGTGTGTTAAAGGCATGAGCAGGGAGATGACAAGCAACAGAAAATAGTGCAGGAAAATCACATGATGTGCCAACCCCTCAGACCAATAAAAAGTCAAGAAGTTCTAACAGACGTCAAATCAAAAATATCCACGCTTATTTCAACCTGTTCTTTTTTAACGCATACCTATATAGGCAAGCGTAAAAGGGAGAGATTGAGAGAATCAGGGTTATTTTCGGCTTTTGACTTAGTGAATTATATACTTAGTATTGTAGTCGGGGTCAGCTTAGACCAATATAGGAGTTATGACGGAGAATCATGAACAGCGCGCGATGCTAGTGAAGCTAAAAATAACCCTGATTCCCAAAATCTCTCCCTTTTACGCTCGCCTAAATACGATTGATTATCATATCTACAAAAAAAGGCTAAGTCAGAAACTAAGGTGTCTCTTTCAGCGCATATTGTTCTGAAATTATTTGCGTTGTGAAAGTAGGACAAATCAAATCTAATAAGAACTAATTAAATTGAATACACCAACGACACACTACGAAATTAAAATTAAACACAAACATTTATGAGTAAAGCCACACACAACACCTTCACCTAAATTTGTGATTATGTTTAGATGATCTTACTGATCGACGTTGATATTCATAATGATCATGTCTTAATAATAATTTATTAATAAAATAAAAACATATAATAAACTTTCACGTTTTAAAATTTGGAATACGTTTTTCTATCATCTAAACATAGTCCAGAAGTTATTTTATTCGGGTAAGCGTAACAAATTTATTTACTTAAGGGGACCACAATATTTTGATCCTTTGGTTGTGATAATTCTCAGCAGATAAGCAGTGCGATGTAAAAAATATTGGTAATATCATATTCTTTACAATTTCAATCTTTAACAAATTATTGAACTACATTTTTTTTTATGCCCAAGGCGGGAATCGAACCCGCGTCCTCCGATATCGTGTCGGATGCCTAATGATATCGGAGGACGCGGGTTCGATTCCCGCCTTAGGCATACAATTGTGTACTCCAATAATGTGTTATATATATTTTCGCTTATCACGCGAAATTGCTTGTAATAATATTTAAAAATTTCAATCTTATTTTAACAGGTTTAATAAATATATCCATTATTAAAACAACAACACAAAGTTTGGGTACCTCTACATGTGGGATTAATTTATTTGTTACTCAGAGTATATTTTAATTATAAAAGATAGTGTTAATAGTTATAGAAAAATTCTAATTACCTACATAAAATAACGTGCATTCCATAACCAAGTGGAACATTGTTTCAATAACGACTTAACTACGTATAGTAATTAAACAACTTTAAACGGTTTAAATCGCGTATATTTATCATTACTTTTGTCCCGACGTTTCAAACACTTTGCAGTGATCGTGGTCACGGGGTGACTAATTGGTTTTATTTGTCACATCAGTTATTAAGAAATTATTTGTCCTACCATCTACGTTTGCTTCGTTTGGTTTGTTAGTCCTATCAAACCAAATTAAGCATGAAATCTATTTGAATATAGAATACCCATCTAATAATGTCAATATATTATGCCAATACAAATAAAGCAATGAATATTAAAAAAGGTAGGTGTTATTTTTTGTTAATTAAGGTTAATTTGCGCTGCTGGAATAGTGTTTCCAAAGCCTTCCAAGGTTAGCATTCAAATTCTAATTGAAGGTGGGTTATTTGTTATTTTCCGTTTAACCAACAGGGAGCAGACGAATGCCGAAGGTATGTTAGTGTATTACAAAATCACAAATAAACGATAAGAAAAATTTTAAGTCATGTGCGGGATTTGAACCCGTGTCCATCCACCCCTTGAGCCGGGGTATGATCTAACCAATTGAGCTAACATGACATGACGTCATAACTCAAATCTTTACCTTTCTTTAACCATCGTATTGGGATGGTTTTTTTTTTCCTATCGTATATTTGTGATGTTGTAATGTAATCCGCATTGCAAACCTAACAATATTAAGTTAGTGTATATTATATTGACTTACATCTCTGGGCGCGACTAGTTGACTCTGCGGCCTTTCCCGCCGCAACGTCTCCGTTCCCTGGCGTACGAGAGCGGGCGGGTTGGGCAGCGACGGTCGTGGTTTCTCTTCTTCTTTCTGTATCAAACATCATGTCAAATTCACTCTTTGAAAAGATTGTAACTGAGTTAACACACTTTTAACATTAAGTTTAAATTAAATCTACACAGACTGTTTCAAACAAGATTATAAAGAGGCAAGATTTGTACTTTTGTATGCAACGAATGAAATTAAAAACTTCTGTTTAACTCTTACGATTTGGATGAAATTTGGTATGGGAATAGTTTGAGACCCGGGGAAGGGCATAGGACAAAGGATAGGAAAAAGAGGTTAATGATTTAAAGCCGGAAAGCTAGTTATTCAATAAAGTTATATAATTGGAAGAATACAATCAAATTTTTCACAAAAGGTTTCAGGAATGTTTTTAAGTATGAGAAACATTAATAATAACTTATTAGGAACCGGCTAGGACCCGCGTTATATTTACCGGAAAGATTCCGACCAGTTTCGGACTGTTTTGAAGTCTTTCGTCTGGGAGTCACGATTGCGCGAAGCGATGAGCACGGGCCTCAGTGCGTAACTTCTTCCAATTATATAACTTTATTGAATAACTAGCTTTCCGGCCGCGGCTTCGCTCGTGAGTATGTCGGTTATCGCGCAAAATCATTAATCTCTTTTTCCTATCCTTTTTTTTTTTTTTTTTTTTTTTTTTATTTATTTATTAATCTACACTCCACAGACTCCAGGGTCTGTGCCTTTTTTTTAATAGTGACATATTTTTTTTTAAATTATTACTAGAATTAGAAAATATACATACAACATTCTAAGAGGGAACAGTGCTAAAAGAAATTTCTTTTTTTTTTTTTCCGGTTAAGTCATTGGCACTAGCATTCAGAACAGACCGGTGTTCTCTAGCAGCACCCGCTCACGAGTTGACGCATGTGCCAGCCATCGCCTTCCTCAACCATTTCTGAGGGAAGATGGCGACCCGACACACAACACCGCCGCTAGACAACACCTTTATGTGAGCATGACCGCTCTGGATACCCGTGCCAACGATTACAATTATTACACATATTTATAATTTGGGACTACAATAATATTATATACACCGTGTCCCAAAATTCAACGATAAGCCGAATTTTTCCTATCCTTTGTCCTATGCCCTTCCCCGGGTCTCAAACTATCCAGTTAATATGGATAAAACTCGCGATAGTTTCCAAAGTGAACATTGATAATGGTATTAAAACATAAATATTTTTTATAATTACATAGGTGTGCGTTATTAATAAGATTTGGTAGATTTGACCACTATAACGCTAGTTGGTATATGATTGTGTACGAAAAATAAGAATCTCAGCAGTAAAAAACAATCACGATTACATTAAATGATATGAAGGGCAAACCAAAGTTAAATAGTGCTTCAGTTCTTTTACAGTACCCGCGTAGTCGACGCCAGTGTTGAAAAAAGCTTTCAATATACTGATTATTTAGGTACATACATGTAGCTCCATTGTGTAATGCGGCGTGAAGGAAGGCGCGGGCGCAGTGGGGCTCAAGGCAGGGTTGGAAGCGTACACGTTGCGTCGGACCATGGTGCGGCCGACCAACCCACCGCGCGGGATTGTGGGTGGACCAGCTGAAATATTTATTAAATGAACAATTTAACTAATTATCATTTTTAACTACGATCTATCAAGCAAATATCACAATTTTTTTTCGAAAGGAAACCTTTCCGAACTTGTCATAGAAGCCACGGCCTTCAAGTTTCCACCTATGCTACCACAAATTTTAAAGTATTTTTTTTAGTATAGTTACTTTAAACTACATAATATATACGCGAATTTTGCGCTTCAACTAACTAATAAACTGAAACTGTCTCTAAACTAAGTAAGCGTTTATGCAAAAACTCAAACTCTTGTAACAATATCCCTACCTTTCAGAATTTAGAGCTTTATTAGGAATCTTATTCACAAATTTGAAGATCGCGTAATTTTACTTCTAGTGGCAAAGACCCACATTTGAATTGAAATATATAATGTTTAAGGGAGAAGCGCGGAGTTATGGCACTTTAGGAATAACCGCGATAATGTTAATTTTCTAGCTATATCGCTTCCTTTCAATACATTTAACATAACAACTCCATCCATGTCTCTGAACTTCCAGTCATTCTTCACGTAGTCCCATTAAAACTTTTGACATTCATCAACCTCTTTAACCGTCAAAATTCGTCTCATTATATGGTTTCCATACCCCACCATGTGTTTCACATGCCTTAACAAGGCTAGTATCTGACTGTTCAACTTTATCCATCAATCAAGGATTTAAGGTAGCAAACTTTCAAGCTACTGATCTACGAATAAATAATAAGTCAGGAAATGTAACTACGTAAAAAAATGACCCATCAAAAGTCATGTCCAAGTGGGCGGAGCTTAAAAGTCGTGTCCAGCGCTACATCAGTCGGACATGTTTCTTGCAAGCGAGCACACTTTAAATATTCGCGTACGTTTTCGTTTTTATCATTGTGAAATACAGTGGTGAATCATCATGCCAGCATGTGATGTGACCTGGTGCAGAGGCCATACAAGATTAAATTGTCCAGGGATCACTTTTCACTAATAAGTAAGCAAAATATTCAATGATGTTCAGATACGTTATCAAAGCGAGATGGTCAATACTATGCAAGATGAAGTCAGTAAATTTTTCATCCAGATGTTTTTTTTTTTTTTTGATGAAATTTTGAAATGTAAATCGGTAAAATTAATATATTTTAATAACGTTAACGAATTTTGCTTATTTCCTTTTTTTCCCCGCTGTTCCAATTCGGCAAAATAAATGGAAAGCTGCAGTTAAGCTAAGAAGACATGAATGTTGATGCCTTTGAAAGCCAGCAGAGTATGCACCTTTCATTTTGACGAAAACTATATTTATAAATCACTATAATATAGGTATAAGTTATCATAATGTAGTCTAAGATTTTCGCGATTATCACACATAGTAATTTAACAACTTAAAACGGTTTAAATCGCGTATATCTATCATTTTTCGTCCCGACGTCTCAAACACTTTGCAATGATCGTGGTCACGGAATGACTAAGACTGCACTGCAGTGTTGAAACGTCGGGACAAAAAATCGTTCGTTAAGCTGCTTTTTCCAACCAGATGATTCGTCTCGAAAAAACGTCAACCTTTTTAAGAGATACTACAGAAAATGAATAAATAAAGAAAGATAAAAGTTGGTATGTCAAATAGGTTTGGCTTTTTGGCTCATGAAATAACTATAGCATTGAAAAAACCCGTTTATTGCTTGGTCTAATTAAACCAACTATAATTTTACAGGCTAAAGAAAATTTACCCACTGCAAATTTTGAATTGTGTTTGTATGATTTACCTGAGTTCTCAATAAAACAGAGACTGCAGAACACAACATGGCACAAAAACGTTAACAGGTTAAATTAGAATTAATGGCTTGTCCTTGAGAGCCATTAATTCTAGTTTAACCTGTTAACCTTCGACCACATCATCACCTACCACCAGGTAAGATAGAGCTCAAAAGCTAACCTTTCAGACATAAAAAAAAACAAGACTTTCAAGACTTAGGGATTGTCATTCATTCTATGTAATACAGCGAAGGAATGGAAGACCCTTCCAGCGTCTCTGTATCCCGAGAGCTATAATCTGGAAGTATGCAAGTCTAGAGTGAATAGGTATCTTCTAGACAGGCATGCTCCACCGTCGAGCGCGTAGTCGCTTACCATCTGATGTTGTTTCAATAAGAAAATAAATACATTTTTATTGCACTTATTTACGCGTTAAATTAAAAAGTGCCACCAAATAGTGAGTGAATAGTGTCGGATAAGCATTTTTATATCAGGGCGTGTTGACTGTAAAGTTTTCGGAAAATCAAATAAGCAACTACTTTTGGAAACTATATAAGTACTTAAGTGGACATAATACTAAAATAATAATAAATACTTTATTACTCAGCCTCAGCATTACAAATCAGTACATATCTAATACTAACACATTTTAAGGAAAAAAATGAATAAAAAAAATAAGTTAAAAAAAATATATAAAAGAGTTGACTCTTGTAGCTTAGCAGTTTTACCTCTTTTTAATTGGCCAAATGCCTTCGCACTGCCCTTCCTCCACCGAGGTAGGGCAAGAGGAGCCACATTACTATTCACTATCTTGCCCCGGGGCGGTAGATTCTTATTTTATTTTGAATATATTTTCTGTAAAAGATCCACAACATAACGTAATAACTTTTGGCTTTGTTATTGCTGGCCTCCGGACCAATTACTACCATCCAACGAATTTTTCGTTGTTATTATACCCGTTACCGGCTAATTAGAGATCATCCGTCAAGGATGATGACGTTACATGCAGCAATACAAAAACACAACATATCGACGTAAGTTGTGTCATGCTGATTATTCAACTAATTCAATTCTCAAAACAAAATTACAAATTTACGAGAGAATAAATTACAGTCACGTGCGGGATTTGAACACATCCTTCCACGATTTCCACACCATCCACCCCTATAACCGTGGTATGCTCTGACCGACTGAGCTAACATGACAGTTCGACTCATCATTACTCTAATTCTTGGTCTTATTCTTCAACCATCGTATGGGGATGGATGATTTGTAATTTTGTAATGTAATCCGCAGAACAGGCGTTATTGCAAACATAACAATATAAAAAAAACTCGTCTAATGGAAAAATATACGAAAATCCTAATAATTTAGCCAGGAACAGTAGGTATTACGTTATTATAGCATATAAGCGTTAGTTACCAGGTATCCGACTAAGCTCTCTGTGCGAACTATATTGCCTTAGTTTGGAGGTAGGCAAGCTGGTTTTTCTCAAGGCGGCCGCCGGCGGTGGCATTGTGCTGGGTGCTGAAAATATTAATTATTTAGTAAGCGGGATAGCGCACGTAGCAACTTACTTTTAGACGATGCTGGTGTGGTTACAGCGTTTAAGAATACTATAGAAAGCTGTAAACAGTGCATATAAACTTAAATCAGTAATTATTAGATAAAAAAATAAGATAATGGTTTCGATCCTACAGAAATTCTCTAAATTTAAATTTCATTAAACTATAGTAGTGTACGGGCCTAACTAATATAACAAAATTATTAAAATGTATAAACAATGCGAGAAAGTGTACACTGGTAAAGCAGAATGTGTGTTTGTGTGTGTTACATTAGAAGTAAGACGACAAGACAATATCATCGACACCTTTTTCACGTTTATGGTCATAAATTGCGCGATCATGGCGGTTATATTGTGATTAAGGCTAAATCAAAAAGTATTCGCAGCAAGTATATATTATGTGCAAACAAAATTACAATAAATAATATCTTTTTAACCGACTTCAAAATTTGGTTTTCATTTTGACTGAATTTTTAGTTTTATGTCGTCACTATATCATAACTCATTACAGGTGTACCGATTTTGATGATTTTTTTTATATTCGAAAGCTGGTGCTTGTCATGTGGTCCCATTTATACTTGAGTGAAATCTGGCGAGTAGTATTTGAGTTATCCCTAATAATGTGTATTTTAATTTGGTTATTTTTTGTTAAAATGTTACTTGTTCAGTCAGTTTATTTTATTATGATTGTTTTATTACAGTAGAACGCCGATTATCCGAACGCCGACTAACCGGATCGCCAATTATCCGAATCAGTCCTAAGCGTAGCATAAAAAATTAAAACCAAGTACATGCGTAATTTTGTAGTGCACTACTTACGTTATTCCTTGTATCTTACTGTTCTCAATTTTTTATTTTTGTTTGCTACTATGTACTTCTATTATTGATGCTGTGAATTGTATACTGTGTATTTTTGTTAAGGCCTGATGGGGTTGCAACTTTGATCGGGATGTTCAAGTGAGCGTTAATGTAGAACTGTGTTTGTTAAACTTATTAAAGTTTATTCTATGTGTGACAGTTCGTTTTTTTTTATTTATTTATTTACAGGAAGACCTACAGCTTTCATTTACAGTGTAGTCTCCCAAAAGTAAGCACCATTAAGCCAATTAAAGGTCCTCGCGTCTATGTAACAGTTTATGTAAACATAACGTGAGCATTCTTAACCCATTGGCATCGGCGACTATTACTTATAGGCGACTATTTACCAGTCTATGTCCGATTATCCGAATAGTTTATTATCCGAATCGACCCCGGTCCCAATTAATTCGGATAGTCGGCGTTCTACTGTCTGTATAAAAAAGTATAACATGCAAACAATATAGTCTGCTAATGTAACAATAAAAACAGCATACCTGTACCCAGAACGACTCGGCTCGGCGACTTCATTAGCGAAGATGGCACTTTCTTATCAGGACTCGTCTTCCCAGCTAAGATATCCCTTTTTGCTGAAGACTTCTTTATTGTCGCGCTGTTTATCACAGCTGTATGGTGCATGTCGTAAGTTCTTTCCATCGCTGATTGGTTTGAAGGCGCATTAGTCAATGTATAGGATTTGTCGTTGACCATGTCGTAGATAGGAGAGATTGTCGTGTGAATGCTGTGTAGGTCGTTTTTCGCACTTCTTTTTAGTGACATAAGAGGTGTTGAAGATACTTGTGCATCTGTTGGTTGGGAAAAATTTTATTACGTATTTTACAGCACTTATGCTCGGAAAGTAGGTTGTATGTCACTAGAAATGCGGGTGGTAAATTAGATTTCCCGCCCTAGGAAGTTTGGAAGGCCTATGAGTTGAAATTAAATAAAAATATCCTTGACATTAATAGGTACCTACTCATAGGTCTTGTGGGGTGCCGGGCTAGAATGTCACCCTCCAATTGCTGTGGGTGTCGTAAGACGCGACTAAACGCCTTCTGAGGAACTGATATCTTAAAATGCCATCCTCAAGACGCCTGCCAATCGTGGGGATTATGGCAAACCCCGCCTTAAATGTGAGGGGGGCAGTGTTCAGCAGTGGACAATCCGGCTGATACAGTACAGTACTCATAGGTATATAAAGAATAGGTCTTTTCAGCAAGGGTCAGTCTTGTGCCCTGCGAAGCACGTGCACTCTCAGTGGTAATGTCACTAGCGGTCACACATCAAAGTCAAAGTCAAAATCATTTATTCAATTTAGGCGTCTACGACGCTCTTATGAAGGGAAATATTCTACATTGTACTGCCACGTTCAGCAAATAAATTGTATAGAGCCACTGCGAGAAGAACGGGCAAGAAACTCGGGGCCATTCTTTTAAACTATCTCTCAATCCAACTCTTGACCGCGGCGGACGTTGCTTAACTTTGCTGATCGGTTAAGAACAGCTAAGCAAACTTCGCTACGAGTGCTTCAAAACTTATATAGACACAATACACGCCACCTCAAGAATACCATTAGTTCTTCAGTCATCGTGGTGTGAGTGCGGACGTGTCCAACAGTAAAATCGCTGTACGCACACACATATAAATAATCACGTTTAGGGCGTGGAGGACTGAAAGATCTCTATGTTAATACATGATATGTGTATACTTACGTAGGTCCCGTACAGACTTGGCATCGGGCACGCTATCGGGCGGACTGGAAGAACTGAACGTGCCGGTATCGGTGCTCTCGCTCGATCCCACCATTGCGTGGTCTTGCGGACACCACTCCTGTAACGATTATATTATTTTCTCAAAAATTGTATGTAATGCTGCCATAACATCTCTAAAAAGTATCCAGACAGTGAACTCTACCGGAGACTTATTCAAAACAGTATTTTTTAATTCCTAAAAAATCCAATTCATGACCATTAATTGGTTCAGGCGCCCTAATTAAAAAAGTTTAAGACTCAGCTACGTAAATTATACCTCAAATTAATGAGCAATAACCAAGCATGTTTTTAAAGTTGTCTGAACACCTGTAGGTTTTTTTTTTTAAATGGAATCAAAATTAGCATTTTTTATTTTCCTTCTTTTTTTGTAAAGTTTAAATGTAGCATTTAAACTTTACAAAAACTGTACATAACTTTTTTGGACACAATGGAGCTTAAAACTACTTTGGTACGATCGGGGACATATTGGACTACTAGAATAATAAAAAACCGACATTTCTGTTTAGGTTAGAAGTTATTAGCATTTATTTGACCAATTTTTGTTTTTTCGTGTAAAATACCCGATAAAAATCGAAAACGCGCTACAAGTTATTTTTTTGGATGAATATGTTCTAAATGGTCTAGTGTATCACCCCTTCAAATATGTGCACCCGACCATCAAACACTCTGTATATTGTAATTATATTATAGTATTTATCCCTCATGATAAGGTTTTTTATACACATACACAGCTAATTAAGATATTTGCGTTACAAGCAGAAACAACTTTTAAATTGTATTATATCGAGAAAGTTTTAAGGCAACATATTTCAGAATTAACTTGACCCTAGAAAATATGATTAAGAGAAACACATAATTTTTTCATGACCGTTTTTCAGTTACTTAGTAAACTTTTTCGTGTTCCGTACCAAAATACGGAACCCTATTACTAAGTTTTCACTGTACTGTACTGTACTGTACTGTAGCCATCTTTAAATAATCTTTGTGATTTAAGGGAAAATGTCTATAGTCGGATTTTTAATCAGACGGAGTAAAGTGACATTACGGGTGTTGCTACTTTTTGACGATACAAAAATAGTGCTGTGGTAAAATGATTAAGTATTCTTACTTCGTCACTTCAGTGAGCTGTATAATTTTTTCATACTCTTCGTAAAAGTCATAATTATTGTCCTAAGAGTGATTTTATTATACAAGCGATTTATATTCCTATAAGAAAGGTTGTTTTAGAGATTTCAGCACAGCAACAGGATTACAATTATTATACTCGTATGTCCAACACACTCTAGTTCCGCTCATAAAAACTTCTAAACTTCTAGGTTGGCCTGAACAACATCTTCGACCACATCATCACTTACCATCAGGTGAGATAGTGGTCAAAGGCTAACCTATCAGGCATAAAAAAAAAAAAAAAAAAAAAAAAAAACTAGAAACATCACTATGATTTGTTGGCAACTTTATTTTGAAATGTGACATTTCTATCTGTCAGTTTACTCCGTCTGATTAAAAATTCGTTTATAGTAGATTTTTTTGATAAATATTTATTATTATAGGGGTTTGCCGAATAAATAATAATAACAAAAATCAAGGAGAGATCCCCATACAATCGATACTTACATATTGTTTTCAACACTTTTGTTTTTGCTTTTCAGCAAAAGATGCAATATAACCAGGCGTCAAACATGTAATGAACAAGTCATAAAAACCGGCTAAGTCCGAGTTGGCTCCCGCTAGGAACACCGTATTATGGAAAAAAACGGTTTGCTAGTTTCATTCGCACTTGGCGGTCGGTTTCTCTTTAGAAATCCGCTTCGCCACTGTATCGTCAGATATGTATTGCCATCCGATTTCAATTCGATACAGAAAATTTCAAAGAAAAATGTGCTATATATTAGACACTCACCTGCTGTTGTAACGTCCTTTCATCTTCACCCACTAAGCACATTGTAGCAGAGTTGATATCAATTATGTTATCGCTCGGCGGGCTGTCCTCGGTCTTCAGATAAACCACTGTCGAATCCATCGAGACAGCCTTAGCAGACACCATTTTAAACGTCGCATTCCTTTTGGGCGGGTCCCTCGTAGGTTGGTTGGTTTCTCTAGGAGGATCCTCAAACCCATTGTTCATAGCTTTTCTTCTCGATAGCAACTCTGAAGCGTTCTCCATACTATGCTTTGGCACTGTTATAGTCTGATTTGGAAGTTGAATAGTCTTTATGGGTGATGTTTCTATCTGATTCGGCAGAGGCTTATCAGGTTCGCTCGGCAACGCTTTCCGCGCTAAAGACAACTTCTGCCGCGCCTGTATGATCTCATTCAACTCTTGCTTGCCTAAGGTGACATTCAAACTGTTCCGGCTTATATCTTCAGGTTTCTGCAACCCCATGTCTTTATAAAACGCGTCGTCCCGTTCGAAATTTTCCTTTTCGGCATCTCTAAATTTATTATTAGAATAATGTAGTGTGATCGTTTCGGCCATGTCATTCGGTTTCGTTTTGGGCGTATCTTTTTTGTCCGCGTTTTCGTTGAGGATTTTCATGGTGTCTATTTGACAGGCTTCTTCGCGTGATTTTGTGTAGCTCTCCGAGTTTCGGATGGAAGGTTCGCGTTTTGTGAAGCTGTTGTAGAGTTGGCAGCGAGGTCTGGCGGAGAGGAGTTTTTCGGATTGCTCTAGGTGTGTGAAGGTAGCTGAGCTGAAGATATTGGAGTCATTGTTTTCGCGTGGTCTGGAACTGTTGGATACAATGTATGAGGAGTTGACGGAGCTGACGAGGCTCGGAGGTAGGGAGTCCATGAGGCTGTCATCGGGGACTGTGCTCTGGGAGAGGATGCTGGTGCTCATGTCCTTCTCCTCGAGGATGCTCAGGGTCATGCTGGTCATCATGGGGCCCATGCTGTCGCGACCTGACATTGGCAACCCTGAAACATATCCGCATTTTGCTATATGTATGTTTATCTGGAGAAATATGGTTTTTATGCTCAATTAAATTAGACGAAGTTCTAGAACTACTACTTGAACTACGATTTGCAATATTTATTAGTGTTTGAACGCAAACAGTTTTGTAGTTTGAATTTGAAACATGAATAGGTAATGTTACTTTGTGCTCTGTGATGTAGAGATGGAACAAAGGTATTGGAAAACTCACTGGCTGGCTACGAATAACTGGAGGATTAGAAAGAGGCCAAGCCAGCTGTATAAAAAGAAAATGTATCTTTAGTTTGCCTTTTTATCACAGTGGGTCCCTTTCACGACTCGAAATGTAAAATATAAACAGTTTTAATGCGCTTATATTTTAAATTAAGGTTTGGCAACCATTCTACACGATTATGGAATTATAATAAAATTAATCACTTGAAAAGTTATGGATCACCAATCCACGTGATTCCATAAGTTCCCCTAAAATCTTTGAAAATATTATAAGCTACGTTTAGGCGTCTCAAATGACAATCAATGCAATAAGTTAAATTAAAATAGATATCGTAAAAACGTTCACCGAAACTCGCGCATTATGTGTACAATAGTTAGACAAAAAAAAACCGTTGTGACTTCACTTTCGCTTTCACCGTAATAAGTATTTTTTAGGTAGCTATGTCGGATATGTGATTGGTGACATTTTTTTTATTTTTTTTTATTTTTATGTTATTGTGATGGAACATGCGTGAGGCCCACCTGATGTTAAGCGGTATCCTCTGCCTATAACAGGTGCATTTCATCACAAGTGACGAACTGCACTGCGCCCATCACCTTGAGACATACCTGTTAAGTCTCATTTTGCCTGTTATTACACTGGCTCTCAAGGACTGCTGCCGGAACACACCGTTAGGTGATTGGCGACAGATTTTCTACTTGAGGGTGGTCGCTAGCCAGGCGGGCATTCGCAAAATGCCCTTCCACCATGCGTTGAAGCTCAAGCTCTGGGCGGGATTCGAACCATGGACCTGCTGCGCGGCAGTCCATAGCCAATGCCACTGAGCCATCACTGCTTCATCTGCATCATAAAAGCAGTACGTCTTATTAGTGCACTGTAGGCCTACAACAAGGCGCAATTCCTCCCGCTGTAGCTTTAGCAGGTTATTAGTCAGATTCTTGTTTAGAGTTGGTAACATGAACTTTGCATGTTTACAGTCTACTAACTTATCCCACAGGTTTTGTTGTTCTCTCTCGGTGTGAGGACGCAATAGTAATGCAAAGGTATTGTCGAGGTGGCGTGAGACTATACATTATTTTGCATGTCAAAGCCATGGAAGCGGCGCGAATTTTTAGACTGAAAGATCTCTACTATTCCTAAGTATAAATGTGCACAAAACAAATATTAAAATAATGAAATTTTGTGACTCTTTGACGTTTACTATTTTAAATGTGGTCTGCTAACATTTTATTACTATGATATTTTTATCTGATGATTAAGACACCATGAAAACCTAAGTCTGGTTACCATCTTCGACCACGTCATCGATTACCACCAGATGATATTGTGGTCAAAGACTAGCCTATAATAAAATATAACGAGAATTCCGTAAGATTGATTACGCACCTGAGTCTTTCTGCGAGAGCATGGACTTGCGGTTCTCCATAGAGTCTGGGTTGAAAGTGCCAGAACTTTCCATTAGTAGTGATGAAACGAGACTGGGAGGTGACATCCTGGAGAGGGAGTCGCCGCTTTGGTACATATTGAGACTACCGCGATCGTTCATCATGTTTGTTAGACCTCTGTGGAAAAGAAAAAAATATTTTAACCTGCTCGGAGAGGTACATTAGTATTTTTTTGATTGTAGCACGAAGTTCATCATTAGATAAAAACTAGCTAACTGCGTGTTGGAGTAGCACACCGAAAGTTTCGTACCAACACAGAATGTATTAAAATAATTTCTTCATACAGTTCTTCTCGCAATGTCTCTATACAATTTTTATTGCTTAACGTGGCAGTACATAATAGAATATTTCAATATTAACATTTGTAGTTGACCTTCATAAGAGCGTCGTAGACGCCTAAATGGAATAAATGATTCTAACTTTAATTTTGAGTTCGAGATCCTTACAGGGGTCGAAACTAATTGTACAGTCAAATATACTGATTTTACTGACTGTAAGACAAAAAAATACTGACCTATTACTGACCTTTTACTGTCTCAACTTTTATGGACATGTATTATAATAAGGGGATTTCTAACAGAGTAATACTCGCAAAAGATAACTTGAGACTTCGCATGTAAAAGTCAACTCTTGCGGGTTGTAAATTAATTAAAAGAATATTTTATTTTCTGTTTGGCCTCCACCATCCCCATATTCAACCCGTACCACCTCTCCTCATCTGTATCCGCCGGCTTGCCGGATTTGTGCGCATCTGTACAATCCGGCTAGCCGGTCAGCGTTCAATAGTCGTGTTTACAAATTTACCATAAACTCTGCGTAAGTTCGATTTTCATAATGCAAACGGTTTTCGTAAGGATAGATCCTTGGCTATACGAGAAAAAATCCATATTTTTCTGAAATAACAGAAACTACTTTTTAAATTTTTATGAAATCTGAAACCAGCTCAAATTACATATTGGCGCCAAAATATTACGTCATTTAAAAATAATCTCGTAACTACTTCTACAATAATGAACCTAGAAAGCTGTAATTTTGCATTTGTATAGACAACAAGTCAATAACGATGTTAAAAGAAATTAAACGGATAAGGATTGATAACTTTTTGTTAAATTGTTTTTTTTTATTTGCCTCCCTTGTAGGTCCCGACCGGAATTCAGGTCGTCTAAAATAAAGGATTAGTGTGAAGCTTGTATTTATCTGATCGTTATTATTCAAACTTTGTTAGTAAGCTACAATCATTGGCTATACAACAAAAAATAAATAAAAAATTGCGCTTAAATAAAGTTTTCCCGCCAAAATTATTTTAAATAAACGCGTTGTTTTAGTCTCGTTACTACTTTTAAAATATTTATCCTTACAATCTGGTATAATTCATGGGTAAAGAACCATAATAAATACTCATATTAAAAGAAAAATCGAAGTTGTAGGTGGAATAGTTTCGGAAAAAAAATATTTAAAAATGAATGCTCTTTCCCGCCATTTTCGTCGTCTGTTCAAACCCCTTTTCCAGTAAAATTTTCCATGAAAAGGTCTATTTTCATTTATTTTCCCGTAAAGCGAATATGATGAGGATTGCATTGGTACCAAGAAGTTTTATATGTTGATTTGATTGGAGATTGCCACAAATAAACTCGATTAAAAAACAAAAAACCTGAAAATCTGTAAAATATATTTACATTCGCTGTTTGATCCACTCAAACTAAATGGTTGAAAATGTTGTTTTTGTATAGGTATGTTAGGGTATGGGGATATTAGGGTGACATGTTTAGGTAATGGAAAACAACTCAGTACTAAAAAAACACTACGGGGCGTCGTGGGATAAAAAAACGTGGACATTTCTGGACAGTTCGGTAGTACCCCATTGACAGATTCCACATATGAGGGGGCAGGTCAACAAGAAATCAAATTTTAGGGTTTTTAAATTAGTTGAAACAATTTATAAAAGCAGACAAACACGCTATTATTACAAATTTACGAGAGGAAAAAATATTGTCTTGTGCGTGTTTGCCATAAAACACTCCACTACACAGTTAATACAAAAGTTGTAGATCTTTTTATTACCTACAACTTTGTCATATAATCTTTTTCCATAGGGCTTGTAGTTTTGCCGGGAATCGGATAAACCGTTTTTTACCCTTAAAAACTCACCCCCTTCCACTTCCCGACCTCAGATCGCCCGTAAATTATTTTTCGTTTCACTTTTGTTATATTCTCTACTCAACTATTTTTTTTTTTCACTTTTCACCATTTTCATTGGCTTCTGCACTGGTCTAAAATGCACCGGAGTATTTCTTTTAAAAAATGAAACTATGCGAGATCAATGAATTCGTTAAAAAATTAAAAGTAAGAGAAACGAAGGTTCTACCTGTAAAAAAATTTAACCAGTTCAATAATTAAATCTATTTATTTCAAACGGCGGTGCTGGGGTAGCGGAGAACCGCTCTTCAGGGAAGGGATGCTATTGCTACAGGAATGAATAGGTTCGTTGCAATAATAGCTCGGGGTATCCGGGAACGCGTAACCCGTGTCCTCAAATGGCGACGGTAGCACCATACTGATCCAAGTATCGTTTTCATTATATTGAGAAAAAGAAGGAAAGGCGTTTGAACTTATGCTTTTATTATGCTTTAATCTTTATCGAAATGAAGGCTAACATGACAGACAATATAAAAAAAATCTATAATAAAATATTTTGATTAAATGTAGTCAAAATGTTGGTTTATGCAGAAAAAAAACCAGATAAAAAAAAAAGTTGGATCAGTATAGCAGGATATATTTTTGTAAGTAAGTATAATGCTAAAGTGAAAAATTGAGGCCCTCTAGCAATATAAGGCGCTTTTTGTACTTGGATCAATGTGGCATCAATTGAATATTTTTTTCCTTGCATTTGTTGCATATAACTCCAATATAGAAAAAATGTCACTTGGATCAGTATGGTTCTACCTTCGCCAAATATCAATTACTGAACAAGCAATTGAATTAAGAACCCCCTGGACACATCATTAGTCTTTAATTCACATGACCATAATTAATATCTCCTTTCGCTACTAGGTACCATGACACAGGAGCGAAAAAATAACGTGGATGGCTACAATATTGACATTCTTCGTCATCTTGGCGATCAATCAGGGCATTTTTTTTGTAGTTAGGGTCCAGAAGGAAAGCGCTATTCCAAAATACTGACTTTACTGACCATTTTCAGGAAAAACTGACTTTTACTGACCGACGTTAAAAATACTAACTTTTACTGACTTTACTGACCAGTTTCGACCCCTGTCCTTACCAAAAGACCGACCCTTCCGGTCTTTCAGTAAGGATTGACTTGGCCTGTTATGATTTTTGTTGCTATGCGTTAAATAATGAACTATTATAGATATTATATCACTAAGTTGCATAGTTAAGACGCTTGTATTTATTAACGTTTTACGTTAAAGAAAGTAAACACGTATGCTGTATTGACACCACCTTTTATTTTTATATTTTTATCATTTATTATAATATTTGTTCCGCTATATTAACACATGTTCTGTGACAAGTTCAACTGGCTACCTGTTACTGTTTCAAAGATACAGCCGTTTAGAGTTTGAACAGGTGGACGGCTCGACAGCCTAAGCATCAGCAGCAGCCGAAAAACGTCCATCGTTGAACAAAGGCCTTCTCTATTAGAAGGGGTTCCCCATTTTGTACACGCTTGGCAGGCGTCTTAAGGGTCGCAACGCAAGGTCGGTTTTTCAGGTGGCGCTACTTTCCACTTGGTATTTTTTCCCTTGGTAGCCCCACACGATTTCCACAGGATGATATGGGGAGTGCAAATCTAGCCCGGCACTCCACAGGGGTATTAATAGGTTTCATCATTTCCTATTGTGCAGTGAGGTCGCCACAATATACCTTTCGCTGTCACAAAAACACATTTTTTTTAATCTCTTTTTGACGGAACAAGCTCGAGGTCCACCTGATGTTAAGCGGACTAGCCTCTGCTTATAACAGATGCATTTCATCACAAGTCACGAATTACACAGCGCCCGTCACCTTGAGACATAGTTGTTAAGTCTCATGGGCCTGTAATTTCACTGGCTCTCAAGGACTACTGTCGGAACACACCGTTAGGTGCTTGGCGACAGATTTTCTACTTGAGGGTGGTAGCTAGCGATAGCCAGGCGGGCAATCGCAAAATGCCCTTCCACCATGCGGTGAAGCTCAAGCCGGCGGTATGGGGATCGAACTCATATATCGGCAGTCCATAGCTATTACAGCTCGGCCATCATTGCTTCAAAACTTCATATTCGTTTTGCGAAGGTTTTGCCTTCGGTTTTATATAGTTACGCCGCGCCGTTTCACTCACGTGGTGATGGATGATGATAAGTATCCTGTATGTTTATCCAGCGCATCATCTATCTCCATACCAAAGAAGAAGAAGTAACAAAAATAAAAACACATTCACAAACTTTCGCCTTTATAATATTAGTTTAATATACAAAGATTGCGTAAGTAAACCGGATCTAGTATTCTAGATTACGAACAATTAAATGATTTGATCTTGATGACTTGTAGAATTACCCATAACCATCCCACTCATAGGCTCAATCCACACCAGAGTGGCAGTTTTACTGTCAAACTATTTCAACTGTGTCTCTATCACTCCCATGCATAGTATCGGATGAAAAACTTGCAACCGGCCCATCACCGCTTTTCGAACTAGGCGATCTCGGCCGCTATCACTGGTGTGAATCGAGCCTTATTCCACGGAGGGTCGGTTCAATATCCTCTTAGAATACAAAGGACAACACAAGAACGTATTACATAAAGGTTTAGGTTCTATGGCCGGCCACCAAAGAGCGCCGTGACTTAGTTGGATGTTCTGTTAAACGTCTGCAAGGTGGCTTGGGTGGAGGTGTATAACCTTATAACATGTGTTTATAATTTCAAAGAATTCTAAAGAAAACCTTCAATTGTGCTAGTATATTTAATTTATATGTAGCAACTTTAATGTACATATTTTTACTGATGAAACTAGCTTTATCTATAGCGTTATTTAAACCATATAATTTGAAGCTACTTGTGTGAAAATTCGAGTTTGTATAACTCGCAAGTAAAAAAAAAATAGGAGCCTTAGGTCGAATCACATAGGCCTTGAAATAAAGAAAAAAATGTTCTTAGCAGGCATTATTGCAAATATTACAATTTTGTAAGTATACTGTTACATCTAAAACACCTAAGCTTCATGACGAGGTTAAAGCAAAACTAGATCTTATGGATTTCTCATCGGAGGAACCCCATGATCAATTTATATGATGGAGTGTTTCTATAACTTAGTAGAATTTAATAAAATTTCTCCCAAAGTTAAAAAGGTAATTAGCGGGAAGTTGTATTACGAAATTTTTGGGCAACTACAGGTATTTTGAAGCAGTGATGGCTCAGTAGCACTGCCTTGCAGCAGGTCCGGGGTTCGAATCCCGCCGCAGGCGTGAGCTTCACCGCATGATAGTAGGGCGTTTTTGCGAATGCCCGCTTGGCTAGCGACCACCCTCAAGTAGAAAATCTGTCGCCAAACACCTAACGGTGTGTTCCGGCAGCTGTCCTTGGTAGCCAGTAAAATTACAGGCACATGAGACTTAGAAACTGTACGTCTCAATGTGACGGGCGCAGTGCAATTCATCGTTGACGAAATGCATCTGTTATAGGCAGAGGTTAGTCCAGTTAACATCAGGTGGGTCTCGGGCTTGTTCCGTCACAATAACATAAAAAAACGGAAAAGTAGATACGTTTAGTATATTTGATCTGTACCGCAGAAATCTTAAAACTATATATTTTATGGGTACATAAAGTAGAAAGTATTTTATACCACACCCACTCAAAAAAGGTCTCATTACTCGTTCAAAAAAGTGTTATAAAGTTCGTCATTTGTCCTTTATAAAAGTACGGCGGGGAAAGTTATATGGATTTTCATTCCTTCACTCCGTAGCAGTGAAGGAATGTTGTATGAAAATCCATAGCGTTCTTTTGTTATTAGCTGCTTACATAAAAAAAAATCAATCTCAAAAAGGTTTTATATCAAATACTTACAAAAAAGAGGTGTGATTTTTATTTGTTCTCGATTTTCAATGAAAGGAGGTTGGCAACCTTCTTTTGCACTACGAGAAAAAAAGCGCGTCAATTTGTTGTTTGATTAAATTTTGTTTTTTATTAAATTGATATTTTAACAGTACGCTTTCAATTATTCTAAATAATTTTCCAAAATGTCATCTGATAGTGAAAGTGACGATTTTATAATGATGACGCCACCAGAAATAAGAAATGCAGCTCAAGAAGTCATAAAGAACTTACTGCCTGAGAAGTCTCAAGATAAGTACGAGAAAACGTATAATGATTTTATTTTCCTCGTAGGTGTAGTATAAAGCACTATGTATAACTCGGGAGAAAGTTCTATTTCTGTTCTCGAGTTGCCTTTAAGCCCTCCGCTGCGCGTCGGGCTTAAACAAACTCTCGAGCAGAAATAGATCGTATTCTTCCCTCGATGTACAATGTACTATTTTTTTTTTCAGAAACAATAATCGTGATTGTAGTAATAACATAATGCAAAAAGCTATAAAAAAGCTATAAATGCACAGAGACTGGTAAAACAAACCTAAACCAAAGATTCAACGTAATATATCGATATTAATCAGGGTTATGATACCATACAAGTTGCGAATATGTTGTAAAGATTTTCTGCCTTGTCCTTAGATGTCACAAAGTCATTAGGCTCTAGTCTCAATATAGTATAACCAAACGCCAACCCTTCTTGACCCTCATCCTGGTAGTGCACCCGATACCTTTGGCATGTAAAGGGCACTAAAAATACCTCGTATAGCGCCCACTCTTGTTAAGGCAGCAACACTAGACGTGAGTAGTGGCATAATGCTCATATGGCACATTCATTCTCTTTGGAGACCTTTCACGGCATCCAAAATGAAGATATGGAACAGGCCCTATATTCTTAAGTCGAGAAGTATATGACACAATAAGATGAAAATGAAAGATAATACCTTGGGTATGGTCCACAAGTAACAGCAATATCGGCATATGTATTTACAGGAATAATCATTTTGATTATATTTAATATTAATTCAACGTTACTAAACTTAAAATAAAACACGTGTTAACTCAACGATAGTTGGAATTAGACTCGTGAAAGGCGAATTACGAAATGTATGAAGATTATTCAGATAATTAACTCGACTGTACGTTCTTTTGTGATTTACATTTTGAAAGTAAAAGTAACCAAATTTATTTGTTCTGAGTGTTACTCGTGAAATCTGACATAAAAAAAGAAACATAAACGTAATCGGATTTCAGCGTTCTTTTTTGTCTATACTTAATCACTTTGAAGCAGTGATGGCGTAGTGGCAATCGCTATGAACTGCTGAGCAAAAGGTCCTTGGTTCGAATCCAGGATTGAGCTACACCGCGATCCGCATGGTCATAATGCGGGACATTTTGCGATTGACCGATTGCATAGCTACCACCCTCAAGTAGAAAGTCTGTCACCAAGCACCTAACGATATGTTGCAGCTGGTGTAGTTGATATCCAGTAATTCTAGGTAAAGCCTATTTACACCTGCGATCACAGCACCACTTACCATCAGGTGAGATTGTGATCAAAGGTTATAAACAAAAAATGTTCAGATTTGTAAATATATATGCAGCGCGATCACGTTACTTGTTAGTATCAATTTTTGATTGTGCTCTTCATTCTGACAGCATTAGTAAGCAACCGAGCTCAAGCAACCTTGAAAAAAAAAACTGTTTTTCGACCGAGCGACAGCTTGAACATTTAATTTAACATTAAAATTACATCACCTGTTTGAAGCAGTGATGGCTCAGTGGCATTGGCTATGGACTGCTACAGCAGGTCCAGGGTTCGAATCTAGCCGCAGACTTGAGCTTCACCGCATGATGGTAGGCATTTTTGCGAATGCCCGCCTGGCTAGCGACCACCCTCAGATAGAAAAACTGTCGCCTAGCATCTAACGGTGTGTTCCGGCAGCTGTCCTTGATAGCCAGTAAATCTAGGTTAAGCCTGTTAACACCTTCGACCACATCATCCGGTGAGATTGTGGTCAAAGGCTTACCTATCAGCAATAAAAAAACAACCTCGGCTTACGAACTAAATGGATTCCATAGACGTTTATTACTGCCCTAAGCATGCCTACAGATACAACAATAATGTGTCAATCGCAACTGACTGCAAGTACGTACGCAGTACAATTAAGAGTTTTTTTTTTTGACATTTACCTAGTTGATACAATCAACTAATGGCAAGACAATTACATATTCGCCTTGCGAAGTCACGTCGGTAAAAGTTTCAAATTGCATATTCATAGACGGAGCAAAAATTTTGATTATGAATTGCCGATTACTTTTAAATATAACCCACGGTCAGTAAAGTCGGCACAATATGTTGCCACATTTTGAAGCACGGCACATTTTGAAGCAATGATGGCCGAGCGGTATTAGCTATGGACTGCCGTGTCGCAGTACCCTGGTTCGATCCCCACCGCCGGCTTGAGCTTCACCGCAAGTTTGAAAAGCATTTTGCGATTGCCCGCATGGCTAGCTACCACCCTCAAGTAGAAAATCTGTCGCCAAGCACCTAACGGTGTGTTCCGGCAGTAGTCCTTCAGAGCCAGTGAAATTACAGGCACATGAGACTTAACAACTATGTCTCAAGGTGACGGGCGCAGTGCAATTCGTGACTTGTGATGAAATGCATCTGTTATAGGCAGAGGTTAGTCCGCTTAAAATCAGGTGGGTCTCGAGCTTGTCCAGTCATAATAACATAAAAATAAATAAAAAATAAAAATATTATTCAACCACTCTGCTCATAAATTCATTAAGGCACTGCATAAAGATCGGGAGGTACCCATGGTGGAAGAATAAGTACATATATTTAAAAGATGTCAAAACAGATTACAGAATCATCCTAATGAAATGGCAAGGACATTAAGTACTAAAAGGCCTCTCGATGTATCAAATCGATGTATAACCCAAGATCTCAAAACATGAAACTTAAAATGAAAGCGGGACCTTACCATACCTCTCAAGTTCATGCAAAAAAATTATTTGAATTTAAAAATTTGAATTTGTTCTCCACGGCAAAAAGCTCAAAATAATTCTCATTGTCCAAAACAAACATTGAATGACAAAAATAAATATATAATTGGCTAAAAAACTTGTCTTATTTGAACGTCTTTGGGGTGAATGAATTGTTTTATTATTAAAAACAAAACAATTGGTCATACGGCTCTTTTCGGTATGTACGTGTAGCGAAATAACATGCCAGCAAAACAACAATAATAGAAATTAGCTCCTGTTTTTTTTATTAATGTTTGAAAAAGCAAAGTCTTTACAATAGAGGTTTGAAGAATTTTGAAAGGCTAGATGCGCATTTCTTATCATTTTCACAAAGACCGTGACGGCGTTACCACGCGCGAATGAAAACGTATATTAACGTATATTTCCTATGGATGTTGTTTGTGTCCTCGCAAATTATGGAAAAGTACTAGTTACTAGTTCACGTGTCCGCCAGAATAACAGTTAATGGCCTCGTTTTGAAATCACTTGGGAAGTAAATACTTGGCTTCGCCTCGTCCTTCCAATTGCTATAATTAAGGCTTGGGCAGAATTTTTCTATTATGGTACCTTACGGAGGAATCTCACGTATGTGGCGGTAATGGCGGCAAAATTTTAAGGTTTTCCGCGCTAGTGGATAGGTTTGGTAACCTTTCTAATTCATCATGATATTCGCTAGTTTAAAATAATATTGTTCGTATTATCTTGTTAAGTTATTGAATATTAATGCACATGCACGCGAGCACCCCGGAAAGACCAAAAAACAATAAAAAAATACGTCTACCCGTAAGCTTCCTAAAATCGAAATCGTACGAGAAGCGGCGAGTCTCTTGGTAGCTAAGCAAAAAAAGGTTTGACCACGAACAAACATCTACAATATCTAAATCGAAGCTTTACTCCATCTTAGGCGCAGCTGACAATTGGTCTCTTTTAATGGACACGTATGAAAAACACTACAAAATTCCTGAGGCTGTTAGTGTTTCGTCTTCCAGACCATAGCATATAGTACGAGATCCCGCTGCAGGATTGGTGTGCTCATCGACTTTTTGTTTAAAACCAAATTTTTATGTTTATTTATAGTTAAGAGTATATATATTTACTAGGGTGCCTATTAAAATTTGGCCACCATTATTTTTAGTTAAATTATTTTTAATTGATTTTTGGTGAAAAATTTCGTTAATTTATTTTTTAAATAAAATAACGTCTACATCACGGTAATTAATATGAAGATTCTAAAAAATCACGGTTGCCGTTGCGCACCTGGCCGCACCTCTTTGCAGCCAGGTGTAAACAGGTATGATTTCGATAAATTTATACGTTTATAACCTATTTTTATTAATTATATGTCAAATTGAAGCTAATTTTTTTCTATTAATTATCATATAAAGTTGCTTAATTAAATCTGGCCGCAAATAAGGGTTACTGGCTGTTAAAGATAATTAATATTTAAGGTAGAGTGAAAGAGAGTTAGCGCGTAACATCATTTGTCAGACGAGGACAGAGATTGCCGGCTGTGCGACGCTTTTAAGCCATTGCGCATGCGTCGAATACTTAAGTCACCTTGGTTTTATTTTTTTATTTTTTAAATTAATACATATTAAATATCGACGTTCTAATTAGCAAATTATCTAACTCCATTTTAGAGAATCTTTTATTTGTACGAAAAAAACAATTACTTCAAAATTTATTATCATTTTAAAAAACCATTTAATATCCTTTATATCTAATAGAGATATAATATTTAAGTTTGAATCATTCAAATAATTTGTAATTGGATTATTGCTTCATCAAAATGTTAAAAAAATACCCTCTAAAAAATAAGGAGTTAGAAAAATTGCTAACTAGACCGTCGATATATCAAATCAATATTAATTTTTTGTTGCAATTTTTAAATTTGTCATTTTGAAAAAAATTACATATTTATTGGAGTATTTATTATAAGTCGTCTCTATTACTCCCCGGTGGTTGAGAACACTAACATTCGACGCATGCGCAATGGCTTAAAAGCGTCGCACAGCCGGCAATCTCTGTCCTCGTCTGACAAATGATGTTACGCGCTAACTCTCTTTCACTCTACCTTAAATATTAATTATCTTTAACAGCCAGTAACCCTTATTTGCGGCCAGATTTAATTAAGCAACTTTATATGATAATTAATAGAAAAAAATTAGCTTCAATTTGACATATAATTAATAAAAATAGGTTATAAACGTATAAATTTATCGAAATCATACCTGTTTACACCTGGCTGCAAAGAGGTGCGGCCAGGTGCGCAACGGCAACCGTGATTTTTTAGAATCTTCATATTAATTACCGTGATGTAGACGTTATTTTATTTAAAAAATAAATAAACGAAATTTTTTACCAAAAATCAATTAAAAATAATTTAACTAAAAATAATGACGGCCAAATTTTGATAGGCACCCTAGTAAATATATATACTCTTAACTATAAATAAACATAAAAATTTGGTTTTAAACAAAAAGTCGATGAGCACACCAATCCTGCAGCGGGATCTTAGACTAATAGTACTTATAGAACTTACTAGTCCGTGGGAAACATTATGACCTAACAAATGAATGAACCAATAACGGTTATCTGGTTAATTTATATGCTGTAGAAGTTGGAGCCGGTATATCCAGTGAAGTCCCTATATAACCTACTTAAAGACCTTGGCCTGTCAAGAACAACCTTAACTTCCATCCTAGAATGTGTATCTCAGGCGGCCTTAGTAGGATCTTACCAAATTTGGTTAGATAGGGGAGGTGGCTCGAGCAGCGAAAGGGAGCATCGTAAAGGGGCCCTTAACCCTACTCCATGGGTTGCAAGTCCCAGGCCCCTCTGGTCTTTTCCTCTGCAACGCTATGGACCTGGCATCCGCACGGTGAATCCATGAAATTCTAAGTAATTCGTCTCAATATAATGAATTCAATAAGTTTAAATTAATTACCTTAAAATTTCTTCTCCGAACCTCGCATATTAAATGATCATTAGCGACAAAAAACAACAATTTTGAATTTCCTGCCATAGCCTTCAGAGTTCTCCTTAAGAGGCCTTTTACATTATGCAGCCCTCTCACTCGCACTTTTAAAGATAATTTCAAATAGCAACAATATGGTTTATATTTTTTTAAATGTGGTCAATCATTGTTTCGCTGCATGCAACTATAGATGTCGTAAAAACCTGAACACACATTTCATTATGCTATCTATTGTGTTAAAATTCATGAAAATATGATGATTCATATCCATTTTACAAAAAATATTTACAATAGCATTTAATTTAAAAATATGCTTGTCATAGGTACTATGGACTCGGAAGAGACTAGCCACCCACAACACAAGGAATCCTAGTGTGGGGGCTAGTGTGATTAAGATAGTAAGCACCACCTGATAATTATTTGTATTCAAACTACTAAATCTAATTAATGGTTTACCTATAAATGCACTTCAATAACATAACAGTCTAGCCTATTGATAAAGGTTACTAAGTAACTGCATTTTGACCTAAGCTGTTAAATAGATTTTTTACTAAGAATGTGTCCTATCTTATTGTCTTTTAAATTTGTTAATATCTAAATATTATACATAGATACCTACCTACGAAGTGTTAATTGTTAACATTAGCTCATGTTTTTTACAGATTAATAAAGATTATTATTATTATTATTACTAATGAAGTTATAATGATAGATATATATAAAAGTTTCAAGTTCTGATCTTCCTACGAGCAAAACAAGCATGTAGTAAATTCGCCGAATATATCTTATCATGGATAATATCTAAAATAAAATTTGGGCACATCTTAGCAAAAACATGTTTTTGAAATGAAGACCATTCGAAGACAGTCGAGTTTCGAGAAGAGAGTCTTTCACTGGGGAGTGGATTCATCCAGTATTTTCTTCTCATATCATTTTCTGTCTTCGCTACATGTTTCGTAAATACACATTATTATATAAATTAATATATCTACAAGCGTTGAAAAGCAACTGAATAAATTACGCTCATCTGGCGGCCCAACCGAATTTCTGCTGAGAAGAAATTAAGCGACCGCGACTCACAACTCAAAAAATTACGCTTGTCTGACCTCATCCTAAGACATAGTGTACAAACGAGGCTTTTCTGTGCAAATGTGTTTCAATACTTTCAATAATTAACTGTGGAGAGGCGCGCCTTCGTGACTGAAAAGTCGTGTACTTATATTAAGAGGAACGGGAAGAGAAGCTCCTACAGAAAAATAGGTATTTTTAACAAAGTGATGCTGTCTCGCCGCTAAACGCCCAAACAGAATAGTGCGATAAGCTATATAGCAATTGCAGCTTCTTCAGGTTTTGACTTAGAATTTGCGCATAATTTGCGTTCTGGGAGAAAACTTTTCTCCTATAATAAACATTAATCAAATCTAAAAATTTTGGACTTATTTTATAACTGACAGAATAAACTAGGTTTATAGGTTTTCCTTTTTCTTTATTTATCATTATTTTTCCTATAAATAATTCACAAACTAGAGATACAAGTTTTGAGAAAATATCGGTATTTAAATACCCATTAATTCAAATTCCTTTAATATAATGATAAAAATCAAAACCTTTACACCTGAATATTGATAACATCTATAACAATTCCAAAAATCATCAAAATCGGTGATTGTTTAGGGGGGTAGAAACGTTTTCTATTTTTGTATGAAAATTCGAGACTTCCCTGCAGTCTTAAATGTATTAGTACCGTTCCTAATTATCTGGACACCAATTTTAAGCGAAACTACAGCACGTTTCTCAAGCTCAAGGGTCCAGTTCCCTTGAGCTTGTTTATTTTGCCTTGCTTATAAGCCACAATCTCATCGTAATGTTCATACAAGCTTTACCTAGAATTTGAACTTCCCTCAAGTACATCTCCAGTCTTTGGGCATTCGCAAAAGGCTCTACCAGTATGCAGTGAGTCTCGAATCCACGGCGCTAATCGTACCATGGATCTCTTTTGCAGCAGTCAACACTGCTTTTGTCGTCTTTGCCAACACTGCTTTAAGGTTACGTTACCAATTTCGATGCTACTGCAGACGCCGATTCATTTGTAAAAAAGAAGCATGGAGCTCCAATATATTGAACATCATCCTCATCAGCCGACAGACGTCCACTGTTGAATAAAGGCCTCCCTCATAGAACGCCACAAAGAACGGGTATTAGCCGCTTGTAACCATTGGCTGCCGGCGACATCAACAATGTTGTCCGTCCACCTAGCCTACCAACTCTACATCTTCCGGTACAATGTCGTAACCTCTCGAGAACCTTTCTTCCTCATCGGTTATCAGTTCGTCGAGTAATGTGGCCCGTCCATTGGCACTTCAACTTGCAAATTCTGAAAGCTATGTCGGTGACTTTGGTTCTTTGGCGAATACCTATCCACAGTCAGGATTATCGCGCAAAGAAACTCCAAGCATATCTCTCACACACACTGTTTGAAGTCTTTGGTTTTCAGGCTCTGTGGGATATTCGACGAGAAGATTGAATGCACTTAATTTTTTTTATTTAGTTTGGAACAGTTCTAACTAGGGTTGCCAGATGTCCGGGAAATCCGGGATAGTCCCGGAAAGGGGTGTCTTGTCCCGTGTTCAGTAATTTCGCTATAATGTCCCGGAATGCACGATTTTTGGGGTTCTTCACAAACATACGGACACCAATGCCGGCCGTGTGTGTGATTTCAAAGTTTAGTTACATAATTAGTTAATAGTTAGCGTTAAAGAGTGGCTTAATTTTGTTTTAAGTTAAATTTTATATTATATTTAGGTAACATATCTACAAATAAATATCTTAAACAATAATAGCCAGTTCTTTTTTCCTTGGTATAACGAAATCTAACTAATTTTTATTTATATTAATTTATCAGTTCAAATGTAGATTTATTTACATTTGAACTTAAGGTCAAAGTAACTACTCCTTTTCGAACCCCAGAAATGTCCAGGAATTGATATACCTTGATCTGGCAACCCTAGTTCTAACTGGTACTTACTTGTTGAAAGTATTGTGTAGATTGTGCGCAGGCTGTGACAGGTCGATGTTGATGGGCTTAGAAGGCGTGTGCTCCATCGACAGCCTCCCTGAAGTCTCCGAGGCTAATGGCATGTCTATGTCTTCCAGCTGAAACGTTAATAACATATTCGATTGGAATAATAGTGTTTAGTACAAGGACTGTTCCATTCTTCTCGTTGGATGTCGTAAAAGGCAACATCGGGAAAGAATGTGCTAGATGAGCGGCGTGCCAACTCTCACGTCTATGTGTGTGAGGTGGTGCTGGATATCGGGCGCACAACACGGCTGTGCAGGGTTGGCATGTGCCATGTCTTCTCTAACATCATAGGACAAAACAAGAACATATTAATAACAAAATATATGACGGCTACTATTTTTTTTTACATGACGGTAAAAAGTTTTTGGTTTGGTTTTATAGTCCACCGCCTGTCTAACACCAACCCTCCTTGGGAATGCTCTTTTTGACAGGATATACCCAGTACCGAGCGCTTAATGTGCTGCGACATCCTACTTACTACACAAATTATGGGATATAGGAGAACAAGGAACATCTAGTTATGTTTGCATGTTGGAAGGGCATTTTGCGAATACCCGCCTGACTAGCGACCACCCTCAAGTAGAAAATCTATCGCCCAGCACCTAAAAGTGTGTTCCGGTAGCTGTCCTTGAGAGCCAGTGAAATTACAAGCACATGCGACTTAACAACTATGTCTCAAAGTGACGGGCGCAGTGCAATTCGTGACGTGATGAAAAGCATGTGTTATAAGCAGAGGTTAGTCCGCTTAACAACAGGTGGGCCTCGAGCTTGTACCGTTACAATAACATTAAAAAAAATATAGGTGGATGTCGCGGGTACGAATCCCGCAGATGACTATAATTTTTCCTCTCGTTGTTATCGCGGAGCATGCGTCATCGAAAAATAAAATTTAAAATAAACCCTCTATATATTCTATAACCGATAATACTACAGCGTAGTACAACCTGTTTATTAACTTAAGTTCCTGTATTTATAAATACCTTTATGATTATATCCCTACTAATAAACTTCTTTATATTTTCGGCATATAGCGAAAGTAAAAATAAACCGCAAGTATTCGCTCGGTCAAAAAGCGAAAGCGATAACGCAAGTATCCAATAAAGTCTTAAATATAGCGTTCTAAAATATTTCATGTCCGATTCACACGACCGATTATGTAATACGCTAAGAGATGAACGAGATATTTTTGCACCTATGACCAACACACGTCATACTATCGCGTCAGCGAGTGCACATATTATTGCAACGTAAAGTATTAAGTACTAGCGGCCCGCCCCGGCTTCGCAGGGGTATTTTACAAATATTATAAATTAGAACACATAAAAAGTAGTGTTATCTTAGGTTTTCCCGATTATTACACATAGTAATTAAACAACTTTAAACGGTTTAAATCACCTGTCACCCCGTGACCACGATCACTGCAAAGTGTTTGAAACGTCGAGACAAAAATAATGATATATATACGCGATTTAAACCGTTTAAAGTTGTTTAATTACATAAAAAGTAGTTATTATGATATAATTATAATAGTTTATATATGGTATTGGGATTTTTTTTTAGATATTGATGTCCTCTATAAAATTGTAGGTACATTTCTTTGCTCTATTGTCCACGATTTCCGCATCGTACGTGATATAAAGATTTTTTTCACACTTTGGGTTACATTATCGAAGTTTTCAGACGGATCCCTAAGTTTTTGAAAATATTCTATAGCCGATATTCATCAGGGATGGTGTAGGATTCTAATAGTGAGAGAATTTTTCAAATTAGTCCAGTAGTTTTTAAGTTTATTCGTTACATACAAAACTTTCCTCTTTGTAATATTAGTATAGATATATGTAATACCACATAATATGTACTAATATTATAATGAGGAAAGATTTGTTTTATTATATTAATAAATATTATAATAATAGACAAGCGGCCACAAGCTCGAAGCAATGATGGCCGAGCGGTAATAGCTATGGATTACCGTGCAGCAGGTCCAAAGTTCGATCCCCAGCGCCGCATGGTGGATGAGAATTTCACGAATGCTCGCCTGGCTAGCTACCACCCTCAAGTACAAAATCTATCGCCAAGCACCTAACGGTGTGTTCCGGCAGCTGTCCTTGAGAGCCAGTACTTCTAGGTTAGGCTGAACAACATCTTCGACCACATCATCACTTACCATCAGGTGAGATAGTGGTCAAAGGCTAAACTATCATGCATAAAAAAAAAGTTTCCATGAGGTAGATAATTTGAACGATTAGAATTTGTGGAATGAGTTGATGGCCTTACAGAGGCAATTATGGTAAAAACGGCTTCACATTCGACCATACCCTGGTTTCTCATTAGAAATGAGATTCCAACTTGGATTCCGATCGATAGATAATACAATAAGCAGATAAAGATACAATCAGCTCATCTCATTTTCCAAAACTTCTTAAAATCGGAGCGCTTGATCGATGCGACGCGTGATCAAAATGCTGGCACTTTTTTGGCCCAACGAATAAGCATTGCAATCTAACGGGACAATGCTACCAGCATGCTGGGCACTCTGCCATCAGGTAGTGGGCCTGAGCATTTGGACTGCCTGGATTTTAGGTTGCCTAAATGTTTTTGTTGTAATAGCTGTAGTGTTTTATTTAGTTTGTAGTATATTGTTAACATAGGTGTTAAAGAAAAAAATAAGCAGATGTTAGCATCTTGCATAATGTTATTCTTGGAGTTACACAAAAATAAATATTTACCGCACATTAGAATAAAACTTAAGAAGCCGATTAAAAAAATCTTGTAATGAAGGAAACGCCGAACGTTATGTGTCTTTGGCTGATCAATGTCTACATTTACCTACATTCATAAATATAGGTACACAATTTTTGTCATCGCTCGCTGCATCTTTACGCAACCATTGTGTGCCAGCATTAAAAAAAATCTTACATACAAAGACTCGAGGAGATCGTAGTCTATAGTAATTAAACAACTTGAAACGGTTTAAATCGCGCATATTTATCATTATTTTTGTCCCGACGCACAGTGTTTTGCCTAGAACAACGTAGGTGGACAAAAGTCATTTACCTAATCAGGTAATTAAGGGTCACATGCCATTAACAAAACCCCCAAGGTCTCGATAACAGGTAATAATTAGGGCAAACATTCCATAGTGGTGAGTTATAAGGGGTTGAAGGTAAGTGATAAGTTAATTGCATTTGTGAAATTAAATTAGTTGCAATTTTGCGGCACTTATGATAACATCTCTTAAAATTTGTAGTGATTATTTTAGTATTTTCTGTGATGGATTTTACCTTTGAGGGTAAGTACTTTCTTACTTAATATCGACTTAATATATTATTTGCCAACATGTGCTTTAAATATCCAATTGAAAAATCTGTTAAAAGAATGTCAAGTTTTTCTTCATATCTAAACTTTCAAGGATCGCAACTTTTTGTATCCACGTGTATCCAAGTTGATTTTTATGTATGTTACAGCCACAACATTAACCTTTTAAATGATATATAATATGGAGACCGCAACGAATGCTAAACATTTTTTTTTATTTTTTTTTCAGATCATGTGTACACTTTTTCGAAAATGGAGTTATTTGAAGAATGGCGTAAATATGACAAAGAAGCAAGAAATGCTCACCTGATGGAGTTTATTTTTAACAAATACAATCTGAGAGATGTGGCCTCCGATTCAAGAAGAGATATGCAAACAAAAATTGCCAGCATATCGTCAAAATTTGCTGAAAAGTGGGCTGCTTCGAAAACAATGGATGTTTTTTTAAACAAAAATAGAAGTTGGCTGGACGGAGCAGACATACAATTTAGCGTTCGTATGCATTCACACAGAAGATAATCGACCTAAAGGTAGACCCCGAAAAGACTTCGAAGACGCCAGTTTCAAAACAAAAAAACGCAGGGTTGAAGACTTGGTGAAATTGCGGAGTGCTAGTGAATTGACCACAGCTGCGGAAGTGGCAAATCGTTTATCGGGTCATAGAGCGGTTGCCTCTCGAATCCGAAAAAGTGGCGATCATTCCAGCACAGAAGGAAAGGCATCTGAAGAATCTCTTTGTAGTGCTAGGCAGTTAAATAGTGACGAAGCGCTAGCTTATTACGTAGATTCTAAGTGCACTTCTCACTCTTACAAACAGACGAGAAAGTGGGCAATGAAGGCTGGACATCAAGTGTTTCCATCATACCATAGCCTATGTAAGTCAAAAAAACTTTGTTATCCTTCTGATGACCATATATCTATAACGGAATCGCGCGCGGAAATAAAACTCCAAGCTATTTTGGATAAAACAACTGAACGACTAGTTGAAGCACAAAGTGAAGTCATTAAAAGTGTGCTGCCCAGTTCGTCATTCACATTAGTTAGCAAATGGGGATGTGATGGTAGTTCTGGTTAGAACATTATGGGTTTGGTTTGTCTACATTACATGCTTGGATTCGCTGTTTTGAATGTCTGTTGCACATTAGCTATCGTTTGGATATTAAGAAGTGGCAGGTTAGAGGTGATGACGATAAAGCTAGTGTGAAACAGCGTTCAGACGACATAAAGCAAAAGTTTAAAACCCAAATGGGACTTATTGTAGACAAACCAAAACCTGGTTATGGTAACAGTCAGTCTGTGGACGACGGACCGTGCACACGTTCCTCCGACCGGTTTTGCGCTTATCGCCTAGATCAGGGACTGTCAACGCAATTAATTTCACGGGTCGCAAATCTTTTTCTGTTTATAATGTTTAAGTGCAAGGGTTGTGGAGAAGAAGTTAGAGATGGTGCTCAGTGTTCTGTTTGCATGGGTCAGTATGACTTTGCTTGCGCTGGTGTCACAGAGACGGGGTATCGCCGACTGGGTGAAAACCGGAAGTTATCCTGGAAGTGCTCTTCCTGCAAAAGTGGCAGAGCAGTAAGCCCTTTACCACTTCCAACACCTCAGGGCAAGGAGTCCACTGTCAAGTCTCCAGTACCAGGAGACATGAGCGCCGTTCTTGATGAGCTGAAACGATTGTCTCTTCAAGTCGCCGTACTTCCAGGACTTAACGAGGACATCCAAAGCATAAAGGCTGAGCTTACATCACTTAAAAGTATAAAACCAGAACTCAGTGAAATAAAAAAGTCGATTGAATTCGTAGACAGCAAAATAGGTGCTTTATCTGATAAGATTTTGGAAATGGAGAAGGACATACAATCATTACAAAAGACGAAAAATGATGTTGAAAATCTGCAACTGCGTGTTCAAAATCTGGAAAGCCAGCTACGAGATAATGAGCAGAGATCACGTCTTAATAACATCGAAATAAAGGGTGTTCCGATGGCAAACAATGAGAATCTATTCGAAGTCTTTTCAAAAATCGGATCACACGTGAAGTACCCAATACCTAAGGATCAAATTAATTACATTGCGAGAATACCTATGCGCAATTCCAAGGAGAATAAAACAATTGTTGTTAATGTTCATAGCAGGTACCTAAAGGATGATTTTGTAGCGTCAGCGAAAAAAATTTCAATGACCCCGGTGGACTTAAGGGCAGCACTAGGATATTTATCAACGACCACTTGACACTTGAGAACAAAGTACTGCTCAATAAGACCAAAGCATTGGCAAAAGACCGGGGGTTTGCGTTTCACGTGGAAAGGTTGCAAGATTTTCATCCGAAAAGGCCCAACATCCCCTGTCATGGCCATTCGAACAGAATTGGATTTAAAAAAACTTTAATGTTATGCTACACTGTATGTATAATATCTTGCAATATTATCTGCGATCCAAAGTTTACTAGTACTGCTTCACTATTCAATGTTGTTGTTATGCGTTGCATTCTTGTCCGCTTGTTGTTACCCGCAATTATAGTTCGGATTAGTCGGCCGGCCATTTGCTATTGTTTACGTTATCCTTTTTATTATTTAATCATCACTATATTTTTTGCCTTTTTATCATCTTTTATGTTGCTTTTTTCCTTTGACAGTTTTAATAACGTCTCAGCACTATTTAATGTCATGCATCTTTTTATGTCTATGCAATACCTAATAAACTTTTCTGTCAACAATGCTCCCGGTTAGTATATACTACCAAAATGTACGTGGTCTCCGTACTAAAGTAAGCATATTATATAGAAATGTATGCCTTAACTCGTATGATATTATTTGCTTCACGGAAACGTGGCTTAATGATAGTTTCTTTGATAGTGAATTATTTGATGATAGATATGTTATTTGGAGAAGAGATAGGGATTTTTTGGGAACAGAGCAGGAGAGGGGAGGCGGAATTTTAATAGGAATTCGTCGTGAACTTGCAGCTGAGAACCGGCCTGAGTGGTCTTCGTCTGCCGAGGATCTGTGGGTTACTTTGACCATCCGCAATCGTAATCAATACTCAACTTATAAAATGCATATTTGTGTTGTATATATATGTGATGAGAATTTAGGTAATTCAATGCAAACACAACTATCCAATTTCTCTGACAACTTGTCTAAAATAGTTTTAGATAATCCACTCGATAAGGTCATTGTATTGGGCGATTTTAACATGCCGTATGTTTCATGGTTACCCAGTGATGATGGATGCTCTTTGGTTCCTGGGAATTTACAAGGTACTCATCAATTCGATCTAATAGATAGCCTTAATACATGTAATCTATTACAGTATAATTCTATCCTAAATAAGAGTTATGGCCGCCTTTTAGATTTAATTTTCTCAAATAATGACGTCACAGTGCATGCTTGTGACTGCCCTTTGGTGCCTGAAGACCCTCACCATCCATCTTTGTGTATAACTGCTGAGTTTGTTCAATTGCACACAATAAAGCCTCTTCCTTATACCAAGTTTGATTACATAAACGGAGACTATTACTCGATCTGTACTAAGCTTGACGCTATTGATTGGAACTCTGTGCTGAAATGTGGAACTGTAGATGATGCTGTATCTTTTCTTTATACTACGATTTATAGCCTCCGCGACACATATGTTACCTCGAAAACTGTGGTACCATCGTGTAAGTATCCTTTATGGTACGGGCGACCTCTAATAAAACTTCTTAAGGAAAAATCTAAATATCACAATAAATTCAAAATATACGGCAACTTAAGTGATCGGGATACGTTTGTTATATTGCGAGAAAGAGCGCGGATAATGGAAAGTGATATGTACAAAAATTACATAATAAACATTGAATGTTCTATAAGAAGGAACCCACGCACATTTTGGTCTTATGTAAAGAGTAAAAATCTCTCCAACACTTACCCTGCAGTGATGCAATTTGGTACTCGCTCTTCTGATCAAGGTGATGTCATATGCAATATGTTTGGTGAATATTTTCAATCAAACTTTCTTCAAAATAATACACCGATTGATTGTATAGAGTTTAATCAACCTCAATACCATACAGCGTCTTCTGCTGATATTGGTATGATTGAGGTGCTTCCAGCGGAGGTTCTTAAACTTTTCATGTCCTTAGATTTAAATAAATCAGCGGGACCAGATAATATCCCTGCTATTTTAATAGTTAAGTGTGCAAAGAGCTTAGTTTTACCCCTGTGTCTATTATATAGCCGCTCTTTATCGGAATGCGTTGTACCTTACAAATGGAAGTCGGCTTTAGTCACTCCCGTTCATAAAAAAGGACCAAAAAATAATATAGAGAATTATAGGCCTATATCTAAATTATGTCTGTTTGCTAAGATACTTGAAAAAATTGTCTATACCCAATTGTACAGCGCACTCAAGCATGATCTTGCACCTCAGCAGCATGGTTTTTTAAGGGGCAGGTCAACTACATCTAATCTCTTATTGTGTACCGAGTTCCTGTCTCGTTTTATGTCTGAACCCTCTCAAATAGATGTTATTTACACGGACTACAGTAAGTGTTTTGACAGAATCGATCATTTGCTACTATTGAAAAAGCTTCAGCGGATAGGTATAAGGGGAAACCTTTTTAGGTGGTTCACGTCCTATATCCAACAAAGGTGTCAAACTGTAGTTCTTGGCGGTTACTCGTCCATGTCCATGTATATCCCTTCCGGAGTCCCGCAGGGATCTTTATTAGGACCGTTACCTTATAATATTTCTGAACGACACCTCTTCATGCTTTCGTTATTCTAAAATTCTGTTGTACGCGGATGATGTGAAAATTTTGCATCAAATTAAAACTATTGATGATGCACACCGTCTGCAGGACGACTTGCATAGATTTCAAAATTATTGTATTCAGAACAAACTAGATCTAAACGTGTCCAAGTGCTACATTTGTTCTTTTACTCGTAAGCCAGTCATTATCAATTTTGAATATGCAATAAAAAACTCACCAGTCACAAGGGTTGATACAATTAAAGATCTAGGAGTTTTTTTTTGATAGTAAACTTTTATTCGACGCACACGTAAGCAACATTGTAAGCAAGGCATCTCGTGCACTTGGTTTTATTTTAAGAATGTCTAATGAGTTTTCCAGTTTAAAAACCTTTAAAATCCTTTATTGTGCATACGTTCGCAGTCACTTGGAATACGCATCACAAGTCTGGAACCCTTGTTATGAAGTATATTCTATGCGCTTAGAACGTATCCAGATGAAGTTTCTTCGTTATCTTCAGTTTCGTGCAAAACTGTACCTTCCGGATTATTTAGCTAGATGTCGTAAGTTTCATTTCTTGCCTCTCTATGAACGAAGGAATATATCCGACCTGTCATATCTTCTTAGCATTGCAAATGGCACGGTGGACTGTTCTGAGCTCCTCGAGCTGATAGGATTACGCATTCATGCAGCTGTATTGAGAAACCCCAGAACTTTATCTGTTCCGTTAGCTAAGACAAATTATAGGCAAAATGCATTCATTATGCGTGCAAGTGCTTCATTTAACAACTTGACAGATAAAGATATTGATTTATACAATACCTCAACTACCAAATTGAAACGTTTGTTTAATGAAAAATTCTTCTGTACTAGTTAATTTGAACCTTAAGTATTGTATTGTATTGTTTCATTATTTTCATAAGTTAGTCGTCCACTCAAAACATTTTGTTTTATAAATATTTAACCTATAAGTGGAAACTTGTAATTGGCCATCAGCATTACATGTGTTTTTCATGTAGTATATAAATGAATCATTTAATGTTATTTGCCTAGCTGTAAGTTTTCTGTAAAATTCTAAAATAAAATAAAATAACACAAATGATGGGAACACAGCTCGCAGATTCTTTACAAACCCGGAACTGAGTGGAGAGATTACAGGCTTAGACGTTAACCTCATTAAAAAATTCTGCATTTTGTTAAGAACTTTATCTTCTGGGTACGATATTAATTACAATGAATTTGAGAAAGTGTGTTCTGAAACCAGAACACTTTATCTAAATCTGTATTCGTGGTACTACATGCCAGCTACTGTACACAAAATACTTGTACATAGCACAGAAGTGATAAAAACTTGCATTCTTCCAATCGGACAGCTCTCAGAAGAAGCTCAAGAGGCTCGAAATAAAGACTGCCGGAGATTCCGTGAACACCACACCAGGAAACTGTCACGTATTGCCACAAATACAGATTTGATGAATATGCTTTTAATAACGTCTGATCCTCTAATCAACTCTCTCAGAGAGGTACCCAAAAAGAAAATTGACAAATTACCTGAAGAAGTTTTAAATTTGATTGTTCCGCCTTCAATACAATCACATCGGGTTACAAGTAACGTTCTTCCGAGTCCGACTGATGAAGGTGATTACTTGTTACCAGACTCGACTGAATGTGAGAGTGACGAATCATCAGATGAGGATATTTAGGATAATTACGAGTATGATGTAGCATTTTTGTAAAATCTTGAGTTTACCTTTTTTTATAATATTTAAGTTATAAATAATAATGTATTTTTTTACTTTTTATTGTATAGCATGTAGCATGTTGTAATATATTATTGATTGTTTCTTTCTATTTTAATGTACTTATTTCTGCTGTATTTTTTTTTTTTTTGTGCCTTTGTAAGAAATACAATACATTTTTTTATAAAGTATTTGGTTTTTCATTTTTAGACTTATAATTTAATCTGTACCTACCTGAAAATTATGAAATTAACAAATTATCATTGTCTAAGGCAAAAGCAATCGAAACCCATTATAAAATATTTTTGTCCAGCTAGCTTGTTCTAGGCGAAACACAGTGCGACGTTTCAAACACTTTGCAGTGATCTCGATGACGGGGTGACATATCGTAGTCTGCTCATGCTATACTTATGAAATAATGTACTCCTAAGTGTTCTGATACGGTTCTAAACTTCCAAACCATAAAGTTAAAGTAAATTGCTTCTTCATGGAAACCGTTTTGATCCCGCAACTAATGTGAAGTACGTGGGCGAGTAACAGATTTGTCTATGCTATGGAATAATCCGACTTTCCAAACCAATCAATCAAAGATAGCTATTGTTTCCACTCCATTCGTGAGATCGGCACACTGCCGACCGCATGCTGACCGCTTTATAGCTACGCACCGATGCCATATTTGGACTGGATCCAAAAAATAATTGACCCCGATTCGTCAGTGTCGCGACTTCAACATTCATTTTTGAAGCAGTGATGGCTCAGTGACTGCCGCACAGCAGGTCCATGGTCCCAATCCCACCACGGGCTTGAGCTTCACCGCATTGTGGAAAGGCATTTTCCGAATGCCCGCCTGGCTAGCGACCACCCTTAAGTAGAAAATCTGTCGCCAAGCACCTAATGGTGTGTTCAGGCAGGATCCTTGAAAGCCAGTGAAATTACAGGCAACATGAGACTTAATAACTATGTCTCAAGGTGACGGGCGCAGTACAATTCGTGACTTGTGACGAAATGCATCTGTTATAGGCAGAGGTTAGCCCGCTAAACATCAGGTGGGCCTCGAGTTTGTTCCGTCACAATAACATAAAAAAAATGACAATCAAGGTGTTATTGCAAACATAACAATATTAAAATTATAAGGTTGCGTCATCATGTACAAATATAAAACCAATTGCAAAATTGGTCTTGTTTGTTGTACAACGCAAGTGGTATTATAGATGTCGCTCCATCCCAATACGATGGTTAAAGAACGATAGGAAAAATTTGAGTTATGACGTCATGTCATGTTAGCTCAATTAGTTAGAGCATACCCCGGCTCAAGGGGTGGATGGACGCGGGTTCGAATCCCGCACATGACTTAAATTTTTCCAATCGTATATTTGTAATTTTATAATGTCAATCAATTATTTGTTAGGACTCTTCGTAAGGAAGATACCCGGATGGTGACCACTATCATGTCTTTTAATTCAACCGCCAAACAGTTTTACAGTGATTTCCGGGCAAAGAGATTTGGGAATTCATTTATAGGGTGGTGAACGCGTGCTGTGTGGTCCATTTACGTGTTCTGACTTTTTATCAAATCTTTTTGTCAACATAGATCTATGAACTGTAGGAAACGTGTTCGTTTCGATGGGAATAAGTAATCATGGTACTAAATACAATAGTTTTCAGTCTGATGAGAATAATGAATTTCCTCATTGTATATTTCATCAACTCCACTGCAGTAATATTGCTACGTTCCAATCACCGATGAAACTGAAAGTGGTTTCGTAACACGTCATTTTTATTGGTCTCACATTTTTAAGATATTTATGTATACCTACTGTTCCAAAAACCATTCAGAATGTGTTATAATGTTTATTTTGGCGATTTGACTATAATGATGCAATTTCACCAAAACTTGATAGTGTAATAATGCGCTTGGGATCAGTTGCCCTTGAATCAAGGGAACTTTGGATGAGAGGGCATCTTCTTGTAATTAAATGTTTGATGTAGGTATGTTAGTAAGGCGGGAGTGAAATAAAGCGTTAACTACAAACTGAAGAGACTCAAGTTCGATGCTTCATCAAACAATAGCTAGTTCGGAGATCAAGCACGGGCTGCTCGGCTCGACCGTACATCGCTACCGTATCCCCAACCAGCAGTCCCGAGATTTTTTCTTGATGGCTAGGTATTTATTATTTAGTAACCGGCTAGGACTCGTGTAATATTTATCGGATATTGCTCCGACCAGTTTCGAACTTATTTGAAGTTTTTCGTCTGGGAGTCAAGATTTTGCACAGCGGCGAGCGCGGGCCTCAGCACGTAACTGATGGCTGACTGAATGGCAACTGATGATGAATGGCAAGGTATGTTTAGCTAGCAAACTGTTTGACCCCTCCTATCTATCTACGGTAGGCCTGTGCAAAACCCTGCCTCGGATCCTGCTGCGCTCCGGAACTAACCAGTAGGATACGAACAATCATGCTGTTTGTTTAAATTTAGTCTACTCAGCGGTTTTGAGACACCTTCCGGAGTGGATACATCAGACATTTTGCCGGAACATGACTAGAGCGCTTGCCGAAACGGTTTTGCTTGATGGGTGGCATTGAGCTGAAGCTGGAGGTTTTCACCCACTTCGCACCGATCCCTGATAACATGTACCTTAGACGTAATCCAGGGGTGGTACTCCAGGGTGATACGCGGGCGAGTTCAGTACTGCGGCTTATTTGAAGCACACCTCGGTTCTAACTTCTCGACGAATATGAATAGGATATACGAGGCGAAAAGTTGATTTACGATTCGGCTAGCTTAACAGTCATCTAGACGTATAACAATCTCAGTCCATTGATAAAACTATGTAAACATTGAACATTACTGTCATTAGCATCAATTAGCATGCTATTTAATATTAATTAACAAAATAAAATTAGAAACTGTGTACATATTGACTAAACAAATATTATTAGTAGAATAGAACGCATACAACACAAACAAGGAATACAAAATCTAAAGTTAAGTGTTTAAGCATTAAAATATATGGGTTATGTATATAATGCATTGTAATGGTTCGGATGTTATTTTATTTGTATATTTTCCTTAATTATTTTTTTATTTATAATATTTTGCTTGCCTTCAATGGCAGTGATGGTATTTTTGACATGTAGTGACGAGGTTTTTTATGGGTGATAGGGTTTCCTTTGACCACAATCTGAACAATGGGAACTGGCTCTCAACAAATGCTGCCGGAACACACTGTTAGGTGCTTGGCGACAGTTTTGTTACTTAAGGATGTTAAATAGCCAGTGGATCATTTGTAACATTTATACCACCATGCTGCGGCGTAGCTCGAGTAATAACAATATAAAAATATATTATTACTAGCTACGTCCCGCGTTTTTACCCGCGTATACAATGATGAAAAGATGCAATGATGATCATGAAAAGCATCCTACGTGTTAATCAAGGACCCAAATTATATATTACAAGTTTTATCCAAATCGGATCAGCCGTTTCAACGTGATAACGAGAAGTGAACAAACACACATCCGCACTCATTCACAATCTTTCGCTTCATTAATATTAATGTGAAATATGATAATAGGGACGTTTTTGCAAAAATACACGATTTAAATATTGTCATTACTAGAACCGTTATTAACATCGACTTGTACAAAACAATTTTGTAAATATATTAATATATCGGGATAGATATTTGGAACTACAACTCCCCCCCTTCGCTCAATCAACCTACTAAAAATCGCAAATATTTGTAAATACCTATATTGGCTCGTTATAACAGCCGATGTCTGAAAGCACTCCATAATAAGTATATTCGGTGCTCATTAAAATTTCAACCGTTGTTGCAAGTAAAGTCGGCCATGATCTCATTCGTTATGTAAGTTCACAGTCATGGCCAAACAAACATATTGAAATGTCTACTTCACTCTTATACTGCTTAATTATGATCGCTGTTAGTGATAAGGCCGCCCATTGTAACACTTGATTGTAAGCTTTCGTATTTTATTATATTGTAATTTAGTGGTGTGTACAATAAAGAATTATCTATCTATCTATCTATCATACCACAAAAGAAACTGTCACATCTATTAAAAAAACTGAGTTTTTTTTTATGTCTTTGACCACTATCTCACCTGATGGTAAGTGATGATGTGGTCGAAGATGTTGTTCAGGCTAACCTAGAAATACTGGCTCTCAAGGACAGCTGTCGGAACACGCTGTTTGGGCGTGTTCCGGCGGCATGGCGGCAGATTTTCTACTTAATGGTGGTAGCTATCCAGATAAGCATTCGCAAATGCTGCCACCATGCGGTGAAGCTTAAGCCGGCGGTTGGGATCGAACCATGGAACTGCGATACATCAGTTTATAGATACTAACGCTCGGCTATCACTGCATCATAAAATTTTGTCCAGAGTAGGTACCTTCAGTAAAAAAGGGCAGGTCATGCAGTTCATTCACAGATATACCTGTAATAATGTAATGGAAGTGAAGGAACCAAGAGAGAAATGCCAAGATTGTAACATGTCGACATCCGTGGTCTCTCCGGGAGACAGGCGCCGTGATGCAAAGAAAGCAGGTGGAAAACAAAGAATCCTCACCAGTCAGCCAATACCTGACACAAAATCATTAGACGCACAGTTGTATTTGACGAAAAAGTTTGCTCTTACCTGTGGGTCATCGTCCTGCACTAGACTTCTCCTCTTCAAAGCGTATTCTTTGACTGCACTGCTGTTCTCCGTATTGGTATCAACATTAAAGGTCTTCAACCGCAATATTGGACTTATAGCACCCAGTGGAGAATTGTACTTATTGTATGTTAGGTATTTGTTCACTGAGGTATTGGTAGGAGTCAGTGTGTGTTTAAGAGGATTGAGTGCAGCTATCGCAGGATTGAGTGCGTTCAACGTAGGGTTGAGGGAAGGGTGTGGGGACATGGAAGAATGATTTGAGGCTACTTCGACAATGTTGTGGATGCTTGGTCTCATTACACGTTTCTTCGGTCTCACGTAGGTTCGCGAGTCAAACTTGTGTTTGTCTGGCAGTGAGAGGGATTCATCTGAAACAAGAGATATGGTGATAAGTGGAAGTTGAGATATTTATCAGCACGGAACTGCATTAGCATCCTATTCCTGTCAAGTACACCAATTATATAGAGCCGATGAAGGTTTGAACCATTGCACATAACGTCAAGTTTTGGATTTAATTTGTGCTGCGGGCCTGTTTCGGCTTGACAACATGTTTCCCGATGGAATCGTATTGTCAACCCGAAAAAGGCCTTGAAAGCGCTCGTAACACAGCTTGCCTATTCATTTTTAACCGATCGAATACGTTAAGAGGCCTTTTACATTATGCAGCCCTCTCACTCGCACTTTTAAAGATAATTTCAAATAGTAACAATAGGATTTATATTTTGTAAAATGTGGTCAATCATTATTTCGCTGCATGCAACTATACATGTTCTCAACATATTTTTACTTTGTTACATGTTGAGTCCAATTAGAATTAGAGGCCCAAAATTTAAAATAACTAAATTACGCGTTTTGGATCCCCCATTACAGATATCAAAATGAAAATTAGTAGAGAACATGTATAGTTGCATGCAGCGAAATAATGATTGACCACATTTTAAAAAATATAAACCATATTGTTGCTATTTGAAATTATCTTTAAAAGTGCGAGTGAGAGGGCTGTATAATGTAAAAGGCCTCTTGAGCAACTTCCGCTGCGGTCATTATTTGGATACCCGCTTGTAGCACTAATGAGCAATTCATTGCTTTGAAGCATCGGTCCCGGTTCTTGTGTTAGGATGGCAGTCATTATAGCATGGTGGTAGGGCGTTTTGCGAACGTCCGCTTGATTAGTTACCACCCGGAGCAAATCTCAAGCCAGGCATCTAACGGTGTGTTCGTCCAGTTCTTGAGAGCCAGCAAATCTAGGTTACCATGAACATAATCGACGACCGCATCATCACTTACTATCAGGTGAGATAGTGGTGAAGGGCTAGCCTATCAGCAATAAAAAATATCGCCTTTCTTACTTTATCCTACGCATGAGGAGTAAGTCTACAAAAATCATCTTTCTAACTTTGTCCTGCGCATGAGAAGTTAGTATACAATATGTTTTCTTTTACAATACAAAGGACGCTACAAGAACATATGAAGGAAAGTTTTAACATTTTTTATGGTAGGCTGTCTTTATAAAGCCATACAAATGCTTGTGCCGGTAATACATACGCTACGTTTCGGTTAACGAGAGCGTTCGGTACAGCACCGCTACTCACGTTGACGTAAATAGTTGCATGATGCTCATTTCGCATATCCGAGGCCTGGACCCTGTCGCATGAGTTTTTATGAATCTATTTTAAGAACCGAGAACTTAGAAATGTTAAATTGTCTGCACAGAAATAAATTGTTATGATATTATTTTCTTAAGTCGCTTTTTAGGCCATCCAATAGTAGGATGAGGAACATTCCTTTCATTCTTAAACCAGGACTTCGACGATTACATACTTGTTTATTTACAAAACAGATTATGCTGAAAAGAACGTACTCGTACCAATTACTTGGTAAGTTCTTGCCTCGTAAAATCAGTCGAGTTAGGATAAATTAAAGCTTTTGGTTAGTAATTATTCAATACTTAACCCAAAAACGAGATGCAATTAGCGCGTCTGACGCGGAAACACAGATACAGTTCAACGAACTCAAACAAAAAAAAACGCATCGGAGAGCTTCACAATCAACCCAATTACAACATTATCGCCATCAAATAGGGTTTATAATAGTTTGAAAGGTGTAACATAACGTAAGAGCGTTATATTAAAGTTTATAGTGGAACTCACTACCGGCATAGAAATGTGGCGCTCACGCCAAAATTAGTAGATTTGCATTTTGTATGCAGTGCCAGAAGAAGACAGGAAATTATGGGTGACAGTTGTTAGATTGCAACAGGTAGACGTGCCGAGAATGAAGTACAAATTTAAATTACAATCTGAATATATAGGTCAAAATGATAGGGGTTAATAAGACGGCAATTTCATACCTAATGAATTAATAGATTCAGGCGTTACTTTGCGGAAATCCATATTGAATAATAACAAATATTTTCAAAATAGTTTAAGAAAACATCAAATTAATATTTTAATAAAACACTTAAAAGTGACAAATCCGCCTAATTTTCCTGTTAAGCCGACGTGAAGCGCACGATCGAGAAACATATTTATAATAATATATAAAGCTCGATTACCACTCACTGACTCATTGACATAAATGTTCTCCTAGAAGGAGCAGAGTAGGGTAAAAATGAAGTATGGCAAAAATGTTTGGGTGGTTTTGGTGAGTATGAGAAAAATCGAAAATCATTAAAAAGACGCCTGCCAAGTGATGATGGATGACGTATCTCGAAAACGGTAAGAGATAGGTAGGGGGTGTTTGAACAAATGTCATAGGGAATCGGGAGAGCAGTCGAATGACATCTGTCAAAAATCCAAAATGGCGGATTTCAAGATGGCCGCCATACAAAATGCTCCGAGCCTGCTGAAGCGAGGCCTTAAGGCCGAGCTTTAGTAGGGGCGGAGCAGTTTGTATGGTGGCCGTCTTGAAATTCGTTATTTTGGATGTGCCCCACGTGCTCCTATCATTCTTTATACTGCATTTGGAGTGTTTTACCTTATATTTTCGACAGTATTAGGAGTTTTTGTGGGATTTTTGACGGAATTTGGAGTTACTGTCCTACATAAGTGAAGTAGCGAGCCCGAAGGGCGAGCTCCTGGTGAGGCCGAAGGCCGAACTTTCGGTCCGCGAGGCCGAAGGCCGAGCGTATGATGCGCAAGCCCGAAGGGCGAGCGCCTGGCGAGGCCGTAGGCCGAGCCGTATTAGTAACTTGCGAGGCCGAAGGCCGAGTTCCGACTTGAGAGTATTTTCCACATCTCCGACTGGTCTCCATGGCAACTGCCCGCGGTAACCGAAGCACCTACGAGTGGGGTTCCTTAACAAAAGTGACTCAGAACCTTGGTCCCATTCTGCCCGTACCACCTTTTTATGGCAGTAGGGTGAATTTGCTTGAGTGGCTACAGTATGGTTCTTTATTGTATTGAGAGTTTATATGGGATTTCATACTTCTATTGGAGTTTTGAACATACATTTTTCCAACGTATCAGGAGTTTTGATATAGTTTAGTACTGCATAACGATAAATGCGGGCCGCATGCGGCCCGCACACTGCCCGAAAAACTAGTTTTTTATAATATATAAAGCTCGATTACCACTCACTGACTCATTGACATAAATGTTCTCCTAGAAGGAGCAGAGTAGGGTAAAAATGAAGTATTGCAAAAATGTTCGGGGGGTTTTGGTGAGTATGAGAAAAATCGAAAATCATTAAAAAGACGCCTGCCAAGTAAAGATGGATGACATATCTCAAAAACGGTACAAGATAGGTAGGGGGTGTTTGACCAAATGTCATAGGGAATCTGAAGAGCAGTCGAATGACACACGTCAAAAATCCAAAATGGCGGATTTCAAGATGGCCGCCATACAAAATGCTCCGAGCCTGCTGAAGCGAGGCCTTTAGGCCGAGCTTCAGTAGGGGCGGAGCAGTTTGTATGGGGGCCGTCTTGAAATCCTCCATTTTGGATTTGTCCTAGGTGCTCCTCTCATTCTTCATACTGCATTTGGAGTGTTTTACCTTCATTTTCGACTGTATTAGGAGTTTCTGTGGGATTTTTGAGTGAATTTGGAGTGACTGTCCTACATTAGTGTATAGCGAGCCCGAAGGGCGAGCTTCCGGTGAGGCCGAAGGCCGAACTTTCGGTCCGCGAGGCCGAAGGCCGAGCGATTGGTGCGCGAGCCCGAAGGGCGAGCGCTTGGCGAGGCCGTAGGCCGAGCCGTGTTAGTAACTTGCGAGGCCGAAGGCCGAGCTCCGACTTGAGAGTATTTTCCACGTCACCGACTGGTCTCCATGGCAACTGCCCGCGGTAACCGAAGCACCTACGAGTGGGGTTCCTTAACAAAAGTGACTCAGAACCTTGGTCCGATTCTGCCCGTACCACCTTTTAATGGCAGTAGGGTGAATCTGCTTTAGTGGCTACAGTATGGATCTTTATTGTATGGAGAGTTTATTTGGGATTTCATACTTTTATTGGAGTTTTGAAATTATTTTTTTTAAATGTATAAGGGGTAAAGGTAAAGTTTAGTACTGCATAACGATAAATGCGGGCCGCATGCGGCCCGCACACTGCCCGAAAAACTAGTTTTTAATATATATCTCGATCGTGCGCTCGTAGAGTCAAGACCTCCTGAGGATGCTTCGTGTAGAATCGAAACGCGTCGAAAATTCTTCCGGTTTGGCTGCGTGGCGTTTGTGACGTCACGTCGGCTTAACAGGAAAATTAGGCGGAATTGTTACTTAATAACGATTTATTATTATTTTTAGGTTCCGTATTTAACTGCTTCAACTTGTCGATGGGTTTTTGCGAAAACCTTAAAAGATACTGTAGTAAGCTTAAAAGATTATCGAACGCTTTTTCTCAGACCATACCATGTTTCGCCGTCTGTAACAAATGCAATTTTAAACGGTTTTATTTGACTTGTTAATTATTATGATGAAAATTGATTAGTTCAGTAACTCGCCCAATTTTTTTACGTACCAAACGGGCGGGTTACTGAATAGCAAAATAATATCGCATGATGCCGGGTTAGAATATCACCTCCCCATTTCTTCCAGTGGGTGTCGTAAGGGGACTAAGGGATAAGTGCGTCAAATGAGCAGCATGCCACTTCTCACGTGGATGTGAGTAGGGTGTTGTGTGCATTAGACGCACAACAGGGCTGTATACCATCCTAGTGCCCTGCCAGGGTTTCATACAATATGTTATTGTGTTCGTGTCCTAAGCATAAACATATTATTCGTAATATGTTCGTCTAGTGTATTAGAGAAAATATTTTGTATGACCTTGAAACTGTGCCCGGTGAATTGCAATAGGCTCGCCCCCTATTTCACGGGACCAAAACCCAATTGGCGAAACGTGGGTGTTTACACATCTATACCTGCCCCTTCGGGGAATAAGGTATTTAATAAGGCGTGATTATATGCATGTACTATTCAGCAACTCGACCGTTGGTATTTCAGGATATTCTGTTTTGAGGGCGTTAAAAAATGTTTTTTTAGCGGGTAGTATGGTAATTCATATATTATATTAAAGTCTTTATCCAACATATCAAAACGTAGATGCATATATATATAAGGTATAATTAGTACACCATTAAGTTTTATAGCTAAATCCCTGATCAGGTATTGGGGAATACGATTGTTCATGTTTGTGTTGATGAAAACCAATAATTCCACATATAACCTATAGGAAAATTACTTTTCTACAGCTTAAATTTCGTAAATTATAATTTATAAATAATTAGGTGAATAAATATCATCCCATGGGTGTCGTGAGAGGTGACTAAGGGTAAAATACTGGAAGGTGGGAAGTAGCACCATCTAAAGAACTCCAATCTTACACTGCGATCCCCAAGCCGCATGCTAAGCGTGGGGGTATTGGCAAATACCCCCTAAATAGGGGAGGCTGAGTTCAGCAGTGGATCCGACTGACGCAGAACAGTACAGGTAAATAAATTGTTACGCATAGACAAGAAGTCCGTAAACTTGTATGTCGGCACAGCAACTTAGATTTTTGAAGCGCTCGTAGCGAAGTTTACTTAGCTGTTCTCAACCGATCAGCAAAGTTAAACAACGTTGCCCGCGGTCATTAGTTGGATGGGTGACCGCTAGTGACATTACTACTGAGCGTTTCCGTGCTTCGGAGGGCACGTTAAGCCGTCGGTCCCGGTTGTCGTCTTAGGATGGCAGTCGTTATAGCATGGTGGTAGGGTATTTTGCGAATGCCCGCCTGGCTAGCTACCACCCTCAAGTAGAAAATTTGTCGCCAAGCACCTAACGGTGTGTTCCGGCAGCTGTCCTTGAGAGCCAGTTCTTCTAGGTTAGCCTGAACAACATCTTCGACCACATCATCACTTACCATCAGGTGAGATAGTGGTCAAAGGCTAACCTATCAGGCATAAAAAAAAATATACAAAGAAAATAGCTCAATTACTTCGGAGACTAATGTTAAGTCGTAAATAACCCAAGATATTGATCGCCGTGTCCGCCATCCCACATTCTATTAAAATCCCAGTGGATTGCATACACACGCATACCACGGAGTTATTAGAAACAAATCAAAATAAAAAAAGGCGTAGGAGGGCCAAGACAAGAAAAAATCGGCCAAGTGCCAGTCGGACTCGCGCACGAGTGGTTCCGTACTATAATCTACATAACACTATACAATATATTATAACGGTTTTTTTTTGTTTTCATGTAGGGTATGGAACCCTTCGTGCGCGAGTCCGATTCGCATTTGGTCGATTTTTAGTATTTGTTGTTATATCGGCAGCAGAAATACATCATCTGTGGAAATTTCTACAGTCTAGCTATCATGGTTCATGAGACACAGCCTGATGAGAGACAGACCGACGTACAGTGGAGTTTTGGTAATAGGTTCCTATTTTAGCCTTTGGGTACGGAACCCTAAGAACTGTTTACGCGTTCCTCATCGTAATAACCCGTTGTTTTGAACTTTAGAGAGACGAGTTACTTTTAATGTCACCTTTGGTGTATATGACAACTGTAATGCATTATGCTATGAAAATGTAAGTACAGTTTTGCGCAATACATTAATTGTTTAAATGTAAACTGTAAATAAGGGTACCTAAGACACAGGCTCTGCCTAGTTTAGGACCCCCTGTTATCCTAATTAATCGCAACATAAAACTGTCATAACATATTTAGTTTGTACTGTGTAAATCTTTTTGGAGATAAATTATATTATTATGACTTATTAAAAACAAAAATAATAAAAAAAAAAAAAACAGCATTTCATAGGTTCACTGAGCGGGTGCCGGTTCAATTGCGTTGCAGAAGAAGAGAGTCTGAGACTAGCATTCCATACAGTGGGGATAAGACGCTGACAAATGCTGTAAAACTTCGTAGGAGTGATGGACAGCCAGTGATGGTAAAATAGCGGATCAGTTTTGGTGAAAAACGTAAGAAAAATTGGTTAAGACAAAACTAGTAACATAAATAAAATGTGAATTAACTTTTCCGTCTTAATATTGATTTACTATTTCATTGTTATATTTGTATACACATACATACATAAAGATATTTTCGTTACAAGTATTTTAGAGTTAACTTTGAAATTTTATTTTATTGCCAAACGTATTTTGGAATCATGTTGGCCTTAGAACATGATCAATGTTTTATAATTTTCTTACTCCTACAAATCAAATGTTTTTCTAAAAACCAAAAAGTTGTTCAAAAAGTATTAATTAACTACAAAAAGTAAATAAACCCACTGCATATGAATTATTTTCATTAAAGGTTTTATCCATTAAAATTAAAACTGCAAGTTATATATATGGAAACGTTTTTTAAAGCCTTTCATTTTGATACCGCGCCCGATGGGTGTGGAAGAAAAAAAATATATATCTCACAATATGGCGTCTAAAGTCCACCAGTTTCTTTTTTATGTACTCTTATGTACTCTAGTGTCACTTGCACTATCAAGACGAATTTAACAATATCTTATATAGATATATATACAAAGAAACGGAATGCAGAGTTGATAATAATTTTAAAAGGCTCACTGTTCACTAATAACTAAGGTATAAGTTAGAAACCCAACCTATTTTAAATCTTGCACTACTTACAGCATAGAAAGTGAAACTCAACCTCTATACAAGTTTCGAATGGTAATCGATGCGTAGGTGCAACTCTATAAGTAACATGCAAATAATATTGTTATATTACGTCACAGCCTGAGCAGATATTGAACGGTGAAATTACCAGCAGTTTTGAAGTAATGATGGCCGAGCGGTAATAGCTATGGACTGCTGTGCCGCAGATCCCTGGTTCGATCCCCACCGCCGGCTAGAGCTTCACCGCATGGTGGAAGGGCATTTTGCCTGGATAGCTACCACCCTCAAATAGAAAATCTATCGCCAAGCACCTAACGGTGTGTTCCGGCAGCAGTCCTTGAGAGCCAGAGAAATTACAGGCACGAGACTTAACAACTATCTCTAAAAGTGACGGGCGCAGTGCAATTCGTGACTTGTGATGAAATGCATCTGTTATAGGCAGAGGTTAGTCCGCTTAACATCAGGTGTGCCTCGAGCTTGTTATGTCACAATAACATTAAAAAAAACCACCAAAAAGCCAGCTATAAGTCATTAATTGTCACTCTTCTTACCCTGCGATCTACGACGACGCACTGTGTTTCGCCTAGAACAAGCTAGCTGGACAAAAATATTTTATAATGGGTTTCGATTGCTTTTGCCTTAGACAATGATAATTTGTTAATTTCATAATTTTCAGGTAGGTACAGATTAAATTATAAGTCTAAAAATGAAAAACCAAATACTTTATAAAAAAATGTATTGTATTTCTTACAAAGGCACAAAAAAAAGCAAAAATACAGCAGAAATAAGTACATTAAAATAGAAAGAAACAATCAATAATATATTACAACATAATTATACAATAAAAAGTAAAAAAATACATTATTATTTATAACTTAAATATTATAAAAAAAGGTAAACTCAAGATTTTACAAAAATGCTACATCATACTCGTAATTATCCTAAATATCCTCATCTGATGATTCGTCACTCTCACATTCAGTCGAGTCTGGTAACAAGTAATCACCTTCATCAGTCGGACTCGGAAGAACGTTACTTGTAACCCGATGTGATTGTATTGAAGGCGGAACAATCAAATTTAAAACTTCTTCAGGTAATTTGTCAATTTTCTTTTTGGGTACCTCTCTGAGAGAGTTGATTAGAGGATCAGACGTTATTAAAAGCATATTCAACAAATCTGTATTTGTGGCAATACGTGACAGTTTCCTGGTGTGGTGTTCACGGAATCTCCGGCAGTCTTTATTTCGAGCCTCTTGAGCTTCTTCTGAGAGCTGTCCGATTGGAAGAATGCAAGTTTTTATCACTTCTGTGCTATGTACAAGTATTTTGTGTACAGTAGCTGGCATGTAGTACCACGAATACAGATTTAGATAAAGTGTTCTGGTTTCAGAACACACTTTCTCAAATTCATTGTAATTAATATCGTACCCAGAAGATAAAGTTCTTAACAAAATGCAGAATTTTTTAATGTGGTTAACGTCTAAGCCTGTAATCTCTCCACTCAGTTCGGGGTTTGTAAAGAATCTGCGAGCTGTGTTCCCATCATTTGTGTTACCATAACCAGGTTTTGGTTTGTCTACAATAAGTCCCATTTGGGTTTTAAACTTTTGCTTTATGTCGTCAATGCAAGCTAGTGTGAACGCTGTTTCACACTAGCTTTATCGTCATCACCTCTAACCTGCCACTTCTTAATATCCAAACGATAGCTAATGTGCAACAGACATTCAAAACAGCGAATCCAAGCATGTAATGTAGACAAACCAAACCCATAATGTTCTACATTACTTTCCAATCCACTTAAATCACCATTCATCATCTTAGGAGTCGCACCACAGATATAACACTTTTGTGCAGATCGTGTGTCAGTCATAGCATTGCATACTTTGCCGTCTGTCATTGTTAGCAAAAGAGTGTGCTTCACAGAAATTTGTGATTCACCAACACTACATGTTGTTGGAAGAAGTTGAGATACTTCTTCCAACACTCTGTTAGTTTCTGTAGTCGTAAATTCATTTGTTTCCTTTGAAAAAATAAATTTAATTGGCCTGCAATATAACGTGGAGGAAGGTCGTGGGTTTTGCCAAATAATATTTTGACCATCACACAATCTCAAAGGCACAAATGAAAATACAAACAGAAATTCATCAGTAGCCTCAGTGTTTTCAAACTTCTGCTTGTAGGTACTGTGACCAGAACTACCATCACATCCCCATAATGACGAACTGGGCAGCACACTTTTAATGACTTCACTTTGTGCTTCAACTAGTCGTTCAGTTGTTTTATCCAAAATAGCTTGGAGTTTTATTTCCGCGCGCGATTCCGTTATAGATATATGGTCATCAGAAGGATAACAAAGTTTTTTTGACTTACATAGGCTATGGTATGATGGAAACACTTGATGTCCAGCCTTCATTGCCCACTTTCTCGTCTGTTTGTAAGAGTGAGAAGTGCACTTAGAATCTACGTAATAAGCTAGCGCTTCGTCACTATTTAACTGCCTAGCACTACAAAGAGATTCTTCAGATGCCTTTCCTTCTGTGCTGGAATGATCGCCACTTTTTCGGATTCGAGAGGCAACCGCTCTATGACCCGATAAACGATTTGCCACTTCCGCAGCTGTGGTCAATTCACTAGCACTCCGCAATTTCACCAAGTCTTCAACCCTGCGTTTTTTTGTTTTGAAACTGGCGTCTTCGAAGTCTTTTCGGGGTCTACCTTTAGGTCGATTATCTTCTGATGAGGAGGAAGCAGAAGGCCGATGCATACGAACGCTAAATTGTATGTCTGCTCCGTCCAGCCGACTTCTATTTTTGTTTAAAAAAACATCCATTGTTTTCGAAGCAGCCCACTTTTCAGCAAATTTTGACGATATGCTGGCAATTTTTGTTTGCATATCTCTTCTTGAATCGGAGGCCACATCTCTCAGATTGTATTTGTTAAAAATAAACTCCATCAGGTGAGCATTTCTTGCTTTTTTGTCATATTTACGCCATTCTTCAAATAACTCCATTTTCGAAAAAGTGTACACATGATCTGAAAAAAAAAATAAAAAAAAATGTTTAGCATTCGTTGCGGTCTCCATATTATATATCATTTAAAAGGTTAATGTTGTGGCTGTAACATACATAAAAATCAACTTGGATACACGTGGATACAAAAAGTTGCGATCCTTGAAAGTTTAGATATGAAGAAAAACTTGACATTATTTTAACAGATTTTTCAATTGGATATTTAAAGCACATGTTGGCAAAGAATATATTAAGTCGATATTAAGTAAGAAAGTACTTACCCTCAAAGGTAAAACCCATCACAGAAAATACTAAAATAATCACTACAAATTTTAAGAGATGTTATCATAAGTGCCGCAAAATTGCAACTAATTTAATTTCACAAATGCAATTAACTTATCACTTACCTTCAACCCCTTATAACTCACCACTATGGAATGTTTGCCCTAATTATTACCTGTTATCGAGACCTTGGGGGTTTTGTTAATGGCATGTGACCCTTAATTACCTGATTAGGTAAATGACTTTTGTCCACCTACGTTGTTCTAGGCAAAACACTGTGCGACGTAAGGAACCAGGTGGTAGGTCTCTTAAGCAACAGACCGTCTTTGTGGCTACCACAGCAGTATCAGATATTCCGCCTAGAAGCTGTGGTATGCAAACTCTACTATATTGAAGCGTGAAGGGCAATGTAGCAAGTGAAAATACTGGGCGAACTTGAAATGAATAGAGCGTTCGAATAGCCTGGCCGTAAGCATAAATAACACCCACAAATGGCAAAAATGATCACGTTTGGGCGCTCGTTTTGGGACGTTGTTGTGGACAAAATTAGCGTTTTGAACGTTATCGTGGACCTTTCGGATAGTTTATAAAACAGCTACAAATTACCTCGCGAAATGCAATATTTGACCCATGCCTGACCTAGTCTGCCTATAGTGGTCGGTTTTTGACCACGTTTTACAGTTTAACTTCGTAATAATGTAAGAATCATTATTACGAATTTTATCACTTCCGCGGAAAACATCTGGATTTTTTTCCGCATCTTAATATATTGAAAACTTAGTTCTGTATGTCGCATCACATATAATTTATGTACGCTTTGTTCGCGTGGATACAGTGTATCATATTATTTATATGAATTGAATAAAAATACACGCGCACGTTATCTTTTGAGAATAACAGCTATAATTAAATAATAAAATTACTAAACTGTATTTACTGACGCATATCTTGTGCTTACAAGATCATATGTCACTCTCGCCTAAAATACTGTTGTACACCATCAAAAAAATAAGTTGCGAATAACAACACACCATCTAGGTGCGCAAAAACAACTTTAAAACTACTCGACCGATGTTGACAAAATTATGGGACCAACTTTAAGGTATATAATCTACCCAACAAACAAATCATGAAAATCAATTCGTCATTGGCGTTGTATTCCAAAATAACAAGTGTAAAAATTATCAAAAGATTGCTTTCCGAACTTTTAGATATGAATGAGGATAAAAAATCCTGATGGTGAGCAGCACCGCCTTCTCAAGAACGGCCAACTGTCACTGCGATTCGCAAGCCGCATGAAGTGGGTATTATAGCAAACCTCCAAGCTAAAACAGGAGATGGCCTTTGTTCAATTGTGGACGTTATAGCTGTGCAAAAGAAATTAGCACCAGAAAAATATTAAGAGGAACTAGACTGCCATGGTATATTACGTGCTAGTGTCATGAGAATGGGTGTAACACAGAACTAATGGGAAAATAAATTCCAGTACTCAACAGAACAGGTGGGAGTAAACGTACCAAACATACCTAGTACTTATCAAAAAAGTATTAAATGCATGAATGTGAAGGAAAATAATGGTAGATTAACGCCGAAGAGCAGTGTTGCCAGCTTAGTGCTTCCAGTACTAAATCTGATGCATTATCTGTTAACTCAGTACTGAAAGAGAAGATTATACGGCCAACGAGTACATAAAACATATGAACCGAGGAGTTAGAGCCAAACGCGAGGACTGTTAAACGTTAATATGTCAATTATAGGAAAATCACCGGTCCGCGATGATTAATTTGAGCCCTAGAAAATTTTATATAAAACCCTCGTGCTTTCTCTCTGACATGAAACCCAAGGTCAGTAAATATTTTTTTAAGCACAGATCATACAAATTCAAGCAAGGAGTTTACACGCAATTGAAAAATTGTCTTAAAATGTTATCGAAACAGGAACTTCATTGCAATCTCGCTACATGATACTTAAATACTCAACTAATGTTCATTTTAATAGTTTTTTGTATTAAAACGTCGAATTTTTTTTACACTCCGTCATGGCTGTTTACTTACTAAAGTATTTGCCCTTAACGTTTCTGAACGAAACATTTGTATAATTTCTGGGCAATCCACTTAAAAAAAGTTCACGTATTTCGAAATAATAGTTGTGCTCGTGTATTAAGGCTATAATTCATATTAATTTACTCGCAAATGTGATCAAAAACATTGTATGTTACACGAGCGGTACGGGAATTACGAACCTCAACTAAAAAAAGCCTTCTACTAGAGCCTAGATTGTATTTCCTTACTTACCACCCTTGCAACATAATATACTTTTTAATAATCTTAACGTAATCGGTAATATAAAATCAATAAAGACTCAATGAGTGAGAAGTGACGTAAGTGGTAATAACATCGTCGCACGGAAGCATTCAAAGTAAACACCAGAGTACTATGTCTTATTACATCCGCTATCGAGATTGAATGGTACTTCCTACAAAGCATATAAACATTTACTTATTAATCCAAGGAAAATACTAGTATATAAGTAAACGCAAATGTAGGTATTTCAAGTACATAACCCGAGACAGATGTGAATGTAATGGCTGTCTGCCCACACTTATTGTCCATATGTGGATAGTAAATACAGGCCACGAATAAGACGTGTGTTCAATAAACTAACCCTATAACTTTTTTTTATGTTTAATAATAACAAATATTTTATGAAAACATCAAATTAATATTTTAATAAAACACTCAAAAATTCAAAAATATATCTAGTGACAAAAAACAAGAGATGTTTTTTTCTCGATCGTGCACTCGTAGAGTCAAGATCTCCTGAGGATGCTTTGTGTAGAAGCAAAACGCGTCGAAAGTCTTCCGGTTTGGCTGCGTGGCGTTTGTGACGTCACGTCGGCTTAACAGGAAAATTAGGCGGAATTGTCACTAGATATATTTTTGTATTTTTTAAGTGTTTTATTAAAATATTAATTTATTGTTTTCATAAAATATTTGTTATTATTAAATATGGATTTCCGCAAAGTAACGCCTGAATCTATTTATTATTTTTTTATGTTATTGTGACGGAACAAAATTGAGGCCTGATGTTAAGCGGACTAAACGCTGCCTATAACAGATGTATTTCATCACAAGTCACGAATTGCACTCCGCCCGTCACTTTGAGACATAGTTGTTAAAGTCTCATGTGCCTGTAATTTCACTGGCTCTCAAGGACAGCTGCCGGAACACACCGTTAGGTGCTTGGCGACTGATTTTCTACTTGAGGGTGGTCCCTAGCCAGGTGGGCATTCGCAAAACGCCCTTCCACCATGCAGTGAAGCTCAAGCCCGTGGCGGGATTCAAACCATGGACCTGCTACGGTGCAGTCCATAGCCAATGCCACTGAGCCATCTCTGCTTCAAAAAGTGGTTCTATTTTTAATACTGATAGCCTAGATTTTGACCACTATCTCACCTGATGATAAGTGATTATGCGGTCGAAGATGTTCTTCAGGCTCACCCAGAATTACTGGCAATCAATTTCAGCAGGCCCGTGGGATGCCGGGCTAGAATGTCACCCTCCCATCTCTACCCCTGGGTGTCGTAAGAGGCGACTAAGGGTAACACACCAGAAGGTGGACAGCAGCGCTTTCTGAGGAACTGATATCTGACACTGCGATTCCTAAGACGCTTGCCAAGCGTGGGAATTATGGCAAATGGCCCTAAAATGGGGAGGCTGTGTTCAGCAGTGGACAATCCCGATGATACAGCAGCAGTAATTACAGCAGCTGGATAACACCGTAAGATGCTTGGCGACAGAATTTGTACGTGAAGGTGGTAGCTATCTAGGCGGGCAATCGCAGAATGCTATAACGATTGCCTGACGCTGAACGCTTTGGCGGGAAATTCATATTTTATTATTATTTTGGTTTTATTGCTAGATCATGTAAAACGCGATATTCAGAGAAGAGTATTCACAAAATCTAATACATTTTTAATGCTTGTTGAATTAATTACATTTATTACGGATAAAAGTAATAATTTATATTTTTTACAGTTTAAAAATTATAGAATCACGTGCATCGGTGTCCAATAACTATTAAATATATTACGTGCAATATGAAATTAAACTCGCGAATACCATGAACTTGCAGAATGCCTACGAATCCTAAAAGAGTAAAAAACAAAAAAATATATGTTTTCCCGTGCCTTTCGAAGCACAGAAGCGCTCGGAAGTCATGCCAGTAGCGGTCACCCATCCAAATATGGCCGCACCGGATGTTGCTTTACTTAATTTATCGGTTAAGAACGACTAAGCAAGCTGCCCTACGAGCGCTTCAAAAAGTTAAGGCTATCGTATGTTCATTATTTTTTTAATTGTGTTGTTACTTTATAAAACAAAGTCGCTTCCCGCTGTCATTATGTATGCTTAGATTTTTAAAACCATGCAACAGATTTTGACGCAGTTTTTTTAACATATAGTGATTCAAGAGAAAATTTTATATGTCTATTGAATGCATAATATAGTAGGGAAACACTGCAAATTTTAGAGGTTGCTAATGTGATGTCGTAAATAAACACATTTTTTGCGCTTACATTGCTAACACTGGTACGAGATATATAACAAGTAAGTACTACCGTATTGTACACCTTAAAAAGGTCTACAAAAAATTCGGCATTGGTATATGTTTATCTCTTAGGGATAAACTCACAATAACTATTTTTAATACTTTACAAGACATTTTACGACAAATAATGACTTATTTTCGAAGTGATTTTAGGCAATACAGCATTGATCCTTAAATAATTAAACCTTAATTGTATGTAGTGTATTATGTATTGTACATTTAATATAGATCACTGAACGTTGTATATAGAGACATTTCGTAATATATTTATTATCAGCATTGCAGGTCGCTAGAGCTGTATAAACGATAAAAACTACATATAATAAGATATTGATCATACGCTTGGCAGGCGTCTTGGAGATCGCAGTTTAAGATATCAGTTCCTCAGAAGCCACTGCTGTGCACCTCCAGGTATTTTAGTCGCCTCATACGACACCTACAAGCATTGGGGAAGGTGACCATTCTAGCCCGGCCCTCCACGGGGCTATTTCTGTATCAGCCGGATCATCCACTACTGAACACAGCCTCCCCTATTTAAGGGGCAGCCATAATCCCCAAGCTTGGCAGGCGGCTTGAGGATCGCAGTGTAAGATGGCAGTCCTTTAGAACGCTTAGTGATGCTGCCCACCTTCCAGTATTTTTCTCTTAGTCGCCATTTACGACACCCACGGGAAGATATGGGGGGGTGCAATTCTAACCCCACGGAGGGGTCTATTTACTATAAAACAATTCAGTTCAGGTAAAGTGAGCCCCAAAAAGGCAAATTTTGAACATATATTTTAAAAAAGAATTCATTTTTATCACATTTTAAATAGAATCTATAATATACAACGCATGCTCTGCGGATTACATTACAAAATTACAAATTTACGATAGGAAAAATTGTATATCTCGCACGTGACTATAAACGTGACAAAAATAAAAATATTAGCATCTATATTATGCTAGAGAAAATGCCAAATACTATACCCGATCCAAGAACACGATACCATATATTCCTCTCGAAAGAAAAAAAAAAACATGAATACACATCTGAAATTTCGCTAAATCAAGTTTTGTGTCTCTATCGTACATCTTGTCAATACAAATTTTATTGCAAATTTTTATGTATCAACCACGTGATACAGAACCTAAAGGATATTTTCCTTTTTTAAAAAGATAAATTCTAAAAGAATTTATATAAAAAAAATTAAGGAGTTCTTATTGTCACAGACTTGACTTGTTTATGACTTAGTGTCATAATCTTTAAAAATAAGTTACAACCAAATTGAGAATGTCCTCCTTGTTTTGGAAGTCAGTTGAATATGGAGTTCGCATTCTTTATTTAGTTTGTAGTGACATTTCTTAGGTCTATTATAAGACGTGTGGCGCCACAGATTAAATAATAATATGTACTAATTTGCGATCTCTGACCTAATTAATAAAGACTTTGGCGATGCTCAAGTACTTGATTATTTTCTTAGTGTAGGTATATATATAGTGCCAGTATTAAATTTTTGTCTTAGCTATGTTGTCATCTTATTTCTATACTAGAAATAAGATGACAACGTGCGGTTTCACCCGCTTAGAATATGATTAAAAGTGATGATGGTGAAAAGTATCGTATGTGTTAATCCATAATCTTTTTTTTATGCTTGATAGGTTAGCCTCTGACCCCTATCTCACCGGATGGTAAGTTATGTGTTCGAAGATGTTGTTCAGGCTAACCTAGAATTACTGGCTCTCAAGGACAGCTGCCGGAACACAGCGTTAGGTACTTGGCGATAGATTTTCTGCTTGAGGGTGATAGCTAGCCAGACGGGCATTCGCAAAATGCCTTACCACCATGCTATAACGACTGCCATCGTAAGACGACAACCGGGACAGACGGCTTAACGTGCCCTCCGAAGCACGGAAGCGCTCAATAGTAATGTCACTAGCGGTCACCCCTCCAACTCATGACCGCGGCGGACGTTACTTAACTTTGTTGATCGGTTAAGAACAACTAAGCAAACTTTGCTACGAGCGCTTGAAAATCTGACTAAATTCTAAATTTCATCCAATTCAGTTCAGCCGTTATAGCGTGAAGAGGGTAAAAAAAACGCACATTCGCATCCGCATTCACTTTCGCATTTATATTATTAGTGTGAATAGTGTGATTTAGCGTATTGAGGCACACTTTTAGCGATGACGCTATTTTGAGATAAACTAAAATAAACTGAGATTAAAAAAACCTACTGCAAACAAAACACGCATTATTAGGAATAACTCAAGTACTACTCGTCAGATGTCACTCAAATTTAATTGGAATCACGTGAGAAACATCAGCTTACGTATGAATATATTTAAAAAACCGGCCAAGTGCGAGTCGGACTCGCGCACCGAGAGTTCTGTACAAACATATACGAGGGTGAATCAAAAAGTTCTTAGAAGTGCATATATATGAAACCTTTTTGGATCAAGTTCGATATTCAAATTAAAGAGTGTCTATCACACTATATTTATGCAGACTGTCACTTATTTTTGTCAGTTCGTTCGCATGTAATAAATTTTTTTGTGCAACGAGTTGCTAAAAAGTCAAAATTATGGATAAAAGTGAGTTACGTGCGGTGATAAAATATCTCAGTTTGAAAAAAATGTCTACGAAGGAAATTTTTTTGGACATTCAGCTGACATTAGGGGGTGATGCTGTACCCTATTCTACGGTTGCGTACTGGGTGGCTGAATTTAAAAGAGGTAGATCAAGCTGTAAAGATGACCCGCGTTCTGGGCGGCCTTCAACCTCCGTTACAGAAGAAAATGTCAAAAAGGTTGAGAATCTGGTTTTGGAAGACAGAAGAATGACTATAAAACATATAGCTGAGATCCTAAAGATATCTTTTGGTAGCGTTCAATCCATTTTAATTGATTCACTGGGGTTCAAAAAAGTGTCTGCAAGATGGGTGCCACGAATGTTAACCGACGAAAACAAAAAGCGACGTTTGGAAATTTCCAAGCGTAATCTCGAAATGTTCCAGCGTGATCCGGATAATTTTTGCCGTCGTCTTGTCACCATGGATGAAACGTGGGTCCACCATTTTGATCCTGAAACTAAAAGACAAAGCATGTCTTGGAAACGACCATCCTCTCCATCCATTAAAAAATTTCGAGTTGCTCCTACCGCTGGCAAAGTTATGGCCTCTGTGTTCTGGGATAGTGAAGGAATCCTTTTTATTGATTACATGCCAAAAGGCCAGGCGATTACTGGACCCTATTACTCAAATTTAATCCCGAAAGTGCGTGAAGCGATTAAAGAAAAACGTCGTGGAAAACTGTCGTTGGGCGTGTTGTTCCTTCAAGATAACGCTCCTGCTCATCGATCGGAAGTTGCGGTCAACGCAATCCGCTGTGCTGGCTTCCATCTCCTTGACCACCCACCATATTCTCCGGACTTAGCCCCAAGTGATTTTCACTTGTTTCCAAAATTAAAAGAGGAAATTCGTGGAACAAAATTTCACGATAATGACGCGGTTATAGCTGCCGTAGAGGACTTTTTCGAGAGTCAAGAAAATAATTTTTTTTCACAAGGAATAAGGAAGTTAGTAACGCGTTATTCTAAATGCATTGCATTGGAGGGAGATTATGTAGAAAAATAAAATATTATTATTTAAATCTTTGCATTTTTTAATATTGATTCCAAGAATTTTTTGATTCACCCTCGTATATATAAGTCACAAACAAACGTATATAAGTAAAATTTATGGTATTTTAATTGCTAAATTAAATCCATAACATTTCAAAATTATTATAAAAATATTTTAGTGATTCTATAAGTAAATCATCAAAATCGGTACACCAGTAAAAAGTTATCACACACAAGAAAAACAGTCGATCTGAAAACGATCGATCGATTTGATGTCGGTTAACAAAACGGACAATGCTAATTAGACCTCGCTCTTTAGAGTCCCGCTCCCAATCACCATCATACACCTCAATACCGTCGCGTCCCTAAAATTAACAAAATATATCAACAGCATCTCAAATGATGCAGCTCTCAAGAATCATCATCTAACACACATCTCATGATCGCTCTTGTGACCTGAGGTTAGTTTTTGGTAATAATATGGAGGTCTCAAATATCTTACTGTATCAGCCGGATCGTCCACTGCCGAACACAGCCTAGGTGGTATTTGCCGTAATCCCCACGCTTGGCAGGCGGCTTGGGGATCGCAGTGTAAGATAGCAGTTCTTAAGCAGGCGCTGTTGCCCACCTTCCAGTATTTTTCCCCACACACCCACGGGATGATATGGGGAGGTGCAATTCTAACCCGGCACCCCACGGGGAAATGTCTTAGGATTGGTTTATCCAATAGCTCAGCATCTTAAGAACTCTTGAAAGCATATTCAAAGCAGAGATCGAATCTTACAGTTGAAATACAATGTAAAATGCTGTTTGCTTAGTCTACTATAACATAAATAACTATACTCATATAAGCTAGACATCTATGTATATAACAACGCTACACTATTCTCGGTGAGTCCTTCACACGGTGAGTCCTTCACAGACGATAAGTCACGTAACCATATCCTCCGGCTGATAAATGCTCCCATTGTGAGTGTATGATTGCATTTCTGACATTGAACTGTTTACCCATGTATAACACATTTTAAAATACATAATAGTCAACAGTCCAAATAAATCGAGCCAAAGAATTCTACATAATCTAAGTACCTAAGTACCTTTTAAAGCATGGTGGTAGGGCAATTTGCGAATGCCCGCCTGGCTAGCTTCCACCCTCAAGTAGAAAATCTGTCGCCAAACACCTAACGGTGTGTTCCGGCAGCTGTCCTTGAGAGCCAGTAATTCTAGGTTAGTCTAATCAACATCTTCGACCACATCATCACTTACCATCAGGTGAGATAGTGGTCAAAGGCAAACCAATCAGGCATTAAAAAAGAAAAACCTAAAGATTTTTATCACTAGGAAATCTAGAGCGTCCTACCAAGCAATACAAACTGACTATCGTATAAGAAACAGTAAAACCATCTTAATACTATCACGTATGCACAACTTTCCGCGTAATACGCCATTTTCCTTATGTCCATGCCACTAGGGACATGTTTTCATACGTTTTGCTATGCCTTATAGGATTCGGTTCGCCTGACACGAATCTGCCAACCGCTGCATGGGTAGCAATGAACAATGAAGCTAAAGAAAATTCAAAATTGTGTCAATAAATCGTGATTCCGAAATAACGCGGATAATATATTGTTGGAACATTGCTACATTGATCGCAGATGTTCTTATTGAAGTTGCGAATATCACCTAATAGGCGAGCTCCAAGTGCGAGTGACGATGGTATAACTAGTCACATTTTGAATATAGATCAGCCGTTGTCAGCACATGCCTTCCATCCATTGAGGACAAAGCATATCTTCAAACATAGGACTTGCATTCGCTTTGGATAGGCTTTCCTGTGTTACTATTTAATTAATACTTTGAGAATTGTGGTAACTAAATAGTTTGAGAATTGGGTTAACTAAATAGTTTGAGAATACAAGTGTAAAGAAGTGTCACATATTGTAACAGATCTCCTATTAAAAACATATCCCACTTCTTTAGCTATCTTTCCGGCTGAATACGCTTTCCCACTTAAAACTCTTAAAAGGCGTGTTTTACTGGGTCATGTAGAGCTGGTTTTACTGTATTGTTACAGTCGTCGCATCGTTTCGTAGTATAGGGAGAACAAATTGGGCAATTAGCCCAAAACAGGAAATAACGGCGTAAAATGGAGAACAGTATCCGCCAATACTTTGACAAGATCACGGTGAATGGAGACAGTATTCGCAGACAGTTTTGTTTTATCAACATTATTGTTCTTAAAAAATTAGGACGGGACTAACTAATTAAAAGGGACGGATGGACGACGCGGTTTGGAACGCCGTTCGTAGTTCAGATTTTACCTTTCTTTGTAATTTTGTATTAGCTTATTCGCTTAGGAGTTAGGACGCCTTTATGCCAAAATTAAAATGTTCGAATTATCGGGTTGCGTCATCGTTAACAAGTTTAAAGCTAATTGAAAAATTAGTCTTGTTTGTGGTTCAATTCAGTTTGACTATAGATTAAGCTGCTATGAGGCCGACAAGATTACCATCTGTTCTCCTGGCTCTTAAAAATATATGTTAAATACCGTTTAGATCACTTACGTGATGTGTAAATGGTGTTTTTTTTTATTTATTTTTTATCGCTGATAGGTTAGCCCTTGTCCACTATCTCACCTGATGGTAAGTGATGATGTGGTCGAATATTTTGTTCAGGCTAACCTAGAAATACTGGCTCTCAAGGGCAGCTGCCGGGACACACCTTTAGGTGCTTGGCGACAGATTTTCTACTTGAGGGTGGTAGCTAGCCAGGCGGGCATTCGCAAAATGCCCTACCACCATGCAGACATGTTTGCCATAAGTTGTAAAATATTAGATGTTAAATTCCATGTCCCTGTTAATTTCAGTGTCAGTCTTAACCCCAACTCATCCTTTAATTTAGAATGAAGAAATGTAACATTTTCTCCTCGCTCTGCTTGGCGATGGCACTACGGTCGAAATCAATATCTGACCACAGTAAGGATGAAGACTACTCCTGCTTGCACGGTATAGAATATATTAGATATAAGGTATATATTTATTTATGTACAGTTTAAATTCTGAGCAATTGTTCCTTATAGTTGAGACGAATTACTTAGCATTCCATGGGTTCACCGTGCGGGTGCCGGGTCCATCGCGTTGCAGAGGAAGAGGCTAGAGGGGCCTGGGACTTGCAACCCAGGAGTAGGATTAAGGGGCCCCTTTATGATATATCAATGCTCTCCTTCACCACTCGAGCCTCCTCCCCTACCTAACCAAATTTGATAAGATCCTACTAATGCCGCCTTAGATACACGTTCTAGGATGGAAGTTACGGTTGTTCTTCGTAGGCCAAGGTCTTTAAGTAGGTTATATAGGGATTTCGCTGGTATACCCCTTGCTCCAACTTCTACAGCATATAAACTAACCACATAACCGTTTTTGGTTAATTCATTTGTTAGGTCATAATATTTGTTTGTTTTTATTGTGTGGTCATTAGGTATGTTTGTTTCCCACGGCACAGTAAGTACTATAAGTACTATGCGTTTTAGATTTTTTGAGTATAAAAATATGTCTGGTCTGGATGACGAAACACCAACATCCTCAGGAATTTTGTAATGTTTTTCATACGTGTCCATCAAAAGAGTCCAATCGGGAGCTGCGCCTAAGATGGAGTAAGGCTTGGATTTAGATTTGGTAGATGACCCTTCCTTTACAAAAGCAACCTGTCGTTTGTTCGTGGTCAAACCTTTTTTTGCTCTAGCTACCGAGAGACTCGCTGCTTCTCGTATGATTTCGAGGACTCTATCATGACGGCGTGAATAATGACCCCTATAATATTAGGATACGCCCCGTATTTGTTTGTTTTGTCATTTGATTAAAGTAATGATAATATATAAGACTTAAGTATTTGCTATTGTATTTTGATGAATACCGCCTTATATATGGTATTCCCGTGTTAAAATATACCTTATAGTTTATTGGGGAACCTTCAGACCAATATTTTAATGGCACATAAATGTATACTTTATAGAGTAGTAGCATAGAGAGGTACCTCTCCAGACGTAGTTTTAGTCATCTTAGTACTACGCCGTGGATTTATGTAATACATTTCACGGACTCATATTCGAATGACTGTGCGCATGGATACATCGACATTTGATATCAATACTGCTACTTAAGCCACAGATGAAGTAATAGTTATTTTCTTCTCGAAATTGGATCCTTTGTCCAGAGTTTATGACGCGTGGCGAATGTCATTAGATCGGCTAGGGGCCGATTGTACGCGGCGTCAAGTCTTGAGCGTGATGTGATGATTGACAGAAATCGTTCAATTGATTTGCCTTAATTAGCTTTCGTACAGTTGAATGAATTGAGATTATTATGATGGTATTTTAATAACTTGGGTTGTTGTCGATCAACTCAATACTGAGTTTTTACCTAGTTATCATTGTAGGTTTCAGTATCTAAAGTTCTTAGTAATTAAACAACTTTAAACAACGTTCAACAACGTGTTTGAAACGTCGGGACAAAAATAATGATAAATATACGCGATTTAAACCGTTTAAAGTTGTTTAATTACTATGTGTAATAATCGCGAAAACCTAAGACAACATTATCTAAAGTTCTCTTATTTTCTCTAGATGATTTCTCCATGTTAGTCCAAGACCCAGGTTTCCTTAGTACTTTACAGAGTTGTTATGTTGTAATGTATTTTCCCCTAGACTGGTGGGCAATCTACTTGGCATAGTGTAAATGTGACTTGTGTGGATTTTGAGAAACTAGCTTTGATTCTTCATTTCTTTAGCCAAGCCCCTATTTGATCTAGGCCATTTTGGAGTACCTAGGATTCTTGTAGTGGACACCTACTGCTGACAAGAAAGGCAGTGTCATCTGCAAATGTAGCACTCACTGCCCTAGGTGCAGTTTGCAGGTGCTTTTTTGTAGATAATTATTTCATTCCGGCTATCGAATATAAGAGAAGATTTTTAAAGGTATTTATAGGACCCAATAGATCAGACACTGATCTGTTTAGTCCTCACTTAAAATTTACTATGATAATATTATTTATAAATTAATTAGTAAACATTTTTACTTATTAATTTATAAAATTCCATCAATGACTTATTCATTAAACTAAAACAAATCTCTATAAAGCTCTTTCCCAACAATCTTCTTAAGAAGTACCTACCTAATTGGACATTTGTAAACTCATATTTAACATTTAGCAACAAACATTAAATGCCATCTGGTAGGCACTAATTTAACAGTGGGCTTTCATATTCAAACAGCCTACTATGCAGAGATTATTTAGACAACAATCTTTGTTGTCTAAGTAATCGCTGCATTTGAAGCCTTGGAAAATTTCAACTATGTTAAACCATCATTTTTCACATATGGAATGCAAAGGTGTGAACATCACTATTATGTTCTGTTGTGAACTAATAAAGTATATGGTACTTACTGCTGTATATATTATCAAGCAGGCTGTTGAGCTGATTCTCCAACTTTTGGTATTCATTGTCTTCGTTAACGGGCCAGTCACAGGACAGATTACAGTCAAGAATGTCCACTTTTTCACCAGAGTCTTCAGGCAATGTGTATAACCTGTAACAAATAACAATAATCAAGAGACGAATTTACTTGGCATTCCATGGATTCCCTGTACAAGTGACGGGTTCACAGCGTTGCAAAGGAAGAGGCCCAAGTCAAGGTGCCTGGTACTTGCAACCCAGGGAGTAAGGTTAAGGGTTTTAATGTTTGAATGAATCATGATGTCATTATATATAAGGGTTAAAAGGCCCTATATGATGACATCATTGCTCCCTTTTGCTGCTCGAGCCTCCACCCCTGCCCACCACAGATATTAATGTGTATGTTACGTAGGAACCTAATTCAAATTTGCCTGCATCTTTTATTTCCCATTCTGAAAATGTTAGTTTATATGTTATTTTTGCGTGATTGAGAACAAATTGTAACAATAAGCCCCAGAATACAAGATCAAAACCGGTTTAAGAGAGAAAATCATTGGCTACTATGATTTTCTCTCTCATACACATTTCACTATCAGGCTACAGACTAAAGTTCTCCGAAGTAGTCATCTGTTTTCCAATATAAATAATTCACATTTGAATTAGATTGAGCCACCAACATATATATAAAACAAGATTGTTTATCTGTTCCCATTCATGCAACCACCAGCTAAATTAACTATCCCAAATAACAATGGATTTATGTTTGATAAGAGCAGTAATAAAATATATCTTTATGCATTTATGTCATATTAATTTGCATCTAGATATCGTAATCTTATCAGTGATATCAGTTATTGTTCTCATTTCATTCTAGACATGCCACCTATGCTAATAACTTATTTACACAAAGGACAATGATAAATTTTAATCGAGAGGCAAATAAATAAAACTGTAACATACTTTTGCTCAATGACAATAATCATTAGTAGATCAATAGTAGGTCAATAGTAACTGGGTCTTTCACAATTCGACGACATAATTATAGTTAGGCAGGTAGCTCAACAAGTAGAGGGAAGCATGCTAGACTCAGGCACCTTAGCTAGTGTCAGGCAACTACACAGTAAATCAATACAAAAAAATCATCCCTCAAGTCGAGTTGGGATGGCTTGGGTAGAAGCTGGCGGGGGAAATGCACAAAACACCCCAAGCAGGATGTCAGTGCAGGACATATCGCCCCCAAATAGTATAAGAATCATCCCTCATCTACAGAGCTTAATTGTTTTAGATAATATTATTTACCTAGCTACATATTGATAAGTGACATTTATTGTGGTCATATTCAACAGGTTTGTCTTAAATACTTATCACAGGTCAACATCAAATATTTAATTTATTGAATAGATGCTGCAATTAATATAATGACATGTCAATTGATTTCTAAATATGATTACAAGCAATACTGCTGAGCAAAGCGGGTTCAAGTCCTGCTCTAGATGAAAAAATATTATTCTCTACAAATTAGTATATGTCAATTGATTTTGATGTGCTAGTAATAGAAATACCAGATATATAAGAAATTGTATATTTATTATTCCATATGATTTCGATGGACATGTGATAATAATGATAAAGGGTATTAAAACATAATATGGGTTCCATCCTCTTTATATGTTTTGAAATTGTTATGTGGTTATGATAGCCGTGCGGCTCACACACATAAAAAAAGGTTTTACTCCAAGCAGCATCTGCTTTTAACCTCCCAGTAATTAGTCAATACATTCTATAATTTAAAGGAAGAGCATTATCATAACAAAAGCAGTAACCATTACAAATTGATTTAGAAGAAACATACCTGCATTATGTAAACAGTCAAGTCAAGGCTCCTACTCAAAATTAAATGGTAGGATAGGGAACAACGAGAATGTGAAATAAATCAGAAATAGAGCTGTAGATAGAATGATAGAAATAAAGGATATAGAAGGGAAAATAATTAAATGGCAACATATTGGTATAAACAGTGCGGCAAACTATATTTTTAGCAACAGCAATGGAAAAGAGTGCAAAAGATATTATGTGTATAAAATGTATGAGAGATGATGATGGTGATGATAATATAATATACAAGGAAAAGTTTCAAGGAAGATGATTATATGAAGAATCTTTAAAAAGGATTAGAAAGGTTATTTTGAGAAGTTGGTTTATGAAGAATTAAGAAACAAATATTGGTATTGAGCAAATGGTGAGTAATTCTGAAGTGAAAGAAGCTGTGCAAGGCATGAAGAATGGAAAAGTTATCGACTCAGATAGTATATATATATATACAATGAAGTATGGAAGTTTTTGAAAGTGGTTGTCTGGCAGTGGCTGTATCTTTCTAAAATAAGGTAAGCAATTATTTATTTTTAATAAGGGCAGGAGGAGGCAATCTCTGACGAATGGTGCAACAGTTTGCTAGTAACCATCCTTAAAAACAAGGGTAATGTACAAGACTGTAGCAGCTACTGAGGAATAAAACTTGTCACATACTATGATGGTTATGGAGGGGCTGATAGCGACAAAGTGCATTAGACACTGCAGTAGAAATGCTTAAGCTAGATAGGATTAGAAGTTTTGCCAGTTAAACAACATTTTTTCTGTAATCATGGAAAAAAATATTAAGGCTACCTTGATGTCAATGTAACCAGGCACTCAATAACAACAGGACCTGCTCTATCGTCATCATTGCAGACTATACAGATAAGTAAACATGAGAATCCAATACATAACGGTTAGAAAATAATTATATTAGAAGAGAAAGGTATTAGCTACAAATCTAAAGGGAGCCTCCCCAAATGCAAAAATTAAGCAGGCTAATGATGATAATGATGTGTAGGCATCAACTCCAGACATGTACCAATTAATAAGATTAAGCATAATGTGATGAAATCTAAAAAAAAAGTCTGCAATGCTATAGAAAATAATAATATCTACTACTAATTGAGTCAAGTTGCTGCAAAGTAAAGGGCTGAACTATTGGTATATAGGCATAATTTAAGTCAATATCAGAGAGTGCTAAGATGCTTTAAAGACACACATTTTCAATTGTGTAAATCATAATGTGTCTTGTAAACAAATATGATATCTAGAGGAGGCATATGTCAACGATGGACAACCTGACATATTGAAGCTTGTGTCAGTATAATTTGCAAAATTCACAAAAATTAACCAGCTTATCCTTGTATAACTTTATACAATGTTGTCTATTACTGTACACAAGTTTTCTTTGGCACAGTACATATACCTTACAATGATTATTAGTAAGGGGATGTATTACATTTTATTTGGCTCAGTTTTCCATTGCCTGACGTCGAGTTGAGGGTTGATATTTTTTTCACAGAGAGGTTACATTATTATAAGCACACTTGCAAAGTTTCAAAATCAGAAAATGCGTAGTTTTTGAGAAAAAAAATATTGAAAATTAATTATTTTGCAATATTAATGCTAAATAATATAGAATTCTCGCCAATGAACGTTTCGTTTTATGAACGGTTAAAGGCGTATTCCACTTGACGCTAATTTCGATATTGTCGATAATTTTGCGTCTATGGTTCCACATTTAATATGAACCATAGATATAAAATGTGGTAAAAATAATCGAAAATAACGGCGATAATAATTGGCGTCAAGTGGAATTCGTTCGGTAACGTTTTGTATTAAAAAAACAGGTTAGGTTAGGTTGAAACTGCGACAAAACAACGCGCGAGCCGAGCGAGCGTAGCGAGCGTGCCGCGGCAGCGGCCGGCGAAGCGCTTAGAAATCTGTTACACATCCAACAAAACAATAAATTTGATCAGTGAAGTGTTACAAAAAGTGAGGTGATGATTTTACAAATATATGCATAACTCGAAAACTATGCATTACCTTGTAATAAAAGTGGTGGGAAAGGGAAGAGATGACCCTCCCCTTCCACTGCCCTCCTTAATGGCAATCGATTTTAAAATTATTATTTTAATTTTAATCCAGAAAATGAGGAACATTTAAAATAAGGAAAAAAGGGGGGGGATGCGGGACTTTTCCTTTGAAGAGGGGGGAGTGGTACCCCTCCCCCCCTCTCCCCACCCCCTCTACCCCCTGGATTCGACGGCAGTCAATGGAAAGTCGTACCTTTTATTTATCATGTTATCATAATAAAAGCTATGATATGTTTGCGAGTATATAATGGTTTTTGATGAGTAATATTTATATATATGATTATTTTCTATGCAACTAAATATAAATAGAAAAGAAAAGGCTTAAAAATAAGGAATCTTTGAAGTACTTTGTACATGCATGTTTCTAAATAGGAATTCTTTACAATTGTTGGATTTAAAACATAATGTGATAAAAAATGCTGTGAAGATTTGACGGAAACCTTTAAAGAACATCTTTATCAATACAGAGATTTGATTTGGCTGTGTATGTAGAAATTTAAAATAGGTAATATGATGGAAAACTGACAGCAATTCAGTTAGCAGCAATGAATATATTTGCGATAAGCCCGACATCATAGTGCATAAGTCACTCACTTAAGCACCCACTCAAACTACTTCTTGTAGATACTAACTGGTTAGACCTGAAATAATTTGCTAGCCGTATATATTGCCAATAAGCTGCAGGCTGCAGCTGTTTGTGACGTTCGACCGCACGCACTTTTTCTTAGGAAGGAGAAGTCTCAGGTGCAGTAATGTCTTTTGACGAGCATATGAAGAAAGAAAGACTCACCACGTCTGATCATCATCAAAATCCAACGATTCCACGTCGATCAGATCAGAATCAAACATATCTTTGTTTATATTTTGATCAGTCTGATTCATAATACCAAGGTACACGAGACATCAATTTGGCACTTGTAACGGATCACATAAATTTTTTTCACTAAAGAACTGCATTAATAATAAGAAATATTGTAAATATATTTATGAAAAAGCTAAACAAGAAATCTAACACGAAATTGTCCCAGACAAGTTTAGGGCCGCAGCTATTTCCCCGCAGTAATTTTAGCACAGACTAAATATACCTGTTCGTTCTTCAGTGTAATGTTACCATTACTAAGATTTTCAAGTAACTCAGTATTGGCCATACAACTGACTTGTAACCGTGAATGGGATGCTTTGCCAAGCGATTTATTATCTGTGTTATACGTCTGTCGATGATTAGTTTTGTTTACATTATTGTATTTTATAAAACTGAAGTTCTCTAAATATAAAAGCTATTAAAGATTGATTGTTTTAGAAATTGTCCGTCAAGTCCGATCTTATATCAAATGTAAGTAAGTCCAGTATAATACAACAAACCGTCGTAATGAAAACCTCTAATTGTTGCATGGTAGGAATCACTGTAAATACTAACAATTTGCCATTAATAAAGAGATGCTTTTATTTTTTAATAATGAAACGCCCTCCTGATCTTGAAATAGGTCAGTTGAAAACGTTACTAATGGTCAATTGGTCACCTATAATAATATAACCTATATGGTCAGTGTCGCAAAACTTGCCATACCTATCTATCTTATTATAAAATACATATGAGGTTATAGCTTCGCGATGTACTAATGTATTTCTCATACCTGGATTCGTCTTCCTGTAGGCTGCTAATTCTTTGTTTCTGCTTCGTTGTTGTTGTGTCTCAGCCTGCTCTCTAATTCCACCTCCTATAGATATTAATGCAAGATGAGTATACCTAATCACCCATCCTGCCGCGGAGTCACGGTAAGCCCGTGGTGCTCCTCGGTGCACTACTTCTCGGTCAACTGCAAACATAACTAGTATCAGGGCAATGACTAAAATTCAATCACTGTGTCGCGATACACGGATTAACATACAATCTCACTCTCAAAGGCGCGAGTGATATACCAGACGTCTCCGGTAACCCATGAAACGTAAACTTGGTCAAGTGCGCACCCCAAGATTCTGAAACAACCCAGATCTCACCCCCCGGCCTTGGAGACGAAATATGTGCCTGGGTCGACTTTGGAGCTGTAGTTAGCATAAGATGAATACCAGTCAGGATTGATCCCACACAGCATGTGTAGGCAACCATCCAAAATGGCAATCATAATAAAGATGAAACAAGGGTATCAAGTTAATACATGATAAACCGCAAACAAACATGGATACCAAAGTTATACTCAGCTTGCGAAGAACTCCTGCAGTCTATCTTCCAAGTGTCCTTCCAAGTCAAAAATGAAATAAATAAACATTAGCCTTTCCTAAAAAAGTTACTCAAAGATAGCTGACTAACGTTAAGTTTACTTCAACACCCATATTTAGCCATAACATATTACCATACTGTAGGTAGCTCATTTTCGCATCTTTTGAGTGAAATTATAGGTAGTAATACATTTGTACATTTTTGTTACATGTCTTCAAAAATGTTGAATAATAGACAGGTCAAAAGGTCTAAAGCTAAAATCAATTTATTTTACATAACACAGGGTGAGCGGGTTCTTTCCATGGGAAAAGTTAAGTGAATTTAATTTATATATCTAATATGCACACACCATATGTAAATAAAATCTGGCTTTTGATGCAAACCAGTAAAGAAACGGAATAGAGGCAAAGGAGTGGACAAAATGTTTTTGTTTTCTTGTAGGATGGGCACTGTAGCATAAAGTTAAATAAACAAAACATTTATCAGCTTTTTATTAAAGGACGATGATAGAAAACTTTCTTATAAATTACTTACTGTAAATAATTATTTTAGTCATTTTTATTTTTCATATATTTATTGTGCCTTGTAATTGAATGATAAATTCTAAATCTACATACAATTTTTAAAGCCCTTGCATGGCTTTTCAAATATACACTCTTGCATGCGTTTTAGTAGGAATACCAATATTTGAAATATAAAAAATATTATTTCTGTAGGTTTAAAATCATGAGTAAATTCATTGAACAATGAACAAATTTAAATTTATAAGCAGATATTTATACTTGGATGTGCTGAACTTTTCTCTGCACATACGGCACATGTGATTAAACCGTGGTTTGTTTTTTTGCGATACCAATGATACTAAATATATTGACTATTTTTTTTATTTTTTTGTACCTGATAGGTTAGCCTTTGACCACTATCTCACCTGATGGTAAGCGTTTATGTGGTCGAAGATGTTGTTCAGGCTAACCTAGAAGTATTTTTTGTAATAGGCTGGTTTGTTTGTGGTTGGTAGGTAGCTTGTGTGTACGTAGATAATCAGTTATTTTTCTGTATAAGTAGTGGAGCATTATTTGTACAAGAGACAAATTACTTAGCATTCTATGGATTCACCGTGCGGGTGCCGGGTCCATCGCGTTGCAGAGGTAGAGGCTAGAGAGGCCTGGGACTTGCAACCCAGGAGTAGGGTTAAGGGGCCCCTTTATGATATATCAATGCTCTCTTCACCGAGCCAGAAGGCTCGAGCGGTGAAGAGAGCATTAAGGGGAGGACCCCTACCTAACCAAATTTGGTAAGATCCTACTAATACCGCCTTAGATACACATTATAGGATGGAAGTTACGGTTGTTCTTGGTAGGCCAAGGTCTTTAAGTAGGTTATATAGGGATTTCGCTGGTATACCCCTTGCTCCAACTTCTACGGTTAATTCATTTGTTAGGTCATAATATTTGTTTGTTTTTATTGTGTGTATAGGTATGTTTGTTTATCATTATCATCATAAGCCCGAAGACATACAATTTTGAACAAATGCTTCCCCCATCCTCATAATATGTACTTACTTATTACATTAGATTGCATATGCTGGGATTTTGTCCTTGTGTCTGGTCTAAAACTTATTCAAGTTTGAATTAGTGGAATCAAACGTCTTTGCCAGATAGATTTTAATAACAATCAAAACCCTTGTGCGCATGTTTTTTTTTACCATGGCAGAGGTTATTTACACATCATTTTCTTTAAAAAATTATTAAGAAATGGTCAACTTTTGTTGATGTTTTGTTACATGTGAGTATAACACACTCATATAGTATTTTAGTCGGCAAAGTACTTGAGTCAATAAATTATTTTAAATTAACATTTGAGCTGAGTGCTTTCGTTGACTATAAGTTCAGTGTCAGTCAGAACATGTTAATGAAATAGTCTATCAGGCAAGGTTTCAAGGTTCTTAGAACTATTTACAATAATTATATAAATAGGTACTTATTTTTGTACGAGAACTTCAAATGTATTAAATAATTTACTTGTATTTTGATTCGACGACAATGGTGTTTGGTGTATGTTGTGAATTTAATCACTACTGCCATAACGAGGGTACTTTTCCAATGGTTTAATAAAAGTACTTGTAAAAACGTGTTGGTAGAAAGATATTGTTTGGATTTTACACTTATTCATGTACAAACTAAAGGAACGAGATTGTAAGCTAATTTACTTTATACTGCATATCAGCAGTTTTTTTAGTTTTTTTTTATGCTTGATAGGTTAGCCTTTGACCACTATCTCACCTGATGGTAAGTGATGATGTGGTCGAAGGTGTTGTTAGGCTAGCTTAGAATTACTGGCTCTCAAGGACAGCTGTCGGAACAATCTATTAGGTGCTTGGCGACAGATCTTCTACTTTAGGGTGGTAGCTAGCCAGGCGGGCATTCGCAAAATGCCCTACCACTATGCTATAACGACTGCCATCCGAAGACAACAACCGGGACCGACGGCTAAGTTAAGCAACGTCCGCCGCGGTCATGAGTTGGATGGGTGACCGCTAGTGACATTACTACTGAGCGTTGCCGTGCTTCGGAGGGCACGTTAAGCCGTCGGTCCCGGTTGTCGTCTTAGGATGGCAGTCGTTATAGCATAGTGGCAGGGCATTTCGCGAATGCCCGCCTGGCTAGCTACCACCCTCAAGTAATGTAATCCGCATAGCAGGCGTTATTGCAAACCTAACAATATTAATCTAACATAGTTATGTATATAGGTACAATTACTTAATCTGTGATTTGTTATACTGTAATGCATTAAACTATAGTAGAGCAATATTAATGAGTTTTTTGTTACATTTTTAGGGTTCCGTAGTCCTGACAAGGAACCCTTATAGTTTCGTCATGTCCGTCTGTCCGAGGTTTTGCTAAGATACCGTTTGTACAAGAAAGCTGCAATTTTGTAAGGGTATGTAAACTTATCACGCTGTTAAAGTGGTAAATATTTTTATTAGTATTTTTTTTAAGGTAGCTCCCATATAAGTGATGTGCGGATGATTTTTTTTTGGTCGTCTATCCCATCGTGTGGGGTATCATTGAATAGATCTTTTAAAATTACTTCGGGGGTTGCTTAGTATTAGCAACCCCTAAGTCTATTGATGAATTTTTGTGTTTATTGTAATGTTGCTCCTGTACAGTAACGCGGCTGAACGGCAATGCAGGCTAGATCTTTGCAGTATTATGTTTATAATGCATGTTTCTGTTTCAACTTACTTAGGGGGCTCTGCTTCCTCAGGCTATGCAGCCTGAGGAAGCAGAGCCCCCTAGTCTAGTAAATAAGGTGTTATTACAAAATCACAAATATACGATAGGATAAATTTAAGTCATGGGCGGGATTCGAACCTGCATAGCACGCGTTATTGCAAACCTATATTAAAATTATAAGGTTGCGTCCTCATTTACAAAGTATAAAACCAATTGCAAAATTGGTCTTGTTTGTAGTACAACGCAAGTGGTACTATAGATGTCGCTCCATCCCAATACGATGGTTAAAGACCGATGGGAAAGATTTGAGTTATGACGTCATGTCATGTTAGCTCAATTGGTTAGAGCATACCCCGGCTCAAGGGGTGGATGGACCCGGGTTCGAATCCCGCACATGACCTAAATTGTTCCTATCGTATATTTGTGATTTTGTAATGTAATCCGCATAGCAGGCGATATTGCAAACCTAACAATATTAAAATAAGGTGTTAGTATATACTTGGCTTATAAAATTATAAAAGATGAGTGTTTGTGTAACTCCGCCTCATAATGTTGAATTTTGACATTTATGATGCCGGTCCTCAGCCCAGACAAAGGAGGAAGGCACACACTTTACTAATCATCCTACAATTACTGGCTCTCAAGGACAGCTATCATTTTGCCAACCACCTAACATCTGTCGCCAAGGTAGGTGCTTGGCGACAGATTTTCTACTCGAGGGTGGTTGCTAGCCAGGCGGGCATTCGCAAAATGCCCTACTACCATGCTAAAAACAAAGTCACAAGTATTACTTACACACGTTGTGCTGTGACAGATGTTAACTTAAGTTCACTTATCCCTATGTATGAATATTATTTACTATATGTATGTCTGTTAAGACAGACAGCACAACCGGTAGATTGAAGTGGAAATCTTGGTAGGGATAGGTGTACAATCCGACTATAATGTAGAGATTTCAGATTCCAGTAACGTAAAACCAAAATCTTGGAGTGACGAGGGCAGAGCAGTGCCACGCACGTATTCAGATCTAAGCTCCTGGGTGACATTACAATGGGAGCACGGGTGGTGCTTAGCTTCAGGCACAACTTGATGCTGCTCTACAGATTTTATTACGCCAGTTGAATAAGAGGTGTGCTATTGCTCTAGGGCTATGATAGCAGTGTTGTGCTGTGATCACATCGCAGCTTTGTATACAGTCAATAAGAACTTGTTGAGACATAGGTACTGATGAATATAATTTCCATTCTTTTTCAGGAACGTAAAATCTTTCTCCATTGACGTCTTCAATCAAGTCTTTAGTCAAACCTGTGTACAGTAAAGCATATTCCAGTAACGTTTTTGTGATAATATCAATGTGCCTATGTTTCAATACCTAAATAATTTACTATCTAGAAATTCTTTATAAATATTAAACTCTTCCTGTAATAACTGAACTGCTTTATTTATTTCTTTTCCATTGCCCATTAGTAGTATGACATCAACAAAGTGTTATCCATATTCCGTTACCTTTGTATAGGCATATAATAATCATGTTTTAATCTCATAACTTCTCTTTGGGTAGACTGATTTAGATTAAACAAAAACCTATAGGTATTAGAAATATAGGTATATAAATTATAAATATATAGGTATTAGAAATAAGAAAAAATATTAGAATCTAACACCTTCCTATTTATTAAAAAAGATTTTTGTTGGTATATTACCAAGAAAAATGTTTTTAATAATTGTTTTTATATCTATGATAGGCTAGCCTTGTTAAAGCTTAACCCTAATAAATTATCATTTAATATTCCTTACTATCGAACAATGAGACCCTTGTAAGAAAGTTTAGGGAATAGAAAACAAAACATATCTATATTTTATTTCTGTAATCAATAGCTCTTTGTATTCGTTCCTCGTAGCAATGTTTAGAGATAAGAACATTAGACAATTAAAACTGTTTTTAAATATTGAAAGGGTCCCTTTGTGCTATCCAGAATAATAACTGTATTGATAATTTTCGGGAATCGTCTTTACATGCGTACACGCATCTGGTCACGTACGCCACTTTGTGTTTTATAAAAACTAGCACCGCTCTTAGTTCTTCAGTTCATCTCTGCTCGTCATAGTATTAAGACATATAACTTGTAATTATTTTAGAATTAAATAAAATAGTTTTTTTAAAAACCGTTCTCATTTCTGCGCACGTAACAATTTGGCGCAGTCGCGGTAGGATATATTTCCATTCGGGGAAATTTAGGAGTGAACATCTCTACGATCACATCTCGTCGGGAAGTCATCGTTCCTGAATCCAGTCGGTGAGCCCGAAAGTTGCTGCATACAACTAGGGAAGAAACACAAATGAAGACAGCAGTACTCCTTCTACTGTAAGTCCTTTATTTTGTTTTGTCACTGATTGGGTATATATTTCTCCGTCCATTTTTAATTTTCTTTGACCCTTTAAAAGCATATTGCTTAGGTCTTACGTGTCGTAGGAATGAGCCAAGACAGTGAAATGAAGCAAAAGAGTGTATCGGTTGCTTTGGAACCAATAATTCCATCCAACCAGTTGTTCGCAATTATTCCAAAATTTAATGATAATTCAAAGAATTTGAATACTTTTATAAGGAGTTGCGAAAAGGCTGAGGAACTTGCAAGCCCAGCACAAAAAACAATTTTGTTATACCATGCCATTTCACAATTAGAAGGCAAAGCAGCAGCTTTTGCCAATTCTAAAAATTTTACGAATTTAAAAGATTTTTTATGTGAGTTAAAACATCAGTTTGGTGACAAGAAGAGTATAAATGAGATACTCCTTGAATCACAGCATGCACGCCAGAGAGGATCAATGGCTCAGTACGTAGATTACATCAGTAATCTTAGGGATGAACTCCTGGCCACCGAAAGTATTCTTAAGGATACTAGTGGACAGCTTAGAATCGAGTATGATAGACTTATTTTAAACAACTTTTTAGTAGGCTTAGAACCTAGTTATTATCATAGAGTTCGAATGTGCAAACCAAAGGATTCACGCGAAGCTTTTAAAATAGCTCTCGAGGAAGAAAGGGCACAAAAATTCTATAATAACATTCAAAGCCCGAAAGCCTATAATAATGCGACTACTAATTTGAAATCTCAACCATTTCAAAATAAACCGAGTACAAGTGGATATAAATCGAATGATAAAACTCAACACTCAAATAGTAACAACAGCAATGGCCATAATAATAGATTTTGCTCATTTTGCAAAATACCTGGTCATACGTTGGAATATTGTAGGAAAAAGAAAAATAATCAACAACAAAAGATTTCCTCTTCTTCTTCATCAAGTCGTCCAGTGAATAATTTAAACTCGGAAACGGAAGTTGCATCCGAGCAGTCAACTTCCGAGACAGAAGGTCTTCTAAATCTGCTCAACATTCAATAAGCAATGTATTTTCAGTTGACCAATACGATAATACGCCCAAATTGCTTTTTGTAAAAATAAATATAAAATCTAACATTGTAAAACTACTTGTAGATACTGGCGCTTCATTATGTGTTATCAGTCCGCGAGTGATTAAACATATTCCGGAACTGAAAATACACAAAGAAACCATTAAAATTAAAGGAATAGGTTCTGAAAACTTTTCAACATCCGAATATGTTGAAATACCCTTGTCAGCTAAGTATAATCACAAATTCTTTATAGTTGACTTGAGTATCCCTTATGACGGTATAATGGGACTCGACTTACTTAAACGCTTCAAAGCAACTATAAACACAGAAAACTGGGAAGTTAAATTAAATAAACCAGATGAAAACGATAACAAATTAAGAACAACTTATGATCAAGAAATTAAACTTGAAGCAAGAAGTGAACAAGTGATCCCGATACAGGTTAATAATGTCCAGAACGGGGATTGTTTGATAGAAGCAGGAAAAACTAAAGAGGGTTTATTAATCCCTAATGCTCTTGTTAAAGTAACAAACCAAGTTGCTTTTGTTTCTTGCATTAACCCTACGTTTAACACGATTAATATATCGAATCACGGCATATCCCGTAGAAATTGATGAAATACGAATTAACGCGATTGATAATAATGAAAATAGATCACAAAAGGTTTCAGAATTAATTCGAACCGATCACATGAACTCTGAAGAAAAAATGTTGATATTAAAAACATGCAAAGATTTTAAAGATGTTTTCCATCTAGACGGTGATCAATTTACGTTTAGTAACGTAATTAAACATGAGATAGATACAGGAGACACCTCTCCAGTATATACGAAAAATTATCGCTATCCTCAGGTACATAAAACAGAGGTAAAAACGCAAATGAAAAATTTACTTGCTCAAAAGATAATAAGACCAAGTCACAGTCCTTATAACTCTCCTATCTGGATCGTTCCAAAGAAAATGGATGCCAGCGGAAAGGTTAAATGGCGAATAGTAGTTGATTATCGAAAACTTAACGAAGTAACCAAAGCAGATAAATATCCAATACCCAACATAGTTGATATTTTGGACAAATTAGGTAAAAGTAAATACTTCTCTACACTTGATTTAGCTAGTGGTTTCCACCAAATTGAAGTCCACCCGCGAGATATTGAAAAAACTGCTTTTTCCACAGAAGAAGGTCATTTTGAATACCTTAGAATGCCTTTTGGATTAAAAAATGCACCAGCTACTTTTCAAAGAGTTATGGATAATGTCCTTACAGGTCTTACAGAAGACCATTGCCTAGTCTACCTAGATGACATAATAATTCACGCCTCTTCACTCGAAGAACATGATTTAAAACTAAGAAACATTTTGAAAAGGCTAAGACAGTATAACCTGAAATTACAGCCAGATAAATGCGAATTCTTAAGAAAAGAAGTAGCATATTTAGGTCATATTATCTCAGACGAAGGTATTAAACCAAATCCAGACAAAATTGATGCTGTATTAAAATTTCCACAGCCAAAGAATACCAAAACAATAAAGGCATTTCTTGGACTCGTAGGCTATTATAGACGTTTCATACCAAAATTTTCGGATATAACGAAACCTCTCACAAACCTACTAAGGAAAAATACAAAGTTCATTTGGAGTAACGAATGCACAGAAGCGATGGAAAAATGTAGGATGTTATTGACAACTGCACCCATCTTACAATATCCTGATTTTGAAAAAGAATTCGTGCTTACAACAGACGCATCACAGTTCGCTATTGGAAGTGTTTTATCCCAAGGAAAAATAGGGGAGGATAAACCAGTAGCATACGCATCCAGAACATTAAATGAAACTGAACAAAGGTATTCTACCATCGAAAGAGAACTTTTAGCCATTAAATGGTCTATAAAACATTTTAGACCTTATCTATTTGGTAGAAAATTCACAATTGTAACTGACCACCAACCACTCACATGGTTATTTTCAGTGAAAGATCCTGGATCAAGATTAATTAGATGGCGTTTAGAGTTGGAACAATACGAATACAATATTGTGTATAAGCCCGGCAAGAAAAATCAAAACGCAGATGCTTTATCTAGACCGTGTATCAATCATATAGAAGATGATATTATGTCACATTTTAAAGGCGAATTACTTCGAGGCAGCATTGAACCTATAGAAATTATCGAGTCAAAAGAACAGTTACTTTATAAGACTCATAAAAATATAGTTTTGTTCTTACCGTGCGAATTAACAAAAGAAAATATAGTTTGTGAAAAACTACTTCATTATTTTCCTTCAGAAATAAAAACTTTAAAACCAGCACTGAATGAGGTAATATTGTTCAAAGATCCATATACCAATGAAAGGAAATATTTCTTATGTTTCAACCGCAAAAATAATGAAGACAAAGAAGAAATTTTAAACACTTATCAAAGTTTGATTAACTTAAAATTTAAATTAGTCGATGAGGTACTATCAGAAAATAAATTGTACACGTATATACCTGAAACCACACCTCACGAACGTGAATATGATAGAGATATAGCACATCAATTAATTTCATATATATTTCATGATAAAACTTATGAATTTCATTTTTGCGAATTGGATGATCAAATTATAGTTCCTCCAGAAAATCAAAGACAAAAGATAATATCATATCATCATGATTCACACTTTGCCGCTCATAAAGGAATTGAAGAAACAATAAGACGAATAAGACTGAAATATAACTGGCCTAACTTGAATAAAGATGTCAGAGAATACATAAGAACTTGTGACACATGTCAAATACATAAAACGGACAGAAGAAATTGGAGTCAGCCTTATATTATTACGTCAAGTGTGAATAAGCCACTAGAAAGAATAAACATCGACATAATAGAAATAGGGGAACCTAATAAGAAAACTTATGTCTTAACAATGATAGACGAATTAACAAAATACCTTGCAGCTTATATTTTAAAAAATAAATCGACAACGGAAGTCGTAAAACTCTTATTACTATATTGCCAGCATTTTGGCATTCCATTAAGAATACATTCAGATTTAGGCGCGGAATTCATATCCAAAGCAATGAAGAAAACATGTGAACTTATGGAAATCGAGAAAACGGAATCATTAACACAATTTCCACAATCCAACGGTGGAATAGAAAGAGTACATGCGACCATTAAAGATACAATGAGATGCCTTGTATCAAGCTCTCAGATATCATGGGATATAGCTCTCAGCATCTCAGTAATGACTTATAATAATTCGAAACACTCTGCAACAGGTTTCACACCATCTGAACTAATGTTTGGTGAAACAAGAGATCACTTAAGAAAAATAAATACAGACAAAACTACTGATTTTTATTATAAGACATTATCGAATAAGTTAAATAAACTGTATAAGTTAGCAATTGAGACAAATATTAAAAGTAAAGAACGCAGTTTAGCTAGAGTAAATAGTAAACGAAAAGGACATACATATAAAGTGGGAGAACATGTTCTTTATAATGATAGAAAGAAAACAGGCACCAGAATAAGATGGACTGGGCCGTATAAGATAACGAAAATTACTACTAGAACTGCTACTCTACAAATAGAACGAAACAAAACGCTTACTGTTTCAATAGACAACATCAAACCCTATTTTCGTCGTTCTATTACAGATGCGCAGCCATCATCATCGATGCGAAAATAACACCTATAGAGAAAAATCCTGGATTGTTTATGAATCCCATTGGAGAAGTCTACAATGCAAATAACGTATGGAAGTTGGTAACTTATAGAAACTATGAAAGTATAGTTTTAGCTTATGATAAGTTAATGCCGATAGTAGAAGAGTTAGATACACTTCAAAAGAAAGGGGATTTAAAAAATAAGACCATTCACTTAAAACCTTTAATTAATTCTTTATGTATAGGCATAGAAAATAAGATAGGTAGTTTACCTAGTATTAAGCATAAAAAGGTTAAAAGAGGCCTTATTAATCCTTTAGGATCTTTACTTAGAACATTATTTGGTACCATGGATAACGCAGATCGCAAGCATATTGCAAAACAAATTAAACAAGTGCAATTTGACACATCTAAAACAAAAAACTTGCTTAAAAAACAAATTCATATTACTGAAACTGTAGTAGAATCGTTTAATAAAACCATAGGTGCAATTAACCACAATGAAGCTATTATTAATTGGAATATTTTAAAATTAAAACATAAGGTTAATGAATATGGGAAAGCAATTAACGACTTAGTAGATCATCAAGCACTATTCGAATTGTATGAATATATTATGAATAATTTGATAGTTATAAATAGTAAGCTTGACGAGTTAATGTACGCTATTGATTCTGCTTTCGCAGGCATGCTGCCAGCAAACATAATAAATAATAATGATTTATTAAAGGAGCTTAACAAAAGCCCTGAACAAGGCAAGTTCATAGAAAGACCTAGTTACAATAATATTTATAACTTGTTGAAAGTAAGCAAATTTAATGCGTTCATGGATGGGCTCACCTTTATTTCAGTTGTTGAAATCCCTTTAGTAGATGAAGATCCTTTTCTGAGCTATCAAATCCTTTCCCTTCCTAAAATGGACAATAACTCGATTTATCATACCCTTTTAGTACAAAATAATTATATTGGTCTGACCAGAGATAGAAGGTTTTACGTCAGCTTAGAAAACCTGTCCGGATGTACAGAGTTTACTGAAGAGAAGCTTATCTGCAAATCACTCATTGTACACGAAGAAAACTCTGATCCAACATGTGAAACCAGCATCCTGAAACAAGATCTGAAAAACTACAATATGTACTGCCGCATCATGAGCACTAAAGGAAACTTCAAGTCGGTACATAGACTAAGGAAGAATAATTGGCTCCTATTGTTTACAAAACCCACGAATATAATTGAGGGTTGTGGCCAAAACTACACAACCACCTTGTTCGAAAATACAGGATTACTCACCTTAAACGAATACTGCTCAGCAACCATAAATACTATCAAACTCAAGAGCGAAGGTAAAATCGAAACTAATCTTCAAATCCCTGAAATGAAGATCGATATAATCGAAGAAGTTTACAATCATCCCTCTATACATCGAGTATCTGAAATTGAACTATTACCAAGCAAAATAACTAATATAAATCTGCAAAATCTCCAAGAAGCAACCCACGAGATGAAAAATATAAGAAAGGAACTTGATAAATTACCTGGAACTGCAGATCCTTTATTGAAAAGTGACACTATCCTACTTTATATAATTGGTGTCATAGTCATTGGTTATATCATATATAAAATCTGCTGTCAAGACAGGCAAACTCAATGTGGACGCCGATACTGCCATTCATTAAACTGCCCTGGGAGAAGACGTCGCCGTTCTCACGAGGACCTTGAGATGCAACCTGCAGATCCTGTAATACGCAGAAATCCCGATGAAGTAACATACGCCACCATCGAAAGTACTGAACAGGAGCACCACGCGCGACCCTGTAGAATAAGAATAACCGAGGACAATCTGTAATGTTTAGTGCAAGTGTACTTGATAGAACACACTTTGTATAAGTTCCTCAACAGTAACGTATTAATTATTATAATTGTAAATTACTGCAATACTCTTTAATAAATGTTAAATTCTGTATAACTTAATAACTATATTGTGATTATAGTAGTTGTTGTTGGAAAATACTCACGTCATTTTTGAGTATAATTTCCAATCTAAGGCGGGGGATGTTAAAGCTTAACCCTAATAAATTATCATTTAATATTCCTTACTATCGAACAATGAGACCCTTGTAAGAAAGTTTAGGGAATAGAAAACAAAACATATCTATATTTTATTTCTGTAATCAATAGCTCTTTGTATTCGTTCCTCGTAGCAATGTTTAGAGATAAGAACATTAGACAATTAAAACTGTTTTTAAATATTGAAAGGGTCCCTTTGTGCTATCCAGAATAATAACTGTATTGATAATTTTCGGGAATCGTCTTTACATGCGTACACGCATCTGGTCACGTACGCCACTTTGTGTTTTATAAAAACTAGCACCGCTCTTAGTTCTTCAGTTCATCTCTGCTCGTCATAGTATTAAGACATATAACTTGTAATTATTTTAGAATTAAATAAAATAGTTTTTTTAAAATCCGTTCTCATTTCTGCGCACGTAACAGCCTTTGACCACTATCTCACCTGATGGTAAGTGATGATATGGTCGAAGATGTTGTTCAGGCTAGTCTAGAATTACTGGTTCTCAAGGACAGTTGCCGAAACACACCGCTAGGTGCTTGGCGACAGATTTTCTACTTGAGGGTGGTAGCAAGCCAGGCAGGCATTCGCAAAATGCCCATCCATCATGCTGTAACGTGGGACAACAACCGGGACCGATGGCTTAACATGCCCTCCGAAGCACGAAAGCGCTCAGTAGTAATGTCAGTAGCGGTCACCCATCCAACTCCTGACCGCGGCGGACATTGCTTAACTTAGCTGATCGATTCAGAACGGCTAAGCAAACTTCGCTACGAGCGAATTCAATTATCTGTTATGTACAGACCGACGACTCTTAATTGCGATTTCAATGCTAGCAATTTACTGTTTCTTATTTCGCTGTTAGGTGGAAAGTCAGTCTGGTATTTTAAATTATTATCAATTGTACTTCCCCATATCTTCCCATAGAAAAACACTTGAAGATGAGCAGCAGCGCCTTCTAAAGAACTACGATCGTAGACTGCGATCCCCAAGAAAGAAAGAAACATTTTATTAGGTACTTACACAATATAGAACACAGAGCCAATATCTAACAAATGAATAACCAAGTGGAACACACAAAGATACATATGTACATAAAGTCACGCCTGAACCCTGGAGGGGAAGGCTGACAGAAACTACGGTTTTAGGTAACTTCCGCTCATCTCATATGTGTTTAAATACTTCTGAACGCAAGTACCTAACTGGTGTTCAGCTCAGCATATGTTGGGTGTATTACAAACACCCAACGCTGGTTTTCAGCTGTAACCAAGACGCCTGCTAAGCGTGGGGATAACAAAAATACCCTCTAAATGGGTAGGCTGTGTTCAGCAGTGGACTATCTAGCTGATACAGTACAGTAAATTGTACTCCAAAGAAGTAAAAACATATCACATTCACCAAGAAATTTTATTGGTATTTGTTATTAAATTTAATAGTATTTGCTGTTGTCCACGATGAACACTATTTTAAGCGAGTGAATGTTATTAGAATTTCATGAGTTTGGCCTATACAGCTTCGTTAGTTACTCTCTTCAGCTTTAGGCTCGTGTCGTAAATTGATAGGTGAATAGTTTTTTTTTTTATGTTATTGTGACGGAACAATCCCGAGGCCCACCTGATGTTAAATGGACTAACCTCTGCCTATAACAGACGCATTTCGTCAACGACGAATTGCACTGTGCCCGTCACACTGAGACGTCCAGTTGTTAGGTCTCATTAGCCTGGAATTTTTCTGGCTCTCAAGGACTGCTGCCGGAACACACTGTTAGGTGCTTGGCGACAGATTTTCTACTTGAGAGTAGTCGCTAGCCAGGCGGGCATTCACAAAATGCCCTTCCACCATGCGGTGAAGCTCAAGCCCGCGGCGAGATTCGAACCATGGACCTGCTGCACGGCAGTCCATAGCCAATGCCACTGAGCCGTCACTGCTTCAAAAAAGCTTCAGCCCTGCTATAGGTAAACCCCATAAATATCTTATATTAGTAAGTAATATATAATAAGAATATATTAGGGTTTGCATTGTAGACCACATGGGGTACTTTTTATCTCGGAAGAGTGGTGTTGTGGGATAGCCACTATGCACGTGTATGGAAACTGGAAACTGAAGCCTTGTGACTACATAACTTGTGAACAAATACATAGACAAAATAAATTATTACCAGTACGTCATATCAAATGGTTTAAATTTCCAAATATCGAACATGTACTTACATCTGTATGTATTCAAAAATACCGGAGATGCCTATGATATGAACAAGATAGTAAAAAGGCCATGATCAACCAAAAACCAGTAAAATATTTAAAATTTTATTTCAATAGTGTAAACAAATTCTCCCTTCCTATTTGTATGTTAATATAATTAAACATTTATCTATGATTTCTTGATGGGATAAAAATACTTAAATTGTATATCAATCGAACTAAATTAAAACTAAAATAATGTACGTAATATAAATATCTAATACTTTCCGGCCGAGACTCCGCCCCCGCGTATGTAGGTTATCGTTTTGCGTAGTTGGCAAGAACTATCCTATGTCCTTCCCTGGATCTCTTTTACCAAAAAATGGAACCGACTTCAACACTCAAATGTGTGAAATAACTTGTTGAAGTCAGTACCATGATGGTTAAAAAGTACCAACCATCACAATTTTGTACGCATGGTACCGACTTCGACAAGTTATTTCACACATTTGAGTGATGAAGTCGGTTCCATTTTTTGGTTAACATTATTTTTCACCCTCATTAGTGACCCTGGCTGCTTATGGGATCGATTGTCATTCACTGTCAATCACTATATCATCAAGATCAAAAAAGGCTGATCCAATTTCCGATTTCCGATGATGAATTTAAATGGGACGACACGGCAAGCATCAGTTTTCAAATAAAAAAGGAATCATAAAAATCGGTTTACCCAGTCAAAATTTCTGCGGTAACAAACATAAAATATAAAAACACAGACGAATTGAGTACCTCGTCCTTTTTTGAAGTCGGTAAAAAATACGGCTGTATTTTGAAAATATCAAAGTAGACCAAAATATTGTGTTTAATAAAATTTGTTTGGCAAGAATAATAAATAAAACAACAATGAATTCAAGAAATGTATGTTTGGTGTTTTGTAATTTTTTTTGCCAACATCAAAAAAATATTTTTATTTAATTAACTAGAAATAATATACTGGCTACAGAAACATCGTAATAAAATAATTGATTATACAAGAGAGAGAGAGAGAGCCTATCACTTATAGGCATCTGACGACGTGCGTATTGGGGACATTGCCATTAAATTTAAGGCAGGAGTCCATACTTTCAACACCATAATATAATGTATAATCATAATATAATTTACTTTACCTTTCTGTACACACATTATGTTAAATTACAATCTAGTTAAAAATTTGTATAACAGTTATAATTGACATAAGATAATGTATGACATAATTCTCTGTAATTTGTTTTGTGTATCTAAATAAATGAATTAAATATTTCCGTCATTATGAAAAAATTCCAAAAACTTAATCGATAAAAATATTTTATGGACTTATCAAACTTGCTCACAAAATTTCGTGAGAATCTGTTGAGAAATGCGACCTTTTTAGAACAACCGGACATACGAAAGCATTTTGTAGTAGCGACGTTTCTCCTGAGTTAAGTTCTCGCTCGGTTAATTAGTGTAGGTAGATATCAAATTCTCATGTCTGAGTGTTAGTATCAAAACTCCTCCGAAACGGCTTAACCGATTGCTATGAAATTTTGTGTGTATATTCAGTAGGTCTGAGAATATAAGGTAAACTATTTTTCATACCCAACTTTTTATTTTTATCTTTCGGACAAAAACATTTTTTTAATTTATCTACGATTTGGCATTAAAATACATTAAACCCTAAAATTTCACCCTTCTACCACCAACACCTATTTTTTAATAGCTATACAAGTAGGTACTTTAATAATTTTCTACTCTCGGCGGTCGATAATTGATCAGGAAATGAATTGCCTAGAGATGAATTTGCTGTGGCCGTTTTAGGGCTGCTTTTACCACTCGTTCTGTTATTTCCGCCAGGCGTCTATCGGTGTCACTTCTAACCCCGTAAACAGCACGGTGTAGGCAGGACTCCTGTCTTTTTCACACAATAAGCTTTCTATCACTTCCTAAAGTTTAGGGCTTCAACAGTTTTATTTCCTAAAATTTCACTATGTTCACAAATGTTCACGGATATCCAAAATAGCATAGCATGTTGAGTACGATGAGGAGCAGCAAACTGGCAAGTAATTGTGAATGAAAGAATTAACGCAATACAAAATAAGGCTGTATTTTGTATTGAAAATATCAATGTAGACTAAAAGATGTAGTTTAAAATTTATTAGTTAGGTAAGATAATAAAAGGACAATGAATTCAAGAAATGTATCTTTGTTTTCTTATTTTTATATGCGGTTATCGTTAATATCGCTTCTTTCCTCTTCCTTTTTTTACTTACTTCCATTAAATAAGTTAGTCATTTTTTTATGTCACTAACAATATATTCACTAGATATAATTTATATGGCAAAACAACGTACACCGGGCCAGCTAGTATTGATATATGTCTATAAAATTTCTTATCTTTTCTTAATTTACTTTACATTAAGTATAAATTTATTCCTAATCCTTTTAAAAAGCCATTTACATATATTTACTAAAACAAAATTCGTATAGAATAAGAACAACTCTTAATTCCGTGTCACGGAACGTGTATCTTCGTAAGAACGTAAAAGCCTTATACATACAGCACACTATAAAAGAACCAGTCTAAAAGACCCCTACAATCTAGAAAGGCAAACGGTGACAAGGGTTATTTTATACTGGTACTGCGGGGAAATAGCCAAAACATTGCCCACGCAGTAGCACACATACACAAAAACCTTCACACTTTCAAAGAAATACATACACACATACACATATTTCTGACACTCCGGGCACCCATGTTGCCATTTTTTACAATATTCAGATTTCGTATTTATCTAGGACAATGTGAACAATATATGTTCATACAAAAATCAAAAGGAACGAAAAAAGAAGCAAAAAGAATTGTTAATGAAATATTTTTCAATAATTTTGGAATATTTCTATGCTCCCACAGCTATTTTTCGTCAGTAAAAAGCAAATAATAAAAACTATGAAAAGCTGCCCATTCACGCACTCAGTTTTACAGGGTTCATTCACTCTTTTATATTATCTATGCAAGGTTCCACAGATAATATATTCCTGTCATTTACTGCGGGGAAATAGCTACTGCGCAAGTTTAGTTTGGAATTTGACAGTTAGATGATTACCCATAGACTACATTCAATTTCAAAAACGACAGAGAGAATAAATAAAAGGAAACATAGGGTAAGTACCATTTGGAGTTAAATTCGCCAAAAACGATCACACTCCCAAAAAGTTGTTCCACTTGGGGCTTGGCATTATTTTCGCCATAAACGCTATGAAGCTACTGGAACGGAATGTCAAAAGTGACAAAATTGGCAAATTTTAGTGGCATTCTTAGCGTTCATATCCTAAATAAAACAGGAGAAAACAGTTACAAACGATCACAGTGATCACAACCATAGATGCAGTTTGTCTCTGCCGAGGGGATCTCTTTTTTTTTTTTTTTTTTTTTTTTTTTTTTATGCCTGATAGGTTAGCCTTTGACCACTATCTCACCTGATGGTAAGTGATGATGTGGTCGAAGATATTGTTCAGGCTAACCTAGAAGTACTGGCTCTCAAGGACAGCTGCCGGAACACACCGTTAGGTGCTTGGCGACAGATTTTCTACTTGAGGGTGGTAGCTAGCCAGGCGGGCATTCGCTAAATGCCCTACCACCATGCATCTCTCTCTGCCGAGCATTGTAAACGCCATGCTCGGAGGAGAGATCGTGGCGGGCGGTGGTCTCCTTCTGCGAAGCGGTAATGGCACAGAAGGAGGCCGCGGAGCGGGTCAGGGAGGGCGATGCCCATGCTGCCCCTCTCCGGCGCAGACGAACGGGGGTGAGGAGGCGGCAGTTCGCCCGCCTCCTCCCTTCTCCGTAGTGCGGTCACTGGTGGAGAGGCGGGGGATTCTTCACCAGCTTGCACGACCCCACACGTTTGGGGGGTGGCCTTGGTGAGCAAGGTCGCCCATCCACAGGCGCAGAGGCCCGACGGAGTTTGGGCCTACCGCCGGGGCAATATGGTGAATGCTAAAGCGACCCTATCTTGCTCCACCTCGGCGGAGGACTGCTCACGGGGGGGGGGGGGGTTTAGTGGGTTCAAGTCCCACACGGTGGATGGGCAGGGCGAAGGCATTTTCCCCCTCAAAAAAAAAAAGTATTATTTGCAAATAGGGTAAAGCGCCCAATTATTGACACTTTAAGGGTAACCATGCAAAAATTACATACTATCAAATACTTCACGGTGTTTCCAGATTGAAAACAGTTAGTATAGGTAATAGTGGCTATTGTAGAAATTTTCCAGTAAATTAAAATGGTAACAATATGTTATTTTATACTTCTTTTCTATATTTACATGAATCAGTACGATTTACCCAGATATTGACACAGTCTGCCGTATTATTGTCACGTGTAATTCCAATTACTGACACTCAGTTATATTTAACAATAATTAATTAAATAAGTATGAAATTATATACTATTGAATACTTTTTATAATAAAACAAATAGTTCTTAAACACTCAGAGCTTATTAATCAGCCTTTATTCATACACATATTATTATCATCATACATTGTCATAGAAAATCAGAATATTTTTTGGAGTGTAATTAACATAACATTAACTTTGAAACCAACCAGAGCCAATCGATTGAAAATATTAATTATGAAGCGCTCGTAGCGAAGTTTACTTAGCTGTTCTCAACCGATCAGCGAAGTTAAGCAACGTCGCGCGCGGTCAGTAGTTGGATGGGTGACCGCTAGTGACATTACTACTGAGCGTTTCCGTGCTTCGGAGGGCACGTCAAGCCGTCGGTCCCGGTTGTTGTCTTAGGATGGCAGTCGTTAAAGCATGGTGGTAGGGCATTTTGCGAATGCCCGCCTGGCTAGCTACCACCCTCAAGTAGAAAAACTGTCGCCAAGCACCTAACGGTGTGTTCCGGCAGCTGTCCTTGAGAGCCAGTACTTCAAGGTTAGCCTGAACAACATCTTCGACCACATCATCACTTACCATCAGGTGAGATAGTGGTCAAAGGCTAACCTATAATGCATAAAAATAAAAAAAAATAAAAAAAATCAAAGCAGGTACTACATCAGTCTTCAAAGTCTGTTAGAAATCTTTCAATTTCTCCGGCAGTATACAATACTTAGTTATTCTTATTAGTAACTTCAGCATGCTTAGTTTTCACTTTCTCTTCCTCTTTTGAATTTATCTTGGGTTTCATATTTAGAATCGTATAAGTAACTGTAACAAAAATAATGCTCATTATGTATTCAATAAAAAGGCAACATAAGGGTCTGATGATAAGCGACGTTTATCCGTAGCCGACATAATCCTGAGTCCATTAATTGACATACATTTTCCAATTACCGACACTGGTGTTCATAATTGGTAATATCGATTTGACACCCATGACAAAATTTGGAAAATGGCTGTAATTTAATAAAATATTTTATGTGTGATATTAATCACATCAGATTTTTTTTTATTAAACATCATATTAACCTAACAAACAAATAATTTCTGAAACCCAGTTATTGTCATGTGTGTCAATAAATTAGAATTCGACTACTTTAGACATACCAATAATTGACACCCCTGTAATATCCAAATTAAGTTAATTCAATGAGAAATACATGCTGGAAACACTTATTTAAATACGGAAAATCAGCATATCTCAGTATACAGAGAAATGGCGGACAAAAAACAAGTAATTCTAAGTAAATGATATGACGCTTACCTTGTCAAAACTCTAAGGGTACGTACCATTTGAGTGAGATTCGCTAAAAACGCTAAAAACGATCACACTCCCAAAAAGTTTTCCAAATGGGTCTTGGCGTTATTTTCGCCTTAAACGCTACATCTAATGTCAAAAGTGACAGAAGTGGCAAATTTTAGTGGCATTCTTAGCGTTCTTATCAAAAAATGGAACGGGGATGACAGTTACAAACGATCACGTGATCACAACCACAGACGCAGAATGTGATCAAAATTATCGAAATTTACGTTCTTAGCGACTAATGGAACATACCATTAGAAAACAGATTTTTTCCCTTGGAATTGCACGATCACTGTTTGTGTCAGCTGGAGTGCGTTCAGAGGCTCAGAGTGTAGTTGTTTCGTTGTTTGGTTGTTTTGCACCTTACCCTGAGGTATGGAACGACCGGTTGTTTTATAACCTCAAACAAATTGTGACATTGACAGACTTACATCATTATCGTAATAATAATTGCTATTTAACACTATCACAAATTCGTTTTCCATTTTTATTTAAGTTTTATATTTTGAGAAATTATATTAGTATTATTTTTTTTGAGATATATGGGTGAGCGCATCAGATAGAATACGATATAAACGTCAAAGTCATTTCATGTCACGCGTTTTATGGTTAAAAAGTTGCAACCTTCAAAGGTTTGGAACGGTCCAGTTGTGACAACCGAACGCTCTACTCGAAGGTTGTGAACGACGTTAGAGTGAAAAGTTGCACTCCGAGTGCGCTCTAACCAAGGTTCGGAACGCACCCCTGTCTTGGCGCCATATTAGCCAGCTTGGAGTTGCCAGACTCAAAAATAAAAAATCTACCAGTATTTATTTTATCAAGTGGTTTTATTACGTTCAGTAGATTTCTTATTTAAAAGAAATAAAATTGATGTGTCAATTATTTGGTAGGGTGTCAAGATTAGGACACTCTACCCTATATATTTAAAAATAAATTGAAAACTATACAAATAAGAAATAATGTTCTTAATTTGTCATTTAAATAAAATTAACCCTGTAACATAATTCTAATGTTCTCTTCATTGATAAGTGCTTTTTACAATACTGCAGGTCAGTGTTGCTGGATCCCCATAATCATTTTTCCCTCATATAATTACCCGATTTTGGCACAAAATATCCCCCAACAATTAAAAATAAACCGCAAACATACATGCATATAATCACGCCTGTATTCCCCGAAGGGATAGGCAGAGGTGTGTAAGTACCACGTTTTACCTTTTGTGTTTTGGTCCCATGTAATAGGGAGCGAGCCTTTTGTCATTCATCGGGCACAGTTTCAGGCTCATACAAATTGTTTTCTCTAACACACTGGACGAAACACAAGAACATACTGTATGAAATAGTAATTTAACAACTTTAAACGGTTTATAGTTGTTTAATAATTAATTTAATTTTTATTAGTTAATTTTTATTAGTTGTTTAATAATTAATTTAATTATTATTATGTGTAATAATCACGAAAACATAAGACAACATTATAATTTAGGAAACCGTATACATAATTCTTAAAGTGTAATCTTAATTTTAAGTATTGTTTATATAACAATTATTTTAATACATTGAATGTAATTTTTTATACTTATAAAATGTTAGTCCATTTTTGGTTGTAAGTTTAATAATTTTTTCAATATACACGTTATTTTAAGAGTATATAATGAGAAGATAAATGTATATAATGTTTGTTCGATCTGTGTCATTACTAGGTTATTCGATCTGGATTCACTTTTTATTTATTTATAGCTAATAGGCTATGCTTCTGTTGTCGCTACCTATAACAATCATTATTATCCCAGAGAAAAACTGCATCACTACCGCCATGTATCTGGCACTTAGGGACAAATATATACCTAAAAGTATGGATTTGGTTAGAAACTACCACTAGCGTCAACGACTTGCTTCCGATAGTCTTTCTCTATGACAACATAACACGTAATATCCGCACAGCGAATGAGTCGTTGACGCTAACAGTGCCGCTCTCTTTTGACTTGGCGTTCAGCGAGAACAGATGTTTAGCTTAGCTATATTATATTAAGTTAACGAATAAAGAAGCTAACACTTCGAACACTAACTCACCTGATGGTAAGTGATGATGTGGTCGAAGATGTTGTTCAGCATAACCTAGAATTACTGGCTATTAACAACCGTTAAGTGCTTGGTGACAGTTTTTTTACTTGAGGTTGGTAGCTAGCAAGGCGGGCATTCGTAAACCACTGTGCTATAACGACTGCCATCCTAAGATGACAACTGGGATCGACGGCTTAACGTGCCCTCCGAAACACGGAAGTGCTCAGTAGTAATGTCACTAGAGGCCACCCATCCAAGTCATGACCGCGGCGGACGTGGCTTCACTTAGCTGATCGATTAAGAACGGCTAAACAAACTTCGCTACGATCGCTTCAAACTTATTGAGCCCATTAAAACACAACTATCTAGGTATATATGGAAAACTGAAAATAATTGAGCGAGAACTTAGTTTGAGCAAACCGTCCCTGTTTCAACTTAACAAAAATGCTTTCGTATGTTCGGTTGTTCTCCTCTACAGGTTGCATTTCTTAACCGATTATCACAAAATTTTGTGAACACGTTTGATAAGTCCATATAATTATTTTGACGATTCAGATTTTGGAAATTTTTCAAAATGACGGAGATATACATTATAAGGTGTTGCAAGTATGGATGCCTGCGCTTAATTTAATAGCAATATTCTAATACGCACGTCAGTTGCCCAGAAGAAATATGCTCTATCTCTCTCCCTGTTTCGTATAATCAATTATTTATTTTCCATGTTTTTGTAGCCAGTATATTAAATCGAGATAAATACATTACCAAGTATGTAAAATTATTGTTTATTTACTACTTACCTACCTATTTCCAAGTACACATAAGTTATATAGGTACGTAGTCCTACTAATATTATAAATGCGAAAGTTTGTAAGTATGGATATATGGACGTGTAGATGTATGTATGGATGTTTGTTACTCTTTCACGCAAAAAACTACGGAATGGATTTTAATAAAACTTTACAATAATATAGCTTATACATCAGAATAACACATTTTGCAATTGTCGAAAATATAACGATAAGTGTCAGTCTATTCTGTCTAAGTAAGTGTCACACGTACATAATATATAACGGAAATGTTTATCTTAAATTTTCCTACAAAAAAACCCGCGACAGCATGTTCTGTAATAATAAATTTCCGATCCTGTTCAAACTAATATTATAAATACGAACGTTTGTGAGTGTATTTGTAAGTCTATTACTTCTTCAAGCCAACACAGCTGGATCGATTTTGATAAAATTGGGTATGATAGATAGATAGTTCGATAACTCTTTACTGTGATGACTAAAAAATAACTTAAAACCAAGTGTATCAATGGGCGGTCTTATCGTTCAGAGCGATCTCTTCCAGACAACCCATCAATAAGAGATATGGTCAAAATATTGAGCGGGTTTTCTTATGGTCTTAATAATTCTATAGGTACATAAATAACTGATGTTACCAAATGATTAACTAATTCACCAAAAACTATTATGTAAATAGATGAATACACATATATAGCAATATTTTTTAATATAAATACTAATATTATTATAATAAATAGACAAAAACCACATATATACATATATAATATAAACAACATATAATGGAATATATACACATATATAATTTTATTCATTTTAAAATAAACACAATTGAATTTAAAAGGATGTTTGTACCACAGTGTCTATTATTATAGAAATTTAGAGCAAGAAATAATAGTTTTTGACTTGATCCTTAAAAGATTTCAATGAAGGAGCACAATTAATTAAGTAGTGATTCCACAGCTTCAGCGGCAAATTAATAGTGGTATAAAGTAATTTTAGTAGCAGGTTTTTGTAGCGTTAAGTTTTCTAATGACCGTAACGACAGATAATGGATAGAAAGAAGAAATTTAAATTGTACCTTGAGGTAGCGCGGGGATAAATGATTAAAGAGAATACTGTAAGGGTAAATAGGTAAATCTTTTTAAAAATTACCCGTCGATGTCATTTATTCTGTTTTAATTTTGTTTTCAATCACTCAATTCCGTACCCAAAGGGAGCCAGCGATACACTATTGCTAAATACATTATAATTTAGGTATGTCCTGCATTTACTGTACGTTTATGCCAAAATATTTGAAAAAGAAATGTCCACCCGTGCAAAGCCGGGACGGGTCGCTAGTTTTTACATAAATATCCTAAGGGTGAGCACTAACATAACGAGAGCTAACGCGTGGCGTCGTTCGTTTAAGCTATCGTGGAAAAATATAAAATCGTTCTGGATTTGTCGTAGTGTAAGTAGTGGAAAGAAACTGCATAGTTCTGAACGGAATCGTTGATCGCATTCGATTTTGAGCGTTAGTGTGTAAGACCCATTAGATAGCTTGTAAATAACTATTAATCATATTATATTACAAAATTACAAATATACGATAGGAAAAAACTAAGTCATGTGCGGATTTTTTTTTATTGAAATTTTTCTATCGTGTATTTGTAACGAAATCCGTATAGCAGGCGTTATTGCAAACATAATAATATTTGAAATATTTTATATTATTTTCATATTATTATGAAACACAAAGTATTTTATGTATTACTGAAATTGCCATCTGTAACTTTTTTGGAGAATCATTTAAATAAACAAATTATTGTTTATAGTTGTTTTTTTGTTTTAAGTTGATTTTCAAGTTATTGTGGTGGTTTTAGGGGTATTTGACTATAACATTGGGAGAATATTTTTTTTGAGTGATGGTAACTCTATCCTGCTTTCTGCCAAATTCTTTTTAATCGGGAACACGTCGTGAGCACGTTGTTTTTCGTAGGATTTACGTCTAACTGAAATACAACAATGTCGTCCCATCTCAATTGGATGATCATCCGTAACAACAACGCGTTTCTAGTGAAGAAACGCAACATCAAGAAGCCCTTCACTAAGGAGCCGAACAATGTAACTAACCTCAACTCGTACAGATACAGCGGGCTAGTTCACAAGAAGGCTATCAGCGTGGTAGAAAACCCTGACAGGAAAGGTTTCACAGTGGTCTACAAAAAAGCTAAGGCAACTAACAAGCCTGCTAAAAATACAGTCCGCCGTCCATTCAAAGCCGGCGCGAGGAGGTCCCTCTTCAAGGTAAAGAGACTGCTGAAAGCCAACAACTACCGCACAGACTTAACCACAGCCACTCTTCGTCGTGCTTCAGCTATCCTCCGCTCCCAAAGGCCCATCAAGGCCAAAAAAGCGAAGCCCGCAGCAACTAAGACGGAATAACTTTGTATGTAAGATGTAATAAATATTTTCAAAATCTCAACCAATTTTTATTTTTTTGAGACTAATTCTTTACTTACATTGCAAATAGTGTTAAGCTTGCACTCCATTACTAGGACTTCCCTTATTATGTTATAAAGGCTATGTTAAGCCTTGGTCAGGCCAAATTCTTATTGCATTCCACTACTCCATTCAACTTAACCCATTGGCATTGGCGATAATTATAACAATAGAATTTCATTCATAAATTGGCCATAGTGGTCCAGTCCGATACCAACTTATTAAGGCTGGTGTCTGCAAAGCGCTTTCTATATAAAAGTATCATATTTTAAATACAAATATTGCAAACTATATAAATCATCAAAATGTGTAGAAAAATTTATAATTTTTTTATATGTTATTGTGATGGAACAAGCTCAAAGCCCACCTGATGTTAAGCAGACTAACCTCTGCCTATAACAGATATCATATCATCACAAGTCCTGAAATGTACTTCGCCCAGGGTGACACATTCAGTTGTTCTGTCTCACGTGTCTGTAATTTTACTAGCTCTCATGGACTGCTGCCAGAACACACTGTGACATTTTACAAAATGTCCTTCCACCATGTGGTGAAGCTCAAGCCGGCGTTGGGATTCGAATCATGGACCTGAGGCGCCACAGTTCATAGCTATAACTGCTTCTAAAATCTGCATGAGAAATCTCATTTTCTCTATATAATAAAACGAAAAACTAGCAAACCAGAAACAAAGATTTCGGGCTTAAAGATATGCATGCAAAATTTAACAAGTAACACTTGGTATATATTGTTATGTTTGTATGTAAATATCTATGAAGACACTACCTAAAATTGTTCCAGATAAGATTTTATCATACCATTTCTGACAAGCTGTTAACCATGCCTCATAAAGCTGTGTTCGTGTATTAGTCCCAAAACCCACGAAGTCAAGACTGCCTAGTTAGTAGTAGTGTATATGTACTTGGTCTAAATAACTTATTCAATCATAAATTTGAAAAGAATAAGGTATACCAGAGGAAGGTGTAATTTGAAGGAATAGGTATATTCAATTAAATAACTTATTTAGTAAATAAATATTGAAGTACATACCTATATTATAATATCTGTATCAGCCGGATTGTCCACTGCTGAACACAGCTAGAGGGCCATTTAGAGGATGTTTGCCATTTTGCTTGGCAGACGTCTTGGGGATCGCAGTTTAATATATTCTACGACACCCACAGATAGAAATGGGGGAGTAACAATCTAACCCGCACCCCATGGATCATAATGAAGTATATTGTTTATTTATTATTATTTATTTACTACAAATTCTATGGATTATTGGGGCTTTTTCATACCAGTTGCACTTTTACAAGATCTGAAATGACTACATACTGAACTTTATTTTGTTGTTTCAGTGCCAGTAGGTGTTCAATGTTGGTCCATTCAAAAGATCACATGGTTAGCTGCAATGAACATAATTTTTGTATATAAACAATCACTTGAAACTGCACCCAAGGCTTATTGAGAAATAATAATAAAATTTTAACACACATTCTCAATGTCTCTGCAGAGTTGCTTTTCCTGTATCAGCTGGATTGTCCACTGCTGAATAGCATCGCAGTTTAAGATATCAGTTCCTCAGGTGCTCTTAGTGAGCATAAATATTTGATTAGTTGTAAGATATGCAGCAAGGAAACATTTTGTATGGCAGCTGTCAAACTTAAGTTTTATTTGCGAAACAAATGTTCCTCTACAGCAGTGATCCTCATTGAGATCTTCCTTTCGAATCTCAGCTGTCAAATTAAAAAAGAGCTCTATCTTAGAAATTGTTGATCCTAGACCTTAAATTTCTTCTCAAAAATTATATATCTCACAGAGATCTTCCTCTCAAATAACAGATATCAAACTGAAAAAGGCTTTATATCGGAAACTATTGATCCTGGTGCAAGGATCTATAGTTTCGAAGATAAACATCTTTTATGTTTGCCAGCTGTTAAACTAGTTATTTTCTAGATTAAAAATCATAACTGAACAATAATACATCAACTGCCACTTTGACAGTTGTTACATCCAAGGTTGAAGTCTCTCTGAATTGTTGGTTGAACCTTCTGACCTCTAGAATTATTAAAAATATTTAATCAAAACTTCTATAGTGAGCTATTATTACTATATTTCATAATACATTTTATTTTACTTGAAACAATACATCATTATTCAGGAGAACAGTTCCAATATTTTGTTTTGAAAATGGTAGGAGGGTAATTATCACAATAGCTTAAGTACCGGAATTTCATCAGGTGGAGACAAGGCAATTTTGCAGAGTTCAAAAGGTACCTTTTCAAAATATGATAAAACTATATTTTGTATAGAAAGCGCTATGCACATACTATCCATGGGCATGGTCTGAGAGAAAGTGTTCTACATTTATATTTGGCCTATGAGTTGGGTACTGAGTATAGGTTCATTATCATTCCAAAAATTCTGTTGTATTCTTTATATCAAAAGTCAAAACATTACACACATACTTCCCGGGAATTTCTTAAAGGTAAAAATGTGGTTTAAAAAGTATAATAAAACTACTGGCACCAATATTTATTAACAAATTATGATTTTCATATCACAAACAAGGAATGTACGTACATGTCACAATTCAAATCCACATAAACATAAGTAGGTAGCTAAAAAGACGGTATGTATTAAATAGGTATACAATTTTTAATCTTATTCCAGAACAATTACAAAATGTTGACAGGTATTGTATTGATAACTTTATGAAAATGATGTCTTATTATTATTACCTTGGTATAATTACTAGACTTTGTTGTGTGTGTAAATAAGTTGGGAATATCTTAATTCATGCATTTTATCTAGGTATTTTTAATGTACCTTCTAAATAAAACCATTTTACAATACAAAAATGGACAATGTCAATGAATTCTGTATAATTTATAAATACAGTATTTCAATACATTTATAAATATGTAGACATTCAATGTAAGTTATATATACAATAGGTAAGTATAGCACAAATATTTAATTACAAATTAATATAAATAGAGAGCAAGTACATAATTTAAGTTTTAAATTAAATGCTGCAAATAAATCGCCATTACAACTAAATAGTCAAGTAAATAAATATGTAATTATAGTAGCTAATATCTTCGTGAATACCATTATAGAAGAGATAGAGAAAAGAAGAAAAATATCATCAGTCATCCATCACCTATTATATCAGAAAGAACAATTACAAAAAGTAACAATTGAAAATAGTCACTTTGGTAATTTGTATTTCCTTTGTGGTATGGTATAAAAGCATAGAAGTTAAGACGTGTCAAAACTGCATCTCAAGATCGATCTCAACTATCACATAGCATTTATTAATACTAGCCTTAGAACTGCGCATTAAAACCAATCTTTGCAGTTACATTTATCCTGACAACAACTTCAACCACAGCTACTCTACTTATTCCATTTGGGGGCTAAGTGCTGGTTAACATCTCGCTTGGGGTGTAATGTGCCTTTCCCGCTCCCTCACTTCTACCCAAGCCATTCCTAGCCCTTAAAAGTCCTTGAGGAGGACTGGATCGCTGGCTAAGTATATAAATAACTTTTTGTTATTGATGTGTGGCACTGATTTACTTAAGGCTGCAACTTTGATCATTGTCGGTAATTTCTCCGTGCGACACTTCTACCGAACGAGGGACATGTTCCCGCTCCGAGAGCGAGCACGTATAAGCAAAATGTGACATAGCGCCAAGTCCCTATATAATGTGGATACATATTAAATATATCAACAATACTGTGGGGGGTAGTGTGGAATCGATACTTGAATGTGTTCCACAAATGTTCAATTTTCACATACACAAAATTAGTAGGTACTAACTATTGCCTAAGCTGTGACGCATTGGCTTTAAGAATGATAGCGATGACAACCGCGGTCGAAGAACGCAGCGTATCTTCTCCATTCACACACATGTACGAATATTACGCGAAGTGAATGAAAGGCTTTACTAGGCAAAACATCTGTTTCGTGTACCTATTCTGCTCTGGTCGGTCTTTGGCGGCTTGTGACAAGTGACACCCCACGCAGTATTGTTGATATATTAATATCCACATTATATAGTGCCAGAGCTGGTGTGGTTGAAGGTGCTTACTTATTAAATCTAGAATTACTGGCTCCCACGTACAGCTGCCAGACACTACTTACCAATGTTACCGTACACTGTTAAGTGGGGCAGATTTTCTACTTGAGGGTGGCAATGTGCTCTAACAACGTAATAAAATTAATATTCCTTCTATTATCTACAGTTAACAATGTGACAATCGATGGCCTTATCTAAAGCAAAGGTGTAGTAAGTAACCAAGTGTCAGGTACACAATACAAAGTCGACAAAAACAAAAGGCACAAACATTAAACCTATCATTACCAAAGGCACAGTACATCGAAATTTATACAGACGTGAGCACGTTTACACAAATTATAAGAAAGCTGGCGCATACACGAAGTTCTATCCGATCATCACGAGCGTCGGGGCAGTTGTGTGATTCGAGCCAATCGTTTAGACTGCAAGTCCAACAGAGATATGCGAGGAAAGATCTACCAATAAGATCGCAGCTCTCAGCGAGGCTAGGAAAATTAAGTGTTCCTATTAGTTTATTTCTTCCTCGCACACCGCTCATTTTCCTCTCACATCTGGTGGATATTATGTAGACTTAGGAGGTTACGCAAGGTTCGCCATGTGTCAAACTTCGATTTTTGAGAAGTAAACGAAACCGTACTAGGTCTAGATGATTTATTATAGTAGCATGTGTAACAACCATATTAGTAGGCCATCTGCTCTGACACAAAGCTCCTGTATATCGGCTGCTGTCATTGGGAGTCATCTTCCATTCTAGGCTACCATCATCGATATTTTCTGGGGGGCAGTGGAGGCCTTACTAACTATTTAAATATTATAAATTAAACCGGCAAAAAACACTCACGTTGAGGATCGAATACGTCGACCCGGGTTTCGAGCATACCAGATGCTCATCATCAGGGCGAGCGGGCCCGCCGGGAGCTCGCAGACGCAGCTGTTTTTGCCGGTTTAATTCAGTGTGGCAGAGTTTTTTGCCGGTTTAATTTATGATATTTAAATATGTGTGAAACTCACGAGAATTTAAATTCAAAAATGCCTTACTAACTGTTGTTTTTATGACTTATTAGGTATAAAAACAACAATAGGGAATTGCTCAGGAAAATACAATACTGTATGGTTAACTATCTCACCAAGCGATGATGTGGTCGAAGATGTTGTTCATGCTAACTTAGAATTACTTGCTCTCAAGAAGAGCTGCTGGAACACACTATTAGGTGCTTGGCGAAAGATTTTCTACTTCAGGGTGGTAGCTAGCCAGGCGAGCATTCGCAAAATGCCCTACCACCATGCTATAACGACAACCGGGACCGATGGCTTAACGTGCCCTCCGAATCACGAAGCGCTCAGAAGTTAAGTCATTAGCAGTCACCCATCCAACTCATGACCGCGGCGGACGTTGCCTAACTTTGCTGATCGGTTAAGAACAGCTAAGCAAACTTCGCTACGAGCGCTTCAAAAGCTATAATCAACACGCGTTATATTGAGGGACCTTGTAACCAAATTTTTCGTCCTCTGTGTACCCGTCGCGTTAGAGGGTGACAGAAGCGAATTTAGTATCTATTCCTCAGTGTAAGCATCGCGTTAGAGGGTGACAAGCGAATTTAGTGTCTATTACTTTGTGTAACCGGCGCGTTAAGGGGTGACTGAAGCTAACTTAGTGTCTGTTCCTCTGTGTAACCGTAGCGTTAAGGGGTGACAGAAGCGAACTTAGTGTATGTTCCTCTGTGTAACCGTCGCTTTAGAGGGTGACAGATACCAATTTAATGTCTATTCCTCTGTGTAACCGGCGCGTTAAGGGGTGATTGAAGCTAACTTAGTGTCTGTTCCTCTGTGTAACCGTAGCGTTAAGGGGTGACAGAAGCGAACTTAGTGTCTGTTCCTCTGTGTAACCGTCGCTTTAGAGGGTGACAGATACCAATTTAATGTCTATTCCTCTGTGTAACCGTAGCGTTAAAGGGTGACAGAAGCGTATTTAGTATCTATTTTAATATATCGTATTGTACACGAACGAGTAAACAGTGTTTGTTTTTAGAACTTAAAATGCGCCAACTTTTATTTAATATGTGTAAATAACAGAAGATGACAGGTGTCATAATGTAAACGTGAGTGAATATAATATGTATTAAAGTTTCTGATACTTAATAATTATTACATATTTTTAGTAAAATCGCCTAAACACATATCTAAATAACAATGGACATTTTCAAAATTTTCTCAACGCAAAATAGGGATAAAAATATCCACACATTGACATAGCTACACGAAGCTCGTTTAGTATTGACGCATTTATTTATATTTTTTACTTATTTTACATTTTGTTTAGTGATATTATTTTATCTATCTATATACGTAACCTATGATAGGCACACATTTATTATTTACTAATAGGCATTTTTATAATATACACTCAGGTGAAAATGTACACAAAAATACTGGTATATTTTGTAAATTACCAAAGCCGTAACTGCCCATTTTGTTGTAGCCTATCCTGAAAAATTATTTACTAACCACTGATTTTTCTTTACGTATGTACATAATGTACACTCGATTGAAACAGTGTTTTAGCGCTGTTTTCTTTATAATTTCGTTAGAACCCAGTAAATGAAGCAATTTTAAAGATTCTCTTATTTAATCATTATTAGTATTGGATAAGATAATCTAAAATAGGCACATAGCCTTATTTCATTTATGATGAGTAAGTAACTATGCATAAGTCATGAGTGTCTTTTCGTATTGGGAGATAAATTTACCATAAATGCCATAATATATTATATTAATAATATAAGTTCAGAGAAAAACATACACGCATATCGCCTTTATTGTAAATATTAGTGTAGATTTTAACTTAAGAGTTTTAATACTGTTTTGGTTTCGAATACCAACTAGGCAAGTTTAAAATAAAAGTAAAGTTAAAACGAGATGAAAGTAGTTACAACTAAATTGTGATCATTATAACTAACATCAATATAATATTTAATTTAAATACTACATAATAATAATGTAATAATTTAGGTAGACATTCAATATAGCTAAATATATAGCTACAAAAGCAGCATCCAGAGTGGCGTTTCGCTTAATTTATCTTAATAATATTGTGCGCAAAATATTTCCGACATGATTTTCAATAAATTAAAAACTAAAATACAAATAAAACTATGACTAGTACAGTGCAATAATTCGATCTTAAAATATATTTTGTACATAATGTGAGATTGGTTAAATCCATGGCATTAAATAAACACAATAAAGACAGTATTTCGAATTATGATAACGTTCTAAAATTATTATTAAGATAATATTAACTATCTTATTACCGATGTATCACTGAAAAATGTGCAAATTCATAATATTTTTTTAATATATAATCAATTCATTTAATATTATATTAGAGTATGTGCGTAAAGGGCTAAATAATAGCAGTGTTTGTATATTATTGATATTTCCATTGTCAATTCCATAGCAGAATAGCTGCAATATTATCAACTTAGAAGAGCCATCATGGAATGACTTCTCTATTTTAAACGGATAAATCAATCTTAAATAATCGATTGATATTGTACCGAGTCCGCGCCCGAGCGTCGTTATATAATACTGAATGTTATAGCGATATAAATACAGGGTGTAAATTAAGGAGTGGATCACCGCTTGCTAGGTCATCTCGCAACCAGTTTTATAATATTAAGAAATAATATTTACTATTACGTGCGACAACAACTAGCCTCGAAAAACAATATCTTGTGATATGTATTAAGCAGATGGTAAAAATATAATAAATAAGATTTTTTTTTTAATTTTTCTATATCATTTAAACGATAATATTATACGAGCCTGGAGCTTGTGTGAAGTGCGAAATCTAAAGATACAAGAAACAATAAAACCGACTAAAAGTGGACATATCTATGAGTATCTTTAGACTCGCGCTGAATAACGAGATTTTGGCCCTTTTCAGTTTAAGTTCCGACTCGTAAGTGGTACAATAGTATGATAAACCTATTACATAATTTTAAAATAAAACTGAAGTATTCTAACATCTGATTTTCACTATATCTCTATAAAAATACCAATAAATTTGAACCTGTGAATATAGTAGAACATAAACGGGGGTTAAATAAGTAGGCGGTAAAGTATCACTAGGCAAGCGATAATCCACTCCTTTATTTACACTGTATAAAAAAAATATATATTTTACAATTGCAGCTGAATATCAAGTTATAGATACAATATAAATATAACTTTATGCAGTTTACGACAGCTACCGTGAGTCTTTGCAACAGTTAACACATAAAGCAGTAAATAAATTCGTTTGAGAATCATCGATGGAATGCAAATCATTCAACACAACCTACGTCACAACACAGCACAGCTAAGGTTGCCAATCTTCAATAATTTTCATAAAAACTAACGTGAGTTGACATAATTATTAACTATACTAATTATGCTCGAACACCGGTCGGAGATTACGACCAAACACCGTGAGTGCTAGCCGGTATAATAGTTAATAATCTTCAATAACTTCAGTATGTTTATTCTAACTTGTAAAAGTTATAAATTTCACTCTCAAAATTACAGAAACGAAAAAAAAAAACATTTCTTTTCTCTATCTGATACCCATTTGGCGGCATTATAAATGGAATGAAATCTAAACTAAAATACATATATGTAATTCAAAATGAATTTTACATATATAAATATATTGAAGGCTGGCAACCCTAGCGATAATGACAATACAACAAGCACCAAACTTAGTTATGTGCGTTTTAATTTAAATATGAATATTTAGCAAGATCATGGAACTACAAACAAAAGGACGAGAGCAATGAGTTGAATATGCATGCACTAAAAGTATCAATTAACTCATGAGATCAATTCACAATACTCCGCTTTTTGTAAAGTGATATTATGGTCTATTAGACATTCAGTCAATTATCCTAGTAGCCTCAAGTGCAATTACAGAATTATTATGATTATTCTATTCGTAAATATTACAATAGGTCATCAAAATGCCCTTCCAATTATAATTCCATGCTTTCTAAACAAGTAAATGCAACATCGAACACAAACATTGATATATGTAGTATAATTGGGACTGTCCAATCACTCGCAAGCCAATTTGCTATCGAAGGAACTTAGAGCAATTCCGAATGCTTGTAGAGCGCACAGTGGATATCTAAAATCCATTGTGAAAACATCCTCTGAAATACGACCGAATTGCATGACCACATAGTCGGGTTCTGAGTCATGTACAATTTGGAAGTTTTTCACACTTGCCTGCGTAACTCTACCGTGGAAGTTGAGCACATACGATTGGGTTTCGTCGTTCCAAACTGGCGTTTTGTTGTGTAGCACAACAATGTCGTCCAAGTTCTGGCCTTTCAAACGTTCGAGGAGTGTTTCGCTGTCATCTTGCGGGGCTATGGTGACTCGCTGCCGGTCTGGGGTCATCCCTGGCAGAATTACCGTCATCTTACGGGGACCTTTGAAGCCAAGCACGTTTGTGTCCTGTAATGAGTATTTTACATTGAAGAGTGTCTTGTTTTACAAACAGCCTGAGTATTTTATTGACAACGAAATAACTTATGGTAATTTAATCATGGTTATATTACTATTCAGCTCGGTACAATGCTCAATAACCTTAGTAGATGGTGGATCGTAAAATGAACATAGACAAGACGAAAATTATGTTTAATGTCCATGTTGTAAACGTGTCAATAGTTGTTGGGATAGATACTCCCGAAGTTGTTGACCATTTGACCTGGCACAGACTGTCCAGTTAGGAAAGTTTAACTTCGACAAAGACACGCCCTGAAAATTATGCGGCATCTTTTCGTCTAACATCCCGCAGAGTTTGAAGACCAAAGTCATCAACAGTGATGACTTATGGCACATCGTCATAGTCACGGGGAGCCGATGGATACAAGTAGCTAATTTATTAGCTTTATAACAGCTACTAATAAAAATGAATTTAGAGGCAATATTAAACAGACTTCGCATAGTAAATAGATAGGTTATAGGTATACGTAATTTACTACAAGGATAATAAGCAATTGCCTCTACTAACAAATCATTACACACGGCAAAATTCGAAGTACATCTTGTTTACACAGCATGCATGCGTCATTAATTCATCAGGTATATATTGTTTTCCTTTCAGATATTTATTTTATTATTCATATAACTAACAATTTTCCATTCAATAATATTTATATTACTGACACGTAAATAAATCAACTACAAGTCAAACACATCCAGAGCACTTGGGGCATTACCTCGTTGGAACGCAAGTGTCAACTGTTGGGAAAAGTATGCACCAGGTTGATCCTTGCTTCGGGTTCTCAGAATCCAGAGGCAAGGATCAACCTGGTAGCGATTTCTTTGAATATATTTTTGTGTCGGATGATCCCACAGTTTCAACTGCCGGTGCTACAAATTCGTAGCACTAGCTGTGAATATTTATGCGGTTTTAAAAGTTGAGCATGATCTAAAAGTTACCCAGAACGCCTGTTCTATGGCATTAAAGAAAAGCTTTGTAAGCCTTAACCACCGACAATAATAAAAAAACAAATGTCACCAATGTCAGGCCTGGCGCACTCCACGCTTTAGGTACAAAGACGTCCGGATGGGACTATTCTATGGTATGTGCAGCGTCTGAAGAGATCAGAGCTATGCCATAGAAATAGAGAAGGCTAGTAGAATATAAATATTAGATACTCCGTGCTTTGCGAGCTAAAGTGCACTTTATTGCTTCATAGCTAGAGTTGCTTATAATGTATTGGAAATGGATTTGCGGAGTGATTCTTTTTGTCCTTTTTATTCTATGCCAGTGTCATAAATCAGTACAAACACTAGAAACAAACGTATCGGTGCGGTGCGACTTAAAGTGCATCACTTTTGTTACAAGTGGCGCTGTGTCTTATTTTTTTGTGGTCTGTACTAGAAAACGGGACCCTATTACTAAACCACGGCTGTTCGTTCGTCCGTCAGACCTTTTACAGGTTTGTATCTAATGAATGGCTATAGGTAGCAGGTTGAAATGTATTTTCTTTTTACTCTTCTCTCATCCTGTTCTTCTATCTCACGAAGTCGTGTTGATCTTAGTGGGTATGTGTGTGAGCTAAATGCTGTAACATGAAAACCTTTTCTTTCAGAACATTTTTTTTTTATTCCTGATAGTTTAGCTTTGACCACTATCTCACCTGATGGTAAGTGATGATGTGGTCGAAGATGTTGTTCAGTCGAACCTGGAAGTACTGGCCTTCAAGGACAGCTGCCGGAACATACCGTTGGGTGCTTGGCGACAAATTTTCTACTTGAGGGTGGTAGATAGCCAGGCGGGCATTCGCAAAATACCCTACCACCATGCAAAACATATGGTGGTTCTTAAAACTTATGTTGCTTTGAGAAACTTTTAACCAAATATAACTAAATACATAAAAAGTATATCATGAAAGTATTGAAAATATAACTAGAGAAACTGGCGTAATACGTGCAATAGTATAGAGTCGTTTGGATCACAACTTGGTAATTATGGTCGGGTACTTACATAAACGACAGCGGCTAGTTCATGCCGCGTGCGGCTATGTCCGTGCTTGCGCCACGCCGCGCCGTTGTCGTAAACTGTGAAAGCGGTCCCGAGCAGGTTGGACCTCAACTTGCCCGCGAAGCTGTCCGCCGTACGAGTCAGCTCGGTTGGATCGGTAGAGATCAGGTAGTTCGATGTTGTTGACTTTTTGCGCTTTCGGCCTGAGAAAAGGTTTTCATATTACAAACAATACAGCTTAGGTACAATAATTTCAAGATATATACAGTATAAACGAAGTTCGAAGCTGTGATAACTGAGTAGCCAATGTCCATAGCTTAAATCCCGTGGGCTTCCCCACATGGTGGTAGGGCATTAGGGCACAAGTTGGAAATCTATCTCCAAGCACCTAATGCACCTACATATTATCGTCGTAGACGCCTGTACTGGGCTTGGTCAGATACAAAAATGGAAATGAGAAGGGATAGAAGCCGAAACTGTTTTTGTTGCCCCGGGCTACCAGAAACTTGCTATCCAAATCACCATTGGTACAAACGATGCGCCAATTAAACAAGTTTGTCAAAAAAAATTACTTGTTTGCTTGCGCAGTAACATAATTCAAGAAGACCATGTTATTTGAAATATGTTACAGAGAAAATTTATCTTAATTATACTTTTGTGCGTTTACACTATTGGATTAGGGAATTTCCTGTAAAGGCGGGAATACACATGCCTGTAGCTGGCACACTTGCATAAAAGCTCCTTGCACATGCCACCTACTTTCATGTATATATACACTAACTGGCATGCCTGTATCGGCCACGCAAGTAGATAGCACAACATTTGATTTACTGGCATGCGACGTGAGGTAGGGGCCGCGGGGGGCTGTCTCATGAACTGGTTTGTGTATACGTCTTGATAACACAGGCATGCGAGGACGCAAAATACATGCAATTTCAACTTGCAAATCTATCCACATTGCCCCAGTAACTTTTATATGCTATTAACAAGCATGTAAGCTACTGTCCCATTCTAAAGGCATGTGTATCCTCGATTGTGATTTGACTTTGAATAAATATATACCGTTCAGGGCATGTTGATGTTCTGCACGGTGGATCTGCATTACATTCACCACTGAACATATTAGTCCGTATATCCTAGTGCTAGTTATTTTACAAGCTACCGCCAAATAGCCTATTGAAAGATTTATCACGAACAATGAAATTGTTTCTACTTGTTAGCTGAATAACGGGCCAAACAAAGCGATAATACCCATCCAGACTTCTTGCAGGAATCCTACCGCTTATTGCAAGTGTTTACAAACTATTGAGGCATGAATTCAACTACTCCTACGGATTAAATGTTTTAATGGATAGATCATGGTCAAATAGAGTACCAGTTAACACGATCTCTGTAAAGCGTTTGAAACATCTGAATGAAAATGATGTAAAATAAACGTAACTTAATCCTTTATTTCTTTACAACCTTAAAATACACAATCAATAGATTCAGGCTTTACTTTGCGGAAATCCATATTTAATAATAACAAATCGAGATTTTCTCGATCGTGCGCTCGTAGAGTCAAGACCTTCTGAGGATGCTTCGTGTAGAAGCGAAACGCGTCGAAAATTCTTCCGGTTCGGCTACGTGGCGTTTGTGACGTCACGTCGGCTTAACAGGAAAATTAGGCGGAATGGTCACTAGATATATTTTTGTATTTTTTAAGTGTTTTATTACAATATTAATTTGATGTTTTCATAAAATATTTCAAAAATATTTGTTATTATTAAAATACACAATTTAATGTGTTAAATTTGTTTAACTCATATGTGTTATAATGGCGAAAACATTCATTCATTTCCACTTACCAAGGCACGCCCCCTCAATTTTTTTTTTGTGTTGTTGCAACCATTTTTGCCTACCCAAATGATAATATTTACATTCATTATTTTACTGTATGTAACAATAGTATTTACACCCAACCTAGACATAATATAACGACGCATATCCATACAAATGCGCATAGATAATTTAATGTGGAAGGATGTGCCTTCGTGAATGAACAACCTCCAGTTTCTGGAACTTTGTCAAAGTCTTGATCAATTTAACAGATAGTTCGCTCATTGGTCACATATTACGTCATAGAATGCCATTGACCAATCAGCACATAATGATCTGTTAATCTAATGTACCCTTAGACAAACGTTTCAGAAACTAGGAGTAAGTCTTGTACATATAAATTTGACGAAATACTCTTTAAATGTTGTAATTAATAGATTTCCTATTATTGTTCTTGTTTACCTTGAAAACACCTCAAGGATTTCCTTGAAATAAAAGTGGAACGTAAACTGGCCTAAGCTTGATAAGTAGGCAAAACAATTTTATTGGAAGGTCAATGCAGTGATGTGTGACTAACACAATGACATAACTCTACTTGGTGTGTCATTCATCAATCAATAGGTATTACAAATTACGAGTAACACAAGAGTCACCTATTGAACTATATAATTTTGATGAGCGGCTGACACATATATTACTCATCATTGAAATTATAAGAATGTACCATCTCAATAATATCAAGCAAGCTTAAAAGAAAACTTAAAAAGTCCAACAAAACATACTGATTGAATGTTTTCATCGCAATCGTCAGACACTCAGACTTCAAATAAGGAGGAGATACTCAATATGTCTGTTTTTTTGTGTTGTTACCTCAGAACTTCTGACTAGGTGAACCGATTTTAATGATTCTATTTTTATTTAAATTTCTTCAAAATCGGTCCAGCCGTTTTTCAGTTACACTCCTATAACTGAAAAGTATTTTCCTATCTTGATGATATAGTCATTGACAGTAAATCACAGTCGATCCCATAAGTAGCAAGGGTCACTAAAAAGGGTGAAAAATAAATTACACGAAATTCAAAAACTTAAAAAAAAAACTTCAACACTCAAATGTGTAAAATAACTTGTCGAAGTCGGTACTATGCGCACAATATTGTGATAATAGGTACTTTTGAACCATCACGGTACCGACTTCAACAAGTTATTTCACACATTTGAGTGTTGAAGTCAACTCGATTTTTTGGTATAAAAAAAAATTATACAGCTCTGGATATCAGAACAGAAATAAATATTTGTTATGCCAGGTTGCAAAATTGTTGTTAGGTAGTTTTATTGAAACTTGAGGAAGCAAAGGATTCTAGAATTACATTACAGACGAATTTACTTAGCATTCCATGGATTCACCGTGCGGGTGCCGGGTCCATAGCGTTGCAGAGGAAGAGGTTCAAGTCAAGGTGCTTGGGACTTGCAATCCAGTGAGTAAGGTTAAGGGGCCTCTTTATGATGCATCAATGCTCCCTTTCACCGCTCGAGCCTCCTCCCCTGCCTAACCAAATTTGGTAAGATCCTACTAATGCCGCCTTGGATACACGTTCTAGGATGGAAGTTACGGTTGTTCTTGACAGGCCAAGGTCTTTTACTAGGTTGTATAGGGATTTTGCTGGTATACCCCTTGCTCCGACTTCTACAGCATATAAATTAACCACATAACCGTTTTTGATTAATTCATTTGTTAGGTCATAATATTTGTTAGTTTTTATTGTGTGGTCTTTAGGTATGTTTGTTTCCCACGGCACAGTAAGTTCTATAAGTACTATGCGTTTTAGATGGTTTGAGTATAGAAATATATCTGGTCTGGATGACGAAACACCTGAACACATAAAGAATCCTGAACGCACCGAAGGTTTCAAAGATACAAGAAGCAAAATAACTTAAGCTCAACACACGTTGTTTCATCTCACTCCAGCGAGAAAAACTCTAGGTACAAGAAAATCAGCCCATGTTATTTGAGTTAATTTATAGTAAAAATTACAAGTAAAATTGGTTATGTTAAAAGTAAATCCATTTTTCTGTAACTTTTAATAAGGTTCGAATTTCTAAAACCTTTTCTGGCGAGCAGATTTCGAATGTAATTTCTATTATATTGAGAATATAGAAACAACAAATATTTAAAAAATATAACTAGTGGCCCAATAACCAAAACATTTTGTCGATTTGGCTTACGGATAACCCACATAGCTCAGACAAAATTGTTTTCGACGCGTTTCGCTGATAATTGATTTCTACGCATTCTAAACGAAAAAACTTCAGGAAGACTTGATTAAAAAAAAGTCACTCTCAAGTCACTTTGGCTTGGCAAAAAATTGGACTGTCAGAATTGCCACTATACAGAAATATTTTTAGGGTTTAGTACCCAAACGGCAAAACAGAGCTTTAGTCATAAGACTGTCTGTCTGTCCATCTTTTGGTCCATAAGTCACGGAAGCTCTTACACGTAAAATTTCTCTTAGAAAAAAAAGATAATCTAACGCTCGCCGGAAGGCACTGTGTTCATACATTTTGTACTAGACCCTGCAGACCATCAGACATTTTTTGAAGCGGGTGTGAGCATCGGATGCACGCCGACCGGACGTCAGTAATGTGTCTTACCAGAATGTCTGAAGGTTCTGTATAAAATTTGCCCTAGACCACGCACAACATCAGAAATTCGCATCAGACGGCAGTGTTGCCGATAATTATTCTCAGCTTGGCATTTAAATGCATGATTTTTAGGGTTCCGTACCCAAAGGGTAAAAACGGGACCCTATTACTGAGACTTCGCTGTCTGTCCGTCCGTCCATCTGTCACCAGGCTGAATCTCAAGAACGGTGATAAATAGACAATTGAAACTTTCACAGATGATGTATTTCTATTGCCGCTATAACAACAAATACTAAAAATTAAATAGATATTTAAGGGGGGCTCCCATACAACACTGAGAAAAACGACTTAAAGGCTTAAATCAAATTTGACCTTTTACGGTTGAATTGTAAAGTTACAATTCAACCGTATAACCGAAGAAAATATATATATATATATTTAACGTTACAGATGATTCAGACTGATTAGATAGCTCAAGGAAACTTAATTTTGTTATTTGGTGTTATAAAGTGATATAAGTGCCTTATAGAAATCTCATTTTGGTATTTTTATACTAGATTTAAGAAATAAGTGTAATTATTAAGCTCATGATAGAAGATTCAGACTGATTAGCTAAGTAGCTTACATCTCTTTGATAATGTGATGTATCCAAAGGAAACCTAATATTGTTACTTTGTGTAGATGTATAACATAATTTTAGGTAAGACTGTTTTAGTATAGAAGACTGTTTAAGCTCGTCACAGACGACATTAGTTTCCCACAAAGAAGCATTAAATTATTGATAATTTATCATGTTAGTCGTCATCTCATTATCATTATATATCATATTTTAAGACTATTAGTGAGACTCCGATACCTATACATTTTGACCACTATGTAGAATGTGCCTTACCTTTCCACTAACGTAACATAAGATTCCATTAACGTCACTGTCCCAATATTTTAGGGAGTGAAAATTTAACGTGATTGCTTGAGTATTCCAGGTACTTTAAATGTTTCTATTCTATCTGGATTTGCTTTTAATTCTTTATATTTAAAAATTGTAATTGCTTGTGTAAAGTTTGCCGTATAAATAGCGTACAGAAAAACAAGAAGTGGTTTGAATCGAAAAGTGACGTTATGGAACAATTGCACGTAATATTTTCGTACTTAAAATGGTTTTCTTTCATCTGATTATTATTTTAAAATAATGTTTAAGTTTGTATTCTTTTATAATAAATTCTTTGCCTACTTTAAACTCGCCTTATCAATTTACAGCCTAAAACATTTCGTGACGTAACGGAGCAGTGGGTTTCATACTTTCCACAAAAAAACAGTTTTGTTCAATACTTTAAAATATTTATGCCGACATATATATATATTATGAATCCTACATATATCTTCTACGTTACTATCTATATTTAAGACATAATAAACGATTTTTTATTTCGTCACTTCCATATACGTCACGCTGCAACCGAAAGTGAAAATGCCCAACTACGTAAGATGAATTCACAACTCTTAAGATGATTTTCACCAATCAATAAATATGTACCATGTTTTATAATAAACACAACCGTCAAAAACGCCTTCCGTAAAGTATTTTCAGAATTGAACTTGTTATACGATAATAATTGCAGTATTGACCATAAAATATACCTTACTTTTACGGCGGTTTATATACGGTGATTATCACTATAACGTACGACTTAATCAGCCTCATCGAAAAGTCAATATTTAAGAAAGACCACAAAATACACCTTAAATGAAGACGAAAAGAAACATTCGCCTTCACTGACCTCGTTTAACGCCTTCTAGTTGGAAGGCGTTTTTGTACGTATTTACGTTTGGTCGGTTTTTTGCCTTATACCATATAAATTGGCCGTCATTAGGGCGCTTTTGACTTTAGATTTTTCTCAGTGAACAAACTTGATTTTTTTACCGTTTCTTGCTCGATACTAATAACGGTGACAGGTAGACGCTTTAACTATTCACAGAATATTTAGTTACGGAACCCTTCGTGCGCGAGTCTCACTCGCACTGGGCGGGTTTTTTTTTATCTTTAAATTAAAATGACATATTGTGGGATAGAAAATAAGCTAGAAAAATGTGTGCCAGCTTTCTGATTCAAGACCAGTTACATACAGATGGATGGACAGACTGATAGATAGCGGAGTCTCGTTAATATAGTCCGATTTGTATTTTGTGTACCCTTAAAGCTGACCAATGGGTATCAAACATTTTATTTAACCAGTATATATGTAGGTATGTACTTAAAAGGCCGATTTAAAATGTAGTTTTGAAGCTCTGCTGAATAAGAAAACTTTTTTGTGGTGATGTGGAATCCTAATAGTGCGAGGCCCGACACGCACTTGGCTAGTTTTTTTTTTAATGTATTTTTAATTATTTATGAACTTCTGCAAATGTACAACACTGCAATGTGCCTTGCAGTGGAATGAGAATTGCTTAATAATAATTTCCTAAAAAAAATTAAGGTAATTTAAAACCTTAAGATATTATTTACAAATTATAGGAGCACAAATTATTTTAACGTCCAGACTGAAAAAATAATAATAATATTGTGCTCCAATAATTTGTAATGTGATTTTAGCTTAACACGCGATAGTGCTTGTATTTTGTAAAAAACCTAAACCTAAAGATAATAGAATACTAATATTATGTAACTTACCAGCTAACAAGAAAACTTTTTTGCCATAATCCTTCTCCAAATGTAGGAAATAAGTTGGGTAGAAACCTCGATCCATGCCCTTGCGATCTCTTGCTATTCTACACTTGTACAGTGTGCCTTGTTTGGCTGGAGTCACGACGAAATTTTCTACTGAACCTTCCACAGAGCCTTCGATTTCTGCTGACTGTAAATAAACAATATCCAAATGAGCATAATATTGTCACCGCCAAAGTTGTAATTTTTCTTAGTGAGAGAGTTGTAACAATCACATACAAACACTCTTTAGAAAGAGGCCACTGCAGTGTCAGATATTCTGCCTTGAAGCAGTTGTATGTATTTGATACTATGTTCAGGTGTGGTGGGCACCACAGCAAGCCACAGCTAGTGCAATCACTGGGCAAACAAGACATATGAATAAAATATACGATGATGAGTGCATAACTAACAAATATTATGACTTAATAAATGAATTAACCAAAAACGGTTGTGGTTAACTTATATGCTGTAGAAGTCGGAGCAAGGGATATACCAGAAAAATCCCTTCACAACCTACTATAAGACCTTGGCCTGCCAAGAACAACCGTAACTTCCATCCTGGAGCGTGTATCCAAGGCGGCATTAGTCGGATCTTACCAAATTTGGTTAGGCAGGGGAGGAAGCTCGAGCGTCGAAAGGGAGCATTCATAAAGGGGCCCCTTAGATTTACTCACTGGGTTGCAAGCCCCAGGCACCTTGCCTTGGGCCTCTTCCTCTGCAACGCTATGGACCCGGCACCCGCACGGTGAATCCATGGAATGCTAAATAAATTCGTCTCGTCTCCAGAATAATGAGAAGGGAGAATGTTATGCAACTGTAATGGACAGGCGCTGGCATGATGCTTACCATAAGGTAAGCGACATGTCCATAATGTCACAAAAAAATACACACACTTTCGCATATAGAGTGATTTATCATGCATGTCTCATTATATATTGGCAAAAGAATTGAAATAGAATTGTTGCCATTTCATGGTGGCAGAATTGCTAAAATGATGCAAAGGCATATTCATATTTAATTTTACAAAATTAAAACATAATATACTGTTTCTTATAAGAAGTAAACCATGCTCAAATTTATACAGATATTGATTGATGTTATGTATTTTTTGTAAAGTCTAGAGGTTTCAATTCTCATTGTTCTGCTTGCAACTTCCTATCATGGAATTCAATTATATCACTTCCACTCTTGTACTAGGGTTATTGTGTCTGCTTCTCGTCCACCTCCCGTTATCATCGACTGGACGAAGTTGATTTGTACAAAAGCGTAGAATAGCATTTCAGCGGACCTAGGAAGAACCAGAGACATATCTCCCTGGGGAGAGGATAAAAATCTTATCACCGTTGATTTTTTTTACTACGCTTGTACACACCGGTGAATATTTATCCACGGTGGATAAATCCATTCTCTCTATTAGTATCGTCATAAATAAAAATATTGACACATTTTTTTATTTCCAGTCCATGCTAGTCCCGCAGAACTATATAAACGAAACATGCTGGTAGTTACAAAATCACAAATAGCATGCATAGCAGGTGTAATTGCAAACATAACAATATTAAAAAAAAATATGCTAGTAGTTCTTAGGCTACTATGAAGTACCAGAATGTTTCGTTTTTCTAATACTTAATCCACACATACTCATATAAATTTGCTTCCTAAATAAGTAGGTGTTTAAATAAAATAATCGAAATATTGTTAGGTTTGCTATAACGCCTGCTATGCGGATTACATTACAAAAACACAAATATACGACAAAAATTTAATGTCATGTTAGCTCAATTGGTTAGAGCATACCCCGGCTCAAGGAGTGGATGGACGCGGGTTCGAATCCCGCACATGACTTAAATTTTTCCTGTCGTATATTTGTGTTTTTGTAAAATAATCGAAAGTTGAAGCCTTTTACTTTTGTAACGTGAAAGCAGACCAAAAATTTTTTAGTACAAAGCAACTTTATCATTGTGTTTAAAACTTTATCTAATAAACGATAATAGGATATGTTTTCTTGCAGAACTGCATTTGTTGTGCAATTGAACAAAAACAGGAAAATATACAAGCAAGTTAGATATGTGGCTTTTCAAATATCAAAGCTTGTAAAATGACAAAGCATTTTAATTGTAAATAAACCTCATTGGAATATCAAATCCAGTTTTCAGTTTTAATCCACTAAAATCATTAGACACATGCAATAAACATTACATGAAATATCTTTTTATTTTTTTATTGCTGTTAGGTAATCCTTTGACCACAATCTCACTTGATGGTAAGTGATGATGTGGTCGAAGGTATTAACAGGCTTATAACCTAGAATTACTGGCTCTCAAGGACAGCTGCCGGAACACACCGTTAGGTGCTTGGTGACAAATTTTCTACTTGAGGGTGGTCACTGGCCAGGCGGGTATTCGCAAAATGCCCTTCCACTATGCGGTGAAGCTCAAGCTCGCGGCGGGATTATAACCATGGACAAGCTGCGCGGCAGTCCATAGCCAATGCCAATGAGCCATCACTGCTTAAAAGAAAAAAATTGCAGCACTTGAGCAGCGGCATGCTACTCATTTCCACATCACCCTAACCCCGGCAAAAACCACCCTCTTAAATGCGAGTATTACTGAAAATTTGTGCCTAACAGTGCTCTAGAGATTTTATGCCCTTATTACACAAGAGGAAGAGGGACAACTACTAATGCGAACTATTTACATTTCTATGATGGTTGCCATAAATCCAATGCTAAAACTTTTTACAATTATGTCCTTTCTTCTCCTCCTGTTCTTAGTGAAAAGATACTCAGGATATGTTTTTGTTCTGTCTTTTGCATTGTTAAAGAAGAAGTATTGTACAGCCCCACATGCCTTGGATAAGATTAAGAAGTGAAGAGGAGGTACCCAAATTAATATAGTTGGATACTAAATATATTAATTTAGGTAACTCCTCATCAATTCCTGTTTTATACATCCAAAAACCAGTTTTTATATCACAATTCTAGATAGACAAAAACTAGAAAGACTTGGACGAAAACTATCACAATCCAAACTTTTCCATACTATATTCCATATAGTATGGAACATACTTTTCCATACTATATTACTATATTCCATACGTCTTTAATATTTGATCAAAACTTGCTTGGCCAAGATCATTCCAAATAATCTTGGATAATTTTTTTTTTATGTTATTGTGACGGAACAAGCATGAGGCCCACCTGATGTTAAGCGGACTTCCCTCTGCCTATAACAGATGCATTTCATCACAAGTCACGAATTGCACTGCGCCTGTCACCTTGAGGCATAGTTGTCAAGTCTCATGTGCCTGTAATTTCACTGGCTCTCAAGGACTGCCGCCGGAACACACCGTTAGGTCCTTGGCGACAGATTTTCTACTTGAGGGTGGTCGCTAGCCAGGCGGGCATTCGCAAAATGCCCTTCCACCATGCAGTGAAGCTCAAGCTCTGGGTGGGATTCGAACCATGGACCTGTGGCATGGCAGTCCATAGTCAATGCCACTGAGCCATCACTGCTTCAAATATAATTATATTACTTAACATAAAACATCTTCAATATTTTGAATTAATTTTAATGGAGTTTTTACCTGACTTGGAGAGCTTCCTCGCTCCGTGCTCTGTGAATGGAGAGGTGCCACTGCTGCATCAGCACATAAATCATCAGCGCTAGCATCTCGATTCACAGTACACACTGGTACACTTTCCTCATCTTCCTCACCACTATTGTCAGCATCATCTACTGTCAGTACTTCTATTTGATTGCCTAGTTCTGAAAATGTTGTAGTGTAATTTTTGATATGAATAAATGCACTTTTTTATTATACTGTAAATTAATAGTAGATATAATTTAATGCTATGGGTAGTAAAAAAGTCAATGGACCGCCTGATGTTTAGCAGATACCATTACATACAAATGTCTATAATACCAGAGGCATCACTAGGCATAGCCAACTTCATACCCTATCTCCCTGGAAGTACCAGGATGATCATTCCACAAATTTACAAGTATGCGGAGGCAGGAACAGCTTAAAACTAAAAGCGCTGAAGAACTACTGTAGATGTACAGTTCAATCTTTCTAATCCAATACTTCAATACACCGGCACATCCAATTATGCTGCACAATGAAAGTTCACAACTTTTGTAGTACTAGTTCAATGTCCTTGTGGGCAATATTACAAGTGTGCACTAAATCTGTACTTAACCTTCAGTGCACCACGAAACAAAAATCGTCGTATCTTTTTAAACGGCTGCGGGAATTCCATGAAACATCGATTAGCTGGAATTACGACGTTGCCGGGTCGCATAGTAATAGTCGGATGGTCGCTTGCAAATTGTGTCAGGGTGTCACAAACCCCACATAGTTTGGCACATCGTCTAAAAGGTAAGCAGTTTGACATGCAAAATATACATATTTCTATATGAATATTTATTTATTTTGTTTTTTTTATTACTTTAATCATTTGTGTATTTGTTTTCAGGTCTCATAATGGCTGAAGTTTATTTGTGATCTGGGAATGGCTTTTATTGAAGACCGCCTGAGAAACCGCAAAGATAATCCGCGAATTTCCAAGGGATTCTCGTAAGTGCTTTCTCGCATGTCTTACTTGGTGAAGCAAGTATGGAACCACCAAAGAAGATGCCAAGACGTGTTACAAGATGCTCGGAATGCGATAGAAGAAAAGATCGATGACCAAGTACGGTTGCGAGCGATGCGAAGTACCTGTATGCTTAGAACACGCATATTTTTTGTAAAAACTGTGCAGATTTGAACCAACTGGGATCTCATGAAGACTAATTATATTTAGTTATTTTTATTTTATTATTGTTTCTTATCTTATTAGGCCCTGAAATAAAGGGCAATAAGAAGTTTTTAGTTAAGTTTTTTTTATAAGGCTTAACCAAAGAAGATAGCTTCCTCTTCATTATTAAAAAACTACAATTTTTGTTACAATGCCTATAGATATTAAAAAAGTTTATTTTACTTAACAAATATAATTTATTTCCATCTCCTAATAGTCCAAAAACAATATAAATATACAATAAACTTTGAAAAGATATTCTCTATATATAGAGAGAATGATGTTGGGTATAGGAAACCCCACATAGTGCAGGGCGCAACTTTTACCCACGTGGTTTACGGAAGGTTAAACATGAGGTTAATTTAAATTAATTTTTGATGATTCATATGCTATGTGTCATTATGGCTTGTCCTAGTGAAATATAAACACATTTCCTATTTTTGTTATACATATTCCACTAAGCCTTCAGTCTGAAATATTACCTAATTATCGAGATTGTAATGCATTAGTGAAAATATTGTAAAACTTTATAACATCTGCATAGTTATAATTTTATGTATATTCAATGCTAAATAAATCAGTTAACTGTATTAAACTAATGTAATACATATAATAGTTAAATTCTTATAATGTATTATGATAAGAAGAGGAAAAACAGTTGAAAAGCACAATGAGTAGTGAAAGATAGAAACTATATTGTAACATGCTATTACAGTATATGTAGTTTAAGAAGCATAGGTCCGTTTAAAGGCTTTTCTTACCATCATATGTAGATACCCTGTTAGTCTGCAATGGTATTACTTGGTCTGGATTCACTGGCGACATAAGATATTGCATCGGACCATCATAGCCTGCCATGAAACGAAAAGAAATGCGCATAACGAAAAATTTACAGAAACATCCATGCATGACAACTAGACATCAGATAATTTTGTATTAATAACAGATTGAACTTTGGTCTTACCGTGGAGCTCTCGAGCGCGGGCTCCAGATATAGGCCGTTTAGCAGACCCAACCCTCAAGTCATTAGCTTGGACCATCCCAGAGTTCTGTCTTTTTTGCTTCATTTTTTGTTCCTTTTGCTGATCTATTATTTTCTGAAAACATAAATGTACACATGAAACTGTATTTCAACGCTCAACTTCACTGATCAAATCAACATCCATGTGGAATTAAAGTAAATTTATCCTACAGCTTAGCAAATTTGTTTTCTGTACTAACTTGCACTTCAATTCTCGCAATGTTTAATTTCTTAGCCATTTTACACTATGCCAAGCATTGACTTTCTGAAATATTTCAGTATTTTATTTTCTTCTCGCTGTAAAACTATATCAAATGAAGGGTTCAACTTAAAATTAATATTTTTTTGTCATTTTAGAAGCTCCTTTTTTGTTTATAAATTCATATCTTCCGTTGCCCAGGCAAATATCAAATAATGCATAGATAATAAATTAGTACGATAAATAATGTTGCCATGCCACGTCAGAGTGGTGGGTGACCAATAAGGGTATATTCCATTTGTCGCTAAGAACGTTATTTTCGATAATTTTGATCACATTGCGTCTATGGTTGTGATCACTTTGATCGTTTGTAACTGTCATCCCATGTTCCATTTAGGATAAGAACACTAAGAATGCCACTAAAATTTACCACTTCTGTCACTTTTGACATTAGATGTAGCGTTTATGGCGAAAATAACGCCCAGACCCATGTGGAACAACTTTTTGGGAGTGTGATCGTTTTTAGCGAATCTAAGTTCAAACGGTAAGCACCCTAATCTGCAAGGATCTTCAAGGATACAACCGGATTAAGATTGTTGTGAGAAAAGTGTGCCAACTGCTGAACGAGAGGCTATAGGGCGTGTTTCATTTGACGCTAATAACGTAAATTTCGATAATTTTGATCACATTCTGCGTCTGTGGTTGTGATCACGTGATCGTTTGTAACTGTCATCCCCGTTCCATTTTTGGATAAGAACGCTAAGAATGCCACTAAAACTTGCAACTTCTGTCACTTTTGACATTAGATGTAGCGTTTAAGGCGAAAATAACGCCAAGACCCATGTGGAAAACTTTTTGGGAGTGTGATCGTTTTTAGCGTTTTTAGCGAATCTCACTCAAATGAAACGCACCCATAGCTGACTGCGTTTTCTTACAAAAACTACAATATGTATAACGGAAATTTTCTTAGTTCTGCCACAGGTGACAATAAAATGCATTTTCAAGGTATAAATTCTAAATAACAGTTAAAACTGAAAACATTGACTTTGTAACATCAATATCAGTATAATATTTTTATTTAGGGCCTGTTCCATTAGTCGCTAAGAACGTAAATTTCGATAATTTTGATCACATTCTGCGTCTGTGGTTGTGATCACGTGATCGTTTGTAACTGTCATCCCCGTTCCATTTTTTGATAAGAACGCTAAGAATGCCACTAAAATTTGCCACTTCTGTCACTTTTGACATTAGATGTAGCGTTTAAGGCGAAAATAACGCCAAGACCCATTTGGAAAACTTTTTGGGAGTGTGATCGTTTTTAGCGTTTTTAGCGAATCTCACTCAAATGGAACGTACCCATAGTAGGTACCTTTTGTTTTTTCTATAGAGCTTATACCATTTGACGTTAAATTCGATAATTTTGATCACAATTTGTGTCTATGGTTCATATTAAATGTGGATCCATAGACGCAATATTATCGAAAATAACTCAAATGGAGTACGGCCATAGTCGGAGCAGCTATGTGGTGAAGATTCCGCATGTCCAATTTTGCTCTTAACCATTGGAATAGAAGCTTCCTGCTTGCGGTCCGTCCACCCGTTTTACATACGACTTCTACTGGTATAGTGTTTCTAGTTTCTAATTCAATATCAGTAAGTTGAAAATGTAGCGGTCTAAATTATTTTGACATCAAATCCTATTTACTTATACTCTGGTTTTTAATTCGAGATCAAAAATTTAAACAAAGGGGTTAACGGTGCGAAAAAATTACAAGTATTTAGTAGTAATTTTGGAAACAGATGAAACATTTAATATAAAAAATATATATTAAGTTTTAATTAATTACTTTAGTGTTAACTAATAAAACACTTTTTTATGCGCGTACATATTAACGCATATATTCAGTCCTGAAAAAAATAGTGTATAATTTTTATTGTTTTAATTAACGAAAGAAGGTGAAGGAAAATATTTTAGAGTTAAAAGACTAAAAAATATTCTTTATTTCAAAATAATCTATATCTTATGAAAATTTTAAAACTGATTACTTACATCCATTCTAAACCTGTCCAGTAAATTTTCTAAACAAATAACATGTATTCTAAACCAGTTTAGGAAATATTCTAAATAAATCCACGAAATCAATAAATACTTACATACAGCAAGATACTAATATTTAACATCAATGGATTCAAAAAATAACTTACGCAGTTTCTAAACAATTAGTATTCTCATCATAATTTTTAAACTATATATGAATACCTGTAATCAATTTTGATAAATGGTTGCCGAAAAAAGATGAATGTTTCCGATAAGTAAAGTTTGGTAATTTGATAAATAGATTTTTTTCTGAAGCTTAATAATTATTGCTACATTTTATTCCTTATTCAACATTAAAATTGTAACTGAATATAACTATTTAAAAAAAAAGATAAGTAACCATTTTCAAATAATATTTGTCTCCGTGTTGTTCATACTCATATGAATTTTGCATGGAATGTAATTGGTTAGACACTCTTTCACTCTCTCTGATCATGCCATTCGTTCCCGCACTGCACTTCAAATAACTACCTACGCAAAAACATATTTAGTATGAAAAATGTATTAGCAGATTGACAAACGACAAATTCCCCACTTGGACAGATTACGTTAAATGGTGAAACCTAATAAAATTTAGGTATTTATTTATTTTTTATTTCTGTAAGACAAAAATAAATTTTGGGGCAAATTTGCCGCCCCCTAATGTCTGCCACCCCAGGCTGCAGCCTACTGACTGCTGGTAAATCCGCCACTGGTACAAACACACATTTTTTGGGTGGCTGAAGGACGAGCATTGGTTTATAATGGAGAGTGCAGTCAGAAGGATTGTCAGTGAAAATAAGGGCAGCGATGAGTTTACTTCACCAAGAAAAACAGGACCAAAGCAGACATTTGTGAATAAATTTGTTTTTTTAAGCTATACGGCAGGTTGTCTAACGGTTTTTTTTTTTTTCAAAATAAAAAAAATCCTTCTTTTGAAAAGGTCATTAATACCTTTGTACTTTCTCACCAAAATAACAAAATGTATAACTACTCAAGGACGAGTCACACAATCAAATCCAAAACGTCCACCAATGAAGAAGGTTCCATTGAGGAATTTGCCATAAACCCCACGTCAGTTTTCTAGAAGGTGCTGCTTCCCACCTTTAGTTATTTATGTAGCCCAACGCCTCATGGGATGCCGGGTTACAATTTCATCCCCGTATCTTCCCATGGGTGTCGTAAGAGGTGATTAAGGTAAATGTATATTATGGGTATGTTACATTAGTCGCTAAGAACGTTATTTTCGATAATTTTGAACACAATTGCGTCTATGGTTGTGATCACGTGATCGTTTGTAACTGTCATCCCCGTTCCATTTTTGGATAAGAACGCTAAGAATGCCACTAAAATTTGCCACTTCTGTCACTTTTGAAATTAGATGTAACGTTTAAGGCGAAAATAACGCCAAGACCCATGTGGAAAACTTTTTGGGAGTGTGATCGTTTTTAGCGAATCTCACTCAAATGGTATGCACCCTTTATAGGTGTAGAATTATTTCAATGTAATAAAAAATGTGTGAAACTTAGCGCATCTCGCAGTAGGGTGCACTACTACAGATTACAGGTGCGTTCGTTTTGGCTCGATTGCGTTTGTAGCAGTTTCAAAAGTGGCATTTGTGTATTAGCGTTCGGATAGAAGCTTTTGCTATTTTTTACCACCAATTACTGCATGCTATCCGAACGGCTTAAAACATACTTTGACAACCGACAATATTTTAACAATTTTGCACAGTATGAAACATGGAATCAATCTCTAAAATTAACAAAACATGTTGGTCCCTACTACATAAAATATAATTACTATTTAACTTCATATTCTTTTTTTGAAAAACAAGTGAAACTCTTCAATCGCGCCAAATACAACTGTCAAACCAGCAGTTGTCAAAAACCGATCACAACGATCCCACGGTAAGACATGGGTCAAAAATATCACTTTCCTGTGTCATTTGTAATGATGAAAAAATAATGAATACCCCTGGGGCAATTCTCAAAATTGGGATATATTTATCGATTCTCGATATTTATCCCGTGTAACATATGGACTATTAATATCCCAAAAATATCGACTTTTCACAAAAATTATATTCTCGCGAGTGGTAAATATAAAAACATGTCCACAGATGAACTTGTGTTCATGTGTATAGAAAGTATAATGATAATCCCGATATCGCAATGTTGCGTGTCGATCGCTAGGGATTGATAATTATCGATAGTGATATTGCGAGAATAACACAAAACTACACGACTCGATATTCGCCATGTTTTCTCGATATTTATCTACTATGATATTCATATCACTGCACGAGAATCGCCGACCTGATGATACCTGTCGCAATGACATATATTGACATTTCTTTGTTTACATTTAACTGTCAATTATTGTTTTTATTTTTATTAATATGTTCGATTAAAAACGTTTTGGCTACTAATACTAGGCAAGCCTGGGAGCATCCATAAAGTAACTTTGTATATGGAGCATCTTCTACCATTCCCGTACCACGTATTTTACGTAAATTTTGTACTGTAACTAGAGTAAAGGAAAACTGCGTCAAATACAGGGCACGGGAAGAGCAATCTTTTGGCTCAACTTTAATAATTCCGCTATTGCGGCGGAATACAATAACAAATAATGTCGATTCAGCTACTATTAAAATAGTAAAAAACAAAATTAATGATGGTGACATCAAAAACGCGGCACGCATCTTGTTTTCGAGTGATACAATCGCCCCTTTCACATCTGACACGTTAAATTCCCTAAAAGAAAAGCATCCACCTGCAACTGCAGGTCTCCACCTTCCCGACTCTCCTGAACAAAATAATGACATTGTTGAGGTGACCCTACAGGATGTTTCTGCAGCCGTGGCATCTTTTCTAAGTGGCTCAGCCGGTGGTCTAGATGGCCTGACACCTCAGCACTAAAAAAGATATTTTATCTCTTAGTTCTGGTGAGGTAGGCGAGACACTTCTAAGGGATGTGACGGCTTTGGTTAATTTGATGTTGTCGGGTCAGGTCAACAATGAAATTACCGAAATTCTGTACGGTGCGAATTTATGTGCCCTTAATAAAAAAGATGGTGGTATTAGGCCTATAGCAGTAGGCACCACTTATCGTCGCCTCACAGCCAAATGTGGTTGTAGGAAAAAGGTTGCTTTTTTAAGTAATCTTTTTCAACCACTACAACTCGGTTTTGGTTCTCAGGGTGGTTGTGAGGCTGCTGTAAATTCACTTCGCACATTTATTGATCAAAATTGTGGAGATGTGCTTTTGAAGGTGGATGTTAAAAATGCATTCAACTCATTAGATAGAGGCACCCTTTTGACTGAAGTGAAAGTTAAAATTCCGGAATTATACCCTTTTCTTTGGCAATGTTACGGCAAACCATCAAAATTAACATTTTTTTTTTATGTTATTGTGATGGAACAAGCGTGAGGCCCACCTGATGTTAAGCGGTATCCTCTGCCTATAACAGATGCATTTCATCACAAGTGACGAACTGCACTGCGCCCATCACCTTGAGACATACCTGTTAAGTCTTATTTTTGCCTGTTATTTCACAGGCTCTCAAGGACTGCTGCCGGAACACACCGTTAGTTGCTTGGCGATAGATTTTCTACTTGAGGGTGGTCGCTAGCCAGGCAGGCATTCGCAAAATGCCCTTCCACCATGCGGTGAAGCTCAAGCTCTGGGCGGGATTCAAACCGTGGACCTGCTGCGCGGCAGTCCATAGCCAATGCCACTGAGCCATCACTGCTTCAGACATATACCAAAACAACGTTATATTATCTTCCGTAGGATGTCAACAGGGTGATCCTCTGGGACCAGCCATCTTTAGCCTTGCCATCCACTCAATAATTCAACGTCTCCAATCAAAACATTAACGCTTGGTATTTGGATGACGGAACCTTAGGAGGCGATGCGAACACGGTATTGAATGACTTGCGAGTACTTATAGACGATTTTCGCCTTATTGGCCTTGAACTAAATTTTTCCAAATGTGAACTTTTTGTTCGTGATACTTGTCCGGATAAAATTTCGATTATTGAAAAATTCAACTTACTTGCGCCTAATATAAAATTAGTAGAAAAATGTTCGCTCCGTCTTATGGGTTCACCGATTTTTGACGTATCTTTTTCACCATTTGTCGAAGAACAAATTCAAAAGTTTAGAAATGCTTCTAGCAGATTATTTAAAATTAACGCCCATATGGCTTTTACTATTATTAGATTTTGCCTTTTCGTTCCTAAATTTACATACTTTTTGAGATGTTGTCAGCTGTGGAAACACAGTGAGCTTATTTTATGCTTAGAAAATGTATTAAAAGATACGTTAATTTCGGTTTTGAATGTTGAGATGGATGATAGGGCTTGGGTGCAAGCTTCCCTCCCTGTGAGGTTGGGGGGCATAGGGATACGCAAAATTTCTAGTGTGGCATTACCTGCTTTTTTGAATTCTGTACACAGTACACACAAATAAGTAGAAAAAATTCTTGCACCATCTTTAGGCTCTTTTGATGTAGCATATCTGGCTGAGGCCAAAACCACATGGGGACTGGCTTATCCAAATACTGATTTTCCAAAAATGTTGCCATCTCAGAAACAGTGGGATCGGCCCCTATGCGAGCTAGCACGGAAAGATCTTTTAAATACGTGCCCTAGTATCACAGATCGTGCTCGTATTCTCGCTGTTTCTGTGTGGGAATCAGGTCTCTGGTTACAAGCCATTCCTTCTTACAAAACTGGTAGCCTTATAGATCCTTCCGCTTTTCGTCTCGCTATTAGCTTACGCTTGGGTGCAAGGTGTTGTGTTGCACATCACTGCCAGTTTGGTACTGCAGTTGACCAACTCGGTCACCATGGACTCTCCTGCTCTCGAAGTGCTGGTTGAATTTCCCGCCACGCTAGCCTTAACGATATCATTCGCCGGGCTTTTACCAGCGCCAATGTTCCAGCTGTTCTCGAACCGAACGGTCTGATGCGTGGCGATGGTAAAAGACCTGACGGCATGACTCTGGTACCATGGAAGTTAGGACGGCCCTTGTGTGTGGAACGCTACATGCGTAGACACTTTAGCGCCGTCACACCTTTCTGAAACCCACGTGAGGGCTGGCGCCGCGGCTACTTCGGCAGAGCAACTCAAGCGGCGCAAGTATGCTAACCTCGGTATGGGTTACATATTTGAGCCGTTTGGTGTAGAGACGTTGGGTCCGTGGGGACCGGGAGCTCATCGTATTTTCCAAAATTTATCAGAGCGCTTGGTCGATGCGACGCGTGATCAAAATGCTGGCACCTATTTGGCTCAAAGAATAAGCATTGCAATTCAACGGGGCAATGCTGCCAGCATGCTGGGCACGCTGCCAACTGATAGTGGGCTAGAGCATTTGGACTGCATATGAGTCCAAATGCTTTTATTGTAGTAGCTGTAGTGTTGTATATAGTTTGTAGTATTTGGATAATAAAGGCATACCGCCGATAAAAAAAACTGTCAATCAAAGATTACAGAGTCCCCAGATCTCTATGGTCCCCAGCTGTCACTCGGGGTACTGACTGTCTGAGTGTCTGTCAGTGTATTAAGTCAGTTCTTTTTCCAATATGGCCCCAACACGAAGTGTTCTTGGATTTTTAAACCCGAAAACTCTCAGTGCCGTGTTTACTACTAGTTTTTCTAAAACACCATATCGGTTTGTGCATAAAAAGTGTAGCAACTGTGATAATTTTTTGTCTAGACCCGCCCTTTCATGGGCTTCGCAGATCAATAAAAATTGTAAGTGTTGATACATGCTTCCATTACATCACCGGTTTTAATTATTTATCAATAAAATCTTTCACTCGACACGTTCATATAGATCTGAATACTTTGGGTATATATTTGAGAGATTTTGGTTACTTATGAAATATTAATGACACCTTTTGAAATATAACCTATATATATTTTGTCAACAGATAATGTTGGGCCCAGGCATAGATTTATTCACACAAGCAGTAATTTAAACGCACGAGCCGATTATTATAAGGTGCTTGGTGTGTCCAAGAATGCTTCAGTCAAAGACATCAAGAAAGCATACTATCAACTTGCTAAAAAATATCACCCTGATGCAAATAAGTCTGATCCAGAAGCTTCCAAAAAGTTCCAAGAAGTATCGGAAGCTTATGAAGTATGTAGACATAATACCATTGTAATAATATAATGTGCTAATAAGTTATAGGCTTCATGTTTGATGAAAAAAATATCACTTTTGTTGATATTTATTCAGGAATATATCGCATGCTTTATCTATTTCTAATTTAAATGCTGAAGACATTTAATTTTTGATTAACATTTCTCACAATGATGGTCTCATCAGTGACTTAAAGAACATGGCATTAACCATTAATGAATGGTTTTAATTTTACGAGTTATTTTCCAGATTTTATCTGATGAAAGCAAACGTAAACAGTATGACACCTTTGGCACTACATCTGAGCAGATGGGAATGGGTGGTGGGCCTTCAGGAACAGATGGCTTCACTCACCAATGGCAGTACAAGTCTACCATAGACCCTGAAGAGTTGTTCCGAAAGATATTTGGAGATGCTGGCTTCAAGAGTGAAGCATTTAGTGATTTTGCAGAGAGCCAGTTTGGTTTTGGTGGAGCTCAAGAAGTACTGTATTATTTCTATTTATATCAAAATAAAAATAAATAAGCATTTCAGTATCATCAAGACTTCCATAATAACTTAGAGGCTAGCAAAGGGTAGAATTCCTATACAAACCTAATATCACAAGCATTTAACATAGTTATCATAAATTATTCAGGTCAGTATAGTATTTATCTAGCTACCTGGTGTTATTAATCCCTGCTGATAGAATCTATGGTTTATTCCACACCACTTCAAAGAGCCTACATACTATACTACTATATACTACATACCTACATACATTAAAGAGGTATAATGTGAAATATACAACATTCTCCCCCCCTTAAGTTTCATAGTCTTTGAGGTATGCTGGTGAGTGCCGACTTCTTTCTGATCTCTGAGGAGGTTCTTCGGGTGGAGCAGGGTTTACCATCGAGTCTTTGGAGTCTTGGTATTCCCCAGTATCAGATTCCGATCCGATCTCAATACCTATATATTTTATTAAATACTTAAGGATTCTACCCTGGGTCAGGCTATTTGTTAGCTGGCGGCTCCTGTACATGTATTTAAACCGTACCTGTATTTTCACAATATAATTTTTTAAATACTGTACCTGTATTTTCATAACATAATTTTTTAAATACCTAGGGATTCTACTCTGGGTCAGGCTATTTGTTAGTTGGCGGCCTCTAGGACATCCAAATTTCTGATAACGATTGAAAATAAGATTGTAATCTCCTTTTTTTATAAATCTTAACTTTATTTGGAACTAGGATAACATTAGTAGTCAAACCTTTTGATCTTGCCAGGACTACAATAACTCTTGGGCACCTTAAATTAAACAGTCACTCTACATGTGCATACACATTGCTGAAGGCATGGAAAAAGATGTAAATTATATATAGTTGTTATGGTTGCATTAGAGAATAATTAAACATACAGCCAATTTTGGGTCACTTGTGTGTATGTTACTCTCTTGGTTTTATATTTTTGATTTTGTTCCTTACCTTTCTATTAGTATTTTAATGATTTACGCATACATGGGGGTTTTATGAGTTTTCAGTTTATTGTACCCAGTGTATGTCTGTGACATTGTATCTCTGAATCTGATGAAACTATTTTGGTTAAGTTTTATTTGCTTCATCAATAGTGTTTATATAGTTATGATAAAAGAAATTCTGATTCACAGATTTAAAATCCTCAGCTATTTTCGAGTTGATTAAAGTATGTGATCAACTTCAACAGGTCCGATGGATTCAAAATTTGATTTCTTGTTACTTCAATAATATTGCAACATCATGGTAATATTAGCCTGACACTGCAGGGTCAAATGGAATGTGCAGGATATCTAACACCTCAACAACTTACAGCAGAAGTTTAGTGTTGTTAGAAGGGGCCTTATTTAAGTAGTATTAGAAAGATGGTAATCAGCTGAGTTTGTTGTTGTAGGGGATTATTTAAATTTTATTTAATTTTCAGTAAAAATCAGTCAAAATTTATCACAAAATAGGGAATTCCATCAAAATCAAATGAGACCAAATTATCAGTCAATGAAAGACGATTCACTCTCATTTCATTTGAAATAAGTATTTAACAAATATATATATATATACATATATAATATAATAATATAACATACAATTTATAAATATTTAGAGTTACAAATGATTTTGGTATTATGTTTGTATGAGAAGACTGGTCTATTTCAGCCTCATAAAATTAACTGATTCTTTTAATCTACAGATATTTTGACACTTTCCTTATATATACAGCGTGTCCCAAAATTCAACGATAAGCTGGCATCGGAGCATGGAACTACTCATGACTCCTCGGAAAAAAAAAAAAATTATAACTGTTTTTTTTTATTAATTACAGAGACTTTTATAAATTTCATCGATATTCGATACCCATTATGCTATTTTCAACTACCATGACCACAATTTTTGACATATTTTTGATATTTTTTGTGCATTAGCAACCTAAGAAGGACGGCTATCTACCACAATCCTTTAAAATTACAGAAAGTCTGTAGTTATTTTACAAAAATCAGTAAAAAAAAATTTTTTTCTTATAATTTTCATAGATTTTAACATTCTATGCACTTTATATAGTCTGGGTTAAAAAAAAAAGTATGGACACTACCATGGCAAGTTTTATTAAAAGTTGGCGCAACTTTATAAAAGTCTCTGTAATTAAAAAAAAAAAGAGTTATAATTTTTTTTTATTTTTTCCCGAGTAGTCATGAGTAGGTCCATGCACCGATGCCGGCTTATCGTTGAATTTTGGGACACGGTGTATATATATGTATATGTTTTGCTCTAACAACACAAAGATAATACAAAACTAAAAAAAAATATTACAGCTAGATATGGTAATGGCTTCATGTCACTGGGACATCAGTGTCGACTGTAGGACATATTACCTCTAAATAGAATAAGAAGATGGTCTGCCGTCTTCCTAAAGCATTGGGAATGCTCTTTTTGATACATACCTGCTACCTTTAGTTAATTACTGTTAACTCTGGTGTACCTAATGTGCTTCATCACACTATTCAAATCAACATTGCAATCAGTACAAACTTTCACTCGGTCATATCTAAGGATATCTTACAGATCTTGTGATTTCTGTTTATGGGTATAAAATATTGTAATATAATGCCTTCTTAGTAGTAGATATGAGTTATTTAGTGTATGACCTGTTCTGTGATAAAATATGATCTCTATTTTCAGGTGATTGTGAATCTGAGATTCACTGAGGCAGCTCGCGGTGTTAACAAAGAGGTCAATATCAATGTAGTGGACACATGCCCTAAGTGCCAAGGGTCCCGGTGTGAACTTGGTACCAAGGCCATTAGATGCACTTACTGCAATGGAACTGGGATGGAGACATTCTCAAGAGGTATCTTTTTTTTCCCTTTCTCTTATAAAACATGCCAAAATAGCATGGGTTCCGAATAAAGGCAGTGTTTACTATTATACCAAATGGGTAGGCAGGTGTCTTCAACACTTGACTTTTGGCAGATATGTAGCTATATAAAGGGTTTTCAACAAGAACTTTGTTTTCTGAAACAAAGAATTTAGATTAAGATGAATCAAATTTTTATTGTACTATGAAGAGAAAAGTTTGCCAATTATGAATGAAAAATGATATCTGGCAAATGTCCACCACGAGCACTTTTACAGATGTCAATTCTTTCATCAAAGTTTTTAAGTACTTTTGGCAAAATGGCGGATCTTATTCATTACTCACATGACGGATTTTGAGTTTTAATGCTGCAATAGATTCGATTGGCTCCGTATAGACTCTGTCCTTAACATAGCCCCATAAAAAATAATCCAGTGGTGTTAAATCACACAATCTGGCTGGCCATGTAACCGCTGAATTTGGTGAAATTATGCAAACGGGAAATTTCGTTTGCAATAAATTGATCGTATCTGTCTGCTGGAAATGCGGTAACGATCAATGGATCATGCTATCGCGAGATGTTAACAACTCGATTTTGGCAATTTTGTTTAAAGTTCTTGTTTAAAAACCGTTTATTTGTGTTTGACAGTATGTATTTCGGTCCCAGGGCAGGTCAGAGCAGGACCAGGACACATATCTGTTAATATTACTAACTCACTATTATTATAATAGTATTAAGCACTGTAAATAATAAGGGCAACACTTATTATTGTCTATCACAAGAGAGCATAGCCCATTGCTCTTCATAAAAGTCATATAAAAGAAATTACATTGAGACGAATTTACTTAGCATTCCATGGATTCACCGTGCGGGTGGCGGGTCCATAGCGTTGCAGAGGAAGAGGCTCCAGTCAAGGTGCCTGGGACTTGCAACCCAGTGAGTAAGGTTAAGGGGCCCCTTTATGATGCATCAATGCTCCCTTTCACCGCTCGAGCCTCCTCCCCTGCCTAACCAAATTTGGTAAGATCCTACTAATGCCGCCTTGGATACACATTGTAGGATGGAAGTTACGGTTGTTCTTGACAGGCCAAGGTCTTTTAGTAGGTTGTATAGGGATTTTGCTGGTATACCCCTTGCTCCGACTTCTACAGCATATAAATTAACCACATAACCGTTTTTGATTAATTCTTTTGTTAGGTCATAATATTTGTTAGTTTTTATTGTGTGGTCTTTAGGTATGTTTGTTTCCCACGGCACAGTAAGTTCTATAAGTACTATGCGTTTTAGATTCTTTGAGTATAGAAATATGTCTGGTCTGGATGACGAAACACCAACATCCTCAGGGATTTTGTAATGTTTTTCATACGTGTCCATCAAAAGAGTCCAATCGGGAGCTGCGCCTAAGATGGAGTAAGGCTTGGATTTAGTTTTCGTAGATGACCCTTCTTTTACAAAAGCAACGTGTCGCTTGTTCGTGGTCAAACCTTTTTTTTGCTCTAGCTACCGCGAGACTCGCCGCTTCACGTATGATTTCGAGGACTCTATCGTGGCGACGGGAATAATGACCCCTATCGAGGAGCACCTTGCAACCTACCAATAAGTGCCGTGCTGTACCTATGGCCTCCCGACAAATACCGCAAGACTTTTCGGTGGCTTTCCCCCATCTTACTAAATTACTTTGGTCTGGGAGGGTCATCTGAAAGGCGTTAAGATAGAATTTTAATAAGGCAGGTGACCAATCGTATATCAAGGTGCGCCACTTTAATGCCAGAGGGATACAAAATTCACCTATGGTTAGCCACTCACTTTGCATTTCCAAGCTCATTGCATGCACTTTATAGCTATCATTTTCGTCTTGTTGTAGAAAAGATTTTACAACGTCTTTATCCTCAACTTTCTTACTCGACCCAAAACCCGCTTTGCTGGCCTGTGCACCTATCATAAATCGTTTATGGAATTGAAGCCTTGAATCAAGATCGGAGGCACTTTTGTCTTTTGGGAGAGATGCGACTATATCGTCTTGAGATTTTAGTAAGACGTGCGTTTTGGTAACTCTGAGGTGTTTATAGAGCTCCGATGGTTTCTTTAATTTCATCCCAAAATTATTTTGATCCCTAAATAAAGTAGATGGATCTGCCGAAATAGCGAGCCCCAACCATGACTTCAGTGTCCTGATGACGTTTGCATCCAGTTTTGTTAAAAGGGCTTTAGTAATGTCGTAAACTAGAAAAGGCCAAGTCAGACGTGATGTTAAGTAGTTGTCGTATATCCAAGCTTTTTTAATGTTGCTTATTGGTTGTTGGTCTACCATACTAAGATCTTTAAGAAAGCTATCAACAACAGTATCTAGAGATGGTGTTCGTCCTTTGTAATCTATCTTCCTACCAAGAAATTTAAATGGCACAGATTCAGCAATTGTGGAAACACATTCTCCTCCTATCAACAGTCCCGGATCGTAAGAGGTAAATTTGGTGTTCCGTCTACCCAGACACAGACAGTGGCATTTACTAGGTTTTGTTCTCAATCCTTTAGTCCATGCACAGAACTCATCCACTTCTCGTAAAAGTTCTTGACACTGTTTTGGGTTACGTGTCAGTAATGCAAGGTCGTCAGCAAAAGCTAAGATGGATTCTGTGTATCTGTTATTTATCTTAAACCGATAGCCCCACTTTTTTTCATGACTAATTAGCTTGTCAATTAAAATATTAATTACTATATTAAACGCTATTGGTGACAAGCAGCAACCTTGGAACAAACCCACATTATATTGCAGGGTGTTAGTATGTCCCTTTTTGGATGATATAACAAATTTTAATTGAGAGTAATATGATGCGATGATGTCGCTGACTACAAGTGGAAAGTTATACCATTTCATTGCGAACAACAGCAGTTCGTGCTGCACAGAACCAAACGCGTTCTCCAAGTCTATCCAGCAAACTGTTAATTGCCTTTCATGTGTTCTGGCGTCCTTTAAACTTTCCGCTAGTAGAGTATTGTGTTCCAGGCATCCAGAAATTCCAGGCAAGAACCCTTTCTGGTGGTTTGGCCTGAAATACCTATTGTTAATCATATATTGTGTCATTCTAGTTTGTAAAATTGAGAAAAATATTTTGGATATTGTATTGGTTAAAGCGATCGGCCTAGTATCTTTTGGATGATACTAGGCCGATCGCTTTAATCTTATAACTTCAATAAAACACCGAAATATGTATCAACGTGTATTTGGCTAAGTAGCCATAATAGAAGTGAAGCTTATCTTATGTCTACATTACATAGTGTCAACAAAGGTAGTGAGGGTATTATAAGTTGGCAGCGGACTGGACCACTATGGCCAATTTATGAATGAAATTCTATTGTTATAATTATCGCCGATGCCAATGGGATAATATTGTAGTACCCTCAGAAGTTCAGACTATGATATCTACTTGCAACCTACTCACACATGTATATAACAACATTAAATACCAGCCCAATCAATATAACCCAACCTTTTTGAAATTCAAGGTCCATTTGTGATGCGTTCAACATGCCGACACTGTCACGGTACTCGAATGCTCATCAAATTCCCATGCGTTGAGTGTGAAGGAAAGGGCCAGTCTGTAAGTATATTATATGAAACAGCTTGATTTTTTGATTCGCTAGATGCACGTAAAGACTGTTCAAGAGCCATGCCTCATCAACATGAAGCTTTGCGAAGCTAAGCTGTAGTTAGCTAAGCTATCTTTCTTTGATCACATTAGCTGATTTGCTAATGTGCTTTGTATCATGCATGCACACAAGTACTGAGAGCAAGCTAGATAGAATACCGAGCACATGGGTAGTATGTATTGGGTAATACCAACTTAAATAAATTGCAGGCATACAAAGGGCAGCAAGCTTTGTTTGTTTCCTACACTACTAGCGATACGCCCCGGCTTCGCACGGGTGCAATACTGATACTAAATATACTGCAGAATGTCTTTTTAAATAACATTCACAGCTTTTTTATCATTAAACAATACTTTTTTATCATTATACAAACATGTTTTCTTTAGAGGTTAATTTGATTGATTTTAATCTCTCCGCAACCGCAATGTCCCTGCATTTTAAATCTGTAATATATTCGAAAATATTCATTTACTAAATGCTCCATACAAAATGAGGTGGATGGATGACATTGTCACAGTGGCAGGCGAAAACTGGCTGGAGAGTGCAAAAAATAGGGAGACTTGGAAGGAGATAGGGGAGGCATATACCCGGATGGGATCAAGGCTTTAAAATAAAATAAAACTAACTAACAATAGTTTAAGAATTTTATTACTAACATATCTTTATAGAATAATATGTAAACAAAGTGTCTTGAATAAATATGCTTTATTATTTTATTTATTTATTATTATAAATGCTCCATACTAATATTACATGCAGTAATGGGCCATATTGCCTAAAATCGCTTCGTAAATAAGCCACTATTTCTCGTAAAAAGTTAAGGATAAACGGTATTGTGCTAAGAGATAATCATAAACCGTAGCGGACTTTTTTGTAGACTTTTTTAAGGTATACAAAACTGTAGTACATTATTTTGATCTCTATTGTAGGGTTCAGCCAGCCTTTGCAATGTAAACGCAATAAAAGTGTTTATTTACGACATCACACTAGAAACCTTTAAATTATCAGTGTTTCTCTGGTACATTATGCATGTATTATATATATAAACCTTCCTCTTGAATTACTCTATCATATGTTGCATGTTCTGTCATATGACAGAACCTATGTCTCAGCATAACTGCTGCTTACCATTATTCTCTGAACCCAGGTGCAACGTAAGAAAGTGACTGTACCAGTACCGGCCGGCGTGGAAGATGGGCAGACTGTTCGCATGGCCGTCGGCAACAACGAGATATTCGTCACCTTCAAAGTGGAGACATCAACATACTTCCGCCGCGATGGGCCCGACGTGCACTCTGATTGCAATGTTAGTATCCTCAACTGTTTGGTGACTAAATTGATTTTAACTTTATATAAAAAGATACAATATTTTTTCATTAGTATATACATTAAATTACATTAGATTTCTGTAAAATTATGTATTTTAAAAATTCATTGGAAAAATAGATTTGTATGGGAATTATTATTTTCAAATTGTGAGACACAATATATTATGATTGAACGTAAAACCAGAAACACAGATATTATGCATGCCTAATTTCACCGAGTTTGAACATTTGATAATAAAAATATGATGAAACTATCCTTAATAAGTTGACATCGTCAGGACCACTATGTCCTAGTTATGAATGAAATTCTATTGTTATCATTATTGCCGATGCCAATGGGTTAAAACACTTCCCTTAAAAAAAGATACTCAAACATTTATTTTCATTTCAATTTACAGATTTCCATTTCTCAAGCGTTACTTGGTGGTTCCGTCAGAATACAGGGCTTATACGAAGACCACACAATTCAGGTGAGTTTGTGTCATCCAGTTGAAGGGATGAACTAACCAGCAACAATTACCTGATATTCTTAAGCAGAAGAAGCATTTATGATAGTAAAGCACTGAAAATGTTATTAATCATCACATAATAAAAAAAAACGCGTCTACGGTCTTATATGGTTATGGCAAATCGGAGTCCTTTTTACTTCGTCTGTCCAATTTAATGTCCAGGTTTACCATGCCAATGATGCCAATTGAAAATGTAATTTTTACAGCACTAGTTAACTGAGCCATATTGCAATAAAAAACTGACCTCTGTAGTGCAGTCAGATACAGTTGAACTTGTAGCTCGCATGCGTAGTAGGTGCCTATTGACCAAGGTGCGATTGAAGGAGTAGCATGCAGGCGTAGTAGGTGCCTATTCACTAAGATGCGGTTGAAGATGTAGCAAGCGGCCGTAGTAGGTGCCTATTCGCATCTTAGTAGATTGAACATGTAGGACGCGGGTGGCGTATAAAATATAATATTGATTGGAGGTAATAACGGTATTGACCTCGTAGTCTATTCATTGGTGTCTGTGCATAGCAAACCTGCAGGGCGATCATGTATCTTCTGTAGCAATGAACTGCTGATTGCAACAATCAAAAATGACAGTTTTGACCGATTTTGACAAAAGTCAAAAGACAGATAGGTAACAGACCTTCATGCGCCCAAACGTTAGTCACCGACAGTTTTTTTCTTTTATACCTGAGACGATAACTGACATATACTTTGATCGAATCAAAAATTTCGTACCATCCATTCTACTAAAGAGTTTGCATTAACATAGTACATATACAGGTTGTACTCCCATGGTCAGTATTTCCTTTTATTTCATATAATTATTATTCTAAAATCTAATTACAACAAAATTTAAGATTTTTGTCATTTATTTTAAAATACAAGTAGTAATTTCTTCTTCCTCCCTTAACACAAATTAGCCCAATATATAACTTCCGCCACTCCGCTTTAATTATAGTGTGTAATGGCCAATGGGTATCTACACTTCGGATACTACAACACGATTTATACGCTTGATTGTAAAATAAAACCAAATGTCATAATAAAATATCTGTAAAGCGACTATGATATTTTTAATATTTGTATGTTTTGCAATAACTTATGCGGATAACATTAAAAAAATAACTAAAAAAATGATTTTATCCGCAAAGCGTTGTAGCATGCGCTATTAAAATTGAAACGGAGTGGAGGAAGATATATTTTGGGCTAATTTGTGTTAAGTGAGGAAAAAGAAATTGTATTTTAAAATAAATACCAACAGAAACTTAAATTTTGCTTTAATTAGATTTTAGAATAATAATAATATGAAATATAAGGAAATACTGACAATGGGAGTAGGTACAACCTGTATAAACACTATGTTATTACAAATGCTAGTTATCGTCTTAGGTATAAAAGAAAATAAACAGTCGGGGACTAACGATTGGGCGCGTGAAGGTCTGTTACCTATCTGTCTTCTGACTTTTCATTTCATTGCCACAAACTGTCATTTTTGATTGTTGCAATCAGCAATTCATTGCTACAGAAGATACGTGATCGCCCCGCTGTAGTGCAGGTACCGTAGTATGGCTCGTTAAATTATCGAATCGCTATGATCGATAAATTTAAAAAATCGAATCGCCCATTGCAAGTATGGAACTGTTGTCGATAAATCTTGTCGACAGCTTACTATCGTCAAATTTTGGACAGTTTGTCGATTATTACGAAATGGCAACTTCGAAAGTAGACTGTTTATGCACAGATTATTAAATCCGTTAATTCACTAGGGAAATGAGTTTTTCTGAATATAATAATAATTAAAGCATTTTTTTAGATAATACAGATAATTACAGTATATTTTTGTTAAATACAACAAATTATAGAAAATTGTAACTAAATTATAAAATATCTCAGTATCGGGCTGCAGTTAAATGAAAAAGAAGATAATAGTTATGACAGCTGACTGAAGCTAAACACGCTTGAAGCGCTCGTAGCGAAGTTTACTTAGCTGTTCTCAACCGATCAGCAAAGTTAAGCAACGTCGTCCGCGGTCATGAGTTGGATGGGTGACCGCTAGTGACATTACTATTGAGCGTTTCCGTGTATCGGAGGCAACGTTAAGCCGTCGGTCCTGGTTGTCGTCTTAGGATGGCAGTCGTTATAGCATGGTGGTAGGGCTTTTGCGAATGCCCGCCTGGCTAGCTACCACCCTCAAGTAGAAAATCTGTCGCCAAGCACTTAGCGGTGTGTTCCGGCAGCTGTCCTTGAGAGCCAGTACTTCTTGGTTAACTTGAACAACATCTTCGACCTTACATCACTTACCATCAGGTGAGATTGTGGTCAAGGGCTAACCTATCAGGAATAAAAAAAAAACAACATGAAAAAAATAAAAATTATATTATATACTTTTAGTATTTAGACGATTTTAAATTTAGCGATCGGTAACATCGGTACGTGCGCTGCTGTATGTAAGTGTTTTACGTAAATATGTCTTGTGTTGTAGATAATGCCATGCACGTCGTCTCACAGCACTATTCGTCTTTCGCGGAAGGGTATGAAGCGAGTCAGCCAGCACGGTTATGGTGATCACTACGTACACATTAAAATACAGGTAAGTGCAATTGAATAATATTACCCAATCAGTTTTAACCTGAAGCAGTAACAGACAGAAGAACGTACTTTCCCTATTTCCTCTCATTGGATGATCGTAAAGAGTGACTAAGGAAATTAAACGCGCTGAATAAGCAGCGTGAGACTACTCACTTGGAAGTGAAGTAGAACTTTGCTGCGTTGTTTGCAACAGGGCTCTTTATTATATTAACATCCTAATGACTGGAGAGGTAGTGGATATAGTACCAACATTGATTGCCGAGAAGAGTTGGCGGCAGATAAGCAGCCGGCCCTAAAACTGAAGCTAAAATCTTTACCATAAGCTTATTTGATTTGCGACAGATATATTTTACCGATCTTACCTTAGAGGGGAATAGTATGAAGTAGTGTATGGGCACAAAAGAGGTAATAATACAAGTATAGAACCGAATCTTCTTTGTTGCCGCGGCATATACCTACTTCGGCTTCCCTTCCCGAAATCCGCACCAACATGCTCTCACTGCGCCACTCACCTGCGGATGCTGCTACCGATATATAAACGTTTTCCAAAAGGAGATGCCTCATAGGTTAGCCTTTTGACCTATATCTCACCTGATGGTAAGAGATGATGTGGTTAAAAATGTTCAGGCTAAACTAGAATTACTGGCTCTCAAGGACAGCTGCCGGAACACACCGTTAGGTGCTTGGCGACAGATTTTCTACTTGAGAGTGATAGCTAGCCAGGTGGGCATTCGCAAAATGCCCTACCACCATGCTATAACGACCAAATATACAAGTACTACAAGTAAGTAAGTAGTACAAGTACTTCAGTAGAAATACAATACTGAATTTTCGATTAATTCTGACAATCTGTACCCTAATTTCAGGTACCAAAGTCGCTGTCGAAAAAGCAAAAAGCTCTTATATACGCCTACGCCGAATTGGAAGAGGACACCCCCGGCCAAATCCATGGAGTTTCCTTTGATAGAGATGGTAAGAGAAAACAGTAATTGGTCTGCGTTAGTTTGGTTTTTAGTGGGTTTGGTTTGCAAAACTATGTGCCACCCTTCCCAATTTATAGAGTACGGAGTTAATCAATGCATAGCATACTTATTTCATAGAGAAAGGACTAATAATAGTGACAAAGACCATACATGACAGCGTACACCGGTAACTAAATACCAGATTCGGCGAAAGATAAAGATAACGAAATTACATTTTTAATGGCCATCCTAAATCTCACTTAAGCTACTCGCACTCGTGTTGGAACGAAACAAAATGGCTAGATGGCGTTATTTGCCATATATTTTACATGCGGTGCAGCGCCTTCTATCAATGAATTTATGAATCGTGGTAAATTATCCATATAAAACAAAATTATTAGAGCAGCATTTTAACACAATATTTCATGTAAAAAAACAAGACATCTCTTGGGCCTGTTTACCATCGAAGAAATTAAAATTTATCGGGTTTAAGTGTCGGAAGACAAAATTTCCATTCTACGAGTCGGCTCCACCTGGATATAATACTGGTATTATATCCAGGTGGAGCCGACTTTTGAGCTTATTCCGGCTTACGTTGCGATTGCTAGTCTTATTAGTCCTCTCTCTATGCTTATATGTATTGTAGACAACAAATTACATTCAGTTCTGCTTCGTCCCAAAAATATCTTCCCTATAAAATGTTATTCAACCCCTGGTAAAAAGACAACTGCAATATGCATATTATATACCCTCCAAGAGGGACGTCAGCGCAGGAATTTTCAACCCAAAACAAGAATAAGTGAAAAAGGATTTAGACAAGAAATATGTTCTAAATCATCATTGTGTTTTTATAATCACTCGCCACACACAAGTCCAGAACTCTACTTTAATAATATTAACGATTTATCGGAGGTTTCTGAAGGACACCGGCGTCGGATCAGAGTGATTGAACCACTTTGTATGGTGGCCATCTTGAATCCACCATTTTGGATGTTTGACAGGTGTCATTCGCTCTCTTGATTCCTTATATTATTTAATTTGTTAGAGACCCATCTCTTACCGTTTCCGAGATACACCTTATCAATCTGTTGTGTATTAGACTTATTAGATTTATTATCATTTTACATTGTTAACTATGATTGTCACATACTGTGTAGTAAGTACGAGTACCTACTACTCGTATTCTCTAGATTTCCAACGCATTTGATTGATGTTCAATGAAGAGTCCACTATCTGACATATAACAAAATTACATTTACACAAACATGTTAATTTTATGCTCTGTGATAGATCCATGAACTTTCGTAGCTTCAGCTTTTCTCTTTGCAATTTTTCAACCAAACCCATCTAAACAACCGTCAAACAAAATTTATTTTCCAGAAGCACCCAAAAATGCGAAAGAATCGGAAAATTTGAAAAATTCTGAAACTCCGGACAAATCTGAAAAGATACACCACACTAATCGCGATTCTCAATATACGGAGAATAAATCTAAAGCTTGGACGTTTCTAGAGAGTATGGCGGATAGTTATCAGAATAATCGTAGTTATTTCTTGTTTGGGTTCATTTTTGCCGTAGGATGGTGTTACATTCTGTTGAGCCAAGACCCTCAGGATAAACTTGGCTTTAACAAATTTGTGGACGAACATTCTCCGGAACCGAAAGAGATGGATAGACCTTTAGGTTATGAAAGAATGATAGAAAGAGAGAAAAAAAACAAACCGGAGTTGTATGAAGTTTGAATGAGTTATGTGGTATGTTTGTTGTGAAAATCAAATGTGACATAAAATTTAGACATTAAACCGATTCCTATAAGGAAATGTATGTAAATTAAAATTTTATATTTAGTGTATAAAATGTAGTTACAAACCCAAAGACATATTCTTAATTATGCGAGCAGTATTAACTAATCCTCGCATTTGAGGGCGTGTGTACTCTTTTTTCGTGGTGAATAAAAACTTAAATAGTATTTAAAACAATCTGATATAAAATATTCTTTTGATGAAGCTTAGCCATTTAAAGGAAGAAATAGGCCACAAACTTAATGTAAATTCTAAATACACAACATATGATTTAGGTGTAAATAATTGTTATAACTTATACATAATTTATAACTTATTTATGACTGAAGATTTGAAGCGTTAAACTAAGTGAATCCATTACCTCGACATTAATTGAAACAAGTATCATTTAAAGCTTGTATTATGCAATTTACATCGACTTGTATTGCGAAACCTGAGAACTTTTGAACTTTTCGGTCTAATGATAATTTATTTGCAAGAAATATGGTACAATAAAGATCTTAGTTACTAATAAGATTGTCCTAGCATACTTCATCAATCATCTATCTCCCCAGTCTCGTATACTTGTCCCGTGTTGGAACAAATGGCACTTTTTCGCCTTTGTAGTTCCATGGAACTCCATTATTATTGTTCCAGAACTCCCATTAACACAATCACCAGTCAGTCAGTCAACCATACAGCCAGTCTCTTTTTGTCCGATTGTCGTGAACTTTGTATGAGCTGTCAAAAAGCCATGTCCAAAAAATAATTATTGAACACCAGCATATCCGATATATTATATTCATGCAGTTACGAAAAACTTTCTGAACTGTTTTGTTGCCAAACGTCCGCACTTATTCTATTTTTTTTGTTAAAGGAAATAATGTTACACTGAAGAGGTGTTCACTTTAAAAGTGTAAAATGAGGGAACCGCCCCTTGTTTTTAAAACTCGTAAACACGCCAAACTTATACTCGTCGATGATTATTACGATTTGGACAAAATCTTACTACTTGTATGTCATCCACATTTACATTAAGACACCGCCCCATGATTTGTTTTCTTTACTGTACTGTATCAGCCGGACTGTCCATTGCTGAACACAGCCTCCTCCATTATGAGGGGCACGCTTGGCAGGCGTCTTTTGGAATGTGAGATATCAGTTCCTCAGAAAGTGCTGCTGCGCCCACCTTCTGGTGTGTTACCCTTAGTCGCCTCTTACGACGCCCATGGGCAGAGATGGGTCACATTCTAACCCGGCACCCCACGGGCAAAATTGCGATGCGATTGAGACCAAAGAGCATGTTTAGATCCTGAGCCACAACTGCCTTAGCTGTTCTCAAAATTAAATTGCATTATCCTGTAGTAAACCAGGGCATTAACACTTTTTTTTAAGTACTTTCAATGAATGTCGAAGTAACAGATGCATTTATGTAAGAGTCTATGAAAGGGTAAAACGGGAATATAGTATGATGGTCATACATTAGTTTTAATTTTGTTGTAAATATTACCTTGAATATATTCAAATTGAATTGATATTGTTGTTTCATTTTGTATCCTTTCGATTTCCCTTACACGCCATCATGCTATATACCTTGATAGAAAGAGATAGAGTATCAGGAAAGAAAAACATGAGCCCTGAGCTTATTTTGGGTTCGATTCCCGATATATATGAAAATTAGAATTTTTTCTCAATATTTGAGACGCTGTAAAGGGCTATGAATTTATTTTCGTATGGAACTTAGACACAGGTATAATGAATAATTTTCATGGTAGGAACGAGCTTTTATATCACACATCAAATTTAACCAAAAGAAAAATATTAAAATATGATAAAAGACAGTATTATTTTTCATCCCTGTGTTTTATACACATCTGTCATTAAAACTGAGACCTTAACAACATTCGCTTTCGTAATAATAATGCCTGAAATACTATTATCAAGTAATAAGGTGTCTAGTAACATTTACCATTAGTAAGTAGAGACTTCATTACATTCTTTCAAACAGTTGTAAATTTCAGGCATTCTGTGGCGCACGTCGGGCGCGGTCAGTTGTATATACGTTAGCGTAAATGGAGTTTTTTTAGTACAACACGGGAAGGTCTGAACTCTGACCAATACCTAGGTATCGGCCTTTCTCGACAAAAAAAATTGTTTTAGGTCTTGGGTAAGGTGCAGTTGCCATGAACGTCGAAGTATTTGTTAATATTAGTATGCTGTACTGGGTATCTAAACTAATATAATGAAGAGGAAAGATTTGATTGTTTGTTTGCATTGAATAGGCTCTGAAACGACTGGACCGATTATGATGAAATTTGGTATGGAAATAGTTTGAGACACGGGGAAGGAAATAGGATAGTTTTTATCCAACAGCGTAAAAAGAGATTAATGGTTTTGCGCGATAAACGATGTACCCGCGGGAGGAAAGCTAGTATTTTATAAAGATAAGCTAGGTACTTCCTTTGCACGTAGTAAAATATATCTTAATTTATTTGGGACTGGGGTTCCAAAATCTACAATACGACCCACGATGCCACTTAAGGGTTAGAACATGAAATTGTTGTTTAGTAAACTATTATTTTGATTTTATAGGTGAGACAGTGTAATGAAAACGAAGATCTTTTTACGTGAGTTCTCATTCATTGACAATACCTGAAGGCCCGTTTGCATATATATTATTGTTTAGTAGAGCTGCTTAATGATTAGTGGGTCTGTTAAGTGCGAGTACTTAGTGGCCAATACTGTTTAGCTGTTGTGTTTAGTAGTAAGTAGACCAGTATCGTTCGCGCCTCCTACATTGAACTTGCAAATAATTTAAAATGGCCCAACAATCTTGTTAGGAATTTTGATAGAAATATAAAACAGGTATAAAATACAATCGCAGGCACCTTGACTTGGGCCTATTCCTATGCAACGCTATGGACCAGGCACCCGCCCGGTGAATCCATGGAATGCTATGTAAGTTCGTCTGCATTGGTAGCCATCGGAAATAGAAGATCACGTTAATATATAATATTTAGTTTCTTTACAAATGTAGACATTAGTTTTTTGTATTTTCTTGCACAAATTGATAAAATTCTTTGCAATTATTTTAATACATGATGTAAGAGAAGATGTAGTAGGTACCTGGTGAACATAGAACCCACAAGCTGTGCTATAAGTGTATCATAAACAAATGGCTGTGCCAGTGGCGTGTTCTGGGTACACTTGAAGGAGTGAAGGTGAAGACGGGACGCGCTGACCGTGCTACTAAACACAAATAATAAACACGATGAGTTGCTGTCCAAACGTTTTTCGTAAGCACTAAACGCTTGCACTAAACACTAATCAATGTGCAAATTAGCCTTAACGGTCGATTAACAATTGTAATACATTTAATTTTCTATAAAAAACATGGTAGATAACTGTAGTGAGTAACTGTAATGATATTATTTTAGTGATATTTATTTTGTTTATTTCACCTCACATGTATCGTGTATATATAATATATTCTCACTGGTACAGAATCAAAACTAGATTCTTTAAAATGTACATTTCCTGTACTCTGCCTGTATAATGTAAAAATAAATTGGAATGGAGCTGAAACACTTTCTGTTGAATGCTCTCGCTTTTTACCGAATCTCGTTTTTTTCTTTCGCTGCCGCGCTGGTGCTATAGAGCATCGTGTACTTTTACGTAATTGCTTATAACTAGCTAAAAACTGAGCTTTGTGAGGGTTCGAGTTTATTTTACAACCTGATTCTAAAGGTTTCATCTATATTAAATAGATTAACTACGATGTATTTGGGTATTGAGTTTAGTTCTGTTGCTGCGATGTTAACTCTTTGGTTTTCTAACAGATGGCGGTAGTACTAAAATAACATTATATCTAATGAATACAAAATTGTTAATGTTTACTTTTTTTAATGGATATAGTATATAATACATTTATTTGACAGATAACACATCTAGATATGAAGTTAAATTACTAGGTTAAAGCACAAATCTATAGGCGTGATAATTCTTCAGTAAGGTGTGCCACAAAATGTTCAAGTGGTGGGATAGTGATAGGGCTTGCTTCAATCGCCCTAATTATTATAATGTAAAAAGTATGTATCGCTGGCGAATCGACGTCATTCGGCGCCAGTGGGAAATAGTAGTGTAATATTAGTATTAATTACGATTAGACTGATTTATAAGCTTACGACACTAGTATTTTGTGTCTTAGAGTTCAGTATTCCATTGAGTTTTATTGAGGTAAGAGTACGAAAGAAGGTCAGCAGGTGGCAGCACCATACGACAAAAACTGGTTTGTGGGCAGATTCTAATCCGGGAAAATAAATTCCTTTTGATAGAAGCAAAGATACAACAAATTTCAGAATTGTAAAAAAATTGGCATTTAAGATATCTCGAAACTACATTGGAATTGAATGGGAAGTTCCGCGCATCACACTATCCTTAATAAGATTCAGTTGGCAAGCGGCATTGTACATGCTGTGTGTCCAAATCTTCATATTGGCTCCTGGAGGACGATGATAATCATAAAAAAAAATCAGGTGGCAACTTGACCATATGATCAAGATTATCGAGGTCGAGATAGCATTAGGCTCGCTTCATATTACTTGGGAACAAAACGTGAGTGTTTCGACACCTCCACATACCCGTTCGGAGGTATAGATGCGTTCTGATATGTTGAAGTAAAGACGGGATAACCGGTGACTTACACGTGACCTAGTAACATGTGTTGAAAATGCAACGTAGTACCTAGAGGATCCCTTTCGTGGCTGGTGTGGTCTGTAGGTACCTACTTGGTATCGGTAGGCGCATTAGCTTAACCTATCGAAAAAGTCATGTACAGTGACTTATATATATACTTTATATTAATACACTTCGTAATTCTCATAATTATGTGGTGACACTAAATTTTTATTGATTGAAGTTAATATACACATGAGTTAAACAATTCAAATTATTCTTTGATTTTAAGATGCTCCTGTGTACATAGAGAGACACATAAGTCTCTGCCACAATTTTGAAAATGACAATGTGTATACCTACTTATTATTGTAGGCGACTGTAATTTTTTTTTAATTGGCGATAGGTTCCTTCCAGAATCTCACGACAGATTTCCTACTTGAGGGAGATAGCTAGCCGGCGGGCATTCTTAAAGTACCCTACCACCATGCAACCAGTAAACAGTGTGAATATTACGACATCCACAGGTAAGAAAATATCAGTCGCCGAGCCCCACAATATAGTGGACGCCGTGAAAGAGGCGCTCAAAGAAAAGAAGTCCCTTGAAGGATCTGCTCCTGAAACTCACGAAGATCACGATGTTAAAGAATCTAATAGAAGCAAAGGGTAGAGATGCAATATTTGAATATGGACTTTAGCAAATTTAAAAGAAACATGTAAATTTTATTATCTATGGAAATATGTTAAGTCTTTAACTTTAGAAAAGCCCGACATATTTCCATGCGATTTTACTGTTTGTGTTCATTGGCATGGGTAAGGCTAAATTGGCTAGTTAAATAAAACTGTCATTTTTTTTACATACAACGTATATCACCAAGAACGACATCGTTCTTGGTGATATACGTTGTATCTAATAAACTATTCTTTATCTATATTTTCGAATGGTTCTTTTTTGTGAACAAACCGACTGTAATAAGTAAGGATTGCATATAACTAAAGAATAAAAAACTTTCCTACTAATGTTCACTCGATTTCACTTTGAAAATAAATTATATATTTATCCTTTTACATTATGCAGCCCTCTCACTCGCACTTTTTAAGATTATTTCAAATAGCAACAATATGGTTTATATTTTTATAAATGTGGTCAATCATTATTTCGCTGCATGCAACTATAGATGTTTTCTACTAATTTTCATTTTGATATCTGCAAAGGGGGATCCAAAACGCGTAATTTAGTTATTTTAAATTTTGGGCCTCTAATTCTAATTGGACTCAACATGTAACAAAGTAAAAATATGTTGAGAACATCTATAGTCGCATGCAGCGAAATAATTATTGACCACATTTAAAAAAATATAAACCATATTGTTGCTATTTGAAATTATCTTTAAAGGTGCGAGTGAGAGGGCTGCATAATGTAAAAGGCCTCTTAATGGTTCCGGTTACAGTTTGAGAGCCACTGTGTTTCAAGTGGTGTGGCCGAGGCATCATTCAAAATTTGAAAATAAAAGTAACATGTAAATTTGTTACCCCAACTGTGTTGTGATGTTGTTGAAATGTTTCCTTTGTTAGACTCCATATTAAATTCGATAATCTCTAGGAACTTTACTTCTCGCTGTAGTAAAATTATTCCAATGTATAGTTTTAAAAATTCACATTGACTGTGTATGGTTTCATTTTGTCGTATTATTTGTGTATATTCTATTTTAGTTGGGAAGTCTCATATATTTTGAAAGCCCCTTCTATTCGGCAGGACTTCCAACTTGAAACAGAGTCATTATAGTTAAACAATATGTTTACAATCCGTACCAATGTTTAGTTAATATTCTGTGATAATAATGTAAAGTTAATGCAAAAATCGCGCGAGTTCATATTCATCTTATGAAATGAGTTCATACCATAAAAAGTAGAATGTGTTTTGAAACCGTTGCTTACATACTTCTCCCTAAATAAAGATCAAATTATGCTATTTAAAATGGAACACAGTGAAAAAATAAACACATTTTAGTTTCCATTTACACACGTTGTTTAGTAAATTGGCATCTTAACTCCTTATTCAAGTTAGTACTTACAGTAAAAGAGCGACGCGAAGCAATACATTGCATTAAAGAAATATGTTTTTGACTTCACCGTAAAATGTACTTTATGAATTTTAAGGCCCCATTTCACCAATCTAGGATGTAAATAATACGTGGATATATTTATACATACTCTAAGCTACAAAAATGTGGTAGGCCTTTTAACGTCAAACCTAGCAGCAGATTTTAAATTTGTTGGATTCCTGACGTGGGAAAAATAATACTACCTAATTGATTTAGACTTCTATGACATGTGACAGCAGCGTTGACTTAGAAATGTATGTATCAGCTGTAGCAAAGTGGCCATTTTGTTTTAAGTTTATGGAGCTATACCGCCAAATTTGACGGTATAATTTTTGAATCTTGATAAAATTTTGCCTTTGCTGATCTCTACCTGAATTTCATTAATGTCATGGCAAATTTAAAATACTGCAACATCATTGGACGTATACGGAGTGACAAAGGTCTATAATATTTCGATGGTTTCAACTGAAGTTATATTCGTACAGTTTTATCTTAGTTTGGTGAAATTGACCCTTAAAGTATATTCCTTGAACCTTTATGTGATGGATATGAATTCGCGCGCCTGCTAGTGAATTTTTTTAGTTTCTACCAACGTAGCTCGATATAATTTGCCTCAAAAATTTGTTTGAAAAGTTATTCGGACGTATGGATTTTAATAAATCAAAGCTGTACATAGCCGTTGACTAGTGTGTAGGAATTGGTAAATAAAATAACCAATTTATTTATGTTTTTCTTTTATTTTTAAGACATCCCTCATGTCCTTAGCGTCTAATGAAAGTTGGCAGATACATTGTACTGTTTAATCAAAATAATATGATATTTAAGATAGAACTGTTTAGTGGCTTTAGCACAGCGTCCTTGTTACAACTATCCAGTTGTAATAAGGACGCTGTCCATAGTTCAGGCCGGAGTATAGAACTGAGCTCTTGAGATTTGTTCTATGTACAGGATCGTCCCGATTTATTTGAACAAAAATAGGTCCATAACCTTCTTTAAACAAAATTCTGAAGAGATCTGCTAATTAAGAGGAACATATCACTGTGATATCCCTCAGCTACTGAATTGACTGCTGCTGTTAGTGTCTCTTCGGGAATATACAGCAGATTATAATTATAATTTAAAGATTCTATAAGCTAAAACTAATAAGATGAGCGAGCTCATATCTAACTACTCGGGACGGAATTTTAGTGCTGTTGGTGTAAGTAATGGGGATTTATATTATCAAAATAAAATTTTCGTTAGGCATTTGTCCCACCGCCGCGCCGGTGAGAAAGCGTTTTCCTATTGATTAATTTCTCGCTCAAGAAACGTACAAAAGGTGCAATAAATCAAAAAAATAAAGAAAAGAGAGACATAGTTTATTTTTTACTTAGCCGATAGCTTATTACTCATCTCATCTGTCAGTAGGTGATGATGTAGTCGAAGATGTTGTTCAAGCTAACCTAGAATTACTGGCTCTCAAGGACAGCTGAAACACACCGTTCGGTGTTCAGCGACAAATTTTCTACTTGAGGGTGGAAACTAACCAGGCGGACATTCGCAAAATGCCCTACCACCAAGCTATAACGATTGCCTAAGACAACAACTGGGATCTACGGCTTAACGTGCCCTCCGAAGCACGGAAAAGCTCAGTAGAAATGCCACTAGTAGTCCCCCATCCTAGTCTTGACCGTGGCGGCCGTTGCTTAACTTAGCTGCGGTTAAGAACGGCTAAGCAAACTACGAGCGCTTCAAAGTTCAAGACGTTCACGCTGCCGCCGTCATGGGAGAACTCTACTAGTTAGTCGCAGCGATAAGAGCTATAGTCGCTCAGAGATGCTCGCTTGGAACAATCGCCGAGAATCATTTGTAGATACCAGTGGGCCGCTCCGATCGAGTGCTGTAATCGCACTCACGCACTCACTTATAGCCTAGCGACAAAACTGTAATTACTACACACTTGCTGCCAACTCGTTACTAGTGTTTAGCTCTTAGAGTAAGTTTTCTTTGTCTAACATTTAGCTTTACTCGCTTCTCGCTTATCGCCGGCTGTAGGACAAGTACCTTACAAATAAATGGACTTTATCTGTCACTTGTCACATTGGTCATGCGGAGACCAATAAGTACTAAAAAGGTGAGCATGTTGCTATGGTCTTTCTACTTGGAACAGCCGGTAGCCCTCTGCGACTGAGTTGACTGTACTGCTGGTGTGTCTCTTCAGTGTTGCCAGCGCGCACGACAACAGCACCATGGCGCCTTCTACGTACAACCCGTACAAGAACCGCACGTAGCCTTCCACCTGGAAATGGATTATCTACTGTTTTACGCTTCGAACATTTACCTAGTAGTAAGTATACAGGGTTATTGGAAAAATGGTAACAACCTCTTAGGGTTGGCTTTGCTAGTCCTAACAAACATTTTGAGATGAATTATTTCATTTATATTCTTATTTTATTTTTTTGCAGCGTTTTTCGAACCGTGCACCTTCTGCGTAGCAGTCTATAGTGATTGCCAATGGAGGAAAATGGAGATGAAATTAAATAAGCATCACCTAGAATAGGAACTGCCATAGCACACCGGTCAAGGCTCAGGCCCCGTGGAAGATTAAACTATATTAATAGAATTATGAGTGTGCAACTCGTGTCAGTATAGTAGGTATATCTATCATTTCTACCAGGGGAACAGCGGTAAAGAAGAAATATGCGTAAAATATTTAGTGAAGTTTAAATAACATTTTAAGCACTAACCAATTTGATTAAAATAGGTTTGTTATTCGCTTGGCGATATTGCTTCTAATATAATTTAAGGGTACGTAGGAGAGTTACGAATTAATAAAAAACACTTTTATCTATCAGTCTGATTGATAGCCGCACCGTCTCCTAAAATAATGAATTAGAGCGCAATATTTGCATTTCCGTTCATCAGCCTCAATGCCGAAACGGAACCAGGAAGTGCGTATTCGAATTTTGGTAGAGATAAAAAGAAGGTTTCAATTCTCAATTCTCAATTGTTTATTGCAACATATGTAGCTACATGCAGGTCTTATTTAACATGTTTGTGTGTGTTATACATATGACCCTATAAGGGTATGGCAATGGTAGGAACGGAACGATCTATTTATATATCATTGAATTTATCGTTGAAGAATTCGTCTAAGGTATAGTAACATTTAGATTCAAGTAAAGATTTTCAATGTCTTTTAGCGTATTAGGCAGCTTATTATATATATCTATAGCCATTGAATTAGGGCCGGGTCTGTACATTTCTAGATTGGACTTTGGTTTTATCAATTTATGCCTATATTGAGATCGAATATCACGTCGTTGATCGGTATATTTTTGGAATAATGATGGGTATTTTTTTACAAATTTGCAAATTTCTAGAATATAAATAGATACTAAGGATAGAATTTTAAATTTAATAAAATATGCTTTGTGAAAATTTGGTATATTGATGTTAGGTGCTTTTATATTGGCAAGTATCCTAATACATTTTTTTTGAGCGATAAAGAGGTCACTGGCGTCTACACTGTTGCCCCACATTATGATACCATAACTAAGCCACGAAAACGCGAATCCGTAGTAAGCAGATATAGCTGTATTTTGGTCAGTGGCTCGCCTAAGTTCCCTCAATGCATATGAGAAACTAGACATTTTACTTTTTATTTTATTAATATGTAATTTCCAGTTAATGTGCGTATCTAGTTCTAGGCCTAGAAGTGTCGCCGCATCGACACAAGCTAATTTATTATTATTGTATGTAAAATTAATGTCAAGGGGGGGTTTTTGGTATGGTCTATGGTTTCTGTTCAATAAATAGTTTTTAAGATGGCTAGTGAAAACTTACATGCTCCAACCCGCCTGTGGTAGTGAACTCCAGTGGAAACATGATCGAGTCAAGGGGCGGCAGGTCACGGAGCACTCCGAACGCAACCGCGCCGCACACGTAGTACAGCACCGCCGCAAGTGGAACGCAGCGGCACGCACACGGGATAGATACCAAACTCTATAAAGCAAGAAATGGTAGATGCAATCAAACAAAGAAATTATATCGTGGCAAACCTATAAGACGCAACCGTTAAGTCTCATGGGCCTGTAATTTCACCGGCATCCATTAAGAATTAATCCCTTTAAATTTTATTAAGAATATAATTAAGAACTAATCCCTTTAAATCGGAACACAGTATGCGAACATTACTGAAAATGCATTGTGGCAGTAGGTACTTCCCCGTACGAGCTCGTTCACAATGAGTTCTACTCTTTGAGTCCTACTGATTGTAGATGTTTGAACCCAGGTGACCAAAGAGAATTTTTCGAGTTTGACTATACCGATATCAATCACCGAGGGACAGAATTAGGTCAACGAGGAATCGAGCGAGGAATTTGCTAGTTTTATCACTCTATACTTAACATACAAAGGTAAAATTTCTATAGGCAAATTAGACAAGCATATAAGGCTGCATAACAACCTTTTTACTCCGTAGCTTCAGTAATCACGTATGTTGTGGTGATAATTTAAAATTTTGGGCAGCATTGCAAGTTGGTACCTAGATATATCTCATCGTCTATTGGCATATTATGTTCGTATGTACTGTACTGTATCAGCCGGATCGTCCACTGCTGAACACAGCCTCCCCTATTAAGGGGGTATTTGCTATAATCCCCACGCTTGGCAGGCGGCTTGGGAATCGCAGTGTAAGATAGTAGTTCTTTAGAAAGCGCTGCTGCTCACCTTCCAGTATAATTATTCCCTTAGTCGCCTTTTACGACACCCACGGGATGATATGGGGAGGTGCAATTCTAACCCGGCATCCCACGGGGAGTACGTATGTACTACTTACCAGTAATTTACTCCTCAGTGTCCTAATTTTTGTGGTTTTCATTAATTCCGAATTTCTACTGCAGTTCTGACTACCTGAAACATAAATAAAATGCAAGTCACTATCTCATGTTACATAATTATTTTTTTTGACCTATTATGGAACCTACTCCTACACTCAAAAGTGTTAAAGACACAAACAAAAGTGTCTTTTACCAAAATATTGTGCGCATGGTACCGACTTCAACAAGTTATTTTACACTTTTGAGTGTTGAAGTCGATTCCATTTTTAGGTAAAAACAAATTTTCCCTCTTTTTAGTGATCTTTGTTACTTACGGGATCGATTGTCATTCACTGCCAACGCCTATATCTATATATATAAGAATCAAAGTCCTGAATCACTGATTGACTGATACCACGCACAGCCTAAGCCGCTGGTCGCAGAGACTTGAAATTTGGAGGGTGTATTTGCCTGTATGCGTAGGGGTGTACTAAGAAAGGATTTTTTTAATTCAACCCCTAAAAGGGTAACGTACGGTTTTTAACATACAGTTCTGAAAATTAGTATTCGTATAGATCATTCAAAATAAAAAATACGTGTGTAACTTTTTTTTGACAGGGATGACTTGAGGGGGTGCAATTGGGGATGAAACTTTGTATGGAAAGGTCATTGTTTTTGAAGCGATAGTGATGAAAATTGGTATCTGGACAGACTTTTTAAAATAAAAACTTGTCACAATAATATTTTTTGCTTGGGTTGATTCGAAGGAGTGAAAATGGAGAGGAAAGTTTATCACCTGAACCTAAGCCGCTGGCGCTCGGCCTATTCATCCATCTAACATATCGATGTATCTTTCAAACTGTAATAAGCAGACAATAAGAAAATAAAACAATTAATATTTAATGTAAAAAGAAAATAAAAACTAGCTTACTAATAAAACTTTAATATTTAAATTAAATTATTAATATGATTATATCTTTGTACAATTTACATAATTTTCTTAATCAGTTCGATATTAAACTTATAATACTTTAGTATTACAAATTGGTTTTACAAAGCAAGGAGAACGCTACGCGCTGAGCATCGGAATTCGGATGAGACGTCCGTCACGCGTCCTGTATGAATATAGTGTACTGCACTGGTCGACCTACGAGTATAAAACGAGTACGATTTACGGGGCCAATTTCAAAAGATTAAACAGTAACCTATTCATAAATGAAACGTTTTACACGGCTCCCAAAAGCCGGTGACGGTTCCTGACGGATAGCCAACGCGGGCGAAGCCGCGGAAAAAGCTAGTCATCAATATAGGAAAATATTTTTCAATCATTGGAGTGTTACTCTAAAACCGCTTGACCGATTTTGATGAAATTTAATTGGGAGCACACGACAATCATCAGCTTTCAAATAAAAAAGAATTATTAAAATCGGGCACCCAGTCGAAAGTTCTGAAGTCTCAAACATAAAAACAAATATAAAAAAACAGACGAATTGTGAACCACCAAATTTTTTTGAAGTCTGTTAAATAAGAGTCCTACGGCGCATAACACTACAATATTTTACATATTAAATTTAATATTGAATTAGGCGTGTATTTTTTTAAATGTTATTGTAACGAAATGAGCACTAGCTCCACCTGAAGAATGCTGCCGAAACACACTGTTATAGGTGATTGGCGACACATTTTCTACTTGAGGGTGATACCTAGCCAGGCGAGCATTCGCAAAATGCTCTTGCGGTTAAGCTTAATTGACGGAGGTGGGGATCAAACCAAGGAATTGCGCCATGGCCGGCCATACGTTGGTTTGGCTATCATTGCTTCAAAAATCAACTTGTGGAAGTCGCCCATGAAAATGTGAGATCAGGATGTTTTGAATCAGCATCCTATCGTAGTTATTGTAAATACTTATTGAAGAGATTACATTTTACAAAATTACTAAAGGAAAAATGATCGGTACCCCTTATCCCTTTAGTCCCTCTATGCTCGACTCGAAAAATACCTACTAAAAAGTTTCGCTATGCACGCAATTTTTCGATTCTGCGTAAACAATGAAAGGTACAGTTGACAATAAAAGTGTTTGATTTTAAGTTTAATATTTTACAGCTCTATCAAAGGTACAGACGCGCTATTCACATAGATTAGATCATACCCATATAGATTATTCAATTGTGATCCTCGTACTGCCATTTCACTTCCACTAGGCACTAACACTTCTGTATGCATTGACAGTCGTGCCTTTTTGAAATTAGGGCGTTTACCACTTGACGCCAATTTCGTTATTTTCGATTATTTTGACCACATTTGCGTCTATGATTCCACAGTTAATATGCACCATAGACACAATATGTGATCAAATATAATCGAAAATAATAAAATTGGCGTCAAATGGAATACGCCGACTTCATCTTATAATAAAAGAGTGATGCGCTCCATTCACCCCATTACAAGCATTCCTTTCTACATTTCCCTCACGCCTTACATTCCTCGTCAATATTTTTTCCAGACACACAGACTCTTGCACTGTTCAACTTGGTCACATTGGGTGGATATCATCAGACTCCATATAGCAATACCAGCTGACATAAGTTGTGTAATACTATATGCTTATATATTACATTAAAAAACTCTTTACAACCGGTTTGATTTTGCACTCAATCTGTTGAGTGTATACTCGAAATTGGCCGCATCTACTCACGATTTATATAAAATATGTGATCCTTACGTGAAATACGCGAAAGCATGTAATAAAATTATGTACAAAACAATGTAAGTAGATTCTTGTCTAGACAGGGACAAATTAAGGAAAGTTTAATAGAATAAAACCTTTGCATCGATATTTAGGTAATATATAATAATATCATATAATAATGTATAACCGGTTTAATAGAAAACCTATCTAAAATGGCGTTTTTATTAGAAGTAAAAATATTTTTTAGGATTTACGCTTTATGAAATCGTATCTGGAAAAGTATCGAATGTGGAAGCAAAAGGTCTTAATGGAATCTTGAATAATGTGAGCGGAGTACCAACCATTCAGACAAATCTGTGAGGCAGTCTCTATAGCAATATTAGCTAGGTATGTCCTATCTAAATTAAAATCAAAATAGTATTTTTGACTAACCTCGACTAAAAGACCCAATAGTGTCTTTTACCTACACGAATAAACTTGGTGAAGATTTAAATCTTCATTTGTAAAGATGTTTACCAGCCAACGTTATTATGTCTGGTATCGGTACTAATAGTAGACGAAAATTTTAGTAACGGTGTCTAACGGTACTGGTTCCCAAAAATACCGGTATTTCAAGCCTTGAACTCTCCGTCTGATCCGACTTTAGATATCATGGTTTAATGATACAAAACGACGGCGATATTGGCCAGGTCGTGAGGAAAAGGATAAATGCAGAATGGTTACATAAAATGGTAACAGATATCTGAAACTGCGTGTAACTCACTAATGCTGATAAGGGATTTTTTAAGACCATCAAGACGTATCCTATCATATCAATATGTTTGGATCTGGATTCTGGGAAACGAAAGAGATATATGAAATCAAAGTGCATGTTACACCATATGCGAATGTTGAGATAGAAAGGAGGCGTTACTGGAAAGGACAAAAATAAGGAATGCGTATATATCAAAGTAAGCTTGTATGCTTTTGGATTTAGCATTTCATGAACAGGGATGAACATTTTTAACGAGACGAGTGTTGAATATATGTATGTAGACAGGTGCAGGGATAGAAAAAGGCCAAAGATGGTAGGGAATGACTGCGTGGAAGGATATGCATGCGAAAGGTGCGAGATGACGAATAAACAACAGAAAAGAGTGAGGACAGAAACAGTTTGTGCTGACCCTAATTGGGGTGCGATAAGAAAAGGAACGATAGCGTGGAGCGCCTGCTGCCGTCGCGTATCTCCTTGCCAATTCAACACCTATTCACCTCGAGTACCCATACCACCTTATAAAACTTAAAATAAAGGTAAACTGAATAATCAAAAGTTACAAGGGAAAATAATAACGAACGGGTAGAGCGTCAGTGAAGACAATGTGATGACAAACACATAGACATATTTTTAGTTCAAGCCTTTTTTGAGTATAAACTGCAATGTGTGAAAATGAGAGGTGATGATTAGCGACGCCTTTAGATTCGATTCATTTCTTTATCAAACCGGGTTTGACCTCTTAGCAGTGGTTCATTCCGTAATTCCGTTCAAGTGAGTGAACGAACTCTAATTAAATTCCACGCGGACGAAAACACGGATGGATGAGCAGTAACATGTAAAAATCAAAATATCATGTCAAGTTGGTACATTGTGTGCAAGTCTCAATAAATGGTAGACACGTAGAGCTCAATAAAGACGGGCATATTCATTTAGATTTTGAAACCAAAGGTGAAACAAGAAAAAGAATTTATTTAAGGTAAAAAAAACTATCTTCCGATGGAAACTATGTCTATAGCGGAAAATCCTTAATTTTAACAGTTTTATTGCACTTGTGTACTAGTTTTGTGACCATTCAAAACTCTAAACGTATAAAGTAAATTAAATTAAAGCCTCATTATTTTGACGTCCCCTCATGATAATCCAATGGCATTTTCCCTAGCGGTTGACCTTTTGTTTATGGCTAAGGGGAGTTTAGGTCCTTAAAAGTTGTAATACAAAATGCTTAAACTGGATGGAAATCATACGGACCATCCTACTTATTTGAGAAACCGTTAGTATTTTAGTGTCTATATAATTACGTATTCAGCTTAAATAAAATAAACCTTTATGTTCTAAGCTTAGGTTCATTCTGTCGTTATTGCGTAAAATTAAATAACGTTGTAGAGAAGCATTTATTTTTTATGTACAGAATCTTATTTTCCGTATGAAAATAAAACAATTTACCAAACCATTCCTTTTCACTTTCAGTAACTAAACTTACCTTTTCAGAATATTTGCTAAACATTTGATAACAAAATGGTCACCGCAAAACGTTTCCAATATGGTGAAGGTAAACTCACCATAACATAAATCGTAGTTTACAGTTAATCGATGGTTAACGGCCAGTTAGCGACATTATCGCTCGGTTGGGAGCGCGAATCGTAGTTAATTTATTTAATGTTCAGTTTAATCTTCGCGCTGGGATGCGCATTGCCGTCGGGCCGTGTAAACAGCTTACCGTTATTGTTAAAGGGAAGTGTCGATTTACTTTCATGTTACCATTTTGTATGATGTGAACTAGAAAATATAAGTAAAGGTCGGGAAATATCGTGGTCAGTGAACCGAAATGGCAACGCCAACGTAGTGGACCTCCGTGCTTTATCCATATTGATGTGTGAAATGGTTTACGCCTTTTCCATTTGCCCAATGCCAATAAATTGATATTGATGTAGAGATTACTCCAATGTATTATTTATTGACTTAACATATGTTGTTAAAAATTATATCTCAAAGTCGCGTTATTAAACAATACTGTTTTAATTTTAAACTATACTTTAAAACCCGTTATTTATTATTATTATAAATATAGATGGTATCGATCAATAATTTAACTATTCCCTACAGTATGAAATATGTTTAATTTAGGTACGGTCAAATGTAAATTCCTAGTCAGGACTGTAAGAAGAGCTGCGCGTATGCGGTTGCGCTTGTGGGCCAGTACCTACCTTTTATATTGTTGGTAGGTAAGACTTTGACCACAATCTCACCTGATGGTAAATGATGATGTTGTCGAAGGTTAACAGGCTAAACCTAGAATTACTGGCTCTCAGGCACAGCTGCCGGAACACACCGTTAGGTGCTTGGCGACAGATTTTCTACAAGAGGGTGGTCGCTAGCCAGGCGGGCATTCGCAAAATGGCCTGCCACCAAGCAAAACCTTTTTTTGACTGCTCATCCACCACGGGGGTAGCGGAAGGAGGTATGTGGGACTTGAATCCACCAAAATCCCCTCGTGAGCTTTCCTTCGTCGATGTGGGGCAAGATTGGGTCGCGTTAGCATTAATCTATCCATTTCTTTACAACAAAATAAGTAAATACATCATAATCGCACCGCTAAATCGATATAAATGTATGACATTATTAAATAATTACCTGATTGCCTTAAACTTCAAATAAACGGATTTTTTTAGCTACGATTGAATAATATGCCATTCACTTTCTCGTTTCAACGTATATCGTAACGTTTATGAAAAATACACGAAAACACTATCTCTCATACCTACATACATTCATTTAATACACTCAACACAAAACACTTTACAAACGAACTCACACACGTTTACTCGGTTAAGTTTTTAGTTATAGTTATACAGTTAAATATCACAAAGTATCAAAAAATAATGGAAAAAAAAGGTTTAAAATTATGCTGCAAATGTATGGAGCAGCATTATTTTAGGTACATATATAGAACATCACCATCTAAGAACTGTCCCATTCGATTGCTAATGTACCAATTTATATGACGACGAAATTTGCTTGAAGGCAGCTGCACAGAATATTTTTTATCTGCGACTGCCGCCTCCGGTCTCCGTATTGGGGTCAATGGTGGAGAGTCGAAGGACTCTCTGGTTCTGGCTTGCACGGTTACACGTCTGGGGGATGGCCTTGGTGAGCAAGATCGCCCCTCCACAGGTGCAGAGGCCTGGTTAAATCCGGGCATGCACACGCGCGCCGGGGCGAGATGGTGACTGCTAACGCGACCCCATCTTGCCCCAAATCCGCGAAGGACTGCTCACCGCTGGGTTTTTAGTTGGTATACCGGAAAATCTGACCGGGGAGTTCAAGTTATCGGTGGCTTCCCGCGGGCAACTGCGCGGCATGCGTAAAATGAGTCCTTATTCTTAACCAAGAATTACAGTCCTACTAGGCGAAGCCGCGGAATCCCCACGTCGGTACACTGTGCACATATTATTTTAAATTCGGAAGTGTGTTTGTGTTGTAGTACGTCCGTTTTGACTGTCATGGCAGGTGAGTAATTCCTGATAAGTAGTTATACATGATATGTTATGTCGGCTTAGAATTACAGTACAAACATTCATTTTGTCATTTGTCATTGCCATGTTCACGTTTTGTCTTACGCAACTTCTGTATCTCTAAATGAGCTAAGTAAGGAGGAGGTATTATCGGCACTAAGCGAAGCGAAACATATCTGTCACTGTCACAATATGAGTATACGAGGTGCCGATTCTCAAAATGTCGACATATACTGGGATTCTCTAAAAACACTTGCACTATGTTTTTGGAGTAAACATCAGTGTTACTATCATGCGCATTTACCTATAGAAAGCATTAATGAATCATATCTAGTTAGTGCATAATTACTATAATAGTCTAAATACCTCAAGTATGAAGACAAAAGCATTCTTTTCTGTTAGTTTACTAATATGACATTTGTGTGCCCGTTGTTTCACAAGTGTGAATATTGGTTTGTAAATCTCGCGCCTGAGAAAAATTAATGCACGGGACTAAAATTATCCTTTTTGTATAATAGCAGCTACAGAACCTGCATACCAATGTCCTCTCTTATGACATTGCATTTCAATTATTTGCATAGAGGATGGCAAAAGAATTATCATATGATAGACTACAAAGAGTACCATATTATGTAAGACTAGGTCCGATAAACGGCTATAGAGAACATAAGCGCGATATGAGTTCAGATACCAGAAAAATAGAAACTGTCCCATATTTAATATATCTCTAATATACTGCCTTGCGTTCTAACTATATGCACACAGGTATTTCCAACCTGGTGAAAATGGAAATTGACTAATCGAAACATTACAGGACAGGATCATCTACCTCCCACCATATCTGAAAAAATTTGAATCTCCATTTCTTACTCTTTTGTATTACTGGATAAAAGTCGATGCGTGTCTTTATATCGGCATATGAGATAATGTCGTGGATTTGAGAATCGGTTCCTCTACCGTGCACACAACTTCTCACTAGGTAAGTGATTTTGCTGGCTCCAGTAACGTTTGCTCAATACTTCGCGCTGAGTAGTGTGTGGAAGTGATAGGAAACTCAGGCAGCCCGCTGCATCATTTTATTATTTTCAGTTTACATAAAACTAGCTAAAAGCTGAGCTTTGTGAGGGCTCGCATTTATTTTACAACCTGATTCTAGGGTGTCATCTATTATTAAGTAGATTAACTACGATGTATTTGAGTATTGACTTAAATTTTGTTGCAGCGTTTAATTCGATTGCTTATTTTATTACCAACATATACTATTGAAATTTAATTTTCCTTGTGTTTATAGCAAGAGTCCGTCTTGATCGGTACCACCGCCGCCACTGTCAGTTATTCTGTCTTTCTACAGCACTGTGCAAACATCACTGTTAAGGCGTGAAGGGCACTGTAGTAAGTGGGCGAACGAGACATAATAACTAAGGTCTCGGAGTGACGAGTGCAGTATCAAGAATAACGAGAAGTTACACAGCAACTCTAATGGACATGCCTGACACTCAAGTGGGAGAATTTCTGCCTCATCAATTTGTAACATAAAAAAAAATTAAAGTACATAATCAATCAACAGATATTAACATAAATCCACGGATTTACTCCGCAATTGAATAAAACAAACGAACAATTTGTCAGTTGTTGTTCAAAGCTTCGAAATGTTCAAAGAAGTTAATAACAGATTTTCTGTAATCGGCTTAGAGGTCGGTAATTGCCCTGTGGATTTTCCCGGCTGTAGTCACCATCGCCTTAAGCTTGTTTACTTATCGAAGTAATCGTGTAAACAGCGGCCGGGGCTGGGCTGATTGTAAAATGTTAGCTTGCGCCAGCATTTTGCTGGTCAATAAGATACCAGTAAGTTCGGAAGGTTTAATGAGCTGGAAAGGTTGAAGATCATTTGGAGACCTTATAAGCAGTTAAAGAATATTTGCCAATATAGCCTTTGCTACTTGTCTATAGACTCAGCGACTTCAGTAAAGATTTTGGAAAAGGGGCATTTTTTTATGTGATTCTTCAGGAACATGCTCTAGGTGCACCTGGTATTTAAGCGGTAAACTCTGCCTATAACAGATGCGTAATATGGCTACAAACTACTGCTCTAGCTCCATATATCTACCGCGTTGAAGGTCTCAGACATAGCCTAAAAACTGCCATCCTAAGATAACTATCAGGACCGATGATGACTTATTGTGCCTCTCAAAGCACGGAAAACTGGGACAGATACAGATATGTCAGTAAACGATCGAGAACTAGCGCGCTCAAACTGCGTCCGCGGTCGCTGCAGAATATGCGATCTGCGTTTTTGCATCAACCGTTCCTACCATGAGTTGTGTAAGTAGCGTCTGCGATACGTATAAATATAAAAAATTACATCAAATAAACAAAAGTAACAAATAATGGCCACCTTACTCGGTAGTCTTGGTATCGCTGATATAGGTGAACGCGTTAGTTTAAGCGTATCTTTAGTATCAAATCGCCCAGGAGGTGACGACAAGCGGAAGGATAAAAGTGAGGTAGATTAAACCTATAAGCTTCTCATTTGTTAACAACGTTTCGTGATATCTGTGAATGTAAACTTGCTGACCAAACTACGAGTAGTTTCATAGAAAACCATTAACTGAAGCTGGTGGGCTATTTCATATGTCTATCATTGATATTAAGTATGATAATGAAGTAAAGCGTTGAGAATAAATACATGTTTCTTATAGTTTGGATGTTTTCTAAATATATTCAATATATTCATTGCTCACCTTCATTTGTTGTAGTTCTGTAGACTTTAGTTCTTCGAAAGCAGCACGCTTCCAGCTTGACTATGAGACATGTGCTTGCATTTACCACTAAAACCAATAATATAAGTTTTATTATATGCAAGATTATATTATACACACTACCACAATTTTATACCTACACATCTATAAACACATACCTACAAGAGTAAATAGACATGTCTATCACGTATAATTAGACGAATATAATTTGTTGACACTTTATTACGATATATAAAGCTCTTGTAGTGGAGCTTGCCTAGTCGTTAGTTGTTCTTAACATATCAACTGCAATTATCTCTACACGGACATAACTTGGATGGATGACCGTTAACTGAGCGGTTCCGTTTTTCCGTCTCGGTTGTTGTCGCAGGATGGCTGTCTTTATAACATGGAGCTAGGGCATTTGACGAATGCTCAGATGGCTCGCTATCTCTTTCAAGTAGAATATCCGTGTCCAAGCACCTAACGATGTTTTCCAGCAGCTGTCCTTGAAAGCCAGTAATTCTAGGTTGAGCAATATCTTTGAGTACTGAATTAACTGCGCATAATATCTAGAAGAGAGAATTCAAGTTTTTATGCAGTACCTTGGGTTACTAAGAAACATGTATTAATATTTTTTATTACGTTTTGGGAGAACACATAAATAATAGGTTTACGAAAATAACTTCTAATTTAAAAGCGTTTTTAATGTATTATTAATATAAAACCATAGCACTTTAAAACTTACTTAGATAGATGTGTGTAGGAACAGCTACGAAAGCGTAGATGAGAGCAGAACTCCTACCCCATGTTGTGTGCGGCACGGGGGCGCCAAATCCTGTGCAAAGATAAAAGTAGTAGATGAACAAACTTAGGCCACTTAGTTAATTATAGTTAATTTCAAAGTATATATTATAATAATTTCATGAATAATTACAATTTTATACATACAATACATTTGATTTGTTTTTGGATAATCAACCGAAAAGAAAATACCTAATCGGTCGGATCCACTCGGATATCTATATCGGATATTATTTGGTGTCGGGTACGAAGATGGCAGTTGGTAAGTAAATTTTATTATGAGTATGTCAAATGGAGAGTTTATACTAAAACATTTCTCTATAATAGTCCTTTTAATTTGAACTACGAGTACTTATAAGTAATTTGTTCAGCAATAAAACAAAGTTGTTTTTGAAGCGTGCGCCAACTTTATACACCGAGCTAGTGAAGAATTGGATTATTAGCGTACTCGTCACTTGCTACGAGTACGCTAATAATCCAATTCTTCACTAGCTCGGTGTTTGAATAAGTATTCTTATATAGACTTTAAGCTGACATGTATGACAAGTGATTTTAATATAGACTACTGAGAACAGCGAGGGATTTAAAAGCATGTGACCTAAAAAAATTGTCTCGCGTGAAACATAAATTTTTCACCTCTACCAGCGAGAAATATATGACTGGTTGTAGCTACTCAATATTTGACAATAACTTTAGTCTTGATTACAATATCACTTTAATAACAAAGCATGGGTACTGATTAAAATTTAAAGTAAAGTTGCTTGTACTTGACAATTTTGTACGCAAATCACTTTTCCGTTCGCAACGAATAGTTGGTAGTTTGGGAGCGACCCTGCCGGGGAAGCTTTGGCTCCCAGATTGGGATTCAGGCTTAGGTAAACATTTGTGCGACAAGGACTGTCTAAATAAGTGTCTGCTTTCCGCTAAACTGGGAATCCTAGAGCACAGTTGGAGCAATTCCCTTTTTCGTATGCTGTTTATATATTCCTGATTGATTGGCCTTTGATCTGAACCTCACCAGTTGGCAAGTGATGATACGGTCGAGTTTGGTGAGCCAACTTCAAAAACACAAGCTATTAAATGTAGGCGACTACGAAGCTCTTATTTAAGTTGATTGCCTATTAGTAAACAGAATTCTGTTCAATGTAATAGACAGGCAGCTGTCCTTGAGAGCCATCGAGATCAATTATGAAATCTGCCGGAACACACCCATATGTGCTTGGTGACAGATTTTCTACTTTAAAGTTAGTAGCTAGAAAGGATTCGCAAAATGACTTGACATACGTTGAAGCTCAAGTTGGACCCCCTGCGTGGCAATGATCATAATTTCGAAAAATGTTGTAATAGAATTTCTTTGTACATCTCACCCAAAGCCGTCATTACATAAATGTTGAACAGAAAAGTTCCAGAGAGATCCCAAAACTGGCCTGGCCGTGCCCGGGCACCCTTGCCAACCGCCAGGATCGTGAGCTGTCTCTCTTCTTCTATACGGCTCTCAATGGCTGCTCTCCATTTCGGTGATAATGGCGTGATCTGTAAAATAGATAATAATATTATCCAAACATGGAATCGTGTTTTACGATCAGACATAGTAATTCTCGTATCCTGTAGAATATACATATTTTATATACAGTCGTAATTCGAATGTTCTTTAAAAAAAAAACATGCTCAAAATTTGCTTTACTCAGACACATTTGACTTTAAAATTAATTGACAAAACCTACTTCCAACATTGAAGTGTATGAAAAAACAGTTTTTTATTAGTTATTCATTTATTATTTTTTATTAGTTATCCAAGACTGTAAAGTTGTTATTTGGCGCGAGTATTTGTACTGAAAGCTGAGGAAGAGAAGGATTCTAGGATTGAACCATGGGTGAAGCGACTGGTTTCAATATATGGAATCCTGAGCGTATCGAGGGTTTCAAAGGTACGAGATGCAAAATAACTTTGCTGTTGAGCGAAACACATTACTCCAGCGAGGAAAATGCTAGGTGCAATAAAATTGGCTTATATATTTATTCAAGTTGCACGTGAAAAACATATTGATTAAAAATCCTACTACACAGTTTCTGATTACATAAACGACAAAAATGCTTGGACAATTCCGCCTCTGCTAAGCTATTGCCTGTCACCTACATAATTTAAACAAATATTGTAATAACTCTATTATATAGTAAGTATGTAACACATTGTTAAAAGATGTTTAAAAGAATGGCCCCGAGTTTCTTGCCCGTTCTTCTCGCAGTGGCTCTATACAATTTATTTGCTGAACGTGGCTGTACAATGTAGAATATTTCAATACTGAAATTTGTAATTGACCTTCATAAGATCGATGTAGACGCCTAAATTAAAAAATATTACCGATATTGAAAGAAAAAATATTTTTCTGAAACTGTTATGAGGGTTCCTATTTTAAACTTCAAACGATCTAATTCTTTCTTCTCGCGTATATAGTACAATATGTTCCTCTAACAAAATCAAATCTGCAGAACATTCCTTAGGGCATTTTGCTAATGCCCGCCTGGTCTTTAAGGGGAAAATTTGTCACCAACGGTGTGTTCCGCGGCTGTATATATGTGTAATATACTTTATTGTGCCAAAACAGTATCTTACATTGATGAGACAAAAAAATATGGTATATTACTATAAATGTTAGTTATTAGTTAATATAGCAGAAGTAGTTAATATAAAGTTTTACCAAAAAGCTAAATCTAAATTATTTTAAGTATATTCTAAAACTTTTGACTCAGTTACCGTCTAATTCACAGTAGCCCCCACACTAGGATAACCTGTGTTGTGGGTGGTCTAGTTCTCTTCCAAATGTACATAATTTTTAATAAATTTATGATCAATATATATGTGTAATAGATAATTGAGTTTTCTGAGTATTCTAACACATACTTACAGATAGTATTTAATATACTGTTATTTTTAATAAAGGAATATATTATGAAGTGACTTTCTTAAAAAAATTAAGTTAGTAATATTTAAAATTACTCACAGTAATACCAATATCTTAATAGTAAACCAATTATAAATTGCAAACCGCGGAGAAGGATATTTTTTTATTTATTATAGCAAAAACATATCAATAATATCAATCCTGACCGGACTACATAAATGTTGTGATAAAGAAATGTTGTCACCTCACTATTGACGATTAACACTACAAAAACAAACAGAGGTTGTCTCTAAAACATTATTCATATTTAAATAACAGAGGACATCTGTATTGACCATATTATGTTATGTAACATGCATTCTTAAAACCACACTGAGAAAAACGACTTTAAGGCTTAAATCAAATTTGACCTTTTACAGTTGAATTGTAACTACGTAAGATGAATTCACAACTCTTAAGATGATTTTCACCAATCAATAAAAATTTACCATGTTTTATAATAAACACAACCGCCAAAAAACGCCTTCCGTAAAGCATTTTCAGAATTGAACGTCTTATACGATAATAATTGCAGTATTGACCATAAAATATACCTTACTTTTACGGCGGTTTATATACGGTGATTATCACTATAACGTACGACTTAATCAGCCTCATCGAAAAGTCAATATTTAAGAAAGATTTCAAAATACACCTTAAATGAAGGCGAAAAGAAACATTCGCCTTCACTGACCTCGTTTAACGCCTTCTAGTTGGAAGGCGTTTTTAAACGTATTTACGTTTGGTCGGTTTTTTGCCTTCATACCATATAAATTGACCGTCATTAGGGCATTTTGACTTTAGATTTTTCTCAGTGTAGAACTGCGCTAGGCACATCATTCGAAGATAGAATAAGATTTCGAATGTGGGTACCTCCATAAAAAAATATTTATTTGCACCCATCTGACCACTGTATTACTGCAATACGTATTAGTTTACATGCACTGATGATATCATAGCACACATAGAAACAGTTTGTTTATGTGTGATGAAATGAGTATAAAATATAACTGAGTGAGCATAAGTTGAGTGTGTACAAGAGACAAGTTTAGGCGATATGTTTGTAGATATTATGGTAGTAACACACGGGGTTATTTTTTTACTTATTTTATAACTATATTATTTTAGTTCTGTAATATATGGCTTTGACAAAAAAAACTGATAATTAATAGCATAGTAACTAAACAACTTTAAACGGTTTAAATTGCGTATATTTATCATTATTTTTGTCATGGGGTGACTGTGTCACCCCGTTATTCACGATCACTGCAAAGTGTTTGAAACGTCGGGACAAAAATAATGATAAATATACGCGATTTAAACAGTTTAAAGTTGTTTAATTTAATGTAACTATGTGTAATAATCGCGAAAACCTAAGACAACATAATTAATACCATATTATTTTATTGTCTTTTTTTGTTTTATAATAGTATTTAATAGACAGTTCCCATATTAGAGTTTTCCTGTTTACTAACTTCAGCCACGTCAGCACGTTTTATTTATTGTTAGACTGTGTTACATATAGTTCTTAAATATTATAAATAGTACCAAAGTCCATTCGGACATACAATAATAATGTGCTTATATCTAATACGTCATATTTTTAGTTATTTAATTATTAAGGCATGAATAATGATACATAGTAGGCATGAATAAAAAAATATAAATCTAAATAAAATTACATAACGTCAAATTTAGAATCTAGCTATAAGAAAGTCAGTCACTTTGTAGTGTAGTTTTTGTGCAAGAAAATTAATCAAACTTCTTTAAATGCAGTGACACTCCGATTTTAATATTGTTTCTGGCAAATGATTGTATATCTTAGGACCCATGCACACACCTTTTCTAAAACATGCTGTTCTGTGTGCAGGATCTCATCCGCATCTCTATTGTTATCATTATCACCGATGCCAATGGGTTAAGAGACTATTTGAACTTAGTTGACAAATATGCCCCTATCTGTCGGTTAATGAACCCTTACCGAAACATTAAGCGCTTCCCAGACGGTAAATATATTTCCATAGAAATAAGACCCGTTCCACAATATCTGCTAACTACAGCGGTTAAGCCCATAAATCTTGGGCATACTGCGCCACCCGGTCTTGATTAATTACTGAACTTGATATTTTCTGATGCGGAAATTTAATTCAGCTAATAACGGCTCTAGTCGTGAGTAACTGAGCGTGGAATCGATCCACATATGTAAGTGATTGCCTCTTAATCTGCATTTAGGTAGTATATATATTTAGGTCAGCGAGAGACAAAATGAAATTACCTAGGTATTTTGAAAAGAAAAACCTTGCATAGAAATAAATATATTAATGATCTAACACTACATACATTTTCGTTTATTTACTATCGCGGGCAGATCTACGTGTAGAAATCATGAATTTGCTGAAAGAGATCAAGGTTCACAGAACCACAGAAAATCTTTTTGCGTGTAATAAATAGGATCTACTTAATATCTCAGACGCCCATGGGGTGCCGGGCTAGAATGTCCCCCCCATCTCCACCCGTGAGTGTCGTAAGAGGTGACTTAGAGTAACATACCAGAAGGTGGGCAGCAACGCTTTCTGATGAACTGATATCTCACACTGCGATCCCCAATACGCTTGCCAAGCGTGGAGATTATGACAAACCATGATGGGGGAGGCTGTGTTCAGCAGTGGACAATCCTGCTGATGTATCAGTACTTAATATCTTGAGTGACCGGGAGAATGATGTGAGTTACATATTAGTATGCAATCTGCAATTCTAGGTACTAGTTTTAGCAACATACACGTTGCAACACTTTACTTGTGTGTCGTGAAATCATAGGTGGTACAAATTTTCAAAACAGCTCACATAAGGCCAGTGGTAAATCAGTAGGTAAATCTAATCACACAGCGATGTTAAAACTCAGCGATGTTAAAATAAGTTTAACAAACTGACAAAAATATTTTGTAGTATTTAAATGGGCCTTAACCACAGACTTAAGTTGAGGCGTTAAGCGCCACAGTGGGCTATATTTTTACAATGAAAATCAATTAGGTCTGCAAAAGATAGGACACTCTGGTACTCACAGCCTAAGTTGACTCTTTGGACTCCTTTTATTGCTACTACATATTTGAATTTTAAACTGCGCGTCGCTTCTAAAATCGAATAAATTTGCATATGGCGTTAGAATGTTCGCATTTCGCAAGCCGTATCGTACAGTACTGTTCTGGGCCGTTGAGTGGCCTTATTACCCTGTTGTTGACCCTTTTATACCGACCATGGAGCTGCTAAACTCATGTAAGGTACGACTTACGAGTAAAACTGGGAGAAACATAGAGCGTTACTAAATACTTAATTTATAGATATCTCATTGCAAAATTTTGATGAATAAATCGTAAAAAAAAGTCAAGCCTGAACCTTCATAATCTTCAGACTTAGGGCCTGTTTAAGAATGTTCGAGTTAGTTTGTTTTGTTTTTTTCACCAATTTGTTCACTAATAAGGTTTCCATAAATAACTTCAAAAAAAATTTTTTTTTTTATTCTAATCAATGTGCATTTTTGTTACCTTGATGATATAGTATTATAATTAGTGTTTAAGCAATGTAACTTTTTTGATCAAAAAACAAATTTATTATTTATTATATTTATAGTTCCGGTTATACTACCCAGAACATAAAATAACTGAATGGTAAAAATTACAGTTAACTGGGTAGTATAACCGGAACTTCTCGAACATTCTGAAAACGGCTCTTACTGTATCGTACTTAGTAGTCAATCAGAAGGCTCATTTGAGAACTTTTATTCTTTTTTTATTTTTGCTAATTAGTCCTTAAAAGTTATATACGACTACTAAAAAAGCATATTCTTACGACGTATTCCCGAAAAGGTTGGCAGATATGTCTTAATATTCACGTTTTGCCAAACATGTTTATATTATAAATTCATCGGCAAAAACACTCTCGTTAGGGATCGAATACGTCGACCCGGGCTTGAAGCATATCAGATGCACATTATCAGGGCTAGTGTGTAGCTGCGTCTGCGAGCTCGCGGCGGGCACTGTGTACGGAGTTCATGAGAATTTCATTTCAAAAACATATTTAGGTCCTATGCAATATGGCGTGAGCCTGTTGCCATTTTCCGGCCACTGTGACTTAGACACATCGACAGCCATAACATCAGCTTTTGAACAAAGACCTCTCTATAGAGGGGTTCTCCATAATCCCCAAGCTCAGCAGGCGTTTTGGGGATCACAGTTTGAGATGGCAGCTCTTCAAAAGTGGCTGCTGCCCAACTATTTTTTTTATGCCTGATAGGTTAGCCCTTGACCATTATCTCACCTGATGGTAAGTTATGATGTTTTGGCAGATGTAGTTCAGGCTAACCTGACAATATTGGTTCTCAAGGACAGCTGCCGGAACACACCGTTAGGTGCTTGGCGACAGATTTTCTACTTGAGGATGCTAGCTAGCCAGGCGGGCATTCGCAAAATGCCCTAACACCATGCTAATAACGACTGCCATCCTAAGACAACAACCGGGTCTGACGGTTTAACGTGCCCTCCGAAGCACGAAAGCGAAAGGAGTAATGTCACTAGCGGTCACCCATCCAACTCATGACCGCGGCGGACGTTGCTTAACTTTGCTGATCGGTTCAGAACGCCTTAGCAAACTTCGCTACGAGCGCTTCAAAACGGAAAGGAAAAATACCAGATAGGGGGACTCTTCCTACTCCCACAGGAAGATATAGGGGTTCAAATCTAGTCTGGCAACCCCCAAATTTCTCGATCGAACCCAATACATATACCAACGCAACGAGGCAGCCTGTATATAGACAGGCATTTTACATTATTTACGTGATTGCATATTCGGAAACTTTTGCAATGATACATGCAATATAAACAAGAAACACCGAATCCATATAAGTAACTACATATTTGACTTCACGCAAGTTGAAAAGTCACGTTTCGTAAGAGTGTACTACATACGAGTACGTCTGGCTCAGACGGGTGACATGAGGCATTCTTATGAGTTCTCTCTCGACTGTAAAGTGAAGACACAACCAGGTTTTATGCTAGAAATCTAGCTCTACGTATTGGTAGCAATATAAATTTTACTGTTTGTTAGCCTGGAGTATATTCATGACAATACAATATCGTGGTTATAGTGATTTTTAAATTGCAAAGTTGCTGCCAGGTCTAAGGGGCAAGATTATAAATGAATATTTATTTGATAATGTTTTGTGTAGATAATTGCAGACTTTTAAAGCAGCATAAAATACATTGCAAACAAAATTCTGACGAAGAAGGGTGCAAATATTTCTAATACAATTTATACTCTATTCTTACCTTGATGTATATTGGATATTTATTTTAAAATTATAGATGCATTACCAAACTGCTGCCGTTAGTCCTAAAATAGAGTATAATTTTGTTTAAACCATAATATAATAATATATAAAACGCTACATCAGCGAAATTAATGCCCGATTTGAATATTTCTAAATATTATTATAAGATTACAAATACAATGACGTGCTAAGTGAAAATCACACTAACAAATGTTTACAGTACAAATTGTATATCTCGAGCAGGAACCGAGATTTAGTCCCCCGGTTTTACACACTGGGTGCCTTAACCTGACTGGTTGGCGGTTAAAATAATAAAATGTAGGTGTATTATATTAATATATTTTATATATAATATTTCTGATGTAGCGACATTTCAGGGAAGCCCCTTAGTATGGTTAGGGGTTAGTTATGAGCTATTTTCTGGTTCACCAACAGTTTGGGTTCACGAGATTTTGCAAAACTCAGTTAAATCACTATCCATTTTGGTTGCGGGAGACAACACTAGTTACCGGTTAAAATCCGTGACCATACATATACGTTCAATAAATCTTGATTTTGAAAAGTTTTATTAAATTATGAACTAATTTTGAAACAATGATCAAATTAAATATAAAATATCCATTTATTGCCTTATGATTTACATATAACATATGGAGAAAAATATGTTCTATATCTCCAATTACTAACAACTGTTGCAATAGCAAACACTTTACCAGTAAAATATTCAAGTCACAACAAAAATTGTAAAATTACTCGAACGCCTCGAAACACAAAACAAAACGGTGTTTTGTGATAAAACAATCAAATCAAATCCTAAAACTGCCGAAGATAAATATAACGAATGACAACAGTAAATAGGTACTCAGCGTGACTTTCGTAATGTTTATGAAGACACAGATGAAATATGCAAGGAATATTCATATTAATAATTTCATTAATGTAAGACTCGTTATAAAATCATGGTTAAATAATATTAGTAGAACCCATAACTTTAGATAATTTTAAGACTTATAATTTAAGACATAACTAATATTTTTAACTTTTGATTAGTTAACAATAAATCTTGTTTCAAAGTATTGATATATTTGGAAACGAATCAGTTGATCAGTCACTATTATCGGAAACAAGATGTCACATGGTCATGTGTCACCCAGCTAGGATAAAAATGTGCTGTCTGCGCTGTAGGACCACAATTGAGCTACGGCATTACTAATAATAACAAATACTTTTAAAATATTTTAAGAAAACATCAAATTAATATTTTAATAAAACACTTAAAAATATAAAAATATATCTAGTGACAATTCCGCTTAATTTTCCTGCTAAGCCGAGGTGACGTCACAAACGCCACGCAGCCAAACCGGAAGAATTTTCGACGCGTTTCGCTTCTACACGAAGCATCTTCAGGAGGTCTTGACTCTTCGAGCGCACGATCGAGATTCAAGACCTCTGACCTCTCGACCTTCTCTAAAGAAAATTCTTCCGGTTTGGCTGCGTGGCGTTTGTGACGTCACCTCGGCTTAGCAGGAAAATTAAGCGGAATTGTCACTAGATATATTTTTATATTTTTAAGTGTTTTATTAAAATATTAATTTGATGTTTTCTTAAAATATTTTAAAAGTATTTGTTATTATTAAAAATGGATTTCCGCAAAGTAACGCCTGAATCTATTCATTACGGCATTACTATTAAAAAAGTATAATTAGAGCACATAATTAACCTATATATGTACTCGTATGCACTTACTACACATATATAATATATGTATGCAAGCGGTTCGCTTGGCAATAAGCAACCATCGTAAGTGATATCCGAGCCACGAGATTTTTAGTTCCTTTCTCATTGTCCGAAATTTGATATTGTTTTTTTTTCCGAATTTGTATTTCGAATTTGCATTCCCTTCCTATTGCCCTAAATTTGCTGTTGATTTTTTATCGGTGTGCTTGATTAGCTGAGCCGCAAGTAATCCGCTGAGTGAACCAAGCCACAAGATATTTGGTTCCATTTCCATTGGCCCTAATTTATTATTTTCTACATTATTTAATTGTTCTACAGCAAGAACAATTCTGATACTGAAATTGCAGCAAAATTTTGAAAGAAAATGTTCTCCGATGGATTGCGTTTTCTACTTTCTGTGTATGTTAATCCATGCGCATCCTATATGATGAGCACAATATATTTTCATATATAACAAAGCTGCCGCATTAGGTGTGGAGAAAATTCTTACCTGAAACAGAGAGTCGATGTATTGTGTGTGTGTGTTTTTTTTTAAATTTAAGAAAAAAAATTGGATCTCGCTTTATTACCCGGTAGACCGGAGAGCGTTGTATGTTTTATTTAATAATTAACAAATATACTATTTATTATGAAGTGCATGCAAATTACTGAGTTAGACGTTGGTGTGGTTCGAAATATGCAAATATTTGCAAATACGCGATAACGGTCATCTCCGGCTGCATGTCATAGAAAAATAAACGTCTAACTCAATTTTTTACAGATATTATGAGGAGATTTTCGTTGTTGTGGTTCCACGATAGAATTTTATACATAAAAAACAATCTTGTTCATAAAATAATGCCTTGAAATTTATTACTACTTTTATCTATATTTGAAGGTTAAATTGGGTTAGTAGCGAAGAAGCAAATTGACAGTTGACAGATATCGTTAGCGCGGCTGTTACTCGGTATTGCTTGCGTGCAAACAGTGAATATTTTTCTGAGCTACGAGTATGGTGCATATTCTCGTATTTCATTATGATTCCAAGCGTTGTATTAAACGAGAACAGTGTTTTTTATTGCAGCTAGGTAAGCACCTGACTTGTATTGGCTACTTTTTTAACAATATCATGTGTAAATTTCAAAAATTTAATAAATTTTTTAAATTAATTAATGTTCCATCCTTATTGGTTTCATTTGTGTTTTAAACCCCTCCTTCTTTAGATAGGCAGGTAGTTAGCTGTGTGGAAGCTTTTCTTCCCCACCTGGAGAGTTGCAACTATTGTTCTTCTTAATTTTTTTACTTACAATTTCTTAGGCAACCATTCAACAATTTATTCTTTTAGTTCTAACTCTCACACATTCTCTTCATTCCTGACCCCGTTCGTAACATCGCTTAATAATTCTATCCGATAGGCAATAATTAATGGACTTGAAGTGTAGCACAGTCATGGTATTTCGAAGATAATACAATATTGCTGAACGAGCACCGAGCTAATCCGATGATGGATTAAGGTTACAGAAGTTGGAAATCCTTGAAGGTAATACGAATAAATTGATGATGTTTGGAATTTTCTGAATGTTTTATAATGTTTAGATATTATGAGAGGTACGGATACAGATACCTATAAGCATTATATTTATGATCAAAATGGTATGGCATACTGGCTACACTTCTTTGTGAGCGTCTGAAATATCAAGTATTTATATGTTTTACTAGCAGCCCAACACGGCTTCACACGGGTCATTTCACAAATATTTAAAATAAAGAATATAATTTTCATAATTTTTTATAGGCTACGATCGTCAGGATAATGTAGGATTCTAATGGGTCTCATTCGTCTCCGTACCTGTTTCATTAAAGGCATAGCATCTGATAATTTATCTGTGGCATGTCTCTAGAGCTTTTCAAGCCACTCACGTACTGCCAAAGCAGGTAAGTTTTTATATACCACAAAGTAGCTACTTATTTTATTGAAGTTCCTACGTGGAATACATACTTTATAAACTTACCGCGAGATACTAAACATTATTTGCAAGTAAATAGAGGTGGTTTAAAATACTTAGTAATAACCGCTGAAACCGAGGTAATGGAAAACACTACCCGAATTTCTAAGCGCTCCATGTGGAGCATGCCTAGTCTACTGATCAACATGGTTATGTAACGTTTGCTGCTTGAATCACGGACGGATGCTCGGATGAATGGTCATGAGTTGGATGGGTGACCGCTAATTTAGTTAGCATGTACAATACTGATAGCTCCCGCGCTTCGATTGGCAAGTTACGCCCTTGACCTGGTTGTTGCCTTAGGATAGCAGTCGTTATATCATGGTGGTAGGGTATTTTGAGAATACCCACTTGGGCAAGGTACCACACACAAATTGATAGATCTGTCCCCAAGTATCTAACAATGATTTCTTGCAGCTATTCTTGAGAACCAGTATTTCAAGGTTAGCCTGAACAACTTCTTCGACCTCACTTATCATCAGGTAAAATAGTGGTCAAAGGCTAGTCTATAAGCATTAAAAAAATCTTCTGAGTCGAGGTGGCATTAAGAGCAGGGCTCCAAATTTTTTGCAGGTCAAGTCCTGAGCAGATCTATTTACGGTTAAAGCAAATATATTTGTTAAAATTCTATCTTAACGCCTTTCAGATGACCCTCCCAGACCAAAGTAATTTAGTAAGATGGGGGAAAGCTACCGAAAAGTCTTGCGGTATTTGTCGGGACGCTATAGGTACAGCAAGGCACCTATTGGTAGGATGCAAGGTGCTCCTTGATAGGAGTCATTATTCACGCCGTCATGATAGAGTCCTCGAAATCATACGAGAAGCAGCGAGTCTCTCGGTAGCTAGAGCAAAAAAAGGTTTGACCACGAACAAACGACAGGTTGCTTTTGTAAAAGAAGGGTCATCTACAAAATCGAAATCCAAGCCTTACTCCATCTTAGGCCAAGCTCCCGATTGGACTCTTTTGATGGACACGTATGAAAAACATTACAAAATTCCTGAGGATGTTGGTGTTTCGTCATCCAGACCAGATATATTTTTATACTCAAAAAATCTAAAACGCATAGTACTTATAGAACTTACTGTGCCGTGGGAAACAAACATACCTAAAGACCATACAATAAAAACTAACAAATATTATGACCTAACAAATGGGTTATGTGGTTAATTTATATGCTGTAGAAGTCGGAGCAAGGGGTATACCAGCAAATTCCCTATACAACCTACTAAAAGACCTTGGTTTGTCAAGAACAACCGTAATTTCCATCCTAGAACGCGTATCCAAGGCGGCATTAGTAGGATCTTACCAAATTTGGTTGGGCAGGGGAGGAGGCTCGAGCGGTGAAAGGGAGCATTGATGCATCATAAAGGGGCCCCTTAACCTTACTCACTGGGTTGCAAGTCCCAGGCACCTCGACTTGGGACTCTGCCTCTGCAACACTATGGACCCGGCACCCGCATGGTGAATCCATGGAATGCTAAGTAATTCGTCTCTCTCAAGTAAATATTTACGAGTATTTGTATTCACGTTCACGAAAACAAGAATCTACATTTCGATAAAGGACGATCGAAAATCGATCTTGTTTGATGTCACCTACGGGATTACAAACTCGATCACCCAGGTACTCGCATTATCGTTAAAACCAGTAGTACTTATATTCTACATATGTATAACAGAACGTTTTATTAACTACCAACTATATTCCATCAAGCTCGTAGCTTACCTCTACGTCGATGCTACGACCTCTACGACTACGACCGTAACTAAAGTCCGCACTAAAACAACCTCAGCATTCTTGAAGTTTTAAAGTAACGTTTGTTTTAAGATTTTATTTAAATTTATACTAAAGATATTCCGATGCAATTGTCATGATCATGTTCAGAGTAGAAAATTGACTAGCCTAATTAAATATGAATAATTCTATTTTTTTCAATATATGTGATACTATTGCATTTTATGATGAAATCGACTCAAAGCGTGATACGTAGATTGACGATTTACTGAGGCTGTGATAAATTCTGAGTCATTTGGGATTTGAATATTTATAAGAGTGATTTAAATCCACAGAGCGAAAAGATTTATAAATCTCCATTCCTTCAAAAGATTTAATCTGCGTATTAATCTTTAGTAGAAATGAACTTTGCAGCATGTAAAAATATAAAAAAAAACATTATGAACACTGCCACGTTATGTGAAAAAAAAAACGGAAATAACAGCGAGCGCACCGCTCCGGGAAAGTACGACATAAAATAGTTTTACTACTCAAATAGTTCCTTAAACAGGGTTCATTAAACTTTATGTTGGCTTTGAGAGAACTTTGTAGTGGGAATATTTTCCACAAGTTTGAGTGTTCAGTGGCAGCACAATAGATAATGTTTCATGTTGACACTGCTACAAAGTACTGAAAATGCTTTTTTAATAATTGAAAAATCTCAAAGTCCGTCTTTAGTTACTATCTCAGCTGATGGTGAGTGTTGGTCAGGCTTACCTAGAAGTACTGGCGCTCAGGCGCCTTATCTTTGACCACGGGGGGGTCTGACAGCTATATGCATACTTGAAACGCAGACCGCAGAACTCAGAAATTAGAAGCCTAGACCGTTCACTGTGAGCCTAGAGCCTAAAACAAAGCCTTCGGAACACACGTTATAGGTACTTTGAGACAGATTTTTGACTTAAGGGTTGTAGCTTGCTAGGCAAGTATTATCAAAACGCCCTATAATCAAGCAAAAAATTAAAAACAAAATTGGAGTTGACATTTTTGACATTTTCGCACATCAACTACTGATTAATTTTATTTTGGTATATTTTGTGTAAATAAACTTAAAATAATAAAATATACCTTGGACGTATAACGTCTGTTGTGCTACCCTTAAATTAATAAACAAAGTTTTTAAATTTTGCACCTTTCTATTCTCTGCGTAAATCTTGCTCATTAATCTATACTTATAATAAAACTGTAACAGATCCAATTCTGTACATGGCAGATATTTTGAAAAAATAATAATTAGAGAGCACTCTGTAGCTGACACTGATGCCAAAACTATTTTTGTCTGTCTGTCTGTCTGTATCCCGGCCGCGCATCACTCTAAAACTACTGAATGGAATTCAATGAAACTTAACACGATTTGACATACTACGAAGAAGGTATACTTTTATCCAGAAATTCAGTACGGTTCCCACGGGAAAGGGGATGAAAGTAAAAATGTACACTTCGTTGTAAGTTATTAACGCGCAGTCCGATTTCAATTATTCTTTTTTTTTAGAATAGTTTTAACCCTACGCACAGCCCGGTACCCCATGGAAAGCCCAGCACCCCACGAGCACCCCGGCACCCTTTTTTGTTTGATTTATTTATGTTATTGTGACGACACAAGCTCGAGGTCCACCTGATGTTAAGCGGACTAACCTCTGTCTATAACAGATGCATTTCATCACAAGTCAACACACGAAATGCACTGCGCCCGTCGCTTTGAGATATAATTGTGAAGTCTCATGTGCCTGTAATTTCACTGGCTCTCAAGGGCTGCTGCCCGAACACACTGTTAGGTGCTTGGCGACAGACTTTCCACTTGAGGGTGGTCGCTAGCCAAGCTGGAAATCGCAAAATGCCCCTCCACCATGCGGTGAAGCTCAAGCCGGCGGGGGGGATCGAACCAGGTACCTGCGGCACGACAGTCCATTGCTATTAACGCTCGGCCATGATTGCTTCAAAAGTTTTGCAAGCTTGCTAAGATAAAACTCTAAATCTGGAACATTCGCCACAATCAGTTTTTAACTAGGTATCTATCTTTTGCCGGATATATTTTGGAGTCTGCGCAATGCATGATCTAATGTATATTTGATCTGTCTTCAAACAAGGAGAAATTCGGCAAAAAGACGCCGTTATGAAATCGAAATTCCAAACGCACAAAGTACTTTGCTTCAACATTTATTGTGCAAACCACGAAGGTACTCTCTGAGTTACTTAACTACTGTCTTCTGGAAAATACAACCCGGGAGTTTTCAAACCCAAAGCAAAAAGCTCCTTTCAGAGCTATGCTTTACTACGTAAGAGTGCTTCACCGCCGACCACAGCGTTGCTTAATATGAGATAAACAGTGCTCAAATTTGAATAAGTAAATTCGCCAATCGCGAACGAAATCGCAGGTACAGCTAGTATTAAATAATGACTGTAACTTGGTCTTCCCTAAACGGGCAATAAGCTTTTCCACCTAACGTAATAGGAATTTACAATTTCGGTGTTTATTTTTGCCGTAGCTGCTACAAAGCTTACCCAGAATTTGCCGTAATGGGTTCCCAGTATTACTTTGGCATTTTTTTTCTTCCATTTAAAATCAGGAGACATAAGGAGAATGCAGAGAGTTCGATTTTTATACCACGTGTTAACGGTGAATTATGAATGATCTTTGAATATGTCGTCATCTTAACATTACCACATATTTAACTTAATAGTTACTTCGCGATATTCATTACTGCTCTCAATACCCAATACAAATATACCTACATCGTTCGTTGCTTTGCTGTTGCTTATTATTTATTCTTTTTTTTATTTATTTAATTACATGGAAAACCAACAGCTAAACATAGTAGTAATAGCAACTTAAATATATACAGAGAGCCAATTACAGGTTTTCACGAATAGAATTACAATAAAATATATAAAAAATATGAACACTGAAAAAATACACAGATCAAGTTGTAATGATTACATAAGTGCATGCCACAATAAATTTAAAGATAAATAATTCAAGCCAAAGTGACATAGGATATATTCTACAATTGTTAAAGATATTTACATATTATACAACTGTGATACATATATGTAAATATACTGTTTTCTACTGCATACCGAAAAAAGTCGCACTCAAGGTGTGTCTTGCCCTGGGAACACTACTCAAAAATGGGTCAATATTGTGCAGTTTAGCGAGTCTATGAAAAGTTCAACTCGCTCGCACTATAAACGAATGCCTATACTTTGTGGAAGCTCTAGGGACATGGAAAGGGGGGTTGAACCTCGGAGATTTCTGCGGAATATTGAAGAAGATTTTGCTGAGCAATTCCGAGCAATCTATATTATTATGAATAAGTTTTAATTAATACAAATAGTCAGCGATGTCCCGTCGCTTATTAAGAGTGTGAGTTATGTTGAACAAGAGATTAACCACAATTATTATTAACTAGTACGAGATTATTACAATTCTTACGAAAATTGGTACCCGATCTTGGTATGTTATGTACTTAGTTTTATGGGCTGGTAAAAACGTTTTCTGTTAGTGGTCCATCCCTGTTAGATCTGGTGGCCATTAAGTAGTCACGTAGTTCCTGGCGAGGTCTTACTAGGTATTGTTAATTTAATACAATATAAAATCGCCACACTTTTGTATATTCCATACATTTAAAGTAAATTTGCTATTAGGTAGTATTAAACATAATATGTGATAATTCGTCACAATAATGTGAGGATTATTGTGAATTCGTTACAAGTCTCTATTTTGTAGAAAGTAGTATAAGCAAATATACCTAGTTCAAGAAAATTAGCTAGAAATTAATAAAAAAAAAAGAAACTTGTAATTCACACATACCAAGGCAAACTATTAACTTGAAATTGTTGGCCAATGACCTAAAGATACAAGAAACACACGAATTTAAACTGTTAGGAGTAAGACTGGCATTTAAATTGAAAGAAACATAATAAATAGATTCAGGCGTTACTTTGCGGAAATCCATATTTAATAATAACAAATATTTTTAAAATATTTTATGAAAACATCAAATTAATATTTTAATAAAACACTTAAAATTTACAAAAATATATCTAGTGACAATTCCGCCTAATTTTCCTGCTAAGCCGACATGACGTCACAAACGCCACGCAGCCAAACCGGAAGAATTTTCGACGCGTTTCGCTTCTACACGAAGCATCCTCAGGAGGTCTTGACTCTACGAGCGCACGATCGAGAAATTATTCCCGATCGTGCGAGACAGGAAAATTAGGCGAAATTGTCACTAGATATATTTTTGTATTTTTTAAGTGTTTTATTAAAAATTAATTTGATGTTTTCATAAAATATTTCAAAAATATGTGTTATTATTATTATGAAAGTATTAAATCAAAATTTTAATGTTTTACTAACGCATTGAGTATACTAAGGAGTAATACTTACTTCAAAACCGATCTCTGCGCATAATTATTATGAATTATGGATGATTATTCATGGTTTAGTTACGGAATAATACTTTGCAGTTATACCATCGATTTCAATAGCCTTTTCACAATGTTACAGAATTCGAGTCTTAGTATATACCAAACAGAGATAAAGGTGCAAACTTCATTTCATAGAGAATAAAATACTAATCTACCGATTCTATACATCATGCAAGTATGTATATTTATTTGTAAGAAAACACCGAAACTACGTTCAATCAAACTCTAACATTACCGAAAACTGTAATAGAAGAAATAATCATAAATTTGTAAAAAATTAAACAGGTACCAACTTAAAATTTACAAGAAAAAGTCAAAATTCTTGAATAATATCTATTTTTAATGAAATGACTATTTAAAAAATGAAACAAACCATAACCGTCTTTAAATAACTTTAAAAAGTACCTAACAGAGAAATGTTATACTTTGTAGGAATTTCAGATATTTTATTAATTAATATATATAAAAAAATCTTACCCAAACAAAATCACGAGCTCTACGCCAGTTAAGAACATTATTTGAATAAATTATTGGATTATAATAAAGCTTGCGATATTTCCCTACTGGACAGGAACGTGACATAAAGAGAAGGCCTCGCTGCACTCTATAGCTACTCTGGTCTCTACAAACATTGCAGAATAAATCGAGCATGTGTTTAATATTTAATCGAGTTTAATATTAAATAACTACTAATATTATTTATAAACGTCGATAAAATTGTAAACATTTCACGGTTGTGAGATTTTATTTCCTGTCATCTGAAGTATTTCCGAACCGATACGATTGGAACCTTTAAGAATATATTCCTTTCACGCATCCTCGAGACCTCTGGTATCGCGGATGTCCGCGGCCGAGGGTGGTCGCTTGAGTCCAGGTAAGCAGCCAGTTCTATTTTTCTTTTGTTGTAATTTTGTAACTTTATTCAGTTAGCAGGCGTTAATGCAATAATTTTAGCATTGTAAATGTTAGAATGATCAGGTTGCGGAGCTTTAAGCTAATTGAAAAATAAGTCTTATTTATAGTTGAATTTAGTTTGGCTACAGATTCCATGAAAAAAACAATAGAGCAATAAAACAATAGAAACGAGAGGATAAATATGAGCATTTTCTGGCCATAGCGACGTATGGTCGCGGGTTCGAATCCTGCTCGTAGTTCAAAAAATTACTTTCGTTGCAATTCGTAATCTTGTTTGCGTATGGTTTTTTCTTCCAAGATTTAAGCGAAAATAGTTTGTGTAACAGTGAGTGCTTGTTGCGATAAACTATGGCAGACGACCAACGACGGTTTGGTTTCAAGCTAATGTATTGAAATTAACTATTATAGTACCTTAATATACATATACTTACCTGTTTAGAACTAGGCAGGGTTGGCTTTAAAAAATTAGAGTCCAGTTTTCTAGTACGGGAGCTTCCAAAGTTCACATACGTTAATCGATTGCCCTAACCCAAGCCCTCTTTGCTTACATCTGAGCAGGAATGTGACATCGAGAAAAGGTCGAGTGACTCTGCACTTGAAAACACGTGCCTAACGAACTGCTACGGCTGTTCTGCACACAGCCAATTTTTATAGGTCTCATGTGGTGAGACGTACAATTTGCCCATCTAAGGGACCCGACACTTTAGTTCTTATGTTTCGTTCACCTAACTACGACTAACACGAAGTGTTTGCACACTAAGTACAGATTTTACAATAAATAATCAATTTTGTACAAGCTAAACCAAAGATTAGTGATTACTAAATTATTATTGTTTAACTACGTAATAAGCCCGATTTCCAAAACATTCTAGTCCGGCACCCCACTGGCACGGATGATAAATGTATCTGAAAATAATTTAACAAAATATATGTATATATCGTATTGTTTCATCTGTAGTCCCCGAAGAGGTAGGCAGAAATGTCTAAACATGTTTTCGTTCCACGTAATATATGTCAAGCATATTGTCGTCAGCTGCAGTCCGGAGTTTGGAAATCCTAATAACTTGTTCAGCTCAAGGTTCTACACACAAACTAACGAGGCAGTCATTAATAAATTGTAACTTTAGCAACACGCTTTTTGCGTAGGTATTTCTTCAATTGGTATGTTGAGTGGAAAATGATCAAGATTTTAAAAGCGTAAAAGCTCTAATAAGAAGGCTGGCGTGGCGAGAAATTCGACCAGCACTTCGAGAGCAAGACAGGACCTGGTGACCGAGTAGATCAACTGGAGTACCGCACTATCCCTGTCCCTCTTAATCTCACAGGGCTTCCAATCAATCCTTACCATCCATCTCAATATTCAAAACCGACTTTCTACTGTCGTAAGAGATAATATCCCATTTTGTATGTTATTGCCCTTAAGAACGGTCGATAGCCCGTGGATATGACGCAGAAACAGCCCCAGCTTGTTCCATATTGATGAGTTCATCAAATATTTGAATCGGCATTAAAATCATCATTTGAATGGAACCGCTATAAAAAATCTAATAAATGGCAACTTCCATGGAATCCCTGAAGAATTCAAGCTATTCGGAAGGGTCGCCGCGTGTGCCAGTTCTTTGTCATGTTAAAATTTCATCCAACCGAGATTTTTCCCCGTAAACATGCCAGCACGAAATTTGAGTTCATCTCGCCGCCCGTGGCGCGGTCTGTTTTGCATTCTAAGTATTATAACTACGCAACAACGTCAAAGGATATTTTCACTTTTATTTAATTTCTGTGACAGACAATCCTTATCTTATAAAAAAGCCTGTTGAACACATTAAAAAAATAAACTCGGACCCTTAACTGAATTATCATAATCTACATCTTCGGAGAAATGATAGCCGAATGGATTGTCGTGCCACAGATCTGTTTCGATCCTCACCACCGGCTTCTTCGCAGATTAGAAGATGTTTTGCGAATGCTCATTTGGCTAGCTAGGTGGTAGCTAACTCAAGTAGAAAATCTGTCGCCAAAGCATTTAACACCGTGTTCCTACAGAGCCAGTAAGTAATTAGTAAATTACATGCGTAAATTAATTAATTACAACTGGGTGATGGGCGTAGTGCAGTTCGTCTTAACGAAATACATCTGTTATGGGCAGACGTTACAGCTTAACATCAGGTGGGATTTGTAATCGCGTACATCATAATCCCATATAAATTAACTCTTATATTATTCAAAACTTATGTTCATCATCTTGTTATAAAAATGGCCTAGTAACATATTCGTAGCTAAAAAAAAAGTTTGTGGAAACTGTAGAAAAACAGTTTGATGTTTATTGATAAATAGGAATCCACCATTTGTTTAACTGTCATTATTTTGGTCTCTTAGGAGGGACACAGAACAATGATGGCCGAGCAGTAATAGCTATGGATTGCCGTGCCGCAGGTCCATAGTTAGATCCGATATAGCTAAGCTCCTGATACAGCTAAGCCCCTTCTCAAGAGGATTCTTTTATGCTTTCAATTATTTTAATTTCCAAGATGATTTATTAATATAAAATCTAGGCCTGCAAAAGACACGCCCATGCCATTTCCTTTTTTTCAGCAACTTCATTATTACTAGACAAAATAAAAACCTGAAAATCAATCAATCTATAAATGTCTGGTTTTATTTTCGCCATTGCACGTTTAGAAAACCACCAGGCAAATTTGCGACGTCATAAAATAATGTAATAGGGGCTAACTATAATACATACATTTTTGAAGCGCTCGTAGCGAAGTTTATTTAGTTGTTCTCAACCAATCAGCAAAGATAAGCAACGTCGCGCGCGGTCATGAGTTGGATGGGTGACCGCTAGTGACATTACTACTGAGCGTTTCCGTGCTTCGGAGGGCACGTTAAGCCGTCTGTCCCGGTTGTTGTCTTAGGATAGCAGTCGCTATAGCATGGTGGTAGGGCATTTTGCGAATGCCCGCCTGGCTAGCTACCACACTCAAGTAGAAAATCTGTTGTCAAGCACCTAACAGTGTGTTCCGGCAGCTGTCCTTGAGAGCCAGTACTTCTAGGTTAGCCTGAACAACATCTACGACCACATAATTACTTACCATCAGGTGAGATAGTGGTCAAAGGCTAACCTATAAAGCATAAAAAAAAATATATACTCTCTTAAAAATTTAGTGCCAAAAAAATATTGAATCAGCTGAGTTTTGAAGGAACACACTCGTACGAATACAAAACGTTAATGTTAAGATTCCAGATTGCCCAGGCAGGGATTGTTCAGTGGAAGGCGCCTTCCACCTGGACAATCTGTTTCCGGCGATACGCCGGGAAGGCTGAAAAGGACAAGTTATAAAATCAATTACATGAAAATAAAGTTACAACAATGACTTACATGTAACTTATGATACTACGATCCCACTAGAGTGTACCTAACTTTCATGTTGGCCAAAATAAAAGTGTAAGTTTCTACTCACGTGAGGCGGCTCCGAAGTTCCAGGTTCCACCAACAACTAATTATATTAACAAATTTATTCTGCCACGAGTTAGCAATCAAAATTTTTACAAAACCCTTTTTCCAAATTGTTTAGAGTATTCAAAGTAAAAAAAAACTAAACAACAAAGCGACAAAACCAATTTAAGAACAGAGGATGATTTTTCAAAATTACAAGTTAATTTCACGTATAAAAATCCCATAGATCACACATAGACGACTACCAAAGCGGCGTGTTCCAATTGCCCGTGAAATTGATCAGTCCGAACAGTTAATCTCGTGAAGTACATCTCTAATTTGAGATTGATCCAAAGATGCACAGCAGTTTTGACGTATAATGTTTGGAACATATGTCAAAAACTGAATCTTAACATCTATCTCATACTTGAGATGCAATTGTTAATACGAGCCTTAGATCATAGGATAAACTTTTATAACTAATTAAATCTAAATACGTTATACGCGCATAATAAACAAACCGAAGTGTAATAACGTCGAATTAAGCGCTGAAATTGCAACTAACGGCTAGTTACAGCGTGAAAATGACATCCAAACGATAAATTGGCCTCTGAAATCCAAACCTGATATCTGAATAGTATAGTAGTATGTATAACCTATTTTCACCCGGGCATGATTTAGTTAGTAGAACGTTATTGGTCTTCGTAACATTTCCGTATATATAATGTACTTTGTGGTAATATGTACATTATGGTTTCTTTTACGTGACTGAGCTTTGTAAAGGAGAACGTAGGTGGATGTAGGAAAAATATGTGGGTGTGTGACGTACAATAGGTTGATATCATTATGTATAAAAAATGTATCAAGTGGTTCTAAGAGTATGGAATTATTTGGGACACGCGGTGTTGCATTAGACTCAAGTTTATTACATCTATGACAAGATCAATAACACATGTTTCTAAAATAGAACTTGTCTGCGAGAGAAATGCAAAAAATAAAATCGCAGAGTATACAGGTTAGTATCTATTTAATTTTTCACAAACCAAATATAAAGAATAAAAAGTATATCAATATGAACACTCGCAATTCTGTTGTTCAAAACAAAATACTAGGTTAAGCCTGTTAACACCTTCGATGACATCGACACTTACCATCAGGTGAGATTGTGGTCAAAGGCTTACCTAACAAAAAAAAAGTGCATTATGTATGCCATGAATTTAATTAACGTAAAGAAGCAATGCCGTCGGAAACCTATACATAAATCTTTGAATTTATTTAGATCAATAATGTATAAAGGAACAATAAAGCTCAAATAAAAATAATATCACCGTCAATTATCAAAAAGGCTTTGGAAGTTGCCGACCTCTCCGCAAGACGTCTATTTTTGGAACATTATGAAAGGTGTCTATTATATAAAGAAGTCTTCGAGTTGGTGTTAACGAGGACAGCTGTCCGAAAGTTCACGGTTGGAAGCATGGTATATGTTAGAACTTGGATGTTATCGGGTATGTTAGAGGGTATTACTACTTGTATTCATATTACGTGTCATAACTAATAGTGGAGGCGCTGGCGCCGCGCCGCTAAAGTAGCCATCCATTTACAATAGAGGCACTTTTGAGACTTATGAACTGTATGTCTCAGTGTGACGGTCGCAGTGCAATTCGTCACATGACGAAATGCATCTGTTATAGGCAGAGGTTAATCTGCTTAACATCAGGAAGGCCTAGTGCTTGTTCCGTGACAATAACAAAAAAATACGATATTCCTTCGATAAGTAAGTAACAGTTGTTAAGACACTATGTACAAATACCTGTTCTGTGAAAAAATATTCAAACATCGAACTTTGCATGTATTTTGCATTGAATGTGTTACGTACGCCGAACCTGCCCTCTAAGTCTAGGATGCGAAGATTAGTACGGCTAAGGTACATGCGTTTGCCACTCCCATAAGCTAGGTGTGAGGTGCGTCTTTTATGTCTGTTGTATATTTAAATAAATCAGCAAATGAAGCAGTGTGGCTCAGTGTCATTGGCTATGGACTGCCGCGCAGCAGGTCCATGGTTCGAATCCCGCCGCGGGCTCGAGCTTCACGGCATGGTGGTAGGGCATTTTGTGAATGCCCGCCTGGCTAGCGACCATCCAAGTGGAAAATCTTTCGCCAAGCACCTAACGGTGTGTTCCGGCAGCAGTCCTTGAGAGCCAGTGAAATTACAGGCACATGAGATATAACAACCATGTCTCAAGGTGACGGGCACAGTGCAATTCGTGACTTGTGATGAAATACATCTGTTATAGGCAGAGGTAAATCCGCTTAACATCAGATGGCCCTCGAGCTTGTTCCGCACAATAACATAAAAAAAACTATTTAACAAAAAACAACCTACTTTAAACATAAAATACGCATTATAAGAGATAACTCAAAAATACTCGTCAGATCTCAATCAAATTTAAATGTAAACTACATGACAAGCACAGCTTGCTTCGAATATAAAAAAAAAACCATCAAAATCGGTACAGGCAGTAAAAAGTTATTAGGTAACACACCCAAAAAAATAAAATGACAATCAAATTGAGAACCTCGTCCTTTTTTTTTAAGTCTGTTAAATATGAGAAATCTGTCTGATGAAGAATCCTAGATAGGTTTAAAGTCCAGTTTAAAATACATTAAAAGTCAAGTCGAAGTTGGAATCTGATTACATGCAAAAAAAATGCCGAGCAGATAGCTCGTATTAGTTTATGACACTGCTTTAGTCCATTGGGTTGCTAAGCTCTTTCCAAAGTAGGAACCAATTTGTTGTAGTAAATAGCTAGTAATTTTTTTCACCAAGCACCTAATTGTGTGCCTTGGAAGCTATTTGTAAAGGCCAATTCACATTCTAGGTGGTTAAGGATAGTTAATAGCTATAAGTCTGTTACCATGTTCCACTACACCTTTAGGTGAGATTGGAGTCAAAGTCTAATCATAGTAAACAAAATATTTCAAAGTATTTTCATATTCTATAGAGCTACACTGATCATTGGTTTATGATTGATGACAAAGTTTAATCACGTAGTGGTTTACTTCGCTTATTCCCCGATGTCCCAATTTATTAGGCGTCGAATTCCTCTCGCGTTTCGTTTCAAAATCGATACAGATATTTGCGTCCCTTTAGCACTTCGTCAGGGTACGAAAATAGAAAATTTTACCATAGTAGCATTTCAAATGTCTTCCACACGATGATTTTTGTGTCACTTAATTCAATATTAATTTTATGTCGAAATGCTTTTTTTTAGTTGCTGATAGGTTACCTTTTTGACTACTATCTAAACTGATGGTAAGTGATGATGTGGTCGACGATGTTGGTTAGGCTAACCTAGAATTATTGGCTCTCAAAGACAGCTGCCGGAACACATCTTTAGGTGCTTGGCGACAGATTTTCTACTTGAGGGCGGTAGCTAGCCCGGCGGGCATTCGCAAAATGCCCTACCAACATGCTGTAACGACTGCTATCCTAAGTAAGCGTCAGAACCCCTGGACCAAGTGTGATTTTTTATGTTTGGATACTATCAAATTACAATACCTTTTTGATACCATTTGATACCTCAATTTAATTATTTAGTACCTCGATGGACAGTGAAAAAACATTAAATGAAAAAAGCCAGTCATTCTGATGTCAGGTTGTCTGGACCACATATTTTTTTACATAGTTAGAGACAATGTAACTTAGTTAATTCTTTGTAAGTATTTAATAAATTTTTAGTGCTTATCATTTTTTTTTAAATTTTAAGGCGTCGCGGAAAAAAAATATAGATGAATTTAAATTGTGCTATGTATTTGATTTTTATTTTACAAAATAAAATGTTGAAGAAAGTATAGGCGCCAGTGTTATAGCCGGCTGTCTAAGTGTCCAACACTCTTTAAAAAAACTCTTGTTAATGGTACTTACTGTTAATTATAGTCAAGAGTCCGGCTGTATGCCATATGAGCAGCAACAAGTTACTCATGTCTACGCGCGTAGTGTCATTTTTTATGGTATTGTGACGGAACAAGCTTGAGGCCCACCTGATGTTAAGCAGACTAACTGCCACTGACTCAGCCTATAACAGGTGCACTTCCTCGCAAGTATTGCATTGGGAGACGAATTGCACTGTCGTAATTTGAGACATACAGTTGTTAAGTCTCATGTACCTGTAATTTTACTGGCTCTCAAGGACTACTGCCGAAATACACTGTTAGGTGCTTGGTGACATATTTTCTACTTAAAGGTGGAAGCTAGCCAGGCGAGCACATGCAAAATGCCCTTCCACCATGCAGTGAAGCTCAAGCCGACATTCTCATGTACGCGTAAATATACACTCGAGAGCAATGAATCCGGGTCACTTAAAGAATCCTAAAAATCTCGGAAACTAAAAATGCTAGGTTAATGCAATAAATTGTATTTAATAGACAATGTAATACTCCTTAAATGAAGGTATTAAAACTTCTTAGTTATTGTAAAGTTATATCATAAAAAAATCAAATTTGAAAAAGGGCCACTTTCGAAGATGGAACTACGAAATTACAGCATTTGGTTTTGCTTTTGTTTGTAATCTGTCATTTATGTGGGTACATAAACCATGTTGATAGTGCTCTATATTCATTATTCAAGCTGAAATTATGTCGCTTACGCCTGAAGAATGCACCAGAATACTTACAATGCTGGAAACCGGCCGGAGTCAGCGCGATACAGCCAGGACTGTCGGTGTGTCGCTGTCAACAGTACAAAGAGTTCTCCGACTTTACGAAGAAACTGGTTCTAACCTACGCAGACCAGGAACGGGCAGAACCAGGTGTACCACAGCACGAGAAGACCGATACTTGGTGAACACCATGCTTCGAAATCGCTTTCTCACAGGAACTGAACTCACCAATCAGTTTCGACGCCTCGGAGGAAGTAACCCAAGTGCATGGACAGTAAGACGTCGGCTTGCTGAATCTAACTTAAAACCCCTTAGACCTGCAAACGGCCCTAAACTGGAGCGTGGGCATCGTATTTCGAGACTAAGATATGCCCAGAGCCACGTAAATTGGAGTATTGAAGATTGGTCAAAAGTTATGTTCTCCGACGAATCAAAATTAATGCTCTACAAGCACGATGGAAGACACAGAGTGTATCGAAGACCAGGGGAAAGATTCAAGCAAGCATGCATCGAAGAAAAAGTAGCCTACGGTGGTGGGTCTGTACTTGTGTGGGCCGGAATTTCTTCTGAAAGTCGCACAGAGCTGGTGATCATAGAAAACGGCTCTTTAACTAGCGTAAGATATGTGGAAGAAATCCTCAATGATCACGTTGGTCCATTTATGGTCAATTTAGGTGAGGATGCTATATTTATGCATGACAATGCCCGACCTCATACAGGTAGGATTGTGAATGACTACCTTCAAGAGATGAACATTACTCGTATGGAGTGGCCAGCGCGCAGCCCGGATATCAACCCGATCGAGCATGCTTGGGACGAGCTAGGCAGATGCGTAAAACAACGAAACCCTCCCCCAATCACGCTTCGTGAGCTCAAAATTGCTCTCACAGAGGAATGGGAGAATATTCCCCAAAATCGTATAAGGAACTTGGTGTACAGCATGCCAAACCGCGTAAACGCAGTAATGGAAGCACGAGGAGGCAATACGAAGTATTAAAATTCAAGAAAATCGTAATAAAGTTCAAAAATTTCATGTTTCCTATTTTTGTTTTAAGGAGAGATCAGCAGTTTTTTTCTTTATGTAATTTTGTGTTAATAAAATGTATGGTGACTCATATTTTTTTTACTTTCATTTAAGGAGTATTACATTGTCTATTAAATACAATTTATTGCATTAACCTATCATTTTTAGTTTCCGAGATTTTTAACATTCTTTAAGTGACCCGGATTCATTGCTCTCGAGTGTAATCAATATGTAGCAGTAACATTATATTTTTGTTTGTAGGTTAGATTGTTGTCAAACGTTTACCTATCTGTAATAAAACATAGAAACAAATAAACTTTGGTAGGTCAATTCACGTTACATAACTATAGTTTTACTCCGTTCTCTTAACATGGTTGAATAATAGAAACGAATAGTCTTATTCAAAGTAAAGTTTACAATGATAGCTAAATTCCTTACACACACAAAGTTTTTACACAACAGGGCATAATTGATAAGTTTCAAGATTGAACATTTAGGTAGTATGGATTTCAAAGTAGGTTCGTTTAGTGCTGTATCAAGTAGTCTGTCAGGCTGAACACTGACTCAGCATGAACAAAGCTATTAGCTCCTGGCAACGCGCCAGTGTCAGTAGCGGTGCACCAAAAACCGCTTAAATTTCACCATTTAAAACATATATTAAAATATAAACATAAAACATGAAATTAAGATTTTCGAAAACGTAATAAAACAAAATAATATCTCTATTGGACATTCCATCTAATTTTCCTGCTAAGCGGACGTGACGTCAACATTCTTTCGATTAGGTGCCGTGACGGTTATGACGCCACGTTGGCACAACTGGAAAATAGTTTTAAAATACTAATTTAATGTTTTCTTCATATATTTTTATTAATTATTATGGATTTCCTCGGTGTGACGCCTGAATCTATTACTGGTCTTAATCTATTTACAATGAGACTGGTCAAATGTACTTATACTGAAATGAGTTTTTAGTTTTGTAGGATATCTTCCATTCTTTCTAAAAGGTTGTAGTCAATATTCATCCTATTGTCATCAATAAATTTCCTTACAAGAAGATTATGCATAAGATTCCCGAATTAATTGAGCTTTTGATTACGATTCATATAATGGCATGCAAGCATTTTATTCTTATATGCAAGCCACTACGATATTTTTTCAATGCACTGGTGATATTGGCTTTTCTCAATTATTTTTTTCGTTAATTTATTAGATTGAACTCCTGATGAATAACCCCCAGAATAGCAATATATAACTTCAGAAATACATTTATTTTTTCGTAATTCCATCCATGCCAACCAAATACCAACTGCAGTATTTGCAGAATTCCGAGAAAATTCTATTGATCGTCAAACGATTTTCCTGTTTATCCCCCACAAACAAAACTGGAATTCCTCTGAATATCGCTGACATGCCTCAAATGTCTGTAATATTGTTGCTAAGATCCAAAGTGCAGGTTATTTTGAATCTTAAGCACTTGACACAAGCTTCGAATTTCTTTATATTATGTCGAGGTTATTTGTGGTCAGCTAGATTTGTTTACTGTCTTTGGAACTTGACGTTTACAAAGTAGGGTTCAAATTAAACCGGACACTGCAGATATGTCTTAAATGCTGAATCCTGTTACTTCCCTGAAACGTGTCAGTTACATAGTAGTCAACAAAGCGACGTCTATAGGTATGGGAAGTGTACTCATAACGCTTTACCATTCAATCGTGGTTCCGTAGTTTAAATACAAAGAGTTTAAACTCAGTGAAATTTTACGAGAAAATATATTATTATTCGAAAAAACTAGCAAACCAGAAGCATATATACTAGGGCCAAGGATAGGCATACAAAATTTCAACGAATTAAATAATCATGAATAAATTAAAAATAAACATAATGTCTCTATATACGCGGAGACGATATCATCATATTCCAACAATTATATTAAAAATAAGAAATCTCATTAAAAAAAATTTTTTAGTGAAGAAAATATATAATTTTACGATAAACTAGGAAACCAGAAGCATATATACTAGGGCAAAGGATATGCATGCAAAATTTCAACGAATTAAATAATTATGAATAAATTAAAAATAAACATAATTTCTATATACGCGGAGACGATATCATCCATTTATAAGTGAAATTCAATTGTTATCAATATTTATGTCATATCGGTTTCTTGGTATTGGTACTTGGTATTTCAATTGTGAAGAAAGCGTTTATACACAAAAATGTGAAATATGTTTCTCGTAAAGCTAGACCTTTATATTGCAGGTGTTGTTGTGTAGGGCAGGACCATATGCAGTGTGGTATAAAACAGGTTTGTAGGCTCAAATATATATTTGTTTGTTTTATTGTCAAGTTATGTTATTGCAGTATTCGAAAATAAAATATATCGATAATCAAAAAGGATTTCGAACTAATTTAAATTATAAATAACATTATCTAGTGCTGCTACTGGCCACTCAACTTGTGGACACTTGTGGACAAAATTTCCAGTAGAAGGTTCTAGAGTTTAATGAACCCTGGTTTACGTGCTATTTCTTAGTAGTTAAACTATTTTATATATTACTATATTTCCCGGAGCGGTTTCGCCCGCTGGTATTTCTATTTTTTCACGTAATGTAGAATTTTCCTTAAAGCATTTTATATTGTTGCGTGCAGAAATAAACTCTCAATATAACTTTGATCAAACAAGCAGTAAGCCTTAGAGGTTCCCTTTTTTCTCAAACAAAATCAAAGCGAGTCTCGACCCATATATGTTCCTCCAAATTAATAACATCAAAGTTTATTTTCAATATTGCCAGATCTGATATTGCTAGGTAAAAAAATACTTATATTTCCCACAAATGACTTTCAAATAGAGTAACTGATGATTATGAAATAATTGATAATAAATGTATCTGAAGTTGAATCTGGGGTGGTCAGCGTTAAGGCATTTTGAACCACATAAGTACCTATACAATATATCGTCACTCTGTATTCCCCAAAGCGAATTCTAAACACCGATATTTTGCCACATTTGTTTTGGTTCTACGAAATAGGGGTTGAGCCTATTGTCATCATTCATTGCCATCTCTTAATATATAAGCATAGATCTAGACTACTGACTTCCAATGTCTGTAAGAAAGACTTATAATAATAAGAAACATTTTTAAAATAATTCAAGAACACATTAAATTAATATTTTAATAAAACACTTAAAATTATAAAAAAATATATCTAGTGACAATTCCGCTTAATTTTCCTGTTAAGCTGACGTGACGTCACCAACGCCACGCAGCCGATCCGGAAGAATTTTCGACGCGTTTCGCTTCTAAACGAAGCATCCTCAGGAGGTCTTGATTCTACGAGCGCACGATCGAGAAATATATATATATATATATTATTTATATATATATTTTTAATATTTTTAAAGTATTTTATTAAAATATTAATTTAATGTTTTCTTAAAATATTAAGAATTTTGTTGTAATTTTGTTATTAATAAATTTGGATTTCCGCAAAGTAACGCCTGAATCTATTCATTATCTTAAAGCCTTATAACTCAGTCTGATCCAAAGGGTCGCACCCAGGATCTCAAGATTCCAATGCGGTACTATATATATACTATATACATACAAACCATCAAGGTGGTAAATTTGTTTTCTTATACGGATATTTGTTAGATTAATACGTTGATTTGAAATTTACCAAAATTATAACGGCGAGAATGCTTTAATATTGATCCACAATGTTTCTCAATTCGAGTTCATACATATTCCAACAATTATATTAATTAGAGAACTTACTTTGTAGTTAAAGTAATAAGTATGTTACCGCCAGCTTAAGACGAGTACCCGAAGACACATATTTGATTACAGTAGCGTCGCAAGGCAAGGCTTTGATCAAACCCTAGAGATAAACGTCCCCGTTATTCGCAAATCAAATCAAAGCAGGTATCGATTGGGGCTCACCGAAATCTAAACAAGTTTCTTATATGTGATTAGTAGTTACATCAGCCAGACATTGTCAGTAAAACAAAGCTTTCTAAATAATTAAAATACAGCATCTTAATCAATCATAATCGCGTTCAGGCTATTTGGAAGGGTCACCACGTAAGCTACAGTTCTTTGTTTTCATGTTAAAATTTTATCCTACCGACATTTGTCCCGGTAAACATGGTAGCAGTAATATTGAGTTCATCTCGCCGCCATGGTCTATGGCACCGTGGTCTGATGGCGTGGTCTGTTTTTACAAATAACGTTAAAGTATATTTAACTTCTGTCATAAATATATGAAGCACTTTAGAATCTGCGAAAGCTTGTTCATTTTCCAATAAATAGGCTGTTTGCTTTTTTGCATGGTGGTAGGGCATTTATTTGAATGCCCGCCTAGCTAGCAACCACCCTCAAATAGAAAATCTGTCGCCAAGCACGTAACGGTGTGTTCTGGCAGCTGTCCTTGAGAGCCAGTAATTCTAGGTTAGCCTGAACAACATCTTCGACCACATCATCACTTACCATCAGTTGAGATGGGTGTCAAAGGCTTAACTATCTGGAATAAAAAAAAACATCAAATGTCTTAAAAAACAGTTGGATTCAATAAACAGGAATCAACCATTTGTTTTACTATTTTTTTCTATCTATAGCAGGTCCATGATTGAATACATTATTGTACCCTTTCTGTTCGTCTTACGCTTATTATGTAGTGAGAGAAATAGTAGATTGTTATACAAGGGTCGAAAGGAATCAACTCCCATACGAGGTATTTATTTTTTTTTTTTTTTTTTATCTTTATTTAAGGAGCTTTTTCGCTCAGCGAATATGCCGCTCCGTATGGCATCAAAATTATACAAAACAATATACATAATTACACTTAGCTATTATTAATACCACTTAGCCATTATTAATACCACTTAGCCTGTTTTTTAGACCAAGCTTTACCAGTGCTAGTACCATTTTGGCCTTGTGGGACGTAGGGAATGATAGGTAACTATTACACAATCCAATAGAACTGTCATCGAGTAATGCCCTTCTAGCTACTTCGTTTCGGACACATTCCATTAAAATGTGGTACGCATCTTCGTCTTTGTTACAGGCCGTACATAAAGGTGAACTCATTTTGCGCATTAGATGAGCAAACTTATTCAAAGGAATGTGTCCGGAGCGCAGTCTTAATAACAGAACCAGGTCTTGCCTATCAAGCATGCTGTTGTCAATCCACGGTGAGCTCAGTGGCTGCGGCTGGATAGTTCTAAACCAGATTCCTTTTTCTCGTGATCTAACATCAAAATATTCTTTCCATAGATCCCGACAAACCTTTTTCACAATAAATAAACAGTCACTATAAGGTGGGCACAAGGAAAAATCAACGCCGTCATTACACGCCTGTTTTGCCAACAAGTCAGCAGTCTCATTGCCGCTTATGCCAATGTGGGATGGAATCCACTGTAAAATAATCATTTTAGACTGTGATAGCAATTCCAAAATTGATTTTAATATTGCATAGGCAATCGGTAGACCTCGAAACGTCGAAGTACATCGAGCCAAATGTTGAAGTGCACTTTTTGAATCTGTGAAAATAACAGCTTTCTTAATGTCAATTGATTCCACATAAGATAAGGCTTCAGCGATTGCGATGAGTTCTGCGTGCATTATTGATATGTTACTGTTTATTTTAAGTTTCACACTGGCTTGATTTGTTTCGTCAAAAAAGGCCGCCCCAATGCTACCGGCTTCTTTCGACCCATCTGTAAATATTTTGTAGAATTCTAAATATTTTAAAATCGTCTCGTTACATATGTTACTTAACTCAGATCTGTTATAATCACGCTTAGCTTTAGTTAAAGGTTCAATAAATTTTATTACATTATGTAGATTTATGCTATTGACCCAGGTAGCAAGGGAAAACATTTCTAATTTTGAACTTGAGTGAATAGGGGTGTCCTTTATGGTATCATATAGTGTAACTAGTAAAGGTATTTTCTTGCTTCTCCAATAATATGTTTCTTTTAACGCATGTAACTGTTTTATCGCTTCTAACGCAGGTCCGTCCTTAAATGAACACATCTTGAGGCAGAATTTACCTGCTAAATAGTGTCTCCTAACTTCCAGGGGTTGTAGCTGAAGGTCAACTTCCATGACATGTATTGGAGTCGTTTTGATGTACCCACCAATTACACGCATAGCCAGATTCTGCATTCTATCTAGTTTTAGTAAATGTGTTTTACAACTACTGCCATACAAAAAACTGGCATAGTCTAGTCTACTTCACGCAAGAGAGATGTATAAACGTCTTAGATGTTTTGGATGTACTCCCCATCCCGATCCAGATAGCACTTTAAATAAATTTAGATGCTTTGTTATTTTACCCCGTAGCTCATTTATATGTTTCGCCCATCTTAACGCGCTGTCCATCCATAAACCGAGATATCTCACTGAATCTACCAATTCTAAGCTGATACTATTGAGTTTCAAATGTATGATTTGATTATTATTTATTGTCCTTTTTTTAGTAAAAATACAAACTTTACTTTTGTTTGGTGAAGCTTCTAATCCAATGTTTGATAGAAGCGTAGAAAGAACATTTAAAGCCCTTTGCATATTATCAAAACAGCATGTAAGGTTTTTGTGTCGAAAGAATAAAACGAAATCATCGGCATACTGTGAAATAAATACGTTATCTATTTGTTTACATATATTCATCGTTGCGATATTAAACAAAAAAGGAGACAATGGATCGCCTTGAGCTAACCCTTGTCTTGTTTTTCTGCAAAGGGTAACATTATCAATGATAATATTTAAATTCCTATCGACTAAAAAATTCCAAAGATATTCGCACATTCGTATACCTACATCTAGTTTGTCTAACATTTGTACGAGCGCCCTTATGTCTACATTATTATATGCATTGTTTATATCGATAAAACATGCAAGAGATAGCTGATTTTTGGTGAAACCTGTTTGAATCATAGTGACCAAATAACTGAGATTTTCTAAGCACGATCTAGACTTTCGGAAACCTATAGAAAAGTCAGAAAACACACCTTTATTTTCTAGGAACCATTCCAATCGTTTGTTAATGATTAAGTGAAATATTTTACATAAGCATGATATAAGAGATATAGGCCGCAGCGATGAGTCAGAGCTCGGGTCTCGACCGGGCTTAGGTATCGGTATAATGTGTATGTCCCGCCATTGTTTTGGAACGAAACCGTGCGTAAGGAATTTATTGTACAACTTTTGCAACATATTCATGGCTTCTTCGGGTAAATTTCCTATCATAGAAAACGATATTTTATCTAGGCCAGGTGCAGTGTCAGATGTTTTAATGCATTTTCTAATTTCGTCTACTGAGATTGGCGATTCTAGGTTAGTGTTTGTTGAAAAAAATGCTGGTCTGGTATCTAGGACAAAATCAGGTGTTAAATTATGCAACAATAATGTTATGCAGTCTTTGTCTAAGCACCTATTGTGCGTCTTGGACCCTTTTAGCCACTTCATGCGCTTCCATACAACGCTAGAAGACGAAGTATTATCTATAGACGTGCAGAAGTTGTGAAAGGATTCTTGTCTTGCCTGTCGTGTCAATTTCTGTGCTGCAGCAATTTTATTCTTAAGGAGCGTTAAATTATTAGGTATCGGGTTACTTCTAAATGTGCTGAGGGCCAAACGACGCTCGGCTACAGCTTTCGATAAAGAAACACTCCAGTAAGGTTTGGGCCTGAAATTACTGTAAGGGTTTTGATTAATCTTCATATACGGAATATATATGTCTGCCGCTTTATTTATTTGTTGTACAAAGCAGTCGTATGCTTCTTGGCAGTTTTCTGGTAGAGTGAGATCGATAAATACCCGTGTTAAAAATGTTCTATATGAAGACCAATCAGCCTTTTTGAAGTTTCGTTTTTTAATTGGATTAATGTGCGATACACATTCTGATGATATTTTTATCATCAAGTGATCACTGCCCAAAGATTCATTAGTGACCTTCCAATTAAATTTTACTGCAATGTCAGTTGAAATAATAGATAAATCTGGAGAGGACTTCTGTAACCGACCGTCTACTAATTTAATCCTAGTTGGTGATCCATCATTTAGGGTAATAAATTCAAAATTAATTAAAGAGTTAAAGATTTGGTAGCCACGTGCCTCCGTTTTATAGGACCAACTACTATGGTGCGCGTTGAAGTCACCAAGCACCAACGTTTTTCTATGACACAATGAAAATAATTCGTCCCAATCTCCTTGAGATGTATCAATAGAAGATGGACAGTAAATTGACAAAATATTCTCTAGTGACGAACAATTTAAAATTTTAACGTGTAAGATTTCAATACCTGAGTTAGATACGTATGACTGCACCTCTTGAGCGACAACTGAAAAGTGTGTCAAAATTGCTACACCTCCCCAACCTCCTGCCCTATCCCTACGAAAAATATTATAGCTACTTACTCTCATATCTAATTGTTGTTCGTACCATGTTTCACTTAGAGCTGCAACGTGGACCTTCTCCTGCGCTAGTAACTGTTCAAGTGATACAAGCTTATTCCTCAAACTTTGACAGTTCCATTGGATTATGTTTAACTTATATAAACGTTGGTTGTTATCCATCATAAACCAAAAAAGGTTTTATAAAAGGCAAATCCCTGAAGTAGTTTGCCAAAAATGATACTAGCCATTTAACACAAGTTTTTGCAGCTGATTTAAATTTATCAATAATTAGTCCATTCTCACTAAAAAATATATCCTTTATGCTTTCCAAAAATCCATTAAATGTAAGATTCTCCTCCTTCTCACTATAACATTTTTTCTTTGTTTTCTCTCCCCTCTCTTCATGTTTGTTGGTTGGTCTGGCCTCACAATCTGTGTCCGTGTAACAACCTTCCCAATCAAAGCTTAAGTCATTATTTACTTCTTGGTTGTACTTTGTTTTTTTAGATTTTTTGCCGTTCTTCTTCTTTTTATTTTTTGCTGTTAATGTAGGGTCATCGCAAAGTATGGGTTCTAGCGGCTGATTATCTCTACTGGTTGAAGGAGTCAAAATAGAAGCATAAGTTTGTGTGGTTTGAGTTGCTGGGAATATGGTATTAAATTCTTCTTCTCCAATATTATGGCCTAGTCTGGGGTGATAAGCCGTCTCTGTTTGGGATCCATACACTACTGCATGTGACCGTTCTTCAACTTGCGGTGTATTAATCTCTGGTACGTACATCGTTTGCGCTTTACGGTAGGTACAATTAAAATCAGCCATTATACCTCTTATTTTTTTCTCCTTAATATACATAGGGCACTTTTTGCTAAGAGCTAGGTGATTACCCGTACAATTCACACACACAAACGTTGTAGATTCGCAATTCTCGTGGTTTTTGCCGCATTTGGGGCAGACAGTTCTTTTTCTAGGGCACATTTTTCTAGGATGACCAAACTTCCAACAGTTAGAGCATTGAGTAACCGGGAAAATGTATGGTTCAACTCTCACCCGTATTCCATGTGCGTAAACATATGAAGGAAGAGACGATCCCTTAAAACATATCCTCACGCATTCACTTTCAGTCCATCCAGCACCGTTGTCTGATCTTCGTGTCAAGCGTTTAATCGATAATATATCAAGATCACACTGTATTGTATCCACCATATTTTCCTCACTCAAATCGAGCTCAACATTTCTAACCACCCCGTAGGAAAAACCAACATCTGATGTTTTGAAAATTCTCCAACCACGTCTTTGTATCTCTTCGGAACACATTAATGTTTTAAGGCTACCTTCATTCGCAAATCGTATCATTATTTTAAAAGCATTTATATATTTGATTTGCATAATATCCAATATATTGTTATCTTTCATTATACGTGCAAAAGCAAATTGTTTGGGTAATTCCACTCGAGATGTTATAAATACGTCTAAGTTTTCTGCTGGGCTTGTTTCTTCTGTTGAGTAGTCTTTGCGGATTCTGTGCCTTTTTCCATCTCTTCCGACCATAATCCAATTTTCTTCTTCATCTTCATCTCGTCCACGTTTGCTCCTCATCTCCAAATTAGTTTCGCTTGCCATTCCCATTGCTACTGATTGAGTACTATCTTCAACATGCTGCGCAGAACTTTCTTCTATATTGTCAGCATAATTTCTTTCTTCTACCGGTCGAATCATATCCTCTTCCATCGCGAATAAAGTGCACTCAAATGCACAAAACCCACGACGCGTCGCGCGGAATGCGCGCGGTACCGTTATCTGGTCAATCAATACGAGCGCTCTAAACAATACGCTCTCACGAGTTATCTCATCGACAGCTACGGTCGAACTGACGAGGTATTTAGTCGCCCGAGAGCAGTGAGGGCGGCTATAGTCCGAGTAGGAATTGATGACTTTCACTAGTGTTAAACACTTTAGTTTTTACTACGAATATAAGGAAAGTTAGAACAATTTGTGAAATGAAAGTAAAATTATATTTATTAATTCAGTAAGTATATATTAATTACTACCCCGCCTAATTATATAATCTTTTTTAAATTTTAAATATGGAACAAGATGCGTATTCGTCGGGGGCCATCCCACTAATATGTTTTTTTTTAAATTCACACTGCTCATAAACAGAATTAGTGACTAAAATGTTCATATAACATACAGTAACTTGAGAATCTCACATTAATTTTGCTAAAAACAAATTCTGTTTTATAACAGAATTAATGTGCCTTTATGTGTGCAAGCACATGCTTTTCGCCTGTACATAAACACAAACGTAGTTGTTATTATTCGTGTTATTACAGGACAGTAAGTGACAACGAAAAAAAATAAACATCTAATTTTGTTTTCACCAATGGTTACCATGGTTAAAAGTATACACATTCCGCCCTAGAGAAGGAAGCATTTAAAATGAGTTTTTCCCGCCCTTAGGTGCGGGGAGCAGACTCTTCCACCCGCTACTCGGATCAAACAAACACACTTTCCGAGTATGAGAAATGAAAACATATTTTACTGATTCCATACGAGTATAATATGAAACATGGATAGTAAGATGAGGAGATCATGTGTATATTTTGGCGTATTAATTTGCTTATCGCCAATATACATATTACATAAACTGTATTTTGGCTCCCGCTGTACTTAAAATTACATTAAAGTAGTTACACAGGTAGTTCCAATAAGATTAATATTGTAAACATTCTTAGAATAAATATCCTGCGCGACTGTCATAGTAAAAAAAAAACTAAAAGAGATGGATTATGAACACAATACGTTTTTGCCAGCCCATAAAATTTGGTAGTATCAACATTGGGGACTAGGAGCCCTGCTGCGTATTGTTTAATAAAATAGTAGCGGAAGTGAGTACATTCTACGAGTGTATATTTTGACATAATTTCGTTTTCTTTTCTTTGAAGCCGATGCCCGTTATTGTGTACGAAAAAAAATAAGATGATTTTCATTATCATTCAAATTAGAGGCCCTATTTTTCTTTGGTACTTATAGAATCTCAATGTAGTTTAATGTCGTCATCTATATCGACAAAGAAACGCAATGAACGGTGTATATTGGTAATGAGTATTGATAGTTATCAAGTCACGTCATAGCTATATATATATATATTTCTGGGGTAATATTAACCAAGCGTCGTAGACTTCTTACACGACTACTGCTCAAAAAGGCGTATTATGTATTCAGGGTTCATGTATGTTAATGTGTGTATCTATGTTTGTGAGTTTCTTTATTCCATCGTAACTTCTAAACGGTTTAAACTATTTTAATGGATGATATATCATTAGATTACCCATGATAGCACAGATGACACTAAGTATATAAAAAAGTAAAAAAAAAACAAACTGGCAGATTTTAGACGCCACATTGTGACAATTTTTTTTTGTCTCAAACTCTTTGATTAGCGATATCAAACTTAAGAGGCATTTTACATTTTAATGCGGTATACGAAGATTTTAAGCGCTTAATTTACTATCATAGGTAATATCTACAAGTTGTTTAATAATTGATAAAAATAGAATAATTTGTTCTCTTTTCAGTTAATGTACCAGATTTACAAACATAACATTAATTATTTTGTAGTGACCAATGTCCCGCACCTTGTTTTACGAATTAAAGTACACATAGCCAACTTCAGAGTTCTATCTCTTGTATAAAGATTCATCAAATTAACTAAAAAAAAAACTGTGCATCAGGCATATAATCCTGTTGACACATAGTGTACTAGAATATCGATAATTAATCGTCATTGTAGAAAAAAAAATAAAGATCTTGCGCCAATTTCCACGAATTATATCAGCAGTTTACCACGATATATTGCGTGTAATTCCAAACAGATATTATATGAAAAGAAAGTTCATTCTTTAATTAATCTGTTCTTTAATAAATTGTGATATTAACTCTGTTTTGTTAGACAAGAAAAAATATTAAACATAACTCGAAATGCTCATAAATTGAAATGTACAAGCGCGAGGCGATCAGTACCGCGCGAGCGCCCGTCGAGGTAGGACCTGTGTTCGTTTTGCCTTGCTCTGACGTTTCTTACGCGGAACGCTTAGACGCAAGTTTATAGTGCGACCACAGAGTTTTGATCATGTCTTTTTTTTTTTAAGTAACAAACTATACTTTATATTTGTTGTCCATAATATAAGTATTGTTGTCTTGTTAAGTAACTACATCTTTAGTTTCTGTTCATCCATTATGTTAAAAAAAGGAAACGTCACAATTGTGCAGCCTTATACAGCGTTATTGGAAAAATGCTAACAACCTCAGAGGGTTGACTTCTTCTTTTTGGTCTGCTAGTTTTTATATTATTCTAGTTTAAATTAGTAACTCACTATAACTTTTGTTTTAGGAGGATAAGATGACAGGCGAATAATTGATTTCTAATATTTTTGGATTCAGTTAATGTCTATAAGTGAACACAGTGATAACTTCAGCTGGAAATTAAACTACCTTCCTAATTTGTACAAACCGGCCTCCCGGCTTTTTCATCAGTTGTACAAACCGGGATACCAGCTAGCGGTCGATAGTCGTATTTACAAATCTACCATAAAATCTGCGTATGTCCGACTTTCATAATCCAAATGGTTATCAAAAGGATGCATCCTTGCCCATACAAGAAAAATCCATATTTTTCTGAGATAACGGAAGTATTTTGAATATTTTGATGAAATCTGAAACCAGCACAAATTACATTTTGGCCCCAAAACATTACGTCATTTCATATTAATCTCGTAACTACGTCAACTGTTATAAACCTAGAAAACCGCAATTTTGCATATGTATAAGTAATTTTTCACTCGATACATTTTGCAACGCAAACACTTACCGATGCAAATTTGCGTATTAAATAATCTCGTAACTAATTTTAAACTTCTAAACCAAATCGGAATTAATACAGGTGTATATATTACATGTAAATAATAATATCAAAGAAGGATCAAAGCCGTAGGTGGTATAGTTTTTCAGAAAAAAATATTGCTCTCCAATACAGTTTTCCCGCCAAAGTTCTTAAAACAATTGGGTTGTTTTAATCTTGTTACTTTAAAATATTTGGCGTACAAATCTGTAACAATTCATGGCTAAAGAACAATAGTAAATTATCATATTAAAAGAAAAATCGAAGTTCTAGGTGAGTTAGTTACGAAAAAATAAAAAATTAAAATAGCAATTAAATTACTATTTCCCACCATTTTTGTCGTGTGTTCAAAGCCCATTTCCAGTATTTTTTTCTATAAAAAAGTGTATTATCATTTATTTTCCATAGAGGAAATAGTGAGCATAAGAGTATATAGTGAGGATTGCATTGGTACCAAGAAGTATATATGTTGATTATAGATTGCATCAAAGATATTCGATTTAAAAACAAAAAAACCTCAAAATCTGTAAATATATATTTACATTTCGCTGTTTGGTCTACTCAAACTAAATGGATGAAAATGTTATTTATTTAATGGTATAGGTGATATATTGTGGTATGGGAATATGAGGGTGACATGTTTAAGTAATGGAAAACCAAAAACGTCATGGGACGTTTGTGGTTGGTACTAAGTTGTTTTCCGGATGCACAGAAAAATAAACCTCAATCCTATGCATGGTCATTATGGCAGACAGTGTTAACGACTGGATATAGATACTGAAGAGTGTGAACGAAGAAAATAGCAATTTTTGGAAAATTTAAAAGAAAGAGCTTTTAGTCCGCAGCTTTTGATCAATGCCGTTACGTCAAATATTTATATAATTTTAAGCCGTGTAATTTTTTAATTATTTAAGTTTATTGTTACAATAAATGATTCAAACATATCTATTTTTTATTCATCAAGGATGAAATGTAAATATACCATTCACGATGTAGGTTGACTATTTAATGTACATGTCTACTTCTTTTCTATAACATTAGCAAGTAATCGACAAGAAATTGATTATTTACTCATGCCAATCACACAATTTTTAAATTCGCAACTTACATTTCTTTATTAATGAGTGCTAGTATCAAAATATGTTACTCACAGTCACGCTATTCCGTCGTCACTTCTTTCGCCTGTGTAAGCGATGCGCTGGCATTTACCTAAACTTCAGTAGCGTGATTTTGTGAAATGGCTCTTAAGGCCTTTAAGAAACGATTACATAAGTATAATATATAAATTTCAATGGAACGGTAAAACTCTTAACGAAAATAAATAATTTGCAGTAAGGTTTTTTACTTTTTAGTTCATTCATACTTGTTTAAGGAATATCATGGCTACATCAAGAATATAATGTACAATAACCTTGGGTCTACAATACTCCTTATTCCCTGATTTAAAATAGAGAAAAAGTAAAAAGATACACCAAAATAAATATTAAGCCATTTCGGGTGATTCCCAGTAAGCTGTTTAGTTACCGTAAAAATAAACACTGAAATTGTAAATGGCCATTACGTTTGTTGGAAAAGCTTTTTGCCTTTTGGTAGAGACTAAAGTTTCAGTAATTGTTGTAAATAGTTTTTTATGATATCGTTATGGTACAAGTACGAGGCCCCAGGAGGAACCTATACCCTTCAACACAGTAATGTTAACATTACTGAACTACATACATACATTACATACATTACTACATACATTAGTGTTGGCGTTAGAAATAGGTATGACGGCAGTACTTCCTCGGACGACTTCGCATAAAGACTTCTACTAGTACAAGAATTCAACTGCTACTAGAAAATTAATCTCAGAGTTTAGAAAAGATCAAACGTTTTATAAACATTGTTTATTAATTTAAACAGGCGTCAAGCAGGCATTATTGTAAACATAACAATATTAAAATTATAAGGTTGCCTCATCATTTACAAGTTTGAAACCAATTGCAAAATTGGTCTTGTTTGTAGTACAACACAATTTGAACTATAGGTGTCGCTCCATCCCGATACGATAGTTGAAGAACGAGAGCAAAAATTTGAGTTATGAGTTATTGTGTCATGTTAGCTCATTTGGTTAGAGCATACCCTGGCTAAAGGGGTAGATGGACGCGGGTTCGAATCCCGCACATGATTATAATTTTTTCTCTCGTAAATTTTTCACATTGTAAGGTGTACAAATATAAATTAATTTGTATTAATGTGAAGTTATTTTTTATATAAAATACTAGCTGCCGCCTCGCTTCGCATGGGTATTAAGCAAAAATTCAAAAATTATAAATTTAATCACATAAAAAAGTAGTTATTGTATCACAAGTGTAATAGTTAGACATATGGTATTGCGGATTTTTTGTAGATATTGATGTGCTCCATAAAATTGTAGTACATCACTTTGCTCTATTATCATTCATTTCCGCAACGTACGCGTAAAAAACATTATATTTTTTTCTCTTTACATCTAGAGATCTACTTTTTTTTAAATATTCTATAGCCTATGTTCATCCGAGATAATGTAGGATTCTAATTGGGTAAGAATTTTTCAATTTGGTCCATTACTTTTTAAGTTTATTTGTTACATACAAAAATACAAATCTTTCCTCTTTATTTTCTTATAAAAACTAACGTGGTTTTCACACATTTTAGTAACTAATACGTGATAACTCACGTGAATAAGCCAGATAGGTCCGACTATAGTTTCAACCACATTCGGTGATCTTTTTCAAAAAGATCTCGGGGTGCCCGAGTGACGTCTCGCTTAACACTTTCTTCTTTAATTTGTTTTATCAAATACGAAATTAAGATAAATCATTAATATCCCAAAATGTTAATGTCCAATCAGATCAGAAGTAAATTCAACAAGAAATAATGTTATCTAGTGCCGCTACTGAACACTCAAACTTGTAGACAATATTCCCGCTAGAAGGTTCTCTCAAACGCAACATTAAGTTAAATGAAGCATGTTTTAGGTGCTATTCCTCAGTAGTTAAACTATTTTATGTCGTACTAGTTCGCGGAGCGGTGGCGCTCGCTGTAATTTTTATTTTTTTCACGTAAAGTCGCATTTTTCTCCAAGTATTTTATATTTTTGCAAGCGGAAATAAACTGTTAACGTATTATAACTGAATTATTTGAAGTTATTCGTTTTTTATATTTGTTATTTTAGTTACAGTTTTAGTATAGTTTATTTAAGGGCACTTTTTTATTACATGAACGTAGTCGTAAAGGTAAGCTACGAGCTTGTTTAAGGGAAATGTGCACGAAGCCCCGTTGGGTGCTGATGTAGAATGTCAACCCCCCATCTCTACCCGTGGGTGTCGTAAAAAAGCGACCAAGGGTAACATACCAGAAGATAGGCAGCAGCAGTTTCTGATGAACTGATATCTCACACTGCGATCCCCATGTCGGCTGCCATGCGAGGGGATTCTAGCAAATCCCCCCCATATTAGGGGAGATTGTGTTCAGCAGTGGACTATCCGACTAATACAGTACTGCACGAAAAGATTTCAATTCAAACGTAGTTTCGTCATATACGAAAACTAAAAATAAACCTACATACTGAAAATGTTACAAAAGGCTTACTTACGATGAATCGGATTTATCAATAAAAATGGTACAAAGTACTCGAAAGCGTATTACCGTCTGCAAGTGAAGTTAACGTCGCAAAAGTGAAGTAAATAGAGACTAAAAACTCTCATTCAAGTTTGATAGAGGTAGCCGCTGAACTTTCTGTTTCTCACGGTTTTCATTCAGTAGAAGACATAAACTGCGAATAAATGGACTTATAATTTATTCGTAGGACATAAAGGAGAATTTGCGGCGAGAACTGAACTGAACTGAAAAATTATAACAAAATTTAAAAATGTTCTGATTATAGGATTAGTCGTTGGCGAAAATGAATCGTTTCTGAAGGAGCATACTTTGAGGAGTACAAAATAAATTTGGATGAATATCTAACATTGCGTGTATTATTGATCTTTTCCCGGTACTTTCTTGACAGAGTAGTATTTTAAATATCAAGCTTTCGTTGAAAATGTTCAAGCTTAACCTTTGCTTCTGGTTTGCCAGTTTTCCGGAAAAGTATATATTTTCAAAATAATTCAGGCAAATCGACTTCCAACTTATTTTAAAAATTTGAGAAAATCTGCAAACCAGAAGAATTAATATTACGCCATTTTGCCAAAAAAGTAATAAAAAACTTTGTTGAAAAAATCGACATATGTCAGCATGCTCGTGGTAGATAATCGCCAGATATAAATTTTCATTCATAATTGCCAAACTATTATCTTCGTCATACAATAAAAATTTGAATTATCTTCATCTAAATTCTTTGTTTTATTTTGTTTTAAGGAACAAAATTCTTGTTGAAAAACTCTTTACACCACTCCAGCTACTACAGTAAACGCATTTAGACAACCTACTAGTCATTGCAAACTCACAGGTAGTCCAAATGCCCCAGCCCACTACCAGTTGGCAGCGTGCTCTGCATGCTGGCAGCATTGCCCCGTTAAATTGCAATGTTTATTTTCTGAGTCAATATTGTTCTTAATACTAATTAAGAACAATACAATATAATCTTACTAAAGAAGATAGTAACAAGATGACTCTCTCTCATTCACTCTTCTGACTTAGACTTGATCTCGAATTTGTTTCCACATCTGACGTAGTTGTAATAGTAAGATCTATAAACCAATTTCAATCAAAACCTGATCACCCTTTTTGGCTATGATTGTAACATTATTGCATCACTTATACACAATATGTATGAGAGAAAAGATTGTATATTTTTTGCTTTTTATATTTTGTATGAACTTAACTATTGAAGAGGTCATTGTACGTATATTAAGATTAGATATAAAAAAGTTCAGTTTGGGTATCGGTGCTATTCAATATCATTATTTTTCATTACAACATAGTCAGCGGTGTTAGGAAATTTGTTTTCAATAAAACCTTGTGGAGATGTATTGTTTCACATATAATTTCTTATATATTTCAAAAAGTCTACTTATTTACTTGTTTATAAATAGTACCTCACGAAGAGATGATAAGTACTCGTATACATTCCACGCATTAACTTAATAAAATCAGTAGGTACTTTGTGGTATATTAAAAATTTCCTGCTTTGGCAGTACGAGATCTGCTTAAAAGCTCTAGAGGCAAGCCACAAGATACGATATCAGATCCAATACCTTTGATGAAACGTGCAGTATGCCCTTGAGAGGCAGGGTTTTCTAAAACAAAATCAATGCTAGTCTCGACTCATATATGTTCCTCCAAAATTGTTACCGTACACAGTGAATTTTCAATATTGTCAGGTCTGAGATTACCAGGTAAAATATAGTTATATAATTATATTATATATTATTATAATTAAATAATTCACTTTGTAGTTAAGGTCATATTAATGTTACCGCAAACCAAAGCCGAGTACCCAGAGCCCCATATTTGATTGACAGCAGCGACGCAAGGCAAGCCTTTGATCAAATCACAGTGAGAAGAAATTATACACAAATCCAAATCAAATCAGGTTTCGATTGTGTCTAACCGAAATCTAAAGCGTTTCCTTTTTTTAACCGGCGGTATGCCTTTATTAACAAAATACTACGAACTATATACAACACCACAGCTACTACAATAAAAGCATTTCGACAACCTATAAGTCATTGCAGACTCACTGGCAGTCCAAATGCTCAAATCCCACTAGTTAGCAGCTTGCCCAGCATGCTGGTAGCATTGCCCCGTTGAATTGCAATGCTTATTCGTTGAGCCAAATAAGTGCGAGCATTTCGATCACGCGTGGCATTGGCCAAGCGCTCTGATAAGTTTTGGAAAATACGATGACCTCCCAGTCCCCACAGACCCAACGACTCTACACCAAACGGCTCAAATATGTACATGGGTTACATATCAGCCAGACGTTTACAGTAGAATATAGCCTTCAGAACGTAGGTACTGGATCACCAATTGTTAAACATAGACCCCCCTCAGCGAGAAGAGGACTTGTTGTATATGTGTAAATGCTGTAATCCCCATGCTTAGCAGGCGTCTCAAAGATTGTATTTCGTTTTTCGATCGTGCTGCTCCTACTTATCTAATCGCAGCGAGGATCAAGATTTATTTTTGTGAAAATTAGTCTTCATCGAATGCCAAGTGTTCACTACCCATCAAGAATTGGTATTTAAATATTTCACCATACCTTTTTATAAATTGTTGATATCCATGAAACGTCTTTCCATTTCAGGGGCGGACAAAGAAATGTTATATTTTGCTATATAATTATAGAATCCACTCGCTCTTTTATTTGACAAGTGTCAGGTATTTGTTTTGCTCACAATATAAGGATGAAGTCATAACTCTAAGGGCCTGTTTCAGAATGTTCGAGTAAGTTCCGGTTATACTACCCAGAACATATTTAATAAATAAAACACCATCTTTGCGTTTCACAGTCATCGATTTAGCCTATCCATCGGTTATAGCTTGAAACACACTGCATTTTATCTGTCATTTTTATCATTCAGTTATTTTATGCTCTGGGTAGTATAACCGGAACTTACTCGAACATTCTGAAACAGGCCCTTAATCTCCTAAGGGAAATATTTTTAACAACTGCGGGTGTAACTGATTGAAGTTTTACCACTTAAGAAGTTTCATTCTATAACTTAACACAAAATATTATAAATGTTTTACTTCCTAACTATCTTATGGCTTCTATTACAAGTTTAAATCTAGTTTGGACCTTTATGTAAGTAGTTCAGTTTTTGTCTTAATAATTGTATCCGTCCTTATTTTTAGTTCAGTTTATAAACTTATCGAATAACAAATCACAGAGAAAGAAAAATTTTATACCATTTGCGCTATTCGAACTCCCAACCACCCATTACGTTCTCCAGATTCTAAACCAACTCGTAACGAAGTGGCCTATTTTTTTCTTTTCGCTGTAATTTTGTAAGCATACTCGTTTAGCAGGAGTTAATGGAAGCAGATACATTACAATACTTATCGTATGTTAAACCTTATTTGGTACATACCATAGTTATATAGAATAATTATAGTACATACCATAGTTATATAGAATTTATGTAGTAAGTTAAAATTAAGTTTATAACAAATAAAATAAGGCGGAAAAAATATATATATATGTCGGAGAAGCATTATTTTCGTGGACATCGTCATTAGTGGTCGCGAGCTTAGTGGGCGTCATCAGGGTAAAATGCGGGCACAAAACACAATGATCACAATTTCACAATATTTTAATTTAGATTAAATAATATTTTGTCACTCCACATTAATATCGAAAGGAAAATCACAGTTAAGACCGAGCAGCGGGTTCAGGGCACCGATCTTACTTTAACCAACGAATATACTTTCAACGATCCAACTCGATCAGTCGCTTTCTCTCAAATGTGTCGCAAAAACTGTCAGCCTTCCTAAAGTAAAGATGGCGCCTCGACCCCACTCGAGACACGTGCTCTGCTCTGATTGGTCGTTACGTAAATTACAATATTCCTAACTCTTTTTACATTTGTAAGGTTTTAAGCTATAGAAAAAAGGAACTAAACAAATTAAATTAATTTATGAATTTTAAAAGTTATTAAAAATGTAAACATAGAATATTGTGCGTTTTACATGCAAACAACAATCAACCCGACTTGTAGCTTCCTCCGACACGGCCGTCCTGACGTATTACACGCCCTCGTGTGATAATGAAGGCCGCTTATCATCGTTATCTGCAGAATAGAAAGAGATGTTTTAGTTCGGCCACTCCTGACCAAGGAGATCGTGTACATTATTACATTGCATCTTCTGCGCAACAACTTCATTGAAGATATTTTCATAAAATAGGTGCCCTATAGTAATAAGCCAAACTGAATTCTCATAGGCTCCACGCTACATACTAAATTAAGTCAGTAGTATTGAAACTGCCACCTGGCCGTTTATCGCGTTACACATTTTGGATTATTAACAATATCTAAATGGCCACCTCGCCTCTTATTCTATTGATCTTACTTTTCAATGGCCAACTCGCCTCTCAGTGGCCAACTCGCCTCTCAGTGGCCAACTCGCCTCTCAGTGGCCAACTCGCCTCTCAGTAGCCAACTCGCCTCTCAGTGGCCACCTCGCCCGTCAGAAGCCACCTCGCTTCTCATAAAGCTTAACTAATCCTTAACAACCACCACGCTGCTAGGATTTATTTTAGAACTTTATTCACCACACTCACACACATACACAATCTATTAACTAATCATTTCAAGCAAAAGAAATTAGTATGAAGATCTTACCATCATTGTCATCTGAGAGACACGGATCCAGCTTAGTTGGGACGTATTATTGGGGGAGTGGACGTAAGCGGTCTCTCGCATACTTGTATCCACGATTACAATTCAAACTCTTGAGATGATACCTGTCTTTACTAGTAGGCGTGCCTTCAACAAATGAGTTCTTAAAGGAGCTAAGAAGTTCTATTAGTTGTGGTTTAAGGTCATCAGGTATGTCGGTATAAAGTCAGCCACCGCGTTACCTATACGTTGCAAATATTAACTATAGACGGGTTTTCGACTATAGTAAGTTTATCACTCGATATGTGTACTGACAACCCTAAGGCCAACAAATCGCGTCCAATCAGAATATCGTTATTCAGGTAATTGTCAGGTATAATGTGAAATAAAATTTGTAGGTCATGACCACTAAGAGCGACCTTAGATTTTTTTTTTTTTAAAAACATACTTAGCTTTAGTCTTATCGTGTACTAAACTACAAAGGTACACACATTATAATACAGAACATTGGCCTTGTACGGCGCAGATAACATATTTTACTAATATTGCAACAGATTTTGTACCTAATGCCTTAAGGGTCGAGATTCCAATCAACGCAGACTAGGCCTTACTGCTTAATCCAAGTCGATCTCTGAGCAAGCTGTGTGGAGCGCGAGGCTGTGACGGTTTTAGACCATAGATACTTATAGTATACCCATACATATATAGGGTACGGGTACGAATACAGAAAAATACAATATCCAGAAGCAAGTTCTTTTAAGATATTTGGAAACATTCTTTATAAATATGCTAAAATGTAAACATGTTCAAACATCGGGTAATTATGTAAACACCGTATAAAATAAATTCTTTCTAACATCATAAAATTAAATACCATACAAAATAAAGTAAAAAATAATAATTTCAAATACTTCTATAGCAGAACTCAAAAATTCGATTTGGTATACTTCAGTCAATTTATTTACAGAGAGAGCGAAATATGCGATCGCATGGTCTCCGTTTTTAACTACGGGAAAAAGGTTTTCGTATGTCTGTCTGGATTCCGGGTGTGGTTCACAATTGTGAGTCGCATAATACAGCTGATTTTCCTACACCAGTCAGAGTAACAATTGCACGCTGCAATGTACCTTCAAGCTAACGAGAGACGCTCTCTTTAATTAAGGAACCATCAGCACCGGAATCAAAACAAAATGAGAACTGCTCACCAAATTGCGTAATTATCCCGGTGACAGGTTTAATTCCACACACGTCCACTCGCTTCACAACGCTGGGTGCGGCGGCGGGCTGTGCGCTGCTGCTTGCAACTGGCCATGTTTTTGAGCACCGCGATGCCACATGACCCTTAACACCACACTTGTAGCAAGTCACAGGGGCCCGCGTAGCAACGGCCGTGTTGGGGCGCTCAGAGGTCGGAGTTGTTTGCTGCTTGTCATACGATCGACTGAAACATTCAAAAGATTTATGACCAAGTTTTCCACAAGAGTAACATTTTGTTGAAACGGAACTTAACCCAGGACGCTTATTATCTTGTGTAGTGCTTGCAGCGGTCTTTGTTATCTCGTCGTAACTTCGCTTGCGATAAGAAAAAGCCATTAGTTCACGTTGCATTTTACAGCGGGTAGTTATTTCTTCGGAAAAAATATTGCGTTGTAACCTTGGCTCGATCCGCCCCATGTGTGCAAGTATTAGGGATACTACCATTTCTTCCTTGTCTACATTATTCCATCGTGACATGAGTAATGTAAATAAACGGCTTGCATATGCAGCAAGACATTCACCTTCTTGCGGTTTACCAGTAAGCACTTTTAACATTGTTGCTGCACATGTTTCTAAAGTATCGAAACGAGAAAGAAAAATTTCCTTAAAGTCTACTTCATATTAGGAAAAGCTATCTGGGAAAACCACGTTGCGGCCGAACCTCTCATGGCCTTACTAAGTATGAGAATTAATTTACTTCCCTGTATAGCACGATCCGATAAGCAGATGTCCGCCGTTGTCAGCCAAGCCCGGGTGTCAGTGTCTGCATCTTCCGGTTGAAATTTAGGCAGCGTGATACCCTTATCCTCAATATTCGGTTGGTTAGTTAGCGCCTCCACGAGAAGCCTCATGCTGGTTTGTTGCGCTTCGAATAACGCGTGCCATCCGCCATTTGCTGTTGTCTGTTCGCTAACGTTTTGTACCTGCATCGATCCCACTTCTGATGTCGGAGAAGCATTATTTTCGTCGACATCGTCATTAGTGGTCGCGAGCTTAGTGGGCGTCATCAGGGTAAAATGCGGGCACAAAACACAATGATCACAATTTCACAATATTTTAATTTAGATTAAATAATATTTTGTCACTCCACATTAATATCGAAAGGAAAATCACAGTTAAGACCGAGCAGCGGGTTCAGGGCACCGATCTTACTTTAACCAACGAATATACTTTCAACGATCCAACTCGATCAGTCGCTTTCTCTCAAATGTGTCGCAAAAACTGTCAGCCTTCCTAAAGTAAAGATGGCGCCTCGACCCCACTCGAGACACGTGCTCTGCTCTGATTGGTCGTTACGTAAATTACAATATTCCTAACTCTTTTTACATTTGTAAGGTTTTAAGCTATAGAAAAAAGGAACTAAACAAATTAAATTAATTTATGAATTTTAAAAGTTATTAAAAATGTAAACATAGAATATTGTGCGTTTTACATGCAAACAACAATCAACCCGACTTGTAGCTTCCTCCGACATATATATATATGGAATCACTTTAGTTTTTAAGGAAAAATACTATAACAACGCATAACATCATAGTTGTAAGTCATAATAGATAGATAGATAGATAATACTTTATTGTTACACCACATAAGACAATAACTAAGAGGTAAAAAATTATAATTTTCAGTGAAAGTGTTACAATGGGCGGCCTTATTACTAAAAGTAATCTCTTCTAGGCAACCTTTGGATGGAGAGGATTTATAAAACCGATAGTGACGGGGTGCAGTTAAGCGATATAATTGATTAATCAAATAAATACTATAACATATACTCAATTTCAAATATAAGTCATACATACCATAATACCATATACATATTTCCATACAAATACACTTACATATATACAATATTTAAATATATATAATATATACATATAATAAATAAATACTTACAACACAGAAATAAGCAATACCACAGTTTATAATGAAGAGCGTTATATGGACAGATAGAACTTTTTTATTTGGTCCTTAAAAACATTTAAAGAAGATGCACGTCTTATTGAGACGGGTAGGGAATTCCATAGGCGGGAGCTTGAACAGTGAAAGATTTATCATAGAAAGAGCTAGTATGTGGTGGGATTTGAAGTGTAAAATTTTCTAATGACCTTAACGTGTATGATGGACATTGAAGGAAATTAAAACGTTCCTTGAGATAGCGCGGGGATGAAGGATTGAACAATATGTTATAAAGGAGACAGAGAATGTGAGTATTCCGGCGAAGACGTATTGGAAGCCACTTGAGCTTAGAACGAAATTGAGATATATGATCATATTTGCGCAAGCCAAATATGAATCTAATGCAAACATTTTGAAGTCGCTCAAGTTTGTTCAGCTGGTCCTCAGTTAGATCGAGATAACAGGCGTCAGCGTAGTCAAGAATGGGCAGCAAGAGAGATTGAGCTAAAGCAATTTTAGTGGTAGTAGGCAGGAAGTTACGCAGACGTTTTAAGGACGCTGTGGACGCAAATAGGTTACGACTGGTGACTTGTAACTGTACGTCCCAGGTCATACAGCTATCAATTGTTACTCCTAGATTTTTTACAGAAACACTAAAAGGAATAGCGATTCCATCAAAAACCACGTGCGGAAGTACTGTCCAGTCTACTTTTGACAACAGCCTGGAACTCCCTATTACTATTGTTTTGGTCTTGCTGGGATTCACTTTCAATCCGAAGGATTTGCTCCAATCTGCTATGCGACTAAGGTCAGAATTAGTTGTTGAAATGGCATCAGATAAAGTTGGTAAAGGAGCCTGTGTGTATATCTGTAGATCGTCTGCATATAGGTGGTAGGATGAAGAGAAATGTTGTGAAATAGAGTTAATGAATAATACAAATAATAGAGAAGATAGCACGCCGCCCTGTGGAACGCCTGCTGTCGTGTCACGCCACGAAGATAAATTATCTTCAAGGCGTACGCGCTGCCTGCGGCCGTACAGATAACTGTGAAACCATTCGATTGCCGTTGGAGATATGTTTAGTGAGCGAAGTAAACCTAAGAGAATGTCGAAGTTAACAGTGTTAAATGCATTACTGAAATCTAACAGAGTTAGAACAGTGAGTCGACCATTGTCTATACCGAAACGTATGTCATCGGTGATTTTTAATAGAGTCGTGACAGTACTATGCCCTGGTCTAAAACCAGACTGGTACGGATTTAGGAGTTCGTTACAGGAAAGAAATTTACTTACTTGATTGTGGATGAGACGCTCCAAAACCTTGGATAGAAACGGAAGAATAGCAATGGGTCGAAAATCTGAGACTATTTTAGGGTTCGGCTTTTTGGGAAGAGGAATTATAAGAGCGTCTTTCCATGCAGATGGGAATACTCCACTGAAAATTGAATTGTTGAAAATAAAGCACAAGACAGGGAGGAGAATGTCAAGTATAGGTATAACAATGTTACGGCTAATGCCGTCGCTACCAACAGCATTAGAACTAATGGACAATATGCTCCTCTGAACATCACAAGCGGACAATCGGTCAAAAACAAATGAAGGATAGTCAGGTATTGGTACAGTAGAAAGAAAATTTAAGGCATTATTTTTATCTGCGTTGTTAATATCAGATGTTGAAGAGAAATGAAGGTTGAGCGAAATAATGTTTAAATGTAAAGGAATTGTGTCTTGACGTGAGTTACCAATACCTAATGACCTGAGAAACCTCCACACTTTGGCAGGGTCCTCGATATCAATTGATTTGTGAACATGGCGACGAAAAGCATCCCTACACATCATATTGCACCGATTCCTAGATTTCACATATGCAGCTTTTGTATCATTACAAGGGCGATGTTTATATTTATTTTTATCTACCACTTTCTTGTGCATTACTGCTTTAATATCATCGGATAACCGTGGCGCAGGAGAATGTTTTAATTTGATATTTCGCAAGGGGGCATGTTTATCATAAAGCTGTATTAATAATGATTTGAAAATTGCGATTTGATCGTCCACCATCTCGGCATTAAATACTGCTGACCAATCGATTTTTTGAGCGTCAAAAAGGAATGCCTCCTGATCCATACCACTAAAATTGCGTTGAAGAATGACTTTAGGCTTAGCTTTTGGAGGACGAACTTTATAGGATAGGTATATCAAGTCATGATACGAAAAGGCGTCAGCTGAACATTGACCGTGATGTGCAACAAGCTGTGTGGAGGAGACAATAATTAAATCAAGAAGCGAGGGATTACAGTTAGGGAAGTGATGCGTAGCATTAAGAGGAAGAATATGCATGTTGCAGGAGTTAATTACAGATTCCAATGAAGAAGTACGATTATCATTCATTCATTCATGTTTGAGGAGACAGGTATTGAAATCACCCATTATAATTGAGTGGTCGTATTGTGGGACTAGATCTTCTAAGAGCTTTTGAAAAGATGAGAAATAATTAATGTCTTTAGAAGGGCTATAATAGGCTCCGAGCAAGACCTTTCTATGTGATAGAAATACTTCCACAAACAGATGCTCACCTGCATCGGATGGAGATGTCTGAGATGAAGTGCTAATTACAGAGAAGGGAATTTGTGATCGTAAGTAAATAGCCACCCCACCGCCTTTGCTGCTAGTGCGATCGTTACGGATCAGATTAAAGGCAGGCATAGAATAGGCTACAGATGGTAAGCATGGCTTAAGCCATGACTCGGAGACTATTATAGCATGAATATTATTGTTGTCAAGAGACGCCAGCATATCGGAGTAGTGAGCCGGAATACTTTGCGCGTTTATATGAATGACGTTAAAGTTTTTCGGTACATTAGAAAACTGTGTTTCATGAATATCTGAAAGCGATGGAATGGATTGGAAACTGTTATTACTACTCGTGTCGGAAGACAAGGACAGGAAATCATCTGCGTCACTGCTATCATCTTGCGTAAATAAGTTTAACATAATATATTATATAAAAAATACTTGTAAAAAATAAATAGTTATATTAGAAATATATAAAAAGGTTTCTTGATATATATATTAATCTATATTAATAATACTTGTAAATATAAATATACAATAAAAAAAAAAAAAAAAAAAAAAACTATATATAAATCAGGTATTCCTCCACCTGCCAGTTTTGTGCACTGTAAGAACAGTAAAAAAAAAAAAAACTTAATGTACGATAACATAAATTACAAATAACAAATCAAAAACATACAGCTCAAAAGATATCATAAAAATTACTGATAGCAAGTTTTCGAATTAGTATTATACGAATATGTACCTATTATTTAGAAATCAGTAGGTAGTTGAGCACTTGACATAAAGTGTGAACGTCAATTTAACACTGACATACGACAGCTCGAACAAAGAAAAAATAAAATACAATCCACAAACCCGCCCAAAAACATGCTAATATGACTAGGTATAAACAAAGGGATACATTGAACTAACTTAATATACTATACCTACTTAATAAGAGTTTGAAAAGGAAACAATATGCCTTGAAGTAAAGTAATATGGCCTTGACTATTATATAAACAAAATCATAAATTAACTTTATGTAACATAATTTAATCTATAATAAAAACATACACAATTATGTGTATATTTTTAATGTATCACTCATTAGGTCTCACCTCACTGTCAAACACGTCATAGTCTGTTGTACGATTTTCTTAATAAGTGATAAAGGAATAAAAAATCGTAAATGGGATAGAAAACATGATAAAGAAACGATCCACATTATCAAGTTTTAGGCGGGTCCTCCCGTATGAAACCTGTTAAGGATACCACAGAACATAATTATACTCTATGATCACAGTGATCACAACCATAGACAGAATGTGGTCAAAATTATCGTAAGTAACGAAATCAGCGTCAAATGGAATACGCCCTATATCATTGTGTTATTCTCTTACTAATCTATGGACTGGATTGAGAATTTGAGATAAGTTTTGATTTTAGTACATAGAGAAAAGTAACCGGGTTTTACTACCTCACAAAAAGTATACACACTAAACAAACATTGCAAAAACAAGAAGGTAAAACAAAATAACAATACATACTTATGGTACTACCACAAACGCTGTTGATAAAGAAGAGAAATGAATGTTGGAAATTCGTTGAAAAATCTCACTTTTTGGCAGCAACTCGTCGGGATCTGGGTGCAGCCGCGAGATCTTTAGTAGTTGCGGAAGTCGCCTTTGGCGTCACCAAAACTTCAAGCTTCTCCAGTTCGGCAAGAGTGTTGACGCGGTGTCGTTTTTCATCAGCACCCTGCACGAACACAAAGCCGTCTCTAGTCCAACATTTTTGGATGCCAAACCTCTGGCGGGCCGCCATAAATATGTCATGCCTCGACTTCGTCAAAAACTCGGATAGAGTGAACCCTGACCCCTTCAAACAAGTTTTCGCCAACCAGATCTTGTTTCTTGTTTCCAAGCTACACACTTTAAACAAGATAGGACGGGGCTTATCGGGAGACGACACGCGACCCATCCGATGGCAGCGGCTGATGTCCTTCACAGAGAAGTTGGAGAGTTTCATCTGCACAACCACTACTTTGGCCACTACAGCTGCAGTCTCTTCATCTTTGCCCTCAGCAATACCATGAAGGAGCAGTATTTTTCGACGGCTCCGCATCTCCATACTGTCCTGCTGTTGCTTGAGTAGGCCTACCTGATCTTGCAGGCAGCGCACAGCAGTCACAATAAAATCTCGGAAAGCAGCAAATTCCGTTGCCAAGTTAGTCACGCTGGCTGATGGAGTAGCAGCTTGAAGGTCACTTTGATATGACTTCATCCGCTGGTCAAACAAGACTTGAAGTTGATCCACTGACTGTTGAATGGCGTCCATGTTAATGTGTAGTGTGAAGTAAAAGTCAAAGTTAACAAAAGTGTTAACTTTTGTTAACTTTTGTCATAATGTAATGCATGGAGTATGATATAAGTAATGAACTGTAATCGGATAAGAATAAATATAGTCTAAAAAGAGTACGGACCATGAGTCTGTAGAGCATTGTTTTACGGAAAAAAAAAACCTTATTTGGGGTATTCCTACATTACAAACTTTGGGTATGTACATAATACAGATAGAGTGTGCAACTCAGAGATACAGTAGAATTCACAGTAGCACGAAGCTTTGTTGACCCGTTGCCCCAGAGTGAGCGCAACATATCCTATTAGCCTAGTTTACACCTGACGAGTGCTCAGTCAAGTAAATTGTTGTGGACCAGAATAAACGGAATAAAACCTCCGTTTCTGCTTATGGGAAATATTTTTCGGAACTGATTTCGAACTCTGAATATTATGGTAACTTGTGGAAGTCGGTACCATGCTGATTGAAACACTGAGCTCATATTTCTATAGTCCGACTTTCATAAGTTATTTTTCAACACACTTGCTCGGAACGGGCCTATAAATGCACCGATATTAGTGTCATAATATAGTCTACTACGCACTCGTGCTTTTTTTACTTTACCGCACTAGTGTTTTAAATAGAAAAAAAAACGTTTCCACACTTCTCACTAAAGAGATTGTACTTAGTTTGTTTCGTTCGTTTTTCATATAAAAACTAACCAAAGAGATTTTTACCTACTGAAGTAGAACTTTAGAAGATTTAATTATAAACCTTTTTAATGAGATTATTATTGCTATCAAAAAGATCAAGAAAATATTTTCGTATCGAAATTTTCGTATTCGTTCCTCGCAAGTGTATTGAAAAACGTCGTATGAAACTCGTGCGCGTTGTTTATTACAATCTCTACTCCATTTAGGCCGTCCTAAAACCCGTCTCGATTGTAATAAACAACTTCGCGCACTTGTTGCATAAAGTACTATTATACATTATGCAACAAGTAAATATATTTTGAGTTATACATTCCTACTGCTATGATCAATTAAGTCACTAGTTGACAATTCTGGTCTCCAACGGCAATAGTTGCAATTATTATGTTATGGAACTAAATAGACATATTGGAAAATCCTTTTTGCAGTTAATGGAGTATAATTAAAAAAAACTCATTTGCCAAGTTTTAGGCGGGACCAATTAGATAGATAGATATCACTTTATAGTCACACCACATAAATGAAACAGATATATTATACAATTCAAATTAATAGTGTTACAGTGGGCGGCCTTAGTACTGAAAGCAATCTCTTCCAGGCAACCTTTGGATGGAGTGAATCTGTAAAAACCGATTATGAAGGGGTGTAGTATATGCTAGACTCGTAACTTATGCGTAGTATGTACTAGACTCGTAACTTATAAAGAAAAAAAGAAAAACAAAAAAAACAAACTAGCAAATAAGTATTCATTCTGAATTTAGAACATGTGCGACTAAATGAATACAAATATACATGTATCATATATCCCGTACCGCCCGTGAAACATGAAATGTTTTTCATCAGATTTGCGAGTAAATAAATAAAATTATAGGGCAGAACTTACTGCATGGAAAATATCTGGCCTTGTTGCATTTAAATCACACTCATTGGACGACGACGACGACATTGTTTATAACTTTTTTACTTGTATTCAAATACAAAATGTAAATAATTATGAATTACAGCTTTAATACACAAGTCAGCACAACTATTTTTACGAAATACGTAAACTTTTTTTTTATGTTGGCGGGCATTTTGCCCACACCACATATTATACAAATGTTTCGTTTAGAAACGTTAAGGGAAAATACTTACGTAGGTATACAGCCATGACGGAGTGTAAAAACATAAAATAATTTCGACGTTTCGGTACCAAAAACTATTGAAATCGATTAGTAAGAACAGTAGTTGAGTATTGAAGTAACATAACTGTAGCGAGATTGCAATTAAAATCCTGTTTAGATAACATTTCAAGACAATTTTTCAATTGCGTGTAAACTCCTTGCTTGAACTTGCATGACCTGTATGTTGTGCTATAAATAAATAAAAAAATTACTTACCGAACTTCATGATAAAAAGACACCTCGAGAGTTTTAAATGGGGCATTACGGCCAAGTTAACCTGTATGTTGAGATACTGTTTACGTGAGAGAATAGAGTGCTGATGTCAAAGTTGGTTTGCTTAGTGTTTGAACAAGTAGACTGTCTAGCTGAGCACTAGCTGAATGTAAACAGGGCTGGAAGCTCCTGGCGACGGGCCAGTGTCAGTAGCGGTGCACCAACATCGCTTAAATTTTATGATACCATTTACTGCACCATGCAATAGCACTCGAAATAGTACTCTTCAATATGTTTGAAAGTTTAAAACTCCAAAATACCGTAGTATGGGGAATACGCAATGAAACGGACGCGTTGTGAAACGGACACTATAGATATCTCCTACCTAGAAGACTTACTTACTTACTTACACGCAATCCTCATGCGCCAATAATGAGGAAACCTTTATGGATTATTTTACTAGTTTTATCTTATTCGTGAGGACCAGAGACCATAAGAAATTTATGGATACCACGAATAATGTATTCGTAGATACCAGTAGGTAAACATTTTTATTACCCTCATCTAGAAAGGAGTGATAGAAATCCTTCAAAACTATAAAACAGAAATATTATTTCTATTACAAATATACGAGAGAAAAAATTTAAGTCATGTGCAGGATTCGAACCCGCGTCCATCCACCCCTTTAGCCTTGGGTATGCACTAAACAATTGAGCTAACATGGCAATGAGTCATTATTTCTATATCAATTCTATCTTACGGTAGATTTGGCGGCAGCGTCGAGAACTTTCAGCAATTTGTTCTTGTTTATCGGTACAAAACAATGAATATTTGATATAAGGATGGACGCATTGATATCTACCGCTAGAATACCACAAGGTACACAAATACTACAGAATTCTAGCCAACCAAATGCCAATTGCCTATTTGCAGGACTCCAAGACATTTTTATTGATCCTCAAACGATTTTCCTGTATATCGCCCCTAAAACAAAATTTAAATTCCTCTGAATTTCGCAAACATGCCTCACATGCCTGTAATATGGTTGCTAAATTCAGGTTACAGAGAGGTATATTATACGGGAGAGTTATAAAGAGCAGGTTATTTAAATCTTACTCGTAAATCTAAAGTTCACATTTTTTAATACTTGTTGAGTTGCTTAGTGGTCTCCTATATTGTATACCGATTTTGGAACTTGATGTTTACAAAATAGGGTTCAAATTACTGTACACATTGCAATCATGTCCAAAATGCTGAATGGTGTTGATTAGCACAAACGTTTTGGTTACATAGTTGTCAACGACATCTATAGTTAAAGCTACGCTGTTACATTTGTAGCTTAATTGCAGGTGTTGTGGTCAGGGCTGTATATACAGCTGTTTTGTAGTTAACATTGTTTCTAATGTGTACAGTCAGTAACAAAAATCAAACTGTTGTTTACCTAAGAAGTTTTTTTACGATTGTCTCTATAAAAAATACATTTATAAGGATTGGATACACAGTGCTACAGCACTGTTTTAGACGATATCGTTATTTTTATATTAACATTCCTTTACAGTTCTGGCACCGTTAGCAATAATTTGCAATATTTAAGGCCTGTTTCAGAATGATCGAGTAAGTTCCGGTTATACTACCCAGAACATAAAATAACTGAATGATAAAAATGACTGTTAACATGCAGCGCTGTTCCAGCTTTAACCGACGGATAGGCTAAATCGATGACTGTGAAACGCAAAGATAGTGTTTTATTTATTAAAATATATTCTGGGTAGTATAACCAGGACTTACGTGAACATTCTTAAACAGGCCTTTATTAGAATGTAGAAAAAGTTATTTGTGCAACATGAGAGCAAAGTCGTTTTTTTCTGCGAGTGCTGATTTGATTTGCTGAAAGATTGAATCACTAGCATAGCGTGTTATTCTTAAGTTGAATCCTGAGTGTGGCGAGGGATTCACAGGCACGAGATGCAAAAAAACATAGCTCTCGTATAACACCCGTAACTTTTCACTTCAGCAGCGAGAACACTTTAGGAGATAAAATAATAAACAGGAATACATTTAAATAACTATTAACTTATTCAACTCTTTACGCCAGCCACGAAATTTGTGGATTGTCGAACCGAATGCAGTGGTTGGGTTTTTCCTGAGCATGTTTACAAACTGCAGACTTCATTATTTAAGGTAAGCATCTATATATTCTATACTAATATTATACTAAAGGTACTAATTAGAATTTTTGTATGTAAATAATAAACACAAAAACCATTAGACCGATTTGAAAAATTCTTTCACCATTACAATCCTACATCATACCGATAAACATACGCTATAGAATATTATCGAAATAAATGTTTTTTTATTTGAAATTTTTGTTAAATACCTGTTTTTTTTTACCAATTTTGATATTCACCGGCACGTGAAGGACATATTTTTATTGAAATTTTATTTCTGGCGCTTCGCCGGCCCCTGTCAATCGCTCGGTTTGTACTTTGTTGTATTCACCAGTAACCTAACGCTCGCTAGATGCTCGCTAGATGAGTCGCATGTTCTTTTGATCTCCTATCCCATAGTAAAAATTACTAGTCATCGAAACTTATTAAAAAAACAAAAATAATTACTTAAGCAGAGTTGTTTGTGACAATTTTCCCTACAGTACCTAATGCAATAGCGGGTTCAAGGCAATGCCCCAACTGTATTTTTCATAAAAATCAGTAAATATAACTCGTAAATTAAGGTATCAAACTCGATGTCATGAAAAGTTAAGTCGGTACTAACATGACGTCACTTACGTTCGTTTCACAGTTGGATACAAGTCAGTAACACAACGTTTACCTAAAATTTTAACGCTACAATTATAAAAAACAACTTAAACCTTTTTTGATGTAAGTAATAGGCTTTTATGGTTCAAACTGTCTAAGTTTTATTTATATTATCAAACTTTCATGACAAACGACACTTGTAAAAGACATTGGTAGGCTAAACGGAACGTTCCAGTGATCAGAATCTGTCAAAATGTAAGTTAATATCCCAATTTTCAAAAAAAAATATTCCTATATAATACTGCATTCCGCAACTTGTGGTATTGCATGAAGCCTTCCTATAATAAGATCTTCCGTAAAATAATTAACATGAACCCCGAAATCGATTGGTGTTAAGCTAAAGTTAAGCCAATACCATCTCTCTCCCCACGTGTAGCTTCTCCGCAAGACGTTTCTTAATAACCCTGTCACTCTTAAATAGGAAAGTCCTCGATTTGATTGAGCAAGCTAGTTAAAAAGCTTTCCGAAAGTTCACGGCTGAACATGTTATTAGCATGGAGTATATTAGAACTTGTGAGTTATTGGGTTGGAAGTATTGCAACATTTATTAATGTGACATGTCATAACCAAAAGCAGGGCCGGCGATGCCCTGTAAGTAGCTACTTACCTATGATGCTTCTTATATAAGTAGCTAGTAGTTGTAACGACAGTTTATAGAGTTTATATTGTTGGGATTGTGCCGTATACTTGAAAGTTTTGAAATGTCAATTATGAGTGATTGCAGGTTTCGTATTAAAAAATCGTTTAAACACCTGTCATTTGAAGAAAAATATTAGGACTTTTCAGTAAATATGTGTTTCTATGGCGAATCTTCATCTAGTCTATAAACCATAAGGGCGCAGTCGGTAGGGCTACAGTGCTGCATTACGATTGCCAACCATTGAGTTAGATATGCGGTGCGTGTACCTAAATGTTCTTTTCGGATGCTTCTTTCATAATAATCACCATATATTTTAAATACCTCTATTTAACCACGTCGCGGTCTCTCGTTCATGAAATATCTCTTTATTTTTAAATATAAAAGGTAAATCTCGATCAAAATATATATACGAATGTGCTGAAGGGTTGTCAAATTAGACGTTTAAACGAGCATTAGCTAAATACAAATGCACGATTTATATTGCGGTGTTTGTGGAGCTCAGCTCTAGGGTTGAGTAAGAGCCACTTGATCTTCTCTCTACATCACGTTCACATAAGCAAATAGTACATGCGTACGGACAATCGAATATTATATTATGCAAACAATGTTCTGTACTGCCATAGTTCTCATTTTTTCTAGGAGGATTTTGTTATATTTATAAAGCATTCTCTCGGGAACTATGTCTCAAATAAAGACAGTCTAATGTGTCCGTTTGGGCTCTGCGTGATATCTCTACAGAGATAACTATGTAGATAACCTACAAACAAACTTACATGTCAGAGTGTGTACTCAATGAATTATTATATTCGTTGAATTTATTTCGATAGAAATTAGTTTTATAAAATAAAATTATCTGCATTGATTTTAATTACACCAAATATAATATAAATATAATTCATTGGTCATAACATAACATTCAATACAGGCAGATCAACATTTTTAAATTTATTTGAAACATCTTGAATTTATAAGAACATTAAAAACCGAGAAGAGCAGAGTTAACTAAGTGCATTCTAATATTGGTAATTATGTTGGATCCTAACGTGAGAATGGCGTTTCCAAGATGTGAATTGACATGTTCTCATGAACACTATAAAATGGATTGTTTTGGAAATAAATCTATATTGCTTGAATTTATTAAAATTAAATTAATTTTTTTATGTTATTGTGACGAAACAAGCTCGAGGCCCACCTGATGTTAAGCGGACTAACCTCTGCCTATAACAGCTGTATTTCATCACAAGTCACGAATTTCACTGCGCCCGTCACTTTGAAACATAGTTGTTAAATCTCATGTGCCTATAATTTCACTGGCTCTCAAGGACTACCACCGGAACCCACCGTTAGGTGCTTAGCGACTGATTAAGTTTTACTTAATCAGTTTTTTTTAGGTTTACTATTTGGCAACTTATCATACACGAATTGTTTGAAGCAACAGCTGTTATTTCGGACTTTGTCTAGCCTAGTTTATGGTATAACTGAAGTACCAAACCTTATTAATCATATTAACTCTGAACAAGAAATGCTTCAAGCTAAATATAGAGTATATTTTGGATTATTCCTAATTTATATTATTCCTATTTCCTTCCTTGGTTGTCGTCAGGCTGCTGGTCATGAAACTGAATCTAAAAATTTCTACAATCACGGTCTTGGGTAGCAATTTATATTGTTATAGACAATTAATGTTTTTAATAATGTTCCTGTGTAGTGAGAGAATACATATTTTACCTATCCCATACCCGTGAAACAAGGATAAGAAGATGATGATTATCTGTATATTTTGGCATAATACTTTGCATATCGCAAAAAGACATAATTTTACATAGAGTGCCTCGCGCTGTACTAAAAAATACATGAATGTTGTAGTTACATAGGTGGTTCCAATATAATTATTATAGTAACATTTCTGTGTGTAAAAAAGATATCCAAACCACGAGACTGCATAATGGCCCAACCAGATACAAAAGAGATGGACTACTAACACAAAGCGTTTTATCCTGGCATAAAAATAAGTTAGGTGTAATGGGAACAGTTTCCGTAAGTACTTAAAGAGTCTGGAAGAAGTTTACATTTCTCGTCAATATCGGCAGCAGCAAAGCGAAGAACGGTGTAGATATAATGGTAAAGGGTGTTGAGAGTAGAAATGTCAAACAATTTTTTTAGTATTAGTTTACCAAAAAAAACTATTTAGGTTTCTTTGGTAATGTTAACCATGCGTTATACTTTTATAAGAAGATCACAGAATAATCGGTAAACAAAAAACCAATACCGAGTAATGTAGACCACATTACTCTCTTTTTTCTGGATTTGAATAGAGAATCAAATATAACAAAAGAAATATTATGAAGCTATTCCGACTAATTCTCCGTAAGCTTTTTAGAAGTTGCCGAAAGTATAAACATTGATATTGTAAATTGTTATTGTTTTAGGTGGAAAAGCTCTTCGCCTTTTTGCAGGGACCGACGTTATAATAATCAATGAATATTAATTAGCAAGGATTGTCTCAGATTTTAGAAAAGGTAAAATCGTTTTATTATCTTTGTTTAATTAAAACAGGTATATAGATTCTTATATAAATTTATTTGTTTTAGTATGATAATTGAAATTTAATTTATACTGTATTGTATCAGCCGGATTGTCCACTGCCGATCACAGCCTCCCCTATTTAGGGGGTGTGCCATAATCCCCACGCTTGGCAGGCGTCTTGGGAATCGCAGTTTAAGATATTAGTTCCTCAGAAGGTGCCCACCTCCGATATTTTACCTTTAGCCGCCACTTACGGCACCCTCAGTACAGGTAGAAATGGGGGGCCCCGGCCCCCCATTTATATTCAATTATTATTATATATTTCATTAATTATATTTAATTTTAAAATAAATCAATAATATTGTTATTTTTAAATGTTCATCTCCAATAATTATCAGTAAACACGAAGTAATTGAAAAAAAAAACATTATTATGTGCTGCTGAATACTCAAACTCGTGGACAATATTCGCACTAGAAGGTTGTCTGCAAGCCAACATACAGTTTAATGAACCCTGTTGTTGGTGCTATTACCAAGTAGTTAAACTATTTTTAAATTTTACTCCTGAACCCGTGGGGTGTCGGGTTAGAATCGCACCCACCACATCTTCCCGTAGGTGCGTTAGAGGCGACTAAGGGAAAAATACTGCAAGCAGCGCCTTCTAGCGAACTGCCATCTTACACTGCGATCCCCAAGCCGCCTGCCAAGCGTGGGGATTATGGCAATTACCCCCTTAATAGGGGAGGCTGTGTTCAGCAGTGGACGATCCGGCTGATACAGAACATCTATAAAAGGAGAAGGTTCTCAATTCGACGCCTATATGCACAACTCTTAACAGTTTAGTTTACAGTTTATTTTGATAGTTTATTGGAAAGGGTATACCTCTGTACAAATTTCATTAAAATCGGCTGAGTAGTTTACAAGTTATAGTATATTAACTGAAAAATGTATTTGCTTACTTTGATGATTTATTGGTATTATATGGCTGTTGTCGACGATGAAAATTATTCTAAGCGAGTGTATTACCAAGTAAGCAGTCTTGTTTTATTTTTATTAATGAATCCGACTTTTAACACTGGTAAGTATGAAATAACTTGTTGAAGTCGGACCATGGAGGACCATAATGTGAGGTCGGTGTTTTCAATCAGCATGGCACCGACTTCCATGAGTTATTATACCTTTCAGTGTTGGAAGTTGGTTATTTTTTTTTAAGTCGTATTTTCTTTGACCCTTTATCTTCTAGAAAAAGATTTATTATGAGATTTTAGGTTCAGACTTAAGCATAATACCGATTGATATCGTCATTATCTAGGCTTGTATGATGCCAAAATTATAAAAGATAATTAAGTTGTAAGTTATGAGCCTCGCAAACTTTATATGAAAATGTTTCGAGGCTCATAATTCTAAAGTTAATTATTTTATTAAAACGTCGGCATCATACAAGCCTAGATAATGACGAGATCAATCGGTATTATGCTTTGTTATGGACCTCAATCCTCAAATAAGGGAGTGATCACCCTACGGCGTTTGTATGGAGAAGTGACCGGCCAGTTCAACCTTAAATATGGTGAGTTAAAAACCAAAAAAATATATTTTGAAACTGCAATTTACTACTCACTGTACAGGCTGTTTTAGCGCCCTCTTTTATAACATGGTCGTAGTCGTAGAAGTCGTAGCGTCATAGAGGAGAGCTACCAGCTTACTTAAAAGTAATACAATAATGTAGAAAGTTCTTCTTTGTGTGGAATACTTGGTTTAGTTCATGATCAACTTTGTACCCTCAAAATTTTTAACACTTACTCGAAATAGGTTGTTCCACACATTTCATCATGTATTTCCCTATTTACAGGGATACTGTAAAGCCGAATAACATACGAGCGAAGCCGCGGGGACAGCAAGTAAACAAGATAAACAAATAGTGCTCCGAAATATATATTAAGTACATAATTAAAGGATGAATAGCTTCGGTTTATGACTTGACTTGTAATTTGGTAACATAATCTTACGTACGTATAATAAGTTGTTTGTACCAAATTTATCTCTTACAAACTTGATATAGAGGAAGAAGGATTGTTAGTTATAAGTTGTTATTAATCACACTATCGATGCAATACTTGTAGGTATATTATAATTAGGTAAAAACTAAAAAAAAAGTTATCTTACGCAATAAATTCAGTTTAGGTACTGGTACTCTATAATATCAGCATCATCAGTGAGTTTTTTAGTTTTATTTTTATTTTATTTTTATTTTATTTATTTCACAAAATCCACAGCCCTTAATATAAATACAAAAAGTTCATACTTAGCTTATCATACAGCCAATAACGGATTTACATTTTATACAATATAAAAATACATAGACAAAGTGTAAAAAGTACGCTTAATTTACAATTAGGTGTTTCCTTAGTTAATATAAAATCATTAAAGTAATATAAAATAAATTGGTGAAACATAATATACATAAATATATAAAAATAACAACGCATTAATAAATTAAATATTATACCAATATAATAATTTAGTGTAGTGCATTTAAGTTACATGATTATCCTCCATAATTGTGATTATTTCTTTCTTAAAACTTTCTTTATTATTAAAAAATATATCACATGAGTTGAACTTCTCATTAAAAACCTTGTGTAATCTATTCACAACAGAATACTGTGCATAATTTGTAGATGAGTGCGAGACAGCAAACAACTTGGTATGTCTTGTACGAGTCTTTGGTGTACAAAATGTCAAAATTCTACTAGTAAGTTCAGGACAGTCTATATGACCATTACATAGACCATGAAGGAAGGCCATGTCCATGAGGGTGCGGCGATTTCCAAGACTAGTTAGATTATGGTAGGCACATGATTGTTTATAATTTTCAGAATAATTGTTTTTTTTAAAGTTCAAATGTTTAACAAACTTATGTTGTATACGTTCCAAGTTTCCGATATATGTTATGTAATGCGGGTTCCAAACAGTACAACAATATTCCAAAATAGTCCTGACATATGAAAAATAGAGAAGTTTTATACAGGCAGCATCAGAAAAAGGTTTGGTAACGCGCAATATGAATCCAAGGCTTTTAAAAGCTTTATTTATAATTGTGTCAATATGTTCAGAGAAAGTTAGTTTCACGTCTAGTAGTAGCCCTAGGTCTCTAACTAACTCTGCATTATAAATATTGATTTTATTAATTTGATAGTTAAATTTAACAGGATTTTTCTTTCTAGTAAAAGACACAAGGTGACACTTCGAAACACTTATACATATGTTATTCAGTTCATAGTACTCTCCAAGCCGATCAAGATCAGCTTGAAGATTCAGACAGTCAGAGTAATCTTTGATTTTAACAAATATTTTAGTGTCGTCTGCATACATGAGGAACTTAGAATTATGAAAACATTTTTTTTTTATATCATACAAATAGCATGCATACATGAGTGGGCCAAGAATGGAGCCCTGCGGGACGCCTGAAGTTATTTCTATATAGTCAGATCGATATCCTCCTACGACTACTGCCTGGGATCGTTTCCGGAGATAGGACTCCATCCATCTCAACAGATTACCTTTAATACCCAATTCGGACAACTTACGCAAAAGTATGGTGTGATCCACACGATCAAAAGCTTTCTCAAAATCTGTGTAGATCACATCAACCTGAGAGCCTCCCTCCATATTTGTAGCTACATAGTCAATGAATACACCTAAATTTGTTACAGTAGAGCGTCCCTTCATAAAGCCGTGCTGTTCTTGGGGTATAGAAGGAGATACTATGGGATAAATATGCGAGTGTACAATTCTCTCTATTAACTTACTAAGAGTATTAAGTATCGAGATGGGTCTGTAGTTTTCTATAGCGGTTTTGAGACCTTTTTTGTAGATGGGGACAACGTGGGCCACTTTCCAGTTATTCGGGAAATAACCATCTTGAAATGATCTGTTGAATAGCAAGGCAATTGGGATAGCAAGTGATTTTGCACAGCTTCGGTAAAATATAGGTGGTATATCATCATTGCCTGAACCTTTGGTAGTGTCTAGATTAGTCATAAATTTATTTGCTTCTTCCGGTGTTATTCTGATGTCATGTATCAAATTTGTTTGCAAGCCATCAGCATAAGTATTTTCATTAAAAGATTGTAGACACAACACATCCATCGTGAAACAAAACATCTTAAAACATTCTAACTATTCACTTGTAAATAAGGTATCTTGCGGTAAAGCTTGTATTCCGTAGGAACTTCAATAAAATAAGAAGCTACTTTGTGGTATATAAAAGCTTACCTACTTTGGCAGTACGTGATCCGCCTTAAAATCTCTGGAGACATGCCACAGTAGAGATATCAGATCCTATGCCTTTGATAAAACAGGTAGGTAGTATGCCCTAGAGATACACATTTTCCTTAAACAAAATCAAAGCTAGTCCCCGCTTGTATGTACAGAATTGTTAATCTGCACAGCGATTTTTCAAAATTACCAGGTAAAATTTTATTTTTCACACAAATTACTTTCAGATATGGCAATTGATGTTTATGAAATAATTGATGATGAATGTGTCTGAAGTTGAAAACTTCGGTGATTTGCGACATACGTATATGATCATCGTTCTGTATTCCCTGAAGGGGTAAGCAGAGGTGTACTAAAACCCACTTTCCCCCAAACAAGATTCAAATTTCACGCCATAAGGGTCGAGCCTATTGTTATCATTAATTGCCGCCCAGCACAGTTCCAGAGCCTAGGCTTAGGCTACGTCAAAGTTGCGGGTAGGCAATGGTTACAAGCAACTAATAGCCGTTCTTTGTGGCGTTCAATGGGGGAGGCATTTGTTTAACAGTGTACGTCTTCCCGCTGATATATTCTCAGTTGAATAAAATGCCCCGGTGGAGGGGGAAGGAAATGTTTTGATATTATATTTCCGTCGTAAGCGAGATATTGATTCTTCTTATTCCTCTTAAAATGGTAGATAACCCGGAGATATGATGCAAAAATAGATTACCTCATATCCTCAATGAGGATTTCATTCAAAAAATTAATTTTGCATTGAATTTATCACTTGAATTGAACCTCTACCAAAAAAAAATACTTCAATATAAGAAAAATCTAATATATGGCAACTTCAGCGGAAATCCTGAAGAATTCAAGCTGTTCGGAAGGGTCGCCGCGTGTTCTTTTTTTTTTTTTTTTTTTATGCATGATAGGTTAGCCTTTGACCACTATCTCACCTGATGGTAAGTGATGATGTGGTCGAAGATGTTGTTCAGGCTAACCTAGAAGTACTGGCTCTCAAGGACTGCTGCCGGAACACACCGTTAGGTGCTTGGCGACAGTTTTTCTACTTGAGGGTGGTAGCTAGCCAGGCGGGCATTCGCAAAATGCCCTACCACCATGCTATAACGACTGCCATCCTAAGACAACAACCGGGACCGACGGCTTAACGTGCCCTCCGAAGCACGGAAACGCTCAGTAGTAATGTCACTAGCGGTCACCCATCCAACTCCTGACCGCGCGCGACGTTGCTTAACTTTGCTGATCGGTTGAGAACAGCTAAGTAAACTTCGCTACGAGCGCTTCGAAATTTGTCATGTTAAAATTTCATCCAACCGAGATTTTTCCCCGTAAACATGCCAGCACGAAAATCGAGTTCATCTCGCCGCCCGTCGCGCGGTCTGTTTTGCATTCTAAGTATTATAGTTATAATAGGAAACAACGTCAAAGGATATTTTTACTTTTATTTAATTTGTGTGGTAGACTAAATATATCGTGTAGTTTAGAATCTGCGCATGCTCAGTCTTTTCTTAATAAATAGGCTTCTTGCTATCAACGTTTTCGTTATTTCATCGCTTTTTATTCGCTCGCATATATTTGTTCATCAAGTTACTTGATGAACAAATATATTATTTGGAAATGAAAAGTACTTTGCGTGCAATTGAGTGAAATTAAATTTCCACGAATAATTTATTCAGCCCTTATAGTATTACTAGCTGACCCGGCAAACGTTGCTTTGCCATATAAATAATTTTGGCTATTAAAAAATAAGGGTTGATCGTAGAAGGGTGAAAATTGAGGATTGTATGTATTTTTGTATGTTGTATCATAAAAAAATAGAAACTAAAAATTTTGTCTAAAAAATAAAAAAATAAATTTAGGGCTGGACTACCCCTAACATTTAGGGGGATGAAAAATAGATGTTGCCCGATTCTCATAGATACCGGATAAGCCCAAAAAATTTCATCAAAATCGGTCAAGCCGTTTCGGAGGAGTATGGCAACGAAAACTGTGACACGAGAATTTTATATATAATATTATATAAAAATATGGTCTATAAAATATGATAAATGTGTTATAAAAATAGCTTAGTATTTATATCATATAATAGTGTTATTATTTTATTATAGTAATATTTTGTAACTCTACACAAAACACCAGTAGCAATAAAAAAGCGCCATTGCTCCATTCATTCAAAAATAATGATAAAATGTATTAATATCTTTCCTCAATAAATCATGATTAGATATTTTTATTCATCTATCAATTATATTTTGGTATCTACGAGTATCTACATAATAGTGATAAATAGTACATTGTACATCGAGGGGAGAAAACGATCTATTTCTCACAAGACAACTCGAGAACAGAAATAGAACTTTCTCCCGAGTGATACAGAGGGCTTTATACTACACCTACGAGGAAAATAAAATTATTATACGTTTTCTCGTACTAACCTCGAGACTTCTCAGGCAGTAAGTTCTTTATGACTTCTTGAGCTGCATTTCTTATTTCTGGTGGCGTCATCATTATAAAATCGTCACTTTCACTATCAGATGACATTTTGGAAAATTATTTAGAATAATTAAAAGCGTACTGTTAAAATATCAATTTAATAATAAACAAAATTTAACCAAACATAACAAATTGCCGCGCTTTTTTTCTCGTAGTGCATAAAAAGGTTGCCAACCTCCTTTCATTGAAAATCGAGTACAAATAAAAATCACACCTCTTTTTTCTAATTATTTGATATAAAACCTTTTTGAGATTGAATTTTTTTATGTAAGCAGCTAAAAACAAAAGAACGCTACCAGGGCAGGTATGGATTTTCATACAACTCCTTCACTGCTACAGAGTGAAGGAATTAAAATCCATATAACTTCCACGACGTACTTTTTATAAGGGAGACATTACGAACTTTATAACATGTTTTTGAACGAGTAATGAGACGTTTTATGAGTGGGTGTGGTATAAAAGTATTTAACTGGACTTAAACGCGATCAAGACATGTATATTACTTACATCTTAGATTAAGTTCCGTTGAATACTTTTTACTATGTGTTCAAGTCGCGAAAGTCTTAAAATTCCTACTAATGAATATGATCCCATCATAATCCTTAGTAGTGACTTCACATTCATCACATACATAAACATGCACCAGTTACTCCTTAAATCATCGAAAAAATATATGTTTATATGTTTTCGAAGATTTAAGGAGTAACTAGAGCATGTTCATTTATGTGGCATGTTATTTAGTAAAAAGTATTCAACGGAACTTAATCTAAGAGGTAAATGATATATCAATTTTGACCGCGATTAAGTCCAATACAATAGAACCATTTTTTAAATTAAATATCGTTATACATCTTCTCTGAACCTCATGTATTACGCGATAAGTATACTACTAGATGATCTAGCTACAAAACTAGAAAAGAATGATACGTCTAGGGCGGAAAATTCAGACACAGCCGCGTTCACCCTAAGAACCACGTATAATGCCATGGCTATCTTTAGATAAAATTAAATAAGATGTTTTTTAACTTAAAAGTACTACATAAAGCAATGATGGTCGAGCGGTAATAGCTATGGACAGCCGTGCCGCAGGTCCCTGGTTCGATCCCCACCGCCGGCTTAAGCTTCACCGCATGGTGAAAGGGCATTTTGCGGTTGCCCGCCTGGCTAGCGAGCAAGTAGATCTGTCGCCAAGCACCTAACGGTGTGGTCCGGCAGCTGTCCTTAAGAGCCAGTGGAATTACAGGCACATGAGACTTAACAACTATGTCTCAAGGTGACAGGCGCAGTGCAATTCGTCAATTGTGATGAAATGCATCTGTTCTAGGCAGAGGTTACTCCGCTTAACATCAGGTGGGCCTCAAGCTTATTCCGTCATAATGACATAAAAAAGCAACCATAAGTTTATATAGGAAAGGTCCCCAAGACGCCTGCCAAGGGTGAGCAGTAAACAATCCGGCTGATACAGTACAGTTACTCAGTATGTTCTCATTCAAGAAATGTAAGTCTCCTGCAATATCTCTCAACCACCTTATCATTTATAAATAAGGGCCAATTTCATATAAGATCGTATGAATAGCTTTTAGTATTAATTTATTGTAAATGTCGTTTAGCGCATAATACACTGTATTACAATAACGGCGCTGAAATTGCCACAAACTGCTAGTTTCAGTTTGAAAATGTCAACCAAACGATAAATTGTAGTGTAACCTATTTCCACCCTGTACTGTGGTATCATGTTTATTAGGCTTGGACGACATAATATGTTCGAAGATATTTGCGGTTTGTTTTTACGTGCCTGTGCTTTGTGTACGAGTACGTAAGTGGATGTGGGATGAAAAATGCGGGTGTGTGTTCAATACGTATCAAACAGCTCTAAGAGTATGAAATTCTCAGCGACACGCGATGATGCACCAGAGTCAGTTGTACTAAATGTATGACATGGTCAACAAGCCAATATTGATATTGTATGAGAAAGAGTAATCTGAAAAAAGAAATCGCTGAGAAGATAGCCTAGTACAGTTGTATTGTATATTATGCGCTGATAGTATCTTTCAAATTTGAACCAATGACTAGAATTTATCACAACTCAAACACTCGAAATTACTGCTATTCAAAACCCAAAACATTAAGGAATGTTACAAAATCACAAAATGTACGATAGGAAAAATCCCGCACATGACTTAAATTTTTCCTATCGTATATTTGTGATTTTGTAATGTAATCCGCATAGCAGGCGTTATTGCAAACCTAACAATATTAAAATTAAAGAATGTCATGACTTGACATGACATGACGAAGCCGGCGCAGCCCGCTAGTCAATGATAAATAACAAACGTATGACATGATACCACAGTTATTATAAAATGTGACAAAAATGAATCTCCTGAACAAGTTATACGTAAAACTATAGGAGACGTAATTAATTGGACGGAAATTAATAATTTAAATATAAACATGAATAAAACTAATATTATGCAATTTACTTCATATAATTCTATTCCATTTAATCTTGACATATCATTTAAAGATCAAAAAGTAAATGAGGTACAGTGTTTCAAATTCTTGGGATTGATTTTAGATATACACCTAAACTGGAAAGATCATGTCTCTGCTGTATGTCAAAAACTAAATCGCTTCGTTTTTGCACTGAAGAAACTAAGGCAAACCGTTTCTGCTGAAGCTGCTTTAACAGCTTACCACGGATACATTTCATCGGTCCTCAACTATGGTCTCATAATGTGGGGAAACTCAGTAGATTCAGAGAAGGCATTCAAAGTGCAAAAAAGATGCGTCCGAGTTATCAATAAAGCATGGTATCTGGACAGCTGTAGGCCTTTATTTAGGCTTATTAATATTTTACCACTTCCATGCATGTATATCAGCGATTTATGCATATTTGTCAAACAAAACTCTTCTTATTTCAAAGCTCGTAGTGAAATTTTTCCAAGACAAAAACGCAATCGTTTTAAAAACTTATTATATCAACCACGCTGCCATAAAGATGACGAAGCCGGCGCAGCCCGCTAGTCAATGATAAATAACAAACGTATGACATGATACCACAGTTATTATAAAATGTGACAAAAATGAATCTCCTGAACAAGTTATACGTAAAACTATAGGAGACGTAATTAATTGGACGGAAATTAATAATTTAAATATAAACATGAATAAAACTAATATTATGCAATTTACTTCATATAATTCTATTCCATTTAATCTTGACATATCATTTAAAGATCAAAAAGTAAATGAGGTACAGTGTTTCAAATTCTTGGGATTGATTTTAGATATACACCTAAACTGGAAAGATCATGTCTCTGCTGTATGTCAAAAACTAAATCGCTTCGTTTTTGCACTGAAGAAACTAAGGCAAACCGTTTCTGCTGAAGCTGCTTTAACAGCTTACCACGGATACATTTCATCGGTCCTCAACTATGGTCTCATAATGTGGGGAAACTCAGTAGATTCAGAGAAGGCATTCAAAGTGCAAAAAAGATGCGTCCGAGTTATCAATAAAGCATGGTATCTGGACAGCTGTAGGCCTTTATTTAGGCTTAATAATATTTTACCACTTCCATGCATGTATATCAGCGATTTATGCATATTTGTCAAACAAAACTCTTCTTATTTCAAAGCTCGTAGTGAAATTTTTCCAAGACAAAAACGCAATCGTTTTAAAAACTTATTATATCAACCACGCTGCCATAAAGATATATATAAGAGGAATGTTTATAATATGTGCATAACTGTTTATAATAAATTACCAGACGAAATAAAGATATTAGAGGGTCATGTTTATAGGAATAGGCTAAGTCAGTGGTTATTAGAAAACTGTTTTTATAGCATTAAAGAATATATGGAGGTTTAGTAAGATATAGATGTAATTAATATGATTATATTGTTAATATTACTAGTGTACAGCATTAGCTTTAAATATTTGCACGTCTGCTTGCAGGCAGAATACAGAGACCACGCATTTTACACAAGAACTCAAAATGTACATACATGATTGTATTCTTGCAAATAAATTATTCGATTTGATTTGATTTGAAAAAAAACATGTGACTATTCTAGACTGTCACAAGTTTTTGTGCTCCGTACCTCAGCTGCATGAAGTGTAGATACACTTGGAACATTCTGTAAAAGTGTCTTTTAATAACGAAGTCCCCGTTATCTCCGAGCTAGCTGGTGTATACGAAGGCAGCTGTCCGAGAGTCACGGTTGGAAGCATGGAGTATAATAGAACTTGGGTGTGATTACAACTTGTATTTAATACTAGCTTTCCTGCCGCGGCTCCGCGCCCGCGGGTATATTTTGAATTTTGAAGCAGTGATGGCTCAGTGGCATTGACTATGGACTGCCGTGCCGCAGGTCCATGGTTCGAATCCCGCCGCGGGCTTGAGCTTCACCGCATGGTGGAAGGGCATTTTGCGAATGCCCGCCTGGCTAGCAACCACCCTCAAGTAGAAAATCTGTCGCCAAGCACCTAACGATGTGTTCCGGCAGCAGTCCTTGAGAGCCAGTGAAATTACTGGCACATGAGACTTAACAACTATGTCTCAAGGTGACGGGCGCAGTGCAATTCGTGACTTGCGACGAAATGCATCTGTTATAGCCAGAGGTTAGTCCGCTCAACATCAGGTGGGCCTCGTGCTTGTTCCGCCACAACAACATTAAAAAAAAAACAGTTATCGCGCAAAACCATTATCCTCTTTTTGCGCAGTTGGATAAAAACTATCCTATATCATTTCCCGTGTCTCAAACTATTTCCATAGTAAAATTCATCCTAATCGCTCCAGTAGTTTCAGAGCCTATTCAATGCAAACAAGCAATCAAATCTTTCCTCTTTATTATATAATTATATTATATATTTAATACATAACTTAAAGCGGAGGCGGCGAGGTTGCGTTAGTATTATCTAGGCTTGTATGATGGCAAAGTTTTAAAAAGATAATTATTTTGTAAGTTATGAGCCTAGAAAGCTTTATATGAAAATGTTTCGAGGCTCATAATTATCAAGTTAATTATTTTATTAAAATTTCGTCATCATACAAGCCTAGATAATGACGATATCAATCGGTATTATGCTTTACTTTGGACCTAAATCGTCAAATAAGGGAGTGATCACCCTGCGACGTTTGTATGGAGAACGGGCCGGCCAGTTCAAAGCATGTTATAAGGCTGCAGTGTTCGAGGGGTTGCTTAATTATTTTATTAAATTGTACATAACACAGTGCTGTAAATAGCTCATTAATTTCGTTAAACAATAATTGTGTAAATCGGCAGCCATTTTCTTTTCTAGGTGGTTAAAAATGGTAAGTATGTTAAAGTCTGTTTACCAACAACGACCACACCATCATCTGAGATTGGGATCAAAGGCTAGTCCATCAGCAACAAAAATATAATAAAACAAACCCCCGATATAACAAAATATTTCGAATAATTTTTATGTTTTATAAAACTAACTTACTTGGTTCACGACTGATGTAACAGTTTAATCACGTCGTGGTTTACGTCGGTTATTCCCCGATGTCCCAATTTACATTAGGAATCGAATCTGTCTCGCGTCTCGATTCAAAATCGATACAGATATTTGCGTTCCTTTAGCACATCGATATGGTACGAAAATAGAAAATATTGCCATGGCAACATTTCCTTAAGTATCTTCCACAGAATGATATATGTGGAACTGAATTGAATATTAATTTGCGTGATGCTCTGCGGCAGAGCCACTATAGTAAATACCTATTAATTATATCTTAAAATGATGTACTTCGAACGTACATAATGTACAATATGACGTTATTGCTGTACGTATACTAACTAATGAAATAATAGGAATTGAATGTGGCTCTGCTGCGGAGCATGCTCTGCAGCAGAGCCACCTAGAACACGTTATCAGGAGAGATAAGCGCTACTGCTTCTTGATGAAAACTGATGTACGAATACTTATTATTGTGTACGACAATACTAAGTATTCGTACTCGCTACTAGGATGGCAACCCTGCCCCTGTTGATATTGTACTCTTAGAAACTTACTCAAGAATAATAAAAATACTGTTTATATCTGGATAAAAGTGTGTTACAAGTGTTGATACATCTCTGACTCGTCGGCGCGGGCGTTATCCAAGCTAAGTCCTAACTCTAAAGTGCTAAAATCTTGATAACAAAGTTTTATTTATCTACCTACAGAAATCTTTTTAGTGGGCTATTTGACATTTTAAGTGACACCACCCTCAATATTCCAGTTTTATATCTGTCATATTCAACTGACAGTTGAAAATTTGATACTGACAGACAAATAATATTACCAGCGTAGAATTTTTCCCCCAAAATAGGGAAAAATTAAAATGGCTGTCTGTGTTAAGTGTAATAAGTTTTTAAAGCCCGCTGAACTTAAACAGTGCTCTAAGTGCACAAAAGCGTATCATTACTTTTGCCTGGGAGTAAGTCAAGAGACCTACGGTAAAGAATCTAAGGCCTACAAGGCGTCTTGGAAGTGCCCCGAATGCAAAACTCGTGGCAATCCCTCTCAAGAGGGCCCCTCGGATACTCCCTCACTGTCTGGTCCCTCGGGTACTCCATCGCAGACCGGCCCCACCTGTACAAAAATATCTCTAAATATGACCCCAATCCATAAGACCAACTGGAAGGGTACACCCTGCATACAAAAAGAAGCTATGGCAAAGAAAACGAGTACTCCTTCTAAGAAATCTCATGAACTTCCAAAAGTGCAACCGCAACCACCACCTACTATCGACATGAGTTGTGCCAATAAATCCACAGAAAATATCACCTTAAGACTTAGAAAACGCGTAATAAATACACATCCCACATTATCAAGATCATACTCGTTAGAATCTATGAACGCATCTTTAAATACAACATGCTCAGAACTAGGTTCGCGAAGCTATGACTTATCGACACAAGCGTGTCCTCATGAGATGGTGGATTTGAAAGATGAAATATCGGAATTAAAGCTGCAATTGACTAGCACTAGAGACGAGTTAGATAATACCATTTTGGAAAATATTAACCTTAAAAAAACTGTAACAGATTTACAACGACAAATAATAACATTAAAACAAATTTGTACTACGCCTTCATCTACTACAAAAAGTTCATCAGCTACGTGTAAAAAAGAACAAAAAAAGAAACGAACCCAACAGCAATGTTTCACGCCAACAGTATCTTCATGTGATCTAAACACGGCTATTCGCGGTGATTTGAGCCCTCCACAGGAAATATTCAAACAGACTGATTCCACATTAAGCACACCGCTGCCATCAGATCAGCACAACCCAGCAGCGACCATGGAAATAAGAAAAGACACGCAAAAAACCTCTAAACCAGTCACCACAAAAACAAAAAAAATGTTCATCTTAGGAGGCCAGCAATGTCGAGGGCTGCGAGGCAACTTAGAAAAATCTCGACAGCTCTCAAATAAAGATGAATATGAAATAATGTCGTTTATAAAACCGTATGCTATCTCGGAGGATATTGCTAATAATTATACTTGGCTAGAAGCTGGCAAAGAGGATAGGGTAGTTTTGTCGTTGGGAGCACACGATAAAAACCCCGCCAAATTGATGATAGAACTTAGTACGATTTTAAAACGATTGCACAAATGTCCTGTTGTTATTGTACTTAGCGTAAGGAGTAGCTTATATATAAATGAAAACAGACTGAATTGTATGTTACGCAATATATGCACAAATTTTCCTAACTGTACCTATCTAGATTTAAACAAATTGAACTTATTCAATCGAAACTTCCTTAGGGCTATTAGTTATGAAGTTAATCGTATCATAGACCAATTTGACTACGATTGCAAATATTTAGTGAACCACAAACTTGATGCACAATACACCATCAAAAAATCCCACAGCTCACATAAATTTGTAAAATATGCACCACCGGACTTATCATCTCCGCTACCCAAGAAAGGTACAATACCTTTCTATTTCCAAACTATTAAAAAAACACTTTCAGATAACTCCCTACAATCAGTTAATAAAACATTTTTTCGTCCCTATAAAAAGTGAGTGTCATAATTTGCGAATTCTCCACCAGAATATAGCTGGTGTTTTATCCAAGAGAGATGTCATGGATGTAACGATGACCGAACTTTCAAATCTAGGGAGCAGGCCAAACATACTTTGTCTATCAGAGACTTTTATTGAATTAGGTAACGAGAGTAATCTAAATATATATGGTTATCGCGTCGCAGCTAATTATAGTAGAAAAAGGCGGCAGCGAAGGGGAGGAGTAACAATATTAGTTGAAAGAAGTCTTCCTAACAAAGAACTTGAATTGGTAAAAGAGCTGGCTGAGGATAAGCAATTTGAGTGCTGTGGTGTTATTATACCAGCATATAGTTTAATAGTAGTTTGCATCTATCGCATACCAGGGCCAAACAGCACTGTGTTTATCTCCAAACTAGACTTACTTTTGTACAATCTTACAAAAAAATTTTCAAGACATAAAATTGTTTTAGTAGGAGATTTTAATATTAACACTCTTAAAAATTATAATTCTAGTACAGACTTACAACATTTGACACAAAATTATAATATGGAGTTTCATATCAAAGAACCAACCAGACAAGACGCTTGTATAGATCATATAATTAGCAATATTAAAGGGGCAGTTGGTGAGTTATTTGAACTTGGCCTCTCAGACCACAATACAGCCCAAATGCTATACTTTCCGATAAAAAGCAAGACCTCAATACCCTCTTATTTTTATATAACCAGGAAGGATTACAGTAATGAAAATCTCTCTAAATTTCACTATTGCCTTAATCAGTTAACATTTTTTGACATTTACAATGAATCTGATTTAAATTTAGCATTTGATAATTTTTTTGATATCTTTTCATTATTTTATAAATTATGCTTTCCTACAACGCAAATCAAAATATTAAATGAATATAAAAAGCCAAAGTGGATTTCACCGGGGTTGAAAAAGTGCTGTAAAAAAAAACGATCGCTACGTTATATATTCTATAGACACAAATCCATACAAAATAAAAGGAATTATCTATCTTATTCAAAAACCCTTCGACGATGCTTGCACAAAGCACAAAAATTATTTAATGACAAGTATTTAATTAATTCAAACAACATATGTCGTGCCTCTTGGAAACTCATTAAGGATGAAAAAAATGATTTGGCTAAACACGAATTTATTACGGAAATTAAAGTAAATGACACAATAATTACGAATCCTACTGACATTGCGAATGAATTTAATAATATTTTTATTGATTTTACTAATTCTAAAGTTATCAAAGATGTTGAAAATACGAATAAAAAATGTATCCCCTGCAGTATGTTTCTAACACCGTGTACTCCCAAAGAAGTTATAAACATTATTCAGTCTCTAAAAAACACAAATTCAGAGGGTTTTGATGAGATCTGTACCAAAATTATAAAGCATTGTAGATTTATTTTAGCACCTGTTTTCGCGTTCTTAATTAATTTATCCTTTGAAACGGGATCTTTTCCTGAAAGTCTAAAACTATCAATTGTGAAACCCTTATACAAGAAGGGAGATAGACTTAATGCTAGCAATTATCGTCCTATAGCGTTAACACCGATTTTTTCCAAAATTTTCGAAAAACTTTTTATATAAGATTAACATCATTTGCTGAAAAATTTGGAATCATAAAAAACGAACAATTTGGTTTCCAAAGTAAAAAATCAACAGTTCTTGCGATATATAATTTGATGCACGAAGTTATTAAAAATATTGACAAGAAGATAATGTGCAGTGTTATATTTTTTGATATGACACGCGCGTTTGACTTTGTTTCACATAATATTTTGCTTGACAAACTAGAAAATCTTGGAATCCGAGGACCAGCATTAAATTGGTTGGCCTCGTATCTAATAAATCGAAAACAGTACGTAGAAATAGATGGATTAAACCAAGAAGCTGTAGTAACGAAATATAAGTCTGAACATAGAGTAAATGAAAGTGGATTACCCCAAGGTAGTGTTCTCGGGCCATTACTTTTCTTGCTCTATATCAACGATCTCCCAGATATTATAAACTATAATTGTACGTTATTTGCTGATGACATTTCAATCATTGTTTCATGCAATGATAGTGTTAGTAATTATGAAAATGACATTAAAAATACAATTAATGATGTGACAACATGGTTAAATGCTAATAATTTAAATGTGAATCTGTCTAAAACTAATTTTATTCAATTTCAAAACTATGGAAATAAGCAACTTAATCTTAAATCAATTACAATACCACCATTATTGCAGAAGTTTATGAGACAAAATTTTTAGGTATATATCTAGATAGACATTTAAATTGGAAGTCTCATGTAAAATACCTGTGTGGTAAACTAAATCGATACGTATATGTGCTGACCAGATTAAGACAAACCTCGTCCCTTAGTACGGTGCTGACAGCTTATCACGGATATGTATCCTCAGTCCTTAAATATGGATTGTTAGTGTGGGGTAATTCAACTGATTTTAATAAGGTATTCATAGCTCAAAAAAAATGTATTCGTGCTATGAGTGGCGTACCTCCCTTTGAGTCATGTAAACCTTTATTTAAAAAACTCAATATACTACCATTACCGTGCATGTATATTTTTGAATTAGCTACCTTTGCAAAAGCAAACCCACAGTTCTTTAAAAAGGCCTCTGACATTTACCCCAGAAATACGCGAAATCCTGACAGATTGGTCCATGATATAGTCCCAAGAACTTCGCTTTACCAAAAGCAATGTCATGCTATGTGTATTAAGGTTTTTAATGCTCTCCCAATGCACATCAAAGAGATAAATAATTTGAAACCATACAAAAAACAATTGCTAAGTTGGTTACATAATAAAAACTATTACTCTGTAAGTGAATTATTAAATAAATTGTAAATCTAATTATGACTATTGTAAATTGAACGTGTTTATTCTGATTAATAACTATATTGTGAAAATTATTTTGACTAACAATCGATACTATATATGCATGACAAATATTCAAATTAAAATAATAATTAATGTTGCACACCCTGAATAGGGTAGATTGTACAGGTACTTTTGTATACTTTTGTAACACCCTTATATCCTACAATCTGTAACAATAAATATTTCATTTCATTTCATTTCATTACGTAGAGAAAAATATCATTATCAGAGAGTGGTTTTATTTATTTTAACCTTATTGATACGTTCATAGAAAACATGCCTTATTTCATATTAGCATTTTTTTAAATAAAGCGCTCAGGCATGAATAGATAGGTAACACTAATAAATGAAAATAATAACTAAGTGTAACAATAGGCGGTCTTATCACTGAGAGCAATCTCTTCGAGACAAAAGTCAAAAGTGATAAAAGTCGTCTGCATGTCAGAATGATGTTTCGGAATCATTTTCGAGTTGATGTGAATAATATTCAACTCCTAAATACGTCAAATAATTGTGATTGTAGCGTTTTAGGAAGAGAGGAAAACTATTATCACTACTTATTGGCGCACTCGGCACTTTAGGTGCAAAGCTACAAGTACATCGGCGGCTGCGTCAAGACGGGCTTACTCTACAGTGGGTTGCCGCGCGTCGCGTCGCCCGGAACGCACGTCTTCTCACTTCTACGCGCCGTATTGTTTGTATTCGTTAATCTGTTTACGTACCTAGTAGCACAGAATAATAAGGCTAATAGGTAGGTTGAAATGAGGGCAAGACCATACTGCACTGTATTTGGCTGCATAAATAACAACAAAGCTCTGAACCTCACGTTTTCTCACTTCCAAAGGAAAGGTAAGGAAACGTACGCCTACCTATAGGTTTATAATGTTAACATTTATTACTATTTTCAGTTTCCCATATATACCTAGGTAGTGTCAGTTGTGCTTTAATGGGGAAAATAAGTTTAAAGCGCTCATAGTGAAGTTTGCTTAGCCGTTCTTAACGGATCAGATAAGCGAAGTCCGCCGCGGTCATGACTTGGATGGGTGACCGCTAGTGTCATTACTACTGAGTGCTTCTGTGCTTCGGAGGGCACGGTCCCGGTTGATGTCTTAGGATGGCATTCGTTACGGGGTAGGGCATTTTGCGAATGTCCGCCTTGCTATATAGCTACTACCCTCGAGTAGCTTCTAAAAGATAATGGCCTCAAAAGGAGACTTTCCACAGAAAATCTGTAGCCAAGCACCTAACGTTATGTTCCGGTAGCTGTCGTTAAGATCCAGTAATTCTTGGTTAGCTTTAAGGCTAACTATTATCTTCGACCGCATCATCACTTACCATCAGGTAAGTTAGTGTTAATAGATATCACTTTTAATTTATTTATAGCCTATCAGCTATAAATAAATAAAAAGTGAATCCGTGAAACAAACATTACAAATATGCCTTTTAGATATAAACGTGTACATAGGTACATAGTCAAATAGTATTTTGCTAATGCAAACCCTATGTTTGAAATGTATTTAATTGTTTTAATAGTTATAGGTACTATATGTACATACATAGCTGTAATAGCATTTTCATCACAATTGCACGTATAGAGTATCTAAACATGCAGGTTAACTTGGCCGTAATGCCCCATATAAAAACCTCAAGCTTATATGGTATTTTTCTATAGGCAATGGGTGGGTATACTATCTAAGGCCTACGTTAAGTTATCTCTATAAGTTTACATAATATTATGTTCCTGTACATTGATTCCTATACCTGTTAGGAGTATTTAGCTATTCGTGTGGTAGTTGCTTAAGGCAACGCCGATACAAAGTACCTAACATTTATGTACCCTACGCTATACTAAATACTATAGGGTTCTCTTTATTTATACAATGGTAGCTATCTAGTGTAGCGCCTAATTAAAACATTACATTGCATACTTAGGTATCCTATGGAATCTTATTATGTGATGGATGTCCTATCCTAACTAAATCCAGCACCATGCATATAAGGTATGCCCCTCAGTGAAACGCACTATTTTCCTAATATCATATAAAACTATAATTTTATAATTTTACAAAAATGTTAAGTTTTGATATTTAATTAGAGTGTCTGTAAGACGATTCGTATGATTATATTGTAGTAAGCATTGTGTTCCTTATTAATAAGCATCATCATCACCATCAGCCGGAAGACGTCCACTGTTGAACAAAGGCCTCCCCCATAGAACGCCACAAAGAACGGCTATTAGCCGCTTGTAAACATTGGCTACCCGCGACTTTAACGATGTCGTTAGTCCACCTAGTGGGGGGCCTACCAACTCTACGTCTTCCGGTGTATTTTGGTAACCACTCGAAAACCTTTCTTCCCCATTGGTTATCAGTTCATTGAGCAATGTGGCCCGCCCATTGCCACTTCAACTTGCATATTCTGAGAGCTATGTCGGTTCTTAAGCGAATAACGAAAATAGAACGTGGATTTTATCACGCAAAGAAACTCCGAGCATAGCTCTCTCCATAGCTCGTTGAGCGACCCTGAGCTTGTCCATAAGGGCCACAGTCAAGGGCCACGTTTCAGTGCCATATGTCATAACTGGCAATACACACTGTTTGAAGACTTTGGTCTTCAGGCTCTGCGGGATCTTCGACGAGAAGATGTCGCGAAACTTCCCGAACGCTGTACTATCCGAGTTGGGTTCTTCGGGCGACCTCTTTGTCGAAGTTGGACCTACCTAACTGGACAGTCTGTCCCAGGTGTATGTAATGGTCAACAACTTCGAGTGTATCGTTCCCAACAACTACTGGTGCGGGTGCAACATGGACATTAGACATAATTTTCGTCTTGTCCATGTTCATTTTAAGACCCACCTGCTGGGAAACTCTACTGAGGTCGCTGAGCATTGTACTGAGTTCTTCAAGCGATTCTGCCAATATGACTATGTCATCGGCGAAACGAAGGTGAGTGATGTATTCGCCATTGATGTTGATGAAGTTCTGTATTTTTTTCCATTTTAAGAACTTAAAAACGTCCTACAACGCATTCGTGAACAGTTTCGGAGAAATAACGTCTCCCTGTCTCACGCCTCGTTGCAGTTGGATTGGTTCCGTGCTCTTGTCCTGTAGTTAAATCGACATGGTGGCGTTTCTATACAAACACTTCAGCGCTTCGATATACCTATAGTCGATTTGGCATCGCTGAAGCGACTGCAGTACGGCCCAGGTTTCGATTGAATCTAAGGCTTTTTCATAGTCCACAAACGCTAAACATAATGGCCGATTATACTCCTCAGTCTTCTGTATAATCTGGCGGAGCGTATGAATGTGGTCTATGGTGCTAAAGCCTTTTCGGAACCCAGCTTGTTCGGGAGGCTGGAAGTCATCAAACCTACGAGCAAGACGATTCGTAATGACTCTCGAGAACAGCTTATAAACATGGCTCAGAAGTGAAATGGGCCTGTAGTTCTTCAACAAGGTCTTGTCTCCTTTTTTGAAGAACAGTACCACTTCACTTCTGCTCCACGCTTCTGGCGTTTTACCTTCAAGGATGACGGACTTAAATAACTTCTGGAGGACTGAGAGTACCGATTTTCCACCCGCTCTCAAAAGTTCTGTCGTGATTCCGTCATCCCCTGGCGCCTTGTTGTCCTTAAGCTGTTTGAGAGCCATTCTAATTTCGTATAGGCTGATGTCCGGGATGTCTTCGGTATAGTGTCGGGTCAGTTTAGCTCTCTTGTCTTGAGCTGCACTGACAACGGGTTCTCGTGTCGAGGTGTATAGCTGTCCATAAAACCTCTCAAGCTCTCTCAGAATCTCCGGTTTTGATGAGATGATTCTGCCATCGTCGATCTTCAGCTTCGTCGTAATCATTAGCACTTACTTATAATATATAATTATCTTTATTCTTAAACTAGCTGTACCTGCGACTTCGTTCGCGATTGCCGTACTTGCAAACTCATTATTCACATTTGAGCACTGTTTATCTCATAGCAACTCTGTGGTCTGCAGTGAAGCACTCCTAGTAAAGCATAGCTCAGAAAGGAGCTTTTCATTTTGGGTTTGAAAACTCCCAGGTTGTATTTTCCAGAAGACAGTAGTTAAGTAACTCAGAGACTTCCTTCGCGGTTCGCACAATATATGTTGAAGCAAAGTACTCTGTGCGTTTCTTTGGAATTTCGATTATAAAACGGCTTCTTTTTGCCGAGGTTCTCATTGTTTGGCGGTAGAACGAAAATAGATTAGATTGTGCAGTTCCATTGCACAATCTCCAAAATGTATCAGGCAAAAGATAGATAGGCAAAAAAACTGATTAAGGCGAATGTTCCAGATTTAAGAGTTTTATCTTAGCAAGCTTGCAAAACTAAATAAGGATGCCGGGCTGCCCAGCTGCTCGTGGTATGCTGGGCCGCCCGTAGGGTGCCGGGGTGCCCGTGGGGTGTCGGGGTGCCCGTGGGGTGCCGGAATGCCAGTGGGGTGCCGAACTCACTCGTCACTATTCTAACAAAAAATAATAATTGAAATCGGACTACGCGTTAATAAATTACAACTAAGTGTACATTTTGACTTTCATCCCCTTTCCCGAGGGAACCGTGCTGAATTTCGGGATAAAAAAATATACAATAACATTCATAGTTTGAACTCGAATCGTGTTAAGTTTCATTGAATGCCATTGAGTAGTTTTGTAGTGATGCGCGGCCGGGATACAGACAGATAGACAAAAATAAATAAAAAACAGTTTTGGTATCAGTGTCAGCTACTGAATGTTCACAAATATTTTTTTTCAAAATATCTGCCATGTACATAATTGGATCTGTTAAAGTTTTATTATAAGTAATATAGATTTACGCAATAGGTAGCAATCACTTGAGTTTAACCTAGTAGATAATTTCCTATTCTAGCAGCTATTGCTAACAAGAAATTTTACCTTGTAAAAATATCTCAGTATCTACGGCCCGACAAAAATTAGAAAGCGTTAAAAATATCATAAAATGGTAAACATATCGTTAAGTCTTCACGGCTCGAAGAGGTCCGCCGAAGTTTCTAAACCACAGACATTTCGACAGATATCGAACCATGTAATAGGAGATTAGCCTATTGCCACTGGGCATAATTCCAAACTCTGGACTGGTACTTATTTATTTTTGTCCAAATAATACTAAGTATAATTGTATAACCCGGAATCGAATACGGGTTTTTTTGTATTATTTCAGTACAACATAAAGATTTCTTAATTTATGGTATTACCATTTTTAGCCAGGTATAAAACCCACAATTTATTTCACACTTTTCAGTGTTGAATTTACTTACTTTTAACACTTTTGACTTTTGTCTCGAAGAGATTGCTCTCAGTGATAAGACCGCCTATTGTTACACTTAGTTATTATTTTCATTTATTAGTGTTACCTATCTATTCATGCCTGAGTGCTTTATTTAAAAAATTGCTAATATGAAATAAGGCATGTTTTCTATGAACGTATCAATAAGGTTAAAATAAATAAAACCACTCTCTGATAATGATATTTTTCTCTACGTACACAATAATAAGTATTCGTACATCAGTTTTCATCAAGAAGCAGTAGCGCTTATCTCTCCTGATAACGTGTTCTAGGTGGCTCTGCTGCAGAGCATGCTCCGCAGCAGAGCCACATTCAATTCCTATTATTTCATTAGTTAGTATACGTACAGCAATAACGTCATATTGTACATTATGTACGTTCGAAGTACATCATTTTAAGATATAATTAATAGGTATTTACTATAGTGGCTCTGCCGCAGAGCATCACGCGATATCCAACGGCAGTATAAGCAAAAACGTGGCTTTCAATAAAAATATTCAACTAATTATCTTGCACATTATTGCCATATTTTCTCTGTAACCTCAGGGAAATGAATGAAGCTGTACAATAAAATACTTGTTACATTATCACATATGCTTAAATAAAATATATATCAAAGCAGATATAGCTATATGTAGCAGTAAAATATATTTTTGTTCCTTAAAAAATATAGTTACAGTCTGTGCAGAAGGGCCTTTAAATACAACTTATTATTGTCAGGCTTTGACAAACTAAGAAGGAAAGACAGAGCCCGGCAGAATATCAAACAGAAGCCACTAGTTTCTATGTGTGCAATGGAAATGTTGCCATATGTAAGAAAAAAATACTAATTTGTGGGATTTATGGCTGGTAAATTTTTAATGACAAATATACAGAATATAATTACAGCAAAATCTGTTCGTTAAAGTACAATAATAGTGCACAATCCTCACGATTATTATTTAATATAATTGTTTACAATGTGTTATGGTATTCTGTAGTTTACGTTCTCTAGGACAATAAATAATTGACTAAGGTCGTGTTAGGTCACGTATATGGTAGGGTTTCGATGCAGATGCCGTAGTTGGAATGAAATAAAACTACTTTTTTATTGCTGATGGGTAAGCCACACACACCACAATCTCACCTCATGGTATGTGATGATGTGGTCGAAGATGTTCACAGGGTTAACCTAAAATTACTGGCTCTCAAAGACAGCTGCCAGAACACAGCGTTAGATGCTTGACCTTCAGCGTGGCAGTCCATAGCCAATGCTACTGAGCCCAGCACCTGGCGAGTCTTTTTAACCGATCTCAAAAATGGAGGTAATCAGTTCCGCCTATGTGTATGTAATATTGTCAGAACTGCACAGTTTTTTGATATGTACACTTATGAAATTGGTATAAATTTTTAGAAACTAGTATATACTAATACTAGCTTCAGATAGTCAGATAGTTAATTTATTGGTAAAACAATTTACAATTTACAAGTCTGAACATTCATAAACACAAACGTTACAGCTTCTAAACATTTGTGACAATTTCATAAGTGTATGTATGTTTATGTGTTAGTATATGTGTATGTTTGTCGACGTGTTACGCAGAAACTAGAAATTGTATTCTACAAATTTTTGTTTTCGTGAATAGAGAGTACCTCTCAACTTTATTGTAATTTTTATCAAAGTCGGTTCTGTAGTTTTCAAGATATGGACTTTTAATTTTAAACTAAGAGGGTTTCAACGACGCTGTACCAACTACTGGGCGGATTTTAACAGAATTCGGCAGGTATATTACTCATAATATCTAATAAAGGATCTGTCAAGCTTTATAGTGCATAAATTAGGTGTAACAATAGTATTGAAGTGTGTTTGAAAATTTAACGATCTTATACCAAGTGAAGTTTTGTGAATATACATTTTAGTTTCAAACATAACGAGTAAATACTATAAAAATGCAAAAAAAAAGTAATTTAAAGACATTAAACCGACTTACAAATAATTCAATTAACCAATAAGTGATATATAACACGAAAAACATCAAATTGCCATCTAAATAAGTAGGTACGTAAACCAATTAATTTTGAGGTCTTATTGATGATAGTTTAGAACGGTAGTGCTACGTACACCGACTTTTAAAAACTGCAAACTTTAGGAAACAACCTAAAACGTATGTCTGGCAACACTTTTGTTTACATTTTTATTCGATATTATAACCTAAATTGCGTTGTATAATATTAAAGAAAGTACATTTTATTCAAAACTTACGTGTGTTTTAATACTCAAGTCGGTTTTTAATTTATTAATTCAGTTATGTGTGACGTGCGTAATGTGCGACGGTCCAATGTGAATGAGGACAAAATTGGAAAAATTTGGAAACGTTTGTGTGAGTGAGTAGTGTCTTAACTCTAAAATTGGCTGATTTTCATGCTTCACTTTTGATTTTCTTTGGACTCTTTCTTACTTAAGCTCTGAGTTGTCAGGATTGGCATTGTTTTTGATGGGTAAAATATCAAAAGGTGGACAGCGTCAAATTCTGAAGAACCATCATACAGTGCGTTCCCCAAGAGGCCTGCCTAGCGTGGAGATTGTGGCAAACACTCTTTTAATTGCTTTGTTCAACGATGCCGGTGGTGACATGGTTGTAATAGTAATAGAAGTAGTACAAGCATAGCACGGCTAAGCGACTATTGAGTGGAGAGTTTTTTTAATGATTTGTTTGAAATAATAATACGAAGTACGTTGAGGTCTTTCATATTTTCTTTAATAAGATAAATTACTGTTAAACAACATGTGGTTAAATTTCTGTGTTTAGATTAAAGGACAGAGTAGACAGTATATTTCAACGAAATAATAAATAAGATTAAAATTTAAATGCCGAATGCGTTAATGGTACGTTGGTTACATTGACAAACCAGGCCTTTTTGCCACTTATGAAGTTTTATGTACAGTCGCCTGCAATAATAAGTATACACTTCGTAATTTTCAAAATAGTGTGAGTGCGCTAAGTTATTAATAATCGAAGTTAATACTAACATGAGCAAAAATATTAAAATTATCCTGTGATTTTAAGAAACTTTTGATTAAATAAAGAAAAGCAGAACTCTTTGCCACTATTTCAAAAATTACAATGTGTATACTTCTTATTGCAGGCGACTGTACGTGTTATAATATAATAAAAAAATATTCATGTGTTACTTCCTTTCTCTTACAAAGGCATGCTTCTATGACAAGTGCCTACATACCTTAAAAACCAGTTCAGTCCTTAATGTCTTAATGATGATGTCTTAATGTGTTAATGAAACTGGTTCAGGACCTTTATCTTAAAAGGAGAAGCTACTAAAGTCCTCTATCTAAGAAACCAGTTCAGTCCTCTGTTTGAGGCACTGATTTAGTCCTTTGTTTGAGGCACTAGTTCAGCCCTTAATATTAAAAACTATCTGATCTCAACCTAATTGAGATGTTCAATCAATAAACCAACCACGATTAAGGGCATACCCATAGGTGGAAAATAATATCGCATTACAAAATTACAGCGAAAGAAAAGCTCAATTAACAACACCTATACAGATTTAAACCCCGCTCGTAATAAAATGCCAATTTTTTTCTGCCTCTGTAATTTTGTAAACAGGACAGTACAATGTTAGAATCTTATCGTATATTTTTTTATTTGGGGTATTCCTGTATAACCAACTATGGGTAGTTACATAAAACAAATAGAATGTGCAACGTAGATATACAGTAGAATCGCGCACGGAGCTTTGTTGTCCCGTTGCCCCAGTGTAAGCGCAACATATCCCATTAGCCTAGTTTACACCTGACGAGTGCTCGATCAAGCGAATTATTATGAGTCGGAATAACATGAATAAAACGTACGTCTAGGGACACTCGCAACGTGACCGGAATTTGCTGATACTGCGAAAATCGCGTCATTCTGTCAGTTGCCCCACCAGGTTTGTACCGAGTGCTCGTACTTCAGCCCACCTAATAAATGTGACCTGATATTTACCTAAATATGTATTCTAACAGTGAATAATTAATAGTGATCGCCGAAATGCGGTACATTATTTTACTCATTCCAGTAATAGGCAGACAGAACCTGCAGAATGAAGAAAAAAAAAATCAAAGGGCGTACATATAAACCTAGATAGGTATCTTGCGGCACGAGCTAAGATAACATCCCTAACCCCGTTTCCGCCCATAGGAAGTGTTATTTGTGCAACAAGAGAGCAAAGTTCATTTATGTTGCGAAGGCTAAAGTTGAACCTCGAGTGAGCAAAGAATTCTATAATAGACTCACGAGCGTAGCAAGTGAATCTAAGTAAGAATCCTGAGCATAACGAGGGATTCCTCTGTAGTTCACTTAGTGTTTAATCAAGTAAACTGTCTAGCTGAGCACTAGCTGAATGCAAACAACGCTGGAAGCTCCTGGCGACGCGCCAGTGTGAGAGCTGTGCGCCAATATTGCTTAAGTTTTAGGATACCTTTTACTGCACCATGGAATAGCACTCGAAATTGTACTCTTCATAAGTCAATGTTTGTAATGTGACTGATCCAATGCACACTGAGATCTATTTTATACTTTTGAAAGATTTCAATCTTTCCCTTCTCGTGAATTGTAATCAATACTTTGACCTAATGGTACCCATTCTTTATGATCTCGTGTCCACAATAAAACAAGTACAGCGTATTCATAACATTTTCTCGCTGCTGATTTCAAATCAAACGCATAGTTTCATGCAAGCCCACTAGGTACTACGTCGGGAACTCTCATCAATGTTTTTCTCTCTTATCGGTACAATATAATGAATAATAGATAATTGGATTGAATTCCATACAGATCACTTAATGCTAGAATAGAAATAATCTTACAAACATCCACCAAAAATATTTGTAATGCTAACCATGCCAACTGCAGTATTGGCAGGATTCCAAGGAATTTCTGTTGATTGTCATAGGATTTTCATGTTTATCGTGTCAGATGCAAATCTGAAATTCCTCTGAATTAATCAAACATGCCTTACATCCCTGTAATATTGTTGCTAAGCTTCAAAGACCAGGTTATTTTGAATCTTAAGCCCCTGACCTAAGCTTCACATTTCTTTAATTTATGTTCAGGTGATTTGTGGTCAGCTAGGTTTGCTTACTGACTTTGGAACTTGACGCTTGCATCGTAGGGTTTAAGAGCCATTTCACAAAATCACGCTACTGAAGTTTAGGTAAATGCCAGCGCATCGCTTACACAAGCGAAAGAAGTGACGACGGAATAGCGTGACTGTGAGTAACATATTTTGATACTAGCACTCATTAATAAAGAAATCTAAGTTGCGAATTTAAAAATTGTGTGATTGGCATGAGTAAATAATCAATTTCTCGTCGATTACTTGCTAATGTTATAGAAAAGAAGTAGGCATGTACATTAAATAGTCAACCTGCATCGTGAATCTTTTATTTAAATTTCATCCTCGATGAATAAAAAATAGATATGTTTGAATCATTTATTGTAACAAAAAACTTAAATAATTAAAAAATTATACGGCTTAAAATTATATAAATATTTGATATAACGGCATTGATTGAAAAGCTGCGGACTAAAAGCTCTTTCTTTTAAATTTTCCATAAATTGCTGTTTTCCTCGTTCACACTCTTCAGTATCTATATCCAGTCGTTAAAACTGTCTGTCATAATGACCATGCATAGGATTGAGGTTTATTTTTCTGTGCATCCGGAAAACAACTTAGTACCAACCACAAACGTCCCATGATGTATTTGGTTTTCCATTACTTTAACATGTCACCCTCATATTCCCATACCATAATATATCACCTACACCATTAAAAAAATAACATTTTCATCCATTTAGTTTGAGTAGACTAAACAGCGAAATGTAAATATATATTTACAGATTTTTTTTTTGTTTTAAAATCGAATATCTTTGATGCAATCTATAATCAACATATATATACTTCCGAAATCAGATTGAAGACGTTCTGAAAAAAGGCCAGGTCAAAAGTACCCTAAACCGACGCTTATGTATGAAAGGATTGATGAGTATAGATGAAGCGAAAGAGATATGTCAGGATCGTAGTAAGTGGAAATCCGTGGTCTCTGCCTACCCCTACGGGAAAGAGGCGTGATTTTATGTATCATTTATTTTCTATAGAGGAAATAGTGAGCATAAGAGTATATAGTGAGGATTGCATTGGTACCAAGAAGTATATACATACATACTATTTCCTCTATAGAAAATAAATGATCATACACCTTTTTATACAAAAAAATACTGGAAATGGGGTTTGAACACACGACAAAAATGGTGGGAAATAGTAATTTAATTGCTATTTTTATTTTTTCGTAACTAACTTACGTAGAACTTCGATCTTCTTTTAATATGATAATTTACTATTGTTCTTTAGCCATGAATTGTTACAGATTTTTACGCCAAATATTTTAAAGTAACAAAATTAAAACAACCCAATTGTTTTAAGAACTTTGGCGGGAAAACTTCATGGGAGAGCAATTATTTTTTCTGAAAAACTATACCACCTACGGCTTTGGTCCTTCTTTGATATTATTATTTACATGTAATTTATACACCTGTATTATTTCAGATTTTTGGTTTAGAAGTTTAAAATTAGTTACGAGATTATTTAATACGCAATTTGCATCGGTAAGTGTTTGCGTTGCAATATATATCGAGTGAAAAATGACTTATACATATGTAAAATTGCGGTTTTCTAGGTTTATAACTGTTGACGTAGTTACGAGATTTATATGAAATGACGTAATATTTTGGGGCCAAAATGTAATTTGTGCTGGTTCATCAAAATATTCAAAATACTTCCTACTTCATACGTTATCTCAGAAAAATATGGATTTTTTCTTGTATGGGCAAGGATGCATCCTTTTGAAAACCATTTGGATTATGAAAGTCGGACTTACGCAGATTTATGGTAAATTTGTAAATACGACTATCGACCGCTAACTGGTATCCCGGTTTGTACAAATGCTGGAAAAGCCGGGAGGCCGGTTTGTACAAATTTTTAATAGAAGGTAGTTTAATTTCCAGCTGAAGTTATCACTGTGTTCACTTATAGACATTAACTGAATCCAAAAATATTGGAAATCAATTATTTGCCTGTCATCTAATCCTCCTAAAACAAAAGTTATAGTGAGTTACTAATATAAACTAGAATAATATAAAAACTAGCAGACCAAAAATAAGAAGTCAACCCTGTGAGGTTGTTAGCATTTTTCCAATAACGCTGTATAAGGCTGCATAATTGTGACGTTTCCTTTTTTAAACACAATGGATGAACAGAAACTAAAGATGTAGTTACTTAACAAGACAACAATACTTATATTATGGACAACAAAAATAAAGTATAGTCTGTTACTTAAAAAAAATATCGACATGATCAAAACTCTGTGGTCGCACTATAAACTTGCATCTAAGCGTTCCGCGTACGAGACGTCAGAGCAAGGAAAACGAACACAGGTCCTACCTCGATGGGCGCTCGCGCGGTACTGATCGCCTCGCGCTTGTACATTTCAATTTATATGCATTTCGAGTTATGTTAAATATTTTTTCTTGTCTAACAAAACAGAGTTAATATCACAATTTATTAAAGATCAGATTAATTAAAGAATGAACTTTCTTTTTATATAATATCTGTTCTGAATTACACTTTATTAAACGCAATATATGGTGGTAAACTGCTGATATAATTCGTGGAAATTGGCGCAAGATATTTTTTTTTTTTTCTACAATGACGATTAATTAGCGATATTCTAGTACACTATGTGTCAACAAGATTATATGCCTGATGCACAGTTTTTTTTTTAGATAATTTGATGAATCTTTATACAAGAGATATAACTCTGAAGTTGGCTATGTGTACTTTAATTCGTAAAACAAGGTGCGGGAGATTGGCCACTACAAAATAATTAATGTTATGTTTGTAAATCTGGTACATTAACTGAAAAGAGAACAGATTATTCTATTTTTATCAATTATTAAACAACTTGTAGATATTTCCTATGATAGTAAATTAAGCGCTTAAAATCTTCGTATACCGCATTAAAATGTGAAATGCCTCTTAAATCAATCTGGACATTGCAGACATGTCTGAAATGGTGAATGTTGTTGCTATGCTAAAACTTTTTGGTTACATGGTTGTCAAGGACATCTATGATTAAAGTTACGACGTTGGATTTGTGGTCTAATTACAGGTGTTGCGGGCAGGGCTGTTGATACAGTTGTTTTGTCGATGTCACTGTTTCTTACTTGTGCTGTCTGTGATAAAAATTAAACTTGCTAAACTCCATGGAATTATAACTCCTTCTTACACTCAAAGTTTTTTTTTTCATTGTAGTATATCTTGTAATGTTAGCTAAATTAATAGTAGACTAATGTAGATCAAAATAATTGATTATGATATTAAACCTCGAAGTTTCTATTATGTCGTTTTTGTAATATGTTTATAATGATTGGACGTAGCATTAAATATACACTTTTCTGTATTAAAATAGCAGACAGTCGAGTCAGTTTATAAAATTTCGTTTTAAAATTTAGTTTAATACAGTTTATAAAACTGTCAGCGTTAGAATAATCTCAAAATTGCAATACTATTGTGTAGCTGCAATTTTGTTTTTATTGCTGATAGGTAGTCTTTTGACCACAATCTCACCGGATGGTAAGTGATGATTTGGTCGAAGGTGTTAACTGGCTAAACCCAGAATTACTGGTTCTCAAGAATATCTGCCGGGACACACTGTCAGGTGCTTGGCGACAGATTTTCTACTTGAGGGTGGTCGCTAGCCAAGCGGGCATTCGCAAAATGTCCTTCTACCATGCAGCGCGCATGCGGCTAGATTCGAACCATGGACCTGCACCGCGGCAGTCCATAGCCAATGCCACTGAGCCATCACTGCTTCATAATTAGGCGCATGTCAAGTTTCCTTACAAACGGAACGCCCTAACTCCCCAAGAGATAGCGGGTAAAAGACTTACGGGAGCATTCCCATGGAGGTTTACGGCAGGCAGACGTCTGGCCATATAACCATCTTTGGTCTGCCGTCTCTTTTTCTAAACTTTTAATAATTATACCCGTGATGTCCTTTATGTTGAATGAATGAATGAATAATTTATTTGTCAAAAACATGGGCATTATACATAAGTCTTTCCAAATTATGGCAGTATTGAAAAGTATCCAGCATGTTCTGCCTTGCGGCGTACAAATTTTAATTATATTAAATGTTACAGTAACATACAATATATTAAAACTAACGAGAAGCGATACAATGTCAAATAATATAAACATGTAAATATATGAATTTAATTATAATCATTGCCAGAGGAGACATATTATACCGACAGATATGTGTATTTATATCATTACATATACGTTGATGTGTAATTTTCCCATTCCTACACGCAAAGATAATGCTTTTATCTTGTTATACTCAATGAAAAAAGCAAATATCCCGATTTCCAACTTAAGCAGAACGTTACAAATTACAAGGCGTTACGGTTCACGCAATAAATCCCGGGATTTTAACAGGCCCTCCCCTTATGTATCGTAAAGAACCTACTTACCGGGTTCAACGGAAAATAAACCGGTTTCAACATTTATCACGAACCCTTTTAAGAAATTCACAAGTGACTTCAAATTTAGTAGATACTTCCATTTTTTGTGATAGGTGCAAACATTCTATTCAATATGTTACAAAGATTTATGGATAAAAATCTTATTACTTTTGTGTTTTGCACCAATTCAGTTTAAAGGTTATTTTAAATCAGTTATGCTAAATTATAATTGTGGTTAAGATGCATTTTATAGGACAGCAGGGTAATATAAATTTGATTGCCAATTACTTCAAAATCCATTCAGTATTTTTGCACTGATTGCAAACTTTCATACATAAATGTAAAAAAATCCATGTTATGAAAATGGGTGTAGTTTTGATTTAATCTATCGGTAAGTATATTTTGTAATCTAAAATAGATAAACAGGGCCGAAGTGTTTGTTTATGGTTGGTTGTTACTCTGCAGTAAAATCTAACTGATATTTTTATGATGAAAGAAAAATACTGTAACAATCTTCTTCGAACTTTATAACGACAAAAGGGAACCAGTCAACGAGTGTAATGCTTTTTAATCTCGAAGCTTCTTTTGGTTGAACAATTTGCTGGTATTTACTGACATGGGTTGAAAACTTTTGAATTTTAAAGTACATGGTTGAGCGAGATTGGGAGTTTAATTTCCATTCTGAGTTTTCATGGGATCAACTTTAAATGCTACTTTCAAAGTATCGTCAGGCATGTTTTAGAAAAAAGTTATTGTATAGGAGTAAACCCATTTTTGTAAAGAAATTAGGCATCTTCCCACGTTTTCATTATGATTCTTTTGAAGGGAAAATAGCAGGTGCGTATTTCATAAAATATGAGATGGCATGTCTGAGGTAAGTGATTGATGAAAGATGTTAGGGATCTAAATACATTGCCAAATTATTTTTACCGGGACAAGGTAAGCTTCTTACATCTACCTAATATTATTAAGATATTATTTTTACTTAGTAGCGTCTTTTGAATTTGAAACAGCTTCTTCGAGATCTTTTCATAACGTATAATATAAAGTGTTACAAATATATCTGAAGCAGTTTTCTTTCGTCCACGTGTCACCTACCTACCTACTCAGGGTAGAAGGGAGCATAAGAGAAAGAAGAGAGAGTACAGTATAAAGTATAATCAAGAGAAAGGGTCGTGGATCTCAGACAGGTATGGCAATTTTTGGCAAGCTTCCTTGTTAAGGACTTAGCTCCGGTCCGCTAGTATCCGAGTTGATGCTCAGCAGCAGGTCTGCCGTGCAGGGCTCGGCTCCACACCGCCGCGCCGGTAGAATTGTCCCAGCTAGGTGCTGTAGAGACGTTTTGGCCGCGGTCGGTGCTGGAGGTCAGAGGACGGCCGGAGTTCAGCGGTTGTGTCCTGCTAATAGGTCAGCCTCGTACTCGAAGTTCAGCCTTGTACTTGAAGTTCAGCCTTGTACTTGAAGTTCAGCCTTGTACTTGAAGTTCAGCCTTGTACTTGAACTTCAGCCTTGTACTTGAACCCTGGAATTAGATGTTTCCGGTCACAATGGGTCCAGTGAGATGCTGAGCTGGTGGGTCCACTGTCCCTCTGCTACTGAGCATATTAGGGACTCGCAGAGGGCCTTTAGGGATGTGGCCCGCCAGCAAACAGAGTTGTGCCATAAGGGCCAAAGAGTAGTGCTGCTGGTGAAGAATTCGCATCCGCTAAGGCTTCCGCTACCGAGCATAAAGGGACTAGCTAGGCCCTTCGCGGATGCGAACCACCAGCCGCTCAGAATGCCAGAAGGGCCAAGTAGGTATGTTGCTGGTAAAGATGCGCACAATCCACGAGGTCCGTTCACTACCGAGCAAAAGGGACTAGCCTAGGTACCTCGTGAATTGCGAGCTACCAGCAACACCCTTTGAAGTTTGCCAGAAGGGCGTAAAAAGAGAACACAAGTAGAAAAGCACATAAAATCACAGAAAAATATACAAAGGTTACACAAGAGAGTTAGCATGTAAGACACCTAATAAAATATACAGAAAATTACGATGAGAGTACATACCAATGTTGAAAAATAAGGTTAGAATTTTGGGTGGTCAAGTACACTTTCCCTTCAAAACACAAACTTACCCAGTGTCTGGGGATTCTGAAGATTAATGTTATATTTTAATTAAGTCTTAGTAGAGATTTAATTCGAGTTGAACAGTCGGTGGCTGGTGGCGAAGTGATGCCGATTCCTCTTCGAGGAAAGACATCAAATTGGGCGGATGTTCGAGGCGCATTTCGCTACCATATATGGTAATGCAAAAGGCCTCAAAACCGTTGTCGTCGCAAAGCCAATGACTGCACTTGATTTTGAAAATATTTAAAATGCAACGTTCCTCTAGCGGAACTCAAAAACCACCATCATGGTATTTTCTGACAGACTGGATTGACATTTGTTTTAACTGTCAATATAAAAGTCGAATTGACCGGAGATACAGGAAGAAGAAGACGGTATTATAAGAACGAGAGTATCATTGTTGATTGTATACGCGACCCCTATTGGCGAGTCGTTGAACTACCTCAGCGCTCGGCAAAGGTATTTAAGCTTATCGCTTTATAGGTCTTTTCTAACTTCATATGGAATTTAGATAGACGTTTGGTCGTTTGCCTACAGATGGCGCGCTTATTTAAATTAGTATTTAGTGAAATTTTTAATTATTAAGTTAACCGATATTTTTAGATCGGTTACATATCTCCCCACCCAAGAAAGAATTTTTTTACTAGAAAAAAAAATTCACTAGCCTTGAGCAGTTCTAAGAAAAAAAATACTTGACCTAAGACCTAACTTTGAGTATCTTATATAAGCTACAGAAACTCCAGTATATGATCTTAAGTTATTAACTATGTCCATGTGCAGATACACACCTAAGTATTTCCTAGAATTCCCCTCCATCGTTTGGATTAGATATCCCAAGAAACGATTATTGACAGCAATATATTGAGAGGAATGGAATTTGTAGGCTGCAGAAGTTAACTTCTATGAACAGCTAGCTACATTATAGGTATGAATAACACACTAGAACATAGTCAAGTTAAGTACTTATAGTAGACATTCATGGATTATTTTTTTAAATATAAGTTCCATAATTGCCTAAGTTTAAATTTTAAGACAGAGAAGTTAAACAAAAGGAAATTTTACATTAGGCTTCTTTTAAGAGTCTGTAACCCGCTCTAGATAATGGCTTGTTTAGTGAGTTATCCACCGCTCAGTACAATAGGCTTGTTTTTAAAGTGTTTGTACAACCGCACTCTATTTGAAGAGTTACCATCTGGCACGTAAAAGAATGATTTTAGCATGTTATAACACTATTCCCTTGAAAGTGGAGAGTGACAAAGAGTATTTAAGGAAGTTAAATTGATTCAGTATATAAGTTAAGATGTATAGTTTGTAGTACATTGTATGTATTGTAGTTAAATTATAATATATCTTATGCCATCATTGTATATAAGATATAAATAATGATCAATATAAGCAAGGATCACAAGTTATTAGAATACAAGAAGTATATAAGATACTGTTACCTATAAGATTAGTTGTATATAAGGATTTATTTTTCCTATATAGATAAGAATATTTTAAGAGATTATTAAAAAGTTGCACTCTATGAGTTTGGTTTTATTTACCAATATATTTTAGTTATTTAAGATACATAGAATATGCGTTTTAGTTGTAAGATTGTATATTTAAAGCTTTAATAAATTAATTCATAGTATGAATTTGGTTTTATTTGAGAATTTGTATATATTTTAAGTCGACAACAAGTTATTCAGTACAAAGATTTGCAATTGTTAAGAAAGTGAAATAATTACTAGTATATGTAATTACTTAATTTAAAATCTTAGATATGCCAAGAGCAGTATATTATGCAGGCAAAAACTAAGGATCAAAAAAAAAAATTTTTCAGTTAAGTCATATACAAGAAAAGTCAATTAAGTATAAATGTGACATTTTAAGTTTTTAGTGACAAGTTTTTCAGAAAACCTATTATTTATATTATTGTGATAGTAAGTCATAGTATTAATGTAGATTTCTATAATATATTTAATTCAATTTAGTTGAATTTTAGATATTCAGTTGAACATTTTTCATATAGTCCGTCGTTAAAAATAAAAGAAGTTAATACTGAGATAAGTATTAACTAAAAGAACTTTGATATGTCATAAGTGTAGCCTATGCATATCAATAAGTTCATAGAATAGCAGTAAAAGATAAGATTTAAAACGACATTTGAAAAATTTAGAGTTCAGTTGAACTTTGGAGAATGGTATTCTCCGTTGCAAGTTTATAGAAAATAATAAGTTATTATGTAGTGCCACTTCATATGCAAATCCAGCTATTTGCATAGATAAAAAGTTAAGTTGTAGACTCATGTTTGAAGTAGTGAAAGTATACTTGACCTATATACCCAATGACAACAGTGTCATACAAGGTCAAATAAAAAAATATTTTAGAGGGTACAATTTTTTCCAGATGAAAAAAACACGTGGGTAGAATTAAAATTGAGGTGTGTGCTATTTATAAGCTGAAAAGAGGTTATGTAACAGAATATTAGATATTATTTAAGAAAAATTAATTAAAATTGCAAGGTTGTAAAAAAAAACTAAAATTTAATTTTAGAAAAAAAAACAAGTTCGTTGAAGACGATAATGGGTGGATTTCCTACCACCTGGGTATAACCCGATTGTCTTTTAGTCGCCTCTTACGACATGCAGAGCTGCAGCCGGCTTATTCTCAGGCCCCGGGCCAGCACAGGGCCAATCACAACTTATAAATAACACACACAAAAGGAACACAATAAGACACAGTATAAAAATTACAAAGCAAGTATGGCAGAGCCACACCCAAGAAAGTTTGCCAAACCAACCTGTCTGATCCTAATTTGTATGGGCGCCAATGTCACCTACCTACCTACTCAGGGTAGAAGGGAGCATAAGAGAAAGAAGAGAGAGTACAGTATAAAGTATAATCAAGAGAAAGGGTCGTGGATCTCAGACAGGTATGGCAATTTTTGGCAAGCTTCCTTGTTAAGGACTTAGCTCCGGTCCGCTAGTATCCGAGTTGATGCTCAGCAGCAGGTCTGCCGTGCAGGGCTCGGCTCCACACCGCCGCGCCGGTAGAATTGTCCCAGCTAGGTGCTGTAGAGACGTTTTGGCCGCGGTCGGTGCTGGAGGTCAGAGGACGGCCGGAGTTCAGCGGTTGTGTCCTGCTAATAGGTCAGCCTCGTACTCGAAGTTCAGCCTTGTACTTGAAGTTCAGCCTTGTACTTGAAGTTCAGCCTTGTACTTGAAGTTCAGCCTTGTACTTGAACTTCAGCCTTGTACTTGAACCCTGGAATTAGATGTTTCCGGTCACAATGGGTCCAGTGAGATGCTGAGCTGGTGGGTCCACTGTCCCTCTGCTACTGAGCATATTAGGGACTCGCAGAGGGCCTTTAGGGATGTGGCCCGCCAGCAAACAGAGTTGTGCCATAAGGGCCAAAGAGTAGTGCTGCTGGTGAAGAATTCGCATCCGCTAAGGCTTCCGCTACCGAGCATAAAGGGACTAGCTAGGCCCTTCGCGGATGCGAACCACCAGCCGCTCAGAATGCCAGAAGGGCCAAGTAGGTATGTTGCTGGTAAAGATGCGCACAATCCACGAGGTCCGTTCACTACCGAGCAAAAGGGACTAGCCTAGGTACCTCGTGAATTGCGAGCTACCAGCAACACCCTTTGAAGTTTGCCAGAAGGGCGTAAAAAGAGAACACAAGTAGAAAAGCACATAAAATCACAGAAAAATATACATAGGTTACACAAGAGAGTTAGCATGTAAGACACCTAATAAAATATACAGAAAATTACGATGAGAGTACATACCAATGTTGAAAAATAAGGTTAGAATATTGGGTGGTCAAGTACACTTTCACTTCAAAACACAAACTTACCCAGTGTCTGGGGATTCTGAAGATTAATGTTATATTTTAATTAAGTCTTAGTAGAGATTTAATTCGAGTTGAACAGTCGGTGGCTGGTGGCGAAGTGATGCCGATTCCTCTTCGAGGAAAGACATCAAATTGGGCGGATGTTCGAGGCGCATTTCGCTACCATATATGGTAATGCAAAAGGCCTCAAAACCGTTGTCGTCGCAAAGCCAATGACTGCACTTGATTTTGAAAATATTTAAAATGCAACGTTCCTCTAGCGGAACTCAAAAACCACCATCATGGTATTTTCTGACAGACTGGATTGACATTTGTTTTAACTGTCAATATAAAAGTCGAATTGACCGGAGATACAGGAAGAAGAAGACGGTATTATAAGAACGAGAGTATCATTGTTGATTGTATACGCGACCCCTATTGGCGAGTCGTTGAACTACCTCAGCGCTCGGCAAAGGTATTTAAGCTTATCGCTTTATAGGTCTTTTCTAACTTCATATGGAATTTAGATAGACGTTTGGTCGTTTGCCTACAGATGGCGCGCTTATTTAAATTAGTATTTAGTGAAATTTTTAATTATTAAGTTAACCGATATTTTTAGATCGGTTACACACGTAAGATTTCCGATGGTAATATCACAGTCCTTAAGCAGGGTTGTAGGGCTAAAATTAGCATCCGCTATCTCTTGACGAGGGAGTCTTAAAAAACGTCGAAACAAAACATACTGTACTGTATCAGCCGAGTTTCCAATTTCCGAGTTTTCAATCCCCATTAATGTAGGATTTGCCATAAACTCCACGCTTGGCTTGGTATATGATAGCAGTATAAGGTAGTTTCTCAGAAGGCGCTGCTGCCCACCTTCCGTTATTTTACCTTTAGTGGCCTATTACGACATTCACAGGAAGTGACAGGGAGATGACATTCTAGACCCCACGGGTAAACAAACATATCAGATATTTTAAAAGCCTCCTAACGTGGGCGATGTTCAAAACTTAACTTTTATTAAACAAGCGTGAACGATTTGACCGCCTCATCAATAATGACTATTCAGAAGATAATATAATTACTAGAATGTACTGAAATCACGACTATATTCATCGAAATGTTGGACATAATAATTAATAATAAATTGATATTATCACAACAAATCAACATTAATCTGACAGTACAACAGACATCGTTTGCGTTCCAATCAGCCGCGGATATAACTTTATTTACTGGGCAATGGTGTAGGTACATTACATGCCAGCATGCATACAAAATATAGTTCTATCTATATACACCGTGTCCCAAAATTCAACGATAAGCCGGCATCGGTGCATGGACCTACTCATGACTACTCGGGAAAAAAATTATAACTCTTTTTTTTTTTAATTACAGAGACTTTTATAAAGTTGCGCCAACTTTTAATAAAACTTGCCATGGTAGTGTCCATACTTTTTTTTAAACCCAGACTATAGAAAGTGCATAGAATGTTAAAATCTATGAAAATTATAAGAAAAATTTTTTTGTTTACTGATTTTTGTAAAATAACTACAGACTTTCTGTAATTTTAAAGGATTGTGGTAGATAGCCGTCCTTCTTAGGTTGCTAATGCACAAAAAATATCAAAAATATGTCAAAAATTGTGGTCATGGTAGTTGAAAATAGCATAATGGGTATCGAATATCGATGAAATTTATAAAAGTCTCTGTAATTAATAAAAAAAAACAGTTATAATTTTTTTTTTATTTTTTCCCGAGTAGTCATGAGTAGGTCCATGCACCGATGCCGGCTTATCGTTGAATTTTGGGACACGGTGTATATGTAAACATATTTCATCTTTAGTTCTGGTGAGGAAGACGAGGCACTTTTGGCGTTGCGGCTTTGGTAAATTTGATGTTGTCAGGTCAATAGTGAAATCGCCGAAATTCTCTACGGTGGTAATTTAAGCGAGCACTGTAGCAAGTGAAATTATTGGGCGAATGAGACATAACAACTAACGTCTTGGAGTGACGAGAGCAGTGCAGTGTCAAGCAGGGCGAGAAATCTGGGCAGTCAGCGTTGCCCTAATTCGTCTCTCTTCATTTGTCTTTTCATCTGTCGCCAAGAACCTTACAGTGTGTTCCAGCAGCAGTCTTTGAGAGCCATTATATTATGAAATTGCAGGCTCGTGAGGCTTCACAATTGTATGTCATTAAAATAAATAATTTTAATTTTTTAATTAATTTTTTATTAATTTTTTTATAATTAATAATAATTGTATTTGGGTTATGGGCGAAATGCATGTGTGCTAGTCCACAATCTTCACAATCGAATAAAAACCACATAAAGAAAAGTCTGAAATGCATTAATGTTAAAAGTGCCTTTTTGACTCAAGTGACAATTCCGGATTTATATCCCTTTTTAACCGACTTTCAAAAAAGGGTGAGGTTCTCCAATCGGCACGTATATTTCTTATTTATATATGAACACGCATAGCTTTTTACCGAGTTGTCTGACTTTAATAAATCTTTTTCTAATGAAAAGGGTATACCTTTGTGGTCCTACATACATTTCACCTAAATTGCTCAAGTTGTTTGTAAGTAACACTATTATGACACTAAAGAGGATAAAAAAAATATTTTAACAAAAAAAGAACAGTAAATGTAAATGTTTTGGAACCAACTTCAGACACTGAAAAGCACATGATGAATAAAAATTATGAAATAACGTTCCATTTTTTGTAATTTTTTTTAAATGGCAATAAATTAAGTTAAGGCGGTAAATTTGGCTACGGCAAGTTTCAAGATTAACATACCAAAATAATGTGATTTTATATTCCCCAGGCTGTCAACAGGATGTTCCTCTGAGTCCAGCTAACGTCTCCCAATCAATACTTAAAGTTTAGTACAGATCTTTCCACTCAGTAAGGCACGCCCCTCCATAATTTTTTAGTGTACTACACTGCCTAACCAAGCGATCATATTTAATTTTACATTTTATTGTTTTACTGTGTGTACCATTGGCATTACACCCACGCTAAAACGTAGGTTACTAACGAGGTATATAATAATTACCATATTAATGTATAATCTCATAATTTACTCTGGAGAGGCGCGCCTTTGTTAGTTAACAAGGCTTTTGATGACGGAACCTCGGGAGGCGATGCAAGTAGGTACTGTATTGGACAACTTGCGAGAGTTGCGAGTATTATTGACGATTCTCGTTTTATTTTAACATAATTTTTCAATTGTGATTTTTTATGTGCTACACATGACCAGGTAAAGTTTCCATAATTGAAAAAAATCGATTACCGTGCTCCTAACGAAAAATTGGTAGGAAGATTTTCGCTTCGTCTTTTGTGTTCATCGGTTCTCGGCGAAACATTGTCACCTTTTGTTAAAGAACAAATTTAAAAGTTCAGATCTGTCTCTAGCAGATAATTCACAAATAACGCCCAAATGGCTTTTACTTTATTACATTTTACTTTTTGATACCTAATTTATATATAGTACGAGATGTTAGCTGTGGCAATACAGTGAGGTTCTTTTACTGTATCAGAATCGAAAAATTCTTGCACCATTTTCATCTTTTTATGTAGCATATCTGTTTAGAGGCCAACAATACTTGGAGATTGGCTTGTCCAAATATTGAACATCCCTAAAGTTTTGTCCTCTCAAAGACATGTGATCAACCCCACCATGGAAACAGCGTTTAAATATGTGTGTACCAGCGTCTCAGATCGTGCTAGTATTGTCACTCTTTCTGTGTGGGAGATCTGGTCTTTGATTATAAGTCACCCCTACTTTTAATACTGGTAACCTTAAATATGCATCGGTTTTTCGTCTTACTATTGTACGTGTATATATAGCTTAACCTTGGGTGCAAAGTATTGTGGTTCTCATCACTGCCAGTGTGGTACTGCAGTTGATCAACTCGGTCACCATGGCTTCTCTTGTTTTTGAAGTGCTGATCGATTTTCCCTTATAATAACTGACGGTATGCCTCTGATTCCGTGGAAGTTGTGGCCATTAGTGTGGGATGCTACGTGAATTGACACTTTAGAGCCGTTCTGAAACAAACGTGAGGGCTGACGCCGCGGCTACTTCAGCGGAGCAACTCAAGGAGAGCGCGTATGCTTATATTGGTAGTGGTTACTTTACACATATTTGAACCGTTTTATGTAGAGACGTTGGGTCCATGAAAGCCGGGAAAACAACTAATTAAAAAAAAAACAAAGCGCTTGTTCAATACGACACATGATAAAAATCACTCAACGAATAAGTATTGCAATCCAACGGAGAAATGCTGCCAGCATGGTGGGCACGCTGCCAACTGAAGCATTCGGAAAGCAGCAAGAGTTATATATAGTTTTAGTGTTTTGTTAATAAAGGTATATCACCGTGTAAAAAAGTATCCAACATTCCTAATTTGAACCAAGAGCGCCATTCATTTAAATATCACGTAAGCAAATCCACGAGCAAAAGCTATAGTTATTACATACATTAATATCATCGCGCCTGTATTCCCCGAAGGGGTAGGCAAATGTGTGTTTCGGCAATTGGATTTTGGTCCCATGTAATAGAGGGCGAGCCTGTTGCCATTCACTGGGTACAGTGTTAGGGTCATAAAAATGTTTTCCATAAAACACTGGACGAAATACAAGAACATATGACGAATAATATGGTTACGCTAACAACATCTAAGACAGGAACACAAGAACATATAGTATGAAACTCAGACAGGTCAATAAGATGGTATACAGCCATGTTGTGCATCTAATGCACACATCACCCTACTGAAATCCACGTAAGAAGAGGCATCCTGCTCATTTGGCACACTTCTCCCTTAGTCGCCTCTTACGACACCAACGGAAAGAAATCCTCTTTATAAAATTAGTATAGATGTAGATTGTATATAGTTTTTAGTGTTTTGGTAATAAAGGCATATTACCAAAACAATTAACATTTCACTTTTTTTTAAATGTATTAATAAAGTATCCAACACTCCTTATGTGTACCAGGACCGTCATTCGTTTATATCTCACGTAAATCCAAGAGCAAAAGCTAGTTATTACTTTAATAAATATTCAAATGTTTTCATACATTGCGCAAAATTATGAAAATATTTTTCATTAAAACTTGGAGACCGAATTAATTTGGCGAGTCCATATTAAAACGAGGCTCTCTCTATGAGAAGGAAAAACTTGGTATAATTTCTACGTAAAGTAATAAATCAAACTTGTATATACCGACTTTAATATAAACTTTTTGATGAATTTGATTTAAATGGCCAATTTTATTGCAGTATAAAACCATCCCTTATCATGAAAAATGTATTTTATAATTTGTTTCTGACTGTCAGGCAATCAATTTTTTCTTCTTTTTCATGTCACTCGCCGTACCGGCAGTTGGGTTGATTGCTGAAAACTTTTTCACAAGGGGCGCTGCTATATGTGTTTTCTATCTATGAGAAATATTGTTTTCAAATTGGTCTTGGTTGTTTTGAATACGGATATTCGCAAAAGTTTTGGACCAAAACAAGTTTTTTAAGGTTGCGATGATTTATTCTACTAAGCATAGTGGCTGACTTTGGTGGCGCTTTATTCATTAGGGATAAGATAATGCCCCTGTATCTGAAGCATAATGGGTTTATGTTGACGTTATATTCAAATAATTGAAGAATACTAATTAGCAAGTAAGCAGTGATAGCCGAGTGGTAATAGCTTTGGACTGCCGTGCCGCAGATTCACGGTTCGATCCCCATTGCCAGCTTAGCTTCACCACATCATGTAACACATGGTGGCAGGCTTGAATGCTTGCCTAGCGAACTACCACCCTCAAGTGGAAAATCTGTCGACCAGAACCTAACAGTGTGTCCCGGTAGCGGTCCTTGAGAGCGAGTAGGTAATAAAATAACAGGGCATATAAGACTTACTCACTACTACATAGACAACTGTAAGTGTCAAGGCGATGTACTCAATATATTTTGTCATTTCAGACCAAAATCATCCGTTATAGGCAGTGATTTCCGCCTTAATATCAGCTGGCATCATTTGCATCCGTCGATTTCTAATAAAAAAATGTTATCCGGTCTAACGTATGTATAAATAAGTAAGTATGGAGCAAGTACCTAAGTGGATGTCGATAAATTTGAGTAAGTCAACAGATTGGACACAAAATAATCGTTTTCTTTATTGATTCGAATAAATCGACGTTATTTTTTATATCTTTATTTTGATAGTAATATTTTTTTTTAGTTTCTATATCGTACACATGTTTTGAGTTGCAATCCAGGTTAAAGATCAATATTATTCTGTGCTCTTTCTGGATCACTCATGTATTTCTTATTGATTGTTATTTGTTTTGTGTATTTAATAAATGAAAAAAAGCTTAATGTTGAATTCAACTTACGAAAATATTTACTAGGCTTGCCCAATTTTTAACTTTTCGAGAAGTCGTAAATTTTTATTTATTGGTCCAAACGCCACACACTGATAACATTTTTTTTTGACCTTTAACATTTTATAAGGTCTTGAATAAATCAACGATTACTTTACTTAAAATTTACCCTTGTAACTAAATACATTTGACACCATCTAGGTGGAATATTTATTTATAAATGTTACGAAAACAGCCATATTTATTTGCCATACACAAATATCGGTATCTCCAAATTATTTCATTTCTTGGTGAGCAACTTGAATCGTATACGACAGTGTATTTAAGAGTCTGACGACTCGATGGGCTTTTATAAAGTACGTTATAGGATTTGTATAAGCTCATAGAGATGTTTTGTAAATTTCTCGAATATTCCTATCAAATACCTACCACAAGAGATATCTAAAGTATTCCTATAAAATAATGTTTTGTATTGAGATAAAGTTAGGTAAAGAATAAAGTTTAGATCGTCTCAGGCTCTCTTAACATCTGCTGACCCGGTAAAGCACTTGATTTCAAACCAGTCCAATCGATTTGGTGTACTATTCGTGATGAGTAAGCCAACTTAGGTACATACATACCTTTGTTACGAGTACCTTTAGAGGTATCGGCCACCAAGGATATCCTAGTCCCTTTTTGAATATTTATTTAATTTAATATCATTATCCCTTATCATAGGTATAAATTCATGAATAGTTAAAATAATTGAATCTTAGGGAATGTACAATACCATACATATTAGATAGAAGGCAATAAACAATTGAATTGTTGTATTAATTTATTGTATACATAAACTAATCGGTAGTCGATATTTTACATCATCACTTCATTAAGTTATCTTAATACAATATGAGCCCAAAGTTTCGGCTCCAACGAGTGTGTTCCGGTGGCCGAGTGGAATAGGCATCCAGCGCGAAATCGGAGGACATGTGTTCGATTCCCGCCCAGGACAATATTTTTATTTTCAAATAATTTTTGATTAGCACGCGATAGTGTTTGTTTTAATATTTTATTATATGTGAAATATTAAGTTAATGTTTTAGAATAAGCCCGCGGGGTGCCGGGCTAGAATGTCACCCTCCCATCTCTAGTGGGAGTTGTAATAGGCGACTAAGAGGGTAACACACCTGAAGGTGTGTTCACCACAGGAAGCAGTCCGCAGCACCACAGGCGGTAAAAAAGGTATGGTAGCAGTACTTCCCTGGACGAACTCGTCCACAAAGATTTCTACTGTTACTAAGTGTTATTCCAAAATAATAATTGTATCTTTTCTTTTTGCATGGTGGAAGGGAATTTTGTGAATGCCCGCCTGGCTAACGACCACCCTCAAATAGAAAATCTGTCGTCAAGCACCTAACGGTGTGTTCCGACTACTGACCTTGAGAGCCAGTTATTCAAGGTTAAGCCTGTTAACACATTCGACCACATCATCACTTACCATCAGGTGAGATTGTGGTCTAAGGATAAATTATGAGAAATAAAAAAAATAAAAAAGTTTTTAAAATATTTGTTATTCTTACATATTTCCGTAAAGTTAATGCCTTACTTGAATTCATATTTGAAAATGATGCAGAGTTCAAATACTTCTGCCTACCTCCTCGGTGAATTCATGCCCGACAGGACATACAGTCTGTGTAAAAAAATCTTGGCATAGCAAACAAATTCCTTGCAAGCCAAGTTGCGATAGATTATCTGTAAATTTTCCTTTTTTTCTTACTTTAAACAAAAGTTTTCCTATGGTATTTTGGGAAAGAGTCGCTCAAAGATACCTCTGTTTTCTTTATTGATCTAAAGTCGTAAAATCAATGATATTAAAACTTGGAATACCTTCCAGTCTGTAAAATCTTTTCGTCCTTCCAAAACGAGTGTAATGTTACGATAACGTATCTTTCGTGTTATTTTAAGAAAGATGCCACTAAACCAGCCAAAGCAGTAAAACTTTAACGAGTATATCAAAGACTTCTATATTTTTATAACTAAGTATTAGGCCAGGCTTAAGGCGAAAATGTATCAGTTGATCTCTTCCTTTCCTCCACTTTACTTAGCTCAAACAGTGCTGAGGAAAATCGAATTTATATAGTCGTAAAAAAGAACTTATTTATGTATAACTATATAAGTATATGCATACATACAATTATAAGTCAGTACCTATATGTATACATAAATAAGTTCTTTTTTACGACTCACAAAAATTTCAAGCAGGTTTTGTACATAGGTAAATTTATATTGAAGTTTTCGTCTAAAGTAGGACAGTTTTTAATCTAAGAGAGACTTACCTATTTATATGTATGTGTAACAATGTATATATATATATTGGAAAAATCTATTTGGGTAGCAGTATGTATCACTAAAAGAAAGGGTGATTTTTTTTTAATCAATTCGTAACCTGATCTACACTGAAAACTAAGTATGAAACAACAATATAACTTTTCTTTTACCTTTTCAGGTTAAAGTCGTTTCCGTTTTTTACCATATTTTGTTACTACTGCCATGACTAACAAAGTGGATATAATTACTAATTGACTATCATACTTTCGACCCAATATGCAATACCGACAATTGACACTTATGCTGAAGTATGTCATATTCAGTCGGTCATATTCGGTCGATACCACGCTGATAACATACTTTTCAGAGAAAGCCGGTTCCGATTTTTATAAAAAAATATTGCACGCTAGCTATCCAAATTACGATTTGCAGTTATAGGCATATTCAAAAATACTTTTTGAGTTGTTTGAGTGTAACTTAAAAGCAACTGAACCGATTTCGATGATATTTAAATGGGACCACGTCTGAACCTATCAAACAAAAAATAAACATCAAATCAATTGCGCGTAAATAACATACCAAAAAGCATACATAGGAATTGAAAACTTCGACCTTTTTTATATATAATTATTTTCGGTGTACTCTTTAGGGTCAGGTAAACGATATGTGGCATTACATAAGGAGGTAGTGTAAAACACCTTATGTATAAAATATACCGGGTGAATGAAAACTTTGCCCGGCTTCTGTATTGTGCAAGACCTCAAGCACTGCAACAAAGCCACTATTAACTTCACATTATAACTGAGTTACCGGCAAGTTGCATGTTCAACAAAGGAATGCAAATTAATAACTCGCTGGTCTGCGAAGCGGGAAATCTGTAGCTCGTTGTCAGTAAATACTTCAGGTGTACTCGTGCGGATGAATAGTTTACTTGGAATGTTCATTTGCCAGGGGTTATTCAGATTGAGGAACTTGTGCTATTTGGGCTCGTGATTCAACCTAGTGGAAAAGTTATAGGTCAAAAATTCTCCTTGGCGTGTAACCTAAGGTGAAATCAAAGTTTTTTTTTAATTGTTATGTTTCCAATAACGCCTGTTTGGCGGATTACATTATAAATTTACGACAGAAATAATTGTACTCAAGTGTCAAGTCTGCCAGTTACAGAATTGCTGTTATCGTTCCGCTTGACAGTACACTGCGCACGTCACTCCGAGACGTTAGCTCAGTGGCATTGGCTATGGACTGCCGCGCAGCAGGTCCATGGTTCGAATCCCGCCGCGGGCTTGAGCTTCACCGCATAGTGGAAGGGCATTTTGCGAATGCCCGCCTGGCTAGCGACCACCCTCAAGTTGAAAATCTGTCGCCAAGCAACGGTGTGTTCCGGCAGCAGTCCTTGAGAGCCAGTGAAATTACAGGCACATGAGACTTAACAACTATGTCTCAAGGTGACGGGTGCTGCGTGACTTGTGACGAAATGCATCTGTTATAGGCAGAGGTTAGTCCGCTTAACATCAGGTGGGCCTCGAGCTTGTTTCGTCACAATAACATAAAAAAAAGCTCATATGTCACTTTCGCTCAGTAATTTGACAGTGCTCTAAGCACAGTTACATTTTAGATTCTATGATATAACGACAGATACATACATATAATCACACCTGTATTCCCGAAGGGGTAGGCAGAGGTGTGTAACACCCACTTTTTGCTAATTGGGTTTTGGTCCCATGTAAAAGTGGGCGAGCCTTTTACCATTCACCGGATTCAGTTTCAGGTTCATACGAAATGTTTTCCTCTAATACACTTGACAGAACATATAACGATTAATATGTTTACGCTAACAACATCTAAAACAGGAACACAAGAACATATTGTATGAAACACCGGCAGGTCACTAAGACGGTGTACAGCCCTGTTGTGCGTCTAATGCACACAACACCCTACTCACATTCACAAGTTCCTTCTGAAACACGGAAGCGCTCAGTAGTAATGTCAGCGGTCACCCATCCAACTCAAGACCGCGGCGGGCGTTACTTAACTAAGCTGATCGGTTAAGAACAGCTAAGCAAACTTCGCTACGAACGCTTCAAAAACATATGTTGTACTATTTTCTTTATTCAAATAAGCGCGTCCTCAAAAAGAATATAATATGATAATATTCCGCAAACTGTTAGAAATTCACAGAATATGTTTAGTAACTTATGAAAAATAAAATACACTTACTTAAGTAGGCACTAAATTTAACTTTTCCTTTCAGATGTCAGACATGGTAATTCAGAAACAAGAAGAAACGTTAAAATATTCAGAACCCATATCATAAGCCGAACACAAACTTACGAGCATATCAGTAGGGTAGAATGTATTTTTGCGATAGAAATATGTCAAAATATTTGGAATAATAACCTGTCCCTTCCTTTGGTCGAACACCTTCACTTACACACTTGTCTGTAGACAGCTAACAGAATCTCAAATCGCAACTTTGTGTATCATAGATAATGAATACAATTGAATGTCATTTATATATGCCCGAATTCGGGTGCGTGTGATGCTACAAGTTAGACTCTCAGAGTTGCTCTTAATGTACTGTATCAGCCGGATCGTCCACTGCTGAAGCGACCCCGGCGAGCGGCTTGGGGATCACAGTGTAGGATGGCAGTTCTTTAGAAGACGCTGCTGCCCACCTTCCAGAATGTTTCCCTTAGTCAACTCTTACGACACCCACGGGATGATATGGGGAGGTGCAATTCTAACCCGGCACCCCACAGGGAATTCGGCACTCTTAATGTACCAACACGTAATTCGTTAATAATTTATCTTTAAGGTCTTTCAACAGTTCCAGCAACGTCCTGTTAGAGCTAATAATATTAGATATAATAATATAATCACATCATAGTCTACATAATTTATTTAATTGTATCGCCGCGTTCGTACGATAATGATGATTAAATTCCTAATTCAAAATATAAAAACCGTTGCGTTTTGTTTACGATCGGTACTATTTCTTACTAGGTGTGAGTGCATACAATAGTAAATTGTACATCGAGGGGAGAAAACGATCTATTTCTGTTCGAGTTTGTTTTGTGAGCCCAACGCGCAGCGGAAGGCAACTCGAGAACATAAATAGAACTTTCTCCCGAGTGATACATAGTGCTTTATACTAAAATCATTATTCGTTTTCTCGTACTTTTCTCGAGACTTCTCAGGCAGTGAGTTCTTAATGATTTCTTGAGCTGCATTTCTTATTTCCGGTGGTGTCATTATTATAAAATCGTCACTTTCACTATCAGATGACATTTTGGAAAATTATTTAGAATAATCAAAAGCATACTGTTAAAATATCAATTTAATAAAAAAACAAAATTTAACCAAATAAAACAAATTGCTGTGCTTTTTTTCTCGTAGTGCAATAAAAGGTTTCCAACCTCCTTTCATTGAAAATCGAATACAAATAAAAATCACACCTCCACACCACAATTATTTGATATAAAACCATTTCCTCCTTTCATTGAAAATCGAGTACAAATAAAAATCACACCTCCACACCACAATTATTTGATATAAAACTATTTTGAGATTGTATTTTTTTATGTTAGCAGCTAAAAAGCAAAAGAACGCTACCAGGGCAGGTATGGATTTTCATACAACATTCCTTCACTGCTACGGAGTGAAGGAATGAAAATCCATATAACTTTCTCCCCGTACATTTATAAGGGAGAAATGACGAACTGTATAACATGTTTTTGAACGAGTAATGAGACGCTTTCTGAGTAGGTGTGGTATAAACCTATAAAAACGTTTTGTTACTGATGTTACTGATAGGAAACAGTTCGATGTCACAATAATCATACGTATTCTTAACAACAGGAAATATTTTATAATGTGACATTCTCGTAGCTCATAATAAGAGTAAAGCTGAGTTATTCTAGCATATAAGTTTGCAAAGTGATCACAAACTAAATTCTATTAAAATATTTATCAAGTTTTGTGTCTATATAGTAAATCGGGACATTAAAAATGTTATTCCTAATTATTATGTAGCAATCATTTAATACAGAACCTGTTTTTTTATTCATTTTACAAAAGCTATATTTTGCATGCGTTTATTTAAAAATATCCGCTCACGCTATTTATATATTGCGTACTTCTGTTTTGCTCACTCGCATGTGAAACGAGGTCTCCCCGTCCTTCGCCTTTAGTCTGACACTGGCAAAACATTACGTTAGGGATCGAATACCTCGACCCGGGTTTCGAGAACATCAGATGCTCCTCATCAGGGCGAGTTCGCGCAGTAGGGTCTGCGAGCTCCAAGCGGGCAGTTAATTTATAATATTTAAATATGTGAAACTCAGGAGAATTTCGTGTTAACTATATTCTTTCTCCATCCTTGGTTAGCGTTCATATCGTGGGCCAGGACAAAGTATACACATAAAATAATGGACTTGATTCAGGCTTTTCTCTGCGGATATCCACATTTAATAATAACAAATATTTTAAAAGTATTCTAAGAAAAAAATAAATCAATATTTTAATAACACACATTAAAAACATATCTAGTGACAATTCCGCTTAATTTTCCTGTTAAGCCAACGTGACGTCACAAACGCCACGCAGTCAACCCGGAAGAATTTTCGACGCGTTTCGATTCTACACGAAGCATTCTCAGGAGGTCTTGACTCTACGAGCGCACGATCGAGACATTCGATGTCTCGATAGTGCGCTCACATAAAGCATAAAATATTGGAACATATGGCACCATTACACTAGAAATTACACGAAGGTATTTTTGACGGGTTGTTTAATTTATACATAAGTTGGCTTTGCATACTTCCTCGTTATAGTCCACACTAGTGAACTTGATGAAACTTTATAATATTATGCTACGGATATCGAGGATACTCTCACTTGACGGAAGGGTATCACGAATTATAATATACTAAATTATTACAGCCCAACTTTGAGTGGCAGTCAGCCTCATATCAGCCGATAAAGATGATGCTCGCAGTTCTATAACTCCGAGCAGTCCTTCCTAAACCTATGTTTAGGTACGTTGGGTTGTCTTATTTCATAATCCCATTGGAATTCAAATCCTTCCGCAGATTATGCAAAACGAAATGTTGAGGTCAATATTAAGTTTATGAATTTTATAGTTCTGAACATTATTATAGATTATTGCAATAATTGTGATTTTGCATGTTGGAAGGGCATTTTGTGAATGCTCGCATGGCTAGCTACCACCCCCAAGTAGAAAATCTGCCGCCTAGCACCTAAGGGTGTGTTCCGGTAGCAGTCCTTGCGAGCCAGTGATATTACATGCTCATTAGACTTAACAATTATGTCTCAAAGTGAGGGACGGCGTGCAATTTGTGACTTGTGATGAAATGCATCTGTTATTGGAAGAGGTTAGTATGCTTAACATCAGGTGAGCCTCGAACTTGTTCCGTCACAATAATATAGGAAAGATAACATTCTCAAAAACGGTTCTATTTCAAATTAAAATTTATATCGGTTTTTGGGGGGCTTTACGTCTTACCTTCAACAAGTATAATTATACTCAGTACATCGGTACCGAGCGGTGCTCGGTTGCTCAGGTACTTTTCGATGATAAGAACAAAAAAATATCGAGTCAACAAGAATACAGATAAAATTGTATTGAAAGCTATCTAAAAGCCCGGTCACTGTTCTATATGACAGATATACTGCTTCATTATTTACATCACCGCAGTAAAAAGTGAGGCAGAAATAAGAAGAAATATGTTAGATGCCAATTTGCACACATCGTCGGAATGAAATTTGAATATTCTCCTTGAGGGACACAGTGTACTTATCGGGACGAGAGGAAACCTCTCGGGACTCGGCCTGGATATGATGAGATTTCTATATTTAGGGTAAAGACGGTAGGTGTCAATGTAGGGCACGATAGGCGACGCTGCACGTGCTTATAAAATATGAATCCAGTTACATCGCAATTAGTAATCTATTGCCTTGGGAGTCTTTTTTATTAACAGTTGCGGTAGACGGGCAGGTTTGAATTTAATTTGAATAAATTTACTGATCCTAGACGTGAAAGTGGATTAAATATTTGTTAGGTACCAAATATAGTCGCGCGATCAGAATATTAAGTTATTTCTATTGAAATGGCCACGAAACGGCTGTTTTATTTTTAGAGCCAATATGATAAACTTTGATCACAATCTCAACTGATGGTTAGTTATGATGAGGACGAAGGTGATAAACTGGGACCCCTCCGTAGCACCCTATACTAAATGCCACTAGCGATCACCCATCCAGGTTTAATGACCGCAGTGACTAGATAAGCTCCGCTAAGAGCGCTACGAAGTAAAATAACAAGTTTATTTTTCGTTGCTACGAGAATATCTTTCAGAGAGATTGAAATTAAACAAAATAAAAATGAATTCCAAATATGCCAAAGAGATTGGCCAAAGAGTATAAATCTGTAAAATCTGAATATATACAACATTGTAAGAAATCTTCTAAATTTGCTTATCTTCTATATCTTATCCTGCCCTAATCCTATACGCTAAACAGGGTCGGCATAACAAGTAATTACATGTGCACATAATAACTTAATGATGCAGATTTCAGGCAAAGAAGATTCGTAGAGCTCATGAATATGTACATATATTAATTTTAATCCAAGCAATTAAACGTTGAGGCTGATGTGACCTACATAGTAGGTACATATACGCTTCAAATAGGCGTTTATCCTAGTATGAGTAGATTAATGCTGGATATAGGTAATAACTAAACTTACTTGTCTTAACTCTGTTGCTAAATCAATAACCAGCTGGTTTTGTTCTCTTTCGAAGTCCATTGACACTTGTAACTCGTACGGCCCTAAAAATGACAAAAAAGCATGATTATATAGCGTATTCCGCTTACAATGGATATGTTTGTATGTAAGGATGTAGCTGTTCCAAAAAAACAGTGTTGAAAATTTTAACGTTTATGAAGTGCAAAAGTGCGCGAACGGAACATCAGTGTTTTCAATAAGGATTTTTTCAACCAAAATAACTAAACAGGAAGTCTTACTTTAATATTTATGGATTATGCACAAACATTTAAGAGTAGAGTTCACGGAGCGTTTTCCATACAAACGTAGTTTCGTAATTTTTTGAATACTAAGGGTTGAAAATCGGTAATGTCGTTGAGCCCAATATCTATGCTTCTGGTTTGCCAGATTTCCGTAAAATTAAGTATATTCAAAAATAATACGACAAATTGTTTTGTATGGGAATTTTGATTTTGAAATTTAGAGATATAATTAATCAAAAAACTGGCGAACCAGAAGCAATATTATGCATGCAAAATTTTACTGAGTTTGAACACTTGGTATTTAAAATATGACGAAACTACGTTTGTATAGAAAGCGCTCCGTGCACTGAGCAAGTAATATATTAGCTCCGTGCACTCTCTCTTAAGTACAGACAACTTTTGTTGTTTATTATGATTGCAATGTAGCTGTTTGACAGAACTCAAACTGCTGTACCTCGAAGTCGTGAACGTTGTACCGATTGGTGACGTCATTGATGATGTCGCAAGGATTTGTGTGTACAGTACCACCAACTTAACTGTGCAGTTCGCGAGGGCGCTGCTGGTCAAGGAAATCAACTACAAACTGTCACAATTTGAAGGAATGTTGTAGTTCTTTTTTCTGCCGCCTGAACAGATAAGTTGGTGGGACTGTAGCTGTCAGTTCATCTCGGAACGAGTGTGAGGTGGTTACGCTGCGCTGTTTAAAGCGCATAAAGCGCAAAGCGCATTGTGACCTTATGTAGGAACCTTAAAAGTGGGTTCATACCAACGCTTCGAATACCGAAAATTTGTCTAAAGGTCGCAGATTGGGATTATTGGTTGGTTATATAAGGAATTACTATAATTTCATTACTTCATGTAAATTACCAACATTTAAATACATTAATACATTGCTAATTTATTTTCAAGAAAGTTTAATCGGTTGTTTTCTCAGAACAATGTAATAATTCTTTATTATTCTTTATTGTATTTTTTTTCATATTTGATAGGCTAGCTTTTGACCACTATATCCCGTGATGGTAAGTGATGATATGGTCGAAGATGTTGTACAGGCTAACCTAGAATTATTAGCTCTCAAGGATAGATGCCATAACACTCCGTTAGGAGTTTGGCGACAGATTGTCTACTTGAGGGTGGTAGCTAGCTAGGCGTGCATTCGCAAAATGCCCTACCAGCATCCTATAACGACTGACATCCTCAAACAATAACCGGGACCGACGGCACAACGCGCCCTCCGAAGCCCGGAAGCGCTCAATACTCGTAGTAATACCACTAACAGTCACCCATCCAACTCGTGGCTGCAGCGAACGTAACTTAGCTGATCGGTAAATAACGGCTGCTTAGCCATTCTAAACTAAATAAACTACGCTACGAGCTCAGCTGAGATTGTGTTGTCAAGTGTTATAACTTCAACTTTTTCACTTAATGGCCTCTACAGCATTGCCACAATTTCGCAAATGTCACGTAGATTAAGTAGAAAATAAACGATGAAGATTGGTCGAGCCAGGAAGTATGATCGATCATCAATTGCGTCTGGGTAGTCAAGTGTTGTAGTGCTAAAGCGGGAATACACATGACTGTAGCTGGCACACTTGCATAAAAGCTCCTTGCACATGCCGCCTACTTTCATATACCTTACTTTCATGTTTCGCTAACTGGCATGCCTGTATCTGCCACGTAAGTAGATAGCACAACAATTGATATACTGGCATGCAACGTGAGGGAGGGCCGCGGGGGGCTGTCTCGTGAACAGGTTCGTGTATACGTCTTGCTCTCTTGTGTAAATACAGGCATGCAAGGACGCAAATCACATGCAAGTTTAACTTGCTAATCTATCCACATTGCGCCAGTAACTTCTATATGCTGTTAACAAGCATGCAAGCTACTGTTCCATTCTACAGGCATGTATATCCTCGGCTTTCTTCGATAAGTAAGAAGCCGAAGTCGGCTTTAGTTATTGTTGCTGTCAAAAATTCAAATTCGATATAGTGACTTATCAATATTATTGTGAATTTTTATCACAGAATATATAAAAACGCCATTGACAGGGACTTCCTGCGAATGTTTTTTTCAAAACTCCTCTTGTGTAGTGTGCCCTACACAAGAGTACTTATTAGTATTAGGGTTATTTTATTTTTTTATGGAAAGTGCCAGTAACTGTCATGTAAATGACGATAGGCCGGGAGTATAGAACGCAAAACAAGATGTTTCGGTCTGAATAGAGGCGATATGGTAAAGAGTATTGCTCTATCTTTACAAATAAATAAAAAACAAAGCCTTTGTAAGAATAAACGAATAAAAAACATCTAAAAGGCCTATCGATGGCATTAAGTGTGGAATATAACATTGCTTAAATGTCCGCCCATTGTTCTCAAAGTGGCACTATACAATTTTTTGCTGTGCGTGGCAGGTATACTATTTAAAAATTAAAATTTTGTATTTGACGTCGATAAAATAGACGCCAAAATTGAATAAATTATTTTGACTTTGAGTTCTGACCGACGCGGCTTTTCTGGGTGCGCGGATCCGAAATGTCCAATTTAGTTAAGTTGGCTTATGTTGACTTTGTAGCACTGTGATTTGTGGCCTATTCGCATAGATAAATGTGACCCCAAAATCCCACACCAAACAGTCACTTTTTCGGGATGAATTGGACGTTCTTGGATTGCACGTGGATTGGTTCCGTCCCGAATTGAGAAATTTTGTTTGTGGACGTACCAATTTATCCAGAAATGGGCCTCATCACCGTAGATGATTTCTGAAAATTAGAAACGTTGTGCAGGCAACGTTCCATTCAGAACACCCGTTTATATAAAATAATTTTATCTTTTGCACGCGATATTGATTGCTATATCCGTCCATGGTGATTTGGCAAAACAGACTGAATAAATGACAGCCAATTGACAGATGTAGCTTCAACAATATGGCCGCTATCATCTGTCAAAGTTCAGAATTCCCTATTCGATTGAAAGGCCCGTTAAAATAAATATAAATATTATGTGGCGTCCTTACTACAAATACTTTCTATTTGATTTTTTGTTGCTGTCGTTTACAATGTACCTAATTCTAACTCTGGTCGTACCTATATCGTTACGTAACACAAAATGTTACGAAAATTTCAAAGAAAGTAGACTCTTGTGAACTTGTTATAAGTTTAAATTATTTGAACAGAACTAAAGAAAATTAATAATATCTGGCCTGTTCAATCTAGGTATTCCCAAAGGTGTAGGCAGAGGCGTCTGACTGAGCACCTCGCTTGATTAAGCGTTTTATTTTTAAGTTATTGAGTACTTTGCCTACAATATAGTTTGTTGGTATAAGGTAGCTTGAAGGCTTTTACGTAACAGAGTTTTCTATTGTTTGTAATAATATTTATCGATGATGATGATGGTACCCAGACATAGGAGAGACCTTGTTCAACGGTGGACGTTCGGGTAGATTAGCAAAGACATAAAAGGTCCTTCTTAGGGGCTTTTACTTATACGATAAAAATGTTTGAACAATTCCGCCTCTGCCTCTGCTGAACGTGGAATATTTCAATATTAAAATTTGTAATTAAACTTCATAAGAGCGTCGTAGACAACGCAATTTAATAACTGATTTTGATTTTGACAATGATGATAGCTATAAATCTAGTACATAATGTGCTTTGATCAATATGTATATAGTAAAAAATAGTATGTAAAAAAGTAAATACCATAATCCCCACATTATGACAAATCCCCGCACTGGGGAAATCTTGACGTTCCGGTCGATGATGATGATGATGACTATTAAGTTACCTTTGTCGCCTCTTACGAAACTCACGGGTAGAAATGGAGGGGGGGAAGGATGACATTTTAACCCAGCATCCCACGGAGTCATCATAAGAATGTAAAGTCACCCCTTAAATAACTACTTGTGGGTGCCGTAAGACTAAGTGTAAAATACCAGAAGGTGCAGCGCCTTCTGAGGGACTGCTATTTTAGTGGGGGGGAGGCTGTGTTCAGCAGTGGACAATCCGGCTGATACAGTACAGAAGGGCGGTGTATGGAACATCATCATATAATAGCGTCTCTATTTCCTAGTTTTAGACATAATATGTGAGTTTGTAAATGTACATAGTTAATAAATGTCTTTTAGGTAAGTATGCTCCATCGTCTACCGCTGTCTCTAATCGTTGCGTTCAGCTGACAATTATTTCAAATGTAAAAATACATTACATAATATCAGAAATAGCTTCAAAAATATTATGTTATTTTATTTCATGCTAAAAAGTGATGAAATGAGAATGAGATAGCACTCGTCACTACGAGAAATATAGTTAGGCGATTATCTCTTGGTCCTACTTGTAAGATAAATTAGTAGATCCACGAGAAAACCAAATTATATGTCTAGTAAAGACGATATCACATTCTCACTTATACAGGAAAACCAGGTGGTTTCCCTCTGTTCCTACTGATTTAATGAAGCAAAAATTTAACTCCTGTATAAAGCAAGCTACACTGGAAAAACACATTTTAAATCATTTGTGTAACAACGTTTCTCTTGTCGTGTTCGAAAAAGGTTACATGTGGATCGGACAAATGACATTTTCTCTGACAAAAGCACCCACTCACAGGGTGGCCATCCACGTCCGAGGTTGGACATTGCAATTATACAATTGTGCAGCATGTGTACACTTGGGAATGACAATGCATGTGTTTGAAATAAATAAGTTTTATGATTAATGGAACAGTTCAGATGTCCAGAGAAATGTACTGGGTTTTGGCTACTCTGAAATTTGTTAACCTAGAGATATGTGATTTGCTGTATCAGCCGGATTGTCAACTGCTGAGTACAGTCTCCCTCATTGAGGGGGTGTTTGCCATAATCGGCACGCTTGGCAAGCATCTTGGGGCTTGCAGTTTGAGATATCAGTTCCTCAGAAGGCACTGCTGCTCACATTCTGGTATTTAAACTTTTCTCGCTTCTTACGTCATCGCGCCCAATAGCTACTTGTGGGTACAAGTAGCTATGGAGCGCGGTGACACTCGTGCTCGGGGTTAGCCTCGTGGGGTGATTTATTATTTCATAAATAATAGTAGGTCTTGGTTTGGTTATTCAATATGAATTACGATACTTCGGTTATTCCGGTATTGAAAGAACTTCAATAGAAAATTTATAGTATAAAATATGTAAGGATAGATAGCATATTTTTTTGTTAAACGTGCAATAATCTGTGCATATTGAATCTTATCCCAAAAAATACCTAATTGATGAACGATTTGTAGTGAACCCGAGACGGTGCCATTTTTTATATTATGATATGATAAAATACAAGTCGCCCGCTTGATAGTTGGCTAATTAAGGCTAGTGTGCACATAGCGCTTTCTATACTAAAGAAGTTTTGTCATATTAATACCAAGTAGAGAAGAGCTAGAGGGCGCCACGAGTCTCCTGCGAGGAAGTCTCCTCTGTGGCACGAGTGTCATCTGCTATGCGGATGACACTCTCCTCACCGCCCGGGGGAGGCACTTTAGAGAGGCGGCCAGTCTAGCCTCGGCTGGCGGATCCCTGGTTGCGGGTAGGATCCGCCACCTAGGATTGAAAGTGGCGGTACAATAGACCGAGGCCGTATTCTTCTACAGGCCTCGGCAGCGCACCTGACGTCCACATTGTCGTGGAGGGTATCAGGATCGAGGTGGAATATAACATTGCTTAAATGTCCGCCCATTGTTCTCAAAGTGGCACTATACAATTTTTTGCTGTGCGTGGCAGGTATACTATTTAAAAATTAAAATTTTGTATTTGACGTCGATAAAATAGACGCCAAAATTGAATAAATTATTTTGACTTTGAGTTCTGACCGACGCGGCTTTTCTGGGTGCGCGGATCCGAAATGTCCAATTTAGTTAAGTTGGCTTATGTTGACTTTGTAGCACTGTGATTTGTGGCCTATTCGCATAGATAAATGTGACCCCAAAATCCCACACCAAACAGTCACTTTTTCGGGATGAATTGGACGTTCTTGGATTGCACGTGGATTGGTTCCGTCCCGAATTGAGAAATTTTGTTTGTGGACGTACCAATTTATCCAGAAATGGGCCTCATCACCGTAGATGATTTCTGAAAATTAGAAACGTTGTGCAGGCAACGTTCCATTCAGAACACCCGTTTATATAAAATAATTTTATCTTTTGCACGCGATATTGATTGCTATATCCGTCCATGGTGATTTGGCAAAACAGACTGAATAAATGACAGCCAATTGACAGATGTAGCTTCAACAATATGGCCGCTATCATCTGTCAAAGTTCAGAATTCCCTATTCGATTGAAAGGCCCGTTAAAATAAATATAAATATTATGTGGCGTCCTTACTACAAATACTTTCTATTTGATTTTTTGTTGCTGTCGTTTACAATGTACCTAATTCTAACTCTGGTCGTACCTATATCGTTACGTAACACAAAATGTTACGAAAATTTCAAAGAAAGTAGACTCTTGTGAACTTGTTATAAGTTTAAATTATTTGAACAGAACTAAAGAAAATTAATAATATCTGGCCTGTTCAATCTAGGTATTCCCAAAGGTGTAGGCAGAGGCGTCTGACTGAGCACCTCGCTTGATTAAGCGTTTTATTTTTAAGTTATTGAGTACTTTGCCTACAATATAGTTTGTTGGTATAAGGTAGCTTGAAGGCTTTTACGTAACAGAGTTTTCTATTGTTTGTAATAATATTTATCGATGATGATGATGGTACCCAGACATAGGAGAGACCTTGTTCAACGGTGGACGTTCGGGTAGATTAGCAAAGACATAAAAGGTCCTTCTTAGGGGCTTTTACTTATACGATAAAAATGTTTGAACAATTCCGCCTCTGCCTCTGCTGAACGTGGAATATTTCAATATTAAAATTTGTAATTAAACTTCATAAGAGCGTCGTAGACAACGCAATTTAATAACTGATTTTGATTTTGACAATGATGATAGCTATAAATCTAGTACATAATGTGCTTTGATCAATATGTATATAGTAAAAAATAGTATGTAAAAAAGTAAATACCATAATCCCCACATTATGACAAATCCCCGCACTGGGGAAATCTTGACGTTCCGGTCGATGATGATGATGATGACTATTAAGTTACCTTTGTCGCCTCTTACGAAACTCACGGGTAGAAATGGAGGGGGGGAAGGATGACATTTTAACCCAGCATCCCACGGAGTCATCATAAGAATGTAAAGTCACCCCTTAAATAACTACTTGTGGGTGCCGTAAGACTAAGTGTAAAATACCAGAAGGTGCAGCGCCTTCTGAGGGACTGCTATTTTAGTGGGGGGGAGGCTGTGTTCAGCAGTGGACAATCCGGCTGATACAGTACAGAAGGGCGGTGTATGGAACATCATCATATAATAGCGTCTCTATTTCCTAGTTTTAGACATAATATGTGAGTTTGTAAATGTACATAGTTAATAAATGTCTTTTAGGTAAGTATGCTCCATCGTCTACCGCTGTCTCTAATCGTTGCGTTCAGCTGACAATTATTTCAAATGTAAAAATACATTACATAATATCAGAAATAGCTTCAAAAATATTATGTTATTTTATTTCATGCTAAAAAGTGATGAAATGAGAATGAGATAGCACTCGTCACTACGAGAAATATAGTTAGGCGATTATCTCTTGGTCCTACTTGTAAGATAAATTAGTAGATCCACGAGAAAACCAAATTATATGTCTAGTAAAGACGATATCACATTCTCACTTATACAGGAAAACCAGGTGGTTTCCCTCTGTTCCTACTGATTTAATGAAGCAAAAATTTAACTCCTGTATAAAGCAAGCTACACTGGAAAAACACATTTTAAATCATTTGTGTAACAACGTTTCTCTTGTCGTGTTCGAAAAAGGTTACATGTGGATCGGACAAATGACATTTTCTCTGACAAAAGCACCCACTCACAGGGTGGCCATCCACGTCCGAGGTTGGACATTGCAATTATACAATTGTGCAGCATGTGTACACTTGGGAATGACAATGCATGTGTTTGAAATAAATAAGTTTTATGATTAATGGAACAGTTCAGATGTCCAGAGAAATGTACTGGGTTTTGGCTACTCTGAAATTTGTTAACCTAGAGATATGTGATTTGCTGTATCAGCCGGATTGTCAACTGCTGAGTACAGTCTCCCTCATTGAGGGGGTGTTTGCCATAATCGGCACGCTTGGCAAGCATCTTGGGGCTTGCAGTTTGAGATATCAGTTCCTCAGAAGGCACTGCTGCTCACATTCTGGTATTTAAACTTTTCTCGCTTCTTACGTCATCGCGCCCAATAGCTACTTGTGGGTACAAGTAGCTATGGAGCGCGGTGACACTCGTGCTCGGGGTTAGCCTCGTGGGGTGATTTATTATTTCATAAATAATAGTAGGTCTTGGTTTGGTTATTCAATATGAATTACGATACTTCGGTTATTCCGGTATTGAAAGAACTTCAATAGAAAATTTATAGTATAAAATATGTAAGGATAGATAGCATATTTTTTTGTTAAACGTGCAATAATCTGTGCATATTGAATCTTATCCCAAAAAATACCTAATTGATGAACGATTTGTAGTGAACCCGAGACGGTGCCATTTTTTATATTATGATATGATAAAATACAAGTCGCCCGCTTGATAGTTGGCTAATTAAGGCTAGTGTGCACATAGCGCTTTCTATACTAAAGAAGTTTTGTCATATTAATACCAAGTAGAGAAGAGCTAGAGGGCGCCACGAGTCTCCTGCGAGGAAGTCTCCTCTGTGGCACGAGTGTCATCTGCTATGCGGATGACACTCTCCTCACCGCCCGGGGGAGGCACTTTAGAGAGGCGGCCAGTCTAGCCTCGGCTGGCGGATCCCTGGTTGCGGGTAGGATCCGCCACCTAGGATTGAAAGTGGCGGTACAATAGACCGAGGCCGTATTCTTCTACAGGCCTCGGCAGCGCACCTGACGTCCACATTGTCGTGGAGGGTATCAGGATCGAGGTGAAGGCCCAGACGAAATATCTGGGCCTAGTGTTGGACAGCAGGTGGCGCTTCGGCCCGCACTTCAGCTGTCGACGCGCCTGCGGGGGGGGAGGGGGGGCAGAGGACGGTGCCGGCATTTGTATGCCGGCATATTGAAAAGTATGGCCCTCTACGGGGCGCGGAGGGAAAACGCTACTGCTCTCCGCGGGCCTCAAAGGGCCATAGCACTGCGGGTAGTGAGGGCCTACCGCTCGGTGGGATTTGCGGCGGCCTGCGCTCTGGCTGGTACCCCTCCTTGGGAGCTCGAGGCGGGAGTGCTATCCAAAGTGTACGACTGGATGTCGGGGCGTAAGGCTGTCGGAGAGTCCATTGCGGCGCCACTACGTAGGCAAAGAAGGGGTGGGAGAAGACGACTTCTCCCTCTCGGTGGTGAAGAGCGAGAGACAGGCGCGGGGGTGCCTTCTCTCGCATTGCACTTACTCACCACCTCCGTCGGGCGGGAATGGCCGAGCATTCGAGGTCATTCCTGGGCCTCTCCTGCTGGGAGGGGCGTGTAGGCCCCGCTGTAAAGGCGGGCGGTCGTCGGCAGAGGACTGGACGTAAATGCCAGTCACCCAGTCCTCCTCCATACAGGCGATGCTGGAATGCCACTGGGTCGTTTAGTGGGTATACCGGTCTACCCACCGGGCATCCCACATAACCCTCCCATCCTCCGACGGGAGGGTATGCGTAACGCATTTTGCCCAGCGACAAAAAAAAAAAAAAAAGAATTGTGACTGCAGTGGCAACATTTACGTTAAAAGCCATGTAGCTTTAGATAAGCTGGTTTAGATTATTATTATTAATTTATTTATTAAAACATTTTAATTTTTAAGTTGAGTCGTACCAAAATTACAGATGTATACTTAAATGCACTGGCATGTAATTATGACATAATATGCCTCACGGAAACTAACCTTTATAGTAGTGTATACTTCTCTGAGTCATTTGATAATCGCTATAACATTTTCAGACGTGATCGCTCAAGCACGTCAATTTGCAACATTGAAGGAGGTGGAATTATAATTGCTGTCAAAAAAAAAACATTAAAGTCACTCGCCAACCTTCATAGAGAGCAGTGTAGAGGATCTATGGTTAACTGTCACATCGTCTCATAAAAATAGTAAAACCTTAAATTTATGTCTTCTGATATTGATGTTGACTTAGCATCGTTTTATTCAGCATTGAATATCATAATAAGTAATAATACTCCCATATCTTGCAGACACGGTGACAAGTACCCGGTTTGGTTCAGTCTAGCGCTCAGACGTTGTTTGGGGAAAAAACATATATATCATAAACTCTACAAAAAATTTGATAACCCGTTAGAGTACAACAAATTCTCATACTATAGAGGTAGGAGCAAAATTTTAAATCTTGAAGCTTAATGTTAGCAAATGCTTTGTTATTAGTTTCACCAGAAAATTTCATAAGTATGAATATGGTTACTCTCTGAATGATAGCATTCTTAAAAGGAAGAATGTTGCTAAAGACCTGGGAATGTTTTTTGATGATAAACACTATAATTACATTATAGAACGTGGTTCGCGTCTACTTGGATTTGTTTCTAGGACTACTAAAAGCTTTCGTAATCCTAAAAGCTTTATATACCTCTATTATACACTTATACGAAGTTTGCTTGAGTAAAACTCGTCCATTTGGTCTCCTTTCTATGAAGTTCATTCCGAGCGAATTGAACGTATCCAGAAACGATGTTTAAACATCTTAAGCTACAGATGTGGTATGGGTAGCAAGCTATCATCATATACTGAACGACTGGAATATTTCCATGTTACCCAACTTGCAACACGTCGTAAATTGATTGACCTTGTATTGCTCTATAAAATAATACATTCTTATATAGACTCTTCTGCCCTGGTCTCTTTACTGAATTTTAATACTCGTTTTCGATCGCGTTATGTTAATTATAATATATTTACCCTCCACATCTACACAAATAATACTTCCTTTTATAACACTCTCGTAAGGATGTGTTGCCAATATAATGAAATTCTCGTCTCAAACTGAGACATTTTTGAATGCATGTCCTTGAGCATAATATCTATGTTTTCATTTGGCATTGTTTTGATTCATCGTTTGTTTTATCCTTAAATGTGTAAAATATGAATTCATACAAAACGATATTTCCGAATACTTTTTATTTAATAAAAAAATTTACGTTAAGCTGGAAAACCAGAAGCATAGATGATAATTTCGATCGAGTTTAAACACTTGCAGCCTTACTTATAAACGCTACTTAAATTTTAAGCATTACTTAGCCGCTGATTAGCAAAATTCCTTACTCATAAACGCTGCATAACTTTATCCAGTACTAAGTGCTGCTTAAATCAGCTGTCAATTTAAACACCATCCCACCCTTGTTTAAATATTTAAGTAGCAAGATGGCGCCCATATTTCTGATCAGCTGGTTTAGTACTATTGAGGTTATTGTCAAGGAGGCATACAAAACTGACGATATACTCTGTTAATAAATCGTAAAAATATAGCAAGTAGAAACATGCATAGTATGATGAAATAAATATTATGCGTAACCTACTTACTTTTCGTGATCTAATTGAAGAGTATACCGCAGGTACAGTTCCTGAATTAAGAATATAAGGATTGTGCCACACTCGTATATTCCTATTGGATGTATTAAAAGGCAACTTGGAAAACGATGCGTTCAATGAGTGGTGTAGGTTTTTCAGTATTATGCCACTACTCACGTTGATATGATATATGAGTAGGGTGTTGCTGAACATTGGTTGGAAAACATTTCTCCATGTCACGATTATGGCCGGAAAGGTAGCGGGTATACTATACCTGCTACAAATAAAGTTGGTAGTCGATTATAAAATCAAAGACAAAACTTTTAATATTTTTGTTCTCGTGTTGTTCTATGCGTTGTTAGCAAATATTTTAAATATGTTGTTGCTTTGTATTTTGTATTGATATAGCTGAGATATATACTGACCCTACATAAGGGGGATATATCTCCCTATCCTAATAATTGTAGGTATATTATAATCCTTATTAGTCTATACCTACTATAGTAGGTATAGAATACCGGTAAGAAAACCTAAATAATATAACTAGATATTCAATTTAAAAGCAAAATTGAGTACTTACTTGCGAAATTCAGCATAGATGTCGAATCAGTTCAGCAAAAAAAAAATGTAGGCGTCGAAATATTCTTAATTTTATTAAGGATCTCATTTAATAGAGCGCGAGTTTATTACCAAATGGTAATAAACTGGTCCAAATTAGACGCCGGACTGTTACTGAAAATCACTTTCTCATTAAAACCCTAACATCTGATCCGATCCGGTGATCAAACCCATTGTAATTTTCTTATAGCCGCGCCACGTGGTTTCACCCGCGTAGACAATGATGATGAAAAGTATGGAGAACCTAAACTAACTATTCCGTTGTTCATCCAAACCCTCAAGCCGTTAAAACGTGAATACACGTAGAAGACAAAAACACATACATAAACTTTAGACACATACATATAATCACGCTTATGCCCCGAAGGGGCAGGCAGAGGTTAACACCCATGTTTCGGTCAATTGGGTTTTGGTCCCATGTAATAGGTGGTGAGCCTATTGCCATTCACCGGGCACAGTTTCAGGGTCATACAAAATCAATTCTCTAACACACTAGACGAAACACAAGAACATATTACGGCCTTTATAATATTACTGTGATTTAAGGAATCGCTATAGAATGATTAAAAAAATATGAAGATTGGAATCTTGGCTTCATAAAAAAAAACGTAGACATAATTGGGCATAGGTATTGATTGGGATGGAAAAAGATAACTTCCAGCGGGATTTGACGGTATTCGGGCTTCCATAATGCATTTCCAAATATGCTATGGAATAGGTTGCTGGATCGAATTCATAGAATATTAGGGCACTTTGAATTTACCATATTGCAAAAAAAAACTCGCTTCAGAAGTCTCCAGTACGCCTAACCATATGTACAAAAATCAGTAGGTATCTACAAAGAATAGTATTTTTTTTACTTATAAGATTTTCTGCACTAGATACATACTTTTTGGCAATTTGGGTTACTTAAACACTGTTTAGTTATCCATTACTTAGCAACTACATAGCGGATTTTTTTATAAGTAAGGGGGTTGGTCTTAACAAAACTAAGTTTATAGGAAAAGTGCTACACTTCCTTTAAGGCTAATAAATAAAACATCCTAAAAAGCCTAAAAAAAACATATGTTAAGTTTTATTAAGACGGCAATAGTCTATAAAGTGCAAGTAACTAAGGCCAGTATATTACTTTTCTCTATGAACTGAGGCTAAAAAGTGTTAATATTATAGTAGAGCTATCACTTATTTATCAATTTAGCGATCAATGTGGAGAATAGCTATCAATCGCTCGAAAGTGACAAATAAACTTTTACCAAATAAAAACTGCCTAACACTACCAAAAACATTACATAAAAATTTGTTGAAGTTAGTGCCATTCTTATATACAAAATTTAAGAGCTTCGATTTCTCGTTATATTCAGCCATCATGATGAAATGTCGGTTTATTCATATTTTTATAAATATCTTTTCTTTTTATTCCTGATAGATTAGCCTTTGACTACTATCTCACCTGATGTGATCGAAGATGTTGTTCAGGCAAACCTAGAAGTACTGGCTCTCCAGGACAGCTGCCGGAACACACCGTTAGGTGCTTGGCGACAGATTATCTACTTGAGGATGGTAGCTAGCCAGGCGGGCATTCGCGAAATGCCCTACCACCGTTCTATAACGACTGCCATCCTGAGACAACGTCGGGACCGACGGCATAACGTGCCCTCCGGAGCACGGAAGCACTCAGTAGTAATGTCACTAGCGGTCACCCATCCAACTCATAACCGTGGTCGACGTGGCTTAACTTTGCTGATCGGCTAAGAACAGCTAAGTTAACTTCGCTACGAGCTCTTCTATATTTTTACAGTAAGCTTAATTCTACTATCAACTACGTATGATATAAAATATATTCATCGTAGGAGTTAACCGTAAACAAGATATTTTGACACCAACTAAAAAGGTGATAATAACGATGAATATGACGATATTTTATATAACAAAAGCACCCACTCGCATGAAAACCACCCACACCCACAGAGAGCCCACACCCACAGAGGGAGATTGCATTTAGCAGCGCAATTGTGCAACACGCCCACACTTGGGGATTGACGTAGATACTACAAATTTGACACAGTACCTAAAAATAAGTTTTATTATTTATCGAAACGTAGAATTAATTCAATGAAATATTAAGAATTTTGTATTTTTTACTTACTAGCTTCCATCCGCAGCCGTTCTCTTATCAAAATTCGTCAACCTTTTCCAAAGTATGTGTTTGTTGCCTGTTTTTTTTTGCTCTCAACATACACACACAATGACACAAACACTTTACTAAAGCACTAATAGTATTACAGTGATGTGATGTTTGTCTTTCCGAAAAATTAAAGTCGCGTTTGCTAATTTAAAAAAAAAGCATTACGAATGGTTGAACTTAGCTAAAACATATAGTTGCAGTATCATGTTTCATTGCCCACCTTCTTTGCATTCGATATGATACTAAAAAAAACATGAAAAAATTGTTACATAGTCAGCGTGTACTGCTTCCAGCTGAATGGAATGATGATGAAGTCTGGTGCTATACCAATTCTTTAGTTTCTACCGTGCGACCGACCAATTACCACGCGAGTGAATCCGCGGACGGGAACTAGCACGTAATACATTGAAATAATTAAAAATTTGAAATAACTACGTCTGGCAATTTTATATATGTACTATATTTTGAAGCAATGGTGACCTAGTAGCAACTACTATTGGAACTGCCGCATCCACGATTGGAATCCTGTCACCGTCTTAAGCTCCACTGCATGATAAATTGCTTTTGCAAATGTCGCCTGCCTAGCTACAACCCTCAACTAGAAAAATCTGTCACCAAGTCTGTCTTTAATATCTATATTTATTTATTTATTGTTAACAACTAAATCGATTTACATGAAACCAATTACAATAGTTGAGGAATTATCATACAAATAGATTTTACTACTATCATGTAGCATCATAAAATGTCAAAATAATGTCAAAATAAATAAATTAGATAAAAATATACAGCATAATGTCAAAGCTAAAAATGAAAATAACATAATATTATAATCATATTAAGGCGAACTGAAAAATAATTATTCATTTAGAACAAAATACGTATTATATCAAAAGATCGAAAGTAAATCATCATCCTCATTCGTCTTTCGTGCATTCATCTCACAGTACTCCAAGAACTCCGACAGAATATCCTTCCATTCATCCGCAAACATATCACATGCAGGCATTTTGAAGCGCTCGTAGCGAAGTTTACTTAGCTGTTCTCAACCGATCAGCAAAGTTAAGCAACGTCACCCGCGGTCATGAGTTGGATGGGTGACCGCTAGTGACATTACTACTGAGCGCTTCCGTACTTCAGAGGGCACGTTAAGCCGTCGGTCCCGGTTGTTGTCTTAGGATGGCAGTCGTTATAGCATGGTGGAAGGGCATTTTGCGAATGCCCGCCAGGCTAACTACCACCCTCAAGTAGAAAATCTGTCGCCAAGCACCTAACGGTGTGTTCCGGCAGCTGTCCTTGAGAGCCAGTACTTCTAGGTTAGCTTAAACAACATCTTTGACCACATCATCACTTACCATCAGGTGAGATAGTGGTCAAAGGCTAACCTATCAGGCATAAAAAAAAGGCATCTTGGTCAAGTCAATATGTCTGTCTGTCGATAACATGTTGGAAGGGCATACGCAAAATGCCGTACCACCATGTTATAACGACTGCTACGCTAAGACGTGACGAACAACGGCTTAACATGCCCTCCGAAGCACGGAAGCGCCCAGTAGTAAAAGCCACTAACGTCGTCCATCTAAATCATGATCGTAGCGGCCGTGTTTATCTTAGAGTGTTTAGTACCAACGTAGTTTCGTCATATTTTAAATACCAAGTGTTCAAACTCTGTACCTGCTTGTATTGTTTTGCAAACATGTGCTTGACCCTAATATCTATGCTTCTGATTGACCAGTTTTGCGCAATATTACGTATATTTTACGATTATTCAATTTCAAAATTATTCGGAAACTTCGTTTAGTATGGAAATTCTTATTTTTACGTTTAGAGATAAAATATATACTAAAACGGAAAACTGGATGAATGAATTATTTATTTGTCAAAAACATGGGTATTATACATAGGCCTTGTCAAATTATGTCAGTATTTAAAAGTTTCCAGCATGTTCTGCCTTGTGGCGTACAAATTTTAAATATATTGAATGTTACAGTAAATTACAATATCTTAAAACTAATGAGAAGCGATACAATGTCAAAAAAGACAAACATCAAAATATATGAATTTAATTGTAAAGCAGTACGTCATGAAATTGTGTCCGAAGGTAAATCAATTAAATTACATATTACTTTAGTTTTACATTAAAAAAGTCGTCAATGGAATAAAATGAATAGTGTAATAGCCAAGTATGCAATTTAGATTTAAATTTACTTAAAGGTAAGTCTCTAATGTCTATTGGGATTTTATTGTAAATTTTTATTGCCATACAATATGTATTATTTTGAAACAAAGCTAAGTTAGATTTAGGCATTACAAGATTTTTCCTATATCGAGTAGTGCGATGTCCATTACCTTTTATTTCGAAGAAATTTGGATGTTGTTTAAGAGGCATTTTACATTTTAATGCGGTATACGAAGATTTTAAGCGCTTAATTTACTATCACAGGAAATATCTACAAGTTGTTTAATAATTGATAAAAATAGAATAATCTGTTCTCTTTTCAGTTAATGTACCAGATTTACAAACATAACATTAATTATTTTGTAGTGACCAATCTCCCGCACCTTGTTTTACGAATAAAGTACACATAGCCAACTTCAGAGTTCTACCTCTTGTATAAAGATTCATCAAATTAACTAAAAAAAAAAACTGTGCATCAGGCATATAATCCTGTTGACACATAGTGTACTAGAATATCGATAATTAATCGTCATTGTAGAAAAAAAAAATAAAGATCTTGCGCCAATTTCCACGAATTATATCAGCAGTTTACCACGATATATTGCGTTTAATAAAGTGTAATTCCAAACAGATATTATATGAAAAGAAAGTTCATTCTTTAATTAATCTGATCTTTAATAAATTGTGCTATTAGCTCTGTTTTGTTAGACAAGAAAAAATATTTAACATAACTCGAAATGCTCATAAGTTGAAATGTACAAGCGCGAGGCGATCAGTACCGCGCGAGCGCTCATCGAGGTAGGACCTGCGTTCGTTTTGCCTTGCTCTGACGTCTCGTACGCGGAACGCTTAGACGCAAGTTTATAGTGCGACCACAGAGTTTTGATCATGTCTTTATTTTTTTAAGTAACAAACTATACTTTATTTTTGTTGTCCATAATATAATTATTGTTGTCTTGTTAAGTAACTACATCTTTAGTTTCTGTTCATCCATTGTGTTAAAAAAAGGAAACGTCACAATTATGCAGCCTTATACAGCGTTATTGGAAAAATGCTAACAACCTCAGAGGGTTGACTTCTTCTTTTTGGTCTGCTAGTTTTTATATTATTCTAGTTTAAATTAGTAACTCACTATAACTTTTGTTTTAGAAGGATAAGATGACAGGCGAATAATTGATTTCCAATATTTTTGGATTCAGTTAATGTCTATAAGTGAACACAGCGATAACTTCAGCAGGAAATTAAACTACCTTCCTAATTTGTACAAAACGGCCTCCCGGCTTTTCCATCATTTGTAAAAACCGGGATACCAGTTAGCGCTCGATAGTCGTATTTACAAATTTACCATAAAATCTGCGTAAGTGTTTTCTGCGTAAGTTTAAGTTTTGAAGCAGTGATGGCTCAGTGGCATTGGCTATGGACTGCCGCCCAGAGCTTGAGCTTCACCGCATGGTGGAAGGGCATTTTGCGAATGCCCGCCTGGCTAGCGACCACCCTCTAGTAGAAAATCTGTCGCCAAGCACCTAACGGTGAGTTCCGGCAGCAGTCCTTGAGAACCAGTGAAATAACAGTTAAAAATGAGACTTAACAGGTATGTCTCAAGGTGATGCGCGCAGTGCAGTTCGTCACTTGTGATGAAATGCATCTGTTATAGGCACAGGATACCGCTTAACATCAGGTGGGCCTCGCGCTTGTTCCATCACAACGACATAAAAAAATAAATAAATAAAAAGTACGACTTTCATAATCCAAATGGTTTTCAAAAGGATGCATCCTTGCCCATACAAGAAAGAATCCATACTTTTCTGAGATAACGGAAGTATTTTGAATATTTTGATGAAATCTGAAACCAGCACAAATTACATTTTGGCCCCAAAATATTATTTCATTTCATATTAATCTCGTAACTACGTCAACAGTTATAAACCTAGAAAAACGCAATTTTGCATATGTATAAGTCATTTTTCGCTCGATACATTTTGCAACGCAAACACTTACCGATGCAAATTTGCGTATTAAATAATCTCGTAACTAATTTTAAACTTCTAAACCAAAAAATCTGAAATAATACAAGTGTATAAATTATATGTAAATAATAATATCAAAGAAGGACCAAAGCCGTAGGTGGTATAGTTTTTCAGAAAAAAATATTGCTCTCCTATACAGTTTTCCCGCCAAAGTTCTTAAAACAATTGGGTTGTTTTAATCTTGTTACTTTAAAATATTTGGCGTAAAAATCTGTAACAATTCATGGCTATAGAACAATAGTAAATTATCATATTAAAAGAAGAATCGAAGTTCTAGGTGAGTCTAGTTACGAAAAAATAAAAATAGCAATTAAATTACCATTTCCCACCATTTTTGTCGTGTGTTCAAACCCCATTTCCAGTATTTTTTTCTATAAAAAGGTGTATTATCATTTATTTTCCATAGAGGAAATAGTGAGCATAAGAGTATATAGTGAGGATTGCATTGGTACCAAGAAGTATATATGTTGATTATAGATTGCATCAAAGATATTCGATTTAAAAACAAAAAAACCTCAAAATGTGTAAATATATATTTACATTTCGCTGTTTGGTCTACTCAAACTAAATAGATGAAAATTTTATTTTTTTAAAGGTATAGGTGATATATTGTGGTATGGGAATATGAGGGTGACATGTTTAAGTAATGGAAAACCAAAAACGTCATGGGACGTTTGTGGTTGGTACTGAGTTGTTTTCCGGATGCACAGAAAAATAAACCTCAATCCTATGCATGGTCATTATGGCAGACAGTGTTAACGACTGGATATAGATACTGTGTAGAGTGTGAACGATGAAAATAGCAATTTTTGGAAAATTTAAAAGAAAGAGCTTTTAGTCCGCAGCTTTTAATCAATGCCGTTACGTCAAATATTTATATAATTTTAAGCCGTATAATTATTTAATTATTTAAGTTTATTGTTACAATAAATGATTCAAACATATCTATTTTTTATTCATCAAGGATGAAATGTAAATATACGATTCACGATGTAGGTTGACTATTTAATGTACATGCCTACTTCTTTTCTATAACATTAGCAAGTAATCGACAAGAAATTGATTATTTACTCATGCCAATCACACAATTTTTAAATTCGCAACTTACATTTCTTTATTAATGAGTGCTAGTATCAAAATATGTTACTCACAGTCACGCTATTCCGTCGTCACTTCTTTCGCTTGTGTATGCGATACGCTGGCATTTACCTAAACTTTAGTAGCGTGATTTTGTGAAATGGCTCTTAACAAAAAGAGCAATTTCTTCTATGTATAGACATGGAAGAGGTAATATTTACAATTTTCTAAATAAAGACTCATGCAGAGTCTTTACGCCTTGCTAAGCATAGAGCCCGAATACATTTTTTTAACTGGCAAACCAGAAGCATAGATGATAGGTTGCACATGCATGCAAAATGTCTACGAGTTTGAATACTAAGTATTTAAAATAAGACTAAATTGCATTTGTGTACGAAGCGCGTCGTAGATACTAACCAAGACTAGGCAAGCTTTGCTACGACACAACAAAACCAACACGTGGGTTCTTAGACACTTTTACTTCGTGCCTACTTCAAGAATATTGCAGGGATGATAAGACTCCTATATGTATAATCTACAAGTGTATTTTTATCCACACAACTTTATTCTCAGCAAACAAGAAGTTTCGCCTACGCACGAGACGTTCTACAGCATATTATATCAAAGAGTTTGTGTGGTATTTTCAGAAAATACGTAATATTTGATATTTATCTACGCGGAGTATAAAAGAAAACACGAGAACTGTAAGTTAAGTCAACATTATGCTGTTTTGAACAGCGTCCGCATCTGACCTTAATCCAAGCTATTCTCGCTAACCAGGCGTTAATGCGAATAATAAACATAAATAGTATCTACGTTACGTAGACTTTATAGGAACTTTGCTAGATATTATTAGCTTTCAGACATAATATTACGTATTTACCTCAAAAGCTGGTTAGACATCTCAGGTAGCGATGGGAAATGTGTAAATATATATATGTAGCATAATCATGATAAAATACTTATTCCAGCAATATATAAATATAAGTAAGTTTTTCCCAGCATGCTGGGCACGCTGCCAACTGATAGTGGGCTAGAGCATTTGGACTGTCTATGAGTCCAAATGCTTTTATTGTAGTAGCTGTAGTGTTGTATATAGTTTGTAGTATTTGGTCAATAAAGGCATACCGCCGGTAAAAAAAGTAAGTTGTACAAAATTACAAATTTACGAGAGGAACAATTATTTCGCGATTCGAAATATGTGTGAAACTCACGTGAATTTCATTTAAACAATACGAACAATATTGTAAACTCACAAATATCACGACAACATAGAATATTTACCAAATCTAGGTAAGCGCGATATAACTGACTAGGTTTCCGGGCGCGGCTCCGCCCGCGCGTATGTCGCTTGTCGCGCAAAACCTTTAACCTATTTTTGCGCATTTGGAATAAAACTATCCTATGTCCTTCCCCGAGTCTCAAAATATTTCCATACCAAATTTCATCCAAAACGGTCCAGTATTTTTGAGTTTATTTTGTGTTTGGTTGGGCAGGGGAGGAGGCAAAAGCGGTGAAATGGAGCATTGATGCATCATAAAGGGTCCCCTTAATCTTACTCACAGTGAGTAAGATTAAGGGGACCTTTCTGTTGCAAGTCCCAGGCAGCTTGACTTGCGCCTCTTCCTCTGCAATGCTATGGACCCGGCACCCGCACGGTGAATCCATGGAGTGCAAAGAAATTCGTCTCGTCTTAATTAATGAAGATAAAGTTTTGAATTTTCCGCAATGGACGTCAGTTTCTACCTGCTCAAATTCACTCTCGCGTGGGTGAAATCACAATTTCATTGCATATACATTATTTCTCCTCAAAGATACATACTTAATTTATTTAAAAAATATGTTTGCAATAACATATGCTCTGTGGATTTCTTTACAAAATTACAAATTACAAGTGGTAAAATTAGAGTAATGAGTCCTAAATATGTTAGCTCAGTTGGTCAGAGCATACCCCGGCTATAGGGGTGGATAACGCGGATTCGAATCCCGCACATGACTATAATTTTTCCTCTCGTAAATTTGTAATTTTATAATATTAATATTTAGTAATTACGTTTACACATAACAAATATAACCAACACAATAAGTATAAAAACAAGTTAATAGATATCGTGGAAATATTTCTTCGAATCTCAAGTATCACATGTGATCAATTGATCAAGTACAATAAGCTCGACCACCTAAAAATATTTAATATGTTGAATTTCCCGCCATTTTATTTTATTTATTTATTTATTGAGATAAAAACGATGAACAGTTACGTTCACCTCACATATTACATAATAAGAATAAAATTTTAAATTCAAAATTATAAATACAATTAATGACATAAAAAAATTAGATGTTAATACAATAAAAACAATTAAATACCATTATCAAAATACAATGTCAAAATTACAATTTAAATAATATACAAAAACTAGAAGTCAATGTCATAATACAATATTAATCATTAAAATTTGTCAAAATCGACCGGACTGTCTCGCCTTTTGCATTTACCCCATTGATTTCACAATATGTCAAAAATACAGTGGCAATAGATTTCCAATTGCCAAACGTAAAATCACATTCAGCGTTGGCGGCGAGGAGTGCATTGAGGTGGATGGCGGCGGGATCGGATAAGCATACCATAGACGTGAGGTAACCCAGTCATTCATTCTCATTCCCCATTCATTCCTTATTCTTTAGTGTTCAACAATGAAAATGTTACTTGTAGATTGCCAGCTTGTTGCATTGCAAGCATATATTTTGTAGAACCCAAAAGCATAAGTATCCATAAAATGCATGAAAAAAAATATTTCAGATTGACTCGTGATAATATGGTAATAGTGAAATTATTGTACCTACATATTATTATGTGTACTGTGTACAATTTTTTGAGGGCATAATTAAATACCAACTACACAACCTATTAGATCAATATTTACTATACTTTACTACGTTGGGTCCGTGGGGACCGGGAGCTCATCGTATTTTCCAAAATTTATCAGAGCGCTTGGTCAATGCGACGCGTGATCAAAATGCTGGCACCTATTTGGCTCAAAGAATAAGCATTGCAATTCAACGGGGCAATGCTGCCAGCATGCTGGGCACGCTGCCAACTGATAGTGGGCTAGAGCATTTGGACTCATAGGGAGTCTTTTACTGTAGTAGCTGTAGTATTGTAGTAGCTGTAGTGTTGTATATAGTTTGTAGTATTTGTGTAATAAAGGCATACCGCCAGAAAAAAAAAAAACTATAAGCAAGTAGCTTATATTGTGTAGATTTAATGTATTACATTTCGTCGTATGGCTACAACTATTTATCTACCGACTTCGAAAAGTACTCAATTGCTTTTTTTTATTACCTCAGATCTTTTGACTGGGTAAACCGGTTTTGATGATTCTTATTTTATTTGAAAGCTGATGATTGCTTTGTGGTCCCATTTAAATTTCATTAACATTGGTCAAGCAGTTTTTGAGTTACCCTCCAATAACTGAAAAGTATTTTTCTATCTTAATTAGTCATTGACAGTGAATCACAATCGTTCCAATTAGTAGCAAGAACAACAAAACGATTTTTTTATCAAAAAATGATGCCAACTTCATGAGTCAAATGTGTGAAATATCTTATCGAAGTCGGTGCCACGCGCACAATATTGTGATGATAGGTACTTTTGAACCATCATGGTACCGACTTCAACAAGTTATTTTACACATTTGAGTGTTGATGTCGGTGCCATTTTTTGGTCTAAATATTTTGAGGAAGAAATTTCGTAACAGATATTTACTGTCCATCCTACATTTATTGTGATGTAAATTGATATATAACAACTATTACATATAGGTATAGTTTGAATACTATAGTGTTCAAATACTTACAACTAAATATTATAAAGTTAAGTGTATAACAGCTTACAGCTTTTTAAAGCAGTGATGGTTCAGTGGCATTGGCTATGGACTGCCGCGCAGCAGGTCCATGGTTCGAATCCCGCCCAGAGCTTGAGTTTCACCGCATGGTGGAAGGGCATTTTGCGAATGCCCGCCTGGAGACCACCCTCAAGTAGAAAATCTGTCGCCAAGCACCTAACGGTGTTCCGGCAGCAGTCCTTGAGAGCCAGAAAAATTACAGGCCAATGAGACCTAACAACTGGACGTCTCAGTGTGACGGGCACAGTGCAATTCGTCGTTGACGAAATGCGTCTGTTATAGGCAGATGTTAGTCCACTTAACATCAGGTGGGCCTCAGGCTTGTTCCGGCACAATAACATAAAAAAAAACATAAAAGACCAAAAATTTACCTTCAAATAAATTAACGATGAAAGTCCATATTACAGTCCAAAGGATTAATATAGTGGCCAGTCCCATTTGGCACACGATACATCTCAATATGACGGAACATATGGTCTCTTTGGGTAACGATGGGAGAGGAAACACCCGAAGCCACGTGTCTGGAATCTAATAATATTCTAATATTAATATTAGGCACATTATTACAATAGAGAGAGCAAAATAACGCTTTTTACTTTGTCGGCCATCGTGTTCAAAAGCGTCTGAGACGTAGGGCCAAGCAAGGCAAACCCGTGTGAACCCGTGTATATACAGGGTTATATGGTAAAATGCTAACAACCTCTTAGGGTTGACTTCTGCTAGTCCAAACAAACATTTTGAAATGTTTTTTTTGTTTGTTTATGTGTATTTGACAGAATAAGCACGAGGACCACCTGATGTTAAAAGTCTCTTGTGCCTGTAATGTATTATTTCATATATTTTATTGCTTTGCTCGTTGTAAATATTCAAAGCTTTATTCAAAGGGAACACGGCGCGGTCCAGTGTTGCCGCGGCGGGCGCTCTTGGCTCAGAGAGACTCAAAACTTAAAACAATAAGTTTTTCTAGTACTGTCTAACACTCTGTTCTCGTAGTAAAAGACAATGCCTACTTTGAGCTAAGAGCGCCAGCCGCGGCAACACTGGACCGCGCCGCGCTCCCTTTGAATAGAGTTTTTAATATTTACAACGAGCTAAGTAATATGAAATATTAAATTACAGGCACAAGAGACTTTTAACATCAGGTGGTCCTCGTGCTTATTTCGACAAATACACAAATACAAACAAATAAAACTCAAAATAATTGTTAGGACTAGCAGAAGTCAACCCTAAAAGGTTGTTAGCATTTTACCAATAACCCTGTTTATATAAAAGTATTTATCATGTTTGAATATTCTATTACATACACAAAGTACGTTTTTCAATGCCTTCTCCATGAACCACAACTGAAGGACATATAAAGGGCCGGAATTTTCATTGAAAGTGTAAGACTATACTGGCTTATATTATTTAACTTAGCTATTTTTAAAGCAAAAAAAGGGATATACATACTCGTATAATTACTAAATCAAGACCTCTTATTTCATACCTACGTAATATACTTTTGGCACGCTGCCAGAGCCATAGACAGTCTCTTTTGTTATTATAACTGTGTGATATAATAAGGTACAAAAATTCATATCGTATTTTCCGAAACTTATCAGAGCGCTTGATTGATGCGACGTGTGATTAAAATGATGGCACCTATTTGGCTCAACGAATAAGCATTATATTTTAACGGGGCAATGCTGCCAGCATGCTGGGCACTCTGCCAACTGGTAGTGGGCTGGAGCATTTGGACTGCCTGTGAGTCCGCACTGACTTAGAGGTAGTCTAAATGCTTTTGTTGTAGTAGCTGTAGTGTTGTATATAGTTCGTAGTATCTTGTTAATAAAAGCATACCGCCGGTAAAAAATGTATTTAAATTACTGTAGTGGTAAAACCCCCCGTGGGTGCCGGGTTAGAATTGCACCTCCCCATATCATCCCGTGGGTGTCGTAAGGGGCGACTAAGGGAAATATACTGGAAGGTAGCAACCTTCTAAAGAACTGCCATCTTACACTGCGATACCCAAGCCGCTTGCCAAGCGAGGGGATTATGGCAAATACCCCTTAATAGGGAAGGCTTTGTTCAGCAGTGGTCGAGTCGGCTGTTACAGTCCAGTACAGTGGTAAAATTGGAACATATTCACTACTGGTGTACTAAAATATTTTATTCAGTGGTTGACAGTTAAAAACCGGTGTGCCATCTTACCACTGGTGGTTAGAATTGGTGGTGAAAAGGAATTAAGCTGAGTTGTCCGCCGCTATAGCGAAATATTAAAAATAAACAATAAAATATTTACTTTTATAATTTGTCCTACTTTTGTGTGAAGGTAGACATGGGAAAAGAAGACAATCAACGTTTCACTTTTATATATTATTACGGAAAATGGTAAGAAATATCGATTATAAGATCTTATTGATAATTAATTTGGTTCCCATCACTAATTGAGGTTACAATTACATTACAATCTAATACTTACGTTTTTTAAAACCAGAGACCTTTCCGCCTGAATTAATTTATTGGAGTTTTTAACAAAGTCGTCATTTAAAATTTCACTTTCAACACTATCAGTCATTTTAATATTTTGAAGATTTGCATTACTTAGCCGATTTACAGGGTTAGACACTGATCTAGGTTTTACGTGTACTTTATCATCACATTTGTCTTTTTCACATAATCCCGGCAAAACATCAACCTTCCTTTTCTTTATAAACACTTCGCCATTCAGATCACTAAATATTTGTCTTTTGACGTTGAAACCATGGCCTTCTAGTTTATAAGTATTGTCAACGTTTATTGAAACCAACAAATTTTTAGGGCTCACTTTTCGATCGACTTTTCTATAAAGCGGTCTGACCAAAACATTGTTTTTAAACTTTTCCTTTAACGACTTGTTTTTCATAGCGCTCACTGAGATGATGCCCCGAAAATACTCTTTTGGTTGAATAAGTTAAGGGTTGTTATCTTGTCAGCATAGGATCTGATTTGGTCATTTTGTGCGAGGCTAAATCCCCGCTGCAAACATATATGTGAAAATGGGACACGGACCCGACCCAAACGCACTGTGATTGTGGCTTTGACCCAAACGACGCCGCATTTACTCAAATGTCCCTATTTGCTTTGTATTAGATAAGGTCTTATAAAGGTCAGGGATACAGAAGTCAAAGCGTCAGCATTTTAGTATGTAATGGATTAAAATCGAATTTGACACTTAGAAGCCAGATTATAGTGTTCGTTTCGGTCGAATACTGAGGTATGACTGATCCCAAAACAGTTTCCAAGTAGCGTGTTCGAGAAAGTTTGAATTACCTACTTCCGATAAACGATTGTTGGTGAACAATCACTGTTGAGGAACTGGCAAAGTTTGGACGCCTTTGCGAAATTCTAGACGGCATAAATGTTCGGCGGTGACTTTGAGTCATACTCATTTGGAGTTTTAATTAAAATAAACAGATAATTTAATACGACTTTTTCGATGAAGCTAGACAGTGAAAATACCTTATATAAAGTTTTTCTTTTTTGCTTGATAGATTTGTCTTTGACTCTCACCTGTTGGTATGTGATGATGTGGTCGAAAATGTTGTTCTAGCTATCCTAGAATTACTGGTTGTCAAGGATAGCTGCCGGAACCTATCGTTAGGTGCTTGGCGACAGATTTTCTACTTGATGGTGGTAGTTAGTCCGGCGAGCATTCGTTAAATACCCTTCCTCCATGCAAAATGCTACTTAAGAATATGTGACTTGAAAACATGTTACTTAAAAAGTAACGCATTGCACGACTAATTCGCTATAACGCAATAAAAGTCTGTATAGCATGGTGGTAAGGCATTTAATAAATGCCCGCCTGGCCCCCTCCTCCCCTCAAGTAGAAAATCTGTCCAAGCATTCCGGCAGCTGCCCTTGAGAGCCAGTAATTCTAGGTTAGCCTCAAAACGTCTGCTTGAGAGGCTATCCTATCCTAGCTATAAATAAACGTACGCGCTTTATACTGAGACGGGTGAATTTAAATATTTCATGGCTTTTAAGTAGCATTTTACATGGAGTAAAAGCATATTTCACCATTCAAAATGCTATTTAAAAACATGTTTGAAGCGCTCGTAGCGAAGTTTACTTAGCTGTTTTTAACCGATCAGCAAAGTTAAGCAACGTCGCCCGCGGTCATGAGTTGGATGGGTAACCGCTAGTGACATTACTACTGGTGGCAGGCGGTGGTCTCTTTCTGCGAAGAGGTGATGGCGCAGAAAGAGGCTGCGGAGCGGGCGAGGGAGGACGACGTCCTCGCAGACCCGCTCCGGCGTAGACGAACTGGTGGAAGGAGAAGGCGATTCGGGCGCCTTCTCGCTCTATCCTAGTGCTGTGCGGATCATCGGTGGAGAGTCGGGGGATTCTCCACTGGCTTGCACGATCCCACACGTCTGGGGGATGGCCCTAATGAGCTGGGTCATCCCTCCATTGGCCGGGGCCCGTCACCGGTGACGGGCCAACCGCCGGGGCGAGATGGTGATTGCTAACGTTACCCCATCTCGCCCCGACTAGGCGGCAGACTGCTCATCCCGGGTTTTTAGTGGGTAACCTCACTTGCTGCCCCCCCGTGGGGGTAGCAAGGCCCCTCAGGCGAGGACTCCCACATAACCACCCTGCTCCCCCCGGAGCCGGGTGGTATCCATAAAGGATTTTCCCGGGTCAAAAAAAAAAAAAAAAAGAAGTGACATTACTACTGAGTGCTTCCGTGCTTCGGAGGGAACGATAAGCCGTCGGTCCCGGTTGTTGTCTAAGGATGGCAGTCGTTATAGCATGGTGGTAGGGCATTTTCAGGCAGTTAATGAGAGCTAGTACTTCTAGGTTAGCCTGAACAACATCTTCGACCACAACATCGCTTACCATCAGGTGAGATAGTGGTCAAAGGCTAACCTATTATGTACAAAAAAAAAATATTGACTTGCATGTTACTAAAAAAGTATCACATTGCACAACTAATTCATTAACGACATATTGTATACTAGTTATTAAGTAGATATAATAGTAATTTACATCGTAGGGGTTTCGGGGACGTGCTCTTAATACAATCCGCTTCGCCTCGCTGAATAGCAGCTGATTCTGTTATAAGTTGTTTGCAACTGTACTTTAAATTGAGTTCCCGTCGCCGCGCCCCGGGTGGTTTGCCATTCGGTAGTTGAGATTAAGTTAAACTAACCTTGTACAATCATCGATTATAGTACCACCAACTTAACTGTGCAGTTCTCGAGGGCGCTACTGGTCAAGGAAATCAACTACAATCTGTCACAATTTGAAGGAATGTTGTAGTTCTTTTTTCTGCCACCTGAACAGATAAGTTGGTGGGTCTGTACGTATCATGTTCGTATTATTATTATGAATGATATGTTTATAAAGGCATGGATGATTCTAGAGATGATATCTGATTTAGAGGTGAAGAAATATATCACGTCGTGTTAATCTCGATTAGTGTCTGATAAGGATAGGAAATACACAAAGTTTTATAAACACTGATCCATACTGAATGATATAAATGTATTTGAAATGTGTTTTGTATTTGAAGCGCTCGTAGCGTGCTACGAGCTACTTAGCCGTTTTTAACCGTTTTTTTATGCCTGATAGGTTAGCCTTTGACCACTATCTCACCTGATGGTAAGTGATGATGTGGTCAAAGATGTTGTTCAGGCTAATCTAGAAGTACTGGCTCTCAAGAACAGCTGCCGGAACACACCGTTAGGCGCTTGGCGACAGATTTTCTACTTGAGGGTGTAGTTAGCCTGGCGGGCATTCGCAAAATGCCCTTCCACCATGACTGCCATCCTAAGACAACAACCGGGAACGACGGCTTAACGTGCCCTCCGAAGCACGGAAACGCTCAGTAGTAATGTCACTAGCGATCAGCAAAGTTAAGCAACGACCGCTGCGTTTGTGACTTAGATGGGTAATCGCTAGTGATATTACTACTAAGCGCTTCCGTGCTTGAGTAGGCACGTTAAGCCGTCGGTCCGGGTTTTGTCTTAGGATGGCAATCTGTATAGCATGGTGGTAAGGCATTTAACAAATGCCCGCCTGGCTAGCTACTTTCAAGTAGAAAATCCGTCCAAGTACTTAACGGTGTTTTCCGGCAGCTGCCCTTGATAGCCAGTAATTCTAGGTTAGCTAGCTGGCATATCAGCTATAAATAAATAGGTTAACAGAACTTTATTTCTCATAAGAACTATTGTTCACTTACATTGAGATTCACTTATATATAAATTATAAATGAGTCCTCTGGCTTGGTAGGCATTACTTATTTCACGAGCTATTTACATATTGCTTAAGTTTACCTTGATATATGTTATTACTGTAACATTCTTTCACTTCATTTGGTAACTGGTTGTATATTGATAAATAAACGTATGCTAAAATTTTAACGAAGACGCGTTTATTACAATGTTTCCGTGAGCTTTGACTCGTATTCTCTGCTCTATACTACTCGATAAATTTTGGAACTTCAAAGGAAAATCCACGTATAGGTAAATTTTCCCTACATGGGACAATGCCGACGTATCAACATAGTCGCCTCTCATAACTATTCAAGAGCTTGTCCTGAGTACATACGATGCCGATACGGCATTGAGTTGAAGCACACTACATTGCAGTTCCTTCTAAAGAATATGTACTGAACGGTTTCAGTTGAAGCGACGTGCGGCTATACGTTACCGGTTGGATAAGTGAGAGCCAACCATTAATCCATTTAGAATAAAAAAAAAAACAAAAAGAGTACTGACTTCAAACATTACATGCGTATTATGGAGAACTAAAATACTCAGATCTCCCTCAAATATAAATGGCACCACATGACAAGCACCTGTCATAAGGTAATTGAAGTCTTTTCACCTTTTTAATGAATAAAGTAGGATTGCATAACAAAATTACAAATATACGATAGGAAAAATTTAAGTCATGTTCGGGATTTGAACCCGCGTCCATCCACCCCTTTTAGCCGGGGTATACTCTAACCAACTGAGCAAACATGACAATGACGTCATAACTAAATTTTGCCTATAGTTCTTTAACCATCGTATTGGGATGGAGTTATGTAATGTAATCCGCATAGCAGGCGTTATTGCAAACATAACAATTTGCAATAACGCCTTTTTTTTCTTGCTTATAAGAACTGTCTGCAAAATAATATTTTCTATACCGTTATATATTGTTTCAGGGGTGTGTACACTTATTGAATAGTCTCAAGGCTTATAATAACAATAATAAATTTCTTTATTCAGACAGCTTGATCCAATTTTTGTTAGTAGGTTGTAGATTAGTACTTTATTGCTAACAGTGATTTAGTCCTCTGAATGAGTTTCCACACCAATGGACAATCAAATTTACCTGATATAACATTCAGGATGTTGTTGCTACTTATGTTTCGAGACGCGGGCAATGCAAGATTGGCTATGGACGGGAGGTCTATATCCAATCTGGCATTGCCCGCCCGCGTTCTTGCCTTTGGGCTAGACGCTTCTGCTGCGTGAACTGGCCATGTAAGCAACGCAAAACAAGGCGCATCTCCATAGAGTAGCCCTTAGTACACAAAGTCATTCTGGCCTTTAAGAGTTACTGGTTAAAGAATAAACCAAGTCTCAAAACAATTGAAGATGAAAAAAATATTGACATTAAGTTGGTGTAAAAACATACTTTGTTGTTAAGGAAGAAACAGACGAACAATCTCTCCCACGCACTATAAAATATTTATTCTAACTGCCTGGATAGGGATCTTCAAGCTCATTGAACCGCATTAATTTCCTTCCGTAAATAGATTATCGAAGTGTTGAAGCAAGCTGAATCGAATCAGTCACTGAAAGGTTGGTCCATTTTCACTTATATTTTTGCCGGTTTTAACTTATATCATGGATAATAAAATATATATTCCATTACATACCAAAATCTTTCAAGTTTTATTAACACAGCATTTAGCAAAGATTCTGTTTCGGTACGTCTTAGTCCTCTGCCTTGCCTGTAGTAGATGGTAGGCATCAACCAATTGCTATAGATTGCCGTTGGTTTTTGTATAATTTACTTCGTGCACCATAAACCTATTCGAAGCTCCTGTTGTATACGAAATTTGAGTAGTTGATGCTTGGGTTAATTAAAGCTGAGGCTCAGATTGCTAAGAAACATTTTTGTTTATTTTCTACCGATTTCATTACAGTAGTTCACAATATCGAATCAGACTACTTATGTTTAAGATTCCAGATTGCCTAGATATGTATGTCAAGCAGAGTGTCGTCCACCTGGACAACCTGTTTTTTGAATCCTAACTCGCCCGTGATGCACGGGGATGAAAATAAAAAATACATACAGTGACACTTACAATATAATGTAGCCCCATCGACTTCGACGACCCCAGCCTAGCGTTTCCCCAAGAATATATAATTGGCCAATTAGTATATACTAAGAGATTACTCACGGCTATGGCTGGGAGTTCCGTTCTTCTTTCTTCTTGAGATTCTTCCACAAATCACACGAAAGCAAACACGCGCGAGGGGGTCCAACCCGGCGGTGTCCCCAAAATAAATTACAATTATAGCACGAGCTATCAAAACAAAAGAGAAATCAATTTTCAATTTTTAACCTCAAAAACAAAACTTTTCTTTTTCACTCAAAAATGTCCAGAGAGTAGACGACTACGCTAAGGAGGCGTTCAGAAACTCGACCCGCATTTGATCGTTCCGAACAACTTACGTGTTACTATAGTTTGCCCTACCCTAGATTAGACCTTATGGATGTTGTCAGTGTTGTGTGTCGAGACGATACATATCTAAACCAAATGCGGGTAGTTGGAGAAAATACCGCCCTTCAAGACGTTGACACCCGCTTCTTCAGTTCACTCGTGACCGCGATTAATGCAACTTGATCGAAACGTCGAGGTAAATAAATAATGTGCTGGTTTTTATCGCGATTAAGTCACGTTAAATACTTATAACTTGATTTTATTTCGCCGCATGTAAGAACACCATCACGCTAGCCGTGGCGGCCGAGGCTGGCAAGGACCCTGTATACCTGCTATTTTCTATATAAGGGCCAAAAGACTACCACGTTCCGTATTGCCATATTAAGTAAAGTAAGTATTTTTTGTGAAAAGAATATATAGTAAGTATCTGGAATCTATGTTCACACAGAACCGACATATTTCCCAGTATAATATATGTATGTTTTTGTAAATTTATATCATACCAAATTTAGCGTTTATGTAATATTTGGCTTAACTACAGCGTTGAGCTGCTTTGATTACTATCCAATGGGGTAATTTTGCCAGCACTCTGGTCACTCTTCCAACAGTAATGTTATATTACATATATGGAGCGAACACTGTGTGTACGGTAATAGTGTAAGAAAATTATAGGTTTCTAACCTATTATTACAATCTTAGACAACAGTAGTTGAAGTATTGTAAGTAGGTATACTACACACGCTTTTCGGCCTACGAGTACCGTTGTCGATCATTTCTTTTTTTTATTTATCTGCCGACTTCAAAAAAAGGAGGAGGTACTCAATTCGACTGTATTTTTTTTTATGTTTGTTACCTCATAACTTCTGACTGGCTGAACTGATTCTAATATATTTTTTTTCATTTGATAGCTGATGCTTGCCGTGTGGTCCAATTTAAATTTCATTAAAATCAATTTAGCCGTTTTTGAGTTACACTCCAAAAACTGAAAAGAGTTTTCCTGTCTTGTGATAATATAGTCAATGTTTGTTACCTCATAACTTCTGACTGGGTGAACTGATTCTAATAATTATTTCTTTTTCATTTAATAGCTGATGCTTGCCGTGTAGTCCCATTTAAATTTCATTAAAATCGGTCAAGCCGTTTTTGAGTTACACTCCAAAAACTGAAAAGTATTTTCCTATCATGATGAATTCTCATCGAAGCTCAAATTTGGTGGTAACACAGTAATATTGCTCAACTATTCAAATTTATCAAAACGGAATATGTTCGTAAAAGACAAAATCATTTATTAAATTTAGGCGTATACGACTTTTTAAATTTTTATTCTTATTTACTGGCCTTTGACCACTATCTCACCTGATGGTAAATGATTATTTGGTCGATGATGTTGTTCAGGCTAACCTAGAATAACAAGTTCTCAAGGACAGCCGCCGAAACAACCGTTAGGTGCTTGGCGACAGATTTTCTACTTCAGGGTGGTAGCTAGAAAGGCGGACAATCGGAAAAAGCCCTACCACCATGCCATATCTACTGTCATTGTAAGACAACAACTGGGACTGACGGCATAACGTGGCCTTTAAAGCACGTGCACGCTCAGTAGTAATGTCAGTAGTGGCATAGATAAATGAATTCATTTATCTATGGTAGTGGTCACCCATCCAACTCATGACCGCGATAGACGTTGCTTAACTTAGCTGATCGGTTAAGAACGGCTAAGCAAACTTCGCTACGAGCGATTCAAAACTTGTGGTAGCTGAAGTATTGTACTTACATATATACAGTAGCTATTGGTTTCAATAAAAGAAAACCACAGTTAAAATATAAAATAAAACGACATATCATCATAGTTCTTCCTTATAAAAGAATACACGAGGATGCTCATAAAATATTAGGTAAATAAGAGATACATGAGATAAATATATATACATATATATATATATATGTATATATATACCAAATATTTAAAATTACATATATATATATATATATATATATATATATATTCAGAATGCTTACAACAAGCTGTGAAGTTTTTATACGCTGTAGTCTGGATATCGAAAAACATCCCTCATCGATTTGTTTGTATAATGTTTCTGAGTTTAAAGACACTGGCATCAGAAAGGGAAGCTTGATGGAACGGGAAGTAAATCGAGGCCAATCATCCAAAGTACACAACCGCTACGGGACCAATCAAGTAGTATAACGTTCCGTTTCACTCGGAACTTCCACCAACTTTACCATTTCCTTTGAAGAACAAGTTTCAAGCGAATCAAGGTGGTCCGTGAGCCGTGATATCGATCTCTATTAAGCGCATGCGTGGAAAAACAGCGCGCGCACTCAGCTGTCAAAATAAAACACTCGGCAAATAAATACTATTTACGATAATTCATACGATTTCCGATTGTAAATTACTGTGCTAATAAGTGTAAATATCGTGTGTTATAGAAAGGTTTTGTCTGTGTGTGTAATCTGTGTTGTTGAATTTTAAGGTTCCGTTTGACTGAGAGAGGTTAGAAGTGAGTAATTTACTGTATTTTTTGTGCTTAGAAATTAGCTGTTTAATGTTGACACTGACACTATTTAATTCATGTAAACAATATTTCCAGAAACTATTTTTAATTATTAAAGTTTTTAAATATGACAGAACAAAAGTTTGAAACCTTATGCGTGTTTATTGCAAGACCGAACATTTTATAAACAATGCCATTTAAAAATGACTCGATGCATTCGAGTATGCGGAGCATACTCCTTCCGGCTGTCAAGAAGACATTCCACGTTGCTCCTAATAGCATCCTTCGTAGTGACTATCACGATTATACTGCACCTGTACTCGTACCGGCATCAAGGTCGTCAACACACCCTACCGCCGTTCGGTGACTTCGACTACAGACCGGGGAGCTTCCTCAAAGGCAAACTACCAAATGAAAGCATAAGCTACTGCGAGTTTAACTATGGCCTTCCTGAAACTCTCAAATGGGAGACATTGGTGTTATACGCATCACCCGAAGTGGGAAGCAAAAGCCCTTACAGAGTCATCTACAATGCCGTTAGAGGAAGAGCCTACTTGAACTATAGCAAGTACGACGCAGTGACGTATGCGACGCAAGCAACGCCAGAGTTTCTCTACCATATTGTAGAAATTGCACGATTTTGGGATGGCCCTATAAGCGTTTCAGTATTCGTTCCAAGTTACGATCTAGACCTCACCATGCAATTAATGGTACAGCTCTGCCACTGCTACTCTGGGATGTCTAAAGTATCCTTACATCTTTTTTACCCAAAGAAATATCCACCCAAAATCAGAACCAAGGAACTGATTGTAACTTCTACAGATATACCTACAACAACAGCCAACATAACTATTGAAGAGTTATTTAAAAAGAAACTCGAAAATTACAGGAACCTCGATGATAAAACAAGATTTCAATATATTCAACTAGCTAGAAAACGGAAAATAGAAAGGATGATGAGAAAAATGCCGAAGAACAGATCAGGAGTGCCAGATTTGATGTTTAATGACTGTTCTGGGATGGAATCTCTAGAAATTCAGACGTTCAGAAGAGAACACAATATGATTTATCCTATAAACGTTGGTAGAAACGTAGCTCGTAATGCTTCCACGACAAACTACTTCTTAGTTTCTGATATAGAGATGGTGCCTAGCGACGGGTTAGCACCGAAGTTTCTCACAATGGTACGGAAGCTTATGGGCGATAAGAAGCGAGACGAAGGTTGTGTGTTCGCTAAGACAGTATTTGTAGTACCATTGTTCGAAGTGGAAAGGGGCGAGGAGATACCTCATGACAAAGACACGTAAGTTGATAAATAGAGCTTTTGATGTGCCACTACAAAGAGCGGTAACAAATCTGCGTCGCTATTGTTACGGTTCAGGTGTGGGCGATGCGTCCTTTTCTGTCTTTATTGAATAGCACACAATGACGCAGTAAGTATAAAAATGTAGTTTTGTATATAGAATAAGCTTGTCGACAAAGATCCTTAGAATTCTAGCACCTAACAGATAACACGTGTAAAATACGTATTTTTGTTACTCCACTGAATAGTCGACATTAGACTTGTGAGACTTTTTATATGCTTAGAAATGTAACTACTATCCATTTTATCGTGATCTCCGATACAATAAGTAAGTTTTATGTCTCTAACTTCATTTTTATGTTCTTTCAATGACCTAGACTTCCTTTTTTGGATCAAATTGATCGTTTCCAGCGTCTTAGTACTTTTCCAGCGTAACCATCCGTCTTTTATCATAAAAATAAAAGGACATTTACGATAAAATCGTCTTACATTTTATGTCTCCAAGGGGTTGGTTGCTTTAAAACGCTGTTTTTATTATAGACTTTATTGACATCGGTGGTTAATGCTACGAAATGGCTGCTGTAAAATAGCGTTTTACATAATATACAAGCAGTTTATGGAGCAGCGTAGTCAGCGAGTTTTTTCATCGTATTTACTAACATTAACTCACATATTATATCGATATTCCAGATTGACATGTTTCTAAAGTTGCAATCTATAGAAAGAACTTGGGAGTTTGTTTTAAGTTTTATATTAAACTACTTTTGTTTGTTTGTTTGTTACTTGAAATTGCTTACAAAAGTCATGTCCCAGTAGCTGTCTAGCCGTGGTGGTAAGTCACACTACTTTTCTAAAATATGACTTGAATAACAAAGTACTTGAATAAGTAGTATCTATTGTAGATAACAATACTAAAACTTCGTATAGAGACTGGACGAGAACGTTAAAGGTAAATTTGAGGTAAAAATAATTACTAGCCGTCAATATTTGCGGTATTATTATCACGATTTCTCATATTATCATGATAACTATGATATAATAATACATAATGAATAGATTCAGGCGTTACTTTGCGGAAATCCATATTTAATAATAACAAATATTTTCAAAATATTTTACGAAAACATCAAATTAATATTTTAATTAAACACTTAAAAAATATAAAAATATATCTAGTGACAATTCCGCCTAATTTTCCTGCTAAGCCGACGTGACGTCACAAACGCCACGCAGCCAAACTGGAAGAATTTTCGACGCGTTTCGCTTCTACACGAAGCATCCTCAGGAGGTCTTGACTCTTCGAGCGCACGATCTAGAATGTGTGGCCGGCTTTTTTAGTTTTTAGTTTTTAGGGAGGACATAGATGCTGACTACCGCTAAGCGGACGTCCAGCTCCACCGGGTTTTGGGCGAGGGGAGGCCCTCTTATAGCCCGGGAGGGAGAAGTGCCGAAGGCACTTCTCCTGAGACGGGCGCATAAGGCGAAAAGCGCCTTATACCTCCGTCTCCTGCGAGCTCCGGAAACGCTACGCTATTATCGGGAGGGGTGACAGCGAGCTCAAGGGCACCACTGTGGTTCGGACCTCGGCTTGTCTCGCTGCCGAGAGACAAAGGGGGAATCGGAACTAAATGCCCCGGTACAACTGCAGTGTTGTACCGTTGAGAATGGGCCCTATTGAATATTACTCTGTGACTATTTGGAGAGACACTAATCGGGATTTTATTTTTGCCTCGAGCTCGCCGGCGAGCTCGGTGTTTGATAGTGTAACCTCTGATTACCGCACACCTGGGGAATGTGCGGCCGGCGGCTCAGCACGCCTTTATATAGACTAGAGCTGAGTCAGCACGCCTTTGTCAAGACTCGAGCGTGAATCACTGCTCTTTGTTGTAGCTAACTATTTGTGAGTAATACGTTTTTGAAGTGACAATGACATCATAATGGCCAAAATTCATTACAAAAAATTATTATTACTATCAAGGAGTTGATGACTGCTTTCAATTAAATGTTTTGCAAAGTGAGACTGTTCGGGATGGTCGTTCCTATACGCGGATATGTGTTCTTTATATCTAATATCAAAGTTACGGCCAGTTTGACCAATATAAACACTGTTACATTCGTCACAGGTAAGTTTGTAAACACCGGATTTTTTATTGTTTTCTAAACGATCTTTCCCGTTACATAAATGGCGTAGATTTTGATTTGTTCGAAAAGCTACACGGACGTTATTTTTCTTAAATATGTTGGAGATTTTTTGAGAGATTGGTCCCATATAAGTTATGCTGCCTACGTACTTGATATTTCTATCAGTAGGGCAAGAATATAGGAGTGACATAGCTCTATTACGTTGTTTATTATGAATTAATCGATCAACTAATTGTTTATTGTAGCCGTTGGAAATAGCAATTTGGTATATTATATTAAGTTCCTTATTAAAATTTTCCTGATTAAGAGGAACCGATAACAGTCTATGGACATAACTTCGAAAAGCTGCTAATTTGTGTTGAATAGGATGACAAGAAGAGAAGGGGATAGCAATATCTGTGTGTGTCGGTTTTCGATATATTTGAAAATCTAACTTATTGCTAACTCTTGTAAGCGTTAAATCTAAAAAGTTGATAGATTGATTTAATTCTAATTCGAGTTTAAATTTAATTTTGGGATGTATATTATTCAGTTTTTTAACAAAGATATCAATCTGGCGAGAAGTGCCAGTCGAACAAATGATTATATCATCAACGTATCTATAATAAAATAGAATATTCGGTTCCTGTACTATGTGTTTACGCTCAAAGTCGTCCATAAAAAGTTCGGCCATTAGTGGACTTAAAGGTGACCCCGTAGCTAATCCTTCCTTTTGAAAATAATACTCATCATTAAACCTGAAGTAATTTTGTTTCATACAAATAGTAGTTAATAATTAATATTTGCGTAGCAGAAATACGTATCTGTAAACAATGGGAGCGTATGTAAATGACTTATCTGTCCAGTGGAATCCATTTAGAAAGTTATACCCTTTAACAATATGTTTCGGGTAACGCGCACGACTGGGGAAGGTGCAGCATGCGTCAGCAGTTTTCAACGCTGTTCTCGACTTTTAATTAAGGAAATATTATGAGATTACTTTCAAAATCGAAGGTAATTAATAAGCTTAGTTATGGGCAGTAATGCACGAGGTGCTTCGGGATAGAGTAGACATTAGAATCTGTCAAAAACAATTGTTAATTATTCATTCTGTAAAAGTCTCTTGAGTAAAAGTTTGAATCTGCAGGTAGTATTTTTTTTATTTAAGTTAATATATCAAGTAGGTATGATGTAATGTAAAATATACCAATCGTTTCGTTTTTTCTATGTATAAGTATCTAATTACTAGAGTTAAAAGTTTTGAAAAAGCTCTTCTTTCGATCAGACGAAGACCAGTCTGGGTGACGGCACTGATGGCCCCAGCGTCACCCATGAGTTTAAAAAATAACATCTAAAATTTCAATTTCACCGCCTCGGTGGCCGCATATGTGAAAAGCAAACGGCCAAGTACGAGTCTAACTCGCGCACTGAGGGTATCGTACATATTTGTCGGTATTTATGTAAAAGTTATGGTATTTTTATTGCTAAATTAAATCCATAACATTTAAAAATTATATGACGTAACTAAAAATGTAGGCTTATCGCATTTTTTTCTGCATATGTGCATATATATATAAGACGTTGCTTCGTACCAAATTTCAAGATTCTGAGTTCACGGGAAGTAACCCTGTAGGTTTAATTCCCTTGCGAGTGTCGGAAATTTGTGGCACAAACAGCTGTATCTTTTGATTGCGTTATCTTAGAAGTTTGATTTGTTCACATCTCTAAAGAACAGTTGACCTGAGTATTTGATATAAATTTCAGCTAGGTACCTCTACGCGTTCCTGAGAAAGAGGGTCTTGACAGACAGACAGACAGACGGACAACAAAGTGATCCTATAGGGGTTCCGTTTTTTTCTTTTTAGGTACAGAACCCTAAAAATTGTACAGTAAACAATACGATGACCATGTTGTTAACAGTGCCTACTTATGGGAAAAAAGAGCAACACTAGCCGTAAAAATACGTTGCACTTATCCAATCTTACAATAGTGTTGGCACTAAGGAAGAGTTTCACTCCTGTGATCATGATTCAAACAGCACCTAGTTTTCTATGTCTAAGCGATAAAGTTAATTAAAAGCAATGATGGCCGGTGTAGTGGTAATAGATAGCTACTCCCAGGTAGCCGCAGGTCTATGGTTCGATCCCACCATCAGCTTGAGCTTTACCGCATGGTGGAAGGGCATTAAGTGCCTGCTAGCTACCACGCTTAAGTAGAAAATCTGTCGCCAAGCACTTAATTGTGTGTTCAGGCAGCAGTCCTTGAGAGCCAGTAAATTACAGGCACATGAGACTTAACAACAGTAGTGACGGGCGCAGTGCATCTGTCATAAACATAGGTTACCGCTTGACATTAGGTGGCCCTCGTGCTTTTTCCGCTAAGATCTTATAAAATAAAACCCTCGGTCAAAAAGTAGTAGAAAAAAGCCAACCTTTTTATATAGGTAGTTTAATATGTATTACCTATTTTATTTAGTATTAGAATTAAACTCGCTATTTATAATACTTAACTGAATTTTCAAAATGATTCATAGAGTCAGGAGTTACTTTGCGCAAAAGCATGAGCGCACGATTGCAATAATATTCTCGATCGTGCGCTCGTAAAGATCTCCTGATGATGGTTTGTGTAGAAGCGAAACCTAAAAATTCTTCCGTTTGGGACATTATAACGTCACGTCGGGTTAGCAGGGAAATTAGGCGGAATCGTAACTAACTATATTTGCTTCAAAAAGGATGAGGTTCTCAATTTGAATGTATTTTCAATTTCACCAAAATCTGTCGAGCCGTGTTTGGGTTACACTCCAATACCTGAAAAGTTTTTCCTATCTTGATGATGTAGTCATTGACAGTGAATGACAATCGATTCCGTAAGTAGCAAAAGTCACTAACAGGGATAAAAAATATATTTTTTTTATCTCAAATGGAACCGACTTCAACACTTAAAACTGTGAAATAACTTGTCGGAGCTGTCATCATGCGCACAATATTGTGATAATAGGCACTTTTGAAATATCATGGTACTGACTTCAACAAATTATTTCACACTTTTGAGTGTTGAAGTCGGTTCCATTATTAGGTAAATTTTTCTTTATGTTATATTATGTTGAGATATGTAGCAAGATCATTATCATGCATAAATTCATGAAACATTTCTCGGCGTGCGCCAATAATTTTATAGTTCTTGATTATATATTTCATTCTGACAGGTTAGTCCGGATGTTAGCAGCGAATCGTGCGATGTACTTTCACCAGAAGCTCTGTTCCCATTGCCAGCGGTTCCCTGGTTTACAGTCCTGGCTAATGAGACCGTCTCCTGCAGTTATCGAGGTAAGAAAAGGCCGAGAAAACCGAGCCACTATATTTCTTATTATGCTTTAACACGACATATTGACAACAGTAATAAGGAGTTATAAAAATAAAATACTGACCGAATTGAACTTACTTCTTATTGGAAATGAGACAAATTGATGCCAGACGAATACATCTCACGCAAGCAAGATCATAACAATATAGGAATTGTAATTCTTCCACACTTAATAATTTATCAACGTCATCTTAACGCAAAGGTAACAAAAACGCATTTATATACACTTCTCTAATTTTTAGGATTCCATACCCTAAGGGCAAACCGGAGCCTTATTACGAGATTCCGCTGTCTTTCCGTCCGTCCGTCCGTATATGAAAGGTCTCTTACTCATAAACGGAATACGGTACAAACTTGAAATTTAGTTGACCCAAAACGGATTATTGGACTAGAAATGAAATTAAATAAATTTTCAGGGCATGAGAAATTAGGCATAAAAATCAACGTTTTTGCGCCTTAGGACGTCGGGTGTCATCATCTAGAACTATTCGAAAAGAATAAAAACATATATTAAATTATTGAATCTAGAAAAACAAATAAATATATGCAGGGTTATTAGTAAAATGCTAAGCCAAGAGCGCCCGCCGCGGCAACACTGGACCGCGTCGCGCTCCCTTTTTAATAGAGTTTTGAGTATTTACATCCAGCTAAGTAATTAAAATTATGAAATAATAAATTACAGGCACAAAAAACTTTTAACATCAGGTGGTCCTCGTGCTTATTCCGTCATATACACATAAACAAAAACAAAAAAATAAAAGACAAAATATTAATAAAAAAATATTTATCTCAAAATGTTTGTTAGGACAAGCAGAAGTCAACCCAAAGAGGTTGTTAGCATTATACCAATAACTCTGTATATACAATTTTATTTCGGTACAGGCAATTTAACACATGTCTAGTAAAAAAAAGCTCCTGGTTCCTAGGTGCATAAAGACTCATGTGGTAGGTTCCAGGCCTCCTTCGTCGGTGTATAAGGGTAATCTCGTCATTAACGAAAAGTTTCACATTTTAACATGTAGACAGGTACATACTTATATAGTTCATACAATATAGGATAAGGAACGGAGGGCCGGTAAAGTTGCCAATATCAGACCATTTTTGTTACACTCTGTTCCCGTATCATCTATAATTTAACCAAGAAAAATATAAAAATGATGATTTGATTAGTTTTGAAGCTATGGTATTATGATAGTTGGAGAAAATACCCGCCGTGCCTTTTTCAGTCCGCCCGTCAAGGTAAATAAATTTATACATGTTTTATCGTGATTAAGTCCCGTTAAATACTTATAACTATACTATGATCAACAACGAGCATTTTTCTAATACAAATCCAACGAGCATTTTATTCTTTTACAAATTCAACGAGCATTTTTTTCTTTTACGGGCTGTTGCAATGTGGAACCCTAAATGTACGAGGCCTAACTCACACTTGTTAACTTCGACTGCTATGTTTATTAAATCCAGTTTTATAAAACCTTCACGCTTTTCAGACTACGTGTCTGTTTTTTATTAAATTCATTTTAGTTTGTTATCACGTACTGTGTATACAGCCTATTCCTTTTATACGTTTTTACATGCTACCAATGTTTTTCAGAAAATAACATTCATACACGAAAAACCTGCAAATTAAAAATAACAACATTTTTATGTAAATTGAATAAATTGTTATGCTTAGGATGACTTCGGTCAAGGTACGGTGATTTATATAATTTTATGTATACTTACCACGATTTACACATAACACATTTTTGGGCTTTAAATAATGCAGGTAAGGCATTTAGCTAATGCATGGCTAGCAATTAACCACAAGCAGAAAATCTCTCGTAAAGCACTTCTAGCAGCTGTCCTTGAAAGCCAGTAACTATAGGTTAGCTTTACCAATATCAACGACCACATCATCAATCACGAACAAGTGAGATAGTGTCCAAAGATAGCAAGAGACACTGTGTTTTATTTTTACAAAAGAACATGTTGCTTATTTTATCAGCGAATAAGCTTATACAATTATAACGAGAAGATATATTTTACCCCGTTCGTGGTTCATATTTGTCCTTTTGTTCTGATTTTGTAATGTTTCGCTTATTAATGGGAATCTACAATTAAGAGCAACATGGCGGGTCAATTGCATTTCGTCGAGCCACGTTGTGGGAACCATAGTAATACAAATTGGGATGGTGTTGAGTGCTGGGACTTTATAAGTTTTTAAGCTGTCACGGTTACTTACAATATAGTTTTCATTGGAAATGGGATATGTAATGTGTATTTTGAGCTATAATGGGCTTGTGCGATTCCAAAATTTATTGAGTCATAGTCAAAATAATTTATTCCATTAAGGTGTCTACAATCCTCTTATGAAAGTCAATTACATATTATGCATATTACCGCCACGTTCAGCAAATAAAGTGTTATAGAGCCACTGTGAGAACAACGGGCAAGAAACTCGGAGCCATTCTTTTAAACGCCTTTTAATGTAACAAAGGATGTTACAAAGTTATAACAATATTTGGTATAATTACTCATTTTTGTCATTTAAATAAACAGAAACTATATTGTAGGACTTGACGAAATGTTTTTCATGTTCAACTTCATTTTTCCTTCTGTGGGCATTATAATATCTTTAGTAACTTTACTCTAAAACCACACAAAATTCCTTACCCTATATTTGTCTTTGCTAATTTAAAACCAGTCACCGCTATTTTATCTTTATTCCTAGTGTTATAAATGTCGTAATCGCGATTGTTACTATTTGATTAAAATTTACTTAATTTTTACGAACATACTTACCGAGTTAGTATATATTTTCAAATATATACTAACTCGGTACGATCAAAATATCCATCTCTTAAAAGAACATCCCTCAGACATTCACTAAGATCCGTTTCATGTAAATGTGAATAGCTCGCTTTGGTAAGTTTAAGATGAAGACATAATACTGTGGAAATACGCGAAATAAACCAGCTTAGCCGTAATCCTACGAACTGCATATACTGCAGAACTACGAGTGAGTGCTCTGGATGGATCATGACATGTATATGAGGATCCCACTGTAAAGTTGTATACATTTTTATTCCTAGGAAGACATGCATTCATTATCAATCGAAAGTTTGTCTACGTTTAACATAACTAACAGTTTTTTAAAGAAATTTTTAACATTTCGTCTTGAGCAGTATAATTTATTTACTTTGGTCATATGACTATAATAAGGAAAGAAACGATATTCTGTATGAAAGTTGTAGTCCTTTTAGAATTTGACATGCTTTGTTACAAACAAAGCATGTCAGATTCTAAAAGGACTAAGTATGTCATATCACGTTGGGAACCTCATGGTGTGTTATTTCAAAAAGGTTCCTCAACATGATGCTCTAATTAAAATAATACAAACAAAGTCTAGTGCCCATGATCCTCAGTCATAGAGATAATGAAATATATGTCTAGAATAATAATTCGTTGCCGCAACGTTTCGACAGGCAGACAAAACGTTTCATACGAGTTACGAGTAATATAGAAACGTAATTAACCTTCACCGTGTATCGTCGTAGCCCCCACGTGCTCTTTGTCACGTAATGTACTCGTAGGGTATTCATTAAGGCAAACCGTAAACTCACGTCTCGAGAAAATTCCTTAGAGAGACGAACATTTATTTGGGAGCATTTCAGAAGATTCCTAAAATGACGTCGAGTTTGCTTAGCAATTCTTTACTAATGTTGGTCCACATAGTTTAGATACCCTATTTTTTTATTTATTTATGCATGATAGGTTAGCTTTTGACCACTATCTCACCTGATGGTAAGTGATTATGTGGTCGAAGATGTTGTTCAGGCTAACCTAGAATTAATAGCTCGATTATATATATGTATAATATGTATATATATTTTTATTTATATATTACTACTCTCAAGGACAGCTGCCGGAACACACCGTTAGGTGCTTGGCGACAGATTTTTTACTTGAGGGTGGTAGCTAAAATACCCTACCACCATGCAATAACGACAGTCATCCTAAGACAACAACCAGGACCAACGGCTTAACGTGCCCTCCGAAGCACGGAAACGCTCAGTAGTAATGTCACTAGCGGTCACCCATCCAACTCATAACCGCGGGCGACGTTGCTTAACTTTGCTGATCGGTTGAGAACAGCTAAGTAAACTTCGCTACGAGCGCTACAAAACCTGCTGAAGAGCTTTCATTTATGTATGCACCTAAGTTTTTGAACCCGTGAAATGTTTTGTTACTAAGTGTAAAGGTATAAGAATTGTTCAACTAACCAATTTGAAGCTCACATTGGACTCGCGGTAAAGAGGTGCCTGGTCTTAAGTGCTCCAAAACTAGTTGCTCAAGGTGAAATGAGAGTGGCTGTAAGCTTCTTTACAACTTTGTATAGCACAGCTAGAGTGATAATATTGAGCTGTAATGCTAGCAGTGTTATTTGTCTTCTATATCTGTAGTGGTTGAAGAGTGTAGCGATATCATTACGATAATTTTTGATACGTTTTATAAATCTAGTATCAACGTATTTTTACTGCTGAGATATTATTATATATTGAATTTAGTTTTTATCTCCCGCATACAATTATGGATACCTCCATCTTATCTACTCTACAGCCGTATGTAGATATGATTACTATCTAGGAGGATGTAGGTAGGATCCACGTTCACAGAGGCACCCAGAGGCAGTGAGTTTAAATATTTCAAACTCCGTGATTGAAATACTGATGAGGGCTTGAGTTTATCTGCAGGATGGTATCCATGTGAATAAACTCTTCTAGGTCATTTTCCATTAACCGCATCATTACACTACACATCATGTCACAAGCTAGTCTAGCAATGATGCATTCTGCTTACAATCTTGTAATGGACTATAACTTAAAAAGTACAGAACCGATTTTTACGAAATTTTAATGGGACCAACTTTTAAATTTCGTAAAAATCGGTTAACTTGGGAGGTATATTCTACCCTACGAATAATATTCGTAGATTCTACCAAACAAAACACATTATAGAAAAAAACAAGGCTATCGAAAAAAAGTCAAATTGATTTAGATGTGTAAACTTACCTCATGAAGGGCACAAGCAAAACCTAAATCGTCAACTATGAACGTACAAAGGAGTGCAGTCGGTTATTTATTATGGTGGATTCTCACTTTCGTGGCGGGAAAATCTAATTCTTACAGTTTTTTCGCTTTTATTGCAAGGTTTGGTATCAATTCTATGGTATCATTATATTCGCGAGTTTTTAATAAATAAGCTCATATTGTTTTTCAATGTTATTAGACACCAATGCCGATAATTCCAAAAATTACCCCTAAAACCGTCAAATATATTAAATAATATTCTCTCCAATGTAACTCACTTCAAATGTAATCAATGCAATAAGTTGTACATTAAATATATTAGAAATTGAAAAAATAATGTTCAAATCTCGCGTATTAAGTAATCAAGGACATAGCAACAAAAAAAACTCGCCATGCACATCGGAAGGATGTTATAATTGAAAGTTCCGGAATATAGTCTAAAAATGAATTTGAGAATAACTTACTGAGCTATGGAATTGAGAATACTTCGAACATGCGGGGTGCGCATACCTGCAACTTATTTTACAAAATTTATGATCTTCTAGAATCACTACCCAAATTTTGAGAGCACAAAACCATATGGATTATTGATATCTGAAATAAATAAATTTTCATTTAATTAATTTCAAACCTTCACTTTTTATCGAAACTCCGTCCTGCTGCAAATGGTTTTATTTTTTTTTGTAAAATATGTGTTTATAGCTTAGCAAGCAACTTGTAGAACTTGTATTAATATAAAAAAGAAGGGTCAAGTGCGAGTCGCACTCGTGCACCGAGGGTTCCGTACAAACCTGTAGTAAAAGTTAGTAGTTAGTTTGTATATAAGTAAAAGTTATGGTATTTTTATTGCTAAATGAAATCCATAACATTTTAAAATTATTAAAAATATTTCCTTTATTTTATTACTAAAAATGTATGCTTTTCGTAACTTTTCACTTATATGTGCTATAAGACGTTGCATCGTACCTTCGAGAAAAACGTATTGACAGACAGACGAACAACAAAGTATTCCTATAAGGGTTCAAAATATAAACTGTAGCCACATCATTACGAAAGTTAAGTGTTTGAAAAAGCACTTATTTCGATCAGGTGAAGTCTAGTAGTCTGGTTGATAGCCGCACTGTCGTATGATGATTAAAGTAATAGAAATAGAGCACGAAATTCAGCTCAGTCGAGCCAATCTCGATGGCCTAGTGGTTAATACACCTAGTACGTAAAACCGGGAGACAAATATGGCCTTCTTGGGTTTGCCGTAATCCCCACGCTTGGCAGACATCTTGAGGATCACAGTGTAAGATGGCAGTTCTTCGGAAGACGCTGCTGCCCTCCTGGTATTTTCCTTCGTCGCCTCTTACGACTCCCACGGGAAGGTAGGAGGGTATCAACTGTATCCCGGCTCCCCACGGCAGAGTCGAGACTACCATAAAGAATTTCTCTGTCCAAAACTTTATAACTCTGACTTAGTGATTGAAATTAGTACATCGAGATTACAAACCAAACCTTTCGCGGCTCTAAGTTTTTTCCTACTCTATTCTTAAGGAGCTAGTCTACTATTTCATTGGACAGTTCATATGGTAAGGGTTTAATTGAGTAGAAACAACTAGTCTTGTAGTAGATTTCTGTAATAGTGTTTTCGGTACAAAATGTCTGCCGTTGATGGGCTAGGACAGTAATTTCGTGCCGGCTTGCGTAATATGTAATTCTCAACTTAACATCATTGCCAGAACACTCGTAGTCAAGTGTTTATGTGAAATTGCGAAAGCTCTCGATGGATATCCCTCAAGGGATATTGGATTCTGGAAACATGCTTCAGATCAGATTCCGTGCTTATAAACATAAATCCATCATCGATTCCTGGTATCTATAGAGTTATTCTACGCAGTCTCAATTTAACGTTCCTTTCTAAGTCAATGGTTCTCAAATATTATAAGACTTTTTATATTATTATTAAAGCTTTAAACACTGATAGCGAACTGAACTGCGGCCCAATTATATAAATGTATTATAGTCCAACAGTTAATAACAGATTTAGGGCCTGTTTCAGAATGTACGAGTAAGTTCCGGTTATACTACCCAGAATATATTTATTAATTAAAACACTATCTGTGCGTTCCACAGTCATCGATTTAGCCTGTTCATCGGTTAAAGCTTGAAACGCGCTGCATGTTAACTGTAATTTTTTATCATTCAGTTATTTTATGTTCTGGGTAGTATAACCGGAACTTACTCGAACATTCTGAAACGGGCCCTTAGTAAGTTACAAATCTGAATATGTAATTGCAAAACTGCCATTTTGTAATGCTTTCAATCACATATTATTAGTAACAAATAACTTCATTGGGCCCCTAATGATGAAGATGAAAAGTGAACAAACCTCCTGTGATTTATTTATTTATTTAATGTATTCAAAATTAGTACCGCTACAGAGCGAGTTACACTAATGATAGTAAAAACTAGCACATATTACAGGCAGTCAATTGAAATAATAATTACTATACTAAAAATAAAAATAATAATTTATAGGAAATCGATGGTTTTTAGACTCATTTTGATGAATAAATATATGTAATTATGTCTTATAGTATTGCAGGAGTAGTACATAATTATGTTCTTGTAACCAAAACACTGCAAACTATATCCATTACATCTACTACATGTGACCTACTTATACATTAAAAAAGTTTAATGCCAACCATCATAAATGTACCGTTCATCACGTCTTTTTTTAATGCTTTTAGGCTGACCATTATCTCACCTTTTTTTGTTATTGTGACGGAAAAAGCCCGAGGCCACCTGATTTTAAGTTGACTCTCTCTATAACTGCCTATAACTGGCGCATTGCGTCGACGAATGTGTTCCTGTAATTTTACTGGCTCTCAAGGACTGCTGCCGGAACACACTGTTAGGTGCTTGGCAACAGATTTTCCACGTTAGGGTGGTCGCTAGCCAGGCGGACATACGCAAAATGCCCTTCCACCATGCGGTGAAGCTCAAGCCCACTTGAGCAGCTTGATCTTGAAGCAGGATTCGAACCATGGACACGACAATCCATAGCCAATGCAACTGAGCCATCACTGCTTCACAAAATGGTACGTGATGATGTTGTAATGATACTGGTTTCATTTACAAGTTTCTTGTTGTGTGAAACAGAAGTGTCGAAACATTCTCATTTCGCCAGACATGTTTTTGGTCCCATGTAGTGGAGGCGAACCTATTGTCATCTACGGGGTGCAGTTCCAAACTCTGCAATTTAACAACCTCTGTTTGAAAAACTCAATTTATTGTCTGACCTGGAGCTCGATTCAAGGACCTTGAAATTACAAAGTGGCTTTTAATATTGTTATGTTTGCAATAACGTCTGCTATGCGGAATACATTACAAAATTACAAATATACGATAGGAAAAATTAAGTCATGTCCATCCCACGATGGTTAAAGAACGATAGGAAAGATTTGAGTTATGACGTCATTTCATGTTAGCTCAATTGGTTAGTGCATACCCCGACTAAAGGGGTGGATGGACGAGGGTTCGAATCCCGCACATGGCTTAAATTATTGCTATCGCACGCCACTTTGTCATTACAAAATTACAAATATATAATTTTGTAATGATAAAGTGGCGTTTAAACAAACACAAACGTGTCAGTATGTCCACAAGTCGGTAGAACTTATAAAATAACTATTCTACCTAATGATGTACAAATGCGAAACGCATTCGCCTGAAACACGTCACGTAAAGCAGTATCTGATACATTCTACCTACCTACATAAATAATTTATAACGTGCGTAGGCAGCACTTGGCTTGTCGTATTAAACTTGTGGCATGTAGCAATGTCAAATAAAAAGAGAATTATCAAATTCGCTGATGGAACGCTCTTTACGCTTACGCAAACAGAATTTGTATGACAATATTTTGTACACAACTGTGACAGCTATATATGTATACCTAGCTGCTACCGAGCTGTTAGTATTTGTTTAAAAATGAGTGTCCAGCGCTCGTAGGGAGGGTACGATATTTTCTATTGTCGTTTTGCAGCTATGTAGGTATTATTTACAATGTGAAACACATTGTAAAGTATGTTTAGTATGTGCGATAGTGGTCGTAATTCTGCTATCCACGACCACCAACTAATTGAAAGTTCTTATTCTGTTCACGTCAAAGTACAATTTCGTATAACACATAAGAACGATTAGCCTAAAATGTTATTATTTCCATATTTATTTTTTTAGCACAACTTAGATTATGACTGTCTGCTTAAAGCTACTCGCAGTTGCACAGAATACGTTTAGTTTTTGGATTATAATTTCTTAGTCTTAGAAATACTTATGTGGACTTGGCACAAACAAAATAAGGACTTTTGTATTTTAATTCATTTCAGTTTAGTTTTTGTTGCATAACAGAATTACGTTCAGTTTTAGTTTGTTTCAAAGAATATCAATTCAAGTTAATTTGACCTAAAAATATTCACAAAACAAAAATTACAACATCTTTTCTAAGATAAAAAAAAACTTCTAATTAAAAAAAACATGTAACTCCTGTATTTTCCCCGCGTAATACTACTATTACTCATATACAGATTACCGCCAGATATTTGCATTTCTACCTTCAGAGGTTGTTCTTAATATGTAGATACCATTGCTTGAATCCCATTTAATTGTAAAGTAATAGTATATTTCTTGTCAAATTAATTATTACGTCTACGAATTTACACATGTAATTACTCCTCCCTTGATATAGAATTTCGAAAATTGCCGTATCTTATCTTTATTAGGAACTATCTTCCAGATGCGGCTCCGCCCGCGCGTAGGTCGTTTACGAGCTAAACCATTAACCTCTTTTTGCGCATATGGCTAAATACAATTTTTTGTCCTTCACCGGGTCTCAAACTAATTCCATACCAAATTTCATGTAAATCGGTCCAAGAGTATTTAAGTTTATTCGTCGCAAACAAAAGTACAAATCTTTCATCTTTATAATATTAATGTAATTGTTGATGTGTAGAAGTGTAGATGTAGCTTGTAAGTACTAAAAAGTTTCAAGTTAATTTGACCAGGTAATACTTCCATACAAACAATATTTAGCAAAATATATAATAACATTTTGGTAAGCGATTAAACACTCTTTCTTCGTTTGTCAAACTCAGAATCATACAATAAAAGTATCAGTCATGTTTTTCTTTGATCTTATATTACTGGTAGTGATAATTATAAATCGTCATCGGTTTCCAAAATTCATTAATTTACGTTTATCCACCACAATGATATAAAATACACCAAACAAACTGAATTGAATCTTGACCACCTTATGACATCCAGGTAAAAACGATCGAGTAATTCGCGTATAGAAATCCAGTCGAACCCAGCGCTTGAGAACTTGTTGAGAACCAATGCGTTAGTGACAGCTTCTTAACAAACTTACCCTCCAACTCCCCGTTCTTAACACCCTCGCCCTTGGAGGCGGGTCGCCCACTCTAATTGCCAACTAATTATTACGATGGGGGGTAGTATGAGGGGTTCACTATCTGGGGCACTTTCTCGTATTATTGCGCTGACACCTCACTATGTAGACGTACCACTTAATTTGGATCGGATGAGATTATGGTTAAGAGGTATTTGGAGTGTTAGGCAATATGTTTTGTCGAGGACGCCTTCCTTGGTCTTTGACTGAAGGGCTTATTACTAAAAATACATATTTAAGTTGGATTCCCTGTTTGATGATCTACGAACTTAGGTATCCTTAAACATTGTATTGTGTAAAAACGTCAGTTTCTGAACATAATTTTGAAGCGCTCGCAGCGATGTTCGCTTATAGCTGTTCTTCCGATCAGCAACGTTAAGCAATGTCCGCCGCGGTCATTAGTTGGATGGGTGACCGCTAGTGACATTACTGCTGAGCGCTTTCGTGCTTTGGGGGCACGTTAATCCGTCGGTACCGGGTATTGTCTAAGGATGGGAGTCGTTATAGCATGGTGGTAGGGCATTTTGCGAATGCTCGCCTGACTAGCTACCACCCTCAAGTAGAAAATCTGTCGCCAAGCACCTAACGGTGGGTTCCGGGAGCTATTCTTGAGAGCCAGTTATTCTAGGTTAGCCTAAACAACATCATCGACCACTTCATCACTTACCATCAGGTGAGATAGTGGTGAAAGGCTAACCTATCAGACATAAAAAAATATAACATTTCGAAGAATGTATTTCAAGAAGAAGAAATATATTTATTTTAGAATGTAAAGCGATTGCAAAGAAACTGTACATTCTCTAGTAAAATTTTACGTAACAACAAGACTAAACTAAGCTCAAGGTACAATATACCCCGTAAATTGAAGTCAAAAGACATCTTCACGTAAAATAAGCTATCAACTGAAAATTGTAACTTTAAACATGCACTACGAACACGTTACGTAGACAAGCGTTTGTTATGAACACTTTGCTACAAGGGTACCCGGGGAACACAGGTTGCTACGTACCGGCAGATATAAGCTAGTGTGTAGTATGTACACGGTTTTCTCGCTTATGAGAGCGTGTTTTTACATATTAAGCATGCACTGAGTCTAGAACTGTGCCCAGTGAACGGCAATAGACTATTTCATGGGACAAAACATATCTCGTAAAACGAGGGTGTTAAGTAGAGATGAAATTGATATATTTTTTTCACTATCTTACCTGATTGTAAGATGATGTGGTCGAAGATGTTGTTCAGGCTAACCAAGAATTACTCTCAAGGACAGCTGCCGGAACACACCGTTAGGTGCTTGGCGACAGATTTTCTACTTGAGGGTGGTAGCTAGCTAGGCGGGCATTCGCAAAATACCCTACCACCATGCTAATAGGGCAAAAACTGCCATCATAAGACAAAAACTAGGACCGACGGCTTAACGTGCCCTCCGAAGTACGGAAGCGCTCAGTAGTAATGTCTCTAGCGGTCACCCATCCAACTCATGACCGCGGCGGACGTTGCTTAACTTTGCTGATCGGTTAAGAACAGCTAAGCAAACTTCGCTACGAGCGCTTCAAAATATGGTCACTATCCAGTATTTAGCCATGTTTTTTATTACTGTGTAGGTATGTATAGTGTACTTTTCTATCAGCATGTGTGTCCAATTGTCTACAATATAGTACAAAACAGTTCTAACAATCTATTTATGTTTTAGTCTTAGTATTAATAAGAGCCAGCATACTCAATTAAATAGGTTAACACCATTTATTAGAGAACTTATAATGTTTTGCAAAATTACACATATACGATAGGAAAAATTCAAGTCATGGGCGGGATGGATTTTTTTCCCTATCGTATATTTGTAATTTTGTAATGTAATCCGCATAGAAGCCGTTATTGCAAACATAACAATATTAAAACTAATAATTTTTTTTTGTTTTGATTTGTACCTATACATGCGCGCCAATATTTCCGCTCAATTAAATAATAATAATAAAATTAAATAATCAAAATTAACTGGCGATAAGCAGTTTCGCTTGATAGACAAAGAACTTACCTATGACAATGCAATCATTCAACAAGAGTAATGCGCATCGTAGAAAATTATAACAATAGAAATAACAGTAGACATGGACGGTATCTTCCACTGCGGATGCTAAGACCTGCGCCACGGCACGGTTCAGGTCCATGGTTCGATTCCCACCGCTGCTGGCTTGAATTTCAACGTATGGCGGAAGGTCATTTTGCGCATACTCACCTGGCTAGCTACCACCCTTAAGTAGAACATCTGTCGCCGAACACTTAACAGTGTGCTCCGGCAACAGTCCTAGAGGACAGCAAAATTACAGGCACTTGATATGGCTCCACGTTACGGGCGCCGTGCAATTCATCACTTGTGATAAAACGCATCTCATAGTCATCACTTAACATCAGGTGGGCATCATGCTTGTTCCGTCACAATATCATTAAAAAATCCCATATACAATTTCAGGACCCACGTAATAGGGAAAAGCCAATTGCCGTCTAATGAGCACAGTCTTATACTCGTGCCTGTTTCTACATTGAAGCTCTGAATGAGAGAGAAAGGGTGACATAGACAAGAGACTCAGGTGCGAGAACACGAATAACTGTAGCCTAAAATAAATTACATTATTCCATCCGTCGATCTTTCCCTATACACAAGTGATTCCCTTGGCCGCATCGGTCAACCAAAGTTTTGTGTTAAGCAGACCGAATGCTCAGTCACGTACAGAATTCTACAAGTTTTCCCAAACATAGTTTCTCGCAGCCTGTGTACGAGTATCTGTTTGTTTTGCAGAATAGCACGTAGAAACACACTATTAGCTGTAGTTATTATTATTTTGGTACGCACGAAGTTAGAGGTCTAGCCATGATTTGAATTAGTGGCAAAGAAGAGACTTTTTAAAGCGCTCGTAGCGAAGTTTGCTTACCTGTTCTTGACCGATCATCAAAGTTCAGCAACGTCCGCCGCGGTCATGAGTTGGATGGGTGACCGCTAGTGACATTACTACTGAGCTCTTCCGTGTTTCGGAGGGCACGTTAAGCCATCGGTCCCGGTTGTCGTTTTATGATGGCAGTCGTTATAAGATGGTGGTAGGGCATTTTGCGAATGCCCGCCTGGTTAGCTACCACCCTCAAGTAGAAAATCTGTCGCCAAGCACCTAACGGTGTGTTCCGGTAGCTGTCCTTGAGAGTCAGTAATTCTAGGTTAGCTTTAACAAAATCTTCGACCACACCATCACTTACCATCAGGTGAGATAGTGAAAAAAAATATTAATTTCATCTCTACTAAACACCCACGTTTTACGAGAATACATGTTCTGTCTCATGAAATAGTCTATTGCCGTTCTCCGTATATAGTTCTAGACTCAATGCATGCTTATTATGTAAAAACACCCGCTCTCATAAGCGAGAAAACCGTGTACATACTACACGCTAGCTTATATCTGCCGGTACGTAGCAACCTGTGTTCCCCGCGTACCTTTGTAGCAAAGTGTTCATAACAAACTCTTGTCTACGTAACGTGTTCGTAGTACATGTTTAAAGTAACAATTTTCAGTTGATAGCTTATTTTACGTGAAGATGTCTTTTGACTTCAATTTACGGGGTATATTGTACGTTGAGCTTAGTTTAGTGTTTTTGTTACGTAAAATTTTACCAGAAAATGTAGTTTCAGTGCAATCGTTTTACATTATAATATCTAGGTATAACAAAATAGATTCTTCGAAATGCCTTGTTCAAAAACTGGTGCAGTAAATTTGCGCATAATTTTACTACAATGTTTAAGGTTGGTTACAATGTTTAAGGTATCTTTACTTACTACACTTACTTACTTACTACAATGTTTAAGGTTGGTTACAATGTTTAAGGTATCTTTAAACATTGTAGTAAAATTATGCGCAAATTTACTGCACCAGTTTTTGAACAAGGCATTTCGAAGAATCTATTTTGTTAAACCTAGATATTATAATGTAAAACGATTGCACTGAAACTACATTCTCTGGTAAAATTTTACGTTTTACTACAATGTTTGTAACGTTTATTGATCTTCGAACAGGGAATACAACTTTAATATGTATACCAATAAGTCATTTAGTTTAAGACCAAAGAAGGTCCTCAGCAAAACATATGTTATTGCCTAACACTCCCAAATACCTGAACAACATCTTCGACCACATCATCACTTACCATCAGGTGAGATAGTGGTCAAAAGTATATCAAACATAAAAAAAAGATTTATACTTACCTCTTGTATTCAGTGAAGCGTTAGCTCTATACATATATGGACCTACATATATGGACAGATTAGCTTTCATCGGGATTTATTTGAATCAGTAAACCGGAACTTCAGGCAGGATAACTACCGTTCATACAGTACTTGCGCATTACCAACCAAGCGATAGAAGCGGGTGCTCACACTTTCGATATTTCCACTTGTTTGAATATCAGAGTTTGTTACGAATTGTAGCGAACAAATACCGAAATAGTCAGGTTGTAAAATAAAAATATATAAGCTGTATAACTTAAAAATCTGTTATTAGAAGCCTAATTGTCTACCGTAATAGTAAAACTTCATTTTGATATTTGAAATCAGGATACGCATTGTTTAAAGAACTTTTTATTTTTTTAATTTATTAAAATTGTGACGGATCTAGCCCGAGGCCCACCTATTGTTAAATGGACTAACCTCTGCCTATAACAGACGCATTTGATCACAAATGACGAATTGCACTGAGCCCGTCACACTGAGACGTACAGTGGTTAGGTCTCATGGGCCTGTAATTTTACTGGCTCTCAAGGACTGCTGCCGGAACACAATGTTAGGGGCTTGGCAACAGATTTTCTACTTGAGGGTGGTCGGTAGCCAGGTGGGGATTCGCAAAATGCCCTTCCACCATGCGGTGAAGCTCAAGCCCGCGGCGGAATTCGAACCATGGACCTGCTGTATGGCAGTCCATAGTCAATGCCACTGAGCCATCATCGCTTCAAATTGCGCCAATATTGCAGGAAACGTGCGAGCAGTGATACATTCAATTGAAGAGAATAAGCACAAATAACACATTGAATCGTAATGCGTCTACATTAGCACTTTAGTTTGAAGAGGATAGTTTCGCACTGGGTTATCGGACTATTCTGAGTACTTACTGTAGCGCTCGTAGCGGAGAATATCTAGTTCGTAATCTAGCAATATTCGCTGGGTTATATTTTTGTTACTTAAACCGCAAGCCGCATTTTACAATTGAGAGCTTCCGTGCCTTGGATTGGACGTTAAGGATGAACTGGCCGGTCAGTTCTCCATACAAACGTCGTAGGGTGTGATCACTTCCTTATTTGAAGCTTTAGGTCCAAAACAAAGCATCATATCGACTGAACTCTTCATTATCTAGGTTTGTATCGGAACAAAATTTTAAAAATGGTAATTATTTTGAGAATTATGAGCCTCGAAACATTTTCACATAAAGTTTCCAAGGCTCATAACTTTCAACTTAATTACCCTACGGCGTTTGTATGGAGAACTGCACGGCCAGTTCAACCTTAAGCCGTCGATACTGGTTGTTGTGTTATGTTGGCAGTCGTTATAGCATCGTGTTAGGGCATTTTGCGATTGTGTTCCGGCTGTCTCCGATAACCAGTTCCTATTCTAGGTTAAGCTTGTTTGCCAACTACATCCACATCTTCACTTACCATCAGTTTCGAAGCAGTGATGGCTCTGGGGCATTGGCTATGGACTGCCGTGCCGCAGGTCCATGGTTCGAATCCCGCCGCGGGCTTGAGCTTCACCGCATGGTGGAAGGGCGTTTTGCGAATGCCCGCCTGGCTAGCGACCACCCTCAAGCAGAAAATCTGACGCCAAGCACCTAACGGTGTGTTCTGGCAGCAGTCCTTGAAAGCCAGTGAAATTACAGGCACATGAGACTTAACAACTATGTCTCAAGGTGACGGGCGCAGTGCAATTCGTGACTTGTGACGAAATGCATCTGTTGTAGGCAGAGGTTAGTCAGCTTGACATCAGGTGGTACTCGTGCTTGATCCGTCACAATAACATAAAAAAGTAATATTACTAAATTTGGAGCGTTTTCGTCATGGCGTGTAGACGCCAAGACTGTAGAGTCTTGGTCGTAAATTCCAAAGTTCCATGAAGCGGTTAACCCCTTTACAGCTTAAGAAGCGCAGTAATAACTACGGCAACTACGGCTACATTTGTTAAAGAAATTCTAGCTGCAAGAAAAGTTTGGTGAAAGGAGTGTTCTATGCTACTCCATACTTACTCCGCAATTTTACGTACCCCGCTATGAAGTAACCCCCGCAACTAATTAAGAAGTCATCTCCAAATGCAAAAACGCTGTATTAGGGCAATGTTGCAAGCCATATTTTCAAAAACATAGAATGTTGACCCTTCCATCTTTGTATGTACTGGAAATAGCTATATTTGTTAAAACAAACCCTGAATTGTTCCCAAAATTATCTGAAATTGTTTAGATAAACATACGTGACAATAATATAATATGTAACTTTTCAGGCAGCACTGCTCTTCTAAGAAAGAGTGCAGTCTGTATGGCTCCACGAATTTTTAAAACAATCCTAAAATTGTTGAGAGATTTTAATATGAACGTATTCAAAACAAGATTTTTTTGGTTGACAAATGTCATTATAAGATTTATGAGTTTTTAAATGATAAATTGTAATTAACAATGACATAATAAATAACAATTAACCTATGAAATAATCAATATATTTATTAAATTTTATTGAAATACAATTTTTATAACATGACATTATATACATTCGTGCACAGAAAAAAAGTATTCTTTGTGCAAGAATTATTCTATTGGTCAAGAATAATAATGATTTGTATATGGCTAAAACAACTACACTTGACATCAGCATAATATTGTTTCAAGTTGGCTTTTTTAAAATAAAAATTTGTTATTTAGTTCTATAATAATACGACATTTATAGATGACATTATGACTGACTGACTGAATAGATGACATTAGTATATTGTATTTAGTACCTGTGAAATAATAATTTAGAATATTTAATATTTGTAATTGATAATTGTTTAATTCTATATTATTTTTCTTAATATTGATTTACGGTTGCTCCATCTCCTTAAATTTGTACGCAGGCCTGCACAGGGAAAACATGGTGAAACGTAGTTTTAAACCCAACAACTCTGTGCATAGCCATAAAATTTAACCATGTTTTAAACAATAAATATATCTTTATCTTATGTAGTTTACTTATGTAGTAATTCTAGTAGTAGTACCAATAACTTCAGAATTAGTGTAGGCACTTCGGGGAATATAGTTTGCCTACAATGCTTAGAAACTTTGCGATATCAGATAACTCAATTATCTCTATTCTATCGACGTGATATCTCAACAACTCGCAACTAAACCAAAGTTTTAACACGTTTTAACCGAGTACTACAATGTACGTGTTTCTTGTGTCCCCAAGAGTACGTCTGTGACGAATATATTATTATACATATCAAACGTTGGACAACGTAGACGTAACAAGGATTCCATTTTCAATAAAGGTGAATTAAATTCGGTAGAATGACAATTATAAATTAAAATGTGTTCAGCGATACAAGAAGTATAATAGGTATTGTTACTTCTTATATCTGACTTGAGCTGACTCGCCGTTTTTTTTTATTGCGTTGTTACTCTTTGATCACAAACTCCTGATGACGAAACCGAACGAAAACCTGATGGTAAGTGATGATGTCGTCGCAGGTGTTAACAGGCTTAGCCTAGAATTACTGGCTCTCAAGGCAGTTGCCGGAACACACCGTTAGGTAATTGGCGACAGATTTTGTACTTGAAGGTGGTGGCTAGCCAGGCAGGCATTCGCATAATGCCCTTCCACCACGCGGTGAAGCTCAAGTCCGCGGCGGAATTCGAACCATGGACCTCCTGCGCATTCGAAAGCCAAAGCCACTGAGCCATCACTGCTTCGAAAAAGTAAATGTAACGTTTAGCTACGATTTATCTTCTCTGGTTTAGACTGTTTTAGGTAACATTACAATTTTTCAATAATTTAAGAATTGTGTGTAGTGCAACGTAAAGTTTTTTCTATTAAATATTATTCATGATTCCGAATGACGTAACGATAATAGTAGATTATGATACAAGTTAGCGAAGTTGCTGATTATATACGAGGCTGTGTGTTGCAGCCCGGGCAGCAATGAGCAAGTTGCTCACGAGTTTCATACGCACTTTTTCATCACCCTTGCGAGGAAAAAAAATATATATTGCAATAATGCGATACAAGCAACATACGAAAATTATGGAAAATAGATCGCAAGATTTTTTTTTTGACGCGCGGCAAATGTATGGTGGTTATAAACCTCTTTGATGTTACAAATCTGTATTACCCAGTTAAATTGAAAATACTCTGTTTACTCGCATATAATTTGAAGCTAGTTACTAACTTAACTTTGTAGGGATAAATTACTGGATTAAATTGAAAATGCTCTGTTTATTTTATATGCGAGTAAACAAGCATTTTCAATTTAATCGAGTAACTTAACTTTGTAGGGATAATTCTATTACGCACTAATGTATAATATTATTATGCACGAGGGTGCTATAGTTCGGTTTATGGCCCTAAGAACGATATAATAAAGCTCACTTTACAAGTGTTGAAAATAAATTAATATATATCGATGCAATATGTCGCCAAGAAGTAAAGACTTAACTTTCTTTTTTAGAAATCCGACACATAAGAAGTTCATCGCGACGATTTCATTCTTTTCTGGAAATCGGTTAAAATCGATATCTGAATTCACACTCGCAACAATTATTCTTATTAGTAGTTACGTCATTAACGTGAAATTGTCAATAAAATAGAAATACAACTAACAAATAACAAAAGAACACACATTAAAAATATCAATATACTTAAAAATATTATTAATAACAACTAAAAAACTCACAAATGAGTCCATAAGACGTATAAATAAGCAGAATCTGATTTTATCGGTTCGAAACTAATAAAATGGTAAACGATACGTCGAAGTCGTAGGTACGATAGGGATTTCAACTGTCAAAAAAGTTGAGTTTTTTGTTTAAGATGTATATTTTTGGGGCAAACTTGAACCCCCCAAATACCTCAGTACGCTCAAGGAACCTGTCATAACTTCACAAGATTTATTAGCCTGCCTTTTCTTGGAGCTTAGCATTTATTCCATGGCATTATGCACAACTTTGTTATAAGTTGTAAAAGATGGTTATAGTTTGCAGAATAGTGAAAGTTAAACATAATATAGATTGGAAAAATCGCCATAACCTTATTTTATATACTATAGACACTGAACATTATTTTGGGATGGTTTTTATAAACATATTAATGAAATAAAATGTATATTTTTACAGGTTTAAAAAATATATTATCTTATTCCCACGCGTTTTTTCGTATGAGAAGCTTAACTTTTTATTGATATAGGGATGATTGATACATGATTTAGGGATTTATTTTTGTTGGAAGCACCGGATGCCGTTTGGTTGGTTTTTTCGATAAAGTATACAGATATTGGTCCAAGATATTTTAATGTTATCAATTGCAGTTGATTAATTTTTACTTTAGACTCAATAATAGAAGAAAGTATTTGTTAATGTCTAGCGCAGATCTTTGCAGTTCTTGATATGTTGTGTTAATTAATGATTACATTTTATATCTATTTATAAATTAATAAGGACCGTTGTTCCAGCCAATGCTGATTGCAAGGAGAGAGTATCCATACCATCGTTGGGAGCCTCTCTACTTCGGCACTCACAAAGAGCCATGGTACAGCGAAATGCTGTCTTGGGAGGGCAGGCAGGACAAAATGACGCAGGTATATTTTACGTTTATTCTCTCATTAGTTCAGGTTAATCATTATGATTTCTTTTTGTATGTTATTGAACCTCTGCCTATAACAGATGTATTTCATCACAAGTCACAAATTGCACTGCACCCGCCACCTTGAGCCATAGTTGTTAAGTCTCATGTGCCTATAATTCTACTGGTTCTCAAGAACTGCTGCCGGAACACACCGTTAGGTGCTTGGGCGACAGATTTTCTGGTAGCCAGGCAGGCAATCGCAAAATGCCCTTCCACCATGCGGTGAAGCTCAAGCCGGCGGCGGTGGGAATCGAACCAGGTACCTGTGGCACGACAGTCCACAGCTATTACCGCTCCATCCTTTTATTCCATTTATTATTGTGTATAGTTTCATATAAACTGTACTTTCTTTTAATTGGTCTTGGCTATCAATATAATAGATTGTATGTATTTTTCATCATTGTAGTTGGCATTTTGTACCATAAAAGATATAAGAATAATCAGAACCACATTATTTTAACAAGATACGACCACAGATTAACAAAATTGAATCGATACCGCAACAGTTGCAACGTATATGTGGCTCACTATGAAATGTGCATGATTTGAGGGACGGCAGATGAAAGGAAATTGCGTTATATTTCAATATCCGTGAACGCGGCAAGTCCTAGTAGGTATAATCCATAATTTGCGGTTAACCTAAAATATTTTACGAATAATATTATGTGTCCAGTTGTTAGCCATTTACCAATAACCCTGTATTTATTTGTAAATGGCTAACAACCTCTTAGGTAGTCCTAACAAAAATTTTGAGATGATATTTTTTTTTATGATATTTATTTTCTTTTGAGTTTTTATGTATTTTTGACTGAATAAGCACGTGTACCACCTGATGTCAAAAGTCTCTTCATATTTTTTATTACTTTGCTCGATGTAAATATTCAAAACTCTATTCAAAGGGAGCACGGCGCGGTCCAGTGTTGCCACGGCGGGAGCTCTTGGCTCAGAGTAGGCATTAAAACAAAGAAACGAAAATATGTTAAAAAAAATATTATCAACAAAATACATGAATGTTTGTTTGGACTAGCAAAAGTCAACCCTTAGAGTTTGTTAGCCATTTACCAATAACGCTGTATATATGAAGTAGAGGAATAATAGCTTATCCAAAAAGAATAACATGAATCTCTTGAAAAACAGAGAGAATAAGCTGATAGGTGATGACAGTAGACAGAAAAAGCATGTGAAATATGATCACCTCGTAGGATACCTAAGTTTTAGGCGTTTCGCACCGGAGGCAAACTGTTTTATAGGAGCGTTTTTGTTCTTAGGCGTTTTACGTTTTAAACTTCGTCATAAAATTCATTGCGGGTTTGTAAATATATACTTCTTTGAGGAACCTTGATAAAGACTAAAAAAAAGAACTTCTATAAATATTTTTAGTAAACTTTTAGTTTTTATGTTAATAAGTTCAGAGACGGACCAACCGCTACCCAATGGTAAGCATCATGCCTATGTCTTACACTTACCTTACAGTGTCACCATTGTGTACATTGTGTGTGACACTGCACTGGGCTCGACACTCCGAGACATTCGTTTTAAAGTCTCGATTGCCCTATAATTTCACTTGCTGCCCTTCAAACCTAAATACAGTAGTGTTTGCACGCTACTGCTTGAAGGTAGAATATCTAACACCGTGTGGTACCCACCAAGACGGCCTCTTGCTGAAGATGCCTACCATCTGGTTTGTCACCTGATTGGCACCACCCGGGGACCGCATGTGGAGTATCGGTATTAAGGGTACTTGTGACCGCCACTGATCGGCTGAGAAGTACAAGCCGTTGCCAGTGGGAGAAAGTGCGGGGGGTATATCCAAAGGCTGGTGAAAGTATATAAAGAGCGGAATAAAGTAAATAAACACAATGAAGAAGCTGCACGGTTGTACCTGGAATTCGTCTGATATCCTCGTCTTCACGGGTCCTCCTGGTTGTAGCCTCTGGCCAGAGCTGACTCAAGTGGCGCTAACAGTACACTACGAAGGTGACTCAGCCCCCCAACGTATAAAATAATGAGCTTTTAAATGTGTATGTATGTTTTGAACTTCATTAAAAGTTAAAAAAATTAAACTTATCTAAATGTCCAAAATTGGTAATTTGTTTTCATAAACAACATAATCTAAACCTACCCAAGCGGACTCCTACCGGAAGCTCTCAAGTTCTGAGATTCACTTTGCTGGACTCGATCTATTCGCTATGGTAGTTTCCAACTCTCCAACTCCCCATTTGCCTCAGCTTCGCATGTCTTACTCAGGATCTCTTGCACTTTTTATATGGACTCGAGATGTCACGAACAAGATCACTAAAGCTCAGTGTGTTCGGGGTTGGGTCTGTCATTAATTCTGAAACTTAACTTTATATTTGATTTTCGTCTGCTCATAATGTGTATATACCAACCCTACGGCATCAGATACTTAACTGAACATCAACATAAATATACGAAGAAGCTTAGTAATTTTTCATACTGGCAAATGTCTTACATTTTCCCAAAACAGTTCTAGACACAGTCCAGAAGAATTGCTTAAATAAATCTGCAGCGGACTCAGGTACTCAAACAACTATTTGTTTTAATAATTTCAAATGCAATTCCGTTCAAGCACTCATTAAACTCAGTCACATCATATATACACTCACACGCACAAATTCTAATATATGAAAAAGTCATTTTCTCATCCAAATCTTCTGCAATGTATAAAATATGTATTATCCTCTCTTTCATAAGAATACTGTACTGTATCAGCCGGATTATCCACTGCTGAACACACCTTCCTCCATAATTGGTTCGCCATAATCGCCACGCTTGACAGGCGTCTTGGGGATCTCAGTGTGAGATCTCAGTTTCTCAGAAAGCGCTGCTGCCCACCTTCTGATGTGTTACCCTTATCGACTTGCGATACGGATAGAGATGGAGGGATGGCTGTCTAGCCTGGCAGCCCACGGGACTGTGGCACCCCACGGGACATAAAAATACACATCTAGACATTACCCCAATTACTTAATATTGTATTCCAATATAATTATGCAAACCGGAAGTGTACTATTTGCAGTTTCGGCATACACAGGAAATCCTACTACGGAAGTAAGGGTTTTCAATTTTTATTGGTTCCGTAACCATAATGAAATGTTTCCATGAGAATAATGTATGCTTTATTCAAAGCATGCGTGTGATTGTAATTAATGACTTGAATAAATTATTGTTATCATTTCTGGTCATACTTTTGTTTCCTCTCCGATTTTCGGAGGTCTGTTTACAATGAAGATTCAATTATAATTCTAAATATGTATAATATAGCAATTTTTTATTTGTATAGTTACTTAAAAAGTAATCGGTTTTGCATGTTACAAATTTGTAAATCAAACAATCAACACAAATTTGTATCCTAAATGAAATAGCAATTGCTATTTCATTTAGGATAAAATTATTTCAATAATATTCAAAATAGTTATTTCCAGTCCATAGTAATCTCAGTAATGTACAATCTTATCGATTACACCATAGTTTTAGTTTTCAATAGAACAATAATGACCAAAATCAAAAAGGGATTCGGTATTGTATTTATTGATTTTTACCGGTAGCTTTGCATGCTTCTAATGTGCTGCAAAGTTTAAAACCGCTACTTCTTCTTCTACAGATCTCATTGGACAGGCTTTTAAATATTTTGATATATCCTAGTATCGGTGTCTCGGTGTTAGATAGCCAGCAAAGATTAAGTCAAGTGGAAGATTTCACCCCCCAGCCACGCGCTCAATGAACTGCAGCAATCACATGTTGACAATTCCTTTCCGACATGTCATACTGAATTTCGAAGTAATGTGTGCTGTGTAAAGACTTCCGGTCTCCCGCTCTCGAGCGGAAATCTTTTCTTTGGGGTCAGTGACTTGCTCAATTTTATGTTCTTTACTATTCGATAGGTTTGAATGTGTGAATTATATTTCAGAAAGGACTATTGCTTCTTCTGTAAGTGATTGCTGTGCACGTTATGGAAATAATTTGTAAAGGTTGTTATTTGTTAAGTTAGTGATGTGTATTATTCCATACCTCTCATGCTATCACGGATGTGTGTGTTTGAACGCAGGACCGTGGATGGTGTTTGCGATGTGAAGTCAAGTATGTGTTGATAGTTCGTTGGAGTTTCATGAGATTAATTTGGGACTAGTTTATGATATCCAAAGTACATGTCAGAAAGATGGCATATGTATTCCTAGATTCAACCAGATTTAGTTAAGAATTCAGAAGTGTGCCTATTTCTAAATAGTGGTGAGGTCAGTTTTTTTTAATGTTACTGTGACGGAACAAGCCCGAGGCCCAACTGATGTTAAGTGGACTAACATCCGCCTATTACAGATGCATTTCGTCAACGATGAATTGCACTGTGCCCGTCACACTGAGACGTACAGTTGTTAGGTCTCATGTGCCTTTTTATGTTTGTGGTTTATCTGCTACGTTATATTATGCTTGAGCACCACGCGGATACTCGTATATCAAGGCTAGATCTAGATTTATTAAGGATACCGTACGTTAATTAGCCCGGATTGGTAGAGCATGAGTAACCGAGATCGGTTACGGGGATGGATTATCGTGGATTCAAGTTTCAGTAGTGTTGGCTTTCATTCTAATTTTGCAAGATAACGCTCACTAGCCTTTAGTGTAAATAGTCTGAGAATTAAAGATAGACTGATGTTAAACGATTATATTTTAACTGCGGAACTCTATAATACATTAATAGTCTCTGCTGGTATAAACGTGAAAGAGGATAATATTAATATCTGTTTTTTTTTTATATTTGACATTTCTGATAATATTGGCTTCAACATTGATAAATTTTTAAATTGATTAGTAAAAGTCTCAGTTAAAAGCAATTACATCAAATCTCGTTCTCGTGGGCGTAAATAATAATAATAATAATAATTCTTTATTGCAGACACAAGATCCCTAGACACACGATTAAACATACACATAATTTACACTTAAATATTAAAATAAATATAAATAATAATAATAAAATATAAAATAAGTATTATTTCATTAGTCCTAGTTTTTTTTTATGTAGCTAAACTTTGTAGCCATCGTCCATACATCGGCGTCAAAAATATTCTATCTGAGAGACTGAAGAGACTAAAGCCGGCGATAATACCTGATCCAATTTCCTACACTATCTGGTGTAGTTATTAGTATTATTATAGAAAAAAAAATGTTCTACAACCTTCCACACATGAATTACGAAAGAAAAGACGACGTGTTTAAGAGCCATTTCACAAAATCACGCTACTGAAGTTTAGGTAAATGCCAGCGCATCGCTTACACAAGCGAAAGAAGTGACGACGGAATAGCGTGACTGTGAGTAACATATTTTGATACTAGCACTCATTAATAAAGAAATCTAAGTTGCGAATTTAAAAATTGTGTGATTGGCATGAGTAAATAATCAATTTCTCGTCGATTACTTGCTAATGTTATAGAAAAGAAGTAGGCATGTACATTAAATAGTCAACCTGCATCGTGAATCTTTTATTTAAATTTCATCCTCGATGAATAAAAAATAGATATGTTTGAATCATTTATTGTAACAAAAAACTTAAATAATTAAAAAATTATACGGCTTAAAATTATATAAATATTTGATATAACGGCATTGATTGAAAAGCTGCGGACTAAAAGCTCTTTCTTTTAAATTTTCCATAAATTGCTGTTTTCCTCGTTCACACTCTTCAGTATCTATATCCAGTCGTTAAAACTGTCTGTCATAATGACCATGCATAGGATTGAGGTTTATTTTTCTGTGCATCCGGAAAACAACTTAGTACCAACCACAAACGTCCCATGATGTATTTGGTTTTCCATTACTTTAACATGTCACCCTCATATTCCCATATCATAATATATCACCTACACCATTAAAAAAATAACATTTTCATCCATTTAGTTTGAGTAGACTAAACAGCGAAATGTAAATATATATTTACAGATTTTTTTTTTGTTTTAAAATCGAATATCTTTGATGCAATCTATAATCAACATATATATACTTCCGAAATCAGATTGAAGACGTTCTGAAAAAAGGCCAGGTCAAAAGTACCCTAAACCGACGCTTATGTATGAAAGGATTGATGAGTATAGATGAAGCGAAAGAGATATGTCAGGATCGTAGTAAGTGGAAATCCGTGGTCTCTGCCTACCCCTACGGGAAAGAGGCGTGATTTTATGTATCATTTATTTTCTATAGAGGAAATAGTGAGCATAAGAGTATATAGTGAGGATTGCATTGGTACCAAGAAGTATATACATACATACTATTTCCTCTATAGAAAATAAATGATCATACACCTTTTTATACAAAAAAATACTGGAAATGGGGTTTGAACACACGACAAAAATGGTGGGAAATAGTAATTTAATTGCTATTTTTATTTTTTCGTAACTAACTTACGTAGAACTTCGATCTTCTTTTAATATGATAATTTACTATTGTTCTTTAGCCATGAATTGTTACAGATTTTTACGCCAAATATTTTAAAGTAACAAAATTAAAACAACCCAATTGTTTTAAGAACTTTGGCGGGAAAACTTCATGGGAGAGCAATTATTTTTTCTGAAAAACTATACCACCTACGGCTTTGGTCCTTCTTTGATATTATTATTTACATGTAATTTATACACCTGTATTATTTCAGATTTTTGGTTTAGAAGTTTAAAATTAGTTACGAGATTATTTAATACGCAATTTGCATCGGTAAGTGTTTGCGTTGCAATATATATCGAGTGAAAAATGACTTATACATATGTAAAATTGCGGTTTTCTAGGTTTATAACTGTTGACGTAGTTACGAGATTTATATGAAATGACGTAATATTTTGGGGCCAAAATGTAATTTGTGCTGGTTCATCAAAATATTCAAAATACTTCCTACTTCATACGTTATCTCAGAAAAATATGGATTTTTTCTTGTATGGGCAAGGATGCATCCTTTTGAAAACCATTTGGATTATGAAAGTCGGACTTACGCAGATTTATGGTAAATTTGTAAATACGACTATCGACCGCTAACTGGTATCCCGGTTTGTACAAATGCTGGAAAAGCCGGGAGGCCGGTTTGTACAAATTTTTAATAGAATGTAGTTTAATTTCCAGCTGAAGTTATCACTGTGTTCACTTATAGACATTAACTGAATCCAAAAATATTGGAAATCAATTATTTGCCTGTCATCTAATCCTCCTAAAACAAAAGTTATAGTGAGTTACTAATATAAACTAGAATAATATAAAAACTAGCAGACCAAAAATAAGAAGTCAACCCTGTGAGGTTGTTAGCATTTTTCCAATAACGCTGTATAAGGCTGCATAATTGTGACGTTTCCTTTTTTAAACACAATGGATGAACAGAAACTAAAGATGTAGTTACTTAACAAGACAACAATACTTATATTATGGACAACAAAAATAAAGTATAGTCTGTTACTTAAAAAAAATATCGACATGATCAAAACTCTGTGGTCGCACTATAAACTTGCATCTAAGCGTTCCGCGTACGAGACGTCAGAGCAAGGAAAACGAACACAGGTCCTACCTCGATGGGCGCTCGCGCGGTACTGATCGCCTCGCGCTTGTACATTTCAATTTATATGCATTTCGAGTTATGTTAAATATTTTTTCTTGTCTAACAAAACAGAGTTAATATCACAATTTATTAAAGATCAGATTAATTAAAGAATGAACTTTCTTTTTATATAATATCTGTTCTGAATTACACTTTATTAAACGCAATATATGGTGGTAAACTGCTGATATAATTCGTGGAAATTGGCGCAAGATATTTTTTTTTTTTTCTACAATGACGATTAATTAGCGATATTCTAGTACACTATGTGTCAACAAGATTATATGCCTGATGCACAGTTTTTTTTTTAGATAATTTGATGAATCTTTATACAAGAGATATAACTCTGAAGTTGGCTATGTGTACTTTAATTCGTAAAACAAGGTGCGGGAGATTGGCCACTACAAAATAATTAATGTTATGTTTGTAAATCTGGTACATTAACTGAAAAGAGAACAGATTATTCTATTTTTATCAATTATTAAACAACTTGTAGATATTTCCTATGATAGTAAATTAAGCGCTTAAAATCTTCGTATACCGCATTAAAATGTGAAATGCCTCTTAAAAATAATATCAAAAACAAAGGCTCAGAACTAAAGGCTCAAGCTATTATGAGAAATTAATTACACGTCAATAACTTCTTTGGGTCATAAATATCTGTCCATAACCAAAACTTGTTCCCAAATAGATTATAGAAGAAAACATTAATCTAGACGCTGTGACACGTCGAGGGCGTCACATTTATCAGATAAATATAATACGAGCTAGCCAAAGGTCAACCCTCTTGAACTTACCCAAAATACCACAAGGAATAGAAGACACGTTTTGATACATTTGAGAGAAAGGAAAATGAAATTCCTATCATATAGCAACATACTTTTATGATAAAAATTCAATGCAAACTAGGGACTTAAGTATTTAAATACTTTTGAGTTCCCCAGCCAATTTTCTCTGATAGTTCCCGACACTGCTGAAATGTCATTGAAAAATTGAATTTTCTCCGGCGTCTGTATCTCGTCTCATTTTCCCGGTATGAACTTTTCGCGCCGTGACGTCACTCGCCCCTTTTCAGCGAGTTTCAATTAGCCGAAGTGACAGCCAGTCTTGTCACAAAAAGCGGAAGCAGCGACGCTTTGGAACTTTAAAGGGCGAGAAGTGACGACACCTCCCTTCACTTTTGAAATGACGAAGATAGGTTTGGACCCCGTAATAATAACATTAGTATTTAGCTCACAATTTTTCAGAAAATAGAACCAAAGATTATTCAAACGCTTTTACTTAACACTGCGATAATCATTGGGTTGATTTCTTTATGCATATTCAGTATATTGACAGAATTGGGTCCAAATTGATAATAGTGATTGTGACTGCATCATCTATAATAATTCATAAATCTTATACTTACGTAAGATTAGTGATTAGCTTACGTACATCTAACACAAATTCCTTGAAACTATAGGATTAACCAACTGAATCCTAAACACATCGCCAAACATATTTTAGTAGATTGCCTCTACTTGCCACGAAAACATTTACTACTGCGTCTACTCGGTCAACTTAATGATACTTAAGATAAAAGCATTCTAAAGAAATCTTACAAATTGCAGTAAACAAAGATAGTCCTGCGCGAGTAACTTAAGACTTTTGTTCGCGTAATGGATTGAAACTTATATAGAAGAAGGTATCCGGTTCCCATCCACTCTGATATTAACTGAACATCAGTTTTGCAATGGGGTAACTTTGCACAGCTCGGACCGTTGTTGGACCGCTCCGCCAAAAGTATATTGAGATTTGTGTTTAAGTTAAGTATTTGAAGGGGAGGTATTAAAGTTGTTCAATTTATACAGGAAAGTAGTTTGACCCAATTCATATAATATTAGGCACATTCATGGCCTAGAAAATTACCGTCTGTTTTATTTTACTTACAGTACTTAATTTTTCTCTTTCATTTTATGATTATGCGTCTTCTAGATGAACTTGAGCTCTCTAAAAGAAAATTGAGTTTTTATTATTTCGGCTTTTGTGCCACGCGTGAACCGCACAGCTACTTTCATGTCATGTTTTATAATATATATTTTTTCATCGTCATTCTAGGTTAACTTGAACAACATCTTCGACCACATCATCATTTACCATCTCTCATCTGGTAAGATCTGGATGGTTAGTGATGATGTGGTCAAAGGCTAGCCTATCAGCTATGTATAAATCACTAGCGGCCCACCCTGGCTTCGCACGGGAATTGATCAAAAATAAAAATAAAAAAATATTAAAATTCTATAGCCCATGTTCTTCAAGGATAATGTAAAATTCTAGTGGTTCTTTCACAACTACTTTTGAAAATCGGTCCAGTAGTTTTTAAGTTTATTCGGTACATACTTAAATACAAATCTTTCCTCTTTATAATATTAGTGTAAATAAACAGTCATGACGTGAACCGTTAAGCAAACAATGGGCAGGTGACTTGGGATCAATATAGTTGATAATTGATTGTATAAACAATAAAATAAAAATCCTAAAACTACTACACTATACTACTATACATATAGTTTAATTTTAACAATTTCTGATTATTCTTGGTGGTATACATTCATGATAATTGCCACCCAAGCCTGGAAATTTAGTGAAGAAATCTAACAGAATAAACTTCGTAAAACAATATAAAATGGAAGAATTGATGGTTGGTGAGCGTTACTTCGTCCTTATTAAGATTTTCAATGCCGCAGAAATTTACATATCTACATAAAAAATGTACATGTATATATATCAGAAGAATACTGGGACACCGAACTTAATATTTTTATTCACAAGGAACATTAAGTTTAAGGTACAGGTCAAACTTAACTAGTTCCATTGTCACATACACTCAATTTCACGAGCAATGAAACATTAAGTGGCTCTGAAGGTAAAAATACTTAGATAAAATCAACAATTTAATGTGTCTATTTCGAGCAAGTTGAGGAGTGAAATGGGCCATTTCCCTTTATTAAAATGAGTTTATTTGTAAAACAAGTCGACTGTCCTTATTCAGTCGCAGGGCACGTACCACTGCTACATTGGACTAATTTAGTTTACATTAAGATAATGGGCTTGTTATCTTTTCGTTCAGTTATTTTCTTATTTTGTTCGTTTATTTTATAGGAGTGATTTACTCTAGTTTGAGGATAATGGTTACGTTTTATGAATTACGTGAATGGAATCCTAACACAGAAATTAGTATTCTATCTCAGAGGCGAATGAATTGATTTATGATTTCGTAGGGTGGGCATGTATAATAGATATATATTGGAAATGTGCGGGGAAGTGCAATAGTTATGTTAATAAACTCAAAATTTATTGAAATAGATATTTTACCAGGTGCCGATATTAGTTCGTTAAAATTCTTGATGTCATTAGAGGTTTTCTGTTGTAATTTTGAATACATGCACCAACTATACTAATGGTTGATGCGTTTTTATATGTTTAACAACCCAAATCAATAATTTGTCTTTAAAATTATTATCATTTATAATAATTATCATATCAAGAAGATAACGAGATGTACAGGGTTATTGGAAAAATGCTAACAACCTCTTAGGGTTGATTTTGCTAGTCCTGACAAACATTAAGTTTTTTTTTTGGATTGGTTTATGTTTATTTTACGGAATAAACACGACGATCACCTGATGTTAAAAGTCTCTTATGTCTATGATTTATTATTTCACTCCCTTTAAATAGAGTTTTGAATATTTAAATCAAGCAAAGTAGCAAAAAAATTGTAGTATTAAATTACAGGCACAAGAGACTTTTATCATCAGGTGGTTCTCGTGCTTATTCCGTCAAATACACATAAACAAACACAAAAAGTATTAAAAAAAAAACTCAGTGTTTTTTAGGACTACCATAAGACAACCCTAAGAGGTTGTTAGCATTTGTCCAATAACCTTGTATATTTAAATTTACCGAAATATACTCTGACAAGCTATTGGTACAAATATATATGTTATATAGGCATTCTTTAATAAAAAGAAGAGAAGAATCTGAGACAGGGCATTTAGATTCATAGACAGGGTTAATTGGCAAGCCGTCATAATATTCACTATCTTTTACAGCAATAATAATAGGTAGGTGTTGAAAAAACTTTGCTTCTAACGCCGGCGGCCTTAGAATCCAAAACTTTTTGCTGTTCATTGGTACATACTTGCCACTTGGCCTTTATATGAATAATGGTATAGAAACCCTGCTGCCTTACCTAAATAAGCATTACGCACACCCTACAAACTATTCAACTAGCGGACACAGTTCGTGGCCCAGAATAAAACATTGTTTCATTCCCTAGTTCAAAGGTTAAATTCGATGTAAGTAGGTCATTCTGCAAATTTTTGCCTATTATTAATTTTGCATTTCTGATTCCTCTGTTAGATGCTTGAGTTGTGCCTGCAAGAGTACCGGATGGTTGTCCTCGACGGGGGCTTCCTCTGTCACGCCGCAGCATCAAAGAGCTCCAACCACCACACCAGAGCGGAGAAGATCAACACACAGCGCTACATGAAGATCATAGGAGCTTTGAAGCAAAAGTATCCAGAGCGACCTCAATGTAAAGTGAACTGGGGTTGCTAGCAGAAGGGCGGTTGCAAGACAACCGCTTATAGAAAATTCTACATGGTCCAACCGGGTACTAACTGGTGGAGGGTTATAAAGAACACTTTTGTGTGATCTACTTCAATATTGAATTACGTTCCATTTAAAGTAGTGAAACTGTGAGTTGCATTTAGATGTATATTTGCTTAGCAAGACTTTGTCACATTTGCTAGACATATTTAAAGTAAAGTTTAGCTTGTATCCTCCAAATATAATTAGTTATGTTGAAGACGTCTGAGGGAATACTTATGTTACTCAGTTTTGTTATTAAATCAACTACTCTTTGAAAACTAAAGTTCTAAGCGTAAACATTTTTTTGACTTTGTTTAAAGTATTACTCATGGTATCAATGCTTCTTTTTATTTTATACTTTTATTGAATAATTGTTATTATATGAAATAAAAGAGAAAGAGATTAAGCAAGAGAGATGGAGATCTAAATAATAATAAAATACCAGCATAAGAGTAAGTGGAATAAGATGATGACGAATATATGCTAATAAAATTGTATTATAATGCAGTAAATTAATAAGAATATTGAGACAGTACCTACAGTATATTAATTTATAAATAAAAGGTAGGCTAAACATTGAAAAAAAAAACATATCTTATTATTTTATTCTTATTTTAGATAAAGGGTATCGTGGAATGCCGGTCTAGAATGTCACCACCCCATTCCTACCTGTGGGTGTCGTAAGAGGCGACTATGGCAAGCCCCCTTTAATGGGGAGGCTGTGTTAAGCAATGGACAATCTGGCTGATTCTGTACAGTGATAAAAGTATCGACAGAAATATAAAATGGTAACAGATTAAGGGTCCGTTTCAGAATGTCCTAATAAAGTTTCGGGTTGCTAGCCAACACACAATATAATTGAATGATAAAAATGACAGTTAACATGCAGCGCGTTTCAAGCTTTAACCCATGGATAGGCTAAAACGATGACTGTGAAACGCAAAGACAGTGTTTTATTTATTAAATATGTTCTGGGTAGTATAACCGGACCTTCTCGAACATTCTGTAACAGGCCCTTAAAAGTGTTTTAATGTTTAAATATTACTTACTCTGCAGGTAAGTACCTATGTGTTTAAGTGAAATATGAATCTAACTGATGTCTTTGTTAGTTTGTTACCATGTATCTATGAAACGTCTCAATGGATTTTAGAATGAATAATATTTAAAAGACTTTTTATCCTAATTTTCTGGTTGAAAAGTTGAGTCACTGCAATATAAAAAAAAATCCAAGTGGACGAAATTTGGGCGGATGCTAGTAGACAGTAAAATGAAACAATGTTTAAGTATTAAATAACCACTGATATTGAGAAATTGTCCGGATATTAAATTACGAGAAATGAGGAGCCGGAAATTAAAACAATTTTACCGAAAATGAAAGTCTCAATCAATTAATGCTAAATGCTTAGCCCTTAGGAAACTTTTTTTTATTTTGTTGGTTTAGGTTTTAAATTTTGATCTATTTCATTGCCCACTCCTCCCGAAACTTAGCGATAAGAGTCTATGGTTTTCGAAACCATTGGTTTTATATATCAATCTAATGTTTCAAGACACTCTATAAGATATATGTTAATACTCATGTCATGACAAACGAAATAAATACAATGGTAAGTTTCCTAAGTGTTTAGGGCACTTTTCTAACTGCTACGCTGGCGATGAGTCATATGCGATAGAGAAAGACTTGAAACAAGTTGGCGGTCAGTGAGTAGCGACTGTGTAGTTTTGACAGTTTTGTCGCCGAGCTATAAGTGAGCGCTGCTAGCCCACTCGCTCGGAGCAGCTCACTTATATGCGTATCTTCCAAACGAAAGTCTCTCTGCGATTAAGCTAGTCTCTTGGCGAGTGTTTTGACCACCAAGCGAGCATCGTTGAGCTCTTGTCGCTGCGATAAACCAGCGGTTTCCTCGGATTTCCCAATTGTCATTATTCTGTCTCACCGCCATATTCAGAGGACCACCAGACAAATTTCAAAAGTTTTAAGTAGAATAGACAATAATATGGGCCTAGATACACTCTTTCTGAAAAGTTTTAATACGATAAAATAATTGAATCGGTTCAATTTTAGCAGGGAGATACGGAACGAAATTTCGTGAATTTTGTTCCTATATATAATATTATATATGCTAGTAGAGTTCATCGTATTTTCCAAAACTTATCAGAGCACTTGGTCGATGCGACGCGTGATCAAAATGCTGGCACCTATTTGGGTCATTGAATTAGCATTGCAATTTATCGGGGCAATGCTGCCAGCATGCTGGGCACGTTGCCAACTGGTAGCGGACTGGAGCATTTGGACTGCCTGTGAGTCTACAATGACTTATCTATTTTTTTTAATGCCTGATAGGTTAGCCTTTGACCACTACGAGTATCTTACCTGATGGTAAGTGATGATGTGGTCGAAGATGTTGTTCAGGCTAACCTAAAAGTATATATATATATATCTAAATGCTTTTATTGTAGTAGCTGTAGTATTGTATATATAATATATTCGATATATAATATATGCATCTCTTGTGATGACACGGGATCTGTATTTTATGTTACGATTTTTGAGCGAGAAAATAGTCGATAGGTATATCTACTCGCTTTCTCGCTGGCGTGGGACAGTGTGCCTAAGCACGTCTTTCTTTATGCAACCAATTTTACAATTTGTAACTACTTACATTATCTTGTTTAATATATCAAGTTCCTTAAATGTTTCAACAGGTATATGAATCAAACAAAAGTGGATCTTAGCCTAAACAATAGATTTGCTTATTTTGTTTCCGTTATAAGAAGTTGATTCTTAAGTTAATAAATTCGATGTTGTCCACTCAGATGGAAATGGGCATGAGCCTCTTAAATTTTTAATAACACTTAATTTATTTGTATTTGTCGTCATACTTACTATAGCATAAATAAATTTTGTAAAATATAGCAAACAGATACAGTAAATAAATCATAATACACTTGCAAACTACCTGAAACTCTTTTGTGATACGTGACCCATAACTGATATTAGATACCAAACTTGACTTTTTAACACACATGACAAACATCTGCAAAAGCTAGCAGATCACTTGGAATAATGATCAAGCTTCACAGTGTACTGATAATAGGTCTTGTACAAAGCTTATGCCCGTAGCATTCTAGAGTTTAGTGCAGTCGTATGATATTCTGAAGAGGAAAACTACTTCTCTTGTGATCGAGAGGATTCATCGCAAATTTGCACGATGGTTATATAAATGAGTCTATGAATACCTATTTCTACCTATGTGTGTATCGGGCATGGTCAGCCTTAACCTTAGAGCAACATGGAGCCCCGTTCTTCAGCTTAGATACATTAGTTTTGAGACGGAAATTGGTGCTTGTAATACACTATATTTCCGTACTTCATAATGAACGACCAGACTTTAGTCGGCAGATAGGACTGCAGGTATCGAGGTGGGGGCAGAAAAGGCGCGCTGCGTCTAATGCCGCAGTTCTTGGCAAGGCCGCTCACACGTACGCTCCGCGCCCGAAATGCGTCCACTACTTTGGCGCGTATTATGATCTGGCTCGGTGGGGGAACAAAATTTTGATATATTTGCCCGTTGGATCAAACTTGACAGAGAAGACATGGCGCATTCGTTCTCAACTCTGAATATCGCTGCGCCTGGAGTTCAAACTGATTATTATATTTACTGGTACTGGTCAGAGTAAACTCGACCCATGTAGATTAGAGAGAGAGAATTATTTAATTGTGTTTAATTATGTTTTGATTTCTATTTATATCTATATTATAATGTAAATAAATGTGTGTTTTCCTATCTCCAATTGTATTATAGCTTCAGGCTTTTTATTTTTAAGTAAGTACTTTTTAATTTAGCTCTGTAAGCCACATTCACTATACATACATATATTTATAAATATATCATACTATAAGTATAAGGATAAGACAACACATTTCTGTAAATACCTAGTATAAATTGAAAATTTTATCTTCGACTTAGTTATACTAATGTATTTAAATGAATATGAGAAACATTCAAAGTAGTGTTTAACCTAACCATTAATTAAACGAAAATGATTACTCATTGAGGCTGTTATTTTATTTTTACTAATAATATACAATAATTAAACATCACAAAAACATAAATTAGTAATTTTATGTTTCTTGATTAAAAAACGTAAGATTATATATAAGAATATATAATCTTACGTTTTAGTATACAATCAAGAATACGTATATACTCTCTTGAGTATATACGTATTCCTGATTGTATACTGTATAGTATCTTATCCAGTGATACTATATCTACTTCTACCTTGTCTAGACAATGTAAAATTTTTGAAAAATAAATGTCTGCCAATAGCAGCGAATTTCTTTGTACCAAACACCTCTCCTACAAGGTTACATTGTTAAAGTTATCACACAGGAAAGTGGTAGCTTGGCGTGCTCCCGAAGAGGCGCTGCCTAAAAGGCTTGACACCTCAACACCTAGAAGATATTTTATCTTTTAGTTCTGGTTAGTTGCCAAAGAACTATTGAGACATCCCTCAAAGTTCTTGCGGCTTTGATTACCTTGAAGTTGTGTTCGCTTTTACAACCTAAAATTACTGGCCGAAATACACTATAGGTGCTTGGCGACAGATTTTCCACCTTGCCGAACATTACTTCTTCGGCAGGGCAATCAAAGCGGCGCAGTTATGATAATCACAGTATTAAAAAAAAATTATGTTGTGACAGACATTAGGTCCGTAGGGAAAACCATATTTTCCAAAACTTGTTAGAGATTAGACTAGTTGTAGATTGATTGCATAAAGGCAAATCGTGGTGAAACTAAAATTGTCATCATACGTTAGCTCTTTTGCTCCTCAGGGATGCCGCGCAGCAGGTCCATGGTTCGAATCCCGCCCAGAGCTTGAGCTTCACCGCATGGTGTGAGGGCATTTTGCGAATGCCGGCCTGGCTAGCGACCACCCTCAAGTAGAAAATCTGTCGCCAAGCACCTAACGGTGTGTTCCGGCAGCAGTCCTTGAGAGCCAGTGAAATAACAGGCAAAATGAGACTTAACAGGTATGTCTCAAGGTGATGGGCGCAGTGCAGTTCGTCACTTGTGATGAAATGCATCTGCTATAGGCAGAGGATACCACTTAACATCAGGTGGGCCTCGGGCTTGTTCCTTCACAATAACATAAAAAATGAAAATATTTAAAAAAAACATAGTAGCCTTCAAGGTATTGGCGTTCTAGATTTCATCAGAACATCATATATTAACGCTCTCTGTCAACGATTAGGCTGTAGTGAATAATATAAAGTACTAAATGCTCAGCCTCGAAACCTTTGCTCAAATCTCAAAGCAGAGGAATTCATTTCGAATGTAGAGGAATTCAATAGAAATCCTAGAACTTGTATTAGGAGTAATACACTCCTTTGAAGATACGAGAAGTTTGCACTCGAGATATATTTGACTCGACTTGCAAAGTGAGAAACTCGCTTTGTCGCGGCTTAAGCGATATTAGTCGACTTCCGGCGGGGTGTCTGTTTAACTTGTGAAGGAAGTTGAACGTTTCCGGAGTAACTTAATTGACGGAGAATAAATGTTGTGTAAGATTTAATTGTGGCAAAGGAGATTTCATCCCTAAAGTGTAAAATTTGTTTCTTGGCGGATTGCAACTGAATATGAGTATCTATATAATAAGACGCAAATGTACTCATACATTTGCGTCTTAATATAAACTTTTAGAATATGCAGGTTGTTTTCTTAAAGTAAAGGTAAATTTTGATAGAAAGAGGATTAGCGAAAAATAACAGCACTCTTTTTTTATGTTATTATGCCGGAACAAGCTCGAGGCCTACCTGATGTTAAGCGAACCGATGTTTACCTCTGCCTATAACAGATGCATTTTATCACAAGTAACAGTAGTCTTCAGAATTTGATGTGGATTTAAACTTCATTGTTTGATTTCATATAACTCTTATCGGGTTGAATATTTTCATACCAAAACACAGCCTGTATGATTACTATTGCTAATGGATCACTTAGTAGAACATATTTTTATTAGGCGATGGCATGCGGCATACCTTAGGAAAGGGCTTATTTATTAATGGACTTTTCTCATTCTTATATAATTAGACTTTTGAAGTCGGGAACTAAACTAAGCCACTTTTTCTACTCTCTCGATAGTTTTTAAACATCTGGAACAACAATCACTTATAAATAAATAAAACTATCGCACGTGCAATCAATAGCCGGTGGAGAAGAAAAGTTCTCGAGCGTCTTTAGTTCTTCATCACCTATTTAAAAAATTAATACCACCACGCTCTTGTTCCAACGCTTCAGATGAAAATCACATTTGAGATGAGACAATTATACTTTCAAAAGTGGTACGATTTCTAGTAGAAAGTGATAATATTTAAGTAAACTTAAAGGAAGGTTCGACCCTACGTAGGTTCGACCTTTCCCTTAGACGCCAGCATTTAAATTTGTCCAAATCAAAATAATTAAGTAAGTGAGTACATAATGTATCAGCCGGATTATACCGAACATAACCCACATTATGGGGGGGTTATTGCCATAATCCCCACGCTTGGCAAGCGTCTTGAGGATCGCAGTGTGAGATATCAGTTCCTCAGAAAGCGCTGCTGCCCACCTTCTGATGTGTTACCCTTGGTCGCCTTCGTCACCCACGGGTGATGGAACGGGGGGGGGGGGGCATTCTAGGCTGGCACCCCACGGTCACGCACGCAATCGCGACCAACTTCTTACTGTATATCTAAAATCAAATGCTAATAAAATTTTCTTGGGCAGAAAAGACTCAATATTTTCTCCAACCCAGGGATCAAACTTCGAGAGTCCAAGCAGCGTTTTTACACACACACTTACTATATGATACAGTACTAGTACACAATGAAAGAAATATTTTTGCAGTAAGATGATAAAAATATTTTCAAAGTATATATATATATAAAGCAATAATAGCCGATATAGTTATTGGACTTAGGTGCCGCAGGTCGTTGGTTCGATCCCTACTACCGACTTGAGCTACACCGCACGGTGAGAGGGCACTTTGCGATGCTCGCCTGGTTAGCTACCACCCTCGATACTACTTACCCATGACGAGTACTTGTTTTCTTACCGGCGGTATTCCTTTCTTAACAAAATACTACGAACTATAAACATCACTACAGCTACTGAAATAAAAGCATTTCGACAACCTATAAGTAATTGCAGACTCACAGGCAGTCCAAATGCTCCAGCTCTCATTTAAGTAGATACATACACTCCTATGTTCTCGTATCGTGCAATGCAATTAGTCAGTTTGCATTTGTGAATATTAACGAGCTCTGTGATACAGCACTACTAATTGAAGTCTTTGGAATAGAGTAGCGTTAAATTAAGTTCGTCAAACTGTACAGATACTTCAATTATCAAACAACTACAATGACGTTTTCATCAAAGAGGAAAAGCTAGTTTTAAGGGGGGTTCCCATACAACAACTACCGTTTCTTGCTCGATACTAATAACGGTGACAAGTAGACGCTTTAACTATTCACAGAATATTGAGTTTTATGTTCTCTTCATACGAGTATATAATTAATTAAAATAAAATAAATAATTAAGGAGGCTCCCATAAAATAAAAGAGGTTTTCGCCGTACCTACCCAGCTCAATAGGACACTGCGAAAATTGTCTGTATCTTGCAAGATTAGGTTACAGATAATGGCACGGAACCCTTCGTGCGCGAGTCCCACTCGCTCTTAGCCGGTTTTATGTATATTATATATTATCCGTCCGGACGGGATTATTCTAGGGTGCGTGTCGCGACAGAATAGATCAGGGCTATGCGTGGCTATGCCATAGAAAGAGACGCCTTGTAGGTGAATATAAATATCAAGTACCCCGTGCTTTGCGAGCTGAAGCGCACTTTATTACTTCGTAGCTAGAGTCGCTTATTTATTGGAATGGCTTTGCGGAGAGATCATTCTGGACTTTTTTATTATGTGTTTCAGGTTACAAATGGACATATAATATTAATTATATTAATTCATCGTAATATTAAACTACAACTATCTACACCAGCTCCCACACTATTTATTTTATTTATTTATATTAAACAATGTGGCTTACAGAATATTCCAAAACGCCAACATGTCATTATACAATGGACTAGGATTCCCTGTGTTGCCCACAACACACAAACTCCCAAGTTTAGTGCATATTTTGTAATCTTTATTTACTACACGTAAGTTACTACTAACTACTGTGAGTGCCCACCCACTTATACTAATAGTACATCTAGACATGAATCCATTCGATTATATAACACACAAAAGGCACATAATCTATATAGTACAACTACGTATCTGGCTATAATAAATTTGGAAGTAAAGATTTTACCTACATCAAAGTCACTTACCAAAAATAACCAGTTCTATATGATAATCTCAACAACACTGGTGACTTGTTAACATGGAAATAGTTAAGTAGTAAATTAGCAATCAAATTTAATTATATACATAATTATAGAAGGCCACTAAGGCGTCCATAAGCACATTTCACGGTATAATAACAATAATTATAACCGCGTCATATACATATTTAAGTATGCATACGTCACAGTATATGTCACAAAAGTACCACCATTACTATATGCACATGAATAAAGTACGGTTATTTATTCATGTGCTATATGCGCGTACATCAAACCAAGCATACAAGACGGGGCCAGCCGTAGTTGGTTTGTCTGCAGCCGGTGCATCAATTCGTGCCAAAGAAATGTTATGTTATGATGTTGAGAAACGGGAGTTAACCGGTGACACACTAACTATAGGTTTAATTTATTGATAAGTAAACATTTAGAATATTAACATACCTACTTAGTTTTCGTTATAGCTAATAAAAGTATAATGATTACGAGTAGATGTACCATTTTCCCGCTAACAAGACACAGTACGCTAAAACTACTCATGACCTTCGCATCTACAATTGTTCGCTTGAGATAATTGATGGAGAATTTTATCTTCAGCCTAGAGATGTCCATTTTCCACTGCTGAGCATAGCGTCCGTCTCCGAATCTCGTACCATTGTTCTATTCTTCCGTCTCATAGCGCTTTCCATGTAAACGTAGTTTCCTCATATTTTAAATAAGTGTACAAAATCGGTGAAAGTTTGCATGCCTGTATTTGAGCCTAAACCTGTGCTTCTGGTTTGTCAAGCTACGAAGGCCTTAACGCGGCAGTGTTCATATTACAGCTTTGGTATAAGATAGCGGTATACATTCAAACGCTTTATTAACTCGAAAACCTTGTTTTTGCAGTAGTTCCGCGTCTTATTCAACTCATGACTTGCATATCTTCAGTTATTATTTATTAGTATTAACAAAAATTGATTAGCTATTTCTTACTCAGCTTTTTGTATTTGAAATGTAAGTTTAAATATTTTGATCCTTTCTAAAACTGAAAGAACAAATCAAGGTCCTTCAGTGTATTACAGTTCTTTTGAATTACTATTTCAACTTTCATAGAATCACAGAGCAAATATCGGAGTGACCAATCAATATCCTTTTTCCTCCTACACAGCGATTGTTCAAACATAATTCAATGCTAAGGAGGCACTTCTCTATTTTCCGACGACTATTTGTTTGTCCAGAGTCCAATAAGTTCGCATTGTTGACTTTCCCCGCGATAGGTGCGCTATGTACTTAAGTTTTCTCGTAACTGTTTACAGCTTCTACCTGTGGCTGGCTATACATTCTTGTGGCGTATAGTTGTTACATATATACCTAATATATATTTCATGTATCTTTAAAAAATATAATAAAGAAGATTGAGAAAAAAGTCTGTACGAGGAATCTAAATGTAAAAATATGAAACATGAATGTATCAATTTGGAAAAAAAATTAATTGCCAGTCTGTTATGCATCATCATCACGCACCACATGAAAACTACTGAACTGATTTTAATAAAAAATTGGCATACACATAGAACGTAGTCCGAGAATCATAACGTAACTAAATTAACAACACACTATAAACTAAATACAACACTATAGCTACTACAACAAAAGCATTTAGGTAACCTAAAGGCAATTGCAGGCCTACAGGCAGCCCAAATACTCCAGCGCACTACCAGTTGGCAGCCAGCATTACCTCGTTTGAGTGCAATATTTATTCATTGAGCCAAATAAGTGCCAGTATTTTGATCACGAAGAAATGTCTTATTATTATTTTTTATGCCTGATAGTTTAGCCTTTGACCACTATCTCACCTGATGGTAAGTGAAGATGTGGTCGAAGATGTTGTTCAGGCTAACCTAGAAGTACTGGCTCTCAAGGACAGCTGCCGGAACACACCGTTAGGTGCTTGACGACAGATTTTCTATTTGAGGGTAGCTAGCCAGGCGGGCATTCGCAAAATACCCTACCACCATGCTATAACGACTGCCATCATAAGACAACAACCGGGACCGACGGCTTAACGTGCCCTCCGAAGCAAGGAAACGCTCAGTAGTAACGGTCACCCATCCAACTCATGACCGCGCGCGACGTTGCTTAACTTTGCTGATCGGTTGAGAACAGCTAAGTAAACTTCGCTACGAGCGCTTCAAAAAGCGTCTTATTATGATCCTCTGACCTGATAAAATCTGTTTTATTAGGATTCTGTACCAAACAACAGACCCTTATACTAAACTATGTCCTATATACAAAACGTTATTTTTTTTAACCATAATAGCTAGCCGGTTTATATATGTATTAACAGCATTATTGTTGCTAAACTATAAAAACCTACCTAGTGCGAGTTGGACTTACACACTGAGAGGGTTCCGTACCAACGCAGAATGTATTATAAAAAAGATCCCATTTACAAACTGTTCGAGATCCTCAGCGAGTTCGACCCGTGCTTGGCCGGTTTTGCATTATTTGTTGTTCCCTACCTATGATAAATATTGGACAATCTACGACTATATATATAAAAAAGAAACTAACCTTTCCGGTCACTCACTGACTAAACATATACCCCCTTACTTATAAAAAATCCGCTAAGTAGTTGCTAAGTAATGCATAACTAAACAGTGTTTACGTAATGTTTAAATATTTCTTACTTATAAACGCTACTTAGCGACTATTTAGCTCAGCAATGGATAATGAGGTCGTACGTATTTTAAACTGACAACATTGAACTAAAAGGTATTATGAAAGACCCAAATTGCCAAAAAGCGTGTATCTAGTTCTAAATATCTTAAAATTAAAAAGTAAAAATAAAGAATATAGTTTTGTGTGCCTACTCAACAATAACCTCATTAGTAACTAAATCAGCTGATCAGTAATATGGGCGCCATCTTGTTACTTAAAATTTTAAACAAGGGTGGCACGGTGTTTAAATTGACAGCTGATTTAAGCAGTACTTAGGAACTCGATAAAGTTATGTAGCGTTTATGAGTAAGAAATTTCGCTAATCAGCGGCTAAGTAATACTTAAAATTTAAGTAGCGTTTATAAGTAACACTGATAATCTCGAAATCTAATTGACCTACGAAGATGAAATTTTGCAGATTTAGGATTTTGCGACAGAGCCGAATTAAGAGGGTAAAATTCAGGGAGGAAAAATTCAAGGACTCAAATGTGTGAAAGTCATATGGTTTTTAAGTAAAGAGCAAGAAACTCGGCAGTTGCGTAGTTTATAAGTAACGTCAGTTATAAACGGATTTTGCAACAAGGCAGAATTAGAAGGGCAAGTTGGGGCTCAACGTTTTAATAAAAGTCCTACGTTTCTGAAGTTAGGAGCATAAAGCTGAGCTGAAATAAGACCGTCAAATTATTTCTATGAAAGTCCTATGTTTTTAAAGTTAAAAGCATGAATCTCAACAATTTATAATTAAGGGTATATTTTTGACGAACGCGCCCCATACAAACGTAGTTCCAATCTCATTTTAATAATAGGGAATAAACCCAAATGATTTTTCTACCTACGTAACCACGATCCGTATATCTAGGTTTGTGCTGCATCAGATTTTCATTAAATTGTACAGTTTTGAAAGAGTAGTGTCAAAATCTGACTCAGAATAGAGCGGATTTTGCAACAAAGTCTAATTAAGGGGGTCAAATTGGTGCTCGAAACTTGTATGAAAGTCCTATAACTTTATCTGTTCCGTTAGCTAAGACAAATTATAGGCAAAATGCATTCATTATGCGTGCAAGTGCTTCATTTAACAACTTGACAGATAAAGATATTGATTTATACAATACCTCAACTACCAAATTGAAACGTTTGTTTAATGAAAAATTCTTCTGTACTAGTTAATTTGAACCTTAAGTATTGTATTGTATTGTTTCATTATTTTCATAAGTTAGTCGTCCACTCAAAACATTTTGTTTTATAAATATTTTAACCTATAAGTGGAAACTTGTAATTGGCCATCAGCATTACATGTGTTTTTCATGTAGTATATAAATGAATCATTTAATGTTATTTGCCTAGCTGTAAGTTTTCTGTAAAATTCTAAAATAAAATAAAATAAAATAAAATATAGTTTTGAACTTAGGATTATGAAGCTCACCAGGTAGGTAGTTTATATGTAAAAAAACGTCAGTGAAGGACGGATTAAGCAAGAGGGTCTAATTAAGGGGGTCCAATTGGGTCTTACATTTTGTTATAAAAAATTAACAAAATGTGAGATTAAATAAATAAAAATCCTATCTTTTTGAATTTAGGAACATAAAATTTAGTATTACATTTAATTACATAAAAAACACTTTTTAAGAACTTTAAGAGAGGAAATTAAAGGGCACAACAAAAGCACAAGGGTTAAAATTATATACTTATGTTTAAACTCAAAACGTCTTGAGGTTTGAAGCTAATAGTGGTCGCCCGCCAAGGGCGTTGGAAGGTCAAACATAATTTGGTGACAAACCATCATCTACACAGTTGTAAACCGTGGTTGGCAAACATGGTGTGAATCTGGTTGCCAACTGTGTAGTACAGGTTCAAATTTGCGAAGTAGGTAGTTTGTGATTAAAAAATATTAGCTAAGAACGGATTTTGCAATAGGGCTAAATTAAGGGGGTTTAATTGGAGCACACAGTTTGTATGAAAGTCCTTTGTTTTTAAAGTTAAGTGCATAAAATGAAGAATGAGGTTTAATATAGTAAATGTGCATTTGTTTTTTTCTACGAAACAGATAAGCGTTACATAGGAAATTTATTTTCGTGTTTGTAAGAAATAGCGGACTTGATAAGCGTAGAAGATTAATCAATTCAAAATTTCATATAACATTAAGATCCAAGAAAATTCTCGATTCAAATGATAGAAGTAGATCTTAACATCTGAGAAAGGTATGTGATGTTTTAATATTGTTAGGTTTGCAATAACGCCTGCTATGCGGATCACATTACATATGTGATGTTGTTTTAAAAAATATTAGAAATAAAAGATAAGAAAAGGTTAAAGCTGTCATAAGTTGCTGAAAAAGTGTACCCTAGTTTCAGAATCTTTTTTGTAGATATTAAAGGTAAACTTGGCTAAGTCAAGTATCAAGTTAAATTATAAGTTTTAGCAGTTTGATCTCATTCTAAGTCTTATATGAACGCAGGCAAAAGAAAAAGTTGAACATTATTTCAACAGACTATTTACTGTGAGTACGTACTCGTCTGTACCTACAATTTTCCAATTTAGTTAAGGTATAACGTGTACGTACTTTGGTAAAGTAATATAATAAGGGTACTTTCAGCATTGTGAGATGGGAAGTTCTTTACTACTAAGATATACTAAAGAAGAGGTACTATGCAAACTGATTCTGAAACTGAAATATTTTTTTTTATGCCTGATAGGATAGCTTTTGACCACTATCTCGATGTAAGTGATGATGAGGTCGAAGATGTTGTTCAGGCTAACCTACAATTACTGGCTCTCAAGGACAGCTGCCGGAACACACCGTTAGGTGCTTGGCTACAGATTTTCTACTTGAGGGTGGTTGCTAGCCAGGCAACGCAAAATGCCCTACCACCATGCTATAACGACTGCCATCCTAAGACAACAACCGGGACCGACGGCTTAACGTGCCCTAGGAAGCACGGAAACGCTCAGTAGTATTGTCACCAGCGGTCACCCATCCAAGTCATGACTGCGGCGGACGTTGCTTTAACTTAGCTGATCGTTTCAGGACTGTTAAGCAAACTTCGCTACGAGCGCTTCGAAATATAGACTGATTGTGAAGTAGAGGAAAGGATTACAAGTTTTGAAGTTCCTAACACGGAAACTTCGCGCAAGAAGGTAATTTGAATCAAATAGCTAATGTTCGGGACTTTACTAGGCTATAGAGCAATCTTTAAAAAAAACTTTGATACTGTAACACATTAGGAATAATGTTCAATCTCTGACAGTTATTCATATTCTTCCCATAATTTAACCACACGTGTTTTAACACTCTGTAGTATGTATGCACTAGAGTTTTCCTTTGGATTGTCCATTCCATTTTCAAATGAATAAACAATATTTGTATAAATATTACTTTTAACACGACTGACTACTAACGGCTTAACCAATTTTAATGTTTAAGATATCATTAGATTCGCAAGTGAAACTAGGTACATAAAAAAACAATCTAGAGGACTTTAGACGCCATTGAGAAGAAAAAAAATTCCATACCCATCGAGTGGGATATCATAATGAAGAGCTTTAAAAAACAATTCCATAAATATAACTTGCAGTTTTAATTTAAATGGAACGATAAAACCATAGACGTAGGATTTTTTCGCCTAAGCCTATGGATAAAACGCTTAACGAAAATAAATAATTTGCAGTCGGGTTTTTTACTTTTTTTAATGTTTAATACTTGTATACTCTATTAATGAGGGTTTCATCCTAAACTTGAATGTAATTTTTCATGGTGTTAGGGCGTTTCGCGAAGTTTTCAAGTAGAAAATCTGTCGCCAAGCACCTTACGGTTTGTTCCAAAGACTAACCTATCAGGAATAAAATCCATTCCATATTCGGTCCAAAATCCCTTCCTTCTAAAGCAAGCTACAAAGTGCGCTTCTCTAAAATTGCGAGGCACCGATTTTTCTTTTTTTTTCATTTGAACCGATTTGCTGCAAATTGATTAATATTGTGGTTATGCCAATGTCAAACGTTGCCGTAAATTCTTTGGTAGTTTGACACCGACCGCCTTCCAAGGTCACCTTCCGTCTTCTTCGTGTTTCTTGAGGACAAAATTTAGACTATGAAAGCAGTTAAACCAGCAAAACATGCATGGTGGTTTCATTGGCCATATTCTCTCCAAACACAACATTGACATTACTTGCAATTTCTATCGCGACCCATATCGAATATTACTCTGATTTTTGTTGTATCCATCTTCACGTTAAAATCTGATTGGAAAAGCAATTGAAAGTGACACCGTGCAGGTTTTTATTAAATAGGCCAGTGCGTTAAAACGCCCACTTAATATTTAAATATCCAAACCTTATACAATCGTCATCAAGTATTTTCGCTCAGAACTATCTCTTCAGCTTACCTTTATATTCGAGATAATTATATGGTTAACGAAAAAAAAAACGAAACCACCCCATAACAACTGTAGGTAAAGTTATAAGTGGCTCATATCCTTCATTTTCAACGCAAACTTTCAATATGGAACATAGCAATGCTATTACTGTTTGGCAGCTGAATTAATAAACAGGACGTGGAACCAATCAGACGTATTCCGAGGAGTCCTACTTACTACGTTAGCATAACAATACTTGTATATAAAAGTCTACTACTATATAGAAAAATCACAGAGAATGTACCGCCACTAACTGGACCTTACCACAAGTGATAAATTGAAAGAATACATCGACACTATGTGTGTGTCCCTTTCATACACGTTACAATTCACGTCACAAATTATTGCAAGCGCGCCCAAGCTTTGTGACCTCGTTAAGAGCTTACCCTTGTGCCCTTAAGTCTTGTTTGTAGGGGAAGTTAACGTTCGCTCAGCTATAAATATAAGCTGCTAAAGTTGTATAGTTGCATTGCCTCCAACAACTTTATTGCCAATGAAAGCTTGGCACTGCACAAAAAATAGTCTTATTTTCGTTTCGTTTGACAGTTTATTTATTCTATTTATCATCTTATTAAAAACTAAAAGAATGAAATTAAGAAAAACTGGATGATTTACGAAGAGATATATTATAGGGTTAGTAATTTTCCACTGTGTAAACGGAATGCTACTGCAAGCAGTATCTATAATATTCAGGCTTTATGATATGATTTTTAATGTGATAAATAGTTTATATCCCCCAAAAACTTCTTGAGTAAAAATATTAGCGATATGAAGTTTCGTTAAGTTAAGGAATGAAATTAGTATCTCTTCATATATTGACGATTTCTTCAAAATCATGTCAGATGATAGATAAACTTAATACCTATAATCAGTACTGAAATCAAGGAACGGCGTCCAAGTGGAAAGTATTTTCTTACATTTTCTTGCATTTTGGACGGAGCGATTGCCGTGACTGTTGTGTTGCAGCGTGCGCTGATATGAGCTTTATTTCGACGTGGGTAGCTTTGATTTTCATACTGGTCACGAAATTTCGGCTTGAAATAGCGGGCCGAGCGGTTTAGGCATCCGGCCAGGCAGGCGGAAATCGGAGGACGCGGGTTCGATTCCACCCGGGGCATAAAAGTTTGTGCTCCAAGAATTTGAAAATATATGATTTTCACCTAGCACGCTATAGTGCTTCTAATCATATTTAGAAATAATTTGGAATTTTCAGTTACAGGCGAAACCGTATATTCACTATTCATTCCGTGTATTCCAGTCATAACAACACCATTATGTTTTGTCTTACATAGGTAGGTTTCTATCCACATCAAAGTTATGAATACTGCAAGTAAAAAAAACCTATGCTTTATAGGTATAGAAAAACAATAATAATATATGTAAGTACGTATGTTTTGAAGACACTCCCCTTGCCGTCTCAACTAGTATCGGAGTACTTAGAGTCGACATATCGAGGTCGTTCAATTGCGCTGTCAGTTGGAAGATACGGTTAAATAAGAGGATGTGCTCGGAAAGGCGAGGTGGGTGGTACGTCACGACGGCTCATCTCCAGCAACTTTATAAGGCTCAGGTTCAGCCTCAGTCACATGGAGCACTGTTTTCACCTCTGGGTAAGGGATCCCCAGAACCAGCTTCTTCCATTTGACCGCACTCAACGCAGAGTGATTCGAAACGTCGAATATCAAGCTCTGACCGATCTGCTCGTTCTTTTGGCACTGCGTAGTGATGTAAGATGCATCTTTTCCCGTTTATCTATCGCGAGGAGTCAAGTCAAAGTCAAAATCATATATACATTATAAAATCACACATATACGATAGGAAAAATGTAAGTCATGTTCGGGATTCGAACCCGCGTCCATCCACCCCTTGAGCCGGGGTATGCTCTAACCAATTGAGCTAACATGACATGACGTCATACTTTCTTTAAAAAACGTGTAGCAAGGAACTGTTCGGCTTATAACCTGCATGATGTTTCATCAATTTTATTTCGACGTCTGGAAATTCACAACCTTGCGATTCTCACGACATTTTCTACCTCGACCTGCCACCAGCTGCCATGTGAAGAATTTCCGGACCCATATGACTTCAGAGCCTTGAAGAACACAGCATATTTCCTCCTCAAATACTGGCAACGGAGCCTCGAGACATCTGGTATTGCGGATGTTTGTGGGTGACGGTGATCACTTACCACCAGGTGAGTAGCCTGTTCATTTGCCCACCAATCAGATTACAAAAATGTTGAAAATTAAAGACTAGTAGTAGCTGTAGTGTTGTATATAGTTTGTAGTATTTGGTTAATAAAGGCATACTTACCGCCGGTGAAAAAAAAAGACTTAAATTATGTATTAATTTGTATATCAAGTACTCTAGATTTGGATATATATTATAAAATACAACCCATACTCTGCCAAGTGTAAAGTTTATGGTAAAACCTTTCAAATGCATCCTATCTGAGAGAGAGGCCTTGTATTTACCTGGTATGTTACGATAAGAATTCGTTCACTAGTTCAATTATTTTGAAACTGCTTATTGAATTTAGCTTCCTTGAATTTAGCTTTTTTCCAAAATCTTCTCTGTCGGTTTTTTTATAGCTGATAGGTAAGTCTTTGACCACAATCACCTGATGATAAGTGATGATGTGGTCGAAGGTGTTCACAGGCTTAACCTAGAATTACTGGCTGTTCTTGACAGCTCAAGCCCGCGGCGGAATTTGAACCATGGACCAGCTGCCCGGCAGTCCATAGGCAATGCAACTGAGCCATCACTGCTTCAAAAAGTTCGGTAAGTGATGGAATTAGATCTCAAATACATCTGCTGGAACACAACGGGGGCTTGGCCTTAGATTTTCTTCATAGCCAGACAAGCATTTGAATATACCCTACCACCAAGCAGTAAAACCCCAGACTGCGCGAGGATTCGAAACAAGTACCTCATGCTCAGTAATCCATACTCACCGCCATTGGATGATCATGTTTCAAAATAAAAGTCTAATTTATTTAGGGCTCAATTTTAAAGAGATTTTTTTTCGTTATTCATTTTTTTTTATGTTATTGTGACGGGACGATCCCGAGGCCCACCCGATGTTAAGCGGTATCCTCTGCCCATAACAGATGCATTTCATTACAAGAACTGCATTGCGTCCATCACCTTGAGACATACATGTTCAGTCTCATTTTGCCTGTAACTACACTGGCTCTCAAGGACTGCTGCCGTAACACACCGTTACGTGCTTGGCGACAGATTTTCTACTTGAGGGTGGTCGCTAGCCAAGCGGGCATTCGCAAAATGCCCTTCCACCATGCGGTGAAGCTCAAGCCCGTGGCGGGATTCGAACCATGGACCAGCTGCGCGGCAGTCCATAGCCCAAAGCCACTGAGCCATCACGGCTTCAAAATTCCAAGAAAAAAGAAACTTGGTCAGATTTTTCTCCTTGTCGACTCGGTAGTGTTTTTTTTGTAGTTGTGTAAAATCTCTCCTGTGGCTGATTCTCCTATTAGATATAATACGATTAAGCTTATTATTTTTATTAATTCATCGTAAAGAATCGAAATCATGAAGAACCCGAAAAACATCAACATATATCTCCAGAGGGCGCTTGGTTATGTATGTTGCTTAAGTTTTTTTAAAAGTAACATTACTTGGTACTTTGATTTCTATATAATATAGATTTGAACTCAGCAATTTTAGACAACGTGTTCGAAGAAGTAAAACAATCAGCTACCGATGTAGAACATATATACCTTAGTATGAATAGACTCGTAAGATTGTATATCTTTCAGTCTAGTGAACGGTGGCAGCGATATCCTATTGATAATATATAAAGCAGCTATATCCTTTGTAGTAGACGGTAAACAATACTTTATATTTGTTCAAATGTCAACATACACTTCGAAAGGGTAAATATGGAGCAAAATGAAAATTGATTATAGATATCGTATTTTGTTTGAAGAGTCTCAGGGCTTGTTTGCTTGGAGCAAACTCCAGCGAGTATAGGTATTCGTATGAAATGGGATTTTGTTTGATTAAAACTAAAATAATTTAAATGTTGTATTACACTAACATAATATGTTGGGTACACTGAGAGTTTTTCGTAACTCATAATCAAAATTTTACATGGTGGCAGGGCATTTTGCGTATTCACGCCTTGCTAGCTACCACCCTCAAGAAGAAAATCTATCGCCAAGCACCTAACGGTGTGATCCGACAGCTGTCCTTGAGAGCCAGTAATTCTAGGTTAGCTTGAACAACATCCTCGACATAACTTACCATCAAAGAGTAACCTATCAGAAATAAAAAAGAATTTCCATGTTGAATTTGCATTTAATTCGTTCGATAGATGCACTCTTTAGACTGAAGTAAATGATACCTTTTTCTTTGGCAATGCTACGGCAAACTGTCAAAATTAACATACTTAAATAACGTTTACTTCCGTGAAATGTTAACAAGGTTGTTCTCTAGGTCCAGCTATCTATAGCTTAGCCATCCACTTAATTATTCAACGTCTCCAATCGAAACTTAACGTTTGGTATTTGAATGACGGAACTATTTTAGGCGATTTGAACGCGATGGGTGACTTGCGAGTACTTATAGACGACTTTCGTCTCATTGGCCTTGAACAATTTTTTTCCTAATGCGAACTTATGCTTACGATAACTGTCCAGCTAGTTCCGATTATTGAAAAACTCAACTCACTTCCGCCTAAAAATTTGTAAAAAAAATCACTTTGTCTTATAGATACACCGATTCGTGACTAATCACATTTTCTACTTAAGGGTGGTAGCGAGCCAGGCGAGAATTCGCAAAATGCCCTTCCACCATGCGGTGAAGCTCAAGCCCGCGGCGGAATTCGAACCATGGACTTGCTGCGCATTAGTCCATAGCCATTGCCTATTAGCCATCACTGCTTCAAAATACAAAATCACTTTTTCATTCGTTCGAACCTTTTCATAAAATATGATTACCATTGTGTGTGAGTAACACTATTTTTGTGTTTCATCTCCTGTCACAATGTCATACACACAATTTTAACGTCTGAGATTGTATTTTCTCAGTGTGACGGGCACAGTGCAATTCGTCGTTGACGAAATGCATCTGTTATAGGCAGAGGTTAGTCCACTTAAAATCAGGTGGGCCTCGGGCTTGTTCGGTCACAAAAACATTAAAAAAAAACAACTCGAGCCGATTCATCATGGAGAGAAACGCGACTACAATCAAATTTTGCGCACCAATGTCTTATATTGCTCAAATGAGGTGCTTTTTTTTAAGGAGGACATTGATCCTGACTAACGCTGTCGGTCGTTCAGCTCCAACGGATTTCGGGCGAGGGAAAGCCCGGGAGGGGAAGTGCCGAAGGCATTTCTTTCGGGCGCAGAAGGCGAAAAGCGCCTTCTATCTCCGTCTCTGCGGGTGCCGAAAACGCACCGCTACTAAAGGAGGTTGACAACGAGCTCACGGGCACCACTGTGGTTCGGGCCTCGGCTTGTGCCGCTGCCGTGAGACATTGATGCCCCAGTACAACTATATAAAGTGCTTCTCTCCCAAAACCATTTTGAAGATAAACAGATCAGGCTTGCGGAAATAATTAACATTTAAATCAATGGGCAACCTTTGAAGTGTTGCGTGCCAAACTTTACAGTTATAGTGCAGTCGCGGGTCAAAGCAAAAAAATAAATTATTTATTACACGACTGCCCAAAAAAGGAGTTTTTTGTTTAAAGGGTTCATGTATGTAGATGTGTTTGTAAGTTTCTCTATTCCACCATACCTTCTAAATGGCTTAACCGATTTTAATGTAGATATCGTTAGATTCGCCTTGACAGCGCAAGTGAAACTAGGTACATTAAAAAACTGACTGGCCATATTGAGAGATTTTTTTCTTCCAAACCCACGGAGTGAGGTACCTATTAAAATAAAGGGCTTTAAAAAACAATTCCATACGTATATATAACTTGCAGTTTTAATCTCAATCCAACGATAAAACATTTAAAAAAAAAAATTGCTTTCGTGTTTTATACTTGAAAAAGACCACCGGATGTGGTTGAAACTATAGTCGGAGCTATCTGACTTATTTACGTGAGTTATCCCGTATTATTTACTAAAATGTGTTTTATACTGTTTAATTTATTTATTTTTCATTTAATTTTGTTTAATTATACATTTATTAGTTATTTTTGAAGTTAATTCACGTGTGGTCAATGTAATACTTGTTTCTGAACTTCGGAAACAAGTTTACCTATCCTTTTTGCTAAAGTCGGAAAATGTATTAGTAAATTACTTGGACAGTAATTTGATTTCGTGAAATGTCAAAATGTCTGGCGGGCCGGCTCAAACCATGAGTCGGACCGGCTCAAAACCCGAGTCAGGCCGGATGTTGCCCACATATGATTTTAATCATAAAAAATCATCGCCCTTATATTTTTTGCGGTACTTAAAATTGTGCTACGGACAATGAATTTCACTGGTGATAAAAAAAAACAATTGTTTTATATACTACTGGTGATAAAAAAAAACAATAACGCCTGCTAAGCGGATTACATTACAAATATACGATAGGAACCATGACTAAAATTTTAAAAACTGAAAAAAACATGTCTTAAATTTTTCCTATCGTATATTTGTAAAACAATTGACACCTGAGAAAATTATTTTTATCAATGAATGAGTTCCTTCATGGCGCTTTCCATACAAACTTAGTTTCATCATATTTTAAACAATCCAATTTCAAACATTAATGAGAGGTCAGGAGCACAGAACTCACAGAAGTTTCAGTGTGCTCTAAGTAATCGTGTCTCTTTGTATAATCATTATATTTACTACTTCGTATTTGCTCAGATTTGATTAATAATAGTTTATAACCGGAGATATCGTTCGCAATGTTGTAATTAAATAACTTTATGGCTTTTAATCAAGTGAAAATCACATTATATTACGGTAACGTTTTAATCAATATTCAATATGAGTTAGGGGTTGGTGTTTTAAAATATAAAATTAATTTAAGGTAAAATAAATCAATCCTTGATATCATAACAAAGCGCACTCAATTCTAGCCATAGTTATATGTTTTGGTCCCATGTAGGTAGCAATAAGCGAGTCTATTGTCATATACCAGGCACAGTTTCAGACACCGGTTATCTAATAAAAAAATGTTTGTTAGAGAAACCTATTATCTAATATGCCAAAAGTATCGATTAGTATCGCAAATGCTTCGAAACAATATACCAATAATAATAGTTATAATTTATTTATAGTTGTAAATGTAAGTAGATAAAGATAATGTAGAAAATAAATCCCGTGAGGTGCCGGGTTAGAATTGCACGTAAGAGGTGACTAAGGGAAAAATACTGGAAGGTGGGCAGCAGCGCCTTCTTAAGAACTGCCATTGTTCAGCAGTGGACGATCCGGCTGATACAGTAAAAGAAAACCGCTAAAGTGATTTGCCGTAACAATAAATTGCTTGCCAGTGATTTTCATTGAATTTAATATTGAAAGCGTAGAACCTGTACCCAGTAATATGTCTCTTGAGATAATCCAGTACACAACAATAGTATTGATAAATCCATATTTTTCTGTACATTTCTGCTTAAGTATATACTTGTATGAATAGGTATTTCTTTGGTGATACGTATTAGGGCACAATGATGATAGAGTCGAGATTATACTCGGATTGATAGCTTGACCTTAATATGTCATTAAACTGTTACGACTTTGATAGATCGTGAAACTATTATCGTATTAGATAGGTAATCGGATTATTGATGAGGAAGGACTCTAGATGTATTCATCTTGTCTATTAAAATCGTCAAAGAGAAATGTTTACACTACTGTATTTTGAATTTGATGACATAGTATCCGGTGAAATTCAAACACATGAGATTCTACGTAAAATATATCTGGCATGGAGCGCAACTCAGTAGTTATTTTTAACGGAGACAGGCTTACCATAATTGAACAATACCATAATAAAATATACAAACTCGAGCCACAAAAAATAATACAAAACCATTTCTATAATATAATTTATTAAAAATCAAGATTAGAAACATGAAAAACCTCATTGAATAACCTTCTCATTCCAGGCATGACGAGTTTAATTAATATTGAGTCTGTCTTATCTCTTGCGGCAAGCTGAAACAAAATAAAATAAAAATATGTAGGAATAAATAAAACACAAAGTTTAATAAGTTCAGTGATGCATACTCAAAGAGTTACGATACTTGTTAAAAATATGCCAGGTAGTGAGGCGGTATCACTCTGCATACTCATTATGAAGTCAAAGTCTGTAATCAACTTCGACTTTCAATGACTTCAAGTTGGTTAATTCGATATAAAGCCTGAAAATTTCTGATGCAGAGACGATACGAAAAGTTTTCAGTCGTAAAACGAAGAGATGGATTTAAGTTTAAGGGCGGAGCATTTTGTGGAGACAATAGAAATTGTATTTGTGGGGTTAGCGAAAGTGAAAGCAATTGAAACTTTATTATAGCTACAGATATAGGAATAGCTGATAAAATGAATATAGATAGAACAGCTTCGGAAAATTTCAGACGTTAAGATCGTGTTGTATCGCACACTTAATAGAGATTCCCTAATAATGAGCATCGGTGAAGTACCTTACTATTCATAACTCAGGTTAACTTCACTCAGGTTTTCCTCCTTGGAAATCCAGATAATCCTACAAAATATAAGTGGACCGTGACTTTTTCAAATAGATTTCAATATATTATCAGCGGCAGAATTGTAGACTTAATTCCAAGCTTAAAACATTACAGATATAAAGTTTGTATTCGACAAAGGCACGAATGATTCGGTTCTTGAAATTAAATCTGCAATTGCTGTCCTGATTACTATTTACGATATTTAGATTTTTAAAAGTATTGTTTTTGCAAGTTTTTAGTAATTTACAGTCTTACCACTTTAAACCATATTTCAAGCTAGGAAAGCAGCTCAAAATGTCGACTTACTCACTTAGGCTGTATCAAATGGAATGGCATCTTCCTCACAGCCTCTTCGGCGATGTCAAGAGGGAAAGCAAACTCAATCATATTTTCATTCAAACAATCGTTGTAGGTGGACGCGAGCTGACATCTGTCAGACATTCCTTCAATGCTGTCCAGGCAAAGTCGTGAGACACTGTTCAATTTTCGAACAACTCGCGAAGACTTTCCGTTTACCAGGCTGGATAAGTGAACCAGTAGTTCTCTGTTAATCTGTAAAGAACAAGTAAAAGTAACTTTTAAAATAAGTAGTTATAAATGTTGCAAGTCATGGTACCGGTAGGCAGGTTGCAACCAACTGCCAGAACATGTTATTAGGATGCATTAAATTGAGAAAGCGTACTATATATTTCCCGTGAGGTGCTCCCCCCTATTATAGGGGAGGCTGTGTTCAGCAATGGATGATCCAGCTGATACAGTAACTATATATTTAATACTATGTAATTTTGTAATGTGATCCGCCGAGCAGTCGTTATTGCAAACATAACAATATTAAAACAATAATTTACCTTTTTATTAAAAAGAACTATCACGGTACGTTAATAAATAAAATATTTGAAAATAATTTGTTACTTTACCTATATTATATTTAGGTCCTATCCCTAGCCATCTGAATTTCTTTAAAAGTAAGTACAAACCTATTACAGATTATAAAATTTAGTGCCATATCCTTGTTATCTTATTTAATAATATATCTATAAAACATATATTAGGAAATTACAAAATTATGAGGTATATAGTGAACTAGTTAAATTATGTATATAGTGTTACAATATTCCTGCCTTTCCAACGATAGATTAGATAATATGTAAAGGTAAAAGTTTATAAAAAACTTAGTGTGAGATCCATCAGTTTGCCGGTTAAAACTGATGATACCCGGGTATCATGGAAAACACCTACAAATAAATATTATTAATTCGTAGGAAAACACTCGTAATTTCAATGACATTAAGAAGAAAAAAAAAATACACTATGTATCTAAAAATGCAAAAAGTTAAAAAGCCAATTGTCATCTACCTGGTACAGTTTCTAGACTCCGAAATGCTACCGAGAAATTATTTATTAGAATAATCGCCTGGGGCTAGAACCTTTAGGCCTAAAAAATCTTAAGCGATGCTTTTGCCACTCCACCATCCAGATAGTCCACTAAAATATTCAGTTCGATAAACCAAAAAATATTGAAAGAAACAAGATCGATGACCGTGTATTTTTTCAATAACATAAAACCAATAAAAATATATTTACCAGTTCATTGGTTCGAATAATTTATTAGAATGAAGATAGAATTTAATTGGAATCAGGATCGGAACATTTACTTTACCAATTAATATCAGATCAAGGACTCAGAACTGACAAATTGAATTAGGACAAATCTTAATTGAGCTCAATTTACTCGTATTTACATAATGAAAACGACACGGTCTTGTGATATCGTATTTAACAGCTATAACGAGATAAATCACAATTTAAATAGTCTTTTTATTCTTTAAGCTTTATACAGGTGAATATTTCAAACTATTTTTTTTTTCACTAACGCATCTATTCATTCTAACCCATTGACGTATACTAGGTGAATTTTTGAAACGGGCTTTCATGTCTAAATCCGAAACTACGAGGAATAGCGGAAAATACTCAGAGGATACCATTTTTTAAGATTTTACGTATCCAATGTTTATTCGAAGCGAGATTCAATTTGGGCACATTAGAGATAGAGACATCCTTTACCGTATCAAAGCGTGTTATTCATGGTATATATGAAAAGGATCCTTGCAAATACCCGAGTGACTTTTTAAAAGAAATTACTATTTTAACTTTACCGAGTCTGTATATTTTTGAAAATGTTTTGTATGCTATATAAATATTTAATTAAATTTAAGTTAAACAGACACGATTATAATACTGTGACAGGTTTTAGAATAGCAAAAACAAAAAAGTCCATAATGAATTGAGTGCGATTTTATTATAAAGTTTCTATAGATTGCAATGCTCACAAAAGGAAAGTTCAACTTGAACGTGAAAAACATTTTGTTTAAGAAAGCCTGATATACTGCTTGGACATTCTGCCAATACTGGCAGAATTCTGTCTCTGCCAAGCTACCACCTGTCACCAATTTAAACAAATATTGTAATATTTTTAAAATATACTTTGTAACAATTTGTTAAAAAACGTTTGAATATAGCTCCGATTTTTTGCAGAACGTGGCAGTATAATGTAGAATATTTCACTATTTGTTTTATTTTTTTAAAAGCCTTATTCAACCTTTTTTATTTATTATGCTTGATTAGCCTTTGACCACTATTTCACCTGATGAGTTATGTTCAGGCTAACCTATAACCTAGAATTACTGGTTCTCACGGACAGCTGCCGGAACACACCGATAGGTGCTTGGCGACAGATTTTCTACTTGATAGGTAGCTAGCCAGGCGAGATTTCGAAAAATGCCCTAACACCATGCTATAACGACTGCTATCATAAGACGACAACCGGGACTGACGGCTTAACGTGCCCTCCGAAGCACGGAGGCGCTCAGTAGTAATGCTACTAGCGGTCACCCTTCCAAGTAATGACCGTGGCGGACGTTGCTTAACTTTGCTGATCCGTCAATCAAACTTCGTTAAGAGCGCTTAAAAAAATAGCATAGGTGACAAACAAGCAAACAAGCCGCCTGATGGAAAGTTATCACCCTCGAATATGGATATCTTTAGCACCCGGAGTATCAGAAATACGTTGCCGACCTTTTCATGACAGTTGACTCGCCATTTGAAATACCCTATGCCATAGCTGCTCGGAAATACCGTGGGTGGCAGCTCATTTCACATTCTGCAGGTATATGGCAGAAAAAATCGCGTGAATCGCACTGTATGTGACCTGCACGCGTCTATAATATGTGGATAAGCTTTATCTACGCGCATCCAACGTCACATCGGTCCAGCAAGCTCGGTACCTGCCGCTAACGTCACCCCTCTCTGTTACTATTCCTCACTTCACTTAGCGCGAGCAACTTCACCTCTCTCTTATAACCTAAGATTTATTTTTTGATGTACGATTTTAAAACCCACATTAAACGTCAATACATACAATAAAGCATTCATTTACCTAGTCACCATTGATCAAGCCATCCTAATCCCATACAAGAAAGTGGACCTCCGAAGCCGGATATCTTGCGAAGCGAAAAAGCGACCTATGCGATAAAGCGTTCTTGCGTGGATGGAGTGATCAGCGTGACAAACGGTGTATTTCGGTAAGACAGCCACCAGTTTCCTTCCCATCCTCCTTACCTACCTGGGGTAACATCGTACTCCTTTGCAAATTCCAGTTCATCGCCACAAAGCGGCAACGGCAAAGGGCCGCCATTTTATCGTGGTCAGTGCGCAGTTCTTGCTACATGCCGGTTCTCCTAGTAAAACTGTAAGTACTCTTGAGTTTTTCCACCATCTACCAAAATGAGCACCGACAAGTTATCTATTCCTGAGAAATCACCTATAAGTGCTAGTTCTAAAAGTGATGACCGAATTAGTGAGTTGAACAAAAAACGTGGTGTTATGAGGGGCAGATTAACAGTGTTAACGAAATATATCAATAGCTTGAATCAATCAGAGCTTGCTTCAAATTTAAATAAACGAAACGAGCTAAAATTGCGCCTTGATGGTGCTTCAAGATTTTTTAATGAATTTAGTTCAATTCAAAGTGAAATTGAGGTGTTAGTTAATGATCATGAGCTTTTCCAACAATTAGAATTACGTGAAGGATTTGAAGGTTCATATTACACCATTATTGCCCAAGCTGAAGCTTTACTTTCATCTGGTGAGGCCTCTGCAAGCTCTAATTCTAGTACACATGCCGTTAAACTGCCTACTATAGCTATGCCTACCTTCGATGGATCATATGAGCACTGGCTGGAGTATAGGGATACATTCATTTCTCTAGTACACAACAATACAGACATTTCACCAATTCAAAAGTTTCATTACCTAAAATCTTCTTTGAAAAGTGTCGCAGCGTTGGTAATAGATTCTTTAGAATTCTCCTCTAACAATTATACCGTTGCGTGGGATCTCATTTGCAATAGATATAATAATACTAGGTTGTTGGTACACAATCACGTTAAAGCCCTATTTTCTATTCAGAATGTTGTCAAAGAAGCTCCAGTACATCTTCGCAAACTAATTGACACTATTTTAAAAAATCTACGCGCTTTAAAGCTACTTAACGAACCGGTGGAATCTTGGGATACACTCATCATCTACATAGTAGTTTCTAAATTAGATAGTACTACTGAACGCGAGTGGGAACAATTCCGAGGTTCCATACCTACAGATACGAGTACTGCCAACCGAGACAGTTCCATAGAATCTGCGCCGGCAGTTAAAGTAGATCATTTAATAAAATTCCTCAAAGATAGGGCGGACATGTTAGAAACATTATTAGTCACACATAGCACTACAAACAAAGTGAATAGACAAGTACCTATGCCCAAGGTACACTGCCATGCATCACCTGTTTCACTTACTACGCATAGTTCACAACAATATAAAAAATCACGCGCTTGCTTAGTTTGTAATAATAATCACCCAATGTATGCCTGTCAATCGTTTAATAATCTCAACTTGCAAGACAAACTAAAATTCATACAAAACAATAACTTGTGTCCTAATTGTTTACGCACAGGACATTTATTAGCTAATTGTAGATTCAGTTCCTGCCGTAAATGCAATCAAAGGCATCACACTATGATTCATACGGATCAGCCGATCGCCACTAATGTGACAAAATCTACCGATAACAAACCGGTCTCTCCAAGCTCAAGTCACAACTCCGATGCCAACGTCGTTGTCGATAGCTATACCTATGCGCATACTTCGCACTTAGATAACCAATGCGAGCAGTTGTTTAGTGCAAGTCCTGTATTACTATCAACGGCGCTGGTGGAGATTATAACTGATAACGGTAAACATCTAGTTGCGCGCGCTCTTCTCGACTGCGGGAGCGAAAGAAGTTTTATTACAAAGCGATTATGCGATTTACTTAACTATCCTACGATACAGTCCACAATCCATGTAAAAGGTGTTGGAAATTCAATAACACACAGTACGCAGTCATGTGATATTGAAATTAAAGCGATAGCCAGCACCTTCGTTACGCGCTTGCAATGTCTAGTTTTGCCCGAAATTACGTCATCATTACCGCCTGCTTCTATACAAAGCGATCTTTTACAATTACCTCACAATATTCAATTAGCCGATCCGCATTATTACAAAAGTCAACATATTGACATTTTGATTGGGGCCGATATGTTTTGGGACTTGCTGAGTGAAGGGAGGATGCGCCTACGAAACGGCCCCTATCTTCAAAATACGAAGCTAGGATGGATTATATCAGGGCTTATTCATACTAATAAATTAAAAAGCGAGAGTCTAGTTCATTGTAACTTCACACGATCAATTGATACGCAGTTAAAAATGTTTTGGGAACTTGAGGAGCTACCAAGAGCTAATATTCTCACCAAGGATGAAGTGGCATGCGAGAAACATTTTACACAAAATACGAAACGAATGGCTAATGGTAGATTTTGCGTAAAAATTCCATTCAAAGGTTCTCCTGACACATTAGGCGACACATATGCGGTAGCTAAGCAGCGTTTTTTAGCGCTTGAAAAAGGTTTACAGCGAACACCTTCTTACAAAACTATGTACACGGAATTTATGCACGAATATATTCGTATGGGTCACATGACTCGAACTGGAAAGCCATATTATTTCATGCCGCATCACGGTGTTTTCCGTGAACACAGCACTACTACTAAATTAAGAGTTGTGTTTAATGCCAGTCAGAAGTCAAGCTCTGACATCTCGCTTAACGAATTACAGTTAGTTGGCCCGCCAATACAAGGTGATTTAATGGCTATATTATTGAGATTTAGACAATATAAGTACGTAGCGTGCGCCGACATTGAAAAGGCATATAGACAGGTATTAGTTGACGAACGTCAGCGTGACCTTCAAATGATTTTGTGGCGTGATAACCAGAGTGATCGTATTGAATGCTACAAACTCAACACAGTTACATACGGCACCGCCTCTGCTCCTTTTCTTACTGTTAGATGTTTGAAGCAGCTAGCAGCAGAGTGTAGTAATGCTGAGGTGGCACAGACTATAAACAATGACTTTTATGTTGATGACATGATCCTGGGCTTAGATTCAAAGCAGCGCATTTTATCGTTGTGTGACGAAATTAAAAAGGTTTTAGATTCTGGCTGTTTTCCATTGCGCAAATGGATATTTAACTTCGATACGAATGATTGCAATTCAAGTCCAACTAACCATAACGACATTACGAAAGATCTTTCCTTAGGCGAAAATATTAACTGTCGTACGTTGGGCTTGGGCTGGAATAATTGTACAGATGAGCTTTATTATCACACACAATTTAAAACCGATTACAACCACTTAACAAAGCGCTGGATACTATCTACAATTTCTCAAATTTTCGATCCGCTGGGTTTACTTAGTCCATTTATCATGACTGGCAAAATTATATTACAAAAGTTATGGTTACTCAAACTCGACTGGGACGAACCTGTTCCCAGCGACATAATAAACATTTGGCGTCAATTCGAAAAGTCTTTTCCAATGCTTCACACATTACGGGTGCCGCGGCACGCTATAGGTGCAGACTGTAGCTATATCGATTTGCATATATTTAGCGATGCATCGCAGCTGGGTTACGGAGCGTGTGCATATATCCGTACGATTGATACAGTCAATGTTATTAGTGTAAAGCTATTATGTTCAAAAGGTAAGGTCGCACCTATCAAACCAACAAGCATTCCCCGATTGGAACTATGCGGTGCTTTACTGAGCGCTAAGTTGTATAATAAAATCACACAGTCTTTGCGTTGTACTTTTCGTCAGGTTTTCTTCTGGACAGACTCAACAGTTGTCTTAGGTTGGTTACGCATGTCACCAAGTTTATTGAAATCATTTGTTCAGATTAGGGCTGTGGAAATACGCGAGTTGACGAAGGAACACCCCTGGCGTCACGTCAGTGGCAAGGACAACCCAGCTGACCTTGTCTCACGGGGGTTAGGTTTAGATGCGCTTAATGTATCTACTTTGTGGTGGGACGGTCCAGACTTCCTTCGCAACATAAACTTAGATTCGACAAATAACAGCTTAAATAATTCTACCATAGAGTGTGACCTACCTGAAGTTAAGAATACTTCTAAACTCAGTACTACTCATTTATTTGTCACAAACATTAACAAAAAACAATTTAAATTCCCCTTTGAAAGATTTTCTAATCTCACTCGAATGATACGAGGCGTTGCCCGCTTGAAGCGTATATCGGATCGGCTAGACAGTTGTTGGCCAGGGATTTTTTCGGATAATTGTGTGATATTTGTAAAGTTAGTTAAGTATAGTTCACACTGTTGTTATTGCTTTGTATAAATTGTTTATATTCGTGAGGACCTATAATTGGCCCATTGCTTTGTATACATGTTTCTATTTGACATGATGGCTGTTGGTCTTCCAAGCAAATAAATAAATAAATAAATAAATATTGTTTAACAAATGTCACACGAATATCCCACGCGTAGGGCCATTAAGCGTTTACGAGTTAGATGAGTCATTAAATTTCTTAATTCGCTTAGCACAACAGGATTTATTTTCTGATACTTATACAATTTTAAATAACAAGCAGCCCTTACCAAATAAACATAAATTATCAAATTTGAATTTATTTATTGATAATAATCAAATCATACGTGTAGGTGGTCGACTCAGCAATTCCTTAGAATTTAATTATAATAAAAAACAACTAATGTTAATTTCATGCAAACATTATTTATCAATTTTAATATTTCGACACGAACATCACAAACTTCTTCACGCTGGGCCACAACAACTACTGTACACTTTAAGGGAATCTTGGTGGCCAATAGGAGGACGTAACTTAGCACGGAAAATTGTCCGTAATTGTGTGCTGTGCGCACGATTGCGAGGTAAGACACCAGTACCTATCATGGGTGATTTACCGAGGGAAAGATTGAACCCAGGCTATCCCTTTATGTATTGCGGCGTGGACTACGCAGGTCCAGTGCTCATATTAAACAGAAAAGGTAGAGGAGCTAGGACTTCTAAAGCTTACGTTTGCCTATTTGCTTGCTTCGCTTCGCGCGCACTCCATTTGGAGGCGGTCAGTGACCTCACCACCGATGCGTATTATCTAGCGTTAAAAAGATTCATTTCTAGGCGTTCAAAACCTTACGTAATCTATTCAGACAACGGAAAATGCTTTGTAGGGATGATGAATGATTTCGCAAAGTTTTGTCATCTTGCTCACAAGAAATAATTGATTATGCAAGTAGTCAGAATATTGAATTCAAATTTATTCCCCCTTACGCGCCTCATTTTGGTGGATTGTGGGAAGCCGGAGTCAAAAGTTGTAAATATCACCTTCGGCGTGTAGTAGGTAATGCACATTTAACTTTTGAAGAGTTAAGCACGACCTTGGCACAGATCGAAGCCGTTCTTAATTCTCGACCTCTCACCCCTCTTTCCTCAGATCCACATGACCTCTCCCCTCTCTGTCCAGCTCATTTTCTGGTTGGTCGTCCACTGACTGCACCTGTTTGCGCTGACCTGGACAAGAGAAGCATATCCAGTCTGACACGCTACCAGCGAGTAGAACAAATAAGACAACATTTCTGGACCCGCTGGTCGAAGGAGTACGTGAGTGAGCTGCAAACTAGATCAAAATGGAAGTCAACCAGGTCAGAGCTGAAAGCTGACACATTAGTCGTGATCAAAGACTCCAATGCGCCACCTCTGTAATGGAAACTGGGCAGAATTATATCAGTTTCACCAGGCAAAGACGGTGTATCCAGAGTCGCTGACATCCGCACTGCTACTGGCGTCATAAGGAGGGCGTTTTCATCAATATGTCCGCTTCCTGTTGAAGTGTGCTGAACATTGCAAGCTGCCAGCCAGCCAGCTTCCAAGGCCGGGGGCATATCTACGCGCATCCAACGTCACATCGGTCCAGCAAGCTCGGTACCTGCCGCTAACGTCACCCCTCTCTGTTACTATTCCTCACTTCACTTAGCGCGAGCAACTTCACCTCTCTCTTATAACCTAAGATTTATTTTTTGATGTACGATTTTAAAAACCACATTAAACGTCAATACATACAATAAAGCATTCATTTACCTAGTCACCATTGATCAAGCCATCCTAATCCCATACAAGCTTTCTGGCGATGGCGTAATAGTGCGGTGATAAAACATGATAAAGCATAAGGTTGAATTATTCTTCAGAACACTCCTCGTTATAAATGCGATAAAAGATACAAAAGGATTCAATGTCTCTGCGCATATTAAGTGGCTAGAGTTGTTCGGTAAGCTTGGGTTCAATCAAGCTAGACCTAGATACTTGGGTGCTCTGTTCCAAAGGTAGAGCAATACTCCTCGTAAGGGCGGTCTTGCACTTTATGAAGAAGTCTTTGACTTGACGAGAAGTTGCGCTTCGCGTTATTAATCACACCAAGCTTCTTAGACGCGAGCTCGGCTTTAGACGAAATGTGGTCGCGGAACTGTACAGTGGCAGAAATGTGAACTCCCTGTCGGAGACGCCTACATTGAATTAATAATTTTAACTTTTTTTTTTTTTTTTTTTTTATGCTCGATAGGTTAGCCTTTGACCACTATCTCACCTGATGGTAAGTGATGATGTGGTCGAAGATGTTGTTCAGGCTAACCTAGAAGTACTGGCTCTCAAGGACAGCTGCCGGAACACACCGTTAGGTGCTTGGCGACAGATTTTCTACTTGAGGGTGGTAGCTAGCCAGGCGGGCATTCGCAAAATGCCCTACCACCATGCTATAACGACTGCCATCCTAAGACAACAACCGGGACCGACGGCTTAACGTGCCCTCCGAAGCACGGAAGCGCTCAGTAGTAATGTCACTAGCGGTCACCCATCCAACTCCTGACCGCGCGCGACGTTGCTTAACTTTGCTGATCGGTTGAGAACAGCCAAGTAGACTTCGCTACGAGCGCTTCAAAACTTTGACGTTGTTTGATAATTATATTATAACAGAACTTTGCCCTGGTAACAGAACCTCGACGTTTCAATTGAGTTTACACACAATATACATACAATTGTCTTGACCACGGTCTGTGAAATTAATCTCTGAATCGAGACATTGAAGTTTAAAATCAATGACATTGATGTAGTTATGAGCGGGAATAAACCTGTGTACCCATAGGCGGTACGAGTACTTCTCAGAATTTTAAATCCATTAGCGACACTACCGTCTGGTGCAATTATGCAGGAAGTTTAATATTTGCAAAATTATTGGGTTCGATTCGTATCTTTTCAAAAGCATTGGATTCGATTTGTTTTATTATTGAATTATTTTCAAAACCAGGCTTAAATTATTTCTGAAATCTAAATGGGATTTGAGACTGTTTTAAAGCATTTTCAGTTTGGATTTAACGATAAAAGCTACGTGAAAGTTTCAAACAAAATTTTTCTTTTTAGAAAAAGGACCTTAATCAAGTAACGATACTCTGAACACAAAATACACGAGAGTAGCAAACACGAGCATAGAGCTTTAAATTGTCCCTTCCACTTTGCTTAAAGAATGTTCAATAAAATTGTTGCGACTGCTGGATTACGTAGCGGCTTGCGGTACGATTTAACTTGGTATTTGTATGTACTACGGAATAAATCAGTGTTATATTTCCATGGTGTGTGTATAAAAATGCCATTGTGTCAAACAAGCTTTTGTTTTTTTATGACTAGTACATTCTCCGTAGCATTCTAGAACTGTACTCTGTAGAAGCAATAGCCTGGCATCCTATTAAACGGGACCAAAGCATGTCTGGCTAAACATGGGGGCTTGAGACACTTCTGTCTACTCAAAGGGGTATACAGGCGTGAAGATATGTTTTTTTCATATTATATGTTTTTATTAATTTCCATTGGCACAACTGAGTGTGAAGTAATTGAAATGAAAATATTGTTGGTGCTGTCCCAAAATCTAAAGAAACCCAAAATCTATAGTTATATCTATAGTTTAAGGGTTTTTCAACAAGAACTTTGTTTTCTAAACGAAATAAAACAAAGAATTTACATGAAGATGATTTCAATTTGAATTGTATTACGAAATGAAAAGTTTGGCAATTATGAATAAAAAATTATATCTGGCAAATGTCCAGCACGAGCAAGCGGACAGATGTCAATTCTTTCATCAAAGTTTTCAATTACTCTCTACTCATTTTGGTCTATTATTGATGACGTGGATATCACTGACATGTGGTTTCTACAGGACGGTGCCACATGTCACACAGCCAATGAAACGATCAATTTATTAACGAAATTTCCCGATCGCATAATTTAATGGAATTTAGCGGTTAAGTGGCCAGCCAGATCGTGTGATTTAACACCACTGGATATTTTTATGTGGGGCTATGTTAAAGAGAGAGTATACGGAGGCAATAGAATCGATTGCAGCCTTAAAACTCATAATCCGTAATGTGATTAATGAATTAGATCCGCCATTTTGACAAAAAGTGATTAAAAACTTTGGTGAAAGAATCGACATCTGTCAGCGTTCTCGTGGTGGACATTTGCCAGATATAATTTTTCATTCATAATTGCGAAACTTTTTTCTTCGTGTTAAAAAAAAAATTGAAATAAAACTTCTTGTTGATAAACCCTTAAAATAGGCGTAGGTATATGCGTAGCAGGAAGGGCGAGAAGCCCAGTTGCTAGTGGGTCAGCATGTTCTATGAACAAATAGCGCACTTAGACAAATCAAGATTTAATAAACAAAACACTACTACTATATCCCATTTGTTTGTAGATTGTCTAATAGCCGTAGTTTTAGCCGTCTACAACTAAGTGTAGGCAGTAGCAGGTGGCTTAACTTAGGTGTTGAAGCATAACTATGGTAAAGTCTTATACAGGAGCGATCTAGGCAGGAAAAGCGCTGGGTCGCTGGTGTCCTCAACAAATCGCGGTTTGAGAGAGACAAGTGAGTGTGCCCAGGATGAGCAAAAAAATATTATAATGAAGGCTGGGCCTAGTTTAAACCGCTTAAAATGGGCTGTGTGAATTGGCACACCTGTTGCACTTTTTTTAATGTTATTATAACGGAACAAGCTCGAGGCCCACCTGATCTTAAGCGGACTAACCTCTGCCTATAACAGATGCATTTCATCACAAGTCGCGAATTGCACTGCGCACGTCACCTTGAGATATAGTTGTTAAGTCCCATGTGCTTGTAATGTAACTGGCTCTCAAGGACTGCTGCCGGAACACACCATAAGGTGCTTGGCGATAGATTTTCTACTTGAGGGTGGTAGCTAGCCAGACGGACAATCGCAAAATGCTTCACCGCATGGTGGAAGGGCCACCATGCGGTGAAGCTCAAGCCGGCAGTTAGGATTGAACCAGGGACCTGCGGCACAGCAGTCCATAGCTAATACCGCTCGGCCATCATTACTTGCTGCTAATACCGCATCTACCTCGCAATCCTATGCATCTGACTTCATTTAGAATTAGCGATAAATAAAACAAACGCACTTTAGTAATTAAACAACTTTAAACGGTTTCAATCGCGTATATTTATCATTACGCAATTATTAACGCACTTTAGTTTAAGTACTGGTTACACTTTTACTGTAGCCGGATAAAACTTTAATTTGTTGCGGTAACCAAAATTCGATAGTCCTCAGTCGAGGGATGTGTAGGCAGTACTATCCCCAAGGCGCATGCTAAGAGTTAATTGAATAAGTCATATTTTTATCATAACCATAGATGACCTGCCGCAGCTATATATCATCGCGAGCAAGTAAAATCAAGGCTGCCTTTCTACTTTGGAATGACTATCTAAATTATTTCGCTTGAATTGGAGCGCAAAACGGGCTTCGACTCGAGCTTGTCAGTACAAATTTGTTTTTTTACTTGATTTTTATTTACCTACAAACAGACTTATTTGTAGCAATGTACAATTTTTTTTCAATTATCTATTAACGGTTAATGATTAAAGACAAAAATTCATGCGAAACTTTTTTTTTTGTTTTCTCTGGAGGTTACTCGTACTATGTAAAGTTAGCACATAATGCTGACACATAATGGTTTCTGCTTTGGCCGTTGGCCAAAATGTGCTAAGTGAAAATCACATTACAAGTTATTGGACCCCAAATTTTTGCCGAGGGCGGGAATCAAACCCGCGTTCTCCGATTTCGCGCCGGATGCCTAAACCATACGGCCGAAATGTCAAAAAAAATTGTGCTCCAATAATTTGTAAATGAATTCTTCCATATTTTGCGCTTATTTTCTAATTCTGAAAAATAAAGCATGTTTTTCCTGTAACTGATGTTGTCAACCTTGTTTTCCCTGTTTCAACAAACTATACATTACCTAACAGCGACTAACATAATAACACATAGGTATTGTTAACACATATATGTCTGTAGTACAACGTAAGTTGAACTATAGGTGTTGCTCCATCGTATGGGGATAGGATGGTTAAGAAACGAGAGGAAATAATAAGAGTTGTGAGTCATATGTCATGTTAGCTCAGTTGGTCAGAGAATACCCTGGCTATAAGGGATGGCGCGGGTTCGAAAAATTATAGTCATGTGTGGACTATAATTTTTCTTCTCGTAAAATTTGTAATGTAATCCGCAGAGCATGCGTAATTGCAAAAATTATAATATTTAATCACATATTAAATAGTTGATAACTTATTTTTAGCCTACCTGACCCAAATCGCATGTTATGAAATATCTGATTTAGCATAGAAGAGCGATTTTCATTCGATAAAATTAATCATGCTAAGACAAGGTTCCTGTTTGATTTATCTTACTCATTGTCGATGAGTTGTGAGTGTGGGTTGTGACATAGATTAGGTAATAGTTATTTAAGAAATAACTTCCATTGAATCCGGTAGAAATAAAAACCTGATATATCCACGTGGGAGTTCATTGTTCATTGTTTATAATACCTAAGTAAACAGACCCTTCCTTTTAGTGTGTGGACTGTTTGTGGTGGTAAACTGTTTAGCTAAAAGTTAAGAGAAACTTAATTTACGGTTTTAAGTAAAATGAGTCAAACCTTGGTTGTTTTTTCTTTTATTTCTATCCTTCCCATATTCCTGGGCCCTCAACTATAAGACGAAGACAAAGTTTTTGGAACTTGAAAGGGCGCAGAGATCTTTAATAAAAGTTATGTACTTTAAACCCTACCAATACTTTACAGATATGCTACCGAGATTCAGGACTACTATCAGTCAGAAAACTCTATATCCTAAACGCTGTGTTAAAATAACATAAATCTCTTGATTACAATCATAAAAATCTCAATAACCGAAGAAGAGGTAGAGTAGCCACTAAAGTTACTGCTCGGTCTAGGTTTGCATCGCGACAGTATGCGAAGCAATCTACTTATCTCTACAACACTATTAATAAAGCTTTGAACATATACCCTATGAATAATTATAAATGTAAAAAAAAAACCTTCATGAATGGTTATTGACATTAAGCTATGAGAAAGTTGAAAAACTTCTTGAAATCATTTTGTAACATACACTTACACAAACTCATCAATTCACTCTACACACATATACATACACTCACTGACACCTAGTTTGGGTACACCTCATATAACCATGCTCCTGATAAGACGTACAAGAGATCAAGAGCACCCTCACTCTACAAATATACGATCACTAACAACATATTCTAAATTCTTAAGTTTAAAGTATAAATTATAAATATCTATCATAATCTAACCTAGTACCACGGAAGAGCGAGACACTCTAACACAGGTATCTGCATACTTAAAAGAGAGTCTCAAACCCATGAAATGTATTATAGATTAAGTTTACTGAAATAAAATATTTGTATTGTATTGTAACTATATCACTTGCATCGGCCCGTGGTATTGACAGACTAACATACCAGCACTAGCAGTACTTTTTCTAAAATAGAGCTTTGAAAACGTACTGCTCTTAGTACTTTTTCAATGTTAGATCTTTGAAAAAGTACTGCACGTCTTAGAGTTAAAAAAAGTACCATAAATAACTTATCCGTATTACCTTTCCATGGTTTATGACGTCACTCTGTTCCAGCATGCAAGCAGCAAAGCACTGGCCAGTCCTGGACGTTGGCGAGGAGTTGGTAAAGTATGCTCTGACATCTTTAGGGGTAGCGCGCACCCTTATTACGCATGATTGAGCCATACGCACGAGAGCGTCCAGGTGACCTTGCACCTGAAAATGGATGATTGATGATAATACTGCTACATTATTGGCCTTTTATTAAATAGATTTCAGGAAATATGCTCTGAACCATAATTATATTTCTTCGAATCGATTATCATCACTAGACCTGTAGTAATCGCGTTATTGTCACTTGGTAGAAATCCGTTTTTACCCCCCGTGAGGTGCCGGGTTAGAATTGCACTTCCCCATATCATCCCGTGGGTGTCTTAAGAGGCGACTAAGGGAAAAATACTGGAAGGTGGGCAGCAGCACCTTCTAAAAAACTTTCATCTTACACTGCGATCTCCAAGCCGCCTGCCAAGCGTGGGGATTATGGCAAATACCCCCTCAATAGGGGAGGCTGTGTTCAGCAGTGGACGATCCGGATGATACAGTACAGTACAGAAATCCGTTTTTATAATGCGTATCTCTAGGGTAACGAATCAGTTTGAATAATCCCATCTTTCAACTCTACTTTCATCTACTTGAATTCTGGTCCAGCCAACAGCAAGTTTTTTTAGAAGACTATTCGAGCGAGCGTTTTGCATACTCCTTCACAAGGCCATCCAATGTGGCTGGAACTATTGTAGTAAAGTTCAAATTCACATACACACATAATCATTCGGTCATACTTCTTCCACCTGCTTGTGTTTAACATATTTTATTGTGACTTTTAGATGTATGGCAACTATCGAAAACGGTTGTATCATATAATAATGGGTAATAAATAATAGACAAGTAGTCCTGTCTCGTTTTTCGACATTATTCTACATTACTTTATCATCATGGCATCACCCAGCTGGATATATCTGGACCATGCAGGATTTGTCAATATCAATAAAAATATAATAACCTTAGGGTCCGTGAAGTCTACCATTGTCCCCGAAGGCCCCTTAGCTCTTTTAGAAACCACTAAGACTGGCACTAGGCCGACCAGCAGTTTTAGGACCAACATTACTGCGGATGCTGTCTCCTGTGAACAAGATACGAGTACAATTTGAAAAAGTAATAGGTATAGGTATTAAAATAATTAACATTAATGGAGCTTATTGGTGGTATACGATTAATTTCTTTACTCTCATTGGAATTAAATACTCTTCCACCCACGATTGTTGTGGTGACACCATCGGTGTTTTTTATGCATTTTAGATCTACCAGCACTGCCCTGCGTGTCACACCATGCCGTTTCCAGTTCAGTTCGTTCGTTGAATATAATTTCTCTTCAAAATATCTAAAAATCTATCTAATCTTCTTCTAATTACTTCTTCTAATTACTGTTCTTCCGTTTAAATACAATTAAATAAATTCATACACACTTACCACTTATATGCAAAATGTATTTGAAGACAAGCATTAGTTAAAGAGGACTACCATCTTTGAGTATACGTCTCAGTAAACCTTTACTCGTATAGACCTGCCCTGGGGAGGTCCATGAACAGCCATAAAGTCCATCGTTGTACCATTACCTCCCCATTAAGGGGGGGTTGTCATAGTCCCTACGCTTGACAGGCATGTTGGGGATCGCAATGTAAGTTGGCAGCTGTTCACAATGCGCTGCTGCCCACCTTCTGGTATTTTACCCTTCGTCGTCGCCACTTATGACTCCTGGGTGAATATATAAGGAGGTGCAGTTCTAATTCGGCAGCCCAAGTGGTACCTATGAGATAAACGCAATGCTATCTAGCGAGCAAAGATTCAAACTCTACAGAATATTTCTTTGGCTAAAAACACAAATACTGCTGATAACATTAAAAAGAAAACATACATTCTCTATTTGGAACGAACCCACAAGGGTTTGAACCTCTCAGGCAACAGAATGGGAGTGAATGCGGTTGAATTATTGTTTTTTTTTATCTTATCAGCAGTGAGTCTGAGTGCACCCACTACTGGACATACTTTTATTATAATTATAATTATAATTATAATTATATTGAACCTGTGTGGTTACACATTAGAACGTACTTTTGAGGATTCACCATCATAAGTTTGAGTTTAAGTACACCCCAGCTGAACATAGCTTTTAAAAATTACAGTTATGAGTGTAAGTTCTTCTGAGCACTCATTGCTGTACATACTTTTAAAAAACATCATCGTAATTTTCACTCCCTGCCGAACATACTGTTGAAATTACTAGAGCGCAAAACTTTCGCCTTAGTCGTAGATCGAAACCGGTTTTTCCGGCAAAATACGTTATACGGAAAGGCGGAAGATGATTGATCGTAGCAGCGGGGTTGATAATCTACGGGAGTTGTTAAATCTCACTTGTCTGTAATTACATTGGCTACCCTTAAATATAATATTCTAGAAGACAGAAATGTAGAAAGATTGCTACTTCATTTTTGTTTGTTTTCAAATGTATGCGGCTTTTGTGCTTTGTTAAGTGCGGACAATGACGGAACGTCCCACGTTTTTTTTTCTAAACTTTAAATGTAATATAATATAGAGGTACGATTTGATTGTTTGCATTGAATAGGCTCTGAAACTACTGGACCGATTAGGATGAAATTTAGTATGGAAATAGTTTGAGACACGGGGAAGGACATAGGATAGTTTTTATTCAACTGCGCAAAAAGGGGTAATGGTTTTGCGCGATAACCGATATACACGCGGGCGGAGCCGCGGCCGGAAAGTTTTTTATATTAAGGTTTTTTATACTAGTTTTTTATATTAAGGTTGACAAACAAGCAGACGGCCCGCCTGATGGTTAACGGTAACCACCGCCTACGTAGTTGTTTTCTTGTCAATAGCTAAAAAGTAATATACCAAACAATTGTTTATAACTTTTTATAATTCAAAACTTTGTCTTTTTTTGTAATTTTAAATTCTTTTTCAAAATATTGTTATGTATTCTCCCATCAATACACGTGTGCCACGATCCCCGATCGTTTCTCGTTTGTTTGAGCGCAATCGGAGCAACGGTTTTGAAAATATAAGCAAAACCTGAGGAGTACCACACTCCATACACTACGAAAACAACAAAGCAAAATTCCGCAACCAAAGCGTGTAATACATCAAAAGTTGTGTCTCCAGTAGCGCAGAATGACTAATAATATTATACGCGTTTCATACAATTTGTTTACACCCGACGGCAAAAAATTATGTTTTCTTCAATTTAATGAAATAAATAGAAAATTTAATGTGATGAATGTTAAATGTGCTTTCAGTTAAATTTTGTCTCTAAATATTTTAAGTAATGGACAAAGGTAATATCCATCAAGCCGTTTACGCCACGAAAATTCTACAACTTAATAAGACGACTCATATACTAACGATTGCGGTTATCGTGGTTATCATACCTGAAGATGTTTTCTTTTAGTTTGGAAAGATGTAATCAAACTCAGGCACATCGGATTAAAAGTCACCAGCTACCGTTCGCCCTCGCTTTTAAAGTCCGGAAACATAAAATAGGTAGCGCAAACTTTTTACTCTATGCTTTCGGTCTCTACCAAAGGACAAAGTCAAAGAGTTACACTTACAAAGTTCACTTCCTCACTCTCACAACACTTTAATGCATAGAAAACGAGCTATCCTTTGCAGCAGGGTTTATAAAAAGTAGGAAATACTGGCGCAATTGCGCGGTCGGAAGTGGAACAATAGTCTTTGTTGCGTCATCTGGCATTGTGTTCCAGTTTTATGGCTTTTTCGCCAGGTGTTGTATTATTTTTATACACGTAATTTGGTCGGTTTAATAATTTTCCTCTTGTTCTTCCCATACTCCTTCAAATTTTATATTCTTGAGCTCCGTTAATATTTGCGTATTCTTCACTTTTCTACTGGAAAAAATAAATAATATATTTTATATTAAGTAACTAAAAATGTGGGACCAAATTCTAAATATACCTCACAAAAGTCAGAATTGAGATATTTTGAGTTTAGGATTCGGTCTGGTAACTGAACTATGCATATTTCACAAATAATAAAAACCATTTTTATAAGCCATTGATGCGAAATGAATGAATGAATGAACGAATCAAGATACATTAAATTAGTGTTTTGCACACTAATATTATAAAGAGGAAAGATTTGTATTATTGAATGTCATTAATAAACTTAAAAAGTACTGGACTGATTTGAAAAAATCTTTCATCATTAGTATCCTACTTTTTCCCTGATGAACATAGGCTATAGAATATTAAAAATAGTTTTTTTATTTTTGTTAGCGTGCCATGCGAAGCGCGGGCGGGCCGCTAGTATTTTATAATGTTTCATCTGCTAATAAATACTAATCTATATGAGTTGTATTTTATTATATTTAGTTTTTAATTTTAAATTAGGAACTTTAACAAGTTTTTTGAACTTATACTTTAACTTTATTGCTATAAGGCCGCCAATTATAAAATTAAAGTATTATATCTTTTGTAAATTCATCATATATTTATGCTGAGGTGTCAATACAGAGTTTTATCAAACTATCATTAACGATTTGCTGACAAATTTATAAAAACTAGATAAAAAATATTATTATTATTTTTAAAACAATATATAACATTTTAAGCTTACGTTATTATATAAGAAGAGCTATTTATGTCAACATAACTACATCCATACAAAAAAATGTACGACCCCTCCATCAGATTCATTGTTCGCTTTATAAGTTTCTGTTGGGCAATGTTTAAATTTAATAAATATGCCTGCATAATAATACTTTTGATCATGAGGCACAAACTGCAGCAGGAGCATGATTTTTTTTGTTGCTTGTAGGTAAGCCTTTGACCACAATCTCAACTGATGGTAAGTGATGATGTAGTTGAAGGTGTTAACAGGCTTAACCTAGAATTCGCTCTCAAGGATAGCTGCCGGAACACACCGTTAGGTGCTGGGCGACAGATTTTCTACTTGAGGGTGGTCGCTAGCTAGGTGGGCATTTGCAAAATGCCCATCCACCATGCGGTGAAGCTCCAGCCCGCGGCGAGATTCGAACCAAGGACCTGCTGCACGGGCAGTCCATAGCCAATGCCACTGAGCTATCACTTTAAGGTCTTTTATTTTGCTAGGCTTTAACGGTACTGTTCAATGGTACGCATCTTCAGGCTCTCGCCGAATAGTTCTTGCAGTACCTCTTCCATACTGCGAAAACCATTTGTTTATGCCATAAGTCATAGCCATACATCATTAGTTATTATTATTTTTGGAACCGGCTAGGACTCGCGTAATATTTACCAGATATTGCTCTGGCCAGTTTCGAACTTATTTGAAGTTCTTCGTCTGGGAGTCACGATTGTGCCCAGTGGCGAGCGCGGGCCTCAGCACGTAACTGGCGTGGAGACGGTTGTGCCGCAGCTGTCAAAGTCAGAATTCCTGCGTCCGAACTGTCACTTCGGCTTCACACTGTGACTGTCACTGTCGTTTTGACAGGTAGGATATCATTCGTTATGCCAAATTCAGCGTGTCGCGAACTACCGCGAAACTTGCAAAGCTTGAGTAGTCTATGGGTTATCTATGGGTGATGTTTTTTGAAGTTGATTTTCATTTTATTTGCTGAAGCTTATTTTAAATTGAAAATAAATTTAATTGGTGTCGGTGAACATGGAAATGAAGCGAAACGAGGTTTTCGGATCCCGGTGAGTGTTCTGTAACCTATTGTTAAAGTCAATAGGGAAATTAGGAAACAAGATGAATGTTTAAGAACTTTAGATACGATTACATGAAATGTAATCTAAAAGAAGCAAGCATGAAGTGCCAAGCTTGCGGTGGCTTGGGACGGACTATAAGGGGAGTTGAGGAGGTCCGTGGGGGCCCTAGGCCCCATGCTAAAATATAATATGGCACGAATTTTGAATAGTTCTCATAATGATAATGTGTAGTTGTTCTTGTTTCCTGGTTAACCTTTGATACTTGTTAAATTCTTGTCGTCATATGAATATGTCCTTTCAACTGTACGGTCTAGGCTTTCTAGCACAAATGGCGACAAAATGGTGGAGATGCTGGGATATGTGAAATAGGCTCGAATCGTGTAGATTTGAATGACGTAGTTCAGCTCCGAACGAATCTGGAGTTGAATGACGTAGAGTGCCGCCGAATTGTAAGCTGTTCAATCTCTTAGATACGTGGAGTTGAATTACATATTGCAGTGTGTCTACCTGTACTGTGACGAAGTTAAGCACGTAGCCTAGCTCTTAAGGTATCTGGAGTTAAACTGAATAGAATCGCGACGAATCGCGTGCTATAAGCCTTAGGGTATCTGGGCTGACTAAAATGGACACGTGGCTATTTGAATCACGTGGTCTGGCTCCTAAGGTATCTGGAGATGAACTGAATAGACTCGCGATGAATCGCGTGCTCTAACCCCTAAAGCATCTGGGACCAACTGAAATGGACACGTTACTAAGTAAGTCACGTGGTCTGGCTCCTAAGGTATCTGGAGATGAACTGAATAGACTCGCGATGAATCGCTTGCTCTAACCCCTAAAGCATCTGGGACCAACTGAAATGGACATGTTACTAAGTAAGTCACGTGATCTGGCTCCTAAGGTATCTGGAGATGAACTGAATAGACTCGCGATGAATCGCGTGCTCTAACCCCTAAAGCATCTGGCACTAACTGAAATGGACACGTAACTAAGTAAGTCACGTGGTCTGGCTCCTAAGGTATCTGGAGATGAACTGAATAGACTCGCGATGAATCGCGTACTCTAACCCCTAAAGCATCTGGGACCAACTAAAATGGACATGTGACGAATTGAATCACGTGGTCTGACTCCTATGGTATTTGGAGATGAACTGAATAAACTCGCGTTAAATTGAGTACTCTGACCTTTAACGCATCAATTATTGTATGATATATGAAAATTTGAATCACGAATAGTTATTTTATTTTTCGAGAAAAGCTAAATAAATTACAAAAATAATGATAATTTATTTATTGAATTACGCTGAATTTATCTACGTAAAGCAAATTTTATATTGTATATTATCTTTTATTCTCTTTTACTGTGCACCTAGAATACATAGAAATTGGTCATGTATGCGCAGCCTTGCAAGCTGTGTTGGTCGTTTATGAGCACCCTTACGATATTTTGTCTACGGCAATACACTGGCAGTGTATACAATCCAACCAAATGAATATGCTATGACGTTTTGACAACAATGGTGGTTTTTTCCTAGTTCATAAGATATTTTGAATTCCACCGTATTATACGGATTGACGGTTTCCGCAATTGTATTTTTGTTTTTTTATGAAAAATATTCGTTGTGTTTGAATTTGGATGTTTCTTTCTTTACTAGGTAATCTTTTGATCAGCGGTTATAGTATTTATCTGAACTTTCTCGAAAAACTATGTAAGATCGTAGAGTGCTTATTGTGTCCGCTGCGTTCCCGAGAACGTGGAAAATACTTATTTCAACGCTTGTCGCTGAAGACTTTAAGCTTGTATCAAAATAGAAGAAGCCTACCGCGTTGAAATCAAGTTGCTAGATACACGTTTATGTGTTGTAACAGAAGAAGGATTATATCTGATACGAATATCAGATGTGGGGGATGCGTTTGAAGATGTTGTAGAAGCAAAATTAAAGCTAAAACGAATTTTAGATCGGTATTCGTCTGCTTTACAAAATTTCATTGAAAAGGCTGAAAATCCGTCGACCGAAACTGTGACGACATGCACCGGAAACCAGTTAGAAGATGATGAAGTGCAAGCCAAACTGGAAACATTGCTACAATTACACTCAAATAGAAGTTCCTCTACAAATACACATCAAATCAAACTACCAACCCTTCAGCCACCCAAATTTTCTGGCGACATACTGTCTTTCCACCAATTATGGGACAAGTTTGAGGCCACGATCGACAAACGAGATCTAGAAGATGTTGATAAACTGGCTTACTTGATGGCAAGTTTGGAAGGAAAGGCGCTTGAAGCAGTAAATGGGTTAGGGGAGACAAATAGCAACTATAGTATCGCAGTTGAAACTTTAAAGCACCAGTTTGGTAACAAAGACATTTTGGTGGATGCACATTACAATGCTCTTAAACAACTACCGGTAGCGCTTGGTCTAGATAAATGTAGACACACATATAACGCAGTTGAACCTTGTGTGAGTTATGACTTTACATTTTCTATGGCGGTTGCGGAAGGTCTGGATACAGAATATCCAGAAAGATCGCACGATTGTAAGTCCAAAGATATTCCTCAAATAAATTTACTGGAAATAGACCACAATGACAACCCAAGAAAGAAAACCTTAAACCCAGAGGTGCAAGAAATTCAGAATCTACAAAGAAAGTATTTTAGAGATGAAATAATGGGTAAACATACCCATCTCAGCAGAAACCTGGATCTGTTCTTAGACGTTGATGGAATTCTAAGATGCAACGGAAGAATGGCAAACACTGACTGGTCTTATGAAATGAAACACCCCATACTGCTCCCTAAGGATTGTGAATTCACATGGAAGATGATATCAGAGACACATGAGAAACATTATCACGTGGGTATAGCGCACACACTTAGCATTATCCGTCAAAAATACTGGATACCTCAAGGCAGATCTCAGGTTCAGAAGGTTATAAAAAGGTGCCAACAATGTGCGAAACATGGCGGTGGACCATATAAATTACCATCAACTCCAGCCTTACCACCTGAAAGAGTTACATACGGCCCACCATTTACATACACGGGCATCGATTACTTTGGGCCAATGTATGTGATTGCAGGTCAGGAAAAGAAGAAGATGGGTTTGTCTCTTGACATGTCTTGTAGTTCGAGCCATCCACTTAGATTAGAAATGGTCAACACCTTAACTCCACAGGAATGTCTGCTTGCTTTAAGAAGATTCATAGCATCTAGAGGAAAACCTACAATAATTGTTTCTGATAATGCCCTTCGGTTTAAATTAACATCTGATGTGCTATCAGACTCATACTGCAGTCAAACAAACACAAAATGGAAATTCATACCACAACTGGCCCCTTGGCATGGAGGAGTATATGAGAGAATGTTAGCAGTCGTGAAACATTGCTTAAAACGTACACTGCAGAAACATCTAGTTGGTGACAGTCAACTGTTTACAGTAATTAAGGAAGTCGAAAATGTTTGTAATTCAAGACCACTGACTTATGTAAGTTCAGAACCAGGACACATCTTGAAACCTGCAGATTTTTTCTCATTAGGAAATTGCTTACTGCTCGAAAGTTCAGAGAATCTCAGCTTAGCAACAGCCACACCTAGCAAACAGAGCCTGATTGACAGTTGGAAACGGGGTCAAAGAATAATTACTGAATTCAAAGCTATGTTTATTGGACATTACCTGGTTAGCTTGAAAGAAAGGTACCAACATTCCCACAAACAACCAAGGGTAAAATCATTCAAAGAACCTCGCATTGGTGATGTAGTCCAAATAAAAGGAGAAGCTAAGAACCGTGAAAACTGGAAGGTTGGGAAGATTTCAACGCTCATTAAGAAGAGAAAGCAAATGAAGAATCCAAAACGCAAGTACCTGTATGTAAGAATACAGTGTGGAAATCTTCATGATCAAGATACTGAAATGAATAATGAACCTTATCAACAGCTTGATGTGGAAGAAAATGCTGAATTTTGTGATAGCTTCCCTGTGAGTAATGAAACAAGTGACAATCTTCCAGATGTTCCACACTGCACTAAAGAAAATGAAAACTCTGAGTCTCTAAATCAAAATGTATTACCAGAAATTACAAGTAGGAAAGACCAAGGTGACTATTTTCCTCAAACAAATGATACCATCCAAATTGACTTTAGAGAAGAGGTGAACGATAATTATAACGAACGAAACAGAAGGGAAGCGGCTATAAAAGCAAGAGAAAAGATTGCTGAATGGACTCGCTTACTGGCTGTTCTGCTAAAATAAAAACCAGCCCTGTCTCTCGGGAGTGTCGCGAACTACCGCGAAACTTGCAAAGCTTGAGTAGTCTATGGGTTATCTATGGGTGATGTTTTTTGAAGTTGATTTTCATTTTATTTGCTGAAGCTTATTTTAAATTGAAAATAAATTTAATTGGTGTCGGTGAACATGGAAATGAAGCGAAACGAGGTTTTCGGATCCCGGTGAGTGTTCTGTAACCTATTGTTAAAGTCAATAGGGAAATTAGGAAACAAGATGAATGTTTAAGAACTTTAGATACGATTACATGAAATGTAATCTAAAAGAAGCAAGCATGAAGTGCCAAGCTTGCGGTGGCTTGGGACGGACTATAAGGGAAGTTGAGGAGGTCCGTGGGGGCCCTAGGCCCCATGCTAAAATATAATATGGCACGAATTTTGAATAGTTCTCATAATGATAATGTGTAGTTGTTCTTGTTTCCTGGTTAACCTTTGATACTTGTTAAATTCTTGTCGTCATATGAATATGTCCTGTCAACTGAACCTAGGCTTTCTAGCACAAGTGGCGACACAGCGTTTGGTACACATCTAAAACAATTAATGTCTTTGTTGTAAATTAATATTAAGAATAAATCACCTAGATAAACTACGTATCTCCTATGGAAAATATCTTGTATCCTTTAGTGAAGGTTGTTTTTCAATAGGTATTGTCATCTGTGCACACCTTTTTTTTTTTTTTTTTTTTTTTATTCTAAATTTTTTATACAGGGTTTTTTCTTAAAGACTATGCCACCCTTATTGTTATTCCCTTATCGTATTAAACAGGAAACTTATATCTATTATTAATTTAAGCCTACTCTTGCCCAGTACTAGGTGTCTTTAAGACTACCTGGTATAGGTCATAAAGCTTTCTAGCTTCTTTGGAGTCAGGCTGCGACAGCAATCCGTTGCACCCTCCTACCTGCCAGAAAGCATGGCTGTATACAAATAATCGCCGGCGCAGAGTATCGTTACGGGAACACTCCATTAAAACATGGTATACATCTTCTATTTTGTCACATTCGTCACAATTTGGACTGTCCGTTTTCTTCACCATGTACCCAAATTTTTTAAAGGAATGTGCCCGGATTGAAGTCTCACCAAATCTTCTTCGTTTTCCGTGGTTTTTGGGGAGCGACATGGAAAGAAACATAAATAGTTACAGCACTGTGCACCCCTTAAAAATACTATAAAATATGCTCCTATTCTCTACCTAACATTATCTACTATAAATATCATTACCTAATATTTTTAAGAGCAGACAAGAAGACAAATGATAATATAACGTGAAACCTATTGTATGGTTGGTTATTACCTGTATAAACAACAGCTTTGTTCAATGTAACCACGATCTTAATGAGGGTATCTAGGATCAAATCATCGTCAAATAAATTATCTTCTGATTCAATTAATTCACTTTGTTCCATAAGCTTACAATTGAAACGAAATATGTTTTTTTTTCTATTGGGAGGTGGAAATCCTCATGGATACCAGGGCGTTACTGCTTGTATGCTTGATCCAAGCGCCAACCTCCTGGTTATGTCCGACTCCGCCAGTTGCCTGACGACCTACGGACTAAAACCATCCTCCCTCTGTCTTACACTGTTGCTGTTTATAATGCAACATCTTTCTAAGCTGAGGTTTTTTAACAAAGAAATTGAAAAACTTTTTTTTTCCTATGGTCACTTGTTTTGTTACCAATTATTTTTTTTTTTTTTTTGTTTTTTGTTATTAATTTATTGTTGTTATATGATATACAGTTCAACTAACAAACATTATGACTTTCTATAATTATACATAACAGACATGCACAGGTAAAATTTACAAAAACTACATATCAGATTTAATTGCTATGAATTACACATTTTCATATTTATGTTAGAGTAAAAGTGTTAGAGCCGTTTTCTTTTCCAACTCTACTCAGAACGGTCTGTGCAAAGTCGAAAAATATCGGACGGCAGTTGTCATCACCAATAATAATATTTAAATTTTCCATTGTGATTGGGCAGTCCATTCTGCACTCGCAATTGTACCTTGAGAGATGAAAACGCGGGCAGTCCGTGAGCAGGTGTTCTATTGTTTGGTCTTTATCGTTGTTGCCAGTGCAGAATGGAGTGTCCATGAGTTTAAATCTAAATAAATATGCTCTGTTACCACCATGACCGGTAAAAAGCTGCGTTAAAAAATTGTTTATTTTAATCTTCTGTAGTACTTTATATGCAATCTTGACGTCTGGAAAGAACTTTCGTGTGAGCGCTCCGGTAGAGAAATGTGTGTATTGGTGCTGCCATGCGATAGTTGTAGTGTCTCTGATATGGCGCTTAGCGTAATATAAGGGGAATAAGTCGTAAGCTGGTTTTGATTTATTTTTTAATGCCGCGGACTTCTCTAACTCGTCAGTTCTTTCGTTCCCTGCTATTCCGACATGTGCTTTTATCCATTTGAGGAGAACTGGTCCTCCTTGTTTGGTCATCAAGTCGATGAGCTGACGGATTTCAATATTAACGAAATATGTTATTGCACAGTATGAGAATGGTTTTTTTTAATACTATCCAAAAACGTAAGGTATATATTTAGTTTTTTTTATGCTTGATAGGTCTGCCTTTGACCACAGTCTCACTTGATGGTAACTGATGATGTGGTCGAAGATGTTGTTCACGCTAAACTAGAATTACTGGCTCTCAAGGACAGCTGCCGGAACACACCGATAGGTGCTTGGCGACAGATTTTCGAGAAGCGCTCAATAGTAATGTCACTAGCGGTCACCCATCCAACTCATGACCGCGGGTGACGTTGCTTAACTTTGCTGATTGGTTAAGAACAGCTAAGCAAACTTCGCTTCGAGCGCTTCAGATAATATTCACAATATTTTACTCAACTTATATTGCATTTGCAAGCTGTTTTTATCTTTATTCTTCATCATATTTATCCGTAAAGTTAAGATTTGTTACTTTTTCAGTGACATAGACAAAATAATGTAATTTCAATGTTTCCAGGACACTTTTTAAGAGACTTTTATCAAAAGTTAAGGTTGACTTAGGGACTTATTTGGTTTAAACTTTGGACACAGCTTTTAAAACTTAAGGACATTTGGAATTCAATTTGGGAGAAAAAAATAACTGACCTTGTTTTTAACGTTAAGGTGGTTAGGGCATTTTGCGTGTTTGTGTTAAAAGTGGGTTCTTTACGATAACCGTAAGGAAAAAAATGCAATGGCTGACCCCAGGTCAAACGCCGCAACAGTGTCCCAAAGCAAAGTTTACCAATAAAAACGTAATGGTAACTGTTTGATATAAAATATGTCTTATCAAATTAGACTTTAAGCGAAGGAAACAAATTCGTCTGCATTTTAATTCCTTTAAAATAAACGCAAAAGTTCTCCATTTCTTGGATAATTCCCAAGACTTGAGGTTAATATTGCAAGAAAGATTAATCAAACTGCAAGTCCACAGTAAAACAGCTGTGATATTCTGAACTTGGATTGCGCTATGTTCTCTTAAGGGAAATAAAAGCCAACTCTAATTCGAGATAACGTAATTCATTTTAACTGTTTCTTTAAAACGGTGATTTAAATGCTGATAAGGGCTTTATTTTAGGCGGAAGATTGGGTTTTACGACTTCCAACAACACCGCTGGGATTGTAATGAAAAAAGTTAAGGTCAATTTTCGTATATACAATTCAGTTACAAGATCAAACAGTTATGTAGTGTTGATCGTAAATTTTAAATATTGTATATATATATAATTATAACTATGCACTATAGTACAGCATTGCTAAATGATTAAAATTATACGCTTAACTTAATCCAGCATATTGCTAAGAGTGCAGAGTGGAAAAGAAATCTACAACTACGGGGTAGTTAGTACTCAAGTAATGCAGAGAGATTGTTCCCAAAACACGTATAGTGCCCGAAGGTTTCTTTTAACGATTACCACTAACCGCTTCCAACGGTTTCCTAACGGATTTTGCTTTCTAAACATAGTCCCTAGCAATTTTATATTATCAGTTAAATTATTTCGAAGATCAAATATAGTGTGTGTAGAACTGAGTGCGCTTATTGACTGCGACACGCGTGGCTAGTAGCAAATTGGCACGAGAATTAACATGTTTGTTTGTATTTTTCGACCTGGTCTGAACTTCCTGGAATTTGGCGTAAAGGTACAAATTTAATTTAAAATAAGAGTAAATTGATCTAGATTTTTTAGGAATTTGCGGAATTTTTTGAGATATCGGTAGGTAAGATGGTTGAAATTTTAAGGTCAAGAAAAGGTCAAGCTATCTTATTATTAAAGGACTTCCATTGTAAATATCAAGCGAATTTTATTGTCTTAGACCTTATTATATTTTTTTGTTTTTGTCCAAAATGTGCCTAATTTAGGATACTGCCAGGTCTTAATTTGTCAACCGGGAGAACCGGTTGCGCTAGTGTCCGTATGACACAAACAGAATCCTTACAAATTTTTAGACACATAAAATACTATTTTCCCCGTTTTTTTTTTAAAGTTCTAAAAGGAGCACCATATAATCTAATGCGGAAGCCAGTGAAATACAATCGCCGTTTAATTTCAACGGCATAGACAACAAAAGGTTTATTTCAATTTTATGTACAAAATGCGCTTCCTAAATAATGAAAAGCTGTAAAACCTGACTTTTACGCCGCGTAATGTAGCCGACAATCAGTTCAAACCACCAGAATATGAAGAACCATGGCTAATTTCACAAAGGGCGTTTATTTTGGGTCATTGTAGAAAGGTAACGTAGAATGTCAGTGATAACTCTGTGATAAGTCACTGTGTTTATTCTTTCAGTAAGGTTAAGTGCTTGGACCCCATTGAAGCTCGGCCTTATTGTCGTACTTATTATCGTTTTTAATAGCTGGGTCTTCGTTAGTAAAATTTGCGTTTGCATTTTACCTGTGTATTAAAACACAGATTTCCATGAATGTGAACATGTGAAATTATGAATTCGAGATTGCTGTTTTCAGCACTACGTACTAGAGTAAGTAAAAGTTAAACAACCTTTTATTCAACTACACATTTACAATCTATTTTACTATTACATTGCATTAATAATTTTTCAACACACTCATTACGGGCCTTTAAATGCACTGATTTTAGTGTCATAATATAGTTTATTACGCACTCGTGCTTTTTTTTTTTTACTTTACCGTACTAGTGTTTTAAATAGAAAAAATAAAACAACGTTTCCACACTTCTCACCAAGGAGATTGTAGTTTGTTTCGTTAGTTTTTCATATAAAACAAACCAAAGAGTTTTTTACCTACTGAAGTAGAACTTTAGAAGATTTAATTATAAACCTTCTTTATCAGATTATTATTCAAAATTGTAAAAGATCAAGAAAATATTTTTCGTATCGAAAATTTCGTATTCGTTCCTCGCAAGTGTGTTTAAAAACGTCGTATGAAACACTCCATTTAACCTAAAACCAGTCTCGATTGTAATAAACTTCGCGCATTTGTTGCATAATTTACTATTCTTGATATTCATGATACAAATTATTAATTTATATGATAATATTATTATATGTCAAGTTTCGTAATTCTTATTTATTATAATTTATTTAATGGATTACATACATATCCAATTATATAAAATAGTGTGTATACTATTATTACAATACTGTACCAGGTCTATTATTTATGTATAGATGTCGTAGCCCCCCCCCCCCCCAGTTGTGACCACCCACTCTGGCTATCCTCATCCACTATACTCCGTGTCTTTGTGTGAAAACGTCTTCCCATCGTCTGTTTGGTCTTACTCTTTTCCGTTTATCTTCTCTCGATATCCACTCCATGACTTTTTTAGTCCATCTCTGGTTATCCATTCTACTGATATGCCAATTCCATTTTAAAGTTCTAATAGTATGAATTATGTCTTTGACTTAGGTTGTCATTCTAATAGTATTGTTATTTATTTGGTCAGATAGTTTTATCCCTAGCATACTCCCTTCCATTTTTTTCTGACATATTGCTAATCTGTTTTCATCTTCTTTCCTCAGGGGTTCCTACTCCCTTCGTGATGAAAAACTCTTGTCCGTCTGTACCGAGTCGTATTTTTGAAGAGCATTTTGCGTATATATTATTTAGAATCTTTATGTATCCTTCATCCTTGCTGCGTAAGTGCTTGCCAAATTGCTTTGTGTACTATACATACGTACTAAAGTAGCTCTTTTAAATAAAAAACAATTCGCAAATTGATGACAACTGGGGCATGCGCAAGGCAAGTTATTGAAGTTCGAACTACTATAAATGTAACAAAAATGGATTTACTTTAAATACTATGTACTGTACTATATCAGCCGGGTTGTCCACTGCTGAACACGGCCTCCTCCATTATGCGGGGGTTTGCCACGCTTGGCAGGTGTCTTGGAAATCGCAGTGTGAAATATCATTTCCTCGGAAAGCGCTGCTGCCCACCTTCTGGTATGTTACCCTTAGTCGCCTCTTACGACACCCATGGGTAGAAGGAGGGTGACATTCTCGCCCGGCACTTCACGGGAGATACTATAGGTACTATTAGTAATTTTACTTTAAATGTTTACTATAAATTAACCCAAATATACTTCATTGTTTGTTGCCCTTGACAGCCAAGTTATTTTGCGTCTCGTACCTTTGAAATCTATGGTACGCTAAGGATAATAAGTTTTCACCCACTTCGCCCTTGGTTCAATTCTAGAGTCCTTCACTTCCTCAAGTTTCAGTACAAGTCAAGCCAAATAGCTTTGCAGCTTTGCATAGCAAATAACTATTTATTATTCTAAATCTGCTTTGCTTCTAGATGGCTTGTTTACATTAGGTCAGGTTACATAACTCACAAGGCGGGAACCGTCATAATACATTTCACATAATTCATAATACATACATTCGAATAACTACATTTCACGATAATGAAATACGGAATCAATAGGTACAAAACAACTTTGGTCTATCTTAAATTCAATCAGACGTTTATTGCTCGCTCAAATTCAATTACGACCTTTGAGCTTGCACGTTACGAACCTGCTCGTCGATGCTAGGTCTTCTATTTGGCAAAATAGGTTATATCGACAGGAAGATAGCTGAAAAACTGTATAAAATAAATAAGTAAAAAAGTTCAAGCTTGTCTTCACGGTACCTATATTCTCATGAGGAAAGGGTTATTCTTTAGGCATTTTGGGTTAACTCTGATCGGGAAACTATCGCAACAGAAGTGTATACAACACGATCTCTAGCTCCCCCCAAATAGTGGCGTGCCCCCTTCTAGGGAGGCATGCCCCTCTGGCTTTTTTTAAAGTAGACAAACACTCCAGGTGTCTTCCAATACTGATTGGTAAAAATCGACGGGTAATAAATAGAATCTAGTGAGAATAAAATCAAATCGCAATATAACTAAAAAAACATGAAGAAATAGCGATAGAAAAAATAAAGAAATAAACATCTGAAGCGCTCATAGCGAAGTTTATTGTTTTTATTTTTTTATTAGCTGTTCTTAACCGATCAGCAAAGTTAAACAACGTCGCCCGCGGTCATGAGTTGGATGGGTGACCGCTAGTGACATTACTACTGAGCGATTCCGTGCTTCGAAGGGCACGTTAAGCCGTCGGTCCCGGTTGTTGTCTTAGGATGGCAGTCCCTACAGCATAGTGATAGGGCATTTTGCGAATGCCCGCCTGGCTAGCTACCACCCTCAAGTAGAAAACTTGTCGCCAAGCACCTGACGGTGTGTTCCGGCAGCTGTCCTTGAGAGCCAGTACTGCTACCAGTACAGGTTAGCCTGTACAACATCTTCGACCGCATCATCACTTACCATCAGGTGAGATAGTGGTCAAAGGCTAACATATGAGGAATATAAAAAAATAAAAAAAATTTGGTTGACTTTATTCCTGTTATAAAAGTCCCGTTTATGTTTTATATGAACAATGATGAAATTACTCGAGTAAATTTAAGTCGTGGTTTGCTATTAATTGCTTTCGGTATTCTATATGTAGATGTTCAACTCCACTTACATTAAATACTCTCAGAGTTTAAGTAAACAGGGTGCGATTCTCCAAATTGCTGTTCCAAAGCGATTTACTTGCAAAGGAAGCACTTTTCAGGAGTTCCTACAGAAGCAGTCCGTGAGATTCTTCGATCAACTAATTATAACTTGGTTGTTTTAACCATTTACTTTGTATATTATATAGTAGTCTATACCCCTTATTTTGAAGCGCTCGTAGCGAAGTTTACTTACTTGTTCTCAACCGATCAGCAAAGTTAAGCAACGTCACCCGCGGTCATGAGTTGGATGGGTGACCGCTAGTGACATTACTACTGAGCGTTTCCGTGCTTCGGAGGGCGCGTTAAGCCGTCGGTCCCGGTTGTCATCTTAGGATGGCAGTCGTTATAGCATGGTGGTAGGGCATTTTGCGAATGCCCACCTGGCTAGCTACCACCCTACAGTAGAAAATCTGTCGCCAAGCACTTAACTGTGTGTTCCGGCAGCTGTACTTGAGAGCCAGTACTTCTAGGTTAGCCTGAACAACATCTTCGACCATATCATCACTTACCATCAGGTGAGATAGTGGTCAAGACTAACCTAAGAGCATAAAAAAAAAAATACACGCGGTCGGAACCGCAGACGGAAAGCTAGTATGTAATATACGGGCCGACGTTAGGACAACAAATTGAAGGTTTTATACTAATACATAAAAGGTGAAAATAAAATCTGAAGCGTAGCTGTTATTGATCCCCAAGCCTTCTGCCAAGCGTGGGGATTATAGCAAACCCCCCTTAATGGAGGAGGCTGTGTTCAGCAGTGGACAATCCGGCTGATACAGCTATAAAATAGTAATTAGTTCTTCTCCTCAGAAACATTGAATTTTCTTCTTGAACTTGTACTTATCTTCGGTGCGATCAGTTTGGTTATAACGAATCCATTTTTAAAATTTTGAAATAAGGAGAATTAAATTTTTGGACTAACACAAGGTCGTAGCCACCACGTGCAGCGTGCTTTGAGATTGAACTTTATTGAATTTATAAATTTTATTTTTCGTTGCAAACTCCGAATTGACAAGTTCATTTACCTTACCACTTAAACCATTTTTTTCCGAATTGAAATTGAATTCTAAATTTATATAAATGTTATATTATGAATTAAGTTTCAAAAAAAGACGTTTGCTTCTTTGTCATATAAGCCTTACAGTTCCGTTTACGAATTCGGAGTGTAAGTGATCCAAATGAATGTCTTTAAGGCTGTAAATCGTATAATAATGCACGAAATTGCAGCATTGACATTCAGCGACTAGAAACTATCTCCACCAGATGGTCGGCCTTATATGCAAGTTTACGTCAAAATTCCGCTTTAATGCAGTAATGCCTTATGTTTAGGCATCATCTGTATTGGAACTTTATATCATAAAAAAATTAAACTAGCTTAGTGGAATTAGCTGAGTGTTGCTGCACATTTGGCACACAACAGGGCTCATGAAAGTTAGCTTTACAATATTTGCATTTGTGCTGCTTTTAGGGCGCAAAACGTACCGACGTGCATATTTCGTGTATTGTTTCGCATGGTGCAGATGTTTTGAGGCGTATATTGAAGTTGTTTCTCCAAATTTAACTTTTTTGTTTGCATAAAAACCTAGATATAGTGCACAAGATACCTATTAGCTCAAAAGTTTCAAAGAAAGATCTGTTACAACGCCATAATCACGTACTAGCTGTTTGTATGAACAGTAAGACGGTTTGGTCGCTCTTAAAGCGAAAGGTAAGGCCAGTTGATCTCGTGCATTTGGCGGTCGCACGCGCATCATTTATTTAGCAAAAAATGCAATAAGTTCTAATCAAAAGCTGGCTCGCAGCCTTACTATTATTTTGTTATAAAAACTAACGTGGTTTTCACTCATTTTAGTAAATAATACAGGATAACTCACGTAAATAAGTCAGATGTATGCGAGACGTCAACGCGGGCGTCCCGAGCTCTCCTTGAAAAAGACCACCGGATGTGGTTGAAACTATAGTCGGAGCTATCTGACTTACTATTATCGACTAATCATATTTTCGACTAAACTAAGTTGGTTTTCGATTCAACTATAGTAATTATGCGCAAATAGCTTTTATACTTATTATCCTTATTACGTTAATAAATTTTATAAGTATAAGTTCCAATTTGTAAGTTTTATATTCTTGAGGACATAAAGTATTCTTCAAGGTACTGAGTTTCCTTGAAAGTCATAATGACCCTTTCCGAACGTAGGCCGTTAACTTTTACTGTTCCGAAAACCCTCACAGCTGCTGAGCTTACACGACTAGCTCATGATATGACCTAGAACAACATTATTACTTCTAAAACCATCGATTTAAATAAAAAAGGAAAAGTATTCGCTTTAATATTACTACAATATAAACTGGAGAAAAATTAGCACAAGCATATACATAAAGCACACAGCAACACTTCCATTGTATATGATACGTTTTAATGAATGACAGAGACAGGAAGTCCATCATGCAGCACATGCACAAACGCACACCACTGAGACTCAACCAGGAGACGTCGTCTGATTTGATATTGCCATGTTCTAAACACGCACGCCGTTTCTGCCGGTTTTTGTAAGTTTTTTGTTTTATTGTATAAAACAGTAATAAAATCACACAAAATTGCATATATATTTAAAGTTGATCGTGGATGGGTGACCGCTATTGGTACTTCCTACTGAGCGCTTCTGAGCTTCAGAGCACGTTCCAGTTATGGTCTAAGGATGGCAGAAACATTTTGCAGTTGTCCGCCTTTATAATTAATTCAGATACTGTGTTCTTCAATAATTACTGCCTCGTTGTAAAAACAGCGATTTGTAATCTTGGGTTTGATCCGGGGACAAGTTATAAAGTTTTTCTGACAAAGTAATTTTGAACAGTCTGGAGTCTGAAACTGGGCCCGATAGATGGCAACAGGCTTGCTCTCTAATAAATAGTATAAAAGCCGGGTGGTATGAAAATCGTATAAAATTGTCGGGGGAATGTGGATGTTGAGATACCTCACGCTACGCTTACGCGGGGAATACAGGCGTGACGTAATCGTGCATTTTAGCTACATACACATTTCATAGAAATACGAAATTTGAAATCATCACAATCATACCCATCATATCCTTATCCTACCTATATGGGGTCGGTGCAATGTTTATCCAACACCAAAAGGACAGCTCTACCACAGAATATAAAAAATTAACAACACATAAAAAATAACGTTGCATTTATGGCCGGCCCCTGACTTGGCCTGATATTTTAATCGGTGATCATAATTATAATAACAATTATTCTAATTAGAGTCACCAGAATTGAAAACACACTATAAAAAGTAAAGAAAGAACATTTCACAGGTACAAGGTATAAATTTATATAACATAACTAATTTTCTTTCCAAATTCAACATGCTAACAGAAAAAGCTCGGAGCTCTGCTTAAAATGGTCACTTAGTAAACCAGTTTATTAGATTATGCGATTATCTCTGAGGTATATTATGGCAGGAACAAATTATTGTAAAAGGCAAGGATTACGCCTAGCTACTCAGCCTTTATTAACTCCACGTTTATTTTACGCGAGCACCAAAAAGCTAAAGGTGTTTAATCGGGTTATGTCTATGTAGTTACCGGCATAAGATTACATGAAATCGTAGTTTACTTTTGTATCGTGTTAGAGTACACTTTTTAAAGCACAATATTTCATTCTTATGCGAGGTCTTTTTGCGAATACTCACCTGGCTAGCTACCCCACACAATTACTTCTAGGTTAGCCTGAACAACATCTTCGACCACATCATCACTTACCATCAGGTGAGATAGCGGCCAAAAGGATAACCTATCAGGCATAAAAATAAAAAAATAAAAAAAAAATTACTCTACTTAAGGGTGGTAGCCAGCTAATCTGTCGCCAAGCACACAACATATGTTCCGATAGCTGTCTTTGAGAGCCGGTTACCAATCTAGTTTAATGCCGTTTACCTTTTCGCCCACATCATCACATATCAACAGGTGAGCAAGGGATCAAAGGTAATAGGTTATACGATTGAACTGTTTTGAACGGGTGATTTGAACTGTTCCACATCCACCCTTGGTTTGACCGTATAATCCGCTTAGAGAAATAATGACCTGAACGAGGAGTAGCAAACACTTCGAAGTTTTAGAGAAAGGTTTTGCTGTGCATTAGGTGCTACAACTCCCATCTCTTAATTCAGTCATATGTATCTTAATTCAGTACCTTACATTAACAATTTTAAATTGCACTACCAAATGTCACTATAGTAAACTTACATTAGAACTTCAACGTGAGAGCGGGCTGCATGCATTGAAGCAAGACATTTGTGCGATAGAGATGGCGCTATATGAATATTATTGTTTCGTGACGGCCGTGGTACGAATCTTAGTATCAATATTTTAAGTTTGAAATAATTATGTTGGTTTTCCATAATAGTTTTTAAAAGGTGGGGCCCCAGGGCTAATTACCAATCTTATTTTGTGAATGGATATTAGCAACGTCAATTCCCAAGGAATCTATCCTATCTAGGCAGGCACACGAACTTATAACTAAAATTTAAAATGTTTACTATGTCTTATATAGAATATAATACTATATGCTTTATAGAAATAACACAATTGGGATAAGAGCAGGCGCAGGATGAAGGTACCAGTTTATCAAACTCTTTTTCAGCAAAATCAATTATAACTTTTTTTTGGAACAGCTTTGATAAATAGCTGTAATTATAATTTGTCCGTACCCTAAGTTACGTTACATTGTTTTCATTCAACATCAATTATTAATTTTATGTCAACTTTATAATTAGGTGTCTTAATCAAGTAAAAAAATAAATAAGTAATGAATCATCAAAGTGAGTGTAAAATTTTTCTTTCCTTTCACCTTTCCTTTACAAACCGTAACAGCTGAATTAACGATTAGTCGTGAGTTTCAATATAAAAGCTGCGTGAGCGGTATTTATTTTTAGAAAACCATTTAGTAGTCGTATCTTGCTGAGAATTTACCAAGTAGGTACTGTATGCACTCTATATATAGTATAGTATTTTTTACGCCTGATAGGTTAGCCTTAGACCACTATATCACCTGGTGGTAAGTGATAATGTGGTCGAAGATGTTGCTCAGGATCAACTTAGAATTACTAAGCTCTGAAAGACACCCGCCGGAACACACCGTTATGTGCTTGGCGACAGATTTTATAATACTTTTTTATGGCTGATAGGTTAGCTTGTGACCACTATCTCACATGATGGTAAGTGATGATGAGGTCGAAAATGTTGTTCAGGCTAACCTAGAATTACTGGCTCTCTTGAGGGTGGTAGCTAGCCTGTCAGGCATTCGCAATATGCCTTACCACCATGCTATAACGACTGCCACCCTAAGACAACAACTGGGACCGACTGCTTAACGTGCCTTTCGAATCACGTAAGCGCTTAGTAGTAATGTCACTAGCGGTCACCCATTGTAACGTCATATTTTCAATTAATTCATTTTTTTTACATTTTTATATCCAGCTAATCGACATTTTCTCCTCAATTTTGGAATGAAACGTAGTTTTTGTAGTCTGTAATAATTGTTCACGGCAAACTAGTGATGGTTGCGAAATTTATTGATCGCTTGAAATGGATCAATATTTGTTTGAATCGTACCTTCATAGATTGTAAATTATCGATTTACATTTTCATTGAAGTGATTAGAATCCCGCTAAATCCGTAGTTGTGTTACCTAACTTTAAAACTAAATGGTTGCTCAGGTCAATAATTCATTTAATTATATTCTTCAACTCGATTCCATATATATTACTTGTTTTTAAATTGTTCCTATAACTGTTAATTCCCCCTGAAACATAATTCTCATGGTAATTCATACCAAATGAATAAAATAAAGTTTAGATATTTACATGGTATACCATAGTGTGACATTGAGTCTACTAACTACATATATGATTACAAAGAAACAAGTTTTTACGTTGTAAACTTTTTAATAATCATCATTATAGGCTATTTACATAAATAACAATAGGATTATTAAATGTAAAAATAGATAGACAAGGGGATAAAGTTCGACCAAAAAAGCTAGGGTCGGCCTGTGAGAATAAATGGTGAGTTTGTGATAAGGCATTTTGGGAATCCCGGCTTAGCATCAGCAATAAGACCACAACATCTGTGCCTGAACATAAAAGTAATGAAGTATGTAGAAATTACCACAAAGATAGATAATGTATTTACAATTAATATGCAAATACATTTCTCTCCACAGCTACACCACTACGGCCTCCTGCAATATAAAACTATATACCTATATACCCTTGAAGACATGGATTACAATGCAGTTAGGACGCACCTGTACATTTTCTATGATAATACACTACGTGGGCAGTCCTCTTCATCCTTAAAGCATCTCATGAAATATAACATACATACAATTCCAAATTAACAATAACTGTTTAGTAAATCTATTGAAAAATAAAGTACCTAACTATGCATTATATTACTTCTATAGCATACTTATTATATCCACTGTTTTTGTATTATACCTATGTAGTTCTGTAAAAAACTAGTTTGTATAGTTACTCTTTTTATGATATTTTATTTAAATAAATTGTAATTATAAATAAAATACAGTTATAATGGCATATCTCATATATTATTAGGCAAACATATAATATCATTATTTTATTATTAAATTAAATAAAAATTCAATGCTTGAATTTTTATTTAGCTGTTCTTAACCGATCAGCAAAGTTAAGCAACATCGCGCGCGGCCATGAGTTGGATGGGTGACCGCTAGTGACATTACTAATGAGCGCTTCCGTGCTCCGTAGGGCACGTTAAGCCGTCGGTCCTAGCTGTTGTGTAAGGATGGCAGTCGTTATAGCATGGTGGTAGAGCATTTTGCGAATGCCCGCCTGGCTGGCGACCACCCTCAGGTAGAAAATCTGTCGCTAAGTACCTAACGGTGTGCTCCGACTGCTGTCCTGGACAGAGCTAGTACTTCTAGGTTAGCCTGAACAACATCTTCGACCACATCATCACTTACCATCAGGTGAGATAGTGGTCAAAGGCTAAATTATCAGGAATTAAAAAAAAAAATTCACATTCTACATTTCTTTTCAAAAGACTTTTCATTAATTTGCAAATATTACTAGTATCTTTTCTTTTACCGGCGGTATGCCTTTATTTACGAAATACTACAAACTATATACAACACAACAGTTACTACAATGAAAGCATTTAGACAACCTACAAGTCATTGCAAACTCACAGGCAGTCCAAATCCTGCAGCCCACTACCAGTTGGCAGCGTGCCCGACTTGCTGCCAGCATTGCCCCGTTGAAATGCAATCCTTATTCGTTGAGCCAAATAGGGGCCAGCATTTTGATCAGACGGCTAATCGCCCCAGAGCGCTCTGAGAAGTTTTGAAAAAAAACGATGAGCTTCCGGCCCTCGTGGACCCATCGTCTCCTCTCCAAACGGCTCAAATATGTAAGTACTACCGAGATTAGCATATTTGCGTACTAGTATCTTGTTAAATAAACATAATACAATACAATACAAAATTCTTTATTGACCATCAATCTTAAATAAAACATTTTTTTTATATTATTATTTATACTTTTACTACAGACTCTGGGTCCGTACTCTTTTGAGATCTTCCTTTTCCTTATCATATTAATACATTTTATTAAGTAATCGTTGTCTCCAATACATCAGTCTTCCTGAAGGGAAGGGTGTTAGTTTGTTAAAACTAAAGTGAGTAATTTATTTTATTTTATTTGTATACAATTATTTTTTTACATATATCTAGTTTGTTAGTAGGTGAAAAATTAAAATTTATATGGCAAGTATTTTTATTATCCTAAGTTAAAGGGCCAGCCACTGGTTCCGGCGTTGCCCTTGATGATTGTAGATGAGCCCTTACGACCCCTTCGTCCCGGTTTTTTATAGCCATTTTTAAGTTGTAGTCACAAATTACTTTTCCATTTGCCTCTGTTGCCCGCCTCATGAATCTGCCAATGGCGTCCGAGCTGTCGTCTGTGTAATAAAGAGTGTCGTGACACTGCTACTACTGCGTGTGATACGCAAATAAAACAATTAAAAACATTACAAACAATGATAAATGGTGTGATTGGACAATAGGCGGTCTTATCACTTTAGCAGTTTCTAAGAGGCAACCTTGCACGGAGAGGATTTACAGAATATTGCGGTTTAGGGTGTACAAAAAAAAAGATAAGCACATAGGTATTATAAATAAAAATAATCACAGCACACAAATAATTTTCATAAAACATTACATACACTATACTGATACAATAAATACAAAATAACTTCTAATAATATTATATACACGCAATACAACAAAATATACTATATTTTTTATAATACAATACATACATACAAACTGAGAAAAACGACTTAACGACTTAAATCAAATTTGACCTTTTACCGTTGAATTGTAACTACGTTTTTTTTTTATTTTACTACTATGTCACCTGATGGTAAGTGATGATGTGGTCGAAGATGTTGTTCAGGCTAACCTAGAAGTACTGACTCTCAAGGACAGCTGCCGGAACACACCGTTAGGTGCTTGGCGACAGACTTTCTACTTGAGGGTGGTAGCTAGCCAGGCGGGCGTTCGCCCGCCTGGCTAGCTACAACCGTCAAAAATGCCTTCCGTAAAGTATTTTCAGAATTGAACTTGTTATACGACAATAATTATTGCAGTATTGACCATAAAATATACCTGACTTTTACGGCGGTTTATATACGGTGATTATCACTATAACGTTCGACTTAATCAGCCTCATCGAAAAGTCAATATTTAAGAAAGACCACAAAATACGCCTTAAATAAAGACGAAAAGAAACATTCGCCTTCACTGACCTCGTTTAACGCCTTCTAGTTGGAAGGCGTTTTTGTACGTATTTACGATTGGTCGGTTTTTTGCCCTATACCATATAAATTGGCCATCATTAGGGCGCTTTTGACTTTAGATTTCTCAGTGCATTATACAAAGAATAATAAGATACAGTATGTCTTTATTAAACAAATACTACAAACTATATACAACACTACAGCTACTACAATACTACAGCTACTACAGTAAAAGCATTTGGACTCATAGGGAGTCCAAATGCTCTAGCCCACTATCAGTTGGCAGCGTGCCCAGCATGCTGGCAGCATTGCCCCGTTGAATTGCAATAAGATACATAAATATGTCATTAAAAAGTTTAATAGTTGTACAAAACTCTAAATGTTAGATTTGCCCTTGCCTAAGTATACCTTAAGGTATGTCAGTCAGTAAGAGACGTCGGTAACCTTCAGTGCGTCCGATTTACGCTTGAAGATATAATGGATGAGATATTAATATTCAAACATCTTGAGAAACTTATTGAATTGTGTCTGATGAACATTCCTGTCATGTCAAATTAGGTGTTTATAAATGTATTGAAAAAATAATTGACAAAGAATACGTTCTTTAACATCGTCTGGGAATTTTGATTACATTTAGTGAGATTTCTTTTTTAAAACTTTCTAGAAATATAAATTGTAATATTAAATACGTCTAGTAGTATATCTAAACACGCCTAATTTGTTTTTATTATTATTTTACTTAATATGCTGAGTATGAAGATACGCAAGCTTTGTTTTATGATGGAATGTTCGACTCTCATAAACTCTTAATAATAATATAATATTTATATGTACTATAAATACCTATAACAATATTATCAATCGGGGATTTAAACCTAATTATTGGATTACATGAGGGCCTCTTTTAATGTCTTAAAATAAGAGTGTGATGAACTTACTAGTTATAATTACTAAGTACTAGTTAGCTAAAATACCTTTTATCGAAATTCTAAGAAAACCTTTTGTGGAAGAAAATGCTCATTATTAAATTAAATTTTATATCTCTGAAACATGGGTAAATTGATACATAGATCTTGGTACCTATATGTTAGTACTTCGCAGCATGTTAGTATGTTTATCCTTGTGGCGTTATTTTTTAAAGTATAATAAATAAGTACAGCTATTTTTCATATATTTCTGAAAGGTTAGCTTTGACCACTATCTCTATATGTTAGGTGATGATGTGGACGAAAATACTGTTCAAAATCACCAAGTTTTAGTGGCACTCAAGGACAGCTACCGTAACACCGTTGGATGCTTGACGACTGATTTTCTACTTGCGGGTGGTAGCTAGCTAGGGCATCCACAAAATGAAATTTCGCCCTACCACTATGCTATAACGACTGCTATTCTAATACAACAACCGACGCGCTAAATTCGGAAGTGTTAAGTATTAGAATCCGCTAGAGGTCGCCCTTCCGAGTCTTTACCGCAGCGTACATTGCTTAACCTAGTGACCCATTATTTTATTTCCTCAACCTAGGGTTTAATTAAAACGCGGATATCTTTATACTATAAACCATTCATATGTAATAGGCTTTTGCAGTCATAGAACGTCAAACCTAGTAGCAGATTTTTAATTTGTTGTATTATTGCCGTGGCAAAAATAAAACTCATTGATTAAGGGCCTGTTTCAGAATGTTCGAGTATGTTCCAGTTATACTACCCAAAACGTAAAATAACTGAATGATAAAAATGACAGTTAACATGCAGCGCGTTTCAAGCTTTAACCGATGGATAGGCTAAATCGATGACTGGGAAACGCAAAGATACTGTTTTATTTATTAAATATGTTCCGGGTTGTGTAACCGGAACTGACTCGAACATACTGAAACAGGCCCTTAGACTAAAATGACTTGTGACAGCAGCTGTGGATATAAAAATACTAATATTTTATCTATTTTAGTAGTATTAGCTGTAGCATAGTGGTAATGTTTTAGTATTTACCGCCTAACTCAACGGTTTTTTTTAATCTTTCATAACTTTTTTTTCCTTTACTACTGACGTAAAATATCATTAAAGTAAATACCATGGAAATTTAAATTACTGCAATATAAATGGACGTCTTTGGTGACAAAAGTCTATCATATTTTGCTGGTAACAAGAGATTAAAGTTATCCACGTGTAGGTGTACCTACTCTAGTTTGGTAAAATTGTCCTTAAGGGCGAAACAAGCACAGCTCAGCTGCGCGCGCTTCAAAAATAAATCTACAAACTAATAAAAAGCAATACAATGTTAAAAATTATACAATTATTAATCATAAATCAATATACTTAGAGATTTAGAGAGTAGAATTTAGCAGGTATATTGATTAAATTTACCAAGTGTTTGGTACTGAGTGAATAACTTTATAAATGTACTCATGTTTTCAGAGACCTCTCCGTATTTCAAACTTTGGTTTGGACAATAACAATCTAGTGAACAGCTGAAATCGCTGAATAGTGGTACCTATATAGACATCTACCTGGACGTTGTGTAAACAGATGTCAGTGAAGACCAGTCACAGACAATTTTTTTTTCTCGACGGTAACCCTTTGACCACATTCTCACTTTATGGTAAGTGATGATGTGGTCGAAGGTGTTAACAGGCTTAACCTAGAATTACTGGCTCTCAAGTACAGCTGCCGGAACACACCGTTAGATGCTTTGCGACATATTTTCTACTGGAGGGTGGTCACTAGCCAGGCAGGCATTCGCAAAATGCCCTTCCACCATGCGAGGAAGCTCAAGCCAGCGGCGGGATTCGAACCATGGACCTGCTGCGCAGCAGTCCATAGCTAATGCCACTAAGCCATCACTGCTACAAATGTCACCTCGACTAAATAACCGGCCAAGTGTACTAAAAGTACTGCTGACTAAAAATTTGTGTAGCAACATACTTTGATACAGTTCAATGTTAATACATAAAATATATATCACATTTTGTAAGAAGACTACGGATATCAACGAGACAAAGCGGCATAAGCCTTTGTTCGTAGAAAAAACATCCTGCCCGTGAACGGTAATTGCTGTAATATCCACATTAATATCGTATTACAAAATACGGATCGCTATCGCAACCCGAATCCGGAGATGAGAAGATAAACGGCTAAATTGGATTGTAATCCAAATGCGAACGTATCATTTGCCATCGAACAATATTGTGAAGCTGACATAACGCGTCACCGTAGCATGTAAACGACATTGTACTGATACAATAATTGACAAACTGTACAAAAATTTTGAAAATAGAACACAAGTATAATTTAAAAAAAATAATGGCCCAAAAAATCCTCTTGCGTTTACTTATAGTACTACTCGTAACCACTCTTCTTATATCCTATTCGTTCTGTGAAGAGGAAGGTGGCGATGCAACAACAGCAGCAACTACCGGCGCCAAAGAAGATGAGGAAGAAGAAGAACCCGCAAAGAAAGGCTGCTCTATCTGGTGCTGGATACAGAAGATAGCTATGTTCGTCATATCTCAGTTGTTGAGTGGTTGAACAAATAAACGTATTTATCGGGCGAGAGTTGTGTTTTAATTAAATTAATGTACGGTAAAATGTTGGACAAAGCTGCATCTAAGGTATGACTTCATCCGTTACAGAATAAATAATAGTACCTTTAGTTTTAAACCAGACAAGCCAATTTTTGTTGTTTTTGGTGGAAGGGGTTTTTCTAGCTATTATAACTCTCCAAGAACATTACGTTAGTGTGACATCCACAGGGCATGCGATAATGCTTGAAAATTAAATTTATAACTTTCCGTACACAAAGGAGTTCTTCATTAGCTGTTCTCGAGAGCCAGTCCCTATTTAGTCTAACGTAAGGCTACAGCAATAGTAATGCCGGGTAAAATAGTGGTGAAAGGATTATCTATCAGCCATAAAAGAATATCCACGAGGAATTTAATTATCCAGATGTGTACAATCTCACTTCCTACTTTAATTTTGTACTCTTAAATGACAAGGTTTGCGTACGTTAATTTGATTTGAATATCATTTTGTGTATCATTTGTTGATGTGCATTGTACATTGTCTACATTTTTAGGTAGTTTTTTTATTGCTGATGGGCCAGCCTTTGACCTATATCACCTGTAAGTGAAAATACGGTCGAAGATGTTGTTTAGAGATGAGAAAGATGTTATGAGAAGATATATGAGAAGAGAAAGATGTTACAGACGTAGCTACTGCTTGCCTAGTTTATTTTGCGTACTACCACAGTATTATGTCGTATGGTGTATTGCTGTGGGGAGCTGCTGCTGAGATAGAGACAAACTTTATCCTACAAAAGCGTGCAAATCGAGCTATGAAATTAATGGATCCTAGGGAATCTCTAAGTGATCTTTTTAAAGAAATTGATATTCTAACTTTACCAAGTCTGTATATACTTGAAAATATTATGTATGTTCGTAAAAAAATTAGTAAATTTAAATTAAACAGAGACAATCACGATTACAACACTAGGACTAAAGATAAAATAGCGGTGCCAGGTTTCAGATTAGCAAAGACAAATAAAAGGTCTTTTTTAGGTAATTGTGTACGGTTTTATAATAAACTTCCGAAATATATTACAACACTCACAGAAGGAAAATTCAAGTTGCACGTGAAACACATATTGATTAAGAACTCCTACTACACAGTTTGTGATAACTTAAACGACAAAAATGCGTGGACAATTCCGCCTCTACCAAGCTATCACGTTTCACCTACGTAATTTAAACAAATACTGTAATATTGTATTATATAGTAAGAATGTAACACATTGTTAAAAGAACTATTAAATTGTAAAATAGTAATCAACAGGGCGAATGCGCAGTTGCGTCTGCCAGCTCCCGGCGGGCACTAACACGTTATTATTATCAGCCGGAACTGTCCTTTCCTCCTGCTGGGCAAACACCTCCCTTCCTTCCACATACTCCTTTCTGTGTAGGCCATTTCTTATTAAAGGAGTAGTAGTTTTGTAATAATTGCGAGTGGGACTCGCGCTCGACGGGTTCCGAAACTAAATATTCTGTGAATAGTTAAAGCGTCTACCTGTGACCGTTATTAGTATCGTGCAAGAAACGATAAAAAATCAAGTTTGTTGTATGGCAGCCCCCCTTAAATATTTATTTTATTTTTAGTATGTGTTGTTAAAGCGGCAGTAGAAATATATCATCTGTGAAATATTCAACTGTTTAGCTATAACCGTTGTTGAGATACAGCCTGGTGACAGACGGACGGACGGACGGACAGCAAAGTCTCAATAATAGGGTCCCGTTTTTACCCTTTGGGTACGGAACCCTAAAATAAAATAAAAATCATCTCGAAATGTTTATTAGAACTAACAGAAATCAACTCTAAGAGGTTGTTAGCATAATTCCTTTAACCCTGTAGATATGATTTTTTTTTCCTGTCGTCCAAAAATAACGACACCTTTCTAGTATTAATATTTATGTAATATTTTTACCATCATGTAAGAATGAAGAGTAACGCATAACAGGGCTTGGATACACCCAATTAGGCTGGATATTGTACAAATCGAACTGACCCTCGTTTTTTCCCAATTCGACCTCTGACAGAAATAAATGAATAGATGGCTCCTACTGATTGAAGGGCTACATCGATGCGTTCAAGGGTATCCGTCACGCTGTCAGCACTACGTTATATGGGTTATTTAAGGGCTATATATACGTCATAAAGAATCTTTTATGATATTCAGCCTTCTTTATCGTCTTTTTAGGGTTCCGATCCGGCTGTAAAATGGAGCCCTATTAATGAGACCCCGTTGTCTTTCAGTCCGCACGTTTCTCAAGTTACAAACCTGAGATTTGTTATAATGTGTAGAACGTTGACCCAAAGGTAAATTTGATGGTCATCTTTTCAATATTTTAATTTATGCAATAAGGCATGTTCTACGGATTGATTGCTCAATGGAGTAATCTGGAATTAACTACACTAGCTGTAATATAACCAAGACAAATTAGTATCTTTTTTTTATATTGTTGTGTTTGCAATAACGCTTGCTATGCGGATTACCTTACAAAATTACAAATATACGAGAGGAAAAATTTAATTAATGTGCGGGATTCGAACTCGCGTCCATCCACCCCTTTAGCCGGGGTATGCTCTAACCAATTGAGCTAACCCGTCAATGAGTCATAACTCAATTTTTTCCTATCGTTCTTTAACCATCGTATTGGATGGAGCGACATCTATAGTTCAATTTACGTTTTTACTACAGACAAGACCAATTTTGCAATTGGTTTTATACTTGTAAATGAAAGAAAGAAAGAAAGAAAGAAAAAAGTTTATTTGCAACAAATAGATAATTATAGCAAGATGTAATATAAATAAATTTTAAAATAAACATACATCTATTTGTCACAAAACGGCCTCAACTCAGCGTTATGCTGGTCGTTCAACCAGCGCTGGTCTTCCGTTAAAGCCGTTTGGGTGACATCACTGACAAGCTACTTAAGTTAGGTATAGTAAAGATATAACAATTTTTACTTCGTAAACTACGCAACCTTATATAATCCAATTTACACTAGATTCCAATATACACCTAATTATAATTTGTTTTGCTGTAATATCAAAACAAATATCTGAATAAAATCTGTATAAAAACATGTATAGTACAAATTATACATGTTGAAAACATAGCTGCTTATGTAGACAAATGTAGAGGCATCAGAGGGTATGAGTAGAGTTGCTTGTTAAAAGATAAGGGTGTGAGATGAGGTGTGGAGTGAGTGTGTATTGTGTAAGAGGGTGTGTTTGTATGTGCATTTTTTTTTTTACTTTGTTTCCTTTTATAAGGCACTTGTATCAAGCTTTAGATTTTCCTGCAATTTTTGGTGATCCGTAAGAAATTTTTTAAGTTTCAATTTGAAGCCTTGAACATTTTGCAAGTTCCTTATGGGCGGTGGAATATTATTCCAACATTTAGTAGCACTATAACGGAAACTGCCACGAAAAGCTGCTGTGCGATGTCTTTGCGTTGACAGTTGTACCGCTTTTTGTCGAGACTCATATGGTGTTTGCCTAGGCACCCAGGATAACTTTTTATATAAATAAATTGGAGCTTGGTGCTTGAGAACACCAAAAAGAAGGCATGCTAGGTGTAATTTTTGGCGGTGCTTCATTTTTAAAATAGAGTTTTTATTTAAATAGGGTGTCACGTGGGCCCTCAACGGAATATCAAAACAAAAACGTGCACAGGCGTTTTGGACTCGTTGAATTAATTTATGGGTTTTGGCTAGCAGCCGCGGGCCAAATACTACGTCCATATAGTTAAGCTTTGAGAGAACCAATGATTCTACAAGTGTTATACGCAAACTTTCATTCAAATATGGTCTTATTTTATACAATATCTTTAATTTATAGAAACAATTTTTTATTGTATTTGCTACATGTTTCTCAAACCGTAGATCACAGTCCATAAGCAGTCCTAGATTGCGTGCTTCGCATACCCGCTCTATCTCTTTATTCATGAGCATAACCTTTACCGTTGAAGGAATATTTTCGCGCTGTCTTTTACTTCCGAAGATAAGGTATTTGGTTTTTAAGGGGTTTAGTAACAAACAGTTTTGCGTCGACCAGGTGGCTATCCTGGTAAGATCTTCATTTATTTTAAGTAGAGCACTATCCATATCATTTGGTTTGAATGATATATAAACTTGTATGTCATCTGCGTATATATGAAATTTACAGTGCTTTATAACAGTACATATGTCTGCACAGTATAAAATAAACAGGACAGGTCCCAGGATTGATCCTTGAGGCACTCCTCTCTTTACAGGTACTCTATCCGATACCAAACACGAACCATCGTTACTACTTAATTTTACACACTGAGAACGACCACCAAGATAACTGTCAAACCACCGCAGAGCTTCGTTATCAAATCCATAGTAACTTAACTTTGATATTAGTAAATTAACATTTATGGAGTCAAAGGCCCTGGAGAAATCAAGTAGTACAAGTAATGTGCACATTCCCTGATCTTGGGAGCAAATTATATTGTCAGTAACATCTAATAGTGCGGTCACCGTGCTGCGTCCCTTTCTAAAGCCTGATTGTACATCAGGTAATATATTGTTATTTTCAAGAAAATCAGTTAGTTGATTACAAACAGCCTTTTCCATAATTTTTGACAAGCAAGGTAGAATACTTATTGGTCTTAGATCATTTAAATCTACTGCATTTGTATGCTTCGGTAAGGGACGCACGATTGCCAATTTCCACACATTTGGATATATGCATGTCATGATGGAAGCATTAATTAATTCCTTTATACAATCTATTGTGCTGGGAAAGGTCATTATAAGCATATTTAAGGTAATATTATCACTGCCCTCAGCATTGGACTTTAAACTTTTTATAATTTTAATAATGATATCCAAACTAATTGGTTCAATGTGAAAGACAGCGTCACCAAATTTCTGATGTTCAAAAAACGTCAGCTGCGAGATAGACACTTCCGAAGAACCTGGTATGTTTAGAAAATGGTTGTTTATAATATTAGGTTCATCGAAGAGCGATGGCAGCTCATTTTTGGTGATCGGTAATAAAGTATTTTTGATGTTTGACCATAACGTTTTGGGATCATGTATTTTGCTATTAATATTGTGTTTATGATATGCTGACTTTTCATGGAAAAGTGCTTTATTTACGGTTGATTTTAGCGTTTTGTAGTACTCCTTTTTACTATTTAATTTAAATTTATGATAATCCGCAGCGGCCTCATCGAGAAGTCTCATCATCAGTTTCACCGTGTCTGTAATCCATGGGAACGAACGGTGTTTGACGATAATAGATTTAACAGGTGCATGAAGATCAAACAGAGACAGAACGCTGTGATTAAAGAGATCCACCATGTCATTAACATCATTAAGCAAATATATTTGATCCCATTTGATCATTCTCAGATCATCATTAAACTTATTTATACATATATTCTTTAATGGTCTACAACAAATAGTGCATGCAGTAGGTTTTTCACGTTTTATATTAAATTCACAGATTACAAGGCAGTGTCCGAGATGGGATCCAACGTGTTCTAAAGTAACTGTCCTAGGTCGCAAATCTGTACAAACTATATCTATAAGTGTCTCGCTGGTTTCCGTGAAATGGGTTGGTTTCGTGACCAACTGGGATAAATTAAAACAAGATAAGAATAAATTAAATTTTATGGTATTATGATCATTAATATTCAGTAAATTTATATTTAAATCTCCTAATAACAATAAATTATCAAAATTACGAATTGAACTGATGGAGTCTGTGACTGCGTCAAAAAATAGGTCAACGTTCACCCAGTGTGGACGATATACCGTGCCGATTGCTAATTTCTTTCCGTTGAGGGTTACCATGAGCCACATTTGCTCTACTATGCTGTGCAGTGGTTCTATGATATGCAATTTCTATGATATAAATGATGACGCAACCTTATTTTTCAATATTGTTATGTTTGCAATAACGCCTGTTATGCATTATAAAATTACAAATATACGAGAGGAAAATAGTATCGTTATAATAAATTTGTATATTTGTTTACATAAAATATATTTGAATACTAACATTAAAATGTATTCACCTCGTAATCACTTTCTAACTAGGCAGACCGTTAATTATTTATTTAAAGAACTTTATTTGAATTTAGTTTCGTCTCTCAAGAAAATTTATACGGACATAAATTTATTCGTAGGAAGGAATACCAACTAATTAATTTTGTGTCTACATTGATATTGCCATCTCAAAGTAGACGGCTTATTAATTACTAACATCTACAAAAGTGATATTAAAGGATATTGGATTTCCTCATTACGAATTCCGTGGATTACATTCTATTTTCAACATAACAAGGTTGAAACTAATGCTGTTACAGATAGAGCTTTTAAGTACATCGAGTTGAGCAAACCTTATTCAAGCCAAGACGCCACCCGGATTGAAAATGTCTCAATGGTTTATTCGAGCTCTGAGGGCGGTGTATCAAAGCGGTTACCTTCACGTTTTCAGTCAATATTCAGACGCAAGATGTACAATTCTGCGAACTGTGACATGAATGGATATGTTTTCTTTGTGATATTCCAAATACCTGTCATCAATCAAGATCCTAAGCATATGTAGTAGGTATCTGTTTCTTTCCCAGAATGGAGACATGATTCCCAATATGAGTTCGGGGTTTTTTCGGATTCACTAATTTTACTATTAAAAACATATGTTAAAATTTTTGGTCATTGGCCTGATTATCTTTTCACTGACACATTTTTTATAGAGGGTATCTCATGAACTTAGCTAAAAATTTAACAGGCTGACCTGTTTTTTCACCCGAAACAACGCCTAGAATTAATGTGAAGAATATCTTTTGCCAAGCACCAAAAATATTATTATTTCTCACAGCCAGTTGCCATTTCAAATTCTAGGTTTCGTTTGGTCAAAAGATAATGGTCAAAGTCAAGCCACAAATTTCTCTAGCTATCTAGCCTAAAAGCTATATGGAGTTTGGAGGCTTTTAGACAAATAATGATACCAATCCATCCATCTTGCTCATAAGAATGCCAAAACTCTGGACGGCTGTTTTGACGAGAACAATGAAAAAAGAGTTATGTCCTCAATCGTTTTAATTTATGTCTGTTACAAACACATAAAGACTATTTGAGCAGGATCCGATAGAGATGGGTGCAGTCGTTGAAGACCTTAGCTTTCTTGCAGACGTCCTGCTTATGCTGTGTAGCTTCAGCACTCTCAATGCATGTAGCTCCGTAGTCATTCACCGGGCTGCGTTGATCTAGTTGGTGGGCTACATGAACTCGTTTCCTATAACAAAAAATAATACCTGTTAAATTGATACTCAGAGAATGATTTTTCTTATAAAATAAAGGTTTTTTTTGATTCATAACCTACTAAACCTAAACCATCTAGGAGTAAATTGTTAACCAAGAGAGGAAAGTGATAAATTATTAGTATATTTGAAGGGTGAAATGAATAACTTACACCTGAGTTAAATACTCTTCAGTAATGCGAGGATTTAACTATATTTGACAGAGATTATATTGAAGCTATATTGAATTGATGGCCGAGCGGTTACAGCTATGGACTGCGGTGCCGCAGGTCCAGGGTTCGATCCTCACCGCCGGCTTGAGCTTGCGCATGGTGGGAGGGCATTTTACTAATGCTGGCTAGCTACCACCCTCAAGTACAAAATCTGTCGGCAAACACCTAACAGTGTGTTGCGGCAGCAGTCCTTCAGAGCCCATAAAATTACAGGCACATGAGTCTTAAAGACTGTATGTCTCAAGGCAGAGGTTGCCGCTTAATGTCAGGTGGATCTCGTGCTTGATCCGTCACAATCACATTAAAAAACAAACAAGATAGCAACATCGTTTTCAACATATATTTGTACATAAAATGGTAGATACCTAGTTCACGAATGGATCAATTCAGAAATCTTTTTCTTTTCTATTTCTATAATCTTAGATTCTAAAAACCGGTCCTTTAAATAAGCGAGGAAAATGAAAAAGTGACATGTCTTCGAACATTCTTATTTATGATATTTTAATTAGTCCTTTTAAGGATCTCTAACCAACGGGGAAATGGAATTTGATTAATGAGATCCTGCTCTCTTTCTCTGTCTGTCCGTCCGTCCTTAAGTCACGGCTTGTAAACAAAACGAATAACAATACTTTAATTTATATCATATGTCCAACCCAAAAACGAATATTGGATGAAAACCTATGCCAATAATTTTTCAGGGGCAAACACAGAGTAAATAATAATATAAACAAAAATAAAAAGCTATACGCATGTGGGGTACCATCATCTAGGGCTCATGTAGTAGAGTACAAAAATATGTAATTAAAATAATCAAAATGGGTGGTCGTATTTTTTTTATATTTTTCCTCTTTTGTTCAAAGTCAAGCCTTTTCGATAAGCAAGAGATACTTCTTAAGGGATATAGAACGTGATCGAAACCAACAAATACTTTTCTTATATAACGGGCTGTCCCAATACAGAGGCCCGGGGGACTTTAAAAATATTATCTCTAGTTATAATAGACTTTATTTAATATTATTAAGAATCCTCGTTCTACTTTCTTTACTTGTCTCTCTAGGGTAATTCCCAACCTCCTAATGGTGTTGTTGAAATGTTGAATATTTGTCCCGCATTTCATGTTAAACATACAACTTACTAACCATGCCTAGTAGATGAATAATCATGAAGGTAAGTTATCAATAAAATCTGACATCGTTCTAGTATTTTTGTGTGATGTGCGATTATTTAAAGAATAAAACTAATTATTTTTTTCGTCTTTGCTAAAAGAGTTGTATACCACACGGCTTATATAACTAAGGTTTAGCAGCCTGAAGATTTTTGTACCATAAAATGAAAAACAGCAACAACAATCAGAGAAGTGGAACTCATTGAGCAAAATTCTTCAAAGAAACAAAATTGTGTAAGGGTATAAAAAGTTTTCTTTGTGAAGTAAGGCATTTGATTATACTTGTGCGCCTAAAACAGGAACAATGACTCGACCTACACAATTGTAATTAAAACAGGTCAAAAGTAGCCATGACAACACATTGACGTTGACTGATGCCCCTCGATAATGTTAATGTAATTTATATTTCGGTTCCAAGGGACTTCTCTAACGATGCTTTGTTTTCAACAATAAAAGCCTAACGTTAAAAATAACTGTAAGTGAAGGTAATATTTTATTTTTATATTCATGTCTACTACATTTTTGGTACACCTACCGCTCACCGCGGTCTTTGCTGTATTAAGCTTTGGTTATATTGCGTTCTAATCAGACAAAGGCTTGTAGTATATCGAAATAAAAAAGTTTATGTTGTATAGACATTTTTAGAGCATACAATTTCAAATAGTATGCTCTTAATTGTCAAAATATATATATTGCGCTTTACGGGCGATAGTGCTAGAAATGATTCGCTTGGCGACCAAAAGTTTTTTTTTATCTCTGTCGGCCACGGTCATCCGCAATAATAGGTCTCGAGGATGCGTTGACGGCCTTTGAGGAGAGAATATACTCTCTTCCTGAAGGCTCCTGAGTCGTATCGGTTCGGAAATATTTCTCAATAAAGACAATAGCGCTTGAAATTATTATTATTATTTATGTTGGAGCGTTAGCACAGACATTGATACATTGGGTTTCGGGTACTTCTCAACATTCATCCATCAAGCAAGTTGCGTTCAGAAACGTCAAGCCTATCAGGAGTTTGCTACAAGACTGGCAATACTGATTTAACGACGTTATTTCTAACCTGTAATCGCTGCTTATCTATAGTCATTTGAAAGACAGTATAAACACCGCCTGACAAGTACACAAAATAGTATTTGTTATAGTAAACATGATATTGAAGCGCAAGCAAGTTAAATGAATATTTTATATACAACTTTTTGTCACCTCGGGTGCTCTCTCGGTTTAAAGTAAGAGCCACTTTTGTAACGCTAGCAGGAAGTAGGATTAATTTTGACAATGATAATATTAGATCGAATTCGACATATAACACTCGTGGGTTGAATATGTGGGTTGAAAGCGGAATATAGATTATCACGACCGGCTTACAATCACAACAAAATGTCACACACATAATTCGTTGTTTCTATTTTCAGAAGATATCAAATAAATCTTTTTTTAAGGCGCGTCTTTCTGTCTTATGAATACAATCTCACCCATAACGTGGTCGAAGATGAAACACAGACTACAACATAAAATCTGATCTGGCTCTCAAGTATAGCTGCGTGAAAACACCCGCGCTTGGCAACAGATTTGTTGTGTTTGTGACTATACTACAGGGCAGTATCCAGGTTGGCATTTGCAAAATGCTCTAAAACCATGCAAAATTCGTTACTAGTAAATATAGACTTCGGAAAAAATAATATAGGCTCACACGACGCAACTGCAATTAGTAAATCCAAAACGCGTTTTGATTTTACAAGAAAATAAAGGGTCTCCATAAAATATATACCTACGTAAAACTGTAATATCAGAGTAGACGTCGCTAGACTGGTATATTGTGTGAAAACCGTAATAACTATCTTATATTTCCTTTCGCTCTGCTGAGCAAAAAGCGGCCCTAATTACGGCCTACATCAATGGACTATTAATGTCTTTGGCGCAGTAATCACGTAACAAGGGTTGAAGGCCTTTTATTTAGTCTGGCTAAAGATAAGTAGGGGAGGATATTTGTGTGGATAAGGCAAAGTAAGCAGAAACATTTTATTGCTTGTTCTTATTTTTCTAATGTTATAGACATGGATTTAAAGTCTTGTATAAGATTATTCTATCAAGGTATGAAATACAAGAATATATATGAAATGTATCCGTAGCATGAGCCAAATTTGTAAAACGAAACGAGAAACCTTTATACTGACAAAGACCTGTTCTGGGTGAGGTTTAATTGTATTTGAATTATTATTCATGCCAGTTGAAAGGATAAAAAATATTTTGGTCAAAATATCAGCCATTAGCAGTCTTGTATAAGGGTTAGTGACGATGTGGTCGATGGTGGTTAATGGGGTTATACAATTGGAACTCTCTCTCAAGGTTTCAGAACCCACGGTTCATCCATCTATGATTACAACCTCAAAATAGCGATCAAAGATCTAACAGCGTGGTAATGGAGACCCTGTTAATACGTGACGAGGGAGAATGACAAAAGATGAAAATTACTGTACTTATATTATTTTACTGTAGTCCCAAATTATAAATCTGTGTAATAATTATTATCGTTGGCAAGGGTATCCGGAGCGGTTATGCACACCGAGAGGTGTTGTCTAGCTGCGGTGTTGTGTGTCGAGTCGCCATCTTCCCCCAAAAATGGTTGAGGAAGGCGATGGTTGGCACATGCGTCAACTCGTGAACGGGTGCTGCAAGAGAATACCGGTCTGCTCTGGATGCTAGTGCTAATGACATTAGCGGAAAAAAACTTTCTTTTGACACTGTTCCCCTTAGAATGTTGCATTTTGCCTATTTCTTGTTTCTTCGTTTAAATAAAAAAAAATAATAATTAAGAAGTCACGGACCCTGGAGTCTGTGCAGTGTAGATTTATAAAATAAAAACCTACAGTTAGGTGCTTGGCAGCCGATTTTTGTACTCGATGGTGGTAACTATCTAGGCTGCAAAATACCCGTCAGTATATAGTAAGTCGTAACCAAAGTGTGTCATTGTCAGGTAAAACTTATCAGGATAACTAGAAAAGTTGCTTATATTTCTTTCCGCACTCTAAATAAATTGCTACATAAAATTTGTAGGTGATTCCACAATTAACTCTTCATAAACAGATGTTTCCAAAAGCACCCGGACCTATTCAGCTCAATCACCTAAAATTTTGTTAATTTACTTTTGTAGATTAAAATGTAATATTTTAGATTTGGCATATTTTCACAAAGCTAGGATTAAACGCCAAAGGTTGATCAAAATTTTTACGCCATACCCATAAAACTCATTAGTAATTGGGGCGTATCGGCCTTTATTGGCACATAAAGGCCGAATTACTAATGAGTTTTTAGAATAATTTTTCAAAGAAGTTTTTTTTAATGATACAGTGATACATTAATAATTTATTTTGAAACTGAAAGAGATGTTTCTTTTCTAAGTAAACTGGGCTTATGATAAATCACTCATCCTCGACTAGCCGTCATTTTTATCATAGAAATATATTTTTATTTATTTATTATTGTCAAATATTTATTTTAACATATGTATTTTAAAATAAATTTTCCACCATACGATCAAGATGTAATTTGGCATAGATTGGTAACTTTTATAACAATGCAATAAAACTGTACTATGGCGATAAAAAGTAGCCATTAGAAACTTCTTAATCTTATTGTGCTTGGGCTCCTTGAAGTCTTGACAAGCACTAAAAATCAATGTGTCGTCAAGCTGTGGTCAAGGAGTCTGATGAAGGCAGAGCTGAACTCTTGTCTAAACATGAAAGCTTCATCGTGTATTGGATCATTGAATTGTTCTTGACATTATCATAGCTTTAAGTATTGTTAAATGTTTGCTATTAGATTAGTAGGTAACCTGTGGTCAGAGCCGAAAGGTAAGCATATACACTAAAGAAACCGTTTTTCTTGTCTACTTATATTTAGTTCAAATGTACTGAAAAGTGAACTATAGTTACATATAATAATAATCTATACTGAGTTTCATTTTACTCGTTAAAATATCTCTACGCTAAAACGAACATTATGAGTGTTCCTATCTGAATAGTAACGACATTTTCTGTCGATAAAATTTCCAACGTTGGGGAAGTAAACAGGAAAAAGGTGTTTTATTCGATGTTCGTAATCTACACAATGTTACCTATATGTATGTTTACTTATTGTACTCTTATTTGCTCGTAATTCTCTGTGTGATTTTTCCGCCATACCCATAAAGAGCTTTGGCATTGCGATGTAAATTAAACCATTTACAACCTAAATGACAAGGCTTGGGATAGCGGTGCTAGAATATAGACTAGCAAAGGCAAATAAAAAGCTGTTTCAGGGATTCCTATGGCGTTTACTAAATAAACATTGCTTACAAAGGGTAAACTGCAGTTGCATGTAGGAAAACATTTTAACTAAACATATAGGTAGTTTGCGACTATTAATATGAAGAGTATATAGAGTAGAAATACTAGGTCAGCCTGAACAACATCTTCGACCACATCATCACTTCATCAGGTGAGATAGTGGTCAAGAGTAACCGATCAGGCATAAAAAAGGTGGATAATTAGATAATGTAAAATGATGCCAAAGAAAGCATGGATGAAGTGCGTGAAGTGTGTAATAAGTGTAAGTAGTGAGATGACGTTCAACCTCAGGAAAAATACATGTTTTGCCGACGCCACTTAGTATTAGATAAGGGTAGAAACAAGATAACTCTGTACAACTTTATAGTTTATGATATCGGCAAAGAGAATTAGGGCGCTTTGTCAACTCCCGCAGCAAAATTCCTTACGTTGTTTTGTAATGTCACCAAAGAGACATTAAAATTTGGGTGTGCCGGCTGAGCGGCGAAGATAATTTAAATTTAAGCTAGGGATTACAAACGGGAATCCTCTTACGAGATATTCATTAATTTAATTTTTGTCACAACTCTCCGACTTTACGAAGGTACGATTATGGAGGATTATAAATTGTAAACTTAATAATTTTCATTTGGATGTCGTAAGCCCGATGTAATTAAATTAACGTTACGGTAAATTTTGAACTGTTTTAAGAGTTTTGTCTTTTATATTATCGCTATACTTTTATCATATTTTAAATACGTTCATTTTCATTGTTTTAAACAAAAGCGTCTGTATAATTATGCTAGACGCGTCTTACGTGCTGAAACACAAATCGTACAAACGGAACCAACTGACACTGTTGCATGTTATGATTATGATGTCATTAACTGACACTGTTGCATCGAAGCCCAATGGGGTTGCCAATGTTATGGTTATGGTTTGTGGCAATGTTATGGTTTGTGCATTAGAATAAACTTGTTTGAATAGATCAAGTCTACCAGTTTGGAGGCTAAGGATGGGACTAGTGGAGATGTACTGCGCTCCTTTTGCTTGGACGTGTCCCATGCCAGCCGAGATTCCAGCAATGAAGAGGACTCGCATCAGAAATCGCGCGCTACTACCTGCCGCCCACATTGCTCAGCGAGACGTCAACGCGGGCGTCCCGAGCTCTCCTTGAAAAACACCACTGGATGTGGTTGAAACTATAATCAGAGCTATCTGACTTATTCACGTGAGTTATCCCGTATTATTTACTAAAATAAGTCTACCAGTTATATTTCTTCGGTTCAAATCACGCAATTATACGCTATTTGAACTATAATCACGCAAACGCTCGGTGCATATTGTTATATACAGACACCACGACTGCAATATGATGTCATATAATAGGCGGTTAAAGTATGAAATTGCCGTTTTTATTGTAATAGGTACTTCGAATTGACATAGAACCTTCATGGTTTGAGATTTTTGAGTGAAACTTTTTTCACGTTGTACCTACGAGGTTTTTCTTTTAAATGTGTAACATTCGATTATCGACTTTCAGTTGTTTTTTTTTATTCAGCTTAGACAAGAAAGATGGATCCTTCGAAAATTCGAGTGATTTTTGAATACGAGTTCCGACACAGAACTAACGCGGCAGAAACAGCTCGCAATATCAATGTTGCGTTTGGAGAGGGGACTGCTAGTGAACACACCGTGCGATTTTGGTTTAAACGCTTTCGTGATGGAGACTTTGGCTTGAAGAACGAACCAAGTTGAAGACCGCCACACAGGTGAATAACAATGAATTTAAACAGATGGTGGAAGCCGATCCGAGCCTAACTACCCAGTAATTAGCGGCATGGTTTAACGTTACCTTACCGACAATATTGACTTATTTGCGATAAATCAATGAAAAAAAAAATTAAAAATGGGTGCCTCATGATTTGACTGATATGCAGAAAGAAATGCGTGTTGCCTTGTTGACTCGATACAGGATGAAAGAATATTGGATCGAATTGTGACATGTGATGAAAAGTGGATTCTTTACGATAACCGCAAGCGAAAATGCAGTGGCTGACCCCAGGTCAAACGCCGCAAGAATGTCCTAAAGCAAAGCTTACCAATAAAAAAGTAATGGAAACTGTTTGGTGGTCTCAGCATAGTATTATTCACTATAGCTTTCTCCGATCTGGTCAAGCAATAATGGCAGATGTCTACTGTGCTGAACTCAGAACAATGATAGAAAAACTAGCCCCGACTCATGAATCAATCTTCACCATTATTGCTCCACGATAACGCGAGATCTCATTCAGCACGAGAAACCGTTTTGACTCTACAGGAACTGCAATTAGAAACCATTCGGAGCTTGGTAGGTGAGCATACTGAGCATGCCTTGAAAAATTTCATGAAAATTGGTCTACGCTGATAACTTTCAAGTTCATTTTTTTTACAAATTTGTACGAATAGAATCCTATATAAATAGATAACATGCTTAGTTCTGGAAATAAAACTTCAAATAACCTTTGACGTTTGAGTAGTTCAGCCTTAAAATTATCGTATATAAGTTTTCAATAAATAGTAAGATCCCATGTAATAAGGGGCTCATCTATTGTAATTTACCAGATACAGTTTTAAGTTCTGAACTAGGTCTGAAAATCTATTGTTCCAAAACCCCTATGAACTAAACAGTTTCTGAACCGGTGATGAAACCGGTGATCCGAAGTACAGTTGTTGTTCAATTATTTTGTTATGTTCAGTTTATAATGTCTTTGCCTCACCTATAAGCGTCCAAATTAATGACTCCAGTGGAACTGATGATGCCGAACTTCTTCAGGACGCAAAATATGATGCAAGGCTCATCAGACTCTTGGACGTCCACTTTCCTGTTCCGGGGATACATTTCGTTGAGGCATTGTTCCGCTATCATGTCGCTCAGCTTGTCATGTGCGTACATTACTGATATTCGAGCGTGAGTGGTTGCCACAACGGTTACCAGAAGCAATGCGAGTACTGCAAAAAAGAAAGCATGAAATATGAGCATCGAATTCGAAACTGTCGCGTTTTCGACAATTCTTTAAACTCTCGCACTAGGTATTAACATTTCAGGTGAGATAGACGTCTGGATAGGCAAAACCAAGTTCTGGGATAAAGGTATATACAATGTTGTTGAAATTACAAGTACCTGGGTCTTGTGTGGCAAACTTAATGCATCCAATGTCGAACATTTACATGTTACTATTTTTAGCAAATTTGCATCTATGTACTTGTAATGGACTATTGTCCTTTACAAGAACATCGAAGCTGGAGTTAGTGATATTTTTTTTAGCATGCAGTATGCCTTTTAAAATAACGCTACAAACCATATAGGTACAAAACTTCAGCGAAAGCATTTAGACAACCTACATGCCATAGCAGGCTCGCAGGCAGTCCAAATGCGAAAACCCACTAGCACTCGGCTGCGTGCCCAGAACGCCGGCAGCATTGCCCCATTGGATTACAATGCTTATTCGTTAAATAAAAATAATTATTTAATTCAAATAGGTGCCAGTATTTTGCTTACAATTGTATTAGTGATATAGTAGCAGTCCGACGACAAAATTTTATTTTATGATAATTATGTATAAAAGACCTTTGTGCGATTAGGGCTATGTATTCTGTGTCCTGCTTGCTAATATGTACGTTGGTATGACGAGCCAAACCAAACGTCACATCACTGCTATTTATCTCCAAAGGGTCAAAAATACAAGTGAGTGAAAAATCATTATACAGCTGCTACGGAGATATTGAATAACGTCATAAAAATCTCATAAAAAAAATCAAAGCCGTATAAGATTTCAAAATATCGTGACCACCAAAAAAGTCGAGACGTAGGGATAATTGTCTATTTAATAAGGTGTAACCCTCAAGTTTTTACAGGAAATGCCAGCTGACGAATTTATCACAAAACTAGTAGCTTTGTCCTGTGATTCAACTGCAGTCATTCGCTCAAACAAACGAGAGTACTACAATTTGTTGAAATCAGATCATCAATCAAAATAAATCAGCTCAGCCATACGGATAATAAATGATGAGGGAAAGTGCTTCGTGCGTATTTATGGAATATCGACCGCTTACGGAGGTCGCATTCCTGTGCGTGTTATGGCCTTACTCTGAGAAAAATATATTGTTAGACTGACCAAAATACCTGGTTGTTGAAACGATCCTGTCTGACTAGGCTTCGTGGTAAAAATCTTTACAGAACTGATTATTGTGAGCGAACAAACAAGAACGACCCATTTAAACGGAAGGACCAATAAATGGAAGTTACATATTGATTCAGCTTCTTCGGCTGAATCGAGCCTTCTTTGAATTATTTTTGGTACCCATAATAAATGGTCAAAATAATCTAACAATCAATACATACTCTGGTGAGAGAAAATCCTAGTTTTCTTTGGATGTTTCGCTGATTTCTTTTTTGTTACAACTATTTGACAACCAAGCAAAAATAACTAATTGTTTGGTATACTTTTTCTCAGTATATGTGGTGATCGAGATATAAGGTTTTGCAGATCAATCGAACATACGAGGCATGTAAAGAATTACCTAGTAACTTTGCAACTAGGTAAATTAGAAGATCTTCTTGCCCCTAAATTACATGGAAGAAAGATATGGAGGGGATTATAAATTCTCGAAATGAAACGAATATCTATTACCAGTCTTCAAGCTAGGATGGTAAGATACATTGATGTTCCCGCATTGCGTTATGTTTGGTTTAAACGTCAAGAATCAAATAACAATACGCTTCTCTAAGAAGCATCTCTCACACAATCTTTTATTATCTCCTTCATGGAAGAATTAAAAAAAATATTGTGACATAAAATCAACAGTCCGTCAATCCCCGTGTACTCGTGAACAATCTGGAGTCAATCTTTTTTAGTTAAGAAGTGACAAAACGGACTAGTCCTGCCTGATGGCAAGCTTTACGCCGGTCCACAGTTGCAGTGTCACCGCCCTCGTTCTGCTTGACACTACACTGCGATCGCCATTTAGAGACGTTAGATCTTAATAATATGTCTCGTTCGCCTTGAAATTTCACTTGCTACAATGCCCTTCACGCCTCATCACAGAAGTGATTGCTCACTAATGCTGGGAAGAGAAAAATCTGGCATTGCAGTGGTACACAAAAATACGGACTTCTACTAATGAGACCCATCGCCTGGTAAAATGAAACTGATAGTAAAACTTCTTACTGTTAACTTGATATAGCTGCACATCGGTAATTAGAAACGAGAATGCCTATGTTTGAAAATGTATACATGTACTCAACTATTCTAAGAGTCACACATATTACTAAAAGCTATCAAATTCATAGTCACGTTAAGAAAATAGTGAAATGAAATTGCTATACATGGTAATACAATTTATATATATTTATTGTTTATGTTGTATGTAATTATGTACGTTTATATTTTAATATTAGGTCCTTACATATGAAATTGGCGTTTTTCGTACTGGCCACTTTAATTACGAATTTCTCCTCTTTGGTAAGGAATTCCAAATTCAAATTTGTACAGCTATAGACTCATGTATTTGTGCTTCGATGATCGTCATTCATTTGTTTTTTTCTTCTGTTTTTTTCTGTTTGCGTCACTCATTTTACAAAATGGAAAACCTTAAATATCGCATTATTTACGAGTACGAGTTCCGCCGTGGCACTAGTGCTGCGGAAACAACTCGAAGGGTGAATGATGTGTATGGCGGTCGTGTTGCAAAAGAAAACACAGTTCGTTTTTGGTTCCAACGTTTTCGTTCTGGAAATTTCGACCTGCAGAACAAGCCCCGTGGACGGCCTGAGACTCAAGTTGATAATGAAGAGTTGAAGGATATTGTGGAAGCGGATCCATCGCAAACCACGTCCGAGTTAGCTGCAGGCTGCGATGTTAGTGATAAAACTGTTTTAATTCACTTGAAGCAAATTGGGAAGATTAAAAAGCTTGAAAGGTGGGTACCTCACGAATTGACTGAAACAAACCGGCAAACGCGCGTCGACTGCTGCGTTACATTACTAAACCGGCACAATAATGAAGGTATTTTAAACCGAATCATTACCTGTGATGAAAAATGGGTTCATTACGATAATCGGAAGCGCTCAGCGCAATGGTTAGATCCTGGCCAGCCAGCCAAATCCTGCCCCAAGCGAAAATTAACCCCAAAAAAGTTACTTGTAAGCGTTTGGTGGACTAGTGCCGGTATTGTTCATTACAGTTTTTTCAAATCTGGCCAGACTATTACGGCTGATGTCTATTGTCAGGAATTGCAAACCATGATGGAAAAGCTAGCGGCTAAACAACCTAGGCTGGTCAATCGCTCCACGCCACTGCTGCTTCACGACAACGCTAGACCACACACTGCGCTACAGACGGCTACTAAATTAGAAGAGCTTCAATTGGAAAGTCTAAGACATCCTCCGTACTCCCCGGACCTTGCTCCAACAAATTACCATTTTTTTCGAAATTTGGATAACTTCTTGCAAGGGAAAAAATTCAACTCCGATGGGGCAGTCCAAATCGCCTTCAAAGATTTTATTGATTCCCGTCCGACTGGTTTTTTTAGTAAAGGGATCAATGAACTACCTATGAGATGGCAAAAGTGCATAGAAAATAATGGTTCATACTTTGATTAATTAAATATATTATATTAAAAAATATTCGACTTTTTGTTCCTCCCATACAAAACGCCAATTTCGTATGTAAGGACCTAATATATATATATGACGGCGTTTACGTCAACTGACCAATCCTTTACAAATATTACCTTTACGTCCAATTACTTATATTATATAGTTCAACGTCGTAACAAAACAGATGATCTCCGAAATCCACTTAGATTGATCTCGTCACGAAGTTTGCTTAGCCGTTCTGAACCTATCAGCACAGTTAAGCAACGTCCTCCGCGATCATTAGTTCTATGGTTGACCGCTGGTAACAATACTACTGAGCGATTGCTGAGACGGGACTCGTTCCTAGCATCGCGCAACATTGCAATTGCTGTATTATTAGTTGTATTACATATGTATTTAATTGTGCTTCAGTAGAAGACTAGAAGCTATTGTAGTGTTGTGTAGTGCTGGAATAAACTTCATTTCATTTCATTTCATTGCGCGCCGGTTGTTGTCTTAGGATGGCATGGTGGTAGGGCATTTTGCAAATGCCCGCCTTACTAGCTACCATCCTCAGATAGAATATCTGTCGCCCAGCATGTAACGGTGTGTTCCGACAGCTGTACTTGAGAGTCAGTAATTGTAGGTTAGCCTGAACAACATCTTTAACGAACTTATCACTTAAGATTACGTGATATGTGGTCAAAGGCTAACTTATTAGGCATACAAAAAATAGCGGTCATATATTGAAAATAAATTTATCATACGACAATATTTACCTACATTTAATATTCATTCTCTATTGAAATGTTCTTGGAGCTTGTCTGGCACTAAAAACCCTCTTCCTAATTAATTCTGCCGAGGTTTATTTGTGAATTTGTTATTGTTTGTCTAATTTAATTTAACCTTTTCTGAAAGCTGATGGTTTTGGTAAACAATTGAGTTTTGCTCCCGTTACAAACTCTATAAACTTTTACTAAAGAGTACCTACTAATATGCTACTTTTGTTTATATTCGAGGCAAACGTGTATGTGTTGAACTTTGTTAATTTTGGTAACCTTCTATGTTATGTTAACCTTTTTCCATTTAACTCTTCCTAGAATAAAAGCTATAAAAACTCCCAACCAAATCCTAACTAGTTTAAGCAGCTTAATGAAAATCATTCCCTTTGATATGCAGAGCGGACGCTCATTTCATTCGGGATCTAATCTGCCTTCTAAAGAATTTCACAAAAAAGCTTTGTTAACTCCCTTTGAGTCGATATCAAATGCAAACAGACGAATTGTTTACGCTCCGAGGTTTTGTAATAAAAGAACAAACGCAATGTATTGATTTTATTGAAAGTAGAAAACGTAATGAAAATTCTTTGTGTTACGCGACAAAAGATATGGTACGTTAGGCAAACGGAGCAGAAATCGGCGTTGATTTGTATTTTTTTTTCCAACTCGTAGACGATTTCTATATATTTATCTAATGTACCATATTTTATGACAGAATCATACTATTTTACAATTTATTGCCAATCATCAGGTTCACTATAAGATACGGCGTACAGTTGCGTGCAATCATTGAACACTTTTGCTTTCTTGCAGACATCGTGATCCAAGTTCATCCCATTAATGTTCTGTGCACAAGTTTCTCCTACGTCTGAGATCAAAATCCGTGGATCGTATCGATGGATCGCTTGCACTCGTCTATAGTAGTTCTTTATGTTAATGTATCCATCATTGGTCATGATACCGAACTTTTTCAACACGCAGTGTATGATGCATGGTATATCGTTTCTATCTATGTGTAGTGGGTACTTGTACAAGTTTCTTGGGTACATTTCTGATAAACACTCGTTTGTAACTACATCACTTACTTTATCACGAGCATATAAAATAGATATCGATGCTTCCGAATCCAGGCTTTGAGAGAAGAAGTTCTTTTTAAAACCACTTACTGTTATCGCTAACAAAATGCTTGAGTAGACTAGTATTTCTGAAAGTGTTATTATAAAAAGCTGTTGGTGACTTGTTAATACAAAACGCTTCAGGGATATAATCACAAAAACACCATATAATTAGACAATTATCATATCAGAAGAACCTTAAATTAGTTAAACAATAACCTCCATTGTGTTGGGATTTTCTTAGTTTTATATTGATGTCATCTTTTCTACTCTCTGACTCATGACCGCTTCAAAATTAAAGTAGAAAGAAAGTAATGGGAATACAATTGGTACATTCAAATCCGTTCAAACAAAAGTATTTCTGATTGGATGATCTTAAGCAATGAATTTACTAGCAAACAACTTTATGGGATGAAAAGTTTTATTTAATGAGACACTATTTTATGGGAAACTCGTGCTAAACTTAATTGCATAACATCTATAAATTGTATTTTAAAACTAGTTTCATAACGAAACCATAAAACTTAGATGGTTTTTAAGTGCCATTCCGAAGCACCGCGGAACGTTAAAAATCCTCTTATACAAATTTTTAACAAAGTTTCATTCGAACACTTTTAACATTAAAAACATTCTTAGCAAGTCCTTCAAGGATTTTTTCCTTATTTCTTCCAAGAAACATAGTAACAATTTATTTTGTGCTACTTTATTTTTTACGTTTATGTTAACCCGTAGAAATGAAATAATATTTGATCTTAAATAACACTTACTTTCCATTTCTCTATTGTTTAAACTCAGATGTTTACTCAAACTTAATCCTTATAAGCACATCATAATTTCGTAGCGAAATTGTTGAAATCTCGGCGAGAACTGAAGTCAGATGTTATCCTTTTCCTGAAAATGTGTTGTTTCCTAAATGGAAGTAGAGTGTTTATATACTCCTCCGTTTCGGCAAAACAATCGACCATTGTGTGCCCGATAAGAAAAGGTAAGAAATGGTGTAACGTAAAAAACCTAAACGACCAGGTGTAGCTTACAAGACTGGTAATTACTGTTCAAAAGTCTTTTTTATATTTCCGACCCGTAGCCGAGACGAGACGCGTCCTTTTTATAATATCTGCCTTATTTTAGAACAGACAGTAAAACATCCATAAAATGTAACTAAAGGTTACATAATGTTTAACTTTTAAATGTTTGCCGTAGAATTGTATCTTTATACAAATACACTCTTAGTACTGAAGGTTAGTTTTAGACTGGATTTTGTTAATGTTAATTGTTAAATTACAAATGTATATATGCTACAGAGAAGAAGTTAAATAAACATTTTAGGGATACTCCATTTTACATACATTCAGAAATAATAATTGTTTGAATAACTTACTGCAAAAGTAAGTGTGTATCGTAAATCAGTTAACTTCTCCATTTACACTAAAATCTTATCTCAATACACATTATCTAAATATATATCTGTGAATAAGTACACATTTGTGAATTAATGTGTCGTAATTAATGCCTATTCCCAAGTATATACTCGTACTAATAATTGTATCAAACAATGATGGAGCGGTAATTAATATTGACTGCCGTGCCGCAGGTTATAAGAATAATAGTATGAAGTATTATAAGGCTATAAGAATTTATTGATTTTCCTCAGACTCCAGGGTCCGTGCCATTTATGAAGTTAACGAAGATATTAAACAATTATATTACTATGGGGAACATTCTTACATACTTAGGGGGAAACAGAGCTATAAGGGATGCTAATTATACCCAATATAATCTATCACAAATCAGACACAAACAGGTTTGCACAGGCATTCTGAACGGACCAGTGTCCTCACAGCACTCGTTCACGAGTTGACTTGCGTGCCAGCCATCGTCCTCCTCAACCATTCCAGAGGGACGAGGGTGACCCGACACACGAAGCTGCTGCTGGCCAACGCATTTTCGTGAGTATGACCATTCCGAATGCCCGTGCCAATCCGTTTGCCAAAGTGTGGGAAGGTTCAAAAACGTTAAAAACTATAATTAAACACTACATATATTATATATTACAATAAAAAGGGAAATTATCATCTCTAAACTTTCTTATTCTAATTCTGATATTTTTTTTTTATTCTAGCAGATCCATGGTTTGATCCCTACTGCCGCCGCCGTCTTGAGCTTCAGTGGAAGTGCATTTTGCGATTGCCCGCCTGGCTACCTAATCACCCTCAAGTAGAAAATCTGTCGCCAAGCCCCTAAAAGTGAATTACTCTTGAGAGCCCGTAAAATAACAGACACATGAGACTTAACAACTGTATGTCTCAATGTGACAGGCGCAGTGCAATTTGTCACTTGTGATGAAATGCATTTGTTATAGGCAGAGGTTAGTCCACGTAACATCAGATAGTCCCTGAGCTAATTCCGACACAATCACACTAAAAAAAAATAATTCATTTTAAGGGTACTCTGTTTATTATATACTCGTATGTACTCCATTTGTTTCATACGAGTACATTCAGACATTCCTAAATGCTTTAATGCTTACTGCAAAAATAAGTTTTATGGTAGGTACATCTTATAACTTTACAATATGTGGATCTTTGTCTCTTTCATGCATATGTAGTCAAGCAAATAGAAATTACTGTTTCTCCATTTACACGAGCACAAGTAGCCTGCAACAAGCAAGAGTAGGTAACAATAAAATTTACACCATAATTTCAATACACATTTCCTAAAAAAAAAATTACTTCAAATTGGAACCGACTTCAACACTCAAAAGTGTGAAATAACTGCCATGATAGTTCAAGGTACCTATTATCACAATATTGTGCGCATGGTACCGACTTTACCAAGTTATTTCACACTTTTGAGTGTTGAAGTCGGTTCCATTTTAAGGTAAAAAAATATTGTCGTCCTTTTTAGTGACCCTTGCTACTAGGGGATCAATTGTCATTCACTGTCAATGACTATATCATCAAGATAGGAATACACTTTTAAATTATTGGAGAATAACTCAAAAACGTCACGACCGATTTTGATACAATTTAAATTGGACCACACGGGAATCACCAGCTTAAAAAAAGAGCAAATAAAAAAAGAATCATCAAAATCAGTTCACCCAGTCTAAAGACCTGAGGTAAGAAATATAAAAAAATATACAGTCGAATTAATAACCTCCTCTTTTTTTAAAAGTCGGCTAAAAACATATCTGTTAATAAAATATACATTCACATTTTTGAATGAATATATCGTAATTTAAGCATATTCCCATGTATATACTAATACACACATTATAAAGAATCGTATACGATATAATCAATAAACTGTAAATATGAAGTTTTATTAAGTAATGTAATGCGGCTTATTATCTTACTGATTTGCGCAACATCCCAAACACGCTAGACACAGAATGTCGGTTGTATACAATCTAATTTGAGGCTATAAGCCAAAGCAGTTTCGTTTCTTTCTTCATCAAAAAATAGACGTAGAATTTTGTCTTCTTTGAGAACAGCAATAAGTTTTTACTGCCCCGAAATCGATCTCTGACCGTGACACGTACAGAGGAGAAAAAGTTGAAGCCATTTATTGCCCTTTGCAAAGTTGAAGATATAATGGCAGCTTCAATACAAGATTATGATACAGGCTTTGACGAAGATTAAATAAAAAAGTTTCGTTCATATCTTCAATTTATATTCTCATGAGAAGAAGTCTTTGAAGCTCTTTGAAGCGCTCGTAGCGAAGTTTACTTAGCTGTTCTCAACCGATCAGCAAAGTTAAGCAACGTCGCCCGCAGTCATGTGTTGGATGGGTGACCGCTAGTGATATTACTACTGAGCGTTTCCGTGCTTCGGAGGGCACGTTAAGCCGTCGGTCTGCGAATGCCCACCTGGCTAGCTACCACCCTCAAGTAGAAAATCTGTCGCCAAATACCTAACGGTTTGTTCCGGCAGCCTTGAGAGTACTTCTAGGTTAGCCTGAACAACATCTTCGACCACATCATCACTTACCATCAGGTGAGATAGTGGTCAAAGGCAAACATATCAGGCATAAAAAAAAATGAGATGTTATCTGCGAGTTATATTAAAGAAGCCTTAGATTACGCAACAAAATAAATAACTTCGTCTTTTCTAGTTTAATTTTGTCGGGTATCCACGAATCCCATTTGACGGACGCATAAATGAAAAATAATTTAGCATTCCCACCGAAAAGCACCCATACCAAATTGATGAAATCAAAAAACTTTTTATACTTCTCGTATTTTATTCCTCGCTCATTTTTGCGAATGAAATTCCCTTTTGAAGGCTTTACGATTGTTTAATAGGAGGCGACAGTAGGGACAACAATATTGACCGTAAATATTTCGTTAAGTCGATTCGAATAATCGAATAATTGTATTTCTTTGCTCAATATTTATTGCCTTCCGTATACTCATTGATCTTGCGTTGCCTAATTCTAATTTCTCGTTAATCCATTTGTTCGCACTTGGGTTGCTTTCACCATGATATTATCTAAATATATCATGATATTATGAAAATCTGTCGCCAAGCACCTAACTGTGTGTTCCGGCAGCTGTCCTTGAGAGCCAGTACTTCTAGGTTAGCCTGAACAACATCTTCGACCACGTCATCACTTACCATCAGGTGAGATAGTTGTCAAAGGCTAAACTATCAGGCATAAAAAAAAAATTTAAAAAATAAAATTTGATAAACCTAGCGAAAGATGTTAGCGCTGCTTTCGGACCCATATGCGTTTAGAATGAAAATAGGATTGGTTATCTGTTACTGGCTAAAAATTCATGTCACTAATTTTTTTACCGTATAATTACGTAGCATCCACTTGTAACAAGAAATAATTCTTGAATACCCTACAATTCCACTATTTTAAAAGATGGCTTCTTCTAAAAACTGATTCATTGGTCGGATTAGAAATGGAAGCAGCTAGTACTTCGTTTGGAAATTCTTTTCTCTGTGTACGTCTTGTGTGCGAATAGAATTTTATGTAAATTCCTTTTTCCTCTGAAGGCAATATCTAAACGGAATGCGACTTGTTGCCTCGGCCTGACATTGACATTTCAAATCAAAAACGAAAGGTTGTATTGGGTCCCGGCAGGGGTGGAAATTTCAATTTGTTTTCGATTGACCCGTGTCTGTCATGTAACAGCTGTTATTATGACGTTGTTTATTTATATATACGAATATTCCTCGCGAATTAAGTTTATTTTGATATAGGTTTTTCTCTCTGATAAAGTAAACTGCTTTGTATAGCGCTTAAGTATTGCTCTTTCTTCATCAAAAAATAGACGTAGAATTTTGTCTTCTTTGAGAACAGCAATAAGTTTTTACTGCCCCGAAATCGATCTCTGACCGTGACACGTACAGAGGAGAAAAAGTTGAAGCCATTTATTGCCCTTTGCAAAGTTGAAGATATAATGGCAGCTTCAATACAAGATTATGATACAGGCTTTGACGAAGATTAAATAAAAAAGTTTCGTTCATATCTTCAATTTATATTCTCATGAGAAGAAGTCTTTGAAGCTCTTTGAAGCGCTCGTAGCGAAGTTTACTTAGCTGTTCTCAACCGATCAGCAAAGTTAAGCAACGTCGCCCGCAGTCATGTGTTGGATGGGTGACCGCTAGTGATATTACTACTGAGCGTTTCCGTGCTTCGGAGGGCACGTTAAGCCGTCGGTCTGCGAATGCCCACCTGGCTAGCTACCACCCTCAAGTAGAAAATCTGTCGCCAAATACCTAACGGTTTGTTCCGGCAGCCTTGAGAGTACTTCTAGGTTAGCCTGAACAACATCTTCGACCACATCATCACTTACCATCAGGTGAGATAGTGGTCAAAGGCAAACATATCAGGCATAAAAAAAAATGAGATGTTATCTGCGAGTTATATTAAAGAAGCCTTAGATTACGCAACAAAATAAATAACTTCGTCTTTTCTAGTTTAATTTTGTCGGGTATCCACGAATCCCATTTGACGGACGCATAAATGAAAAATAATTTAGCATTCCCACCGAAAAGCACCCATACCAAATTGATGAAATCAAAAAACTTTTTATACTTCTCGTATTTTATTCCTCGCTCATTTTTGCGAATGAAATTCCCTTTTGAAGGCTTTACGATTGTTTAATAGGAGGCGACAGTAGGGACAACAATATTGACCGTAAATATTTCGTTAAGTCGATTCGAATAATCGAATAATTGTATTTCTTTGCTCAATATTTATTGCCTTCCGTATACTCATTGATCTTGCGTTGCCTAATTCTAATTTCTCGTTAATCCATTTGTTCGCACTTGGGTTGCTTTCACCATGATATTATCTAAATATATCATGATATTATGAAAATCTGTCGCCAAGCACCTAACTGTGTGTTCCGGCAGCTGTCCTTGAGAGCCAGTACTTCTAGGTTAGCCTGAACAACATCTTCGACCACGTCATCACTTACCATCAGGTGAGATAGTTGTCAAAGGCTAAACTATCAGGCATAAAAAAAAAATTAAAAAAATAAAATTTGATAAACCTAGCGAAAGATGTTAGCGCTGCTTTCGGACCCATATGCGTTTAGAATGAAAATAGGATTGGTTATCTGTTACTGGCTAAAAATTCATGTCACTAATTTTTTTACCGTATAATTACGTAGCATCCACTTGTAACAAGAAATAATTCTTGAATACCCTACAATTCCACTATTTTAAAAGATGGCTTCTTCTAAAAACTGATTCATTGGTCGGATTAGAAATGGAAGCAGCTAGTACTTCGTTTGGAAATTCTTTTCTCTGTGTACGTCTTGTGTGCGAATAGAATTTTATGTAAATTCCTTTTTCCTCTGAAGGCAATATCTAAACGGAATGCGACTTGTTGCCTCGGCCTGACATTGACATTTCAAATCAAAAACGAAAGGTTGTATTGGGTCCCGGCAGGGGTGGAAATTTCAATTTGTTTTCGATTGACCCGTGTCTGTCATGTAACAGCTGTTATTATGACGTTGTTTATTTATATATACGAATATTCCTCGCGAATTAAGTTTATTTTGATATAGGTTTTTCTCTCTGATAAAGTAAACTGCTTTGTATAGCGCTTAAGTATTGCTCTGAGGTTTTTCTTTACTTTTTTAGGATTGATTTCGTCTGCCAACGTAGCCGTGTAGCTGTGGGAAAAGTGTAGTGACCCAGTTAAAAAAATATGACGATCAAAATGATGTTTTATTTCTTTTATCGTGAAGCTATGAAAACTTAATTTCCCCTAATTGCCTCTTACGATACTCACGGTAAGAGATGGGAAAGAGACATTCTAACCCGGCACCCCACGAGTTACACCAATTAACTGTAAAAGTTGAGTCTAATGCTGCCAGCATGCTGGCCGCCAACTAGTAGTGGGCTGGAGCGTTTGGACTGCCTGTGAGTCTGCAATGACTTGTAGGTTGTGTAAATGCTATTAATGTAGTAGCTATAGTGTTGCACATAGTTCGTAATATTTTGTTAACAAAGGCATACCGCCGGTACAAAAGGTAACATACATAAAATAAAACCAAAAATTTAAAAAGTATATGTCAACATGCCAATATCTGGAAGAATTACTTGGTGGCAACTGTTGCCGATGGTGAACAGTGTTATGGATTAGTGGTACAATCGTTTTTTTTTATTATTTTTTTATGCCTGATAGGTTAGCCTTTGACCACTATCTCACCTGATGGTAAGTGATGATGTGGTCGAAGATGTTATACAGGCTAACCTAGAAGTCTGGTAAGCCTGAGGCATTACTGAAGAGATTTAATGTTTTGGTACTACGAGTACCTATTCTTTTAATTCTAGTAGTCTAGTCGTAAGTCTAGTTCGTCATAAAAGCGTTATAGACCCCTAAATGAACTTAATAAAAAAATGATATACTTAATATGAAACTTATTGTTATACCCATGGTAACTTTCTAAGCTATTATATATTTGCTTGAAGATTTTTTTAATGCTGATAGGTAAATCGTTGATCTCACTTGATGGTAAGTGATGACGTGCTTGAAGGTGTTAACAGGCATGACCTAGAATTACAGGCTCTCAAGGACAGCTGCCGAAACATACCGTTAGATGTTTGGATTTTCAAACAGATTTTCTACTTAAGGGTGTTCGCAAGGTGGGCATTCGCAAAATGGACTTTCACCATGCGGTGAAGCGCAATCCCGCGGCGGGATTTGAACCATGGACCTGCTGCGCGGCAGTCCATAGCCAATACCACTGAGCCATCACTTCTTCATAAATCATGTCGAATGGTCAAATAGAGATGAAGTATAAATCAGTATAATGTTCTTGTACTATGTTCTTTGTTAATACCTGAAACATCAATAAAAATTTGATTTGAACTAAATTTATTTCACATTCTTGTGTTTTGTTTGTTCATTATTCTGTTGGTATATAACATGAAAAGCCTTATCTTCGTACACTCGTAAAGACTGTCTGTCATGGTTTTGAAAATATTTTGGTGATTTACTGATGTTGCTAAATCTATGCGTTCGTTGGTAAATTTATTTTATTCGTTCAGGTAAACATTTGTTGGGATTGCGTGTTAAAACTCACACGGAGTGATAGAAAAAATGAAAGTAAAATAAAGTGTGAAGGAGACTTTAAAATCTTTATCACATGTAAAACACCATTACATGCCATTATTTCTGCTTATGGCCAAGCCAATTGCAGTGAGAATAATCAAATAAGAAATAGATGTAAATATTATACAATAAACGGCAAAACCACTCACGTTGGGGATCGAATAAGTTAATTTTGCCGGTTATTGATTTATATTTAAATATGTGTAAAACTCACGAGAATTAATTTAAAGTAAGAAAATTATATCCATATATAAAACATGATGCGAAAATATGTCGGTCTATCTATCTGGTTTGCACATTACGTGAAAACGACTAAATCAATTTTAATGAAACATGGTAAGTATAGAGATGATTATAGGATACCTTATATCATGGCGCTGTATTTAAGAAGATCCAAAGCAAGACTGCAAAATATATTCTTCATTGTTAAACACAAATTCTTAACCTGTGTATACCTACACTGTATATAGATCGAGGGTCTTTATTAACTGGTTGTCACGTATTTGTGAGTTTTCTTTATGACTAATACCGCGCCAACGAAGTGTCTTCTTGTTAATTGCAAGCAAACCTATTAATTATACAACATTTGTTTAGGATACAAACCAATTAGTCCAAGCAAATAACAAGCCAAGTTTGTAAATCTGTAAAGTGTTCATAAACAATACCGTTCATTTCTTTTAGGGTTATATTAAATTTACAGGAATTAAAATTTGAGAGTTGATAGCAAATAAATAAGTGTAACATTAAACAGTGATTTTTGTATTATGTTTCATACTTCCGAGAACTGTCCAACAAATATATAGCCTTGTTTCTGCTATAGAAAATATTTTGTAGTAAGTTCATTCTAGAAAAATCTAAAAATAAACCATTTTTCTTCGACAAATAAGTCAGTTTCACGTAGCGTTTAAAATAAAGATACAATTCAATACCATTCAGTGATGTAAAAAAATTACTCGGGTCGTTTCATATCGCTTATAAACTACTGCTTTTCAATGGCTGAATGCACAAACCGGACCGGATACACATTCGTATTCGTATTTATGGTATGAAGCGTCGAACCGAGCAAGTGATTTTAAGCTACTTATCTGCTACAAACCGCTTAGAAATATGTTCTACTCGGTGCTATTATGCTTTCGCTGCCCCAGATTGTTCTTACATCACTGGCCATCTTGTTCTTCAATCGAGAATACTGCAGCATAAACAGCGTGGCTTGACGGCAGGCTTAGTGAACTAGACTTCTCCAGACGGTGGTACCTATCTGCATAAAGTCTTTTGCACTAGATAGATACCTAGTATTTCTTTAAAATATGATTTCAATCCCTAACGAATTTTAAGCAAACATCACATTTACACATTTTAGAGCACCATATTCCTTTCGATATGGATTCGAACTAAATAAAGTGTAGTAATAGGTATGTTAAGTTTTAAAGGGACGGTATAACTGACTAACATATTAAGCGTTATCATCCAAAATTCCACTAGAATTCTGTGCTCTATTTGAGTCAGTAAGCTATTCTCTAGAGTTCCAAATTACAGAACAAGTGCCTTGTTTTGTATCTCACTGGTTATTTCATTGTAACTCAAAATTGTTTTGGTAATTAGTTTAAACGTGCTTCTATTGAATCTATTGCTCGAGACACGTGACGTAAATTACTTAATTTTTATTTTTTACTGTTCAAAGTTCTACTTTTGACCACTAACTCGACTGACAGTAAGCGACTGTGTGGTCGTAGTTGGAGCACGTAGACCTAGAAGATATATATTCATTTGCCCTTGAAGACACCCAGATTGTCTCAGGAAAGGCTGAAAACGGCAGGTAGTCCCATTCTATCTGTTATTGGCAATCGCAACTGTCAGATAGGCCTTCTAGGCCATCTAGAATGAATAGATGGCACAAAGCTATCAGAACTATGTATAGCTAGTACCCATAGCATAAACGACTCAGCGGGAGAGCTAAGAAGCATATATGAGAAGCAGGACCTAAAGAAATGGCAAATTTTCATCTTGGTGGTGAAATACCAGATACAGATTTAAGAGGCTGGATATCTTTGAAAACCCCGCAAAGAATTGTAGCACCGTATGAGGTAAAAAGTAAGATCTAAAGTCCATTACTGCCTAGTAGATAGTAGGTATTGTGTTATTATCAGGTGGCATATTTATATTTCGTTCTATCGCTCTTATGTAAATAAAAAGAAAAACACTTAGGTACTTCTGACAATTTAATCATCATCTCTAAGCAATTCTTGGACAACAAATAATCCAACTTTTCGTAGCCAGCACCATATATTACATGTTTTCTTTGTAGTAGTTTCTTCGATCTCTTCTGTAGTACTCGAGTATTTTGGACTTTCTGTACTAGGTCTTACAGTACTTTGTTTTGTAGTACCTGTTCTTGAATTCATGGTATTTCTGGTAGGAAGTTTGCTAGATGCAGTATTTGGATAACTTGTAGTGATGCTCGGGTATCTTACAGTAACTGGCTGGTCATAATATCTTGGTATATAACAGGCTACTGTCCAATTTATCATATAATTGATGATGAAAATATGAGAGAGAAACAATACCGCGAACTTCATGTTCCAAAACAAATGTATTTCATCCCCATTTTACGGTATCACATCAATAAATCCTTCTACTTTTCTAACTTTATGAATCATATGTAATGTTTAATGCACCACAAATAATTTATCATAACTTTTTAATAGAACATGTTACTTTTCTTTAAGTCAGTCTTGTATTTTTACGATGCCAATTTATTCTTGAATTTCTTTGGTAACTCGTATGAACGAACATAATGAACTTCAATCTGAAAATTTGTTTTAAATTTTTAATAAATCTATTACAAAAGAAAGTTCTGGTAGGAAGATGATGTAAAGACTGGACATATTCGGTTGGACTTTGCTCTGTATTAAGTTTTTGTCTAAGGGGTTGAAACGGAACAAGCTCTAAGCTCACCTTGCGATAAGCGTAACCTCTGTCTATTACAGCAGTTCATAAAAATTGATGGACTGAACTGCGCCCATCGCCCTGAGACATAATGCTGTTTAATCTCATGTGCCTGTAATTTCAGCAACACCCATACCCCTCAAACCAGTACAGTAATGCATACATTACTGTTAGGAAGTAGGAGTATGTATGGTAGCAGTACTTCCCCGCTCGAACTCGTTCACAAGAGTGTCTTCAGTTAAATACTGCTACTAGCATTTATCCATTTTGATTCCGCATTGCAACAGCCCGTAAAAGATTTGTTGGTATTGATCACAGCTTAAAAACTACATACACAAAATTGACTTCATCGCGATACTAAGAGAAAATAATACTTTTCACATGGAAGCAACTGTCCGATTTTGAAATTTTCATCACGGATTTGTAAATGATAAGATTGCTCACATTTCTCAGCGAAAGTTAGATGTGAATATTCAATTTTAATTGAGGAGTTCCAAAATAATTTTAAACAGCTGCAGTTAATTTTTTTATCGCTTGTATCGAAGTTTGCTTAGTCGTTCTTAACCGATCAGCAAAGTTAAGCAACGTCCGCCGCGGTCATGAGTTGGATGGGTGAGCGTTTCCGTACTTCGGAGGGCATATTAAGCCGTCGGTCCCGGTTGTTGTCTAAGGATGGCAGTAGTTACAACATGGTAGGGCATTTTACGAATTCCCGCTAAGCTAACCAAATCAAGTAGAAAATCTGTCGCCAAGCACCCAACGATGTATTCCGGTAGCTGTCCTTGAGAGCCAGTTATTCTAGGTTGGCCTGAACAACATAATAGACCACATCATCACTTACTGTCAGGTGAGATAGTGAACAAAGGCTAGTATATCAGCTATAAAAAAAACTATTAATCAAGCAGTTACGAAACAATCTTTAGCGCAGATCTTTTGCTAAAGCGTCCTTACCTAATTTTTTTTTCTAAGTCCAACCATAAGGATCCTTTGAAGAGGAGAATTTTCAAAGTGACCAAAATCAGCATTGCCCTTTAAGAAAAATCAAATTGGCAAGACGCAATTTATTTTCTCGCGCTCCACTTGACCCTGGATAGTTTCCTTTTAGGCGTGACACGTGCAGCGCTTGTCAGATTGTATTCTGCTCCTACCACTAACCAATGTGTGTAGGGTCGTTAGTAAATATCATCATATCAGATTTAATTTATGTTGGTATAATTCAAACTGGAACTTTGAACTCAGTTTGAGTTTTACCAACATAGTTTGAACCAAGTTCAAGCTAAACCGAGATTAATATTTAAATGCACAGTTTTCGACGTATCGATAAACTAAACGCGTTCCAGAGCATTCATTCGTAGACTGTAATCAACAAATTGCACACAGAAAAAAAGACTTCTTTAGCCAAGAATATACATTGTTAATTAATAGATTCAGGCGTTACTTTGCGGAAATCCATTTTTAATAATAACAAATACTTTTAAAATATTTTAAGAAAACATCAAATTAATATTTTAATAAAACACTTAAAAAATATAAAAATATATCTAGTGACAATTCCGCTTAATTTTCCTGCTAAGCCGACGTGACGTCACAAACGCCACGCAGCCAAACCGGAAGAATTTTTGACGCGTTTCGCTTCTACACGAAGCATCCTCAGGAGGTCTTGACTCTTCGAGCGCACGATCGAGAATGAGCGGCCGCCGGCTCGGCACGCCTTTATATAGACGGGCTGAGTCAGCACGTCTTTGTCTAGACTCGAGCGTGAGTCACCGCAAAGGAAGAATATCAAAATTACGGCCGGTTTCTTTATATTGGTCAAACCGGCCGTAATTTTGATATTAGATATAAAGAGCACAAATCCGCGTATAGGAACGACCATCCCGAACAGTCTCACTTTGCAAAACATTTAATTGAAAGCAGTCATCAACACCTTGATAGTAATACCTTTAAGATTTTACATTGTTGTGATAAGGGATTTCGATTGTGTGTATTGGAACAGTTAGAAATATTAAAACATAGTACAGGCGTTGCACTGTTGAATGAACAGACGCAATTGGTTTCATCACCACTGTTACGTATTTTTAGTGATAATTTGCCACTACGAAATAGTTAAATATGTATTTGTTTTAGGAAGTAATTATGTTATATTTTTTACGATATTTTTATATTCTAAAACACATTACATAATATAAACAATTCAAATTCTTTTTTGTTATCAATTTATGACCATTATGATGTCATTGTCACTTTAAAAACGTATTACTAACCAATTGTTAGCTACAACAAAGAGCGGTGACTCACGCTCGAGTCTAGACAAAGGCGTGCTGACTCAGCCCGTCTATATAAAGGCGTGCCGAGCCGGCGGCCGCTCATTCTCGATCGTGCGCTCGAAGAGTCAAGACCTCCTGAGGATGCTTCGTGTAGAAGCGAAACGCGTCGAAAATTCTTCCGGTTTGGCTGCGTGGCGTTTGTGACGTCAAGTCGGCTTAGCAGGAAAATTAAGCGGAATTGTCACTAGATATATTTTTATAATTTTTAAGTGTTTTATTAAAATATTAATTTGATGTTTTCTTAAAATATTTTAAAAGTATTTGTTATTATTAATATATATTGTCTTAATAAATTCAAGACAATGCTGTATTACAACAAGAATATATTCTGAACTGAAAAATAATCGAGTCTTGATATTACACTCGAATATTCTTAGGAATATTGTTTTGACCCAAGAAATATTTCTTCACATAAAGTATTCAAATTATTATTTCAAGATAACGAAAATATTCTTCTAACAATTAAATAGGAATTCTTCTGTTAACATTTTATTCTCTAAATAAAATTTCTATATTCTTTCTTGAAGTATTTTTAAATATTCTTTTTCGAATGTAATTAGGGTGCTTCACTTACGAATATTTATGGTAAGATTCTTGGATTCAAAACTAACCATATTCGTATTTAAACACTTTAAAGATCTCTCCAAAGAATGCAATATATACTTTGATTCAAGAATATATTCCTGAGAATATTGTGTTCTGTTTTCAAGAATATATTGTTTTCAATATATATGAACCACAAATATTCTTGAATAAAAAAACACACTGCGTTGGCTCAAGTATTCCTTTTTTTCTGTGCAGATAATCGGAAAGGCGATCTTCCACATTTCACCAAAGAGAAAAACTAAATTTTTGAACTATTTTAAGAAGAGTTTACTTAAACGAACGCTGAAATTAGTTTACTTTTACGCTATATATATATTGTGTAAAAATAAAACATATATATTTCCTTCTACGCATAACTATTTCTTAGCGAGGTGAGGCTCTAATCACTGATCCTACTACCGCAAATGAAATGGACTAGAAAGCCCCATAAAATATCTGTTCTTTAACTTACCTATTTCATGTTGTAAATAATTGAACACATCAGACTTCTTGATGTATTTTTAACAACAGCCTCATTCACTTCCGTTCAGATCGTTGACAGTATTACCATTTTCCTCAAAGCGATATTTCAATATCCGTTTTGAGCGCTCCAATATTCAGTATTCCAGCCAATAGAGGACTTCAAACTACGTAGCTAGTTACAGGTGACATTCAGAAAATGTGATTTTATTTTCCACTAGCCAACGTTTGCGGATTTGTCTAAAAGCGGCTACATTCGCGTTGAAAATGCGAAAGGTTAGGTCTTTGAAATAGTATTGGGTTAATATGGGATTGGCTCTTAGACAAGACACGAGAAGTAAAGTTCGTTAGTGACTGGCGAAGTAACATCTCAAAGCAGAATAGAAACGAAGAATTTTTTTGTCGTTTTATTTACTTGTGCAATTTCTATTAGTAATAATGTTTTGGAAGACGATCTAGATTGATTATTGTGTCTCTGTTATTTAGTAATGTATTGATTTTATTCTGTTTTGTGTGCCAGAATTAAATAAATAAATTCCATAATTTTCTTAAAAATATATAGTTAGACCGATTTATTAAAATATGTTCAACGTCAGACAAGATGAAGGCACTCTTATTGCAAGCTCAAGTGGAAATGAGCAGAACGGACAAGTTGTACTGATTTCTTTCTGTTTTGAGGATATTTTTTAAGGTTTTTTTATTAGCGCTAGCTAATCTAATGCGCTATCATGACTTCTATTTCTACCTCTTAATGGTGACTGATGATAAGATCGAAGATGATTCAGAGCTAGCCTAGAATTACTGGCTTTCAAGGACAGCTGACGGAACTCACCATTGCTTGGATTACACATTTCAGTCGCAGACTAGAGTCCAGAACTGTGCCTGGTACATAGCCAGAGTCATGTAAACATTTCTAGCAAAACAAAGGTGTTTATACTCTTCTGCTTCTTCTTCTGGAGTATAAAGGCGTGATGGCTATTCTAGCAACTCAAATGTACTCGTTTAATTATCTCCGGCTCGGCAATACCGACGTGCGTTTGCAAAAGTTACACTGATTGCAAAAGTGCTTCGTCTGCTAATTCTTACAGTTTTTACGGACCATAAAATACCCTGAACAGTGGCCAATTACAAAAATGAGATAGAGATAATTTAAACTGCAGTCAACTTACATTTTGTTTATATCTGATAGGCTAGCCTTTGACCACTATCTCACCTTTAGGTAGGTGATGATGATTTGGCGAAGATGTTATGTGGTGTAATAAATATTAATACAAACAAAACTCCATTACAATTTTATGTAGTTGTATGTGGTATAGATAAAGACAATTTAATATTTTAGGTATCGCAATAATAATTTAGTATCACAACGTGTATACAATTATGATATTTGTAATAATGGAGGCTCCGAAATGTTTTGTCATCAACAATTCACAATCGTATCTAGATCGGATGTTTATTGTTATTAGTAATTGTTAGTTATGAAACCATTTATTTTAACGTTTTAGTAAACCGCAATACCCACGGGTATGAAACAAAGAATAATATAATATCGGATCACTTCGCTTCTATAATTCGCCTCGATCATATAATTAAAAACTAGCCAAGTGCAAATTGGACCTCGGTCTATCCAACCCATGCACAAAAGTATTTTATCTTAATCACAGCTTATAAACTACATTGTAAAGCTGTGTTTTAAGTATTTGTTACTGAAACAATAATGATTATGTTTCAATATTGATCAATAAGAAAATAAGACTAGTTGCAATGTATAGAAGTTGGAACGAGAAAGGTAAAGTATATAACAATATTCGTTAGCAGAAGAGACTATCTACACAAATTACAGAAAACCAAATTTTTTGTTGTAGTAAAATAATACTTATATATATAAATAAATAACTATTCATTTCTATTCTAGATGCAGTCAGCTATCGTCCGTTCATTCATCGTTGATTCCATCATAACGTCCTTTTAATTCTGTGTCATAACTTACAAAAAAGTAAAGAAATAGTGTACAAAGACCTGACCTTTTTATTTCAACAAACTATTCAAAGACACAGTTTTCCACACAAAATACAAATCTAAATAAGCCAGCCGATCATCCCTTTAATAGTTTATTTTTAATATTATCTCTTCAAACAGTAATGCGAACATTATAGCTTTTTTTTTTTTTATTTTATTTTAGAGTCAACAAACAGTACACAACAAATGATTACAGAAGTATAGTTTTGGGAATATAGCTAGTATATGTACCAACATCGTTAACCACAAATTATCATGATTGATTTGAACAGAAAAGTGTAATAATAAAGTTTATACATAGTTCTACCTACTTACAATAATGAGTTACTAACCAATTACCATAAGAGTAGATACATTTTTACATTTTTGTGCGTTAACTTAACTAAATAACTGTATGTGCGCAACATGTTCAGTCGAATGTCGATAGATAGTGGGGAGGCAGACATTATTTGATATATTATTATGATACATTATGATATATTAAAATATTTTGTTACTATTAAAAGTAACAAAATATTTTATTACATTTAGTCAATATGAGTTATGCCGCCATCACCACTCAATGTCTCCAATACTAACCTACGGAAGCCACTAAAACATTCATGAAATATATCAATATTATTGAAATTATCGTTATAAAGTTTAGTAATGCGAAACATTGGTGATCGCTTACCAGAGTTAGTGCGACAAGCTGTGGTAGCAAAAGTTTTATTATCTGTTCTTAAATTCGTTCTTAAAGGAACTTTGTAACAAATTCTATTTACCAACTCAGGGCAATCATAGCGATTGTGACAAATGTCATATAGAAGCATAACACTTAGTTGCAATCTTCTAGAATTTAAATCCGTTAAGTTATATTTTTTAAGAAGATCGCCATATGACATAAAACCTTGACTACATTTGTAGTGCATACAACGTAAAAATTTCTTTTGAACCCTTTCAATATCTTCAATGTAACATTTATAGTACGGATTCCATACTGGTGCAGCGTATTCTAGCTGTGATCGGACAAGAGACTTAAATAAGATATTGTATGTAAGGTCTTTATTAAAATTAACCGCAGTTCGTATGACAAAGTTGTACATTTTAAAACCACGTGCTATAATATTATGCATATGTGCATCAAAGATAAATTTACTATCCAAAGTTATACCCAAATCTTTGATTACTTCGACTTTATCAAGATTCGAATCACAGAGAGAATAAGTAAAATTACTTGCATTTATTTTTCGTGTGAACACAATTGATTTACATTTATTAAGATTTAGCGCAAGTTTATTGTTACTACAATACCTTGAGAACCGGTCCAGATCTGATTGAAAGTTTAATTGGTCTTGGTAAGTGCTAATGGTATGATATATCTTTAAGTCATCAGCGTATAACAAAAATCTACAAAATTTGAAACATGTATGTATATAATTAATATATAGAATGTATAACAGGGGTCCTAATATTGACCCCTGGGGAACCCCAGAACTAATAGAGACCATATCTGATTCATACCCATAGATTACAACTTTCTGGCAACGATTACTTATGTAGGATTTAAACCAGCGCCAAAGATTTCCTCGGATACCATTAAAAGCTATCTTATCTAATAGGATTTTATGATCCACTCTGTCAAAAGCCTTTTGAAAATCTGTATAAACAGCATCAGTTTGTTTGTTAGTATCCATGTTATCGAAAATGTCTGAAGTGTATATTAAAAGGTTTGTGACCGTTGATCGATGTCGAACAAAACCATGTTGATTGGGTATAATATTTGGATGTAAACTTGGATAAATGGCGTTATGTATTAATCTCTCAAGAAGTTTTGACAAAGTGGACAAAATGGAAATAGGACGATAATTCTCCACATCCTTTTTTGTACCACCTTTATGTACCGGTATTATTCGCGCTATTTTCCATATTTGAGGACAAACACCTTCACGTAAGCTTAAGTTGAATATGTATTGAACAGGAATGCAAATTGAATGCGCCGTTCGTTTTAAAAAGGATGGGGGAATATTATCCGTTCCTGCACCTTTCGTCTGGTCCAATCTTAAAAGTTCTTGTTTGACGTGATCAATTGTGAAACTTAAATTACTAATAATTGTGCTCGTATTAACATCATCAAAATCCTGTCTATTATCTATATCATAATTATTCGGAACTACTGATTTTTCAAAAACTGAATGAAAGTACTTTGAGTAGAAGTTACATATTTCTACGGGATCACTAGTTATATTTTGTTGGTAGCTAACATTGATAGGTATATCTTTATTTTTTCTTTTATTAGAAATGTAAGTCCAAAAATATTTTACGTTATTCGTTATACTGTTTTCTACCTTTTTAATGTAATTTTTATAACAATAATCTGATTCGTCACGTAGCCGCTTTCTATATATCGAGTATGTATCATAATCTGACTTATTTTTATATACTTTCCATTTAATCCAGGCTTTTCTTTTATTTTTATATATATGCCTTAAAGATAAATTAAACCATACAGGAAAGTTAGAGTTACTTACAATTTTTTTCGGAATATTTTTTGATACAATACTATAAATAATTTCATAAAAAGCTTGGCAGTAGAAATAAGTATTCAGTACTTCCCCGGAAAAAATCGCGCAGAGTTCTACTATACACTAGTAGTAAACAAAAGTTTAAGCATCATGTAAAGACATAAAATAAAATGAGCACGTATACTACATTTGCGCTGCGAGTGTTCGCAAAAACCTTCGGCCAACCGCAGGGACAAATTTTCGAAATAGTGTGATTTTCTTTCATGACGCAATGCCGTCACATCTCAGGGGCATTCGGGGAAAAAATAGATCACACGTTCCAGTCCGTGCGCAATTCATCTGTAAATAATATCACGTTTTCTCCGATCACCATTCACTTCGTCGGTTCTTTTGTGAGATATAAAGGAATATAGTTACTGAAGTTCGCAGACTCCTTCATTAATTATATTCACAGTATTACTGTTTTACCGATACTGACTTCAAGGACTACTTGTCTAGTTGATTTACGTTGTTCGTTCTGTGAATACAAAAGACGAAGGAGTCTCCTCAGGAACAATTAACAACTTGTTTCATTTGCAGTAATTATTCGTTGAAAACGACCATTTCATACAAATTAGTTTGTTCCAATGAAAGGGTTATTACTTAAGGCATGACACACTATAGCATGATTACGGTTTATTGAATTAGACAGCCTTTTATTCCGCAATTCTATAAAATAATTAAAAAATTAAATAGATTTTTTTGGAATGCTGGTAGGTAAGCCTTTGACCACAATCTCACCCGATGGTAAGTGATGACGTGGTCGAAGGTGTTAACAAGCTTATCCTAGTATTACTTGCTCTTAAAGACAGATGCCAAAACAAACAGTAAGGTGCTTGGCGACAGATTTTCCACTTGAGGGTGCTCGCTAGCCAGGTGGGCATTCGCAAAATGCCGTTCCACCATGCGGTGAAGCTCAGGCTCGCAGCGGGATTCAAACCACGGACCTGCTGCACGGTTTTTGTTACGATCTCTGACATCGGGTTCAATTAAGTAAATTGTTAGCGATATCGACATACTATCTATTCTTTGTTTCGGTAGATCTCAAACGAAGGATCTTAATAATACTTAAGTAAGTCTTAATAAAAACACGGTTATTACAAAGTTGGCGAAGGCGCGGATAGAACTTAGGTTTATAATAGCTCCTGTAAAGTTAAAGTATTATTTTGCTTCTAGATCATTACAACACCTTTATGCATATAATATATTCTAATGTTCTTTTTTTTCTATTGTTCCTTTTTTCTTACTTATACATGATAAATTTAAAATCAGTGCATAAATTGATTAATTTAATGGATTCATTGAAACGAACCGTGACTACCACTACTAGTTACTTAGGTGAAACATTAGCTTTCATACCACGCCTACAAAACAGTAATTACTACGGAGTTAACAGATTATTCTGACTAATGGATAGCCAAAATACAGATCTGCTTGTATCATGCGTTCATTTGATGTGAACACTAAGCGCCAGCGTACCGTACCGCCCCCGCACCAGTGTAACTGCGCCTTACAATGCTTTTGAATAGTAAGCAATTTCAAGACGTCTGCTTATTATTGATGACTTCGTTTGAAAGAAATTTCATTAAAGCTCTTAAAGGCCCAAATCAGCTGCTTACTCTCGTGTAATACGAAAATCAAGCAACACAATGTTGAAATTAGGCTCATAATGGCATAACGTAACAGTAATCGCTCCATTTAAAATGCAAGGTAATATGGGATTTTTAAATGTGAAAACCGTATATTATATATCGATTGATATGGTTTTAGAGTAAATAGTCTATGTCTCTCAGGAGAGATACGAATTTTGTTTAGTATAACTCAAGAAGGCGATTCCTTGATTTTGGTCACTTCGAAGGTGAACTCCTCTGCAGTAGATCATTAGTAGGATTAAAAAAAACGTAAATTTTTGGAATTCTTAACTTGACGAATAGTAGTTAGTAGAAATCTAGCAAACCAGAAGCATATGTATTGGGGGACATACAAGCAAAATTTCACTGAATTTGAACACTTATTACTTAAAATATGACGAAACTACATTTGTATGGAAAGCGCCACGAGCTGTGTGTGCTGTACTGTTAGAACATCCGCGTGCACGACGTCCATTTTATGAATAAAATTCTATAGTTCTCACTATCTATGGATGCGTAAGGATTAAGGCTCATCACATAACACTTTGGCGTAGAAGTTTGCATTGAATGCTACGATGGTGAATGTTTATCATGGCAATCCACCGATTTTCACAATTAAGATAGGTAATACATATATGAACTTACATATAACTTATCAAAATGAATGTCATAATATTTTCATAACAAATATAAAGTAAAGTAGTAAGAATACACAAAGGCCTAACGAAATTATTTTATTTTTCTTCCTTCAGCCTACGCTCACAGGCTGGGGAAATATCTCATACATTATTACCACCCGCGATTTTATCAAAACCAACGGGCATAGACTTAATAGCTGCGTTGGGCCTGTGAAGCCAACCCTCCTTAACAAAACTACGAGATTGGGGCCTAAAGACGATAGTGAATTCTAGAAATAAGTATGGGATTTAGGTATAAGGTTTTTTAAAATTCTTATTTTATATGCCTTTATTAACTACATACTTAAAACTAAATACAGTACTACAGATACTACAAGCGAAGCGAAATCTGAAGCGCTAGTAGCGAAGTTTGCTTAGCCGTTCTGAACCGATCAGCAAAGTTAAGCAACTTCCGCAGCGGTCATGACTTGGATGGGTGACCGCTGGTGACGATACTACTGAGCGTACTGAGGGCAAGCCGACGTTGAGAGCCAGTAGTTCTAGGTTAGCCTGAACAACATTTACGACCACATCATCACTTACCACCAGGTGAGATAGTGTTCACAGGATAACCTACAAATCCAAATGTTCCTGACCACTACCAGTAACAGCGGACCCAGCAGGATTGCCCCGCAGGATAGTAATGCTTGTTCGTTGAGCCAAATAGGTGCCAGCATTTTAATCACGCGTTGCATCATAAGATGGCCAAGAACGAATATAACCGACTAACATTTTTTCTGTCGATCGCGTTGACTACGAGAAAAAAAATGTACTTAATAAACCTTCTCCTTGAGGACTAAGGCATAATAAGGGGACAACTAGTTTTATTTTAAGAAATAGTCAACGTGGATTCCCCAAAGAAACATGGCTAAAGTTTTATACATTTGGAACACAACAACAAAATTTGTAATTTATCTTCTAATATAAGCCATAATATTTTCACTGTTTATTAAAAGCTATATATTGTACTGATAGCTGATTAGTAAGCCTTTGACTACAATCTCACCTGTGGGTAAGTGATATTGTGGTCGAGAATCGTCAGTAGACTTAACCTAGATGGTACTGGCTCTTAAGAACAGCAGCCGTGTCATCGTTAGGTGCTTGGCGCCAGATTTTCTACGTGAGGGTGGTTGTTAGCCATGCGGTGAAACTCAAACTTACAGCAGGATTCAAAGCAATGCCGGGCGCGGCAGGCCATAGCTATTGACACTGGGCCATTTCTGCTTCTAAATAAGTAGGAGAGAGGAATTTCAATATTCGTTGGAAATTAAAGGCGATGAAAGCAGCCGACATAAAATAGAACTACAACAAGTAGTTATTACTCAAGTGGGAAGCGACAAACAGATCAACATATTTACCGACTTTCGTTAATAGTAGGACAATAATGTATTTAAAATAACTAAAGAGTGAGTACTGCTCAAAAGAAAACTCTTAAAACTGTAACCATATAGCTGTAAATGAAGGGTTGGCAACACTAGTTAGAGCTTATCTGAGGGGCGGCGCTAAGCCCTTATCGACATTCACTGCGGTATTTTCTCTAAGTAGCACTTCGTTCTGGAATTCTCTCTCGGGGGTTTTATTAATTTCTTTTGACATGGCTGGAGATAAGGTTTTGTGCAAGAATTTATTGCAATTGTATTCCTATAAAACAATCCAACTCGCACATAGTAGTTTATTATTGGTCTATTTTTTGCAATTGGCTTCACTTGTTTTTGATTATAAAATCATTTTCTATTACTTAATTCCTTACGTAATCACTTTATCATAGAGACAGAGATCACAGAGACGTTAGGACGAAGAAATTAAAGTAACCTATTAATTCCATATATGAAATTAAAACAATATTTTTACTTAAAAATAGTGTATAATAAAGTCGGTATCATGATACTTTGAGCTCGATATGGCGTTAATGTTTCTGCCTTACACTCAGCAGGTTTTTTACTTGCCAATGTCGGAAGGTGGCTTCGTATAGTAAAATCACTTTTGTGTGAAGTATTAAAGTATTAACACTTATTATAGTATAATATACTATAATAAGCATATTTTACATTCTGCTTACTTCCGCTTGATGACTTCAGCAATAATGGTTAGTCAATCTTCAGACTGGCTTTCAGTGCCCTTGGGGTCCCCCCATCTCTACCCGTGGGTGTCGTAAGAGGCGACTTAGGGTAACACACCAGAAGCGCTTTCTGAGGAACTGATATTTCACACTGCGATCCCTAAGACGCCTGCCAAGTGGGGATTATGGCATTCCTCCTAATAATGGGGGAGGCTGGGTTCAGCAGTGGACAATCAAGCACTATACAGTAAGACAGACCTTTTGACATATATATATTTTTCTAGATTATTAATTGTAACATGACCGAAGTTTACGAAATTTATATAGGATCTACTATAACTAACTTGAGGGAACTAAATTCAACGTAAAATAATCGTGGGATTTGGATGCCGACTTGAAAACCGTCACCTTTTTGTAGGTCAAAATAAAATATTACTGCCGGTTAACTTTTGGGAAATAACAAACCGTTATTCCGGTCTTGAAACATACAAATATTTGAAAAGGAAAAGGGAAGTAGCCATGACTGTACTGTTTCTTTGTTGTATAATTGGGATACATTATTAATATTGTGCAGATGTTACTACTATTATTGCCTATCCTCTAAGGAGTTTAATTGAACTTTATATTAAAAAATAACTTAATGCCTAGAATTATAAAAAACTGCTCCGTTTTTTATGCGATTGAATGAAAAATGAGAAGTGATTTATTGCTGTGCTATTTTTCATGCTTATATGTTATTGACTACTCCAGGTACGCTTCGCCCCCTTAGCCAACTGAGACATAAAATTATTAAATAATAGATATAATTCAAATTATAATTAAAATGTTATATATGTTAAACCTGTTATGAATTTACAATGGAATTTAGATTATATTTGTGAATGTGGCAGTCTTCTGCTATCACAACATATTGACATATATACAACATAATATCAAATTTGACATAAACACGTACTACTCATGTACTTAAACATATAAGATGTATATCAAACACCGATTGGTTGGTCGATATATGAAAAAGCTTGTTTCAAGTTTTATTCATAACCATGCAAAGCGTAGGCGGTGTGGTGGAAAGAAACTTTTCCCATCTTCAACAGGTATCTCGTTTCTTGACTAAGACGCTGTTTATTTTCAGAGGTACATGTTTAAAGTTCATATTACCATAGACATTATGGTATAAAATTTGCTCAATCTTAATGGGGTTGTTTTAAGTTTCCGTTCATATATCATAGAGACGATAGAAGTATACAATGTTAGCATTGTAGTGTATTCATCTTCTATTTGAAGGCAATAAGTCCTGCACTGACATCCCTCTTGGCGTGTATTGTGCATTCAAGTATTATGTTGATTTATTTTATGGTGCAGTGCACTCATTCCTGGGCATTTTAGCTCCGGAAGGCTCCCTTTATCGGGTTCCGTATACTAGATTTTCACAATTACGATAGCATATACATATATGAACTTAACAAAATTAATACCACAATATTTTCATAAGAAATAGATGGTAAAGTAGTAAGAATACACAAAGGCCTAACAAAATTATTTTATTTTTCTTCCTTCAGCCTACGCTCACAGGCTGGGGAAATATCTCATAAATTATCCCGCGATTTTATCAAAACCAACGGACATAGACTTAATAGCTGCGTTGGTCTGTGAAGCGAACCCTCCTTAACAAAGCTACGAGATTGGGGCCTAAAGACGATAGTGAATTCTAGCAATAAGTATAAGATTTAGGTATATTAGGTAAGGTTATAATTAATATTTTTTTAAAGTAATATTTTTTAGTAATAAATAGTGTCAAATAACTTACCCCCTTACTTATAAAAAATCCGCTATGTAGTTGCTAAGTAATGGATAACTAAACAGTGTTTAAGTAATTCTTAAATATTTCTTACTTATAAACGCTACATAGCACCTGTTTAGCTAAGCAATGGATAATGAGGTCGAGCGTATTTTAAACTGACAACATTGAACTAAAAGGTATTATGAAAGACCCAAATTGCCTAGTATGTAAGTATGTATCTAGTGCTGAAAATCTTAAAATTAAAAAGTAAAAATATACTATTCTTTGTAGACCTACTGATTTTTGTACATATGGTTAGGCGTACTGGAGACTTATGAAGCGAGTTTCTTTTTTGCAATATGGTAAATTGTAAGTGCCCCAGTATTCTGTGAATTCGATCCAGCAACCTATTCCTTAGCATAATTGGAAATGCATTGTGGAAGCCTGGAGCCGCCAAAGCGGGAGTGCGAGGGGCGAAGCCCTACGCCTATTTAATGGACTGTAATACAAAAAATATATACATGTGATTTCTGATCAAGCACTATCAATATGCACCAACCTTGCTGCTGCGTCCAGTCTCTCACGCCGGCCGGCAGGTCCTCAAGATGATGATGAGCACAATCACATGTATGGCTAAGCTCCAATAGAACTGCGGTTTATACACAAGTAGCGAATTTCACAAGACACTTAGTAGTTTATTTTGTCGATTAGCGAGCTTGACAGCGAGTATTTAAGATTTTGAATATGCGGAGCGCGTGTTAGTTTAGAACTATATTCTTCTACTGAGGTTTGACGGCGACTGAGACGTCATCCACGAGGGGTCGGTGCATTTCCTTCAAGTGCATTATCGTATGAAATCACATGGAAGGTAGTTTTAAAAAATGCCTGTAGATGGCGTAAACATTCCACCCGCCCTTAAAGGGTCACCTTTAAATGACAATCATAAAAGAAAGAACAAAAAATTACAGCGAAAGCTCATACGTAAGCGAGCGATAGATGCGCATAATAGATGCGTGTAGCAGATCCCAAACAGTACATGAGAAATGCAAATGAAATAAAGCGAAAATTGAAAAAGATATATATATATATATATGCGTATTATTTGACAATTTAAAATAAATTAAATATTATAGCTAATATAATATAACTAGGTAAAATATGTAGATTGCGTAGTGAGTTTTACTGTCGCGGTAGTGGGCATAGACGAACCACTGGACGCAGGTAGACACCTCTTGCGGTTCTAACAGTACAAACGCGGACAACGCCATCCTTTGAGGGATGCACCTTTTCCACAATCGCTAATGGCCAAGCGAGAGGTGGATCATTGTCATTTATGAGAATTACGACGGTACCAGAAGCGATTGGTACAGAATGATCGTGCCATTTTTGCCTAACTTGTAACCCATGCAAATACTCGAGCCGCCATCGCTGCCAGAATGACTGCACCAATTTGTCTAATAGCGAGTGTCTATGAAGCAGATTGACATTATCTGAAGCCAATGTGGGTGCGGGTAATGAGAATAACGGTGCGGTGTGCAAGAAGTGACTCGGAGTCAAAGCTGTTGGCTCGGCAGGGTCAGAGCTCAGAACGGTTAGGGGTCGTGAATTAAGCACGCACTCTACCTGCGCAAGCACAGTGATGAGCTCGTCATACGAGAGCAACTGCGTTCCGATTACTCGGTATAAATGCGTTTTTATAGACTTAATCATGCTCTCCCAAGCGCCACCTTTGTGGGGCGAATTGGGACAAATAAATGACCAGCGAATGCGACTTTCGGCGAGTTCATGCTCCAATTTAATGCGGTACTCATTATTTAAGAAATTATATAAATCTCGCAGGTACCTATCGGCGCCCTTAAAGTTCGTCCCATTATCTGTATGCAGGACTTGGACAGGGCCGCGGCGACTGAGAAAACGTTTAAGCGCGGCGATGAAACTGGGTGTGCTTAAGTCTCTAGTAATCTCAATATGGACTGCTCTCGTCGCTAAACAAGTGAATAGAGAAATGTATGCCTTCTCACTGCGGACACCGCGACGACGTACGGGTACATATGCGATTGGTCCTGCAAAATCACAACCTGTCTCAGAAAATGATTTAATGGCCTGACGCGTTCGGCTTTCGGGCAAATCAGCCATTAGTGGATACGTAGGACGCGGTTTGAGCCTAAAACAGGGGGTGCACAAATGGACGCGGTGCCTAACAACCCGACGCGCGGAAAGAATCCAATATCTTTGTCGAAGAAGTGACATCAATAGTTCAGGTCCAGCGTGTAGGTTTTTGACGTGATAATAATCAACAAGCAGATCGACAATATGGTCGCTGCGTGGTAGAACAACGGGATGCATTTGCGCGTAGTTCAAGCCCGAATTGCTAAAACGGCCGCCAAGTCGAATTAAACCGTAATTGTCAATAAAAGGGCTTAGTTTACGGAGCGCGGGAGATGTCGATACATTATTGCGAATATTATTTAAATCTTCTGCAAAATATTTTGCTTGAAGGGCGCGTAATAATTTATTTTCTGCAAACTCGAGATCGTCAGTTGTTACCGTAAGGGAGCCACGTCGCGGTAACAGCTTGGCGAATCTACAAACGTAGACTAAAATGCGAAGAACCTTACTCCAAGAAGAGACTCGTAAGGCTGCATTGTAAACAATACACTCTCTGGGAGTTACACAAACAGCGTGAGACAGCACCTTCTGCTCGGGCATGTTATCGAGGGGTTGACTGTCGAGTTCGTGGAGAGGCCACTGAGACGGATGTAGTATAGCCCATGGAGGTCCCTGAGACCAAAGCGGATGCGAAATTAATTTATGCGGAGAGACGCCTCGCGACAGGCAATCAGCTGGGTTTTCAGTTCCAGCAACGTGATAAAAACATTTTGCTGAGACGTTTTCGGTAATTTGAACCACGCGATTGGCAACGAAACTCTGCCACTTGTGTGGCGAGCTCTTAATCCAATAAAGTGCCACTTTGGAGTCTATGAATGCGAATATTTCCATGGGGAAGCGGTGAGCGTAATGGTCATGAATTGTGTGAAGCAGCTTAGATAACAAGACTGCTCCGCAAAGTTCAAGTCTAGCGATGGACAGCGGTTTAGACGGAGCGACCTTAGACTTGGCGCAGGCGAGGCGTATGGTATTACCATTGGCAGAACTTACGTGAAGATACACGACCGCGCCAAATGCATTTTGGCTAGAATCTGAAAATCCTAAGAGTGTCACTGTACAGTCCTTTACTACTCCTAAGTGGCGTGGGATACGTAGCTCGTTAAGAGCTGGCAACTCTAAGCAAAACTGGTTCCACAACTTTATTATGTTTGGCGGCGGCGTCTCATCCCATCCTATATTAAGCTGCCAAAGCTGTTTCATGAGAAGTTTAGCGTAAAGCACTGTGGGCGCGACGAAGCCCATCACGTCCCACAGGCGCGCGATAGTTGAAAGAATGGAGCGCTTAGTACAACTACTGCAGTCAGGGGGTGAGATTAAAAAATAAAACTCATCAGTGTGCTTCGACCAGTGGAGACCTAATATCTTATGTTGAGCGGACTTGTCAAATTCTACGTCGGTAGACAGTTTATGGAACGCGGGTATGTTTTTTAAAACTAAATCAGAGTTGCTATTCCACTTTACTAATTCCCATTGAGCTCCTTTAAATAAATTAATGAGCTGATCGGCTGCAACTACCCCTTCTTCTTCTGACATCAGTGAGAAAACAATATCATCCATATAGATGGATGAAGATGCGATTTCACTAGCTAGCGGGTACTTAGAACCGTCATCGGCAATTAGCTGCTGCACCGTACGTAACGCGTGATAGGGACTTGATTTTAAACCAAAACACACGCGTTCGAACCACAGCACCATCAATGGTTCTTGCGGGTTGAATCTATAAAGTATGCATTGAAAACGGCGATCACATTCACGGACTGCAATTTGTAGAAATTGCTGTCGACAGTCAGCTGTTAAGGCGACCGCGAAAAGACGAAAATTTAAAATTATTTTAAATAAATGACCTTGAAGGTTTGGTCCGTGATGCAAAATATGATTTAAAGCAACACCTGTACTTGTCTTACAACTGGCGTCTAAGACAACGCGGAGACGCGTCGATGTCTTGTCCTCACGAATTACTCCGTGGTGCGGTATCACGTAAATTGGCGCGAGTTCAGATCGTATATTTGGGGGTGCGGGTGAAATATAATTATTCTTCAAATATTCTTTAATAACATTATCATAAGCTAATCTCAGCGCGGCGGATGATTCAAGTTTTTTCTCGAGACACAAAAAGCGTCGTCGGGCGGTTTCGTAAGAATTACCTAATAAATATACATCGTCGTTGAATGGCAGTCCGACTGTGTATCTGCCAGTAACGGAATCGCGGGTTGTAGTATTTTTATAAAAATCTTCGCATTCAGCGTCAGCGGGGCTTAAAACTTGCTGCGCGTTGGGAGGCTCTTCGAGTTCCCAGAATTTTTTCATTAAAGTGTCTATACCTTTATCCTGTACGTGTACAAAGCAGCATGTTAAAGTCTGGTGATTACTCAAAGTAGGTACGGAACCCATGAGAACATATCCCAATACCGTATGCAAAGCTGGCGGCACCGATGCAGCTTGAGAGGCGCGTACTACATCGGGGAGTAGTAAGCACGAAAAAAGAGGCGCGCCGATCAGTATGTCTACCTTATCAGGCGTACCGAACGTTTCATCGGCGAGCGGTAGATTTTTAAAGTATGACATGACTGAGGGGTCTACCACGGCACTAGGGAGCGAGTCGGTTATCTGATCGACAACTAACGGCGAAATATTAAATTTCACATTATTGTCAAAGCGTGAGAAAAAGTCTAAATTCACTGAACTAGAGTTAACTAATTTTTCTGTACCACCGAAACCTTTTACCACAGTACGTCCAACGTCATTAATCGGAATGCCTAAAGTTTTACAAGTATTCTTTGTAATAAAATGGCTTTGCGACGCGGAGTCGAGTAGCGCACGCAAAACATGTTTATTACCGCGGCTATCATACGTAACAACTTGTGCTGTGGCTAGAAGCACCGTACATTGATTGTTATGTACAGGATCAGTAACGGTCAGGGGCTGCGGAGCGGCAATGGATGTTGCGCACAGCGCGACATCAGAGCGTGTGGTCAGCGACGACGGTTGCATCGCTGTAGCGGTTATTGTATCTGCGACGCATTGGCTCTCAGACGGTGCGGCCGAATGGTTAAAATACCCGGTGCGTAAAACCGGGGGGCGCGGGTTCGATTTATGTATAGATGCGGAAGCGGGCGTGACAGGTTCGGTCCGCGCAGCGACGCTGAAAGCTGATCGAATTGGTTGTGTTTGTGTAAAATGTAACAAACTGTGATGGCGGGAGTTACACACGCGACAATTCAATTCGGACTTACAAAGTGAAACTTTATGCTTCGTACTTAAGCAATTTATGCACGCATTATTTTCCTTTACAAGGTTAAAGCGTTGTTCAGGTGACAACTTATGAAAATCGGGACACTTAAATAAATGCTGATGACTTATACTTGTACATAAGCATTTATTAGATGAAGCTGGCTGCACGGTACTGACATACGTCTGGTACTTAGGCGCTTTGTTTACAAAGTTTTCTTTATAGCGGGAGCGATCACTATCTTTATTAGATTTAAATGCGGAGTTATTATTATTTGTACTACTAGAAGCGGCCGGAAACATCGGTGTACGTTCAAGTACTTTAGTTCGATTTGTCACAAACTGCACTAGTTCGTCAAATGATGGAATTCTTGAACCCACACTCGATTCAAACGCGCGAACTGTTTCCGAATCTAGCTTTTTCAAGGCAACATGCAGAATGAACAAATCATGCATGCTATCTATTTTTAGATTATTTAAGGCTCTAACTGCGCTAACGAACTGATCATTAAAAGATTCCAGATTACTAGCGGTGGCGTTGTTTATCGGTTTGAAATCAAACAACTGGTTCATATAAGCCGACGCGAGCATTCGCTTGTCTTCGTATTTGTCTATGAGAGCTTGATAAATTGTGTTATAGTTTTCTGCACTAGGTGTTATACCAGAACACACTGATTTAGCTTTGCCCGACAACTTGCCTAAAAGATAATACAGTTTTTCGGCATCTGACAGCGATGGGTTATCGTGTACTGTCGTCTTAAAACTGGCATAGAACAGTGGCCACGACCGAATATCACCCGCGAATGATACTAACTCGATCGCAGGCAAGCGAGGTTTACTTTTCTGCGGTAATGCATCAGTTGGCGTAGCGGGCATGTTTTGCGTTTGAAGTCGCTTAATGCGGCTATACAATTGTTCAAATGCAATTAAACATTTATAGTCTGGTTTGGCTTGAGGGTTCGTTTCCAATAAACATGTGTTATAATTATCTAGCACCGTCACGAAGTCTGTTCTCAAGACGTCAATGTTAGCGGAACCAGCAAGGAATGTCTCCCTCGCATCAGCGTCAATGTTTATATTCGCGGATGTATCAAAAATATTTTGAACCAGCTCGAATAAAGCCTCACGTTTAGCCAACAACATTAAAAGTTTAGGATTAGCTGCCTGCTGTTCAACGTCAGCTTTGTGCCTACTCATTTTCATAGAATTCGCGGTAGATAAGTATTTAAATGCTTTGTGTAGACTAAGTAGTTCAAGTTATTTCAAATAAACTATATAATAATAAATAATTCAATAATAAAGAAGGTAGATAAATATCTCGTAGGTATGTAATGCGTTTTGAAGCGAGGAGCAATGGCGCGAGCAGGCAGCGAAACAGAAAATGGTTATCTTAACGTGTGCAAATGAGGCAGATGCTAGTCTCCCATTTAGGTTACGGCGTATGGCAGCGTGTTAAATAAAATAGATAGAAGTAATTTAGATCGATAATTTCAATTATGCAAATAATACGCAGATATTATAAGGTAATATGGCGGGTGGATATATGTATAATAGGTACGGGAATCACAGATTCGGCTGAAGGACCACTTATGGAGCCGCCAAAGCGGGAGTGCGAGGGGCGAAGCCCTACGCCTATTTAATGGACTGTAATACAAAAAATATATACATGTGATTTCTGATCAAGCACTATCAATATGCACCAACCTTGCTGCTGCGTCCAGTCTCTCACGCCGGCCGGCAGGTCCTCAAGATGATGATGAGCACAATCACATGTATGGCTAAGCTCCAATAGAACTGCGGTTTATACACAAGTAGCGAATTTCACAAGACACTTAGTAGTTTATTTTGTCGATTAGCGAGCTTGACAGCGAGTATTTAAGATTTTGAATATGCGGAGCGCGTGTTAGTTTAGAACTATATTCTTCTACTGAGGTTTGACGGCGACTGAGACGTCATCCACGAGGGGTCGGTGCATTTCCTTCAAGTGCATTATCGTATGAAATCACATGGAAGGTAGTTTTAAAAAATGCCTGTAGATGGCGTAAACAAAGCCCGAATACCGTTATATCCCGCTGGAAGTTATCTTTATCCATCCCAAACAATACCTATGCCCAATTATGTCTACGTTTTTTTCTATGAAGCCAAGATTCCAATCTTCATATATTTTTTTTAATCATTCTATAGCGATTCCTTAAATCACAGTAATATTATAAAGGCCGTAATATGTTCTTGTGTTTCGTCTAGTGTGTTAGAGAAATTATTTTGTATGACCCTGAAACTGTGCCCGGTGAATGGCAATAGGATCGCCACCTATTACATGGGACCAAAACCCAATTGACCGAAACATGGGTGTTTACACACATCTGCCTACCCCTTCGGGGAATACAGGCGTGATTATATGTATGTATCTAAAGTTTGTGTTTTTGTCTTCTACGTGTATTCACGTTTTAACGGCTTGAGGGTTTGGATGAAACAACAGAATAGTTAGTTTAGGTTCTCCATACTTTTCATCATTATTGTCTACGCGGGTGAAACCGCGTGGCGCGGCTAGATAATAAGAAAATCACAATGAGTTCGATCACCGGATCGGATCAGATGTTGGGGGTTTAACGAGAAAGGGATTTTCAGTTAAAGCAGTCCGGCGTCTAATTTGGACCAGTTTATTACCATTTGGTGATAAACTCGCGACCTAATTAATGAGATCCTTAATACAAATAAGAATATTTCGACTCCCAAAATATTTTTTTTTGCTGTACTGAATCGACATCTATGCTTAATTCGCAAATAAGTACTCAATTCTGCTTTTAAATTGAATCTCTAGTTCCTCATCAGTCTCAATCCTCATACAATAGAAATATACGAGTGTGGCACAATCCTCATATTCTTAATTCAGGAACTGTGCCTGCGGTATACTCTTCAATAAGATCACGAAAAGTACGCATAATACTTGTAATATATAATAAATACGCATAATATTTATTTCATCATCCAATGTATGTTTCTACTTGCTATATTTTTACGATTTATTAACAGAGTATGTCGTGTTTATAGTTTTGTATACCTCCTTGACAATAACCTTAATAGTAACTAAATCAGCTGATCAGAAATATGGGCGCCATCTTGCTACTTAAATATTTAAACAAGGGTCGGACGGTGTTTAAATTGACAACTGATTTAAGCAGTACTTAGGTACTGGATAAAGTTATGCAGCGTTTATGAGTAAGGAATTTTGCTAATCAGCGGCTAAGTAATGCTTAAAATTTAAGTAGCGTTTATAAGTAAGGCTGCAAGTGTTTAATAAAGTCGGTATCATGATACTTTAAGCTCGATATGGCGTTAATGTTTCTGCCTTACACTAGGTTTTTTTACTTGCCAATGTCGGAAGGTGGCTTCGTTTAGTAAAATACCTTTTGTGGGGTGTGCGCTGTATATTATACTATAATAAGCATATTTTATTTTATATTCTGCTTACTTGCGCTTGATGACGTCAGCAATAATAGTCCATCTTCAGACAGGCCTTCAAGGCCCTTGGGGTGCCACACTGGATGTCATCCCCACATCTCTATCCGTGGGTGTCGTAAGAGGCGACTAAGGGTAACACACCAGAAGTGCTTTCTGAGGAACTGATATTTCACATTGCGATCCCTAAGACGCCTGCTAAGCGTGGGGATTATGGCAAACCTCCTAATAATGAGGGTGGCTGTGTTAAGTAGTGGACAATCGAGCTGCTACAGTACAGTAAGACAGACCTATATATTTTTTTAGATTATTATTGTAGCATGACCGATGTTTACGAATTTTAAATAGTATCTAGTATAACTAATTTGAGGGAATTAAATTCAACGTATAATAATCGTGGAATTTGGATGCTGACTTGAAAACCGTCACCTTTTTGTAGGTCGAAATAAAATATTACTGCCGGTTAACTTTTGGGAAATAACAAACCGTTATTCCGGTCTTCAAACATACAAATATTTGAAAAGGAAAAGGGAAGTAGCCATGACCGTACTGTTTCTTTGTTGTATAATTGGGATACATTTTTAATATTGTGCAGATTTTACTACTATTATTGCCTGTCCTCTTAGGAGTTTAATTGAACTTTATGTTAAAAAAATAACTTAATGTCTTGAATTATAAAAAAACTGCTGTGTTTTTTATGCGATTGAATGAAAAATGAGAAGTGGTTTATGGCTGTGCTATTTTTCTTGTTTATTTGTCATTGTCTACTCCAGGTACACTTCGTCCCCTTAGCTAACTGAGAAATTAAATTTGTAAACAATAGATATAATTAAAATGTTATATATCTTAAACCTGTTATGAATTTACAATGGAATTTATATTATATTTGTGAATGTGGCAGTCTTCTGCTATCAATACATATTGTATCAAATTTAACATAAACACGTACTACTCATGTATACTTAAATATATAAGATGTATATCAAACACCGATTGGTTGGTCGATATATGAAAAAGCTTGTTTCAAGTTTTATTCATAACCATGCAAAGCGTAGGCGGTGCGGTGGAAAGAAACTTTTCCCATCTTCAACAAGTATCTCGTTTCTTGACTAAGACGATGTTTATTTTCGGAGGTACATGTTTAAAATTCATATTACCATAGACATTATGATATAACATTAGCTCAAGCCTAATGGATTTGTTTTAAGTTTCCGTTCATATATCATAGAGAAGATAGAGGATAGTGGTATACAATTTTAGCATTGCAGTTATTATTGTTTTCTTATACTATTTGGAGGCAATAAGTCCTGCACTGACATTCCTCTTGGCGAGTATTATGCATTCCAGTATTATGTTTATTTATTAGGTGCAGTGCACTCATTCCTGGACATTTTAGCTCCCAAATACTCCCTATCGGGTTCCGTACTAGAAAACTAGACTAATATTAAGCCTTAGCTGTCTGTTCGTCCTCTTTTCAACCGTTACAGGAGACTGTTTAATTTTTTACATAATTTATTGTAGCGGATTGCCTAACAAATAAGGTTTTATATACTTATTTCCTAAACAGAGTTCCTCTACACGATCTATGTGTGCTTTCGATGTTTTATCAGAAAAATACATGTATCGTGTACGGGATTTAGTGTAAAACTTTGTGAGATTATAGTACAAACAGTAAAAGTAAAACACAAAACAAATAAAACAGGCTAATCGCAGGTATCGCTCTCTCTAAGAATCCGAAATGTTTTTTGTGTTCATAATGGTCTATCAAAGCGCCTCCACCTCTCCTGGTGAAAAGTGAAGATGGAACAAAGAAGCAATTACCATAAATGCAGACGTAAACTACGTAAATCGCACGCCCCGTTGGAAAGACCCAGGGTCATAGCTGCAAAGAAAAACGTTCACCGGCAGAGCGCTCCACAATTTAATTACGCGACAGAAGTAGGAACTGACAAACTGTTTAGTTCAATGTAGGAATACGAAATTCTGAAAAAACATAAGAATGCATGGTCGGAACAAGTAGTTCGGGATCGGAATTGTGAGGAAGGAATAAGATTAAAGAATTCTTCAGAACATTCACCATGATATAAACTATAAACGGTAGAAAACGCTTAGAGAAGCTATAGTTCTACGTATTTGTAGGGGCTTCAGGTGTTTAGTGACTTCTTTTTCTCCAGAAATACGGGCAGCGTAATGTTGCAGCCTATTGAGAGCATCCATGAGGTACTTGGTGGATCCCAGAGGTGGCAACAATATTTGGCGCACCTGAGTTTTATAAAAGAGGCAGCACTGAGCAGGTGTAAATAAACGCCTCGCTCAGTTCAGGACTTCAAGTTTACGGAAAGCAAACTTAATAATACTCTTTATGTATTTTCGCTGGTTCGGGTCAGAACGGATTCATGCCTAGAATGTAGTTCATACCTTGGTGTTCGAGTCAACTCACACCTAACTGGTTATTTGCTTAACGCGGCAGTAGAATGCTGAATTGATGAATATCTCATTTTCTAATTGACCTGCACAAGACCGTAGTAGATGCCAATACCGAGTAAGTGATTTTAAATTGTTACTTTAGATGGACCAATTTCAATACGGTACTATCTAGTAGGACAGTCTTTGTGGACCATCTCACATGTAATACTAGTAAGTGATGATGTCGTCGAGGCTGTCAGGTCCCGGAACCCACCGTGTGGTGCTTGGCGACATATTTTATGTTTAAGCCAGGTGATTATTCATAAATTTCTCTACGACTATGTTTCTTCAGCATACATTGACCTATTTTATGACAGTTTCAACATTCGTAGTTCCCAGAATCTCCGGAAGAATCTTAGACTCCGGAATATGCACTAATTGCATGTTCCAGATTTACTTTCATAAAAACATTTCAACATAACGGAAGGACCGTTCGGACCTTTTATGAAAGAATTTCTATTGTTCTCGTGACGCTGATTAATTCCTATACTGTTCAATATCCACCAGGCCTTTCTCCTATCATTAAATTTAACCGGAATTGCAAAGAGTGAAAATTAATTCCATTTTGTAATATAAAAATGCGTCTTTTTATTATCTTTTTGAGCATAGATAAATTAATAGTAGGACTCCTACATTATTTCTCTATAGTTTGAGCCATATTTGCCTGAATTGACTACTGAAGAACTGAACAAATATTGGGTGACGGTGCATAACCATCATGTACTCAACCATCCATGCAAAATATAACAATGGATAGCACTGATATCTTTTACGATACCAATATTGGTACGAACCGGTAAAAATTATGTAAAGATGATGTTATGAAATTGCAACTACACTGAGTAAGCGTTCGCACTTGTTTTTAGTAGCTAGAACGAGACTGATATACGCAAAGTAATAAAATAGCAACTATCTGGTTTTACCCCCTATCCGGTTTTTTCCCCTCATTCCCCTATGTATATACACCGTGTCCCAAAATTCAACGATAAGCCGGCATCGGTGCATGGACCTACTCATGACTACTCGGGAAAAAATAAAAAAAAAATTATAACTCTTTTTTTTTTAATTACAGAGACTTTTATAAAGTTGCGCCAACTTTTAATAAAACTTGCCATGGTAGTGTCCATACTTTTTTTTTTAACCCAGACTATAGAAAGTGCATAGAATGGTAAAATCTATGAAAATTATAAGAAAAAATTTTTTTTTTACTGATTTTTGTAAAATAACTACAGACTTTCTGTAATTTTAAAGGATTGTGGTAGATAGCCGTCCTTCTTAGGTTGCTAATGCACAAAAAATATCAAAAATATGTCAAAAATTGTGGTCATGGTAGTTGAAAATAGCATAATGGGTATCGAATATCGATGAAATTTATAAAAGTCTCTGTAATTAATAAAAAAAAAAGTTATAATTTTTTTATTATTTTTTCCCTAGTAGTCATGAGTAGGTCCATGTACCGATGCCGGCTTATCGTTGAATTTTGGGACACGGTGTATATATATATTTATCATGAGATAAAGCTTGCAGAATATTAGCTTCCGCTTGCAGCTTCGTTGGCATGGAAGGAGGTCCAATCACAATCGACTTAGTAAATAGTATCCTGTTTCGATCCACAACCCAACAAAAGTATGCACCAAATTTCATCAAAATGCGGCATTCAAGGTATCAAAATATTTGAATTTATAATATTACTCGTAGTACATATTATTTGAAAATCTAAACACTTCTCATAAAACCTAACAACACATCCTTAAGGAAACTAATAGAAAAATACGAGTGAAATACAATAATAAGAATCCATCTCGTGAAAGACGCAAAATTGGTGGCACATGGGACTTCGTAACATCCGTAATGAGAAACGGAATACAATGGCGCTGCAGCTGGTGTATTGGAAAATATTGCATTTTATAGGGAGCGATCGGCATAGAATCCAATAAAGTACACTCTGTAACATACGTTCTATATGTTCTATTTCTATAAGGTACCTATATAATCTTATATATGTGGTTGTGGAGGTATCGGATACGTTAGTACATTAAGATGGATAGAAAACACTTTATTTGCATACCTTACAAAATATTACAGGGAAAATTAACACACATATTATGTATAAATAGGGTGGTCATATTGGCTAAAGCTTCTAGAATACCGAACAGAAAGGATTTACTGAAATTAGACAGGTAGACAGTTTACTACGTAAATATTACCAAGTTATTAATTATTCGAACTACTATTTAAATGTCCCGTGGAGTGCCGGGCTAGAAAAGCACCTCGAAAATGTTGTGTAGGTACGTCCCCATGAGTTTACTAAATATAATTAAAATATTGAACTATGTAAAATATTATTATTAAATAAAAAGTTAAACAAATCAAAATATAATAAACAAATGTTATTATTAAATAAAAGTGAGACATTAAATAAAAATGAAATGATTGTAAAAAAACTAATGGTAATAACAAAATACAAATCATACGCGTTACTAACTTATTTTTTACCGGCGTATACTTTACTAGGTAAGTCCACTACTGAACACAGCCTCCCCTATTAAGCGGGTATTGACCTTAATCCCCACGCTTGGCAGGTGACTTGGGGATCGCAACTCCAGATAGCAGCTTCCTAGGAGGCGCTGCTGCCCACCTTCCAGTATTTTTCCCTTAGTCGCGTTTTACGACACCCACGGGATGATATGGGGAGGTGCAATTCTAACCCGGCACCCCGCGGGGGGCGGCGTATGCCTTTAATTAAAAACTATCTATACTTAAAGCATTTTGGCAACCCAGAGACAATACGGGCTTACAGGTAGTCCAAATGCTCCAGCCCACTACAAGTAGGCAACGTGCCCCGGCTTCGCACAGGATTTTAACAAAACTTTTAAAAAAATATATGAATATATTCAAAAAAAACCGGCAATCTAAAGGCCATTGCTGGCTCACCGGTAGTCTTACTGCTCCAGTGTAGCAGTGTGGTCAGAATGCCCAGGATTATTATTGTATTAAACGATGGTTCATTGTTTTGACGCGTCTACAATTTTACTTATGGCAACGTAAAATGTCGTGATGTGAGAAACGGTTTTATATTAATTTAAAAAGGGTAGGCCTTTCCCCTACACAAAAGTCAACGACCGTGTTCGGTTCGTAAAAATTCAATATTTCCATATTACGCTAGACAACATTAGAAATGGATAAAAAATCTATTTCTTTACAAGACCAAGCCACTATGTTTCATTCATTTGTTCAAGACTACATTGGCGACCGTTGGGAAGAAATCTACAATCAAGAAATTTGCGGCGCCATCCGGCATTTCGAACATGTCTTATGTCCCGGTGAAGGATCCGAGGGATGGTTTTCATTGAAGCCGTAACAGTTTTCATCAAACAATACCTGGCTCCAGCCTATATAATCAACAAGGAAAAATAAAAAATAAAAATGCATGGAGAAGCTACTGGTGATTGGCACCTTTGTACCCCGGAGGACTATAAATATGTCGCTCATGTAAAACTTAGTTGGAACCAATCCGAAAAACCTGTGCATAAATCTTGAAAGGGTAATGTATGTTTTTGGTTCAGTTGAGTACCTAAAACTTTCACATCGCAGGACAAAAACTGAAGCAATTTAAGTACCCTTTTTTCATTTACAAATTATTGGAGCACTTTTTTTTTTAGTTTAGTACCCTTCCTTGATTTTATCCTTAAATGTTCTATATATACTTACGACCAAGTTCTTTCCTGAATAAAAACTTTGTAAATAATCTCTTAACTAAATATAATACACTAATCTTTGCCAACATATATTTTAAATTGTGCATTATGCACCCATTGATGATGAGATTGATGAACGAGACAACATTAAGCGCGACATTATTCATCTAATGGCCAAGGATGAAGGTACTTCTAGGTTAGCCTAAACAACATCTTCGATCACATCATCACTTACCATCGGGTGAGATAGTGGTCAAAGGCTAACCTATCAGGCATAAAAAAAAACAAAAGTTGAATGAAAACTAAGTAAATTAGAAATTTCCCGTAACTCCCAAGCTCACTGCAGTCACAACAGTTAAGAATATACAGTCGAAACTGAAAAATACTAAATCTACTGTCACATTGACAGTTATTAAAAGTAAACCATATTACTAGATAATATTTTAATGCATTTGTAGCCTGAATGTGGAATCACTGGATGGAACAGAAATATATGACACCAACTGTCAGTTTGACATTTGTCTCACTTAGAGTTATTTTTAGGATATTTGTAATTTGCAGGCCAAATATGAAGTTAACACTGAAAAATACCACATTAATTATCACTTTAATAGCAGTCTCACATAAGACCTATTTCTTGGTAAGTTTTAAGACATTTGGAGCCCAAATATGAAATAAATACTGAAAAATACTACATCCAATCAAGTCAATGTCCCGAATTTCTTTTTGATTTCATGTTGCATAAAACTATCCAGAGTTGTCAAGTATAGGTTTCCAAAGGATTTTTTTTACTCACCTATGCAAGTTACTCACAAGTTTTTCATATCCGTATAGTATATAATCTTCTAAAACATATATAATCTTATAAAACACAAGTTTGCATCTTTGCAGAATTAACCATCGTAGAAGATAAATACAGTAATCGATATACACAGACGAAAATTTCACCGCAAGGTACAGTTTTTGAACCACATCCGCCGCGGTAAGGTTTGCGTTCTGCTGTTTTGAGCTTGACTTACATTTCCGTATATATTTATTCGTAGTGTCACAAACTGTACTTATATTAGCACTACAGACTATATTGAAAATATACTTGCTAAATTTAAAATGTATACACAGATCTGACCCTTCTCAATATATTTTTTAACCTTTTTATAAATGCATCCAGCAAAATAAGATATTTTTTAAAGTCACGTCTAATTTGAGGAGCGTAAGGGCCGTAATTATATGTATAACAAATAATTTTGAAGTATGGTGTAAGGTACAAACTTGCCCAGAAAATCAGCCAACCCGCAGCTGTGTTAATAATAAGTGTGGCCAGTGCTCCAGTTTTGAATATAGTACCACCAACTTAACTGTGCAGTTTTCGAGGGACTAGTAGGTCATGGAAATCAACTACAGACTGTCACAATTTGAGGGAAAGTTTTAGTTCTTTTTTCTGCCACCTGAACAGATAAGTTGGTGGGTCTGTAACTGCAATTGAAATGGACAGAAGCAAAATTATCAGTATACCCGCTGACAGTAAACTCTCAAGGGCTGTTGAAGGTAGAAAGATAGGTCCTGTGCTAATTTGAAGCAACGTACCACTAAATAATAAAATACATAAGGAAAATAAACAATACGAAATAAAAGGAGTTCACAAACAAGCTTCATGCCTCGATTCCGTGCATGAATATTGAAACCTTTTTTCGTACCCGCACCCCGTTTTCGATAATCACAAGCCACAGATACGAGCGTAAACGAAGATACTATCAAAGGACGAAAAAATAGGCTTCACAGCCAGGTAAAGGCACAAGGAATTATCATATAAAGTGAAAATCCGGGGAGCATGTGTAATCTGTATAACGCAAGTGTGTAAATAGGGCTTAATGTTGAATATGTAACGCGACACCGCAGTTTGGCTGAAGTTGGAATGTAAAACACCTGCCTTTTCATTAATACATTATTTGTGGAGATGATGTCATACGTAATTCAGTTTTCTGTTACTCTTTGTATCATTTATTTTTATAGATAATGTTATCGTGAAGGAACAAGCGCGAGGCCCACCTGGTGTTAAGCGGTATCCTCTGCCTATAACAGATGCATTTCATCACAAGTGACGAACTGCACTGCGCCCATTACCTTGAGACATAGTTGTCAAGTCTCATTTTTGTCTGTTATTTCACTGGCTCTCAAGGACTGCTGCCGGAACACACCGTTAGGTGCTTGGCGACAGATTTTCTACTTGAGGGTGGTCGCTAGCCAGGCGGGCATTCGCAAAATGCTCTTCCACCATGCGGTGAAGCTCAAGCTCTGGGCGGGATTCGAACCATGGACCTGCTGCGCGGCAGCCAATGCCACTGAGCCATCACTGCTTCAAATATTTAAATTAAATTTTCAAGCATCTTAGACGGAGCAGTAACCAAAGCTTGCGCTGATATGGGCTGATATGAATCATATTTCAACGGAAGTTTTTTTGATGTTAATATTATTCTCTGACAATGAGTTGCATAATTGTGTCTGTGTAAGTAACAGAAATATTGTTACTTAATTATCCGGAGTTCATACAATAGATATTAGCTGATACTTTCCTCAGGAGTAGAATATAGTACATATAATAATGGCTAATGCTAAAAGGCTCTAAATGATAATTCGAAGGTGTATGTGAGGGTGTTTATTGATATTAAAATCCAAAACGGATTTGGATGATTCCTTGTAACACATATATTCCTTAGGTCCTAGATTAGGACACAGGATACTCTTAATCCCGATTTACCGAGTAGTTCCGGAAGAAGCGTGGTATAACCGATACGTCCCAGATGTTCGCCACTAAGTACGTACGTAACATTGACGGTAGTGACTAATGGGAATAACCCTTTCCACGCGGACAAAGCCGTGGATGGAAGCTAGCGATAGCCTTTGACCACAATATCCCTGTTGGTAAGTGATGATGCGGTCGAAGGCAGCAAGCCGACTTGACCTAGAATAAGAACTGGCTCTCTCTCCTATGAGTATCTACAATCAAGAAACCACCTATTTTGTGGACTATAAGGTATTTAAAATGTGGTAAAATTAGTATAAATATATTAGAGAAATAGATATATATTTTTCAAAAATATTCATACGCCTTTATAATATTAGCTAAAAGCTGAGTTTTGTGAGGGCTCACGTTTATTTTACACCCAGATTCTAGTGGTGTCATTTAGTATTGAGTAGATTAACTACGATGTATTTAAGTATTGAATTTAGTTATGTTGCAGTGATATTAATTCTATGGTTTTCTAACAGATGACGTTAGTAGTACTAACATTCTATTCAATGAATACAAAATTATTAATGTTAATTTTTTAAATGGTTATAAAATTATTATTTTTTGAAAGATATGAAGTTAAATTACTATGTTAAAGCACAAACCTCAAGTCAATCGATAGTTTTTCAGTAAAAGGGGCCACAAAATGTACAAGCTGTGGGATGGTTATAGAAATAAAACTAAAATGATTTAAATATAAATTTCAAGCTAAAGATTTCTCATTGTGTTACTTTTCGCACTAGACAGACCAACTTACTTCGATACGTATACCTCGCAATTACTGACTTCAACTGGTTACTAATATATATGTCACCGGATAAATGTACGATACGTTAGTTTATAAAAAATCTAGTGAGATTATAAACTGTCGATAGATTGTGAACGAACATTAAAATTAACAATGTAACGCTTACATTTTCGTAAGATTATAAACTACGTTTAGCTGTTAGTTTATAATCTAACTGTCTATAACCCGTCAGATTACAAATAAATAAACCAAATAATGCTCTATCTGACAATATATCGCCCGCGAAATTGTGAACCGTCCTCTAAGTGGTCGCCGTTATAGGTGTTCATTTCATAGAGTTACGAACAAAAATAATAGTCAGACACAAAAAACATATTCATTTCGAGTTTGTACATTTAAAAAACTTAGGGTTCAAATAATGACCACCATGAAATGCTTTGATACCCGTAGTTCTTTAACCAAAAATTGTAATCGAACACCAAATGTAGTAAATGATCACTATATTTTAGCACTATATTTAAATATAATTTAGTCTAGGGTAAAGTCATATTTAGGTGCGACGACGAGCGAAGCGAAGAGGAGCGTTAGGTTACTTGTGACAACAACGCGCGAGCCGAGCGAGCGTAGCGAGCGTGCCGCGGTAGCGGCCGGCTATGCTTATACAACTTTTGGTGATCATATACGACTTTTGGGTTAACAATGATTTATTTAGAGTAATTTTCTTAAATAGGATAGCGAGATGTTAAAACTTTGGTTATAAGTTTACAATAAAATGCGGGTTTAGTTTTTGCGATCATTTACTATTTTTGTCTGTTATATGTTACTATATCTGGTGGTAACTTAAACATAAGCCAGAAAGTAAGACATTAAAAACCTGTACCTACGTATTTTGCTTATGGCTACTGTAATACTTTCATAGATCTATGGTAAATTGTTGTTGATCAACATAATTACAATTTGACGGCTGGACATGGTCAGTTTATAATCTTACGAAAATTTAAATGTTATATTGTAAATTTTAGTTTTCATTCACAATCTATCCACAGTTTATAATCTAACTAGATTTATTATAAACTAACGGTTAGTACAATAAACAGGTGACATAATACAGTAACTAATTAGTTATTCTATTAGCTTTCGTTGAAAATTCCAACCCTTTCGAAAATTTATCAAGGCTCAATGGTTACCAGTGACTAATTTTCTAGACGTCCCCTCGACAATCCAAGGTTTCTTGAACAGCGTGAATTATTCATGTTCTTTGGAGGTAGAATTATCGAGAAAATAGAATAATCAGATGAAATCAGGTAAGGCTGATGAGGGTCCTGGTAAACGGAAGTTTAAGGCTGTTTGCCAAATTTATTTCATTTCGTATTAAATTTGGTATATCTTTTCCACGCGGTCACACCGGTGGATTGTTGGAATCATACATTTGGTTGGAATAATGTTACGAATAAGAGGCCTACACTTTAAGACAAAGCACATCACTATAAATGCGAAAGTTTGTGAGTGACGCGACGTGGGTGAAACTGCGGGCCGCAGCTAGTAGTGAAATAAATTATATTAAAGGTTTATTTTTTTGTTTGTAGTTAATTCATTACGCAACAGATTTAGGGCTTGCCGTAGTTTTTTTTGGGTTTCATGCGAGAAAACGGAACCCTACTACTAAGCCTATATCTCTATTCGTCCATAAAGGGCTTGTATCTTATGAACTATAATAAGTAATTAGTAGCAATCAATGCGTAATATGTTGTATACTAGTTTTTTAGTATAGCGCTTCCTCTGTTACACTTAAGGCCTGTTTCAGAATGTTCGAGTAAATTCCGGTTATACTACCTAGAACATATTTAATAAATAAAACACTATCTTTGCGTTTCACAGTCATCGATTTAGACTATTCATCAGTTAAAGCTTGAAACGCGCTGCATGTTTACTGTCATATGTATCATTCAGTTATTTTATGTTCTGGATAGTATAACCGGAACTTACTGGAACATTCTGAAACAAGCCCTTAGTAATAAACAAAACACTACAAAATTTATACAACACTACAAAATTTATACAACACTACAGCTACTACAACAAATTTCAGCAACCTAAAAGCCAGACGAGTTTTTATTGTTGTACCTCTATTATGAAAACGGTAATATACAGAAACATCAAACTTCATGCGATAATACTAGTAAAGCCTAAGAAATAAACAAAAAATTAGTATTTAGTAAGTATTTGCGCTAAGGATGCCTAACTTATAAAAAATTAAGGGTTTTTGGTTAGCTACCAATTAGTATTTGGTTATGAGTACAGCTGCCAAAACTCACTTCGCGACAGATTTTGTTCTTTTAAGGGACTAATAATACACTTAATAGATATACTACCGATAGCTAGTTATCTAAAAGATCATTAAAAAATGCCCTGTCACAATGCTGTGCAGCGAAGCCTACGGCAGAATTTAAATCATGGAACCTATACTCGGTAGTCTGGAAACACTGCAAAATTTTCAAACTGCTTGCTTCGTTTTACAAAAAATGTAAAAAACAAGAAGTCTAATTTTACTCGAAGAGATTTATCCTACGTTTCCTACTCTTTTGTTGCCAATGCTTTAGATTATACGTGACAGGACTATCACTTAATGCGTGTAATCTTATAAGTCAGACACAGACTACTAATAATCATAAAATAAAAATTATATGATAATAATTACTTATGTTGTGCATTACTAAGGCTAGTTATATTTGGAAATCACATTCCATTAAATAAGGTATACATTAAAAAAATGCGAAAAATAAAATGTATGTATGTAAGCAAGTATAGCCGATTTCAGCGTTGGGACACAGATAGACTTGTAAGCCGGTTTCAAGACAACGCAATCCTGATGCATTGTATCCGCCAAAAACATGTTTAGGCATCCATGGAAGTATTAAATTAGACATGAACTGACAAACCAAATTCAAGCAAAATCTTGTTCATTCAAAGAATGGAGTAAAATAAAAAAAATTAGTAAATAGTACCCTTACTATTCATTCTGTTACTTAACAAAATACTACGAACTATATACAACACTACAGCTACTACAATAAAAGCATTTAGATCCCTAAAAGTCATTGCAGACTCATAGGCAGTCCAAATGCTATAGCCCACTACCAGTTGGCAGCGTACCCAGCATGCTGGCAGCATTGCCTCGTTGAATTGCAATGCTTGTTCTTTGAGCCAAATAGGTGCCAGCATTTTGATCACGCGTCGCATCGACCAAGCGCTCTAATAAGTTTTGGAATTATTAATAATCACTTACTACATCATCATGAAAATATTAGGCGAGAATAAATAAATGGCGACCATTTTCTATCTCAGTGTTATCTATTATGGTCAATTACGTATGTGAAATAGTAATTTGTTATGCAAGGTTGCAAAGTAGTTAATTAGTGCGAGAACTTTGCTTGAATTGTGGAAATTGGTCACCGTGTATGTGAGACTTATTTGTGAACGTCAGGATGGCTGGACCAAATCAGATATATGATTAAAAACACGTCTATTATTGACTACCTACCCGCTTACAAAAATAATAAAAAAAATAAAGTGGTCAGTCATTCTGACGTCAGATTGGCTGACCATTTTCATTTTCTTAAAATTTTATATACACATTACGTCTTTGATGTTACTATTTACTACCTATTTGCTAGTCCAAGATACATTTTATACAAAATTTTAGGAGGTTCCTGTAAAAAGTTATTTAAAAATATCGAAAGACCTACAAAAGTTACAGACGCCTTCGTAAAAGCCAGTTTTTTTCAGGCGCTTCGTTGAACTAACTTTATACGAAATACATTTTCTGTAACCAGTTACAAATAACTTATATAGTAGGATCCACTTCTATCTTTATGGTTTTATTCTTATAGGACGTAATGATCGTTAAGTATCATTCGAAAATTCTTTACGAACTACGACTACCTAATATATTAAAGATCTTTTATAATTTGCAAACTATTAAATTTTACTAGTTCATTGGTATTACAACAACAGTCAAACGATATTCTCCAATAACCACCATCATTCAGTATTGTACGATATTCACAATGGCTTATTTTTCCATCAGTGAAATAAGAGTAATAGAGATCAAGACATGATGCACAGAATTAGATTTTGAATTTTCCTTTATTTTAACAGTAATCATAACTTCTGACCACATTTCACTTTGTACGGTCTGAAGACGCGGTCAACTCTGGAACATACTGGCTTAGAATATATCAGTAACTATTTGATCAGTACTTGAATAACCTAAAATTATATCCGTCGGGATATTGGTGGGTGTTTTATATAAAGACGGTGAAAAACTTGCAATATCCGTTCCATACATTGACGCAACATTTGCCTGAATTGACATATTTATAAGTTTTTTGGTCGTATAAAATGGGTGGTCGTCCGATAAGTGCGACCGCCCACTGCAACTGAAACTAGTCTTAACTTGACTCAAGTCACGTATTGCATCGATACCAGCAGCATTGCCATTTACACTTGACCGATGCAATGTGAATGCCAAAACCTGCCATGAATGACACAGTTCATGAATAATAACAAAAGAACGACCAACATTAGGAACGGGAAAATACACAAACATTATTCGGAAATAACTGAACTCGGTCAGTCAACAACTTATACCACCCAGCTCCAAGAAATTGTTCCACTTAGGGTCTAAGGTATTTTAAAAACGTAGATTTTATCACATTATGAAATCATTATATCCCTGGAAGAATTATCTCCAAAATACAGTCAGATAAAGAAGATTTGAAATTATTATAATAGGTAATTTATGGATCTGAATAATAGGCAAATCAGATACGGATGAAAGAAGAGTGCATAAATCAGAGAAAATAATGTTGACGAGGATAGAGTAACAAAGATTGGACAAGATTAGGAACGATTATATCAGAGAAGCTTGAGAGTTGCACCAGTGAAAAATAAGTTGAACCGTGATTAAGAACGGAGAAGAAAATTGTGGAATATAAATCTGGAATTATTATGGAAGTGCATGAAGATCGATATAGGGTCATTGGTAAAATGCTAACAACCTCTTAGGGTTGACTTCTGCTAATCCTAACAAACATTTTGAGTTTTTTTGTGTTTGTTTATATGTAATTGACGGAATAAGCACGAGGACCACCTGATGTTAAAAGTATCTTGTGCCTGTATTTTAATATTTCATATTGTTTATTACTTAGCTCGATGTAAAGATTTAAAACGCTATTCAAAGGGAGCGCGGCGCGGTTCAGTGTTGCTGCGGCGGACGCTCTTGAATCGGAGAGACTCAAAACTTAAAACAATAAGTTTTTCTAGTAATGTCTGACACTTTTAAGTTCTGCGTTCCTAAGTAAAAGACAATTCCTACTCCGAGCTAAGAGCGCCCGCTGTAGCAACACTGGACCTGCCGCGCTCCCTTTGAATAGAGTTTTGAATATTTACATAGAGCTAAGTAATATGAAATATTAAATTACAAGCACAAGAGACTTTGAATATCCAGTGGTCCTAGTGCTTTGCCGTCAAATACACATAAACAAACAAAATATATATATATATATATATATAATTTTCATCTCAAAATGTTTGTTAGGACTAGCAGAAGTCAATCCTAAGAGGTTGTAAGCATTTTACCAATAACCCTATAAAATATGTTTAAAAGTGTAAGGACTTAAATACTTCGTTATATTTCTTTAATATTAATAGTTTCTGTAAAATGTTCCAATGCTGTATCTAGTTCTGATCGTCATTTAAGTAAAGTCAGGGCAATATCATTGTTGTAATAACTTAAAACCGTTAGAAATATAACTTAGTAATAATTTAGGGAGACATGTAGTTGGCTGTATTACTTAACTGTAATATATTCGTACCATTAAAATATTGTAGTGCTGTTGGTCTTCTTCAAATAAATACAAATATTTGAACTAAGAATTTGCTTTCTGCAAAATAACGCATTTCAAACACTCCCGAGTGAAAAGTGGTGGCGAAAAATAATAGTACTAATAAACTAAACTATAACGTACAACAGACAATGACTACCTTAGCAGGACCAAGCAAATCTGATGTGAATTAATAAACAATGCAATTGAAGCGTATTTTGAAAGATATTTGTTTTAAATTATTTTATTTTTATTTGCACTAAAAGGAGGACATAAAAGCTATTAGCACTTTTTCGCATAAAATGCCACGCTTTAATTGCGGCGTCGTTGTTTCGCCCATTTTTTAGAAGCATATTTCAGGATGCTTAATTAAAGCAATTACGAGCCCTGTCTTGGGGATAAGCCCTTTGATTATCGAATCGGGTTAGTTAGTTTAGTGTACTGTTTACTTATGTTCTGAAGCTCTCGAGAACCGATAAGACGCTGTTGGGTTGCGCAAATATAGGATTAATTAATATAATTGGTAATGTTTCTTCAACGATGACATATCTCTTTCCTTGAACTAACTTTATATATGCTATTACCAGTTCTCGTATGTCCTTATTATTACTGCTCTAATGCATAAAATTTTCTAAAAATACGCATAATATCTACTACTTAACAGAAAAAACCAAACTGACTAATTTACAAACTGAATTTGTCCCTCTCGTAATGAATTGAAAGTGCAGTTCCCGGATTAAGTATATAAGGACGGTTAGTAATCCTCCTCCTCACCCCTCGCGATAGTACCGGAGCGTTTTTGGCGCCCGTAGGAGACGGAGGTATAAGGCGCTTTTCGCCCTATACGCCCGCTCGGGAGAAGTGCCTTCGGCACTTCTCCCTCCCGGGCTATAAGAGGGCCTTCCCTCGCCCAAACCCCGGTGGAGCTGGACGTCCGCATAGCGGAAGTTAGCATCTATGTCCTCCCCAAAAAAAAAACCTTCTGTGGAATGGTAGGTATGAAAAATGTGACTCAGGGAAAAAATGTGCTGAATTAGCAGCATAGTAGTATACCTCTTTGTACGTCACGTCTCAATACTACGTCGACGTGAGTAGGGTGTCGCTGTATATAAGGCGCTCAACATAATACACTTTACAGTCTTAACGTCTGCATTAGTTGAAAGGTAGCGGGTATTATACCAACAAGAGCTTTGGAAGCTTGGCGTCAGGAAGGCGGCTGGTTATAAGACTGAAGGCAAAACTTTCAATTATAAAATTACATGTATTTGACTCCACCTGGGTGATATAATGGTGGGAAAATGATGACTTGTTAGTATGCCGCATATTTCTATAATAGACAAAAACACCTTAATTTAGTAATAGATTGAGAGCCAGTACTTCTAGGTTAGCCTGAAAATCTTCGACCACATCATCACTTACCATCAGGTGAGATAGGCCACAAACAAGCAAGCGCAGTGTCGGAAGACCAACCACAAAGAGGACGGCCGACATTATTAACGTCGCAGGAAGACGCTGGAAGCAGGCCGTTTTATTTGTTTCCGGTGACTTTATCCTCCTACTTGATGTTATTCTATTCAGTTTTTTGTTTTGTTTTTACCGGCGCGGCGGTATGCTTTTATTAACAAAATACTACGAACTACGTACAACACTACAGCTACTACAATATTTTATAATTTAGACACTTTTTGAAGCAGTGATGGCTCAGTGGCATTAGCTATGGACTGTGCAGCAGATCCATGATTCGAATTCCGCCGCCGGCTTGAGCTTTACCGCATGGTGGAAGGGCATTTTGCATATTACACGACCGGGTGGTCGTGTAATATGCAAAATGCCTTCCACCCTCAAGTAGAAAATCTGTCGCCAAGCACCCAACGATGTGTTCCGGCAGCTTTCCTTGAGTCAGTAATGCTAGGTTAAGACAGTTAACACATTCGACCACATCATCACTTACCATCAGGTGACCAAAGCCATACCTATCAGTAATAAAAAAAACCTACAAGTAATTGCAGAAGAATTCTGAATATAATAAACTTATATTAGGTATGACATTATCACAAGATCTAATTAACCATTGTTTAGCTGTCGACGTTAATATCTACGTACGAGTAACATGGCCAGTTATTACCCAAGATGCTTCAGCTATAATTACTAATATTGTTACTTATTAATACCAACATCGGAGTTTATTAACGTCGCGGTGGCCACATTTATCCTGAAGGGGCTATATTCTTGGCTGTTCGATATTTTTTTATTAGTTGTTACGTAGCTGGTGCTTTTGTGTGTTTTCAAATATATTAGTACATTAATGATGTTGTAAAAAAGCAATCTAAGCAATTTCGTTTATTGCTTATAATAATATTAAAAGTCATATAACTTAGAAGCAATGTTAGTCGAGCGGTTATGCTATGGAATGCGGTGCCGCAGGTCTATGGTTCGATCCCCGCCGCCAGCTTGAGTTTCATAGCAAGGCGGGAAGGCATTTTGCAAATGCCCGCCTGGCTAGCACCACCCTAACACATATCTAAACCTAAATACATATCTAACAGATATAGATTGATATAGATATAGATATTGATATAGATTGAGGGGTAGTTTCCAAGTAGCGCTGTATTGATACGCTAACTATGGGGCTAACCTAACCTGGCCACCTGTCCGGTGGGCAGGTTCGGCGTAGGGTTATGGAAAGGAGCGCAGGTCGTGTAGACATCCATAACAAGTCTAATATGTTACCTTCACGTGGTGCCGCCTGTTATTGGTCTGGTCCCATCAGGAACAGATGTAACGAAAACACTAGACGCAACTCTGTTATAATTCCCATCCCACCTTTCCCATCCCAACCCATCAATAGTAAACCATAAATTTCCCTTCCCATCCAGTAGCTATAAATCCTATCCCCACTCTAATCTTTCCCGTCACCGCTACAGTGAATAGGTAGGTGGTCCGGTAACTGTGGTCTTGCTATCCCACAAAAGAGTGATAGCAAGAGGGTAAGGACCACCCACGTGTCTTGGTGCTGCACGTGGGGGGCCCGTACGGGTGGATGAAACAAACCTGGAGGCTGAGTGCAGAAACACAACACTCCTCTTTGGTGTGGATTTCACCCTAAACGGGAGGCCAGGAGCTAGCCACTCTTGGTCATTCAGCACAGACGGGCAGCCTTCTGCTTCCGTCATGGCGAGAGGGGGAGATCAATGGGGTCTACAGTCGGCGGTGCACGGGCGTCCATCAAGCTGGTTGATGTGGCTCCTTTGTGCCGTGCGGACTCGTGGATAACGTGATCTCCCCCTCTATACCTAACTGATATCCCTGGTGTTATGTATAACATCCCCAGGTGCGGGCTCCGTGGAGGGTGGGGAGTCAGAAAGGTGAAAATTTCAATAAACAAGTATGGACAACCATAAAATTACACCAGCATACGAATCATTTAAAAATAACCCTACTCCCTCGGGTATGGGGGAGGTGGTGCAGGATCTCGTGGCGGCCTTATCGGCCCCGGAGCCTTGTACCTCGACGTGGACGGTTGTAAGACCGTCGAAGGAGAGGAAGGGACAACGGCCACAAGTCGGAGACCCTTCAGCAGGTTCGTCAAGACTCGAGGTGGCGCAAGTCCCGGAGCGCTTGACGAAAAAACAAAAGCAGAAACTTAGACAGAAAGAGAGGAAAAGACTGCAACTTGAGGCAACACGGGTAGGACAAAAGCCGGAAGCCAGAGACCCTAGTTCGGCTTCATGCTTGACGGGACAAAGGCCTCAAGCCGGAGACCCTAAAGCGGGAGACTGTCCGACGGGACAAAAGCCGACGACTGGAGTCCGAGCCCAGAATGCCCCCAAAACCTCTCAACTGAGCAGAGCATCACAGCCTAAGATCGTTGCTGGCCTACCAGTGGTAGAACCCATACCTTCCGGATCCAAAGGCATGCATCCGCATCCGGATGCACACCAAACACGGCAACCGCTACAACCGGCAGAAACGAGCAGCGATGGCCATTGCCAAATCGGCACAGGCCCCAGTTCGTGCCGAACCTTACAAAAGGACGCGGTTAGACGACACAGTGTCACCCAGAGGTGACCACAAAAAAACAAAGCTTGACAGCTCACGCAGGGCCCAGACCAGCTATGCCGAGATCGTCCAGAACGACCTCTGCGTAGCTGTGACTGGCGCAAATTATGAACTGACAGCCGAGCAAGCCACGAAGGTGAAGAAGTTCCTGACAGCGCGGATTCTGGCGGACGTTAAGGACCCCAACATCTCCTTCTCCCCCCTCTTCAGAGGCAAACCCATCATAGCAGATGGAGCACTGAAGTTGTGGTGTGAGAATGAGGCTTCACTTGAGTGGCTCAAAAACGCCATAAATAGCATACCCACTGAAGCAGGCGCAAAGCTGGTCGTGAAGAAGCAGGCGGACCTAACCAGACTGGTTAGAGCAGCTCTTTTCGTTCCGGAATGCGTGGGCACAGTGGAAGATACAAGCCTAGTCCTGGCAGATCAGAACCAGTGGGCACTTGTCCACACGTGGAAGTTGTTCTCCCATTCTCTGCACGGACCGGAAAAAGACACAATGTTCCTTACATTGGGGATACCAGAAACCGTCATACCGACTCTCCTGGACCATGGAAGACGACTCTGGTATAACCTGGGGAACATATACGTGCGCTTCTATGCGGCCAATGGATCGCTCCAAGATGAACCACCAGAGGCAATGACGACGAAGACCGCACTGGAGGCATCCAGTGCGAGTGAGTCTCAACCTATGGTGCCGACAGCAGACCAACCAGCTCCAACAGACGGGACGATGGATGTCACTCCGGATGCACCGTCTCACTCATCGCCTAGACCATCAACCTCAAAGGCGACGGAAGGCATGAGTGTGGATTCCGACCACCCTAAAAAGGAGGTATGGCGGAGGCCAAGAAGGAGCCAAACGGAGTCAGATGGGGAGGGAAGCTCGAATGACAGCGACCCAAACCCGTTTAACCTGTAGTGTCATTCAAAGCAACCTCCAGCACAGCCTCACTGCAACGGCTAACCTGTGCAGAGTGCTGGAGGCAGACAACGAGGAGACCATCGCCCTGATCCAGGAGCCGTGGATCAGGGCAGGGCGTGTGTGTGGTCTCACTAATCTACGAGGTAAGTTGATCCTTGACAACACTTGTGACCAGCATCGAGCTTGCATTTATGTACCAAAAAATATAATAGCAGTGCCTCTAACCCAGTTCTGTTCCAGAGACTTGGTAACAGCCAGGCTCCCGAGCGTAATTGGGGAGGAGACAGGGGATGTCATCGTCGCGTCAGCCTACATGCCCGGCGATGAGGAGGTTCCTCCGAAAGACGTTGATGACCTGGTAAGATACTGTGAACTAAATAATTTTAATCTAATAATATCAGCTGACACGAATGCCCATCATCCAATCTGGGGCATGCCAACATCAAACAGCAGAGGAAACGATCTGGTAAATTTCTTATTCTCTACCAATCTTTCAATAGCTAACACGGGTGCGAAACCAACCTTTGTGAGAAATCAGAGCCGCACCATCATAGACCTCACCTTGGTATCAGGTAACTCGAGTCTAATCACGAACTGGAGAGTTTCGGATGAACTCTCAGCCTCCGACCATAGGTGGATAAGGTTTGAACTACAGGTAACAAAAACTACACCAGTGCCCACAAGAAACCCTCGAAGGACTGACAGAGAAATCTTTAAGAAATCTCTGACTCAGTACCTCAAAACAGCAAACACATCACAACTAAACAGTACCATAAACATTGAGCAGAACGTTAAACAGCTTGCAACTGACCTCACTAATAGTTTCGAAAATGCCTGCCCTCTGTCACTGCCGAGTGACGACAAGGGCAAGAAAATAGTTTGGTCAAAAGACTTAGAAAGAAAGAGAGGAAAAGTACGCAAACTGTTTAACAGAGCCATGAACACCTACAGGGACGAGGACTGGGACAGGTACACTGAAGCTAGATCAGCCTACACGAAACTTATCAGGTCTAAATCTCGTAGGTCTTGGCGAAACTACAGCACAAACATAGCATCCAACGCGCAGGCAAACAGAGTACGAAAAATAATGGCAACCAATCCGAGTAAAGATATCGGTACTCTGAAGAAAAGTGACAACACCTACACAAAAACAGACACAGAGACAAACACACTATTATTAGAAACACACTTCCCAGGCTGCAATATCGAGGATACCATACGCTGGAGTCCAGATGTAGTAACCACACCCACACCGACAGACTGGCTAGTAGCACAAACTGTGGTCACGGAGGAAAAAATCAGGTGGGCAATTAACACATTCCTTCCATTCAAAACACCGGGCTTGGACGGGATTTTCCCGGCACTCCTACAGTGGGGCTTGCCTGATATAGCCGGAGTACTCAACCCCATTTTTAGGGCATGTCTAGCATATAGATATGTACCCGTGCAATGGAGGGAGGTCAAGGTTATCTTCATACCCAAACCAGGCAAGAGTGATTACACAGAAGCGAAAGCGTACAGACCGATAAGCCTCACGTCCTTCCTCTTAAAAACCCTGGAAAGGCTGTGTGACAGGTATATCAGAGATAGCATACTCACTATAACACCTCTTCATCCTGAACAACATGCCTACAGTGCAGGCAAATGTACTGAATCTGCCTTGCACAACGTGGTACACAGAATAGAAAGAGATTTACAAAATAAAAACTTATGCCTAGGTGCATTCATTGACATAGAGGGCGCCTTTGACAAAACAAATTTCACCAGCATAAGAACTGCTATGTGTCGACATGGAGTTGATCCCACTCTAACCGATTGGATCATTAACATGCTTAGGCTAAGGGCGGTACGCATAGTCTTAAATGGCGAAACCAGGGGGGTGGTATCACGGGGCTGCCCACAAGGGGGAGTCCTGTCTCCACTTCTCTGGAACATGGTAGTCAATGACCTGATCACCAGGCTCAACTCCAGTCGATTCTACACGGTGGGCTATGCTGATGACCTGGCCATTCTAATATCGGGACTATGTGCTAGCGTCGCATGTGAACTGATGCAGAAAGCCCTGAGGATCATTGAAGCATGGTGCACAGAACAAGAGCTCACCGTGAATCCAGGAAAAACAGAACTGTTGTTTTTCACAAACAAAAGAGCACTGGGCAGGTTTACCCTACCCAGTCTGTTCAATAAGGAACTAAAACTGTCAAAGGAGGTGAAATATCTGGGCATCATACTAGACAGCAAACTGAACTGGGCAAGTCACCTAGAGAATAAGTTGAACAAGGCCAGTGTTACTTTCTGGCAATGCAAAAGAATGATCGGAAAAACATGGGGGCTTAGCCCTAAGATCACCCTATGGCTATATGCAACGGTTATCCGACCATCCCTCACACACGGAGCAGTGGTATGGTGGCCCAGAACCAAACTACAAACTGCTATTGCCAAACTAAAACAATTCCAGAGACTAGCCTGCGTCGTTATCACTGGGTGTATGAAAACCACGCCTACTGTCGCGATTGAAGCTCTCCTCGGCATGATACCGCTACAGCTGTACATACAGCAAGAAGCAGCGGCATCCGCATATCGACTTAAAGCATTAAATCTCTGGAATCTAAGTAGACAAGCACCACACACAAACATCATAGAGAACTACACTGATAACAATAATGGTTTGATCTTATCTCTCTATGACAAAGTTAACAAGCAGTACCACTTCTTTAAGAGCTACACTATACAAACACACGAAGAGCCTAGTGACAGTTCAGGTACTCACGAATATAGAATTTATACAGATGGCTCTAAAATGACTACAGGTACAGGAGCAGGTAGTTTCTCCGAAGAATTTAACATACACATAGCAACAGGCCTGGGTGCACACAACTCCATATTTCAAGCCGAATGTGTGGGTATTATCCAGGCTTTGACTGCGCTACTGAGTAGAAAGGTAAATGGTCATTTTATCAAAATCCTCTCGGACAGTACTGCAGTTCTACGAGCCCTGAAACGACATGATCTATCATCGGGGCTGATCATACAGTGCCATCAGCTACTGGAAGAAGTAAGTAGTCACAATAACAAAGTTACTCTTCAGTGGATAAAAGGGCATAGTGGGTCTAGAGGCAACGATGAAGCAGACGAGTTGGCGCGGAGAGGTTCGGGTCTTCACCCTGCAGGACCAGAGCCTCTGATGCCACTTCCATTCAGCCAAGTCCGGGCTTGGATCCGCCAAAGAACTAAAAACTTACATCAAAATTACTGGGCAGGTACAATAGACTGTAGACAGGCGAAAGAAGCTTTCCCAGAGTTAAACTTAAGGTACTCTAGAAGGCTCCTCAAGCTTAAAAGAGACAAATTACGACGGGTAGTTGGAATTGTCACTGGTCACTGTCATCTAAACAAACACCTGTTTACTATAGGTGTCACAGACAGCCCCCTGTGCAGAGGCTGTATGGAAGCAGAGGAGACAGCCGCACATGTGCTCGTCGAGTGCAGCAGTGTGGCGTCCCAAAGAGCAGAGCACCTTGGTACGCCAGGGACCGTCCGGGAGGCCTGCGCCGGCATCAGCGAGCTGCTGGCCTTCCTGGCCGATATTGGATGGCTGGATTAACGACAGCCTCCAAACTCCACGCAAAATAGGCATGCTTGTGTTCAACACACAAGAGCGGCAAAATTGCGGAAAAGAGCCCGCACACCAAGTACCAAGTAAGTAAGTACATATCTAACAGTAAGATACTACAATTCTTTATTTTAAAGTTACTAAAAGATTTAACTGCTAAGGATCCTTATAGATTAAACAACTCTTGCTCCTGATGCAGGCTGATTAGAATTAGAGATCAGTTTCACTATAACAGATTTACCAACCCGCAAAAACAGATATCGCTAAGGGAAAGTTTGTATAAGCAGGTATGGCTTAAATCTATCCGAATACAATTTCACAGTTCTAAAGACGTTGAATATTCCAAAATCGTGTTTACGGGAAAGGTCGAGCAAATGCGTGTTACTCCGGAGATAGCAGTAAAGTGATAATACGAAATAAGTTTGGAAGTATCAGAGTCCCCACTCTGCACTATTTTGAACGTAATGACTTTCCAATAACGCGAGCTCTATACAGGATAACAAAATGTCATAGCTTATAATGTATTGGCTAAAAATTCACAAATGCACCTCGAAACTACGCTGCTATGTATTTATGCCACATAAATATTATTGGCACAATGAGGACTCGAATTTAACTGTACTATTAAATTATGTAGCAATATTCATATTCCACTTTTTTATGTTATTGTGACGGAACATGCCCGAGGCCCACCTGATGTTAAGTAGACTAACCTCTGCCTATAACAGGTGCATTTCGTCAACGACGAATTGCACTACGCCCTTCACACTGAGACGTACAGTTGTTCTCATGTGACTGAAATTTTACTGGATCTCAAGGACTGCTGCCGGAACACACTGTTAAGTGCTTGGCGACAGATTTTCTACTTGAGGGTGGTATGCGGTGAAGCTCAAGCCCGCGGTGGGATTCGAACCATGGACCTGCTGCACGGCAGTCCATAGCCAATGCCACTGAGCCGTCATTGCTCCGCATCTAAATAAAAACATTCTCAAGTTTAGGATAAAAAATATATTACAGAGGGTTTTCGGGGGAAAATGTCTACGTATAAAAATGTACCGCGTCCTAGACCGCCGAGATATTACTTGTTGTTGCCGCTGAAAATGATTTGTTTAAAGCGTAAAACCTATAATCGATTCATCTGTAAGAACTTATATATCACAAGTTTCATCGAAATTGTGATATAGAGGTTCGAGACGTTTCTAAGAACGCTAACATACAGAGTGATCCATCAAGGTGAAGTCACCATGAAAGATGGTGAAACTAACGAGATTTGAGAAATATATTCGAAGGAACGATTACGCCTTTTATACATTTTCTATTCTAGGAAAGGACCAATATTGTACAACAAGGTTGATCCATAATATATGAAGAAATCAGGAGCTATAAGTGGTACCTAGAGAAATGTATTCGAAAGAACCAAATCGACGATTTTAAAGTTGAAAAAGACGGTAAATTTCTTTTATTTATACGATTATATAGCACAGTGTAACAGGACCAATACGTTGAAATCATAACAAAAATTCTAGAATTTATTTTATTTGAAAGTGTCAAAGTAATTATAGGTGAAGACAGCATGCAAAATATTGAAACAGAAAATGTGAGCAAGTAATCTAAAAATTTACCTATGCATGAAAATACACTACAATATTAAAATTCTACTTGTATAAAAATAAATTGTGTTGTAATAAATAATAAATAAAACATTTTTGTGTAGAATTAACTATGTAATTAAAAAAAAAAAGTTTTCTATTTGTGACTGATAAGCTATCCTGTAACCACTATCTCACTTGATGATAAGTGATGATGTGGTCGAAGCTGTTGTTCATAATTGAGACCTTTTGTATTGCAGCGTAAGCGAAAAACTCGATGGGGTGATTACAATGCGAAATGTTGAATACAATCCGGTTGAAAGTTAACTCGTCGTAATACATAAAGACTCTGTTTTTAAAATAGTTAGCCGTTATGTGATACAGTGATTTTTACTATTCAGCGCCCATAAATATACAATATTGCTCGATAATCTAGAAACAAATGTTTTTTTTTCTTTGAAACTACGATAGTACTATGGCCATGGCCAAAATACACATAATATATTTTACTCTTCAGGAAACTAACTTATTTTTTTTGAAACGAAAGTATAACTAGTTACGCCCCGCGGTACGCTTCGCGGGGGGGGGGATGATGATTAAAAGTATTTCATGTATTAATCCAGCGCCTCATCTACCTCCATGCCAAATTTCATTAAAATTGGTATAGCCATTTGAGTGTGAAGAATTAACAAACATAACACACTCATAAACTTTCGACTTTATAATATTAGCCTGAAGTGTGATAACAGTTTGACCTTCTCGCGTCTTTTCTTATTTTCAGTGCCCACGATTTTTATTCTGACCTAACATTTTACTTACGTGATATGAGTATGTGTGGCTATAAAACATCGATGTTATATTTAATAGCCCGTTAAGGGTGGTACTTTTCGCCCCATCCGGCGCACCCCTCGAATCGTCGCCGTAACGTTAAATCACCCGTGCTCGTCATAACGGTTCACCAGACAATCAATCATCACTCTGCTGGTGAAATCTGGTGAAATATACGAGATAGTAAATTGTATTTTCCTTTTGTTTGTATTTGTGCACGGAAATTCATAATATTGCATGGCTTTTATCAATGTCGGCTGATGATTTATTGAAGTTTGAAAAGCTGTAAAATATATGTTGGCTTTCAGTTCGTCTGTTTGCTTATGATTGCGATATTTTTATATTTTTGCAAATATCACAGATATTGCGTGATCATACAATGCCGACTTGATTTCTTAAAAGCCTATCTTGTGGTCTTCTGCATAACAATCAAAATAACTAACTATTATCAGAGTATTACGAGCACAATTTGAATTTTAAATTCAATATTACTCACTGCTAATGCGCATCGGGTAAGAAATTAACAAGGAAAAATTCTTAGACTCCTAGTTAACCCGTATTGAATCTATAACTACCGGAGAGAAACTATGTCACATCTACATCGAACTACACTGCACCATCTTGGCTGTCAAACGAGGCTATCTGTCTTGCACGTCATATTGCTGTAGCTTTTTATTGTGATACTACAGAATAGTATAGTCCATTATAGAAGTTATTATATTTTATAGATACATAACTTCATTGAAAAACTACAAAATCATTTACGATGGATATAATAAAGATATCAACGTAGAGACATTGTATCTATAAAAACAGCATAAAAGATGATAAAAAATGCTACAACAACGCGATAGCTGATACAGCAACGAGATATCTCCTTTCGATACAACACTCAAGGTTAACTCAATTTTATGTTTCGTAACTTGTTTTTAAAAGTGTAGTCTCTTCTAAATTATCAAAGATTTATCGCCCCGTATGAATAACAAGTCAAGTCAATATCATAAAATAACTGAATAATTTAAATCTCAAATGTTCTTGTCCTGTACTCCGCCTTTGGGTAAAGTGAACATCTGTATACAAGTAGAGGCCAATGATTTAAATTATGTATGGTGACGTGGAAGATGCATACTACTAAACTATCACAAGAGCACTTTAAGATAAACCAGCTTGATCCCACCAACGAACTCCGTGACTTGTGTGCCTATTACATCTACGTAAACATGTTTATTGGCATTCAACATTACGGCTCATTTAAAATAATAAACTGATGTTTTCGTAGAAATATGTAGAGATGTTAGAGGTAACTTAAGGATCAATACGGAGTCTTCATTCATAAGTAATGAAGTATATTTTGAGTTAAGTGGTTTTATTTACGTCATTCCCACAAGCAGTCATTTCTTATGGAGGCAACGCACATAATATTCTTAAGATTAAATTGAATGGGTCGATAAACGAACCTTAAGTTATGCGTAATCGATTCATGGGTACCTTGTGTAAGCAAGACTTAGGCTAATTTATGTGCTAAATATTTAATTTGTAAAGAACATAGATCATGGTTTAACGCTGACGTAGCACGTAGCTGTCGTCGTTCGTAGCTGCTACGCCACAGCTACGAGTACAAAGTAATTTACTACGTGTCTTTTTCGAAACTTCAAATGACATTGAGCGGTGGTGGCTTGGAGTTTAAATTGCTTTGTCTTTTACGAGAGTGACCTTTTGTTTATAGAATACAAGAACATTATTTTATCCTCCTAAAAAATCTGTTCTATTATTTGAAATATTTTTACACTAATAATATCGATAAACGATTTGAAATTTGTCCCATTAGCTAGGCATAACGACTGTTATGAACTGTCGCTAACTATCACAGGAGTAGTTATCAAAAGATATGTTGTAAATACTTGACTTAGGCCTGAAGACAGCTGATGGCGCAGAAAGAGGCTGCGGAGCGGGCGAGGGAGGACGACGTCCTCGCAGACCCGCTCCGGCGTAGACGAACTGGTGGAAGGAGAAGGCGATTCGGGCGCCTTCTCGCTCTATCCTAGTGCTGTGCGGATCATCGGTGGAGAGTCGGGGGATTCTCCACTGGCTTGCACGATCCCACACGTCTGGGGGATGGCCCTAATGAGCTGGGTCATCCCTCCATTGGCCGGGGCACCGGTGACGGGCCAACCGCCGGGGCGAGATGGTGAATGCTAACGCTACCCCATCTCGCCCCGTCTAGGCGGCAGACTGCTCATCCCGGGGTTTTTAGTGGGTAACCTCACTTACTACCCCCCCCGTGGGGGTAGTAAGGCCCCTCAGGCGAGGACTCCCACATAACCACCCTGCTCCCCCCGGAGCCGGGTGGTATCCATAAAGGATTTTCCCGGGTCAAAAAAAAAAAAAAAAAAGGCCTGAAGACAGCTGCAATTAGTTGATTTTTTATGTCAAGTGGTTTCGACGACCATATTTGCCCTTTTGGGGTTCTGTACCTTAAAAGGAAAAAACCTAACCTTTGGGATTAATTTGTTCTCCGTCTGCCAGTCTTTTAAGACCCTTTTTCTCAGGAACGCGTGGAGATATTCAACTGAAATTCATATCAAATACTCAGGTCTACTGTCCCTTAGAGCTGTGAAAAAATAAAACTTCTAAGCCAACGCGATCAAAAGATACAGCCGTTTCTGCAGCAAATTTTCGACACTCGATAATCAAAACCTACAGGGTACTTCCCGTGAACTCAATATCTTGAAATTTGGTACGAAGCAACGTCTTATAGCACAAATAAAGGAAACATTGCGAAAAGCATAAGTTTTTAGTTACATCATACAATAAAATATTTTTAGTAATTTTGAAAATGTTATGGATTTCATTTAGCAATAAAAGTACTATAACTTTTACTTATATACCTGCAGTTTTGTACGAAATCCTTGGTGCACGAGTCCGACTTGCACTTGGCCGGTTTTTTTTCTGTTGTAAATGATGAGGCCGATATATCACCCACCTAGATAGTAAAGAGGCCTGTCTATTACAGATGTGTATCCTAGTTCTGCTCATTAAACCGAGACGTAAGTTCTTATTTCTCATGTGTCCAGTAACATCACTTGCTATAGTGCCGTTCACACCTAAACAAACACAGTATTTGCACACTACTGCTTTCAGAATATTTGCAATTGCGGTGATACCCACCAAGACAGACTATTGATGTAAAGACTACCACCTGGTAAACTATTTAACCATTACATTCGACCTACTAATATTTATTCGTAATCCAAATTGGTGGTTGAAATCTCTGTAAATAATATTCAGTAATAACTGTAAATGGACGCGATTGTACAATTATATAATTATCTTAAGTAGCACAAAGCAGTGAAATTAAAGGCACGTTAAATTTGGAATTGCATGTCTGGTAGATACTTCGCTAATATTCAGGCAACTGCTTGCGATGATTACGATTTGAACTTATTACAGATAGAAGTAATATTTATAACATAAAGCAAGGAAATTACCATTATTTTTATGTGCACACTGCTTTGCAAAAGTATTTATCTTAATCTCCAAAAGGTATTGCAAATGTCATATAAAAGTACGAAATTAAAAACCAAACTAATTGATATAACTTTTTATTAATTTGATAAAGGGGATGTGTATTACTGATCTGGATTGGAGATCGACTGCCGCGAGTTTTATCATTATATACATTCAACTAAAATAGATATCTACGTCTGTTTTCTTCAATCTATTCAGTTCCTCCCGCATCACATGAAACTAGTAAATAGATATAGATGAAATTCCGTATTAAAATAGTTTGTAACCCAGACTAGTTACGGGATAGTTTGATCCTATGATAGTTAACAGCTTGAGCTATCCTTACCACGCGTTGCCTCCAAGTTTACACTGCATCGATGCCTCGGTGTAAGTAATTACTTGTTTACAAATGTTAATCAGCAACCTCAATTGTCTTCTCTCCTCTGGCTCCTAGAAGTAGCAGAGTAGGGTTAAAATGATGAAGAGCGAAAATATTCAGGGGGTTGTGTTGAGTACGTAAAAAAAAACTAAAATCATTAAATTGACACCTGCCAAGTAAATATGGATGACATATCTCAAATACGGTGCAAGATAGGTAGGGGCTGTTTGAACAAATGTCATAGGGGATCGGGAGAGCAGTCGAATGACACATTTGGCAATGACACACCTGCCAAAAATCTAAAATGGCGTATCTCAACATGGCAGCCACTCCGACCCTACTGAAGCTCGGCCTGACCAGTGCTTCGCTTAATAATCGTACTCTCACTTTTAAAGTTAAAATATGTAAGTAGACTATAATTAAAGTCAATTACTAACTTATGTCAACTATGTATCTTATTGCAGACTGGCATGTGATTAATCATATTATGTCCAGTATTTTTATAACCTTTGACCATAATCTCACCTGATGTTGGGTGATGATGTGGTCAAAAGATGATAAAGAGGCTTAAACTAGAATGAAAATTTACTCATAAGAACAGTCAGCTGCCACAAAACTCTATCAGGTGCTTGGCGGTAGATTTTTTGCTAAAGGGTTAGTAGCCAGCAAAGCAACTTATCACCATGCAAGAATGAACCCAAAACTAAATGATTCTTCCAACATTATATAAAAAGAGTTGAAGTAACATGCATCAATATGCAAACCGGGTACATACCGAGGCGACGTGTCAAGCCATTACTCTTGTACGTGTCTTGCAGCTTCTTCAAACTAAGATAATGAGATCCCTGCAACCCTTTGTCTGGCACAGGAAGGAAGCAATATAAGAATAATATATGTACACAAATGCGTTGTTTTGTTCCCTAATATCTTACATGTTTTATAGCTATCATAAATTCTACGCAGGCGTTTTGAGGCGGTAATCGTGTATATGTTGGAGAAACGTGTCATCATTTGGTTGAGTTATATTCATTTATAAAATAGCAAGGCAAGATCTTTCTTTAACTTTTTCCTACTTTTATTCCACGGTAGGTCAGAGTCAAACTCAAAGATGGATTATCAGGTCTTTTCAAGGACAAACTATATCAAAATATGCTTTGTGATTTAGTCATATATTATATAGGCTGTCGGTTGAATTATTTGGGATTGTTTCGAAGTACGCATGAAGCCTATCTGATGTTAAACGATAACCTCTACCTATAACAGGTGCATTTCATCAATAGTCCACATCAACAATCATTTTGCGATAAAAGTTGTTAGGTCCCATGTGCATATAGTTTTATAATTACTTACTGGCTCTCAAGGACTGTAAAACATACTGTTAGGTATTTCGTGACAGATTTTCTACTTGAGGGTGGTAGGTAGCCAGGCCAGTATTCGCAAAATGCCTTTTTACCACGCGGAGAAGCTTAAACCGGCGATGGAGATTGAACTATGGTCCAGCGGCACCGCAGTCCGTAGCTATTACCACTCGGCTATGACTGCTACATTGAAATCGGATTGCTTCTGATCCATGTGTCATGGTCATCTAGACACTTTGTAGCCATTTCGTTGAAGAAATCAGTGTAGCAAGCTATTTTAAGTGAATATATTTCATTTAATTTCATAAGAAAACAAAAAAAAAAAGTGTTCTCGTCGCGTTTCCACTTCGAGCTTCAGTGTTGATAATGTTGGTCTCTTTAAATGTATATCCCAAATGTGGGTAGTTTCATGGAACGCCTGCATTTCAAGATGCTTCATAAGTCCACTCGTGGTCGATGCAACTCGGTCGAAACTTTGAAGTTGGTCAAAATTATACATTTATAAAAGCGTGCGCGAAGAGAACCCTTATCCTTTCTTTGAATAAGAATTTAATTCACGGAAGCTTAAACATTTTTAAGCCGTTATATAAGGGATACATTGTATTTGGGTGTAGGTACTGTAAGTATACTATATTTCTTCCTTTTGCTGGGAAATATAATGAAATGTATTATACACAAGAAAGGTCTTTATTGAATAATCCTCCTAACTTGAGAACTTATTTAAATTAGCAAAATAACAGCCAAGCAATTTAACGAAACGCTGCCCAGAGGCTGTCATCGTCACAGAATAAGCAATAATAAGTCCCACTCGACGCCTTATTTGCATATTAACAAAAAGCTCCGCGAATGGCCGGTCTTTATTTTCAAATCTTTACATTACCATTGATTTTCAGTCCTTCTAGGCTTTGTTATTGGAACGTTTCAGCCAATGATTTTGTAGTACTTAACATTTGGAGTCTTTTAAAGGAACATATGACTTTGTTTACTTATACTAGCATATATAGTTAAGTCTATCATATATATACCTACTTCACTCGACTATATATGCTATCACAGTTGAGAGCAACATTCCACTGCGCCTAGGTGGGAATTCGCGAAGTATTATCGACTATCTAAGAATACGCTATATCAGTATATATCTTAGTCTAAACCGGAAACAAAACCGGGATCTCTCACAATTTCTGATGCCGATGGATCAACGAGATAGTACAAAATCACTTTAATATTTTACCTTTAAAGCGTAAATAAAGATAGGTTCACAAAATTGCATACTACATAAACTTTCATGCTCGCTGAGACAGCTGACGATCACTCTTGTACTTGAATGAAATGCATGAATATATCTGCGAAGGAATATTTTGTCGAGGCGAAAATCCCCGTGCAGCATCACAAAATGTAATATACGGATAGTAACAGCAGTAGAGGAACAGTATAAAGTTACGAAACAGGTAATTTTGGTTACATTCTAGTGTTTTGTGAGCACACCGCCAGTAAAAAATAAAATTACTGCTAGAGTATAATTATGTTGGAAAATGTAGCTATTTCTGCAAATGTTAATACTTTTGATAGTTCCCCGTAAACGTTAAACGCCGCAATTAAAGTGATCATACTCTAATTGGTCGAGTGAAAATATACTAGACTGTTAAACAAGGCAATTGAGGTATCTCGAAATTAATATGAAGGTCGATTAAACATGAAGCGAATAGAAGAAAAAGACTTAGGATTTTTGTTTAATGAAGATTCCGACACTTTGCATGTTAGTGAGGAATATTGCAAATGTTTGCCTGGCTAGGTACCACCCTCAAGTTGAAAATGTGTAACCAAGCACTTATTAGTGTTTACCGGTAGCTGTCCTTGAGTCAGTTCCCATTCAAGGTAAAGCTTGTTTACCATTTTCGACCGCAGCATCATTTACTATATGATATTGTGATCAATGGCTAGCCTATCGGCAGTAACAAATACTGTGTACGTATCAAAACTTGAAAACTATGTAGGTACTTGTTGAAAAACTTGCTGCGAATTTAATAGCGTTTTTCGTTGCAATTTCATGTTACAAATAGTAAACTTCTCTTTAAAAAGTGGTACGAACGCGCTTCGGGACGTGACGCGTCCACGTTCAGAATAAAACCGTGCTAAGAGTGTATCGCTTTTATTCCAGCTATTCGCAATGTCCGAGCGCAAGTACATGCACAAATAAAATTACCCTCAATTTGTACATTGCACTGAGATATTTTGACTGTAAAATACTATGTTTTTAGTTTTAATACCTACTCGCACGTGATGCAAGCGTGATGAGATACAAAAATGTAGTAGGTAAGTATAAATTATGTAATGAATAGATTCAGGCGTTACTTTGCGGAAATCCATTTTTAATAATAACAAATATTAAAGTATTTTAAGATATTTGTTATTATTCTGATTTTAAGATTCTAAACGAAGCATCCTCAGGAGGTCTTGACTCTACGAGCGCACGATCGAGACGTCAGTCTCGATCGTGCGCTCGTTTAGAAGCGAAACGCGTCGAACACTCTTCCGGTTTGGCTGCGTGGCGTTTGTGACGTCACGTCGGCTTAATAGGAAATTAGGCGGAATTGTCACTAGATATATATCATTTTTATAAAGATTTTTTAAGTGTTTTATTAAATAATTAATTAAATGTTTTCTTAAAATACTTTTAAAATATTTGTTAATATTATAAATTATGTCTAAAATACTTCACGGTAGCGTATTTTAATGATCTGGGTGTATATATTTATATTCTCTGGTTTATAAAAATATTTGTTTCATTCGATTTAAAATAGTATTTATGTGTATAGCGGTATTGCACTTTGTGTATCCCCGCCTGGTTTACCACCACCCTCAAGTCGAAAATCCTGTTGTCAAGTACCTAATGTGTGTTCTGATAGCTCGCCATCATTATCTACTATCAGCTAAGATTGTGGTCAAAAGCCAACTTGTCAGCATTAAAAATATTAGTAATGTTTTATCTATATGGTATTCATATTTTTTTAATGCCTTATAGCTTAGCCTTTGACCACTATCTCATCTGATGGTAAGCGATGATGTGGTCAAACATGTTGTTCAGGCTAACCTAAAATTACTGGCTCTCAAGGACAGCTGATGGAATACACTGTTAGGTGCTTGGCGACAGATTTTCTACTTGATGGTGGTAGCTAGCCAGGCGGGCATTCGCAAAATGCCCTACCACCATGCTATAACGATTGCAATCCTAAGACGACAACTGGGCACCGTCGGCTTAACGTGCCCGACGTGATGCAAACTTGATGAGATTCAAAAATGTAGTATAGATGATGTTAAAAACACTTCACGGTAGCGTATTTTGATGCGCTGGGTGTACATATATATATTCTTTGGTTAATCAAAATTTTCGTTTAATTCAATTTAAAATAATATTTATGTATAATGTTGTCTTAGGTCTTTAATATTTATGTATATTAGTATAGCGGTATTGCACTTTCAGGTTAACCACCACAGTAGAAAATCTGTCGTCAAGTACCTAACTTGTGCACTGGTAGCTCTCCATCATTATCTACTATCAGGTGAGATTGTGGTCAAAAGCCAAATTGTCTGCATTAGAAAAAGTATAGCAAGGTTTTATCTTTATAGTGTTCATATAATTTAGTTCACGAGCTGCATACTTGTTTAGTATTTTTTTCGAATGACTAAAACCATAAGTATAGATTCGAAAAGTATCTCAAGTTATTTTTCATAGTATAAATCAGATTTTGGTCACGTCTTCCCAACGTCAGGACCTGTCAATTATTTGTCTGAAGAAGGTATAAAGTAGGTATAGAACTCCATGTAAACAGTCCCAGAGAGACACTTCGCGGAATTTAATAAGGGAATTTAAAAGACGTGCCCGTTGCCCTTCCGAGAAGATACTTTAAGATTCTCATTTTGGAACAACTAAATAAAGAAATAAAAGTTTGTGCAAGCACTGGATTAAGGAGTTTTTTTTGGGTGATTACATTTCTCAATTGTATACCGTTGATTTTTATAATAACATAATGTGTGGTTGTCAGTCAAAAACTTGAAAAAATAATATATTAATACAAATTCATAAATTGTTGAATTAAGAAAAAATCATGAACGTATAATACAATAATTTAACAATTTTTTTTTCGCTTCCGTCTACATGTTTTGTTTAATATTCGTAATTTCAATTCACTTTGATTAGATCAGATTCAATTGATTAAAATTTAACTTTATTCTTTTACTTTATGTAAATTTATTTATTTTCTGGTTTCTAGTCATATGTTGTTGGGCATAAAATGTTTGCTTTTGACTTATAAAATACTTGTTTTTTATAGTATTCTTAAACAGTAAAGCCAAATAGATACTCTAATTTATGATATTATATTGCCATCCAGTTCTAAGCTATGTTTTTTTCAATTCCAAGTTCAACAAGGAACAAGTTACAAATCGATTGCAATATTGGTACCGAAGAGACAAATTAACTGAAAAACATACATGTGTTTATCGGCCATTTGCAAATCAAGCCGCATTATATTATAGGGTTCTAAGCTATATAGCTAGCCTCTCTGACTTCTTAATCGATGTCCTCTCAAAGGTTGTATGGAAGAGATCGCTTTAAGCGATAAATATGCCTTTTTTATTTCAGTTTTTCTGCTGTATTTGTACTTTTCTATTGGTGTACAATAAAGTGTTTTGTATTGTGTTATGTTTCATATTTCAAGAAGATTAATTAGAAATAAGTTAAAAATCGATTGCAAAATTTGTACCAAACAGATAAATTAACTGTCAAACATGTGTAAGTGAGAATAGTGCGAGATAATAAATATGTGTTAAAAATCGGTCACGTGGCGTGATTTTATCGCAACAACCCGTGAAACATTGTTTGATGGTTTTGATACTAACTTAATAACTATATAATAAATCAGCGTTTTCAGTATATTAGCGATCTTAAATGTATGTCTTTCTAATAATAAAAACTCTTGGAAGCTTGTTATACAAATATAATATATAGCTACAACCCTCAAGTAGAAAATCTGTCGCCAGGCACTGGTGTGTTCCGGCAGCTGTCCTAGAGACCCATCATCACTTACCATCAGGTGAGATAGTGGTCAAAGGCTAACCTACCAGGCATAAAAAAGTATAATATTGTTGTTTGCAATAACGCTTGCTATGCGGATTACATTACAAAATGACAAATATACGATAGAAAAAATTTATTTCATGTGCGGGATTAGAACCCGCGTCCATCCACCCGTTGAGCCGGGGTATGCTTTAACCAATTGAGCTAACATGACATGACGTCACCACTCAAATCTTTCCTATCGTTCTTTAACCATCGTATTGCGATGGAGCGACATCTATAGTACCACTTACGTTGTACTACAAATAAGACCAATTTAGCAATTGGTTTAATACTTGTAAATGATGACGCAACCTTATAAATTCAATATTGTTATGTTTGCTATAACGCTTGCTATGCGGAGTTATGACGTCATGTCATGTTAGCTCAATTGGTTAAAGCATACTCCGGCTCAAGGGGTGGATGGACGCGGGTGCGAATCCTGCATATGACTTAAATTTTTTCAATCGTATATTTGTCATTTTGTAATAAAAGAAGTATTTATTCAACGGTGGATGTTATAGCTGTTGATGATATTGTAATATAATTATATTTTTCTTAGATTATCTTTATATTTGACTAAGTATTTTCAAAGGTATTTATATATAATGTAGACGGATTAATTGCGAAAACACACGATGAAACATTTCCCGTAATTCGTCGCATACAACAGTTCCAATCTCTATAGGCAAATAAAACAAAACGAAACGGTTTCAGTAAAACGCCATTAAGAATTCGCTTCTAGCGATTTCTTTTATATTACGAATTCCATAGAGTTACCGAGCGATTTGTGTTAACGATACCGCTGTAAGCTGCCCGCGCGGAACCAGAGATCAAGATTAAGGTCCGTACCGTACTCAGTTTTGGGTCTGTTCTCATGAGACGTCTGAAAGTATCAAAACTTGAGATGTTTGAAGTACGTCGTGAACGGCAGAACATTTTTTTCGACTTAAAATTCAGTGCTGATTTTTGACGTTTTCTTACAGTTGATAATTTTTAGGCTTGGCTTTTGAGATGCCGGGCCTGCCCTCTTCCACGCCAGAAAGAATAGAGCTTCTTTCTATGGGAGTTGAATGCGATGAGATAAAAATATAGGGCAGCAGTGCTTCCTGAAGAACTGTCATCTTACGTCACCTGGCAAGTGTAGGAATTACGGCCATCCCATAATAGGGAAGATATTTTTTCAACGATGCTTCTTCTAGCTTCTAGCTGCTTTCGATGATTATGATATTTTCCTGTGACTACCATCTCACTAGTTGGTACATGATGATATAGTCCAGGATGGTTGTTACCGCTGATGAGTAGATGCATTTCTGGGATGATAGGTCAGTTATTTTTAACTTGCGGTGCTTCAATAAATACGATTTTGTTTCTTCATCTGCTGATATTGAATTACGTAACAAACAAAGTACATTTTAATATTGTTATGTTTGCAATAACGCCTGCTATGCGGATTTAACAAAGTACATTTTTTACGTAAAGGTTTCAATATTGTAAAGACATACATTAATTAAAAAAGTAAAAACCCGATTGCAAATTATTTAGTTTCGTTATGTTTAATCGATCCATTAAAATTAAAACTGCAAGTTAAATATATTTATGGAAACGTTTTTAAAGGCTTTCATTTTTAAATATGATGTATGAATATGAAGAACAAAAAAAATAATCACAATATGGCGCCTATAATCCGCCAGTTTGTTATTTATTTTATTTTTTCGAGGCCGAAGGCCGAGCGTTTGGTGCGTGAGCCCGAAGGGCGAACGCTTGGCGAGGCCGTAGGCCGAGCCGTATTAGTAACTTGCGAGGCCGAAGGCCGAGCTCCGACTCGAGAGTATTTTCCACGTCTCCGACTGGTCTCCATGCCAACTGCCCGCGGTAACCGAAACACCTACGAGTGGGGTTCCTTAACAAAAGTGGCTCAGAACCTTGGTCCTATTCTGCCCGTACCACCTTTTTATGGCAGTAGGGTGAATTTGGTTTGGTGGCTACAGTTTGTTTCTTTATTGTATTGAGAGTTTATATGGGATTTCATACTTCTATTGGAGTTTTGAACACACTTTTTTTAACGAATTAGGTGTTTCTGTAAATTTTCAAATGACTCAAGATAGATGCGGGCCGCATGCGGCCCGCACACTGCCCGAAATACTAGAGAGTATTTTCCACGTCTCCGACTGGTCTCCATGCCAACTGCCCGCGGTAACCGAAACACCTACGAGTGGGGTTCCTTAACAAAAGTGGCTCAGAACCTTGGTCCTATTCTGCCCGTACCACCTTTTTATGGCAGTAGGGTGAATTTGGTTTGGTGGCTACAGTTTGTTTCTTTATTGTATTGAGAGTTTATATGGGATTTCATACTTCTATTGGAGTTTTGAACACACTTTTTTTAACGAATTAGGTGTTTCTGTAAATTTTCAAATGACTCAAGATAGATGCGGGCCGCATGCGGCCCGCACACTGCCCGAAATACTAGTAAACACAACAACTGTAACTGTACAACTGTAAAACCAATTGTTCATATAGAGTCACACTCAAAGTTCAATTCAATTTTTTTTAATAATTAGCAAGAAACCCATCTCCAGACGAGTCCAAATTTCCACTTGGACAAATTTTTTAAAAATCTTATCGGGTGCTTTCCTAAATTCAGAAGACTGAATTTTATCAGGAAATAAAATGAAGAAAGTGTGAAATAAGTTTGGACAGTTAGGATCCTAAATCAAGGAATTAAACTCTTCCCAACGTTCTAACTCTTATTTCTTAGAGTAAGAATTTATAATCATATGTGGGAAGGTCGTTGGCTGGCGGTAATTTAAAAAATATCAAATAAAGAGAAGAATCTCCCACCACTATTTCGGAATTATTAAAGGACATGTCAAATCCATGAAATAACAAGTATAAATTAATTAAAAAAGTAAAAAATATGTCAAGTAGAAAATCTGTCGCCAAGCACCTAATGGTGTGTTCCGGCAGCAATCCTTGAGAGCCAGTGAAATTACAGGCACATGAGACTTAACAACTACCTATATATATCTCAAGGTGACGGGCGCAGTGAATTTCGTGACTTCTGACGAAATGCACCTGTTATAGGCAGAGGTTAGTCCGCTTATCATCAGGTGGACCTCGAGCTTGTTCCGTCACAATAACATATAAAAAAGTAAAATACGCGACTGCAAACATTTATTTTTGTTAAACGTTTTATCGTGGCATTGAAATTGAAACCGAAAGTAATGTAATATATTTATGGAATCGTTTTTTGAAAATCTTCATTTTGAAACACAACTCGATGGGTTTAGAAGAAAAAAAATTTTTTTTCTCTTACAATATGGCGTCTAGAATCTGCCAGTTTTGTTTTACTTTTTTATGTAGGTACCTAGTATCACTGGGTCTATCAAGACGAATCTAACGATATATCATACATTAATATCGGTTAAACCGTTTAGAAGTTATGGTGGGATAAAGAAGCTTACAAACATACATACATATACGAACCCTGAAAACATAACACCCCCTTTTTGGGTAAATGTGTGAAAACCATGAACACAAAGAAATGCGCAATGAAATGAAAGTTATATATTTAAACTGCATAGATTCCAGTAGTAAATAATTTCTAAAATCTGATGGCTTCATGACATGTAAAAAGGTACTTGATAATTTGTCACGTAATAGTCTCTCAGATTGTCCGTATGTGACGGGTCTCTTCGTAAACTATAAGAAACTGAAATTTAGAAATGAGTAGACTGTTGAATCGAATTCGAGTAATTGACTAGAAATACAATAAAATTATTTTTACAAAGTAAGCAAGCCGTACAGCATTTTTAAACAACCAAAAAAAACCAACGATCCCCAAGACGTCTGCCAAACGTGGGGATTATGAAAAGCCTCACAAGGGGAGACCTTGTTCAACGGTGGACGTTCCGCTTGATGTGATTATGACGATAAAAAACTTTATTTTTGTCAGTTTAGTTAAGATATTCACCCGAGCTTCAGCAGTTTTCAAATCTCTGGAGATCCCATTTTCTCGCACTCGTTTATCTTCCTAATTGCATAACGAATGAAACAACCCAATTTCTCTAATTATCATAATTCACGTCGGGAATGTATATCTTTGTGGGGATCTGCAGTGTTGTTTTGGGACTCTACAATTTATGCGTCCAACCGTGGCTTTGTCCGCATTGAATTTGATTACATCACGCTTCCTCGAGAACGATCTTCTCAGTAGATCGGGAAGAAAGTGTTTTTTAATATACTACAAGGTTACTGCTAATTAACTAGTAAAACGTGAATGGAGTGACAGGTATCGATAATAACAAAAAGTAAAAAAAAATAATGCTCCTGACGATGCAAACTTATTAATTCGTTAACTATCTTTCCTATCTACTTTAAAAATTAGAGTGGTTATCATCTGCGATTAAAACAATATCGCAGATATCTTTGACCATGCAAGGCAGGTCATTAATATACACTAGAAACAGAAAAGGTCCTAAAATTAAACCTTGCGGTACTCCTATTTTTACCAAAGACCCGGAAGAAGTATTGCCGTTTATTCCAACCTTCTGTAGCCTGTCTGACAGATATGACTATGAGATTCAGAGCTTTTTAACGAATACCATAATGTAAAAGTTTACTGAGTCAGGTCAGATTGTCTATTTGGTCCTGAACTGCACTAACAATAGGTTCTCGTGTCGGGGTCTGTCCATAAAATCTCTCTCAGAATCTCCAGTTTTGATGTAATGATTCTATCATCGTTGATCTTCACCTTCGTCATTTTGATTTGCTCCATAGACGTATTTTTTGCAAACACTTTGGAGCTTTGGTTACGCTTGATTATGACCTTTATATGGTTTGTATCGAAGGTACGCAAGTTATGTCGCAGTGTCTTCGAAATCCATCGAGCTTACCGTAGTCTGACATATCAGTTGAAAATTGTGGTCTTATTTCATTCCGGTCTTCCATCAACTTGATGTGTTTTTTCTGAGAGTTTCTTACAATCTAGAACAACGTACGCTCGAAGAGTCAGGACCTCCTGAGGACGCTTCGTGTAGATGCGAAACGCGTCAAAAATATGGTTTTCCGCAAAGTGACACCTGAATCTATGAATTATCTTAACATTGATAGTCAATGTGCCTCTAACGATGCGGTGGTCACTACCAATTTTATCCCTAGTGATCACAGAGATATCATTTTATATTCTTCTCTTGGTGGTCATGACGTGATAAACTCGATCTAATAACGCAACGTAAGCTACGCTACCCTGCTCGATACACACTACCTTTTTACGATATTGTTAACAAGAGACTTCCAGACAAATAACCCAACACCAGCCTGGGATTTTTGGTTACCCTTCCGGTAAAATAACAAGTTGTGGGGTGAAGGATAACGGTGACCTGTCCCAGTCTTTGGACGTCCGATAATGCCATGGCGTCCCAGCGTAACTTGTTCAGTTTTACATCCAGCTCGACAAGCATGTGGTCCTCTCTGAACGTGCATACATTGTGAGTTGTCAGGGCCAAGGTTCATCGTTTTAGAGGACAGTCGGGTATCTGCCAGGGATTTTTTGTATACCCTGCTCTACCGCTACCTGGCCTTGGAATAGTTGACCTGCTGGGGACTGGGGGCCATGTGTGATTTGTGTTTTTCATTAGGAGGCTTTTGCCATAATCCCCACGCTTGGCAGGCATCTTGGGGATCACAGTTACTGATGTTAATTTCTCAGAAAGCGCTGCAGCCCACCTTCCAGTTTTTCCTTATTCGCATATTAGTATAACCAAGGGAAGGTATGGGTATGGGGAGGGTGCAATTCTAGCCCGGTACCCCACGGGGTAAAATATTTCTATATTATATAACAGTTATTTATTCAAGTAAATATTATTAATACTTTGCCGAGACATAAAGACAAGAGATACATTGATTCAAGGTTTATTTTTATATCACTAAATGAATGACTATATCAAATGAATACTCTATGGAAGTGACTATATGACCGAGCATCGACCGTAATGTAGACTGATGTATGAAAAATGTTTGTTACTAGCGTGAAGTTAAGTTTTTCTTTAAATAATCGACGATATTCTTGATTTTCCGAATTAATGAAAAATTTATGTAGATTGAGTATGTACACAATTAGGCTTTTGAGAATTCTCAGCGTCCTACTTTATAAATACCCGTTTAAATCGATGCTTATTTTTCGTTATGCGTAAACAAACTGACATTCAACAGGACTAGGTGAGAAACACAATAATTAAAATTTTTGAATGATATTGTACATAATTTAATGTATTACATACGTTTTTTTTTAAACTATGTATTGTCACCGACCACTTGTTAACACATTTTTACAGAACAAAATTATCGTAATAACCTTATATATTCTCAAAAACTGGATTTTGCTTAGCATGCGAAAGGGCATGAAATTATATTTGAAAGAGATACTAATATGAATGCTACAATGATGAATTTATTTGAATTTTTGTTTTTAATAATTATTTAATGTATATAGGTATAACAACAACATATGTATAATATATAAAGAATGCTAAGAAGAAAACTGCATACCTGTTTCAGAAAGGACATATATATTTGCTTTCAAACTTTAATAGAAACGCAAATTCCAGGCCCCTGATATATATTTTACTAAAGATAGGCAAAGTAATAACTACCACTTTGAATATAGTCTTTATACAAATTACTCACGTCTCCAAGAACTCCAACAATGTAGACAAATATAAACATCGTTCAAACATTCAAAACTTGCTAAAATTATATTAGAGGTAAATGAAATTCCAGAGTAAACTAATTTCTAGAGCGATGTGTATTCTGCGTATTTTGTACATTTTAGGAAAGTTTCAATAAACAAACGTCTAGTTTTAATGTACATTAACAAACACACATTATGTACATTGAACTGGCATTTTCATTTTAGTCATTAATGTGGAGTATTCTCACCTGCCCAGGCGTATCTCGCCGCGGCAGATGGGTAGAAACCTGTTATATATTATATTATGTAATCGCATAAATCTGAGGTAAAAGAGATTAGCCGCGATAACTTCAATAATAAATTACTGATTATAAAATAAAATGGTGTATCTTGGTGCTAATTCTTTAACCATCGTTCATAACCAGCAAAATGAAAAACCAAGCAGTAAAATAATTTAGAATAATTTAGATTTTTTCGAATTTGAACCAGCGCATCAAAGCGGTGACCAGTAATGAAAACTCCATCCAAGATTTGCTAAATTGGAAATTACTATATGATTGCCATTGCAGTTATCAATACTTGATAAAAAACACTCAAGTTTTTAAGGAAATTATCTTGCAACAAGTTCAACTATTGTTATAATTATCGCCGATGCCAATGGGTTAATAGGTAAGTATGTGGAATATCATTTGGAGGTATAGATATACTTTTCTAGGTAGGTTTCGCCTAGATGCTAAGTAGCCTTTGAAACTAGTAGGCCTTGGCCTTCAGGATGCTAAGATAGGCACTCTGTATCAGCCGGATCGTCCACTGCTGAACACCTTATTCGCCTTTGACCATTATATCACCTGATGGTAAGTGATGATGTGGTCGAAGATGTTGTTCAGGCTAACCTAGAATTACTGGCTCACAAGGATAGCTGCCGAAACACCCCGTTAGGTGCTTGGCGACAGATTTGGTGGTGGTAGCTAGCCAGGCGGGCATTCGCAAAATGCCCTACCACCATGCTATAACCACTGCCATTTTAAGACAACAACCGGGACCGATGGCATAACGTGCCCTCCGAAGCACGGAAGCGCTCAGTAATAATATCACTAGCGGTCACCGATTCAACTCATGACCGCGGTAGACATTGCTTAACTTTGCTGATCGATTCAGAACGGCTAAGCAAACTTCGCTACGAGCGCTTCAAAACATATTCTTCCCCTATTAAGGGGGTATTTGCCAGATAGACTCAGTTATGTTTTTTTTTGTCTGGCATATTATGTGGTCATATTCGTATGATTCAAACACTTTTGACAACTACATCGATACGCATATATCATAAAGTACGAAATGTATTAGTGTATGACAACGCAAAGTATTTATAATTAAAGTTTTTTTTTTTAATTCGCCTGCTTTTCATACACTTAAGCACGTAATTTGCAAAAACGGGAAATGTAATCAAAGTTTATCACATAAAACTATTCTCGTTACGATTTCTAAAGTAATTAAGCTAGGAAGCTGTTTAGGGTTTTGTGTATCGTTGACCGGTATTATGGTATTAAAACAAAAGTTAAAGATATAGGTCAAATGGTTTGGGGAAATAATATAAGCAAAAGTACAAATAAAAGACAATTCGCCTTTTTCTTAATCTTTTCAATGTGTTTTTCAGTTAGTTTACACTTAATAAGGTGTTCTCTTCTTTGTATTATCATAAAGCTTGTATGATTACGATTTAAACTATAATCTGATAGTTTTCTATATTGATACAAAATTGTTATTTACCTATTGCATTTAAGTGAAATAAATAGCACATAATGCTTATGTATATTAAAGGCAATTTAGTCTAGTTTTTAAATATGTAGGTTACATGATTAACAAATTAGATTGAATAAGAAAGCTAAATGTAACTACTTACGTGTAATTTGAGCGGTACCACTTCGCTGAGCCACCACTTCATGGGCCAGATTAGGGGTTTGGGACCTGTAAAGGAAACTCGCATAAATTCAATTATCTGGATAAAAAAGTTGCCAAATTAAAGTAGTAAAAATCACTTGTCCGGTTGTTTTTAGAAATTAAGATGTTATTATAATAAGGATAAAGCAACGATATTTACGTAAAATGCGTAGAAAATCAAAACGTAACTGCTAATAATTGTAACTTTACGTGATATACAAACCAAGTTTGACTGTACATAATATGTTATCCGAGATGAACCAGAAATTGCAAATAAAAAGCACTACGTCCGACAGACATAAAACGTGACAGATTTTTTCTAAATTACAAAAATAATAAATGCCTAAAGCAAGTAACTGGAAGACACGACATCGCCGCAACGCCAAAGGCAATTGAGCTTTTTAAACTTGCAAAATCTGGAATATTATGCAAGGCATTTCTTTCGTCGATTAGCGAATTTAATCACACTCAAGGCATGGTGGGCAAGGCAATAAAACAGAATCAAACTTAATTCAACGACAGTATCTATATTTCGAGAGAGAGAGATATTTCGATCATAGACCTGCCATCAAAGCTTTGAAATAAATAATCACATTGAGAGACAACAGACTTGAACCTCTTTAGAATTATAACAAACACAATCAAACGGAAAGTCCACTGGACTTTCAAATATAGTGTTTTTGAATAAAGTGTTCTACATTAAGTAGTTACTGCGTAGTTTGAATTTCAGTGCGTTATTTGAGAAAACAACAAGCCTTGGCAAAACCATTCATGGACTCTAGGATGTATTGTCATAATCAGTACCTGTTTTTCCGGCCGCTGCAGTATTCTTAGTTTTTCTACCACTCACAAATTGACATTTAATGCCAATATTGTGTTTTGCATTAACGCCTGCAAAACTAATAAGTTTAGAAAAATACTAAGCAAAAAAACTTGATTCGAACCCGCATCCATCCGTCTCTAGATCCAGGTCATGCTCTGCCTGAGTAATAGTTTAAATTTATCCTTTCGTTTTATTTTGTAATCTATTAAAGTTTTTTAGTCTAGTAAGTCGGTATTTACCTCAATAGGCATTTAATAAATATTCTTGGGATCAGTGGCATTCGTTATGTTTGGCCAGTATAATATTTTCTAGGAAATGTGGATGTGAGCTTCTGTAAACGTCCGCGCCTGACTCCTGCAGGAAATATGGGCATGAAGGCGTAGAACCCTCGTCTACACGGGAACAGGCTGGAAGTGGACGGTTCTGATCGCGATACGCAAAGCTTAAACAGAAGAAAGAAGGCTAGCATTAAGTACGCTTAACGCTAGCCTTCTTTATTTTGTTTCTTCTTGGGGCTCACACCAAGTCATATCGTTCACATAAACCACGATTCAATCTTTCAAACAAAAATAATCAACACACTTTCACTCGTGTCGGCTTACAAGCCGGTGAAAGTGGGAGGATTACAAAATTAATTTGAAACAAACAAAGTGTTAGCTAAGTTCGCGCACCGCAAAAAAAACCAAGAGCATCGACCAAGTTATTTTTCACAAGGACAGTACCAAAAATTACCAATCATTCACAATGTCAGTACCAAAGATATTTTGACAACTTTACAAAACGACGGCGAAGTGCGTTCGGATTAGCGCCATTGTCAAAACAGCGAACGCTAGAATCCGTTCGAAACAGCTTCCTTTTTCACAGTGACAATAAAAGCAGAACTGTAAAAAGATTTATTGAATATCTAAACTAAACTAATGCCTTAATCTACCACTACATCTAATATCAAAGCACGTAGTTAGAAGGTCACACCGTCGTCGCTTTCCTCGTAAGGAGTGCGATACAATGAGTACAGAGGATTGAACGCAACGTAGAGCTACGCAGTGGAGCAGCAGTTATAGGCAGCTCAGTAGCTTAAGAGGTGTATGCCTGCTCATATTTCATATCTAGCAATTATTTTAATGCTATTTTAAATATACACTTTTTTATATATGAAGCACTCGTAGCGAAGTTTGCTTAGCTGTTCTTAACTGATCAGCAAAGTTAAAAGGTCATGAGTTGGATGAGTGACCGCTAGTGACATTTCTACTGTGCGCTTCCGTGCTTCGGAGGGCACGTTAAGCCGTCGGTCCCGTTTGTCGTCTTAGGATGGCAGTCGTCATAGCATGGTGGTAGGGCACTTTGCCAATGCCCGCCTGGCTAGAGCCTTGAGAGCTAGTAATTCTAGGTTAGCCTGAACAATATCTTCGACCACATCATCACTTACCATCAGGTGAGATAATATTTATGAGAGATGAGATAACCGCAATGTTGAGTTAGAGCTATAATAAATTTTGATGCAGTGATTGATGTCCCATTGGCAATAACTGTTTTGGATTTCCGTGCTGAGAGTTCAGGTTTCGAATCCCACCGTCGTCGGCTTGAACTGCACCGCGTAGTAGTAGTGCATTTTGCGAATACTCGCTTGACTAGCTTACATCACCAGGTGGAACATATTATGTCGCCAAGCAGCCTATGTCCTCGAAAAGCAGTAATTCTAGGTTTAGTCCATCGTAGGCCACATCCTCACTTCCCAAGAGATGGTGGTCAAAACAAATCGTCAGCGTAAACAAACCCGTCAGTGTTGCCAGATGTATTGAAACTTTTATTTGTAGCGGAAACTGCTAATATCTGTATTAAATCTGTATGCATTTTGATCGGGAAACCTGTGTGATCAAAATAACTAAAACAGTACCTACTTACCATAATCTTACTTTGTTCTGCTTCTAGCAAGGGAATAGGTATAATAAAAATAATATAACTGTCATATGTACTTAATGTACTCATTAATATTGCAAAGATAATTAAAACAAACAACATATTATCAAATCAATACTTAAACTTGCTACAAACGCACAAATAACGACTGTATAATTTGGTTTAACCATTCATACATATTTTTGCAAAATTTCAGCAGTAATTTATCATCAACCTCAAGACTATGTCAAAAAAATTCACCTATCATTTGCTTTGTACGCAAAAGACCTTCAATAGTGTTTGTATTCATTCAATTGTTTTCTTTTGTCTTTACTAAATTTAAAGATGAAAAGATAATCTTGCGGCAGCACTAGAATGATGTAAAAAATTAACGATATTTGATACTAAATTAACCGTAAAGATTAGATAAAGCAGACAACTTTTAATAATATTACAATTACGAACAACATTTGAGTGAGTTATATGCTGATAAATGTTCCATTTTAAGCATATAACTACGGCTACTAAGTCAAAAGAATGTGAAAATCCGTACAAAAATCTATATCCAATGCTAATTCGATATAGATTAATAATTTCGAAGCAGTGATCGCTCAGTGGCATTGGCTATGGACTGCCGCGCAGCAGGTTCACGGTTCGAACCCCGCCGCGGGCCTTAGCTTCACTGCATGGTGGTAGGGCATCTTGCGCGCTACCATCGGGGCCGGGCTAGGAAAAGCTGTTGCCCAGCATTTAACCATGTGCTCCGGCAGCTGTCCTTGAGAGCCAGTAATTCTAGGTTATGCCTGTTAACACCTTCGATCACATCATCACTTACCATCAGGTGAAATTGTCGTCAAAGCTTACCTATCAGCAATAAAAAAATAAAATAAAATTGTACTGCATATAAAAAATCTATATAAATACGGAGAAATCTGTATAGCAACGCTGACACTCGTGTATATGATTAAATATAATTTATGCGTGAACTAAGATGTTTGATATTGATGCATGCAACTTTATACATGAATTCTCATCCAACTTATACAATCTAACTTTGTGTTCATGCATCAAACAAGTCTCGCATACATTAAAAGCAGACTCTTCTATCAATTTTATTTAGATTATTTTCTGTTTATTTATATTTATTTTGCATTCGACAACAAAAAACGCTTATATACTGATGAATAGTTATGACAATCCCCGTGCGTTGTAGTCATACATAGATATATTTATATTTCTTATAACAAAATGGCGAATGCTAGTTTGCCTGCCTATCTATTACTTTTTCACGTTTAAGGATAATTGAACTGGTTTTGAATAATATTTATACACGGAGGCTACATGTAAAGTATGGCATCAGTTCAGTCCACGATTGATATTGGATTGACGTCAGATTGATGGTGTAATGCGCTGACTGATGGATTGAAGCGCCAGACTAACGAATTTTTTAATAAATATTTTTTTGTAAATCCATACTAAAGTGATGCCGGAATGACGTTTGTTCGTTCACATCTCGCGTCAGTCACTGTTAAGACAGTGATCTATACACACGCAAGTAGCTATAATTTGTTGATCCATGGACGAAGCCTCATTGCAATCATAGGACAAAACGGACCCCTAATCTGTCCGGTGGTCTTGAGCTCATAAATATAATGTAGACGACGACGCGCTCGTAGCGTAGCTTGCTTAGGCGTTCTTCATCGATAAACTAAGTTAAGCAACTTCCGCTGCGGTCATGATTTGGATGGGTGACCGCTAGTAGCATTACTACTGAGTGCTGCCGTGCCATCGGCCAGGGTTGTTGTCTTAGTATGGCAGTCGTTATAGCATTATACGCTCTAGCTAGGCGGAATGCCCGCCTAGCTAGCTACCAACCTCAAATAGAAAATCTGTTTCCAAGCACCCAGTGGTGTGTAACGGCAGTTGTCCTTGAAAGCTAGTAATTCTAGGTTAGCCTGAACAACATCTTCGACCACATCATCACTTCCCATCAGGATAGGAGGATCGATGTCTTTCGAGGGTACTTAGTTTTAATTTTTTTTTTTGTAGTTACGAATCATATTGCCTCTTACTGGTTCGGCTGCCAGTCTCAGCCGGACCTTTCACTCGAAATGCACTTACACGCATCACGTGTGATATATCTACTCTCAAACCCTTTGGGCTCAGTTCATAACTCCTACATCATACCCAGTAAAAACCATCTCTCGCCAACTTGAAGTGCTCACATGTATGAACATAATCACACCTGTGATTATCTAGGGATTGCAAAGCGCTGCGCCATAGCATGGGCTGGAGCTGAGCTAAGCCTCGTCACATGAGTGAGTTGTCTATTTCTTTTTTACGCATTGAGCAATCGAGGGTTGTATTCAATAATTTGTTAGAATTGCAGTCCTGTGGCAATCTCTCAGGAAACCGCTCCCGCGGAGCATACACTGCTAAGTTGTTTTGTTCAGATAAGAATCTGAAATTGCGGAATAATATGTACTATGTAATATTTTCATCTATTGACTTGTTTTTAAACTAAAAATACTAAACACTCTGAATTATTGTATAATTCTGAAACTCTGATCTAAACCAACAAAGATTTGTTTCTTTTACTTGCTATTGCAAAACCCTAAAAGAGCAAGGACCAACTTGCACTTGCCCAGATATTTTCGTTAAAATAATTTAATTGAAATCCATGATGCATGTTATTTATGATGAGTTCACGTTTGAACTGATAGCCAAACTGATGGAGCGTGTAGTATCGTTTGCCCTTCTATCAATCTGGCATCAGTTTCATCGTGATCAAGGTGAACTAAACTGATCCCAGACTATACGTGTAACTTCTGACATGCATTGAGACATGTTAGTTATGATAATTTTTAACACAACCACATTGTTTACGAGAGAGTTAAAGAGGAATATATATATGTTATGAAGAAAAACTTACAGGTCAGCTAATTCCCTACATTCAGAAATGTATGGATGCATAAATCAACACACGGCAAATATTCAGAGCCCGGGCGAGAATCGTCATTTTTGCTGATTACACCAATTCGCCCGAGCACGGTAATTCGTAATTTCCTCTCCATCGAAACCTTGAGCTTTCTGCTTTTTACGTAACCCAAGTGATATGGGCAGTAACTCCATACGGTTCCTGATCATTTCTTGTTAGAAATCACAATATGAAAAGAACATTCGAACAATATATGAAATGGATCTTTGAGGGATATATATATATATATATAGAAATTGATATTTTAACCTCACCCAGTCAGTATATATTTGAAAATATTATGTATGTTCGTAAAAAATTTAGTAAACTTAAATTAAACAAAGACAATAACGATTACAACACTAGCAATAAAGATAAAATAGCGGTGCCGGTTTTTGATTAGCAAAGACAAACAAAATGTCCTTCTTAGGCTACTGTGGGCAGTTTTATAATAAAGTTCCCAAACATATTACAACGCTCACAGAAGGAAAATTCAAGTTGCACGTGAAAAACATTTTGATTAAGAAATCCTACTACACAGTTTGTGATAACTTAAACTATAAAAATGCCTGGACAATTCCGCCTCTGCCAATCTATCGCCTGTCCACTACGTAATTTAAACAAATTTTGTTATAATTTTATTAACACACTAGCTGTACCCGCGACTTCGTACGCGATTGCCGTACCTGCAAACTAATTATTCACATTTGAGCACTGTTTATCTCATATTAAGCAACGTTGTGGTCTGTTGTGAAGCACTCTTAGTAACGCAAAGCTCAGAAAGGAGCTTTTTACTTTGGGTTTGATAACTCCTAGCTTGTTTTTCCAGAAGACAGTAGTTAAGTAACTCAGAGAGTTCCTTCGCGGTTCGCACAATAAATGTTGAAGCAAAGTAGGTACTTTGTGCGTTTCTTTGGAATTTCGATTATAAAACGATATCTCTTTGCCGAGGTTCTCCTTGTTTGGCGGTAGAACAAAGATATATTAGATTGTACACTTCCATTGCGCAGTCTCCAAAATGTATCCGGCAAAAGATAGATAGTTAACAAAATTGATTGTGGCGAATGTTCCAGATTTTAGAGTTTTATCTTAGCAAGCTGGCAAATCTAAATAAGGATGCCGAGATGCCCGTGGGGTGCCGAGCTGCCCATGGGGTGCTGGGCTGCCCGTGGGGTGCCGGGATGCCCGTGGGGTGTCGGGATGCCCATGGGTGCCGGGCTGCCCTTGGGGTGCCGGGTGGCCCGTGGCGTGCCGGACTGCCCGTGGGGTTCCAAACTCGCTCGTCACTATTCTAACACAGAAAGAATAATTGAAATTGGATTACGCGTTCATAAAGTACAACTAAGTAACATTTTGACTTTCATCCCCTTTGCCGAGGGAACCGTTCTAAATTTCGGGATAAAAAGTATACAATAACGTTCTTCGTGGTATGAACTCAGATCGTGTTAAGTTTCATTGAATTCCATTCAGTAGCTCATGGGGTGTTGTCATGCCCGTGGGGTTCCGGGCTCACTCATCATTATTCTAACGAAAAAAATAATTGAAATCGGACTACGCGTTAATAAATTACAACTAAGTGTACATTTTGACTTTCATCCCCTTTCCCGAGGGAACCGTGCTGAATTTCGGGATAAAAAGTATACAATAACGTTCTTCGTGGTATGAACTCAAATCGTGTTAAGTTTCATTGAATTTCTTTCAGTAGCCCATGGGGTGCTGGGCTGCCCGTGGGGTGCCGGGCTGCCCATGGGGTTCCGGGCTCACTCATCACTATTCTAACAAAAAAGAATAATTAAAATCGGACTACGCGTTCATAAATTACAACTAAGTAACATTTTGACTTTCATCCCCTTTCTCGAGGGAACCGTGCTGAATTTCGGGATAAAAAATATACAATAACCTTTTTCGTAGTATGAACTCAAATTGTGTTAAGTTTCATTGAATTCTATTCAGTAGCCCATGGGGTGCTGGGCTGCCCGTGGGGTGCCAGGCTGCCCATGGAGTTCCGGGCTCACTCATCACTATTCTAACAAAAAAGAATAATTGAAATCGGACTACGCGTTCATTAATTACAACTAAGTTTACATTTTGACTTTCATCCCCTTTCCCGAAGGAACCGTGCTGAATTTCGGGATAAAAAGTATACAATAACCTTCTTCGTAGTATGAACTCAAATCGTGTTAAGTTTCATTGAATTCCATTCAGTAGTTTTGGAGTGATGCGCGGCCGGGATACAGACAGACAGACAGACAGACAGACAGACAGACAGAAAGACAGACAGACAGACAAAAATAAAAAAAAATACAGTTTTGGCATCAGTATCAGCTACAGAGTGCTCTCAAATTTTTTTTTGCAAAATATCTCTTATGTACAGCATTGGACCTGTTACAGTTTTATTATAAGTATAGATTGTTAAAAGAATAGCCCCGATTTTGTTGCCCATTCTTCTTGCAGTGGCTCTATATATTTTTTCTGAACGTGGCAGTACATTGAAGTATATTTCAATATTACAATTTGTAATTGACCTTCATAAGAGCATCGTAGACGCCTAAATTGAATAAATGAGTTTGACTTTGACAATTGTCACAAGTATGTAAAAAGTTCCATATAAAGTGCATATTAATCTGGCATGGAGTGCCCACATGAAAAGATGGCACGACAAAATTCCAAGCCCTATTGCCACTTTATGACTAAATATATAATTGAATGTTCTCTGACGATCATTGCATTCGGCATATAGTATATTAGTTATTGTTACTTTGAACCTAAACACTCTTTTTTGTAACTTGCTACTTACTAACTGAAATAGACAAAGTGGTGTACCTATTATATTGTCTTCCCCACGTTAATTCAAACCCTCCTGTTGTAAAATATGGAATATTTAAGTGTTGATAGTTTCGCACAAAGTGAACACAGTCCCTGTGAATTTTTCTAGTTAGCCGGTGACGCAGATGACGCCTAATAACATTTTGTTGACAGCCCTCCGTTGTGCGACAAGGATGGCACTCTGAACATAAATATTAAGAGATGATAATACCACAGATACTCATATGTGCTCAATCATGCAAATCAACAATGAAATGACAGTAACTTATAACAACATATTTGATACCGTGAACGGTTGTAAAATAAATTAAATAGTTACAACCTATTGACATTGATGTGTCGTTCAACTGATTGATGTATTTGACATATTATTAAACTCGATTAACTCTGACAACTTGAAGCCACTTCGTGTCAAAACAACGGCTCAAAAAAGTAATAACTGTTTTAACTATAACTGTGGGAAAATGAGGTTAAAAACGAAAAAAAATATATAATGACCAAATTATCCCTCAGTAACTTGTTATTTGTGTTGCGCAACAAAACCGTTTTCGTGTTCTAGGCACTTTTGCACTTGTAGAACCCTGCCAGATGGCACCGTTTACCGATATGATCGTACCTCGTGCTCGTTATACGACTTAATTAATTTAATAAAAAGGATGTGTCCTAAAACTATTTTTTATTTACCAGATACGACATTACATACGAGTATTAAGAGGTTACATTACAACGATACCAGTACAGGTAGTAACCTGTAATAATATCGTTCAAAATCAAATGATTTTATATTTTTATATGCCATTTAGATTAGAGGTTGCGAATTTCAAACATTCATCTAATATACGCTATGAATAATTATTCTTAGAATATAGATAGATAATACTTTATTGCACTTTGTGGTAATTAATACTAGTTACAAAATAATGTCTCTTAGACTACGTACAATCAGCGGCATTAGTGCTATGCAGCAATCTCTTCCAGCCAACCTTACGATGACAATATAAAATTACATATAATATAAAATTACATATAATATAAAATAGAATATACATAAATCCTGATCACGACTGTTACATAAATAATTGCCCATAGTACGATTTATTCTCCAGGAATAACCTTATAGAGAGTTGAATTACTTTAAATACTCAACACAACGTACATTTTTGCTTCTGTCCCGTTTAAAAGCTTATCAGTACTTGCAAATTCTTATCAGTAGCGATTGTAGCCCCTCTATAGATATCCGCCCACTGGCTTGCGTTAGTGGCTGGTAGCGGCAGTATAAGGGCTGCGGCGGTGCTGCCACCCCCATTCGCGTTTCAACTCGCCTCCCGAACAGTCGGGACGGCTGGCCATCACAACGCGACAACACGACCGCGCGCGTACGTATTATTAAAGTAATAATTAAACATTAAATAAATCATTATAATGTTTGTTGATAAATTTACCATTTCATAAAATTTTATTATTGTTTCGTGACAAAAATTTAAATTTCTAGTTATTTTCCACAATTATTCAAAATGTTTTTTTGAATAATTATTTCAAATTTGTGTTGATAGGTTGTGTGTAACTGTGTTGCGGGTAACGGTGAGTCGTGTATGGCCGTGTTGTTTTTCAGCAGTTTTCGGCGGATTTTAGCAGTTTTCGGCGGTTTGCACTGGTGGTAACGATTTTTCGTGTTATTGGTTTTTGTGATGTACAGTAAGTGTGATAGCGTTGTGATAAGCGTGAAAAATTAGATACCATTTGGAGCTTTATCTGATATAGTAGGTACCTACTTTTTCTTTGGATTTTTTGTTTGTATAGCGGATCGATCCTGATAAAGCTGTTTGTTGCACGTGAATAAATATTTACAATATTAGGAAAATACTATTTAACCAATACTTATTTCGTAGGAAACAATTTTTGTCAGTTTTGTTGCTTGATAGGTGAACTGCTACAAAAGGCAATTTCCTTAAAATGTTATTAAAATAGAGAGAAAAATGCTTTGGAACATTACAAAGCATTTTTCTGAAATCATCGTCGATTCCAATTATTTTTTGCAAATTCAGTGCGTTTAAATTCTACAACTAGTTACTTACTATTCATACAAATAATGGACAATAGTAATTTAAGTCAGTATTTTGACACAGACATTATAAACCACAAAATTGATTGTATGTACCAGTATAGACATGTTACGTATTTGAATATTATCCAGACTAATTACACTCAGGCTCTCACAATTCTATGTCCGGTTGCTAATCTAAAATGCTTATATCGCTTTTCGGAATGCTTTTTAATAGACTGATTTGCGAGTTACGCCAGGTAAAATAAGTAGATAGATTTTATGCTACATTTTACGAATATTACAATATTTTTTTCTTTCCAAACGGTTGAGACAAACAACATAGATTTTGTTTATTATCTCTTTTACAACTGCAAAGAATATACTCCATGGTAATTTTATCTCTCAAGCAACGCTTCTACACCTGCTACGACGTAGCACGTTAATAAATTTGCCGCCTGCAACGCTCGTGTTTTTGTTCGTTTTCTTAAACGTAATCATCATCTTCCCTGTCTTAGGTCACATATGTGGAATAACGATAACGAAATGCACCTAGCATTTCGTTATCCTTTTTGACAAGGACATATTGTGGAAAGCTTTTCCTTCGGTTTTATGGCCGTCCACCTGCCTGACATCAACTTTGCGTGAAAACGCTTTTATTGGCGGGTATGCCAAGACCCTATGCTTTTCGGTTAATGAGGGAGTTAAGATGAGAAACTCTGTTGTGCGGTTACAGTCCAACAGCACCTAACTCATGACGAGAAAGAGTGGCATGCTGCTCTTTAGGCCCATTTTATCTTACAGTCACTGAATCCAACAGGAGAGTAAGGAACAGTCCTTCTATTCAGTTTCTCGTAAAACTGACGTAATAATATTATTTGGTACATAGTCATTAATTATTACATCAATTACTTTATTAACAAAATACTACGAACTATGTAAAATACTACAGCTACTACAATAAAAGCATTTAGACAACCTACAAGTCATTGCAGACTCACAGGCAGTGCAAATGCTCCAGCCCACTACCAGTACCCAGCATGCTGGCAGCACTGCCCAGTTGAAATGCAAAGTCATTAAATAAAATAGTGATTAATGTATTGATAAATAAAACTGCCAGTCTCAGAGATTTTTAACAATTTTTATAAAAATAAAATGGTTTTATGCAAAATTCACGTTAATAATAAGTGCAAGTAACGCTGTGGCGACTAAGGTTACCTATATCCGGTGCTAATTACGAAACGAGGCGTATTTGCCTGCACTCTCGTTAAAAATAGGAAACCAACAATTTGATAAATCTGTACTTTATGTAGAAAGCTACAGTATAAAGGATCCAAACTAAAAGACAAGGAGGTAAATTAATATTGAAATTAGAAAAAAATATCTAAAGCATACAGTACACCTTAAAACTGTTTTTTTTTTTAAAATAATATACATAATTTATCCCTGTGTACCCTTTTCTGTACTACAATAATTATATTACATAGTTATTTCACAGAAACCAGTAAAGGAAACTGATTAAGTATTTGTAAAGTTCATTTTAAAAATCCAATAAGATTTCAAGAAACCTTTAGATTGTTTTATGTTTAACGCCATCACTGTCGTATTATATTCGATGTAGGTTCGGAAAGCGAGCTTTTTATCACTTTAATTTGTAACACAAAGCACAGGAGGGACTTTAAATATTAAATCTAAAAAGGGATTTTGAAACATTGTTAAGTGTTTACAGTTAAATTATATTAAAAATTAAATATGAAGTATCTATGGAATCCAAAATCATTATGTAGTATGTTATATGACCCACTAAAACCTTAACTAACACCTTAATTACGTTATATATTTGTTATCAAATATTTATTATTATATATCTACTGTATTGTATCAGCTGGATTGTCAACTGCTGAATACAGCTTCCCTCATTAAGGGGAGTTTTGCCATAGTCTACACGCTTGGCAGGCGTCTTGTGAAATCACAGAATTCTTCAATAAGCATGTTTTTGACCTACATTTTTCACATTTAGCTCCTGGTATTTTTCCGTGCGCTGTGCTTGTATGTGAGAATATTCCCGACGCACATGCTACGGAACCAAGGCATATCTAATAGAAAATCTATCGCCATGCGCCAAATGATCGATAACCTCCTGATGATGCTTTGTATAGAATAGAAATTCGCCGAAAATTATTTAGGTTAGATTATAGGCGTCATAAACTTCACGTAGGCGTAGCAGTTGACTGCTACGCCTACGTGGCCAGGCGGAATTATCACTAGATATATTTTTAAGGCTAGTGCTCGTGGCGCTTTCCATAATATAAAAATATAGTTTCGTCATATTTTAAATTGTAAGGGTTCAAACTCGGTGAAACTTTGCATGTATGTCCTTGACCCTATATATTTATGATTCAGGTTTGCCAGATTTCCGTAAAATTAAGTATTTTCAAAAATTAATCGAAAAATAATTTTGTATGGAAATTGTTATTTTGACATTTAGGAATTAAATAAAGAATAAATCGAAAAACTGACAAACCACAAGCATATAGTATATTAAGCTCAGCAAGATGCATATAAAAATGACAGACTTTGTCTAACTAACTACGTTTGTATGGAAAGTTAGAGTACTCCGTGCACTCTACTCTTAAATATTTTAGTGTTGTTCTAAAATGTTTATTATAACTTTTCTTAAAATATTTTTGAAATATATGTTATTTTTAAATAAGGTAAGCTTTATCCTATATAGAAATAATGTATTTGAGACTACCTACTATGGGAACTAGTTGGAATAATTAAAGTGTAACCTCGCCAGAAATCTAATCAATTTTGATACAATTCTATCTGGTTCAAGTACCCGTTTCGTATTATAGACGGAACGGCCAACCCGAATAAGTAAGCTGTTAGAATTGGGACTGAAACTGGAATTAAATTGGGTTCGTCCTTAATTTGTCATAGGTAGTTACGTACACAGAATTCACATACGTAGGATAGGTAAGTTGGATAACATCAAATTTCTGTAAGATTTTGAAACCTATTAATTTTCTTGGTTCATTTGTTTTTTTTTATTATTAATAATAGTTTCGCGTTGACCACACCATGCTGTTATATATATATACCCTTGTTTACTCATCACTACAACTTTTGCCACGAGCAGTTAATAAATGGCATTCTTTTGGGTACTACCCGTATGATTAAAAATGTCCAAAAAACCACAGGCCACAGATAAAATCCTTGTACAAAAGTTACTACAGATAATTTAGACACAGATTTTTTGTCGCATTCTTTGTAAGAACGTAAGACTACTGAGATCCGTGAAAAGTAACATACAGACAGATAAAGTTAAACAAACAAGGCCACATCTATATCAGTATAAGTATATATTACTGAAGCATATAATATGATACAACTACAACGTAAGTTGTACTATAGATGTCGCTCCATCCCAATACGATGGTTAAAGAAAGATAAGAAAAATTTGAGTTATGACGTCGTTGTCATGTTAGCTCAATTGGTTAGAGTATACCCCGGCTAAAGGGGTGGATGGACGCGGGTTCGAATCCCGCACATGACTTAAATTTTTCCTCCCATATATTTGTAATTTTGTAATATAATATGAGTACATCACTCACGTTTTACCGGATGTTTTAATATAAGTTTAGGGGATCAATCTACTGCCGTGACACTGCCATCGCTAGACACTGTAACTATCTCCGTACTGCTGCTAAAAATACCATTTTATTAAATCGATACGTCTACGACGCTCTTATCTAAGTCAAATACGATTTTATACAGTTTAAAAATTGTACTCGTTCGTCTAGAAAAAAGGTAGGGAAAATAAGGATACTAGTGAATTTATAATAAAATTTAATATTCTTGAGAATAACAAGTTGTGTCAATTCTACATATTATAATGCTTTGGACAGTAAGATTATATTTTTACTTTTATACAGCTCAAATATGTATGCTAACCTCGGTAGTGGTTACATATTTGAGCCTTTTGGGGTAGAGACGTTGGGTCCGTGGGGACCAGGAGCTCATCGTATTTTCCAAAACTTACTGAGCGCTTGGTCAATGCGACGCGTGATCATTATGGCTATTAAACGTGAATGCCTTTTCCCATACCTACGAACAAGACAAATTTTCCAATTAACTGTAGAATTGCGTCATCGTCAACAAGTCTAAAGCTAATTGGAAAATCAGTCAACTCAATCAATTCACACTATAGATGTCACTTGATTCCCGTTTAAACGGTATAACAATGGGAGTGAAAGGACTATTTCAATCAATGATCCATCAACATGATAGCTCGTTTGAAAATGCATATCCCGGTACAACGGACAGGTCACTCTTGATTCAAAATTTTCCATTCTGTAATATTACTGTTGTTGTATAACACCAGACATTCACATGACTTAACTCCTGGAAAAAGCAATTTATGGTTGTTTTAATTACCGGCCTTTATTAACAAAATACTACGAACTATATACAACACTACATCTGCTACAATAAAAGCATTTAGACAACCTATAAGTCACGGGATGTCCAAATGCTCCAGCCCACTACTAGTTGGCAGCGTGCCCAGCATGCTTGCACGTTGAGTTGCAATGATTATTCGTTGAGCAACAATAGGTGCCAGCATTTTGACATTCACATAGTTCAGGGATATTACAGAGTTTTAGCTATGCACATAATCAGTTAAAACAATCTTTCGGTTTAAAAATCAAAAATATTACATCTATGATATCTTACTTTTGTTATTCCGAAACTTGTGTTACTTAGAATGCTGGTATGTATACATACATACATATAATCAAGCCTGTGTTCCCCTAAGGGGTAGGCAGAGGTGTGTAAATACCCACGTTTCGCCAATTGGGTTTTGGTCCAATGTAAAAGGGGGCGAGCCTGTTGCCTGATATATATTAATGTGGATTATAAGTCGTTAAGTATTTGTGAACATGCGGGTATGGTAAGTATTTAGCATAATAGCTAAATTGTTTTCGTGTTCTCGCCGAATCTCCCTATGAAGTTTTAGTAAAGTACCCATCACCTTACGAAAACAATAACATATATATATATTCATGTGATCATGAACATAGCTGTCATTTGAAGACATAACGACGTCTACGTGACAGGGTCTTGACTGTGACTATTTTTGTACAAATTAAATTTTAATATGTTTTTATGACATGAAGAGGGGCAACGAATAAATAGTCTGCCTGAACGCCGATCCATTACAGTTGCAGTGTCATCATCCTCGTTCTGTGTGATACTGCACTGCGCTTATCTAGCGAGATCTTAGTTATTATCACTTGCCACAGTGAACACATAAGCAGTGATGGCTCAGTGGCATTGGCTATGGACTACCGTGCAGCAGGTCAGCAGGTCCATGGTTCGAATCCCGCCCAGAGCTTGAGCTTCACCGCATGGTGGAAGGGCATTTTGTGAATGCCCGCCTGGACGCACCTAACAGTGTGTTCCGGCAGCAGTCCTTGAGAACCAGTAAAATTACAGGCTAATGAGACCTAACAACTGGACGTCTCAGTGTGATGCACAGTGCAATTCGGCGCTGACGAAATGCGTCTGTTATAGGCAGATGTTAGTCCACTTAACATAAGGTGGGCTTCGGGCTATTTCCGTCACAAAAAAAAAAAAACACACACACTTCTGCTTTCAAGTAGAATGTATGACACTGTCGTGGTACCCACACACACGTAATCTTGTTTAGAGACCCCGTACGTTACTTGAGTAATGGTAAATGTACACTGTACGATTATTATTGCGCGCCGCAAGTCTATGGTTCGAATCCCGCCGCGAGCTTGAGCTTCATCGCATGGTGGAAGGGCATTTTGAGAATGCCCGCCTGGCTAGCGATCACCCTCAAGTAGAAAATCTCGCCAAGCACCTAACGGTGTGTTCCGGCAGCAGTCCATGAGAGCTAGTAATTCTATGTTAACACCTTCGACCACACTATCACTTACCATCAGGTGAGATTGTGGCCAAAGGCTTACCTACCAGAAATAAAAAAAAATACTAGCCTGATTCATCCCACTGCTAAGCAAAGTCCTCCCGTGCCTCATTCCAGAGTTTTCGATTGAATGCTATATTAGATATTATAGATAGGTTCAATCTTTCTGACGTGAATCTAATTCTTCACGCCATGCGCCACCTTCGTCTAGACTCACCGCGTTGTCGCTACCTTCCATTTGGGATACAATTTCTTGTCATCTTAGCCCGCATTGGGTCTGGCATGCGACATACGTGGCCAGCACAGTCCCTTTTGAACTCTCCGATTTTATGACTGACATAAGCTATTTTGTACTCCTTACATACTCGGTGAGTTTGACCCCGATATTGCTACGATCTCCATTGCTCACGGGAAACCTCGAAAGTAGTTCTCTGATGAGCGGTCAAAGACTAAGTCAGTACACCATAAGTGAGGACAGGGTGTATGTTTTGACCATGAGTATTCGATAATTCGAACTACTCCTAGATTATCAAATAACTATAAAAAGTAAAAATAAGATAGGTAAAAATAAAAGGCCAGGCGTAGGTAAAGAACAAGCGCTACATAGATTACTATTAACATTTGAATGAGACATAATTTAATAATAAATCTTTGTAAGTCGGACGGCATATTCAAAGCGGAGCAAGAGCTACCGTCCGGAGTGGAGACAGGATGTGTTTTATTATTTTTTAAACCAACGCAGCTTATATTTACTCCGGATACTCTGAGTGAGACAGAAGCTTTACAGAATCATAATGACTTCATTAAGGTGGCTTTAGTACCTAATCTGTAAGTTCATCAAAGACAATAACTTTCCGATGGCAACATTATCATAATTTATTGGTACTGAAATAGCGAGTGTTGCAATTATTTAAATTAATCAATAAACTCTTCTAAATAGTTAAATCAAATAGTTATCATTAAGAAGAAGTTAGAAAACGTGTTAAGCGTAAAAAATATGCATAACCTACGTATAATTTTTACACAGACTTTTTTTGCAATATTTTAATTTTTCGCAGATAGGATCGTTACAAAAATGAATTTACGAATGCTAAAATACCCCCATGTCGACCAAAACCTTCGCGTCGCGTATAAAGTAGCGCAGTGAAAAATAATCATTATTATGGAATCGGCATTATGTTAAAGTGTTATTTAAATCTTAATTATAAATTTAAATCTTAGATAAGTATTAAAAATATTTTTTTATAAAAAGAAACTTACAAAAGGTTTTAGAATTTTGAAGCGCTCGTAGCGAAGTTTACTTAGCTGTTCTCAACCGATCAGCAAAGTTAAGCAACGTCGCGCGCGGTCATGACTTGGATGGGTGACCGCTAATGACATTACTACTGAGCGTTGCCGTGCTTCGGAGGGCACGTTAAGCCGTCGGTCCCGGTTGTCTTCTTAGGATGGCAGTCGTTATAGCATGGTGTTAGGGACATTTTGCGAATGCCCGCCTGGCTAGCTACCACCCTCAAGTAGAAAATCTGTCGCCAAGCACCTAACGGTGTGTTCCGGCAGCTGTCCTTGAGAGCCAGTACTTCTAGGTTAGCCTGAAAAACATCTTCGACCACATCATCACTTACCATCAGGTGAGATAGTGGTCAAAGACTAACCTATCAGGCATAAAAAAAAAACAATCATAGTTTTCGTTTAATATTGCCATAAAAGGTTCGCTGGAATCCATAATTCAATCCATTGTATTTTCTAAGCCTTGGAAAAGCGTCTGGTCGATGCTACGCGTAATTCAAATGACATCTACTTTATTCAACGAGTTACGAACCAGCATCGTAAATCAACTGCGCAGTGGTGCTTCCATTTCCACGAACAAATATTAAAATTTAAGGCACAGTATATAAAACATACTTTTATACGGTGTATAAATATAATAAATATAAATATAAGAACCTAAGGGCCTGTTTCAGAATGTTCGAGTAAGTTCCGGTTATACTACCCAGAACATAAAACAACTGAGTGATAAAAATACATGCAGCGCGTTTTCAGCTTTAACCGATGGATAGGCTAAATCGATGTCTGTGAAACGCAAAGATAGTGTTTTATGTATAAAATATGTTCTGGGTAGTATAACCGGAACTTACTCGAACATTCTAAAACAGGCCCTAAATCTAGTAAACCTATAAGTAGTAAAATCAAAATCAATTTCATTCAGAGATTTATGAATTCCTGAACTGAATCAAACTAACATTAAAAGAAGCTGGTGTTACCGCGTAATAATATTGTTTAATTTATGCCGGATGAAAAATTACACTGATTTTTAAGTTGTGATATTGAGCTTTATATTTCTTTAAACGTAAATAATTACCTAATAGTAGAAAAATGTACAATAGTAACAGTATATTATTTTATTGAAGCAATAATTATCAGTGAACAACAAACTTTATTTTGTAGAACTAAGTACGTCCCGCATCATGAGGATTTTGGCACAATCTTCAATAAATGTTTTAGCTTTTATTCAAATGAAAACTTGCTCAAACTGACAATGTAAATGATTTTTATAATTCACTCTATAAGAACTTACTAAATTACGAACTTATTTACTCCAAAGTCAAAAAGTAAGTATTCAAGTAGTCACTGTGAAGTTTTGAGTCTAAGTTAACTACTTCGTTGTATTCATAAGTCAGAATTGATCTGTTCTATATGGAAATGTAGACGAAATGACAAACTTGGAGATATATATAAAGACGTGCTCTCCTGCTTTCGCCTTCTGTCATAAAATGAGGAACGTTACCTACATAATATGCAGGATAGCTAATAAATATTTGCTTAGCATAAAATATTGTATAGAAATATGTACATTTATGTCATGCATATTGGTATGGATTTTCTGAATTCAGTTAGTTATATTCAATTCAAATTCTATGAATCCCTATATTGCAAATACTCGTATCTAGCCACACTAAGTTTGAGTCAAAACAATGTTCAGAAACACAGTGATTTTGGTGATTTTGTAACAAATCAAAAACATGGCAACTTATTTTTTTATTACAAAATGATATTTGAATATTGTTATTTGCGTGCATTGCGTGGGCAGCAGCGCCTTCTAAAGAACTGCTATCTTACTCTGCAATCCTCAAGACGCGGGGATTATGGCATATACCTCGTAATTAGGGGAGGCTATGTTCAGCAGTGGACGATCCCGCTGATACAGTAAAATATACGAATAAATGTGAGATAAAGAACCAGTTTCAGTACGTGGATGTATCACTGATAATTTCCCATTCCTAGAAAAGTATCGTAGGTATTTTTCTTGCAACTTTTCATGTACCCATATCTCAAAACGAAATTGTTTTGATCCCTTAGGTAATAGACTAAGTTTTTGCAGATAAGATATATATCTGTTTGTCTGTGCGTCTGGAATATAATTTTCTTATTAAGTATTGGGTATGGCGGATAATTGGATATAGATAGACTATAGATTTCCCGCAAAACCCTTTCGTAGCATTGAAAACTTGGTGAAAAATTGAAAGCTTGTTACGTAATAATTTTTATTTAGGATCTCCGCTCCAGTCTCCAATCTACTAAAAACGACTTAAACCCAATATTTTCAAACCAGACCGTGAAAAGTAATTAACTATGAAGAGTCTATGTGTCGCAAACCTTATGTTACTTACGCAATTAAAATGAATCTCACACGTTAAAATTCAAAAAATCTTATTCAGCTATCAGGCGCGTCATTACATATGAACGTACATTATATGTATGTATCTCTAAATACACTCAAAAAACATTACCATTTATAGGAGCAATTGGGTAAACAGAATCAATTTATATTTTCGCAGCAGACATACCGACAATTAACAAAATAACCTTTCAGTTTATTTTCTATTCTAATAACAAAAATAATAAGACGCAGCAACAGCTATGCTCAAGCTGCTGCAAACGGGAGATAGTATTAGGTTTTATAATAAGAGCAGATCAGACCCATCAATAGTGCCTGATATCTCTCACAAAGAATGGCTAATTAAACATGCGAGGACAGTGCGGATTTACGGCAAAATGACCTTTACTTTTGTGGTTTGTAAACAAAGGAGTTTCCTCGTGGAATTTGCCGTGGCCTTTAGTTACGTTAACCGCCGCACAAAACTTAATTCCGAGTTGGAGGGTTAAGAGTAGAATTCACGAAGCGCTTTTCATACAAACGTAGTTTCGTCATATTTTAAATACTTACAGCCTTACTTATAAACGCTACTTAAATTTTAAACATTACTTAGCCGCTGATTAGCAAAACTCTTACTCATAAACGCTACATAACTTTATCCAGTACCTAAGTACTGCTTAAATCAGCTGTCAATTTAAACACCGTCCCACCCTTGTTTAAATTTTAAGTAACAAGATGGCGCCCATATTTCTGATCAGCTGATTTAGTTACAGACCCACCTACTTATCTGTTCAGGTGGCAGAAAAATGAACTACAACATTCCTTCAAATTGTGACAGTTCGTAGTTGATTTCCTTGACCAGTAGCGCCCTCGAAAACTGCACAGTTAAGTTGGTGGTACTCATGGAAGTAATAAGTACTGTTGTACGTAGTACTTATTACTTCCATGGTGGTACTATACAAAGAAAAGTATTATATTTACTTTTTAATTTCAAGATATTTAGCACTAGATACATGCTATTTGGCCATTTAGGTCATTCATAATACTTTTTAGTACAATGTTGTCAGTTTAAAATACGTTCGACCTCATTATCCATTGCTTAGCTAAACAGGTGCTATGTAGCGTTTATAAGTAAGAAATATTTAAGCATTACTTAAACACTGTTTAGTTATCCATTACTTAGCAACTACATAGCGATGTTTTTATAAGTAAGGGGGTAAGTGTTCAAACTCGTTGAAACTTTGCACTTTGCTCCTGGAGCTCAATATGTATGCTTCTGGTTTGCCAGAATTCCGTAAAATTAAGTATTTTCAAAAATAACTCGAAAAATCGTTTTATATTTTGATTGTTATTTTGAAATTTCAGGATATAATAAATCGTAAACCTGAAAAATAAGAAGCATAGATATTAGGCTCAGAAATAAGCGTACAAAATTACTCTAAGTTTCAATATTTAAAATATGACGAAACTACGTTTGTATGGAAAGCGCTCCGTGAACTTAAGTAGGAAAAAAAACGCTTAATAGTTTATTATAAATGCTTTTATTCGTTATAGTTGCACGCATGTAATCGATTATAAGGAACTTATTGTCATGATAATAAAGTGAACAATAAGTGAACCAGACAGTTAAAAAAAGGACACAAATCACATCTCGTACCACAGTCTCGGTGGTGAAGAGGTTAAGGCGCCTAGGGCGTACTAGTGTGAGACGTGGGTTCAATTCCAATATGAGATATTGCACTCTTAAACTTATAAAAATGTATTATAGTACCTACTCTATTGTTTAAACTGTATTAACTTTGTACTTATCTTTTATATGTAATATATTCTGTAATCAATACTTATGCCTGCCACATATATGTTCCCTAACTATTTCAAAGGAGATAAGCACCAAACAGTGCATAATGATTGCTGGGGCGTATGTTAAGAGATAAGCTTCGAAGATAACCTCAAATCGAAGGTGAATTATCTAATATTAGCTTTCTATATCAGCCGCGCCCGTAAGTGCTGTAATTTTCATTCTGTATTGGCAGTATAATAATATAACCTTGTTCAATTGTTATGATCCTACCAAACTGCTAACAGGAATTAAGTGTAGCAATTTCTATTCCAGATGGCCCAAGCCTAGGAAAAAAACTTTTTTTTTATTATAAGCATTAGTATTATTGTCTATACTAATCATAAAGTCTAGTCTATTTCTTAGAAGGGTATACATAATAAGAATAATGTCATGGTATGATTCTAGCATTAGAATGTTTTGCATTTTTGCTAAGCAAATTTCGTTATTTGTTATCAAAAGTCGTATTTTTTGTCTTTCGTTGTAACTTTGTAAGCTTATTCGTTAACAGCCGTTAATGCTAAAATAACAATCTAAGAATTAACGGGTTGCGTAAACGAGCTTTAAGCTAGTTAATTATATTTTTGTTCGTAGTTTAATTTAGTTTGGTTGGAGATGTCGCTCTGTCTCCTTAAGGTGGTTAGACAGTAGCAACGAACGAATATATAACTCACTCACGACGATAGCTCATCTCGAAGAGCATGTCCTGGATATAGGGGCGAATAGAAGCAGTTTCGAATCCCGCTCGTAATAAATTTTGTTCGTTGTTAATTTGAAAATTCGTATGAGTCTGAAATAAATTCACCTCTGTTGCTTCATTCGCTCTCTTCAATCTTAATCCGCTCTCGTCGGATAGATGTAGGTTAGGGTAGATGTGACCTAAATATTGACTTATTATTAGTTAACCACATGTTAAAAATAGTATGCTGAGAATATTTCCAGGGTAGAATTCTCAAAGAGAGTAGGCGTCAGAAAGGCAGCTGGCCCTTAATCCAAATCCTCTTTGTTTTATCTGAAACAGAATTTTGTTATTCCTGTATTGCTCAGAGCAGAAACAAGCCGCGTTGATTGGTGGAAACAATTTTATTGAAATGCAATCACGGATATTGAAATGGTGTTTTTGCGAGATATAAAAACATTGATTCATTTTTAGTATCCAGAGACAAAACAACAGACTTTTTAAATGGGTGTTCCATGTCCATAGCTTTCATTTGATTTTTTCGTCCAAATATGAAAAAGTATACCTTAAGGTTTCAGTTTCAGGTATGTACACGTTTGATAATAAAGTTGAAGCTGAGGGTAAACCATTACTATATACGTAATAGAATTTATTATTTATCATGATGATGATGATGATTAGACTATTTGATGATGATCAGCACAATTCATCAATTTCTTAGTCTCCGACTAAGAAATTGATGAGCAATACGGGGTCTTCACAATACTTTTCGAACGGGTTGAACCCAAGAATTTCAACAACTGTTCAACCTAAGATCAAACCTAGAAAATTGAGATTCAAAAGCGACGTTTTACTCGTCAAAACTGGCAATCTCTTAGCAAAATATTAGCACCAAGTTATGTTGAAAGATTTTAATATCTCCTTAGTTTTTCCTCACATGATACATTATACACAGTTAGTATGTAAAACGTCAGCCTTCAAAAGAATTCAAAACCTTTCGGCTGCGTCTGAATATTTTTATGTAAAAGACGCATTGTAATGTTATTATTGAAATACTTTCTTGTAGTAATAGGCTACGTCGTCGTAGCAGCTACGCCGGTTAGAATAGCGTAGCAAACACCTACAGATGATACTAGTTTTTATTTAATATAGAATGATGTTTACCTGCTCAATTTTAGTATATTTCGATTTGGGTAAACTTGTATTAATATTATTGGGCTTTACCGACGTAAACTTTTTGTCATAGTAACAATAAAATAATCACGACGTTCCATAGCTGATTTACAGTACGAGAGGAGGAGATACTTTTAAAGCGCACATAGCGAAGTTAGCTTAGCCGTTCTAAACTAATCAGCTTCATTACCTAAAATAAATAATCATACTTAAACTCCTAATAATTAAAACGAAAATAATTGTATCTAAGTATAACAAAGAAAATGCCTGAATAAAAAACTCAAATACTAATTAGATTTTAGTTGTATAACGTGGCGTGCCAAACAATGCCATATATAAAATAAAACGTTTTAGTCCCTTTTTTAGCAGTGGTAATGATTTGGTAGTTCATTTCACATCTAGCAAGTTCATGGCAGAAAGAAAACCCTCCCGTAACGAATTTTCTTAAAATGCGTGAATGTATAAAAACATACTTAAAACTGTAAAAAGAGTAGTACTGCCATTACTGCCCAGACTGAACCAAAAGTCTTTCCGGAGCATTCCTTTCGATGGCTTCTACCCACCTGTAGGTGGGCTAAGCAAGAAGGTCACCAGACCATCGACAACGACTGTCAAAAACAGTACTCACGGTTGTAAATATCCTGGTGACCCTCAAAATACTTTAAGAATTGTATCTCTCGCTATATCACCTAAAAGTGTGTACATAGTTACAATAAGTCTGTTATTTCAAGATTCTGCCAGAGGAGTTAGCTCAATATAAGCTATTTTCCACAAAGACGAACATTTTTCACTTTATCAGTTTCAATACTACTGAGCGCTTCCGTGCTTCGGAGGGCAGGTCAAGCTGTCGTTCCCGGTTGTTGTCTTTGGATGGCAGTCGTTACAGCATGATGGTAAGGTATTTTGCAAATATTTACTAGGATGGCTGCCATCCTCAAGTCAATAAAACTGTCGCCAAGCACCTACTGGTGTGTTCTGCCAGCTCTTCTTGAGAGCCAGTAATTATAGGTTAGCCTGAACAACATCTTTCACCACATCATCACTTATCATCAGGTGAGATAGACATCAAAAGCCAATCGGCTATAAAGAAACCAACGACGCGACGATTTGAAAATATTTACACTTATATCCTAATAAATGCGAATGTTTCATGCACCACGGATATGGGACGGAGAATATTATTTAAGCCCAGTGGTAGTCATAATATATTATAGCATACTTTTATCCTCATTCACTAAGCATTTACCTTGGAACAGCGATACAGGTAACATCTGCGTGGATTAAGTGCAAAAGCTAGTAGAAATAAGTATAATTTAGAAATTAAAAGCAACCTTTTGTTTGAAGGATTGTCATGTATCTAAAAAAAATGTCGAGTAGTGCATACACATAATTGAATCAAATGTTAGGTCATATATAAACAATCCTAAAACGTACGGAATATAGGATAACACGGACACAAAGGTAAATTACCTACAGGTATCGATTAAACATTTTGAGAATACGTTTTATTTTGCAATTAATTTCAAAAAAACGTTTACCCAACAAATCGAGAAAATATGACTGCCATAATTTCAGCACGAAGGTACAATGGGTTATTGGTATAATAAAACAGGTACTTGCAGATACGAACACATCAATTTCCAAAAATCACCCGTACGTACTTGATAAAGAGAGCAATACAAAAACAATTAAATTAAGCCGATGGCCATCCGTTATCGACACCGAAGCTATCAAATCCCCCCTCCCAGTGCCTTCCCCTTCGTATCCCACTTTTCAAAGTGGATTAGCTGCCTACATTACTAATTCACTGGATCACGGATCAGTCGTAATCCGGTCGTCTCGCTTGACAGTCTAATCAAATTTTAAAACGGTATTGTCAACCGTTGACAATTTTAAAAGGCTAGTTTGCAAGTTCTATTTGATTTAGGTATTCCAAAAGGGGTAAAGTGTATGAGATCTACTTTGAATTAGTAATTTAAAATGGATTATGTGGATTGCACAGTTTTATATACTAATGTTCCTCGGTAAAAACAAACTCAATTCCACTTTGGAAAACTCTTCTTTCCGAAAAATATAACGCGGGTCTTAGCTGGTTCCTAATAAATATAATCATGATATGATACTATATGGTATAGGTAGTATAGGTATAGGTAGTCTTTTTTTTTTATTATGTGTGATAGGTTAGCCTTTGACCACTATCTCACCTGATGGTAAGTGATGATGTGATCGAAGATGTTGTTCAGGCTTACCTAGAATGACTGGCTCTCAAGGACAGCTGCCGGAACACACTGTTTGGAGCTGGGCGACAGATTTTCTACTTGAGGGTGGTAGCTAGCCAGGCGGGCATTTGCAAAATGCCCTACCACCATGCATTTGAGGGTGGTAGCTAGCCAGAAACGAAGTATACGTTGGCCTGTGTGTTTATGTCATATTATTTTATGAGATGTACATAGAGTCCAACGTATAATTATTGTGTAGAATCAATGTATACTTTTCCACCAGCAAAAAAATATTACACAAAGGTGCATTAGTATATTCGATACTTTAAGTAATAATTCGTTCAGGAGGCGATTTGTTAAAACAGAAACCAAGGTTCATAGATATAGTACGAATATACCCGACAAGTATCACCGATCATGCTTGCTACTAAACGTAGCTACTACGTGTAGATGTCGTTGCCGCAACCGTACTGTTTAAATACGCAGTAATAAATATAACATAGTCTACTTTGTCGTAATACATTACAGCACTATTTTCTATTCCGGCTCATTGAAGTTCAGGCGTTATGTAAAAGAGCTATAAATAAACGTCCACCGCATTGTCATATAACGATTCGCGTTCTCCAATACGGCTGATCAACGTTCCGCAAATTACCAGTACAATTAGGCGCGCCACTTTGTCGGTTTTAGCTTCGAATGCTGACGTTTTCCCAAACAATGACCACCAATTAAAGTATGTAAAATGTCGTCTTACATTTGGATCAAAGGTGGCTGTCGTTTAAGGGAATAGTATACCGACTCGACTGATCGTTGATCTGTTGTAATAGATAACAAGGTTTTTATGTATTACCGCCAGAAAAGTCTACATGGCGATGTCAAATATAATTTAATACGATTTGGCTAGCATAGGCAACTTACGGCGCAGATCACCGATTTCATTATGTGCCTATATACATTAAACATTGTAATACTACCACAGTGGGAAACATTTTCAATCGCATTTCGCCGCAGTTCTACATAATTATTTTTTTTACAAATTATTGGAGCACAATATGTTATGCCCCCAGGCGGGAATCGAACCCGCGTCCTCCGATTTCGCGCCGGATGCCTATATCACTCGGCCACCTGGGCACGTTATTTCTAGGCGAAATTTCGTGCTCCAACAGTATCACTTTAACCGTCATAGGGGACCGTGCGTGCCAATGTACTCCAACAATTAGTAAAAGCATGATTTTCGCTCAGCACGCGATATGTAATATCAAACATATTTAGATATATAACTTTTTCTTTTGATGTAATCTTATAAGAATAAGGTAAAGTTATTAAATAAAAAAAAGCAAAAGGCGTTATATGCCCAAAATAATGTTAGGGTCCCTAAATACTAGATTTAACTTAAGTAATTTACATTCAAATTGAACAATTTCACATATTATTAGAGTTCGGTATTGGTATCTAAACAGTGTTGTTTCACCAGTACGATTTGATCCCACGTAATAAGGTCCCATATAATAAGGTGCGCCTTCTGCCGTCTACCAGACGCAGTCCTAAGCTCCTATCGGTGTCTGAAAAAACATTTTGTAGTTAATCACAAACAAGGGATTTCAAAGCAACGCTACACAACTATCGATTCACGACGAAGATATCAAAAAAGTTTTGAAAGAAAGAAAACCGGGCAAAGAATCTAAAACTAGTTTTCAAATAAATTACAACTTCACATAAAGTTACAAATGTTAAGTAAACGCCGTCTTCTAACTTATACAAGTTTTCAGTTGCTGGAGCTAAGTAAGTCCAAACTAAGTTAATTCTAAGTTTCTTCTGTTATTGTTAGTTGTTTACTAGACGAGGGCTCGGTAATTAAAGTCTTTAAAAACATGGTCCACAAGTTATTGTTGTTTTGTTTCCGTAGAGAACGAGAGAAGATAAATTTCCATTTAAGTTAACATGGAAATAGAGTTCTTGGTGAAAGCTTCATCTATCTTTCCATACTAATCTACATATTATGAGTTATATTATACTACTTCAGTACAATATGTAACCAAACATCATCATTGTAAAATTTTTGGCATCGGTTGTGTGGCATGCTTATTGTGTTGGCACACGCCAAACTTTCTTGAAATGTCTCGTGATCTACCTAGTTAATCCACTATCAGCTAACTAGGGAATTAAAACTGAGCCTTCTTATGTGCCAAATGTGCAACAACATTCCAATGCGTTAACGCCAACAAGTGCATGCTGCTCATGAGGCGTATAATAGGGTGCTTCCTGGTTATTACATTAGAACAACCAAATAGAATATTATGAAAAAGACCTACCCGTAGTTCTTGCCAGGCAGTATAAAACTAAAACAATTTATAGAAAGGTATTAGTTGTTTCTATTAAACCTTTTATTAATTACGCTTGTGTTCAAAATTGTTGCATTGCCTATCACTTCCAGTGTGAAACTGCAGTTAAACTCGGTCACTATGACCTCTCCTGCTCTTGATATGCTGGTCGAATTTCCCGCCACGACAGCCTTAACCTAAGGCTTTTGCTAGCGCCAGTGTTGCATCTATTATTGAACCAAATTGCCTAATGCATGACGATAGTAAAAGACCTGTAGGAATGCCTCTGGTTCCGTGGAATTTAGGAGACGCTACATGTTTAGATACTTTAGGACATCCCATATCTCTGAAATGAACTTGAGGATTTGTGCCGTGGCTACTTCTGCGGAGCGACTCAAGCAGCGCAAGTATGCTAATCTCAGTAGTGGTAACATATTTGAGGCATTTGGTGTGGATACATTAGGTCCGTCGGAGCCGGGAGCAGATCGTTATTCGTATTTCCAAAACTAATCAGAACGCTTGGTCGGTAAGACGCGTGATTTAAATGCGGGCACCTATTTGGCTCAACGAATAAGCATTGTTACGAATTTTAGCTGTACCTGAACAACCCAGTTTACAATTTTAATACTATTTCTTATGCAACTAGCCAGTACTTAACTATTTTATATTATTTTGCGGAAAAATTGTTCATCACATATTTGACATTATACGGCGTATATTTAAAAAAATACAAATACGCCGTGTAAATTAAAGGTAAATTGTTACAAAACCAACACCAAATCGTTAAATTAAGCCTACAGGCCAAACTAGTGGATTAATAGCTACGCCTCGGACGATCCGTGGTTAATTTAATTAGGCTCAAGGCAATTTCAGCCCGCGATGACGTCGGTGATGCTCATACACGACTATCAACACTTCTAATTAATTGCAAGCACACGATACATAAGAACTTTGCCCTTCCTAATATTAAGTTTTTAATTGACAAACTTAGTAAAAACCCGCAGACTGAAACATAGACATGTATTTATTGTAACATCGCAAAAAAGATAATCAAACACGTTAAAAATAGCAATATCGTCCAGATAATTAAATGTGTAACCGGTAGATTCACCTGGCTCGCTATCTGGAGCCAAAGAAAAAAGGTGGGTAATTAGACACCCCTGAGGCTATTCCTCCGAACATTGAGGATTTAAATTGATTATGATATGTATATTATAAAAGAGTAACAACATGTATTAGAATTCTCTATAAGTAACAAATTGTAGCAAATGTAAACAAGGAAGCAGTAATAGCCAAGCGAAAATAGCTATGTACTGCCGTGGCGTAGAGCCATAGTTCCATCCCCGCCACCAGCTTGAGCTTCACCACATGGTGGCAGGGTTTTGTGAACCCTCATGTAGAAAATCTTCCGCCAAGCTTTGAACAGTGTGTTTCGGCAGCAGTCCTTGAGAGCCAGTCATTCTAGGCTTAGTCTGTTTACGATTCTAGACCAAATCATCACTTACCAGCAGATGAGATAATTTTTATGCCTTACCATATAAAAACTGCTTGCATAAAAACAAAAAAAAAGTTAAATTCCCTATAATTAACCTATAAATATTTTATGTCATTTTTTTATGTATTCGTTTATATATTTCATAGGTATATTTAAAAAGTTATTTTCATCTCAGCACCTATTTAGAAGTTGCCCCTTATAAATAAATTAATTTTTAAAGACATTTTGCGTTTATTAAGTAGTATTTTATTATATAATCCAATTAGTTTGTAGATGTATCCAGTTTAAATTAGGGACGAAATTAATCGGAAGCCAAGACGCATTTTGGAAGTTGCGCTAACAAAGTTAGCTAAAATTACTACAAACGCTCCCATTCTCTTGAAAGCTCGGAAGTTCTCATTCATAAGTTAGACTAGTTGCTGCTCGCGGCCTCTTCTGCTTTGGATTTGAATATGATAAAGCTGTTTCAAGAACTAATCTAACCTTAACTGTAATTACATGAATAGCTACCAAGTTCGTCTTGAAATTTAAACTGAGTCATTGTGGATAAAAAGCATTCTACTCTCTCATTTTCTAGGGTCTATTCCTACTACTAAACTACTTTTTGCTTAACTCACCGCAACCTACTTGATATTTTAGATGATACGCAGACATACAGATAAGTATGCCAAACACGACAGGAAACATTGCTGAATTTAACTTTTTTTTTGTTTTTATGCCTGGTAGGTTAGCCTTTGACCACTATCTCATCTGATGGTAAGTGACGATGTGGTCGAAGATGTTGTTCAGGCTAACCTAGAAGTACTGGCTCTCAAAGACAGCTACCGGAACACACCGTTAGGTGCTTGGCGACAGATTTTCTACTTGAGGGCGGTAGCTAGCCAGGCGGGCATTCGCAAAATGCCCTACCACCATGCAAAAAAAAACGCCACCTTTAAAGGTGGCGTTCATGCGCACAGCATATTCTCTTGATTTTTTCTTCCCTATACTGATAGTATTTTAACGTTTTTGTACACAAATATAGATAACATACATATGTATGTTATGGGTTACATAAAAGCACAATTTACTTCATGAGGAATCCTAGCATCCGGTGTGACAATAGAAAAATCAGTATATTTTAACGACGTATTTAGATAGAGTCTGCTATAGTACCTATATCCATTATGATGCTTTTACTGTAAAAAGCCGTGCCAAAGAAATCTCGTAAAAGGCAGTAAAAACTTAACACATTTCCTGAGGCCCATAATATCATAAAATTTGTATATATACGAGGCACATAATATGTTATTAGTACCTAAGCTTATCGATGGGGTGAATCGAAGATTTTAATGGGAAATAAAACAAGTATAACTGAGCATGAGCATGGACTGCCGCTGGTCAGGTTTATCTCAGTGTTCATCCGTCAGTTTACTTCTACATATTGAGGTCAGTTCTTGCGATCCCATGTAGTGTTTTTTAAGTCTCGATAACTTGATGTCATCTAGCCATTGGCGTTTTGGCCGTCAAGATTTTCTCTTCTCTGGATTTTTCTTGAAGGATCAACCTAGGGAACTCATAAAGAGATCTTCTTTGCATGTCTCTGAAAAAAGAAAAAACAATTTTGTGGTCGCAACGGACATTAAACATTTTATAGAAAGCACCTTATGCTTGTCTAATTCTACATTTTACTTCTTGGATGTGGTTCAAGTCTGAAGTGAAATAACGACCGAGATACTTACATTTGTAGGCGTTTTCAATAGATTTGCCACTAAAGACTATATTTGAATGGGGATATTTGGGATGTTTTAATTTAGTAATCGTCATTGATTTCTTTTTTAAAATGTTAATAGAGACTCCCATCGCGAGCATATGATCGCTGCTAGTCTATAGTCAGCTGAGAGACTATGACTGTGACTTGAAAGCTTACGTCACAAGTCATTTGCAGTTGTCGTATACTAGCGGGCGGAATACTAGCCCTCTGTTCTTTTGTTTTATTTATAGACCCCACGGGTCAAATATCTCTGACCTAAATGTCCAAACTCCAAAAGGCAGATGTATCCACTCTAATAATCTAATCTAATCGTTTAGAATGGAAGTGCAATTAAACTAAAGCTCCACGTGGGCGAACATAAACAGACGGCATTTAATAAAGTTTGATGAAAAACTTGACCTCACAAAATTGGAAAAAAGCACCTGACAAAATTGGAAAATCTATTGAGTGGTTCATGTTTGATTCCGAGTCCCCTCGAGGCTTAATCTCTAGTGACCTACAACTAACCGATTACAGCGTTAAAACGATATCGAAACATAGCGATTCGCAGAAGGGGAAAATTACAACAAAAATTATAAATAACGATACAAAGCGTGAACTTTCGCCGGTTTACGTACAAAGTTCAGCTGCTACAACTATGCAGCAAAGCAACTCAACGTTGTATGCGTTTTGAAGCGCTTGTAGCAAAGTTTGCCCAGTAGTCCTTTTAACCAATGGACTAGGTTAAGCAGTTTTGCTGCGACCAACACTCGGATAGGTGACCGCTACTGGAATTTACTATAAAGCGCATTTACTCGTTTTTTTAAAGTATACAGTTGTTTCTTTGCACCCGCGTTTTGAATGGTACGATTTGGCATTATATAAAATGGGACGCGATGTCGCTGGGCACAGTAAGCCCAGGCAGGAAATTTACTAGCCAAAGATACCTAATTATTATCCAATTCTAGGATTGAATTCAGGATCTTGGCGAGTCAGCATTATTTCAGTAAAAGTATGATGATATTTTTTATCATTGCCAATGTTGTAATTGAATTATTTTCAAACCGAACGGTCTGATGCGTGACGATAGTAAAATACCTGAAGTACCCTTGTTACATATACATGCGTCGACAGTATTGCGCCGTTATAGTAGCCGTGGTGCCAGCCGGACAGACTGGCGCAATAATGCTAAAGTAGTTACATATTTGAGTTGTTTTGTTCAGCGATCGTGGTGGGACCCAGAATCCCATAGTCATTTCCGAAACTAATCGGAATAAAAGGTTGATGCGACGCGTGACCGGAATTCTGGCACTTATTTGTTTTGCATTACATTGCAATCCTGGTTTGCAAAGTAGTGGCCTGGAGTGTTTTGGACTACCTATAGATGGACGTTAAGTAGCTAAGATACTTTCATCATGGTACATGTATAAGTATTTCCAATAAAGGCAAACCGTATAAAAAAATATTAAATATAATAAAAAATATATGAATCAATTTACGTTTACCTATATCAATGGAATTCTTTTTGACACCGCACTATTTAAAATACTTGGTATCGATTCTTTAAGCCGTACATAGAATGATTTGTGATTAATGTGTATAGCTTTGAAGTCTGTCAGTGTACAGACATGACTGATGAATATCGTCTTACGTCGGCTGACATCGTCGAGCATATCATCACTTACCGTCTTGAGAAATAGTGGCTGAAACCTTAGTTTTTCAGCGATATAAAAAGTTATTATAAAACTAGAATATTTCCAAAATACTGCAAAAGTCTTGCAAAAGTAATTAAATATCAACAATAGGTAGATAGCAATAAACTTTTTAGTAACACGCATAGAAAAAAGCAATTATTTTTGAAGTAAAATCTCCTTTAGATATTAAATAAAAGTAATTTAAAGATAAAATGGGCTGTTGTTAGCCTGAAATAACATCTCAAGTTTCATTCTCCGCTTCAGGTTATTGTTTTCAGTAATAATTCAATAAACACTGGTAAATTAGAAACCTTTTCAAAGTAAATCATGTTACAACAACATTTGTTATTCCTAAGAGTTTTAATAATGAGTTAGCGGGGGAGTTGCGAAAACTCATTAAATAACGGAGAGTGTGAGTTAGACGCCGTTTAACTTTACTTTACACAAACCGGTCTCAGATTGAATAATGAATTTATGTGCCTTCGAGTTCATATGTTGGTTACTAATGGTTGACTTCTATTGAGATGTACCCTTTTCGCAACCTTTTAACAAAACATTAAATACCAAGTTGTATTTATTTTTTACTATCTCCGAGATGTTGGAGAGTGGAATGTCTCGGGCCTCGGACCCAGAATCTATAGGTACTTGTTCCGAGGGTGCGGCAGAACATGCTGCGTATTGTTTTTATTGAACAGGACACTGCTCGTACTTTGGCAGAAAACGCCCAGCAACGTTTATTTACCATTATCTGAAAAAGTAGAGCTATTTGAGGCGTCTGCTAAGTTAACAAATATTTCGATAGTTTTTGGTGAACAAAAGTATAAAAATATTGTTGGTACCTTAGAAACTTAATTATGAAAAAGTGAACCCTTTGTTACTAAATTACAAAGAGGCGTTTTTATTATTTGTTGGTTACATAACATAGGTACTGAAATCAGTTTAAGAATTTAGTATTGTTTTATATAGGATTAAAAATATTTTAAAAGGTACAAATTTGATGTCTCTTTAGTTTTTTATATATTAATTTTATACAGTAAGTATATATTTACATAAACTGTAAAGTATATTTTTATAAAAATTTATGATTTGTACTTACTCCGTGGGTTTTAGATGACGATATCCCCTATCGGAAACCTTTTCTTATATATGAAGACTGTCTTAAATGTATTTCTAGTCCAATTGGTCCAAATAACAAGTTTGTAACTCATTGCGCTTACGTCCTAAAGATCTATGACATAAGAACGGACAGAAACCAGTGGAGTCTCATTAATAAGGCTCCATTTTGTCCTTCAAATAAGCCCTAAAAATTAGGGTCATTTTTTGGGTTTATTTAAAGAGAAGACACAGAATGTCACCATTCACGTTGATGTGGGCTGTTTTGTTGGCGCCCATATCAAGACATAAACATATAGTCCCACATCAGTGAGATAAGGATAGGAATATTATGACTGCATAGTTAAAAATTAAATTGCTCCTGTATGGTATAAGCATAGAGAGCCTGATTTACATTACAACTTGGCTCACCGACTTTATTGTGAAATATTGCTATGCAGATGCTGGCATATCACCTGCACAGATTTAAATTGACAATACATTGATATTTAAGTCAATCTAAATACTTATAACTTCTGCTATCATGCCGGATAATCTAAAGTAGTAAATAATCTAAACTTAAAAAAAGCATCGTTTTGTTAGAAGCTTTTATAACCGGTTAGGCTAGCTTACACAGCTCACCTGATGGTAAGTGATGATACGGTCAAATAGGTTATTCTTGTACTTAATTACAACTGTTAGAACACAGTGTTAGGTGCCTGTGCTCTAACATCTAGTGTAGTGGGCTAGCTACCATCCTCGTACGAAGCATACGCTGAATCATGCCATAAGTAGTGCCAGCTTAAGTCAACAACTGGGACCGATGGCTTAACGTGCCTTCCGAAACACGGAAGCGTTCAGTAGTAGGTACATGCCACTAGCGGTCACCCATCCAAGTAATGACCGCAGCGCACGTTACTTAACCTAATTGATCAGTTAAGAACGACCAGGCAAGCTCTACAACGAGCGCTTCAACATCGTCGTCGTGTTTACTTTTGCTAATAATTTCAGTTTTTTTTTCTTGTAGTTAACTTTGGCACAAGGTGTTTTTACTGTAGTATATCATACTATGGTATATTATAGTATAGAAGCCGAAACCGTATACCGCTGCTATAATACCCCCCCCCCCCACACACACATACATATACACACACGTTAACACACAACACGCAAATTTGGCAAAACGTTTTTTACTAGATAAATAAAAACATATGATTCAACAGAAAAAGTTTGGTAACATCTATACTAACTTGTAATAAAACCTTGTTACATTATTATTATTAAAATATGTATCAGTATGTAATCTAAGCAGAGACATTTCAATTCAATTATTTCTTACAAATGTTGATTGAATTTCTAGAATACCTACCTTGCATTACCTCATATTACCTTATTATACCTTTGCTTTTGCTCTCTATGAATTAAGCTTATTAATATAAAATAAATCCGTCATTGGATGTAAGAAATATCACTATATGATTATGTTAATTTTGTTAAGATCTGTGGATTTTGTAAATTAAATAAATAGATAAAAAAAAACTATTTATATATCAAGGTCTACATGAATTCTACTAAATGTAGAATTGAGATCTAGTAAATTGTTCTTTACGACATCTGATTTACAACATTATAATATCACAGGCGGCAGATTTGCTGACTAACTAATATTCGCTTAAGACCACTCTACCGAATTTCGCCACCAGCGGTTTAATGGAACGAATTACGTCCCAGTCCGTGTTCTCGACTTTCAAAACAAATTTACAGTGTTTCCAAGTTTAAAATATGACAAAAATGTGTGGTAACTAAGTGAAAAATAGAAGCAAAAATGCAGTATTAGAAAATAGACTTATTTATAGAAATATATTTATTTAAAATCAGACTAACAATATCGGCACAATTTTTATAGACTGATTTTGTCGAGCTTTTGGTAAGAAGCCAAATTCCATTCATCTCTAAACTTTTGGCTGTAGTGTTTCGCTCGTCTAATTATAACTGAGTTACCATTGCATAGTTACCATCACTCATTTCACTACTCATTGCGTAAAAATTAAACTACAAAAGTAATCTCAAACAAACAAAGAAAATAATCCACAACGACACAGTAGTCAGAAAAAACAATAACTAGATAATGACTGTACGCTGCTTATATAAAATTCATATTCTGATAAAAAATTTAAAGATTTCAAATGCTACCAACCATTACATCTCAGTTTATTCGTGTTTTTATCTGTTCAGTTCACGAAATTTAATTATGTGTAAGGGGAATCCCCATCGCTGTTATTCATTGTTGATTATGCAGAAAATGTGTTACGATGACTAGAGAAAATGTGCCAATTTTACCATTGAAATAATGGTAATACTGTACACAAAATATATGTAATACATAATAAATGTATTACATATAAATTTTTCAAAAAGATTTTTTTTTCTCAAACAAAATAAAACAATGAATTTATATGAAGACGATTCAAATTTTTATTTTATTACGAAGAGAAATGTTTGACAATTATGAATCACCCGCCATTTTGCCAAAAAGTGATTAAAAATATTGATGAAAGAATCGACGTCAGCGTGCTCGCGGTGGACATTTGCCAGATATCATTTTTCATTCATAATTGCCAAACTTTTCTCTTCGTAATACACAAAAAATTTTAATCATCTTCATCTAAATTCTTTGTTTTATTTTGTTTCGGAAAACAAAGTTCTTGTTGAAAATCCCTTTATTATATACTATTGAATTCACAGTGTAATCGAGATATTTATATTTTCACATAATAATGTAAACTGACATTTTCTTATACATATATCTTTATATACCTAATCGCAAACATTTCAATGTTTTTTGTAACGATAATATGTGAGGAAAATTGTTTCATGTTATTTTGTATGGTAATAATTTCTGAAGACGTCTTGCATATCTTATGCCACAAATAGTTCCCAGACCTTTGTCACCGCTGGTAATGGAATGCTAATTTTCTGGCCACCAGTGATTAAGTGCTATTTTATCAGTTTATTTTTATCACGAGTGGCAAAACTGGAACTCTTTCACCACTAGTGGTGATATATGAGAATTATAGTGTTATTCGGTCAGTGGTGGTCAATTAAAATACAGGAGTGTCATCTCATGGTAGCGAAATTCAGTGCCGAAATGGTTCCAAGCCCTAACGTTGTCTTTTTACCTTCACTTGCTGAAGTTTCGGTAAATACTTTAGTTGCAAATACGCAAAATAATTTAGGTATCAGATTCGACTTTGATATACTTATATATACTTATAGTGCTTCATATTTACATTTCTTATTACCCAAAAGGACTGATATGGGTATGGAAAACTTATGGATCCGCAGTCATCGTAATATTTTTATGGTTCCCCGTAAAATGTATTTATGATCCAGAACCAGTAGAAACACATAGAATTACCTCTTAGCGCGAAAGCCTTCGTTATACGTATTTATTTTTCTTCCATAAAATTTAATGGCAAAAAGAGACGAAATATACTTAGTAGGTTTTGTTTTAATTGCTGTTAAGCCTTTGACGACAATCTCACCTGATGGTAAGTGACGATGTGGTCGAAAGTTAACAGGCTTAACCTGGTATTACGGGCTCTCAATGACAGCTGCCGGAACACACTATTAGATGGTTGGCTACAGACTTTCTACTTGAGGGTAGTCGCTAGCCAAGCGGGCATTAGCAAAATGCCCTACCACCATGCTGTAACAACTGCCATCCTAAGACAACAACCGGGACCGACGGCTTAACGTGTCCTCAGAAGCACGGAAGCGCTCAGTAGTAATGTCACTAGCGGTCACCCATCCAACTATTGACCGCGGCGGACGTTGCTTAACTTTGCTAATCGGTTAAGAACAGCTAAGCAAACTTCGCTACGAGCACTTCAAAATATAGTATATTTACGTTTGCTGCCTTGACATGTCTTTTGGGGTATACCTATTTACGTTTATCACAAAACTTACATTTTGACATCGGGGTGATAAGCTTTGCTTTCATTTGAAAGGCTTGTGGTACTTACAGTATTCTGCCACCACCAAACAGACTGATGGTCAGCGTGGCACCAGAAGTGCCATTCATTATCGTTCTGTCTATCAGCAACGCTGTGAATTCTCCGTATATGATCACGCCAATCGGCACAAACAGCCCGTTCAGTGTCGCCATGAACGCTCCCACGAAAAGGAGAAATATTTCCCATCTTGTCGCGAATCTTAACTGCGAAAATATAATTCTTATTGCATATTAGGAATTTCCTGAACTGTTTCAGACTATTTAGCTCTTTGTCTGAGTCATGGCTTAGCAAAGCAACGCAAACGGACTTTAGTACGTTCCCAAAACTCAAATTGCGGATAACATATTCAATGAGACAAAAGTCATACCTTAACATATAATGGCGCGTCTCAGTCAACAGCTACAAAAGGGTTTTTTTTTATGTTATTGTGATGGATCAAGCACGAGGGTCACCTGATGTTAAGCGGACTAATCTATCATATAAACTATCGGTTAAGAATAGCTAAGCAAACTTTGCTACGAGCGCTTCCGCTTCCGCTTGGGTAGGTAATTGTAGTTGCAACTACGCTCAAAAAATATTGCAAGACTTTCTACTCACCCTTTCGAAAATAGAAAGGTAAGCAATTTAGCTATATTCCATTTCATTCTATTGGCTTGCGTAATATCCAATCATAATCCACCAATATACACTGTAAATAATATGTTATTATAAACTTCTGTAAACAAACTAAATATTCAAATTTTGATTGAAATCCGTATTATATTCCGTTATTTTAACCCAAACTACGAGTTACAAGCTATATCTAAACTGATAGGTAACATAAACTTTTCAACCGTACTCGAAAATAAACAGTGAGGTAATTATTAAATTGTTAAATAGTTTGTTATTAATAAACCAATTAGTTCTAGAATTATTTCAAGTGAATAATAATATTTATTCATGATCTTTGTAGGAGTTTGTCTGTGAGCAAAAAAAAATCTTTAAATCATTCTCTAATCTCTAATGAAGGCACATTGTCATTACAGTATTAATGTCGCGTATGGACATCTGCAATGCCATAAGTACTTTCAATGCGATACCTACTTTTAAGGATTTCCCATGTATTATACATATTTTGAAGCACTCGTAGCGATGTTTGATTAGCCGTTTTTGACCGATCAGCTAAGTTAAACAACATCCGCCCCGGTCAGGAGTTGGATGAATTACTACTGAGCGAGCACGTGCTTCGGAGGGCACGTTAAGCCGTTCCGGTTGTTGTCTTAGGATGGCAGTCGCTAAGCACCTCAGTGTAACCCGGCAGTTGTCCTTGAGTGCCAGGAATTCTAGGTTAGCCTGATCAACATCTTTGACCTTGGCATCACTTACCATCAGGTAAGATAGTTGTCAAAGGCAAGCCTATGAGCTTTGAATTAAAAAAAAAATTAAACCTCACATTGCCATAGTCAGACTTCCGCAAGTCATTTATTACACACTAAAAATATTCTTACACTCATTTTTGCGAAGCATAGTACTGACAAAATCATGGTCACTCGCCTAAAATACTATTCACCATCGACAAGAGTTCCAAATACCTTTAAATCATCTAAGTATGCAAATTCCTTTTTTCAATCAATTGACTGTAACTTAAAAACTACTTGACCAATATTGATAAAACTTGAACGAAATACATTTTTTTATTGCTGATAGGCCACTGACCACAATCTCACCACTGACATCTGCCGGAACACACCGTTAGGTGTTTAGCGACAAATGTTCTACTTGAGGGTGGTCGCTAGCCAGGTGGGTATTCACAAATGCCCTTCCACCATGCGGTGCAGCTCAAGCCCACGCGGGATTCGAATCATTATTTGCTGCGTGGCAGTCCATAGCTAATGCCACTGAACCATGACTGCTTCAAAAATTTGGAGGTATATACTCCACACAACAAAAAATAATCATCGAATTCAATTTGAATTGGCGGAGTAATCCAATAACCAACATAAAAAAAATACAGTTTACTTGAAAATCTCTTCCTTTTTTAGAAGTCGGATTATAACGAAATATCCATTCCCCAGCAATTTTGAATACAGAACAACGTTAAAATTGTCTGAACAAAACAACACGATAACTTTTCAAGTATATTCGTAGCCAGATAACTTCGGGTATCTTACACCAAATATTGAAGTTAATTTCTTTTCGCGGTATCGGGACTACAGTACGAAAACTTTGCACATTTGAGATCGCAATAAATCTTTTCCAGCAGGTTTTATGGAAAATATCTCACTTTGTAACTTACTTGTTTATCCTCGGAAGGTTCACTTAGTACGAACAACCTCCGGCCGAGATATCGTATTTCAAAGTGCTTTAGAAGCCTCGTATTCTATGGCACAGATTACTTAATAGTATTCTTAATATTACACCTGCCTACAGTAGAAATATCAAAAAGAAAAATACAAAGTTACACATTTGTACAAGATGGTGTAAAAACAAAATAGGTTTTTCATGGAAATAAGTGACGGAGTTGATTAGACAAAATTAGTAGATTGTTATACTAGGGTCGAAAGGAATCAATTCCCATACGAGGTATTTAGACGGCCGAACGTAGCGAGGGTGGCTATAGTCCAAGTAGGAATTGATGACTTTCACCCGTGTTAAAGTCTCTACTTTTCAATTCCAATACAGGAAAATAAAAAAAATAATACTTTTTCTAAATTTTTCATTAATAATAAAAACATGTCTCAATTAATTTTAAATAGGGGCATTTAAAACCAATTATTGACATGTTAGAATTATATGCAAGCAAAATTTAATGTTAAAGTTAAATTTTGCTTGCAGTATTTACGGACGGCCATCGTCCTAATAGGAATTGATGACTTTCACCCTTGTATAACACTCTACTTTTAAGTAGAAGAGGAATAAAAAAATGATTTTCTCAAACATTTATTGATGATAAGAACATGAAAAGAACCTATTTAAAATTAATGCAGTTATAGTTCAAGTAGGAGTCGATAACTTACATCCGTGTTAAACACTCTACTTTTCAGTTAAAATATGAGAAAAGTTTAAAATAGTAGTTTTTCTAAAATTTTTACTGAAAGCGATAACATCACTAGAAGAAACATATATAAAATTAATTGAGTGATAAGAACAATTTGTGTAATTTAAGTATTTTTTTGTAACATTGTTTATAATTCTTTTATTATTACTAACTATCCTGCTAATTTATATATCTAGCCTTTTTTAAATTTTAAACATGGAACACAACGCGTCTTCGAAGGCCATCCCACTTAAAAGATATTTTTTCAAGTTTTTTTTTAATTCACGCTCATAAACATAATTAGTTATTAAAATTCTCGTATAAGGTACACTAACTTGAGAGAGTCATATTAATTATGTTATAGGCTAGTTCTTTTAGCCTTTACATAAACACAAACGTAGTCGTTATTATTTTTTATAATACAGTAGAGTATTTTAGAACGAAAAAGCATAGACATCTAATTTTGTTTATAACAATGGTTGCCATAGTTACAAGTCACCAAGGGGATCGGAACCAAGAGAAGGAAGCATTTACTATGAGTTTTCCCCACCCTTAGGTGGGAAGCAGCGTCTTCCACCCGCTACTCAGATCAAATAAACACTACTTTCCGAATATGAGAAATGAAAAAGGACTTTTCTTATTCTTGTACTTCATACCATTATGAAAGTTGAATGAGGATTATATATATCTAACTAATATCATAAAGAGGAAAGATTTGTATGCAACGAATAAACTTAAAAACTACTGGACCGATTTGGATGAAATTTGGTATGGAAATAGTATGAGACCCGGGACAGGATAGTTTTTATCCAACTGCGCAAAAAGAAGTTAATGGTTGGGCGAGATAATCGAGATACGCGCGGGCGGAGCCGGGACCGGAAAGCTAGTTTTTAAAACTATTTGATTATATCCGAGTAGGATGGGATTGTGTTCAGGAACAGATGATTTTTGTGAGGTCACTGTCAGTTTCCTTTTCCACGACAGGAAATACACAAATTTAAAATCTGCTACTAAGTTTGAATTATATAATAATAAACACCTATCACATTGTATGGCATCATAATATTTAGTTATCAGCGCAATAATTAAACCCTATGTTGGTAAAAGTGGGCCTTAAAGTGAAGTGATGTCTACTTTTTTTAAAAAGTATATGGCCGGCGAAACGTGGAAGATTGAGATAATATGTTTAGCTTTAACAAGTGACAAGCAAGTAGGAAATGAAAATTCGTGAACGCTGCCTACCCCTCAGGGAAACAAGCATCACGTTATGTACGTATGATATGTCTTAATAGCTTTCTTTCTGAATAAAATTGAACCATCTACAAACTAAAATCGTATGAGGGTTAGCAATTTCACCGGTCAATGGAAGAACGTTCAAAAAGCTCAGTCCTTGTCATGATCAAAAAATCTGTGGAAAAATAACTTACCATTATTCTATGTCTTATGCGGCCGTAATAAAGTTTCAAATGGAATAACTGACGTCATAACTTGTAACGCTTGCATTCAAAGCCGGTAACCCGATGGTTGTAAATTAAAAACAGCGTATGGATATGACAGCATCTCGCCTTTTGTCTGCAGCGTTCCACTTTTATACGATATGTGAGGGCGGTTGTATTAGACATACCGGATTACAATGGTTTCTGTGGCGTAAAGAAATGTACCAGTTTTAATTAAATCGCGAAAGTAGCTTTGATGCCAGTTGGTTCGCTTCTTAATATTAGGGCAAAAATATCGCCGAAGTAACGTATACTTAAACCCCGGGGATATACAGGAGTAATATTATGTTATGTTTATGTTTAACAGAGAATGTGTCCTTTAATTTTTCGGAGGTGTAATAAACGATAATAAATTATTTTTATATTTGCAATGACGCATGCTCCGCGGAATACAATACAAAATACTATAACGGGGTGACCTGTGAGTCTACAATGGCTTATAGGTTGTCCAAACGCTTTTATTGTAGTAGCTGTAGTATTGTATATAGTATTTTGTTTATTAACTCACCATAAGGTACTTGGCGACAGATTTTTTCTTGAAGGTGGTAGTTAGCCAGGCGGTTATTCGCATAATGCCCTACCTACTGTAACGACTGCCGTCGTAAGACAACAACCGGGACCGACGGCTTAACGTGCCCTCCGAAGCACGGAAGCGCTCAGTAGTAATGTCAAAAACGTTCACCATTCCAAGTCATCACCGCGGTGAACGCTGATTAACTTAGCTGATCGGTTAAGAACGGCTAAGCAAACTTCGCTAAGAGCGCTTAAAAAGTAGATTATTTACTTTTTACCATATTAATACAACTTGCTTACATATAGAAAAAAAAAACGAATAATGAACCAGTGATGGCTCAGTGGCATTGGCTATGGATTTCCGCACAGCAGGTCCATGGTTCGAATCCCGCCGCGGACTTGAGCTTCACCGCATGGTGGAAGGACATTTTGTGAATGCCCGCCTGGTTAGCTACCACCCTTTAGTAGAAAATCTGTCGCCAAGCACGTAAAGGTGTATTCCGGCAGATGTCCTTAAGAGCCAGTAATTCTAGGTTAAGCCTGTTACTGTAACGCCTTCGACCACATCATCACTTACCATCAGGTGAGATTGTGATCAAAGGTTTAACTATCAGCAATAAAAAAAACGATTCCAGGTCAGAAATTAGAACGTCAATTAGAAATAAATAACATTAATTTCCAAAATTACAACAAAAGAAAAAAGTCTTTGTATATAAGATTATTTGCTTAGCAAACGTTAATGCAAAAATTAAAATTTATTAATAACTTTAATATTCAAATCAATAATTCTCTGAACTAATCAAGATAACTTCACGAACTGCAAGCTATATATGAATAACTCCGTATTCAAGATAACTACGAGCCTTCATATATCTACACAGAAAAATGGCGACGGCATTATCTCGTTGAATAGACAAGCAGGTTTTCGTTGACCGAAGTAAGCGCCTTTAGCTATTGCCCAGCTTCATGTATTTTAGTACCTTTTCTTTTATGCACGTCTGTGATGGAGGGCGCTCGCAGTAAGTAAGTAGGCTACATAAAACACTGCAATGGTTTTTACAAGAAGGGTGCTTATTGTAAGTTGTGTTATTTGTTTAGATAGATAGATAAACTCTTTATTGAACACCTTAAAATAAACTAAAATTAAAAATATTCGACTTAAAAATAGTGAACAATTGGCGGCCTTGATTGTATCTAGTTAATTTACATCATCTACACTAATATTATAAAGAGGAAAGATTTGTATTTTGTACTTCTGTATGTTTTTTTTTAGTTATTGTGACGGAACAAGCTCGAGGCCCACCTGATGTTAAGTGGACTAACCTCTGCCTATGACAGTTGCAATTCATGACAACTCACGAATTGCACTGCGCCCGTCAACATGTAACGTTATTAATAAACTTAAAAACTACTGGACCGATTTTAAAAATTCTTTCACCATTAGAAAATTCCTGAAGAACATAGACTACAGAATTTTATGAAAAAAATTGAATTGTTTTATTTTATTTTTGATAAACTCCCCTTCAAAGCCTTTCGAATATCTGTCGCCAAGCCCCTAACGGTGTGTTCCGGCAGCTGTCCTTGAGGGCCAGTAATTCTAGGTAAGTCTGAACATCATCGACCACATCATCACTTACCATCAGGTGAGATAGTGGTCAAAGGCTAACCTATCAGCCATAAAAAAACAAGATATGGCCACATATTAAGAGGTACTTAAGTAATACAAACTTACAGCTATTACCAATCTGGTATAAACTATATTCTTAATATATATTGTTATTTTAACATTATTGAAAACGATATACTCGTATATATGCGTGATATGCATGTATATACTTAATACATATAATCATGCCTGTATTGCCCGACGAGGCACAGGTAAGTAAACACCCATGTTTCGTCAATTGTATTTTGATCCTATGTAACAGGGGGGCAGCCTATTGCCATCCCGGGCACAGTTTCAGGGTCATACCAAATGTGTTCTCTAGCACACTGGACGAAACACAAGAACATATTACGAATAATATGTTTACGCTAACAACATCTAAGACAGGAACCCAAGAAGCTATTGTATAATTTGTATTAATCGATGAATGCTTACACTGCAAAAGTATCTTAAAATATATTTAATAAAATATTACCGTTCTCCAAAAATATTAAAAAGCTGTGCGCCTCAATAAAGGACCTGGGCCTTACAAGATACCTAGTTCCATAACTTTGTTAATATTTTTTACTATAGTATAAATACGTCGCATCAGGACATGTCATTCATTTATATGTGTGTTATACGTGTAAGAAGCAACACTTTCCGTCATCGTAATATCATTATTTTTACTTAACATGATTTAGAGCTGTCTGAAATAACCTAAGAACTTACCAAGTACCTTATTTTATGATAATTATTTGCCTATGACCTTTGGATCTAATCCTAGCCCACAGGATTCTTGAGCGACATTTCTTCCCCTTAACCTACACTGTAGTATATCCCAAAATAATTATGTACATATTATAATGATAATGTAATAAGCCAGGTATATATACATATGTGCCCAAAACAGTTCACAGTTTGATTACCTAATGAATATTCAGAGAAGGATCAAACTGTGTCTATGGAGCATTGGGTTAAGCCAGGCTGGAGTCCCACTGATTTTGAAGGCATTTTATCTACTGAATAATTTTACAGTTGTAAAGTAAATAAAATATATGATTTTGGACTGAAAATAGAATTAAATATATGTTAAACAACGCAAAACCTTACATCTTTGCCACTGCAAGTACCCGTGGATAGTATAGCAGTATCTGACAACTGGCTCAATCTTTATACAGTATACTAGCGGCCCGCCCCGGCTTTGTACGGGTATTTAACAAAAAATATAAATTGAAACACATAAAAAGTAGTTATTATGACATAACTGTATTAGTTAGACACTTATTGTAGATATTGATTTCCCCTATAAAATTGTACTATATCACTTTGCTCTATTGTCAACAATTTCCGCAGCGTACGCGATATAACGATTTTTTTGTTACTTTTTCACACGTTGGGTTACATTATCCAAGTTTTCATACTGATCTCTACGTTTTTTAAATATTCTATAGCCTATGTTCATCAGGGACAGTGTAGACTTCTAAAGGTGAAAGATTTTTTCAAACGCTTGCTTTTTAAGTTTATTCGTTACATACAAAAATACAAATCTCTCCTCATTATAATATCATAGTAATAGTATAGACAGGATACGTCCGAACTGATAACTATAAGCGGACCCTAAAATACAAAGAAATTCTACGCCAAGGGGGCTTTGTAGTTGACCCTGAAGGAAAACTGCAATTTTCCGATATTAGCAATATGAAACTGAGCAAAATTAAATCATAACCTTAAACATTATTTAAAGTGCTATAGAGTAGAAATAATAGTTGATAAAAGTAAGTAGCTTTTCATCAAATATATTGTAGATAAAGTAGCTAACAATTCGAAAGCTATGGTCGAATAATCATACAAAATAGTGAGATACCAAGTTGAAAATGAGAGCATCTCGTGTATAGTAAAAAACAAGCAGGTAGAAGGTATATTCAATAAATTTTTAGATTAGATATAATTGTTAAAAAGTCAAACCAAATATGATTATTGAAGTAAAAATTTATGGTGGAACAATATTAGAAAATGGCGAGATTCTTAGTTTACAATGAGACCATTGCATGTTCAGTAAAATAAACAGGTAGTAGGTATATTATTGTGTCACGTAAGTCAGCCTTATCACGTTATGGCATCAAAGTGCTGATATGTTCTTGATAACGTGAACGAAGTCGCGCGGGAAATGTTGGTTTTCCCATAATCATGTACGCACAAGGAATAATAAACATCGCCTACGCAAGCGACCTTCCGATCCGATAAACGTTCGCTGACGGGTAGGTAAGCTTTGTTTTACTATGCGTACTTATGCGGTGTAAAGCATTGAAAAATACAACATTTATGAAAACGAAAAGAAAATATTTCCAGTCTAATTTGCTTATTTGCTTCTATAATATATTTCGAAGCAATGATGGCCGAGCGGTTATAACTCTGGACTGCGGTGCCACAGGTCCATGTTTCGATCCCCACCGCCGGCTAGAGCTTCATCGTAGGCGGGAGGGCTTTTTTCGAATGCCCGCCTGGCTAGCTACCTCATTCATATATAAAATCTGTTGCCAAGCACCTAACAGTGTGTTCCGACAGCAGTCCTTGAGAGCCAGTAAAATTACATGCACAACCGACAACTGTATGTCTCAGGGTGACGGGTGCAGTGCAGTTCGTTACTTGACGAAGTGCATCTGTTATAGTAGAGGTGGGCACCGTGCTTGTTCCGTCACAATAACATAAAAAAATACTTTATTACTACAAGGTTGGTCAAATGGACAATGTAAAAAAACCAGAATATTTGTAAAGGTCTTTTTCAGTTTTTTAAGTTGATCAAATAGAGAAATTTAGGGTTAAGATCTACGAATAAATAAAGTATTTATTCGTAGGTTAAGATGTATGTTACTGGTAGTAATTGTACTGATGACATGAGTATACTGGCCGGAAGAGCAATACTTGCTCTCCCTGCTAACTCGTAAGTTTTTCGATATGCAATTATTTTACGCTAGTTTTTTTTTATGTTGTTGTGATAGAACAAGTACGAGGCTCACCTGATGTTGAGCAGACTAACATCTACCTATAACGGATGCATTTCACCACAAGTCACGAATTGCACTGCGCCCGTCACCCTGAGACATATTTGTTAAGTCTCATGTGCCTGTAATTTCACTGGCTCTCAAGGACTGCTGCCGGAACACACCGTTAGGAATTTGGCGACAGATTTTCTACTTGAGGGTGGTCGCTAGCCAGGCGGGCATTCGCAAAATGCCCTGCCACCATGCATTTGTAATTTTATACATGAAAATTTAATTTTTAAACGTGTGTTACGTGATTGGAATTTGAACTTATTCCGGGAATAGAGGCGCGTCATGCTGTATATAATAATGGCACAGCAGTCTGTTCCATTATTAGCAAATGACATTATTGCCAATGTCATTTCCACTAATAACAAGTGGTAATAGTTTGTATGCAAATGACTTTGCGGCAATTGCAAGCTAATCTCTTTGAAAATGTTACACGTACTCGTAATTTGTCTGTGTTTAATTATTATAGTGATGTCATAAAATAAGTTGTCATTAAATCTAATAGCGTTTTAGCGCCAATTAGTAAAAAAAACATTAAGGTATGTTTCAGAATGTTCCTGTAAGTTCCGGTTATACTACCCAGAACATAAAATAACTGAATGATAAAAATGACAGTTAACAGCGTGTTTCAAGCTTTAACCGATGGATAGGCTAAATCGTTGACTGTGAAACGCAAAGATAGTGTTTTATTTATTAAATATGTTCTAGGTAGTATAACCGGAACTTTCTCGAATATACTGAAACAGGCCCTTAAACAAAAGGTCAACTACCTAAGTTTTTTTTTTATTATGGTTAAGTTATTGAATAGATGACATCCTAATTTGGCCGAGTAGTACGCATAATAGTTATCATTTTTTGCACTAGGTGCCTATTATATCCTTTAAATTATTATATATTTTGTTCTTATCTGGAAGGCAAACACTCTTTCTAAAAAACATGTTCAACATATTAGTATCCTTAAGTAAGATAAATCTCAAAATAGTTAGAACCAGATTCAGTGGTTTTACTCAAGGAGTATTCGGGACACAAGATGTGGTAAAGAACGAGAGAAAGCTGTAGAAAGCGTTAATTAAACAAAAAAACAAACATATCAAAATATGACATTTCTGTTATAATGTTTCATATTTTTTTGACAGAGCATATTTTTTTTATCTATTTATCAAACTTAAGTAAATGAGTCAGACATGGAAAATTTTGAAAAAAGAGACAAGAATCTTATCTTATCTCAAGTAATCACAACCCACGTGATTAGATACTCGTAATTTTCGGTATAATTTTGACACCTACTATATCCAATTCTGACTACCAGCACCTAAACAATAGCTTATGTAATGTAGGTTTTCGCGATTATTACACATAGTATTTAAACAACTTTAAACGGTTTAAATCGCGTATATTTTTCATTATTTTTGTCCCGACGTTTCAAACACTTTGCAGTGATCGTGGTCACGGGGTGAAACCGTTTAAAGTTGTTTAATTACTAATAGCTTATGTACCTTACCTTTTTATTGAATTACTAGTGTAAGCATTCAGTAAGGAATTAAATTATTTATCACATAATATTTTAGTATTAACTAATATGGTCAGAGATGGTGCACACATATTAAATACATTTCTCATATTAATTAGTAATAATTACAAATGTAAAATCTCATTATAATTGAATGAACTTAGTGTTTTTTTTTTTTTTTTTTTATGCCTGACAGGTTAGCCTTTGACCACTATCTCAACTGGTAAGCGATGGTGTTGTCCAAGATGTTATACAGGCTAACCTAGAAGTACTGGCTCTCAAGGACAGCTGCCGGAACACACCGTTAGGTGCTTGGCGACAGATTTTCTACTTGACGGTGGTAGCTAGCCAGGCGGGCATTCGCAAAATGCCCTACCACCATGCTGTAACGACTGCCATCCTAAGATAACAACCGGGACCGACGGCTTAACGTGCCCTCCGAAGCACGGAAGCGCTCAGTAGTAATGTCACTAGCGGTCACCCATCCAACTTATGACCGCGGGCGACGTTGCTTAACTTTGCTGATCGGTTAAGAACAGCTAAGTAAGCTTCGCTACGAGCGCTTCAAAAGTTAGTTAAGGTTTAACGGATGTATTACGCATGAAATAAACCCGTTAAACCTAAATGTGATAGAAACGCAAAAGTACACGCCTTCTACTTATTTATTTATTACGTGGCCGTATATTACATAACACGAAATAAAATTTCTTCATCCCTCTGATGCGAAACTCGTAAGTGGCAAGGTCACAAAGTCACAAAATGTAACCTCTATAACAATCCAATTAAACTGTTGGAACCAACGTGCAAACTCCTAACTTAGTACTCGAATAAAACACAATAAACTTGGTTATTTTCAGTATCACAACTGCACACATTCAGCCCGACGTTTATAGAGCCATGATAGCTGTGTAATGTGATCATAGTGCGCTTTATACATAGCTCTAGTTAAACAATAAGGCCGCACAGTTTGTACCTGGAGCGCCGGCTAACCATAGATCAGGCAACGTACCTCGACGGCCCGGTTTGTTGGTGACAGGCATCAATGCAAAGTTATCCTACTATTGTTACAAAACAGTTACCTACCCACTTGAGGATAGATAGTAATACTTATCTGCTACTAACTATCCTTATTATTTCACAATGAAATTACACAATTGCATCTAATACATACCTAATAGATACATTGGTAGCTTTTAGGTACCTACATAAATTTATTAAAGCAGGTGATAATACATTGCATGTGACAAACTATGATTCATAAAAAGTTGGTATGTTGTCTCTGACATTTTAGAACCTTTGGGATTTAGTTGATTGAAATATTTATATGTGAGTTACATATACATGTTTTATCAGATTGTATGTTTAAGCATCTATAAACACAACAACACCACTTCGCATAAGGATTTTCCTCACATTGTAAATATTAAATTGTCGTCTTTTTTGTTAAATTTATGAGAACTTTTAAGGGTTATGGCTGTATGTATAATTGATTAAATGTATTAATGAAATATATTTACGCAATTATAGGCGTATTTAAAAGTTCATTGGTTGTATTAAAAAAAAATAGGTATTTTCATGTTTTTACGAGCAACAGTGATACATCCGCTATAAGCTGCTAGCAACTAGCAAGCGATCAAAAAGGGTGTAAATGGTACTAATGAGACAAGGGCCGACTGGAAGTGGAGGAAGGCAGTCGGTCGGTGCCACAGTGCGTTGCTAGCGGCAATGATGCAGATTACTTGCAAGGAGATAGCTCCTTGACCGTAGAAAAGTAGTGCTTGTTTAATAGTAAACAAGCACTGCTTTTCTACGGTCGATGCTAAGTACAACAGTACTATTGAAATAGCATCAATGAAGGCTGAAATGCTTTTTCGTGATATGTGAGATATTATAAAAAAATATATAATCATCACTACACCAGGCACCGACACGGGGCGCTCGCCGTGGGTAAACCGGCGCTATCGCCGGCATTATTTCCACGATGCCGGCGATAGCGCCGGCTTCATACAAGACTGACGATCCGCTGTTAGCCCGGTTTTTTTGTTGGGCCTATTGCTGGCGTAAAACCGTTTCGTGTGACGGAGGTATAAGTAAGGTTACAAAATCAAGGCAAGATAAAAAACGGCGGCTAGGAAATGATATACGTAAAAATAATTAATTTCACAATTTGTTTGTTTTAACTTTTTATTATTCTTGTTATCCAAGGTCTACATTATAACTAAACAATAGCAGAGTTCTTAGATAAATAGCAATTGTTGTATGTAATTGGATACAAATTGAATTCCTAAATCAATAATTTCTGTGTCTAAGCCGGTGCATAGACAACTACTATTATTAGCAAACTCGTCAATTCGTACTTCATCATAGGCATAACCTCACTTCTCACTAGCTTAAAAATACTCCAATAGTTCTACTTTTCCAAAAATCAATCAATCTTAGGTACTGTATAATTGTGAAGCACGACTGACGCTTATAACATTAGCCCCGTTAGGTAGACATGTTTGAGTTTCAATTTCCGACAAATGCCAGCCATTATTTTTAATACAATCGTCCGCGTCGCAAGTGTTAGGTTTAAAGAGAAAGTTGTTTATTGGAGTTTTTCCTCTTTTCCTCCTATAAAGTAACGGAGGTGAGTATGTGTATACATTTTCACCTGGTTTACGGATAAAGAGTCTTGTTTTTGTTTTGTGAGCACCGTGATATTATTCTTACCAAATAGAAAATATTCTGGAGAAGGTATCTAAGGGAATTATACCTTATATATCAGTATCTAATTTAGAACAATAGAAAATTATTATTATACTGTGAGTATATTCGAATCCAATCCTCAAACCGCAAAGAAAACTAACTTACGGTTAGGGTAAAAAATATATGGGAATCTTTGAACCCAGAGAGGCGTATGCCAGATGCAAAATTATGGTGATGATCAGCTAAGTTAAGCAACGTCCGCTGCGTTCATGACTTGGATGGGTGACCGCTAGTGACTCTACTACTACAAGCTTCCGTGCTTCGGAGGGCACGTTAAGCCGTCGTTCCCGGTTGTTATAATTTATTTGTGTGTTGTTTCGGGATAAAGCGTGGTGGTATGGTATTTTGAGAATGCCTAGCTACCACTTTCAAGTTGAAAATCGGTTGCCAAGTTCCTAACGGTGTGTTCCGGTAGTTGTCTTTGTGAGCCAGTAATCTAGGTTCTCTCTAGGTTTGTCTGAACAATATCTTCGACCATTTCATTACTTAACATCAGGTGGTCACAGGCCAGCCCATCAGCTATACATAAATAAAAAAAATATATGCAACTTTATTGTGTCATAGATGACATACGGGTGTGATTTACTACATTATGCATTTGTCTCTTACAATAAATCGACACACCACTTATTTGCTTCGGTTTTATGACCAGCTGACTTCCTGATGCTAATACTACTTTATTCTTTTCTTAGAGTTTCTTACCCAAAGGACAAAAATGGAGCTCCATTAATAAGACTACACTCTCTTTCTGTGCGTCCGTCCGTCCGTATATCACTTGCCTCTAGCTCGTAAACGGAACTGAGCCATTTACCACATTTTTTTTTATATTTGGTGTAAAATGTTGACCCGCAGTAATATTGAACTAGGAATTCCATAAAATTATGTTAAATAGCCTCCCTGACTATGTAATTGAATAAATAGAAGTAATGAGTAGATCATTACTTCTAGACTATGTCACATCCCACATGTCGTACTTCCTATGTGTTTATTAAATTACCCCCTTTTAGTATTTTTATCAATTAAAACAAACAAATGGAGAGGTGTCTAAATTGAAAATATATGACATTGTTTGATGCGGGGTCTGTTTCAAAAACTGAACTAATTGGGATTTTCAAATTACGGTACTTTATGTACCCTAGCTATGTATTTTGAAGTTGTTATCAAAACCAATTAATATGTTTTCGTTTTGCGGGCTATTGCAATGCTCGCACTGGTCCGGCTTTAATTATAAGTTACATAACACAATTTCAGCCTTCGAGTTAGACCTTACTGCGGAGATCGACATGGTTTCGACGAGCAACGCGTTAGGGCTCTTTTCCTGTAATGCTTATTTTCGCCCGCGCGCGGATCCGGTCCGCATGCGGGTGATAGCTCCTAGCCACACGCAGGACAAAGATTTCGGTTGCCGCTGCAGTGTTGTGCGTGATGCCAATCCGCGTTTCGCGTGCGTGCTGCCCGCGTGATAGGAAAAACATGTATGAAATTACAGGATGCCACCAGCCCGCATGCGGGCAAGATTTGCACGCGAGTGGCTATCCGCGTGACAGAAAACGTATGAAAACTCCAAGTGTGGGCGTACGGGATCTCACATTTTTTTAACACTTTTAGCGTTATATAATATATTTGGTCATATGATGCATTGTTCTTCTTGCATATACTTATAACGATATATATAAGAAATTCTTGCATACATCCTATGGTCCAATTCTGCGATAATTCAAAAGATACGAGATAAACGATGAATTACTCACGCTTGCCTTCCGCGTAAATGCCGCCATTATTTATCACACAAATCACGCGTATATAAAAGCCTTTTGCAGTCTGGTATAATATTGGGCCGTCGTAAACGTCGTATCTAATCTTTTCGTAAATTCAACCAATAGAAATTTAAATAAACTTCCATAACCTAATTACCATTAAATTGACATGAAATGACTAAAAATATCTCGCCTTCGAGAGTCGTTAAATTTTATTAATTATCCTTAAACCAGATTTAGGTTCGTGAAGAAGTGCTTAAAATTTTAACTGAGTTAGGTTAGTACTAAAGCGATGAATTACAGTCATAAATTCAAAACGTTCTCAAAAAGATATCAACACACACTTCTGACGTATCTTTAATGTGCCTTTCGTACATACTTGCTCTCTATGACTGAATCATTAAATTCTGTTCTAATTGTTAATAAGCATCCTATAAAGTCTACTAACAAAGTTTTATATTGATTTCAACTTCGTCATATCAAGTGTGTGCTCGTAAAACGTCTCTTTATGATCATTACATATTATAGAACAGGAAAACCTGTTCATAACCGTAAAAAAATACTGAAATAATTCGAGGAGCTAGTCTTACTGTATCAGCCGGATTGTCCACTGCTGAACACAGCCTCCCCCATTATGGGGGGTTTGCCATAATCTCCACGCTTTGCAGGAGTCTTGGGCGCAGTGTGAGATTTCAGTTCCTCAAAAAACGCTACTGACCTCCTTCTGGTGTGTTACCCTCACTTGGCATTCTACCCCAGCATCCACGGGCGTCCTGGTACTTCTTAAACGATCAATATTCGTTACGTTCACTACTTGGGTGGTTGACCACTAGTGGTATATACTATTAAACACTTCCGTGCTACGCCGTCGGTTGCTGTCATAGGATGGCAGACTTAGGCTATGAGTCCTTCGACCTGGCTTGAAAATTCAATACCCAATGATGCAAATGAATTTTGCCAATGTCTACCTCCATCGAGTAGAAAATTTGCCAAGCACCAATGGATGTGTTCTGGCAGCTGTCCTTGCAAGCCAGTTCTCATTCAGTCAAGTTAAGCCTGATTACCTATCTTTGACCACATCGTCATCAACAGATTACCATCAAGTGTAACTGCCTATCGGCAATAAAAGAATACAATTGATTAAAACTTCGTTATATAAAGGACGCGCTCGTAAAACATGTCTTTATGATCACTACATCTTACTTCGTTTCCTATTAAGTATGGTAGGATGTTCATAAATGTGTAAAAATAATGTAGCGTTTCGCTTTGAGGATAAAATAATTGTAGTCGTTTTGTAGTCGAACTGTTTGATACATGCTCTCTTTATTTAAGAGACACCTTTAACACGTTTTAGTTGAACTTTAGCAGCCTTTGATTACTACCCAGAGATGACGTAGCCGCAGTTATTGTTAAAATTCGTCGGTGTGGAAAAGGCGAAAATGAAATAGCGCTGCGTTAGTTTCCCGCGCCCCTCTGTAGCCCCCACATTCGCCTTAGTTATGAGGCCATTAGTCCTTTGTAGTTTTTAGTGGACTCCTAGTGTTGTGTTAGCATCCATAACCGAGCCTTACAATTTAGTGAACAAATATATACCAAAATTTTATTTGTGTTCGTACAATGTTCATGCTTGTACCGAATTATATATTTTATATTGCTACCAGGATTTGATCTCTATCTCACCTGATAGTATGTGATTATTTGTTAGGTTCCTGACGACACATTTTCTACTGAAAGTGGTAGTTAGCCAGTTATGTAAATATGGGTCTTGAGTGTGCAAAACTTATCTCCTTTCTTCTACCTGGTGTGACGTAACAACGAGCTTCCAAAATTTGCAGAGAAACGTAGGTTTGAATAATCTCGCGGCTGGCTTTGCATAACTTATTATGCCAAAAACGGAAGCATCCAGTTGGGTTGAGGCTGATGGCATTTACAAAACTACGCTCAGAATCGTTACTGCCCTCGAGCGGTTTTATTTTCAGAACGGATCTATTTTTAATTCAGACAACTGGTTTCGTTTTGGCAGGTTGCCATCTATTTTAACATGTCCCGATTTTGGTGAAGCCTATTTTAGCTTCTAAATGAACTAGTGACCTTTATATTATCGTCATATTACTGTCGATGATGATTCAATATTTATTTTGCATTTAATTGCACATTGCCCACTCTAATTTAAGAATTTTTCAGTCTGTTATGAAATTTCGTGGCGAATTTACATTGACCCATGGAAAGCTTCGTTTCTGAATTTTGGGAATTTTTTTTTATGTATTTTTTTCTATTAACATATTTTATCATCATATATCATCACGCATATATCTCTGAAGGAGTAAACAGAGGTTTACATACGTATTCATATTTCGCCAGCTATTTTTAGGTTCGCTGGCGGATCTCCAAGACACCAGCAAAAGAGTATGGCAAAACCTCAGTAATTGGGGAGGAGAACTATATCCTTGACTATCACTTTGTTTTGAGTACTTTTTAATCAGATTAAATCCTCTGTCCCATCCCGGAATTGAACTCAGGACTTATATTCGATAGATTTGGGCGTGATACATGCTATTGGACCAAAAAGAGAGCAAGAATATTTATGAGACAGTGCGACTTTTTTAAATGTCTTTGACTGTCATCGGTCGAGTTGTTTTGTTGTTGTTTGAGATGTGATGTTCTAAATTACACTCAATTAACTCAATGTTTTTATACTAAGATGAGTTAATGGTAATTGAAAATCTTGTCGTGGGTGACAAGTATTGTAGACTAGTAACAATCGATGTTACGAGCAGTATGCGTCATTAAAAAGAGTGTTATTGTACAGTTATCGACTTAATTATAATATGTAACACTGTAAGTATGAAATAATTTGTGGATGTTGGAACATGAAAATCTGACTGTTTTAAATCAGCATGGTGAAGACGCTACGTAACATAACTCACAACATAAAACTTCATAAGTCACATATTATTTAATATATTTTCGAAAAAAAAAACTTTGAGATAACACGTGGTGGGTGTTACGAATGAAAAAAATAACTGTATTGCGCCTATTGTACAGCTACACACTGCTAGCCTCTACGTTAATAGTGAAAAATTGTTCATTCCGCGCATTTTGCATCACCATCTACAATCATCCAATGGGAGGATGTGGAACTGTCCTTAGTTTCTTGAACCGGAAACTAAGGGCAATGTTTAAAATAGACGGAAGCCTTGTGTACTTCTCACTAATAAGATTACTTTTTCACCTTTATATATATAAAATTATTTGCCTTTAGCATCTTCTATCAATTATAAATAACAAAATGTATGTGTTAAAGTCGAAAATTGCCTCTTGTAGAAATTTTGTCTAATAATACTCACCTAAAGGGAAACGAAAGGTTTCAACTGTTACGTCATTATGAGAATTAAATAAAAACTATAAAAAGCACTTATGTCACTGAATATTTTTGCAAATGTTATGGGTAAGCGTGACGCATTAGTCTTAGTTTTTAGTTATTAATTATATAGCAACTCAAATAAAATGTATTCGAATATTTTCTCCTGGTAAAAAACTCAAGTATTGCGAGATTTTCAGTCTTCCAGTTGTTTGTGCATTCTCAAATTTCTTTATTTCTTGAATAAGATTCAAGTCTTTATTGTAAAAGTTTTAGATATAATTTTCACGCATCAGACACGATAAACAAGGTTACTAACTAAATTAATTGTATTGGACAAAATAAATAAACAATAAACACATGGAACTTTTATTGTTTTTTGAGGTTATATGTCATGATGATCCCAAAGTAAACCTGATCGAAATAGTAATTTTACTCCAAGACTAAACCTCGGATTAGCTTGTTCCTTCTTTATGCCATGTTTATTAATATGAATTTTGTCTAATATCAGCATCATCCTCGGGATAAAGTTTCTCAAGCACTACAGGCTAATCCGCATTTATAAATATCGTGGTAGATTGTAACCGTAGCACGGGGACGGAGCGACATCTGCAGCCAAACCAATTGAACTACAAACAAGACTTTCAAAATAGCTTTAAAAGTTTAAGGGCCTGTTTCAGAATGTTCGAGTAAGTTCCGGTTATATTACCCAGAACACAAAATAACTGAATGATAAAAATGACAGTTAACATGCAACGCGTTTCAAGCTTGAACCTATGGATAGGCTAAATCGATGACTGTGAAACGCAAAGATTGTGTTTTATTTATTAAATATGTTCTGGGTAGTATAACCGGAAACTACTCGAACATTCTGAAACGAGCCCTAAACTTGTTTACGATAACGCAACCCAAGATTTTAAACAATATAATTTTTGCATTAACACCTGCTATCAAATAAGCTTACAAATTTTGTATTTTGTTTACATATTTATGTAGAACGTTGGACGTATTCCAAAAAGTTTTCTGAAGTTAACTATAACCGTATTAAATATTTATAGTTAACTTCTTAAAAAACTTTTCGGAACTACTAAGTAGTAAAAATTCAATCAACTAAACTGACCCAAAAAATAATATTTGAATAAAAAATCTAGTAAATTATTGTGAGCGGATATAAGGTCGCAAAAAAACATCTATTTTGCACCATGACATGTGTGGCATTGTCCTGGGGCATTAGTTATAAATATAATGTTTATATTTGTTAAACTAAATATAAAAAATATTTATTATATTACATCATTTTTGTTCCATAGTGTCTATCTATCTCTAAATTTCTGTATATCTGAAATTTCAGTACATATATTATATTTATAATTAATCTCTTTTTAATCAACAAATACTTAAAACGTGGATTTATATAGTGTTTTGAAGCTGTGATCGAAAGAAACGAAAACTTTTATCTTCTACGGGCTGTTGTAATGCCCTGTAGAGCGGGACCCATTTCGCACTTGACCAGTTTTTCTCCTTATTAAAGGAAACAAATTACCAAGTTGGAAACCCAACCGTTTGAGTACAATAATCTTTTGTTACGATTCTGATATAAAAATTGGCTGCGAATTAGCCCAAAGGCGTAAAGAAGGATAACGTAGGTTGACGTTTTATTTCCTCTGATTCTTCTTTGATTTGAATATAATTTGTGTTTTTGAGATATCTATCTTCGGATGTTATTAGGAATAAAGGCAGTTTTGTAACCTTTAGTAACTTTTTACTCTTATTAGCTGTGCCTGAATCGCTCGTAGCGGAGCTTGCCTAATTCAAAGTTTTAAAGCGCTCGTAGCGGAGTTTGCTTAGCTGTTCTTAACCGATCAGCTAAGTTAAGCAACGTCCGCCGCGGTCATGACTTGGATGGGTCCGACGACCACCGATGACCGCTAGTAACATTACTACTGAGCGCTTCTGTGCCTCGGAAGGCACGTCGGTCCCGGTTGTTGTCTTTGGACGGCAGTCGTTATAGCATGGTGACTGAGCACTACGCGAATACCCGCCTGGCTACCCTCAAGTAGAAAATCTGTCGCCAAGTGATTTTACTTGATTTTGAGTCAAGTCAGACTCAAAATCATTTGTTAAATGTTATTATCTACGACGTTGTTATGAACGTCGATTACAAAATTTTACTGCCACGTTCAGAAAAAAGTGTATATATCCACTTCGAGATGAACGGCAGGTAGTCGATCTTAATCGATTTACAAGGTTAAGCAATGCCACTGTGGTCATTACTTGAATGGGTGACCACTATTGATATATGCTACTGATACCTTCCGTGTTTAGGATTGTGTCTTTAGATAGCAGTCTACATGCTGTAGGTCATTTTGCCAATGCGCCCTCGCTCGCTACCACTCTCAAGAGGAAAATCTTCAAGCACGTAACAGTGTGTTCTTGCAGTTATCCTTGAGAGCCAGTCACATTAATTTAGTCTGAATAACAACTTCAACTGGCGTGGTTTTTATTAAAATTCGAGCCTCTCTAACAGTTCGAGATGAATAATGCTTTTGATATTACTTATTTTGCTGTTAATTTTTAATATCAATAAACACTAATTTAATGTATTATTGAAGATGTTTACACGCAGCATTTACTTCATAGCAGTGTGATGAGAAATTGTATGTTTTGATCGTCAAAAAAGTATTTTTTAGTCTCGTACCTTTGTTAGAAAACAATATTATATGGATCTAGCATACGTGGAACTGAAAACAGAAAGCTTATATTGTAGTATTAGGTTTTCTTTTATAAAAAATCCCTTAAAATATACTTTTAGGATGTGGCGGACACATTTTTTTTTATGTTATTGTGAGGGAACAAGCTCGAGGCCCACTTGATGTTAAGCGGACTAACCTCTGCCTATAACAGATGCATTTCATCACAAGTCACGAATTGCACTGCGCCCGTCACCTTGAGACATAGTTGTAAAGTCTCATGTGCCTGTAATTACACTGGCTCTCAAGGACTACTGCCGGAACACACCGTTAGGTGCTTGGCGACAGATTTTCTACTTGAGGGGGGTAGCTAGCCAGGAGGGCAATCGCAAAATGCCCACCCATCATGCGGTGAAGCTCAAGCCGGCGGTGGGGATCGAACCAGGTTACTGCGGCGCGGCAGTCTATAGCTATTACCGCTCGGCCATCATTGCTTCAAAAGACAGTCAAAGTGAGTAAAATCCTTAGTGTTATCTTTAACGCAAGTCTGTTACTATGTAGGTACTAATCATAATAAATCACATGTCGTAAATTTACATACACGTCAAGGTATTTTTAATAAGTAATTTTAACAGAGCAATCACTTCTATAGTTATTTATACTTAATATACTTAGTTAAATTCACTAGTCATTATTAGAGTTAGGTATCTACATTTCATTGCATTGCCATGTATGCAGAGTAAATTATACGAAAGAAAAATGTTTTCGTTGTTCACGAATCTTTTCGCATAAGCACTCCGGTTGGAAATAAAGCCAGCCCCTCTGACTCCACGTTGCCCACGGCTGACCTACTTTAGGGTGTTTTTATAAAGTGTGGACTTCTAATTGAGTCCACTTACAAACAAATTGCTTCGGGAAATGTTAAATTTATGTTAGAATTAAAACATTCTCTGCTCGCCGTCTACTGGCATTTCTGACAGTAAATTATCCAAAAACAAATTTACAAGATTATTGGGTTTCTGAAGATTATTCTCGGAATAAGAAGAAAACTACAAAAACTTCACTTGCAGTGATTTTTTTTACCGGTAAATATGTGTTTCTCCCAAAAAAATGCGTTTTACAAGGATGCTCCAATGTCCCACTGCATCAAAACTCGAACCTTTTTCTGACATTACTTAGTTAGTGTAATTCAACTTCCTTCAACACAAAAAAACTCGCTTTATTAATTTGCCTGCCTTATTTTGCATTAGCCGATTAATAGATTTAATAAATTTGTAATATAAGTTTTGTAATTCTTATTTATCTTTCATTTACTTACATGATGATTATTTATATCACTATATAATTTACCATAACAATTCCCATCTATATTATAATTTCGCATTTGAATTTAGTGATTTCACGTCATCAACAGTCAAAAGACGTCGACTGTTGAACAAGGGCCTCCTCCTTTCCTCATAGAACGCCAAAATAAACGAATATAAGCTGCTGGTATCCATTGGATTCCCGCGATTCTGACGATGTCGTCAGTCCACCTCACAGCTCTACATCATCCGGTGTAATATGGTAACCACTGGAGAACACCATCGGTTCGTTGAGCCTGCCCATAGTTGCGTCAACTTGTGAATTCTGAAAGCTATGTCAACTTTGGTTTTTCGGCGAATTAATATAAAATCAACGTTGCTGAAAATTTATGCTCGGATTATGGCATTACATTTTAGTCGAAATTAGTTATCAACACCAATATGATTCCTGAAAGGAAGTGCAAAAGTCATAATAGGTAAAATCGCTATCATTTAATTTAAAGCACAAAGTTCGTCTTCTTCACCAGCAGGATGGACAGACTTGTTCCCGTCACTGCCTCCCCTTTTTGTTCATTACAATGCAATACTAAGCTATTCGTTTCTCAGCGGCTCCCTCGTGCCGTGACTCTCACAATGTTGTCAGTTTAATTTGTAAAGGACTAAGGGAGAGAACTGATTCTGTCACAATCCAATAAAAAAATGGGAGCCTCGCCGTTCCTCAGCGAACTATGTCGGTGACTTTGGCTCCTCGGTGAATTTCCTTGCATCGGGTTTTATCATGAAAAGAAAGCCTGCAGTGGACCGTAAAAAAGCGATCACTATTAAATATGTTGTGATAATTATCGACTAAGTCACATGTTAATGTAATAAACTTGAAATTCTCTGTATAAGCATAAAATCTCTTGATCCTGAATTGTTTCAGTGAGTTTCACCCTTTATCATAAATTTTGGTTGAGTGATTTGTTCTGCATAGGTATAACGTATCTTTTACAGATGCTACATGATTTAGGTATTTAAATTATTTGAGAAACCCGTTTTGTATAGGATTGTATATTTACAGATTAAATAAATAATGAAACGAAAGGAAATTAAAAATTTCGATCACCTGTAAAGTCGAAAGTTATGAGGTAGCACACACAGAAAAATAAAGGCTTCACATAAATGAGCATTTAATTGAGTTGCCATCTGTATGAATACATCAGGATTCACACCGTTATTCAGCTCTCCGTTCTAATGTTCCGTCAAAGCAATGCAAATGCAATTTTTTCCACGAAGAGATTCAAATACTCCACCCAAATTAGATGAAGATTCAGCAATCTGTGAAAGAACGTACCACAATAGAATGTAAAATTCTAAAAGAAGCATAGTTTGAAAACAACATTTTATTGAACATATTTTTATGCAAGAGACCGTAAATCTAGAAAGAAAATATCAAATACTGTAATTATGCCAAGTTAACGATACCTTAAAGAATTATTCGCTATAACGCCCTTGTAGATGAAGTATTTTTAATATTTAATTTACCCAGTGGACAGGAGAGAGAAACCATCTGCTGTCAGAGGTCTACAGTGCTATAATTTGCGACATGAAGTTAATTAATATGTATAAGGACCGAAGGAATTACTAATCAAACACAATTCCTCGGATTGTCAGCATTTATTTTCAGGTTAAGAAATATAAAATTTAATCGCAACGAAAGAAAATATTTTAACCACGATCGGGATCCAAATCCTAGACCCGTCTTAAGAGCTAGGACATGGTCTTCCAGTCTTAAGTACCGTGGTGAAGTGATTGTTAGTTCCAATTCATACATAATTCGGGCTCGCGCACGGAGCGCTTTCCATACAAACGTAGTTTCGTCACATTTTAAATACCAAGTGTCCAAACTCGGTGAAGTTTTGTATGCATAATGCTGGACCTAAAATCTATGCTTCTGTCCAGTATTTATTATTTATTTTATCTCTAAAGATCATGATAACAATTTCAATACAAAACGATTTCCGAATTATTTTTGAAATTACTTAATTTTATGGAAATCTAGCAAACCAGAAGCATAGATATTAGGCTCAAGGACATGCATGCAAAGTTTCATCGAGCTTGAACACTTATTATATAAAATTTGACCAAACTATGTTTATATGGAAAGAGCCACAAGCACTCTTAGCATTAACACACGCAAATTCCAGAAAATGTAAACATTTGAAACAACTTCGTTCCTAAATTTTCTTTACCTTTTGCGTTCCGACGAGAGCTTAGCAACATATGGCAATACTAGCCTTACACCTACTTCCGCAGCTGGTAAATTGTCGACATACCTTTTCACAGTAACGAGTAGCGCAGTACGATACATAAGCATTCGAAGCAATTTCCTTCCCTGGCGGAAACGTGTCGGAACGAGCGAAACGAGCGAACTTTAATCATCGGGATCGCAATCGCAATCCGGTGGTGTGTTTAAGCAAGACAAGCAATTTAACGGTTGGCAGCCCGGGATAGATTTGTGAGTTGTGACTGATTGAACGGCAGTATTTAGTTTTTATGCTTCCTCCATTCGTCCGAAATTAGGAGACTGAATTTAGAAGTAGAGACAATTCCAATGATGACAAGTCTGTATCATTGCTCGAATGGCGTCGCGCCTTCATGATAATCTGGAACGTTCGATTCCCGTCGGATAGTGATTTTAGGATATTCTCTGTGGCAAAAACAATAACAGTTCCTATTATTTTACCGATATGATTTTCAAGCACTATCGTATTTTTCAAAACATATCAGAACGCTTGGCTCAACGAGAAGCATTGCATTCCAAATGTTGCTAGAATGCTGGGCACGCTGCCAACTGATAGTGGGCTGGCAGCATTTGGACTGCATGTGAGCCTGCAATGACTTGTAGGTTGTTTAAATACACTCGTTGTGGAAGCTGTAGTGTTGTATACACCTTGTTCGTAGTGTTTCGTTCACGAAGGCTTACAGCCGAAAAAAAAGCAAGCAAAGATTTTTGATGACATATTTATTACTTACATACTTCGTGGCTTTATTTCTTACGATAACAAAACAGCTGAATCAGCCTTTATCGATATTTTGTGCCGTTAAAACATTAGACTTTTCTATATTGTTTAGTAATCCATTTCAATTCCTTCTTATATTGCCCATTTCATTTTTGTCTTCATATTACTTTTGTATGATTTGCCATTTCTTTCAAGGCGGTGGAACCCCCTTGGGGCCCCGATGACGATGCTTATCAGTTGGATTGTTCTTGTGGGTCGTTGGAAATTACACGGGTAACGGCATCGGAGTACTGATTACAAGGAAGGGGAGCCTTTTCAAACAAAACTGCGGTTACTTTGCGTCGTGACGCAGAAAAGAGAGTAAATACTCCTTGGTATACCTCCAATTATCTAATTAAATTCTACGCATACATAACGTTATTCAGTTATCAAAGAGTTTATACAAGTCAAGACGGTGTCCGCTTTTAAAAGCCTCTTTGAACGTTTTTATATTTTGAATTGTAATTTGCGGTTGCTGATAATAGAATCAGCGGATTATATTTTCACTGCAGGCACACGACGCATTCCTTTTAAATAGAAAGAAGTTAGGGCAATAATTCATCAAGCGGGTCCTGCGCGGCATGGCATATAGGCGAGTAAAGGATAGGTTGGTCTTGGTGTCAGAGTATTGAGACCTCCCAAAGCCTCCGAAATAGCCTAACGATAACAGATCTCATGAAGGCGCCCCACTCCATATTTTGACAACTTCTGCCTAACGAAGCGATCTAATTTAACATTTTAATGTTTTACTGTATGTATCATTAGCATTTACATGCTAATTGCTATGCTAATTCCGAGACTGCTGAAAGCTTTCCTGATTTCGTACTCACGTAGTTTATTTATATTTCCTTTTCATGTAATATTACTGCCATAAATATCTAATCAACCATATTCGGCTCAAAAGTCTGAACAATAAGTTGTACTAACAATACTTTGACCGTCGGCTTACTAAAAGCGTTGCAGTGTTCGGTGTAGCATAGCTCCTACGTGACCTCAGTAGAGGGGCCACAAAACTCCGGATTAAGCGTTTTCCGAGTGGACGCCCTGCATAAAAAGGGTATTAGGGGTAAGTAAGGATGTGGTAAGGGCAGTGACATACTTTTTGAGGATATGGCTGTAAGATGTATATAGTCAGTTTTCCTCCAACAGAATAAATACAAGCAACGGATTTTATAGTTAATTTGCAGAATAGAAAAGTGTTGACTTAACAGAAAGAAATGTAACAGAGGAATTAAAAAAAAACTGCCCAAATTCGAGTTGGGCCCCGCTTCTTTAGGGTTCCACAATGTAACAGACCGTAAACAGCTGTGGTCAAAACGATCAAAAAATGTTTGGTGGTTTTGATCACACTTTTAACGATGCATTATAAATCATCGTGTTTAATATTTGTTGCTTAAAAGAAGAAATAGTTCATAATCCACAAAAACTAAAAATTCCTTATTATTTTAGGAATGACTCCGGAACAAAAATATTCAAAACTAAACTGTAAATCTTTGACTGCCCCTATCTATTTATGTCTTTAGATAAAAATATATTTGTGCTCTGCCAATGAGAGCCCTTTTGCTTTTTGGGTACGGAACCCTAAAAAAGAAAGAATATCAATAGTCAACTGCATTTAAGATCTTCTAAACAATAAATTGAGTGAACGCCTGACGTTTGGTTTATTAAAAGCTTAGCATCAGTATATGGGTTAACCATGCACGATAAAGAACTGTGCCAATCCGAATCCAGCTTTACTTTATAAAAAAATAAAATTTCTACGCCAATAACCCAGCTTTGGACTATTACCTCGTGGGCTGCCGGTCTAGAATTGTAGGTAGATATCGTCCTGTGAGAGTTGTTAGAAGAAACGTAGAGAAATACCAGAATGGGGACAGCAGTGCCTTCTGAACTGCCATCTTACACTGCAATCCCCAAGCCGCTTGCTAAGCGTGGAGATTATGGCAAAATCATGTTGAGAGGAAAAGGCAAGAGGCTGTGTTCAGCAATAGGCGATCAGGTTAATACAGTACAGAACAGTACTATTTTTAAAGTTGTTTGTGTTATTAGTGTTGCTTTTCATCCCAAGAGCGAGTGTTTTTGTTGAACGTGTCCTTACAAAGTTTATTAATGAAGGATATTTCCAAAGCCTTTATCGAAGAATAGACATGCTAAAAGCTATTTTGCTGACAAAAGATGGTTTGATCTCGCTGGGGTAATATTTGGCATGATCAAGGATCGATCAGTCATTATTCTTTTCCTCTTGCCGGTTTTTATCAGAAAATATATGGTATGGATTGTTTCGGTTATTAATTTTCAATGCGCAGTTGATTGCTTGTCTTGGATATTATAGGAGGATTATCGAGAAAATATTGAAATATTGCTTTTCAGAAAGGTTGAACATGGCCGTGCACAATTGGGATTTTCGTCTTAGGCTTTGTAACATATCAACCAACGATTGTCTGCTGGGTTACCAAGAATGATTAGGTTGATTCGGCATATTCGATAGTTGATTGTACAACGTAGGCTTATATTAATACCGGTTAAAAGCACTACAAATATACAATTTGAGGTACCTTATGGCCTCTGCAGGTATAAACAGTCCAAATGATCCTGCCCACTAAAAGCTGGCAGTGTGCCCAGTATGTTGCGAGATTAAGGTACCCCGTTCAATTGCACTGCTTATGCGTTGAGCCAAATAAGTGCAAGTTTTTATTAATAGTCATATTTGACTAACATCTGATCAGAGGTCTTTTTTTTGCTGATTAATTAGTCTTTGTCCATAATCTCACTTACGGTTAGTGATGTGGTCGAAAGTCTCAGAAGGCTAAACCGAAGCGAAGCGCTTGAAGCGAAGTTTGCTTAGCTGTTCTTAACCGGTCAGTCAGTGAGTTGTATAGTCGTGAGTTGGATAGGTGACCGCTAGTGAAATTACTATTGAGCGCTTCCGTGCTTCGGAGGGCACGTTAAGTCGTCGGTCTCGGTTGTTGTCTTAGCATGGCAGTCGTTAAAGCATGGTGGTAGGGCATTTTGCGAATGCCCGCCTGGCTAGCTACCACCCTCAAGTAGAAAATCTGTCGCCAAGCACCTAACGGTGTGATCCGGCAGCTGTCCTTGAGAGCCAGTAATTCTAGGTTAGGTTAGAGATAGTAGTCAAAGGCTAATTAACCTATCAAGCATAAAAAACCTATAAGTAGAATTACTATCCAGAGCATAATATTTGGTGCACGGTGAAAGGTTTTCTTCTACTTGAGGGAGCTATCTTGCCAGGTGAGCACGATTAATCCACAAAATTTTGATATTCAGGCCTAAGTACAGCAGGTAGATGATTTGAATTTAAACTGAAAAGTTCGTTAGGCCAAAGTGAGGCAATGTTTGAGATTTTACATCATATTTTATTATGTTATGATGTTTGGGGTCCACTTTTTGGTATAATTACCTCTGCATATAACCATTTCTAGATATGACCAAGTCTAGACTCAAGACAACTTTGGAATATGATCATTTCTGTGTTTGACTACATCGATTTTCGTCAACTTTTCGTTTATCGGGCCTTTGATATTAGCAGTAAAAATTTTCTTAAATGTATTCCCACTTAGACTTAGAAGACGTTCTGAAAAAAGGCCAGGTCAGGAGTACCCTAAACCGACGCTTATGTATGAAAGGATTGATGAGTGTAGATGAAGCGAAAGAGATTTGTAAGGATCGTAAGAAGTGGAAATCTGTGATCTCTGCCTACCCCTATGGAAAAGAGGCCTGATTTTATGTATGTATTCCCACTTAGATATCGACGACGAGACGTCTTTATGATATAGCATACAAGACATTCCATTTCAAAAAAATGTGTTTCATGTTACAGGCAAGCAGCGGTTGTTGCGAGGCAGCATGCCGCGCGCCGGCGCCCTTTTGCTGGCAGTAGCGGCCGTACTGCTCGCCGCTGAGTGTGCGCATGCTTCTTACATTGATCCAGGTAATTATATAACGCTTATAAAACCTACTGTACATATACTGTACTGTATCAGCTGGATTGTCCACTACTGAACACAGCCCCCTATTATAGAGGAGTATGCTATAATTCCCACGCTTGGCAGCCGTCTTGGGGATCGCTGTGTGAGATATCAGTTCCTCAGAAAGCGCTCGAAAACCTTCTGGTGTGTTATCCTTAGTCGCCTCTTACGACACCCATGGGTAGAGATGGTGGGTGACATTCTAGTCCGGCACCCCACGGGTAGTGTGGCACCCCACGGGCAAAAGCCTTACACCCACCTCTTCAATACAGCTATTTTAGAGCCAGTAACAGTGTGGGTGTACACGTGTAGAGTGAACTTTAGAATAAATACCATACTATTTAACCGATACCTGGTATTCTACTGTTATCATTATTTTTACAGGGCTTCCTAAATGCCGCACGTCAACATAATATATAATAATTGTAAAAATGGTTACTATTAAGACAAGAGTATATACATGGGGCACAATAAAAGTTTTGTACTTCTAGCTAATCGGAACTATTTGAATTTCGAATGTTATATTTTTTGAAACGACTTGCAACCTTTTTAGTAATAATAATAATTGGCGGGAAATCATTTGCCAATTGTTTTTTTTTCACACATCAAAGTTCTACGTACGCAACGAAAATGGAATTCAGTCGAAAAGATTTTAGAGCGATGATTTTTTATGATTTTAAAATTCTCTCTCTCCGCAAAACTGTACCGATGAAAAAGTGTTAATGCCGTACGTATTCTATCATTTGATTACCCAGGGTGTTACAAAAAGTTACGACCAAAAAGCCGGGTTCTCCTACATCATGACAACGCTTCTTCACACACGGCCAACAAAACAAAGTCATTTTTAGCTTCCGAAAAAGTACAACTCGTCACCCATCCTACATATAGCCCTGACCTAGCACCCTGTGATTCCTGTATTTTCCCCAAAATCAAAGATTTGATGAGAGCTTTCACTTTTACCAACTCCCTAGAGGCAGTGATAGCGTTCAATCAGCACGTAGAAAACATGCCTTCATATCTGTGGTCCTCCTGCTTTAAAAAATGGTTCGATCGCATGAAAAGAATTTTAAAAAGTAAAGGAGAGTATTTTGAAAAGCGATAAACATAATATTTTGTTTATAACATGTTCTTTTCTTAAGTTACACAAAACATTTACCTACGTATAAATAACAATATTAAATGTTTTAAGAAAATATTAAATTAATATTTTAGAAAGAATACTTATAAAATATTTAAATTATATGGTGTGGCAATTCCGCCCAACTTTCCTGTTAGGCTGACGATAAACAGAAAAATTAGGCGGCATTGTCTTTAGACATATTTTTAAATATTTTAAGGGTTATAAAAAATCTAAAATATTGAATGAATGTTTTCTTTTTCTTATTATATTAGGTCCTTACATATGAAATTGGCGTTTTGTATGGGAGGAACAAAAAGTCGAATATTTTTTAATATAATATATTTAATTAATCAAAGTATGAACCATTATTTTCTATGCACTTTTGCCATCTCATAGGTAGTTCATTGATCCCTTTACTAAAAAAACCAGTCGGACGGGAATCAATAAAATCTTTGAAGGCGATTTGGACTGCCCCATCGGAGTTGAATTTTTTCCCTTGCAAGAAGTTATCCAAATTTCGAAAAAAATGGTAATCTGTTGGAGCAAGGTCCGGGGAGTACGGAGGATGTCTTAGACTTTCCAATTGAAGCTCTTCTAATTTAGTAGCCGTCTGTAGCGCAGTGTGTGGTCTAGCGTTGTCGTGAAGCAGCAGTGGCGTGGAGCGATTGACCAGCCTAGGTTGTTTAGCCGCTAGCTTTTCCATCATGGTTTGCAATTCCTGACAATAGACATCAGCCGTAATAGTCTGGCCAGATTTGAAAAAACTGTAATGAACAATACCGGCACTAGTCCACCAAACGCTTACAAGTAACTTTTTTGGGGTTAATTTTCGCTTGGGGCAGGATTTGGCTGGCTGGCCAGGATCTAACCATTGCGCTGAGCGCTTCCGATTATCGTAAAGAACCCATTTTTCATCACAGGTAATGATTCGGTTTAAAATACCTTCATTATTGTGCCGGTTTAGTAATGTAACGCAGCAGTCGACGCGCGTTTGCCGGTTTGTTTCAGTCAATTCGTGAGGTACCCACCTTTCAAGCTTTTTAATCTTCCCAATTTGCTTCAAGTGAATTAAAACAGTTTTATCACTAACATTGCAGCCTGCAGCTAACTCGGACGTGGTTTGCGATGGATCCGCTTCCACAATAGCCTTCAACTCTTCATTATCAACTTGAGTCTCAGGCCGTCCACGGGGCTTGTTCTGCAGGTCGAAATTTCCAGAACGAAAACGTTGGAACCAAAAACGAACTGTGTTTTCTTTTGCAACACGACCGCCATACACATCATTCACCCTTCGAGTTGTTTCCGCAGCACTAGTGCCACGGCGGAACTCGTACTCGTAAATAATGCGATATTTAAGGTTTTCCATTTTGTAAAATGAGTGACGCAAACAGAAAAAAACAGAAGAAAAAAAACAAATGAATGACGATCATCGAAGCACAAATACATGAGTCTATAGCTGTACAAATTTGAATTTGGAATTCCTTACCAAAGAGGAGAAATTCGTGATTAAAGTGGCCAGTACGAAAAACGCCAATTTCATATGTAAGGACCTAATATTAATTTATCTTTTGTATAGTTGAGTGGTTGTTGTAGGGAATGGCAAGTACTGGAGATAGAATGTGATAGAGGCTATATTTTAAAATTTTACTTAAGTATTTATTTTACAAAATACATAAATGGCACTTGATAAAACAAATTAAACGTCAACACTTTGGTATCTGAAAATTAATAGATTCAGGCGTTACTTTGCGGAAATCCATATTTAATAATAACAAATATTGTAAAAATAGTTTAAGAAAATATTAAATCAATATTTTAGTAAAACATTTAAGCAATATGAAAAATATATCTAGTGACAATTCCGGCTAATTTTCCTGTGAAGCCGACGTGACATCACAAACGCCACGCAGCCAAACCGGAAGAATTTTCAACGCGTTTTGCTTCTTCACGAACCATCTTCAGGAGGTCTTAACTCTTGATCGAGAAATTCGATTTATATTTTTAAGTGTTTTACTTAAATATGAGTGTAATGTTTGTATAAAGTATTTTTTTAAATATTTGTTATTAGTCTACGAATAAATTATTTATTTGTAGTTATTAGTGGTAACTGTGGCCATTTTGCGAATGCCCACCTGGCTAGCCACCACCCTCAAATAGAAATTTTGTCGTCAAGCACCTAAAGGTATGTTCCGGCAGCTGCCTTTGAAAATCAGTTATTCTAGGTTATCATTAACAACATATTCGACCACATCATCATTTATCAATGAATGAGCCGGTGGAAAAGACTAACATATCAACAATACAACAAAACTTAAAATTACGAGATTGCTTACGTAGATAATAGATATTGGTCTAAAAGATCCACCTATAGTTCATTAGGCGTCATTGCGGACGTTCTATCCTGCATTGTCGCCTCGCTTCCCACGCAGCGCAGTGCGATGAATTCTCCTTGAAAACAACCTGCAAATGTGATCGGATTGATAGATGGATCTATTAGGTCCTTACATATGAAATTGGCGTTTTGTATGGGAGGAACAAAAAGTCGAATATTTTTTAATATAATATATTTAATTAATCAAAGTATGAACCATTATTTTCTATGCACTTTTGCCATCTCATAGGTAGTTCATTGATCCCTTTACTAAAAAAACCAGTTGGACGGGAATCAATAAAATCTTTGAAGGCGATTTGGACTGCCCCATCGGAGTTGAATTTTTTCCCTTGCAAGAAGTTATCCAAATTTCGAAAAAAATGGTAATCTGTTGGAGCAAGGTCCGGGGAGTACGGAGGATGTCTTAGACTTTCCAATTGAAGCTCTTCTAATTTAGTAGCCGTCTGTAGCGCAGTGTGTGGTCTAGCGTTGTCGTGAAGCAGCAGTGGCGTGGAGCGATTGACCAGCCTAGGTTGTTTAGCCGCTAGCTTTTCCATCATGGTTTGCAATTCCTGACAATAGACATCAGCCGTAATAGTCTGGCCAGATTTGAAAAAACTGTAATGAACAATACCGGCACTAGTCCACCAAACGCTTACAAGTAACTTTTTTGGGGTTAATTTTCGCTTGGGGCAGGATTTGGCTGGCTGGCCAGGATCTAACCATTGCGCTGAGCGCTTCCGATTATCGTAAAGAACCCATTTTTCATCACAGGTAATGATTCGGTTTAAAATACCTTCATTATTGTGCCGGTTTAGTAATGTAACGCAGCAGTCGACGCGCGTTTGCCGGTTTGTTTCAGTCAATTCGTGAGGTACCCACCTTTCAAGCTTTTTAATCTTCCCAATTTGCTTCAAGTGAATTAAAACAGTTTTATCACTAACATCGCAGCCTGCAGCTAACTCGGACGTGGTTTGCGATGGATCCGCTTCCACAATAGCCTTCAACTCTTCATTATCAACTTGAGTCTCAGGCCGTCCACGGGGCTTGTTCTGCAGGTCGAAATTTCCAGAACGAAAACGTTGGAACCAAAAACGAACTGTGTTTTCTTTTGCAACACGACCGCCATACACATCATTCACCCTTCGAGTTGTTTCCGCAGCACTAGTGCCACGGCGGAACTCGTACTCGTAAATAATGCGATATTTAAGGTTTTCCATTTTGTAAAATGAGTGACGCAAACAGAAAAAAACAGAAGAAAAAAAACAAATGAATGACGATCATCGAAGCACAAATACATGAGTCTATAGCTGTACAAATTTGAATTTGGAATTCCTTACCAAAGAGGAGAAATTCGTGATTAAAGTGGCCAGTACGAAAAACGCCAATTTCATATGTAAGGACCTAATATTTATATTACTTACCTTAGTGAGCAAAGCGTGTATATGGGGTAAAAATGCTCGAACATGTTAATTTAAATCAGGCATCTGAACGTAAAAGATTTTCCGCTGTATAAGCTTCAGATAATGAGAAACGCCATTGTTACTTGTCTACAAGTCAGTGATACACATGCTACACGACGGCTGATTTGTTTCATCACTTCACTTCTTGCATATAGCTTGGTGGTAGGGTATTTACAAATGCCTGTCTAGGTAGTTACCACCATCAAGTAGAAAAATGTGGCTAATAATAAAAATATAAGTATTTCGGTAGCTATCTTTGAGAGCCAAATCCCTTCCTAGGTTTTTTTTTTTTTTTATGCCTGATAGGTTAGCCTTTGACCACTATCTCACCTGATAGTAAGTGATGATGTGGTCGAAGATGTTGTACAGGCTAACCTAGAAGTACTGGCTCTCAAGGACAGCTGCCGGAACACACCGTTAGGTGCTTGGCGACAGATTTTCTACTTGAGGGTGGTAGCTAGCCAGGCGGGCATTCGCAAAATGCCCTACCACCATGCAAAGGCCTGTTTACCATATCATCACTTTCCATCAGCTCTATTACCATTCAAAAACGTAATGTGGCGTTATTTTATATCGTACAAAGATCGTGAAATGGTATTCTTCAACTTTAAAAGCACGTTAAGAGCAAGTTACATTTGCGTATCGAAGAGATAAAAAAAAAAAAGACAGACTTCATACATAAAATACTCATTATTAGTGATAACTCAAATACTACTCGTCATATCTAACTCAAATATAAATGAGACCACATGAAAAGTACCAGCATTCAAATATAAAAAAAAAGTATTCGGTAAACTCTGTAAGAGGTAACAAACACAAATAATACCCATTTTGTTGGGCAGTCGTGTAACAAAACATTCGAATTGACAACCTCCTCCTTTATTGAATAACAACCACTTCTTTAGTATGGTATTTATGGAGAAAATGAAGGGGGATAGATAGTTCCTCTATAGAGAAGTGAAAAAACATTACACGTTCAAATACTTGCACCAAACCTTCAAGTATTTACTTTTAAGAGTGATCAAAAAGTGGATACTACCGTCTGTGATAAAAATTATTATGAGAGGTAGGTTTATGAACGTAACTCGAGAACATGACTTGTCCTTGTAGCGTACTGAATACCGTTTGGAGATTCCTTATCTATTTAGCGCGTTTTCAAACGCGTTATAGTTTACTGCACGTTATGAAGTCACGTGTTATATGCTAGGTATTTCTTGTGTGAATAAGGGCCGAGGTGAGATTGTGGTCAAAGAAAAAAAAAGATAGATTTAATGTGATTGATAATATGTAGTAGGTACTTATTATCGAATATATGGTTCTAGGTGATGACGATGTGGACGTAAACCTGTCGGAATACGGTGACGACCCGGCCGACTTGCAGCTGCTTCAGGATGTGGGAAAGTGAGTATTACCACCTTTCATATAAAGCTCTGATTTTCATGGTGAAAGTCATTCATGTGGCTGGTTTTTTAATACGGGATAGCTCACGTAAGTAAGTCAGATAGCTCCGACTATTCATTGATCGACCACAACCTGTGGTCTTTCTCACGGACAGCTCAGGGCATCTGCACGCTTTGACGACTCGCTTCGCAGTCACGCTGAAGACCATAGTGCATGTGTGTGACATATACGCGTGATCCCGTAATATGTAATAAAATAATTATTAAAATTTTAACGAAAACAAAACCGACTTCAACCATACACTCCTCAGATCTCACTCAAATTTAAATGGGACCACATTACTAAGACAAGCTTTCGAATGTAAAAAAAACCTTCAAAAAATAGATAATCGTTAGATCTGACTCAAATTTAAATGTGACCACATGACCAGGACCAGCTTTAGAATATAAAAAAACATCAAAATCGGTGCACCCATTATTAGCTAACACAATAAAAAAAAAAGTTGAATTGAGAAACTCTTCCTTTTTTTTGAAGATAGATAATTAGTGAAACCCACGTTAGAGTTTATGATAAAATTGGACTTTGTTTGCATAGTAGCGGATGAAAACATACAACTTCTTCGCAGCGTTTGTTCCGAAATAAATGTTTGAGACAGTAATAGCCCATTGGTAAGAGTTGGTAGGCTATCAGACGGCCGATCTTAAAGATTAAATATTACAATTGAGCAGCATAGTAGCGTGGTAGGACATTCTCCTTGCTTACCTACCTATCTTCAGGCCTAGGTAATTTAGTCTAGTGAATTGTTACATCAGTGATTAATTTTGTATAGATATGAATAAGTTCAAGTGAAAACCCGTTCTTCTCAAAAATAGTGTAATGTTGTAGGGTTCATCTATGTATGCACGTGTGTTTCCATTTTCTACCATAACTTTTAAATGATGAATTAATTTGGATGTATTCGTCTTATCTTATATCTTAGCTATCGATAGAATCCTTACGTCATTCCAAATGACACTGGCTTTAAATATTTTGGCAGTATTTGGACAGTGGTGTATTTTAAATTTTTATTAACTTTTTTCTAATGAAATGCTTCAGCTCTATAACAATCTGGAGTAAATTATTACAGTAAATACTACTATGCAAGATCAATCCAATAATGAGAAAAATAATAACTGGATTTAACTGGCAACTTAATTTGAACCGAACAATTTTCCCTTCCTAAAACCATCTAAAACTAATTTGATGTAATAATAAAAGGTTAAAACTAGTTAATTCTAGCAACTTTGTTTAACAGTTAATTACTGTAACTCCTAGGTAATTTCTAGGAAGCTCGAGGACATGTTTTTAATAATAATTAGAATAATAAACAATTTTAGCATAACCACGATAGATACAACAATTTCTAACCATTAACATAAGACGTTTGTAATTATATATTATTACCATAGCACTTTACAAAATCCATTTGGAATATATCTCCTTAGAAATATCCCTACAACTATAAAATTAAATTATTGAAAGGAATGTGAATTTATTTTTCGATTAAAGAAACCATATTGTTTGTGTGACATTATATAATGAACACGATTTTACTGCAATTATAAATGCACAGATGTATGTTGCGAAAAAGTAAATTTACTGAAACTACTGAAATCTGAAAAATTAACATATATACGACTCTGGAAAGTAGATTCATATTGTAGGCAACTTAATAACAGTAAAGAGTAAACAGCTTTTATATAAATGTTATAGGACTGTAAAAAATATCCTTGTCACGCTGTCACGCTAACGAATATGTCATGTAAAAAAGAAGAATGTGAAAGTTTCGTAAAATGTATTATTTGTAGAAAACTGATGAACTGTTTTCTGTTCCCTCAGAACATGAAATTTACTGGACCTAATCTTTTAAAAGTTTAGAATTATGAACAAACATTCTTCTTGAAATTACCGGAGTATTATATGACACTCTGTCCTAATTATGTAGATTATGCGTTACGTAGGTTATTGCAGATCTAATGAAAACTCAAACTCAATGTAAGCAGGGGTCATGAAATAATTGACTAGTCGGCACGCTCCTATATCGTTGCCGTGAGACCTAATAATTGGCATTAGTTGGCATAAAATGTATTGGTTCCTTCCAACAATAAGTCCTGGTACCCCGCACAGAAACTTAGGCTAGACTTCGATGATGTGGTTTCAGACGATCGTCGCTGATCTACGTTTTCAGACGTGCGTGCATCCGTCGCGGCGGCAACTGCGACCATCGACCGGGCGACTGTTGCCACTCGTCCTCCTGCCGCTGCAACCTCTGGGGCTCCAACTGTCGATGTCAGCGCATGGGCCTCTTCCAGAAATGGGGGTAGAGCGCCCGCCTCGGACGCAACGCGCCAGTGAAGCGTCGGCCAGCTCACGCCAGCCGACTTGACCGCCGCTTCACCGCCCGCGACAACCACAGCAAACACACACGGACCCGTTTTCATCCTTCATTTCCTTCTTTTGAGAGATTCGCCAAAACAGGGACCTAGATTTATTTCGGAAATATTTTTGGATCGTTTACATCTGATTATGTTGGGTTTCTCTTCCGTCTGAGCGGGTCAGGTGTCCGCTTACTCGGTTGGGCAATCACCCAGCCTTATTGCCCAATCAGTACGCCAGACAACAGCCTGCCCCGCCAGACCCTGTCACTGTCGCGAGCGACCAGTCCGTGGTATCTTCTTAAGTTCTCTTTTGTTCCACCATGGGACTAGTCGTCTCACCGACAGCTTTTAACTCTTAAAATGTATGTATGTAGAGTTAAGTAAACTAAAAGTAGAAAAATAAAAAGTAGCTAAATTTGGTGGTAAACTTATGTCAATAGGAAGTAGAGAAAATAGTAAAAAAAATCTTAAATAAATGTTTTAGATAAGAAGAGAGTATCGGTAAAAAAGAAAACTTGGTGAAAGACGCTATAATAAGCCTTTATATAACTACGCCACTTGTATTTGCGATTGGCAACTTAGAATTTTAAAAATTAAGTTTAATGTGTCAATATATATTATTCGTATAATAAAAAAATGGTTTATAATATGGTATGTATCGTATCACGTCTCCCGGACAGGGGTTTATGGTATGCAGCAAGTAGTTTCATCTGTATGTAGCTTCTTATATATTGTACGTTCCTCAATGTGGAATATGATAATGAATTAATATACTATTGGAATATGGAAAATGAATTATATTAATAAATGTTTATCGACGACGGTGGTGTTATTATTTAGTGGTGTTCTACCCTTTTTATATATTTTATATAGTGACGGAACAAGCTCGAGGCCCACCTGATGTTAAGCGGATTAACCTCTGCCTATAATAGACGCATTTCAACACAAATCTTGAATTGCACTGCACTTAGAGACATAGTTGTTAAGTCTCATGTGCCTGTAATTTCCTGCAGAGCCCACTGGCTCTCAAGGACTCCTACCGGAACACACCGTTAGGTGCATGGCGGCAGATTTTCTACTTGAGGGTGCCAGAGCTAGCCAGGTGGGTAATCGCAAAATGCCCTTCTATCATACGGTGAAGCTCAAGCCGGCGGTGGGGATCGGACCAGGGACCTGTGGCACGGCAGTCCATAGCTATAACCGCTCGGCCATCATTGCTTCACCTGTACGTATTTCATTATTCTTTCACTAGAGGACACTTTAGCACTTAAGCATTCTACAAGCATTTAGCCCACTTATTTAGAAAATGTGTTTGTATGTAAGAAACTATCAGCTGGCATCAGTAAGAATATAGTAACACATTAGAATTTCTAAAAATATAGTTTAACAACAGAAGTATGTTTTCATGTTCTGCGGGGATGCCCACCAATATGGGCTCCTGATGAAGACTAGACTGAGAGCCAATACTTCTGACTGAGAGCCAGTACTTCTAGGTTAACCTGAACAACATCTTCGACCACATCATCACTTACCATTAGGTGAGATAGTGGGCAAAGGGTAACATATCCGGCATAAAAAAAGACCTAGTAAAAAGACAAAAAATCTACAGACATTTTCTATGAATAAAAATTTACTTAATATGTCACCTTGATTATAAACACATAGGGCTCATTGAAAGATTTGCAATTCTGGGTATGACCGACGTCGAATGCATATATTTTTCCTCGTACAACTTTCGCACCGTCACGTGTGGGTCAGACGACCTTCTAATCTTTAAGGAGTTAGTTCTAAAGCCTAAGGAACCCAAGAGAAACTAGGTGGGATACAGAGGTGGTTATGGATAATACCAATACAATGTTTTATACGTTACAATAGTTTTCAAAACTTTTAAATGATATGGCGTAAGTAGAAAGCTGTCCAGAAATGTCAAATATGATCAATACTTTTTTTCTTTTATGAACTGATATCGACGCATAAGCCGCCCGCCTACGTAAGTGTACCACCTTTCTCGCTTTGCTTGACACTGACTCGTTCAAGTGCAGTGCATATTTTTTTTTTTGCCTCATAGGTTAGCCTTTGACCATTATCTCACCTCATCAGGTGAGATAATGGTCAAAGGCTAACATCACTTACCATCGTAAGTGATGATGTGGTCGAAGATGTTGTTCAGGCTAACCTAGAAGTACTGGATCTCAAGGACAGCTGCACACCGTTAGGTGCTTGGCGACAGATTTTCTACTTGAGGGTGGTAGCTAGCCAGGCCAGCATTCGCAAAATGCCCTACCACCATGCTATAACGACTGCCATCTTAAGACGACAACCGAGACCGACGGTTTAACGTGCCCTCCGAAGCACGGAAACGCTCAGTAGTAATGTCACTAGCGGTCACCCATCCAACTCATGACCGCGCGCGACGTTGCTTAATTTTGCTGATCGGTTGAGAACAGCTAAGTAAACTTCGCTACGAGCGCTTCAAAACGCATTCACGAAACGTTATATCTTATATATGTCTTGTTCACTTGCTACAGTGTCTTTCACGCCTAAATACAGTATTGCTTTCATACTACTACTTCGAGCCATGATTTCAACTATGACACTGCGGTGGTCTCTTGTTCAAGAGACCTACCACGAATACTAATCGGCAAAACACTCAAGTGAGGGATGAATACGTAATCCGTGTTTCAAGCATATCAGACGCTGATCATCAGGACGAGATCACAGCAGCGTCTGCAAACTTCCGGAGGGCAAGGAGCTGTTTCACGAAATCTTCACTTCAAAAATACATTAGTCATGTAAAAAAAAAAGTTCCGTTTTTTTTTATTGGATAGGAGGGCAAACGAGCAGGCGGCTCACCTGGTGATAAGTGACCACCGTCGCACACGAATATCCGCAACACCTGAGGTATCGAGGATGCGTTGCCGGCCTTTGAGGAGGGAATATGCTCTCTTCTTGAAGGCCCCTAAGTCTTATCCGTTCGGAAATACTGCACCTGGCAGCTGGTTCCATATTGTGGCAGTGCGAGGTAGAAAATGCCGTGAAAATCGCAAAGTTGTGGACTTCCAGATGTCGACATGAAATTGATGAAACGTCATGCTTTGTCGGGACGTTCGATGGCGAAATTAGTTATAATAGCTGTTCTAATTAATTTATATATTAGTTATAATATTAACGTTCCAAATTCAAATTTCTCTCCATATAGTAGCAAACATTTTGAAGCGCTCGTAGCGAAGTTTGTTTTGCCGATCGGCTAAGTTAAGCAACGTCTTCTGCAGTTATGACATGGACGGATGACCACTAGTACATTACTTCTGAGCGCTTTCGAAGGACACGTTAAGCCGTCGGTCACGGTTGTTGGCTTAGGATGACAGTCGTTATAGCTTGGTGGTAGGGCATTTTGCAAAGGCCCGCCTGGCTAGCTTGATAGCGTGGTCCCTCAAGTAGAAAATCTATCGCCAAGCATCTAATGTTTTGTTCCGGCAGCTGTTATCTCCTCCGGCAGGTTAGCCTGAAAAACAGCTTCGACCATATCATCAGTTACAATCACTTACTATTCATATATAAAATCATAGAAAAATTACAATGCATGTCAATTAAAGCTTAAAAATTAAAATTAATTGTTAAATATTCAAACAATTGGATATTACAATCACAAATACGTCACTCACGAAGTAGGTATGTACTTCGCTTACAGTAACAGTTACTGAGTTACTAATAATATATTCCTAGAATGTTGTGTTTGCGGATCGATATAAATTCTTATACTATATACAGTAACAGTTACTGAGTTACTAATAATATATTCCTAGAATGTTGTGTTTGCGGATCGATATAAATTCTTATATCGATCCGCAAACACAACACTCAAAGTTTGTCGTCCAGGAGAGCATTCGATGCAGCGAGTGTTCAAGACAGGGAATAATGCATGTTATCTGCCCGAAGGTAATTTTTCAGACTGTAAGGGCAATTTTCACGTTGGCAACAAATCGCCCTTACCGTTCTTAAAATAGCATATATTTTTCCTCGAACAATTTTGAACACCGACACGTACAGGTCAGATGACTTTCTAACCTGTAAGGAGAGAAGAAACCCAAAAGAAACTTGGTGGGTATGGATAATAACCATACATTTGCTTCTTTGTATAAGAATCTTAGCTTTCGAAACATTTTCGAGTTAAAATGTGTACCATCTCTCATGTAGATGCCATACACATGCACTGAGTTTTATCACCTCGAACATCGTGATTAATCTTTGAATGTCGTAGAACAAAACCCATTCTGCGAAAGGGTTTCATGCTACCGTTGACGGTAGTGAAACAGTAGTGGTTGAAGGTTGTATCCTCTTTGACGGTTACGATGTGATGGAGAAAGATCGGTTACTGGCCAAAAGTAAGCAAATATTTAATAAAAATGATGCAGGGCAATATTTCCTTCTTACTAAACTCTTGTGCATGTGAAAGCCACCCACTCAACACACTTACTTTAGACATTTAAATTCACTTTTAATGTCCATACTCCACTGATACACCGCATCAATGTCACATCACTGCGCAAGACAGTCGTCCTCCTTTTTGATTGTAAATCGTCAGCATAGAGCGAATGCCCTCCTGGCTAGCTACTTTCAAGTAGAAAATCTGTCGCCAAACACCTAACGGTGCATTCCACAAGTTAAAATACAGATTGTCTACTTGCCTTTGTCCATCTATAGTCGAGTTGAAATATATTCGATAAAGGACGGAAGGTTAGTGTTGACTGATCGTTACTGTCTAAAACCATCCTCGTTATCCATGTTCACGGATAGTTCTGTCTGTTTGCAATATATAATATAAAGGAATAGAACAATATTCTTCAACAGCTGTTCTGTTTAAGCTTTTAAGAGACAGAGTCTTTCTTGCTTGCTCTCTTCCATAACAAAAGATAAACTAAACCAGTATTTAACGTAAAACATTGCATAACCCATAGATATAAAAAAAGGTTTGCATATAGTTAACGCTTCTTCACTTAAGGTGATATCACTTTGAAGATTCAGTCTCTATCAGCTTAAAAAAAACTACAGTAAAAATCTGTGAAAGCTTCAAAAACTGGTACACAACTCGGAAGCTTACCTTTATATTTCATATTTGAGTTAAAACCTAACCTGGATCTCAAACTAGATACTTAGGTCATTTCAGATCCGATGAGGATTGCTCTTAATGATGTTCTTTATGTAAGTTACTTGAGACCAGTAACGAAACTTGATCCGGTCTCAGTGAGTCTCAAAAAGGCAAATTTTGAACATGGTTGTTAGAAAGAGTGTATGCGTTATGGATATGAGTAAAATATGTAATATTCTAAATTATATGACAAATATATATCTGATCCGAAAACACGATTCCATATATTTATCTTGATAGAAAAAAAAAACATGAATACAGTTCTAAAATTTCGCTTATTCAAGTTTTGTCTGTCGGTTTGTCTATACAGGGTTATTGGAAAAATGCTAACAACCTCTTAGAGTTGACTTCAGTAAGTCCTAACAAACATTTTTAGTAGAATGTTTTTTTTTTTTTATTTGTGTGAGACGGAATAAGCACGAGGGCCACCTGATGTAAAAAGTTTCTTCTGCGGTTGCGCGTTCTTCGGCAGGCTCGCGTTGTCTTTTACTAAGAGACACAGCACTTATAAGTTTCAGACAGTAAGAAGATGCCTATTCCTATGTAAAAAAAATATGTAAAAAATATAAGGTTGTTAGCATTTTTCCAATAACCCCGTATAGTAAGTCTTATCAATACATATATTATTTCTAATTATCGGTAGCAACCATGTGATAAAGAACTTTAAATATTTTTATTATTTAGTAACCGGCTAGGCGCGTAATATTTACCGGATGTGCACAGCGGCGAGCGCGGGCCTCAGCACGTAACTGAAATATTTAAATATGTTTACCGTTTTAAACAATAATAATTTTTGAAGCGCTCGTAGCGAAGTTTGCTTTGCTGTTCTTAATCGATCAGCAAAGTAAAGCAACGTCCGCCGCGGTCATGAGTTGGGTGGGTGACCGCTAGTGACATTATTACTGATTCCATGCTATAGAGGGCACGTTAAGCCGTCGGTCCCGGTTTTCGTCTTAGGACGGTGGTAGGGCATTTTGCGAAATCCCTTCTGGCTAGCTAGCACCCCCAAGTTGAAAATTTCTCGCCAAGCACCTAACGGTGTGTTCCGGCAGCTATCCTTGACAGCCATCACCGACCATCAAGTGAGATAGAGGTCAAAGGCTAACCTATCAAGCATAAAAATAGCTAGTTTGCCCGTGGGGTGCCGGTCTGAATATCCCAATTGCTACATGTGGGTGTCGTAAGAGGCGCTTAAAGGTAATGTACCGGAAGGTGGGCAGCAGCGCCTTCTGAGGAACAGACATCTTAATCTGCTATCTTCAAGGCGCCTGCGAAACGGGGGGATTATGGCAAAGCCCTCTCAGTGGGAGAGGCTGCGTTCAGCAGTGGACTGCAAAACGGCTCACCGTTTTGCAAAAATGGCACACTAAGGGCGAAGGACAGAGACTCATCTCTGTCCTTCGCCCTTAGTGTGCCATTTTTCAAAGACTACTTTGTCTTATAAGTTGGCATCGGACTGGACCACTATGGCCAATTTATGAATGAAATTCTATTGTTATAATTATCGCCGATGCCAATGGGTTAAAGAAAAGTGCAGAAAAGTGTTGTAAACCATTCATTGGCTTCGTTTGCTACCAGCTGGAATGTATCTTGAACCACATAATAAAAAGGACCAAAAGGATCACTCTGCAAAGCCTTTCCAATAAATAAGCGAATCTAGCGACGACGCAATTAAGTGCACTTCAGCTCGCAAAGCACGGAGTATCTAATATTCATATTCACCTACAAGGCGTCTCTATCTATCGCATAGCTCTGATCTCTTCTGACGTGGCACCCACCGTACAATTATCCCGTCCGGATGGATATGCCGATGTACCTGTAGCTTTGCACCTAAAGTGCGGAGCGAACCGGTAAGAGTACCAGGCCTGCTTGAACTTACATTTAGTGTCAGATATATAAATTTTACAACAAATGCAATATTTAGCAACAAGTGCATGAGATCGAATTTATAGCCGGCACGCTGCTTTACTATTATCGCCTGATTATATTTTCGAGCAAACAAAATTTGTTTTCGATGTAACTTGTACTTATTTTTAGTAGGCGCAAATGGCTTTACTCATATAATCTTTATTTTTTATTACTGTTCTAGTAAATGGACCATGAAAACATAAGTACGAATTTTAAGAAAACATCAAATTAATACTTTAATAAAACACTTAATAAATATAAAAAAATACATCTAGTGACAATTCCGCCTAATTTTCCTGTTAAGCCGATGTGACGTCACAAACGCTACGCAGCCAAGCCAGAAGAATTTTCGACGCGTTTCGCTTCTATACGAAACATCCTCAGGAGGTCTTGACTCTACGAGCGCACGATCGAGTATAATTATGCAAAGCTTATCTCACACGACATATTTCCGGCAGGAAACGTCCCTAAAAATTTTTCGTTTTTGTGTATAGCCCTTCCTTTATTCATTTCCGTAGAATATAGTAAATATTAATGTTTCTTGAAGGACTGTACTGTGTTAGCACTGTTGAACATAGTTAGATTTATAGAAAATTCTTTATTTGCATACATTAAAAATAACATTACAATACACGTACACAAATGACGGTCTTATTGCTCAAAGCAATTACTTCCAGACAACCGAACCGAACCTTTGTCACCTCTAACAACTCCAGTGGGAAGATATGGGGGATGGGGAAGCAATTCTAGCCCGGCAATCCACAGGATAATAATAATAATAATAATAATAATCTTTATTTAAAAAGTGTACATGGATTCGTTCTTAAAAATTAGCTAGTAAAATGATCATTTATTTGTGCAAGAGTATCTGCTGCTGAACTAGGTTCATCACCCGTGTTTCAGCATACAGCGCTCTTCCCCGAAACGATAAAACACTATTTAGATTTATATCACCGCAAATAAGAATACTTCCTTTTCTTCCATATTATTCAGTTTTAGCCACCGATTACTTAGATATGTGTTATAGCGTTTCGCCGGAGGTACGAACTTCTTCTTTTGTTGCTATGCTCGACAAGACAAAAATTATGTCTAATGTCCATGTTGCACCCGTAGGTCCTTGTAGTTATTGGGAACAATACGCTTGAAGTTGTTGACCATGATGATGGTGGATGGACAGGATGGGTAGCGTTCGGGAAGTTACGCGACATCTTCTTATCGAACATCCCGCAGAGCCTGAAGGCCAAAGCCTTCAACCAGTGTATGTTGCCAGTGCTGACATATGGCACAGAGACGTGGTCCTTAACTGTGGCCCTTATGGACAAGCTCAGAGTCGTTCAACGAGCTATGGAGAGAGCTATGCTCGGAGTTTCTTTGCGCTATAAAATCCGGAATGTGGATATTCGCCAAAGAATCAAACTCACCAACACAGCTTTCAGAATTTGCAAGTTGAAGTGGCAATGGGCGGGCCACATTGATGACATTGTAAAAGTCGCGGGTAGCCGATGGTTACAAGCGGCTAATAGCCGTTCTTTATGGCGTTCTATGGGGAGGCATTTGTTCAACAGTGGACGTACTTCAGCTGATGATGATGATGTAATTTATGTTGACTGTGAATTACTGTTTCCACCAATAAAGAGTTTATGTCCACACACAAACAAAGCGCCTGTCTAAAATGAGTTAATGAGAAAAGTATTATCTAGCATTACCTACCTCATGGCTGCCGCAACTTATTGGTCTCTGGCCGCAACGTCCTGTCACGTAACTTTATGTGTAATTTTACAAATTTCGTGTTAATTGGTAAAAATTACTTCATTTTCAAATACGAAATTGTGTCTTCTCGCATCAAGACACGCGGGCCGCGATCCCCGATCGTTTCCTGTTTGTTCAAGCGCGATCGGAGCAATAATTTTTAAAATATAGGTAAGCTAAAATTGGATTTTCTACATACATATTCGCCATCCCACCCTATAGGTACAGATTACATAATAGGGATGCTATAGTTCTGATAATGGTTGTTAGGCCCTTCTCACATTACGTATACCTACAGGCGACTAGTATCCTAAAAGCTATGCTTCACAGTCGGCAACGAGCCTCCCACCATGGTTGACAACCGTGGTTTACACCTGTGGAGATGGTGGTTTGCCATCAAATTATGTTTGACCTTCCAACGCTCTCGGCGGGCGAGCATGCGTTGGCGACCGCGATGAGCAACCACTATTTCCGACTGTGTGGACGCCGCGCGCCGGTTGCACACCACGCGAGGGCAGTATGTCGCTGCAGCCGGCGAGAGAGAATGCATGGCGAGAGCGCACGCACAACGCGTTTCCCTCTTTGATATACGTAGGTTTAAAAGCCACGACCATATAAAACACATTCTAAATTACGGAAGCTTCATCGCATGGTGGAAGGGCAAGCCAGGCAAGTAGAAAATCTGTCGCCAAACACCTAACGGTGTGTTCCGGCAGCTGTCCTTGAGAGCCAGTGAAATCACAGGCACATGAGACTTAACAACTATGTCTCAAGATGACGGGCGCAGTGCAATTCGTTACTTGTGACGAAATGCATCTGTTATAGGCGGAGGTTAGTCCGCTTAACATCAGGTGATTGGGGCTTGTTCCGTAACAATATCTAAAAAAAACAAAAAAACAACAATATTTATATATATATATATATATAGGTTAGTGTAGATATGATAGATAGGATATATATGTCCTATAGGTATGTAGGACATTCATTCCATATTATTTTTTCACAGTTGTAAACCCATGGTTGCCAACTGTGTAGATCAGTTTTAAGACAATATCATGTAAATGTATTTGGGATACTCAGTGCCGACCCCCGACTCACTAAAAGCTAATATGTATAGTATTTAATCCGACTATATAAGGAAAGTATATATATTTATACTTAGTGTATATATACTCAGTAACGTGAGTAGCCCTCCCTGTTTAAAATTAATTATATATATATATGTATATACCTACATTAGGAGGTTTCTAAAGTAGGTATTATATGTGATATAACTTAATTCCACTGAACGAAGCCGCGGGCGTATAATATAGAATGAATGTCGTACGTACCTATAGCACATATATATCCTATCTACACTAACCTTTATAAATATTGTTGATACACTATATTTCAATTTATTACATAAATACCAACTGCTACTGCTGTAGAAATTATTTAACTTTGATACCAAGCTAAGATAATAAATCATACAATTGGCCATTGCGTCATTAGGCGTTGAGCTCAATTTTTGTTTACGAGTATTTCATTTCCATTCCAAAATTTAGAATGCATTTTATTTGGTCGTGGCTTTTATATCTACATATCGTAACGCGTTATTAGCGCACGCATGTTGCGTGCGCTCGCAACATGCGTGCGCTCTCGCCGGCTGCAGCCATGCTGCAGCGACATACTGCCCTCGCGTGGTGTGCAACCGGCGTCACACAGTCGGATATACTGGTTGCTCACCACGGTTGACAACGCATGCTCGCCCGTCAAGGGCGTTCTAACATAATTTGGTGGCAAACCACCATCTCCACAGTTGTAAACCATGGTTTGCTACCATGGTGGGAGGCTCGTTGCCGACTGTTTAGCACCGCTTTTATGGTGACTTAAACGCTCCGCTGTATTCAACGTCGAATACCTACATTAGAAAAAAATAGTATGTACCTAGTTATTTTACGGATATCGAGTAGCAGACACGTAGGTATATATCTGGCATAAGTATTGCCCAAGTATCATCACTTGTGTTGTGTGGTAGGGCTGCCATCAGTCCGGGATTCCCCAGATTTGTCCTAGTTTAGAGGGAGTCTGGGGGGCGACCGGTAGGGTTTTTCCAACAGTGTCCACTTGTGTCAAGGGAATCCAGATTGATTGAAAGATAAGCAATTAATTGAAACAAATCTGGGTTAAAAATTAATTCGTAAGCTGCATTCAAGTTAACTCCGGCGCGCAGCGCTGCTTTACCACAACAGAACGTCACCCGCGTACGCCGGCCCCCACCATAAAGAATTTCCGCCGATCCCGATCATTCACTCAGTGTCGCAGTTTTGGCAATAGATCTAGAACATTTCTAGTGTCTTTAGCGCTTTTTTTCTCATTACCATACGCTAAAAATATTTAGTAATCTGGCGGAAAACATGATAATTTTGATATTAGGGGCAACCCGTGTCATATTATGAGTTTTTTCGCTAGTTTCGGGGCAATGGATGAAGCAGAAAATCCCACTCAACATACACACGGTTTCTTCTCTGATCAAAATAAAGTATTACGGGGGTGACATGGTCAATTATTGACAAAACCTCCAAGAAATAAAATAAAGAAAATATATAAAAAAAGTATGAGTTTTAGTATCTGAGTTGCTTTGATTTCTACAAATTAATGTTAGAAAAGAAAGATCATTTTGGCAAAAATTTTAACATCTGAAAAGTACTGAAATAATTAAAAAAGATCTTGAGCTCCTGGCTGGCTGGCGCCTGGCTAGCGACCACCCTCAAGTAGAAAATCTGTCGCCAAGCACCTAACAGTGTGTTCCGGCAGCAGTCCTTGAGAGCCAGAAAAATTACAGGCTAATGAGACCTAACAACTGGACGTCTCAGTGTGACGGGCACAGTGCAATTCGTCGTTGACGAAATGCGCTTGTTATAGGCAGAGGTTAGTCCACTTAACATCAGGTGGGCCTCGGGTTAGTTCCGCCATAATAACATTACAAAAAAAAAATGCTCGTCAAAATTTTAACTTGTTACTTACTTTAAAGGGGTATGGGTAATTTTGTTCGGACAGTGGCGTCATTTTTTTTCTGTGCGGCCTCTCATTTGTTTATTATTATTTTGTAGTAGTACATCAATGAACATATAATAGCGTGCCCGCTTTGCTCTAAGTAATATGGGGGCTGACATATTGGAGTTTAAAGTTATGATTTTTACATTAATAATATTACTATATCATCCAAGTAAACAATTATTGACAGCCCGATTGTTGTACTTATTATGGCGGTATCTAATGGAGTTAGTATCATAATACAATAAAATAGTTCTGCAATCTTTGTTTTGGTGACATTTACGTTCTAATATTACATTTATTTAGAAGAATCCAATTGGATGGGCAGTGTTCGAGAAATTACGCAACATTTTCTCGTCTAACATGACCCGCAGGGCCTGAAGACCAAAGTCTTCAACCAGTGTATGTGTCATGTGGCACAGAAACGTGGTCCTGCGAGCGACTCTGAGCTTATCCATAAGGGCCACAGCCCTTGTGGATAAGCTCAGAGTCACTCAACGAGCTTTTTTTTGTGGGTTTAAAGTTACCCGCGTCCGTAAGATATACCCTCGAGATCCTACTAGTGTCCCACACGTGGTGACTAATTACTGGTGGTAGGCTTCGGCTGCGGTTTGAACCAGCCACCGAATAAAGCGAAGCCGCCAAGCGGCTCTGCCGTGTTCCGGCACGATATTCGGAGCAACCATCAAGGAGGGTAGGTCGGGTCAGTTGCACTGCCAGAGATGTTTGTTGGCATAGGACGAAGAACCGTTTTGGCGGACAAGTTTTGGATAGCAGCGGGATCCGAGGCACGGTTATCCGCTGGCCGACTGCAGACAGTAGAAGGCCACACACGAAAGGCTGCCCCGCCATCTAGTGAAAAATCCTGGGTGCACCATCGTGCTGTTTGGCGCACGGATGAGAGGACCCGAAGGACATTTCTGGGGGGGCTCGGGCGTCCCCACGGTCTCCGGACTAGTCTCCAAATGCTGCGATATCGGAGTTGTGTGCCAATGAGTCGGCAGTAGGTAGCGTCTCGTCCCACTGCTGTCCTCCTACCTTATTTCACTCTACAGTATGAAGAATAGGAATAGGACATAGGCTCAAAGAAAATTCTCTATGCCAGTGTCTACCGAACGCATAGCGGTGATCAGGAGACGACCAGGCTTATTGACTCTCTAAGTGCGATGGCAGATGTGGCACAACATCAGTACCCTTCCGCTCAGTTAGTGTTATTAGGGGATTTCAATGCCCACCAACAGGACTGGCTGTTCCCACACCAGAACCCTGACCACGCTGAGAGAGAGACGCATAAGCTAGCCTTCACGTTAAATCTCACCCAGCAGGTCCAAGGCGCTACAAGGGTTCCTGACGTTATAATATAAATTATATATATATAACTAAGTCAATATAAATAAAGTCGTTAACCACCAGTTTTTTTTTCAAACATTTTACATTGGCAACGCAAATATTAGGTACATTATATAACTGAAAGTTTCGTTATTGATTGTAAAGTTAGGATTAATCACTACTTTCAATTTGAATTATATTATAATACAGGGTATTTGTATATAAACTTAATTTTAGTATTATTTATCAGCATCAACAATCGATCATGGGGGAGCACTGTTATTACAAGATAAGGTCCCTTATATTAATCAACTAATTTTTGAGATTTGCCGTCGTGAGATGTATGACGCTCGACACGCGCTAAATCATCCTTATCATACTAGGTTATCTATGTTTTTTTAAATCGTTCTGCCTCTTTTAATTGTTGGCATGTTATGTTCTGATTAGCATCTTCCCGCAAATCTTCAAGCTCTTCAATGGGAGTTTGGTTTAAGGTATCATTTATATAGAACTCATGATCCCTTCAGCCCTGCTAGTAACGTTAAAGCCATATAATAGCTCAGATGGACTTTCTTTTAGTTGTTTCATGCTTAGTTCTCAGAGAAATGAATAAGTAAGAGGGAGTCTAATGAAAATCAAAAATGAAGCATCAATTTCGGCCAATTTTATGTAAGACACAACTCACTCACACAAACGTATCCAAATTCGGCCAATTTTGTCCTCATTCACGATATACCGTCGCACATTACACACGTCACACATAACGGAATTAATAAATTTAAAACCGACTTGAGTATTAAAACACACGTAAGTATTAAATATAATGTACTTTCTTTAATATTATACAACGTAATTTAGATTATAATTTCGAATAGAAATGTAAACAAAAGTGTTGCCAGACATACATGTTTCCAAAAGTGTGCAGTTTTTATTAGTCGGTTCGTGTATCTGTAACATTATATACTTTATATCTAAACAAGCGTATGTTTATTAGGAAAAACTAGGCATTAACTCTCAAACTTAGACATACTTTGATAGTTCTAAAATATTTGAGTACTTGCTCTGTTTCATTAAACTGCGCCGCCTGAGCGCCAACCTTTACAACCCTATCCTCCACTCCGTAAAACGAACAGTTAAAATATTGTTTTCCAAAAAACTACGAATAACAATATTCGTAGCCAAAAAAAAAACAACGATACAAAAGAACGAACCTTTCAACGAACCTTCGCGTAATAATAGTGCTCTAGTGAGTTCCCATATTTAACTTTTTTTTGAAAGCATCTAAGTAAGAAGCTCGGCATAAACCTCGCATTTTTTCTCTCTCGTTGAGTCGTATCATATATGTTACCGTGATCACTTGACAGCAAGTGAGCCTTCCCACGATCACAGTTACTTGGCCTGGGTCCAGAGGCTTTCCCGCAATCTCGTTCATATCGCTCAATTTTCCGTTCATGATCGCTTGACCCAATTTCTTGGGTCTTCCCGCAATCATGATCGTTTCGCTCATTTCTCCGATCATGATCACTTGGCCCAATACCTTGGGCCTTACCGTAATCATGATCGTTTCGCTCAATTCTCCGATCATGGTTACTAGACCCCATTCTTTGGGCCTCCCCGTAACCATGACCGGGCTCATGCCCAATAGTTTTATTATTCATATCCTTTGTTGATCTGAAACTTAACAAGAACAGCTTAGAAACTGACTTTCGTCGTAAGCTAAATTTAACACCCATTACATAAAAAAAAAACTTGAGAATAAACCTAAACAAAGAGTTCAGTTTATACTAGTATATAGTATTCCTTTATTATTTCATTCTTTAAACTTGCTTTGATAAGTGTTACAGAATACGAACAAGTTTAGTCAATACCAAATAATGAGTTTAGTTATAATAAGTGTAAAAGAAAAATTAAAATAAAACAATATACATGAATCAATGACAAAAATTGTAATCTGTAAAATTTATTATTTAATTGACGCATATAAATAAGTTTGGATGTGGCATATCGGCTATAATCTACATTAGTATATCAATATTTCTAGAGCAACAATAAACGGGGGAAGAAAAAAAACTTTGCTATCGAGGACTGGATAGACTATTAACACGAGCTGCCACTATTCTCTTTATGTTATAAACGTTACAATCGTTTATTAAACATAATATAATTATTATCTTTGTAATTAACAACGGCTACATAAACGAAGAAAAACAAGATACCAATAAAGTTCCCAGCTGGGCGTTTGTTCATTATTTAATTTTAGTCAGTATTGCTGTTAATACGATGAAAAAGGAGAAACGATTATGACAAAAAAAAATACTTCCGTTTTTGTAGGCGTAGTGCAGGAAAATAGATAAATATTTCCAGTCGTCCCACTTCTGACCTTATAGGGGGGGGGTCAGTGGGGTAAATACAAACTCCTCATATATATATCCACTCTTTCGTATAATATCGTTTTCTCTTCACTGTCACATAATCACCACTTATCACTTTACACTCATTTATAATTTAGTAAATGAATTATAGATTACTCTAATAGCAATATTACTCTTAGCACGACCGTTCTGTTCGGCACCGAAAGCGAGACTGCCTTTTGCAATACTCGTGTGGCGGCCATCTTGGCGTTACATGAAACGTCACTATGGCGCCACTTAGTACTTCTGTAGTCAACTGCGCTTCTTATATGAGATCCACTGCATGACAGCACATATTCTTTGCCACCCTGCCGTATTTTTCAAAATTTCTCATCTTGTTACAAAGACTGAGACATTTTCGCCGCAAACAGCGGTCATTAATAACTTTACTAAATTAATAAACTAAAGAAGTTTTTTATGAATGCTGTGAAGTTATTTGTTGTAGTATGTAGTTAAGTAAAACAGTTGGAAAATATGGCTTTCTCGTTTTTTTTTCCGAAGGTGTCGAAGAATACGACTAACAGAGTTTTGAGAACCCAATGCATCAAGAATTTTGGGTCGCGGTGGTGATTCATAAGATTAAAAGTATGGATTGTGCGTGAGAATATGAACGAAAACTTGACAACACTGACAGAGCATAGTACTTAAATCTGCTAAATCAGACCAAGAGAATGAAAAGAAAATATGAAAAATGGAACTATTTAAGAAATTAAAAGTAACATTTGAATTCAACGACCCTGGCAACACTAGTAGCTGTCACTGTCAGTCAATGACTGACGGTCCTTTACACTATTGCTCGCCTGTTCACTTCACTCGGGTCGCGTCGCTCGCTCTTGTCTTGCTGACGAAACGAAAATACGAACGAAACCAGTTTTCATTTTCAGGTACAATTCAAATCAAGTGTTCTTGTCTTTTATTTGCGACGCGCGCTTAAAATTACCGCATAGTACCCAGATGCCTATTAAACATATGCCAATATCCTTAAATTAAGATTCTGTGAGTTGTGCCGTCCAGTTTGCATATAAGACAAACGCAAAAGTTATTTGTAAACGGATCAAAAAGAGAAATGGTGTTTTTAGTGCCTGAACCACTATCATATTCTATAAAATGTGATTTGTTACGATAGTGTTAACTTTTTCGTATGTTATCACAAATAAGTGTGTGTGCTATTTAATTGTAATCAATTTTATTGTGTTGCATACTTGAGTGAACACCGTGTGACTTCCTCAAGACGAGTTCGCTAGTCAAACGTGAACGTAAGTAAAAGTAACAAAATAACTGTTATTATCTCGCCAATCTTGTCTTCTATGTTACTTACCAGGAAACTTGTGTAATATTATACTACAGTGTACAACTACCTAGCATGATTAGTGATACCATTTTTGTTAGATTCCAATTGGAATGTAGGTGGTATAATTTAAATATTTTAATATCTCAATTGTTTTATGTTGAAAAAATAATATTGCCAGCTTTCAATTGTTTTGAACACATTCCTTTGTACAAGTTATGCCATTATTGAGATATGGCCACTCCTCCAAAACCAGTTTGCACGCATCATTACACCATTTGTAAATGACAACAATTTAAATATTTAAGTCATGATTTACTGTCTTATCCTAAAATTCCACTTATGTACCTTTTATAACGTACTTCATAGTACGGCAAAAGAGTCATAAGAATTAATGTTTGGGTTTGTCTTAAGAAACAAAATTTTATCCTGCAGAAAGCAACACTTATTGGGAAATAAATTTAATAATTTATTTCCCAAATTTATAGTTTAGTTCTCTATTTTGCACCATAGCTAAGGACAGTTAAAGTATATTTTTCACTTCATTACTTGTATAACCACTAAAGATCAGTGAATTCACATTCGAGGAAAATAACAATGTACTCAATTGTTCTAATTAATTACCAATATGTAGCGGCTAATTAATAGTGGGAGTTGCATGAAAAACCAAGTAATTTGTGAATAACATAATTCGCATAATAATTTACAGTCCATTATGTATTATAGGATTTAAGATACTCATCTGCCTGTTCCTGACTGCAAATTATTGTTTACAGTAGTAAGGTAGTTTAGTTCTGGTAGAATGGTGTTACAGAAACTACTTGGGGCACCTATTTTACAAGCAGTCTTGGTTACCCGAAAAGTGCAATATACAAAAGTAATAAGACTCAGTAAGTGTCAGTACAGGTCTGATAGTATACTGCTAAAAATAAATATAATAAGGTAGCTAACTGACTCCTCCTGCAATTGTTTGTCAAAGAATTTATAGTAATTTTAGACACTGCCTCTGGAATTGGAGGTTTTGAAGCGCTCGTAGCAATGTTTACTTAGCTGTTCTCAACCGATCAGCAAAGTTAAGCAACGTCGCGCGCGGTCATGTGTTGGATGGGTGGCCGCTAGTGACATTACTACTGAGTGTTTCCGTGCTTCGGAGGGCACGTTAAGCCGTCGGTCCCGGTTGTTGTCTTAGGATGGCATGGTGGTAGGGCATTTTGCGAATGCCCGCCTGGCTAGCTACCACCCTCAAGTAAAAAACCTGTCGCCAAGCACCTAATGGTGTGTTCCGGCAGCTGTCCTTGAGAGCCAGTACTTCTAGGTTAGCCTGTACAACATCTTCCACCACATCATCACTTACCATCAGGTGAGATAGTGGTCAAATGCTAACCTATATTATGAAAAAATTACAAAACTGCTGCAACTAGTGTGCTTTACTTTATTTTTGACATCCCTACAAATAACTGTTTGCTTTTATCAGATGTTGCCACACCTACACCATGTTCATCGGACAACAGCATCCAGATCTTGATGTCTGAGACATTGCAAGAGCTGGGCTGAAACATGCAGCCATGGCCAGCGGCAAGGTTCTGTATTCAATAACGGTGGTCATCCTCGGATTTGTGTGCTTTGTTGTTGGCGCCATTGCAGTTGGCTTGCCGACTTGGGGATATTTTTATAGTTGTGAGTATAATTTATTCAAGTTGTCTGTTGCTTTGTAAATATGGTAGCGTGTGAACTGTAATTTTTTTGTGTGTACAACTCATAAATAAATATTTGTTTCATTTGCCTTCATTCTTTGCATTTTACTCACACATTTATCATTTTATTATGGTTAATTTTTTTACCATGAACTGCACAAAAAGGTGCTCATACTGTTGCGGGAACACTAAGTAGTTTACCTAGATTAATCATACATCTACTTGGACTCTCTTACATACTATTTTTAAGCATTATGTATTTTCCAGATGGATGTATATATATTTTTTAATCATTTGTTTATCCAAATTTTTTGCGACTGGTCCAACCTTCTTAAAATACTAAAGAAAACATATTCACTTGGGTTTTGTTTGCTGAACCTTTTTGCTGTTAGCTTCACAAACACCCTAATTTGGGCATTTATGCATGCAATTCAAATGTTATCAGTATTTGTGATGCACATCAATTAAACGTGTTAAAATCCTTTGTATATAACTGTAAAACAACACAAATAGTAAAATAGGTGATGAATACATTTGTATTTTGTTTTTTTTCTGAGTATACCTGATTTATGCACTTTTTATAATCTGTATTAAGCATACTATGATATAGTGTCATCAATAAATATTAGAAATTGTATAGGAATAGCCAACACAGCTATTTAGTAATTCATTGTTAGCCATATTTAATAACATATCATCGCTTAGCAAACAACACCGCTCAATTCATTTTGACTTGTTTTAGAGGAGAGTGAAAAAACTGTATCATACGGAATTGATAATGGTTTAGTACTAATAAATGATGACTAATAATAATAATAATTTATTCAGAAATAGACTTGAATTGAGTTCACAATTGACGCACGCATGGTGGACCGACGATTTGAAGAAGGTGGCGGGCGGTGGATGGATGCGGGCTGCCCAGGACCGGGATGGTTGGCGCTCTTTGGGGGAGGCTTACGTTCAGCAGTGGACGGCAATAGGCTGATATGATGAGTTCACAATATCAATTTCATGTTCTGAGTGACCCTAAAGCGGCTAACAATATATATTATTTTATTTGATGTGTTGTATCAGATTGGTTGGTTCTATGTGCAAACAGAAGATCTAGCCGATGGCATTAAAATGTCGTCAAATTTCGACTTGAGTGGTGCTGTTTGCTAAGTGACGATATAATATAGACAAACATCTAACAATTACCTTGGTATTGGATCAAAATCCATTTCTCGCATGACACCTCATTAATACCTATACAAAACTTCTAGGTAACTAGTTATCAGTAATCCTAATTTCAGTAGTATATAGCTATATAGAATTTAATACTTTAAAGCCACTTATTTAATATCTTATGCACTTGTGTCATTGGTAATACTAATTCTTTCAGATGATTCTGACATTCACCTCTTCCCGCAGTCGTATACCTCATGTAAGTATTTACCTACCTATTTTGTACATAACTTTCAACATTTTGGTATCAATTGTAATATTACTAAACCTTACTCACTGGGTTGCAAGTCCCAGGCACCTTGACTTCGGCCTCTTCCTCTACAATGCTATGGACCCGGCACCCGCACGGTGAATTCATGTAATGCTAAGTAATTTGTCTCATATCTTGATATTAAGTAATTAATGATATTAAAGAATTTGAGATATGACCCCACAGCGTAGCTGTAGGTATATTTGTAGTTATCCAGACATTGTTGTTTTAAAGTTTGTTAACTACCCATGTTGCCTCAGGCCTGTGTATGCCGTGGCCATGATCAATATAAATGTATTAAATGTCAGAAGTCCGAAAAATTAAAGTAATTTAATATAGATTGAATTTCATTATAAATAAACAAAACCGGCAAAGTGCGAGTTGGACATAACACAGAATGTACCAAAAAATCGTTTATTTTCATACAAATCCACATCTTTTGCGAGAGTCCTGCACTTGCCGGTTTTTGTTGTAAGTTAGATATAGGACTATAATGAAACCAAGTTTGTGTATGTATTACCCTTTTTATGATAGAGCAATAAGAAAATACATTATAAAACATTTTGGTATGGGAACTATTTGTTGATTTAAATATTTGTTTGGTAACAAGCCATACCAACACGTGTTCTGTCAAATTTTAAAACGACTACCTATTACCGTTCCTTAGATATAGCGCTTTAAAGGTTGGACGAACGGACGGCCGGACGGACAGCCGAGGCTTTGTATTGTAATAGTTTCCGGTTTTCTAGTATGGAATCCTAAAAACCGTGTAAGTTGAAATCACAACCCAATTTTTTAAATTACTTTTTTTTATTGCCTGATAGGTTAGCCTTTGACCACTATCTCACCTGATGGTAAGTGAGGATGTGGTCGAAGATGTTGTTCAGGCTAACCTAGAAGTTAGTTAACCTTGCTAGGGCTAAAGGTTTTAAAATACCTTGCTAGATTTATTGGGTCAGTTGCAGTAACTCTAGAGTAGCCTGAACAACATCTATGACCGCATCATTACATACCAACACCTGAAATAGCGGTCAAAGGGAATTATCCTCGAACTCCCCACTACCAACGTTATAGCGCCTTCACTTTAGTGGGAATATCCGGAAAATATGTTCCCGAAATCTCCACTATAATGAATTTGCATGGTGGTAGGGCATTTTGCGAATGCCCGCCTGGCTAGCTACCACCCTCAAGTAGAAAATCTGTCGCCAAGCACCTAACGGTGTGTTCCGACAGCTGTCCTTGAGAGCTAGTACTTCTAGGTTACCCTGAACAAAATCTTCGACCACATCATCACTTACCATCAGGTGAGATAGTGGTCAAAGGCTAAACTATCAGGCATAAAAAAACATATATCAACACGCATCGCCTTGTAGATGTTTTTTATTAAAATCACAGACAATCACTACGAAAAGGCTATCAATAAAAAATAGCAGTACAGTAGAAACATCCGTAACAGAAGTTATGTTTGCCTGAGAACATACAAAAACTAGAGTCGTCCAACAATAGCAAATAAAACGGATTTTGCTCAGCTATGCCGCGAGCATGACGCGGCGGCACAAAGTGGGCCAAACCGCGCAATGTACCTTCGATGGTATACTGTTACATTTTGATACAATTGGCCCTACAACGCTGTTTGTACCGCGTCATGATGAAATCAAAGATTGGTACTCCTATAATGCACCGTTAATGTTATTTATTTAAGTACTATCGCGATCTTGTTTCTCTTTCGATCCACTTTTTTCTATTTACGAAGCCTAAGGTACTCCTATTGTGATCTTTTCTTTTGTATGACAAATAAAAACAGTTTATTTGTGTTGTCAAGTTGCATAATTTCAAAGTGTCATTGAAATTTTTTAACAATATTTCAAATATATTAAACTAATGTATGAAAATATTAAACTAATCATAAAATATTTGAAAAAACACAAAAATATATCAAATGACAATCCGCCTTAAATCGACTTGACGTCAGAAACGCCATGAAGCATAGCCGGGATAGTTTTCGACGCGTTTCGGTTCTACAGGAAACAGCTTCAGGAGGCCTAGACAATATTTGTATTTATTTTTTACATTTTACTTAAATCTGAATTTAATAGTTTCTAAAAGTTTTTTTAATATTTGTTATAATTCATTATGGACTTCCCCAAAGTAACGTCATTATCTTTTGTATTTTTAAATTAGAACACTTACGTTTATTGTTGGGGGTTGAGCATTCACTGCAAATCAAATCAGATTTATTTTCAAGAATACAATAATTATATTACATATTTTATAAAATTGCGTGGTGTATTTATTCTGTACACATAAAATAAACTTAAAACTACCCTTAAACTAAAATGTTTGATTAATAATTTTACTTAACAACTTGTATATTAAAGTTTTTTTTAATACGTAGTATTCTTTCTTATCAACGTTGTTTCGTAAAAAGTATAAATTAATTAAATAAGTAAAAACACGAATGCATTTTTTTTAATGTAATTAAGCTTTATATAGTTCCATAGGGATTAAAAGTGCAAGTTATATATATTTATTAAATCGCTTTTTAAAGTCCTTCATTTTGATACCCCAGTTTCAAATCCATCGTTTGAAAGAAATATCAATTATTTTCTCGCAATATAGCGATCTAAAATTCGCCAGTTTGTTTTTTATTATTTTTATGTACCTAGTGTCACTTGCGTTATCAAAAGAAATCTAATGACATATCGTACATCAAAATCGGTTAAGCGGTTATAAGTTATGGTGGAATAAAGAAACTCACAAACTTACATACATTTGTATGTATGTACATGAACCCTGAAAACATAAGTCTTTTTTTGCGCAGTCGTATAATATAGTAAACAAATACAAAACAAAATACAAGAGGTTGTAGACCATTTTGCAAATATTCGTCTTCTACCTCAAGTTCTTTTTATTCTGTGCCTCAAGTAGTAAATCTGTAAAAACAATAAAAGCATTTGGACTCATAGGCAGTCCAAATGCTCTAGCCCACTACCAGTTGGCAGCGTGCCCAGCATGCTGGCAGCATTGCCCCGTTGAATTGCAATGCTTATTCTTTGAGCCAAATAGGTGCCACCATTTTGATCACGCGTCGCATCGACCAAGCGCTCTGATAAGTTTTGGAAAATACGATGAGCTCCCGTTCCCCACGGACCCAACGTCTCTACACCGAACGGCTCAAATATGTAACCCATACCGAGGTTAGCATAAATCTGTTGATCAGCAACTAAAGGATTGTTTAGGCAGCTGTCCTAAAGAGCCAATCCGCATTTCAGAATGTGTCACAATTTTTCGCCTACATCACGCATGACACACACATAACAAGTGAGATTGTGGTCAAAGGGCAACCTATGAACCTATCAGCAATTAGACTCCACTAGCGCGTGGCGCCATGTTCCAAAATAGGTAACTAACCTGCCTATATTCTACAGAGTGTTGAAAAGTACCGGCAAGCTGGCTTGAAATTATACTAAGCCCGTTATTGAAATTACCTAGCTATACATTGAGTTTGTTAGGAAGACCTGTTTATATTCGAAGCGCTCGTAGCGAAGTTTACTTAGCTGTTCTCAAGCGATCAGCAAAGTTAAGCAACGTCGCCAGCGGTCATGAGTTGGATGGGTGACCGCTAGTGACATTACTACTGAGCGTTTCCGTGTTTCGGAAGGCACGTTTAACCTTCGGTCCCTGTTGTCGTCTTAGGATGGCAGTCGTGATAGCATGGTGGTAGGGCATTTTGCGAATGCCCGCCTGGCTAGCTACCACCCTCAAGTAGAAAATCTGTCGCCAAGCACCTAACGGTGTGTTCCGGCAGCTGTGCTTGAGAGCCAGTACTTCTAGGTTAGCCTGAACAACATCTTCGATCACGTCATCACTTACCATCAGGTGAGATAGTAGTCAAAGACTAACCTATCAGGAATAAAAAAATATATATATAACACACTTATTGTACCTGAATACGAAAGTTTGTGAATGAGTGTTCGGTACTCGTTGACGCTGAAACGTCTGAACTGTTTTGTGAACATTAAATACACCACAGAAATCTGCACCAACGTATGGGCGTTGTATTCTGTGGGAGGATTGAGTACAAATTTGACAAAACTTTCATTAAAAATACTTTTGAGAATAAATCGCCCAAATTTATGTATGTCTAAGATGATGATTTTTTGTGGGTTAATTTATGACCTTAACTGTCTAGTTAAGGTTATAAATTAACACACAAAAAATATATAATAAATCATAAATTTAAGCGATTTATTCTCAATAGTATTTTTAACGAAAGTTTTGTAAAATTTGTTCTCCATCCTCCCACAGAATACGACGCTCATAGGTTGGTACAGACAGATCTCTGTGGTTGTTACGCATCTACGTTATCCATAGCACATACTATACTTACGAGTTTCTATACCTCTTACTTCATAAATTAATAGATAGAGTATAACAGATTCTTGTCTCTTTTATTTGTGTAATTTATGAAATAAGATCATAAATTACACAAATAAAACAGACAAGAATATGTTATACCTTCTCAAACTTACTCTTTACAACTAAAATTTGTAGAGACATAAAACGCGAAATTATAAAAAAGACCGTGCATGTTTACATGGCTTCGTATTCTATACCCATGCTGCATTAAAAAATGCGGCGCACCCGCCAAACGGGTCATTGACCCGCCTTACCTTTGTGACAAAACTTGTGGAGATGTGCCGGAGCGGAGTGCCCGGGTCGCTTGCGCAGTGCGCTGATGGACAACCTTTTATTTTTTTTTAATACTCTACTAGTCTAACTCTCTCTACTCTCTCTCTCTCTCTACTAGCATAATTCATACGACTTTTAGGCGAATAAATATCCTTGCTATTCCACCATACGTATAACTGTTAAAAAAAATGTGGTTTTAAACCCTTGAAGTAGGAGATACATGTTCAGAAAGTATACCTATTTCTTTTTATGTCTGTTAGATTAAAACATAAACTCGTCGAGTAAGGCCAAGTTAATTTGCAAGCCAAATGGTGTTACCAGCTAAGAATACATGAAAACTTCATAAGCTTGTGGTTAATTAAGTATTTCTTATGTTACCCACCAAGCATGGTAATTTTCTCAATATTTACCACGTGATATGTTGAATCTTCGCTATATTACGTATGTTTTTACCTAACAAAAACACAAAACATACCTATTGTAAGTTTGTTTTTTGTATGGCCATATTGCCTGACACCTGTCCGAATTCTCGTTAAAAAGGCATAAATCGTTTATAGCTACTAATACCTTGATATACCACCCTAAGTTAGATTCAGCCGCTGGCGTCGGTACCTACTACATACACGTATTTATTTGAAGGAAAAACTGATGACTTACGTGCCTTATTTTCTAAATAGCTTCATTCAACAAAATGTATTTGTTGGAAGCACCGTTACAGTCAAATTAAATTTCAGATGTTTCTCTAAAAATGCTGAACCAAACTACACTAGACTTTCACAAGAGTGCTCGCCGCTAAAAAGGCAACTTTTACGTGAACTATCTTTTTTGACATTTTTCGCAGACTATAGCATTCATACAATGCATTGGTCATTGGCCTTTTTGTAGACGACCAGTAATGTCGTGCATTCTAATTTGAATTTTTACGATATTAGGTACCTACTTGGAGTTTCTAGTTTTTAGGATTTCGTACAAGAAGTCAGGACTGTATTACCTACTTAGCCTTCTCTTCTGTCCGACCTTTGGACTGTGTTTTTGAAACCGTGTCGTTGGTACTGAGGATTGCCTAAGAAATAAGAATAATAACAATTTTTTTTTACTGGCGGTATGCCTTTATTAACAAAATACTACGAACTATATAAAACACTACAGCTACTACAATAAAAGCATTTAGATCCCTATAAGTAATTGCAGACTCATAGACAAAAATGAAAAAATGGGGGTCCAAATACATCTCACAATGTTTTGTTGCACAAGTTATTTGTGTTTGCTCTATTGTAAAAAGAATCCACATAATGGACACACAATATTTGAAAACAAGCCAAGTGAGGGTCGGAATCCCGCGAGACATATATATAACTGTATGTATGTATTCATACAGTTACCTACATACATCAAAATTTTTAACCGACTTTAAAAAAGAGGACTCTTTCAATTCGATACATTTTTCTTTGTGTGTGTTACCGCATAACTTTTGACGGAGTGTAGTGTAGTGTGTGGATTTTGATGATTTTTTTTATTTGATACTTGGTGGTTTTCATGTGGCCCTATATAAATTTGAGTGAGTCTGATGGTTTTGCATGGTGGTAGGGCATTTTGCGAATGTCCGCCTGGCTAGCTACCACCCTCAAGTAGAACATCTGTCGCCAAGCACCTAACGGTGTGTTCCGGCAGCTGTCCTTGAGAGCCAGTACTTCTAGGTTAGCCTGAACAACATCTTCGACCAAATCATCACTTACCATCAGGTGAGATAGTGGTCAAAGGCTAATCTATCAGACATAAAAAAATAATAGTATTTGAGTTATCTCTAATAAAGCGTATTTAATTGGCTTCAACTACATCGATTATATTCTCATTTTTACTTGTCGATGTAAAATGATCAAAGAAAATACATATATATGCGACAGTTTATTTATGTACTTTTTAGTGCACTTTTAGTTTAAGAATATTTTCCAGGTTGAAGTAGATTTATTTTGTACATTCTGCGTTTGTGCGGAACCCTCGGTTTACGAGTCCAACTTCCACTTGGCTGGTATTACTTTGTGACGTGTAAGCCGATACGAGGCTCACAGTAACGTTCTCATGCCGAGCAGATGTTTAATGTGGTATAGGTTAAAAGGGCACTTCTATGGCCTTTTTGCTCATCCGGTCGGAAAACAGCAGTCAAAATGCTTAACCACTCAACCGTTCCGGAGCAAAACCGCGGTAGGACTCGAACTTATACTAGCTTCATCTAGAGCCGACGCTCACTATCGATTCATTTCAATGCTAAAATTCAACGACATAGCGCATATACGCTAGTTTCATCATATTGAAGCAGTGATGGATCAGTGGCATTGGCTATGGACTTACACGCAGCAGGTAATTTTGTGTGGAAGGGCATTTTGCGAATGCCCGCCTGGCCAGCATGTAGAAAATCTGTCGCCAAGCACCTAACGGTGTGTTCCGAGAGATGTCCTTGAGAGCCAGTAATTATAGGTTAAGCCTGTTAACACCTTCAACCACATCATCACTTATCATCAGGTGAGTGGTCAAAGGCTTACCTCTCAATATTCACTTAACCATATAAACATCGAAAGGCGATCACTACCTTATTTGATCTTTGAACTTTGATTGATCAAGATTTATCTCTTCATAGTTGTGTAGATACAATTTTTTACGAAAAATAAAGCTTATAATATTCTAGCCTTTTTTATAAAAATTGGTTACGATACTAGCCTAAATAATTAGAGATGAATCTTTATCATACTTAAAACTGAACCTATAACCTGTATAACATTAATAAGGGAGTGATCACTCTTGGCGTTTGTATGAAGAAGGGGCAGGCCAGTTCAACCTTAAAGGACAGATGCAGATCAATTAGGAGTTTGTAACGAAAATATAACAAAATATGTATTAAACAAAGTTCAATAACAATGCGCGCTATAGTGGCTACGAACTTTTGTTTGTCCAAAAAGCACGAAGATTATACTTTTATTATACCGATCGGTTTAGGACATAATTGGTACATTTTCAATGATACCGAATTTTCACATAAAACTCTAATGTGCTAATTACATGGAACAAAATAGAATTTAGATTGATGGAATGGTCAATCTACATTCTATTTTGTAAAACCTTAAAATGTATAAATCTAAGTAAGCATTTGAACACGCAAAAGGGTTTTAAAACTATCGGAATAAGGATGTAAAGCAAGGTTCTTTTCGGATATTCTATCGGGTTCAATTTAATTTAATCGTTATCGCGATCGCGGCTAGAATTGGACCCGTTTTTATCTTCCTATGGGAGTCGTAAAAGACGTAAAAATACCAGAAGCTGGGCAGCAGCGACCTTCTAATTTTTCATTTGACCCTTCTATACGGCAGCATTGCTTTTCCAATAAAATACAAATTAAAACTTACATAAAACTTTGTCTAAAGTTTTACTACTACATTACGTTACTTTGACATTAGGGGGACGGGGGAGAATTCCCGTAATTCCCATTGAAGAGGCTATGTTCAACGGTGAACGCCATGCTACTTGATGATAAGTTTCAGTCAAATATATATAAAAAAATATATACATAAAATAACCCTAATACATACAACGTGAAACCGAAAAACAACAAATATATTAACTTATTAGGAACCGGCTAGGACCCGCGTTATATTTACCGGAAAGATTCCGACCAGTTTCGGACTGTTTTGAAGTACTTCGTCTGGGAGTCACGATTGCGCGAAGCGACGAGCACGGGCCTCAGCGCGTAACAGTTACGCGCTGAGTCAAAACAGTCCGAAACTGGTCGGAATCTTTCCGGTATATATAACGCGGGTCCTAGCCGGTTCCTAATAAGTTAATATGGATAAAACTCGCGGTAGTTTTCAAAACAAATATATTTTAAAACCATATGATTGTGTACACGAGCTCGATGTTTCTTCTTTGAAATGTTTGAATGACGTGATTTTCTTTTACTAACCTACTAAAGTACTCGGTGAAAATCTAGGCTATCGGTTTACCAGGAGTCGTGTTAGCCGTAAAACTTATCACAATCCATTGTTTTCTGTAGTTTCTATAATGATTTTAGCTAAAAGACTAGGTAATATTCAGCTTGCATAATATGAAATATCTTGTATGGGTATACTAATAATATTTACACATATTTACGATACTACGGACAGTACTTAAAATAAATCTCCCGACATATTTAAATTTTAATGAAAAACCGTCAGTACGATGAAGACTCGCGTACCTAGGGACCCGTACCAACGCATAACATATTTGTGTATTGTATTTAAAAAGCTAGTTTTGTTTTTACATTTAGTCTGACTCGCCAAAAAATATTGACAGACCTGTTTTTACTTGTTAGAGATTGCACTTTATAATCACACACAGGTTTTTCTACCAATTTTCCGATAGTCTCGTATGGGAAGCCCCGATTACCAAGCCTCGGCTGTTCGTCTGCACATCCGTCCGTCTGTCCAACTTTTAAAGTGATGTATATTTGAATCCATAAGAGCGAGCCAGTTGAAATTTTCGTAGAATGTGTTAACATATCTAAAAAACAAAAGGATTTTCTCATTAATATGGTAGGTCCTATATGGTAATATAGCTTTTTCTTCACATTTTGCTATAGTAAAAATTATAGTGAGTACTATTGTCAAACTTAGTATGTTAATACTCCAATCTAACGAAAAATAACAAATAATAAATACCGTTGAAGTCTCGATAAGGATCTCGAAATTTCTGATGAAATTAACTATTTATGTTGGTACGGATCCCGCGGTATACTAGTCCAACTTGCACTTGTACACTGTGTGTTGCTACACCAATGTAAACCTGCTACCAAAGTGTAACGGTACAAAAGAAACACGTTTTTTAGAAAGTAGAACAGACTAGATTTCGTACATACTTATTTATAGTACGGAACCCTAAAAAACAATATCATGAAGACGACGACGTAGCGAAAGCTGAACCTTGTCACACATTAGCACGAGCTCAATTTGCAACACAGTACGAATTCAATTAGTACACAACACCCAGGAAATCGTGACGAGAGCCTGAGTTCCCTTGAGCCTCATTGGCCTTCCATTTACTGTGAAACAGCTGGACCAGACATCTCATTGTATTGATGTCCTTACCCATGTCCGGTACTGGGGAGATGTGTTTATTTTTCATGACTGCTGCTTGACGCAGTAATAGCCATAGGATTTTTTGACCTGTGACACAATCGCTCAAGGGGTATTGAAACACTGAAAAGAGCTGGTACAACCATGATTAGATAAATTGGTGCTAAAAATAATTTTGGACATTTTGGACATTGGCATTTATTGGTTTCATACTTTCCTTATTTATATCGAACCATATCTTCCCGTATATTTTCTACGAGTAGTCTATAAGTACGTTTCTTTGAACACACTTGGTAACATGCAATCTTTTATTTAACAACGACGATCGTTTTGGAATCTATATATTTGGAAAGAAATATTTAATCGTAGTATCTATCCATAGAAATGGAACTCATCGGAATCTTGTGAATATCCTCTATATATATGTCACAGCCAAAGTAATAAATCTGGATGTTATATATACTGTCTAGCCATTATATATAATGTCTACTCAATTAAGATAAAGTGATAATTGACACAAAATTGTTTTGGTAAATGTGTGCAGCGGCCGGCGATTCGCCAAATAAATTACTACTATTCTTATATTTATTTTTAAGCTCTTTAACCATTCTGGTGCGCCCTCCGTGACCAATAGAAATATGAGTCTCATGAATAATATCAAAATTTTGTGTCAATTATCACTTTATCTAAATTAAGTAGACATTATATATAATGGCTAGACAGTATATATAATATCCAGATTTGTTACTTTGGCTGTAACATATACACCGTGTCCCAAAATTCAACGATAAGCCGGCATCGGTGCATGGACCTACTCATGACTACTCGGGAAAAAAAAAAAAAAAAATTATAACTCTTTTTTTTTTAATTACAGAGACTTTTATAAAGTTGCGCCAACTTTTAATAAAACTTGCCATTGTAGTGTCCATACTTTTTTTTTTAACCCAGACTATAGAAAGTGCATAGAATGTTAAAATCTATGAAAATTATAAGAAAAAAATTTTTTTTACTGATTTTTGTAAAATAACTACAGACTTTCTGTAATTTTAAAGGATTGTGGTAGATAGCCGTCCTTCTTAGGTTGCTAATGCACAAAAAATATCAAAAATATGTCAAAAATTGTGGTCATGGTAGTTGAAAATAGCATAATGGGTATCGAATATCGATGAAATTTATAAAAGTCTCTGTAATTAATAAAAAAAAACAGTTATAATTTTTTTTTTATTTTTTCCCTAGTAGTCATGAGTAGGTCCATGCACCGATGCCGGCTTATCGTTGAATTTTGGGACACGGTGTATATATAAAAATGGAAATATCTTTATGATTAATTATGTACACACCTACGTACGTAGGTCTTGCACAATTTGAGAACAGCAACCGATCCACGAAGAGCTTTAACCATTGGTGCCAAGTCGTTTTTGTGTTAATTATAAAAAATACCCGGTAAAGTGCGAACCGGACTCGTACAACCATGGATACTGTTACAGCACACAATCAATACATAATGTGTTTTATTTATTTGCCAATACAAAACTTTATTTGTCATCTACATCGAAATTTTCGTTAAATTTTGAAATATTGATCGAAGTAATATTTTTAAAGAAAAATACGTTAATACTCAGATAAGTCAGATACATCCGACTTTAGTTTCGACCACATCCGGTGTTATTTTTCAAGGAGTGTTCGAGACGCTCGCGGGAACGTCTCGCTTAGCACGTCTTTGTACTTTTAATCACGCCATTTTTGGCCTTTGTATGTATTACTTCGTATTACCGTTACAACGCTAGAGATAAAACTAGAATGTTGAAACATGAAGACGTGTCTTAATTTTGTACTTTTGTTTTTTTTTTGTTAGGATATAATGTAAAGCCATAATAACAAATGTATGTTCTGTAGAAATTTCATCCGGCTACATATTACGGATCAAAATATATATGTGATAACCTACGGATACCATAAGCTTGGTAATAGAATCCTATTCTTTTTAACGGTTCTCTAAAAAGGTGGCGTTAAAAGAAAACAACGCAGGAATGACCATTGTATGCAGCTTTACACTGATCATTTTAGGTTTAGCCTCTTAGCACCATCGATCACATCATCACTTGACAGGTGAAGATTGATGATATTAATAAATGCTACCTTATGGTACATCCTTGCTAAGGAGATGCCTAATTCACTCATTTCTTAATCTGAAATACTGTGTATCAGTTACGTTCTGCCTGTTGGAACATCTACCTACTATGTAACGGTCCGCATAAAAATACCGATTAACTAGCGACTTTGCGCTGTGCTCAAGATTTTCAAGTATTTTCTCAAGCAGTGAGTCGTGGTTAATAAGCCTTTTAGATTTTGGCTTGTTCTTCAGTTCACTCAAGTGCTTCAAGTTGGTACTTAGCCGTGCCGTCCCAAGTGGTGTGAACAGTAAGACTACTACTCCATAGTGGACTAAATTTGTGATTCGAATAAGTTCAGTACTAATTTTGTTACCGATAGTTAGGACTCTACAATTCTAATATTATAATTAAATCTCTTGTGTCACAAGTCTACCGGTAAACAAAATTACCCGTGGACTCATGTGTCAACCCACCACGGGTCGGTCCAAAGTACCAACCTTTGCGATTATGTCCAGCTTTGCATGATGGTTGGGCATTTTGCGATTTCTCACCTATATAGCTATCTACTAAAGGTAGGCAATCTATCGCCAAGCACCTCAAGATATGTTGCGGCAGATGTCTATGATAGCTAGGTACTTTCAACAAAATCATCACTTACCAGCTACTAAGGTAGTGGGCAAAGAATAACCTATCAACTTAAAAAGGCTTCTTGACCGCTAATTGAACCTAGGAGTAGTTTTCTCTTGATTGAATTGACTTCGTTTCGCTAAATAAGAACCTGCTAGGTTTTCGCAGCAATTAACTTTATATATGTTCTAAGGCCCCCGTGGATTGTCGGGATAGAATGTCCCTTCCCCTATTCTTAGTTCGTAGTCGTAAGAGGCTGTGAAGGGGGAAATACCAGAAGCTGCGCCTTCAGAAGAACTGATATGTAATAGGATTGCAGTGTAGGATTGCGATCCCCAAGAAGTCTACAAAACGTAGCGATGATGGCAAACCCTATCGCGGGAGGCATTTTAACAACGGTGGACGTCATCTTTATAAAAAATAAATTTCGCGATATGCCAATCGAAAACTACTACATGGGACAAGTTCTTCCGCTCAATCATGGCCTTGCGAGCGTATTTGAGCTTCACTAGTTCGTACATTGGACGTGTAGCTCTCTACGGCCGTGCAGTCTTTAGATCAGGTTCGGCAGATCATCTATTTGTAGCAAAAAATCGCAACGGTATTATTGGCCAACCAAGATTAGATAATCTACTAACTATCAACGACGACTACAACGAACGATATTGAACATTCAACCCTAGCACATAAACCCAGTTCACCACCATTCATGCGAGCATACATTACTGTAGAATACATAGCTAAAATATGTGAAGAGAATGAAAGAAAATGTGTGATAAAAAAGAAAAACTGAAAAACAAAATGTGAGCCTACCGTGTAAAATGTATTTTAACTTAAATCAAATACTATCGATTTCCTCCTATGACAGAAAATCATATATATCTTTGGTCTAAAACAGATAGGTCGTACGATTTACCTACTATTTTCGGTGATAGTCTATTTCAAACCGCCGGAATAGACATGCTATCTATTTCCTGCCCTAGTAAGCATGGGCCGACCTTGTCAATAATCTGTTCTGTTCAAATATTTTCGCTTCACATTTATGGATGAAGTCATGTTTTGAATTGTTTGAATAACTCTGAAGGTTGTTGGTGATTTGGCTCCGCTGCGACATTTCTAGATACATTACTGCGTTTGTTTATTATTCTTACTCTATAGTAAAAAGCTGCTAATTTAGGGCCTTTGAGGGCCTGTAGAATCCTTGTATGGATAAACATCTGACTAAACAGTAGCACTTCATACGTGTCAGTGGGGAAATAAGAGTTAAGTGAGTGAAGGACAAAGGTTTGTAATTTAAACAAACTAATATTTAAGTAGCAGTTGTCAAATTTTAACACCGCTTACATATACGTTGTATCTATAAGTGTAAGTTGCGCAAAGTCTTGTTCGACACATACAAATCGTACGTTATTGTGGTACAAGTTGTTGTATTTTATTACAACAAAGGTTCGATTGCAGCCCGAGCAGAAGACTAGGGCGTAACAGAGCCAGGAGGGATTAGCCAATAATCACGTGATACATACGACGTTTATTAAACTCAAAGAAAAAATAATTAACTGTCCTAAGAATTAAAACAAAAGTAAAAATCACTACTGCGGTAATATCAAGAAAAAACACGCAGTTCTCAGAAACGTTCTTTCTCACGTAGAAATACCTAAGTAAAGGACTTAGTCGCGTACCCGTTAAAACAAAACATATATATCCATATAGCTCTCGATAGTACTTTTTAGAAATATTGTTTTGGTAATAGATAAATTATTACTTACCGGTGGATACCAAATTTAAAAACATAAGAATCTAAACGATTGAATTTAACAGCTATTATATCATCATCAAAAAGCATTGGTATTCAGTATTCTAATAGCTACACATATATTACGACTATCATCAGAAATAGAGCCTTATCCGCACTTTGACTGATTTATTTCCCGGTTCATCTATAGTTTTATATTATTTCACGGAGATAATATATTTGAAAACACCAAGCATCCATAAAATCTGTCCTTCCCCATTATGGGGGGTGTGCCATAATCACCATGCTTGGCAGGCGTCTTTGGGATCGCAGTGTGAGATATCAATTCTTCAGAGAGCGCTGCTGCCCACCTTCTGGTGTGTTACCCTTAGTCGCCTCTTACTACACCCACGGGTAGAGATGGGCGGGCTGACATTCTATCCCGGCACCCCACGGGTAATATAATAATTATTAAATAAATATTGGTAATATGCAAAATGCAAAATAGTTGTGTGAAATCGTTGCATTCATTGATTATCATTCGTCAATTACACCTAGTCGTTACAATGATGTACTATACAAGCATATATGTATAAGAAAATGTTATAAAACAGTTAGTGCCAATTAACCAAAGGTATAAAAAAAATATGATTGCAAAAGCTTGGTACCTAAGTGGGTCTGAAACCCTTATTATGGTTGGTGAGATAAGATGATTAGCTTGAAGTAAATAACCTAGTCTTTGAGACCAATCGGGGCCAAAGGAAACGGTATATCTTATAGATAGTAAGTGACTACACAGTTGTCTGTTATTTATCGACATACTAGTAGTACTAGCTTTCTAGTCAATTATAGTAACTTTCATAACTTTTTACTATAGAACGCTCATTATGAGACGAATTACTTAACATTCCGTGATTCACCTTAGCAGGTTTTTTTTATATGAAAGCCTTTGACCACAATCTCACCTGATAGTAAGTGATTATGTGGTTTAAGGTGTTAACAGGCTTAACCTAGAATTACTGGCTCACAAGGACAGCTGACGGAACACCGTTTGGTGCTTGGCGACAGGTTCGTCAGGTCTAAGTGATTCAAAGTAATTAGGAGCTCGTAGCAGAAAATAAAACAACATTAATTTTTATACAATTTTAATTTCAATGGATCGGTAAAACGTTTAACGAAAATAAATTCCTCTCTGTGCAGGCCACGCATCGGCAGCGCAGCTAGTGTTGCATATATTCATAGGCGGCGCGGCGGTTACCGGTTACCGTCAGGCGGGCCGTCTGCTTGTTTGTCACTCTAATAATATTTAAAAAAAAATGCAGTGCGGTGTTATTCTATTTTTCAATTAATTTATACTTACTTGTGTTTGTCCAAAATGAGCGAGAATTTTATAAAATGTACGAATAATTTATTTGTATAGGATAAAATTATTCATTAGGTACGAGTATGTATACATAGGCGCGATTGTCAGGTATTAAAATGTTGAACACATGTTTGTTAAAGATGTAATTGATCGTAGTTATGGAGAACTGACGAGTTTAAAAAAAAATATTTTTTTTACTCCTGATAGCTTAAGTTTTAACCTTAAAACACTATCTCACCTGATGGTATGTGATTATGTGGTCGAAGGTGTTGTTCAGGCTAACCTAGAATTACTGGCTCTAAGGACAGCTGCCGGAACACACTGCTAGGTGTATGGCGCAGACTTCTTCTAGAGGGTGGTAGCTAGCCGTGCAATCTCAAAATGCCCTACCACTATGCTATAATGACTGCCATGCTAAAGCCATGTAATTACGGAAACTCATGACCGTGGCGAACGTTGATTTACTTTGCTGATCGGTTAGGAACACTTCAAACTCACGCAAATTCACGCAAACTTCTCTACGAGCGCTTCAAAAATATTTAAAAACAGCTGCACTTCAGTGTTTTCTTTTTACCTATTAATCAAGCAGTTAAGAAAAAACCAGCAAGGATTTGTTGGCAAAACATCCATACATAACATGTATTGTTTGGAATACAAATAATGATCCTCTGAAGAGGACTTCTTCTTCAAAGTTACCTACTTACCTAAAATCAGAGAATCGGACCCATTAGAGGAAGTATAGCTATTCGAAAATGCATGGGACGATTTCAGACATTTTATAGTTACTATGTTTGTATGACAAAGACAGCATCGATTAAACTCGTTGGCCGAATGGCGAATGCGTAGTGTGAATGAATCTGAATGTCAATCCCGGGGTGGGACAGTTATTGGGTTTTTCTGACAAATGAAACGTTTTTGTTTGCTTGAATGTTATATATACAGGTACTGTACGGAGGTTCAGCCCGGTTGTAAACTGAAACCCACCATACACAACATACCCCAAGGATGGTTTTGCCATAATCCCCACGCTGAAATATCCTCATGTTGAAAACAAATCATAACATAGCTTAATACATCGACAAATTAGACATGCAAAGAAATTTGTCTGTAATAGCCTGGAGAGCCAACTGTTTCCGGTGTGTGGCAATATTGTCGTACTTATTGTATGTTATCACATATATCTGACGAATATCTGTTTACACACCTAGACACCTATGCCTTCACCTTTGGGGGTAAAATACATAAGATAGGAGGATGAATCCTTTTCGGAAAACAGCAAAAGAATCGAGCATCATAATCGGTTATGTGAAATTTCAATCTATATCTATACTAATAATATTAAAAAGAGGAAAGATTTGTATTTTTCTATGCAACGTAGAACTGAAAAACTACTGGATAGATTTGGATGAAATTTGATATGGAAATAGTTTGAGACCCGGGGAAGGACATAGAATAGTTTTTATCCAACTGCGCAAAAAGAGGTTTTTTTTTGCGCGTTAACCGTCATGCACACATGTGAGCCGTGGCCGGAAACCTAGTAATATTATAAAGAGGAAAGATTTGTACTTTTCATGAAACGAAAAAACTTATAAACTAATGGTCCGATTTGGATGAAATTTTATATGGAAATGGTTTGACACCTGGGGAAGGACAAAGCATAGTTTTTATCTAACTGCATAAAAAGAGGTTAATGGTTTTGCGCGATAACCGAAATACGCGCGGGCTGAGCCGCGGCCGGAAAGCTAGTACTATATACATATATACCTCTACGAACATTATGAAATCTCCGTGACGATGCTAAAATAGTAAATTGTTTCCTTTTTAGAATTTAATTATTGCCTTTGCATCGTCGTCATTGTTTGCAGAGTACCACCTTGAGGTGGTTTGCTACCTTTGAAGGTAGCAAACTTCAACCAGTTACGCGGCTATTGAAAATGCTCGCACTTTTGTTAATAATTACGTGTTATTTTTGAAGTACACATGCTTTATGTCAGTTCTTTTCCGTGGTTCCATTGGACGTCCCATTAATGGGACAATGGAAAAAAATCATTTAACCGTAGACCCATTGGCCAATGGAACCACGGAAAATAACTTTTACTCCAATATAGTTTTTCCATAAAACCATTAATAGAGATGTCACGATATGATGCGACCACGATGTAATTCAACTTCAAAATCAAATTAAAATTTATATGTTAAAATATATTTTATCTAATCTAAATAAAACAACTTTATGAAAATACACCGCAAAGTAAAATTTCTGTTTTTCTCTTGTTGTAATTTTGAAATAAAATATAAATTGTCAAATAATCCAGTACAACTTCATTTTTTTTTAGAGAAGACGTACAGTAGGAGCTCTTATGAAATTTGTTTTTAGATTTTTGGGGTCCAATATCCGAATACAAAGGGCAACGGTGCCCTATATCCTATATGACTGCCTAGCCGGGTTTCTAGCTCATAAACGGAAAGAATAATAGAAGCAGAACATGTGGCTATATATATATTTAGATATTTGTGTACAATGCTGACATTGAACTGATTTGAAATAGGTACTTAGTACCGCGTTGACATGATCATTTTTTTTTCTTTTCACAAATATTCAGTTTTTTCGGTTTGTAAGAACTATTGGAAAATAGTTTATCTAATAAATATTTTTTTGAGTTACCACAAAAAAGATTTTCATATATTGTCAGTTTCAAAAGAATTCTGTGAAGCGGAAGAGTTTTGTTTCAAATACGATACGTACATAAACAAAGTCAGCACAACTCTATAATTTAATGGTTTCATGGAAAAACGATATTGGCGTAAAAGTTATTTTCCGTGGTTCCATTGGCCAATGGGTTTACGGTTAAATGATTTTTTTCCATTGTCCCATCAATGGGACGTCCAATGGAACCACGGAAAAGAACTGCTTTATGTCCAGATATTCAATTTTGAACCATGTTTTTTATAATAAAACTTGGCCGGTTAACTCTTACCTGTTTCCTTAATTATCTATTTATAAAAATCGAGAAAACAATATTGTATTCAGTAAATAATTTTAATGGGGCCCGAGGGGTGCCGGGCTAAAGAGGCGACTAAGGGTAACACACCATAAGCAGCGCTTTCTGAGGAACTGATATCTCAAACCGCGATCCCCGAGACGCCTGCCAAGCGTGGGAATTATGACATATTGAACCATTTTGAAGCAATTATGGCAATAGATGGACTGCCGTGCCGCAGTACCCTGATCCGATCCCCACCGCCGGCTTGAGCTTCACCGCATGGTGGAAGGGCATTTCGCGATTGCTCGTCTGGCTAGCTACCACCCTCAAGTAGAAAATCTGTCCCCAAGCACCTAACGGTGTGTTCCGGCAGCAGTCCTTGAGAGCCAGTGAAATTACAGGCACAAGAGATTTAACAACTATGTCTCAAAGTGACGGGCGCAGTGCAGGCAGGGATTAGTCCGCTTAACATCAGATGGGCCTCGAGCTTGTTCCGTCCCAAGAACATTAAAACATATATATATTGGGGGAGGCTGTGTTCAGCAGTGGACAAACCGGAAGATAATAAATAATTAATTAATACAGTAAATAATTTTAATACTAATAATACTAAAAAAATAACGACCTTAATTTAGATTGTCATGTATTATGGTCTGCTTTAGTGTACAAAATTGTAAATGCTGTGTTTTCTTTGTCTGCAGTGGATAACCCGAACTTCGACCAGGGTTACTTCGGGCCATGGCGCGTGTGCAAGAGACTTTTGTACAACAGGGAGAAATGTGGCACCGATGTCTCCAAATTTCGGCCGTCCAGTAAGTATCTGTTTATTTTACTGTATTGTTTTTATCTAGAAATTAGCCTAGTGTCGTATGTCGTAAACTAATATTTTAATTTATAAAGGGGATAAAACCTTTGTGGCATATCGACCCGCCGCCATTTTGCATTAATTTCAAAGTTTTCGCGCACGTTGATAGTAGTACATATAGGTTAAAGGATACTTATACAAACCAAAAATGCTAGAAACATGGTACCCTAAAGTGTCACGTTTCCGAAATATTTGTAAAAATCGCGTTACGAGAAGAATGACAATGATAAAAATGCAGTAATTATGTGTGTATTTCATTGTATTCCAATAAAAGTTCCTAGATTGGTATTAATTATTTATTTTTATAGATTTATTAGGCGACAATGCTAAAGTAAGTATAAAAAAAGTTATAAGTATAAATAAGATATGTATATCTGCATTAAAAAACTACTTATATTCAATATTTAATTAAATAAATTTCAACACAGCACCTAATAACGCAATTTCGTTTGTTTGCCTTATATCTACTTACTTCTATCCCATTATAGGTAACGTTTAATCATGTTTCTAACTAAACCAAAATCGTACGCGGAACTTTGGAAAAAAAATTGGCGGCGGGTGGATATGCCACCTTCTATACAAAAATGTTCGAATATTTTTGAAGTGTTATGATTTCGCACAGTCATTAACTTGGACAGCCTGTGCAATCAAAACATAGTACATATTTCCATTCCCAATTCAGACGTTGCGGTTTTTAATATAAAATTGTATGTTTTTATGGCAAAATGTTAAATAGTACAGTCGATTGCAAATTATCTCAGTGAAATAAGTGAAAAGTGGTTTATTTTCAAATCATAATAACTAACCGTAGAAACATGCTTAGGTAGTAAACCATTATTTCGCAATCAATAGCGTGAATCGATACCGACCTATTTTAACGTGGTTCGGATCGCCCTTGATTCTATTCTTAAGATAAATTGAGGAATCTGTTTTGTATCAACTTTCAGAAACCTATCTAATTATCAAGCATGGAAATAACAATAACGTAGTGCTCATATTTTTAATAAACTAGCAGCAGTAATAGAAATAAGCTCTCTAAAAAATTACAACGGAAAAAACAATTATAATGAACTTGGTAACCAGCAAACTACTCTATAAAAAATCATTATCGTATTCCTATAAGCCGGCTGGTGAAACGTGAGGGCTTAGACACCTGTGGTTACTCTTTCGGGGAATTCTGGCGATGTTTTTTTGTGTTTTAATCATTTATAGTGACTATCGTCCCATCAACTTTCAAACGCTACACTGACCAAAGATTCATAGTTGATTCATTAATAAAAATTTCAAACCATTTGTAACCAACCACTTGTTTCACACAATATAGAATATCGCACCGATGAAAATAGATAAGACTTGATTCTTATTATTTTTCCTGCCTTTATCGTCCATATCAAGTATAGTCGGCACAGCGTGTATTTTTCCCGCACGTCGTTCTGATTTGTGAGTTGTGCGTTTTTTTATTGCTGATAGGCAGGCGGATATCCATTGGTAAGTGATGATGTGGTCGAAGATGTTGTTCTGGCTAACCTAGAATTACTGACTCTTAAGGACAGCTGCTGGAATATAGCTTTAGGTGCTTGGCAACAGGTCTCAATTCGCATACATTTTATGCACATTAAATATACCTTTCGAAGCGCTCGTAGCAATGTTTGCTTAGCAAAGTTCAGCAAAGTTAAGCAACGTCCGCTGCGGTCATGTGATGGATGGGTGACCGCTGGTGACATTACTACTGAGCGCTTCCGTGCTTCGGAGGGCACGTTAAGCCGTCAGTCCCGGTTGTCGTCTTAGGATGGCAGTCGTAATAGCATTGTGGTAGGGCATTTTTCGAATCCCCGCCCGGCTAGCTACCACCCTCAAGTAGAAAATCTGTCGCCAAGCACCTAACGGTGTGTTCCGGCTGTTGTTCTTGAGAGCCAGTAATTTTAGGTTAGCCTGAACAACATCTTCGACCACATCATCACCATCAGGTGAGATAGTGGTCAAAGGTTAACCTACATGCATAAAAAAACCTTTTTCATTTTCATACCCATATCTTCTTTGGCCTTCCCCTTGATATCTCCGCGATAATTTTAGTAACATAAAAGTCTATGTAAAATATTGTCTTGTTTTGTTTCATGATCCAAAGACATTAATCCCCCTCATTTAACGTGACCTATTTTCTTTAGGCAACGCCCGTTTATGGGTATATAGTTCGCGGCAAACTTCGATCCCTTACTATGAAATTAAATGCTAAGCAACAGGTTAAATAACAGTTACTAGTAGCATTAGTGGCTTTTTGGGATACTCAAATAATCCTGCTCGTACCCACCAAAAGTATACTTCGCGGTCCTAGCGAAGTCGTAATTGCGTCATAGTAGCTGTAGAAACTCTAACTACTACTACCCAAACTAAAACTTCTCGCGAACTATCCTTGTTATTATCCTAACTAAGAGGATAGCAAATAGCGTCAGACGAAAATCTAATCAAAACACGATGTGGTACGGTCAAGTCAATTTAAAAGTAAGAGAAAACAAATAAAAAACACGCGATAACTCGTTTGACTTTCTGTAGGAATGAGAGTATTAGGTATTGTTAGCGCGTTAATAACTCACGTAACGTACGCTATGGCTTTACCAGTCTTTATTAAGAGGGAACGTTCCTTACTTCTTGTTAAATAGAAAAAGGTAGAAGCATAGATATACTCTTCCTTATTTTTTTTGTGCCAACACGAATTGAATTACTTCTGTTTTGGAGAAGAAAACAGGGGAATACAGAATGTCAATAACGTGAATTTTCTATCTTAATGCGCGCGCTTATACGCTTACTAAGCGCTTATAATCTGCTATATATACGTAGGAATAATAGAGGTAATACCACAGATTACTTAATAGAATACGTCAATAATAATTATATTTAAGCATGTGCACGCTTGCAAGCTCGTTCATAGATTACTGAAATCTGCTTGTAAGCTAATACCGGACACCAGGACACGTTCTAAATCGAAACAGAATAGGACGACTTTAGTGTGTACCCCCACACTAAAGTAGTACTATTCTGTTTCCGAATAAATTTTCAAAAACTTAGCAGTTGTCTTAGGTTTTCGCGATTATTACACATAGTAATTAAACAACTTTAAACTGTTTAAATCGCGTATATTTATCATTATTTTTGTCCCGACGACGCGACGTTTCAAACATTTTGCAGTGATCGTGGTCACTGGGTGACTTAGCAGTTGCCAAGTTGATATTTTGTAAAACCTACATGATCGGTCATATAATACTCGTAACAAAGATAAATTTTACACGTACAAGGCTGTTCCTGAAGTATTAAACTATTCTGCATCCTTAAATAACTCTAGGTGTTTGAAAGTTCTCATGACAAGTTGGTTTAGTTGAACCAGCACGAAGCGAGATACTGTGCTCGTAGTTGCCCAAAACGAAGATTCTTTAAATAGATTATCTTGTCACATGATCTTTGTTTTTTCGTTACCCAGGCTACACTTTTTGGAACTTGCTTTTCTGAACAGCTGTCTTTTCGCTATTGCAACTTAATCACCGCGAAATATCTTATTGTAGCTACAGATATATTCAAAAACAGTTGAGTAATACGATTATCTTCTCCGTGCCACGTCTATCTCGTTTTTTACCGTTCTTTGTTACGTTGTCTACTTTTTTTTATTTACTTCAGCTCGAATACAGGACATTTTAATTCCTTTGGGATGCAAACTATCTAACACTGCCTCGTAACGGGAAGTCTTTGAAGTATCGAGTTTCAATCGTTTGATAGATCGAAGTATGAAGCGAGCGTGAAAACCTGCTTTTGTTCGTTGGTAGCGTCCTGGCCAAAATGACGGGCTCGCATTATTTGTTTCGCAGAATGCCCTTAATATTTTTGATGATGGTAACGTTCTTAGAAAAGCACTACTAAAACATACATTACCTCGACTCGTTCCAGCAGCTGTCCTTAAAGTAAGTGTAGCGCCTTCCATACAAACGTATTTGCGTCATATTTGAAGTAACAAGTTTTCAAACGGTGAAATTTTGCATGCATGTTCTTGAGCATATCTAAGCTTCTGGTTTACCACTATTTCGTAAAAAAAAACGTTTTGTTTGGGAATTCTCATATTCATATCTAGAAATAAAAACAAAAGCTGGAAAACCAGAATTATAGATGTTAGGCTCGAAGACATCCGGGCAAAATTTCACTGACTTCGAAGTCTTCGGACACTCGGTATTAAAAAAATATAACTAAATTAGGTTTATATGAAAAGAACTGTGAATACTCTTCTCTGAAAGTTAACGCTGACACTATGGCGCGAAATTTGAAATTTAAATACCTAATTTATTTATTTTTCTCCTGTGTCACCTAATTGTATTTTATGATTACGTAATAATTATTTTACGATATCCTTATTTACTATTTTGAATACTTCTTATGGAATTAATTTAATACATATGTTAAACGTATTTTTTATATATTGGACGATTTCGGGGATAACTTATGCAATCTTGTGAATTGGTGTCCAATTATCTTTATTTTTATGCCTGATAGGTTAGCCTTTGACCACTATCTCACCTGATGGTAAGTGAGATGTGGTCGAAGATGTTGTTCAGGCTAACCTAGAAGTAGATCTATTTGTGACGGAACAAACGCAGTTCCCACCTGATGTTAAGTGGACGAACCTCTGCCTATACCAGATGCATTACATCACAAGTGACGAATTGCCCTGCACCCGTCACACTGCGACATACAGTTGTTAAGTCTCATGTGCCTGTTTTTTTACTGGTTCTCGAGGACTGCTGCCGGAACCCAATGTTAGGTGCTTGGCGACAGAATTTCTACTTGAGGGTGGTAGCTAGCCAGGCGAGCATCCGCAAAATGGCATTCCACCATACGGTGAAGCTCAAGCCGGCGTGGCGGGGATCGAACCACGGACCTGCGGCACGGCAGTCCATACCTATTACTGCTCGGCCATCATTGCTTCAAAATTGATTGATTGAAAGTAACAAATCTTGTATCTGCCGACCACCATTTGTTTAATCGATTCTAACATGTATGTATAACTATATATATTATACATATACCGTCCGTTAAATAGAATAAAATATACGTAACCTGCTTACAGTTTCAGCCTTTGTCTCATATTACAATAAGTATATAGAAAAGGCAATAGTTACAGGTAGTAATTACCAGCAATACAAAGAGACTTCATCTATTGTTGTACCTTCTAGGTATGAGGATTTATCTCTACACGTCATTTCGGATGTGATTTTCCTCATTATTAACCTTATGTGTTGTTTCCATATGAATTACTTATTAGATTTTACTTTATATGCTAGTTTTAGTAGCGCTAAGCAGTAATGTTCATACATTACTATGTTCTATTTGACGAGTTATGGGTGCCGGTAAAATTATAGGCACATTAAACTTAACAACTTTATGTCTCGGATGTTATGTAATTTGTGATGAAGCATCTGTTTATAGGCAGAGGTTAACGCCTAAGACCTCGTGCTTGTTCCATCTTTACTGTAACCGTATCAGTCGTATTGTCCACTGCTAACAGACTACCTAAATGGGGGCATTTAGGAGGGGTCAATAAAGCCCACACTTGGCAGGCGTCTTGGAGATCCCAGTTTAAGATATTAGTTCCTCAGACGGCGCTGCTGCTCCACCTTCCGGTATTTTACCTTGAGTCGCCTCTTACGACACCCATAGAGTAGAAATGAGGGGGTGGTATTCTAACGCGGCACCCCATGGAAATGCTTGTTCCATCACGATAAAATAAAAAATAATTATTTTGTTTTTTTTTTTAAATTTTAGGATTTTAAAATTACTAATTAATTTTAAAATCCTCAAGAAATTTACCTATACAATTATTACTGAAAGTTCCGTGAAGCTTCCGAATTTTCCGCAAACAAATAACAAAGAATAACTTCAAAAATATGTAACGGGTTGCGCACAGAATTGTATGAAAACAGAATATTGACAACCCTATTACGTTTCAATATTTTCATATAATTCCGTGCGCGACTGGATCAGTAGATATCTGTAAACATACATTGGATTTGCGAACGTCAAAAAAGTTGCAATGAACACATATCCGGTCGATAAAGGTAAACGGGGACTCTATGCAATAACTGTTCGTATTTCGACTTTGTAATTAAAAAACTTCACGCGGGCTGCGCTCCCCTTCACGCCCTGAGGGTTTCATGATAGCTTTTGGTTTCCATAGTTTACCTTACTGGTGTTTGGCGTGGTGTAGAGAACGAATAAACTAATTAACACACAACTTTTACAAGTACGATGTAGAGACGAAATTGAGCAAGCCCATGCTTAGAATAATGCGACGTTAGGCAATACTGAACTCGAGATAGACTCACGATAGAAACCTAGTGAGATTAAGGGGGGCGTCGGAAAGAACTGGAAATAAACGTAGGCGTTGCATAGATCACTTTATTCCTACTTTTCTTATGAAAACACTCTTAAAGAAGATAACTAGCTATAAATCAATGAAGTAGCCCGTTTTTTATTAGAATGACTGGAAGATGTCTGAAAAGAATGTTACGGAAATAAACATCGGAGACAGGCCATTTTATAAATAAGAATACGCGCTTCCTACTTTAAATATTCTCAAAACAAAACTACATCCATAACTGAAAAATATGAAACGTACTTTGATTATTGGACGGATATTAATGACGAAGTTCTGAGGTAACAAAAATTTCCACTGAATTGAGAAACTCCTCCTTTCTGAAGTTGGTTAAAAACTTAAAAAAGATAACTGAAAATAAACGGTGGACAAAATACGTTTGTAATTAATTATTCACGATTGCGTTGTAATACTTATCGTTTAAGGTGCTCCCAAATCTTATAATAAAAATCTCTAAAATAAAACAACTGACAGTAAAAAGAGTAAATAGAGACCATTTTTAAACTATAATCGCGCACTAAAGGCGCGTCAAAAACACTGTGATTCTATCACTTACCCATTCGATGAACTGATAGATATAAAATAAATATTTTCACATATCATGCCCTCAATTTGTTCATTACTTTTTTTTGTAAAATAGCAGGTTTATTTACACAGTCCTAAGTAAACAGTACAGTATCTTATCTAAGTTATTTTTACCCACGGCACTTCCCTGTTGTTCCTTCCAGCATCAGTATAACGTAACATAGCATTCTAAGCTGGTGTGCTCTGCAAGTTGAATCTATGTGGTTTTGCTGATATTCAGTATCACTTGATATTTCGGAGCAAGTAAGTGAAGTTTATTTATTAACTTTATCATCAGGCTTGAAATAACATCATCAAAAACTGATTTATACCTTGTTCGTAATACTCTGAATAGAATGTCCCATTGATGAGAAAAGATCTTCTTCGTTTCTAATTTTTTCTTTCTTTATCTTACTTTTATTGATTCTTCTTTTTGGTTTGTAATAAAATCTTGAATAATAATTGTGAAAGGCAACTTGCCAGTCAATCACATCATAAAGAGGGCTCTAGCTTTGCTGACTGAGTCGTCCTTATCCGATGAACTAAGTTAAGTATCTTCCGCTACGGTCATTACCTGGATGGGTGACCGATTGTGGCGCTTTCGTGCTTTGGAGAGCATTTTAAGCCATGGGTCCCGTTTGTTTGCGAATGCTCGCTTGTCTCGCTAGCACCCTCAAGTGTAGAATCTGTCGTCAATCAACTATTGGTTTGTTCCGTCAACTGCCCTTAAGAGCCAGATATTCTAGGTTACCCTGAAAATCTTCGTTCACATCATCAATCAGGTGAGATAGTGGTCAAAGGATTACCTATCAGCTACAAATAAAATTGTTAACTGCTTTATAAAGTGGAAAATTTATAGATATTTGTGATTCCCTGTCAGGTATATTTTTTCTATTGTGTATATTAGTATAAAGTAACAAGTACTAAAGATTTTCCTCCTTTAGACATAACCCTCTGTATAAATAAGTACCCGAAGTTTTTCTTAAAAGATATGCCATAGAATGTGATAAGTGAATCGCTTAGGCAAGTGGGACCCAGCAACTTACCAGCGGTCCCAACCTACTAATTGCTTAATCACCTTATCGGCGACTTGTGAGATTTCTCGGTACGTTCACCCATCATTAACCGACGTTAGTAATTATGTAAGTCATTACTGCTGTAACAGTAGTTATTGGTCCATAAAAGTACGTGTAGAAAATTCTAGTGTCCAGTCTTCCTCTCGAATAGGCAAACATTAGGCCTAAGTAAATTAGTATGACTTGTCCTACTAGAAGTACTTCACAAATGTAAGGTAACTCAACATGTGGATTGTGCAATAAGCTGATGTTCAAGATTACTCCGGATGGAAGGAGATCGTCTGAAAACAAAAATGCCAGTTGCTTAACCTTTATTAAGCGCAAGCCCGGACGTGTATGGACTAGTATGGAGTACTACTCTCACCTTTGGGATGAGGCTGCAAATACCAGGTGGAGACACTGGAAACTATTGAGAGTCGAGCCAAGAGAATCATTAACGACGACCAACTTTTAAGCAAGAGACTCCAGAGTCTCTCGGCGGCTCCAGCGGCTTCTGAGGAACTGCTTTCTTACACGGCGACCACCAGACCGCTTGCAAAGCGTAGGAGATTATTGATAAATCTCCCGTAATGTTCAGTGGATAATCCAGCTGATACAGTCAGTGGCAATACGCTGGTCATAATTGCGAGTGTCTGTCGCAAAACTGATTACCTTTGGAGTATCGTATTTTTCGCAAACTGGTAGCCGTACGGTAAAAACACCGTGAGTTCTAAACTACATTCATGTATAGTCGTATCTATTGGAACAGCAAAGATAGAAGATCGTCCATAGCGTGTACAAGTCTATTATCTATATAAACGATGTTAGGTCTACATTCGTCTTACACCAGCTATTTCACTAAAATCCGCTATAATTCTGTTCTTACATTTTATAACAAAGATAATCTGTGCTAATATGCTAAGTCGTACGTGGTTTCATACAATGTTGCATTTCAACCTCTCACTTAAGAATCCTCAATAGGAGTATTCTGAAAACGAGACACTTTCAGTTTCACAATGCCAAACTGAATAGGTACGCCTGACACGAATATGTAACAATGCGAAGACGCTTCGCATACAAACTAAACTATACAACACCATATTTAGCTAAGTACCGTCAGCGTCAATTGAAAGTCTCAGCAACAAATGTCTCTACGTTCTTTAAGAACTTGAGTTCTCTCGAGTGTCGGTTTCATTCATAGAGCTGCAGCACTCAAATTCATTGAATCTCCTGTTTGGAATTTTGATATTATCCCTTTTTTTTAAATGTATAGCTATATTTTTATCACTGTAGCCTCATTTTTTCTTAGATTGAAAAGCCATGTTACAAAACTCATAATTATAAAAAAAAAATAAGTAGTTCTGGTAAGGCATGTTGGATGACCGCGTTGCTCTAAGACTATAGCTTCACATTCACGGTCAGAGTACATCAGTTTGAGCTGATCAGTAACAAAAATATAAATCAATTATCTCACGTAAATTTGTTAAATGAGCTATCACTGGAACCGGATCATCAGCTATCACTGGATTGGCGGCATAACTGTTAGAGATGTACGAATCTACATATTTCAGGTACATGGACTTGTGACTCCATATATACAAGATACAAATATGAGATTAGCTGTTAGCCCCAATCAAAGGTTACCTGTCTTCGTTATTGTAGCATTGGTAGTACGCATACTGAAGGTCAGTTTGGCATGACGTTAACGAACTGAAGCCAGCGGATTACGATGCGCCCGGTTAAATCCGTGGGTTCCCGTCAGTTAAAAAATTCAGCAGATATCACATTCACGGTCAGCTTTTGGATGCACGTCAGTTGGAACTGACCGTGAGTGTCGAGCTTAAATCGTTTCTTGACAAAAATAAAATCAATTTACAACCGTGCGATTCTTATAACATTTCTGCCTCGCACTGCCACTATGTGGAACCAGCTGCCACCTAAAATATTTCCGAACCGATACGGCTTAGGAAGATATATAGATTTTCAATAATAGCATTTTCTCCCAAAGGCCGGCAACGCATCCATGAGATTGAGGTGTTGCGGATGTCGGTGAACGACGACGGTTATCACCTAGTAAGGCATTTGCCCCGATACCCAATAAAAAACAATACCGTGACATATTTAATATTAGTGTGACTTGATGGTGACTACTTTTAAACAATAATTTAAATCGTACTAGTCCAATTTAACCCGGCGAGCATGACCCAGGGTATCTCATACCCTGTAACTTTTTAAAAGTTGTGTAATTTCTAAGATTCTCGCTTGGCAACTCTAGCGCGCTTAGTAGCTGGAGGGAGGGGCGTGCGGGGCGGGATAGTGGCGTGATCGCAGTGCTGCGCGGGACACCGGCGGAGATATACGTGCGCAAACGTGTCGAGGGTATGTCACACCCTGCCTCATGCTAGACGTATTTTTTTTACGTAAAAATTTTAGAGTGAATTATTATCGTTTTATTAGTTTTGGTTTATTGTTTTTTGAGTTTTGTTGTGATTTTAGATTGCGGTATAGTAGTTTGTTTATTTTTTTGAGTTTTTCTTTATTGTTTTTAGTTTTTGCCCCGAAATGGATCTCGACAGGGAAGAAGAACGGATCCGTGCCATGCTAGAGGAGACAACGACGGATTTTTCAGGCGATGAATCCAGTTCAGAGCAGGAAACGGATCATTGCAGTGAACACGAAGTGGGTTCTTGGACGGAGCAAGAAGGTGACGATTCAGATAATATTTTATCTAACTCCAGACAGGAAGAAGCTGTAGGCAATGAATCCGGTAACGACATGGAGGACGATTTACCGTTGTCACTAATCAGGCAGAGAGCCACAGCTTCTCGGCAAGTAAATGGCCCTTTTTATAAATCTAAAGATGGTACTAAGTGGTACAAAAGTGGTCCGCGTCCAAACGTGAGGCTTCGATCAGAAAACATTGTAACCGACCATGCTCGAGTGAAGAATACTGCAAGGGATGCTGCTACAGAATATGAATGCTTCAATATTTTTGTGACTCCAGACATGCTTCAAGAAATCTTGATTCACACTAATTATAAAATTCGCCATAGACAGGCAGATAATAAAAATGAGAAAACTCCTTCTTACATTCAGGAAACCACTTTATGCGAGTTGAAAGCTTTTATTGGTTTACTGTATTTAGCTGGCGTCATCAAGTCTAATCGACAAAGTTTGAAAGATCTTTGGCGAACTGATGGAACTGGTGTAGATATCTTTCGCACCACAATGTCATTGCAAAGATTTCAATTCCTTCAAAATGCCGTTCGTTTTGATGACAAATTAACAAGAGAGGAGCGTAAAAAAATTGATAACATGGCAGCCTTCAGAAACATTTTCGACCGGTTTGTTCAATGCTGCCAGAATGCGTACTCTCCGAGTGAGTATCTAACTATTGACGAGATGTTACTAGCGTTCAGAGGTCGTTGCCTGTTCCGCGTATATATTCCCAATAAGCCAGCCAAATATGGGTTAAAAATTTTAGCTCTGGTCGATGCGAAAAGCTTTTATGTTTTGAATCTGGAAGTATACGCAGGTAGACAACCAGAAGGACCATATGCCGTCAGCAACAAACCATTTGAGGTAGTAGAGAGACTCATACAACCAGTCTCACGATCCCACCGCAACGTAACATTTGATAACTGGTTCACTGGATATGAGCTAATGTTGCATCTACTGAATGAACATTGCCTTACGTCGGTTGGAACTGTAAGGAAGAACAAGAGACAGATCCCTGAATCTTTCATTAGGACTAACAGAGAACCGAACAGTTCGCTCTTTGGGTTTCAAAAAGATGTCACACTTGTTTCTTATGCGCCAAAGAAGAACAAAGTGGTGGTTGTGATGTCCACTATGCACCACGATGATGCAATAGATGAATCTACAGGCGAGAAAAATAAACCTGACATGATAACATTTTACAACTCCACCAAAGCTGGCGTTGACGTGGTCGACGAATTAAGTGCCAGCTATAATGTCAGTCGCAATAGTAAACGATGGCCTATGACTTTGTTCTATGGTGTTATGAACATGGCTGCTATCAATGCTTGCATCATATATCGAGCAAACAAAAACGTGAACATCAAGAGAACTGAATTTATTCGTAATTTGGGCTTATCCATGATTTACGAACATCTGAATGCAAGAAAATCTAAAAAAAATATACCAACTTACATCCGCCAGCGCATTGAAAAACAGCTCGGTGAGCCCTCACCCAGAGCTGTGAATGTTCCAGGACAATACGTCAGATGTCAGGACTGTCCTTACAAGAAGGACAGAAAAACTAAATACTCTTGCAAAGCTTGTAACAAGCCAATATGTTTACAACATGCAAAATTCACTTGTGAAAATTGTACTGATTTCAACGATAGCGAGTAGTCATTATTTTTATTGAAAAAAAATTAATAATTAGTATTTAACGAGGAGGATCTCATTATCTTTTGATTTTAAGTTGATTACATTCCAAAGAAAAAAAATTTTTTGTTTAAATCTATGTTAATGTAAGTCTATAAAGATTTGTTGTCATTTTTACTTAGTTTATGAATAACGAGAATAAACGATGATAATTGTACAATTATGAACTTGTTTTATTATATTTAACATCAAAATACATTAAATGTAATAGTATAATCAATAAAATTTTAAAAAATAACCAAAATAACAAAATTATGGCACATCAACATAAGGGTATATCATACCCTGCCTCATGCTTGATGCAACTTTTTTACACCTCATGCTCGCCGGGTTAAAACGAAAAATACATTATTTTGGGTACCCAATTTTGCTTCATATTTACAGTTCACGGTTTCCGTCTCTCACTGACTGTACATACTCGAACAATGCTTGCACAGGTGTTGGTTGAGTTCCATAACCAGTGCGCTACCATAAAATTCACAAAACCAAGGATATATGAATTTGCCCTTCTGTCTGTTTGTAATATTTCAACATAAAACGCGAGACCCAATACATGATATTTATATCGATAACAATATTAAAAAAAAAAAGAAAATTCAAAAAATAATGGACAAATAAAAAAAATGCATTTTAAAAAGGCTCAAATTATTGTTTAAAAATGGCAAAATTCAATCTTATTGTGTAATATTAGTGAGTTATCTCTTTATTATTACGTATATAAACACAAAAATCTGGCAAGGCCAAATCGCTCGACTTACCAATAACCGAAAGAGAAGACAGTTTCTCGGCTGACCACCACTAAGTGGACCAACGCCATTGGGGAAGTCTCGCGGAGCCGATGGACACGTAAATAACCCTTCAATGATGAAGGTGTACAGAAGACGCTGATGGCGTCAAATCTTTTCAGCAGTTTGGAAGCTACGGTATCAAGATACAGTATAACACACACAAAGTGTTAGAACTTCTGTTGCTGTCGGGGGTAAAAAAAACACCTGATGTGTATGGTGGAACACGCCAGCAAGTCTGAATTATTATAACTTTATTCTATGGGCAAAGGCTTTAGGTTAACATCAGTTTTGCAAAAGCTCGTTTGTCACATAAAAATCGCGTAGACAAAGTCGCGGCTCAATCATTTAGTGATTAATATTATACACGTCTTCCTGTTTGGAATCGGGATCGGAAACTACGGCCATTGTTCGTGTAATGTTGATTCCTGTTATACAGTTCACGTTCAAGTTGACAATTTCACTCGGAAGTCGCTAAAGGGTACACATCATCGAATTTAATTATCCCACGGCAAAGTAATCTTACAAAGTATAAGTCAATCTTCTTAAGCAAGCAAGTGTTGAGTACCGGGATAGAATACCACCTAATACTCCTCTAGACTTACTCTAGGTACGTAAGAGGCGACAAAGGGAAAAATACTAGAAGTTGGTCAGCTGCGCCTTCTTCTGAAGAACTGTCATACAATGCGATCCGCAAGACGCTTGCCAAGCGTAGGGACTATGGCAAGCCCTTAAGGCCCAGTATATAAGAAATAATGATAACAATATGTAGAAAATCTCATAAACCAGATACCGCATGGTACTGCAATTTATATACACAATACTCAAGGATATAGGTAGTGTGCTCATAGCACTCAAAACATGTTTCCTAATAATTGGCTCGATACAAAAAAATTACAAAAACCCCTCTGAAAATAAAGGTTTTCTACTTTTTCCGCTAGATTTTAATGTATTAAGATATGATTTATGTTCTAAAATATTGAATTTTTAAGTGCAATAAAATTTGTTATTTAATTTTTTACAAAAAAAGCATGGTTAATGTGTAATAAGTCTGTTTCTAAAATGTCGCATACGCCCTTTCATTCCGAGAAGCGTTAACATCATGCCGCACCATTTTCTCCAGCGATCCACGTATAGCGCTATCGTTATCGTTCAAACCGCGGCCAGCCGCGTTGAGCGTTGGACCTATGTCGCTTTTCTCAGCGATCTCGATTAAATAAAAATATGGTTAAACATACAAATAAACGCTTTGTAGGTACAAAAAAGGCTTATACAAATCGCCAAAAACGCATCGTGGACATAATAAGGCAGGCATCTGTACTTTTTCCTCCATTTATGTTTACTGTCATGAATGTAATTTTCTAATATTAATTAATTTATCATATTACTGTGACACTATCACAATAAAATAAACATGCAAGATTTTATAAGACGTAGGAAGTACTTGAGCTACCTAAAGTCATTATGAGCGTTATTCTGAATTATTCATAATATGAACTTTTACATAAATTTACAAATCAATACAATAAGAATCATACTGCGTTTACTTCTGACAGTAAGGCACAAAAATTTGTACATATCTCTTATTTTCGACCTATTTCGCTATGTATAAGTGGCGCAAACTTAGAAAGGGCAGACCAGAATCTGGAAGAGCGGAGTTCGAATCTGACGCATTGATCTTTTTGTCTTTTATTTTTTTTATTAAAATTTGATACTCATTTACATAATATAATTTAGTTATCTAACGACTTTTCAATTCTTTAATGTAAATCTTGTACATTTTTACCTTGATTTCGTAGTTAACCTACGTTGACAACTCTTTAGTTTTTACGTTGCCACATCTTGATCCAGGAAACACAATCACAAATGTTACATAGGTCTGTCATTTTCATCAATAAAATATTGCTTGAGTAGCTCATTTCTTCTAAGGTCGGACCAGAAAACTGAAGGTTCAAATCTTAAGCAAAATTTATTTTTATATTTTTTTTATTTATTAATATAAATTGATACGTATTTACTTCTAAGTTTATTTACAATATGCTTTATGCATTCTGCTTGTAATTTTATTACCTAGATTCCATTTTTTTTCCTATTATTCACACAGAAAAGTTTAGTATGCTGAATATAGTAAGTAATACGTAATGTATGTAAATCTTAAGTATCTACCATATTGTTTCGTAGATCTAGGAAAATTATATTTCTTACCCTGGATGGACACCAGACAAACGAAAGACTTTACATAAATATGCTGATGGAATAAAAAATATTTTGAGGCCACAGCGTAACAGTAACAGTAGGCCTTACGGTACCATACAACGCTGTCATGCAGTAAACACAGACTCTTCTTTCCACAAATAATGGAACACACACAAACTATCAAACATAAAAAGTTATTGAAATAAGTATTCATAATTTCATAGTAATTATAGCCCAGAAAAGCATCCCATCATATGAACACTAGGATTATATCTAGGGTATGTTAGGATATAGTATCACTAGGGTTAAGGAGTGCTGCCGGAACACACTGCTTGGTTCTTGGTGACAGAAGGTGGTAGCTAGCCGTGCAGGCATTGCCCTACCACCTTTCAATAACGACTGCAATCCTAAGACAACAACCGAGATCAATGGTTTTTATGTGCCATTTGATGTACGGAAGCGCTTAGTTGTAATGCCACTAGCGGTCACCCATCCAAGTCATGACGCAGCTGACCTTGAATTACTTAGTTGATCTGTAAAGAATGTCTAAGCCAGCCACGCTACGAGCGGTTTGTCACCTATATCCCGTTTACGAGCTCAAGATTTGTTTGACATTAAAACGGACGGATAGACAGATGACAGATAAGTGCTCCGTTTTGCCCGGTGGTTACGGAGCGCACGTAAAAATCAGCTAAAATAAAAGGTATGCATTACTTGGCTTTAGGTAATAAGTATATAGTATCAGTATATTTACTTCTTTCTACGAACTCGTATATGATTACATATGAATAAGATAGTATTTTAGTACTACCAATACAGTTATACAGTATAGTAATCAAACAACTTTAAACGGTTTAAATCGCGTATATTTATCATTTTTTTTTAGTTACCCGTGACCACGATTACTGCAAAGTGTTTAAAACTTCGGGACAAAATAATGATAAATATACGCGATTTAAACCGTTTAAAGTGGTTTAATTACTATGTGTAACAATCGCGAAAACCTAAGACAACATTAAGTTATACCACAGTTTTACTATCGATATATAATATTGTGGTAATACGTACGAATAGTAGTACAAATAGTAATATTTACGTACGGGTACAAATAATATTTAATGGTAAAATTTATAAACAAAATACCTATCTTCCTAAGTGGGTAATCTGAATAAAGATATTATTTTCTAAAAGTTTTGTTGTGCCAACCATCTATGCAATAGCATTCACGAAATGTATGAATTATTATTAACAAATTGAAACAATAATTGTACTTACTACCTTCTCCATGTGATTTTTTGTTTATGTGACCTTAATAGGTCTTGAAGTTTTTAAACAAGATAAAATCTTGTTTAAAAACCAAGCTACTTGATAATAATACCTAATAGTATACCCGCTATCTGTCTTTTGATCATGGGGTACAAAAGCTTATTCATTATTTTCAGCGCAAATTTTACACTATATACTTGTTTTTGTAATAAATAAACTATCTTTTTTGTAATGGGTAACGCCTTACCTACATCAAAGCAATTAGTTCATCAAAATCGGCAAGTTGAAAATTTGCATACACAAAAACATGCAAGAAAAAGCTGGTATTCATCAAGATTAAACTTGTTCTACTGTAGGTATGGTAAATTTATTAACTGTGCCACACTAAATTGACAGCTTAAAAACAATTCATGAGCCTACTAATGTGTTGGTATCATATATGCGTGCTAGATGGCGCTTTATTCATTCATTCATATATCATTCGTGTGTGACAACATAGTTTCTACTAGTTCTACTAGAGAGCGCTCTTAATTTCTAATAAAATAAAATATTGCCATTGACTTGCGAACATGGCGCCATGGGGTACATGGCGCGAACTAAAAACGCAAGAAGTGGACGAAATATAACATCTTTCTCTACAGTGCAGGCCCTTAATAGCGGAGGCTTCTGTTCAACGATGAACTCATACGGCTGTTGATGATGATGATAGGTACCTAGCTCGCGCAAAACCCTCTCAGATCTGGCGAAAACATCAGTTTACAATTAATATATATTCTTCTAAATATGATTACAAGCACTATGGCATGCTAAGCGAAAAATATATTTTACAAATTATTGGAGCACAAAATTTTATGGGTATATTTTAGGGAATCGAACCCGCGTCCTCCGATTTCGCGCCGGATGCGTAAATCACTCGGCCACCTGGGCACGCTATTTCTAGCCGAAATTTCGTGCTCCATTTGTATTACTTTAACCGTCATAGAGGACGGTGTGCGGCCATCAACCAAACTACTAGACTTCATGTGAACGAAAGAAGTGCTTTTTCAAAAACTTAACTCTCGGAATGATGTCGCTACTCTTCTATATTACTAAATATTATTACGAGCACTATCGCGTGCTTAGCTAAAATCATATTTTACAAATTATTCGAGCACAAAATTTTATGCCCCGGGCTAGGTTCGAATCCGCGTCCTCCGATTTCGCTCCGGATGCCTAAACCACTCGGCCACCTGGGCACGCTATTTCTAGCCGAAATTTCGTGCTCCAATTGTATTACTTTAACCGTCATAGGGGACGGTGCGCTGCCTTCAACCAGAATTGTGTGCTCCAATAATTTGAAAAATATCTATTCTTGTTACTGCGCAAGTCACGTGGTATAAAATCTCCTACAAGTGCTCTTCAAGTCTAACCTAGGTTCAATAGCTACTTTTCTGAGTCTCCAAATTGTTATACCGTTAGTTGCTGTAAAAACAGGCTCATTCTTATTCTGTTTGGGAACGATAAATTCTCCAGTGACATCCTGCATTTTACTTTTAGGGCATTTCTCCCCATGCCATCCAACTCCTTGATTTATTGGTAGGGCTATGGTCGCTGACATAGCTGCTCCAGTTTTTGTATTGGTGGCGATAATTTTTGAAGTCACAAACAACGAACTTTCAGAGGTGAGGCGAGTTTACTGGACTTACCTACTATGTTTACTGTTTTAACCTACTAAGTAATCCTTTTTTTCATTGTGTCATGTGTGGGAAGTTGGAAACAGATGCCTAGTTTTCATTTTTATACACAGCTGTCTGCACTTTATGGGAAATATTTTATATCCTTTCAGCTTCAGAAAATTTAATTTCTTTTTAAAGCACAGAGCTGAGAAAAACGACTTAAAGGCTTAAATCAAATTTAACCTTTTACCGTTGAATTGTAACTAAGTGGTACTACTAAGATGATTTTCACCAATCAATAAAAATGTACCATGTTTTATAATAAACACAACCGTCAAAAACGCCTTCGCCGTATTTACGTTTGGTCGGTTTTTCGCCTTATACCATATAAATTGGCCGTCATTAGGGCGCTTTTGACTTTAGATTTTTCTCAGTGCATTGCTAAGTTTTATATACAGTTACATAAATAGATTTCTTTGAGACCATACATCGATCTTCTATACATTAAATTTTCTTTTTAAAACTGGTAGTACATTTAACACAAAGGTTAGAAAATACTATTATTACTTTGACCGTAATATGTCCGAAATTGTACCCGAAAGTGTCAAGAAACATTTATTTTGTTTGCGATGCTATTTTACCTTCTTAGAGCACACAGATAGTCTACGCTGATTATTGTTTTTTTTATCACAAGTTGAAGTTTGTCGTAGCAAAATGAGCTCTTTGGGGGATATTTTTCATGCTTTTAAAAGTTCACTGTGACTACAGACTGCAATGTTTATCTTCAAATCCTTTTGTAAGGGAAGCACTCATTTGAGAATCGCAAGAATGAGTGAAATTCGTGAAGGTCGGCCCTCAACAGAGATCATTGCTGACATTCCTCCAATTCGCTCGAAGCATTCCACTTTTATCATACGTACAGCGAAGGAGTGGAACTCATTGCCCGCGTCTTCGTTTCCAGAAAAGTATATAATTTGGGAATCTTCAAGTCTATAGTGAATAGGTATCTTCTAGGCAAGCATGCTACATCTTCGCCCGGATCATCCCTTTGCATAAGGTGAGATAGCGGTCAAATGCTTGTCTATCATGCATAAAAAAGTGAGATTCGATGTTATGTGGGAATTAGTATTAGACATATGCAAAAAATCTTACAATAACATTTTGCCGCTGGATTCATGAATGGCACAAATGAAAAATGGCACATAATACTACTACTCACCAGGAGTGTCCGGGCCCTTAGCCTTCCTGCCGTTACATCGGACGACAATTTTAATCCGGGTACCTACCTATGTTATCATTGTCGTGTGTGCGGAATGCGGTCATACAAACGTGACACAGCTGTGTAGAGATTCCCACGTATAAACTCATTATCCGTTTATAATAAATACGAGTACAATATAGATTACTAGCAGTGTATTTGTATCATCATAGTCACATCAAATAGCACCTCTATCATTGAACAAAGGTCTTCCCCATTTGAGGGGTAGCCATAATCCCCACACATAATTTTCATGGTGGTATGGCATTTAACGAGTCCCTGGCAGGCTACCTACCACTCAAGTAGAAAGTCTGTCACCAAGCGCCTTTGTATTCTGGCTGCTGATAGCCAGCTCCTCTTGGTTAAGCAAGTATAATTTACCACCGTAGAACACATTATCACTTACCATTGCGAGATTGTGATCAAAATAACAAAACCTATAGGGCCTAAGTATAGGAAACCAAAATCAATTCTCAGTAATTTAATTATAAATATGCATAATGCAAGAACGTATTCAAGTAAGTACGAGTACAGCCTCCAACTGACCACATAGACCTTAGTTTGCTAAATCAACAATTCCGTTGCTGACTTTTCCAGCTAAAATTGTCGTGGTGAGCTGTCGCCAAAACTAACTATAATTTTTCCTTTGGATTGGATTCCTTGGAGCGCAGTAGAAGTTTGAGTACGTGGAGCGCAATGTTATAAGCCCTTGGTACGTTGGCTGTAAGTTTTAAGTGATTTGGTAGATTAATCCTTTGGTTCCTTAGAGACCAGCAAAAGTTTAATACATCCTATACTTTTTTTTGTAGTTTGAGACACAACAAACAAATTGTATTGTTTATAACTTATATGTAGTATTCACGTTATTTTGGTATCAATAAAAAATAACTAAAAACGTATTTTTATTTTATTTATAGATGATAGGCTAGACTTTGACCACTATCTCACCTGATTGTAAATGATGTTATGGTCGAAGTTGTTGTTCATGCTAACCTGGAATTAATATATTATCATAATAAAAATTGTATCGAATATGTGTGATTTTCGAACTCATTGAACACCTACGTTTATAATAGGTATTGCCATGTTTACTATACCTTCAATGTGACTCATATTGCTCAAGTGTGTTACTTTAACGCTTTAACTACTAAATACAGCATTTTGAACGGTAACTTTGTTCAAAATTTTGTGGGATTAATGCATTCTTGCCTAGAAAACTAGTTTGCGAGCCATAACTTCTTCGACGCAGTACTCGTGGGTTAACGCTTACACAAATAAATACAAAAATATTTACAATATACACAACTTTAAACCACGTCAATAATAAGTTTGTAACATAGTCATAGTTGACATTATTACATGGCATATAGTCGAGTTATTACTGGTTTATTTCCCAAATTTACCAATTTTGTCAACTCTATAGTTCATAAAAATCCGGCCAAGTGCGAGTGGGATTCGCGCACGAAGGGTTCCGTACCATTATCTGTAACCTAATCTTGCAAATTACAGACACTTTTCGTAGTTTCCGATTGAGCTGGGTAGGTACGGCGAAAACCCCTTTTATTGTATGGGAGCCCCTTAATTATTTATTTGTTTCTATTTTAATTTGTTATATTTAAACAACATAAAACTAAATATTCTGTGAATAGTTAAAGCATCTACCTGTCACCGTTATTAGTATCGAGCAAGCAACGGTAAAAAAATATAGTTTATTGTATGGGAGCCCACCATAAATATATGTATGTTATTTTATTTTTAGTATTTGTTGTTATAGCAGCAATAGAAATACATCATCTGTGAAAATTTCAACTGTCTAGCTATCACCCTTCTTGAGATACAGCCTGGTGACAGACGGACGGATGGACGTACAGCGAAGTCTCAGAAATAGGGTCCCGTTTTTACCCTTTGGGTACGGAACCCTAAAAAGGAGAAATAATCAGAGCTGATAGTCACATGACCTTACTATTACCATAGGTATGACAAACCGGCAATGTTGACGCCACGACCTACTACCGATACTGAGTCATTGCTAATCAGATGCATATCACGACTGCATACAATAAGTACTTGCAATCTAGCCATCATCAACTAGGTATATGTCGCATTTGATGCATAGCAGATATTCATTTCAGTTGTATGCAATGCCAAACCATGTTGGTAGGTACTTTTTCAATACTAAAAGAAAATGCGCTATTCATATAGGTTGTCTAAATGCTTTCGTTGTACTAGCTGTAGTATTGTATATGGTTGTTAGTGTTTTGTTAATAACGGCACCAAGTAAAATAAAGTTTAAAAAATCATGTACGATGTGTTAAATGGCGATGAAGCTGTCTTACCAACTAAAGTGGCATGTGTTGCCCCTCTTAGTATTGGGATGTTAATATTAACTTATATATATTACTTAGAATCATTGAAAGACGGATAGATTATACAGTTATATTCTTTGGTTGTTACTTATATTTAAAAATTAATAAATCTATAAACTTACGGGTTGATATTTGATTTACTTAGATTTTACTGTTTGTTTTCGAAATTGACACGCATTTGGCCACATATAATCGAACAGATAGTGACGAAATGTTCGAACATGAAGAATGAAGAAAATGTTATCATGCCCTAACACCGGTATCTTGAGGAGTTTTTTGTCGCGTTGCGATCGCTTCATCAGTAATTCAAATACCAAACGATATGTTACCTATATAAACGTATACTTAACACGTCTCATTGTCGTTCTCAGAATGTTTTGCAATATTGTGGGCACAATTTAGCGAAGACAAAAATTACGAAATTCTGTTTCGGGGAACACCTTGAATTGGTGTCAAACGAAGCACTGAATGAAAAATTAGAATATGTGAAATTATATATATTATTCAAGCTGTAAAATAAATATAAGAATTACAGTATACTTTCATTGGATAAAAATGCAATAAAAACTAATACGCCAGAATTCGTTCCCCTTACCGAACAATGACACACAAATTTGATAATTATCTCTTGCGATCTGACATGCGTATAATAAAATCAACACATTGAATCAGCACGAGTTAAAAAAGAAAGGATTCAGTTATAACATAACTATTAGGTATTGTGCTTCAGTAACTCAGGCTCGTTTAATGAATGCATCTCAAAGTCGAGATCGATCATAAGAGGCAGTTTTGACATTCAATGTATGGAACGTCTGTAAATTACAAATTTACGAGAGAAAAAAATATAGTCATGTGAGGGATTCGAACCCGCGTCCATCCACCCCTATAGCAGTGGTATGCTCTGACCACTTGAGCTGACATGACAATGACTCATAACTCCGATTTTTTCCTCTTGTTCTTTAGCATGTTCATGAGCATGTTTTTTTTATGTTATTTTGAAGGAACAAGTGCGAGGCCCACCTGATGTTAAGTGGTATCCTCTGCCTATAACAGATGCATTTCATCACAGGTGACGAACTGCACTGCGCCCATCACCTTGAGACATACCTGTTAAGTCTCATTTTGCCTGTTATTGGCTCTCAAGGACTGCTGCCGGAACACACCGTTAGGTGCTTGGCGACAGATTTTCTACTTGAGGGTGGTCGCTAGCCAGGCGGGCATTCGCAAAATGCCCTTCCACCACGCGGTGAAGCTCAAGCTCTGGGCGGGAGGATGTAGTAATGTAATCCGCCGAGCAGGCGTTATTGCAAACATAACAATATTAACATCTGTAAATTTTCATCATATGATCGCTGTCATTCTTGTGATGCAAATATCAATAATAGCCTTAGTTATGTACATAGTTTGCACATTACTACTACTACTAGTTGGCTGTCTTGTAAATATGAGTGTGTGAAGATTTCTGCAATATGGGGTTTGTTGTTTTGTGAAGAACTTAGAGATTCACATTTGAGTATTATCATCTTCCTACTTTTATCCCACCTCTAAGATTCTTTCGCTAACGCAGATATCATATTATAAAAGTAGTTACTTTGGTTTATATCCTGTCGTCTGTCTGACGCCATCCCTCCACGGGACTGCTCCCCTTGGAAGTTAATATGCCAGTTGTCTTCTGGTTAATCACGCCAAGAAAATTCACGATCGAGCTTTGGAAATATATTCCAATTTAAATAAAAGTAAAAGAAAATACCATTTCCGAAAACAAACAGTTCGGTACGTGAAAATTGCTTATTCACACAACAGCCATTGATGCCAAAGAATGTAGTACATACCTATACGAGTACGTGATGATCAAACACGAAGTCAATAACATGTTAATGCGTTTCAATTTGATCAGGGTAATACGGTTTTACGCATTCGATATTGTAATGCTATCTATTGGATAAATATTGGCTCGAATCGTTTCTGTTTTACTTTTCCATGTTTTCTGTGGGAACTATTTTGTAAACTGCTTACAACAGTTATGCTATTTGTTGTTTTATATGTAAACGTCTTATTTTTATTTTTTTCAAAAGGCGAAGAAGTTCTCATGTCGACGTGTATGTTTCATCCAATGATACCTTTTCGATATATTATGTTTGGTTCGCAGATAAGTGCAAGCAAATCAAATAAAAATGGTCGTGTCATGATTAACTGTCGACTACGTTTCTACCACAGTACATATATGAGCTAAACCATATATCCACTGTGTCTCGACTGCAATTGTGATATATTTTACTATGCTCCGATCATTTACAGAGCTAAATTTAGAAATGACAAAACACTAATAGTGAAAGTAATAAATTAACACCTATAAGCATTGCACACCAGCACCACGAAGACCAGTTAAGCAGCATACATAATAATATGTCATTATATGTTATATTCATAAATTGTGTCTACACTCGTATAAGCGTTTTTGTTTTGCTTTTTTTTCTGGTGGGAATGAAAAGCGGCATCAAAAATATTTTACCTCGTGCGGCGTTATATTGAATTTTTCGCTGACCGTCCCCTTAACTCAGGATTATACACGGTCTTATACTCTTTAACCATTCGCTCAGCTCTGTGTACAAAATAGTCCTTGCCGTAAAAATATTATCTACTATTTAAACATGAAAGACCTCAGGCGTCGAATTTTAAAATCTAGATGTCCTGGGTTGAAACACTGAGTCGGATTGATAAATATGTTTTTTTCTAACAAAATAAATGTTCAGTATCATAGTACTCGCCCTCTATCACAGAGCAGCAAACATATCTCGACTCGTGGGTGTTTTAACAACTGCATAAGTACAGGCGTACAGGAGTTAGATTAAAATGTACGTGAATGGTTTAATATTATGAGAATGAGGGAAGTTTTCGACAATCCTCGTACGCATTTACGTATAGCGCATTCAATACGATATACCTAAACATATACGCCGTATAGTAATGGGATAATACCTACCTACCTCGAACACAGAAGGCGTACTCGTCGACTAATAATTTCCTTATTCTGACTTCAAAATTAGGCTTTAAATTCAGCCTCGACGACAAGTACTTTTCTCATAAATTACGTTAAAAAAGGTTAGTGTTTGTTACCTCTGAAACTCTGCGATTTATGAACTGATTCTTATTTAATTTTGATAGGATTGGTCACTTAGAACATTCATCAAAATACGTTTAGTACTTTGGATTATATATCAAAATAACAAAATATTTAATACTATTCACTTGTGGAAGACGATTTTTTTAATTAAGTATCTTTCTATTTGCTATCTAAGTACAGTATGGTGGCAGGGCATTTTGCGAATGTCCGCTTGTCTACCACCCTCAAGTAGAAAATCGATTGCCCAGCACCTAACGGTGTTTTCCGGCAGCTGTCACTGAGAGTCAGTAATTTTAGGTAAACCTAAACAACATCTTCAACCACATCATCACTTGGCATCAGGTAAGATAGTGGCCACAGTCTGGCCTATCAGCTATAAAAATATGGCATATAGATACCAAAATTGATCGTGAGTTTACGACACTGCCAAAAAGTTGTAGGTACTTCTTAAATAATTGGACGTTTAAACTCTATTAGATAAATACTTACATCTTTTGATGACGTATATGATTTTATGATTGAGTGATCGTGAATTCGTGACTCACGATCGCGACTGGACGTGCAAATATGTCAACCGCTCATACCACATTTTCTGCGTCGAATTGTTCCGAATCTAGCAGTTTTTATCAAACAATCTTTTATGTGTTGTTTTTAACTGCATGCTTCCCCGAAAACTATCCGAGAAACTTTCTAAACGGCGCGGTAGTGATAACCGCATCGAAATCTGTTCATTTTTAGTTGTATTTTTATTTTGCAAGATGACAGAGACTTTGGCTTTTCAAAAAGTGTACCAGATTAAAAATGAAAAAGTAAATTACGAGTAAAACCTAAATTTGTACAATGAACAGTGGTCCTTAGTTCTTTTCGGATATGTACTATCACACTTTTTTATTCATATGTACGAGTAAATGTGTGTAAGTGTTAAAATAACTATAGAATATTTCTAGATTCTCTTTTTTATTACTTATTATTCCCAGATTTTATTATTCGGTTAAATATTGCACTACCTTTTCTTGCCTCTTGAGCTATACAATTTGAATATTAAGGTTTTTTTTCATTAGTTATTGGCTTGGCATGAACCACTATCTTACGTGTTGGTAAAAAATGATACGATCAATGTGTTCAGGTTAAGGTGGAAACTCTTGTTACTGGCCATTCCAAATTTAAACAGTTTTAGCGCGCTTGTAGAAAGGTTTAGGAACCATTCCTAAGGTTCAGGCAATTTTATTTTAATACGGGAAATACTCGTTATCTCGAAAACTTGGTGTACATCAATGGACATGATTCCATAAATTAACCCTAAAGCGGTCAAAAATAATAATAATCGTTTACCCGTAACAAGTGTAATGATTTCAATAATTATTAATACTATATATTATTAATAATTAAGTAAAATCTTCTCATAGTTTCGCGGACAACGAGATTTTTTGCAAATCTAACAAAAAAGATATGCTTATTTAATTTTCTTACTCTAGGGTTCAGCGTTTAGAAAACCTAGAATTACCCGCTCTCAAAGACAACTGCCGGATCACAAATAGGCAAGGGTAACGAACCAGGCATGCATCCGCAAGTGGAAGTGTTTAGAACCCCGGACCAAATGCGTAGTATGCTATATCCATTGACACTGGGCCATAATATTTCTTCGAATTGTTCCATCATTACATCGAGGATACCCCTAAAAGTATAACAACTACGTTCCTATAAACGATCTTTGGGCACAAAGCTGATATAAAAGTTTGGAAAACGCACACACGAACAATAAAACACGTTTCACTACTCACAATTTCACTTTTCGACAACAATAGATGTGACTTTTTTTTGAAATATCACTGCGCATAATGTCGTATAAAATTCATTACATCCAACGAGCATTGAAATATAACGGGACATTAATGACTCAAGTAATTAAAGCAAGTTCTGAATTGATTAACGACCTTATGTTGAATTCTAATAACAGGCAAGTACACAAATACAGCCTTAGCCTACGTACTCACTGTACTGTTACAATGACTCAGCTGATCACTATCTCTAAAAAAAAGTACTGTCATCTCAAAGCAAATAATTAAATCTTAATTGAGACTGTCACACCCAAGTGAACACTTGACGAGCGTGCCACATTGTCGACCTCATCGTCAAGTGAGACTTAGCGCGCTGAATATTTAATAGTTTCGGTGAAATATGAAACACGATGTTTTACATTTTAACTTACTTGTGTGTAACTAGGTTTAACAGTAATCCAGCAATTATGAATTTCTACATTATATAGGATTGTGGTATTTTTGTTTAGAAATTCTTCAGTTTTTCCTTATACAGGGCGTCCCACGGACATGCCACGTGGAGAGAAAGTACCTTGAATGTTGTAGGTTGTATATTTTACTGATTACACATTATTTGAATTTAAAAAAACATATTAAACTGCATTCATAGATATTTAAATAATTACATGGTTGAACTGGGAATCGAACCCGTTACATGAGAAAAATAATCAACCTGTAGCTTTATCATACCGATCGAAAGGCTTCATCATAAGGATTATTTTTTGCTAAATTACATAGTGTCAGAAATAAAAGGAAGACCACAAATTTTAACATTTATACAAAATTAATCCTTATAGGATTCTGGCAGCCCATATGCGGGCTAGATCCGCACGCGGGTGGGTGGCTATCCGCGTGACAGGAAAATCAGGAAAAAAGGTATATTACGGTTTTATTCAGGACTCAGATATATATGTAACCAAATTTCATTAAAATTTGTTCAGCCGTTATTAATGAAATTTGGTTACATATATTCCCACAAACTTTCGCATATATATGATATATTAGTGCTATTTTAATAACGTAACAAAAAGCCAAATAAGGATCTTAGATATTATTTTCGTGTTCTATAAACAAATCCGAAAATCAAGGAGGTAGGATTCTCATTATTTTGCTAAGGCAAATATTTACTGCTTATTCAAATCATGACGAATTATAAATACTACAATCCTAATTATTTTCGTAAGAAGCTAGGTACAACTAGTGGACCTACTTATAGCGCTTTCCAAACAAACGTATTTTCGTCATATTTTAAATACTAAGTGTTCAAATTTGATGAAATTTTGCATGCGTCCTTGAGCCTGCTATTTATGCTTCTGGTTTGCCAGTTTTCCGTAAAATTAAGTATTTAAAAAATCAGAAGTATAGATATTAGGCTCAAGGACATTCATGTAAAATTTAAGCGAATTTGAACACTTAGTATTTAAAATATGACGGAACTACGTTTGTATGGAAAGCTCTATGTATACACATCCCTTAAGTAAAAGCCCGTAAGTAAAATTTATTATCAAGGCTTATACGATAAATAAAAACAAAATCTTTTCAAGCAATGATGGCCCAGCGGTAATAGCTATGGACTGCCGTGCCGCGGGTCTCTGTTTCGATCTCCACCGCCGCGCCGGATTGAGCTTCACCGCATGGTGGAAGGGCATTATGCGATTGCCCGCCTGGCTGGCTACCACCCTCAAGTAGAAAATCTGTCGCCAAGCATAAAACTAAAAGTGTGTTCCGTGAGCAGTCCATGAGAGCCAGTGAAATTACAGGCACATGAGACTTAACAACTATGTCTCAAGGTGACGGGCGTAGTGCAATTCGTCACTTGTGATGAAATGCATCTGTTATAGGCAGAGGTCAGTCCGCTTAACATCAGGTGGGCCTCGAGCTTGTTCCGTCACAATAACATAAAAAAAAATAATGAATAAAACCAAAATATATCGCTTATGGACTTCGTAAAATTTTTAATTACAATATATTTATTTCATAAAATGAAAGCTCGTTGCAGTTTAGTTAAGCGAGATGACGTAATAAGAGACATTTTGAATTCCAAATCCGAGTTTGACCTGCGAAGTTGTTTGTGTCATGAGAGTTTAATGCCATGAAACCGGTTCATGGGCTTCTGATGGTGCTGGTTGGTTGGTGGGTGACGTCATGCGCTTATTTTGAACGATTATTAGCGTGGCCAATTGTTATCTTGTTAACATAGAATATAAAACCGGTCAAATAAGAGTGGGACTCTCACATTGAGAGTTCCGTGCCAACCTGCCAACACACTATTATCAAAAATCTCTTTATTTTTTCATATAGTTCGAGATATTTCATCCTTATTATTTGTTTCATTATAAATTCTTTCATATGGTGGTTACACCATCATCCACGCTTTCGTGTATTACTTTTTTCAAAGCATCGTATTTTCGAAGCGCTCGTAGCGAAGTTTGCTTAGCCGTTGCTAACCGATCAGCTAAGTTTCGCGGCTTGGATGGGTGACCGCTTTATTACTACTAAAGGCTTGCTTCCGTGCTTCGGAGGGCCGTTTGTTGTGTTACGATGGTAGTCGATATAGCATGATGGTAGGACATTTTGCGAACGCCCCCCTGGCTAGCTGCCACCTTTAAGCAGAAAATCTGGCATCTAACGTTGTTTTAACGATAGATAAAAATAAAAACTTATTAAACAATAACATTTTTTTAATACACTTTTGAGCTTATTATTATTTTATTTTACAATTAATTGGAGCACAAAATTATATGACCCGGGCGACATTAGGCACTCGGCGCGAAATCGGAGGACGCGGGTTCGATTCCCGCCCGGGGCATACAATTTTGTGCTCCAATAATTTGTAAAATATGATTTTCGCTTAGCCGCGTGCTAATTGCTTCTAATCATATTTAGAAATTATTTTTATATGTTAAGCAATCAGCCGTAATTAATAACACATATACAAGTATTATAAGACGGACCGAAATAGAATGCATAGCCTTATAGGGTCCCAATTCTTCAAACTAAACTCTGCGTTTTGTTGAATGAAATCAAAAATTCAAAAATAATATATTGAGCTAGGGAAGGTTTCATAGAAACTAAAATGAAAATAAAACTACTGCCCAGCGAAACACAATTTTTGACCTCACCCTTGCGAGAAAAAAGGCTAGTAACAAAAAAAAAAGTTTGATTAACGTAGTAAAAATTAGTGTAAAATTACTTGTATTAAAAATTAGAAGTTTAATTCAAAATTACAACATTTAATTTTTTGGAAGTATATACATAGGTTTTACGGTTTAAAGTCCACTTTTAATCGCTTTTATTTCGCCTTTTGGTTGTTATCTACCTACTGACATGAGTCTTCAACCGAAAATGCTATTCGTCTATAATGCATACAAGTTCTTTCTTACTACTCAGAATGTGTTATAGCAGTTCAAAGGGTAACCAATCTGAAAAGCTCATCATTATGAGCTATAAACCCATACAGGTAAAGAAAGGGTTTTCATTAACGTCTTTTTGAAACATCATCGGAGAGCCTTTCAAAGGTTAACGCATGCCATAAAGTTTTGATAGGTTTATACAATGGATCAGGTAACCTTGTAACAATACCCTAGCGGAAACCCCATGATTAGGTTACCTAAGCAGTCCCTGATTAAATACTAAATAGCCGACCAAGGAAAGAAATACATACCAGACGGTGAGCATCAGCACTTTCTGAAGATTTGTAATACTACTCTATTTTTTTTGTTATTGTGAAGGATCAAGCACGAGGCCCACCTCATGTTAAGCGGTATCCTCTGCCTATAACAGTTGCATTTCATCACAAGTGACGAACTGCACTGCGCCCATCACCTTGAGACATACCTGTTAAGTCTCATTATGCCTGTTATTTCACTGGCTCTCAAGGACTGCTGCCGGAACACACCGTTAGGTGCTTGGCGACATATTTTCTACTTGAGGGTGGTCGCTAGCCAGGCGGGCATTCGCAAAATGCCCTTCCACCATGCGGTGAAGCTCAAGCTCTGGGCGGGATTCGAACCATGGACCTGCTGCGTGGCAGTCCATAGCCAATGCCACTGTCCCATCACTGCTTCAGAACTAGTGTGGTCTTTTCATTCTAGGTTGGGTTAGGTTATTTTTGAACTAATTGTTTCATTTTTTAATGGTCTCATGTTCTATCCCCTGGTCGTACAGCGATAGTATAAGATTGTCTCGATAATGGAATCATTAGTAGCAGCCTGCAGTCTTTAACTGTCAACAAACGATGACAATAGAACCTATTGCCATCTTCGAAATAAAACAGACCTGGCGATACTCGCTGTCCCCCATTTCCATTTATACCAATTCAATGGACAATCCTAACTTCGTGGCTGTGCAAATCGTACACCTATTTCCGTAATAGTAGAGTGTTTGCCGTAATAGTATAGTGTACCTTGTACATTCTACGAAGTAAAGCCTTCTTTCCATGACTTGAACTATTCATTCATCGTTTGACAGTCTAATTTTCTGATATAAAAAAATACTATAGTATACGCTACAATACTTTTTTTTTTCGCTGGGAAAACGCCTTACGCGTACCACGTAGTTCCGGGGGAAACCACGTGGTTATGTGGGACTCCCCGGGCAGAGTGCCCATACGCTACAATACATAGTCCAATAATGTCTGGTAAACAAGGTTGGATAAAATAGTTGTATATTCTTCACAATATAGCCCATTGATGTATATTCTATGAGTCAGATAAATGCAGCAATTTATAAACGGCGCTATTTTGTACAATTTTCCTGTCTGTGATTGCATCTTTGCAATTCAAGTAGACAATCATCTACAAGTGGATGCATTGTCAATGGCGCGCTAATGTCACGCGATCATCTTGAATTTTTTATGGCGCCTTGACGTAGGGGCGATGATATTATTTACTAGCTTTTTGCTCGCGGCTTTGCCCGCCTTTATTTAATTTTATCGACCTCCTCTGGAACTACTCAACAAATCTATATTAAAAGTATTGTATGTATACTCAGGACCTCTACGTATGTGCAAAATTTTTACTAAATCTAATCATATTTTTTTGGAGATGAGTAATAAATTGTCAAGAACAACTGTAACTTTCTATCCTAGAACGCGTATCCAAACTGCATTAGGAGAATCTTCCTTCCGGGATTCTTCTCCTGCCAAACCAAATTTCTTGAGCCTCTGCTCGAGGTGCGGACGGGGCAGGCATTGATGGCAAGTCTATTAAGACTTGAGTCTCTTCCTCTGCAACGCGATGGACCCGGCACCCGTACGGCGAAACCATGTGGTAGTAGGATAGGATGTTACTTTGCATAGCGCACACGTAATATAGCAATACAATGTTACGTGGATTTTCTGCCTATCATTAACTAGACTTGTAAGAGGCTGTGCATGTTTGATGTAGGTGTCAAATGCCTATAATATATTAATGTTAGTTGAACAGGCTGGTGAAACCATGGGTCCTTGGTCATCCGAAGACGAAGATAGTGTTTAACATTTCTGACTTTACCTATAATAGGAATTAGGACAGCTGCCGGAACACATTTTTAGATGCTTGGTGATATATTTTCTACTTGATGGTAGCACCAAGACAGCTGGAGCATTCGTAAAATCCAAGCGATGATTTGAGAAATCGACTACGTTATACTCAATTGCTATGTATCTTGAGAAAGAGCCCGTCGTGGTGGGTACCCCACAAGACAGGCCACAGGGTCCTTTAAGTAGTAGTGTTCAAATAGTATTGTTCTCAGGCTTGAAGTACACTGTAGTAAGAGTAATTATGGTATATTAATATGGCGACTGCGGGATGAAGAATTGGAATTGATGGATTGATGAACGCTGCAGACAGAGAACAAAGTTATTATGTACCTAAGTATTTGTTCTACCAATAGAACGTAGACGTTCCACTCGTTTTGTTTTATGACAGGGGAAATTTGTAAATTAAGTGTATTGATTTTAGAAGCATAACTGCTATTAGTAAATAAAGATGTCAAAGCAGAACTTTTTACTTTTACAAATATCTCTAGATGACACTGCGGTTATAATGGGCAGAAAACATTATGATTACATACTCATTGTGAGCAGACATGACGCTTTCCATTGTCCGTCATGTCACTAAATATTATTGTCAAATAAATTCAATGATAATGCGCATTTAATGCAGAAGAATTGAAAAAGGAGTGTGAAATCCTCCCGAGGCATCACACGGTATTTCGAGACCGCGAGATGGTGTGCATTCGTACAGTAACTTGCATCATTAACCTTAGATTAACCGTAGCTACTGTACTGATGCTGTAGCTGTGCACTTGTGTGTCGTCATATTTACACATGTGTACTCGATTGCACATTCGAAGGTACGTGAGTGAATGGATGTCTTTCTGAAATTCTAAGGAAATCTAGAAAGTTCGCTCTCAATACGATAGCAATGCTATAGTTTAGAACCATAGATTATGGGTTTATTTATTTACTTCTGGTCAACCAATAATTATTACATTTTTACATACACGACTATTTTTCTAGATAATATAGTACACTGCTTAATGTATAATCTCTTAAAGGTTAACACAACATGCTACTAGTACACACATGAAATATAGTAGTTACATGAAATAAGAATGATATTAGTTTATTAGTAAGTTTTAAAAATAAGAAGTAGAAGGTAAAGTGAAGGGTTTACGTCCATCTCTAATTTCTCAGCACTATATCGCATCACAGTAAAAAAATCTGTTGTGAGCTGGAATTATTAAATGTGAAGTATTTTTCTTTATTATTAGAGTTTCACCCGATATATACATAAGTAGCTGCGCCCCACAGTTTCACCCACGTAAAAAAATATGAAAAGTTATTATGACAAGACCCAAAACTATGTTACTTATGTATGCCTAGTTTCAAATCCGTTCAGACGTTGCAGCGTAAAAGAGTTACAAACGTATACTCTCGCAAATATTCGCCTAGAGTCAAGACCTCCTGAGGATGCTTCGTTTAGAAGCGAAACGCGTCGAATACTCTTCCGGTTTGGCTGCGTGGCGTTTGTGACGTCACGTCGGCTTAACAGGAAATTAGGCGGAATTGTCACTAGATATATATCATTTTTATAAAGATTTTTAAGTGTTTTATTAAATAATTAATTAAATGTTTTCTTAAAATACTTTTAAAATATTTGTTATTATTAAAAATGGATTTTCGCAAAGTAACGCCTGAATCTATTCATTAATATTCGCCTTTATAATATTAGGATGATAGTAGTCTTTGGTTTCTTTGAGAATGAGATAAGATAAAATAAGAATAAGATTAGCCAATAGAAGAAGGCTTGGCAATGTAATGACTGTGCCTTGTCTTCCTGTTGGATGTGGTAAAATTTGACTAACGTGCATAATGAGTAGCATGTTGTGATGTGATCCGTAGATGTGAGTAGGTTTTTTTTAATACGGTATTAATCACGTAGGTAGGTAAGTCAGATTAATCTTGACTATAGTAAGTGGGATTTTGCTGACGATTGGTTGCACAGCAGGGCTTTTTATCATAACTCTCCGATAACCCAAAAGTTATCGGGTATACTACCACACTGAGAAAAACGACTTAAAGGCTTAAATCGAATTTGACCTTTTACCGTTGAATTGTAAATACGTAAGATGAATTCACAACTCTTAAGATGATTTTCACCAATCAATAAAAATGTACCATAATAAACAAAACCGTCAAAAACACCTTCCGTAAAGTATTTTCAGAAATGAACTTTTTAATACGATAATAATTGCAGTATTGACCATAAAATATACCTTACTTTTACGGCGCTTTATATACGGTGATTATCACTATAACGTACGACTTAATCAGCCTCATCGAAAGTCAATATTTAAGACATACCACAAAATACACCTTAAATGAAGAAACACCGAAAAGAAACATTCGCCTTCACTGACCTCGTTTAACGCCTTCTAGCTGGAAGGCGTTTTTGTACGTATTTACGTTTGGTCGGTTTTTCGCCTTATACCATATAAATTAGCCGTCATTAGGGCGCTTTTGACTTTAAATTTTTCTCAGTGCAGCGATAGGATACCCAAGTAGGAGGATAGGCGTCAGTGGGCTGTCCGTAAAACCGAAGGCAAAACTTTTAACAATTATGGTCTAAGTGCTGTTAGACCCAACATACTGTACCAACCCCACATGTGTAGAATAAGGGCAGGAAGGTGATGATGGTTTCACCAAGAACACGTAAAGCCCTTAACGTTAATACCTACCGCTATCAATGTTCCAATGAAGCTGTCTGAGACAGACCTCAGGCAGCCCACGATACTTCATAAATATTTTTACTAGACTGGCTTTTCCTACAATTATTCTTGTACCAATGCCTTCCTTTCCATATACATTAAAACTTAAACTAAGCAACTTCTCCTTTATGTGCTTCGCCCGCTGCAGTACATGTATTTAAATAATGTAGATGTAAATACCAAATCCCTACTACATACAATTGTAATGCTATAATATTGTAAATTTTTAACTATCATAAAAATAGAAGCGCCCAGTAAATTTCTATCCAGTAAAGCTGACACACCTTAATAAGTCTAATCACACAACATTAGTTAACTAGACGGGCATTAGGGCGAAATGACAAGTGACACACGTCATTTGTCCAACCTTGGACCCGACCTAAATATGAAATAGATACTAATTATTATGTAACTAGCGTTGTATCTACCTAATTACTTACTCCACCCGCGCCGTCATACTTGATTATGTTTCTTGCTTTACCTGTCTAGTCTATCCAGTTTTTAATATCTGATATGATTGTCATTAGTGTTGATATCTTGCTTTGTCATAACCAAAATGACATAGTCATTTCAATATGACAGACCTGTTCACTTATGAAGACCCCCTCCACAGTAAATATGCTGCGCATTTGTACGGGTGGACCTCGTTTGTACACTCCGTGTCAGTGTGGGTGTAAATATTAATGATACATTTGGAAGCAATGATAGCGGAGCGGTAATAGATATCGAATGCAGCGCTGCAGGTCCATGGACCGGTCCTCAATTCCTCACCACCGGCTTGAGCTTCACCGCAAAGTGGAAAAGCATTTTGCGAATTCTCTTCTGGTTAACTACCACCCTCAAGTAGAAATCTGTCGCCAAGCATCTAACAGTGTCTTCCGGCAGCAGTTGAAAATCTCCCAGGGTGACGGCCGCAGTGCAGTTCATCACTTGTGAGGATTGATATGCTTGTGGATATGATATTAGTGATACAAGTGAAACTGATGACGCTGATGTCTATTTGTTTTTTCTATTACAGGTGCAGTGTACTTCGCCGGCCTGGTGGGAGCGATCGGCGTGTCAGTGTTGGGCGTGTTCTGCGTGCTGTCCATCCTTCAACTTGCCATGATATCCTCGAAGGAGCGCGTCGGCTTCAAGTACACTCACCTCGTGATGATGAAACTAGCGCTGGCGCTGTTAGCAAGTAAGTGATTCATTCTTAGTAATACAATGTATCGATATGCATGATCTGCTTGTTGTTCATTCTACAAACGGACATGATGTCTTTGCAAAAGCGCGTCGGTATCAAGGCCATATATAAAGCATACCCTGGAACTGATTTCCTAACAGAGCCAAGCGTTTTCTGCTCAGCGTGCCATCCATCATTCAACTTGCCATTCTGATATTTATTATATTTATTTACGACAGTTTATAACACCAATATTAACATACATACTAGATACATTCCTACTAGAACGAGCGCGACGGCTTAAGAATGCCCAAAGAAACTGAAGCTGGTACTGTTATCGTGGATACGAGGACAATGTTAAAAGTATTCTGCATGCCGTCTATTTTTCAACTAGTCTTAACGTCCTTGAATTAAACGCGATGGCAAGAGGTAGGTATACATACTGCACTGTATCAGCCGGATTGTCCACTGCTGAACCCAACCTCCCCCATAGTGGGGGGTTCGCCATAATTCCCACGCTTGGCAGGCGCCTTGGGGATCACAGAGTAAGAAATAATTTCCTCAGAAAGCGCTGCTGCCCATCTTCTGGTGTTACCCTTAGTCGCCTGTTTTACGACACCCACGGGTAGAGATGGGGGGGTGACGTTCTATCCCGGCACCCAACGGGCTATATAGGTATACATATTCCATGATAATGATACTGGCGATGTTAGGCAACAAGTAACTTATTACTTACCCATCGATTTATATGTACTACGTACCTACTAGATCTCGCGACCGCACGCTTTGTTCTACTAAACTGTATTGATATCCCGGCACCTTATTTTAGTGTGGCCTTCCGTACGGAGCGGCGCTAATAATACAAGAATTCGATATATATCTGGACAACAATGCCACCTGCAATCATAGAATAAAAGGCCATCTGGCGCTGCATGTTTCAATAGTTTGGTTAGACAACATTTAGCGCTGCAGCCTGTCAGTCCACAGTGCACTTGCGCATGCCCCCGCTGCCATCAAGTTGCGACACGTGTTTATTTGGAAGAGCTACTCGTATTGTATACTCAGTAATGTATTGATTAGACTGTTTTGTAAAGGTATTGCGAAATTAAATTATTATATTTTTCGCTTTCAGCATTACTGTCCATAGCTGCAGCGGGACTGTTCGCTGTGCAAGGCGATGACAGAGGATTCTACCTGACAAGAGGCGAAGCGTTTTATGTTCAGGTATTTATTACATAATTTTCATGTCTTCTCCTATATTTCTGCGAAAGATTGACAGAGTGGTATAACCCAGTCTAATAAACGCCAGATGGCCGATAAGAGGCGAGGCTGCTTGTGATGGCAAGCAGCCTCGCCTGGCCTGGCCTTATAAAATTTTATCAAAGACTAAATGCGCCTGACTGTTACTGAGTTTTTTCTGAAATCAAATATATCAGAAAAAACTCAGTAACAGTCAGGCAGCATTGATAAATTGGTATTTACAAGAACTTCTGTGGTCTAGGTCTCTAAAACGGTGGGTATCAACGCACTGCCAGCTCATATGGGCTGAATAATATTGTTTTTTTGGCAAAATGTTAAATATATTAACTGTAACAACATAGACTTCACATGCGCTGTGGACCATAACTGAACGGACACTATGACTTTGGTGTACTCGTACCTACCATAAGGCGCTGGAGATCACAATTGAACTGACTCTGTACCTTGGTACCACTCGTACCTTCCATAAGGCGCTGGAGATCAAAACTGAACTGACATTGTGACCTTGGTACCACTCGTACCTACCATAAGGCGCTGGAGATCAAAACTGAACTGACACTGCGACCTTGGTACTCCTCGTACCTACAATAAGGCGCTGGAGATCAAAACTGAACTGACACTGCGACCTTGGTACTCCTCGTACCTACAATAAGGCGCTGGAGATCATAAGTGAACTGACACTGCGACCTTGGTACTCCTCATACCTACAATAAGGCGCTGGAGATCATAAGTGAACTGACACTGCGACCTTGGTACTCCTCATACCTACAATAAGGCACTGGAGATCATAACTGAACTGACACTGCGACCTTGGTACTCCTCATACCTACAATAAGGCGCTGGAGATCATAAGTGAACTGACACTGCGACCTTGGTACTCCTCATACCTACAATAAGGCGCTGGAGATCAAAACTGAACTGACATTGTGACCTTGGTACCACTCGTACCTACCATAAGGCGCTGGAGATCAAAACTGAACTGACACTGCGACCTTGGTACTCCTCATACCAACAATAAGGCGCTGGAGATCATAAGTGAACTGACACTGCGACCTTGGTACTCCCCGTACCTACAATAAGGCGCTGGAGATCATAATTGAACTGGCACTGCGACCTTGGTACTCCTCGTACCTACAATAAGGCGCTGGAGATCATATATGAACTGACACTGTGACCTAGGTACCACTCGTAACTACCATTAGGCGCTGGAGATCAAAACTGAACTGACATTATGACCTTGGTACCACTCGTACCTACCATCAAAACTGCACTGACATTGTGACCTTGGTACTCCTCGTACCTACAATAAGGCGCTGGAGATCATATATGAACTGTCACTGTGACATTGGTAAATCTCGTACCTGTCGTGGACTTGCACGTTCCGCCATATGTGAGGATAAAAAATATTCGTTGAGAAGAGATAAGAGTCTATCTTTGCCTGTAACATTTTTTTTTATGCTTGATAGGGTAGCCTTTGACCACTATCTCACCTGATGGTAAGTGATGATGTGGTCGAAGATGTTGTTCAGGCTAACCTAGAAGTACTGGCTCTCATGGACAGCTGCCGGTTCTTGTGAAAGAATGGCAAGCTTTGGGCCGCAGTCTCATCTTTCGGAAAGCGACGACTTGACTAACGCTGAAATATGCCCGCCGGTCTAATCTAGATGGCAAATGAATATAAATTCCTTAAATTAGCTATACCGTATGGCTTAATTTTCGAGTTGAACGTGCTTTGACAGTAAAACGGCCACTGCTAGTTCGGTCTGAATTGAGCATAAGGATAATAAATATCCAGAGAAAGCGCTTTGTAAGTATTAAGGCATATCGACCATATACAGTATCGCTCTTTCCCTCTGGAAGTTATGAATCCAAGAGGACAAGACGGCTGGTAACCTTTGTGAACATTATCAGCAAGACTGTCGAGTCAGAACCGTCAAGGCCTTAGAAGCATCAAGGGTGAAAGAGGGCAAAGGCTTCTCCATACCTACAATGACCTCACTCCAGGTGTGAGTAGCATATGCAGCGAAACTCACAATGTCGAACACTGAGGATATAATTTCTTTGCAGGTATACCTGGAGTCTATTGTTCAGTATTCATTTCAGTTTACAAAGTATTGACGTGATTGCCATACTGGTTCCATTTGGCGTTATCTTCATAGGTTTCTGTGTACAGGCTCCTAAGATTTTGGCACTTGTCAAATCTCCACAGAAAGGCGGAAAAGGCGTGTCAGCACAGAAATTAATTCAGGTGTAAACTATGGAGGCTATGGCGGGAATGGCATAGGAAACACAGGCTTTATTTATGTTGAGATTGTGCGGCGTCCCATGTAGTTTGGACTGCTGTCTGACTGATATGAGGTGCCGGTAGATATGCATCGCATGTAGTACGAATAAAACTTTAAAAAATAAAACTTTTTACTTTTTACTACTTGAAGGATATCGCTAGCCAGGTGGCCATTCCATGCAAATTTTAGACTAAAACCTGTTACAATACATGATGTATTCGTCTTTCAGAAATAGTAAACATATATTTTTAAATTACAGATCGTGTGCATAGTGATAAACTCAGGGCTGTTCATAATGTCTGTGTACGACGCGTTGTTCTCGCGGCGTGAAGGCGGCGATCCGACCAACCCGCTCGGTGAAGCGCCCGCGACAACGATCAACAACCCTGGCTTCAAGGAAGGAAGAGGTAAGTTACACACTTAAATATTAGGTCCTTACATATGAAATTGGCGTTTTTCGTACTGGCCACTTTAATCACGAATTTCTCCTCTTTGGTAAGGAATTCCAAATTCAAATTTGTACAGCTATGGACTCATGTATTTGTGCTTCGATGATCGTCATTCATTTGTTTTTTTTCTTCTGTTTTTTTCTGTTTGCGTCACTCATTTTACAAAATGGAAAACCTTAAATATCGCATTATTTACGAGTACGAGTTCCGCCGTGGCACTAGTGCTGCGGAAACAACTCGAAGGGTGAATGATGTGTATGGCGGTCGTGTTGCAAAAGAAAACACAGTTCGTTTTTGGTTCCAACGTTTTCGTTCTGGAAATTTCGACCTGCAGAACAAGCCCCGTGGACGGCCTGAGACTCAAGTTGATAATGAAGAGTTGAAGGCTATTGTGGAAGCGGATCCATCGCAAACCACGTCCGAGTTAGCTGCAGGCTGCAATGTTAGTGATAAAACTGTTTTAATTCACTTGAAGCAAATTGGGAAGATTAAAAAGCTTGAAAGGTGGGTACCTCACGAATTGACTGAAACAAACCGGCAAACGCGCGTCGACTGCTGCGTTACATTACTAAACCGGCACAATAATGAAGGTATTTTAAACCGAATCATTACCTGTGATGAAAAATGGGTTCTTTACGATAATCGGAAGCGCTCAGCGCAATGGTTAGATCCTGGCCAGCCAGCCAAATCCTGCCCCAAGCGAAAATTAACCCCAAAAAAGTTACTTGTAAGCGTTTGGTGGACTAGTGCCGGTATTGTTCATTACAGTTTTTTCAAATCTGGCCAGACTATTACGGCTGATGTCTTTTGTCAGGAATTGCAAACCATGATGGAAAAGCTAGCGGCTAAACAACCTAGGCTGGTCAATCGCTCCACGCCACTGCTGCTTCACGACAACGCTAGACCACACACTGCGCTACAGACGGCTACTAAATTAGAAGAGCTTCAATTGGAAAGTCTAAGACATCCTCCGTACTCCCCGGACCTTGCTCCAACAGATTACCATTTTTTTCGAAATTTGGATAACTTCTTGCAAGGGAAAAAATTCAACTCCGATGGGGCAGTCCAAATCGCCTTCAAAGATTTTATTGATTCCCGTCCGACTGGTTTTTTTAGTAAAGGGATCAATGAACTACCTATGAGATGGCAAAAGTGCATAGAAAATAATGGTTCATACTTTGATTAATTAAATATATTATATTAAAAAATATTCGACTTTTTGTTCCTCCCATACAAAACGCCAATTTCATATGTAAGGACCTAATATTTGTTTATTTAAGTTCACGAGCTCAATGGTGTATTAACTAAACTAGAAATAGGCCTTGTGGTGACAGAGCCGATATCTAGATCTAGACGAGATAGTAGATCAACTTAGGTAAGCAACGTCCGCAGTGGTCTTTACTTGGATGATTGACCGCTAGTAGCTTTGAAGGGCACGTTAAGCCGTCGGTCCCGGTTGTTTTCTTATTGTTTGAAGCAGTGCCGCAGTTCCATGACTCGATCCCCATCGCCGCCGCACCGGCTTGAGCTTCACCGCATCTTGGAAGAACATTTTGTGAATGCTCGCCTGGCTAGCTTCTACCCTCAAGTAGAGACGGTCGCTAAGCACCTAAAAGTGTGTTCCGGCAGCACTTCTTGAGAGTCTGTTAATTACAGGCACATGAGACTTAACTGTTGTATATCTCAGAGTGATGGACGTAGTCCAGTTCGTCACTTCTGATTATGTCTGTTATAGACAGAGGTTACTGCTTAACATCAGGTGAGCCTCGTGAGAGTAAATGTCATTATAAATAATGCCTTGATAATGATACAAAATTAATGACATCTCACTTAATGTCGTAATATTGTGGGATGATATTTCTATTTATTTTACCATATATAAATTGTCCATGATTAGCGGAGCAAAGTACTAGTTCACATGCGATATTGAGAAAACGAGACGGAGCTATATGAATCTACAAACTACAGTACTAAACGGCTAAAGACATAAGCGCGTTCCCGAGATCTTCTTTTTAAAAATATTTTTACGTTCATTAATTATATGGTTTTGTTTTCTTTTAATGACTAAAAAACTAAAATAAAGTAAATGTATGTGGCATGTTTTAATTAATATTTAATATCTTTCCAACCTTAAATTCCCCAAGCTAAGGTAAACTCGTACTGAAGTGATGGCGCGATGTATAATCGTCTTTTTTTTCCCTGATGGTTTAGCCGTTGACCACTATCTCACCTCATGGATAGGAATATAAGATGATGTGGTCGAAGATGTTGTTCAGGCTAACCTAGAAGTCTGGAGTCAAGTGGATATTTTGGTCTGTAATTTAAGACAATTATTACAGACCAATTGAAGTAATTTATCAATAAGATGGTGTTATAATGTACTTAAAATCATAGTAATTTATTATTTAGGTATTTCTAAAAACCAAAATAAATGGAGTCGTTATTTCAAGTTAAATCTATTAAGCGACTTATCTACGATTTAAGTTAGCTCAAACAGTGCTGATTATTTGTTCAGCTCGTTTCTCAAGAACATAACTTCTACGTTATCTGCGATACCGGTTTAAACTTATTTTAAACTTCTATGCTGAGACAGACAATACAGCTTAAGTTAACTATATATTTCAGCTGAAATGTAACGCAGGCATTTTCTTTTTCAGGCATATCGATGACTGACGCTTCAGGGAAGCCTTACAGCACCAACGGCCACGGCAGCGTAGCTTCTATGAATACTACGGCCACTACTTTGACAGGTACCAATATTTTCAATATCATCGACTCCTGGTAGCGATACCCCGTACAAATGTTACTAGAGATAGATATGTCTTCTAGGTATATATGTACCAGCGTGGACCACGTGGTTCCATTTTCAGTGTATTTAGTTTTAACTATCAGATAAGAAAGTACAGTTCGACCAACTTATCTGTTCAGGCGGCAGACAAAAGAACTAAAAAATTCGCTCAAATTGTGACAGTTTGTAGTTGATTTCCTTGACCAATAGCGCCCTCGAGAACTGCACAGTTAAGTTGGTGGTACTATATTGAGCGCTCTATGCTTGCTTAACAAATGGAAAGACAAATCAAACAAATGCTAATGTTGCAACTCAGCATGCATGAATGCTGTGAAAGTGGCTTACAAAATTACCTTGAAATGCTTTGAATTATGAGCGGAATCCGAACCTATAAGACATTTTTTTTCCTTGGACCGGGACCAAAGCCAAGAGAAAGCCAAAAGCAAGGTTTTCCAATTTCAACATAAAAACTAAACTTTCCAGTTACTACAGCTATAGCTCTGTTGGACAGGGTATGTCCCGTGTGGGCTCCAGGGATAAATCACGCAATGCGTTCAAAATCCACTCTTTTTCTATTAGAGGGAAGGTGGCCTACATCTTCCTACCACTGGAAGTATAAATTTCTAAAATTTTGTTTATATATATTTATTATTAATATATGTATACCTGTATGTTTATAGTACTAACCGTAATCATATGTTGTTTTCAGGCGTGTCATCTGACGCTAGTACAATAACGCGTTCGCCGCTCCGCTCGTCGCTGAAGAAGCCACGACGAGAAGGAGACCCCAGCCTCGGTATACAGAACCCAGGCTATTCGGGACACTCCCCGCCTCTGAACCGGAACGGAAGCCAGAAGAAAGTGCGCATACAGACTCACAGCACTGAGGTCTGATCATTTTTCGCACGTCTGACATCAAGACCGACTGAATATAAAAACTAAACTGAAAAATAATTTTAGAATCTCGCCAAACCTTCTGAAATCACGCCGTCATAGTTCTTTCTTATAAGTTGATGAGTCTCCAAACGCTCAATTGGATATTTCCGAACGAACACTCGATCGAGAAAGCTTTTGACGGAATAGTCATAAATCATAAATATGTTCTTTCTCTTGAATATACATTTTACAATTAACTGTATCAACTCGTTTTGATAGATTGACTTTATTTGACACTTATAAAGTCTTATAGTCTATGCATCAACTCTAATGTATGTTGATGCATAGACGTACCTCGAACGAGACTCAAGGCTGCCGGTGTAGCCATTGTCATGAATGTCTCAATATTAAACTGACTATTTTCGATAAATGACTATTTGCACCTGTCGAGACCAAGTAACATGCCTTATTATGAATGATAAAAAAAATCTACAATAAAAACTTTAGACGGGCTGACTGCTAAAGCTGCCCCTCGCCATTTAATGCTATTTCACTAACAAACAAACGGATAAGTTTCATATATTAATTGAATACTATTTTATTCATTGTCTGTTCACCCTTATCTTGCCTATGAGGTGAGGCGAGTACAATATGTGTTTCGATTACTTTAGTATGCACTTATTGTATAGGTTTTGATTTCGGGTTCATGAACGGCCGCCTTCCCAATGCGAATCCTCTTTGAGAATACTCTGTTTGGATACCCCCTACCTTTTGGTTAGTAAGGGTCGAAGTTGGGGTAATAAAGCCTTTTGTGCGCCTTATGTGCAGTAACAATCTACTCACGTCGATATGACTATTGGCTTGTTGCTCATTCGGCGCATTTTTCCTATGTCAGCGTTTATGATCATCAGATAGGAGGATATAGAACAGTCATTGCATACCATGAATTTATCAAACAATCAACGGTATCATTATAATGTGGTATGATAGGGTCAATAGGGTCATTATATCGAGTACTATTTAGATCAAAGTCTATGTGCAGCCTCATTGTATTACCAGAATGGTAGAGATTAACTTCATTTTGACATTTGAACTTCAGAAATGTTTTGTAGGAATTGTGTAATAATTTGGTTGTAATGGGTTCAGAGAAGGAATGGATATAAGCAGAAGTTTATATACTCTATGCATGGTTTAAGGAGGTTTTATTGAAAAAGTTCAATGTCATCCATATTAACATTCTTAGATAATTTGGCTGCCGATATGATTACAAAAAAAATCTAATAACAGTAGCTTTTAAACTTACCTAATAATGCATTCTGGGTTATATTCAACACTTACCCCGGCACTGCTGATAGAGAAAATAACATTATGATGTTTTTGATAAGTTAATACAGAAAAGCAATTAACTGTTTCTCCAATGCAGATCATAAATCAATAATATAGGGAAACTCCTATAGTCTTATAAGAATTGTAACATTCACCCCAAATATAAAAGATGAGACATTGTTTATATATTAACAATATTTACTATGAGTAGTTAATTGATCTGATAATTTTATCACGTTTAAGCTCACATATTAGGACAAATTATAATAAAATGTAGTTGGTTTTACGAAGAAATTGTAATACATTGATTTCTTAAAGTCACCTTAAAAATACAGACGTTGAAATGATGCATCTGAAGTTCATTAGTTATCCTATGGATGCATATTTTCAAACATATTTAATTATTACCTAAGTGTTGGGTAATCAGACAGTTATCTAATGGTAATAATAATAATTGAAACATAAAAACTTATTTATACCTTGTAGATTATATACATATTTATTTACATTTATCACACTAGGGCCTCTTTCATGACCTTCAAGTAGTGTCAATTATTTACTTCGTAGTTAAAGTTACTTGACAAATAAAAGTTACAACACGGTTACACGGTTACTTGTGACTTAAACCGGCAATTAGCCTACTCGAGACTTTACTTGGAGGTCATGAAAGAGGCCCTTACATATTTTGTGTGTCATGTGTCAATTTGTAAGCCACCACATAGAATTACATTAATTTTAGTAAATATTAGTAGACTGTACAGGAATAATCTCATAATTGATTAAGTTTAACTAGATTTATTGTCAGAGCACTTAAAAGTAAGAAAATTACATATCTCACATGGATTATTAAAAAAAAAAAGATATTTTATTGCAACTAAGTTAGCAAATGACGGGAAAATTATTTACAATCTGCAATTTGTTTATGTATATTTAGCTTGAACAAAGTTCTTTTTGTATAAACATTATACAGTTTATGTGTATAGGTTCAGCACAAAGTGTTGTAGAAAATATATAAAGTTTTTTTTGTTGTTTTAATCACTTTGTTGTATATTTTCGTGCGAATTTTATATTTTATATTTACAATGTGAATGGAGTTAAGTTTAGATTAATTGTGGTATTATAAGTATTTATGAGAATTCTCGATCATGATTTATATTTAATATATGTGAAGTCATGGCACATCTTTTAGATTAGGGACTTATAGTGTCGATGCACAATTGCATTTTATAAATTTAAACCTCAGTGAAGAAAATTTATAAAATGTTAACCGACATAATTTAAAACATATGAACTGTCTTTTGATGTGTAATTTTTCTAATGAATCAGATGAATGAAATCCGGGATAATCTTAAGTTTATAGAATGCATTCTAGAATCAATACGATTATACGAGCTCGTACCTCTATAGTATTTCAAAAGCGTAATAAAACGAATGATATTTATTAAAATATAAATGTTTTATAAAGCAAGCCGTGCCCTCACGGACACGTGGGAGAGCTCAATTAAAGCTGGTTATTTGTTCAAAATTAGGCACCGACCTGCGAGATTAAGTCCGCGCGCTGTTGCCTCCCGTACGTAAGCGCTCGAGGCTTTTTTTGCGAAACGGATCTTAAGTTTATTGATACTACTAGCGAGCTTTTCTCAGCCCCGGGTGAAGAGTATTAGTGCACGCCTTAGCAATAACATACAACAGTAGTTGGCACACATCTATCTGCACACACTTTTCAAAATCGTATGCACAAAATATATCTAATGAAATCGCCAAATATCTTATAACATTAACTCTATAGTGTTGATGTGTAGGTATTTTATAGAAAACCACTAGTAAATAACTATAAGGCTATTTTTATAATTTTACTACCTTTGTAAAGTAATGTAATAATTTTTATTGTCAATATGCATATACAAATCGTGTACGAGAATTCATAATTTAAGTAGATGTTTTGTTTGTATTCAAGAAAACCCACCATGCTTTGAAAAACCATCACTGTAGATATTTTTTAAGGATATATGACTCTTTTTATATTGGGTGTATAATTTCTTGAGATGTATAAAAATGTAATATTTGTAAATCCACTTTAGTGGTAGTATAATCACCGTCACTTCAGTTTATTCTTTAATTTATTTGCATTTGAGCGATATCCAAGAAAAGAGCATGCTGTAAGAACATAATTTACCATATTTGAATGAACATTATGAGTCAATACTAATGTTCTCGACGTAAAGGATACACAGCTGCTAAATGCATTAAACATTGCTTATGAGATAATATACCAACATTCAATTCAATTTTTATTGTGACCAAAACAATATTTTACATTCCAAATGGATAACATAAAAAATATAAATACCCTAGTGCCTTGTCCAAATTAATGTGCCTTAACATTATTGTTGCCTTTCCTAGTAAATCATTTTTCTTTCATTGATATAACAAAATTGAAAAGAATGTTACTCAAAAAACTAACAAATAAAATAACATTGTCTTAACATCTGTTTGAAAAAATGCTGTAATCAATGTCAACCTATTTGCATTTTAATATAACTACATCTATTACCCATTTTAAGTATTTACTTTAGAGTATTAAGTTAAAATCAAATTATTATTAATTATCCGTCCAGCACTGGTCCTATTTAGGTTTTATTTTAAAATTTATTTACGGAATAAATTATACAAGTTTAATATTAACGTCTTCCTATTTTAGGATCCCTTGTCCCAAATTCGATATTTATTTGTTTATATTGTTTTATTGTTGTATTTGCCTGACAGTATAGTAGAACTCCCCCATATTATCCCGTGGGTGTCGTAAGAGGCGACTAAGGGAATTATATTGGAAGGTGGGCAGCAGCGCCTTCTAAAGATCTACTATCTTACACTGAGATCCCCAAGCCGCCTGCCAAGCGTGGGAATTATGGCAAATACCCCCTTAATAGGGGAGGCTGTGTTCAGCAGTGGACGACCCGGCTGATACAGCATAGTAGAACTACTTATGATTTAGAAGAAACTTGGAAGCGAACTATCTTTTTATTTTACCCTACAGTTACAATAATTTTGTTTTGCATTACTTACCACGCCAGTAATTCTAGGTTAGCCTGAACAATATCTTCGACCACATCATCCCTTACCATCAGGCCATACTGAAGAAGTTGAAGATCATATGGAATTGTGAAATAGATATAAAAAAATGGTTGCAGCTCGATTAGATAGTGTTTCTTTTTCTTTTTTATGCCTCATAGGTTAGCCTTTGACCACTATCTCACCTGATGGTAAGTGATGATGTGGTCGAAGATGTTGTTCAGACTAACCTAGAAGTACTGGCTCTCAAGGACAGCTTCCGGAACACACCGTTAGGTGCTTGGCGACAGACTTTCTACTTGAGGGTGGTAGCTAGCCAGGCGGGCATTCGCCAAATGCCCTACCACCATGCAAAAATGTATAAATCTTTTTTTTTTGTTGGAGCGAAATTACTGCACTTTCACCACGGGGGTGGTGAAAGGGCAGTAATAAACGGTCTGAGCACATCAGCAGAATTGGCGACCAGCTAGCAACTTTTCTCTCAGGAAGTCGTGCTTTCTGGTCTCTTGCTAAACCTGCTGAAGGTAATTTCTGCCAGACCTTACCAGCGTTACGTAAGCTGGATAACTCTCTGGCCCACAATGCTAAAGAGAAATCCAACCTTTTGGGTACTCTCTTTGCCTCTAACTCGACTCTCGACGATAGGGACGCAACACTTCCAGTAATCCACGGATGTGTAAGTTCCATGCCAGATGTACGTTTCTCGCAGAGAGCTGTACGGAAGGAACTCTTGATGTGCGAAAGTCAAGCGGGCCGGCTTTTGTCCTCAAGTCATGTGCTCCTGAGCTGACTCCAGTGTTAACCCACCTTTTCCTGCTCTTCTTTTCCAAAGGATGCGTGCCGTCTTCGTGGAACGTTGCTCTCGTACACCCCATTGCCAAGAAGGGTGACCGTACAGACCCATCCAACTACAGGCCTATAGCAATTACTTCTCTACTCTGTAAGGTGGAAGTAAGAGGGTCACCAACTGATCAGTGACCGACAATCCGGTTTCTATCGAGGCAGATCGGCTGGTGATCTTCTAGTTTACCTCACTCATCGTTGGGCTGACACAGTCGAGAGTAGAGGAGAAGCTTTAGCTGACAGCTTGGATATTGCTAAGGCTTTGATCAGGTCTGGCAAAGGACACTTTTTTCGAAGTTACTATCCTACGGTCTTTCCGAGGGGTTCTGCACTTGGATCGCGTTTTTTTATCTGGACGGAGCATTCGTGTCGTTGTCGACGGAGCTTGCTCTGATCCCATGCCGATTAATCCTGGCGTCCTTCAGGGATCAGTGTTATCGCCTACGCTATTTATAAAGCATATCAATGACATGTTAGAAATCTGTAACATGCATTGCTATGCGGACTACAGCACGGGCGATGCGCAATATTCTGGCCGTGCTAAAGCCCCTCGCGTCGAAGTAGAAGGAAGCAGAACTGGTCTTGTGTCTGAAGTTGAGGGTTCATTGGAACTCGTCTCACATTGGGGACAGCAGAACCTTGTCCAATTCAACCTAAAAAAACTCAGACATGAGTTTTCATCGCGAAAAAGACCTCCATCATCATCGTTTCGCAATTTCAGAGTGTTCCCCTAGAAATCGCAGAGAGTATTGAAGTTCTTGGCGTCGACATTTCCAAAGTTTCTTGGATGCCAATCCAGCCTTACTCACTATGTGACAGCGGAACTGATTGGCATCCAAGAAACTTCGTGTTCTTAGCAAAGCGATACTTTACGTCGAGCCAGCGACTTTATAAAGCACAAGTTCGCCCTCACATGGAGTACTGCTCTCACCTCTGGAATGGCACACCAAAGCACCAACTCCAGTCTCTCGATGCTATTCAGCGTTGAACGCTAAGAATTGTCGACGACCCCGAGCTCTCTGACCGCCTTGAGCCACTGAGCCTCCTTATAGACATCGGTTCGCTGTGTATACTCTACAGGCTTTATGACGGGGAATGCTCTCAAGAGCTGTTTGATCTATTACCGGCTCGCGATTCTGCCATCGTAGCTCGCGTTAAAAGCTCATCCACACATAATCGAGTCCTGGAAGTCTCACACAGCTCGATTTATGCGCTCCTTCTTATCGCATACTTGCAAAATGTGGAATGATCTTCCATCTAGTGATTTTCCGCAGGGCTACAGTAGGTATGGAACTGTAACGCTCATATTTTAAAATAAAAAAAGTTCATTTCTTAAAAACTACTGAACTGATTTTGATAAAAATTACAGTGACACCTAAGGTAGAAAATCGCCAAGCACCTGACGGTATGTCTTTAAGAGCCAGTAATTACTTTGTGAAGAATTCTAGGTTAGCCTTAACAAGATCTTCGACCACATCCTCACTTACCATCAGGTGAGATACTGGTCAAAGGCTAGTCTATCAGGTATAAGAAAATAATATAAGAAAACTGCTGAAATATAACAAAAATATGTATGTAAAATGTATTAATGCAAATTATAAAGTAATACCTAATTTGTTCGTTGCAAGTTTGGGTGGTTTTGAAAAATTGTTGTTTGTTTGTTTTATCTTTTCAATTTTAACAAGTGCGTTTAGTTTATATGAGAGTTTTATTAATGAGTGTTTCGCGGGCGATATAATGTAAGACAGAGCAGGGGGTTGTTTGTTCCAAACCTTGGTTAGAGCGCAGACGGAGTGCACTTTAAGTGCAACTTTTCACTCTAACGTCGATCGTTCACAACCTTCGAGTAGAGCGCAACTTTTTAACTATCAAAAACGGTCGTTAAATGGTTGAATCTTTAACTGACATGACCCTGCCATTTCTTGATGAGAGAATTAAAGGCACTCTTTTGTATTTTGCAGGTAACGGTAGTTATTGCTTTTCAAACATCATAAAACTTCTATATTATATTTTGCTAGTTCACCGCCAAAAATCGATATTTGAGGTTATAAAACCACCGAGTCGTTCCAAACCTTCGAGTAAATTAAAGCAACCGACAACTACACTCTGAGGCTTGGAACGCGGCCCAGTAATTGGTTTATTTATTTGTAATCTGACGTGTTATAGATAGTTATATTGTTAACTGCCAGCTAGACATACTCAGTTTTTAATCTTACAAAAATTTAAGCGTTAGATTATAAATTTTAATGTTCGTTCACAACCCATCGGCAGTTTATAATCTCACTAGCTTTTTTATAAACTAAGGTACCTATCGTATAATTATCCGGTGACATAATTATATATTATTGTATCCACTGAGCAAGTAATATTTTCCGTATATAAAAAGTACGAGATGATTTTGGTGTACAAATAGTTTTTCAATAATCTATGGTACGTCAGGTGGATCCTAAACCGAATCACGAATACGGCGATTGCAGCGCCAAAACGGTTTATGTAGAAACTACGCCAAAATTTACTGTCTCATCTGTAGCTACTAGCTTGCTACATACAGTCCAGCGTCACCAACCGTAAAGATCCACCAACTTAACTGTGCAGTTCTCGAGGGCGCTACTGGTCAAGGAAATCAACTACAAACTGTCACAATTTGAAGGAATGTTGTAGTTCTTTTTTCTGCCACCTGAACAGATAAGTTGGTGAGACTGTAAAGTATTGCAGGTGCACCGATTTCTGTCTAAAATTACCAAATACGATGTCATTGTCACTTTGACAACTCAACTGGACTGTCATAGCTATAGACTCGTATAGGGCGTTCGGATAGCCTATCGGTGCCAAAAATAACACTCACAAACGCTAAAAATGATCACACGGGCCGTTCGTTTTGGGACTTCGTGATCAAAAATATCGTTTTCGCTCACCGTTCGGATAGCTTTGAAAACGCTACAAATGACAGAGAAAAGTGATATTTTTGACCCATGTCTTACCGTGGGATCGTTGTGATCGTTTTTTGACAACTGCTGTTTTGACAGTTGTATTTGGCGCGATTGAAGAGTTTCACAAGTTTTTTATTTAATATTTATATTATATATAAATATATAATATAAATACCATATTATTTAGTAGGTACCTACTTGTTTTGTTAATTTTAGAGATTGATTCCATGTTTCGTACTGTGCAAAATTGTTAAAATATTGTCGGTTGTCAAAGTATGTTTTAAGCCGTTCGGATAGCATGCAGTAATTGGTGGTCAAAAATAGCAAAAGCTTCTATCCGAACGCTAAAACACAAATGCCACTTTTGAAACTGCTACAAACGCAATCGAGCCAAAACGAACGCCCCTGTATTGTTTCCGGTATATTACTTTTCTCTATGTCATATTGTATGTCATGGCGCTTTGTAAATATATCACCTCAGATACATTTTATTAAAAAATCGTCATAGTCGTAGAACAACGACGGTTTTGATTTTTTTTTAAAAATATATTTTTGCCTATAATGAATTTTTATCGTGTACTTTAATGACCAATAACTTTTTTTTACAAATATTATTTAAAACAACACGGATACTGACTTGGAATACTGACGGATTTGATTTTTTAACGTAGTAAAACGACGTATTATTACTTTTGTCAGTGTACAGCGCTAACCCGCGCCCCTCGGCGGCTCGGCGCATGATCAGTACCGCTTATGTTCTCGGCGAGGTTGCGCATGCCGCTAAATATTACGCTAGCTTATTTTTACAGCCTGATATGCTTTATTAAATGTCCAAAATACTATCTTATGCTTGCCTAAAATTGAAAAAAAATATTAAGTATGTCGTCGAACCGATCCCTAAAAATATTAGCCCTAATAAACACATCAAGTAAAAGTGTGAGTAATCAACGAAATGCTGATTATTCAAAAAATGAGACTGAAGAACAGGTTTTTCACACGACCGGTAAGTTATTATTGTCTCTTTTAATATTTTATTTCTATTTTGTTTGTTTTTCTGGATGTATTCGTTTTTTATTGAACTTACGCCGTACAATGACGGTTAATCAAATCCGTCGTTGTTCGTGGAAATCTGAAGCAGTTATTTTTTTTACTTTTATTTATTATACCAATACTTATTTTCAACATAATGTTAGTTTATACTTCATTTTTAATCATAAGCAAACTTGTTTTTATTCCGGTGACGAATATTGAAATCCTACAATGTTCTACGTACGTTTAATGAACGTATGAAACAAACCGTCATTTTTTTACGGATGGTTGTGTGTCGAATGTGCACAAAAGACGTTGTTCTTTGAATATATTTTCTCACACGTCGTTGTTTAGTTAAACTTCACAATTTAACTAACTTTTATGTTATTAAATTTTATCTAAGTTACTTATATTTTTTAATGATAATTTATTTATATTCTGAAAATTTATTTTACAGTTGAAACGGAGCGTTATTCGCCATTACCACCAGGATCGGATGCAATTCTTTCGACCGAAGAAATGCAAGGCGTGTGGGATGATGTATTTTCTTATTCTGATCATCAGGAAGAAGCACTCACAACTGCCGTACAGGTAGAAAAATGTATTACTGAAGATGTTATGTTGTCTACGGATCCTATGACTCCAATAAACATCGGCGATTGCCCGCAGTCTATGCAATCTGTTTACAATCAAGACTCTCCCATACCATTGACCCCTATTTTTAGTAATTTGCTGGATCAATCTACGATATCTACAGTCACTCAAAATAATATTGAACAGCCGGAGCAGAAATCTGATATACAAGATACTCCAGTCCCATCTCCAGTTAATAAACATGCAAAATGTGATGATCCTAGTTTTTGCTGCCTACACGACTCTGATGAGTATGCATGTCCATCAGTAGACACTATAGGTACTAATTCTAATTATCCTTCTCCGGAACCCGCTACCTTGTTCAAGAATAGGGGGAAAAAACGACCTCGAAATTATGACAATTGGGGGGATATAAAGAGGAAAAAACTAAAAAATCAAGGCAAAACTTATTGCTCAAAGAGAGGGCGTACTATTGATGCCAAAACTATGGGCCAGCCATGTCAATGTAGATATAAATGTGCATCAAAAATTGCAGAAAACGAGCGTATTGAGATATTTACCAAATTTTGGGAATTAGGTGTAAGAGAACAACAATGGTTGTACGTCGCTAATTATACAACAAAACAACCGAAGGCTAGGACATTCCGGAGGGAATTAAAACACCAAAGGGAGTATACATATAAGTATTTCTTGCCAAAGAAGAGCTCTAACAATGTCAGTTATGATAAAGTCAATGTTTGCAAAACTATGTTTCTGAATACTCTAGGTATTAGTGAACGTTTGACAAGAACTGCATGGACCAAGTACGATGGTAGCACGGCTGTAGAACAAGATATGAGAGGGCGTCATAAGAATCACAGAAAACTAATAAATGAGGAAATGCTACTGTCTGTGTGCGCTCATGTCAATTCTTTTGTACCGATAGAGTCTCACTACTGCCGGAAATCGTCAAAAAGACTTTACTTGGATGGTAGTCTGAGTTTTGCTCGAATGTTCAATATGTATCAGCAGTGGCCAGACCTGGATAAATATTCAAACAAAGCAACAAATCTTCGTCAGTACCGTGATATTGTAAATAGTCAATTTAATATATCTTTTCACATACCCAAAAAAGATACTTGTGACCAATGCCATATTTTTAAACAAAGTGAAAACCCATCTGAAGAATTGAAAACAGATTACAAAAAACATCAAAGGAACAAGAATATTGCCAGACAACTAAAGAACGATGATAAGACAGAAGCTATACAATCCAATGGGACGATCTTATGTGCGACCTTTGATTTTCAAAAGGTGTTAACTTGTCCACATGGTCAAATGAGCATACTTTATTACAAACGCAAGCTTTCCTGTTACAATTTTACCATTTATAACATGGCCACTAAAGAGGGTTTTTGTTACGTATGGGACGAGAACGTGGCAAAGCGTGGTGCTAACGAGGTTGCTAGTTGCCTTTATGATTTTATTAAAGATTTTTCAGGAAAAGGAGTAAAAGACTTTAGGTTTTGGTCCGACAATTGTGGTGGCCAAAATAAAAACCGAATTATATTCGCGTTATATACGCTTGCAGCAAGAGAATTTGGGGTGACCATAACTCATCGTTTCTTAGAGAAAGGCCATACCCAAAATGAGGGAGACTCTGTGCACTCGGTAATTGAACAGGGTTGGAGAACACAAATTAATTTATACACCCGAAGAGTGGAAGGTATTGATTAGATGGGCGAAATCCGAAAAGCCATATGAAGTGCGAGATATATCTCAGGATATGATTTATGATTTCAAAGAGCTATTGAAGAATAAAAATTGGACCAAAAACACTTCCAACGAAAAAATCGCATGGACTAAAATTAAAGAGGTGTATATTCAAGAAAGCCATCCCAATAAAATACAATATAAATATAATTTGGATGATGAATTCATGATTTTAATAACACGTAAGGAGACTAGAAACCGTACATTTATTCTTACAAAAGCCTATTTTGAACCGATCGCCATTTCTAAAGACAAATTTAGAGATCTGATGAATTTGTGCGAGACTGGGATCATACCCGCCAAGTACCATGATTATTTCAAAACCCTGGCACATGGTCAGACTACCATACTTGAAACTGACGACGATTCTGATTCTGAATGAGTAAAATTAATTATTTTAAGAGTAACATTATTTTGAGATTGATCAATAATTTTAATAATATTTTTTTTAGTTAAGTATCTTTAATTTTTTAAAGATTGTGATCTAAAAACAATTTTATTGATCTCTTATTTTTAGTGCCATAAGATTTGGTTTTGTGTTTTTAAAGTCTATTTGTTATAGTCAGTAGTTTTTCATATTAATACTTTCCAAATATTTGAGTCTGTTAATGATAATAATGGTTACAATTTTAAAAGATAAGTAATTTTAAACCTAATTTTTTTATCCTAAATAAATACATGCTAAATAATGTATATTTTTTATTTGTTAACCCATCAATTTAAATCCGCCTATGTTTTTTATGAAAATATCGTGGAACAACGACGCAAAGTACTTTGTGTCACTCAAAGTAAGAGAAAAATGCACAAAACAATGACGTAAAATAACATGCGACACATACATTTTCGTAGAACAATGACGCTTCTGATATTTTATGAAATTGGGTCATTATTTGAATTTATCTTTTACTTCATATAATAAAAGTTAAGCAACAGAAAAACATATCCAAATTTAAAGCTGATCGGATCAGGGGTTTTTAAAATATACCCTAAACTCCATCAAAAAACTTTGATGTGGCATACTGTAAAGTTACTATTTTGCAGAACCGTCTTTGTTCTACGATTATGACGAAATGATAATATTTTATTGTGAACATCAATACAATACAGACATCGCAAAGAAAATGCAAAGTGTGTGGTGTCGAAACTCAAATAAATATGTTTTAACATTAGATTTCCATGAGATCCAAAACCGGCGAGTTGATGAAAATATGTCATTGAAATTACATTATTGTTTCAGAGCTAATGATCGCTTGGTTTTAATTGAAATTTAAGTATGTTTTATCATGCGAATTGCTATCATTACATATATCTGTATATAAATTACAAATATTTACGTAACGTAAAGTAAGTTTAGTGTTGCTCAAGAAAAGTATCGATACCTTTGTAGTACCGATTTTTTATAATGTCAGGGGTATGGGTATATATACCTTTTCATAGTGTCAATAAATTAGGAAATATCATATTCGATGCTGGTGATCATAAACCATAATGCGGAATGTTTTATTTTGCCACGAAACTTAACATAATGTACTTTAGGGACTGTTATTTACATCTACCTGTATATAAATAACTTTCTTTTTCAGATATTCATAATTTGTTATTGGAAAACTTTATTAAACAATGTCTGAGACTAGTATGAGTTTGAGCGATTCGCATTTACCAAATAAAATTATAAAGAAACTTCATCTGTGGATTTAATTGCTCCATTTCTTGCTACAGGTATGTGCTAAGATACTTAGTATTTTTTTTTATACTTGCGTCAATCGATTATTGAGTTGGTTGTAAAAAAAATATTTGACCATTGCTTCCAATCAAATTGCACCTCAAGCTGTTAAGTTAGCCATTTCTGATGCACTTTAGGAGAAAAGCGTTTTGAAACATCAGGTATTATACATTTTTCTCTACGTAACTGGCACAGTACTGGCTAACTGAATGGCTAGAGCAATATTTATTATCTAACATATGTAAATTGACCTAATTATTATTCAAATAAACAGTGTAAATAACGTCATATCTACGCTTGTGATAATAATCTGAGTTGTTTTTTTTTCAGTTCTATTAAACAAAACTCCGTCACCTATATACTTTCGTAAATGCTGAATCGATAAAGCTATGGCATGGAATTTAAGGAACTATGTCACCTCAATACAATAAAAATCAACATGTGTACTATACAATCCCAATTACTATTTATTTAAATACTTATAATACTATTCTCTACATTGTTTGATTTTGAAACTAACCAAATTTAGAGGGCAGTTAAATAACCTTTTTTTGTAAATTTGATATGGATATGTCACGCAGAAAATATTAATTGAATCAATAAATAGAACAAAACAGTGCAGAAGAAGCTTCTTGCAATACAAATGAAATAGATCAGCTGCGAGATTAAATTAAATATCTAAATAATTCAACTACCTACCAAAAAACTTTTTTTTTAAATTCTATGGTTTTATATAATTAAAATAGGTGCGTCAAAAATACTACATTTTATGATTGAACTACAAATAATAATAATTGTTAACAGTTGATGATGACAAGTTTACTAGTGCAACTTGCAGTATTTTTTACTTTTACCCATTGGCACCGGCAATAATGATAACAATAGAATTTCATTCATAACTTGGCCATAGTGGTCCAGTACGATGCCAACTTATTTATATATACGACAAATAGAAAAGAAGTATTATATATTGAAAACTGTTATGTACAATGAAAATTAAAATAATATATATTGTAAAGATGTTCTAGTGCTTATATACAAATTACTTTGGAACTATGTATACAGACCTCAATAATACGGTTTTCGATACTAGCGAAGATATATTGCACGATAATATATTTTGATGATTTTGAATAAATAAATACATCTGTGTGAAATATTTGTTGTATTTTATATTTCGTTAAAATATATTTTATAAACCTAACCTACCTACCATATTTTCATATATCGATTATAATGGAATCGATTTCATTGTAAATAATCGATTTTAGGGAATCAGTAGTACAACACTCACAAATGTCACTATTATTTGTTTTCATTTGTAACGGTTGGTATAAAAAAACTTCAAATCTGAGTTTCAAAGCGAAAGCAGCAAAGTCTGTGCTGTGCCAACTCTTAATATTACTTGCTCAGTGCTTTTGCCCATATTTGATGTACATTTACTTCTACTTCAAACAAACAAAATCCATTTATTGCGTTTACTGTTCAGTTCTGAGTTCCATAGTAATTTCTGTTCGTTTGTAAGTTGTGGAAAGTAGGTTACTCTTGTACTCTCATTTGTCGTGTCGTCTTATAATGCGATTATTGTCGTCGGATGCATCTTCTTTTGGTCCCTACCTGCTGCGCCTATCGTTTACATCTGTTATTTTTACTATTTTGTAAAGTTTGTCTCCTGAAGCCAAGTTTATAACTTTATGTAAAGTTCTTCGTAATGAGCTAAAATTAAAAGTAAGGACCTGTTACCCAAGTCAAGGCACTACATAAAGTGTGACTACCAAATAAATATAAATATTCCTACTATTTTCGACAAAGTGTAAGAGCGATATGCAAACTTCTACGTATCCTTAGATTTGTCGTTTATCCTCAACACAGAGCTCTCTGTGATTACCGTTATCGTGATGTCTTTCTCTAAGACTTTCTGTCTAAGCAATTTATTCTGATTTTATTCTCGAAATACTGTTATAAGATTTTTGGGGTATTATCCTCCTCAGACCCGAAATCGGTGTGTGTTTGCTAATGAAATGAAATTTTATAAATATAGGACTAAGTGATGAAGAAATGTTTAAAAATGTATTGAGTAAGTATCTAGTTTTCTTTAAATTGCGTGTCTCCTATACCTACAGGACTGGATTTTAATAAGTCTGATTATAGTATTGTATTACAGATATTTAGAAACAAAAGATTATTTATTAAAGAGACGCATTGTAGCATTTGTAGTGATTAGTGAATGTATTTTTGAGAAGTAATAAAAAGTTTCTGTGTATGCACCATCTCACCGGTGCTTCAAATTTAAAGACGTGGAAAACTAGACAAACTATAACTTTTTTGAACATGCTTTGATTCCATGAAATATGATGACCCTGTCCAACATATCCACCCCTCCCATCATGTTCTTGGATTGTTCAATTGGAAAAAGTCGTTCTATTTCAATGTATTGTTTAGTTTGTTTTGCTCTTATATCTGCATTTGATGATGGGTTGTTTGGAATCAACAGATGATGTCATTATTACTGGTTTGTTATGGAACCACTTCAGACAAGCCACAAATACATTACTGTCAATCCAAACAAGTTAATCTGAAGGACCTCATACTTGTTTTCTCAACCCTTGTCAGTTTTGGAGTTGCAGTTTTTGGGTATGTTTGCCTTTTGAAGTGTACCTGTGACTTGCATCTTTTTGCACATAATTTGTCCAGTAAATCTATTGAGGTGAAATATCTGTCCACGAATAATGTTATTCCTTCAGACAGCACTAGAAATAAGGTCTTGCATAGGGAACGCCTGGACTAAGGAGGTTATGACTATCAAATTTTATGTATTCCAAACCTTCAATTGTATCTTTCGGTAGCAAATTGAGTGTGAAATATAGTCCAACAACTCCATTTCCTTCTATGCCTTTGATTTTGATTTTTGAGCCACCTCCATTGAGAATTTGTTAAATGATAGCATGTTATACCTAATATTGACTTAATGAGTGTACTGACAAAAAATTATATAATAGTATTGCTTACTGCAGTTTCTAAATCAAATTGAATTTGTTTAGGTGACCATTCAGGTTTTCTATAGATATATAGTAAATAAGATGTTAAACCACTATCCATTATTAAATCATAAGCAACAGGAGGCATGGCTATTTTTGTTGTCAATATACATAAATCAGAATGAATTAAAGCATCCGATTCCACAAACCCTTTCCCGATAGAGACAGGATTAAAATTTATCAATGGTATGGGATCTCAGTACCTATAGTGGGGTTTTGTATTTTCGATAAAAGAGGTTAATAGTAAGTAATAATACCTACCAGCCTTTACACATTAAATGCCGACTGCGAGATAACTCATAGGTGGATTCTATATGCTGTCACATCACAAGTATTATCATAGAACTTTTATGGTCTATTCTAAGGAAACTATTATCTTGGCAATCTAGATATGGAGCAAAAACGTTTCTAAAGCACTTTAAATAGATCATTTTTTTTAAATGAATGTGACATTTGTCATTGTCCAATATTTTAATAGAAACAAAATTTTTTGGACATGCTATGGCATTGTTCTGTTTAGTTGACAAAATGAGAAAAAAAGGTAATGCATTCTGTATGTGGTATAACCGGAAACATGGAGTCCCATAAAGAGAAGGTTTTTCGGGACAAACTGCACACATACCTGGACATCCTGCTTGTTTTATTATGTGAACATACACAACATACAGGGCTAAGTTGGTACTTGATTTTTTTCCAATGGAGGAATAAATTCATACCAATGGAAATTTGGTTGACATAGATCTGGTGCTGGGGCAGCTTTAGTTATTGTTCCAATCATATAATAAGATTTCTTTGCTAGTTACTTTTTAAAGTAATTTTTAGATACAGGATGTTTGTTGATCATGAATACAATGTTTTTCTCCAGCATGAGTAGTCATCTGGTCAGTCCAGTCAGTACTAGACACACCCAGATTGCTGTAAGCTAGGAGACAGGCGGTCAAGATGGCTATGATAATTGACTTTGGATATAAATAAGAAACAAAAATACATTAACTATGTCAATCATTTATTCTTTGGACATACAATTTTAGAAATTGTGATCAAAATTAAAGAATAAGTAAAATTTTCTGTCATTATAGGCACTTATTAAAAAAAAATGTAATTAGCCATTATGCCTGACTATGGCGGGAAAAATTAATACATAGGTACGTCAGGAAAATGAATAGAGTACTTTAATGCAATCATCGCAAAAATATGAGTATGCATGTATGATGAGCAAGCTTCATGTGTCCGCTCTTGACAAGTCTCGCATTGTATCTAATCTAACTATAGGGGTGGGTTCAAAAGGTGTGACCGTATTTTTCTTCGCATACAGTGCAGAAATAGTCCTGATCTTGATTCTCTTTAATAGCGAGAGGAGCTTTTTTGGTGTGTATCTTTTTTCCTTTTTATACAGGGTGTCCAGGTGAGGTGGGGGTCAGAAACTACAATAAAAATAAAATTAAAAATTATTTTCAAAATTTGTAATTATATTTAAAAAAAAGTAATAAATGGTAAGTTATTTCTTATAAATAATGTTGTCTAGATGTCTTCCATCGCGCCGCAGGCACTCCTCAAACCGTGAACGCAAATTGCCGATAACGTCTTGGCACGTGACTCTTAAAATTGCCGCAATTTCTGTAGTGATGTTTTGTTTCAATTTGGTCAAAGTTGTTGGTTTATTTAACTCTATAAATAATACTCTTAATAATAATAACTTAATATAGGGCTACCTCTATAAGTAAAAGTCCAAAGGACTGAAATCTAGACTCTTGGGAGGCCATTGAATGGTCCCCCTTCGAGAAATGACTTTATTGGGGAAAAATTCAGTCACAGCTTCCATTAACTGGTTAGATGTGTGGCTAGTGGGACCATCTTGTTAGAACCAAGTCCTAGAATTAAATTGTTGAAGCCTGGAGGCCAAAAAGTTCCTCATCATGTGACGATAACGATCACAGTTTATAGTTATTGCACGTTCTCTTTCATTTTCAAAAAATAATATCCTATGATGCCTTGTGCGCGATTGGCAGCCCACACGATGACTTTGGGCAGAGTTGCCAACTCACTTGCGGAGCATAATACGAAATATTTTGAAAAAAATGCTAAACATATCGAGAATTGCAGAAAAATGATATTTGCCGTATTATATGCTATTCACTAAAGTGATATTCGCCTCTTAGTGAGGCGAACGAAACGGTATGGCTTGACTATTAAAGGTTTTGTAATACATTTTGCGTTTTCTTTACGAACAAAAAGGTGACTAGTATTATTTTTATAGGAGCATTGACGCATGCTAAGCGAAAACATAGAAATTATAACGGATGGAAAAAGATAACTTCCAGCGCGACTTGAACCCGCAACCCCCAGAATACCGTCCTGGTGCACTACCAATTATGCCATGGAAGCGGGCGCTGGACAGTCGAAAGTTCTCCATCCGTTTGAATACACGTCTTTTTGACGTTGGCGACATCTACCCAAATAGCAGAGGACTATTTACTTAGGCTGGTAGGTTGATATACGATCAACACTGAACACCAAATCGATGAAACCATTTTTAAATTTGACTAGTATTATTTTTATAGGAGCATTGACGCATGCTAAGCGAAAACATAGAAATTATAACGGATGGAAAAAGATAACTTCCAGCGGGACTTGAACCCGCAACCCCCAGAATACCGTCCTGGTGCACTACCAATTATGCCATGGAAGCGGGCGCTGGACAGTCGAAAGTTCTCCATCCGTTTGAATACACGTCTTTTTGACGTTGGCGACATCTACCCAAATAGCAGAGGACTATTTACTTAGGCTGGTAGGTTGATATACGATCAACACTGAACACCAAATCGATGAAACCATTTTTAAATTTGACTAGTATTATTTTTATAGGAGCATTGACGCATGCTAAGCGAAAACATAGAAATTATAACGGATGGAAAAAGATAACTTCCAGCGGGACTTGAACCCGCAACCCCCAGAATACCGTCCTGGTGCACTACCAATTATGCCATGGAAGCGGGCGCTGGACAGTCGAAAGTTCTCCATCCGTTTGAATACACGTCTTTTTGACGTTGGCGACATCTACCCAAATAGCAGAGGACTATTTACTTAGGCTGGTAGGTTGATATACGATCAACACTGAACACCAAATCGATGAAACCATTTTTAAATTTGACTAGTATTATTTTTATAGGAGCATTGACGCATGCTAAGCGAAAACATAGAAATTATAACGGATGGAAAAAGATAACTTCCAGCGGGACTTGAACAAAAAGGTTTTGTTAATGAGTATGGCCGCCAAAAATTGTACAATAACAGTCGTGAAATCGTAACACACCGTAACATACGTGAATGATAGTAACATACGTGATTTTGTTAAGCCTAGTGTACATTACACTAATAATGCAGGAGATTTTTTTTTCTGTATTTTTTATTTTATTGTTAATTAAATTATTTGATGAAATTACTTTAAAACTCAATAAAACAAATTGTACATTACACTAATAATGCAGGAGATTTTTTTTTTCTGTATTATTTATTTTATTTTATTGTTAATTAAATTATTTGATGAAATTACTTTAAAACTCAATAAAACAAATTTAAATATTAAAGAAAACGTTTTATTTCTCAAATGTCAGTCTTCATTAAATCAATAAAAAACTAAACTCAAAATATAAACGTCTTTGTTTAACGAACCAAAATTAGAATTATAGAAAAAAAACCAATAACAAGTTTACATATCAAATATCTTGGTATAACATAGAAATTAAAAAAAAATAGAAATAGGTATATTTTAAAAAGTATTCTTGGTCTCATATCGTCCTAAACGACTTATTTTTCTATATAGTGGATATCAGATCAAAAATACTAAGCTTACAATATGTAACAATATTAAAATATTTGGAAATCTTTGAATTGTAAATTAACTTTGTAAGTTTTAACTTTCTTACTTTGAACATAACAATGAATAAAAAAAACTTTTACAAAATACAACACAGCCTGTAACACACGAATGAACGTTCGGCATCTTTTGGTTACGAACGTAAGAATAAACCTAACTTAAAAGAAAATTTCGCCAGAAGTATTTTTTAAGAAATATGCTTTCCCATTTAACTCTAGTTCTATCCTTTTTACCACACTTAATTCGGGAACAACATCACGATCTATTTTTGTTGGTACAAATTTTAACGTGGGTTTATAAACTGTTTTTAAAAACCGCACAGCATAGCGTACGGTTTCATCAACTTCTACACTTTCTATAAACCCTACATAATGTTTCCAAGATTGTCTTTGAAAATACCTTACTAATACACTAAAACCTACACATAAAACTTCTTTTATGTTTGGGAGCTCACAGTCTTTGTCAGTGATTTTGTTTATCTCAGTCTTTTCAATTTGTATATTGTTGCAATTTCCTGTTTCTTTTTCTACTGTTTCATATGCGCCATCTCTGCTGCTTTTCATTTTCTTTAGTTCTATAGATTTTTTATCCTCACCGCAATTTTCTTCCGTATGTTCTGAAAAATAATCAGTACTGGGTACTTCTCCGATGTCGGCTGTACTAAGAAGTCTTTCTTCTTCGGCACCTGGAAGCTCTCGGTTTTTGTCAGTATTTGTGGTTATTCCAGTCTTTTCAAATTGTGCTTTGCTCTGATGTCCTGATTTTTCTTTAACCCTTAAACAAACGCGAGCCCCTGTACAAGTTATTAAGAAAATTAGGGTGGTTTTAGGGTAACGAACACTTGCAGATTCTATTTTTGGCATCAAAAATATTAAAAAAATAGGGGATGGGGTAGTTTTACTGATGGTAAATAATTTACCATTATCCGATCATGACTCCCAAACTTTTCAATTTGGTGGTAAAATAGTTACCATTGTCCGTTTCGGTTTAGTTTTTGTAGCTTGACTAGTGACTTCCTCTTGGTTCTACTTGTTTTATTTTATATTCTGTTGTGATAGTAAATCTGAGTGATAAAGATGAGTGAATAAGAAAGAGTTTAATATCTATAACCAAAATGTTTATTCTTAATCAAAAAAAAAATCAAATGCAAATCACTTTATAAAAAAATTTGCTTACTAACTAACATTTTGCTTATTCTACATTGTAGTATTCAGCCATATGGAATAACCTGAAGCAAGATCGAGCACATAATGCTACTTTGCACATAGTGCAACATATCTTTGTACGCTTTTGTTCCCTTTTCGTGCTACAAAATCTACATCTTTTATAGGTGTCAGTTTCTTCCGGCGTGTTTAAAAGGCGGATTTCGTCGGGTACCCCAAAGTTACCACCTTTTTTATTTTTAAACACTATTGGCCTATTTTTTTTTCGTGTGAAATTATCTATTAATCCGCGCGCTACTTTTAACCTATAATTTCGGTGAGAATGAACATTTACTACATGCGTTGTGTTATAAGCTATGTATGAATTTATAATCGCAGAATCAAACATGAAAATAAACAGTCTCATCCAATACTTTCTGGATTTTCTGTCGATTGGGTATGATGAACGAAAATGGTCTACACCACCCATCGTGAGGGGGTATACGAGGCGATTGCTTTGGGGCAAAGTATGTCTTGCCTAGATCCGTCTTTTTGTGTTCTTTTGACATACACCACCTCACGTGGATGGTGAGCCGTAGTTAACACTGTCACGTCGCGTGTGTCATGCCACTTAATTGCAGTAATAGGACCTGCTGACACTGACGCAAATTGATGCTTCTCCAATCTCAATGCTTTTGGTTGTGATTTCTTTAAAATACTTGGAAGATCTTTTCTATCAGATCGGACAGTCCCGACTGCGTATATTCCTTTGACATACAAGGCATCCATAAGGTTGCAGCTTGTAAAGAAATTGTCGAAAGCTACTAATGTAGGTTCTGGTAGGTTATTACACAAAGACATCACAACATTATAACCTAAGCCTTCATGCTCGACGTTGTCACCTTTGCCGGTGTAAATTTGAAACTGGTACATATAACCCGTTGTGGCATCACATCTCGCCCATACCTTAAATCCTCTTTTAATCGGCTTTTTAGGCATGTATTGTTTTAATGAGCTGCGTCCTTTAAATTTGACCATGCACTCGTCAATTGATTGGCGGCTCGAACTCTCCATTTCATTTTGAAAAATTACGTTTAACTCTGTGATTAAAGGTCTTAATTTGTATAATTTATCATATTCGGCTGAATTCCTCCCTGGATCAAGCTCATTATCATTAAGATGAATATTTTCTGTAATTTTTTTAAATCTTGTAATAGGAAATACTCTTGAAATTTCATTGTTATTATAGAACGGGTCACTGGACCAATATAACTCCATATCCGGTAATGGATTGAGTCCCATCATTATCAGCACTCCTAAATAAGCCTTTATTTCGGCACTTGATACTGGAGACCAATTTCCTCTATTATTTTGGCGTGCGTATATGTTTGTTTGTTGGACAATTATTTCAATTATGTAATCAGTAAAAAACTTTTGAAAAACTTCAATCGGTTGCGTTTTATGGGTGAACACGTTGTTGCCTTTTTGTCAAAAAGTGGAACAATGTGAAGCTCGTCTAAAATTTGCCAGTCACGAGGCATCATCCGATCTCTGCGAGGTGGGCGTTGACTATTACTGATATTAGACTCTTGTTCTAGAATGTGAGGAGTACTTAAATTTGTATGTTGACGCAAGGGAGATGTAGAATCACTTAGGGATTCGGGAAATGCTTCGAGTTCAGTTACAGAAAATAAAGACTGTTGGTCACTAAACACGGGAACATCTTCAAATGCGCGTAAGATTGAAGATTCTGAGTTACGAGGACTTGATATAGAAGGAGCATTACTTAGTGTTTCCTGAACTGGTGCAGTAAATACGGAAGCATATGGCTCACTTCTATGTGGGCTATTTGCACGTGAACTAGGCTCTAAAATTTCTAGTAGAGATTCGTTCGTTTCTTCTGTAGCATAGTGCTCAAGCGTAACTTCTTCATTTTCTTCAATTGGCCCTAACAATTCATTTAATCTTCTTTCTAAAATTTGTTCTTCTGACAAGGGTACAAAGATGTCCGCTGGGCTACTGATAGCCTGCACCCAACACGGGTCATCTTCTTCGTCGCAATCAGAGAGATCCGACAAGTCTTCCATATTATCAACAATGTGTTGAAGTCGATCTTTTCCAATTATTTTCTTAGACATATTGTATTTCTGAAATAACCCTTTACTTGTCTCATCGACCAGTAAAGAATTACGATAATGAACCTTATGAACTTCCACCGTCCACAACATTCATATCAGTATCGGCAAACGAAAGAATGCTCGACAACTTTTTATTGTAATTATTTTTTTTCAATTTATACTCAAATTTTAACAAAATATTTTTTGCACCATTCTTGTCTCGATGAATACCTTTACGACATACACTGCAGTATACGTAACGGTGTGGAGATTTTGAAACGTGCAACTTTTGTTGTATTTGCTTCTCGTAACATTTGCTACAATTTTTAGTTGTAAAAGCTTCATTGATTATATATAATGATAAATTCTTTCGTTGTTTTATTATTTTCAAAATATCATTGTGTCTGAATTTACGGTGACCCTTGAAAGTTCCTTTATTCATAAAATCAAAACCTGCTCCGTACACAACCAACGTATCAGGTTCTTTTCCAAAATATTCATCCACAATTTTATGATTTGTTTTTTGTACATTTATATATTTGTCAAACTTTAATCTTTGTAATCTTCTCTGCTCGTACACTTTCTGTTTTTCGTCGAACCATTTTAGTTGAAATTTAGTATAATCTTCCACGTTTGAATTTTTGCAACTGATTCCAAAACCCAATTCTTTTTCCAAACATTCTCTATCATTTCTAATTTTAGAATCGACATCTTTTGTAAATTTCAATCGCTTCTTTTCCCTGTGATGCTCTTTTGTTTCGTAAACAACTTTTCCCTTTTTCAGAGTTTTATATTCAAAAGTATCATTAGATGATGATTTTCTAACACACGTCACGATTGGTGTTTTTGCTCCAGGATCAACAGCAATTATTTTTTTATACTTTTTACAATACATTTGATTCTCGTTTTCGTTTGAGGCTTCCTCTTTCTTTGTACGTTTAGCTTTATATTTATCCTTTTTTGTAATCAATTTATTCATAGATAATGAAACACAAACACCGTCGGTGTTGAAACTCCAACCAAAAGATTTAGGTATGGAAAAATATCGTCTCCAGTATTTTTTTGGGTCATTTTCTGAAAATTGAACCCAAGAAGATGGCGTGTTTGTGGGTTCGACTCTACGTAACAATTCATGTAAACATCTAGAATCATAGGTAATGTGTTTTAATCCATGTTTATATATTGGGAAAACATTGAATGATTTTTCATTATTTTCATACAACTCGTGTTGAATGTTTACAAATAGAGGAATATACTTCCAGAAATTCTGCTTCAGTTCCTTTTCGGAAATTTTATTTATTTCGAACCATTTTCCGATTTCGTTATCGTTATATGTTTTTTTATAAAAAGCATTAAATGTAGATTCGTGTATTTGTGATTTTGTCAATTTTTCTGAAAACTGGTGATACATATACTTCTTTAGACGTTTGAATGCATGTGTATTTACATTTGTCTCTAAAATTGTTTTATATTGATTTGCAATCAAAATTAGATTAAAAGTTGTCAAACATCCATTGTAAATTGTATTTTTATTTAATTTTTTATACTTTTCAATAATGTCGAGAGGGTCTTTCAGTTTATGTTTCGTTCCTTTGAGTATGTATGTAAACTGTAGTGGGTCAAACTTGGGAAACAATTGATTAAAATCTTTATGATTATAATAATTTTTAAAGAAATAATTAACCAAGTACGACAGCTCTATACTCAATCTAGACAATTTTTCAACATCTGTTTTTATAGTTTTCAACAATAGCTGTCTATTGTCATACAAAGGACATAAGAAAGAATAAAGTCCCTTCTTTACACAATATACTGAAATTTCTTGATTTTCTTCGAGTTCAGTTTCTCTTACTCTTCTTTTACGTTTTAAGCATTTGGAACTAGACGACCGTTGATGATAATTTTCACCACACGATGGACATACCATTTTCTAAAACAGGTTACAAACTATTAAGAGGCATGGCGTATTATTGATTTGAAAAAAAAAAGAGAAATCTCTCCGTAAAGGTCGTTGTCGTTAAGGTTTATAATCACTTAAACTGTAATGTATATTATAATCCACATTGCGAATTAAAGGGATAAACAAAATGAATGAACATGAAAAATTAAGCAAATTCTTATGCCTTGAGTTTAACGTTAACAAACGATTTACGCTTTACGTACAATAAATTTACACGTTTCAAAATATTATATTATTATATTTCGTATTTATACAGAAAGACAACGGATTTTTTATATACACCGTGTCCCAAAATTCAACGATAAGCCGGCATCGGTGCATCATGCAATTTTTTTTTTTACTGATTTTTGTAAAATAACTACAGACTTTCTGTAATTTTAAAGGATTGTGGTAGATAGCCGTCCTTCTTAGGTTGCTAATGCACAAAAAATATCAAAAATATGTCTAAAAATGTGGTCATGGTAGTTGAAAATAGCATAATGGGTATCGAATATCGATGAAATTTATAAAAGTCTCTGTAATTAATAAAAAAAAACAGTTATAATTTTTTTTTTTTTTCCGAGCAGTCATGAGTAGGTCCATGCACCGATGCCGGCTTATCGTTGAATTTTGGGACACGGTGTATAAACTGATTTTTATCAAAGCGAGATCGGACAGTGGTAAATTATTAACCACTTTTTTGAAACATCGAAATTATATAATTGAGTCAATTGCGAATACTGCTAAGAAGTGAGATTACAAACAAAATGTTATAGTTTTGATATATGAATCGAAAAAGCACTTACCAGTTTTTTTTTTAACAAAGTTTCAAAATTATCCAGAGCAAGCGCGCAAAATTCGAATTTTTTCACACATTAATCGTTTGGTCAACTTTGATATTACCTTACAGTGACAAATGACGTTGACAAGTTGTAGGATGACACAGAATATGTAAAAAAAAACATTAAAGATTACAAATACGTAACATCGATACCTTTAATGTTACCATATGAAATATTAGGGTGCTACCCATATTTATTTGAATAAGGGTTAACTTCTTCACGTGCGCTGTCGCCATCGCTTTGTACTGTCTCTGATTCTATGAATTTTTTCGTTACTTTGCTTTCTTCTTGATTTTCTATATACGTTGAAACAGAGTCAGAATCGGGTATAAATAACTCGTCATCTGAGGTATCATGTACAGAAAAATCATCGTCATTTTCTGTGGTGCTTGCGTCAGAATCAATAATTTTTTGCGTCTTACGAAATATATTTTTTTGAGCATTAGTTTTTGTTAACTTTTTGAGTAAAATATTTTGTTTCCCACTTAGTTCTGACATAGTCGACGTGGATGGAATTGGATTATCATATAAATTTATATTTATTTTATGTGATAAATGTAATGGATCAGATTTATCAATTTTTTTGAGCTTCGGTTGACTATTTCCAAATGTTTTGATACAGAAGGCACGATTTTCCGGTCTATACCTCACGTCTGATAATATTGTTATTTTTTCTTTTGTGTTTTTTCCTGTTCTACAAATCTTTTCTATTTTATTTCTGTTTTCTTTCTCTTCTTGCTCCGAATCAGATATTTCACTTAATTCTGATATTTTCTTTTTTCTCTTAATGGCTCGGTTTGTTTTATTCCGAACAGGGTTATTTTCTGTATCACTTTCTTTGTCAGATTCTTTGTTTTGAACACCTAAACATTCACAATGACCTTTCGGAAACAGGGCATCACAACAAAAACAGCTCAAACATCTGAATTTAATGACATTGGCTGTCTCTGTGTTCGTAATTTGATGTAGAGTCATTGTCTGTGGTACTGGCGTCAGAGTTTCTGATATAGTGTATTTGGCAATATCAGCCTCTGAAATATAAGGAAGAATGATTACAAGTCTGAAAATATTTAAAATTACTTCGATATTATAACGCTATCTAATAGTTAGTATATCCTTCAAAGTAATAGCAAATTAGTATTTTTGAAATTGATATATTTTTATTGAATTATGCATCATTTTTTTAAATGGTACTAAAGGATCATCTTGTACATCGGGGTGGCCAAGATGATTCGTAGGTATGGGTAAGATGATCCACTGGGATCATCTTGCCCCTATAGGTAATACATTTTATTAACAGGTATCATATTTAACATTATATTCAATAAAGAAATAAAAAACATCATGATTTAAAAAGTAGGTCTTTATTGAAACAGGTACAATCATTTAACACAAAACAGCCATGTGCGTACAAAACAATAAATTAAAGCTTAATTTTAAGTTCAACATTATTCTTATGAACTCAAATATCAAATATTATAACACTTCTATTATTTCTTCTACCTATTTAACAATCATTTAACCAGAATGAGATCAATTAAAAATTGAGGATAGGCAATCAACATCTTAGTAGAAATATTTTCCAAACATCGACAAATAACTTTGCTTAAATTGTTTCCATATGTTTTATATGTCTAACAAGTTCACGTTCTTGCGTGAAAGTGAACACTTCACGGTCTTGTGCCGCCCAAATATTTCACTCCACCTACAGCCTCTTTATTTTTACCCTTTGCACGTCTTTTCAGAGACATTACGTGAACAGAAAATTCTTGACTCGCCGTTCTATATAGCACAACCGCTTTCACTGCATCTAAATAAAGCCTTAATCATTGAGCTTTCATCCCAAGCTCCACGTTTGGTTTTCCTTTTACAATTACCCGGCATGTTTCTGTGAACAAGTTAACAAAGCTATATACTTATTTGCATGAGTCAAGATGATCCGCACGGATCATCTTGACCGCAAACAGATGGATCATCTTGCCCCGTACCCGGTTTTAGCACATTAGGGTCAATAAGGTAACCTCGTGAGTTTTTTGTGGCTACCAAACCATTTATACAACAAAATTAAGTATTTTCTGAAGCCGCAAATATAGCAATTCTTCCATATAACCACATACGAAAAAAGTTACATGGTCTCAAAGTCAGACTTACCTTAGATCAGCAGTACACAATTTTTATTTTTTATCACAACACATCGCACTTTGCTCGCGCCGCCATGACACTTTAACTGGTGGCTGGGTAATGATGGGCCTACACTTTACCTAAAAATCAGGTAGATTGGCTTTAGTTGTTTTGTCATAACAGAGAAGGATCATCATACCCCAAGGGATCAACTTGTACCACTATCCCCTATGCTTGTTATTTTTAACTAACAGCAAAAAGTTTGATTCTTACTTTCATCGGTGGAGCTCATTAGCTTATTAAGTGCCAGTTTTAGGAGTTGATCCTTAGTGCTGAGCAATATTGACTTTCCTTTCTTAAATTGTAATAGCCCAAAAATTTTGCAATTTCGCTCCATGGTTTTGCACCCTCTACGGCAATAGTTATTGCAAGTGTTGCTTCTTGTACAATGTCTGCCTCGACTGAAATAAAAAAAATTATATGTAATAAAATTGTACTGGAAAAAAAAGATTAATTAAACATAAATAAGTAAATATTAAAAAAAGTTTTTATAAAACAAGCTTTTTCCATATATTTTAAGTTGAATTTCTCTGTTGGCTTTTATTTGTTGAACTCGAGCAAAGTTGGCTTTTATTTGTAGTTTTTATGGTATCAATGAAAACCTTTATAAAATACAGGTGAATGAAATGGATTGTTTCAATTTTGACAAAATATTATTATTTTTCATAAATTAGAACAACTGACTGAAACCGAACCAATTTTCATAAAATTTTAGTGGGACTAACACTTTCAATTAAAAAAAGATATTTTCAAATCACTTTATAAATAAATAATGGAGTTATGAGGTACAAAAATAAAAAAAGTCGACGAATTGAAAACCTCCTCCTTTTTGGAAGTCAATTAAAAATTTGAATGAATGGACTGATCTAAAAAGGTACCGTTTTGAAACTGACTTAAAAAAAAGGAGGAAGTTATATGTTCAACTGTATGTATATTTTTAATAAAATTAACAATATTATAAGCATATCATACGTGAGGTAGGTACGTAAGTACCTACCTCACGTATGCATCAATTAATGATAAGTCCACGACACGGCGTTTGGGGTTCCAGATTTGAAAAGTCACTGGAATCGCTCGTAGCTTGCCTCTTTCTAAAAGGTTAACTAACTTTTTTCCGTATAAGATTTTTTATTTTTCTCAGGTGTGTATTGCATAAAATTCGCGAAGCATTTCTCTTGGGTTGGAATGGTCCTGCCTGTTGGAAAATTCAATTTTCAATACAAAGAATATACCTCATTTAAGTAAACATAGCATGTTGCATGTAGGTAGAGTTCAATTTTCTAATGTGATGCAGACTTGATTGTATTTTTTTTATGTTATCGTGATGGAACACACACGAGGCCCACCTAGCGTTAAGCGGTACCTCTGCCTATAACAGATGCATTTTATCACAAGTGACAACTTTACTGCGCCCATCACCCTAAGATATAAATTGCTCAATGTGATTGAGGTCCGGGCTGCGTTCTGGTAAATTTATGGTACGTAACCCAACCTCTTCACAATATTGTCGAAATTGTGGAGCGACGTGTGGTCGGACACTATCTTGTATTAGAGAAAATTTTCGCCTATGAATCCCATATAAGTCCAAGATTCTTTGATAAGTAGCGATGTGCCGTCAAACCCCCGCTGTTACCATTTTGATGCACCATGTCGATTGACACTATAATCCTGACCATTGATGCAGTATATCTGAAGCAGTGATGGCTCAGTGGCATTGGCTATGGACTGCCGCGCAGCAGGTCCATGGTTCGAATCCCGCCCAGAGCTTGAGCTTCACCGCATGGTGGAAGGGCATTTTGCGAGTGCCCGCCTGGCTAGCGACCACCCTCAAGTAGAAAATCTGTCGCCAAGCACCTAACGGTGTGTTCCGGCAGCAGTCCTTGAGAGCCAGTGAAATAACTGGCAAAAATGAGACTTAACAACTGTCTCAAGGTGATGGGCGCAGTGCAGTTCGTCACTTGTGATGAAATGCATCTGTTATAGGCAGAGGATACCGCTTAACATCAGGTGGGCCTCGCGCTTGATCCTTCACAATAAAATAAAAAAAAAAAATTGTCCGTCAGTGTAATAATATGGTTTTATCCAAACTAACTTCATTTGCATTTTTCATGTGCAATTATACAATCGCCAACCCAAGCCAGCACAAACATAACTTTTACAGTAAATACTTACCCCGGAACTTATCAATATATTGCGCGCAGCCTCATTTTGATTACAAATCCAGCGTGTATTGTTCCATATCTTTCTATATTAACCCATTAAGCGCCAAAATAAAACTGCCCGTATTTTTTATAATAACTGTTTATTATCGTTATCATATAAGCACAATGAACACTTTATAAGAAAAAAAATCTTTTTTATTTTTATTTTTATGTAATTAGGGGGCTGTACTCGAACGAGTACAACGGCCACTTAAGGGTGATATTTTTCGAAACATTCTCTTTCTATGCACAATGTTTTCAAACAGGTCTTGCATTGTCAGCATACTCTTGCATGACAGACTGCACAAAGTAATGGCTTCTCAAGTTGTTAAGGGTAGTGTCCTAAGTCATTTGCGCCAATCCTAGCATCATCGAAGATAATAGGTGGAATTTAAGTAGCGTTAGTAGTAAGCGTTGTTTGGCATATATAATATCTTGCAACACTACATCTAAACAATAAGTCCGTAGTTCATATGGTTTTCGTGGCTGATGACATGCAAATGCCAGGCATTAGCTATAACGCCTGTTCTACCATATGGGTGAAAATGACCCAGCACCATTTCTTTCTGTAAATAGCAGTCCTGTAGACTCACCAATTCATCCAGCCATAGCTTTTTCTAAAAGCGTTTTCACAACTCTGGTGCCAAGAGGTTCATTGGTGGCATTAGTAGATTATCACAGTAAAACTGGAACATGTAGCAGTAACTAGTTGAATTAGCTGCTATACAGTTTTTGTAGCCAAACCATACGAGTTTTCCCCATATAAATTGTTTCGCTGTATGGAGGCCGAAATATTTTACCATAGACTCATTTGTCCAATTTTTTTCATCTTTTACGCCTCACTCTTTGATTTTTTTCATAAGAATGTCAGCTAAATCTCACAAGTCACTTCAAGTGTTGAAGAATAAATTGTCTCCTACACCAAGTTGGAATATCTTCCTGCGATATCGTAGTCGCTGCCAACGGTTCCTCATCGCTACTATTGTAGTCACTGATTTGAGCATTATGTATAAATATCTCAATAATCCCAGAAACGTCTTTTGGGAGTGAGGCAGTTACTATGTTTTCATCAGCCCGTTCCACTTCATTGGTCACGATACATGGCGGTGGTGGTATGATCACGATGATGCCAACTATGATTGAGCCATCATGGTTGGCATCATAGTGATCATACCACCACCGCCAAGTATCAGTCATCGTCGTTACTATCTTCAAATATAGCATGAATAGCTTCTTCTAAGCTCTTGTAGTTATTAAAATCCTTAAATGTTTGGAAATCATTTTTTGTAAACTGTAACAAAATATAGATTATTTACTTATGCATGTTGCTGCTGTACTCCAACGAGTACAGTAGTTATTACTATAAGATATTTTGTAAAATTAATAATGTTTAAGTAATATTTTCAGGGTTATATTATAGTATAATAACAATTATATAAAAATAATAACAAACAACATAATTTTAATTCAGTTCTGTCAGTAATCTTATACATAATGTTCACTTACCCGTTGCAGCGTTTTGTCCTATGTACATGCAAAGCCCCCACTGACCAATGGTTACTTCTACCTCCAAAAATTCTTAATGTTTCAAATACTAGATTACATTAGAATGAAAAACACCGTTTTTTTTTTTATATGCATACAAATATTAAACCTATGACACAAAAATTGCCTGTACTCGCGTGAGTACGGCAGCGCTAAATGGGTTAATAGGTAAATGGACGAAACATGCACTCAAACTGTGTTGTGCGTGGCTGCGTGCACGCACGAATACGAACCGACGAGTAAAGATAAATAAACTAGAAAGCAGTGCTGCCAGTGCGAACTCCAAAAAATTCGAATCGCATAGGTTGCCAAAAATTAGGTGATTTAAAATTAATAATATTACGATTTCTCTGGTCGATTAAGTCGAATATCTCGGGTTGTGGTCATTCATTGCACATGATATTACGGAGTGATATGGTCGCTCAGCGACAAAGCTTTTCAAATAATTTATGAAAAGAAACTTATTAGTTGTACAAAGGATAGGGGTCTCCCCGCCTTTCTCCTCAGGCGTCCCGCGACCCGCACCTGTGTGCTCCTGCGTCGCGTTTTGGCGCGATCACTCTGTTTTGTACAGGTTTTTCACTTGGTCTTCAATGAATTTTATTTCTTCTTTTGTTGTATCTTTTGATTCACCAACAAACCTTATGCGCATTGGTCTACAAAATCTCACAGAAGAAGGAACTGGGTTTTGCCAAAGGATTTTTCTGACCTCTCCATTAATATTCACGACCAGTCGCAAAGAACTAGAGAACTTTGAAATATATTTGCGTCACTTTCTCCAGTGATTTGTAATTTTTGTTTGAACTACAACTGTTGATGAGTATCAACAGTTGCAGTTCAAACAAAAATTACGGAGTCGTCACATCCCCATTTCAATATTACTTCCGAATTTTCCCTTTCCTCCTTTGTTCCTTTGTACATGATTCAATAACTTCAGCAAGATATTTATGCAGACGTGATGCTGTATGATCAAGTTAGCGCATTGTGTCATTTCAGCTAACTTTGTTCCTAAAATCGCAAATATTTCTTCTATTTTCATTCCTTTGCAGTCTCGTATTATTATATCATATTATGTTCTTTTGGTAATGCCAAAGTTCAATATTACACATATTTTACCCTGTCATCTTTAAGGCATACAAAAACCAAATGGCGTATGTACGCGCGGCGTTTTTCTGTTTTATTTGATAAAGGAAATCCTTAACATCAAGTTTATAATAAAATAAAACATTGACAAGGCTTGACAAATAAACAAAAACACTATTTTAGTAAACATATAACATAAATAAATCATAGTTTTACAGTACAGTACATGTTCCTTAGTTTGTAAACATACAATATTAAGTGGTAATTTAGTAATAAACTTTGTAAAAATAACGTACATACCTTGTTCTTCCATATTGATAGCGTTTTATCTCCACAATCTACCAAAATAAACACGAGTGTCTACACTTAGCTAGTGGCCGTCCTTGCGATTGTATTCCTATAGAGTTTGTAAAAGAACATACATACATAGGACTTATAATAGACAACAGATTCAACTGGATTCCGCACATTAGACACATATGTAATAAACTACGGTCTATACTCAGCAGAATAGCCACACTGAAATATAAGCTACCCTATGAGATACTTAGAATGCTGTACCTAGCCTTAGCTGATTCCGTGATTGCTTACGGACTTAGCAGTTACGGCAGAACTTATAAGACGCATTTAGAAAAAATACACACGCTGCAGATACGAATATTAAAAAATATTATACCAAGGAAAATTAAACTACTACACCGTGATGATTATTCAAGTTTATTCCAATATTGTAACGTTTTGCCCATTCAAAACATGATAAAAATGTCCATATTAAAAGAAGAATACAATGAAATCCGTAATCTAAACATAAATAAATATAAGCGTCCTAACAACTTACGTACCCTTAATAACTCTAAGCCATTTACGCTACCTAGATATAATAATGCATATGGAATGAGAACCTACAATTACCTTCTACCTAAATTAATTAACACTTTACCTAAAGACATACAGGACATATACCTCCACACTCCACGCCCTTTCAAAATACTAAAAAAGAAACTGATGTTATTAAATAACACTGATTACATACTTTAATTAGCTATTCTTATGTAAGTAATTTCTTATTTTAATATTGTAATTTATAAGTTACCGAACTCATTGACTGCACATAAGCCCTCCGGACTTACGCAGTCTCTAATTTTAAGTAAAATTTTTGTATTGTTAAAATTTTGGACAATAAATAAAAAAAAAAAAAAAAAACAATTTCGACTCTTACGCAGTGAACAAATACAAGTGTCGAGAACAAAGAGATTTAAACAATGACTGGTTCCCGACTGACTATGCGGGGAGGGGCAAACACGTGGTCCCTTTGTTACTCCCGTTTGATGCGCTAGTTATTGAGCTTCGAAAATATGCGATTGAAGTGGATTTATATTTAACTTTTAGATTTACAGTTTTAACCGGATTTTTGTGGCCAATACTCCTCTATGTGCGTCGGTTATAACGGTTCTCACCATCCTTACTGGTATGACTTCCTTCACTTTGTCATCGTGAGTTTTTGCAAATGCCCTTTTTCTCCACTGCTGTAGCATCTCGGGCTGAATCTTCGATAATTTGTATCAGACAGTGTATCTCCTTTCTTGGTCCATTGCATATTAACACCAGTAGTAGAAAGACTTCTTTTCCATGTTCTGTCGTAACTTCTGTCACTCTGCTGCGGCAAGTTATACCGCAAGTGACCCCTTTCTCCACACCCAAAACATCGAGGGCTGAATCTTTGCCGACTGTCGCGAGATGGTTGTGTGGTAACCTCACGAATACGATGTGATCGATGATCCTGTCCTACAGCTTCTACCTCCAAAGCATGGGCTAATGCATCCTTCAAAGATTCGTGATGCCCCAGCTTTACTGCAGCCCTCACTTCTATGTAACGAATCCCATCGATGAACGCTTGGAGTAGATTTCCATCGATGAGCGCCGGTGATGTCTGGTACGCCTTCCGTACGAGCATCACCACTTCCAGAGCCCACTGCTGTAGATTCTCGTTGCTTCGCTGGGTTCTATCTTTGAGCTGGGCTCGGATTACATGCTCGAAATGAGCATCACCAAAGCGAGATTCCAACGCCTCTAGAAGTTGGTCATACTCTATGTCTTTGCTTAGAGCCTCAAGTACTGTTAAGGCTTTGTTACGAAAGCCCAGAGTAAGCGCTGTCATAGCCTGCGCTTTACTCCAACCATTTGCCTTCACAACGGCCTCAAACTGAATTTTGTAGGCCGACTACGAAGACGATCGAATCGAATGGTGGTACTTTAAATCCTCGTGGTGATACTACTGACGCAGGTAATCAAGCTCCAGTTTTTAAAACACCCAGCATTTTTTGCATGTCATCCATTCTGGCTTCCACTTTCTCAAAGCGATCCTCATGTTGGTAGACCTGATCTTCCACCACTTGGAGTTTCTTCACAAACGTTGCGTGCAGGTCTTTCATCAGAAGAGTCTGCTCGTCTTGGCGACAGATCTGATCCTTTGCCTGCTCCTCCTGCCGGCGGGTCTACTCTTCCTGCCGGCGGGCTTGCTCCTCCTTGTCATGCAGTAGCTGCTGTTCAAAACGTCGGGCCTGCTCCACCTGGCGCCGGGCCTGCTCCTCCTTGTTTTGTTGCAGCTGCTCTTCAAGAGGTCGGGCCTGCTCCTCCTGGCGGCGGGCCTGCTCCTCCTTGTCTTTTTTTAGCTGCTCTTCAAGACGCCGGGCCTGCTCTTCCTGGCGTCGGGCCTGCTCCTGAAGCATTGCCATTAGTGCAGCAAAGTCATTTCGAACCCATACAAACTTGTACCCCAACTCTTTGGCTTTATGCCTAGTGGCAGCGTGAAGTGCTTAGTTGGAAGCTGATTTTTTTATTTTATTTTTTATTTATTTATTGAGATAAAAACGATGAACAATTACATTTACCTCACATATTACATAATAAAACATCAAATTCAAAATAATAGTTACAATTAACGACAAACAAAAATTAGATGTCAATACAATAATAACAATTAAATACCATTCTCAAAATACAATTTCAAAATTACAATGTCAAAATTACAATTTAAATTATATGTATATAAAAATTAGAAGTCATCAATGTCATAATACAATATTAATCATTCAAATTAGTCAAAATCGATCGGGCTATCTCGCCTTTTGCATCTATCCCAGTGATCTAATAGACTTTCACAATATGTCAAAAATACAGTGGCAATAGATTTGTAATTGTCAAACATTAAATCGCATTAAGTGGCGGCGAGGAGTGCATTTAGGTGGCGGCGGGCTCGGATAAGAGTCGACATAGACCGCGCCACAGTGCGACAGTCGTGTGTGAAGTCTACATGAAAAGGATGATAATTAATGTTATGGAACACCTGATGAGGTGTTCCATAACATAACTTGGCTTTCGAATACCGCTGAAACCTATATGAGTGGTTAGCTTGTCCGGTTTCGATTTATCATATTTGATCATAGAAGCCAAAAAAACTTTTTTTCATTTACGTGTGTCAAATTGTACAACAATGTCCCGAGGACGGTCGTTTGAGCGATTGAAATTTGCAACACGGGTGCAGCGCTCAATATTTGACTCTGAAATATCACATCTTATTACTTCACATATATTGGTTTATTATATTGTTAGTAAATTTTTATCTTTTTTTTCAGAAGCACTGAATTTCATATTTCGGACTCTTGCTAGTTGCCCCAGCTGGCTCATTCTACTCTCAAAACTACTCACAGATGTTTTAAGATCCGCATAATTATTTTGTATTTGAATGACAACATTTTTGTTGAATATGAATTCTTATTTTATTTCCTCATCTCATCCTCCAACTGATCTAAAGTCTGCAAGGGTCATGATGTTTTTTGTGGTTTCCTTTTCTTCTACTTTTTTTATATAATACCCATGAATTTATTACAGTCAAATCTACCAGATGATAAAAGATTCTGATATACCACTTTCTGCTCTTAGAAGCTATGTGGGAGGTCCAATTTAGTTTGTCATCTATGATGACGCCCAGATACCTAATGAAGCTAGCACGTGTCAAAATTTCACAATTACAATTATTATGTCTATTGTCACTCCTATTGCAGGGAAAGGTATGTATTTTTACTTTAATACTTGGTCCAGGGTCACCTGCATGAGTCATACTGAAACACATATATTTTGTTTTGCTAGTGTTAAGTGAAAGAAGGCTATTTTCCAGCCAAAACGTCACTTTGGAGAGACAATTCTCAGCTAACGCAGTAACGCTTTGCCATGTCTTATCATGTAGCAGTAACACGGTGTCGTCTGCAAACATTAGGAGATCCAAGCCCTGCAAGGTAGTACTACATAGATCATTTATATAAATTAAGAAAAGTGTTGGTCCTAGTGTACTACCTTGCGGCACGCCATACGTGCACACCGCGTTATCACTCTCATAACTATCTACTTTAACCGTTTGAGTTCTTTCACATAAATAATCTGCAAACCAGTCTAGCGCTATACCTCTTATACCGACATTTTTCAGTCTCGTCAGTAGAATGGGAATGGAGACGGTGTCAAAAGCTTTTTGCAGGTCCAAAAAGATCCCTATACACTTGTCTCCATTATCCAAGTAGGATGTGATTAAAGAAGTAAGCGTCAGAACAGCGTCCTCAGTCGACCTTCCTTCTCTGAAGCCATACTGGTTTTTATGTAACAAATTATTTTTCTCCAAATACCTCATCACTCTTTTTTTGACAATCTTTTCCAAGACTTTAGAAAGAGTCGAAAGAAGGGAAATGGGCCTGTAGTTGGATGCATTTTCCTTATCACCACTTTTGAATACTGGACAAACTACTGCTTTTTTAAATATGGATGGGAAAACGCCGGTCTCAAGGCTTAGGTTCCATATGTAAGTGATAGGTTCAACAATGTAAACAATTAACTCTTTTAGAATGTTTGCTGTTATTTTATCCCATCCAGGAGCACTATGTGATTTCAGTCCAAATATTATACTCTTAACTTCTACAGGGTCAGTTGGAAATAATGACATTGAGTTGACTGGAGACCTTGTTATTTTAGCAAGTGAGGCTAGTTGACCTTCAGTAGCACCTGTCATGTTTAGTGTTTCATTTGCAAGTGCACCTCCAATAGATGTAAAGTATGCGTTAACTACATTGAGTGATTCAGTCGGGGTATCAGCAATTTTTAGTAATTCTCTAGAGGGCACTTTAGACTGCTTAAAATTACACACTTCTTTTATAATTTTCCAAGTTTCTCCTACATTTCCTTTATTTTGCAATAACTTCCTTCTATAATATTCTACTTTTAGGTTTTTTATAATTTTATTACAAATCTTCCGATAGTTCATATATTTCTCATTTAGTTTATCATTTTGAGGCGATTTTTTAACCTTCATATGTAATCTATCCCTTTTTCGAATGCATTTAACTACTCCTCTAGTTATCCACGGTTTGAGCGGTTGATTTCTTTTCGAGATTGTTCTTATTTGTGTATTACTGTTAACGATGCTAAGGATTTTAGTTGAAAACAAATTAGCTGCAATGTTTACATTACTAGTATTATAAAATTCCTGCCAACTTTCCGTTCGAAGAAGTTCTTTTATATTATTATAGTTAATAGTTACTTTATTATACGATGAAAGATTTTTAGTTACCCTAGCATTATTAATGTAGAGCAAAATAGGAGAATGGTCTGTCAACTGTTGTTCGAAGACAACAGTTTTCCATATTCCGCGAGTTTTTACCATAAAATGATCCAGGCAAGTAGTTATTCTAGTAGGGCGATTAATTCCTTGTCTTAGTCCGTGTGTGGCCATAATATTTAGGTAATCTTGTGAAAAGGCAGATAAGTTACTTGCCAAAATATCGAGGTTAACATCTCCAGTGAATATTATATTATTTGTGTAAATACTTCCTAGTATATTATTGACAGAGTCCAAGTATTTAGTCGCTTTTTTAAAACACGGTGGGCGGTACGAGCATACAATTGTATAATCCGGTGCTATGGGGTCAGTATTAGGCAGTTACCTTCATAAAAAATTGGTTCATTTGAAGTTGTTGTAAATTCATTACGAACGTAAGCTACCACTCCATCGTTCTGATTTAAATTGTTTTTAGTCCAAAACATGTTATAATTATTTAGTTCTGGTGGAAGTAGATGTCCTTTGGTCCAGCATTCCGTTAGAACAAAAACATCTACCAATATGTCCAGACTGGAAACAAAAGCAACAAATTTAGGTCAAAGTTGCAATTTATACTTCGAATATTCACTGTTACAATTGTAAGAGAATACTTGTTATTTGTATCCGCTCTTAGAAGATTACGACAACCAGTCGTACCAATAATTGAAAAACATTCTATCTTATCCGAGTTGTCAACTTCTGTAATAATATAAGAATTATCATCCATTATTGAGGAACGTAGTAACTAGGTGCATTACATATTTATATATATAAATCCCGCCAATTAATGCATCCTTCGGATTAATATACGAGTATATATGTAATAATATTATCCCAAAAATGTAAGTTTCAACTGAAAAATATTTATATTGAAAACTGTGCATACATATGCAAATGTATGAGTTATTGTTATATGTGTGAAAGTTGTGTAAATGCTCGTTTGTGAAATTGTGTATAATTGTAGTGATGTGTTTGTGAGCATAGATATGTAAATGTGATGTGAGGTTTTGTTTTGATTTTACCGAGGCATAGTATTTCTTTAAACGTAATATTAGAACAGATTGTAAAAACAGGCTAAAAATAATTAATATCAAAAAGTATCTATATATCGCTAGTCATTTGCTGTTTATGTTTTCTAGGTCACTCTCATGGTTTACTCTTATAAGTGGTGCTCCGTCAGCTCTTCTCAGATATATTCGGCCCCGCGAAGCCCAGCAATATTTATAAGCTTTACCTTTGGCAAACTCCCTGGCCTGGTAGAACAATTTTTTTACCTGCATGGTTAGGCTCTCAGACACAAATATTGGCTTCGGCGGGCCATCGAGTTTCAGATGCGAAGTATTTAACTTGCTGGTCGTATATTTTTTATTGTAGTTCTTGACATTGCCCACGATTTTGTCTCGCAGAAATACGCTTGTGAACTCCGCAACTATGGGCTGGTTGCTTTCATTTTTTGTGTTTATACGATATACATCGCGAAGCTCCGCCGGCTGAACTGTTACACTGAGCGCAGATCCGACGCTGTTGACAATGTTTATCAGGTCTGATTTGGTTTCTCCTGACTTTTTAGGAACATTGCGAATTTCTATACTCGAACCACGGAGGCTACGGTCTACCTGCTCCAACCTGGCCTCCAGTGTCTGTATGTACTTGCGGTCCGCAGCTTTTTCTTGTTCTAAAGAGCTGATTCTTGAAACCATCTCATCGTATTTTTTAGCAATGAAATCGATGGACGTTGCAATATCTTTATTTTGTTCCGTGTGTGCGTTTAAGCCGCATTGAACCTTTTTCATAAGGGCGTTAAACTTTTCTTCCTGTTTTTTCTGGAGCTCAGAAAACATCTCCATAATTTCTGCCTTACCAATCTCGTCTTCCCTCTTACGTTTACGCACCGTTATATTAGGGTCGCTTGAAGCATACTCACGCGAGATCATAGGCACTGCGATAGTATCGACAGACGGCGGCACCGGTAGCGCATTTAAATCCGAGTCCGACTTACAATGCGTCAGCGGGGCCGGGGAAGCAGGTGGGGTGCGCTTGAGTGGCATCGTAGTAGAGAGGTGAGGAGAGCGAGCGCGGTCAGACAACTATTGCAGCAGATACCAGGCGAACAGAACGCCCCGTAGGTAGGCTGGCAGTCCGCGTGCGTGTAGGCAGTCCGCGTGCGTGTAGGCAGTCCGTAGCACAGATGCAACTTGCGTTTGTGTGCAGTACTCACACGTAGACAATCCGTAGCACGAGAGGCAGCACAGATACAAGTTGTGTATGTGTGCTGTGCACAATAGATAGTCACTGTTATGTGCAGTGTGTGCAGATAATCTAGTCAGATGTGTGCGGATCCACTCACCAATGTCTTAAGCACCTCACGGCTTATGCGATCCTATTATTTTGCACAAAATAACGTGGCACAAAATTAGTTAATATATTTAGTAAAAATTAAAATAGGGACTTGTTAAACACGTCTACTCTGAGCTGAGGTCCGGGGGAGAAGGGAATGATTAATTATATACTTGTACAATCCTAAGTTTGTCAGTAGTAGTAAAATCCAGTTATCACTAAATTACTTTATTTATCTTATATTCTCAGCTATCTATTATTGCATAAAATAACTAAACCTTAAGAACCATAGCCTCGAACCATAAGAACCAAGTCCTCTGATTCGGGGCAGATGAAATAAATTGAACACAACTAATATTCTAATAATTAAGAAATATTATATAACAAATTTTCGTGCTTTGTCAACTGATGTTTATAACATAAGGTAAATCAGATAAAATTAGATTATTAATAATGATGAGTAGTAATAAAGGATATACCATTTTCAAACTAAATGTAAATAATTTGCATAGATTCCATATGTACTGCAACTGTATGTGACAGAAGTTTTCTCTGAAGTATATAATTGAATTATTATGCTGTTATAAAGTACATAATATATTTTTAGATCTAAATGTAAATAGTTTCCATAGATTCTGTATGAAATGTAACTTATATAATTGTGTGAATTTTTCTCAAAATTATATGAATTTAATATTCTATGATTAGTAGACATTCTATGGATTATTTACATTGTAGGGGATGAAGCTAGAATAACCCCATCGGCTTTCGACCATCTGGGCGGCCGGATTAAGGGGCCCCTTTGTGACTAAGTCAACGATCTCCGTTTATCATTTTAGCTTTAACCCCTCCTTGTTTTTTATTGGTGGTGGAGTTTGGAACACAATGCTAGAGCTTCGTTCAAATTTATGTTTTAGTTTTAAGATATTGTTTTATAATTATATTTATTGTATCTCTCACTTTTATTTTGTTTGATAAATATTTTCTGTTTGTTTGTTTTATTTGAATTTCCAATAATTTTTGGTAATGATTATATTTGGCCTACTCTGATGTAATAATCAAACAGATCTATGTCTTAGGGATTTGTGAAGAATTAGTTGTTGTATATTAATTAACTGACGCGATGTACAGGTGATAATATCAACCAGTGACCATGGATTGCTCTGACCGTAATATTTAGTCTACAAGCTATCCAAGGAGTATGTCTCCAGCCAATGACCAATGTTATCAGCAAACTCAAATATTGTAGTTTACGAGATGAAGTAGATATATATTATCCTTCAGACAATGTCTCCGAACTGAATACCACAACCAGGTAGATTATTATAGTATTTAGTGTTATATTCATTTAATTCAAATTTATTTATATCTTATTAAAATATGAAGTAATGTCCTTAGACAATTTACTTTGATCTTTCAGTTGTTTTGTAGAATTAATATTGTTTATATTTGTTTCCAAATTTACTGATTTATTTTATTAGCTCTTAATTAAATTAATCTTGGTGTATCAATATGATAAGACAAGAATGTTCTTTAGACATCTGCTCTGGGCTGATTAGTTTTGCAAATATTGCTTCATCTGTATGTTTTACAAATTATTTCCAATAAATTTATTATATCTTCAAACTTTATCAGTATTAAAATCCCTGTAGCATTTCCTAAAAATGCCCTATCCTCCTAATCCTCCTGTCGCTATTGTTTTATAGCAAACCGTATTTTCCTATTATAGGTTCTCATAGGATTATTTGGTGCACTACATTGTCCATAATTCTCCCATGTGAACCCCTGGTAAGAACGAACATTAAAGCATATGTTCAGCTTTAACTGCATATTCAAGAGAGCTTTGCATAACAAAACCTTCCTAAAACCCTAATGTCCTACCATATTCCCAAAACTAAAACCTGTAACTTGAATTCCTAGTAAATATGCCTAACCTACCAGGCCTACAGTCTCCTAACATTCGAGCTAAAGTGTTAAGCAAAGCTAGGGACCCGTCTCCCACATTTACATTTAAACGTGTAGTGTAAGCCTCTTCCTTAGCCAAAGAATCAGCTCCTAACAAGAAAACTCGGTATGTCAGGCATTCTGTACCATACCTATCCCTCTAGCTGGTTCCCTAGGAGAAACGAACTGGAGTGGCCACGGCTCCGGAGACCTAAGAAGATGTGACCAGGTGCGAGTTTCCTATGTGTGCGGTGGACTCTCATCGGTAAGCAAAGGGGGTTTGAATCGAGTCCGGGAAGTGATACCTACAGGTGCGAATAAATACATATATAAAGATAGACCTCCATAATTGATTCATAATCTCAGATATTGCTTAGTGAGGTCGGGGCACTCTTCGACTTACCACAATATCCAGAGAAAAGAATACAACTATTTTAGGAGACTGCTGGTCGCTTGCTGAGCAAGAATACGACCCCTGAATCGTCTCAAAGTCCAGGATCGAAGATAAATGGCAATAGGGTTATGTCAACACAGCGAGGTTCAATCCATTGCCACGGAAAACACTTAGTTTTCCTTTGTAGATCTTCACTCAATACAGAAGCTAGAATGAAATGTACGCGGAACAAATCTGTATTGACTCAGCTCAATAATTACTGATTCCCGTACGTGACATAGTATGATCTCGAAGTTACCACACAATAGCTGAACAACACAGAATATTCTAGAATATCGGGGCGCAACTGTACCAGGCGATGATTTTTCGATGACGGACGAACATAAAAGAATCAGAAAAAGGCAATAAATGCCTTCATTTCCCTTTCATCATGACAACGTCACGCGTTTGTTTTTAATTTTACTTTTTTCGCAAAAATCCTCTTTAGTAGTCGATACAAATTATTTTATTTAAATTCTTTCTTTCCTTGAAGTAGGTTACGTAGTTTCTTGTACAAAACCTCTTTAGTTTAATTTTTAACTAATAATTTGTATGATAGTAGATTTTTTCAGTTCTTTTTAAGATCCTATTATCCTCTGCCTTAGATTGACTTAGTCTTTTGTAAATTATTGCATTTCTATATTTGTGGACTGAACGAGACGCATGGTGGATCGTTACAGAGACCACTAAGCAAGCAAAAATTGCAATAACATTGCTGAAAGTAACACAAGCTTCTAATTTACAAATTGAAAGTTGCAATGTTAACGCAAGGTTAGAGCGAGCTCAAACCAAGCCCAGTAAGTAAAACCTGTAACTTGTGTGAATCTACTCACTGAAACTTATAATATCTTTAAAAAGCAAAGCATCATCGCACAACAAAATCCTAGTACGTAGTTAAGTTTAAACAAGTCTACATTTTAACATTTCTACAACTTTTCATTTGAACCATAAGTTCACACATTGCATATACATTGCAAATAAAACTTGCACGAAACTTGCAATCGTTTAGTTGTCTAACGGCCGCACTCAGAGTCAGTTAATGTAGTATTAAATCGTTCCTCAGTGAAGATTTAACTTTTTCCACACTCAGAAACAGTTAATTGTTCCTTAACCTGACTTAATGACCATTAACTTTAATTAGTCCCAAACCCTTACTTAAGTCATTTAATGAACGATTTTGACGTTTCGATGACATTTCAAATATCACATTTGTTTATCAGCTAGGCTAGAATTTAGGCTAGAACTTTTTATAAATATCAAATAGTTTGATTTACGCATTCAAAAGAAAAACCGATAGAAATTAAAGTAATATTTCAAAATGGACAACCTTGAAGAATTTGTTGATTTCATAGAGCTCACAAGAAGAGCGAGAGATCCGGGCCCTAGACGATATTTACGCGATTATTCAGATCATTTTCGAAAGTATTCCACTCAAGAATTCTTTTCAAGGTACAGATTCACACCAGATACCATTAAAAATGACTTGATGCCACTTCTGAAACCCCATTTAAAGAAGCCATCGAGGAGGGGCTTACCTTTTGCTCCAGAAATAATGGTTTTAGTAACACTGCGTTATTTTGCTACGGGAAGTTTTCAAGTAAGTACTTACAAGTTATTACTTCACAACAGTCACAACTATGTAGTATAACGAAACATTTAACAAGGTGTAGATAGTAGTTTATTTATTTTATAATTCACATTACAGCAATTAGGAGGAGACGTGGTAAACATTTGTCAACAATCTATGTCTCGGATTATTCATATGGTGTCAACAGTTATCGCAAGGCAAATGAACAATATAGTCAAATTTCCACCCATATCTGAATTGCCCCAAGTTAAGTATGTGCTCACTTTTATTGTTTGTTATATTGTCATTAGTCTTATTCCTCAATCCCTATAATAAAAATGTTACACTTTTCAGAAGAGCTTTTTGTGATATAGCCAGTTTTCCTGGTTTAATAGGATGCTTGGACTGCACTCACATTAAAATAACAAGTCCTGGTGGAGGTACAGCAGAAGTATACAGAAATGGGAAGGGATGGTTTTCACTCAATGTCCAAGCTGTAACTGGACCCAATCTAATGTTTTATGACATAGTAGTACGTTGGCCAGGCAGCAGTCATGATAGCTTTATTTACAATAGCAGCAGTTTGAAACAACGTCTGCACAGTGCTGAACTGCCAGGAATAGTTTTAGGAGACAGTGGCTTTGTATATATCAACTTGAGACTTCTCTATTATTATATATATCAAGACAAAATTATAAATATCATGAAATTGTTTTCACAACAGATATGCAGTAAGCCCTGTTTTGATGACACCATACCTAACGCCTAGCAATCCATCCCAAGAAAGGTATAATAAAAATCATATAAAAACAAGAAATACAGTGGAGCGTGCTTTTGGTGTTTGGAAACGAAGATTTCCCTGTTTGCAGGTATGAATGAAAAACTAAAATATACTGTTATATTCATAATCCTGTACTATATAACAGTATATTTAAACAATGTTGTTTCAGATTGGCATAGCAGTTAAATTAGAAACAACTGTGGCAGTTATATGTACTTGTGCCACACTTCATAACTTGGCTATATCCTTAAACGATCAGATTGATCAGACACTGCAAGAAGAAGATGCAGCCTTGTCAATTTAAAATGAACAAATGACTGAAAATAACCACAGTCATGGCTTCTTAGCCCGGGAAGCATTGGTAATGAGATTCTTCAACAGTTAAAATTGTTAAGATTCATATCTAATTTGTGTGAAGTGAAGTGCAAGTTATGCTGACAGACATTAACCCACCAACTGTAGTTGATAAATATATACAGTATTTTTTATAAATAAAAACAAGTTTTCATAACACAATTTATTGTTTAATTTTATTATTAGTCTAATTAATTTTATTGCGGCTGTGGAAACAACTGCTCTAATCGCCTATTTTGGAACTCCAGCTCTAACTTTGCTGCTTCTAGGAGGAGCTCGGCTCGCTTGTCCTCTTTGGTTATGGCTTCTAACTCCATTCTTGCAGCTTGAAGCAACAATTCAGACCTCTTCTTTTCATTCGCTTGCGAGTCCATCTATTAACAAAGAGTCAAGTTAATATAAAAAACAATGTATAACATAGTTAAAATATTAAAATTACTTATGGTTTACCTTTACTTTTAGTATTTCATGATCTTTTTTATTTTTTATTTCCAAAGCCTTTACTCGAAGCGCTGCCTCACGTCTGATGTAATCAGAGGCTTTCCTTGTAGGGACCGGCATCTCTGAAAATATAGGTTTTAATTACATTTTAAATTATCATCAATGTCTGTGGCAATATAAAATTATATTAAAAAACTAACCCTGGTTTTGTTCTTCTTCTTGTTGCGTCTTGGTGATGTTTTTTGATGCTATGTCTTGAAGTTCTGAAAAAAAAGAATGATTAATTTCTTGAAGTATTTTAAATTTACAAGACATTTTGAAAAAATACCTTACCAATAAGGTGCTCCTCTGCTTCTGTAAATTCTGATGGTATACTCTCCATATCACAGTTCTCATTCTCAGTATCTGCTGAGTATGATGGCAGTGTGAACTCCAAAGCCCAAAGCCTTAGCATCACTATCAAAACTATTGGTTATCTCGCATATGAGAGCGGGGGAAGCCTGAAATAGATATGCATTTAAATATAAATTAAAATACTGAAGCTTATGAAAATAATGTGCCTTAATCATAATTATTGATTAAAATAACATAAAATTGTATAATACCTCTTCAACCATGTGAATAATTGCTTGAGCTTGAGGTGGCTGGGGTGGATGTGAAGGGCCACCTCCTGTCCGGATAAGGTTGCCTCTCTCGATGGCTCTGGCTTTGCGTGTCATTGCCTTCAGGTTATCCCAAGCCCTTTTAAGGGTGGCAGTGTCTCGCTAAAGCAAAACACCAATAACATTAAAAATTCCATGTGTAGCAAGTTTTACAAATAAACTATTTTATTTTGAATACTCACTTTATATACAGTTATGTTGCTATTGAATTCTAGCGTTATTGCTTCCCAGGCAACTTTCTTTCGTACAATTGATTTGCCGTCAGTAAGTTTGGTCAGAAATACTTTCTCGTCGGCCGAAAAATTCGGTACTCTCTTCCTCTTGTTTTCCTATAAAAATAATTAGTTAGTGTTACTTATAGATACAGCACAATAGTACTTTTATTGGGTTGGTGAAATCGTGCGTGGTATTCATGAAAGATAACTTACATCGATTATACTTTAGTAACAATTATACACATTATTATTATTATAACATTTAATAATAATGTGTATATTATCATATTATTAACATTTTATATAAGAAGTTGTATAGATACTTACCATATTTAACAAATTACAAAGTGTTTCACAAGTTACAACAAATGAAATAAATTTTAAGTAATACGTCGCAAATCTTTCAATATGCTTTTCCAGTTTAGCGCATAGATCAAATAGAATATTGGCGTCTCGCAATCACCATAGATTGGATTGACATTGACAATGTTTGCCAGGAGTAAAAACCAAAATAAGTTTATTTTGATAAAATCATACAAAAAATACACAAGTCACGCTAAATGTATAAATAATAATAACATATATTATACAAAAACTTTTATTGGAATACAATACCAAAATAGCTAAAAACAGTCGATTACCGGTTTGTTCATGGCTACACATAATCATTTATCGATGTCGTTTCATTGGGGTAACGCACTATGGTTCATTAGATCTGTCATTTACTAAGTAGGCATTAAAATTTGACTCTGAGAGCGACTGTTACATAAGAAATTTAATGATCATTTACTAATTGCCATTAAGGCTTAATTTAAGGAGTCTTTCTGAGTGCGGCGGTAAAAGTTACATTTGGAAAGTTAATGAAAGATTCAATTTAAATGTTGCCTTAATGTTAGAAATGAAACTTGCACAAATCTAGCATTCCATATCTTGTCGTCAAGTTACAATTGTAGGGTTACTGAATGTTTAAATTGTATTGTGGCATTTATGTTACAAATGTAACTTTCACATAACTTTTATTTGGTATGTTGTCTGAATATTACAATTATACAGTTAGATTAAATTAGAATTTTGTTATTGCAGTAACGTTATAAATAGAACTTTCATATAAGTTACCTAAAGAGGGAGATTTCTCATGGTCCTTCTTGTTGTCCTACTGGTAGGATCCATAGGGTAAGCTATTTCTCGTCGTCCTACTACTTTGTTTTTGGTAAACATTTAAAACTGATACTCCCTGTACCTATATGAAAATACCCACTAAGAAAAAATACAAAGTTATCATAATGGTGTATTTTAATGTATTGCATAAATGTGGAAGCCTCAATAAAGGAAGATGCATGGTTTACAGTGAAGTTCAGATGATAAAATTGAGTATTTCAATCTACTGTGTCAAATTTAGACATCGATGACAGCCTCACATATAAAATACTCCATATTTTTTTTTTATAGTGGATAATATTGTAAACTGGAATTATAAGTTTTAAAATGTTTACCAAAAAAAAAGTAAAAGGACGACCGTAAAAAGCATACCTTCGTGGTCCTTAACTAGTAGGACAAAAAATTTTGACATAAATGCATTAATTTATTATGATATACACTATTACATTTGGGGCAGCGCTTGGTTGCAGAAGTGCTATTTTCATATATAAAAACCATTGTTTTTATATATGAGTTATTCTTACCAGAACCACTTGAAGTCCTTCTCTTAGTGGACATTTCAATGGTTTCAAGTAAGTCTGCTCGGGTTTTAATGAAACTGATAAAAACATCAAAAGTTACTTTCTGATCTTTAGTAAGCATTCCTTTATATTCTTCCCATTTACGATTTTACCTGGTAGCTTCCAGGAGATAAGGTATTTAGTAGAAGATAATTCTATCGACTGAATAACAACCGCAGCAGAACCCTCCAACAAAGACCTCAAATAATGTAATTTATTTATGTCGTCTATATCGTCATTTCGGTGAATCAGACTACATAATGTATCATGTAACTCTAACCAATTATCGTAGGACCCACGGAATTTTGGCAGCTGTGTGGTGGACAATTTTACCTAATTGTGACTGTGAGAACCGCGACAACTTACTTCAGACTTTGCCTGGTCTGTTTTCCTACAAATATCAAGTAACGAAAGTAGTTTAAAGTACATGATTTCAAAGTCGTTACGTCCAGCCATTAAATCGTTCATATCTTTAGAATTATACTCTAATGGTAACTGTACCTCGTCATAGTTATCATGCATGGTCTCCATCTGACTGATGCGTAGCTGCAATTCATTTACTCCGGAGGGGTCCAACGAGGAAACCTTTAGGGAATTAACATGTGTAGAAAATGTAGATAATTGCCCGTTGTAAATGTGTGCCCATTTTCTGATAAGTATAAGCGTTTCTGATTTCTCATCAGGCATTTTAGAAGCTATTGTTGTCAACTTGGAATTTAAACTAACAAGTAAACAAGTTTCACTATTTGTTGTTGTAAGTAATAAATTTATCAAAATATACCTACAAACGATTATCTTATTGTTGGATACACTTAACTGTTTACAAAGATATTAATTACTTAAAACGATAATTTAGAAAATTAAATTATGTATTTATTTACCTATACCTGCATAACCAAACTTGTTCAATGAAATATTAGGTACATATATTTCAAAACCTAATATAACAGGTTAACTGTCCACAGACCACATATGGTCTGTAGAGTCACTTATATATTAGGTCCTTACATATGAAATTGGCGTTTTTCGTACTGGCCACTTTAATCACGAATTTCTCCTCTTTGGTAAGGAATTCCAAATTCAAATTTGTACAGCTATAGACTCATGTATTTGTGCTTCGATGATCGTCATTCATTTGTTTTTTTTCTTCTGTTTTTTTCTGTTTGCGTCACTCATTTTACAAAATGGAAAACTTTAAATATCGCATTATTTACGAGTACGAGTTCCGCCGTGGCACTAGTGCTGCGGAAACAACTCAAAGGGTGAATGATGTGTATGGCGGTCGTGTTGCAAAAGAAAACACAGTTCGTTTTTGGTTCCAACGTTTTCGTTCTGGAAATTTCGACCTGCAGAACAAGCCCCGTGGACGGCCTGAGACTCAAGTTGATAATGAAGAGTTGAAGGCTATTGTGGAAGCGGATCCATCGCAAACCACGTCCGAGTTAGCTGCAGGCTGCAATGTTAGTGATAAAACTGTTTTAATTCACTTGAAGCAAATTGGGAAGATTAAAAAGCTTGAAAGGTGGGTACCTCACGAATTGACTGAAACAAACCGGCAAACGCGCGTCGACTGCTGCGTTACATTACTAAACCGGCACAATAATGAAGGTATTTTAAACCGAATCATTACCTGTGATGAAAAATGGGTTCTTTACGATAATCGGAAGCGCTCAGCGCAATGGTTAGATCCTGGCCAGCCAGCCAAATCCTGCCCCAAGCGAAAATTAACCCCAAAAAAGTTACTTGTAAGCGTTTGGTGGACTAGTGCCGGTATTGTTCATTACAGTTTTTTCAAATCTGGCCAGACTATTACGGCTGATGTCTATTGTCAGGAATTGCAAACCATGATGGAAAAGCTAGCGGCTAAACAACCTAGGCTGGTCAATCGCTCCACGCCACTGCTGCTTCACGACAACGCTAGACCACACACTGCGCTACAGACGGCTACTAAATTAGAAGAGCTTCAATTGGAAAGTCTAAGACATCCTCCGTACTCCCCGGACCTTGCTCCAACAGATTACCATTTTTTTCGAAATTTGGATAACTTCTTGCAAGGGAAAAAATTCAACTCCGATGGGGCAGTCCAAATCGCCTTCAAAGATTTTATTGATTCCCGTCCGACTGGTTTTTTTAGTAAAGGGATCAATGAACTACCTATGAGATGGCAAAAGTGCATAGAAAATAATGGTTCATACTTTGATTAATTAAATATATTATATTAAAAAATATTCGACTTTTTGTTCCTCCCATACAAAACGCCAATTTCATATGTAAGGACCTAATATTTGGTCTTTTGTTTTTACTATTTCATTACTTCGAATTAGCTAAACAATCGGTTAGTAAGTAACAAAAATACGGGAAATTAAAAGAAAATGTATTATATAGAACAAAAATTATACATGAATTTTTGTTTGAAGCGCTCGTAGCGAAGTTTACTTAGCTGTTCTCAACCGATCAGCAAAGTTAAGCAACGTCGCGCGCGGTCATGAGTTGGATGGGTGACCGCTAGTGACATTACTACTGAGCGTTTCCGTGCTTCGGAGGGCACGTTAAGCCGTCGGTCCCGGTTGTTGTCTTCGGATGGCAGTCGTTATAGCATGGTGGTAGGGCATTTTGCGAATGCCCGCCTGGCTAGCTACCACCCTCAAGCAGAAAATCTGTCGCCAAGCACCTACCGGTGTGTTCCGGCAGCTGTCCTTGAGAGCCAGTACTTCTAGGTTAGCCTGAACAACATCTTCGACCACATCATCACTTACCATCAGGTGAGATAGTTGTCAAAGGCTAACCTATCAGCCATAAAAAAAAAAAAAAAAAAACATGAACTTTTTGAAATTATTGTAAACAAACGAAGCCTTTTTGCAAATATTGCATATTTGCGAAACTCTTTTCGCCTTATTAGTGGCCACCTGTACCGATGTTGCCGTTCTCGGGACTTTGTCACTAGAACTATAGCGGATAAAATTTTGAATATATCGCGAAAAAACTTATTGACGACTTCTAACGACTTTAAGGCGAGTCAATATATCACTAGAAGGGCAACCATATTTATTTTGGAATTAAAGATAATGACATGTTAAACATAATAAATCAATTTAATTACATTAGTGTATGGTGTTTTTTTTTCGTCTATCCCAGACGATGTAATTAACAAAGTTCGCAAAGGAAGACCAAAAGAAACTGAAGAGGCTTCAACTGCCCCTTCTCTTGACGTTGAAATTAGAATTGAAGATCCTGGTGACTTCGTATGTAATTTTAAAATTTAATTACAAATGCCTAGCTAATAATAAAAATAATTATTAGTATGAAATGGTTTTTACATATGTTGATCTCATTTATAAATAAGTAAATAAAACTGCAAGATTATAAAGTTTATCCTTTTTTATTTAAAATGTAATAAACAGAAACTGAGGGTGACAGCCGCTTTAGTTAGGGATGCATAAGCTGCTGATGACCGAGATAGTTGATTACAACAATATGTGTCTTGCAAATCGTCGGTGGCCACCTATCTACAAAATAGAGAAGTAAATTTCGTTTTATTATATAAACAGAATAATTTGTATTTTCTATTATAATATTTAATGAGATACATCATCTTCTAGGAGGAAAACGAAACGAGAATCGATACTTATTTGAGTGTTACGAGGGCGGCACTAAACATTTCGGGAATCAAGGAAGTGACACAACATTACTATTTAAAAATGTATTTATTGCTTTTTTTAGCGTCCACAGCATCTTCAGGTGATGAAAATCTCTGACCACGCAATTTATTCTTTATTTTAGGGAAGTATAGAAATCATTAGGGCTTAGGTCGGGGCGGTACGGCGGATGGTCTTATAATTCTATGTTTTCTTGCTCTAAAAACTCTTTTGTTCTGTGCGCGGTGTGAGAACTCGCTTTGTCGTGATGGAGGATGAAGCGGTGGTTGCAGTTCTTTTTACAGAGTTCAGAAACGACCCGTGGCAAACAAATAATAATATTAATAAATATTTATTTCAGGTAACAGACACAATAAATAAATTTAAAAATGTACGGACCCATAGAACATAAATACCTTAATCTAATATATATATATATAAAACTAATTATTCGTCACGGAATAATTTACGGATTATTCCGTGACACTACATAACAGGTGGACTCTGCTTCCTCTCCCTGAACAAACGGTATACCACCCCTGCAGGCCAAAAGTCCGGTGTCAGGAACATCTTGGATTGAGCTGCTGGGACCTGAAGGGTATAAGACTTAAAGTCCGTGGCCCTAATCTGCTCCAACCGCATCAAATTCAGTGAGATTTGCTCCTCACACCGGCCCTTCAGTCTCTCCCAGACGTAACGCAGGATATCTTCTCCTTTTGTCTCCTAGTCCAGTCGAGAAAGGTATATTTTAACTGTTGGTGTTACGACCCGTAGTGTAAAGGTCGTAGCAATAGCTGTGCCGCGATGATTGCGAATCTGCCGAGGTTGACGGCTCTTCTTTTTCACAAGGGTGAATCCATTGTCATCCTGAACCGCACAGGGTACAGCACGCTGTACATCCACAATGTGTCTCTGTGTTTTATATCAGTTTGACACGTTTTCGAAACTTGTGCGTATGACTAGTTCTGATGCCGTGCTTATAGGTGGTCGTACAGTTGCAGTCGGAGTTGACGTCATAGGCTGTGACGATGGCGTGACGTCAGCTGCAGGTAGAGTTACTTCGGTTTGAGCCCGTGGTGACTCAGTAGGCGATATTGTCGCTGAACTGCAGAGTGGCGATATTTGTTGTCGAGTGCCGCCTCGATGTAGGTTAACGTTTTGCAGACTAGGCGATTGTTTGGTTGAAACAAATGATAGCATACCATTCTGCATTAACCGTTCTTTGTCCCTCAAGAGGAATAGTCGCCGGTTTTGGAGACAAACGTGGCCACCATTTTTTTTTGCAACACTCCGTGAACGAACAATTTTTGTTGGGTCTAACTCATTTTTGAACACCCAAACTCGTGACTGGTTTTTTGTTTCGGGTTCGTACGCGTCCAGGATTCGTCACCTGATACGATGTTGTATACAGCATTTGAGGATCCTGCGTGGAATCTTTCGAGAGTTCTGACGCACCAAGTATCGCGAGCCGCTTTTTGCTCTTCACAGAGCGAATGCGGTATCCTTCGGGAAAACAACTTTCTTTACACCTAATTGTTCATGCAAGATTATTTGTATTTGATTCATGCCAATGTCTACAGTTGCCTGAATTTCGCGGTATGTCACATGTCGATCTTCCTCAATCAGCTTACGCACAGCATGAACGTTTTCTTGGGTGACTGCAGTTTTTGGACGACCTTGACGGGGATCATCACTGAGCTTGACACGTACACGTTGAACTTCAGCAAACCTGCGATAAATTGTGGTTTTGGATGGGGCTTCATCACCAAATGCAGAAATCATCCGGTCAACACACTGTTTTTGTGTTAAACCACTTCGAAAGTCATAATAAATCATTGCTCTTGAATTTTCTCGAGTCAATTCCATTTTCTCAACGACTAAACAAGTTTGACAAAACCTTGTGACAAGACCGAGAATCTTTTTTTAAATAAATAAATGGTATTCGATTTTTAAAACCAAGGAGTTTTCAATTAAAAAGATTTTAATATGACAGGAACAGTGGAAATGTTCCATTCCCGATACTTTTAGTGCTGCCCTCGTATATACGTGTAATATGAGTTTTAGCGACATTTAGCGGATTTTGACGGAACGATTTTTTCCATATCTAGAGGAATTTCTTTAACTGGCTAGAGACTTTTAAATTTGTTGAACGGCAACACTAGCTGTATCGTCTGTCAGTCTATGTCCCTCGTAACAACCTGTACACCTTCGTCTTTGTAATTTACCATCTTTCTTATCCAGCATTTGAAGAAAATGTTGTACTGGCGATGGCGGGACATGTTGACGTTGTTGTGATGAACCTCCAAGTGAATTTTGCTGTGGAGGAGCTACAGCCGGAACCGTTATCTCTGCTAGGTTCACATCCACAAGTTTTCTCACAATATCTGTTTGTGCTTGTAGAAGCGAACGTTTATTTTGGGCGTTTAGTTTTTTGTAGAGATACAGCGCATTTTTTACGGCTACCCCAAAAATTACATCAACAGCAATCTTCTTGTACCATGTAAGACTTTTACGAATTGGAGAATAATAACTCGCTAACTCATCAGATAGATCAATGCCTTTTTTGTGGTTGCTGTATTCCAAAATCATATTAGGCTACAGGCGTTCATTTCTCGCAGTATAGTCTATTTCAACTAGAGAGCGAAAAACGGACATTGACCTTTTAGTGTTGCGCAGGGAAGACCAACCTTCTTTGCATCAATAAATTGTTTTAATAGTTAACAACTATTTTGTCACTATCAAAATTCAGGTTTTCAGTTTTTACCTAACAATTATCATTACATAACTATTATCACTATTTAACTCAAAACTGTAGAACAAGTTTTTCATGTAACTATCTACCTACACATTAGTAAATTAATCATCTGACATTGACAGGTGTAATTAGTTTAAGATTATAATAATATTGCACTAGTAGCATTATATAGGTCTCCTTCTTTTACTTCTACGGATGCTTTTATAGACTCCCTAGACTCTGTATTAACGTCCTTAAAAAAATACCAAACAATAACAGTGTTGGGTGATATAAATATTGATATCTCACCAAACACTACGGACAGACATTCAGCTATCTATCTAGAGTTACTTTCTTATCACGGACTACTTCCCAGTCATAATATGATAACTAGAGGTAGGAAATGCCTGGATCACGTCATGTTAAAAAGTAAAACCGATTGCACTACGATTGTCTTAGAGTCATTTGTCACTGATCATTTTCCTGTGCTTTTAAATAACCAAAATAATAAGTTAAACTCCTACTTACCCAGTAAATTAGTCTATAAAACAAACATACAAAAGGTAATTAAATCAATAAGGAACTGTGATTTTTCTGATATTTTTATTACACTAGATGCTAACTTAGCAACTGAGTTACTAATCAACAGACTTATGGAAATAATTAAAGTAAACACGCATACATTCAATTTACCTCATAATCAACGTATAATTAAACCGTGGATTACACCAGGCATGCTTCGTTGCATACGCACACGAGATAAAATGCATTTACAGTTGAAAGAAACACCTGACAATAACATCTTAAAAGTAACTTATTCTAGGTATAGAAATTATTGTAATAATCTACTTAAAAAATTAAAATTAAATTATCACAGGACAGAATTAGATAAAAATAAAAATAATGTTAAGAAAACATGGCAAACCATAAAACAAATTACTTCGAACGAAAAGCCGAAACCTAGCAATGACGTACTACTTAAAATAAAATCTAGCCCTGAAAAGTCAATAAATTTTGTAAACGATTATTTTTCCAGTATAGGTCAAAGTTTAGCTGATAATATTATTATTAATTGTTCATTTAAAGATGACCTTTTAAAAAATACTTTTAATACAAACAGAACACCGCCCTCTCAACTAAACTCTATAGGTATTTTATGCACTGATGAAAACGAGGTTCTGTGTATAATAAATAATTTAAAAAACAACAGCGCAGCCGGGCATGATGGGATATCAACTAATATAATAAAGGAAGTAGCATCAACAGTAGTACCTCTAATCACTTATATATGTAACCTATGTCTGACTACGGGTATATTTCCTCAGGTATTCAAAACTGCAGTTATCATCCCACTGCACAAAAGTGGAAACAGAGATAGTGTCAGTAATTATCGGCCTATATCAATCCTTCCTGTATTTTCTAAAGTACTTGAGAAGATTATAAATAAAAGAATAATAGCATTTTATGAAAAATATGAAATATTGTCCCCTTCTCAATTTGGTTTTAGAAAAGGTAAATCGACTGCTGACGCCGTCACTAGTCTAACTAACTTTATAGTTGATTCACTAGATAAAAATAAAAAAGTAATTGGAATATTTCTAGACTTAGCAAAAGCCTTTGACACTGTCTCTGTTCCCCAATTACTGAGGAAACTGGAACTTACGGGAATTCGGGGTACTACACTTACTCTTATGGAGGACTACTTAAGAGGTCGAACGCAAAGGACAAAAATAGGTGATTTAATGAGTGACAGCACATCACTTCATTACGGAGTACCTCAAGGCAGTGTATTGGGTCCTACGCTGTTTCTTACGTACGTCAATGATCTATGCAACTTAAATCTATGTAACGGGACAATAGTTTCTTACGCAGATGACACTGTTTTGATATTTGCTGGGGATACGTGGGAGCAAACTCGTTTATTAGCTGAATCGGGAGTTAGGAAGGTCACTCATTGGCTTGAAGATAATTTACTGACACTCAATGTGGATAAAACCAAATTCATGGCTTTTTCTAGCTCTCGTAGGTGGGTTACCAACGTCAGTGTTAAGGTGCACCGCTCTAGCTGTGCTTTAGACGACTGCAATTGCCCGCTGCTGGAGCGGGTAAATCAAATAAAATATCTAGGTGTCACTATTGATCATAAGATGATTTGGAAACCTCACATAGACCTCCTTAGTAGTCGTGTTAGAAAACTGATTTATTTATTTAAGAATATGCGTGAAGTAGCTTGTTCTTCTTTAATTTTTAACATTTATAATGCCCTATGTAGGTCAATTTTGACATATTGCAATACAGTTTGGGGAGGATCGTGTAAAACAAATATGCTTAAAATTGAACGAGCCCAACGTGCTGTTTTGAAAGTCGCAACTAATAAACCCTATCTTTACCCTACGGACAAACTTTACAAAGAATCAAAGTCAAAGTCAAAATCATTTATTCAATTTAGGCGTCTATGACGCTCTTATGAAGGTCAATTACAAATTTGAGTATTGAAATATTCTACATTGTACTGCCACGTTCAGCAAATAAAGTGTATAGAGCCACTGCGAGAAGAACGGGCAAGAAACTCGGGGCCATTCTTTTAAACATCTTTTAACAATGTGTTACATACATACTATATAATAGAGTTATTACAATATTTGTTTAAATTATGTAGGTGACAGGCAATAGCTTGGCGGAGGCGGAATTGTCCAGGCATTTTTGTCGTTTATGTAATCAGAAACTGTGTAGTAGGATTTTTTAATCAATATGTTTTTCACATGCAACTTGAATTTCCCTTCTGTGAGCGTTGTAATATGTTTAGGAACTTTATTATAAAACCGCACACAATTACCTAAGAAGGACCTTTTATTTGTCTTTGCTAATCTAAAACCTGGCACCACTATTTTATCTTTATTCCTAGTATTGTAATCGTGATTGTCACTGTTTAATTTAAATTTACTCAAATTTTTACGAACATACATAATATTTTCAAATATATACAGACTTGGTAAAGTTAAAATATCAATTTCTTTAAAAAGATCCCTCACAGATTCCCTAGGGCCCATTTTATATATGGCTCGAATTGCACGCTTTTGTATGATAAAGATTGTCTCTATCTCAGCAGCAGTTCCCCACAGCAATACGCCATACGACATAATACTGTGGAAGTACGCGAAATAAACTAGGCGAGCAGTAGCTACGTCTGTTAACTGTCTTATCCTAAAAACTGCATATGCAGCAGAACTAAGTCTTCCGGAGAGATCATGTATATGTGGATCCCATTGTAAAGTGGAATCCATTTTGATTCCCAGGAAGACTGTCGCTTTGTCAATAGGGAGTTTATCTGGGCCAAGCTTTATGTTTGGTTCAACATAAGGAACATTTGGTAAAGAAAACTTTAAACATTTCGTCTTTTTTGAATTTAGGAGAAGATTGTTAGCGGCGAACCATTTACAAATCTTAGATAATACATTATTTACATGCGTCAGTTCACTGTCTTTCCTATCTACTTTAAAAATCAGAGAGGTATCATCTGCGAATAAAACAATATCGCAGAAATCTTTGATCATGCAAGGCAGATCATTAATATATGTTAGAAACAGAAAAGGTCCCAAAATTGATCCCTGTGGTACTCCTATTTTTACCAATGACCCGGAAGAAGTATTGCCACTTATTCCAACCCTCTGTAGCCTGTCTGACAGATATGACTCTATAAGATTCAGAGCTTTTCCACGAATACCATAGTGGTAAAGTTTACGAATCAGAGTGCAGTGCTCTACACAGTCGAATGCCTTGGAAAGATCACAAAATACGCCAATAGCATCATGTGAACTCTCCCAGGCTTCCAGTATATGCGACATCAATTGAACACCTGCATCTGTTGTGGATTTGCTCTTGGTGAAACCAAACTGATTCTCATTTAATAAATTATGCTTGTTAAAATGGGATAGTAGTTGTTTGAGCAAAATTTTTTCGAATACTTTACTCAGAACAGGTAAGATGGAAATAGGTCTATAATTGCAAGGGTCAGATGTAGACCCCGACTTTAAAATTGGAGTGATTTTACTTTGTTTCATTAAATCGGGGAAGTTTCCACTATCGACACACAGATTGAATATTGTTTCTAAATATGGTGCAATAATGTAAATTATAGACTCTACCACTTTTACTGACATACCCCACAAGTCTTCAGTACTCTTTATGTTTAAACTTTGAAATGTTTTTATAATTTCAAATCTTGTGGTGTGTCTGAAAGAAAAGTCCGGTGATTTGCTTGGAAAATTATGTTTTAACAGAGTTTCTGCTACATTGGGACAAGAATCCAATGACTTAGTGGCTTCTAGGGGCAAGGTAGAGAAAAAATTTTCAAATATATTCGCCACCTGTATTGAATCAGAGATTTGATTATTATCAATAGTTAAGACATATGTTGAATCTCTAGGTTTATTTTTACCAGTTTCACTATTTATAGTCTTCCAAATGGTTTTTATTTTATTTTTAGACTTGCTAATTTTGTTTCTAATAAAAAGAGATTTAGCACACAAGCAAACAGACTTGAACATTTTTGAATACTTCCTAACATAATCATGAAACTGTTTGCAAGATGTTAAATTTTTCCTGCGATACAGATCAAACAAATAATCTCTACTTTTTCGAATACCTGTTGTGGCCCAATCACCGAACTTCAACTTTCCATCTATTTGTTTTTTTATTTTTGGACATACTTTTTGAAACTCAGTGTTTACTAAAGAAAATAAGCTATTATAAATGTCATTCGGGTCACTATGAGAAAAACTTGTAATGCCAAGCTTAGCTTCTATGTTGGTACTGAGTATTTCCAGCCTACTAGTTGTTAATGGTCTATGTTCAATTTCATACCTCTCTGTTTTTCTGATTCCATCAAATTTTATCGCTAGGCCCTCATGATCAGATCTAACACCCTTCATTATTGACTTTTCTTTAGTCTTACAGTTTGAGTATATATTGTCTATACAGGTAGCTGAAGTGTCTGATATCCTAGTGGGCTCACAGAATAGAAATTTCAAATTAAATGACTTAAACAATGAAATAAGATCAGTCTTATTTTTAGTATTCAATAAAATATCTATATTAAAATCACCACATACAAATATGGGTTTTTTGCATTTTGAAATTTTCTGTAGTATATTTTCCAAAGTGGATAAAAATTCTGTAAAATTTTGAGCACGACCTTCATCTGTTGGTGGTCGATATACGCACAACACGAGATGCCTATCCACCTCCACACAAGCAACCTCACAGACACGTTCGACAGAACATCTGACCAGGTCACGGCGTTCTTTAAATTTTAAATTATTTTTTACAAGTATAATACACCCTCCTCCTTCTGCAGATGATCTGTTAAACGCACTACCCACACTAAAATTCTTAACATTAAATAACATTTTATCTGCTCTAAGCCAAGTTTCAGTGAAACATAATATGTCAAATGGATATTTATCTAAGAATATTTCAATTTCAAGTATTTTGCCAGGGAAGCGATTTATATTTTGGTAGTATAGTGCTATGTCAGAACACTTCCCTGTTGTCTCTCTTAAAAGTTTAAACTGTTTGACTGAACATTAGTACATGTGCTTAAATCTGTAGCGTCAAAACTAGACTTAGTTATATTTCCTATAACCGACTCAATATTATAAGCTACCAAAGTAGCAATTAAATTTTTATATTTCTTAGGTAGGTACATCCTATCCTGAGTCAACATAAAGTGAGTAATAAATTTATTACAGTCAAAAAATAAAAGTTTGTCTCCATGACGACATGTCATATTATATAAAATTGTATTTAATGAGTGAATATGCTCATTCTGGCTTGAATGTAAAGTATTGTCTGTACGGCAGCTATACATAGTTGATATTGTATTGACAATGCACAAAAAAGCAATGATACAAAATCAAAATAGCAGTAAAAGGCGTAAAGACCTAATTTTTTCACGACATAGGACTAACACAAAAGGCATGAAATTTTTCTTGGTCCTTATGTTTATAATAAAATAAATAGAATAATCAACAATTTTGTTGCATTAAGAACCTCTGAGGCTAAGACGAAGTTATTAAATTGGATAAATACATTAAGTTATGGTGAGACAGAAGAAATTCTAATGGTGGTTTCATAAATTTATCCTTGTAACACAAACACACATACACATTACTCACCCACGCTCACACACACATTGTCACTCTCTCACATATACACACACTTCCACACCAACACCGACAAATAAATGCACGGACACGCTGGTATACACACAACATCACAAAAGTACTTTAAGGATACATAATTATATTAGAAATAAAGTTAGTAATACATATCAATCTTAGAAGGGATGTAACAGTAACCTACAGCACAAGTTATTTTCAACTTAGTGTAGGTTCTGTTAACATTATTTTGTGTGAATGTTATATGTTGTATTGTAACTGAATTGTTTCTTTGTTTCTTTGAAATAAATTGAAATTGAATTGAAATTGAATTGAAATTTAAGTGTGTGCCAAATAAACTATTTATAATTATTATTACCTATTTAAAGGAAACGATTAAGAAAATAAAATCAAACGAATTAAAAAATGACATTATATTAAATCTGAATCAGAATTACTATCGTCTGACGAGCTGCTGTCTGATGTTTCGCCTGTTACGTTTATGATAAATGAATCCACAGTTTTATCCACTTCCTGGTCTAATGAGGCAAATTTTTCTTCTTCTTGTTTTACATGGCTTATACAGTTTTGCCATTTTTCGGGGGTGATGTGGCTTTGCGCTTCATGGAGTAGCTTTTACATCCGCTAACTTGAATGCTGTATTTTTTCTTGATACCGTCGAAGGCGGCAACTTTACCGCTTTTTTTGACGTTATTAGTAATAAATATTTTTTATTTTAACATTCATAATAAGTACGGACAATATCGTTTACACGGTGACTTTGTGCTCATTTTACATAGGTTTTTAATCAGTTAACTCGTAAGATACAAGTTTTGTAGCCATTAATATTGAGATGGTAAAGTAGACATGTGTTTGGCAACTTTACCATGTCGTAAGATTTTGTAGAAAAGGTATAGATACCATAAACATTTTCTTTCACATAATATTGCGATTCATTCAATAACATTGTTTATTTTCAAACTAGAAGAAAAGTACTACGCGAAATGGCAATATCGGAGAAATGGTAAAGTTGCCTCGGGTATGCTATATTTCCATACTAACTTTATAGAGGTTAGGGTTGTCGATAATGAAACATGTAGGAACTCAATTTAGTAACTTGTTTTTAATTATCCATTATTTGGTGTACATTATGAATCCTATTCAACAATGGTTTTTCGATTAAATTTAGTCTCCTACCTAGTACATACCTAGTACCTACATATATTTATAAGAAATAAACAGCATCGGCATCCTCCATTAGAACAAATGAAACTGGATCTTTTGATATCTGAAGCATTGCTATTGGTTTTACGATAACATTGTGCGGTACAGAGTCAATATCTTCTCGTAGTGGTTTTGTAAACTTTATACCGTCTTTTTGACGATTAGTCTTGTAGTATGATATCTTGTAATATTCTGACAATATATCAATTTCTATGATTTCGCCTATATAGTATTTCCATGTCTTCTTTTCGTAGTACCGCGCTAGCACAGTCTCCCCAATACAACTTTCTAATCTTTCGGTATTCATTTCTTCAACATAGGTCTCGTCTTTGGCATCGTCTTGTTTACTAGTAGTAGAATCATTGCAAAGGGTTTTATTTTCGTCTTTTGTTGTATCTTCATAGTGTGTTTTAACTTTACCTCCCTCGTTTGTGTGAGAGCATACGATCTTTTGCTCAGTTTCTTCCAGTGTTGTTTCATTGTCAGTTATGTTATTGAATAATATATTTTGTTTTTTGATATTATTCTGTAATTCAATCTTTGGTTGTAATGTAACATCTTTTATAGGTTGATTTCGTAATTTGTTTAATCCTTCCCAGGTTGAATGAGATTGACTTTCATCATCACTCAGATTTCCAAAACAGTTTATTGTTACATCTTCAAAGTTATAGTCGGAAGAATCATCGAATTTTACAGAGCACTCTGAATCGCTAGTTTCAGATGCATTTTTTTTCTTTTTGTACAAATTGCTTTTTATATTAGTTTTATTTTTTTTCTGGCTTTTATGTCATGTTCTCCCCGTCTCATAAGCATCTAATTTTCTTTTTCTCTTATTTTTTATTGATTTTTCTTGCTTTGCTACGTCGACGTTAACTTTCTTTTTATTGGTGTATTTTTTTGGTAGCAGAATGTTAGATAGTATTTTAATCTTTTTTCCATCGTTTAGACTCTTAGGTATATGATCTTTGGTATTTTTTTCTTTGTCTTCTTCTAACTGTTGTACTTGGTTTTCACTTTCTTCCGTTTTGTCATCACCTGTTAACCTACAATTGTAACGGATGTCCCTGGTAATACATTAATTTTTTTGTTACTCTTTCTTTTCATCGGATTTGGTCTTCTGTTCTCTTTTAAATAATCCAGAAGAGCGTCATCAACACCATAAGAATTCGATTCGGTGTATTCTGGTAATTTCCTCATAACTGGAAGTGGATCTACTGGATATATACCAGTTGCGCGAAATCCACTTACAATATTTTCTTTGCTTTTCAAATTAGAGTCCTCAATCTGTTTTTTCAGAAGCGGTGGGAAATGTGCCTTGTTTAGAGCTGATTGTTTTGGATTTTCTATTTTGTAATTTTTAGTATTCTTCTCCAAGATTTTTTTAGTGGTCCAAAAAATGCAACATCGAGTGGTTGGCTGAGGTGAGTTGAATTTGGCGGAAGCAAAACAAATCGAATGTTGTTTTGTTCGCACATCGTGACAACTTCAATGTTAAGGTGACTAGCGAGGTTATCTCCAATAATGACTTTTGGTCCTTCCAGCCTTTTTGCCCAAGGCACAACAATGGTCGTAAACCAATCCACAAATGTAGAGGTATCAAACCATCCACTTTTTGTCCTATTGTAACGGGCATTTTCTGGACCACCTTCAACCCACTGAGTCCACATGCATTCAGACTTATAGACAACATAGGGTGGTAGCATATTGCCATCTGCACATGCACAGAACATTATTGAAATGCATCCCTTTGTTGCTGACATTACTCTCTCCGGATATTTTACGCCTCTGCGGAATATACACTTATCTGATCCTGGGTCGTCGCTTACATTTGTTTCGTCGTAATTCAGAATGTTACTCGGGGGGACACCTTTAAGAGATTCTTCTAAATTTTTAAAATAGTCCTGGAATTCTGTGACTGTTTTTTCAGCTCGTGCTCTTTTTATGTTTTGGGTAGCTCTTGTCGTCAGTTTTTCGTTGTGTCTATCAATGAAGTTTCTAGCCCACCATTCCCCTGGGGGCTTACCATTGAACAGATTTTCTTTATTGTTTTTCTTTAAATACTCGTAAACTACTAATCTTAAATCTAGTGCCGTCAATGGAGATCCAAAGTCTGCAGCAGCAACGAGTACTTTTACAATATTTTCTTCTTCTTCATTGCTAAGTTTGAATCGAGGACCCGGTTTTGTAGTGTGTTCACCATTGATTTTTTTTTTAATCGCATTACACCCGAGCTAATACGACCAAACAGTACATTTGATGGTAGCAAATCTGTAGCAGATCTGCATAGAGATTATGTCGAACTATGTAAATCTAACAATGCTTCTTACACGAGTTATGCCATTTTCTATCGCATTTTTAATCAGGACTTTAATATATCGTTCTTTACGCCCAAAAAGGACCTTTGTGATACCTGCGAAGCTTACAAAAATAGTTCCGATGAAGAAAAAATACTTATGAAGGAATCCTTATCATAATAAGCACATTCGAGAAAAACAACTTTCCCGAATAGAAAAGGAGAATGACAAGAAGAAAACTGATACAGTGGTAGCAGTCTATGATTTGCAAGCTGTGTTTCAATGCCCGAAAGGAGAAATATCTGTATTTTATTATAAATCTAAATTAAATGTTCTGAACCTAACAATCTATGACATACAGCAAAACCAAGTTGAAAGCTTTGTTTGGGACGAATCCAATGCGAATAGAGGAGTTAATGAAATAGGAACTTGTGTCTATAACTATCTCAAAAAGGTTTGCGGAGCAGGTAAGGATTTAGATGTCATTTTTTATTCTGATAATTGCCCTGGGCAGCAAAAAAATAAATTCATGGTCGCTATGTATTTATTTGCGGTACTTAAAATCTATCACACATAAGTTTCTGATTAAAGGACACACGCAGAATGAAGGTGATTCTGCACATTCTCAAATTGAAAGGCAGGTGAAAAGACAATAGAGAAGTGGACCCATGTACACTCCAGATGCCTTTATAGCTGCAATAAAGGCTTCTAGAAAAAAAAGCTCTCCTATTCACGTTACAGAAATGTGTTATTCAGATATTTATGATTGGAAGGATAATACCTAAAATAGAATCGCATTACACCCGAGCTAATACGACCAAACAGTACATTGATGGTAGCAAATCTGTAGCAGATCTGCATAGAGATTATGTCGAACTATGTAAATCTAACAATGCTTCTTACACGAGTTATCCCATTTTCTATCGCATTTTTAATCAGGACTTTAATATATCGTTCTTTACGCCCAAAAAGGACCTTTGTGATACCTGCGAAGCTTACAAAAATAGTTCCGATGAAGAAAAAATACTTATGAAGGAATCCTATGATAAGCACATTCGAGAAAAACAACTTTCCCGAATAGAAAAGGAGAATGACAAGAAGAAAACTGATACAGTGGTAGCAGTCTATGATTTGCAAACTGTGTTTCAATGCCCGAAAGGAGAAATATCTGTATTTTATTATAAATCTAAATTAAATGTTCTGAACCTAACAATCTATGACATACAGCAAAACCAAGTTGAAAGCTTTGTTTAGGACGAATCCAATGCGAATAGAGGAGTTAATGAAATAGGAACTTGTGTCTATAACTATCTCAAAAAGGTTTGCGGAGCAGGTAAGGATTTAGATGTCATTTTTTATTCTGATAATTGCCCTGGGCAGCAAAAAAATAAATTCATGGTCGCTATGTATTTATTTGCGGTACTTAAAATCTATCACACATAAGTTTCTGATTAAAGGACACACGCAGAATGAAGGTGATTCTGCACATTCTCAAATTGAAAGGCAGGTGAAAAGACAATAGAGAAGTGGACCCATGTACACTCCAGATGCCTTTATAGCTGCAATAAAGGCTTCTAGAAAAAAAAGCTCTCCTATTCACGTTACAGAAATGTGTTATTCAGATATTTATGATTGGAAGGATGTCTGTAGTCAAATGAATTTGGCTATCAACAAAGATGAGAACAACAAATCTGTTAAATTGGCAGGTCTTAAAGTTATCATGGTTCAAAAGTCTGAACCAAGAGCTATTTATTTCAAAACATCATATGAAGAAACAGAATTTCAGAAAGCGGTTGTGATAAAAAGAAAGAAGGATATAGACGTAGAAGTTAAAAGAGCTTATACTAATAAGCCAGGATTGGCTGACAGAAAAAAAAGTGACCTTATAGATTTACTTGACAAGAAAATGATACCGTCCTATTATAGGGCATTTTTCGAATCACTTTAATTTTTTTTATAATATTTTTAATTTTGTTATTGTTTTTTGGAGTTTGAGAATTTGACATTTATTTTATGTTTATCATAAGTATCATACATATTTTTAAAATAAGATTACCTACCTACTTCTAAAGTTAATTTTGAGACTGATACTGTAATAAAGGGAAGTGAGGTTAATATTAGTTCCTAGTTCTGTTCCTCAAATATTGATTGTGATATTTCCTAGATCTGATATATTTTTTCAAATAGTCAATATACCTAAGTCATTATGGTTAATGTAAAAGAAGTACCTACCTAAGCATAAACTATTTACATAAGCTGCATTTATAAACATGTTTTATGAAACCAATCTGAACCTTTGTTTTGTTACAAATTTTGTCGTATACGACACTATGATTGATTAGACTGATAATTAAGATTTCAATTTAGGTATAAAAGACGCTATGTACTTATTTTTGTATTATTAGTTTGTTTGAGACTGATTATAAAACTTGTAAGTTACACTTCAACTAATTGATTTTTTTAATAAATACTCTTATAATTTCAACACAGTGTTTTTATTCTGTACCATTTTCTAAAATATCTTTATTTTTATTACCTATAACGTGATATACTCCCATGTTCAGTCAGTAACTTAATTTTTTTTATAGGAATAACGTGACATGTTGGGACTTTTTTTTTAAAACTAAAATTTCGTAGGAAAAATATGCATAAATCAATGACATTTTCAGTTAGACTGATAGTTTATTAGTGAAATTTAAAATGGGCATTAAAATTTTTTTTTTGATATTTTACTTTATAAGTTATAAGAATGAAAAAGTCTCAAAGTCGTTTTCCCAAAATTCCAGATTTTCGTCGTGCCACGTTGTAGCTTTAAATGAGCGATATATATATATATATATATGTACTTACAAACTTCCTACAAATACTTATTTTATGATTTATTCATGTATACTAAATATAGTGCCTACTTACCTATGCAATATATTAAGATATATAATAATAATACACACCCTTCTTTTAAAACATTTCGGTTATGTCTATTGTAGGGAAATTGAATGAATTTTTGTACAATAGAGGCATTATCAAGTGCCTCAGTCTCTTGTCTGAGACACTTCGACACAGTTTGCAGCGCCATAGGACCACCCAAATTTTGTCCCACTGCATGGTAACTACGTCTTGCAAAAGAATTAAGCGCCGACAGAATTTGTGATTAAAATAAGAAAAGTACCTACTTACATATTCAACAGCAAGTGAAAATTATTAAAGTAATTAGTTATAATACAAATATAATTTTATTCTTGATTGTGGGATCCACACCTCTTATATTTTTCTTTTGAGGAAGGAAGGGGATAATTTCCTCGCATAGTACCTCAAACAAGCTACGGCTTAAACTATATGGTGAAATAAATTCTAAATCGGGAATATTAATTCTCTTGAGATACTTTTCCCTATGAGCAAAACGATAACGACTCCTTTCTGATCTTTCTTCGTGGAATGCTTCCCCATACAGGAAAAGCTATATGTATAATACTACTACTAGATAATATCGAAACAAGAAATGTTGTTGAACGTCAATATGGAGTCCATAAACGAAGATTTCCACTTCTGGCTTTAGGTTTGAGCCTCAAAATGCAAAATGCAATCAATGTCATAATAGCATGTTGTGTATTACACAATATTTGTATTTTAAGAAAAGAACAAGAACCTATTAATGATGTTTTAGTTCCCGATTTGGAAAATGTTATATATCAAGGACAGATTCTTGCATCACAAGTGATATCCAATGATCCGTTTAATGGGTATCAAAGAAATCAAGTAACAAACTATTTTAAAATTTGAATTAGCAATTCCTAAAATTGATGTGCAAGGTAACTAGATATAAGTACATATGTGAGAAATCTAACAGTAGTACAGGTATGGAAAACAAATAGAATATGTAACAGACTGTCTGAATATGGGCATGTTAAGTAAAGAACTGAAGAATATAAACAATAAAAGCGATTATGATGATTATGTTACTTAAAAATTTGTAATGAAAGATTACTATTAAAAAATTCAAATTACCTTTGATTTTTTGTCAATTACTGCTTTATTTATTTCAATTTATAAATCCTTTATTATGAGATCTTTAGCTGCTGCTTGTATTAAATTTATATGTAAATCAAATATTTTCTTTTTGCTCTCCAACTCTTCCGTCAAAAGAGCTAATTTTAACAGTCCTACATCTTCTTTTTTACTGTTTTTCATGCTTTGGAAGCTTGTACACAATGATCCTATTGCTTTTCAGCGCTAGTTAGTGTCAGAAGGTATTGGTCTCCTCCGGCACCACAGCAGAGTTTTTTATTAGGTTCAACACAAACCTGAAACAAAACGTTTTATTTTAATTTTGTAGAAAAAGAATATGTTTCACCTAAATAAACACTAGCTGCCACTATCGATTCACCTCAGCCAATGTTTAAAAGTTATAAGGATGTAAACTGTCCTTAGTTGACTTGTTTTTTCAGCGACGGGGCTGGTGGAAAAATTGAGCATTTGCTCATGGCCTCTGCTGTACCTCACGGGGCGTCTATCCCATGATGTCTCTTCATTGCACAAGCTATACTTGAAAATTACCACTCTGCACAGTGTCTTATCCTTAGTTATTGGAAGTTTTACTTTTTGTCTATTGCAATATAATAAGAAAGTAAATAATCACCTCTGGATCAATAATAACTTCAGATGTGAAGTCACTTTCATCAATGTGTACCTCATTTAGTGGAATATTATCAATGCAGATAACTTTTGGCAGGCTTTCTTCATGTACAGACACATCTATAGAGTCACTATCTTGGACACCTTAAATTCCTGTACAACCTCTACCCATTATGTTGCAGACCTGCTCCAAAATTGGATCTGTTTTCACAATTGATGGTCCACCACCAGTTTGTGTAAAGCTTCTACGTGAAGCGCTGTAGTACAGCATACTCTCACTCTTAATTTTCTCCCATACCTTGATTAATGATTATTTTATCCTCTAATCCTGCAAAACAAATCGATTTTTTTCTAATATGTGTAGTTTAATATGTGGGGAAATTGAATGTAATAATTAAATAATTAATATGCAATGAAAAACTATAATCTTACATGTACACAGAACCTGACGCATTGAAAGATGAGGTTAATTCATTCCATGCTAATATTTTGGCTTCGTTGGTGCTTCCATCTGATTTTTTATTAGGTATGGTTTTTTTTATGTTCCAGGAGTAATTTAACCAATTTGTCTTTTTCTTCCGAAGTAAAATTCTGTCCGCGTTTCCTTTTCTCTGCCATTTTTATTGCAACAGCGCACAAATTTAAAAGTAAATTTAAGTATTCAGGAAAAAACAAATAAATAATTTATAAACTACGTATATCAACTGACTGAACTGAATGAAATCACCATGAACTTGACAATGACAACATAAAACCACAGACAACAGATGACAGTTGTAAACTAACTTTTTATACTGTTTAATGTTGTTTTATAGTTTTAAACAGGCATCTCACACGTAACATAATTTTAAGAATATAAAATATAAATGAAATTGGTCAAAATAGCAATCGGGAATTTATCGGTAAAATACCGTTAAAAGAGCCAAAGTGTCAACCACTTCGATTCTCACCTACATAGGTGCCCCCTACTAAAGTGTCACTTATCACTCAGAAAATGAATTTAGGTTCAGGGTTGACTTAAGAGAGACCTTACGTTAAGGTATTCCTACTTAGGGAGTTGCATAGGTGTCGTTGGTGAGAATGGACATAACCTCGGCTATATACCACCAGTTTCTTTCAAAATGTATTCACAAGAGGACGCGTTGTTGTTGGCCAGTATGATGTTGCTCGTACTATTATTATGGAGAAGCAAACGCAGAAGAATCTGGATGCGACCGTTATCGCTTATCTTATTCAAATGACATTTTAAATAGCAATTTTTTGGATGCTTTTAGAATGAGTGCTTTTTGAAAATCTCTTAAATATGGTGGCACCTTCAATTGCAAAATTGGATACTAATTACGTACAATCAATTTCACCTAAAATTCGGTTAATTATAACACTCAGATTTCTAGCCAGTGGTGATTCATATCAGTCTAGTGCTAACGTTTAAAGTTTCACAACAAAGTATTTCTTGTATAATTCCATGTGATGATGTGTGCAATGCGCTTATATGTTCTCTCAGGGATTATATACAAGTAAGTAAGTATTCTTGGACTTGTAATCGTAAGTATAATGTTATCATAAGGTTAGTTAAGTTGCAAAGGTGACAGGTGCGAGACTCGTCAATAAGCAACTCATCAAGCTACTCACTGACACTCGTGGAAAATGACACATAAAAGAATTAAGTAAAAATTTAGTAACACGAAAATAATATTTTCTTAAGGGTAGGAACTTCCAATAAAACAGTCGTGAAAATTTCGATTTAGCGTCATGAAATTTTACATAACACATTCACAAGAGGGTAGTGCAGTGCATAATTAGCTATTCTAAAACTAGCATTCATAATGTTCTATTATGTATGATAAAAAGGTAAAGACGAACGGTAAACCGTTTTCTATATAATATAACTTTACCCACTGTATAGCAACGTAAAATAATTTCTTACTTTTCGCTTTACTGCCGATGAAAAATCACTTATTTTAATCACTTTTATGTAAAATTATATGAAGTCGCGACGATGTCTTGACCACGTCTGCACTTCACGCCACGGAAAACTTGACGCCAATGACTCATAAAACCCATGCGACACCGAACAAGTTTCAGTTCGGATACACTGGGGCCTGGTGGGAGAACGGATGTGCGAAAGAGATAGATTGCTAAAGAGTAAAAGAGAGGGTAAATAAACCGAAAAAGTAGGAGCTTCTCGCTCAATCAAGTAAGCTTCAAGTAACGGTGTTTCATCTTCAATATATGTCTTTTGCTCTGATACCGTCTGATCCCGATGACTTATCGGCTTGCAATATCTAACCAAAAACCGTATATCAAAGGATGGTTGATATTTACGTAGACGCAAAAATGGGACCTATGCACGAATTATAACCTATGTGTATTATTAAAGACCCATGCACACTTCCTACTTGAAATATTCTACTAACTCAATTTCTTTATCCAATTTTAAATAAAATAATCATTTTTATTCAATTGTGCTTAAAATAATAGCTTTAATGCTTCGAACATAAAAATACATTTTAGTCTGCTTATACCCAGCCCATAAAACGAAACTTTACAAGCATATGATGACAAACGATATACTTACGAATCAATTGCCGATTTATCAATGGACTCCATGACCGCCGCCTCCGGCTCCACAGGCGTGGAACTTGGCAACTTTAAAATAAATACACGAATAATTAAATATATATACAAATAAATTAAAATACGGAAGTAAACATTTTAGTTCTATGTCAATACTACTCTATGATGGAACAAACTCGACGCGCACCTGATGTTAGGCGGACTAACCTCTGCCTATAACAGCTGCATTTCGTGACAAGTCACGAGTTGTACTGCGCCCGTCACCTTGAGACTTGTGCCTGTAATTTCACTGGCTCTCAAGAACTGATTCAGAGGCGACAGATTTTCTACTTGAGGGTGGTCGCTAGCCAGGCGGGCATTCGCAAAATGCCCTTGCACCATGCGGTGAAGCTCAAGCTCGCCGCGGTATTCGAACCATGCACCTGCTGCGCGGCAGTCCATAGCCAATGCCACTGAGCCATCACTGCTTCAAAAATGTATGTGTGTTTTAAAGTTCAAATGTTTAATATATATATTTAAGTACTTTATTGAAAAACCTTAAGTAGTTACTTCAACATTTAAAATTGAAATATAATATAAAGATGATAATTTCAAATAACACCGACTAACCAACTTTTGGCTAAAATTACTTCTCATATTTACAAAGTTCAACTCCACAAATTATTTCATATTTTTCAGTAAGTTCCTATACTTGTGTGTCATAAATCAATTCTATTTTTAATAAGTTTAGTGATATAGAATAACTTACAGGCAGCGGCGTCGGCTGCACTGGTTGTATTTCTGCTACCGCCGCCGGAGTCAACGACGTCGTCGGCTGGATTTCGATCGCCGCCGCCTCCGTCCCTGCAGTAGGGGCTGCAGCCTCCGGCTCAGAACTAGGCAACTAAAAAAAAAATGCATAAATATAAGCAAATATATATATATTTGTTAAGCGGACTAACCTCTGCCTATAACAGCTGCATTTCGTCACAAGTCACGAATTGTACTGCGCCCGTCACCTTGAACACAGTTCTTAAGTCTCATGTGCCTGTAATTTTACTGGCTCTCAAGGACTGCTGCCGGAACATACAGTTAAGTGCTTGGCGACAGATTTTCTACTTGAGGGGTGGTCGCTAGCCAAGCGGGCATTCACAAAATGCCCTTCCACCATGCAGTGATGCTCAAGCCTGCGGCGGAATTCGAAACATGAACCTGCTGCGCGGCAGTCCATAGCCAATGCCACTGAGCCATCACTGCTTCAAATTTTTTTAATATTTATATTTAAGTAATTTATTGAAAAACGTTGTTGTTACTTCAACATTTAAAATTAAAATATAATATAAAGATGATAATTTCAAATAACACACTCCACAAATTATTTCATATTTTTCAGTAAGTTCCTATACTTACTGAAAAGTATAATTAATCAATAAACATTTTTTTTAATACATTTAATAATATAGAATAGCTTACAAGATCGTTTGTCACATGCCATTATACGGCCGCGACCACCGCGTAAGAAATTTGATATTTCTCTTGCTCTCTAAATAAAACAAAGTAATATTAAATATAACGTCTCATATATTACAATATTAGCACGCCAGGCCCGCCGATGCGCGTTGCCAGGCTACTTCCCAAGCCGGTTGCTGAGTTGCTTGCCAGATTGCGAGACACGTGTCTGAACACAGAAATCAAACTTCATCAATAATCATCTAAAGGCACCGCAGTCACCTGCATTATTAAACCTTGTGAAGTCCGCGCTACAGGAGCCGCAGTGCAGGGATTGAACACGCCGAGCTAGATGATGTCATCTGTACACACTGATCGAGTCGTATACCCTTGCACACTAATAATAATAATTTTAATAACGAAATATTATTTTAAAAAATGAAATATTGGTTATTTGGCGCGGAAATGTGCGCATCATTGATTACAATTTCATATAGAGAATATAACAGTTAGTTGTCTGTGACGCGGCTAGGTCCCATATGACGATCATTTAAATCTAGGTACCTATATCTATTTTGTTATGATTGTGCCCACCTGATGTGATATAAAATAGTTGTAAATTACAAATTAAAGGTTGACCAGAAATATACAACAGAAAAAAATTCAAAAGTTATTTAAAATGCATATTTGCCAAAATTATTAAGTCCTTAGGTAAATACTTACTAATTCTTCTAAGGTATTGGCCGCTATATCAGCGGCCATTTCGGATGCCTTCGCACCAGAAACCTCCACGACGTAAAAATTTAACATTCTAAAAAAAAAAAATTAGAAGTATCTTACCTACATTATACATTATAAAAATACTTACTAATTCTTCTAAGGTGGCCGCTATATCAGCGGCCATTTTGGATGCCTTCGCACCAGAAACCCCCACAACGTAAAAATTGATCATTTTGAAAAAATATTTAATCTGAAGTATCTTACCTATATTAAACATTATAAAAATACTTACTAATTCTTCTAAGGTGGCCGCTATATCAGCGGCCATTTTGGATGCGTTTATAGACTTAAAAACCAGACCCGAATTACAACAAAATCATTTTTAGGGTTCCGTAGTCCTGACAAGAAACCCTTATAGTTTCATCATGTCTGTCTGTCCGTCTGTCCGAGGTTTTGCTTAGAGACTGTTTGTACTAGAAAGCTGCAATTTTGTAAGGGTATGTAAACTTATCACGCCGACAAAGTCGTAAAATACAATTTTGAAAAATATTTTTGTTTAAGTTAGCGCCGTTTAACATTTTTGTAGGACCACAAAAATGTTTCTTAAGAAAAGTTGTCCAGTTTGATGAGTGCTTCAACCTGGCGACGGACTAGACTAGACTCGGGCCCTAATCACTGGATCGAATTTTATAATTCACAGGTTCTATCTACGGAGCGCCGCTACATTCCCAGATTAGTCAAGGAAGCGATTGAAATATCCAAATGTAAGGGTTTCAATAGGGAAGAAGGCTATAAACTGTCCGGCACGTGGAATCCAGTATTAGGAGATTCGAAAACACGTTCACATAAAAGTGTCTCTAATAACATGTGCAGTGATACTGTGAGTGTATTTTGTCGAAACTTTCAGTCGAGTGCGAGTTCCAGTGGTACGCGTAGCAAAATACAAAGAAAGAGGGTAGACCATTTCGTCTGCTCTTGATTTTTGATTCGAAAACACGTTCACATAAAAGTGACTCTAATAACATGTGCAGTGATACTGTGAGTGTATTTTGTCGAAACTTTCAGTCGAGTGCGAGTTCCAGTGGTACGCGTAGCAAAAGACAAAGAAAGAGGGTAGACCGTTTCGTCTGGTCTTGATTTTTGTCAACCGCTCGTTACTCCAGTCACCTCGCGATCATGATGCATGTGTTAGAATCATATATTTGTTAAGCTTAGATTCTCTTAAGTAAATAAGTTACGAGAAGTTACTCATTATGTAATTGTAGAATATTCTAAAACTTGTTGATATTTGTCATTTTTAATAACCGCCACACTGAAACCCCCTTATGATCTGTATTCATTCTAGACTAGCCAATGACGAACACTCCTGTCTTATTTCGGGTTGGCAGATACGTTGTGGCGGGAACGCTCATGTCTCTGATTGGTTGTGGTAAATATGCCGGGTAGTTTAATGGATATGCGACAGACACTTGGCGCCAGTCATTGCTATAAAACCAATGTCTTAACTTACTGAGCCCTCTTTAATTCTTCATAAGTGACTGCCGCATCGAGACTTATTGAGTTAAGTGCTGTACTATTTTATTTAATGTAACATAACTTATATTCACATGTTGTGTGTGGGTCTATGTTGGTTGGCTTCCAAAATGGTTTGCCCTGTTTATTATACAATCGCTGTGGAACGTGACTATACAATATTACCTTTGAAGTAATCTATGTGACCCTAATGATGTATTATTCTTATTAAAGTGTTGTATGTGTTCCTATAAATGTTGTCTTTTGAGATTTCCTTATGATTCCCTTTTGCGTAGAAAACCTAGTAAGTTAGATAGTTAAGTACTGAACAAGTTGTACTTATTTACTTTACATTAAACTAAGACTAGATTATGGCATCACCACCTGACAAACATCTTATAATTTAATGAGCCTATATTATAGCTTAAATAAATGCTCTCTATCTTGACAAATCTCACACATGCAACTGCATTGAAATATCGGGAGCTCAAAAATAAAAATCAACACGGTACAAATCCCGTAAGTAATAATATTAGTTATCTTGTAAACCGTGATAGTTTAAAAAAGTGTTTAGGTAGAGGATAGTCCACTTAACATCAGGTGGGCCTCGGGTTTGTTCCGTCACAATAACATAAAAAAATAATAGCGGATGATAAGCTTCTTCCACTTTCTTTAATTTAGGCTACTGAACTTTTAAATGTTTCTATTAAGGCGCTCTGGTAGACGATATTTAGGTTTTCAAGGGGGTGAAGCAGATGAAGTGATAGACTATCAACTACCAGGCGCGGGGCGCCCGCGTGTATCCGGCTGCGGCATTCTGAACCGTACCGCGGCGGCGCGCGCCGGCGACACGGTGCGCGGCGCTCTGTTGACACCCTTATGATGCATTTAAATTGTTCGGGATATGTCTTAGAATTGCAAATTCAATACTTAGGTTTTTTTATGTTATTGTAACGGGGCAAGCTCGAGGCCCACCTGATGTTAAGTAGACTAACTTCTGCCTATAACAGATTCATATCGTCAACGACGAATTGCACTGTGCCCGTCACACTGAGACGTACAGTTGCTAGGTCTCATGTGTCTGTAATTTTACTGGCTCTCAAGGACTGCTGCCGGACCACACCGTTAGGTGTTTATTATAGGTTACGTTATGAAAAACAAATATACTACTTCTTAATATTATTTGTACCTTTGTCTTTATATAGAGACGAATTACTTAGCAATCCATGGATTCACCGTGCGGGTGCCGGCTGCCGGGTCCATCGCATTGCAGAGGAAGAGGCTAGAGGGGCTGGGACTTGCAACCCAGGAGTAGGATTAAGGGGCCCCTTTACGATATATCAATGCTCTCCTTCACCGCTCGAGCCTCCTCCCCTACCTAACCAAATTTGGTAAGATCCTACTAATGCCGCCTTAGATACACGTTCGAGGATGGAAGTTACGGTTGTTCTTGGTAGGCCAAGGTCTTTAAGTAGGTTATATAGGGATTTCGCTGGTGTACCCCTTGCTCCAACTTCTACATCATATAAATTAACCACATAACCGTTTTTGGTTAATTCATTTGTTAGGTCATAATATTTGTTTGTTTTTAACGTGTGGTCTTTAGGTATATTTGTTTCCTACGGCACAGTAAGTTCTATAATACTTAGCTGATTACTAACGTAATAAAATTAAATCTCAACAGTAGGGATTGATTCCGGTATATGGCTGGTTGGGCCGACAAATTGGGGGTTAGGTCACCCCAACAAGGGATTTATATCGCTACCGAAATAGCGGTATAAAGTGTTGCACGTTTTAAGAATAACGTTTCTACTTACTATATCGATTTCTCATGCTAGTGTTTAATACCATCATCATCTATCTAAACTAAATAGAGTAATTCCGGTATTTTAAACTTTTATGAAGTTTTTGCCATTTCGTGCATGTAACCAGATCGGGCAAACTCGCAAAGTGCAATGTTGAGTGGCGGTGGCGTACCATCAACCCCACAACACTGCATATAAAAAAACTGCAAATTAAACATAATATATATAACAAAACAAAATAATTGTAAATAATTAAATCTTGTTAAAACTCGTCAAAATTAAGCTGTCTGCTACAACAGGCATTCTCGTTTTCTTTATTGTCGTCGCTTGAAAAATTAAAACATGCCGGGGATCGCTTAGAAAATGGTTGTCTTTGAGGAGTTTGTGGCTGTTCTTCGTTCTCTTTAATACCACCACGTTCAGATTCTTTTTTAGGTGCAGAGTCATCCCTGACATACGGTTTTTGTTCTCTAAGCGGCATCCCTCGCGCTCGCCGAGAATCCACTATTTCAGGTAATAACCACTCCATATAAAAGGACAATAACTTTTCCTTCATATTTTTCTCCTAGAACACAACGTCTCTTTTTACGATTTCTGTTTTAATTTGCTTATTATCACCACTCCAAACAGCGAACAAGCATTTTTCCCCCCAACTACCTTGGCAATGACACTATTAAAGCGCTCAACTACGTTGCTATCCACGTCCTCATGCTCCTTGATTTGGATAGAACTGATTGAATGATCGTTTGTATCCGAAACCAAAACATAGTGCTTTCTATTTCTGTTTTACTTTGTGTTGTTTTTTCTTTTATACAGTAGTATAGTCTTAACATTTTTTGTGGTCACAGAAAGCATGACTAACGGAATGTCGGACCTCGTTTCTAAAACTCGCCACCGTTTCCGGTTTTTCTTTTTCAGTTTTGAAGTTTTTTATAGACGCAATTATTACCTTGCGGATACAAATTATTTTTAATTCCGTTAAGGTTTTTTTATGCGCCAAAGGATATTTAGTGTCCTTAGTCATAGCTCTCAGTTTGTTGCACATGCTGCGCAGCACATGATTTCTGCATTCTATTTTTTGTACTGTGTGGTTTGAGTAAGGATTACGTGCCAGAATTTTTGCATATGTAGCAGAATCGCCGTCAGCAATTAATCTACCATATATAACATTATACATTGCCAAAGATGTTTCGAAACCCTGGCAAATAATTTCTGATTCCATACCACTGGATGATCCAGTGTAGTTTTTGAAGCATACGTGTTCTGGTATTACATAATGTTTTTTCTCTGCTCTTGCACATACCAGACAGTATCTGTTTTTTGATGCCTGTAAATAATACTTCGCCAAATCTGCGACCAACGATTGCTGCGGCGCCAGACAATGCCTTATAATTGTTTCCGTAAGAACGTGAGGACAATACAATACAATACAAAACCGGAGGACCAACAGGCATCCGCAAACACGTCTACTAGAGGTACACCGTCTTTCGATAATTTTCCTTCAGCTTTAGCTGCATCATGCTCACGCTTAGCAGCTGCTGCCATAGATTCCACCGCTGTAAGTTCCCAGTTTTCGTAAACCGTGTTTTGAATTTGCGCATACGTTTTTCCACTAAATATGGGGACATCCATACATGCCGTTATTTCTTCAATTCAATTCAGAATAGCCAATCCCAGCGGAAGTGATCCCGGTAACAGCAGCCAAATTAGCATTCATATTATGTTTACTCGCTGAATCCTCACTGGTTACAAAAAAGTATTTATTGCACAAATTACATCGAAACTTATATTTTGAAATCAAGCCACTTCTAGTTTCTCCTAAAAGTGACATGTGTGCGAAATTACAATTGAATAAAGAACTATGACCAGATATATTTTGCAGCTGCTGGATAAAATGTATAATGTCAACAAGCCTTCGACCCTGCACTGGTGTCACTTCTGGTGGACAGTTGGATTCTACAACCAAATCTTCCGTGATATTTCTGAAACAATACAAATATTTTGAAAAACACTTAACTTTCTACCTCCAAACAAGTAAAAACAGGGAAAAAGTTTTAATAATTATTAACCGACTTCCAAAAAAGGAGAAAGTTCTCAATTAGCCTGAACAACATAATGGTCAACAAATTAAGGTGTTTGTTTTTTGTTCGATAGGGTTTATGGGCAGTGTTATTGTAATATAAAACATAAACATACATAAAAAAATCTGGGAATTGAACACCTGACAAGGTGCATTTGGGGTGCTAACGATATATATCAAAAAGTTGAGTCAATCCAGACGAAAATTTCCTTACATGTTTTCTGGATTTAATAAAGAAACAAATATTGTAATTTTTTTAAATTACAAGTTTAGAAGATGATATGAGGGGTGAAAAATATTAGCCCGAAACAATTAACCGTCAACCGATTCAAGTGTCACTTTCTTCCTAATTGATGTTTTAAAACATATGAAAACACATGAGTGAATCCAATCCGTAAAAAGAAGCTTTAAATCTTTGAAAAATATTTGTTGGTATTATACGATTACTCAGAGGTTTGTAAACCGAAAAAATATAAACTGCCTTCTTACTTTGAAACGAACGAATGTTGGTGCCTTACTAATTAACCATTAAAACTCTATTTAAGGCTAATGTCTTCAATTTTTTTAATTTGTTCCTTTTTAGAGTAGGAAGGCGTTTTATACTTATGTATATTTAATATGTTTTTAATATACAGATTTAATGAAGTCTCATGTTTGGACTTGTGTAATTTGGTTCCAGGTGTCTCTCAACTACTAATATATTCTTTACAATTGATATATAAGATGGATAAAAATGTGTGGTAACTTACCTCTCATATATTGCGGTATGGTCCAATGCATTTCCCAAAGTTTGAAAAAATCCTGTTTCAGCTATGGGCTCAGAATCTATAGATATTTTGATGTTCTATAAATTAAAAAATAGAAACTGGTGAGCCACTTTCATAGTTTAAAAAAAAGACTCACTTTTTATGTGACAAAAATATTAATATAAACCAATAAATAATATAACGGGTTTTAATGTTCAGTAGTAACCAAATTCCATACTTTATTCTTACATGCAAAATTCAATACAATAAAACGTTCGCAAGATTTATTTAATTCATTTAATGAATACAAACAATTAATAAAAATTTGGTTTTGATCCAAACTTAGTTAATTACGTACTTACTTATTTTAGTACGTATTTTATTGAGTAATTTCATTGACTAATTTTGATACCTATATCCAAAAAAAATATTGCGCGAGAAGGGAATAGGCAGCGAATTTGTAACCACTTCGTCATAAATACAAAAAAAAAATATCATAGTGTTACCGAGTCAAGACTGGCAACTAGTGCGGCACAATAAAAGAATAGCAAGTGCCGACCGAGCCTCGATTACCACCCCTCCCGATAATAGCGTAGCGTTTTCGGCGCTCGCAGGAGACGGAGGTATAAGGCGCTTTTCGCCTTATGCGCCCGTCTCAGGAGAAGTGCCTTCGGCACTTCTCCCTCCCGGGCTATAAGAGGGCCTCCCCTCGCCCAAAACCCGGTGGAGCTGAACGTCCGTATAGCGGTAGTCAGCATCTATGTCCCCCAAAAAAAAAAAAAAAAAAGCCTCGATTTCATTCTGTGCGTGGCGTTTAGGCGTGACGGTTGTCTCGTTAGTCGATATTATTTGTGATAACTTGTTTGTGAAATATAGTTAAGTGATTATTGTGATTTTACTTTTTAAAAACTTAATTTCCCTTCTGATCGATAAGATCAGAAGTGGGATACAGCCACGTGTCTTTAAAGTTTGGCTATCTGATAGACGTTTGTGTTTTGGCCTAATACTTGTAGTGAATTTTTTTTACGGTCAAAAATTGTTGAGGGTAAATTGAAAAATTAACGTTAGCTCTCTGTTTATTGATTTTGTTTTTCTTTTTAAATAATGAGAAGATGACAGGACGTCGATTGAGAAACAGGAATCGTGATCGTTATCATCAACGCCGTCGTGATCGATTCAATTCGCTTGAACGTTCCAGGAGTTGTTTAGATGCGCGTTCGGGTGTTTGGACGTCGCGACACTAGTGACTGTTCTGTGAGTGAAAGATGTAGGACACCTAGGCGACGTAGTAAATGTCGTCGTGAATCACGCGACTGTATCATAGATCTCATTCACGTGAGATAAACGGTTATAGAAAGCACTTAACCGGGACCAATATCTTATAGCACACCGTCACACTCGGGAACCGAACGCCACGCGCAGATACCTTTGTTCACAGCCAGCCAGTCAGCCACACCAGTTACACCTGCTACTGTCGAGGCAAGTAACGCAAGTGTTCCCGTGACCGTTGGAGCTGCGTTATGCGTTTCGCTAAGCGAGGGTGGCGTTACTGGTCGGCAAGAGGACACTAAGGACTGGGTTGTTGGAGCATTAATGCATAAACAAAAAATTTACATCGCAAGGTATAGAATTATCAAAAAAAAACTTGCAACAAATGGAACTTATGCAAGAACTTGAACCTTCTGATCAGCAAAAATTAAAAATCCGAAAATATAGAAAAGTTTTAAGAAAGGTTTTAGTTTCGGCAAAAAAAAAACAATATGGACATAGAATTAGAGACTCAAAAAATAAGATAAAGGAAACTTGGAGTATTATTAATGAACAAGTGAGATATAATAAGAAAATGAAAAATAAAAAAATAATTGACCTAATAAATGAAGATGGCAAACAACTGACAAATAGTAAAATTATCGCAGATTCATTTAATAATTTCTTCACAAATATTGCCCACAAATTGACTTGTAAATCTGAAACAGACATTGACAAATATACGAAATACTTAGACATAAACAAAAAACCATTGACATTAATAAAATTTTACCCAATAAGTTACAAAGAATTACAGACTATTGTTAGAAACATGAAGCAAAAAACCTCACTAGATGCTAATGACATGAATACTAGGACACTCAAGGATTTAATTTTGAAAAATAAATACTTAATAGAATTACTGAATATTGTACTCAATGACTGCTTGAACAAAGGAATATTTCCAGATTGTCTTAAAATCGGCCGAGTTGTACCATTACACAAAAAAGGAGACAACTCTGTACTTGGAAACTACCGACCTATTTGCATTCTACCTGTTATTTCAAAAATTCTTGAATCTGCTCTAAAACGGAGAATAGTTGATTATTTTGAAAGAAATAAACTTTTTACAGTGGCACAATTTGGATTCCGTAAAGGTCGATCAACTGAAATGGCCATTAGAAAGGTTATTTATTATATCCTTGACTCCTTAGACATATCACAAAAATGCGCTAGTATTTACTGCGATTTGTCTAAAGCATTTGATTGTTTGCGACACGATATATTAATTTCAAAGCTTCAGTACTATGGGTTTCATGATACGGAGCTGAGCATGATGCATTCTTACTTAAATAATAGAAAACAAATTGTAACAGTAAATGACGTTAATTCATCAGTATATGTACTAAATATAGGAATACCTCAAGGGTCAATACTCGGGCCAGTACTATTCTTAATATACGTTAATGACATTATTAATGCTTTGCCAAGTTGGGCATATGCTAGTTTGTTTGCAGATGATACTCACGTAGGAGTATGTGACATCAATGAATGTAATCTAAATATTAAACTTAATGACGCAATGAGTATATTAAAAGAATGGTTTAACGCAAACGGAATTATCCTTAATACAGACAAGAGTGTTATAATGAAATATAAAATACGAAAGGACTTAAAAGATAAAATCGGTTTGACAGAGAATGTATTCCTTGGATATACCGTGGACTACACGATAACACATTCAGCCCATATTGAAAAACTGTGCAAAAAATTGGCAAGTGCTAATTACGCTTTGCTTAAACTAAAACCTTTGCTTGATAAAACTTCTTTGCTATCAATTTATTATGCTTATATTCAGTCACTCACAAGATATGCCATCACTATTTGGGGGAATGGTGCAAGCATAAATAAGGTTCTAAAGTCTCAAAAAAGGGCAATTAGGATAATTTTTGGACTGCGTAAACGCATGTCAGTTAGAACACATTTTAAGAAGAATAAAATAATGACGGTGATATCTATATATATTTAATAGTTTACTGGAGATACACGAAGACAAGGAAACAATGTTAAAAAACAGAAATGTTCATAACTATAATTTGCGCAACAAAGAAAAGTTATTTAAGCCTAAAGTTAGACTGACAAAGGTCCGAAAACAAGGAATCTTCAATAAAATTTCTATGTACAATAAGTTACCTTTGACAATATCAAATTTAAACATAATTGACTTTAAAAAAGTACTAAAGCATTTTTTTGAAACACATCCACTCTATTCCCTAAATGAATTCATGGATATGCGCCTCACGGAATCTTCATTCTTGTAAAAGTTGAATTTTAATAAATGTAACTATGACAATTTAATTATTTATTAAAGTACACTTGACTGCATATGCGTAGAATAAGATTTATAACAGTAATTCATATAAAGTCTAGACATTTTTGGTTATTTATAATTGTGTATTGAACAAATTTTAGACATTCCGTTTGTAATTATTTTACTATGTATACTTTTGTTATTTTGATTTTCCTTATTTTTGTCATTTTTTACGAATATATAATAATTTTGATGTGATACCTACAAATAATAATTTTAATATTTATAATAATTTTGATGTGATACCGATAAATATTTATTGCTATTTTGTATTATGTGAGATCTTAAATTAATATTATCCAAAATTGTACTCCTGACTTGCCCAGTATGACAACCAATGTTATAAGGCCAATAAATATATTCTATTCTATTCTATTCTATTCTATTCTAATGGCGTGATCTAAAGTAAGGTCTCAAAATTACTATATTTCGTCTTTTGATCCAAGTGTGCACGATTTTGACGCATGGCGGCAGTTGATCGCGCTAAAGAAATAAACAGCTGGTACGATCATAAGTGTTTGGAGCGAATAGGTGGTAGTTTACTATCTACTGCTGGTTTTTCAGTTAACTTGAAGTAATGCCCCTTTTTAGCTACCGAAGATGAGTACTTGGTAAGACTGAGTGGATATGGTCAGGTACGACCGAGCCAGGGTAAAGTTGAAGCACTTATTAAGTCCCCAAAACCAACAAACGTGAGAGAAGTTCGTCACTTTCTGACCTTGGTGGGATATTATCGGCCATACATCGCAGGCTACTCTTCCAAGACTACTTGCATTTCTAAACTTCTCAGAAAAGATATTCCTTTTGTATGGAGTCGGAAACAAGGGCTCCCAATGATCTGACGTGCTGTGAAAAGCGCAGTCGACTCTAAATATTACGAGACAAGCGACCACGCAGTCGTCACCGCTTCAGCTGCTTGTTGGTATAGAGGCAGTGACCCCAGTCATCAGGTCTCTGGTGCGCGATGTCGCACTAGATAACTCTAACTCTAACCGTGAAGCATTGCGATTACTTTTTTGCCTCAGTTGACAGAAAACATCTGAGCTACTTGCGGCCAATCAGCGACGTCAAGACGAGCGTATCAATGCACGTCTGCGAGAGCATGCGACGTTTGCCGTTGGCGATTTCGTGTTCGTCAACAAGATGTCACAGTCGACGGGGAAGCTCGACTCCGGGATGCGCGGCTCTTACAAGGTCCTGCGCATGCTCCCACATCAACGCTATGAGCTGGAGCTCCTCGCTGGGTCTTATGGCAAAAAACCCAGGCGGCGGCGCAGCACATGGTGCTGTGGCGTAGCGAGTGGACCCCGGACGTATGCAGCGCTTTCTTCGAGGCTAGTATGCGCTGGTCTAGGTGGGAACTTCTGTACTAAACTTCCCATTCAAAGGTTGAGGTGGGCACTTCTGTGCTAAACTTCCCATTCAAAGGTCGAGGTGGGCACTTCTGTGCTAAACTTCCCATTCAAAGGTTGAGGTGGGCACTTCTGTGCTAAACTTCCCATTTAAAGGTTGAGGTGGACACTTCGGTGTTAAACTTCCCATTCAAAGGTTGAGGTGGGCACTTCTGTGCTAAACTTCCCATTTAAAGGTTGAGGTGGACACTTCGGTGTTAAACTTCCCATTTAACAGTATGGTTGAGGTGGACTCTGCAGGGTTTTTTCTTCCCATACTGTGTAGGCGATTTGCCAGTAATGATCATTATCTGTATCGGTGAACATTGCCGACAACATCGTGCTACTTTGTTAGACGTTCATTAACGTGCTAGCCATTATAAAGGTGTCATACTTATACCTTAAACTGCGCAGTTGAGATATTCGTAGGACATCACATTTCTTCTATTTTTACGTAAACAAGTGTGTTGTGGTTGCCGATACGCCGGCATGTCGACATCTGCAATACATTTTTACTCTATTTCATATACACTTCATAGCATTTACTTGTTTTCAATGAATTACCCAGTTGCTTTCAAACTTTAAGTATTCGTTTTTATATAATTTTGAGTTCTTACTGCCGATGTTTGAGTGCACGCTTGCATCTGTAGTGGGGATTTCAAATGTTTGTTCCTTTTTACCAACCTTAGAAAACTTCAAACTTGAAGTAAGTACATGTCGCCTGAAATGTATGTTCTCAGTTGCAGAGGGTGAACACTTTGATGCAAACACTGATGCAGCAGGGAGGAACATGCCGCTATTGGACAACGACGAGGTCGAGGACGCCTCGTTGTCAGGAACGGCCGTGTTACCGAGTCAAGACTGGCAACTAGTGCGGCACTATAAAAGCAAGCGCCGACCGAGCCTCGATTCCCCGGGCTATAAGAGGGCCTCCCCTCGCCCAAAACCCGGTGGAGCTGAACGTCCGTATAGCGGTAGTCAGCATCTATGTCCTCCCTAAAAAAAAAAAAAACCTCGATTTCATTCTGTGCGTGGCGTTTAGGCGTGACGGTTGTCTCGTTAGTCGATATTATTTGTGATAATTTGTTTGTGAAATATAGTTAAGTGATTATTGTGATTTTACTTTTTAAAAACTTAATTTCCCTTCTGATCGATAAGAATAGGTAATGAAAAATAAATATATCACTCCTTTATTGTTTTTAAAAGATCATATACCGAAAAAACAAATCTTTGAAACCATTGCGGTATTTCGGAATTAGGAATCTCATAAACCCTATACCGGAATTTTCGAACCATTGCACGCCCTAGGCACATTTTTTTTTACCTTTTTAGCATGCACGTCGTGAGATATGTTGTGAATTTTGTCAATATCGATTATTTTATCGTGTTCTCGACTACAGAGCAAAGTAAAGAATAATATTTTACTGTTATTTCGTCAAATAAATAAAAAAAAACTATTGAATAAATGATGATATCATGTCATTTATAGTAAGTAGGTTCATATACATCAATAAGCTTACTTGGGATGACTTGAATTGTGGATAATGCTTGTCTGTGTTGAGGTTGGAGTAGCAACAACTGTAGGAATTGTATTTGACGTCCCAGGACATGGAGGACTTTTGTGCTGAAAACAACTTTTTAGCCTGAAATTGATAAAAATACTTTGGTTTGGTAAGGTACTTTGATAAATATCTACCGAGATACCTTAAAATTTTAAGTTAGGTTGGGTTAGGCATCTACCGCGATACCTTAAAATTTTAGTCTCAAAACTTACGTTCCGTGTGAGAATCGAACCCACGTCTCGCGGCTTTACGCGCTGGACTCTATAATTAACTAAACAAACGGACATGTTCCATTTTCATTTGCTATTCGATTCAGATATAATCTAAATCTATTAAATCCACAACAATAGATTTCATTTTATATCTGAATTGAATCGAAGATCAAAATACAATGCGGAATCGAAATGCATTTCAATTATAATTTGATATAGGTATAGCCTTTCTAATAACTAGAGTTCCGGGGATTTGTCTTATGTGTAAGTCCGTCCGTTTCATAAAGCTAGGGTGAATGACGCAGGAATAATATCTATTAGGTACTAGGTAGGTAAATTAGGTATCAATTGTATCTTACTCGTAAAATGTGCCCTCCGTTGGTTGACAGGAGAACCTGTTTGTGCATTTTCATCTTTAAATCGTCTTCTTTTACTATAAAGAACAAAACTATTATTTTAGGAAAGCAATTGTCAATTATCGATTATTTTGTGCAATTGTCACATAACGAAACCATAGCTGCCTTGAATCCGGATCTTGTAAAAATATACCACTGCGAGCCAGCAACGCATGTGTATGCATTGCAATTATTTGTCTTTACACTACACTTCATCCGTATTGCGTAAAAGGTATGGTATGTAAATCAAATAATAACTGAGATATGTACTTACTTTACAACTTCCATCATGTGTTTTTGTCTGAGAGAAAAACATTTCTTCACTGCTTTCCTTTTTTTGGATTTATTTCCCATGTGTGTCCACGTGTGTCACTATGGGAAGCCTCATAATTGAATTTTAAATTCAATTATGAGGCTTCCAAAGTGACACACGTCCGTATGGCAGCACACCTCAGCGGTCACTGTCGCACTGCACGAAAGGAAAGAGAAGCAAAATGTTGACCCGGAGGCGCGCCGGAGTGCTCGAGTAAATTCGCGATAAAATAATTAAATAAATGAATATAACACAAAAGTAAAAAAAATAAAACAATAGGAATATGTAATTATATGTATTACGACGCTTGTATCAACACTACAGTGCACGCGCCCCATTTTTTGACATGGATGCTCGCATGCTCTACCATAGTAGAAAACAATAATTGAGATATTTTAAAAATGGGTGGTTTTAAAATGATAAAACTGAATAATGTTTGTCATCTAATTATTATTACACACAATTATTGCAAAAGATTCCAGTTTTAATAGAACATACTTAAACTAGAAACAATTTACTAGATCCAGAAAATAATCAACATTTTTGGCATGTTTGAGATGAGCTCAAAAAAAAAACTTCTAATAAGCGATGACTATCTTATTGGTCACCATCCTCGCATTCGATACAGACCACAACTTGGTGATCAGGACAAATCCACCTGGCACATCGCTTACACCACTTTATCGTGGACCGATTTCGGGCTCGAGAGCACAGGCAACATTTACCTACTCTTCCCATTCTTTGAGGATCATTCCGAGGCACCTCATCTGTATGCCCCAAAAGCCATTTTATTTAATTTTTTAATTCACGGGGGAGGTTTTCAAATGTCAGTCTTCTTGCCATGAGGGGTTTTACCAGCTCATACAAAAGATCGTAAAGAAAATTGCGTCTCACAATCTTTTCCTGGCCTTTGTTTAGTTGGTGGATAATTAATGCATTTATTCCAGCTATGTTCAAATAATTGAAAAAGAGTGTCAGCGGCCATCTTCGGGAGTTTCGCGAAACGCTGTACTGTTTACACATTTTGTCAAGAATATCAACACCACACTTCGTACGGTTGTAGCAAGTGATTATTTCCGTTTTACGGTCATCCTTGGTTTCTGGATCTATATCATTGTCGTAATGCATAGTTGAAATTAATGCAACAGCTCTGTTTTGTTTGGGCACATAAGAAACCAAATGTGCAGTTGGGCTGGAACCCAAAAACACTGCTCTTCGAGGCTCTGTTCCTCGACTTTTTGAATTCATTGGGTAACTCCGGCCGGTTTGCTTTCAGTGTGCCCACGACTGTAATCCTCTGTTTCAGTAACTCCAAGCTTGTTGACAGACTCGTAAAATAGTTGTCCATAGTCACGTTGCGTCCCAGAACGAAGAGTGGCTCGAGTATACGGAGAACAACATCGTTTACTTTGTTGCATTGTTGAAATGGCCCTTCTGGCTGAGCTCCGGCGTAAACCTCAAAGTTGTAAACGTAAGGGAACTTTGTATCAACCACCATGTATATTTTTATACCAAACTTATCAGGTTTGTTTGGGATATACACGATGAATCCACAACGTCCCCTAAATCCTACAAGTTGTTCATCCAACGTAAGATAGTCGCTGGGAGTAAAATTATCGCGGCAGTTCTTCACCATTTTTTGAGTGATTGTTCGAATGGGTGCCAGTTTATCAAAGCGACGTCGTTCATCTCTGTCATTTACATCGTCAAATCGAAGGACACGTAAAAGAAACCTGAATCGGTTTATTGACATTGTACAGTACACGAACTGCAGCCCTGTACCTTCTAAATTGTCCCAGAAGTGATTGAGATTACGACGACCCGAATGCGAGACTCCAATGCCTAGCAACAATCCAATTAGCGCTTTTATTTCAACTAAATCAGTTCTCTTTGCGTCTCTCTCTCTCTGGTACTGGTTCTGTATCTTATCTATGTAAATATTCGTGCAAGTAACTAAGATTTCAAAAATACTTTCATCAAAAAAATAGAACGAAACAAGATAACGACGTTTCGGCATTTCTTGCAGCACCCTTTGGCCCTGGAGGTCTAAATCGGATATTTTGAGATCTTACCCGGGTTGCAGAAGGACATGTTTTACTCCAGCGTGTTCCATTTCTAGATACATAAATGTCGTCGCGTGTATTGTTTTGAGCGAGCTCAGAAAGAGGCATGTCATCTTCAGACGATGATGCTTAGTCTTCGCTTACAGCTTCCTGTACCTGATGCCTGTCTTCCTGCTCCATCGGTTGTACTTCTTCTTCCCCACCATCCGATTCACTTTGAATCACTTCCTCGTTCTCAAATTCTTCATGCAACCACTGAATCACGCGAGATTCCATGATTGGGTCCATTTTTTCGCTGATACAAAGTAATAATAGTTATCCAAACACCATAACATATTAAATAGCAATAACTATATTGTTCATTTGTCAAACATAAACATAAAATGTTTATACATAATGGATTAAAAAAGTCAAAAAAGAAAATGTTTACTTACATTCGGTTTTATTACGCCAATACTCGCACGTACTACAATAGTAGAAGACGCACTTTGACACGTAATTACAAGAACGTGCGCTTACGCTGCAAGTGGGCGCCGTACTAATCTGTTCCGCGACTTCCGCGATTTTGTCGACGAGGCTTATCTAGGAGGGCGGGGGGTCATCAGGTGTGAGAATGAATGAATGGCGCTAAAATAAGTAAGTGCATTCTACTATAGTAGAGCGCGCGTGCACTCTAGTGTTAAACTTATCAAGATATGTTGATAAATACTAGATATGTTGATAACTGCTAGAAGTAAATTTTTAGAGCCAAGTTCATATTTTTTTTTGTCACGAAAATTGTTTGTGATCATGTTTTGGGATCATAAGCTATCTCATAAATATGATCAAAATTAACATATATTTTTTGTGTTGCCACAAAGGTTATATTACGGCTCAACTGATTTTTTTAAAGAACCTTATATGGCGCCTCACCTCGCCTTAAACATTATGCCGCGGCGGGATTCGAACCATGGAACTGCTGCGCGGCAGGCCATAGCCAATGCCACTGAAATATTGAAGCAGTGATGGCTCAGTATTAATTCAGTAGCTATGTACTTTCTTTCTGGCCAGTCATCAACACTGTAACGAAGTACTTGTGATAGTGTCCTATCAATTTTCGTCTGATAATTTATTTTGTAAGGTATTTTTGTAACACTTGTAAATGTAAGTGCGTTTTCCTGCTCTTACTTGCTGCACTAAGTATTCTTCGTCACTGTCTCCGTCTATTTCACAATCTTCGAAAACGTTTTCCGTTGACGATTTCGACATTGATTAGTGGGTTTCCTCGTCGCCACTGCTAGATATGTTATTAATTAAAACACTGGTTTCATGGATGGAGTTTTATTGCAAAATCACAAGTCATCCTTTTGTACCAGAGAGGAGTGTTAGTGACCGAGAGTATTATAAAATTACAAATATACTATAGGAAAAATTTAAGTCTTGTGCGGGATTCGAACCCGCGACCATTCACCCCTTTAGCCGGGGTATGTTCTAACCAATTGAGCTAACATGACATGACGTCATAACTCAAATCTTATCTATCGTTCTTTAACCATCGTATCGGGATGAAGCGACATCTATAGCTATAGTACAACTTACGTTGTACTAACAAGACCAAAGTAATTTAATCCGCATAGCAGGGTTATTTCAAACATAACAATCATCATCATCAGCCGGAAGAGGTCCACTGTTGAACAAAGGCCTCCCCCATATAACGCCACAAAGAACGGCTAGTAGCCACTTGTAACCACTGGCTACCCGCGACTTTCACGATGTCGTCAGTCCACCTGGTGGGGGGCCTACCAACTCTACGTCTTCCGGTGTAGTGTGGTAACCGCTCGAGAACCTTTCTTCCCCATCGGTTATCAGATCGTCGAGCAATGTGGCCCGCCCATCGCCACTTCAACTTGCTAATTCTGAGAGCTATGTTCCGGATTTTATCACGCAAAGAAACTCCGAGCATAGCTCTCTCCATAGCTCGTTGAGCGACTCTGAGCTTGTCTATAAGGGCCACAGTTAGAGACCACGTCTCAGTGCCATAAGTCATCACTGGCAACACACACTGATTGAAGACTTTGGTCTTCAGGCTCTGCGGGATCTTCGACGAGAAGATGTCGCGTAACTTCCCGAACGCTGCCCATCCGAGTTGGATTCTTCGGGCGACCTCTTTGTCGAAGTTGGACCTACCTAACTGGACAGTCTGTCCCAGGTAAATGTAATGGTCAACAACCTCGAGCGTATCGTTCCCAACAACTACAGGTACGGGTGCAACATGGACATTAGACATAATTTTCGTCTTGTCCATGTTCATTTTAAGACCCACCTGTTGGGAAACTCTACTGAGGTCGCTGAGCATTGTACTGAGTTCCTCAAGCTACTCTGCCATAATGACTATGTCATCGGCGAAACGAAGGTGAGTGATGTATTCGCCATAGATGTTGATGCCAAATTCTTTCCAGTCCAAGAGCTTAAAAACGTCCTCCAACGCATTTGTGAACAGTTTCGGAGAAATAACGTCTCCCTGTCTCACGACTCGTTGCAGTTGGATTGGTTCCGTGCTCTTGCGTCATGTTAGCTCAATTGGTTAGAGCATACCCCGGCTAAATGGGTGGATGGACGCGGGTTCGAATCCCGCACATGACTTAAATTTTTCTAATCGTATATTTGTAATTTTGTAATGTAATCCGCATAGCAGGCGTTATTGCAAACATAACAATATTAAGACCGAGAGTATATATATATGCGAATCAGTGGACGAGATAAACAACGGGTTGGTGGAAGCTGTCCAAGCGGTGGGGTCTCAGTTCTTCAAGACCCCGCGCCAAAATACACCAAAGAAAATTTTAGAAGAAGTCAAGTTGAAAGAAGTATGTAGGTTGCAATTGAGCAGTTTGGGGACTGGTAACGTCTCCGAAATGTTAAAAAAAAAATTTTGGTCAAAGCCAAATGAGAGGTTTTATGGACAACTATACACCTCGACACGAGAACCCGTTGTCAGTGCTAAACAGACAAGATAGCTAAACTGACCCGACAATATACCGACGACCATTCTAATCTCGTAAGCTGATATCCCGGATATCAGCCTCTACGAGATTATAGAATGGCTCTCGAACAACTTGAGAAAAACAAGGCGCCAGGTGATTACTGAATTGCGACAACTGTTGAGAGCGGGTGAAAAACCGGAACTCTCAGTCCTCCAGAAGTTATGTAATTCTGTCATCCATGAAGGTAAAATGCCAGAAGTTTAGTGGTACCGTTCTTCAAAAAAGGTGACAAGACCTTGTTCAAGAATGAGATGCCATGTTATGCAATGAACCGGGATTTAAACAGTGAACCTTGAAGAATTGTAGGTTTAAAAAAATACATATTGTGCATAAACCGCTCGTCTCATTTGTTCAGCTGTGGTAGTATTGTGGACAACCACTGGGAGTAGACAATGTGCGCGGCATTCTGTAATACGATTTAATTAGTAAGTAACTGATTACTATTAATTAGTTACTTACTATATAAAAATATAGATAAACATAAGATTGGTACCAATGAGTCACTGGGACACTGTGTACTACACTGTATTGGTTCATTGTTTACCAACCCCCTCTTGATGCATTTGAGGTTATGTAGCTACTAACCAGGCAACCAATTAATACTTTAGGCACATTTTGAAGAAGCCTAAGGATACGGTTTATGATTTCAATAAGACACACATTCTATAAACCTAAACCCAAAAAACGTAGACGAAAAGTACTTACGTGAATTTTTAAAACTTTCTCACTGATAAATACACAAAATTTACGTAGCGTGTCTGTACTTTGTCGCGACTCGCCGACGACTGGGCACGGCAGCACCGTAGTCAAAGCGCGTCGCTACATGTACATATTTTACATTTCCCAAGTTATTTAGAGCTGGGTTGGGTGGCTCAGTTTAACACTGATTTATTAATTAACACCTTACCCACCTAGACTGGACCTGGATTATGTATAATTGTATTAAACAATATCTTTCAAACAATTCTAAAACGATAACTTCATTGAGGAGTTTTTCAGTTTTGCGTTTTGTTGGAAAGTGGGGGAATTGGAGCCAGAAAAAAATCCGGACGAGAGCTTAAAACATTGAAGATGTAGGACAGAGTTTTGATCGTCTGCAGTGTGTTTAGCTGTGGTGTTATCGGGTTCGTTCTAATGAGGATGAACAGTGTAACACCACAGCTAAATAGACGGAAATGAGAAATATTCCAGTCGTTTTAAATCCAGATATTGCTTTGTGCATCCTTTGAATATGCTGTGTTGAATAGTCCAGCAAATTCGTATTAAGTTATTTTAACGATGTTTCTTGATTTAATGTAAATGTCGCATGCCTTCCTGTAAGCCGCCTTTAGTGCACCAAAAAAGTCACATCTAATAGTTGTAATGTGATGAAAGCAGAGGAATAATTAATACCGTTATATGATTATTTTTGGTCATCTCATAAGCTTCTAGTGTAGCATGACTGTTGTGGTTGTCCATAATTAGCAAAATCTGTTTTTCGACTGCAGGTCTTGTACATTTAATGAATTGTTGAAGCCATATAAGGAAGAGCTGCTCATTAGTCGATCCGTTATGAAAACAAGCGGCAGCTCCTGGGGGTCCATCACGTTCCAGCTTTGGAGAATGTCGTTGTAGCGGAAAAATTTATAAAGGGAGCACATAAGTGCTTCTTGCACAAATTGCTGTTACGTTTCTACATAGTTTCCATGTAGTTACTGCAATAACACTCTTTCGACACAAAGAATAAATTGTTTGAATTATTGTCTTACGTTATATGAAAGGCCGCCTAACTGACGCTAATCCTTCTTGGGAATGCTTCCGGGGTTGGTATACCCACTATAAATGGATAATCATGGCATGTACGTTGCGCGTATAATATGGCACGTTGTACTTCCAAAGTGCAGGAATATCTTACACAAAATGACATGAGTGGTGGCATGCTGCTCATTATAATGTACTACAAAACTAAAAATGTGTTGGGATATGAAATAAAATAGCATTTTTATTATAATGAATAGATTAGGGCGTTACTTTGCGGAAATCCATATTTGATAACAACAAATATTTTTTATTATCAAGTATGGATCATTCTCGATCGTGCGCTCGTAGAGTCAATGCCTCCTGAGGATACTTCGTGTAGAAGCGACACGCGTCGAAAATTCTTCCGGTTTGGCTGCGTGGCGTTTGTGACGTCACGTCGGCTTAACAGGTAAATTAGTTGAAATATTAATTAAATGTTTTCTTAAAATATTGTTAAAATATTTGTTATTATTAGCATTTTTATTAGTATACATCATTTATTTCATTCTAAATCTTCCCTTATGACGAAGTCATCTAATATTCTAGGTTAGCCTGAACAACATCTTCGACCACATCATCACTTACCATCAGGTGAGATAGTGGTCATAGGCTAACCTATCAGCAATAAAAAAAAATATGCTGCCGAAGGTAATATATTGTCTTGATATTTAGCCCATTAAAGGTCCTACAATACAATTGCAACTGTATTCTGTAATGCCTTCCCTTCCATTTAAAATATTTTCTGTTAATATATAAACGTAATATTGGCGTCTGTCAATATGTCTCGATTTTATTTTGCCTTATTATTGAAGAATTTTTCCCACTGCCTCTTAAAGGCGCGGGCCCACCGCGGTGCACGGAGAGGCTACGCACGTGTATTAAGCTTCGCTTTGGAAGAAAATGTATGTGGTTGTGTCCACTGCAACCCACGGAGAAGCTACGCATGAATTGACGTCATTGATACATGCGTGGCTTGCTCGAATAGGCGGTTACATAGCTCAACGCTGTCGACGTGGGTCTACGTTTCCACTGGAGTACACGAATATGACCGTCGACTATGTACAGATCACTTATCGCAGCGCAGTTTTCAGTTATACACCTTGTGGAACGGACGCATTTCATGTTTCTCGTATATATCGTATCGAGATACTGATAGAATGGCATTGACACTGACTGCTAGACAGTTCTTCTGACGATGAATCCGAAAGTGAAATTGATGATCTAATCTTGGGTGAATTGCAAAAGAAAACACCGGTTCTGGATTGAAAATCATATTAAATCTATACTTATAATAAAACTGTAACAGGTCCAATTCTGTACATAACAGATACTTTGCAAAAAAAAATTTGAGTGTAGCTGCCAAAACTGTATTTTTTTTTATTTTTGTCTGTCTGTCTTTCTGTCTGTCTGTCTGTCTGTCTGTCTGTTGTAACGGAACATACCTTGGAAAGGAAGTTCCGTCACTAAAGACGAATAATATAGGTAAAGAATCTAAAGATCAAAAATAAATTATTCATTCTTAGTAAAAAGTTTTAATAGACAATATTTGTGTATAACTAACCTAACTACTAACCTTATTGAATTTTTAAATCAATAAAGAGATTCCAGGATCTCATTTTATGTTCAAATAATAACAGGCAATGAATATTTTGAAAAAAAAGAATACGATAAAATTCAATCTAGAGGATCTGTCAACAAGGCAGGAATCGAAAGAAAAATTGGTCATAGTAAATTCTCGTGCTTTAAATATTTTACTTTTTTTACTACAATTAACTTATGTACACACAATGTAGAGGAAATGTTGTTTAAATTCCGACAAGGAAAGGTGACTAACAAGGTGAGTAGATTAGTAATATACGTGAAATAAAACATATAAAACGTAGCAAAGCAAAACTTAGATATATCTAATATCGTTTGGGAAACAATATGTTCGGAAATTTGTGTTTTCATATAATATGCGGATATTTAATTTCCTTTGCATGGTCGAGAGGCCCTTTTAATATTGATATTTTGTAGAAAATTTGCCATGGAAATTGATCTTATAAAAGGTATTTAATTCTTTTTAAAGATTAATCTGTATCTTAGAATTATTCTGCACTGTTCCTTACATGAATTCGCATTCCTATGTCAAATTACAGAGGTGAAGTTACTGGAACAAAGTTATCCTGAGAACATCATATTCATAAATAATACCAACGATTTAAAATAAAATTATCATAAAACTGTTCAAGCCGATAAATAAAATCAAATATGCAAATGTATGCCAATGCTAAGTCTTGGGTCTTTCAGTTCAAATGTAATGCAATAGTAAACTATATACATTTTGAGTTCAAATCCTATTCCAATGTTTGATGAACATTATTCGAGAGAATTTATTTTGTCTAAGTACTAATGCTAACTTATAAAGGTATATGATTATTCTACTCAAGTATTTAGATTGATATTATAATGAATGCTTTATGCTTGTTCAACCAAGATGGATTGATATTTTTTTACGACAAGAATGAGGCATATAAGTCCTCGTACAACAATATGAAGTTTAAATTCTATTCAACCATGATAATACATTGTTGAACATTAGTGCAAATGCGACCACACCTATAAGTCTTTCTGCTGTAAGGATGAAAGATGTTATATTCGACATGAGAAAATCAGAGGGAAGATAATTCCTCTTAACCTTATATATTCATATTTGAGTACTTGAGTCTGAGTAAAAGTATAATTTACTTTTGATATCACAAACACGTGATTTTACAAAACTTAGGCAAAGTAAGTCCTAAAATATAAAACCAAACTTTTCATTTATTTATTTATTTATTTATTCATTATTTACATCAAAAACTTACAGTCCAGGACCTAAACGTTTATGAGCTATAGTTACGAATAAAAACATAAGTCAGGTATGTGTCGTATACAATTTTCCAACATAACATTAAATTTAGTATGAAATAAATCGATATCTGGCTGACGGCTTAAGAGGTCATTCAGTAGTCTGAGTGCGTGATGTGTGGGCGCGTGTCGCGAAGTGTCTGTGCGCGGGGTGACTAGCGGCGCGAGCAGGGGCGCCGTGCGGCCGCGCATCTGTGCTCGCACACGTGACTCGTGCCCAGGTATAAAGAGTCCACATTGAGACAACGCGGTAGGGTTATCTATTCCATTATTTAAGAGCTGGTAGTAATGAAAAACGAGTGCACACTTTCGCCTCAACTCAAGCGTATGCAATCCTACCATACCGCTAACAAATAAGGAGGGATATGACCAACTGGGATAGTACCCATAGATCTTCCTATAAATAAACCTTGCAAATTTCCTTTGAAGACGTTCTAGCAACAGCGTATACTTTTTTTCGTGTGGGTCCCAAATCAACGCATTAAATTCTAATTTGCTGCGCACTAGAGCATAATAGAGAGACAATATAGTACTCTTATCATTGAATCTAGCCGATTGCCTCATCACAAATCCTAATGATTTATATGCTCGCTTACACAACTCCGTAATGTGGGTATTAAATGTGAGTTGAGTATCGAGCGTGAGTCCCAAGTCTCGCATCTCCATGACGCGCTCCAGCGGGGACCGATACATTTTGTAATTATGAATGTGGGGTGAGCGTGATCTTGTGAAAGTTATTATTTTACACTTTGAAATATTAAATTCTAACCTGTTCTGCTCACTCCACTCGACAACACTATCAATATCACGCTGCAACGCTTCACAGTCTGCGACACCATCTATACCTAAGAATAACTTCAAATCGTCAGCGAACATAAGGCATCCAGCCGCTCTAACAACATCAGGCAAATCGTTGATCATGATTGAGAACTGGGTCGGTCCTAATGTGCTTCCTTGGCTAACTCCTGAAAGAGTGACATATGGATCTGATTGGTATCCTAGGTACTGAACAAATTGTATCCTGTTATAAAAATAATTGCTAAAGAGTTTAAGTAGATTAGTACAGAACCCAATCTCAGCAAATTTTTTTAGAAGTATGTCATTATGTACGCGATCAAAAGCCTTTTTCAGATCAAAGTATGCTGCATCTACCTGCCTATTTCGATCCATGCTGATCGTCGTGTAGTCCACAAAATTGATCAGGTCAGATCATTGAAATCAATTATAATATTGATAGTATTATGATACTCAGAAACACATTCTATTTCAAACTGAGAAATATCATATCAATGAAATTAACTAATAAGATATGTTATATTTACGAATTTTGTAAAAGGAACTCATTAAATGGATATTATGAATTTTCCAATAATGAGATAAAATAGGAAGTTAAGCAGTATTTGATTTAAGGAGAAGGCATTACCTAAGTGAACCGATGAGCATTGGTGTCGTGCACCGTAAAGGAGGCCTTCTTAAACGTACACCAGGGGTTGCAAGTCCCTGGCACTTAGAATCTGAACCTTTCCTTATAACTGCTAACTAAAATACGATGGATCCATCTAATTATCAAATTTGTAATTTATCAAATAATCAAATTATACAAAACTAAATATTATAAAATATCTACTTGCTAGTATACTTCCAATAAACGTTATACTTCCAAAATGTAATAGAGTAGAAGTCGAGAGTCAAAGTAAACTAGGAACTATCAGTCTAGTCCATTCTACTACTCTTTTAATTAGACCAACTTTAAAATAATTCAATTTAATTTAATCAAAATTTATCATATAATTTTGTACAATATATTTTCTTATTTTAATATTCATTTTATTGACGTTGTGAATATAATTTGTGGAAGTTCTAATTAAATGGACAAATTGTACTTTGAAATATAATATTCATTTTTTTTGTAATTTTATTTATATTTTCGATGAATCTGATAAGTTCGTATAGGTATAGTTATTATTTTAGTTAATCCAACACGGATTAAGTAGTATATTAATTAAATTAATTTTAGTCTAACCTTGCCTATTTAAATCTTTGAATGATTGAAATCAATTATAATATAAAGTAATTACGGAGTTCATTGATTATCCTTTTGGTATATTTCCTTTGTCAGTCTCTCTCACATAACATAATTATAGTTAAGTTAAACATCTTAGTTTTCTAGAGTTAAACACTAGTTTACTATGTTATGTATTTTAGAGGAAATATCTTCTAATACATTTCACTAGCTTTACTAGTTAAGCAGCTAAGCACCTTAGGTTCTTATTATTAAACTATACTATGTTTTGCAATTTTGAGGAAATCTTAGGTAATCTTAGGAGTCATGACAATATATTACGTGTACATCATTCAAGTAAATTCTAGTTTCATATTGTTTTCCTAACAATAGTCTTGCAAAGTTACTTATGCTATTTTAAGCTTAATTCTATATTACCTATTTATCTAGATTTTATGTCAGTTTTTCCGGGTACCTATTTGTAAAGTGAGATTATCTACAATATTAATTTATACACGTGGTTGTAAATTTAGGTTCTGTACTTTAGGTTCCATATACCTACTTTTATCTGTTTTAAAAAATATAAACATTGTTTTTCATTGTAATTTCTCACAGATTTCTATAAGAAACATATTTATTCTCATACAAAATTATTTAACTTTTAATGATTTTATTTAACGATTCAATTTGGCCTTATTGATACTTCGCTTATAATTGCTTTGCCTTGAATTTATGGTCCAGAAAAATTTACTTATAATTATCTCCTATGTAACTTCTTTAACAATGATCTTCTTAATTTTAGACTTCAGGTTCCCTCATATTCACTATTGGTCTTAGATACCTAATTCCAATATTTTAAGAGATATATATTATTCTCTGTTCACTAATTCGGAATGTCTACGTTATTCTGATAAAACATTCAAATTCCATAACTTTACATAATCAAGTGTACAAATAATATTCAAAATTATATTAGAGTGAAAAGATATAAATTTTCTGTAAAATTACTAAAGTATAAATACTTAGGTATCTTTATGATTTTTATTTTAATTATAAATTTCAATTTGATAGATTTCTAATTATCGGTTAAGTAGATACTATATAGGAGTATTATCTGTTAGGTTAGTTAAATTCTTTCTTAAGTACCTTAAAAGAAAATGGATTACTACAATAGGTCACTTCTTAAGGTCTTGCCATTATACTAGACGATTCACATGCCATATTTCAAGTCGCAATAATTTTAGAATATACAAATATATTAAATACATTATTTTAGGCTACTTTAGTACTTTGAAATTTTGGAATCAGAATTTTTAGTCAAGCACGATCGTTAAGTTTAAGCAAAAATAGGATCAGTTTTGGGATCAGTTCAATTTAGGTCTTGTAGTTTAATTTAGATAATTTAGGTGTTTACGTGTATTATTTTATTGGTAATGTTTCTGTGTTAGTTAATTTAATAATTTATTTATTGAGATTAATTTGGAGATTTTAAAATTCAGAAAAAAAAAACAGTAGGGGGGGCGGTTACACTGTATCCCGGCCGCGCATCACTCCAAAACTACTGAATGGAATTCAATGAAACTTAACACGATTTGAGTTCATACTACGAAGAAGGTTATTGTATACTTTTTATCCCGAAACTCAGCACGGTTCCCTCGGGAAAGGGGATGAAAGTCAAAATGTTACTTAGTTGTAATTAATGAACGCATAGTCCGATTTCAATTATTCTTTTTTGTTAGAATAGTAATGAGTGAGCCTGGAACCCCATGGGCAGCCTGGCACCCCACGGGCAGCCCAGCACCCCATGGGCTACTGAAAGAAATTCAATGAAACTTAACACGATTTGAGTTCATACCACGAAGAACGTTATTGTATACTTTTTATCCCGAAATTTAGCACGGTTCCTTCGGGAAAGGGGATGAAAGTCAAAATGTACACTTAGTTGTAATTTATTAACGCGTAGTCCGATTTCAATTATTCTTTTTCGTTAGAATAATGATGAGTGAGCCCGGAACCCCATGGGCAGCCCGGCACCCCACGGGCAGCCCAGCACCCCATGGGCTACTGAATGGAATTCAATGAAACTTAACACGATCTGAGTTCATACCACGAAGAACGTTATTGTATACTTTTTATCCCGAAATTCATAAACAGGTCATAAGTATTGTCACACAGTAAAAACTTTTCTTTTAGAATGCTGGCCTCAAAAAAGTTTATTGAATTCGAATTTCGAATTGTTCATGAAAATAAAAATGTATACTTTTTAGAATTTTACTCATTTGTAAATATGGAGTGGACGCTTAAAGAAAACCGTGTTGCAGTTATTGCGTTGCATCGTTGCGGTTACGCGCCAATTCAAATTTTTGACATACTGAAAAATTTTAATAAAACCAAAAGATTCGTTTATCGTACCTTCAAACGATACAATGAAGACTCTAGTGTAGATGACAGGTCAAGATGTGGTCGCCCTCGGTCTGTTAGGACTCCAGCAGCGATAAAAGCTGTGAAGGCGCGAATTCAAAGAAATCCCAAACGTAAGCAGAAACTGTTGGCCCTTCAGATGGGGTTAAGCAGAACCACGGTGAAAAGGGTGTTAAATGAAGACTTAGGGCTTGGGGCATATCGAAGAAAAACAGGACATCGTTTAATGCTCGTCTAATGGACCTGAGACTGAAGAGATGCCACGCTTTGTTGAAGCGGTACGCGGGAAAAATAATCGGGAAATTCTTTTTTCGGATGAATTTTTTTTTACCGTAGAAGAGAGCTACAACAAACAAAATGATAAGGTGTACGCACACAGTAGTGAAGAAGCGAGCAACCGTATTCCGCGTGTCCATCGAGGTCATTTTCCATCCTCGCTCATGGTATGGTTGGGAGTTTCTTATTGGGGCTTAACAGAGGTACATTTTTGTGAGAAAGGTGTAAAAACCAATGCAGTTGTGTATCAAAACTGATGAACCTTATGTCCTGATGAACCTTATGGAACCTTTTTCTCATACCATGTTCAATAACAGGCACTGGGTATTCCAACAAGATTCGGCGCCAGCTCATAGAGCGAAGAGCACTCAAGACTGCCTGGCGGCGCGTGAAATCGACTTCATCGGGCACGAAGACTGGCCCTCCTCCAGTCCAGATTTGAGTCCGTTAGATTACAAGATATGGCAACACTTAGAGGAAAAGGCGTGCTCAAAGCCTCATCCCAATTTGGAGTCACTCAAGACATTCTTGATTAAGGCAGCCGCCGATATTGACATGGACCTCGTTCGTGCTGCGATAGACGACTGGCCGCGCAGATTGAAGGCCTGTATTCAAAATCACAGAGGTCATTTTGAATAAACTTTATTGTCATAAGAATCTATGTTTTGTTAAGTTCATTTTGGTATATAAATGGTTACATAATGAATAAACTTGTTTAAATTATTTTATATTAAACATGTGACAGAATTTATGACCTGACTGTGTATATAAAAGCCAAGTGAAAAAAGTTACTCCGATTTAACTAAAAATCAATATCTTGGTTGTTCTGGATGTCCTCATTCCAAATTCGGAACTTTTTTTCGTACGCCTGCCAAGTGAAAAAAGTTACTCCTATTTGGCTGAAAATCGGTATCTAGGTAGTTCTGGACGTCCATATTACGTATATGGAATTTCTTTTTTGATGAAGTCTGCCAAGCGATAAAAGTTACACGAATTTGGCTGAAAATCGATGTCTAGGTTGTTCTGGACGTCCTCATTCCGAATTCACTGTGAATATGACCTGACTGTGTATATAAAAGCCAAGTGAAAAAAGTTACTCCGATTTAACTAAAAATCAATATGTAGGTTGTTCTGGATGTCCTCATTCCAAATTCGGAACTTTTTTTCGTACGTCTGCCAAGTGAAAAAAGTTACTCCTATTTGGCTGAAAATCGGTATCTAGGTAGTTCTGGACGTCCATATTACGTATATGGAATTTCTTTTTCGATGACGTCTGCCTATTGAAAAAAGTTACTCCTATTTGGATGAAAATCGGTATCTAGGTAATTCTGGACGTCCATATTAAAAATTTGGAATATCTTTTTCGATGACGTCTGCCAAGTGAAAAAAGTTACTCCGATTTGGCTGAAAAGCGATATCTAGGTAGTTCTGGACGTCCATATTACGAATTTAAAATTTATTTTTCGATGACGTCTGCCAAGTGAAAAAAGTTACTCCGATTTGGCTGAAAAGCGATATCTAGGTAGTTCTGGACATCCATATTACAAATTTAAAATTTCTTTTTCGATGACGTCTTCCAAGTGAAAAAAGTTACTACGATTTGGCTGAAAATCAATGTCTAGGTAGTTCTGGACGTTCATATTACGAATTTGGAATTTGTCATTCGATGACGTCTGCCAAGTGAAAAAAAAACTCCGATCTGTCTGAAAATCGATATCTAGGTTGTTATTTATTTATTTATTCAATTAGTACCGCACAAACACGAATTACACTAATGATAGGAATAATGATACATATGATTAATTATACAAATTAATGATTAATATTTGCACGTCATAGATAATTAAAATATAAATTCTGGATGTCAAATACAATATTAAAATTAAATGTCTATTAATTTCAATTAAATCATACTTATGCAGTCACAGATTATGCTGAGTACCTACACAAAAACAAAGTCAATTAAGAAATATATCAAATGTCATGTTAGTTTAGATGTACACAAAAAATAAAATTATAATATATTAAAATGTCATATAAACATGACATATCCAATAAGATCAATGATAATATAGTTTTCCTAATTGGCTATAGTTAAATTGCCTCACAATAGGTCAAACATTCTGCCATGATAATTTTCCACTCACCTGCAAGCAGATCACAATCTGGCTTAGAGTCAAGGAGATCATTGAGCGCGGCAAGGGATCGCGGTATCGGGGATGTCTTGTGAGCTACAGTTCTAGGCTCCGGAACAGCAAACAGTTTATGTTTTCTGCTACGAAAATAGTTGTCGGGCACGAAAAAGCGACATAGCTGCCCAAGAAGATCTGGTGCATCAACTTTACCTTGCAGAATCTTGCACATCATTCCTAATTGATCATAGGTTCTCCTGATTTTTAGTGAGTTGTAGCCCAGGCAACCGAGTAGAAATTCTGTGGGATACATATAAGGGTAGTACCCATATAAGCGCTTGTACAAATATCTGAGGAAGGCTTTTTGAACCTTTTCCAACATAAGGGTGTATTTATCCTCATGTGGATGCCACACACAAGCACTGGCTTCCAGTTTACTGCGAACCAAAGCACTGAAGAGCAACTTAATGACTTCAATGCCTTGGAATTCGCGAGAGTTGCGAAGCACAAAACCGAGGCGCTGGAATGACTGCTTCGTAACCATGACAATGTGATCATTAAAAGTAAGCTCTCGGTCGAATGAGACACCCAAGTCTTTGATTGATGTTACTTGAGTTATCACGGTTTGGCCCAGCTCGTAGTTAAATTCGATTGGGTGTTGCATTCGGCCGAAAGTCATCTGAAAACATTTGGAGGAATTGAACTCCATGTTATTCTCCACACTCCATTGATAAACCCTATCAATATCTGCTTTTAGTTTCAAGCAATCTTCCATCGATTTAATCTCGAGAAAAAGTTTCAAGTCATCAGCATACAAGAGACATTTCGCGTGCTTGACGACTGTTGGTAGGTCATTTATCATGAGAGTAAAGAGCAAAGGACCAAGTATCGATCCCTGACTTACACCGGACCGCGTGTGATAGGGTCGAGAATCGTACAGACCGAGCCGAACTAACTGCTGGCGATCTCGAAGGTAATCTGCAACGAAACGGAGCAGGCTTGGAGTAAAACCCAGAGCGCTCAACTCGTTATGGACGTCGTTATTCTGAATATGTATTTTTTATGATATCGATATCGAGATCTAAAAGAAAAATACATTTTGATCACTACCTACAGTACATTAAATTTGTCGTCAAGTGCCACCTTAAGAGCTGCTATAAAGGCATTTTTACTATTAATTTTTAGAATATGGGTAATATGGGTTGCAAAACCCAAATATTCAATGAACTCAAAATCGAGATATATTACGAGTGTCAATATGATATCTGTCACATCTAAGATCTTTGGCCCAGTAATTTTTAGGATATTTGGTATATAAATATAAAACTAAAATCTGGGAATACGTCATCAACTGTCACTTCGACATCGGTCGTGTCTGCCCATCATTCTGTACGTTTCATTTGCTCATATGTGCTGATTGCTGAATACCAACCCGCACTTGCCCAGTTTTTCATTTTCCATGTACCTAATTGTGACAGCCCTATGAAAAAAGATTAGAATTTTGGACTTTGGAAGCTTTCCTTCTGTACGGTTATTCATTCATGTGCTACTCGTATGTATTATATGTTACTTTCTCATGCTCATTATTTAAGTCATATTTTTATTGCAAATTTCATACCAAGTAGTAATTTTAAAACGTAAGGAGCTATATCATATTGTGTATTTTGGCTTTCGAACGATGCGTGTTGTCTGCGCGGGAGTCCGAAACACACTGTGGTGAGCGACTGTGTAGTAGCAAATTCCGACGGTGCCACGCCACCACCGCGGTGATGAGCAACAAGCGGCCCGTCAAGGCCAATGGGCGTTACCCATGGTTGCCAATTGTGTAGATCAGCTTTTACTCATATTATTGAGTGTAAACAAAAAGACAATGTAAAACAGTGCGACAAACAAATGCTTGGTTTAAAATAACAGAAATATTTTATTCCAATTCGGCCAGCCTTCCCAGGACAACGGAAATCTTCATGAGTTGTTACAGAAATGTAAAAAGCAAGATAAAAAAACAACATTTGAAGCAATGATGGCCGAGCGGTAGTAGCTATGCCGTGCCGCAGGTTCCTGGTTTGATCCCCACCGCCGCACAGTGTCTCGTCTGTACAAGCTAGCGAGACAAAATTATTTTAATTGTTTATATTGCAGATATATAACGCTATTTTTAAAGAAAAATATTGAAAATCTATGTATGTACTGTAACTCATCTCACTTCACAATTTTTTTTTACCATTCTCTCGTTGAAACTTTGATGAGTAGGTATGTCAACCTAGTCCTTTTGCCAGTAAGTAAAAAAAGTAATTCAAATAAGTTACTATTTTTGTGTTTTTTTTGTAGTAAAGGTTTGGTCATAAAAAAATAAAACCAATCATAAATGTGCATAAAATTGTATGGCTAGGTATTTATTTACAATGTCTATATTTGCAAATATAAACCCTCACGGACACGGTGACATAATATTGGAAGAAGCTGATTTATTTCATATAACATTTTATTCGTTTCTTCTTTCGTAATCTAAGCTGTTGTCTCCTTGGCAAAACTGCGTAACGTTTGCGTCACCTCTGCTTGTACGTACTATGTCCCGAACTACCATCACAACCCCATTTCCTTATCAACGTATAATATGAACGAGGTAACAAACTTTTATAAACTTCAGGCTGAGCGCCAACAAACCGTGCCAATAAATTTAAAATAGCCTTCAGTTTAATTTCAGCTGGAGATGCATTCACAGATATGTATGCTGTCAGAAGGGCAACAAAACGTTTTAGTCTGACCTAAGCTGTACAATGACGGATATATTTGATTCCCGCCTTCATTGACCATTTCCTAGTTTGTTTTTATGGTTAACAAGTCGATTTGGAGTCTACATAATAAGCTAAAGCTTCGTCTGGAGTAAACTACCTACTTTGTTCTGAGCACTTATTCTGCTTTGAACTTTCACCGACTTCTTTAATTTTTTAGCCTCACTTCGATGTTTACTATCAGCTAATTCTGCAGCTGTAGCTAGCTCATTGGCATTTTGAGTTTTTAAAAGATCTTCTACTCTCCGTCTCCTTGTTTTCGTTGATGAGTCAATAAATGATGGCTTACAGACCGAACTTCGGATGATGTTGTGTGCGTGTGGACTGAGTGACCACATTTTTTTTGTTTATTTTTGTTAAGTTAGTAACTTCAAGATTTAGTAAAAGTCATAAAATAATTTGTAAAATGCGTATTGAAATTTTTAATGAATTAATAATGAAGTTATGACTCTTAAACTATGGTATCTCAGTTCACACACTCAAAATTCCAAATCTGCGTAACTCTGCCGCCGTGTCCAATACTAATATGACAGTCGTGGATTATTTGAAAAGTTTCGTCCAAGTGAGCATAATGCATAATGGGATCACCTTCGTTTTCCACCGGAACTATTAGTTTTTCTGAAGCTTTGACGACATCGTATCTTGCTAAGCGCTGGTAATCTTCAGGTGTTTTCTTAGTCACCTTGTTCTTAGATTCTTTAACTTTTAAAATTAAAGACAAATATTGATAATTTGTTAACAACTGATTATTTTTTCCTTTACGTGCAATAAGACCAGTGATAGTTTCATAGACACGTTTTTTCATTTCATCTGCCATCATCAGACACGAAAACAAATGTAATACTCGCGAAAATTCCGGAACACACAACGCGACCTCTCATTACAAAACGAAAACGAACACTATTGCGTCAGCCACAAAATGGCAGCGATCGCGCCACGCGGCAGCGGGATGAAGTGCGGGAGGGGTAACAAGTCGGCTAGGCCATATTATTACTTTGGCTAACTTTGACACGCTATTATGAATAATGTCCAGATAAAGTGATTAATTTATTACATTGTCTAGTCAATTTGGCTATTATAAATAATGACCAGTCATTATGTATAATATCATGAATAGATTTAGGCGTTACTTTGCGGAAATCCATTTTTAATAATAACAAATACTTTTAAAATGTTTTAAGAAAACATCAAATTAATATTTTAATAAAACACTTAAAAAATATAAAAATATATCTAGTGACAATTCCGCTTAATTTTCCTGCTAAGCCGACGTGACGTCACAAACGCCACACAGCCAAACCGGAAGAATTTTCGACGCGTTTCGCTTCTACACGAAGCATCCTCAGGAGGTCTTGACTCTTCGAGCGCACGATTCTCGATCGTGCGCTGCTGTCACTAGATATATTTTTATATTTTTTAAGTGTTTTATTAAAATATTAATTTGATGTTTTCTTAAAATATATTAAAAGTATTTGTTATTATGTATAATATCCATTTAATCACTATGACTGTAACATATATACCTACCTACATATATACATGTGTATATTTAGCCAGTGTCATGTTTGAGAAATAACAGTTTTACAGATATTTTCAAGTACAAAGTAGGTCAAATCAAAATCAGAGCCAAGTAAAATGTTGTGGTTAAGACAAAGGTGAGTCATTCATGCCTTGTTGAAGTGGTGGAAATTTTACAGGAATTTTTCATGGAGTTCAGAATAAATCACCAAAAGTTATGTTTTTTACGTTGTAGTACTTGCTTACTTTTGTGCACGATAATAAACACTCAATGAATCATTCTACATCATAATTTTCCATATCAAAACTCAAAGGAACACTAGGTTTAGTAAAAAATACAGTCCCCAAAATTGACTTTTCCTCTCGTACTCTTTCCCGCCTAAATCTTCCACTAGATATTTTGGAGGGCAGTAATGAGATTTGAATTTGGAACATGTAATATAGTGCCTTTATGCACTCTACGAGATTATACGAGAATATTGTATGAAAAACTTACTGACCATTTTGAACACTGTTGGTACCGTCGTCGCTGCGTCGGTATGTGTAGTATTAAAAAACACAAATGAAACGCGCACGCACCGAATACCTATTTCAAACAAATTAATGACGCGAAACTTTCGTTCTCAAGATAAAAAAGAAAAATTATAACGACAAAGCAAATATAACCGAATTAGACTCTAATGTTGTCTTAGGTTTTCGCGATTATTACACATTGTAATTAAACAACTTTAATCCTTTAAGGGCAGAAGCTCCTGGCTGGAATGAAAAAATAACACTTGTATGTGAAAAATATAAAAACGTGGTGTCGACATATTCGACACTGCCCTTCAGGGTGTATCGAACTGAGCAAAGCATGGTACAATGCACAATAGAACTTGGCATATCGTGCACTGTATTTTGGATGTTTTTTTAAGATTTTTGCTGCTGCATGCTCTGCAACTTCTGTATTTGGTTAGCTCCATTGGCATGTGAGACACCACATCATTCAACCTCAGTTCATCAGGTATTCCGTGAATGGCCTTCTGTCTACTTGTTGGCCCTTTTGTTTTTTAGTTACAAAGTTGGGCGATTGTGCCACAGTCCTTTTCCTGGAGCTGAAGTTGTCTATCAGGTTACGTGCGAGCACGGTGTGGAAATGCAAGGACGTCATAGGGTTGTGCACTCTGTCATTTTGGGTGTATATTATATAGGCATTTATAATGGCAGAATCAACCAAAAAGTAAAATATTCGCATCCACCATCTTTTACTACGTCTTAAGATGGAGTATGTACCTCTCTTCTGGTCAAATCTATCAACTCCTCCCATTCTTTTGGTATACTCAAGGATTCCTATGGGACAAGAAACGTCAGACTTCGAACCATCCTTCTGCGTTCTTCTACATTTTGTTTTCTGACGGGGATGATAAGCAGTACTCAATACATACACCAATTTAGTATCTTTCCATACAAAAAATGCGACGTTCTGGTTGACTCGCCATTTGTACTCTCCTTTAAGCGGGTTGCAGACCGAAAACTAAGCTATTCCAAAGCTAAGCTAGGGAAGCTAGGCTAAGCCAAACTAAGCTAAGATAGAAATAAATGGCGTGCACAAAAAGAGCTAAGACAAAGCTCAGTTAGTGTTGCGGAGTTCAATTAGACGGACGTCAGGCGCTTGCTATGAATATAATCGATGAAGAAAGTTCCGATGATGAATACGTTACACATAGAAAAAGAAGCTTAATACTGACTTATTATTATTATATAAGAAAACGACATTCTAGACCTTGGATATGTCAACACATTGAATCTCGGCACACAAGTGGAGAGTTTAAAACTTTATTTTACGAATTAGATGATGAACATTTTCAGTTATATTATCGTGTTACAAGAGTTCAGTTTTATGATTTGTTATCATTGATTATCGGAGATATTACTAAACAAGATACTAACTATCGGAACGCTATAACCTCAGAAGAAAGATTAGCTATTTATTTAAGGTAAGCAAAACAATTTTAATTAAAAAAAAACATTTATTTATATGTGTTATTGGTAAATGGCAAAAGGTTACAAATTATCTAAGTTATCGTTTTGAGTTGGCGTCGAAAATGTGGATGATGATGAGTACTTGATAAGTTTATTGATAAGTCTGCCTAGACAAATAACTTTCATAATTTTCCTCTGCTTCGTTTACAATTTGAAAAAGCTTTTTTTTTACATCTCTTTGTATCCAATCGGGAAGCTTTTTAGTTGACTCGCACATACTGTCAAAAAATAAATTTAACGGATGTCTGTGTTTCTCCGCCTCTTTTGCCTCCTCAGCCTTCCGTTGCTCTCTTTGCTCACATCGCTTCATAAAATCGTTATCGACTTTCTGAAGTAAGTCGTTTAATGATGCGTCATCGGCAACTTTTCTTTTTTTTTATCCTTGGTGGTTCGGAAGTATTTTCATTATCATCATTCGGAATTTCTACGAAAATCTCAGTACTTTGACTTTCGGTTGATTTACTGGGCAAAGTATTTTGACTTTCGATCGAAGTACCGGGCAAAGTATTATGACTTTGAGTTGATGTACTGGCCAAAGTATTTTTATCATTAATTGATACGTTACCAGTTCTCTTACGGTTTTTCATGTGGGGTAAAAGAAATTCGAGTAACTCGGCATATTTCCAGTTATTTGCCGGAGAAGCAGCCTGACCACTTTTACTGGCTTTCATCCTTTTGAGTGACTATCGATGACTATCACGTAATTTTTTCCACTCATTCTTCGCAGTTTTCACTGTAACAAACACCAAGTCAAACTTAGTAATAAATATTTATGTGTTTCAGGTTTTTAGCTACAGGCGACTCCTTTAGAACAATTGGATACAATTACAGAGTGGGTAATAATACAGTTTCTTTGATAGTTAAAGATGTGTGCAATGCACTTTGGATTCATTTGCAACCAATATATATGAAGTTACCGACAGAAAGTGAATGGGAAGTAATTGCAGAAGACTTTAATGATAAATGGCAATTCCCTAATTGCCTTGGTGCCGTGGATGGGAAGCATATCTCAATAAAATGCCCTCCTCAGTCGGGTTCTAATTATTTTAATTATAAAAAATTTATTCTGTCGTCCTTCTCGCAGTCGTTGATGCACACAAAAGATTTATTATAATAGACGTTGGTTCAATGGGCCGATTTAGCGACGGAGGTATTTTTGCAGATAGTGCATTTGGCCACAAATTACGAAACGGGCAATTAAACTTGCCCAATCATAAACCTTTAACGCCTGATGGCGATCCAACACCTTTTGTGTTTATAGGTGATCAAGCATTCCCATTACAAAAACACTTTATGAGGCCGTACCCACGGAGTACATGTTTAGATAACAGAGCAAAAAACACCTTTAACTCTCGTCTCAGTAGAGCACGAAATGTAGTAGAAAATGCGTTCGGCATATTAACAGCGCGATTTCGTGTGTTTCGTCGACCATTTGAATGTCAATTGGAACTAGTGGACGTCATTACAAAGACTACATGTGTCTTGCATAATTATTTAATGTCTTCAAGAACGACAACTAGTAACGCCAATACCGTCAATATTGAAGAACAGCAAACTTTAAGATCGGTACAATACGACAACTTACGAGCAACTAGAGAAGCATTTCGTGTCAGAGAGTTATTTTATAATTATTTTAATAATGTAAATTAGATTAAACTTGAAATAAAAAATAATTAAACTCACCGTCTGGTATGTCTGGATTACTTATTTCCTCCACTATTTGTTTCCATACAACATCCTTTTTAATTAAATTGTGATAGTCCTTTAACTGTGTGTTCCATAACATAGGAAATTGTTTAACAACTTCGATAAATTGCTCCATGTTCGCTACGAAACGACCGTGCGTACGACAAAGGACACTGGACAGTACTGGCGAAGGATGTGCGAAGGGCGTGCGGGGAAGGCGGGAGGGACATAGCTTAGCTCGCGTAGCTGCGCATCGACATACACAACTAACATAGCTTCGCATATTTTAGTTAGCTCACATAGCTTAGTTCACATAGTTTGAAACACACGGTCTGCACACAAGTATGGAAAACTGCGTCAGCTATGCGAGCTAAGCTAAACTAACTTAGCTTAGCTCTTGGTCTGCAACCGGCTTTAAGCCAGTACCAGAGGAGGCGGTTTAGGTTCATCTTTCCTTTTTTTTTGGTTTTTTATAAGTTAGGGCAAGTTTGTACGATCTGCGCGTACAGTTGCAGTTGCATAAATATTATTATCAAATAGGTACTGCAACAGCTCAAAGGACGCAAAAAAAATATCAAAGGCGATGTGAGTATTCAAATTCAAATTATTTATTTGTCAGAACACGGTGAGTATATATCATACAATAGCATACTAGGTGGTACAGTAACTTAAATTTCGTAACTCATGTCCTTGCCACATGTGGCATACAAATTTTTTAAAAAAGAATCTAAGTCTATTAATATTGAATACTATTATTTTACAAACAAATGAAATAATTAAAATTGATATATCAAAATATTAATGTCAATGCGTTAAAATTAAGTCAAGAATTATGTGTGGTTGTTGGTTTTTCATAGTCTTATTTCGTCTATATTTATACCGATTATTTCAAAATTACATAATATGTCAGAAAAAGCTGACATTGCTTTTTCTGACATAATATGTACAATTAGTCTATAAATTTACAATTAGTCATTTTATTTTAGTCATTATTAACACAAATCGATATATTCTTGACAATCAGGAATTCATTAATTGTATAGTAACATTTTTGGGCTAATATTCTTTTAAGTTTTCGTTTAAACACTGCAATATCAAGATCTCTTATTTGTTTAGGAATTTTAGTATATAATAAGGGAGCCATACAAAATATACTCTTTAACATAAGTGTCGTCTTAGCGTCTCGTGGGCAAAGTTTCATCTTGTCTTGCGTACGAGTTCGAACGCCAGCATCGGTCCACTCTCCGAACAGATGTTGATTTGATTTAACAAAACATGCTACTTCCAATATATAAAGACACGTTAAAGTCAAAATGTTATATTTTAGGAAATACGGCTTACAACTATCAGTTTTATGAAGATGAAACATTGCCCGGATACATCTTTTTTGAGCCTTGAAAGCAACATCTTTATCATTTGAGTTTCCCCAGAAAATGAGTATTCTCAACCTTTTCATCAATCAGAGTTTTAGATAGTTCTCTTACCATACTGGCTCCTAATCCAACCTCTGTAGTGGCGTCATCTTTTTTTCCAGTATAAATCTCGAACTGATACAAATATCCTTTCAGACTGTCACAGCGCGACCACACTTTGAAACCCTGTTTTATTGTTTTTTTTTGGCATATACTGCTTCAGAGTGCTACGCCCTTTGAATTTAATCATGCACTCATCTATGCTTTGCGATGATGAGCACACTCCACCACTTTGGAAAGCACTATTCAAAATTTTGATCATAGTTCTTATTTTGTAAAGTTTATCATACCCTTCTTCACCTCTTTTGGGCTTTTGACTGTTGTCGTTTAGGTGTTAATTTGCCAAAATCTTTTTAAATCTCTTTACTGTCATAACATTAGCAATCTCTGCAACACGGAACATAGGATCGGAAGACCAGTAGAGAGATATATTTGGAAGTACGTGAATGCCTATGTTGAATAAGTATGTAAAAACGTAATAATTTCTGAAATACTGAGTTAGCAATATTTATAATATTTAGAACAAATCATAAAAGAAAACTTACCTTTTTACTCATTTTTCGCGAAGATGTTCTTGGATGAAATTTGCACTTCAGAAAATAGCCAAATAATGACATAGGATGTCATCAGCTGTCAATGTCAGCCATACTTTTTTTTCTATTTGCGTTTCGTTTTTGCTATGACCTGTCCGAATCGAATACATACTATCGCAGTACCAAACTCCTAGCAGTTTAAAAATAAATCAATAAAAAGTATGGTGTCGAATATATCGACAGAGCCCCATAAAGGGTTAACGGTTTAAATCGCGTATACTTATCATTATTTTTATCCAATTAGTCACCCCGTGACCACGATCACTACAAAGTGTTTGAAACGTGGGGACAAATAAAATGATAAATATACGCGATTTAAACCATTTAAAGTTGTTTAATTACTACGAATTAGACTCACTGAATTTAATATTACGATGAAATGAAATATGGAATAAAATATAAAATAAAACTGGCCTCTTATACTAAAAAGCGTAAAATTACTCGTGAAAGTCGGTATCATATCGCTACAAAGGTTGATCTCAATATTCTGTTCGATACTGAACCGATTTTAATGAAACTTGCACTGTTCCCTAAAAGTGAATACCATTAAAAATCGTCACATAGTTGTGGAGAAATGCATGGAAAAACATACATACAAATATAGAATACCCCTATTAATTCTCGTAGACAGGTAGGTACTAATATTTGTTTGGAGGCCCTAATAGATCACTATAATTATGTGAAGAAGTAGTTTCTATAATTTTACATAAATAAGTGTCTAACTATTACCCTAATTTCCCAAGTCTGTTGAAAATGTAAAGGTTACATCCTTTACATTTTCAACAGACTTGGGAAATTAGGTTTAATTAAAAACAAATATTAGACAACGGCAGTAAGAACACGAAGACAAAAGCCATAAAAATCGATAAAATAAAATACCTGAAATTTGGCGCCATTAGGAAAATAGCACAAAAATCTTAAAACTCACATAGAAGTGTTAAAATACGAATAATTAATGCTAATAGCATTGGTTTTACACATTGTAAAACAGTAAAGTGATGCATAATAATATCACGGGTTAAGAAAAACCCAAAATCACTTGCATAGTAAATTAACATATATTTTTATTGTACAAAGAGCAATCTTTGTGCTGCAATGCATTTGTTATTCATACTACTGTTTTCTCAATTGTTTATCTGGTAAGAGCAATTTCAATTCAACTCTACATATTTTGATAACCGGCTAAATGCCAGTCGGACTCGCGCACCGAGGGTTCCATGCCAATAAAAACATTTACTTCGAAATTATCAGCACAGGTGATTTTTATTTTTTATTGCTGATAGGTAAGCCTTTCACAACAACTGAAAGTGAGTGATGACGTGGTCGAAGGTGTTAACAGGCTTAAAAGAAAACTAGTGGATCTCAAGGACAGCTGCCGGAACACACAGTTAGGTGCTTGGCGACAGATTTTCTGACTTGAGGGTGGTCGCTAGCCAGGCGGGCATTCGCAATATGCCTTTCCACCATGCGGTGAAGTTGAAGCCCGCGGCAGGATTCGAACCATGGACCTGCTGTGCGGCAGTCCATAGCCAATGCCACTAAGCCATCACTGCTTCAAAATTTTAATTATCTTTAGGCAATCCGCCGTTCTTCTGTGAAATTTTCAACTGGCTTTTATTACGGTATATGAGGCCGAACCGACAGATAGAAGGACACCTGAGTCATAGTAATAGGATCCCGTTTTTTAGAACGAAACTTTAAAAGTAAAAACATACAATGCGATTAAAATAAGAATAGGATCGGCCTAGCGCCATGTTGTGACGTCAAAACTAGAACTTGGTACAGTGTACAAAAAATAAATGATAAAACATGTATAAATTAATAAAGAAAATAAAAAACACGACTGCAAATAATTTATTTTCGTTAAGTATTTTCTATCAATTGAGATAAAAACTGCCAGTTAATATATTTATGGAATCTTTTTTTTTAATTCGATCATTTTGATACGCAACAAGATTGCTTTGAAAGAAAAAATAAATTGATTTTCTCACTATATGGCGTCTAAAATCCACCAGTTGGTTTTTTATTTTTTTATGTACATAGTGTCACTTAAGTTATCAAGATAAATCTAACGATATCTCGTACATTAAAATCGATTAAGCCGTTTAGAAGTTATGGTGAAATAAAGAAACTCACAAACATACATACATGAAACCTGTAAACTTAACACACGTTTATGTGGGCAGTCGTGTAAAAAAACAAGTAGTCATAGGTAGGTAAATGAAGTTGTAGGTGACTGTAGGTACAGCAACCACAGAAATAATTTGACCTGATTTTATTTGTTAACAATATTTTGTACTTAGGCATCTTAATTTGAATCGCTTAGCTCTTCGATGCCGCATGTCCTGATAGCCATCACTGATTTGTCATCGTAACGGGTAACAAAAACAAATATAACAATCACCAAAATCATATTAAACAGTCAACAAGAACAAATTAAACAGTCCAAAAAAAATAAACGAGAAGATCAATAAACACTCGGAAACGTGTCGCCTAGTAGTATACTGTCGGAGAAATAAGACCCTGACGCCCGCGTTTTCATCAAACCAAAATGGCGTATTTTTAAGTTTGTTCTGCTGATCGTACTTATTAGAGTGAATATAAGTGAAGTTAGCCGAGAGCCCGTCCTATTCTTATTTTAATCGCATTGTACCTAGGTTACATTTAACTAGCAATTACCCGTGGCTACACCTGCGTTAACTTTAATTTACTGTTACATAGAATTACTATTTGAATAGTAGTAGCTTTGTGTCTGAAGGATTGGCAAAGAATTGGTAGATTCACCCACGTTTTGCTAAACATTTTAAGGGCCGTCTAATATAGATAATCTGATAGGCCTAATACTTCATCTATAGGTACTCACTGTAATAAAGATGTATATATTATATAGGTATTCGTCTTCGTTTAATTATTTTATGCTTTTTAGTACAGTGATATAAATGCTGTGGGTCGACCACCAAATATATCATATGAAAATCAGAAGCGAATAATTTTGAAATACGCCAAATGCTTGCAAAGTTCTGACATTAAATACAACGATCCAATATTTACTTTAATGTCAGAAGAACTTAACTACAAAATGACACCTATGGCTTTATATTTATCATTAAAGCGTCAATGAAGTTCTATTTTTGAGACTATTAGTAATAATGTTGAAGATATCACATCGAGTGCGGGTGAAACTCCAAGTTTTTTATTGAAAACAGAAGTCATGAACTGTAAATTAAGTTCAAAAGTATTGTCCCAATAGAAACCTATGACAGTTAACATATGACGTGAGGACTGTGAACTAATCAGTCTACATCAGTGCGATCCTATTACGAAACGGTGATTTTATGATTGGAAGATATTGGCACAAGCCTATAAGATTAGAAGTTGATCTTATTTCATAGATTCTACAATAGTTGTTCACCATGCCACGTGTTATCAAAGGTGTTCATGATGATGCCAGATGATAACAGAACCTTGGAAAGTGTACTAAAGAAGACATCGTGATAGTGGAGGTACCACAATAATGACAAGGTAACCTAACCGGTATCACGAGATAAGAGAAGTTTCTGCAAGGCAAGGACTCGAATGGCTACGATGAAACAAGTGTTTTTTGTCATTTGTGTCTTCTCATTTGTACGATACCCTCACATGCACGCCCACGTTAAGAGAGCTTTGTCATTAAAACTAATATGTCGAGAAAAAACCATACGAAATCTCCGATATATATATATATATATAATATAATGCCTCACGTAAATTCTATTAAATAGCAATTAAAAAAAATTAACCTTGTTTTTACAATCAGTATTTTGCTAAACAGATTATATGACCAGGCATTATGATATCGATTTAAAATTATAAATACAATCGGTCATTGAGGATCTATCGAATCTAATGTTTTTCTCTATGGTCACTTCACTTGTTCCTCGAATAAAATCGCATACAGTTTGACTATAATTCGGCTTATTTTCACGGAAAAATATTTTTGATTAAGTTATAGTTTAGTTAAAATCGAACTAATCTCGAATTGGTCTCATTGCGTAATAATCGACATACAGTTCTCAATTTCACGATCGTAAGCCGTCGATAAGAGTTATTGACAATAGTTCCATACTTGCAACGGGCAATATTATTCGCTTAATTTATCGATCATTGCGGTTCGATAATTTGACGAGCCATACTACGGTACCTGCACTGCAGATTCCGTAAAATCGATTAGATACAATGAAATTGATTCCATTATAATCGATATATAAAAAAATGGTAGGCCCGCCTGATGTTAAGCGGACTAACCTCTGCCTATAACAGATGCATTTCGTCACAAGTCACGAATTGCACTGCGCCCGTCACCTTGAGACAAAGTTGTTAAGTCTCATGTGCCTTTAATTTCACTGGCTCTCAAGCACTGCTGCCGGAACACACCGTTAGGTGCTTGGCGACAGATTTTCTAATTGAGGATGTTCGCTAGCCAGGCGGGAATTCGCAAAATGCCCTTCCACCATGCGGTGAAGCTCAAGCCCGCGGCGGGATTCGAACCATGGACCTGCGGCACGGCGGCCCATAGTCAATGCCACTGAGCCATCACTGCTTCAAATTGTATAATATTTATTTCAATTTACATATGTTTGATAATAAATATTGCTCTAGCTGTTCAGTTAGCAAGTACTGTGCCAGTTATGTAGAGAAAAATTGATAATAACTGGTGTTTCAAAATGCTTTTCTCCTAAGGTGGATCAGAAATGGCTTACTTAACAGTTTGAGGTGCAATTTGAAAACAATTTTCAAATATTGTTTTTATATGACCAACTCAATAGGCGATTGGCGCAGGTATAAAACGTTACTAAGTATCTTAGCACATACCTGTAGCAAGAAATGGAGCTTGTAAATCCGCAGATGAAGTTTCTTTATAATTTTATTTGGAAAATGCGAATCGCTCTACCTCATACTAGTCTCAGGCATTGTTAAAAAAGTTTTTAACAAACACAAATTTTTTACAAATTATAAATATCTGTAAAAGAAAGTTATAAAAAGTAAGTAATCATTTATTTAAAAGATATAGATATAACATAGAGTACATACAGTTAAATTAAGGGACAATAACACAATTTCACAATATACTGTTTAAAGTATATTAAAGTTATTTAAATGATAAAAGATGTAAATTAACATAGGTAGTTAAGTTTCATGGCATAATAACACATTGCGCATGATGGTTTATGATCACCAGCATCGAATATGATATTTCCTAATTAATTGACACTATGAAAAAGTATATATAACCCTGACATAATAAAAAATCGATACTACAAAGGTATCAATACTTGCTTAGAGCAACACGTAACTACTTTATGTTACGTAAATATTTGTAATTTATATACAAATATTTTTAATTACAGCAACTCGGATGATAACACATACTTAAATTACAATAAAATCCAAGCGATCATTAGCTCTGAAACAATAATGTAATTTCAATTACATATTTTCATTATTACACACCGATTTTGGAACTCATGGAAATCTATAGTTTAAACATATTTATTTGTGTTTCGACACCACACACTTCGCATTTTCTTTGCGATTTCCGTATTGTATTAAGGTTCACAATGAAATATTAACATTTTTGAATATAATGTTTCTGAGGTGATATATTTACAAAGCGCCATGACTTACATTACATTGTGACATAGAGAAAAGTAATATACCGGAAACAATATGATTAGTCTATAGCCATGACAGTCCGGTTGAGTTGACAAGGTGGCAATGACATCGTATTTGATAATTTTGGACAGAAATCGGTGCACTTGCAATATTTTCCTTATTTTAAGGTTGGTGACGCGGGACTGGCCATGACATTCAATAAGATTAGTCTATAGTCATGACAGTCCAGTTTAGTTGTCAAGGTGACAATGACAACGTATTTTGAAATTTTGGACAGAAATCGGTGCACCTGCAATACTTCTCCTTGTTTTAAAGTTGGTGAAGCGGGACACTGACTGAGCAAGTAATATTTTAAGAGTTCGTACGGACCTTTTTTTTACGGATCTCACATTTGAAGTTATTTTATACCAAAATCACAAATGAAAACAATATTAGAAACATTTGAGTGTTGTAGTACTGGTACTGTAAAATCGGTTATAATGAAATGATTCCATTTTAATCGATATAGAAAAAAATGGTAGGAGGGTTAGGCCAATGAAATATATGAAAATGAAATATAAAATAAAAACAAATATGTCACACAAAGGTATTTATTCATAACATATATGGATGATGTTCGGTATATTACTTGTTGCAGTATATTACGCGGCAATTTGTTGTTTGGTAGTGGCATTGGCGGCAGTCCATATTTAATTTTGGGATTCGAACCACCGGTTTACTTGTGCCCGCCAGTGAGCGATAGTCAGCAGCAGGCGATGAGGACCCAATTTGGCGTTCATAATAATACTTGTAGCACTGTAAGCATCATTGTAATATCATAACTTAATATAAAATAAATACCTAAATAAGCCTTTTCGTTGTGTGGTTACCCTACTACATACATTTTATAGAACATATTGAATAGCAGTTATCATGTCTTAAGAGCAATCAATACATGATAAAAACACACATCCTTGCAGTAAAAAATGTTTACAAAATACTGATATATTTAATTTTAATCTACTACTTATAATTCAAGAACTTTCAATTAATTTACATATTCACCATGTGTGAACTGAGTGACCACAATTAAATGTTAATTTTTAAGTAGCCAAAATCGGTGTTCTTGTTTTACTTTTACAAATTTACATTTAACTTTTACTAACGTTAGCAGTTAAAATATATCGTTTTTGTGGCATAATTAATAAAGTATATGTGTTTTATATAAGTGGTCTCTCAGTGATATCAGGAAGAATTTTGTAATTTTAGTTTACACGTTGTGGTTTTTTATCTTCTAAACACTTTAAAATATGTTTTACTAAATATCTGTATACAATATGTGACTATAAGTTATGTATTTACGCAGATTTGGAATTTTGAGTGTGTGAACTGAGATACCATAGTTTAAGAGTCATAACTTTATTATTAACTCATTACAAATTACAATACGCATTTTACAAATTATTTTATGACTTTTACTAAATCGTGAAGTTACTAATTTCACAAAAATAAACAGAAAAAAAATGTGGTCACTCAGTCCACACACACATTGTTGAAGGGCGTGGCTGGCTTACACACCAATTAATCTATATTCCGGACCCCAATAACCATTTATTATGTTTCATTAAAAACGTTTCTTTGTTAGATCAGACAAAGTCCACTTTTCACTCAGTTTTGTGTAAAGGCTGGACATTTCCATCTTAAGTTTTTCTTTAAGATTCATCAGAAGCATCAGTTATATTATGTTCTTTACACGAAAAATGCGACTGATTTTTTCACTTTTCTCATTTTTTATCCATTCTTCGAGAAATTCAGATTTCGTCATAGTTATGAGGCGTTCTGGAATAAGGACAATCATTTAACTTGCGGGTGTTTTCGGGGTCTAATAAATGAACAGTACGCGCGCGATCTGAGTGCAGCTCTGAGGAATGCGCTAGGAATGTGACCTAATTAGTGACATAGAACGTAGTTCGATATTTTTCTTTGACACCTTAAAAGTGGACGTTAAATTTCTATGCTTGTATTTGTTAGTATTTTACCACATGTTATTCATTATATTGGCGCTAGATATTTGTTTTAAAAGTAATGGTACAAAAAAATTGAAAATATCGTGCATATATTCCCTACTTTAAGAAAACTGTGTGGAAAAGGCGAAAATCTTAATAAAAGAAGTTTATTATTGTAAAAAAATATATATTGTTATTTTAATAATCATCAGTTTCGATATTCGTCCTCACCTCTATTACTATTTATGTCGACCTCATAAATAGGTCTACGGCATCTTCGATTAATCCATCTCGTTGCCAATAATGTTCTTCTAGAACAATAACGTGATCGTGGAAGCCACGCCAATCTTCTTCTGTGACTTGACTGATAGCTAGCTCCGTAACTTCTCGCAGTCTTGTTAGGCATAGATCTGACTTAACGTTGTGAGGGATCACTGTTCTCTTTACTTTCGCCCACGCCTACTTAATCATATAGGTCGCACATGTATGGCGGTAGTCTCACTACGATATGACCATGACATGACAATAGCTTTGTCTGTGCAATCTATACAACCCAGAACACCAGGCATCAAACTTGTTGTTGAATCTGAAGAAATAGGGCCATAATTTGTATAAAATTGTCACAAATTAAGTCAGTTACAACAACAAAAGCCTCAAAAAGTAGAAGTGTAACGCAGATAGTAACAAGAACATACTCTATTATATTATTTCTTCGCTCTGCAACATCCCTTGGAAATTGCTATGAAGTATGTTAAATTCAGACAATTGGTTACTTGGTTTAGTACAGCAGAAACAGTTTCTTGAGATATAGAATGGCTAGCCATGTCTCCAATCGCCCTTTGGTAGGAACCAGTGGCATAAAAAGCCAATGCTTATAGTTACTTATTCAAATATACAACTCCTATCTATGGTATATTAAATAAGGTTGTAATACATTATTGCTTTTAATTCAACAACTAAAACTTAAAATATTAAAAAAAAACTGATATTAGTACATACTTACATATGAAACTACAATTCAAAGGACTAAAGCATTTCAGTTCGTAATCAAATAATATTAGCGTCGTCGCGAGAAACTTTCCTACTTACCTTGGGTTCAATAGATAAACCTTCAGGTTTAGTGGCATCGTTCATAAAAGGTCTAATCTCGTCACATAGCTTCATAACTGAATGCATGATTGTAAAAACCCACTTCAGACCAAATGCAAAAGTTTCAGAAAATGAATGAAAACTGTCTGGTGTAAAGAAAAATTGAGTCCATGTTTTTCTTTATTTACTATTTACGTTGAAAAATATATAATATGTTAAAAAGTGGTAGCATAATATATTCATAATACACTCGAGAGCAATGAATCCGGGTCACTTAAAGAATGTTAAAAATCTCGGAAACTAAAAGTGATAGGTTAATGCAATAAATTGTATTTAATAGACAATGTAATACTCCTTAAATGAAAGTAAAAAAAATATGAGTCACCATACATTTTATTAACACAAAATTACATAAAGAAAAAAACTGCTGATCTCTCCGTAAAACAAAAATAGGAAACATGAAATTTTTGAACTTTATTACGATTTTCTTGAATTTTAATACTTCGTATTGCCTCCTCGTGCTTCCATTACTGCGTTTACGCGGTTTGGCATGCTGTACACCAAGTTCCTTATACGATTTTGGGGAATATTCTCCCATTCCTCTGTGAGAGCAATTTTGAGCTCACGAAGCGTGATTGGGGGAGGGTTTCGTTGTTTTACGCATCTGCCTAGCTCGTCCCAAGCATGCTCGATCGGGTTGATATCCGGGCTGCGCGCTGGCCACTCCATACGAGTAATGTTCATCTCTTGAAGGTAGTCATTCACAACCCTACCTGTATGAGGTCGGGCATTGTCATGCATAAATATAGCATCCTCACCTAAATTGACCATAAATGGACCAACGTGATCATTGAGGATTTCTTCCACATATCTTACGCTAGTTAAAGAGCCGTTTTCTATGATCACCAGCTCTGTGCGACTTTCAGAAGAAATTCCGGCCCACACAAGTACAGACCCACCACCGTAGGCTACTTTTTCTTCGATGCATGCTTGCTTGAATCTTTCCCCTGGTCTTCGATACACTCTGTGTCTTCCATCGTGCTTGTAGAGCATAAATTTTGATTCGTCGGAGAACATAACTTTTGACCAATCTTCAATACTCCAATTTACGTGGCTCTGGGCATATCTTAGTCTCGAAATACGATGCCCACGCTCCAGTTTAGGGCCGTTTGCAGGTCTAAGGGGTTTTAAGTTAGATTCAGCAAGCCGACGTCTTACTGTCCATGCACTTGGGTTACTTCCTCCGAGGCGTCGAAACTGATTGGTGAGTTCAGTTCCTGTGAGAAAGCGATTTCGAAGCATGGTGTTCACCAAGTATCGGTCTTCTCGTGCTGTGGTACACCTGGTTCTGCCCGTTCCTGGTCTGCGTAGGTTAGAACCAGTTTCTTCGTAACGTCGGAGAACTCTTTGTACTGTTGACAGCGACACACCGACAGTCCTGGCTGTATCGCGCTGACTCCGGCCGGTTTCCAGCATTGTAAGTATTCTGGTGCATTCTTCAGGCGTAAGCGACATAATTTCAGCTTGAATAATGAATATAGAGCACTATCAACATGGTTTATGTACCCACATAAATGACAGATTACAAACAAAAGCAAAACCAAATGCTGTAATTTCGTAGTTCCATCTTCGAAAGTGGCCCTTTTTCAAATTTGATTTTTTTATGATATAACTTTACAATAACTAAGAAGTTTTAATACCTTCATTTAAGGAGTATTACATTGTCTATTAAATACAATTTATTGCATTAACCTAGCATTTTTAGTTTCCGAGATTTTTAGGATTCTTTAAGTGTCCCGGATTCATTGCTCTCGAGTGTATTTTTATTTGATTTTTTTAAGTGTTGGGATAAGGTGGACTTTTACAGTCATTTTAGTTTACACAGTTTTAGTTAACATTGGTCCAATTTGTACCAATGTTAACCCTAGCTCACTAACCTTAATTTTGAGTAACGTTATTACGAACCATTCGTAAATTTTACGACGAATGAAAACGTAAATTTTTATTTGATCAGTTTAATTTATGACACAAAGCAACCATATTTATTGCTACTAGTTTTCTCTTAATCCGATTACATAATTTGTTTTAGAACTGGGCTTCGTTAAGCAATGATTGCACATAGAAACAATATGCTCCCTGCAAATCGCTTTTTGCAGCCTTTGCAGAAGTTGGTGGTCATAAGATGTGTTTTACAGAACAGTAGCTGAAAATTTTGCGTGTTTTGAAAACGTCTTGAATAGACCCTTCTTCAGGGTCATACATTTTCAAGATGCTTCAAAAAAATCTGCTTCAAATTTTGTTGCAAAGTTGCAGTCTGATATTTTTCCTGCAGCCAACGCTTCATCAGTTCGTCTGCCATTTCCAATGCAAAAGGCTTTCATTTTATGTATTTTTTTTCTATTTAGGATCGCATTAGATACTATAGATAGATTTGGAATGTCGTAAAATATGCATAGCGGCCATCGATTAGTCTTTCGGCTGCAACTCATGATCGAGCACATCTAGTCTACAGTATCAACCGCACCCTTTGTGAAGTTGTAGAATTCAATTATTTCGGGCTTTGTTTAATCGATAATTGATGATAGGTTTATCATGTATGGTAGAAAGTAGGTAAACAACCTTATTTGACTTTGGTTTATGAGATACTAAAGTCATTTCGAAATCGGAACCGAACATCGAAGTACCTACTCGTCTATTTCTAGTATTCGTCATTTCTTTGAGGGTCTCTCGCTAATTGCTTCGTGGAGTATCAACCATTGTGAGCTTATAAGGTGGTTTTAACAGTTCAGCTACCGGAGGAATCAATGTGAACCGGTTATATCAAATGCATCGAAATATATGTAAAAAAAGAAATAAATACATTTTAAATCCTAAAAAGCAACAATATATCCAAAAATTACAAATAAAATTAAATCTATTAGTGTTTTATAAAGTATATCAATTATAACCTCTTATTATAACATAAAAATAACATGTTCTTGTAGTGATTATTAAAAATATTTGACAATAAAATAAATGCACAACTCAGGAAAAAAGTTACATAGATACTAACCTTTCGTAAATTTTACGACGATTACATGATTTATCCCGATCTAGTGAGCCTGCATCCGAAATGAGTAACTACGGGTCACTAGTGATTCGAATTAAGAAGGTATAAGTAACGGCCGGGGTGGCGGGGATAGGGATCTTACTGAAACACTAAATGCGCAAGGTACGCGTCGTTATTTTGACGCATGGTTAGTGACACAGGGTTAAACAATATTTATTTTCATAAAAAACTAACAGAATTAATCTAATTCTTCATCTTCGACGTTTTCAGCTGTTGGCCATTGCAATATTTCGTCCCAGAACTTAATTTTTTCGTCTTCAGGTACAAACTGAACACGTTTTTTCAGGTCCTGCATATTCTTTGCATTAATGCAGAGCTGCCTTGATCCATATGCAGGTTCATTCGGTAGCGATACGGTAATCTGTGGCCTTATTTTCAACAAGAACGTATGCTTTGTCAGTCCATCAATGAATTCCTGCGTTTTTACCGGCACGTCACTGCCGATCTTTTTGAAAGTGAGGTGATGGAACTTTGAGATACTAAAGCTTACTTTCTCCGTTCTTGGAATTCGCCGATCCTTTGTTTCAAGGGATAGTGCAGTCTTTTTGAAATGTTGAACCCACCATTTTTTAAATTCTATCACATCCTCTCCGCTGACTAAGTGAACTGTAAAAAATCACTCTGCCTGCTCGAAGATACGATCAATTCCATAAGTTTCTGTACACTGTACAGCCTTTCTTTACGACGAAGGCTTCTTTTTATAATACCAAATGCTCTATCACACGGCAGAAAAGAATGACCTCGCATCGGAAAGATCTGTTGAATTTTTTTGAAACGCCCACTGTCAACTAGGGCCATATTCATTCGAACCGATGTATTGTTTTTATTCTGACCGGCGCAGTTATCAGAAAAGAGCATTAGTTCCACCACTTTTTTGTCAACGTACTCTTTAATGTATGTCATAATAAACGAGCATACTTCGTTTGGTCCCTTTTTTGCTTGCCCTTCATGATATACGAACAGGACATTTTTACCCGTTTTCAAATTGCGGATGCAGAAGATATTTCTTGCACTGGAATCATTGGCAATGACACATTTTGCATGTAATCGTAGCAAATTCCCAAAATGTTTCATCTTCTTGAGATCTTTGCCTTGCTTCTTGAAGTTTATTATAGAACTTCTTAGCCCTCTTTTTGTGTACTAGCTTTTCGGCCAAAGCTACCTTTTTAGCTACGTCGTTCAGGGTTTTCGAATTGATTCTCAAGTCTAGACTCTCGCAGAGGCAGCACGTATCTACTGCTGGGCGCCCAAAGCGAAGAGCGAAGTTCTCCCTAAATATTTTATTATAATATTCGTACTTAACCCTAGTTCCTGGGTATTTTTCCTTATAAAGTCGAAACATTTTTTTTACTGATAGGTCAGCAGGAAGATACTTTATTATGCCAGAAGAATAGTGGCTCTCTTTTGCCGGAAAACAGGAAATATGAGAGATCACTGCAGTGATTTCATCACTAGACATCGCATTGACCGTTTTCGATTTCCCTCTCTTGTCTTCCGGTATTTTACCCAAGACCAACAAGTCACGGAGCCTCTTAACACGGTCCTTAGTAATACCAAACAAGCTAAGAAAAGCAGAATGGCATACATCTTTCTTCTCATTACCAATTTGAACGGTGTATGTAAACACTTTCTGTCTCCATGGGTTCTCCTTTAGCACTCGGCGTCGTTTTATGTCCTTACAGGATATTAACCCCTGGAGATAGATATCTTGTTCATTTTTAGTCGCCAAGTTATATAATTTGGCAACGTTTTCTAATTTGTCATTTTCGGATATGGTTTCCCAGCATTTTTTAGCACACTTGCATGGAGGTCCTATTGTCTTAGCCTGTACAGTTTTATTTTTCGCCGTCACATAAGCTTGCCCATGAATACGTGCTTGTTTGATCTTATTCCGAGAATAATCAGCAGAGTTGTCACGTCGTTTTTTAGTGCGTGTTTCACTCAAAGAGGACTCACCTTGGTTTTCCTCCATTTCAGCACTCATTTTCACCAGTACGAAGTAAAATTCAATTTAATTTGTGTAATACAAGTAATCCGTGTCCGTTACAGTTACCTCAGTTGTTCAAACTATTATTAGAAATGTCAATATTGACAGCTGACATTTTCAGGTGTTGCCACATGTTTGATTGTAAAAAACACCTCATCCAGGATAAGGTGGATTTTTACACTTATTGAAATATTCGCGCCTCTATAACTGTGGGATTCTTACATGACTGAGGTGTGTTTTTACACTCAAACAGTTTGTCTGGCCATAGAGAATACAAATCCGCAATAAACGGTATTTCGGAAAAAGTGGTTGAGGTGGGTTTTTACAATCATGCATTCAACTAATTCTTTTGTCAGCCCAATACTTCTAACAAACTGGGTTTCTTCGCGAGCGAATGTGTTATTTTGTTCTCTCAATTGCATTCTATGCAATCTTGCAGATCGTGTAATTTGGTAGTCTTCTTCTAGAAACTCGAATAATTCGTATGCGTTCCACAAATTACAAAGTATATTAGAAATTCACAGCAATGGTGTTAATCCGGTCAGAAAAAGTTACTTTCATTCGCCTGTTTGTTGTTGTTGCCTGTTGTCACAGATATGCCAGGTTAATTTGATTGAAATCTAATGTCAAAAATCACGTCATCGTAGGGCTATAGCAGGTCAATAACAGGCGACCCTTTGCTAACCGGCTGGCCAGATTGGTATCGTGGGCAATAGTTGGCTCCCTAAAGTTCGTCATGGTACGAATTTGCAGGACAGTTCAATAAAACGCCTAACTGTCCTACTATAAGGCGTTTATGGTGTAGGCCTGCAGGGGTGTTATTAGATGTGTGTAGTTGTTGTAGGTATATGTCTGCAGCACCTTACTGTGGACAGTAGCGCCAAAGATCTTACACTGCGACTTGCTTAACCCAAGCTGCCTGCTAAGCGTGGAAGTTATATATTGGGGAGGAAGTTCGGGAGTGGATGATCCGGCAGATACATGAACACATTCTCTACCATTATAATCATTTGTAAAGAAGTTTTTAATTTCCGGAGTTTTATAATAATGTTGTTCAATCACCATATTAGTGTCTGCTTCCAGATTGAACATAGGCTCTGGAAATATAATAGACATTAAATAAATGTACATTAACAATACTACGGCGAGAGAGGGCCGGCACGTATATTTTTTTTTGTTATACTTAATTACATGGAAAACCAACAGCTAAACATAGTAGTAATAGCAAATTTAATATATACAGAGAGCCAAATGTGAACACTCAAAAAATATCAAGTTGCAATGAAAAGTCAATACACGTATCAAGTTGTAATGATTACATAAGTGCATGCCACAATAAATTTTAAAGATACATAATACACGACAAAGTGATATAGGATATATTCTACAATTGTAAAAGATAGTTATCTATTATAAAATTGTGATACATACATGTAAATATACTGTTTTCTACTGCATACCGAAAAAAGTCGCACTCAAGGTGCCTCTTGCCGTGGGAACACTACTCAAAAATGGGTCAAAATTATGCAGTTTAGTGAGTCTATTAAAAGTTCTACTCGCTCGCACTATATACGTATTCTGCATGGGTCAAAAGCTTTACTGTAGTCGGTATATACTACGTCGACCTGATGCCTATTATCCATAGCTTCAATTATAAAATCGTTAAGGAGAATCGGATTCGAAACAGTTGATCTACCTTTTAAAAAAACTATGAATACTTTAGCGCGGAATAAACTTGATTGTATACTATCCTTTCAAAGATTTTGGCAATAATGCATAGCTTGAATATAGGTCGGTAGTTAGTAATCTGGATTTTGGACAGTACAGGTAGAGAGCGATTTTCTGAACAAAAGTGCAATAGGGAAAGCAATAGACGATGAATATAGGACAAGGAATGTAGCCGAAATATTGTCAGGTTCAGCCGTTTTTGCTTTATCTAATTTACTGAGCAAAATTTTGATCTCATTCTCTTTAACAAAAATTTTAGTGATATCAGAAACAACGTCAGGGCGCGAAAAAGTAGAAAACGAGCTAGTTTGGAAAGTACTTGAATGATTACTTGTATGGGAAGCTTCTCCACAAGAAAGTTCGTACTACACTGAGAAAAAAATATTGTTGGGTGCAACAATATAACTTAGATCCCACACAACCGTTTATGTTGATTAGTTCCTGCTACAATGTTTTTTATGGATAAATATTTACTGTAAATTAAACAACATTTTAAATGGTTACCATGACAAAGTTCAACTTACATATTATATTTATCATCGCAACAAAGCCAATATTTTGGATTTTAACAACGGAACTTTGTTATGGCAACAACTACCTTTGCTAGGTTTTCTATCCTAAAATGACTACCCTTACAATAGGTTTTTTACATTTAACAAAGCAACTTTAGCATTGCATCCATTTTAATTTAGCAATAACGAAACTATTTGCTGTCATAACAAAATTGGTTGCTGTTGTCACAACACATTACGTTGTCATAGCAGCAACATACTTTGTTATAGAAACTGAAACTTAGGCATTGTATCTTAAAAGGATTTGCAGCCTCGACATAATAGATAACTGAATTCATTACTAACAGCAATGTACATTGTTGTGATAGTAAATTATGTTGCATTTGCAACTTACGTAAATTTGCAGACATGACATAGTAGGTTGCTGTTTTGATAACTTTACTTTGTCGAAGCAGCAACGTACATTTCACTTAAGACATAATAATTTTGCAACTCCAACCTAGGGTGAAGCTAAAACAACAAACTAGACAGCTGTTATTACGACTTTTGCGTTGTCAATACAGCTATTTGCATAGTCGATAAGCTAAAGGTACTTTGCCGTTACAACCTACATAGATTTGATGCCATAACATAGTAAGCTGCTATCCTGACAACGTAGAACGTTGTCAGTTTGGCGACTCCCACTTTGTATTGCTAACGTCATTAGTTTATATTTTAACATACCTGTTATATCTATCCTATCAAACTAGTTGATTGCCCTTTCCGTATCTTGTCCATATGCAGCTATAATGCCAATGACATATCTGATGGATACTGATGGGCGAACCAACTAGTTTGATTAAATAAGATTAAAAGGTATGCTGAAATAGAAAGACGATGACATTAGCAAAATAAAGAGAACACGGACCTTATAAATGAAATAAAACGAAAATATACCTAATAAATTGTGTTATTTATTGTACCTGCGATTACATTTTTAATTGACTAATATTATGTTTACAAAAAGAAAACAAAACTAAAACTATTAGATTCTAGCTGTCCCATGACTTTGATCAACTGTTGTTGTAAAACTATTAAACCTGTGCACTAATTATCAGATATTTCTGATAATTTGTATAATTTTCTAACTGTTCAGTAACAATGAATCGTTTCTGATCTTAAAATCAATTAATAAATGCAGTTTTTCGTGTTAAAGATTGCCTTTTTTTTAATGTCCCAACCATATTTTTAAAGTTTCAGCGCGAGTTTCAAAATATTTTCGATTTTATAGGCTAAGTTGGTAGCATTTTTTTGGAGGATTATACGCTTAAAAATTCAATTCTGAACCTTAAACATCATAAAATAGGCTATAAAATAGAATAAATTACTTAAATACGTTGTCCCACGAAATAGCATGAAGTGGAATTCCTTAATAACGTCACGGGCTATTTTTGCAACTTCTTCTATGATTTCTACCAAAACATTGTTGTTTTATAATAATGGCAACATTTATATGATCTAGTCAAGCCGCCATTTTGTTCTAGCGCGTTCAGTGTCAAAAATATGTGGTGAAGAGTGCTTGTGTTTCGTCAGGGTCAAAATCTACATTCCACGCATTTACGCAGTTCTTCAAAGTAAGTAGTGCTTAATGCATGTAATACAATATTTTATTACGATGTTGCACTATACAGCATGCAAAACTGTGCAGGCTGACTGTCTATTGCATGATTTATATATTTAAATCATTTTTCAAAATAATGTGGACTAGTTCGTCACATCCACAACATCACGTCACTTATATGCGGATAACAAAAAGTGACGTATTGGAATTATAAGGCATAGTTCACATACATGGATTTCGTATTAAATTAATAATTTGATTAATTATATGACACGTAAAATTATGTTCTGGACAGGGACATAAATATTGAGGGATTTCTTAGTGATCTCAATGTAAACACAGAGTATATTTATTCTTCATAATAGTATAGTGAAACATATCACTGGAATGTGTTACTTTTTGACATTGCTGACATGAGACTGTTTTAGAATCGAGTCTTATTGCCCGACTGCCTCAGAAGGAGGGTTATGTTTTTGAGAGTATACGTATGTGTGTGTGTGTGTGTGTGTTTGTTTGTGTGTGTGTGTATGTATGTGTGTATGTATGTATGTGGACTATAAATTCTTTTTCACGGGCTACAGCCTAAAGGACTTGTTGGATCTTAACATGTGGGGTATCATTAGATTCGTCTCAGCAGCGCGAGTGACACTGGCTATACCAAAATTTCAAAAATCCAAAATAGCGGATTAAAAACGCAAAAAACACAACTTTGACATAAAAAAGCAGTCGGGTTTTTTTCTTTTTAATGAATTCAGCTTGTTTGATTTTCTTGTTTACGTATACATAATATATATTTTTGTTTTAGGACACTATGGCTCTCACGCCAGCAGAACGAGCGAAACGGTACCGAGAAAAAGTAAAACAAAAAAAGGAAAAATATGAAGCGCAGAAAAAGAAGTCATTAGAAAGGCTTAAAAAACATACAAAAAAGATAACAGAAATGACTGAAGAGCAACAAAAGAAAACAAGAGAGCTATGGAGACGACAAAAACGGAGACAAAAACAGAATAAGTTAAATGCTCAGCTAGGTCAGCCATCTACCTCAAATGATGCACCAAAAGTAGACAAAAATCACGCACCTTAAAAATTAAACACAGAAGAGTTTGTAAGGCATACAATAAGGCTATACATAAAATACAAGAACTTGAAAGGACTATTGCATCTTTACGAAAAAGAATACAAAGATTCGGAAATAGGCACAAAACTGAAGTTAATTTGCTCAAAGATGAGAAGCTTAAATTACTAGCTCGAAATGAAGTTTTAGAAGTTACTGCACGTGATGCATATAGTGCTATTAAACAACAAAAAGTAAAACGCATCATTAAAGAAATCGCCAAAAAACATGGAACAGGTTACAAAACTTTGGGTCTGAAATCGAGCATTCGGTTCAGTAGTAAGGGCAAGAGATGCGACCAAAAAGCCAAATCAGAAGTAGAGAATTTCTATTTAAGAGATGATGTAAGTCGAATTACCGCAGGGAAAAAAGAATGTAAAACCATGAAGAAACAGAAGAAACAGAGAAGATACCTGGTGGATACTCTTCAGAACCTGTACAAGATTTACAAAAAACAAGGCGGAAATTACGGTTTTACAACTTTTTTCAAATATAAACCTTTTTACGTCCTTTCACCCACAGCTGTGTCGCGAAACACATGTCTATGCATTAAACACAGCAATTTTGAATTCATCTTCAATGCACTGAGACGCTATTCGGTCATACAATTCAAAGATATCAAAGAATTGCTTATAGCGACGTCTTGTGACATCAAGTCTTATGAATGCATGTATAACAAATGTAACAAATGCAGGACACCAGCTGTAGCTGTAAATAGAGAAAAATTAAACGACGACATCACGTGGTATAGATGGAGTAGAGTCGACCACACTTACGAAAGGGCACAAAAGCAAGTTACGACAAAAAAAAACTGTAAAACAAGTACACCGAGGTAAGGTTGCCGATCTTATTTCAGAACTTCAGAAAGAAATCCCATTATTCAAAACTCATTACTACTATTGGAAAAGACAGCAACAGCAATATCAGTTATGCGTTAATAATTTACAAGACAACGAAGTGCTTATATTGGTCGACTTTTCTGAAAATTTTGAGTGCAAGCTAGGAGAAGAAGTACAATCCATGCACTTCGGAGCCTCAAAGAAAGCTATAACTTTGCACTGCGGAGTTATTTACACCAAAGACAAAAGCCAGTGGTTTGTCACAATATCTGACAACAATTGCCATGAACCTCATGCGGTTTGGGCGCACCTAATTCCCGTTTTAAAATTAGCGAAGCGCATCAACCCAAATGTCAGTGTTGTTCATTTTTATTCGGATGGACCTTGTAGTCAATATCGCCAGAAGAAAAATTTCTGCCATGGAAAGAGTGTGGCCGATGGCATTGGGGGTGCAGTTAAGAGATTGCTTGACCAAAGAGTCCGATATGGCAATGATATAACCAATGCAGCCGACGCTCTTAAAAATTTGGAAGGTCGCATAAAATCTGCATGTTTTTTGATTACTAATGAAGAAATCGAAAATATGTCAACGTTGTTGCCAAACAACATTCTGGCTGTGCCTGGCACCATGCAAATTCACCAGATAATTACTGCCGGACCACACAAAATAAAACACTGACAGCTTGGTTTCTTTTGTGGCGAAGAGCGTGGCTTGTGCCATTGCTACAATCCCAAAATACAAAAACTTGACCCTTCACCAAACGTACAAGATTTGCCGGTTGATATCAACTTTGCCCAAAATACAAAAATGGAAATACATGAAAACAGAGAATTTCACGTAATACCTTTCGCTACCTGTGATAATGATGATTCAAGACCTTTAGAAACTGTCACATTTACATCACAACTTGCTTTGCCTAACGAACGAACGTCCAGTTAGAAACACAAAATGATCCCGTTTTGTCTCAAGTTGATGATTTAATGGAAATCAAATTGGCTCCACCTTTTTGTTCTATTGCGCCAATCGTTAGTATTAGTGATACCATGAATAGTTCTTCTCCAGTAATTCAAGGCTCGGAACAAAAAACAGACTTTCAGGCAAATAAACAGTCAAAACCATCATCACATATTACTTCATCTAAAATCAGTCCATCTCCTGCTAAAAAAGTAAAAATTCTAAAATCATCTCTTGCTAGCAATGTCGAAACTTCAATGCCTCTAAAAAACACTCTTGCTTACCCTAACGATGCCACAATGGCCATCTCTCCACAAACTCAAGACCAAAAGACACAACTACTACCAATCACACAGTTTGAACCACCATCGCCTAAAATTAATGTTGAAGACATTCTTTCTCCTAAAAAAGCGGAAAATTTAAAGCCATCTCCTGCCAAAAAAGTCAAAATTCTAAAACCATCTCTTGCCAGCAATGTCGAAACTTCAAAGCCTCTAAAAAACGCTCTTGCTTACCCTAAAGATGCCACAATTGCCATCTCTCCACAAACTCAAGACCAAAAGACACAACTACTACCAATCACACAGTTTCAACCATCATCGCCTAAAATTGATGTTGAAGACATTCCTTATCCTAAAAAAGCGGAAAATGTAAAGCCGTCTCCTGCCAAAAAAGTCGAATTTCTAAAACCAGTGAAAGTTGAAAATGTTAAACATTCTGCTGATAAAAAGTTTAAAATTCTAAAACCTGTGTCAGAACCACCAATTAAAATCTTAAGTAACGTTGTTATTCGTAGTAGTTCCACAATAAGCTCTTCCCCATTTACTCAAACCTCGGTTCAAAATACGAAATTACAAGACCAAGTGTTTCAACCAGCATCACCTTCGCCTTCTAAAATCTTAAAACCACTACCGATTAAGAACGTATACGAGTAAAAACTTATCAAAACTTACAGCTACTACTCAAAGTTCAACTCAATCATCCAATTCCAACACATTCCTGTGCTATGTTTGCAATATGCACAGTTCACTATACTCGCGAACGAAATGTATGATTTGCAAGATCTTTGTTTGTAATGTGTGCAGTGGGTCATATGAAACAAATGATTACATTTGCTCTGTTTGTTAGATGCTTAGTTAAAAAAATCCTAAAGGATGTTATATATATAACTAACGGATATATGATCATAAAACTTTTAGCTTAAATAATGAATGTCACTGTTACAGAACAAATGTTAGCTTTCTAAATTCACAAAACGAATGCTCTCATCTACAATTGCTAGTTAATCTCAATTTATTATTGTTTTTAATTTTTAAATGTTGTAAGATCTCATTGCCTAGATATAATATATATATGTATATTTAACGTTACAGATGATTCAGACTGATTAGATAGCTCAAGGAAACCTAATTTTGTTATTTGGTGTTATAAAGTGATATAAGTGCCTTATGGAAATCTCATTTTGTTATTTTTATACTAGATTTAAGAAATAGGTGTAATTATTAAGCTCATGATAGAAGATTCAGACTGATTAGCTAAGTAGCTTACATCTCTTTGATAATGTGCTGTATCCAAAGGAAACCTAATATTGTTACTTTGTGTAGATGTATAACATACTTTTAGGTAAGACTGTTTTAGTATAGAAGACTGTTTTAGTATAGAAGACTGCTTAAGCTCGTCACAGACGACATTAGTTTCCCACAAAGAAGCATTAAATTATTGATAATTTATCATGTTAGTCGTCATCTCATTATCATTATATATCATATTTTAAGACTGTTAGTGAGACTCCGATACCTATACATTTTGACCACTATGTAGAACGTGCCTTACCTTTCCACTAACGTAACATAAGATTCCATTAACGTCACTGTCCCAATATTTTAGGGAGTGAAAATTTAACGTGATTGCTTGAGTATTCCAGGTACTTTAAATGTTTCTATTCTATCTGGATTTGCTTTTAATTCTTTATATTTAAAAATTGTAATTCACAATCGAGCACAGTTTATCTCATATTAAGCAACGCTGTGGTCTGCGGAGAAGCACTCTTAGTAAAGCATAGCTCAGAAAAGAGCTTTTTACTTTGACCTATGAAATAATATCCGAAACAATTAGGGCATTGTATGGGATCACTTATGACTTTATTGACGATGTAAGCCCGTCGCTCATTGAAGCTTTACAACAAAAACTTATAAATGATCCTATGAAATATGAAAGTAATTTGAAAATAGTAATAAAGTCAAAAAAAATTCAGAACTACTTTAATAACAATGTAAGATCGTTACAAAATATTATTGCCTAGTTAATTATATATGGTAAAATACCAAAAACGCCTATGACATATTTAAAATCAGATCAATACTATGAAACTGTGTGCAAAATAATGTAACTTGCAAACAGTACAAAAAAAAGGCAGAAAATTTACCAAACTTGGGCTAGATACCTACTCGTACTCAACATTGTAATCAAAACAGTAGCCCGACTTTTCCAATTACTCCAGAACGCGACAACTGGTCGGGGGCTCGCCGCTTGTCTGAGTCCCCCCTCTCCGCTTCGGTCACCTCTGCACAGTCTGACAAAGGTCTTCTTGAAGAGTTGAAAAACAGTAGCCCGACTTTTACAGTTACTCCAGAACGCGACAAAGGTCTTCTTGAAGAGTTAAAAAACAGTAGCCCGACTTTTACAGTTACTCCAGAACGCGACAACTGGTCGGGGGCTCGCAGCTTGTCTGAGTCCCCCCTCTCCGCTGCGGTCACCTCTCCACAGTCTGACAAAGGTCTTCCTGAAGAGTTGAAGAACAGTTACCCGACTTTTACAGTTACTCCAGAACGCGACAACTGGTCGGGGGCTCGCAACTTGTCTGAGTCCCCCCTCTCCGCTTCGGTCACCTCTTCACAGTCTGACAAAGGTCTTCTTGAAGAGTCGAAGAACAGTATCCCGACTTTACAGTTGCTCGCCACTTGTCTGAGTATGTCGATGTAAAAAATCTCAACCATGAGGAATCCTCACTTAATAATAATCACTCTGATACTCAAACTATGATCTCTCTACAGTTCGACGACAATCTTCCTAAAGTTACTATGAGATCAAATAAAAAATGCGTGACTCCAGAAATACCCGATGTGCCCAAGTGTATATTAAATATTTCTAGCGTCGAAAATTCTGCAATTATCTTACCTTTAGGTACTCAAGATGTGGCTTCACTCGAAGAATCACAATTACCGCATTTAGACGGCGAATTTCAATTAGAGGAAAAAATTAGGGAAGCAAGTTTTAATAATAATTAACTTAATAGTCAAGCGTATCCGTATGTCCTCACGAAAAAGATTAAAGCTGAAATCAACAATATTTGTCTCCTGATTTACAAATATGTAAAATATAACTCATCGAACGTTACAATCAACGCCAGATGCAAGCACGTGAGTTGTAAAAAGTTTAAAATTATTATTAAGGGAAACCATATTTCGGTTTACAGCTCAAATGAAAATTTCTGTCATAAACAAAACTTGACATTGCCGGTTTCAAAATTAGAAAGGCAAATTGTCAAACAAAAGTTATTACCCAAAAAGCTAAACAGTACAAAAATCAGCAACTTTTGAAAATAAATCTTGATAAATTGGAAAAGACCAAAAGTTTGGAGACGGTCAAGTCAGATGCTACATTAAGAAAAATAAGATCAGAGGCCTTAAGCATAAACGATAGATCGAAAAACGATGCTCTTGACTTACTGCTTTATTTTAAGGACCACCTTGAATACGTACAAGAGATAAGCTTCCCTTTCTGCGTTAAAATGTTTAGTATGGAGCAAATTGAAGTATTGAAGCGACTTGGCCCCGTAGTTTTACATTTTGACGCTACCGGGAGAGTTGTTAGACATCTCAAAGAAATCGACAACAAAAAAAAGATTTTGTATTATGCAGGGGTGGTGTCGTTACCGACAGGGCGCGTTTTTCAAGTTTTGTCAATAGTGTCCCAAAATCATGATAGCCACAGCATCGCTAAGCTGTTAAGTGAAGAACAGCCACTGGCCTGCTTTTACTGGAGTGGTAACGGACATGGCTCTAGCGTCGATCCACGCCATATGTAAATCATTTAATATGAGCAGTTTGATGCAATATCTGAGCAACTGTTATGAGATCGTGATAAATAATAGAACAACCCCTAAAGACTTTACACCAATTTTCCTTTGTTGCGCAAATTTTATGAAAATGATGTCAAATGATGTCGAAAAGAACTTAACAACAAAGAAAAATGAATTTAAAGATATCTTGGCACAATTTACACTGTGTAATATTATGGTCGAATTTGATGACTTTGTCAGAAACCTGTATATTTTGACGGATATAACTCAAAGTATCTTGATGATCAAACAACTAGTGCGTTAGAAAACTTAACTTTAGCAAAATTTTACCGAAAGTTCGATCAAGTTCCATTGCACGAAAACCCAGCCGAACTGACATTAAATGATGGATTAGAAACACAAGCACAGTATCAAAATAGCCCATTTTACGGAAGGTCTACCAAAATATGTGAAACTATAGCTATTTTCGAAGATTCCAATATGGACAAAAATAAATTTTACTGTCTGTGAGATGTGGAATATTATTCAAAAAAAATACTTGTGGCTGGCACCGCTATGGACAAACATATTAAAAAGCAAGGGTAATAGAAAAAGCAATGCTAGAGCATATAGTTTTCCACTAGAGTGGAAAACTATTTCGGGCAACTCAAAACGATAACTCTCAACAGCAAAAAATACCTTAAATGCAGTCAATTTATGAGATAAACGAGGTCCGAAATTTTGGCTGTAGCCAAAGAAATCACTAACAATATTCCAAAACGCAGGCTTACAAAGCAAACAAAAACGTTAATGTGACGAGAAGGTTGGAATAAAAGGCCAAAAAAAAACTTTTGTCATTCGACGGGCGATATTTGAAACGGCAAAAAATTTGTTATAACGGCGATAACAATGAAAATTTAAATCAGTGTACCTACTGCGGAAACGGCGTAGCTGAACAGGAAACGAATTGAACGCAGTGCCAAACGTGCCTTAAATGGGTTCACAGTGACTGCGTTCATGAGAAACTTCAAAACGAGGATGATTTCGAATGCCGTGTATGTATACTGACAAGCACAGACCAAAAGTTCGACAATAGCCTACATTTAGGCTTAACTGAGGGGGAAGGGAAATTAGATCTATTGCCTGTTTAGTGGCTGATGTAGAATATTACAAAAAACACAAAACCGAAAGGGGCTACGTAGTCAGCAGAACAAATATCCCAAACTCTGTCAAAGAACTTCTTATAGATGACTTCACAACTTTGGATAAGGGCCAATATATATCTAGTTTTGTCGTTGACCACTGCTTATATTTGTTGAATGACGAAAATCGATTCCAAATAGTGAATGTTGAACTGTCATCGCTTATATTTGCGCCTTCGCCCTCTGAGGACAACGGATCACTGCAGTTGGATGTCACAAAAGAAATAGTGTTCCCAATTTGCTTGCAGCATCATTATACGATGGCCATACTAAGCCTACGCACAAATTCACTCAAAATTATAGACACTCTGGGAAATGAAAATCAAAAAAGGAAACAGTATTATTCTAAGTTGATGTATTTACTTCAAAGAAAAAATATAAACAAAACTATTGACAATACTGTGATCCCTAGGCATGTGCTCCAAACCGATGACTACAACTGTGGAGCCGTGATGATAAAAATTTTCGAATCAATTGTTAAAAACCAGGACCTTAGTGATCTGGCTGATTTTGACGACTATCGGTTGGAGCTCAAAAATCTGATAATCAATCAAAGCGAAAATATGACCGAAGTATGTCTGTCTTGCGGAGTACCTGTGGGAAAAGAAATTTTGCTACAGAATTTAAAGAGCTCCAAGCTCTTTAAATGCTGCAGGTGTCAAAGATTTATACATAAGGCTTGCATTATAAATCCAAGCCAAATAAAACGAAACAAATTGCCACCGTCTTATAACATGTTACGTGTGCAAACATTACAAAGTGAAATAGATTATGCATCACTTTCTATATGTATCTATATAGTACAAATATTTACTTACCTATTTCATAATATCATCATAATAATAAACTATTACTCCAATATATGTATATAATAATGCACATCTATTACTGTTGGTATATCAATGTATGAAATGATTGGGTCGTAATACGAGTTTTTTTTTACATTTAATGCATATAATTAATATTGTTTGCCTACAATCTCTTTCGGGATTAAACACACCATACTTATCCGATCTGCTTTACTGCTAACTCGAGATGATTGGTCACCCACCACGTTGAGTCAAGCTAAACAGTTCAGATTGGATCATCCCTATGGAGTGCACCCGTTTGATTTTGTTGCCGGAAATACTGTTATGAAAGTATGTCATGATTTTATCAGATCTCGTATGACGTAACCAACATATTGTATTTTACAACATTATTATTCTAGTCCAATAGTATTATTAATATCAGTTTACATTTACAATCACAAATTGTAATTTTAATACGAATAATTTTCTCCAATTACATATAATTCACACCGCTTTCATCATATACAATAGAATCATTTTGATTTATACTTTATTGATTAATTAAAAAGGTGCTCAATCAGTAAATATATCGTGGAATAGGCCTATTGGGGAAACCACGCTAAAAAAAACGCGCCATAAAACACTACCTCACGGGTGGCGTGGAAACGTGTACATATTAATTTGGTATTGACTTGAATTTGACATTGATTTAATTGAAATATAATTTTTATTTAATTTTTTATTTGTTTTTAATTTTATTTGAATGTAGTTATTACAGGTTTAAGTTAAGATTATTATCTAATATATATAAGTTAATATATTAAGATATATGGTAGCAGATGTCTGAGATGTTTAAAATAATTCTACTGCCTAGTGATCGCTCTGATGACCTAAACGGATGACAGATAAAAAGACACCTTTCCATACATACCTAGGTACCTATCTACGTATTTACCTTAATAAACGACGCGATAAATAATTTTGGCCAGCTAGATGTCTCAAATACCCCTCTGTGCGACGGCGACAGATTTTCTACTTGAGGGTGATAGGTGGCCAGGCGGGCATTTACAAAACGCATTAAGTACCTATAAGACGAAGATCAAGCCCATGGCGGGATCAGAACCGTGGACCTGCTGCGTGGCAGTTCAGAGCCATTGCCACTGGGCCATCACTGCTTTGAAGTAATTGGTATTGAAGCGCTCGTAGCGACGTCCGCCGCGGTCATGAGTTGGATGGGTGACCGCTAGTGACATTACTACTGAGTGCTTCCGAGCTTCGGAGGGCACGTTATGCCGTCGGTCCCGGTTGTCGTCTTAGAATGGCAGTCGTTATAACATGGTGGTAGGGCGGCATTTTGCGAATGCTCGCCTGGCTAGCTACCCTAAAGTTGAAAATCTGTTTCCAAGCACCTAACGGTGAGTCCTAGCAGCTATCTTTGAGAGCCAGTAATTCTAGGTAAGCCTGAACAACATCTTCGACCACATGATCACTAACCTACCATCAGGTGACACTATTGATGGTCTAGTCAAAGGCTAGCGTATTAGGTAAGTAAGTAGGTACCTACTTATACAAAAAAGTAAGTCTACTGGTGACCAAGGTCCATACAACCACGGTTCGTTATTGCATCAACACCTTCAATTGTGTTTGCAGGTATGAATGAGAACCGTAAAAATAGATTTATGATATTATAGTTAATAGTAGGTAAGTATACCTATTGTGAAATAAATGTTGTCTAGGGGGTAAAATCTGATTCACCTTGGTATAGCTAGTACCAACCTATCTCAGTTGCCTGAATTGCATAGGTAGCAGATATATCTGAGATGTCTACTACAAGTGGCGGGAACTACGCAGGCGTCTACCTTAAAAGAATCCTACCATAGTAGAAGGAGTGGGAAGTAAGTTATCTTCATACAAACGCACCGCGCGCGGCTTGTTTGTGTGCGCCATAGTATCTATGCGTCCCGCACGCACACTGACACAATCTCGACCCGTTTCTCAGTGCGCCAGCCGAGGCTAACACCGAACAAGGTTCGCGCGTCACGGCTTTTTGGCACCGTTAAATAAATGAAAATGTTTTATAATCGCATGTGAACTTATTGCTGTGTGTTCGGCTGTCTAAATAATTCATAGATTCCAGAGTTGTCTTTGTTCAGATTACCTACTGAACCGGAAAGGTAAGCAAGTCACTTATTCTAGCATACCTATGATTTTTACTTGATGATGATTGATGAGTGATGCATACTTATTTTTTTGTTGTATTAGGTATGCCCCGCAACGCACGTCTCTGGCCCCGCACCCACATAGGTATCGCCAGTCGGTATTTTTTTCATTCTGAAAGATGTCATCATCGTTTAGGTATAAAACCGACCTCACTAACCCTGAACCCAGACAAAACAAGTAAAAAATACAACTTCCCGACCCTTGCCTATTTCTAGGTAGTACTGAATTAAAATTTAGCTTATACGAGTACATACATTATAAATAAGTAACAACCCTGAGACAGGCAAGTATGGTAGGTAATTATATCGCGAATTGGGTCGGAGATGGCCTACTTCCCACTCTTTCTACTATGATCCTACTGCCTAGTGATCGCGCTGTTGACCTGAAGGGGTGACAGATAAAAAGACACCTTTCCACAGGTACGTATATATGGAAAGGTGTATTTTTATCTGTCACCCATATTTATGAAATCGCCGCGAGTTTTTATGAGCAGTTTAGTAAATACCTAGTAGTTTTAGCTACTTACATATTTATTTCAATTGTTAAATTAATTTTTTTATAGAGATTTTGAAAATATATAATTTTTTACTTTTCTCATATTTTTATTGAAAATTAGAATGTTTAACACGGATGGAAGTTATACTATTTTGACTATAAGTGCATTCATTTAAAATAATTTCTACTCATGTTCTTGTTATCAATAAATATAATAGAAAAACATATTTTATATTACTCATATAGTCGCTAGTCGTAGTGAAAAATAGAGTGTTTAACAAGGGTGAAAGTCATAAATTCCTATTCGGACGATAGCCGTCCGTATATATTGCAAACAAAATTTAACTTTAAATTTCACAATTATTTCTAATATTACACTTAAGTACTTAATTTTAAATAGTTGCCTATTCATGTTATTATTATTAATGAATAATTTAGAAAAACTACTATTTTTTCTAAATTATTTACTTTCCTTATATTCGAAATGAAAAGTAGAGTGCTTAACACTTGTGAAAGTAATCAATTCCTACTCGGACTATAGCCAGAATTGATTCCTTTCGACCCTCGTTGAAAGTGGTAGCTAGCCAGGCGGGAATTTACAAGGTCGAAACGTTGAGGTTAGAATAAAGCGTGAAAAAAAAGTGGAGGGTCTCACGTTTTAATTTAAAATCACTTAATAGCCATTCTTGTTATAGCTAGGTATGCACTTATCAATAGCCTACAGCTTCGCCAGGTTAGAATGTCACCCCACGCATTTCTTCCCATGCGACACGCTACTAAGGAAAAAATACCGGAAGGTAGGTAACAGCGCCTTCTGAAGCATTGGCAACTTCTGCTGTGATTCCCAAAACGCCTGCCAAGCGCGGGTTTATGGCAAATTAGAGGGTTAAAAATATTACGACTCGTTTCTTGTATTCGCGGATAAATATTAGGTATTTACGGATCCAGTCGGTACATTAAATCGAAATCGGTATCCTTTATCATCGCGTCGGCATCCTTTGAGTAGTACTGGCACGTGCCGGCGCGGCTTTTACACCGAAAGAATAAATATAAAAAGAAAACTAAGTCTTATTGCCTTTTGTCTAAAGTTCATTATCAAATGCGGCCGCCGCCGCTGTTTTACGCATGCTGCTGTCCTTGAGCCGTCAATACTAAAACTTAAAAAAAAACGCGTTTTTTAAACGTTTGTCTATATAATAATTTGTAGGTATTGCTAAAAAATAACAGGGACTTATGTGATTAATTTGATTTTAAGTCTGATTTCTCCTTTTATTTTGAGTTTTTAGAACGTACCTATCCCCTGCAGTCCTATACAAATTCTTAAAGGCAGCGTTTATCAAATAATCCCTTGAATTTGTTATCTATGTGTATAATAGTAGACTACAGCATATCTTCCTAGGTTATTTAATAAAATAGTTAAGTACCTACTGACTGCCTCGTTGGTTCCTGTTGCAGGTTGTATGCAAAAGCGCGTCTTTGGAATCTAGTTAATGGCATTTTTTGACCAAGAAATACCTACCTATTTAGTAACATTCCGAAGCCTACACTGCGCCCAGTAGATGGTAATAGGCTCGCTCCTATTAGATGGTATTTAAACAAATGTGGAGAAACTTCGATGTTTTCATATCTATGTCGCTGTGACGATTTATTTTTTTGTTGTTTATTGTTGTTTCCTATATGTTTTATAGGTTAAACAAAAGTTAATTGTTAAATTTAGAAGCCCATAAGAGGTTGTACATTTTGTAGAGATTTAAATAAATATATATATGCTTAAACAATATTAACTATGCAATTCATATAAGTAGTATTATTTTGTCTTGTTAAATTATCTAATTAATAATAAGCTAAATTGTTGTTTTTTAAACTATTCCCACTTCTCTACTCTCGCCACAGTGTGTCAATCACTTTTCCCGTTTGTCCTCCCCTAGCGATAAAGATTCAAAACCAAGCAATTAGTACGAAAATGACGTCACTTTCGAATGCGAAATGATCGATCCACAGATAGGCTCCCTAACTCCCTATAGGTACGCTAGTTTGCTTATAGTAAAGTTCCCACCTTCGTGATAGATTTCGATATGTAAAGAGGTCGCAACGTACCTTCTGAATGAGTTTATTAGGACTTAAATTACCTATCCTGATAATAATAAAAGGTTTTAATACAAGTACCTATTATCTTACTTTTAATAAAGTTAACTTATATTTAAAAATATATAGGGCATTTTATTTTAATTCATTATCCAAATTGGGAAGTCCAAGAGCCAACTAACGCAGGGCCGCGATCCATCGTAGCGACCACCATACTCTTGCCTAGCCGACCTCAACCGGCAGCTCACGCGTCACATTAATCTGCTTCGTCAGGGCCAGGCGACGACGGGCAGCAAGCAGCGGGCGAGCGCGGGAGGCGTGCGAAGCCGTTACACAGAAGTTGGTTATTTTCGACACGATAATGTTTCACACATTTTGATTCGATAGGATAAGTTGGGATTTTGCAGAAATCAAAATCGTAGTGGTAACCAGTTACAACTACGCCTACTACACTACTACCATAGAATATACAAAGTTTTACCTACTATTCACCCGAAAAATAAGTAATTAATCAGACTAATAGGATAGCACTAGTGCATCAAATAATAATAACACAATAAAAAATCTTTATGAAAATAATATTCATTTAGATACCATTTATAATAAAAACATAAATTTTCTTATTGATTATCTTCGTACCTGGAAAAAAAAATGGGTGTAAGTAACAAGTACATAAGTAAATTTTCAAGCGTTCGTAGCTTAGCTTAGTTGGCTTTTCTTAACGTTGTTAAGTTGGACGAGTGGCCGCTAGTGGCATTAGTACTGGCGGCAATTCGCCCGCCTCCTGCCTTCTTCGTAGTGGGGGCCCTGTTCGAGAGTCGGGGGACTCTCCACTGGGCAACACGGGCCCAGACGTCTAGAGGGTGGCCTTGGTGAGCAAGGTCGCCCCTCCATAGGCGCAGAGGCCTGATTAAGTTCGGGCCTACCGCCGGGGCAAGATGGTGACTGCTTCCCCGACCCTATCTTGCCCAAACTCGGCGGAGGACTGCTCACGGGAGGGTTTTAGTGGGTTCAAGCCCCACACATCCCCGTTCACTATCCCCGTGGTGGAGAGGAATGCCCATCTGGCTAGCTACCACCCTTGAAAATCTGTCGTGTGTTCCAGCAGCTGTTCTTGAGAGCCAGTAATTCTAGGTTAGCCTGAACAACATCTTCGACAACATCATCACTTAGCATCAGGTGAGATAATGATTAAAGGTTCGTTTATAAGTTAGGTACCGATTAAAAAAATATATCGTTAATCATCATTTATAAGTACTTGTTACTTATTTCAAAATCGTTTAATAATCAATAACGTGTGAACGTGACGACGATCGCTAAGGTTTAAACGCACTTAATAAATGGTCACCATGTGGTAGTATCAGGGTGTGTACTGTGTACCTATATCAAGTACTTACTGCATGCTTCCGTCCGGCAGCGCGGGCGGCGGGAGCTGCACGGCAGGCAGCACGGGCGGCGCGAGCTGCTGTTCCGGCACGCCCACTTCGGGCTCGGGCTCGGGCGGCGCGGGTGGCGTCGGGACGGCGACGGCGGGACGTGCTGGACCCGGTGCCGGTGGCGCTACCGTGACCACTCGCGGTCTCTGCCGCCCTCTGCGGTCTCTGCGACGCGGTCTTCCTCCATTGCGTGGTCTTGATAAATTCTGAAATGAAATGACAATTACTATATGTTCTACTCGTATCTATGTTCAGAAAAGAAAAGTCAAGAATCAAAGAAAAACCCCTTACTTGTATAATTTTCACGGGCCCGTAGAAGAAAAACTTCTTGTCTTCCATTTTCAGGCGACCAGGCGTTCACCTCAAAGGTCAATCTTAAGGGCGCTACTCACACACCTGCCTCAGGGGCAATCTAGGGTGTAGGAGTGGGGATGACCCTTAATTGCATCCTTAATTGTGATGTGTGTAGGCATGCAGGGGCAATTTGGAGGATTGGCCCTGCGGCAGGGCGGCAGGGGCGCGAGACCATCCTTGATCCCTAAGTCGTCCCTGCCGTCGCTGCATGTGTAGCGCGTCTGGGGCAATTTCTCAGTCAGTTTGTCAGTATCTGTCACACGGAGTGCACGTATACATAGCGTACAATCAAAATGGCGGCCGACAACGAACGCGAAGTTTGGACGCGAATTAAAGAAGTTTATCAAGACCGACCTCACATGTGGGATAAAAATCATAAACATTATTTTAACCGCGACATGAGGCAGCAAACATTCACACTAATGTTTGAAATTTTTGGGGAACTCAAAACCAACATGGAGCTGCCGGCTTTCAAAAAAAAATTTGAAAATATGCGGACATCCTTTTTTCGGGAGTTAAAAAAGGTACCTATTTTTAATTAAGTAATGATTATTCAAAATTGTGTTTTGAAAATTTTTTTTTAGTACATATTTGTATTTCATTTCAATTTTTTTTTAGTAGTTATTTGTATTTCATTTCATATCTTTTTTAGGTTAATTCTTCAAAACAAACAGGATCTGGCAGCGTTGATGTGTACAAACCATCTCTTTGGTATTACAATCTCTTTACTTTTATTGAAGAGACTACTGAACCATCTCGCACGGGAAAAGATACCATGGACTCTGACGAGGTAATACTTAAAATAAAACAAGAATAAAATCACTTGGCACAATTATATATATTTTTGACCGAGCGAGCGAAGCGTCTCTGCTTCAAGTCTCAAGAAATTTGCTAAAGCCTCTAGTTAGAATTACTTGGAAATATTAGGTATAAGTACTTACTTAAGTATTTCATCAACATTAAAACTATTTAAATGCTCTATTACTCGTAACATGTATTCTTGAAAATCAACACTGCCTTGTCCGTTAAAATACGACATAAATTGACTTCTAACGTAGTTTCCTTCATCGTTGCGCTGTTTTTCATTTCTTTGCGCAACTGATACTAATTCGAATGATTCTGCCCGCCAATCACCAGTAGCCCAAGCACGAACATTTCGATAGTCCGTAACGTAAACGTATCGAATTCACCGAACGTTTACGCAGGAGGCGATGGTTGACAGTACGACGCATCGTTTGCTGGCTAACGTGAACTCGATAGGATTACAAAAGTGACGTCATCCAGCGTAAATCACAACAATTATACCTTCTTTCTAAGAGCTAACAACTCATTCCAAAAGAGGTTTTAATTCTTTTTAGGCTATAAAAGTTCCTCTCACTGAGCAAGTAATATTAAGAGTTAGCACGGACCTTTTTGCTTTGAAACTCAGATTTTAAGTTATTTTATACCAACCGTTACAAATGAAAACAATATTTTCAACACAATAATAGTGACATTTGTGAGTGTTGTACTACTGATTCCCTAAAATCGATTAGTTACAATGTAATTGATTCCATTATAATCGATATAGCAAAAAATGGTAGGTAGATTAGGTTTACAAAATATATGTTAACGAAATATAAAATAAAACAAACATTTCACACAGAAGTATTTATTTATTCAAAATCATCAAAATATATTATACTGCGATATATCTTCGCTAGTATCGAAAACCGTATTATTGAGGTCTGTATACATAGTTCCAAAGTAATTTGTGTAATAGAAGATCTTTACAATACATATTTTTTTAATTTTCATTCTACATTACAGTTTTCAATATATAATACTTATTTTCTAATTGTCGTATATGTAAAAGTAAAAAATACTGCACGTAAGTTGCACTAGTAAACTTGTCATCAACTGTTAACAATTATTATTATTTGTAGTTCAATCATAAAATGTAGTATTTTTTGACGCACCTTTTTTAATTATATATTGACTGTAGACTTTTAAAAACTTTTTTGGTAGTTGAATTATTTAGATATTACATATTATTAATATATATTAGATATTAATTTGCTGATCTATTTCATTTGTATTGCAAGAAGCTTCTTCTGCACTGTTTTGTTTTATTTATTGATTCAATTAATATTTTCTGCGTAACATATCCATATCTGAAATTACAAAAAAAGTTTATTTAACTGCTCTCAAAAGTTGTTTAATTTTAAGTATTTAAATAAATAGTAATTGGGATTGTATGTTGATACACATGTTGATTTTTATATAGTATTGAGGTGACATAGTACCTTAAATTCCATGCCTTAGCTTTATCGATTCAGCATATACTTTGAAAGCATATAAGCGACGGAGTTTTGGTTAAATAAACTGAAAAAAAAAACAACTCAGATTATTTTCACAAGCATAGATATGATGTTATTTACACTATTTATTATTAATTGTATAATATTTAAATCGATTAACATATGTTAGATAATAAATATTGCTCTAGCCGTTCAGTTAGCAAGTACTGTGCCAGTTATGTAGAGAAAAATTTATAATACCTGGTGTTTCAAAATGCTTTTGAGCTGAAGATGTAAATAGCAGTCCCTAAAGTACACATGTTAAGTTTCGTGGCATAATAAAACATTCCGCATGATGGTTTATGATCACCAGCATCGAATATGATATTTCCTAATTTATTGACACTATGAAAAAGTATATGTACCCATACCACTGACATTATAAAAATCGATACTACAAAGGTATCGATACTTTCCTTGAGCAACACTAAACTTACTTGACGTTGCGTAAATATTTGTAATTTAGATACAAATATATGTAATTACAGCAATTCGGATGATAACACATACCTACTTAAATTACAATAAAAACCAAAATTTGCTCTGAAACAATAATGTAATTTCAATGACATATTTTCATCAACTCACCGGTTCTGGATCTCATGGAAATCTATTGTTTAAACATTTTTATTTGTGTTTCGACACCACAGACTTCGCGATTTCCGTATTGTATTGATGTTCACAATGAAATATTAACGTTTTTGAATAAGATGTATCTGAGGTGATATATTTACAAAGCGCCATGACATACATTATGACATAGAGAAATGTAATATACCGGAAACAATATAATTAGTCTATAGCCATGACAGTCCAGTTGAGTTGTCAAGGTGACAATGACATCGTATTTGTTAATTTTGGTCAAAAATCGGTGCACCTGCAATACTTTACCTTATTTTAAGGTTGGTGACGCTGGACTGGTTCCTCTATGATTGATTTTTGTCAAATTCAGCTTTTTATTTGGTGAAAACCAAACAAATTTTTTTCCGGTATATTACTTTTCTCTATGCGTTACTTGCTCAGTGAACCAAATTTTACTGTAACATCATTAGAGGTTTATAAAATAAAACATTATACATAAATTATGATCTATAAATTCTCAAGCCTAGAATCTATGCCACTGAAAATTGACCTAGTATATGAATTACAAACAGCTACTATCAGAATTTACACCTACAGAGGGAGGAGTCTCAAGAAACCCTGAAGGGCCGCCAGTCGGCGTGAAGTGTATTTTGCGCTAAATTTTATGGTGTTTCAGCAGAAAAATAGGCTTTTGAGTTCAAGCAGTGTATTCTATAAGTTCTAATTGTTCACTAAAGGTGATTCCCGACAGAACTTTCGTCTCCAGCGGTATTTTACCGTCTGTTCTGGGAAAGAATGCTGTGAAAACCTGGAGCGCGTAGTAATGTACCTACCTAACAGTTTTGCAAAGACAAACCACGTAGCATTTCATGAATGCGCCGTTACTACAAATCGGGAGTGCTGTGACTTGTAACCGTCTAGGCTTAGTGTTGTTTTAAGTTCATATTAATTTTAGGATCATAAAAGTATTTATTTTGTATGAGTCAGCTTATGGTTGGATTAAATTTTTTTGGAATTACGATTGTGTCTGTTATTACATTACCAAAAATAAAGAAATTGTTGGTGTAGTTATGTCTTTTTATTCATCTACTTTCCTTTTTTTTAAGGAATAGTGTGTCAAAAGAGCATGATATCGAACTTACCTAGCCTATCAGATTAGAGGGGGAAGAAAAATGCTTCTCACGGCACTGCTATGAGTTCGCCACCCAATAGTCTTTTATGCGCCACCAACAGGAGCACACACTGATCCATCTCATCATCACTGTTGTATGCTCAATGCGTGGCTACATCCCACTCACACCGACCTAAGTAGTGGCATGCTGCCACCAATTTTGTCTTAATCGCGTTTCACGACATCCAACAAGAGATCCTATTATCCCTAAGCCACGAACTGTTCGGTATACACCAATAAATGAAACGCACAGTTGCACTTCGTTTATTTTTATTAAGAACCAAAAATCCAATAACACAGCTTCTACGTTTCACATTAAAATCTTTTTCTTCGTAGTGGTTAGAATATTGGCGTGAGCATGGTCATCACCTCCAGAATTCGTAGGTAGTTAGTCTGACAATCCGTTGGTATTCCTTTCGTGTCGCTGCCTGTGTTCTTCTGGTGCATTTGTTGACAGCTTTGGTTGATCTTGAAATCTTGAATGGATAGGTGATCTTCTGTGAGCCTTATTGTTTTCAATTTGACCATGCACAATGAAGAATTTCATAGCAACATTATTGTGCCGCAAGACATATCCAACGAGCGAAATTGGTGTAAATGTGGGCTGGAACGGTGGAATATGGACGCTGTTTGATGCAGAGTTTTGGAAAATGTCCTGAATTGGGTTCATCGTACATTAGCATCACTTCTCTCTAGTGCCATAAATCAATAAATACCTACTTTGCGCCTGGTAAACGAAATGGTACAATACTACTTCTAATCTTGCTGCCATGTTTGTAACTCTTTCATACCTAGGTAAATTATGAATGAACAAACACATTAATAACACGAATTTTCGAAGTTTTACCACAATTGAATACGTTGCGTCAGCCATGTCACTGAAAATTTCTCAGTGACATGACATTCGTAGATTTTTGACAGATCTTCGATAGCCAGCCTTCGAGCTTACGTTACAATTAGGTTCGTGCTCGCGATTTCATACAAAACTTTTGACGTGACAAAACGTTCACGTTAAAATCTCGACACTTTAGTTGTCAAAACCTTATTTTCTGCCAAAATTTAGTACCTTTTACGCACTGTAGGGGCGCTGATCAAATCCCATACAAAATAGTGACATTTCGATAAGTTTACGAAACGGTTACGATTTCGCAAGTTATTCGTGCTTGGGCTACAGGTCGATAAGTTCGATCGTTTGTATTTTCAGAATCTGTACATGAATTTGTAAAATAGATTTTTGATTTTGTTCTTAAAAAATTGTGTAAAGCGCAACATGCTAGAACAATAGCATCGACGTTCTCAACATTTACACTTATTTTTCGGCGAAATATCCTAAAACGTGTTGCCAGACTACTACTAGGTAGGGGAACCGACCGACATAAGATTGTTCTCAAATACCTAAGTATATATACCTACCTGCTGGATAGCTAGGTACGTAAATATCTAGCTCCTCCTAAATAAGTACCTACTTACCTAACCCTACTACTTACACATGAAAACTGGTTACGTAGGTACGTAGCCTATATAGGTAGGTATCTAAGCAATAGCACCGTCGAGGTCTAAGTATGTAGGGTAGGAATAATATCTGACCTACTAGGTTTTTGAAGCAGTGATGGCTCAGTGGCATTGGCTATTGACTGCCACGCAGCAGGTCCATGGTTCGAATCCCGCCGCGGACTTTGGCTTCACCGCATGGTGGAAGGGCATTTTGCGAATGCCCGCCTGGCTAGCGACCACCCTCAAGTAGAAAACCTGTCGCCAAGAACTTAACGGTGTGTTCCTGCAGCTGTCCTTGAGAGCCAGTAAGTAATTCTAGGTGAAGCCTGTTAACACCTCCGACCACATCGTCACTTACCATCGATTAGATTGTGGTCAAAGGCTTAACTATAAGGAAAAACAAAAAAAAAAAACCAAATTAGGTATGTATCTAAGGGATGCCTACCTACCCATTGACCTATTATAATACACCTATGTAACGTATTACTCGATGTACATATGGGAACATACGAAGATAATGGGTAGGTATACTCTACAATGCTCATTTAAACTACAAGAATATGTTTTCACGGCCTATATATGTTAGTTTATTTCCAGCACAAGTTATTATACCTAAATATTTATTGAATCGATATTCACCACCTTAAGAAATTTAATAGAATAAAGTAGCAGCCAACTCGACGCGGGGTTATTTGCGAATTGCAGCTTTTTGAAATATCGAGAGTAATTTCTGAATTTACCACCTGAAAGGTCGTTTTAGTAGCTATCTTTTGACGTATGTTTCATTCCAAAATACCATCTCCGTCATAGTCAAAATCCCCGGCCAAAACCATTAGCGAAAATATTTTCTGATTTTAATGTGAATTGCGGCTTTCTGAAATGTCGCGAGTAATTTCTGAATATACCACCTGTAAGGTCCTTTCAGTAGCTATCTTTTGACATATGTTTCATTCCAAAACACCATCTCCGTCATGGTCAAAATCCCCTGAAACCACTGCAACTAAACTATTTTATGAGTAACTCGCGAATCGCGGCTTTTTGAAATGTCGCGAGTAATTTCTAAATATACCACCTGTAAGGTCCTTTCAGTAGCTATTTTTTGACATATGTTTCATTCCAAAATCCCCCAGCACAAGTATATAATTATTTATTGAATACCTGTAACGCCACCATGTGAAATATAAAAGAACTAAAGTAGCAGCGAACTCTCCGCGGAGTTATTTGCGAATTGCGGCTTTCTGAAATGTCGCTAGTGATTTCTGAAAACAGCCTCTGAAAGTTCGTTATAGTAGCTATCTTTTGAAATATGTTTCATTCCAAAACACCATCTTCGTCATGGTCAAAATCCCCGGCAAAACCCAGCAGCGAATATATTTTTGGATTTTAATGTCAATTGCGGCTTTCTGAAATGTCGCGAGTAATTTCTGAATATACCACCTGAAATGTCATTTTAGTAGCTATCTTTTGAGATATGTTTCATTCCAAAACACAATCTCCGTCTGAAACCACTGCAACTAAACTATTTTATGAGTAACTCGCGAATCGCGGCTTTCTGAAATGTCGCGAGTAATTTCTGAATATACCACCTGTAAGGTCCTTTCAGTAGCTATCTTTTGACATATGTTTCATTCCAAAACACCATCTCCGTCATGGTCAAAATCCCCTGAAACCACTGCAACTAAACTATTTTATGAGTAACTCGCGAATCGCGGCTTTTTGAAATGTCGCGAGTAATTTCTAAATATACCACCTGTAAGGTCCTTTCAGTAGCTATTTTTTGACATATGTTTCATTCCAAAATCCCCCAGCACAAGTATATAATTATTTATTGAATACCTGTAACGCCACCATGTGAAATATAAAAGAACTAAAGTAGCAGCGAACTCTCCGCGGAGTTATTTGCGAATTGCGGCTTTCTGAAATGTCGCGAGTGATTTCTGAAAACAGCCTCTGAAAGTTCGTTATAGTAGCTATCTTTTGAAATATGTTTCATTCCAAAACACCATCTTCGTCATGGTCAAAATCCCCGGCAAAACCCAGCAGCGAACATATTTTTGGATTTTAATGTCAATTGCGGCTTTCTGAAATGTCGCGAGTAATTTCTGAATATACCACCTGAAATGTCATTTTAGTAGCTATCTTTTGAGATATGTTTCATTCCAAAACACAATCTCCGTCTGAAACCACTGCAACTAAACTATTTTATGAGTAACTCGCGAATCGCGGCTTTTTGAAATGTCGCGAGTAATTTCTAAATATACCACCTGTAAGGTCCTTTCAGTAGCTATTTTTTGACATATGTTTCATTCCAAAATCCCCCAGCATAAGTATATAATTATTTATTGAATACCTGTAACGCCACCATGTGAAATATAAAAGAACTAAAGTAGCAGCGAACTCTCCGCGGAGTTATTTGCGAATTGCGGCTTTCTGAAATGTCGCGAGTGATTTCTGAAAACAGCCTCTGAAAGTTCGTTATAGTAGCTATCTTTTGAAATATGTTTCATTCCAAAACACCATCTTCGTCATGGTCAAAATCCCCGGCAAAACCCAGCAGCGAAAATATTTTTGGATTTTAATGTCAATTGCGGCTTTCTGAAATGTCGCGAGTAATTTCTGAATATACCACCTGAAAGGTCATTTTGTAGCTATCTTTTGAGATATGTTTCATTCCAAAACACAATCTTCGTCATGGTCAAAAAAATCCCTGGCAAAACCCAGCAGCGAAAATATTTACGGATTTTAAGGCGAATTGCGGCTTTCTGAAATGTCGCGAGTAATTTCTGAATATACCACCTTTTAGGTCCTTTCAGTAGCTATCTTTTGACATATGTTTCATTCCAAAACATCATCTCCGTCATGATTCTATATATATATATGCTATAAAAAAAACCTGATGCCAAAAGAAAATCCCATGGGCATCATACTCGAAAACAGGAAAAAGTTTTTTTTTTATTTGGCTTGCTGGCCCATCAGAGTATATAAACTGTACCAATTTGTGGTGCCTCATGTTTATGTCTCGTAAAGGTCGTATAGGTGACAAATGACCCCAAATTACGCGAACAATTACGCCCAAATTACGCGTATACTAAGCGCTGCACACTTTATAACATCTCTCATAGGATACAACAACAGCGGAAGGACGAAGAAAATAATTACAATGAATACTTTAACATAGGTGCGTAATTTTAGGTTATTATAACAATACAGCCATATCCTTATCTTTTTTTTTATGTAATTGTTTAGGATCAAGCTAGAGGCCCACCTGATGTTAAGCGGATTAACCTCTGCCTATGGCAGATGCATTTCAACACAAGTCACGAATTGCACGGCGCCCGTCACTTTGAGACATAGTTTTTAAGTCTCATGTGCCTGTAATTTCACTGGCTCTCAAAGACAGCTGCCGGAACACACTGTTAGGTGCTTGGCAACAGATTTTCTACTTGAGGGTGGTCGCTAGCCAGGCGGGCATTTGCAAAATGCCCTTCCAACATGCGGTGAAGCTCAAGCCCGCGGTGGGATTCGAACCATGGACCTGCTACGCGGCAGTCCATAGCCAATGCCACTGAGTCATCACTGCTTCGTTCCTATCATATATTTTTAAATTTTAGACTATATGCACGAGACAGACACTCTTTTATGTGATATGCACATTAATTCAGAGTTAAAAGCAATAAAATACGATGGAATATGCTCACTGAAAGTAAACCGAAGCTCTGCAGTATATTGTATTGTGTTTCAAATGAAGACGTGAGTGGATGATGGTGATATGTCGTATTTTCGGGTTGCGGTGTTTTTTTGTGTGGATGAAGGTGATATGTATAGTTGAATTACTATAAACCTTAAGACCGTTGAAATAAAGCTTATTTTTGTAAGAAAAAATTGAAAAAGGTGTTATGTTTAGTTTATTAAAAAAATATACAGATGATGAAAGAGGTATGTACACATATCACCCTCTCCTAAACAAAAAAAAATTAAAAACTTTACTTTTTGTGTGTTGAAGAAGGTGATATGTATGAACATAACACCTTCTTCCACTACGCATACTATGTTCGAATAAAGTGACCCCTATTCTCCGTGAATGAAGGTGGTAAGTCGCAAACATAACACCTTCATTCACTCCAGAGGTTCAATGTTTTGATTTCGTTCGTTCATTGCAGTTTCGCGCGCTTTCTGTTATTGTCCATTTGTTTGTTGGATAGTATGTAAAATATTATTTAAAATATATAATTGACATTTTTTAAGCAAAAATAATATGGCAGGAGCCAAATCAAGAGCTAAATTGTTAGTGGACGCTGCTTTAGGTGACCGTGTATACGAAATAGCTCAAAACAACGATGTTTACAATAATCATAACCTCAAAAATATTGCAGGTAAGATCTTTTCGAATTCTTGATTTATTTGCATTGTTTGAATACACTATCTTTCCTTTTCTGCTAAACTGGTGGCTATAATATGCCACACTTCATTGGTTACGGTACGGTACGGTATGCCAAAAATATTAATATATTTTTGGCATACCTACTTCAGAGGTGACAGTTGGCACCTTTTCCAACCAAAAGTACAAAACAAAACAAGTATTACGCAAAAGAACAATACTTGTTTTGTTTTGTAGTTTTGGTTGAAAAAGGTGTCAAAATAGCATGTGTTAGGATAAGTTAAATAAATGAAACATATTGGATGGCAGGAGGAAAAACCGCATAAGTCAATATTAAATTTTTTCGGGTTCCGACTTGTACCTGACCTATGTTTACTAACTTTAATTTCTTTTTATTACTATCGCTTGCCTTCTTCTATGCTTATGGCTTTGTTTTTTGTAGGTGATCTGGACCCTGCGTGTGATCTTGCAGATGCATGCATCAAAAGTTGTGAAATCGCTGAACCTTCCACAAGCGGTCAAGGCACAGATTATATTGGCGGTCTTGCGAACGTTCTTGTCTCTGTAGATGATGAGATTTCAGATGTAATAGAGAATTCCCTAGAAGAAGATAAAGATTATTTTGGACTTACTTTGCGAAACAAAAAATCATACACAGTCTTGGGGGATGTATCTCAATTTCAGAATACAAATGAAGACTTTTCTTCCGGTAGTGATGACATTTACATTCCTGAAAGCCCCGATAGCACTAGCTCTGGTGGCGTTAGTGAGCATGAACCTGACAATGAAAATGCTGACCGGCAGGAAAACCCCATTATTCTTTCCACTAGTGAACAGCATGTAAATGAAGATTCGGAGGAATAAAATATCCCAAAAAAGCGCAAGGTATTTCCATCAAAAGAAAATAAATCCAAAAAACGGCCGAGGAATGAACAATCTTGGAAAAAAAAATCTGCAGCTACCGCTAGAGCAAAAGGAGAGGAATATGTATCTTACAAAGGAGAGATAGTACCGGAAAAAAAGATTAAGGAAGGGATTTTGTGCCACGAGAAGTGCAGGCATAAATGCTCAGATAAATTTTCCATTGAAGATCGGCAGTCTATTTTAAACAACTATTATTCCCTGGACACCAATAGTAAGAATGCCCTATTATTCAGCAGCATTGAGAGTAAGTCTGTAGCGAATAAGCGCTGTAATGCTAGAAAGCATAAATTGCATAATAATTTGAAGCGCTCGTAGCGAAGTTTACTTAGCTGTTCTCAACCGATCAGCAAAGTTAAGCAACGTCGCGCGCGGTCAGGAGTTGGATGGGTGACCGCTAGTGACATTACTACTGAGCGTTTCCGTGCTTCGGAGGGCACGTTAAGCCGTCGGTCCCGGTTGTCGTCTTAGGATGGCAGTCGTTATAGCATGGTGGTAGGGCATTTTGCGAATGCCCGCCTGGCTAGCTACCACCCTCAAGTAGAAAGTCTGTCGCCAAGCACCTAACGGTGTGTTCCGGCAGCTGTCCTTGAGAGCCAGTACTTCTAGGTTAGCCTGAACAACATCTTCGACCACATCATCACTTACCATCAGGTGAGATAGTGGTCAAAGGCTAACCTATCAGGCATAAAAAAAAAAAAAATCTGCTTCCTACAAGTACTACGTAAAAAAGCATGGAATTACGACACAAATATGCAAGTTAGGTTTGTGCGGCATTTACCAGATAGGTCGCAAAAAAATTGGAAAAAAAAAGGAAGGACTTGCAGCTCCAAAACCAGATCAGAGAGGCAGACATCAGAATCGTCCTCACAAAATGGATGATGACGTTGTTAAACGTATTAAAGAACATATTTCAAGTTTTCCTGCTGAACAATCACATTACTCACGAAACAAAAATATGAACAAACTCTATTTGTCACCGCTACTGAATGTAACCAAGATGCACAGTCTATACCTAGAAATGTGTCGTAATGAAGACCTATCAGACAAATACCGTGTCAAGAAAACTTCATATAACCAAATTTTTGTCACACAATTCAACCTGTCTTTTGGATACCCAAAAAGTGACACATGCGCTACTTGCGATGCTGGAGACTCAAATGAACAACATAAGTCAAATTATTATGCTGCTGTTGAAGCTATGCAAGCTGACCGAAAAAAACCAACCCGAGATGGAGATATTGTGTACATTACGATGGATTTACAACAAACCATGCCGTTACCAAAACCCGAGATGGAGATATTGTGTACATTACGATGGATTTACAACAAACCATGCCGTTACCAAAAATAACAACTTCAAAAGCGTTCTACTTGCGTCAACTTTAGTTTTACAACCTGGGTATACATGTTTGTGATGGAAGCAAAGAAAAAGCCGTATGTTGCACCTGGACTGAAGATGTTGCGGATCGCGGAAGTGCTGAAGTCGCCAGCGCACTTCTAAGATTTGTGGAAGTAGATCCAAGTTGCCAAAACAAAGATCACCTATTGATTTGGTCAGATTTATGTGCCGGACAAAATAAAAATTTCACCATGATTACACTTTAGCAATATCTTATCCTAAAAGGATATTTCAAAGTAATCGATCACAAGTTTCCTGAAGTTGGCCATTCTTATTTAGATTCAGATCGTGATTTTGGCAGAATAGAAAAAGTCTTAAGAAAGCATGACACCGTTTATGTTCCTGACCAATACCGTGACATCATTTGCAAAGCTTCTCGTAATAATACAGTCATGGATATGACCGAACATTTCAGACAAATTGGTAAGCTACAAGAGAATCTCAATTTGATAAACGGGAAAAAAGATGTAAGCAATGGAAAAATCTGTTTTAGGGATGGTATCAAATGGATTCGAGTTGAGGAGTATGGATGTTATCTATACAAAGAATCGTACGATGAAATGACACCATTTAAAAAGGTGGACATATTAAAAAAAAGATCGAACGTGTCCGAGAATTTAGAAATTCCACGTAAGACCGGTAAGTATGGTACTGTTTCAGCAGAAAAAAAAACAGAATCTCCGAGAGCAACTTAAGTTCGTAAAGCCAGAATTTTTTTTGAGTCAATTTTAAGCCAAGAATAGTATTTTTTATATGTAAGATGTTGCACACTTGAGATCACTGCAAATACTTAGCTTAAGTTTTTGAAGAAGCTGGTTCTGTTTATTAAAAAAATATAAATGTTTATTCAATATCAATATTCGTACTTAGCACCCTAATTTTTTAGAGCCTCAAGAACAAATTGGTTTAAGTTAGTTCATGGAAGAAAGAGTTATGTTTAGTTTTTTGTAATATAATATTTAATAATATCGCAAGAGTTTTATTACCAACGTACCCTCAAAATTTAAGATCATTCACACTATTTTGCATTCAAATTTAAGGCATAACTAATCATTTATGCGTTAACAAAAGAAAATTGTAGTAATACTTTAACATCGATTTACTCAAAATCTTAAAAAATGCACTTATCATCTTCATCCACTCACGTCTTCAAATATAACAATGTTTTGTAATTTATGGCGGGCGCGGGCCCTACATTTTTTTCTTCTTATGGCAAATTGTAGTGTTTACATCTCAACCTGCCCAACCGGGAATTATGCTACAGTTATGTTTGTTTACATGTTAGTTAAGACACTGACAAGTGCTAAATAGCTTTAATTGAACACATTTTTAGCAAAATGTATTTAGTTTGTAACAGTAGGAAAATTATGTTATGTTAATATTGATCATCGTCTAAGGCCCAAAAAAGTCCAAAACACGTTTCATAAATTTTTTCTCGATAGAATAAAATTGCAAAGTTGGCTCAACATAAGGCTTGTATAAGTCACGTAAATATCTTAATTATTCACGTGTATAAAAATATATTTATAAAATAGCAAAATTTTATCAAAAGGGACAAGTATAGTTACATTTGCTTAGCTGTCCTTAATCGATCAGTAAAGTTAAGCAACATCAGCCGCGGTCATGAGTTGGATGGGTGACCGCTAGTAACATTACTATTAAGTGCTTCGGAGGGCACTTTAAGCCATTGGTCCCGGTTGTTGTCTTGGGATGGCAGTCGTTAATGCATGGTGGTAGGCTGCCTGGCTACTACCCTCAAGTAGAAAAATCTGTCGCCAAGCACCTAACGGTGTGTTCCGGCAGCTGTAATTGAGAGCCAGTAATTCTAGGTTAGCCTGAACAACATCTTCGAGCACATCATCACTTACCGTCAGGCGAGATAGTAGTCAAAGCCTGACCTATCAAGCACAAAGAAAAAGGAAGGAAAAAATTAACTGTTAAGTAATCTTTTTTATTTGCAGATGATGATGAAGCTGAAAACAACGTTGTAGTATCTAATTCACTGCACTCTACACTTCTGTCCTGTCAACCTAGCATAGTAAACAGTACTAAACTTGATGATATGCAAACAATCAAAAAAATAAACAAAAAAATTACATACGATGAAATAATAAAAAATATACTCTCCTTGAAAGTAAACCGAAATTAACTTCAAAATATAATCCACAAGCTACAGCTATAGCAGTCAACCTAAAATCATATAAGAAACTTGTCAAGTTTCATTAGGAAGTTGAATAGGAAGGCCAAATCATCTGGAAGTAGAAAAATTAAACGTAATTATCTATTACGACCGTGAAAAACTAGTGCTATCATAGACCAACAACCATCTGCTTCTTGCGGAACAGTCACCAAAGTTTAAAATGAACCCAGATTGCCCCACGCCAAGACAATTGAGCTGCCAATAGAAGAAAAGGTAATCCAGGACAAAAATAAAGCACCTAAAATTAAAAATTGTCACCCAAAATTTAGATTCATTCACACAGCTCTCTAGTTCTTTATTTAACCATCTTATTGGGATAGAGCGATACCTATAGTTCAACTTACGTTGTACTACGATATAGAGCTTGGGTTATGAGATTTATCAAAAGAAACAATAAAACAGAGTATTTGTCATGTACTAAGTTTCGCAAATCAAGAGAAATCATCATAAAGGAAATTCAACACGACGAATTTCAAGATGAGATAAATTGTCTTAAAGCAGATGACATAAATTGTCTAAAAGCAAGAGACTATTTAATATATAAATTATATAAATTCAATCCCATATTAGACGACTATGGAGTTTTACGACATTACGGCCAGCAATATAAAAGATGAAACCAAATATCTCGCTATCATCCCGAGTGAAGCGGCCAAAAATTTATATTTAACCACCAGCGGGATGCGTTATGTGCCCGAAGGCTTTATTGCGTCAATATATTAAGTGGACTGTATTTTTGTGTTAATTCGCTAGGTCACTGATTACAATTAACAATTTCACATGTATATAAACATATCCTGGCCATGAGCGATCGCTAGGTAATAGGAAAAAGGGAAACCCACGCACCTTTAGAATGTCCGGTAGGCTCCTTTACCTCACGAGCTGGAAGTCCTGGCTGCGCAGCACAGAAAACACTCACACGGTCTTCTATAACTCTCACAATAAGATGTTCGATGATTTAACTACACTTTCACGTACTTGCAGTATGTCCAGATCTAAATATAATAACTGGGATGCGGTCAGCTGTAGATCGTCATTGAGACTCTTTCAAGGGCAACTGCCTCCGCGGTGTTAGGTGCATCGTGGAGGACGCGGGATTGGAGGGGGAAAAGAGATAGGAGATCGCTCAATTAGCTAATATTACATATGAAAGAAAGTGACAGCTAATTGACGCATTTATGCAAACAAAATGTATTAAAATACTAGCTTGGCGGTAACATTTCCCCCGGCCTTAAAGGGTTGCCTTTAAAGAAATTATAACTTAGCGGGATAAATATATAATAAAATATAATGCGGTTGAGTATGCGGTAATATAATAACTTAATGACGTATGCGGTTATATAAAATATGAGTGTATACTAAAAGCTATTGATTAGGTAGAGGACATAATTTAACTACCGGGCGAAGGTAGCTCCCCTTTGAAGTTTTTACAGTGACAACACGAGTAGCGCCGTCTTGAGACGGATAAACCCTTTCCACGACACCTAATGGCCAAGCAAAAGGCGGAGCATTGTCAGTTTTGACAATGACAACTGTTCCTTCCTTTATGGGAACCGAAGTAACATTCCACTTCGCTCGCGTCTGCAGCTGGTGTAAATATTCAGCACGCCAGCGCTTCCAAAATGACTGTACCATACTATCTATTAGGTTATGTCTCTGAAGTAAGTCTGACGGTCTAATTTCAGGCGCGGGAAGCGAAGAGAGTGGAATCGTTTGTAAAAAGTGTGCCGGTGTAAGAGCTGAAGGCTCTGTGGGATCACTACTCATAGTAGTCAGCGGGCGCGAATTAACTAGAGCTTCGATCTGCGTGAGGATAGTGAGAAGCTCCTCATACGATAGGATTTGTTGTCCTATGACTTTAAACAAATGCGTTTTAATAATCTTCACCATACTTTCCCAACAACCTCCCCAGTGTGGAGAAGCAGGTGGAATGAATTTCCACTCAATACGATTTTCGGCTAACTCTACCTCTAGATGCGGACGTAATTCGTCTAAGAACTTATATAAGTCGCGGAGATACGAACGCGTTCCGACAAAACAGGTCCCGTTATCAGAATACATGCATTTGACAGGTCCGCGTCTAGACAGGAAGCGTTTAAACGCATTTAGGAAACTGGAAGTGGACAAATCTGTCGTAATTTCGATATGGGTCGAGCGTGTCGAGAGACAGGAAAAGATGCATAGCCATGCTTTACGGCTCTTTATCCCCCTACCACGCGTCGGCGTGTATTGAATAGGGCCTGCATAGTCACATCCAACATGAGAAAAAGCTTTGTCGACTTGATTTACGCGATGACTGGGTAAATCAGCCATAAGTGGGAATAATGGGCGCGGTTTTGATTTAAAACATGTGTTGCATTTGTGAATACGATGGCGTATGATGCGCCTTGCAGCTAAAATCCAGAATCTATGCCTTAACAAAGACATCAGTAGCTCTGGTCCAGCATGCAAGTGCTTGACGTGATAATGATCAACGATCAAGTCAACGACTGGATCGCGGCGCGGTAATATGCAAGGATGCTTGAGCGTGTAATCCTCGGCAGAATGCGACAAGCGACCTCCGACACGAATAAGACCGTTATTGTCAACGAATGGCCTAAGCTTGTTTAAAGCGGGTGAACAAGGTTCATTTTTAGTTAAATTAGCTTTATCGTGCGAGAAATGAACGTTTTGCACGGCGCTTATTAATTTATTTTCTGCATACTCTAAGTCTGCGGCGGTTATAAAATTACCACGGGGTAATAATTTCATGAAGCGGTAAACGTACACTATCGCCCGTAACAATTTAGGGTAGGACGAAATACGTTGCGCGAGCGCGTACAGCGGGGATTGTTCTGGACTAGTGGTGACATGCACCTGAGCACGTTGTTCAGGCGCGTCAGCGTATTCATCAGTATTCAATTTATTTAAGGGCCATTCACTTGGATCAAGAGTGATCCAAGGTGGGCCAGTAAGCCACAAAGGGTGGTCGACTAACTTACTCGGGGTAAGACCACGCGATAAGCAGTCCGCGGGATTATCGGTGCCAGAAACGTGAAAGAATCGACTCGCGGGAATATTATCTGTTACTTTTACGACACGGTTGGCGACAAAAGACTGCCAACGATGCGCGGGCGCGTTTATCCAGCAAAGCGTTACTTTGGAATCGCTAAGTGCGAAGACATTGCTAACAGTATAACGCGGGGTTATTATATCTAAGACCTTGCGAAGCAGCTGTGACAGCAAAAGCGCTGCGCAAAGCTCTAATCGTGCAATTGAAACCACCTTAACTGGTGACACTTTGGACTTTGCACACACTAGTTGCACAGTGTACTTTGAGCCAATGCGTATTTGTAAATAAACAACACAGCCGTATGCGCGTTCGCTTGCATCTCCGAAACCTACAATGTTAATGTCGCAATTTTCTAAAATACCCAAATGTCGCGGTATGCACAGTTTGTTGAGCAAGGGAAGCTCCTTACAAAACTGCAACCAATTATTGATAATATGCGGAGGAGGTTTGGTATCCCAATCACACTTCAAAAGCCAAAGCTCTTTGATAAGAAGCTTGGCGTATAAAGTGGCTGGCGCGACAAAGCCCATGATGTCCCACAGTCTGGCGATCGCTGATAATATCGCGCGCTTGGTGCACTTATCGTCAGGTGCGGTGACCACAAACCGAAAACTGTCCGAAGTCCTATCCCAGTAAAGTCCTAGAATTTTATGCGGAACAGATTCGTCGAATATTTTGTCGCGAGATTCTTTATGCGTATCGGGTATGTGAGCTAATACAGCATCAGAATTGCTAGTCCATTTGACGAGATCAAATTGACCCATTCCGAATAGCTGAATCAGCTCACTACTGAGCGTGATAGCTTGCTTGAAACTCATGACGGAGATCACAATATCGTCCATGTAAAGACATGAAGAAGCAGCAGCGGCGGCAGCGGGGAACTTGTCACCTTCATCGGCAACCAGCTGGCGAACAACGCGCAATGCGTGAAATGCACTTGATTTTAATCCAAAACACACGCGCTTAAATTCGTACACAGTAACTGGATCCTCCGTACTGAACCGATATAAAATGCGCTGATACCTATGATCAGATTCGCGCACACCGATTTGCATAAACATCTGACGACAATCAGCTGACAGCGTCACTTCAAATAAGCGAAAATTAATTAAGATGCTAAACAAGTCTCCTTGTAGATTAGCACCAGCGTAGAGAAGATCATTAAGTGAGTGACCAGACGAAGACTTACAGCTGGCGTCCAAAACGCAGCGAAGCTTGGTTGACGTTTTATCTTCTCGTACTACACCGTGATGAGGAATCGTATATGAAGGACGAGTGACGTCATCAGTTGTCATATCAACGGGACTTAGGTAGCCCCTGTCTATATAATCACGTATTACATTATTGTACGCGGCGCGGGATTTGAGTGACACATCTAGTTTTCTCTCTAAACACTTAAGTCGCCTGAGCGCGGCAACATACGAATCACCTAATAAATTTACGTCATCACGAAAAGGTAAGGCGACAATATATCTACCACTGTTGTCACGAACAGTGGTAGCGCGGAAAAATTCTTCGCACTCAAACTCCTCAGGACTACGAGCGGGCGGCGCGGATATCTCTTCCAGCTCCCAAAATCGCTTGAAGAGCGTGTCAATCGGTTCTTGTTCGACGGAACAACACAAAGTAGAAAGACTATTATGAACGATCTGTGACGTAGGCGCGGAACCCATAATCACAAAACCTAACACAGTCTGAATCGCGGGCGGTACACTATCATGACTGCTATTGACCACTCCAGGTAGCAGCATGTGCGAAAAAGTCGATGCCCCAACCAGACAATCGATTGGTCCAGGAGACGCGAAATCTTTGTCGGCGAGCGGGAGTGACTCGAGGTGTGCAAACACAGCCTTATCAATTGCGACCGATGGCAGAGAATCGCTTATGCGGTCGATAACGAGCGAGTCAATATCAAAATTAATGTTCGAATTATATTGAGAGCTTATTTTAAAACTTACAGTACCCTTAACTAGCTTTTCCGAACCCCCTATTCCCCTAACAGTGATATGTGAAGGCGTCATACTATTTAATAAGCCAAGGCGATCACAACATTCGTAAGTTACGAAGTTACTCTGAGATGCGCTATCGAGTAAACAACGTATAACCTGCGGTCTATTATTAGCATCGCATACTGCGACCTGAGCTGTGGCTAGAAGCACCGTTGTACGGGTGGCTATTCGTCGCCGGTTATCAGTGGATGACTCAGTGCGCGCGGGCAGCGAGGCGGCGATGGATGTTGTGCATAGCGATAGATCGCTGCGCTGCTGCATTAACTGACGCGGCTCGCTATCAGCTGAAACGGACAACCGTGGCGTAGCGGTTGCATGCGCGGCACTCGCGGCAGGGGTGGCGAGTTCGATCTCCGAACGCGGTTTATTATTAAAATGTAGCATAGAATGATGTCGCTGAGAACACACACGACACTTTAACTTCGAAGAACAATTAATAGTTTTATGGGTGCGACTGGTGCAGTTCACACACGCGTTGTTATTTTTAATAAACTTAAACCTTTCACTAGGCGTAAGTTTTTCGAACGCGATACATTTATAGTAATGATCATGAGACGCGTAATTACACAATGGACATTTATCAGGAGCTGAACAAGTGACGTATGACTGTGGATTCGGCGGGCGGTTAGTCTTGGCAGGAGGCTTCGAACTAAGCTTAATAGTATTGCTTGCTGCGGCGGGTTGCGTGCTCTCAAAAATACGACACTGCTTTTTAATAAACTCAATAAATTCCTCAAGTGTCGGCATCCTATTATCTCGAGAGTACATTTCAAACGCACGTATAGTTTCTGTGTCAAACTTATACATAGCTATATGCAGCAAAACGAAATCCAACAGATCGTCTATTTTTAACGTTTTAAGTGAGTTAATAGCGACCACATACTTATCGATAAATAATTTGAAGTTCGATGCAGACGGAGAACCATTTAATTTAAGGCTAAGTGCCTGGTCTAAATAGCTAGAACCTAATAGCCTGACATCTTGGTATTTATCTAAAAGCGTTTGGTAAATCACATTATAATTTTCGGCATTCGGAATTATACCAGCAAATGCAGACTGGGCGGTCGGTGACAATTTACCTATTAGATAGTACAGTTTGTCAGCGTCCGTTAACGATGCATTACTATGCACTGTCGCGTCAAAACTAGCGTGAAATAATGGCCAATTTTTCCTATCACCATCAAAGTGCATCAGTTCAATATTGGGAAGTCTAGGTGTAGCTTTGTTGTGCGGGGTGTAATGCTCTGACGCGGGCGCGGGCTTCAACTTCGACATAATCAGCTTGATATAACAATAAAGATCTTCGAAGGACGCGTAACCTTGATAAGAAGGTGTCGCTTCAGGCTCAAGTTCAAGAAGTGTTTCATTGTAACTATCGAGGATCTTTTGAAAACTAATGCGTGTCTCTTCAATCGTTACACAAGAACTCAAAAACAATTCTCGATTTTCGTCTGAAATATGTGCATTTTTAGCCTGATTATAAACCGAATTAATACGTTCATACAGAGCATTTCGCTTTGCTTGTAGGATAGTTAAACGCGGACTACAAGGAGAAGCTACTTTGACTTCGCGCGGCATGATGCTTTTGATTTTTAATGCTATACTGTATGTAAGTAAGCCTAAGTAGTATCGGAATACAATGTGGTAAATGAGATAATAAGTCGCGTAAGAATAAAGTAAGAAAATAATTTATTGGCGCGGTATTACGTTATAAATGAGTACGTGAATCACGATATGGATATAAATAAATATATACCTAACACTTATAAATGTATGTGCCTTAAAGGGCGGGAAAGTAAATATAATATATATATTTTTAGCAGAACCTCCTTGCGTTACGAATTAACCTCAACCATAGATAAATGAAATTTAATTTATCTCAACGAACCTCCGCGAACAGAGGCGTGTCCATTGTGCTCGTTGGCGTTCTAAGCGATAACATCTCGAAATAGTGTCTGTAATTAATGTATTTTTGCTGTAGGATACCTGAGCCATTTTTCTTGTGTTGTTTTAATCAGTAATTGTAATCAGTATTAAATATTTATCTGAATTTTTCATATTTAATCGGATTTTCGGAATAAACAGTCAACATTTTTCGGTGTAGTAATGCAATAGTGAGGTTTGAATCTAAATATATATTGGAGGATCAGGAATAATGCGATTCTCTTGCAGGAAGATATCCAGAAATTCATGAACTTTTTCCATTGTGTTGTGGTCACAAGTAGGATTTGCGTGCCTGCCTCTACCATCCTGTATATATCCAGAAATTCATGAACTTTTTCCATTGTGTTGTAGTCACAAGTAGGATTTGCGTGCCTGCCTCTTCCATCCTGTTTATCTTTTTCCCTATGCCACAGCCTGGACACTCGGCTCATTCTCTATACAAAAGCCGCGTTCTAACTACCTATTACACAGACACTACACAAATGCTGTTTTCACACAACCTCTAAAAGACATTTGTCATACATGCGAAAAACTTAAAGTAAGTATAGAAGCTGCTGAAACAAATAACCACCAAGAAGAAAAAAAAAGGTTGCTGAATGAGAAAGAGTTGCATTTGAGAAAGGCACAAGTATTTTTGGAAAGATTGACCAACGCAGAAAAAGAAAAAGATGCAACGAAATTAGCTCTCTGTATTGACTTTCAGAACACTTACCGTTGCCTGTGAGAAACGTGGGAGATGAATGTTATTTACGCCTGTTATTCATGCATAACTTTGGAATCCATAATCTAGAGCAAAACACAGCAACAATGTATTTATACACAGAAAATTACGCTTTAAAAGGGCCTAACGGAGTAATCTCAGCATTATCAGATTACATTGATACAAATAAAATATCTAGTCAAACGAACCTAGAACTATATTGCGACAATTATTACGGGCAAAACAAAAATAGATATTTGTTTGCATTCTTAGATAACTTGTGCGCCATCGGCAAATTTGAAACGGCTTCTATGTATTTCCCGATACCCGGACACTCAATGATGCCGATCGACAGGGATTTTGCGTTAATCGAAAGAAAAAGAATCAAATGCGAGAAAATATATACCCCGGAATCTATATCTGTATTGACATGATACTAAACAGCAAAAATATAAATAAATTTAATATTGTATTTCTGCAGAAAAACCTTAGCGAAAATTTAGAAATGAGGGCTGTTAAAGTGAAAGATTATAAAGGCTTGTTAAATGGGCGCGTAAGAAATTCAATTCCGGAAATATCGACCTTTCGGCAAAAGTGAAGGATATAAAAAAGCATTTAGAATTTGTACCAGAACACTAAAGAGGCTTTTACGCAGACATCATCGAAATTAACGAATATGGTGATCACGCTGCCGAAGACGTAGACGTTGACACAGAGTGTAGACGATAGGTGCGTGGTCTTGAGGAGATAAAGAAACTGAACAACTAGGATATCGTAATAAGTGCTTTGAAAACATGTAATGTGAATGTAGATGCGTATGGAACGGCGTTGGACTCGCGACTGAAGATCGGGGCGGTCACCGTGTCTACCCTACTAACTGTACCGCCCTACGCATATACATACAAATGCGTGCATTCACCGCTACTTCTGTTTATTTGGAATGTAATACAGGTAAGTACCTCACAATGTTTACATTATAGCATTAGCGTTATTCCATATTTAAAAAACATTTTAATTAGTTACAGTTGCAGAGCTTCGCGTCATCTACACAGACTAAGTTTTTAAATAGTATTTATTATCTGGAGGTTTATTTAGTAGTATTAAGTACAATATTAGTAAAAATAGATGTAAGGAATACAAGTGACAAGTTTAATAAAAAATATTTTAATAAATTTACGGAATTTGTTTTAAAGTATCAAAACTAATTACAAAGTTTCAAGACTAGTTGATTCGAGTTAGCTTTCCCCCACATTTGGATGTCACACATTTTTTTTATCTCTGCTGTTATTTCAATAGCAAAATAAAACCTATCATCGCAGTTTCCTCAAAAGTGAAAATACGGACTTATGGACTTCTTGAAATGGGCCATTCTAATTATCTCTGGTTGATTAATTACTTCACTTAAAAAACATACTTAGTTGACCCGCCTATTAGATCGGTAGTGAGGCGGTTGTGCCCCACCACTTGTCTGTCGTGGGCCGCGCGCTCAGGCATTCTGTTCGAAGTCTCCGTCCAGAGCGGTCGTCCTCAAGGCACACTGTTGCTATGCCGATTATTTGCAAAATATGTAAATTAAATTATAATAAAAATGTGAAGAGTTGTTATCTCATGTGGAGATATTCTATTAATTTGGAATATAGAAAATAAATAAGTTCAATTATTACGCAGTGGTATCACTTCTGAAATGGTCCCACTAATAGGTGCTACTCATGTTTTTGGTATCAATAAATAATATACAAAAAAAACATTATTTACTTACCTTATAATAATAATGAAAAGTAAAGTGTTTAACACAGATGAAAGTCATCAATTACCACTTACACTGATTCCAAACTGAAAGGTAACCTTACATTTCACATTTTTATCTCAATTAATTATAAATAGGAACTACCTCCTCTTGTTATTATCAAAATAATATTTTACAACTACTGCTTGTTACTTTTTTCATCATCACCATCATCATTGTTGTTCGTACCCGCTAGATTCCTACCAATTTCAATATTTTATGCATGGAATGGAATGGAAAAGATAAATAAGTAATTAATAAGAAGATAGGTAAGTAGGTACATTAAGCTTAAAAATATTGCTTCAATTCATACCTACTCTTTTACTAATGCTACTAAATACATATGAGTAGGTACGTTTGCTACCTAGGCACTTACCTAGGTATGACAGTTACACTTTGACAAGTTTTATATATATACGTATTGCCCTTACCTACCATTACTTTTATATATATCGTGGGCTGAACGTTGAATTGGCCAGATCACGATATGACTAACCAGTTCCTGAAAGGCCGGCACATCGTGATCTAGCCATCTTACACTAGCCATATCGTTCGACACTTAACGTTTGACGATTTGGCCAGCGACACTTGGGCATAGTCAGTTACACATCCAACAAAACAATAAATTTGATCACAACTTCATGATCGGCCCAGTGTTCTGGGAAAATCGACAAATTCGTTGTTCTCGTCGATCCGCCCCACTTTTTACTGGGCACATCGCGATATGACCGCTCAATAGGTACATGTGGGATAATTATGGCAAGAGTTGGTGCCTTGACGAATACCCAACTACTATTTTGTTTTTTATACACACAACAAATATAAATTGGTAGGTAATATGTGTAACAAGTTTTTTCATTGCGCTTTAGCCCTGCTCGTATATTAAGAATGGCATTAACCATATCTGTCTTCATTCGATTTCGTAGCTTTGTTTTTACGCCATTCATTACACTGAACACTCGTTCTACCTCTGCATTCGAATATGGTAAATTTAAAATATGAAATGCAAAATCACTGAGTTCTTTATACGGGTTAGTGCCAGCGGCATCTTTGTACTCTTTAACTTCTGACCAAAACTCTATAGTATTGTCAACTTTTTTCCACTTCGTGAAGTTTATTGCACTCCACTGGGATTCTATGAGTGTGATTATATTGCTTGAATAATGGAAATAAGCCAATAAGGAGCTTATGGATTCTTTATGTACTTTTAAAACATTTTTACAAGACAGCAATTCTACTTTCTGCAATATATCAATATTATCAGGTAGCCTGCAACGCAGTTGTTGTATTAATTTGATTATGAAGTTAATGCACCGTTGTCGCTGTTCTCGCTCAGTTTGTTCGTCGATCAAGCGTTTTTCTCTCATTTCCCTTATTTTTGTTTCAAATCAGTAACCAAGGTAAGGTTTTGGGTCCAAATAATTTTCGACATTTATCGTCAAAGGATCAACTTGCGGACGCGGAATAATTATTTTCGCAACCAGAAATCCGGGCAGTGTGGATAAATCTTTAAACAATTTACAGGGATCGGCATTCTTGGCTTGAAAGGCTTTATTTATTCGTTGCAGTTCGTCTAATATCGGGCATAAAAATGATGTAAATGCCAAATTCATGTCGTCTCTATACATTCGATACAGCATCTCAGCAGTATAATTTTGGCTCGATAATTCGAAATGTGTTTTTAATTCGCACCATTGTTTAAGTATTCTTTCTACTGCCGAATGAATTGATAGCCAGCGAGTTTGGCAAGCTCGGACAATTTTTAATGGATTATGGCCTTCATTTATTGTTTTGTACAACTCTTTATATTCGGCCTGTCGAGTCCATGACTGGGAAAACTAATTCGTATATGTTTCGGATATCAGAAATTCCAGATTTCTAAGTATTGTGCCTTCTGAAGCGTGGGATACAGCTAGTTGAATAGAGTGACACACACATCGAACGAGAACGAGCCCAGGAATATCAGCTTTTAATTTGGCAAACATTCCGTTATTCACGCCAGTCATGACACTTGCATTGTCTGTTCCTATGCCGCTATTATTTTTGTAGTCCAAACCGAATTCGTTTAAAGTATCTTTGAGTGCACTCACTATTCCATCTACGGTGCATTCAGTTAGAGGTGCCAATTTTAGGAATGACGTTGTTATTTTTTTTGCTTTAATACTATAGTATATAATCACCAAGCCAAGATATTTTGTAACGCTTATGTCCGTTGACTCGTCTAAGAGTAAACTAAACTTTCCATGTCCAATGACCTCTTTTAAATCGTCTTTAAAGTGTGGACTTAAAACGTTTTTTATAGTATGGCTGCATTTAGTGCGGTGTAAATGCATATCTTTAATTCCATCAGAATCATGACCCACTTTTTTCATTATCAGGCTTAAATGATCCACAGTTAATACGCTACAATGTTCAGCAATAAAAAGAGACGTGTACGCTTCACATGATTTTGTTTTATTTACCTCTTTTTTTGGGAAATCAATTGTGCGTTGCCGAGATGGTGCTAGCATATTTGAATTAGCAATGTGCTTTTTCCACGCTATATGAGCTTTTAAATCGGAGTATTTATTGCTTTTACTTACGATGCACCGACATAATTTGCATTCTGGAAAAGATTCCCCGCTACTATCTTCTTTTTTTACTATCCAGTCTTTAAACAGTTAGTACATAAGCCACTTTTTTATAGCTCCGTTTCGGCATTTTCACCAATAAACATCACTTTTAACAAAAAAAACGCAAAAATCAATCAATCTAAAACACTATGACAATGATGTGAATGTGAAACAAAGAAAGAACAATACAAATATGTCTAATGTGTAACAGAGATCGCATCATTGTCTATGACAAGGGAAATTCCCAGTACTATGACTTTTACGGTTTAAGAGTTGCCATATTGAAGAAAAGTACAAAGAAAAATTTCGTGTGGATTTTGAAAAACATTTTGTAAAAAATAATTGAAATTAAAACCTTTTGCTACTAAATTCCGCCAAAAAACCCGTTAGCCGTCAAAATAGTATTTCTTCCGTTTCTTTATAACACAATCCGCTAGATATGACGGGAAATCCGTTAAGTTGGCAACACTGCTGGGGGCGGCAGCTCGCTGTGCTCGAGCCGACGGCGCTGGCGGCGGGGGTCGTTGCGGGGAATGTTCTTTTTTATGCTTATTAGGTTAGCCTTTGACCACTATATCGCCTGATGGTAAGTGATGATGTGTTCGAAGATGTTGTTCAAGCTAACCTAGAATTACTGGCTCTCAAAGACAGCTGCCGGAACTTGATAACCGACACACGCGCGGGCGGAGCCGCGGCCGGTTAGTTATACTCTGGTTTTAATTGGTATTATTTTTGGTATTATTATACGATATAATTTTAGTTTCATCAGAAAAAAGAATCGTTTATAACGTTTAATGAATTAATATCCGCCACTTTTCGACGAAAACTTGTAACCGCCACCGATTTCCCGGCGCTTACGACCTTTTGGGTGCGATAAGCGAGGCGGGATCTTCTGAGTAAATTGCCAAACTCACGGCGAGTTTTGCTCAGCGAATCATGCTCACTTCACCTACAGATTTCACATCACTTGAATTTGTATTCGGGAATATGACGTCAATCCAAGTGATGTGAAGTGATGACGTTCGCGAGCGTGAGTTTCGAGGGCAGCCCTGTAATGCCCTCGAAACTCACGCTCGCGGCAAGGCGGGTTTTGTAAATCGGTATTTACCGGTCTTTCATATTTTTGTATCAATAAAATTGTGTAATACGCAATTAGTTACATATTACTTACATTACATTACAATTAGTTACATTAGAAATATGACAAAAAATGCCTATATTTTGCAATAAATCTCTTCAAGCACTAGCCCAAAATGATATCGGAGAAGAAAAAGTTAAAATTAATCAAAACAAGAGGTTGACGGGATAAAATCTAGCGAAAACGTATAGAAAAAACACGAAGAGACTTAAAACTCAAGAGCGCAGGGAAAAGTTAAAGAATTCAGCCAGTGCTACATTTTTTGTGGTTCCAGCAATGCATTCCCTTTTCAAGTGGTTTATTTTTAGGAACATTCCAACCAAAAGATTGCTTATTTCGTTAGTTCATGGGGAGGAAAATTGACAATTTATCCCTGTAGGCGGCGTCTTGTCCTTGGTACCTGTCATACAAGTGTTAAATATTCACAATCTATAGAAATACTCTGTGATTTATGTGAAAACAAACATTTGATTCCATTTAACTAAGAATTTAATTAATAAATGCCTCAGTGTTGCGCATATATTTGTAAAAATATAGGAATACATCGTTTTCCCAGTGATCGAAAATATTTTCAATCCTGGATCACAGCAATTCGTCGCAAAAATTGGAAGCCGAATTCTACTTCCAGATTATGTCGAGAGCATTTTAAACCTAGCGATTATTACAAAGAAAGCAAGTATACCGGTAAGTGATTGATATTTTCCCATTAAATACTTTACGTAACATCTACTGGGATAATTTTTATTTAATGTGCTTAACTTATATCTACTTATTTTCAGGTCTCAAACTAGACAGAAGTTTCCTAAAGAAAGACGCTATTCCCCCACTTTTCTCCTTTTCGAAGTCTGAAGATCACCCGAAATCAAGGAGATCATTGCGCTATGAAGCCCGTTATAGTAAAAATGAGGCATTGAGCTCTGCGATTCAAGTAAATCACAATGTTCCTGATATTGCTGTTACTGTAGAGTTGCAAGATGATACTGCCATTGAATGGAAATTTTCCAGTGTTCCTGATGCGGTGACTGTTATAGAACAATCTCACAAATCAACCCAAATCAATATAGAGCATATATATGGCTCTACTTTGAGATTTCGAGATGATCAGAAGGCGATACTATTCTATACTAGATTTGAATCATATGAAAAGTTCTCATTGGTGTACTCTACCCTACAGCCAATGGATACTAAAATTAATTATTACACTCATACTGTCATAAATGTATAACATATTGACCATTTTTTTCTGACATTGATGAAGCTACGCCAAAACAAAACAATATTTGAACTATCTAGGTTTTTTAATATTTCCACTTCTACAGCGTCTAACATATTTATAACATGGGAGAACTTCATTTATCAAGTATGGAATAAGCTAGATATTTGGCCAGATAGAAAATTAGTAGATTTTTACATGCCAGAATCATTTTAAAAATATGATAAAACAGTTCGGGTTATTTTAGATGGGACTGAATTCACTGTGCAGAAACCAGGGAATACCTTGGCTCAACAGGCATCTTGGAGCAACTACAAGCATGCAAATACTTTAAAAGTGTTAGTGGGAGCGACACCAGGTGGATTGCTTTCATATTGCTCTCCTGCATATGGTGGGTCAACGAGTGATAGACAGACAATAGAACGGAGCTCATTAATAGCAACATGTGAACCGGGAGACACAATTTTAGCTAACAGAGGATTCAATGTGCAAGATATTTTTGTTACAAAGAATGTTAAAATTAACATACCTGCATTTTTAAAGGGTAAACATCAATTACCGTGAATGACAGTACTACATGATAGAAAGCTGGCTAGTTCATATTGAAAGATTAATAGGACTGACCAAAACATACAAGATTTTAAAAAGTGAACTCGACTCGACTATATTCTCATTGCATCAAAAATATTTTTTATATGTTTTATGTGTTGTAACTTTAGAGAAGGTATTGTGAAATAAAACTTAGCTGAATTATTATTAGCTGAAAAGTTATAACAGGTTTTTATTTATATAATGTTAAATCGTTTTTATACAGGTGCTTTTCTAAAAGCATATTTTTAAAGTGTCCATCATAAAAGGCACTGAGGTTATCCACCATCTTCCTGATGAATTCTTCATCTCTCTCAATGTTAATTGACTCTATATAAGGCACTGTTACCGGGTTAATCTCACGGTTTCTTGCACTATAGGGACATTTCACTTCTATCACCGTATCATCACCTAATAAGCCATCTGGAGAGGCGCCTAGAAATGGATAGGTATCAGAAAGAAATATACCACAAGGTTTTACTTCTACGCCATACATTTCTTCAAACTTTGCAATTGCATATTTTTCATTTATCTGTCCGTACATGGTAGCCTTGGTGTGAAACTCCTTGGGATATATAATTTTTTCACACATATGCATCTTGTGTGACACTTTGCAGTTGAGTATAGCATGAAAATTACTCGCAGTTAAATGTGTTTCATGAAGGTCTTTCCACATTTTACATTTATTTTGCTGTCTGGTATTTTCTTCAATGAATGTGACTTGGTTTGATGTTAAATTGCTCAAAAAAAGTCTCTCTAATGAGAGCTCTGCACCACTTTTTTCCAAGTAAAAAGAGTGATCCCACTCCAACGCATATGTATTAGCTGGGTAAAACATTTGTTTTATTGGTGCTGATGTTGTTCCATAGTTAATAAATAAATTTCTAACATAGCCATTGTAGCTTATCGGTATATCATAGTTTTTTAAAGGCTCATAACTAACTTCCTCTATGGAAATACAGCTGTTTCGTAGCTTTATGTCCACTACATAAAATATTTTCTTCATGGAGGCCTTGCACTGAGCTTTAATGTATGTATAATCACCAACTATGACCGCACGAGCAGTTAGCAGATGTCGATTTTCATACATTTGCAAAGCGTTTCCTGATTTTTTCTTGAATCTAAAACAATTAAAGATATATTATATGATATCAAGCAATAACAGAATTTTTAGTTATGAGTGTGCATGTATTTTTTACCGCTCAGTAAAATATTGAATATGGTGTTTTAAAAGTGGAGGCAATTTCGTATCGGCATTAATATCTCTGTATAAGTCGTCCGAGGGTGTAATCATTTGATCTTCGATTTTTTCTTCGGCTTCCATTCTATTGAAGTTATAGTCATATGCTTCTAGCCTGAAATAAAAAGATAAAATGCAATATATAACAAGGATATGGATAAAATCAAAAGTAGAAGTTTTATACGCACCGTGCTTTGAGATCAGCTTTCTTTCCTGTTGTTACAGCGTTTATTTTACGTAACGCTTCTTTAAGCTGTGCTACGGTATACGTAGAATACATATTTAAGCGACTTCCGTTATAGTTTCTTGACTTGAAAAATAAATCGTGGTCTAAACTACCACAACAAATAACAACACAAAACTCCACCACATGTACACAACATAATCTCAAATCAAAAATCAAGGTACCATCGATTGTGGCACCATCTGGGATTTACTTTGCCTTCGCCACCCCATTGTGTGAATTTTTAATTGAAGGACTACACAGCGGTGCCTCAGATTATTCTGTATTCTGAGAGCGGTGCATTGAGATCTCTACAATACAACTTACAAGTAGATTTACACCAATTTTGAGAATATCAATATGAGGTAAGAACATTTTTGATTATTAGTGATAGGTCTTTGATGAGTGTTTTTTAACAAAGAAGTACATATTTAAATACATTATATTGTAGGTACTTTTATTCATATGTTCTATTATAAATGTAATTATTACAATGAAAATAATAGCAGTAATTTCAATTGCGCAGAATAAATTAAACATGCCACAACAATATAACTACTACCTACCTTTAAAATATTACAAGTAGGTAATAGGTTCTTATTTGTTTGACTAATTTAGGTAGGTACAAAGTTATAGTACTATGTTTTTACTGAAAAGTATTTTTTCATTTTATTCGTCTCTTGAAAAAGATGGTAACACAATGTTTTATGTATAAATAAAAAATCTCATTATTTCAGCCAAGCAACTGAACGATATATGCACCCTTCAATGGCTCAAATAAATCTCCTTGTGGATATGTTAGATAAGAATCCTAACATAGCTAAGAGTTACCTGAAAACTCAGAACGCTAAGAAAAAATCGCAAAAGTTTTGGGAGAATGCAGCTCTGCAGTTAAATAGCATTGGTGGTGGAACATTTAAAGACTGGAAAAAGTGGATGTAGGTAAGGCACAGTTAATCTAAACCATAATATTATAAAGAGGAATATTTGTTTTTTTAATTGAATAGACCCTGAAACTACTGGACCCATTTGAAATTAATATGAATTCTTTCACCGTTAGTATCTTACATTATCCCTGTTGAACATAGATGATATTTTCTGCAGGCCGCTAGTCTATTCAAAAATCTTATGTACTGTATGTATTTTGTTTGGTAACAATAACAAATCTATCTCCATGATCTTTCATGATTCTCTAAGGGAACATATTCCATCGTAGACCGCATCATCACTATGAGTACTATTAATCAACAAAAAATATTATAAATCATAAATTTTTTTGACATTCTGAACTCCAGATTCCACGGCTATGGTTTCAAGACAGCTTTAAATCAAGAAAATTTTATAGGTGCATAAGATCGACTGTAAAATAAAAAAAAAAAAATTTTAATACGACTATCAGAGTGAGAACCGGGAGAAAATATCTAAATGGAATTGATTCTCCACGATTTACTGGATTTTTAGGTTTTTGAGCAGCAATAGAGAGCACTAAAGGTATGTACAAAAAATATGCGATATGAAGTTCCCTATAAAATACTTACCAATGTACAAAATCTCGCAAAATCACATTGAACAATTTTTTGTTCATATATTATGAAATAGCATAGCAAATAGCATGGCTCCAACGACAGCCCTCGTCTCGATTGTATGAAACTATTCGTAAAAAATGCTTAATACACACAGAGTTACTGCAATACTACCGGCAATTGCATACTGTTAGAAAACATACCGATACTGAACTGTTAATCTGAAATTGCTAGAATAAATCTCACAAGTACCTACATAAACTGTGGATATTTCTGATAGTTTGCATGGTATTGAAAGACAGGACGAAATTAATATTGCAATGAAATCTGTCCAGTTATCACAGTTTTCAGAAAATCTGATTGAAGTATATTCCCGGATACGTATCTAGTGCACTATCAAAACGCATCAAATGTGTTATGAAGTTATGAAGCGTTTGTATAAGGTAAATAAAAGAAGCCATATATTTTGTAGAGAAAACGGGGTTAATATACTTATCAACAAATGTCCAAAAAATTTGTCGCTGTTGTGAACAGTTAATAAAATCTTTTTTTTAAACTCAGTTTATGGCCAGTAATGATAAACGAAGAATCACAAGTGACCTTTTGGTCCTCAAAACTCTGAGTAGTTTTACAGGAGAAAAATTATTTCCTAAATATCAATTTCATCAGTATCACGCAGTGTTATGAAAAAATATGGCAAAACTTTAAGTGAAAAGGAAGCAGTTTGAATATTTTTTACAAAGTTGATTTATTTTATGAATCAATAAAAGAACAATCACAATATATAATAATTTTAAGAATATAAAGAGGGTTTGCTTCTATGGCCATTTTCCTCGACATTTAAATTTTTTGTTAAATTATTGTGTGCGAATATGGATATATATTTTAAGTCTCTGCTGGTCCTGTTCATTAAATTTCATTGTGGGATCTCTATATTTGTGGTTAAATAAAATTTTATTATTTTTGATGTAGTTTGTTTCTTGTTCTTGACAACAGATTAAAAATGTATCCACATTAAAACTGTATCGAGCCTGGAACTACGGGGAAAACAAAAATGTAATGCGTCGTGGGTACCATATCTGTGCATCAATATCATGATAAAATTGAGCTGATTAGAGCAAGCAAGATGGATGCTTTATATAGCGAAGCTTAATAGAAGAAGAAGCACTCGTCGCAGCGCCTAGTTATAATATCGGCGTGCGTGGGAACAGGTATCGATAATATTTGTAGATGATTGAACCTGAATTTGCACCAGCTTCCCAACTATCTCCTCCTCCTCCTACACCACCTCGGGCTCCACGTTAACGTCGCCGATCTACATCGCGCACACCGACGAATATAAGAAATAAAATGCAAATTTGTCCTTCAATATCAGCACCCTAAATGCACATAACTATTTCTGAATAAATCAACAATGCAATGTGATTTCTACATCAAGAACCCTCGTCCTTATCTAACTATAATAATCCCTTTGTAACGGGTTGTCTGGAAGAAATCGCTCTCAGCGATAAGACCGGCCATTGTCACATTTACTTTTACTTATTATGTTATTAAGTTTATAAATTTGTGTGTGTGTGTCAATAAAGTGTTATCTCTATCTATATAACCCTAAAACATGGTCTCTAGTTGAAAATTGTTAACTACTGAAATCTTTATTCAACCAAGTATTTTTATTACAATAAACATAGTTGTATTATTAACAGATTTTTTATAAAATGCCATGATTCATTGAAAAAATATCTATATACTATTATTTTAATAATATATACAAATCCTGTTTTAATATTCCTTTTATTTAGCTCCTAGAAGGCGCAGGCTCCATGCTCGGTCATCACAACCCTCTCAGAAGAACTCAATTTATCAGCATTACTGATAGATTTCTGAGGGTTGAAGAACGACGTCTGGAGTTAGAAGAGAGAAACGCTGATCTCATGAGAGCTGTTTTTGAACAGAGTAATCAGAGAGACCAAGCAATGGTAGATGCTGTTACCACAATGGGCAATGTTATGGCTGGAGCTATCAAAGCTTTAGGTGATGGCCTCATAGCATCGAGTGATGCAATTAAAAGTTGCTAGTAATAAAAATGAGAACATTGTATTTATTGTTTGTTAAAAGTAATTGCTTTAAGTGTAAATATAACTATCGCTAAGAAATAAGAAAATTATGTTTAATTAAACAATACAAATAGATTTTAACAAATTGTGAGTATTAGTACCTAGTTATAAAAGAACATTGTTTTTATTGTTTGTTAAAAGTAATCGCTTAAAGTGTAAAAATATAAGTTTTGTTGAACTAATTAGCAACCATAATGTCATATTTGTACATCTTACTTATATTTGAACCATAGTAAAGCTACACCTAGTTTATAAGTATTGTTAGATGCCGCTAGTAAAATCTGTCATGAATCCTAACTCGCGGTGACGAGATTCTCCGAGAGGTAACATATATCGATGTGGCGGCAATTTTAAAATAAATCAAATGTGAGGTCGATTACCTTTTTTTTATGCCTGATAGGTTAGCCTTTGACCATTATCTCACCTAATGGTAAGTCATGATGTGATCGGAGATGTTTTTCAGACTAACCTAGAAGTACTGGCTCTCAAGGACAGCTGCGGGAACACACCGTTAGGTGCTTGGCGACAGATTTTCTACTTGAGGGTGGTAGCTAGTCAGGCGGGCATTCGCAAAATGCCCGACCACCATGCTATAACGACTGCTATCCTAAGACAACAACCGGGACCGGACGGCTTAACGTGCCCTCCGAAGCACGGAAACGCTCAGTAGTAATGTCACTAGCGGTCACCCATCCAACTCATGACCGCGGGTGACGTTGCTTAACTTTGCTGATTGGTTGAGAACAGCTAAGTAAACTTCGCTACGAGCGCTTCAAAATTTCGCTTCTGGGTTTGCTGATGCGAGCAGTACGTTTATTACACAAGATCGTTCATTTTAGGTGTTAATATTCAATACGTGGAAAGTGGGAAAATCAATATTATCCATTTGGGAGTCGTAGAACTTCATTAAAGAAGCACTGATGAAAATTTTAAAGAAATGTTGCTGTACGTGATGAAGAAGTATTATATTTATGTTGAACAAATAATAACAATTACGACCTATCGGTCGTATCGTCGTTACCAGCCTATTGAGCGTGGTAGCTAGCCAGGCGGGCATTCGCAAAAGGCCCTTCCACCATGCAGTGAAGCTCAAGCCCGTGGCAGGATTCGAACCGTGGACCTGCTGCGCGGCAGTCCATAGACAATGCCACTGAGCCATCACTGCTTCAAACAGTAACATCTGTTCGGTGTGCAGCTCATATATACTGCAATTAGCAGTAGGTGATACATGCAACGAAAATGAAGCAAATGTCAATATTGAAATAGCCAGAGCGGTTGTACGTCATTTAAGAATTCCTTCTGTACAACAAATTTTAAGAGCGGACAGCAAAAAGTGCTATCTTAGACTGCACAACAAGATGGCACTCGACATTAGTTAAGTTACAACGCCTTACAGAATTACGGCAGTGTTGCTCAGTGAATCTCAGAGATCCATCATTTATTTCGAACAATACTTGGGATGCCATTGATGACATAATAAAGTCCCTCCAGCCAAAGTTTAATGACAGTTCTACAATTCGATTAACTTAACATCGGGGATTTTTATCACCAATGGGTTAAGTGTATTTTAGAAACAGAGATTATAGTGCCGTTAGCACAGTATGTCAGCCAAGCAGTGAAGACACGCCAAAAGAATTTGATGGAAAGACCTTACTTTGTCGGTGATCTTTATTTGGATCCCAGATTTTAGGTTGTTCTTTCAAACGTAAATAAATATTAAGTAATTTCATATTTACTATTAACTTGGTGTCAAATATTGGGAGTAAAATCAACAAATAACTTGAATTAAGCAACAATTTTGGAAAGAATTTTACAAATCATACTTGTCTGAACTTTAGAGTTGACAAAAATGGCTTAAATAATCTCCTAACTTACAAGTAGGAAACTTAGTTCTTATCAAAGATGAGAATACTCCGGCTATGTACTGGCCACTAGTTCGAGTTATTAAAATTCATATTTCAAAAGACGACCACCTAACCCGGTCAGTCTTGATTAAAACAGCAAAGGGCCATTATTTGCGTCCTATACACAAATTAATACTTTTACCCATTCAGTAAATCTGTTTATACGTCTATAATAGACTGAAATCATCAAAAGTACCATATCTAACCTAGGTTTTAAAATACCCTTAATCCACCACCCCTATTAAAATCCCACAAACCACCACTATGTGTCCTATGGACTCATATTTTTTATTTGTAAATTAAACACTTGTACAATTTTTATTTTTCTATTTTATTTGGTTTAACATATCACTAATGGAATAGTTATTACATACTAAGTAATATTTTGGAATATACTTAACTAAATATTAACTTTTTGTTTTAAAAGAACTTCCCATAGTTTTCAGTCTTCAAAAATTTAGTATTAGGTTTTACCTAAAAAAATATATCATAGACTTATAAAACTAAAAAAAAAACGTGTTCTGAAAAAAAAACACTTCAAGGAATATAGTAAATCAAAATAAACTAACAATGGCACGATATAAAATATCAAAACATGCAACAGGTCCACATTCTAAACAGTTAAACATTTTAGGCATATTTTTTTGGCACAAGTAAGGCGGATTGGTTTCTTGCTGGCAGTGCAAAGGTTTTGATTATTTTTTTATAATAACAAGTGTAACATACATTTATTAATTTATATCATAATTATAAGTTTAATTATTTGAAAACCGAAGTATATATCAAAATAGGGATGCCCGTTACGATACGATATATCGGAATATTGATACAGCACTATACGATATAGCGATATTTGATGTGATATTTTGACCATACGATACGCTTCGATATATCGCATTCATATAAAAATATCGCATTACCGTATCGTATCAAACTGTGTCGGTGATTTATTTGTATAATTTTTAAGTTCCTATTACATCATCACTAAACGACAATAGACAGTGCCATTGAATATATTGTTATTAGTAATAAGAGAATGATAACGTCGACAATATTGTTTATGGAACAAGAACAACCGGCTTTTGTTTAGACTTGGAGGTAGATTTAAATAAATCTTTGGACTTTGTAGTACCGTCAAATATGATTAATAAATGTTTAGTTTATGTTCTCCTTAAGCCGTAATAGGTTAATTCCACACAAAATTATTATTTTTGCGTTGTTTAAGTGCTGATCAATGGTAATTGTGTTTTTTTTGTTGAATAAAACTATTTTAAATACATATAATTATTTATTTCTTTTTAAAAAATAAAAGAATATAGTAAAACTACTAAAAAGATAACCCTCTGCACGATATATACTCATTATATCGCATATTAATGGAAAGGCATGCGATACGGTTACGATACGATATATCGATACCAAGGAAATCGATAATATCGCGTATCGATACAACCAAGTCCGATACGGTTACGATGCGATATATCAATACAATACACTTTTTTGGGCATCCCTATATCAAAAGAGCAATTAAAGCTTTTATTTCGATTTGGCCTGTTTCTCTTAAACGTTTTGTTGAGGTTGGATGCTTTTCGCATAACAGTTCCAGTGTTTTGTTTGTCCATGTTAGAATGATTTCCAATATGTTAGAATCAAATATCAGTGCAAAAGCATCAGGTCATCCAAAAGTTTAAGTTTTGAACTGGTGGTCGAGATGGCACCTGTATAATATTGTGTGAGGCTGTTCTAACATTTTGTGACGGAGAAGTTGTTGACCACTTGAATCTGTTTTTACCGTACAAATAATTACTTCACAATGTAAGTATTTCTTCAGAGTTACTGTTTTGGTCTTCATCATGTTCAAATAGATTCGGAAAATAAAATCAATTCTCAAAATAAAATCGGCGTCATCGGAATGTGGCTCAGAAACAAAGTCTGTTGTATTTCTGCCACCAGTGTCTTCATCTTCGCTCTGTATATCATCTTCTTGAAGCCAATTATTTATAATGTCTGAAGCAGAAGGGTCTGCAATGTTTACAGACTGATTTTTCGACGTTTAGATGCCATGATGAAAAGCCTAAAACAATTTAATAACAGACAAATAAATAACCAAAATAAGTTTTGTAACACAAAACACCACCATGAGTCCCCAGGACTCACACTCGGTCAAAACTCACCTTTGCAAATGGCGCACGGGCACGAACGATTACTCGCGCCTCCCGCGCCTCCCTACTGAAAGGTACCGGGCCGCATGAGTCCAAGCGCTAAATTATACACTTGATTTTCGTCTTTTACAAACAGCGCAGCGGTGAGTCCCGTGGACTCAGGGTGGTGAACTAAGGGTTTAAATAGTATCTACTCATACTATCTAGAATTAAGGTGTTTACTTAGTAAATAACAACATAAACATTAAGTTGTAACCTTTACTTTAATTTCCTTCTACAAATAGAACATAATTTTACTGATTTTCTATCTTTACAATCACAACTTTTTTCACTTTAAATTCACTCATATGCTTTCTATTTTCTCTGCATATCACATTTTTGACAGCCTCACGAGACTCACGTAATTTTCTGTTTGAATGCTACAATAGATAGAATTCTCATTGATTTTGTCAATTTATCATTGTTTAAAATCATTTGTTTACCTTTCATACATAACCTACAATAATGTTTTTTTTTCCTTTGTCGGGATATGGTCTCGCACTTCTTAAAATCAAGTTCTTCTTTGAGAAGACTTCTGTTCTATTGGTTTCAGCTGACTAGGCTGGGAAGATTTTTTTTATTATTATTTATATGATTAATTATATCACAAAAACGAGGAAACGATAAGTTATATAATTTACATATAGGAATTCGATGAAAAATTAGGGTCAGAGGAGTTAGGAAGGGTAGGAGGACAATGGGTACATAGTGTTGTGTTAGTATAAGTAAATAAGTATCTACAATGTAGCATATTATATAATAATTTGATGTCGTTAGCTTGAATGAATGAAGCTAACACTTGATAGATGGAGAGACAATTGCTATAAAGTAAGGAAAATATATTATTAGGGAAAGGGACTTGAAGATATTTAAGGTCTTTGAAAAGCGGAGCATGATCATAACTGGGACACTTTTAAATAATATGATCGATGTCACCCACGTCTTCTCCACACGCGCATAATTCCGAGTCTATAATACGTATCCGAGCAAGATGTGCCGTAGTGCACATGCGGCCCGAAAGCATTCGAATCAACACAGACGTAGCACGTTTACTTAGTTCCACTTTAGTATACCAAGACTTAACCAGGATCATTGGTTGTATTAGGTCCTTACATATGAAATTGGCGTTTTTCGTACTGGCCACTTTAATCACGAATTTCTCCTCTTTGGTAAGGAATTCCAAATTCAAATTTGTACAGCTATAGACTCATGTATTTGTGCTTCGATGATCGTCATTCATTTGTTTTTTTTCTTCTGTTTTTTTCTGTTTGCGTCACTCATTTTACAAAATGGAAAACCTTAAATATCGCATTATTTACGAGTACGAGTTCCGCCGTGGCACTAGTGCTGCGGAAACAACTCGAATGGTGAATGATGTGTATGGCGGTCGTGTTGCAAAAGAAAACACAGTTCGTTTTTGGTTCCAACGTTTTCGTTCTGGAAATTTCGACCTGCAGAACAAGCCCCGTGGACGGCCTGAGACTCAAGTTGATAATGAAGAGTTGAAGGCTATTGTGGAAGCGGATCCATCGCAAACCACGTCCGAGTTAGCTGCAGGCTGCGATGTTAGTGATAAAACTGTTTTAATTCACTTGAAGCAAATTGGGAAGATTAAAAAGCTTGAAAGGTGGGTACCTCACGAATTGACTGAAACAAACCGGCAAACGCGCGTCGACTGCTGCGTTACATTACTAAACCGGCACAATAATGAAGGTATTTTAAACCGAATCATTACCTGTGATGAAAAATGGGTTCTTTACGATAATCGGAAGCGCTCAGCGCAATGGTTAGATCCTGGCCAGCCAGCCAAATCCTGCCCCAAGCGAAAATTAACCCCAAAAAAGTTACTTGTAAGCGTTTGGTGGACTAGTGCCGGTATTGTTCATTACAGTTTTTTCAAATCTGGCCAGACTATTACGGCTGATGTCTATTGTCAGGAATTGCAAACCATGATGGAAAAGCTAGCGGCTAAACAACCTAGGCTGGTCAATCGCTCCACGCCACTGCTGCTTCACGACAACGCTAGACCACACACTGCGCTACAGACGGCTACTAAATTAGAAGAGCTTCAATTGGAAAGTCTAAGACATCCTCCGTACTCCCCGGACCTTGCTCCAACAGATTACCATTTTTTTCAAAATTTGGATAACTTCTTGCAAGGGAAAAAATTCAACTCCGATGGGGCGGTCCAAATCGCCTTCAAAGATTTTATTGATTCCCGTCCGACTGGTTTTTTTAGTAAAGGGATCAATGAACTACCTATGAGATGGCAAAAGTGCATAGAAAATAATGGTTCATACTTTGATTAATTAAATATATTATATTAAAAAATATTCTACTTTTTGTTCCTCCCATACAAAACGCCAATTTCATATGTAAGGACCTAATATTTTATAGAAATATTTGCCTTTTAATCTGGCACTATTTGTCCAGGTTTCACTCCAAGCACGTTGCAGGTCTAATTTGGAGAGAGCAGCTAGATCCTGAGGATAATTCTTGTATGGGAAAATGTCTCCACACTGTGTTGCTTGGTTTGAAAGTTGATCAGCTTTCTCGTTTCTCTTTATTCCACTGTGACTGGGAATTCAGGCAAACGAAACAGAAAACCCTCTAGGGGAGAGGGGGGCACTTTTGAACACATTTTAAACATTCTTTTTATATTAAAATCAAGAACGGTTTTTGACATTTCAAGTATGTATTCAGTTTCTATTAGTATTAGGATATGCTATAGAATAAGTACAATTTTATTATAATTATACATTTTGTCATAATCTCTCGTAAAAAATAAGGGACTTCGTTCATAAGAGCCCCTTGAATGGGACAGTTGTGAACCAAGCTGGGGCAGTTTTGAAAAGGTACCATAAAATGGTAATAACTTGTGTTGTAATTAATATTATTTATTATTACATTAGCAATTACTATTATCAAGATCTAACTCTACGATTTTTTTTTCAAAACTAAAGAAAAAAATTAAAAATAGTAAAATTTATTTTGTGCCGATATTTTTGAGGGGCAGTTTTGAAACAGGTAGGGGCATATCTGAAACTTATTATTGAAAATAAAACTAGCTAATAAAGTACAATCAACATTTATTATTTTTCTTGATAACATTAGGTTTTGCCAAATAATAACTTTTAATCATTAATCAGTAAATTTAGGCTGGTAATCAGCGTATAATACCCAAATATCTAACTTACGTTAAATTTGGTGAAATCAAATTTGAACGAATACTGACTTGCTGTTCTGGAGCTTCCTGGGAAATTTTGAGGAGCTGGAAATTTAGCCACTACATCTGCTATTGCTTGAGACAGAACATTTGTCATCCTTGTCGGGGAAGACAAACTGACAACGATGTTTCTTTTTCATGAACGATACTGTTAAAATAGTGTCATGTATAGCTTTCACTATTCCAACAAAATGTTTGCTAGCTTTAAGGGATGCTGATTGACACTCCACCAGTAAATAATCATCGAGATTTATGTCATTTATAGCTAATGGATGAGGAAATATTTCCTCACTTGTGTCATCCTCAAGCTCGATATCAAGCTGTTCATTGCTGACGTCCATATGCGGAATCATCATGCACTGATATATTTTGTTCTGAATCTGTGCTTGATTCCGTCCTTGTCTTCTTCTTTTTCTGCCATTTCACACTTGTCTTTCTTGCTTTTGTCATTGCATTTTCTTCCTCTCTTCGGAAATGGTTATATTTTTGATTTGCTTAATCGTTTTATACGTTCTAAATATGCTATTTCTATGTTATTTTTTTCTGGGGTGTCTGTTAATATTCGCGATGATGTCTTCTTTCTTTTTGTCAACTTGTGAGGGGCAGCCTTTGGATGAGGCTTTACAGCCTCAGGTGTTAATAATGCAATTGTATCACTCGCAGAATTCTTAGTACCAACACTTTCAGCATCAGTGACATCAGAGAATTCATTGATAGGCGATAATCAGAAATCTGGGGTAGATAAAGGTCTGATGTCATATTGTTACTTAGATCAGCGGGTGGTTGAATATGATCAGCAGTATCAAATACAGATTGAACAATATCAACAGCATCTTCAGCATCATCAACATTGTCATTAATGGGTGGCGCGATATTAAAACCATCACAAAATGACTGTGCTCTGTTCGGGAGGCCTGAATATGCTAATTCATTGTTTTCAATATCACGGTTAGTGACTTCAGAGCATTGAAAATCATCATCAGTAAATTTATATCTTGAGAATGGGTGGTGGGTGGAGCCTGGTGTGGAGAATCCTGATGAAATATTATTTATTGTGTGGGAAGCGTTGTATGCAGGTGTGACAATGCCTGCCAGGTCATGAATTGTAATTGTTTTGCGTGTATGATTCACTAGCACTCATTCTGGGCTACTGCAAGTTTCGGTTTGAACGAGGCATTAACAGCTACGTCCTGAGGCTGTATCTTATGCGTGCAAGGTGGGGGAAAGGTTAACAGCACAATCCCATTATCCCTGCAGTAATTTATTGCATCAATGGTGCAGTGACTTTCATGATTGTCCATTAAAATTAGAATTAATTAGAATTTTGTCAGTAATGAAACACCTTCTCACTTTTTGGATGTGCTAAAGTACTTTTAAAAACAAAAGACCGGTCATCCAACCACTTTTGGGATTATTTGCCAATCCCAGGCTACCAGCAGGAGCTCCAAACAGCATAGAGTCATGGAACCTAGCTCTGGGGAAAACAAAAACCGGTGGTATTGTGTTCCCTAGAGCATTCACTATGGCACACATTGTAATTAAGGCCCCTTTCTGCCGAAACATACTGGCCAACTTGCTTTTGACCTGTCTTGGCTATTACGTTTGGGGATTGAACCACATTCATGATATTTGTTCCATCTAAGTTATATATGCGATCTGGAGTAAAAGTGTTTTTTTCTAAAACTTTTTCGTAGATATCAAAAAATAAGTTGACATTGTGTCTGTTGAAACGGGGTGATCTAGACAGGCTGGTATTTTCTGGTTTTCCAAGAGAAAGTACTTTATGTCTCTTCATGAAACCCTTCATCCAGTCAATTGCGGCCATTTTAGGAACTTCTTTAATGCTGTTGCATATTCATATGCCAACTGCCTGCCCTGTACATAAGTCATTCCATAATGCATACTGGACCTCTTTAGAAAATAATTTTCCAACATGGCTTCTTCATTGTTGTCAAACACCTGATTTACTGTATGTTTACTGGTTAAATATTCACTTCTGGGAATAACACCTTCATTATGTTTCTTCACTCTATAGAATAAAGTGGTAGGCTTTATATTGTAGATAGCAGCAGCCGTCCTCAATTTAATTCCATCATTAACAACACATAATACTGCTTTCTGAACATCATTAACAACGGTATTCCTCTTTTTTATAGTTTCTAACCATCTTCTGATAAGTTATATTGGGTATTCACAATAAAACAGTCGAATAAGCAGAGTCGTTTTATTTAGCGGAGTAGTAAAGTAACAACAAGCGAGCGAACAAACGAACGACGACATTACAGATAGAAGTAGCACTATTGGTCTAGAAAATCAAAATGGATGGCTTCCGTTTCCTAACTAATGTTGCCATTAGGAAAGTGTGCATTTACTGCCTTATTTAACTATAAATACCATATCTCAACACTCCCACGAAATGCTCACTTGCCTAAGCCAAGGAAATGTAATGGCTAGAGCTACAAAGCAGCCTAACAACTTATATAATCTTGAATTCAAAACAGTGTGTATGTCAAGATCTGAAAATCAGCATGCAAATGTAGCAAATGTTACAAGCCTACAAAAATGGCACGAGAGACTTGGTCATATGAACATCAAAACATTGCGCGAAATGGTGTCAAAAGGTCATTTACCCCCAGTCAATGACCTCGGTGACTTCTTCTGTGAAGCATGTATGCTTGGGAAGCAGCATAGAAAGCCTTTTAAGAAAAGTGCAGACTCAGTAAAGGACAAGGTATACAGCGACTTGTGTGGTCCAATGCCTACCATGTCAGTTGGAGGTGCAAGATATTTTATAACCTTCATTGATGGTGTGACTGGTTTTATTACTGTCTACTTTCTAAAGCAAAAGAGTGGAGCGCTTGATTGTTTAAAAAGATATGTGAAACTTCTAAATAAAAAGTTTAACAAGAAAGTTAGAATGTTGCACAGTGATAACGGCAAGGAGTATTGCAATGAAGAATTTAGAAAATTTGCAATAGATAATGGTATTGAGTTGGAATACGCAGCACCATATACACCACAACAAAATGGTAGACGTGAAAGGGCTAATCGAAGCATCTTAGAGAGTTCTCGCTCTATGCTATATGCAAAACAGCTGCCACTGAATTTAAGGGGCTGAGGCAGTTCAAACTGCAGTATATTACATGAACAGAAGATCCAATAATGAGAAGACACCTTATGAGCTATGGACTAATAAGAAACCTAGCATGTTCCAAAAGAAAAACGTAACAAATTGGATTCGAAAAGCAAAAAGTTACTAATGGTCGGATATGAAGGATATTCAGATCTAAACACTAACAGATTGTTTGATCCGAAAACAAGAAAAGTGACTGTATTACGAGATGTAACTTTCAATGAAGACAATACAGAACCTGATTCAGATAGTAGTCAATCAACAAAAGAAATTCTAGAGTTTCAACTACCTTGTGATAATGATGAGAAGTCTGAAAGTTTAGATTATGACTATAATGCTTTCGAAGATTTTTATCAACAAATTATTGGTCAGGTCAACTCAGATGTAGAACCTGAGGAATTAACACCTGATACATATGAAGAAGCTATGAGCTGTAATGAAAAAGGCAGCTGGTTGAAAGCTATTAATGAGTAATTGGAATCCCATAGAGTCAGTAATACGTGGGGGCTTGTACAAAAGCCAGCTGATAAGAGATGTGTGGGAAGTAAATGGGTTTTTCGTCTAAAACAAAATGCCAATAATACAATAAGATACATAGCGAGACTGTGTGCTAAAGGGTTCACCCAAGTGAAAGACATTGGCTATCGTGAGACATTCTCTCCTACAGTTAGGTTTGATACAGTGAGAATAATGCTTTCTCTAGCTGCTAAATAGAAACTAGAGATGACTCAGTTTGATGTGAAGTGTGCATTCTTATATGGTACATTAGATGAGGAGGTGTACATGGATCCACCACCAGGTTAAGACACAAATGGACTGATATGTAAGTTAAATAAATCAATATATGGCCTTAAGCAGTCTCCAAAATGTTGGAATGGTAAATTTGATCTTTATCTAAATAAATATGGTTTTGTAAACTCAGAATCTGATTGATGTCTATATGTTTTACAAACTGAAGATTCAATCTTGTACTTACTTTTATATGTTGATGATGGCCTGTTGTTATGCAAAGTCAACAAATTATTGATAATTTTGTAAAGAATTTGCAACAATTTTGATGTCACTCTTATGAGTCCAAGACAGTTTGTTGGGTTAGAGATAGAAATAAAGGATGATGAATCTATTTTTGTACATCAAAGTAGGTATATAGATAAGATACTGAATAAATTTAATATGGCTCAATCAAACCCCAGTTCTATTCCATGTGATCCAAATGTAAAGCTAGATAATTGTGTAGTAATTTTTTTTGTTTGTCAACAAACAACGCTTGTTTTACTAGGACTGTTATAAATCTGTATCTAGAGCCACGGTCACGGTAATATTATATATACAGTATTCCAACTTCATACAAACGGACGAATTAAGTTTTTTTATACAATTTATTTTTATTTCTTGTCTTTTATTCTGCGCCTGCGAACCTGTGATTTAATGTTTGTTTTAGACTGATTTTTTCCTTTTATAGTCATCCGAAAGTTCGGTGGCACTCGAAGAAATACCAGTGGCATCGGAAGTATTAACGCAGCCACCAGAGGCACCAACGTCGCCGCCATTACCAACGCAACCAATACCGGTGCCGCTTCCAAATACTCAAAACAAAAGGAAAAAAGATGATCTGAGTGAGGTATATGAAATAATGAAGAGCGCAAAAGCCAGGATGGATCAACCAAAAGACGAATTTCAAGTTTATGCCGACTATGTAGCATCTGAGTTAAGAAATATAAAGAATGAACATGCTGTGCTACAGGCGAAGTACTTTATTAATAATATCTTATTACAAGCTAGGATGGGAAAATACAACTATGCAGAAACGGAAAGTAATTCAAGCCATACTCAAAGTTATGGATACCGTTTTGTTTCTCAACAGTCATCCTATTCGACAAATTCTGTTAATGATGATATCGTAACTGCTAATGCCTCTCATGTTAATAACGAAGAACCAACTGCACCAACTTTCACAGAATTAGGACACTTTGAGAATATTCAAGAACTAGTTTCCCACTTTGAATCAGAAACGCAGACCAAAGAATAATTATTATACTTATAATAATAATAACGTTAACTTAGTGTCATTTCATACATCTATAAAAAAGAATAATAAATTAATGCTTAAAAATAATAAAAACTTATTAGTTATTAGTTTTTTATATGTCACTAACCGTAAGTTGCACGAAACCACACTTTGTTTAAAGTTCATTTAAAATTAGTGACATCCCTTACATTGCGTTTGGCAAAGAAAGGGACAGTATCAATTTAAAGGAAACTTTAAACTAATCATGGTTTCGTGCTACTCGCGGTTAAGGCCCTATCGAGGAATGAAAATTAATAGACTTAGGCCCGGTGCAGATTATCGGCATTAGCACGGCTGAGGATTTTAGAAATTTACATGACGTATGGTCGTTTTGTTACAACGACCATATATCATGAAAATTTCCACTTTTTTGCCATGATAGTAATGTATATTGCTATTTGCCACCTAAAATCCTCAGCCGTGCCGATGCCGATAATCTGCGCCGGGCCTTAGTGGCCACTAAGTTTATTATCAATTTATTCAGCTATAAAAAAACGTCATTCAAATTTCTTGCAGTCAATGATTGAATTGTTTGCCATGGGACACTTCCTCGAGCACTGCAGAAATATTGAGCAAAGTGGTTTCTTATTGTCTGAGCGGATTGAGGAGGAGGTCTGCCTTGCCTACTTAAGTTTCTCATATTATTATTTGTCAACTCCCTTCGCCACGAACCTTCCACAACATTATGAGCAGCGTCTTCAAAATCGAATGTGGTATTTGGTGTATAACTCGCGGTTGAAGATGTATTACGTCTCAGGAAATTATGTAGGTACACGCAAGCCATTACAACTAATTCAGCGTTTACTGGACGTAATGGGATAGCTTTACGAAATACGCGAAGCACTACAGACATAATGCCAAAAACATTCTCAACAATTCTTCTTGCTCTTGAGAGCCTGTAGTTAAAAATCCGTTTTAAGCGTCCTTTTTCATGAATGCCGGGATAGGGCCTCATCATATTTTCAGATAGTGCAAATGCACTATCTCCCACTAGAACGTATGGTATATTCGGACCACCTTGGACCAGTGGCTCGGGATCTGGTAAATTCAGTTGCTCTTCATTAAGTGCTTTATAAAATGAAGTCTCCTGGAACACTTCACTGTCAGACGACTTCCCTTTTGCACCACAGTTAACATATACAAAGTTATACTCGCCATCCACAATTGCTAAGAGAACTAAACTAAAATTCTCTTTATAATTATAATAATCACTGCCAGAATTGGGTGGCGCTTCTAGTGACACATGCTTTCCATCTATCGCTCCAATGCAGTGAGGAAAATTCTATAATATTACAAAATTACGAGATTTCTCTTACCATTCATTTACATTGGTTGGCGTCTGAAATTCAAGATAATATTAATAAATAAACATACATTATTAAGTATCAATATAAAATGTATAATACCAATAAAGTTATCGTAACCCTTACCTACGGTAAACGTTTAAGGTATTTTTACCGTAAGTAAGGGTACATGAGATATAAATAATATTAAATACTTACTTTAACAAAAGAATTTAATGCTTTTATCAATTCTTTGCAAACTTCTGGTATACACTCGAGAGCAATGAATCCGGGTCACTTAAAGAATGTTAAAAATCTCGGAAACTAAAAATGATAGGTTAATGCAATAAATTGTATTTAATAGACAATGTAATACTCCTTAAATGAAAGTAAAAAAAATATGAGTCACCATACATTTTATTAACACAAAATTACATAAAGAAAAAAACTGCTGATCTCTCCTTAAAACAAAAATAGGAAACATGAAATTTTTGAACTTTATTACGATTTTCTTGAATTTTAATACTTCGTATTGCCTCCTCGTGCTTCCATTACTGCGTTTACGCGGTTTGGCATGCTGTACACCAAGTTCCTTATACGATTTTGGGGAATATTCTCCCATTCCTCTGTGAGAGCAATTTTGAGCTCACGAAGCGTGATTGGGGGAGGGTTTCGTTGTTTTACGCATCTGCCTAGCTCGTCCCAAGCATGCTCGATCGGGTTGATATCCGGGCTGCGCGCTGGCCACTCCATACGAGTAATGTTCATCTCTTGAGGGTAGTCATTCACAATCCTACCTGTATGAGGTCGGGCATTGTCATGCATAAATATAGCATCCTCACCTAAATTGACCATAAATGGACCAACGTGATCATTGAGGATTTCTTCCACATATCTTACGCTAGTTAAAGAGCCGTTTTCTATGATCACCAGCTCTGTGCGACTTTCAGAAGAAATTCCGGCCCACACAAGTACAGACCCACCACCGTAGGCTACTTTTTCTTCGATGCATGCTTGCTTGAATCTTTCCCCTGGTCTTCGATACACTCTGTGTCTTCCATCGTGCTTGTAGAGCATAAATTTTGATTCGTCGGAGAACATAACTTTTGACCAATCTTCAATACTCCAATTTACGTGGCTCTGGGCATATCTTAGTCTCGAAATACGATGCCCACGCTCCAGTTTAGGGCCGTTTGCAGGTCTAAGGGGTTTTAAGTTAGATTCAGCAAGCCGACGTCTTACTGTCCATGCACTTGGGTTACTTCCTCCGAGGCGTCGAAACTGATTGGTGAGTTCAGTTCCTGTGAGAAAGCGATTTCGAAGCATGGTGTTCACCAAGTATCGGTCTTCTCGTGCTGTGGTACACCTGGTTCTGCCCGTTCCTGGTCTGCGTAGGTTAGAACCAGTTTCTTCGTAACGTCGGAGAACTCTTTGTACTGTTGACAGCGACACACCGACAGTCCTGGCTGTATCGCGCTGACTCCGGCCGGTTTCCAGCATTGTAAGTATTCTGGTGCATTCTTCAGGCGTAAGCGACATAATTTCAGCTTGAATAATGAATATAGAGCACTATCAACATGGTTTATGTACCCACATAAATGACAGATTACAAACAAAAGCAAAACCAAATGCTGTAATTTCGTAGTTCCATCTTCGAAAGTGGCCCTTTTTCAAATTTGATTTTTTTATGATATAACTTTACAATAACTAAGAAGTTTTAATACCTTCATTTAAGGAGTATTACATTGTCTATTAAATACAATTTATTGCATTAACCTAGCATTTTTAGTTTCCGAGATTTTTAGGATTCTTTAAGTGACCCGGATTCATTGCTCTCGAGTGTAGTATGACAAATTACTGATTTTGACACTCTAAAAGTATAGGACAATGAACCATAACTATCTCCAGTTGCCAAGTATCTCAATGTTATAGCGAGTCTGATGTGAGGGTCGATAGATTTCCGAAACTTTGTATCTTGCTTGACTACGGCCGGCGCAACCATATTTAAAAGTATCTCGAAATTGGTTCTAGACATTGTAGTAAAATTTTCAAAAGACCCATCGCGCATTCGAAGACTGGTTATTAAACTTGAACTTTCCCTTTGTAGCAAATATTCCCGGAACCACCACCTCTTTTTTTTACGTTTTGCTAATGTCTTCCGAATAATTATGTAAGCTGCACTGAACAACACTACTTCCTCGGGCGACATACTGATCACGACTGGCTAATGTAAACGAGTCATATGTCGCGGGACATTGTCCCACAACTTTTGCAGAGACAACTACGTGAATGTCGAGCGACAAGTATCTGCGACATGTCGCCTAGTGAAAATGCGCCTTTATAAAAATGTTCATTGGGGTGCAGTTAAAAAGTTGTTTAAGTACTGAATAAGCATTTCTCGGGTGAGTAAAAGTTTCTATCTTATTCTAACTTATTGAAATTTAATAAGCTATTTATCAAACATGGAAGGCGTTTATGAGACCAGTATTTAGATGTATTCATAATTTCCGAAAGGTTTATAAGTTTTGAAATCAGTGGGTGTTTGGCGAACTCAATAATGCGACAGAAAAATCTATCGGCGAGAAATTGTCGTCGTAATGGAAGGGGCGGTTCCACACATTCTACTTGTAAGGCGTTTTCCGTAGAACTTTTCATGGCACCTGTTATGATTCTAAGAGCCTTCGCCTAGATACCATCCGATTTTTTCATCCCAGCTGAGCTACATGTTCCATAATCTAGAACACTTCTTATGAGTGCACTATAGACCAGCTTCAGAGAAAACGGATGGGCACCCCACCAAACGCCTGATAAGCACCTTAGAATGTTAAGTGACCGTTCACATTTCACTCCTATTAACGTTGCAGCAAGATTGCAAGATTTAGCACGGGCAACACCAGTTGGGACTTCCACTGTGATGGAACGTCACGTGTCAAAATTACTTTGTTTATAACCTCCAAATAATATTTTAGACTATTCTCTCCAAGATTCGTAATGAAAGAATATGGGATACCATCTTCTCCTGGGGCAGAGTCCTGAATGCCAGAGAGGGACACCTTTGAGTTCGTTTAGAGTAAAAGACGAATTTAAGAAAGATTCATAATGATTGTGTGAAATTTGAAGAGGGCAAACCAATTCAAGTTCAGGAACGAATGGTGGAACTAAATAATCCAAAAACTCATCAGTCATACATGATGGGATTGTTATATAAGTGGAATCGGAAATACTTAATCTAAAACGTCTGATAAGTGACCACATAACCGAGCATGGGATATTTGGAGAAATTGTAGTGCATACACATTGCCAGCCTGAGAATCTCTTTTTTTTTATAAGTTTTTATAAAAGAAAAGACAGTAAAAGCCAAAGTCCTGTCTTACATGTTAAATCAGGAAGAGTATGTATATTTTTATCTATGTATTCACTATACTCATTCCAGTTAACCTTTATTAACCTATACTTCATTCTAGGTGTGGGGAATGTATTTTGTACAGTGTTATTGTGTAATTATATCGGAAATACAATCCCGAAAAGCTATTTGGGATTCACAAAGTGAGGAATATGCTAATCGGGATTTGAAGAAAAAACAGTGGAAAGAAATAGTGGAGTTATTTGGAGGTGAAGAAATATCAGACGAAGAAAAAAAAAACTCAGGTAAGTAAGAAATGCCATTTATTTTTTATTAATTAATACTGCTCATCTGCCAAGATAATTGACCCTCAGTTGTAAAGTAATCAGCAAATACATCTCTGTATGATGCACCACGTCGCGTAGCTCTTTGGAAACCGTTTGGGACTTCTTCAAAGCCAGGAATGCTCAGGGTATCTTCAAATTTATATCCGTCTCTTTCTCGGACATAGTTGTGAAGAGCGCAACATGTTTTGATGATGCATGATACTAGATCTAAATTCACGTTGATAGGTCTGTGAAAAATCTGCCACTTGTTTGCTAATATGCCGAACGAACATTCAATATGGCGTCGTGCACAAGAAAGCCTATAATTAAATATTTTTTTCTTTGTTGTTAAATTTGATCCACCGAACGGTCGCATAATTTTGTCAGTTTGTCCAAATGCTTCGTCACCCACAATAACAAACGGTACTGGTATAGGGTTTGTCGATGAAATGGGCTTAGGTTCGGGTATTTGCAACTCATTGTTCATTAGCTTTTGATAAAACGTTGAATTTGTAAATATAGTTAAATCGCAATCCTTTCCATAGGAACCAACGTCTATGTATATGAACTTATAGTCAGAGTCACAAATGGCAAGCAAAATTACAGAAAAGAAGTGTTTGTAATTATAACACAATGATCCACTGTTGTATGGTTTTATAATTCTTACATGCTTACCATCTACGGCACCTATGCAATTTGGAAAATTGGCCCGTAAATGAAAATCTTTTGCGATTATTAACCAATTTTCTTTTGTCGGTTGCGGTAAACACATGTCTTTTAGTACAACCCATATAAAATGACAAACTTCTCTTTTTATTTCAGCTATAGTTGAAATCCCAAGTCTGTATGAGTAATGTAAATCTACAAATTTACAACCGCTTCCAAGATATCTGGAATTAAAAAATAATTTAAATATATACAAATTACAGGTCATTCACTTAAAAAAAAATGGAAAAATATAAGAAGCTGCTTTTCGCGAGAAGTACGAAGATTAAAAAATACTAAAAGCGGATCTGCTGCTTCCCATAAAACTCCCTATATTTATTATAATCAGCTGTTATTTTTGAAGAATACCGTTGGTAATTTGAACACAGAGAGTAACATTGCTGAACAAGAACATTTGACAAATGATCAAGAACCTTTAGGACCTTACTCGAGAGAAAATATAGTCGGAAGAAAATAGAAAAAAACGTCAGATGATGGCACAACCGAACTGTTAACCACATTAAACAAGTGTATTGAAACTCGCAAAAATAAGGAGGATATTTTGGAACAAGATGAGGACAGAATGTTCCTGATGTCCCTATTATCATCATTAAGGGCAATTCCGGAGCATAAAAAGTCAGCTGCGAAAATTCAATTACTCAGTGTAATCGAATCATTCCGATCCTCTACTCAAAATATTATATATCCAAACACAATGTGGCGAAATTTTAATGAGTACGAGTATGAGCGTGGTTACTTCACACCGGAGGCCGGGCGTTCAACAGCACCAAGTCAACAATCACGCCCTGAAGCACAACATTGTTATACGCTACCAACTTCAACTCCTTCAGAACGTGAACGCCCAGAGTCGCGATTTTCTACTGTCACTTCAAATACCTCGCAAGATTCTGACATTTTGGATCTATTTTGAATATTTCCTTTTGTTGTGCGTTCGTTTATAATATTGATTTCATTAAGTCAATCGTGGTCTTCTTCTTGGAGTAGGTTCCAAGGTAAAGGGGTATCAGGGCGGTGCCCTCTTTCCCCGGCCTTTCTTCGCCTATTGCGATAGGCGAGTCTCTTCATTGACTCTTTAGTCAGGCTTCATGATTCGACCGCCCAGCGGCCACTATGTGTCTGGGCGATCAGGCCACGCCAGGTTGATCCCGCTGGTGGGAAGCCCAGCGGACCGATCAGCGACCGAGACAGTGACCACAGGGGGTCTAGTCATGTCGGCCGTGACTTCTGTTTGACTATTTCCTTCTTCTTCCGGAATGAGCTCTCTTGGGTAGGGGACAGTCTTCTTTCCTCTTGATTTCATTAAGTACTTTAAAAAAATACATGTTTTATAATTATTTACCGTATATTTTTAAATTATGTCATCGAAGAGTAAACTTACAGATAGTGCCATCCACGAAGACGCGCCCCACTCTTTGTTCAAATGCATGTGTGCTATCTTCCGCATGTGTTAAACATCTGTCGATACACGCTAATTATCGATGAATGCAAACGCACACTAATAGAAATTGACTAATCAGGAAAGAGTATTATGAACAGCACGAAAGATGCTCTATTTAAATTTAATCGCGCGTCTTCGTGGATGGCATTATCTGTAACTCTAAACACACTCCCGGACACATCTATCGGCCCACCTTGAGTTTTAAGTTTTGACTGGAGACCAGCTAAAAATAAATGTTAGGAGGAGCAATAAGTTTTTGCAGGTGTGAAGCGGATTTACTGGCCATCGTTTTCGTAAAAAAACTGCATAAAAACTTATTGCACCACTTAACATTTATTTTTAGCTAGGGATTGTCAACACTTTAAACACTAGGTTTGGCCGATAGATGTGTCCGGGAAAGTAATGTAAATTGTGTTAAAATCCCATAAAAAATAAATGTTAGGAATGAATTTTATTTGAATTGTCACTTACCTTAGTGTTATAAAAAGTTTTTCTTCCGGAGAAATACATGGTCGCATATTTGTATCTATGCCAGTTATATTTGGTTTTAGAAGACACAATAAGTCATCAAACGAACTCACAGACATTCTTGCATAATTAAAAAAATTACGAGGATATTTTCTAAAGTCTTCATAAAATATTTTAAACATTCCCTTTGACCTCCGTTCTTCTAACAGAGGATGCACCCAATACTCTTGATTTTTTTTATTTTTCTTTCTTTTTATAATTAGTAGCGCCGCTACTATTGCAAGTTCTTCAACGTCCATTCTACACGAATGTACTTGGAATACTGTCGCTCGGCTCGGTCTCCGGCCCTAGTTTCCCATGTTTCGGTCGCCGAGGGACTGAGTCGCCGGCGACTAGTCGACAGTGCGTAATAGCCCTTAGGGTCACAGTTTTTCTATAAGACTTTGTTGATGAGAGTGGAGGAGGTATTACGTTTTGATTGGGAGTGGGATGAGCTGTATATATGTCTTCATATGATCTGGATACAGGTGGGTGGAGTTTAGAAGCTACAGAATAGGATACACAACTTTCAGCCATGTATTGTTTAATACGTTTTTGTCTTTCATGTTCAGGGCAACATTTATTTGTTGCATAATGTGATCCAGAGCAAAGACAGCAATAACTATCATGCTCCTCAATATTACAGCTATCAGCTGTGTGAGCTTGGCCACACTTATAACATCGTGGTTTAGACCTACATTGGACTTTTGTGACCAAAGCGGCAACAGCTGTAACATTGTATTGTCGGGTATACATAAAGCTCTACTGGAAGTGCATTAAGGCATACAAAAATTCTTTTGGGTGGAACCTGTCCATCAAAAGTTATTACAACAGTCTGAGAAGGTTTCCATTGTGATTTCCCACGTATGAAAGTTTTGTAGTTTAAACGCCTTAATTTAAATATCTTTCCTCAACCAATAGGTACATTGATATTATCTGTTATTTCTTCGGGAGACCAATCAGCTGAAACTCTACGAACAAGCCCCATGCAGGTCACATTAAATGTTGATATAAATTAGTTTCGCTAAGTCTATCATGTTTAATGAAAGCACTTGCTTCATTAAAGTACGCAAATGCGAGGGATATCCTATTTCGGCCTATGCGTTTAAGGCTGCCATTTACTATGTTTTTAAAATTTTGCCTTAGGAGGAACTTTCCAAAGGGTGCAGTATGATAGTGCCATCGTCAGAATTCTGCTGCTCTCTCTGAACGTGAATAATATATGGCGCTACATCATGGGACTCACACAATGTGCGACTAAAATGCTGGGGTTGAGGACGGGTCTGATGTATGTCTGTTGTTTCTCCCAGGGTCAAGTCTCTATGGTTTAAGAAAAATGTTTAAAAAAAAATGTTAGATATAGCAACATTGGCGCACTTGTACTCCATGTTCTTTTTTGCAACAGTTTCAATAAAAAGTTCAAACTAAAACAAAATCTCTTTTAACCTCAAAGAATTACATACAAGTGATTTTAATGTAATTATGCTCCGTACGACGCATACATGATTTGACATTATTAAGAGTTGATCCTGGGCATTTCACGAAAACATACGATAGTATCGGTATTCTCCCTAAATTCGAATCAAAAACAGATTCTAAAAACTATAGACTACTACTACTATCCAGATGGGAATTTCTGTCAAATAGAAGTAATCAAAATTTAAACCCTGTTTTTTGGATAGATAAAACTGTGGCACTATTAAATGAAAAACGCAACAATGCAAAGTCATTTAATATTTTTATTACAGTCAGAGGAGTTTCGAAGCTCTTCCCGCGCACAGTGATAGCAGGCTGGGTAAAAACTATATTTAGAGAAGTTGGCATTATAGCTTTTCCAGGAAGTGTTCGTTCTGCGGTTGCTTCCAATTTAAAACCCTGCTTTAGTTGGTGGCGTCACCAGGCGAAAACAAACAAGATCTCAATATAAAAGCTTCCAGTTACGGTCAAGTTATTTAATAGCAGCGTTTTACCTGAAATAAAACGCATATGAAAATACTTGCCTAAGGCACTTGTCTCACCGGCAACGATTAACGAGTAACGAGAAGAGCTAGAACTAGAAACGAGTTAGCGAGACGCGGGGAGCGAGTGCGTAGTTCCGATATTTGTGTAGCTCGGCTATAAGCGAATGTGCGAGTGAGGCGGGCGATTACTCGCATCACTCGCTCGCGGCAGTCAAGCGTACAGTCAGTCTTGCAGCCTCATACGCGCTTCACGTGTTCCCAGTTTTCCAATAAAAATGGATGAGTTTTTTATTGAATGTGTTCGACAATACCCGTGTCTTTGGGACACAAAACTGATTTCATATAAACAATTAGACGTGAAGGACGCAGCTTGGAAAGACATTTTAAAGAAAACAAACATAGAAAGTGGTAAGTTTTTTATTTAACATCTATCTACACACACACACACACACTACTACTAACCAATATTATAATTGACTGCAATACAGTGTAACTAACAAAAAAAATTTTTTTTATTAAATATTAAAAAGAAAATCATCCTATACTGTACATGCGAACAAAACCAGTCCTGCCTGATAGATAACAAAGCTCAGTTAGCCAGTCGGTGCACGCGCATTGCGCGTGGTTGGGCCAGCGGAGACAGGTAGTTAGCGCGTGTGCAGGTGAGTGCAAGCGAGATGGATGCATACCACGGTGCGAGATGTGAACCTACCTACTTAGTTTTGGTTTTGCATTGTGTACTCCTTATCTATCGAGCTATGAATTATGAATGGTGGTGAAACTAGTTTTGGTGGGTAAATTTCTTGTTATAGTATAGACCTATAAGTAATTATAATTGTGTATGTTGTATATTGTGAAAATATTGATTTATGTAAGAGGAGCGTTGAATTGTGATGCCAAGACAAACCATTTAGGTTTAGGTGGCATTTGTGTAAATCAACCTTGTAAATTGTTTATGTATTTGTTTTTGAATTAAAAAAAAATAATCTAACACAACATATACCTATAGTTAAATCAATATTCATTTTGCAGAGTCAAATGTAAGTTATGTGTTATCCTATCAGAATCTAATACATTTTGCACACGGTTATTTTGCCACGAAACTGTTCCAATGGAATTAAAATATTCCATGAAATTTTCTCTCACAAAAAAGCCGTCTTCAAAATCTGCTGAGTTTTGTTCAGATACCTCGGAGTAATTTCTTGACATATTATCAGAAAAAACTGACTATGAAGGCGCCTTTTCGATTTCATTGCATAATACATAGTTATGTAGAACGCACGCAGCCTTTACAATTTTTTTGGCGGTACTTATTTTAACATCTAATGGCCTAAAAAAGATACGCCATTTGTGCACCAACATACCAAACGCACTTTCTACCATTCGGCGTGCTCTGCTTCAGCAATTGCTAACAGTACAATCGAAAATGTTTTTTTGTAGTTAAAGTACTGTGATCCCGATTTACGGGGCGAAAAAATCACGACGTGCTTGCCATCAATTGCACCAAGGCAATTATTGAAATTCCACAAATCATAAAAGTCTTTTGCTATAACTTTCCATTCGGGTTCAGTTGGGAGCTTCATTACTTTTGGCTGCAACTTGATCCATAAAGATTCACATACTACTGGTATTATTTCGGAGAGCGTAGAACGGCCAATTCTATAGCTTTTTGACAATGCTGTATATGTAGTTCCGGTTATAAGATATCTGAAAATAAATAAAAATATCAAATAATATTAGTTAATAACATAAAATTAATTTTGATGTGGTGTGTTATATTTTTTTGTTTTATTTACAGTTACACAGGCAAAATTAAAATTGAAAAATTTGCGAGACACGCACCGTGAAAAATTTAAAAAAATCAAGAAGACAACAAGTGGACAGTCACAAAAACAAATAAAACCCTGGAAGTACACGAGTCACATGGAATTTTTGCTTCCATATATGACAAATGCGGAACGAGATACAAATGTTACACCACATCCTGATATTTCGACAATTTTCGAGGAAACAGCTAATACATATGTTAGTAGAGATTCAGCAGATACGATAACAGCTCCAAAAAAAGGAAGACGGATGAAATAATTCATAATGACGAGGATTTGTTAAATTTTTTAAAAGATATGGATGATAATCGTGCAAAACGAACTGCGCAGAGGGATGAGTTACGTAAAGAAGTACTAACCTCAAGTAATCCTTTAAAAGCTTTTTTTGATTCAATGTATCATATTACTGTATTATATGTATGAAGCGCTTATCAATATTATCAAAAAAGATAGATAATTACTCTATCAAAGGTTTCCGCCCCGAAAGAAATTCCAAGGATGTACCTATGATGATATGATGTTGATCTGGGTTTGATGCTATCATGAAACCCAGATCAACATCATCCAATATATCCCTAATCCCATCTAAAAATGCTAGATGTTCAGCCCAACAATATGAATAGTTTAAAAATTTTGCCCCAATTGTTCTGAAGCCATCTCTTAAATATTTCCTTTGACAACAGCACCTGTGAAATATAATACTTATTATAGTTTACACAATAAACCCATTTAATTATTTTTGTTTGAGGTATTTATCAACTGGAGACTCATATCAAACAATTTCGTTTTCTTTTCGAGTTACATGCAGCACAATTTAGAAAATTTTAAAAGAAGTTTGTGAAGCAATTTCGGATAAATATTCCTTCACCAACTGAAGAGAAATGGAAAAAATCTGAGGCAGGCTACCCTGAATTGTGGGGCTTCCCTAATTGGAAGTATGATGGAAAGCATGTTAAAGTACAATGCCTACCAAATAAATAATGGTTCAAACTATTACTATTATTGCTGTAAATCATATTTTTCAATGGTTTTACTGGCAATAGCTGTACCATTTTATACATTTTTAGTTGTTGACACTGGCAGCTATGGACGTCACAGCGATAGTGGAATATTTGAAATATCAGTTTTTTCCAACAGTACATTTCTGGAAAAGCGATATTGCCACCAAAACCACTGCCAGAATCTATTGAACCTGTACCACATGTTTTAATAGGCGATGAAAGATTTGATCTCAAACCCTAACATATGCGCCCCTTTCCAAAAGAAGTTCAGCACAAGCAAAATAAATTATAACCATAGATTGAGCCGAGCACGGCGTATGGTTGAAAACGTATTTGGAATTTTGACGCAAAATTGGAGAGTATTCCACAGAACAATGAAATGTGGAGTGGAAACCGCCATCCACGTTGTTAAAGCTGCATGCATACTGTCTGAAAAAATATGCGAGAGTGAGAGATGGTGTAATCAATCCTCCGATACAACAAGCAATCCATTCAAGTAGCCCTGAAATTATACAAACATCCCAAGGAACTGCACTGTCATCTTTTCGACACTTAAACCAACATGGAAACAATGATGCTTTTATAATAAGAGAAAAGTTTGTGGTTTATTTTGATAATAATTAGCTAGCATGTTACGCAAGCCACATCCGCGGAAACCAAGGAATCAGCATTGCGATACCGCAGCGTTGCACACGGCACGAGGTGCAAGCGCAGCAGAAACGTGCCGCAGTGACGTCAATCGGCGCATCCGCTTGAACATCATAATCATATTCGAAGCGCACTTTTTGATCAATCGTCGATCAGTAGACATATTTTTAGTTCCAAATAATTTGTAATTTTAATTAATAAATTAGTTTGGATTAATTTTGAATTTTTTTGCATCTCTTGGCTGCAGCATATGTATTTGGCGCAGTCGGTAGGATTTACGCAAATAGAGTAACTTACGATAGCTGTGGCTCGAGGGAGTATCCGGAAATCGATACAGCATAGAAATGCAAATGTGGTGAGTACCTAGATCTTACTAGAGTTGCTCGTCTTTCCTACCTTTAACTTTCTTGTGTCTAACTTTCCATTTCCTTTTGTGCAATTTTTTTTGTGTCATTTTAAGTGTTAGTTTCCTCTGTGTTTCTCAAAAAGTTCAATTTTTTCCTCCCACGAAAATCGCGGACCTCCGGGTTACTACGTTATAGTAGAATCTTGCAAATCGATGCAAATAGAAACTTCGAAAACATATTGGAAACTAGCGATAGTGATAATAATAATAATAATATAATAATAATGCTTTATTGAGTAATAAGGAGATACAGTAGTATACATTGTTGAAATCACCTTTTAAGTATTAAGTAATACTTGTGTTAGGTGTTTTCGCTCTTCCATAATCGTATGTAAGCTAAATCTCCAATTTCACGTCACATTAAACTATTAAAACATTCGTATGTTACAAAACGAGATACTTTTATCTTAAAAATAATTAGGGTAGGACATACATTAAATTTGAACGTGCCAAGTAAAACGGTTTAGTGTATGAGGTAAACAAAGTCACGCTACCGACGACAGCGGTAGCAGCGCGCGGCGCTGGTGGGTGCTCAATAGTGCGGTGAATTTGTTGTGTGGTCCAAGTAAAAAGATGTTAGCTGTTTACATATTATATATTGTCAGTTTTGAGTCGTGTATGAGATTGTACCTAATTAGCGGGTTAGTGTTTACGCACGTTTTTGTGTTTTGTTCATGAGAACAAAAATGATAAAAATAAAATGTATATATAAAAATAAAGTGTAAGTAATATTTATTAGTTATGTATTTAATGTGTGTGTGTGTGTGAATGTGTGTATGTGTGCGTGTGTGTGTTTGTGTGTGTGTGTGTGTGTGTGTGAGTGTGTGAGTGAGTGTGAGTGTGGTATTTTTTATTTATTTGCCATCTACAACATATTTATCATATATAGTGATATTAACGAAGAATATTTATCTGGTGATTATATAAGTGAAAACGTAGATGTTAAAATGAGTGTAGATTTAGAAGATAAAGTGTACAAGGCCTTACGCCTGTTGCCCGAGTCTGACGGGAATCCGAACATACTTACGCGATTCGTGCGTTTATGTGATCAACTGGTTGCCCAATTTATGAGTGCGGAACCTGGGTTTGAACTCAGTAATCTCGCACTGATAAATGGCATTCTCAATTAAGTTACCGGTCATGCCACTCGTACAATAAATTCAAATGGCATACCCGAAAGTTGGGAGGGCATTAGACACGCCTTAATTAACAACTTCTCAGACCAACGAGATGAGACAGCTTTATATAACGACCTAGCTCTTTTAACACAAAAAACCTTGTCGCCTCAAGAGTTTTATGAACAGTGCCAGAGTCTCTTTAGTACTGTAATGACTTATGTGACTTTGCACGAGACAATAGATACCACAATAGAAGCGAAACGCGAGCTGTACAAAAAAATAACTTTACAGGCGTTTGTCCGCGGCTTAAAAGAGCCCCTAGGCTCGGTGCATACGACCCGAAACCATAGAAAAGGCACTAGATACCGAATACTGTCTAAAAAGTGGCTATTTTGTCTGGCGTGGTGACTACTACTTGCAGGTGGATGGTGTGGCCATGGGTTCGCCATTAGCTCCAGTGGTGGCAAATATATTCATGGAGAGCTTTGAAGATATTGCTATGGGCAACGCTCCTATAAAACCACGGCACTGGTGGAGATACGTAGATGACGTGTTCGCTATTATAACAAAAGATGCTCTTGATACGTTTACTCAATATATGAATACCGTACACAGCAAAATCCAGTTTACGGTTGAAGAGGAACATGATGCTAGGCTGCCTTTTCTGGCCGTCCGTGTCATAAGAAAGCCAAATGGCTTTTTGACTCATACCGTATATCGGAAGCCGACACACACGGATAGATACCTGCAGGCGAATTCACATCATCACCCATCTCACCTGGCCTCTGTTTCAAAATCTTTAATAAATAGTGCCCTAAAGATCTGTGATGAACCCTGAATATGTCGATGCCGAGTTGGGTCATGTAAGGAGCGTCCTGGAAAGAAATGGTTTCAACTGGAGCCAATGTACTCGTTGGGCGGAGACAAGCAAACGTAAGCGTCCAAACACTATGGAACGTTCGCCAGTGTTTGTCCGTCACCATTTGTCAAAGGGGTGACGGACAAAATTAGTCATTATCTGAAACGGAAGTATGACCTTAAAACTATATTTCGACCTCCTGGATAATTGGACCTAGTTATGCAAACAGGAACCAATCCACACACATGCCAAAATCGAGATAAGGACACAGAAGCTTTCAAAAATGAACCACTGTAAATATCAAAATGATCTGGCAATTTTGACAGAACAAAAGATTTCTATGACAAAGTTATCAACCAACATAACAGCAGTTGTACAGTAAACTAACAAGATCCATGCCCCATAGTCACCCAACAATCCAAAAAAATCATTGAAATTGGTTTTTTTAATAAGACTCATGCCACATGGTCCTTTGAATTTTTTATTTTGTAATCAAATAAGTAGAACCATGCGGGTTGGTTCTTGTTTGCATATTAAAATAGGCATAATCTTATATGTTTACAAAGACTCACATTTCTTGGTTCCTTGATCATATAACTTTATTTACAACATCTAAGAAGTCATGTTCTTTGAATCTGTGTTGTATAATAAACTCCTTGATTAAATTATTCATCCCAACTTTTTAAATTCAATTGTTTTTTTTTTATGTTTAATATGTTTTGTGTTTTATGGTTTGCTATGAATATGGCAACTCTTTCTTAACTTTGGCAACCCTGTGTCAAAAATTGGAGATGTCGGAACGTTGCCGCGTTGTGTGAATAAATTTTGTAAATTGATTTACTGTTTCCAACAATGAAGAGAGTGAGTACCAGGATACAAACTATGATTTCTAGCTGTCTCAATCATTCAAATGATAAAGAGAACGATAATCAAGGTAAGTAAATAAGTTTGAGGTTATAAAAAGTTTTTGTTGTTTCTTGAAACTTTTTACCCAGTAATTTCTTTAGTTTGTTGTACGATTATAACTACATCATGTTTTAAAAACAAACCGGGTCTTACAAGTTCAGATACTTAACATTCATAATTATTATTATGTATGCCTCTATATTACAAACTACTTTGCCTTATGTATAAATATTATTCTTTTTCAGATTTTTATGATAACTCGCGATCAAGCAGTCCACTGCAGGTTTCTTCAGGTATTGTTTATGTTATTTCTGTATGTTTTGCATTTTGAATGCCTTTTTTTGCGTGCTGTTGCTTTAGTACTTCTTCTGTCATACGGAAAAGGGGCGTAACTACATATTTTGAGTTTTGTGGTGTAGGCGTAAACGCGTAACTCACAGTTACAAAGTTACTTACATAAAATATTAGTGTTTTTTTTTAATGAAAAGCCTATTTTTGAAATTATATAACAATCTCAATTACAGAAAAACCTTAATTGATTCCGTGGGCATGGTAAATTAGCAATTTGTGATTAAAAGTGGGCTATTATTCTAGATTTGCTGCGCAAGCGAAGAAGATGTAGTACGCACGGTGTGTTGGATAATTCGCATGAAAAAACGACTTGCAAAGGGGGTGATAGTACCTCTATGTCTCTATCTGATCCTAATTTGTCTGCTCAATTATTTACCGTCTCTGCTGAAGCTTCTCTGTGCCCTCTGTCTCCTCCGCTGTCTTTAGCTACTAATATGGTAAAGGAAAACAAAACAATATTTACTTCTATTGGTACGGATGATATTGAAACTGATGTTGAAAAAAGCATAGAAGATGGAGGTGGCTCCATACTCACCGCTGACCCTACGTCCAGTCATTGCTAAAAGTAACGAAACTTCTGCTGCTTTCTATTCTGATCTCAATACCAATAATACTTTACTTACCGAGACATCTGCTGAAAAAAGTGTTTCACCGCTTCCTCCTATGTCTCCGGAAACAGCGTCTTTGTTTCATATTTTAGCTGATTCAACGGATAATAATTTAAACATAGCAAGTTTATCTGATACGCCAATTAACGCAAGCTTGAGAAGTGACGAAGCTCTATTATTTATTGATAGCGATGATTCGGTAAGAGATCCTAAGTACTAATGCGGATTATGGCTCGAGTGATGATAGTTCTAATGATTCAATTTCTTTGATATCTGGTACTACACATGCAGAAATCAACCAAATACCTAACGAAATAATAAACGAGATCGCAAGTCAACAACCAGAACCAGTTAATTTAGGCCCTCATAGTACTCAACAGGAAATTGCACAAGTCGATGATGATATGGCTTCTGTTTTAGAGTCTGCTATAATATCTGACAATGGTAAAGCTAACTATGATAGGTTACGCATGGGATCTGTTTCTGTTCACGAAACTGAATCATTAATAAGTGAAATACAGCCCACGGGAAGGCCAAAAAAAGGTAGAAAGCCAAAATATGGTGGGCTAAAAGAAACGAAAGTACACAAATTTGTCTTATGTCAATTCAAGGAAAAAGATTGTCAGTCCTAAAAAATTTATAGATTTTCAATGCAGTTGCCTAAAAAAGTGCCACGAAAATATTTCAGTAGAAAACAGATTGGCTCAATTTAAAAAGTTTTATTCCCTAGGAGCTTATAATGCGCAAAATATGTTTTTAACTGCTTTAATAAAAGAAGAACCTGTGAAGCGTCATTACGTTGCAACTGACAATAAAACCAAAGTTTCAAAGAAAAAGTCTTACTCACGCCAATATTTTCTAGATGGTGTATCAGTTTGCAGAGATATGTTTGTCAAAACATTACAGACGTCGGCAAAACGAATAAATACGTCGCTTAGTAAGATGCGATCAAACAGTTGCATTACAGATAATCGTGGTATGCATAGCGGTTGCAATAGAGCATCTCCTGAAAGCGAGGAGTTCTTGATTAACCTTATTAAAAGGTTGCCTACATACGTATCCCACTATTGCCGAGAAAAAACGGAAGGGGCTAAGTTCTTGAGAGCAGACATGACTTTATCAAAAATATATGAGTTATATAGCGATGAAGCGAAAGCCGCCGGCGTGAAAATATTGTCTGCTGCAAAAGTTAAACAATTGTTTTTTAAGAAATTTAACCTGCGCACCAAGCCTCTTAAGAAAGATACGTGTAATAAGTGTGATTTTTTTGAAAGTCAAATGCATGTGTCGTCGGAACATAATAGAGCTGACATTGAACAGAAACGAATAGCGCATCAAGAAATCGCAAAATCTCTACAAAACCAATTGAGAATTGACATGCAGCTAGCTAAAGATGATCCCACTGTCGAAACTCTTACTTTTGATCTGGAAAAAACGTTACCTTTATCCCGTATACCCACAAATATCGTCTTTTACAAAAGACAACTCTGGGTATACAATTTAGGTATACATACGGGGAGCAAAGACGAAGCCCACTGTAATGTGTGGGTAGAAGGAGAAGCTGGCAGAGGTGCTCAAGAGGTGGGTTCTTGCCTCATCAAACATATTACAGAAAGGCTGGATATTAACGTAAAATGTCTAATTTTATGGAGCGATTCGTGTGGTGGTCAGAACCGCAATACAAAATTAGTATTAATGCTGAAAGCCCTGTTGAATGAACATCCCACTTTAAAACAAATAAATATGAAATTTCTTGAATCAGGGCATAGCTTCCTCCCGAATGACACAGATTTCGGAAAAATAGAATGTGCCTTAAAGCGTCAACAGAGGCTCTATACAGCAGATGATTATATTCAGGTTATGAAAACTTGTAAAAAAACGAAACCAATGCATGTACATAGGATGAAAAATAAAGATTTCTTGTCATCATTGAAATTAGAAAAGAATATAATAAATAGAAAGAAATCGATAGATGGAGAGAAAGTTTCGTGGCTACATACTAAAGAAATTATGATTAAAAAGGATGAAATGTTCATAATTTACATGAAAACTAATTTTATTGAAGATTTTCAGGTAGTGGACATAAAAAAAAGTGTTCGCGGAACACAACATTTTATAACTAAAGCGATAATGGAGCCACTTTGGCCAACAGGGAAACCTGTCCCTGAACCTAAGCTAAGGGATTTAAAAAGTATGCTTCACCTGATTCCGCAAGACTCACATAATTTTTATGTGAAACTTATCGGAAAAAATGATCTCGAAGACGATCTTGAAGGCTTTTCAGGTCAACCGGATTTTGATTTAGAATTGGATTTAGATTAAGTGTTTTTTTATACTAACATTAGTATTTCAAAGTGGGATATTTATCATGTTTATTATTTTAAATAAACATGGTAAATATACCTTTTAAAGATTCACATGTCAGTTTAAAAGTATTTTTTGATATTGAATTAAACATTTTTGCAGTTTTTAACATTTTAATTATCATATAATTCTAAGAATTTACGATTGGTTTTGGTTTTCAATAATAAATGGATATGATTTTAAAGAAACATGAGATTTTTCATTTGTTTTTCCTATAAATTTATGGCATGATGATAAATTAACAAAGAACCAACACACACACAGATAGTTTTGCAAAAAGGAACCAACGAGTTTTCTATTTATTGTTATTAAAAATGTTAATGATTTTCATCAATATTATATAAGTAAACATAGAACAAACTATTTGGTACAATATTGTAAAAAAACTTTTTTCAAAATAACAAACAATTTTACTGTATACAACATTTAGACAAAAATAGCTTTTTCTCAAAACTGTCATTGTGTAGATTGGTTCCTGTTTGCATAACTAGGTCCAATTGCGACAGTTACTACGCTCACCCAAAGACAAGGATCTTCTCAGTGGTCCAGGTGTGTACCGAATTCCTTGTGACTGCGGCAAGTCGTATATTGGTGAAACTAAAAGAAATATTTTTACCAGGCTCACCGAACACATTAGAAGTGTTAAAAACGTGGACACCGTTCGATCGGCGGTAGCGGAGCACGCTCACATCCCAGGATCCAGTCATTTTGTGCGCTTCGATAAAGCATCCGTGCTTGCGAAAGAGAAGTTTTTCGTTCCTCGTACGATACGGGAGGCAATCGAAATTTACCGTCGCCCTAACTTCAACCGGGATTGTGGGTGGAATATACCGCCGGCGTGGAAAACAGTATTAAAGATAGGTGACAATAGTGTGAATACGGTACTTTTGGACAAAGAAATTGACACGATTAGTGTGGTATGTCTACAGCCCTACACGGCACATAACAGCTAAAGTGACAGTGAAGCTAATGACATATCGGACAATTTGACAAGTGCAGCTGAGCCGGGACCGACAGCGCCATCGTTACGTCAGTTACGTGCCGAGGCCCGCGCTCGCCGCTTCGCGCAACCGTATCTCCCAGACGAAGGGCAACAATATAGCCCGAAACAGGTCGGAATCTTTCCGGTAAATATAACGCGAGTCCCAGCCGGGTACCTATTTATTTCTAACTATTATAATTATATTTAAGATTAACCTAAATGTAGTTGTGTATGGACAGGGGCCCTTCTTAATCCCCGCAGTCCCACACTTTACCACTGTGTTGTGGCGTATTCGACTGGGCTCCTGGAATGTCACAGGAAAGCACCAGCCGATATATGTGCTACTAGACAAGTGTGTATAAATCGGCGGGAACGACCTACCTTCCTGCTAGTCGCTCCGTAGAAAGGGAATTAACGCTAAACACCCTAAAGCTAGACAATTGATCAATTATTCAACAATACGGGTTTAATTTAGCTTACTTCCCTTGTTCTCGTGCTTCATCCGAACAGCAATCCTTGCTGACACTGAACGCCTGGCGTCCCAAATAAAAGCGCCTCAATGTATCACACACAGCACCAATGTTTATCGTCACAAAATACAATTTATCACTAGGTCGCCGCAACGTCGTCCTGCACCACGCACCCCGAAAAACGTGTTTCAAAGCCCAAAACGACTCGGCCGCCTCGGCCGATTGCAAACAACGGAAACTGACCGCCTCGGTCAACTGCAAACACAGGAATGCCGCGAAGAAACCGGCGCCCCCGCGCGCGCGCGCCGCTCGCACCTATTCGCATATAAACAATGCGCGTCCGCAAGCACTCAAAAACAGCATGCATTGCTTACCCTTATTTACCGAAGAAGTATTCTAATACTTCTTCGGTAAATAAGTATTCTAATACTTCTTCGGTAAATAAGGGTAAGCAATGCATGCTGTTTTTGAGTGCTTGCGGACGCGCATTGTTTATATGCGAATAGGTGCAAAATGCCATTGTTATGATATATTTTTACTTTTTTTTTTTTATCTTGAATGTAGGTACCTTATATTGATTTATTGCTTAGGTGCTATGCTCACGTAATAATTAAAAATGAATCGGTGCATGCTAAAGATGTAGAATAAGGCTGTGATTTTACATGCCTGATGTTGTGAATGACTTACTCTTTTCAAAAGAAATATAAAACTAACTAAATTCCAACTCGTAGGTCACCTTTTTATTAGTGGGTGGTAAAATTAGGTACATTAAAATTAGTGTTAATTATTAAATTTTCAATAAATAAAACGTATTTACTTGTATTGTTTTATTTCTATTGTGTTTGTACCTGAGTTACTTTTTCCACCTGAACTAAGATGAAAACAGGAGGGACGAAGAGAAAAATACTAGAAGGTGGGAAGCATCGCCTTAGTGGTGTGTGTAACGTTACGAACGTTCCAGAAGATGAAGCGAAGGTACGAAGAGACTGAAAACCATTTGAGGAGACCTGGTAATGGCCGACCCAGGTGTACTAGAGCCCAAGATGACCGTTATATTGTTTTCACTGTGTTGAGAAATCGCCATCTAAATGCAGTTGAAGTCCAGCAACAACTTCTTCAGACCCGAAGGGACTATATTAGTGAGAAGAAGACTGGCTGAAGTAAACCTGAAATCCCGAAGACCAGCGAGTGGCCCCAAGCTCGAGAGAGCATCGAGTAGCAAGACTGCGATACATGTCTACACTGTCTACAGGCGATTTGTTGAGCGACACCTTCAAGCCTGCTTCTCAGAAAGAGTCCAGTACGGTTGAGGCAGTGTGCATACATGGGCTGGCATATTTGTGGCCATAGAAAATAGCTCTCTGGCTGGGGAATGATATGCCCAGGAGATTCTCAATGAGTATGCAGGGCCGTATTTAGTAAATATGGGTGATGGATCGATGTTGATGCATTATAATGCCCGGCCACACACGGCTCGGGTAGTGCAAGAGTATATTCAGGCGGTATATTCAGAGTATATTGGTATAAGCGTGATGGATTGGCAAGCAAGAAGTCCTGATCTGATATTCATTTGATATAAATTTTCATAATACCCGGTTTTGCTGACTACAACCTTTTATCCATTCTAATCGCGTGCACCTGATTTCGGGCATTTACTTCAATATTAGAATTTTCTAAAGCTCTACTACGATTTTCAATAAAATTTACACATATTATGAAAATTTATTTTAATAAATTTTCATAATATGTGTTCGCAATATCAGAACTGAGCTGTAGCTCGAAAGCTTCACGCGTTGCACTATCCAGCTTTGAGTTATTTCTATTTTTACAATTTCACAATTTAATATTTTGTCATAATATATAAGGCTATTTTGTGGCAGCAGGGTTTTAGCTAGATTCTAGGAACTTATAGTGCCACAGACCTACCTATAGTTTAGAGCTAAGGGTAGGCTTATTATATACGTGGGTTATGAAAACAATTAAGAACCTTACAATATAGATCTCACGAACAGTTGACTTAAAAGCTATCACTTAAACGTCACTGGCCTTGTCCCGGGCATATATATGTGATAGATGTTCTTATGAGTAAGCAAGGCAGAACAGCTTTTACACGACGACATAAGAGTTCCTATAGAAGACACCGATCTTCTTCTTAACTTTAAGCTATTACTTTATATAGGCAGTGCTCCCTTTTTCTAGATTTTTCAAGAGAAACTGGCCATGCGCTGTGGCATGCCGTATTTATATTGCGCTTCCTTCTTTCTTGCCTTTGACCACTATTTCACTTGATGGTAAGTGATGATGTGGTCGAAGATGTTGTTCAGGCTAACCTAGAAGTACTGGCTCTCAAGGACAGCTACCGGAACACACCGTTAGGTGCTTGGCGACAGATTTTCTACTTGAGGGTGGGAGCTAGCCAGGCGGGCATTCGCAAAATGCCCTACCACCATGCAAATTGCATTGCATTTATACAGAAATGGGTAGCACTTGACCACTATCTCGCCTGATGGTAGGTGATGATGCGATCGATGATGGAGCGCGCTTACCCAGAAGGTATCTATTCACTCGCGTTTTGAAGACCCCCATATTGTACTTAACCGGAAACACAGACTCAGGCAGGGTGTTCCATTCCCTGGCGGTTCGTATGATGAACGAAGACGCAAATCGCTTCGTTCGGGTAGATGGAACATCAACCATATAGCGCTGGGCTTCTGAGTGTCAATTTCAAATGGATTCCAGGGACACTGTCCCTGGATGTCGGTTATAGAATGGGGATGGCGGAATCAAATTATGCAGTTCCGTGAAACACTCCCCGAAATGCAACCGATAAACAAGCGACTTTACGGAGATGCTCGAGGCCTTGGAGTCTCTTGATTACATAAAAGTTGGTCGTCGTTAATGAGTCTCTTGGCTCTGCTCTCAATAGCTTCGAGTGTCTCCAGCTAGTATTTGGTAGAAACATCCCTAAGGTGAGAACAGTACTCCATACATGTCCGGACTTGAGCTTGATAAAGATTAAGCATCTGTCACGGTGTGAAGTAATGGCCAAAACACCAAGCTTTTTGAGGCTAGCTGGGCTTTTTAGACTCAATATAGGAGCCGAAATTGAGAGTCGGTGTCATGCCAAGAACGGATACATCCCTGAAAATAGGAGCCAGGTGAAAAGGGCTCCGTTAGGCGGAGGAAAGACACGCCTTAGGTTTTAGCAGTATTGAACTTGACCAGATTGGCATCGCCCCAATCAGAGACTGCCTTCAAAGAAAAGTTCAAGCGGTCAACAATCGCTTCCCTATGAGACTGGATTTGTAATGCACTGGTTCCTGCGTTAGATGTCCTCTCCACAACGGTGCTGTCGTGTGCGTACCCACCAAAAATACCGGGTTTAAGCAGATCATTAATATGCAGCAGAAAAAGCATTGCAGAGAGTACTGATCCATGAGGGACTCCGGCGTTTATAGCTAATTGGTCGGAAGAACAGCCATCGATGACCACTCGAATCGACCGATCCCTCAAGAAATCTGAAATCCAAACACACAAACCATTGGGAAGGCCGTATGAAGGAAGTTTGCTAAAAAGGCTATCGTGCCAAACCCTTTCGAAAGCCTTCGAGATGTCGAGAGAGACAGCAAGCGCTTTAACGCTATCCCTGGTTCTCGATGGCCTCGCTCCAGATGTGATTGGCATACACTAGAAGATCTCCAGTAGACGGGTTTCGGCGAAACCCGTATTGTCAGTCACTGAGAAGATCATTCTTTCTTCTCGCCTGTGGTTCAGTACAAGTTCCATCGTCTTACAGAGTATGGAATTGACTGAAATAGGCCTGTAATTGGCAGGGTATGTGCGACTACCCTTTTTGGGCACGGGCTGCACGTTTACAAGCTTCCAGGACTTAGGCACTTGACCAGTCGTCATAAACAAGCGAAAGAGGCGAGTCAATATTGGAGTCAACTCAGGCGCACAGATCCTCAAGACTACAGCCGGTATACCTCAGACTTAAAGGTACAGCATTGCCAGCATCTAAACGTTAATACTCTGCAAACAGACAGGCAAATAAATTTGCTTTCTTTTCAGCAGTTCCACATTCAGTTTTTTTAACTATCTATCTTTTGCCGGATACATTTCGGAGACTGCGTAATGGAAGACCACAATCTAATATATCTTCGTTCTACTGCCAAAAAAAGGAGAGCATCAGCGAAAAGACGCCGTTTTAAGATCAAAATTCCAAAGAAACGCACAAAGTACTTTGCTTCAACATTTATTGTGCGAACCGCAAAAGAATTCTCTGAGTAACCTGCTGTCTTCAGGAAAATACAACCTGGAAGTTTTCAAATCCAAATCCAAAGTAAAAAGCTCTTTTCTGAGCTATGCTTTACTAAGAGTGCTTCACCGCAGACCACAGCGTTGCTTAGTATGAGATAAATAGTGCTCAAATTGCCGTACCTGCAGACTTAATTAGGCTGCAGGTACGGCAATTTGAGCAATCGCGAACGAAGTCGCATGTTTAGCTAGTAAACGAATAAAATAGGCAATGCTAATAGCGATTATTTGCAATTTCACACAGTTTGCCGAATCTAGATCACCAGAGTTCTATCGCAAAGGCATAAATTACCTTCCTATTAGGTGGCAGCAATGTATAGATAATATTAGTAATTATTTTGATTAAAGAAATATGTTACATAAAAAAACGAATTTCAATTTTAAGTACAATTCGGCAATTTCATACTTTAACCCCTAATATTTCAGAAGAAAAAATTTAAAAACTTGTCTAGGATATGGCAATACACACGATTGGACGATCATGGTGATTAATTTTAAAATTCTAAAGCTTATCCTTTTTTCTTTTATGCTGTATAGCTTAGCCTTTGACCACTATCTCACCTGATGGTAAGTGATGATGTGGTCAAAGATGTTGTTCAGGCTAACCTAGAAGCTTATAATGCCAATGATTTAAAATTGATGCTTGTAAAGATGATGCTGACTGTATGGTATGGGTAGGCTATGTAAATAAAGATGTGTAATGTACCTTGGATGTAGCAAAATCTCCTAACCTGTCAAAATTTGATTTTGAGGTATGCACACGCTGTACTACCCCTTTTCTGTGAGTATAATATCAGCCGGAGGTGACGTCATAATGTTATAGTGATGTCTACATGTTGTGAAACGACCGTTTCGCGAACTAAAAAAAATATTTCTCGTTTGCTTGATTTGCATAGCACTTCGAGGAGGTTAGTTTCTCGATGGCATAGCAGTTATTTGAGAGATAATTCCATTTTGAATTTGATAATCGGCTATTCATATATTCCTATTTCACAATATCTAATAATTTAATGGCAATATACAAGTAAGTTATTATAATTTATAAACCGCTAGCCTTTGTCCGCGGCTTTACCGGCGTGGACTCCTCAGGAACCGTTACCGGTTTTTAGGAGCAGTATAAAGTGTGTCAATTATATAAATAGGTTACATTTTAATTTGGCCCCGTAAATCGTAGGTAATCGTTTTATAGGTCGTAAAGGTCGACCTGTGCTCCAGCACTTAGATAGGTTTAGAGCTCAATGTATCAAAAACAAAGGTACCAGTAGTTCTAGTAACCAATAGTATTGAAAAACCAGTGTATGTGAAAGGAACGGTACTAGACTACGTAGATACTTACCTATATATACCTAGAGAAAGAAATATCGTTAAAAAAATCAAGAAATGTGGACGAAATTGGAAGAAGAATACCGATAAGACGGAATAAATTTAGAAATTACAAAACGGTCCTAACATCGAAACTTTCACCTTAACTAAAAAAAAATCATGGATTCCTGCATATTGCCCTGCCTAACGTACGGATGCAAAACATGGATATTTAACAAAACCGTAAAAAATTGGAATAAAAAAATATCAACGAGCCATGGAGCGAAATATCCTCAGTATCAAATTAAGAGTCCTTATCAATTTCGCGGCGTAAAACTAGAAAATTCTAGGTTTTTCAGCGCGAATTTCTAAATAACTTTAAGATATATGGTTTTGTTTTTTATGCACAGTAAGACATCACTTATTTTTCTAGTAAGTGGACAAATTAAAAATTGTATAGCTGCTCAATATAATTTACAAAAAAGAATACTCTAACACACGTTTTTACATAAGCTCGAAACACCATATTTTTTATTTGCTCTTTTAGCTTACAGGTACCAAATAACAAACTGAGAAAAATTATAAATACTGGGTATATAGTATTTAAGTAAGTGTACAAATTATTTTTTTAAAGTTTAATGATTAAGTACTTTAAAAAGAAATTATTCACGCAGAAAAAACCCAATAAAACCATGTGCAAAACTGACGTCTACGCATAAAAATATAATGAATATAACGATAAGTAATAAATATTTTAAAATTTGAGATGTTTAACTACCAAGATCAGTTTTTAGTTTTGGTTTTTAACAACTTATTCAATTGTAATAAAATATCTAAATAATGCCTTATAAACCGATGCGCTCGCTTACTGCAGTCATCCTGGGCTATAAGAGGGCCTCCCCTCGCCCAAAGTCCGGTGGAGCTGTACGTCCGCTTAGCGGTAGTCAGCATCTATGTCCTCCCTAAAAAAAAAAAAAAAAAAAAAAACTGCAGTCAGTCGAGCTCAAGGGCTTGTCGACGACGGACCTGTGTCGCTCGTGACTTTCTCCGCTCTCGCCGCCGTGAGTCGCGTGTAGTGCGTCAATTTGTCTAACCGGGTTTGATACTGTAAGTATATTTATTTATGCATATAGTGATCATATGTGTATTAATGTTATGTATTGTATTATAAAGATGTATGTATTGTATTATGTATTGTATTATTGTATTGTAAGAGCTCAGCAGTACACGTGTCGGATGCCATATTGATGGAGTTTGTCTCAATAATATTAGCTACGCGGACGACATGGTGCTGCTGAGTGCGTCAGTCTGTGGGTTATCCAAACTCTTGGCAATATGTGAAAGATATGCTGAGGGTCACGGGTTGCTCTATAATACAAAAAAAAGTGAGTGCATGGTTTTTCGGGCACAAGGGAAATGTCCAGACACCATACCAGCCATTAAGTTAAGCGGTACTGAACTGAAAAGGGTCATACAATTTAAGTATCTCGGGCATTTGCTAACCTCTGACCTGAGAGACGATGCAGACTTAGAGAGGGAACGAAGGGCGCTGTCTGTGAAGGCCAACATGATAGCCCGCAGGTTCACGCGTTGTTCGAGAGACGTTAAAATTACTTTATTTCGATCGTTTTGTACGTCCTTCTACATGAGCAGCCTGTGGGTGGCATATACGAAAAAACAGTACAACGCACTTCGTGTACAGTACAATAATGCGTTTAGGGTGTTGATGGGGCTGCCCCGACACTGCAGCGCATCGGGGATGTTCGCCGAGTCGGGTGTTGATTGTTTCTACACCACCATGCGGAAACGGTGCACATCTCTGGTGCGCAGGGTCCGGGCCAGTCGCAGCAACATTCTAAGCACATTTGCTAATAGATTTGACTGTCAGTACATCAACCACTGCTGTATGGTTCATAGACTGACTAATAAACAAATGGCAGAATCTCAATCATTTGTTTGACATGTTTTGAAGCATATGATTTTATTATTATTAAATGGAAATTATTATTAAATGGAAATTATTATTAAATGTAAATTATTATTAAATGTAAATTATTATTAAATGTAAATTATTATTAAATGTAAATTATTATTAAATATTAATTATTATTAAATGTAAATTATTATTGATATTATTTCGCGTATATTATTATTTTTATGATTGAGACTCTCATATTTGTTTATTACATTTGAATACCTACTGTCTTATTTTAATTTGTATCAATATGACTATCACTGGTCGAATGGTAGAAAAAAATAAATGAAATTATTATTATTATTATTATTATTATTATTATTATTAGTAAAAACCTGTTTAATTTTTAGATAATAGGTCGAAAAAGTGAACTCTACTATCACGGAACAATTAAGGGAAAAAATAAAAAACACGAAAAGCGCGAGCAGTTCTTAGGTATATCATATTATTTTATTATCTTCATTTTTTTTAGTTATATTGTTTGTGTATTTTACTATTATCAAAAAATGTTTGATTGTATTTTTAGAGAATTGAATAGGCAGAAATGTACCAAAAATCTAATATTACCTGGAACATCATCGATGAGCGAAAAGGATGACACAAGGTACCTAATTCTTTTACATTAGGAATAATTTTATTTTTGATGAAACGATTATTATTTAGCGATTACGATTACGTTAATGATCATTTCGCTTAATAATCAACAACTTAATTGAAAAATAACTGTTTTTTGTAAAACATACTATCGTCAATAAAAAAAAACATTATATTTATTACCATATAATTATAATGTAGAATAAAAAACTATGTTTAACTATTTTTAAGTAACATTTCTAGCTTTTCCGGCGTCAATAAACGGAAAATAACTTCTCGGATATTACGGACGATGGTTTTAATGAAAGATGTACCTCAATACAATATGAACAAAATATTTACATTATGTGCATTAACATTGTATGTTATATTAATTAAATTTCTGATGCGGATAATCGACGATTGTTGATCGTAATCGTTTCACAACTAATAGTATATACATAGGTAAATCACGAAAGTGTTATTATCATCATTCAAAATAATTACTGCCTGTAAGACATGGAATAGTCATTTAAGTAGACACCTGTCGATTTTATGAAAAATTTATCATTGTTATGTTTTCAGTTATCCTAACAAACAGGATTCACCAGATTCATTATCAGATGATGAGAAATGGGAAACAAGGTATTTTTCAACTATTAATTATTGTGCAAACATTCTATATACAGTGTAAACTCCATGTAACGTCACTCTATTTAACGACAAACTCCCTTAAGCGTCGATATCAATTGGCTTTGGTTGGTTTAGCTTGTCTTTCATACAATGTTTCACTCTACATAGCATTACACCCACTCTCAATAACGACAACAAATGAGTAATAAAAAGTACATTTTATGTTGCTAAAATTAGTAAAAACTGCGCAGCTGTGTACGATCTATTGTCGCTTTATTATCCTAGCCCGCAATAAACTCGACTGTCGGCATCATGCATACCAAACTTTCTAAGAAATTCGTTCTTTTGTTTACAAATTGGGATTGCTTGTACGTGTAGACTGTTGTTGACCATGACTTATAAGTAGGAGTCATGGATTATTTATACCTTATCATATTCTTAGTTGCTCACAAACTTTCAAACTGTAAACATGGCTAATAAAAGAAAATCACTGTGTATTGACGAAAAAGTTTTATTGATACCCGCAATAGAAACGGGAGAGAAGATAAGTGATGTTGGCAAACGCTTTGGATTTAGTCGCTCTACCGTGTCCACAATATGGAAAAACAAAGAAAAAATCTTCCAAAAAATTAAAGAAACCTATATACGAAGATTTAATTTTTCGTTCAAATAACATTCTTTTTTATGCACATAACTACTAACAATAGTCGGAAATAAACTTTATCTTTTTCTTATTCTGATGTTTCTTCTCTCCATTTAACGACAACTCTCTATAACGCCATAAAATGCACAGTCCCTTCAGTGTCGCTATATAGAGTTTACACTGTATATTATGTGTAACTATATAAATAGTATGTTTTTATTCTACAGGAATGAAAAAGAGAACAAGGCACCAGGGAGTTTTGGAAATTTGGCAGTCACAAATAAAAACAAAGTCACGGAAGTATGTCTATTTCATAATATTCAATTGCTAGCAAAAGGACATGATATTTTTGTTAGGTACTAAGTGCCCAGACTCATATTATAATCCATGTCTCTCGGTACCAAGTAATTAAATACCACACATCCAATATTTTGCGTTTATAATATTAATGCCTTCTTAATATAATTTCAGAACATGGATTTTATTCAAGAAATGCCTCTCCCAATGAAAGTTGATTGTCTGGATGCTTCTCCAGAAGAAGATTTAGTTATGGAGTTGGATTAAGTACGTACTTACGTGTACCAAATTAGAACTAAAATTTCGAAAGATTTAATTATCTACTGTTTCACTTGTTTAATCATAAAATTACAAAAAAAAAAATTTTCAGTCTGCTCCAGCTACGCCAATAAGAGTTGAAGGAAGAAGAATAATAGACTTCCAGTTCTTTTTTGACCAACTCATAGAGATTTCCCAACACTCTGTAAAATTTGGATGTCAAATGAGCTATCTCGAAACAATTGAAGAAAAGCGACATGGTTTTGCATCTAAATTTGTGTTGCGTTGTTCCATGTGTGGGAGTATTTTTCGCCTCAATGCCTGTGACGAAGAAGAAAATGGAATGGATATTAATAGTTCTGTTGTTGCTGGTACAATTATGATAGGGTGTGGCAGGGCAAATCTTAATGAATTAGCTTCCTCGATAAATTTGCCTACAATGAACAATAATGTGGAAATCAACCGCTGAGCATACTATGAGCGAAGCAGCTTCTGAAGAACGTGATCTAGCAAGTGAAACAACTCCCACGTGAATACCGAAGATAACAGTGACAGCAGACGCGAGTTGGTGTAAACGATCCTACCGCACAAATTATTCATCGTTGGCAGGTGTAGGTGCCATAATCGGCATTAAATCGGGAAAAGTGCTGCATATTGGTGTTAAAAATAAGTACTGTATAGTATGTGTGCGTGCAATCAATAAAAAACAAGTTCCTCGTGCACATCAATGCAATGCCAATCATAAAGGTTCTTCAACAAGCATGGAACAAGCGGCGATAGTAGACGGCTTCAAACAGTCTGTAGATGTTCATAACTTAGTGTATTCTAAACTGATTGCAGACGGCGACGCGAGTACATATAAAAATATTTTGGAAAGCCGACCCTATCCCAATGTTAGCGTAGAAAAAATTGAGTGTTGTAATCATTTATTACGCAATTATAATGGAAAGAACTTGAACTTGACGAAAGATACATCGATTCCAATAGGTGAACGAAAACTACTCAACTGTGATCGCCTTAAACGTTTACGGATAGCCGTTAAATCCGCAGTTAGATTTAGAACAGCTCAAAATCTGCCCTTGTCAGCCAAAATAAAAAAAATACAGGATGATATTTTGAATAGTCCAAAGCACATATTTGGAGATCACACTAATTGCGAAGACTATTTCTGCACGGCTGAAAAAAAACAGGAACCTAACCATGTACCTAAAGTTGCAACTTTGATGCACAAATTGAAGGCAAACACATCCAGTTTGGTATATCATGCTCGAAGCCTCCTGTACAACTTTAATAACAACAGAGCTGAACAGTTTAATGCTATCGTTGCAAAATATATAGGTGGAAAACGCATAAACTATGCATTGAAAGATTCTTATGAGCTAAGATGTTATGCAGCGGTTGTCGCTTATAATACAGGAACACCAATTTATACACTAAATAAAACCATTTTCAATAAAAGCCCATCTGCTACTGTAAAAAAATTCGAACAGCAAAAACATTTACAAAACACTAGGACGAAGAAAACAACCGCAAAAAAACAACTTTTATTCAACGCTGACACTGCTGACTACGGGCAAGCCTGCCAAAAGCCTGACATGCCACCGGATGAATATGAAACCGCCAAGGAACTGTTTTTGGGAAATCTGAAGGAGCAAATACAAGATCGACACGAAATTGAAAGAGATACAATATTACAAGCTGAAAGCGCTCTATGGCTGGAATTAAGAAGGTGTCTTTTGACAGCATCGAATTTCTCAAAAGTTTGTAAGAGACGTGAAAATATCAGTTCAGCGCCTCTATAATAATAATAATAATAATAATAATAATAATTTATTCCAAAAAATATTTCATATGTTTTACAATTTTCTGTATGAGCTTACCTAATGAGATTTTAACACAATTAAACTTTGAGTCCCAAACTAGGCGAGAGCCTGTGTCTTGGGGCTCTGAGTACGATTATCATAAGTTGATACTGAGACAATACACTAGTAAATTGCATAAATGGTAAATCCAGGTGGTTATACAAAACTATACATAAATTGATTGGAGTAAGTATGAACAGATGGTTATCTTTAGAACCATATATAGATTTGGATAGCGGACATTTATTTTATATATGAATTTGGTGCGTAAGAGAATGTGAAAGAGTGTGGGTAGCACATATTGTGTAGTTGTGTGTGTATAAAGTGTGGTGTGATGAGTGTGTGAGATAAGTGAGGGTGGAGTGTGGAATTAGATTAAATCAAGTCTTCCGTTTCATCATAAGACAGGTTCAGAAGCCAGGTTTTAACAGTTTTCTTACAATTAAAAACGTTAGAACCTTTGATGGGACAAACATCACAGACTTTGTTGTATGTATTAGCGTGAGCAAAAGCAGGACTTCTACGAGTTAATAATGATGTGGCGGTGCAAAGCATGTTCTTCACATTCTTGTGAAGAACATGCTTTATAGCTATTCAATAACCCACGTTCCAGCCATCCAGCATGGCAAAACTAATGAGGTTATAGCTTTGGAACAGTTAGCGAAGCAGGAAAATATCGTGTTTCAAAAATGTGGGCTGCACATTGATGAGAAATATTTCTTCTTGGGTGCTACGCCAGATGCCTTATATGATGAAGGTATAATAGAAATAAAATGTCCTTTATCAGCGTTTGGCATGAACCCTGATGACGCCATAAGAGCTAAAAAAATTAAGTTTTGGAGTGTCCAGAAAAATAAAACCATTGTAAATACAAAACACGACTGGTACTTTCAAATACAAAGCCAGTTGCATATTACAAAAAAACAATTATGTTTGTTTGCAGTGTGGACTGGACCAGATCAGCCTCTGAAAGTTGAAAAAATAATAAAAAATGACGATTTCTGGGCAAATAAAATGGAGCAAAAGCTAAAAAAAATTTATATGACATGTATACTGCCAGAAATTGTAGACTCCAGAAAAGCACGCTCTATGAACATTCGTAACACTTCGTTCTGACCTTTTAAACGAGGTTAACGTTATGATAATTAATTATATATTTTTACAAATATATTTTTATTTTATTACCTTGGATAGGCTTGAATTTCATAATCACAATAAAATCCCTCAAATATTACGGAACCTTGTAAGTAAAAACTATAATGTGCTTATAATAGCGGTAACGGACCAAGATTATTTATTCCGTTCCGCTGCATCGTACGGCCACGCACACTACGGTTGTCAGCGATAGTTCGAACGCTCACAGACACAACGCGCTCCGATAGTTACCTAATCTAGGAGAGCGTCGAAATTGACAGGGATTCTTAAAAGATTGAGTAAAAAACACAACAATCCGAAAGAAAACAAGATGCCTTAGAACATTCACAAAGGTAAAAATGGAAGCGGGCAGGACAAGTAGCGCGCACTGATATTAAAAAATGGACCAATGAATAGCAATATATGGCCCGGACCCAAAGACCCGTGAGGTCAGAAGAACGATGGGCAGACGAAATTATAAAATCGGCAGGAGAAGCGCACTGATATTAAAAAATGGACCAATGAATAGCAATATATGGCCCGGACCCAAAGACCCGTGAGGTCAGAAGAACGATGGGCAGACGAAATTATAAAATCGGCAGGAGAACAAAGCATGACATTAGCGCAAGACAGAAAGGAATGGTTTGAAAAGGAGGAAGCCTTTAGTCTGAGAGGGATCCTCAGCTAAATAAAAATATAAATTAAACTCTTTTAATACCTATAGTAATAATTTAAATACAATAATATAAATTCAGCTCTTATTTTCTTTACAGTATGCTCTATGTTCAAAAAATGTTGTAAATGAGGAATATAGAGTCTTTATTATTATTATTGTCTTAAGAAAAGCTTTCTTCTCCATTATAATTTCGGGTCTTAGTGAAGACAATCAAAGCATTGCAGCTATCTTGAGTTTGCCAGAGCTGTTAAACTCAAATGTTGCTATTTAGGGTTCCGTACCCAAAGGGTAAAAACGGGACCCTATTACTGAGACTTCGCTATCCGTCCGTCCGTCTGTCACAAGGCTGTATCTCAAGAACGATATCTAGACAGTTGAAATTTTCACAGATAATGTATTTCTATTGCCACTATAACAACAAATACTTACTATATAAAATAAATATTTAAGGGGAGCTCCCATACAACAAACTTGATTTTTTTACCGTTTCTTGCTCGATACTAATAACGGTGACAGGTAGACGCTTAAACTATTCACAGAATATTTAGTTACGGAACCCTTCGTGCGCGAGTCCCACTCGCACTTGGCCGGTTTTTTTTGCTCTTCTGCCGCTGTGTCTTCAAACTCCAAGATGAGGAAAACTAAAAATATTAAGTGGAAACCCTTAAAAGCAGAAAATCGAGAAGCTTTTGTTACAGCCGTACAGGATGACAGCTATTTTAAGTAGTGATTACTAATATCAAAACATAACTGAGAAAAGTTTTACACCTCAACCATACATTGTAGCATTGTACATTGTTTCGTTTCATAATTGTCCTAATATATATGCTTCAAAATTACTTGGGCCTTAAATCGGGAATACTCACCGACCTGGCTTTTTTTTACAAAAGGCCATATATAAACTGTCGAGGCCATTTGATAAAGGCTCATTATATTTTTACGAGTTACTGTTGACAGTCTGCAACTCAAAATAAGTGTCACTAAAACAAACAGACATTGAACTATTTATTTTGATTTAACCGACAAAGTACTCATCGGAACTTTTAAGTTCAGCATCATGTTTCTTTGGTTTCTATTCAAATATAAATAAATATTACTGTTGAAGCATATAAAGCATATTATAGTTCAAAATAAAAAATAATAAAATTCTGACATGTGCTGATGAAAATTGTGGCAGAAAATCAGAAAATCCTTCAAATATATCGGATGGACGAGTATTCTCAACTTGTACAAAATATATAAATTATTCTGGTGAAATACATGTAGCTATTGATGTTCCTTTATTACAACAACCGGTACATGGTTTAAGTGTAGGTATTTCAGAAACCTCTCAATAGATTTTTTAAACATCTATATCTAATCTGATTGTGAATTTGAAATATTGTCGACATATTTATCAAAGGATTCCAAAACTGCATATCAAACTCCCTTATTGCAGCAATACAGAAATCATAAGAAAATTTGTCACACAATAATTTAATTCTACGGTCTTGGGTGGACTCTGTGTTTCATAGTATAACTATAACTGTAAGCATACCCTGGGAAACATCTGGCACTGAGCACAATTGGCTGCGATATTCTTAGCCAAGTAATTTTTTTTTTCTCTTGAAGGAGTTCTTATAGAGACCCTTAACTACATGAAAAGTTTAAAAGATAATTCCCTAGCTTACAGCGGTGCCATAGAAAATTTTATTTAAGAGTCATATTGGAAAAATGAAATGCAACGTTATGGTGGAAAAGTTGTGATGCCACTATTTATTTACTTTAATGATTACCTAGAAAGCCGAGCAGGACAAAATAAACTAGGCGTTGTTTATGTTTTGCTTCCTAGTCCATCTCTACATGTCAAATATTCATCTCTTAATAATATATTTCTAACTATACATGTAACTATAAATTCTAAACGAACTTAACTACCTTGATGATAATGACATTGAATTTGATGTTTCTGGATTCAAAGACAAATTATATCATGAACTTGGTTAAATAGAAATTTGGCTTACTTCGTAATTTATTATTATTTATGAATAATTATTATTTACTTATTAATTATTCGAGAATTTGTACTTAAAGGAAACTAATTTTGGGAACTGTATATAAAACTCAGGAAAATTATTGGTATATTGTCATCTACTGCATTTGCAAGAAGAATTGTTACAGACTCATATGGTCTTAACACCTTATACCTTTCTCTACGTAATAATACCTTAAAGCCTAAGTTTCACCATTTAATTAATTAGAGTCCCATATTCCTGGTAATATCAGCATTGTGTGTAACAAAAAATGTGTCACTTTACGTAGTCCTATGTAATAAACATGCCTATTTCCTATGTTATGTTGAACTGTAACTTTGTATTCTAGTAATTATTATAAAACGTGAACCTTATTTTAATGACATAAATCAATATGGACAGTCCGGGATAAAAATAAATTATGCCTGAAGTTCTCTTTCACACTATTCCAACCAATTATAAGCAAACAACTTCAAACGCACGGGCTTCGGGCATACTATTACGCTATGCACATCCATACTGTTATTTTATTATCAGTATTATCTTATCAATTTTATTTTTCTTATCTTTTGCCGTGTTATTTTAGTTAAGTATAATCATTTTTTCATCATTAAGTACGTTCATCACCCGTGGGGTGTATCTTTTGCCGTGTTATTTTAGTTAAGTATAATCATTTTTTCATCATTAAGTACGTTCATCACCCGTGGGGTGCCGGGTTAGAATGAAGGATACATTTAGATTAAAGGTTCTTGTGATCCTGTCTTAGATTTTGTTAGCGTAAACATATTATGCGTAATATGTGTTTGTGTTTCGTCCAGTGTGTAATTAGAATTTAAGGCTTGAAAGTTATTTCGTTTTTTAGTCTTATGTCACTAGTCAATATAATTTTATAACAAAAGCAATGCGTTTCGTTATTTTTTTTAGAAATGTATTATATTAATAGAACACGATTAGGGAAAAGCCTATAGTCATTCAAATAGTGGTCCTTCTACGTTAATACAAGCATCTCAAACAAGATTCTCACAATAATAATAACTCGTTATTTTGGGTAACTATTAGCGATTAAATAATCACTGACCCATAGAAATATATACCTTACAGACTAACATAAATAACACAGTTTTGGGATTCATTTTCGGTCTCGCCTCCCTGTAGCGCCTGTATACTATGCTCTCCGGCCAGAAGTCGGGAACTAGGAACGCATCCTTATTCTTCGCTGGAACCCGAAGCACGTATGATTTAAAAGTTTTTACAACGGCTGGATTCCAGCCGTTGTAACGCCACTTCAAATGGTACGCGACGCCCTTCACACCTCTCTTTAATGTATTGAAGGACATCGTTCCCGGATGTTGTTGGGTCCTAACGAGAGAGATATATAGCGATGGTCGGCTCCACATTATGATAGTTACGAAGTCACAAAACAAGAAAATACCCAGGAACAGACATCTCCTACAAGAGCACCAATGCATAATGAAAGTGTTCAGCAGCCTACTCACGGTAACCGTCCACTCTCAGATTTTACACACGCAAGTCGTTTCAGCGACGGCCAATGAGGAGAGGCCCAGCATGCTCGCCATCTCGCCTAATTAAAAACCACGGAGCTGGAGATGGAACGTAAAGCAGCTGAGCTAGGATTTCGTGCAGAGCCCGCCGCAATTGACGCAGAAAGAAGTATCCGATCTTATAGCGACAGGAGCCATTCAAATGTGTGAGAAAGGTTTGACGGCGTGGAAGGTACAAAAGATCAACATAATTACTGTCACCGATAACACCACTATAATGTAGTCCTCCTCCACATAATAATAATTACGCAACACAGTCCACCCAAGAAATTGAAGAAATTCAGGTAGCGCCGTATAATACGTACGTCATTGAAAACTGGACTTAATAATGGAGTGTGCAGAGTACTGAAAAATGATATACTAAACTTAATTCTTATCTGATATACATGCAATTTTTCACAAATAGCAGTGTCACATGCTGGTTGTCCGTTGAATTAGCAGTTCAAAGAATTCTGGCACAATGGAAAGAATGTAAGAGATCGATGCTATACTGAATTTATTATATTCTATGTTTAAGGACGAATCTCATTATTAGTATTTACTATTTTTGAGTACTCTACTAGCCAGTTTTATTCAATTTTATTGATTTCGCGAAACCCTTACAGATGTACATGCCATTTTTTACAATCCTTAGTATCACACGCTTCAAAACGGCGATACCAAGAAATATTGAATTCCCGATTAAAAACCTACCACTGCTCACAATGCAAAACGTAAAAATCAGTATCAATAAATTTGCGACTCCCATGTCAGATAGACAAAGAATTTATAATTTAAAAGACTACGTACGATAATGAATTTTTTTTGGTTTGCAACTAAGTAAGTGGTAAGTTGGAAGACCGCTTGCTCTCTCCGATCTGAGTCTGTGACCGCGACTGATAAACAGACCGCCGTCGCGGCGAGAGGAAGCCTCCCGCGCCCCCGCTATTTTCTTTTGTCTCAACTCTGAATCAATTGAGCACGGTCTGCGATTTTGGTTTTACCACATGCTCCGTGCATTTGCTAAATGGATAAGTTTCTCCAAAGATCGCAGCTATGATGTATGTACTAACCCTATTCTTAAGTACCTATGTACTAACCCTATTCTTAAGTACCTATGTACTAACCCTATTCTAAACTAACCATATAAACCAAATTGTACGCATTAATTAGATATAATAAATCGGACTTTCATTTGATCAAGTCGTATCATTTGTTCTCGCCCCATATGGCGACCCTGCCAGGATAGTTTAGAAGCGCATATCATTACCCAAATATGGACGGTGAAGTTTGCTCGCGCTCGCTCCTAACACTGTGCATCAATGTCCCCTATTAATTGTTCCGTTTCATCGTGATTTTGTTTTGAGTTCTTTGCGGTTACTATAAAACATATTCAACGGAAAAAGAAGAAGTTATTATAGCCCAAAATGCTGGTGGTGGAAATAACGACGCGAAGACTGAGCAGTTGATCTGGCATCTGAATATATCAATGATTCTTCTTGCATTAATTTGCGTGATTTTATTAATTGGAGCAATTTACCTGCTGGCTCGATACTATAAGAAGTGCCACCAACAATGGATACAACGAGAGTTCTATAATCTTTTCCTGCGTAACTCGCTTCGATGGCGATCACGTCGTGCAGAAGCCCCAGTTCCTGAAGTCGTTTAAGGAGTGATATCGTGTTTTGCTATTTTCAAATTATTTGTGTTTAAAGTGCCGTGTGTGAAACAATTTTGTACTTAAAATAATAAATGTTTAGATAAAAGGAATATTATCGGAACAATGAACAATTTCAACAAAGTGACTTAGAGACTCGTAGTAATGGTAATGTTAAGAAATAGCCCCTACTATCGGTTTTTTTCTCGGCTATAAATTAAATGGTTAGTCATAGTTATAAATTATAAACATTATTATATAATTGTACCGTAATACATAATTAACGTTATGGCTTTACAGTTAAAAGAATTGCATGATAAGTTAAAATGGTTAAAGGAATATTTAGTAAAAATTGGGCCAAGTAGAAGTTCAATTAAAATTAATGAAGAAAAATTGTTTATTGTTAATACACTATATAATGAATATATTAGTTTTAAGGGTATAATTGATGAGGATATACTTCACGGAAAAATTAAATCTTCGGATATTGAATGTATATGTCACCGGATAATTGTACGATACGGTAGTTTATAAAAAATCTAGTGAGATTATAAACTGTCGATAGATTGTGAACGAACATTAAAATTTACAATCTAACGCTTACATTTTCGTCAGATTATAAACTGACAATGTCTAGCCAGCAGTTTATAATCTAACGATCTAAAATCGCCCGCGAAATTGTAAACCCTCCTCTGATTGGTCGCCGTTATAGGTGCCATGAGTTCATTTCATAGAGTCAAGAACAAAAAAAATAGTCAGCCGCAAAAAAACATATTCATTTCGAGTTTGTACATTAAAAAAACTAAGGGATTTAAAATAATGACCACCATGAAATGCTTTGATACCCTTAGTTCTCTTACCAAAAAAATTTATCGGACACCAAATGTAGTAAATGATCACTATATTATAGCTAGGGGTTAAATATCATGTAGTCTAAGGCAAAGGCATATTTAGGTGCGACGACGAGCGAAGCAAGGAGGAGCGTTAGGTTACTTGTTACTACAACAACGCGCAAGCCGAGCGAGCGAAGCGAGCGTGCCGCGGCAGCGGCCGGCGATGCGCCACAAGAATTTAATTTCATATACTACTTTTGATGATCATTTACTACTTTTGGGTTAACAATGATTTATTATGAGTAATTTTGCTTAAATAGGATAGCGAGATGTTAAAACTTTGGTTATAAGATTACATTAAAATGAGGGTTTAATTTTAGTGATTATTTACTATTTTTGTCTGTTATAATATGTTACTCTACCATATCTGGTGGTAAGTTAAACTTTAGCCAAAAAAAGAATACATTAAAAACCTGTACCTACGTATTTTCCTTATGGCCACTGTAATACTTTCGTAGATCTATAGTAAATTGTTGTTGATCCACATAATTACAATTTGACGGCTGGACATGGTCAGTTTATAGTCTTACGAAAATTTAATGGTTAGTTTGTAAATTTTAGTTTCCGTTCACAATCTATCGACAGTTTATAATCTACCTAGATTTATTATAAACTAACGGTTAGTACAATAAAACGGTGACATATACAAGCTTTGTGTAGCAATATAACATTATTTTACGATTAAATTGTAAGTCTTTGTTCGGTTACTCAAGATAATATAAACACCGAGTATAAAATGGAGCAATTTGAATTAAAAACTGCCGTGTCTCTCTTACCGATTATGACTGATGACGAAAAGGTTACAAAACAATTAATTTCAAATATTGAAATGTATGACCAAATGTTAGATAGTGATAGCAAGATTTTTTAAATTACTTTTGTTTTAAAGTCGAGACTTTCAGAGAGCGCTAAACTGCGCATGTGTGATAGTTATTCGTCTGTTTCAGAGCTTATTTCAGACATCCGAAAAAATCTTTTGTCGAAAAAATCTGACACTGCAATACAGAGCAAACTTCAACGTGCTAGACAAGATAGAATGAGCATCGAGACATTTGGTAAGTCGATTGAAGATTTATTTGTCGATTTGACGATTTCCCAGGCCAACGGAGATTCAAAATCTTATGAAATTTTAAAAAGTATTGACGAAATAAATAATAGCTTAGCTATAAAAAGGTTCTCTGATGGTTTGCGAAATACTCGCGTTAGCACTATTATAGCAGCGAGGAATTATACGTCTCTCAAGGATGCAATACAAGGCGCCCTGGATGAAGAGTTGTCTACGTGCCCTGTAAGTCAGGTGATGAGCTTTACATCCCAACGAGGTTACGGTAAGTACAATAATAATATACTTGGTAATTTTCAACGGAGAGGTCGAGGTAATGATAAAGGAGAAGCCAAAATAGTTTTTATAATGGGTATACAAATTGAGGCAATATTCAGTCCGGCCCGTAACTCGTGGTTATAATCGTGGTTTTAGAGGCAAGTATAATCATCAGGTCAATATAGCTCATACGAGTAATGAACAGGGTTCATGCCACTAGTACTAATTTTGAAAAAACGCCACCCGAAAGCAAGTTTTTTCGTGCATAACCATTTACATAGCAATTGTGACAATCTTAGTTCTGTAACATTAAACTTGTTCGATATTTCGCATAGCTGGCTAATTGATACTGGCGCGTCACTCAGTGTTGTTAAGCGAGAAGTTTTGTCACAACAACGCATTCCATTCCATTTAGAGAGAATTCGTATCAAAGGTATAGGTGGAGATGTATTTCCTGAAGGATGTTTAGATTTAAAACTTTGTTCGAGTGGTTATGAGTTTATACAGAAGGTTTATGTATTTGATGAATTACCTTGTCGCACGAGTGGTATTTTAGGAATTGACTTTTTGTAGAAGTTACAGTGTAACATTGACTTGGAACAAACTTATTAAAATTGAACTGTGATTCTACACAAGTTATACTCCCATTACATACATGACCATTGGGTCTCAATAATTATATATCAGTTCCATCACGATGCGAGTCAATTTATTACGTGAACACAGCTTTACAAAGCGAATGTGTTGTGTTGCCAAAACAGTTAGGTGAAGGAATATTTTAGGGATGTACTTTGGTTAGTCCCAAAAATGGACGAATACCAATAAAGATTTTAAATACTAGAGATGAAGATGTGCGTTTGAGTTTTTTTTTAATGTTGAATGTTCAGAGTTACAAAATTATCATGTTTGTACTTTTGAAAGAGGAAGAGTAAATGCAGATAGGGTTAAAAGGATATTTTCTCTTTTAAAATTAAACCACTTAAATGAAGAAGAACAAATAAGCATCGAGAATATTTGTGCTAAATATTCTGACGTTTTCTTTATTGATAGCGTTTATAAGTTAGGTACAACAAATCTCTATGAACAATCAGTCCAAATTAAGGAAAATGCTACCCCATCTTATGTCGAACCGTATAGACTACCTAAATCACAGAAATCTGAAATAGATAGACAAATTAAAAGTATGGCGCGGAACACACCAATGTGGCGCCTGGCAAGGGCATGGCACGGACATTATTTCGTTTCATATAAATCTCGTACTTAATAGCACAGTAATTAGGTACATTGTTGAATACATCCTACGGCGTAACCGTCGGGCGGTCGTTTCGGCGCCCGCGTCCGATCACCGCCTGATTGCAGTCAGTTCGGCATCAGTTCGCAAGCAGTACGCACGCATGTCTACTAGGGTCAGAAAATTTAATAAAATGCGTGACGATATTGAGTTTAATATTACATTCTGTGAAATAGTCGAGAAAAATCCATCTATATATGATCATACTCGCCATGATTATTGTAATATTAACGTACAGGACAAAATTTGGCAAGAAATTGGACGAGAATTAAAAGAATCAGGTAAGATTTTTTATCGTGTTTTATTTAAAGTTTGTAAAGAAATTCTACAGGACCTCGTAATTCTACTAAATAAGCTACAAGTACGTACGCAAGTAAGTAAATATTTTGTCCGAGCGAACTTGAACATCAATCATGGGAGGGAGATAGCAATATTTATTTCTTGGAACTCATGCGCTTAACGGCGTTCACGCACCTCACGCTCTCGCTCTTAAGTAGGAATCTATTGTGTGTGTTAGGGATGGACAAAGCTATAGTCGATAAACAGGGTTCATATCGATAACGAGTCCGCGCGCGCCGCGTGCGCCTATCACTAGAATACCTAACAAACTTAATGATTTATGACCAAGTTCGCACGGACAAAATAATTTTACTATAATGTCTAGGAAAATCACACAGCAAATCTATTTTGAAATGGAATTGGTGATCGAAATTCAAAGTATCTTGTTAGATATTCTCTAACGTTATTAGCATATGCCGCGTTATTCTGTATTTGTGTGTCAATGATTGGCTCCATTAAGATATTATTGAATTTAGGTACCGCAAATTTTCCGTCCCATCTTCTAACAACATTATGTAATACACACATTGCTTGAATAATAGTATCAATTTTGTCCGGGTGGCAGGTAATAGGCTTGCTCAAACCCTCAAATTTTGCCCTGAGCATTCCGAAAGCACACTCAACTGATTTTCGCCCCCTTGAAAGTCTATTGTTGAATATTTTTCGAGAATAAGTCAACTGCTCCCGGCCATAAGGTTTCATAATGTTTTCTTTAAGAGGAAACGCTTCGTCTCCAACAAAGTAATATGGCACGTTTTGTGTTTGCCCAGGCAATGGTGAAGGCGCAGGTAAATTAAGTTCTCCTTGTTGTAAGGCTCGTCCAAAATTACTTTCTTGTAATGCACGTGCGTCACCATTTCGTCCATATTCTCCAACATCTATGGTTAGGAATAAACCGTCGGCATCGACCACTGCCAATAAGATAATAGAAAAAAAACTTTTATAGTTAATATAACTAGAGCCGGAATTCGGTGCTGCTCTTATTCTTATGTGTTTCCCATCAAGACTTCCTACACAATTTGGTAGATTCCATAGTGTGTGAAAACGTTGAGAAACTTCTAACCACATTTCTTCTGTAAGTGTCGGCATGTATTCGGGCTGTAGATGTATCCAAAGTACCGTACAAGTTTCATGAACAATTTTACGAACTGTGCTTTGTCCTCTCATGAAATATAGCGCAAGTGACTTGAAAGAACATCCATCTGCAAAGTACCTAAAAAGTAAAAATAATAATATGTAGTCTATCTGTCATCGCACCAAAGCGGCAAACTGTAGGTTCGGTACCAGCCAGAAACAATAACAATTTTTTTAGCCCCAGTTTGTCATTTAGCAAGTATAACCCATCCATACGCCTCGCCCCTAATACACGTTGTATTTATTTATACAGGATGTTTTGTGACGATGAAATAGTAATATCCGATTCGTGATAGGAGAGAGGTATTTTAAGGTGCAACATCAGTGAGCGTTCCGAACTACACTTTTTTTAAAACTATTTTTTATTTTTTGGAAAAACTATGTTATTTAGACGTGTGATTTTAAACAGCCGGCAATAATAGATTATTTTCTAAATTTTTATAGATATTTCTACAACGAAAACAACCTATTATTGCCGGCTGTTTAAAATCACACGTCTAAATAACATAGTTATTCCAAAAATTAAAAAATAGTGTAAAAAAAAGTGTAGTTCGGAACGCTTACTGATGTTGCACCCATGGTTGCACCTTAAGTAAGGACTCCATATGGATACTAGCGCCGTTGGAACTAACAATTTTTATGAGAAGTCGAAAAAAACGTGTGATAAAATATTATTTCATAGTCATGTAACACCTGTATACTTTAAAGTAAAAAAAAAACTCATTAAAGTGGCCATCCTTAGATCTTATAGCCTATCTGATGCATCTTTAGAGAAAAGAAATGTTATGTTTTTGTTTTTTCTTTTACAGCAAAAGACTGCAAACAGCGTTGGCAGAATATTCGAGGCAGATACTCTAAGTTTAAAAAAGCACAATCTCTTCCATCCGGTTCAGAAGCGAAAATTACCAAAGAGTATCTGGATAATCTGGCGCCCCATTTGCGTTTTTTGGATGGTTTTCTTAAGTCGCGAAAACCTAAAGGCAATATTCTTTCTTCAATAATGACTCGGATTCAGAGTCCGAACGGTCAGTGTACTCTTCAAATACTACAGCATCCCCGATGGGATCTGAGTTATCAGGATCTGCTAAACCCCAGAAAAGGACATTAAATGACGTTAATGATGTGGCCTATGAATATTTCAATCGGAAAAATAAATATTCCTCTATAGTGTCTACACTTGCAAGCTCTGAGAACCCAATAGATCCTGATTTACAATTTCTACAAAGTGTTCTTCCGGACATGAAGTTAATGACATTTAACCAGAAAAGAAATTTTAAAATTGGTATACTAAATCTATGTAACAAAATTCTTAACGAAAAATCATACGATACACAACAAACTAATCAACCTTATCATCAAGTAAATCCCCAAAAAACAAATGAAGGTAATATTCCACCGTTCTCTCCAATCAGCCCTGCAACTCCAGGACAATCTCCATTGAACAGAGTGACACATATTATGTTGAACAATTTCTATGAAGACTCCTAAACAACTTTTCATCACCACCAATATTCATCGTAAAATTGTACACTTTTGATAATAAATGATTATTTGATTATAATACTGTTTTTTTCAACATACCTTAACGTTATTAACAGTCTTTCTTCTGGACAAACGGGTTCCCTGTAGTTTGTAAATTTCTTCTGAAGGTGCCGTTTAGTCCTTTGCAGTAGAAAATGGAAACATCGTGGAGACATTTTGTATACATCACAAAAACGATCAGGATAATTTGTTACGTCTCGCATAGATAGGTAAAGTCTTGAATTTTGTCCCCGTCGCCACACAGGATGAACCCAGTACCGTCGAGGCACCTGCATCTGTATATTTAATAATTGTACGAGAGCGAGAGCGTCCTCGTCTTCGGACGACGACATGGCTCAATATCTAGCAATCGACTAAACGTGCCTACCCTATGTGCCTGCCAGCGCCGTATCTGCGCCAGGTCCGCGCCAGGTCCGCGCCAGGTCCGAGCCATGTCCTAGCCAGGCGCCAGATTGGTGTGCTTCGCGCCTATGATAGAAGATGGTATAATAGAAGAAAGTCAGAGTGAATGGTCAGGCCCGCTTTTTTTAGTACCAAAGAAAACAGTTCAGGTGAAAGAAATTGGCGGCTTGTGATAGACTACAGAAAATTGAATGAAAGGATTAAGGATGATATATTGCCGTTACCAAACATAGTAGACATCTTAGATTCCTTATCTGGTGCAGTTTATTTTACACATTTAGGCCTTAGCCAAAGCTACTACCAACTGAAATTGGATCCTTCAAGTAGAAAATATACAGCGTTTACTACTGACAAGCAATATCACATGACTAGACTGCCAATGGGTCTGAAAATAAGCCCAAGTGCATTTAGCAGGGTTATGACTGTTGCTATGTCTGGTTTGAACTATGATAAATGTCTAGTATATTTGGACGATTTAGTGCGTATAGAATATAGATTGATATATATATTTGAAAGGTTGCGTAAAGTGAATTTGAAGGTGAATCCACGAAAATGACAATTTCTGAAGAAAGAGCTATTGTATTTAGGTTATAAAGTTTCTGACAAAGGCGTTTTGCCAGATCCCGATAAAACACGCGTATTAAGAACATATCCCAAACCAAAGAATGCTGACGAGGTGAGACGATTTGTCGTTTTCGCAAATTATTATCGAAAGTTTATTCCACATTTCGCTGAAATCACAATACCTCTTAACAAACTTTGTCGCAAATATGCTGTTTTTGAATGGTCAAACGAGTGTGAGAGATCTTTTTCAAAACTTAAAGAGTCTTTGATGAACCCACCAATATTAGAATACCCTGATTTTTCTAATGGATCAATTTACACATATGCATATGTGTATAAAATATATATATCCAAAGGAGTTTAACACCAAGGCCACTATGTACGGACAGATACATAAACAATACGCAATTGCAAAGTTTGAAGAATTGTATGGTGTAGAAGTAAGGCCGTGTGGTATGTTTCTGTCGGATACCCATCCTTTTCTGGACGCCTCTCCGGGTAGCTTATTAGGTGATGATACGGTGGTAGAAGTGAAATGTGCCTATAGTGCAAGAAACCGTGAGAATAACCTGGTAGCAGCGCCTTATATAGAGGTATATAGAGGTGTACTGATAATATGCTGTTAAAGAAAACTCACCCTTACTATGCACAGGCTCAAGGTCAACTGTTCCGTTCTGATTAAAAATATTGTATATTTATAATATTTACTTTGTCTCATCTTCATACAACTTATATTGAGAGAGATGAAGAAATCATCAAAAAATGGTGCATAACCTCAGTGCCACTTGTTAACGGACATTTTAAAAATATGCTTTGAGTAGAGCACATGTACAAAAACTATTTTACATTACACAAATGAAAATCTTTTTTTCTTTTCAGCTCAGTTTTATTTCACAGTACCTTCTCTTAAGTTACAACACATAAAACTTGTGTCTCCCGGTTCATAGGTTACTGTTAATGAGCTCCGTTCAGTCATCGGAGGCTACTGATATTGGCGCTGCGACGGCTCCTGCGGCGGCTTCTACAGCGGCTCCTACGGAGGCTCCTGCCTGAACCTATGAAAGGTTACTGTTAATGAGCTCCTTTCTATTGTCTGTCCGTCACTTGTTAACCCACCATACGCTGGAGAGCAATATGTAAACAATCCACCAGGGCCCCAATTCTCTTAGCTATTGACCAAGCGCCACACTACTGCGATGCTTCTGCGATCGAACTGCTGTTAATGTCAAATTCGGTAGTCTGCTAATTCTAGCTCCTAATCGCAGTTGTATAGCAATCGCGTCGCTATCGTATGGCTGTGCTGTGGCTTGCAAATGTTGCCACTGAAATAATTATGAAAACTTCTGTCTATCAAGCATCAGTCAAAACATCAATACTGTGGTTTTCTAGCAATTAATACATTCAATAATTATATTTAAATCATTTAGCTATTATTCTATCTAAAATTGAGTTTTTAATACGTGAATAGAAAAAAGAATACGCAAGATATAATCTATGTTGTCTCTGACAAAAAAAAACAAACGAGTTAATTTCGTTTGCTTTGAATAAAAATTAGTTACCTAGCTCAACATTATTTATTTTGTGACCATGGTTGGCATTGATCAATTGGAAGTTTTGGTGGAGTTTGTAGAGGCGCACCCGGAGCTGGCGCTGGGACGGTGCTCACGCTCTGTGGAGGGGCGCAGTCTAACTAAGCGTCTCTGGGCAAAATGCGCAGAGATGCTTAATTCAATATCACCCAACTGTACAGTCAAAACGGGTGATGGATGGCGGCTAGTAAATATAATATATTAATCTTATTATATCATCTAAGTGATTTTATTTATATTCATCTAAAACCGAGTATTTTTTTTAGTATTTCAACGACATGAAGAGTAAGGTGTTGAAAAAAATTAGACCAAAAAGGCAGAGCACAATGCGACAGGTAAAATGATAATGAATAATAAAACTTCCGAATATTTCTTATGCATAAAGCTGTAATTTAATATTGTCTTTTATTATAGTGGGTGGTCCCCGCACGAGACATATATTTATCCCCCCTTCAAGAGAGGCTATATAACATCCTGGGGTGGGATGTAGGGGAGCCTTTGCCAGGAGTTCGCCACAATCCTCTGCTGGTAAGAAACAATTTTTTATACTATTAACTTAGTGTGTCTGCTTTGTATTAAATATTCCACAATGTGTGTTTATTTGTGTTTACCATAATCCTCTGCTGCGAAGACATCATTTTTATATTAAATTAGTGTGCTTGCCTACTAACAAAGTTCCCACACTGTGTGTTCATTTAGTAACAGAACGAGAAAGATTGTTTGCATATTTTTAATTTTTCACTGTCTTTTAACTTAATTCAAGCTGTATGTTTATCATGCATGTTAATTTTACTGCTTATTTGTTTCAATAATTAGCAAGAAAGATTGGAGGATGAAGAAGTGGAGGTACGCCCTCTTACTTATATCACAGTGTAAGTTATACTGCTTATTTTTACTTGATGTTTCATTCTATCAGTCCACAAAAGAGGTACACTGCAATGCGCTCCTAGTCTTGAGATTTTAAGACGTTATGTCTCATATTTATACTGGCATTTCCCCCTTTCAGCCAGTCTTGCTTTGCATAGTGCTGTGATAAGGCACAGGGATGGGCGCACTACAAATGGATTCACTATATCTACCTATGCTCTTGAGCTGAAAATCACTGTTGTGGGTCAGCAAAATCATGCTGAATCCAACCATTTCTGACACCACTGTATATGGCAGCAATCCTTGCAGATACAGCCATTGACTGTAGTTATTATTCTATACAAATAAATAAAATTGCAGGACCCATTTAAAATATTCAAATAACAGCTTTTTACTAAATTAATATACGCAAGGGGGCAATTAAGGAAGCACATACAGTGCCTTAACAAAAAAAAAAACTATTTGAAACATTTTTGTCATTCTGTTTGTTCCAAATAGTCTCCAAAACGTCTAAACCGATTTTGATTCACTGGTAGGTAGCAGATGTTGTAAGAGTTCTTTTATAAATAAATAACAAACATTCACTGATTGTGGGTGAAGCCACGGGGAGCTGCTATTCATTCAACTTATTTTATAAAAACTAATTTTATGTTTTTATACTATATTTTATTCCAGAGACAATGAAGGAATGGAAATTGAGGAGTTTGAAGTTCTGCCTCAAACCTTAGAGACTCCTCTCCAAAGTTTTTCTGAGGCTGTACAGTCAGCAGAGAAGGCAGCATCTACTGACCCATCTTCAATATTTATTGAGCCCACTATGAGTGCCCCCCCTAGGCCTCTTCGTCGTCGTCGCCGACGTGACTCTCCTCGCCATCTGCCAGGTACAAGGTTTTGAAGATAAGTGGTGCTTGGCTGCCAACTCATCAGTTGAGCTTTTTTTTTATCTGAATGTAACATTGTAAGGAAATACACAGCATGGTGTTAAAGAAATTTCAAGTGCTCGCCTACCTCGTGCATTAGTGGTCAAGCACTACCCTATAAAGAATAACAACATGGTTGCTAAATTATGTATTGCACATACTTTCATTAAAAAAACTACGTTTTGTTTGTAGATCTATCAATGCGCGAGGCGTCATCCAGTCTCGCTAATATGGAACGGCTGAGCGCAGAAGCGACAATGGCGCACGCGCGGGCAACCGAGAGGCTGGCAGCTGCCATTGAAGCTCTCAGTGAGAAGCTGACTGAGCTCACTATTAAAGTGAAATGCTCACCACCAGCGAGGGTATCTATTAATCGTCCAAATACATTGTTAATGCATTATTTCAAATGATGTGCTCATTCTCTATTATTTAAATAAATAAAAAATCCTGTCAGGGTAAATAACGAGGTTTAATTAAAAATATTGCAGGCCAAACTACAGTCTAAACATATCTTTTAACATATTTGCAATTGAATTTCTATATATACATACAGCAAATATTTAATTACATTTGTTACACCACATAGTATACTACAAGAATCTACTCCTTAGCACTTATCTTACTCTTTATCCTTACTTTTAACTTACTACTTATCCGAATTATCTCATCGAACTCTGATGACACCTACGAATAATAATGAAAAGAAATGTAATTCATGCTCAAAAACAACACAACGCAAACTATACCGCAGCGGGCGTGAATTAAAAAATGTACCGCGCGGCGCTGTTAGTTCGCCGTGTGGGTTCGTTTCATGTGGTTGTACCACGGGAATTTCAACTGAATTTATCAATGTTCTTCTACGTTGTTAAATTCTGAAAAAATACCATACTATGTAGTAAAATGGTGGAGAATCTATACGGATACAATAAAATCGGGAATAACTTGTATAAACGAGTAAATAACAATATTTTGCAAAGCCATACTTGACTACCCTGGAAAGTTTTATGCAACATGAATTTTACATTAAGTCAAAAATAACTTCGGAACATTGTTAGTCTAAGAAATTTATTTGTGAAAACAATTCCGTTTTTTTCGTATGCTCGATTTTATATGTCAAACATGTACTACAAATACATACATAAAAAAAACTTTGATAAAGGTCCTGTATTCGAATTTAGTATTTGTGCTTATAACGACATAAAAATATCCTAGAAGTAGGGCTTAGATCTGACAACTGTCAAAGTGTCAGTCATCTCATATCTTTATAACGTTCCAAGCTGCCGGGAATGTTTTTAATTTGTTGAAATAACTCCAAGTAGGACGTTATCTCATATCTTTATAACGTTACAAGCTGCCGGGTTTTTTTTAATCACATTGGATTTACTTTAACAAGGACAATAATATTTTTTTAAAACATTTGAAACTATCTGGAACGTTTTTAATTCAATGATTTTTAACAAACCTAGTTAAATAAAGCAATATTGAAATTAAAAAGTTTGAATTTTTAACGACTTTTCGTGCTAATTCGTCATTTTATTTATTTTTTTATCCACAAAAATGATCAACTCGCGACGAACTCGGTAGTTTCCAAGATAAGACAAACAGCTTTCATATTTTTTATCTCTGGTGAGCTTTGCAAGAATCGCTTTGGTCATACTGGCAACACATATTACTGTCTCTCCCAGGTTATAACGTCTTTCGCACACAAAAACAACTAAATAAAAATGGCGGGGTAGTGATTTATGTGAAGTCATTGTATAACACGATCGCACTTGAATCCAAAATAAGGGATGCTGACAGTATTGTCGTAATTGTTGACGATAAAACAGCTATTCTAGGCATTTACCGCTCCCCTTCAATCACAGATACTACTTCGTTTATAGACTCGCTTGATATACCTTTAAGTGAATTAAAACACAAACCGTCTATCACCATCGCCGGTGATTTGAACATAAATCTTTGTGACACATCCGAGGAACAATCTGACTTACTGTGCCTAATGGCCTCGCATGGCCTGCTTCCCGCTATTACCAAACCAACAAGACTACGTTCATGCTTAGATCACATTTTCATTAAATCATCAACTATGAGCACAGGGCTGATTTTCCATTCTTCAATCACTGATCATGCTATCGTTATGGCTGGCATCTCTCGACAGTCTAGTACACAGTCAACTATGGCTAAAATGCGAAAGAAAACGAACGTTGACGCAGTTTTAACAGAATTAAATAATACTGAATGGTCTAACGTTTTGACAAAACCTTGTGTGAATTCTGCTTTAAACACGTTTAATGAGATCATTACTAGTTCTATCAATAGACATACGCAACAAATTAGAATAGGACGGAAAATGGTGAACCTAAAGCCCTGGATCACTCCAGGACTAATTAGATGTATGCATCACCGTGACAAACTGCATCGTGATTGTAGAGCTTTTCCTGGTGACGTTAATCGGCAAAGGATTTACACTAGGTACAGGAACTTTTGCAATAAACTTCCCCGTAAAATTAAAGCTCAATATAATAGTCAGCTACTCAACCAGAACAAAGATGATACAAAAAAGCTCTGGAGGACAATAAAAACCATTTGCTATAACTCAAACCGCAACGTGCCGTCTGAACTGTTTAACCACTCAGCAAGTTCAAATAACCCGCTAAATCACTGTAATGAGCATTTTGTTGCGGTGGGTAAACTACTTACTGACAATATTTTAAAGAAGTTAGCTGTAACCGAGACATCTCTTATTGATTCATACATGCCCCTTTCAACTACTCCGTACTCTTTGTTTCTCTACCCCACCGACCCAAATGAAATAGCCAAAATTATTAGCAAGCTTAAAATCGACAGTGCCACTGGCCCAGACCTAATTTCTGTGGCTCTCATCAAAAAATGTGCTCAAGCTATACTAATTCCATTAACTTTTATATGTAATCTTAGTATTGAGTCTGGTGTGTTTCCAGAGTACTGGAAAATAGCTGCCATAACTCCAATACACTAAAATGGTCCAAAAAGCACACCTGATAACTACAGACCTATTGCACTTATATGAGTCCACTCACTTCAGGCATATACGCGCACATCTACTCACTCTCTCAAACACACTCTCTTACACACATACACACATCATCATACACACATACAGACATCATCATCCACACTTTACATCTACATTATAAGCCATTAGCAAATTAAAATTATTATGTGTAAAGCGCTTCAAGGAAATTCTTTTCATTTACTTGAAGATAACGGGCACATTATTATATTATTGCAGTGGCATTTAATGATTAAAAAAAATATATATTGTTTAACTATGGTATTGAAACGCATTGTACTTTCATGTAACCTTATTTTATATTGCCACTGTGTCTACTTTTATTTTGTCATGAACAACACAACACAACGAACTTTTTGAAAACCGCACTCGATCCCCAAGATACAGGCTTAGTGCTTAGTTTGGGGCTCGCTGTCAAACTATTACCCAATAAGAATTTTAATTATTCTAGAATCTAAGTTAACAATTGTATTTACTTATAAATCTTTTATGTCAATAAATTATCTTATCTTATCTTATATTGTCTTGTCATCGTGTCGTCACCGTGACTAAATTCAGTCTTCGCCTCGCAATAGGCGGTAGCGTTCGTGCCTTGTGCTAAGTTCTCGCGTCAAAACACCATTCCAATTTGTTTTAACTGTCTGATGTGAATATTGACAACATGAAACGAAGAGATATTATACTAACAAAAGCGCTTGCTGTGAATAAAGGCATTCCTCTAAATTTGAATGGTAAGTTTAAACATACTAAATATCTAACCTAAAAAAACTCAAATATGTTTGAATTTTCCTTACAAAGTACCTTGTTTATCGAGTTACGTTAAATTGTAATGTTTTTAATACTTTTATTTCAATGTTTACTTCAAACAGGAGACAAAGTTGCCAAAGAACTGGATTCAACCTCACAGAGCCAAGAAATAAAACATCATGTGAATGATACTACTAATGGTATGTAGTTACATAGTCACAGACTACTATAGATACTTACATAGTCAATACTGATCGTGAATTGATTTTCATTGGAAAAAACAGTTAAATACAATAATATACATTGTTTACTACGTAACATAATCAGCTGATTTAACGTTTTGCCACGTTTTTTGCCAGTGTCCAGACCATTAGACCATTAAGGGTTAGAGTCAAAGATAAAATCGTGGATATCTTTTTCTCTGTTAATATTTTTATTAATTTATACACAATATTCTTCTTCGTTTGTCTGGCTAAAACTAAAGAACGCTTGAACCAATTTGGCTGATTTTGATATTGTTGGGTTTGTTCGGGGTCTATTCCAAAATTGCAAAAAAGTTTTATAGGTATTTTATACATATTGTAAAATTGAAGTAAAGTTTTAGTATTGAACAACTGCTCGTTTTTACGATTTTGGAATCCCATATGAATTTTTGCAGGCAAAAAAGTAGTGCTTTCCTTACTACTTTTAATGTTTAATGTATATTTGTTACAGATGTGACCAATTTTAAGTCCATACCAACCATGCATGCTCCTAAACACAACAAATCAACATGCCACGATATAAATCACATCAATACTGGCAAAAGTCCAAATAAAAAAAATTTCATATTCCAAGCTCCACTTTCTTATTTGCCAAACATGCCTGGAAATGACAAAAATGATAGTTCAGCATGTCAAGATAAAATTAACAAAAATAATATTAACGAAATTGAAATAACCCGAGTGTAGAAAGTTACATCTCTTTAGATCCTCCATCGTATTCACCAATAACGCCTCATAACTTCAACCGTGACGACATAAAAGATGTTCAGAGTAACTGGTTACAACACCCTTCTGTAACTCTACCAGATATGAATTTGGATGACGAGCTTGACGGTACTGTACAATATTTGTCAGGAAATTGTTTACAAAATGTCAAAGAATCTCCAGTGAGACCAATGTCACCAGCTACACAAGGTATGTTAAATACATTACTAGATAGCAGTAACGACAGCGATAGCGTGAAGAGTAGTTATGTATCGGATACAGATAGCGAATCAATATTAATACGCCAAAGTGACACACATGGCCAGAATTTAACAAAAATGAGTAATAATATTGATAAAAGCATAGATGGAGAAAACTGTATACCAAATAATGTCGTTTCAAGAAATTTAATTCAATCGTCTTCAGGGTAGGATGTGCAGCCAATATTACTTTGAGTAAAAGCACCATTTTTATATTACGGTTCTGGCCACCGCAACTGTCACTCCACAGTGATAGATATTCAATGTCTGGTCCCATAATATAATTTATAAATTTCATCAAGCATGAACCCACTTCTTGGGCACCTCTGCCTGCTTCACCCTCAATCCAAACAAAACAGTATCCTTGATTTGTAGAAGACACATGAACGCCACAGTTATAAAACCAGAGTTGTCTTTTATAGAACACGACATTTGTTGGAATACGTGGCAGAGGCAAAGTCTTTTCCATATCATATGTAATACATTCAAATTTATTATGAACTTTTGCTCTCTCAATGTGGCTGTTCATCTGGCTTCTCAAGGTTTCAGCTGACTGTAAATGTCTTTCTTTTTCTAAAAGCAAGCGCTTTTTTTCTTCGCTCTCAGTCATTGATTTTAATTTCGCAGCAAAAGCATCACATTTGTTACAAGTGTCCTTTTTAAGACTCTTGAACCTAAGGTTAAACCTTGTTAGGAAAAATTTTCTGAATATTGTTAATGACAAATATTTTTTGTCGTCACCATTCGCTTTCTTAAATTCCTCAACATATAGATCATATATTTTTTGCAGCGTAAGTCCTGGTTTTAAATATTTAGCGTCACCAATTTGTGATCTTCTGTAGTGTGATTCATATTTTGGCAACTTATTTATCATATTGCATACAAAATGTATGTCTTCATCTGAAGTTTTGTTCCAGCCGCCAGATGAAATCCCTCTACAGTTACGTAATTTATTACCGTTGCGTTGTTGTTTTAAACTAATTGTTACTTTTTGTGTGGTAATTTGAAATGTTTTTAAAAACATATTTGACATACAGGAATGTCGGAAATTTTGTATATTCGTGAAAATTCTCGTGGTCTTTTCGATCCAGATTTGTTTCTTTTGTCTTTCCGTAACATTCGAACAAATGTACAGTAATTGAGCTTCATATGAACCAAGAGAGACAAATTTATTGAATTTTTTTTTCTTTCTTCTTCAATTATCTTTACGTGGCACTGATTTTTGCAATCACATTCAAAATTTTGATAAACTTTCACATTTACTTCTTTATTTTTTCCTTTGTATGGTAAATTTACGTTCCATGTGCGGCACATTCGCTTAATTTAGTGGGTGTTCAAGCTGTTGAATGCATTACTGAAGTAGTAGCATTCTTTCAATTTGTTCAAAAATTGTATAATTTTTTCTCAGCTTCGACCAAACGCTGGCAAATTTTGACAGAGCATTTAGGTGTAAATAGAGTCCTGAAGTCCCTTTCGCAAACCAGATGGTCCGCACATGCCAATGCTATTAATGCTTTGCAAAATGGTTATTTAAATATTTCTGAAGCATTATCCTTCATCGCAAGTGACATCAATCAACCAGGAGACACTAGAAACGAAGCCCAAAGCTTAGTAAAAAAAATGGAAAAATTTGAGACTGCTCTACTGACGGAAATATGGAATGATATTTTGGGGATTATGAATAAAACAAGTCTAAGTTTACAGAATAGCACTATGACTATGGACGTTGTGACAAAACTTTACGAATCTCTGATCAGTTATGTTAATAACGCACGCAATAATTTTGATCATTATGAAACGGCTGCTAAAGAAACAAATCCAGGTGCTGATTACAAAGATAAATTTGAAAGAAAAAGAATTAGCAGCTCACGCCTCACTTTTTTTGAAGGACCATCATCCTCAGAGACTCTCCAGTTGAGAGGCAAGGAAAAGTTTCGTGTAGATACTTTCATTCCCATAATTGACACATTAATTACACATTTAAAAAAACGTTCGGCAGCATACAAAGAAATTGATAATCGATTTAGTTTTCTTTGTCAGTTAACAACAATCGAATCTGACGAATTGACCAAAAAATGCAACGAATTTGCAGAATATTATCACGAAGACATTAATGCATATGAGCTCAAAACAGAATGTTTTCATTTAAGCCAATATTTAAAAAATATAGCAAAGCCATCAGCGGATTTAAATATCTCAGTCTTACTTAACTTAATAAAGACTGATAAATTAGAAGAAACTTTTCCAAATGTTAAAGTTGCTACAAGAATATTCCTTTGCCTAATGGTTACCAATTGTAGTGGGGAGCGCTCATTTTCGCAGCTTAAGAGAATTAAAAATGAATTGCGAACATCAATGCTACAAGAACGACTAAATAATTTGTCAATTATGAGCATAGAAAGTGATATTCTTCAGGAAACTGAGTTCGAGGATTTAATAGAAGATTTTGCTCAACAGAAATCTCGAAAGAAACTATTACCGTAATTTCGCATCATACTAATATCATTAATTATATTAGATTAGATTACCCATAATAAAGCAGATCACAGTAAAAAAATGTATTTCACTTTCTTTACATTCCAAAAGGGCCCCAAATTCTTCTGTGCCCAAGGGCCCCAGCACAGTCTAAGACGGCTCTGCCCTTGAGGACAACAATGATGACACCAATACTGAACACTGTAGAGGGAACTCCAGAGCACTTATTTTATAAGAGGCATGTCACTGCTCGCAATACAGTAGAGCACTGCTTTGGGATTTTAAAGGCGAGATTCAGGTTTGTATACCCATTATTTTAGTATTTTCATTGAAGTGCACCCCATGGGGTGCTGGGTTAGAATATCACCCTACCACTTTTTCCCGTGGCTAAGGGAAAAGATATCAAAGGTGGGCAGCAGCGCCTTCTGAAGAATTATACCATCTCATACTGTGATCCACAAGATGCCTGCAAAGTGTGGAGATTATGGCAAATCCAATGGGGGAGACCTTGGTCAACGATAGACCTTACAGTTGATATGATGACCAATACAAATAATGACTCTTCTTGGAACAAATTAATGCTTTTATGCTTTGGAGGCTCAACTGAATACTTTAAATTCTTAATATAAAAGGAAGTCCTTACAGTGGGAACGTAAAAAGAGTTAACGTTAAAATCCCATTCTCAGGTGTTTGCTGGCAGCACGAGCTTTACACTATGTTCCTATTACAGCAGGAAAAATTGTGAATGCCTGCTGCGTGCTACACAATATTGCCAACCGTAGCAATGCGCCCGTGCCAATATCAACGCGCGAAGATGCCGACTTCGAAGCCAGTCGGCAAAATCAGGTAAAACTGACATTTACAACTAAAAAATTCATAAATATATCTAAACAACTGATTGTACATATTTACAAAGTGCAGTTTGATGAAATAATATGATCCGTTTTCCCTTCATACTTGAATCCTGGCTTAGGAAAGGCAAAAATACCTAGGTAATCACTAATTTGTTGACTAAATTAAGTGTAGGTATTAAAACAAGCTGGCAACCCTGCCAATGTTTACTTCGGCTCCGTAATAATAGTGATCATAAAATATAAATAAGTGCATTTACTTCGCCGAAAAGACAAAAAGTGAAGAAATTAACAAGTGAATTGCATCATACATCGTGGATAACGTCCAACATTGAGTGAAAACTACGCAATCAGTGAAAACGACTCGAGTGTGAACTAGTCATTGTGTGTGTTTAAACAGACTTTCCCCAATTCTTTATACATTTGGAGTGAAAGACTAGTTAAAACTGAAGTATTACAAATTACAAATTACAAATTGTTTTATTTCCCATAAAAACAATACATACAGGCTATAAAATAATTACTTTAATAACAAAGTCCTAAGATAATACACAGTATACCTATTTACCTTACATTAGCAGTATATTGTGAGCGTTCTAAATCCTGGCACTGGTTTATAGAAAATAAAAGTGATTTTATAACCCTACTTTTTCAATATCGTAAAGTGACATAAAAGAAAAAGCTATTTAGCAAGTCAGAGCAGGAACTCAAGAGGGCGCTAGCAGTAGCATAACAATCGCTTATATTGTAATACAATACAATCCGGAAAGTTTAAGAAATGGAGGAAATTATGCACGAGCTTCGAAAAATTCGAAGAGATTTAGATGAACAGAAAACCGCAATAGAAAAAAGTGGAGAAAAGGTAACGGAAAAAGTTACGCAAAATATAAACTGCATATTGGAAGATAAGTTTAAACTATTCAATGAAAAATACGAGCATCTAAGGGAAAAATGTGAAAACCAAGAAAAACGACTGTATTTTCTAGAAAAACAGGCAAGAAAAAACAACATCGTCTTTTTCGGAATAAAAGAAATAGAAACATCATATTCTAACCTACAAAGTCTCATACTAAACTTTATCAAAGAACATTTCTCTCAAGAACTGGACCCCAGAGATATCCAAGAAGTTAGAAGAATAGGCAAAAAAGGGGAAAGACTACGACCAGTAATTGTCACTTTTTGCACTCTAGGCACAAAAATTATTTGTTTAAAAATAGAAGTGCACTAAAAAATACCGATTTCTACATAACGGAAGATTACCCACAAAATATCCTAGAGAAGAGGAAAGAGCTTCAAGAACAAGCAAGAATTGAAAGGGAAAAGGGAAATCTTGTAAAAATTAAATACGACAAGCTTGTCATAAGTGAAAAAAACAAAACAGCTGGAAATAACAAAAGAATGCTTTCTTCTTCACCCGAAAACAAAACCGCTAAAGAAGCTGAAAAAAATAAACAGGCTAACAAGAAAACTAAATCACAAACACAAATAAGAAGGACATCTAGCCTATCGGAAGGTATTTTAAAACCGGGCATGCTGAATTATTTGATTAACAAAAATACAAATAACTCATCAGAACTGCAGCAAAATAATAATGTTAAAATATAGCAATTACCGCCCCCTTCCTACAATGCCAACATACAACAACCACTATCAGAACACCAAACTAATCTTCCAAGCCGGCTGGTCACCGTGGAAGATCATGACCAAAACCCTCCTAACCAACCTCCGAAAAATGAATCAACCCCACAAAAAACGTTATACATCCTGACATACAACGTTAAAACACTGTCATCATATGAACGTTTAATGGAGCTAAACGAAGCTCTCAAAAAAATTAAATATGACATAATAGGATTAGCCGAAACAAGATGCATTGGAAACAAAATCGAAGAGCATGAAAACTTAATTTTCTGCTATACAGGCCACACACCTGGAAGGCATGGTGTAGGCTTCATAGTCAAACTCCAACTTAAAAACAATATAGAAAGCTACTGTGGCCTTTCTGAAAGAGTAGCCATATTGAACCTAAAATTTGAGAGTACCAGCTTGTCCATCATTCAAGTATATGTCCCTACTGCACAAGCAAACGACGATGAAATCAATAACTTTTATGCGACAGTGAACAGGGCAATAGAGCTAGCTCACAAAGATTTCATATTGATGGGTGACCTAAATGCTAAAATTGGTATACCGAAAAATGAGGAACGTCTAATCATGAAAGCATATGGATATGGAATCAGAAATGAGAGAGGTCAAAGACTAATCGAATACGCCAGTGAAAACAAACTATCAATTATGAACACTTTCTTAAAAAAAAAACAAAAAATAAATGGACTTGGCGATCACCGGATGGAGCCTACCAAAATGAAATCGACTTTGTGCTGTCAAATCGACCATGTCTGTTTAAAAACATAGAAGTACTGAACATTAACTACCCTTCAGATCACAGGCCAGTAAGAGCTACAATATCATATGATACACATTTAAGAAAAAGTAGAAGAAGGTTTACTAGTTGTCAACATAACACAATAACAAGCGAGGAAGAAATCACTAGGTTCAAACAATACCTAAACTCCTACCTATCAAAAGATCAAATGTTCGCCGAGATTACAATCCCAGTCCAGAAATATTACGACAACTTAATCAGAATTATCAGCTCAAGCCTGGAAAACGCCCGTGTAGCACAAAACCCAAAGAAAGTGCACAAAATATTTTCAGAGCATACACTAAAACTTTTTAAAAGAAGACAAGACCTGCAAAAAAGTTCAGATAAAACTAGAGCAATAAGAAACGAAATCTCGGCGCATTATAAGCTTGTCAACAAATATATAAAACAAGACTATGCCAACTACAGATATAAAACTATTGAAAAACACCTATGCCAAACTGGAAGCACCAAAAAGGCATACAAAGAGCTGAAACCAAATAAAATTTGGATAGAAGAGTTAAAACAAGGTAAAATCACCAAAAGCAACCGCTGCGACATCATTGGCATAGCGACAGAGTTCTACAAAGATCTCTACAGCACAAAAGAGCCAGAAGACACCTACCACGAGAATCAAAATAACAGCAGCAACGGTAACATTCTAAAAAGACCTCAAATTGAAATTGAAGAAAATGACGTCATTGAAGCATTGAACAAACTGAAACTAGACAAAAGCCCGGGCTCAGACAACCTAGCAAACGAGACACTAAAGATAGCAGCCCCAATACTAGCTACACCATTTACAAATTTGTTCAACTCTATCCTCAAATCTGGAGAAACACCCACTCAATGGTCTGAATCTAACATAATTCTGCTATATAAAAAAGGTGACCCGAATGATATTGGGAATTATAGACCTATAAGTCTGCTGCCGAACGCATACAAGCTATTTACTACTATCCTGACCAAAAAAATTAGCTCTACATTAGAAACAAGACAACCCATCGAACAGGCAGGATTTAGAAAAGGCTTCTCTACTATCGACCATATTCACACACTCGAGCTTCTCATTGAGAAATATCAAGAGAGAAACAGACCACTGTACTTAGCATATATCGACTACAAAAAAACATTTGATTTGGTGTCACACAGCTATATCTGGGAAACTCTAGCAACACAGAATGTGGAAAATGAATATATAAGAGTAATCAAAAGCATATACAATAAGAGCAAAAGTAGAGTCAAACTAGAAACAACCGGTCCTTGGTTCCCTGTAAAGAGAGGCGTAAGACAAGGTGACCCATTGTCACCTATACTATTTATAGCCACATTAGAGTCAATAATAAGCAAGCTTGACTGGAATGAATGCGGTATAAAAGTAAAAACTAAATATTTAAGCCACCTACGTTTTGCCGACGACTTGGTGTTGATATCAGAGAAAGGAAAAGAACTACAGCACATGGTAGATTCACTAAACAAAGCTTACAAGCTCGCTGGACTAGAAATGAACCTCTCTAAAACTATGGTAATGACCAACAGCACCAAGGTACAAATATACGTCGATAACGAGCCTCTCAAATATACCGAAAAATACATTTACTTAGGCAAGCAAATAAGCTTTCACAAACTAAACAATTATCAGGAGATTGAGCGCAGGGCACAGCTCACATGGAATAAATACTGGAGCTTCAAAGAAATATTTAAGAGCAACATGAATTCTTGCCTCTTACCATGTCTGACCTATGCTTGTCAAACATGGAAGTTTAACAAAAATATCATGAATAAAATTATGACGTGCCAACGAGGAATGGAACGGAGTATGCTTAACATAAAAAGAATAAATAAAATAAGGCATACAAAAATACGCAACATCACAAAAGCAGCAGATGGTTTAACACAAGCTCTTGCATTAAAATGGAAGTGGGCTGGACACTTAGCACGCCTGCAAGATCAAAGGTGGACAAAAAGAGTGAAAGAATGGAGGGGGCCAGTGGGCAAAAGAAAGAAAGGAAGACCTTGCAATAGATGGGAAGATGAAATAAAATGCACAGCGGGTCCATACTGGATACAAACAGCGCAATCCAGGGAAAACTGGCTCTATTTGGAGGAGGCCTTTACCCGTAGAGGGGTTCTTACAGAATAATTTTACTACATTACTAACATTATATCTAAAATTCTTTTATAGAACTGAAACTACTAACTATTAAATATTAAATTGCTAAATTGTGATACTAACGAAACTAAACTTAACTTTGTAAACAATCATTTTCTGGAAGAAATAAAAGGCTTTTTTATTTTTATTTTATTTTATTTTATTTATTTATCAAAACAAGCTTATCCAGAGCTACTGAAAACTTACCTAAGTATTTTCGGCGTATTTAAAAAATGGAATCATACTTATTTACAATAATTGAATTTAATTAAACTACCTACCTACCTATTGACATATTTACACAAGCCTTAAAAATTGTTCAAAATGTGCACCGCCTCGTGTGATGCATAGTTCGGCACGTTTACGCATATTGTCTTTAACGTGATTTAGAACGAAGGGATCACTTCTAACACTCTCAAAAGCGCTTGTTATTTTTGTCTTGAGTTCATCTACATTGGCATACTCCGTAGCGTACACAAGACGTTTAACCTCACCCCATAAATAAAAGTCTAGTGGAGTAAGGTCTGGAGAGCGAGCTGGCTATGGCACAGGCCCTCCGCGACCTATCCAGCTATCCCCGAAGGTACGGTTTAGGTACTCACGAACTTGCGCATGGTAGTGTGCAGGCGCTCCGTCGTGCCGATAAAAAAAGTTTTGATGATAACTCAGCGGGTACCGCTGAGTTATCATCAAAACTTTTGCTCAAATCTTCGAGCATTTCGTCCATCACTGAATTTAAAATGTTTAGGTACGACACACTATCGAGTCTTCCCTCAATAAAATACGGGCCTAGTAAACAGTTATTTAGTACACCGGCCCACACATTAACACTAAATCTGTGTTAATAAGCGTCCTGTCGCGTAACGTACGGATTGGAATGACTCCACCAATGTTCATTATGCACGTTAAAAACACCAAGCTTTGTGAACGTGGCTTCGTCGGTAAATAAAATGTTTTTGTCGGTGTTTTGTAAAAACCACCGACAAAAGTTTATTAGAGGCTCGTAATCGCGCTCACTGAGCTCCTGGACTGGTCGAAAATGATAAGGGTGTAACCCATCTTTGTGTAATTGATTCCACACAGTCCACTGCGATACACCAAATCTTCGAGCAGCATTTCGAGTACTGGCTTGTGGGTTGTTCTCGAAGTACTCGAGAATTTCTTCGTGCAGCGACACAGGGTAAGCCACTCCGCCTCGTCCTTGCGCATGTGTTGGAACAGTAAACTGTCCAAAGTCGCGTAATCTCTGGTTGGCATTTAGGATGACGTTGGCACTAGGTATTCGGCGGCCGGGGAACATCTCCCGGTACAACTCGATGGCACCTTGCAGACTATCATTAGCACGCGCATACGCACGCACCATGTCCAGGTACTCTACGTTTGTGTATTGATAAGCCATACCCAACTAGGTACCTACTTATCACGGGTCACACACACGGCGGATTACGCGCGTAAGTTAGGTACTTCCCGAATACGATTGCGGGACGCGGAAGCAGGAAGCGGGCACGGACATACGCACCTGTCGGCGCTTGCGCTCGCACTAATGAGTCACGCAGTGCGCCCGGTTTTGCAACAGGTAGCGGGGTTGAGGGCGGGGGGTGGCGGCGGCGTTTCTTTATTGTCGTATGTAAGCGCGTGCCGCCGCACGTGACTAGATCAACGTAATCAAACAGCGCGGCGTGCGTCGGGAGTGTATCCACATTTCACGTATTTTTAGAGAAATTTGGTCAAAAGTTAAGCAACTAATAATATTATTATATCATTGTAACGAGAATCATGTACCAAGTACTCTCCTTAAATATTGAAGGTATCTCACCAGTCAGCCTGTATATTTAAACAGTTCTTGAAATATTAAGTTATATCTTATATTTCAAGAAGAATATAGATATCTATGAAACATCTCACAAACGGTTCTAACAATTTCATTAAAATTTTGTACATAGAAAGGATTTGGCTTTCTAAGTTTTTCTACATCTTTTTTCGTACATACACTTCAGCACTTCTATATACCGATAGTCAATACGGGATCATTGGAGAGAGACGAATTTACTTAGCATTCCATGGATTCACTGTGCGGGTGCCGGGTCCATAGCGTTGCAAAGGAAGAGGCTCAAGTCAAGGTGCCTGGGACTTGCAACCCAGTGAGTAAGGTTAAGGGGCCCTTTTATGATGCATCAATGCTCCCTTTCACCGCTCAAGGCTCCTCTGCTGCCCAACCAAGTTTTGTAAGATCCTACTAATGCCGCCTTGGATACACATTCTAGGATGGAAGTTACGGTTGTTCTTGACAGGCCAAGGTCTTATGGTAGGTTGTATAGGGATTTTGCTGGTATACCCCTTGCTTCGACTTCTACAGCATATAAATTAAACATGTAACCGTTTTTGGTTAATTCATTTGCTAAGTCATAATATTTGTTAGTTTTTATTGTGCGGTCTTTAAGTATGTTTGTTTCCCATGGCACAGTAAGTTCTATAAGTACTATGCGTTTTAGACTTAAGCACTGCCCACAAACGTAAACTGCATAGTTCAATATAATCTGTAACAACAAAAAATTATAACATTAGCCTCTATATCATTTAGTATATAGGTAGTTTAGAATTTCAGTTTGTTTATATACTTACTTTCATGAGTGTCTTTAATTGGCTCTTTCTCTCCACAGTCTGTCAACAAGAGCTTGCTTTATTGCACGACCTTCCAGCAAGTCACGGTTAATTCGACGGCTGCGAGGATAATTGAGCATCATGCTATTAGCTGCAGCCGTTAATTCTTCATTAACCTGAGAAATCATACACATTTTTGTATAATTATTATTATTGAGTAATAGTCACGATCATGTTTATTTTCACTAAACCACTTGTCAAGTCTACTTTTAAAACTGTTGGTATGTAGATGGTTTTTTTTTTTATTAGACATATGTTATAACAGCAAAGTAAAAAAAAATGTCCTGTACAAAAATAATTTGAACTTTACTTATTTACAAAAGCTAGCACTTTGTAAATATGTACAATCAGTTGTTTAGATATATTTATGAATGTTTTAGTTGTAAATGTCAGTTTTACCTGATTTTGCCGACTAGCTTCGAAGTCGGCATCTTCGCGCGTTAATATTGGCACGGGCGCATTGCTACGGTTGGCAATATTGTGTAGCACGCAGCAGGCATTCATAATTTTTCCTGCTGTAATAGGATCATAGTGTAAAGCTCGTGCTGCCAGCAAACACCTGAGAATGGGATTTTAACGTTAACTCTTTTTACGTTCCCACTGTAAGGACTTCCTTTTATATTAAGAATTTAAAGTATTCAGTTGAGCCTCCAAAGCACAAAAGCATTAATTTGTTCCAAGAAGAGTCATTATTTGGATTGGTCATCATATCAACTGTAAGGTCTATCGTTGACCAAGGTCTCCCCCATTGGATTTGCCATAATCTCCACACTTTGCAGGCATCTTGTGGATCACAGTATGAGATGGTATAATTCTTCAGAAGGCGCTGCTGCCCACCTTTGATATCTTTTCCCTTAGCCACGGGAAAAAGTGGTAGGGTGATATTCTAACCCAGCACCCCATGGGGTGCACTTCAATGAAAAAACTAAAATAATGGGTATACAAACCTGAATCTCGCCTTTAAAATCCCAAAGCAGTGCTCTACTGTATTGCGAGCAGTGACATGCCTCTTATAAAATAAGTGCTCTGGAGTTCCCTCTACAGTGTTCAGTATTGGTGTCATCATTGTTGTCCTCAAGGGATAACCACTATCTCCTGAAAAAAATATGTCATTTGATTTTAAATATTGTAGGAGTAATGTATAAAACCTATCTTATCTAAGGAGAAACTATAATTGGATAATAGCCATTTCAATTTAAATATAAGTTTAAGATTATTCTGATGCTCTTGGTCTTTTTGGTCATATAATTAAACTTTTATGTGTTTGTTATTTTATTATGCTTTAATAGTTTTATGCTGTGAAAAACTAGAGTAAATAAGTTTCTTAGTTCTAAATTAACATTGTGATTAATATATTACTAACAAACTGATTAAAATATTAGTTATAAGTATAATGATAATAAATATGTTGATTTATATTAAGGAATTTTAGTGTTCATGTCTACCCAACAAAAACACCTGCTCCCCATTTCTGTTCAGCTGCACTAAATGTTGGCTAAGTGGGTGGCTATGCCACACATGGGAGTCATGAGATGACCCAGGGCTGCTTAGATCTACACAAATGATTTTATGCGAGGCGTCACATATCTGAAAAAAGATTATGGGATGGATATTATGTTTTCATACTTGCTTTATTTTTGTGGCTTTATTAGTTGCCCATAAAAAATATTGGGTGTAAATATATTAAGAAAATTCTACATGAACCAAAAATCAATACCTAATGTTCTTGTTAATTCCAAGATAAGATATGTAGTTAGTTAATATAATAATGATTTCATGGCTTTACCTAGCCTGGTAAGTGGCTTGGTTGGGTACCCTAACTATGTCAGTACAAATAAGATGCTTGGAAATAAACACTGAGCCAGTATATTTAAAAAAATTCATTTTTAATTAGTGTACCTATAGATGTACATCATCAATACATAAGTGAAAATCTGCTTCAACACTACATTAGAAGTATTCTACATTACTGAAAATAAATAATGGTTAACATACCACCATGACATTCAGGGAATGGTATCCCTTCCTTTTAAAATATCTCTCCTCATTGATGTGGGGTCTGATAAGTGCAACGTGAGACCCATCTATACAGCCTAGTACTGCAGGAATTTTGAATTTTCGATAAAATCTAAAACAGTAGTATAGTTTTTTAGTTTGCCATCAAGCAATGATATATTTATATAATCAATTAGAGTGAAATAACTTACGTTGCTTTTATGGAGTTTCTTTCTTCGCGCTGCATAGGTCATTTTACATAGCGGGTCATTACTTCATTCCTGCTGAGCGCTGATGTAACTTGTCTCACAGCCCTCGACACAGTAGTCTGTGAGACATTGTGGAATGCGCTTTGGCCTACCAATGATTGATAGGACCCAGAAGCGTAAAAAGCCAACGCGATGAGTACCTATAAGAGTTGGTTTGAGCCATAATATGGTTACGACGATACGTTATTTGATAGGTAACCATTAAATTCACATCTTTATCACCTTCAATTCAGTGCCAATCCCGTCCCGCCTGTGTTCCCTTGGCATGAAAGGTAACACCACGTCAATCACTTTCCTCACGGCTGATTTCCCTAGACGAAATGTTTTTATAAATTCCACCTCGGGTATATCGCTAAAGGGGTCAATATGGAGCCTTAATAGAGCGCGGGCTCGGCGGCGGTTTTGGCGCTCCGCAAGTCGTCTCCTGCGGTCTTCTTCTTCTGCGAGAACTAAAACTCGCTACCGCAGCGTGGGAAACCTCACAACACTCATTTTTATTTAATTCACTTAATAGCGACACGAAAACTTAGCCTCAAAAGTTAGTAATCTTTGGGTGTAGCTGTTCAATAGCGCTTCAATTGCATTATGACAGCATCTGTCAGTTGTAAGTAACGTCAATATGTGGAACAAACTACCGATTTTATGCTACTGTAGCAACGCAATCGCAACAAAATAGCTTACAGCATACCAACTATGTCAAAAACTATTGATAGCAAGCCACTGACTTGCGATCGAACCGAAATAGCGTGCAGACTACGGATACTGTCAAAAACTACAATTTTCATGCAATTAAGTTGCGTTAACGCCGTTCAATAGCTAAGAGAATCGAGCCCCTGGGCCCCAATTATCTTAGCTATTGAACAAACGCCACACTACTGCGATGCTTCTGCGATCGAACTGCTGTTAATGTCACATTCGGTAGTCTGCTAATTCTAGCTCCTAATCGCAGTTTTATAGCAATCGCGTCGCTATCGTATGGCTGTGCTAGGGCTTGCAAATGTTGCCACTGATATAATAATGATAACTTCTATCAATAAAGCATCAGTCAAAACATCAATACTGTAATTTTCTAGCACACAATACATTAAATAAACATATTTAAATCTTTTAGGTATTATTCTATTTAAAATCCTCCATGATATCACGGAAATTAAGTAATATATACCTGAATAGAAAAAAAAGAATACGCAAGACATAATCTATGTTTGTTACGGTTTTTTTTTCAAGGTCTTGAACATTCCCCGCTTTCTTTTTAATCTGTTCTGCGCAAAGCGGAATGTCAATCGAACGTCAACTAATCTATGACCTTCGAAATTATGATAAGTAATGGCACTGTGTTGCCAGATAATCGAATTTTCTCACTTAGCGGGTGGAGACCGTATGGGGATGTTTTTTTTATACCATAGTTGTTATTACCAAAAATTCCGTCGCGGTGGAATCCCACCTCGCACGAAGCGGAACGGGTTGTTCGTCATCGCATTGAATGTAGGAGCCCCGGTAGTATATACTTTTGGTCTCCATTTGAGTAAACTGAGGTTCTGTTGCCCATTTAGCGCCTTGTCCCTGCTTAGGCTCGTTCCAGGACGATGGCGGAAGTGAAATCCTGCTTGGCGACGTCCACTATTGCTCCTAGCGCAGTGACACGAATTTAGGATTTCCCCTTCTTTTTGAGGAGGCCCTCTCTGTGGGAAATGGGTATTTCATGGCAGCAATCCTGGCATCCCTAGGCGCAGATTAATAAGGCATATTTTTATCTGTAAGTTTATCGGTAAGTGGCATGATCTGTGTTTTTTGCCCCTTCCTCTACGAATGTTCGAGAAACTGTCGCTGCCCCGTAAATACGGCGGAAGAGCAGTTTTGCACTCTTTTTCGCCCAGCAACCCAAGTGAGACGCTGCCTACTGCTAGGTAAGTCTTGATTCCCGTGGCGTGCCCTAGCGGCTTTGGAGTTTGGCAATTGACAAACTAATTTCGATATTTTCAGGGCGGGACCACGATCAGGACAGCGTTCCACTGAGATTCTGGACGATACATACCAGCTGAAATAAAGTCCTAGGAGGCGACTTTCCAAGTGTGAGACGTGAAGTCACCAGAACGCTACAAGCGCCTTTCAACCTCCCAAAAGGTTAGTAAAGTGATTGAATATTTTCGGTGCAGTGTTTTCGTGCGAAGTTATAGGTTATAACGCCGGGCTAAATTCCAGTGTTTCGTCTCGTGAATTTATCTAGTGAGGCTCTCCGAGTTGTGGACCGCGTGGTCCCTAGGCCCGCGCCGTCGCTGAACCCGAATGTGCGAGCTTTCTCAAGTGACCGCGTGCCGAGTGTATGGATAGTGGCCCTGTCGTTGCGAGCGAAATTCCGTGTTTTCCTGTGGATTGAGGCTGGCTGGCGCCCGCATGCATCTTCACCACGTGGGCTAGCCACCCACGCCAAATCGACCGGTGCCTCTTTTGCGATAGTGATGTCAACGCTTTATATATGCCCTTCACAGGCAGGTACGATTTTCACATGCGCACCCTTGCGTTTTCCAGGAAGTTCCTGGTTAGGAGGGGAAAACTTCACCGTTAGGGGTTGAAGAATAACCACCTACCATAGCCCCCCCAGCTCCGGCAGTCAGCCCGAGTGAACAGTTTGAGCTGTCAGCGCTCTGCTTTGCGTCCCTTATGCAGTAGGGCTGCTGACCAATGCAGTGATTTCACCCCAAGGCTGTATACCGTCGCACCGATCCGGTATTTATATATTTTCCCGGTTTTATATAGCCGGGTGGCGCCCTTTTCTTTATTTATAATAACGGTATTCATCTTTCACCTTATGCGACTCACGATTTTTCCCCTGAGATAACTAATTTTCTTGAGCAAGCTGGTTTATTACTATTATTCACTTTAAATATTAAATCATTTTAATCTAGGACACTAATTGTATGTGGACCTACGTTGCTGGCACACAGAAATTATAATTGAGGCAATTTTAATCTAATTTTCTAATACTTAGTAATCATTTATTTGTCAAATGTCTGGGCGTTGTACTCAGCTGAATGAGTCAACATCTCTACTGGCATTATGACTTATGTACCTATATACGTAGTTTATCTATCTGTCTTATTTCCTTCGAAGAGCGGATTGTAACTCTTTAAATTAAGCCTTTACAGGGGCGGTTTACTAAGTAACCCCTTTTTGAAAGCCTCATACTTAGAATCTGTCTATATGTCGCTATTCTCGGCGTCGTACTCAACAGGGTGAGTCAACATCATGATAAGGACACTCCTATCTCCCTATTTAAAACCTATGTATTGTCTCTTTATATAAACTTATATAAAAATATCTGCATTTTGTGGGTGAGTGGTAATGCTCATGAGGAACCACATAATGCTTTATGTATAATAGATGATGTATGAAAAGGAAGACTGAATGTAATTAGAATTGACTTAAGACTTATGACTTGACATGACTGAACAGGAGAATTATGTATGAATGAAGACTGTCTTGAAAGAATTGCAGAAAGTGGTGACTCATGAACCTTGTTAGTGAACCTGAAATGTAAGTGTTTTATATTATGTTATGTATGTATGTATTAATGATTAAATTGTTCATTATAGCAGCTTCTCCATACCCTTCTGAACCATGTCGGCTTGTTTCTTTGTTGTATTTGGGAACCTTGTTTGATTTGTTTTATTAGACAAGATTTAAACAATATTAACACTTGGCATTATTCCAGTGAATTTTATTGGTGAGTGGGCAGTCATTTTATTTGTTGTTTTACCCTTCTTTTGCAGGGATTAGCAGTTGTATCTTCATCAGTTAGTGCCTATATTGATACATAGGTTATCATTGGCAATCTAACTGAAAATTTAAAGTCTTTGTAACTATTTTTACTGACATACCGGAATGGCTTCTAAGCGTTATAAACGTTATTTTTTCTTTCAGCTGGTATGTATATGTTCATGTTAGTATCCTAAGATCCATAATAACTATATACCTATCATAGTTATGGGTTAGTTTTATGGGGTCTTATTGGTAGTTAGCTACAATGCCGTAGGCCACTCTGTCATCAGTGCCCCTTCAGGGTGCTGTTGAAGCCAAGGCATTCTTCCTCTTTCCTGTTCCCTCTTCTTCTCTTCTTCCCTTTTTACTTTGTCTATCCCCCTAGGGTACATATCCCATTTTCATTTTTGATTTGTTACCGAGCGACTCGGTGACCCGTTTCCGCCATCGCGAGTTTGCTTGCCCTTCCCTTGGGGAGGGGAAACGTCCTGTCTGGTCGCCGGAGCGTGGGGTAATAAACCAATTTTTTTTTCTCCCAAATATTTTTCTATTTTCAAGGGCCGAGACAATATTTCTTTGTACCTATTTATTGGTCTTAATATAGGCTGTTTCCACGGCTTAGACCTCTAACGGTAATATGTGGTTATCCACCCTTTTGTTTACTTACTTCTCATTTTATATTTGGGTTTCTCCTGATTGACATGGGTAAGTAAATTTTGTGGCATCTATATGCTATTGTTCTAGCTAGCTCTTCGGTCCTTGCCTTTTAGTAAGTAGTAATGGGCTTTAGAAATATTTGGCCCCTAAGGGTTGCCCAATTTAGTTCTATGAAGCGTTCAATAATTTTAAGTTTTTTTTTAGAGATCTTAATAGTTCTGCTACAATGAGGTTTCACCAAATGTTTTCTTTGTAGGACTTGTTTACCCGTAGGTTGTGAACATTTTTGTTCTGAACCTAATATTTTGTAGAGTCCGGTAGTTGAGATAGAGCAGGTAGAGTTTTTTTTTTTTTTGGTTCTTTTATGGAATTAATTTTCAGGCTGCACTATTATATGGAAGCCTTGTTTAAGTTTTGACATTATGCTTCTCTGTTCAAGTTGATAGCTGGGGGTCCAGCTAACATTTTTGTCGGTACCCCTTCAAAAATTCTAAGGGGAGGGGGTACTGTTACGGTTTTTTTTTCAAGGTCTTGAACATTCCCCGCTTTCTTTTTAATCTGTTCTGCGCAAAGCGGAATGTCAATCGAACGTCAACTAATCTATGACCTTCGAAATTATGATAAGTAATGGCACTGTGTTGCCAGATAATCGAATTTTCTCACTTAGCGGGTGGAGACCGTATGGGGATGTTTTTTTTATACCATAGTTGTTATTACCAAAAATTCCGTCGCGGTGGAATCCCACCTCGCACGAAGCGGAACGGGTTGTTCGTCATCGCATTGAATGTAGGAGCCCCGGTAGTATATACTTTTGGTCTCCATTTGAGTAAACTGAGGTTCTGTTGCCCATTTAGCGCCTTGTCCCTGCTTAGGCTCGTTCCAGGACGATGGCGGAAGTGAAATCCTGCTTGGCGACGTCCACTATTGCTCCTAGCGCAGTGACACGAATTTAGGATTTCCCCTTCTTTTTGAGGAGGCCCTCTCTGTGGGAAATGGGTATTTCATGGCAGCAATCCTGGCATCCCTAGGCGCAGATTAATAAGGCATATTTTTATCTGTAAGTTTATCGGTAAGTGGCATGATCTGTGTTTTTTGCCCCTTCCTCTACGAATGTTCGAGAAACTGTCGCTGCCCCGTAAATACGGCGGAAGAGCAGTTTTGCACTCTTTTTCGCCCAGCAACCCAAGTGAGACGCTGCCTACTGCTAGGTAAGTCTTGATTCCCGTGGCGTGCCCTAGCGGCTTTGGAGTTTGGCAATTGACAAACTAATTTCGATATTTTCAGGGCGGGACCACGATCAGGACAGCGTTCCACTGAGATTCTGGACGATACATACCAGCTGAAATAAAGTCCTAGGAGGCGACTTTCCAAGTGTGAGACGTGAAGTCACCAGAACGCTACAAGCGCCTTTCAACCTCCCAAAAGGTTAGTAAAGTGATTGAATATTTTCGGTGCAGTGTTTTCGTGCGAAGTTATAGGTTATAACGCCGGGCTAAATTCCAGTGTTTCGTCTCGTGAATTTATCTAGTGAGGCTCTCCGAGTTGTGGACCGCGTGGTCCCTAGGCCCGCGCCGTCGCTGAACCCGAATGTGCGAGCTTTCTCAAGTGACCGCGTGCCGAGTGTATGGATAGTGGCCCTGTCGTTGCGAGCGAAATTCCGTGTTTTCCTGTGGATTGAGGCTGGCTGCGCCCGCATGCATCTTCACCACGTGGGCTAGCCACCCACGCCAAATCGACCGGTGCCTCTTTTGCGATAGTGATGTCAACGCTTTATATATGCCCTTCACAGGCGGGTACGATTTTCACATGCGCACCCTTGCGTTTTCCAGGAGGTTCCTGGTTAGGAGGGGAAAACTTCACCGTTAGGGGTTGAAGAATAACCACCTACCATAGCCCCCCCAGCTCCGGCAGTCAGCCCGAGTGAACAGTTTGAGCTGTCAGCGCTCTGCTTTGCGTCCCTTATGCAGTAGGGCTGCTGACCAATGCAGTGTTTTCACCCCAAGGCTGTATACCGTCGCACCGATCCGGTATTTATATATTTTCCCGGTTTTATATAGCCGGGTGGCGCCCTTTTCTTTATTTATAATAACGGTATTCATCTTTCACCTTATGCGACTCACGATTTTTCCCCTGAGATAACTAATTTTCTTGAGCAAGCTGGTTTATTACTATAATTCACTTTAAATATTAAATCATTTTAATCTAGGACACTAATTGTATGTGGATCTACGTTGCTGGCACACAGAAATTATAATTGAGGCAATTTTATGTAATAATTAGTTCGGTGCTGCTCGCTCGCTCTGGGCATATTTTTGAAATGTTTTAAATTCTAATATAACTCCTATTCCTGGCGCTAGCGAGCAAACCCCTATTGTTATGAAACGTGTTCTGGACTGATATAGCCTATTTTTTTCAATAACAATTGTGTGTATGTTTGTAATATAAATTATTACTTGAACTTATTAAACGCTCCATACCTACTGTTTTTTATTTGTGTTCTGAAGCCTCCTTATTTAGATAGGTAGTGTTAGGTTAGGTGTGTGGAAGCTTCTCTTCCCCACCTGGAGAGTTGCCACTTTTCTTTTTATTTAATTTAAATATTTACTACCCAAATTTCATCAACGAACTATTAATGTAACAGTTGTCTTCGCCAAAAAAATAAACAAAGAGTACAAAGTGAGTTTATTTCATTTGCTCTGGATAAAAAGTAGCTCAATATTATTTTGTAACCATGGTTGGCATTGACCAATTAGAAGTTTTGGTGGAGTTTGTTGAGGCGCACCCGGAGCTGGCGTTGGGACGGTGCTCGCGCTCTGCGGAGGGGCGGAGTTTAACAAAAACGTCTCTGGGCAGAATGCGCAGAGATGCGTAATTGCATATCACCCAACTGTACCGTCAAAACGGGTGATGGGTGGCGGCTGGTAAATATAATATTTTAGTTTTATTAATAGTTATTTTATTTATATCCATCTGAAACCCAGTATTTCTTTTAGTATTTCAATGACATGAAGAGCAAGGTGATGAGAAAAATTAAAGCTAAAAAGGCAGAGCACAGTGCGACAGGTACAGAACTATAATAAATCTTCCAAATATATCCTATGCATAAAGCTGTAATTTAATATTGTGTTTTATTTAGAGATGGGCTTTTATCCGGAAAAAACCTCAATGTGGGAAAAAAATAGGGAAAAACATCGGGGAAAATTACCGAATGGGATAATATTCGGATTTTTTCATATTTCGCATTTGTAACATCTAGGTAATGTATATATCAAATAGTACGTACTATTTAAGTACTAGCATCAAGCAAATACCTAAACTCCATTATTGTTTTAGCATAAGAAGTACTAAGGAGCAAATAATTTATCTCTGCAGATATAAAACTATAAATCCAGAATTTGCTGCAGGGGATATCACTCTCCTTTAGGGGCCCGCAAAATAGCAGAGGAGTGGGTTACCCCAAAAATTGCTCTAGATGAGCTAGGTCCACATAGGACTGTTTAGCAATGGAAAATTATAAGTAGAAATGCCAGCTTTAATTTGAATTTTAATGTGCTTATTTTTGTAGTAATAAGCACATTAATAAAATGAAATAACTTAACGGGGACAAAGTTGTAGTTTACAATCCCACCTGCTGTTGTAGTTGTGTATTTTATTATAATTTTGTACACTTTGAAAAAAGAACTTACAGAGCTGCTGTGACCAACAGAGAAAGGTTCGGGCGGATGGTGGAGAACACAACCGAGCTACAAATGCCACTGGCAATTCTATGGCAATCCCGGACATATCGGAAAACTCCGCATTAGTACTCAGTACCATTAGCTCTGAGATGGCTGTTGGCATGGGTTCAGAAGAGTCACCAATTGGTGTAAGTAAAATAGTTGTCTTTACTAGGCTCATGTTCAGTAAAACTGTGTATATAACGTATTATTGTCAACTCTGTTTTAGTTTAACCCAGTAATCGAAGTTGAAGTATCCTCAGAGGAAGTACCTGCTCGTGAGAACCACCAGGGACCAGAGCCTAGGAGGCGTGCACGTCGAAGTCATCCACCAGACACATTTTTAAATGAGCAATAGGAGCTCAATGAGCTAATCAAAGTAAGTTAATTTGTGTTTCCCTGCATAGCGTTATTATGATTACAAAAAATTATGAGAACTATTTTATTCTGCAAAGTGATTAACATCTAATTGCCATTAAAAAGAGAAATATACTAAAATAAATCACACACTTAAATTCTTATGTAATAGGAGATTATCTGGTTAATTTTGTCAAATTATGTTACTTTCAGGAATTTATCACCGAAGTACGCCATAGTAATGAGTTGAGGCAAAATATATAATTCTGTTAATATTTCAGTAATTTTAATTTAGAATGTTACTTCTATCAGCATCCGTCACCTTTACACCAATCAGCTCTTATAGCCAGAGATGAAAATGTAAATGCAGCCAACCAACAAAACCTGGAAATGGTGAGCAATACCAGAAAATCGTTAGATTTTTTAAGGATAATACATTGTCATCTCGCAGTGCTTGATTGTGCCTTTTTTGTGTTCAGCATATTTATTTATTTAATATTAACAATTAAATGGTTCTTTCAGACTTTCTTATACCAACTCTGTTTAAATTATTAATACTTACTAACAAACTTGTCTTGTCTTTTTCAGCAACCTTCAACACTACACGTAGCGGCTCTTACAGCCAGTGATGAAAACGGGAATGCAGCCGCCCAACAGAACCTTGAATTGGTGAGTAAACCCCGAAAAATATTTTTTTTGGACTTTACTTCGATTGTATGTTGCATTACCTCGCATTGTTTGACTATTCTTTTAGTATAGTCAGCAATTACAATGCTATCTACATTAGAGATCGTGCCTAGTTTATGATCAGCATATTCCTCTTCTTCAGCAACAGGACGTCCACTGCTGGGCATATGGCCTCCCCCGTAGATCTTCAATAATACCGGTTAGAAGCATCACAATATTGATATATTTTATATTACCAGTTAAAAAGTTCTTTCAGATATTAACCCTTAAATGCGTGTGCTGCATACACATCAAATATAGCTGCAGATGAACATACAATATACCATTTTCGGGCGAATATCTACGTAATGGGGCAGTATAACTGAACGATACACTATTAATTTGTCATATTGATAGTTGACTTTTCAACCAAGTACACCATTAAAAATAATTGCGTTTGTTTATTTTTTCGTGTGCCAGATCAAAAGTGTGCGAACCACTTTGAGTCTCGATCGTGCGCTCGTAGAGTCAAGACCTCCTGAGGATGCTTCGTTTAGAAGCGAAACGCGTCGAATACTCTTCCGGTTTGGCTGCGTGGCGTTTGTGACGTCACGTCGGCTTAATAGGAAATTAGGCGGAATTGTCACTAGATATATATCATTTTTATAAAGATTTTTTAAGTGTTTTATTAAATAATTAATTAATTAAAATACTTTTAAAATAATTGTTATTATTAAAAATGGATTTCCGCAAAGTAACGCCTGAATCTATTCATTATCTGTGCGAACCACTTTAGATGTGTTTTGTTACTTTTGTTTTTCGAAGTTAAGTGATGTAATGAAATTATTTTTGGAAACGTAATATTGTTAGCATACCAGAAAATAAATGTTATGGATATACTATTTTTCAGTTATTTTTCATCAAATAGGTTTGTTGCAGTATTGCAACAATGCGTGTTTGTAGGATACATTATAACTGGTTTTTTGATATTGATATGTTTTTATCTTAAATTTAGACTTTTTCTTCATCGTTGAAGAAAGTATGCATATGGTTCTCAAAAGAATCTGTCTCATTCATCACCCAATTCCTATCACTGACACTGATCCGGACAGATATATAGGTATTATCGTATATACATCGATAGTAAAATACCCTAATTTTCGATTGCGTTGGTCTAATAAATACGGATACAAACCCTAAATAAATAAAAATGCCCGTAAGACTTGTTGTGTCAAATTTCGTGTAAGCCTATGTTAACAAATATAAGAAAAACAATCGTTAATACAAGTTTATAAATAAAAAAATAACAATATTACAATGATTATTTTATTTGTTTAATTTTTATAGCCACTCAAAATTTCATACTTTATATTGTCTTTTAACCGCGCAATGTTGCAGGAGTGAAACATAACATTTTTCACAATTTCAGTTAACATATTAGTGCCTGCGATTTTTAAAAATATTTTTGTTTCTGTGGTTTCTAAAAAGGTCAAGATATTTTTCTTATTTTTTTATAAATATATTCGCATTTAGGATAAAGATTTTTTATTAAGCGCAGCTAGTATAAACTAACTCCACCAATTCAGTTACAATATTATTTATTAGGTTTAGTAAAACCAGGAATCGTGTCTGTCCGTAGGTCCGTCCGGGGTAGCTCCCATACATGTAAAGCGGGGGTGCTTTTTTTTAAATTTTTAGTATGAATACATGGTACAAAGTTTATAATCTCATATGTATCATTTGTGAGATAAATGTCGCCAAAGTTGTCAAACTACACAAAGAAATAAAACCAAAGGCTTCTCAGTACAAAGGCAGTATTCTGAGGAAGTAAGGAAATTCGCTCTGACCTTGAATTTTTGTCCCCGAAAGCAAATGATTTTGTGCGATTTGTGATGTTTCATAGAGGAAACACACTGTGAATGTGCAGTTGCCAGCGGCAGTAAAGCACATTGCAAGCATGTGTTGATTTCATCGAGCATATGGTTGAAAGTATTACTGCATCAAGTCTGCAAACAAAGGCTCATGTTATTAAAACCAAAACCATTTTATGCATCACCGGTATAATGTGAGGACTTACCTAGGAAAAGAAAAGCCTCAATCTCAATTCCGAACCTTTAAAAGATTATGATATACTGATAAGCTACAATGACTACGTTACAAATTAATTTATTACCTATGGACCAACATCAGCACCAATAAAACAAATGTTTCACCCAGCTAATACATATGCGCTGGAGTTGGGGCCAATTATTTGGAAAAATGTGGTGCGGAGCTCACATTAGGAAGACTTTTTTTGAGCAATGTAACCAAATATTTGAAGATAATACCATACAGCAAAATAAATGTCAAATGTGGAAAGAACTTCATAAAACTCATTTAACTTCATGCCATACTCAACTGCTAAGACTTACACAAGACTAACTAACTAAGACAATTACACTTACACATAAGCATATGTGTAAAATATATACATATCCAAAGAGTTTAACACCAAGGCAACTATGTACGGACAGATATATGAACAATACGCAATTGCAAAGTTTGAAGAAATGTATGGTGTAGAAGTAAGGCCGTGTGGTATGTTTCTGTCGGATACCCATCCTTTTCTGGACGCCTCTCCGGGTGGCTTATTAGGTGATGATACGGTGGTAGAAGTCAGTCCTCGCTCGTACGGCAACGAGTAAACATATTACAACTCGCGCTTTTGTTAAAGTATATTTTCCTCGCACCTACCTCCGAAATGGCATAGTGATAAAACAATTACGAAAAAGTCTACTATTTTGGAGTGTAGCCGTTGTGAAAAAACTGTTCACGCCTCAAATTTGTGCACGGGGCTTAGTAATAAACAGCTGGCTGCACTGAAGGCCACGGAAAACTTGGAATGGACCTGCAACGATTGCAACCAAAATTCTTCTAGAAGAAAATATTTTGTGACGCTGGGGGCCCTGGACGATGAAGAGCTTAATGCGACATATTCGGCTATTGGGATAAAAAAATTACTCGGGGATATAAGAAAGGAGGTAAACTGTAATAGTAGCGGAGGAACTACATGCAATTTCGAAAGCCGTACAATTCTGCAGTAAAAAGGTTGACGAGCTCACTGAAACTGTTGGAGCCCTCACGTCTAAAATGAAGGACATGGAGAGAAAACAGATGCATCATGAAAACAATGGTGTAAGGTGGTGTTTATTGATTATAGTAAGGCATTTGACACGCTTAGACATAATACACTAATTAAGAAATTAGAGAATAGCGGTGTAAGAGGAAACCTTCTAGATTGGTGTAAAGATTACCTTAACGAACGTAGTTATCAAGTAAAAGTAGGCTCAGCGTTTAGTGATACCATCCAAGTCACTGAAGGTACAGCACAGGGTTCGGTGTTAGGCCCACTGCACTACTTGGCTTATGTCAACGACCTTAACAACACAATTAAGCACTGTAAGGTCATAGTAGAAAGAGAGGAAGTAGGCCATCTCCGGCCCAATCCGCGATATAATTACCTACCATACTTGCCTGTCTCAGGGTTGTTACTTATTTATAATGTATGTATATGCAAAATTTTAAATCAGTTCCTAGAATAGGCAAGGGCCGGGAAGTTGCATTTTTTACTTGCGTTGTCTGGGTTCAGGGTTAGTGAGGCCGCTTTTACCTAAACGATGATAAAACCTCTCACGATGAAAGAAAGAGCGACAGGCGATACCTATGTGTTTGCGGGGCCAGAGACGAGCGACGCGGGGCATACCTACCTAATACAATAAAAAAATAAGTAGGTATCTCACTCATCATCATGTAAAAATATAGGTATGCTAGAATAAGTGACTTGCTTACCTTTCCTGTTCAGTAGGTAATCTAAACAGAGACAACAAGAATCGATGAATTATATAAACAGCCGAACACTAAGTTCAGCAATAAGTTCTCCTGCGATTATCAAACTTTTTTCGTTTTTTTAGCGGTGCCGAAAAGCCGTGACGCGCGATCCTTGCTCGGTGTTAGCCCCGGCTGGCGCACTGAGAAACGGGTCGAGATTGTGTTAGAGTGTGCGTGCGGGACGCATAGGTACTATGGCGCACACAAACAAGCCGCGTGCGGTACGTTTGTATGAAGATAACTTACTTCCCACTCTTTCTACTATGGTAAGGTGTATCAGTTTGCTGATAACACGTGTCTGATAGCTGCTGATAGAGATATATCGAAGGCTCAAACACATATACAAACCGATTTTACCGCGATTTGCCAGTGGTCTCACGATGCAGGTTTAGTCCTTAATTCAGGCAAAACAAAACTACTACATATTCATTCGAGCTATATGCCTTGCTCGAGTAAGGCTAAAGTAGTAGCACATAGTCATGACTGCCTTCATACATCGTTGAATTACCCAAGACAGTGCACCAATAATTGCCAGCAGTTGCAACAAGTGACGGAACAAACTTACCTGGGTCTCGTAATTGATGATAGGTTTAATTGGTCCAAACAAATCGATAAGGTATGTGATAGGCTGCGAGCACTATTGGCCAACTTCCGAATAATAAAAAACCACGTGCCGTTCTCAGTATTATTGACTATGTATAAAGCCCTAGCTGAAAGCATTGTTTGCTAGGGCTTGAGCAGCTACGGTCGAACATTTAAGACATACTTAGAAATTTATAATCTTCAATACAGAATACTTAAGTTAATAGTACCGTTTAAAATTAAAGAGAAATCTAAAAATGATCCGCTTGGAATTTTCAAATATTGTGAAGTACTGCCTATTCAAACAAAAATAAAATATCTTATGTTATGCGAACAACATTTTAGAACAGAAACACATCATAATATAACATTTTCAGTAACTACTAGAAATATGTCAAGAAAAAAACTAGTTATTCCTAAGCATAGAAATTTTTATGGGAAGCGTACTTCAGAATAATGATCCCATATTTCATCAATAATTTACCAATAGAAACCCGTGAGAAGTTAACGCCGCGTAATATAAAAAGAGTTTTAATGTGCTACTTTTTAAACAAAACAACTTAATGGAGCACTCTGTGTATAACCAACCTGAGCAACCGGTCCACAGCGGTGCAGCGCCGCTGCCTTTGTCTTGGTTCTCGGAACTGCAGCTATTTTTTTCATTTTTTTTATGCCTGATAGGTTAGCCTTTGACCACTATCTCACCTGATGGTAAGTGATGATGTGGTCGAAGATGTTGTTCAGGCTAACCTAGAAGTACTGGCTCTCAAGGACAGCTGCCGGAATACACCGTTAGGTGCTTGGCGAAAGATTTTCTACTTGAGGGTGGTAGCTAGCCAGGCGGGCATTCGCTAAATGCCCTACCACCATGCAAAATATGATTGTAGTGACGCACCGTACCTACAAAGGTGTGTGTCGTTAAGCAGATTTGTACGACGATGAGTGTTATCGCGCTCCTAGCGTGCCGTGCGATTGCGCATGTGAGTGTGAAGTATATTTCAGTCTGCGTTGCATAAGCTCATTATTTATTAGTTTAAATGTTTTTCATTTCATTTGTTTGACTAGGTATAATTTGTATAAATAAGTTTCTAGTTACTGAAATGAATTAGTAAATTTTGTTATTTGTTTTTTAGAGTAGAGGACTTAGCAACTGGACAAACCTCTGCGAGTTTTTTTGTTGCTAGCAGTAATTAATTATGTACTGTAATATGTTCTAAATAAATAAAAGTGAAATGTGCCTATAGTGCAAGAAACCGTGAGAATAACCTGGTGGCAGCGCCGTATATAGAGGTATATAGAGGTGTACTGATAATATGCTGTTAAAGAAAACTCACCCATTCTATGCACAGGCTCAAGGTCAACTGTTCCGTTCTGATTAAAAATATTGTATATTTATAATATTTAATTTGTCTCATCTTAAAACAATTTATATTGAGAGAGATGAAGAATTCATCAAAAAGATGGTGGATAACCTCAGTGCCACTTGTTAACGGACATTTTAAAAATATGCTTTGAGTAGAGCACATGTACAAAAACTATTTTACATTACACAAATGAAAATCTTTTTTTCTTTTCAGCTCAGTTTTATTTCACAGTACCTTCTCTAAAGTTACAACACATAAAACTTGTGTCTCCCGGTTTATAGGTTACTGTTAATGAGCTCCGTTCCATTGTCTATCTGTCACTTGTTGACCCACCATATGCTGGAGAGCAATATGTAAACAATCCACCTGGGCCCCAATTCTCTTACTTATTGACCAAACGCCACACTACTGCGATGCTTCTGCGATCGAACTGCTGTTAATGTCAAATTCGGTAGTCTGCTAATTCTAGCTTCTAATCGCAGTTGTATAGCAATCGCGTCGCTATCGTTAGGCTGTGCTATGGCTTGCAAATGTTGCCACTGAAATAATAATGATAACTTCTATCAATCAAGCATCAGTCAAAACATCAAAACTGTGGTTTACTAGCAACCAATACATTAAATAAATATATTCAAATCATTTAGCTATTTTTCTATCTAAAATCCTCCATAATATCGCGGAAATTCAGTTTTTAATACCTTAATAGAAAAAAAAGATTACGCAAGACATAATTTATGTTGTCTTTGCCAAAAAAAATAAACAAACAGTACAAAGTGAGTTCATTTCATTTGCTCTGGATCAAAAGTAGCTCAATATAATTTTTGTGACCATGGTTGGCATTGACCAATTAGAAGTTTTGGTGGAGTTTGTGGAGGCGCACCTGGAGCTAGCGTAGGGACGGTGCTTACGGTCTGCGGAGGGGCGCAGTTAAACAAAGCGTCTCTGGGCAGAATGTGAAGAGATACTTAATTGCATATCACCCAACTGTACCATCAAAACGGGTGATGGGTGGCGGTTATTTTATTTATATCCATCCGAGTTTTCTTTTTAGTATTTCAATGACATGAAGAGCAAGGTGATGAGAAAAATTAAAGCTAAAAAGGCAGAGCACAGTGCGACAGGTAAAATTATAATAAATCTTCCATATATTTCTTATGCATAAAGCTGTAATTTAATATCGTGTTTTATTTAGAGATGGGATTTTACCCGGAAAAAACCCCAATGTGGGAAAAAATTGGGAGAAAACCCGGGGAAAATTACCGAATGGGATAATATTTGGGTTTTTTTTATATTTCGCATATGTAACATCTAGGTAATGTGTAGATACATGTTTATATCAAATAGTACGTACTATTTAAGTACTGTTACTACTAGTTAGCGCTAATCTAACTTTGTTTTTTTTCATTATTCAATAAATACGTTATATATACTCCGTGCTATCTAATTAAATGCAATTAAATAAAAAAACCTGTCAGGGGGCGGGGAAGCAGGTAGTGGCAGTGGCGTACGCGTTGGTGATCTATCTATCTCGCACCTTGTTTTGGCTTCGTACTGTGTTACTGATGTACTTGGTTAATTTTTAGGTTAAATTGACGACTTGGATTTTGTTTTGTGGACTTTTGATACTCTAGGCATAGTGATTAAATACGTGATTTACTTTGGATTGACACTGCTACTGCTGCTCTTACGGACTTCGATACCTACTCCTTTTTATGAACGCTAACGTACCGGTAAGTTTGAGCTTTAAAAAATGTTATATTAAACTATAAAAGTTTTAGGTACTATATTTGTGGATTCCTTGCAAACCTTCAATCAATTTCATTAAAATTGATATATTTTGGTTTTCTAAGTTTATTTACTTCACACACTTCTCCTTCGGACGTCACACGTAGAAGTCGTGACCGCAGTGCAAGACCAGTAAAAGTTCCACTAATAGCTAAGTGTGATAGTGTTTTTGAACTCATATGTGTGTGTGCGTACCCACTATATTATTACAAGGCGAATAACAAGTCAGCTGCTACCTATCGGTCAACGACCTTATCAGCTGCCATTGGAGATTGAATGGTCGATCACGTATGCAAACATCAAGCCACGTCCACCAGTACCAGTGTGAGTGAGCGCATCTTGCACACACTGACAAAATCAAGTTGTGGTTGCACGCATCAAGCGATATCGCCGCTGTCCGTCTCATAAGTCATTCCACGCATTTAGGCCTACAAGACAGTCTAGTGCAGTCAAAAAAAAATGCCAATAACACACCATTCGCCGACCAAAAAACACAACCCACCCACATACGATTCGAATCCTAGCTCTAGGGCCTCTACGCCACTTGAGGAAAAAGGCCAAAAACAGAAAAATTCTCCAAGAAAACGAGTACGTTTATCTGACGAGGATTACGACGATCTGGATGATTTCAAGCGCGAGATAAAGGACATGCTTTCTAGTATGTTTGGCACGTTCACAAATAACCAAAATGACCGCATTAAAGCTTTAGAAAAGCAGTTGTTCGAAGTGAAAACACATACTTCACCTATCGCTGATATTGAGAAATCACTAGGTTTCATGACTATCCAATTCGCAGACATGCAAAAAAAAATGGACAAGCTGGATGGGGATCGGAAAGAAATAAGCAGTAAAATTACTGAGATAGAATATAGAATAGAAGACATCGAAAGAAGCTCACGTAAAACGTGCATAGAAATAAGGAGCGTCCCAAAAAAACAGAGTGAGACCAAAAATGATCTTTTCGATGGTTAAAAACCTATTAACGAACTTGAAAATCAAGTACTCACTAGCAGACTTGCGAGATGTCTACCGAGTACCTAACAAAACAAACAGTAATATTTCCACATTGTTGAGTTCTCGAGCACACTTATGAAAAGCACTGTTCTTAGCAATGCTAAAAAGCACAACATGGCCAGAGATTCGTCCAAAATTAGTACGAGACACCTCGGCCTTGAAGGACCTGCCACACTGCTGTTCATCTCAGAACACCTAACGGTTAAATCTAGGAGACTACATTACCTAGCAAGAGACCTAGCCAAATCGCAGAACTTCTCGTACTGTTGGACGTCAAACGGGAATATTTATTTGCGGAAGAGTGAAGGCATGCCACATATTCTCGTTAAGGATGAGGCCCAACTGGAAGCACTAAGAAAGAATGCATGACGGTTTTTATTCCTCATATTAATTGCTTCTAATTCCTGTGACTCCATTATACATGCGAGTAGGTATAAATGTATCCTATTTGTACCTACTGGTATCATAAAACTATCTCTTGAAATCTGCTCAGACCTGCAGGGACCATTACGCATAGGAATGATATAACTACTTATGAATTAAAAATAAAAGAACTTTATTTTCAATGTACCAAACAAAAACCCATTGGATACGTCACTTACACTATATACTACGATACGAAAAGTCTACAATGTATATGTATGAAATGTATAATTGCAAATGCCATGTATGCATTATTATTATTATATACAATAATATGCTTTTTGATTGCACATACAAACGTTTGCTATTATGGAAATATGTTTATGATCGTTACAATATATGTGGAAAGGTACTTGTATCCTGTCATAGCGAATAATATTTCTCGAAGCGGTAAAGCATGCCTATACAACTATCTTATAGTCTTTAATTCGGTTTTACGGTTAACTGGCAAGATCGTGTTTTTGTTGTTTGTGAAAACAATTATTTGCTACACTGAATGCACTAAATTATATATCTTTAAAGTGTCTATATTGTGTGCAGATTATATTTATCACAAACAATATCTGTGTAAATTATCTAAGTAACAACTATACTGTAGTATTTCTGAGTGCTTAATAATTGATATTGACGATATTCCTAAAATAATTTTCCGAGAACATAAAAACAAGCATTGGTTTATTGCAGTTGGTGTAATTTGTGTTGTCATAATATGTGCATTGTTCATGAATTATAAGATTAAAATGTTTTGCATATTTGATGAATCCTTGGTACGTTTCAAAAAGGTTATCATATCTACTGGTGATTCTACCCACATTTATGACTATGATTGTACATTTTTGGTGATTATCTTGCTTTGTGGAACAGGCAAGAATATAGTTATTAATGGGAGTACCCACTCTAAATATGGAGAAAAATGTGTGTCGTTGCTGAAAACATACATATGTAGAAAAAATAAAAACACGTCTGTTGATAGAACGGGCCTGGGCTCCTTATTTTTGGACATTAGCTCATCTTTAATGCAGAAATCTATAGATAAACGTAATACTACATACCTGCACAGGAATTGTCAAACTGCACTATACTTGTACATATTATATCGCGAAATTGCAATCACCATTGAATGCACACTTGAAATCATGTTCACTTAGAAACAAATATACGGTTATTAGGTATTGTCATGTACTGTTACACTTACACTACAACATGACTAACACCCATTTAAGCAAAAAAACAGTCATAGTACAAATTACTTATCTAACGGTAAATTTAACAAACATTAAAATAACCCTTGCTATACACGCGACCGAACCGCAGCAAGTTCCATGCAAACTAAAGTACTTTGTTTACGCCCTTCATCAACATTCATCATGTTCATCGTACATTGTATCTACTTATAATCGCGTATACGCATATTAGAATGTTAAGCTTATCACGCATATTTTTACTCACTAAGACGCACGTTAGTAAATGTGTCAACGCTCGCACTGTAAAATCAATACTTCTTTTATTATATGGATAGTAGACGCTGTGTAATTGAAAATATGGATAGCACTAATTTTGTCGCTAATCATCAAACATTCGTACCCGAAATGTGTAAAATATATCTAGATCTCGAAAAAAATCAGCAACAACTCCTAATTGTCTCGCAAAATATTCGAAGCATTCGTAAAAACTTTGATAATTTCGTTATATTTCTCAATCGCCTAAACTTTTTACCTGATCTGATCATACTAACCGAATGTTGGCTTAATTCATCTTTCACAGCAGTCTCGCTAAACAACTATAATTGTGCTTCCACGACCCAATATGTTAACAAAAATGATGGTATTGTCATTCTATCTAAAATTGGCATACAAGCAAGCATTACGGAACCTTCTATGTTGGAATCATCTGGCCTTCTAGTCAACATTGCAAATGAATACTCAATTTTGGCTATTTACAGATCTCCTTCTTCCTATGGTATTGATAATTTCTTATCCTCACTAGAAGTAATACTAGACGGAATGACAGGTCGGTCATATATTGTACTCGGTGATATGAATATCGACATTAAGCTGACTACCAGAGCTGAACAGTATCTAGAATTACTTGCATATTATGGATACACACCAGGCCATCAACTTCCAACGCGTTTTGCTAACTGTTTGGACCATGTTTTCATCAAAAGTTCCCTGCAGTCCACAACAATAGTTTGCTGCAATAATGTGACCGACCACGATGCTACACTTGTTGCTATTGCAGGGAAACCAAATATTATATGTCCTGAAAGTAGACAGGTCACGAAAATTTATTTTTATGCATCGTGATGCGTTGTTGCTATGGCACGTATAACGCAGTGGTGGCTATACGTACTTATATAATACTATGTCGTTATGTACCCAGTGTACATATAACACGGCAGTGGTTATATACACACATTATACCTATTGCGAATACATGCTTGTAGGTGCATAAGACGGTATGTCCATATAACACGGCTGCGGTTACGTGTAAATACCTGACACCTATTGTGTGTCAGTGCCTATATACTACCTTTGTGCATCATGTAGAGATTCTTACCTTTATATACCTTTACCTTACCTTTATTATGTAAACCTGTGTCTATTTACATAACCGTCTGTCATGTACTCGCTGTTTGTACGTTATGTACCTATCTATATACCTATAGTCTCTTCACCCAATGAGGACACACACAACTTGCATAGTTTATTCTCTATAAACTATGGGTCCTTACATACTAAATAAAGCCCTACTATATACTTCCTATGCTAAATTCTTTCTACTGTTTACAACGTGTTAGTGTACATTGGTTCCTATATATCTATTCCTATGGTAGTTGCATAAGGCAACGCCGCTACTATAAAACATTACAAGTATGCAACCTACGCTATACTATATACTATAGGGTTTTCTTTATTATTACAATGATAGCTACTTAACGTAGCGCCTTATAAAAACGTTACATTGTATACCTATTCTATGGGAACTTATTAAGTAATCACTTAGTTTGATATCCTCTATGACATGATTCTTATCACTAATTAAAGATTTCAATGTTCATCTACTATATTACAGTCTCTATGTCCCAGGTTCGATTCCGTCCTGCATATATATATACTATAATTCGGAGTTATGGCTTTTTTTTTAATTTATCAGCTATCGCCGAGTACGATGAGATGTTTATTTATGGTGACGTGAATTATTGCGGTAGATGTTTGATTTTTTTTGTGTGCTAAGCTGATTGATAGGCCAGTATGGCAACATTTACTATAGTTAGATCTTTGAATGGATTAAAAAAAAAAGAAATATATATAAATGTATTGACATTGAATTAAAATTAAATTTTTATTTGTACACATTTGTATTATAACTTAGTGATATTTATTCATGTTTTTTTTCAGTTACCTTGTCCGGCGGCAAAGTTCCAAGTCAAGCAAAATAAAAATTTAAATATTGATTCGTAAGTATATCTTTTTCTTTTCTCATACCTGTAAAGTTTTCTTTTATATACCTACTTGGTATAAGCAGATTAATGTCTTTTTTGTTCGTAGCATATAAGTTTGCATGGGTCTTTAATAATACACCTAAGTAATAATTCGTGCATATAGGATCCATTTTAGCCTTCACTTAAATTTTAACGTTCAATATTTTGGTTTTTGGTTGGTTATTATAATTTAATATTTAAATGGGCGTTTTTACACTGGAACCGATACAATATTGTGATATCAGCGTTTTTAGCTGTACCATTGTGTCGATTATCTGATCGAAATAATTAACCGTCTTCAAAAAAAGGAGGAGGTACTATTTCGTTTGTATTTTTTTTGTATGTTTGTTACCTCATAACTTTTGATTGGTTGTACCGATTTTGTAGTTTCTTTTTTTATTTAATAGCTGATGGTTGCCGTAGCTAGTGGTCCCATAAAATTTCATCAAAATCGGTCAAGCCGTTTTTGAGTAACACTCCAATAACTGAAAAGTGTTTTCCTATCTTAATGATATAGTCATTAAAAGTGATGACAATCGATCTCGTAAATAGCAAGGGTCACCAAAAAGGGTGCAAAAATTTTTTTTACTTAAAAATGGAATCTACTTCACCATTTAAAATTGTAAAATAATTTGTGGAAGTCGGTACCAGCGCACAAAATTGTGATAATAAGTACTTTTGAACTATCTTGGTACCGACTTCAATAAGTTTCACAGTTTGAGTGTCGAAGTCGGTTCAATTTTTAGGTAAATATATATTTTTAATATCTTTATTCAATTGATTTCATTTACGTCACTGCGCAACAAGCAGTGTGTAGTTGTATTATAGTATAGGTCGTCTTAGTAGTTGAAAATATTTCTAGGAACTACTTATTACCTTTGAATTTATGTCATAAATAAGTAAATAAAACATGTAAGTAATGATTCTCTTTGTTACAGATATGCGAGTCAGTTAAAAAAATATAATTAATTCATAATAAATTGTGTAACTACCTATTATTGGTGTTTTATTTTCGATTTCGTAATATCTATATTTGCATGGTGATGCTGATTTTATTTCCTGTTGAGAATAAATTTGTAAAATTTAAGATAACATAGCAAAATAGTTATACGGGGACAGTTTGAGATGTTTTGGTGTATATGAATGAAAATGCAGAAAAATCAGAAATAATTTTAGTTATTTACATAGTTTTCCTGTAATCTCAAACCGCTTTTTACAACACGAAATTATTTTTATAATATATTCTCCGAAAAGTAATATTCATCCTCTAAAAAAATTACAATTTATGGCCACATTGAGCTCTTAAAAAGATGTAGTGGATGGTTGATCTCATGGAAAACGTACTCTTTAACTTTGGACTAAGTAGATACAAATATTTTATTTTATGTAATAAAATTCAAATAATCATTGTCATATACAGTAAGATGTGTTGTACGAATAAATTGGTATGAGCTTCGTAAACGCATTTTTGATTAATAAAGAAATTAATAACATTTTTAAGAGCGAGATAAAAACAATACTTGATTTAAATTCTTTTAAACTTGACATGAGTATACATACATATATAAAATCACGCTTATTTCCCGTAGGGGTAGGCAGAGACCACGGATTTCCACTTACTACGATCTCTTTCGCTTCATCTACACTTATCAATTCTTTCATACATAAGCGTCGGTTTAGGGTACTCTTGACCTGGCCTTTTTTCAGAATGTCTTCAATCTGATTTTGGAACATTCGCCTAGGTCTTTCCCTTCCAACACTTCCGTTCATTTGTCCCATGTATACCAATATTGCTACAGAAAATACGTGATCGGTTTCCTGTTTAGTCAATCTTATTTCATTCATTCTCTACATGTCGAAACCATCTTAAAATACATTTCTCTATTTTAGTCACTACATTCTTATTCACACCATACTGTTCCTTATCCTGTCACTTTGTTTGACTCCATTTATGCTCTTCAATGCTCTTATCTCCACTGCATTTATTCTACTTTCATACTTTTTCTGCCATACCCATTTTTTATAAATATTGCACAGTAATAATATTTTTTTTTAGAGAAATCTGTTCTCTAACATACCCCCTTGATATTATAATGCTTGCCTGAAGGATACTTATTCGCTATGATATCCAGATTGTACGTACTTATCGCGAAATCGATTAATTTAAGCATGGAACTTTCAATACTGAGGCCATACACCCTTAATGGAGTTGGAATGAAAGCGATTGCGCGTAATGTTGGTATTTTTATCATTAACGGAAGTTCCATTTTTGTGCATCTGCACTTTAATCGCCTATTTCTCGAATTGAAGCTTGTAAAATATTACTAAGATTAGCAACTTTGTGTCTATTTTAAAGGTTTTGGATTCAACCCTTTAAGGATTATTTCATCGTTAGTAATAAGTATTTTTTGTATTAACCTAGTCCTAAGTTTTGAACGGGTATTTTATCCAGACTATTACTATTATTTATTATATAAGATTGCTGCAGTATTCCATTTAAGACGATTTAAGCTTGTAACATCAAGATAAATACTGCCACACTTTACAAAGGATATCCAACATCTTACGAAGTTTTAGCTCTAGCCTATTCAATAAATACAATGCAAATTAAGTTTGGGTTTAAGTGGTAATCAAAGTCTAACGAGTTGCCCGTGGGGTGCCTGAATTAGCATGTCGCCTCCTTATTTCTTTCCGTAGGTATCTGCAATTTCGCAACCGTCTAATATTGAGTTATTCAAGGAACTTCAACCAAACATTGCCACTGCCGTGCGAGCTTATTTACCAGGTAGCTGTGTTCACGCACATCTATATGAATGTTTCCATAACGGGGCGAACATCACCGTTAACCCGTTAATTTGCGAAGCAATATTTTAACATGGTGGAAGGGCATTTTGCGAATGCCCGCCTGGCTAGCGACCACCGAACATCTGTCGCCAAGCACCTATTGGTGTGTTCCGGCAGCAGTCCTTGAGAGCCAGTGAAATAACAGGCACATAAGACTTAACAACTACGTATCAAAGTGACGGGCACAGTGCAATTCGTGACTTGTGATGAAATGCATCTGTTATAGGCAGAGGTTTGTCCGCTTACTTCAGGTGGACCTCGAGCTTGTTCCGTCACCATAACATAAAAAAAACATAGAAAGAGCAGCCAGTAACTCTAGCACAAAGGCCCGTCAAATTAAAGAGATCGGTATATATCGTACGACCTAATTGATATAGATAATATAATACCATTTTCACATCAGCATCAAACATATAGGTTTTGCTACCTGTAATTCGAGCAAAATGCGATTTTGCGCGCGAATAATTTATTCAGCCTTGGGTTAATCATACAATCGAAATATTCACACTATCTCTTTACCGTTATTAAAAAGAGAGAGAGAGAGAGAAAGAGAGACTAAGACCAGCCCTTTTGAAGTTCTGATTTTTAAATTTGACCTAAAAGACCTATAAAGACAAACACGTACGGAATTTCGTACTAACTAAAGAAATTTAGCAAAAAAGATAATTATATATTTTAAAGTAATTTATTGTTTTTTTTATTTAATTTAACTTATTGTTGTATTTAAACGAAAATAAGTATTTACTGCAAATAAAACTGATATTTAACCTGTAAATATTTAATTGTAGTTAAAAAATGTCACGCAATATATTTTGCACAATAAAATATTATGGGTGCTATTTCCGAACACGCCTTAATTTAAATAAAAGACCGGGAATATTTTTTTGTGGTTGGCGTAAAGTGTTGAATAAGTTAATAGTTATTTCAATCTATTTCCGTTTACTATTTTATCCCCTAAAGTGTTCGTTAATTCATCGCTGCTGAAGTGAAAAGTTATGTATGTTACACGAGAGCAAAGTTTTTTGCATCTTGTGCCTTTGAATCCACACACTCACGATTCAAAATCAACACTCGCAGTAAAAAAACGACTTTGCTCTCCTGTTGCACTAATAACTATTGCCATATGTAACGCAGTTTTTACCGCCTCGTTAAATTAAGACGTGGCTAAATGAGAAGCAATATTATGAGGTCGATGAATGTTTAAAATCACTGGAAATTCAGCAAATCAACGCAGTATTGTGTAAACTATTAGACAATATATTTATTTAATTACTCCAAAAATTATAATATTCTTATATATTATAATTTTGTATTTTGTTACATATAGGTATTATTTATCATATATAAATAATACCTATATGTTATTATTATTATTATATTGTAAGGAATAATCAAATATTAAGAATTGACATTGAGTTAAATTATACACCTAATTATATTTTATTTTTGCAATACCATATTAAATGTAGTAACTGTAACCTTATATAATATATACCTATAACAATGGTTTTCTTCATATATTAATTGTATTAGAAAGCGATAAAGTAATACGGGAAGGTGTGCAGTAAGGTAGACGCACGCAAGTTCGGACGGGTCCCGGAGTTCGAACGCTAAGCGGTTTTCGGTCTTTCGTGCTTTTCTACCAATGTTAAATTAAATTTTGTGAATGGCAATAAATTGTCGGTAATATTAAGAATAATTATAGTGGCAACACTCAACAAAAAGCGCAATGGCGTCAAATCTAGAAAATAACGAAAGTGCGATGTGCGAAAAAAATTTAAAACTTTCTAATTTAGTCGCTAAACTTTGTTACCACCTCGTCAATTAATTCAATTTGTTATTCAGTGGCGAATGATGATACGGTAAGTGTGCTATTTTACTAACATGTTTAAGTAAATTATTTAGCGATATAACCTATAAAAATGAGTTAATGTAATCAGTTATTTGTTATAATAGCGTGTTTACACATTGGTACTACTAAAACCTTACTTGAACGAATGCTCGGACAAATTTTTGCATTTTTCGTCCGGAGATCGGGACGAACATCATGCCACTAGCATCCCTTGTACCTAAATCCGTCACGCATCTTTATTGCCTTGAAATAAGTCTCATTTTCCCTTAAACCTGTATCACATACTTCCTCCGAACACTCGGACTTACATCAATAGCTGCATTTTAGCCTGACGCTGTATAACTTGAATTAAGTTTCATTTTTGTTTTAGAAAAGTATACCTACATACTCAGAGATTTATCTGAGCCTATATTTAATAAAATCGCACTTATTTTTATACGGTTGCAAATTCAGGCGTTTGTTAGATTATTTAATTTGTTTCAGTTAATCATGACTGAGAAGCAGGAGGCCATATTTAAAGCAATAGCGGCAGTCCAAAATGGATCTTCAATTTCAGCAGCCGCAAGGCAGTACAATATTCCAAAGTCAACATTACATGAAAAAGTACGCGGTCGCTCTTCTGTTGAATGCCCCACGGGACCGCCTACAGTTTTATCACAAGACGAAGAGGGCCATTTAAATAACTGGATCCTTTTTATGGCGCAAAGAGGGTTTCCTATAAGCAAGGCACAGCTATTAGATAGTGTGAGCTTACTTATGAAAAGGATGAAAAGAGAAAATCCTTTCACTAATGACAGACCTGGTCGTCACTGGTTTGAGGCATACACATTAAAAGGCACCCTGAGGTAGACCGAAGAGTGGCTCAAAATTTGACCCAAACTCGTGCCATAGTTAAAGAAAGCCAAATAAGAAAATGGTTTCACGAAATAGAAGAATTCTTTATAATCGCGAATCTCGAAGAAGCGGCTAAAGATCTACGCAGAATATTTACTTGCGATGAAAGTGCATTTTTTTGTCACCGTCAGATAACAAAGTGTTAGCAAATCGTGGGTCTAAAAATGTTTATAATATTATTCCTAGCGGCGAAAAAGAATGAGTGACCGTTACAGCTAACGCAGCTGGTGAATTAGCACCTCCAATGGTCTTATTCAAACTGAAATCTATACCCCACAGTATTTCAAAAAATACGCCTAAAGATTGGGGATTGGGACACTCACCAAAAGGTTGGATGACGGGAGAGTCGTTCTTTGAATACATGGCGAATGTTTTTTTGCCATGGCTCCAAACAAGCAACATTCAGTTGCCAGTAATATTTTTTTTTAGATGGACATTGCTCCCATACGACGCTGCCGACGCTGCCATTAAGTAATTTCTGTAGCGAAAACAACATTCAACTGGTAGCTCTCTACTTGAACGCAACCTACCTACTTCAACCGATGTATGTGGCCGTTTTCCGGCCATTAAAAAGGATTTGGAAAAAATCAGTCTACGACTGGAGAAACGACAACCAGTTTAGAAAACTGAAGAAACAAGATTTCTGCCCAATTCTTGATAAAGCTCTTAAACAGTTAGAGCCAAACTCAATCAAAAACGGTTTTCGCAAGAGCGGCTTATCGCCGTTTGACGCAAACAATGGGGATTACTCCAAATGTGTAACGAGTGACCCAAAAACCACCCAAGAATCAACCAACCATCCAATCCGACACCGTTGGCCATTTCAAATACTTTGAATCACAAATTAATCCTCAAAACCTCGAAGCTTTTCACAAGAACAAGAGTCCTACGTGGAAAGGGGATAAATCTTTAGAAGCCTTGTTCAACGTCTGGAGGCATATGAATACTCAGATGATTCTAGATAGCTCAGCTTCAAATAATAGCTGAACAAGTCCGAGACAATTGCCAATTGCTCAAGAAACCTCTGATGTCAACAAATCTCCATCATTCTCAGATCTTGGTAATTTCACAGGTTTGACAGATATTTTGGACCCAAATTTTCTGAACTCAATTGACTTGATTGAAAATGAAAATCACAAAAACGGAAATGAGAATGAATACAATAAAAAAAATATAGAAAAAATGGAATTCTATGAAGTTTTAGATGGAACACTGACCAAAATTATGGACATGGAAATACTTTCACAGTCAAAGCCAAAACCTAGTCCCAAAAAAGACATACGAGTCGTACCTCATTTTCAGGGCAAGTTATTCGAGCAAAAGGCTCGCAACCTATATATTTAACTCCTTTAAAAAAAATGAAAGCAAATACAGCAATACCATCAACAGAATCTCTTCTTAAAGCAGAAAAACCGTCCAGTCTGGTTGAGATAGATATCGTTACACAGCCATCATTACCTTACATAGAATCCGCTGTTGATTTAGTTGATTTACAGGCACAAACTCTCATGGATCCCAAACATGTAACACTTTCAAAAAATAAGGCCTCAAATACTTCAATAGCTCCAAAGAAAATAAAAGCAACATCCATAAATACTGAAGGTCAAACTCTTAATCAAGCACAATGCAAACAGACTATATCAGATAATTTAGAAGCATCGCTCATTACACACGCAACCTCTAGTGATGACAACCGTGAACAGCCAAAAAAATACTATGGACACCAACTCCATTTAAGGATGCTTTATTTTGGCCCGAAACTCCTAGCAGCTCTAGTGCGAGAAGTAAAGTTAAATTGCCTAGCGTTATTACTTCTGATAGGTGGCAAATTTTTAAAAAATTGATGCAAAGTTTAAAAAAGAGAAGGATAGAACAATAGCCAAAGAAAAAAAAAAAACTTGTACTTGGAGATGGAAATAAGAAACCTAAGAAGAAGTTAACAAAAAGTAGGACACCGGAGAAGTCAAATGATGATTGGTTTTGTCGATTGTGCCAAAGAAGCACGAAGATAGATATGATACAATGTGTCCGTTGTAAGATCTGGTATCATACATTATGCGCAGAAGTCGACGAGAAGTAAGCGGCGCGACAGCGGCGGGCGGCGCGGCTACAGTATACTATTTCGACGGTCCCTACATATACAGCGTCCCCAAGTAATCACGGGGGGACGCTGTATATGTAGTGTACTCACTCAAAAATGTCCAACAGGCGGAGGTACTGGGCGTCATAATTGACGACGTCCAGTCCTTTGGGCCTCACGCGGCGACCATTGGCGAGAGAGCGAGCAATTGTTTTGGCAAGATGTCCAGAGTATCGGCTCCAAGATGGGGGGTGCGGCATAGGGCGTTTCGTATTTTGTACAAAGGCACCTATGTCGCAGTCTTGACGTACGCAGCAGCCGTATGGCACGCACGTACCGCTTTCCACGTGGTCCGCAGCGTCTTGCAGAGGACTCAGAGGCCGTCGCTGATCCTGCTAACAAAGGCGTACCGCTCGTGTAGCACGGCGGCACTGCCGGTGTTAGCAGGAGTATTGCCGGCGGACCTCGAGGTAACCCGTGCTGGTCGACGCGCAGTGGAATGTGAGGGGCTTACACGGGAGGAGGTGCTGGATCGGCGAAAGGCTATCGACGCGGAAATTGTTGCTCTCTGGCAGGAAAGGTGGACCTGTGAGGAGAAGGGGCGTGAATGACACGCTTTCTTCCCCAGTGTCAGTGAGCGCCTTAAGGCACATTGGGTAGAGCCGGACTACGCAGTTTCACAACTTTTGACGGGGCACGGCTGTTTCAGCAAACGGCTCGCTAGTATGAATCTGCGAGAAGAAGGGATGTGTGATTGCGGTGCGGCAGAGGAGGACAGGCACCACGTTCTGTGGGACTGTCCTCTGTATGAGGAAATGCGTGGCAGACTGATGGACGGGGTCTCGCTGAGGGACCGGTGTACTACGCGTAGCTGGTACAGGATTCGAACAGCTTCGGGCGCCTGCGCGAACTCGCGCATTGTTGGCACGCCGCGCGCTCTGCGCGCGAATCTGAGGAACTGCCCGACGACGAAGGTCGTTTGTGCCGTCTTTTGACAGCCCCAGAAGGGGGAGAGTGTACAGGATAGATAGTAGGTGGGATAATTTGTAGGACACTTTGACGCAAGTCAAAAGTCAAAGTGTCTGCGTGTTTCGGTCTTCATAACCGCAAGGTTGGTAAGACCATGGGTTGGTTGGTGGGTCCCTACATATAATCCCGCATATGGTAGATACGTGATTTTCACTTTGTATTTTCAGAACCTTCAGAATACTGAACCGTTTCGGTTAAGTTAAAAAAAAATATTCCACTCAATTTGCTCCTTATAGCCTTAAACACAAAATCTCGTAACTACAGAATTAAGGATGGTTTCCAAAGTAAAGTCGCAGAAGTGGTAGTTAGGAGATATTACGTCGAAACGGACGCTTTACCCCACCCGGCTGGCCCGCAACTACCACTTGCGTTCGCGCCGTCCAAAGTAACCGTCATGTTGTATTTATCAGTGTAAAAACCAACTAAATATGTCGACAAGAAACAATATATCTATCATGCAGAACCACGGAAAACCAAGAAAACACGTAAACAAATAAAGAACCTTCCAGTAATGTAAAAAATTTGTAAATTTTGACTTATTCTACTATTTAGTGTAACCTAAGCTAACACAACGTAATTATCGGTATATGGTAGTTACGTTGTTTTACACGACAAATCTTAAGAGGCATTTTACATTTTAATGCGGTATACGAAGATTTTAAGCGCTTAATTTACTATCATAGGAAATATCTACAAGTTGTTTAATAATTGATAAAAATAGAATAATCTGTTCTCTTTTCAGTAAATGTACCAGATTTACAAACATAACATTAATTATTTTGTAGTGACCAATCTCCCGCACCTTGTTTTACGAATTAAAGTAAACATAGCCAACTTCAGAGTTCTATCTCTTGTATAAAGATTCATCAAATTAACTAAAAAAAAAAACTGTGCATCAGGCATATAATCCTGTTGACAAATAGTGTACTAGAATATCGATAATCAATCGTCATTGTAGAAAAAAAAATAAAGATCTTGCGCCAATTTCCACGAATTATATCAGCAGTTTACCACGATATATTGCGTTTAATAAAGTGTAATTCCAAAGAAATATTATATGAAAAGAAAGTTCATTCTTTAATTAATCTGATCTTTAATAAATTGTGCTATTAACTCTGTTTTGTTAGACAAGAAAAAATATTTAACATAACTCGAAATGCTCATAAATTGAAATGTACAAGTGCGAGGCGATCAGTACCGCGCGAGCGCTCATCGAGGTAGGACCTGCGTTCGTTTTGCCTTGCTCTGACGTCTCGTACGCGGAACGCTTAGACGCAAGTTTATAGTGCGACCACAGAGTTTTGATCATGTCTTTATTTTTTTAAGTAACAAACTATACTTTATTTTTGTTGTCCATAATATAATTATTGTAGTCTTGTTAAGTAACTACATCTTTAGTTTCTGTTCATCCATTGTGTTAAAAAAAGGAAACGTCACAATTATGCAGTCATATACAGCGTTATTGGAAAAATGCTAACAACCTCAGAGGTTTGACTTCTTATTTTTGGTCTGCTAGTTTTTATATTATTCTAGTTTAAATTAGTAACTCACTATAACTTTTGTTTTAGAAGGATAAGATGACAGGCGAATAATTGATTTCCAATATTTTTAGATTCAGTTAATGTCTATAAGTGAACACAGCGATAACTTCAGCAGGAAATTAAACTACCTTCCTAATTTGTACAAAACGGCCTCCTGGCTTTTCCATCATTTGTACAAACCGGGATACCAGTTAGCGGTTGATACTCGTATTTACAAATTTACCATAAAATCTGCGTAAGTGTTTTCTGCGTAAGTTTAAGTTTGAAGCAGTGATGGCTCAGTGGCATTGGCTATGGACTGCCGCGCAGCAGGTCCATGGTTCGAATCCCACCCAGAGCTTGAGCTTCACCGCATGGTGGAAGGGCATTTTGCGAATGCCCGCCTGGCTAGCGACCACCCTCTAGTAGAAAATCTGTCGCCAAGCACCTAACGGTGAGTTCCGGCAGCAGTCCTTGAGAGCTAGTGAAATAACAGGCAAAATTGAGTCTTAACAGGTATGTCTCAAGGTGATGGGCGCAGTGCAGTTCGTCACTTGTGATGAAATGCATCTGTTATAGGCAGAGGATACCGCTTAACATCAGGTGGGCCTCGCGCTTGTTCCATCACAATGACATAAAAAAATAAATAAATAAAAAGTCCGAATTTCATAATCCAAATGGTTTTCAAAAAGATGCATCCTTGCCCATACAAGAAAGAATCCATACTTTTCTGAGATAACGGAAGTATTTTGAATATTTTGATGAAATCTGAAACCAGCACAAATTACATTTTGGCCCCAAAATATTACGTCATTTCATATTAATCTCGTAACTACGTCAACAGTTATAAACCTAGAAAAACGCAATTTTGCATATGTATAAGTCATTTTTCGCTCGATACATTTTGGAACGCAAACACTTACCGATGCAAATTTGCGTATTAAATAATCTCGTAACTAATTTTAAACTTCTAAACAAAAAAATCTGAATTAATACAAGTGTATAAATTATATGTAAATAATAATATCAAAGAAGGACCAAAGCCGTAGGTGGTATGGTTTTTCAGAAAAAAATATTGCTCTCCAATACAGTTTTCCCGCCAAAGTTCTTAAAACAATTGGGTTGTTTTAATCTTGTTACTTTAAAATATTTGGCGTAAAAATCTGTAACAATTCATGGCTAAAGAACAATAGTAAATTATCATATTAAAAGAAGAATCGAAGTTCTAGGTGATACGAAAAAATAAAAATAGCAATTAAATTACTATTTCCCACCATTTTTGTTCAAACCCCTTTTCCAGTATTTTTTTCTATAAAAAGGTGTTTATTTATTTTCTATGGAAAATAAATGATAATACAGGAAATAGTGAGAATAAGAGTATATAGTGAGAATTGCATTGGTACCAAGAAATGTTGATTATAGATTGCATCAAAGATATTCGATTTAAAAACAAAAAAACCTCAAAATGTGTAAATATATATTTACATTTCGCTGTTTGGTCTACTCAAACTAAATGGATGAAAATGTTATTTTTTTAAAGGTATAGGTGATATATTGTGGTATGGGAATATGAGGGTGACAAGTTTTAAGTACTGGAAAACCAAAAACGTCATGGGACGTTTGTGGTTGGTACTGAGTTGTTTTCAGGATGAACAGAAAAATAAACCTCAATCCTATGCATGGTCATTATGGCAGACAGTGTTAACGACTGGATATAGATACTGTGTAGAGTGTGAACGAGGAAAATAGCAATTTTTAGAAAATTTAAAAGAAAGAGCTTTTAGTCCGCAGCTTTTAATCAATGCCGTTACGTCATATATTTATATAATTCTAAGCCGTATAATTATTTAAGTTTATTGTTACAATAAATGATTCAAACATATCTATTTTTTATTCATCAAGGATGAAATGTAAATATACGATTCACGATGTAGGTTGACTATTTAATGTATATGCCTACTTCTTTTCTATAACATTAGCAAGTAATCGACAAGAAATTGATTATTTACTCATGCCAATCACACAATTTTTAAATTCGCAACTTACATTTCTTTATTAATGAGTGCTAGTATCAAAATATGTTACTCACAGTCACGCTATTCCGTCGTCACTTCTTTCGCTTGTGTATGCGATGCGCTGGCATTTACCTAAACTTCAGTAGCTTGATTTTGTGAAATGGCTCTTAAGATACCATTATTATTAAGTGGTACTTGCTTATTTTTCCGTCGTGAAATTAAACTACCCTGTATCGGTAACTGCCACTTAACGTGTTTTACTTCGGAAATATTTGTTTTATGTTTGTAACTTACTGCCACTTATGGTTTTTTACGTGGCAACAAATGTATTTACAGCAATCTGGAGGAGATATGAAACATTACAAGATATTATTAACCAAAGAACTGAAACTACTAATGACTAATCGCCACAAAAATGTAGGTCCCTGCTACATAAAACATCACCTACCGTAAGTCAACTTCCAGATTCACTTGAAAAGTTGACGATATCTTTATTGACAGAGACCCTACCAATTATGTAGCGGAATCACCGAGGTTTTCCCTATCTCCATCCATGATGCCTCAAGAAATTTTTGCTGAAATTCACAAGATTACGAAATTACCAATTATTTTTTTTGCAATCCGGACTTCGTCGAAATGATAGACCCAACCTAAATCTGTTACAAGCTGTGTAAGTGTTTTAACAAGCTGAGGTACTTTCACTCCCAGTTATTGAGGTTGAAAAAATATTAAGTGATAATCCTTTAGATGGAGAATCATTCAACAATAAAGAAGCATTATGTATACATCAAGATTCTATCAAATCTGTAAAAAAAACTAAACGTTTTCAATTTCAAGATTTTCGAGATGGGTCAGAAAGTTGGAAAGTGCAACATTTGGCACGAGGGTACTGCTAAACGAGGTGGCTAGTTGTGTTTACTACTTCATCACATCAGAGATCAAGCTTCAAAAGGTATACTTACATACCATAAACTTGTATTCCGACAATAATTGTGATGGTCAAAATAAAAACAATCGTTTTCGTGATGATTTTGCTGGCTGCAGGAGAGAGTGAGAGGAGAGAGTATTCATGTTTTATTAGAGCATTGTGCAAAACAAGGAAATTTACACACCTGATCAACTGTATGGTCTAGTGAGATGGTCCATAGAGACTGTAGATCTTTATATTGTAAAAGAAGTAACAACTGAAGAAGTTATTGATGGCCAAAAACTAGACTTAAAATAAGAAAAATAGTGGTCTAAGATTACAGAGCTTAACATCTCATCTTCAGAACCGGAAATGATCTATTACAAAAACCAATTTGATGAAACTTACCAGAGTTTAATTGTGTGCAGAACCCAAAATCGAAGGCGTCAAAATCAAACTATTGAAAAGTTAACACACAGGTTCACACTAGACCTTTGCCAATCCCTCATGCAAAAGTAGCAGATCTTTAGTACCTTTGTGAACACAACGAACTTGAAAAGAGCATGGCTTTTTTACACTTGGCTAGCTAGTAATGAAGAATCAGGGTCTGATTAAGATTAAACTCTAAGTTCTATTACATATTTCTATTATAATTAAAGAAGTTTCTACTAAGCTGACAGTCTTAATTTTGTAAAATTCATGTTAATAAATTGCGTTCTTTTCACAAAAACAACATTTTAAATAATTAATAGATAATTTAAATAATTTTGATTATTACGCACTCCCATTGCTGTTCGTCATTTATTTATCCACAATTAATAAACAATTTTGCATCTTATTACGTGTATAAAATGTTAGAAAACAGTTATGCATATGTTTCTACTACTTGCAATCTTCCAATTTATAAAATACAAAGTTTAATAACATGTTTCAATAATTATTATTAATTGTACATCTCCCCTGATTATGATATTATCACTATAGCTGCATATAGACCTACGAGAAATAGTATGTATTAGACAATTAAAATTCTAACCGTTTTTGAAAAGTAACGGGCAGCAAAAGTTCTAAATAGTTTCCATGTAAAATGTTCTGTATGGCAGTTAAGCATTTGAACAAACACAATATTCCCACGTAATTGTCAATATGTACCAGTTATGATATTTTATATTAAAAATTTCCGATGTATAAGTGAGTGAGTGACAAATTATACACATAAAGTATTTTTTTTCAGTTAATTCTTCATGTTTCTTAAAGTATACAGAAAATAAACCTATACTACCAAATTTCATCACTGTGTGTTTGGCAGAACACGAGCTACACATGTTTCTATGTTTAAGACGCTCTCTCCTAAAATTTTACGTTTGCCGTTACAGCAGTTTACGTAGGGACCGTCGATTTGTGATCGTGTGACTCGACTGCACGTCTCTCTGTAGTACCTATACATATATGTTTATAGGATTTGACGTAGGTGCGGGGCGCGGAGCGCGAGGCTGGCGTATAGCGTCGAGACAGCATCACTTTATTGAAATACCTATTTCTCTGTGGGTGCTTCTCTACCCGTTCCTCTTAATTCTTCATTTACCTTAGAAACCATAGATATTTTTGTATTATTATTATTATTATTGAGTAATAGGCGAGCAGCCATAGGCTGATGTGTCTATATCTAGGTTGGTGTGTGTTTGTTCACAACTGTTTATAATAAATATCAAATTACTACTTATCCACTTTCACTATTAAGTTTATTATCACTAAACCACTTGTCAAGTCTACTCTTAAAACTGTTGGTATGTAGATGGATTATAAATTAATTTATTAGACATAAGTTAAAAACGGCAAAGTTAAAAAAAATCCTTACGAAGATAATTTTAACTTTACATATTTTCAAAAGCTAGCACATGTACAGTTAGTTGTTTAGATATATTTATGAATGTTTTAGTTCTAAATGTCAGTTTTACCTGATTTTGCGGACTTGCTTCTATGTCGGCATCTTCGCGCGTTAATATTGGTACAGGCGCATTGCTACGGTTGGCAATATATTGTAGCACGTGATAGATTATTTGAAAATTGGCTTACTATTTATTGAAATATTTTTCATATTCAATTGATTGGCTTTAAGCTGATTTAAACAACTGGTGCTATAATGTGACATTCTAATTTTGTTTTAGAAATACTCTAAGATGAAATAAATATTGGTTTAATTATCTGTGTATATTTTATCTGTGGTGTGAATTTAATACTGTACCTAAAGTTCTTTGTGAGACTGTGATTAAAAATCATATAGGGATTGTCATGATCACTGGAATCCTTATTTGATGATATTTTTACTATAAGTATATCTTATGAATAGTGTAACTGATCTTGTGACAGTTGTAAAGATACTTATTTCAAATAGTTTATATTATGTACTTTATTTCCATACTTAATGCCATATGTATAGAGCTTGAAATCACATAATTGTAAATTTTAAAGAGTACTGTGTTTGTGACGGTAGTCGCTTCGTCACCTTGTTTTTCCTTCCTATAAAACGGGTAGTGTAAAGCGAGTAGATTCACAGCATCTTCAATGCGGCCATGAGCCAAAACCTTCCCTCTTTAGCGCAGTTCAATAAGGACTACGCCCGCCGATACTTTGATCGAGCGCCCCACCACTCGAACCCTCTAGTTGTCCAGGCATCGAACTACTCGACTGCCTCATCCGACCCATGGTTTAAACCCCCCCGTCGCCGACCACGGCAGGTATTGGACGACCCGGATGACCCCATCGCAGCCATTACGTTGGCAGCTTTAGCGTTGTCCGCAAGTCGTCCTGGTAACATCCCCAGGTGTGCGGTAATCAGAGGTTACACAATCAAACACCGAGCTCGCCGGCGAGCTCGAGGCAAAAATAAAATCCCGATTAGTGTCTCTCCAAATAGTCACAGAGTAATATTCAATAGGGCCCATTCTCAACGGTACAACACTGCAGTTGTACCGGGGCATTTAGTTCCGATTCCCCCTTTGTCTCTCGGCAGCGAGACAAGCCGAGGTCCGAACCACAGTGGTGCCCTTGAGCTCGCTGTCACCCCTCCCGATAGTAGCGTGGCGTTTTCGGCGCCCGCAGGAGACGGAGGTATAAGGCGCTTTTCGCCTTATACGCCCGTCTCAGGAGAAGTGCCTCTCCCTCCCGGGCTATAAGAGGGCCTCCCCTCGCCCAAAACCCGGTGGAGCTGTACGTCCGCTTAGCGGTAGTCAGCATCTATGTCCTCCCTAAAAAAAAAAAAAAAAAAAACGAGTAGATTCACTTTCTGTCGTACCTCCGTGCCGAGCAGACCTCCAGTGGTGTTGAAATAGTCTTTGACGACGAAGTGCTGCTTGATTCACTTTCGGTCGGACTGCCGTGCCGGGGAGAGCTCCGGGAGTGTCGAAATATATTTGGAAAGTAGTCTTTAATGACGAAGAGCTGCCCGATCAAGTAGTTGTGAAGTTAAGTAATTTATTATTATCTTTTCTGATATTACATAACGACAAACCTCGTTTAAATGTAATGGTCCTCTTGGACCCTTACATGTTTTGTTATAAAGGTTTTGACAATTATAGATCGAATAAGAAAATATCTGTTTATGTAAACAAAAACTTTATATGTTAATTAATAGTTGATAAACCAGTAAAGGTGTATAGAGTAAGTATATAACACATTGTTAAAAGTCGTTTAAAAGAATGGCCCCGAGTTTCTTGCCCGTTCTTCTCGCAGTGGCTCTATACAATTTTGTTTGCTGAACGTGGCCGTACAATGTAGAATATTTCAACGTTAAAATATAGAGCGTCGTAGAGGCCTAAATTAAAAAAATGTTTTTGACTTTGATTTTGGTTGTTTAAATCCAATTAACACACGCACTATTTTTCCTGCTGTAACAGGATCGTAATGTAAAGCTCGTACTACCAGCAAACACCTGAGCTGTCCATCCAGTAGCTGATCAGTTATAATATGGTGCACTGCACTGCACAATCACTCTTCACCGATATGGTAAAATTTTATGTATGAAGAAAAACTTTATATTGTACACAGTCAGGTCATAAATTCTGTCACATGTTTAATATAAAATATTTGAAACAGGTTTATTCATTATGTAACCATTTATATACCAAAATGAACTTAACAAAACATAGATTCTTATGATAATAAAGTTTATTCAAAATGACTTCCGTGATTTTGAATACAGGCCTTCAATCTGCGCGGCCGGTCGTCTATCGCAGCACGAACGAGGTCCATTTCAATATCGGCGGCTGCCTTAATCAAGGATGTCTTGAGTGACTCCAAATTGGGATGAGGCTTTGAGCACGCCTATTCCTCCAAGTGTTGCCATATTCATAATCTAAAGGACTCAAATCTGGACTGGAGGAGGGGCAGTCTTCGTGCCGGGTGAAGTCGATTTCACGCGCCGCCAGCCAGTCTTGTGTGTTCTTCGCTCTATGAGCTGGCGCCGAATCTTGTTGGAATACCCAGTGCCTGTTATTGAACATGGTATGAGAAACAGGTTTCACAAGGTTCGTCAGGACTGTATTTTGATACACAACTGCATTCGTTTTTACACCTTTCTCACAAAAATGTACCTCTGTTAAGCCCCAATAAGAAACTCCCAACCATACCATGAGTGAGGATGGAAAATGACCTCGTTGGACACGCGGAATACGGTTGCTCGCTTCTTCACTACTGTGTGCGTACACCTTATCATTTTGATTGTTGTAGCTCTCTTTTACGTTAAAAAATTTTTCATCTGAAAAAAGAATTCCCCGATATTTTTTTCCCGCGTACCGCTTCAACAAAGCGCGGCATCTCTTCAGTCTCAGGTCCATTAGACGAGCATTTAAACGATGTCCTGTTTTTCTTCGATATGCCCGAAGCCCTAAGCCCTCTTCATTTAACACCCTTTTCACCGTGGTTCTGCTTAACCCCATCTGAAGGGCCAATAGTTTCTGCTTACGTTTGGGATTTCTTTGAATTCGCGCCTTCACAGCTTTTATCACTGCTGGAGTCCTAACAGACCGAGGGCGACCACTTCTTGACCTGTTATCTACACTAGTCTTCATTGTATCGTTTGATGGTACGATAAATGAATCTTTTGTTTATATTCAAATCTTTCAGTATGTCAAAAATTTGAATTGGCGCGTAACCGCAACAATGCAACGCAATAACTGCAACACTCTGTTCTTTAAGCGTCCACTCCATATTTAAAAATGAGTAAAATTCTAAAATTTTTATTTTCATGAATAATTCGAGATTCGCATTCAATAAACTTTTTTGTGGCCAGCATTCTAAAAGAAAAGTTTTAACTGTGTGACAATAGTTATGACCTGACTAGGTATATACTAGGTGAGCAATATCGTTCCTTGACCGCGTAGGGGAGGGCCCATTCAATACCAGTTCCCACAGCAGACTGCTCGGCGCAAGAGGCACGAGCGAGAAGCGACAAGAACAGGTTTCATCGTCGTAAGTCATGTAATCATGTAATCATCGTTTAAGTAACTTCCTTTGTGTGGTCCATGCGATAAATATTGGCCCCCACCATTCACCAAGATTTACCCAGTTCTACTAGTACGCAGCGGACTACTTCGAGATCAGAAACTCCAGTAGATAATACCCATTCAGATTTAGAAACTGACTTTCGAAGCAGTGATGGCTCAGTGGCATTGGCTATGGACTGCCGTGCAGCAGGTCCATGGTTCGAATCCCACCGCGGGCTTGAGCTTCACCGCATGGTGGTAGGGCATTTTGTGAATGCCCGCCTGGCTAGCGATCACCCTCAAGTAGAAAATCTGTCGCCAAGCACTTAACAGTGTGTCCCCCGCAGCAGTCCTTGAGAGCCAGAAAAATTACAGGCCAATGAGTCCTAACAACTGGACGTCTCAGTGTGATGGGCACAGTGCAATTCGTCGTTGACGAAATGTGTCTGTTATAGGCAGAGGTTAGTCCACTTAACATCCGGTGGGCCTCGGGCATGTTCCGTCACAATAACATAAATAAAAAAAAACTTTTCAGATAGCAAAGAGGAAACATGGAAAATGACTTCAGTGGCGCACCTTTCGACCTGACCCTTACGAATGATATACCACTGGAGCCCGAAAATATGTTTAGCAGCCGTATTAGACCTGTGAGTTTGTTTGAAAAATATTTTACTGATGAGGTCTATAATTTGATAATATATCAAACAAACTTATATGTTGAACAGAAGAATGATGAAAGTTGGACACAATTAGATAAAAAGGAACTGAAGGCTTTCTTGGCAATTTTATAATAATGGGGTACGACATACTGCCTTCGATTGACCTTTACTGGTAAATCGACCATGGATTCCGAGTAGATGAAATTGCCGACATTATGACTATAAAACGTTTCAAGAAAATATTGTAACATTTACAAACTAAACAATAACACCCAACAGCCACAAAAGTCAAGTGAGAACAGAAAAGCATGACAAACTTTACAAAGTTCGCCCGTTGTTGGATACTATAAATCACACATGTCAAAGGAATGCCAAAGACTCCTCGTCTCAAAGTATAGCCGAATCTATGATTTTGTTCTAAGGGCGGTCTTCCATGAAGCAGTGAATGCCCCTCAAACCCATAAAAAGGGGTTACAAAGTATGGTGCCGATGCGATAGTAATACTGGCTACTTACACGAATTCTACATCTACACTGGCAAATTAGAAGCGGGTACAAAAGAAGGATTAGGTTTCAAAGTTGTGAAGATGTTGACAGAGAAGCTAATAGATAAGGCATTGTAGGAATTTCATATCATTATGACATTTGATTATTTCTTCTGTGACTACAGTATAATGCAATATCTCTATGAGAATGGCATCTTTGCTACAGGAACTGACGAAGACACAGAAAATAGCGGCCCGAACTTGTAAAATCTAATCCGAAGCTTTAAAAAGGGCAGTACAAATAGAGAGTCAAGGGCAATGTATCTTACCTGATTTGGAAAGATACTAAAGATGTCCTTCTGATGAGTAAGTGATGAGTTTTACGGACTCAAAAAGATGGCATCAAAAAAGCAATTGACTGCCCTTTACCCCTAAAGGAGTAAACAAAAAGAATGGGAGGAGTAGATCGCTTCGACCAGCTAAAAGGTACCTACTCATTTGGGTGACGGAGTAATAGATGGTAGGTCTTTCTACTTTCTTTTAGATACAAGTATCACTAATGCATACTTGTTGTATTGCCAAAACATAAATGTGACAAAACTCAACACTCTTGAATTCCGAGTATCTGTTTCTAATGAACTGGTCAGTGGATTCTCGAACAGAAAACGACGTTATGGTCTGGTAAACTACGTCTCCAGAAAGAAATCTTGTTAATAGGAAAACCGCCAAAAGTTTTTACATATTATTGCCGAAGAAATTCGCTACACCAACGTTGGGGATCATATGCCTGCGGAATTGCCGAACTATAAACGCTGCGGAATGTGCAGCACTGAAGAAAAGGACAAACATCTAAAATAATGTGCTAAAAGTGTGGAGTTGCTCTTTGCATATTACCATGCTTTTACTGCGTTTCACAAGCAATACCACATTAAACCGCTTCAATCAGACTTGGTGCCCATGACCCCTCTACACAACGTGTTCTATCACGGGCAGAGGGACGTGACTTCCAATCATGTATTTTTTTTTTATATTTCTGATAAATTATAATAAAAACCATCATTACTTTTATTTTTCCGCCCCTAGATGCTTATGCCTTATAAAGGGTTATGGAGGTTCCATGCCGCTTTATTATTCTGCCCATCCATGGGTAAGTTTTTATGATTGACAATCATAATATATGAATGACAATAATAAATATATGAATGACAATAATATGCAATCGCAGAGTGATGGTGATTATAAATTTATCATGGTATATCAAGATCACCTTACAAAATTTGTGCAGCTGCGATCCTTAAAAAGTAAGCGAGCAGAAGAGGTAGCGTATCATTTATTGGACATTTTTACTATATTCGGAGCGCCTAGTATTTTGCAAAGCGATAATGGTAGGGAATTTGCTAACAATGTGGTTAAAGAAGTCTGTGCGATGTGGCCGGAATTAAAAATCGTTCATGGTAAGCCCCGACACTCTCAATCACAAGGGTCTGTTGAAAGGGCTAACCAAGACATAGAGAAGATGCTTTGTACCTGGCTAGAATCTAACGAGACGACGAAATGGTCTGAAGGATTACTCTTTATTCAATTTATGAAGAACAGAGCATATCACGCAGGGATCAATCGTAGCCCTTACGAAGCAATGTTTGGTTTGCAAAGCTAAAGTCGGACACGCAAATCAGATGAATAAAGGCATTTGTTAACAATTTTATAGAGCAGTTTTATTCTGAACTAGTCATATTAGCGCTTGCTATAGCTCCTTAAGCGCCCTGTAAACGAACAAATTTGTTTGACAAATATACGTGTTTGTCAAATTATTTGATCGTTTGCAGCTTTGTTTGAAGCGTTTGTCAAACAATCTACGTGTTTGTCGCGTTTGCAGAAAATCTGGATTGATGTCGTGTTTGACAAACAAGTTTGAACGTGAACGGCGGTGTTTGTCAAACATGATCTCAGTCGTTGGTTTGGCATCATGGAGGACGCTACGCCCAGTGACGACAACAGCGTGGAGTATCTTTCGGACAAAGAATTTACGTTGCATTTCATATCTATTTATCGTGACATGCCGATGTTATGGAAAATAAAATCGAAAGATTATATGGACAATAACAAGAGAAGCGCAGCAGTAAAAAAAAATTACAAATTTACTGAAGATCTGTCGCCGGAACATTACGGAGGAAGAAGTGAAAAAAAAAATTAATATACTACGTACAAGTTTCAAACGCGAAAAAACAAAGTGAAAAAGTCTATGCTTTCTGGTTCTGGCACCGATGATCTGTATGTACCGACATTATGGTATTACAAAGAATTAGAATTTCTGCAAGATCAAATGGAGGAAGAATCAGGAATTAGCACAGTAACAGAAACACAGGTAAACTAGTAATTCAGTTTATTGTGAGATATTTTTTACACGTTCAACTTATAAAATTACTCTAAACATTTGTTTTGCCATGGAACAGCACCCGTTGTGTTAAAATATTCACAAAAATCATCTCTTACTTGTTTTGCTAGTGCAGCGCTATTTCCAGCTCGAGTACGCTCAAAGCTTAACAACATTGGCTCATTTCTCCAAGTACCATGCATGACAGTCCCCGTAACACAGTCTTCTATGTCTACTTCTCCATGGCGAATGTAATTCTTTTGTTTCATAAGTAAATTATGTAGATGACAACACGCCATAACTACAATTTTTGCTTTTGTAGGAGATAATTTAATAGGCTTTTGGAAAATCTTAAAACGAGTCGTGAGAATGCCAAATACATTTTCAATAATTCGTCGAGCACGAGATAATCGATAGTTGAATATCCTTCTGTTATCATTTAACACTTGTTTGTTGTAAGGTTTCATGAAATTTGGAAGTAATTGGAAAGCTTCATCGCCCACAAACACATAGGGCATGATTTTCTCAGTATTCGGCAATTCATCTGGCTCTGGAATTTGCAACTGATTATTCTCAAAGTATTGCCAAAATTTTGTATTTTTAATTACTCCTCCATCTGACACTCTGCTATTTGTACCGACATCAACCATGATGAGTTCATAATTTGCATTAGCTATACCCATAAGTACTATGCTGTATGTTCCTTTGTAGTTATAATAGTAGGAACCGGAATGCTCAGGTTTTTCTAAAGTGATATGCTTCCCATCTACAGCTCCAATGCAATGATCAAAGTTCCATCTATTTCCAAATTGTCGTGCCAACATCTTCCAATTTTCCTGTGTTCTGGGTACCTAAAACAGAAAATATTTATCACACTTTTATTTTAATTTCTAGCAATCATCATCATCATCATCACAATCATCAATTGCAAAGAAGAAGAAAAAGGAGGACTTGCAACATGACTTAATGACATTAGCCAGGGATCATTTCAAAAGACCTGAAAATGAATATCAAGCAATGGCAAGAAACTGGGCCTTTAAATTAGAACGGATGTCTGCTGAACAAAGACGACTGGCAGAAAAGTTCATTAACGAAATATTCTTTGAAGGGGAAGAAGGAAATCTTCGCAGACATTCAGTTATAATTAATCCGAGCAGTCAATCTCACGTTCCATACATTCAATCTCCTATCGCTCACACTCAGGCTCCTGTTCCCCAAGCATTACAATTAATTCCAATAGAACAAACATATTTGTCGGATACGGAGCAGCCAGTGATGATTCATATTCCAAATACGCAAACAAACGAAAATACTGAAGTTGATACAGCAGCAAAATACTTAGAAAGTTTTTATAAATTTTAATTAATATTAATGTCTTTTTCTTCAAATTAAAACCTTACCTGAATATTGTTCCTTAGTTTTTCATTTATTGCTTCACACGTTTCAATGATAATGTCGCTTAATGTACGAGGTGCAATGCAGCCTGTAAATTTTAAATCTTCGAAATCTGCGCCACTGGCTAGGTACCTCAAAGTAATTGATAATCTTTGAGAAGCTGGTATAGATTTGCGCATAACGGTGTCCATCTTTTCAATGCGAGGACGGAGTAATGTTAGTAATTCTTCAAAAGTTTTATGATCCATGCGCAGGAAGTTTGTGTAGTCTTCTGGTTCTGTGCGTAATATTTCGCGTAGCAAATTTTCGTGAGTAAATTTTTCTCTTAATTTCAACCATTCTCTACTCCATCGCCTTCTTTTTTTTCTTTTCATACACAAAGCTAGAGTCAATGCCAAAAATGCGTCATCTGTATTACTCATTATATTTAAGCGCTCAGCACGTCACGTCACGACAAGGAGAAAACTGAATCTGCAAGTTAGTTTGACAAATTTGTTTGAAGTGTTGTTTGACCGTTTGCGTTGATGTTTGATAAAAACGTAAAATTTGACAAACAAATTTGTCAAACAAATTTGATCGTTTACAGGGCGCTTTACTATAACGGTTGTATAAGATGGCGTAGTAAACGTTTACATCCTTTTTTTATAGGTCATTTTTGCCCTATAAGCTTATGGAGCAAAACTGTGTTGTCGAACGCTTCTATAAAACACGCTGTCACCGCTAAAACCTTAATAACTCAATTATATGTCGCTTTAGAGGTATATGCTTAGATTATAGGACTACTTTGCTGCTTGAGAAGTAAATGCCACTGCCTGTGTCTGGGTAGACGAAATACCAAATTTACCTCTTACGACTCTTGATAGGAGGAGAATGTGTTTCCACAATTGCTGAATCTGTGCCATTTAAATTTCTTGGTAGGAAGATAGATTACAAAATGCGAACACCATCTCTAGACGCAGTTATCGATAGCTTTCTGAAAGATCTTAGTATGGTAGACAAACAACCAATAAGCAACGTTAAAAAAACTTGGATTTACGACAACTACTTAACATCACATCTGACTTGGCCTTTTTTAATATACGATATTACTAAATCCCTTTTAACACAGCTGGATGTAAACGTCATTAGGACATTGAAGTCATGGTTGAGGCTCACATTATCGGCAGACCCATCTACTTTATTTAGGGATCAAAATAATTTTGGGATGAAATTAACGAAACCATCGGAGCTCTATAAACACCTCAGAGTTACCAAAACGCACGTCTTACTAAAATCTCAAGACGATATAGTCGCATCTCTCCCAAAAGACAAAAGAGCCTCCGATCTTGATTCGAGGCTTCAATTGCATAAACAATTTATGATAGGTGCACAGTCCAGCAAAGCGGGTTTCGGTTCGAGTAAGAAAATTGAGTATAAAGACGTCGTTTTCTGCAACAAGACGAAAATAATAGCTATAAAGTGCATGCAATGAGCTTGAAAATGCAAAGCGAATGGCTAACCATAGGTGAATTTTGTATCCCTCTGGCGTTAAAGTGGCGCACCTTGTTATACGACTGGTCACCTGCATTATTATCTTAACGCCTTTCAGATGACCCTCCCAGACCAAAGTAATTTAGTAAGATGGGGGAAAGCCACCAAAAAGTCTTGCGGTATTTGTCGGAAGGCCATAGGTACAGCAAGGCACCTATTGGGAGGATGCAAGGTGCTCCTTGATAGGGGTCATTATTCACGCCGACATGATAGAGTCCTCGAAATCATACGAGAAGCAGCGAGTCTCTCGGTAGCTAGAGCAAAAAAAATGTTTGTCCACAAACAAACGGCAGGTTGCTTTTGTAAAAGAAGGGTCATCTACAAAATCGAAATCCAAGCCTTATTCCATCTTAGGCGCAGCTCCCGGTTGGAATATTAATTTAAATAGGGAGTAAAATCATTTGATTATATATCATTAAAGTACATATAACTCGCACATATCTTAGATACGCTGTTAATGATGTATCTCCTAAAATAATATCGAAACGCAATTTGTTTGTCAACGTCAGTCAATGTTTCGCGCGCTATACAAAAACGTTCGTAAAGTGGAAGATTACTTGCGATTGTGAAAGTGAAGTGAAAATTGAGCAAGGTAAGTAAAACTAGATGATGTGATTTAAAGTTACAATAACTTGGTTCATAACAACAGTGTGACAACAGTTTCTCATTTTAGGATGCCTGCACACAAAGTCATATCGGACAGACAACTCCAATTAATAATAGAGTATATGGAAACGAATAACGATTTGGCAGTGGGCCGAATCATGAATAAGTGCCCATTAGAAAAGCTAACAAAAGCAAAGAAATGGGAAGAGCTGGCGGCAACCCTCAACTCACACGAAGACGGCGGCCAAATGGCAAGACGTAAGTTCTAAGGGCCTGCTATAAACAAAAGGCGGGCGCCCGCGGTGGGTGTTTAGCGCAAGGCCTATTTCGCATCATACTACTTATAACCCTGATTAAATAACGCTAATTTTGGTTTGTATTTGACTGTGTTCTTTTCGCATATAATTTACTAATATAACCACACTTATTGGCACTCACTGCACTTTAACAGCTTTTGCTTGATTATTTTCTTTGTGCTAGTTCTGGAACGGAAAAAAATACATTGTAAGGCGGAAAGCGTCTGAGCTTAGGGTGCATGCTCAGGGGACAGGTGGTGGCCCTGCTAAAAAAAACACGATGACACCCGAAGAGGAGAGAATCCTGACCATCATTGGCAAAGTGGCGGTGCACGGCAATGAAAATGTGCGGATTGCTTTTAATGTTAGTATTTTCTATGTTTTTGCTACCTATTGTTTTATTCCATACTTATGTTTTGAATTTTGTAAGGCACCTATTCCTTATCATTAGTCTGCAAATATATCTTTACTCGAGTATACGTTTGATTTTGTATATAGATAAATGGAATCCTGTTTCTTTATAAATCCCCCACTGCTTGTTATAAAAATCAATAGCTTAGTTCATAAGCCCCACTGTTAGGCTAAGGCCATTTTTTAAAGTTTTTCTTTAAGAAGAACAATATAATATGTATAGACATATTCATACAAGATAATGTGCATGTTGGTCCACTTCTAATACTATATACTAAAGAATAAGTATCTTGCTTTCTTAAAAGTGTAACTGCGCCATTGGGTGGGTGTGATTGCTTCTTTGTAAATCATATTATAAATTTTGATCAATACTCGTATAAGCTTATAATAATCTGGCAGATGATATATCATGGAGTAAGTTATTTTATCATCGCCTGGTGCGCTGTTTTTCTTTTTTATGCAACTATGTAACTCTTGTAGTGTAAAGTTGATTTCAAGTAATGGATTAACTGAGTGAAGTGTAGGCAAAGTTGACTCTACAAAGTCCTGACTTTGTAGTTAGTAAAGAACTTTTGACTGTACTGGCAGTACCGTCATCTGACACTGCCAGAACACTATTTAGATTATGTTTTAAAATTTTAAATTGCTGATTTTGATTAAATTATTGTTCTAATGAGGCTAGCATGGCTGCGTCCAATGCGGCCAAAAGCTCCAAAAATTATAATAATAAAAAAAAGTGTAACTATTTATGTTACAGTATCATGCACCAACACCGAATGCCAGTGCCTCTCCTCTAAGGGATGTCTCACCAATGCCGATGCAGGGGCCTTCTGCCCCACATGAGGGAGCAAACCCTATGAGAGATATTTATTTTTAAAACCATCTCACAATAGAGTTTCATAATTAATTTATCTTCTATCACATATGCTACTTTTCATCAGCACCATCATCACCGATTTCCATTACCACAAAACCAGAGGGCGCAGCTAGTATTTTATAAATATTTTCCTATTTTCTTATTGCTCTTGTATATTGTATCTGCCAAGGAAATTGGCTAGTAATATTAGTACCATTAAGAGACAGATGTGTATGTTCTTCAGATGCTTTCCTATCCCTCACTAATGTTTCTGAAGAACATATATGATACATTATACTCCTTACTTTCATTTATGGTGAATGAGTATAATTGCATCTAATACGTTTTTTTTTTTTTTTTATGCCTGATGTGTTAGCCTTTGACCACTATCCCGGTGCCCATCCACGCCCCGGTGCCCACACATGGCCCCGCGTCTATGCATGCCCCGGTGCCCACACATGGCCTGGTGCCCATGTATGCCCCGGTGCCCACACATGACCCCGCACCTACTCATCCCCCGTGCCAACGCATTCCTCTGTGCCGACGCATGCCTCCGTGCCCACTCCTGCCCCAATGCCCACGCCTGCTCCCGCTCCGACTCGTCCGCGAACCACTGGTACCTATATATTTTTTTGTGTAAACCTAGATAATGAGATGAACAAGACACTCCTGGTGGTAAGAGACAACACGCGCCCATGACTTTTGCAGTGGTACACAGAACTTTGAGCTAACAAAGTCCAGTGCATCACTGATTAGGCACTCATTAGTCCAGTAATTTCGCTAGCTATGGTACCCTTTAAACCGGAATACAGCAATGTTTCCACACCAACAGCTTGGCGACAGAAAATTTCATAGATATACCTATGTATAGAGACCTATCACCAAGTAACATTGATGTGTATGAGTTAAAATAGCAATTTATTTATCATGTGTCTTTTGTTTATAGTCCGCTGTACCCCAGTGGGCGCTGGAGTTGGAGGAGAGGCGAATTGCAGCGCAGGAGCAACAGGCTCGGGCATCCAAGCAAATGGCGCAAATGCTGGGGGGGGGGGGGGTGATCGTTGGCAACTTGCAGCGCATAGAGGCGTACATTAAGGCTGCACACAGAAGGCACAAATTTTTATCGCCTTATACTTAACTTATACGACATATCTACTATATGATTAGCGATGATGCTGCCTAAGATGTTGCACACAGATTTAGATCAACAGCTTTGCTAGCAGCGGCTATGGGCCTACTGCTTGCGGCGAAGATATATAAAACGCAAGAAGATAAATCACGAACGAGTTTCTTACATTTACCACTGACAGTGCGGAAATCACCTATGCACTCAGGAAACCAACAGCTAGGTCAAGAGTCATGCCCGATTGTCACTTGGCGCTACAAAATCTAGCAGACATAATTATATAAGGTAACGGTGACATGTAATAAGAGCCACAGTTCATATCAGGGTAATAATACAGCAGTAATTCTTGTCAAGGGAAGGAGTGAAAAAGAATATCTCTACAGACGTTGCATAGCTCTGTAAGCCCACAGCAAAGGGCGCACAGAATCTGTTGCATGTCTACACTGAGAAACAACTACAAAATCTATGGAACAAGAAATCCGACTAAATATGCGGTGTCCTTCCTGATATAAAACAAAAAAGAATCTAACAATCTACTTAAGCTCACGAGGGCAGATCTCCATGTGATGATTGGGATCAACACTGGCCATTGTGATCTATACTATCACCTACACAAAACTGTGTAGGTGGCACAAAAAAGTGCCAGGGCTGCTTGCATGAGAATGAACCACTGCAACTCCGTACAAGATACTGAGGATAAGAAGCGGCTGGGGCTGGGCTGGTTGGGATAGGCTGGCAGGAGGAAATTCCCAATACACCCCAAGCAGGACATTGGTGCAGGATTCATCGCCCTTTTAGAATTAGGATAGGATTGCTGTACTTTATATTGTTTATAAATAAATGATTAAGTATTTATTGAGTATTGTACTTTTTATTCAGCTAGTTCGATTACATCCACAGAGAAGAACCAGCAAGAAACTCTTGTGGAGAATCTTAAAATGTTTAACAAAAATTCCATAATTTAATCTTACACTAGAATACATTCTTTAATTTTATTATTCTGATAGAATACTAAGTTACAAATTAGGCTAAAGTTTGTCGTATGTCTGTTGCGCCTTCATGCTGAAACAGCTGAACGGATTTGCATGAAATTTGGAATTAAGATGGCTTATACCCTGGAATAGCACATAGGCTACTATGTATGTATCATTATCATCACCCCGCGGGTGACACCGCGGAGCGCAGTTAGTATCATATAATCATACAAAAGAATTATTTAAAAATACCTGACACGTCGCACATCAAAATCGGTGTTCCAGTGTAGGCTGTAGAGGGTCACAAAGAATTAGCCATACAATGAATGTATGGCATACATATTTAAATACAAACATACTCTTAAAAAACATTACTCTAGTTAAAATGTCAGTGAAACATTGTTTAAACATCTTAAAATGATTTTACTAATATGCACATAAGCTACATGAAATGACTTCTGTGACTTCGTTTTTTCTTCTGCTAATTTCGTTTTATTATGTTCCTATTAATACTATCATCCTATTATATGTCCTTCTAAAGGATTTCCTTCTTCTGGAATACAAAGTTACACAAGACCACACAGTCTGACTGTTTTGCCTGCCTTGATACGGGGTGCATAGTGCATCAACCTGTAAAAAAAACAAAATCAGATATATTTAAAGAGTCATGAAACAGCAATGTTTGTTACACTCTTGTTGTATTGCACTATTTTACCTATGTGAGGTGTCGACTGGACCACAATCTTTCCACAACACCTTGCCTTTCCCCATCTAAGTTTTGGTGGTTCCGCCGCTAATGTGCAGTAGGCTCTGGCTGTTGTGACCGGTCATTTAGAATTTCTTCATCGTCAATGGCGAAGCGTTGGTCATACACAAAGTTAAGCAAGACAGCACACGCATTGACTATTTTCCCTGCCATGACGGGTGCATCACCCTATTTAAAAAAAAAAAAATTTTGAAAGGGATATAAGTTCAAGTAAAACTCTGCTGGAAGTTTTGGATATGATGTTGTGATGGTAGGAAGACCACAAACTACTTACCTGTGTGCCAAGAGACATCGGAAACGAGTTTTCAGCACACCAATACAACGCTCTACCACATTCCGTGTGCGAACATGCTTGTAGGTGTATAATTCTTCGGGCGAGCTTGGTACAGCGTTGAGGATTGGTGTCATCATCCATGGTCGCTGTGCATAGCCCGAATCACTTGTGGTGTTTTGATACATTATTCATTTAATCACTTATGAATGGTTGGTATGATTATGTATATATGTGTATCTGTGAAACCAATTGTCCTTAAATTTGTTTACTTACCTAAAAGCCAACACCTTTCTCCTTCAGCATTAATGTCTTGCATCAGAGCTTTTACTTGGCTATTATTCCAGACATGAGAGTCATGGCTCTGACCTCCAAAAGATGCATCTATGTGCAGGATGCGCAAATCAGCATCACAAATCTAAACAAACAAATGTTGTTTTAGTAAGTAGGTTTATAAAAACATTTCTTGTGTTATACCTTACCTACATCAAAACTCATAACATACAATAAGGACATTCAATGAATGGTATTGCTTCCTATTGTAGTAGGCCTCTTCATCTTCACTGGGACGAATGATTGCAACAAGAGTGCCATCAATGCATCCCACCACGCCAGGAAATGCATGCTTATCCATGAATCTGCGACAAGAAGTTCTAGTTTATTATCAGTATTACTATTTTATATGACAGCATTTTGTAGTATCTTGATCTTTCAATGTACATGTAATGACGTGAACACATGCTTTTTGCTCTGATGCATAGGCTTATTAAGTATGAGAAAACTAAAAGTAGATACAGATACAAATTTATTAATTGCAAAATTCACCTCTTTGTGATAGCCTCACGCTCCATCATAGTCATAGGAAACTTTATGTATTTGGCCTGAATCTCTGGGTTATTCAAGGCTTTGGTGACATCTCTTAGACAGAGATGTTCTTTTGATAGCAGCCGTTGGCATGAAATGACAGTGCTGCCAATATCTGCAAGACAGTATCAACGTCATATTTAACAACATCAAACACTGTACATTATCTGAAAAGTAATCTAACTAAGGTCGGTACCTTAATCTCTGGCCGTACAGCGCTAGTGCGCTGGTTTACCGGCAAAAGCGGAATTAAATCTTCGCAGAGTTGTTCGAAATCGGCTTTTCGTAGACGGTAATGCCCGACAAATTCCTTTTCAGGTAACAATAGAGCCTTGCTAGCCTGCCTGAGTACCCTGCGCTCAATGATAAACAGCCTTTTAAGGCGTTCTTCCTCTGCAGCTGCCAACAACATCGCTCAAGCCATATTGCTACCTTAAATCAAAAGTATACTCAAGCTAGCATGAATAATAAGCAAATATATCAAAGCAATATTATTGAAACAAAGAAAATCCTGTTCGACTTTCACAAGTGTTAATTAACACGAAAGTCCAAATTTCCGCAGAATGAGTGGCTGAAATCAGAAATAATAATATCAAAAATAATATGGATCTTTTTTTTCTTTGAATTTGCAATTAAAAGAAAATCCCTATCTCAACGCAAACTCGCAATAAAAACGCGCCAACTAGTGAGCAATAAAGCTCCCTTCTTCATTTGACGTTTCGTAGTGGTCTTGAAGCTGTCATTAGAGTTACATAATACCAATTTTACGTCAAAAGTCCCTAGTTTCGTTCATTCTCTCGTCTTCAGAAAGTCTGGTAATCGTCTTCTCGGTTAATTCAAAAATTGATGTCCTCTCTGACGTTCACGAAGACCACCGAGAGTTACATAATAGCTCTGCAGGTGTCGATTGAAGCGGTCAGAATCAAAAGTCATTAAACACATCAAATCAGTCATTCAAATGCAGGCGGTGTCAAAGTGAACACCCTTTTTCTTTCATGTCCAGCATTTGGCAAGAAATGTGCTGAGTGTGAATTGCTAAATCATTTTGCAGTCAGTTGCAGGTAAGTAGTAGAAAACAAGTGCGTGAAGTGAATATAAGGTCTCTTTTTGACAGTGTAACACAAACATAATATGTACTGCGGGAAAGCAGATTCTATTAATTCCGTTAATATTTTTTGATCTGCTTGCAGTGGTTTGAAAATATTGTAATTGAGGACTGTAAAGTTAAATGTATATTTGAAACAGGCGCAGGTGGAAGTAGAATGCCATCAAATTGTATGACAAAATAAAAAAAAGTTTAAACGTCCTCAATCAGCCTTAGGACTGGTCCTAACAAAGAAAAACTAAATAAGGTTGGGATGGCAACCAAACCACCTGGCTGTGTGACCCGCTTGTTACCATTAAAATTAACCGAGGTCATCAGAACCGATCAACGAATCAATTTTTCGCGGTGTATCAAATTTGAGGTCTGCCACTTTCAATCCTGATTCAAATTAACCATAGAAGTGGACAACTGCTTCTTTGGACCCAATATATTCTTCACGAGCTGCCGGCCCCGGCTTTGCACGGGTATTTAACGTATTTTTTGATAATATTCTATTGTACATATTTATCAGGGATAACAAGAGCCGAAGTACCTATTCTCGGGGATAGAGAGTCAGTCAGGAGTGAACAAAACCTTAACTTGTTCCTCAACAGTAGATACAGCAGCGTTACGTACCTGATAGTTACCCCGGATAACGTCAGAATCTTTTCGCAAGTTTAGGCCTACTTTCTCTACCAACCAAGTAAAAATAATGCAACCTTTAGAGCAAGTGTCCCAAATAGCACGGACCACAACAGTTGCCCCAGTTGTCCCCAGACCTTAAAACACGGACCGTTGGTAGGAGAACGGTCGCAACCTGGGGGTTGCATTAACTGGGCGGGCGCCAACTTCCTATTGCCTGGAGAGAGATCGGTTACCACAAACACGTTCTGATAGGTCAGCACGACAGTATGGCGTAAACTCGTTAAACAAGCGGTCCCCTGCCGCGCGCCATCGGTGGGGGTTCATAGTGACGTCGTAGCGGGGGGTACGTGACTCAAGGCGGGTACGTTCCGCAAAGGTGTCGGGAAGGCTTGCGTTGCCACATACAGCAACCGTTACAGTCCACGTAGCGGGGGGAGAATCTGAATGAAGGGTGTCCGGTTCCTAACAATGGGCGGTGAGTGGCGGCGCACCAAATAGCGATGCTCCAGGTTCTGAACTGTAGAGACAGGGCCTCGATGGCTGCAAGCATCCCCACCCGTGCACGGTTCCAAATGAGCTGACGTACTACCTGCCCCGTTCTCGTTCATGTACAATATGCCCATATGCTGCAGCCCACAATGTATGCAAGGACGTTGGTCAGCACAATCTCGTTGGAAGTGATTTCCCAAACAAAGAAGCTAGCAGCACTTTCCGGGGAACTCATATCTCACGCTGAGGAGTGTTTAGCAGTGGAACCTGGCAGATACAGTAAGTAAAACTTCAATGTACAAAATTCATGTAATTAACATTATATTAGGTTTTTGTGTGGTTTTAGTGTATATATGTTTGTGCTTGCGAGATATATATATATATATTAGGTCCTTACATATGAAATTGGCGTTTTTCGTACTGGCCACTTTAATCACGAATTTCTCCTCTTTGGTAAGGAATTCCAAATTCAAATTTGTACAGCTATAGACTCATGTATTTGTGCTTCGATGATCGTCATTCATTTGTTTTTTTTCTTCTGTTTTTTTCTGGTTGCGTCACTCATTTTACAAAATGGAAAACCTTAAATATCGCATTATTTACGAGTACGAGTTCCGCCGTGGCACTTGTGCTGCGGAAACAACTCGAAGGGTGAATGATGTGTATGGCGGTCGTGTTGCAAAAGAAAACACAGTTCGTTTTTGGTTCCAACGTTTTCGTTCTGGAAATTTCGACCTGCAGAACAAGCCCCGTGGACGGCCTGAGACTCAAGTTGATAATGAAGAGTTGAAGGCTATTGTGGAAGCAGATCCATCGCAAACCACGTCCGAGTTAGCTGCAGGCTGCAATGTTAGTGATAAAACTGTTTTAATTCACTTGAAGCAAATTGGGAAGATTAAAAAGCTTGAAAGGTGGGTACCTCACGAATTGACTGAAACAAACCGGCAAACGCGCGTCGACTGCTGCGTTACATTACTAAACCGGCACAATAATGAAGGTATTTTAAACCGAATCATTACCTGTGATGAAAAATGGGTTCTTTACGATAATCGGAAGCGCTCAGCGCAATGGTTAGATCCTGGCCAGCCAGCCAAATCCTGCCCCAAGCGAAAATTAACCCCAAAAAAGTTACTTGTAAGCGTTTGGTGGACTAGTGCCGGTATTGTTCATTACAGTTTTTTCAAATCTGGCCAGACTATTACGGCTGATGTCTATTGTCAGGAATTGCAAACCATGATGGAAAAGCTAGCGGCTAAACAACCTAGGCTGGTCAATCGCTCCACGCCACTGCTGCTTCACGACAACGCTAGACCACACACTGCGCTACAGACGGCTACTAAATTAGAAGAGCTTCAATTGGAAAGTCTAAGACATCCTCCGTACTCCCCGGACCTTGCTCCAACAGATTACCATTTTTTTCGAAATTTGGATAACTTCTTGCAAGGGAAAAAATTCAACTCCGATGGGGCAGTCCAAATCGCCTTCAAAGATTTTATTGATTCCCGTCCGACTGGTTTTATAGTAAAGGGATCAATGAACTACCTATGAGATGGCAAAAGTGCATAGAAAATAATGGTTCATACTTTGATTAATTAAATATATTATATTAAAAAATATTCGACTTTTTGTTCCTCCCATACAAAACGCCAATTTCATATGTAAGGACCTAATATATACATATAATACATGTTTACTTCAATTATATGTATAGTACATATCATAGACAAACTGTAAAATTGGCAATGCTATTGTAGCCGGACATTTAAAAAAAAATGCCATTTCATTGGATTACATAAGCTTCTGGTTTTATGATAATTTAAATTACCTAGCTTCCATCTTAATTCCTTCAATCATTGTTTATGCCTTAATGACAGTCTAGCAAGCAATCAAAGGAAAATTGTTACAAGCGTACCCATTCTCCCTGACTAGTCAGTCTAACAGCGACGATGAAGAGTTGATGATAAGTTATATTATAACCTCAAAAATACACGTTATTTTTTTATAACCCATCGATATAACTTGTTGAAGAAATATAACCTTTTTAACACCTTTACTCATACGCGATCGACGATACGCGCTGGTTGAGTTGCGGAAATCTGGAAAAAGAGATGTTCATGTCCTTATGTTGTACTTTCGTTGCAAAAAGCCACCAAATTTATTGGTGACACCTTTTACAAACGGTAAGTAAATTGGAACACGGTCAACTCTACAGACCTTTCTGCGTTGTGTACCATAGGCCCAACGCGTGCACTGTCACCATTTGTATTCGTTCTGCTCAAGAACCTGTCTCACATGATTCATCTCTGCGTTTAGGTACTAAGCGCTCGGTTAATCAGTTTTCGGCACAGACATCAGTTGAGATAGATGGTGATGAGAATCCACCCTCAGGTAGCGATATGTGTGTGAGTGGGTTAGGGAACCATCATTTTCACGATATACCCGCACATCTAAGAACGGCAAACAACCATCACGCTCCTCTTCAACCATAAACTGAATTCTCGGGTGCATCGAATTTAAATGGGCGGTAAATTGCAGGAACGCGTCTCTGGTAATAATAGCGAAGACATAATCAACATAACGTCACTAGTAACGTGGTTTCTCGCTAACATTGTTCATTACCTCTCGCTCAAAACATTCCATGTAAATATTGGTCACAACTGGAGCTATATAGGAGAGCCCATAGTGACTACTTCCACCTGTAGGTAGTGATTACCCCGCCAAAGGAAATAAGCGTTTTAAATATCTCTGTGTATGTGGGCATACCCGCATCTTGGAGTAGATATTGTAATGACCGATGACAACACAGAAATGGAAAATATGTAGTTTCATTCACTTGGTTAACATATTTTCCCTGTTAATATAAAATACTACAAAAAAAACAAACTACTTAACTAATAAAACGCATTCAAAGTTGAAGTCAAAAACATTTATTGTATGACGAAAATTGTACAGCACTCTTAAAAGTCAAAAATACTACTTTCATCGTTACAGGATGAAAATAACACCTATAATAAGTCATTACGATTGCCGTTAACAAAATATAAGAAAATCATTAAGCTGCAATATGCTACAGGATCTGTCCTGTATATATACATATAATATAAACATAGCTCCTTGGGCTGTAGAAATGTACTGTCAGTGCAAACTTTTTGAGCTCTTTATCATACTGTGCCGTGTGGCAATTTTTGCCTATAACTTTCCATGGACGCCATCAATTAATTTTTGAAGCAAGTCATTTGTACATCCGATGTGTAGATCATTTCGATGTTCTTTAAGATTTTTTTGAATTCCTCAACGACTGCTTTTAAGTTTAAAAGCCGTTTACTCAATATTTTTGTTTTAGCTTTTAACGGGACCTGCGAGTTTATATAAATAAGAAGTACGGAAACCTAATAAAAAAAAAAGGGTAATTAACGTCTTAAGTCAGTATGCACTCTGCATTTATACAATGACTAGCTAAATTTAGTAATGAAATAAATAATGATGAATATCAACGTACTTTATTCCTTTTTTGCTTGAATTTACAGAAGCAAAATTTTAAAATCTATATGACATTCTTGTTAGCAAGATTTTTCTAATAATAAAGTGGACGTTATTATTCACGATGAATTAAAAAGTATTATTTAGAACTCTGATCGTCCTGTAGCAACGTTGTATGATGAAATCATAATGGAGTTACAAGACAAAAGTAACAAAATAGTTAAACTGATTCCAAATTTTGAAAATATGCAACAGTTTGTATAACACACGAAACAGGAAACTAAGAATGAGTAAACTGGTTTGATCTAAGCCTGTAGAAGTAGAAATACCCAATAATTTTAAAGATTTTGGTTTGATTACGTACATGAAGGCTGCAAGTGCAAGCATAGAATAAGAGTTTTTTTGATATGCAACCTTCTTTAGTTGCCCGGTACCATATACACAATTATACTCGATACATGGTAAAGTCAGTAGTGTTGCTGATACTGTTAACGTTCTGCCACTGATATATGCCCTACTAAGTGACAAAAAGGAAAAAACTTATTACTATACGAGATATTAAAATCGCAAATACCATCCTGGAATCTGATGAAGTTTCAATATTTAATTCTGTTTAGATACCAATTAGATACGTAAACACTTAATAGGTACTTGGGGATGTTTTTTTTATTTTTATATATTTATTAAATAGAAATAACATCATTACAGTTTTGACCAATGCGATGCTATACTTAAACATTATGATAACTTAATAATAAAATATTAAGTCTGTCAATAACAGAAAGATTAATATAATATTACACATTATGTTATTAGTTTAAAAGACATGTTGAGGAAAATCAGGCTTGATTTTGTAATTTCCTTTAATAAGCCCGGTCCTTCAGAGGTGGGTGAAGCGGCCGTTGGGGTCGCTAAACTTCCATTTGGTGCAGGTGCTTTCCAGACACAGAAGTTTTGGGAAGAACCTGCAACAGATCGCGAGACGGGCGGACCCCAGTCCAGTGGTGCGCGGGAAGATAGGGCGCTCCATACGCTGTAGGTGTGTGCCGCATATGGCCCGCAGCGACACACGCTTTCGGCCATCATAGGTGGGGATCTCTCTCTGCCGACCATTATTAACGCCATGCTCGGCGAAAAAAGATCGTGGCAGTCAGTTGTCTCCTTCTGCGAAGCGGTTATGGCGCAGAAGGAGGCCACGGAGCTGGTCAGGGATTGCGACATCTATGCTGACCCGCTCCGGCGCAGACGAACAGGGGCGAGGAGGCGACCCGACGCCCGCAGCCTCCTTTCTCCGTAATGGGGTCACTGGTGGAGAATAGGGGGAAACCCTCCTGTAATTAACCCACAATTTTCTTTCGCATAACACGCTGTCGGAAATGAATTGTACTAGTTTTATCAAGGTTTATTTTGAAAATTATTTTCTCAAGCCATTCTGCTATCGATATTAAACTATTATTTATGTCAGTCACGTAAGAATTTTTAAAAATATATTTAATTGTTTATGTGCTATCATCTGCCAAGAGAGTCGTCAGATGTTCAAGAGCTTTTGGCAAGTCATTAATATATAAAATAAACAAGATACCCTGTACATGAGTATTACGGCGAAGACATATAGGATGCCACTTGAGTTTGGTACTAAATACAGAGACATGATCATATTACAAGCGTTATATGACAAGGAGGGTAAATAGTTGTAGTCAATTTTACCGAGCTACTACTGTCAATAATAATTGCTTTACATTTACTGGGACTTACTAGGATTCCATACTTTACTGACCACGAGTATAAATAAGAGACATCATCATTCATAGAAGATACCACAGTGGCAATGTTTTCGGAGTTAATGTGACGGTAAAATTGCAAATCATCGGCATAGAAATGATAATTACAACTGAGGCTTTTAGAGACCATGTCGAATTCAGTGCTGCCATTTTAGCGCTTTCGGCGCTAGATCTAGCGTTTTTTGCGAGCACTTGATAATTTTAGCATTTAGCGCTTTCTTAATTTTTTATATCGCAGCACTATTTGTTTCGTGGAGAATAAAATTATTGTTGTCTATGTTCAATTTTGTGCTCTATGCCAGCTGGGTTTTAATATGGCAATAGAGCACGGGGAATCCCATGAACATTAAGTACGGTTTGTTTCATGTTTGGTTGATTGACTTTGTTTCTTTCATTTTCATTCTGTCTATGTGAACGCACCGAAAATCAAGTTTAGAAATAACGTTTAACCTATTGATATCTGCGATAATGATAACAATAGAATTTCATTCATAAATTGGCCATAGTGGGTCAGCCGATGCCAAAGGATTAAGCACTAATTTTATTAGTTACTCTTATGAGTATTCCATAGTGTTGTGTTGGTTAATTCTTATGAAAAGGATGTACCATTATCAAAAAAAAACTGTGTACAAACAAAGATATAAAGTCGAATGGGAGAAATCGCCCAACTTTAAACAATGGTTGAAACCTGTGCCTGGAGATGATACAAGCGCAATGTGTTTGTATTGTAGGAAGGATTTTCTTGCCAAATTAAGCGATATCCAGAGATATTGTGATTCAATTCATCACAAGAAGCAGGCGAAACCTTTCTTGGACAAAAAACAAACACAAATCTCTTCAATGCTGCAAAAACCCGTCCATAAGCTCTGTGTTGAGGCTGAAGATGCTCTCTCAATGTATGTTGCAGAACACACAGCTATACAAGCAATTGATCACCTTACCGAATTATGTAAGAATAAATTTTCGGATTCTAAGGCTACTACAGAAATGAAATTGCACCGAACGAAATGTACAGCAATAATTTAGGAAGTATTAGCACCTCATTTTATAGATTCTTTGAGAAATGATATTGGTGATAATTCGTATATTCGTTTTGACATTACACTGGTACTATATATAAGAACAAGAAAGCCCAGCGCATAAGTACAGACTGTCATTACTTTGAGCCATTTGATAGTAAGTCCTATTAGGCCAGTAATTTTCTCAGCTACAGTAACCTTCAAACCGGAACTCATCAATGTTTGCACACTACTGCTTTTCGGCAGAATACTTGATACAACGGTGATACCTACATAAACAACCATGCAAATGAGATCTACCACTAGGTATAATATTTTTTCGTATACACTACTTAGATAGCTTGTTTATTTGTAGTAGTTTGTTATGTACACCTATTTAACTTAATAATTGTTGGTTTTCAGTATGTAGACTTTTTAGTTTAAAAATAAAAAAAAACATTATTTAGTTGATATCTATCTGTATATAAATTTAACTTTCTTATTTCCCAGATTTCCGAAGGATGTTACTGTGCGTAAAGTGTGGCTTGCAGCTACAGAGAAGCAGATTGGGAGCCGACAAAATACAGTCGCATTTGTTCAAAACATTTTTAAGGCTATCGCTTTCAAAAGACTAAACAGTAGGTTTTTTAGACAAATTCGCTGTTCCAACATTGTACACATAAGTTACGTTCTAAATATTTTTGTTTCATTTCTTATTTGAACAACCTGAGTCTTGTCAGACCTAAAACAAACAGTCTAGGTTTAGACAGCGGTATTTAACTCTGAACAATATTCAGGATGGCATATGACCTCTGTCGTAGCCTCTGATTCTCGTCCTGAAACAAACAACTGGAAAGCAGTTAGGTTATCGTAGCTGATACCAACATTGTAGCCTGTTAATTAAGCGGAATTACTTCCAGCCTATTATATTATTATCAGTTGACTAAAATATAATGTTTTTTTTACATGTTCCAATTTGTGGTGATCAATTAGATGAGAGTTTGCTTCAAGTTGAAGCAAACTAAAGATCATAAACCCGTGAACTGCCAACCGAAAACAGTAAGTCCTCCTTGCTTCTTTTCTTATGACCTCAAACGATCCCTCGGACTGACCGACAGACTTCAAAAGTCTGTGGAATCCGTTCAAACCGAGTGAGATAGAAAAATATTTTTAAATGTTTATCACTGTCAATTAACGGCTTTGACACACACACAGAAACAGTGACTTTTGAGATGTCGGTCGGTCAGTCGTTTGACGATTTATTACAAGGCTGTGGAACCTACTCGCCAACAGAATGAAACCCTGCTATCAACAGTAACTGGCCTACACTATTTTCAGCGGATGATGGAGCGAGAGACGAACCATTATGTGCTCTAGACGGAAATTCCGTCGCCGAACTTCCGCTGCGGAACGCCAATACATGTTATTGCATATAAAATACAAATAGCGGGCACACTACGCGGAAGATAGGTCGTTCTGTCGCGGACGATCCGTCGCTCGGAGCGGACCGCTCACTCGCCGCGTCTGCTCGGTCGTCCGCGCACCGATCTTCCGTTAGCGTAAGATCGGCAACGTCGCATTACAGGTATTTGTATGCATCGCGCCACATTCAGCGGATAACTCGCAGTGACGACGCACGCACAGGATGTTTGACACTGAACGATTTATTATCGAAGTGCAGAATAGAGTTTGCCTTTAGGATTCTAGAGAAAAGCCGGATAGAACTGCAAAGAAACGAGCATGGGAAGAGATTGCGAAAATATTCTACGACAATTGGGATAGTGAAATAGAAACAAAACAGCGAGAACTTGGTGAGTTTATCACTTTATTAATTTTTTATACCTAGGTATATCAAATTATAAGTACTCGTATGCATGTAGGTACTAATTGAAACTATCATTCATATAAACCTATTTAACAATGATTATATCAGTCACCTTACCTAAATGAAGTTGTGTTGCCACTCTAGTTTACCTTCTTCCATAAAATATTTTTTAAATAAATCTCTCGAATTTATGGCATTAGAGGCTCTAGATGTATTACAGTTTGATAATGTAGGTAGATCAGAAGTTAACAATTCGTCGTTGTAGTTCAAACCGTCTCGTCTCCGTACAAAGTTATGAAGAACACATGTTGTTTTTACTATCTCTGTAGCAAAATCCGGGTTAACAAGTATGGCCGTTTGAAGAACTCTCCACTTGTTGCTTAATATGCCGAAAGTACATTCCACATAACGCCTTGCACGAGATAGGCGGTAGTTCAACGTACGTTTTTCTATGTCTAATGTTTTATTGGGGTAGGGTCGCATAACATGTTTATGTAAAGCGAAAGCCTCGTCAGCTACCAGTACAAATGGTAGTGCTGGGCCGGTAGTACCGGGGAGTATTTTATCCTCGGGTAGGTCTAACATGTCATGGTAAAGTTTCTGTCCGAAATTTGAACTTCTAAATACATTACTATCAGCTTCTTTTCCAAAAGATCCAACATCGATAGAAATGAAGCAATAATTAGAATCTGCGGCTGCCATAACAACAATTGAAAAAAACTTTTTATAGTTAAAATAGTTAGATCCGCTGTTGTCAGGATTAATTATTCTTATATGTTTACCATCCACTACCAAGCTCCTAAACAGTTTGGAAAATTTGCGAATTTATAGAATTCTTCTGCCACTTTTAAAAATGATTCCTTATTTGGCTCGGGCATTTCAAGTGGTTGCAGTACTTTCCAAATTACTTCACAAGTTTCTTTTATTATTTGTGCAACAGTCGATCTTCCCAGCAAAAAATCGTGAGATAATCTTTTAAAATTCATTCCGGTAGACAAATACCTGAAACAAAAAAAACGTTCAGCATCATCACGTTTGCCCGCCAGTGGAGTTTCTATATGTGGTATAGATAAATTATAATAATTATAATTAATCATTTTCTATTGGGGGCGCCACTATCGGAGCTATAACACCCTAAGCTAAGTTATTTTGACATTTTGTTGATACTTATATTATTTAATTTTACAGTGGATGAATTTCAAAAGAAATGGAAGCACTTAAGAGATTATTACGTAAAAGAAAAAAAACAAGATTATACAAGAAGTGGAAGTGCTGCACCTAAGAAACGTAAAAACTCGTACATTGAATTGCTGCGATTTTTGGATGTGGTGAAAGAGTCTCGGGTCTCATCGGGGAACATAAGCGCTCCGGCAGGTGATAATGACCAAAATGAAAATTCTTTTGATGAAATATCAACTAATACAAACACTTAACCGAGAAATGTAAACGCACAAGAAACTGTAACTGAGAATTTTATTCCACCTCAAATTGAAGAAGTTTCAGGGACCTCCCAAATGAAAAAAAACCGAAAATGACAGCCTTTCAACAGAGTTTAATTACAGCAATGAATAAAAAGCAACAATCACCTAAAGCAGCCGAAGAAGATGCCGACACGAAATTTTTACTTTCTTTACTTCCTCAAATTAAGAGCCTAAATGAAAGACAAAATTGTGAGTTCAGAATCGAAGTGATGAATTTGATTTATAAAATCAAATATCGTAACTCATTTAACATGTCTCATAATCAAACGTATTCTTACAACCATCCTGGCTATACATACGAACAATCACCTACAACACATAGTATACCTACAGGAGATGTGTCACCGCCGATGTACCAAGGATATACTACGAATACAAACAGTGCAAGCTCCTATTCAACCATACAGTCACCTGAATCTATTGAAACTCAAATATTTCAGAATAGATCCACTTAATCGAGATAATAGAGGAAATGTTGCAGCAATTTAATTCAATAAAAAATTAAAAGTTGATTTTTTTTTTCAATAAAAAGTTAATATACTTAGTAATTAATCAATAATGTGTTTCATTTCATATAGTTCCTTAATATTTATCTTACCTTAATGTAACGGTCAGCCTTTCTTCGGGAGGTATAGCTGTTCTAAGTTTTGTATTTTGCTTGGTAATATAGTCCTTAGTTAAATTCAGCAATACATCAAATGATTGTATGGACATACGATAATATTCGAATGCTTTATCTGGATTAAGTCTTAGTTGCATATACAGGGTATGAAATTGCCCAATTGCTAGTCGAAGAGTATTTAAGGGATGAACCCAATATTTACGCTTTCTTCTTCTCTCTTCTTCTAATGCCTTATAAATAGCTATCACTTCTATTGGATCCATCACGAATTCACGACCACACCGTATAAGCACAGGCAGCCGACTGATGATCTGCCACTGAATATTCAGTGTGGCTGGTACCGTATAGAACGGATTGACCGCCGCGGAAGTTCGGCGACGGAAGTTCCGTCTAGTGTGGCAAAGCACTAACCCCCTTACTTATAAAAACATCGCTATGTAGTTGCTAAGTAATGCATAACTAAACAGTGTTTAAGTAATGCTTAAATATTTCTTACTTATAAACGCTACATAGCACCTGTTTAGCTAAGCAATGGATAATGAGGTCGAACGTATTTTAAACTGACAACATTGTACTAAAAAGTATTATGAATGACCTAAATGGCCAAATAGCATGTATCTAGTGCTAAATATCTTGAAATTAAAAAGTAAATATAATACTTTTCTTTGTATAGTACCACCAACTTAACTGTGCAGTTTTCGAGGGCGCTACTGGTCAAGGAAATCAACTACGAACTGTCACAATTTGAAGGAATGTTGTAGTTCTTTTTTCTGCCACCTGAACAGATAAGTTGGTGGGTCTGTAACTAAATCAGCTGATCAGAAATATGGGCGCCATCTTGTTACTTAAAATTTAAACAAGGGTGGGACGGTGTTTAAATTGACAGCTGATTTAAGCAGTACTTAGGTACTGGATAAAGTTATGTAGCGTTTATGAGTAAGAAATTTTGCTAATCAGCGGCTAAGTAATGTTTAAAATTTAAGTAGCGTTTATAAGTAAGGCTGTAAGTGTCTAAACACACTATGCCGAGGATACGCGACGGAAGTTCGGCATGTTTACGCCTGCAATGCTATTTGAATTACTGGCGACACATTATGCCGAAATTACGTTGCGTTTATAGCGTACAGCCGAACTTCAGTCGGGCGTAAGTTCAGCGGAAATTCGGCGACAACGTATTCTGTAGAACACACATTATACGCGACCGAAGTTCGGTTCGATTGCCGACGGAGATCGGGAGCGGGGAGCAGCGGGAGGCAGGCGTGCCCCCGCCCACGCCCCGCGTGTCCGCCCGTAGTGTTTATTTCGCCTCTGTCTGCGCACGAGATGCACGTGCTTTGTTGTGTAATTAAAACGTAGACCGTACTCAATGTTTGATTCAGAAAAAATAATTATCGCGGTTGAATCGCGACCGTGTTTATGGAACAATGGAGATGCAAGTTATAGTGATCGACCAAGGAAAAAAATAGCTTGGCAACAAATAGGTGAAGAATTTTGCGAAGATTGGAGTACTTATAGTGCCAAAAAGAAAAATGAAACATGTTTATTGATTTTATTAAATATTTTTATTATATATCACAAGCGATCATTGTACAATGCGGTCCTGCCAAGCTACCCACCCTCTCCTCATTGTTAAAATATTCCATGAATTTTTGCCTTGCAGTAGTGGCATTTGTGATATTCTGATGTGACGATTCTGATTTATTTATTTATTTTTATTTATTTATTTAATTTACTTACAACGAAACACCAAGAGTATATATATTATAAAATTTTAAAATACATGATAACCAATATTGATTCTGATATATATACCCCTTATGGGTGTTTACAACATTCAATTAAAACACGTAGAACATTATTCTTGTTGAACGACAAATTTTGTCAACTAGAACTTTTTTTTTTTGTAACATTACTTACAAATAATTTGTATACAAAGAAAATAAAAATATAAGGGTATCTATAACTTAATGATTATAAGTACATTAGAATATACTAATAATGCTTATAAGACCCGAAATTGCAGAAAATCATCTATCTAAATACTAGTTTGTTCTTAAAGATGATTAAAGAGTCGTGAAAGATATCAAGATCTTTCACGGAGGCATTTATTTCATTATAAGTGCAGTACATTCTAGGTATTGGGGAGTTACGAGCTAAGTTCGTTTTGGCATGAGGAATGTGAAAGATTTTAGCGATTCTACCACGTGGGTAATTGCCAGGAATTTTCAATGAAATATTTTTCAAGCTCATGGGACAGTCGGTTAGGTTGTGAATTTGTTTATACAGAAATGAGAGATCTCTAATTTTTCTTCGGTCGCGTAATTTAACTATTTTGAAAAAGGACAAGCAGTTAGAATATGGACTTCTGTGCGAAATACCTTGGCTCGAAAAAGCCAAGGATCTAGTAAAGGCTCTCTGGATGCTCGCAATGCGCTGTGAGTGCACAGAGTAGAAGGGGCTCCACACGACGCTCGAAAACTCCAGACAACTACTAACCATAGACCTGTACAGTAATATTTTAGTGTGCAACTTAAATTTCTTAGAATTACGGCTTATGAAACCTAGTTGCTGTGCTGCTTTTTTATTATCGAGTCAATATGAGATCTGAATGATAATTGGCTGTCTATCAACACTCCCAAATCACGGATTTCTTGCACCTCCTGTAGCAACTCATCATTAAGCGCATAGGTTGAATTTATGGGCCTTTTTTTGCGTGTATATTTTATGTAGAAACATTTTTTAACATTAAGATGCATTTGGTTAATATCACACCATTCACTAATATTATTTATGTCACTTTGTATAAGATTAATATCCCTGTCGCTGTTTACTGTTTTATACATTTTTAGGTCATCCGCGAATAATTTATATTTGCAATGTTTTATACAAATGGTAATATCATTTATAAAGATTGAAAAAAGGATTAGGACCTAGGTGGGAACCCTGGGGAACTCCAGACTCCGCTAAACATTTCACTGATTCGAATCCATTAGCCATAACAACTAGTTCTCTTTTTGTAAGATATGACCAAAACCACTTTAAAAATGACCCATAAAATCCCATACGCTCCAACTTTTTAACAAGTAAAACATGACTAACTTTATCAAATGCACTGCTAAAGTCTGTATAAACAGCGTCTATTTGACCGCCCTTGTCTACATCTTCAGTAAGATCAGTAATAAACCCAACAAGATTTGTTTCTACAGACCGACCTTTTTTAAAACCGTGCTGATGTTGCGATAGGAAGCGCGAAGAATATTGAGATACTATCAGACACAGGAGTGCTTCAAACAATTTGGAAAAACAAGATAAAATTGAAATAGGTCTATAATTTTGTACGTCGTCAATGTTGCCTTTTTTGTGGATGGGTATACTTTTCGCCTTTTTCCATTCATCGGGAAATTCTCCCAAAGACAAAGAACGGTTAAATATTAGGGAAAGAGGAAGTGCTAGTGCAGCGCCGCAACGCTTGACTAGAAGACGTGGGATATCATCAGGACCCGGTCCTTTATTAGCATCTAATTGATTGATTTTTTTCAAAATTTCGCGTTCAGTGAAGCTTACTCTGCTTATGCAGTTGTATTGTAGACTATACTCAAATGCACTGACACTAGATCCCACAGCCGTGTTTGAAGTAAATGCGTTAGAAAAATTCTTTGCCAATAAATTTGCTATATCTTTCCCTATCCTAGCTACGTCGTCTCCCAAGTGCATTTCTGCAGGAAGTGACGACCTAGTCCTCCGCCTGTCCCTAACATACCGCCAAAATACTTTCGGATTTTTCGCAATGCTATTTTCTGTGTTTTGGATATAATTTTTGTATAATGCATCAAACATTTTTTTTTGTGGTCTTGCCTGTACGCATTTCTACTAGCACCCAAATATCTTCACAGCTAGATTCCCAGGCGTGTAAACGCGTGGATACATATTTACGTGACACAAAACAGCTATCTATTATTTCGCTACTGTAAATGCTGGAATTTAACCACGTTTCAGTAAATGCCAAAATATCGTAAGAATTAAGTAAAACATTATTCATATCGTTTGTTTTCGTTCTCATGCCACGAACGTTTTGATAATATATAGTAACCATTTTTATATATTATAACAGTAGTATATTATTGGGAATTCTGTCCCACCTTGTCGCTCGGCGAACAAGTTCGCCTTCACGACGGTGTGTCAGAAATTCCCAATAATATACGTTCGATTTCATTGAAAAAATGTAACTGAAACAGGATTCGCTGATAGACAGGGTGGGACAGAAATGCCCATTATTATACGTTCGATTTCATTCGCGACGAAGCTTCAGAATGTGTAAATTTACACGATCAGCTAGATTAAATTAATCTGTAAGTATGGAAAAATTACTAGGTTTGTCTATTTAAATGTTTAAATAGACAAACCTAGTAATTTTTCCAAATATTTAAACTTTTACTTAAACATGCAAATTTAAGTAAAAGTTTAAATGTAAGTGCCTGCTTGTAAGTATAGTCAAGAACCTTGTATGATATATAAAATGTATATATGTATGGATGTATATATAAATCCAATATAAAAAACGATTAACGATTAGATACATTTATTATATTATGTACATATTTTTACTTATCAAAAAATCGCGGTGGATTTGGAAATAACAAGTCCGATGATAATACAAACTTCTGCAGTGCTCGCCACTGCGGAGACTCCGCGTTCGTCTGGACTTTGATGCGGACGAGCGCCTTCTTCCACAGCTCCAGGGAGTCGGCGGCACGCGCGTCCTCCGTCTTATAAACTTTACAGTCGACGTAGTAGTCGCCGTCTGTAGTCGTCGTACGCCGCTCGCACCTGTTGCCCACCCGATTGACGAAAAATGAAGGCAGCTGCTGGTTTCCATCTTCATTGTGCGTTGAGGCGGGATCGCGGTTTTGATTGACTCCGAATATATCGGAGACAGTATGAGGTTTTTTACTGAAACAAGCAAGAAAACCTTTGTTAATTAATGTTCTTTATATTATCCACCTGTTCATCGTTAGCATACAATATATATCAATAGAAAATTATGTTGAATGGTAGACCTATTATGTGCGCACTGTACAACTCGCTGTTTGATCATCTGTACTTTGGTTGATACAATCCCTAATCTCCAAGCCTTTGCATATCGAAAGTGAATCGGCTCGTTCATATCAAACGTGCTCTGTCTTGGATAGGGCCTAAACCCTATCTGTATCAGCCTTTTTAGCATCCCACTGCTGGGATATAGGCCTACCCTCAAAGGGCGATTAGGCCAAGTGCAGGTTGGTGGATTCACATGTGCTATTAAATTTCTTCTCAGGACACATGCAGGTTTCCTCACGATGTTTTCCTTCACCGAAAAGCTAGTGGTATGATCCGTACATAAGTTCCAAAGAACCTATTGGTACAGGCCGGAGTCCGGGTCTTCCCTATGTTAAGTAACGTTATTTTAGCTATCATAAGATAAGGTAATAAAAATAGTACAAATTTATAAGTCAAATTTACCTTGGTGTAGTTGAATCCGTTGTTGATGAACGCGGCTTACGCTTCTTACTGTTGTCTGCAGCGGGTTTGCGAGTGGGTTTGGTGTTCCCTGCTGGCTCCACGCTCGAGCATGATTGATAGTATTCGCACTCAGATTCAGACCTGAAATAAAGAATTAAGATGTAATTATTTACGCAATTGATAAAGTTACTTAACATAAACGGGAGGTCCGTAGCTACTACGTAAGCCGGTTGTGGCGAGGAGCCGTTCTAATTCCTTGCCATCAGATATGTTGAAGCGTATAAAGCAATCATATTATGGTAAAAATAAATAATGTCAAAATAAACACTTTCACACTCATAGCTCATAGCCTGTTGCTTGAAAGAAATCGTTGCAAGTGATAAGGTCGCCCAATGAAATGAAATGTTACTACTTATATTTATATTACCATATTGTTTGATGTGCTATAAAGTTATATTGTATTGTAGCTCTCCACTAAGATTTTCGTGTGTTAGGGCTGTAGCATACAAATTCACGATTTGAAAGGTGAGCCTGGTCCACCCACCCACCAACCCAAGCCCTCTTACTCAGAACCTTAACTATTAAGGTTGGGTGAGCATCAAAAACAAAGTTAATCTGGTTTGTGACTTTGAAGTAAAAAAAAAAAAACTAAGCAGGCTACGGTAATACGTCTGAAGGTACTTACATTTTCCAGTGAACTTGATAAGTAACTGATTGATGGATTGGTGGTGCAGCCTTCGGTGGGTGACAGCGGATCGTTCTTGAATGTTTGCTTGACGGGTCAGCTGGCAGCAGCGCAGGACTGTCGTTGAAGACTGATGGTCCCAATGGCAGCAGAGATAGCGCAGGAGGCAGGGATTCGTTCTTCAGGGCTGGTTCTGTTCTTCTATGATGACTTCTTGCAGATTACTGGATCACTTGCAGGCTTCGATTCGTTGACGAATACGTATTGAAGAAAATGAGCCGCTTATAAGGTGAAAACTCGCGATAATTCACTATATTAAAAATCATCGCTAATGTTTAGGTGATATTGTAAAAACCAACTCTTTTTTTTTGCCGTATTAAACTTAAACAAAATAATGACTAAGTAATTATTTCAACTGTCGATGCAGCGAAATAGTTAGGGTTGATATATTTATATTATTGCGTAAACTAAAGCAAAACAAATACCAAAGACAATGTGTATGTGAGTGCGCGACATCCTTACCTGAAACTGCTGACCGACGCTCGCGGATATTTCGACATCACGTTTGGCAAGGCAAGTATCAAGTGTCGGTTCGGTATAATTTATTGCTTATTTTGAAAGACAGCTGTCTGCACAGTTTTAAAAGTAATTTAAAGCTGTGCAGGCAGCTGTAAATAAAATAAATAATAAATTCAATTAATTAATAAAGTTCAAGAGCGACGCATAAATCAGCAGGTAATATTTAGCATTTTTTTTTTTTTTTTTTTTTTTGTTACACATTTTTTTATTTGTATATATAAGCTATGTTATATAATTATTTTTTTTTTTTAGATACAACCACTTAGACTACTTGATCACAAGATTAATTCTGTAACGTTCACGGCTGTGGTTTGAACCTTGAATTGGATCGTGCATCTATTAATTATCAGGTAATATATATTTTTAACACCATTGTAATAGATTAAATCATTTTAAATTTTTTTTATTTATTTTTTTTTTTTTTTTTCACCATTATATAGAAACTATATTTTTTTTGTTTTTAGGACAAAAATTTCACTACGATTGGGTGATGTGATTTGGTGACCAAAAAATCGGGATAATCCTAAATTGGAACTTGGATAAATTATCAGGTACCTATATTGTAATTTTTTTATTTAAAGTTATTGTTTATAGTAAATCTTTTTTTAATTTTCGCTACAATTACATACGCATGCTAATTATTATTATTTTTTTACAATTTTAGGAAGAACATCACGGAGGATCTTCGATTACTTTGACCGAAAGTGTTAACCTACGGAAGACCGTAAAGCAGTCCTGGTTTGGTGATAAGAAATCCTAGTGCATTACTTAATTGTTTATGCTTAATTGTTTAAACTAATATTTCTGAAACAAGAAAAGGCACTCATAAAAATAGTAAGTATTAATAATCTATTTAAGGTTAAATTCAGTATAAAAGTAGTCGTAGGTCTTAGTTGAAGTAAAAATGCCGCATTGTTCGGTTTGTAAAGTAGATATAGATAATCGTCGGTGGTCCGGTCATTTACGTAGTAATGTTCATAAAAATAATAGCAAAACTCTGATGTATGACAATGTTGAAATAATTGATTCTTCTTTCAAAAGAAGAATTACAAGTTACCGGATCACTGCAACTAATGAACAAATAAATAATTTCCCTGAAATATTTCTTAATAACATCAGTAAACATGTAAAAAACCTTATAGATAGGTCGCTACAAAAGCATACAGGTGTTAAGATTAATTTAGAACTATTTTCTTATTTTCTTTTGTATAAAAATGATGAACAGGAATTGAAATCATTTTCTACAAAAAACTTTATCATACATGTACATTATGACTTTGATTTAATTTATAAACCAGCAATCGAGACCCTTTTAAAGAAAATCGAAGAGTTTCAGGAGAGAGATAGTGGCTGGACGTTTCTGTGCAATTCACATTTAGAAATAAATATTAGTAAGTATCAGCCTCTCAGCGGATCAAAATTTATTTCTTTACCAAAATATATAAGGAATAAAAAGGCATGTTTGAATATTCAAAACAGAGATAAGTATTGCTTTTTATGGAGTGTTGTAGCAGCTTTGTATCCTACAAATAGTCATCCTGAAAGAATTTCGTCATATCCACATTTTCGAGACGTTTTAAATATTAATGATTTGTCTTTTCCAATTACATTTTCTGATATAGCAGTGTTTGAAAAAAATAATCCTTTTTTAAATATTTTTGTTTATGGATTAAAAAATGACAAGATAGTAACTGGGCCTTTGTATAAAACATCAAATAATAAATCTAGAAGCATCCATCTACTATATTTAGAAAATAATACTGATTCTCATTACTGTTTAATTACCAACTTTTCTCGTTTAGTCAGATGTCAGATAAGCAAACATCATGGTAAATTATACTTTTGTGAAAACTGTTTGTTATTTTTCCCTGATTTGCATCAAATCGAAACACATTTGTGTGGAGGAGTTGCCACAGTTTTACCAGAACAGGGATCAATTTTAAAGTTTAATAACTATGAGCGAAAACAAAATATTCCATTCGTCATATATGCTGATTTCGAAACATTGCTTGTACCCAACGTTGACTCGACATTAGACACCGTCAATACGTCATACTTGCAACGACACGTGCCAGCCGCGTTTGCCTATAATGTTGTTTCATCATCAAATAACTTAGTCGATGGGTTTAGGAGCTATCGGGGGGAAGATTGTATTTCGAAATTTATACAATATTTAATTGAAGATGTTAAAGCAATACATAGAACTCTGTCCAAAACCGAGAACATGATATTTACAGAAAAAGATGCTCTGCATTTCGAACATGCTATCACATGTCACATATGTGAAAATTTACTGTGGAACGATAGAGTTAGAGATCATTGTCATATAACTGGTCGATATCGAGGCGCAGCACATCGTCATTGTAATCTGCAGTATAAAACACCTAAATTTGTTCCAATATTTTTTCATAATTTATGCGGATATGATTGTCATTTATTCATTAAAAAGTTAGCTGAACTCCCTGGTCAAATTAAAATTATTCCTAAGACTAAGGAAAAATATATAACATTCTCAAAGTTCATCCCTATTAGTGCTAATGAGATTATACAGCTAAGATTTTTAGATTCCTTTAACTTTTTAGCATCAAGTTTAGATAAGCTGGCGAAAACCATGCAGACAGACGATTTTGTTTATCTACAGTCTCATTTTCCTGATAAAAAACAATTTAGTTTATTAACACGAAAAGGCGTATACCCGTATGACTTCATGTCACATTGGACAAGTTACGATGAAAAATCGTTACCGTCTAAGCACAGTTTTCATAACTCTTTGACTAACGAAAATATTTCGAATGATGACTATGAACATGCTCAAATTGTTTGGAGTGAATTCAACATTACAAATATGGGTGAATATACTGATTTATACCTAAAAACGGATGTACTTTTATTGACAGATATTTTTCAGAATTTCCGAAAAACATGCAAGCAACATTATAAACTCGACCCCGCGTTTTATGTAACTGCGCCTAGCCTATCTTTTGATGCAATGTTACTCAAAACAGGTGTACAATTAGAACTCATATCAGATTTAGCTATCGTGAGGATGATTCAAAGCGGTATTCGAGGGGGGTTGTGCATGTGTTCCCATCGATATGCAGAAGCCAATCATAAATACATGTTAGAATATGATGCTGCAAAGCCCTCCTGTTTTATATTCTATGCTGACTGTTGCAATTTATATGGTTTTTCGCTTTGTAAAGCTTTACCCTACTCTAGTTTTAGATTTCTTAGTCAAGATGAAATGGATAATTTATGTATTGAGAAAATTAAAAGCGATGCTGAATGGGGATTTATATTAGAAGTTGACCTTTTGTATCCTGAACATTTGCATAAGCTTCACAACGACTTACCATTTTGCCCTGAAAAATGTGTACCCCCTGGAGGTAAAACAAAAAAATTAATCGCAAATTTGTATAACAAATATAACTATGTGATTCACTATGTTCATTTAAAAAAGTGTCTAGAACACGGTCTAATTTTACGTAAAGTACACCGAGTTATTACATTTAGACAGAGTCCCTATTTAAAAAAGTATATAGAATTAAATACAAAGTTAAGACAAAACGCAAAAAATTCATTCGAACAAGACTTTTTCAAATTGTTAAATAACAGCGTCTTTGGTAAGACGTTAGAAAATACCGAAAATAGAGTATGTGTTCATTTGGTTAGTAAGTGGTGTGATAAATACAACAAGACAAAAAAATCTATATCCGCTGAGAGACTTATAGCTAATCCTTATTTCCATAGTGCATGTATCCTCACAGAAAATTTAGTTGCAATACAAATGAAACCAGATCGAATCATTTTAGATAAACCTATTTATATTGGATTCACTGTATTAGAGCTTTCTAAGTCACATATGTATGACTTTCATTACAATGTTGTCAAACCTTTTTACGGAGATCGAGTGCAGCTGTGTTACACAGATACCGATTCGTTTGTCTACAAAATTTATACCAATGATTTTTATCACGATCTGAAATACAATTTTTTGCAATATTTTGACACTAGTAACTACACCGATGAAAATGAATTTAACATACCTTTAAAAAACAAAAAAGTACCCGGGCTGTTCAAAGATGAAATGGGAGGACAGTATATTTCAAATTTTGTCGGGTTACGATCGAAACTTTATTCCATAAAGACTCATGATAAAATCATTAAAAAAGCAAAGGGAGTAAAATCGTGCGTAGTGAAAGATTTAAGCATCACAGACTATGAAAATATTTTATTTAATGGTGGTATAATCCGCAAAAAATATATGATGTTCAAATCAATTAAGCACGAGATATTCACTCAGAGTATAAACAAAATTGCTTTATCAAATAACGATGACAAACGTGCGATATCTGTAGATAAGGTATCCACACTTGCCTGGGGTCACTCGGCTATGCTAAAAGATGTGTAAATATTTTTAATAAACAATAATAGAATGTAAGCTATCCTTGTATTATATAACTTAGATATAATCTTAGAATAGGTAAAATTAACGAGGAATATGTGTAGGTGTTTAAATGTAATTGTATATATAAACCAATTGTAAATAAAGTGTCTGTGTAATTATAACAATATTGTCTTATTTATCTATCCGTGTTAAGTTATAACCGCTAGGTATGCTTCATTTGTTTAATAAAATTTAACCAATCTTATATCAAGTTTCAACAAACATACCTACGAATAGCAGGATTTTTATTACTTAAATTGCAGTTAGAAAGTGCTGACGATAATGTTGATAATAAATAGTCTACATACTTTCTTACAGGTTCTTTTATTTCTCTACCGAATTCGATCATGATCATTTTAACTGATTATTCGTGATGATGCAACCAACAGACAGAGAATCTTACAAATTTATAATACTAAGTACGATAAACCAGTATACTGGTAGTAAAGTCATTCTTTTATAAGACGTTTATTTTACAGTACCATGTAATAGATAGAGAGAGCATAATATACATCGTATCTATATTTAAGTAGGTCAGTTCATTGTCCTCCGGCTTTGAGACATAAATGCTTAGTTAGCTTTTTCATAGGTAGTGCCAACGATTAATAATAAATAGATATGACATGCGTTAAAAAATGCATGACCGATCTACTATATTACCGATGATTGATCACTAGAAGATGAATTATAACTATATAAAATTACACTTTTATAGGCTGCCTAAAACTAAAAATCGCATATGATTTTTGCAATATTTTAGTCTCTCATTTCAATCATGAATTTGAGTATATATGCGGTATCTATTTTTTATTGATCTATGGTTATCAAGTCAAGGCAGGGCCAATAATCACTGTAATTGTATTTTTTTGTTATTTCGTAAATATCACTGGCTTCGAGTAGTTGATTAGCACATCATAATCATGACATCGGTAAGTTAATTAATAATAATAAAGTTATTTATTTAATTCGAATTAACACTATGATTGTAACGAAGTGTATATAACAATACTGCTTAGTACATTACAATACATTTATAAATTTATTAACTCTTTGTTTCAGATTACTCAAGGATCAGACAATATAATATTCAGTCAATATGCCCAGGATCAGGATTATTTAAATGAAGCTGAGTTTAACGAGATGCGTTGCCATGAAGCTGAGTGCAGTACGAAATTAAAATTGGGGACGAAAGATAAGAGCCTGAAACAACGACGTCGAGAAAAACAAAAAAAACCAAATTCGTTAAAATCTTTCGTTATGAGTCGGCTCCATCAGCGAGGACTTAAGCTAATAAAAATTCAGGTCATAGACCTGTGTAATAACGTTCAAGCCAGTGACAGTGACAGTGACAGTGAAAATGTTTTGATAAAGGCACAATACATTGTTAAAGATGTTGTTGATAGCGTTATGGATGAAACAGAGTGTTTAGTTAAGAAAATATCTAAGTCTTTAATTGACAACGATTTCTACAACCTGTAGTTATATAGGTTTAGTATTACATTGCATTGTATTTTATAAAATACCTTACATAATGAAGTATGTAAAATAAATGAAAAACTATTTACTTAAAAATTGTTTTATTCATTATCTAAAACTAGCAAGATAGGTACACATCTATTTTTGCTCTATATGTTTTCTCAAACATAATACATTTTTAAGCGCACATTGATTTGAATGCATAATACAATTTAAATTACTTCTTCCACAGTATTTCTTATGCAGTTCAGCTAAATTAGGACATTGATTTTCATCAAGTTCTGATATATTACAATTATGCACGCCTAGGTTATTTATCCATTTTACTTTCTCCAAACCCTTAACTAAAATTTTTTTATTTTCTAGGTATGGAACAATTAAACGTAGGAATTCTCTGTAGTCAATATATCCTTCGCTCCAGTAAATACCTCTATTTCTTTCCAACCATTTAACTTGCTTCTTTTCATCTCTTGTCAAATACTTAAACAGATATGGAGGTTTTATCAAAAACGTTTGTGTATAGTCATGAGTGGCGAAAGCTAATTCTTTAATTATAAAATTATTATGTAAATCTTTAAAGCCTTGAACATCCAATATAATAGTATCAGGATTCATGATAGTTTTTTCACAGTATTGCTCAACGGCTTATACTCAATTATGCAGTCATTCAAAATAAGGCAATATGCAGAAGTTTGATTGGGTATATCCGTATTGCTTTCAATTTCCACTCTCACATCCACAACAGGACCAGCCTTTAGATTATCTATTTGTCTCGAACAGTCTACTACAAACAATGGCGCTATGTCTTTAAATTGTTTTTCACTTAGTAAAGGCTCCGAACGACGTCCATAGTACGACTGTTGAAATCTTGTGTACTGCTCGTATAATAAAGCAAACCTGTTATGTGCAAAATTTGCATTTAGATTTTCATATGGAAAGTAGGATGAATTTAGGTAGACTCTAATATTGCGAATATTACAGTGGTCAAACTGAGACATATCAGCAGTCGGATGGTTTTTTCTATTTGTCTGTAAACCAATGACTACATATCTTGGTTTTTCTATTTGCGATGAAGTTTTGATAGACCACGTATGTTTTGTAGTTTTAGGTAATACAGGGTTTTCGTACAAATTCCAGTTTCTAAAAATCATCTGAAGTGGTCGATCTTTTTCCAAGACTTTAAGTAAGCCTATTTTTTCTTTGTCTGACACTTTAACATGCGGTACACGCCATATGATTTTATTAATCTGAACGTCCTCTACTACTTCACCAGTGTTAAGTTTTACAGAGTTCAAGTTAGTATTACTTCGCAACAATATTAATTCATGTCTACAATTTATTACGACCTTTTTAAAATCTTCAGCAAAGCCTAAAATATTACAAAGAGGGATGGAAGCAGAAAAATTACCACCATGAATATTTTTTATACCATCTATATTCCAACCCCAAGCATGAGATATTTTTGACTCACTCTCGTTCATCGATATTAACGATTTTATCGTAGTTGTAACACCTGCATTTTTTACATTATCAATTTCCACTCCGTTTAGTTCATACCTTATATCTTGAAATAAGTAGAGTAGAGAATTATTCGTGAATTGCACGCTACTTGCGATATCCTTTGAATCATTTTTCTTAACGATCACAGTTCCTTCTAAATAAAGAGTGCTTGCTGACGGTAGTATGTATAGATCTTGTTGGTTGATAGGTATCCGAATTTCATCATTCCTGTTGAAACTTGTTACATATGGCTTGTACGAATGAAATTCAATTCCTTCGACGGTGTTGTCATAGGTTGGAGCGGATAATACATCTAAAATATTCATTTTAGCAAACCGATTGCCTTAAGAAACGCCTTATTGTCTTTTGTCAATTTTATTTTCTTTTTAGAGCGATCTCTTCTTTGCTTGATAGCTTGAGTAGCACTGATATTTTTAGATTGTTGGTGCTCATATTTATTGTAGTCAATCATTTTTTCTTCTCAGATGTAGATACAGCTGTACTTCTTCACCGCGTAGATTTATTAAACTATTGTTTATGTCAAGCAACCTGATATGTATACAGCTTATGTTGTTCTGATTGATTGGAAAGTATATTGCGTTTTTCGGGATTTCTATAATACGGTATCCGGGAGGTACGTTGAGAGCAAATTCGTGCACAATGTGGCTGGGTTCTCCGTTTATGTATGAGCCGCTAACAATATCACATTCAATCCTGATCACGGTCGTAGGCAAAATGTTGACTGGAAACTCTGACACATGCCATTTATTTGCTTTCAAGATCTGCTTATTAAAGCCTAATAAACCTCTAAAAGTATCATCTTTAGTAAAATTAATATTTTTAGAACAGTACAAGGTAGTTTTCAAAGTATTGTTATTGCACTGTAGTTTAATTGTAGCATCTTTTATTTCAGATTTTAAATAATCACCAATATCTTGTAACTCGTAGCTGCCTTCTGGTATTTCAATTAATTCACTGGAACCATAATACAGCTTATTGTTTCTTGTGTCAATGTTTGGAATAGAATTAAATGTTGAGAAATGTAACAAGGCGCACTCATACTGTCCGTATAACTGCAACGAGTTAGGATAGTAAGTAGTTAAATCTGACGAATTTCCTGTTATCGACAATGTGAGAGACATTTTGCTAATGATTGAAATAAAAGAAATCATAAGATTTATACGTTTTTATTCCAAAAATTCTGTAAGTATTTTAAACATAAGTGACCACAATTTATAGTATCGAATTTCTGAAATCTTATGTAATTATAATAAACATTACAATTTTTAAAATACCGCATCAATTCCATTGGAGGTTTCAAATCACCATAACTATCAAAATATTCACAATACTTATTAACTTTAACATAAGCTACCCAATGCGTTCCTTCATTTTTTGAATCATCTAGGTTAACGATACCACATTCTCTTCGTTTTGGCGTCCTTGGTAACTGATCTTTCATGTAGACTCCTCGAAAGTAGGGGATGTCGCTAGCGTGCATTTGGATATCTACATTAGTTAAGGCACGACTGGGTAGCTTTGTATTCAGTTTTTTTGAGATTTTATAAACAAACCTTTACCATTTTTATATGATTTAATATATAAACCCTTGCCTACGGCTAAAGCCTCCATAGTCTTATTATGTCGTTCTGTTTCTTTCAAACTTTCTTGAGCTGCTTTGTAATCGTTCACGGTTTTTGCTATGCCAGCTGCACCACCAGCTAAAGTTCCTAAAGCCGATAAGCCTGCAAAAATTGGGATTAACGGCAGAATTCCTCCAGTTTTCGGTATCGGTATTACTCGAGGTACTCGAATTTTAGGAATGCGTTGGATTCTTTTTGCAATTGAGTAAGCTGCGTTTACTAAAGTTTTATTACCCTTAGGCTTCATTTTTTTAATTTTTGATCTTATTTTTGACACAAAACTGTTAAAAGTTTTAACACCGGCACCTGACTTTAACTTGGCTTTCATAATTTTACTCACTAACCATGAGCTAAGTTTTTCACCTTTCCCAGCGTTTTTTGATTTAAGTCTTTGTTTGGCCATGTTTAATAGTTGTGAATCTGCTTTATGACGATTTATTAAGTCAGGATGGCTTGCGTAGGCAATGTCGTGATGCATACAAGCTTCGTCTAATTTATTCACGCCTCGATCACCTCGCAGTAATCGTTTTCGAAGTTTTGTACCCGGCCCGCAATAGTTGTAACCAGGTAAATGTAATTCAAACGGTAGATTATTAATTAAACTATTAACTAGTCCACCACCTTGCATTGCTTGAAGTATAATGAAAGAAATTTGTCAAAAATATTAATTATATTACTAGCCTACTATTGCTGATCTGTTAATCCAACTATTTTCTTCGTTGCTCAAACCCAACCACTTGACATACAGTTTCTGGCCTCTTTTTTTTAAAACCTTTTCTATCAAATAGATATTTGGACAGTAAGATTTTTGAAGTTCTTGTTCGTAAAAAGTTCCTAATATTGGTTGCTTTTGCTGATCTTCTATAAGATAGGTCACTGGTATAGTCTTATTGATCTTTTTAATTCTAAATAGTTCAGTTGACCAGTTAGGAGTATAGCCTTTCTCGAAAATATGTTTGTATTTACTGACTCGAACATTATCACCAACTTTGAACTTAGGTTTGCATTGAACGGATACATGTTTGTGTGATTTTTTAATATTGGCTTTTATTATAGACTCGTTAAATTTTTTAACATCGATTGGTTTAAAGTTTATTGTACGATGTTTTGTGTTATTATAGGTATCCAGCGTATCTTTCAATTCTCTGCCTAACCACGTATAGTTTCCATTAAGGCTAAAACATTTAAAGAGTTTATTTTTAATAGTTTTAATTACTCGCTCTACAATTGAAGCTTTCTTAGTAGAAAAAGAGGAGTAGTGATTTATGTTATATTTTTTCATAAGCGTTTGGAATTCCGCGTTATAAAATTCGGTTCCTAAATCAGTTTGTAAGTGAACTGGGTTACGCTGGCTTATAGCCAGTATTCGCTCAAATGCTTGAGTAACACTGTGTTTATTTTTTAGTTTTAATGGTTCGGTCCAAGCGTACTTTGAGAAACAATCGATTACCACTAAAATGTAATTATAGCCTTTATTATAACTTTTTAAGTTTTGCATGTCTATAAGATCAGCTTGCCACAAGTCATCGATCCCTTTTAGTATAACAGAACGTCTAAGAAAATTTTTCCTTGCTGATTTGTGAATTTCATTTATAATTTCTTGTTTTGCCATTGCGCTGAATGTTTTGTTTCAAACAATTGTTCTACTTCTGCTTTGGTGTAGAATTTTTCTTCCAAATGAGTTAAAATCTCAGATGTCTTCGCTTTTAAATAATTTTCAGTAGTACTTCGAGCATCTGATATAATTCTTGAGCGTAATGAGCCAATCAGTTTATTAACGTCTTGTATTATTGTATCTCTAACTTGATCTACATATTCCTTGCTAACAGCATCATCTGCTTCTAGAGGCAGTCTGATTCCTCTCAACCTAGACGTTTTCAAATCGAAATCTCCGTTTTCTGATTTTAACAAAGCGTTATCACTAAACTCAAATAATTCTGATAAACGCATTCTTTTATGGATATAGTGTCCGAATTTATCTACATTCATATTTAAGATGTATTGTATTGAAAGGTTGATAATTAAATGAACAGTGCACATAATATATCATTTATTTATTAATAATTTTACTCTCACGTAACTCTTCAATGATAGATATGATTTCATTATCTAAGCCAGTGTTTCCAGCATCTCGAGATGCAATCAATAACTTTAATCGATCTACTAGTTCATTCGGATCATCCCAATATATAAAATCTACATTTTTCTTCCACATTTTAGTCAAAGGTAGGCCTTCTCCCTTATATTGATCATCTTGTTTCTTATTTTGTGAGGTGAAAAGAGGTTTGATAATTTGCATATACTTTTGTCCTTTATTACTTTTGATTGGTTTAGTAGGGTCAAAATCTCGACGATGTGCATTCGTATCAAGTAGCATGGACTTATAATATCGCAAATCACTTTCAGTAACCAAATTTAAGTCTACTTCCTTTTTCAACAACAACTGTTTTAAACCAGGAGTGTTTTGGTATTTGCGTTCCGCTACTATGATATAATCGTTGCTGATTGTAATACAAGCAGAGCCTAACATGAGTTTCTTGCGCTCGGTTCGGACACCAAATGGAATATCTATCGGTGCATCTTGAGAAACTAACCCGGATGATGTATCGTCGTCTTCAATAGCATCAGCTGATTCATATGAAATATTACTCGTACTATCAGATTCATTTTCATCTGACTCGTTATCGTCAACAATGTTTCTTTTGCTATCACAGTTTTCGTCCTGTTTTTTTTTTCAATATGAGGAATTTCAGGTTCTGTTGGATAACGAGGAAAAGCAGTTTGCTTACTGATGTTAGCTATTACGTTGAGAGGTTCTGTTACAGGTTTGAAAACTGATTCCAGCGCTTGATTATTTTCGATTTCAAAGTCTCTCATTTTTCGAACTTTTCTTTTTACAGCTTCTGCAGCATCAACGATCTGTTTTTTCAACATTTTTTCCATAATAGTAAAAAGATTGTAATCGATTAAGAGTCGTCTGAAGAATAAAGATATTGAGAAGGTAGTATTCCTTAAATATATATTATTGATCAAAGACTACAAAAGTGTCCAATTTATTTCTATAGCATCCGTTATTTTTGGAACAATCTTTATTAATTACAACATAGTTAAAAGGCTCACTCCATATCGTTGAGCACATTTCACGAAAATCAAGCCAACTCATGTCAGTATTAACGTGTTCTTCATAAACATGTTTCAAATTAATTTCGTCCTGTTTAAAAAGTATGATTAGGTTGGCATTATCTCTCACTAATTGTTTAGGGACCTTACTGTAAGTTTGATTTAGGTAAAAACAGTCAATGCCTTTATGTCTTCCCATAGCAAAGTAATCACGCATGTTATTCTGATTTTCGCAGGCAACATCGTCAAATATTATTACTGAGTTGGGTTGGGCATCTTGAACTTTTAATACTTCCTCACTTCCTTGATATTTCTGAAGTGAAACACCGGGCACTTGTTGTAAAACTTTTTCTAAAAATATATACTTAGGTTGGTACAGAGTTTTTGAATAAACATAAATATTTTGAAATTTTAAACCATTTTCGTGTAAGAGAAGTCCAATCAGTAAATTTGTTTTTCCACAATTTGACGGTCCACAAATAATGCACCGAACTGTGTTTGGTAATAATTCTCCATGCCGAAAATCAAACTTAGGAAAATCATCGCAGATTGTGTTTATCTGCAATGAATGGGGTTGTTTGACAAATCTCATGTTTGATGCGTGTTGCGGTTTGATTGGTAATGAGCAAGCACTATAATAACATAATCATTTATGAAAGAAGAAACTGATGACTTCCTGTTTCATAATTCAATGAAATCGAACGTATATTATTGGGAATTTCTGACACACCGTCGTGAAGGCGAACTTGTTCGCCGAGCGACAAGGTGGGACAGAATTCCCAATAATATACTACTTATAACACCAACAATGTACTAAAAACAATGAAATCTACACTTAATTTTTGAACGTTAAGAAGTTACTGTCCACGGTGCGTATTAAAATTGCGGCGCTAGTTTCGTCCTTCCTTGCATATATCCGGCCGTCACGAACCCAGACAAACTTGTAACTCAACTCCTTCGCCTTTTTCCTCGCAGCGGCGTGGATTGCCTTGTTGGTTGGACTCAAGTGTTCAGAAACAAAAACGGGAACACTGTTTCCACCAATACCCAGGTGGGCCGAGCACAACTTGTCTCGGATGTTAGTTTTGTTGAACCTCTGAACTGCTGCAAGTAGATTATCGCGCATAAGTCGGGTCCGCAGCTTAAGGATTATGGTGCGAGGTCTATCGCTTTCCTTATTCGGCTTCGCCACTCTCGATACGTGGACGATGTCATTATTGGAAATAGAGCATTCTGTCTTCTTAGAAAGTTGTTCTACAATTTTGAGGACATTCTCTGACCGGCTTTCCGGTATACCTTTTATCTCCACGTTGCACTCGCGCTGGTGCTGCTTCATTTGGTTCAGTCGTCCGTTTAGACCTTTTTCCAGCTCTACGACCTTCGAAGTTAGCTCTTCATTGCTTCTCTGGAGTTGGTCTATGACAGTCGATTTCTCTTCTAGACATTTTTTTAATTCTTCGTAGCCGGTGTTAAAAAACAAGAGCGACTGCTCGAACGAAGAAACTTTTTCGGCAACGTTTTGCATCTCCTTCGTAAGGCCTCTCATTGCCTGAGATATTTCTTTTCGTATAATGGTTCGAATGTCTTTGTCGTTTTTATTTGCACTGTCGGAGTCGGGAATCTCGGAGGGAGCATCTCCCGAAGACGCGCGGCGCATTTTGGACTTAGAGGCGTTGCGCTTGGTGACGTTCTCAGAACCGCTCGGTGCCTGAGCCCCAGATCTCACAGGCGTTTTGGTGTTGTCCTTTTTTGGCCGTCTGCTCGAGCAACCACAACAAGTCCAATTTGTCTTCTTTTCCGAGGAGAACGCATTAAAACGCTTCACGGTGATGTTGCAGAATTCTAAGTCGAATTTCACGTCACAACTTGAGCAAACCATAAATTGATTAGTTTTGATTTTATTATGGCATCCTCCGCAAATCGAAGACATCGTGACGCTTTATATCACTGGTGCAGAGAACTTGTCACAGAATGCGTAGTAGTAGTAGTCGATAGCGCGGCACGTAGCAGAATATGTACCAGTAGTCAAGCGAGCCACAGCTTAGCTAGAAGTAATCGTAGAATTCGCGTTCCGAGCCACAGCTTAGCTAGCAGTAATCGTAGGATTTGCGTTTCGAGCAAAAACTCAAACACCCTCAGTTGATTAAAAATTATGGGAAATATTTCTTGCAAAAAGCATATTTTCCCGATTAATCAAATGTCACAAATATGTCACTTGCACTATTCTTGACGGTTTTTAGCACTCTCAATTACTCAATAATCACTTTAGACAACAATTTGCTAATTATTTCGTCGCGTAGCAAGAATAACGTCTACCTTCGAGAACATCCCGCAGTTATTATTCTAATGATATAGATTCTAAGTTGTGTTCAAAAAATTGATCCTTATAGTTGTATCCATCCGTTTTCTGATGAAGTTGTGAAGAACGCAAACTGAGTTGCATAATCAGGAGAAGTCAAAATTGGAGTATGTAGGATTCTCCATTTATTACACAAAACACCAAATGTACATTCTACACACCTTCGTGCCCTGCTGAGACGATAGTTAAATGTACGTTTTTCTCTGGTTAAATTATTACCTGGAAATGGTCTCATTAAATGTTTGTCAAGAGCAAATGCCTCATTGCTTACTATTACAAATGGAAGCCTTGGTTCATTTGTGTTAGGTAGTTCTCTATTAACTGGTAAATTTAATGTTTCTCTTCTCAATCGGATTCCTAATATTGATCTTTTGAAAATGGCACTGTCGTAATCACCTACATCAATCATAATAAAATTTTAATTGGCATCAGCAAGAGCTAACAATACAACTGAGAAATTTTTTTTATAATTGAAAAAACGAGAACCGGATAGTGCTGGGCACACAATCCGCACGTGCTTGCCGTCTAGGGCACCAATGCAATTTGGAAACTTTGTTGTAGAAAAACAAGTTTCTGCAATGTCGAGCCACATTTCTTCTGTAGGTTCTGGCACTTCAATTGGTTGTAATATCTTTCAAATTACAACACATGTTTCTTTAACTATACGAGCAATTGTTGATCGGCCTATTAAAAAATCCTCTGATAAATTTTGGAAGGTCATTCCAGTTGACAAGTACCTGTGAACAACAATAATATTCTGTTAGTGTAAGTTGGTTATTACTAAATATATATATATTAGGTCCTTACATATGAAATTGGCGTTTTGTATGGGAGGAACAAAAAGTCGAATATTTTTTAATATAATATATTTAATTAATCAAAGTATGAACCATTATTTTCTATGCACTTTTGCCATCTCATAGGTAGTTCATTGATCCCTTTACTAAAAAAACCAGTCGGACGGGAATCAATAAAATCTTTGAAGGCGATTTGGACTGCCCCATCGGAGTTGAATTTTTTCCCTTGCAAGAAGTTATCCAAATTTCGAAAAAAATGGTAATCTGTTGGAGCAAGGTCCGGGGAGTACGGAGGATGTCTTAGACTTTCCAATTGAAGCTCTTCTAATTTAGTAGCCGTCTGTAGCGCAGTGTGTGGTCTAGCGTTGTCGTGAAGCAGCAGTGGCGTGGAGCGATTGACCAGCCTAGGTTGTTTAGCCGCTAGCTTTTCCATCATGGTTTGCAATTCCTGACAATAGACATCAGCCGTAATAGTCTGGCCAGATTTGAAAAAACTGTAATGAACAATACCGGCACTAGTCCACCAAACGCTTACAAGTAACTTTTTTGGGGTTAATTTTCGCTTGGGGCAGGATTTGGCTGGCTGGCCAGGATCTAACCATTGCGCTGAGCGCTTCCGATTATCGTAAAGAACCCATTTTTCATCACAGGTAATGATTCGGTTTAAAATACCTTCATTATTGTGCCGGTTTAGTAATGTAACGCAGCAGTCGACGCGCGTTTGCCGGTTTGTTTCAGTCAATTCGTGAGGTACCCACCTTTCAAGCTTTTTAATCTTCCCAATTTGCTTCAAGTGAATTAAAACAGTTTTATCACTAACATCGCAGCCTGCAGCTAACTCGGACGTGGTTTGCGATGGATCCGCTTCCACAATAGCCTTCAACTCTTCATTATCAACTTGAGTCTCAGGCCGTCCACGGGGCTTGTTCTGCAGGTCGAAATTCCCAGAACGAAAACGTTGGAACCAAAAACGAACTGTGTTTTCTTTTGCAACACGACCGCCATACACATCATTCACCCTTCGAGTTGTTTCCGCAGCACTAGTGCCACGGCGGAACTCGTACTCGTAAATAATGCGATATTTAAGGTTTTCCATTTTGTAAAATGAGTGACGCAAACAGAAAAAAACCAGAAGAAAAAAAACAAGTGAATGACGATCATCGAAGCACAAATACATGAGTCTATAGCTGTACAAATTTGAATTTGGAATTCCTTACCAAAGAGGAGAAATTCGTGATTAAAGTGGCCAGTACGAAAAACGCCAATTTCATATGTAAGGACCTAATATATTTCTTTATTTCAGTTGATGACTTACAAGGGATTACTACGTAAGAGAACAGAAAAAAGACAGTTTAAAGAGTGGTAGTGCCGCGCCAGCCAAGAAGAGAAACACTTCATATTTTCAGATTTTATCTTTTTTGGATATCACTATAGAACATCGAAATACTGATAGCAATCTCAGTTTACCCGAAGATGAAAATAGTACCAGTTGTGATTCGCTACGGCCAACTACTAGTCCACCGCGACTAACTACTCCACCATTGCTACCGTCGAACACACTAACCAATTCCGAGCGTAATAACAAGAACTTAACACCATTTCAAAAATCTATATTAAATAGAATGTCAGTCAATGAAGAAAATGATCCCGACAAAAATTTTTTGCTATCCTTATTACCCGATATGAAAAAAATGTCAGACATTGAAAATCACACATCAACAGTCAATCTGTGTCCTTTAAGAGTAGCGTACGTACGTATAATATCACATGGAATACAGTCAGGTGACAAAATATGCCTTCTTGTGCATTTGCGAACAACACAAGAAACCAAAATAAGAGTTCAGGCATCACATTTCACAGGTAAGTACTTATTTATCAAGTTATTTTGTCAGAAATAAAATAATTTCAGAATACATTGCAAAATAATTTCCCATTTTGTTGTAATTCCCTCGTTGGAAGTAATTTATGATGTTTGTTCAGCGGACACGATCACTTTGAATTATTCTAGAGTTCTTTTGATCATAATAATCGTAGGTTCGAATCCTGCTCGGTAACTAATGAGTTATTATTTATTATCAATAATGATGGTAACCGTGCCTTATAAAATAGTAATCTTTGTATGTTATTTTGCAGGTCTCACTACGAAAGTGAATATTCACAAAAAAACTGTCACTCAGTAGTAGTCGAAGCACCAAAGGCTCAGCACTCAGCAGCCAAAGAAGAAGGTGCAGAAGCGCAAAGCTCCGGATTCACGAGACGGTGTAACCACTTCCAAGCCTACTGGATCAAAATCCAGGTAATATTCTAATACTCAACGTTGCCAATTTAGCGACTTTGTCACTAGATTCAGCGACATTTTCGCATGAAAAGCGACATTTTGATGGCTTTTAGCGACAAAAATAATTTAACGACTTTCTTAGCGACTTTTTTATAGTGGTATTACTGACTTCATAAACGAATATCCATCGTTTTTTTCTGTACATACTAATATGTACTCTATTTCATTGAAATAAGATCCGGTTTTGTTTATTTAGTTTAATTTGCTGGCAAATCAAGAATGACTAAAAGGCATAGGTATAGTACCTACCGTCAATCATCGTTCTAGTATATATCCCTTTCTCATGTTTGGTTTTGTTATTATTCATCCGTCATTCACTCCTTATAAGAAATCTGATATGGTCTGTTGCTAGCGAAATAATAACGTAATCGAACATTTGTCTCAAACAATTGCGTTTTATTAGTGTTTAGTGAGTTATCGATAATGGAATTACCGGTAAAGAAGAAAGTTTATAGCCAAAAGTATAAAAAGGAATGGGAAGATTCTCCTGAATATAAAGGATGGCTGGCTCCTGTACAAGGGAATGATATTAAAGGTATGTGTCGTTACTGTCAAACCGAGTTCTATGCCAAAATAAGTGACATAAAAAAACACGCTGAAACCAAAAAACACAAGAAAAAAGTGAACATAAAATGCACTCAGCAGCCCTTGCCAGTGCAAAAAATAGTTGATGGCGTGAAAAATTCCAGTAAAGCAGAAGCATCACTTGCCCTTTTTATTGCATATTATATAGTAATACTTTTAGTTTTATAAATCTGTGTGTTGTGTTCATTTAAATGCTATATACATTGTAGTTCCCTACTTAAAATCGTACCAGATAACAGTACCTATAACTCCTTTAACTTATTGTACAATGGAGTAATAATTTTAGATATCTATTGTCAATCCCCTACTGTACGTACTTTAGGCTCAGCATTCTGCACCCAGTCTAAACAACCTTCTTTGTTATACTTATTTACAATAAATTAAATATTTATGTTTCTATTTACAGTAAAAATAACAACGGAGCAAAACGCATAATAGAACTTTTCGGCTTGGAAGAGGATGTTGTGCAGCCACCAGCTTCATGCCCTGACCTTGGTTCGTCCCTCGTAAGCCGTGTCGACAATGGGAAGGTGAGGAGGAAGGCGGACTTGACAGGAAAAATTTACGTGGACGTTCAAGTCTACGATAAGACTGACGCGGCCTCCACACCTCGCGAGGGTCGGTTGAAGAAGGCGTTGCTCGCGCTTAAATTACAATTAGACCAGGGAACTCAGCAGTGGAGTGCGCTGCAAAAATTTATGCAACAAGCGCATGAGTTATTTAATGACTGTTTACTGTAGTGATAACATTAATTTACAATAGTTACTATTAATTTTTGTACTAATTAAGATACCAATAAAATTTTCCAGAGGGACTTAATTAATTTAGGAGAAATTTGATGTATACATCAAAGCCTATGCCATGGCTACGGTCGGCTCGCACTGACATTACAGTAACAACGTTAACGAAGTATGTTAAAAAAAACGTATGGTTTCTAGCAACTCTTAACTTGTTTACTTTCTTAGAAAGGGACATTTAACATATTTTACGATGCCAATGTCAAACAGGGTTTATCGGTTTACTTGTGTGTCTAAATTACCTTTACCAAACAATTAAAATAATAATAAAAATAATGTTTATTTTGCATCAATTACATGTAATATTAATATACATAGTAACTTAGTAACATATTCATTATAACATACATACACTATAGTATAAGTATTAATGAAAAAACATAAATGTGTTAGATTGTTCTCTAGCTATCGCAGTAGGATTCCCTGTGTTTGCGATAACTAGACTCTTCCAAGGAATCAACATAATTAGTTAATTACACACAGAAAATATTTCAACTTATAAAATAAGTCAAGACCACATAGAATTGATTCGGTCCCATTCGCAGTCATAATAAAAATCCCAATACATCTCAGTTTATGGGAATTTACAGGCAACTATTTCATCATATGCAGTTGCGTTCTTCCTTTAACCTCCTAAGACCCGGCGGTCATAATTTGGAACAAAATAAAATATGGCGCACGGTCCTGACTTTTTCAAAACGTGACTTTCTATAGAGGACGAAAGGCCTAAAAAACTAACAAAGTGTTTTACTCAGTATATTTTAAAATCTTGCAGTTCCTTCATACTTTAATCTGTGTAAAACGAAACGCTATTCATCTGTCTTTGTCAAACTATAAATTTAGTGACTACGAATTAAATGCATTGCTCTGTGTTTCGTTGATCGTTCTACAAGATGGCAGACCATGCGGGCAGGGGTAAGTAAAATCATTAATTTCATAGATATTTTTTATCAATTGACCCAACTTTTATATGTTAGTTTTAATGTAAACATTTTGATTACTGCATTATTTTAACGCGTTACCAGTTTTTGTTATTATAAAATGGGATTTAATTATTTTGTTCCGAAAATGGAACATTCGTCTCATAATATAAAAATAGGTAGTTATATTTTGTTCCTTAAAAGGTACTTTCGTTCCCAAGTATATAAAAAGACATTCACAGGTCGTTCCAAAAAACGTTACTTCGGGCTCAATTATTAACATGGTTCAAATGTTAAGTTGCATACAAAAAAAATTTATAATATGTCGAAATTTTACTGATGCTATAAGTACTTATCGCTTTTTTGTTTGTTTTAGTCTTACGGAATGATGAACTGAGTGCAATACTGAATAATTCAGAATATGAAGATGACTCTGATAATGGAGAACCTAGTTACATTGAGCCAGATTTTTTACCCGACAGTTCTTCTGATTAGGACAGTATTGCAGAATACAATGAGACCGATAATTTTGAACAAAATCCCATTCGAGGGCGGCCACATACTCGATTGGGTAATCATACCCGTACACGTGCTCGCACTCGTGGTGGTATCCGTCGTACCGGTCGTTGTCGCACTCGAGGTCGTGTTGCTGAAAGAAGATCTAGGTCTCCAAGTCCATCTTTTTCTTGGAGAAGAATTAACTTTAGCAAACCTACGCCAGTTATTTTAGAACCATCCTACCTTCCATCTCACATTGGGGCCTTGGATTGGATTTAACTGATAGAATGCTGGCTGTGTGCCCTGCTCGAGGTCGTACAAAAAAATGGACAGTTCGATTCATTGCACATTTCTTTGATTTATCCACCACAAATGCGTAGATTAAGTAGAAAGAAGAAAAACAAAGAGAAGGAATTCGTGTCCATAAAATTATGCAGCTACGGGATTTTAAAAGAGTTATAGCAGGAAAATTGATTGAACAAAATTTGTACAAGGAAAATGATCCACCACTTGACGAACTTGGATTATCTGAAAAGCAGCAAGTGCGTCCTAGAAGAGGCAGACCAAATATAACACCGCTGCCTTCCAATGCAAAACGCTATTATGGAACTGAGCATTTGCCAGACTATTGTAAGCCCAGTCGCTGTACAAGCAAAGGTTGTAGTAAAAAAACAACAGTTATGTGTTTAGGCTGTCAAATACCATTATGTTTTACCCAAAACAGAAACTGTTTCAAAATGTTCCACACCTCGCATTAACTGAGCCAAACAGTGCTTCAATGTCTTACGTAAAATATTATTATTTTGTTATAAAGTTCGTTCTTTTTATTATAGTGTGAACTAGCCCCTACTTCTTAAAGTACGAAAAGGTAAACATATTTGCAATCGTTTGTTTTTAAGATTATTTCACACCCAAAGAGACTGTTTTATTACCAAGGTTAAATGTAAGTGTAACTAAGATTTTATGTCATTGTTAATTAATATAAAGAAGATAAGGCTCTAAAAAAGACTATTATTTGTAACAGATCTCATTTTTTGTAAGTTTTGTTAATTATTTAAATTTTTTATTATTATAAGTATAAAATCCTAAGTTGTTTTTTCATACACCTCCACATACCAAATGTTATTTTAATATCTCATATTAAGCCCGGATGTTCCAAAAACGGAACAAATTGTAGTTATTTCTAATCTAGCGTTGAGTATTCTTAACAAAGTACTAAAACAACTTTGTTCTAGCAAAAATAGACAATATCATTTATACCTTATTACAAGCACATAAAGGTTCAGGACTCAACGGTGTCAAAAAATTTGTTCCATAATTAGAACACTGGGGCTTACTGATAAAGACGATTTTCAATTAGTCAGGTGTTAGGAGGTTAAAGGAAACTATTCCTCTAGACATTTTTCAAATTCTTCATAGTAGAGCATTTTGACAGTTCCAAGCCTTTACATCTTGGTCTTTATGAATAACTTCGTTAAATATATGACAGATTTTGAGGATGAGTACGAGAAAGGGGAGAGGGAAAGCAAGAGAAGGAAAGATCTTATAATAAAAATCACTCCAAAACTTACTATATATAAGCACGCACCAAAATACCAGGCCGTAAAAATATTTAATGAATTGCCTCAATATTTAAAGGAAGAAAAGTCTACCGATCGAATATATTTAAACGGAAACTTAAAGCATTTCTTTTGGAAAAGAATTATTATAATATTAACGAATATTTTTACATAATTTTAGGTGCCTACCAGTTCTAGTGACAAAATGTAAATGTAATATATTTTTACCGAAACATAAATAATAATTTGCTATCAATTTTAAATTAAATCCTAGGGTATATATTATTTAAGGATTTATAATTAATATTCAAATACAATGTACTTTGTTTTTGAATAAATAACTGAAACTGAAGCTATAAATAATACAGTGTTTAGAAGTTCGGACATTGAATCAGTTGAACCTGAAAAACGTTCATATTGCATTAGTGATGACGATATTCAATGTGAACGTAACACATTTATTCTTGTTAGTCTATTAGATAACCAATGTAACTGTACGTTATATAGCAGGGTGGACTGCTAGAAAGATGTCAATAACTATTAAATGCGAAAAAAGCATTAATAGTTTGATAAGTAATGAAAGATTGTTGTTACACTAATTAATTATCCTAAAATGTATGGGTGGTTTATTTCTTCAGATAAAAGATTTATTTGAAATATGCTTCAAAGCTTAAATTGTTATTCGAAACTATGTAAAACAAAAATATAGTCATCTCTTTGTCAGAATGTGAAACCAAATACGTAACCACAGAAAACCTGTTTTGTCAACAGCTCTGTTTTGAATGTAATTACATAGCACTCATAACAGTACACTACATTGAATCATCGTACTCTTCTTTTAAAATCAAAGTAAGTATCAAATTAAGTTGAAAATAATATAAAAGTACGATTCCATCACTTGCACAAACATGATCCTGGCATTAACATACAAAGCGTCAAAGGGTAAACAAACTTGTTCTGTTCAAAGGAATGTAGTTAGTGTGAATTAGGATTATTAAAGATTTTAATAAGATGAAGTGGGGTTATCCCCATCCCATATCTATGTACAATAATCCAAAAATAGTTTTTTAATTAGAAAAAAAAAGATCATGCATGTAAGGGCTAAGTACTGAAATATATTCTGATGCTAATCTTGAAAAATAACTGATTTTTTTTATTGACATACTTTTATATTTGTGTTACTACTTACAATACAATTAGACAGTTATTTCATTGATCACAATATGAGCGTGGTGATAATGGTAATATGATAAAGACATCGACTTCAAAGTAAAGGTAAAATTGACACTATAAAATCGTAGGTAGGATTGCTTTATTTGTATATAGTATGACTTATATTAACCCACTAGCTGTACCTGCGACTTCGTTCGCGATTGCCGTACCTGCAAACTAATTACTCACATTTAAGCACTGTTAATCTCATATTAAGCAACGCTGTGGTCTGTGGGAACCACTCTTAGTAAAGTATAGCTCAGAAAGGAGCTGTTTACTTTGGGTTTGATAACTCCCAGCTTGTTTTTCCAGAAGACAGTAGTTAAGTAACTCAGAGAATTCCTTCGCGGTTCACACAATACATTTTGGAGCAAAGTAGGTAATTTGTGCGTTTCTTTGGAATTTCGATTATAAAACGGTATCTTTATGCCGAGGTTCTCCTTGTTTGGCGGTAAAACAAAAATATATTAGATTGTACACTTCCATTGCGCAGTCAGAGCAGAGTTTTATCTTAGCAAGCTGGCAAATCTAAATAAGGATGCCGAGATGCCCGTGGGGTGCAGGGTGGCCCGTGGGGTGCCGGGTGGCCCGTGGGGTGCCGGGCTGCCCGTGGGGTTCCGAGCTCACTCATCACTATTCTAAGAAAAAAAGAATAATTTAATCGGACTACGCGTTCATAAATTACAACTAAGTAACATTTTGACTTTCATTCCCTTTCCCGAGGGAACCGTGCTGAATTTTGGGATAATAAGTATACAATAACGTTCTTGGATGGCAAAATACTATTAACTCCAATTTTACAATGGCAGCACCTTTCCAGCTAACATTAGGTGTCAATAATCCCGTTTTTTTTTTAATTTAATTAATTTCTCAGGAATAATAGCATTTTGACGGAATTGATGTTCATCGATCTAATTTAAATTAACGTAAGTGACATTAATTACTCATAAATCTTTAAAACAAAGTAATTATGGTTTATTTTTTAAAGTTGTATATTTTTATCGAATAGTAATTATTTATGAATAAATGCCGATCAATTTAGGTCTAAAAATCTGTTCTGTCAGTCTGATTCTGTTTTCCATTGAAAGCACAGTTTTTGTAAGTTCACGAATCACAGAATTGTCTGAATTGGCAGACATATCGGATATTTACAGTGCAAATACGCAGAGCAACTAAACAAACGTCCGACCTGGGTAAGTGCGCCGGTAGGCCTTCATAATAATTCTGTATACAAAATTTTTTTTTTTTTTCTTCTCCTTACCGCTAAATTCATTTAAATTATTGAATTGATTGTTTTCAAAGAAGGTTTTCAATTTTGTTTTAAAATTAGACAAAGGTATTGTGTATTGAATTTCAGGCGTAAAAAAATATTTATAACCATGTCAGTCAACACAGTACAGGTGTTTAAATATACTAGTTGGTTCTGGGAGCAGTAGACCTGGTCAGCAAAAATAACAATAATACTAATATTGGGATTTGGAAATATTTTGTTATTTTTTTGACAAAATATTTCCAAATACATTTGCAATAACGTTAATGTTGTTATATTTGTAATATTTTTCTATTTACTGAACAATTCTTAGCTATACATAATAATATACAAATACCAACTTGGAAGCTATAATATACACAATTAATGTATACCAAAATCTTAATAATTTGTTTGTTTCTTTGTCACAGGTTTTTTTTAAATCTTAAGCGCAATTAATTGTATTTTTATTTGTAGTATATACGTCGTCTATTATTATATACGACGATTCAGGGTATAGCAAAAATTTTAAAGCGACTTCCAAAAATGAGGAGGTTCTCACAACCTAAGACTGGGTGAACCGATTTTTATAATTATTTTTTATTTGAAAGCCGCGTGGTACCTTTTAAATTTCATCAAAATCGGTCAAGCCAAACGAGTTACACTCCTATAACTGAAAAGTGTTGTTTTTCTATCTTAATAATATATTCATAGACAGTGAATGACAATCGATTCCGTAAGTATCAAGGTTCATTAAAAGGGGTAATTTCTTTTTTTTTTTTTAAATTATCTGTCTGTACCACTCAAAAGTGTGAAATAACTTGTCGAAGTCGGTATCATTCGCACAATATTGTGATAATAGATACTTTTGAACTATCGTGGTACCAACTTCAATAAGTTATTTTACACTTTTGAGTGTTGAAGTTGGTTGCATTTTTTTGTACTTATTTATCTATATAAGAAATCGTACACAAAAAAACTTAAAGTTGTCTAAGTTAGTATTTCCCCATATTGACAACATAGTCAGCATTTACTTTTTTTACAGCTTGTAGTGTGACTGACTGTAACCTATCTTATAAGATGTGTTGAGATGGTAGTTAGTCTTTGTACCTACTAGTAGTAGTATTTACGAGATGTATAACTGCACTGTTTTCTTGATATTATTATTATTTTTATATTTTAGACAAGGCCGTGCCATTTTAAAAGAAGGAGAAATTGGATGGGGACTACTACAAGAGGGTTCACGTAGAAACATAAGTTATATTTTATTTTTTTTGTTTATGTTATTGTGACGTAACAATCCCGAGGCCCACCTGATGTTAAGTGGACTAACCTCTGCCTATAACAGACGCATTTCGTCAGCGACGAATTGCACTGTGCCCGTCACACTGAGACGTCCAGTTATTAGGTCTCATTAGCCTGTAATTTTTCTGGCTCTCAAGGACTGCTGCCGGAACACACTGTTAGGTGCTTGGCGACAGATTTTCTACTTGAGGGTGGTCGCTAGCCAGGCGGGCATTCACAAAATGCCCTTCCACCATGCGGTGAAGCTCAAGCTCTGGGCGGGATTCGAACCATGGACCTGCTGCACAGCAGTCCATAGCCAATGCCACTGAGCCATCACTGCTTCAAAACTTAACTTAACTATAACTTATACTTGAAAACAATCCTTCAAAAACGATTGATGCAGGAGAATTCAGCTGCCTAAGCATAGATATATGTCAACTGATCACTAACCCGAGCGCTGTTGTTTATTATTCAGCATACATAGCATCCACTGGTGGTGGAAATAAGAAAAATGCCAGTGGGAAATTATACGAAAGTTTGTATGCCGGCGCAGAAAACTAAGACAAATAGGTGACTTACCAAAATCAAATAGGTTGCGATCACTTTCAAGCGCGTCGACTACATCAAGCATTTCATGGTCACCTAAACAGTCAGAAGAAGGTGGGAAATACTATTTTGCGTTGCTTTACGTTAAATTAAACTTTAGTTAATTACTTACTTAGTTCCTCAAAATTCATTTGGTAATTTAATGACATTTATACAGGGTTATTGGTAATATGCTAACAACCTCTTAGGGTTAACTTCTGCTAGTCCTATTAAACATTTTGATATGAAATTTTTAGGTTTTGAAAAAAAAAAATCTTCAATCAATCTATTCTGTCCAAACGTGTTTTATAGCAGAATGGATGATTTTGAGACGGTTTGACATTATGCAGAGTACATTTTCTATAATTCGCCTAGCTCTTGACAATTTATAATTGAAAACTTTTCTTTCTGTTGTCAGAGCTTCTCTACTAAAAGGCTTCATAAAATCAGTTCTCAGGGCAAACGCTTCATCCCCTACATATACAAAGGGCAATTTAGTATATGCTATTTTTTTTAAAAAAAAAGGGATATTCTGAATGGTTCCTCCGTCTGAAACTCGGCCATTTGTACCAACTTCACACCATATAAATTCATAATTGGCATTTGCACTAGCCATAAGCACAATGCTTTTAAAATTCTTGTAATTCAAAAAATATGAACCAGTATCCAGAGGGGGTATAATCCGTACATGCTTTCCATCAATAGCCCCTAAACAATTAGGAAACTGCCATCTTTCTTCAAAGAAGGACTACTTGTTTCTATTTTCCTCCATTCTTCTTCAGTATTGGGCATCTGTAACAAAATAAATGTTTTACAGGTCAGCAATGATGATAGTGAAGACACAGCATCAACAAATGTGCAATCTCCACTATCACAAAGTAGTACAGCTTCATTATCTAGAAGTCAATCACGAAAAACCAAGGCCCAAGCTGATATTATTCTAGCATATTCTTAGCTATTTAGCGAAGAAAATTGACGAACCAAGTCCACCTCCACGAGCTAAACTGGAATATGATTGGTATGGAGAACATATTGCGGAAAAAATAAGAAATTTGCCAACTACGATGGCTGTATACTGCTAAAAAATAATTAGCGATGCTATATTCATGGCTGAAACTAACAATTTGACTAATGACTCGCACATTGTACATAATAGTCATTCACAAGTATATTTTACAATTCAGAACCGCGATGATTCTATTATTTAACAATTCAATTCGAACAATTCGTTAAATCAGTCGCAAAATTCACGAATACCACAGAATACTGGAGACAATAATATATTATATGATGCATTTGTTCCTGCTATACGCGAAACACCTCAAAAATATGACAATTGAAGAATATATTACTTCAATTAATTTTACTTGTTTTATTAATCGCGATTGTGTTGCATGTAGGGATTGCAATCCGGTCCGGCGGATTACCGGATCCGCCGGACCGGCTTTTTGAGCCTACCGGATCCGGTGGGTCAGGGCCGGATCCAGCACCGGATCCGGTAAAGCATAAAAACCGCGAAATAAAAATCAAAAATCGAATTACGCGCCATACTGCAACGACGCGCGCGATGTTGCCAGATCGCTTGACGTGCCCCCGTCACCCCCGGCCCGCTCTGCGCTTGTCAGTCGTCACTAGACCTTTGACACAAAAGTGTGTGTGTGTTTGTGATTGATTTGATTTGTGTCGAGATTAAGCGTAAGTTGACAAACACTTTATTTACCTAATTACCTTCTATCAAATCGTGATTATGTGACGGAAAAACATGGAATAATCTAGAAAGGTATTTGAATTGTTAAATGGGCTAAGTTAGCTAGTTGTATTGTTTGTCTACCTAATTACCTACTATTAACCTCTTACTATTTAAATGTCTTTTTTGTGATTACGTAACGGAAAAACATGGAATAATCTAGATAGGTATTTGAATTGTTAAATGGGCTAGGCTAGCTAGTTGTATTGTTTGTTTACCTTATATTAACCCCTTATTATTAAAATGTTTTGTTAGTGATTATGTGACGGAAAAGCATTAAAAATTTAATGATAATAGTTTTTTAAAAATGTCACTTTCTAAACCACAAATACTTCAGGACAAAAATAAAGAAAATGAAGATACTGGAAAATCTCTGTGGGACTATTTCAAAAAAATACCCAATACACAAAACGAAGCAGAATGTTCATTATGTTCAAAGACCCTGAAAATAAGCAAAGGTTCTTTCATAGGTTTAAAGGTTCATTTAAATAAAATACACTGCTTAAACGTAAGCTCTGCAAAAAGTAATTAAAAACGGTCTTATTCTGAAGTAGTTTCACAAGCCTCCACGTCAAAAGTTGATATACGGAGACAATTGAATTGTTATGTGATGAAGGACACAATATTGCACCAAAGAAAAAATATAAACCTGTTGACAGTTATTTTAAAAAGAAAAATGATAGTCTGGAGGCCATGGTTTCTAGAATGGTTTGCAAAGATGGTTTGGCTCTCAGTACATTTTGTACATCTACTGACTTACGGAATTTATTCAAAAAAAGCGGGTTTCAACTTCCACAATCATCAAACACCATAAGAACTATGATAAATAATTTTGCAAACACCGTAGAGGCTGACATGATAATTGAATTTGAATATCTCAAAAAGCAGAATCAAAAATTTGCATTTACGTTCGATGAATGGACATCCCAAAAAAACCATAGATATCTAAACTTAAATGTTCATCACCAAGAAAAGCATTTAAACCTTGGCTTAATCAGAATCCATGGATCATGTACTGCAGAGCACTGTCTCTTTGGTAAAAGATTGCCTGAAGATGTTTGCTCTTGATCTCGATTCTGACATAATTGGCATGACTACGGACGGCGCAAGCGTCATGGTTAAAGCTGGCACACTAGTACCGTGCTATCATCAATTGTGCGTCGCACATGGCATCCAGTTAGCTGTTGTCAAAATTTTATACCGAAATTGATCCCGTGGAAAGGTCTTCTATTGAAATGGATGATGATAGCGAATACATCGACGAATTGGATGATAAACCAAGTGCGACAGATATGTCTGTAATAATGGAAACAGATGATCGTGGACCTTGTGTCGATATAGTCCCTAAATATAATGACCTTCTTCAAAAAGTGCGGAAAGTTGTCAAAATATTCCGGAAGTCGCCCACCAAAGATGATTTATACTTGCAAAAGTATGTTAGAGAAGAAAAAGGCAAAGAATTACAACTTATTTTGGATTGCCACACACGTTGGAATAGCCTATTATCTATGGTTGAAAGATTTTATGATCTGAAGGTATGCATCGAAAAAGCTTTGATAGATATTAAATCTGATGTAAAATTTACAGACCATGAGTGGTCAATTATGAAAGATTTGATCAACAGTTTGCAACCATTCAAACTTGCTGTCGAGACATTATGCAGAAGAGAGTCGACCCTTCTTACTGCTGACACTGTCCTTAAATTTATAATAGATAAGATGAATCAACAAAATACTGTTCTAAGTAATGATCTTTCTGATGAACTACGTGTTAAAATAAAAGAACGTCGCACCATAGTGACCGGAATATTAACTTACTTACAAAATCCAAACAAATATAATGAATATTTGAGGCAAGTTGATGATACATTTTTAATGCCTAAAAAAATACCATGCGACAGGAAATGAAACAAATAATAAGCCGATTTTTTTGTGATGAAAATGTGACAGAAACCGAAAACATAGATACCGATACCGATCACGGCTCTTCGTCATTTTTTACTATCGGAGAAAAAAAATCGTTAAAAGAGGAACTGGAGATTCAAATCCAGCAAGAAAAAAAAGCGTACAGGAATATTACAACCAATAATGCTACAGATTTTGACAAAATACTTAAAAAGGAAATGACTGCATATGAAGTGGAAGGAATAAAGGGAAAGTATTTATCGCTAATTTACAATTTCTTAATGGCGATTAGGCCTACAAGTGTTGAGGCAGAACGGGCCTTTTCAGCCGTAGGCTACATTTGTAGTACCATTAGAAGCCGCTTAGGGGACAGTACAATCAATACAATATGCTTCCTAAGATCGTTTTTTCAGACACAGAAATAATATTCACATGCATTTTGCATTGCAGCAAATAAATGTTTCTTGTTTAATTGTTTGCTAGGGTTAAGAATGACTAAAGTTGAGTTTTGAAGTACAAATTTTAAAGACTGGTTGTTAAATCTATGTAGATTATTAACGTTATTATTACTTAAGTAGACTGATTATTTTATTATGAAGAAGAGTTTTATAATTTTGTTTAGTACTCATAGTACAACTTTCAAATAATACCAAATAAAAATAATAAAAACTATTTTTATTCTCCATAAATACGTGTTTTATTTTTCTTTTAATTATTAAAAGTCAAAATATATTACTTTCCCTTACCGCACTTTCATTTAAAATTGAAAAACTATCATTAAATACCAGGCCGTAAATAATTTAACTATCCGCGTCAATCCGGTAAAATCCGGCCGGATTGAAAATGATACCGGATTGCAATCCCTAGTTGCATGATATAACACATCATTAAGTTATTAGGTATAATTACTGTAATTGTGTCAATTTCTGGACTTCTGCGTTTTATTTTCAGAGAGATTAAACAAAATACTGTCAAGTGCGTGTCGGGCCACGCGCAAATTAGGGTTCCGTAGTAGCCCGTTATCATAATATGGAACGATTTTGATGTTCTTTTTATCTCTTCCACGTTGTTCCAGTCAAAGCTAAAATACCGCGGGTGTTAACATTAGTGATATGAAATATGTCCTGCCTGTTCCAAGAATTCAGATTTCTGATAATGGACGTCGTCAAAGTACTTTACGTTTCCTCTTGATGACTTTTTTCTCAATTTACGTGATTAAGCTTAGATCTTGTTATATTAATATTTTATGAAAGTGAGAAAGACTTAATAAGTTCAATTTTTTTTTAAAACTACTTCTCTAACTTTTAACTAGTCCAAGACCTAAACACTTAAATTGAACGCTCACAATTTGAGTGTCGGATGTTGAATTTGTTTGCTTTTTTGCTCAATTTATTTTCTTTTATGTTAACTGTCTCAGTTAATTTTAAGATTTTTTTGTGCCACAGATATGGATCTATGAATGCTCATTTCATAGTTCATGCATCTAAATAAATAAGTAGAACTAAATATACAGCCAAGTTTAATTTTATAACTAAATATATAATTAAATATTGAAAAACAAAAGTTGTGGTTTATTGTGTGCACCCTTGGTTCATGCTGTACCAGCCCCTGGTTCACCGAGTGCCATTGTGTGCTCACAGTGAACCAAATCTCATATTTTATAAAAAATATTTCCAAAATTACTAACATTTAAACAAATAAAAAATACATGTACAAAAACGTATTAAAATTATCTGTAATTTAAAGCATTAAGTTTATAATTTACATTATAATATCCAAAGTTACAGCTTTTAGAAATTTTGGTGGTTCAATGTTGACCACCATACCCTATACTGGCATCCATCGGCCAAGAGTTGTTTTGCACGCACCGGAATCCGTGTACCCAGGCATCTACTCCTTCAGTTCTCGTGTTCACTCCCTGAAGCTTTAACGGTACACAGGTGCCTTAATACCAAAAGACCTCCCAAACACCCTATACTTGACGCTGACTCAGGAGGAGAAATCCTCGCTTATTAGTGAAGGGTATGGCCCGGGGTCTAGCACTTTGACCGTACATGAGGCACAGGGACTGACATACGAGTTTGTCATTGTTATCCAGAGAAGAGAAAAAGTGACCAAGCTAAGGGACAGCGTTCCGCATGCAGTTGCGGCATAAAAAAGCTGCACCAGTTACTATAATGATGACAGCTTCTGAGCTTTCACCGCCCGCCGCAGAAAACCACCGATGGCGTCTACGCCATCGGTGGTTTTCTGCGACGGGCGGTGCAAGCGACGGAAGAAGATATAACCAACAACAACCTTAATATGGCAATAAAAGAATGAAACGAAGAGGTCGTGGAGGAAATGTTAAGGAGAAATAGGCACCCGGAGTCAGTGGCAGGTCCATCCGGGGCAAATTGACTGTAAAGATTATAGAATAATTTAAATATAATTTTTTTGTGTAAATTATAGAATAAAATAGGATTCAGAATGTTACTTACAAAACTTAGAATTAGTTTATATATGGACTCACTTAGTTTTTAAGATTTAACACCTTTTACACTAACTTACATCTAAGTGTAAAAAGTCAATGATGTATGGAGAATGATATTTGTAAAATTGGAAAATGTAATAAAATAAGGATTAATCAAAATAGAGTACGGACCAAGAGTCTGTAGAACGTAGCCTAATTACTAAAAAAAAAACTTTTTTTGGTTGACGTTTTCGTGCTTGTGATTTATGACTAATTATTTTCAGGAAGAAGTAGCTAATTTTGAGCAATTTCATTAGTATTAAAAACATCCATAGGATTCCTTAACCCCCATCCCATCAATGGGGAATATTCCGCCCTCTCTCCCCCTTCTTATAGCACTAAATATATACATATACCATACCTAAAGTCTATCCAATGTTTGTAGAAAAACATATTTTTTTAAATTTATATTATTTACAAAAAATTGGTTTCCGTAATCCCCCACATCTGTGGGGGGATGCAACAACCCCCCTCCACCCCTTCCTATAGTACATAAGTATGTATACTGATTCTAAAGTCCTTCCACTACTTCATGTTAGTCACTTTAAAGGATTTATTCTAAGAATTTTGTACATGGTACAAAATTATCTAACACCTAAGTTCAACGAATATTACTGCTAAAGTAATAAAGTTATCTTAACTCCTATAATTTTGCTTGAAAGTTCATGAACTGATTTTTTTCAGATTTTTCAAGCCAGCAGTTAAGGTTTTAATTACGCCCTACTGGAACAAAAATTTGCACTTCAAAGTTGAATATTTCGGAAATGGAGCATTAAATCGTAAAATAGTATTCGCAATCCCGAAGTCATTTTAAAAGACCTATTTAATGATACACCAAACGATGGGATAGACGACGAAAAAAAATCATCCGCATACCACTTGTATGGGCGCTACCTTCAGAAAAATATTTTTCACAATTTTATTTTACCACTTTGTCGGCGTGATAAGTTTACATACCCTTACAAAATTGCATATTTCTAGTACAAAAGGTCTCTAAGCAAAACCTCGGACAGACGGACATGACGAAACTATAGGAGTTCCTTTTTAGTACTACGAACCCTAAAAAAGGTTTTGTTCTAATTCGGGTCTGGTTTTTAAGTCTATAAAGGTATTAATTTAAAACGGGATCAATTTGTTCCAAAGAGGCATAATGATTTACCTATCTAAATTCAAACCGATTTACGCGCGTAGGTACGAAACAAAGCTGCGAGTGGTATATTATAATGTATAATATAGGTAAGATACTTCAGATTAAATATTTTTTCAAAATGATCAATTTTTTACGTTGTGGGGTTTTTTGGTGCGAAGGCATCCAAAATGACCGCTGATATAGCGGTCACGATTGTGCACAATCGTGACTCCCAGATAATAATATATTTCAATTTTAAATATTGATGAAAGTTTTTCAATTAAGTACTAAATATATATATATTTACATGTATTTTTTTCAGTTGCCTAGGGTCTGAGCCGGAGGCTGCAGGCCTTACTGCAGGGCCGGAGTCGGCGGCAATCGAAATCCAGCCGACGACGTCGTCGACTCCGGCGGCGGTAGCAGAAATACAACCAGTGCAGCCAACGCCGCTGCCTGTAAGTTATTCTATATCACTAAAATTATTAAAAATGGAATTGATTAATGACACTTTTCATTAATAAGTTGGCATCGTCAGGACTACTATGTCCTAGTTATGAATGAAATTCTATTGTTATCATTATCGCCGATGATATGATATAATTTGTGAAGTTGAACTTTGTAAATGTGAGAAGTAATGTTAGTTAAAAGTTCGTTAGTCTGTGTTATTTGAAATTATCACCTTTATATTATATTTTAATTTTAAATTTTGAAGTAACTACTTAACGTTTTTCAATAAAGTACTTAAAAAACAACTCCCTAAGTAGGAATCCCTTAACGGTCTCTCTTAAGTCAACCCTTAACCTAAATTCATTTTAGTAGTGGTAGGTGACACTTTAGTAGGGGGCACCTATGTAGGTGACAATCGAAGTGGTTGACACTTTGGTTCTTTTAACGGTATTTTACCGATAAATTTCCGATTGCTATTTTGATCAATTTCATTTATATTTTATATTCTTAAAATTATGTAACGTGTGAGATAATACCACAATGCCTGTTTAAAGCTATAAAACAACATTAAAAAGTATAAAAAGTTAATATGCAACTGTCATCTGTTATCAGTGGTTTTATGTTGTCATTGTCAAGTTCATGGCGATTTCATTCAGTTCAGTCAGTTGATATAGTTTATAAATTATTTATTTGTTTTTTTATTCCTGAATACCTAAATTTACTTTTCAATTTGTGCGCTGCTGCAATAAAAATGGCAGAGAAAAGGAAACGCGGACAGAATTTTACTTTGGAAGAAAATACAAACTGGTTAAATTACTCCTGGGACATAAATGTACCATACTTAAAAAAAACAGATGGAAGCACTTAGACACATTAGCATGGAATGAATTAACCTCATCTTTCAATGCGTCAGGTTCTGTGTACAGGTTAGATTATAATTTTTCATTGCATATTAATTATTATTTTATTACACTCATTTTTCCCATAGATTAAACTACACAAATGACAAAAAAATACAATTTGTTTTGCAGGACTAAAGAATTGTGGCGTGCTCCTTCATCTGAAACAAAAGATGATTATTATTACATACAGACACAAATATAAATTTCAAGAACATCATTATAAAAATTATACTTACATAGCCATGTAACCCATCGGCGCAAGCGACGCAAGTTGAGAACAATGGATCAGCCGGCGGCCGAGCGATAAGAATGGAATGCATCGCCCGGGCGGGAGGCAGCCGCCGCACGCGCCGGCCGACCGGCAAACCAACCAGTGAGATAGACACTTCCGCGCTGGCACCACGTTGCTCGTCGTTCCACCCTCATAAAATTATTTACGCGATTTATTAAATTCAATATTTTATATAGCTTAGTGATGAACGTTACGATACCGTATTGCGTGTATGTACAGTTTTAACATAAACATATCTAGTGAAACCGTTACTGTGCATCATTATTCATCATCCTTTTATAATATTGGTAATACCTACCCATTACCATACTGGTGACCCTATCAATATTGGACACTTCCCGGAGTTACTAAGGTGAGCCCTTTGAATTACCGCTACCTTCAGACAAATATTTTTCACAATTTTATTTTACCACTTTGTCGGCGTGATAAGTTTACATACCCTTACAAAATTGCATATTTCTAGTACAAAAGGTCTCTAAGCAAAACCTCGGACAGACGGACATGACGAAACTATAGGAGTTCCTTTTTAGTACTACGGAACCCTAAAAAGGATTTTGTTCTAATTCGGGTCTGGTTTTTAAGTCTATAAAGGTATTAATTTAAAACGGGATCAATTTGTTCCAAAGAGGCATAATGATTTACCTATCTAAATTCAAACCGATTTACGCGCGTAGGTACGAAACAAAGCTGCGAGTGGTATATTATAATGTATAATATAGGTAAGATACTTCAGATTAAATATTTTTTCAAAATGATCAATTTTTTACGTTGTGGGGTTTTTTGGTGCGAAGGCATCCAAAATGACCGCTGATATAGCGGTCACGATTGTGCACAATCGTGACTCCCAGATAATAATATATTTCAATTTTAAATATTGATGAAAGTTTTTCAATTAAGTACTAAATATATATATATTTACATGTATTTTTTTCAGTTGCCTAGGGTCTGAGCCGGAGGCTGCAGGCCTTACTGCAGGGCCGGAGTCGGCGGCAATCGAAATCCAGCCGACGACGTCGTCGACTCCGGCGGCGGTAGCAGAAATACAACCAGTGCAGCCAACGCCGCTGCCTGTAAGTTATTCTATATCACTAAAATTATTAAAAATGGAATTGATTAATGACACTTTTCATTAATAAGTTGGCATCGTCAGGACTACTATGTCCTAGTTATGAATGAAATTCTATTGTTATCATTATCGCCGATGATATGATATAATTTGTGAAGTTGAACTTTGTAAATGTGAGAAGTAATGTTAGTTAAAAGTTCGTTAGTCTGTGTTATTTGAAATTATCACCTTTATATTATATTTTAATTTTAAATTTTGAAGTAACTACTTAACGTTTTTCAATAAAGTACTTAAAAAACAACTCCCTAAGTAGGAATCCCTTAACGGTCTCTCTTAAGTCAACCCTTAACCTAAATTCATTTTAGTAGTGGTAGGTGACACTTTAGTAGGGGGCACCTATGTAGGTGACAATCGAAGTGGTTGACACTTTGGTTCTTTTAACGGTATTTTACCGATAAATTTCCGATTGCTATTTTGATCAATTTCATTTATATTTTATATTCTTAAAATTATGTAACGTGTGAGATAATACCACAATGCCTGTTTAAAGCTATAAAACAACATTAAAAAGTATAAAAAGTTAATATGCAACTGTCATCTGTTATCAGTGGTTTTATGTTGTCATTGTCAAGTTCATGGCGATTTCATTCAGTTCAGTCAGTTGATATAGTTTATAAATTATTTATTTGTTTTTTTATTCCTGAATACCTAAATTTACTTTTCAATTTGTGCGCTGCTGCAATAAAAATGGCAGAGAAAAGGAAACGCGGACAGAATTTTACTTTGGAAGAAAATACAAACTGGTTAAATTACTCCTGGGACATAAATGTACCATACTTAAAAAAAACAGATGGAAGCACTTAGACACATTAGCATGGAATGAATTAACCTCATCTTTCAATGCGTCAGGTTCTGTGTACAGGTTAGATTATAATTTTTCATTGCATATTAATTATTATTTTATTACACTCATTTTTCCCATAGATTAAACTACACAAATGACAAAAAAATACAATTTGTTTTGCAGGACTAAAGAATTGTGGCGTGCTCCTTCATCTGAAACAAAAGATGATTATTATTACATACAGACACAAATATAAATTTCAAGAACATCATTATAAAAATTATACTTACATAGCCATGTAACCCATCGGCGCAAGCGACGCAAGTTGAGAACAATGGATCAGCCGGCGGCCGAGCGATAAGAATGGAATGCATCGCCCGGGCGGGAGGCAGCCGCCGCACGCGCCGGCCGACCGGCAAACCAACCAGTGAGATAGACACTTCCGCGCTGGCACCACGTTGCTCGTCGTTCCACCCTCATAAAATTATTTACGCGATTTATTAAATTCAATATTTTATATAGCTTAGTGATGAACGTTACGATACCGTATTGCGTGTATGTACAGTTTTAACATAAACATATCTAGTGAAACCGTTACTGTGCATCATTATTCATCATCCTTTTATAATATTGGTAATACCTACCCATTACCATACTGGTGACCCTATCAATATTGGACACTTCCCGGAGTTACTAAGGTGAGCCCTTTGAATTCAAGAATGTCGACAGATGGAAAAAACCCGACGGCCGCAGGATCGGCTTACATGGAGCCAACCGATGTTTTCCGAGTGGGCGTAAAATTACCTCCTTTCTGGCCGGAAGAACCAGCGGTATGGTTCGCACAGGTGGAAGGCCACTTTCTTCTGTCACGAATCACGGATGACAAAACGAAATTCTACTTCGTGATTTCTCAACTGGAACACCGTTATGCCGCAGAAGTTAAAGACATTATTATCGCGCCGCCTGTCGGATCCAGCTACGAGACCTTAAAAGCAGAGCTAATTAAAAGATTATCGCAATCAAGGGAGAAAGAGGTAAAGCAACTACTTACCCATGAAGAGCTTGGAGATCGTCGTCCGTCGCAATTTCTTCGTCACTTACGCCATCTAGCCGGTTCTGAAGTGCCAGATGAATTTTTGAAGACAATCTGGACGACCCGACTACCAGCACACGTACAGACAGCCATCGCATCACAACCTCGCTCAGACCTAAGCAGCCTGGCTGACTTGGCAGACGCTGTTATGGACATCGTATCGACGACACCGCAAGTAGCAACTACTTCTTTTGCCTCGGGATCAACCTTGGATATGATGTCGAAACAAATCGCAGAGCTGACAAAAAAGGTGGAAGCACTATCTCAAGAAGGTCGCAGATCTAGACCGCAAGCTCGCAGTAACCATCGCAGCCGCAGTCACAGCAACACGCGATCACACTCTAACCATCAACGTTTTCCAACATGCTGGTATCACCACAAATACGGAGCGAAGGCAAACAAGTGCCAGAAGCCTTGTGATTTCAAGACGGAAAACTACCAGGGCGGTCGCTAATGGCGACAAACGATTGCCCCAGCTCAGGTCGCCTTTTTGTCACAGACAGTACTACCAAGACACAGTTTTTAGTTGATACAGGCAGCGATCTCTGTGTTTTTCCAAAACAGTTACTACGACAAAACCGACCCAAAACTGAATACACGTTGTTTGCTGCAAACGGTTCAAACATAGCAACGTATGGATACACGCACATCGTCCTGAACCTAGGACTGCGTAGAGATTTTCCCTGGCGATTCACAGTGGCCGACGTCACGAAGCCTATCATCGGCGTCGATTTCCTATCATTCTTTAATCTGATAGTCGACGTTCGAAACCAAAGACTTATAGACAACACCACTATACTTGCATCGTCAGCAGCATCAGTCTCTTCATCCGTCACGATTTCTTCTGTGAAGACAATGACAGGTGATTCAAAATACCTCAATATTTTGAAAGAATTCCCTGAAATCACTCGTCCATCAGGCAACAACCCTACCTCCAGCCACAACACGGTTCATCATATTAAAACAACACCAGGACCTCCAGTTTTCTGCACTCCACGACGCCTCGCACCCGACAAGCTAAAGATAGCCAAGCAAGAGTTCGACGCCATGCTCAAGAACGGAACAGTTAGACCATCGGACAGCCCCTGGTCTTCTCCACTACATCTAGCTCCCAAGAAAGATAATGGATGGAGACCATGCGGTGACTACCGCCAGTTGAACGCAAGGACGATTCCAGATCGCTACCCTATACGTCACATACATGACTTCGCCCATAACTTCTCAGGCTGCCGTGTATTCTCGACTATCGATTTGGTGAAAGCCTATAACCAACTACGCGTCGCGGAGGACGATATTTGCAAAACTGCAATCGCTACCCCGTTCGGCCTATTTGAATATCCATTTATGAATTACGGCTTGAGAAATGCGGGTCAAACATTTCAACGTTTTGTAGATGAGATGACCCGTGGACTCGATGAATTCTGTTACCCGTATTTGGACGATTATATCATTTTCTCAAGGGATGAGACTACCCACGAAGAGCACCTTCGCCAGATATTCACCAGACTCAAGGACTACAACATCGTGATCAACTTGAACAAGTGTGTTTTCGGCGTTCCAGAAGTAAATTTCCTCGGATACACAGTCTCTGCTGAAGGCGTAAAACCACTGACGAATAAAGTAGAAGCTATCAAGAACTTCCCTACTCCGAAGAACGTCAAGGAGCTAAGGCGTTTCCTAGGGATGATCAACTTCTACCGCAGGTTCATACCCAATGCAGTGAAATACCAAGCACCTCTCAACAATCTACTTACCGGTTCAGTCAAAGGATCGCATCCAGTCGATATCTCAGGCGAAACCTTGAAGGCATTTGAAAGCTGTAAAGAGAGCCTGTGCCAGGCAGCACTCCTAGCATTCCCAGACCTTGACGCAAAGCTAGCAGTAGTTACAGACGCCTCGGACACAGCATTGGGAGCAGCCTTGCAACAATACAAAGATAGCAACTGGCAACCGCTTGCTTTCTTCTCACGCAAGTTAAGCCCAGCACAGCAAAAATATTCACCATACGATCGAGAGCTACTCGCAATTTATGAAGCCCTGAAATATTTTAGGCATATGGTGGAAGCAAGACACTTTACCATCTACACTGACCATAAACCCTTGTGCTTTGCTTTCCATACACGCAAAGACAAGTGCTCGCCCAGACAATTCAGACATCTAGACTTCATTGCCCAATTCACAACAGATATTCAGCATATATCTGGAAAAGAAAACGTTGTTGCTGATACTCTTAGTCGTATTGAAGAGATAGCACAACCTGTAGACCTAAAAACATTGGCAAAACTACAAGAGACTGATGCCGAACTAAAAAATTTGCTCAATGGAGAAACATCACTCAAATTGACAAAAATCTCCATACCCGGAACAGATATCAAACTGTATGGTGACGAATCCACAGACATAACTCGACCGTACGTACCTAAAGAAATGCGACGTCGAGTGTATGAGAGCCTGCATTCACTCAGCCACCCCGGCGCTAACGCGACTTCAAAGCTTGTTTCCCAACGCTATGTATGGCCAAGCATACGCAAAGATTGCCGTGAGTGGGCCAAAAGCTGCTATGCATGCCAACGTGCGAAAATAACGAGACATGTGTCTTCTCCTTTAGGCACATATAAAATACCACGCGCCAGATTCACTCACCTGCATATTGATCTAATTGGACCAATGCCTGTATCTCACGGATTTAAATATTGTCTCACCGCAGTCGATAGATTTACACGATGGCCTGAGGCAATACCTATCACTGACATATCCGCAGAGACAGTCGCTAGAGCACTACTTACAGGATGGATTGCTCGATTTGGATGCCCATCTGAAATTATAACAGACAGAGGAACGCAATTTCAGTCTTCTCTTTTTAAATACCTATCGGAAATTGCAGGCTTCCAACATAAGAGCACAACAGCATATCACCCGGCTTGTAATGGCTTAGTTGAGCGATTTCACAGACAATTAAAAGCTGCAATAACATGTCATGGAAACGCAAACTGGACTGAAACACTACCATTGGTATTGCTAGGCATACGATGCGCATATAAAGAAGACCTAAATACATCATCCGCAGAGCTTGTATACGGCGAACCACTGAGACTGCCAGGAGAGATCTTCAGCCCCAATACAAATACAACGACAGACGTCACTGACTTGACTGCACGGCTCAGAGAATTTGCAACCAAAATCCAACCGCAACCAGCTTCAAGACATTGCAAAAAGTCCATATTTGTGTACAAAGATCTCACAACAGCTACTCACGTTTTCCTGAGAGATGATGCTTATCGACGACCACTACAACCCGCATACACTGGACCACACAGAGTTCTGGAAAGAAATGAAAAAACATTTAAAATTGTAGTAAATGGGAAAACTCTTACCGTATCCGTCGACAGGTTGAAGCCCGCATACATGCTCGTAGATACTCCTACAGCAAACACTGAAAAGCCAGCTAATCCACCACCAACTGCACCACCTGACCAGAAAAGACCACCAGAAACAGAGCGTAGAACACGATCCGGTAGGAAGGTTAATTTTCCGAATTATTATCGCCCATAACCTGGTCTCTGGAGGGGAGTGTGTGGCGTGCTCCTTCATCTGAAACAAAAGATGATTATTATTACATACAGACACAAATATAAATTTCAAGAACATCATTATAAAAATTATACTTACATAGCCATGTAACCCATCGGCGCAAGCGACGCAAGTTGAGAACAATGGATCAGCCGGCGGCCGAGCGATAAGAATGGAATGCATCGCCCGGGCGGGAGGCAGCCGCCGCACGCGCCGGCCGACCGGCAAACCAACCAGTGAGATAGACACTTCCGCGCTGGCACCACGTTGCTCGTCGTTCCACCCTCATAAAATTATTTACGCGATTTATTAAATTCAATATTTTATATAGCTTAGTGATGAACGTTACGATACCGTATTGCGTGTATGTACAGTTTTAACATAAACATATCTAGTGAAACCGTTACTGTGCATCATTATTCATCATCCTTTTATAATATTGGTAATACCTACCCATTACCATAGAATCGTTAATGAAGGTATGGGAGAAAATGATGAGTGAGAGTAAAGGTGCTCCCACACTGCTGTTATAGAATGTTAAGTAACGTTAGTAAACATTTGTTAGCTAACATTTAATCACCAAAGTCAAAAAATGTTTTCATGTTGGTAAATGTTAATTACATTTTTGAACAAAATTTTGACATTTTATACAGGTGACGGCGGGGTATGCGGTGAATCGGGGGTGCGGGTGGGGTCGGTCGCCGCGTACCGTGTCTGTCAGTCCCGTTGTTTAATTCAGCGTGCGTCGACGTGCGTATATAGATAGATTAGTGGTTGCGCGTGCGCCAAGCAATAAAAATATGTCAGTTTATACTTGGAGTAACGAAAATGTTTACAAATTGATTGAAATGTTTCAAGCAAGAGAACTACTGTGGAACACGATATCAGAGGACTACAAAGACCGAAATAAGAAACACGATGCTTGGATGGAAATTGCCAGTGAATTTAATGTGGATAAAAAAGTAATTGAAAAAAAGATTCGATCCCTCGTAGGTCAATTTGACCGAGAATCTAAATCTAAATCTGGTGCAGGAGCTGATGAATCAATTAAATAGTTTGCATATAAAAAACTCATGTTCCTAAAGGGCAAAAATATCCCAAGCTCAACTGTCGATGGAGGGTTGCAGGTGAGTTTTATTTTAACGTCTTTTAATAGTATTTAGATGCCCAGTCCAATAACCCTTCATTTGAAAAATATTCAGCGAATTCTTTTCTTATTTCTTTCCCATCATCTGACTGGGAATCTTGGGATTCACATTGTTCTAGTGGTGTTAATTGCTGCTCTTCTAATCTCCATTGTCCATCGATACGTGTACCAGTTAAGTCGTCGCCATCGTAGTATTGAGGTGGAGCGTAAATCATGCTCGATCCAGTTTTTCTTAAAAAATTATGCAGTAGCACGCATGTTATAATTAAAGTAGTAGTTTTTTCTGGATCTAATAATATTGTAGTTCGTAAAACTCTAAATCTGGCCGACAAAATCCCAAATGCGTTCTCTACTGTTCTCCTTGCACGACTCAGTCTATAACTAAAGATTCTTTCCTTAGAATTGCTATCCTGTGGTCCTGGAAAAGGTTTTAACAAGTGCTTTTCTAACGGGAACGCATCATCTGTTACGAACACATAAGGAACAGGTTTGTTTCTGCCTGGTAGTGAGCTGTCATTGGGTATATTCAAACTATAGTCGTTAATTTTTTTACGAAATTTTGTGCTTGCGAAAACTCCATCATCACTTATGCGTCCTTGGCAGCCAATATTCACGTATAAAAAGTTATATTCTGCGTCCACTAGCGCTAAAAGTACAACGCTGTAAAATCCTTTATAATTGTAATATTCACTGCCGCTATCAATTGGCTTTTGTATGGCTACGTGCTTCCCATCGATACTTCCTAAGCAATTTGGGAAATTCCATTTTGTTAAAAATTTATTTGCCACGCATTGCCACTCTTGGGGAGTTGTCGGTAACTGGAAAAAAAAATAGAACATTAAGTAACTTGTAGTTATCGTTTACTTCTATTATTTCAGGGTAACGAAGAAAACAGGAGTGATAGTTTGAACGAATCAGAAAATACTGTCACTCTAAACACATTTCGCAAAAGAAGACGGCCACAAGAAGAAAACGATACAACACAACAAGAAGCTTTAAAGATTTTACAAAGCATGCACGAAACTAGAAAGAGCAAGGATGAAAGTGACGCATTTGGAGAGTATGTCTCTATGAAACTCAAACAATTAAAAAACTGTTGTGCTTACAATACTGCTCAACATCACATTAACAATATTTTGTACAATGCATCAATGGGACTATATGATTATCCTACAAACATGACAGAGCCAACTGCTAGTAGCTCCTGGCGATACAACTCTGGACCAAATCCATCCACTTTTTCGGAAAATAATGCTGTCTGTAGCTCGAGAGGATACTACCCCGCACCGAGTCCCTTAGCTTCATTGGAAACGAGTCCTTTGGACAGCTCGAGGGCACATACTAGTACCAGCGCAAGAGCACCGAGTCCATCAAATTTTTCGGAATCAAGCCAAGATTCGACCCAATCATTAAACGATTTGCTGAGTTCAATTCAAAATTAAAAATACGTGTTTGATTTGTTGGTTATTAAAAATTTAATAAATAAAAATGTTGTTTGACTTACCTTTATGCATTCTTGTAAAACCTCATTGAGAGCCTCGCACACTTGTGGCACGATTATAGATATCACTTGATCTGACAGCTTGAACACATCTCCAAGACTTTTATAACTGCTACCACTTGCCAAAAACCTTAACGTTACCGCAAGTCTTTCCGTCACACTTATAGATTTTCTAAAATTTGTGTCTCGTTTGCCTATTTTTGCCCCAACTAAATTTTGTAGATATTCAAATTCGGAACTGTTCATTCTTATGAAATCTTCTAAGCAACCATCAATGCCCAAATCCTCGAGATAGTTTGTGGCACTATATTTTTCTCTAGCTTTAAGCGTTCGGCGCATCCAATAAGAGCGCTTTTTCTTTTTTTTTTCAACAAAAAATGAAAGATATCCCAATTAGCAAATCTTCTTCCATTTTCGTGTAGACGCCTCAGAACGCAAAACCAAACTGCGAGCCAATGCCAGATTCAAAATGTTATAAAATGTTAGTAAACACTTTCCATCAGTGTAGGAGCACTTATAACATAAACTTCTGGACTCATCTATTGGCCCACCTTGTATTTTCAGTTTCGTTTGGTCCTAGCTAAAATTTTATATTAGGTCGAGCAAAAAGTTTTTATGCCGTTTTGAACCTGGCACATTCACAAGTTCATTCAATAGTCTTTTTTTGAATTTCGAACACAGAATTTAAAGAAACAAAAGACAATTTGGAGCTTGTTTGTTGATATCAAACAATCGAATACTAAGAAAACTTGGTTTTATTGGTTTACTTGGATTGAATTCTTGAAAAAGTGATTGATATCTTTGGTTTTGCAACAAACATTACTTATTCTTAACATTAAGGTGAGGTTCTATCAATAATCTATGGATACTTCACCTGAAGTCGCCGCCCAAGCTGTGGCACTTATTCAGGCCGGACACAGCCAAAGAAACGTGAGTGCTCAACTTAATTTAAGTCGATCTGCGGTCCGAAATGTTTATCGGAGGTACCTAGAGACTGGCGGCTTTGTTCGTCGCCAAGGAAGGCCACGATCTCGGGTCACAACTGAAAGGCAGGATCGATTCATCGTGACGACCAGCTTGAGAAATCGTCACCTTACCTCCATTGAGATACAAAACCAACTTCGCGACTTCCACGGAGTATCTGTGAGCGCTCGAACTATTCGGAGAAGGTTAAAAGAACGCGATATGGTACCACACAAGCCAGCTAATGGGCCCAAACTAACGCGAGCCCACCGAACAGCGCGCCTTCATTTCGCACGCAGTCATTTAAATTGGACACAGCAAGATTGGAGCCGTGTACTCTTTTCTGATGAGTCTAAAATTGTGTTACATGGCAATGATGGAAAGAAGAAGGTCTACCGACGTAAGGGAGAGCGTTTCGCACAATGCTGCTTTGAAGAGAGGGTTGCTTATGGCGGTGGCTCATGGACTGTCTGGGGCGGTATATCCGCGAGCGGCAAAACTCAACTTGAGGTTGTTACAGGACCACGGCTGCCAACATTAAATGCTGAAAGGTATATTCGTGAGTGCTTAGAACCTCACGTGATACCATACGCGGACTATGTGGGCCCAAATTTCCTTTTTATGCATGATAATGCAAGAGCCCATGCGGCCGGCATCGTCAGGGAATATCTTCGGGATGTGAACATCACAGTTATGGACTGGCCAGCCAGAAGCCCAGACATGAACCCTATTGAGCACATGTGGGACGAGCTAAAAAGACGTGTTAGGGCTCGTCAGCCAGTTGCCCAGACGATGCAGGAGTTGAAAACTGCCATAGAAGAGGAATGGGAGATGATCCCTCAAAATTTCATAGAGCGGTTGATAAACTCTATGCCTAATCGTATGAGAGCTGTGGTAGATGCCCATGGAGGCAACACGCGTTATTAAATTAAACCTTTATTTGATAAAACATGTTTTTTATTCAAAAATCAATTTTTTTTTATTTTTTTTTTTTTTTTTTATGCCTGATAGGTTAGCCTTTGACCACTATCTCACCTGATGGTAAGTGATGATGTGGTCGAAGATGTTGTTCAGGCTAACCTAGAAGTACTGGCTCTCAAGGACAGCTGCCGGAACACACCGTTAGGTGCTTGGCGACAGATTTTCCACTTGAGGGTGGTAGCTAGCCAGGTGGGCATTCGCAAAATGCCCTACCACCATGCTATAACGACTGCCATCCTAAGACAACAACCGGGACCGACGGCTTAACGTGCCCTCCGAAGCACGGAAACGCTCAGTAGTAATGTCACTAGCGGTCACCCATCCAACTCTTGACCGCGCGCGACGTTGCTTAACTTTTCTGATCGTTTGAGAACAGCTAAGTAAACTTCGCTACGAGCGCTTCATAAATTGCCTTTAACAAGGCGCATATCCGACTTGTAAGGCGTAGCTCCATGTCGTATGGTATTCTGAATTCAAATTTAAAACAATGCGATCGAAAAAGATGGTAAAATGTGCCAGGTTCAAAACTGCATAAAAATTTTTTGCTCGACCTAATATAAAATTTTAGCTAGGACCAAACGAAACTGAAAATACAAGGTGGGCCAATAGATGAGTCCAGAAGTGTATAACAGTTCCTAACAAAATGTAAGAATTGACAACATTTGTTAGTAAATGTTTTAGTGTTCAAAAATGTTTATAAACATTTTGTAACAGCAGTGTGGGAGCAGCTTAAGCTGTACTACAGCGCTTCTCTTAGAAGCTCTACACAAACTGGTGGTGGACCATCAATTGTGAAAACAGATCCAATTTTGGAGCAGTATGCAACATAATGGGAAGAGGTTATACAGGAATTGAAGGTGTCCAGGAGAGTGACTCTATAGATGTGTCTGTACATGAAGAGCCTGTCAAAAGTTATCTGCATTGATAATATTCCACTAACTGAGGTACAAATTGATGAAAGTGACTTCACATCTGAAGTTATTATTGAACCAGAGGTGATTGTTTACTTTCTTATTATATTGCAATACACAAAAAGTAGCGATACTGTACAAGTCCAATAACTAAGGATAAGACACTGCAGAGTGGTCATTTTCAAGAATAGCTTGTGCAATGAAGAGACATCATGGGGTAGACGCCCCGTGAGGTAAAGCAGAGGCCATGAGCAAATGCACAATATTTCCACCAGCCCCGCCGCTGAAGAAACAAGTCAACTAAGGACAGTTTACATCCTTATAACTTTTAAACATTGGCTGAGGTAAATCTATGATTAATTGCAGTTAGTGTTTATTTAGGTAAAACATATTATTTTTCTACAATATAACAATAAAACGTTTTGTATCAGGTTTGTGTTGAACCTGTTAAAAAAACTACGCTGTGGTCCCGGAGGCGACCAATACCTTCTCATACTAACGAGCACTCACAAGCAATGGGATCATTTTGTACAAGCTTCCAAAGGATGAACAGTAAAAAAGAAGATGTACAACTGTTAAAATTTGCTCTTTTGACGGAAGAGTTGGAGAGCGAAAAGAAAATTTTTGATTTATAAATACAAGCAGCAGCTAAAGATCTCATAATAAAGGATTTACAAATTGAAATAAATAAAGCAGTAATTGATAAAATCAAAGGTAATTTGAATTTCAAATTTTTAGTAATCATCTTTCATTATAAATTTTTAAGTAAGATAATCATCATAATTACTTTAATTGTTTATATTCTTCAGTTCTTTACTTCACATGCCCATCTATTACATATTCTATTTGTTTTCCATACCTGTACTACTGTTAGATTTCTCACATATGTACTTATATTTAGATACCCTGCACAAAAATTTTAGCAATAGCTAATTCAAATTTTTTACATAGTTTGATACTTGATTTCTTTGATACCCATAAAACGAATCATTGGATATCACTTGTGATGCAGGAATCTGTCCTTAACATATAAAATTTTCCAAATCGGGAACTAAAACATCAAACAAAAGCAAGTAACAAAAGGTCCTTTTGAAATCGGCTGGCCCACTTTGGCCACGCTCGATATTTCTACGGATCGGCCTGGCCCACTATGGCCCGACGTTCCCGGCGTACGTATTTTACCTTATATTTTTTGCTACAAACCATGTATCCGAACGTACGTTTATAGAAAATGAAGAGAATGAAACACCGAATGCATTGACATACATAGTCTAATCTATGCCGGAACAATCGAGTTCATTTTAGGAGGCAAACTTTCATTCCGTCCATTTCGCTCGCGACGCCATTGTAACGAGGTTGTGCGCTATAAAACAGTATTTGCAGACAAAGTGATTGTGTGTGAAAATAAGCAAGAATTTGTGATAAAAAGGTATATTATTATGTTATTCCTATTCTTTAGTGTTTTTTTCATCGATATACATAACAAGAATAGTGCATTTATTGGGTTTTGTATTCATAATCGTAATAAATATTTTTTCCGGTGGCGTGACTCGGCGACATTTTGAATGTCGCCGAGTTCTACAACGAGGTAATTTGCATGTAATTCGTTGTAGAATTTACGTAATATTCATTGAAATCACATTATCCTTATCATAAAACTATCGGGGAATACATTTCCATCATTAGTTTGCATAAATATTGTATAAGTTCTCTAGATTCATCCAATAATTTACCGCCTATGCCGCGAATGCAAAGTTCACGCACACATGCAAAGGAAGTGCTGTGCATGAGTGAGTAAGGTCATGTGACGTCATGATCATGTGATGATCGTTCCGTTACAGGATGTTTTTATTTTGTGCATGTGACTAGTAAGTCTAAGTAATTACTATAATGCCATATAAGATTTTCTTTTGTTTGTTATCATACTTACTATGTAACAATACATTGTTACATGCATCTGAAACGGCTAAACGGGTTTTGGTAAAATTTGTTACTTATGGAATCAATATTTTTTTTAACTTTTACTTGTGTATTATTTATGCGTCATTATTGTTCATTATATTTTACATTGTTAGTGTTTAGGGTTCCTTTGTATATAAGGTATTTTTTTTTTACATACAATCATTTCATTTTCACAGAATGTCGAACAATGAAGGCACAAGTGGAGCCGGCGGTAGTACGGGAGTAGTGGCAGATGACACGCCGCTGATCCTAGTCCCGTGCTACCCAACAGGGCTTGACGCAAATAATCAACTAACGGTCGACATGTCACAGGTGGAGCTGATGGAAGTGGATGCTCAGGGCGTCCTACATGTAAGTATTTTACGTTTTCTATGCTATTTATATATTGATATATATATATATATATATATATATATATATATATATATATATAAATATATATATATATATTTATATATATATATATATAAATATATATATATATATATATATATATAAATATATATATATATATTTATATATATATTGGAAGGGTCGTTACGTTCCTTCTAGAAATGACCCTGAATTTATTAATCTAGATTGGTAAGCTACTTTATTTTACTCAACAAACAGCTCATTGTTATGGTCTAAATAGTTTGTTAACCAAAGTTAATGCTATTTCGTTTGAAATTTTACAGTTGCCACAATGAATGTCTCAAAAAAATAAATCCAAAAGAAGCCCTTGATGATATTCTCGTATCATTTTATGCAATGGGATCAAAAGATGAACAGGATATTCATCTACAGAGACTTATTGAGCTGAAAGGAGGGGAGAGAAGAAGAGGACGAGACTCAACATTGGACACACAGCGAAAACCTAAAACAAAGAACATAGAATATTTTTTATTAATAAATCGTCAGAGAACAAAGGTCTGTAAAACAGCATTTATAAATGCTCACAAAATAACTGCCAAATGTATTCGACGTATAGGAAACTGGCTGGAGTCTGGTATTACTCCACAAGATAAACGTGGTAAGCACTCTTGTGCAAATGCAGTGCCAGCTGATGTTTGCGAAAAAAATCATGATCATATCTCTTCATACCCCACAAAGGAAACACACTAAGCATTAGAAGTACATTATTATTTGTCAGCAGACTTATCAATTAAGATAATGCACAAGCAGTTTAGACAGAAACATCCTGAATTGAATGTAACATACCATTTTTATTGGAAATACTTCAGAACCAATTTCAGCTTGTCATTTGGTCGCCCAGTTGTGGATGCCTGCACACAATGTGAATCGCTTGCGGCAAAATTGAAAAATAAATCTTTGAATGATAATGCAAAAAGGACATACAGTGCAGAGCTCTTAATTCACCGAACACGGAGTAAAACATTCTACAAAAATATTCAAAACTGCACTGAGTTATCTAAAGACAATAATAAAGTTCTTTCATTGTGCTTTGATTTCATGGCAGTAATTGATTTACCTAGTATACCAGTCCAAGACGTATTTTACTTCAGACAGCTATCTGTTAACACTTTTGGAATATATAATATGGCTAATAATAGAGAACATACTTATGTGTACCATGAAGGCATAGCACATAAATCACCGGATGATGTGTGTTCATTTTTGTTACATTATTTGCAAAACTTTGTCTCAACAGAGTTTGATGAGCTGAATCTATTCTGTGATAATTGTGCAGGCCAAAATAAAAACCATGCTATGGTACGCTTCCTCATGGCTCTAACTGAGAAAAAGATGTTTAAAAAAATAAATTTGTATTTCCCTTTTCGTCGTCACTCCTTTCTTCCCTGTGACAGAAGTTTTGGGTTAATTAAAAGAAAGCTGAAGAAAATTGAGAGAGTGTATACAGTGGATGAGTACATCCAGTCCGTTAAGGTGCTCCCACACTGCTGTTATAGAATGTTAAGTAACGTTAGTAAACATTTGTTAGCTAACATTTAATCACCAAAGTCAAAAAATGTTTTCAAGTAAGTGTTAATTACATTTTTGAACAAAATTTTGACATTTTATACAGGTGACGGCAGGGTATGCGGTGAGTCGGGGGTGCGGGTGGGGTCGGTCGCCGCGTGCCGTGTCTGTCAGTCCCGTTGTTTAATTCAGCGTGCGTCGACGTGCGTGTATAGATATATTAGAGGTTGCGCGTGCGCCAAGCAATAAAAATATGTCAGTTTATACTTGGAGTAACGAAAATGTTTACAAATTGATTGAAATGTTTCAAGCAAGAGAACTACTGTGGAACACGATATCAGAGGACTACAAAGACCGAAATAAGAAACACGATGCTTGGATGGAAATTGCCAGTGAATTTAATGTGGATAAAAAAGTAATTGAAAAAAAGATTCGATCCCTCGTAGGTCAATTTAACCGAGAATCTAAATCTAAATCTGGTGCAGGAGCTGATGAATCAATTAAATGGTTTGCATATAAAAAACTCATGTTCCTAAAGGGCAAAAATATCCCAAGCTCAACTGTCGATGGAGGGTTGCAGGTGAGTTTTATTTAAACGTCTTTTAATAGTATTTGGATGCCCAGTCCAATAACCCTTCATTTGAAAAATATTCAGCGAATTCTTTTCTTATTTCTTTCCCATCATCTGACTGGGAATCTTGGGATTCACATTGTTCTAGTGGTGTTAATTGCTGCTCTTCTAATCTCCATTGTCCATCGATACGTGTACCAGTTAAGTCGTCGCCATCGTAGTATTGAGGTGGAGCGTAAATCATGCTCGATCCAGTTTTTCTTAGAAAATTATGCAGTAGCACGCATGTCATAATTAAAGTAGTAGTTTTTTCTGGATCTAATAATATTGTAGTTCGTAAAACTCTAAATCTGGCCGACAAAATCCCAAATGCGTTCTCTACTGTTCTCCTTGCACGACTCAGTCTATAACTGAAGATTCTTTCCTTAGAATTGCTATCCTGTGGTCCTGGAAAAGGTTTTAACAAGTGCTTTTCTAACGGGAACGCATCATCTGTTACGAACACATAAGGAACAGGTTTGTTTCTGCCTGGTAGTGAGCTGTCATTGGGTATATTCAAACTATAGTCGTTAATTTTTTTACGAAATTTTGTGCTTGCGAAAACTCCACCATCACTTATGCGTCCTTGGCAGCCAATATTCACGTATAAAAAGTTATATTCTGCGTCCACTAGCGCTAAAAGTACAAAGCTGTAAAATCCTTTATAATTGTAATATTCACTGCCGCTATCAATTGGCTTTTGTATGGCTACGTGCTTCCCATCGATACTTCCTAAGCAATTTGGGAAATTCCATTTTGTTAAAAATGTATTTGCCACGCATTGCCACTCTTGGGGTGTTGTCGGTAACTGGAAAAAAAAAATAGAACATTAAGTAACTTGTAGTTATCGTTTACTTCTATTCTTTCAGGGTAACGAAGAAAACAGAAGTGATAGTTTGAACGAATCAGAAAATACTGTCACTCTAAACGAAACTACGGAGAAGGTGTTCCCCACCCCAAAAACATTTCGCAAAAGAAGACGACCACAAGAAGAAAACGATACAACACAACAAGAAGCTTTAAAGATTTTACAAAGCATGCACGAAACTAGAAAGAGCAAGGATGAAAGTGACGCATTTGGAGAGTATGTCTCTATGAAACTCAAACAATTAAAAAACCGTTGTGCTTACAATACTGCTCAACATCACATTAACAATATTTTGTACAATGCATCAATGGGACTATATGATTATCCTACAAACATGACAGAGCCAACTGCTAGTAGCTCCTGGCGATACAACTCTGGACCAAATCCATCCACTTTTTCGGAAAATAATGCTGTCTGTAGCTCGAGAGGATACTACACCGCACCGAGTCCCTTAGCTTCATTGGAAACGAGTCCTTTGGACAGCTCGAGGGCACATACTAGTACCAGCGGAAGAGCACCGAGTCCATCAAATTTTTCGGAATCAAGCCAAGATTCGACCCAATCATTAAACGATTTGCTGAGTTCAATTCAAAATTAAAAATACGTGTTTGATTTGTTGATTATTAAAAATTTAATAAATAAAAATGTTGTTTGACTTACCTTTATGCATTGTTGTAAAACCTCATTGAGAGCCTCGCACACTTGTGGTACGATTATAGATATCACTTGATCTGACAGCTTGAACACATCTCCAAGACTTTTCTAACTGCTACCACTTGCCAAAAACCTTAAAGTTACCGCAAGTCTCCGTCACACTTATAGATTTTCTAAAATTTGTGTCTCGTTTGCCTATTTTTGCCCTAACTAAATTTTGTAGATATTCAAATTCGGAACTGTTCATTCTTATAAAATCCTCTAAGCAACCATCAATGCCCAAATCCTCGAGATAGTTTGTGGCACTATATTTTTCTCTAGCTTTAAGCTTTCGGCGCATCCAATAAGAGCGCTTTTTCTTTTTTTTTAAACAAAAAATTAAAGCTATCCTAATTAGCAAATCTTCTTCCATTTTCGTGTAGACGCCTCAGAACGCAAAACCAAACTGCGAGCCAATGCCAGATTCAAAATGTTATAAAATGTTAGTAAACACTTTCCATCAGTGTAGGAGCACTTATAACATATAACAGTTCCTAACATGTAAGATTTGACTACATTTGTTAGTAAATGTTTTAGTGTTCAAAAATGTTTATAAACATTTTGTAACAGCAGTGTGGGAGCAGCTTTATTATGAAGTGTACAGAAATAAAAGAAAAATTTGTAGTTTATACCCCACAACAAGAGGTTGTCTACAACTTTCAGAACTGGTTTCCACAGTATTATTATAAAACAAAATTATCAAAAACTGCACAGCGTGGAGAACTGAAGGAAAAATTCATGATCTCGAAATACCATCACTTTCAATTCAGTGCAGAAGCTCCGCACTGTGTTGTAGCCAGAGAATTTATTGATGGATTTACGTTAGCAACATTTGAGTTGCGAAAAACGAACAAACAGCCTATCACTCTGCCTATTCAAAAAAAATATACAGGTCCAGTTCCTATATCTAGTAAAAAAATGGCTGATTTAAAAACTTTGAAAGAATACATCCCTGCTGAGCATACAGACTACTGGGAAACCATTTACAGTTTGCCTGTGGAGTAAAATTAATTATTTTAAGTGCTAAATAAAAGTAATATACGCAATTTATTGTCTTTTATTTTTTGAGTCTTCTTCTTAGTAGGTACTAAAAGGGCATATGTCCACTTGAAATATGATTGAGTACTAAAAGGGAACATGTCCATGGTTTTTTTTATGTTATTTCTCTTGATATATTGAAAAATATATAAAGTTTTTGTGTTAAAATACCTAAACACCTAATTAAGAAACAAAAAAAAACTAAATCAATATGTACTTCCATTCCTTTAAGGAAATATTTAGTTTCATCTCTCTCCTGTAAAATTTTTATATTTCAAATATAGTGGACGTGTGCCCTTTTAGTAATTAGACATTCAAATGTAATTTTATTATTTGTATGCATATGCTAGTGTAATTAGTTTTGAAAAACGAGAGTCAAGCAAATCCGCTGATGGTAAGCGCCATGCTTACCTACTAGTGCATTATAATACCTACATGAGTGTTATAAATGTAATTTTATTACTTATATGCATATGCTAGTGTAATTAGTTATGAAAAACGAGAGTCAAGCAAATCCGCTGATGGTAAGCGCCATGCTTACCTACTAGTGCATTATAATACCTACATGAGTGTTATAAATGTAATTTTATTACTTATATGCATATGCTAGTGTAATTAGTTATGAGAAACGAGAGTCAAGCAAATCCGCTGATGGTAAGCGCCATGCTTACCTACTAGTGCATTATACAATACAATACAATACAAAACTCTTTATTGCACAGCGAATATACATTTAAATAATCTTATAAATAGTACTCTTAGACTACGGTTGTGCAATGGGCGGTCTTATCGCATATAGCAATTTCTTCCAGACAACCTTTGTATGGACAGTATCACATTTCAAGTAACACGGTGGTGAAAACAAATTATTATACATTTTTAGATATCATCTTACCAATAAAAACATTACTTAAAAACAAGTTTTGTACATTCATACTATATTATAATACATAGATATCCTACACGTTATTGATATACGTAAAATAGGTATAAATATTTACATACGAATAGGTGCAATATATAATACTGATAGATAACAACTACATACATAATACTTATATAATATGTACCTACTATGTAGTTGGTATATATATATATATATATATATAAATAAATATACACATAATGATATACATACATATTAGTGTAACACATATTATAAATATAACACATTTTAGACAGTCTTACGTAAATGATAAATAGTGATTCTTTACCATTGTTTTGAATATTGCTAAAGATTTAGCACGTCTAATGCTAATTGGTAATGCATTCCATAGCCGTACAGCCTGCAGTGTAAACGACTTGCTATAATACTGGGAAGTATGGGGAGGTATTGTACTCGTTAGTATTAGTGTATTAGAAGACCGTAGGGACAGATCGTGAGTGAGATGTCGAAACTGAAAACGTTGTTTCAAATACAGGGGGGTGCTAGGGACAAAAAGGATATTGTAAAGGAAATGAAGAATGTGAGCATTCCGGCGGAAACGAATGGGCAACCACTTCAGCTTTTTGCGATATTCGGAAATATGGTCATATTTACGTAAACCAAATATGAACCTGATACAGAAATTTTGTAGGCGTTCAAGCTTATCGAGCTGCTCTTGGGTTAAATCTAGATAAGATATGTCGGCATAGTCGAGTATGGGGAGTAAAAGAGATTGCGTGAGCGCAATTTTAGTGGTAATTGGTAGAAAGTTCCGCAGCCTCCTGAGGCACGAAGCGGAAGCAAAGATTTTGCGACTGGTTTCAGCTAGTTGAGGGATCCATGATAATTGGTTATCCATGATGATGCCTAGATTTTTGACTGTGGTGCTGAATTCTATGACTTTTTGATCAAAGATTACTTGCGGAAGGTGAAACCAATCAATCAAGGATATCATTCTAAAGCTGCCAATTATTATAGTTTGAGTTTTGGCTGGGTTAACTGTCAGACCATATAATTTACTCCAGTTGGAAATTCTTCGTAAATCACTGTTAATGGTTTCAATCGCTGCTGGCAGCTCTTTAAGGGAAGCTTGTGTGTAGATTTGCAAATCATCTGCGTAAAGGTGGTAGAAAGAAGAGAGTTGATGTGAAATAGAATTTATGAAAATTGAGAAGAGGAGAGGTGATAGAACGCCGCCCTGAGGTACGCCAGCAGACGTAGTACACCATGAAGAGAAAGTATCATCGATGCGTATACGTTGCCGACGTCCATACAGGTAACTACGAAACCATGCAATAACCGTTGGAGATATGTTAAGAGAGCACAAAAAACCTAGTAATACATCATAATCCACGTTATTAAATGCATTACTGAAATCAAGTAAAGCTAAAACTGACAGTTGCCTGTTCGCCATACCATACCTGATGTCGTCTGTAATCTTTACTAGTGCTGAGACAGTGCTGTGACCTGGACGAAATCCAGACTGAAAGTGATTAAAAAGGTTGTTGCGAAGAAGGAAAGAGGTAAGTTGTTGGTGTATAAGACGTTCTAGGACCTTAGAAAGGAAAGGAAGTATAGAAATTGGTCGATATTCACTGAAAGTAGAGGGGTTGAGTTTTTTTGGCAACGGAGTTATTTGAGCTTCCTTCCATATGGAAGGAAACGTACTAGTAGTAATGGAATAATTTAGGATGAATTCGATAACAGACAGAATCTCGTCGAGTATCAGCACTATCATTTTCCGAGTAATACAGTCACTTCCAACAGCATTGGATGAAATAGTTTCTATACTTCTCTTAACATCACAATCGGTAAATTGTTTAAAAATAAATGGCGGATGGTTAGGAGTTGGAATCAAAGAAAGATGTTGCAGCGCTGCGGCTTTTGTAGGCCCATGAAAGTTTGTAGAAGAACAGAAATGCTTATTGAGTTCATCAATGTTTAAATCATTAGGAATATTACTATCACGAGATTTACCAACTCCTAACGTTCTTAGAAACTTCCACACTTTTGAAGGATCGTCGTTGTCTACGGAACTATGGATATGTCGGCGTTGAGCGTTTCTACACTCCTTATTGCAGTGATTGCGGCGTTCCGTATATTTTTCTTTATTCTCCTCAGTTGGGTTATATTTATATTTGGCCTTGGCTATTACCTTTTTATTCATAACTAGTGTAATGGCAGGAGTTAGCCAAGGTGCAGGTTGGTGCTTTAATTTCACTGGTCTTAGAGGGGCAAGTTTATCATAAAGATTGATTATAATGTTATTGAAGTTAGTATCTTTTTCTTCTATCGTGGGAGGATTTAAAACATTGGACCAGTCTAAGTCACGTGCATCTGCTTTCAACAGTTCCAAGTTAATACCACCAAAATTACGCTGCAGCAGAAGTTTGGGCTTAGCTTTGGGGGAGCGGATTTTGTATGAGAGATAAATTAAATCGTGGAAAGAGAAGGCATCCGCCGCGCACTGACCGTGTTTTTTTACGAGACTGAGGGAAGATACAAGCATTAAATCAAGAAGGGAAGGAGTACAATTGGGAACAATATGTGTAGCATTTAATGGGAGAATAGTCAGATTGCTAGCCTTAGTAATTGATTCAAAGTTAAGTGTTCGAGAGTCCTGCTTTAATAAACACGTATTAAAATCACCCATAATAATGGTGTGTTCATAGGCAGGGGTGAGGTCTTCTAAAAGCTTTTCGAAAGATTGAAAAAAGTTTATCCGGTTTGAAGAAGAATAATATACTCCAAGTAATACCTTAGTGTGTGAGAGAGTGACTTCGATAAATAGGTGCTCACCTGCGTTTAGAGGTGGTGGTTGTGTTGACATACTCAGCATGGAAACGGGGATATGTGTGCGTAGATATATTGCAACACCTCCACCACGACTACCGGTTCGGTCATTACGGATGAGTTTGAAACCTGGTAATAAGTACAATTTAGACGCAAGGCATGGTTTCAACCAGGTTTCAGAAACCAGGATTGCATGAATATTAGGGTGCTCAAATGATGCCAACATATCAGGATAGTGCGCTGGAATGCTTTGGGCGTTAATGTGAAAAACATTAAAGTTTTTTGGGACGTCAGATATTATAGACTCAATGGTAGTGGACAAGCTTGGAATGCTACAAAAGCTATCTGTGCTGTCTGATGAACAAGCTGAAACAAAAGAATCACTGTCAATGCTAACTACAGACATGCTATAGATATATATAAATAATTCTTATAAAATATAAATTTGTATATATATAATATAAAAAAAATAAAAAATAAAAAAACAAAATATACAAAATAAACAAAAAAAATATAAATATACTATAATACTGCCACCAGCCATCTGCGTTTTAAGAAACATATTTTCCGTGCACATACAGAAAACCCAATAAAGAAAGAAAAATGATAGGGTATGAAATAACCAAAAAATAATATTGCACGTAGATACAACTGAACACTGTGGAAACGTACCATAGAGTATTATGCTCTACATGCAACGATCTTACAGAACGGATTTATGAAACGCACCCTTTTTGTTTGACATTTGCATTACTTATCATTGACACAAGTCAATGTCAACAAAAGAATTAGAATGACAGTATTGACGATAACTGACAAGTGCCGTCACTGATTATCAATACAAAACAAAATAAGAGAATTTAAAGAAAGATATTTAAGTTACAAGTGAAGGTAGATAATAGAAAATTAGTTAAACTTAAAAAAACAAAACAGGAATATTACGAAAGTACCCACTAACTGAAGTGAAAGTCTGTGAAAGAACACAGTAATACACATCTTGATGAATGTCCTACTTTTTGGTAGCAGCACGCCTTGATTTGGCTGGAGCCGGGATTGCTTTGGTGGCTGCGGTCTCCTTCACAACAGCTGCTTTTGGGGCCTCTTGTGAGATTCCGTCAAGATCGCCATGAGAGCCTACGCGATGGCGGACACCATCGGGGCCGAGGACGTAAACGTTACCCTCCCTCGTCTAACACCTCGCGACGCCAAAGCGCTGTCGTGCGGCCATGAACACGCCATGCCGAGTCCTCGTTAAGAACTCTGAAATAGTTACGCCAGTACCTTTCAAGCTTGCCTTTACGGACCAGATCTTATCTCGCACAGAAACATCACGAAATTTACATAAGATTGGTCTAGGCTTGTCAGGATTACCTGTACGCCCCATTCTGTGGCATCGGCTTATGTCACTTACTGAAAATGCAGGCTGTTTTAGTTGCTCCACAACTGTCTTCATAACAACTTCATGTGGCAATTCCTTTTCATCTTCAGTAATGCCATGCAGCAAAAGAATTTTACGCCTGCTCCGCATCTCCTGCCGATCTGATTCTTTAACCAGAAATTGTACCTGCTCTTGTAGTGACCGGAGGGACTTCATCACAAAGCTCTTGAACAAGGCATATTCTGCTGCTAGCGTTTCAGTGCTGGAACATGGTGCAGCTTTCTGTAGTTTGTCCTCAAAGCTATCCATACGTTTATAAAAAGTAGCCATGATATCTTGAACAGTGTTGGCGTCCATATTGGAAAGTGTTTGAAGTGCAAATATAAAACTTTTTAAAACTTGTGAAGTGCAGAGATTTATTCAAGGATTACACAGTATGGCAGGTGGGAGGTGTTATTTTATAATATAGTGCATAAGCATATGTTTTAGGATAAGTTTTTTAATTTTTACTAATTATTATAGTAATGAGCAACAAAAACACTTGTTTTTAACTTGCCTACCCACCGAAAATTACCTACATGAGTGTTATAAATGTAATTTTATTACTTATATGCATATGCTAGTGTAATAAGTTATGAGAAACGAGTCAAGCAAATCCGCTGATGGTAAGCGCCATGCTTACCTACTAGTGCATTATAATACCTACATGAGTGTTATAAATGTAATTTTATTACTTATATGCATATGCTAGTGTAATTAGTTATGAGAAACAAGTCAAGCAAATCCGCTGATGGTAAGCGCCATGCTTACCTACTAGGGCTCCCATACAATAAGAGAGGTTTTTTTTTATAAATAAATATGTTTTGTTTTGTTTAGAGCTATCGAACATCAGCGACGCCTGTACTGGCAACAACGGCACGCGCCATCGCAGGGCCGTCAACGCCGACCACATCACGCGGCGTGCGGCGATCCACGCCGACTACGTCCTCCGGCGGAGTGCGGCGTCTACAAACAGTAAATCGCCCTCGCCCGCGCCCCCTGCGTGCCGCGGGCGAGGACATGACATGATTGTCCATTTTTGCCTCCAAAATGGACAATCATGTCCATTTTGGAGGCAGATTGTGCATGCGAGCGGGACAGCGATAGCGACGACAGTGAAAGTGAACCCGCCGCCGAAATCGAGGTAAGTGAGGAGAGTTTGAATGTTGGCATGAATGTGGTGATTGAAGCAGAAGAGGTGGATGATGACGATTATGTGGAGATGGTTGAAAGAGAGCATGTGATAGAAGCGGATGTGAGAGAAGATTATGTAAGAGAAGATGTTGTAAGCGAAGAAGTAGTAAACGAAGATATAGTAAACGAAGATATAGTAAGAGAAGAGGATGCAAGAAGAGAAGAGGATGCAAGACAAGAGGGTGCAAGAGAGGAGGAGGAGGAAGAAGATTACGAAAGAGAAGGGGCGAACGTAAATAACGTTTTTTCATAGTCCGAGATGAAGATGACTTTGAAGGTTTTTCTGGCCAGAAAGAAAATTATTTACGTTCGCCTGGGCCTTCATACACTTCCGACGACCCCACTGCAATATTTTTGCAACTTTGGGACGAGTCTGTGTTTTTTTTTTTTTTTTATGGGATAGGAGGGCATACGAGCAGGCTGCTCACCTGGTGGTAAGTGATCACCGTCGCCCACGAACATCCGCAACACCAGAGGTATCGAGGTTGCGTTGCCGGCCTTTGAGGAGGGAATATGCTCTCTTCTTGAAGGCCCCTAAGTCGTATCCCTTCGGAAATACTGCACGTGGCAGCTGGTTCCACATTGTGGCAGTGCGAGGTAGAAAATGCCGTGAAAATCGCAAAGTTGTGGACTTCCAGACGTCGACATGAAATTGATGAAACATCATGCTTTGTCTGGACGTCCTATGGCGAAATTGAGCTGCAGGTAGTAAATCGAAAAGTTCCTGATTCGAACAGTTGATGACACTGATAGCGCAGGAGACCAATAAATATGCAGCGCAACATATCGCTAGTCTCACTTCCACACCCCAGGCCAGGACTCCAAAATATTTGCGATTTGCGTTTTCTGTTTCGAAATAGTTCAGCATCGTCTCCCCTAAGAAATAAGCAAATATATATAAAAAATATTATTATTTTAAACGTATGTTTCACTAATGAGCAACTGTATGAATGGGAATGGTACTTGATGATTGTATTTTTGTATGTGTACAATCTATGCAACCAAAAACATTATAAAAACATGCAATTTTGTAATATTTTGCTTTTATAGAGCGGTGTTCTTGTTCAGACTCTGGAAATGCTATAAATTCTCTTTGTGGCCTACAAAAAATCGCTTCTGAAACTCTCTGAATAATGCGGCTGCATGTAGAAACACGAATGCCTCCCATGTCTGCTACAGTGGCATAAAATCTTAGCGCACACAGCAGTTGTTTGAAGAATGGCATCGACTTATTCCTTTAAAAATTTAAACATTTTATTGAGTACTTACCTATTTAGGTTGATACAAAGGCTCTTTGTTAGGTAAGTAGGTACTACAGATTTATTATTGAAAATTATCTATTAGTTATATTGTATGTTAACTCCGTTGCAGTAGGTACATAGTAACTACAGTTAAAAGTATAATTACTTACTGCTTCCAGTGAAGAGTCAAAGATATAGATTCGTATTTTATAAGCAAGATACATTAGATTTTTCACCTATTATAAGGAAATTCCAATATTCGTTCAATTTTTCAAGTAAAAATAACACACATTCTTTGGATAACCCATATCTAGTAACAAAATCGTGATCATCATATTTTGCAAAGAATTCTTTTACGATACAGGCGAGGTCGCGTGAACAATTTAGGATTAATAATTAACTCAATTGTCTCTAAGGCGTGAATATTTTCCAAAAATTAGCTTAATACACCCTCCATTTCACGAATTTTGATAAACTATAATGGTCGAAACACACTGTCACCTAGGTCTGTCACCGACATTCGGGCTCCTAAAGTTAAGGGACACCCTTAGTGTTCAGGTGTCCCTTAAACGTAGGTGAAAACGAAAGCATTGATAAGTATCACCCTAATTGCCTTAAGTATCCCGTAAATTTTAGGGATTGTTGGTGAAAATGGGCAATCGATCAACGTTGACTGGTGCCATTGAACGGCAATCGATCTATTGGTTAGTCAAACGGAATCTGTCGATCAATTATAGCTACCAGACCAGTCGATCAACTTCGATCGACGTTGAACTATACCGTCGATCGACGATCAATCAATTGGTCTGGTAACACCCGTATAGCTATCGATCCTTTAGTTTTGCAGACTTTAGCTTTGAAGTACTATACATTTAGCTTTTCCTGTATGGGGAAGCATTCCGCGAAGAAGGAGCAGAAAGGAGTCGTTATCGTTTTGCTCTTAGCCTAGGGAAAATTATCTCAAGAGATTACAAAATCACAAATATACGATAGGAAAAATTTAAGTCATGTGCGGGGTAAAAAAAATGTCCTATCGTATATTTGTGATTTTGTAATGTAATCCGCATAGCAGGCGTTATTGCAAACCTAACAATATTAAAATTATCTCAAGAGAATTAATATTCCCGATTTAGAATTTATTTCAACATATAGGTTAAGCCGTAGCTTGTTTGAGGTACTATGCGAGGAAATTATCCCCTTCCTTCCTCATAAGAAAATAATATAAGAAGTGTGGATCCCATCATCAAGGTTTGTAATATAACTAATAACAAACAATGGGACAAAATGTGGGTGGTCCTATGGCGCTGCAAACTGTGTGGAAGTGTCTCAGACAAGTTACTGAGGCACTTGATAATGCCTCTATTGTACAAAAATTAATTCAATTTCCCTAAAATAGACATAACCGAAATGTTTTAAAAGAAAGGTGTGTATTCTTATTATATATCTTAATATATTGTATAGGTAAGTAGGCACTATATTTAGTATACATGAATAAATCATAAAATAAGTATTTGTAGGAAGTTTGTAACCTATATATTTTATCAATAATTTCCAGATTCTATGAAAGATGGAATGCCAGGAATTATTGGGTGCATTGACTGCATCCATGTAGCTATGGTGAGGCCGCACATCAATGAAGAGCCATAACTTATGTTTGATTGCAGGAGATTCGGGCTATCCTTTGAGGCCATATTTACTGGCCCCAGTGGATGGAGCAGCAGATGGCTTTCCAGAAGGGCGTTATAATGCCAAACAAAAAAGAGTGCGCTCTACCGTAGAACGCGCTTTGGTATTTTAAAAGGGAGATGGAGATGTCTTTTGGCAGCAAGGCAGCTACATTATGAACCAGAAGTAGCAGTGAAAATAATAATCTCATGTTTTGTCTTTCACAACATGTGCATCAATGCTGGGATGGACCCACTATATCTGTCGCACGAAAAGCTGCACATTGAAGCAGAACTCCAATTTCGGAGAAATATTCTGCAACCACCCTTGGAACAAGTACAAAGAATCCGAAATGAGGTCATACAAGTTCTAGACAGGAATAGGTAAACATACAATGTCGTACTAGATTCTGTGTGGATTATTAAAGCGGGTCAAGAAGTTCGCGGCATGGAGGGGTTAGAGTGGGGAAGGTAGGGCTTTTTTTACCTGTCGCTACTTTGACAATTGGTGACTCAATACACTATAACTACCAAGTTTCAGCCCGAACGGTTCATTAACCTTTGAAATATCGCTGGATAAAAAAAAACAAATAAAAAGCAACCATGGAAAAAATTAGTTACGTGCCATGATAAAGTTCCTTATTAAGCAAGGAAAAACGCCTCAGATTATTATTGAAGATATGTCATCTGTTTTTGGGGACTGTGCCCTGGAAAATCAATGATTTACAAGTGGCATAGTCTTTCCAAGCAAGGCAGAGACTCGATTGTAGACGATCAGCGCTCTGGTCGGCCGATTGAGGCAACATCTTAAGACATCTATACTTATAATAAAACTGTAACAGGTCCAATTCTGTACATAAGAGATATTTTGCAAAAAAATATTTGAGAGCACTCTGTAGCTGATACTGATGCCAAAACTGTATTTTTTTTTATTTTTGTGTGTCTGTCTGTCTTTCTGTCTGTCTGTCTGTCTGTATCCCGGCCGCGCATCACTCCAAAACTACTGAATGGAATTCAATGAAACTTAACACGATTTGAGATCGTACTACGAAGAAGGTTATTGTATACTTTTTATCCCGAAATTCAGCACGGTTCCCTCGGGAAAGGGGATGAAAGTCAAAATGTTACTTAGTTGTAATTAATGAACGCGTAGTCCGATTTCAATTATTCTTTTTTGTTAGAATAGTGATGAGTGAGCCCGGAACCCCATGGGCAGCCTGGCACCCCACGGGCAGCCCAGCACCCCATGGGCTACTGAATGGAATTCAATGAAACTTAACACGATCTGAGTTCATACCACGAAGAACGTTATTGTATACTTTTTATCCCGAAATTCAGCACGGTTCCCTCGGGAAAGGGGATGAAAGTCAAAATGTACACTTAGTTGTAATTTATTAACGCGTAGTCCGATTTCAATTATTCTTTTTCGTTAGAATAATGATGAGTGAGCCCGGAACCCCATGGGCAGCCCGGCACCCCACGGGCAGTCCTGCACCCCATGGGCTACTGAATGGAATTCAATGAAACTTAACACGATCTGAGTTCATACCACGAAGAACGTTATTGTATACTTTTTATCCCGAAATTCAGCACGGTTCCCTCGGCAAAGGGGATGAAAGTCAAAATGTTACTTAGTTGTACTTTATGAACGCGTAATCAAATTTCAATTATTCTTTTTGTGTTAGAATAGTGACGAGCGAGCTCGGAACCCCACGGGCAGCCCGGCACCCCACGGGCATCCCGTCACCCCACGGGCAGCCCAGTACCCCATGGGCAGCTCGGCATCCCACGGGCATCTCGGCATCCGTATTTAGATTTGCCAGCTTGCTAAGATAAAACTCTAAAATCTGGAACATTCGCCACAATCAATTTTGTTAACTATCTATCTTTTGCCGGATACATTTTGGAGACTGCGCAATGGAAGTGTACAATCTAATATATTTTTGTTCTACCGCCAAACAAGGAGAACCTCGGCAAAAAGATATCGTTTTATAATCGAAATTCCAAAGAAACGCACAAAGTACCTACTTTTCTTCAACATTTATTGTGCGAACCGCGAAGGAACTCTCTGAGTTACTTAACTACTGTCTTCTGGAAAAACAAGCTAGGAGTTATGAAACCCAAAGTAAAAAGCTCCTTTCTGAGCTATGCTTTACTAAGAGTGCTTCACCACAGACCACAACGTTGCTTAATATGAGATAAACAGTGCTCAAATGTGAATAATTAGTTTGCAGGTACGGCAATCGCGTACGAAGTCGCGGGTACAGCTAGTTATTCAATAAGTTGAAAATCTTGCTCTCGAAAATGCTCGTCTGAAGAAAAAACAGATCGCAGAAATTACTGGAGTATTGTCTACAACTATTATGAGCATTCTCCATGACCATCTTAAAATTTAGCGCAAAATACACTTCACGCCGGCTGGGGCTGGTTTCTTGAGACTCCTCCCTCTGTTAAAGATGTAAATTCTGATAGTAGCTGTTTGTAATTCCTATACTAGGTAAATTATCACTGGCGTAGATTCTAGGCATGAGAATTTATAGCTCATAATATATTTATAATGTTTTATTTTAAATACCTCTAAAGATGTTACAATAAAATTTGTTTCACCGAGCAAGTAATGCATTGAGAAAAGTAATATACCGGAAAAAAAATTTTTGGTTTTCACCCACTGAGCAAGTAATTTTCACCAAATAAAACACTAAATTTGACAAATATCAATCATAGAGGAACTTTGTATATGATTAAAAAGAATTAAAACCTCTTTTGGAATGAATTGTTAGCTCTTAGAAAGAAGGTATAATTGTTGTGATTTATGCTGGATGACGTCACTTGTGTAATCCTATCTAGTTCACGTTAACCAGCAAACGATGCGTCGTACTGTCAACCATCGCCTCCTGCGTAAACGTACGGTGAACTCGATACGTTTACGTTACGGACTATCGAAATGTTCGTGCTTGGGCTACTGTACTTAGCTCACATTCAATTGTTTCATGTGTGTTTGTATTTCTATTTATAATGTTCACTCTGTACTACTTTTGTAATAGAAAATACGTAGCTTATTACCGTAAATTTAAACCATCCCCGGTTGTTCCTTCAGTAGATAACCCTGTTAATACTAACCATATTGGAGAAAACATCCAAATGGTAAATTTAGAGCCGCGTATTAGAATCCATTGAAAACTTCACCTTCAGCGTAAGTTTTTACTTAAGAAAGGGGATGGTTATACCCTTAATTAGAAAGTAAATAATAAAACGACCGAAAAGTGCAGTTTTAAAAATCAACTTGAATTGTTTGTATATACTACAACATATAAAAATGATAAATTTCAAAAGATATTTTTGGCCAACTTTTGATGGTAAATACTTTTAAGTGCAACGGTTAAAGAAAAGAAAAGCAGTTATAGCAAGAAATAATTAAAACTTCAAAATTACAAGCAGAATTTACAAGTAAATTCTTATGAGTCCAGGGAGGATCACAGAAATGTTCAGCCCATTTTCACAAAAGTTAGTTCACAAATTAATGCCTAAATTATGTACGAGGGTCATTTGAAAAGATCTTACCCTAACTTCACTTCACAAATTCTCGCGACTATTTAGAGTTATATGAAGCTGATCCAATAGAATTTATTGAAAGATTTATAACCACCATGGATGAAACCTGGGTTCACCACAATACACCCGAGACAAAAGAACAGTCAAAACAATGGAAAAGAGCAGGATCGCCCACCTCAAAGAAGGCAAAGGTGGTTTTATCGGCGGGCAAAGTCATGGCATCCTCTTTTTGGGATGCAAAAGGTATAATTCTCGTGGATTATTTAAAAAAGGGTGAAACAATAATCCTCGATTACTATTGCAACCTGTTGCGTCGTTTGAGAGAAGGAATCAAAGAAAAACTTCTAGGTTTATTGAGAAGAAAAGTCTTGTTTCATCAGGACAATGCGCGCGTTCACACTTATGTGCAATCCATGGCAGAAATCCATCAATGTGACTTCGAACTGTTACCTCATCCCTCATATTCACCGGATTTAGCACTGACCGACTTTTATCTGTTCTCAAATCTGAAAAAATTTTTAGGTGGTAAAAATTTTTTTACAAATGAAGAGGTCATAGCCGCCGTGGACCCTTATTTTGAGTTAGACGAAGATTTTTTTAAAACGGGTATCGAAGTCTTACCGGGTCGATGGAAAAAGTGTTTTGAGCTCGGAGGAGAGTATGTTGAAAAATAAAAATAAACTCAAAATCGTGTGGTTTCATTAAGTATGTTACTTTTCAAATGACCCTCGTATTAACAGGTATATTCTTTTACTACAACGCACCATAACAAACGACAATTATGAACCGACGGTAAAAATCACTGATTTATCTAGCCATTACCGTCCGTCTGACTATGAACGTACCGTTGCGTCTATTATTCCTCCTCTTTCTATTTATCTTGACTAAAAAGACGTTGACATTAAATTGCCTTTAAACCAATTACTTTTAAGTGATTTTGTCGGAACAGCCCGAGGCCCACCTGATGTTAAGTGGATTAACCTCTGCCTATAACAGATGCATTTCGTCAACGACGAATTATTGCATGGTGCCCGTCACACTGAGACGTACAGTTGTTAGGTCTCAGTTGCCTATAATTTTACTGGCTCTCAAGGACTGCTGCCGGAAAACACTGTTAGGTGCTTGGCGACAGATTTTCTACTTGAGGGTGGTCGCTAGCCAGGCGGGCATTCCCAAAATGCCCTTCCACAATGCGGTGAAGCTCAAGCCCGCGGCGGGATTCGAACCATGGATCTGCTGCACGGCAGTCCATAGCCAATGCCACTGAGCCATCACTGCTAAATAATTTGACAATGAATGGCATTCAGTCACCATTTGGCCTTTCATCCACTAAGTTAGATGTTTCATGTTTCACTAAGGAACCCAGCCACATATTTGATGAGGGACAGTTTCAATGGTGGCATTTTCATATTATCCCGATCTTCAAATCGCACCCAACGTGATTTTTCCAAAACAAAGCCCTCACTATGACCATATATACGACAGCAGCACAAACCTCCGTCGAAGAATACATAAAACAACAAATTTAGACGATTTGTAATGTAATCAGAGGAGCATGAGTGCAAAATGAATATATTAAAACAAATTTAGAGTTATTTTAGAGTATAGCTCAAATAAAAAACATCTTGGCACGCTTATCTTTTTAATTTCCTCCAAACCACTGCGTATTTCAATCCGTTCAACGTGGCAGTTTTGGATAGTGGCATATTCCACCCCTGCAAGCTTCTACAGTTCCTGTGTCAATAATTTAGCTGAAAATAATGAAGGCACTGAATACCCCCACATGAATCTGGGCGATGACCCTTTGGACGGGGAATTCAAGTTTCCCCCTCCACCTACTGCACTAGAGTTGGAATCAAATAATCTGCTTCATCGATATTACTAATAATAGTTTTGCTACTAGATTAACTCTTAAGAAAGGCCTTAGATATGACAGCTGTCAAAGTGACAGTTGATGTTGCAGTTTTCAGTTTCATTTCTTGTTTTGGATTTTTTAACTAATCTATTAAATGAAGTAAGCTGTGAGGTGTGACAAAAAGTCTATGTGACATAAATTGTAACTTTGACTGCAAAGTTACAATTTATGTCACATAGACAAGAGTGATTTGTGACAGGCGTCAAAGTGACGTTGGCGACGTATTTTAGGTACTCAATTACTTTTTGTTTTCATGATATACATGTACTGTCAAACTTTTGTTGATCTCACTATGTTCATAACTCATCATAGCTAATAGGAGCCGCACTCCACATTCCTAGAGCGAGCAGGTAGAACAGAGATCTACTTCGCTACGCGCTGTGATCACACTTCAACACATACACTTTGTTTGTTTCCGTAAAATTATTAGTTGTTTTGAGTATTCGGAACTGATGCAACATTGAACTTTTAATATCTGTCTGATAACAGCATAGAAAATCACCCTGGACATTAATATCCAAATCAGCATGTTGCCGACATGGTATTTGTCTACGGCTATTGCAACGGAAATGGCGCAGCTGCTGTTATAGAATATCGAAGGAGATTTCATAACTGAAGGACGCCAAATGTTCGTACTTTTGAGTTTTCATTTTTGAGATTGTCTGAAAATTGAATTCGAACGCCTGTCAACGAACCAACTCCACAAGACGAAGAAGAGGTGCTTAATTTAATAATCAGAGATCAAAGACTTAGTGTGAGGAGGATTGCCACGAGATTGCATTTAACAAAATGGTCAGTTTGGAGAATTCTGAAGAGAGAAGGTTTACTTTACATCCTAATCATTTTCGTAGACTTCAAAATATTATTGAGCCTGATGCAAGGGCAACATTTTGCTATTGGCATCAAAGGCAGTAAAGACTCGACAACAACTTATTGAAAAAAATCTTTGGACAGTCGAGGCGAAATTTACGAGGGCAGGTATAGTCAACCACAGAAACGACCATTTGTGGCAGGCTGAAAACCCCCATGCAGTAAGACGGAGCACATTTCAACACGAATTCAATGTTAATATGTGGGCAGGAATGATCGATGGCTACTTGATAGGACTAGTAGAATTGCCCGAATTAGATTGGATGGACAAAGATTTTTAGAGTTCATAAGAACTCAGTTTGCGGAGTTTCTTATGGACTTACCCTTGTCATATTGCCAAAATATGTGGTTACAGCTAGACGGAGCTCCAGCACAAAGGCTGTAAGAGCTCACCTGGACAACAATCATTCGCCGTGGTTTGGATGTGGCGGCATCATCGTATGTCCACCTCGTCCCCTTGATTTGACGCCCATGGATTATTTTTTCTGGGGAACTTTGAAACAAAAAGTTTATTACTAGATATTGGCGACACGAAGGGAACTTTTAGAAAACACAAAGACCGCGGCAGAAGAGATAAAAATAATCCCTAAATGGTTCGCCGTTCTACACAGCACATACCCTTAAGAGCTACAGCTACCCTGCGAAACAATGGAAGTCATTTTGAAGAGTTTCTGTGATAGTTTAATGAAAAATTTGTAAATCATTGTGAATTGAAAATGTGAAGAGATGTTTTGTTTCTTATTTTCCTAAATTTGGCCTCGGCAACGGTCATGTTGAAATGATGTTAATACTTAAAGTAAAGTACTTAGGGTAACAAATTTCATGTCTTTTGTAGAGAACATCAATAGCTATCAGCACGGCATTGAAAATATACAACTTAAAGGACTAGATTTTACAGTGAATTAAATGATGCAAAAAAATGCATTGTATTTTTTAAATAAATATATGGTTTTTAAATTTTTTTTTGACTGTAAAGCCATTAATATAAAAAAGAAGTCTGTGTAATAGTCGATAGAGTGATCTTATAACGTTTGAATAACACTAATTTTATGTTCCTAGGTTTCTTAGGTAATTAGTTATTATTATTTCCATGCATGGACTAAGGTATAATAATAAAAAGAATCAAAATAGCTGCCAATCCTTTGGGGGGGGGGGGGGGGGGGGTGAGGCAGGTCACCGGCAGGGAGTGAAAAGGGTAGCCATTTGACAAATCAGTGCCATATGGTAAGCTGCATATCTAATGAATCGCAAAATGACGTCGCATTAGCTATTGAAAATGCAAAAAAGAAGTATATAAAACAGACGACCCTGTGACCACTATATATATATATATATATATATAAAGGTACAAGTTGGTAGCGGACGATATGAAGCTGCAGCAAACGACGTGTCGCAGCGACAGTACTGGTTTCTACGTATTTCTATGAAATTCCCTCCTTAGCTAGCGACAAGAAGCTAGCGACGCGTCGTTGAGCGGCAGACGGCAGTGTCGTCCGACCGCAGATCAGTAGTGCCGCTGACGCCGGAACAACGACACGTCGAGCGTGTTTCTTTTCAAAATGGATTTCTCCGATTCTGAAGAAGATAAACTCATAAACCAGGTTGCCCAACATCTTGCAATGTACGATGCATCTCACAAAAACTATCTAAACACGGTCATAAAAGATAATATTTGGAAAAATATTGGAAAGGTGTTAAATAAAAGTGGTAAGTAAGTAATTGTTTCTTTTTAGTAATTGTAGTCATATCATAGTGTATCATTGAGATAAATTAATTCAGATATATTCTGATATATTTTTAGTTACTTTTGGACATAGGTACTTCTGTTACCTACTATTTATCTGCCACAAGCTCACGGTGTGCGTGAGTTTATGCGAGTATGTAGGTGTTGTAACGAGAGTGAGTGAGATAGGTTGATGTATGGTACAGACAGATGAAATTCAGTTTGTTAGATAAAGGTAACAAGTAATGAACAAGTGAGTTTTTATATATTTTTATTGCAATATTACACAATTATGTGAAAAATACTAATACTTGTGGCAATGTTTTAATTACTATTTAAAACATATTTAAAATAACTTTTTTGATGCATAATGTCTGAAAATAATAAAAATGTTTTGACACATTCTATTACATTCTATCTATAGCGGCTTCTTGCCGTGAAACTGCACCGTTTCCGCTACAAAAGAAATCTGTAAATTTGTCTCCAATTTCGAAACCGTCGCTACTTGCAAATCCACCTTAAATGGCAAAGTCTACAATGTTAATCTCGGGATTATCTGTATCATCGCGGCTATGGAATGGAACGCTGTTACGTTCAAGATAACCATCTCGAAGAAGATTATGTAAACAACAAGCTGTTAATACTAGGTCATCAACTACATCTGATGCTATAGCAATTGGAGTATAAAATACTCCGAATACTTGAATCAATAGCCCAAAAGCATTTTCTGTCATCCGGCGGCCTCGGCCTAATCTGAAGTTATAAATTTCTTTATTTCTTTCAAGCCTTGCCACTCTAATAGGATAGAGTTTCTGTTTTTTCCTTTTATGGTCAGAAGGATGGATGATGATATTGATCTATTTTGTAGACATATTGGTGAAGTTTTACGTAATTTACCACCATATGAAAAAACAAAGGCAAAGAAACAAAAATATTTGGGTGAAGTTCTTTTAGACTACGAGATTATGGCAGCGAGTCTTCAGTCTTCAGAGCATCTGGAAAAAACACAATTTAATCTGCTTCAAATTCAACGACGAACGATTGTACATCGACATCTTCAGAATTGTACACACCATCCCCACCACAGTCAACATTTTATACGTTCTTTCTCTCCTCTTGGTACTACGACAATTTCACCAGAACTCGCCGGACAAGGCAATGCACGTTGATAAGGGTTCTGGTGGGTGATTTCCACTCACCAGGACCCTCCGGAATAACTAGCGGTCTAGGCTATGTACCAGGGACAGTAAACACGTCATATAACAATTCTCCCATGAGTACTGAGGTAGGGTCACCAGAACCTACTCATTTATCCTTTCGGGTCAACCAAATCTACCGAGAGGAAGAACATAATATTGTCGACTCAGTCCTGAATTTTACGTAATAAACGAATAGACTCACAATTTCGCTCAAAACGTGTCCGCGGTGCATCTTGATTGTATAGTAATGAGCACAATAAATTACAACTGACATTGCACCGTAAACTAATGGCACAACTACTTCATTCGGTTAAATATTTTTTTATTATCTATATAAGATAATGTATTCGTATATGCTTCGACGTTCGAATGCATTTTAGTGAAATTTTCTTAGCGATTGTGAGTCTATTTGTTTATGTGAGGTCAAGGGTAATGTATGAAATAATAAGTAAATTACTGACTTACCTCAATGTTAAAAATAATTTTTGCACAACATTTATGACATTTATTTTCTTTTGCTCGATTTCTTCTCTGATTAAACTTAATATAAAATCGAGCTGTGTTATACTTAAACGACAATACTCTCTGAATTCTTTCATATCGCTTTTCAAATGATTTTTGATCAGTATTGAATAAGCCCTCACTTGCTCGCATTTAAGCATAGGACGTGTGGGTTTTCGTCTTTTTCTGTATAATAAAAACAAGTCATCATCGTCTTCGTCCTCGTCTAATAAAAGATATAAAAAAATGCGATATCTTTTCTCGAACACGTCAGACATCTTGTTTCACGGAGCACTCGGAACCAACTGGATGCCATCTGCTGTTGCCGTCTCTGGAGTCGGGTTCGAAATCATGAGTGCAGCGACATGACGCAACGGCGTGTCGTGACGACATGAAGCGACGACATGTCTGCTGCTGCTGCGTGCAGTCCGGCTACCAACTTGTACCTTAAGAAACATATCGAACCATTGCAAGACAAAGGACTCAACATTGTGACACAGATTCCTACTTTTGGTACCCCCAAAGCATGCTATATACCCATAGGAATAAAATGTTTTCAAGTTCGAAGAATGATCTAATAAAAATTTAAATGAAGACTATATGAAGATGATAGCGGACTACTACGCCTACAAAAAAGGCGAGTTGACGCAAATTGGTAATATAAGGTGCATATACGGGATGTTATTGGCAGCACTAGCGAAAATACAAAAATCAAACCGTTGCCGTATGCGCTGATACCAAACATGACTGAAGAAGTATATAATAGATTATTATTTCACCTAATAAAACAGCCATTCCTGAGTTCTCACCAAAAATTGATCATACTGATTTTGAGTTAGCCATCACAAATGCCCTGAAATTTTGCTGATGTAAAAATATTAAGATGTTATTTTCACTTCACACAGAATCTATGAAGAAAATCCAAACGTCTAGGTATGAAAAACAAAATTTGTGGCGATTGGTGAACTTTTGTTGCGCTCCTCCTTTATTGCCCAAAAACATGATCAACGAGGGTTGGAAATACATTTACGAAGAATATAACGTAATGGATAGCAAATATGTCAAAATCTTTATGAATTACATACTTAAATTTTTTTTATTGAGTAGTGGTGCATTTATGGTATACGACACCGAACAAAAAATATTTCTGATATTTCTAAAAATATGATTACAAGCACTATAGCGTGCTAAGCGAAAACAGTGGACAGCATTTTTTATAAGCGAAGCCAATTTTGCCACCATACTAAACAAAATTGGCTTCGCTTATAAAAAATGCGACAAGAAAAGAATAATAATGGAGCGCACAGATATTACCTTAGCATGGTAAACTTTTTGAGAAAAGCCAGACTTATTTCAAATTGGGATTAAGTCGTATTATGTATGGAAAATCTTCATGAACCACGTATAATTATTATGGATAATCGCTTATCTATCGCCTACAAAAGGACAAAGCTCCGACATCCAGCAGCAGACAACTGGAGCTTATATCTTGGCTGCACAGCAAAGTGTGAAGGTATTTCACATACAACTACACTCGAGAGCAATGAATCCGGGTCACTTAAAGAATCCTAAAAATCTCGGAAACTAAAAATGCTAGGTTAATGCAATAAATTGTATTTAATAGACAATGTAATACTCCTTAAATGAAGGTATTAAAACTTCTTAGTTATTGTAAAGTTATATCATAAAAAAATCAAATTTGAAAAAGGGCCACTTTCGAAGATGGAACTACGAAATTACAGCATTTGGTTTTGCTTTTGTTTGTAATCTGTCATTTATGTGGGTACATAAACCATGTTGATAGTGCTCTATATTCATTATTCAAGCTGAAATTATGTCGCTTACGCCTGAAGAATGCACCAGAATACTTACAATGCTGGAAACCGGCCGGAGTCAGCGCGATGCAGCCAGGACTGTCGGTGTGTCGCTGTCAACAGTACAAAGAGTTCTCCGACGTTACGAAGAAACTGGTTCTAACCTACGCAGACCAGGAACGGGCAGAACCAGGTGTACCACAGCACGAGAAGACCGATACTTGGTGAACACCATGCTTCGAAATCGCTTTCTCACAGGAACTGAACTCACCAATCAGTTTCGACGCCTCGGAGGAAGTAACCCAAGTGCATGGACAGTAAGACGTCGGCTTGCTGAATCTAACTTAAAACCCCTTAGACCTGCAAACGGCCCTAAACTGGAGCGTGGGCATCGTATTTCGAGACTAAGATATGCCCAGAGCCACGTAAATTGGAGTATTGAAGATTGGTCAAAAGTTATGTTCTCCGACGAATCAAAATTTATGCTCTACAAGCACGATGGAAGACACAGAGTGTATCGAAGACCAGGGGAAAGATTCAAGCAAGCATGCATCGAAGAAAAAGTAGCCTACGGTGGTGGGTCTGTACTTGTGTGGGCCGGAATTTCTTCTGAAAGTCGCACAGAGCTGGTGATCATAGAAAACGGCTCTTTAACTAGCGTAAGATATGTGGAAGAAATCCTCAATGATCACGTTGGTCCATTTATGGTCAATTTAGGTGAGGATGCTATATTTATGCATGACAATGCCCGACCTCATACAGGTAGGATTGTGAATGACTACCTTCAAGAGATGAACATTACTCGTATGGAGTGGCCAGCGCGCAGCCCGGATATCAACCCGATCGAGCATGCTTGGGACGAGCTAGGCAGATGCGTAAAACAACGAAACCCTCCCCCAATCACGCTTCGTGAGCTCAAAATTGCTCTCACAGAGGAATGGGAGAATATTCCCCAAAATCGTATAAGGAACTTGGTGTACAGCATGCCAAACCGCGTAAACGCAGTAATGGAAGCACGAGGAGGCAATACGAAGTATTAAAATTCAAGAAAATCGTAATAAAGTTCAAAAATTTCATGTTTCCTATTTTTGTTTTAAGGAGAGATCAGCAGTTTTTTTCTTTATGTAATTTTGTGTTAATAAAATGTATGGTGACTCATATTTTTTTTACTTTCATTTAAGGAGTATTACATTGTCTATTAAATACAATTTATTGCATTAACCTATCATCTTTAGTTTCCGAGATTTTTAACATTCTTTAAGTGACCCGGATTCATTGCTCTCGAGTGTATTACAGAGACTCATATTATGTTACATATACCTAAAGTTGCATTGAAATTTGGTTCAAAATTTCAATTTTTAATAATGTTATATAGAAAAAATAACCGCAGACCAAAACAAACTACGGTTGGCGCCTTTTGGGTTAGGTACAAAAAAATACCGCCGGGGCGAGATGGTGAATGCTAACGCTACCCCATCTCGCCCCGACTAGGCAGAAGACTGCTCATCCCGGGTTTTTAGTGGGTAACCTCACTAACTACCCCCCCGTGAGGGTAGTAAGGCCCCTCAGGCGAGGACTCCCACATAACCACTCTGCTCCTCCCGGAGCCGGGTGGTATCCATAAAGGATTTTCCTGGGTCAAAAAAAAAAGGTACAAAAAAAATAAGGGAAACTTTATGACCACTCGAGCGATAATAGTTTGGTCAGAAAAAATTAAATACAATGAACCCCACTTGAAAAGTTTTTGTGCGTTGTATTGGATATTAGAACATGGGAATATAATACGGTTTCTTGTTGCACCAAATGTCACTCTAGATGTCGCTGCTAATGTATGAAACAAAATTATTAGTATAGTAGGATTTCCTTGAGTATAAAGCATTCTTTAATTATTTAAAATCAATAGTTCTCTAACATTTCATGAATGGTATGAATACATACTTAATAAATCATCAACTAGACAGTATTGTTGATTTTTCTTTAATAACTTAATTTAGTATACTCCTATATGAGAGTTATAGTATATCTTGTTAGGACTGTAATATTGAACCTACTGTAGATATATAATTAGGCCATATAATTATATACATTTATCCCAGTGAGCTGCGGGAGAGTGAGGAGCTGACATTAGTTCACGATGCATTGTTAAACTACAGGACAAGGAAACTATATTAAGTAAGCACTAAGTATTTCAGACGATTAGATTCAAGAGACCCATAAAGTTGAAATGAACATTTAAGACTAGATTTGAGAATTTCATAATTACTAGTATTGTAGGAGAGTGGCCTTTATATTGTCTTATGTTGGAGGCCTATACAGTAATTGTGGGACCAAAATTTAATACGTCTGTACATAGCTGTGCCTAGTTGTAGTACGTCCAAATACATGCCCTCTGAAACGAAACGACCTATAGATTTCTATAAGCCTGGCCAGGCAAACACAAATTTTGTGTTGAATCAAGTGATAATTGAGATATAATTAAATCCATGGTTTATAAAGGGCTAAAAGAAAGAAATAGCGCTAACCGCTATCTGAATCTAGCTTCTTAGCTGGTTAGGGTAATTCAGGTCGTTTCAAGCCCTAAAAATTGCCTGGCGCAAGCGTTGACCCACGCCAATAGGAATTCCCCTTGACGTTAGTTGAACTAGCAGCTATTGGGGAGAGGCCTTTGTCCGCCCACATAAAATATTGCACTCTTATATAAACCCAGCCACTTGTTAGGAATGGTCTAAATATAGACAAACCTTGTCTATAAACTATTCAGATGCACACATTAACATGATTATGATATAAGATCAATTTAATAAAAATTAAATATGATAATTATGGCCATCCTTCAATAAAGCAAGCCAGGAGGAATATAGTAGTGATTATTTTATGGTCATTCAGTCTTAATGTACAGACATAAACTTTGTGTATGACATGAGTGATGTTAACGATCACAGTAATTAAACTCTCCTACAATATTGTATCTTTGAATCAAATAATCACCTTCTCAGTATAACATAAATCTGAACTTAGACGCTCACACATAGGCTGTACCACCAGAGATGGTGCCGGAGTCCATAATTTTCAACTACGCATCGATATAACAATACGATTGAAATTGAATCAGGATTACACGACTACAAAACACAAATTAGAAATTACTTACATACTGAGGAAGTGAGGGTTTTCTTTCAGAGATAATAGAATAAAATTCGGAAATTTATTACGTTTTCAGAAACCGCAGCAGATGAGAATAGTTTTGCATGAACATTATTTACTACTAATTACTGTGCATATAAAATTAAATGAACTAATACATTAATTTACAGAATATTGCATAAAAGTTGTGTATTATTCCACAGGTTGGTTAAGGGAAAGCAGGCCATAATACTAAAATACTAAAAAAATTAACTCCTTTAATTATATAATATAAAACGAGAACGTTATAATATAAAATTAGAGTACCAAGATCGAAATTATAATAAAAATAATAACCGCGCTTTACATTTACATTTCTTTACAACATTATGGCAGATGGTAGAGGTAAGCGAACCAGACGCAACTTAAATAACGCAACTAATACGGATATGTTGAGGGGACAGGAAGAGACTTTAAATAACGCGACATTACAATTACTGTTAGCTAGGATGAACGAGTTTCATGAAAAATTAGAATCATTAAACTCTTACAAGAATAACATGAATCTGGCAAGCACCTCGTCACGCGAAACTATTAGTATTGCATCTGAGGAAGGTAGCAGAACATGTTTACCTAATCAAAATATTTTCGTCATACAGCCAACAATAAGCAAACCAATATTTGACGGAAAATCACATATGAATCCTATAACATTCTTAAAAAGAGTTAAGAAATATATTAAATAATTAAATGCGTTTGATCGTGAATTAGATATTGTATTACAATGTGTCACTGGACATGCTCGGAAAATTTTGGAACTATATTCAAAGAACTGGACCACATTTTCCGATTTCGAGGCTGATTTTAGACATATTTATTGGACTGATCAAATACAAGAGTCAGTACGATATAAAATCATAAAGGGGGAATATAGTGATACAAGTATTTCTATGAGTGAACATTTTGCAGAACAAACAGAGATGTTGCAATCATTAACAATAACATTTAGTGAAAGGGTCATAGTGAATTCTTTAATGAGGCATTACTCCGTAGATGTTCAACAACTATGGTTTACTAGATCTGAGGAACCTACAATTACAAATGGGGCTAATTTTCTCAGAAACTTAGAGCAGAATATTGTCATAAGGCATCATACGCCTACGAGATATAATAACATCAGACAGCCTATACGTGGGGGTCGCCCAGTAACTGCTACGATGACTGCAGGTAGAGGAGGAGGAAATTCGTTCAGAGGTAGGGGATATCAGAGGGGACGAGCTTGGTATGGTAGAAATTATAAGAAGGGTATGATGACACATGAGAATGGAAGACAGAGTGTAATGAGAACCGCGATTGATTTTGTTAAGGAAACTGACTCTAAAAACCCATCAAAGTCTGGGGACGTGGAAGTTCAAAAGGACTAGTATTACTAATACATATGAGTCCTAATTATGTAAGATTGTATATTATTCGGAAGGAAATAACTTCTGAGTGTTCTAGAAGGACTGTGGCTTATAAGATGCTCACGAGACATGGTTAGCAAGTTAGCAATAAACGAAACGAATGTGTGGTATATTCGGAGAGATATATACAGAGAGAGATATATATATACTTTATACGTTATTTTATGAGTTAGACGATATAGACTAAGAGGCAAATGATTACTCATAGCCAAAATTGCCTAAGATATGTGTTAAATGCATTTATCGACACGGATTCAAATTCGTAATACAACTTTATTCTGGAGGAAGGGGTAAATTTACCTAATATTACGATCAATTTAATAAAAATTAAATATGATAATTATGGCCATCCTTCAATAAAGCAAGCCAGGAGGAATATAGTAGTGATTATTTTATGGTCATTCAGTCTTAATGTACAGACATAAACTTTGTGTAAGACATGAGTGATGTTAACGATCACAGAAATTAAACTCTCCTACAATATTGTATCTTTGAATCAAATAATCACCTCAGTATAACATAAATCTGAACTTAGACGATCACACATAGGCTGTACCACCATAAAAGCCAGTGAAAATATGCTGAAACACTAATTGGTTATTTGGTTCGATTAGTGAAAGAAAACAAACCCAGAAAGCCAACATACATTTTTGATGAAATCGCTGAACAGCATGCCTATACGGCTCTTAGATTGCCACCATATCATTGCCATTACAATGCCATCGAACGGATTTGTGTTTTGAATTTAGATCATGTCAAAGGTTTGTTTTTGTCATAAAACTTAGTATGTATATTTAAGAATATATATTAAGTATATGTATATATATGTATATATATATATATATATATATATATATATATGCATATTTAACCCAGCCAGCGCCGTAAGGGAAGATTTTATAACAGCTGCTTAGATAGCCTTAAACTACATATATGTATAACTGTACTGTACTGTAAGGGTGACAAATCAACATCGAGCTATGCTGCGCTGTGCTATGTTTGGTCAACTCACTCGTCTAATATTTTAATGAGGATACAAACAAACCATGCTGTGCTGCGCTGTGCGAGGCTACGCTCTGTTTAAAAACGCAGCAGTCTCGAGCGAGGCGCGCTACCCGCCGTTCTGAGCCGCGCTGTGCCGAACTGTGCTGTTTTTCAAACATGGAGCACGCTGCGTGCCTGTCCATCGCCCTCAGACGTCTCTCTCACTCTCGTACTCACATCTCTCGCTCTCAGCTCGATGTTGATTAGCTAAGCAAAGCGCAGCACAGCTTGATGTTGATTGTTAAAAAAACGTAGCTTAAGAAACACAGCACAGCACAGCGCAGTACAGCGCAGCATAGCTCGATGTTGATTTGTCACCCTAACAACCGGGTCGTCCACTGCTGAACACAGCCTCTCCCATAAAGGGGGATTTGCCATAATCTCCACGCTTGGCAGGCGTCTTGAGGATCGCAGTTTAAGTTATCAGGAGGAAGGCGCTGCTGCCCACTTTTCGGTATTTTATCTAAAGTTGCCTCTTACGACACCCACAGGTAGCAATCGGAAGGCGACATTGTCATCCCGGCACCGCACAGTATATGTATAACATTTGTACAATATTAATAAAGAATTGTGCCGATATTTTTGCCATATAGGTGATGATAATATGAGGCTGAGGAGGCTGCCAAGCAACTCTACTGATATAACATGGTAATACTGCCAGCCATGTGGGAGTACTGACTTGGAACTATACTGAAGGATATAGTGACCTATATCATTGTTGTCTACTTTGTAAAAAAAATAAGGTCCCAGCGAAGGCTTAAGGTCCCATAGTACAGAAAAAAATATATAAAAATATATATATATATAGTTAAGCCTTTGACCACAAACTCATCTGATGATAAGTGACTATGTGGTCAAAGGAGTTGACAAGCTAAACCTAGAATTACTGGCTCTCAAGGTCGGAACACACCGTTAGGTGCTTGGCGACAGATTTTATATTTGAGGGTGGTCGCTAGCCAGGCGGGCATTCCCAAAATGCCATTCCACTGCGGTGAAGCTCAAGCCCGCGGCATTCGAACCATGGACCTGCTGCACGGCAGTCCATAGCCAATGCTACTGAGCCATCATTGCTAAATCATTTGGCAATGAATGGCATTCAATCACCATTTAGCCCTTCGTCCACAAAGTTATATGTAAGGAACCCAGCCACATATTTGATGAGGGAGTTCCCATCAGTGCAAACAGTTTCCTGAACAAGTTGTGTGTCGCCGTAGTCAATACTCATTTGGGTCGATCAATATGGTGATGTATCTTTGTCTCGAGCATCAAATGTCCATCTTATAAATAAACTCTCAAGAAATTACGAGGCAAATATTCCATTTACTGTTGATCCATTAGTTTCTTACATTTATAGCTGCTATCGGTGAACTCATAGCAGCTCTCGAAATGGGACTGGATGCATGAGCTATGTGTTAAGTAAGTATAGTAAGTTCACGTTTTACTTATGGATGGAGGAAAAGGTTAAGTGGGGCAGCGTACCACAAGGGAGCTAAAGAAAACGATGATAAACAAAAGCCTGTAATAATTTCTTTTTTTTTAATTACTGCCTTATATAGAAGAAAGATTAGATTTTTTGGCAAACCTACAGATATTAAGGGTCATATTATTGATCCAGATCGCGACGATCCAAGTGATAGTGGCGCTACGTTAACAGATGTTCTTTCAGTGTTTTCAAGTGCTGATACTTTGATCGTTGTGGCAAGTGGATTAAGTGAAGAATCCAAGGATATCCCAGTACAAGGAGTGCAGTCCAATCTGGACCAGGAGCTGTGCAAAATCAGCGACGATCCAGCAAAATCGACAATTGACTGAGTCCACTCGTGAGTACATTTGTAAGAACGAAGCCAATCAAAATATCACAAATGATTTTTCTAAGAGCACGCGATTTTACAAAGATAAGACATGACAGTTGTCAAAATATTTATTCAAACGTCAATTTCTAAATGGCGAAAGTTTCGCGAAAGTGGCTAATTGATTCCGAAAGCACAGGATGTGTTTTTTGTGGATGTTGTCTTCTTTTTAATGGCGGGGAGAGTCAGCTCGACCAAAAAGGATTCAATGATTGAAAACTGGGTTATTCTTTTTGTGCTCTAACTCTTCGCCCCCATGGGGGCGAATAGGAATGTATGTCCTCTTGTCACCTATAAAATTGTATGGGGGCGAACTAAGTTCCTGTTGATCCCTATTGTTATATTTCGTTTTTATAGAACTATATTTAATTTCCTACGACATAACGATATTATCGAATACCAACTCATGAGAATTCGTCTACTCACAAATGATCCGTCCTGCATACGAATGAACGAAGTAACGCGTTAGATCGCATAAAAGAACCATTAACGATGCAATTAGATGAAGAAGTAAATTACTAGAAAAACATTTCGGAAATAATAGTTGCATGTGTAAAAAAAGCGCTAGCATCACGTGGTTTGCCTTTTAGAGGACACGACAAGGAACTTATACCCGAATGGAATGAAATTAAGTTCTATTTCCGATTAACATTTAGTCAGAGAGAAAGCGCTTCGGGAGCCCTGTGTCCCTTTTTTAAGTGTTGCCAGAAGGGTTGTTTTTCGAACGTAGTAGGAATGGTAAAAAAAAACAAGTTTGTCATCTCTTGTTAAAAAATATTACAATCTTTCTGCTTGTCTTTCTAATAATCCTAATATTTTTAAATTATCGTTTAAAATGACATTTTCTTTTTCCAATAATTTGGACACGGTATTAAAGTGTTGTTTGAAAAAGAATAGATTTACTAGTAGGATGTATCTAAGTTGAACTGGCATCCCATCAGCCATTTTGGATTTGTTATAATTGTGGTGATCAACGTGGTGATATTTATTTAACCGTAATTCGGCAATATTTCTTTATTCGTACATAATAAATATGGTTAAAAAATGTGCGATTCCAGGCTGTAAAAGCGAATCCTATGCGGGATGCGGTATTTCTTTCTTCAAGTAAGTATTTTTCAATTCATGAGTAGTGTGCCTATAATGAACGGATTTTCAGGATTATTTTCGCAATCATATTTTTGACAAACATAAAATAGTAGGTAATCTAGATTAAACTTTCTATGCTAATCACTGATTTGTGTGTCACTACGTATTATTACAAGCATTTATTTAACTTGCTCTGTTTGTAAGTTTATAGGTAGGTTGGTAGGTAGGTAATTTTTTTTTCAAATCTTGGAAATTCATTTTAACCCACTTCCAGTTATCCGATTAACGTGAAATTTTGCATACATGTATGAACACCATGACAATACAATAATCTGGTGTAGTTGAGCTGGTCTGATGATGGAGACGGAAGGTGGCCACAGGATCTGCATCCTAGTAATGGATATCTACCGTGTTTGGGCTCGTTAGACTGGTCTTGTTGAGTAATTTCTGATGATGACGTGATATTCAGGATCTGATGATGGAGATGGAAGGTGCTCACAGAATCTGCATCCCAGTAGTCTGATACCTACCGTGTTTGGGCTCATTAGATTGGTCTTGATGAGAACTTTTTGATGATGACAATATATATTAATTCTAAAAATTTTAAAATAAAATAAGTATAAATTTTTTTTAAAGTCAGGATTTTATTCAATCATGATTCATAAAAGCTCGAGAGCAAAAAAAATAGAAAAAATACTGTCGAAATACCTTAAGTCTTTTATGAATCATGATTGAATAAAATCTTGACTTTAAAAAAGATATTGTACCTATTTTATTATTTTAAATTATTAATTAATTTCAGATTTCTTAGTGAAGAATCTTTGAGAAAAAAGTGGCTGGATGTCATACCAAGTAATTCAAATATCAAAAAATATTCTGTTATTTGTAGTCTGCACTTCAAGCCCCAGGATATAATAGCACATTGTTCAGTTTCAAAACTGATTCTAATAAAATATTCAAATTTTACAGCTCAGAGTCATTAAAACAGGTAAATAAAAACAAAATTATATTATTTGTTTTGCAAAACTTTTATAGTATTTTGAGAGAATGTTTTGATCCACCACATCCTGTTCAATCATTTCAATGTGAAGATTCACACGAAATGCAACTTACTAAAAGCATTGCGTCTTATTATCTTACCGCCCGTTTGATGAGCCACGGTAAAACTCAAACATTAAAAATTAGAGATCAGAAAACAAATTTAAGACAGAAGTTGCACAAAACTGTTTTGTTTAGTAATGTGTGACCATGACTGTAAGCACATTAATACCAATAAATATATGTTTATGAATCATTGCATGCGTTTTATTTTATTTTATCCTCTATAACCTATAGCATTATGATTTTATGAAATCAAATGATTTTGTTCACGTAATTATGTCCTAAATACCTACATTGTTTGGTCACCCTAATGAAAGGGACAGAGGGCTCTCGCAGAGCTATCTCACTCGGACCGCGCATCGGCAGCCTGAGCACATTCCAGGTCGGGTATAAGTTCCTTGGGACACGACGAGAAATTAGGGTTATTTCACAATGGAAATTATATGATGTCCTTTGAGATTATCGCTGAGTTCGATCCGTTCTTAGCCAAACACATTACTCGTTATGGGAATAGAGGCTCAGGAAATACGAGTTATCTGTATTCAACAACATGCTAAGAATTCATTCGGCTTATGGGAAACAAAGTTTTGAAGACAATTTAAATGAAAATATTAAATTAAGGGGTTGAAAATATTTTCTTCTGTTTAAAGATGATAACAGTAGCTACAGACTTGTTATAATTTCTTAAAAATAAATGGGACGCAAGAGTGCATACTAAATTTTATACACTTTTAAAACTGAAAGCGACTCAAAAATCTTCAAAATGAGATCAGAAAATGGAGGTGAATTTGTGAAGAGGGATGCAGGAGAATTACTGAAGAAAAAAGGAATAACTGACCAGACAACTGTAGCCTACACACCTACACAAAATGGTAGAGCCGAGCGCGAGATGTGGACTATTGTAGAAACAGACAGAACTATACTCCAGGCTAAGCTAAACTACAGAAGAAACTATGCGCGGAAGCAATAAGTACAAGTGTTTATACATTAAATAGAACTGGAAAATCAAAAGTTACATAAATAAAAAACCTAATGAGTTAGGTATAGTATGATAAAATATTTGATAATAATATTTTAAAATATTTGGTACTGCAGTTTATGTTCACATACAGCAAGACTAAAGTGGGATGCATAAGGTAAGAGAGGAATCTTTGTAGAATACGGAATTAAAACCAAAGACTTCAAAAACAGAGTGTGGTTTCAAAATACAAACGTGATCAATACTTACATGTGGTGTTTTTGTAAGAAAAAAGAAATACAGAAAAGAGTAGAATTATCTACTTTAACAGTGAAGATGACACAAATATTAAAAATATATTAATATTTAGGGAGATTATTATATAGAAAAGACCACAGAAGAGTAGAAAAGAAAACCTAAACACACGACTCTTTGAGGATGTAGTCTCCATTGCATGTAGTCCGCGAACAAGTAAATCAAATCACAGGAACAGATATTAATTTATAAAACAAGCAGTGTAGGACCGAAAGAATCTTGGAAATATAAATACCTGAACTAGACAACCGTGGAACAGAAGACACCTATGAATCATGTGAAGAGTCTGCAGAAGAGAGTTATATTAATAATACATGCAAAAATCCACAAAAGACAAGAATAAAGAAACCTAACAGATTTGAAGATTATACACCGAATTTAAAGTGTCTAATGTAGAACAACTTACATTCTCTTTTTCTCTAATAAGTTAAATAAACGCTGACATGTAATGTGGACAGTGCCCTATTTACTCGTCAAATCAAAAAAGGCCTGCATTTTAATTCTGCACTTATTTTACTGCAATTTTATGGTAATAGATTTTATGACTAAAACAGAAACATTTAACAAACGCAGTAACGGCATTAGAGTAGAGCTGTCAAATGTAAGTAAGTAAAGTCAAGTCCCGCTGAAAGTTATCTATTTCCATTCCAAATAATTTCTTAATGTGGGTAAGTAATTCCAAATTCTGTTTTTTTTTTGCGTGTTCAGATATTAGAACAATGACTTATGTTGTTTCTATGCTTTTATTGATTTTTATTTTTATTATCATTTATTTAGTGCATGTTTATATGGGTAGGTATCTAACTCACAGCTGTTTGTTTGAGAGCCTATTTTTCATATCAACTAAAAATGTTCGGTAATACGGATAACGATGCTCTTTTTCCTTTGCCCTGCTCAAAGTAAACATACCCAAACTCTGAAAATATTTCATTATGCATTATTGCGAAAGAATGATAAGGAATAGAAAAGTGCAATCTAATAAAATCATATTTTTCAGGATGCTGGCACATACCAGTCACTTCCTGCAGCCACTTGATGTTGTAGTCTTTGATTCCCTCAAAGCCGTTTGGCGTGTCGAATCACAACAATACTAAACACACATCCAATATCAGTGCCGATACGTTTTGACTTTCACAAATTTTTGCACCAGCGTATGAAAGAAGTTTAACACCTTCAAATATTTACAATTCACAAGAGCAGGGTTTGAAAATATTGGTAATCCATTATACAAAGCTGTAGTCTGTCCAGAAAAAAATGCGCCTAGCAGACTTACAGACAAGCCCCTTCCCATGGAACCAATACCAAAAATAATCATCGAAGAAGATGCGAGACAACGAACATAGATACTCTCCATAATAATTCGACATTACAAGAGCTAGAAAAAGACCTTGACACAGTATGTATTATAAACACACGCGAAAGGACAGAGAACTGTTCCGTACCATTATCTCATTTTCATTATTATTATTTTTAGCAAACAAACAGCGAAAACCTCTTTTATTGTATGGTAGCCCCGTCAATTATTTATTTTAAATTTAACTAATTATATTTAAAGAGAACATAAAACTAAATATTCTGTGAATAGTTAAAGCGTCTACCTGTCACCGTTACTAGTACCGAGCAAGAAACGGTAAAGAAAATCTAGTTTGTTTGATGTATGGGAGCCCCCCTTTAATATTTATTTTATTTTATTTTTAGTATTTTTTTTTATAGCGGCAATAGAAATACATCATCTGTGAAAATTTTACCGTTCTTGAGACAGCCTGGTGACAGACGGACGAATGGACGAACAGCGAAGTCTCAGTAATAGGGTCCCGTTTCTATCCTTTGGGTACGGAACCCTAAAAACTATCAGATACAAAAGATGATTGGACATGACACACGTGTACAGTATTCTAAAGATGTATCTTCAAAAAACGGAGCTGAATACATAACTTGTTAATTTTGCACGTTACCGTACCATGTACATTGTCAAAACCAGGAAATATAATTGTAGTACCAAAAGCAAGCCATTAGCCAACAGCAAATTTTCATGCGTGTTATGTGTGTGCCCTTCGTTACCCTCTAATATAAAATGCTGATGCTGCGACGCCGGAGTTCCCGAGCACCACTGCACCAGCTTCGTGTACCGGCAGTTGGATTCGATCGCCGAAACCTCTCACACGTCGGCCACGGTAATTAAAATCATTTATCGCGGTTGAATAAAAATTAGTTTTTAAAAAGTGGGTTCATTAATGAATTCACATAAGTGGCGCAGTCTTACGGATACTTTTTGCGCCTAAAATCGGACTTTTCGAAAATCAAAAGTACGGAAACTGTGCGTGAAAAGTGTAACCTACTACAAAGTTTAGTGTTAAGTGTAAAAGCAAATAAATAAGAAAATGCCGTTGTTTAAAAATAAAATGAACGAGATGATGCTGTTTCTGTAAGTCCAGATCCTTGTCCTTATTTATATATGTATTGTCTATTTTGACATGTGTTTTATTGACTTTTGACCTTATTGACGGCAATAATTATTATAGAGTTCCAGTGTAGAGCTTTATAAATATTAAATAAAAGTGAAACTTTATTTTTGAGTACCTAGAGTAGGACTCTACTTAATAAAATAAATAATTAAATAATAAAATATATATACATTAATTGATGAACAATTTATATGATATCGTTAATGGTTATACTATCACAGTGTAACTAGGTATCATTTGTTAAATCTTTTAATTGGTGATACCGGCGATTGTTTAGTTGGAAGTTTGCTCGTAAGCTCTCTTTTTATTGAAAATGGAGGCAGCGGCTCTGAATATTTTTAAATCTGCTATAGAGATGGTTTCAACTTACGATGGGAACCCAAATCAATTATATAGATACTTGGATACTGCTGGAACTGTTCTAATACAGTTTTATATACCTGAAAACCCTGATTGCTTCCAAAATCAATTGGTACTTAATAGCATTTTAGGTAAATTAAGAGGAAAGGCGGAAGAAGTTGGAAACATTAATGGTGCTACAACATGGGAAGTTGTAAAAGGTGTGCTATTACAGCATTTTTCAGATCAAAGAGACGAGAATTCGCTAACCCGAGATTTAGTGAACATGAAACAGGATAATGACGATCCTCAAGCATTTTACAATCGTTGCATGCACTTACTGAATACGATAATTAATTATGTTAATTTACATGAAAATAATGATACAGTGAAAGAGTGTAAACGTAACTTTTTTAGATCACAGTGTTTAAAAACATTTTTAGCTGGTTTAAGGGAACCATTAGGCTCTACTATTCGAGCAATGAGACCTAATGATATGCCTTCAGCCTTACAATATATTAAAGAAGAAGAAAATATTAGTTATTTACGTAAAAATAATATAACAGTTCAACAACAACAAAATAAAAACAATTTTCCGCAAAATAAACAAAATTTTAATATGTTCAGACGGCCATTACCAACATTTAATAATACTCAACATAATTTTAACAGACAAAGCAATTTTTCTAACCAAACGCGACCGATTGGTCAGTTTAACCTAAGACCACCTCAATTGGTTAATAATTATCAACCAAGACCATTTCAACTAAGGCCTGACCAACATTCAAGTGGCATAATGCGAGCTTCACAGCCACAGCCTATGAGTGGAACATCGTACCGCTCAGCAAACCGACCACCCTTTGTGCAAAATCGATCATATCAACCAAATCCTAACCCCAACTTGTCGCTACATGCTCAGGAGACTACTTCAGTATACGGTGATGATTATTATTGTACAGAGTACAACCAGGATAATTATTACGATGGTTATTACGACGAAAACATTTATTCTAATGAATACTACAATCAAATACCTATACAGCCCTCTCGGTATGCAAATATAACTGAACCAATTTCTGAACAAAATACCCAATTTAACGAGGTAGGTATTTCAGCCCCACAAACTGAACAAAATTTTCACGAGGTTCTGAAATCCAAAAACCCGCCGTAATCGAAATTAACGCTCACATTAAGAGAGAACTCCCTTATATCGAAATAAAAAATCCACCCCTAAAATTATTAATCGATACTGGAGCTAATCAGTCATTTTTGGGACCTGACGTCATTCAAAGGTATTATTCTGACATACCTTTAATACATGAACCATTTACTGTGACTAATCTACACTGTACCACAGTTAATCAGTTCTCGGTAGAGATCCCGTTGTTTGAAGAGTTTTGCGATAAGGGCACAGCGAAGTTCTTTGTTTATAAATTCCACAACGTGTTCGACGGATTGATTGGATACAAACTACTTGAACAACTTAAAGCTAAAGTTGATTTAGAGACCAAACAACTCGTTACGGAAAAAGCGGTTAATCCGATATCAATTTATAAATCCGGTATAAAAAATTTATTTGAAGGATTAATGAAAGGGAAGTCGATTAAGGTTATGAAAATGCCTGTCTCGATACAGAACTCTGAAATTTACTTACCAGAAACCGTTATGAATAAATGTATTATTCCATCATCAGTTTCTCAGTCGAGTCACGGATACGCTTATTTTGAGATTCAAAACCCAACGGACAATGACATCATTGTGAGTCTACTTTCCCCTTTGGAAGTATACAGTATGAAAGAAAATTTTGAACTACATAACTTTGATACTGTTTCGCATAAAGCTAATAATATAGAGTCCATGATAAAAACAGATCATTTAAATGAAGAGGAAAAATATCAGTTGTTGCAACTTTGCGAAAAATATTCTGACATTTTCCATGATGAAAATCAGCCCCTAACCTTTACGAATCAGATAAAGCATAAAATTAAAACTACTGACGAAATACCTGTTCACGTACGAAATTATAGATATCCCCACATTCATAAAGAAGAAATTCAAGACCAAATAAACAAAATGTTAGCTCAGAATATTATACAACCCTCAGATAGTCCATGGTCATCCCCTATTTGGATTGTACCGAAAAAACCTGATAATAACGGTAAAATGAAATGGAGACTCGTAGTTGACTATAGAAAACTTAATGAAAAGACAATATCCGATAGATACCCGATACCAAATATATCAGACATCCTAGATAAGCTAGGTAGGTGTCAATATTTTAACACCATAGACCTCTACAGTGGTTTTCATCAAATTGAAGTACATAAGGATGACATTCCTAAAACTAGTTTTTCAGTAGATACTGGACATTATGAGTATCTCCGTATGCCATTTGGTTTAAAAAACGGACCCTCTACGTTTCAACGCGTAATGGACAACGTCCTTCGCGGTCTCCCCAACGTAATAGTATACTGTGACGATATCATTATTCACAGTGTCAGCTTGCAAGAAGCTATAATCAATACAGAAAATGTCTTTCGACGCCTCAGAGAGGCTAATTTCAAAATCCACCCCGAAAAATCTACATTTTTGAAGCGAGAAACACCTTTCTTAGGGCATATTGTAAATGCCAGAAGGAATAAAACCTGACCCAAAGAAAATTAATGCTATTATGAAGTATCCCATACCTAAAACTCAGAAAGAAATTAAGTCATTCCTTGGTCTGCTCGGATATTATCGCAAGTTTATACCTAATCTAGCCAAGCTAACAAAGCCCTTAACATCCTGTCTTAAAAAAGGTGCAAAGTTAGAACTAAATTCTGAGTATATAAACTGTTTTAAACTGTGTCAAAACATCCTGACCAACGATCCGGTATTACAATACCCCGAATTCGATAAGGAATTCAATCTCCGGACGGACGCATCAAATTTCGCCATAGGCGCAGTTTTGTCACAAGGCACAATCGGCTCTGATAAGCCTATCGCCTACGCTTCTCGGACTTTAAATGAAAATGAAGTCAATTACAGTACGATAGAGAAGGAGTTGTTAGCCATTGTGTGGGCAACAAAATATTTCAGACCTTATTTGTTCGGACGTAAATTCAATATTATAACGGACCACAAACCATTGCAGTATTTGTTTAATCTCAAAGAACCTAATTCACGACTGATACGCTGGCGACTTAAGTTAGAAGATTATGATTACAATATTTCATATAAAAAAGGTTCCTCCAACACCAACGCAGACGCTTTGTCGCGAATAGAAATACAAAATAATGATTTAAGCCCAATTATTATCGACTCTGATGACGAAAATGTAGCGGAACAAAACATGTCTCTAATTGTAAACGCAAACTCAGAATTACCAGAATTAAATGACGAACTAATGGAACTTAAGGATGACATAAGTCTTGTCCAATCAGCAGACGAAGACCCCATTCTCGACATACCTATTTCGGAGCTTCCCGTAAATACATGCAATAATCAATTGTTTATCGAAATCGTACACCACTCATCTGCAAAAACTAGTGTTAAAGAGATTTTCCCCGGAAAGAAAAGAATATATGCTCAAATATCTCGAAATAAATTAGAATCAGAAATAATAACCCTATTTAAAGAATATATATCTCCTAAACGAAAATATGGCATTTATATATCTGACAGTGAGTACATTCCCAACGTAACCGTCGTTTTGCAAAATACCTTTAAAAATACAGCATATAAATTATTTTTTTACAAAATCAAATTAGAGGATGTCACCGACAAAGACAAACAAATGCAGATAGTAAGAAACTTCCACGAAGGAAAAACCAACCACCGCGGCATTCATGAACTAGAGGAGAGAATTAAAAGAACATATTATTGGCCAAACCTTACAAAATTTATAACTCAATTTATCAATAATTGCGAAATATGCCAAACGTGTAAATACGAAAGGAATCCCAATACAAAACGCTTTCAAATCGTACCAATACCAAACAAACCGTTTGAAGTTTTACACGTCGATACTCTATCAGTAAACGGACAAAAATTCATAACAATTATCGATACCTTTTCAAAATATGCTCAAGCATATCCATTACAAAGTGTTACCGGAATTAGTGTCCTAAACGGCCTTACAATGTTTATGACTCATCATGGCTTACCATTATGCCTGACGACAGACTCCGGAACTGAGTTTAAAAATCTTCCATTAAAAGAATTTACAAAATTACACAAAATAAACCTTCATTTCATTAGTGTGAACAACCCTGAATCCAATGGAGCGATAGAGAGATTTCATTCCACTATTTTAGAGCATATCCGCATCCTAGGTCAAACTCGTCCTGAACTCTCAACAAATGAACTAATGCTCTATGCTGTCTTAGGCTACAATAACTCAATCCACTCCGTTACAAACAGAAAACCAATTGAAATAATAAATGGTCACATTGATAATTTAGATCCTTTTGATATAAACTTAGAGTCAACATATCTGCAAAGCTATGTACAAAAACACAAGGAGACTACTCAAAACCTGTATTCTTTGTTAAACAAAACCCTTCAAGAAAAACGTGCCATAACTATGGAAAAACGTAATGAAAACCGTCAACCACCTATCGTCTACGCAGAAAACATTAATTGTTATTCTAAAAACCTATTAGCACCCAGGCATAAAACCCAACCGAGATATATAACCCGGCAGGTAAAAAAGGATTTAGGAATAAAAATATTAGATGTTAAAGACGTTACATTCAATAAGAGAAATTTAAGGAGACCACTCAATAATCAAAATAATGTGTTGCAGGATCATCTTAGCGACACGGCGGTCAGTCCAGGGCCAAGCACCTCAAGTGTCCCTGACCCCCCTAATAAATAACCCGGGCGTTCTGCCATTTCAACTAGGGTTTACTAAAATCCAAAATAGCGAACATACCTTTGTTCACTATATAGAATTAAGTATAATTAAAGAAAGTATAAGTAGTTTAGAAAATCATATTATAGCATTTATTGATTACGTTAAGCAAGCGGATCCACGCTATTTTAGTAACTTCTTTGTGTCTAAGCAAATATTACTCGATAGGTTAAGCCATATAACTTTAAAATATAACTCTATAAGTATATTTAGCTCTAAGTATAAGCGAAGTCTTATAAATGGTCTGGGTTCTGTAATAAAGAGCATCACTGGAAATTTGGATTATGATGATGCTGTTGAGATCACGAACGCTATCTCCACTTTACACAAAAATCAACAAATCATTCAAAGCTCATTTAATAGAGCTATTTCATTGAACAAACATTTAATTAATACTTATAACTCTACGATCGCTGCAATCACGAATAATCAAAACAAAATATATCTTAAGATTAATGAAATAATCAGAGAAATCAATATGACGGATTACAGACTCAACGATTTTATTAAAATGATAAGTTTATTCGGCTTACTCAAAATAAACTGTCAAACAATCTTAGAAACATTAGTTTCAATAGAAAACTCTCTTTCATTTTCTCAGTTAGGAATTGTTCATCATGATATGCTATCGTACGCAAATGTTGAGTACATTTCTGAAACTTTGATTACTCTATACGCCTCTGACGAGCTAATTATAAACAGGTTTACTGACTTGAGACTCTACTATGACTTACTTGAATCTGGATCTTATTACGTTGACAATACGATTGTTTTTATATTAACGTTTCCTATTATGTATAAAAATAAATATTCCTATTATCACCTTTATCCCACACCAACCATAAATAATTCTATTATTATCCCTCCTAAACCCTACCTGGCAATGGATGAAGAACGATATCAGTACATGGACAAGATATGCAAAAAGTTTGAAGAACTTTATTTTTGTCAAGAATCAACATATCAGTACCCGAGCAGTAACAAAGACTGTATTTATCAGCTTATAACAGCCCAGGATATATCTACGTGTCTCTACACTACGTTTAAAAGCTCAACGGAAATTTGGCAGAAGCTCGACGACAAACACTACTTACTGGCATGTCCTATAAGTACTAATACTAAGCTCAGCTGTCATGGAGAAAGTCATAGTTCAATACAAGGAACATATTTAGTTGAAATACCGGAAACTTGCAGCATCTCTACAAAATTGAATACTAAGAAAAATATAAAAAATAAACTTCAGGGTCAACCGATCAAGCTGTTATCTTTTAACTTATCAAGTGTAATTATCAAGAACATGGATCAGCCTCTGAAGGTAGAAAATATTGATCTGAGTCGGCTCTATGAACTAGAAGCCTTATTAGATAAAGAAATTCCCATAAAGTTAGATACTATCGAAACTTCAACAACATTTAACTATTGGACCCTACCTATATATATAATATTGAGTACATTTGGATGTTTTTTGATTTATAAAAGAATAAGAAAATGGAACATGTGCAGCTCCCCTGAAGCTGCGCAAAATGTGGAGATCCAGCTCTCTGAACCTCAGCCCTTTTTCATACGATCTTGAAAAATGGGCCTCCGACTTAACGAGGGGGATGTTATGTGTGTGCCCTTCGTTACCCTCTAATATAAAATGCTGATGCTGCGACGCCGGAGTTCCCGAGCACCACTGCACCAGCTTCGTGTACCGGCAGTTGGATTCGATCGCCGAAACCTCTCACACGTCGGCCACGGTAATTAAAATCATTTATCGCGGTTGAATAAAAATTAGTTTTTAAAAAGTGGGTTCATTAATGAATTCACATAAGTTGCGCGATGCTTGTAGTGTCACAGATAATGGAGATGTTTATTAGTCGTCCGGTCAATTTAAACATTCGAAGCTACATAAACTCCCACCAAGCTGAAATTAGTAAGATTGTTTAAAATATGATTAAAAATAAAATTTGAAAGTTCCCTATCTTTCCCCTGTATGAAAAAAAAATCAAGGTCAAAGGTAAAAAAAAAATGGTTTTTCGCTAATTTCACCAAAACGTCAAGTTTTATCATTAAAACGCTTCATATAAAAATTGTAGATCATAAAATTATCTACAAAAAATGTGTCAATACTTTTTTTCTACGAGCCACCGTTTTAACGATTCAAAAACACTACACAACTATAGAGATGTATACAGGGTGGAAACTTGCAGCGGGGAAGTACCTTATGCGTTGCTACTCGGAAATGGTCTTAGGGGACTATCCATATTTTTTTATGGAAATTTGTTAAAAAAAATTACAGTTAGCAAGAAAATAGCTATTTTACACAAAAATATTTTTTGATGCCAATCGATCCTGTTTCTATACTGATCAAAAACTTCTATGGGACCAACTACGAATATCGTTGGAGTATTATTATGTGAGGTAAATGTAATTGTTCATCGTTTTTATCTCAATAAATAAATAAATAAAAAATAAATATTCAAAAAGTCACGTTGGAAAAAACTTTTCCCTTACATTTTGTATGAAAATTTTACGCAAAAGCGTTTTTAGTGACGGTTGAGATCTTTTTGTTGACTGAATAAAAAGATAACTTTGTGTCATGAAACAAACATATTAAAACTCCTCCAACTCCGTGATAACGTAAAAAGCCAAGTATGTATCTTAAAGTGAGTGTAAAAAAATTGTGAAAGTTCACAATGTTTATATTTTAACGATAAGTCTTCTAATTGTTATGGCAGTTTTATTATAAGTATTATTTATTAGTAAAACTGTAACAAGTCCAATTCCGCACATTGAAGATATTTAGAAAAAAAATTGAGAGTACTCTGTAGCTGATACTGATTCCAAAATTGTTTTTTTTTTGCTTGCCTGTCCGTCTGTATCTTGTCCGCGCATCACGCCAAAACTACTGAATGAATTTCAATGAAACTTAGCATGATTTCAGTTCATCGAGGGAACTCCTCAACCCCTCCTTCCACACCCCCCGTGTTTGGACTCATCCGGACCGGAATCACCTGCCCCCTCTCCACACCAAACCCCACCCCTTCCCCAACTACCCCCTCCACCCTCACCCCCACCCCTGCATCCCAACAGCTTATAACTGTGGTTATCCTGCTCTTATCCCTGAGCTATTGGGTCGGCAGACCCCTAGCACTTCTCCCCAACAAACCCCACCCCATTACACCATACCCCCCTAACACCCCCCCCCCAACCCCCACGAGATTTTTACCTCACTCCCGCGAGCCATACCGCGGGAACCGCTGCAGATAGACCCCCGTGTTTGGGGTTGTTGAAATCAGCGCCCCGAGCCCTACTAATTGGCCAAGCTTGAATTGTGCTCTAACTTGAACTACCTCATTTTAAGCCAGCCATATCACCACGCAGAACGCGTCGAGCAACTGTACTCAACTAGGGACATAGCTTGTAAGTCTAAGATAATTATAGTGCATAAACTGTTGTATTGTGTATTAACTACCTATTAAAAAACTTAATCCATATTCTCTTTAGTTTTTTAATTTCATTGCACCAAAAAAAATGTCGTCACAAACAACCACCTCCAACCCCGAAAACATCGAGGCACAGAACTCGAAACCAGTATCCCTCCACAAAAAAGTACTTAAAAAATTTGCAATTTCAAAATCCACCCAGTCATCAAAAGCCGAGCGACCGCCCAAATCAAAAAAAGCGGAAAGAGACAAGGTTCTCCCTTAATTACCGGAGAGGAAAAGACGAGTGCTCCCAGACCAAGTCTTGACAGCGGCCGAGCGAACCGCGGCCAGTGACGGAACAGGTATGGAATCAATATCTGTCCCTGAAGTCAGTGCCGCGTTCGAGGTGGCCGTTGACAAGATCAAAGACTGGGAGCAATGCGTATCTCTCCACCCAAAGAAATTGTGTCCGACGGAGAATCGGAATCAACAACGTCGGTCATGGACATCCCGGACCCCTGTGCGCGTAGAAGCAGACCTAGCATGCTAGTCGACCCCTGTACGCATTCCTGTACTGCCGCAGGAATGCGTACAGGGGTCGAGATGGACATGGCCACAAAGCTTGCCAACGAGACTCTCATCCAAGCGAAGGACGCATTGGAGTCTGCAGCGAACTCTCGTTCAAGAGGTGGGCCTTGCCAGAAATGACATCGCAGCAACCTTGAAAGTGACCAAAGCGATCCGTGACTGGCAAGGTTTTGAAACAAGAGAGCCCCACAGACTAATCAAAGAAATAACATCCGAAGTGAAGGTTCTGAAAGGCATTACAAGCGTCACCACCAACCAAAAAACCGTCGACCTTGGACCTCTGAAGAGCGACAATGCAAGCCTTAAGGTAAGCATTGAGGCTCTTAAGAACCAGATCGACGAGCTAAGAAGAGAGACGCACAAGTTTGCTGTAGCAAACTACTTCCAACAAAAAAGTGCAGAAAGCCTGGAAAAAATCAACACAAACACACCTCCCCCTACCCCTAACAACGACATAATTATCAAAGAACTTAAATCCCTCAACCAGTCCGTTCAAACATTACAGACAACAAAAATTAACGTACCACCACCCCTTCCAGATAAACATAGAAGACCAAATCCACCCAATTACAGAGCGACTCGAGGCCGTCTCATCGGAGCTTCGAACGATGAGGCAAGAGAAGCTCAATACCCCACCACCAGCACTCAACATTGAAAAGTAGTTGGCCCAAGCGGGAGATAAGCCGACATTCGCAAAGGTCCAAAGCCAACCACACTTTGATTGTATATACGGGAAACCCAGACAGTACCGCAGACAATCTCATCGACAGTATACGGGACGCACTTGACACGAAGTCGACGGGTGCAAGAGTCGACCGAGTCCGCAAAACAAGAAACCGGATGGTAGTCTTGAGCTGCGGAACGAAGGAAGACCTTAATCACGTTCAAAGTCGGGTCAAGATGGGCAAAACCCTCAGAATGGATGTAGCGAAAGCGGGAAATCCACTCATCATCATCGGAGACGTCCTTGCCTACCTGAAAGACGAAGAGATAGTCGCTAACCTAACGATGCAGAATAGACATCTTCTGCAAAGCATAGATCTGAAAGAAACCACAATCAGAGTGAGGTACCGAAAAAAGGCTCCCAACCCACTGGAATGCCATTCAGTGTTAGAGGTCTCACCACAGATCCACAAGATCCTAACTGAGGCAGGCAAGATCTACATAGGGATCCAAAGGAGACCTGTGCTATACCACTCGCCTTTAGTACAGTGTTCTAAATGCCTCGGTTTTGGCCACAACAAAGCAGTCTGCCGGGAGGCTGACGTGAGGTGCAGTCACTGCGGCAAGTCACAGTCCTGGGAGAATTGCAAGGCCCGTAAAGATGGATCCTTGCCCAAATGTAAGAATTGCTCGACCGCGAACAAGACCGACATTCCTACTGATGATCTGACTCATAACGCGTACATTGTTATGTGTCCAGAGAGGCAAAAATGGGACGGCATATCGATAGCAAGAATATCTTACTGCTAAAGGTAACCATGAGATTGAAAGCTCAGTCCCCCAAAGTAATGGCAGAGCAGGCTTGTATTTCATCCAAGCAAACCTGCAACGCTCCAAAAACGCCACAGTAGAACTCCTGAAAGCAGCAAAGGATAAGGGTGTCTCAATCGCCTTGGTACAAGAGCCCTACGTAGGGAACACAGGCGAATTAAAACAATACCCGGGAACACGAATTATCCAATGCATACAAAACAGAAAAAAAACAATTAAGACAGCTGTAATCATCTTCGGTGATACGCTGGAGGTCATTCATGACCCTCAGCTGGTGACCGAGGCGGAAGCAGCAGTCTTACTGATCAACAACGATCTACGGCTAGGAGTGATATCTGTATATTACGAAGGGGACCAAGACATAGAGCAAAACATCCATCGAACCAAAGCATTTTACGAAAAACTAGCGACAAACAACATCATAGTCGCAGGTGACGTAAATGCTTGGAGTCAATGGTGGGGCAGCGAGTCTGAAAATGAGAAAGGCAAAGCCTATGGCGCGTTTCTTAACGAAATGAACATTCAAATTCTCAATACCGGAGATGAACCAACCTTTGAGGCTTACAGGAAGGGGTAGGCGTGCACAAGCAGAGTAGACGTCACAGCTTGCAGCTTACCTCTTCTTGGAAAAATCAAAGACTGGCAAATAGGTTATATACGTTATATACTTTTTATTCCGATATTCAGCTTTGCTCCCTTGGGAGTGAGGATGAAACTCAAAATGTACAAGTGTTCAGCTTGGTTCCCTTGGGAGAGAGAATGAAACTGAACTTCGGAATAAAAAGTATATAATGTCCTAGTATGAACTGAAATCATGCTAAGTTTCATTCATCAACAAGTGTGATTTTGTGATAAATTATAACTAAGTAGTTGCAATTTATAACGCGTAGACTGATATCATACATTCTTTTTTGTTAGAATAGTGGTACTATAAAGATAGTCCCGTAAGTATTTCAAAGTCATCGGTTTTATAGTTCAGAAATTATAGACATTACACGCTAAATATTTAGTTCCAAATAACTTTGAAATTACGGCTCATCTTAAGCTGGCGTTCGCACTTTATCGTATAGGCATAATATATAGGTCTAATATCAAAGTCGGACCACTCCCAAAGCTGTAAATAAGGGTAACACCGCCATAATATACGGACACTTTACCGAAATTGCATACAGGGTCAAGAAGAGGAATATAAACAACTTGAACTACGAAAGTAACCATAAAATCGTTAAAATAAACAGCTGTTCTACTAAGAGCCCATTTAGGCGCAGCTAAGGTATGAAACAACTTTGTTTTGGTTTACTCTCATTTGGCTTAGCTTCCTGATATCTCTTTATTGGCATTTTGTTGCAATCTTAGTACTTAATGGTTTTTGTTACTCAATAATTATTTGTATTCATGGGCATCTACGAAAATATCATTGTATTAATGGAGAATTTTGAGATTTATCCGCTTAATATCAGCTAGAGACTATAGACTTCACTGAGAGGCAACGAGTCAAGAGGCTCAAGAGGGCTAAGCTTACCTTGCTAAGATAAAACTTTAAACTCTGGAACATTCGACGAAATCAGTTTTTTTAAACTATCTATCTTTTACCGGATACACTTTCGGAGACTGCTGAATGGAAGTGCACAATCTAATATATCTTCGTTCTACCGCCAAACAAGGAGAGCATCGGCGAAAAGACGCCGCTTTACAATCGAAATTCCAAAGCCACGAACAAAGTACTTAGCTTCGACATTTAGTGTGAACGGCGAAATAGGTAACTCTCTGAGTTACCTACAGTCTTCTGGAAAATACAACCTGCGAGTCTTCAAATCCAGTAAAAAGCTCCTATCTGAGCTATGTTTAACGCAGAGTGCTCCACCGCCGACCACAGCGTTGCTTAATATAAGATAAACAGTGGTCTAATGTGAAGTCTGAAGTGTGTCAGAGTCTGCAGGGAGGGCAATCGCTAAAGAAGTCGCAGGTACAGACAGCTAAAGTAAATAAAAGCCTGATTTATGTTCCTACTAAAAATAAATAGATGATTTTACGAAATAAGAAAGTTTTAATGTATATTGTGTATTATCACGAAATTGAATGAGTACACCCTATACTGAACATGTTTTAAGAAAAACAGATAACACAGGAAAAGATAAATTACAACTATCAATGACCAAACAGTTACAAGTTTTTACGTTCGATTTACATAGAGGTTTTTTGCCGATTTCATTAAACACATCTGCCATATATTTTCAGACGAAATAAGGCATCCGACTTCACAATAATTAAGATCGAAAACAAAATAATCTTTTAGCAGCCCACAAGCAAAAAAGCAAGCTGACATCTGTTAATACCTATTTCAATAACTAAATCACGTACAATAATACAATATATATTATACTCCAGACTTTTTCTTTTTGAAGTTTCAGTAGTTTTTGCTCTGAAGCTTATCGAAGCTTACAGAAATTACACATATCGATGTGTAATTTTGGTCACCAGATAGTGGTCGGAAATAAACGTTATTTTTTTAAATACTTATGTAAGTAGATAGGAACGTGAAAAAAACAAACGTCTCGGAGCGACGAGCGCAGTGCTGTGAACGAGAAAGGTGACACTGCATCTGTCGAAAGGGGCGACGCTTACTATCAGGCGGGCGACTTGTTCGTCTCATCACTGTCAAATAAAAGAAGTTAACAATTTTCTCAAGAAATAGTTACATAACACATATAATGCCGTTGTAACATATGACCTAACTGCTATTTTTTCATGTTTCCAAATTTGTTCACGGGATTGATACGAACACAATACTGCCGTAGTATAACAAAAATACCGTTAACTGACATCTGGTCTATTTTCACCTTTTGATGGTACATTAATAAGAAAAAAAATCTCTATCGACCAGTATACGCGTTTTTTTTATATCTGCAATAGTTTCGGAAATAATTGTAATATATATGCCGTTATATACCTTTTTTTCTCATGTGTAATATGCATAAATGCCGTTAAGTAAGTTTGCGAGTCAATAAAGCCGCTAAAGTTCATTAACTTATATTTTTGTTATAATTTTGTCCTTTGATTGCTTCACTAGATTGCTGTTATACGTCTTTTGCACACTGTAAAGCTGTTAAAGTTTTTTAACGGTTTTATTGTTAGTCTTTTTTAACATAGAGAATTACGTTTGTTAAGCAATAACGCCGTTAACTGAAAGAGCTAGACTTAAATGTGATTAACAAAGGTTAACGGCATTACAGCTTAGCATTTGGTATACTAATATTTTGAATTAATGTACGTTATGAGCCAGTAACGGCATTTCTAAATTAAAACAAATAACATTTGTTCTTAAAAATTAGATTTAAATGTCGATATCTCACAATAATACGTTATAATGCCGTTAACTGATCTCGCCTGGCGGGGCTACCGACGATGATGTTCCGCGGTCAGGGGTCGGGGGTGAAACTAGTGCGTCGAAAGCGCCCGCCGGGAAAGGACGCTTCACGCGTTGGTCCGTATATGCTCTCGCCAATTTCGCAACGATGGTGGACCGTAACTGTAGGTAAGTTCGTTTTTATACAAGCTTTTATTTAACTTGCCCTGTTTGTTGAATCAAATTTTGCAACTGAATATTGAATTAACCGATATAAATGATATTTTGCATGCGTATGTAAGTTAGGTTACAATGCAATATTAGGTATTATGGAGCTGATCTGATGACGGAGCCAGGAGGTAGGTATTGGAACACTTAAATAAACAACTCAATTCTATCGAGCGTGGGCACGTTTGATTGGTCTTAATACAGACTCTGGCTCTTAGGTGGCATTTAATGTCTAACGTTGACTTGGAAGATGACAAAGGAAAGTCTGCAATAAAAAACGCAACTCTGTTAAGTTTGGGCTCGTTTCAAATATTTTGACATATACTATCACATAATATAATAATATATAATACCGTGAACCGGTGGGTTGCCGGGTTAGAAAGTCCACTCCCCATTTCTTCTCGTGGGTAAGAGGCGGCTAAGAGAAGATGCACCAAATGAGCAGCATGTGACTTTTCACGTGGATGTGAATAGGGTGTTGTGTGCAATAGACGCACAACTGCAGGGCTATATACCATCTTAGTGCCTTGCCAGGGTTGTTCATACCATTATGTTCTTGTGTTCTTGTCTTGTATGTTGTTAGCGTAAACATATTATTCGTACTATGTTCTTGTGTTTCGTCCATGCTAGAGAAAATATTTTGTATGACCCTGAAACTATGCTCGGTGAATGGCAATAGGCTCACCCCGTATTACATGGAACCAAAACTCTTTTGGCGAAACGTGGGTATTTACACACCTCTACCTACACCTTCGGGAATATAGCCGTAATTATATGTATAATACCGTTAATACTAGAAATAAAAAAAAATATGACTGATGTATTTTTTTGTTTTTCCATACTTTTTTCATTTGCTAAGATTTTTGTTTGTTTAATATTACATACAATTTTTTTCTTGTTGCAGAAGTTCTGTGATTGCCAGGAGGGCTAAAACTATTTTAGATATGGTTAAAGACAAGCCTGAGAGTCCCGTTACTACTTTAAAGCCAAATCAAACCACAAAGAAGAATAATAATAGTAGACCTGACTATATTGACGGCGTATATACAAGACATTATTCAATGACCAGCAGCATATTTGACACATTCTGCGAGTCACAAACAACATACAACTCGTATCATTTGGCTAATTTGGATATAAATAGGTTAAAAGAGGCCTTATTCAACAGAACTACCGTCGATTGTACTATAACAAAGCATCATAATATTGTAAACCCACGCATAGAAGTAAATTTGACGTGCAATGAATTAATGCCACCAGATTCTCCTCTTGATTTAGAAGTCCAACTGAATACAAACGTAACTTGTGAAAACAGTCCACATGATTTTGATTCAGACGATTCTGTTCTTGATAAAGATTACTATCCATCTGATTCTTCAGGAAGCCCTAGTATGTCAGATGTGCCTGAAACAAAAATTCAAAAAAAGAAGTACAGGCAAGAAACCAATTTGTTAACTGAGGTTACGAACAATTTAAGTTTTATTAATTTGCAATCTTTGAAGCAAGGACATAATAGACACTCAGTTGATGCTCCTTGTTGCGAGAAAACTATGCCCAAACGACCATCATTCCTTCGAAAGCGTTGCAATACCGTTAATGACAGTTATTGTTCCATATTACCTGTGAATCATAAAGTCAAAAGAAGGGATAATTTTACTCCTAGCAAAAATCACGCTTTGAAGCAACGTCGTAGATATTCAATTGGCCCTACTTGTTATGCAAAAACTTCGCCTGAACGACCATTCCTCCGAAAGCGTTGCAATTCTATTGATGGCAATTATTGTTCCACATTATGTGAGATACCGCAACCTCCACGCAAACGAAAAAAATATGATACTCCTTTACAACAGCGAAAATTGGTCACCAAAAATGAAAAAAAAATTAAACATAGTGTCAAGCCTGGGTGCAATGAAAAGTGTTATAAGAAATGTATGAGTTTTTTGAATGAGAAGAAAGGGAAGCGATTAATAAAACTTATTGGGATATGTGGTGGCAAGAACAACATGCATTTGTAGACGCACACACATATGTAACAATTCCAAAAAGAAAAATTACAAGTCAACCAAAACGGCTACCAAAAAGAAGTTTCACATTCAAAAAACAAGACGGTACTAAAATAGATCTATGCAAAATATTTTTCCTTACTACTCTAGGATATTTGAAAGCAAATGACAGGATCCTACATAGAACTTTCAGTGATCCTTCCACAGATAAACGTGGTAAACACCAAAAAACACCAAAATTTGACCGCAATTTACTGAATGATCACGTTGAATCGTTTAACCCATTAGAACCACACTACAGGCGTGAACATGCACCTTTGCGAAGATATCTACCCAGTGACATTAGCATAACTCAAATGCATAAACATTTTTGTGAAACCTACCCTGATAAATGTATTTCGTACAGCTTATACAGATCACATGTTAAAAAAATGAATATATCTTTCACTACTCTCGGCAATGAAGAGTGTGAATTATGCGAATCTTATAATTTACACAAAAAAGAAACAGCACATGATGCCACTATACAGCTAATAGAAGAGTGTACAGTTTGTGTTAATTGGGTTCAACATCACCAGAGGTACACAAAAGCACGAGAGCTTTACACAGCACACAAAGAGGAACCTCAAAATAGTTCACAGGTATTCTATAGTGCTGACCTGGAAAAAGTGATTATGTCGCCCAGATTGGAAACGTTTAAAGCTGCTATTTTCTGTCAGCGCCTTGTAGCATACAACCAAACCTTCGCACCACTTGGAAAGATTACCACAGAAAGTAAACCCCTTACAGTGATCTGGCACGATGGCATTGCAGTCAGAAAACAAGAAGACATAATGTCTGCCTTTTATCATTTTCTTTTGCGTACTAGAGACATTGAGCAAGTACATATCTGGCTAGATAATTGCAGTGCACAAAACAAAAATTGGCTCTTATATTCAATGCTTGCTCACATGATTAATAGTGATGAAGCCATTGCTATAAAAAAAGTTATTCTCCATTACTTTGAGCCCGGCCACACATTTATGAGCAGTGACCAAGTGCACCACCAGGTAGAGTTGGCCATGAAAAAAAAAGGGAAACTCTACGATTTTATTGATTTTGAAGAGTGTGTATCTTCAATTAACAACTCAAGAGTAATTGTTCAGTCTATGTCACCTGAAATTTTTTTGAATATACCGAATTACGTGTCACAAAGAAGAATCCAAATATCCAACCCAAGAGCTTATTTAAAAAATATGGTAGCAGTATGTTTTACTCGTGGTAGTTATGACCTCATGTATAAAAACAATTTCCAAGATACTATGTATATTTCTCTTCGTTTCATGAATGATAAATATCTAAAAAACCCACGTATAATGACATTTGAATTCAGAACTGAACCAAAATGCGTTGAACCTAAAAGAAAAGCTGATATACTTGAAAAACTGTCGAGCATAATTCCCCCTCACAAATTGTTATTTTGAAAAAGTTTACCAATAAAAGAAGTTGCAAGCGCCGGTACAAGTTCTGACATGAACAATAAAAAATAATGTATTTTTTATTGAGACTGATTAAATATTTTAACTATTTTAGATAATAATGTTATTTTGATTAAGACTTGTTTGTTTTTTTATTTGCTATAGTTGACATTAAGTTTTTTCATACCAAGATTTTTGAGATATAGGTATATTACTGAAATTTCAAGGATAATTAGTATTGTTTAAGGAAAATATTCTTTTGTCTTTTTTTTAGTTATTGTTTATTTTTTTAATTTTATTCGTCATAGAAATTATGATTTTAGGTTAAGGAGAATATTTGACTAGATCTGTAAGTTTATAAATTATAATTTTGTTAAAGTTTTCAATAATATAAAAATTCAGAGACTTAAATAATACCTAGAGCTTACTAATAAAAATGTTATCTTGATTTAAAGGTACAAGTGCCTATTAATGCCTAACTAATTGATGTGATATTTGTAAGTCAAGAAGTAAAAGTTCCTAAGAAATCTAGTTTTAAGTAAAGTTCTGTCAAAGCAAATAAGATGCTCAATTAAGTATTACAGTGTATATTTAAATAAATATTTTGATAAATTACACTACATTACATTTTTATTATTATTAAAAACTGTCTTTAGTTAGTGGTTTAACTCCCGTTGGTTGAGTATTAAATTTTTATCTTATTGTTTCGCTATAATGCCGTTAACGTAAAAGGTTCTTAGTTTAATAGCGTTTTAGCTTAACAAACAATCAAGTTTTTGATCCAAATTTATAGTTTACCAGACTTAAATGCGGTAAAATGCAATAACGGCACTAAAGTCTAACATGAGTCCCTTCTCTATAAACTAATTTTAAGCTAAACCAGGGCTATGTACTATAACAACGTTTTAGCTAAACATATGTAAGATTTTCTTAAGTGTTTTAAAAGACAAAATTTTCATTTTAAATAGAAACACTTAAATGCCGTTAAAGTATACATGACGACATTATAGTCCCTTATTCATGAGAAATTAGAAACATCGATGATGAACGAAAACGAAAATAGCGTTTTTACATGTAATTACATTATATTTACTATATGACAGAAGAATAACTAAAAAGTGTTCCCATAGATGTATTTTTTGGTGTCCTTAGGTTTCAAATTGGAGTTGTCATCGAGAAGTTACATAGGTTTAAATTTTCCCCGCGTTTTTCGCTCGTAACTGAAAATTGGGTTGAGGTAGATAACGGCTTTATAGATATACCACGGCAGAATAACGTCTTATAACAATATTTTTTTTAATTTTTATATATATTTTATAGTAAAATAAATAAATAACGCCGTCAACCACATACGGCTGACGTGGTGCTTCAGTAATAAAATTTGCATTGGGGCCGCGGCAACCCCATTGTCAGCCATCTATATTCAGATTCAAAAGTGCGCGAAACCTGACTCTTGCTTTTGCCGCCGCGTGCGCCGGCGCCATTTTGATAGCGTCGCTGGTGGCGTGATGTGCACATGCGCGCAACAGTTGTCGCTCCGACGCAATGTTGCCATATGTATAGACGGATTTGTCCGTATCTGTACGGATTTTGGATTCCAATACGGATGATGTATGTTTACGGATTTTCAAACGGATTTATGCTACAGATAGGTTCAATATTACACAGACTCTTATTAAGCAGGTTCAGTGATGCAGAGGACACACACTTACATAATTATTTCGTCAATTAAAATCTTAACTATCAAAACTTGATATACAGAAATATTCCATTTTATGGCAACATTACAGGACTAGATGAGGAGGTGTGGGGAATCCCCTGCAATAAAACGTGTAGCAGTCTGTATTGTTCTTGTATTTGCGAACGAATTAGTTCCATCTTCCATAATTTCATTCGTTCACGTTTACATGTCTGAAAATCATAAAACAAAGTTTTATCTCTTGACTGTGTTCCGTGTTGCACAATAACAAAAAATTAAGACTAGAAACAATGGCTGGAGACGCAAAAAAATCACGCATAATGCAGCGCTTCAACGAAGATTGGTTGACGGTGACTTCTTTCAATGCTTGGCTCACACGTAGCAAAAAGGGATAATCGTTCGCTTTTTGTAAATATTGTTTGAGTGATTTGCCTATTGGAAGTGGAGGTAAGAAGGATCTTGTCAAACACTTAAACACGACCAGACATCGAAATTCAGAACCTACATCGTCGTCCCAAAGATCACTTACAGTTTTTTTGGCAAAAAGTAATGAAAGCGTTAAAAAAAGGTGAAATTATATTGACTGATTTTGTAGCAGAGCACAATTTGAGTATGAATGTGATGGAACATTAGTCACAACTTATAAAAAATATTTGTAATGACTCTGTTATTGCAAAAGAACTTACTTGTGGAAGAACCAAAACTACAGCCATAATAAATTCAGTAACTGGTAAAACGGGTGAAAATAATGTTATTGAACAGTGTCGTAGTCGCTAATTTTCCCTTCTCGTTGCGAGAGTACTGATATGGGATGTGTAAAGCACCTTTGCATGGTGGTAAGATATTTCAATGATGAAATAAGTACCGACACGTTTCTGGGCTTAATACCACTTCAAGACGCAACTGCTGAAATTCTCTACGAGCTTATAATATTTTTTTTGCAGACAAATTTATATTCCATACATACAAAACATGATTGGATTTGCTGCAGACGGTGCCAATACTATACTGGGCCAACATAATTCTTTGGCATCCAGGTTTATTAAAGACATTCCTCATCTGTACTTAATTAAACGTATCTGCCATTCATTTCACTTGTGTGCTTCGTATGCATGCTTAAAATTAGTCCGAGAGCCCGAAGTCCCGAAGACTTGATAAGAGATGTATACAACTATTTTACCAGTCCCAAACGAAGCGCACAGTTAAAAGAATTCCAAGAATTTATGAACTTGAAACCGCATAAGATGTTACATCCGAATCAGACACGATGGTTGTCAGTCCGTGCTGTGGTGTACCGACTTTTGGAACAGTACCAAATGCTCATAATGTACTTCACTGATGCTACATTTACGGATCATTTAAGAGCAGCAGAAAACATCTTACATATGTTAAAAAATCCCTACAATAAACTGTATCTACAGTTTTTAGAGTTTTCTTTAAAAATATTTAATGATTTGGACCAACTGATGCAGTCTGAACGCCCACAAGTTCACAAACTTTATAAAAATGTTAGAGTCGAGTATAGAAATCTTCTGGACTGTAACATAGATGACTCTTATTTGTCCCAAACAGAAATACAGAATATTCAGTATGCTAAACCTCGAAACTTTAAACCAATAGATGACATTTATCTTGGAGCAAAAGTGGCTATGTCTCTAGCGTCAAACAGCACGGAGCTTAATCCAAATGACGTTAAAGCATTCAAACTTCGTTGCCTGGACTTTTACATAGAAGGAGCAAAACAGATAAAAAGCCGCTACAAGTTTGAAGAAAATGTTACAAAAAACTAGATATTCAAAGTCCAGATGTCGTGCAATCACGCAAAATACAATTGTTGGTTGATATAGCTCTTCTGTTTCCTAATTTAATTAAAGCTGAAAATATACAAGAATTGGACACGGAATGGCGACATCTCATCTACACAGAGCTGCACTCCACGGATTCTGGAGACAATAAAGAAGAATTTGGATCGAAATAATGACGGCTCGTAATCCCACTGATGGAAATATCCATTACCCGATTTTGACCACATTCATCTCAGCGTTGATGAGTTTGCCTCACTCGAGTGCGGCGGTAGAGCGAATTTTCTACGCTATAGAAAATTCTACGCTTTTGAAGACGAAGCAAAGAAATAAATTATGCACAGAAACGGTAACTGGCTTGTAATACACAAAACAACTTCTAGGGAAAACACCCTGTTTCGATTTTTTTTTCTTTTTTTTTTTTTCAATTTATTTGGGTAAACAAACAGTAACACAATACGGGTTATACTTAAAGTAGTGATAATGTTACACACATAAGATAATTAATTGTGTCACCAACGACATTTACCACAGCTTACCTATTGGAATTATTCGTCATATAAAAAAGAGAAACGGTAGTGCTTTTACAGAAGCTCCAAAATTTTGCGTTTAAAAACACCAGGACGCAGTGCCGCTATGTCAACTGAGTTGAAGTTATTATTAAAGGAGTGGACTAAGCGGTAAAGCGGGGAGCGTTTACCGGCATTAGTACGGCATCGGGCCGTAGCAAACAGCTGGCAAGGTGTACGGCAATGCGTTCTGGTAGGCACTCTATAGCAAATTTTACCAACTAAATTAGTACAATCGTATCTATTGTGACAAATATCATACAGCAGCATTGTTTCAAGATATTTACGTCGTTGTTCAAGGCTTAAAATATTATATTTTTCTAGAAGCTGGTCATACTGTATATAATTACGATGACATTTGTATTGCATTGTACGCAAGAACTTTTTTTGAATTGACTCCAGACTTAAAACATATTTATTATAAAATGGATTCCAAATGGGCACAGCATATTCCACTTGGGAGCGAACTAACGCTTTATAAAGATGGAGAAAGGATGATGTTTGCGTAAATTTTTTAGTAGATCTCATTATAAACCCATACATTTTAAATGCCTTGTTTATTACATTATCTATGTGTATATCGAGATGTAACTTACTATCTAGTGTTACTCCGAGATCTCTTATTGAATCAACATTATCAAGTTGTGCACCACACAACCTGTATGTATAGTTAGATATTAGCTTTTTCTTAGAGAAAATTATGGACTTACATTTATGGACGCTTAAGCATAGTTTGTTAGTATTACAATAAGCAGAGAAACGATCAAGATCACGTTGAAATTTATCATGATCAGAGGCATTGTCAAACATCTTTACATCAATTTAAAAATTGATGTAAAGATGTTGAAGATAATGAATAAAGATATGTATAAATAAATTATCTTAGTTGTTTCATTTCTGTACGGAATTTATACGGAATTTTGGAACGAAAATACAGAATTCATGTGTTCTTCATATGGCAACGCTGCTCCGACGTCACCGTGCATGGAAGTAAACTGCGTTATATGATTATTCAATTGTTCAAATTTTAAGTTTTGTTACTGTCTAGGTACCTAGTTATTCCAAAGTGAAAATGGACGACGACACAGCTAGATTTATCAGTATTTGATCAAGAATTTAACTTATTATCAAATAGTGATGCACCTATACTCGACATTGATATCGATGATAGTGAATCAATACCACGGACCAAAAACAATCGTCGATGGCAGATACTATCCGAAAGCGAAGACGAATCGATTCCAGTATCAGCTGATTCAGGATCTACACGAGTGGTTTGATCCATTGGGTAATCAAATATAATTCCATACACTGAATGTTTTTTTTTGTTTTTTTTTATGCTTGATAGGTTAGTTTGACCACTATCTTACCTGATGGTAAGTGATGATGTGGTCGAAGATGTTCAGGCTAACCTAGAAGTACCGGCTCTCAAGGACAGCTGCCGGAACACACCGTTAGGTGCTTGGCGACAGATTTTCTACTTGAGGGTAGTAGCTAGCCAGGCGGGTATTCGCATAATACCCCACCACCATGCAAAAGTCCAGGTCTCAAGCCATTTCCGTTACGATCTAGCATGAGTGCAGCTAAGCCAGAAGATTTTTGTTCATTGCTTGTACCTAATGAAATATTTAAGTACATAGCTGAAGAGACAAATCGTCATGCTACACAAATATTGAACAAGAGTGTAACACTGTCATACAGAATGCAAAAATGAGTACCTACAGTCCGCCATGAAATAAAGCGTTTCTTTGGCGTTTTGATTTGGATGGGCTTAGTAAAACTACCTCAACTGTCTTTGTATTGGATCACTAATAAATATTTTGAGCAACCATTTGTTAAGTCTATTAGTAGCCGAAATCGCTTTGACGTCATTTTGAAGATGTTGCATTTTGCAAATAATGAAATGAATGACGATAAAAAAAACCGATTATTTAAAGTTATCATAAATTTATCATTATGTAAACTTATCATTCAACATTTGCTAGATATGCTGAATGATAAGTTTAAACTTAATTGTACACCAAATGAAGAAGTCTGTGTCGACGAAAGCCTAATCCCATTTCGTGGACGCGTTATATTTAGGCAATACAATAAAAATAAGCGACACATATATAAAATAACACTTTTTAAACTGTGTTCAAACACAGGATACACAGTAAAAGTACAAGTTTATGCTGGAAAAAAACTTCGATAATGTTAACACTATACCAACTAATGTCGTCCTTGCATAGTCCGATGATTATCTAAACAAAGGACACACGGTTTGCACCGACAACTGGTACACCAGCTTGGATCTAGCACGGAAGCTGCTAGCAGGACAAACACATCTTATAGGAACACTCAGAAAAAACAGGCGGTCTACCTCAAACAGTCGTTCTAGCCAAGCTGAGAGCAGGCGAATTCTCAGCTCAAGAAAATGGCTAAGTAATAACAGTAATGAAATGGAAAGACAAATGAGATGTTCTGCTTTTGTCTACCAAGCACTCAGTGGGCTTTCGAAGGATCAGTAAAAAAGGAAAAGAAAAAATAAAGCCGAAATTTTTTGTTGATTATAAAAATGCAAAATCAGCGGTTGATCTATCAGATCAAATGTCATCGTACACGACCCCTCTTCGCAAGACAATTAAATGGCCCAAGAGACTGGCGATGGAGTGATTGTTGATTACAGCTGTTAAACATTCGTATATGTTGTATAAATTAACAGTTGTTCAGTTCAGATCAGAAGAGTTTAGAATTTAAGAAGAAGCAAAGACTGGCTTCTGCCTGTCGTAAATATTGTTTCAGATGTTACAAAGAAAATTGTGCCCAATTTGGACGAATGCATGTGAGAAACAAGACCAAAAGAGTAGTAACATACTGTGAAGATTGTCCAAATCAGCCGCATTATTGTATCAACTTTTTCAATTCAGACCAACATAGCAACGTTTTATTTTACAACCTTTACAACTTGATCATTTGGAATTTATTACCTCTATTTTTCGAACAAAAATAAGTTACCGACTTTAAGAACTTGCCGACAATGTGAGTACACTATTGTTTCTTAGAAAACATTTTAGGAGTATACGATAATAAATTTATGAATCACGTAAACACGTGTTTGCTTGCTTGGTGTCAGGTGTTCAATTTTGATGTCCTTTGAAATTTAGCTAAGCAAGTCATTTGTTTTCGACTTAAATACTGTCAGAAGTAGTTTGGTTCTACTGCAATACACATCAATTAGTACAACAGTTAACATGAGTGCTGTGAAACGTAAACTAAAAACTTTGAGTCCGGGCTTGTAGGAGTGCTTACTTAAATGGTTTGAGCAGTGTCGCAGCCAAAATATCAGTGTTAGTGGACCATTGTTACAAGAAAAAGCCCAAATATTCTCTAAATCATTGGGACTCGTTAATTTCAGAGCCAGTAATGGATGGTTAGAAAAATTCAAAAGAAGACAGGATCTTGTTTTTAATAAAGTTTGTGGGGAAAATGCAAGTGTCAACATTGAAACCTGTAACAAATGGAAAAGTGAATTGCAAGATTTGTTACATGGTTACGAACCTGACAATATCTTCAATGCTGACGTAACAGGCCTGTTTTTTAAAGGTCTTCCTGATAAGACTCTAACTTTTAAAAATGATAAATGCCATGGTGGGAAGCATAGCAAGGAACGTTTGACTATCCTGCTAGGAGCAAACATGTCGGGCACAGAAAAACTCTCACCATTAGTCATCGGCAAATCTAAAAAACCTCGTTGTTTTTCAAGATGTAAATCACTACCACTGCAATATGAAGCGAATATGAAGCGAATACACATGACACATCAATATGCATTAATCTTTGACACGAACTCATGCCTGACATTTGACCACAAAATGTTCTTTTTGAGATCGGGAATGTTAAAAAATAGTGGCCTGCGTGCTATAATGGACACAGTATCTTCTGTAATTAGTGACACAAAAGGTAACAGTTTATGTAAAATTAAAATAGGAGCTTGCGTTGATGATTTTGAAAATTGTGATGATGAGTTTTTTCGAGAATAAACATATTTGTGTCATGCATCAGAACATAGCGGGACTAATGAGTAAGGCTGATGAATTAACTGTTTGTCTAAATAACATGCGATCTGAAAATAAAATTAATGTAGAAGTAATTTGTGTAACAGAACATAATATGAAGTTAGGATTTGAAAACAACCTTTTTATACCAAATTATCAATTAGCTTCTAGTTTTTGCAGAGATAATATTTCTAAAGGTGGTACTTGTATCCTAACCAAAACAGGACAACGGTACAAAGAGCTTCCAGAAATTAATTCTCTGTCCCTTTCAGGAATTTTTGAATGTTGCGCCATTGAGTTAATTCCATACAAAATAGTGATAGTATGTATATACAGAGTGGCAAAAAATAAAAATAAAGCTAAGTATTTTGAGCAGTTTTTGAGTAGTCTATACAATGTTCTCCAAAAGATATGTTCAAGACAATATAAACATATATTAATAGCTGGTGATTATAATATAAATACATTAAAATCAGATATTAATACGCGGAAGCTGGAACATCTGTTGTTAGGGTTTAATCTTAAATTAGCTATTAAGCAACCCACTCGCTTAAGTAGTCAAACGTGCATCGATAACATTGCTCACGATATTCAAAAAACTTTAAATCAGAAGTAGTTGAACTTGCGTTATCTGACCACACGGCTCAACTATTGATGTGTCCCGTGGACAAGAAATGCATTATTGATAGTTGGTGTATTAGACGACGCGACTATAGCGAACAGAATATAGTGAAATTTATCTCATGCATTAAGAGTCTTTCATTCTCAGAACTTTATAAAATTGACAATTCTAATGAAGCATATAATTATTTTTTTGACATTTTTAAACTATTCTATGACTTATGTTTTCCGCTTATACAAAAAAAAGTGAAGTCCAATAAAAAACCTAAATGGATATCTCGTGGTATCAAACAATGCAGCAAAAAAAAACGTCTACTCTTATGGCAATATAGAAGGAATCCAACTATTGACAACAAAGTAAAATTATTTGACTACTCAAAACGGTTTAAAAGAGTAACTAAGTTAACCCAACGGGCGCAAAACGACTTTGCTATTAAAACGGCTACAAATAAATCCAAATGCACATGGAACATTATTAATAGCTCAAAATCTAAGACACCAAAGGAATCAATAGGTCATATTAAAGTAAAAAATTAGATTTATACTGATCCATACACAATATGTAATGCGTTTAACGATTATTTCATAGACAGAATTGAGCCAACGAAACATGACAATCAGAATCACAATAGCACCTCATTCATTGTAAACACACCGAATTCTATGTTCCTAGCTCCTAGCACTGCCTATGACGTACTCAAAATATTGAAATCCTTAAAGAACACTAATAGTGTAGGTTACGATGAAATTGCTACGACCATTCTGAAAAAAGTTGCTACTTTTATATGTGAACATTTAAGTTACATTCTAAATTTATGTATCTGCGAAGGTGTATATCCTGAGGCTCTCAAGGTATCTATCATAAAGCCATTATTTAAGAAAAAGAACAGAAAATGCATGGACAACTACAGGCCTATATCTCTCATTCCAATAATATCAAAAATTTTTGAAAAATATATTTATTCACAAATGTATAGATACTTAGAAATGAAAAATATTTTTTGTAAAGAACAAAAAGGGTTTCGCGAAAAAAGTTCAATTAATTTAGCAATTTATGACTTCTTAGAAAAAGTTATCTCTCACGTAGACAAAACTAAACCAATATGTGCTATATTGTGTGACATGAAGCAGGCTTTCGATTACGTGGACCATGTTATTTTGCTGAAAAAACTGTACGCCTACGGAATCCGAGGCAATATCTTAGAGCTCATTAAGTCATATCTAACAAATAGAAAACATTATACCGAAATTACTAAGATAAATATAATAACTAAAAACGAAGAAATATACAGGTCCAATGAACGCACTACTTTATATGGAGTTCCACAGGGTAGCGTACTGGGCCCGTTGTTATTTATCCTTTATATTAATGACCTACCCAGGGCTCTTGATCACCCGACTACACTATTTGCAGATGATAGTACAATTACAATTAAATGTAATAATGATGACAACTACGAATATGACATAAACAACAGCTTAAAATCAATGATACAATGGCTTGATAATAATAATTTAAAAATAAATTTGGACAAAACGAATGTAATTAATTTCCGACAACGTGTAGTTAGAAAGAAAATTTTAGTTCAATATAATGGTAAAGTGGTGCAAGAAGTGGAATCAACTAAATTTTTAGGATTGATTATTGATAGCAAACTTAACTGGAAGGCACACATAGAGACTTTAACTAAGAGAATTCACTCAACGGCGTACGCGTTGCATAAACTATCTTTCGTAATAAACAAGGATGCTCTGATAACGGCATACTATGGGCTTGTTGTATCAGTTCTACGTTACGGGATTATCTTTTGGGGCAATTCTACTGACAAAGGGGTTGTATTCAAAGCACAAAAAAGATGTATACGAGCAATGAACAATTTGAAAAAGACAGATAGCTGTAAACCATACTTTCTCAAACATAGGCTGCTGACATTAGCCTTCCGTGCACCACGTGGGGTTTAATAAACCCCAGCGAAATAAAAATCGTCGTATCTTTTTAAACGGCTGCGCGAATTCCACGAAACATCGAGTAGCTGGAGTTACGACGTTGCCGGGTCGGATAGTAATATTGATTTAGTAGTAGCGTCGCAGGCACCGGCGATGGTAGCTCCCAAATTGTGGCCGGGTGTCACAAACCCCACGTAGTTCGGCACGTCGTCTAAAAGGTAAGCAGTTTGACATGCAAAATGTACATATTTCTATATAAATATTTATTTATTTTGTTTTTTTATTACTTAAATCGTTTGTGTATTTGTTTTCAGGTCTCATAATGACTGAAGTTTATTCGTGTTCTGGGAATGGCTTTGATTGAAGACCACCTGAAAAACCACAAAGTTAATCCACGAATTCCAAGGGATTCTCGTAAGTGCTTTCTCGCATGTCTTACTTGGTGAACCAAGTGTGGAACCACCAAAGAAGATGCCAAGACGTGTAACAAGATGTTCGGAATGCTATGGAAGAAAAGATTGAAGACGAAGTACGGTTGCGAGCGATGCGAAGTACCTGTATGCTTAGAACACGCATATTTGTTTTGTAAAAATTGTGCAGATTTTAGCCAACTGGGATCTCATGAAGACTAATTATGTTTAGTTATTTTTATTTTATTATTGTTTCTTATCTTATTAGGCCCTAAAATAAAGGGCAATAAGAAGTTTTTAGTTCTGTTTTTTTTAAAAGGCTTAACCAAAGAAGATAGTCTTCTCTTAGTTGTTAAAAAAGTACAGATTTCTTACAATGCCTATAGATATTAAAAATGTTTATTTTACTTAACACATTTATATTATTTCTTTCTCCTAATAGTCCAAAAACAATATAATTATGTATAAAATATACTTTGAAAATATATTCTCTATATATAGATACAATGATGTGGGGTATGGGAAACCCCACGTAGTGCAGGACGCAACTTTTACCCACGTGGTTTACGGAAGGTTAACATCTCTGTATATCCTCGAAGTAGCAACATTTGTAAAAAACAACCTAGACAGATTTTGCACTTGTATTGAAGCATCTACTAGTACTCGTAGCAGGCGAGACATTACAAGGCTGCGCGTACGTAGCTATAATACTGCTCTTAGACATAATAGTATTTTTAATATGGGACCAATAATTTACAATAAAATACCTAAAAGTATTAGAGAGTTAAACAATGACCAGTTTAAGAATAAATTAAATAGATTACTCGCTGATAAATGTTATTACGGTATAACTGAATTTTTAAATGATAAATTTGACATGAAATATAATTGACAAATAATGTGACTTTTTTAATTGTATTAAGTATCTAACTATGATAAGTATGACAAAATGTTTAATATTAAATTTCTATAATGATGTATGATAATGTAAATTCTAACTAAATATTTGTACGCCGAATAAGGCAAGGACATGCATTGTACTAACAAAATTTATTTATACTACCCTGTATGCTTTTGTAATCCGTATACATACCATGTCTTACAAATAAATTATTCTATTCTATTCTATACAAAAGCATGAATGACTTCGGCAATTTTCAAAAACTGGCTCATAAGCATTGATAACAAAATGGCCAAAGAAAAAAGAAAAATCTTGTTGTTCCTTGATAATTGTACAGCTCATAATGATATTCCACAAATGAAAGCTGTTAAAATAGCTAGCTGCCTGCCAATACCACATCAAAATTACAGCCTATGGACCAAGGTATCATTAAAAACTTCAAGTCATTGTATCGAAAGGAAGTTGTCAGGAACATGTTGGATAATATGGAAGAAAAAAGAATTCTACTATAGATGTATTGCAAGCCATGAGAATGGCTGATAAAGCTTGGCGAAATGTTACTGCGACTACAATAAAAAACTGTTATGTACACTGTGGTTTTTCATCGTCGTCAACAGTAGTAGCTGAAACCGAAGATATTTCTATTTCACCTCCTGCAGAATGGAACGCAGTGGTATCTGAATCAGGAATATCCTTTGAGGACTTTGTTTCGTGCGATGATGGAGTTATGACTGCTGGGACATTATCTGATGACGAAATTATCGATTCAGTAGCTCAGAAAACCGATACTAATGATTTAGATGACATAGAAGACGTGAATAGTACATGCGCTCCATGGGTTTCCATCAAAGAGGCGCGAACCGCATTGAATACCTTACGTAATTTTATAGAGCAAACCAGTAACTCTGAAGAAGAAGAATTTTCTGCTCTTTATAGATTAGACAATGCTATAACCTTCGATCAAGAATACCTAGATTTAGTGTCACATACAAAATCAAAGCTCTGTGCTGTCCGCGTAAACATATATTTATACACCTACATTCATTTACTGACGGACTGAGACAAAGGTTTTAAAGTTCATCCTAATCTCAACCACAGCACCTTGTGATAAAGTCACAAATCCTTTAAATATTACGATTATTCACCATAAAAACGAGCAAAGCAATAAATTACACATGTCACTTCAAAATAAAAAGACGTAGGTTAAACAACTTTCATAGTGAAATCAACCTTACAAACTAACGAATAAAGTACTTTTTCCGGTTCGAGCCTTGCGAGCTACTTCTTTTTATTTCATTTGTGGTTGCTTCTTCAAATTTTACTAAAAGAGGTATGGAGTCGCGTTCAACTCTAAGATAATATAAGTACGAAGTGTGTAAAAGTTTTTATTTAAGATTTGGTCATCTAAATATATTTTAGTTTGTATTGTACAAAAATATATGGAAATGTAACGTCAGCAAAAAATATAAGTACGCTTGTTATTTTACTAATGTATGTATAGGTATGTAATGTCGGCGGCTGGCCGACTGGGGCGCCTTAAGCTGAATATCACAAATAAAAATACATATTACTAAATTCCACATCCTTATAATATTTTTTCTTGTTTTATAATATATTCGTCTATGTACAGTTTGTTTTGTTTGTTATTACTAATTAAATAATAATTCCATAGTACCAGTATCAATTAAGCAATCGACGTCTATAAGTATTTCCGGCTATGTCTAATTTGTCAAAGTGCTCCGAACATATCACCGAGTTCTTAGCCGGCTTATATAACTCATCTCTTCTTTCTCTGGCGACAATCGAGATCCAGTCCGCACACATAAAGGGGTTACTAGGAAACCTAAAAAGTAAACTTCTATTGAGAGTCCAACAAACAGACACAAAAGCTGCACAACTAATTTTCAGACAAAAAGATATTATTAATTATTCCAATACAAATCTACTCTGTGCATCTATTGTTCTGTTGACTAAACGTTAGCCAAACATTCGCCGTGGCGCGTGTTTGGCCTTGGTCAAACATTCTCAGCGGAGGTTAAAAACGGTAATTTTGTTAGAAAAATAATATTATTGGTTAATTTAAAGTTTAAAATATAACTTATTTCACATGTACTAACCGAAAGTTAGAAACTCCGGCGATAAATTGCTTATTCGGGCATTATTTTTACAACTTTTAAATACACATTGTGGCATTGTGAATCACGAGTGTACGTTGGCTAAGTTTAAACCGAACTAATGAAAATAAGAGCTCACGCCGCAAGTGCGCTGTTATTTATCGAGACGTATTTTTTGCGCCGACCCTATATCTAGGTATTTTTTATCGAAGGCTATAACAACCAAATTATCTAAAGCAAAAAAAAAATACTGACTTTTTTTAATGCCATATTTTTTATTTTAAAATGATTTGAAATAATGTTGATTTATAATAAATAAAAATATGTTTGTCACCTCTGCAAGTTGAATTTTTATTTATTTTACCTCTCTTACTCAAAATTTATAAGAATAAACCTCAAACTCTTTATGTCGAATCAAAATCCGCCTAAGTCGAAATCCTCCGAAATCGTTTTAAAGAAATTGATATTTTAACTTTACCAAGTCTGTATATATTTGAAAATATTATGTATGTTCGTAAAAATTTGAGTAAATTTAAATTAAACAGTGACAATCACGATTACAATACTAGGAATAAAGATAAAATAGTGGTGCCAGGTTTTAGATTAGCAAAGACAAATAAAAGGTCCTTCTTAGGTAATTGTGTGCGGTTTTATAATAAAGTTCCTAAACATATTACAACGCTCACAGAAGGGAAATTCAAGTTGCATGTGAAAAACATATTGATTAAAAAATCCTACTACACAGTTTCTGATTACATAAACGACAAAAATGCCTGGACAATTCCGCCTCCGCCAAGCTATTGCCTGTCACCTACATAATTTAAACAAATATTGTAATAACTCTAATATATAGTATGTATGTAACACATTGTTAAAAGATGTTTAAAAGAATGGCCCCGAGTTTCTTGCCCGTTCTTCTCGCAGTGGCTCTATACAATTTATTTGCTGAACGTGGCAGGACAATGTAGAATATTTCAATACTAAAATTTGTAATTGACCTTCATAAGAGCGTCGTAGACGCCTAAATTGAATAAATGATTTTGACTTTGACTTTGACTCCATAAGTTGAAAACTCTATAACTCGATTTTTTTGGCGTCTCCCTTGATGTTCGACCTATAGAGGTTCTACTGTATATATACGTAATATATATAAGGTAATAATAATATTTCATCTTAACAATCCACATTTTTGCTCCTTTCAACTGACATATTGAATTTATTGAAACATATAATATTGGCTAAAAATAGCCTTTGCCAATGGAAGGGACGATTGCATCCGTGTTTAATTAATACTGTCGTTTTAGTGACTTCTTATTTAAATACTATTTTACATTATACATTCTCCAAATTATTACTTAATATTAGACTTAATATTCGTACAAATAACCATATTTCATTGTTGAATTTAAGGTGTACGTCTTAAGGTAACAATGAAACATTACCCATAAAAAAAAGTTTTATGGTTTAGTTATATAAATGTAAAGAAAAATGTATAATTTCTATTTTCAATTTACCAATAGACAAGTCGGTGTTTTAAATACATATTTTACATTTTATTTTTTTATAATACATATTTTTATATAACAAATAGAAGTTAATGCGAATCGTTAGTTATCCGCCCGAAATACATGTGTTATGTAAGGGTGCGATGTTATATAAAACACATGACTTAAATTTTTCCTATCGTATATTTGTGATTTTGTAATGCGATGTTATGTTTCGAAAGGCACTGGCGTTATAACCACACTAAATGCCCCATAATCCCATCATACAATGTTTATTTTCTTATTATTGTGAAAATAGTGGCGATTCGACACCGAATAAATGTATCGATAGATAAATATCGGCACTAGTATCTACAGTAATCAATGTTTGTTCGCAACAAAACGTGTCAGAACATGTTTCCATAATCAGATAATACATAATCAATCATAGTGAAGATGTATTACAATATTGCAGACATAGGTTTCGTACAGAGTTAACCTAAGGGATTTGCATAAGTTGGAAACTCACGACACAATAATTTGTAAGATATGACGCTTAGCACGCGATGCTTGTAATAATATTTAGAAATATAGAAGGGTAGCGACATCATTCCGAGAGTTAAGTGTTTGAAAAAGCAGTTCTTTCGATCAGATGAAGTCTAGTCGTCTGGTTGATGGCCGCTCAGCGTCCCCTATGACGGTTAAAGTAATGCAATAGAAGTACGAAATTTAAAATTAAATCGGAGGACGCGGGTTCCCGCCCGGGACATAAAATGTTGTGCTATAAGATGTAAAAAAAAATCATAAGACTACTAATAACTAGAGTGTCGACCTATAAACCTGTACATCACCTCACCAGATATGTGACAACTGTTTTTAACTAGCCAGTGATAATGTACAGAAAAACTATCTATTGAACTCCAGTTCAACGTTCCGCGAATTCAGTATCTTCTAAATTGCTTCTTAAACCGTTCATAATGAAAATCATCAGTTGCCCGCTCTCCTTTTGCCTTTTTAACAATTTTTTCAACACTATCATCAATTGCACTCGTCTCAGTTTTTGGTACCGGTTTCTCTATTTTCCTCTTTTTTGAACTATCTGCATCGATATTGAAACGGTTGTGTTGTACGAAATTCACAGCCATGTTTGTGGGAACAAACTGTGAAGGACCATCTTTTTTGTTGTGCCTCTCCCATAATAGCTTCATTTTGGCTTCCTCTGTAGCTTCTATGTTTTTTATTTTTGCGTCAATGCCCAGATCAACTTCTGGGATGCCGCTCAGCATTTGATTCGATAACATTTCTTCAGATCTGTGAGCGGAGGAAACTCGTAAATGTTCAGGAAGAGACAGTAGAGCTGCTTCTTCAGGAGACAAGTATTTAAGTGAGTCATTATGCTCTGAATCTTGTAACTCTTTGTTGTGTCCCTCTGAAACAATCAAAAACTATTTTAATAAGCACAACAGAATTTATTAATATTTTTTATTCTATATGTTATATAAAAGTGTCACATGGCTTTGTAAAAGATGTGGTGATATTGTTATTCCACAACTACTATTTTATTAATCATCAAAATTTCATACACATATTATCGTGCACTATTTTCAGACACATTGTAATTTCAAAGGCCACAATCAGTGACATACAGAAAAATGTCACAAGAACAATCAAATTATAATACAAAGACTTGACCCTAAGGCTCTACTTATTGATACCCGACATGTAAAAATATCCGTTGAGCGTCATTCCAACACCAGTTATCAACACCGTCAACACCGACAAATAGTGGTTTGTCTTTACTTCTTCCAATAATCACACTAAATACAAAAAAGTAATAGTTATTAACAGTGTTTCGTTGTTGGATACAGGTTGTTTCATTGTGTACCCAGGTGGATTGTACTGTATCAGCCAGATTGTCCACTACTCAACACAGCCTCCCTCATTAAGGGGCGATTTGCCATAATCCCCACACTTGGCAGGTATCTTGGGAATAGCATTTTAAACCAGCACTCCCTCAGCAGGCGTTGCTGCCCATCTTCCGGTATTTCACCTTCAGTCACCTCTTACGACACTACACAATAGACATAATAGCAATGGGGGGGAGGTGTACAGCAATCACCCTTTTATTTCAAAAACTTCTAAAAATTGTTTATGTATATAATTATTAATAAAACGAAATATGCCATATTATACCTGATTACTTCCTGCCATATTATCCTGTTAAAAACGGAAACCATATCTGCAAGAACTAGAGCAATATGGGACTCTAAATTTCCTCTCTAATTTATGGTATGATTAGGAGTACATACTTCAAAATTATTAAAAATATGATAATAGTTGTTGTAACCCATTACCACCCCCTGTACCAATGTCTACAGCTCTTCGATGGATGATTGCGTTTAGTTTACATGTTGAACTATAGAAATGATTGATTGTTTTTAATCATTGTACATATACGTAAGAAATTAAAAGGCCCGAAAATAGCTGTCAGGCGCGATTGTTTGTTTTACGAATAGTAAACAGTGTTAATGAGCTTAGATATTTTTGTTTTTTAACTGAAAATAGTAACTTATTTTGAACTGTATGTTTTATTATGCATTATTAGTCTTTATATATTTGCTTATAATATTGTTAGAATAGCTATTTATATATAGAGAAAAATTTATTGGGTGTCATTTTTTGTACTTTATTAATAAAATATAATTAATATTTTGTAGGTGTATTTAAAGAAGCTACAATGGCCGGCCGTCGCGTCTTTAGAGGCGATAATAGCTTTTTGGGGCTTGAAGAAGCCCCGGAATCCATAATAGCAGATGAAATTAATTGTATGCAGAAGGACATGCTGTTAGTGCCACCAGATCCAGCTTTTGGAAGCGATAAAGAAGGCAATGTGGATGACTTCGCGTCCACTCTTCCAAGTGACGTACCAAGTACAATTGAGATATTTGAACTTCACCCTATTCATGATATTTCGGCAGGGACGATAGTGATGATGAGCCATTCTCTATTCAATCAAGATCGGCGAAACGAGCTAGAAATCAAGATTCTAATGAGCTTGTGTGGAGAAAAACAATACCTATATATACTACAACCTACAATGCTACCAATATCATTCTACAACAACAAAACAACATACATGAATCTGTGAAAGACTTTGTTTTGTTTTGACTTTAAAAGCCCATAAATAAAAAAAAATTTGATGATCAGGATTATAACATGATACCTAATTGAAAATTGATCAAAGTATGCTGGTCAAAATGAAATTGATATCATTTTGAAATTGATAAAGACCATTTGAAAACCTTTTTGGGAATGGTGATTCAACATTAAGAGGTAATATCGGTGGCTACATTTAATAAACGGTCAAGCGCGTGTCGGGCCGTAACGATAGCGCGATTAGAATCTGTTGGTACATTGCCATCTATCGACCAAATTCTGAATCTTGCGGACCACTGGTTGGGAACTACTGGTCTAAATCAATATGTTGAGGCCTTGAGAAGAATGGGGATATAATTTAATATTGACAAAGGAAAATATCTTCATTGGAATGATATTAAGTTTTTATTGCAAGACTTCATTTAGTGAAACAACTTCCAAACAATTTGATGTTGGAAATAAACAATAGAAAATGAACTCAAATGTCAGATTATTTTTATGTTCTGCATATAGTCAAAACCAACAACTAATTTCCGATAAAAACTAAACCCACAGTTACTTAGAAAGTGGTTTATTCCTTCCTTATATATAAATTTTTATCACTCAATATTTATGGACACATCCAAACTTAGAATTTTCGCTCAAAATCTTACTTTTCTCTCTTATCTTACCTTCAGTTATGCGCTTATACCTAGGTATTTTTAAATGTTTAATTTTGTTAAGGGAGTTTATTACGTTTTTTTACTTAAATGATTGTAATTAGAGATTTGCAATTCTTGTGGGAGCAATTTATGAATGTTAGTTAAATTAAAGTAATTTAGAATAATGTTGAAATTTTGCTAAAGAAGTTTAATCTTTGTTTTATTTCACTGACATGATTTCTATTATAGGTATTATTAGAAAACCCTGACTGACTTGACACTGATTGTTAATATGTATAGAATGGATAACACCAGGACTTATCAACTGCATTAGGAAAAGAGATTCATTACAACTCAGAAGTAAACAAAGATCAAATGATGAAAACTTGAGTAAGAAATATAAAAAATATCGCAACTACTGCAATAATATATTGCAGAATTTAAAAAATTAATACGACTGCTGTGGAAATAGTAAAAAGTTATGGTGTGCTGTAAAAGATGTGTGTAATATTAAGCCGACAAAATATAAAAACGAAAATTTACTTCGAATTGCTTCTTCACCAAAAGAAGCTTTAAATAACGTCAACAATTACTTCACTTCAGTGGGACAAACACTGGCAAATAACACTTTAGACCAACTCAATGTAACAGAACAAAATCGGGCACACAACTTACTTTATAATAGCTCACCTTCCTAAATAGCTTGTTGTTTTTCATCCCAACAGATCCACCAGAAATTTCAAAAATAATATCCTTATATATAAATTTTTATCACTCAATATTTATGGACACATCCAAACTTAGAATTTTCGCTCAAAATCTTACTTTTCTCTCTTATCTTACCTTCAGTTATGCGCTTATACCTAGGTATTTTTAAATGTTTAATTTTGTTAAGGGAGTTTATTACGTTTTTTTACTTAAATGATTGTAATTAGAGATTTGCAATTCTTGTGGGAGCAATTTATGAATGTTAGTTAAATTAAAGTAATTTAGAATAATGTTGAAATTTTGCTAAAGAAGTTTAATCTTTGTTTTATTTCACTGACATGATTTCTATTATAGGTATTATTAGAAAACCCTGACTGACTTGACACTGATTGTTAATATGTATAGAATGGATAACACCAGGACTTATCAACTGCATTAGGAAAAGAGATTCATTACAACTCAGAAGTAAACAAAGATCAAATGATGAAAACTTGAGTAAGAAATATAAAAAATATCGCAACTACTGCAATAATATATTGCAGAATTTAAAAAATTAATACGACTGCTGTGGAAATAGTAAAAAGTTATGGTGTGCTGTAAAAGATGTGTGTAATATTAAGCCGACAAAATATAAAAACGAAAATTTACTTCGAATTGCTTCTTCACCAAAAGAAGCTTTAAATAACGTCAACAATTACTTCACTTCAGTGGGACAAACACTGGCAAATAACACTTTAGACCAACTCAATGTAACAGAACAAAATCGGGCACACAACTTACTTTATAATAGCTCACCTTCCTAAATAGCTTGTTGTTTTTCATCCCAACAGATCCACCAGAAATTTCAAAAATAATATCAACCCTCAAAACGTTCTTGGCCCCAGGAATAGATAACATAAAAAATAAGATTTTCAAATGAAAAAAAGAATTTCAATGTGACTTTTTACAACTTACTGCACAAAAAAGTCTAGAAATGTGATAAATATTTTTGTATAAACAGATTTAAGTGACAAATTTTTTTTTCTATCAAATTTATCTTAAACTATAACACACTTCAGCAGAATATTTATATTATTTTCAAAATTTATATAGTTTATCCTAATAATATCAACAGTTATAGTTATAAAAGGCTTAATATACATTCTTATATGTTCAATCAAAGGCTGCGTAAAAAAAGTCCAAATCTTTAAACGCTTATTCCCACAAATTTAACTTACTGACTTAATTCTTTGTTTTACTAAGCAAGCAATATACAATAATATACAACAATTGCTGAATAGTGAATAAGTTACAATACCAACAACTTGGTTTAGTTATAGCTGAATATAACCTTACTAAAAGTATCTGCACTGACCTGTCTCTTTACTATCTTGTAAAGAAGTCATTGTGATTTTATACATTATGAAGAGAAAAGGCAAGACAGCAGAGAAAACGTTTAGCATTTCCAGATATTAGTTATGCTCCTGTGATCCCACCTGGTTAGGACTATAAAGATTGTGCAAGGCCAGCAAGAAATTTAACAATAAAGAAACAGGCAGCTCGAATCACTAAACTTCAATCAACATAGAAATGTGAAACAAAAAACTACTCCAAGATAAACAACAAACAAAAACAAAATAACAAGCTATATCAAAACACAAAAGTAAACATGTTACTTAATTCACCAAAGTCAAAATATGTTCTCATGAAAAAAATATTGTGTGGAGAACTTCTTTTCCGACCATTAGTTAAATGTTTTTTTTTCACAGCTATCACCTTAAAAATCAGAAAAGAATGTTTGACTGATGACAAAATACAGAGTTTAAGGAAAAGGAAATATTGAAAACAGTACAAGGAGTAAGAAAACAGAAGCAAGTTATGTTTGACACCTTAAAGAAAAACATACCAGCTAACCTAATATAAAATGAAAGAGCAGCAAATTTTGTATACTCGATACAAGTATTCATGTCTTTGAAAAGACATGACCTCATTTGTTTTATTTTTATTAAGTTCCTATATGTCTATTTGGTTTTGACGAAGTACTCTTGCTATATTTTTATGTCACATCACATTGTCACTTCTTTCAAATAGATGCTCTCAGAAGTTTGTTTTGTTATAGAAAAAGGAATTGTTATGTGCCTTTTTTAAATGTAGATACTAGTAAACTTGTTTCATTAAAATTATTGCATATACCTTGTATAGAGTAAATTCCCTGGTCCCTTAAAAACATGTAAAACTGAATTAATTGACTGGCCATCTCAAACAAGTATCCAATAAACTTATTAAATAGTACTACTTTGCAAAAGATATCATTTTAAATAGATCACACCGCCTTTCTTAATATCAGACAAGCTCTTAAGAATTACACATACTTCTTACTGGATATCATGAAATGCCTTCCGATTGTGCTTATTGAAGTTTGAATGAAGATCTTAGTGTCCCATAGCTTACAAATTGCATATAGCATAATCGATTTTTAGATATCAAATGAAACCTTCATTTTGTGGACAATAAGAAGGTTTAGTGGCTCAGTTTTCCATTGCCTGACGTCGAGTTGAGGGTTGATATTTTTTTCACAGAGAGGTTACATTATTATAAGCACACTTGCAAAGTTTCAAAATCAGAAAATGCGTAGTTTTTGAGAAAAAAAATATTGAAAATTAATTATTTTGCAATATTAATGCTAAATAATATAGAATTCTCGCCAATGAACGTTTCGTTTTATGAACGGTTAAAGGCGTATTCCACTTGACGCTAATTTCGATATTGTCGATAATTTTGCGTCTATGGTTCCACATTTAATATGAACCATAGATATAAAATGTGGTAAAAATAATCGAAAATAACGGCGATAATAATTGGCGTCAAGTGGAATTCGTTCGGTAACGTTTTGTATTAAAAAAACAGGTTAGGTTAGGTTGAAACTGCGACAAAACAACACGCGAGCCGAGCGAGCGTAGCGAGCGTGCCGCGGCAGCGGCCGGCGAAGCGCTAAGAAATCTGTTACACATCCAACAAAACAATAAATTTGATCAGTGAAGTGTTACAAAAAGTGAGGTGATGATTTTACAAATATATACATAACTCGAAAACTATGCATTACCTTGTAATAAAAGTGGTGGGAAAGGGAAGAGATGACCCTCCCCTTCCACTGCCCTCCTTAATGGCAATCGATTTTAAAATTATTATTTTAATTTTAATCCAGAAAATGAGGAAAATTTAAAATAAGTAAAAAAGGGGGGGGATGCGGGACTTTTCCTTTGAAGAGGGGGGAGTGGTACCCCTCCCCCCCTCTCCCCACCCCCTCTACCCCCTGGATTCGACGGCAGTCAATGGAAAGTCGTACCGGTTTAGTTTATTTACTAATATGTCCTCCCGGTTCAACATATTCAAAATAAGACCATTGTGCTTCATTATATGCAAAAACTCATGCCAATGGGGAGTTAACCATGAAAATTTATTTGTAGATGTATATTTATATATTTTATTTATGGTCATATATTTCGGCTGCCATTTCACCAAGGGATACATAATGAGCAAACCTTGACGAAGACTTGGACATTGGAATTGGGTTGCAACAAGTTCAGTCAATTACTGCTATGATTTCAATATCTATTGTAGGAAATGTAAGGATTCTGCCGATCCCCTGGGTTCCAGAGGTAGTCTTTACTGGCCAAGATGACAATAAAAAACGAGCTAGAACCAAAATATGCTGAACTAACCTTTTCGTTTAGCCAATTGCTCCTCTATGTATTTCATCATCTCTTCGTCTTCATCACGCTTGTTTGTTTCAGCAGAGAATTGGGTTCCAATGCCAGTATCGTATGCATCATCAACTTGCTTAACCTTGCCACTTTTCAATGCTTGCATATTTACCATACCACCAGCTTTCACCTTAAAGGGATCTTTGCAAGTGATTTCTTCTTCCAAAGACGCTTTGTGCCCAGTGGCCAGAGCGATCACACTCACGCCATTTGGCCGCTCTCGCAACTTCTGTATGACCTTAGTTTCTTCCAATTTTGCCAAAATTTGTTGCTCGTCATCGGAATCATCATTTTCTTTGATTCGCTGCCGTAGATTCTTTTTCTTTGGGCGTTTGAATTTTATTTCGACTATTTCACCTTGAATTTCGCTAACTTCCATGTTTTATTATTTCCACTTTCAGTAAGTACCTATACTATAAACAAAGCTACTAAAGATTACTAGGAATGTGAAAAAATAATCGATTATGGAAATAATCGATTGTTTTAAAGTAAAAATCTATTTTAATACGTGTTTTTTTTTATTAATAATCGATTTTTTATAATCATGCAATATATGCACTCCGACATTACGTTTGGTCTTGTAGCTCGGAGCCCGGAAGTCCCGGAACGCGAACTGCCAAAGAATACTATCATAGGTATTCCATGAAAAGAATTATTATTCGTTGTCTCTTTCTAAAAGATAAAGCAAAGATGAATCGGAAAGAGACATGAATATGCGTACGTTGCCTGCACATCTAAGTATGGCCGGACATTACTCACTCACTATAGGTAGATAGCACGAGACTGATAACTCCCTTATTTTGACCCGTTATTACAGAGCACAGGTACTCGTCTGAATTATATTTCACAAATCACACAACACAATTACGAAACACGTTTCCTTACTTCTTCTCTCCTCATAATTTCCACTTGTAATCGTTTGTGATACTCCTCGCATTCGTCCTTATATTTTTCCATTTCCTCTTTTGTCTGAAGCATTTTCTTCTTCAGAACGTCCAGAATCGTTCCTTGCTGCATATTTGTAGTCATTATGATGCACTTTTATGTTTAATTCGACTTCCTGCACTATAAAAACTAAAAACACCTTCGCCCTACTGGCGAAAATGCCAACTGAGTCAGTTGGCATTAAAGTAAAAATCGATTTTAATGCGTGTTTTTTTATTAATAATCGATTTTTTATAATCATGCAATAAATGCACTCCGACATTACGTTTGGTCTTCTAGCTCGGAGCCCGGAACGCGAACTGCCAAAGAATACTATCATAGCTCCATAAATTAACGCCATCTGTGCATCTATGATGGCATTCCTTCTGTGCTTTTGAAACAGTGTAGTTGATTCATTTAATCAAACATTCACTAGATGGAGTTAGTCGATGAACTGTACTATTTTACCGACATTCGGTTGATATGTCATTCATTATTCGTTGTTGAAACTTCATTTTTCAAACAAACGACAATTCAAAAGGTTTTCGTGGCAAAAAGTTTTTAGTGTTATTAAAAGTCTCGTTTCTAACAATGTCTACGACTAAAAGAACGACAAGTATTTGGCGTCAATATTTTCATGTTGACAATAAATCTGGCAATGCTAAATGTAAATATTGCCCTAAAATTTTAAAAACGTGCGGTAATACTACCAATTTAAAACAGCACACGGAAAGGGAACACTGGTATCATTAGTATTGAAAATAAAGAGGTAAGTACCTACAATTTGGATTTAATTACAATTATTAATTACAAATAAACTTGACCACTTTCTAAACAAATACTGACTTGTCAATGATTAGTTTTCTAATAAATAATTATATTAAGAATACTATTTGCCATAGTACAACATTTTCGTTGCTATGAACCAGCCAAATGATAAATCAGGGCCATTCAGACTATATTTATAATGCCCGAGCATTAAGCTTATTGACATGTCAAAGTTTTCATTTTGACAGTTGTAGTTTAGGGTTGGGCGCATACAAATCGGAAGATATACTTACTGATTCAGATAACAAATCGATTTACGATGTAAACAGTTAGCCACTGTTTAGTCAAGTCAAAATTTAGTTTTATTTTGATTGGCTTAGATTATACGATCGAAATATTATTTTAGTTCAGTAGCCATATGATAACGAATATTCTTAACCAATTTAATTTTGTTGTAGGATCATTCTGTCAAGTTGGGAAACAATTCGCAGGAAGAATCAATTGCAGACTTGTTTGTTGTTGCTAAGCCATCGACATCTACAACCTCTGAAGACTCTGTGATTATGATACCGACTACTTCCGCATCTCAAATTGAAGATCCTATAGGGTCTTCAACTCCTAAACGACGAAAAATAGGCATAGAAGCATCATTCTCAAAAATATTAGAATATGGATCAGGGGTTTCAAAAACCAAACAGATTACAGACGCTATAGCAGAACTGATATACCGCGATAATCTTCCCTTCAGCGTGGTCCAAGGAGAAGGGTTTGGGAAAGTGATTAAATTACTTGCACCATTATAAAAAATCCCATGTCGCAAAACGATAACCAGTATCATTGATGGAAAATACGAAGAAAAAAAAGCTATTATAATCAAGAAGTTACAATCCTTTACCAATATATGTTTAACGATTGACGAATGGAAGGATTCACAAATGAAGAGCTATCTGGGAGTAACTAATCATTTTATCAAAAATAAGATTGTTTCTTTCAATATAGCCTGTGAGCCGCTTTCGGAGAGTCATACCACCGAATATTTATCAACCACCATTAAAAATATTTGTGAAAAATGGGAAATTCCTGATGAAAAAAGTATGGCCGTCACTACAGATAATGGTGCAAATATAGTAAAAGCCAATGAATTAACATTTGGAAGAGCAAAGCATATTCGTTACATAGCCCATACATTAAAACTTGTTGTGCAAAATTCAGTCATGGTGAATGAAATAAAAATATTCATTGATAAAGTTCGCAGAATTGTACAATGGTAACATCAGAGCGGAGTTGCTGCAGACCAATTGAGAAATTCTCAAAAGGCCGAAAATGTACCGGAAAGAAAAATTAAACACCTGGTAGGAGATGTTTCAACGCGGTGGAATTCACAATTGCATATGCTTGAAAGGTTTATAGCTATGAGTGGGACGGTGGGCGGCATATTGTTGAATTACCCTAATGCTCCTCCTATGATTCAAGCTAGTGAAATTGCTGTACTGAAAGAGGTCGTAAAAATTCTCAAACCCTTTGAAAAAGTAAGCGAAGAAATGTGCACTGAAAAATATGTTAGCGCAAGTAAAGCTATTCCCATTATAATGTGCTTGAAACAGTTTTTGGAAAAACAGATCCATCGCATGATTTGGCAATTCAATTAAAAAAATCAATAATAAATGAATTTAAGAAAAGATTTGAACACATACAAAAAGTTCATTTATTTAAAACTGCAACATTTTTAGATAATCGTTTTAAAAAATTACACCTTAATGACGGAGCATCTTTGGCAAGAACTATGAACTACATTAAAAGATCCATTGAAGAAAACCGAGAACCTGAGGATTGCCCACTGTCAATAACTTCGGCCGCTGATGATGTCGATATTGATGACATTTGGGAAACCCACAACAAGCTGTTGTTGGAGACTATGCGAACCAGTCGAAGTCACATTCAGACAGCTGAATTAAGCTTGTACATAGCTTCGCCTCTAATAGGATTAAAAGAAGACGCTTTAGAATCCTGGAAAAGCTATGAGGGAGCTTATCCCAAACTCACACATTTGGCGTGTAAGCACCTATTGGTACCGGCTTCTTTGGCTCCAGCAGAGAGATTGTTCTCGAAAGCTGGCGCCATATTAACAAAGACCAGGAGCCGAATATTATCCAAACGCTTACCTAAGCTGTTATTTTTGAACTCGTTGCCTACGGATTTCTAGTTTTTTTTATTTGAATAATTTGATTTTGTTGATTTATTTTAATTTGAAAATTTTATGATTTGATTATTCTAAAACTTCAATTTGTGAACATTTTATGATTTGATTATTCTAAAACTTTAATTTGTGTTGATTATATAAGAACTTACTATTTCAGTACGAATATATAGTTTTTTCTTATTTGAATAATTTAATTTTGTTGATTTATGTCCAGTTATGTTTAAATCTGAGTTATGCTGATATGTGAAAATGAATTTGATTGTTTTAAAACTTTATTTCGTGTTGATTGTATAAGAACTTACTGTTTCTGTTGTTTATTTTTAATGAATGAATCTATTGATATAATGTATATGGCGTTTATTTAGAAATTAATTGAAAAATTAGGAAAAAACTATTTACATACTAAAATCGATTATTTTCTTAAGAAAATTCGATTATTTATTGATCGATTTTTCATCCTAAAAAAACCGATTAATTAAAAATCGATTTTTTATCTACAATGTCACATCCCTAAAGATTACTAACCTCTTAAGATAATAATCAAACAAAGAAATGGCGGGCTATTCTATACACAACGAGCGAAAGGAGCGTAGGTACAAATCAAATTTGACAATTGACATACAGGAGGAGGAAATACCTACCTATACATATGGGCATATTATATAAATAAATAATAAAATGTAGGTGCATACTAATGGTACATACTATTTTTGCCAATTTAGATGAAAATGAAAAATTAAGAATTTTAAGATAAATACAATATACATACAATTATTAATACTACCACACATTTCAACCTATCAATGAATACCTAAACAAACCAAACATTATTCTTCAAGAGAAAATCACCAACACTCGAATGAAAATATGCCAAGCCTACAGATATAACAAACTATTGTTTATCAGCACGAAAAAGTGAATCTCAAAATGCTTATGCACTTTGAATGTAAAGTGATTGGGAAAATTTTCGACAAAACAATACAAACAATCCAATGCCTAACCTCAAAACTTGCGAGTGAACGAACGAGCCGCAGACTATAGATCACAAACAATGTTGCCAGATTAGCGATAGGCGATTATTACTAAATCTTATCCACTTTCAGTTCAGACGATAACAGTCGATTGTTCAGTTCAGTCGATAACAATCGATGTTAGTAATTGTTATCTACTAGCGGTGTGCGGCAAGCGAAAATGACTGACACGGTATTAGTTTTTTTTTACTACTTATTCGTTTGTAGTGCATCATCTACAATAAATTACTGTACTCGTACCTTCTACTAAATAAGCAATAGCAAAAGACGATGTGGTTTACGAACGCTGCGCTGCTAATCAGTAGTTAAAAATCCGTACGGCTCTACTGAACGACTAAAGTTATACGATTGAAGATAACAGTTATTCAATGGTCTGTCTAGTAATCAATCCACCGATTGAAGGAACATAAATTTGCTCGTTGTAGTGCAAGTTGACACTTACCTACAGTATAACAAACTACGAATAGATGGGTAGTTAAGGGTTTCTAACTAAGTAATAATAAGGAATTGAGTGAGAATTAAGTAAGACAGTTATATTTAATGTAATTATGTTTTAAAAATATGCCTAAATTAATCATTAGTTTAAAAGAGAGTAACTAGTTTAATCTACCTTACCGATGTAATAGGAACTTAACTAAGAAGAAATTGTCAAATAAAATATTTGTACAACTGTATTATGTAAACAACATTTAAATGCTATTCTCAAATCAACAAGCTAATAAACAAAACAAAAAATATTTTTGTAAACCAGGAACATAATTATATATATATATATATATATATATGTTATCGGATAATTGTACAACACGTAAACTGTCGACAGTTTGTGAACGAACATTTACAATTTAATGCTTACATTTTCGTAAGATTATAAACTGACCATGTCTAGCTGACAGTTTATAATCTAACTATCTATAATCACCCGCCAAATTGTGAACTGTCCTCTGATTGATCACCATAAAATGCTTTGATACCCTTAGTTCTTTTACCAAACATTTTAATCAGACACCAAATGTAGTAAATGATCACTATATTATAGCGAATATCATTTAGTCTAGGGCAATGTCATATTTAGGTGCGACGACGAGCGAAGTGAGGAGGAGCGTTAGGGTTACTTGTGACTTCAACAACGAGCGCCACAAAAATTTAATTTTGGGGATCATATACTACTTTTGGTGATCCTTTACTACTTTTGGGTTAACCATGATTTATTTTGAGTAATTTTGCTTAAATAGGATAGCGAGATGTTAAAACTTTGGTTATAAGATAACATTAAAATGCGGGTTTAATTCTGGTGATCATTTACTATTTTTGTCTGTTGTATGTTACTCTACTATATCTGGTGGTATGTTAAAAATAAGCCAAACAATAATACATTAAAAACCTGTACCTACGTATTTTGCTTATGGCGACTGTAATACTTTCGTACATCTATGGTAAATTGTTGTTGATCCACATTATTAAAATTTGACGGCTGGACATGATCTTACGAAAATTTAAACGTTAGATTGTAAATTTTAGTTTCAATTTACAATCTATCGACAGCTTATAATCTAACTAGATTTATTATAAACTAACAGTACAATAAAACGGTGACATATATATACATATATATTAAACAAAAACAAATATTTTGATAATCTTTCCATCAGTCAAACATATCTTTCTATGCCTAAGTAGGTAATTAAATACGTTTTGGTCAAAGAACCTATACCAAATTTAATTCAATTAAAGTCAAGGAACCCTAATCAAATGAAATCAAATTATTGTCAATCGTAGTTTTATGATAGATTACAAATTGTGAACAAAACTAACATATAACTTTTTCAATATTTCCTTCTTTATTTTTGTCAAAAAATTACACCCTTACGATTTTTATGGCATCGCGTCAAGCAGTTATGACACACGCGGGTAACATTGCTCTTAAATAAGTCAAAGGCCAACTAGATTTAACAAATTGAAGTTATGCTTAAAAACATTCGACACAACACCGTCCCGTGCCGAGCGGCTATCCACCCGTTAGCTGCACTTTACCGTATGCATTGCATAGCGGATTGCGGTATGCATACAATTAGTAGTTTGTCGATTGTTATTCGCTTAATCATAGTGAGGAACTACCATACCGGTAATCGAATGTGCAATAGCCCAAGTTTCGATTCAGTCGATTGTATTTTTGCAACAATCGCCCATCGCTATGCCAGATCCACGAGGTAAAAAATATCAGAGAATTACTGCAAAATTATCGTTTATATCGCAAGTTTAAAACTTTGGAAATAACTCAACCGACACTAAAAAGACAATCGATTATACTAGATTACACGACTAAAATGTAGGGTGTGAAGAAATTTTAAGTTGATCTTATTTTTGTACCCTACGAATAACAAAAATAAATTTATATATTGTTATATATTAATACTAGCGGCCCGCTCCGGCTTCGCACGGCTAGATAAAATATATAGCCTATGTCATTCACTGAAAAAATGATTAAAATCGATCCAGTAGTTTTGATTTATTCATTACTGCCCGTGGCCCGCACGCGTTAAATTTAGAGTAAAACAGTTCTTCTTTCCCTAAACCATGAAGATTTCCTGCTATCTTTGGAATACCTAAATTCATAAACTACATTTTTACTTATTTACTTTTTAAATTTTTACACTACTACACGCTCCCACCGCCCGGGCCGGCCGGAACCCGCAAACGATACGTCCCGCAATTTTTAAATCTGTAATCTTTTCTAAAATATTCATTTAAATCATATACTGTAAAGGGCCATATAGATCTATATTAAATCAACAATGTATTTAAATTGAAAGACTTAAGAACTAAAGTGTTTATATAATATTTTACTATAATCATAGAGAAGGTACTAATAAGAGTGACAAAGACCATACATGACAACGTATACCGATAACTAAATACCAGCTTCGGCGAAAGATGTCGCTAAATGTATCAAATCACATAAAATAACGAAATTACATTTTTAATGGGCGTCGTAAAACTCAATAAGGCACTCGCACTCGTGTTGGAACGAAAACAAATGGCCAGATGGCGTTATTTGCCATATACATTACATGCGGTGCAGCGCCATCTATCAATAAACTTATGAATCGTGGTAAATTATCCATAAAAAAGGATATAATACAAGATTTGAGCTTATTCCGGCGTACGTTGCGATTGAAACTCTTATTAGTACTTTCTCTATGCTATAATGTATATTGATAATATTTCGATCGTGCGCTCGAATAGTCAAGACCTCTTGAGGTTGCTTCATGTAGAATCGAAACGCGTCGAAAACTCTTCTGGTTTGGCTGCGTGACGTTTGTGACGTCACGTCAGCTCAGCAGGAAATTTAGGCGGAATGGTCACTAGATATATATTTAAGTGTTCTCTAAAATATTAACTTAATAATTTCTTTAAATAGCTGTAATTATTATACAATATCTTATTTTCATGATGGTGAAAAAGTAAATTCTTCCTATGAGTCAGTACTCATTGAGTACTGATCAAGTTAAAATCAAGTTCTGAGGGCTGGGCATGTAGAGTTTGATGGGTTCTGGTTTTCTCAGTATACTCCTGCATTCGTTAGTACGCTCAATCAATCCTTGGTGTGCGATCTTCACACAACTTCTGGGGAGGTAATAACAATAGACTGTATGATGTAGGTACTGTGTCTAGGTGAGGAATTGATATTCGATCCCTGCAAGCTAAAGAGAGCAATATGGAGACTCCACCAACCTTTTATCCACGCCCGCCGAGGGCAGCAGCATCCGTCGCAGATAAGGCACAGCTTTTCCGCGCAGTCGGTATCACGATTATATTCGACGGTAGTAGATTATAAAGAATTGATGGAGCTTTTTTTCCATCTACCCTCCCAATCACTTACAAGGACCGAACACTTGGTTTGGTATAAAATCAACATCAGGTTTTTGCGCTTCTATTGCCACATCCTCTTACAGTCTGATCAACTTATACTATGCAATTAACAGTTGTTGTTTTATGACGGATCCGGCTTTTGGTTTTTACGGAATTTACTTTAGAAAAAATCCTTACTCATCTTGCATTCGTTTGGATTGCCATAGATGATATAAAAATTACTTTCCATTACACAATCAGAATTCGTTACAAAATTATCGTGTAAATAATAAAAATATATCGTACTAATTTGATGAAATATCGTGCGATACGTCATTATTTTATCCCATGACAATATATCATGGATCTAGGATAATTACCGCATGTCTGGCAACACTGAATCACAAACAAGGCATGCGAATGAACATAATGTTACTTGCTCAGTGATTTACACTAAAACGTTCATAGATGTAGTTCGTTTTTTCATCTCATAATGAACCTTATTCCTTTTGAATAAAATCTACCAAAAACGTGATAACTCTATTCTTTTTTATATTTTTTTTATGGTCCCAGCCAATGTACGTCAGATTTTCAGCCGTGAAAGTTATAGTACCACCAACTTAACTGTGCAGATCTCGAGGGCGCTAATGGTCAAGGAAATCAACTACAAACTGTTACAATTTCAGGGTATATTGTAATTGTTTTTTCTGCCTCCTGAACAGATAAGTTGGTGGGACTGTACTTTATGATTTCCACAGGGCCGCGTTCCAAGCCTCAGAGTGTAGTTGTCGGTTGCTTTAACTTACTCGAAGGTTTGGAACGACTCGGTTGTTCTATAACCTCAAATTTAGATTTTTGGTGGGGATCTAGCAAAATATATAGAAGTTATTATCTAATATAAAAAAATGCATTAAAATCCGTTGCGTAGTTTTAAATATCTAAGCATATATGGAGCAGACAGACAGCGAGAAGTGACTTTGTTTTATACTATGTAGTGATAGTGATATTTCTTTTTTGGAACTTCTGTTCCAGCGGTTTCAACTGCTAGGTTTGAGCTGAGAAGACTTCTCGGCTTCAGACTTCTTCATCGATTGGGATTATCTTAAACTTGTTAAAAAAACGAGGAAACGTAAAGTTTACAAAATTATATAAGACTAGCTGTACCAGCGACTTCGTTCGCGATTGCCGTACCTGCAAACTAATTATTCACTTTTGAGCACGGTTTAAATTAAATAAGGCTAGTAAAGCATAGCTGAGAAAGGAGCTTTTTACTTTGGGTTTGAAAACTCCCGGTTGGTTTTTTTCAGAAGAAAGTAGTTAAGTAACTCATAGAGTTCCTTCGCGGTTCGCACAATAAATGTTGAACCAAAGTACTTTGTGCGTTACTTTGGAATTTCGTTTATTAAACTGCGTCTTTTTGCCGAGGTTCTCCTTGTTTGGTGGTAGAACGAAAATATATTAGATTGTGCACTTCCATTGCGTAGTCTCCAAAATGTATCAGGCAAAAGATAGATAGATAATCCACGGATGTCCGAAGTTGCAAAACTCTAATGCGCACACACACGATGTTGCCACATTTGTAGTTCGCACAACATAGCTTGTAAGAACAAAAGAAAACAATAGCGGAGATGCGGAGTTATTGTTTATTTCTGTATCCGCTAAACGAAATGTACTTGATTTTGTCTGTAATGACCCATTACACACTAAAATTGAAGGGGAGTGGAGGAAGATATATGTGCATTTTGGGCTAATCCTAGTTCTGTTTGTGTATTTTAAAATAAATGCATCTATAAACATAAACTTTGTTTTAATTCGATAATAGAATATGAAATAAAAGGAAATACTGACCGTAGGAGTACAACTTGTTTACACTATGTTAATATAAACTCATTAGTTGAATGGATAGTACGTTTTTTTTTATTTGATCAAAGCATCTGCCAGTTATCGTCTCAGTTATAAAAGAAAGAAAACGGTCGGCGACTATAGTTCGGCCGCATGAAGGTCTGATAACTATCTGTCTTTAGACATATCTATGTTTAGCTCATGTTTTTTTTCTTTATTGAGGTATCGGCCTTTGTCTTATAAAAGGGTATGTTCCATTAGTCGCTAAGAACGTAAATTTCGATAATTTTGATCACATTCTGCGTCTGTGGTTGTGATCACGTGATCGTTTGTAACTGTCATCCCCGTTCCGTTTTTTGATAAGAACGCTAGGTCGCTAACTCGGTGTGAAAGAGGATACACGTGTTAGTGAGATTGTGCGTTTTTTTCTGTGATTTTCTCCTATTCGGCATTGTTTTTTTTTCCCTGAGTTATTTTGTATACATTCTATAGGTGGTGGTAAGTGTGTTTTGTGGTTGTTGGCGCTAATCGGCAGGGGAAATGGAGTCCATTTCCCCTGAGCCGGTGGCTCCGGTCCCGCCTGACCCGCCGCCATCTCCTATGGAGGTGATATGTGTCGTTGATGAACAGTCAGTCGGTACAACTAAAAGACGACACGATGACGAATCTCAGGTAGGCCCCATCAAAAAAACTATTACTGATAGAGAGTTAGCTTCATCCTCTATACAAACGGTTTATACGCATCCTACCATGTCGATTCTTGGAATCAGATCGTACGAATCAACAGACTCAGGTCCATACATAGTCCACGTGTCCCGTGTTGAACCTGACCCAACTGCTGGAACAACAATACGCCCAATTAAGTTTGGACAATTCTTGTTCTCAAACAAAATTGAAAACATCTGTCAGGATGGTGTCAAAAGAGTAGGTAGAAATAAGATCTCCATACAATTCAAATCTGCTCAAGGAGCTAACAGGTTTATAAATAACCCCATGTTGCAGGCTCATAAATATGAAGCTATTATTCCTACCTACAATGTGACAAGGATGGGTCTGGTTCGTGGTGTACCAGTGGATTGGTCCATGGATGAGTTTGTAACATCACTTCAATTACCTGAGTATGTTACACATGTAGTGAAAGCTAGGCGACTTAACAGAAAAAATAAAACAGATGGGACAGTTGTATGGGAACCTACTCAAACTGTTGTCCTCACGTTCAGAGGCCAACAACTCCCTTCAAGAATATTCTCATACTATTCATCTTTAGCTGTTGAAACTTATAACTACCCCACAATCCAATGTATGAGCTGTTGCTGCTTTGGACACATAAAAGCTCAATGTCGATCTAAACCAAGGTGCTATCGCTGTGCCCAACCCCATAATGGGGATGAATGTGAAGTTCAAGAACATGAATCTACTTGTTTATATTGCTCTGCTCACCATTTCTCCACAAGTAGAACATGCCCTGAACAGGAACGCCAGAAGGCAATTAAGGTGACCATGTCACAAAATGGGATATCTTATGAAGATGCCTCTGCCCATTTCCCCAAAGTAGGCAAGGCATACAGTCAGATAGTCCAGAGTTCAACACCCACAAAAGCTCAAACCCCCCAAACCTCAGCTTCTCCATCCCTTTCCCCCACCCCTACATCTTACAGAAAGACAATAGTCCATAACCCCAAACCCAGGGCACCATTAGGCAAATCATATGACAAAGAGGCACACCAAGCAATAGTCTCGAATGGCCCTTCCTCCTTACACAATGGGTACGCTCTTCAAATGAGCCAATCGTCCCCCTCTCCTATTCAGGAGAGTACCCAGAACCAGAATCAACTCCTTATCCAACTCATTTCTATAATCATAAACATCATATCCCAGAATTCCCATACTCTACCGCCCTACGTTGCCTCAATGATCACTCAACTTTCTTCTTTATTAGTCCATAATGGATCAAACCCAAATAATTCAATGGAACAGTCACAGCCTCCGTCAGAAGACTCATGAATTATCCTTTCTAATTAAAAAATATTCCCCCATCCTGGTGGCTGTTTCGGAGACATGGTTGGTGCCTGGATCTCGTTTTCGAGTTACAGGCTACTCCTGTCTCCGGAGCGACCGCCAGGATGGGTATGCAGGGAGTGCCCTGCTTGTGAAACGAAATATAACCTTTTCGCAATTAACTCTACCTGCTCACAGCGCAGATTTAAATGTAGTGGCAGTTAGGGCATTAAATATTTCCTTTTTATCATTTTATACCCATCGTCCCAATTCTTGCTTAATTCCTGATATATTAATGATTATTTCTTCTGTTCCTCCCCCAGTTTTATTAATGGGCGACTTCAACGCCCACCATACATCTTGGGGTTCTGCAGACTGCAATTCCTTTGGACATTCCCTATTGGACACATTTGATGAAACCAACCTCTGCATCCTAAATGATGGCTCCCCTACCAGGAGAGCATACCCTGGTCAGAACCCTAGTGCAGTAGACCTCACAGCCTGTTCTGCATCCATCTCCTCTACTCTTTCTTGGGAAGTTCTTCCCCTTTCGCATGGTAGTGACCATTACCCTATCTTAATAAAACTTCCCCAACGAGTATGTCCCCAACATTCTTCTGACTCTCTTCTAAAACATAGGCTCTCAGGAGCAAAATGGGATTTATACTCATCCTCACTTGATGCGAAACTTGATGCACTACCTAGTACCATCAGTTCTGACCCTGTTCACTGTTACACTCAATTTATTTCAATAATTATCTCCGCTGCAGATGAGCATATCCCTCCTAAAAATCCTGCAACTGAAATTTCCTCTCCTCCATGGTGGGACCCCGAATGTACCACATCTGTACAAAATCGTAATACAGCTGAATTAGAATATAAGCTGACAATGTCTAGGGGTAATTTTTTAAAGTACCAAAGATCTGCAGCTAAATATAAAAAAATTGTTTCTACCAAGAAAAAGTCTGGATGGATAAAGGTTTGTGAAAGCCTATCCCCTGCTACCCCCCCATCCATTGTATGGAAACTGATCCGTAGATTTAGAGGATACCATAATTATACTAACATCACATCTAATGATCCCTCTTCATGGCTCGAGACATTTGCCAACAAACTAGCCCCTCCATTTGTCCCCTTTCCCATCTCACTTAATATCCCTAGCCTTATAGTGTCCAATACAGATAGCATGGAAGCTTTGTTCACGTTTGAGGAATTGCAACTTGTCCTAGATGGGTTGACTGATTCCTCTCCTGGGTTAGATGGGTTAACATACTCTTTTATTATCAAGGCATCCAAGAAAGTCAAACAGTTCTTACTAGACATGATCAATACATTTTTCAATCAAGGACATATCCCAGAATCTTGGAAAACACAAGTTGTCATTCCTATCCTTAAACCAGGAAAAGATCCCTCGGACGCCAACTCCCGCCGCCCTATTGCCCTGTCCTGTATATTAGCTAAAGTCTCAGAACACCTTATAAAAAACAGACTCGAATGGTTCATAGAAAGCAAAAATTTACTTGCTAAATCCCAATTTGGCTTTAGGAAAGGCATGAGCACTATAGATAGCCTCAGTATACTCACATCAGAAATAAACTGCTCATTTAAAAATAAAGAATTCCTTATAGGAGTTTTTCTGGATATCACATCCGCATATGATAACGTACTCCTTCCAGAGCTCAGAACTAAATTGTTGCAGCTGAGTGTTCCAGTGAAGATAACTCGCTTCATATGTTGCTTTCTTATGCAGAGAACCATCCTCATAAGAAACCAAAATACATTTCTTTCTCCTAGAACGACCTGGAAAGGCCTCCCTCAAGGATCGGTGCTTAGTCCCATACTCTACAACCTATACACTCGAGACTTGGAGCTCTCAGTAAATTCATTCTGTAAGGTTCTACAGTATGCTGATGACCTCGCCTTATATCTGCCTACTAAATCTATTCTGGAGGCTGAAACCAGACTAAATTCTGCCCTTAGATATCTAGGTGAGTGGTTGTATGATCACGGCTTATCCTTATCTACACTCAAAAGCAGTGCTGTTATTTTTACCAGAAAAAGATCTATCCCCAACATAACCTTACAATTTGAAAATGAGACTATACCCCAATTGGACCATGTAAAATTTTTAGGTATTTGGCTAGATAGTAGGCTTACTGGTGTTAAACATTTCAATTACTTGGCAGAAAAATGTGAAAGGAATGTGAATATCCTTCGGTCGTTGTCTGGAGTCTGGTGGGGCTCTCACCCATTTTGCCAAAAACTTTTATACAATGCCATTATACGTAGTCATTTAGATTATGGCACTTTCTTGTTAGACCCTGGCAATAAAGAAGCTCTTAATAAATTATCAAAAATTCAGTCTAAATGCCTCCGGATTGTCATTGGTGCCATGAAATCATCACCTATCAACGCTATGCAGGTGGAGTGTGTGGAAGCTCCTCTCCATCTCCGTAGACAGCTTCTTTCTGATAAATTTATTTTTAAACTTATTCAAAATTATAACCACCCTCTCTTGCCTATTATGGAAGAACTATACAGCCTTTTAAGATTGCATGGATATAGAACAGAAGGTAACCTCCCATGTGTTATTCGCAGCTTCATGAAATATAAAAATCTGACAAATCCCATTGCCCAATTTCCTGTGAACCCTACATTTAAAGTTAGTTATGCCTCCTTGATTTTCCAGCCTTCCATAATCCTTAACTTTGGAATTGAAAAAGACTCTGTGAACCCAAAAAAAAGTTTCTTTGAGAAAATTGACAACCAATGGAGGGATTGGCTTCAGATTTTCACTGATGCTTCCAAACTCTCGAAAGACAGTGATGTTGGAGCAGCAGTCTGGATCCCAAAGTACAGGATCATTCTCAGTCACAGGTGCCCCTCCACATCCTCAGTTTTCACAGGTGAAGCAATTGCCATCCTTGAAGCAATCTCTTATGTTTCTTCCCACAGAATAAATAAATCAATTATCTTTAGTGATTCCAAAAGCTGCCTCCAAAGTATCATAAGCAATCAATTCAAATGCAAATCCCGATTCCCCATAATCCTTAAAATAAAAGAAGCTCTCTATGACTGCCACCAACTCGGATTAAAAATTGTTTTGGCCTGGATCCCAGGGCATGTGGGTATCCCAGGCAATGAAAGTGCGGATTCCTGTGCTAAACATGCTGCTACACATGGCATCAAAGATCATACCAAATTATACTGCCACGATCTAGTCTCTTCTTGTGAAGGTCAAATGCGTAACACTTGGGACTCTCTTTGGAAAAATCCTTTAAACAATACAGGTAGATTCTACAAGCGTATTCAAACAAATATCCCATTAAAACCATGGTTCTTCAAATTTAAAAATATTAACAAAGTGACCTCATCCACAATATGCCGTTTGCGGCTGGGTCACTGTTGCTCTCCAGTTTTCTTGGCCAAAATACACGTAAGAGATCATTCTATTTGTGAATGTGGCCTACACGAAGGCACAACTGATCACATCTTCTTTGAATGTCCTAGACTGAACTGTTCATTATACGACATGCTCCCTCCAGATGTCCCCCGTCCTACAAATTTATGTTCGCTTTTATCCCTTGTTTTCACCCCGCTTTTATATACTATATGTAAATGTATATTAATTAACAAAATTAAGTTATAATATATTGTTAGATCATTACTATCTTATATTTTATTCACTAATGCTAAATACATATATATCTATGATTGTTTGTTCTGTCCTGTGTATGTCCTGTGTTGTTTATTCTGTTGCAGAACTCAGACGCAAAATTATTGGTCAGGGATCACCGACCACTGCCTATTCTACCGAACAATCTCCATCGTATATCATTCTCTCTACCCACGCGACATTGGCGAAATTGTGGAAATACCGCAGAAGCCACTAAATAAAATAAGAAGAAGAAGATAAGAACGCTAAGAATGCCACTAAAATTTGCCACTTCTGTCACTTTTGACATTAGATGTAGCGTTTAAGGCGAAAATAACGCCAAGACCCATTTGGAAAACTTTTTGGGAGTGTGATCGTTTTTAGCGTTTTTAGCGAATCTCACTCAAATGGAACGTACCCTAAGTTAATGCTATTGGAGTGCGTTCAGAGGCTCAGAGTGTAGTTGTTTCGTTGTTTGGTTGTTTTGCAACTTACCCTAAGGTATGGAACGACCGGTTGTTTTATAACCTCAAACAAATTGTGACATTGACAGACTTACGTCATTATCGTAATAATAATTGCTATTTAACACTATCACAAATTCGTTTTCCATTTTTATTTAAGTTTTATATTTTGAGAAATTATATTAGTATTTATATTTTTTGAAATATATGGGTGAGCGCATCAGATAGAATACGATATAAACGTCCAAGTCATTTCATGTCACGCGTTTTATGGTTAAAAAGTTGCAACCTTCAAAGGTTTGGAACGGTCCAGTTGTGACAACCGAACGCTTTACTCGAAGGTTGTGAACGACGTTAGAGTGAAAAGTTGCACTCCGAGTGCGCTCTAACCAAGGTTCGGAGGGTGCCTTGCCGTTAAAATTAATTCCTGCAAATTTAACACAACGCTATCTGTTATTTAAATCCCTAATTTTGAGTGCTATGCTACAAAATATATAATCCGTTAGAGCAATGACTTTGTGTGTATGTCAGATATCTGTTTTATTTGTTTGCATTACATGCTGTCATTATTTCACATGAATTTAAATGAGTTTGTTTGTATGGTTAGGATCTGGTCTCAGCCGTTTCAGTGTAAATATATTCAGCATTAATGGCTAACGTGTTGCTGCTCCAATCTCCTCCGCCTAAACTAGAGGATGCTCAAAAAACAATATTTAGTAAAGGATCTCTGGAATTCCTATCTAAAATTCACACACATTTTGATGAGAAAATAAAGCAAGTCTACAGGACAAGACAAAGGACAGCGGTAGATATTCAGACTTGGTATTCTTTGGATTTCAAGAATTCAAAAGAGAGAAATGATTCTACCTGGAACATTGGTCCTCTACCTTCTAGACTTCTGTGAGTTAATTAACAAAGAAATAATAATAATAAGTTGATATAACTATCTGTTAATTTTGTGTGATAATATGCCCACAAGTTTTCTATGGCGAAATAATGGACCAGGGTAGTGTCTATCACATTTTATTATCAAATTTAACATAAAAATCTCTTAACCTGACCCATTGCAGAAGGTCCAACATTGACTGTATCATAAAATCTTATTTTTAATTTAAAGGCATCAAACTAGGTTTTAATTTTGATTTGGCTTGTTTTGGAAGAGAAGATGAAGATGCCTTGGCATGTATCAGATAAGTTTGACCATAATTCAGACTTGTGAAAGATAACAAGTCATGAGTAATCTTATTTTGTCCTGCTGGGGAAAGTTGATATAACTGATATGCATTAGCATATGGGTACTACTTCAAAACTCGGATAACTTACTAGAGGAATTTGAATTATATATTTCTGATAATAATTTATCTTCTATTTTAATGCTTTTGATTTGCCATATGTAGGTTTTACTGTGTATGAAAGGAACAGTCACTTCAGAGACAAATTACTTAGCATGAAGAGGCCCAAGTCACAGGCGCCTGGGACTTGTATCCTAGAGAGTAGCATAAAGGCCCCTTTACAATGTCATCCTCCTGCCCTGCTTAACCAAATGTGATAAGATTAGATGTTTATATTGCCAGTTTTAGCCCTTTAAAGTTGAACTGGCCGGTCACTTCTCAATACAAACGTCGTAGGGTGATCACTTCCTTATTTGAGATTTTAAGTCCAGACTTAAGCATAGTACCGATTGATATCGTCATTATCTAGGCATGTATGATGCCAAAATTTTAAAAAGATAATTAAGTTGTAAGTTATGAGCCTTGAAAAACTTTATATAAAAATGATTCTCAAGTTAATTATTTTATTAATATTTCGGTATCATACAAGCCTAGATAATGACGTGATCAATCGGTATTATGCTTTATTTTGTACCTAAATCCTCAAATAAGGGAGTGATTACCCTACGACATTTGTATGGAAAACGGGCCGGCCAGTTCACCCTTAATATGGCACTCTGAATAAGAGAACCTAATAAAGTGCAGATTGAGTAATGTTCCTTGTCTTATTGTTTCTCTTCCCAATTCTGTACAAATTATTTATCTCCCACTTGTCCTAAGTTCTCAGATATTTCTTCTCGCTGACTGTGTCTAGCACTGGGATGATTGCACACTGAAGTAGTTCATAAATTTTGATGTTAGTTTCTGGAACACCATAGAGGGTTAAATTGGATTTGCAGCATCTTTTTCCATGCAGTCTATTTTGGTTTCAATGTTTCTTCATTTCATCATTTCAATTCAGCTCTTTCAGGTTTAGTTAAGTTTCTCAGCCATATTTGTGTTTATTTATTTTGTATTTCTGTTCTATTTGTTGAATTAATGTAAAGTGCACACTTTTTGTACAAACTCTAAATATATCCAATCCAATTTCTATGCTGGTAGGTCTGCATATTTGGGTGAAACAGTTCCTTTATTAGAAGTCATTTCAGTAGAATCGAGTTAACTTATCTATATATTTTTCGGATTCCTTTAGTTGTTTATAGGACATTAACAGACTTTTTAGAATCAATATAGGACCATCACATGCAAACATTTATGTGATACCCAATCAACAATCCGGGACGCCCATAGTTTTTTAAATTAAAAAAGTTAATTTAGTTTTTGAAGCGCTCGTAGCGAAGTTTACTTAGCTGTTCTCAACCGAACAGCAAAGTTAAGCAACGTAGCGCGTGGTCATGATGGATGACCACTAATGACATTACTACTGAGCGTTTCCGTGCTTCGGAGGGCACGTTAAGCCGTCGGTCACGGACGTTGTCTTAGGATGACAGTCGTTATAGCATAGTGGTAGGGCATTTTGCGAATGCCTGCCTGGATACCACCTCAGCTACCATCCTCAAGTAGAAAATCTGTCGCCAAGCATCTAACGGTGTGTTCCGGCAGCTGTCCTTGAGAGCCAGTACTTCTAGGTTAGCCTGAACAACGTCCTCGACCACATCATCACTTACCATCAGGTGAGATAGTGGTCAAAGGCTAACCTGTAAGGGATAAAAAAAAAAGTGAGCAATTGCAAGTTTTTGTTTTTAGATCACTTCTATTTGCATTTCCTCCCGATTGGATCATGTGTACACCAGTTTTTCTTGGCAAAATCTGGGTCAAGTCATGGACCATTCTTTCTTTGAGTATGGTCTATTGTTTATTTATATTAATTTAAATAGCATCACCCAAGTAGTATTTTGTTCTCTATAGTAGTACACATCGCGATCCCCAAGACGCCTGCCAAGCGTGGGGATTATGGCAAATACCCCCTAAATCGAGGAGGCTGTGTTCAGCGTGGACGCTCTGGCTGATACAGTACAGCAGTTCACATTCAGTTCACTGCAGATCTCTAAGCTTTAAACATTGGCCACACATGGGTCATTAGATTTATAAAAGTGAACAAGCTATCCTATACCTATAAAGCATACATAAATGCATGCATAGAATATATATGTATAAAGCATACATAGAAGTTCATAATTCGTCTATTAAGTAACTGTTGGTGTTATACAAGGTGTCCCAAGAAGTAGTGATATACTGAAGCTGGGAGGTAGAGGACCTAGAGGGCTATCTGAATCGCCCCCATGTACGATCCGCGATTTTTCAAATGAGTGTTTTTTTTTTTCACCTATCGCCGAGTATGAAGAGATTTTTCTTTATGGTGACGTGAATTATTGCGGTAGATGCTTGGTTTTTTTTTTGTGCTAAGCTGATTGATAGGCCAATTCAGTATGGTAACATTTACTATCGTTAGATCTATGAATGGAATAAAAAAAAAATAAAAAAACAAGATAGATAAAATTACCCAGTAGGATCAAACTTCAAGAGCCCTTTTAAAAACTTGCTCTATCTATCAGGTAGCTACCCTGAAAATTTCATTTTATTATTCATAAGGCTTCAATCAAAAAATTTAAATCTAAATGTGGTAAGTGCAATCTTTTAATTTACATGATGATTAATGCAAGCAAAGGAAAACCAATTACAAGGTTTAATTACAATAAATTTTCAAAATGCCCCCCCTGTTGCTCAATGCAAGTGCGACATCGCCGGAAAAAGTTGTCTTTTAAACATCTGAATGCACTTCTATTATTTTTAATGGTTTCTTCTGCTACTCTCAATTTCCGGGTTAACTCGTCCAAATTGCGGCATTCTCTCGAGTAGACGAGGTCTTTGTAGTATAGTCTATGTAGTATACCCCATACAAAAAAATCAATGAGGTTTGGGTCGGGCGACCGTGGAGGCCAGGCTATAAGGCATTTCTACGCGTCGATCTGCCCCTGCTGTTATACTATTTTCTTTTCCTGTTAGGTGCAAAATGCCCTACCACCATGCTATAACGAGTGCCGGATGGCAGTCCTTATATATAAAATATCAAGATACTCACAAAATTTCACGAGAATGATTGAAAAATGCGACCTATAGAGGAAAACAACCGGACATACGAAAGCATTTTTGTGTAAGTGGAAGCGAGACGCTTCGCACTACGTGCTTGCTCGGTCAATTAGTATACAATTCACCTATATTATAGACAAACTCTATAATGTAACACCAAAATTAATATACTTACGACTTATGTATAATTTACGATAATTTTCTAGTGCTTCTAGCTTTTACCCGCGGCTTCGCCCACGTGGACAGGAACCGTTACTGGTTTTTGGGAGCCGTGTAAAACGTGTCATATATAAGTTACTTTAAAAAAAAATATAATGTATGTGTGCAAGGTGTCCATTATTCGAGTTCAGCTACAGGGTTAAGCTTTATCGCGTGGTGTAGGGCATTAGATAGATAATACTTTATTGTCACACCACATAAATGAAACAGATATAATATACAATTCAAATTAATAGTGCTACAATGGGTGGCCTTATTACTGAAAGCAATCTCTTCCAGGCAACCTTTGGATGGAGAGGATCTGTAAAAACCGGCATTTTGTGTGGCAAATACTAACCGATCAACTACACAAAATTAAAAAAAATTTACACCAAAAAAATAGAACCGACTTCAACACTCAAATGTGTGAAATAACTTGTCGAAGTCGGTACCATGACGGTTCAAAAGTACCTATCATCACAATATTGTGCGCATGGTACCGACTTCGACAAGTTATTTCACACATTTGAGTGTTGAAGTCGGTTCTATTTTTTTGGTGTAAATTTTTATTTCGCTCTTTTTAGTGAACCTTGCTACTTATGGGCTTATGTTTAACTTACTACCAGATATAGTAACCATATAACAGACTAAAATTAACCCCCATTTAATGTTAACTTAGAACCAAAGTTTTAACATCTCGCTATCCTATTTAAGCAAAATTACTCTTAGTAAATCATTGTTAACCCAAAAGTAGTAAATGATCACTGTTTAATATTGCCATATTAAATAAGTAAAGCTGTCTCACTCTCTCGTCTCACATCAACCAACATGCCATATGTGTTCCTACAAAATAAATTAATAAAAATAGTAATTTAAGTGGTGTGTAACCCAAACTATGTTCAAAGGACAATACAAATATCAAGTCAGTTATTGAAGACTTTCATTTAAAGCGAATACAACAGGATCCCTTAAATATTTAACAATCACCAAAAGTAGTAAATTATCATCAAAATTAAACTTGCTGTAATTCTTCTAGCGCATCGCCGGCCGCTGCCGCGGCACGCTCGCTATGCTCGCTCGGCTCGCGCATTGTTGTGGTCGCAAGTAACCTAACGCTCCTCCTCGCTTCGCTCGTCGTCGCACCTAAACGTGGCTTTGAGATTTAGTGATCATTTACTACATTTGGTGTTCGATTACAATTTTTGGTTAAAGAACCTAAGGGTATCCAAGCATTTTATGGTGATCATTATATTTAGTCCCCTACTTATGGGATCAATTTTTATTTACTGTTAATGACATTTACGGTTTAAGAACGATAGGAAAGATTTGAGTTTTGACATCATGTCATGTTAGCTCAATTGGTTAGAATATACCCCGGCTCAAGGGGTGGATGGACGCGGGTTCGAATCCCGCACATGACTTAAATTTTTCCTATCGTATATTTGTGATTTTGTAATGTAATCCGCATAGCAGGCGTTATTGCAAACCTAACAATATTAAAATTATAAGGTTGCGTCATCATTTACAAGTATAAAACCAATTGCAAAATTGGTCTTGTTTGTAGTACAACGCAAGTGGTACTATAGATGTCGCTCCATCCCAATACGATAGTTAAAGAACAATAGGAAAGATTTGAGTTATGACGTCATGTCATGTTAGCTCAATTGGTTAGACCATACCCCGGCTCAAGGGGTGGATGGACGCGGGTTCGAATCACGTACATGACTTAAATTTTTCGTTGTATATTTGTGATTTTGTAATGTAATCCGCATAGCAGGCGTTATTGCAAACCTAACAATATTAAAATAAGACTAGTTTTTTTTTTCGTTTGCAGCATTACACGTTTTATCTTCCTATCTAAAAATTTTATTTCTATCTTATACCGTTGAGGAAATATTACTGTGTTACCACCAAATTTGAGCTTCGATGAGAATTCATCATTATAGGAAAATACTTTTCAGTTATTGGGGTGTAACTCAAAAACGGCTTGACCGGTTTTGATGAAATTTAAATGGGACCACACGGCAAGCATCAGCTTTCAAATAAAAATAGAGTTATCAAAATCGGTTCACCCAGTCAAAAGTTCTAAGGTAACAAACATTGACTATAATATCAGGACAGGAAAACACTTTTTCAGTTTTTGGAGTGTAACTCAAAAACGGCTAAATCGATTTTGATGAAATTTAAATGGGACCACACGGCAAGTATCAGCTACCAAATAAAAAAAGAATTATTAAAATCAGTTCACCCAGTCAGAAGATATGAGGTAACAAACATAAAAAAAAAAAAAAAAACAGACGAATTGAGTACCTCCTCCTTTTTTGAAGTCGGTAGAAAACAAAACTATTTTGGATGAATTAGTACCATACCACTAGTCTGCGGTAAACAGAGCTTTAGATCAACAGGCCTTCTAATTTAAAATAATAATTCACATGTTTATGGGACTAAAGAGTTTTTTATATTTCTTTTAGGAACCGCCACTTGGACCTGGGAGATGTGTCAGCTTCAAACACAGCACATTTTGTATCGGCTCTCAATGAAGATGTGCAAGGTATGTATGAATGTTAATATCAGTGATCGGAATTGACGGTGATATTGCCAGATGTTTCATGATTGATTATTGCAAAAAAAAAAGAAATCATACAGTTTGGTTTTTTATGAAGTCTTAAGGGCCTTAACATGTTATTGAATAAACTTAAATGAGAAGAAATAATTTTGAACTTAAATGGCAAGCAACTTGAAACATTTTAAATTATTGATTTATTTAAGGTCTTGTACTTCACTAGACAATATTGTAATATTTTTTACTGATACTAACTATAACAAGGAAGAAGAAAAAAGAAGGGGAGGTATTTGCCAAGCATAGGGATCTTATGGGCTATTAGAAAAAAAAACACATGTACAAAAAATTACTTTCTTAAGTTATTTATCTCTTAAAATGTTACATCAAACTTATAAGTCAATATTAAAATTCATAGGTTTTCTTCTTCTTGGTACCTGTGCCGATGTCAACTGTAGCTGCATCACCAGAAAGGTTGGTTTTCATATAGAGTGATGTAGGCTCACTCTTCTTCAACTGTATTTCATGGGTTTTAGCCAAGAAACTTTATTTTTGTGGACGTCACTTTTCCTGTTTGCTATTTGATACAAGATGGGTCCAATAGAAAAGAAATCACATTTTGTAATTTTTGTGACTTCAAATTTATTCTTCCTGCGAGATTTTTTCATCACCTCGATAAAATCATCTGCAGTATACAGTCGAGTTTGTTTCTTTAAAACACAGTCGACATCGCCAATTCAGAATCATTTGGCAAAAATGTATGACCAGGTTGCAAAAATCGAAGAGTAACTGTTTCTAATGTATCATTATTTTGGAGTATTTGCAGCATTATAAGCACCATGTTAATGCTGCGATTTTGCCCTCCACATGAATCTGACCAGAGTATCAGATGTGTGACTCCCAGCTTGAGGTTCTCTTTTATAAACTTTCTTAGACACGATCCAACCTCTTCAGTACCTCGTCCTGCTTCATGTTCCAACCATACATAGAAAAATCCTTTACCGGTACTTGCAGAATGTATACCCAAGTTGTAAAAATGTTACTGCCTTTTATAATAGACGACACTGGTTGGGATTTGAGGTAAGCTTTGAGTCTTTTCTAAGTCAAAGTTTAAGTTTCGGTCAACTCGTCTGTTTTGCCTACTAATAAATCTGCCTTCATTTGTAACCTTCAACTGCTTGAATTATCTAAATTTTTTTTGTGTTGGTTCTCTAAAATAGTTTTTTTGCTCAGATGTAGCCAATGTCATTCTAGCTTTAAAGACGTCACAGCGCAAACAAGTGTCTTTTTTCGCATTATGTCCTCCCGCTTTTTCGCCTCTTTTATCACGTAACAGTTCGTTGTTACGGTTGTGGTTAATTCACTATCTATTCTTGCCTGGCTTATGTTCAAATTGTTTAACAAAGTCTTTTTACATACCTCTTTTTCACGCATATAGTATTTTCTAGTATATTTTCTTTTTGATATCAATGAATAAGACCTTTTTTATCTCTCTCCTTCACATAACCTTGCAATAATGCACAGCGTGCTTCAAAAGATCCCAAGCTCCAAAACTTTTTGAATTCGTTCACACTTTCATCTACAGATATTTTCTCGGTACATTTTTTAGGACAAGCACAGTCGTAATTCCTCGCTGTAAATATTTTACTGATCACCAAAACTCCTTTGGCACTTACATAATCTTGGTTAGTGTTAGTTCGTTTTTATTTGATGTCTCTATTTTGGTCAACTGTCTTCTTTTCGTCCTTCTTTCAACTCTTTCAATATCTTCGTCATCATCTTCTTCTTCAACAGGAATATAGTCTATGTCTTCTAGATCTAGGTTATCTGCTTCATTATGTTCTTGTTCAATATTTTCAGTAGCTATCTCAATATTAATTTATTTATTTATTTATTTATTTATTATCCAAACTTACAGCTATCATTACAGGTAATCAACCCAATGCGACAGTGTAGCGATTTATACATTAACAACATAACATAAAATTCTCAAAGCTACGTTTGTGAATTCACTCAGGTCACAGTCGATTTGATCGGTAGTAACAGTCTCCTCATGGATTGGTGAAGCTGTTACAATAGAAATTGGCGCTATTGTAACTGTATCGACTTCGTTGTGATATGAAATATTACTGTCTGTCTCATTAGTAGGTATTCACCGAGTTATTGTCTGAGAGAGATTTGGATTGCGGCGCTATTTTTTGTGTACGATGTATTAGTGCTGTCACAACTTTGGGATTGTAAGGTGGCATTATTTCGTCATCAGCTATTTATGAGAAATTATCTTGCTGCTTTTTATTACATTTACAAAACTAACGGGAAACCAAACAAGAATTGTAATTGTTTAGTCCTGATGAATAGGCTACACAGCCTTAGGGTTATGGGGCTTTGCATTGGGGTTTTGAGTAGTCACCTTGTGCATACTCAATTACGGTTTCAAATAACCACTATATTTATATATAAATACCATCCTAAAATTTTAATTAGTACATGTTGCTTAGACTCTTTTGATGTGTGTAATTCTGTTCGAGAGTTTGTTCAAGCCCGAAGTGAAGCGGAGGGCTTATAGGCAACTCGAGAACAGAAATAAAACTTTCTTCCGAGTGATACATAGTGCTTTATACTACACCTACGAGGAAAATAAAAGTCAATATTTATATTATTAAAGTTTATGTTAAAACTGTTACAATGACTTAAATCTATCTGCATATTATATTATGTGGACCATAATTGGCTTATATTTTTGCTCCATTTCTCTAAAATATGAAAGTAGGGCGTTTTCTGAAAATGATTATGCATTTTTGCTACTTTTCCACAATATAAAATCATTATCAAGTAGAAAATCTGTCGCCAAGCACCTAACGGTGTGTTCCGGCAGCTGTCCTTGAGAGCCAGTACTTCTAGGTTAGCCTGAACAACATCTTCGACCACATCATCACTTATCATCAGGTGAGATAGTGGTCAAAGGCTAACCTATCAGGCATAAAAAAATAAACGTTTTCTCGTACTTATCTCGAGACTTCTCAGGCAGTAAGTTCTTTATGACTTCTTGAGCTGCATTTCTTATTTCTGGTGGCGTCATCATTATAAAATCGTCACTTTCACTATCAGATAGCATTTCGGAAAATTATTTAGAATAAATAAAAAGCGTACTCAGTAATCAGTTCTAATGTACAGAGTAAAAGAGGAATTCATGTGTTGACCCCACTTTGTGTGGAATAAGGACGTTTCCATTCCTTATTCCAAGCTAACTAAAGACTTGGTACTAAAATATGGACTTTAATTGACAAAATTTGCCGTATAATTGGTTCGACTGAGATGAAGGAGCAATTTAAAATTAAACGAACACAACTAGGCAATGAGGTACAAAATCACAACGATATATAATAAAAAAAATACAACTCGAAATCATGACATGATAGTCGTAGTCGTCGTAAGGGATTAGGTGGAACCGTTGTAGGACATGAGGATTCATGGAATTAGGTGGAACCGTTGTAGGACATGAGGATTCATCGGCGGAAAATTAGGAATGATAAGGAACGACGTCACTAACTAGATTATGAGATGGTTAGAGAGTTCTAACTTAGAGCAACATGCAACTGACACAAAGATCGATCGCGTTGTGGGTTAGAGTTTCGCAGTTGTAGTTTGAATTTATCCTTTTGTTATATTATGTTATTTGATAAGCAGGCGTTAATGCAAAATTAAAATATTAGGACTTTACAGGTATCCAAGTGGATTTTGATGATGGCCACTGCCCTACCTGGAGGAACCAGCTGCTGGCATTTCACAACATATCTTTGGCTGTTAAAGGCAAACTCCCTGGAGCTCCTCCAAGCATCACAACATGTCCCGTACTGATGCTTCGACCCAGAGCTTGGAACATGATCGAACATAATATTTTGGTAAGGATTATAGGTAAGAAACAGTATAAGTAAAAGCAAGTAAATGGCAATTATTATGACTCAGCCCTGGAAAGCCCAGAAAGACAAAAAATCTGTTTGTTATTTTTTTATTACTTAGGTAAGAAATATAGATATTCAAAGACTGCCCAGCCATATACTTAGATGGCAATTGTAATTTCTTCCTCCCGTAAAGATATTTGTAAACTTTCATACATTCTTAGGTGAAATATTTATCTTTATTATCTTCAGCCGATATCATCTTCGATCACTAATTGATAATGAAAGCATGATTTATTATTATTACAACTCGTGTATTATAATATCCTTTCTAGCAATAAGATCCTGTAGGTTATAAAATAATATTATTGCTACATACATGGTACGCATACGCACATTGTGGAGAAATATTACATGGAGAGGTAAAGTCCTCGGATTTCCTCTTGCTACAATCTGTGTATCTCTTTTGCTTCTTTCAGTCTCATCACACTGATAATACGTATCTTTTTTTTAATGATATTGTGACGGGACAAGCTCGTGGCCTACATTATGTAAAGCGGACTCGGACTAACATCTGCCTATAATAGATGCATTTCATTACAAGTTACGAATTGCACTGCGCCCGTCACCTTGACACAGCTGTTAAGTCTCATGTGTTCCTGTAATTTCACTGGCTCTCAAGGACTGCTGCCGGTACACACCGTTAAATGCTTGGCGACAGATTTTTTACTTGAGGGTGGTAGCTAGCCAGGCGGGCAATCGCAAAATGCCCTTCCACCATGCGGTAAAGCTCAAGCCCGCGGCGGGATTCGAACCATGGACCTGCTGCGCGGCAGACCATAGCCAAACCACTGATCCATCACTGCTTCAAAATTTGATAAGGATACTTATGCCCTGGCCTTTTTTCAGAACATCTACAATCTGATTAGATTATCAATACGTTCGCCGAAGTTTTCCCCTTCTAACTGGAAATTTCTATTCACACTCACTTAATAAACTTGACATGTAAAACGCATTTCGTCTGTCGCTCTCGTACGCTCGCCAGCCAATCTGGATTGGCTGGAGCGGAGGGTTTGCCTGCAATTCTAACAAATTACATGTTAGAAATGCAGGTAGACTGCAATTCTAACAAATTATCCAAATTCGCTACATATAAAATTTTGTAAACAACTGCCCGTTTATTAGATTCTTTACGGTTGTCTGAAGTTTAAATAAGGTGGCTGCTCACCGACTATTGCTAATTCCTGAACACTTCGTCATGACCATTTTCCATATCAAGTAAAACGCGAAAGACCTTTTGATCATAGCTAAACTGCGTGCAATTTTTGGGCTTTACATCGCAAAAACTTCAATCCTTCAACCCTACCCTTTCGATGCCTTGTTTGTGCATATGTTCTATAGCTTTTATAAAGCGGGACGATTACAGTCTTGCACCAATATTTTCATATTTGGCTGTTGTTCCAGTAGCTGTTAAAAGGACGACTCAGCTGACAGGCTGCATCGCTTTGTCCAGCCTTTATCGGTTCGACCGATTGCCTGTCAGCAACAACGCAATCTTTCCTTATTTTTTAAATCCTACGAGTTTCTTCAGTATATATATTAGTCTCACCGCTGCTTCCATTCATGATTGAGGCATAAATTGCTGCCCGCTTTGTAACTGCTGCCATTATCTTTCTAATATAGGTGCTCTCTTCTAAATGTATTTAGAGACTTCTATTCTATTGTTTAAAACTCCATCCTAAGGTTGCCTGGTAGAGATCACTTTTAGTGATAAGGCCGCCCATTGTAACACTTTACTTATTTATTTGTTGTTAGTTAACTGAATTTTCTTGTTTTGTGGTGTAACAATAAAGAGTATTCTATTCAATGCCGGTCTCTGATTAACTTCAGCTCTATCTCGCTGAACGACCTGATTTTCATATAAAACATTGTCTCTCGGAAAATTCTAGATTAACCTTCTGTAAAGTTTAATAGGTAAGTTATCTCTCTTTCATTCAATCACTTTTTTACTATCACTTTCACTCGGCTAACAGCTTGCATCCAATCCAATCACGCTTTTTTTCTTCTTCATACGTTAAAAATATATATGTTACATAACATTCTTCATATTTTCCTATTACTTACACCACATTGAAAGCTACAGCTAATAAGTATTTTTAATGACTCATAATTCCTTAATTACACAGCAATCGAAGGTCCGGTCAAACTTTTCAGTCAGCTAGTTTATATGGCAAATTAATTAAAGTCGAGTTTGTGGTCCCACATACTGTGGATAAAGCATGGTGGTCTAGAATTCCCAAGAACTTCCTACTAGCTTCCTAGTTCTCCACATTTAATTTATTTTTATTTTTATGTTTAATATTAGATCGATGGCATAGAAGCGGTTGGACCACTTGTCGATTTTGCCATACTTATGTACCACAACGCTATAAAACTGAGCGAAGCCAACAGCGGCCCTTATTTCTACCTCTCCAAACTAGAAGGTGCTTCTGAAGCGGCTTTGTGGAACGAAATATTCGTATGGACTCAAAACGAATTAGGGCTGCCCCAGGGGACAATCAAAGCTTGTGTGCTGATAGAAAACATCGTCTCATCATTCGAACTTGATGAAATTTTGTATGCGCTAAAGGAGCATTCGCTTGGTCTAAATTGCGGCATATGGGACTACTGCGCGTCTATTATTGCTAAGTTTGGTAAGTAGTCATTAACTTTATTTCGGAAGTAAATAGAAGAAAAATATTGAACCAAAGATACGATAAAACAATTCATGTTTAGAAATAAATAAAACACTTCAGCTACTACAACGAAAGCCTTTAGGCAACTCAACAACAAACGTTAATTAAGGACCGTCTAAGTGCAAATTGAACTCATGCACAGAGAGGATTGCATTCCGAAAAAAAAATACCTCTAAAGTCAAATACCCCAGAAAGTTATATGAATGGATAACAACATCATCCGCACCATCTTTTTTGGAATTAACTACTTGAAACTAACAGAACGTCCTTTTAGTCAGAAAACTCAAAAATCAGTATTTTTTCTTCAGGAGACCGCAAGGAGTTCCTATTGCCAGACAGGAACAAATACGTGAATATGGAGCGTCACTTCCTGAACAGCTACTTGCGTCTCGTGGTGGCCACGTGTCACGCTCGCGGCGCGCCTGCTACCGGCGGCATGGCTGCTGCAATGCTGAAACCAGGATCCGATGGCACCGATAAGGAGTGAGTTGCTATATGCCACAATCAGTATCCACTTGGTACCACGTCGCGTTGCCTCAATTAAAACCGTTCAGTATTCTTTGTATGGAACTCCATACTGCAACGCACACTAATCATGGCAATCGGCATCTCCTGGGCTCGGACGCGGGAAAATTTCGTGAGTAGTCTTCAGATGAGGGCGATATTGATACGGTGCCGAGGCGACGCGTGTGCGTTGACCTTATTCTCCATGCATTGCGTCCGACCACACTTTGTCGCTTGGAAAGTTTTTTTGTTACTGTTAATTTACTAATTTACAAGCAACTACTAACTAGTAGTTGCTAGTGTTGCGCTAGTAGAGTGCGTTATATTTTTTTTTTTGTTTTTTTTTTTTTATTATAAGGTTGCGTCATCATTTTCAAGTATAAAACCAATTGCAAAATTGGTCTTGTTTGTAGTACAATGTAAGTGGTACTATAGATGTCGCTCCATCCCAATACGATGCTTAATGAACGGTAGGAAAGATTCAAGTTATGACGTCATGTCATGTTAGCTCAATTGGTTAGAGCATGCCCCGGCTAAAGGGGCGGATGGACGCGGGTTCGAATCCCGCACATGACTTAAATTTTTCCTATCGTATATGTGTAATTTTGTAATGCGTTAGTAATGTTTACCGTCCTTCATTGGTTTCACATCGTCGATAGGCAGTAAAACCGGAAAGTTAGCATAAGTTTGCCAATTTTATATCGGGTTTTCTTTATTTAAAACACGCGGGCCGCGATACCCGATCGTTTACCGCTTGTTTGAGCGAGAACGGTGCCACACTTTTGAAAATAATTTTAAAATACTTTGTCATACTCAAAAATGTACCTAATGGGGTACCGATCCCCATACATTTGGAAATTAACAAAGTTAAAATCACATCTTACCGTTGCTTGTGATATTTCAAAAGTTGCGTCTGCGGCTACGCTCTACTAATCTTATAAAACAAAAATACACTTGGTTAGTACTAAAATGTTATACCCGACCGTTAAAAACAGGTTTTGTGTTATAGTTAAGAAAAGAGAAAACGGTTATACAGTCGTACCTTATCGTAGGTCAGCGGTCAAGTTATCAATATTCCTACACTTCACTTCCTCATTGAACGAAGACTTTGTTTCAGGTCAAAGGTCATAATAAATAAGATATTAGAAGCAAAGCTGAAGGAGATAGATTGCGGTGTCGATGGTTTCATGGTGTACGATTCACGAGTGGTCCCCTACGTTAATGAGGTATTTACCTTGCAAATTAAACAATAGTTACTGTTTCATCATGATCGTCGACAGACATAATGTCTGCTGTTGAACAAAAGCCTCCTTCATTTTGGCCGGGTTTGCTATTATCCCCACGCTTGGCAGGTGTCTTGGAAATCGTAGTGTAAGATGACAGTTCTTCAGAAGGTGCTGCTGCCCAACATCTAGTATTTTTCCCTTCGTCCCCTCTTACAACCTCCACTGGAAGATATGTGGGAGGACAATACTAGTCCGGCACCCCACAGGTAAGTAACTGTTTAATTAATTGAAATCATTAACTCAGTCCTATATGTGTAACTTGTGCCTATATAACGTAAAAATTACTACAAATAGGGCTGAGTTGATAGAAATGTTAGTTTGCTTAATTCCGTACTATGTAGTTCGTAATCACAACACACAAATATTATTTACATAGGCGAACGTTCGTGTCTTTGTTTTCCTATACGACAGAACCAATTTCGATAAAACTTGTAATCATTTAACTCAATGTTTGTGCTCGGTACATGCACTTATTGTTCCTGATAGTAGATATAGGTACATTTAGTTTGGTGAAGCTGCAGGCGAAATGTTGCCATAGAATTAAGTATACCATGTGTAATAAAATAATCCTAATGAGTTTTCTATATACATTAGGATCCTAACAATATCTTATTCGATAGTCGCTCCGATGATGTAGGTACTTGGTTCTGGATGATTCCAGCAACACTTTCTCAATGTTAGGTAGAAAGTATCTATATGGTATGCTTATCACTGAGATAATGCATTCATGTTCTGCCGCCTCAAAATGTGTAGTTTATCCGCGTAAAAACAGTGATAATACAATCTTTAGAATCATTTCATCGGTACTTGGTCAGATGTAGACGAATTCAATTGTTCGGGTTCCGTAGCTCAAAAGGAAAAAGGAACACTTATAGGATCACTTTGCAGTTTATCTGTCAATACCCGTTTTCTCAGGAACGTGTGGACATATCAAGTTAATTTTTTTGACTAAATACTCATGTCTACGCTCTCATGCAGCGGAGTAAAAATCAAATGTGTAGTTTCTTTTCTGAGCGACGCTGCCATGAAATGACATCATGCAGCCGCAGTACTTGCAGTTGGCAATGTCGCTGGGAATCAATTATTTAGTCAACGCGATCAAAAGATATGACTGTTAATGTGATGGCTCAGTGGCATTGGCTATGGACTGCCGCACAGCAGGTCCATGGTTCGATTCCCGCCGCTAGCTTGAGCTTCACCGCATGGTGGAAGGGCATTTTGCGAATGCCCGCCTGGCTAATTACCAACCTCAAGCAGAAAATCTGTCGCCAAGCACCTAACGGTGTGTTCCGGTAGCTGTCCTTGAGAGCCAGTAATTCTAGGTTAGGCCTGTTAACACCTTCGGCCACATCGTCACTTACCATGAGGTGAGATTGTGGTTAAAGGATGGGGTTAAGGGAATCAAAACCTATAGAGTACTTCCCGTTGACTAATACTCACACAAAATAAATATAGCGGGAGTCCGATCTGCTCTTGCCCATTTTTATTATTTGTTATTGTACATTAGATATCGGACATACCAATTTTGACAATTTAATACTGACACATATTTTGTGAAGATTTCTATAGACTATACTTATTGCCGCTCCAAAAATTGCCGAAGGGTTGTAATTGTGTCCCGTTTTCTAGTACGGAACCCTAAAGAATATGTAATGTTACATTCTGTTTTGGTGCAGAACCGTCGGCGTGTATTTAACTAGCGCAGGCGCCAATTTTTTTATTTTGTATTTTGAAAGTACTAATTGATAAATTATATAATCACCATCAACTGGAAGACGTCTGATGAATCATAGTACGCCACAATTAACAGCTATGAACCACTAGTTATCTATTAACTAACAAAACGATGACGTGATATACTATATCCACCGAGTAAATTTTACTGAACGTACCTTTTATCATGTACTCTGAAAATAAGGATATACATATAATTATGAATATTTTTGTTGAATACTTATCTTTCGTTATTATGCATTAGGAATAAAAACATGACCAATATCCTTATCTTATTTGTATCTACATGCTATGTTACGGTTTTACTGATAAGATAATGTCATTATTTTGTTTATTTAGTACCACGTAGTGAGTTCAAAGGTGAAATTTAATAACTGTAGTAGCTTATCATATACTTCAGCATGCTCAACACGATTACCTCGGTTCAGTGGAATAGTGAATGGATATTAACATTGTAATGTTTGCATTAACGCGTTATTAGCGAAAAGTTTGCATAATTACAACGAAAGGTTTTCTTTAACCACGAACGAGATTCGAACTCGCACCCATCCATTTCATGGGCCGGGCCACGCTCTGCAAATTTGAGCTATCGTAGTGAATGTGAATTATAATTTGAGTTTTTCCTTTCGATCTTGTTGTTTAACCGTCTTAAAGGGACGCCACGATATCTACGTAGTTTTATAAAATGACTAAATATTTATTAATAAGTTGGCATCGTCAGGACCACTATGTCCTGGTTATGAATGAAATTCTATTGTTATCATTATTGCCGATGCCAATGGTATAATAGAGATCTTTATCAATTTAAAAGCCAATTTAATGTAAATTTGATGTTATAAAATCATCGTTGTTCATCTGTTCTGTTTCTCGTGACCAACACTTTCTCATACATTCGAGTAATATTTTTCATGCAGTCCATCCTATATGTATGTACGTACATATGCCTTTATTTGACACCTCTCTCAAAATATCCGTTCATATTTACTCAAAATTTTCACGTTACATATATTTTTCGTTTCTCCTTATGACTTGGTCATACCACGCTCGTCTATTACTTTCAACTATTCTGTGACTGACTCTACGTTCAAGTTACGTCAACAGAACAATGATTCTACGAAGATAAAAAAAACCTATTGATTGTTAAAACCCATTTCACGCTGTCTCTGTTGAATGTTAAAAGTGGTAGGTAGATACATATTTTTTGTTCATTCGAGGTTATTTTTTGCTGACCATTCGACCATAAATCACATTTCCATTACCAAATAACATTACCAACTGTTATTGGACCATGTTTGTAACTGTTTGCATCCAAGAAGGTAATTTAGTTATATATTAACTTGGCTAGTATTTACTGACGAATAAGAAGTTGTATTGATTTTTTACTGAACCGGATTATATAATTAACCGGAACGTCTTTTGCGATCTGCATTTCGGCCGGGCCGATTAACGAACTGTCGCGTTGCAGCTTGCGCTGACATGTCTTATTTCAACGTTAGTTTGTTTGAGTATCGTACTGGCCGAAAACAAGCTGCTAATATCATAAGGGCTTTAATACGAACTAGGGATGTTCACTATTGTAGGGATACTTTCAACGTGGGCGCAATTTGCTGATACTACATCAACCTCAAAAGACACCTTAGTCATTGAGCGCAGGATGTGCCTGCGCTCAACGCTGCGAGCAACTGTTGCTCCACCACGTTTGTTGCGAGTGTCCATACTTTAGCGCACCTAATTTTGAATAAAATACAATTTCTTCAATACCGATGATCGAATTATCCCATTCCCAGTAGGTAGAACAGAGCATGGGTATGGAAGAAGTAAACACTTTTAAACTGAATACGAAATCACAATGGGATTTAAGGTATACAATATAAACGTTGTTTTAAAATATACTTTGTTGAAATATTCGTTTGTCCAAATAAAATGGTATCACTACTATGGGGTTTATTATAAATTTATATATGATCTGCTTCCACTTGCTTGACGGGCTACAATTGCACCTCCCCAATATCTTCTATGGGAGTCTAGTTCTATGGGAGTGGATATATATGTGGGAGTCGTAATAGTCGACGAAAGTAAAAATAACAGAAGGTGGGCAGCAGCGCCTCCTGAAGAGCTGCCTACCATCTTACACTGCGATCCCCTGCCTATCACAACCTGCACACCAGGTAGATACTTATTCGTTGCCTGTAACTTACTAGATTCTTATTCGATACTATTAAACATGTCAGGAGCATGCCTGTTCTAGCCCTGCAACCTACGAATATTGATAAGTCATTATTCGTAACCTGCAAAACCAGGGAGACTCTTATTCTATACGATTATACGTGTCCCACCACGACCAAGTACCGTAACAATAACATAAAAAAGCGTTACGTATGATGTGCGAATTTATACGACTTATATACGTGTGTATGTTCCGTAAAAAAAACGGATATTATCTTTACTAGCTATTGGCAAAGGAAATTAAAACAAAGTTAAATAATTCTTTTAGCCGCCTGCTCGTCATTATCGTTAATAAACTTATCGGACGGCTATAGTAACTACTGCACGGAGTCTATAGTAGGCATTTTGCGAATGCTGGTCTGCTAGCTACCACCCTCGAGCAGAAAATCTGCAGCCAAGCACAAAACTGGTAATCGGGTAACTGTATTGACAGCCCGGTCATTTTAGGTTAAGCCTGTTTGCCATCTTCTACCACATCACCACATACTAGTAGAGAATGTAGCCAAAAACTAACAATAATTCAAAGAACTATATGTCCCTTAGTTTTATTTATTTTAATTCTTCTAGTCTTTGTACACCATCTCACCTGATAGTAAATGATGATTCGGTCGATGGCGTTAAAAGGCTTCACCTAGAATTAATGCCTCTCAAGGATAGCTGCTGGAACATATCTTTAGGTGCTTAGCGACAGATCTTCTACTTGAAGGTGGCAACTAGGTGGTTATTCCAAAAATGCCCTACTCCTTTGCTATAACGATTGCCATTCTAAGACAACAACCAAGACAGATGGCCTAATGTGAAGCATAAAGCACAGAACCGCTCTGCGGTATAGCGGTCACAAATCCAAGTCATGATCGCAGCGGACATTGCTAATTTTACCTAGATGTTCGTTGATCGCTTTGGGAAGCTACTAAGCTATTAAGATACAGTCCCACCAACTTATCTGTTCAGGCGGCAGAAAAAAGAACTACAACATTCCTTCAAATTGTGACAGTTTGTAGTTGATTTCCTTGACCAGCAGCGCCCTTGCGAACTGCACAGTTAAGTTGGTGGTACTATAATTTCGACTAAAGCGTGTTTAATACTACTCTCATTTATTACTTACAGCTATGGAAGAAGAGCAGCGCAACGCCAAACCAGATTCACAGGAAGTTTGACCTTAACATAACAGCAAAAGATCTACTGTCGATTCCCAAGGGTGGTGTGACCATACAAGGCTTGAAACATAATGTTGCCATAACAATTCTTTTTATTTACCACTGGCTGGCTGGGATTGGTCACTTCTTTTATAGTGGCAACATTGAGGATTCTGCTACCGCTGAAATATCTCGGTCTCAGATATGGCAATGGATTAGATTTTCGGTAAGTTACGAATTTGTTTAGTGATATTTGAAAGTTATGTAAGACCTCTGTTGGGGTATAAGAAGACATCTGTTGGGGGATCTGATACCTTGTAAATATCATTGCTGTGTTCCAAGATGGCTGGCTGCTAGTTTGAAAACAGTCTGGGAGTCAGGGATAGCAGATGAGACTCCATAACAAGTATTTATTCTAAAAAACTCAATGCAGTACTGCTCACGTTACTTGTGGTGTGAGAGATATGTGTATGTAGGCAGAGTTCGCATTTTCAAAAGTAATTTTAATAAACAAAAATAAATGAATACGTTATAGTTTTTAATCAACAGCGCCCTAAAATTGTAATAAAAAAGTGAGTATACAATAAACCTTGCCACACAGGTTTATTCCTTTTAAAAAACATTAATATAAAAATAATAACTTTCACAACTGACAAGTATCAAACGCAATTTGAATGAATTTACTTTCAGGTATGTTTTTGCTGTTATATATAGATATATATAACAGCAAAAACAAACAAATGAACCGATTCTTACCGTCTTCCAAACAAGCGGAGGTTCCCATTTCAAAAGAATGTTTTTTCTTTATATGTTTTTATTCGATTACTCGGCCAATTATGATTTAATTTTGACGATTCTTTTTTTTTGGTTTTTTTTTTTTTTTTTTTATTCGTTATAGGTTCGCGTTTGACCACACCCTGCCTGATGTTAAGCATTGATGTGGTCTAGGATGGAGCACGCTTACCTAGAAGAAACCTATTTACTCTCGATTTGAAGACACCCATATTGTATTCATCGGGAAAGACTGACCACGGTAAGGAGTTCAAACTCTTTCGCAGTACGCACGAGAAAAGTGGAAGCGAAGCGCTTCGTACGAGTCTTCGGAATATCAACCATGTACGGATGGCGCCTCCCCGTTTGTCTGGACGTCCGATGGAAAAAGGGTGAGGGCGGAACCAAGTCGTGCAGTTCTTGTGCGCATTCACCGAAATGTATCCGGTAAAAGACCGATAGACAAGCGACTTTACGGCGGTGCTCAAGGCTTTGCAGCCGAGACTCCTTCAGAAAGTCGCTGCCTATTAACCTCCTGGCGCGTCTCTCAATCGACTCCAGTGCCTCAAGTTGGTATTTGGCAGAGCCGTCCCAGAGGTGAGAGCAGTACTCAACACAGGACCTTACTTGCGCTTTGTACAAAGTTAGCATCTGTTCCGGTGTGAAGTACCGTCTCACCTTTGAGAGGATACCAAGTTTCTTGGCGGCTAACTGAGCCTTTGACTCGATATACGAGCCAAAGTTTAGAGTCGATGATAGAGTGACACCGAGGAGGTCTAGGTGGTCTTTGACGGGCACAGATACATCTCGGAAAGTTGGAGACAGTTGAAATGGTCTCCTTTTAGCGGAGAACAAACACGCCTGGGTCTTATTGGCATTGAACTTAACCAGGTTGGCATCGCCCCAGTCAGAGACTGCCTTAAGGGATAAGTTCAAGCGTTCGACCATAGCTTCTCTGAGTCTCTGGATTTCTGGCTCACTGGTTCGTGCGGTAGATGTATAGCTCTCTACAACCGTGCTGTCGTCTGCATACCCAAAGGTACCGGGCTTTAACAGATCGTTGATATGCAGCAGGAAGAGCGTCGCAGAGAGCACTGACCCCTGGGGAACACCGGCATTGATACCCATTTGATCTGACGAGCAGCCGTCAACGACTACTCGTAATGATCGATCCCTCAGGAAGTCCGATATCCACGCACAAAAACCAGTAGGCAGGCCGTATGCAGGAAGCTTGCTAATAAGGGCGTCATGCCAGACCCTGTCAAAGGCCTTAGAGATGTCAAGGGAGACGGCAAGCGCTTCCCCTTGTTTCTCAATGGCTTCACTCCAGATATACGTGGCATACGCTAGAAGATCCCCAGTGGACCGATTTCGGCGGAACCCGTATTGATGGTCACTGAGGAGATCATTCACTTCTAGGTATGCCAGGAGCCGGCAGTTGAGAACACGCTCCATACTCTTACAGAGTATAGACGTGATAGAGATGGGTCTATAGTTAGCAGGGTCGGCATGACTACCTTTTTTAGGCACGGGTTGCACGTTAGCAAGCTTCCATGATTTGGGCACTTTACCAGTCTCAAGAGACAGCCGAAAAAGGCGTGTTAGTACAGGAGACAACTCAGGCGCACAAGTTTTTAATACTATTGCAGGTATACCATCAGGACCACTGGCTTTATTCACGTCCAGATTGCATAGTGTCTTACGAACATCCTTTTGGCGAATATGTATGTCATTCATGACAATTTCGCTTCGAGGTAGAATTGGAGGAGTCGCAGTACCAGAATCAAGACGTGAAGACTCCGCAAACAGAGAAGCAAACAGGTTTGCTTTCTCTTCAGCGGTGTGAGCCAGCGTTCCATCAGGTTTCTGCAGTGGAGGCAGTGAGGGGCGGCAGAAGTTCGATTCAACCGATTTAGCTAGGGACCAAAACGCTTTACTACCCGTAGGGTATGAAGCAAGCTTGTTCCCTATTCGGCCAATGTGGTCAAAACGAGCCTTCTGTAAGACCTTTTTGCTGGCTTTGGCAGCCTTGTTAAAAGCTCTCTTCTTTAAGTGAATATCCTTTGCCTTGTGCTTACGAGCATCAACCCAGGCTAAGTATGCTTGATGTTTTAGCGCCTCAGCGCGTCCACATTCAGGACTGAACCATGGGCGAGCTTTGCCGGACAGTGGTACGTCAGAGAATGGAATGAAGTATTCCATTGCTAAACGCAACACATCTGTCACGGCGTTTGCACAGGCGGTAGTATCACCAGAAGAGAAGCATACAGGCTGCCACGGATAAGATGCGAAGAAAGACCGCATCTCATCCCAATCTGCTGATTTGTATCGCCACATCCGCCGGGTGCCTCGAGGGCTGGAATCGGGCGGAGAGTAGACGGATACAGATTTCACCAGACAATGGTCGGACTTACCTAACGGTGGACAAATCGACACCGAGTAACGGTCTGGATCAGTTGTCAGCAGAAGGTCCAGGCAATAGGCTGTGTGAGACTCAACATCAGGTACCCTCGTGGCTCCTTGGACCAGCTGGGTGAGATTTAACGCTAAAGCAAGCTTTCGCGTCTCTCTACCTGCATGGTTGGTGTCCTGGTATGGGTATAGCCAATCCTGGTGATGGCCATTAAAATCCCCCAGAAACACCAATTGGGCAGTAGGGTACCTCTGTTGAGCTGCGTCCGCCACCTCACTGAGGTATTCGGTGAGCCTGGTCGTCCCCCTCTCCACTATGAGAGCGGTAAACACAAGCGTAGAGAATCTTCGCAACACCTGTGTCCACCAGCGCCCAAAGCACAGAGAACATGGGGTCTTCAAATTTTTGGTAGAGTAGTGGTTATACTTCTAAGCTGGACTCTTGTTTTCATCGAAATCGGTAGTGTTTTTAAGTCGACAATAGTTTTTAAGTTATAATGTAAATTTAAATTAAAAAATAAGAATATGGGTGATTTAATGGTAATTGGAAGTTGTAACTTGTCGATGGTGAACAGTATTTGAGCATTTGAATGGATTTGTACGAGTATTAAAAAGAGTGAAAAAAATTTGAATCGACTTCCTGGCAATATACTCTTATAATAAGCTGTTTATGGCGTCGTTTAAGATCAGTAAATCTATTTTTACAAATGATTGGAGCACAAAATTGTATGCCCCGGGCGGGAATAATTTGTAAAAATATGATTTTAGCTTAGCACGCGATAGTGCATAATCATCGTCACGCGCGGTCATGAGTTGGATGGGTGACCGCTAGTGACATTACTACTGATCGTTTCCGTGCTTCGGAGGGCACGTTATGCCGCCGGTCCCGGTTGTTGTCTTAGAATGGCAGTCGTTATAGCATGGTGGTAGGGCATTTTGAGAATGCCCGCCTGGCTAGCTACCACCCTCAAGTAGAAAATCTGTCGCCAAGCACCTAACGGTGTGTTCCGGCAGCTATACTTGAGAGCCAGTACTTCTAGGTTAGCCTGAACAACATCTTCGACCACATCATCACTTATCATCAGGTGAGATAGTGGTCAAAGGCTAACTTATCAGGCATAAATAAAAAATTTGACATATCAGTGAATCTATTATCAACGTCTAACAAGTACCTGCCACATCATCACTTACCGTCAGGTGTGACAGTAATAAACGGCTAGCCTATCGATTAAAAAAAATAATCATCATTCCGTCTTAACATCCATGTAATTGTTTTAGTTACTTTGTTTCAACTGATTGCATTTTCCAATTTCAGCCCGAATTAGAAGACGATCCAAAACAGCGCGTCACGGCAAAATTGGTCGAGCAAACCGCTTCGAACTTTGCGGCGCATGCTCACAAAAACCTGTGCCGTTCTAATGCGGAACGCAAGCGGCTCACTGCGGCTAGATACATGAGTATGGAATTGTTCCTCTGCCGCAACCCGCCGGAGTTTATAACTAGCTATCTCAACGACAATCACAAGTTCAGGACCTTGCATAACAAAGCTATGTTGAGCAATCTTTAAAAGAATACCTACTTCGTAAAGAAAACCAAAGATATTGTTTTAATATTGTTATTTTCGCAATGACGCATGCTCCGCGGATTACATTACAACGATAGGAAAAATTATAGCATCTCGCATATGACTATAATTTTTCTTTTAATTTTAATTTTGCTAAGAATATTTTTTTTTGTAATGTATTAATACGTTACAAATTTCTTGGCTAGGGAACTAGGCTCGAGCACACAAGAAAAAATAAAACTACCTCAGATTGCGAACTCCAGTGTCGCAATTTCCGACTATTACAATATATTTACTATTTTTTTTTTGTGGATAGAGATAACATATGCGTTTTATATATAGGTTGACGAATCGAGTAGAAAGATTTAAGCGCTCGTATCAAAGCTTGGCTATAGTAGTTCTTATATAACCTATCAACTAGGTTACGCAATGATCTCTGCGACCACTACTTGGATAGGTGTTCGCTAGTGGGATTTACTACTAAGTGTACGCTAAGCCGTCGTTCCCGGTTTCGTGGTTTTAGTAGTAGTAGTTTCGTTAGTTTAGAAAACCTGTTGCTTTGCGCCTATCGGTGTGTTCCGGCAGCTGTCCTTGAGAGCCGGTACTCATACTATACTCTGGTTTTTAATTCGAGATCAAAAATGTAAACAAAGGTGTTAACCGTGCAAAAAAAAATATAAGTACTTGGTAATTTTTCTAATTTTGGGAACGGATGGAGCATTGAATGTAAAAAATATATATATTTAATGCTATAATTTATTGCATCATTATGAAACAATAAAACACTTTTATATGCGCGTACATATTTACGCATATATTCAAGCCTGAAAAAATTAGTGTAAGATTTTTTGTTTTTAATAGCCACACTTGTGAGAATATTTTTGAAGAAAAACTATTGAACACCCTGACCTATCAGTTTGACAATGACATATATTGACATTTCTTTGTTTACATTTTTGATCTCGAATTAAAAACCAGACTATAGGTTAAGCCTCTTTACCATTGTCGAACACGTCAGCACACACGATCAGGTGAGATTGTGATCAAATGATAGCCTATCAGCAATGAAAAAACCTACAGGTGTATGAGTACATTTTATATATATATATATAATTTTATTACTAAATGAAATCCATTACATTTTAAAATGTTAATAATATTTTTATTATATAATGTTACTAAAAAATTATACTATTTGCAATTTTTCCTTTATCAGTGCTATAAGACGTTGATTCTTACCAAATTTCAAGATTCTGAGTACACGGGACTTGTAGGTTTTGATTTCCTTGCGAGTGTCGAAAATTTGCGGCATAAACGGCTGTATCTTTTGATAGCGTTGGCTTAGAAGTTTGATTTATTCACAGCTCTAATGGACAGTAGACCCGATTATTTAATATTAATGATGATACCGTTCCGATACGCGTTCCTGAGAAAAAGGGTCTTGACAGACAGACAGACGGCAAACAAAGTGATCCTATAAAGGTTCCGGTTTTTTTCCTTTTGAGGTACGGAACCCTAAAAAGGATCTTAAAAAATACATATTTGCAACAATCAGCTGGATAATGTTATTTATGCTTACTCCAAGGATACGAAAATAATGGATGTGAAGAAACTGTTCCTACACAGTAATTAGTACCCATCATAGAAAAAAGTTTTACTAACGTAGACACACCATTAGGAGCATGATTACATGATGGCCGTTAACACTGTCAAAGATAACATATCAACGTTTGACAATTTATTTAGCACAGTCATAAATAAAGTGTAAAACCTGAACATGTTATCTTCCAAGAGTATTGAAGTTAAATTTGAGGCATCGCATTGTATGTATATCATATAAATAAAGTTTTTATCTGTGATCTTAAACTGATATTTTACAGGAAATGGCATTATTCTGGCACAATTAAGGACAGTATAAAGGTATGCCCAAACTAACGCGTCAGCTGCGTCCGTGGTGGCTGCAATAAATCTCTGTCGTTTTGTCCAGTTTATTGTAATTTGCTGTAAAAGTTCAGCTTACACCCTTCGCTCATGTATATTTTCGCTCAAAATTGTTTTAGATATTGGAAATATTTTTGATAGTTTGTTTGTAGACAGTGTAGTTAGTGACGGTCTCTAAATTAGCACAACTATATTAAAGCTAATCCTAATTATAATTAAGTCTTGAAATGTGCTGAATTTTGTGATGCTAATAAAATGAAATTAATAAATTCAAAATTAAAATTAAAACAAAATTAAATTTTCAAAATTAAAGTTAATAAAATACAAATTTACGAGAGTATTTTTTTTTACCGGCGGTATGCCTTTATTAACCAAATACTACAAACTATATACAACACTACAGCTACTATAATAAAAGCATTTGGACGAAAGCAGTCCAAATGCTCTAAAAAAAGAGAAAAATTATATCCCGCACATGACTATATTATTTCTCTTGTAAATTTGTAATTTTGTAATGATGTTAATCATTTTTATTATACAGGGAGTGGGTTATTGTTATAATGTAAGTAATAAGATTACATTACTACCAAATAAAAATGTGCTGTATCACAAAAATTACATAAACACTTTTTGGTTAGAAATCACTAGGTATGTAAACATTAAATGCTTAGATATAATGTTAAAGGGACCATTGTCAATAGACATGTTTATTTTTTTGATAATTGTTTTTATTGATATATATTTAAGTACTGTGATATATTACCAAATGTTTCAATAAATTGCTTTGTTTGTTAGACATTTTTTGTTTGATTGCGAAGTTTAGACGTACCTATTATTTACGCTGTTTCTTATATAAAACCGCCTCTGCGCCGCTGTGGATCGGAATAATCAGTATTCTCTCAGGACACAGTGGGCTATAGGTGGAGCATGAGGCTTTTATCTGTTCATACTAGAAAGATACATAAAAATACTGGAATATACCTTGAAGAAATGTGGTTTTAAATGACTTCACATATGATGTGTCTCTTTAGAATGACCATGTTAGATCCTATGTTACGCATACATACGTACGATTTCCGTAATTATATTTTCTTATAAGTTTTAAAGGAGTAGAATAGGTAACTTGAATATGAATAAAGTAACTTAACGAAACTCAAGTAACGAACTTGATTTCATTAAAACGTTCTAGAAGCAATGATAGTCGAGCTGTTATAGCTATATGGACCGCGGTGCTGCAGGTCCATGGTTCAATCCCCGCAGCGCCGGATTGATCATCATCGCAAAGTGGGAGAGCTTTTTGCTAATCCCCGCCTGGCTAGCTAGTAGCTACCACCTAACAGTGTGTTCCGGCAGCAAGCAGTCCTTGAGAGCCAGTAAAATTACAAGCAGAAGAGACTCAACAACTGTATGTTTCAGGGTGACGGGCGTAGAGCAGTTCGTTACTTGAGGAAATGCATCTGTTATAGATAGAAGTTACCGCTTAACATCATGTGGGCCCCGTGCTTGTTCCGTCCCAATAACATTAAAAAACCCTCCAGTGATTATTGATCTTTGTTCATTCAGTTTTGCACACTACCGACACATGAATACTTAACCGTAAAATAGGAAAGCTTCACCACTACACGCACACCTATGTGTGTAAATTGTCACTACAAGACACGCGGGGGTTGGAACGGCTCCCGCCCGGGTACAAAATCAGATTGAACCAGCTCAGTCTGGGGACAAAGTAAAGGTGTGCCACAAAGCAATACTTCGCGGACGATTATGTAGTTTGATTTATCAAATTATCACAAAATTACAATATTAGATTGTAAAACCATAATAAAACCAAAGAGATAATGATAGATGTGACACTTGATGTTATATATTTCAATTTACATCCCAAATTGGGATTGCAAATATTCTAAAAATTACTAGGTCTTAGATCTGACAAATGTCGAAGTGACATGGGATATAATTTTTTTAGTTTGTTTTCCAAAAACAATTCATTTTTAGGATATTTGCAACCCTATAGTAAACTCAAAATCGAGATATATGACAATAAGGGTCAATTTGATATCTGTCACATCTAAGACCAATGACTAAGAGGTTTTTAGAATATTTGTAGGGCGTTCGGATAGCCTATCGGTGCCAAAAATAACACTCACAAACGCTACAAATGACAGAGAAAAGTGATATTTTTGACCCATGTCTTACCGTGGGATCGTTGTGATCGTTTTTTGACAACTGCTGGTTTGACAGTTGTATTTGGCGCTATTGAAGAGTTTCACTTGTTTTTTAAAAAAAGAACTTGAAGTTATATAGTATTTATATTTTATGTAGTAGGTACCTACATGTTTTGTTAATTTTAGAGATTGATTCCATGTTTCATACCGTGCAAAATTGTTAAAATATTGTCGGTTGTCAAAGTACGTTTTAAGCCGTTCGGATAGCATGCAATAATTGGTGGTCAAAAATAGCAAAAGCTTCTATCCGAACGCTAATACACAAATGCCACTTTTGAAACTGCTACAAACGCAATCGAGCCAAAACGAACGCACCTTTGGTATCCAAATATGGAACTAAGACCGGGGAACACCTGTCACTTCGTCATCTTTCGTGTCTATCCATTAGTCCGTCCGCCCGTTTGCTCGTCGTCTCATTGCCGAATCCTAACTCGCAGTTTACCAGTTTTTCATTTTCAATAACTGAGTAACGACCCTATGGAAAACACAACACGAAGCAATGATGGCCGAGCGGTAATAGCTCTAGACTGCCGCGCCGCAGTACCTTGGTTCGATCCCCACCGCCGGCTTGAGCTTCACCGCATGGTGGAAGGACATTTTGCGATTGCCCGCCTGGCTAGCTACCACCCTCAAGTAGAAAATCTGTCGCCAAGCACCTAACGGTGTGTTCCGGCAGTTGTCCTTGAGAGCCAGTGAAATTACAGGCACATGAGACTTAACAACTATGTCTCAAGGTGACGTGCGCAGTGCAATTCGTGACTTGTGATTCATCACTCTGCCTATAACAGATGCATTTCAATGCATCTGTTATAGGCAGAGGTTAGTTCGCTTAACATCAGGTGGCCCTCGAGCTTGTTCCGTTACAGTAACATTAAGAATTTTGGACTTTGGAAGCTTTCCTTCTGTACGGTCATTTATTCATGTGCTACCGTCGAATTGCATAACACTTCGGTTTAGTACTTATTTCTCGGGTCTATAGCTCGTAAAGGGAAAGAGATACAATCCTGAAATTAACATGTTTAGTTTTTAAAGGTGACTCAATGTCTAGCATAGCAAATACTTTTTTTATATACATAAAAATTAACTAAGCGGGCGCCTACAAAGTTGTTTAAATTATAGTTATTTTGTGTTAAAGGATCTCAAAAGCTAAACTAGTTATTAGGCCAATAAGGGAATGTTCATTCTCGGTATAAAGCATATCCTCTATTTAAATAACAAGTACTGACAACGCCTAAATATTGTCGTTTTAAGCTGTTTTCTAACAAAACATACTTTTTTAGATTCATTAGTTGCGATGTGGAACCCTAAAAAAATAACAAGGCCTGACTCGCACATAGCTTTGAGAAGGATGAATTAAAATAAACCAAATATTTTAGCATTCTGAAATAGACTGAATGAATATTTTACAGCGGATAGGAAAACTGGAACATAAAAATAATTAAAAAAGGTTATATAATATTAGCCTTTTATTCTCTGTAAAAATAACACTTTAAAATGTGACGATTGATAATAGTGAGTGAGGAACGTACAACAAATAGTAAGGTTAAATACTTTTACACAACAGGCACTATAACAGAATTTGACAATAGATTCAGCCAGGCTGTCTTGGCTGCTACAGAACGTACATTATGTAAGTATATAGGTTGTTTTCAGGTTTGACATGTGATACAGAAACAAAAAAATTCTGTTCAACTCTTTGATTGCCGCAAAGCTTTACCCAGCTTTGAAAACTGTTTTTTAAAGTCTAATAATGGTGACTTATAGATGGTTATTATTTAGTAACCGGCTAGGACTCGCGTTATATTTTAATACACGTGACTCCCAGACGAAGAACTTCAAATAAGTTCGAAACTGGTCGGAGCAATATCCGGTAAATATAACACGAGTCCTAGACGATTACTAAATAATAATTATGGACAAAACTCGCGAAAGTTAATTAGCTCAGACTTATAGATGGGTCTGAACGTGAAATATGGTATTACAGAAAGTACATTTTGTCTAATATAATATTTGAGTATGTAGATATTTTCTTTCTGTACTCATTAGTCTAATGCCAAATCGTCAAATGGTTTATGATACATATAATTATACATTATAACAAAATTGTATACCTTGCGGAGAATACACTGGAACAACAGAGTACAATAATTTGGTGCTAATTATAAGACTAACTATAAATATTTAACACAGTGATAATGTTTTACTTATTGTACAAAAGCTATGGAATTTGTACATATTAACATGATTCATTATTTTTGCAATATATTAATTATTATTTAGCAACTATTATTATTACTCGTATATTAAAACCCTGAACCTGGCCTCATAATTATTATATTATTTAAAATCTTTAATAATATATATGTTATAACAAAAACATCAGTATTATATGTTTACGGTAGTGTACATATACAGTTGGGCCAATATAAAAAAATGTGAACAAATTTTTCTAACGATTTATAATTGACAATTTTATTCAACAAAATTATTGACTAATAAAAATTGTTACGTGAACAATGAAGATTTAGGCTGAGTTGCATCATCTCCGGTTGATATTAAATCGTCAATTTAATTATTTTGTTGGAATAACTTAGGAATTCTATCCTTTATTATGGATTTAATCATCGTTACATTTGTTGCAATTTAGCCTTTTGCTGTTACTGACATTGGTAAAATATCTTAAAATTACACAAATATCAGCGTAAAATTCGAGTCAATTATATTTTCACCGTAACCATAAATTTTGCTTACATGTGTTCGATGTCCGATAACGCATGGCGTCACAGATATAGCAAATAACTTTGGTCGCATTACTTCATCGCATCAGCTATTGCGGTTACTACCCTAATGTTCGTTAGAAGAGGACATATAAAAATAAAACTATTAAAAATTTAACAATTCAAATCGGTCTCGTTACTTTGCAATGAAACTGCTGAAACAACTTAGCATAAAACTATTATTTCGGCGAGTAGCATATATATTTATATTCAAGACAAACTTGCGTAAAACTCGGCGTGTAGGTATGTGATTGCATGCAATACAAGAGCGTCAAAACAATTGCTTACAATATACAATAAATGTTTAAATAGACGGTTGAGAGAACCGGTGCAGTTTACTTAGTAAAATTGAAACTACAGACTATAACTGATTCATAATTATAAATTTTTAATCACAATACACTATAAACAGCGTGTGATTTTTACCTTACTTTCTATTATCACCACAAACATTGTGTATTTCGTAACTATTTATTAATTAAATAAAATGATATGATAACAATTCAATTATTCTTAAAACAGAATCTCGTCAGTAGTTAGTTTACTGATGAGTCACAATGACATGGTATAACTCACAGAGTATAATAGAGGAAGCAATATGAGGTTTTTACTTTGGCGGCCATTGTGTCCAAAAGCGTCCTAGAAGTAGGATCTAGCGAGACAAACCGGTGTGAATAAAAACATTTACCTATATATACCAGTCCAAGTAAGCCGGCCGGCATACTCTCCCCCACACAATCATCAATTGTGTATTTTGAATACACAATTTTCGAACGTAAAGCGCGTGTAATCTCTACGAGTGCCCAGCTGCGTGTGGGGGAGAGTATGCCGGCCGGCTTACCTGCACTGGTCGACTATCCTTGATTGAGATGTCGCGTCTAATACATATAGGTCAATGAATAAAATGTGAAAAAGTTAATAAAAATCTTTAACATGTTGAAATTACATTCTATTACATAAACAAAATGTGGTTTTAATGCTGTGTTTTATGTATTTATTTATTCTTTTGCATAAATAAGTGTACAGGGAGGACTTAATGCTATGTAGCATTTTCTACCAGTCATCCTGGTGAGATAGTGTTTTCTCCATCAACAACAACTGAAGGAATCCGGAATTCTCATTGTACACGTAAGACTATATTGGCTGACTTATATTATTTAACTGAGCTATTTTTTCAAGTATAATTAAAAGGATTTAACATCTTAAGTGGCATAAAATTACCTGATTGAGACAACTAATGAAGGATTTAGAGCAAGAAAATTGTTTTGTTTGAATTTATTTCGGCCTTAATTGGACATTCAATGGTAATAGACAGTCTCTAATGTAATTATTACTCTATGGTATAGCTATTGAAATACAACTCCACATACTGTAATTTTAATAATGTTTAAGATACTAGCCCATCGATTATGTAATTTAGTAGCAAACTGACACTTGTAGCTACCAAAGATCTAATATAGAGCTATCGATCATATTGCAATTTTATTAATTTAACTTGTATAATTCTAGTAACAATGTGTCTAGGGATAAACTTCAAAGATAAATTATTACGAATCATTGTTTATCCGATCAATTTACATAGGTAGTGATGGTTTTGAATGGCGTTATAACCAACTAACCACTTCATCTGATCGTTTAATATATTTATTTATATCTTCTAGTAAATACACACACAATACTTCCATCACGATTTGTTTGCAATAAAAGCTGCTAGAGTGAATAAATTTCTGATTACGCGGGATATATTTTAAAAATTGTTGGCTACCAATTACATAATCCAATGGCAGTTCGCAAACTTTTACAATATTTGTAAGTACATAGAACATGAGTGTAGTTTTTGTAATACACGAGTGTGCGTAAACCTTGTTTGTGTTAATCAATGTAGATACACTGTGCGCTAGTGTGCGCTCTTAGTTTCAATTGATGACACTAGTGAGCAGTCAAGTCAAATCGAAATTTCGAATTACCCACAATTCTCGAGAAACATTAAACTCTGACGACCACCTTAGCTAGAAGCTACAAAATGTTGCCCTCTTTCATTTTGACAAAGACATGTAAAAGGTACATTAAAAAGACGTTAACAATTCAATATTTTCAATGAATATATAAAATTATTGACGCTTTGTCCTTTAACTAGGAATGTCGGCGACACGCGTTACTGCGTTTAAGGACAAAGCTTAATTATATAAATAAGTATGTCACCTGTTTCTAGCAGGCAGGACATTGTAATGCGTAATAACGATTTGTTCAATTAGCTACTATATATCTTTTCTATTTTTTTTTTGACATGGCGGCAGGCTTTCCACTGTGCCACCACTACTTCAAAGTAGATATAGTATAGCGAGATTCACAAAAACATAGTAAATCTTGCGTTCGTAAAAGATGCGATGTTTCATACGCCACTGCAGTCACGAACACTAGCGAAACATGTATGCATAGCTTACACGCGCTCGTGAATTTCAAGTATCATAAATGGGTATCTTTTGAAACGTATTTGAAGGAAGTTGTATAACATAATATTTTGTTGACAGTTCTAGCTACATAGGTAAGCTATGAGACTGAGCACCTTGAGCTTTGCTCGCCGCCGACGCGTTGCCGTGAGAGGGCGCGCGCGAAGTTGGTATCGCGGCCGCTGGCGGTGTCGTCTTGTAGGGACAACGCTAGGGCGTGCGCTAGGGCTTCGTCTTCAGTCTGCAAAAAAATAATAAACAAATTAATAGTATGTAGAAAAAAAAACAACTTTAAACGGTTTATATCGCGTATATTTATAATTATTTTTGTCTCGACGCGACGTTTCAAACACTGCAGTGATCGTGGTCACGGGGTGACTAATTGCATTTATTTATCACATGAATTATTAAGAAATTATTTGTACTACCGTCAGAATTTTTTGTATCATTCCTTATGCTTACAAAAAATATAATAAATAATAAGTGGGCCTAATACTATAGGAATGCATGATTTTAATATATACAGATCCAAACTATCTACTTTCAATTTCAATTCTAGGTTAGCCTGAACAACACCTTCGACCACATCATCACTTACTATCAGGTGATATAGTGGTCAAACGATAACCAATCAAACATGAAAAAAAAAAACACTTTATAAGAAATTGCATAAATCTAAAATGAACTAAATATCATCCTGCAAAATGGTTGAAGGAAAACTAATATTGTGATGAAAGCATTTTCTAACCATGTTTCCTTGGACCTCTGCGAAAGATGCGACTGGAGCATGAGTAGATATGATATTGTTCCCATTGTTTCTTCTATCAGCAGCTTTCATTCGAGCCAAAGCTGCTTCCCTGCAAGAAGAAAAAAGAAGGTTTGAAATAATGCATCAAACTCGTTGATCAGTAAAAAATTACTGGATGTATTGAAGAAGACGTACAAAAGGTCAATAGAGTAATATTTTGTCAGTCGCCGCTCAAGTATTAAGTGTAAAATTTTCATTAAGGCGGAAACTCCCGAAACCTCTACAGGTTTCGGATCGATTCTACACTCGAAACGCGTTGAAAATTCTTCCGGTTTGGCGACGTGGCGTTTGTAACGCCACGTCAGCTTAACAGGAAAATTAGGCGGAATTATCACTAGATATATTTTTAATATTTTCTAAGTGTTTTATTAAAATATTAATTTGATGTTTTCTTAAAATATTTTAAAAATATTTGTTATTATTATGAACCATAGACACAAAATTTGATCAAAATTATCGATAATAACGAATTTAGCGTCAAATGCTATACGCCCATAGAAATAACAATGAATTACTTACGCAGCCTGTCTTCTCTTCGCGGCCAGCTTGCCTTCACAGGCGTGGTCGGTCGTGTGTCTATGACGCAGACAGTAGTTCAATGAGCACTCCGCACAAACCAGAGGCACCATCTCTTTCGTCTTGCAGCCTTTGTATGAACACCGGTTCGTGAACACCTGAAATGTACAACAAGTTACATTATCGTGATTATAAAATAAAACAAGTGCGTGTAGGACTCGCCCACGAAGGGTTCCGTAACTATATATTCTGTGAATAGTTAAAGCGTCTACCTGTCACCGTTATTAGTATCGAGCAAGAAACGGTAAAAAAAAACAAGTTTGTTGTATGGGACCCCCCCTTAAATATTTATTTTATTTTTAGTATTTGTTGTTATAGCGGCAATATAAATACATCATCTGTGAAAATTTCAACTATCTAGCTATCACCGTTCTTGAGATACAGCCTGGTGACAGACGGACGGACAGCGAAGGCTCTGTAATAGGGTCCCCTTTTTACCCTTTGGGTACGGAACCCTAAAAACTACTTCCACAACTAAGAAGTAATAACGCAATTTCTCGCATGACATATTACGGATGATACTTTGATTTAAAAATCAACCAATTAACATATTTTTTAAATGTTTATGATGAAATTTCTGAGGGTACTATCAGAATGTATAACTTTTCGAAGATGAACATTTTATATTAGCTTATAAATAATAATATATAAGCTAATAGGTTACAAACATTAATGTTGAGCCATACCTATACCTATATATACCTTTTATTGAGTTCGGTTAAAAACAGAGAATGGCATTAGTATCATTTGAGTAGTATTAGTTAAATTATTATTGATACCCTATCGTGATTTATGATAGGGTATCAATAATAATTTAACTAATACTACTTGCGAAATGTTCAGCTATATACCTAAATTCAGAAACCAGATACAATCCTGTTATGAAAACCAACATGGTTTTCACTCATTTTTAATGAAAAACACGGAATTGCACACGTTTACCACCGGAAGTAGACGTAAAACTATAGTCGGATTTATCTGGCTTATCTACGTGAGTAACCCCGTATTATACTTAAAAATCAGATAAATCATTAATTTGTGTTATTTTGTTGATTTTTAGTACATTCCAGCAATGATAACGATGGGTTTTTTTCTGTTGGACACTTCTTACGGCTGTGACAGGCATTTCTATGGATTGTTAAGCAAAAGTGGGACCCTTTACTAAGCCTAGGATGCAGTTCTGCCGTACTACCTTAAAAGGGCTGCATATTTTAAACCAAAGAAATACGTAGTAAAATAGCAGATTGCCTAAGAATCGACGAACAAATATGTAAAGAAATGTAAGAAAAGCTCAAAAACTGTATGACCACACTTTACCGTGGCAGGCGTGGTTTAAAATATGTACCGTTCGGCGAAACAATATTATCTTGACGCGACTAATCGGATGTTATCATTTCTAAGCGAATCAAATCAATTAGCCAATCCAATTGAATTTGGAAGATTGTCCGTGATTTGTTAATTGTGAATTTGATGAGTCCGAAATCAAAATGGTGACTGTATGAAAGCTACACTTTTTTAGATTCAATTGATAGAGACGAGTTTTAGCTGTACAGTTGCTACAGTGTGAATAATCACACTGTAGCAACTTCTTTATAGAACTAGTTAAAAAAACTGATAAATGAGGGTTGAACTCCCTCAAATACAACAGTTGTATACCAACAAAATAACGGAAACTTTGGTGTACGAGTCAGACTCGCACTTGACCAATTATGTTTATATATTTGTTTCTTTAAATAAAGCATGTAATATTTTCAGAACCAATAAAGAACAGTCCAATGTTACCTTATTTCTTCTTTCTCTTGCTCTGTCTGAAGTGCACTGGTCGTCTATATGAGCACTGACAGCCACATCCGGAGGTTCGCCGCGCCGACCTGGCACCGGAGCGCTACATAGAGGACAGACGGGCACTTGGACATCTCGAGTGCTTGGCTCGGCACACTCGTGCTTTGCATATGCAAAGTGGTCAGAACTGTAAGTTTTACAAAGGATTTTTCATCATCAGGAGTTTGCCAAGCATTATTGCAATTAATCATATGGAGCTGCATACATAATACTTATATTCTTATTATTTATCTGTTTTCTGTACAGATACCTCTTTTTTGGTTGGTCTCTAATTTAAGGTCTCAATTCTGAATTAGTAAAGGCAACAGGTATATGTATGTCTTTTAGTACTGCGCATAGCAGAAATCCTGGGCCCAAGTATTAAGGATATATACATATATATCACATCAACAACCATAACGTCCACCATTAGGGTTGGCCATAATCCCCACGCTTGTCAGGTGTCTTGGGAATTGCAGTGTAAGAGTGTAGTTTAAAATCAAGCAATTCTAATCTGGCACAGTATATTAGAGTATATGATAACACTTACCAGAACACTTCTTTGCAAGCTCCACATTTCATTGGTAGAAAATCTGTAAAATAAGTAAGTATCTGTTAAAAATATTGTCTTTTATTAATATTTATATACATACTAGTATGTAAGTATTTTAACACTAAGCAGTTGTATATGTACCTACTTGACTATTCTTAAGCTTTTTGTTAATGGTGTGGTCAAAGATGGTAAAGAGCTAGCCCTTAAATAGAAACCTCAATGATAGATGAATACCATATTACATAAACATATATACGTGTTCTTCATGACGTGTCTGTATTGCAAATAGTCCTAAAATGTATGCTTCAGCATTGCTGAAACTGTTCCTTGGCTACTGAATATGAACAAGGCTGCTCAACCCATTCAGTCATTATTCTTTGAGAAGAATCCTTGTTCTAGCGTCGCGACTTTCAAAAGGTACATAGATCTATCGGTGCGTAGAAAAATGACACTAGTTTTAAGTACCGGCAACTAGGAAATGATTTTTAGAGATATTTGATAGTTTGTTAATTATTTGCGAGAAAAGCAAGTGGTTGGATGCAAATGTGGCTATTGAGAACGAAGAACTAACAGGATCCTAACGTCTTAATCCTAGCATGAGGTATCGGTTCGAAGATGCGTGACCTAACAAATTAATTAACCAAAAAGTTGGAGATGCAGAAGTTGGAGCAAGGGGTATACCAGTGAAAAGCCTATATAATCTACTTAATGGCCTAGGCTTATCAAGAACAACCGAAACTTTGTATTTTATTTTTTTATGCTTTTTAGATTAGCCTTTGACCACTATCTCAACTGATGGTAAGTGATGATGTGGTCGAAGATGTTGTTCAGGCTAACCCAGAAGTACTGGCTCTCAAGGACAGCTGCCGGAACACACCGTTAGGTGCTTGGCGACAGATTTTCTACTTGAGGGTGGTAGCTAGCCAGGCGGGCATTCGCAAAATGCCCTACCACCATGCTATAACGACAGCCATCCTAAGACAACAACCGGGACCAACAGCTTAACGTGCCCTCTGAAGCACGTGAACACTCAGTAGTAATGTCACCAGCGGTCACCCATCCAACTCATGACCGTGCGCGATGTTGCTTAACTTTGCTGATCGGTTGAGAACAGCTAAGTAAACTTCGCTACAAGCGCTTCAACTTTGATCCTAAAATGTGTATCTAAGAAGGCATTAGTAGGATCCTACCATATTTGGTTGGGCAGGGGACAAGGCTTGAGCGGGTTCAAATCCTGCAAATGACTATAACTTTTTCTTTCGCAATGATGAAATTATTTAACCATACTGAACTGTTTAGTTATCTGTTACTTAACAACTACATAGTAGATTTTTTATAACTAAGGGGATTAATGTGTATATAAGAGCCAAAAACAAATCATACCTGACTTTAAAAGCTATCTGATTTTGCAGAATGTATTTAATAAATGCCAAAAAATATACTTCTTATCGTCTACATTTTCAAAGTAAGCATTGTTCATAGCTACAAATCTACTTGAGTTAAAAAAATTATGTAACTAAGTTTTGATTAGTTACAGTACAAAATTTGTAGTTACTAAACAACATTAATGATTTTAAGCATGTCATTCAGTAGATAAATATAATATTGATTTTGAAATCAGAGAACCGTATTCATGTAAATAATTATTTTCTCAAAATTTCATGCATTTTGGACAGAGTGATTACCGTAACTGTCAGGTTACGGCTTGCTTATATGACTCTTATTTCAATGTTGACCTAATGATTGCTAGAAATAGAGCGTAAATATTTATGATAAAATTAACCACAGTTACAGTTCTTAGATTGATAAATGGGCATTTTCATTTTAAATGGTGCAGGCTGTTTTTTGGTTGTCCCCTAAAAACAATCCGATGAAAAATATGTTTGGAAACATATTCTTTTATGAAAAAGTTGACGATATTTGAGATACCTGTTTTTTCTGTATAAATCTGATTTATTGTACCCTGAACTATTACATTTTATATTTTATTTTAAATACGTTATTCGAAAATGGGTAAAACTATGCTGTCCCAATGACAGTTTGCCTCCTTGAATTTGATTTTACGGAAGTTTTTTGTACCCTGGGGAAAGGTAGCGACAATTTATTTTCATTGTTAGATAGTTATTGCTGCATTTTAACTAAGTATTTTACATCAATAATTATCTATAAAAATTTTATAATATAAAAAAGCTTGTCTCACGATTTCGCGATTACAGGACATGTCTGGATAGTCACGCGTATTTTACTACTAAGATGTCCCATTTATGGAGTAAATTTGGTTTATATGGCAAATTCAAGTACAATGTCAAAGAATGAAACGCTTTTTGTAAGTTTGTTACGCAAGGTGTCCTGTTGGCGCGGAACTCTTTAGTTTCTGAAATTTTGGGCAAGAAAAATATATTGTGGTTAGTAACGTTTTTTAACGAATTTAAAATTTGTCTCTATCTCTTCTTGAGCTGTATATATACCTCAAAGCATGCTGAAGAATATAGAAGTTGAATTATGTAGTTTTTAATAACATTTTCAAGTATTTCAAGATATATTTAAAATGAATTCGACATTCGTCACGTCCTGTTAGCAACCGTTTCTATAGGATGGACAAAAATGTTACGAAACAGACATTATAAAGCTTATTACTCATTCATGACGATTTACCTTAACGGAGTTTATAAAGTATGATAACAACAACTGTTTAGAGATCATATTAATATTATGCTTTTCAAAGTTGGTATGCTTGGATGTTTTTATAGTTATTCACGCAAATACAGCTGAACGAATTTGGACGAAACTTTTTAAAAATAATGATCGATAATATTTTTTTTAACTTACAGGTGGTATAATTGCTTTTCGAAATGGTGATATATTTTAACAGGGATATATTTCTGGAGTAGAAAGATTTTTATGATTGTTAATCGGACAATCTTAACTGGTCCTGGAAGTCGACTCATTTTATTTTATCAATAGGTACGCCGTCATGACTGTGGGAATGTTAATATTTTTCATAATTTATCGTTAGTTCAGTATATTATATTTAATAAATGTCAAATTTATTTACTCATTAGAAGAACTATATTATAAGATTTTAACCAAACAGTGAGTACTATTCTTAATAATTCTGTTTCGTCACTTCACATGTCCATTTAGTGACTGTCCCTAAAATATTTCGCCGTATTTCTTTCAAAAAACTAAAGTTATATAAGCTTACCAATATTAATATGTTTTTATAAAAAAAGGATAAAAAACAACAATATAGATTCTATTTATAAATTATTCATTTATTAACAAATCAAAAATGTATTACAAAGATAAACCTTTTATTTGGATAAGATGTTACGATACTGACCAAATAGTTGAATTTGAATAAAAAATAATATCTAATGTTTTAGTATTATATTTTGAGTTTCATTAATTGAAATATAAAAGCTCATTAGCAAAGATTTTCTCATTTAATTTCCAGCAGTTAAATATTTATCGCGATTTGATTTTTGTTACTAACAAGACATTTTTTTCCCAATCCACTACTAATATATTAAATTAAGACATAAAATAGACATTTCTGCTTGGAACTTTTATATATATCACATAAATTATAATATTTTTTACCATAATTCATAGTTCTTAAATCCTAAAAGAATAATGTATTTTTAAAAGCTGTTTTTAAAACCAGCACCATTTAAAATGAAAATGCCCAAATATGACAAATATTAGATGATAACGAAATCATCAACCTACAGCCCATGTCTATTCTGAGAACAATGGGTACAAAGTTAACTTTTATATCCTAATAAGTCATTTAGTTAAATAAATCAAATGTTAGACTAAAATAATTCATAGGGACAAGCTTACCCAGTTTGTTGCAAGATTGGAAAGAACAATTTTTTCCAATGTGAGGAAACTCCATGGTATATCACTCTCGATTTTTACTTCAAAGATTCAAATAACCACTTTTCTAGTTTCACAGGGTAATGTGCCTTTACTTTATGGTACCTGGAAACCCAAGAGGATGTGATTCCAATGGCTGAAAACAACGAATAATGACGAAATAGCTTGTCATCCACTCTTATAAACTCTAAATATTCTTAATTGTTCTATCTCGAGCACAACATCAAACAGCGCAACAATTTTTTTGATGATTCACAATTTCACAATATAGAAAAATAAACATCTCTTTGATAATTTCTTTTGTTGGTATAAAAGATTTACTTTTTACTTTATACCTTCTTTTGTTGTGATTATATATATTGTACATGGGGTATATGCCATTAGTCGCTAAGAACGTTATTTTCGATAATTTTGATCACATTGCGTCTATGGTTGTGATCACGTGATCGTTTGTAACTGTCATCCCCGTTCCATTTTTGGATAAGAACGCTAAGAATGCCACAAAAATTTGCCACTTCTGTCACTTTTGACATTAGATGTAGCGTTTAAGGCGAAAATAACGCCAAGACCCATGTGGAACAACTTTTTGGGAGTGTGATCGTTTTAGCGTTTTTAGCGAATCTCACTCAAATGGTAAGCACCCATGTTAAATTAAGGGCGTATTGCACTTGACGGCAATTTAGTTATTTTCGTAAATTTTGACCACATTTTGCGTAGGTTTTTTGGTAGTGATCACTGTGGTAGTTTGTAACTGATCTCCCCTGTTCCATTTAGGATAAGAATGCCACTCACATTTGCGTAGATGGGGAAAGTTTGTAACTGTCAGTTTTGGGTTGCCTAAGTGCTTTCAGTTTAGTAACTGTAGCGTTGTTACCCCAAATTCTGATTAAATAAAAAAAATATTAAAAGAACCATCATTTAAAAATATAATTGTACTTAAATGTATTAAAATACTAATTACACAAACATAAAATTACGATAAAAAAAATGTACTACTTTGTTTCTTGTAAAAAGTTGTAAGTAACTGAAACCAACTGTACCTTTACTGTTTTTCTAACTAATTTACTCTTCACAAAGTTTGGTAGGTACAAAAGCTATGCCCATTCTGTGTGCAGATAGTCTTTGATCTTGAGAAAGCATACCTCAGAAGTAGTTTAGCGCTGCATGTTCTAAATGGTTTGGTTAGATGATGCAATTAGCTTCAGCGCTGTAAGCGAACTTTTGTAGGCAACATTAGCCTACAGGCATTGTAGCGCTGCGTGTTAGGATCGCATGGTTAGACGATATAATTCGTTCTAGGCTGCAGACTGATAGATTAAAGCGCGGTAGCGCGTTATGTTTAAAATTAGCAAAAATGGATACGACTTTTGCCTCAAATGACTTCTCTAGTGTAACGTATTATCTCGATGATTCTATTCGATTTCATGTACCAAATTTGAAACGAAATTATCAATCAAAAATCAAACCAGGGCCGGCACTAAAATTAAAAGAAGTATGTAGTCAAAGTCGAGTTCTAATTATGCAGACAGAAAACAAATACTAATGATAATATAAATTCCTATGGAGAACAAAGACATTCACGTAAATTATCTTACCTATATTTTTTAGAACAGTAGCCACACCTTTCGCTGAGCTCTATAATTATGATTCTCAGACTCTTACCATGGGAAAATGTATTTTAAGATCTCTCTTCTATGATTCCACAGCGGGTAAGATTTGTGTTGAACGTTGTGGCCCGACCATAGACCATTTTAGAAATCCATCTGGCAACAATATTAAACAACGAACTTCGTACATCAAATTGAATTTTCGTTGTATAAATTGTCGCTCGAAAGACGAAAAATGAAACTTGGTGTAATTGTAGTAGCGGCGTGTCCCTTAATTTTGTTTAACTCAAGTTTGCTTCGGAGGATATTTTCTTGCGTGAAGTTTTAACATTAGCAAACATATGAGTCTTAGGGTTATTGCAATATGTATTATTCAAGTCAGCTGTACCTCGGAAGATGGTAGCAATTATTTCTAAATATGATTATAGTCGCGTGTTAAGTGAAAATCACATTCACATTTTTTATGATATAAAATTTCTCTCCTAAAGTGGGAATCGAACCACGTCCTTTTACGTACTTAAACACTAAGTCACCAAAGAGTATATAACAATATAAAGGTAACAAAATAAAGAATAAAAAATGTAAATGTAACCCGATCAAATGCTAAATACCTATGTCTGGTTTTTAATTCGAGATCAAAAATGTAAACAAAGAAATGTCAATATATGTCATTGTCAAACTGATAGGTCAGAGGTATTCAATAGGTTTCTTCAAAAATATTCTTACTTAATCCGTAGTGGTGCACCATGCTGCGCTAGGTTTCACACATTTTTATTACATTGAATTAATTCCATACCTATAATATATTTTAAATTTACCTTAGTCGCCTCTTACGACACCCACGGGAAGATATAGGGGTGACATTGTAACCCGGCATCACATGGGTTGTTGGGCCACCAAAATACCGGAAGGTAGGAAGCAGCGCCTTCTAAAGAACTGACAACTTATACTGCGATCCTGAAAACGCCCGCTAACTGTGGGGATTTTGGAAAATCTGCCCATGTTCATCATCATGCCCTGTTGGAACCTTGTTCAACGGCGGACTTTTGGTTGATATGATGATGATATTTAGGTATATATTTTCTATAGTTACGTCTTAAAAAAGTTCCTCGTTTTGGAGTCGCATATCTAAACTATCTGCCTACATAATTATAAAGGTAATAAGGTATTCGAAAAAGTAGAGATTATTTGTTTGATCTGTATCGCAGGAAAAATTTAACATCTTGCAAACAGTTTCATGATTATGTTAGGAAGTATTCAAAAATGTTCAAATCTGTTTGCTTGTGTGCTAAATCTCTTTTTATTAGAAACAAAATTAGCAAGTCTAAAAATAAAATAAAAACCATTTGGAAGACTATAAATAGTGAAACTGGTAAAAATAAACCTAGAGATTCAACATAAATGTCTTAACTATTGATAAAAATCAAATCTCTGATTCAATACAAGTGGCGAATATATTTGAAAAAAAATTTTCTACCTTGCCCCTAGAAGCCACTAAGTCATTGGATTCTTGTCCCAATGTAGCAGAAACTATGTTAAAACATAATTTTCCAAGCAAATCACCGGACTTTTCTTTCAGACACACCACAAGATTTGAAATTATAAAAACATTTCAAAGTTTAAACATAAAGAGTACTGAAGACTTGTGGGGTATGTCAGTAAAAGTGGTAGAGTCTATAATTTACATTATTGCACCATATTTAGAAACAATATTCAATCTTTGTGTCGATAGTGGAAACGTCCCCGATTTAATGAAACAAAGTAAAATCACTCCAATTTTAAAGTCGGGGTCTACATCTGACCCTTGCAATTATAGACCTACTTCCATCTTACCTGTTCTGAGTAAAGTATTCGAAAAAATTATGCTCAAACAACTACTATCCCATTTTAACAAGCATAATTTATTAAATGAGAATCAGTTTGGTTTCACCAAGAGCAAATCCACAACTGATGCAGGTGTTCAATTGATGTCGCATATACTGGAAGCCTGGGAGAGTTCACATGATGCTATTGGCGTATTTTGTGATCTTTCCAAGGCATTCGACTGTGTAGAGCACTGCACTCTGATTCGTAAACTTTCCCACTATGGTATTCGTGGAAAAGCTCTGAATCTTATAGAGTCATATCTGTCAGACAGGCTACAGAGGGTTGGAATAAGTGGCAATACTTCTTCCGGGTCATTGGTAAAAATGGGAGTACCACAGGGATCAATTTTAGGACCTTATCTGTTTCTAACATATATTACTGATCTGCCTTGCATGGTCAAAGATTTCTGCGATATTGTTTTATTCGCAGATGATACCTCTCTGATTTTTAAAGTAGATAGGAAAGACAGTGACCTGACGCATGTAAATAATGTATTATCTAAGATTTGTAAATGGTTCGCCGCTAATAATCTTCTCCTAAATTCAAAAAAGACGAAATGTTTAAAGTTTTCTTTACCAAATGTTCCTTATGTTGAACCAAACATAAAGCTTGGCCCAGATAAACTCCCTATTGACAAAGCGACAGTCTTCCTGGGAATCAAAATGGATTCCACTTTACAATGGGATCCACATATACATGATCTCTCCGGAAGACTTAGTTCTGCTGCATATGCAGTTCTTAGGATAAGACAGTTAACAGACGTAGCTACTGCTCGCCTAGTTTATTTCGCGTACTTCCACAGTATTATGTCGTATGGCGTATTGCTGTGGGGAACTGCTGCTGAGATAGAGACAATCTTTATCATACAAAAGCGTGCAATTCGAGCCATATATAAAATGGGCCCTAGGGAATCTGTGAGGGATCTTTTTAAAGAAATTGATATTTTAACTTTACCAAGTCTGTATATATTTGAAAATATTATGTATGTTCGTAAAAATTTGAGTAAATTTAAATTAAACAGTGACAATCACGATTACAATACTAGGAATAAAGATAAAATAGTGGTGCCAGGTTTTAGATTAGCAAAGACAAATAAAAGGTCCTTCTTAGGTAATTGTGTGCGGTTTTATAATAAAGTTCCTAAACATATTACAACGCTCACAGAAGGGAAATTCAAATTGCATGTGAAAAACATATTGATTAAAAAATCCTACTACACAGTTTCTGATAACATAAACGACAAAAATGCCTGGACAATTCCGCCTCCGCCAAGCTATTGCCTGTCACCTATATAATTTAAACAAATATTGTAATAACTCTATTATATAGTATGTATGTAACACATTGTTAAAAGATGTTTAAAAGAATGGCCCCGAGTTTCTTGCCCGTTCTTCTCGCAGTGGCTCTATACAATTTATTTGCTGAACGTGGCAGTACAATGTAGAATATTTCAATACTAACATTTGTAATTGACCTTCATAAGAGCGTCGTAGACGCCTAAATTGAATAAATGATTTTGACTTTGATAAACTAACAAAAATTAATACACGTAAGTATCATATTTCAGGTAAGTTTTAATAATTTTTATTTAACTTTCTAATCCTAAAGTCATCGTTTTATTGGTGCTGTAGTAAAAGGAAATTTTATAACTTGTGAATTAGAATAATTTAAAGCTATATAAGCTCGAACGCCAACTTTATAAAACATGATAATGATAAGAGTTGATGATAACATAAAAAATATTTAAACATATATATTTCAGCAGACAAATTCTTACATTCTGTAGATTCAGCATGCGCATGCTAAGTCTACCCTATTGCAGGGGAAGAAGCTACAGTATTGAGAGACTTGGGTGTGGAAACTCAGACCTCAGTAGACAAGAGTATGTTTACCATGCCAAATTCAAGTAATAAAAATATAAGATCTGTAAAGTTATAAACAAAAATGATTAAAAAATCGAGGTAGCACATAATTACCTCGATTTGTTTTTACAAATTGGGGATTTTAAAATGCTAACATCCAAAATGTACGATTCTCATGTCAACAAAACAAAAGTAAGAAAAATATTTGGTCACATTCTGACAATTAACAATCCTTCTGACTGAAACTGACGATATCCCCATCATGTCAGCGATTTTCTTAGCACACTCCATTACTAACCGATGCTCGTCCTTCGCCCACAACAAAAACGTGTGCTTGTTCATTCATCAGCTTTTCGGAAGCACTCAAAGACTTGCGAGGACGTTTCTTAACGGGAGAAAATAAGTGTTTCGTTGTTGAAGTGCCTGGTCCAGGCTGTGTTTCGGAGGCTACAGCCTCCGTATTACAGAAATAATCTTTTCGTAACAATAAACAAAAACTAAACACAACTCTCTGACAACAACTATAAACAACAAAAACAATAAAACTAAATTCAACAAGAAAAACAGTCGGCGAGGAACACTACAAATACGAACGAATAAGCAAAAATGGCGCAGGCTCGTAAATGTCGACGATCCCGCAAGTGTGGCTATTACAAAACAAAAAAACCTTACACTATTTTTTCAGGCGTGAATATATGCGTATATATGTACGCGCTTAAAAAAGTGTTTTATTGTTTCATACTAATGTAATAAATTATAGCATATTGTTTACATTAAATGCTCCATCCGTTTCCAAAATTAGTATAATTACTAAGTACTTGTAATTTATTTGCACGGTTAACACCTTTGATTTTTTTTATGTTATTGTGACGGAACAAGCCCGAGGCCCACCTGATGTTAAGTGGACTAACCTCTGCCTATAACAGACGCATTTCGTCAGCGACGAATTGCACTGTGCCCGTCACACTGAGACGTCCAGTTGTTAGGTCTCATTAGCCTGTAATTTTTCTGGCTCTCAAGGACTACTGCCGGAACACACTGTTAGATGCTTGGCGACAGATTTTCTACTTGAGGGTGGTCACTAGCCAGGCGGGCATTCACAAAATGCCCTTCCACCATGCGGTGAAGCTCAAGCCCCGGGGCGGGATTCGAACCATGGACCTGCTGCACGGCAGTCCATAGCCAATGCCACTGAGCCATCACTGCTTCTAAAATTAAAAACCAGAGTATTTACATTTTTGATCTCGAATTAAGAACCAGAGTATAATCCTTTCAACTCTTTAGGTCAACATTCGATTATCGACTTACAATTGTTTTTATTATTCAGCTTAGACACGAAAGATTGATACTTCGAAAGTTCGAGCGATTTTTTAATACCTACGAGTTCCGCTTCCGACGCGGAAGTCGGAACTAACTCGGCAGAAACAGCTCGCAATATTAATGTTGCGGTTGGAGAGGGGACTGCTAATGAATGCACCATGCGATTTTGTTTTAAGCCAGAACCATTATTTTGATTAAATAAATATGTTCCATAAAAAATAAAAGGAATTAAAATTTTTCAGTACCAATCGACAACTGTAACCCCTAATATTATAACAGCCTTCAGATAAAACATGCATTACGATTTCAATCATGAAAACACTGGGCTACGTTCCGAGCGTCAGAGTGCAGTTGTTGGTTGTTTTTAACTACTCGAAGCTACGGAACTAGATATGTTCACTCAAACAGCTGGTAATAAATAATGCTTTTTCTCAGACTCGTACCTACAAATACCTACTAAGTCAAGGTGTTTTTTTAGTCGGTCAGGAACTGTTATCTTAACACGCCTAAATTATAAATGCGAAAGTATGTGAGTGGGGATATGAGTGTGTTTATTTCTTCTTCACTCTGGAATGGCTCAACTGATTTTGATAAAACATAAAATTTAGATAATTTTGGCCCTGACCACATAATACTTTTTATCATCATAATCACGTTCTATTATTATCTAAGCGGGTGACACTAATTAACCAAAGTTAGTTAAGTAGTTATACATACTGTTTTGCTTCATTATGATTTATGCATAAATACATACCTACATCATTAGGTACCCTTTTGTATGTTTCCATTGGAAAGGATTTAATAATAGGCCCGGATCAATAAAGGACGTCGACAGTATAAACCTCTTTGCTTGACAGAGTGTTTGTCATCTCTTCTCATTACTTTAACTAACTTCTTTCTTAGTTTTGCATATATAGGGCATGTTAAAGACAGTGTAACAATGTCTATAGCACAATGTAATATATATCAGATTCATTATCATTACCAAAACATATACAAAAAATATAACAAACGCAAAGTCGTTGAGCGCGGCTGCGAACCATCACTTTCAGTCGATAGGCAATGGTTGGCGTCACAGGCAGCGTGTCACAACCTTCTTGTACTTACGCGTTTTTTAAATGATTAAAATAAAATCTATGAAGGTATTTCGGTTATATATGATACACATCTATATAATTTGTGTATATAAACCGATAAAAAAAAACACTGTATTTATTGTTTTTTAATACAAAAAATCTGCATACTTAACGAAAAATGTGAACGATTCTCATTATAACATAATATTATAACATATGGCTCAGTAGACAGTACTACAAACAGTAAAAACGCTATCGTCTCAAATCGAACGCAGTAATTAAAAGTGTAACACTCATAAAGTAACTTTGTATATACTGGTAACACTTTCCGAAGGACGACGGGACGAACGACCGGGAGCCAATAATACACGACCACAATAATGTACGACCAATATTGTACGGACGATAATGCACGGCCTGATATTACGTGTACATGGATTCGAAATATTTGGTCGGCTTTTATTGGTCGCGTATTATTGCCCGTACAAAATCGGTCCGGACTGATAATGCACGGCCGATATTGTACAGCCAATAATACGTGTACAGGCTTCCAATTATTGGGTGTGCTTTATCAGGCCGTGTCAATAATGTACGACCGAATAATGCACGGCCAATAATACGAGACCAACCATAGACAAACTAAATCTCTTTCATGCCTCGTTTAACTAGGAGAGTGTAAAGAATGAACACATTATAACTTCATATGTTCACATTGGAATCGTATGATTTGTACATTTACCACCACGAAATTATGATTATGTTTCCACAAACAAACTAATTTATGACTGTAAGAGCTAAGGCGTTCTACGTGATATACATATCTTTTTATGAAAATTATAAACTTAATGCTTTAAGTTATAGATAATTTTAATACGTTTTTGTACATGTATTTTTTATTAGTCTAAATGTTAGTAAGTTTGGAAATATTTATTTATTATAAAATATGGGATTTGGTTCACTGTGTGCACCCAATGGCACCAAACCAGGGGCTTCTACAGCTTAAACCAAGGGTGCACACAATAAACTACAACTTTAGTTATTTCATATTTAATTATATATTTAGTTAAAAAATGAGAACACAGCTGTATATGTAGTTCTTCTTATTTATTTAGATGTATGAACTATGAAATGAGCATTCATAGATCCATATACCTATCTATGGCACAAAAAGAAATTTTAAAACTAACTGAAATAGTTAACATAAAAGAAAATAAATTGAGCAAAAAGCAAACAAATTCAACACCCGACACTCAAACTGTAAGCGTTCAATTTAAGTGTGTAGGTCTTGGACTTGTTGAAAGTTAGAAAAGTTGTGTACGCTCCCCAGCCAATCCAGGGAGCGGTTTTCTGAGGGTTTGCCACAGGAATGCAATTCTAACAGCCCAGTAGCCGAGTGCGAAGGATAGAAAATTGCATAAGCCAACTCACCATGCTCAGCTCAGCTCCAGTCCATGTTATGGCTTAGCGCTGTGCAATCCCTGGATATAATCACCGTTAGATATGTGAGCACTTCACTGGGCGAGAGATTGTTTTCGTTGGGTATGATGCAGGAGTTATTAATCTGGGGTTTGAGAGTAGGTATACACACGCGATGGAGTTACGTGCACTTCGGGTGAAAGGTCCGGTTGAGACTGGCAGGGGAAACAGTGAGGCGATATGACACATAACTACCCTCTATTGAGCAATCGTATCAAAAATAATCTAAAACGTAACTACCTTCGAAATATGTCGATACCAGGTTTTCCTAAGTATTAATTGCGAGGCTTCAACAAGTAGTTTTAAAAAAATTTTAACTTATTAAGTCCTTCTCACTATAATAAAATATTAATATAACAACATCTAAGCTTAACAACGTAAATTGAGAAAAGAGTTATCAATAGGAAACGTATAAGTATTTTGACGACGTCCATTATCAGAAATCTGAATTCTTGGAACAGGCAAGACATATTTTATATCACTAATGTTAATGTAATGTATAGAGATTATATTCATTCTGTCAAGTGGGTAGGCCAGCTAAAAGGTAGTGTCAGTCGCAATATACGTGAACAAGTCGAAGCATCGTTGAAGTATTATTCCCTCGTAATTCCCTTTTTTCCTGATATCTCCCAGTGGCGACGAAACAAACGGACCTCTGAACGCGTGTGTTTAAATATTATTATTGTTGGAAAGTGCTATCTTATTAAAGAATGTCGATTGGAAGGATCCCGGAATTTGACCTTCACAAAGAAGATTGGAGGCTATACGTTGACCGCCTCGAACAGTATTTCATTGTGAATAAAATACCAGTGGATTTAAATGTGCCTACTCTAATTACTGTTATGGGCGCGGAGTGTTATGAACTTTTAGTTAATTTATGTACACCGGACAAACCTAACACAAAAGTTCACGGAGTTAACTTCTATTTTAGAAAGACATTTACAACCCAAGCCGAGTGTACTAGCGGAAAGGTATAAATTTCGACATCGCAAACAAAAATGTGGAGAAACAATAGGAGAATATGCAGCGACCTTAAAGAGAATGTCCAAAACTTGCGAGTTTGGTCAGTGGTTAGAAGAAAGCTTACGGGATCAGCTGGTGTGTGGTATACTTAGCGAAACTATACGTCAGCGCTTTTTCGCGGAAGGCATGTTGGACTACGGAAAAGCCTACAGTTTGGCTTTGAGTATAGAGGCGGCAGAGAAGGACGCGGCAATCGTTGAAGGTCACGGGCATAGAGGCCTATCAGCTGGCACGAGTACTGTTGAGTGCCAGGCGATAAAAGCGGCGGGGAGTGGCTTCGGTGGCAGTGGAGGTACCGGTCATTCAAGCACGCAGTTCAGGCAGTGGGGTGCTGTGGCGAGCGCCGGCGTCCGCGGCCGCTCGTGGCAGCCGTCCGCGTGTCCGGCGCCGGCGGCATCAGCGGAGTGGACTCGGCAGGCGAGGTGTAGTGCTTGTGGCGGGCCGCATGACACGGATCCGTGCAGATTTGCAGCTTACGTGTGCAGAGTATGCAACCGGAAGGGCCATTTACGTCGCGTGTGATTTAGTAAAATTGATTTATCTCAAGCGTACGCTCAATATGAGTTAGAGGAATCAAAAAAATTCACCGTTATTAATACCCATAAAGGTCTTTATGTACAAAACCGTCTTGTGTACGGCTTATCGTCTAGCCCAGGCATTTTTCAAAAGCATTTAGAGCAATTATTAGCGGATTTACCCGGTGTAGGAGTGTTTTTGAGAAAAGAGAGAAGTGTGTGTTCTTCGCCGAGTCTGTCAATTATTTAGGACATATTATAAGTAAACAGGGTGTTCACACTTGTCCGGAAAAAGTACAAGCTATTGTTAACACTCCCGTACCGTCTACCTTTACCGAGTTAAGAGCATTCATAGGTTTAGTGATGTACTACGGTAAATTCATACAAGGTGTGAGTACAATACTGGCTCCATTATATCATCTATTGAAGTCAGGGGTAAAGTTTGAATGGAGCTCAGAATGTCAGAGATCATTCGAGGAAGTTAAGAATAAGTTGAGTTCTGGTGAAGTATTGGCGCATTATTCACTAGATTTACCCGTGGTGTTGACGGCTGACGCGAGTGGCATCGGCGTTGGCGCTGTGATATCTCATATCACGCCGGAGGGCGAGCGGCCGGTCGCATATGCCTCACGCACACTAACGCAGGTGGAGCGGGCTTATGCACAAATAGACAGAGAGGCGTTAGCGATCGTTTATGGGGTAAAAAAAATCCACCAATACTTGTATGGAAGAAAGTTCCTTTTGCGGACGGATCACAAGCCCTTAACGTACATCTTAGGGGATAGAGTAGGGATACTCGTCACCGACACCACAGCTGACAGTGAGGGGCCACGGCGGGAGAGGAGTGCCGGTATCACGGTGCGCCGCTCTCCCTACCGTCCGTGGCCACGGCGGGGCCGCCACCGTTGGATGGCGGACGCGGAGGGGCCGCAGGGGAGGAGGAGTGTTGGTATAGCGAGGTGCCGCTCTCCATCTATCCTCTGCGGCCGAAGTAGTAGGCGACGGGGCTACTCATCTGACCCGTCGCAGGGGGACCTTGGGCGTCGGAAGCGGGGTCGTCTGACGCCCATTTGCGGGCTTGGTCCCCGGGTGGTAGCGACGTGCCATGTGTTCTGGTGCGTCGTGAGGGGTAACGGACAACCGTGGCGGTTCGTGGTTGAGTGCTAAAGCGACCTTGCGATCCCGCCGAGAAGCGGTAGAGATGGAACACCGTGTGTTATTTAGTCGGTAGGGGCACTTGCTGCTGTGGGAGTAGTTGGTGTCGAGCCCGACATATCCCGGCCACCATCCCCGGGGTGGACGGGAATGCATAAGGCATTTTTCACACGTAAAAAAAAAAAAAAAAAAAAAAAGGATACCCGTCATTACAGCTTCTCGTTTACAGCGCTGGGCAGTTTTGTTGTCAGGGTATAATTATGATATTGAATATGTATTGTGTACGCATAAAAAAAGGGCCGATGCGTTATCACGTTTACCGCAACCGGTTCAAGGGCGTTCGCAAAGGACAAATGAAGTAAGTTACATTAATTTTGTTGAAAATTTTCTGCCTATTACGAATGAGCACGTCAGGGCTATGACTTCGAAAGATGTAGAACTAAGCCGGATTTATTCATATCTTCAATCAGGGTGGCCAGCTTCTCGCCCGGAAGAGCTACCTGAGCCATATTATTGCAAGCGTAACGAATTGTATGTGGACCGTGGTTGCGTTATGTGGGGTTATAGGTTAGTTATACCTCCGACTTTAAGAAATAAGATATTGAGGCAATTACATGCAAGTCACATGGGGATTGTAAATACTAAATCTATAGCTAGAAGTTACGTGTGGTGGCCAAATGTTGACGCGGACATAGAGGCCATGTGCAGGCAGTGCAAGACGTGCGCGGCGGAGGCTCAGGCACCCCCGCACGCGCCACCTCAGCCCTGGCAGTACCACACGCAGCCATGGACCAGGGTTCATGTGGATTTTCTGGGTCCGTTTAAGGGCAAAACGTTCCTAGTATTAGTAGATGCGATCACCAAATGGTTGGAACTATTCGAGATGCCGAGAACGAACGCAGTCTCTGTTATTAAAGTATTAAGGACTACGTTTGCGCGTTTCAGCTTACCTAATGAATAAGTATCTGATCAGGGACCTCCATTCACCAGTTCCAAGTTCAAAGAATTTTTAAATAATAATGGTATTCGGCAACAATCTCACCTGTATACCACCCCTCATTTAACGGCTCAGCGGAAAATTCCGTAAAAATTTGTAAACAAGCCATTAAAAAAGCTATTAGGGATTCGGCAGATATAGATGCTGCTTTGCAAACCTTTTTGCTCTTCGTTATCGCAACAGTGTTCATAGCACTACCGGCGAGAGTCCAGCGATGCTCTTACAAAAACGAACGTTACGGTCCCGACTAGATTTATTACGGAGTGAAAATACGCTTACTGAGAAAGTACAGAAAACTCATAGGATGCAGGTAGAATATGCAGGCGGGGTACAACGCTCGCTTGTGCCGGGGGAACTCGTATGGGAGCGGGAGTACGGTGGCGGAGACAGGTGGGTAAAGGGAACGGTAGTAGATGGTGAAGGCTCCAGGAGGTATGTGGTTAGTAGAGATGATGGTCGACAGGTTGTTAGGTATGTGGATCAAATCAAGCTCAGATCCGGGTTGTTTAGTGTTCCATGCCCGGAGGAAAGTTCAGTAGAAAGATCAGTCGGGGGTGAGATGGATGTCGTTTCACACTCAGCTGATGAAATAAATACGTCGTCGTCGACCTCCGGTAGTAACGAGTTAATAAAGCGGGATACCCAGGTGGACAGCTCAATTCAGTCGAGTGCTCCACTTTCTTTATCACAAAGATCGCCCACTGAACCGTTGCAGACCCCTGGCAAGCGGTCTCGAAGACCTGTCATTAGATTTAAGATAGATTAAGTTATTAAATAGGTAATTGTATACAATTGTGTGCCTACCCACTATCCAATTTACAAAACATAATTAAGAACATTGTTAATATAATATCATAACATAACAGTTATATTCCTATATTGCATTTTAAGTGATTTTAGAAGGAAGGTGTAATGTATAGAGATTATATCTGTCAAGTGGGTAGGCCAGCTAAAAGGTAGTGTCAGTCGCAATATTCGTGAACAAGTCGAAGCGTCGTTGAAGTATTATTCCCTCGATATTCCCTGTTTTCCTGATATCTCCCAGTTAACACCCGCTGTGTCGGGTTCCTTTGGCTCTACAAATTATTGGTGAAATTTACTATTTAATTTCAGGTATAATACAAAAAAATCACTTCATCATCCAATACTTCTAAAATTTGGCTTTATGACTTTGTTATTTTTGGTCTTTCATCAAACTCAATGACAGTTTCAAAAGGGGAAGACGAGTGACGCTCGAGCATAGCAATAATAAACCTAGGTTCGCTCGGCTCGTCGGGCCGGCTCTGCACACGAGTGCTTGGTTCCGGAACTTCCCTACTGTAACGACACGGCAAACGTATGACAAGGACAGAGTGAGGCTCATTAACGTACAAGCAAGACAGAGACAGGAACCGAATGAATCGCCGAACACTAAAATCGTCAGACGTAGTTCATGATAGAGGTAGCGTTATCAAACAAAATTTTAGGAACTATAAAACTTGGTTTCAGTTGTTATCCTTTTAATGGAATGTTTACAGAATCTTTAAAACTATGTATTTACAATACGACAGTATGTTGTTAAAGTTCCTATCACCACCCTTATAACTTCACCCACGCTGCCCCCACCCTGGCACCTCGCTACTTAAATCCAAGATTCATCACGTATTATTTATGCATGATTATATTTTAATTGCATTTTATGCCCTCATATGAGTATCCTACTTCCTATCCTACTCCTACTTATATTATTAACGCGAAAGTTTGTAAGTAAGGATGTGTGGATGTATGTAAGTATGGATGTTTGTTACTCTTTCACGCAAAAAGTACTGAATCGATTTTAATGAAATTTTACAATAATATAGCTTACACATCATAATAACACATAAGCTATAACGTATTTCTTAAATATACTTAGTTTCTTGCCCGTTCTTGTCGCAGTGGCTCTATACAGTCAGGCGTATTCGCTTGTTGCGAACGCACGTCGGTTGCATTATTACGACCCGTGCATTTTGACGCGTCTCAATTGACCGTTGGCATTTTGATTTGAAAGTGTTACAGCTGTTATTTGAATAATGTCGTTCATACAGCTTCCACCCGATATTCAGCTCGTTACAGTGAATCGTTTAGATAGTGTAGAGTATGAGTTACGTACCCTTCGAGAAATATCTATGAAACAAACCGAACTGATTCGAGAACAAGCAGTCCAAATTCAGGAATTAAAAGCCATTGTTGTAGATCCACCGCCACCGCTCCTGATAATGAATGGTTGCAGGTACGCCCATCAGAACGGAAATTCTATTAATTTATTAAAAATTTATTATGAAATATATTTTTTTAGGTATTTAATCGTATTATTGATCTCAATATTAAAAATAAACAGTATTTTTTATTATGTCATTGTGACTGAACATGCCCGGGCCCCACCTGATGTTAAGTGGACTAATCTCTGCCTATAACAGACGCATTTCGTCAACGACGAATTGCACTGCGCCCGTCACACTGAGACGTACAGTTGTTAGGTCTCATGTGCCTGTAATTTTACTGGCTCTCAAGGACTGCTGCCGGAACACACTGTTAGGTGCTTGTCGACAGATTTTTATACTTGAGTGTGGTCGCTAGCCAGGCGGGCAAAATGCCCTTCCATCATGCGGTGAAGCTCAAGCTCTGGGCGGGACGTGCGTCAATGTCAAAAAGAGTTGTATGGGGATAGTGAAGTTGTTAAGGCATACCGCCGGATAAAAAAAACAGACATCAGTTGAATAAGTTCCTTATATATATTAATTTCTCAGTTCAAACCCATAGAATTTTGTTTTTTTCTCACGTATGAAGACTAATTGCGCAATCAGAATATAATAATATTTTTATCCTTTGCCAGCTTCTTAAACCAATGATGCAATCAATTGCTAGGATTATAGTTAAAGAATTCTAACTCAATGCCTGGCATGTTTTAGTAATCTGATTTTCGGCGGTAGGTGTGAAAAAAGAAACAATAGTTATAAAAAGCTCCATTATATTTTAATAAATAAAATTAGACATATCTGAATTTTACATGAAATAGTGTAATTGTTAGACACCTCACCTGCCAGTTTGTGTTCTCCTGCATAAAAAGCTACAACAGCTCACTCCAATCCAACAGCAAGTATTTATCTCAACACCACCTTCACTATATTGTCATTAGAACCTACAATATGGAAAATATTCCCACAGAATTATCTATAAGCGAGCTTACTGCAACTTTTCTACACAGAATGGAAAGTTTTGAGGGAAAACTTGCAAAGAAAACACCTAATACTTCTCCCAGCAATGAAGATTTGGCTTCTGAATTTGCTTCCTTCAAATCGTTCATCTTGACGTCGTTAAGAGCAATACAAACACAGATGCAATGTATTGCTTCCAACGTGGATCAGCTTGAGATGCGAAATAGGCGAAAGTTTTTGCTGATCCACGGTCTCCCTGAAGATCCCCGGGAGAATACGGCCGAAGTGATAGTCAAGGCTATGATGGAACGGCTTAAGCAGACTCCGCTTGCAATTGAAGACGTTAGCCGATGTCACAGGTTGGGTCGTGCACTGATTGCCGGGAAACCACGGCCAATTTTATGCAAATTTAGGGATATTACTATGTGCGATAAGTTATGGTCCGCTAAAGCTGGCTTGAAGGGATCTGGCGTCACATTATCAGAGTTCCTAACAAAGGTGCGACACGACGTCTTCATGGCGGCCCGACAGCGCTTTGGTATTTCAAAGTGTTGGACGCGGCAGGGCTTTGTTTTTGTCATCGGACCGAACGGGGATCGCCACCGTGTGAGCAGCATTGGAGATCTTGACGCGCTTCAGCCAAAGGAGACTTCAAAACCCGCTGTTGTGCTCAAGGAACCAGCCACTTCGAAACCACGGCGAGCAGCAGCTTTAAAAAAGTAGTTTGATTACCGGTGTTTATTTCTAGTGTATGTAAGTTGTAAACATTGAAATTACCTTCTTTTATTGCATTCGATGCAATGAATGCCGGTCGGATCGAATGTAAATGTATTACCTTCTCTATGAATGAATCATAGAGAAAAGTAATACACCGAAAGAATGAATGCATTGCCATGACCATAGATTAATACATTTTTTGTGATGATTGCGTAGTGTTCCGTTTCTAATAATTTTAAGCATGTTGTATTTTACTTTTCGTGTTACTAGATTCGTCGGGTTTGTCCATTTCTAAAACAGATAACGTCGTATTTTTCATTCGGTTCACGGATGGTTGGTTCTTGTTTGGGATAGGACTGACGAATATGTTTTGTTTTTTATAATTGTTTTGTTTTGTTTATTGTTTCATTATGTTTATTCTGGTGTAGAGATCTAAGTTTTTGCTTGATACTGCTGTTATTTATAACACAACTGGCAAGTGGATGATTCACTTGGTACTTAATTTGGTTTTTATTTTTTTATTTTTTTTTATTTAATATTATTTAACCGTATTCATTATATATTTATTTTTTATTTGTTTATTTAAATATATATACTTCGTATTTTTATTTTAACAGATAATGTCTAATGTCAGCAGCGACACTGAATATGTATCACTGTCTTCTTCCTCAGACGATAGTTTCAGCAGTATTCCCAATCTTTCAACCACATTAGAGTCACTTTTCTGCACAGTACCTAAAAATTTTAATGTTGTACACATAAATGCACAAAGTGTTCCAGCTCATTACTCCGATATGTTAGCGTCATTTGAGCATAAAAATATACATGCCATTCTAGTGTCAGAATCTTGGTTTAAACCATGTCTCGCTACGTCATCGTATTCATTACCTGGCTTCAAATTAATACGCAATGACCGCATTGGCAGCAGAGGTGGTGGTGTTGCAATTTATCTCCGTGCACACTTTCCGTTTACCATTGTTGATGTGTCAGCGCAACCACCTGCTGCTGATGCTGGTGAGCATATGTTCATAGAAGTTTCTCTCTCCCATACTAAACTACTCCTCGGAGTTTACTACAGTCACTCTTCTGGTGTTGATTATTTTACCTCTTTTGAGACGCTTCTTGAAGTTCACTGTCCGTCTTATGAGCACACCATAATCATGGGTGACTTTAATACATGTCTCCTTAAGAAAGACTCCCGTTCTTCTAAATTAGAATCTATAATTAGGGCTAGCAATCTGACCATCCTTCCCACAAATGCCACGCATTACTTTCCAAATTCAACTCCGTCACTTCTTGACCTGATGATTGTTTTTTCTTCAGATTACGTTGGCAAGCACGGTCAATGTGCGGCGGATGCTTTCTCTTTCCATGATCTGTTATATCTCTCTTATAAAATCCGTCCGCCTAAAGGTAAGCCTAAAATTCTTCTGCGACGTAGTTTTGGTGGTATTGATCTTAATTGCTTACGTAACGACGCCCTTCAAGTTGACTGGTCTGTTGTAGTCAACTCAAGCAGTATTGACGACAAAATTAAAAGTTTCAATAATACTCTGCTAAATTTGTTGGATAAGCACGCTCCTCTCAGACCAGTCAAAATAAAACATCTACCTGCGCCTTGGCTCACTAATGATATAAGAACTTTGATGCATAAAAAAGTTTTAGCCAAAGCACGGTACAAAATGAACTCTAGTGATACAAACAAAATGAAATATGTAGAAAACCGTAATCTCTGCAATAGGTCGTGTAGGAATGCATTACGCCAGCACATTCATAAATCAGTAGAAAATGAAGATCCATCGAAGGTATGGAAGTTTCTTAAAACTTTGGGAGTCGGAAAGCAACGCCATGATACGTTGCCTAATAACATGAATATCAATAATCTCAATCAATTTTTTTCAACATCTACATCTTTTGATGCAAATACAAAAGCATCTACATTGAACTCTCTTTCTACAGTTCCGACTCCCATATATCCATCGTTTGTTTTCCGTCATTTTACTGATAGTGATATTAAGAAGATTATTTTATCCATCTCGTCGAATGCAGTCGGTAGCGATAGTATCAGTCGTAATATGATAATGCTTGTACTTGACGAAATTCTTCCTATTATTCAACATATATTTAATACATCCATTGACAGCTGCACCTTTCCATCTATATGGAAAGAAGCACAAATTATTCCTCTTCCAAAAAAGTCTAATCCCTCTTCTTACTCCGATTTTCGTCCAATTTCCATCTTACCTTTCCTTTCCAAAGTTTTAGAGCGCCTCATATGCCATCAACTTAGTTCTTTCCTAAATTGCAATAATCTCATGAATCCTTATCAATCCGGATTTCGTCCTGGCCACAGTACAGTATCATCGCTAATTAAAGTCACAGACGATATTAGGTTCGGCATAGCTGATAGGCAGGTGACCGTTCTATCGCTACTTGACTTCAGCAATGCTTTTAATAGTGTTGACTACGACTTACTACTTGGAATACTTACCTCTCTTAATATATCTCCTACAGTAATTGAGTGGTTTCATAGTTACCTGTACGGACGCCGGCAACGTATTCGGATTGATGATACTTTTTCATCATGGCAGGTTACGACAGCAGGTGTTCCTCAGGGCGGCGTTTTATCTCCTCTACTTTTTGCTATTTTTATTAACACTATCTCTGATCAACTTACTTCGTCCTACCACTTATATGCAGATGATCTACAAATCTATAGACATGCACACATAGACGAACTGAGGCAATACGTTCTACCAACTCCGATCTGCAAAACATACTTGAGTGGAGTAAATCTTATGGAATTAATGTGAATCCTTTGAAGACTCAGGTTATAGTTATCGGAAGCTCACGGATGATATCCAAAATCGACTGGTTTTGCCTGCCACAAGTCCTATTCGATGGTGTACATTTGAAATTTAACGAATATGTTAAAAACCTTGGGACACTCATTTATAGACAACTGTCATGGGAACCTCAGTTAGCTGAAACCAGTCGAAAACTGTTTGCCTCAGCAGGCTCTCTTCGTAGATTACGTAATCTTCTTCCAATCACCACAAAAACTGCGCTTGTACAATCTCTCTTACTCCCAATACTCGATTATGCTGACGCTAGCTATCTGGATCTTACCGAAGAGCAGCTTAATAATTTAGAACGTTTGCAAAATTTCAGTATTCGTTTCATATTTGGTTTACGAAAGTATGACCATGTGTCTGAATTTCGCAATAAGCTTAAGTGGTTACCTATTCGCCTTCGCCGGAACATGCATATACTATCCATTCTTTATACTATTATTTTTTTCCCTAACACCCCATTGTACCTCAAAAAACGTTTTGAATTTCTTTCTGACTCATCTTCTAGGCCCATACGTTCAACCAAATCTCTAGTTCTAAAGTTTTCTTTATCATCTGAACAGTTTTCGGAAAAATCATTTACGGTGCAAGCTTCTCGTTTGTGGAATGCTTTGCCTTTGCCAGTTCGGCAGGCAAAATCCCTCAACATATTTAAAACAATGGTTAAGGAACATTACCTGTCCAGCTTGTTCACAAACTGCTGAAACTGTTATTATTATTATAATATGTTATATTAATGTTTGAATTCTATATGTTATTAATAATTTTAATTTAGTAAGTATATATTATGTATGTTTTATTTTATGTATGTATATATGTTTGTTTTGTATTTATGTAGGTATTTTATGTTTATTATATTTGATATGTATAGTACATATTTATTTTAAATTATTATCTATCATTATGTTATTTTTATTTTATTTTATTTTTTCTTTGTTGCATACTACCGTTCACAAGTTTACGTTGTCTTATCCATCCAAAGGTTGTCTGTAAGAGATTGCTTTAGCGATAAGACCGCCGATTGTATTGCCACTTCACATATTTAATTATATATAGTTGTAAATGTACACTTCTAATTAACTAATTCTGTTTGCTTTATAACTTCTGTAAGTTATTAATTATGTTTGTAAATGTACTTTTTTTTACTTTTGTTGGTATGCAATAAAGAGTATTCGTATCGTATCGTAATCTTTTATAATGATTTATCTATCGCACAGACTTTTAGCACATGAACAAAGAACCTAGGATGCTAATGCATGACGTAGGGTGCTTACCATTTGAAGTGAAATTCGCCAAAAACGATTACACTCCCAAAAAGTTGTTCCAGATGGGTTTTGGCATTATTTTCGCCATAAACGCTATAAAGCTACTGGAACAGTTTGAATTACCCATAGGCTTAGGATGTACAAGACCAACAGTGATGGATGGACGGTGTTACAAAAAATTTAATGTAAATGTTAATGTAGTGTTGTCAAGACGCGGGCAAGTAATACTATCGACAGTTAGAGATTTGTCAAGATAAAGAGCATTTATTTCAGCTATAATATAGGCTCATTAACTAATTAGATGTTAGGACCTTAGACTTTATACAACACTTTAACATTTATGTTCAATATTCTACATATATCCTTATCTAACAGGGTAATTCTATACATATTTGCTCTAGTAAGACATCATACATCTTACCTCCGCGATCAGAGATGGTCATTGAGTGTCCGGTTTCCAACTCATCGGTGATACGAGTATCCGGTCGACAGGAAGCTTCAATTATTGCCGAAAAAAATTGTGAAGGCGTACATCTAGCTAACTTCATTGTAAGCATAAAAACTTATATGAGAGTTAACGTTTCTGTCTTAAATACCACTGAAAACGAAGTCGAAATCGACAATTTTCAAGTTCAACTAACTTCGTTTGAGCCACAATCTTATTACTTATCGTGACATTATTAACATAAATGTCATGGTGATAAGGTAACATGAACATTTTCTGTTTGATCGTTTTGCCTGTGGTGTTCTGTCACTATTAGTTGTGATGTTATTTGATGCGCTTGATCATCATGTTGTCGTAAAGGTTCATTGAGTTGTTTAGTTTATTTACTGGTTGGTAGAATACAAAACTTTACGACGGATCTTTTGAAGGTTCCGTTTTTTGGTTTTTAGTGTTACCACCCTAACATACCCATCTTTTAATATTGTTACGTTTGCAATGCTAAATTTATGCTAGCTTTGCCTGCTATGAGGATTACATTACAAAATCACAAATATACGATAGGAAAAATTTAAAACATGTGCGGGATTCGAACCCGCGTCCATCCACCCCTTGAGCCGGGGTATGCTCTAACCAATTGAGCTAACATTACATGACGTCATAACTAAAGTTTTTTCTACCGTTCTTTAACCATCATATTGGGATGGAGCGACATCTATAGTACCACTTGCGTTGTACTACAAACATCACGTTTGCACTTGTCCTAAGAACAAAGATTCTACAAGCTGCATTGACATATATTCTAATAATGTGTAGAAGAGATTGTTTTCAAAAAAGTCTTAAGGTTTAGTTTGAACAAACTATATTTTAACGTGGTCAAGCTTTTTGGTAATTTATTATACATCAGTATTTTCGAATAACGACCTTGTTTCTGTACTTCAGCTAATCTGATTTTTGCTACAACCCGAATTTCATTATTTATTTCATTATTTTATTTTTTATAATTCGCTTTTCGTTATTACGCAGATTAAGATGATGAGCGATGATAAATAAAATATATGTGTTTGTCAAAAGTTTAATTAGTTATTAAATCACAATAAATCTGTCTCAATTTTCTTTAAAAAAATAGGAGGTGCATTACCCGAAACCGTAGTTTCTTCATTTTTTATAACTCCAGGATCTACAATATTTTCATTTTCTGAATCATCGTATGTTATTGCAAGCCTGGTCAGAATAATTTTATAGTAAGAGAGGTCTTTGTTATCCTACCATTCATCTTCTTGTACATTTTAAAATTTGTTTTTTATGTTCAAGCCCGGATGAAGGTATTGACGTACTGTTATCTGTTCTCTGCAATAGAGGCTGTACAGCTTCTCTTCTGAGGCGAAAGCAAACTGTTTTGTATTTGGGGCATTTACCCTAGGATTTTTAATCCCCTTATTCGAAATCGTTTGACTTTCGTGACGGTAATGTGCTTAAGGATATAATTACCGTGTTCAGTCTTAGAAATTTTACATACAGTCTTTTATGAAAATAAAAGAGGTCCTGAGTAGCATATATTTCAGAGATTTTGAGTTATGTTTGCATATTTTAGGTAAACCAGCAGCCGAATATCTGATATTTCACCAAATCAGTTATTATCATCAATATTTAGAAGCAACTGAGAAAATTAAAAAAAAAACCTAATATTACTTTGCTCGAACTGGGCATCGAACCGAAAACCACATACAAAGCAGCCGCGCTGGAGATCTCTAGTCCAATGAGACAGTCACTTTAAAATCCAAATAAATTTCATAAAGCAATGTGGTGGCATCCCAGTGACTAGTTTAGAGTATGGTAGGTACTAACAAAGTTTAACTTACAATTTACACCTTTTCTCTGCTTTCTTTAGCTTTGTCTTTATGTTATTTAGTTTCCTGGCTTTATCAGGTTAAACATTTTTCACATTTTTGTCCATTTACACTAATATAAACGAATTAAAATGAATTTCAATAACAGAGCCACACCAAGTCAGTCATTAATTAAAATACTAATGGCCGCCATGATGGCCAATCGGACTGATTTGATTGGACGGTTTGGTCTTCTTTGGACTTAATGAATTTTGAAAGAAAATGAAGTTTTGTTACGTGATTTTAACAGCAAATTAGTGGACATATTTGAAATTGTATACTTTTAGAATGTTTAGATTTAAGTTTTATTTAATGTGACGTAAAAAAGTTGATTTTTGAGTATGAAGGACATATTGGTGTTTGATATTTGTCAACTCAATTTGCATCATGAATTAAGACGACGTCATCAATTTCAATATTGTTTTGTAGTTTTTGCCATTTGGATCGTGCTGTTCCATTGCTGTGATCAGCGTTCCTTGGTTGGTTAGAAGATATTGAATTTTTAAAAAGTGGTAAATTGGAAACATCTTATCACTGTCACTGCCCCTTTGGAGTTGGTAAAAGTGAAACCTTTTATCAAATCTTTGATTTTAGAAAATATACAGAAATAATAGGGTGCTAGGTCGGGTGACGAGTTGTACTTTTGCGGAAGCTAAAAATGACTTAGTTTTGTTGGCCGTATGTGAAGAAGCGTTGATTGATTGATTAAGAACGGCTAAGCAAACTTCACTACGAGCGCTTCAAAAAGGTTTCCAAAATATTGTTATTTACTCGTTTATGAAAGTTATTCCCGAATTTTTCATATCCTTCTCGTATAGCTTCTCCACCATTTTACAACACACCATGGTAACTATTTTTGCAGAATTAAACAACGCAAAAGAACGTTGATAAATTAGGTTGAAAATTACACATGACGAAATGAAAGCGCAGCACGGTACACCTTTTAAACCCCGCCCGCCATGGTATAGTTTGCTCTGTTTTTTTTGAGCTTGAATTACATTTCTAAACATATTTATTCGTAGTTCACGGCTTTGGTGCAGGCCGCCGCGATGAGATGGTTTATAAAGTAGCAATAAAAAAGATTTATTCTTTATAATTTATAATGTACAAACCATATAAGTTTAAGGACTAAAATAAAAAAGTGGCGAGTGAGATGAGAGCAATGTCTATTGTCTATGGAGACAACAATACGAAAGAAGTGTTTACAGGTTTTTTGAAAAGTGCAGCCGTAAAGAGCGTTGAAATCACAAAGTACTATGTATATTGTTTAATTAATTTATTATCTCTCTATTGTAATAAAGGAAGGTCGGAGCTTCTAAGTTATTATTGTTAACTGTTTTAAAATGCTATAACCTACAAAGTTGCGATGTAAACATAAGTTTGCACTCTAATCAATTGGCTGCTGTACCCAGCAGTACAAGGATAATATGCTGGTGAAGTGCAACACCAGTTGGATCTCGGCACGTACGCACTAATCTGTGCGATGGGCCACCCAAAGTGTGGACAATACTACTAAATAATATCCAATACTAGTCTTTTTCTAATCCTATAATTTCATTTAGTAGTTTCTGAGAAATTTGTAACCATCAATTACCAAGTAACTCTTGATGGAGCCTACTTTTCACTATAGTTTTTTCTTACAGACATAGCAGGACTCTAATGCCCAAGGCAATGCCTATGCGTCTTTTTAATACATTAACAACAATATACAGGGATTGTGACTGATCGCTCAAGAAGGAACAAACTATATTTCATCGCAGATCGCAGTTTAAGATGGCAGTTCTTTAGAAGGTGCTGCTGCCCACCTTCCAGTATTTTTCCCTTAGTTGCGTCTTATGACACCCACGGGATGATATGGGGAGGGTCAATTCTAACCTGACACCTCAATACTACTTGATCCAAAACGAAAATTATAAAATTCTATAGTAATAAAATTATTTTTACTCACATGCATAACTAGTGATAGATAACTTTAATAAGTTTCTTACTGATTTAAAGTTACTGCATATCCGATGAATTATTATTTGTAATATTGATGAAAACTAACTGTTGGTGTAATTACTAGTAGGTAGCATTAAATATAATAGAGATGTTTTCAAAGTATTAAAATATGTTACATAAATATTTAATATTATTTCCTGTACTATTCATTTTCATCAGCACCATCATATTGTAAATGTTGCAGTAAGTAGTAGTAAAATTAAAACAAAATATTATAGGAAATCACATGACAATTTTAATTTTTCAGGATACTTCCGCGGTACTCTGCTACTCAACATAACATTATCACAGAAATACCAGGAGATGACAGTTTGAAATAAAATAAAAGTTTAAAAAATTGGTTTTTATTTTAGTATTTTATGTGTTTTAATTTTGTAGAGTTCTTTTGGCATGTTAAACATCATATTTAATATAGATGTGTTGGTCATTAGAGAATACCGGGAAATAGGCTTACATAAGTCACACAACTGAAAATTATAATTAATTAAGTTATAAAGTTCATACTTATACTTTTCTTCAATTCAATTAACAAGATTAATTAAATCATTCTTCATCAACAGCTATTATGTCTACCATTGAACAAAGGCCTATCCAATTTTCAACTTTCATCGCCTCTTTCGACTCGCCCATGAAAATATGGGGAGGAACAAAGAGCTATTATTATATAGGGTCATAAAAATCATGTACTGCAAACTGTAATGGTGTACCCATCCCTGAACACACATTAGAATAAGGTATGACTTATTACAGTAAGCATCTAGGTACCAGTGTCCGTTTCTTGCTAGCATTTTCTGATCTCATTCAAAAACCCTGCTTCAGGACAAGCACGGCTTCATTACCAAAAGGTGTAAATAATATTTTCTAACCTACCTCCATAAAAATTGATTTGTATTAATATCTTTAGCCTTCTTCACCACAAAGTATACGTAAAATCTTTGTGTGCCCCCCTCTATTGCTGACATCCTTAATAATGTGCCCAAAATGAGTATTTTATGTAATTGTTTCATCCATTAACATATTGTACAGATAGACTATATCTTATACAAGCCAGGGTTATTGTCATAAAGTCGAAAATTCAGAGAAAAATTTCAACATAATCAAGAGATGGATAAATGCTACTGATCATCGACAAACCCACTTGTATAAGGTAGAATGTAGTAACACTATCAAATTTGATCACATCAATGAACCATGCTTAACTGGAGAATTGTTAAAAAATTATAATATAAACCTAATGTGTATTCAGTTATTATTTTATTATATATCAGTTTTTATTTTATCAACTTGATAATGATAATATATGAAACTCCAGTCTAGTATTAAATTCTTGCTCCAGTCCACAGGTTGTTATGAAAATTTGTTCCCATACCTAACACTTTCTCATATCAACCCCTTCCATAAATTAAATATGTACCTAGTTTATTCAAGTAAATTTATGTGGGATGGGCACTCATAATATTTTAGAAAGGTTCTTAACCCTATAATATTATAAGGATTGACACACCGCATACTTTATTCTTACATGAATGTTTTTGCTGTCATGCATATATTTCCCACAATAAGGTAGTTGGAATTGCGGTATGAATGTAGCATTGTCAGTTCCCACACTGTGTAGGTACAGCAAATGCGTAATATTATAAAAAAATAAGCTTTAGAACAAAGTAAACGTCCCAAAAACTTAATTTTGATAAAAAGCTTATGTTTCGTAACAGTAATATATTGATTGATAAAATGATGATATGAGAATTTTTGTATCTGTGTAGGCGAATATAGGATTTTTATATAAAAAGTGTTATATTTATTTCACAAATTGTGTAATTACATTTGAAACAGTGGCCCCGACTTGCCTATTTTTTCCACTTATGTAATCCATGGTTGCTGAATGTGGCATTCATTTTGTAATAGACTTTAAAAAGAGTGCTTGATAAAAAAGTACAATGTTTTCTACTTTGACTTTTATTCCTTAATATTACAATTACAATGAAGAAAAACCAGTTATTAAATAAAAAAGTATGTAACATGTTGATTGGTGGTCTGCCTGCAACGTCAGTGGACTAAAATGCACATTTCCAAATGCTGGCTACAAACAGATTGACACGCAGTGAATGAGTATGTTAAAATTTGCACAACTTTCCTGTATTTGAGAGTCCCCAGTTTGCCACATATTGATGATTGATTTATGATCTGAATGGATGTGCCAACACTGATAGTATTGTAGAAGTTAGCTCTTATTAAAAGATCTTTAGAACAGTTCAAAATTTATTTTGATTTAAACATGTTGTACTTGTATACTACCAAGTTCCTTTCATGCTGGTATTACCATATATTGTGTCCTTTACAGTATTCTGTTCCACCATCCTTTTACACCAGGCTACCTCAAGTAGCGTTATAAATTCATATTCAATATCAGCATCCCTTTTCTTAGTTAGTAGAAGCTTAGTAGCTTAGATATACTGGATCCTACTAGCTTTGTTACTAGTAAATTGCAGGTTCCGATATGAAATCATGGGCATATTAAGCAGCCTGTTGTGACTGGAATCTCAAACACACAAATTGCACTTGAAACACCTTGATGTGGCTAGAATGCAATCGGCAAAAAGATTAAACATGAGTTGGGAATGCATACGAGCAAAATAATTTGTTTGTGCGGTTCTTAACCCTGGAATCATAAGTCACACACGCACGCACATGCGAGGCGTTAGAGTATTTAGTAGTGTAAGCTTAAAATACCAAAGATTACTTGTAATACTCGGGTTTTATTTATCAATCGTTCACATTTTTATTTTGTAGGAATTTTCCAAATCACATAAAACCAACCAATGAAAATTGAGCACAGAACACAGAAAAAATAAATATTGAACGTTGAATGGAAATATTGTCTGCGATCAAGGGTGCGTACCATTTGGAGTTAAATTCGCCAAAAAGGTTAAAACGATCACACTCCCAAAAAGTGGTTCCACTTGGGTCTTGGCATTATTTTCGCCATAAACGCTATGAAGCTACTGGAACAGTTTGAATTCCCTACATCTTATGTCAAAAGTGATAAAAGTGGCAAATTTTAGTGGCATTCTTAGCGTTCTTATCCTAAATGGAAAAGGGGAGAACAGTTACAAATGATCACAGTGATCACCACCATAGATGCAGCATGTAGTCAACATTATCGAAAATAACGAAACTGGCGTCAAATGGAATACGCCCCAAAGGATACTGGAACGTGCAAACGAGGCTCTTTTTTTGACATATCTTTATAGTCTATGATGTACACGTATTATTGGCTGTACATTATCGCCCTGTGCAAAAAGTGTCCGGCCCGTATTTCACGGCCAATAATGCACACCCAATAATTCATGTACATCAAATTGCTTCTATTTTTTGGTCGCGTATTATTGGCCGTGTAATATCAGCCCGTGTAGATAATGCACAACCAAATATTGTACGACCCGTATTGTACACCCCAATAATACGAAGCCAGTCCACGTAATATTGGACGCGTATTATTGGCTGTGCATTATTTGGTCGCGTATTATTGGTCGTACAATATAGGGACTCGAACGACCTACTTGTGAAAAGATTTTCCTTTCCTCCTATTCCTTCCCTAATAAATCGAGGTGGTCCTTATTGAGGATCACTAGTTAAACTCTGGGCTTTATTAAGAAAATAGTAACCAAAATGAGTAAAATACTACCAACGGCTGCTAAACTATTCGGCGGAAACAACATAACGGTGGGTTAGGTTTTTCCAAAAAATACTTTATTTACAATTCTTTCTCGTCATACCTTATAAATATGTTCAGTTCCGTGAAAAGTGGTGTGATTTTGTTTATAGAAAGTGGTTGCACCTGCTGGTACAACATCCAAAGCAAAGTACAGCACAAAGAATGAAGCTACATTTGAAATTAAGGTTCGTAAATCATTAATCATATCTCATTTTAATACTAACATCTTAATTTTTCTTTTTAATCTTTGTTTTAAAATATTCTTTGATCTTCTTGGTGAAGTGGTAATGATAGTAAATAATTATGTAACTTAACCTTCAAAATGTCAAGTGTAGGCTATGTTTTGATGTAAGACTTACAATATGCAGTTGACATTCAAATCCTTACGCATATGCACTGATAAATTATTATAAGTTTTGTCATATTTCAAGAATTTCTTCCATTGTATTGTTTTTATTATCATGAAGCAGATGTTTTCTAAGTACTTTTTTGGAGGAATTTATTTGTTATCTGTTTTAGTAGTTGAGAAGCAATACTACTTGTATACATAGTGTGTCATAGAACATGGTTGTCTTCAAACTCATTATCTAAACCTAACCTATTCAAGCCTTGCTCTAGCTAGAGGGATTTCTGTAACAGATTATTTACATCTGATAGGTTAGTCTTCAAACTACTAACTTATCTGTGATAACAAGTAAATGTGTCAGGTTATTAGGCTCAACATAAGCCATATAACTTCCTTGTCTTTCTGAATACTTGGAAGTGTAAATTATTATGTAGACAAAGCAAAGGCTATTAAACTTATTTCATGACTCATGATGTAAATTTATAATTTTTAGCCTTATAAACTCCATAAATTGGAGAAAGGCCCTGTTACATCAGCCACCTTGACTGCAGAAGATGCAATTAAAATCTATGAGCAGTTGGCTGCCTTACGAAGAATTGAAACAGCTGCTGGCAACTTATACAAGGAGAAAATTATCAGAGGATTCTGCCATTTGTATTCAGGTATAGTAACAACTAAAAACCTAAATAAATGCAACATAATAATCTTTGTTTTTTTACCTTAAAAATTGCATTAACCCTTTAGCCACCAGACTTTATATCAGTTGTTGTGCCACTAGCATCCGGCAAGTTTATTGAATTATAAATAGCTATAATAATAGTGACATTTTACTATTATATACTCTTGGACACAAATTTACACAATATGTTGTGCCACTAACACTTGTCACCATCAAATAATGCCGATTCATCAATTGGTAACCGTGACTGGACCAGCCCACCGCTGTTGTTGTATAATCACAATTTGATAGATGATATTTTTCGAAACTTTTTATTTTATAATATTATTTAATGAGTATTTAAAGTAATTCATATCCTAATCTTTTAATATACCTTTTTTTATTAATTAATTATCATAAAACTTTTAATATATAAGCATTTTCTGTGGTACTCAGCTGTACATGGGTCTACACACAGATAAACTTTGCATTTTTGGCACAAGAGACGAGTGTAAGTCTGTTTCAGTCCATCTTTTTTCTCAATTTGTAATATCAATGGGCCAATCATACATGATTCCTAGGAAGCCACTGTTTTTAAATTGTGGTGACTGGGAATTTGTAGAAGAATATCCTATCAATTTTGGAGTAAAATGCAACCACAGCAACTATGAATAAGAATACATACACATGCAACACCCTGTTTAACTAATCACAGAGATTCCAGGGCATGTGGACGCGCATTCCTATCACGTCACACCCACCGAAATAGTTTCATATTCTTAATAAGACATCTCTGCCTCTGCTATTTATATCAAGTTACGACAAAAATGATCACCGTGAATCAGGCCACTGTACACAATCGAAGGCCTCCGTCTATTAAACATAACAAAACAGGGCTCATAAATTCTCGAATTTTGATTGGCGGACGTTTAGAATTTGTTCACCTGTTCCTTTATGCTCATTCTTCTGGTATTTGCAAATTGTTTTAATAATGAAAATATTTCAGTGTTCGGTGCTTATCATCACCTACCAATATCAGAGATATTGATCAAGGCTAGCATATTATACTAACTGCCGTACCCAATTAACTAGCATTAAATTTTTCTCTTTGTACTTACTTTTACACGTGGCGTGCAGGGTTATAATTGCATCCTCCTATTTCGTCCTGTTCAAGCCGTAATCGACGGTAAAAGGAAAAATATCAGAAGGTGGGTAGCAGTGGCTTCTGAAGAACTGCCAACTTACACTGCAATCCCTAAGACGCCGGCCAAGCGAGGAGATTATGGCCGATGGGAGTGTTTTAACAGCGGATGTATAACAGCTGTTGTTTTTGACATTATATAATGCTAATTAGTCCTGAGTGCAGAATAACATATTAAAAAAAACGTTTAGGACAAGAAGCAGTAGCTGTAGGCATGCACGCGGCAATGCGTGACGTAGATTCTGTGATTACGGCGTACCGCTGTCACGGGTGGACGCACCTGATGGGCGTGAGCTTGGCCGGCGTGATGTGCGAGCTGACGGGGCGCCGCTCAGGCTGCAGCCGCGGCAAGGGCGGCTCCATGCATCTCTACGGGAGGAATTTCTACGGTGGAAACGGCATCGTCGGCGCACAGGTAAACCCACTAGATACCCTTAATTTAAGTTCATAATTCCAACATTTGTGTAAATGTGTGCATTTGTGCAACCCATATCCGTAATGACTCCCACATACTTTACAAAATGGAACGCGATCTTCAAAACTGTACAGATTTCCTTCCACCATACACACTAATATAGATCGAAAGCTATCTTTAAGGTTGAACTGCCGGTCACTTCTCCATACAAACGTCGTAGGGTGATCACTCCCTTAGATTTTAAGTCCAGACTTGAGCGTAATACCGATTGATATCGTCATTATCTAGGTTTGTATGATGCCAAAATTTTGAAAAGATAATTAAGTTGCAAGTTATGAGCCTCGAAAACTTTATATGAAAATGTTTCGAGGCTCATAAATCTCGAGATCAGTCGGTATTATGCTTTATTTTGGACCTAAATCCTCAAATAAGGGAGTGATCACCCTAAGACGTTTGTATGGAAAACGGGCGGGTCAGTTAACTTATATTTTAGTACCTACACTGTATGCACGGTTGTAGGACACGACCAAGCAGAGCGTGGTCTAGGTGAAACATGACAGCCAGCAGGCGCACACGCTCCGTTTCCATTTATCTATTTGATTTTTGATTGAATCTCCGTTCGAATGCACAGTTATGAAAAATCGGTTCTATCTGCCATAGATACGGTGTGATTGATAATTTCCGTCCGACTGTACAGTTCAGATCGCATTCGATTTTGTAAAATGTGTGACAGGTGTAAGATTTTAATAAAGTTTGGTATATGCATAGGCTTAGCGTAGCGAAAAAATCCTAGGTCTATGGGTATATGTATTCTTTAGTAGTTGGAATAGTTATTTATGTAAGTTTATAGGATACCATTCACATTAACGTAATGACTCCCACATACCTTGTCAGGCTCGTAATATTATTCCAGTTGCATTTGATATAATTTTTCCGCTTTATACATTTCATTTTATTGTGTACATTGCTATATAGGTTTATTTTACAGCAACTTATATCAAAATTTATAAATATATATATAGCTATTATTATTATTTATTATCATATTTTATATTACATTATGCATTTATTTACTATATGTAGTTATAGTTATCATAACAACTTATTTCTTTTCTCTTCTGTTCTTCTTGTAGTTTCCTTTTGCTTACTTAACCTATTTATTCACCCCTTGATGCACATACACCTTCTCAAACACCCTCGCTGGATGACTGGTAGACAATGCCGAATATTAATATTATGTAAAGAACTCTCATACAGTTACCGCTTTGATTTCGGACTCATCAAGTCACAATAAACAAAACACGCACAATCTTTTGAATTCAATTGGATTGGTTAATTGATTTGGCGCTTAGAAATGATCGCATTCGATTGTTCGCGTCAAGGTAATGTTGTTGCGACGCACGGTAAACTTTAAACCATGCCCGCTGCGGTAAGGTTTGCTTTCTGCAGCTATTTTTTTTAGCTTGATTTAGATTTTGATGTATCAACATCAAAATCTAAATAAACTTACCTACTAGTTTCTGATGGACAGAGTAGAGGTTTTAACCAAATTTCATGTAGATCAGACTAAATTAGATTTGTAATATAAATTATATTCAAATATATTTTCTGGCTATCGCTCTTATGGTTATTTCATCGTAGTATCTAAAATAAGATCGCGCGCGTGTAGCTCTTTAGAGCAAAATTATTCTACCACTGCTGGTCGCATATCCACATCCACTAAACAACCATTAATAATGACCGGGTCATTTATGTCTTGTCTTGTTTGTCTTTTACTCTGTAATCTTTCATAATATTGTTATGCATTATTTTTCTAATTTTCTTTTATTTTTGAGTGTTTAGTTTTCTATTTAAATAATCTGGTGTATTTATTGTATAGACACAGCTGGCGGGTGGACAGCCACCAATAAGCAGTAATATCGTTATATTTTTATATACGTATTGTATTTGTTATTTAATATTTTATAGATTTAGGTTTTTATATATATATTATAGTATAGTATTTATTGTAAATGTATAAATCACAATCAGATAGTGATGATTTTCATTCCATTTGTTCATCAGATAGTTTTTGTAGTATTCCGAACCTGTCAAATTTTATCGATTCCGTGTTGGTCGATGTTTCTAAAAATTTTAATGTTTTTCACATCAACGCTAAAAAGCATTCCGGCGCATTTTTCCGATATGTTGGCGTCTTTCGAACATTCTCAAATCCATGCTATCCTGGTATCCGAATCTTGGTTAAAACCGTGCCTTCCTTCAAAATTGTATGCGTTACCTGGATTCACACTTGTTCGTAATGATCGCAAGAGCAGTCGTGGTGGTGGTGTTGCCATCTATCTCCGTTCACATATCTCTTATTCCATATTAAGTATGTCAACACAGCCACCACCTCCCAGCTCGGGTGAGCATCTTTTTCTGGAAGTTATACTCTCGCACACAAAAGTACTCCTTGGCGTATATTACTCACCCTCCTGCAAAATTAGTTTTTTTTCTTCTTTTGAAAGGCTTTTAGAAGATCTAACCCCTTCTTGCGATCATTCTATTATCATGGGTGACTTTAACACATGTTTGCTTAAGCAAGATTCCCGCACAATCTCTTTTGAATCTACAGTCACGGCAAACAATCTTACCATCCTACCATTAACTGCTACACATAATCCCCCCAATTCCACCCCATCTCTTCTCGACCTAATGCTCGTTTCTTCTCCAACACACGTAAAAAAACATGGCCAGTGCGCAGCGGACGCCTTCTCTCATCATGACCTAATCTATCTTTCGTACAAAATTCGTCCTCCCAAAGCCAAACCCAAAATCCTTCTGCGGCGCAATTTTGGCTGTATTGACTTAGAGAGTTTGAAACACGATGCTCGTAATTTAGACTGGTATGGTGTTTTTAATGCTGAGTCTGTAGATGCTAAAGTCACAATTTTTAACGATATTATTACGAATCTTTATGATAGACATGCTCCCTTGAGACCAGTGAAAATAAAACACTTACCAGCACCTTGGCTTACACCCGACATCAGGTTACTTACGAATAAAAAAATTGTTTCTAAAGCCAAGTATAAGTACAATCCTACCGATGAAAATAAAGAAAAATATACAGAACGTCGCAATCACTGCAATAAAGAATGTAGAAACGCGCAACGCCGACATATTCATAGTTCTCTTGAAAATGAAGATCCTTCAAAGGTATGGAAATTTCTTCGGTCATTAGGAGTTGGTAAATCTCGTAATAGCGATATTCCTAAAGATTTAAAAATTGATTCACTTAATCAGCACTTTTCCTATTCTGCCAACTTTGATGGCCCTACAAAAGCTGCAACACTAGTTCATCTTTCATCCATTCCAACTCCTGACTATCCTTCGTTTGTCTTCACGCAATTAACTGATTCTGATGTTAAGAGAAACATACAAGCCATTTCTTCCGATGCTGCTGGCAGTGACTGCATTACCAGAAAAATGATAATGTTGGTGCTCGACGAAATTTTGCCCGTTATCCAGCATATCCTCAATTATTCCATTGCCCACGGTACGTTCCCTTCCAAATGGAAAGAGGCGCAGATCATTCCTTTACCTAAAAAAGTTAATCCTTCCACTTTCTCCGATTACCGTCCAATTTCTATCCTTCCATTTCTCTCGAAACTCCTTGAACGCTTAGTACACCAACAGCTCACATCCTTCCTTATCAAAAATAACCTCCTTAACCCATTCCAATCTGGATTCCGTCCAGGGCACAGCACTGCCTCAGCACTGGTCAAGATAACTGATGATATAAGGCATGGTATGGATAATGGACAACTCACAGTTTTAACACTATTAGACTTTAGTAACGCCTTCAATAACGTAGATTTCGACGTACTCCTAGGCATTATGTGTTCTCTTAACATATCTCCAATGGTTATTGCCTGGTTTCGTAGTTACCTGTATGGACGCCGGCAGCGTGTACGCGTCGATGAGACTTTCTCATCGTGGTGTATTACGGCAGCAGGTGTACCTCAGGGCGGCGTTCTATCACCTCTCCTTTTCTCGATTTTTATAAATTCAATTTCCCACCAGTTATCTTCTTTCTACCATCTTTATGCAGATGATTTGCAAATATACGCTCAGGTTCCTCTAAACGAGTTGCCAGCAGCGATCGAAATAGTCAATTCTGATTTGCGACGAATCTCTGAATGGAGTAAATCTTATGGTCTCACGGTCAACCCGGCGAAAACACAGGCAATTATCATTGGCAGCTCAAGAATGGTTTCCTTGATTGACTGGTTTCGCCTTCCACATGTTATCTTTGATGGACAAGTTATAGATTACAGCACCACAGTTAAAAATCTAGGTATCATCATGGATAGGAAATTATCTTGGGTACCACAGCTCGCTGAAACTAGCCGCAAAATCTTTGCTTCCGCTTCTTCTCTAAGAAGACTCCAAAATTTTTTACCAATCACAACTAAAATTGCGCTCGCACAATCACTTTTACTCCCAATTCTCGACTACGCTGACATATCATATCTCGATCTAACTCAAGAACAGCTTGATAAACTAGAACGCCTACAAAATTTTTGTATTCGTTTCATATATGGCCTCCGCAAGTACGACCATATATCCGAGTATCGCAAAAAATTGAATTGGTTGCCCATTCGATTTCGCCGGAATGCACATATTCTAAATCTTCTATACAGTATTCTCTTTGTTTCCAGTACTCCTACATATCTAAAAAAGTGTTTTGTGTTTCTCCATGTCACCCATAATCTGTCCTTACGTTCTTCCAACACTCTCCTACTTAAAATCCCCCCTGATAGCTCTCAGTACTACAGCAAGTCCTTCACAGTACAGGCTGCACGACTATGGAATGCTTTACCACTAGAAATCAGACGTGCCAAATCGATTGGAATTTTTAAAATAATGGTAAAAAATCACTACTTATCCAGTATATAACATTGTAATTATTTGTTTACATTATGTGTAATATATGTAGATGCATATTTAAGTAATTTGTTATATAATATGTGCTATTTAAAGGTATGTTATTTATGTATGTATAACTTTAGTATATATATATATATATATATATATATATATATATATATATATATATATATATTTATTATGTATATATGTAGGTATTTATTTATTTATTTATCACGTATTAGATTTATGTATCTGAATTTAATTATCTAACATTAATTTATTGTTCACCACCGTCTACCTAGTCCCTTATTTCTGTCCATCCAAAGGTTGTCTGGTAGAAATCGCTACATAGCGATAAGACCGCCCATTGTACTGCCATAGGATAATTAGTCTTAATCAATGTAATTTACTTTTACTTGGTAAACAATAAAGAATTTTTGTATTGTATTGTATTGTATGTCGTTTTAATAATGACTTGACGTTTAATATACAGTGTTATTGGTAAAATGCTAACAACCTCTTAGTGTTGACTTCTGCTAGTCCTACCAAGCATTATGTGATGAAACAATTTTTAGAATATTTTATTTTTTTCTTGATTATGTGTTTTTGACGAAATAAGCAAGAGCAACCTGATGTAAAAGTCTCCTGTGCCTGTAATTTAATATTTCGTTCAATATATTTCTCAAAATGTTTGTTAGGACTAGCAGAAGTCAACCCTAAGAGGTTGTTAACATTTTACCAATAACCCTGTATAATAATAAATAAAAATGTTGGTAATACTAAACGACTTTGCAGGCGCCTCTTGGTGCGGGTATTGCGTTTGCGCACAAATACCGCGGCGACGGAGGCGTGTGCTTCACTCTATACGGAGACGGAGCTGCCAACCAGGGCCAGCTGTTCGAGGCATACAACATGGCCAAGCTGTGGGACTTGCCCTGCGTGTTCGTTTGCGAGAACAATGGATATGGTCAGTGATAAAATAGTTTTTTTTATAATGATTACAAGCACTATCGTTTGCTAAGCAAAAATCACATTGACAAATGGAAAACTTTATAGTTATTGAACACTTCAATCCTAGAATCCGTCGCTTCCTCAGGTTTCATTACTAGTACTTTGCAGCCTAGCATAACAAATAACTATTAAATCACAATTACAAATTATTGGAGCACCAAAAGTTTTGTCCTGTGTGGGAATCGATGATCGAAGAAAGTATTGAAATGCGAGGAATGAGGAAGCGACGGATTCTAGGATTGAACCATGTTCACTAATTTTGAAGCAATGATGGCCGAGCGGTAATAGCTATGGACTGCCGTGCCGAAGTACCCTGGTTCGATCCCCACCGCCGGCTTGAGCTTCACCGCATGGTGGAAGGGCATTTTGCGATTGCCCGCCTGGCTAGCTACCACCCTCAAGTAGAAAGTCTGTCGCCAAGCACCGAAAGGTGTGTTCCGGCAGTAGTCCTTGAAAGCCTGCGAAATTACGGGCACAATGAGACTTAACAACTATGTCTCAATGTGACGGGCGCAGTGCAATTCGTGACTTGTGATGAATTGCAACTGTTATAGGCAGAGGTTAGTCCACTTAACATCAGGTGGACCTCGAGCTTGTTCAATCACAATAAAATAATAATAATAAATAAAATAAAAACAAAACCTATTCCACACTAAAAGATATAAAACACTTTATTGTGCAGATTTCAAATGACAAACAAAACCAGTGTTTTCGAGCATTTCCGAGCTTGTGGAGTAAAATTTTTCTTCGTTCTGCAAGGATGCACAGATGTTAGTTGTTAATTTCAAGTATAGAATCCTGAGCGTACCCAAAGGTTTCAAAGGCACGGAGACTCAAAATAACTTTGCTGCCGAGCTAAACACAATATTTCACCTCATCCCAAGAAAATGCTAGGTGCAAGAAATATAGCATAAATACTGTAGTAAATTTGAGTTAATTTATAGTAAAAATTGAAGCAAAATAACTATAATTTACACTTCACAATCTTCACATATACTGTTACACCAATATTTAATTTTTACTTATTGACTAAGCTAAGCGATTTGGACCTACATCAATACAATATGAGTAAAACGAATAAAGAAGAAAAAAAACTAATTTCCTTGAGAGCTAGTGAAATAATAGGCAAAATGAGACTTAACAGGTATGTCTCAAAGTGATGGGCGCAGTGCAGTTCGTCACTTGTGATGAAATGCATCTGTTATAGGCAGAGGATACCGCCTAACATCAGGTGGGCCTCGCGTTTGTTCCATCACAATAAAATACAAAAAAAATAATTGTACCTACAGTATGGCTTTTTCCCACCTTAACGTAATCTCCAAGCACTGATTTTCAGTCGTGGCAATCTGATGTTGTTTGTATAGGAGATTGTATGATTTGTAGGCATGGGCACGAGCGTGGACCGTTCGTCGGCTAGCACGGAGTACTTCTCGCGCGGCGACTACGTGCCCGGCATCTGGGTCGACGGGATGGACGTGCTCGCCACGCGCGAGGCCACGCGCTTCGCCATCGACTACTGCACGCAGGGGAAAGGTAAAGGAAACATGCAATACAATCTTTACTACAGTTTAGTGATATTTAGTAGGTATATTACTCGTAGTAACAGCAGAACTCTTTAGTACCAGTAGAACTTCTTAGTATCAATAGATTTGTTTAGTAACAGTAGAACTTTTAAGTAACAGAACTGTTTAGTAGTTATAGAACATTGGTTTGCTCAGTGGTATTGGCTATGGACTGCCGCGCAGCAGGTCGAATCCCGCCGTGGACTTCACCGCATGGTGGAAGGGCATTTTGCGAATGCCCGACTGGCTACCGACCACCCTCAAGTAGAAAATCTGGCTATGTTCGCATTACTGAGTTCCGGTTTGATGGGTGCCGGTGAAATTGACACATGAAACTTAACAACTATGCCTCAGAGTGATGAGCGGAGTGCAGTTCGTCACTTGTGACGAAATGTATCTTTTCTTACAGATGATGAAATCCGTTGTAGAGGCGGGCAGACCCGAGCATGCTTGTTAAAATACAAGATCATATTGACAGTGGTCATTAGATATGACCCGTATGTATAAGTAAAATTGGGCGTGTGTTTGACGCCACTCATCCTTATATTATATATAGCTGAATGGGATTTGATGAAATTTGGTAGAATGCTCTGGTCCTGGATTAGGACTTTTTTCTCGATTAAATGAGCGTTCCTGAAGGAACGCGATCGCGATCGAAGTAATCGAGGGTGGGCAAAGTTGCCGGGTGTGGTTTATCTAACATGTATCTAACTGGTAATGGGTTGGCATTAGCATTTGGACTGCCTTTGAACCTACGATGGCTTATATAGGTTGTCTTAATGCTTTCACTTGAAGCGCTCGTTGCGAAGTTTGCTTAGCTGTTCGTAAGCGATCAGCAAAGTTAAGCAAAGTCCGCCGCGGTTATGAGATGGATGGGTGACCGCTAGTGAAATTACTACTGAGTGCTACCGTGTAGACATGCGCAAAATGAGTCAGTAAAAAGAAATGAATGAAGTATATCCATTTGCTCGGTGAAGTAGTCCACTCATTTAGTTCAGTACTTCATTTAGTTCAGTAGCTCTGAACGAGTCAATACGATATCCAGCTCGTGTAGTGTGAGTGGTAAGGTATTAAATGAAGCAGTTCTGATTTGTAAAGTGCAATATCAGATATATTCTATCACCTTCATAAAAAAAAACTTTATTTCATAGCACATTTTTGTATTTTGATTTTCCTTCATACTTTATACAGGCTTAGGGCATTGAACCAAGAAACCTATGTTTTCATGACTGATTAATATATTTAACTTTAATTAAATTTAATGAATTTGGAATTCTAGTCGAAAATGGAAATTAGAAACAAACAAAACAAACAATCATTTTTGGCGAACATAAATGTACATTATCCGTGAAAAGTTTAGTTTTGATTGCATTGAAGAAAAAAAGAGAGAGTTGCAGGCAGGCAGATGCCTCAGCTAACTTACGAAAGCAAGGCGAGCAATAACAAACTAGGTGAACGCCGTAACTCTCATTTTTCTATTTAGGGCCATGCACGTGAGCAAGACACATTATCCTTCGATCAGTAGGTACGTGAATACTGAACGAAATGAAGTAGAGACACGTTTGAATGAGTGGCGAAGGAATGGACTACATCAACTTGCAAAGTGAAGTAGTTCATTTCCTTCAGTCGTTCATGAACTACCGATGTCTACACCGTGCTTCGGAGAACACGTTAAGCCGTCGGTCCCGGTTGTCGTCTTAGGATGGCAGTCGTTATAGCATGGTGGTAGGGTATTTTGCGAATGTCCGCCTGGCTAGCTACTCCCTCAGCAAGGCATCAGGCAGCTAGCCCTCAAGTAGAAAATCTGTCGCCAAGCACCTAATGGTGTGTTCCGGCAGCTGTCCTTGAGAGCCAGTAATTCTAGGTTAGCCTGAACAAAATCTTCGACCACATCGTCACTTACCATTAGGTGAGATAGTGGTAAAAAAAAAAATATTGCTTTATGTAGTGTATACAGTTCGTATTGTTTTGTTAATAAAGGCATAGCGTCGTTGGTTACAAAATATCTAGTTCATTATGAAAAAGTAGAACAAAGCGTGTACATGTTTTCGTCTACCTTGTGAAATGACTGTTTGAAATTGTAAAATTATTTGCCAATAAATTTCAATCCAATTCAATGATTCTGAATAGCACAGCTAATAGCTAATAATAAGAATGATGTATCCGCAGGTCCGCTAGTGATGGAGATGGAGACGTATCGCTACTCGGGCCACTCGATGTCGGACCCCGGCACGTCGTACCGTACCCGGGATGAAGTACAGGAAGTGCGCCAGACGAGAGACCCCATCACTAGCTTCAAGGAGAAGCTGCTTTCCAACGAGCTCGCCACGCCAGAACAACTCAAAGTAAGCAGTTGTTAAAAAAACTAGCGTGGACCGTCGACAAAATGTATATCGTTTTTACAATTAAAATATGTAATAATTGCAAATTGACAAAAATAATTTTATAAAATGGTTGAGGACTACTCTGTCGACAAACATATTCTGGTAATCTTGCAATTTATTTCTGACAGTGGCACCTCATGAATTTTTTGTTTGTATCCGATTTTAGAGCTCCGTTGCATATAAAAAGATAGTTTTATGGCAAATGATTTATTTAATAAACAATATTTGTATAAACATACCTTGATTTTTAGTTAGGGATACAAATGATGACCAACAAATTTTAATGTCAAGTTATCTGTCAGTGATCTTGCAACTTTTTTCAGAGAGAGTCCTTGTTTATTTTTTTATCATGGTTAATCAAAGTAAAACTACACTTCGCCTGATAGATAGCGAAGAAGGAATCGAGAAGTGATGACCATGAGCTTCGCTAATCACCATCCCTATGATGATCAGAATCTGTATCATATCCTAACCCACGATATGTGAGGGCTTTGGATTCACGAAATTCACAATATTCTAGAATGTCATCCCCCATTTAGTAATGGGGGATGACATTCTAGAATATTGTGAATTTCGTGCTTTTCTTTCTGGTATTTTACCTTTAGTCGCCTCTTACGACACCCACAGGTAGTCCTGTGGGTGTCGTAAGAGGCGACTAAAGATAAAATACCAGAAAGAAAAGCAGCGCCTTCTGAGGAACTGATATCTTAAGCTGCGATCCCAAGACGCCTGCCAAGCGTGGGGATTATGGCAAATCCCCCTTAGGAGGCTGTGTTCAGCAGTGGACGATCCGGCTGATACAGTACAGCATATATTTAATTTCGCTCCAGAGAAAAAAATTAAATTGTCGAATCTATTGTATTAATAATTATCTTTATTTCTCCAGGAAGTCGACGTCCGAGTGCGTCAAGAAGTCGACGAAGCCACGAAACTAGCGAAAACCGACCCCGAGATCGGAACCGAAGAGCTTGCTGGTGACATCTATTACAATAATCTGGAGACTGTCATTAGGGGTGTCCATCCCGAAGCTCCCCTCAGGCACGTTGAAGTAGTAGCACGCAACTAGATGGAAATAGGAGGAAAATATCTCAGCTGGGCAAATGAGAATCTCATGGCAGGCGTACACATTACAGAGCTACTTAATTCTCTTACTTTATGACGATTGATTATTGTTTCTTTTCTAAGCCACAAGCAAACTTATTAATTGAAGAGTATTGAGGAGAGATAGTAGTACGCGAACATTAGGAGGGCTCGATAGAATAACAGTAATCTATAGTACAATAATTTTATAATACAATTTGTTCAAATATGTTTTTTCAAGTAACTATTCTAGCAAAGAATGGGGAGGAAAGGTTCTTGAGTGACTACCACACTACACCGGAAGATGTAGAAGTTTGTACTAGGTAGACTGACGACATCGGGTAGCCAATGGCTACAAGCGGTTCATAGTCGTTCTTTGGAGCCTTTGTTCAACAGTGGACGTCTTCCAGCTGATGAAAGCGATGATGATGAGGATTCTAGTAATCTTTAAAGTTAATTATTTTATAATAAGTGTATATAAAATTTAATTAAATCACATTTTTTCTCTATAAGGTCTACCTTTCGCGGTAAAAAGTTTTTATATACACAGTTTTTCTCATCTGTAATAAAGTGATCACAGTTAAAATGGTGCTGCTGGAATATGGATGGATAAAGGTTAAACGAAGAATCCTTGAGAATCATTCTTGCTAATTTCAAAGAATAAAGCGGCTCGATTCTGTTCCGGGTTGATCTAAGCTTTCATAGATTTAGTATTTAGTAGATAGTTTCGTGAACGTATTCTTGAGAATTTAAAATTTTCGAGAGTGCATTTGAAAAATAAATTGTTCGATCGATCCTTCACATTGAATTCTATTTGCCTTGCATAAGAACTACAATTGCCCAGCTGGTCTGACGTGTTTCGCTGAAAGTAATGGGACTAAATTGCAGAAGTGTTTATATTTGATTAGTTATGACGTTCGTTTCGCAAGGCTATATGTAAATATTGCTTAAAATACAGGGAAGAAGAAAAATTGCTATTATAGTACCATATACAATCATGCCCGTATATAACCTTGATTCCATATATTATCAGGTACCTACTTATTTGTTAACCAAATATTGTTTCGATCTACCTCAATAAAGTTCGAGCAGGTCTCCGAGCAGAGAAGAATTTCAGCAGCAAGCGCTATATGTTTGTTGACGTTTTTTAATCATGAATCTTTGTGTTTTATAGATCTTTAATGATAATCCAGTTAGGCTGTAAGAAAAACATTTTGAAGAATCATAGAGATTGTATAAAATACTGATTTAAGGTTATCCATGCTCTTGTCTAGCTTTATGTCAGAATGTTCTATAGCTAGCTTTAAGTATAGAATTTGGCTGAAGCACTATTTACTAGGATTCAGTGAAACACGTTAGAAGTTCGGTTTTATTACAGATGAAAATGGCTGCCTTTTTGAAATAGTATGTCACCTTCAAACATATTGTACATTACAATTAAATTGTTAGATTTGATGTATGCCATTTTCAAATCTGTGAGAAAACCTATAGTTAGGTCAAATGAAACGTTTAGCAATATTGTCGCTTGGTGCAGATTTTATATCGAAAATTATAGAAAAATGTATCAACAAATAAATATAGGTACCTTTATTATTCTTAGTTGTATTGTTATGTCCCGCACACATGTTTTTATGATATTTTTCATCATTTTGTAGTTATAAGCGTAAGTGATAGCGCCAGCGCGATTAAATCAATCTGTTTATTTATTATGAGAGTATGCGTAAATATATTAAATGTTTTATTATACACAATTTATTTTCTTTTATTTACTTTTCTTGTTCAAGTATATTTTTTATAGAAAGTGTCTAAATAATTGAGTACAAACCATCGATTTAAATAAAAAATGGAAGATAATTTTACCCTAGCATATAATGCACGAAGGGTTTGAGGAAGAGATGCCACTTATGACAGCGGATAATTTTAGAAATATTCCCTCAGTTGCTCCTGCTAGAACCATAGACATAGAATTTTTTCGCTGTACATTCTAAGCCTATGGCTAGAACAGTCTAGAACTGTCAGACTGATATAACTACACGTTGGCATATAGTCCGGTCAATTTAGACACTCGAAGTTACATAAAGTCCCAACAAGCTGATTTTTTGTGAAATTGTTCGAAACATAAATTATAAACAATGTCTAGAAGTTCCCCATCGTTCCCGTGTATGGAATTTTTTTTATTCAAGGTCAAAAGTAAAAAAAATGAGTTTTTCGCGATTTTCAGCAAAACGGCAAGTTTTATCAAAAGTATTTCAGACAAAAATTGTAGATCATAAAATTATCTATAAAAAATGTGTCAATACTTTTTTCTTACGAGCCACCGTTTCTGAGATCGTCTGAATCGTTATGATTCAAAATGTTATAAAAGTTGTTATCATCATAATATGCACACGTTTCCACGCTACCTATGAGATAGTGTACTTAGCGCGTTTTTTAACGTGGTTTCCCCAGTAGGCCTACTCCACGGGTCAGTTGTGATCCTGTTTAATGTAAAACTATTGCAAAATAACGGAAATTTTCAAAGATTGGAAAAGATAAAAGAGATGTAAATTAAAAAAAAAGTGTTGAAGTTCATTCGTCTTATTCATAAGTTTCAAATTCTTGTTCTTCTTCTTGTTCTTCTTCTCCTGCTTCTTCTTTATCTTCATTTTGGATGCAAGTAAATTGCGTCAATAGCGATGTATCGCATGATACTTCGTCGGAGACAAACGAATTCTCCATTGTTTGTGATTCAATATTAGAGCACGACGACCGGCCTTGACAATTTGTGCATGCCAAAGAACAAAACAGTCCGACTTTTTTGCAACCACATTTAGCACTGCATCCCTTTTTGCAGTTGCAAAAAATAGTGTTCAGCAGTTTTTCCGCCGCAGGTGGAAGTAAAGTTTGAACTGGCTCTAATATATTGTTGACCAACTTCCAACCCCAGTCTGTAGGGTCTAGCTGATAACCAAGCCACACTTGAACTTGGTAATATACTCGAAAAAGATGAGAGTGAGCAGCAATTGAGGTTGAGGAAGACAAGCTAATTGAACTTGTTTTTTATTTTTAGTATTTTTAACGATACATGCATATCGATGCTTATCTAAACATGTAGATTTTTTAGGAGCTCCGCACAAAAAAAAAATCTCTTCAGCCAAGCAATATTATTTGACATAAGAACGGATGGGTTTTCGATATAAGGAAAGTCTAAAATGTCTTATTTCAAGATATTAAATATTTCGCATCATAGTTCTTGACTCAAGAAGTATATTCTTGTTTCAACATCCAAAAACTTGTTTTAGGAAGAACTCAGCGTTAAGAGCGAAACTATTTTAAGTGAAGCATTTAAAAGTCTTATTTTTAATTTCAAATGTTTTACTCCAAGAGGGCACCTATTTTTTTCAATTTTCAACCAAAAGTGAAACGCTTTTCTTCAAGATATTTGATATTTTATTTAAAGATTATTTCCGTTTTGACCTGAGATATATGTTATTTCCTATATGATACTTTCCATTTTCTTTTAAGATGTTTCTATTTTGACTAGATATTCATGTTATTTCCTTTAAGATACTTCCTATTTTCTTTCAAGATGTTTCTGCTTCGACTAGAGATTCATGTTATTTCCTTTAAGATACTTCCTATTTTCTTTCAAGATGTTTTTATTTTGACTAGAGATTCATGTTATTTCCTTTAAGATACCTCCTATTTTCTTTCAAGATGTTTATTATTTTAATTAGAGATTCCTGTTATTTCCTTCAAGATTTTTCGTATTTTGTTTCAAGATTGTTTATGTTTACATCCAATTGTTATTTTTTCTCATTTTAAAATATTTTCTGCTTTGACGTACACAAAATGTATTTTCGTACAAAATATATAAGGTCTAACAAAATCTGTATTTACTATTTTAAGGGAAGATTCAGCCCGTGAAATGAAATAACTTTTCTGAAAAGCATAGGTTGAAATCCATCTTAATTTTTACTTCCCATACAAAACAAATCACCGCGTAGTATGGGAGGTCAATCAATTTGGCCATATTTCAATTCCTATTTTTAATTAGAAAAGTTGTTTAATTTAACAGTCTCAATCTACCCTTACAACAGTATTCAATAGTTTCGTTAGATCTTAGAGATGTGTTTAGGAAGCAGTATCATGTGTTATTAATATATTTTTACACTCATAATTGCACTCATCTGCGATAATAATGTAGAGACAAGATATTCTGAATGCAGATAACAATAACACTTGAAGCTGTTTCCTAAACAAATCTATATTACATTTGATAATTTAAAAGTTATTAGAAAAGTCAAAGCATAAAATATTTCAAAACGAAAACATAACGTTATTGGTATAAATGAATTACCATAATCACAAAAAATTAAATCTTTGATTGGTTGTAATCTCGACTTGAAACGATGCTAAACACTTCAATTTCATCTGTTTACTGAAACATACAAATTATAGCCTATTAAGCGGAGGGCAATAGAATTCAAACGAAATATATAGTTATAAAATGAAAATATATTAAAAAAACACAAATGATTGCTTACTGACTGAAAAATTTTATATAGTTAATACAAAATACGTAAGAGACATCACAAATAGTTTTCAAGCGACACATGACATGACACATGACATGACACATGACATGACACATGACATGACACATGACATGACACATGACATGACACATGACATGACACATGACATGACACATGACATGACACATGACATGACACATGACATGACACATGACATGACACATGACATGACACATGACATGACACATGACATGACACATGACATGACACATGACGTGACACATGACGTGACACATGACGTGACACATGACGTCACACATGACGTGACACATGACGTGACACATGACGTGACACATGACGTGACACATGACGTGACACATGACATGACACATGACATGACACATGACATGACACATGACATGACACATGACATGACACATGACATGACACATGACATGACACATGACATGACACATGACATGACACATGACATGACACATGACCTGACACATGACATGACACATGACACGACACATGACACGACACATGACACGACACATGACACGACACATGACACGACACATGACATGACACATGACATGACACATGACATGACACATGACATGACACATGACATGACACATGACATGACACATGACACGACGCATGACATGACGCATGACACGACACATGACATGACACATGACATGACACGATACATGACACGAAACATGACATGACACATGACACGACACATGACATGACTCATGACATGACACATGACACTATAGTCCGTTGGTGAGGGTATGAAAATCACTGCGACTATAAAACTTTCAATGTCTATATTATTAAAGTTACAAATAACAAGTGGTAAGTAAACAAACGCGGAGAATAGAAATACATCCGAGCAGCGTGCGCTTTGCGTAAGGTAGTTATGCAGACTGCGGAGCGAGCGAGACGGGCGAACGGCGGCGCAGGCGCAGGCGGCCGGTAATCCCCGAGCCGCATTCCACAGCTATTGTTCTCCGATATGCTTGCGCGTTCACATTAAGTCGGCGCCGGTGCACGTTCAATATGGAGTTAAGTATAGAACATTATTTATACTTTAACATGTATTGTTATAATTTATTTATTTAATTCCTGTTATATTAATATATTTTATTTTGTTTCAGGTCCGGCTCAGCTTTGTTATTTATGTGACTTCACCACATCACTCCCCTCCAGAGACCGTCCTACGGTCGATAATAGTTTGGAAATCTGACCGTCCTGCCTGATCGTGTAGTGTATTCTTTCACATGTGGTGTTTCAGCGGACGGTTGAGTGGGAACCGGAGTAGTATTTGCTGAGTCACTAAGTAAGTAAGCCGGTTTTATTCTGTCAATCGACACTTCATTTTCTTTTCCTTTCAGGAGGATTCTAAAGGTTTTGTCATTGCGGCTTAACACTTTATGGGGTCCTGTGTATGCTGGTGTTAGAGATCCACGAGATGCATCCTCTCTTAAGTATATATGAGTTGCAGTTGACAGATCTTTGTAGACAAATATTGCTTTTTGGCTATGTCTCGAAGCAGGGCGAGGTTGAACTTTCGCTGCAAACTCTCTTAGACGGGCTGTAAAGTCTGTTATATCTGTAGTGGTCTGTCTATTTATTTCAAAGAAATCTCCAGGCATTCTAACAGGTTCGCCATAAACAAGTTCGGCTGATGATGCTTGCAGATCCTCTTTCAATGTGTTGCGGATGCCAAGAAGTACCAAAGGTAAGATTTCTGTCCAGCTGTTGTGTTCGTGACAAACTATAGCTGATTTCAAATGTCTGTGAAATCTTTCAATCAATCCGTTACAGGTCGGATGGTAAGCTGTCGTAGACTTATGCTGGAAACCTGCTGTTTCAGAAAGATATTTGAATAAAGCTGATTGAAATTGTCTTCCTCTGTCGGTTACGATTTCTAGTGGCACACCAAAACGTGCGATCCATCCAGACAAGAGTGCTTTTGCTGCCGTTTCTGCCGTTATATCCGGAATAGGTATCACCTCAGGCCATCTGGTAAATCTGTCAATGGCAGTGAGACAGTACTTGTTTCCATCAGACACTGGTAATGGGCCTATGAGATCTATATGCACATATAGAAATCTGGCACTTGGTATTTTGAATATTCCAAGTGGTGATGTTACGTGTCTTGTCACTTTAGCTCTTTGGCAAGCGTAGCATTGCTTAGTCCATTCTCTGCAGTTCTTTTGGATGCTTGGCCATACGTATCGCTTAGACACCAAGTTGGCAGTGGCGTTTGCTCCAGGATGACTAAGTGAATGGAGACTTTCAAATACTTTCTGTCTTAGTTCTTTCGGCACATAGGGACGCGTAGTGTCAGTACTTTTGTCACAATATATGTCGAATTGAGTTCCAGGTATTGCAACTTTCTGAAGACGTAGAGATGTGCAACCTGCGAGTAAGTCGGTTAGTTCTGGATCTGTGTTCTGTGCTTCAGCTAGTGTCACCAAATCTACGGGTTGGGAAAGCATATTGATGCGAGACAGTGTATCCGCTACCACGTTGTCCTTTCCAGAAATGTGCTGTAGATCAGTTGTGAATTGAGAGATGTAATCTAAATATCGGAACTGTCTAGGAGTACAACTCTCTTTTCTTGAATCGAAAGCAAAGCATAGAGGTTTGTGGTCGGTGAAAACTGTAAAGTTCCTTGCTTCTAGCATGTGTCGGAAATATCTGATCGACTGGTATATGGCGAGCAATTCTCTATCATATGGAGAGTACTTGCGCTGTGCTGAGCTCAACTTCTTCGAATAGAATGCTAGTGGCTGCCAGTTGTTGTTAACATACTGTTGGAGAACTGATCCTATAGCGTTGTCTGACGCATCAGTGACCAGAGCTAGTCGTGCTTGTAGGTCTGGATGTGCTAGAATTGCTGTCTGACAGAGGCTTTCTTTGCAGTTTTCGAAGGCTTGAAGAGCGTCACCTGAGATGTCCACTGGATGTGAGCCTTTTATTGATCCGGTAAGTAAAGCATGTAGAGGAGCTTGGTTTTCTGCTGCGCCAGGAATGAAACGGCGATAGAAATTCACCATTCCAAGGAATCGACGGAGCTCTCTGACTGTTTTTGGAACTGGGAATGTTCTTATGGCTTCTACCTTAGTCTCTAGTGGCTTTACACCTTCTGCTGAGACAGTGTATCCCAAGAAAGTGGCTTGCGACACCCCAAATACGCATTTAGATGCATTGATAGTCATGTTGAAGTCTCTGAGTCTTTCAAATAGTTGACGTAGGTGCTGTTTATGGGTGTGTTCATCGCGCGAGAAGACCAGGAAGTCATCAACGTACCCGTAACAGAAGTCTAGGCCTCTGAGCATCTCATCTACTAATCGTTGAAACGTTTGACTTGCATTCCTCAAACCAAAACTCATAAATGGGAACTCGTAGAGTCCAAAAGGTGTAGAAATAGCGGTCTTGCAAATATCGTCCTCTGCGACGCGTACCTGATTAAAAGCCTTGTGTAAATCGATGGTTGAGAAGATGGTGCATCCAGATATCTCCTGAGCAAAGTCGTGGATGTGTCGTATTGGGTATCGATCAGGTACAGTGCGAGCATTCAATCGGCGGTAATCGCCACAGGGGCGCCAACCACTGTCTTTCTTGGGGGCGAGATGCAGAGCTGAAGACCAGGGACTGCTTGATGGTCTTGCTGTACCACACTTCAACATGGCTTCGAATTCGTCCTTCGCAATCTTCAGTTTGTCGGGTGCAAGTCGTCGAGGCGTACAGAAAACTGGTGGGCCAGGTGTGGTCTTGATATGATGGACCGTGTTATGCGATGGATGGCGCTGGGAACCGGATGGATTGGTTATTTCGGGATACTCGCGAAGCAGGTTGAGATAAGCTGTATCACCAGTCAGTGTCTTGATGGAAGATATAGTGACGGATGATGTTGCTGTCACAGCTGCTGTTGTTAACGAAGTGGTGTTGTCTATAAGACGCTTGTTCTTGACGTCGACGATTAACCCGAAGTGCGAGAGAAAATCGACACCAATGATGGCCTTCGTGACATCAGCCACAGCGAATTTCCATGAAAATTCACGTCGTAGTCCCAAGTTGAGAATCAAAGTTGTGAATCCATATGTCACAATCGGGGTCCCATTTGCTGCATATAACACGTAGTCTGTTTTGGGTCTGCGGGTTCGTAGGGCGCTTCGTGGAAAGACACAGATGTCACTGCCTGTATCTACAAGAAACTGCGTCTTAGAAGTACGATCCGTAACGAACAGGCGACCTGGGGTGGCGGGGCAATCGTCTGTCGCCATTATCGACTGCCCTGAGCGTTTCCCTGCTTAAAATCGCATGGTTTTACGCACTTTTTAGCATCTTTACCAAATTTCGAATGGAACCAGCATTCTGGGAAACGACGGTAGCTAGAGTCTGACCTGGTGTTGCTGCGCTGTCGTCCAGTGTTCCTCGATCGAGAACGTGGTCTTCTGCTTGAGGCTTGTGCTGCAGTAAGTGAAGCTACCTGTCTGGTGAGGTCAGCGATCTGCTTTGACATTACGTCTAATTGTGAAGACGGGGCGTAAGTCATGGCGGCGGTTTGCGGGCTAGTACTCACAATATCAAGCACTGTGTCCGCAAGGTCTGCAAGGCTACTTAAATCTGTACGCGGCTGTGAAGCAACAGCAGTTTGCACGTTAGGGGGCAGACGGCTGGTCCATATTGTCTTGAGAAACTCTTCCGGCACTTCTGGTCCAGCTAGCTGACGTAGGTGTCGCAGGAACTGTGAAGGGCGCCGGTCGCCCATCTCCTCGTGGGTCAGGAGCTGCTTGACTTCTTTTTCTCGTGACTGTGACAGCCTTTTGATGAGTTCTGCTTTCAACGTAGCATATTTTGACTCGGATGGTGGAGATACAATAATATCTTCTACTTCGGCAGCGTATCGGTGTTCTAATTGCGAGATGACGTAATAAAATTTTGTTTGGTCATCTGTTATTCTGGATAACGCAAAATGTCCTTCTATCTGCGCAAACCATACGGCAGGTTTTTCCGGCCAAAATGGGGGCATGCGTACTCCGACACGAAATATGTCGGACGACGTAGTGTGAACGGTACCTTTCGCACCTTCTTGACTGTTCGTACCCGCGGAATGTCCTGTTGCCATGTTGATTCACTGTTGCAATATTTGTTAATTGTTCACTTGCTTTAGTCCGTGTCCGTAGCACAGGTCACTATTTTCACGACCAAGATCACGTCGGGGTCACCAATATAGTCCGTTGGTGAGGGTATGAAAATCACTGCGACTATAAAACTTTCAATGTCTATATTATTAAAGTTACAAATAACAAGTGGTAAGTAAACAAACGCGGAGAATAGAAATACATCCGAGCAGCGTGCGCTTTGCGTAAGGTAGTTATGCAGACTGCGGAGCGAGCGAGACGGGCGAACGGCGGCGCAGGCGCAGGCGGCCGGTAATCCCCGAGCCGCATTCCACAGCTATTGTTCTCCGATATGCTTGCGCGTTCACATTAAGTCGGCGCCGGTGCACGTTCAATATGGAGTTAAGTATAGAACATTATTTATACTTTAACATGTATTGTTATAATTTATTTATTTAATTCCTGTTATATTGATATATTTTATTTTGTTTCAGGTCCGGCTCAGCTTTGTTATTTATGTGACTTCACCACAACACGACACATGACACGACACATGACACGACACATGACATGACACGACACATGACATGACACGACACATGACACGACACATGACACGACACATGACACGACACATGACATGACACATGACACGATACATGACACGACACATGACACGACACATGACACGACACATGACATTAGTTTACGTTATACCTTTATTAAGATTAAGTTATACTACAAAAACTCATTGTATAGATTGTTGTATTTTAACATGATATTTTTTTCCTTAAATCATAAATTGACATTAAATATAATATTAATATTGTTAGGTTTGCAATGACGCCTGCTATGCGGATTACATTACAAAATCACAAATATACGATAGCAAAAATTTAAGTTATGTGCGGGATCCCGCACATGGCTTACATTTTTCCTATCGTATATTTGTGATTTTGTAATTAAATATAGTACTTAAATTATCCCTTACTATGCGAAGAATGTCACCATAAAGTACAAAGTCACATTAATTATATTCAAGCATTTTTACATTATGCATTTTCTTTCAACTCATAAATTATCGATTAATGAGCGAAGAATGTCAAAAAACAATTATACTTATCAAAGCATATTTAAATGATTTCCTTATCCTTAAATTATATACTGGCATTTTTTCAAATGTTCTTTTCCTTAAGTTATAAAAAGTTATCTCTGACTGGCCGAAGAATATAACCACAAAATACAAAGACAAATTAATTACATTCAAGCATTTTTACATGATACATATTCCTTAAATTATAAAATGAAACTTACAAATTACCGCTTACTGAGAAAAGTATGTCACCATAAAATGCAAAGCAAGTTATTTAGATTCCAGCATTTTTACATGATCAATTTTTCCTTAGATTATAAAATTAAACAAATTATCGCTTACTGAGCGTAGAATATATTATTATAAAGCTGATATTTCCTAATAATGTATATTAGAACATAGTAATTTTATCGCAAGATGGTAAGTTCTTAACCTTGATATCTTAAAAAATAATGTTGTCTTAGGTTTTCGCGATTATTACACATAGTAATTAAACAACTTTAAACGGTACAAAAATAATGATAAATATACGCGATTTAAACCGTTTAAAGTTGTTTAATTACTATCTTAAAAAATGCTCCAAAATTCCGGGAACTCATGCATGGTTTGAATATTTGTTTTTTTTTTCTATTATTAAATGTGTAGGTCCATTTCTGTACTGCTTGGTGCCATAGATCATTGTTATGTTTTAACCAAGTAATATCATCATTACAGATAGAATCTGAAATCATAAGACAAAAAACCCTTAGTACTTAATTACTTCTACTTTGTAAAGATCTATGAATGATAATCATCAATGAAAAGTTAATGTACACTAGCTGTTGCCCATGGCTTCATCTTCGTAGAATTCGGTTATATCACGTTTTCTCAACCAGGAACATACAACACGAGTCTAATGAATTTATTCACTTAACAATATAGCAGTAGTTATAGCACAATCAAATAACAATCATTTGAAACTAGAAACAAGTCGTAATATATGAAATAACACTCATTATTTTGTCTAAAAGTACATATTCTTACTTCGTGAGGTTGTAGGACTTTCTTAAGTGTAGAGAGGTGATACACTGACACAAAACTATACTATTCAAGGTTTAGTACCTAGCTAATGAGATACGTTAATGGATCGGGGATCACTTAACTTGGTATTCTAAACCCTTTTTAGTGTATCCCTCTATACGTGTATGTAAAACGCATTACATTACCTACATCAGCCAATGGATGCGCAAACCTCGATGAAGTCTCAATTAAAATAATAAAAGGTTGGGGAGTCGCTTCGGTAGATAATATAATACAAAAACGCTTTATATATCTCACTTACCTTTGAAGTTATTAACTACAGCTGGCGGGATACCACAGCCCTGTAGCACTACTTCATTTGGAAATCGTCTAGCATGGATGGCACCACAATGCCTAAAGATGGAACGCACGTTCTCTTCTTTCTTCGGACAGATTTAATCTTTGCGAGCATAAAATCGTCGAACGACTGTATGTATGTATATGTATGTAAATAACCAAAGTAATGCGTTTCTTTCGAAAATCTATGTAAGTAGCGAATCGCAGACACAAACGGGCGGGCGGACGGAATAAATGATAACGCTGGGGTGGGGTTGCCCAGTCCATAAAAATTTACCGATATATTAAAGTACGTTCTTCGTAAATCACAACATATAAAAATAGTACAGTTAAACTTTATGTTACACACATATAGTAGCCTAGTTAAGCAACAAATATGTTTAACGTTATACTAGCGAATACGATAAAATCGCATAAATCCTGTGGTTATGGATACGTACAGCGTAGCAAGATTTTTGGGCAAATCGGGATATTGGAACTTTTTGAGTAAAAAGTTGGAGTAGTTTCGCCAAAAATGGGACATGACAAAAAAAACGGCCAAGTGCGAGTCGGACTCGCACACCGATGGTTTTCTACAAAGTTGTAGGTAAATTGTTCTTCCATCAAGGGAATCGAACCTCTTTTTTTTCTGAGTATGTTTTAGTTTCCCCCTAAATTAGTCAACAACGTATAAATTAAATTACATTCGCGTTATCGTCAGTTTTTCAAGTTGGCTCTCATTCCCACTTTCCACAAAGCAAATATAAAGACGTAGCCACGTCGAAACGAGTTCTTTGTTTTTTTCGCGCGTTGATTATTGGATGAGGAAATTTGAAATGGTTGGCATGAGTTTTTGGTGTTGTACGAGATAGCGCAATCAAAGGTGAAACGATAAATCATTCGTGATAAATATTTGAATGATTTTCCATCATAAGCGGGGTAAAATTATTATACAGCAACACTGCCTTTGAGTTGAATTGCTTCGTTCTTCATACAAGATTTTTGTATTTCCCCTACAATAAGTTATTTTTCTTAGATTTTGGCACAAGAATATATATAACGGACAAACTTTTGGCTTGTGAAATTTGACTTTTGAATGAACACTTCGCATGTACTTTTGAATGAAATAACTTATTCTCTATTGGACATTGGTCGGAGTAACACACTCTTGGCATAAAATGGCTCTAGAGACTGGGTCCATTGAAGTAATGAGTACATCTAATCAGGTAGTATAGTAAGTAGTCTTTATTACCCATGGCTGATTATGATTAGCTACAGTCACATGGCAGTTTTACTGAAAGCAATTTAGGGTATATACCCTGGATTGAGGGGGATGACTTAACGTTATTTGAAGCTGAAACGTAATTTTAATGGCAGCTGATAATGACATTATGTAGTCAAATGATCGGATTTATCTGGAAGACCGTTTCGTATATTTATTGATTAATAATTTATCGTTTTTCGAGTGGTTTGCCATAATCCCCACGATTGGCAGGCGTCTTGGAGATTTCAGTTTAGATATAAATTCCTCAGAAGGCGCTGCTGCCTCTTACGACTCCCACAGGTAGCAAGGATATATAGCTCCTGCAATGGGGGGTGACATTCTAGCCCGGCACCCGCCAGGTCACTTAATTCCTGTCATTTAAGAATTAATTTCTTAGGTTGAAAACAAAAGGATTTTAAGTCATGTATACCTAATTTATTATTAATATTAGCCCTACGAATTTATTCGTAGTCTTAGCCTAATTTTGTCATAATTCTTGATTGCAAGATTAACTGACTCTTGAACGGGGACCATCAGTGAGTAATTATTAATTTGTAGCAAATAATATTTATCTTGGTGTGATGTGGTCCTTGTTTTTTGTTGCATGTATGACTGATTCTTGGATGGACAACTTATTATTTTGTAACAAATACATTTAGTCTTGGTGTTTTTCATTCGTCTACCCTGTATCAATGATTCTTGAGTGCAAAAACACAATTTTGTTCCAAGTAACTTAATGTTTCCTTTACGATTTTACAATTCTTAGTTAGACATCGAAACTGTTTCTCTAGTCAAAATTGAGATATTCTTTCGTGTGAGAAATAATTCTTATATCAAAACCACTAAGACAACATATTTTCGTTATTAAACCAAGTAACAAAATGTTTTTAATCAAACTATAACTCTTGTGATAAATAGCAAAACTTTTGACACAAAATATTTACATTTTAATTCTAAACACTTGGCTTTTTTGATACGTTAGCGTGATTATCTTCGTTGAAAGCATTAATATTTGAGGTCAAGATACATCCGTTGAGAGATATTGGGTTCTTATTTTAAGACATCTTTTTTTTCTGTGCGTACATAGAAAGAAGAAAGCGGATGTCGTTGGTAATAACTCCTTGTTGAGTTGAATTACCTACTCTTTTTAAAAACTAACGTGGCGTACTCATGCATATTATGACGATAACAACTTTTATAACATTTTGAATCGTTATATCTCAGAAACGGTGGCTCGTAAGAAAAACAGTATTGACACATTTTTTATAGATAATTTTATGATCTACAATTTTGTCTGAGGTACTTTTATGATAAAACTTACCGTGTTGCTGAAAATCGCGAAAAACAATTTTTTTTGACCTTTGACCTTGAATAAAAATTTTTCCATACACGGGAATGATGGGGAACTTCTAGACATTGTTTATAATTATGTTTTGAACAATTTCACAGAAATTCAGCTTGTTGGGACTTTATGTAACTTCACTCTCATTTTTTGGTCTAAATTGACCGGACTAATAGCATTTTAGAAATGCTGGAGAGTTTCATTCATATTTATTGCAATCATGATCCGATAAACATCATGTTAAGACAAGAAAAGATGAGCTGAAAATAACTCAAAAGTAATGGTATTTTCAGCGATTCAGTGAAGCAGTCGAAATTATGTCATTCCAAAAGACCTGCACTATGAATATTGCACTTGTATTTCGCTCTGAAATAATTAATGTTCTAAAATCACTTGATGATGACGAATCATTGATTAAACTATTAGTAGCTGTAGCTCTTTTGGACAAGCGGTTTCATGAGTCTTATGATTATTTGTTATGATATATATTTAGAGTCACAAAATATGACAAAAGCTTCCTTCCTCTTCTTTAAAGGAAAAGAGACGAATTTACTTAACATTCCATGGATTCACCGTGCAGGTGCCGAGTCCATAGCGATGCAGAGGAAGCGGCCCAAGGGACTTGCAATCAAGTGAGTAAGATAAAGGGGTTTATGATGTCATTAATGCTCCCTTTTACCGCTCTAGCGTCCTCCCCTGGCTACCCAAATTTGGTAAGATCCTACTAATGCCGCCTTAGATACACGTTCTAGAATGGAAGTTACGGTTGTTCTTGACAGGCTAGGTATTACTTACGGTGATTGGCAGGCCTTGATCTTTTAGTAGGTTATATAGGGATTTCGCTGGTATACCCCTTGCTCCGACTTCTACAGCATATAAATTAACCACATAACAGTTTTTGGTTAATTAATTTGCAGTCATAATATATTTTTTTTATTATTGTTATGTTTGGAAAAATGCCTGCTATGCAGATTACATTACAAAATTACAAATATACGAGAGGAAAAATTTTAGTCATGTGCGGGATTCGAACCCGCGTCCATCCACCCATAGCCGGGGTATGCTCTAACCAATTAAGGTAACATGACAATGAGTCATAACTCAAATTTTTCCTATCGTTCTTTAACCATCGTATTGGGATAGAGCGACATCTATAGATCAACTTACGTTTTACTACAAACAAGACCAATTTTGCAATTAGTTTTATGCTTGTAAATGATGACGCAACCCTATAATTTTAATATAGCATAACACGAGACCGACCCGTGGTACAACTGCGATGTCCAACTGGTTGTGCTACGGAGAAAAAAGTTACCCATGGTTCAACTCTTTTTTTATATATTTATTATTATGATCCATGGTACAACTGTCCAACTGGTTGGACTAAGGGGATAAAGTAGTAAATGATCACCAAAAGTAGTATATGAAATTAAATTTATGTGGCGATGTTGTAGTCACAAGTAACCTAACGCTCCTCCTCGCTTCGCTCGTCGTCGCACCTTTTTTTTTTTTTTAATGCCTGATAGGTTAGCCTTTGACCGCTATCTCACCTGATGGTAAGTGATGATGTGGTCGAAGATGTTGTTCAGGCTAACCTAGAAGTACTGGCTCTCAAGGACAGCTGCCGGAACACACCGTTAGGTGCTTGGCGACAGACTTTCTACTTGAGGGTGGTAGCTAGCCAGGCGGGCATGCGCAAAATGCCCTACCACCATGCAAATATGACTTTGCCCTAAATATGACTTTGCCCTAGACTATAGATAAATAAATAACTAGTCCATAGATAAATTCATTTCCCCTTAGTCCAACCAGTTGGACAGTTGTACCATGGATCATAATAATAAATATATAAAAAAAGAGTTGAACCATGGGTAACTTTTTTCTCCGTAGTACAACCAGTTGGACATCGCAGTTGTACCACAGGTCGGTCTCCAGCATAACATGCTTGCAATAACGCCTGCTATGCGGATTACATTACAAATATACGAAATCATAATATTTGTTATTTTTTATTGTGTGGTCTTTAGATATGTTTGATTCCCACAGCACAGTACCTAAGTACTATGCGTTTTAGATTTTTTGAGTTTAAATGCTGCTCTGGATGACGAAACACCAACATCCTCAGAAATTTTGTAGTGTGTTTCATACCTGTCCATCAAAAGAGTCCAATCGGGAGCTGCACCTAAGATGGAGTAAGGCTTGGATTTCGATTTTATAGATATCCCTTCTTTTACAAAAGCAACGTGTCGTTTGTTCGTTGTCAAATCTTTTTTTGCTCTAGCTACCGAGGGACTCGCCGCTTCTCATATGATTTCGAGGACTCTATCATGACCACGGGAATAATGACGCCTATCAAGGAGCACCTTGCATCCTACCAATGGGTGCCTTGCTGTACCTACCTATAGCCTCCCGACAAATACCGCAAGACTTTTCGGTGGCTTTCCCCCATCTTACTAAGTTACTTTCATCTGGGGTCATCTGAAAGGTGTTAAGATAGTTTTTTATTTTTGTTTTGATTTCATAAAGTTGCATGATTTGCCCGAAAATTGTGTAAGAAAAGAAACGGTCACTCCAGTTTTTTTTTTCTTTTATGTTATATTGATGGAACAAGCGCGAGGCCCACCTGATCTTAAGCGGTATCCTCTGCCTATAACAGATGCATTTCATCAAGTGACGAACTGCACTGCACCCATCACCTTGAGACATACCTGTTAAGTCTCATTTTGCCTGTTATTTCACTGGCTCTCAAGGACTGCTGCCGGAACACACCGTTAGGTGCTTGGTGACAGATTTTCTACTTGAGGGTGGTCGCTAGCCAGGCGGGCATTCGCAAAATGCCCTTCCACCACGCGGTGAAGCTCAAGCTCTGGGCGGGATTCGAACCATGGACCTGCTGTGCGGCAGTCCATAGCCAATGCCACTGAGCCATCACTGCTTAAAAAGTTTCTTTAAATACGAGTAGTAGGTACTTCATCAATTTTCAGTTACCTCTCTATGAAACTTAGTGCTGGTTATTATGCTGGAATTGATGATGATGATCTGAATCTCTGTCTGATGATCTGAATTGCTGTTGGATCAACGGATATCAGTAATGAGGATCTTTTATCTTTTTGGAACGAAAAGAACATTTTCTTGTCTGTCTACCTTTGCTAGAGCTTTGCTATGTATACTCGCTACATGTATCCCCAGTGAGACGGTATTTCTACAAAGAGATCTCGGTTGAGGCCACAAAGGGTGAATAAAATAATTTTTATTCACTACAACTAATAGGAATGCAAAAACTTTTTGAAGCGCTCGTAGCGAAGTTTACTTAGCTGTTCTCAACCGATCAGCAAAGTTAAGCAACGTCGCGCGCGGTCATGAGTTGGATGGGTGAACGCTAGTGACATTACTACTGAGCGTTTCCGTGCTTCGGAGGGCACGTTAAGCCGTCGGTCCCGGTTGTTGTCTTAGGATGGCAGTCGTTATAGCATGGTGGTAGGGTATTTTGCGAATGCCCGCCTGGCTAGCTTCCACCCTCAAGTAGAAAATCTGTCGCCAAGCACCTAACGGTGTGTTCCGGCAGCTGTCCTTGAGAGCCAGTACTTCTAAGTTAGCCTGAACAACATCTTCGATCACATCATCACTTACCATCAGGTGAGATAGTGCTTAAATATAATGCTTAAATACCTGATTTGAAAAATTACCTTATATTTTTTTGTTATATTAAGCGAGTCATTGCATTATTCTTTTTTTTATATTTTCATTCTGCACATACACACGTAGAGCTAGATTTATCACGCATCCACCGCGCCGCCCATGTCTGTCCACATGACATTTTCATACCCCATTCCTCATTAAAAAAAAAACAATTAAAATTGAAACAATACTACTATTATTTAATCATTATTCAACTTTATTTCAATAAATAACTAACTACATTCTACATAACAACAACTAAATAGCAAATCACAAAATTATCTTTTCTTGGCGATAAGTAGAGTAAGTACAAAAATACTTTGATTAAGTAATTAAGTACATCAATTAAACTTGAGCACAGAATCTATTTGGTATCGTTACATACAGGCTACCTACTATTACTATTACAACCTAGAAATGCTATAAATATGCTTTAACAATACTGAAGCGATTAGTAGAAATAAAAACAAAATGGATCTTTGATTGTACAACAAAAGGAATACATTTTAATCGTGAACACAGTAGGGTAGGCTCTCCCTACCAGTTAAAAATAATTTTATAAATATGGCACATTGATGATTAATTACAATTATATTTTATACATATATTTATACATAGTCTTAATCTTTATTATTAAGGCCAGTTTATTCGAAATCAACATATTTTTGTCACTTGTGTATAATTAAATGTTCAATATTTAGATCATATAAAAATGTATGTTGTTCCATATACTTTTGCCTGTATATTTTGTTGTTGAAAACACGATCATAAAAAATCACGAAAATTCGTACGTTTTTGAGATCCGACATAACATATATTAATCTTTTACTTTAAAAATATATCTTAAAAATAGCCAATCGTGTTTAGAAGAATCTACTTTATGGTTACTTTTTCACAAAACCGTTGTATTTTTTTCACACGAGTTGATTTGAACTGCACTTCCACGCTGCTCACCGCACATGAACTGAGATAGCGCTAAGCCACTGTTTATGAATATACTGGCCTTAAGTATAATCTCGCACAGATTTGAAGGCACGGTTCTTGCCATAAACGATATAGAGTAATAAAATAACATATTAGTTACAAAACGATACACTTAGCTTTATCATAATGTCACATACCTATAACATAGTAGAAAGACTCTTTCTACTATGCCTATAATAGGTACTTTATTCTATAGGTTTATAGGGAATGTGGAAGGTAAAATTCGTTGTCTCATTCTAACAAACAGTGTCAAAGTGAGAGCGCGTAATAAGCAACGCTATGTCAGTTTCAATGGGCAAGGTTTATTATTAACATTTGATAGGTTTTTTATTCTAATGGTATCTAAAAGTTGATTTGGAAATATTTGGGAATGTATGGTTAGGGATTTGGAAGAGACTTGGAATGGACACTGGCGATGTTATCTAAACTCTAAGACTAAGGATCATTTTCAGCCTTGACTATCCTAACTTGGTAGCATTCAGGAGCCAAAAGATTAGAGTACGCAATAAACGAACTGCCTAAATATAAACAAAATCCTTACAACATTTATACTTCCTTACTTTCTGAAAAATATTAGGGTATAGTAAATCAATGTATAGTTAATTTTAAGATGAAGTTCTGAGCTAAAAGAAACTCAACGAGGGAAATTCTTAGGTCTGTCCGAATTATCTTCAGGACGAATCTTAGATGCTGGCAGTACCTACAGTACTACAGTAAGTAGGTATTGTTTCGCTTGAGGGCGATGAGTAATCCGTCCAATTCGGAAAAGTTATGAAACTATTATCAAAAGAACTCGGGATGGGTGGATTTAAGAATTAGCCGGAGGATCATTCGGCCTCGGCCATATCGTTAATAGTACCCTCTTCAGGCCGCAACAAAGGCGTACTCCATCTCGTAGGTATGTTACTTATGGTTATGTATCTACCTTCTTGAGCGCGATGAGTTCTCATTTGGTAAAAATTCCGAGAAAAAAAAAGAAAGGAAAATATGATTGATAGGATAGTTTATAAGAACTAGGGACGGATGCGTTCAGGGATTAGCCGGAGGATCATCGGGAGAGTCGGCCTCGGCCGTAGCGTCGATAGCACTCTCTTCAGGCTCCTCAACGAACCCGCACTGCAGTTCGTATAGTTTCGCGTATATCCCCTTGAGGGCGATGAGTTCTGTATGCGTGCCCATCTCGGCGACGACGCCGCGGTCCAGCACGCAGATTACGTCCGCGTTTTGTATGGTCGCGAGGCGATGAGCGATGATGAGGCACGTGCGTCCTTCGCTGGCGCGGTCCAATGCTTCTTGTACCACCTGTGGCGAAGTAATAGTTATTGTTTGTACCGGTCGAGAGATATAATATGCAAATATACATTTTTTATGGGATTGTGATGGAACACCTTCGAGCCCACCTGGTCTTAATTGAAGAGGTAACCTCTGCCTATAACAGATGCGTTTCATTACAAGTGACTAACTGTACATACTGCGTCGAACACCCTGAGAAATTAAGGTTTTTAAGTATCATGTGCCTGTAATTTCACTGGTACCCATATTCATCAAACCAAAACACATTAATGCTAACATTAATGGGGGTAGACATAAGTATGATGGTATAGTACTTTCCGGGACGAATCGATCACAAAAAGATCTGCTGTCACTAAAATGTTTAAGAGGGTTCCACGTTTTACTGAATATCTCATTAAGGTCGAGCCTATTGCCATGTCCACAGTTCGGTGTTCCGGGCTGCTACCGACTCCCAGTTTTTGGAACGTTTGTCAAAGTCTTGATCGGTTAATAGATTGAATACTGCACGGTCATTGGTAACCTGTAGCGACATCGAATGACATTGTCCAATGAGCATTCAGTATTTGGTCTATCAACTATTCAAGGTGTAGATATTTTTTTCAGAAACTGGGGATGGGGAATAATTTTCAGAAATACCCAATAACTGTCAAACCCGGGGGTAGAACCCAGTAACTCCCTCAGGTTTAACACTTTCGTCACTGCATCAACAAGACAACATAAAACTTGTTATAAATTATGAAGGTATCATCTATATAATTAAACTTACAATTAACTCCCCTTAAAAATATTTAAGAGGACTATTGGCTTTGATGACAATTGACAATGGCGTGTTTCCTTACAGAGAACCAAACATTGGCTACTTAAGGTTGAACTGGCCGGTCACTTCTCCATACAAACGTCCTTGGGTGATCACTCCCTTATTTGAGGATTTAGGTCCAAAATAAAGCATAATACCAATTGATATCGTCATTATCTAGGCTTGTTTGATGTCGAAATTTTAAAAAGATAATTACATTGTAAGTTATGAGCCTCGAAAACTTTATATGAAAATGTTTCGAGGCTTATAATTCTCCAGTTAATTATTTTATTGAAATTTCGGCATCATGCAAGCCTAGATAATGACGAGATCAATCGGTATTATGCTTTATTTTGGACTTAAATCCTCAAATAAGGGAGTGATCACCCAACGACGTTTGTATGGAGAACGGGCCGGCCAGTTCACCCTTAACGCAAAACACCGACGACATCGCGCTAACGCAGATCATTCTGGTTTTCTACGTTGGTCCATCAAATTTTACCAACAGAGGCCCTACTAAACCCGATGACAGTGGTAGGGGATGATACGATTGTTCGGTGGGCAAGCTAACAAGTAGAAAATCTGACGCCAGTGGCGCGTTGCACCTACCCTTGAGAGCCAGTGTATACCTTATGCCTGTTTACCATCCTCCAACACATCATCACTTCCAAATGAAGCAGTGATGGCTGAGTGGCATTGGCCGACTGATTGATTGACTGCCGCGCAGCAGGTCCATGGTTCGAATCCCGCCACGGGCTTGAGTTTCACCGCATGGTGAAGGGCATTTTGTGAATTTGTGAATGTGCCCGCCTGGCTAGCGACCACCCTCAAGTTAGAAAATCTGTCACCTAATGGTGTGTTCCAGCAGCTGTCCTTGAGAGCCAGTAATTCTAGGTTAAGCCTGTTAACACCTTCGACCATATCATCACTTACCATCAGGTGAGATTGTGGTCAAAGACTAACATAACAGCAATAAATAAAAATGATATTCTAACGCTATACTAGCTGTACGTATAAAATTTAAACAAACCGGTTACAAGTACAGATTGTTAGGTACCTTTTCACTGTGCGTATCGAGAGCAGAAGTAGCTTCGTCCAGTAGTAGCACTCTGGGGTTTCTGACGAGTGCTCGCGCAATGGCTATCCGCTGCTTCTGTCCGCCGGACAGCTGGGATGCGCGGGCGCCAATACGGGTTTCATAGCCCTGCGAATATATATTACTTGAAGTAGATAATATAGCTGACTTACAGAATCAGTCGGATGGCCAACTGCTGAACGCATCCTCCCCCATAAAGAAGTTTGCTATAATTCCTTCGCTTGGCAGGCCGCTTGAGGGATCACAGTGTTAGGCGCTACTTTTTGACTATTATTACGACTTCCACGGGAAGATCAACATAGCTAGATAAAATGTAGCTTATGTATCAAATTTATAGTATCGCTTTCTAACCGTGGTGATAATATATCTTTATTGGTGTCGATAGTATGGTGCATTATGACTTATAAAGAAAGAAGCATGAAAAGAATTTGGTATTTTGACAGCTGTAGTCAGTACTAATGAAAAGGCGCTGCTACTACGATTTCGGGTTTCCGTTTGAACTCCACTTTCCTTTATCTTCACTCCCACTCCCCCTTTCATGTTCCAATAAAAAGTGACATAATGTGCGACACTTGGCTATTGTATCTATAACTGTATCGGCCGGATTGTCCACTGCCGGTATTCAGCAGTCCTCCACTATGGAGGAGTTTGCCATAATTCCCACGCTTGGCAAGCATCGCATTGTGAAATATCAGTTCCCCAGAAAGTGCTGCTGCCCACCTTCAGGTGTGTTACCCTTAGTCGCCTCTTAAGACACCCACGGGTAGAGATGGGGGGGGTGATATTCTAGCCCCGTACCCCACGGGTCTCTAGCCCGGCACGGCGGTAATATATATCTATTAGAAATTAAAATATACTGAAGCTTAAAGCATGTTCGATAATATAAAAAAATTATTCAATTTTCAAAATGCTTTCATAAGTTTAGTTAAGAGTATATTGCGTATCATTGGAGTTATATTTTATAAAAAAATTATTCAGCCATATCGCATCTGGAGAACACCCGCAATTGGTATGTTTTAAAAATATTATTTTAATTTTATTTAAAACAAGTGCTAACTTGTACCTAATACTGTGACCTAAAATAATATCCAGTACATTAGACGTGTGCCAAACGTCTACCATGTACATTGTACATCGTTTTGAGGTTTTTCTACAATATTGGGCTAGAGGCCAATATTGATGAGACCAGCTAAGATGATCTTCCTGATTCTCGGCGAAGGTGAAGAGACATGGGTTTTAATTTATATAATTACAGATTACTTACGCTGGGTAGAGCTGCTATGAATGAGTGCACGTTGGCTTTCTTAGCAGCAGAGACTATTTCCTCGATGGGTACATTCCGCGTGTTGTCTCCGTACGCGATGTTCTCGGCGATGGTGCGGTCGAAGAGTACTGGCTCCTGTGACACGATGCCGAGGTTCCGCCGGAGGGTGCTGAGACGCATGTCTTGAGTGATGCTGTAGTCGTCCAGGTACTGGCAAAAAGTGAGTTGAATAAATATCAATATTTTATACACCTCAGACAGTATATACAGGGTTATTGGTAAAATGCTAACAACCTCTTAGGTTTGACTTCGGCTAGTCCTAACAAACATTTAGAGATGTTTATTTTTGTTTTGAAAAAAATAGTTTTTTTTTGTGTTTTAACGCCTACTCCGAGCTAAGGGCGCCCGTCGCGGAAACACTGGACCGCGCCGTGGTCCCTTTGAATAGAGTTTTGAATATTTACGTCGAGCGAAGTAATACAAAATATGAAATAAATAATACATAACAGGCACAAGGGACTTTTGACATCAGGTGGTCCTCGTACTTATCCAGTCAAAAACATATAAAAAACCCAAAAAAAAAAAAAACATCTCAAAATGTTTCTTAGGACTAGCAGAAGTCAACCCTAAAGGTTGTTAGCATTTTACCAAAAACCCTGTATAAGTACAAGGGTCTGAGAAATAATAGTCTCGTTCTTTATGTCCAGGCAGGCGCTCAAAGCCTCAAAATCACACCACACCACCTTATATTCAATTTAGCTTCGCTCAAGAGACTGCAGTACTGCCCAGGTTTCGATTGAATCTAAGGCTTTTTCAAATGCCAAAAGGCAGATTATAATACAATCTCAATGCAAGACTCATCCCTGAATACATACCATACTAAAGTCATCAGGGTCGTAAAAGCACTGCAGTAAGTAAACGAGCATGGTCTTCCCGCACTACTACTAAGCCACTAGGTCGACTAACGCAATCTGCTTCCCGTTCAACATGGTCAAAGTGCCTTCAACTTACGTAAAGTTGGATAACGGATCTTGAAGATTTTACAGTTTGTCTGCATTGAATGCGTGTGACGTAGAAGATGTAGTTAAGTAAGCAATAGTTACCACACTGCCGTCATCAGGGTCGCAGAGCCGCTGCAGTAGCTGAATGAACGTGGACGCTCTCTGAGCCTCTGAGCCCTGATAGCGTAATCCGATTCCTGCTACAAATGTACAGGCCCTCGCAGGACTTCCAATTCGCGACCAATTGGATAACGGAACTTGATATTTTTATACAGTTTCCTGCATTGTTAACGTGTGATGTAAACTACTATACAATCGGGAGGTACTTACCACACTGCCGTCATCAGGGTCGTAGAGCCGCTGCAGTAGCTGAATGAGTGTGGACTTCCCGCAGCCACTGGGGCCGACCAATGCGACTCGCTTTCCGCTCGGGATGAGCAGGGACAGCCCTTGGAGAACTTCCACTTCGCGACGAGTTGGGTAACGGAACTTGATATTTCTGTAGTTGATCTTGCCGTTAGCGATCTGAGAAATGCCAAACAATATTGTTAGGTCATGTTTGGATGAAAGAAAGCGATATCACGTGACTAGTTTTGAACCGTTAGGCAATGTGGATAGTGTTCATCGTCTCAGAGGCAGCACGTACCCGTGAATTGAATTGAAGGATATTCTTTATTCTATCAGCTTTCAACTTATCGCACTTAGTTACTTCCCTGACTTAGGATATGCCCTGCCCAGAAACTCCTTGGGTTAATTGGAAACTATTTTATTGCAGAACGGCCAGCCATTGACCATACCTTTGTTGCCAATGATTACATAGCCAAAGATGTTAGATAGAACCTATACTAGGAACTATAAGTAGGTAGCTTCCAAGAGTTGCTGGACGTCATTAGAGCCTGGTGACAACTATTTGACGGCGGTAACTAGTTTCACCGCCCAATTAGCCAGCTAGCCCCGTTTTAGCGCGTCACATCATGACCACCAGTCACATTTTTGAAAAGTTTTTATCGTAAAAAAGTCTAGATAATATTCTTTTTTAATATTGTTATGTCTAAAACAATTGACTCGGCTCAGTTTTAGAGGAGACGTCGTTTTCGTGTTTTTTTTCTATCCTAGGAAGCATAATTTCCTCTTAACTATGCCTTTTGTGAAGTACTTACGTATCCCTCGGGCACGGCGGGCGCGGTGGTGCTGGCGACGTGCGGTCGGCGCGCCAGCAGCGACAGCACGCGTCCCGCGGCGCTCACTGCGGCGCCGAAGTTCGGCGCGAACGCCAGCGCCTGACCCATCATCCAAGCGCCGAATACAAGCGCCTCTGATACTCTGCAGACGTACGCACATTTTGTATCGATAATTCCTACAGTTTATCTTATGCCATAGATGGCAAGCAAGCAGAAGTGCTCCCTGATTATTTAGCGATCGTGACAATGATTTAGCGATCGTGAGGTGCCGGGTTATAATGTCACCCCCCATTGCTACCTGTGGATGTCGTAAGAGGCGACTGATGGTAAAATACCGGAAGACAGCAGCGCCTTCTAAGGAACTGATATCTTAAACTGCGATCCCCAAGACGCCTGCCAAGCGAGGCCATTTTGGCAAACTCCTCCTTAATGGGGAAGGCTGTGTTCAGCAGTGGACGATCCGGCTGATACAGTTAATACCATTTTGTTTTACAGCATCAATTGCTAATAATGAAAGAAATAAATGTTACTTCTTATTGCCGTAATTTACATATAAAATTCACATTGTAAATAATAAATTTTGGCATTAGAGGTAGGCTCAGCACGGTACTGTATAGACCTACCTGGTCTTTAGACCAGCCCTGTGTAAATTTATTATACCCCTTTGCTCGAACAAGTGTCATATTTTATGTAAGTATAGGTACGTGGCAGCGGCTAACTCTCTACAGTTTAGGTTAGTTTATAGTTTACTTATAATTTGAATTTAGAATGAACACCGGCACAGGCATCCATAATCTGGTCCTTTTCATGCTGTGGCATAGGTCACTTATAAAGATTATTAAAAATACCAAAAGAGCCAGGACCCTGCGCCACACCGGAGGTGATAATTTTGGCAATAAATTTTAAAACACGAACCCCGATAATACTGGGAGCAATTTGAAGTCGCACTAGGTAATCTGTGTTCGCACCACCAAAACATATGCGTGTGTGGCCCACCCAATCTCGACTTTAACCAAGACATGATCAAAAACTCCGAAGGCATTCGAGAAGTCTGTGTAGATGCATGCATGCATTTCACTTTGATTTGCGAAAGCATACATGACCTCTCTGACGTAACAAGTACTTAATGTTTGAGGCAGTTGAACGAAAAAATATTTTGGCATTATACATACGAAAAGTTATAGTATTTGAACCATTGAATCGATTGAGCTGTCCCATACGATTGATGAGGCCTGAAATTAATTAGGTATGTCATTTGGATCAACCTTTTATGGATCAGAACTGTATGAGCAAGCTTACACTTAGTTGGAAAAATGCCAAATGATAATGACTTGTTAAAAATATTCTGCAGAGAGCCTAACAAGGGTAAACTTTTGGCGAACAAGGTATAACATTATAGGAAGGCATTGATTCTGAGCCTGAGTCTTTTTTTACCATGTTGATAAGTAGAATTGACTTCTACACTTCAGACTCTGTAATCCTGCAAGCACTGTAGCCACAAAGCAAGAGTTAGATGTTTCGGTGAATGTTTTAGAATGTTGAATTGCATTTCTGTAGACAGGTGTACTTAATGGAAAATGTAAAAGTGATTGTGTGTATTGTAAGATACGTAATGGATGTTAAGGTAACTCACTTGATGACGGACTTGTAGTGCACCTCCTTGTCAGCGACGAGCACGCCGCCGTACCAGAGCGAGAGCGCGTACCCCGCGACGGGCGCCGTCTGCCCGAAGGAGAACACGCACCCGCGCCAGCGCAGGCTGCTCCGCGCCGTCTTTTGTGCGCTGTTACCCGCCGAACGGTACCGCTCCATAATGCCCGCCTCGCCGCCTATACATACAGTATACTATCTAAGTGTATATTGTTGATGATCAACATAATTACAATTTGACGGCTGGACATGGTCAGTATATAATCTTACGAAAACGTAAACGTTAGATTGAAAATTTTAGTTTCCATTCACAATCTATCGACAGTTTATAATCTATCTAGATTTATTATAAACTAACGGTTAGTACAATAAACCGGTGACATATACACCATGAAACCTTGCCGTGCCTTATTGACAGATAGGGAAAATTTTTAATGCAGATGTAAACATCTTTAAAACGCAAAATTGTCACCTCAGGCATACATCGACCTTCAGTTACAGGCTATTTATACTATTTTTTTTAGTAGAGTAATGGTAAATAGTTTTCGTCTCTTAAGATCTGAGAGGTATTGTTTATCATTTGCAATCGCGTGTAAAAGTGATTTTTTTACCGTCTATAAAATTTCCAGAATAAATAATTTATTAAAAAACGACAACGAGAGGAAAAAATGTATTATTGTGCGGAATACTATAATTGAGATGATAAAATAGATTCTGCAGTAATGTACTATTGTAGGATAATGGTAAAATATACAAAAATATGTTTATATAATATTTATATAATGTGTCAATATTAATTACACGGATCTGAAAAAATATACGTTGCGTAAGAAAAAGTAGACATTCAACCATGTGTTCGTTGTTGTAATTTTATAATGTAAACTGCGGAGTATGCGTCATTGCAAAATAACCTAGTATAAAAAAAACTTTCTGAATAACCAATTTTAGTAATTTTACTTTTAATTTTTACTATAAATATAAGATATTTTTCATGCACCTAGCATTTTCCTCACTGTAGTAAGGTGAAAAACTGTGTGTTTCACTCGCAGCGAAGTTCATGTATGAACATGAACTTCGCTGCTGCACCAAAAATAACGGTAGTTTAATGTGCCCCATAAGTCATATCCTCACTGATAATTTTCCATGCATCCTTTTTCATATATTATTTTCATTATCTACCTCTATTGAATCTCATAGCACACTTTTTTTATTGTATTTGGATTTGATATATATAAATTAACGTTCCGATTTTCATTCGTCCAACATGGCAGACATGCTATTTTCAGAATTGCCGAGACAAATTCCCAACTGAGCAAGTTTATCCAATATCCAGTTAGGCATTCGTCCAACGCGCCGACGAAAGAGCGAGTAGCTTTTAAACATTTGCTCGCTAAAGAAACGTAATAAAAATACAGAACCTTTGTTAACAACTCTCTTGTGTACTGCAGTATAGTTGGAAGATGCGAATTCGATCACCGCACGAGGCGAAATTTTGCGGTCTAATAATTTTTAAAAGCGTCAAATATCTAATACGGGTACTTGTAGATCTAGTTATATGGGTAGGTACTCTACTTACAGAAAGCTGACACAGTTCTTATGTTCGTGATAGCTTCAGTAGCGATGGTGGTCGCTCGATAGGAAGCCTCCCTGACAGCCGCGAGGCCTGCTGACAGCACTCTGCCTTCGAGCACAACTGCCCCGATCACCATTGGTACCGACACCAGGGACACCAGAGTCATCTTCCACGTCAAATACAAGGAAAATGCTACTCCAATAAGAATGGTCGCCGACGCTTGCATCAGGGCGCCGATCCTTGTTCCTGTTGCCTGAGGAAATTGAAATATAATTGAAAAGTGCACACTCGAAACTTAAGTACGGACCTGAACTTCTTAACCGCCCCAAAATTTGCTGGTCTGCTATACAATCGGGGATTATCAACCAGTTGCGTGGTTGAAGTTCATGTTGCTTGCTGCACCACAGCAGCACCGTGAAGTCTATTGGCAGCTACGCCACGGAGTTTATAATCAAATTAGACCCACTTTCGCAAAGATATAAGCTGCGTGGATTGTCAAGTCGGTACCTGCCCCGGGGGTTGCCGGGTTAGAATTGCACCTCCCCATATCATCCCGTGGGTGTCGTAAGAGGCGACTAAGGGAAAAATACTGGAAGATGGGCAGCAGCACCTTCTAAAGAACTACCATCTTACACTGCTATCACCAAGCCGCCTGGCAAGCTTAGGGATTTTTTATTTTTTTTTTATTTTTTTTTATTTAATGGTTCGCAAACGGGACAATACAACGTATAAATACTAAAAGATATTGTAACAATGGCATCAATGATTTGTTGAACGCCCTTCTAGGTGCGAACACAACTTGCACACAAATAATTAGTTTACATTCGGTAAATTATATAAACATATTTGTAAGTTACGTTATTAAGAAAAAAAAATATTATAAAAAATACATATTTAAGAATTAGACATAGTTGTAGGTAACGTTATTAGGAAAACAAGGAAAAATATATATGATTAGCCAATTTAGGAAACATTACGATTGAAGAAAGATTTAATACTATTAACCGATGCATTGAAGATATCTAGCTCCTGACAAATATCGTTGTAATAAGAGCAAAAACGGTAGAGAGGTGAATGTCGGACGTAGTTGGCTGGACACGAAGGTAGAGTTAGTACTGTGCGATTTTGTAAACGGCTGCTAGAACGAGGCACGGTAAAATTTATCATTTCAATAAGCTCAGGGCTATCAATTTTTCCTTGTATGATTTTTTGAAGGAACACAATATCCGCAATTTTACGCCTGTTATCGAGCTTCTTCATATTATAATTATCCAGCCTAGATTCGTAACTATCCAGATCACGGCAGCGATTATTCGCATACGTGAGGTGGTACAAAAACTTTTTTTGAATCTTTTCTATTCTGTTGGCGTGCACGGCATAAGATGGACTCCAAATTTGACTGCAGTATTCTAATAGGCTACGCACGTAACAGTTAAATAATATAATAGGAATTTCGGGTTCTTTAAATGCCTTTGTTTGTCTTATCACAAAACCAGTCAGCCTAGCTCCCTTTTTAGCTATGTGGTCTATGTGTTCGCGAAAATTTAATTTTCTATCCACAATGACGCCCAGGTCACGAATACTTGTAACTTCTTTGACAAGAACTCCGTTGATGAAATAGTTTTCATCACTTGGGTTCGTTTTACGGCTGAATTTTATGTGTGAACATTTTGATGGATTGAGCACCATATTATTTGCGCTACACCAGTGACTTACGGAATTAATATCATTTTGTAATATTACTATGTCATCAACAGATTGTATGCGCCTGTAGATTTTTAAATCATCGGCAAAAAATTTGAATTTGGACTTTATTGTGGAACAAAGGTCGTTTACAAATATTAAAAAAAATAGAGGACCTAAGTGCGAGCCCTGTGGTACGCCAGAGGGAACAGATTTGGTGGAGGACTGAAAGCCACGAACAATAACCAGCTGGGAACGATTTAGAAGGTATGATTCAAACCACCTCAACAAAGTGCCACATATACCAGCATGGCCGAGCTTTTGAATAAGAGTGTTATGGTCAACCAAGTCAAACGCCTTAGAAAAATCTGTGTATACGGTATGGACCTCATTATGACACTTAAACGCTTCAATTATATCGCTAACGAAACCAAGGAGGTTCGAAGTGGTTGATCTTCCTGATGATTATGGCATAGACCCCCTTAATAGGGGAGGCTGTGTTCAGCAGTGGACGAGTCGGCAGTTACAGTTACAACTGCTCCGATACAGATAGGAACAGCATGTAATAATAACATGTTTTATTATTATAGTGGGGGGAGGGAGAAAAGTTCTTAGGTAACCTACAATATACTTACCCCTTGTACCGCCGCAGCATCAGCCGCTAGTCTCGCGCACAAGGCCCCCACACCGTTGTTAGCGCGGTCGAACCACCCGATCTCTTGCGAAAGCATGTGTCTAAACGCTGCGACCCTGTAAATAAATTTAAGGTACTGTGTACTCGAAAAAGCATTGCATTTATTTATTTGCCACATCCGTTCATCTAGCAATAAAATATAATAAATACTATCTCGCCTTCAAATCTCTGCAGCGGTAGGTACGGTACCAATGTAGATCAATCCTGATTGTATAATTTAGAATCTAATTTATATAGGTGCCATACATATGTACGTTTACTATAGATATGTACTTTAGAGACAAATTTTAATACTGAAAGATGAATACTTATGTAGGTACATTTACTGTACATAATTATAGTCATGTGCGTGATTCGAAGAGGCGCCGCGCCATCACCAATAAGACCATAAAAGACTGTGTAGTGACTATGATTGTAACCCACACATTTTCCAATGTTAGCAGTTCGGGACTTGTTGACGAGTTGAAACCTTACAAATTTACGAGAGAAAAAATTATAGTCATGTGCGGGATTCGAACCCGAGATGAAACCTGGTACTTAAAACAACAAGATCCCCGAAAAATGTATACACTAATTATGGTGCTGGAGACGCCTCCTAGAGATATCGTGCAGAGCATTTTGTACTACAAATTTCATCTTAAAGAATGTCAAATAAACTTACAAGTACTTAGATTATTTGGTCATTTGTCCAGGAAGGATAACTAATGTGTAGCTTTTGAGGGCATGTCCGTTCACCTACACGGACAGATTTAATGGTATCGAATTCAAGCACTGGACAATGATTCCGAAATTCCAACAGCCGTAAAGATAAAGACAATATCTGTAACCTTCACCAAAGAGACTGAAGTCAGCGAAGACCTACCGTATACCATCTGTACAACTACGACCACTGAGAAGAGAGCCCGGCTAAGGAGAAGGACGAGATATGAAACACTACGCTTGGATTTCCGACCCCCCAACCCTCCTATACAAAAAACAGCGTCATAAGTTACATAGTTCATTACAAAAAAAACATGAGTGAAGGTAAAATGAAAACCCATTGATAAAAGACGGATGTTTCATAATTAAAGCTATTAAATATCATAAAGTAATCTAGGCGCATGGTAAGCTCACATTACAGAATAGTATAAGTACTAATAACATGTATTGACCGGTAACTATATAATTATTCCATTCTTTCATATAATCGGTAGGAACTTGTAATGTCACCGACTACCATGACCTTCAATCCTGGAACATAGTTATGTAATCCTTGCCACTTGGCTGGTGAATTACTTAATACACAAGAAGATCTAGACATCCATCCATCTAGACGTTTCCTACACTGTTCTGGAACCATACCCAGTAGTGCTACAATTAACTCATCTGCAGAAAAGGATTAAGGTTCGTTTTTGTGCGATCTTACCTAAGTCTAGAGGTAAGTCGAACACCAGTGAGATTAAATATGTATATCTGGAAGAAGATGCCTATCCCCGTGCCCACGCCCACGAGGAGGAACAAGATCGCAATCACGTTGGTCTCGCCTCGCACCCACTCGTCGTTGGGGTTCTCCAACAGCTACGGACAAGGATAAAGGAAAAAGATTAGTATCAACATACAAAAATAACATATATAACATACATTAAATAAACAATAACAACATTGTCTATATGGGTATAGACAATGTTGTTATTGTTAAATAAAATAAGTAGAAGCAAAATTGGTCTTGTTTGTAGTACAACGAAAGTTGTACTATAGGTGTCGCTTCATCCCAATCCGATTGTTAAAAGAACGTTAGGAAAAATTGGAGTAATGAGTCATTGTCATGTTAGCTCAAGCGGTCAGAGCATACCCCGGCTACAGGGGTGTATGGACGTGATTTTGTAATCGTAATTTTGTAAATAAGTAGAGTTCGGCTGCGTATCACACCATCTGCGAGGAAGATGAGAAGGAAGATAAGAAGCGTTGTATGAAGAAAAAATCCACCAATAGTGCATACGTACATACAAAATATCACGTTTCTTTCCCGTAGGGGTAGGCAGTGACCACATATTTCCAATGGCACGATCTTTACTTATATCTTTTGCTTCATCTACACTCATCAATCCTTTCAAACATAAGCGTCGGTTTAGGGTACTCCTGACATGGCCCTTTTCAGAACGTCTTCAATCTGATTTAGGAACGTTACGGCAAATCCCCCTAATGCGGGAATGCGTATGTTCAACGGCACACGTTTTGGGTGTTGTTGATAATGATAGGTAGCCAGGTGGTTTTAATATTGTTAGGTTTGCAATAACGCCTGCTATGCGGATTACATTACAAAATCACAAATATACGATAGGAAAAATTTTGGTAAAATTATAAGGTTGCGTCATCATTTACAAGTATAAAACCAATTGCAAAATTAGTCTTGTTTGTGGTACAACGCAAGTGGTACTATAGATGTCGCTTCATTCCAATACGATGAATAAAGAACGATAGGAAAGATTTGAGTTATAACGTCACATGTCATGTTAGCTTAATTGGTTAGAGCATAACCCGGCTGAAGGGGTGGATGGACGTGGGTTCGAATCCCGCACATGACTTAAATTTTTCCTATCGTATATTTGTGAGCCAGGTTCACATAATGCCGTGCCATAATCCACCGTCACTTTGTATTTCAACCCCACTATGATCCGCCATATTATAGAGATATTATATACATGCTTTAATACTTCGCAGCAAGATGACAATAATTAACGACTAAAACAGTATTTTTAATGAATTTGTATAAATGTACACTAATATTGTACATTGCTGAAGCAGTGATGGCTCAGTGGCATTGGCTATGGACTGCCGCGCAGCAGGTCCATGGTTCGAATCCCGCCCAGAGCTTGAGCTTTACCGCATGGTGGAAGGGCATTTTGCGAATGCCCGCCTGGCTAGCGACCACCCTCAAGTAGAAAGTCTGTCGCCAAGCATCGAAAGGTGTGTTCCGGCAGTAGTCCTTGAGAGCCAGTGAAATTACAGGCACAATGAGACTTAACAACTATGTTTCAATGTGACGGGCGCAGTGCAATTCGTAAGTTGTCATGGATTGCAACTGTTATAGGCAGAGGTTAGTCCACTTAACATCAGGTGGGCCTCGAGCTTGTTCCGTCACAATAACATAAAAAAAAAAATAGATAGATAGATAGAAAACACTTTATTTGCACAAGAACTTAAAATTAACATTACAATAAAAAACAAACAAAATACACTAGTGCAAAATGGCGGCCTTATCGCTTATAGCGATTTCTTCCAGACAACCAGGAACAAAGGATTTATGCATATTTGATATAGGAGGCAGTTCTCCGCAATTAGGTATACAACTTACTGATATTACCATGAAGTAGGAACTGCATACAAGGAATTTATCCTATATTAAATCTACCATAATTATAATATAAAGAGGAGAGATTCCTATTTTTGTATGCAACGAATAAACTTAAAAACAACTGGTCTGATTTGGATGTAATTTGGTATGGAAATAGTTTGAGACCCGGGAAGGACATAGGATAGTTCTTATCCAACTGCGCAAAAAGAGGTTTTGCGCGATAACCGATATACGCGCGGGTGGAGCCGCGGCCGGAAAGCTAGTTAATTTATACAATGGATGATTTGAAATATAAAATTTATTCGTCAATTTAGTAGATTGTGTTATTTGATACCCAATATAAACTATGATCCACCGATTTCAGTAATCCGCCATTGGATAGGACTTTATATGAAAGATAAGCGAGAGGACACCTCCTGTAGTATGCAGGTATATACTACTAAATAGTTCAGAACTTCAAAGCAAATAAACATTTCGTATTAACTTTACTGGCCAATGACACACAAACTAAATAGCCAATACTGTATCAGCCGGATTGTCCACTGCTGAACAGTCTCTGCCACTCAGGGTTCGCCATAATTACCACGCTTGGCAGACGATTTGGGGATCGTAGCGTAAGATAGCAGTTTCTCAGAAGGCGCTGCTGCCCGTGCTCCGGTATTTTACCACTAGTCACCTCTTAAAATAACCATCGAGAGGAGATGGAGGCCCGGCACCCCACCAATAGAAAATGGTAATGACACAATTAAAGTTAATAAGTATTAAAAAACAAGAAGGAAAGAAAAAATAGTCTTACACCGTAAGTCTCTCCGAACAGGACTGCGAAGGTCGGAAACGAGGAGCCGACTGCTACCGCTGCTAGTATTCCGAACAGCATCAGGTACTTTTCCGGTGCACACAGTTTCATTATCTGCCACGTGGTCGGATGCACCTCTATCTGGGGATAAATAAAGGAATCATTTAGCACTCTCTTTTATTAGGTAATTCATAAGACTCACCTTGCACATGAATCTGCAAGGTCCATCGTGGTGCAAAAGAAAGAACTCGCGTATGCTACCCAGGTGTAGGATCCATTTCAATATTCGCTTGCGACAGGTACTTTAGCTACCATAATATATAAAAAATTATGCAGATATACGCTATTAAATAAATCGTGATCAGAAAACTATAGGCTCACCAGGATCCTTCTAGCAAGGACCCTTCCTAAGCGTAGTTTCTTAATCGCTATCTGGATGAAAAGCATTTACCTACATAGTTTTTCTGAGCCGAGCCTCGTTCGTGGCTAGGATGGTATCAAAATTCAGAATGATTAAAATTGGTCAAGAATAATACGGTACAGCCATACTTAGAGAGAATGGTCCATATATCTAGTAGGTAAGTACTCGCAGTGCAAAATTAACGACTATAGTAGCTTTTGAGACAAAGTCGATCAAAGTCAATACATTGACCGTTAGTCATAACAAATTTAAAACTATAGGTACGTGGAGCTAGGTTGTCATACAATATATTTCTTCGGGATGAAATTTTAGCCCACCCAATGTAAAACCAATAATACTTGCTTACTACGCTAGTTGAATATTTCACGTTTGATTTGAATATATCAATGATAAAACGTGGTTTTGTAAAATGGTATAAGAAACTAGGAATATTATTATTACTATTTTGAATTCTCTTTTCAAAGATATTGCAGTCATTGGGAAAGATTATGCTTCATTGTGCACTGCATACAATAAAATATTACAAAAGACCTGGCCACAAATAATCTTGCAACGTCAATATTTTTCTGTGTATCGGTTATAATCCTCAATAAAATGACCGTGACAGAAAGAGAGACGGACCACGACGCACATAATGACAGACAGAAAGGTAAGAAAGCGGATATTATGAAGTATATTATAAAATTTAATAATAATATCCTCCCAAGACAACAAAATTGCATGTACCCTACATACGTGCATATTGGTAGGGCATTTACATGGTGGTAGGGCATTTTACGAATGCCCGCCTGCTGGCTAACTACAATTTTCGAGGAGAAAATCAGTCACCAAGCACTTATTTGTATCTTCCTTAGCCTAGTGTGATGAGACAGTGGTCAAAGGCTAGCCTATCAGCTATAAATACATAAATGTATAAAATAAATAAACAGCTAGGAGAAACGTTACAATATTTGGATTGAGGCGTGTTCATTACTGTATAAATTATGTGTATTAATATAGGTAGGTATATATATACATATATATACCTACTATCGTAGCGTCGATAATCATGCTGATTGCTAAATAGTTTCCAGCATTGTCTTATTGTGACGGAACAAGCTCGAGGCCCACCTGATGTTAAGCGGACTAACCTCTGCCTAAAACAGATGCATAATGCATTTCATCACAAATGACGTCACCTTGAGAAATAGTTGTTAGGTCTCATGTGCCTGTAATTTCACTGGCTCTCTCACAAGTTACGAAATGCACTGCGCCCGTCATCTTGAGACATAGTTGTCAAGGAATGCTCACACAACACATCGTTAGGTGCTTGGCGACAAATTTTCTACTTGAGGGTGGTAGCTAGCCAGGCGGGCAATTGCAAAATGCCCTTCCACCATGCGGTGAAGCTCAAGCCGGCGGTGGGGATCGAACTAGGAACCTGCGGCACGGCAGTCCATAGCTATTACCGAAAAGCTAGAACCTTCATTTACTACCCGTATCTTAGATGTCACTGCATTCGAGATAGATAGGTACGGGTAGCACTCTGCCGTTAGTCTTAAAAACAGAATCGGTTCTCCTAATAATGAAAAAAAGTGTGGTTTAGTTGTATTTCTAAACATACTTCCTTTTCCTCCATGTCCACACTGTCTTCGGATGCGGAATCGGACGATTCACTTTTTGTAGACTCTTCCGATGCCAGTCTCGTGAGTTTTGGACGATGGAGCCTGGTGCCTGTCCACATTTAATAAATACTGTAGTACATAGATAAGGGAGAGTCATCAAATACTTTAACATTCTTACCTAAGAGTCTTTAGATCCAAAAAGCGAAAGCCGCAATTCAGACTGTACATTCTAATTCATTCTATCTATAAATAAAAGATTATAATTTACTACTAAACTAAATCAGCTTCCAGCTCCGAAAAATCCACAAGTGTACACTTATTCCATAAGACGCCCAAATGAAATACTACAACCTTCATCAACAGCAGCAGCGTCCATCATTGAACAAACCTCCCCCTTAAAGGTTTGCCATAATCCCCACGCTTGGCAGGCGTCTTGGGAACTTTAGTCAACATCAACTTATTTTTAGGTTTGAGTTTCTATTTACTGTATCAGCCGGATCGTCCACTGCTGCCCACCTTCCAGTATTATTTTTCCCTTAGTCGCCTTTTACGACACCCACGGGATGATATGGGGAGGTGCAATCCTAACCCGGCACCCCACGGGGGGAGTTTCTATTTAGCCAACAGAAAAAGAAATTCCCGTTGGAAAGTTCAAAACAGAATTTTTCAAAATTTTAGTTTGCCATCACAATTGCCATACTAGATCGAGTACATTACGCTTGTTAACTAATGGTAACTCCTTAGTTAGAAGTTAGAACCAATGTTTAGGCAGAAAGCAGAGAAGTAAGTTCATACAACAGACGTACGAAATGTATGGGTCTGCTAGAGTTGTAGCATGAAAACACATTTTCTCTCTCTGCTTTGGTAAATACAGGTTGTAGTGGTCATTTTCTTTGTGTGTCTGCAGTAGCGGTATTAGTTTTTTAACTACAGAGGAGCTGACCTTAACTTCTTAAGCTTATCTTTTTAATATTTTTGGCAATGACGTACGCTCCGCGGATTACATAACAAAATTACAACGAGAGGAAAAAATCCCGCACTTGATCATAATGAAAAAAAATGTATTACAGAATTATAACGTTGTAATTTTGTATTTCTACCATATCTGTTGGCATATGATAATTTAATAAAGTTATACTTACTATTTTTATTTATATTTAATGTGATAATATATATATTTACCGGATTAGTTAATTACTTTGGAATCTAGCATGAGGTAACTTAGTTATATTTTCTAAATAAATTCATTACAATTTACCACTGGGCCCCTAGGCCAATGTAAAGTTGATGTTGAACAGGCTATAGGTAGAATAGGCTCTCCACGACAGCAGCTGGGCCATTTTTTTACTATTGTAGCTAGTTTACGTAGCTATTCTAATAGATCATAGTATCCGCGAATTAATCGTGTTTTACGTGATCAAGTATATTTGTCAGATATTCTAAAAAAAGAACCAAATAAATAATGAAGATTTGTATTTCCCGCTAAGATGACAATGTTTGCCGTAATGGAGGTAGCTAGCCAGAAAAAACCTTAACGTCACATGAATAAGAACAAAAATGAATAGAAAGGAACAGAATGCAAGATACGAAAACTTTGCTCGCTTACTGAGCTGGTTCAAACCGGTTCTGCACCTGAGCGGACGCCGCGTGACCGCAGCAACCCCCGCGTCTCTTGTCAGTGACTAGTTATGCACACATAGCTGTGCGTGTAGTAATGAAATTTTCATTCTGTACAGTTCTTTATTGTATTCATTGTATTCATGTGCTAACACTATGTGGTGAAGTTGGTGAAGTATTGGATACATAGACCCCTGCACGGAACTCCATAGGTACCTATGAACTGCCGTGTACTTTTGAATTAGAAGGCCCAGTACCGCAGTGGTACTGAGTACTGAGCTTTCTAATTCAAGACTCATTCCTTGTAATAAGATTTTATCTGTAAGTATGATCAGTAGTAAACTCATTTATATAAATAAATTGCTAATAATAACAAATATTTTTAAAATATTTTACGAAAACATCAAATTAATATTTTAATAAAACACTTAAAAAATATAAAAATATATCTAGTGACAATTCCGCCCAATTTTCCTGCTATCGAGATCCTTCTCGATCGTGCGCTCGAAGAGTCAAGACCTCCTGAGGATGCTTCGTGTAGAAGCGAAACGCGTCGAAAATTCTTCCGGTTTGGCTGCGTGGCGTATGTGACGTCACGTCGGCTTAGCAGGAAAATTGGACGGAATTGTCCAATTGTGGAATATTTGTTATTATTAAATATGGATTTCCGCAAAGTAACGCCTGAATCTATTCATTAAATAAATTGCTATGTATTTTGAATTTAGTGCTGATAAATAGTTATTCACAATAGCTGTATTTAACTGTTAATAGAACGTAAACTATAGGTTGTATATACTTTGATAGATAATTTCGTTAACACATATAATCACAGGTGATGAGGTTTTTTTTAAAGTGGTGCATATATTATATAAACAAAAACTATTTACAAAAAAACATGCTTATCAACTATCACACAACAAACACTGGGCAAAGTAAGTTATGGGACAGGTTTATTTTATATAGAGATCTCGTTTCGGAAGCCATGACAAAATCCTTGAGCCACAGTAGGTAGGTATTAATTAAAGAAATAGAGGCAGCGGCAAGACATTCATACGATTCTACCACATGTCACAAGCAAATTTACAATCACGACACAAATAAAACATCACGACTGACCTGGCAAAAATGTATAGCCAGTGTAATTTGAGATGATGTAAGCATTCTAACGTTTGATTAAGAAGCCCACATACATATATGAACCCTATAACATTTTGAAGATGCTGTTCTTAATGTAACTGAATACATTGCGAAAAACATGGACAAAGGAAAAAAGATTGTCGGTGTTTTTTGTGAGATGGGACAAAAGATTTTGACAACCTCCCGTTCCCCATATTTCGGTAAAAATTGAAGTAAGAGTTATATATTGCAATGGTTGGCTAGTTATTTTACGGTATTCGTGATTATTTTTTCAAATCAATGATCCTGAAATTAAAAATGAGGTGCCACAAGGGAGTGTTATAGAGCCTTCGTTATTGTTGACATATAAATTAATAGTACGATGTCCAACTACAAAATGAAAAAAACGCTGACGCTACACAGCTTTTATTTCACCGAAACACAAACATTGTGTACACCAAACAGCAAGTAATAGCCTAAAACTTGCATTAAGATGATTTAGATTGAATCTGCTTTCAATTAAAATAACAATACAAATATTTTGTATTAAATTAGTTATTTGAATTGAAAGCCTAATTCACAACTATTCTACTTAAGCTAATTTCTCTATGGAGCTTATAAGCTCCACAAATATACATCATCGCAACTGCCTGATTTAGCGCAAATTTTAACCTAAAAATTATTTTCGGAAACGTGTAGCAAGTCGTCCTTAGACGTTTCAAAAAGACATCAGGACGAGTGATATCACGATAGTAACGATGTGATTCGACGACTACAATGCCGATTATTTATATAATTAATGACGCGATTTTGCTAATTGGGTAAGTTATTGTAACACAACATACAAGCACTCTTAATTATTAGGTACAGAAAAGTTCAATGCACTTCATTCAAAGGAAAACTAGGACAAGGAAAGTGCAAAATTATTTATAATATTATACCCCACAAAAATTAACACAATAAATTATAACAAGCAAGCAAATGAGAAAAGAAAACATAAAATTCAAACAGATATTTAACACCAACATTTAAAAATATCCAACACCAAACACCAAAGGACTGACTTACTCTTTTTCCTCTTGGAAGCGTTAAAGTTTTGTGATTCGTCATTTCCATCTGTAAGCCGGAGCCAATAATGAACATGAATTTTTTTGTAAATTTTAGCACATAAAATAATTTGACAAATAAGTAACAGCGTGTAGAGTGTTCATTGCTTTCTCCTCTTGCTAAACTTAAAATCCGTTGCCAAACTTCAAAGTTTGAAATACTTTTTAATTTATATTTTGTTCATAATGATTTATGCTATGACTTAGTGGAAAACTTACATTATGGATATGATATTTTTTCTTGTAAGATATAATAATATAATGTTACAATAATATAATGTAACAATATATAGAGGTTATAGTTACATTTATTTAAAATAAATCTTTCACGGTAGCCCTCTAACTAACTACGATTTCTTATGTTTTTTTAATTATCTTTTAATTGTAAATATCTTGTATAATTTTATATATGTTAAAGTTCCCTAATGCTGAAAAAATTGTTCCGTAAGTCCTATCGCTTCCAGATTTCAAAACCAGTACTCGTGACAAATAACAACTTTGCAGCCTTGCATAACAAATAATTATTCATCCATAAATAGTTGGACAGTTACCCCGAAAATCAAAAATTGAATGAAAAATATGGACAAGAATCTCAAAGTACTGCATTACTATACTACGACATACTGCATGAATAGGCAACAAAATATATGAATTTTGCATTAAGAAATTATATAGTACGTCTTATGTTGATTCCCACTGCTCAAAATATAAATGAGGGGCCTTATTGTCTGAGAGTGGTAAAGATGAGAAGATCAATTATTACATTACAAGTCGACATTTGAACTACAGAATGGGAAAGTTGTAATGAAATGGATGTCTTTGATTGCCGTTAACTATGTTAAGGTATATATTACAATGATTTGTTTTTCAAGCCCATAACCATCAAATTGTCAAATTCTATTAAAAAATTCTCAGAAGACAGTTCCTACTTGATTTCAAATTACCATTCGCATTCATTATACCATTTAAAATCTATTACCATTCTAGTTAGAAAATAAGGCCCAAGATTTTTAAAATGTCTATATAAAAATATTGTTTCTCTTCCACAAAATATAAAAACAGTGTAAAAGAATTGGATAGACCCTGCTCTTTCATACTTAGCACACATACCTCCATAGGTACTTATTTTATGGCAATGCGAAAAGATTGTTCAGAAGTGTCTTGTGCGCAGTTCCATACATTGATCATACTCGTATTAAACGTAAAAATTAGTGAGCTTCCATCAAAGTTTTGAAAAAGCATAGTTTCTTAGTTATCTAATCTATATAGGTACTCTAAAAGCAAGCTGGAGGCGGTTCAACTTTTCAACAGACATTACGAAAAAATTAAGTGTCTCAATAAGGCAATTATATACCGACTTCACCAAGTTATTTCACGCTTGTAAGTGTTGAAGTCGGTTCCACTTTAGGTAAAAAATAATTTAGGATATAAGCACCTACTAAAACGTATTTTTGCATTTATAACTTACTACGAGTATGTATGTAACGCTATGTAAGAGTATGTATGTATCATTAATATCGTAAGGAAACTTACGTTTATGTTCCGGATTGTCCGTAAAGTTCCGCGCTATGTGCGGCTCGTTCTCCAACACTAGATTGTAGTAGCGGCCTCTTTGCGCAATGAGTTCCTCGTGAGTACCTTCTTCCATCACTTCGCCGGCGTCGATGAATATTATACGAGACGCGTTGACGACAGTCGCTAGCCTGGGCATAATAATTGAGGTTGCTTAGTTCCTATATTGTGTCGTCTTTACATCTATTGCCTATCATGTTATATTCTATTGAATTCATTCTAACTTGGTGGCAAACGATGACACGAGTCACTCTATAAATGAAGACTTCTAGATACATTTATCGGGAAACAGAAAAGCTGGTGCGGTGCTCCATACTTCAGCCATACGCATATTGAAAGTGGAACCAAAGTACTTCGTGCTTGTTTTGTAATATATAGATATACCATCGGCAGATGTTGCGTTCTGTCTTGTAATTTGATAAACGAAAGGATATGGGTGAATAAACTTGAGTAAGTAGATCGATCGCAATTTCTAGAAAATTTCAAAGAAAAGTATTTTACATCAGGACAGTGTAACCAGCCGTAACCTATTGGACTACATTGATAAAAGATCGATCGATAGATCGATCATAGACGCTAATTTGCCACCGGTAACAATTTGAAATGAAATCATTACAAATTGTTACCGGTGGCAAATTAGCGTCTATGATCGAGGTTTTTGAGGCTTTTTTTGGCTCAACTAATACGTAGTTGTCAAAAAGCTTCTTTGCTCTTTTTTATCAATGTAGTCCAATATGTTTTGGCTGGTTACACTGTCCTGATGTAAAATACTTTCCCAATTTTGCAGCTTATTTAGCCCTGAACTAATAATGAACCCAATAATGTGCAGTTCATCAATACATTTGGATGGTGTAGCTGTTAGTAACTAAGCAAATCAAGTTGTGTGATTATCGAAATAGGCATATTTCGGAGGGTAGAATTGAGACAAACGACGCGTCGTTTACGATACGTCGCGACGTAAGGTTTTTTTTTATACTGGAAGTTATCTATGTACTTGCGAAACATTTCTATGTTTTCGCTTAGCATTCGTCAATGCATTTTAAATAACTAAGTCAAACGAATCTAATTAGAACGGTATTTTACAAAGAAGTGAAAATAAATACAAAGGTCTGCCTGACGATTTAAAAATACATTAGGGAGATTGGACAGTGTTTTCTAAGCTCATAGGTACCTGTGGCTCACCATGACGGTGGTCCTCCCATGGGCTGCAGCGTCCAACGCTCGCTGGACCTTGGCCTCACTGTGTGAGTCCAGCGCAGAAGTGGCCTCGTCCAGCAGAAGTATCTTAGGCTTCCGCACTAACGCTCGTGCGATGGCGATGCGCTGTTTCTGACCGCCGGATAGCTGGGCGCCTCGCTCACCTATCATCGTATCGTAGCCCTGTGGTTTCAAAACATACTGTCTTACAAAATCATCACAATAGTTTCTGTTTCACTCTTTTTCTTATCATTTTTCTTACGCTAAGTGGGGTCGGCACAAAATATATTAGATCCTTACATATGAAATTAGCGTTTATTATAGAAAAAGCAAAACGAAAAAGAAAAAATATGGTGGATGCCAACTTAGCAAATTATATACTAAATTTAGCATATTTTCATGTTGTTTAGCAAACTTATTTATTGTTTAGCATATAGCATATTTTTTTAGCATATACAATAAAAGTTAAACCATGAAAATTACATAAATCCGTACGTCATTATTTCCGTTTCAAATAAATCCCTTTGTTATATTGTTGGCGCTCTTTGTGCTAACATAATGGAAAGGGTAAAATCTTGACGTTGGTATAGGTATTTATTTTTCTCTATGCGTCAAATGCTCTCTACCGTACCCAAGAATTCCGTTTGGCTGCATCTACAACAGATGGACTCATGTCTCAATGGAGAAACATAGTTCACTTTAAATGGAAATATACATCTTCTACTATAGAATGGAAAGAAGTTATTGATTATAAAGATGCAGGTAATAACCCCGTTTCAGATTTCTCTCAGTTAGCAATAACGTTATTAACACTACCACATTCAAACGCTGAAATTGAACGGGTTTTCAGTCAAATGAATGTATGTAGTAAAAACTAAGCTAGACAATCGTTTGTCAGTAAAAACTTTAAATGCCATTTTATACATCAGATTCGGCCTAAAGAGGGCAGGGAATGCTGCTACTCTTATACAGTTCTGGATAACGTACTGCGCTCTACAGGTAACAAGGATAGTTACAATCTGAGAGATGATGCTTCTTCGTCTTCAAGCACAGTAGTTGTTGATGGTGACCAAGATATTTATATTTTATTTAATAACATAGTCGATTACAATGTATATTTTGTTAATTAATAAACATTTTATAATTATAATTACGTTTTATTTGACATTGAAAAAGGTTGGCATAATTTTTGCATTTCTATAAAGCAATTGGCATAATTTTAACACCATTTTAGCAGATTCTTTATTTGTCTTGTTGGCAACACGAGACATTAATAATATATTTTAAGGGACGGATCTGCAGCGGCTTAAGAAGAGGGTTCTCTCATGTTTCAAATATTAGTTGTGAATTTTTGATGTCCGTTGTTACACAAACAACTATATGTTAGCAGGCGAAAATCAAAAGGATCAAAGGATCTTTAGTTCAATTTATTTCAGGAACCAGACAGCAGTTACGCCACACCGCGCGGTCTGCCCTTTTTTATGCCTGATAAGTTAGTCTTTGACCAATATCTCACCTGATGGTAAGTGATGATGTGGTCGAAGATGTTGTTCAGACTAACCTAGAATTACTGGCTCTCAAGGACAACTGCCGGAACACACCGTTAGGTGTTTGGCGACAGATTTTCTACTTGAGGATGGTAGCTAACCAGGCGGGCATTTGCAAATTGCCCTACCACCATGCTATAAGACAGCCATCTTAAGATAACAACCGGGACCGACGGCTTAACGTGCCCTCCGAAGCACGGAAACGCTCAGTAGTAATGTCACTAGCGGTCACCCATCCAACTCATGACCGCGCGCGACGTTGCTTAACTTTGCTGATCGGTTAAGAACAGCTAAGTAAACTTCGCTACGAGCGCTACAAACTTCTACTGACTAAAGAAACCCGACACATACCCATAGGTAGATAACACTCACGTCAGGCAACTTTCTGATGAAGTCGTGGCAGTACGCCTGTTTGGCAGCTGTTTTGATTTCCTCGTCGGTACAGCTGGGGTTACTCATTCTACAAAAAAGAAACAAAAAAAGGTTGAGATTTTATATTTTTGAATTAAGGCTTGTAATTATATTCTACAAAAGTATTTATAAATACCTGATTATAGTCAATATTGCTTTAAAATGCTTGAGAATCAAGCTTGCATCAACGCCCTTTTTGTCGATAATCGAAATTATCAGTATTATATAATGTATTAGATATTAACTTAAATTGACAGACACTACCTAACATGATTCAACGAATTTTTTGTTCAAAAGTAAAATTCTATCAACCAGTATAAGTGTCCCTTGCTCTACTCCAGCTTTATGACTTTCTCCAGATGCTTCAAAATTTGCCTCATTTCTAGTTGCATAATACAGTTACTAATCAACTCTTCGATTTCATTCATGATGGAAATTGGATTGTCGCTATGGTTTAATACAAAAACCATATATGTTTCCGATGAAATTTCATCAAAAACGAGAGCCGCAACGTTACAATTATACAAGTTACAGCCAAAACATATAAAATTTGCTTACTTGTTGGATAATCCTGGGCTTGATTTTGTATTTGGACGAACCGCGGATGGTTCTTCCGAGACTTTTAATATCGTTCGGAGCGTTCAAAATTCGTAACTTGTTTTAATAGATTTCATTAAATTATTTTTAAGATCATACGTAGAAGGCGCGCGTAGCTAAGCATCACGCCTTTCCGTTCCAGTTGCAGTGTTAAAGTTCTCGTTCTATTTGACGCAGTGAGCGCAGGCACAGGCACCCGGCACACCGAGACAATATTTTTTATGTATCTTTCACCGGTAATTTCACTTCTTCAGTGCCCTTCAAGCCAAAACACAGCAGTGTTTGCACACGCTACTTCTCAGGTAGAATATTTTACAATGCGGTAATCCACTTCAAGACGAACTCTTGCACAAAGAGACCTACCACCTAGTGTAGTGAATAGACTTACCTTATATTCTCCATGATGGTACCAGCGAACAGTACTGGCTCTTGTCCCACGACGGCGATGTGGTTCCTGAAGTATCTCACATTCATATTTCTCAGATCATTCCCAGATGCGAGCACTGCTCCAGCGTCTGGGTCGTACATCCGCTGCAATAGTTGTAGTACTGTGGATTTGCCGCAGCCGCTTGACCCGACGAGGGCTACTGTTTCGTTCTTGTTGATTTTGAGGTTAATGCCGCTAAGGACCTGTAAGACGCGCTCTATGAAATTGTTGAAATATATATTGGGCTAAATTACAAAATGCTTCGTGTTCCGAACTGTAACTTATTAAAGCGTCTCGATATATTACAAAGCCTACGCTGTTCGACGATCCGACATAATTTTTCTTTTTTCTTCTTGGGCGTTTGGTCAATACAGTCCGATCCTAAGGCTTGTTTATTTACAACGAAAATACGCCAGATATTTTTACAGAGTCTGAAAATTATTAGATGGATTACCCAATAAATAATAGTAAAATCAAATAGCAAAAAGGAGGTTATACAAGAAACGTGATCTTTTTGTTAATAATATAATACTGATTAATAGCAGCTTCATTTGTTAAAAAGCGAAAAGGTCGCCGCTGGAACATAAACCTATGTTGATTACCTCACTAGCCAAAACCTCTCAAGTGTAGAACCATTTTCTTCTGTGGTAGAACTACACTACATTGTATTTAACCTCTCCTGAACTGAAAGGCGATTGATATTTTACAGCCTACTAGAACCCACTAGAACGAAACACTCGGTGTTTCTTTTCGGAACCACCAAATTGTTGAATTGGCGTTTGCATAATTTCGGCCTGACAATCAGGGCAAAACAGCACTACATTAGGAATAGACACTTTACACTTGTTTAAAATTCAAGCTGCTCTAAAATACACCTCAATGAAGGAAAAAGATCGATAAAATATTACATTCTCTTGTGGCATTACGCACGTTCTAGTATAATTAATGATAAGATATTCAATTAATATGAAAATTCTGCCATCCTTAGGGGCGTGGATACTATGGACATTGTTTCTCACCTGAACATCACTTCTAGCTGGATATCTGAAGTAAACATCTTTAAGCTCTAAGTCTCCGTCTATCACCGGCGTGTCGCCTTCGGTGGAGAAGCTATCTATAGCCGGCTTCCTGTCCATGACAGCGAAGATGGCAGACGCAGAGGCTCGCGCGTTGTTTATAGCTTCCATGTGAGGAGCTGTTAGTCCCACGTTCTGCGCGCCTTGGAGCACGCTGAAGAATACCTGAAAGTTTGTGAAAGATTCATCTCTACTCGCATTTCAGTGTCTAGGTCCGGACCGATTGTACTCAGTGTCCCGTCAGAAATGTGATATCCGTTCAAACATATCGGGAAATCCATATATTATGTTTAATACATATTATGTATAGTTTTTTTTTTTTTTTAATCTCTGATTGGTTAGCCTTTGACCACTATCTCACCTGATGGTAAGTGATGATGTGGTCGAAGATGTTGTTCAGGCTAACCTAGAAGTACTGGCTCTCAAGCACAGCTGCCGGAACACACCGTTAGGTACTTGGCGACAGATTTTCTACTTGAGGGTGGTAGCTAGCCAGGCGGGCATTCGCAAAATGCCCTACCACCATGCTATAACGACTGCCATCCTAAGACAACAACCAGGACTGACGGCTTAACGTGCCCTCCGAAGCAAGGAAACGCTCAGTAGTAATGTCATTAGCGGTCACCCATCCCACTCATGATCGCGCGCGACGTTGCTTAACTTTGCTGATCGGTTGAGAACAGCTAAGTAAACTTCGCTACGAGCGCTTCAAAATTTGTTTTATTTGTTATTTTCCAATAAATTAAAATTGTGGCGGAATATTGGACAGACAAAGAAATTCCCCGTCCGTGATGCCGCCCGGGCTAGAAAGCCATTGCACAGGTGCCGACCTCTCTGACATTCCTGTCCCCCGCCCCCGTCTTTTCCCGTGGGTGTTATAAGAGGCGACTTAGGAAAAAATACCGGAAAGTGGGCAGCGCTTTTTGAGGAACTGATATTTTACTCTGCGATCCCAAGATGCCTGTCAAACGTGGCGATTACGGCAACCTCCTCCTTGATGGGGGCTATGTACAACAGTGGGCAGTCTGGCTGATACAGTACAATGAACTTATTGGGTACCTAGCCTAATGTTTTATATATAGTACTAAGCTATAAAAATAAGGACACAACAAATACAAGTTTTATTTTTATTTGAAACTTTTAATAAGTACACATGTAGATACATATTGAAAGTTTCAAATAAAATTAAATGTATAAATACAGATGTTTACGGATAAAGAAAGAATTCTCTATGTATTTCCAAATAATTATGATTACAAGAACTAGCGCGTGTTAAGCGAAAATTACATTTACAAAATGTTAAAGCACAAAATTATGACTTCTAGGCTATTGGTTTCGACGACGTCAGGGCACTCGGCGCGATCCCGGCGGACGCAGGCTCGATCCCGCACGGGACAAGAATTGTGTACTTTTATAATTTGTAAATGTGATTCTCTACGTGCTGTGATAATAAGAGAAGTATAACTGCATTAGGTTGCGAAACGTTTAAAAAATATGAAATCATTCCAAACTATAATACTGATAACGTAGCTCGCTCCGTTAATAATACAGATCAAAAAAATCTTCCGTATTCGTTTTGCCAAATTAAAGGACACGACCGAATCCTTTCTTCAAGTAACATACGGTCGGTCACCCTAACCGTACTGCAAATGCTTTATACGCCCTCGCCCAACACTATCTCGGTAAGGAAATGCCCGAGGTTACTTGAATTTCGTGACTGTTAATAGTAACGCCATTTAGAGAAATTGCCAGAATCCTTGAGGTGTTTTTACTGATTTAATTACGGTTAACAATATATGAGACCATACTACCAAGCATACGTCTTACAAACCCTAATGCAGACCTATTTTAATCACATTGCTGACGGAACATCGGCATCTGCTACCTAGCATGCTTCGACTGTTATATAATTCATATGTGTATTAAAGAGGGGAAAGATACCCCGTGGGGTGCCGGGTTAGAATGTTACACCCCCATTTATACCTATAGGTGTCGTAAGAGGTGACTAAAGGTAAAATACCGGAAGGTGGGCAGCAGCGCCTTTTGAGGAACTTTATATTAAATTGCGATCCCCAAGACGCCTGCCAAGCGTGGGGAAAGTAATGGACAATCCGGTTGATACAGTACAGTATTAAAGAGCCTGGGAGACGTTAATCTCTTCTTGCCATACTGCACGGGTACCATATCAAGTAAGCGTGGTCATATTTGACAACGTTACTTTTATTAACAACAAGCTGTACCTGCGACTTCGTTCGCGATTGCCGTACCTACAGAATACTTACTTATATTCACATTTGAGCACTGTTTATGTTATATTAAGCAACGTCTGTCTGTGGTCTACGGTGAAGCACTCCTAGTAAAGCATAGCTCAGAAAGGAGCTTTTTACTTTGGGTTTGTAAACTCCCGGGTTGTATTCTCCAGAAGACAGTAGTTAAATAACTCAGAGAGCTCCTTCGCGGTTCACACAATAAATTCACTTCCATTGTGCAGTCTCCAAAATGTATCCGGCAAAAGATAGATAATAAAAAAAAACTGATCGTGATGAATGTTCCAAATTTAGAGTTTTATCTTAGCAAGCTGGCAAATCTAAATAAGGATGCCGAGCTGCCCGTGGGGTGCCGAGCTGCCCCTGGGGTGCTGGGCTGCCCGTGGGTGCCAGGCTACCCGTCGGATGCCGGGATGCCCATGGAGTGCTGGGCTGCCCTTTGGGTGCCGAGTGGCCCGTGGGGTGCCGGGCTGCCCTTGGGGTTTCGAGCTCAATCGTCACTATTCTAACAAAAAAAGAATAATTGAAATCGGACTACGCGTTCATTAATTACAACTAAGTAACATTTTGACTTTCATCCCCTTTCCCGAGGGAACCGTGCTGAATTTCGGGATAAAAAGTATACAATAATCTACTTCGTAGTATGAACTAAAATCGTGTTAAGTTTCTTTGAATTCCATTCAGTAGCCCCTGGGGTGCTGGGCTATCCGTGGGGTGCCGAGCTGCCCATGGAGTTCCGAGCTCACTCGTCACTATTCTAACAAAAAAAGAATGATTGAAATTGGACTACGCGTTAATAAATTACAACTAAGTGTACATTTTGACTTTCAACCCTTTTCTGAGAAAAGTGTCGTGATTCAACTATGAAAGAAATAACGACATACGGTTGCGATAGATATAGAGGCATAAGAAGCTGTAATGCTGTCAAACTACATTGTTCCCTATTCATTAGACCATAGCTATGAATTTTGAATGAAAAAAATCCTTGATGTCTTACAATCATAAGCACGGCTGGCGTGTAGACCGGGACTGGATCTCTTCTGCTGTCCAGGATGAGGCCCACTCCGTACCAGAAGGCCAGAGCGTACGTCGCATATATTATGAGCCACATCAAGCCGCTACCAACTCCTGAGAACATTCCCTTCTTAGAGCCCATCTTTTTGGCTGGTTCGAGACGGACTTCGTACCTGGAAAATTGTCGAAGGTATAAAAAGAAGTGATAGAGAGTAATGATAAGAAAAATACTAGCACAAAAGGGGAGGCAAAAGATTTTAGAGCAATATTAGTGGTGTGAGTAATTTTTTACTTAAATTGTGTACATAGAGGCGCAGAAAGGTTTTGTCTTTGAATCGTCGGCACATTTAAAAAATACTCATAAAACTCGATACAAAACTGGACATTATAAAAGTAAGAAAATCAATACTAAAAATAGTTTCCCACTTGAAAAAAATTAACTAAAGGTACATTGCAAAACCGAGAAAAAATATTATAAAAAGTTTTCTACTAAATACGCAATACCTACCTAGGAATAATAAAAATTGGTTTGACGTTTCAAATTTGTTAAAAATTCACAGTATTCAAATGAGGTGTTGTATTCCCTAAGAAAATTAAATTGACCTTTTAATTTCCTTCTCCTCCCCTCCAAAAGCAACGACGGTTCTGATGGATGATAAGACCTCTTCAGCGATGACGCCGGCCACACTGTATGCCTTCAGTTCTTGAGTCGTAAGCGAAGATTGCACCTGATACAACAAATTAATCAAAGCTTTGAAAAAGCAAGTGAGGTGGCTAATAAGTGTGGCTTCACAGTCCATGATTTTATCAGACTTCCCGCCATACATAGACTAAGCAACAGATGCTACTGAAACAAAGGGTCTCTTCATTGAAAATGTGTGATCTAAAAATTCAAGAATTTGTACACCGTCATATATAAAATTAAAAATATTAAGATTTCATTTTAGGACCTTCTGAAATATAGAATTATCGGCCTTGTACTCGTAGCAAGCCATTTTGCACGCTCATCGGCAACCGTTTTTTTATTGCTGATAGCCTAGCCTTATATCACTTGATGATAAGATATTTTGAGGTCAAAGATGATGGTTCAGGCCTACCTAGAATTACTGGCTCTCAAGGACAGCTGGCGGTACACACCATTAGATGCTTGGCGACAGATTTTCTACTTGAGGGTGGTGGCTAGCCAGGAGGGCAATCATGCGAGGAAGCTCAAGCCCGCGGAGGGTTTCGGAGCATGGACCTGCTGCAGTCCATAGCCAATGCCACTGAGCCATCACTGCTTCAAAGCCTAAAATTCCGGTAGCTGCAATTCTTATGATCAGTTCCCATTACAGGTCTAGACTTGTATAATTTCCTACCATATCGTAATTAACCAAAAGGTTACGTTTTAAAATGGCAAAAAGGATTTCTTTTATAACATCCAAAATGAAATAACTTTTCCATTTAATCAGCTGCCAAGAAGACGTTGCCATATATTTATACGAGTACTTAATGAGGCAGCATTTTGCTAACATATTTTGAGTAGACCAGACCAGGGATTTTCACACAGATCGAGTAAAACAATGCATAGTGAATAAGATACCGCTACAGCATGGTTGCTGGTTGAAAATACTGACCTTAGCAACGACAGCAGTGGTTAATATAACAATAGGTGTGCACGAGAGTATCACCAGGGTGAGCTCCCAGCCATAGCAAAATGATATCACCACGGCCAACACGAAAGACATCACCAGGTATATCAGCATTGGGACTTTCTCTGCGATGCCCTCCCGGTATTTCTCCACGTCACTTTAAACAAAAGAAATACGAGTAGGTAATGAAAACTTGTTGCATAATTTATACATCACAACTTTTTGTTCGTTAAGAACCGTACCTAAATTCATATTAGTTTAAAGTTATGCACCCACTGCAATTCCTGCCAATTCAATTAAGTAGCTAACTTAAAGATTACTGAAGTAAAATGTATAATACGTTAAAATATTAACCTGCTTTAGTACCATTGTTTATTTGTGAAACTATATGAATTAAAAAATTTACATCATCATCAAACAACAGGGCAGAAGCGTCTAAAGATCTACGTGTCGCCAGTTATGCTATAGTACCAATTAATATGGGTGCGGATATTGCCATCAATCGTTTTCAGTTCCAGGCTTCATATAGTTGCTGGAAATTCCTTAATCAGAATAATCCAATAACTTTTCTACCCGGGGATCGAACCCCGTTTTTAAAGATTAGAAAGCAGCGATTTATGACACTCGACCATCGAGGCAGTCAAATAATCTCAAGCCAACAGAACTTGCTTTGCCAGACAGAAATCTGCTGCACAAATTCATAGGTAAGAAAGTGCCTCAACGACATAACCAAAATTATTAGTGTGATAATTCTTTCTTTTTTAAATTCTTAATTATTACGGGCTAGCCTAAAGTACATCTTTTTTTTTATCCATTCAATAATGTTATTTGTTTTCCTACTCTCCTTTTGTTTTTTTTGTATTTCCTCTATCATTATTCTTTGTAGAAGTTGGCCATCGGGTTGGTCCTGATCAATATCGCCTTACAGAGTAATATAACGGTAAAAATAATAAAGAAATTATTCCTACTTACTCGGAGACTTTCGTTGCGAAGTTCATTGTGGTGTTCATGTCATACCATGAGATGTCTTGTCGTAATACAGCTTGCAAAAATTTCTCTTTCAGTCTGTCAGTCTAAAAGAAGAACAAGGATTTTGAAAAGTAGGTTTGGGAGAGCCGCAATTATACTGATTCCAAGCACTTTTCAACCATGACACCTGGAGTCACTATTATTGTTGCTCGTGACGCTATATGTGCGCTAGGAGAAACAAAACCAATAAATTGTTTTGTCACCGCTTCATATTTTATATGAATAATCTAATTTTCAGTGGACCTTGTCGAACCATACCATAAGCTTCAACTCCACAATTGGCTGCACAGGATCATGGTACATCACTTTTATTACTTACCTGCCTAGCTACGTTTATGTAGAATTTGCCTTCGTATGTAATAAAATGACAATACGGTGAAGAAGTCCGTCCGTCAGTAGTGTAAACACCTGTCCATTAAAGTTGCAGTGTCACTGTCCGTCACACTGCATCGCGCTCGTTACTTCGAGTTATTAGTTCTTTGTCTCGTTTGCCGGGTAATTAAACTCGATACATTGCCCTTCACGCCTAAACACTGTTGTTTTTGCACACTAACTTTGGCATTTAACAGTTAACCAACTACTGTCATTCAGCTAATCTTCATAATAAAAGTTTAATGTGCTATCATTCAATACGATGTGATTGGATTCAATCAAAAGGTGATGGAATCTAATGAATAGATTCAGACGTTATTGATATAGAATAGATATAGGCGTAATAACAAATAATTTTAAAATATTGATAGTGATGGAATCTACCCACACGCCTGTGCGTGTTACAACCTTCCAGCCTTCAATAGTAGAAAGCCCTACTAAAGACGAAGATTCCACCTACTGAAAAGTGTAAGGTTGCAGAGACGCCAATGTTTCGCTTTTTTTGTGTTAAGAAATGATGAGATGGACAAGTTGCCCACCTGATTATATCACATGCATCACGTCTCTGTTCATTACACTTCCAGAGTGTCATCATTCTCATCTTGCTTGACAATGCACTACGCTGATCAGTCTGAGACTTTCGTTCTAATGTCACGTTCGCCCAGTTTTTACTTGTTGTACAGTGTCCTTCACGCTTAATTAGGCTTGAAGGGTGACTTTTCCATTGTATTTGCACACTACCCCTCCAAGGCATAAAATCTGACACTGTGGTGTTACCTACCAAGACGTACTCTTGCTAAAGAGACCTACTACCTGGTAAAATAGGAGGCGTAGCTATACCGGGCACAGTTCACGATTTCTGACTGCTACTGAAATTGTATTTGGCAGATAAAACGTCTAAATTGAAGATCGAACACAGGACTTCAAGATTCATGAGAGAATTCGACGTATAGTAAAAAATAATATAATCGTTCGTATCCACTTCAGCATTGTATTGTATGCAATTCTAGCCCGCATGACTCTAATTCTAACATGGAAGTCTAACGTCAGTCGATGTGATTTTACTCATACGTAAGACAGAGTATAGCTTATAAGTATATTATATTCTATATCACCGTAAGCACCTCACCCAGAGAAAACCTCACCTTACCTGCTTGAGTGCGGCGTAGTTAAAGAGGTCTACGCTTATAGCACCGACAATGAACTGCAGCACAGAGAAAACAGTGCATCCGATTCCAAACGCCTGCGAATCTTCAATCAGCGCCAGCCTGTTCTCCGCAGCGCTTGCATTTGTCCTGGATAAGGTCATAGCAATGATTATTCATACCTTCGAGGTGGGATTATGTATTACCTATAGGACACACAGACATACGAGTACCATAGAAGTATTTTTTTTTTAATTGTGAAACTAAAAATAATCTTTGTATGTACGTTACAGGGTTTTTTTTATATGCCTGATATGTTAGCCTTTGACCACTATCTCACCTGATGGTAAGTGATGATGTGGTCGAAGATGTTGTTCAGACTAACCTAGAATTACTGGCTCTCATGGACAGCTGCCGGAACACACCGTTAGATGTTTGGCGACAGATTTTCTACTTGAGGGTGGTAGCTAGCCAGGCGAGCATTCGCAAATGGCCCTACCACCATGCTATAACAACTGCCATCCTAAGATAACAACCGGGACCAACGAGCTTTAAACCTCGAGAGGCGAATTGACGGTTCGCCCCAATCTGCAACTAGTGTGTCGTTTCAGACACACGTAAGTCATTGCATGAGCGCACATAAACAGTACGCGGCCAGAAGCTTGATCCGTACGTACGTCTCGGTAAGTATTAATTTTTTTACGATCGTGGCCATTGAGTGCAATAAAAATGCCTACATGCACCATTAAATGGTGCGGGAAAAATAGTAAAACATCCAATTATAAAACAGATGGAATTACCTATCACAAGTAAGTAAAATTTATCAATATACGTAATTCATCTACTTCATTTATTCTAGGTCAAGTTAAACTGGACACTCTAATAGACCCGTATGAATGCATTTCACTCCCACTTACTACATTCACCTAATGTCATCCTTGTCTTTCTGTAAACCACGCCCTCTCCTAGTGTTGTGCTTATACAGTATGGTAACTTATCGTTATAGTGGAACTAAAATCGATATCGTAAAACTCTGGCCCATAAATATATTTAGCCTTGGATGTAAAAGGGGTTTGATTTGAGTTTATGGTATATCAATATACGTGTATCGATTTCAAACACATATATGTGTATAAAACAAATATACTTTACTTTATTATATGGTAATATTAACGAACAAATTTGATATAATTTTTATAGATGCCCTAGAGATCCAAATTACAAACAAAAATAGATTGAAGTAACAAGAAGAGAAAATTGTTGATAAGTAACCTAAAATAATGTAAAGTAATATTATTTTAAAGAGCATTGAAGCATGCTAAATGAAAACATAAATTATTTCGGATGTATGAAGATATCTCGTCCCACTGGAAGTTATGTTTTTCCATCTGAAATAATTTCTAATCTAAATTAGTTCAGGGTCGATAAAACTTTAGTTTTTTCATTAAAAAATCTTATTTGATGTCGTAGGTTGTCTAGTGTCTTAATACTATAGTAGCTCATTTTATACAATCCTATTTACTTTTGACATAATCGTGTTACACTTCGAAGTACCTACCTTCTTTTTAATGCTTAGTGTTAGGTAGGTATACCATTTTCTTTGTAGTCGTAGTTCCGGGTTTGATACAATTTTCCTCCAACTCTTTAGTATTTTATAAAAGTTCATATTCCGATGCAGTAGGTTTTTAAGGACGTCTTTACACCATATGTTCTGATTTTATGCTAGGACATAGTATGCCATATTATATCCTAATTGCGTACTTTCTACTTATATTACTTACTTTCCTTCATTCTCCAGTAATCTAAAATTTTTGTTGTTCCCGTAGTTCCGATTTCAACGATTTCATCGATATTACTTTTTACACCATGTTTACGTATATTACACAAAACTCCTTATTTTAAACCCAATCTAGTCATACCTTGAAATATATTTTGCGATCCCCAAGCCGCCTGCCAAGCGGGCGGTTATGGCAAATACCCCCTTTATAGGGTAGGCTGTGTTCAGCAGTGGACGATCCGGCTGATACAGTACAGTACTTAATTACTTTACCTTAAGCTACGATTAGAATATGGCATCACCGCCTGCCAAACATCTAATAAGTTAATGAGCCTATATTATAGCTTAAATAAATGCTCTCCATCTTGTCAAATCTCACATGTGCGAACAGGTATCGAGCACAGCATCGGATTTGTATATCGCATACCGGTTCAGTACATCGCGTATCCACGCGGTATTCGATATCCGCGGAGGTAGCGCGATACTCATACAAAACACCGTGCAGGGTATCGACTAGGTATTATTGTTAACGCAGGCGGGAGCGAATATCAATCTAAATATGCCTTTACTGAGGAAACATGTATATGATCAGCTAATATTATACGATATATTGATATCGATTGTATTTGCATAAGAATAATGTCCCATCACTATGACCTCGGTTGCTTACCTCGTGGAGATGGCTTAGCCAATTAGAGCGCGTTTAGATTTAGCAGAATATGGCAGATCTGATTTCAAACAAATCAAATCTTATTGCTACTCTTGAGTTAGTTTCTCGATGACCGGGACCGACGACGGCTTAACGTGCCCTCCGAAGCACGGAAGCGCTCAGTAGTAATGTCACTAGCTGTCACCCTTCCAACTCATGACCGCGGCGGACGTTGCTTAACTTTGCTTATCGGTTAAGAACAGCTAAGCAAACTTCGCTACGAGCGCTTCAAAATATGGTATATTTACGTTTGCTGCCTTGACATGTCTTTTGGGGTATACCTATTTACGTTTATCACAAAACTTACGTTTCGACATAGGGGTAATAAGCTTTGCTTTCATTTGAAAGGCTTTTGATACTTACAGTATTCTGCCACCACCGAACAGACTGATGGTCAGCGTGGCACCAGAAGTGCCATTCATTATCGTTCTGTCTATCAGCAGCGCTGTGAATTCTCCGTATATGATCACACCAATCGGCACAAACAGCCCGTTCAATGTCGCCATGAACGCTCCCACGAAAAGGAGAAATATTTCCCATCTTGTCGCGAATCTTAACTGCGAAAATATAATTTTTATTACATATTAGGAATTTCCTGACTAGTTTCAGACTGTTCAGCTCTTTGTCTGAGTCATGGCTTAGCAAAGCAACGCAAACGGAATTTAGTACGTTACCAAAACTCGAATTGCGGATAACATATTCAATCAGACAAAAGTCATACCTTAACATATAATGGCGCGTCTCAGTCAACAGCTACAAAAGGTTTTTTTTTATGTTATTGTGATGGATCAAGCACGAGGGCCACCTGATGTTAAGCGGACTAACCTCTGCATATAACAGATGCATTTTGTCACAAGTCACGAATTGCACTGCGCCCGTCACCTTGAGACATAGTTGTTAATTCTCACGTGCCTGTAATTTCACTGGCTCTCAAGGACTGCTGCCGGAACATACCGTTAGGTGCTTGGGGACAGATTTTCTACTTGAGGGTGGTCGCTAGCCAGGCGGGCATTCGCAAAATGCCCTTCCACCATGCGGTGAAGCTCAAGCCCGCGGCGTGATTCGAACCATGGACTTGCGGCACGGCAGTCCATAGCCAATGCCACTGAGCCATCACTGCTTCAAACTATAATTGTTATTGCAATAGGGATATTTACCTTGTTTTTGATTACTTTTTGGACACTGGATTGAGTTACACAACGCACAGGCACTCTCGACAGAACACCACTACATACCGAGAATGGTAAAAGATGCGATCGAAATAATGAAGTATCGAAACTTCAATAGGAAGATGGGAAGAGCCGAAGAAGTGTTCCAAATAGTTCACGATCTGATTCGTTAGTTTTGCGTTAGTAATTTAAATAGTGGTGTGAGTGACAGTGACAATATCTCGCCTTGCCGAAAAAACGTATAAGAAAGAGGGTAGACTGGTTCGTCTACTTTTAGTGCCTACCATCAAAAGTAATAAAAAATACGGCGAATTTCCCGTATGTTAATAATTACAGTGTTAATGACCGTGACAGTTTAAAAACTCATATAGATACAAAATGTAAAATATTACCATTGAAATTTGATGTCCCGATAATATAATATAACAGATTCATCTTCTGTTAGAATAAAACAATGGTTGTTTCATCTCTAGTTAGAGATGAAAAGAGTCGTCTAGAATTGGAATAATGCATGAAACTCAGATCTTAATCTGGATTATATTTTCGATCGATGAACAGTTTAAACAGAGTTTTGAACTAGGAATATTGTATTAAGCTAGAAACAAAATATACCAGAGCAAAATCCTTTTTAAGGCAAAGCGATGGAGGATCTTAAATATCAGCCCCATCAAAGATTGATTTTTGTTTTAAAATTCAATACAGTTTTCTGACATAGAAAACAAACTAGGTGCGTACTTATTTGATGGAAGAATATTTTGAGTAAAAAATTGAGTTCAGCACTTGAAATAAATTTTAGTTATATATTAATATAATACTTACTAACTTAAACCATGAAACAGCTGGTGGTCCTTCTTTGTCTTGATCACTGGAATAGAGATTTATAAGATGATCGAAGCATAATCTACCGTAGCATTCAATTGCTGTCAGATGTAAATATAAAGTAAAAACAAAATAATGAATTTATATGTGTAAGAGTTCTAGAAAAAATACAGAGAGAAAAATCTAACTACGATATAAGGAATGTTTATTATTATAATATGATAGATGGAATTTAGCCAAGAAGCGCTGGCGTGACTACTCGTGGCGCCAAGCAAAGCTCCTAGGCATCCTTGAAACGTCGAGTTTACCTACCTGAAGTTACTATTCATTTCCTTCAACTGTTTGCATTAAAATAACATAGTCAAGTAGCGTTGTTTTGCATATTTCAATAAAAGATAAACGCGATAAGAAACCAACTTTTCTCGTTTAATCGTAGTTTATCTGCTTCTTTATATAGATCTAACTGCATCTAATTTAAAACTGCTGCTGACCTTTTTATTAATCTATTTTTCTAGTGTAATTCTCGAGCTTCTATCAACTAGAAACTCGGAAGATAGAATAAAATGTATCAATACCTAGTCCTTATAACCTTATTAAACTGTACGTAACGTATGGCTAGACTAGGCAAATATTAAAGAGACATCCCATTACAAGAGTTATAGATTCACATCGGCTCTTTTTTCACAAGGCCTTATGTCCTAAATCGTCTCATCGTTATCAAAGGCACCACCGTACTTACCCCTCTTGATTTAGAGCTTTCTCAGCTAAATAAGCAGAGTGCTCAGCAAGTGCGCTGATAGTAAGCGAGTTGGTACGCCAGGCGAAGTTTAGCGCAGGCTTGCTTAAGCGGCCAGTGTCAGCCCGCGTGAAATTTGTGACGCTCTTTAACGACTCATCGCGTTTCATTCTCGGTTCAACCGGTCTGAAAAGAGGAATTGAAATAATTAATCATAGCCATTAGGTTTTAATCGGAATCGGGAGACGCATTCAGACATAAAGATTGAACATCATCAGCAAATATGACTCTTTTATTTATGGAATTGTGACGGAACAAGGGTCCAACTGATGTTAACCGGTATTCTCTGCCTATAACAAATACATTTTGGTCACAAGTGACGAATTTCACTGCGCCCGTCAATCTTTTTTTTTGCGCTGGGATATCATACCCGGCAGTTCCGCGAGGAAGCCGCGTGGTTATGTGGGACTCCCGGGCAGAGTGCCCGGTATAACCACTAAAAAACCAACGGTGGGCCTCTACGTCTTATGTTGGGTGGGGCGGGGTCGTTGCGCATTCTACCGCCATCACCACCAACAAGCTTTTCTTTGGCACCCCACTCTGTATACTTGAAGTAGGTGTGCCTATACGCGCCCGTCACCCTGAGGCATTCAGTTCTTAAGTCTCATGTGCTTGTAATTTTACTGGCTCTTAGACACTGCTACCGCACTCTATTAGGTGCTTGACGACAGATTTTCTAGTTGGGGGTGGTATCTAGCCAGAAGAACATGTGCAATATTCCCTTCCACCATGAAGCTCAAGTTGGCGGCGGGGTTCGAACCATGGACCTGCGCAGCTATAGCACAGGAGTATATAGCAATTACCACATTAATATTATTAGTCAACTGTTGAATGTAATGCCTCACTCTTTGAAGGGCACGATAACGATTATTATTTACATTCATTGACTCCTACAACTTTGACGATGTCCTCGGTCCGCCTTTCTACACCATGTCTGAAGGTCTATAGTACCCAGTAGAGATTTTTTCTTCTCCATGACTGATCAGTTACTTGAGCGATGTGGCTTCAACATACTGATATTAAGATGTCGGTACTAACTTTGATTCACTGCGAATTTTGTCGTTGACGATTTAGTGCCGAAAGTAAATATGAAACATAGCTCTATCACTGGCTCTTTCTGTAGCTCTGAGCTGAGAGAGAGTAGAGATATGGGTATATATAAATAGGGATAACTTAATTAAAAAGAGCCACTCTTGCCTTGGCGGAATAACCTAAGCTGCTTCGACATATCCTCAAACAGTCGTTCGAAGTGCTAGGATTCGTTGAGAAAGTTGTACGGACCACCGTTTTGTAAGTAATTCAGAGGAATTACTTACAAAACGGTATCTATTGCTAAATATCTTGAAATTAAAAAGTAAAAAATAATACTTTTCTTTGTAGGTACTGATTTTCGTACATATTGTTAGATGTACTGGAGACTTCTGAAGCGGGTTTTTATTCCGCAATATGGTAAATTCAAAGTGCAATAATATTCTATGAGTTATATTGGCCAGCAACCGATTCCATACCATAATTGGAAAAGCACTAGGACGGTTTTCTGGGCTTACGGGTTCAAGTCCCGTTGGAAACTTTTTCCATCCGAAATTAATTCTATTAAGTCAGAGGACAAACTACAATTTCTACATTGCTAAATTGCTTGTTTGAAAAAGAGTTGCCAGTGAAATTAGAAACTATAATTACTTTCAAATTTTATATATCTTTAGTAATGCAGATCAGAGTACTTCCTTTATGTATTATTGTTCTCCTGTATCTACCTTTCAAGGAAAGAATCAGGCAGACTGTCTGCTCGTTTCGTCACATAAGCCTAAAATATTGGGATTGGTGAGTTTTCGATAGGGTTTTTTGATACCAATTGCCTATCTTTTGTCCTCTATATCATCTGCTAGTAAGTGTTGATGAGGTCAAAAATGTCTAAAGGGTAGGTGCCAGAAAAAATATGTCCTACCACCAGGCACCATTAGCTCAATACCCCTGGGCAATCAAGAACTGCATTAAAAATTGCTCGATTAGATGCAAGTATAGGTACCTGCACTTCTCATTTACCAGATAGATATCTTATTCCATACTACACAATATCACATGCATATAGCCGCAACGTCACTTCATCAGTTACAGACAGATATAAACAAATTCTAAGAACGCATATGGCAATCATTAACATTTTCATATCTAGTCTTTGCTTTTTATCAATATTTTTTACACTGAACTAAATAATTGGGATTCGCGCCCATTTGTTTGGTTTTTAATCGCGCCGTCATGATTATACTTTGATTAAAGTGTTTTTATGACATAAGATGTCACATATCCAAGGAGAAAATAGTGTTACTTTAATATTTTAAAATTTATTAAACACTAGCTGACCCGGCAAACGTTGTTTTATATATATAATTAAATGGCTATTAAAAAATAAGGGTTGATCGTAGAAGGGTGAAAATTGAGGATTGTATGTATTTTTGTATGTTGTATCATAAAAAAATAAAAATTTAAAATGTTGTCTAAAAAATAAAAAATAAAATTTAGGGGTGGACTACCCCTAACATTTAGGGGGATGAAAAATAGATGTTGGCCGATTCTCATAGATACCGGATAAGCACAAAAAATTTCATCAAAATCGGTCTAGCCGTTTCGGAGGAGAATGGCAACGAAAACTGTGACACGAGAATTAATATTTTAGAAAAAATAGAATTTAAAATTTTTGTCTAAAGAATAAAAAATTTAGGGGTGGACTACCCCTAACATTTAGGGGGATGAAAAATAGATGTTGGCCGATTCTCATAGATACCGGATAAGCACAAAAAATTTCATCAAAATCGGTCAAGCCGTTTCGGAGGAGTATGGCAACGAAAACTGTAACACGAGAATTTTATATATTAGATAGAAGATATATATATATATATATATATATATATATATATCAGTAATGCTTACATATATAACTAAATTTTACGGATTAACATATTTAACTAAAAAAAACTTAAAATTAACTAAAAAAAAATAACTAATCCAATATTCCGCTACCATTAGGCAGTGTCCCCAAAATGCTGGCCGCATTGCCACGTTGTATGGCAATGCTTATCCTCTGTGTAAAGTATATGCCAGCATTTTGGTCACAAGTAGCGTCGTCCAGACGTTTTGAGACGTCTTTGAATAATAGTTTGGCGCTCTCTCTCTTTATATTTTTTCTCTTTGAAAATAGTTATATTTTTATCTCTATGGATTAGGTATACACACGTCTCTCCTACGAATACGTGTTCGTAGATATTACGTATTTATTCGTAGCGTATCTCTATTATCTTACACGAGGTGACCAAAATGAAATCAGTTTCGAACTCATCGCGCAACCTTCGATCATTAACCAAATAGAAGCTCAAAGCACGCAACCAATTCGTGGCATTCGTACATGTCAATGGCGGGATGCTTGTCGAAAACTAGTTTTCAATACGTTTTCAACGCATTTTTTATTGTAAATAATATTATTATTGGGGTTGATAACTGAAAATTGTATCGTAGATGTCCCTGTGTGTTTGTTAGCTTAGTAGTTAGAATTATGTATGTACATATTCTATAACGTAAGTCATATGCATTTAATAATACTTTTTTATACATATATTTTATTTATACATGTACACAGAAGTGTGTAGCATATAACGTAGTGTATTATGTTCTATGGTCAACGCCCAAGTATGGGTCAGGTCCTAAAAGAGGAATCGTAGTAGCTGTGACACAGGGAATCCTAGCACAGCTACTAACGACCCTGCTAGTGATAAGATATGTAAGTTTAGTAAATATTTTGGCATTATTTTTGTTAACACTTATGTAACATTTAACTGAAATAAATATATTTTGTTATTATTATTAGTAGGCAGAATTCTAGCTTACAAACTGATCTTGATTTTTTAATTTTTTTCAATAGCACTTTGGTTTTAAACAAGATTTTCCTATTTTTTAGTGATGTAGCAAGACAATGACTAAACTAAGCGTTAAAATACTAAGTAGGTACTTACTAAAAAGCTGATCTAGTCGAAAAGTCACACATAATTCATAGTTAAACAATTTTTACTCAGTTTCGGTGAGTTTATCATTGGTCAAACTAGTTAGTTTTGTCTTGGCAGCTACCTAGGTGTAGATTAATTGTGAATAATCGACCATAACAGATTTTACTCTTAAACTTTGTAGAATGGAATGTCACAGAATGAAAAGAATGAAAATTTCCACAATTTTCCAGTAAATAAAATTACATTTAAATATGTTTGTTTATAGAACTAAACATACCTTACTAATATTTTTGAGGTTTCGACTGACTTTCAGTATCAGGATTACTCAGTAATTTGTAAAATCCTATTTCTCGACGATCATGTACAGTCGCCTGCAATAAGAAGTATCCAAAGTGTAATTTTAAAAATTGTGGCAAAGAGTTCTGTTTTTTTCTATGTAATCAGATATATCTTAAAATCAAAGAATAATTTGAATATTTTTACCCCTGTTAATATTAACTTCGATTATTAACAACTTAGCTACATCACATTATTTTGAAAATTACGATGTGTATACATCTTATTGCAGGCGACTGTACTAGTAATACAACTCAACCTTTATTTTATAATCTTTAGTTTAATAAAAAAAAATGACTTCTATGTTACAAACATTTAACACTATCTGGGTGGGACTAACTTTACAGTGGGCTACACCAATACGTTGTTCCAGAGCAAATAAATAGTAATTCGTTCCTGAGCTTGGACTCTTGCCATTCGACTTTAAACTTTTCAAGGTACGGGTGAATCCAAAATGTTCCTTTCTGGAATTTATCTGTGCATTGTATATTCTTTTTCGTTTACCAGTGCTTGACTCTATATAAAATCCAAGCAGTCAAGAGACGTAAAGTTTGTGTGCCCGGTGGCTAAGGGTAAGTTCCGCCCAAATGACAAAATGTCAACAAACCGAATAAGTGCATTGTTATATTTTCATAAGGTTACAATGGCCTTGGGTGTGTGCAAGAACATTCAAAACATCAGTTATTTATTCATTCGCTTACAGTAATGTAAGGTACCTATGTAGTAAGTCTATGGTAAAATAGTGACTATACTGTATAAACTGTAAAAAGGTTTTGACAATATATAATATATATACCTATCAACTGAATAATGCACTATGTTAACTTATTTGGTAGATGTATGAAAAAGTTCTATTTTTCTATCGGTTAGCCTCTGATTGCAATCTCACCTGATGTTAAGCAATGATGCGGTTAAAAGTGGTGAGCAGGCGAAATCAAGAATGAGAACAGGTTCTATAGGTCAGCTGCCGGAACACTCCGTTAGGTGGCTTTGTGGTCAGATTTGATAAGTATTTGAGTTTGGCACTAAACGGTTCAGAACATTCAAATTAATTTCTAACTTGAAAATTAACTCATTTGCGTCTATCTTAACCATATTATGTATACATAAGTGGTCAATAACTTCTTAAAAATCCTTCTGGCCAGAGTAGTAGCAACTACTACATACTGCCTACCCAAACGAACATATTTTTCATTTTATTGTTTTACAAACATTTTACCGACGATATGCCTTTATAAAGAAAACACTACGAAATATACAGGAACAACAATACATTAAACATTGAGAGAACCTAAAAGCCAATGCAGGCTCACAGGCAGTCTAAATGCTAGCCTACTATCAGATGTCAGCGTGCCCAACAAGCCGGCAGCATTGCGCCGTTGGATTACAAAGCTTATTCGTTAGGCCAAATAGGTGCCAGAACTTTAATCACGCGTTGTATGTACCATTAGTATTTACATAGACACTAAGACGTTGTGTACATACGAGGCCTACCTCTACCATTTGCGCATCAATAATTTACTATCAATAAAAGTTCACGACACAGACTTGCGATTATTACGGCGAGAATCGATTCTGTTGGTCTGCTTATCCGCCAGTGTCAAGGTCGATGCAGTATTATATTATTTAACAACCACCTGGACTCAAACTTAACTTCAGAGATATTCTTCGTGCTAATACAAACCGGATTTATAGCTAATGCATTTTTTTATGTTATTGTGACGGACCAAGCTCGAGGCCCACCTGATGTTAAGTGGACTAACCTATGCCTTATATCAGATGCATTTCGTCAACGACGAATTGCACTGTGCTCGCCACAATGAGACGTACAGTTGTTAGGTCTCATGTGCCTTACATTTTACTCAAGGACAGCTGCCGGAGCTGTTAGGTGCTTGGCGACAGATTTTCTACTTGAAGGTGGTCGCTAGCCTAGCTGGCATTCGCATGCCGCATGTTGGAAGGGCATTTGCCCTTCCAACATGCGATGAAGCTCAAGCCCGCGGCTGGATTCGAACCATGGAACTGCTGCACGGCAATTTATAGCCAATGCCACTGAGCCATCACTACTTAAAAAAAACAGTTTTTTTGAAAAATGGATGCTCGATAGTATTATGAAGCACATAAATCAAAATGTATGAATATACACTTTTATCGTTGCGTAATCAGCAGAAATCGCCGCCAAGCGTGGGGATTATGGTAAATCCCTATATCATAATGGAGGCGGCTGTGTTCAGCAGTTACTGATCCGGCTGATACAGTCATGAGCAAAAATAAGCTTGAAGTATTCCTCAATTGTCTTCAATTTGATGATGCAATAACCCGAGATCAACACTAGAGCAGTGACTTCGCTGCTCCAATATCATATTTGTTTGTTAAAATTATACGTAACTGTTAAGAGTAAGTTCAATTGGCAGCTACGCTTGCATAGACGAGACGCTTTGCGAGCTTTTCATGGCTGATGCCGGTTCAAAATGTCCATTCCGAAGAAACCCCTATTTTGCGAATGCCCGCCTGGCTAGCTACCTCAAGTAGAAAATCTGTTGCCAAGCACCTAACGGTGTGTTCCGGCAGCTGTCGAGAGCCAGTACTTCAAGGTTAGCCTGAACAACATCTTCGACCACATCATCACTTACCATCAGGTGAGATAGTGGTCAAAGGCTAACCTATCAGGCTTAAAAAAAAGAAACAAAAAGACAAGGCAGACAAAGGAGTCTCATATATAATGCTACGTTTGCCCTTTGGGTACCGTACCCCTAAAAATAAGTCACAAACTCTCAGGCAGAACCAGAACGCAAGCAGAGAATTAAATTCCAACTAACAATTATCATTATTTATCATAAGGACGAGAATAAGCTAACCTGTAGACTTGTTACTTCTCCACGTCAAAAATCAATTTTAATTAAATTAAGGAAGATAAACACATAACACTTTTGCTGTGAACATACATGATAAGAAAAAAAAAAAATATTAGTCGCTAAAAAATCGATGCAGATAAAGTCGCGTGTGGGTCCTATTACGTATCAGTTAGGTATAGCACCTATACTTGAAAAAGCTTTCAGAAAGTGCGTTTTTGGGCGTTAGGAGTTGTTATTACCGCATTGCGACGGTAGCAATAGGCGTCCGAATCAATGCTAAAGCTACAACTTTAGCAGCGTCATGCAGGAACAAGAAAGCCAGTGAAATAACTTTTTAGGAATGGTTTGATAACAGGTACTTTCCCTTATTAGTTTGGTAGCAGTTTGGATTTTTAGTATCCACGGTAGCTGATATACCTAATAGGAACTCTGATTAGTGCTTTACGGTTATCAACTAGTTTAGCGGTTAGTTGTAATTAAGATACAGTAATAAACTGACATACATTTATAAATAGTCAAGTAAGTTTGTGATAACTTAAGGTATATTATTTTTAAGTAAGTACATATCTATACATAATTGTTATGTTATGATAAGAGTAAATATAAATGTTAAGTTCCCGGCTGAAGATTATAAGGACTGTTCCATAATAAACTCCTGTTGCGACTATGGGCTAAAGAAAACGTGCTAAATGCATGCTACTGTACTACCCATGTTGACGGGAGTAGGGTCAAAGAGTGTTGCTGCATATTAGGCTATCAAGTAAAAATATTATGAATGGGCGTTTTGGCATCATATCTGTGCTGAATGTTTTTGCATATCTGCTGGTTAATATAAAATCAGAAGTGCAGCTTTTTTAAAGTTTATGTTTGAATTCCTCCTTAACGATCATTAAACACAACCAGTTGTTTCAAAGGTAAAAATATTATCCCAATGACACAACCAAAGTATGCTTTTAGTTTGTTATGTTTGGTTTTGAAGCAGTGATAGCTCAGTGGCATTGGCTATGGACTGCCGCGCAGCAGGTCCATGGTTCGAATCCCGCCGCGGGCTTGAGCTTCACAATGGTGGAAGGGCATTTTGCAAATGCCCGCCTGGCTTGCGATCACCCTCAAGTAGAAAATCTGTCGCCAAGCACCTAACGGTGTGTTCCGGCAGCAGTTGATATATTGGCATATTTGCCTATGCCTAAGGATGTTCAAACTTCATGGTAGGTCACATGACTGTCTGTTTCGATGCTACGCTACGCCGCCGCACTGCATAGCATACGGCTAATACGGCGCAAAGCATCGACGTTTTTTTGTTCACAGCGTTAGACTAGGGACCGTCACGAAATTCGTCAATAAGTTTGTCACGAAGTTCTTTAATCCTAGTCATTATGTATGGTGCTTTATTGCCTAAAGCAGATTGAAGCCGGACGAGGCTCTGCTGAGCTTTCAAATAGTAAATCGTACTACCGATGAAAACGTTCACGACTTAAATCCATGGTGATGTAAAACCGCATTTTTTTTTATGACTTTCTATGCTATAACAAAACTTACTTGAACTGATTTCTAAAACCAAAGAGTTCCATTATCAAATGTGCTAAAGTAATTTAGTACATTTGATAATGGAACTTTTGAGTATATATATTGTTTACATAAGTAGACCGAGATCAGTTCCGGAAACATAGTGCGCTATATGTAGGAGTCATATCAAGTGGCCACTAACTTACTGTTTCCGTCAATGCGTCACACATGTGTCGCTAATATCACTCAAGTGATTTTAGACGCCAAATCTCAAAAGGATTTATCAGCGTAGGTAGACTATTCTGTGTTTATCAGTTTATTTATCCTGGACCTACCACATTGCTCTGTAAATACGAGGACCTATAAGTATTAGGGTCGATGGAGATTGTTATCGGTCAACAAACTGGCTCCTAAGTTCTATGTACCTGCAATCAATAGATGACGTCGCATTATGCTTGTTTGTTATGCTCTCTAATCGATTATTATACAGCAATAGAATAAGACAGTTATGTAAGTACTACGTGAAATGCCACCACTGCATTCCTTGGTCAAATTACAATTCAGTGAAAAAAAAATGCAAACAAACATCTCGTTAAGCATGCGTAAATGGTTATAAAAATAAACTCATAAACCTAAGGTCCTCATCTAAAAAATACTTATTAGATACTCGTACATAGGTATTTTGAAGCCGTGTTGGCTCTTTTCCCGCGATATTTGTAAAATTAATCTAGCAGTCAAACGCAGAGGTATAAGAATATCTGAAGGTAGATTGAGGTAATACAATGGCTTGTGGAGCCAAGGAATCTCGCTGTGAGCTCACTTTCTACATAGACATATGTTCTTATGGATAGTAAACAAAAATTTGAAAGCCGTTTGTCACATAAATCTGCGAAATTTACGAAGAACTGAATAACATGAAGAATAGGGTTGTTGACTTGTTTTTTTAAAGTATGTTAAATTATTTAGTACACTGAAATATACACCTAGCATTTTAAATATTTTTTTTAGGAGTCCTGAAATACTAGAAATCCATCTTTTTATTTCAACTTTTAAAATTGGCGCTAAAACATCATTCAATGGCGGCCTGTATGCTTATGACGTCACTAGGGCAAAAACAAATAGTGCTGAAATGTAAAACGTTTTGCTTGCTTGTTGTAGTCAAAGTCAAAGTCAAAATCATTTATTCAATTTAGGCGTCTACGACGCTCTTATGAAGGTCAATTACAAATTTTAGTATTGAAATATTCTACATTGTACTGCCACGTTCAGCAAATAAATTGTATAGAGCCACTGCGAGAAGAACGGGCAAGAAACTCGGGGCCATTCTTTTAAACATCTTTTAACAATGTGTTACATACATACTATATAATAGAGTTATTACAATATTTGTTTATATTATGTAGGTGACAGGCAATAGCTTGGCGGAGGCGGAATTGTCCAGGCATTTTTGTCGTTTATGTAATCAGAAACTGTGTAGTAGGATTTTTTAATCAATATGTTTTTCACATGCAACTTGAATTTCCCTTCTGTGAGCGTTGTAATATGTTTAGGAACTTTATTATAAAGCCGCACACAATTACCTAAGAAGGACCTTTTATTTGTCTTTGCTAATCTAAAACCTGGCACCGCTATTTTATCTTTATTCCTTTAGTGTCGTGCGTAATCGATTATACAGGTTGTTCGGCAGAACGTGTACCATAGTGTAGGGGTGTATGTAGACTGAATAAAACAATCACAAAACCAACACAGTTTGAAGCACCGATACATGAGTGGCAGCATTATCATCTATTTTTCATACATGGTAATTAAACAACTATAATCGGTTCAAAATCACTATTTTATTGAACATTTTTGTTACCCCGAAATGTAAACACTTTCAAGTGATCGAGACAATGGCGTGCAGTGACATCGGAATAAATATAATGATAAACATAAGCTTTTCCAACTGTTTAAAGTTGTTGTATTACTATGAGTAATAATTGCAAAATGTTTCCATAGATTCTTGTTCCGAGTTTGGGTTTTATTATCTATGCTGATCTTTGATCAAATCTGACGGCGAAATATGATCACAGATAAATGAGTCAAATGTACGTATTACACTATTAAATATATAGGATCCAATGGATTTGATAGTGAAATAGGGGCCTAAGTAGTAAATCGATAGTGATGCGACATTTTGTAGGTTGCTTGCTATTAGCAATTACTAATGTCAATTGTCACTGTCAAAACCTTTGGAAGCAAACTCTCATGATTACTATTACCTATTCTGTGGCTTTGTTTTTGTCCTTATGACATCATTTCCGCCTTTACTTCCGTTTGAGATCACGTGACTTAAAGAAAATTTAAACACATTTTGTTTATTCAAAATAAAGGTAATCCAATGCAGAATAAATAATTTGTTAATTTCATCGAGTTATGTGCTCCAACTACTATCATGTTAACGTTACACTGTATTTTATTTTAGACTGCGTCAACTACCCTATTGTTTACCTCGTCCTTCACGTTTTTAGGCACACTATTAACATATACATTTTCTTCAATTTGTCGCAATCTTCGTTAAAGAATTTTACTCTTTGCTCGAGTTTGAAACAAGTTTTTTATAGACAGGCTAGCCTTTGACCACTATCTCACCTGATGGTAGTGATGATGCGCTCGAAGTTGTTGTTCAGGTTAACCTAGAATTACTGGCTGTCAAGGACAGCTCAAAGACAACACACTGTTAGGTGCTTGGCGACAGATTTTCTACTAAATCAAATCAAATCAAAATTAGTCTATTGCCACACAAAAATATATAGATTGAAACAACAATGACAACCAATATACAAGAAAAACTTAAAAATATTTACTAGAGGGTAGTAGCTAGCTAGGCGGGCATTCGCAAAATGTCTTAACACCATGCTGTAACGACTGCCATCGTAAGGCAACAACCGGGACCGACAGCTTAACGTGCCCTCCGAAGCACGTGCACGCTTAGTAGTAATGTCACTAGCAGTCACCCATCCAACTCATGACCGCGGCGGACATTGATCTGATGACTGATCGATTAAGAACGGCTAATCAAACTTCGCTACGAGCGCTTCGAAAGTCCAACTGGTATAGTTCAATGGTTAACAGGGATTAAATATATTTAAGCCTTCTTCAGGCTCTTGAATATCGTTATGCCAATTTCACTGAAACCGATATAGAAGTTTAGACGTGACGAGGTTTCTCATACACAGACAGACAGTTTTCGCATATGTATATTATTAGTTACTACCACGATAATGTTGTTACTGATGTTGCATTCCCGAGAATAAGGAAAATCTGTGTAAGGCACTGTTTTGCTTACCCTTAAGTCCGTTTTAAAACAAGGCTGTTAATATAACACGCAAGCAACTATGATATTGTTGGTTTCTTTCTATAACCAACGGCGTCAGATCACAGACGGCATATTTTGATCATAATTAGATTTAGACCAAGGGCCAACTAATCCGATCCGCATATGAGCAGTTAAATTAGGACATTGTCATCAGCCAAGAGCACTTGCCAGTAGACTATGCTATTATTATAATATTTAATTATACTATCTTGCACCCTATGTGGTTGCAATACGAGTTTCATTTGAGGGTAGAAACACAATTCATTCAGACGTCGCGGTATGAGAGAATGCAGGTCAGGTGCAAAGTTATGCAACGTCCGTTGACGTAGAGTCGATTTTTCGTAGACATTAAACTACTCGCGTTTGTTTGTGACGTCACTGTTACGTCATTACAGTTAGGTTGCTTTACTTGACCTTGGTTGGAAGCTTGGTTATTGAATACGGAGCGGAGGAGGTGGGAATATGAATAAGTAGTTTTTGAAGCGCTCGTAGCGAAGAACAGCTAAGGAAAAGCTTAGCTGTTCTTAACCGATCAGCAAACCGCCGCAGTCATGAGTTGGATGGGTGACCGCTAGTGACATTACTACTGAGCGCTTCCGTGCTTCGGAGAGCACGTTATGCCGTCGGTCCTGGTTGTCGTCTTAGAATGGCAGTCCTTATAGCATAGTGGAAGGGCATTTTGCGAATGCCCGCCTGGCTAGCGACCACCTTCAAGTAGAAAATCTGTCGCCAAGCACCTAACGGTGTGTTCCGACAGCTATCCTTGAGAGCCAGTAATACTAGGTTAAGCTTTTTAATACCTTCGACCACATCATCACTTACAATCAGGTGAGATTGTGGTCAAAGGCTTACCTATCAGATAAAAGAAAAAAAACCCGCATCGTACAGTGCTGAACACAACCTTTCCCTTGGCATGGCGAGCGTAGTATAAGATGACTGTTCTACAGAAGGCGCTGATGACTCACCATCTAGTATTTTTCCTTTAGACGCCTTTTACGACTTATAGGAAGATAATGGGGGTTTAATTCTATCCTGGCTCCCACCGGGGCTTATTTATCAAATATTCCATAGTTATCATATACTTATCTACAAAAAACACCTTTATATGTATATGCTCGCTTTGAAGAGTTTGGAATTATAGATATACGTCAGAATACTAAATAGTGTTAAAAATTCCAATAAAGAGATTCTAGAAATAAATGTACGCATCATAATACTAAGTTTTATTTGACATATCTGAGTTCGATTTAAACCTAAATTCAGAGATTGCATCCTAGAATCGACCTTAATGTCATGTTAAATGTCCTGCAAACCTAGTAAGATAATAAAAGTTAGGAAAAGTACCTCTGTTATGGGTAGGTTATGGTAAACCTTTCCACTATATTGACTGAATAATGCCAGATAATGTCCTCGGAAAGTAGAGCGCCGAGTCGACGCCGCCGCTGCGCCGCACAGTAGATCGAAACTCGTCTTTCATAGACATAGAATCTTGAATTATTAAAGGTCAATTTTTTTGCTTGGGACGAGTTCTGTTAATCATTGTTATACTATAAAATGGGATGTGCGACAATTGTGAGCACAAATAGGCAAGATATAATTTTTTTTTGAAAAATTTGTATGGGACTAACATATAAAATGTCAATATCTCCGTAATCACAAGTTTGGCCGTTATATCCTTGCACACGTATATAGTACTAATTATTTATGATTTTTTGATATACTTTGTTTTGCGGCACCACTTGCGATTTTTTTTTTAAAAATCGTCAAAGTTATTAATTTTTTTTTATATTGATGACTGTTTGTAATGCTAAAATATGCGATTATTAGTTCTAGTTTAGGGTATTTTATAAATCTTAACAGAAAACTTTCTAAGAAATCACAAGACTGTTAACCAAAACATTTTCACGTCTCAATACAACTTGCACGGTAATAATAAATTATATATTTTTGAATCTAATCTAGTCACCTGTAATGGTATGGTAATCAATAACAAATGAGTACTGTAAAAGTACTCATTTGTTAATGACCTCCGTTAGGTGATCAGATAGACTAAATACCTAATAAAGCAATTAGCGAAAGGATACACTCAAAAGAATATGTATTAAGTTTAAGAGCTCCGTAATTTAATAATTAGTGCAGAATTATCATTCTTTTTTATAGGCTATATTTAATGCTTCAAATATACGTAATTTATCAGTTTTATACTATGCAGATCCATAGTATAAAACTATCATTAAATTAAGATAAAAACTTTTATCTTATATGAGATTTAAACTATCTAGTATTAGATACTTAGATAAGTTGGGTTATAAAATTAAAAAAGAAGTTTAGAAAGAATTGATTTTTTTATTAATGTAAAAAACATAATAAAATCATGAATATCAAATATAAATATCAGAAATCATAAAATTCTTCAAAATAAATTAAATTAAATACTTAAATCTAACAAAAGATGAAATCAACTGAAATTTAAAATAAATTGAAATTATTACACACAATAAATATTAAATTGGAATCAAATAAAATGATTTAGGTAAGTACAATTAATATAAGTAAAATAAATAAATAAATAAGTCAAATACAAGTGAAAATAAAATTACAATAATTAAGTAACTACTTATAATATTAAAAGTTAAATTATTCTAATACTTCACCACCATCAGAATCCACTTCAGAATCTGACTCTACAGTTCCCATTACATCCAAGAACTCTATCGGAGGTTCCTGAAGTTTGAGTAGATCTAAAGCTTCTCTAAAGTATACCTGCTTCTTATGGGCATCCAGTTTTGGTCTTATTGAAGAAATCAGAGGATCAGATGAGAGAAGAAGCATGTTGAGGATGTCTTCGTTAGATGTTTGTCTACTCTTCTTCCTTGAATGATGTTCCCTGAATCTTCTGAAGTCTTTATTGCGGGCCTCTGAAGCTTCTTCTGATAGACTCCCAATTGGCACAATAGCATTTTCGGCTATTATATCACCTCCGTGGATTAATAATTTGTGGACAGTTGAGGACATGTAATACCAATTATAAAGTTCTACATATCTTTCGGCAGTTAATTTGGTATACTCTTTAAACTTAGGCACATCAATTATCTCACCAGAAGTGATTGCCTGCAGAATCACGGCAAACCTGTAGATAAGGTTTTCATCCAGTCCTGTTATTGCTGCAGTTTTCTCAGGAAACTCGAAAAACCTTCTCGCAGTATTACCATCGTTAGTTGTGCCTGACCCTTGTTTAACGATGTCGATCAAGAGATTAAGATCATCTCTGAATCGATCTTGGATAAGCTTTTTTCTGGTCTGTAACAGTATCTTGTGAGATTCCTCCCTCGCAGACCACTTCTTAAAATCGAGGCGATAAGCTATGTGTAAAAGACATTCCATTACATTAATACGGGCATGTAGTGGTGACAATCCAAATTCATAGGAACCAGTAGAAACGGTCTTTGACGTTACATTATCTAACTGATTCATTTCGGTTGGCTTAGCCAAACACAGGTAGCAGGCCGCATTTGATTTAGCTTCCGAGAGATATGTACAAATTTTGCCATCGATCATTGTTAATAACAATTGATGACTAATCTCATTTGCTTGGTATTTTGTGGAAATCAAAGCCTGGATTTCATTATCCATTCTAGTTTTTTCATTCATGACAACTTCTTTGCTCTCCTTCAAAAAACTGAACTGCACTGGGCGGCAATATGTAGAAGAGCAGGGTTTTGGATTTATCCAAATAGTATCACCTTCTCCTGTTGTTAACTTTAGAGGAACCAAAGAGGTCATAAATATGCTGGAATCATCTTGCTCACTGTCTATTTTCTGCTTATATCTACTTTGGTTGGATGCACCGTCAAATCCCCACTTCGATATTAAAATCAATTGCTTGCCTTGTATTTCACTAGTACTAGGAAGACTTTCAATAATCCTGGTCACTGTTAAATCTAGTAATGCTTGGAGTGCAATCGAAGCTGAGCTATCCGTTATGGTCACAAATGTCTCCGGAGGGTAACACTGAAGCTTAGCCTTTTGAAGTTTATAATACGACGGATATATATCTTTCGAACCTTCTCGAGTTGTTGTTTCCCTCAAAGTGATGTATTGCCATTTTGATAATTTTAATGAAAGCAACAAACCCAGTGCTTTCTCTGGTGAAAATAATACTTTAGGGACTGGTTTTTTGATCATTTCCTTAATTCTTGCTGTTGCATCTGGATTTTTTAACATGTATTCAATAACGTATGCAATATCCTCACGACCATCTTGTTTTAAAAGTGCTGCAGCTGAATATGCTAATTCAACAGGTTCTTCATCTTTATGTTCATTTGATCTCCTCTTCTTCTGCTTGTTGCTTAAATCTTCAAAGGGCTTTCGCGACCTTTTTGTCATTGTTGAAGCCGATATCATCGTTGACGTTGATGGTAAGGGTTCAGCATAAGTACTTTCATTTACCGATTCTTGTATGAGCAAATTTGTTTGTACGCAGCTTGGCCAGTCAATATTTGCCTCAAGCCAATTGGAATAATCACGTCTAAAAATATCAGGTTTGCGGTGGGATCTTATCCATCTCTTCTGAACAGCCCGTGTGAATTTCCGACAAAATTCCTTGAGGGTAACACGGTCTTCATCGGAAAGGCTAGAATCTAGTCGATTAACAAGCGTGTTAAATAATATTTCGTGATCGAATTTAGTATTCTGACTACTCAGAATAACAAACAAGTCCAAGTTTGAAATTACACTTTCCATTATTCACAATCACGGGGTAAGCGGGTAGGTAGATACTATTAGTTGTTAGCAGTAGAAGTACTCAAAATGAACTGAAGCTACATAATTTGATTTTTGACTATTTATAGGTATTGACTAATTATGAGGGTACTATTTTTTCTTAATTTATAATTAGTTTTGGTAATGAGGGTATCATTATCACAACTAATTTTGAAATTAAGCAGCATTTGTCACTTTAGATGTTATATTCATTTACTTAATTAGGTACAATATTAATTAGTATTAACGGAAGTAACGGAGGTCATTAACAAATGAGTACTTAACCATAAGAAGTAACGGAGGTCATAAACAAATGACTACTTAACCATTAGAAGTAACGGAGGTCATTAACAAATGACTACTTAACCATTAGAAGTAACGGAGGTCATTAAGTTAGTTATTAGTCACCATTACTGGTGACTAGATTAGATTCAAAAATATATAATTTATTATTACCGTGCAAGTTGTATTGAGACGTGAAAATGTTTTGGTTAACAGTCTTGTGATTTCTTAGAAAGTTTTCTGTTAAGATTTATAAAATACCCTAAACTAGAACTAATAATCGCATATTTTAGCATTACAAACAGTCATCAATATAAAAAAAAATTAATAACTTTGACGATTTTTAAAAAAAAAATCGCAAGTGGTGCCGCAAAACAAAGTATATCAAAAAATCATAAATAATTAGTACTATATACGTGTGCAAGGATATAACGGCCAAACTTGTGATTACGGAGATATTGACATTTTATATGTTAGTCCCATACAAATTTTTCAAAAAAAAATTATATCTTGCCTATTTGTGCTCACAATTGTCGCACATCCCATTTTATAGTATAACAATGATTAACAGAACTCGTCCCAAGCAAAAAAATTGACCTTTAATAATTCAAGATTCTATGTCTATGAAAGACGAGTTTCGATCTACTGTGCGCCGTCGAATAGTTCCACGTCCTCATCCCATAGCCATAGAATAAAAAGGACCCATAGCTAGAAGTTATCAATGAAGCTTGTAAATTCTAGAATGGAAATGGTCATTCTAGAATGTATAAACTTTACGAGCTGCAATGAGGCGAGCTGCTGTTTCAAAGTAATGTTGGTGTCAAAGAGTTTAAAATTTAAGTAATCAAGTTTTATTAGCAAAATAAATAATAAAATGCGTATATTCAACACCTAATATTTTTTTTAAATTGGCTATCGTTATCGAAACGCGTCTAATACAGTTTCGGTTTACGTGGTGTTTCTGACGTCTCGTGGGATTGTTTGGCTGGGAACATTGGCTGTGTTTTTTTGGTGGATTGGCGAAAAGGGTGTCTCAGAAGACAAACCAAAAACTGAAATAAATTTGACTTAAATGAGAGCTTTGAAAAACATATTTTATTCGTAAGACTTATTTTATCCATCCCTTAAGTAATGCATGCAATTGCTTAAAAAACTTTAGTTTATCTATGCCCAGGGGGTGTAATGACCCCATGACTCCTGGCCCTGGACCCACCCTTGCACTTTGAGTTGTTTTGAAATATATTATGTAATTGGACACTCACTGGTATATACTATACTTGAGCGTTGTTTGCTTGTGAAAAATATGGAATATTATTACACTAAAAGATGAATACAGTAATTATTTAAGAAGCCGAAATAAAAATGATAGATTTTGAAGACAAAATCATACCGGGGTATACATATTATGAAAGCACAAATGTAGGTACAAGCATCTATTTGTATAAAATGATTGAATACCATATGGTAAAAGTCTAGACTCTACAGTGTACCTACCTATATAGGGAGTTACACTGTAGAGTCTAGACTTTATAGTACGGTATGCGCATGTACCGTTGTTTATCAAAATCTCAATGAAATTTGTTCAAGAATAAGTTGAAATCGTGGCTTCTTGATCATTTATTATATGATGGATGTTTTAAATCTTGACTTCATGTTCATGACTGTTTTTTTGACGGACTTCAAACAAATGAATAGGTACTCAATTTATCTCTTTTTTATATTTGAAAGCTGATGCTTCCCTTTTAAATTTCATGAAAATCGGTCCAGCCGTTTTTAAGTTATACTCCAATAACTGAAACGTGTTTTCCTATTTTGATGATCATTGGCAGTGCATGATAATTGGTCGCGTAACAGCGTGAAAAAATGATTTTATCTAAAATTGGAACCGACTTCTGCATTAAAACATGTGAAATAACTTGTCGAAGTCGGTACCATGCGCATAATATTGTGATAATAGGTACTTTTGAACTATCATGGTACCGACGTCAACAAGTTATTTCACACTTTTGAGTGTTGATGTCGGTTCCATATTTCGGTATTTTTTTAGAACTATGTATTATTGTTATTATATTATTAGATTAGGTATGCTCATTATGTGGTTCGTTATCACCTTAATTTTGCATGGTAATTTCAATTTATATTGTTAGGTATATAAGATTTTACCGGTAGTTTTGTACTTCTTTTAATAACATTAAGGCATTTCTTTGCGGAAAACTGTCTTTATTATAATGCGTGTAATTTTCAATGGAATAATATTGGTTTGATATTTGTTCTCTCATTATAAACAAAGTTATGCACTTCGTAGATAGCACTCCTTTACTTTACATATAGAAAGTACCTTTTGAGCAATTAAATATAATAAGTATTTTTGCAGGACCAATCCTTTGCAGACCTTCACTTATCTGGCCAGTAAAACATCGTATAAAACGAGAACAAAATGTAAATACCAAGTTGAGACTCCATTATGTTAATAAATATAAACAGACACTTTTTTTATGTTATTGTGACGGAACAAGCCCGAGGCCCACCTGATGTTAAGTGGACTAACCTCTGCCTATAACAGACGCATTTCGTCAAGGACGAATTGCACTGTGCCCGTCACACTGAGACGTCCAGTTGTTAGGTCTCATTAGCCTAAACACTTTCTCATTTACTTATGTTGTTTTATTATGTTGAGAGAAAATATTTAATTGCATATATTAAATATAGCACAATTTCTGTAGAAGAAAATACTACGATCTGATATTATTTTGTAGTCAGATTTGATCTTGGAAGAAGGAAAGTTTTCCCCTAAACGAAAATATTATGATTTCATATTATCATTATGATGGTCAGATTTACTCAAGAATCAAGATCGAAATCTGAATGTAAACAATAATAAGAAATCATAATATTTTCGTTGACTGAAATTGTGGGAATTTCTGAGAGTTTCATACCTACGAGTAAATCGTAAGTACATATATGTGATCAAAGTTCAATTATCTGTAGTCCGGCGATTTGTTCGGAACACAAACAAATGGGACGAAAAAGTTCGTCTCATATTAATGTCTTCAACAACCGGCTGTACTCACGCGTATTGGTCGAGATTGTCGACCTAGGTTTCGGGCATGTACGAAACCATTCATCAGGTGAGTTCACGCGTCTAAATCGCGGCGACGACTCCGCGTAACCTGATGAAGGGCATCGGACATGCCCGAAACCTAGGTCGACAATCTCGACCAATACGCGTGAGTACAGCCGGTTATTGAAAACATTAATATGTCTCATACTCACGGGAACTTTCAAAGTTCGTCTCAGTTGTTCGTTCATGTACATACATTACATACATATACATACACATTACATTACATTGTACGTACAATGTAATGTAATTCGTATATCCTACCGTAGACTAACTACACAAAAGTGAGTTTTCCCTACCTCAAAGGTTGAAATGATTTAATACTCTGGACTACAGTTACTTTCAGCTGTAAAAAAACAAACTTGTAAGTCAATGCAAGAAAAAGATAAGTATGAATGTTTATGTAGCATTTTTATCGTTTATTTTTTTATGAAATGGTGGAGGATCTAGCACGAAGCCACCGGATGTTAAGCGGCAACCTCTGCCTATACCATATGGAATTCATTACAAGTGACTTACTGCATTGCGCCCGTCACCCTGAGATATACAGTTAAGCTAAGTCTCACGTGCCTGTAATTTTATTGGCAAATAAATTAGTTATTCGATGATACTGTTCCTAAAAAAAACCCTAGAGTTCTTCGAGTTTTTCTGACGTCATTCTTCTTACTTCAGTAAATGCTAACTCAATATTACAACTCATAAGAACAAAAGTTTAGTTGTAACATATATTGATCGGCAAGTCACATTAATTACAACTTAAAAGACACCTAGTCTAAAGCAATTTACGTAAATAAAATACCGAACCTATTGAAACAAAACATATACAGTCAGGTAACCTATTGTTTGAAGTACGTACCTTCGCAGCGAAGACTTTGAACATACTTAACGGAAGCCGTAAACCAAACCATTTATCAAATCATAATAATATTTTTATGTAGTACTTCATTATGACTGAATAATTCCCTCGTAAAGCACAGCGGCCCGTGGTTGACGACACGACATGACGACACCCTCAGGGCGTCACCCAATAATAACTCTTGTATTTAGTCGGGAAACAAAAAGGATTTTTAATCAGGAGCTCTTTAAACCTCATTAAATTCATTTCAGGCGTTACAGTGTTGAATGATACTTTTTCTCAAAAATGGTATGTAATGTTGCCATAACATCTCTAAAAAGTATCCAGAAAGTGAACTCTACCGGAGACTAATTCACAAACTGTCCAGTAAGAAGTGAGATTTTAAATTTGGAATCTCCAACTGTCCAGTAAGTAAATATGTAATTTACTTACTGGACAGTAGGGCATCCACTTTAGATCTGCTTAGAAAAAAAATATAGTACCAGACACAGATTAGAGTTTAGCCATTATAACATGGTTATAAGAGGGAGTGGAGCCTCCCTCTTATAATAGATATCTATCTCTCTTTTTGGTATGACATTTTATGAGATAGACATATTTTTGGAGCCTTCAAAAGCCATTTTGTCTGTGACACCTAACGACCTCACCTGCGGTTCGGTCCGGACGGTTAACTCATACTTGGCAAGGAAGGCTTACTTACCGGATTCTGCAGTAATGTACAAATACAACCTTGTTTAGATATGTGGTGATAAGACAACTAACATATTCAATTAAATATTACTGCTTTAGCTTACTTGCTTGCTTTTGGATTTTGGTGAAATTTAGTTACGTAATTTCTCTTAGTGTAACACATAGGATACTTTCCTATTACAATTTCCGTGTTGTTCTCGAAGTAGTATTGATCCAATGTTGACGTGGGCAAAGCCGCAGGCGGTACATAACAAAATCAGTGCGAGTAATAACAAATAAAAACACACTCATAAGCGTGTTTTATTTTATATTGTTACCTCGGAAACGTTAGAATAGATAATGAAAAACATTGTTAGGTACCTAATAACGTATAGTGATATTTTTATTGATTTATTAATTGGTGTGACCGACGGATATAACAGGTGGAATGTCTGGTATAAGCTACTAAGAATAGAATAGAACAGGTTAGCATCAAATTTGTTGTCCTATTACAAAAGCAAGATAACAGCTGTGACGATTTAGATCAAATTTACAAGGTTTTGGGAGGAAACAAACTACAATATCTTCTGAGGGGTAATTTATATATATAGTATATACAGGTTTATTGGAAAAATGCTAACAACCTCCTAGGGTTGACTTGTGATAGTACAAACAAACATTTCGAGCAGTGGTTGGTTGTTTTTCTTCATTCATCATTCGCAATATGCCCTTCCAACCACCAAGCGGTGAAGCTCAAGCCGGTGGTGGGGATAGAACCAGGGACCTGCGGCACGGCAGTCCATAGGAATTACCGCTCGGCCATCATTGCTTCCTTCCGTCTCATGACGGTTTATATCAGATCTCCTTTTCAGTTCGCCTTACATGAACTGGCCCATGGAATCGTGAATATTTTCGTAGTCCACATCTGAAAGGCATGTAACCGGGCACAGATTTCTTTGAACAAGACCCGTGTTTTGTTTTTCGTGCATCGTTACGGTCTGGGTGCGTGGCGTTTGTGACGTCACGTGGGCGGAATTGCCACTAGATATTTTTTTTTATATTTTTTAAGTGTTTTATTAAAATATTAATTTTATGTTTTCTTAAAACATTTGTTATCATTAAATTATTTGTTTGTTTGTATTATTTGACCTAAATATGTCTGAGAAATAACATTAGTACCAGCTATGAGCTATAAATTCTATTGTCATTGTTATACGAGTTGGTACCAATTACGTTACAGTATCGCATTGTCGCCTGTCTGGTTTTGGAGTGAAGGAATGATAGTGGAGGAATTAAATTATGGGATTCCAGGGTACTCTCCTTCGTCAAAAACCGATAAGGAGTCGCTAACTCTAATTGTTTCTATGAAATCAAATGCTTGAGGCATTTGAGTTGGTTGTTACTCCAAACACGATCATGCCAGTGATTGGTAATAAGTTCAGTACTATTGTTCTGATATGAAGAACTACCATGGAGCCTTCGACTCGATTTAAGTAACAATCAAGTTGAGACTTGACGACAAAGGGACACGTAAAAGTTCAAGGCTGTCAATCTTTTTCACGGCATGAAAACATTTTGGAAAGTAGGAGCAAGTATGAGTCAGTTGGAATTGAGTCGTCACTCCCATCACCTGAATCAGATAATATTTTCAGGGATATATCTAAACACTCAACCGTGGCCTCCATGTGCAACCTTCATTGTATAAGATTAAAGCTTTGTTGGTTCGTGCATTGGTAATATGGCTCTCTGCTACCGCGCCGTCATCTGCTTATTCTTACACAAAAGTAGGTACAGGGCTTCAGCATGTTATCAATGTACAGCTGGAAGTGCAGCAGAGAGTATGAAGCCCTACGGAGTATCCTACACTGAGAAAAATCTAAAGTCAAAAGCGCCCTAATGACGGCCAATTTATATGTTATAAGGCGAAAAACCGACTAAACGTAAATACGTACAAAAACGCCTTCCAATTTAAGGTGTATTTTGTGGTCTTTCTTAAATATTGACTTTTCGATGAGGCTGATTAAGTCGTACGTTATAGTGATAATCACAGTATATAAACCGCCTTAAAAGTAAGGTATATTTTTAGGTCAATACTGCAATTATTATCGTATAACAAGTTCAATTCTGAAAATACTTTACGGAAGGCGTTTTTGACGGTTGTGTTTATTATAAAACATGGTACATTTTTATTGATTGGTGAAAATCATCTTAAGAGTTGTGAATTCATCTTACGTATTTACAATTCAACGGTAAAAGGTCAAATTTGATTTAAGCCTTTAAGTCGTTTTTCTCAGTGTATAATTTCGATAAATTAAGGAACTAATCAGGTGGATCAGGCTTCAAGCAATGCTCGAATTGATTGTTCCTCCAACAAGACCGAAAACATAGATAATTTTCATTTCTCATACTCGGAAAGTAGTGTTTGTTTGATCAGAGTAGCGGGTGGAAGTCGCTGCTTCCCACCCAAGGGCGGGAAAGTAAATGATTCCTTCACTAGGGCCGGAATGTCTTGTAACCATGGTAACCATTGTTTTAAACTAAATTAGATGTCTAAGTTTTTTCATTGTAATATATTCTGCTGTACCTACTAAACAAGCAATAATAACTACGTTTGTGTTTAAGTAAAAGCTAAAATAACTAGATTATACCAGAATATAGTGTACCTATTTTATATAAAAATTTTAGTCTCTGATGAGCAAAGAAATCTCATAAAAGCTAATACAATTTATGAAAGAGTCGTGAAAAAAAATACCCATTACGCGGGATGGCCTCTGAGAATGACGCATTGTGTTCTATATTTAAAATTTAAAAATACTATATAATTTTGCGCGGTAATAACTCAATATTTTACGTATAAAAATAATTCTAACAATAATTTTACTTTAATTTCACAAATTGTTCTAACTCAATTAATTTTATATTATGTATCTTCTACTCATGTTATAATTTAAAGTAAATATTTTAGAAAAAGCACAAATTATATTTCCTCATATTTTAAATGAAAAGCAGATTTTTTTAACACGGATGTAAGTTCACGACTCTTACTTGGACTATATAGCCGCATTATTTTTGAATAACTAGGTACTTCTCATGTATATTTTATATATTTATCTAAAATTATCAATGAATATATAATATTAGTAAAACGACTAACTTTTAATGTCCTAGTGGTTTTATGGTCATAGTGAAAAGTAGGGTTCTTAACACAGGTTATGTGTAGGCCATCAATTCCTATTCGGAATTGATGATAATATTAAATAGGTGCTATGTTCATATTATTAATGAATGTAATAGGAAATAAACTGTTACTTTCCTTACTAATAAGTTTTTACTCTCCTTATATTCCAAATAAAAAGTAGAGTGTTTAACTCTGGTGATAGTCATGAATTTCTACTCGGACTATAGCCACCCTCGCTCCGCTCGGGAGACTAAATACCTCGTATGGGATTTGAATCCTTTCGACCCTTGTATACAATCTATACTATTCCCTAATTATTACCAATATCTCCAGATAGAAGACGTTTTATACTCGTATTACTGTTATTATTTAAATTCAAATAATATTGTCATTCCTATGTAAGTATCATTCATATTTAGAAAGAAAACGTAAGATAGGTTCAATAGGTATGTAAGTAGGTACTATACAGATATAAATAAATATTTCGCGTTTAGTGCCTAAAGAATTAGCGACATAGGGTATGTTCCATTAGTCGCTAAGAACGTTATTTTCGATAATTATGATCACATTCTGCGTCTATAGTTGTGATCACGTGATCGTTTGTACCTGTCATCCCCGTTCCATTTTTGGATATGAACGCTAAGAATGCCACTAAAATTTGCCACTTCTGTCACTTTTGACATTAGATGTTGCGTTTAAGGCGAAAATAACGCCAAGACCCGTGTGGAACAACTTTTTGGGAAAGTGATCGTTTTTAGCGTTTTTAGCGAATCTCACTCAAATGGTACGCACCCATAGGCCTTCATGGGTATGTTACAATAGTAGTACTTACCTATAACAACGGTCGGCCTACATGGACTGCTTGCTTACCCATCACAGCTCACAATAGTTACTGTTACAATATAATAACAGATGCATTAGTTAATACTGGCTAGTAGTCAGTCAGGTGATTCAATTGGTCATAATTTGCTCTATATAAGGAACAGTAGAGCAGCTATAATCTATAATGCATGTATAGAGTTACGATTTTATCTAAATTTATTAAATTTTTACAAATATGTATACACGAACGAATGAAACACAGGTAGTACAAATACCTACGTTATATGGCAAATACTTTCAGCAAGTTGTAAATTGAAAATTCAAATTCCATTACTTAAACCTATATTCTACCCCATCCTATGTACCTTATTAGCGCTTGGTCGATGCGACGCGTGATCTAAATGCTGGCACCTATTTGGCTAAGCATTGCAATTCAACGGGGCAATGCTGCCAGCATGCAGGGCACGCTGCCAACTGGTAGTGGGCTGGAGCCATTGATAGCTAAATATAGGTCAATGGCTGGAGCGTTTGGACTGCCTGTGAGGCTGCAATGCTTTGTATGTTGTCTTAATGCTTTTATTGTAGTAGCTGTAGTGTTGTAATAGTTCGTAGTATTTCCTTATTAGTAGGTAGATTTTGAGTAATTGTTATTTCTACTATAAAAAAACATACATTTTCTTTCTCGTTTTCGATTTAAAGGCAGCGAGTCGGAAATCAAAAAGAGGAAAATTTTCCTTGTTACGACTATCCGAGGTAGAAACCGCTCAAATATTTTGCTTGGAATCTGAAACACCTAGAAGGTCAATCACGTGAGCCGATATTGGCAATTTTTCGACCCCTCTCCCATGGGTGAGATGTCGTGAGATTTGGCTCAAACCTCCTTCCTCCCTGTCCCCTAATCTCATGTGAGATTTTTCAGAATGTGTCTGTAAACACGCTAATCTGTGCTAGATGGCGTTGGATTTACTCGTATTAAATTTAATAAACAAAAAATGTTTGTATAACTTAATATTAGTAAGTATTTAAAACAAAAAGCTCGTCAAGGAAGTGCATGCATTTTAATTCAGCTCACGGGGACTGGACGGGGATGCTCCGATTTTGTCACACTAAAGCGTTGCGATTGACGTGTGACAATAGATGTGGGTCCATTTAGAGCGCTCTGGTGCACTATGAGCAACAAAACTGATGATATATTTCCCGAGACCCCCGACTTCCGACTCTCCCCCATGTGAGATTGGATGAGTTTCTGCTTGAACCCCTTCCTCCCCTAAACGCCCCACGTAATGAATGGATACTCCCCCGTTCAGAAGATCATTGAGATCCGGTGCTACACGTTGCGCGTTTGAATATCTTGGAAACAGCTGATCATATTTTCGTCAAACATAACGAACCATCGCATCAAAGCTGGACTTTTTTTTATGCCTGTTAAGGTAGCCTTTGACTACTATCTCACTTGATGTTCCCAGTGATGATATGGTCGAAGATTAGGCTTACCTAGAATTACTGGCTCTCAAGAACAGCTGCCGGAACACACCGTTAGGTGTTTACTGACTGATTTTCAGCAGGAAGCGCTCAGTAGTCATTTCACTAGCGGTCACCTATCCAACTCATGACTGCGACGGACGTTGCTTAACTTTGCTGATCGGATCGGTTAAGAACAGCTAAGCAAACTTCGCTACGACCGCTTCAAATACAATAAGCCTGTCAAAACTGTTTCAGCCATTTTGGAGTTACGACGCCACGCGACAGACGGACTCTGACAAATACTTCAATACAGTAACAACGTAACACACTTCAGTCGAGTCGCGACAGGGGGGTTAAAACTTTGTTCAAAATACTTAGTAAGTTTAATAATTTAGATTTATCTTCCTTTAACTGTTTGTGAATACCAAGTCATCAACCAATGTGTGTTATACCAGTGATTTCTTAACAATGGCACTTACTGGCAAGCTCGCAGAGTCACTCAAAGACCTTTGGAAATACAGACAGTAGGTACTTATTTGTTAGTTATTTATAGGATATTGAAATTCAGATTTATTACTACTTTAATTTTTGAGACCCTGTAACTTGATACAATTTATAATACAAGCCTCAATTACAATGCTCTGTTTTTTTTTATGTTATTGTGACGGAACAAACTAGAGGCCCACCTGATGTTAAGTGGACTAACCTCTGCCTATAACAGTTGCAATTCATCACAAGTCACGAATTGCACTGCGCCCGTCACATTGAGACATAGTTGTTAAGTGCCATTGTGCCTGTAATTTCACTGGCTCTCAAGGACTACTGCCGGAACACACCTTTCGGTGCTTGGCGACAGACTTTCTATTTGAGGGTGGTAGCTAGCCAGGCGGGCAATCGCAAAATGCCCTTCCACTGTGCGGTGAAGCTCAAGCCAGCGGTGGGGATCGAACCAGGGTACTGCGGCACGGCAGTCCATAGCTATTACCGCTCGGCCATCATTGCTTCAAAATAATGTTCACAACTCCCAAATCCAGATGATCCTATATTGACAGATGGCTTAGTCTTTCGTCGCGTAGACTTTGCATCTCTGCCTATTCTACCGTCTGTACAATGGAGAATGTTATGAGGTGTTTGATATGATGCCAACTTCTGAATTCCACCAGCGCACCGCTCACCATCGAAGGGATATTCACCCCAACTACCTTGAGTTTTTACGCTCGACTACGCTACGGTTCTCTAGAACATTTATAACGCCTACAATAAAGATTTGGAGGGAACTCCCCGCCGAGGTCTTTCCTCTGCGATACGATATGGGGTTGTTTGACGCATTGGTAACCCCTGTGGTGAAACGTCTATAGGCGACTGTGACCACTTTTCATCGCCCACCTGTATGTCTATTATTAGGCGATAAAAAAAACTCTGACGGCTCCTATATTTGTTGTCTATCTAGTTCTCGACGTTGACCCACGTGCTAGGATGGAGAGAGCTATGCTCAGTTTCTTGTTGCGATAAAATCCGGAACAAGAAAATTCGTTCGTTGAAGAACGAAAATAACCAACATAGCTTTTAGAATATGCAAGTTGAAGTGGCGATGGGAAGGCCACATTGATCGACGAACCGATAACTGATGGGGGAGAAAAGTTGCACTCGAGAACTTTTCTTAGGGTTGTCAATTACCAAATCACACCGGGAGACTTACGAGTTGGTAGATCTCTCACCAGGTAAACTGAAGACATTATTATAGTCGAGGGAAGCCTATGAATGAAAGTGGGTAATAGCCGCTCTCTGTGGCGTTCTACAGGGGAGGCTTTGGTCAAAAGTGGACGACTTCCAGTAGCTGAGAATTTATGTAAAAAATCTGTGTGTATTTGTTACGCTGCCCGCTTAAAGTACCGTCTGAACGGATTATCTAATATATATATATAGATATAATTTCATGATTATCTGAAATATATATATGGTCACAATCTTAGAACGTCCTGGAATAATACAGACCGTAAGTATTTTTTATTCATGACTACGAGTATCTGGAGTATCTGCATTATATACCCATCGTATGTACTGTGCCTGATTCACCTATATTTTTAACAAAAGCATTCTATTTACCTGTTTAGTTAGTAGAGGTAGCGTATGGTGCATAATTTTTTGGAGAACACAGAACTGAACCAAAGTAAAAGGTTTCTAATTGAACTGAACTAATGTGATACCTATACTTTGTATAATATTAATAGCTCTAATCATGTCGAGTTCCAGATATGGGGCCCTTGCATGCAATAAAATCATAAAACCGCTTCCCTAACTTATCCGTAACTAAGTACTACCCACGCACGCCTTTAAAAGAAAAAATATCCAAAGATGATAATAAGTAAGTCTTCGAAAAAATCTGCCGCCGAGCATCTAACGCTGTGATCAACCTACTAAAACGTATTCAACAACATCATCGCTAATCAACGAGATGGTAGTCAAAGTTGACTAGTTGCATGCCTTGGCATTGGTGTAAAAGTTACTGGTAATTGAAAAATAGGCTTGCCGACTACACTATAATTATGATTTAAGCAATATAAAATTATGTTGAAATATCGTTTCTGGTACATATGTAATAATCGGCGTTGTAAATATTCAATATTAATTTTACTTTAATAGATGAAAGGAAGGTTACGGGGTAGATTTCGTCAGGGAAATTTTATCGCTGGTTACGATTCCAAATGAACAGTGGATAGATAGAACCTACGTAGTTAAGTAGTTGACCTCCATTCTTTTGGCACTACGCCAAAAACATCCAAAAAGTATACTTAACCATAGAAAAATCCATATAAAGTATGTAGGTAACCATGCTAGAGATGTACTGTATAGAAATTGTATATCTGGTTAACCAAGTATAAAATATCAAGTTAATTATAGTAAAAATTATTAAAATTAAATAAAAAAATAACTATAATAGTACTTACCTATTATTCTATAGAAATTATTATCCAAACAACACGCTAAACTCGTTAAAAAAATACAAAGTGAACAGGAAAAAATTACTTTCTTCATAAGGACACTTTTGGTTTTTGAACGTTTCCCGGTGAAGCGCGGGAAAACTAAGGCGGAAAAGTAAGATAGCGGCGCGACTACCCCACTCGGTGGATGGCAGAACACTGGGGACGTAACACTGGGGGTTTTGGCACGCGCTTATATTAACTGACTACGAGACGGGAGCCTGAAATTCAGCAGCATACTTGGCGCCTGAATTTTCTATATCGAGGGCTGAAAGGAAATGAATTTTCCAGCTATTGACGTCATATAAATAAGGATACGTGCGACGAATAGTAATAAAATTCACGAAACTACGTAGGTATCGTATTCGTTTTCTCCTCCCAAACTAAGTAGATAAAAATTTTATTTTACATAAAATCAAGTTTGGTATAGGCGCGCCCCTGACAATTTGTACTTATTTTAGCAACTTATTAAAAGAAAATATGACACTGAAAATTACAAAAATGTCCCGATTTACCATGGTTAGGTGACCACACAATTTGTAGTTTTAAAAATAAAAGAAAATGATTGAACACTAGTTATACTGTCGCTTAAAAAAATAATGAAAATAAATAATTAACAAGATCAGATATGGGGGAGAAAATTTCAATTTTATTAATTTTCTTCCTTTTCCTCGCAAGCATCCATCTCTCTTATGTAATGTCTTCGCTTTCACACAAACGTACTTTCGTTATATTTAAAATGCAAAGTGCTGAAACTCGGTGAAATTTGGTTGTATGTCCTTAATCCTCCTTTTGCTTTTGTTTTTTTTTAATTACGTACTTTCATAATTATAAAGAAAAATAGTTTTGTACGTTATAATTTTCACATTTATATATAAAATAAATGATACCAAAATGAAATGAAGGAAAAGCTGGGAAACCACGGACGGGCATGCAAAATTTCACCGAGTTTGAACATTTGGTAGTGAAAATATTATGACGAAACTACGTTTGCATGGATTGCGCTACGAAGACACTAAACTTGATGTGATTTCATTTTCTTTCAACAATTATTAAATCGTATTATAATAAATAGATTCAGGCGTTACTTTGCGGAAATCCATTTTTAATAATAACAAATATTTTTAGAAAACATCAAATTTTATTTTAATAAAACACTTAAAAAATACAATATCTAGTGACAATTCCGCCTAATTTGCCTTCTAAGCCGACGTGACGTCACATACGCCACGCAGCCAAACCGGAATTCATTCTCGATCGTGCGCTCGTGGAGTCAAGACCTCCTGAGGATGTTTCGTGTAGAAGCGAAACGTGTCGAAAATTCTTCCGGTTTGGCTGCGTGGCGTTTGTGACGTCACGTCGGCTTAACAGGAAAATTAGGCGGAATTGTCACTAGACATATTTTTGTATTTTTTAAGTGTTTTGTTATTATTAATCTCACCGATGTAATTTTACAGGGTGGTTGTATTTTTTTTATTGTTATTGTGGCGGAACAAGCTTGAGGCCCACCTGATGTTAGGCGGTAACCACTACCTATAACAGAAGCATTTCATCACAAGTGACGACTTGCACTGCGCCCTGAGACAGTTGAGTCTCAAGTGCCTGTAATTTATATTGGCTCTCAAGGACAGCTGCCGGAACACACCTTTAGGTGTTTGGCGACAGATTAACTACTTGAGGGTGGTCGCTAGCCAGGCGGACATTCGCAAAATGCCCTTCAACCATGCGGTGAAGCTCAAGCCCGTGGCGGGATTCGAACCATGGACCTGCTGCGCGGCAGTCCATAGCCAATGCTTCAGTGGTAATCTGTAACCTAAAATTAGAATCCCTCAATGGCATTGGGTTAAAATTACAGGTAACTTCGATTACAGGATAACATTTGAATTGAACTGGCGAAAATCCCCGTAAGTTCCTACTATAAATAAGTACTGATCTAAGAGAGGTTAATTATCTGCAATAAAACACAAAAGCTAGCAATAATCGTAACTTATTTATTTCCACTAGAATCTGAACTAGACAGTATTGCACTAAAATAATAATTATTCAAAATATTTTACACTTATCTCACAATTAAGTTGATTTTTGGTGCGAAATAGAATTTAACCACGAATTAAGCTTTAGGTTTACCCAGACACATTTCTATTTACACATGGGTAGTTAGTAGTTATTGGTAGGGTGGTTTTTAATGGGTATATGAGTACTTATAACTGATTATACCTCAAAATAAACAAATTAACATACCAAAGTTTTTCTAACTAAAAATGTGAAATTACTGTGATTTGTTCAACAAAGTGGATTCCCGATGGATTTCTAACGTTTCGTTAAGTAGGTAAACTTGAAGTGCGAAGACAAGTCTCTTATTTTACGACGACATGTAACACCAGGGCCAGGATAACACGCTATGAAAGACTTTTGCTCCAAGCGTCTAACGCGGTCAGGCAGACCTACTATCAAGCCGGATAGCATCAGGCGTGACGTTTGATGCACAAATTTTATTCGCGTCAGATTTTTTTCTAAACAGTGTATTAGGAAACCCTTGGCTAGGTGTGGTAGCGCCGACAACTCACTTTAATTTGACGGTCGGCACTTGTTTTAAAAACTTGTATCACACAAATAAACGCACGCAGAATCTGGGTGTTTGTATTTGACATAGAAAATTTGAAGGTTTTTTTCAATCGAGGTGACGTCATCTGCTTATGCTCTCAAATTAAGGATACATAATATTAATACATTGCTCTGGCCTCTATTACGCCTTCGCCTTCATCCACATTAGCTTGTGCAGCAAATGCTGCAATCCCGCCACGAGTGTAGTGGCCCAATGTAGGGCGGCGAGTGTAGGGTACCAATGTAATAAATGACAGATCACAACATAGTCCACTAGTAGCATAATATTACTATTTTATAATTATGTGACATATGAAATATTTCCAACATGAACGGGAAGTGGGTAAAATCAATTTTATACTCGTACCCATTTACATCAGCCATGAAATATGGGGTTCCTTAAAAGTGAATTTACTTCCTAGAAAATAAGGAAATAAAGTGATAAAGAAGCATTTCTACAAGGAATATAATTTAACGTGGAATAAAACAGATAAGAAAACTTATTGTAGCATAAAAGAGAGTCACTATAATCAATAAAATATAATTCAAAAATTACACAATGTGAATTATTATTATCTTACTATTTTTGGAGTGATTCAGTTTCATTAAGAGAAATTAATATAATGCAATTTACTATTTTAAGTTTTTTTTTATTTATAACCCATAGTCTGGCCATGTGGTCGAAGACGTTGTTCAGGCTTATCTAGAATTACTGGCTCTCAAGGACAGCTGCCGGAACGTGCCATTAGATACTTAGCGACAGATTTTCTACTAGACGGTGGTAGGTGGCTACCTACCACCAGGCGTGCATTCGAAAAATGACCTACCACTATGCTAAAACGGCTGCCATCCTAAGACAACAACCGGAAGACGGCTTATCGTGCCCTCCGAAGCACAGAATCGCTCACAACGTAATAAACGCAACTAAGGGACGTGTATGGTGGTAGGGCATTTTGCGAATGGCCGCCTGACTAGCTACATCTCTCAAGTAGAAAATCTGTCGCCAAGCACCTAACGGTGTGTCCCGGCAACTTTCCTTGAGGACCAGTAATTCTAGGTTAACCTGAACAACATCTTCGACGACATCATCACAAACCATCAGGTAAGATAGTGGTCAAAGGCTAGCGTATCAGTAATAAATAAATAAAAGGTCAGGTTACCCATTCAAGTCATTACTGCAGCGGAAGTTGCTTAACATAGTTGATCGGTTAAGGACGACTAAGTAAGCTATGCTACGAGCGCTTCTAAAAAGTAAACCGCCTTTTGTATACCTACTACACGCAAACTTGTAAGTGGTAAGAGAACAAAAAAGCTATTTTTTTATAATGCCATTTTTGCTAAAATAAGGAAACAGTATTATTTAAACAGCACTAAAGAAGCATGCTAAGCAAAAAAATAATTATTTTTTTGAAATCCCGCTGGAAAACAACATAACTTAAACTTATAAATATACTAATATGATTACATTTGTTATGTTCTAGTACAGATAATTAAAGAAAAATACAGAATTTGTATTAAATGAGATTTTGATTAAATTGTTATATATAAGGAATAAATACACTTAAATTAAAACCATATAATATTATCATATTGCCTACTTCATTTTAGTTTTTTTAATTGTTTCAAGCAGTGGCTAAAAATAATAAGTTTAAAGATAAAAATTCCTTCAAACATGTATTAATTGCAATTTAGTCAAATATTTTAACGTAATATATTTATATCTAGACCTTTTAAGGAAAACACCTTATTTTTTGGAATGATTGCCGTAAACAAATCTGATTTGAGTTCAGTGACTAACCCCTAGCAAACACCTTAGCGAAAAATCATGAGTTGCGAAAAACGTAATCACTGGCCTTAGATAAAAAAAAATGTTACGAGTATACAAGGCAGTTGAAAGTATAAATTACACCCAAAACATATACTATAGAACATACTACGAATAAATAAAGTAAAGAAGTATAACTCTGATACAGTGAACGCTTTGATTTCGGCCTCATCAAATTCACAAGTAACAAAACACGCACTATTTTCCAAATTCAATTGTATTGGTTAATTGATTTGGCGCTTAGAAATGATCGCATCTTATTGGTCGCGTCAAAGTGATGTTGTCACCGCCGTCATTGCCTAAGGTCAAACCGCACTACTGCGGTACAGAGCGCGGCAGCGAAACGGCGCGGCTCGTGAAATATTAATATGTATGGATTTATAAATGGCGTAAACCGCACTATGAGGAGAGACGCGGTGCAGTAAATCATCTAGTTATTTCACGTTCCAACCACGTTTCAACAATTCGTAAGACCTTATTTTAGGTTCTAAAATCTGTGTGAAATCGATCATTTTCTCTGAAGTGTCGTAAAAAAGAGTTTTTCGAACGAGAATTTTGTTATATCTTGCACCCAAATATAACACATATTAATTTTTCAGCTAAATCTGCTTCTTTGCAAGACACCATGATTATTTTACATCGACGACTTCATACATTTCGAATGTTTGCCATTAGTTGGAAAAACCGTTCTGCTACGCCGTATTGCTATTGTGAACGAAAAAGTCGCGCCACTTAGCTGCAGCACTGCTCTGCATCTCTGTAAATGCATATTAGGTAGTGACAGCCGCTTCGCGACGAAACTTTGTAGTGCGTTCCCAGCTTTAGATACGCGTGGATGGCGTTATGCTACAATATGTAAGCTTGTTTACGTATTCATTTTCTATTACAGGTTTTTTCAATAAAATATTTTAGGTTTTTCATGCAATTTATTTCAGTAGATTGGAATTACTATCTTGGAAATAATATTCTATAATTTAAAAGTCGGTATATACATATAATGCGCTGAAAAAAAGAAATGGATTTCAAGTAAAAATGTTTTATTTAAGGCAATATTGATAGTAGGATCAATACTCAGAATTAAATTAGATTTTAAAAATATCTTATTGCGTGTATTAGATGAATAAGTACATCAAGTTTTTTTTGTATTTTAACAAAATTCTGCAAACTATAATAAATACTTTTAGCTACTTCAACGAAAGCATTTAGTCAACCTAGCTGCCATTTCAGGCTTGCAGGCAGTCTAAGCACTCCAGCTGTCTACCAGTTGGCAGCGTGCCCAGCATGCCCAGAACTATTATTCTAGTATTCCATTGTACCAAATTAAGTAGATGGATTATATATACCTATTGGAAGTAACAATACCGCAGCCTTACGTACGTAATTTATACCTAAAAATTATTTATATTTTAGGTGCAAATTACATTATAGTTATCTAGATATAGATCTCAAGCATGACAGCTGCCAAAATGACAGTTAATATCATATTTTTCCGTTTCTATTTCATATTTTGGATTAAAATGACATAAAAGTACCTAGAAATTACTCTTACTTATAACAGCTACAAGACCTAAAATCAATTTATTTGTAATTTTTATGTCCTTTGTATCCCAAAAATTAAATCAATACTGGGAAATACGACATCAACTGACACTTTGACAGTTGTCAGATCTAAGCCCTACTTCTAGGATATTTTTATGTCATTAGAAGCACAAATATTAAATTAAAATTGAGGACCTTTATCAAAGTTTTTTTATGACATTTGTATTACATGTTTGACATAAAAAATCGAGCATACAAAAAAAAATCGTAGTTGTTTTCACAAAAAAAATCTCAGACTAACAATGTTCCGAAGTTATTTTTGACTTAATGTAAAATTCATGTTGAATAAAACTATCCAGGGTAGTCAAGTATGGCTTTCCAAAATATTGTTATTTACTCGTTTATACAGGTTATTCCCGATTTTTTTATATCCGTATGGCTTCTCCACCATTTTACTACATAGTATGGTATTTTTTCAGAATTAAACGACGTAGAAGAACATTGATAAAATCAGTTGAAAAATCCCGCGGTACAACCGCATGACTCGAACCCACACGGCGAACTGACAGCGCCGCGCGGTACACTTTTTAAGCCACGCCCGCTGCGGTATAGTTTGCGTTGTGTTGTTTTTGAGCATGAATTACATTTCTTTTCATTATTATTCGTAGAGAACATATAAATAATAGTGCATCTGCACGAGCGAGCAATGGCGCGTATAGTTCGAGGGCGTAAACTGTAAATGAGCACTTACACCAAGTCTTCAACTGTTTACCTGTAACGCAAGGAAAACCTAAAACTTTAAGCAAATATTAGAACCACTATAACGACAAGAGAAAAGTTTAATCTTATTAGGAAGTGTAGCTGTGTGCATAAAATGCTTGTGTACAATATAATGTGAAGAAAATTTATTTTCTCCACATAATATTGTCGTGATATTGAAACGTATCCTATCTTCCTTTTTTAATTAAAATCGATGACATATACAAACTCTTTACATAGGCCTCTCTGGAGCATAGTTACCGCGTCTTCGATTAACCAAGTCGATTTCGAGTCGCCATCTTGTTTCTATATATATATATCTCTAAATAGATTTGGACTCACTCGAGAATTAAGCTCATGATCTGTTGCGGGCAGATATAGGTAGATTAGCAGTGAACCATATAATTGTAATTATTGTCTTCCTGTTACTGAATTTACAAGCGCGAATATTAATACAACCCAGGCAGTAACGTCCCCACTTCAATTAACCCGTATCATCAAATTCTAGTTGCTGAATAAAGAGATAACGAAAGCATAACTCAAGAAATGATAAAATAATAACGACGATGTACCTATACAAAATCTACCAGCTTACTAACATCATGAACATTTTTAAATAAGATCAAATTGCACATGATCATATAAAAATATATCTGTTTAATTCTAACAATCTGTTTGATAATTTTAATTATCCGAATGAAGCTAAGCTAGCGGAATATAGATTAACAATTACATTTAAAAAAGTACGAGGCTTTAAAACGAAACAAAATAATTACAATCTATATTTGAAAATCTGTTTTAGAGACCTTGATTCCTAGTTATCAAAATAGGGTAGCTAACATTTTTTTTAATGTATCTCAAAGCATTTAGATCACCGTACTGATATACTGATACTTGGTCATTTTAAACGCTATATATATAGTAAAATATATTCTTGTTTATAAATCATAAGTAGATTTTATTTAAACTTTTCGAAACTACGCCAAAAATTAGTCGATGACGGCCATTTTGCTACATTACTGCAAAGGTAAATCATAGATTATTATTAGTATATCTGTCACTGTCAAAGTTGTTTGCACCTAGGATGTGTCATTGATTTTGCCAGAATGACGTCACGTCCTAATTAGGTCGTGATTTGCAGGTTAATAAAACGCGCTTATTATTTAAAATACAAAATAAATGCATAGTTATTTTTTTTATATATATAAATGTGAATAAATGATGAAGCGGATAAGCCTGGTGGTAAGCGTGAGGCTTGTACCTTGTACATGTATCACCAAAACAAGGGTTTTGCATGACTGCACTTGTGCCTTCGACACGTTAGTTCTTATGTAGGTATGTCTCGTTTACCCAGTCATTTCACTTGCTACAGTGCCCTTCACGCCTAACAATACCTACTATACAAAATACTCACCTATTCCAGCATTTCTTATCGGACAGTGTCAACTACCCTATAGTGATGTGAAAAAACCCTGGTGATAAATTAATCCAGACTCTGACTGCGTAATGGCTATTTATTACGTTTAAATGTGTCATATTTTATAACCAGGCCTTACTCGTGCTTCTTCTCTTTAAAATAATCTCTCTTTTACCAGTCATTAAACCATCTCCGTAATAAGAAAGTTAACGACTATTTGAAAATGTTTGTGAGATAACATTTCTAGATTATACAGCTGACAATACATACGCAACATTTTACTTACTTAGAAGTTTATCTTGACAGATAATTTTACCTTCAGATCAGAGACATAAACTGTGCCTAGGCTTAAATTAAACCACTCAAGAACTTTTAAGCTTTTCCTTTACTTTTATACACTACACAATACACACCTAAAACTCATTTTCATGTGCTTATCGATTTCGTGATATACATCTTCAAATAGGTTACATTATGTAACTTCACTTTGGAAACTATCGCGAGTTTTATCCATATTAACTTATTAGAAACCGGCTAGGACCCGCGTTATATTTACCGGAAAGATTCCGACCAGTTTCGGACTGTTTTAAGTAAGTAATATAACGCGGGTCCTAGCCGGTTCCTAATAAGTTATAATGAAACTTATTCGAAGGTTCTTAGAATGTGACTATGCTTAACTATTATTTAAATTAGTCCTGGATCTTTAAAAGGTTTTTAATGTTAACTTTGTAGTTTGTAAATGAGTTATACAGACTTTTCATTATTAGTTCTAAACATATTCAACTGCCTTTTTGAAAACATTGTGACCATATTTTACAACAACAAAGGTTTTCCTTTTTGAAACGGCTACATGGAACTTCATAAACAATTACAATATTTTTTTATTCATAACAAAGTTAACAAAATTTATAATCCAATTTCAGACTTATCTGATTTTAAAATAATAGCCTCATAAAAAAAGAAACCCTCAGATTAAGACCAAGACTATTGTACTATTAATAGACTTTTAACTGGACAACACGCTCTTAACAACATATTTACTCAAACACGATCATAACATATACGAACATAAAGTTCTTTAATATATCTTCAGAAATATGTACATATGACCTTCTCGCAATACAAACATTCTTAATAGAACTTATAAGAATATAGCTCAGAACGTTTGCATTATGACATGGTACTAACCACACAAAATTTTGTAGCCGATTCAGTAAATCGAGATTACTTAAAGAATTAAAATAACACTTATGGCGTTAAGGACAAATTATTATTAAAATTTCTCACTAGTTCCAATTTTCACCGGTAGTGGCGGTAGTGTGCTTTTATTTTACATCGCCTCAAAAGCGGATAAAATGTCAACGATTGATAATATAATTTCTGTCCAATAAAATAATAATAAGCTCTAATAATTGTTTCGGCAATATATTACCCAAATATCTGTATTATTATAACCTACGCTTACGCAACACTTTCTAACACGTGACAACATTATTTTATACTATTACCAAACAAATTAATGTTTTATAAAATTTACATTTTTAACAACCAGTTTTCATACATCGATCCTAAAAGTGCAGTTATAGCTTTTATTTGTTAAACAATAGTAGAGCTCGTTATTGTTTAACAAATAAACAGCAAATTGAACATAATAATTAAAAACTTTAACGGATTAAAATAGCGTATATTCTTCATTAGTTTTACCTTGGCATTTTAAACACTCTACTCGTCACCACAATCACACCAAATTATTGAAACATTCGGTATAAAAATTGAGGAAATGTTTGTTTATTCCGTTAAAGTTGTTTAATAATTTTATGTAACAATCGCAAATATAGCAATATTGGAAAAATCCTAACAAACTCTTAGAGTTGACTTCTGTTAGTCCTAACAAACGTTTTGTAGAATGTTCTTTTTATGTGTTTGTGACATAATAAGAGGACCACCCGATGTTAAAAGTCTTTTAAAAGGCTTATTTCGTCACAAACACAAAAAAGAAAAAGAAACATTCAACTAACCATGTTTGTTAGGACTAACAGAAGTCAACTCTAAGAGCATTTTACCAATAACCATGTACAGTTAAGAGGCCAACGAGGGTCAGATTTTCCGTACAAACGTAATACCAATTTAATGTTTTATACCATATTATGCCATTATTCAGGTTCGGATAGTATTTATCTAGGTTCCGGGACATATACATATATTTTTAAATTTTAATTATTTCTAATCAACTCTCGTATACATACGACCGATAATTTGCTGATAACGTTTGTATGGAAAATCTGGCAATCGCCGACCCCTTAAGGACTCTACACAAGAGTAGCGCGAGACAACATATTTTCAACAAACATAGGAATCGCCCAGCGAAACTAAAACCATGCAATATCGTCGCTCCGATTTTATGGCTGCGATTAAACGGGACAGGTCAACTTTTGCCGGTCGGTTTCTACCTTTGTAATCAATTTACACTGACACATTAAAAAAATATCTTTGTATATATTTCATCGACCTGAAGCCTAACTAAATATAATATCTAAAAATATAGATAAATAATTATTTACTAAAATAATTAAAAAGATATGTTAACCCTACAACTAGATAGTGATTAAGTTGTCCGTTTCATGACGAAATACATTTTGTACAAATATAAGTTTCATTAGATCCACAACATACAGTTAAATGGTGCATTTGAACTTATAAAGATAGAAAAGCTGACTAACAACCTTATATAGAGATATCTCTTTCGCACAACACGGCATTAGACGCTGTATGCGGCTGAAAGAAGGAGACAGCAAGCAGTGCGTTTAGTAGAAGAATAGCAGTCTCTCTTGAGCCGTGCCCGAGAGCAGACGCCAGCCGCGTTTGATATTGAGATACTGGATAATAGCGCGTACGCAGATTAAGATTCCTGAAAAGATATATAATAAACAAGTTAGTTATTGCCTAATCAACCTAGCCCGTGGGGTGCCGAGCTAGAATGCCACCCCCCATCTCTACCAGTGGGTGCCGTAAGAAGCGACTACGGGTAAAATACCGGAAGGTGGGCAGCAGGAGTAGTATGAAGAACTTCTGAGGAACTGCTATCTTACATTGCGATCCCCAAGACGCCTGCCAAGCGTGGGGAATATGGCAAGCCTCCTCCCCCTTAATGGAAGAGGCTGTGTTCAGCAGTGGACAGTACGGCTGATACAGTACTAACTAACAAACTTCCGAAATTCAACAAACGGAAAAAATAGAATGCACAATGGTCAAAAAATAGAGACCAATTCATAATTTTCACTTTGTAATAATGAACATTATTATTTTCGTCATTATTATAATCATAAAATAATAGTGAATAGTTTTAGTTAGCTGAAGGTATGATTACTTACCTCAATCAACGATCTATTGAAATCCCTGTAGATTCTATTTTGCTACCAATATGAATGCCAGCAATTAGAATTGCTTTTAATGGGAGCGAGTCTAATGCTTTCTATCGGATACAGCTCTTACAGATATTTACAGAAATATGTCAAAAAAAATCAAAGGATTTCTCATAATCCCCACTCAAGGCAGGCGTCTTGGGATTCGCAGTTCATCAGAAGGCACTGCTACTCAATTTCTGGTTTTAAGACTCCCATAGGAAGATGTGGATGGGGGTGAGCAATATACGATACGAAAACTCTTTATTGACACCAGATTATCAAAGGAAACAATCATGGAGTAGTTAACTTAATTAGGTCCAATGGGCGGTCTTATCGTTTACAGCGATCTCTTCCAGACAACTTTTTTTTTTTGAAGCAGTGATGGCTCAGTGGCCATCATCGAATCCCGCCGCGGGCTTGAGCTTCACCGCATGGTGGAAGGGCATTTTGCGAATACCCGCCTGGCTAGTGACGACCCTCAAGTAGAATCAATCCTTGAGAGCCAGTGAAATTACAGGCAAAATGAGACTTAACAAGTATGTCTCAAGGTGATGGGCGCAGTGCAGTTCGTCACTAGTGAATCTTGTGATTAAATGCATCTGTTATAGGCAGAGGATACCGCTTAACATCAGGTGGGCCTCGTGCTTGTTCCGTCACAATAACAAAAAAAAAACATTAGGATGGAAAGAAGTACATCTTAAATATATATTATGCGTAGAAAGCATTAAATTGAAGCTCAAAATGCAATATGATTCAAACTTCATACTACCGACTGACTAGTCAGGTGACATCATTACCACGGAAAAATCATATATTAATCATATATTCATATATCAATCATATAATCATAACAAAAGTTTTTTTTTATCAAAATGTGTTATCTTACCAAAAGCCATTATTAGCCACCACAGCCATGAGTTCTCATGGGAGGCCAGATCGGTGGAATGTTTGACGATGAGCGTCCACTTGGCGAGCGAGAGGCCGAACCCAGCCAACGCTCCATACCGGCTAGCGACCGTGTGGCAGAAGCACATCAGTAGTAGGAACCCTATCCAGTTAAACAGGAATGCAACTGAAAAAAGAAATAATAGAAAATAACTATGATGATTATTTATTGCTGATAGCCAGCAGAACCAAAATCTCACCTTATTTGAAGCGCTCGTAGCGAAGTTTGCTTAGCTGTTCTTAACAGATCAGCAAAGTTAAGCAACGTCCGCCGTGGTCATTAGTTGGATGGGTGACCGCTAGTGACATTACTACTGAGCGCTTCCGTGCTTCGGAGGGCATGTAAAGCCGTCGGTCCCGGTTGTCGTCTTTGGATGGCAGTCGTTATAGCATGGTGGTAGGGCATTTTGCGAATGCCCGCCTGGCTAGCTTACCACCCTCAAGTAGAAAATCTGGCACCTAAAGGTGTGTTCCGGCAGCTGTCCTTGAGAGCCAGTAATTCTAGGTTAGCCTGAACAACATCTTCGACCACATCATCACTTACCATCAGGTGAGATAGTGGTCAAAAAGCTAACCTATCAAGGATAAAAAATCATAATAATAAAGGTAACCGATGATTATGTGCTCGAAGTTGTTAAACAAGCTTCACTGGTGTTAAAAAGTTCGGCAACAATTATTTTGCGTACCTTTGAAGCCTTCATTACGCTCAGGATTCTATTTTTGAACCTATCATAGATTCTTCAGGATCCAATAAAAGTAAATAACAACTTCGCAGCTTTGCATAACAAATAATTCTTAAATATTTATTATAAAAACCAGGATACCGTGTCTTCGATTGTTTTTAAGCTCTTTATATTTCGGCACAGTTACACGCGCCATGATCACGAGTTAACTGAAGTCTATACGAGTGGATGGTCGGCACTATGAGGAGATGAACCGGTCTACCCTCTTTCTAGTACGTTTTTACCACTATTTAAATTTCGACTTGCAAAACTAACGATATTAGATCGCGAACTATAATAGATTATCGAAAACACGGTAACTATTCCATTTCTAATAGTAACTATAGTGTTAATGAGCGTGACCGCTTAAAAACTGATATTAAACTTACATTTGATTTTATTAATTATGGATTTAGGCAAATGACCACCTGAATCTATTAATATAATCAATCATATCGTCGTTAAGAAAGTTTTAGACCATTTTTATCTTTTGAGATACACATTGGTATGTTATTAGTATTACATTACTGAGCGGAGATTTTCCTATATTCTCAAGACACGCAAGTGTTTTACGTATTTAAAGTCCTCTATAGGGTATCATAAAATACATTATCCTTGGTTTTGACGTTAGAAAAGTGGCGTTAATATTTATGTATTTTAAAAAACAATGTGATAATTTCCTACTCAAGAACCAGTAACATATGCTTACCGAAGAATGAAGTGAGGAACATGATATCTGTGCCGAGCAGGCTGTTCTCAGGATCCAGTTGATCCGCTGTCGACTCTGAAGGCTCGACGGTCACAAACGCCGCAAACGTTGGGTGGTGGGGCGGCCCTTGAATCTATAACACAGATTTCGCAAATAAGAGAGAAGGCTCAATGAAACAACAACATTTTGACCCACAGGCTACGAAGAAATACTTATTATTTAATCGTAGCCCGCAGTACCTTTAAACATCTCGCATAGGAGAGGAATATGACCTTATCATTATTTCTATGTTTTTTTTCTCTATAGGCTATATGTGATCATATGTGTATCAAATGAAAGGGCTCTATGAGTCGATTCCGAAAATATACCACAACATTAAATTTTAAGTACTTAGTTTAAATATATAGACACAAAAATTAATTCCAAAAATATCCAAGTTTGGGCCAGAAGTTTTATAAAATGTACCTCCGATGACACGCAATGAACTTGTCAAACGCTCATGTCTTTGGAATGCCGTGCCGCGGGTCCATGGTTAGATCCCCAGATCCGGCTTGAGCTTCACTACACGGTAGAAGGGAATTTTGAGAATGCTCGTCTGACTAGCTACCATCCAGTAGAAAATCTAACCTAAGTGTTCCCGAAACAATCCTTATGAGCCAATACGTTATTAAGAAATGACAGGTACAGTCGCCTGCAATAAGAAGTATACACTGCGTAATTTTCAAAATAATGTGAGGTTGTTAAGTTATTAATTATTGAAGTTAATATTAACATAAGTAAAACTACTCAAATTATTCTTTGATTTTACGATACTTCTGTGCACATAGAAAGAAACAGAAGTCTTTGCCACAATTTTGAAAATTACAATGTGTATACTTCTTATTGCAGGCGACTGTACATGAGACTTAAAACTGCATGTCTCAGGATGCTGGATGCAGTGCAGTCCTTCATTTGTGATAGGCATCTGTTAAAGGCAGAGGTTACCACTTAACACCTGGTAGGCTTCATGCTTGTTCCATAACGATAGCATAAAAATAAATTCGTTGGTAGAGTAGCGAAAGCGTCGTCGTCACTTTGGAATTGAAGACCTCTTATAGTAATAATAACTTAATCTTACTGCTAAATTTTATACCTCCACGTCAATTAAGCAAGCTTTCAAACGGCGATGGAATCGCTAGTCGTTTTGATGACGTCACAACAAATTGTTCATTATTTTCGCGAACTCTGGCATTTAATAGGAACTATTACTGTTCCAGCGACACCCACAGGTAGCATGGAGGGGTGACATTCTAGCCAGGCAGCCCACGGCTTAGATTTCTATAAGAACACAAACGAATACATGCAAGAACATACTACATGTATGTACTAGTCGTAATTTTGGGTGTGTTTTATGCGCCGTACGCCTGACTAGTCATGTCTCTAGATAAAAATGACGTCCCCCGGAACGCAGTCTACTGGTTCGTATTTATTTCTATGAAATTACTTCCAAACGGAGCTGCAGCCGCAAGTGCGGTGGGTACAGGCGCGCGGTACTAGCAGTGCTGGGGCACTTGGAAATAATTCAAAGAATTTCATACAAACTAGTAGTGGGCCCAGCGCCGAATCGAATTTAGGACAACATTTAACTTTTTATTGCTAATAAGATAGCCTTTGACCACAATCTCAACTGATGGTAATTTTTTTTTTCTATTCACGGAACTTGTGTGCGCTTGTGAATATTTACCCACGGTGAATAAATCCTTTCTCACTATTAGTGTCGTCAAACGTTACATAATAGAACAAAAGTAACCTATCATCAACTTTGTCAGCTTTTTGTGGCTCATTGAGCTAGTCCTGTCCCGATATATCACCTCATAGTAAGTGAAGTTGTCGGTAAGTGTGACATAATATTAAATCACAGTGAAACATTACACCTGACATTGTATAATTCAGTTAGTAATTATCTAGAAACAAGGATAACTTCTCCCTTTATTACCATATGGAGACTATCTTATCCACGTTATGTGTCAACTATTAAAAACGGATACATATTACCATGGAAAAAGTCAAACAGTGATAATTTTATTCGCCGCAGTAGATTATTTTATCACTTGAAAGTGGATAAAATCAGGGGATATTTTTTTTTATCTTCAGACCATGTTATTCCCGCAGGTGTGTTATTTTTTTTATTAACGCTAATTTTTTCTTTGACTCATTTAATTTTGAAGCAGTGATGACTTTGGCTTTGGCTATGGGCTGCCGCGCAGCAGGTCCATTGTTCGAATCTCGCCGCGGGCTTGAGCTTCACCGCATGGTGGAAAGGCACTTTGCGAATGCTCGCCTAGCCAGCGACCATCCTCAACTAGACTTGTCGCCAAGCACCTAACGGTGTGTTCCGGCAGATGTCCTTGAGAGCCAGTAATTCTAGGTTAAGCCTGTTAATACCTTCGATCACATCATTACTTACCATCAGGTGAGATTGTGGTCAAAGGCTTACATTGCAGCAATAAAAATTAAAAGATCTAGATTCTAGTATGTTTAATCTATAGAGATATTGATTTCGTATAATAATTTTATCAGTGGGGAAATCTCAGTAGTAGCAAATACTATATGTTGATTTGTGTATATTCAGAAATAACCGATTTCTAATTGACTTTAGATATGAACATACTCATACAAATTATCTGTTTATTTAAGATAGCAAAGAGATAAACGGACCGTCATAAAACATGCTGCTTCAATGAATGTACCAATACTTTGATGATAAAAACATAGTGATAAGGTATCTATTTTTGGAAACATGACTATATGGGCTTTTAATTCTCTGAAACTTAGGCATGTTACTGTTCCATCCCAATACGATGGTTAAATGACGATAGGAAAGATTTGAGTTCTGACGTCATGTGATGTTAGCTCAATTGGTTAGGGCATACCCCGGCTCAAGGGGTGGATGGACGCGGGTTCGAATCCCGCACATGACCTAAATTTTTCCTATCGTATATTTGTGATTTTGTAATGTTACTTTTTTTTATGCCTGATAGGTTAGCCTTTGACCACTATCTCACCTGATGGTAAGTGATGATGTGGTCGAAGATGTTGTTCAGGCTAACCTAGAAGTACTGGCTCTCAAGGACAGCTGCCGGAACACACCGTTAGGTGCTTGGCGACAGATTTTCTGCTTGAGGGTGGTAGCTAGCCAGGCGGGCATTCGCAAAATGCCCTACCACCATGCTATAACGACTGCCATCCTAAGACAACAACCGGGACCGACGGCTTAACGTGCCCTCCGAAGCACGGAAACGCTCAGTAGTAATGTCACTAGCGGTCACCCATCCAACTCATGACCGCGGGCGACGTTGCTTAACTTTGCTGATCGGTTGAGAACAGCTCAGTAAACTTCGCTACGAGCGCTTCAAAACTGTTGCCAATATTTTACTCTTCTTGCCTTCATGTAATAAGCCTCTTATCACTATCAACCAAATCACTTACTATTAGGTGAGATTGTGTTTGAAGGCTAGTATATCAGTAATAAATATAATATTAATGAATATGTGAGCCACTCAGATCTGAAAGACGAGCCGAATTTACTTAGCATTCCATTGATGCATCGTGCTGGTGCCGGCTCCATAGCTTTGCTGAGGAAAAGGCCCAAGTCAAGGTGACTGGGACTTGCAAGCCAAGGAGTAATGTCAAAGGGCATGAGGTTTTGATAAAAGTAAAAATTTTGCAAAATTTGTGGGTGTGATAGTATGCCTATCGGCGGGGCTCGGTTGCATTCATCGTCAACCCAGGGTTGTGTGTTAGCGATGAAACCTTTAAAGTATTTTATGAAAATTTCCTTTATATGAATGGAAAAAGACTGTCAGTCAAAGTTAATCAGTCTCACTCAAGTCTCAAAATCACACAATAATACAGAATTGATTACTTTTACATATGGACAGTAAAGTAACATTAGTATTAGTAATAATTCATTTTTATTAGTTTAAACAAGCAGGTCTTTCTCTTTACTCCTTGTAGTGTCTATTTGAAAACATAGAATTAAAATAAGAAACGGAAAACGCAGCTTTAAGTACTAAACGTGTCATTACAACTTTGATTAGATAGATAGATAAACTTTGATGGCTTTGGTATAAGCAAAAAAAACTTATTTGCTAAAAGTAGTATGTGTTTTTCTTAAACTTTAGCTATTCAGAATAGTGAGTGTTGGTATTAATAATTGAGCAAATAGCGAAGTCATATAGGCTAGGCTGTACTGTAACAGTAAACAACCAAACGTGTATGTGTTTACGCGCCGGGTAAGAATGGCCGGGCCCGGTGGGACCCTACAAGGGCACCGGGCCCGGGCGGGCCGGCATTTGCAATCTCTAATCACCACCAATGTTAGTTTGAGTGTTTGAAAATATACTCCTTTCTTTCGGATGAAGTCTAATGCTGTTGAGTCTCACTTTATTCGATGACAGTTAATACAAGAATAAGATTTTGAAGAAGGTTCCCCCATTCGCGATTTCGATATTCGCAGACTTTTAGTAGTAACAAAATACTACTACTCCGGTCAATTTAGACATTCGAAGTTACATAAAGTCCCAACAAGCTGAATTTCTGTGAAATTGTTCAAAACATAATTATAAACAATGTCTAGAAATTCCCCATCATTCCCGTGTATGGAATTTTTTTTATTCAAGGTCAAAGGTCAAAAACATGAGTTTTTCGCGATTTTCAGCAAAACGGTAAGTTTTATCATAAAAGTACCTCAGACAAAAATTGTAGATCATAAAATTATCTATAAAAAATGTATCAATACTTTTTTTCTCACGAGCCACCGTTTCTGAGATATAACGATTCCAAAAGTTATAAAAGTTGTTATCGTCATAATATGCACACGTTTCCACGCCACCTATGCGGTAGTGTACTTAGCGCGTTTTTAACTTGGTTTCCCCAGTAGGCCTACTCCACGGGTCAGTTGTGATCCTGTTTAATGTAAAACTATTGCAAATAAACGGAAATTTTCAAAGATTGGAAAAGATAAAAGCGATGTAAAAAAAAAAAAGTGTTGAAGTTCATTCGTCTTATTAGTAAGTTTCAAATTCTTGTTCTTCTTCTACTGCTTCTTCTTCATCTTCATTTAGGATGCAAGTAAATTGCGTCAAAAGCGATGTATCGTATGATACTTCGTTGGAGTCAAACGAATTCTCCATTGTTTGTGATTCAATATTAGAGCATGACCGGCCTTGACAATTTGTGCATGCCAAAGAACAAAACAGTCCGACTTTTTTGCAACCACATTTAGCACTGCATCCCTTTTTGCAGTTGCAAAAAATAGTGTTCAGCAGTTTTTCCGGCGCAGGTGGAAGTAAAGTTTGAACTGGCTCTAATATATTGTTGACCAACTTCCAACCCCAGTCTGTAGGGTCTAGCTGATAACCAAGCCACACTTGAACTTGGTAATATACTCGAAAAAGATGTTGGTGAGCAGCAACTGAGGTTGGAGGAAGACAAGCTAATTGAACTTGTTTTTTACTTTTAGTATTTTTAACGAAACATGCATATCGATGCTTATCTAAACAGGTAGTTTTTTTAGGAGCTCCGTACATAGAAAGAAGAAAGCGGATGCCGTTGGTAATAACTTCTTGTTGAGTTGAATTACTCTTTTTAAAAACTAACGTGGCATACTCATGCATATTATGACGATAACAACTTTTATAACTTTTTGAATCGTTATATCTCAGAAACGGTGGCTCGTAAGAAAAAAAGTATTGAAACATTTTTTATAGATAATTTTATGATCTACAATTTTTCTCTGAGGTACTTTTATGATAAAACTTACCGTTTTGCTAAAAATCGCGGAAAACTCATTTTTTTTACCTTTGACCTTGAATATTTTTTTTTCTATACACGGGAATGATGGGGAACTTCTAGACATTGTTTATAATTATGTTTTGAACAATTTCACAGAAATTCAGCTTGTTGGGACTTTATGTAACTTCACTCTCATTTTTTGGTCTAAATTGACCGGACTATACTACTAAATATATATATACACAACTATACTATACTATACACAACTACTACTATATGATACCAAATTTTCAGATATATTGATCCATTACTTTCAGAATTCCAGGTGGCTCCTCAATTCAGATGTTTAGATTGAGGAGCCACTTTTAAATTGATATAACTTTTGATGCATCATACTACAAATTCTAGAATATGTCCTACAAAATTTTTAGCTTTGCTACTAGATAAGGGTGTGACTTTTAAAATCTGGAGTGGCTCCTCAATCCATACGGACATTGTAATGGTCAGTGCGTTATAGTTCCAATTTGTGAAAATTGGCCCATCTATGGAGTGAAGTCTTATTTTCAAAATGGAAAATGATAAACATGAGAAATTACTACTTTTTAAACTTTTGCTAGATAATAATTGGTAGGTATTGTTAAGAAAACGAGTTACATTATGTGATAATAGAGATTTTTAGATAAGAAGAGATTATTAGTATGAATTTTTTCTTTTATTTTGAGTTCTTGGATCCCCTACATTCCTATACAAATTACCGTTCCTTATCCATGGTTTCTGTATTCGCGGCATATTGACGGAACATATACCCCGCGAATAAGGAACTTTTACTGTAATATAACTGTTAATAAGATCAACTACAGATTTAAATTTATTTTTACACTCTAATTTGATATTGGAATGGATGTCAATGAAGCTGAATATGTTGGCAGTAGCTAATAACTGATATTACCTGCGGAAGACCCTCTCCTTCCATTTGCTTCTCTCTCTGCACCTCCTCATATGTGGGCAGCTTCGAGTTAGCAGCCACATCGTAAGGTGGAGGTGCGGAGAAGTCAGGCTGAGGTGGGGGAATGTCATGCATGTTGTCTGAAACGTGAATAGGACAAATTAGTTGTGGTTCTGTGGGTTTACTATACAGGTGTGGAGTTAATTAAGTCGGAAAGGAATGACTTTAGCCTAGTACTAGTACTCAACCCAAATGTAGACTTTGTGTATATGTAAGGGGGGCATCTATATGATGCATAAAACACTCAATTATATTACAATATTACAACAGGAAAGCTATAGGCCCTCAATTGTAATCACCCTTGTGTGATAATTGTATACATAGCAGTTTGGTACATAAATTTATTAGTAGGAATTATGACATACTTCTTTGTTATGTTATGTCAATTAACCCATTGAATGCCGAAGTTAGGAACATATTCGAGTGGTATGCCACAAAACATTTATCTGGCGTCAGTGACAACAAAAATTTTTCCTGGATGCCAACTGCCAGCTATGTATGAATATGTAATAGATATGTATAGATACATATTTTGGCATCCTGGTAAGCAACCAATTAAATACTGTCATCCCAGTACCCTTTTGATGCCATCTCCCTCACAACCTCTCACTCGACTGTCCTGGGAACTACTGTTTAGTACCGCTAGTACTAACTTTTACAACACATGGTGTTGGATAGAAAAAAAAGTATGTTTGTGGTACTCTATCCAATAACCGAAAAGTATGTGATGGCATAAAAGTTGGATCTGCATATTTGATGTTTACATGCAAAATTATCACCGGCTGCGCCATAAACAAAATCAAACAAGAATGATGACGCTGATAAAATTTTGCCTAAAATTTATAACACATCTGCTTGCATGCAATATTGAATATTGATTCTGAAGCTAGTATGTCTTGGGCTTCTTTGATATCACAACCAAACCAGCCACCCAATCAGATATATCAGGCTTCTGTAGATAATTCTCACTACTAGAAAAAAAAGCCTGCTACCGAGAAAAAGAAGAACCCCACAAAACAGAGTTTGCACAAATTAAAAAGAAATGTTGAGGAACATGCTACTTTAGCTCAGTATGCGGAGAAAAGCCGGCTGTATGTTTTCTGGAATGTTTCAAAGTACACTTCCTAGAGATCTTGGAGGCATAACTGGTGAGTAATTTCATTTACCTTAGATATGGCTGATTAGATTTCACTTTGATGATAATTTTCATGGCTAATATGAAATAATTGATTGTTAAGATTTCTGATATAAAAATTCTCATTCAAAATTACAAGAATATTTAACGAAAAATGTTCATTGTCTTTGAATCAATTGTAGTTATATTTTAGATGCCTATCTAAAAATGCTCCCTTGCTGAAGCTACTTATTTTATTTTTTACTGAACCTCAAATAAAAATCCTACATATATTTCAATAGTCAGCACCCTGTTAAAACACACAACTATGTATATATACATACTCAGCATTAAATTTTTTAATCAAAACATCAATCTAGATATCTGCAATATCTGAGAAATTGATGTTTTGCCAATTTTGGGCCTTCAGACACTTTTCACAGAAATAGTATGTAAGTAGTAACAATATTTCACAGAACTAATATGTAAGTAGTAAGTGAAAACAAAGTGTGTACAAAAATAGCTTAAAAGGAAATAATAAAATAAATTAACAATGTACAGGAAGCTTTGTTCCACAAATGGCACTGACTATACTATGCTGTGACACATATTGATAATACTGAAGCATACAATGTTAAAACAACAACATCTTTTTGTTTCGAATTGAATAATTTACTTTTGATGACAAAGGAAATACCTATAAAAACTCTTATCAAACATATACATTATACACATACATACAAATACATTTGTGGTAAAAATATAATAAAGATAAATGCAGATCCAAAAAAAACTTCAAACAAGTGTTTAAAAAAATATTTTTGTAGATATTATGTCAATGTCTAAGTTGTACATTGTTTGTCATGTAATTTCTGCAATTTATACTAATATTATTAAGAGGAAAGATTTGTATTTATGTATGCAACGAATAAACTTAAAAACTACCAATTTGGATGATATTTTGAATGGAAATAGTTTGAGACCTGGGGAATGACATAGGATAGTTTTTATCCAAGTAAATAGTAAAGCCTAAAGAACTCAAGAAAAGTCCATGAGCAGTTTAGCCACTTACATGCAATTAGCCAGAGATACAGAGTGTGGCGCGCCTGACTAATTGCAGCAGGGCAGGGAGTTATTTCAAAAATTAGTAGCTTCTATTGAAAAACTAAACAAAAATACCTACACCTACAAGCATGTATGCAAAATTGCTTATGTGTCAATGTAATAGAAAGGAATCAAGACATAAACCATTTATATTATATATGCATGTATTTGCACATAAAATTCTTAGGGCCTTACTAACATAAGATATTATTTAACATCATTATATAAGTACTTTCAGATAGATCATGATATAGCCCAATAATATATGAGTGAAGCCATGGCCAAAAGCTAGTGAATAAATAAAGAGACTAAAGAGAGAATAAAGAGACTAAGCTAAATGATCATATTGTTACAAACTATGCCTACTGTAACTTATTTGCTATAGTAAATTTTGCAATGGTATGTTCTCCAACACTTCGAGTTAGGGCATGTTGAGCATCCAGAATACCAGCTACAACCCTCAAGTAAAAATATTTATTGCCAATTAGAAAGATGATTTTATAACTCAAATTTTAAGTACAAAGAGGGTGGAAAATAACACATTTCTTGTTAAAAATACACAGATAATTGGCATCAATATATGTCAAAGTGTGAGCTTTAGCTCCATTAGGCCCATTTCCTAGTTAGTTTGCTTGTATACAGTATTTGCAAAGGAGAAGTTTTAAAGACAAATTAGTGAGTCATAAAAATAAGTGTTCATTGAGTTCTCACGACATTATCACAATCAATTTGCAACTATCATTATACGTAAGTATATGTCGCTCTACACATACTTATATCAATGAAAGGCGGGGGCATGTTTGATTCCATTGATGTCGGCAATATCACTCTCAAATGTGTCGTCGTGGTCATATTATCACTCCGAGGATGGCTCTGCAAAAACAACAATAACTTTCACGCATTGCACTTCTACGCCAGCAGTTACATAAATAAACAAAATAAAAAACACTGTTTTCCACCACACACCATGTTTGTAGCTGGTTATGAAGTTTTTTTCTCAAATTACAGCTTTGCGCTTATCTGAACCGAATACAAATTTATATTTTACGGTCTACTAGAACTTTAGGAGACCTACAATACAAATACACAACACAAACACGTCGTTCAAGGTTCTCCTATTAATTTTACGAACCAAAGCAATGGAAAGCAAAGCGAGCAAACAGCCGCACCGCACCCCCCCGCATATATGACAAACGACATTGACAACTGACATTGACAACAGAAATTATTGATATTATTTATACACGTAAAATCTAGTCCGCCAATTATCATGCCGGTAAATCACAGGTCGACGGTTAACATGTAGGGCGTTCGGATAGCCTACCGGTGCCAAAAATAACACTCACAAACGCTAAAAATGATCACACGGGCCGTTCGTTTTGGGACTTCGTGAGTCGCTCACCGTTCGGATAGCTTTGAAAACGCTACAAATGACAGAGAAAAGTGATATTTTTGACCCATGTCTTACCGTGGGATCGTTGTGATCGTTTTTTGACAACTGCTGTTTTGACAGTTGTATTTGGCGCGATTGAAGAATTCACAAGTTTTTTATATAGTATTTATATTATGTATATAATATAAATACTATATTATATAGTACCTACTTGTTTTGTTAATTTTAGAGATTGATTCCATGTTTCGTACTGTGCAAAATTGTTAAAATATTGTCGGTTGTCAAAGTATGTTTTAAGCCGTTCGGATAGCATGCAGTAATTGGTGGTCAAAAATAGCAAAAGCTTCTATCCGAACGCTAAAACACTAATGTCACTTTTGAAACTGCTACAAACGCAATCGAGCCAAAACGAACGCCCCTATGGTCGGTTAGTCCAATGAGCAAGTACTTAAAATTTTTGGTTAGTCTAGTAAAGTTAATAAAAGAGTTTATGGCATGGACTTTACAGATCCTTGGTTTAAGGATATTATGGATATGATCTATGATTGTGTCCCTCTGATATTACTTTTCTCTATGCTCTGATCTGATTATCAGAGAAGTTTTGTTTTTATTTATTTTCTAAAACCAAACAAAACAACCATTATATCTGTGATAAATTTGATCATTCTTTGATGCACTACAAATAGCTGTGCTCAGATTAATTAATTACCTACTTTGCACATTTTTGAAAATGTACATTTAGGGCGATCCAAAGTAGTTCAAAATGAAGATCGCGTTGATGGTGGCCGAGAAGCCGTCTCTTGCTCAGAACTTGGCTACTATATTGAGCAATGGGAAATGCAGCACTGGTAAAAGTTGGTAGACAATATTTTTTTTATATTTTGCAACTTGGGTCCTATCTTCACTACTAACCAATGCGTGAACTACATGTTGGTGGTTTGTACTAACGGCTTCTTATAACATTTTGTTTGTACATTGATGGTTGTGCCTTGTATCGCTTTTGGTTTATTTGTGATTTTTATATCAGCAACTGTGTCCTGTTCAGTAGCATAGCTATTTTACTAAGAGCCAGCCCAGGGCAAAAGACAAAAAACTAACAAAAATTTTAAACTTTCATACTTTTCTTATTGACAGCTTCTTATCAGTGACTACAGGGTATTGGAAAGATGACGGGAGGATGGGTAGACCCCTCCTGTGAAGGGGAAGTTGCGATCCCCCCCTTTAAGAGATATGATTTTTTAAAATTTATAACCTCACTATTGTCAGTCATCGATTTTACAGGGGAGGGCCGGTGCAGGGAAGGGTAGACCCTCTATGAAGGTGAAGATGCGACCCCAACCCTCCCCCATTATAAGATAATTTTAAACTTCGCTACGAGCGCTTCAAAAACATATTACAGCCGCACTGTCTGTAGTAAAAAGAGGGAGCTTGTCCTCACGCTCACTTTCTAAACTGGGTTTTATGTCTAGATGTGATATTGCCCTCGCAGCTAGCAGTAAGCCCATTGCCTCTGCTTGCATTACTGTGGTGGTTTTATTTAGCCCTTTTGTGTCTGAGATTCCAAGTTCCGGTGAGTAGTAACCGCAACCGGCACCAGTCTTGTTTTTTGCACCATCTGTGTAGATATGGTATGATGGCACTAGATCTGCCAGGGCACTGTTCTCTGTAGCCAGTTTGTATGTTGGTAGAAATACATTATCTCTCTATTAAACCTGAGCCGGTGGGGGTCGCAACTTCCCTTTCACAGCCCCCTGTGCCCCCCGGCTCTACCCTTCACCTGCTTCGCCCCTCACCCCCTAAAATCGAAGTACCAATAGTGAGGTTATAAATAAAAAAATCATATCTCATAAAGGGGGGGGGGGGGGGGTTCGCACCTTGCTCTTCAAAGGGTGGGGCTTGCCATTCCCCCCGCACTCGCCCACACCCACCACCCCCCTTGAATCGATGTTTTATAATCTAAACCTAAGCCCAAAAAGCCAAAAAGCAAAGCCTTGCAATAGTATTACATTAGGTCCTTACATATGAAATTGGCGTTTTGTATGGGAGCAACAAAAAGTCGAATATTTTTTAATATAATATATTTAATTAATCAAAGTATGAACCATTATTTTCTATGCACTTTTGCCATCTCATAGGTAGTTCATTGATCCCTTTACTAAAAAAAACCAGTTGGACGGGAATCAATAAAATCTTTGAAGGCGATTTGGACTGCCCCATCGGAGTTGAATTTTTTCCCTTGCAAGAAGTTATCCAAATTTCGAAAAAAATGGTAATCTGTTGGAGCAAGGTCCGGGGAGTACGGAGGATGTCTTAGACTTTCCAATTGAAGCTCTTCTAATTTAGTAGCCGTCTGTAGCGCAGTGTGTGGTCTAGCGTTGTCGTGAAGCAGCAGTGGCGTGGAGCGATTGACCAGCCTAGGTTGTTTAGCCGCTAGCTTTTCCATCATGGTTTGCAATTCCTGACAATAGACATCAGCCGTAATAGTCTGGCCAGATTTGAAAAAACTGTAATGAACAATACCGGCACTAGTCCACCAAACGCTTACAAGTAACTTTTTTGGGGTTAATTTTCGCTTGGGGCAGGATTTGGCTGGCTGGCCAGGATCTAACCTTTGCGCTGAGCGCTTCCGATTATCGTAAAGAACCCATTTTTCATCACAGGTAATGATTCGGTTTAAAATACCTTCATTATTGTGCCGGTTTAGTAATGTAACGCAGCAGTCGACGCGCGTTTGCCGGTTTGTTTCAGTCAATTCGTGAGGTACCCACCTTTCAAGCTTTTTAATCTTCCCAATTTGCTTCATGTGAATTAAAACAGTTTTATCACTAACATCGCAGCCTGCAGCTAACTCGGACGTGGTTTGCGATGGATCCGCTTCCACAATAGCCTTCAACTCTTCATTATCAACTTGAGTCTCAGGCCGTCCACGGGGCTTGTTCTGCAGGTCGAAATTTCCAGAACGAAAACGTTGGAACCAAAAACGAACTGTGTTTTCTTTTGCAACACGACCGCCATACACATCATTCACCCTTCGAGTTGTTTCCGCAGCACTAGTGCCACGGCGGAACTCGTACTCGTAAATAATGCGATATTTAAGGTTTTCCATTTTGTAAAATGAGTGACGCAAACAGAAAAAAACAGAAGAAAAAAAACAAATGAATGACGATCATCGAAGCACAAATACATGAGTCTATAGCTGTACAAATTTGAATTTGGAATTCCTTACCAAAGAGGAGAAATTCGTGATTAAAGTGGCCAGTACGAAAAACGCCAATTTCATATGTAAGGACCTAATATAAAGTATAATTCAAAAATTCGAATAAAAACCATTTGGAAGACGGGAAAAAATAAACCTAGAGAATCAATATAATGTCTTAACCATTGATAAAAAACAAATCTCTGATCTCAAATAAAATTGCAAATTTATTTGAATAAATTCTTTACCCCTACAAGTCACTAAGTTGTTATATTCTTGTACTGGCGTAGCAGAACCTCACTTCACTTCACTGTGCGAGGTTCCATAACATTGCAGAGGAAGAGGCCAGAGGGACCTGGGACTTGCAACCCAGGGAGTAACGAGGGTTAAGGGGCCCCTTTACGATGACATTAATGCTCCCCTTCACCACTCCAACCTCCTCCTCTGCCTAACCATATTTGGTAAGATCCTACTAATGCTGCCTTATACACATCTAATAAAAACTCCAATCTATTCAAAAGAAGAAATCTAATGTAAAGATACACTAAATAAAAACACCTCACCAAAAAAAAAACTAGGTCCCATCCCCCGTTTTTTGTGCCAAACCATTCTAAATTTTTAACCCATAAAATGAGCAAAATTCCCTCAAAATAAAACATTAAGAAAAGTCGGAAAGGCTTTGCAACTTTATTTTGAAGAGGGTAATACCCCTCCCCCTCCTCCCAATGACCCCCTCCACCCCCTCAATCGACAGACGTCAATGGAAAGTCGTATGTATATCTGGTCTGGATGACGAAACACCAACATCCTTATGTATTTCATAGTGTTTTTCATACACGTCCATCACATATAAGTAAGTATATATGACATTGGCAATATCTGAACTTCACTTGAAGAAGTCTGGGAGAGTTCATATAATGATATTGGTGTATTTTGTGATTGTTCCAAGGCTTTAGACTGTGTAAAGCACCACACTCTGATTTGTAAACTTTCACTTTATGGTTTATGGCTGAATCTTATAGAGGCATATACTGTCACACAATGGGGTCGATTCCATATCACGGACTTGATTAAAACTTAATTATAATTGGTCCTAGGCCTGTCAGATCCATTATTTGGTATTTGGAATAAGTCGAACTAATTTAATTTTAATCGCCAAGATTAAAATAAGCTTTCTTGTTTATTTTACCAGAGATATTCTAGAGAATAATCGATGAGCGTTGAATCGAATCGAATATAATGATTGCAGGCATAGTTTTATTTTATGTCAAGATAGCTTCTGCACCACATCATCATATGTTTGGTAAATAATTACTAGAAGAGGTTTGCGGCCAACATTCTCAAAACGTTTTTTTATATGTATGTGTTGTAGTGGAACTAACAAAATCACTCTTAACCAAAAAACTGAGATAAGCGGTTGAGTTGTTTGGATGAATAGTTATTAGTGGCATATACTATTGAAGTAAACCTACTTCGGTAAAAATACAAACTCATTTAATAGTGTTGTCATTCAAAAAGAAAAAAGTATGTTTTATATATATTATTATGTCAGAGTGCGAAATAAATATGCCGTCGTAAAAGTTAAAGAATAATCTTTTATTTATCTACAGCAGTACAAAAAGGCTTAACCGTTCACTTATTCTAAGTAAGATCTATTCGCCCTCAACTCTGCTACTATGGTGAATTCTACTAGTTCTAATAGGTCATGAGGCCAGCGGAGGGTTACTGAAATAATTTTACGAAGATGGAAAATTTCACAACCAAGTTGCAGATAGGTAATCTGGAGGGAAGAGAAAACTGGGCTACATGGAGATACAAAATTTCCATTATGCTGAGAGGTGTAGAAGGTGCTATGGAAGCTGCCGAAGGTACACTCATCGAGCCCGTTGCCCCTGCCAGAGGAGCTGGTGACGCTGAAGTCGGCAACTATAATTTAGCTATGGCCAAGTATAGGAAGACCGAATGTAGCGCTCTGCTCATAATTACCACCAATATATCTGAAGAAACTCTGAAGAAAGTAATGAGATTTAAGACAGCAGTAGAAGTCTGGCAGGAATTGCACAGATTATTTGATGGTCAGTCAGATGATAGAGCATACAATTTGTGCGCTGAATTTTTCAGTTTCCAATACAATAAGGAAGAGGATGTATCCACTCATATGTCAAAACTTAAAAATATTTGGGACAATCTGAATGAAGAAATCACAAAGAAGGATGCTACTGTAAAGTTGCCTGACTTATTTCTGATCTGCAAAATCCTGGACACACTAGATGAACGATATTTTGCGTTTAAATCGAGTTGGCTATTACTGAATTCAGGTGAAAGGACGGTTAATAACTTGACGAGCCACCTATGTGCATTTGAGAGAGCACTAGGTAATAAAGACTCTAAGCAAGAGGCTTTAGCGGCAACACGCACTGAACAGAGGAATGTAAAGCAAAGCAATGAGAGACAGCTGATCTGTAACTACTGCTCCGGTAAAGGACACATAGTGCGGAGGTGCAAAAAGTGGATTAAGGACGGGAGGCCGCCCAAACCCACACCAGACACATCAGCAGCTGCTTCAACATCAAAGCAAGTGCAACACATTTCATTGATGGTAAATGCTTGTTCCAAAGGACAAAGTCAAGACAGAGAGAGCTGGTTTGTCGATAATGGAGCAACAACTCACATTGCAGTTAGGAGTGATATCTTTCAGGAGTTTCACGAATTTGATTCAGATCACACCATTTCGACTGCGGACGGTAGCATCATTCCCGCTCTGGGGAAAGGCACTGTTGAAGTTGAATCAAATGTCAGTGGCAAGACAGAGCGAATAACACTCAACAATGTGTGGTTAGTACCATCACTAACAAAGAATCTCTTCTCACCGCTTGCTGCACAAGACAGGATGCAGAATAGTTTCTTTAGTTCCACAACTACAGAGTGCAAGTTGGATATTTATGGCACAACTAAAGTTGTCGGAAAGAGAGTCCAATATGGAGGACTGTATAAATTGGACATGAAGACGATCATTCCAATGAAACCAAAGACCATAGAGGTCAATGCTGTGACAGGCTCTAATTTGCTACAGCTATATCATGAGCGTTTTGCTCATCAGGACAAGAGACATGTTATCCGCCTTGTAAAGAGAGAACTTGGGATACAGCTAAGTCCTGATAACGTAAAATGTGAAGGCTGTATTTACGGGAAGGCACACAGAAAGCAGTTTGGAACAAGGGAAAGAGCAACAGCTGTCGGAGAGCTGATTCATACCGATGTTTGCGGCCCCTTTGTAGATAGTATCTCCAAATTTAAATACTATGTACTTTTCAAAGATGACTACTCTGGATATCGCATTGTCTACTTCATCCGTAACAAATTTGAGGTTAAAGATAAACTTCTTCAAATGCTGCAAGAAGCCAAGACCGCCGGATATGACATAAAGACAATTCTTAGCGACAACGGAGGCGAATTTGACAATAGAGAAGTACGTAATATTCTTCAATAATATGGTGTTCAACAACGGCTGACGATGCCTTACACTCCAGAACAAAACGGATGTAGTGAGCGAGAAAACCGTACCTTGGTTGAAGCTGCGAGATCTATACTACATACTAGAGGAGAATTACCGCAAATGCTTTGGGCGGAACTTATCAACACAGCCGCATACGTGCTGAACAGGACAGGTCCAACTAGAGTTGATGGTAAGGTGCCTTACGAACTCTGGCATGGAAAAAAGCCCAAGATAAGTCACTTGAGAATTATCGGGAGTGAATGCTTTGCTCATATTCCAAAGCAAAAACGTAAGAAGCTTAACAAAAAAGCTATAAAAGGCAAGCTTATAGGCTACGAAAATGACGATGGTTATCGTATTTGGGACGGAAACAAAACGTTGCGATCAAGGGACATCACGTTTCAATCTGATATTGAGTTCCGGATATCCACACAGATGCCATTAAGGTCAGAGGGAGATAACCCATTTCAAATGCAAGAAGCTATGCCAGAAAATTTCATAGAGCCGGACACTAGTCATGAACATGCTCTAGAGGGAGATATAATAAGCCAAGATCAAGTTCATGAAAGGGTTTCGCAATATAATTTAATTCGTGAAGAGGTTTCGGGTGATGAAAAAGAAATGAGAGACGACGAGAGTGCGAACGAAGAGTTCGTTGACGCTGATGAGCAGTTGGAGGTTGTAGAACCTGCGTTGTTGAATGAAACGCCAAGATACAACTTACGCGATCGAGCTAATCTCTCACGTCCTGAAAAATTTAAAGATTATGTGTGTTTCGTCGACACATTGGTTTGCCCCGAAACATATAAGGAAGCTGTTGAAAGGGATGACAGAGCTAACTGGTTAAATGCAATGGCGAGCGAAATGAACTCTCTTAAGCAAAATGACGTCTGGACGCTCTGCGAGTTACCCAAGCACAAGAAAGCACTTCCTTGTAAGTGGGTTTTTCGTATAAAACAAAACCCTGATGGTAGTATTGAAAAATATAAAGCAAGGTTGGTTGTTAAAGGATTTAAGCAACAAAAAGGAATAGACTATAATCAGACGTTTAGTCCAGTTGCAAGAATGGCCACAGTTCGAGCTTTAATAAGTGTCGCTGCCAAAGAAAACTTATATTTAATGCAATTTGATGTTTCGACTGCATTTCTAAACGGCAAGTTGACAGAGGAAATTTACATGCAGCAGCCAGATGGCTTTAGTGATAATACCTCAAATGTATGTCGACTAAAGAAAAGTCTATATGGACTTAAGCAATCTCCCAGATGTTGGAATTCTTGCTTTGCAGAAATATTATTGCAAAGAGGTTTTGAGCAAAATCCAGCAGACTGTTGCCTGTATACAAAGAAGATTGAAAATAAGAAAATCCTTATAGCTTTGTATGTTGACGATGGGCTCGTAGCAGCAACAGACAAGGAACTGGCGAACCAATTTTTACAGGAATTAGGGGAGACGCTTAAGATTACGACTAAACCTGCAAGTTTCTACTTGGGGATAGAAATCGAACGAAAGGATGGAACAATACTTATCCATCAGAGGTCCTATACTGAGAAAGTATTAAAACGTTTTGGGATGTCAGAATGTAAGCCGATTGGAACGCCAATTGAGAAAGCTGACACAAAAGGTGAAGATAACACGGTAGATAAATCAAGTGAGAGCGCATTTCCGTATCGAGAAGCGGTCGGATCATTAGCCTACTTGATGGTTGCTACTAGACCAGATATCGCGTATGCAGTTGGCATCGTATCCAGATCCTTGGAAAATCCAACAAAGACAGATTGGCTTCGCGTTAAACGCATCATGCGTTATCTAAAAGGGACAACGACTTTTGGAGTAACCTATGGACGCACAGCTGACAATAGCCGTATAATTGCATACAGTGATGCGGATCATGGTGGATGTACTATGACAGGGAGGTCTACAACAGGAATAGTATGTTACTATGGAGGAGGACCAGTATCCTGGCAAAGCCAAAGACAAGGCTCAGTTTCAATGTCAACAACTGAAGCAGAAATAGTAGCTGCTAGTGATGCTACAAGAGAACTTGTATGGCTTAAAAGAATATTTAGCAGTCTACTAGACATGGAAAAGTCTCCATTACTATTCGTGGATAATGAAGCTGCAGTGAAACTTGCTCATAATCCTGAATTCCACAAAAGAACGAAACATATTCGTATTCGTCATTTCTTTGTCAGAGAAGCTGTCATGAATAACGAAATAGAAGTGGAAAGAATCGGCACAGAAGAACAAGTAGCTGATATTATGACTAAGGCCTTACCTAAGCCTCGATTCCAAATATTAAGATCGGCATTAATATGAAGTATTGTATTAGAGGGAGTATTGAAGTAAACCTACTTCGGTAAAAATACAAACTCATTTAATAGTGTTGTCATTCAAAAAGAAAAAAGTATGTTTTATATATATTATTATGTCAGAGTGCGAAATAAATATGCCGTCGTAAAAGTTAAAGAATAATCTTTTATTTATCTACAGCAGTACAAAAAGGCTTAACCGTTCACTTATTCTAAGTAAGATCTATTCGCCCTCAACTCTGCTACTATGGTGAATTCTACTAGTTCTAATATATACTAAAAAAAAAGTGAGTGCTTCCGTGCTTTGAGGGGAAGTGGAGTCATCGGTCCTGGTTGTCATTTTAGAATGGCATGTCATTTCAATATGTTGGTAGCGCATTTTGCTTTGTAGTGACGAACTGCACTGCGCCAGTCACCCTGAGACACGAGAGTTGTTGAGTCTCATGTGCCTGTAATTTTACTGGATCCCAAGGACTGTTGCCGGAACGCACTGATAGGTGCTTGGTGACAGATTTTCTACTTGAAGGTGGTAGGAAAGACAGACTGCAACACAACGGGCTCTTCTCAGCATTCATCTAACGTTTGAAAACATCAATTGGGTAACTGGAGTTAGTTTTCTACGAGACTGGCAACACTCAGATTTGTGGGTGTTATTTCTAGTGTGTCATTTCTGTCAGTGGTACTAACTACTAACGTCTTACGTATTAGACGTTGCAGTTGATTCGGCACTCTTCTACCGACCATCAGAACAGGCACCACCTATGTAGCAAAACCTATGACAGTTAACATATGACGTGAGGACTGTGAACTAATCAGTCTACATCAGTGCGGTCCTATGACGTAACAGTGATTTCATGATTGGAAGATATTGGCACAAGCCTATAAGGGTAGAAGTTGATCTTATTTCATAGATTCTACAATAGTTGTGCACCATGCCACGTGCTATCAAAGGTGATCATGATGATGCCAGATGATAACCGAACCTTGAAAAGTGTACTAAAGATGACATTGTGATAGTGAAGGTGCCACAATAATGACTAGGTAACCTAACCGGAATCACGAGATAAGAGAAGTTTCTGCAAGGCGAGGACTGGAATGTACAAAGATAAAGAACTACGATGAACCAAGTGTTTTTAAGTCGTTTGTGTCTTCTCATTTGTACGATACCCACATGTACGCCCACGTTAAGAGAGCTTTGCCATTCAAACTTATGATGTCGAGAAAAAAACCATACGAAATCTCCGATATATATTACATATAATATAATGCCACACGTAATTTCGATTATACAGCAATAAAAAAAAATACGCATGTTTTTACAATCAATATTACGTTAAACAGATTATATGATCAGTCATTATGATATCGATTTATAATTTTAAATACAATTGGTCATTGAGGATCTCTCGAAAATAATGTTTTTCTCTATGGTCATTTCACTTGTTCCTCGAATCAAATAGAATACAGTTTGACTATGATTCGGCTTATTTTCACGGAAAATTGTTTTTGATTAAGTTATAGTTCAGTTATAATCGAACTAATCTCGAATTGGCCTCAGTGTGTAACTAAATTAATAATATACATATCTATACCTAGTATCATACTAACTGACTTAAATTGTTTTATGCTTGTCTAACATGTAGTAATTTTTTGACCATGGGGCATAGAACATATAATAATACTAAGTATAGAATGGACACTCCTCTCTCCCCACCAAACGAGCCTTCCTCACCCCGCCACCAATTTTGAGCTGTCGCTGAGCTGACTTGAGTATGGGACGTGCAACTCATGCACGACGATGTAACGACGAAGCTTGACGATTGTACGAGTATTTTAGAAGTTGAGAATGGGGTACTCTTGTGCTGTTTACGGTTGCTTATCAATTAAAAGAGAAAAGGATTGTTTGTGAATAATGATACCTTATTATACGAGAAGAACATAAATTATTATTGTGATTGTAATTATTGTTGTATAAAATTTACTTGTATAAAATGTGAACTTGGAATGATACTTTTTGTATAGTGTAGGTATCTATTATTGTATAAGTAATGGAGTGAAATGTGAAGTAATGTTACCTACTCGGTTGTGTGTTGCATATTCCTACGTCGTACATGGAGTTGTATTTTTGTGCTTGTAAATGTTTCTGTAGGTATATGCATAATTTACGAAATCTTATACGACTAATAAAATATTAGTTAGGTACCTATGTAAGTACAATAATTATTCATACGGTGACAACCTTAGACTTCGCGCACACTATTACGAATTGCGAGTGTACAAAAATAATATTTGTGTAGTGTCTGTGTAGTAGGTAGTTACAACGCGGCTTTTGTAAAGAGAATGAGTCAAGTGTCCAGGGTGTGCCTAGGGGCACAGAACTTAGGGATGATTTATATTAGACCGGGCCGTGTCCGGGCCGGGCCGTGGACGGGGCGGGCCCGGGGCGAAGCCCGTCCGTACGTTAGTAGGCGGGCCCGGACGGGACACGGATCAGGCACGGTCTAATATAAATTGCTTCATACAAAATGTATGTAACGTTTTAAATCCGTGCCCCGTACGGGCCACGTGCACGGCACGCCCCGGGCACGGCCCGCTCTAATATAAATCTACCCTTAGACTGTCTATATTATTACAAAGGGAATAAAAAACTCTAAACTTCTCTATTTACAGTGGCCAACCAGTCATGTGCTGTTCATGAATGGAATGGTGTGTTCAAAAATGAGCCAGTACATTTCAAGATGACATCAGTATGTGGCCATGTGATGAGCCTTGACTTCACTGGGAAATATAACAACTGGGACAAGGTTGACCCTGTTGAACTGTTCACCTGTCCTACTGAGAAGAAAGAAGCAATGCCACGCCTGAAGATCCCAGCTTTTTTAGCTATGGAATCCAGGGGAGCTGACTACCTTGTATTATGGCTGGATTGCGATAAGGAAGGAGAGAATATTTGTTTTGAGGTAAGTAGAGATGTGCTGACTGGTGCCTGTGAGCATGGACAAGTGTGGTGTTTTAGCGGGTAGTTCTACCTACAACACAGAAATTGAAACTTCTGAAACAATACTCTCTGCACAAATCTGAGCATTGAGGTTGCCCCTGATCCAAATGAGATCTGTTCTTACCAGCCCGGTATCAGTGGAAGGACAGATCTCATTTGGATAAAACCATTATTGTTCCCCCTCCATATGGGTCAACTTCTTGACAGAATTTTAAACGTTCTTGACGTCCAGAGCTTCTCCAAACTCGAGAACGTCTTGTATCAGGCCGCATACCGAAACGAGACTCGTCAGAAAAGCACACAAATACAATCCTCTATTGAGACAATACTCAAAAACGTACTTGATCAGGTTGGAACTAGGCACTTTTGATGTTTGTATTAACAAAATAACATGTATTTTATGATTCAGGTATTTTATAATAAACTAGTCTTATTTTAATTTTTGACAATGTCATTCTTTAATCAGTAATTGAACATTATATTATTTTATAACATAGATCATTGTAAATTTTAGAAATGTATTCATATGTAGAGCCTAAACGGTCAAACTTTTCTTTTCAAACTTTTTCCATGCTTTAGGTATTTATTCAATTGAAACTTGTTTTTTTTTTTTTATTATTTCTTCCTCTGTAATATTTCGAGGATACAATCATCATTTTTTATTTTCTTCATTCTTTGAAGGAGTTGTATTTTGCAAATGTTTTTCCCGAAACACTACACAAAAACTAGGTGTCATGCCTCACGAAAACGTACCTAGTGTGAAAGTATATCTACATATTATGTGGGCTACAATCAGACGACGCCGCCACCGCGCCGCAAGCATTGTGGTTCAGGCGCAATGCGTTGATAAATCGTCACGGAGAGAGTTTGCGTAACACAACGTGAACCAATGAAAAGTGTGCGTGTTTCCGAAACAAAGTGTTTCGTGTCAAAAGTTTTGTGTACGATTTGTGTTGAATGTTTCGAAAGGCATATCTCCCGCATAGTAAGTATTTTATTTTCCATAACATTGGGATAAATTCAAGACATAAATGCAAAGAATTTAAAACTGAAACAAACTTCTTTGTCCGTAATATTTCCACTCAGTGCAATGTCCTCCACGCTGTTATCCCGGGCGCAGAGTCCTCCAAGATCTTGTTTAACTTGTTGATTTATGTTGAGTCTGTTAAAACCTTCGACCAAATCATCACTTACCATTAGGTGAGATTGTGGCATGTACTTGCCAAAGGCTTACCTATCAGCAATAAAAAAAGACCTGCTGGCTGTTGTACTAATCTATAATTAATTACATCACTTATTGACTTCCTGAGAAATTAAAGTCATTCATTCATGAGACGAATTACTTAGCATTCTATGGATTCAACGTGCGGGTGCCACGTCAATAGGGTTATAATTTGAAAAAAAAAACCCGCGTAACATGTTACAAAGCAATTTGATCATTTACGGAGTCTTTATGATGAATAGGATACCTGGCTCTCACCCAGGAGGCTCGGGTTCGATTCCCGGTATCGAAACCATATATTAAACTCAATGCATATTTCGGTATTCTTAGTTTGATTACTTTGATTATTTAATCTCACTCATCTTCATTTTTTGACTAATACTATAAAGAGATATGTAAATAAGCTAACATATTGAACAATCCCATGTGAGAGAAAGTACGACTGAGCACTGACACTACAGACTGACTACAGCAACTGTTCTTTCCGCGAATGATTATGATGGAACACGCACAAGGCCACCTGATTTTAAGTGGTAACATCTGCCTATAAAAGATGCAATCGCTGATTACTCTGAGACATGCAGTTGTTAAGTCTCATGTGCCTGTAATTTACTGGCTCTATGGACTGTCATCATGTGACATGCTGTTGGAACACACTGTTAGGTGTTTGTCGACAGATTTTCTACTTGAGGGTGGTAGCTAGCCAGGCGGGCATTCGCAAAATGCCCTTCCACCTTGCAGTGAAGCTCAAGCCGGCGGTGTGGATCGCACCATGGACCTGCAGCACGGCAGTTCATAAATATTACCGCTCGGTTATCATGGCTTCAAATAATCGCTTAATACCAAAAATACCGTTGAAAATTGTAAATATTATTAATACGACATTTTTGGTAAAATTAATTATGTATGAAATTGATTAATACCGTACTTGCATCTCTAGTCCTGAACATATAGCATACCTTGACCGAAATTATTTTCTAAGGATCGGCAATATGGATTACAGGTCCATAGGGAATCTTCCTAGGTATACCACTCACGTTTGCAGTCAGAACATGGAGAGATATGGGGAAATGTTTGCCGTTTTGTTTTATTCTTTCAAGAGCTTTCAAAAGGTTTTGGCACAATAGGCTTATATGGCCCACTGGTTATAGATCAGTAGGCCATTAATTCCGGTGTTCCTCAAGGGTCCCTACTCTGCTTCGCTTTTTCTGCCCCACATCAATGATCTTCTGAAGCCCCACCTTTGGGTATGCTCATGTCAGCTTGGTAGTAGAAAGCTACACGAACGATGACGAACCAGTAAAGTTCAAATACTTTTGCATAGAGAGGTCACGACAGATAGCCTGAACTAGTCTGAAAGCAGCCTCTGATTGTGCTTATGCAAACTGAATCAAGTTGAGTCAATGTGCAAACCGAAGTAGAGTCAGTATAATCTGAATCCTATTTTTCCGAAATTTATCTATACCGTTAAGAGATATATTTTGACATTCACTCTCAACTTTGGCTTTTACTTTGGGTCTAAGTTTCTGTTGGCGGCTAAGAAGCTGGGTATTATTGCAATGGTGATGCGATCTCAACATCATAATTCCATCTCATTAGCACCAGATAGACGGCAATGCGGCACAGTTATATGGTTGATATGCTACCAGATAGTACAAGCTGGTACAAAGTGGTTTGCTGCTTCATTTATCTGATGTACGGCGTGAGAGTGAAATGCATTGCCAGAAGCTGTGTTTACCTACACATAAAACGTGTGTGGCTTTAAGAAAATAGTGAATAGGCATTTCTAGGCGATCGTGTACTATCGGCAAATACCTTGCCAATTAATATCACTTGATATTGTGGTTAAAAGCAAGCATGAAATTTGTTTATTAAAGTGACAGACCTGACTTTGATGACTGCTTGATGTTTCAGGTAATGAATTGTGTCCAGGGATACATGAAAGGCGATGTGTGTTCCCCGCAAGTGACTTACCGTGCTAAATTCTCTGCTATCACTGATAAAGATATCAAAGCAGCAATGATGAACTTGGGAAGGCCTAATGAAAATGAGTCGAGAAGTGTTGATGCTAGGCAGGAGCTGGATCTCCGGATTGGCTGTGCATTCACTCGCTTCCAGACTAAATATTTTCAAGGTAAGTTTTGTTAAGTTTTGAAGCGCTCGTAGCGAAGTTTTGCTTAGCTGTTCTTAACCGATCGCAATGTCCAAGCAACGTCCAACGCGGTTATGAGTTGGATGGGTGATCGCGAGTGACACTACTACTGAGCGCTTCCGTGCTTCGGAGGGCACGTTAAGCCGTCGGTCCCGGTTGTTGTGTTAGGATAGCAGTCGTTATAGCATGGTGGTAGGGCATTTTGCGAATGCCCGCCTGGCTAGCTACCAAGCAGAAAATCGGCGGAAATCGGTGTGTTCCGGCAGCTGTCCTTGAGAGCCAGTAATTCTAGGTTAGCCTGAACAATATCTTCGACCACATCATCACTTACCATCAGGTGAGATAGTGGTCAAAGGTTAACCTATCAAGTGTAAAAAAAGTTAATATATCAGATCAAATAAAGAAATTGTTCATGTTGCTAAGACACCCAATGCATCTGAATATTACTTGTTCTGGATTAGATAACAAAATGTTTACCAAAAACAACTCTCCCTCCTCCGACTCTTGGGCCCTCAGACAATATTATACGTAGAGATCTTTTTAGTCTAATAATGCAAAGTAAAGATGTCGTTACCCCTACATGTAAAATAGTCTATAGACGAAATATACGCAACTTCGTCTATACCATTGGTACTTCAGTCCTCGTGGTGTGTGTCTGGGGAGTGCGCTGAAGTGCCATAGTTCACAGTAACAAACCTATGCGGCGCACACATTCTTTTAATTTCTTTTTTATGCCTGATAGGTTAGTCTTTGACCACTATCTCACCTGATGGTAAGTGATGATGTGGTCGAGGATGTTGTTCAGGCTAACCTAGAAGTACTGGCTCTCAAGGGCAGCTGCCGGAACACACCGTTAGGTGCTAGGCGACAGATTTTCTACTTGAGGGTGGTAGCTAGCCAGGCGGGCATTCGCAAAATGCCCTACCACCATGCTATAACGACTGCCATCTTAAGACGACAACCGGGACCGACGCCTTAACGTGCCCTCCGAAGCACGGAAACGCTCAGTAGTAATGTCACTAGCGGTCACCCATCCAACTCATGACCGCGGGTGACGTTTCTTAACTCTGCTGATCGGTTGAGAACAGCTAAGTTAACTTCGCTACGAGCTCTTCAAATATAATAACATATTAATGATCACGTTTAGTGGAGGCGCGTGCATTTATTAGACTGAAAATCTCCAATTAACTAAGTACAAAACACTTCGTCGATTATAAGAAACGAGGGTGTGGAGAGGAGTTTTTAAAATATTATCTAGAGGTTACAGTGTTTGTTACAGTGATGTGTTACAGTGTTACAACATGTTTGTGTGGACTCTCCCATTGAACGCCTCAATTATTAGCCATTAGCCATCTTAATCCATCGGATCCCCACAACTTTCACGATATCATCAGTCAGCCTAAAGAGGTCCTACTATTGAATTGTGCTATCATACAACTTATCATGTTACAGGCAGATACGGTGACCTAGATGCTTCGCTTATATCATACGGCCCATGTCAGACCCCAACTCTCGGGTTCTGTGTCCAACGTCACGATGAGATCCAGACGTTCAAACCAGAGTCCTATTGGGTGCTCCGAGTTACAGCCAGCACTTCTGAAGGACGGGAACTACCATTAGAGTGGAAGAGAGTCAGGGTTTTCGAGAAAGATGTTGCCAATATGTTTCTTATTGGAATAAAAGAGTTTAAGGAAGCTACGTAAGTTTGGTGCATGTACTCGTATATAATTTCTCATGTGAATATCTAGCTAGCATTCTACCATTCTCAATTTCACGGATTCTCAAATACTAAATCACAATACGAAATCTACGTACACACTATTAAACAATCTGTGTAGTGTCGAGGTGATTCATAGTGCTGATCATCCTTAACTGTCATATTTACCGATATTATCAATATCAATAGTGACATAGACCAAAAGCTACTTAATTCAAATGTTTGTTTGAAATTACATTTAAGCGCAACGCGATTTAGGCATGCTGGGGGCCAAGTCTGCTAATTACATGTTCATATTCATTCAAGATTCATACAAGACAGAATCGTTAGTCTGCTGATCCCTTACGAATATATGAATCTATGATGAATCTAGGCTGGTTTGACGATATTGCCAGCAAAAAATAAAAAGAGAAGAGTAAGGTAATTCAGAAAACAATTTCATTATTATTTATTATTATTTTATTTCGTTTCATTCGTCATATGAAACCGAGATTTAATTAATATTGACTCAATATGAACGATATGAAGTTAGTAGACCACCAAAACTGTGAAAATTGACCAGGCCGAGTCCATTATAGAATCATATTGATTAGCAGACTTGACGCCGTACACAGCGAGCAAACTAAATTAGCAATTTGAAATGTACCCGTGTAGCCCATTTGTAAGTTATTTTAGGTTTAAAGTATTATATACTATTTGTATCAGACAGTTCACATACTCGCAGTGTGCTTTGATAGTTATATATTATGTGATGTATTCCATTATTAGTCTATCCTGTGCGCCTATTTTTTTCTCACCAAACGCCTCATGCGCTTTAATGTTAATGTTTAAGGCAAAAGCACAGCGCCACTGGCGGCGCGTTAATGAATCAAGCTTTTTCAATACAAAGTAATTAATATTTTTCTCCAATCTGCAGCGTTGTAAATATCCAAGCCAAAGAGAAGGTAAAGGGCAGGCCAGTTGCTTTGAACACTGTTGAGTTGATGCGAGTGGCCAGTTCCGGTCTAGGTATGGGACCTCATCATGCGATGCAGGTAATTACTGTCTTCTCATGTTTGGTTAATTCTAATTGTGTTTGTTTGAAACATCTTATATAGACGAATGTGTAAATTATTGATGCGTTATTGGCACATCGGCTCTCCCTGCACGTCATCATAATTTTTGGAATTGTTTTAATATTTATTTATTTGATACTTTATTGCACAAAAAAAATATGTACAAAAGGAGGACTTAATGCTAAGGCATTGTCTACCAGTCATCCAGCGAGGGTGTTTGAAAAGATGTATGTGCATCAAGGGGTGAATAAATAGGTTAAGTATGCAAAAAGGAAACTACAAGAAGTACAGAAGAGAAAAGAAATGAGTTGTTATGATAACAATAACTACATATAGTAAATAAATGCATGATATAAAATATGATAATAAATAATAATAATAGCTAAATATATATTTATAAATTTTGATATAAGTTGCTGTAAAATAAACCTATATATCAATGTTCACAATAAAATCAAATTAATAAAGCGGGAAAATTATATCAAATGCAACTAGAATAATATTACGGGCCTGACAAGGAAATAATCAACCTCCGTCATCCATTAGGCCAAGTTGACGTCCTTTATTTTGATTATCGTAAAGCATTTGATCGTGTTAATAACGACCAATTGCTAACGAAATTAAGCGCCATTGGTTTTTCTCCAGGGCTTCTCAAGTTAGTAGCTGATTATCTTCGAGACCGTCGGCAATTTGTTAGGTTGGGCATCTACGATTCTTTTGCTTATCATACGCGATCTGGGGTCAGTCAGGGGTCTATTCTCGGACCTCTTCTGTTCATCCTAATGATAAACGATCTTCCAGCTATCGTTAAGCATTCTAAGTGTCTTTTATATGCGGACGATCTGAAATTGGCCATAGAAATAAAGACCGTGAAAGACTGCCATGACCTCCAGTGCGATGTTCATGCGGTCCACGAGTGGAGTATGGCTCATGGGATGGAGTTTAATCCACTGAAATGCCAGACTATGACGTTTACTCGGAAATTGCACCCAGTTAAATTTGAATACCAATTGGACTCTTATAAAATCACCAGATCCGATACTATTAAAGACCTAGGAGTCACTTTCGACCAAAAGTTGACTTTTAATGATCACATTTCCGCCGTGGCCAATGAATCATATAGAAGACTAGGATTCGTTTTAACTCTGGAGATTTTAAAGGAGCCCACGTCATCAGGATAATCTTTGGAGCCCTTGTTCGTAGTAAGCTTGAGACTAGCTCATGTGTGTGGCATCCACATGAACAATCGTACACCCTTATGTTAGAAAAAGTGCAAAAAGCATTCCTTCGCTATTTGTACAAACGGGTGTATGGATATTACCCATTTTTGTACCCAACCAACTTTCTCCTGGGCTGCTTGGACTATAACTCACTGGAGGTTCGACGGGAACATAGTCAAATGCTTTTCATGTGCAAGGTCCTTCACGGAAAAATTGATCCACCCAACCTACATAATTCTTTGTTACGGTTAAACGCTCCCGACCCTAACGACTTGCAACCGCGTCGCGGCGGGTGTCACAAGCTGTTCTCGCTCCCGCCAGCCCGAACAGTTGCTCACACAGTTTCTCCCATTCCACGTACTCTCCGAGCACTCAACAAACTCCTGGCCATGGCGCCTGATTGTGATTTGTTTGCGGATGAATGGAAGAATATTGTTTCAATATGCTTGGAGTTCTGTGAGAAGAAAGCGCGCAATGTGAATGAAGAATGTGAATTTGATGAATGAATGTGAATTTGATGTGCGTGCAATCTGTATGACGAATGTGAATGTGACTTGCACTTATGATATTTACTGTAGTACTTACTAATATTTATAATCCATTGACCAAATGTGTTTTTTTTTTATGACATATAATACTTAATATTAATAAGGAGTAATTATGACATTTGTGTACTGATTCATATTTTGTTGATTGTTTTGTAATTTTGTGAAATTATGACATTATGATCGTGAAAACTAATTTATTCTATTTTAATGTAATTAATTGTTTTTCTTTTTATAATAATGTTATTACTTTATTTTAATTTGATTTAATTATTTTATTACGAAACTTATAATTTGTAAATAATTATATTAATAATAATTGATTGTATAATTAAGTTTGTTCGATAACTAATGTAATTGGTGATGTTACCGTATTAGTTTAAATATATAAATAAATAAATAAATTATGCGTAACCATCATGGTTCATCCGAGCTACACAATAACAGATATAAATAGAACGTGAGCTCTCTTTGACCGATGCGGTCTGACAGCTGTCAAATGTGCATTCATAGCATTCATCCAAGTGATTTCACACTTCACAGCGAACGCAGGCCGCAGAACTTGGAACTCAGAATTCTAGAAGGCTTTGTGTAGGTCCGGCGGCTTATATATTTTATCTGGTAGCCATTGCAATGACCAATATTTATTAAATAGGCAATCATTTGATAATTCTTAACAATATACAATCTATTTTTTTTTCAAGGTAGCAGAGCGTCTTTACACAAGCGGTTACATTTCGTATCCACGTACGGAAACTACAAGCTACCCTGAGAACTACGATTTGATGTAAGATTTCCTTTGCTTTTATTCTAGTATGCAATTGTATTGTATTTATAAAGGACTACAGTAATACCTTAGGGAGGTCGGCTGGAAGTGACATGAAATATATAATATTTTCGAGAAATACCTGACAAAAAACACAAATGCCTGATTCGAAAACAAGATTCCAAATAGTCCTCTCGGTAGAAATATATCACGAATACACCTTTAAGGGCCTCTTGTACTTGCACAGTAGGCAAATTTAGCGTGCGAGAGTTGCAGGCTATGGACACTACGCGGCGCTGCGCTTTAGATGCACAGCGCTCGTCAGGTCGATGTCCCCAGCCGCATGCTATCAGCTTCATAGTGTAACTAAAACAGTTGATCTACTTTAGGTATCTGCTACTAAATCCAGTACTCAATTATTATATTCTTGTGACTATTCCCTTATAGTGCAACTAACACAGTTGATAACCTTTAACTATTACTATTAAAATACATACCTTTAAGTGCTTGGCGACAGATTTTCTACTTGAAGGTAGCAGCTAGCCAGGCAGATATTCGCAAAATGCCCTACCACCATGCCAAATTACTGGTTCTATCTAGAGGACACATAGCGGCACATACCGATAAGTGCTTGGCGACAGATTTTCTACTTGACACATAGTGGTAGCAAGCCAGGCGGGTATTTACAAAATGCCCTACCACCATGCAAAATTACTGGTTCTGGAGGACTCATAGCGGAACATACCGTTAAGTGCTTGGCGACAGATTTTTTACTAGAGGGAGGTAGCTAGCCAGGCGGATATTCGCAAAATGCCCTACCACCATGCACAACTACTAGTTCTCAAGGATACATAGCGGCACATAGCGTTAAGTGCTTGGCGACAGATTTTCTACTTGAGGGTGGTAGCTAGCCAGGTGTGCATTCGAAAAATGCCCTACCACCATGCAAAATTACTGGTTCTAGAGGACACATAGCGGCACATAGCGTTAAGTGCTTGGCGACAGATTTTCTACTTGACACATAGTGGTAGCAAGCCAGGCGTATATTCGCAAAACGCCCTACCACCATGCACAACTACTAGTTCTCAGGGATACATAGCGGCACATAGCGTTAAGTGCTTGGCGACAGATTTTCTACTTCAGGGTTAGGCGGGTAATCTCAAATTGCCCTACCACCATGCAAAATAACTGGTTCTGGAGGACTCATAGCGGCACATACCGTTAAGTGCTTGGTGCTTGGTATTTAAGTAGCGATATGGTATCATGTGAAGAAATTATTCATAATCACGTTTTTGACTTTGTACGTTCCTGGAGAGTATGTTCAACTTTATATAAATGATTTTATATATTCTAAATTTTCAATTCTATTCGAGTTACAGATTTTAAAAAATGTCTTAAGTAGGTGCAACCTCGCCTTAAAATTTAGCTTACTCAAGCTTTGTTACTGTACAGTAAATCATACCAAATCAAATTTATTTCTATTATCGATAATATGATATTAATATATCGATGATAGTCGAATATTTTAGAAATATCATCGAAGTAAATTAGTTTAGTATTAAAAAAAACTGATTCGTCGACAGCCTAACTAATAGCGCAATATTTGCGCAAACAAAACGAAAGGATAAAGAGAATAAGGTTTAGTGATGTCGTGTTGCAAAATTCAAAGAAAATTTGATGTATGTCACCTGATTTCATAATTATATTTATTTTCGTTTTTTTCTTTAGATTTATCGTGTCCTAACATAGCGATAATGTATTTGAATCCAAAAAATAAATGATTATTTTTTGGATTCCAACACCTACCTACTCCTTATGTCTGACATTTTTAAATGACGACTTAAAAATTAAATTTATCTCCATTACCATTCTAATTAGACGAATGCAATAGACAGAGTTTTTTTTTAATATTTACCAAGAAGAATACATTTATTTATTTTGTGATAGAAAGGAACCCCGATGCGAGCCCGATTCGCTCTTGGGTTGCTTTTATTTATTACAAAATTCCAAATTTACAGGAGAAAAAAAAGTCATGTGCGGGATTCGAACCCGCGTCCATCCACCCCTATAGCCAGAATAAGCTCTGACCGACTGAGCTAACATGACAATATGCCTCATAACTCTAATTCTTGATCGAGTTCTTCAATCATCGTATGGGATCTTACGATGTAGGGGCGACACCTATATTACATTACACGGATTACATTACAAATTTCTCTCGTAAATTTGTAATGTAATCCGCTGAGCGAGCGTTATTGCAAACATTACAATATTAAAAGTGCTTTAATTTATGTCAGAAATTTAAATGCAAAAAATGTTAAAAATGTATATGCAAACTATACTGATATTATAACAATGTAATTGGTTACGATTTTCTGCGTTCAGTTAGCTCATAAGATACATCAGTTAGCTCGTAAGATTCACATTTGCTTGTTTTTCTCAGGGGCACCCTTCGGCAGCAACAGAACTCGTCGAAATGGGGCTCAGAGGTGCGCGCGATCATCGCTAACGGCATCAACCGGCCGAAGAAAGGCGTTGACAAGGGCGACCATCCGCCCATCACGCCGCAGCGAGCGGCCAGTAAGCATTTTGTTACTTAAAAATCCTCTCTTATTGCATGCTGGAAGTACATTTTGCGAATGCTCACCTCGCTAGCTACCATCCTCAAGTGCAAAATAAAGTCAATTGACTACGGCCAGTAACAATAGTCATCTAATTGGGTCCCGAAGCTCTTACGTCAAACGGCATCAACCGGCCGAAGACGGGCATCAACAAAAGCATAAATGTATTGTTTGCGATCTACAAATTTTTAGGGAGTATAATTTTCACTTTATAACCCCGTTATGTTTTTTTTTTTTTTTTTATTATTATATAAATCTACACTCCACAGACTCCAGGGTCCGTGCCTTTTTTTATAATTAGGACCATATTTTATTTACAAACTAGATACTTACAATATATAGGAAACATGCAACATTCTAAAAGAGAACAGTGTTAAAAGAACATATTTTTTTTCCGATAAATGTCATTACCACTTGCATCCAGAGCAGACCAGTGTCCTCTAGCAGCACCCGTTCACGAGTTGACGCATGTGCCAGCCATTGCCTTCCTCAACCATTTTTGAGGGAAGATGGCGACCCGACACACAACATCGCCGCTAGACAACACCTTTATGTGAGCTTGACCGCTCTGGATACCCGTGCCAACGATTACAATTTGGGATTACTCTACTTTTTTGTGTCATTCCCCCACGTCACATTGTAACAGGGTCTCCATTACCACGCTGTTTCGATCTTTGATCGCCATTTTGAGGTTGTAATTATGGATGGTTTTTGGTGTCGCAACCATCGCCTTCCTGACGAACCGTCCTATGGCGTCTTCTTCGTCATCTGCGTAGTATGTGAAGGTTCCAGTATGCCGTGAAACTGCAACGACTGCGTGCGGGACGCTCTCGTGCAGCTTCATGCTGCTCTTGGTCTTGATGGCGATGACCGACTCGTATGTCAGCTTCCTGGATGGTAAGGGTGCGTGATCCCCTTCCCTCTCCGTAGCCCTGGCTTGTCAGGGTCTCCTTTTCTTCCTGGGTGTGAACCAGGAATAAGGTGTTGGGGAGAGATTTGAGAATTTTCGCACCCGTGTACCTTTCAAGCTTCAGGGACTTAATACGGGGAGCTGAGGAATATATACCAGAGTATATTTCCCTCAGTGCGTACGCGACATCCATTGGGTTCCGATGCGTGCATAACAACTCCTGGGTGATGTTTGTGACCAGGTTAGGGCGGTTGTACCTTAATACGAAGAGATTATCTCTATCGATGTAAGGCAGCTGGATTGACATCTCCGATGAGGACAAGTTCACCAACTCCAGCCAGCCTGGAAGCCATGACTATGGCTCCGAAATGGTTCATGAGAGCTTCATCCACTGTGAGGCGGCTGTAGCTCTCAGTCCTTTTAAAACCATTTACGAGGACAGAAGCCATTGTTGAAAACCTTGGTTTTCACTAAGTCTCCGATTCGGTGCGCAAGCTTCTCCCTCAGGTCTTTTGCTGCTTCTGTAGTTGTTGTGATAATGATGTCCTTGTCCACATCGAATTGCCTTACCACCCAAGTTGTTTTACCACATCCTGGAACTCCATTTACCCATTGTATTTTCGTTACTTCCCAGTGTTTCCAGAATGCTTCTATGTCCGCTCCCCCCAAAATAGATTTCGCCATTTCGAGGATACGGTCATCTAACATTATTTTGGTGCACTGGGCCGTTACTACTATTGGGTCATTTTGTGGTGTCGCGTATTTAGGCCTACCTAGTCGCTCCGTTTCTCCCTCGTCCAGGGACACAAATCCGCCTATTGCATTGTATGCCGCCATATACTTACCTGACATTTTCCCCTTGACGACCTGGGCTGTGTCGTTGTTGTATATAGCGGCTTCTGCCTCTTCGAGTCTCACCTTTAAAAGGTTTTCATTTTCTAGCCTGAAGGACTGCAAGATGTTTTTGCAGTTTCTATGGTTGATCTCTCTGGTCGCCCTTGTAATGGCTAGAAATTCTAGGAAGGCATTAGCTGCATGGCTCGTTGGTTCCTGTGCGGGGATATATCGGGGCGGACTGACCTGTCCCATGTCGGCTCTCGTCCGGATAGCTTTTGATGATGCTGCTTTGCCACGGGTGGTGGTTTCGTGGTCATTGGGTTTCGGGGTTGGGATGGGTGTCGGAATAAACTTCCTACTGCTGTACCGAAAGCTGTCAGGAATGCGGTGACTCGGCCACTGCTCTTTTTTGGGCTACACTCTTGGCTTTTTTCCGCCTCTGTTCTTTCTTGGAGTCTTTCTGAACCACTTTTGGTAACTGAGCTCGGAATCGGATGTCCCCAACAATCAGTTGCATTGTTGTGTATGGGGTTTTTGAGGTAACTAAGATTTTCTCCTCTGTCTTCATACACAACTACCTCATGGTGTTCTGAGGCTTTAATGCAACCAAGTTGGTCAGCAACTTCTCCCTTTGAGTGTTCTATTACCATTGCGTCTACGCTTATCACTCGGGCTCTCTCTACATTTTCTGCAATACTTGAGAGCAACGCACATGCTTGAGCAAAGGGCGTCTTGTCCGTCCACTCGATTAGTACGACTGTCCTGTTTTTCAGTCGTACTAAACGACATGGATTTCCCATGACAATCTTCACTGGCATCGCGTTGTACGTTTTACGCTTCATGGTTGTTTTGAAGCTGCTCCCATTCAGCAGGCAAGCTAACCCGGGTGATAATCGGACGCGGCTCTTGGCTCCAGCATGGCAGAAGCTTATTCCGAGTCTCTCTTTACTGCCTTCCATATAGAGAGCAACGCCTCGGATGCGAATCCCAGGCTCTCCTTGCTCTCCACATGCCAGCAGTTGGGATATTTCTGTATTTTTTTTCGTGACGGGGATGTGTGGGGCTATGATTTGGGCAGGAAGGGTAAGCGGGGTATTAGAACGGGGGGGTAGGTTTGAGTTGCTTTTAACCGCTGTTTTGAAGGACCTCTCAACAAAAGACAAGAAATGTGTTCTGCTATCTGAATCTGCTAAGATGGTGGGCAGATCAGATTCTAGTAGTTTCTTGTTGAGCAAGATTTCGAGATCCAGTCTGGCAGCGGAAAAGCGGGGACATTCTAACATTATATGCCATACCGTCTCGGGGATGTTTGGATCGCACTCGCATCCTGGGCTGTCTTTCAGCTTGAACCTGTGGAGATACTCGGATATTCCCCCGTGTCCTGTCATCATTTGCTCTACAAGAGGTGACAGTTTCACAGTCCGCGTCAGTTGGTATGCCTTGGTGACATCCGGTAGAAGCTTTTTCGTGACTGCACCAGTGCTTGAGGTCTCGTACCGATCTTGCCATTTCTGGATAGATTCCTCGCGGATTTTTCGTCGGACATAAGACAGGGGGATTTTGTCATAGTCTTGGGAGGTATCTGTGCGTGCCGCTGATTTTGCAAGCTCGTCAGCTCTCTCGTTACCAGCGGTTCCCACATGAGCCTTCAACCAAAACATGCGAATATCTCTACCTTCAGCTTTAATCTTACCAATGTTCTCTTTTATGCTCTTTGCCAGGGGCTGACTCGTTTTGGGACTTTTGAGCAGATCTAGTGAGGATCTTGAATCACTAAGCACGTTAACTAGTGGTTCTTTGCTCATTTTCACCTGTTGAGTTGCCCTGTAAAGAGCGTATAGTTCCGATTGGAAGACTGTGCAGTCAGGATGGAGCCTGAACTTAGAAGAGCTGATCTCTTTTCCTTCCTCCCACCAGGTAAGGGCAGCACCTACTCTCCCCTCAATTTTGCTGCCATCTGTGTAAATGTGGGGTCCGGCGATATGGCTGGTGTCGGTTTCGAGAAGCTCGTACTCCACGGATGTTCTTGTGGACGGATGGGGTTGGTCCATAAAGCGTATGCTTTGTTCGAGCTCCTTTTCTGGAGGGAGGTAGTCAAGTGAGAGGTTCTTCTTCGTTCGGTACAGGCTCGCTGTTTCTAGGATTCTCAGATCTATTGGAAGCAGAGCTGAGAGAGCGAGTGCTGAGGTGAGAGAAACAGTACGGTAGGCCTTGCATATCTTTTGGGCAAAGCCCCGTTATGTATTTAAATACCTGAAATAAGTAGATTGAATATCACTAAAACTTGATATTGAGTACTTTAGTACTATTACACTCAATATAAATAAAATTATTAATCAGCAATATAAAAAAAACTTTACAAAGTAGTTTGTTTTTGTTTTCAAAGACAAAATCAATCAATTAAATATACAGTTGGCGTATTAACTACATACAGTTTCGGAATGATAAAAACAATAATTATATAAGTGACTACTTGCATCCTTTTCGTGTATTTTTATAACAGAATTTAATTGATTAATACCTTGATAAATCGTATATTAGCTGCGGTGAATAATATTTACATGTCATCGAACGTAAACTAAGGTGCAACTAACGTAGTAGGCCGTCAGCGCTAGAGCGGCTTATCTTTCTCAGATACAATTAAAATTAAAAGTGTCCAAAAAGGATAGGCCGCTCTAGCGCTGAACGGCTCTTTTATGCTGTTCTTTGGATAATAAAAAAATCTTTTATTGTTCCCAGCGGAAGCAGAGCTAGACGGTGATTTGTGGCGCATCTACGACTACATAACGCGACACTTCATCGCGACTTTATCACGCGACTGTCGTTATCTCAGCACGACAATTACGTTTTCGATTGGCACCGAGACCTTCATGTACACTGGCAATACTCTCGTCGACCCCGGGTACACTGAAGTCATGCATTGGCAGGTATGTTGTTCAATAGCAACATTGTCATCTACCCCGGGTTTACTGAAGTCATGCATTGGCAGTTAAGTTGTTCACTGGCAACACCATCCTTCACACCGGATGCACTGAACTCACTGGCAGGTAAGTTGTTCGCTAGCAACACTATTGTCGACCCCGCGTACACTGAATTCATGCACTGGCAAATAAGTTGTTCACTAGCAACACTTTCGTCGACCCCGGGTATACCGAAGTCATGCACTGGCAGTTAAGTTGTTCACTAGCAACATTGTCGTCAACCCCGGGTATACTGAAGTCATGCACTGGCAGTTAAGTTGTCCACTAGCAACATTGTCGTCGACCCCGGGTATACTGCAGTCATGCACTGGCAGTTAAGTTGTTCACTAGCAATATTATCGTCGACCCCGCGTACACTGAATTCATGCACTGTCAAATAAGTTGTTCACTAGCAACATTATCGTCGACCCCGGGTATACTGAAGTCATGCACTGGCAGTTAAGTTGTTCACTAGCAACATTATCGTCGACCCCGCGTACACTGAATTCATGCACTGTCCAATAAGTTGTTCACAAGCAACATTATCGTCGACCCCGCGTACACTGAATTCATGCACTGGCAAATAAGTTGTTCACTAGCAACATTATCGTCGACCCCGGGTATACTGAAGTCATGCACTGGCAGTTAAGTGGTTCACTAGCAACATTATCGTCGACCCCGGGTATACTGAAGTCATGCACTGGAAAGTAAGTTGTTCACTAGCAACATTATCGTCGACCCCGGGTATACTGAAGTCCTGCACTGGCAGTTAAGTTGTCCACTAGCAACATTATCGTCGACCCCGGGTATACTGAAGTCCTGCACTGGCAGTTAAGTTGTTCACTGGCAACACTTTCCACGTCACCTGGTACACTAGAGTCATGTACTGGCAGTAAAGTTGTTCACTGGCACCTCTATTGTTGATATCGGGTTGGGTACTAAACTTAGGCTACTAGCTTAGGTGATTAGCGACAATTCGCCTACTCGAGGAAAGCCAGGCAATCATTTGCGAAGAAATGTACAGTAGCACTCTGGAACTTCGCCCGGCAGGTTGCAACAGGTTCGCCCCTATTACAGGGGATCAAAGCATGTCTGGTGAAACCTGGCTTTTGGTATTCTCTGCCTACGTTCTCGTCGCGGAATATAAGCGTGACGATATGTTGGTTTTTTGTAAAATGTTATGTAAAGTCACACCTATTAATAAATTGTATTTATTTTCCAGGCGTTTGGGAAGGACGAGTTCATTCCAATTCTGCAAATAGACGATGTACTGAAGGCGCACGATCATAGGCTGGTGGAGTGTCAGACTTCGCCACCTGATTATCTTACAGAGTCAGAGGTAACATATTTTTTTATTACCAATGGTCCCATCTGATGGTAAGTGATGATGTTCTCAAAGATGGTAAACTGGCGTGACTAGGGGATGGCTTTTAAACTGCAGGAACACATGGTTTTTTTGAGAAATAGTTTTTATTTAATGTTGTCTTAGGTTTTCGCGATTATTACACATAGTAATTAAACAACTTTAAACTCCCACGAATATGTCACAGAAGCCGGCCCAAGCCTTCCACAGTTGAGCGACAACCTGCCATCTTACCTTACATCAAGGATGTCACAGACAAAATTGGAAATATCTTAAGACGACCTTCAATAAAAACTTACTTCAAGCCGCACAAGAAGATTAACCAATTTTTAAAGACCTGTTAAGTGCAATATTCCCCTACAAGATGCAGGTGTTTACAAATTTGATTGTGAATGTGGGCTGTCATACATTGGGCAAACAAAGAGGAGCATTGGTATCCGGGTAAAAAAATACATTGCTGACATGAAGAACAGACGCTCGACCAAGTCTGCAGTTTGTGAACATGCCCAGGACAAACCCAACCACTACATTCGGTTCGACAATCTAAAAATCCTCGCCAGAGAGACCCGGTTTATGCCAAGAATGTTACGCGAGGCTATTGAAATCAAAAAGTACCCAAATTTCAATAGAAATGATGGTTGGCAAGTACCACCTGCTTGGGATCTTGTTATCAAATTAATTAAATCCCAAAGCCGACGCAAATCTGCAAGATCTCTGGACACTGTGAGCGAATACTGCGTGAATAGGGAACATTATGATTAATATAAAAAATTCGGACGGTAGGACAAATAATTTCTTAATAACTCATGTGACAAATAAAACCAATTAGTCACCCCGTGACCACGATCACTGCAAAGTGTTTGAAACGTCGGGACAAAAATAATGATAAATATACGCGATTTAAACCGTTTAAAGTTGTTTAATTACTATAGTTTTTATTTAGTACATATGAAATGTTAGTGAATCGAAATATATGTATATATTATGTACTTTCATATGTAAGTACTAGCCGACTCATTAAAATCGTATTATAATAAGAAAACAGTAATCCATGCTGGGCTAGAATGTCCCCCCCCCCTCCCCATTTCTACCCGTGGGTGGATGCGACTAAGGGTAACACACCAGAAGACCAGGAGCGCTTTCTGAGGAAGTGATATATCAAACTGCTATCCCCGGACGCCTGCCAAGCGTAGTTAGTGCAATTCCTTATAATGGGGGAGGCTGTGTGCAGTGGACAATACGGCTTATAAAGTACACAATAATAAAATACTCCAGTTTCTCAGTGTTTTAATTAGAGATATTTTTTGGAGAAACCCAGGTGTCAATTTTCGAGCCGTGGACTCACATACTTTTCACATTTACCCCTAATCCCTTAAAAGCTTACAGTCTTACTTATAAACGCTACTAAATCTTAGTCATATATAAAATAATAGTTTATTTTACCCACTGTTTAGCAAAATGTCTTACTTATAATCGCTGGGTAACTTAATCAAGCACCTAAGTACTGCTTAAATCAGCTGTCAACTTAAACACCGTCCCACTCTAGTAAATATTTAAAAAAAAACCAGATAGCGCCCATATTTCATATCAGCTGATTGAATTATTATTTAGGTTATTGATAATGAGGCACACAAAACTATAAACACGACATATTCTGATAATAAATCGTTTAGCTAGGTACCACCCTGAAGTAGAAAATCTGTCGCCAAGCACCTAACAGTGTGTTCCGGCAGCTGTCCTTGAGAGTCAGTACTTCTAGGTCAAAGGCTGATCTATCTGGAATAAAAAAAAACAATTAAGTGGAAACAACAAAGTGGAAACAGTAAAACAAGTAACTTGGGTTGGTCCTGTGTTGTTATCGAAATTATAGTTTTAAATATTTCGTTGCTTTGTCTTTTGTATTCATATAGTAGACATATTTACTTACCCCACGTTAGAGTGATATATCACCCTAACTTGTAAATGTCCTACCGCCATGCTGTAACAACTGCCATCGTAAGACGACAAACAGGACCGACGGCTTAACGAGCCCTTCGAAGCACGGAAGCGTTCAGTAGTAATGTGACTAGCGGTCACCCATTCATTGCAGCGGACTTTGCATAATTGGTAAAGAGCGAGTAAGCAAGCTATTTCACGAGCGCTTCAAAAATACAACTATATACTAATAGTTAAACGCCAGAAACGAAAATGGCCCTAAAATTTATCATACTGGAATCCTATTCTTACCTAACACGCGTAAAATGTATCGCCATTTATTCCAACCTTCTGCAGCCAGTCTGAAATATACGAATATATAAAATTCAGGGCTGTTCCACGTGTGTAATATCATAAAAGTTGCGAATCTTTGTGCGATGCTCTGTGTCAGATAAACAATGACAAGATAAAATAGTTCACGGATCGCCGCAAGCATCCTTTATGTTGGTCTTGTAGACTGCGTCATTCTAAAGCTCACTTAAGCTAGCTAACACCCTCAAGTAGAAAATCTGTCGCCAAGCACCTAACGGTGTGTTCCGGCAGCAGTCCTCGGAGGTAGTGAAATTACAAGCACATGAGACTTAACAACTATGTCTCTAAGTGACGGACGCAGTGCAATTCGTGACTTGTAATTAAATGCATCTGTTATAGGCAGAGGTTTGTCCGCTCAACATCAGGTGGGCCTAGAGTTTGTTCGGTCACAAGAACATTATAAAAGCTTGAACTTGAATTTCAAGCTATGTGCGGAGCGGTACTGTTATGATGACCCTTTGATGAAGCTTTAGGCCTGACTGTTAAATAAATGTTTTATTGTCGCTGCTTTTATACTTCACAAATCGAATAATGCAACAATCTTGTACGTCATCCGATTTCGCGTCGGCTAGAAATAGCGTGCCCAGGTGGCTAAGTGGTTTAGGCATCCGGCGGGAAATCGGAGGACACGGGTGCTCCAATAATTTGTAAAATATTATTTTAGATAGCGCTTGTAATTATATTTAGAAACCTTTACGTTTTATGTGCCGAATTATTAAAGCATCGGTGATTGTTTCCAGGTGATTACATTGATGGAAAAGCACGGTATAGGCACCGACGCTTCGATTCCGGTACACATAAACAATATCTGCCAGCGGAACTACGTAAGCGTCGGTAACGGCAGGAAGTTGATACCAACCAATCTCGGCATCGTGCTCGTACATGGCTATCAAAAGGTAAACTTTTTAATAGTTTTTTATATTGAAATAAATTATTAAGGACTTTAGAAACGGTATACAATTATACATACATAATATGTAATATAGGAAGGGGAGGAGGAGATAGAGGGGGGTTTGAGCATCTCCCCAGAGGCGTGGGCTGTTACGGAAATTTAAGGTTTCTTAGTAATAATAATTATTAAAAAAAAATTATACATTGAAAGGACTTTAGAATCTGTATATATACATATTTACTATGGAGAAGGTGGAGAGGGGGCGGAATATTACCCACTGAGGGTGAAGGGGGTGGTGTTACAGAGACTTATATGGCGAAGGTACTGAATCAAGTGACATTTTTTCTATATTGGAGTTATATGCAACAAATGCAAGGAAAAAGGAATTCAATTGATGCGACATCGATCTAAGTACAAAAAGCGCCTTATATCGCTAGAGGACCTGAATTTTTCACTTAAGCATTATACTTACTTCCAAAAATATATCCTACTATACTGATCCAATTTTTATTTTTATCTGTTTTTTTTTCTTCAGAAACCAACATTTTGACTACTTCTAATCAAAATATTTTACTAAAGATAATTTTTATTTTGTCTGACATATAAGCCATCATTTCGATAAAAATTAAAGGACAATAAATCACGTATTTTCTTAAAACAAGTTCAAACGCGTTTCCTTCTTTTTCTCAATATAATGAAAACGATACTTGGGTCAGTATGGTTCTACCGTCGCCATATAATGTCTTATTATAAGTGAAGTAATTCTATGACAGCTCCAGCGCTGTGGGTACGCAGCGCTTTAGTTACGAGGACGAGCACTTTGAATTCATTGGGTTATGCCATGTGCATAATTGACAGTATAAGCCGTACATCAATACGCGAACAATGCTAGCTGCAAATTCTGTGACATATGAAGTAATGAAGCAGTGATGGCTCAGTGGCATTGGCTATGGACTGCCGTGCAGCAGGTCCATGGTTCGAATCCTGCCCAGAGCTTGAGCTTCACCGCATGGTTACAGGGCTTTTTGCGAATGCCCGCTTGGCTAGCGACCACCCTCAAGTAGAAAATCTGTCGCCAAGCACCTAACGGTGTGTTCCGGCAGTAGTTTGAGAGCCAGTGAAATTACAGGCACATGAGACTTAATAACTATGTCTCAAGGTGACGGGCGCAGTGCAATTCGTGACTTGTGACGAAATGCATCTGTTATAGGCAGAGGTTAGTCCGCTTAACATCAGGTGGGCCTCGAGCTTGTTCCGTCACAATAACATAAAAAAAAAAATATTTTGCTATCTATGGACGGCGCATTATTTGATTAGTCATCTGTGTGCAAATTAGTGAATTTCAATTCAGTAGAAGTGCAAATTATACAAATAAACACGTATAAAAATAAAACTTCAATAACGTATTCCTCAACAACTATAGATTTTCTACAGTTAAATTTCGTGTGGTTATTCTAGATAAGTAGTATATTTGTATGTAAAAAAATAATGAGGTGCATTGTGGTGTATACCGATTCTAAAGACGAGCCATTATTTAAATTATACTATAGCATTGTGATGACTGCTTTTTTTAATCGTGTTTGGTACATGTGTGAACGCTGCCTGGCTAGCTATAACCCTCAAGTAGATCATTTGTCACCAAGCACTTACATTCATTGGGGTCGATTCCATATCACGAACTTGATTAAAACTTAACTATAATTGGTCTTAGTCCTGTCAGATCCATTATTTGGTATTCGGATTAAGTTGAACTAATTTAATTTTAATCGCCATGATTAAAATAAGCTTTCTTGTTTATTTTACCAGAGATATTCTAGAGAATAATCGATGTGCGTTGAATCGAATCGAATATAATGATTGCAGGCGTAGATTTTTTTATGTCAAGATAGCTTCTACACCACATCATCATATGTTTGGTAAATAATTACTAGATGAGCGATGTTTTTACAATCAATATTTCCTTAAAGAGATTATATGATCAGTCATTATGATATCGATATATAATTTTAAATACAATCGGTCATTGAGGATCTCTCGAAAAAAATGTTTTTCTCTATGGTCACTTCACTTGTTCCTCGAATAAAATGGAATACAGTTTGGCTATGATTCGGCTTATTTTCACGGAAAATTATTTTTGATTAAGTCATAGTTAAGTTATAATCGAACTAATCTCGAATTGGCCTCATTCATTAATTCACCAGGAAGAAACGAATATGTATTACAACTCGAAGAATATATGATAATTTGTAATTAACCTTAATAAGAGCGTCGTACGCCTAAATTGAATAAATGATTTTGACTTTTGAAGCAGTGATGGCTCAGTGATGCCACGAGCCATCTATATGGCTGTATAATATGCTGATGTGTGCGAGCGTTAAAGTCAAAGTTTTTTTTTTAAATGTTATTGTGACGTATCAAGCACTAGGCCCACCTGATGTTAAGCGGACTAACCTCTGCCTATAACAGAAACATTTCGTCATAAGTCACGAATTGCACTGCGCCCGTCACCTTGAGACATAGTTGTTAAGTCTCATGTGCCTGTAATTTCACTGGCTCTCAAGTGGTGCTGCCGGAACACACTGTTAGATGCTTGGCGACAGATTTTCTACTTGAGGATGGTCGCTAGCCAGGCGGGCATTCGCAAAATGCCCTTCCACCATGCGGTGAAGCTCAAGCCCGCGGCGTGATTCAAACCATGGACCTGCTGCACGGCAGTCCATAGCCAATGCCACTGAGCCATCACTACTTCTAAAAATTTGATACCTTTATTGATTTCTGCAGATAGATCCGGAACTAGTGTTGCCAACGATGCGGTCCGCGGTAGAAGAACAGTTGAACCTCATAGCAGCGGGTCGCGTCGACTTCCACTCTGTACTTGGACACACTACCGAGATCTTCCGCAGGAAATTCCAGCACTTTGTTAGGTGAATATAGATAGAAAACTTACCTCTTAAAGACAGTGCCAATAAATAACTACTAACAAAATTACAATAAAGGTTTTATTGAACCGTGAAGGGAAATCAACTCAAAAGATCAGACTCGCAACACCGTTTTCTTTTAAGATTTGAATCTTAGATTAAAGTGAATATAATTCTTATAATTACAACAAGACGAAAATGATAGCTATAAAGTGTATGCAATGAGCCTGGAAATGCAAAGCGAATGGCTAACCATAGGCATAGTACTTATAGAACTTACTGTGCCGTGGGAAACAAACATACCTAAAGACCACACAATAAAAACAAACAAATATTATGACCTAACAAATGAATTAACCAAAAAAGTCTATGTGTTTAATTTATATGCTGTAAAAGTTGGAACAAGGGGTATACCAGCGAAAACCCTGTATAACCTACTTAAAGACCTTGGCCTGTCAAGAACAACCGCGACGTTCCTCCTAGAACGCGTATCTAAGGCGGCATTAGTAGGATCTTACCAAATTTGGTTGGGCAGGGGAGGAGGCTCGAGCGTTGAAGTGGAGCGTTGATGACATCGTAAAGGTGCTCCATAATCCTGGGTTGCAAGTCTCAGGCCTTCTAACCTCTTCCTTTGCAACGCTATGGATCCGGCGACTGCACGGTGAATCCATGGAATGCTAAGTAATTCGTCTCATCTTGCCGCCAACTATCCATTTTCCATTCAACTACCATCTCTAGAAGTACTAGGGAATTCGTATATTACAAAGTAACCTTTTCTATGTAACTAACATTTAGCTCCGCCTACGTGGATTGGCTGCTTCATAAGCGTATATTTTTACTTATTTTGTTTTCAGGTCTATTGAGGCTATGGATCAGCTATTCGAGGTCAACTTCTCGTCTCTAAAGGCGAGTGGCAAAGCTTTGTCGCGCTGTGGCAAATGCAGACGATACATGCGGTATATACAGGTGGGTAACAACTTATTACACTTAGGCGCAACGATGACTTTTATCGACTTTGAAACGCATGTTATTTCGTTTATTTCTCGTCTTACTCTGTAAATCTGAATTTATAACTTTCCAGTCTCATGTTCCTATGCAAAATAGCTTAGGTAATTTTATTGGTATTTTTATTGATTATATAAGTGTTAGTTTTCGTTCAGAAATGAATAATTGGGTTAGTAATGATAAGCGCTTTCTTTTTGAATAAGTTATCACATCCGCTCACGAATATACTGTAAGATTTGGTTAGTTAGTAGTTTTGTTATAGTCGTTCATGAATCTAATGTAAGGTTAGATAAGTATTCCCATTCTATGCAGATGACCCAGTAAGTTAGGATAGGGTTAGACATCGCAGTAAGCACCTACCACGAATGCAGGGCCGCGTTCCAACCCTCAGAGTGTAGTTGTCGGTTGCTTTAACTCACTCGAAGGTTTGGAACGACTCGGTTGTTTTATAACCTCAAATACCGATTTTTGGCGGGGAACTTATTTTTATGATGTTTGAAACGCATAACTACCGTTACCTGCAAAATACAAAAGCATGCCTATAATTCTCTCATCAAGAAATGTGAAGGTCATGTCAGTTAAAGATCCAACCTTTTAACGACCGTTTTTGATAGTTAAAAAGTTGCGGTCTATTCGAAGGTTGTGAACGACGTTAGAGTGAAAAGTTGCACTCCGAGTGCGCTCTAACCGAGGTTCCGAACGACCCCCAGGTGTCCAATAAAAGAGTGTGTAATTTTTTACGTTGATAGGCGAAAGCGCTGTTGCTCTCACTCCAACGATACGTACGGGCACGTGCGGCCTTCCAAAAAACAGCACAATGTATGCGCGAGCTCAAGTGTACATTGGATGAGTTTTTTTTTATGTTATTGTGACGGAACAAGCTCGAGGTCCACCTGATGTTAAGCGGACTAACGCCTGCCTATAACAGATGCATTTCATCACAAATGATGAATTGCACTGCGCCCGTCACCTTGAGACATATTTGTTAAGTCTGATGTGCCTGTAATTTCACTGGCTCTCAAGGACTGCTGCCGGAACACACCGTTAGGTGCTTGGCGACAGATTTTCTACTTGAGGGTGGTTCTCTCAAGGTGACGGGCGCAGTGCAATTCTTGACTTGTGATGAAATGCATCTGTTATAGGCAGAGATTAGTCCGCTTGACATCAGGTGGGCCTAGAGCTTGTTCCGTCAAAAAAAAAAACGGTGAACTTATCTCGTGGTCTTTATTTGTAATTATTTCCATTTGTAGGCAAAACCAGCGCGTCTCCACTGCTCGCACTGCGACGACACATACGGCCTTCCACAGAACGGCACAGTGCGAATCTACCGCGAGCTCAAGTGTCCACTGGACGAGTTTGAACTGCTCTCTTGGTCTTCAGGAAATAAGGGAAAGAGCTTCCCTCTATGTCCGTACTGCTATAACCATCCGCCTTTCAGGTAAACTCGCTTGTAATGTTAATTCTAAATTTAGATATCTTTGCTTATAAATGTGGCCATAAAAGGTAAGACAATTCATACCATAAGTATATCAACTCCACTATGATATAAAATTAATGGTTATGTTTATCCAACGATCATATTATCAAAGAGGAAATAAATATTGTACTGATCCAATCTCTTAGGTTCGATAAGGTTGAAAGATATATTTTTACTGAATAGTTTGTTTGTTTATTTAATTTCACGAAGGGGAAAGGCAAAAATATTTTTACCATATAAATAATTTTGAACCGTTGTCTAGCTATGATGTCCTCGGATCTTTAGAAAAAGGAAGACTAATTTATTAACACTAACTTATGAAGATAAAAATAACTAAACGCCTGTTTGACCAAAACTATAAAGAGTGAAATATTAATAAAAGTCAATGCCATTTGAAATAAAAATATCCTATTATATTGATGGTCTATATGTACTGCAGGTTTTTTTTAATGGGTTTTGTGACGCTAAATGCACTAGCCCCACCTGATATCAAGCAGAAACCTCTGCCTATAACATATCCAATTTGTCACAAGTGAAGAAATGCATTGCGCCCGTCACTGAGACATAAAATTGCTCTCTCTAATAAAAAGTAAAAAAGTATCATGTGTCCCTAATTTCATTATTACTTACTGGCCCTCAATGACTGCTGCCGGTATTGTTAGGTGCTTTCGACAGATTTTATACTTGAAGGTTGAAGCTAGCCAAGGGAGTATTCGCTATTTTTCCACTATGCGGAATAGCTCAAACCGGCAAATTGGGGATCAAACATGGACCTGAGGCACGGTAGTCCATAGCTATTACCGTAACGCAAAAACGGCTTCTTTAAAAAAAAAATTGTTCCTTTGTACAGTTGTTACATGTGTAAAAAAAATATTTAGAAAAATATTTTGTACCAATTAATACGGTGTACAAAATTGAATATTATTTGATTGGGCAGGGGAGGAGGCTCGAGCGGTGAAAGGGAGCATTAATGCATCATAAAAGAGCCCCTTAACCTTACTCACTGGGTTGCAAGTCCCAGGCACCTTGACTTGAGCCTCTTCCTCTGCAACGCTATGGACCCGGCACCCGCACGGTGAATTCATAAAATGCTACGAAATTCATCTCTCCCAAATAATATAGTATTGAATGTGTAATACGAGTATTCTACTAAGCAGCATATAGGAGAATATTTGATATATAACGTTGTCTTAGGTTTAAGCGATTATGACACATAGTGAGTAATTAAACAACTTCAAACGGTTTAAAAATCTTGCTAAATATACGCGATATATAATGTTTAAAGTTGTTTAATTACTATATTTTACAAGTACTGTATATGATCGAATAAATGAGATATCTCTCTTTATATTTCCCAGGGATATGAAGAAAGGTTTCGGATGCAATTCATGCACACACCCGACCTGCTCGTACGGAGTAAACTCTACTGGAGTGTCAGGCTGCGTCGAATGTGACGCCGGTGTCTTAGTGCTGGACCCATCCATCGCACCAAAGTGGAAACTGGCGTGCAACCGGTATGTATTACAATTGTGATCGTTTTTTTTAATGCTTTTGTGATGTTAATCGGAGTAACCTCTGCCTATAACAGATGCATCTCATCACAAGGCATGAATTACACTACGCCCGTCACCTTGAGACATAGTTGTTAAGTCTCATGTGCCTGTAATTTCACTGGCTCTCAAGGAATGCTGCCGGAACACACCGTTAAGCGCTTGGCGACAGATTTTCTTTTTGTCGAGGGATAACGGTATTTTAGGTTCGATCCCCACCGCCGGCTTGAGCTTCACCGCATGGTGGAAGGGCATTTTGCGATGGCCCGCCTGGCTAGCTACCACCCTCAAGTAGAAAGTCTGCCGCCAAGCACCGAAAGGTGTGTTCCGGCAGTAGTCCTTGAGAGCCAGTGAAATTACAGGCACAATGAGACTTAACAACTATGTCTCAATGTGACGGGCGCAGTGCAATTCGTGACTTGTGATGAATTGCAACTGTTATAGGCAGAGGTTAGTCCACTTAACATCAGGTGGGCCTCGAGCTTGTTCCATCACGAAGGCGAGTGCCAATGATCTTGTAGCAGTATGTTAATATTTTTTTATATAAAATGGAACTGATTTGTTTTCACGCTTATATTCAACAGTGCTCAATATTTGTTCTACATCTTGTTTAAGTAACTCCATCATCATGTACAAAAACTTAGCTATGAAAGCGAAAAAAGCTGTTTATTTTTAATTATTACCCTGCCAGAAACGTGCGGAATTTCTGGCGATTCTTATTAAGAGGCCTTTTACATTTTGCAGCCCTCTCACTCGCACTTTTAAAGATTATTTCAAATAGCAACAATATGGTTTATATTTTTTAAAATGTAGTCAATCATTATTTCGCTGCATGCAACTATAGATGTTCCCAACATATTTTTACTTTGTTACATGTTGAGTCCAATTAGAATTAGAGGCCCAAAATTTAAAATAACTAAATTACGTGTTTTTGATCCCCCATAACAGATATCAAAATGAAAATTAGTAGAGAACATCTATAGTTGCATGCAGCAAAATAATGATTGACCACATTTTAAAAAATATAAACCATATTGTTGCTATTTGAAATTATCTTTAAAAGTGCGAGTGAGAAGGCTGCAAAATGTAAAAGGGCTCTTAAGTACTATGAACTCCATCATCATGTACAAAAACTTAGCTATGGAAGCGAAAAAAGCTGTTTATTTATATTAATTACCCTACCACAAACGTGTGGAATTTGTGGCGGTTGTTTTTAAATGAAATCCTGTATCGTTTTTTTTTTTTTTTTTTTTTTTTTTTATGCTTGATAGTTTAGCCTTTGATCACTATCTCACCTGATGGTAAGTGATGATGTGGTCGAAGATGTTGTTCAGGCTAACCTAGAAGTCAACGTATCGTTTTGCAGTTGCGACGTGATCATCAATATATTTGAGGACGCGTGCCGCGTGCAAGTGTCGGAGCTGGCGTGCCCGGCGTGCGGCGCGCAGCAAGTCACGGTCGAGTACAAGGGAGACAAGACGCGCCTCCCGGCTGCACTCACCGAGATGACGGCCTGTCTCTACTGCGAGCCAGCCTTTAGTGCTTTGGTAACTATATCTTATATATAAAATTCTCGTGTCACAGTTTTCGTTGCCATACTCCTCCGAAACGGCTTGACCGATTTTGATGAAATTTTTTGTGCTTATCCGGTATCTATGAGAATCGGCCAACATCTATTTTTCATCCCCCTAAATGTTAGGGGTAGTCTAACCCTACATTTTTTTTTTTTTAGACAAAATATTTAATTTCTATATTTTTATGATACAACATACAAAAATACATACAATCCTCAATTTTCACCATTCTACGATCAACCCTTATTTTTTAAATTATTTATATGGCAAAACAACGTTTGCCGGGTCAGCTAGTACATTTATAGCTATAAACAAACAAACAAATTATTTTTATTGACATAATATAAGATACAGCAAATACAATGAACCCATAGGTTCCCGAACTAGTGTTAAACTGTATTTCAGGAACCAGTGGCTTCTCCCTTAGTTATTTCAATACAAAGAAAAAAATTATGTCATAAAAGTGTCTGTTCGTAAATACATTATATTTAATGAAATAAGATTATGATTGAAAATTGAATGAAAGTGAGTATTGTAATTGTTGTGTTTTGTGTCTATTGAAGTGTCGTGACTGTGTATGTTGCGGTGTGTGTGTAGTGAATGAATTGTGTGGTGATAAAATAGTTCCTCTAATTTTCATGAATTGAAAAATTCGAAAGCATTTTTTCAATACCTTCATAATCAAACGTTTCGAGCCATGTTATTAAGATCTTTTTAATTTCGTAGTTGGATTTTCTTTTTAGTTTGGTTATTTTATTTAATTTGTCGTATTAATGAGGAACTATTACTTTGAACTGGTTAAGTGCCAACCTACTATATACCCTGGGGATAGGGCAATTGTCTAGTCTCTTTGAAGCTGGAGGTAGTGTGGGTACTGTTTCTTTATGATAACGCCGTATGCTTTCGTATATAAATAATTTTCGGACAGAAAGAACTCCTGCTTGCTTATATACGTCAGTAGTAGGGTGTCGACGTGGTAGGTACAGTAGTACTTCAAGGGCAGCACGTTGCCCTCGCTCAGCAATTATGAGATGACTTTTAGCTGCACTTCCCCATGCACAGACGCAATACCTTATAATGCATATTACTATATAAATTAAGTTCGGCTTTGCCAGCCACGTTCGAGCTCATGCCAGGAGATAGCCAAGGTCACCATCGTCGATCTCGACGCGGACGACATCATATTTATAGCTGATAGGTTAGCCTTCATAGGCTAACCTATCAGCTATGTGGTCATCCACTGTCTCTCCTGATGTGAGACCACCATTTTATTGTCAACCTTGTCAGAACAGAGACTACTACGCGGTCGGTTAAAGCCTCTAGATCGGCAACAAGCACCTAACGGTGTGTTCCGGCAGAACAACATCTTTGATCACATGATGATGTTCAGGCTAACCTAGAATTACTGACTCTCAAGGACAGCTGCCGGAACACACAGTTAGGTATTGCCGAACGAGAGGCTCTAACCGACCGCGTAGTCTCTGTTCTGACAAGGGTGATAGTAAAATGCTTTTTCAAGGTATAAATACTAATGTTGTCTTAGGTTTCCGCGATTATTACACATAGTAATTAAACACCCATAAACGGTTTAAATCGCGTATACGTTGGTGACATTCTATATACGTAGTAGGGATAAGTAATTTTTTTTCACATATTATCCTAGTGAGCTAAATTTTTGACCCTATTTCATAAAACATTTTATTTTATGTTTGAAAACACCCGTGTTTTCAAACTTAAAATATAAATAAAACGTAAGTTTTTATAATATGACATTTTATGTTGCATAGCACCATAGTATTCAAAATATACAAATAATTCTAGAGTATTTAGTCGGTGTCAGCTCGTTATAAAATACTTCATCTAAAATCCACGCGCATCATAAATAATGATAACAATTGAATTTCATTCATAAATGGACGATTTCGGCTCCGCGTGATGCTTAGGTTAAGGTTCAGTTTAAAAAGTTGGGCTTAAGTTGTAAAGCTCAAGCCTACAGCATTACTTTGTACCAGGTACAGTGAAAGGTTTGGCTGCCTTCTGTAAAACAAACCGCACATACGGCTTTATGGTGAACCGACGCCAGTGGCCCAGTATCAATGAATGTGCACTTCTAATTAGGAGATCCAGGTTCGAAATTAGAATCCTGCTGCGGGCTTGAGCTTCACCAATCGGTGGCCAGGCATCCCGAGAGACACTTGTTTTTTTTATTTTGGCATGGTTATTGGTTTTAATATTGTTCTGTTTGCAATAACGTCTGCTTGGCGAATTACATTACTCGATTACAGATTTACGAGAAAAAATAATTATAGTCAAGTGCGGGTTTCGAACCTGTGTCCATTCACCCCTTTAGCCGGGGATGCTCTAACCAATTGAGCTAACATGATACAATGACTCATAACTCAAATTTTTGCTCTCTGTCTTCAACCATCGTATCGGGATGGAGCGACACCTATGCGTTGTACTACAAGACCAATTTTGTAAATGGTTTTAAACTTGTAAATGATGACGCAACCTTATAATTTTAATATTGTTATGTTTGCAATAGCGCCTGCTAGGCAAATTACATTACATACAGCATTAGGTTAGAGCATACCCCGGCTAAAGGGGTGAATGGACGCGGGTCCGAATTCCGCACATGACTATATTTTTTTCTCGTAATTTGTAATTTTGTAAGGTTATTGGTTGTTTTTAATATTAATAAATTTGCTTGTTTTTTTAAGGTGGAGAAGCATCGCGCAGTGGCATCCCGGACAGCCATCCCTCGGCACCGAGGTCCGCGCGTGCGTCCCGGGAAGAACCGAAACAAACAACCCAAGGACAAAATGGCGCAGCTGGCTGCTTATTTCGTCTAATTCTATCTAATAGCTCGCTAGAAATTGTTTTCCGTTTGAGAGTTACGCTGGTCTGCCGGTTGGGTTCATGTGTGTAGGCAAGTTGTCTAGATTGTCAGTCTCATTTTAGATAGCTTGATAAGATCTTCGAACTCATAATGACCTTACCAAGAGGTGAGTTAGTGGTCAAACGGTCAGCCAGCATATGTAATACAAAACCCCGGTAACTTTGCCTTCGAGAATATTATCAATATTAACACATTTTGTTACTGTTATAAGCTAAATATATTTTGCTAAGAACCTGATAAAGCAAAGCTATTTAACATTTGTCAGCTCCTTAACGCGATACGCCCTATTGTCATTACTATGGAAAATCGACTCCGTTTTGGAGGACATTGGCCCTAAAATTATAAACAGCATTATTAGCATTATTATTAATGAAGTCATGAACTGGACTGAATTTTATTGCAAGCCAAGTGAAAGCTATCAAATCTTTGCTTGCTCAAGTTCCGCGGGAATATTTGTCATATAAAACTATACAAATGTTTGTTTAACAGTCCATACATAAAAATACTAAGAGGCGCGGCAGCTATACTAAATAAAATCTATACATACATCAAATCATGCCTCTTTCCCATAGGGGTAGGCAGATACCACAGATTTCCACTTGCTACGATCCTTACAAATTTCTTTCGCTTCATCTACACTCATCAATCCTTTTATACATAGCGTCGGTTTAGGGTACTCCTGAACTGGCCTTTTTTTTCAGATGGTCTTCAATCTGAATGATCTTATAGTAAAGTTGTATTGATCTGTGTTAAGCATGTAGAATGGCTTAGCAAATTCAGGTCCTAATAATACTAATTTATTTATAATATAATATTTATAGCTGTATTATTTGTTTTTACGTTTAAGTAGCGAGATCTTACTTTATTTTATGTATTTAATGAAGGTTTTATGTCTTTGAAAATAAATCATTTTAACAACATTTGCATATTTAATTTATAATAAATATATATCCTTTGAATCATAGAACGAAGTAAAACTTAAATGTTGATAGGAATTGTGTGATATATAGTTTGATATTTAGCGCCACTGCACTAATCCTCTCCAAACATTTATAATAGCTTATAATATATAATAGATATGTAGATGCTGAAAGCCATTTAAAAGATTCTACTAATAAATTAAGAGAATTAATTTAATCGAGTAGACTAAATACTGAGAAAGGCAAAACAGATATACAACATTTGCACAAGAATAGAGTCTATTATATACATTAGTTATGGGCAGCGGTTACCGTTTAAAATAAGGCGGGCCAAGTGCTTGTTCCGACACAATACCAAAATCGTCGATTCTTGGTATTGATTTTTGGTGTACAAATAAAACAAACAAAACATTGAAGTCTTCATTTTATTGTGAAGGGTATCACCTAATATAATGTAGGTATAAGTACAATATGATGTAAGCTTATTATATATTACTGTATTTCTCGGTACAATAACGTGTGAATTTCGATAACATATAATTAAGTGAGCTCATCATTACTGTAGTTAGGTTATTTTTTATCTGACAATCGCGTGTTGTTTTACGTAGGATCTTTGAAAAAGCTAACATACAATCTCTAGATACCTTCTGAAACGTGCTACTAGGAGGATGAAATGTGTCAAAAATCCAACATGGTGGATCAAGATGGCTGCCATATGACGTTGTTCGACCAGGGTATTAATATTAATCCGCAATGAAGTAAGGTCGTAAAATTTATTATGGGTATAATGGTGAAATCGTTGCGTTGTGTCTATGGTCACACATTCAAAATTCAATTTATTTTGTTATATACATACGTAAACAACTTCATACATTTCGACAATTGTTTCAACCATTCAGAGCGCACATTAATAATCCCGACAGAGTAACTAAGAGTTGTCTAAACCAAGATTTGGAAATATAATTAAAATAGATTTCAAATTTACTATTACATACAGTCAGCAAGTTTTAGACGGTATTCGGAAAGATAGTGTTATTTGAGACTGTTATGAGCATAAACATAATTATACCTAAAGTATATTTTTAAATATGCGTATATGCTAAGATTGATTTAAAGGCAAACATTTTGTGGTTAAGCGTAACGGTGTTACGCGTTGCGACAACTTATAAAACTGTAACATCGAGTAACTGTGACTCGATGGGAAAAAATCCCATTGAGTCACAGTCTCACACGTTTTGTTTGATTGGTTGGAAACTCACATTTATGGGTTGCTGTTTTTATTGTGTTGTTAACTTGTTTCAAAGACCCAACGTTGATCCGATATGAATGAACCAACATTACAGACATGCATTATTAGTATAAATAAGATGTCCATTTCATATTCAACCTCTAGTTCACTATGAGATCAGCTGCATTATTTCAAAATCAACATCTAGCTCATTTCACAGGCACTTTCTTTTAATGGCTTTGCTATAAATGGCTTTCATGGCTTTGGGTCATGCGTATTGTCGTGACTCATATTCTGCAATGATTTTCTATTTGTAAAGTGGAAATATATTTTAGCTTCCTAAGTTTAGTTCTGATCGAAATACCCTTAAGGAAATTAGAAGTTTTTGAAAGATGTGCATCTCTCTCTGCCTTTGATTACAGAAAATTATTCATAAAACCTCTTTTTATTCATTTCGAAAGAAAAAAAATCTGTTAGTATAGTAAAAGTCATAATAATACATGCTTCTAAGTACATTTATAATCAAACAAGTGCCTGTGAAATAAGTTTTTACAGATGCTATCATTTATTATATTATTGGTTCAAAAGGAATGTTAAGGAATATCAAGCGGCCATATAATTAATATCATAAAAACAATTAGATTTATTTACATAAGATACAGTAATATACAGACAATATGACATATCGGAAAAAGTGAAAATGTCCTTTTGTATGACACTATTTATTCGTGAAAAAAATAGTATTATACGAAAGATTCAACCATATTCCCTCTTTTCGACTAGTTTTAGTATATCATACTATAATCGGTTGAAATAATAGCGAATTTGTGCCAATTTCTCTATTAGATATCACAGATTAAGCCAATATGAAGTGCTTCAGTATAATATATTTATAAATATTTACATTATATAGGCGTTGGAATTGGTCCAACATAGGGCCTCCGATAATGAAATAGGCGAACGATGGTGCGCAGTTTAACAATAGCAGTTAGGACAGTATAAATGTTCCCAATCACACACTCAATGATGCAACCAAGGCTGCCATTCCACTGAAGAGGAGAGGAGCAGAACGATGTAGAATCAACCAATCGAATCACACTAAAATCACGTTTCTGTTTCATGACGTGAACTTTGTGCATTTTTATTGGTTGATTCCGCATCGCTTCGCTTTTCTCCGTTACAGTGGAGTGGCAGTGTTAGTTCCGGCCAAAGACGTAACTAGGGTATTGGTCACGAGGTATTATGACTACCGCTTTGCAGGCAACCAATAAATAATGACTAATTAAAAATAGGAATAATTTATAATTTGCTGGTTGTTAAGGTAATTTGACCAACACTGTTTTTTCTCAACAGTGGAGCGTTTTATATCTAATAGGCCAAGTACACGTGTAATTATGATTGTGTGTGTAGAATCATACCATATCTATGCCCTTTTCTATACTGTATGTCTAAAACAGATGAAAAACTTATTACGACATAGAATTAAACCACATTAAGAGTTGATAACTACATCCTTTTATAAACCGTTTATAAAATTTATAAATGCGAAATAAACAGAATGAGTGGATTAGAGGAAATTAATAGGGGAATTTGAAACCAAGTTGAATAATGCAACCGATGAGAACTTCATAGGAATTAGTTTTCAATTTGCATTAGATGAATTTCATAAAAAAACTCGAGGAAAAACAGTCATCAACACCAAAAATGTACTTTTAATATATGTCGTAATTATTTTTAATTGCAATTTTGACAATAATAAATAATGATTGTTACAATACCTACATAGGTTGATCCTTTACAGAACGTAGGTTTTGTTTCTCGATACAAACCAAAATCCACCCCTACTAGTACCGTCCTTACGTTGTACTCGTATTTTGATAAACAGGGTGGATACGATTATGGCGAATTAATAATTCTGATCACTAGAAGTATTGTACATTTATATGGATACAAAAATATCCCTACTTTATGAAAAAATGCCTTTTTTGGTTTTCCCAAGATTACTACTTCTGACATGTCAGGTGACAAGGTAATTATAGTTGCTTTAAAAAAATGCTCTAATGAAAGCATTCTGTATCAATACTTCTTAGCAACAAAACTTAAATAGGTGTCAAATTTGGTCACATGGAGAATAAATACATTATCTATTTAAATTCATCTAAGTGCCGTGATTATGTGAAACCTACAGCGTGAAAATTACGCATAACAAAACTATATAAAAAATATAAAAAGCAATATTTACCAAAAAGGAAAATAATAGAACAGGATCGGAACATGTGAACAAAGGTACGTCAAGTTATTGCCAATAAAGAGTACATAGGGACAAAAGTTTCATACAACTATACACTAGAACTGTGTACACTAGAACTAATATAGGGCACATATTCATAAACGAGCAATTATTCGTTACGATGTTAACCAGCATACATCTATTCAACCGGTACCAACACTCTCGGCCGCCGAATATTTTTGGAAATACTTGTGAGTGCCGGTGGATTCCCAACATGTCACACCTAATCCGGTCACAGTGTGACTCATTGGGATTTTTTCCCATCGAGTTACACTGTTACCCGAGGAAATGAAACTGATCCATACGCGTACCTACACCGTCGAAAGTATGCCATACGCTCTAATGACCCATACAGTTATGTTGATACAGGGATTAAGGAGTTCACAATATTATTAGATGACTGATTGCAGAGCCTAATATCAACTCCTTGCTGGCCGATGTATATGTAATCTAATTCTAGATTTGCCCGAACAACATCTTCGACCACATCAACACCTACCATCAGGTGAGAGAGTCAAAGGCTAACCTATCAGGCACTAAAAAAAAAGTAGGAGTAGCATGCTCACATATTCCGTCCCTCTATTATATCCTCACTCCAATCGCACTGATATGCTTCAAGACTTCACAACTCCAATCCAAAATGAATTTATCGTCCCTCGGACTTAGTAAATTCTCCAAATAATTATATATTTTACTAAATAATCTTATAATTATTAATATAAAACACTTTAAAAATGGGATGGCTAGCTGAACGGTATTCTGTTAACCGGAATTTTGACTAAAAACATAAAATTAAGTACATATTATTAAGCATCAAAACGTTTGTTTTAAATATGGACATAAATTATCTGTAATGAATGTCGTTTATATTTATAAATAAATTATTTATAAAATAATAATTAAATCATATGAATATTATACATTATTCTTTTTGGGCACATTTCTATTAATAACAGATACATTCTGTTAATCACTAATTCCGTAATCTTAGATTCGCTGTACATAAGTTTTTTTAAATCTAAACAAAGGAACACAAATCTTTAATTTACATTATTGTGTAGGTTTCTTTTTTACTTGTTTATAATATCGGGAGAATGAAGACTTAAATACGGATTTTAAAATATAATTATTACGGTTGTGCATACATTTTATCTTCGACATATGAACTACAGTATTATCTATTATGCGCAAAACTCTAGTGAAAATGCGCTCGTCGCATTGTCTGTACATTTAATATTTTCTTTTTTAACTGAGATTCACATTTTGTAGAAAATATTAAACACCCAGTGATGTTTAAAGTTAAGTATATATTCACTATGTCTAATATAATTATTTTAATCTCACTGATTCATTTGATAACATAATTATATTCTAATAGCTTCATATTTAGCGATTATATTTACATTACCAAATACTCTTCCAACATTGAAATATATTATAATGTTTTATATTTATTATTAAAAGCAATGCTGTCATTTTATTGTTCAAACTTTCAAGTCCTATTTATAACATAAAAGAATATATAACAACTCTTTTACAATAGAAATGTTTTGGTAATTGTTTACCTACAATTTATGAACGTACTCTCAATAAATAGGACTTTACCATATATAATACTAAGCAGAGTTTAGTTATATTCTGCACATAGGTAGGTATATAACTTAGATAGGTAACCTTAACAACTAATATGTGATTTAAAATTCGTTATTTTGCTTACAACATAGATTCGCGTACGTTAAATAATGAGTGTTAATTCTTCAACCAATATGTGTTTGTCCTAAATTGATTTTTAACTTTTTTTTTTTTTTATGTAAATCAATGGTACAATAGTTTTCGCTTCTCAAAGTAATATAATAATTATGTTTAAATATTAATAATGTATTTTTTCTATTGCTTAGATTTTATGCGTATTTCATGTAAACAAGCAGAAATGTTATACTCGTTATGTAGTATATACATTGATGTGGTTTAATTAGGGTTTGTATAGTAGTGTTATTCAAGAAATTAATAATAAGTAACTATACAGTTTTTAATTCTATGTGGGACGTTCAGCAATAAAAAATAAATTTATATTTTTATACTAGTGCAAGCTATCCCTTGAGATAATTATTTCTTTTAAACGTCGATTCTTACATTTCAGACGTTGATATCGTAACAATTGATTTTATTAAGTTATATGTTTTATTAACATAATCCCTACAAGAGAGACCAGCTCATTTGATAATAATACTGTTAAACAAATTAATTTATAATTAAACTTGAAAAATCTATGGAAATACCTGAATCCAAAACCAAAATAATTTCTCTGTGCTGTGCAAAGCAAACCAAATTTTCATAGAACAAAAAATGACATCATTGCTTCATTTATTTTATTGTCATAGAATATATCTACATTTACCTGATTTACATAATAAATTGTACCCTAATTATTTTGGTCTTGGATTATGGTACTATGTACAGACTATATTCTTCTATATATGTTATGTAAAGAGTAATATTACAATATATTCTGTAAGTATACATGAATGATAGAGTAAATAAGCTACGAATAGCTTATATAATATTGAGCTTCTGAAGTATATATTATATTTTAAGTTTTCACTATTTAAAGCTCTTAGATTTCATTTCATGCGAATTATATCGCATCGAATATTAATGCCCATCTGGAATAAAAAATCGTGTCATAGAGATTTGATAATTCAACTAAACCATCTTTTATGTTTTATATCGTGTTTGATAGTATAAACATACAAAATGGCTACACTTACTATATTAACAAATCTATAATACACAATGATCTATGTCCAATGTTAGGGAACGTATAGGATAATTTATAGAGATAACAACTAATAAATTGGTATAGACTGACTATTATAGATATTTAAAAACAAAAGCTTTGCTTTTGGCAATTTCGCACAAGGTTTACATCTAGTCAAGGTCCGTTTCCGACGTTACTGTTCTTAACACTCACTTATGAGTTAGTCAGGAAGGTCACTTAAATATAGTCACTGCACAGTGTTCTATAATATAATTCATAGTTCATATTCTTTACTACTTCATAAGATTTGAAACCAGCACTATAATTAATCATCAGGCCTTAGAGAAACCAGCAACGAAACTTCTACACTTCGGCATCAGACAAAAAGTATGGTTACAATTAACATGTTATATGGTCCACACTTGAACTTTTTCTGCCACGACGCACCAACTGGCCTGGTCGTAGTAAGACGATACGACGTGGAGACTTTCCACGTATTTCTCAATGAGTTGGTCGAGTTCTCCTCTCTTGAAGACATGGTAGTAACGGTGATAGGTGACCGCTCCTCCTTCTGAAGGAAGGCTGTCTGAACCGTCACTAAGGGAAGGTAAAAGGGGGGCGTGGGGTATCGCACGAGCGGGAACCGGGGGCACGGTAGCTGTGTCTTCTGACGACGATCGGGTTTCCAGCTTCCGTTCCTTGGAGCATTCGCTATATGATGGCAGAGAAGCTAAACTTGCACAGCCTAAAGACGCAGTGCTTCCAGTCTTGTCTCTACGACTCCAATCGCTACCGGCGTAGGTGTCGCTTGATTCGATTGAGAAACCCGATTTGAGAGGTGCAGTACTGTTGCTTGAACGGGATGTTATTGATTCAGGGCTAATCTCCATCTTTTCCAGGTCGCTAGAGTCCGTGGACTGACCCACTTTTAGTGAAGATCTTTTGTCGGTGCTCGTGCAGAGCGAGTCAACGCTTATTTCAGATTCTAATGAATACCCCGTTTCGAGCGATTGGCTTGTATCGTAAGTGCCTGAGTCGATTGTGATTTCGGGATTTCCGTTGCTTGAACAAATAGCGCTGTCATCATCAGGGTTTTTGATGTCGCACTCTGGTAATTTCTCATCTGTTATAGGTTTTGCAGGGTATTGAATATTGACACAGTTGTTAAGAAGCAGATCTTCATCACTTGTTACTTTCATGGATTTCTTGAGCTCTCTGTATTTGTTTATGATAGGATCCACGTCTTTTGATCTCTTTTTGCTTTTTGATTTTGTGCTACACTTAGGGAAAAGTTTATTGATATCTGTTTCTTGCACGTCGTTGAGAGATGCGATATATTTATTACGCTCTTGTATTTCATGGCTAAGTTTGCTCAACCCTTGCATTTCTGTACTAATTTTGCTAATATAAGGATCCTCCAAGTGTTGTAAGCTGTCTGATAGTTCATCCAATATCTTTTGCGTGTTTCTATCTTCTTCTTCTCTCTTAAGTCGAAGTGAAATACTTTTCTCACTACTACTACTACTCGGCAGATCGAAATCTTCTTCGTTGATGCGCTTAGAATACTGATCAATTTCTTGTAAAAGTTTTTCACTCAGCTTTTCGGCGAATTCTGTTAAATGTTGACTACGTTCTTGGTCCGGAGGCCAATCATCTTCCTTGGCTACCATATCAGATTTACAAGTAATAAGTGGTTCATTCTGTATTCTATTAAAACTCTCTGACTTCGAGATTGATTTCTCTGAATCAGTGCTAGATATTGATATTGAATCATATGGTAATCTAGTTGGGCTTTTGTGGCTTTTGGTCAAGTTCTCATCCAAAGATCGCCCTTCTGGCCTGTTAGGAGACAATCTGTTCAAACTCCAGGTGGAGTTACTTATGCTGCCAAGTTTTGGAGATCTATCTTTTGATCTTCTGCCAGGTGATAGACGTTCTAAGCTAGATGAGCTACCACTAGAGCTTGTGTGAGACTGTGATCTTGATCTGTCTTCTAGTATTCTCAAATCCCCGGGTGACAATTTGTTTAAACTCCAATTGCTGCTACTACTGCTGCTTGAAGCTCCTTGAACGATTGCTATTGCTTCAGCACTTTCTAGTTTCTCGAGGTTTCTTCTTTTTGACCTTGGACTTGATTGAATGACAGCTTCGCAAGTTTCATCAAGCGAATGAGCAACTTCCGCTGCAGCTTCTAATAATGTATGTTGAGGTGGTAAAGGGGAAGGATTTTTTTCTACTGTTGGTTCTTCTCTCTTCAGTTCAATCGACACGGTTGGTAAGTCTATGAACAAAAAAAAATATGTTAAGATAAGTATTTGTCATAATAAGCATGCGTAATATAATGGTTAAAACTGTGTTGAAAAAGTATTTACACTTACCTTTGTCCATAGCTGTCTTTTTCAATTCTTCTGGGACGACACTTATGACACTATCGACGGAATCTGGCGAGGAAACACCGCTTGAGTCACTGTCCATGTCGTCTGTAGCAGGATTGAATAGTTCCAACGACATTAGAGTCGGACGACTCTTGATAACAGACTCCGCTTTACTCGTACTTCGGACAAGTGGAAAAGGCTGCCTTCTACCGAAAGTAACATTTGGTTTGTTGAGCATTTCTTTTATTTGTCGTATTCTTTCCTTTCTCTTTCGTTCGTTAGCTTTTGCGTCTAGAGTATCAGTAGTAGGAGACTTAGTAGGTTCCTTAGGTTTGTATAGTGGTATTTCTGGTAGTTCAGCAACGGTTTGCAAAGTAATTTTAGGATAAGGTTTTACATCTTGCAAAACACGTGGCTTCATCTGATTCGTCTCTTCAGTGAGTTTGTGAATTTCTGCAATATCTTTGTTAATTTCTTCTAGTAGTTTTTTAGTCACTTCAGTAGGCGTTTCCCTAGTACTTTCTTCATCTTCTTCTTTGATAGGTGGAATTGGATCAATTTCTTCAAATACCTCAATGGATATATTTCTGCTCAATATTGGAAGCGGTTCAGGCTTGGTAGTAACTTTGTCATCCGATTCTGATTTAGGCGGAGAGTTCGGTTGACTTTTTGATTGCGGCTTCATCTGTACAGTGGCTATCGTATTAGTGGTAGAATAGTTTTTTAAACTGTATTGGGCTACAAGAATCTTGTTAACAGTTGTTGGAGCTTGAACAGAATTTGGTGACCCAGGCGGCCTAATCAACGGAAACGCTTGTTTTATTCTGGGAGATGGAAGACCAGGCGAACTTTTCATCCTTGGAGATGTAGGTACTGATGATACTTTTAACCTAGGTGATGTTGGTCCAGGCGAAAGGGGTGTGGGCGACAAGGGATCACTCGATCCGTCAGCTTTTGGTACGTATATCACAGATGCAAAACTATCCTCTGAATCTACACTTGTATCACTTTGTAAACTACTATCTTTAGATGAATCTGAACCGTCTTCCTTCGAATGCCGCCTCTCAGGGTAACTTTTTTCACTGCCAGTATTATTGTCACTTGGCGTAGGAACTTCTGGGACAGGTCCATGGTTTTTCCATCCTTGTAGCATTCTCACGAACACTGTTACTTTATCTATATTCGTTGTCGACGTTTTGAACTTACTAGTGAGGCCATTTTTGAGGGATTGAAACTTTTTCGCAGTTGTAGCCGAAGTCGAAAATATTGAGTCTCGTATGGAATCTAGTGCACCCGGTCTTCGGTATAGGTACTCTTCATTCAAAGAAGCTTGTTTTTGAATATTCTTTCGCAAGCGTTCTTTTTCCCGTAACCTTTCTACGGACATCAATTCTTCATTGAGGGATGTCTGCTTGAATACGCCTGGCTTTTTTGAAGACAGCCTGTGAGTATGAATTTTAAAGTTAGGCATTTCTTCCACCATGCTTTTCATGTCTGTAGGCTTATCCAAATCCTCTTCAGCATCGTCTTCATTTATAGATTTTTTCTGTTTCACAAGTCGTGGTTTCTTTCGTGGCTCTGTGATTTCAGGAGGTGGAGTTTCTTGCGGTGGTGGTTCAGATTCCTCGACACCGAGGCTCGGTAAACTAGACCGTGACCGAATGAGTGCGTGTCTCTCAATATCTGCAATATCTGTGAGGCTTCTTGATTTTAGAGTGGAAGCGTCTGAATTTTGCGCTATCAATCGAGGAGGCAGGGCTTCATCTAGTCGTCTAAGTTCTATAGGGAGGTCAGCGGCTGGTGGTTCTAGGCGGGTGCAAGGCCTCTGCGGTACTCTTGGTCCTATTCCCCAGGATGGTAGAAAAGAACGACGTCCCGCCAGACGCTGGAGAGCTCTTCTTACAAATGAGTAACACGTTTCGTTGGGTGACGATAGTGATGACGAACCTGGTGAACCGTCCCGACTTTTCCATGGCTCCGCGTTACTGAAAAGAGTATAATGTTTTTATTACAATGAGGCACAAAGGTTCGGCACAGATAAAAATGCTAGATGCATTCGAAACTTACTGGTCATAGTCCACTGAGAGGAACCGTGGGGTCTGCGTCGGCGGGCACAGCGTCGCTGGTCGATGCCAAGGTATGAGTACATCCTGGAGATAAATAAAACAATATTATGAAATTAACTCCACTATCAGTAGTTTTACAAAAATGTGACATGTTTATGAGGGACCTATGCCACTCCAGATAAAGGTTAAGAAGAGGCTATTTTTAAAGGATTAGAAATCAATTGTATCGTTTTTTTATGTCATGTAATGATGAGACGCACAAGTCGCCCGCCTAATGCTAATCCACTTGCTTGTCCGACATACAGTAGGTAATTAAGTCTCATATGCCTGTGATTTCAATATTACTTACCAGCTCTCAAGGAGTGCTGCTGGAACACACTATTAGGTGCTTGGCGATAGATTTTCTTCTTGAGAGTGATACTTACAGGTGAAGATACATATTTAAATTATATGCAGTTCACAATAAAGAGTAAAATCCAATTCAACTTAAATCATATCAACTATCCGACTTGCTAGTGACTTACTTCACTTGGATTTTAGTTTACCACTTGAGTAGAATATCTGTTTTAAGCACCTAACGAAAATAAACTACATATGTATATGTTTATTTGATTACCGGCGGTATGCCTTTATACACAAAATACTACGATTTTGTAGAATACTAAGATTTTGTAAAATACTACGAACTATATACTACAGCTACTACAATAAATGCATATAGACAACCTATAAGTCATTACAGACTTCCAGACAGTCCAAATGCTCTAGCCCACTACCAGTTGGCAGCGTGCTCAACATGCTGAGAGCATTGCCCCGTTGAATTGCAATGCTTATTCGTTGAAATAAAATTAAATAAAATCCATTACAGCTGCAATGTCACCGTCTTGCACCATCGCGCTCGTCTCTCTGAGAAGGTAGTTCGTATGTACCCTCTCATGTATATGCCTCGTTTGCTTATTAATTTCACGGGGCTGTCTGAACAAATATTTATGAACTTCGCGACAGATATTTTATTAGCAGACAGCAGCGAACGAGAATTTTAAATATACAATAGACTTTCGCGGCTTGAAATACTATTTGTATAGTACGTTTCAGAGGAGTGCCGGGCTAGAATGTCAACCCGCATTTCTTCCCATGGGTATGGTCGTAAGAGGCGAATAAGTTTAGGAATAAGGTAAATACCGAAAGGTGGGCAGCAACTCCTTCTGAGGAACTGTTATCTTACACTACAATACATCTGCCAAGTGTGGGGATTATGACTAACCCCCCCCTAAATAGCGGAGGCTGTATTCAGCGATGGACAATCCGGCTGATACAGTACAATATCTGCCATTGTATTAGAATTAGAAGTCTTTGTTCGAGGGAAGTAGGTACTAGGATCATACTTATTTTTACCGACAAACAATAAGGTTCACTTTACCTACTATGCTCCGGTTTGAAGGGTATTAGTGCCGATGAAATGACAGACACATGAGACTAAACAACTTTATATCTCAGAGTAATGCAGGCAGGAGCGCAATGCAGTTCGCCACTTGTAACGAACTGCATCCTATAAAAGCAGAGGTTACAGCTTTACAACACCTGGACCTCGTACTTGTGATATTCATGATAGAATTTAAAAAAAAGTGTCGGTAATTTTATCGCGTTTTCTTGTGTGCACCACCGATTCTGTGTACAGTGTACACAGTACGTGGATAGTGGAACACGATGAAAAGTGTCTGTGTGTCTATCATCAGATAGGTACTTACTACTACATCGAACAAAGGCAACAGTAGACCAACCTGAGAGTGGAAGTTCCGTCCCTCGTGCTCCATCGCCCAGACAGTGAGCAACAGCCTCCCACCGATCCTGGTGACTCTGGCCAGCTCTCTCAGGGCCATCGCGCGCCTCTCGACCGTCGCGAAGTGGTGCACCACAGCGATGGATAGCACCGCGTCGAACGACTCATCGCGGTACGGTAGGCAAAGGTTGTCGCATACCACCACCTGGAATGAATAGTTTGTATCGTGATTTCATATTTAGCAATTTTTTTATTTAGCACTCTGTCACCTTGAAATTATGATTTGGTCGTTGGTTTTCGGTGACTATGATGAAGTTTAAGTTCTAGATTATTATCAATGGAAAGCTTTAGAGGAGGCTTATGTTTGTCCCCTTGGGAAGACGCAGCACAGGGACAGAACGACACGGCTTATGCTTCGACGAATGCGGGAATAATTCTCGTTGAAGGATAGGGTATAGAAGAAAAACAGGAGGCCGATTAGTCTTAGTAAGAATATCATTTTAAAGTAGAATTAGGGGATATTATTGTATAGGTAAATATTCTAATGTATGTTATTCGGTAACGTTTGGGTATATATTATATAACAAAAGCTTTATATATTTTAATACTAACTTTCTCTCTCACTAGGTATATCTGTTTCCCGCGACTTCGGCACTAGACTAAGGGTAAAATACCAGATGGTGGGCAGCAGCGCCGTCTTAGAAATTGTTATCTTACACTGCGATCTCCAAGACGTCTGTCAAGTGTGGGAATAGTGGCAAACCCACGGGGTGTTAATGCGAGAGGCTGTGTTCGCTTACGACATTTACTTCTAAGTAACTGCGGGGCCCTAGCGCGGTGCGAGGGACTAGTCGTCTAGTAATACATGACACTCTGGATATAAGTCCAAAACAACGCATGATATCGATTGATCTCTCCATTATCTAAAAAAAATGGTACAATACAAGATTGTACCATTTTTTTATAAGTATTATTAACTTGAGAGTTATGAGCCTCGAAGCATTTTCATATAAAGTTTTCGAGGCTCATAACTTTCAACTTAATTGCCTTTTTAAAATTTCCTTACGATATAAGCCTAGATAATGATGAGATCAATCGATATTATGCTTAATTCTGGACCTAACATCTCAAATAAGGGAGTGATCCTTACGACGTTTGTATGGCGAAGTGACCGGCCAGTTCAACCTTAAGCCTTTAGTTAATTAAATAGATATAGAGAAGGACTCCACCTCATTGTTGTGATGACGTGCGTGCGCCGCTAGCCTCGTGCACCTGTCTCCGCCCACCGCGAACACGGACGGATTCACGTTCAGGTATTTACCGTTACCGCATCCTGAAATTACCAAACATAATACCAGTGAGTATAAGATAAATGTTGCCTAGGTATGTAGACAACTATAATGACAAGAGGTGCGGGCGACCTGCCGTCACAATTAGCCGTTGTCCTACCTGTAAGAACTCAAGTCACATTGGCGGTGGCAGGCAACGCAAGGCTATTTAGTAACAAAGAACCTATCCTTTGTAGGTCTGGCCGGTAGCGGGGTGCATACGATTCCCAAATAATGGTTGCCGTGAAGCAAGCCAAAATGTGTTGCACTATCATCCAATATAAGAGGACTAAGGGTAAGGAAATCATAACTCAAAATAAAAATGAATACAGTCCCGCACCAACTTATATCTGTTCAGGCGACAAAAAAAAGAACTACAACATTCCTTCAAATTGTGACAGTTTGTAGTTGATTTCCTTGACCAGGTTTACGTACAGTAGCGCCCTCGAAAACTGCACAGTTAAGTTGGTGGTACTATAAGACGGTTTTTAGAAGTGTAGTCTATGGTTACATGGTTCTGGGGGTATAGGCTCTTGTAACGAGCAGTAGGTAAATTGCAAAACGAAGGTCGTTAGATCGTTTTTCTGGATTCTCTTTGCATCAAACTCGACTCTGAATGACCAAGGGAACACCACCGACTTTACCGCGGTATAGGTACCTATCTCCCAGAAAAGTTAAGACCGTCAAACATTGTTCTGCACCTTTTTGTTTAGGTACTATTAATTATTAAACTGATCTTAAGACGGGAAGGTAGTCTCGAATTCTCATACAAAAAGAGAAAACGTTTCTACCCCCCAGTCAGTCTCGTATCAAAAAAATATCTCAATCTATAATGTAGTATACAGTAAAATCAGAAGTTTACTCGCAGTTCCTTCTTCAATCATTGATGACCGAGCGGTAATGGATATAGGCTGCCGTACCGCAGCTCCACGGTTGGATCCCCATATCGGCGTGAGCTTCACCGCAAGGTTTAAGGGCATTTTGTGAATGCTCACCTGGCTAGCTATAGTATGTCTCAGGGTAATGAGCGCAGTGCAGTTCGCCTATTGTGACGAAATGCAACTCCCATATAAAAACCTACGTAGTATCTTAACTGCTACTAGTATATTTATTTTTAGTACCTTCCCACCTATTTCGAAGTCCTAGCTGACTCAATAATAAAAATGCTATTGCTTTAATGAATTCTAATTATTATGAAGCGCTCGTAGCGATGTTTGCTTAGCCGTTCTTAACCAATCAGCTCAGTTAAGCAACGTCTGCCGCGGTCATGACTTGGATGGGATGACCGCTAGTAACATTGCTACCTGAGCAGTTCCGTGATTTGGAGGGCACGTTAAGCCGTCGGTCTCGGTTGTTGTCTTAGGATGGCAGTCGTTATATCACGGTGGTAGTCATTTTGCGAATTCTTGCCTGGCTAGACACCACCCGCAATTAGAAAATCTGTTGCCAAGCACCTAACGGTGTGTTCCGGCAGCTGTCCTTGAGAGCCAGTAATATTAGGTTAGCCTGAACAACATCTTCGACTACATCATCACTTACCATCAGGTGAGACAGTGGTCAAAGATTATCCTAACAGGTATAAATAAAAAATAAATAAAAGATGTGGGATTAAACAGCTAAAAAGAGATCCTATTCGCTATATTAGGTCAGAACTCTATAACCTGACCTGAGGTTGTAGTTTGTACTCGTATAGCGTGGGTTGAACATTTGCACTCTAAAAAATGACATTTATATACGTTTGCTTTATTCATGAAATTTTTACTATTTTACATACATGACATTGCATGTGGGATGTTAGAAAATCTTTGTAAATGTATTCAAAGAATTGGCGTCCGACGTGGGACTTTGACCTGAGATGTCTATTATAGGGTTCCGTACCCGAAGGGCAAAACGAAACACAATTCACGAGTCTGTTTGTTCAATTGTCCGTATGTCTCTAGCTCATAAATGGAATGAGTAACAAACACATCCTATCGAGGAATATTGGGCAACAAAGGAATATTAATAAACTATTTTTCTAGCGAGCTCCTAAGAAAAAAAAGCTTCTACTTAAGAAGGTAGCCAAAATATCTTTTTTTATTATAACTCATTCGTACGAAAATATTTTTTTATCTAGACATATAACTAAAAAGCGGCTGTCAAAGTTGTAATTTTTAGACAGTTTTTATTAATAAGCAGATCTCGAATCTTAATTAGTTAAGAATCTTAACAAAAAGATCTTAACCGACCTTAAGTATTTCTCTCATATATCTATTTTTTCCTATACCTTGTTATGTGTGATTCTGTTTATTCCTCAAATATGAAAAGTCAATAAACAAATTCTAATCTGAAAACATTCTTGCAATACTGATAGTATTATGCTTCGACAGTCTACATCATTCTGAACATTTCCCTATCAATGTTTTCAATGAACCTTACTTCGATCACATTCCAAATACACAATATCAGTTACGTTACGCCTAATGCTTTGCATCACTGTGATCCAATGGATCAACATAAACAAGATTGTCCTCAAATACATGTTTACCAAATTCACGACTATTCCGTCGAGGTTGCGGAAACATACCTCACCTCTACGCCTACGCTTTGACATTTCACATTTTAGCAGACATGTTGGCACAAGTTATTCTGTGCATTCACGATCCCCAAGAGATATTAGCTAATTATGCCGTCAAGTTAACAGAGGATTATATTTTACAAGATGGTGTGGGCAGAACACACAAGCAAAAACATTTCAAAAGGACCTGCGCAATATGTAGGTAGTCAGACAACTTTATAATAATAAAGAGAATTCTGTATAGTTTTTATTGTATTTTTCGAATGCGTGGGAGTTTCTGAACATAACACCTACGCTCTACGGTATAATATTTCTTCGTGCTCAGCTGTTCTAGAAACAAAGTTCCAGTTTTAAGTTTTAAAGCGATTTTTCTTGTAAAAGACATTCAGCAAACCGTCAGCAAAGAATTTCTTTGCAAAAGTTTCATATACAAGACGTTACCAGTGGAACTGATTACTTATTTTGTTTATTGAAAATGTACCAATATCGACCTATCCACATCTATACGAACTAATATTAGGTATAACGAGGAAAGATTTGTATTTTTATATGCAACGAATAAACTTAAAAACTACTGGACTGATTTGGAAGAAATTTGGTATGGAAATAGTTTGAAACCCGGGGAAGGACATATGTATGCAATAACGCATGCTCTGCGGATTACTTTTCAAAATTACAAATTTACGAGAGGAAAAATTTTTCGCAGATGACTTAAATTTTTCGTATCGTAAATTTGTAATTTTGTAACATAGGATAGTTTTTGTCCAACAAAAAGAGGTTAGTGGTTTGCGCGGTAACCAACACACGCGCGGGCGGAGCTGCGACCGGAAAGCTAGTACTATATACTGTCATGAGTTTTGTCGCACTCCCAGTGCCATTACTAAATTGGCTGTGTTATTTTTGATACACGTGCATAAGAAGAACCTACCCCTAACTACATAACGGCGCATAATCTCCGCTATCTAGTTTACTTATTTTGGAAATATAATATTATTTAAGTAAATATACAAATTAACCAACCGTATAAGTTAGTTATAAGTCACGGGAGGATGCAGAACCGTAATTCTATGCCTTCCTTAGTTTAAGATGTAGGTAAACTTGTTGTAGTTACAATGGTAGTGACCGAGCAACGTACCGACACCGCATACGAAAATGTCCGGCTCGAGGTTTGAGAAAACAGTGCGAACTAAGTTATAAGTCCACTTGACGCCACAATCGTTATTTTTGTTCATTTTGACCACATCAAAAACATAACATTTATATGAACCATAGACACAAAATGTGGTCAAAATTATCTAAAATAACGCGGTAAGTGGCGTCAAGTGGAATACGCCTTAAGTAATATATACAGGCTAGGAAGTATACTTCATTCTCTTACGAACGTGACGTAGAAAAAGGCTTCTATCTTCTGGACCTTCCTACTTTGAGTGACAGCCCTACAATGACGTCTACAGACCGACATCGTAGGCGAGACTACCGCATACTGAGCTCGTACAAATCGTGACCGATGGCACGAGTTGTAGAACCATACTTTAAGCCTCTACTGAGGGTTTTGATATCTACTGACCAACGTCACAGACGAGACTGCCCGGCTCGAGGTCTGAGAGGAAAGCGCGAACGCCGGGCGCGGGCGGGCGCGGCGCGTCATCGCCTTCTTCGCCGGCTTGCTCGTACACGTCGTGTACGTAGGCGCGCTCGAGAGCCGCGCCGCGCGCCGCGCTTTCGCCCGCGCCTGCCTCCGCCTCGGCCACCGCGCCCGCGGCCGCGCACCCATCCGCCATCACCGGACTGCCATTGCACGCTGGAACAAACAGACAAGATGCGTTACACGAGAACTTACATAAATGGTCAATACTCAATACTCAATTATTTATTACATATGTAGCTACATGCAGGTCTTATTTAACATGTTTGTGTGTGTTATACATATCATATGTATCTATAAGGGTATATGGCAATGGAACGGAACGATCTATTTTTATATAATTCATATTATCGTTGAAGAATTCGTCTAAGGTATAGTAACATTTAGATTCAAGTACCTAAGGATTTTAGGTATTGAAACATTCTACCTTTTCAATGTCTTTTAGCGTGTTGGGCAGCTTATTGTGCCGGTTCTGTACATTTCTAGATTGGACTTTGGTTTTATCAGTTTATGCCTATATTGTGATCGAATATCACGTATCTTGGACTCTTGTGTAATGGTATTGGATTCGTAAGAGGCAACGCAGGGTAAATACCAGAAGATGGACAGCAGCGTCTTCTGAAGAACTACAATCTTACACTGTGATTCCCAAAACGCCTGCAAAGCGTAGGGATTATGGTAAGCGCTTCTTAATTAGGGAAGATCTTTGTTCAACGTTGGACGTCATCCGGCTGTTGCTTGAAGTGTAAGATCTTATTGCAATCTGATAGAAATGAGTACCTATGAGGTGCAAGTTCTATATTGTCTCCTCCATGAGTTGTCTATAACTACGACTAATAGGTAACCAATGAACCGCAATATATCCTTATTCGGTAAGGAAATTATAGGAAAATGTTTTTTTTTAAGAATACTCAGGGTCAGTTCTTTCAAAATCTTGTGTGTTCTATAAGTTGTTATTGCATTGTTGAAAGTGACGGTAAGGGGATCAAAATCTTGTAAGTAATATCATAATGTGATAGATGATTTTGAAGCGCTCGTAGCGAAGTTTTCTTAGCTGTTCTTAACCGATCAGCAAAGTTATGCAACGTCGCCCGCGGTCATGAGTTGGATGGTCCACCGCTACCATCAGGTGAGATAGTGGTCAAAGGCTAACCTATCAGGAATAAAAAAAAACTGAAGAAAAGGGTACTTAAGTACATTTATCCCTGAAATTTTATGTGGCCATATCTGCGTGCGCCTGTTTAGGAGTAGGCCATCGTCATCGTAATCCCAAAGCTTGGCAGGCGTCTTGGTGGTCCCAGGGAGTAGGTATGTGATTAAGGGTATTTATTTCAAGGAGCATAAAAGCAAAGATCATTGCTTCTTAACATCAGTAAGGCCCATATTGGGTAATAAATAAATCTAAAAGATGAGATCGGTCTAAAATGCAGTTTTTTTTAAAGATCAACTTTGAGATGCAATTATTAATATGAACCTAAAACTCAATCATAAGGTATCCAACCCACCAATCATATGACAGATATATGTCGGTACATTAGAGGTTTTAAACAAACGAATGTCAATGTAAAAAAGCAATGTAATGCTTACTTAAAACAAATGTACCGGCAAAGTCAGTAGAATTAAAACAGTACGCGGCCCGCGGGGTGACCTGGTGACCCGCTCGTTGTCCCGGTATCCCGGCATCCCGGGACAACGCTACCTATCACCGACCCATAAATCCCGACATTTCTTCGTGACTCTCGCTATAAACACAGTAAGTGCACACTACGTGTTCTTTTTATTTTATAGAAGAAGTTTTTTTTATCAGATTCCTGTTGTATAGGAAGCTTATATGAAACCTATAATGGCTTTGTTGATTATTGCATGACGATGAGATGAAACTAACATGTAAGTATGTACATATGTTTGTTTCTTTCTTCTTTGACAGTACATAAAAATATATGAAATTGTTCTAAGGTGCGTTCTGCACCAAATCTTATAACTGTATCTGCATTATATTACCCAGCGGCATGCCTCTTCCGTGTGGCCCCAAATAGAACTCTATTTCGTTTAAAACAAAATCCCTCCAAGTAAATAACCGCGACAACGTTCGGAATGGCTTCGTGGATCGGAATAGCTGTTGTATAAATTGCTATCGCTGAGCTATGCAGATGTTTAGCGTAGCGCGAGGTTCCTTCGTAGAGCTATATTTTGTACATTATCGAACGAGGAGCCTAAATACCTTATATTTGAAAGAAATTGCCAGTATCTACTTTAAACTACCGTACACACAAACGCCAGTTATAGTACCACCAACTTAACTGTGCAGTTCGCGAGGGCGCTGCTGGTCAAGGAAATCAACTACAAACTGTCACAATTTGAAGGAATGTTGTAGTTCTTTTTTCTGCCGCCTGAACAGATAAGTTGGTGGGACTGTAATTAGCAATTAAATGTTCTGTTTGTGCTGATTTTGACAGTATGTAATGCAAATTAGGTTTAAATGACGTCTGAGTACGCCATTGGGAGTTCTTTTTGGAAATTTGATGCGATGATCCGCAGATATCGAGTTTCTAGATATTGATTCAATGATTACTTACTTACTATAAATATTGACTATTGTGATGACAATGACATGGCGATGATATTTTTGAATGTAGAGCGTGGATGGACGCGGATCCCATATATACATTAATATAATTTTTTTCTCGTAAATTTTTTATATTGTGATCATCAATGTAGTCAAAACCAATAAAAATCGTATTATTAGGGATAATTCAAATACTAATCGTCAGATCTCTTCTGAAACTTAAATGGAAACACATGACAAGCACCAGCTATCGAATATAAAAAAAACCATCAAAATCGGTACACCCTGTAAAATGTATTAGGTAACAGACACATTACAAAAAAACAAATAGTCATATTAATATAGGCGGTTATATATATATATATATAAGGTATTCTGTTTCCCGGATACCGACGTCATCCCGCGGTGTAAATAATGGGTACCCACCCATGTGATATGGTATGGTGAAAACTGTTATTAATTAACGATAATTATTGTCCAAATAGATTAGGATCGAATGATTATGGAAGCGGTTAACAAAATAAAGTAGTAATATGAAGAAGGAGACTCCTACCCATTTATAAAATTGCTAATTTTCTTAAAGGCAGGAAAATTTGGATTAAATATAATATAAATTGAAGATATGGAAGACCGAAGCGTGTTTAAAAGATGAATTGAGATGACCAGGACTGGAGAGAATTAAGAGGGTGACAATTATTCAATTCGGCAGAAGTAGATAAGTATCAGTATATATAAGTAACGTTCTGTGATTTTGGTGGGCTCTCTAGACCTGTGCCGATAGGTCTTGTCGGATTGTCTACAACAGTCTGCTTCAACTTTCAGTATCTATGGTCAATGAAATACAAGGAAATGGGGACATTGACCGGGATGTAGTACTTGGGATCACGAAAGGATGGATTAAATTGTGAAAGATTATGACAATATGACTGTGACGCATGGATACCCATTGATGATCCCTATATACATCGTATGGAAGGCCTGAAGATGCTTAGATAATGCGAAAAAAATAAATAGTGATATGCAAATTACATACAAATGAATTATCAAAGACTAACCTTCTCCCACGACACAACGGTGCTTAAGTGAAGATTTGGTCTAAATACTAGGCTAAACCCATAGACCCATAGCCTCTACTCTCGACCGCATCTGGTGCTCGACGGTTCACCTTAATTTAATATTGCAGTATCAATACTTGGGAAGGTTCGGTAAGTATCACAAGAAAGGGTACGTCGACGGCTGCCCGACCTAAACAGAAATTCAGCGAACTCGGTTCATAAAACGCTTGGGCGGCTGCCCACGTGGTTACCGGCCCACAGATGCGTTCTTCATCCATAGAGCCTTAACCACACTATGCGTGGATTGTGCGCATCAGCGTAGCCGCAAAACACAGGAAGAACGAGAGGAAAATGTCAGCGGGTAAATTTGGTATTATGTTATTTTGTAAACTTATGTGTCCTCGAATGGGTAATAAATATTTAAACGGAGTATTGTACATGTACAATATTAGGTAACCATAACATGTAACGTCGCTCAAACTACATAATATGAAGTTTTACTAATGAATCAAAACTCATTTAAGCTATTGCGTGGACACGGCTTTTACATGAATGGACTCCATGTTTCAGTGTCTCAATTCAAGCCTGTAATTTTATTCCTTACCTAATTCTGACTACTTTTATGCAAATTTAAGTTAACTTGTGTAACATATTACATGATATGTACAAGCTGAGTTTCAATTTTTCACTGAAAATATCACACTGAAAAGTGAAACAATGCACTTATTGTATTGCGGTATGATATATACTTATTCTATTGAGCTAGTTTTTTGTTTTTAATAACTTTAACATATGTCATATCATATCTGCAAAGTTTCTGTGTTTTGAAAATTATTCACACAGTTAACTATTGAGACTTGCCAACACATTAAATATAACAAAAAATATGTAACAATGTATTCCAATTACAATCCTTCTTAAGGTTTGGTATAATAGTGATCTCTCTATCGATAAAATAACAAATATTCATATTCTGTAAAAGTAGGGCTTTAGACAGCTTTTTCGGAATTTCCGTTGTTAATATATCGATCCCCTACCGCAATTGACTATTAAAGGTATATCGTAGAAACAATCCACAACATGATAAATTATATTTCCTTACCTTAATCGTTGTACTGGTCCAACTATGACGAATGATCTAACCACTGTCTAAGAAGTAGGTAGTTTTAAGCGAGAACTATGCTAGGACACCAAAAACGTCTGCTCGACACGTAATATGCACACACTTTGGTATAGTGTTCATTACTGTCTTTGTTTAACAAAATCGCGTGTCCCTAACTAAACGCATCGCGCACATCCCACGTTTAGTGTGCTGGAGGCCTTACGTGCTTCGACCCTTGCTCTGACGTTTTGGGTAATAAAATGTTATGCTACGTATTACAGAGTTTTGGTACAAACATATATTAAATTCATATTTTTTGTTCTTGCAGTTTTATAAGTTGTTGTCGAAAAAAATTTGCAATTAGTCAAGGGCATGGAAGTAATCAGTACTACGTAGTACTTATAACTTACATGGTCAAGGGCCATAGTCAAGTTAATATGATTTATTTAGGACAACGGCTAACGTAATGTTACCATACTCAATATTTAGCAACTATTTGCAAAATACTTATTACTGATTGCTGAAAGAGAAGAGAGATATAGGTAATAATGTAACTATGCATTTGGTAAATAAGTCTACTTTATTTATCAAATGCATACATGCATTATTTAATCCAATGCGCCAAGAAATGTGTTTGAAAATATTATGTAAACAAGTAGGTATGGGTACACCGATTTGGGTAGTCCTTAATATATTTTTTTTTTTTTTACCGGCGGTATGCCTTTATTAAGCAAATACTACAAACTATAAACAACACTACAGCTACTACAATAAAAGCATTTGGACTCATAGGCAGTCCAAATGCTCTAGCCCACTATCAGTTGGCAGCGTGCCCAGCATGCTGGCAGCATTGCCCCGTTGAATTGCAATGCTTATTCTTTGAGCCAAATAGGTGCCAGCATTTTTGCATAATTTTTATCTTAATATAATTATTTGAATCACACCTACCCAACGCTTAATTATTGTACAGGTTTCAAACATTTCATGTTTCGTAGGGCATGCTTTGGTCCCATGAAACAGCTCGATCGGGCCCACTCTACACAGATTTTTTTCAGTAAACTCAATAACTGTCTCAACTGCAGATGTGGTTTATTCTCTGGGCCCTGTGTTTCAAAGCTCTCGAGATTTACACAATTTAGTAATAACGAAATCTATGCATAGCTCTATCCCAAATTCAATGGCCATTAAAATATTTAATAAATTACCAGTAGGATTAAAAGAAGAAGAAAATGAACATACGATTGAAAAAAATCTAAAAAACCTATTAATTAAAAAATCTTATAATTCTATTGACGAATTCCTTCAAGAGTAATGTAGTATATTAATGATTAGATATAGACCGGCCTACTCCTTACATTGCTACACCCAAATATACACTATAACACTGTGTTTATTCAAGATCTGCATGTAAAACCACATAATTCTGCAATAAACTATTTGATTTCAAGATAGATTTTCCAGAATTCCCAAGCTTGGCAGAATACTTGTACAGTACAACAGCGGACAGCGGTTCTTCAGGCGCTGCTGCCCACCTCCTGGTGTATTTCGTTTGGTCGCCTCTTACTACTACCACCGGAAGACATAGGGGGATACAATTCTAACTCGGGACCCCACGGGGTTACAAATGTATATAGTGCGAAATTAGAACCCTGGATAAGGATCTAAACCACGTCATCTTTATCTAAACCTTATCTTCTTATTAAGAGGCTATTAAATAGACTTCCTATAAGCGTAACTCAGCAAACCCCAAGCGAGATTATGGTACCATAATAGTCGAGTGAAGGAACGTCCCTAATAACATTATTAAAGTTATTCCTAAATTGAATTCTACCCTGACAGTAAACCTAGTTAATACGTAAGTAAAGTGGGCAACTACTTGAACATTATAAAATAGACCTATGTAAGTAAGTAGGTACCTATAATAATGAAGAAATATTTATTCAAGTTTACTAGTTCTACCGTTTTTACGATAGAGCGAAAGCAAAACAAGTTGAAACAAACATGGAGTTATGCGGATCCTCTGAATAGATTCGTATGTCTATGTTTTTAGGGTCTTGTAATATTGGATGTAGGTACTAGGTCTAGAAAGTCTTTTCCGGCGGAAGATCTGAGATCGATTCCTGCCTTATAAATTATGCTTTCACCTGATATTTTCTGTATTTCCCGATGTAATAGGCGGTGAGTCTATTGCCGTTTAGATACCGACTCAGTGCCAGTCTCCAGACTACTGAATATACCTTTGTCAGAACTAAACAATTAGAGTTTGACCCTAGGACGAAACCCAGGACCTTCAAAAGCGACGTATAACGGACGAATCCAGGCAATGTGAAACTACAAGAATATCAACTATTTTATGTATTGGATTGAACTGCATTTCGTTCGCTACCCGATATATTAGTCCGTGGTGTGCTGGACTAGAATGTCACCCCCATCTCTTCCCGTGGGCGTCTTAAGAGGCCACTAAGGGCTGGAGCGCCTTCTGAGGAACTGCAATTTTAAACTGCAGTGGGGTAAAATTATGGTATCTGGAACAATAGATCCATCTACCATAATTTCATCAGTTCGCCTCGGACCTAATGATCTAGGTTTTCATCTACTCAATTAGAAGGCTAGATGATTCATGTATCCGATATATAATTTATACTGATAATCCACAAAATTTCATGTTTCTAAAGAAATGGTGTCAAAATAATAATAAAATACTTATTTCAATAATTTTTAACGAATGATAGTTTTATTTAAAAAAAAAAATTGGTAGTTACACATATACGATACCTAACGACCGCTGAGTATTAGTTACATACATAAATGGCTGATAATTCATATTGAAGTTATATTTTAAAGCAATAAGAGAAAATTTGATAGGTATCTAATGTATTCAAATCTTCGTAAATAAGTGAAACTCTAGATCATTAGGTCCCAAATTAAATTGTGAAATTAGGGCATGTATATATTGATCCATATACCCTTATTTTACCCTACTAACTGCGATGCAGAGACGCCTGCCAAACGTGGGGGTACTGGCAACCTCCTCTTAATGGGGGAAAACTGTGTTCAGTTGTGGATAATCCGGCCAAACACTATATTCGTTTAGTTATATAATAGTTCTTACAGGTTCTTGTTAGTTATATGTCTTTGTTTCCAGTGAATCATCTTTATGACACAGTAATGTAAACAGCTGTTGCTACAGCTTGCTTTTGAAGCGCTCGTAGCGAAGTTTACTTAGCTGTTCTCAACCGATCAGCAAAGTTAAGCAACGTCGCGCGCGGTCTTCAGTTCGATGGGTGACCGCTAGTGACACTACTACTGAGCGTTTCCGTGCTTCGGAGGGCACGTTAAGCCGTCGGTCCCGGTTGTCATCTTAGGATGGCAGTCGTTACAGCATGGCGGTAGGGCATTTTGCGAATGCCCGCCTAGCTAGCTACCACCCTCAAGTAGAAAATCTGTCGCCAAGCACCTAACGGTGTGTTCTGACAGCTGTCCTTGAGAGCCAGTACTTCTAGGTTAGCCTGAACAACATCTTCGACCATATCATCACTTACCATCAGGTGAGATAGTGGTCAAAGGATAAACTATCAAGCATAAAAAAAAAATGACCACATCAATGTTATCAATCTATAAGGTACTTTATAAGTTATCTGTGATTAATGGTACCTTATGATCTGATTATAAAATGTAGACTGGTCTACAGTATACTATAGACAGGGTGTAAATCTGAAAGGCTAATAAGTGTATAAATCATCCCGCGTCCCTCTCCCGTGCAAAGGACCGTCGCTAGGCAACGCATCTGGGGCGAATCCAGGTCACGGGGGGACCTTCACCCGGCCACTTCTAATGCAATCGTGTACGATGCGTTCCACTTAGGTATAACCTATCCTATCATAATGCTGCTGTAAAGTTTGCCACTGGATAAAGAAGAGCTTAGTGTGACGACTGCCTTTCGACAGTTCTTTGTCGATTCTTACGTGATCACGTGCCCGAGAGTCACATTACTGGAGGTATGTATTTGTAAATAGGTGGGTATAATTTGGCATAGTATAGAATATAAAAGAATACTGAATATAATATGTCTCGATCGTGCGCTCGTAGAGTCAAGACCTCCTGAGGATGCTTCGTTTAGAAGCGAAACGCGTCGAATACTCTTCCGGTTTGGCTGCGTGGCGTTTGTGACTTCACGTCGGCTTAACAGGAAATTTGGCGGAATTGTCACTAGATATATATCATTTTTATAAAGATTTTTTAAGTGTTTTATTAAATAATTAATTAAATGTTTTCTTAAAATACTTTTAAAATATTTGTTATTATTAATAGAATACTCTTTATTGTTACACCACAAAAAAAAGAAAATCCACGTGGACTAATACAAATAAATAAGTAAAGTGTTACAATCTTATTATATAGGCAACCTTAAGATGGAGTTTTAAACAAGCTAACATTTTGTAAGCGGGTGCAGTTATGATATAGTAGAAGATGAATAATATTTTAAATTCTATTTTAAATATGCAATATACACGAGTACATATTATACGACTACATATAATATAACAAATACCATACATCTATAACTTATATTTATATACAAAGTTATAGGGTATTTTGAATCCTCGCTCTAAATAACTTACTACACACTCATTTATAGTAAAGTGGATCATTGTTTGGATTGAAATAAAATCTGTGTCCGAACATTTTGGCCACAAATCAGTGCTGAAAGATTTTCATTACTGCATGATTAATAGTTAAATAAGAGCATTGCATATTCAAAATAATGAATATGCAGCTCATTTCAAATATTTTTTTGGGAACTCTTTCCCAACGATAATGAATTTCCACATCTAACTAAAATGTAATCAATTACATCATTAACAAATCTGTGCTGAAAATTTTAGAATCGAACCTACGCATCCATGTGTATGGTATTAATTTCTCAAATTTTCGCGTTTTAGGACACACAAAAAGGCTTAGCCGCCACGCACAGCGCGCATGAAATTGTAGTTCGTTGAACTCATCTTTAGTTCTATTTTCCTGTGCATTGCGTCCGCTTCGATTACATCTTAACAACCGGTAAGAAAAAGAAAAAAGGTGTCATAAAATTTAAATAATTAGTGGGTTGAAATAAGATATATAATATATAGGCATTAAGGGGACTCAAGTTTCAGCAGTTTACTGACTCTAGAATACTCTCACTGTTCTATAGTAATGAGCATTTGGACTGCCTGTGAGTCTGCAATGACTTGTAGATTGTCTGAGTGCTTTCATTTTAGTAGCTGTAGTATCGTAGTATTTTGTTAATAAAGGCATACCACCGGTAAAAAAATATTACTAAGTTAATATTAAATATAAATTTTAATATTACAATCGATCATTAAATAATACTAAGTTCTGACCCGTGAAAAAATCGTGACGATTGACAACATTTCAGTAATGATTACATTAATATAATTTTCACCTTAAAATAATAGAATAGAACAGAATATATTTATTGGCCTTATAACATTGATTGTCATACTGGGCAAGTCAGGAGTACAATTTTTGATAATATTAATTTAAGATCTCTATCTAAGATCTGAGAAAGTTCAGATAGGTGTTGGTTTACATTCGAAATATTCGTGGAAAAGTTATTTTTATCCGCTAGCGTAGAAAGGGCTTTTTAAAACTCGTACCTTTATTACATTTAAAATAACTTTGCCGAGCGCAACACACAATTTTTCACCTCACTACAGCGAGAAAAATGAGATGTGCAAGAAAGACTGCTTAAATAATGTAGTAAATTTCCGTTAGCTTAAAGTAAAAATAAAAAAGCAATATTACTAGATTTGGTAAATAATTAAAATTAATAACAACAATTAAATAATAATATCGTATCTCTAAGGCATGTTTCTCAGTAGATGAATATCTAAATGAAAATAGTAGATTTAATTTTGACATATAAAATGATTGGGTTAATTATTTAATATTGCGTCGTCCTCTCTTCTTGTACATAGGTTTTTTTAACTATGTACATAGGTACATAGTTAAATGGACCTAATAACTGAAATTCTAATATAATTTAAATGATTTTTTTAATATATGTTTCTAATGATTTTAAATAATCAATTGTAATACCTATTTAATTAGACTAATGTTATAATTAAGTACAATAATAATTAAAATTTGATGATAATTTATGAGTAATTGACGATACACATTGTATAATTAGTTATAATGAGATTTGACAATACGCTACTGTATATTTGACCCTAATTTCTTTTAAAATTTGTTTTTATATTATTGTATCCTTATATGACATGCAAATTTTCATATTAATAACTACGAACTAACCAAAACCTTTCAGAGCTTGTGATATGAAAACAACTATTCCCTAGTGCAATTATTCTATTCCGCGGTTTTTAAAATACCATTGCTACGTACAAACCTTCCTAGTCTCCTTGAGATGCGCGAACCGCGGCCATTGTCGTCAACTCAACACGATCGTCGCTTTTCATGCAAATCGAACAGAGCGAATGAAAATCATGCTTCGAATCAATATCCACGATAATAGGCAGGTGTATTGGCAAATTCATGAATACAACATCGCATCGCCTGCTTCCAATATAAGGATTCTGAATTTATATTATATACAGAAATACTCGACAACCAAAATATAAAGATACACCATACGAAAAAGTTGTTCTGAATAATGAAAATTTGATTTTATTGACCTACAGACGAGATACTTGTGTTTTTTTAAATAAGATAATTTGACCGCAGTCTCACCTGATGGAAAGTGATTACGCGGTCAACGGTGAAAACCGGTAGCAGATACCTGTTTACTCAGTACATGTATATTTATCGGGAAATAGAGACGCAGGTTCTTCCCTTCTACGGCCGTACGCATTACAAAGCTGGATTTAAAAAGCTTTATGCGTATTTTCGGAATGTCGACCATGTACCGTGCTTTCCATAGAGTAGGTTTTTTGAAGCGCTCGTAGCGAAGTTTACTTTGCTGTTCTCAACCGAACAGTAAAGTTAAGCAACGTCGCCCGCGGTCATGAGTTGGATGGGTGACCGCTAGTGACATTACTACTGAGCGCTTCCGTGCTTCGGAGGGCACGTTAAGCCGTCGGTCCCGGTTGTTATCCTAGGATGGCAGTCGTTATAGCATGGTGGTAGGGCATTTTGCGAATGCCCGCCTGGCTAGCTACCACCCTCAAGTAGAAAATCTGTCACCAAGCACCTAACGGTGTGTTCCGGTGTGTTCCTTGAGAGCCAGTACTTCTAGGTTAGCCTGATCAACATCTTCGACCACATCATCACTTACCATCAGGTGAGATAGTGGTCAAAGGCTAATCTATCAAGCATAAAAAAAAGGTATACTTACCCAATTATCACGACATACTTATGTTATAATACTTGCCCCGTGCCCGTGGGGTGCCGGGCTAGAATGAATTTCATTTTATTTTTTTGAATTTAAGAGAAGATTATTAGCGGCGAACCATTTACAGATCATAGATAATACATTATTTACATGAATCAGTTCACTGTCTTTCCTATCACTTTAAAAATCAGAGAGGTATCATCTGCGAATAAAAAAATATCGCAGAAATATTTGACCATCCAAGGCAGATCATTAATATATGTTAGAAACAGAAAAGGTCCCAAAATTGATCCCTGTGGTACTCATTTTTACCAATGACCCGGAAGAAGTATTGCCATTTATTCCAACCTTCTGTAGCCTGTCTGACAGATATGACTCCATAAGATTCAGAGGTTTTCCACGAATACCATAGTGTGAAAGTTTACGAATCAGAGTGCAGTGCTCTACACAGTCGAATGCCTTGGAATGATCACAAAATTTACCGCCACCAGCCACCAACGGAATTTTGTTTTAAAGAATTGAGAATGAGTAATTTTAAGAAATCTTCAAATTTAGTGGAATTTTGCATATGTACATAGTGACTAATGTGTGAGCATAGGATGATCCTTGTTTAGCAGTTTCACGTAAAATTACAATTATGTTCAAAGTTATTCGTCTAAATGGTTTAAGATGAGAATCCTGTTTAATTTGTGATTATTATTTGAAAACTAGTAAGTAAACTGGGAGCATAGCAACTCTATAGCAAGACTGTCTTGATACCCGCAGTGTCAGATACGAGTATTCTGCTTAGAATCAGTACTTTGCAAACCCTACTGTATTTATTTGTTTATTTATTTTAATTGCTTGCGATACTAACAGTTAGTACCGAAACACGCCGCAAGCTAGGTAGTTGTACAGTCGCCTGCAATAATAAGTATACACATTGTAATTTTCAAAACTGCGGCAAAGACTTCTGTAACTGTATATGTATACAGAAGTATCTTTAAAAGAAAGAATAATTTGAATATTTTCACTCATGTTTATGTTAACTTCGCTTATTAAGAATTTAGTGACATCACATTATTATGAAAATTACGAAGTGTATACTTATTATTGCAGGCGACTGTACACATATCTAATATCACTTTAACTTTCTAATTATTGCTAAGAACTCAATACATGAGCTAACCAAATTATAGAAGTATGTAAAAAGTACGTCAATATCTAAGTTCTGAGCATCAAGGCGTTGATAGCTTGACACGTGGGCGCATATCAGGAAGTGTGCGTACGCGCAACGAACAGGGAACGAACGCGACGCGACGAGCGACGCCGCGGCTCAGTCGTGCGTGTGGCTTTAGACGTAAGGAGCACTGTAGCAAGCGAATTACTGGGCGTGTGATACATAATTTACTTAAAAATATAATATATAATGGGTATACCAGCGAAATCCCTGTATAACCTACTTAAAGACCTTGGCCTGTCAAGAACAACCGTAACTTCCATCCTAGAAAGTGTATCTAAGGTAGCATTAGTAGGATCCTACCAAATTTGGTTAGGCAGGGGAGGAGGCTCGAGCGGTGGAGGGGAGCATTGATATATCATAAAGGGGCCCCTTAACCCTACTCCTGGGTTGCAAGTCCCAGGCCCCTCTGGCCTCTTCCTCTGCAACGCTATGGACCCGGCACCCGCACGGTGAATCCATGGAATGCTAAGAAATTCGTCTCTCTAATGTAACTTTTTCTTTTCTTTACTAATGCAATTTTTATTTTAATAATGAATCATAGTAATTTTATGTACTTATGTCTTAATGTAACATGTATTTGCATAAACTTTAATAGACATAACATATATTTATATTTTATCTGTGACATCTTACGTACCTACTGGTTTTTAATGATAATTTAGTTTTAATTTGAGTATTTATTAGTGATCGAATGTTTATTTATGGATTGTGATTTATCTGAAATAGACTGATTGATTGATAATAACTTAGATCTCGGATGATGAGCGCAGTGCAGTGTCAAGCAATATCTACGAAAACCGTGACACTGCAACTGCGATGGACAGGCGCGATGCATACAATCAGGGGGGTGAAATATAAATCAGTCTCAAGGTAGCAAATTTCAGAGATTTTTATGTAAACATTAGGTGTTTAATATATATTTGTCTGGGAATATGCTACGTAGATATACAATATCCTGGAACCAGAGGCGGTGTCAATCGAGGCCTACGTGGGCTATCGCATCGCCTACGGTCACGCACACCCAGGAGTCTCGCACGTCAAAGACGGGACGCGTAAAATTGTTTTGGTGTAAAGCGACAAAAATATGTATTCATTGTAAAACAGTACTCTATAGCCATACCAAAACCTGAATTAGAAATCCCATACAAATCGATGTGTCTAAATGATTTTGCAAATACACATTTTTACAATACACATTATTACGGAAAATTGACAAACTATTAGGTCCTTTTTCTATCTGTGCTAGAGGCATAGATTTTAAGAAATGCATGTAAAATTTCACCGAGTTTCAACACTACATTTGTACGGAAGTCACTATCAAGACATTAGCCTTTCAATAGTTTTTCAAGTCTAACTTTTTGCGTTACCGAAGGCCTTGCAAAATGTATGTTGCCCACATTAAATTTAGGTCTTGCTCCGCAACTGCCTGGAACTAAACGTTTTAGTTTAGTTACTGGCTGTAATACGCTCTACAATTTTGATAGTAGTATATTATACTAGTTGGGTGTATACTATCACAATTGACTTTGTTTTTTTCCACTAACATAATAAGTTGTTATGGAAATCGAGGCAATGAAGATAATCAAAATTGTAGAGCGTAATACAGCCAGTAACTAGACTAAAACGTTTAGTTCCAGGCAGTTGCGGAGCAAGACCTAAGTTTAATGTGGGCAACATATAATTTGCAAGACCTTCGGTATTATCTATACTTATTATATAATATACTAGATATTATCTATACTTATATTATAAAAAAGAAAGATTTGTATTTTTGTATGTAACAAATAAATTAAGATCATACACTATCCCTGATGAACATAAGCTATAGAATAATTTCAAAAACTTAGGGATCCGTATGAAACCTTCGGTAATGTAACCCCAAGTGTGAAAAAATACCAAAAAAATGTTATATCGCACACGATGCAGAAATTGTTGAAAATAGAGCAAAGTGATGTACTAAAATTTTGTAGAGGACATCAATATCTACAAAAATGTCCGAAATATCATATGTCTAACTATAGAGTTATGTCACAATAACTACTTTTTATGTGTTTCCATTTATGTATATTTTTTTTTATATACCATGTGCGAGATATGAACCCGCGTCCATCCACCCCTATAGCCGGGGTATGCCTCTGACCACTTGAGCTAACATGACAATGACTCATAACTCTATTTTTTCCTCTCGTTCTTTATTTAACTAACATCGTATTGGGATGGAGCGACATATTTCAAGTAGTGATGGCTCTGGTTCGAATCCCGCCGCGGGCTTGAGCTTTACCGCATGGTGGAAGGGCTTTTGCGAATGCCAGCCTGGCTAGCGACCACCCTCAAGTAGAAAATCTGTCGCCAAGCACCTAACCGTGTGTTCCGGCAGCAGTCCTTGAGAGCCAGTAAAACTACAGGTACAAGACCTAACTAATGTACGTCTCAGTGTAACGGGCACAGTGCAATTAGTCGTTGACGAAATGCATCTATTATAGGCAGAGGTTAGTCCACTTAACATGAGGTGGGCCTCGGGCTTGTTCCAACACAACAACATTAAAAAAAAATGCATATTGGGAGCGAGCAGGCGTTATGACAATATTAAAAAAAAAAACAACGAGTATGTTACGGCAAGGATCGTGATTCCATTGTCATACCTTCGAAATACGTAAAGACATCGATACGATACGATACGATAACTCTTTATTGACACCAAAGAACAGGAAATTACAAAGAAACAATAACAATAGTAAGGTACAAAGGGCGGTCTTATCGCTAAAAGCGATCTCTTCCAGACAACCTTTGGATGGACAGAGAATATTTTTTTGAGCAGGGAGGGTGGTGCATGTCTCGAATACATAAACAAGTACATAATATAAATTGATGTCTTACAGTATAAATAAGCTACATAAATATAAAACCATAATATATGATATATAGTACAATATATATTATATAATATATATACCTACATACATGATATATATATAGTTTGATATTATACACAATAAACATAAACATTTAACAAATTAGAGAAATAAAGTTATATAAAATAAAAATAAAATGACATCGATCACACTCACGTACTAGGGTATCAGAAATCCGAGGAACTGAATATGAAACTTGAAACGGATACTAAGCCAACGCTTGTGCCGTTTTGGGTCGTTAGCCCCGTGACCTGCTTGCTGCAGATGCTTTGCAGATACCATAGAATACTGGTACTTGATATAGATAAAGCTATATGAAAGTAAACCAAAATGGAAAGGAATTGGGGCACATAATATTATCTATGTCTGAAAATCTACATTTTACTCGGTGTCCGTAGGCTTTAAGAATCGGTTTTCCTGAAAAGACAGATCAAACCTTGCTTAGAGTAACTTAACTTTACTTTTTTTTTTATATATTATAGTGACGGAATAAGCCCGAGGCCCACCTGATGTTAAGTGGACAAACCTTTGCCTATGACAGATACATTTCTATAACACGAATTGCACTGTGCCCGTCACACTGAGACGTACAGTTGTTAGGTCTCATGTGTCTGTAATGTTACTGGCTCTCAAGGACTGCTGCCGGAACACACTGGTAGGCGCTTGGCGACTGATTTTCTACTTGAGGGTGGTCACTAGCCAGGCGGGCATTCCCAAAATGCCCTTCCACCATACGGTGAAGCTCATGCCCGCAGGGGAATCGAACCATGGACCTGCTGCACGGAAGTCCATAGCCAATGCCACTGAGCCATCACTGCTTCGTTCTTTTAGTTCTTGTGATAGGTACAACCTCAGTATCAGATATTTGGCCTCGAAGCAGTATTGAGCAAACGCTACTTGGGTTAGGCTTGAAGGGCACTGTAGCAAGTGAAATTTCAGGGCAGGAATAACTAACGTCTTGGAGTGATAGGCGCAGTACAGCGTCAAGCAGAACGTTGATGCCACTGTAATGGCAAGGCGTGAAGCTTCATCATAATTACTGGCTCACAAGGACTGTTGCTTTTCTGCTTTAGGGTGGTAGCTAGCCAGGCGAGCATTCGCAAAATGCCCTTCAAGTGGTGAAGCTCAAACTGGCGGTGGGGATCGAACCGTGGACCTGCTGCACGGCAGTCTATAGCTATTATCGCTCGGGTATCACTGCTTGAAATGTAACGATTTCGATCAAGGTAAACAACAAAATTAAACTATTGCGCATGAAATGTATTCTATGTTGCATTTTTGATACAAAAAACGTTTTTACGTAATAGTAGCCTTATAATAAACTTAAGGGTTATTTTATTTAAAACGTTCTTAATGGCGGTGCACATTTCTTGCGATTATGGATGCAAATCGGCGCTTCCGGAAAGTATTTTCTGCGACAGCACTTAGGGTGCAGTAGTTTGACGTAAACGCTGCTATTATACCCTAACGGTTGTGTGAAATATAGAAAACCCTGTTAAACATTATGCTTTTGCGATTTTGTTAGTAATGTCTATACATTTTTCAGGATTCCATAGTAAATCTAGGAACATTTGTATTCGTTAATTTTACTGGTTCGTCGCAATGCAATGGATTAACCCAAATAAACGTCATCATCATCATCAGCCAGAAGATGTCCACTGTAGAACAAAAACTTCCCCAATAGAGCGCCACAAATAACGGCTATTAGCCGCTTGTAACCATTAGCTACCCGCGACTTCCACGATGTCGTCAGTCCACCAACTCTACGTCTTCCGGTGTAGTGTGGTAAATGTAAAATAATATAATTAGTGACCGCTTCAATATGTTTTATTCATAATCAGCCTATTTAATGTCTTTTCATCAAATATCAAAAAAAAAAAATACAAAAATGAACTGGCCCCAAGTTGGAGCCATTGGAGCCCACTCCAATATTTTCTTCGACATTTTGACTTATAAATCATCGAAATACTGAGCTTTAGACAGGCAGAAACTTAACATTGTAATAATTAAGATTTTTATGAGGGAGTAGTCCGTCTTGCTGAGTATTACTAGTTCTAGATAATTATTTAACCCGTCAGTCGCGAAGACACAGCAAAATAAACTAAAGGTTGAAAACTAAAAACATTAATTTTAAACTCATCAAATATACTAAGTAATAGAGATTTTAGATTTAGTGATCGTAAATCGTAATCTCTCTAATCAAACGCATATAATATGAAATAAAAATAAAATGTTTTAATATGCAACTCGTTTCTGAAAATATTATACCAAAACGTATCCTAACCTGTTTTTACATGTAGTGTATGAAAAATCAACTACAACTGCAATATTTCTTTTATTGTAATTATGCTAATTACATAGCCATCAGAACAGAAAATAAGATCAAACTAACAGGAACCAAACAATAGCAATCTTCAAAATGTTTGTTATCAAGTCCTGCAGCATTTTGCAGTTTTGTGAGTTGAATGAACTGAGCTATCCCGGCGACCAATGAAGCGGGGGCGCGCGCAATGCGACGGCCTCATTGGACAGTGCATTTATTAAGGTTGGTACACGTGATGTTTTTAGAACACTACTGACTCTACCATGTTATTTATTGTGTCTGTCATTTTTGAATTATAGATTAGAATATCGAGCCCTGACCGCCTACTTATCGTAAGCGACAAAACTGTAATTTTACAGGAGAAGGTTTTTTTAGATAGTATTATCATTTTATGTGCTACTAGTCTGAAACTTAGTACCGATTTTTTATTTTCTGTGATGTAACTATGGCAATGACTATTAATGACAAAAAATATGTTTTTGAGCCTTTTCTGGCGGTTGCAACACTTTTGCTGTCACAAATAAGCAGTTTATTTAGTGTTAAGTGGCGGTTACAATAAAAGTTTTTGTATCGTAATCGCCTCATACTGATTTTTTATGGCACTTACTAAAATACAATTTAATTTCTGCTGGTACAAAAATACACAAAACAAGCGATAAAAAATAAGTTTTTTAAAATTTTTACATTGATAGAGAGCACATGAGATCAACAACTAGTTTTTACGCTTTACGATTAAATAATGATGTGCGAAATACCTAAATAAACAAAAAAAAACAATAATACAACTAATACAAACTACAAACTAACGATTGTAACAAAACTAGCTAGTCATATAAGCAAAAAAATTTAAAAAAAGTTTCAGCCAACATATCCGGTACTACTCCGCCAGGCTTCATATTTAAATATTCTTCATGATTCCTGACTGGAATAATATTCTTTGGCATAGGACAACCAGATTTTTTCGATTCCTTGTGTTAAAGTTCAATGGGCCCATCAATGACACTTGGAGTATTGGCTCTAGACCTCACTATAAAGTGCAAAATTCAATCCTTATTTTACGCTATCCTGGAAAAACCCTGGGTGGAACATAATTATTTGAGTGTTTTTTTTTCTAAGAACTAAAAATTTTTTTCAATTTGTCTGGAAACAAAGCTAGTGAGAAAGACTTCCAGTACATAAAATCGGAGTTTTCAGAACAACCACGGTGTACCTGTAGGTTTAGTTATAGCGTTTTTAATAATAGTTGGCCACTCAGATGGAGCCCAAACTGTTTTGTTACGGATATAACTATCAATTGTTCTATGGACGGAGTCTATAGACATCATCGTGTATCCAAGTAACAAATTAGTTACGTACTTTGATTTTATCAATTGTGGTTGTATTAAAAACAATGAACTTCCATGGATATCAGTGCTCGATTTCTATTATGCCCAGCACAGCTATCAGCATTTATTTCAGTATGGACCTTTAGTTTCTGACAAAATCAAATATTTAAAGAAGTAAAATTTTCGTTACAAACTCTCCTTCAATGACATTCACCTCACTAGAAATAATATCAACTTTTATGCTACATTCGTAGTTGTTTTCGTTATAGAATGTGTGTTTTCTGGAGTAATACAAGGTAAAGCTTTTAGCATATTTTTAGGGTGTTAAAGACTTTTTGTAAGTCAAAATTCAGGCATAAGGAAGAAGAATTAGCATTCTTGCTATTCTATTCGTCATCTCAAAATAGCTGATTGGACTTGTCTCTCTCCATGCTGTGATTTTTGATGAAAAATATTTCTACTTTCTGCAAAACATAGAAATAATAACATAGTCGAATTGAAAACCATGCTCCTTATTTTGAAGTTGGTTTAAAAGTAGGAAATAACTTGCTGTAGTCGGTGCCATGAACACAATATCGAGCCCTGTCTTCTTAATCAGAAAAATAACTCTTCCCTTAATTATATTTAAAAAAAAAAAAGATTTATTTTGCGATATAAACTTCAATATACGTGCCAACTGCATTAAATCAGGTAAATAAATATTAGTACCTATGTTTTAAAGCACTTCAGTAATGTACGTCAATTGTGTCTGTGTGACTATCTTCGATCTTCCGTCAGTCAGGTAACCAAAAGTGACTTAATAATTTAACTATAAGGTATATATATAGTGCCTGCTTATAAGTTTTGAAAAGAAAACACATCTGATATACCTATCAGCTAAATCAAAGTTTGTAATCAGTGACTTCTAAATTACAATAAGTTTTTGAAGAGTACTACATACAAGTAAGCATGCTTTACAAAATTCTAAATATACGATAGGAAAAATTTATGTCATGTGCGGGATAAAAAAAAAAAGTAAGCATGCGCTATAGTGGACCACGTCGTTGTTTAACATGAGGGAAGATAGTGGCCAAACGCAAATCTATACAATAATAAATCTAACTTAGGTACCTATTTAAATAATTGTTATCATTACAAAAGTAATGCGTTTTGATGCAGTATGTCCTTGGAAACAGGAGGAGTTATTTTATCGGCCTCTGGTGCAAGTTTTAGTGATAACTGCGTGATATTTTTAATCCTGGACTGTAAAACAAAATTAATTTTTGTATGAAAGGTTGACCACAGCATCAACTTAGGTTAAAACAGTAGTTTTGTTACATTTTGTTGCTGACGTTGACATTTTTCAAAAGACGCTGTTTGATTGAAATGAGTATTTACTCAATACAATTCAAAGCTAAATGTACTCTAAAAGTAATGAAAACTAATCGTAATTTTTAAATTTTTAATCTATTTATATAGAAAGCCATGATTATTGCATCGAAATTGTTACCATAACGAACTTGTCATAAGCACAACACGTTTATTGCTCCTTTTTTTTGTCGCAAACGATCTAACTACTGGTGTACTCTGTCGTTTGCGATAAAATTTGGTTTGGGTTACGATACTGTTTTTGGAGATTTACGTAGCTTACATCAATTTTGCCTATGTCGCTTACTTTAAAAAAGTATAGTCTGTATTACAAACGATAAATTAGCATTTTCATATAACTCTTTGATTGGTCCATTTTATCAGGAAAGGGTCACGTGCACCTATCTGTTATAGTTCAAAATGTCGCTTACCATATAAATCGCAAATTCAGAAAAAATGTCGCTTACGATAAGTAGGCGGTCAGGGCTCGATATATACATATGAAATTGGCGTTTTTCGTACTGGCCACTTTAATCACGAATTTCTCCTCTTTGGTAAGGAATTCCAAATTCAAATTTGTACAGCTATAGACTCATGTATTTGTGCTTCGATGATCGTCATTCATTTGTTTTTTTTCTTCTGTTTTTTTCTGTTTGCGTCACTCATTTTACAAAATGGAAAACCTTAAATATCGCATTATTTACGAGTACGAGTTCCGCCGTGGCACTAGTGCTGCGGAAACAACTCGAAGGGTGAATGATGTGTATGGCGGTCGTGTTGCAAAAGAAAACACAGTTCGTTTTTGGTTCCAACGTTTTCGTTCTGGAAATTTCGACCTGCAGAACAAGCCCCGTGGACGGCCTGAGACTCAAGTTGATAATGAAGAGTTGAAGGCTATTGTGGAAGCGGATCCATCGCAAACCACGTCCGAGTTAGCTGCAGGCTGCGATGTTAGTGATAAAACTGTTTTAATTCACTTGAAGCAAATTGGGAAGATTAAAAAGCTTGAAAGGTGGGTACCTCACGAATTGACTGAAACAAACCGGCAAACGCGCGTCGACTGCTGCGTTACATTACTAAACCGGCACAATAATGAAGGTATTTTAAACCGAATCATTACCTGTGATGAAAAATGGGTTCTTTACGATAATCGGAAGCGCTCAGCGCAATGGTTAGATCCTGGCCAGCCAGCCAAATCCTGCCCCAAGCGAAAATTAACCCCAAAAAAGTTACTTGTAAGCGTTTGGTGGACTAGTGCCGGTATTGTTCATTACAGTTTTTTCAAATCTGGCCAGACTATTACGGCTGATGTCTATTGTCAGGAATTGCAAACCATGATGGAAAAGCTAGCGGCTAAACAACCTAGGCTGGTCAATCGCTCCACGCCACTGCTGCTTCACGACAACGCTAGACCACACACTGCGCTACAGACGGCTACTAAATTAGAAGAGCTTCAATTGGAAAGTCTAAGACATCCTCGGTACTCCCCGGACCTTGCTCCAACAGATTACCATTTTTTTCGAAATTTGGATAACTTCTTGCAAGGGAAAAAATTCAACTCCGATGGGGCAGTCCAAATCGCCTTCAAAGATTTTATTGATTCCCGTCCGACTGGTTTTTTTAGTAAAGGGATCAATGAACTACCTATGAGATGGCAAAAGTGCATAGAAAATAATGGTTCATACTTTGATTAATTAAATATATTATATTAAAAAATATTCGACTTTTTGTTCCTCCCATACAAAACGCCAATTTCATATGTAAGGACCTAATATTATGTATAGGCCTTATTCTTTAAGGAACTTGGATGAGAATTATTGAAAATGAAACAACGCCTATGTAATTTAAAACGGAAGCTAGTTTTATTTTTCTTTTTTACTGAGTTACAGTTTTTGGATGCGTTTACAATAATACTAAGGGTACATTCTTAATTCCACAACAGGCCTATACATTGCTGTTTTGTAGTGATTGTTAATGCTGCATAACACATTACTAATATACTAACACAATGTAACGCAATTTTAGCATGCTAAAGTCATAGACTTGTTTTTATAATTCTGTTGCTTCATCCATTCTCATCAATTTATTGAAAGGTAGTCCATAGGTTCCGGTCAGAGCAAATCCACAATGTTTGTGATTAGGTTAGGATATTTTTTCCCCGAGGTCTTTCTACGGGTATTCAAACTCGTATATATAAATACAGTTGGTATCTCTATGAGTTTTGTCAGTTTCCTTTCATTCCTAAGAAATATTACCAACATTCATAAAAAAATACTTGGAAGCAAATTTAAGTTAGTATACTTACAATGTTTCTATAATATTGAAATATTGTACTAACGCATATTGGTTGTGTCACCAAGTAAACCTTATGTTCGTCTAGATAATCTATACTAAAATTGTAAACGGAAAGATTTGTATTTATGAAATTTTATATTTTTGTATGTAACGAAAAAAAAAACAAACTACTAGAGCGATTTGAAAAACTCTTCCACCATTAGATGTCTACACTATCCCTGATGAGAACGGGCTATAGAATATTTTAAAAATCTTATAGATCCGTATGAAAACTTCGATAATGTAACCTAACGTGTGAAAAAATACCAAAAAATCGTAATGTCGCGTATGTTGCGGAAATTGTTGACAATGGAGCAAAGTGATGTACTACAATTTTATAGAGGTTATCAATTTCTACAAAAAAATCTGTTATACTATATGTCTAACTATTACAGTTATGTCATAATAACTACTTACTTTTTATGTGTTTCAATTTATATATATTTTTTTGTTTAATAACCGTTAAAAACCTGGGCGACCCGCTAGTAATTATATAATAATTTCATACTAAGTATATAGGTTATTCAACGTGGATAAGTTTTGCGAAACACTTTTGTAAATGTCAGTACTCTTCGATGTCTATTACAGTTCTTTCACCTATATATCGATTTGCGATCCGTATGTACATTATTTGAGTAGGCACTTATTCAGTTCTCAATAGTTATCGAATGGCGACTAAAATATTTACTCCTGACTTGAACAATCTCTGTATATGAAGCAATGATGGCTCAGTGGGATTGGCTATGGACTGCCGCGCAGCAGGTTAGAATCCCGCCCAGAGCTTTAGCTTCACCGCATGGTGGAAGGGCATTTTGCGAATGCCCGCCTGGCTAGCGACCACCCTCAAGTAGAAAGTCTGTCGCCAAGCACCGAAATGTGTGTTCCGGCAGTAGTCCTTGAGAGCCAGTGAAATTACATGCACAATGAGACTTAACAACTATGTCGCAATGTGACGGGCGCAGTGCAATTAGTGAGTTGTCATGAATTGCAACTATTATAGGCAGAGGTTAGTCCACTTAACATCAGGTGGGCCTCGAGCTTGTTCCGTCACAATACATAAAAAAAAACAGATTTAAGGTAAACGCTCATATAGCTTGAACTATTGACATATTTATCTGGTAACTAATATTTACCCGGTGTACCTAAGTTCCCCGTGGGCTGCCGAGCTAGAATGTCACCATTAATACCTGTCGGTGTCGTAAGAGGCGACTAACGGTAAAATACCGGAAGCGGGCAGCAGTTCTTTCTGTGGAACTGATATCTTAAACTGCGATCCCAAGACGCCTGCCAAGCCTGGGGATTATAGCAAACCCCCCTTAATGGGAGAGGCTGTGTTCAGTAGTGGACTATCCGGCTGACAGTACAGTACCTAAGTTAAACTTCGAACTTGTTATCTACTGTGGATCATATACTATATTATTGAAATACCAAATAGTAATATCATGTAATCTATATTTATTACTTGTTAAGTGATGAGATCGTCGAAATTATTAACGAAACCTAGAATGGGATGGATCGAGATGCTTGTTCTAGTTGAAAATTTGAGAGTAGGAGCTAGGCAGAGATTCATAAAATGCCCTGTATACTCCCAAGCTGTAAAATTTAATGGTCCTCAAAATCGATCATCACTGCAACTAGGCTATATCATGGTTCGATCCGTAATCTCTTGACTTCAACACAAAAGTCCTTAAGACGCTAACAAAAGTTGAAATATCATTAGCATAAGACTCGTAGGAGCACATGGATAAATTTATTCATGTGGTGAATGAGACCCAGCGATGGTGAACTCGGAATCAAGTTTGGTATAAAACTAAAGAAATCTCATTAACACAAAACTAGTAACTGAAATCTAAAATGGGAATTAACATGTCCGCCTCGATAAGGTTATGCTATTTTTTTATTATTTTAACAACACTATCAATACACTGGAGTACCTTAGCATAACCTTATTAAGGAGACCTACAAGCAGTCCAAATGCTCCAGCCCACTACCAGTTGATAGCGTGTGGATTACAATGTTTATTCTTGAGCGAAATTAGTGTCAACATTTTGATCCCACCTCCCATTGACTAAGCGCTTTGATTGAGTTTTGGAAAATATGATGAGCTCTCGATCTCCACGGACCCAATGACTCAACACCAAACGGCGCAACTATACTAATCTCAGAGGTGGGAACCTCTGAGATTAGTATAGTTGCGCCGCTTGAGTCGGTCTGCAGAAGTAGCCGCGGCGGCAGCCCTCACGCATGTTTCAGAAAGATGTTATTAAGATGGTTTAAGACGTTATTTAATTGTTATATTTATATACACTACACATTAAAATATTTTCATTACAAGGGATGTTTATGGTACTTTACAATTTTACTCTATCGTGAAAGTTTTAAGGAGACGTGGTGTAGAATCAACTTATCCCAAGAGAATTTGATCAAGATAAACATATAATTTTCTTATTGCTAGAAACTATATTTATTTTGGTACAAATCTGTTCCAGTAAAGCAATTTGGAGCGCCTTAATGACAAACACAAAAGCCCTTCAAAACAAATAGCATAAAGCACGCGTCCTACATCTGAAGCCCAATTTCGGACCGATGAAGGCAAAACTTAACTGAAATATTAACAAACTTTTTTCCATTTGCAACGTTGCAGCCACCAGTATATTGTCATTAAATAGTTGTTTCCCAGGCCATGTAAATCACTTGGAGCGTATAACCACTTGCAGCAAATATTTGGGTCCGGGCCAGAACCTCTGAATAAAGCCTAAAGGTACACCTAAACTATCAAAACGACTTCAAAGATAATTTTGATATCGATACACAGTCGCACCAAGTCGTTGAATCCTTTTTTAAGAAAGCATCTGAATGGTATCACTTCCTTCTCTATCAATATAATTTCCCCTTCTCATTCAAATGAAACTTTTTTTATCGGCTGTATGCCTTTGTTAAAAAAAACTACAAACTATATACAACACTACAGCTACTGCAACGAAGGCATTTAGGCAACCTAATGGCCATTGCAGGTTCACATGCAGTTCAAATGCTGCAGCATAAAGCAAGATTTTAAAGCAAAATTTTACTACTTAGTTAATTTACTGGGGAATTTTTATTTATATTATTATTGTTCTTTATGTATATATATACAATATATATTACAATTTGGTATAATGTTTCTATTTTATTCAAGTAACTCTGTAACTGTAATTATGAAGCAATAATAAAAATCTATTTTAAACATAGCATCGACGTAAAGTCTGAGTCAAATTTATACAAACTTGAGTCCCGCACTTGACACTCTGTCCAAATATACCCAGCACACTCGCCGCCTTACCCTAGTTAATTTACTTATATTTTGTATCTTAAACTGCGATCCCCAAGACGCCGGCCAAGCGTGAGGATTATGGCAAATCTCCCTTGGGGGAGGCTGTTTCAGCAGTGGACAATCCGGCTGATACAAGTAAGCGACAAAACCAACTCATGCTACGCATCGAATACATACGTCGACCGAGGTTTGGAGCATATCAGATTCTATCATTAGAACACATATCAAATAAATCAGGGCGAGTGTGCAGCAGCAAAATTAGACGTCAGGATAAGTAACAAATTAAATCTTATGAATAATAATGTGTTTTTTGAAATTTTTGAAGCAATGATGGCCGTAATAATAGTGGACTGCCGTGCCGCAGGTCCCTGGTTCGATCTCCACCGATGGCTTGAGGTTCACCGCATGGTGGAAGGGCATTATGCGAGTGCACGCCTGGCTAGCTACCAACCTCAAGTTGAAAATCTGTCGCCAAAAACTTAACAGAGTGTTCCGGCAGCAGTCCTTGAGAGCCAGTGAAATTACAGGCACTTGAGACTTAACAACTATGTCTCAAAGTGACGGGCGCAGTGTAATTCGTGACTTGGAATGAAATACATGTATTAAAGGGAATAGGTTAGTCCGCTTAACACCGGGTGGAACTCGAGCTTGTTCCGTCACAATAACATAAAAAAAGGTAGGTAAGTGTTTCATAATCAGCCCGTTACCATCATTCAGTTTACAAATGTATAAGCTATATTTTACTATCTTATATCCCTCGCGTTCACTCAGTTTCTTCATTCGTGGCTTAGGTATGTCCGAAGCTCAAAACTCAAGCTTCTGCGATACCTTACCATATTTAGGTCAATTTCCCTGTGTTGTGGCTGATAATGTTATTTATGCGGAAAACGTTTCTGGCAACTCCTTGGGAGTTTCCGATAAGAAACAGTATTATCAAGTTGCTTGATATGTTGCATATATTTAGTAAGTACGTCATAATCATGTGGAATAAATGGTTTTTTGTATTTATTATTTATTATATTAAGCTTATTTATAGAAACGTATGACTTATTTCATTTCCACTACTCTGAGATGTATGTGACGATTTCCACATAACATAATATATTGGTTGCCATTTCGTTTGCTGCCTGATATTTTGAATAGTTTGGTGACTGGGCAACTACAGGTATTAATAAAATATTATATATTATTTTTATATAATTGCATATTATTTTATTAATTGAATTTAATTAAATTAATAAAATATATTTAATTAAACAACTTTAAACAGTTTAAACCCACGATCACTGCAAAGTGATTGAAACGTCGTCGGGACAAAAATAATGATAAATATACGCGATTTAAACCGTTTAAAGTTGTTTAGTTACTACGTGTTATAATCGTAAAAACCTAAGACATGTTGAAATTGAGAAATATCTTTTAAATGCATCATACACCCTAATAAGTAAGTTGACAATTGCCTTAAACAAGTTTATATTCGTACTGCTCGATATATTTTTATTCACAACAAAAGTCCAATACTATAAGTATTGAGACTGTTAAAAACTACTCTAAATAACTTACCCCTAGGAATCACAAAGTATTATTGTGTTGAACACAAAGAGGCTTTTGCCACAATGTAGCATAAGATCAGTTAAATGATTATTTTTCCTCCAAAGTACCGGAATTTGTTTTAGATATACTGTAACCATCCACATTATTAAAACTATCCAAAACTTTTACTCAAAGAGTATCAAAGACATCATATGGAGTATGTCGTAGAAGAGTAATGCTCCTCTATTATGTCAGCGTAGGATAGTTTAATCTTTTTCTCAATAGGGGAACCTTCCCGATCAAGGTAATAAAAAAGTAAAGTTACCCCAATTTTTAAGTTGTGGGTATAATAGCCTACCAATCTTCCTAAGTGATTTGAGAGAATGATTCTTTATCACGTATCATATTGCAATGGAATATTATATTGCACGGGATTCAGTTCGGTTTCACGAAAAGCAGATTCACAACAGAGGCTAATGTCAAATTTATGTAACCCATACTTGACTTCGGGGTGAGTTCACATGATGCTATTGACATATGAAAGACATTTGACTGTATATAGTACGACAAAATGTGTTGTAAACTACCATACTATGGAATTTATGTACTATGAACGGCTTTTTGAATATAAAAGTATATTTTGATAGACAGTATATTAAAGGTTTCATAAAACGGAGTTACAAAGCAAGGGTCAATCGTTTCTATGGGTCGATTTTAAACACGAGAAAGAGTATGGGTTCCAGTTTGCTCCGTTGTGGAACTCCATCTTCTACCCATCTTAAATCTGATAAGAAAATGACTTTTTCTTTCTCGTTCCCTCGAATAATCTCCCTATATTAGAGATGGGTAACGAAATCATATTTTTAAACTCCACTAAGTCTTCAAGTATTTTCGAAAATATGATGTTGATATGTTCGTAAAAATGTAAGTAAAATTAAATTTTACGGCTACTATCAAGCTTAAAACGCATAAAGATAAGTTAACAGTGGCAGGATTTAGATTTTAGCGAAGACAAATGATTGAATTCCTTCCGAGGACGTTGTCAAACAATTAAATATTTCTTATGTTCTTACGGCAAAAAATTCGATGTATGATGAAAAGCTGTTTCTTTTAATGGTGATTATTCAGTATTGTTGTTATGTAATTGTAATGGAAAAGGCACTTTTTGTTACTTTGCCATGAAGTATATTGCCAGACGTGTTGCAAACAAAGATGTTAATTATTAATTTAAATTTAGAATTGATATTTGTTGTACAATTTAGTACTCTCTTGGGCTTTATCTTAATATATCTACAAACGCTATTCGTACCGTAATGGAGTTTTGACATTGAGCTTCATCTATGAATGTTTTGCACCAACTTGCAACATTGTAGCTTTTATTTGCGGCAGACAATTTGAACATCACGCGATTTGAGCGAGCGTGCTAAACAGGAGTTTACGAGTCAATCTATAAATAGAAAGCGGAGGATAGTCTCAAAGGGTTGTCGATGGGAAATCAATGCAAGTGACGTCAGGAGAGACATGCGACTTTGATTTGCACGTGTCGCTATGCCACATTTAATAATTCTTATAATTAAACAGCTATGGAAATATCATTCCTATTAATTTTATTGTATGCAGATCCGTAACAGGGCTATGAAATATAAATAAGATCCTTTTTAAAGACTTCTGAAACCGGATCAAGATCTCAATGGGGTTGAGCACAGGAAATTAAATCACAGATGGCGCTGTGTGTTAGATACCAGAGAGGACAGAAATTAAACTTACACTCTAATCTAGATTTTTTCCTGTATTCCACTCTTTGGTTTTGAAACCGAGTTTTCCAGTTTACGAGTGAGATAGGCTATATTTGGCATTTCACCGATTAAACGAGTAATAAAGCGAGATGCTTATCTTCCGTAAAGATTACACTTTATTTACAGTTAAAGTTTGTACTCAGATTCTTAGATTTTGAATTGGTTTTCATCGTTGTCGATATAAATAAATCAGGGTGAATATTTATTCAATTACATATAAACGAGCTCAAGAGGTGAGACTTTAAATATATTTTTTTCTAAATTGGAATCTTGCTGTATTAAAAAAATCAAAACTTACAAAACTTCTTTCAATTCACTAAATAACTAGCTTTCCTAAAGACCTCTTCAAGGACTGTCATCAACCATCAATGATGATGCAATCCTTACTCTCATGCTATAAAACCAAAACTTTCGCAGCCATTATGTCGTGCTTTGTGTTAAAAAAATCACATCCGACCTACGAATAAATATGAATTATTCGTAGCATCCGACCCGTATACAAGCGATTGTGGTAGGCAGGTAATCAAGTAATGTTCGTATGATATCTTATCTCATGTTCTAAAATTTTCTTGGTCGTGTAGCGTCAACATTCACCACTCACCCGTTCGCAACTTCATTATACCTTATTCATTTAGCTATGCGTACACATCCTTGAAAGGGTCCTTAATCAATGAGAATGTAATTTTTCACTGCGGCGATGGTGCTTTTAGCTTTTAACGGAAAGGTGTTGTATACAGAATTTTCGTGTAGCACTAGAGACTGCAATCCGAAGCCATATGTGTCGTCAGAGAGGGTCACTTTAAATAGTTGTAAAAAGTAAAGCGCTTAGAAATAATTGTAATAAGATATCGTCAACAATGATGCTTGAATACGTTATATAGATGCTAACTGTAGGAAAAATACATTTAGTAATACGAGTATGAAATTATTATTATTATTTATATTATTGTGACCGAACAAGCACGAGGGTCATCTATTGTTAAGCGGCCTAACCTCAGCCTAGAACGGATGCATTTCATCCATACGAATTGAACTGCGACCGTTACACTAAAACATACAGTTGTTTGTCTCATGTGCCTGCAATTTATCTGGCCTTCAAGGACTGCCGAAGGCGACCCTTCCACCATGTGGTGAAGCTCAAGTCTGCGGTGGATTCGATCGTATTATTTTTACGAGCGTAAAATTCGTACTATTGCTACAAGAGATTTATTTGTTGCCTGAAATAAATGATTTAATATTTTTAATTATATATAAAATATTCAACATACTAACTGCTTTTGATATTGTTATGTTTGCAATAACGGCTGCTATGCGGATTACATTACATAATTATACAAATATACGAGAGGAAAAATAGTCTGAGTAATATATCCATCCCAATACGATGGTTAAAGCACGATAGGAAAGATTTAAGTTATGACGTCATGTTATGTTAGCTCAATTGGTTAGAGCATACCCCGGCTAAAGGGGTGGATGGACGTGGGTTCGTATCCCGCAAATGACTTAAATTTTCCTATCGTATATTTGTAATTTTGTAATATTAACTGCTCTTTTTACGTAGCTATTGCATTTTACGCTTGAATATTGTGTCGAGAACATAATATGAAGACATACTTCCAAAGATATTATCTTAATCAGACAGAGTCACAAAACCCTTCTTAAAAAGTCACAATGGCCAACATGTAGTTACAAAACGAATTACTAACTATGAAAATATACGAAAATAATCTCTTTTAGACCCCTTTTTTTAAATAAAATGGACGGAGACATAATTAACTCCGAACAATGCACTCAGTTTTCGTCAGCGTTTTAATCTTTTTTTTTTTTAATTCTTGATAGGTTAGCCTTTGACCACTATCTCACCTGATGGTAAGTGATGATGTGGTCGAAGATGTTATTCAGGCTAACCTAGAAGTACTGGCTCTCAGTATAATTTTCATGATGAATATTATGTTTTAACTACCCAACTAGTTTTTTTATGTTATTGTGACGGAACAAGCCCGAGGCCCACCTTATGTTAAATGGACTAACCTCTGCCTATAATAGATGTATTTCTGTATTATGCACTGTTAGGTTCTGGGCGACAGATTTTCTATTTGAGAGTGGTCGCTAGCCAGGCGGGCATTCCCAAAATGCCCTTCTACCATGCGTTGAAGCTCAAGCCCGCGGCGGGATTAGTACGATGGCAGTCCATAGCCAATGCCACTGAGCCATCACTGCTTCAAAAAACCTTGGTAAATGAGAAATTAGTTCAAATCTGACACGCTTGTTTCAGCTTTCGTCGACAACTGAAATTGAGTACGTACCTACTGAAGAGATATTCCTAAAATTTTATATCTAACTATTTTTTTATTTTTTTTCCGTAAAACAATGCTCTACAGACTCATGGTCCGTATTCTTTTTTGACTATATTTATTGCTATCCGATTACAGTTCATTACTTATATCATACTCCATGCATCACATTATGACTTACAACTATGATGTTATGCGTTGTTATAGTATTTTTCCTTAAAAAGTAAAGTGACTCCATTTTTTTTTTTTTTTCCGCCGTATTTTATTTATTATAAACTTAATTTTAACTTACTACATAAATTCTATATTACTATGGTACTACAATTAAATTTCCTTTTTATCTAAATATATATATCATGCCGATTTTTATTTGTTACAAACTTACTTTTAACTTAGTATGTTAATCCTATATAAATATGATACTACAATGAAAGTTGGTGCTACAATTAAATACATTTATATTTGTGTGCTGTTTTGAATACGTACCTAACTAACTATTTAAATACATACATTAACTCAAAAACATAAATGTCGCGTTACGTTCCTTACGTTTTTAAGTAAACAATAAGTTAGTTAAGAACAGGTACCTACAAAAATCTAGTGACGCCTAGATTTTTGCATACAAGAAAGAAAGAAAGAAAATACATTTATTTTACATACCATACTTATATATATTATACTATATATACATACTTATTATACTCATGTAACTACTAGCAGATCAGTCTGTCCATCCGACGTCCTGTCCAAACACTATATTTTTTTTATGGCCTGGAGTTAGTACAATAATTCCATAGACATTCTTCATAAATAGACCCGCCATTTTGGCAAAAAGTTATTACCAACTTTGGCGGAAGAATCGACATCTATCAGCGTGCTCGTGGTGGACATTTGCCAGATATCATTTTTCATTCATAATTGCCAAACTTTTCTCTTCGTAATACAATAAAAAATTTATTCATCTTTATCGAAATTATTTGTTTTCTTAAAAGGCATCTTGGGGATCGCAGTTTAAGATATCAGTTCCTCAGAAGGCGCTGCTGCTCACTTTCCGGTATTTTACCTTTACGACACCCACAGTAGCAATGGGGGGATGCCATTCTAGCCCGGCACCCCACGGGCGGAATGATAATGGTACACACTGTAAAAGCAAATATATATATTTTTTTTGTTATTTTTTTTTTATGTTATTGTGACAGAACAAGCCCGAGGCCCACCTGATGTTAAGTGGACTAACCTCTGCCTATAACAGACGCATTTCGTCAGCGACGAATTGCACTGTGCCCGTCACGTCCAGTTGTTAGGTCTCATTAGCCTGTAATTTTTCTGGCTCTCAAGGACTGCTGCCGGAACACACTGTTAGGTGCTTGGCGACAGATTTTCTACTTGAGGGTGGTCGCTAGCCAGGCGGGCATTCACAAAAATGCCCTTCCACCATGCGGTGAAGCTCAAGCTCTGGGCGGGATTCGAACCATGGACCTGCTGCACGGCAGTCCATAGCCAATGCCACTGAGCCATCACTGCTTCAATATAAAATATGAGGCAGTAGTAGTTACAGCTACATTAAATAATTTTGAAGAGCTCGTAGCGAAGTTTGCTTAGCCGTTCTTAACCGATCAACAAAGTTAGGCAACGTCCGCTGCGGTCATGAGTTGGATGGGCGACCGCTAGTGACATTACTACTGAGTGCTACCGTGCTTCGGAGGGCACGTTAAGCCGTCGGTCCCGATTGTTATCTTAGGATGGCAGTCGTTATAGCATAGTGGTGGAGGGTATTTTGCGAGTGCCTGCCTGGCTAGCTACCGCCAAAATCTGTCGCCAAGCACCTAGCGGTGTGTTCTGGCAGCTGTCCTTGAGAGCCAGTAATTCTAGGTTAGTTGAACAACCCCTTCGACCACATCATCACTTACCATCAGGTGAGATAGTGGTTAAAGGTTAACCTATCAGGATTAAAAATAAAACGAAAGGGGCGCCATCGTGAGTAGAAAAGTTTGTACAGAACTCCGGTTTAGTATGCGAACGAAAAGAGTTTGTCAAAATGATGTCGCTGTAGAGATATAAAGACTCCTTTCAAATAGGGTTTAAGCTAGCCAGGGCTTCGGGTACACAAAATCACACCGGTGTTAGTGCAAGGTCCTCAAGTATTCACAAAGGGCGACCACCCTTTAAGATATTACGAAAGTATGGGGATTTCGTATGAAAATATATGGAAAAGGATGTTTAAAAGCGCAAAATTACCTTTGTGCATGCCATAAAATAAATCATTACAATTTAATACGATGTGATACGATAGTAACGAGGTAACAGATTAGTACAGAAGCGCAGTACGTAATTGGAATATCTCAATCGAATATTTTCTTAATATACAAAATTACAAATATACGAGAGGAAAAATTTAAGTCATGTGCGGGATTTGAACCATCCACCCCTTTAGCCCGGGTATGCTCTAACCAATTGAGCTAACATGACAATAATGCGTCATTCAAAAATGGTCTTGTTTGTAGTACAACGTAAGTTGTACTAAAGATGTTGTCGTGAAAGAACGATAGGAAAAATTTGAGTTATGACGTCATTGTCATGTTAGCTCAATTGGTTAGAGCATACCCCGGCTAAAGGGGTGGATGGACGCGGGTTCGAGTCCCGCACATGACTTAAATTTTTCCTCTCGTATGTTTGTAATTTTGTAATGTAATCCGCATAGCAGGCGTTATTGAAAACATAACCATATTTTTTTTTTAACTCTGAACAAATTTGATTTTTTGATAATTGACCACGGGCGTAGCTAAGCTGGCACAGATTAGCTGCTACCTTAAAAATGTTTAGGCTCCTATTTGTAAAGCAATAGTTATTTAATTAATATTCTGGATCAACCGCTTTGTTGGCCAAGTAGCTTCGGCATTTCGAAGTCCTGGGTTCAATCCTGGGGTCACACACGGGTCACATTTATTAGACAAAGAATTTAAAATTTTACAATTTCATAAAACTTTACCTACGATAATGCGATAATACGATGTCAGTGTTATGAGTAGACAATTCGGCTCATGACAGGTGGCCTTATTTTTTATTCACTGCTGATATAAAGGCTAGCCGCCTCTGACCACTATCTTAACAGATGGTAATAATGATGTGGTCGAAGATGTTGTTCAGGTTAACCTAGAATTACTGGCTCTGGCTGCCAGAACACATCTTTGCCATCCCTGATAACGGGAATGGTAGTGGGTTATTTCAAGGAAAGCATACCAAAGGACTCAGAACCTGTTGGTTTCAGTTCTTATTCTTCAATTTGTGGGCGATATGTCCTGCACTGTCCCGCTTGGGGTGGTGTTTTGTGCATTTCCCCCGTCATCTTCTACCCAAGCCGTCCCAACTCCTCGATGTAGCGGAGAAGGACTTTAGGTCGCTGGCATAGCTGCGCCAGTGACGTCGGGGATAGTGGTGAGGATGTCGTCGATGAGAATGACTTTTGTAGTCCGGTTGTCATTCGTATTTGTTCCGTGACTTCGCAGTGCAATAGTACATGCTCCACGGTCTCATCTTTTTGCATACAGCCTCTACATATGTTTCAGTTTTCAAATTAAATGAATAAAAAGCACATATTAAAACAAACACTAAAGCAAAAAAAATATGTAAAAATTTCAATGCATATCATCAAGAAACTTTTCATTTGCATTTAACTTTTCGTTCATACTGCAATTAAATACTTTTTAAAATTTTATAGACAGACTATTTATCAGTGGAGTTACCACAGAACTGGAACTCATGTACGGTGTTTCAGAATAGATGGCAAACTTACTAAACCTGCATTAAGTTTCATATCTCATATAATATACCATATTTGAGAGAGGACCCTATAAGTATACATGGCATAAAAGTGCACTATCATAATATATGCAGTTTCTAACAATTCCTAAGAATGACACTTATCTATGAATTACACATACAAAGCAAATTTAGTATTTTAAACTTTGACGAATAGGATTTATATTTTACTTACACAAAGGGTCTATTCATTCGAATGTCAAAATCACGAAAATGTGATTTTGATATATAGTTATTAGATTTTGATTAACCTCGGTGTTTCGATCCAGTTGCATCGACCACGAGGGGATTGAATAGGTGTACGAAGTTAGTTAAAATTACAATTTGATTGGTGGTAGTGTTGAAAAATGCGAGAAATCCCGTTGTGTAAGTAAAACATACGAAAAGTAATTTAATTTGGTGCAGTGTACACTTGTTTAATTTGACGTTTATATTGAAGTTTTGTCTCAATGTGTATTACGAAGAATTTATTGCATTGAATTTCAATTGTTTGTTACTATAATTAATAATAAGCAGGTCAAGGTAAGATATCTGTCTTGATTATTGATTGTAAACTGCATTCTAGACTAGATTCTAAATGCTGTTCATGTTAAGTTTTAGGTTGTTCGTTAGCAATATTATAGATGCAAAAAAAAAAAAAAAATTTTATGTCCACGTTTTGTCTGTAAATATTGCTGTACTATAATCGGCAATCTGACCATGTGCTTGGTGGACATTAGGGCGGGGTTAATAATATATAAAAAATAGAACTGGCCCCAATATACTACCTTGTGGTACTCTGAACTCACTGTCATACAATTTGTTTTATAATTGATGTTTAGTTGTGTTGTCCAGTGTATTATTAGCAATAACGTATTTTTAATGTGTTTATGAGTTAAGAAGATAATATTGTACCGTTCCAACAAAAAGGGTAAGAAAATTATAACTATTTTTTCATAAATGTGGACCGTAATGAAGCAAGTCTTTGAAGCACTTGACCCAAATCGTTTTATAATAAATCAGCCATACTTCGCAACAAAAATAGTCGTGTGGATTTAGCCATAAAGCCTTATTTAGACGGCCTTGGATATTCCTGCAGTTACTCATACTGATAGGCGATGTCGCCGACGGTCGCACATAAATATATAATAGCGAAGTACTTTGTCACCGTAACAAAGTTTAGCCTTTATTCTAAACCCTAAGTTTATTAAAGAACACTTATTGCGATATGGTGCTAAAGGTTGGATATATTTTGGTAATAGGCTCTATGTTTCGTTTGTCTATTGTATATTTCTACATTTAAAATATTAGGTAAGGTAGTCTATGAAATTATGCCGTACAGCTCTGATTTCAGACTATTCTATGTTTTCCTAGGATGTCGTAGTAGCCGACTAAGTAAAAATGCGCCAAATAGCAGAATATCACTGCTCATAACGGCATTTTACTATCTTAAGGTAAAATTATCTTATCTATGATCGAAAGAAATTCCAAGAAGTGTTCGCGCAAAATACTTTTCCACCATGCGGTGAAGCTCAAGACGGCGGCGGCGATTGATTCTGAATTTCAATGGTAGCACTGTCTTGCGTTCACAAAGACCTATCTTGTGTAATTAGCCGTAATTTCAGTGCCCACCCTATCCTACAATCCAAGCTAATGATTAGGCCACCAACTGGTTTCGTCGTAAATCACTCTTCTACTCTTTTCCCATTTATGTGAGGTTAATAAAACATGCTATCCTCAACAACACACAAGAATATATTGTAAACTACATACACGCTAACACGAATAAAACAATAAGAAAATAACATACTGTAAAAAGTTTTGGCATCGATTTTATGACATGCTGTCTACCTGAACCTGTTCGCCTTAGGAATGCTCGCGTTAATAATACCCGCTACCTTTTCTCCTTAACTCTTTACATTGTTAACACAATTTGTATGGGGTTATCCACCATCACGATACTTATTTATTGAAGTTTTCAAATCGCTACATTTTGAACCTATAAAAAATCGTGTGGAAAAAGATAACTTATAGCGGCGGCGTTTGAAGTCGCAACCTCAAGAACGGTCCTGTCGAAATACCCATTCTTTATGATTTAGGAAAAAATGTTAAGCGTTAATGTGACGTATAATGTGCGTTATGCGGTTTCGGAATTATACTATGCCTCATCATCACATCAACAAAGGTCTACACATTTTGGAGGCGTTTTGGTGATGCAGCATAAGATGGCAGTTCTTCAGGAGGCGCTTCTGCTCTCCTCCTTTTATTTTTCGTTTCGTCTCCTCTTACAACGACCACTGGAAGATACGGGTGGTGCAATTCTAGCTGGGCACCCCACGGGGAATGGTTACCTATAATGTTCAAAATATACATCCATTTAAAGGTAGAAGAAACAGACGGGCGGCTGCTTGGAGTGCCCCATAGTCTAGCACAAGTCCTTACGAACGATACTGTGTATACCGCCTCCGATACGCCTCCACACGGCTTTAAGGTTGACCTCATTTTAAAATAACTTCATGTAGGTCTTCAAGCTTGCTCAAAGATGTGGGTTGACTGGATTTTCAATAAATACATTTTATTTTTATTTTATGTTCTTTATACTTATTTATTTTTAACTGCCTTAAAAAAGTTAAGGTGGTTTTATGATGTTTTTGTTAGGAAGGATATACCTCCAAGTAGTTTTTAATTGTCGATTAACTGAAAAAGTATTTGCCAATATATTAAAATAAATAAATATTGATAAATAATAATATTGTGGCAAATTATTATCGACCAGTATTGTTGGCGGGTGACACAATCCATCTTGTTGGAAGAACATAGTAAAATTATAAATAAAAAGTAGAAATAGATGCTAAAAAACTGAATCGACTTGAAAAACTGCAAATATGATATAATAATTTGCGGAAGTCAGACCATGATAATGAGAGCACATAGTGTTTAAATCAGCATGGTACTTAAACAACATGGTACACGAGCTACATTTTCGTATCGCTTATCTTCGTATCCTCAAATTTCTTCGCGTGGTGTCGATATTTTTTATATACTTAATTAGTATTTATCAAGAATAAGTTATACAGTTTTTCCCAACGGTTTCATTATAATAAATAACACCGGAATGCACACTCCCCACGTTGCGATTGGTGGATAGCTAATAGCATTTACTTTTTTTTATTACAGCGGTGCCTTTATTAACAAAACTACAGCTACTCAAACTAAAGCAGTAAGACAATTAACAAGTCATTGCAGGCTCACAGGCATTCTAAAATTTCTTAAATTGTTCAAAAAACATACTCTTATGTTTGTAATGTATTTCATTGGGAAGATTTGCCTGAGTCTTTCATAATACTATAGGCGGTATTATAATTATTTCTATTCCACTTTAGATCTCGAATTTGTTCTGGCTTAAGCTCAAAATATGAAGCTGTATAATGCTGAAACTGTCACTATCGGACTGCGTATGAGTGAAAGGGAAGCAGCGATGATGAAATCGCGATCAATTTGGCTGAAAAACGAAAGAAAGCTTATTCGAACAAAAATATGTAACGCCACATTTTCAATGTATCTTACATTGAAAATGTGGCTTTACTAGTTCCTCATGTTAAGGTTTTCATTCTTATTGTTTACATTATTACACACGCATTACATAAATAATTAATTTATTTTCGTTACAAGCGTAATTTAGAGTCAACTTTGCAATTTTATTCTATAGAGAAAATTTATAGAAACGTGTTTTATAATCAACTTGCCCTTAGAAAATGTGAACAAAATTAAAAATTTTTTTTCTTGTGCCTTTGACCACTATCTCACCTGATGGTAAGTGATGATGTGGTCGAAGGTTAACAGACCTAACCTAGAATCACTGGCTCTCAAGGACAGCTGCTAAAACACACCGTTAGGTTTTAATATTGTTAGGTTTGCAATAACGCCTGCTATGCGGATTACATTACAAAATCACAAATATACGATAGGAAAAATTTTAAGTCATGTGCGGGATCCCGCACATCACTTAAATTTTTCCTATCGTATATTTGTGATTTTGTAACACCGTTAGGTGCTTGGCGACAGGTTATCTACTTGAGGGTGGTATAGCTAGCCAGGCTAGCATATGCAAAATACCCTTCCACCATGCGGTGAAGCTCAAGCCCGCGGCGGGGTTTGGAACCATGGACCTGCTGCGTGGCAGTCCATAGCCAATGCCACTGAGCCATCACTGCTTGAAGTATAATTTCGTACTGTATATATTTTAATTAAAATCAGTGAAAATCAAGCTATTTAGCACTTGACAGCGCCAATAGTTGAAATACTGACGAGAACACAGAAGTAACATCTTATCTTCCAATCCCCTCCCGTAGTGATAAATGACAACTACAAACACGTAAGTACGTTTCAAAGTATACCACGTACAAGTACAGCCAGTAAATTAAGTGCAACTCCGTGGCCGTAATTCTGCGCGTGTAATTGGGTCGAATGTTGGGCGGAAGGCCAATCGCCTGTTTCCAGCTGCGACGGCATTTTGTGCTTTACTGTACCAACTTGGAAATTGAAAACTGTAGTCTTTTAGGGTACCGGTCTAGAAAATGGTTTTTTTAAAGCAGTCATGGCTCAGTGGCATTGGCTATGGACTGCCGTGCAGCAGGTTACTAGGTTAGCTTACTGGTTAGCCTGATAAACATTTTCGACCACATCATCACTTACCATCAGATGAGATAGTGGTTAAGGGCTAACCTATCAGACATAGAAAAAAAAAACCTCCATGGTTCGAATCCGGCCGCGGTCTTGAGCTTCACCGCATGGTGAGCTTCACCGCATGGTGGTAGGGCATTTTGCGAATGCCTGCCTGGCTAGCGACCACCCTCAAGTAGAAAATCTGTCGCCAAGCACCTAACAGTGTATTCCGGTAGCAAACCTTGAGAGCCAGTAAAATTACAGGCATATGGAACCTAACAACTGGTACGTCTACGGGTGACGGGAATAATAAATGCAACAAATACAAAATTAAGGGGTGTAAATACAAAAAACGTATCCATGTGTAATTTTTGTGGATCGAAATGACATGCCTTAAGCTCGGTGTGATTACAAAATAATAAAAAAAAATTAAAGAGGATCTGAGGACACCAACGAAAAATAATTTATTGTAATTATTTTATTACCATTTTTTGGTAAATATAAAACTAAAATATGTTTTAGTGCGGAACCTCCTGTGTGGTTAAATAACATTTTCCGATTTTTTTACATTATCTACGCTTTCTATTCTGGCTGTCAATATACGTATTTACTACGTTTCATTATACAAATATTTTTACAAGTCATTGAACATAAAAAAAAACGGAAGAACCCTTACCTCGAACATGGCAATGTGAAATCAGGTGACGTCTCCTGATTATGTGCATCTACTGAATGCGTATCTTCCTGTCTTTTCCATTTATTAAAACGTATCATATACAAAAGAAGTGTAGCTGGGCGCATTATATCCTTGTGTAAAATTTTCTCCACATTACATTGCCGCGATATTAGAATGTATAAATATAATATATATTTTACTTGTATCGAAAATTATAAAGTAAATCTGTAGAAGTCTTAGCTACTACTCCTTTACTTAAGTACACTTGAGCTTTTGCCCCATGGGGGCTGAGAATTGCACCTCCCCATATCATCCCGTAGGTGTCGTAAAAGGCGTCTAAGCGAAAAATACTGGAAAGTGGGCAGCAGCACCTTCTGAAGAACTGCCATCATACAGTGCGATCTCAAAGCCACCTGCCAAGCGTCGGGATTATAGCAAATACCCTAATAGCGGAGGCTGTGTGCAGCAGTGGACGATCCCGCAGACAGTATACACCTGGCTAATTTTATAAGTTCTTTGGAAGAAATTGCAATAAGACCGCCCTTTGTATACGTTTATTTTATTTCATTGTAATATTATTTTTAAAGTATGCAAATAAAGAATTTTCTATCTATCTTGAGCAATATAGAAATTAAAATATTACAACGAGAGGAAAAAATATAGTCATGTGCGGAATCCCGCACTTGACTATACGCATTTATAAATTTTCCGGGCGTTGTATTTTTGTAATGTAAACCGCGGAGCGTCAACACAAAAATAAAAATATTAAAAATAAAGAAATTATACAAATATTAACAAATAGTACCTATATAAACATTGATTTTAAGTTGTAGTTTATAGCTATCCTTACTAATATTATACACGCCAAAGTTTGTGTGAGACATTTGTTATTCTTTCACGCAAAAACTAGTGAATGGATTTTAATGAAACTGTACATTAATATAGCTTATACATCAGAATAACATTTAAACGGTTAAACTCACAAACATACAGACATACATGAACCCTGAAAACATAACACTTCTTGAGCTAAAAAATATACACATATAACACTACTTTCTTGGGGCAGTCGTGTAATAAAAATGGATAATTTTTGGTTTTCTTCATTTTGATGAAATTTGATTTGGAGGTACATGAGGCGCTACATTAACACTTAGGACAGGAATTTTCATCATCAGCATCATCATCCATCACAACATGGCTGTAACCGCGGGGTGCAGCTAGTAGTTTAATATAAAAAAAATAATGTACGCTGTCGTAAGTTGCAGTGTGGGGTATCACAATTAGTGGGGTAACGTCATTGTTATGAGATATGCATTAAAGATATTTGATATTGAAAACAAACCTACGAATAATGATATCAATATGGCACCAACTTACAACTAACTAAAATATAACTATATTTATTGTAAACTTTAGTAAATTCGGTTTGAAGTCGTAATACCGTATACAGTACCCAGCGTAAGAATGTATTGACTCTAACATACATACTTACAATAACATACATAACTACTAACATACATAACATACATACCCTTCTGTTGAATAACGTTAAAAGCTACCAAGGCAAAGAATGCGCCTTATGTGCAAAAACACTTCTTTCGTCGACGTGAGTAGGGTATTGTAGGTGGGTATTGTACATTAGGTATTAAAAAATTGCCCTCTGTATCATATTAACGCTCTTATTGCATTTAGGAAAGAAGAAAAGTTGCATATTATTTTATTTCTATTACACAATAAAATATAGGTACTTCCTGATTTGATTACACTCTTAGATTTGATTGATTACGTTTGTAAATCGGCCTTGGTTTTAAAAACCGAAGACAAACAAACCACGCAGACCAAACGCACAAACAATTCGTTCACAATCCCTGAATACGAGTACATCCCAGACAAAGCGAGCTCATTCAATTGCCATCAATAATATTTCAATTGAGCCTGAATGGAATATCACGCGATTTGGCAGCCGGCTGTCGGCGCGGCAATTAGCGCTGGGCCAATGGGAGCTTTGTCTCCCTGTGACGTCATTTGTCCCTCTGCCTTGCGATAAAGAGGAAGCCTCTAAAGCGGGCTACAGGAACTCCGTTGACAGATCTAAGAATCACAACTTATTGTTAAAACGATCATTAAATCATCCTTAAAAGACCCACCCCCTGTTTCTAGAATTTTCAAAGCCGTAAGAGGTTTGACAAATCAGCGTACAGTATGTATTTGACTAACCTTTCGCAGAACTGGGGAGTACAACCTTTTTCGCTGTATAACCTACTAATAATAAAAATAAGTTACAATTTACAATAAACTTTAAAGATTTTTTATGATTACGTAGCCTAATTTCTACTTATTACCATTAATACAATTGTATAAATAAGGAATTTGTATAACATTCCACATTTTTTTTCGGTGGTATGCCTTTATTAATAAACTACGAACTATATACAACACTATACCTATATAGCTACTACAATAAAAGCATTAAGAGAACCTATAAGTCATTAGAGACTCACAGGCAGTCCAAATGCTCCAGCCCACTACCAGTTGACAGCGTGCAAATTTAATAACTTGATAAAAACATGTATCCAATTAATTTAATTTGAAGAAAAGGTTCATTTGTTATTTGCACACGTGAACAATATTGAGTTTGTAACCAACACCCGTATAAACTTATAATAACAATCTGCAGGTTTTTTATAAAAACTCTACTCTACTCAACTCCAAGTCAAGATGGACAAATTAGAGGTTTTTGCCGTCACTGCCATAGATTTCACCTCTGTGTTGTAAAAAGTTTAAATCGATCTTTGTTAATACTACAATTGTTTACTACTTTTTTAAATTAAATAGATGGTAATTTATTTCTTATGTATTAAATTACTGGCCAAATGAGCTTGGAGTGCGAGCGACCCGTCTCTGCTTCAGCTTACACAAAAATACTTTCGTATGTTCGGTTGTTCTCCAGGTCGCTAATCTCAACCGATTATCGTATATTTTTTGAGCTGGTTTTAAAATTCCTTAGATTTTTTGTCAATTCAGTTTTCCGAAACTTTTGAAAACGGTATAAAGGGGAATTAACACTTAAGAAAATCGTAATACTGCCTTATTAAAAAAAATCAAAAAGGTTACATAACTTTTTTATAACCCTTATCAAGAAGCAACTTTTTCGTCAGAACAACTTATTCGTCCGATAAAATTAAAGGGGCCAGGGTTGAAAAGAATGAAAAAAAACCGCTGATTTCCTGTGTCATATATATTTTATCAGCTTTTGGTATAAATACCTAATGGTTTTTGTTGACCCATACTTGAAAAGACGCCAACTACTATGCCCATTACAAGCCAATACCCATATAGGTTTTGTTCGCTATTTTTTTATTTAAAGCGTTAGGTGCTAAATATATTAAGAAATAATCTAAATAATACGAATAAGTAAAAGTAGGTAAACAAAGAAATATCATACGCTTCTTGGTCGTAATTTTATTCGTAGGTCGTAATAATGTTATCGGAGCCGGGAGAGGTGCAACGGAGGGGCACGTCGCGAACTCATATCAATGAAGAAAGTTAATTACCTGTGTCATATCAAATTAACTTCGTCAGTTTTCAGAATTGCGTGGTTTGGATTTTGTAACTAATTCCCCTATCAGCGTGCGCAGTGAACCACAGTCATAAACGATGCGTAGCCCGGTCTTTTTTTGACGCGTAGAATAGAAGCGATTCTACTTCAATTATCGCTAGGAGGTCTTGTCTCTGCGGTCTAGTAACGCCTGCATCAGTCAATAATCTCAAATTTCAGTATGGCTATCATCACCAAACAGTGGTTATCAAATCGCCGCGTGGGGATTAACCTCTGTACTGTACTGTATCAGCCGGATCGTCCACTGCTGGACATAGCCTCCCCTATTAAGGGGGTATTTGCCATAATCCACACGCTTGGCAGGCGGCTTGGGAATCGCAGTGCAAGATGGCAGTTCTTTAGAAGGCGCTGCTGCCGACCTTCCAGTATTTTTCCCTTAGTCGCCTTTTACGACACCCATGGGATGATATAGGGAGGTGCAATTCTAACCCGGCACCCCACTAAGTGAGAGATATCAACCTTAACCCCTTTTAATTATCCAGCGGCCTTTGTGCATCAGTGGACGTTCCACCTGATAAAGTAAAACCAGTACAAAATGTATTGAGTCGTAGAGATTAAAATCATGTTATCATTCGTTTTCCAATTCGTGTGTACATTATATCGGACAATATATTGGTCAACAGCAGAGATAAGCGATGTTCCATTATGCCAATATTGGGGTTCCCGCCGGTTGCCAAGCTCGGAACCACTTGGAAGTTTGACAACTCGTCGCCGCTACCAAATGACCTATGAAATTGAATCGCATTGTACCTAGTGCATTGTATATTTTAGTTTGTATTTTTTTTATTGGGCTTTACCTTTTAATAGTATACCTTAAGAGTGCCTTCGCCAATTATCAAATAAACAATGGTGTTCAAGAAATGGCGGCTGATAATAAATACGACAAAAACATCTACATAATTACAAATATACGAAAGAAAAATTTAAGTTATGTGCGGGATGATGCGGAAAATTTTTCTATCGTATATGTATTTGTAATTTTGTAATGTAATCCGCATAGCAGGCGTTATTGCAAACATAATAATATTAAAACATGTACATACTTTAAATAATAATACTTTAAATATAATAATGACTTTATTTTATTTATTTATAATATTTTAAATTAAAATAATTGTACTTTTCAAAAAAAGGAGGTTATCAATTATTTATATTGTTTTTGTCTGTTACGTCATAACTTTTTACAGGATGTACCGATTTAAATTTTTTTTTATGTTCGACAGCTGGTGCTAGTTATGTGGTCCAATTGACATTTGAGTTAGACATGACGAGTAGTACTTAAGTTTATTATTTTATTTATGATAGGTAAGCCTTTGACCACAATTTCATGAGGTTAAGTGATTATGTGGTCGAAAGTGTTAACAGGCTTAAACTAGAGTTAGCTCTCAAGGTCAGTTGCCGGAACACACCGTTAGGTGCTTGGCGACAGATTTTCTACTCGAAGTTGGCAGCTAGTGCATTCGCAAAATGCCCTACCACCATCCTATAACGACTGCCATGCTAAGGCAACAACCGGGACCGACGGATCACCCATCCAAGTCATGACCGTGGCGGACGTTGCTTAACTTTGCTGATCGGTTAAGAACGGCTTCGCTACGAGCGCTTCTAATATGTTAGTGAGCGTGGAATGTATACTACAAAGAGTTAAATATCGTTTATATTTGGCTAAATCTTGCGAACAGGTTATTAACATATTTTCCGGAAAAGGTTTAGGTTTTTATCCTTTTTTGACGATATTGTCACACATATTATTCACGGGACTTTGTTGATACTTAACAGAATTTGTATCACAACTAACGTCCCATACATTAACCAAGAGTTAGTATAATACTTTCATCATCAGTTAACACTTACAAGACGAACTCACATTAAAGTTTTTGAAAGTATCAGCCTATATTTCACTAATGATCTATCACCTACTCACTGCCAAAGTTCTACGAAAACTAACCAGCTCATTTCGAATAGATGTGATAAAAAATATATAAAACCTATTCCACAAAAGGGAAGAAAGAGAGTGTCTTTTTGGCGCTTTGCTTTGCTTAGGTAAATGAAGAGGTAGATGATTGGAGAGAAGATAATGGACGTCATGAAATGTGATGATACAGTAACTTACACATATGACATCAAAATTTTCATTTAGAGAGGGAATTGTACCGGTGGTTATGGAATTTTATTAAAACAAAGATGATTAATGAAAACAAGTGAATTTATTCTTATTCTGTGCGAATTCGCATTCGCCGATCTTTAGCGGTTAACAGGGCTTGACTGGCTCGACTGAGCCGAAATTTCATGCTCTAACTTTATTATTTTAGCCATCATAGCGGACGGTGCGGATATTAACCAGCCTACTAGACTTCATCTGATTGAAAGACATGCTTTATCAAAAACACTTAACTCTCGTAAGTCTCGTAAGTACCTTTTCGTATTCAACCAACTCGGTGCGGTGCGACCAGAGACCTCAGCATATGATTAATGAAAGTATTTAAGCTTTATACTGACCTAGCGCAAACGGATAGCTTTTGCTCATGTAAATTTTGAAGCAATGATGGCCGAGCGGTAATATCTGTGGTCTGCCGCGCCGCAGGTCCCTGGTTCGATCCCCACCGCCGACTTGAGCTTCACCGCATGGTGGAAGGACATTTTGCGATTGCCCGCCAGGCTAGCTACCACCCTCAAGTAGAGAATCTATCACTCAGCACCTAACGCTGTGTTCCGGCAGTAGTCCTTGAGAGCCAGTGAAATTACAGGCACATGAGACTTAACAACTATGTCTCATAGTGACGGACGCAATGCAATTCGTCACAGAACGAAATGCATCTGTTATAAGCAGAGGTTGGTCTGCTTAACATCAAATGGGCCTCTAGATTGTTCAGTCACAAGAACAAAACAAAACAGAAGTTATCTGACAATAAAAAAATAACATCTCTCCCTCTTTTTATCGAAAATTGGTCCAGAGGGATTTCTGGTCATACCTATGTCATGACAAAATTTCGATGACAGTATTAAAGTAAAAATTTAGATAGCTAGGTCGAACACAAGGGCATAATAATTGTGTAGGAAATATGTTATAGTGAAAATTCTTAAAGCAGTCTATAAGTAACGACTAAATAATAATAAGAATTTAATTTTAATTACAACTAATGTTTCCGGTAGTTAACTCAAATTTCAGAAAAACTAAAAGGGCCTACTCCTTTGTGGTATTTATGGAAGAATACTCACAGTATGATGCGATAAATGAACAGCTCAACTGGAATGGTGTCAGCTGCTAAAAGCGTCTACGACTTCTTCTAACGCAAACTGATAGTACTGATAGATTGTTTTTGATGTCTGAAACATTTAACCTGTTTCAATACAGAACTGTAAGCAGTTTCTCTAAAGAAGGCGGTCAGTCCGTCTTTCACACAAGGTTACCTTTCATCTAGTGTATATACGGGTCAAAAAATATTAATACATAATATTAAGAATGCGAGAAAAAATTCTTACCTTTATCATATTGTAGAGACAGCTTGCCGCTCTTTTGAAGCCGTTGTCATTTCATGCTGCGCAACCGCCATCGTGATTTTCCGTACATTTTGAAAACGGAACGTCGTTGTAACTTCAGTTCAAATTTAGAACACTGTTGTCTATTTCTTTTCACCAATAAGATCTTATTGTTTGGATTTCATTGCACTGTTGTTAATTTAAAATAACACTGTGTTTTTTTTTCTCTAAGGTTTGGTGTTGAAATATTCTAAACGAATCACAAAACTTTAGGATCGAAAATAAAATTGAAGTAATCTGTAGGTATATAATATTGCTCCGGATGCTGTGGGTACGCGGTTCTTTAGTTGGCTCGCTTTAGCACTGCTTCATTTTCACGCTTTCAGGTTTACAACTCAGAGAAATGAATAAGGGAAAAGAGGGAGTCTAATGAAAATCAAAAATTAAGCATCAAATTCGGCCACTCAGACAAACGTATCCAAATTCGGCTAATTTTGTCCTCATTCATTTGTCCAAAACAAAGCATGATATCGATTGATCTCTTTATTATCTAGGGTTGTACCGTAACGAAATTTCAAAATGATAATTAAGTTGAGAGTTAAGCCTCGAAACATTTTCATGTTAAGTTTTCAAGGCTCATAACTTACAACTCAATTATCTTTTTAAAATGTCGTTACGATACAAACCTAGATAATGGCGAGTTCAATAGATATTATGCTTAATTCAGGACCTAAAATCTCAAATAAGTGAGTGATCAACCTACGACGATGTATGGAGAAGCACCGGCCAGTTCAACCTTAATGGAGGACGCTGTGTTCAGCATCCGACAGTCTGGCTGATACAGTAACCAAATATGCATTACACTTAATTATTTACTTATTTTGAAGCAGTGATGGCTCAGTGGCATTGGCTATGGACTGCAGCGCAGCAGGTCCATGGTTCGAACCCCGCCCAGAGCTTGATCTTCACCGCATTGTGGAAGGGCATTTTGCGAAGGCCCGCCTGGCTAGCGACCACCCTCAAGTAGAAAATCTGTCGCCAAGCACCTAACGGTGTGCTCCGGCAGCAGTCCTTGAGAGCCAGTGAAATAACAGGCAAAATGAGACTTAACAGGTATGTCTCAAGGTGATGGCCGCAGTGCAGTTCGTCACTTGTGATGAAATGCATCTGTCATAGGCAGAGGATACCGCTTAACATCTGGTGGCCTCGCGCTTGTACCTTCACAAAAACATAAAAAAAAACGGTATTCAGTCTGTTGTACTAGCAGAAGAACTCTTTGTGCAGGTAAGTTATCTATTGCACAGTAAATTAAGGTGTGCCTACAGTTAACGCGGGTGAGCGCAAACTTATTTTGATGTGATTTAATTCATAATACTTTCCGTAAACAAACCCCCGCCCATATTGTTGTGGGCAAACTCGGGGGGGTTTATGGGTGATGATGGTTTATGGGGCAATATGGGGGGGGGGGAGGCATATTGCTGTGTTCAGAAGTGGACTATCCGGCTGATACAGTACAGTACTGTACTTTCCGTAATAACTGATTTGGATTGTTTAAAATATACTATTATTCATTGTATAGTGTACCTAGATAGGTTAGCCTTTGACCACTACTACACTATCTCACCTGATGGTAAGTGATGATGTGGTCGAAGATGTTATTCAGGCTAACCTAGAAGAATGTAATAAAAATTGTAAACTAATTTTTATGCATTTGTGAGATAAAAATTGAAATACTGTTATTAAAATCTCCCCAGGTTAATCTCTACAGATTGAATCAGACACAATCTACCTTACATCAAATAAGAATTTACTGTATGTGCTAGCCTAGTGTAAATATTGGTAACAGTGTTATCTTGATGGGTAATCAGTTAACAATATAAAATCCTACTGTGAAAGTTCCAGGTATGAAACAAAGCGTTTAAAAATAGATTTCCGATTGTACGTAACATTTATGGCTTAAAATATATTTTATGTAAAACAACGGCATTCGACATTGAGATACTGCTCTACGTATTTTACACAAGGTTGCATTATTGATTCTAGAAGACCGGCACTTGTACAGTAGTTGCCCTACTCTTTACTGCTCTATTATCATGGGAATCTAATCGACAACTTATACAAACCTTTTTTTTTTTTTTTTTGCCTGATAAGTTAGCCTTTGATCACTATCTCACCTGATGGTAAGTGATGATGTGGTCGAAGATGTTGTTCAGGCTAACCTAGAAGTACTGGCTCTCAAGGACAGCTGCCGGAACACACCGTTAGGTGCTTGGCGACAGACTTTCTACTTGAGGGTGGTAGCTAGCCAGGCGGGCATTCGCAAAATGCCCTTCCACCATGCTATAACGACTGCCATCCTAAGACGACAACCGGGACCGACGGCTTAACGTGCCCGCCGAAGCACGGAAACGCTCAGTAGTAATGTCCAACTCCTGACCGCGCGCGACGTTGCTTAACTTTGCCGATCGGTTGAGAACAGCTAAGTAAACTTCGCTACGAGCGCTTCAAAAAAGGTAGTCCTTAAAAGAAGGTAGTAAATAAGTATTACGTAATCATTAAATTTGCATGGTGGTAGGGCATTTTGCGAATGCCCGCCCAGCTAGTTACCACCATCAGGTATAAAATATGTCGACAAGCACCACACGGTGTATTCCGGCGGCTGTCCTTAAGAGCCAGTAATTCTAGGTTAGCCGGAACAATATCTTCGGCTACATCATCACTTACCATCAGGTGAGATAGTGGTCAAAGGCTAACCTATCAGGCATAAAAAAAAACCTACTAAACTACTTTGTTTCTTTCGAATTTGTATTTCTGCTCCTTGGATTTAAACCGGAACGAAAAGTGCGCAACAAATTAACACTTAAAGAATCTGTATTATAAAAGTTTTTTTTATAGGATTGTGACGGACCACTTGATGTTAAGCGGTAGCCTTTACCTACAGCAATTGCACTGCATCCATCACATCATAGTTGTAAAGTCTCATGTTCCTGTAATTTTATAATTCTTTACTGGCTCTTAAGGACTGCTGCCATGAGACACTGTTCAGTACTAAGATTTACTACTACTTGACGGTGGTACCTAGCCAGGCGAGCATTCGCAAATGCCCTGCCACGTAGCTCAAGCAGGCGGTGGTGATCGACCACCCATGGATCTGGATTACGGCCTACGAATAATACTTTATTTATTCGTAGATTACGGCAGTCCATAGCTATTACGGCTTGCTATAATTGCTTGAAAAGATATTGGTACCAAATTTAGTCAAAAATCATTCAGCCGTTTTCACCAAGTTTGAACACTTGATCATTAAAATATGTCGAAAATAAGATTTTAAAAATTTTATGCTCAGGAAAAGAACCCAGGATCTTAAAATTCTAAGTCGATGTACTACGCCACTCGGCCAGCGAAGCGGGAAGTTGTTAGTGAGTTTTGCACAAAACTAAAGTACGCCAAATGTTTCCTTTTGTAGGGTTCCGTACAAGAAAGCGCAACTTAAAGCGCTCGTAGCGAAGTTTGCTTAACCGTTCTTAACTGATCACCTAAGCTAAGCAACGTCCAGTCATGATTTGGATGAGTGATCGCTAGTGCCATTACTACTGAGCGCTTCTGTTCTTTGGAGGGCACGTTAAGCCGTCAGTTCCGGTTGTTGATTGGTTACAGCATGGTGGTACCAACCATAAGTAGTAAAATCTTTCGCCAATCACCCACGGTCTGTTCCGTCCACTGTCTTTGAGAGCCAGTAAATCTGGGTAAATTTTAAAAACATCGTCCATGACATCATGACGTACTATCAGATGAGATAGTGGTCAAAGCTAGCCTATCAGCTATAAATAAAAAAAAACAAAAAGATATACATTTTGGCAACAAATATAATAAGTATTATTATATTTGTTGTACTGAAGGAGCCTCGCTGTGCGAGCCAAGCTCAAACCATTCGGATTTTGTACCAACTACCCGTACGTTATAGTACATTTATTTTATGACCGTAAACCTATACTATTCGTATATGTTATAAGTATTAGACTTGTCCCCTATAACACGGTTCATAAAACATAAAACACATGGTGAAATATTTATGTTTATACACACAATAACTTTTATTTTTAGTAATCTTCTTTGTATTATTTGCAAAGCTTAAAGAGAGGTTTACCTCCCACTTACTTTATTAAACGCCTTTCTAAAAAAGGAGGAGGTTGTTATTCTAACCTTTTATGAGACCCTCAGACTATTAATATACGGTATTTTTGTATTGATCAATGATTTAAATTTCCTTATTGTCAATTTGTTGCTTTATGTTTTAATCTAAACATAAAAGGACATCAATGGAAATCTGCAACCGATTCCGATTTAGAATTACCAGCCCTTACACTCTTGCACTGGTGTGTTAGTAAATTCGATGCAGGAATTAAAAATTCCAATGTGATATTGTTCAAATTATTTTATTCTGGAGAAGCTATAGGTACTTCGAATTGCGTTGTATAGAAATTACTTGCTACATTTGCTACTTTAAGAAGAATATAATATTCCTAAAAACTATACTCTCATACTTCCCTCTCAAACGCTTTATCGATAGATTACTGTTTGGGTACAATATTTGAGAAAGTAAACATGGCATATTGTGACTAGACATTTTCTTCTTATATGTTTATTAGAAAATATGATATATATCTTCACCACTAATAAGCAAAGTTTACTGAGTGCGCCTATTCATGGATGTCCAATGTTTCCTTCGCTCGGATAGTGACGTGCCTTCATCATCGATATCGACGTAAATATCCGCCAAAGGCTCTGATCTAAAAATAATAGCGGTCGACGCGTGTCGCGCGTTATCAAATAGACATTAGCCCTCCTCCCACGTCGCCTACCTCATTCATCGGTTCGATCGCACGCACACACGCGCACGACACCACACCCGCGCCACCACAAACCACCACCACAAACCTCCAACAAGACGCTCCAAGCCCCACGAACTAACCCCTGACCCCAACACCACTGCTGACCATAAAAACTCTCCTACGACGTCGCCCCTACACTCTCACAGCTCCGTCCACCATCTTAAATTCATTCACAAAAATCGCTATTCCACAGCGCTTATTTGTTTACCGTTTCACGCCTCCCTGAGCACCTTCGAACACTAAAAATTACTTCAACTATCTTCTGCTAGGTTTTATTGTATGTTTTTCACTGTTTTTTGAGCTGTAAATGCGGTTTAACTTGTTTTTTGTTGGTGATTCGGTCGAGTATCGCGGGCGGTAGAGCGACACCCCGTTGTCGCTGCAGGCTATGTGCAACTGAAGAATGGTGGTAGGACTGCGGACGACAGAAGACCGCGCATGCGTCCTAGAACCCGCCAAAACACATCTACGCGCATGTATAAGCTATGTGGACTTTCGTTCTCTTTTCAAAACGACCATAGATTAGCTATTTTCAGGTTACGTTATGTTGTTAATTTTCAGTATATCTTTGAAGCTTAACATAGAAAATCGTACTTTGCACCATCTTGCATCAAGTTTTAAATGCATTGTCAGTTATCAGTTATGAAGGTAACGGAACATGTAATTTTCGTGGAACGCAGTAGCTTTTGCGAGCTTTCTGAAAAGCTGACATAGCGGCGGACTTCATAGTGCTACGACGTAGTAGTGCTACGCTTCACAAAGATAGATGGAGTTTTATTTTTAGATCAGGATAGTTAGGGATAATAAGTAAAGTCAATGGTTGTGTACTGTGAATAAACATATTATACATCAATCTATATAATATATCTGTAATACATACGATATTATGCAATTCTAACAATTACACAACGCTTACGTATTGTTTCGTAATATATATGAAATACATTATTGAAATATTTAAATTACGGGTATCGAGAATATCACTTGTATAATTTTGATAAGAACACTCGCCTTGATGATGAGCATTTCACATACCAGCAGCTGAAATCCAATTTGACAAATTCGATCCCTAACGTGTTTTCCGGTAAATTGATAATCTTAACACATACATGAAACCCAGGACCTAGGTATTTGATTTCAAAAATATACTGATCATACATAACCTCAAAAATTGAATAAAAACTTACTGTATGAAAGTTTAATTAGAACAGCCAGCGGTTATTTACAAATGAAATGTTTTAAAGGTTAGTTATGAAATTGAATTAATTAGTCCTGTATTTCACTACAGTGTGTAAACATTTTGTAATTGACCTTTACAAAATTGTCGTAGACACCAAGCTTGAAAAAAATATTTTGTCTTTGATATAAGGACAGTTTTTTAAACGCATAACTTCTAAATAAATGCTGTTATTGCACTCCCTAATGACTCACCACCACAAATTAGTTGAATTCTGTGAATTTAATGACGACTATAAAACGTCGAAAGCTTATTTTGATTTAACGGCCACGTTTTGATATGAATTAATGTTGTCATTGACTTAATAAGTTCAACGTTCAGTACATACCTTAATAAGGTATTGAAAGTGTCGTAGAATTAAGTTCAAAGTAGCTTCAGTAGAATGTTTTGACGTGATGATGAAAGGAATGTATTAGAGTTCCTATTTTTAACCGACTTCTAAAAAAGAAGGAGTTAATCAATTCGCCACGTATTTTTTTATGTATGATCACGCAATACTTTTTACTGAGTAGAACGTTTTTTTTAAACCATACCTCTTAGTTGTGCCCATATAAATTTCATCAAAATCGGTCAAGTATTTTTTAAGTTACACTCAACTAATTGAAAAATGCTTGACTTACCTATACTCGGTAGTTGCAAGTTTTGTAGATGGTGAACAGTATTGAATATAAGTGAGTGAACACCGATCGTTTAACCTGCAATAATGTATGCTCCGCGGATTATATTACAAAATTAAAAAAAGAAACTTATGTGAGCAAAAATTGTAGTCATGTGTGGGATTCGTACCCGCGCCATCCACCTCTATAGCCGGGGTATACTGTAACCATTTAAGCTAACATAACTCATAACTAAATTTTTTCCTATAGTATGAGTGAAGTTATTGTACTTCTACAGCCATGATGTCCACTTTGCCTTGATTTTTTACCATACCTAACCCACATTTCTATTATATAAATTTATTTTAGGTTCTACAATGTTCTTATTGTTTCCTTTTCCCTATTAAAGTTATGTTTAGTTTATATTCTTCGATATTACGGTATGTATAATTTTTTTAGAGACGGCAAGTAGTCCAAGGTACTTTTTACAATCACACGATTGTGTATATTATACATACCGATGAAATCTACAAACCCATACGCCAGCGTAGTAATTTGGCATATTCCGGCTGTTGTCCTTGAGAGACAGTCTCGTTTTTGTTTGTTTTCCTTAATAATACATAGGTTGTTATAAAATATATATTGTACCAACCCTATACGAATTGGAAATGAAACAAGGGTTGACACAAGAAGAAGATATGTACAGTCCTGTTAACTCACGAAGCGCACCCCTGCAAAGAAAATTATTGATGCGTTTTTGTACAGGTAGGTCTTGTATGTACACTATATCTTAGTGTGGGTGTAAATACTAATGATCCATACAGTAATATACAAAAAGGAACAATATTATCGCTTGGGTAGTCAGTAGTAATTGCAACTAAACTCAAAAATATCCAGGAACATGCCTTTGTGAGCGGAAAAGTCTGTAGTGTTTTATAAAGCAGACAAAGATTATATGTCTCTCCTATACACACGTACATTCTTTTTTTATGCTTGATAGGTTAGCCTTTGACCACTATCTCACCCAATGGTAAGTGATGATGTGGTCGAAGATGTTGTTCAGGCTAACCTAGAATTACTGGCTCTAAAGAAAAGCTGCCGGAACACACCGTTAGGTGCTTGGCGAAAGATTTTCTACTTGAGGGTGGTAGCTAGCCAAGCGGGCATTCGAAAAATACCTCCACCATGCTATAACGACTGCCATCCTAAGACGACAACTGGAACCGACGGCTTAACGTGCCCTTCTAAGCACGGAAGCGCTCAGTAATAATGTCACTAGCGGTCACCCATCCAAGTCATGACCGCGGCGGACGTTGCTTAACTTTGCTGATCGGTTAAGAACAGCTAAGCAAACTTCGCTACGAGCGCTTCATTCCAATAAAGCTTACAGATAACGGTACTCTTAACTAATTCCTAATATAAAATAAATATTGTAACCTACTAGCTAAATAAGTTCTATGCGATAAGTACTTTCAATCAAGTCCGTCATGAGCTTGTCACTTACCCTTATAAGATATAAGCTATTATATCGATATAAATAAAAGCATTCGATAAAAAGCAGTCGGGCTTTGTATTCACGTTGTTCATTCAGCTGTCGAGTCAGGACAAAGAAGGTCTGCATCCTTGACGTCAGTGACGCAGTGACGGGGCTGTGGACAGACACTCCGGCGCCGTCGCCCAGACGACGGTCAGACGGCTGCCAAAAAATACTCTCTTCGCCTCATTCATTACTTTGTTACGCAATAAGACGCGCTGGAATAAGAAACAGTGTATGTGAATAGGAAATTTAGAGAATACACCTGCATATTCTGGACTGCAGCCTATAATGTGGCAACTATGTGAAAAAGTAAGTTTGTTCTGTGTCATTTTGAAATTTGTTTTAAAACTAGTAGTATACAACGAAATATCACCACTTGATGTTAAGCGGTAACTTCTGGCTATAACAGATGTTCATCACAAATGACGAACAGCACTGGTGATTGGTCTCATCACCCTGAGACACCCAGATGTTAAGTCTCATGTGCTTGTAATTTCATAATTGCTTACTGGCTGTCTAGGACTGCTGCTGGAACACACTTCTTAGGTCCTTGGCGACTGATTTTCTACTTGAGGGTGGTAGCTGGAAGGCGAACATAATGCTCTTCCACCATGCTTCTTAAATCTAACCAAACAAACTACAAAATACAAAAACGTGATTATTAAAGTTTTTATTGCAGCATACAGAATTACACAAATAGTTAATTATAAATGGATGTAGCATCGCTTTAAAGGCCGGCCGCCTACCTGACGGCAACCCTCCTTAGGAATACTTTGGTTGGAAGTATACACGTAACCTGGTTACTCTGGGCAGTTAGTGAGATGCTCTGTTGTGCGCTCAATGAGCAGTAACATTGTTTCGTCCCATAAAAAATCCATCGCATCGTTATGAATGGTGCGTGCTGTTCATTAGGCGCACTGTTTTCCCTTAGTCACCTTTTTTCAATAAAAGGATATGGAGAAGTCCTTATATTACAAAGACAGGAACTTTATGCGTGAAAATAGGTTAAAGGAAATGTTACCCTCAAGAAGATAACATCCTCTCTTCGTTCTTAAACGAGTATACTTCTCTCCTCTTAAACAAATAGTGACTGCATAAAAAATTTGTTATTAAGAAAAATTTGAACTGTAGTGTCCTAAAACCAGTCACTGGTTTATATTTCCAGTGTAACCTGACACCCAGGGCTTCGATGCCAAACGACTGCGTGGGACTCTATGGAGTTGTTGATTTATAATGCTGCAGCCATCGTCCGACTTGAGATGAGTCTTCAGAATTGGACGAAAATAGGCGCCGTCGTGTTATTTTTTCCTTGGCGACCTTGCCATTTTGTCCAGGTCCTGTTAAATTGGGAGATATTTGTGTGAATAACATAAATGTCTATTCTTGGATGTATTCATTAGCTTCATTTTGATATTATGTATGATTCGACCCATGATGCCCGGAACAGATAAAAGCAGATATATTTACCTATCCCCAGTGAAATACCCTTCGAAATGTATAAGGTACTAGCTGACCCGGCAAACGTTGCTTTGCCATATAAATAATTTTGGCTATTAAAAAATAAGGGGTGATCGTAGAAGGGTGAAAATTGAGGATTGTATGTATTTTTGTATGTTGTATCATAAAAAAATAGAAATTAAAATTTTTGTCTAAAAAATATAAAAAGAATTTAGGGGTGGACTACCCCTAACATTTAGGGGGATGAAAAATAGATGTTTGCCGATTCTCATAGATACCGGATAAGCACAAAAAATTTCATCAAAATCGGTAAAGCCGTTTCGGAGTATGGCAACGAAAACTGTGACACGAGAATTTTATATATAAGATGTCGCGAGGCTTTTAATTTAACGATGGGTATTAGTTAAGACACCAAGCAACAGCATTAATACAAATAATCCCCAAGCTTGGCAGGCGTCTTGGGGATAGCAGTGTAAGATATCAGTTCCTCAGAAGGCGCTGCTTCTCACTTTCTGGTATTTTACCTTTAGTCGCCTCTTACGACACCCACAGGTAGCAATGGTAGCAATGGGGGGTGACATTCTAGCCCGGCACCCCACGGGCATTACTTTGCGGAAACCATTTTTTTATACGAAAGTTGACAAACTAAGCAGACCGTCCACCTGATGGTAAGTGGTCAGCGCCGCCTATTAACTCCTGTAATACCAACAGCATTACTGGTGCGTTGCCTACCATTAAGAGAAAGGACTCTATTCACGCCTCTTTTGAAGTGGTTCAAACTGTAGACCTGAGGAAAATCCTCAGGTAGAAGAGCATTCCACAACTTACAGGCACGTGGCAGAAACAGACGATTGAATCGAGTAGTACGAGACTTCCAGGTATCCATAATGAGAGGGTGGTTCTTCTGGCGATAGCGGCTTCTTCGATTCGAAAAGTGTGAGGGAGGTATGCGGTCAAAAATCTCATCAGAGCATTAATTATCAAACAAATATTTTTAGAAATCTTAAAGTTTATATTTGATACAAACACTTGATAAATACAAAACGATCGAGAATATTCTCGATATTCGCTCGAAGAGTCAAGTCCTCATAAAGATGCTTCGTGTAGAAGCGAAAACTATTCTAGCTACGCCATGTGACGTTTCTGACTTCACGTTGGTTTAGTAAGAAATTTAGGCAGAATTGTCACTAGATATATTTTTCGTATTAATTCATTGTAATTATAAAAAATTAATAGATGTTTTCTGAAAATAGTTTTTATATACTTTCCGTACCTAATCTGGCTGTGTTCTGGATTGAAGAAGAACATATCCATTAAAATAACGAGATGATTATGATTATAAAATAAATATTCGACTTAACAAATGCTGTAGAAGTCGGAGCGAGGGGTATACCAGCGAAATCCCTATAAAACCTACTAAAAGACCTTGGCATGTCAAGAACAATAGTAAATTCCATCCTAGAACGAGTATCCAAGGCGGCATTAGTAGGATCTTACCAGATTGATTAGGCAGGCGAAGAGGCTTGAGTGCTGAAGGGGAGCGTTGATGGCATCGTAAAGGGGCTCTTAACCCTATTCCCTGGGTTGCAAGTCCCAGGCACCTGTGACTTGGGCCTCTTCCTCTGCAGCGCTATGGACCCGGCAAATCCTGCTGGATGGAATGCTAAGTAATTCATCTCTCTCTTGGAGTTTAATTTTGGTTACACGAGACATGAAAACTAATATTTAATAGATATCAAAGTAAGCGTAGAATTCATGCTCAGATCGATCTGTCCTTGTTACTGCCACGGCTATTTCTGGTTTATCATTTTTGACTGATATCTGATTAATTAGTATGCTATAAAAGTGAGATTATATGTGTGATTAGATATTGGAGGGAAATTTCTCCTTAACCCAAAAGATCTTGACATCTCAGGAATTTCCGTGATTAATATTAGATGTAGTATCCTAAGCAGCATAGGTAAGATTTTTGTGAGTCCAGATGCGAAAGAGAGCTCGAGCGTAGAAGCCAGCCCCCTTCCACCCGTACTAGACCCAGGCACTATCGAGCTTCTTCCATAACGACCTGATGCGCTTGCATTGCAGCGCGATAGACCTGAATACCGCATGATTCCATGCTAACTAATTTGTCATTCTGTACACTAATGAATCTCGGGTAGTAAAGAACTACGTGGAATAGTCACATGGTCGGATCAGACTGTTCTTGTACTGTGGATGGTACTGTAAACTTTTCGCCGGTCATCTGCTAGTTTCGCAAAATAATTTCTAAAGAGTGCAAATTGATATAAACAACTTCGAATGAAAGCTTCTTTCTCGTGCGTTTTCACTAATGTGATGAACTTTATTATATTGGCCGGTCATCTGCTCGTTTCGCAACTTACTTTCTGGCTGTTGTTTTATTTTAGTAGTTAGTCTATTCTATATTATCTTAAGTGCAGGTCCCGGATTAATAATCATGACTATTCTATATCTTCCAAATATTGTCAATCAACTTTCGTAGCGAAGAGTTTACTTAGTTACTTTATTAACCGCTCTGTAACGCAACTATTACAAATTTCTATAAGATTCTACAAATCTGTTATGCAACGTCCGCCGCGGTCATAACTTGTATGGATGATGCTCAGTAATGCCGCTAGTGGCAGTTAGTTTACTACTGAGCATTTTTGACCTTCCGGGGGTTGTTTAGCCATCAAACCCGGTTGTTTCGCCTGATTAGCTAACTATTTTTTATAGCTGATCTTTGAACTCTATCCTTTGAACGCTATCTCACGTGATGGTAAGTGATGATGTGGTCAAAGAAAAGCTGCCGGAACTCAACATTAGATGCTTGGTGACAGATTTTCTATTTGAGGGTGGTAGTTAGCCAGGTGTGCATTCGCAAAATGCTCTACCACCATGCTGTAACGACTGCCATCGTAAGACAACAACCGGGACCGACCGTTTAACGTCGAAGATCGCATGGAAGCGCTCAGTAGTGATGTCAATAGCGGTCACCAATTCACTTCCTAACCGCGATGGACGTTGCAACTTAGGTGATCGATAAAGAACGGCTAAGCAAACTTGACTAAGCAAACTTCGCTAAGATCGCTTCAAAATCATCCCCACGGTGTATCCCGGCAGCTGTCCTTGAGAGCCAGCAAATCCAGGTCTGGTAAGATAGCGGTTAAAGGTTACCCTAAATAATAAATAAAATAATAATAAAATTCCGCATAAACGCCTAGCAAGGGAAAGTAATAAAAAGTTAGTATTGGTCTAGACTGGCATATACCCGTTACTAGTCTACCAACAAGCATTCACAAGAGCGGTTGACGTCAGAAGATAACCGGCCGTATTTAAGCAATTTTTTTTAATTTGCTGGTTTTCTAGTTAAATAATCATATTGCACTGACCCTACACAAGTCGTGTATGATAGAGAGACGATGAGCATTTGTCTTAAAAAAGTTATACTCGTACTTATTTGAGTTTGAGTCAGGTATGAAAAGTGAATATCATTTTATGCCAACATTTCAAAGACGTTGCTTCGAGTTTCCATTTTACCGAATTCGGACACGAATTTCAAATAACTGTTAAAACTCATCTGTTTATTTACATATATACTTATAAAATACAAAACAGGTATACATTACAAATGTACACATGAAGTGCGTACGAAGTTGTAGGCATATTATTAGGCAAAACCATACGCATATTTTAGGTTTGCTACAAACTCTAAAAAGTCCCCTTAAAAGAATCTTCAGTCATTCTAAACAAACGGTTAATAAAAAATAACAATTTATTCAGGACCTCCCCGACCCTCCCCGTGAATGAATCCGCCAATATATTTTATATTGAAATAAGGCCACCTTGTAGCGATGCCTTTATTCTCACATTACATTAAACGACCACTAAACTGTTTATTACTAACATTTATTCTCGTCCGGTCAAATCTATTTACTAACAAAACAAAACTGTAAAATATACCAATACGTAGTTCTGCCGCATCATATAGATAGCTAGAACCGGCTACGCACGAGACGCCTACGAATTCGAATTTCGTAGCATTCATCTACGCTAGAACGAGAGAAAAATAACAATGTTCCTACAATTTACTACAAGTTAGAAGGTGATGGCGTTATTCATCGATCGACTTGCGTCACAGAGAAAGCGTGGGCGCGATGACGTCACGCAGCCCCAGCCAATAACAAGGAACGGAAAAGGCGCCAGGAATCAGGAAAACGGGGGATTTATTTTAGTTTAGAATTTTTCCTAGACGGTAACATCATTTTGTTAGGTGTAGAGTTTCCTTTTACGTACGTATGTAATACGTAAGCCGTCTTAACTTGAAATTATGGGATTCTGTGGGTTCATATATTTTGGTTGTTCTTCTGTAATTAATTAATGATAAATTTCCTTAGAGGTAGCTAACTAGTTAGGTTTGAAATAAATACTCAAAGCCAGATCAAATAAAGAACGCGTCGTGTAATTAGTTTTTACTTTTATCCCAACTGTTTTTGTTTTCATCTCAAAATAAATAGAGAAGGTACATACATACTAGGTTGGCATAACAGAGGCAGCTAGCTTACTAGCTGCCTCGCCTCTGTCAGGATACTTTAATTTGGATAGCCTATAAATCTATCACAGCAAACATATGACATAATTAGTATTGTGAAATCTTTTTTTTTTATAACTATAAATGTAGGTACCGGTATCAATCACAAAGTGCAGCAAAAATTTCTTGTACGGACCAGTTACGCCATCTAGTGCAATTATAGTAACCATTTTATTTTAATGGCAGTCGCGAATACTTGAGGTGTTAGATTCGTGCACTTGAGTTTAGCTCTGTTCTATGTGTCGCAGTTTAAGTAGTTACCAAAAGATGGCGTGCAAATTCCACTACTACTACATAACTGATAGATGGCGCTTAGCCACAGTTTATATTTTTGGTGAAATAATAATTATGTTCTAAGGCTTGTCGTTCCGTGATATGTGATGGGTTTGTTAAATCTAATTAATATGATAGTGTATAGGGCCAAGTCTTTCAATGCAAAATACAAAATCACGCTCGGTGCAATGGCACAGAATAAATATTAGTACTTATTTCTAAGCGCCTCCGGGCTCAGAGACTCGCTCCCCTGTAGACATCTAACAAGTAATGCAAGGAATGAAAGTTACTCTACTTTTTTATTAATTTGTCTACACTGATATTATTATTATAGACACTGATATTATTATTGTAGATATTGATGTCAACAGAGTGCCTAATTAAACAATCATTTTGCTAACAAATAAATTAAATAGGTTTCAATAATAACAAATACTTTGACTTGATGCACTTTGACTTGATGACTCTTCGAGCGCACGATCTTCTCGATCGTGCGCTCGAAGAGTCAAGACCTCCTGAGGATGCTTCGTGTAGAAGCGAAACGCGTCGAAAATTCTTCCGGTTTGGCTGCGTGGCGTTTGTGACGTCACGTCGGCTTAGCAGGAAAATTAAGCGGAATTGTCACTAGATATATTTTTATATTTTTTAAGTGTTTTATTAAAATATTAATTTGATGTTTTCTTAAAATATTTTAAAAGTATTTGTTATTATTAAAAATGGATTTCCGCAAAGTAACGCCTGAATCTATTCATTAAATAGGTTTCGATCGATGCTTTCAAATTATATTTTTATATAAGTATTGTCTATATATAGATTTCTATAAAATACTTTTCTATAAAACACTTTGTGATTGTGACGAAGTCATCCTATTTCACCACATCATTCCATAATTTGCTGCTGTCCATTTTTCATACTCCGATTCTCATTCAATTCAAATAAAAACAATCGCCACAACTCACACTTGCCTAATTTGACGCATTTGGTGTATTCAATTAGTATTACTAAACACTCCTTTTTAATAGTAGGTACACATATGTACATACCATGTCTACATACATATACATATTTTTAGTGTCCTCTCTTTAATCACATCCAAAATCGGGCTTTTGGGGGTTTTTCTCATTGACTCATGTCGAACAATATTTTATTTCTAAAAAAAGGGTTGTTACCGTATTGTGAATCCCCAGTATCATAGATATCCCGTAATGACACATATATAGACTATGGCTTGTCTGCTGGGTTGCCACCTATATAAAAAAAGAAATAATACAAATATTTTAAGAAATCATTAAATAAATATTTTATAAATATACTTACTTTAAAATATTATATTATACCTGATATTAAGTGATGATGTGGTCGAAGATGTTGTTCAGGCTAACCTAGAATTACTGGCTCTCAAGGACAGCTGCCGGAACACACCGTTAGGTGCTTGGCGACAGATTTTCTACTTGAGGGTGGTAGCTTGCCAGGCGGACATTTGCAAAATGCCCTACCACCATGCTATAACGACTGCCATCCTAAAACGACAACCGGGACCGATGGCTTAACGTGACCTCCGAAACTCGGAAGCGCTCAGTAGTAATGTCACTAGCGGTCACCCATCCAACCCCGGTGGACGTTGCTGAAATTTTCTAATCGATTAAGAACAAACTCGCGCTATTTAAAAAAAAGTCTGATATTAGTGTTATTGCCGGCCACCTTGGTAGTAAGTGTCTGCTGTCAGCGGTAGTGCGGCTTGTTTCACTCCACGTTGTAGACAATTTTTCATGTTCATCTAGCTAGCACCATCGTCTAGTACAAAACCTGTCATGACACGAAGCATCTGACGGCATGTTCCAGCACCGGCCCAGTTCTTATTTAAGTCTAGTCTACTACCATCTTCAATAATCAGTCATCATCATCAATCACCAACAGTGTTATGTTCATTAGTAATTTACAAAAAATATAAGTACTTATAACTTAATTTTATTTTATGGGATATGTTAGCAAACCTGGTGGTAAGTAATTCACCGTCGGCCACGAACATGCGCAACATCAGAGGTCTCGAGGATACGTTGCCAGCCTTTGAGGAGGGATTATGCTCTCTTCTTGAAGGCCCCTAAGTCGTATCTGTTCGGAAATACTTCACCAGGCAGCGGGTTCCAGTTTCCAATAGTAGCCACATATATGTCTCCTCTCTTTAATCACATTTAAAACCAGACTTTTTGGGGTTTTTCTCATTGACTCATTCGAACATAAATTTATTTCTAAAAAAAGGGTAGCTACCGATTTGTGAATCCCTAGAGACACAGATAATGACACATGTATAGACTAGGACCTGTCTGCTGGGTTGCCACCATTGGTTCATTTTAGAAAAAGGATTTAAAAAAATATATATGGTCTAGTGACAAAACCGCCTAATTAAAAAAAATATGTCATGAAGTGCTATCACCGGCCACCTTGGTACAGACCCACCAACTTATCTGTTCAGGTGGCAGAAAAAAGAACTAAAACTTTCCCTCAAATTGTGACAGTCTGTAGTTGATTTCCATGACCAGTAGCGCCCTCGAAAACTGCACAGTTAAGTTGGTGGTACTATAGTAAGTGTCTGCTGTCAGCAGTAGTGCGGCTTGTGTTTCACTCCATGATGGTACACAATTTTTCATGTTCCCCTAGTTAGCACCACCCTCTAGTACCCTGTCATGACACGAAGCATCTGACGGCGTGTTCCAGCACCGGACCAGTTTTTATTTAAGTCTAGTCTACTACCATCTTCAATAATCAGCAATCATCATCAATCACCAACAGGTGTTATGTTCAATAATAATGTACAAAAATTATTTAACACGAAACAAATCAAAAAAGGCTACGAGAATCAATTATCTCCCAATTGCCCACTATTGCTGTCTATGGGCATATTCCATTTGACGCTAATTACGTTATTTTCGATAATTTTGATCACATTGCGTCTATGGTTGTGATCACTGTGATCGTTTGTAACTGTTCTCCCCTGTTTCATTTAGGATAAGAACGCTAAGAATGCCACTAAAATTTGCCACTTCTGTCACTTTTGACATTAGATGTAGGTAATTCAAACTGTTCCAGTAGCTTCATAGCGTTTATGGCGAAAATGATGCCAAGACCCAAGTGGAACAACTTTTTGGGAGTGTGATAGTTTTTATTGTTTTTGGCGAATTTAACTCCAAATGGTACTTACCCTATAACGTTCAACTAAGAGGTAGGTAATGATTATACAAAGATAAGTTATACGAGAGAAGAAGAAGAACAACATTAAAATTTAGAAAGCTATACGTGAATTTCTAATACGATGATTAACTAGGTGTATTATTAGATATTTTAAATATCAATTACTTCTGAGGTTGAGTCTATCATAGTCATCTATGATCAGAGTTTAATAGAAAATCATAATGTAATATTATAAACTTGCTACAATGTCCATTTTAAATATAGAATATTGTCCATTGTCATTGTTAAATTAAAAGTAAATTCGCCACAAGCTTTAAAAACAAATTACATTTGCCTCATGCCCGTCAGAGTCTCAAGTCTTCAGAGTCTCTATACTTATAGTACCACCAACTTAACTGTGCAGTTTTCGAGGGCGCTACTGGTCATGGAAATCAACTACAAACTGTCACAATTTGAAGGTATGTTGTAGTTATTTTTTCTGCCGCCTGAACAGATAAGTTGGTGGGTCTGTATATTACTTGTTTACGAAAAGTTGGTAGGTACTTGATGTTTACAATAAAGCGTCTTCCGTAAGTGCCAATGATGATAAATTTATTGAGGTTATTACGAACTTTATTAGATATAAATTGAAAACAAATGGCGACTTGTAAAATGTGATACATTTTCATTATTATCAAACTATTCACAAACAGTCAACGTCCTTATTAAATATGACACGTTCTCTAATATTTATTTTATAGAAATGCAAATACCTCAGGTGAACACCCTATGCAAAGTGTTTAGCCAAAGGTATGCCGATATAAGAACACAGATAAAAAACCTGTAAATTGCTCGGTGATATAATAGCTTGCTTTGACCTTTTTATAGTGTTTCTGTCAATAACCCCATTTATATCACCAGACAGTGTTTTTTTCCGTATGGTTTTTTGCATGCTCACTATGGTTTTTCTTCGGATGCGCATGACTTGAAGAAGGCAATGTCGTGACCTCATCTTTACTAGTGAATTTAAGGATAAATTGTTTGTTTTGTCGTTGTATGTTTCTTTTTGTAAAACTTTTTGTATTCTCTAACTAACCACTTCTTTTGTGGTTTTATACTTTTTGTCTTTTTAGGGTTCCGTCCCCAAAGGTAAAAACGGGACCCTATTACTGAGATTTCGCTGTCCGTCCGCCCGTCGGCCTGTCACCAGGCTTTATCTTAAAAACAGTGATAGCTAGACAGTTGCAAATTTTCACAGATGATGTATTTCTATTGCCGCTATAACTACAAATACTATAAATAAAATAAAATAAATATTTAAGGGGGGCTCCCATACAACAAACTCCTACGATTTTTTTACCGATTCTTGCTCGATACTAATAACGGTTTCAGGTAGACGCTTTAACTATTCACATAATATTTAGTTTATGTTCTCTTTCAATATAATTAATTAAAATAAAATAAATAATTAGGGGCGCTCCCATACAATAAAAGAGGTTTTCGCCGTTTTTATGCTAAAAATAATAATAACGAAATCGTTTTCGATAATGGTACGGAACACTTCGTACGCGAGTTCCACTCGCACTTGGCCGGTTTTTTTATACATGTCATTGAGAGGTATATCAATAGATGTCATTGTATTTTTTTTGGTGTTCGTCAAATCCTTAATTTAAGTTAATTCGTTTGTTAAACGAGTCTTTTACTACCCAAAATGTAAAATCATACATCACTAATGTTTTTTTCTTTTATATAAATTTTGAAGTAATCTTATTATACTGACCTTCTTGCAATACACTGACGTCTTTAGCGGAAAATTCAAACTTTAAATATTTTCTTGGTTTTTTTGCAAGGATATGTTCTATGGGAAGGTAGTCTTAACTATTGTACGTACTTGATTAGGTAGTAAGCGGAGAATATTTTTAAAAATCATTTTTTTTGTAGAATTTTACCGAATTATTACACTTGTAACGGGTAAAGGTATTTTTTATAATATCTGACGTTTATAAGGAGTTACTAATGGAATCGTGTGTATTGTGTCCAAAAACTTTTCAAGATAATACGAGCAACATTTTTTCAAACTTCTTCAATTTTTCTTCTTCTTCCAATCTTGTGGTGAAAAGAATGGTTATACATACTTAACAAACCTAGGTATAAAAATATGCTAACTGTAAAATAAAGTTATATAAAATAAATTTAAGTTTATAGTTATCCTTTGACCACAATAATTGCACTATTGATGGTGATGTTGTGCACAGGCTAAACCTAATTGGAACTGGCTCATAAGGCCAGTTATTGGAATACACCTGGTCGGCAGATTTGCTTTACCCATACTACTGAACGCGGAAGAACCTTAAATGTTAAACATCATAAGACAGCCTGTGATATGCCGAGCTCGAATGTTACCTCCCCATCTCTCTCCGTTGGTGTCATTAGAGGCGACAGAGGGTATACCGTAAGATGGGCAGCAGTGCCTTCTGAGGTAGGTACATCTTGCTTACAGTACGATCCCCAAGATACCTGCCCAGCGTGGGGATTATGGCAACCCTCCCTTAATGGAGGAGGCTGTTGACAATCCGGCTGATACTTCAATTATGGTGTATTACTATTATATTGTATATATATATATATATATTTTATATACACTATTAAGTAGGTAGTGGAATGCCTTTTTTTTATCTGCGGTATGCCTTTATTATCAAAATACCACAAACTACATACAACAGTACAGCTACTACAATAAAAGCATTTAGATCCCTATAAGCCATTGCTGACTCATAGGCAGTCCAAATGCTCTAGCCCACTACCAGTTGGCAGCTTGCCCAGCATGCTGGCAGCATTGCCCCGTTGAATTGCATTGCTTATTCTTTGAGCCAAATAGGTGCCAGCCTTTTCTTTTATATCTTTGCTTCAATATCCAAAGTGACTAATATACAGCCTATTCAGATTAACAAATATCTAAAATTAATTACAGTACTACGTCTTTACAACTTCATAAAAGCAACAAGTATGTGTATTATGATTCAACGAAATAGAAAGTTTCATCTAACAGAATAACGATAGCAAGACGTTGTTAATTAAATTAGCTTTAGCATCCACCTTCTAATATCCTAGTGCTAATTAAAAAATATTGCAAAAGATTTTAAACAGACCTTTTCTATGACTAAATATGCTACTAACTTTAGTCGACTTCTCAGGTTTCAGGTTTAAAGAAGTTTATTCTCAAATAAGACATAAAGTCATTTACACGAGAACATGGTTAGACTTAAAATATTCAATAGACATTCGTCGTCACAATTGATAGTATCTAATCAAACAATATAATGAAACAGTTATACAAAATAATCACAAATCACTTTAGACATCCATCACATATTTTACGCATTCTTATCCTTATTGCTCCTCAATAAGGTACAGAGCTAGTTGCCTTTTGAATGCTTTTAATGATTTTAATTTATTTATATTTGAGGGTATCTTATTATAGAGTTGCGCTCCTACAAAAGTAAGCATTGTTTTGGACATGCGTTTTTGGACTCGGTTTTTCAATTATATAGGTAGTTACTATTCCCAAGAATACATGTATAAACAATCAATTTTCAAAGATCGAACGTCGGTTGTTGTAAAGTTCAGTTGTCTTAATTTGGTCAGTTAACTTTTTATCTGTCTGATATTTTTTATCTGATGATAGGAAAACCAGCGCTGTGTTACCTTTTGTGAAATAATTGAATCGATTTTGATGTAATTTAGTTTTTACACATAGGATATTTTTTATCTGTTCGTGGGATGCTGGGCTAGAATGATTCCCTCCTCCATCTCTTCCCGAGGGTTTCGTATGAGGCATTTAAGGGTAAAATAAAGGTGGGCAGCAGTGCTTTCCGAGGCACTGCTATCCTACACTGCGGACCCCAAGACGCATACCAAGTGTGAGGGTTATGGCAAACCCTTCCTTTGGTAAGGGAGTCTTTGTTCATCAGTGGACAATCTGGCTGATACAACTTTATCCCAACCTCCTGGTCTATTCCAAGAGTGCGCGATAAAACGAAATTCCGAAAGCAAGGCTATACAAGCGGAAGCTAGAAGGTTTTTTTTATCGTTGATAGCTAATCCTTTGTCCTCAATCTCACTTGATGGTAAGATGATGTGGTCGAAGGTGTTAACAGGCTTAACCTAGAACTGGCTCTCAAGGACAGCTGCCGGAACACACCGATATGTGCTTGGCGACAAATTTTCTACTTGAGGGTGGTAGCTAGCCAGGCGGGCATTCGCAAAATGCCCTTCCACCATGCGGTGAAGTTCAAGCCCGCGGCGGGATTCGAACCATGGACCTGCAGCGTGGCAGTTCATAACCAATGCCACTGAGCCATCACTGCTTCAAACCAAGGTACCTTTGTAGTATAGGGTATTGGTAAACTTTTGTACTTACCTACTTACGTAGCTACATTTTCCATGACGAAATGTTCTAACATAAGCTCTGTCATCATTAATATCGTATCATATGAACCTAATGTATGATACGTATGACCTTACAGCTGGTAGTTAATATCTTATTTTCAATACAAATCTTTACAGAACAATAGATTGCTACATTATTTCAATTACGATCCATGGGAAAAGCACATTCTATCTCTGGACCATTGTATTTAGCAACAAGCGGCCCGCCCTGGCTTCGCACGGGTTTTTAACAAAACAATCATCTTTTTTTAATATTCTATAGCCTATGTTCATAATAATGGGATTCTAATAGTGAAAGAATTTTTCAAATCGGTCCAGTAGTTTTTAAGTTTATTCGTTACATACAAAACAACACTTTTCTTTTTATAATATACTTGTAGATCTAGATGTAAGTAATATCTATATAATATATTAAAAAAGGACATCATATTTTTTTATGTTATTGTGACGGAACAAGCCCGAGACCCACCTGATGTCAAGTGGACTAACCTCTGCCTATAACAGACGCATTTCGTCAACGAAGAATTGCACTGTGCCCGGCACCTTGAGACATAGTTGTTAAGTCTCATGTGCCTGTAATTTCACTGGACTGCTGCCGGAACTCACCGTTAGGTGCTTGGCGACAGATTTTCTACTTGAGGGTGGTCGCTAGCCAGGCGGGCATTCGCAAAATAGCCCTTCCACCATGCCGTGAAGCTCAAGCCCGCGGCGGGAACCATGGGCCTGCTCCGCGGCAGTCCATAGACAATGCTACTGAGCCATCATTGCTTCAAAAAGCTAAAATACTTGGTTTGTGCATTTGTTGTACAATCGACTATTTAAAATATGAAAACAAATATTTCATCAATATATCAGTTCTGTTGTGCCTACAGAATACAGAAAAAAGGTGGACGGTAGTGCCATATTTTTTTCAATTAAGAGGAAGAAAGATCTGCATGTTATTAAATGAATTTACGTAATTTGTCATACATGTTTTTGCGAACATTTTCGAAACTGATAAACCAGGGACCGGACGGAGTGTGAAGTACAATATTTACGTAATCCAATATTTTGTTGTTTAACACATTATTACCCAAGACATAAGTGTGAATCAGAGCACTATAAATAAACTTATCCCACTCACGTGGCGTCGGTACAATATGTCTTCTCTGAATGCACAAGGGACAACAAAAGGACATAATAAATAAAATGTTTCCGCTCACATACAATAAAAAGGACATAATTGTAAATAGATTTTTAATAACCTATGTCTGTTTATTTTTTAATTGTCCTAATAGGGCATTAACGCCGGCCATCTTGTTGACTCCAACTCTTCTTGGGAATGCTCTCGTTGGAGATATCCCGCTACCTCTTTGCGCAATCCAATGGTAAGCCCTTATGTGCGCCTATTGTGGCGCAACAAGTTATTGCTGCCAGGTTGTAGCCAACAACCTACTCGAATCAACGTAAGTGGTGGAATGCTGTTCATTTGGCATATTATTTCCCTATGTTGCCATTTAGGACATCTAACAGGAGGGTTTAGAACAATCGTTATATTCGTATATTCGTTATAACCTGAACTAAAACTGGAGACTATATTTGAAATTTTATGCTATTAGGTAAATTTTTTAAATTTAAAATAAAGAATACCAGAACCGAAAGCCTGATTTTAAACAAACTAGTCTAACATCCTGGACACGGTACCTATTACGACTTTTTTTATACAAGTCAACATTTTCATAATTCACACAAATGTTTATGGTCTAATATTTATGAGTTTCTCGGCATTATAAGTGGGTGTATAAATTGATAATTATAATAATCCAAATCCTGTCCAAGAAGCGGATTCGAATCACTTTTTACATAAATTTCAAATAAAAGCCGGCAATCAGAGCAGGCGTCAACAAAATTTATTTGTTTATAACTTCCATAAAAAGTTCCATAAAAAGTTAACATCTTATGTTAACTTATGACGAGCAATATAATTCCATTCGAATATTGCCTTATTACACGACTGCCCAAAAATAGGGATGCTATTTTTTCATGTAGTGTGAAAATATAACACTCCTTGTTAGGGTTCATGTATGTATGTTTGTGAGTTTCTTTATTCCACCATAATTTCTAAGCGGCTTCACTGATTTTAATGTAAGAGAGATCTTGAAAGCGCAAGTAACAAGGAACGAAGTGAAAAAAAAAACTAGGCAGATAGTAGCCGCCATACTGTTAGATAAATATTTTTTTGGTTTTCTAACTCATCGCTGGTATGAAAATGAAGGGCTTTAAAAAACGTTTCCATAAATATATATGACTTGTAGTTTTACTGAGAATGGAACGATAAAACTTTAAACAAAAGCATATATAGATTTAGAAGCGCTCGTAGCGAAGTTTACTTAGCTGTTCTCAACCGATCAGCAAAGTTAAACAACGTCAACAACTTTCCATCAGGTGAGATAGTGGTCAAAAACTAATCTATCAGGTTTAAACAAAAAAAGATATAAATGATTCATTTATCTATGACGAAAGTAAATAATATGCAGTCGGGTTTTTTTACTTTTTTAATTAATTTATACTCGTTTTGGAAATGTTTTTGTTTGTATGATACCAGAGTTAACTGGTGTATCGATCAGGTCGACTTGATCGTGGTCCCGCGAGATAATTATCTCACATTTCTCCACAACTCCTTATCACTCACACTCGTTTACTAACTTTACTATTTTTTACTGCGCAAAAGAAAAACATTACTACCACGTTTTGTTTCGAAAGTACTGTGAGATATTGAACCAAAACCACGATTTATTATTTTTAATTTTCCGAATGGTTAATTTGGGCAAAATGACCTACCAGTATGTTGAGAAGCTTAAGTTAATAGTTACATTCGAACCTACGCCCTAGATACCTACAGTAGTATTGCTTCACAGCCTCAAGGTACCAACCAATGTAGTGGGAGACCGGACGCGGTGAAGGAAGTGAGAGGTGACTACTCAAAGTTACAATATTGATTATGTATCTGCACGAAATTTGATATAATATCATGTCAAGTACATTAAGGCCCAATTAAACCAATGCAGGGTATAATTAACCTGTGGATTACTTTATAAACCAATTTAATAGGCCTTTGTTATCATAGAACTTCAAACCTAGTATCAGATTTAAAATTTGTTGAATTCCTATACCGTGGAGAAAAGGAACCTTCTTGGCTTCTTGGTATTTACACGACTGCCCAAAAAAAGAAGTGTTATGTTTTTAGGGATCATGTATGTATGAGAGTTTCTTTATTCCATCATAACTTCTATTCTAAACGGCTTAACCGATTTAAATGTATGATAACCGATTTAAATGTATTCGCAAGTGACTCTAGAAACATAACAGAAATAACATATAAACAAACAAACTGGCAGATTTTAGACGCCATATTGTGAGATAACATATTTTCTTTTTTCCAAACCCATCGAGTGTGATATCAAAATTATGGAATTTTAAAAGGATTCCATATATAATACCTACGTATATAAAATTTGCATTTTTAATTTCAATGGAAGGACAAAACGTTTAAGGAAAAAATAATGCAGTCGCTTTCTTTTTACTTTTTAAATTGATTTATACTTTTATTTATATGTATCACTTTGTGTGTGCCAATTTTTACTGTGGGTAGGTAATATATATTGTAGACCCATTTTAATTAGTGTCTTATTGATACATTTTGATTGATAAATTGATATTATTAGCAATTATAAATTAGAGTTGTAGAGCCATTTTAATTAGTTTCTTTTTGATAAATTTTGATTGACAAATTGATATTATTAGCAATTATATATTAGCCTCAACTGATTTCTTCTTCTCTATTACTTTATGAAGAAACTGATAAATTGATAAATGATGTTTCATATATTTACAGGGTTAACCGTAATATGCTTCGGGTTTTAAAGACAGCTCCATCAACGCACCGTTAGGTGCTTGGCGACAGAGTTTGTGCTTGGCTGGTATATAGCCAGGGAATCAATGAGTATGTAGGTATATAAAAAAGGCATCCCCCGCTAAAATGTAAAATGTAATAACCAACGCAATTGCGATTAAACGAATGCATTTTTTTAAAGTTCTTTTGATTTCAAAACATAGCTACTGAACCGATTCTGATAAAATTTCAATCAAGTAGTAAAATAATTGTCCATATCGATTTATAAATGACACAGTTCTAGGGTAACAAACATTAAAAAATCCAACTGAATACCTAGACAACCTCCTCTTTTCAAGTCGGTTAAAATCTTCCTACCACCTTACATGAAACCTTAACCTGGCAGTCGACACTAACCTCCACTGGGCTATAATCGTCAAATAAAATAAAAAAACTCTCATTATAGTAAAGTTATTTTTCCTAAGTACTAAGTTACCTATCTATACTTACCTCTACTAATTGAAGGAAAGATAGCCAGATGCGTTAGCTAGATAGCTGCGGTTTTAGTTATGGACATGGTGGAAGGGCATTTTGCGAATGCTTACCTGGCCTACTATCTATTATCAAGTAGAAAATCTGTCGCCAACTTGTCTAACCTAACAAGTGGTTTGGCAGCAGTCTTTGACAACCAGTAAAATTCCAGCAACATATAAACAACTGTATTTCTCAGGGTGACGGGCGCAGTGGCGACGAAATGCATCTGTTATAGGCGGAGGTTACCGCTTAACACCAGGTGGGCCTCCTGCTTATTCCATCCCAATCCAAAAACCGAAATATTACACATACTTGTATTTTTTTTCGTGGTAGGTTAGCCTTTGACCGCTATCTCATGTGATGGTAAGTGATGATTTGATCGAAGGTGTTGTTCAGGCTAACCTAGAATTACTGGCTCTCAAGGACAGCTGCCGTAACACACCGTGAGGTACTTGGCGACAGATTTTCTACTTGAGGGTGCTATAACGACTGCCATCCTAAGACGACAACCGGGACCGACGTCTTAACGTGCCCTCCGAAGCACGGAAGCGCTTAGTAGGAATGTCACTAGCGGTCACCCATCCAACTCATGACCGCCGGGACGTTGCTTAACTTTGCTGATCGGCTAAGAATAGCCTAGTAAACTTCGGTACGAGCGCTTCAGACATTTACATGTATTAATATCAGCATTTACATGTATTAATATATAATAATAATAATATCATAAAGTCGTGTGATAGGCTAGTCTACCATTACCGCTAGAATCGGCCCAGTTTTAAAAGCCCTGCTAAAGGTGAAGGCTCACCGAAAGGTCGAAGTGACTTGATTATTTGAACTTTGTTACGTCAAAATAGTTTTAAATACAATAGTCGTAAACTTATGATGTGGGTGTGACCCCAAATATTTTATAAGTTTTGAATAACACTTTTTTGCTTTGTAATTGTATCCTTACAGAATTGACTAGCGGCCCGCCCCGACTTTGTACGGGTATTTACCAAAAAATATAAATTGATACACATAAAAAGTAGTTATTATGACATAACTGTAATAGTGTGTTAAACATACGGTATTGCAGATATTTCTTTAGATATTGATGTACTGTATAAAATTGTAGTTCATCATTTTTTTTTATTGTCAACAATTTCCGCAGCGTACGCATTATAAGGTTTTTTTCTGGTATTTTTTCTCGCCTTGGGTTACATTTTTTTTTTTTTTATGCCTTATAGGTTAGCGTTTGACCACTATCTCACCTGATGGTAAGTGATGATGTGGTCGAAGATGTTGTTCAGACTAACCTAGAATTATCGAAGTTTTCATACGGATCCCTAGTTTTAATCTTCATCTGGGATAGTGTAGGATGGTGAAAGAATTTTTCAATTCGGTCCAGTACTTTTTATGATTATTCGTTACATACAAAAATACATATCTTTCCTCTTTAAAATATTAGTAGAGATAAGCACTTATTAGTATCAATTTGGTTATGCTATACACACACATATAACATACGACATATGTAAACATTAATATAATGTAATGTACGTCATATAGAAGCCACACATTATTGTCATTTCTACGCATTTTGGCTGGATACACTGTATATCCGTTTTGAAAGTACTTTGGTAAACTAACTAACACTGGTAAACTAGTAGAGCAATGAATGTATTTAGAATTCTTATTATGCACGAAGTACGATGTCATATATTGTTTTTATGAAAACAAATGTGTATAGTAATTTCGCCAGTTCTAATACATCTTCGGTAGTATAGTGGTAAGTATCCCCGCCTGTCACGCGGGAGACCGGGGTTCGATTCCCCGCCGGAGAGAATCTTTTTGATTCGATTTTTTTAATTTTTAGCCATTGTGTAATAAGAATATTAGATATAAGATTCATATTTTTTTTCTGAATAATTTTTGATTTTAATAATATAATATATACAATTAGTTTTATCTTAGTGAGTAGGCACATATAATACGATTTCGGAGCCTCCAACTTATACATAATCATAGGCTTATGTATATAAGTTATATTGCTAAGAGTCCACCATAATACCGACATTTGTAAGTACTTACAGCAGAGGTAGCTCTTTCAACTCAAGGTGATAAAGTTATAGAGCAGTCGTGATATGCCGACCTGCCATTAGACTTGTCATTCTTCAGTTTATGTGGAAATAGTTGCCTTATACCTATTATAATGTAAGTACGGAAATTCTATTAGTTTGGGATCGTGACCACCGTGACGTAGTAGGTACTACAAATTTCCTAACAGTTTGTGGAATAAAACGTAAGTACTTGGTAACATATGGTGGTATATATACTTCAAACAGAATGGTCGTGTCAGACAAGTTCATTTTATACGGTATCATGCTGTTAGGAACAAATATAAACACACGTCTACTGAAAGGGGATTTGGTACCGTTAGTTGGTAGTTATTTATGATAAGTGTGTGCTCTGAGCTAGGTACTTAGTAGTTTTTGCTTAACAGTACTTACTAAATACTTTAGTAAATCAAACTTACTATGGATTACTCACTGTAAAATTCACCGCATTTTAATTTGTGTATCTTTCTACGGCGACGCGATGTTTCAGTTAAATGATAATTCAGATAAGTTGGCACCTATACATAATGGTAATTTTTTTTCATTAGGTAGTAGTCTGATTTAATAAATTATCGCAACTTTTTCATTGGCGTTCGAGCTCGTTCGTATGTTTAGCATCGCAGTAATAATAATGATTATTATGCTTTAGATCGTCACACATGAATTATTTATTCATGCGGATCGTCGTCTTTATTATTTTCTCATCGTATAAATGTACTAAAGAATATGATACATAATTTCAACTTCATTGTCAAGGCCTCCGTGGCGCAATTGGTTAGCGCGTTCGGCTGTTAACCGAAAGGTTGGTGGTTCAAGCCCACCCGGGGGCGATTCTTTTTGCCATACTCGAGTACATATTTCAAGAAAATAACGTACTGTTTTGTTATTATATAAAAATCACTGAATTTGCATACGTAAGGGTATGGGTGTTCATTTCCATTGCTATTGATGTAGTCATGAAACATTTTCTCAAAGAATCAGTTTTTGTTATTCGTCAAAACAGCACAGCTGGCAGTACTGTATCAGTACTTATCAAATTACTTAACATAAGTTCCCAGGGCAAGTCCTAAATTTTATTGATATATTTTGTACATAGGTACTTAATTGTGATACTATTTTTATCTGCTTATCGTAAATACACAACTATTATTATTAAGTCGGCTCTTGTGGTGCCCTTTGTTTTGTTCGAGAAAACAGCTGCAATCTCGCATACAGTCCCACCAACTTATCTGTTCAGGCGGCAGAAAATAGAACTACAACATTCCTTCAAATAGTGACAGTTTGTAGTTGATTTCCTTGACCAGCAGCGCCCTCGCGAACTGCACAGTTAAGTTGGTAGTACCATAAGTGGGGCAATGTGTCGTGATTGTGTGGAACAGCTAAATTCCGCTTTTCGTCATGTGGCTCACATGTTAGTGTATGCGATAATTCATAGATGGCGTTTTTAAACAATGCGATACATGGAAATGTAAAAAATATTGGTTACTATTTTATAAAACATTCTTTACAAAGCTATTTTAGTACTAAGTTAAATTGATATTTTATTTATTTGAATTTATTTAAAAAACTATTAAAATTATGCAATGATGTTTTTTGGTCACCCGTCCATCACCCTTCGATAGCTCAGTTGGTAGAGCGGTGGACTGTAGAGGAATAAAATTATAGCTGTCATCCATAGGTCGCTGGTTCAAATCCGGCTCGAAGGAATTTTTTGACATAATTTTAAAAGTTTTATTTAAACTCTTACGACTATTTTGTCTTACAATATAATATTATAGTTATCTTTATACACGCTTATTTTAGAATTCCGCGGCTTTGCCCACCCTGATTTAGAAGAAAATAAGGTTACAATCAGAACACTAATAACATTTAATAACACCGTGCGTGATAGCGTATTTCTTTACAAATTTTATATTATTACAATATTTCCAATATCTTCTGGGCTTGCAAGCTAAATGGTAAGATTGTTAACTATAAGGTATATATATAAGGTATCTTGTCTGCTGCAGGCGAAATCAACAGCTCTCTCATCAGTCATTACGACTTACATTACGCGATAAATGATAAGGATACAGTCAGTGTTCCATTGATGCGTGAATGATACAAAATATATGATATATTTTTTAATAAGATTTTCTCCTTTTCCCTCAAATTGTGTGACCCGAAATTTCTTCCCGTTGCATAATTTATTGCTGACAGGCTAGCTTTTGAGCATCTCAACTGATGGTAAGTGATGATGTGGTAGAAGATGTTGTTCAGGTTAATCTAGAATTACTCAATGCCAGAAGGCACTGATAGTTGCTTGGCGACATATTTTTCACTAATGCCAGGCGGGCGTTCGCAAAATTACCTACCATCATTGCAATTGTTTTTAATTTTGCTGGAGCGTGACTCGTACCTACTATTTATTATCTTCTTTATTTATTTACTCGTATATAAGTACTTAATTCCTCTGTCCTTGTATACTGTTAACTGAACTCAGTCTAAACCAGATAAGTAGAAGGTCTCTTTAGCAAATGGCCGTCTTAGTGAGTACCACCGAAGAGTCCGGTATTTTCCTAAGTAAAAGTATGTAAACAGTACTGTGTTAAGGCGTGAAGAGCACCGTAGTAAGTAAAATGATGGGGCGAATGAGACATGAGAACTAACATCTTGGAGTGACGAGCGCAGTGCAGTGTCAAGTAGCACGAAGACGGTGACACTACAACTGTAATGGACAGTCGTCATCTTCTTTTTTTTTTTATAAAAAAAATGGCTCTCCCGTAGAAAATTATGTAGACTGATGGCAAATAAATTAAATTTTAATACAAATACAAATCATTTATTGATGACACCAATGTCATAAGTCAAACAGCATACAAGTATACAAAGTACGCAATATGCATACGCTCATATGTCCTGTTTTATTTTCAGTTAATGTTACAGGACCTCATTAACTGAAAATTAAATAAAATACCTATCAGCTTCCACCAATAGCTTTTACCACTAAATGGAGATAAAAAATACATTTTGTACAAAAGTTCAATGAAGTACTTTCAGTCACAAACACGAACAAAGACACTTTCAATGTCAATGTCAAATCTTACTGTCATTTCGAAACCGTAGCACAAGTACATCCCTCGCTAATAAATTATAATTATGTTACTCAATATTTCCACAACAAAATGTTTAGCGACTTGATTGCAATTGAAAACAAAAGTTAACCTAGACCCAAATTTATATCCGTTTTAATAAAAGGTAACTTAATTTTAATATTGTTATGTAACTTAATTGAAATAAATAGATATGACATACTTAATATAGTTCTTAAATCTTTTATATTCAACCTTCAGACGTTGACTAACGACATATCCAGACGTTGACTAACGACATATCCAGTAGCCTAGGACTTCAATTGACCTTCCAAATAGTCTGCTTTACCGGAAATACAATAATTAATCGATTTTATTTGCATTTAAATTGTTGTCATAATTTTAACATGATTATCGTGATCAAAATATAATACCTACTATATTGTACCTATACTTGTTCATACTAAGGAAGCAATCGAATAGACGAAATACGAGTAACCAAATTAAAAAAAAAAAAACGTTACTTTTCACCACGGAGATATGCCCTTTGTTCGGCAAAGTTCTGGCCTGTCTCAGCCTGGATTGGCCGTTTGGTTCTGTAAGTGAATTATCTTCTAAGCATATGGCAGGGCCAGCCCATACTTGCTTAGCTTCTTTCTTAGTACTTCGCGCAGTGAATCTCTTGATCTAACCTCAATTCAAATCTATCGCTAGCTCCACATTCCCCCGGCAACAAATCAACCGAACATAACTAGACCCGATTCAGCGTTACCGAATCACCTTGAATTCAATCCAAATCCTTTCTAAATACACCGGTCATTTTGCATACACGTGAGAACATATTTTAACAATCCATTTTTTATGCATGACAGATTAATTAGTTCCTTTATTTACTCTAAAGCCGGATGCTCTCAATCCGCTATAACTATGGAACATGCATTAATTACTTCATTATGTGTTTGCTATAACAAGTAATAATTAAGTCAGATAATAGGTACTTTTAACCGACTTAAAAAAGGAGGAGGTCGGCAAAGAATTCCAGTCCGTAAATCTGTTAAATGAAGAAGCAATTCGCTGCCAAAATGCTGATTAACGAACAGAGAGTATTAATGGGCATTTTGACTTGGCTTCTCATTTTATGTTTCTTGGTTTGCTAAAGTCAAAGTACTTTTATTGGTAAACGCATATTTACAAGTCATTATATGATATGTCTTCCCATACCTACTATTCTACGAGGAAAATTTATGCGTTCACTGTAGTGTTTATTATACGGCTCTAATAATTCAATACAATTTACTGGAATAAGATTCGAGAGTGTTAAACCAAGGCCGTATTTCCCCATCACGCTGCTCACCACCTTAGGGCGCAAAAACTCGTATTATTGCTTCCTTTTCTAGGATGGGAATGAGTTGGAGGTTGGTTTATAATCAACTATTACTGTGGGCTCGAGCATTTGGACTGCTTGAATGATACAAAAGGCTTTCGTTGTAATAGCTATAGTAGCTGTATTTAGCGTGTGTGTAGGTTATACACAACACTACTACAGTACACAATACTGGCACAAAATATCTATGATACTTGTATAGTACCACCAACTTAACTGTGCAGTTCGCGAGGGCGCTGCTGGTCAAGGAAATCAACTACAAACTGTCACAATTTGAAGGAATGTTGTAGTTCTTTTTTCTGCCGCCTGAACAGATAAGTTGGTGGGACTGCAGCATGGGCTAAACATTGTTTTTTTTTTATTTTAAATAACTGATAGTATTATAGTAGTATTAGTTTAAATGACATCCTCACGTTCTTTTAATTCTGTATAATACTGTCGCTACATATTATTCAATAATATCTCAATCTCAACAAAAGAAGCAAATTTTCGACGATAAATCGCATGGCATCATTTCAATTTTGTAGAATTCGCAGCAAATTTAAAAAGTCCATGCAAGAATCCACTTGTTACAAGCTCATTAAAATATGTAGGTGAGTATGTGGTACGCCGCATTGAGACTGCAATTTGGTCACATTATGAAACAACGTAACGTTAAACTTATTAATTTTGTCGAGATCTTCGTCCCAATACGGGCAGAACTCAAAAATCTCGATCTTGATATTTCAATTTCGTGGCCTCTACTTGACTGTTCATGGTTACAATGTAGACCTTTTTTGGAGTAACTGGTCATAAAATTTAGGTGATACGATGATGATGAAAAATTGGGCGGTGTTGCGTACATAATATGTGTTGTTTGTCAAGCTTTCTAGGTTAAAGATACGAGTAGGTACATAAGTACAGTCCCTAGATTGTATTTATTTCTTTGAATCAAAGTTGTTGCATTCCCGACGGTGTTAAGTATTGTGTTATGCCGATAAGATATTCTTAGTAATGTTGTCTTAGGTTTTCGCTATTATTACACATAGTCACCCCGTGACCACGATCACTGCAAAGTGTTTAAAACGTCGGGACAAAAATAATGATAAATATACGCGATTTAAACCGTTTAAAGTTGTTTAATTACTATATATTCTTAGTAGTTAACCAGAGTAGGCAACTTTGGCTTGGTATACTCGGTGACAAATAGCATGGCAATAGATTTCGTATCGTTTAGAGTTGTTTATTTATACCGTTGCGTCCTTGTAGGCCCTGTACCACGAAATTCTAGCGATACAAGTTTAGCAATAGACCATAATTAGGTTTCGTGGTACAGGGCCTACAAGGACGCAACGGTACAAATAAAAAACTCTAAAATATACGAAATCTATTGCCATGCTATTGGGCACCGAGTATTAATGTCAATTATCACAATGAACAACAACTTGGCGTGTGAATTATACCTAACACATTACTTACTACAGTATCGATTTAAAATTATAGTGTTACATCGCGATACTAGTCCCGAGTCTCATATTCGAAATGAAAGGCCCGCATTAATACACCGCTCAAAGTCGTCCTCTCAAGAGCAATCTCAATTCTGAAGCACTCAAGACTTGATCAGCGTCCGAGTATCGTCGCGTTGCTATAAATTATTAAACAACCAATAACGTCTTATTTAGGGCCCCTCTCAGACCCAGCTTAAAAGTGTTCTTGACACAAGTCCTCAAATATCCTATTGAAATTAGATTTATATAATAGCTCAGTTTATTGAATAGTTTAGAAGTTATAATATAACCCATGTATGTAGTATGTGTGTATACATTGTATTTTTAACTAACAAAACACTGCAGCTACTACAATGAAAGCATTTAGGCAATCCAAAGGCCATTGCAAGAGTACAGGTAGTCTAAGTAGAAGTACAGGTAGTACATGTAGTGCACTACCAGTAGGCAGCGTTGCCCCGTTAGATTGCATTGCTTATTCATTGAGCCTAATAAGTGTCAGCATTGTGATCACGCGTCGCATCGACCAAGTGCTCTTATAAGTTTTAGAAAATAAGATAAGCTCCCGGCTACCACGGACTCAATGTCCCTGCACCAAACGGTCCAAAAATGTAATCACTACCAAGTTTGATTTTCATACTTGCGCCGCTTGAGTCGCTCCGTCGAAGTAGCCGAGGCGTCAGCTCTCACATTTCTTTCAGAAAGATGTGACGGCGCCAAAGCATCGAATATGTACTCAAGTAGCTTAAGTGTCAACACATGTAGCATCCCATACTAAAGACCGATCTAGTTCCATAGCTCCAACCAGAGACATAAGTCAAGTTACAAGATTAATTTCTTAACAAGGCTACAAATGATATACAACACTGCAGCTACTATAAACTATACTGTACTGTACTGTATCAGCCGGATTGTCCACTGCTAAACACAGCCCATTAAGTTTTGCCATAATCCCCACGCTTGGCAGGCGTCTTGGCGATCGATAAACTATACTAAATACTACGATTTATTTCTCGTTTAATAATAGGTGTAGAGTATTATCAAGGGTTTCGCTTATTCATCCGGCTTCTGAACATATGATTGATTTGATACTTCTCTAATCTTATTTACATGTATTATGACAGAATTTATTACTAAAATGATTTATGACAGTTCAATATAACAATCGTACGTAATAAACCGAAGACGTGTGGCGAATGGACTTAAATTAAATGAAAAATCAATGTATAAATTGTGAAACGCGTAGTATTTTTTTGACTTCCTACTAATAGGTGGGCCCAAGAATATTTTTAGATCTCAAATTACTTCTGTGCGTTTTTTCTGTTCATGACTAAATGTTTTGTATATAATACTACCTTTATCCGGGATTGCACGGTGTTACACAATCATAGATAAATTCGAGTGGGTGTAATGCGCTTAAAAGGTAAGATGTGATTGTTTTTTATTTGGATAATGTTTCAGGATCTTGCACGGTCTGACTCGAGTTCTAGCGAAGGGGGTATTATAAATGATAGTATTCATAATTGCCCACAGGTATATCTATTATGCCTATATGATAAAGTGCAAATGCCAACTTAAGATGAGCCGTACGTTCAAGGGTTCCTGAACATTCTCGGTTAAAGTTATTTGAAACAAAATATTTAGGTTGTGATATCTGTAATTTCTGAACTACTCAACAAATGACTTTGAAATATTTACGGGACAATCTTTACAGTACCACTACTCTAATTCAAATTAGCTTCAAATTCAAATAAGTTTTATTTGCATTTACAAATTTAATTTTTATTTGCAATTACAGATTTAATTCTGTGCACCTCATAATTTGAGTAAATACTCCATACTTCACCCTCAATGGGATATATAACATTTATATATCCCAGTGAGGGGATTTATTATTACGTAAAATTATAATTTTATCTCATATTTTTTTTTTTTATGTTATTGGGACGGAACAAGCCCGAGGCCCACCTGATGTTAAGTGGACTAACCTCTGCCTATAACAGACGCATTTCGTCAGCGACGAATTGCACTGTGCCCGTCACACTGAGACGTCCAGTTGTTAGGTTTCATTAGCCTGTAATTTTTCTGGCTCCTCAAGGACTACTGCCGGAACACACTGTTAGGTGCTTGGCGACAGATTTTCTACTTGAGGGTGGTCGCTAGCCAGGCGGGCATTCACAAAATGCCCTTCCACCGTGCGGTGAAGCTCAAGCTCTGGGCGGGATTCGAACCATGGACCTGCTGCACGGCAGTCCATAGCCACTGAGCCATCACTGCTTCAGATAATATATATCCTATATTATTATATTCCTACAAATAGTTGATTGTACAACGATATTTTTTGCAGATACGTCTAACGTATAACGTTTTGACGGTATTTAAATCGAGGTTAAATGGGTTTTGTTCGCTTGGATTTTTAATTAAATGGCGAGGAAATTAATCAACGATATTGTTTGTAATACATATCTTTAATAATTAAAACTGATATTATAACAATATACTATTTTGAGTGTCATTGTTTTGAAAAAATCATATCTGTGTCTTATATAATACCCCTGATCTATGAGCATTATTCAAAATCCAGGCCAATATATTAGAAACGGAACCTGTTAAAACAATAAAAAAAGTTATTTTTTTGCCTAAAAATGGAACCTACTAAAGTGTGAAATAACTTATGATAATGAATAGATTCAGGCGTTACTTTGTGGAAATCCATATTTAATAATAACAAATATTCCTAAAATATTTTAAGAAATAATGAAATTCATATAAAAAAAAACACTTAAAATATATAAAAAATATGTCGAGAAATTCTCGATCGTGCGCTCGTAGAGTCAAGACCTCCCGAGGATGCTTCGTGTAGAAGCGTGACACGTCGAAAATTCTTCCGGTTTGGCTGCGTGGCGTTTGTGACGTCACGTCGGCTTAACAGGTAAATTAGGCGGAATTGTCACTAGATATATATTTATATTTATAAGTGTTGTTTTAAAATATTAATTTAATGTTTTCTTAAAATATTTTATTAATATTTGTTATTATGAAATAACTTGTTGAAGTCGGTACCATGATAGTTGAAAAGTAGTACTTATTATCACAATAAATATTATGCGCATGGTACTGACTTCGACAAGTTATTTCACACTTTTGAGTGTTGAAGTAGGATCCATTTATTTGTTAAAAAAATGTTGACCCCTTTTGTGACCTTTGCTACTTATGGGATAGATTGTCATACCTACTAAAAGACCTTGTCCTGTCAAGAACAACCGTAACTTCCATCCTAGAACGTGTATCCAAGTAAAAAAAAAACAATTAGTAGGATCTTACCAAATTTGGTTGAGCAGGGGAGGAGGCTCGGGCGGTGAAAGGGAGCATTAATGCATCATAAAGGGGCCTCAATGGGTTGCAAGTCCCAGGCACCTTGACTTGAGCCTCTTCCTCTGCAACGCTATGGACCCGGCACCCGCACGGTGAATCCATGGAAAGCTAAGTAAATTCGTTTCTCTTTTTGAAACCGGCGGCGGTATGTTTTATTAACAAAATACTACAAACTATATACAACACTACAGCTTCTACAAAAGCATTTAGATAACAACCTACAAGCCATTGTAGACTCACAGCAGTCTATATCCACCAGCCCACTACCAGTAGGCAGCGTGCCCAGCAATGCAATGCTGGAAGCATTTCCCCGTTGGTTTGGATTTCTAATCCAATATATGTTTTTGGGTCAACATTCTACACAAAATATCTCTAAATTTCAGGTTTGTGACTCATTCCATGTTCGAGCTAGAGAACCAAGACATAAGGATGAACAGACAGATAGAAACAGACCGCGGAGTCTTATTAATATAGCTCCGTTTTGTCCCTTCGATACTAAACCCTAACTGATTAAGATATATTTTTACCTATTTTGTTGACCTTTCAACATCGGAAATTACCATTTGGCGCCCAAATGACGCATAGATTTCCTCGCCTCCATTTTGAGATCTTAAAGTATATTTTTATATTTTATTTAATCGAGAGATTTGCTCATAAATCTCTCGATTCGACAATCGACAGAAGGTGTCCAAGATGGCTCGTCTGGCTGTTCATTGAGGAGTGCTGGTTCCGACACTAATGCATGATATTAAAAGTTGGGTATGGCAGAAAAGCATAAAAGTAGAATAAATGCAGTGGAGATTGAAAAGCATAAGCATGGAATCAAACGGAGTGTAGTAATAAACTTAGCAGGATAAGGACTAGTGTGATAAGGGAACGATGTGGTGTGAATGAGGATGTAGTGACAAAAATCGAGAAAGGTACGTTTAGATAGTTTGGACATGTGGAGAGAATGACTATACAGGTATACATGGGACAAGTAAACAGAAGTGTTGGAAGGAGAAGACCTAGGCGAACGTTCCGAAATCAGATTGAAGACGTTCTGTAAAAAGGCCAGTTCAGGAGTAGCCTAAACCGACGCTTATGTATGAATGGATTGATGAGTTTAGATGAAGCGAAAGAGATATGTTAGTATAGTAAGTGAAAATATGTGGTCTCTGCCTACACTAACGGGAATATGGCCTGATTTTTATGTATATATGTATGTATTATTTAATCGATCAATCCATGTAACTCATTTTCTATTATCGGTTAAGAAAGACTATGAAAGATAAGCTACGAGCGCTTAAAACAATTGTCATACATAAAATGCAATTAGTGGAACACACACTTTGCCAGAGACAACATAGACGAGCGTCAATTGGCGCAGATTCCATTACATACATACAGAGAACCTAATAAAAGCGTGTTTTTTTAAATCTTATTTGTTTAGAGATATTTACAAAATAGCAGGCCAGTCCCATCGTAACCTAAACACTAATAAAGAAAATATATACTTATATGCCCTCAGATAACTTGAACAACTTCAGATACAGTTTTTTGAAGCAATGATGGCCGAGCGGTAATAGCTATGGACTGCCGCGCCTGATTTGATCCCCACCACGGGCTTGAGCTTCATCGCTTGGTGGAAGGGAATTTTGCGATTGCCCGCCTGGCTAGCTACAACCCTCAAGTAGAAAATCTGTGGCCAAGAATATAACGGTGTGATCCGGGAGTAGTCCTTGAGAACCAGTGAAATTACAGGCACATGAGACTTAACAACTACGTCTCAAAGTGACGGGCGCAGTGCAATTCGTGACTTTTGGTGAAATGCATATGTTTTAGGCAGAGGTTAGTCTGCTTAACATCAGGTGGGCCTCGAGCTTATTCCGTCACAAAAACATAAAAAAAAGTTAGCCGCCAAAATATGATTACCAAATTGTTCAAATTAAGTGACAATCAATACCTAACTCTCGTTGAGTTTTGAACAATCAAAACACGCTCAGTGCAACTCTGACTTCATATATAATAGCGATTACAATTAAACTTTCGCTTTCTTTATATTAGACGCAGTATTAAATATGTTCCATATTACAGAGCATTAACTCCATGCAGACAATTCAATGAACCGTTTAAGTCGTTAATTAACTGGCTTTGTCCGAGATAAATGTATTCTAAATTAGATTATAATTAATTATATACTCGTATGAATGAGTACTTCTATTTGTGGTATGAGAAATAATAACTGTGGAGATGTGGAGATTGAAAAGCGCAGGTGTTGGTGGCCCTTTAAGCAGGGTACCAGACATTTATACTCAATGAAGGAGCTTTCCTCCATAATTTTTGAATTTGGTTGCATCTACTACTGCTTACTAAGCAATCATATTTTATTATTTTACTATGTCCACTGTAAACGTTTACATTTTATACCCACACTAAGACGTCGTCGAGTATAAACGAGGCCTAATTCCCGTACAAATATTAAACGTCGGGGAGCGCGCCGTCGTGAGTGAACAGGTCAACACCAGGTGTAGGTCTCTTCAACAAGTATCCGTCTAGGTACTACCGCAGTGGCAGATTTCCAGCCTCAAAGCATTAGTGTAACAATGATACTGTTTTTAACAATAAACTGTAGCTAGTGAAATTACTGGGTGAACGAGACATAATAACTAACGTCTTGGAAAGACGAGCGCAGTGCATTGCAGTGTCAGGCAGAACAAGGACGGTGACACTATAACTGCATAGACAGGCGTGGCGTTTGCCATCAGATAGGCGAGCTGTTCACGGACTTCTCATCACTTAATAACATTAAACAAAACGGCTTAATGACTTAAACATTCTAGAACTGATCCTTGTTATTCAATTCATCTCACTAAATTCAAATTCATTTATTGCATATGATTGTAGTACTACCTATATACTTGTGTCGAATTGAAAGGGTGTTGCTGCACATTGGGAAAGTTAGCTGGTATGCTACCAACGTAAGCATTACCAAAGAGGGTTAGCGTCAGGTAAGCAGTTGGCATAAGACAACCTGTTACGTGCTATTATGTGTTTTGCTTTAAGTTAAAACATACTTTTAAAATAGTCGCGTGTTTTCCTTTGTTTTTCGCGAAGATTCGTTGTAGCGACTCAGCATGTGTGGGACAAGGGCAGAAATAAGATGATGACACCTCTTTTTCGCGTACTTATCGAAATTATGCAAGATACATTCACAACGCCTAATTTAATGGACTGAATCGTGCACATTGAAAATTAGATTATATACATAATGTAATCTATCGTGTATAGTTTACAAGATTGTGTAAGAAACGCAAGGCCAGGTAATTTTAAGCTCACATGTCTGTTGAAACGATTCAGAAATAGAGTAGCGACTGGCGTAAACATTTGAAATGTAAACTGTAACGCTAGAAATATTAGTTTCAATGTCAGTTTCAATTTGCTATGACTCATAGGGATCTAAATGCTTTTATTGTAGTAGCTGTGTTGAACTATATACAACACTGTATATAGTTCGTAGTCTACTTCGTAGTATTTTGTTAATAAAGGCATACCGCCAGTAAAAAAAAACTGTCAGTTTAGATACTGATGCTTTGTGGTTGGCGCACACTACACCTATGAAGCGCTCGTAGCGGAGCTTACCGATCACGTTCTTCGCGTTCACTAAGTACTTGGGTGGGTGAGCGGTTGTGGTATTTACTACAGGTGTCAGTGCCAATTTGAGACGTTATTCGCAAATTTAACTGTAGTCCGATTTGGTGCAATTCAGTCAGAAAACTCAACGAACCACACTTAGTTATCTCGAAGGAATAGTAAATTAGTAAGTTTTTTAAATTAAGATGGACAGGGCAATTTTATATAAGTAAGCGTAAACGTTGCGCCCTGTCCATTACAGTTACGGTACCGTTCTCGCCCTGCTTGACTGCACTGCACTCATCACTCCGCGATGTTAGGTCTTTTTACCGGAGCAAGGAGGATTGGCGTTAGAATGGAGGCTGGCTATAAAATCGAAGGCAAATCCATCAACAATTAAAAGTAGGCCTCTACACAATGTTATATGGATACATGTAGTTTATGAAAATAAAGCATTTATTAGTATTAGATGTGACCTTTACCAGGTGTGGTATCTATTAAGCAAGAGTTTGTCTTAGTGTGTACCCCCGCAGTGTTAGATATTCTGCTAGAATGAGTAGTCTGCAAACACTACTGTATTAAGGAGTGAAGGCACTGTAGCAAGTGAAATTACGCATTGGTAAAATACCCGCACTTTTTTATCGCATTTAGACTATTTTTTATCACAATCTCGCCTATGGTAAAGTATTAGATCATTAACAGGCTTAAACTAGAGTGGGAGCTAGCTCTTCCTCTTTTCTTCTTCGCTGCTGGATCACACAATTATGTGTTTGGTGACAGTTTTTTTTCTGAGGATGGTAGCTAGCTAGGAGGGCATTAGCAACCATACTACAATGCGGGAAAACTTAAGACCACGCGAGCCACGGTGGTATGTACCATGGACTTTCTGTAGTGCAGTCCAACATCCACAAGAAAAATCCATTATTCAAAATTACACGTAAGTTTTACTGTTTAATAGATGAGTAATAGTACATTGTTATACAAGGGTCATAGGACTCGAACTATCTAACCATCTCAAAGGCCAGATTATGAAAACATTATGTCAAAGCGAGTCTTTCGTATACCCCTCCCATGTGCTACTTCCCTACTTGTAAAACGAAGTCCAGACTATGCCCATCCCAAAATATATAATATCAAAGACTGCTCCTTGTTTACTTGCATAAAGTTGGTAAAGGACATTCTGATGAAATTGTCGTATGAGGAAACAGAAAGTCGTTAAGTTATTTAAATTTTGTCTGAATTACACACACACACACGAATTACATACATATACACTCCCACACAACACACTATACACACCTTCACACCTAAAAACATTATCCCACATTCACACATTTATAAACACTTCTAGTGTCTAGTTTTTAGCATTAAGTAATTTAAGTTATCTTCAACTTCATTTCGATGTTAAGTTAAATGCTCCTATTTTATTTTATTTTATTTTCTTCGGAAAACATACAGAGTTTGTTATAACTATCTTAAAGTAAATTAAAATAACTACACTCTAATAAATTGTTTTCGCATATAGAGTTTAGATGCTTATGTGTTACAAAAAATGTAGGTAACTACAAAAAATAAAAAATTAGTCCAACATGTACAACTTAGAGATCACTCGGGTTCTGAAACTATATAAATAACTATGTTTAGTTTTGCAAACTGTATAAAAAATAGTCTTAAAGCTACCTTATATCATAAATATTACTTTGTTGTTTAGCTGTAACTGTTATTTATATCGATTCAATCGCCCTCAGAATCTCAAGATACAGGCCCTCGCCTAGTTTGAGATTCACTGGTTAAATACTAACCCTAACTTTAACAGTACAACTCTGGAGCACTTTTTTTTTTTTTTTAATGTTATTGTGAACGTGAGGCCCACCTGATGTTAAGCGGTATCCTCTGCCTATAACAGATGCATTTCATCACAAGTGACGAACTGCACTGCGCCCATCACCTTGAGACATACCTGTTTAGTCTCAATTTGCCTGTTATTTCACTGGCTCTCAAGGACTGCTGCCGGAACACACCGTTAGGTGCTTGGCGACAGATTTTCTACTTTCATTAGCTATGAGATTAACTTTTTTGGAAATAAAATATTTATTATCTCGTGCCTAAATAGGTCTTGCACCCGAGGGCTTTTCGTTTCGAATACGAAGAAAGATAATAAAAAGCTGAAAATTTGGTGAAAACTAAATTACAAGTATAAAGTCATAATACAAATTTTTTGAAATTATTTATAATTACAATTTTACTGCGCCATTAATAAAGTGCCTATAAAAAGTTGGAACATGGCTTGCTTAGTTTTTATTGACAGCAGGGAAAATCGTTTCCCAGGGACAAAAAAATTACTGTTTTTATACCTCGTATCAGGTAAGTTCAAGAGAACTTTCCAAGTACGAGAAATTAAAAGTAGGTACTCACGTACTGCAGTTTTTACAATCTGTTTTAATTATGCTGTTTTTGCCCGATTAAACAGAGTAATTTTGTTAAATACCATATTTTTTAATTCCTAACGCAGTTTTGTTTTTTTTGCATTTTGTATACAGATGAAGTGTATTGTACATGTACATAGGGTAGGTAGACTTATTAAACTTACTTAACAATATTCATCTTGAGTAGCATTGTTTCATACCACACAGCTGCTATGTAAGTTTAAAAGGTGTAGCTCTGAACTTTCAATAACTTTCGCCACGCATTGAATTGCGCAGTGAAGTGCTTACTAAAGTTTTATTTTTAAAAGTCACAATCACACAACTCAAAAGTGTCGTCAGAGTTGACACTTTTAGCGGCGATCTTTAAGACATCAGCCAGCGTTTTTATTATAGCAACCGCCCTTTGGTGGATTACTTTGTCCAATAGTGCATGTCTTTCGATTGATGAACCACCACAAGAAAACAATTAACAGCACGAGGAGGGTGCGGATGCGTAACTAATGCGTTCCTGAGGATATAGTATTTTATTCTCAGCTAAGTTCAAATTTGTCCTTTCGTTCTTTTGATTGACACGTCGTAAACGTAAAGGACGTAGCGACATCTTTTATCAATGTTTTGAGACACAAGAAAGTCGTGAACTTCATAATTAAGTCTTGTTTAGTCGGGATAAAAAATTTCATTTCATTGTGTTTTGTACGTTTATTCATAGCTTAGCAGGCATTAATGAAAACACAATACACTGTACAACTTAATAATTGTCACGCAACCTGCTTAGGAAAATAATTAGATTGATTTACCAGTAGTACGTAACTAGACATAATCAACGTTATAAAACAAAAGTTATCCATTATTGATGAAATTTGCCAATTCTTCGTTTCCCAGAAACGAATAGCCGATCGAAGAACGCACATTGCATATTCATCACATGCGTTCAATTCGATCCAATATATCGGTCCGTTAGCATTGTTCGGTGTACGTTGCTTGAGATTTCAATGCGGGGCTGCATAGAGTTGGGGGTAGAAAGTAATGTACGCTGAGAAGTTGTTGGTGTAGTTCTTGTACTGGTTGGGCCTCGATACAGCTGTCGTATTATCGACCTGCGTTGACCGACGTGCGGGGGAACGAACCTCTTCGCGCGAAGAACCTCGCAGTCGCCGCTCCGAACGGAACGCAGCAACACGCTCGTTCCTCAATCGCCCACACGCAATCAAACATCGAACCGCGCTTTGAAAACCGAAAACTATCCCCGAGAAAGTGAGTCGTGAAAAAATCGGTACTGCCGTAGTAAAATATTAAGGATATTTTTAAGAAGTTTTGGAACGAAGTTTAAGTGGCTGCTTTACGTCGTTTCCCTTGCGGTAAGTGAAATTAATTTATCCGCAATTATTTTAAAATGAACTAGTGGTTTAAGAAGATAGCGTGCAGTGGTAATGATATTAAAGAGGTTTAATTTTCTTTCGTTATTTGCTGTGACATTTGAAATTATAAATCTTGTGCAAATAACTGTGTTTACGTGAGAAGTGCGCTTACGCACAATTATCGACAATCTCGCGTTGATTCATAACAATAGACCGTGAGGCATTGTCCGTTCAGGCAAAAAGCTGAACATTTTTTTGGTATCGATTTAATTGTATATACACGATTTTTTGTAAATAGCAGATACTTGTTAGCACTGTAGTATCTGATTATATGTTTATCATTTAGTTTTATCATCATTTAAATTCCAAATAATAGTTTTTATTGCGTTGCATTCACAATTTATTACATGTTTTTTATATTTAATAAGTTAATTAATTTGAATAGAAATTAATATTCTTCTTAATTTGTTTTATTTTTTAATGGGACTTTAGATGTATAATATTTTACATCCTGAATTATTTTAATTGTATTTAAGTACTAAATCTCCATAAATAATTAAATATAAATATTAACATGTACAATTCAATGACCAAAAAGTAAAGCACGGAGAAAAATAACGCAGGTGCGCGGGCGCTTCAAAAGCGTCCATATAAAAGACTTCAACGGCGTCTGCATAAAGCAGTTACGCAACGAGTTACACAAATAACGTATAAGTCGTATAACCGTTACCTATATGTATAAACTGGAACGCTGTCTGCTACAATTACATAGTAACGTTGCTTAACTAGTTTGGGTGCTATTGAGTTATGTAAATAAATAAATAACGCGTCGTTATAACGGGTGCCCGCGTTTTTGAGTAATAGTTATTTTCATTACTTATATATTACGTAGTATTTATTGCAGTTGTAATGTTTGATATACCTATTATATAGTCTCAGATTACAGACTTTTTATCTGTAATCTGAGAGAACAGTGCCATGTGGGTCTTGGTGTTCTGCGTGGGACTTCAACTGTAATGGACTGTAAGATGGTCTTATTGCACTCTGTTGTGTGTGTTACCATAAGGTGAGATAGTGGTCAAAGGATAACCTATCAGGCATAAACAAAAAACAACTCTTCATATACATTGACAAAATTATGTGATTAAAATAGCTGCAAAAAGTACAAATTGTTGGTGGTTAAAAATCCTAAGAAAAAAAAGGAATTAACCGCCGGTATCATCGTAAAACTATAATAATAATGACACGTTGAGCGTTGATTCCGGATCTAAATGTAAAACCAACAACCGAAAAGAAGTACAATAAAAACGTTATGACAGGTTACATTAAAATTAAGTATACCCGCTATTTAACATTTTTAAATTAACATTTAGATACAGTCTATGTGTACAATACTATGTATATCACCGGTTTTCTCGCAAATGCTGAAAACGAGGGAAAAATAAATATAAAGTATATTTTCGGTGAGAGTGTACAGTGTTACAGTATCAGCCGGATTATCCACTGCTGAACACAATCTCCCATAATGGTTTGCCTTTATCCCCACGCTTGGCAGGCGTCTTGGAGATCGCAGTATGTGAGTTCCTCAGAAAGCGCTGTCCACCTTCTGGGGCCCGATTCTCTTAGCTATTGAACGGCGTTAATTGCATGAAAATTGTAGTTTTTGACAGTATCCGTAGTCTGCCCGCTATTTAGGTTCGATCGCAAGTCAGTGGCTTGCTATCAATAGTTTTTGAAATATTTGGTATGCTGTAAGCTATTTTGTTGCGATTGCGTTTCTACAGTGGCATAAAATATTTTGGAGGATTTTAGATAGAAAAATAGCTGGATAACTTAAATATATTTATTTAATGTATTATTGGCTAGAAAAGCACTGTATTGAGGTTTTTACTGATGCTTGATTGATAGATGTTTTCATTATTATTTCAGTGGCATTTTTTGCAAGCCATACGATAGCGACGCGAATGCTGTACCACTGCGATTAGGAGCTAGTATTAGCAGACTACCGAATTTGACATTAACAGCAGTGCGAAGGCAGAAGCATCGCAGTAGTGTGGCGTTTGGACAATAGCTAAGAGAATTGGGGCCCTGGTGTGTTACCCTTAGTCGCCTCTTACGACACCCATGGCTACCCGTAAGTCTTATCTCTACAGATGGGGGGTGACATTCTAGCCCGGCACTACACGGGACATATAGTATAAGTACGCCGTAAATAATGATGCTATAGACTTTTGGGTCTAGAAGGTACTTACCTAATAGTATTTTTTGTAACATTAAAAATACGCACGTAACTTATTAAATATAAACGTAGGTTTTAACGAAGCTGTTATAATTATGTGCTTTATTTTAATGTACATAATATAATAATTAAAACAATTTACATAACTTATATTCTAATTTATATCTTATAAAGGGCCCATTTCTGGCGCGGAACTCTGAAAAAGTTTTCATTCTTATTTACTGCCGGGTATTTTCATCGAGAACCGGTGCTTTACGATGTTTGGGCAATAGGTTATTATATTATACATAACAGATGAGAAGCAATGATGGCCGAGCGGTAATAGCTATGGACTGCCGTGCTGCAGATCCATGGTTCGATCCCCACCGCCAGCTTGAGCTTCACCGCACGGTGGAAGGGCATTTTTCCCAATACTCGCCTGGCTAGCTACTACCACCCTTAAGTGGAAAACCTGTCGCCAAGCACCTAACAGTGTGTTCTGGCAACAGTCCTTGAAAGCCAGAAAAATACAGGCACATAGTATGTCTCCGTGGCGCAGTGAAATTCGTTCGGACGAAATGCATATGTTATAGGCTGAGGTTAGTCCGCTTAGCATCAGATGGGCCTTGTGCTTGTTCCGTCACAATCGTATTAAAAAAACGGTGTCACATCACAGAATGACGCCCACAAAGATAAACTAGCCAAAGCTTCTGAAAATTTAACCAACCTCTTTAGCATTTTGAAGCTCTCGTTGCGAAGTTTGCTTAGCTTTTCTAAACTGATCAACAAAGTTAAGCAACGTCCGCCGTCATGAGTTGGATGGGTGACCGCTAGTAACTTTCCCTCTGAGCACTTCCGTGCTTCGGAAGGCACGTTACGCCGCGCGCCGGTAAGGATAGCAGTCGTTATAGCATGGCAGTAGGGCATTTTGAGGATGCCCGCATGGCCAGCTACCACCCTCAAATATAAAATATGTCGCCAAGCCCCTAACAGTTTGTTCCGGCAGCAGTTTTTTAGAGCCAGCAGTTCCAGGTTAGCCTGAAAAACACCTTCGACCACATCATCACTTCTCATCAGGTGAGATAGTGGTCAAAGGCTATTGATTTTTGATATGTTTGATTCACAGAACAGACATAAGCTTAATAAAGCATCGTAGAAATCAAAGATAGTGTAGATATGCAAGCAACTCAGTTGTGGGGTTTGGTTTTTTAAAATTACATTATTATAATATCTCGCTCGTTGACTAGGTATGTTTTCAAAGCATAAATAACATAAGTCATTGACCGTCAAAATTATGGAAAGTTGTTTTACTTAATTATACTTTCAAAACTGAGATATTTTAAAAATAAAACGGTCGAACACGTAAAGCCAATTGGTTCTTTATGGCTCCTCTGGTTTTACGATTGAATTCTTCGCAAAAATAAAACTTAATGCATAAAGTCTGTGTGAGATATTTCACTTTCAAAATATTGTACTAAACATAAAACAAATATATTTTTGATGTGTGTCTGAAAATTATTGATTAATATTCAGTGGAATGCCATATTAGAACAGGTTAATTAATTAAAAAAGTAAATAACCCGACTGCAATTTATATAAAACAATCGTGCTTTAAATCCCTCCATTTTGATACCCCATTCGACAGATACTTTTCCAAGCAGATCTGGCATCAGATCTGGCTATGGCAAATGACAAATAAAATTTTCCGAGCTTGTCAGGTGAAAAATGAATTCATTATGATCCAACAAGGAAAAATATAAAAATAAATAAAAAATACAGGCACAATGAAAATTAACAACTATAACTCTCAGAGTGACGGGCGCAGTGCAGTTCGTACTTATGATGAAATGCACCTTAGGCAGAGGTTATCGCTAAACATCAGGTAGGCTTCGTGGTTGTTCCAATACAAAAAAAAACATATAAAAATGAGCTCCCTTTCTCATTTTTTTTTAATTTAATGTAACCTACCTATTTTTGCGACTAAAGCTCGTAATACCGCTACATAATTGCATAATGTATGTCTATAATTAAATTGAATGTGATTTTAATCACGTGAGGTTGCCAGTCAACACAATTACTGTCGTTGTTGTTTTTTTGTAAATAATTTATTTATTAACGGCCACCTTGGTTTTATAATTTTATATTTTAATTAAAATCATTGTCGAACACTCTAAATTTTAATTTGCGCTATAAATTGTTTAACTGGCGTAGTGTTTTTTGCTCTACTTAAGTCTATCAGTTTTATGATGTGGAGTTAATTATATTGTTTGTTCTCAGTTTCAACGCATATTTTCAAAGTTACTTACTTAATAAAATGTATGGTCTAGCTCTTAACGGTGTCTGGTGTTCTGGCCGATGTACCTAGATAGTTTGTTGTATTATACTCGACCACATCATCACTTACCAACAGGTAAAATATCAAAATATCTGTTACAAATAATATTATCATAGAACGCCTTTTTTGACAATTCAGTACCTCCTGAAGAACGGCCGTCTTACAATGTAATCCCTAAGACGCCTGCTAAGCATGGGGATTACGTCTACGTAACGTCTACCATTGAACAAAGGCTTGTTCAATGGTAGACGTTACGGCTGTTGATAATGAAGACCAAACTAAAAGAAAATGTACTTATGTTGGTTGGAAAATAAATGACCCCAGTTTGTTTTGAATTTCTTTGGGTTACGTTTTATTAAACAGATATATTATTATATCTGTTGATTGAAAAACTAGGCTTTAGTGTAGGCGGCCGTTATAATCCATGCTCGATCATCGAGTAGAACGAAAATCTTCCTCTCCTATGAACTTAGCACCTAATTTCATTGTCTGAATGTAAATCTGACTGTATTTCAGGTAGATATTAATTTATTTTATTAACAACAAGATGTCACTTTCTAGTCTTTCACAGCAACCTACCACCATACCCTACGAACACCCTCAAGTAGAAAATCTGTCGCCAAGCACCTATCGATGTGTCCAGGCAGCTGTCCTTGAGAGCCAGTTACTCTAGGTTAAGCCTGCTAACACCTTCAACCACATCATCACTTACCATTAGGTGATATTGTGGTCAAAGGCTTACCAATCGGCAATAAAAATAAAAATTAATCTATTTTGTTTTATAATTTATATCAAACAGCTGAGTAAAAGCATAGCAGATCTACATTAACCATTTATCACTACATATCCGCGTCCATTAAACCGTAAACACCTAAACATTACTTGGAATTCTTCACACAACCGATTCACGACACAGCGTCGCAACTGATTTGTTTTGCAACCATTGATGCCTGGCCACAGTTCCTCTGGTTCCACTTCTTGTTGAAACCTTAATGTATGTCAAGCAATACGCAATAGCAGTTTACAATAACACCAGTTTTATGTATAACTTTCTAAAGGCAAAAAGTAGTTGCGGAACCGGACAACCGGAAATGATGCGTGCTCGAGCGTTGTATCGTAAGGAAAATAAATAATTAGACCTGCATACATTTCAGGCTCATTAAAAAGTCAAAATATAGACGAAGAGCTTGTGGACAGTGCGTTCCTTAAGTATTACATTCGTCGATTAAAAATGTGAGCTATAGAATTAGCGAAAGCGAGCGAAAAAAGCGGAAAAAAGAATGCTAAACGCAACGTAAATAGAACTGCACAGCGAATATACTTGTTGGTAGCAAATTAAAATTTTAGAGGAAAAATTGAATTCATAGATTAACAAAATAAAAAGAGTACTATGAGTACTAAGAGTGCTACTAATAAGATAAATTGGATTGGGCCTGCCATGGCTTTGAGGTTGCCTAAATACTTTCATTGTAGTAGCTGTAGAGTGGCATAAATTTGTAGTTGTAGTACAGTGTAATTAGGTGTAGCATAGTGTTATTAGGGTGCCGTACCTCAAAATGAAAAAACAGAACCCTTATTGGATAACTTTATTGTCCGTCTGTGAAGCTGAGTAAAAGTACTCAGCAACGCGTAGAGGTATAAAGCTGAAATTTATATCAATATACAGGTCTACTGTCCCTTAAAGCTGTGAAAAAATCAAACTTCCAAGCCAAAGCAATCAAAAGATACAGCCGTTTATGCCGCTAATTTTCGACACTCGCAAGGGAATCAAACCAACAGGGTACATCCCGTGAACGCAGAATCTTGAAATTTGGTACGAAGCAACGTCTTATAGCACAGATAAAGAAAAAAATACGAAAAGCATACAATTTAGTTACAAAAAATATAATTAATAATTTTAAAATGTTATGGATTTTATTTAGCAATTAAAATACCATAACTTTTACTTATATACATACAGGTTTGTACGGAACCCTCGGTGCGCGATTCTGACTTGCACTTGATCGGTTTTTTTTAAATAAAGGCGCCGGGAAAATATACCTTTTCTAACATATATCGATCGTCTCTGTACTGTGTAATAAATATTATTTTATTTTATTCGATCAGGGGCAAAAGAGACAAGTTGACCTTTGACTATCATATATTTTTATGGTTCCGTATGAGGAAACGGAACCATATCATAGATACATATTAGTTTTTTTACTAAGATTACGCTCGCAGCCGTCCCTCCATCCATCTTTCTTTTGAACTGAATAAAATATGAAACTGGCTAAAGGGGCGGATGGACGCGGGTTCGAATCCCGCACATAACTTTATTTTTTTCTTTAGTAAATTTGTAATTTTTTTATGAATTAAATATGTTTTAATATGGGTAACCAGTTCAAAACTTCCACGAAATACTTTTTGAACAAAAGGTTCATGACGGGAATGTTTTTATTCTTTAGATAAAACCGAAATATATGGCTGTTGCGTGTTGCCTTATGTGCCTTATGTTTATAATAAACTCTATCTTTCTTTTGTTAAAGAGGATATTTTAACAAATAACAATAAAAGCAAAAAACAATGCTTTTTAAGCAACAAAATGTACAAACCGCTCATTACATTTATGATAATAGATCGTAATATCTCGGGCAGCGAACTCTATTTTTCTGATCTATATGATTACACAATTCTTATTTACTCCACAACAATAGCTTTCGTGGTCACAATGCTGTAATCGGCATCACGAAGTCTATTCCACAACAATTAGATAAAATATACTGGCACGTTGAACGTAGAGCTTGAAGCTTAAAGATTATAATCAAGTAGCCTTGACTTTTTCCTAGGTCCACGATACCAGGATACGTGTTCACGGAAACCACATAATTGGTAATTGTAAAAAGTTTGTAATAATTTGAGAATATCAAAAAACTAGTTAAAGCCCGCGCCTTGATCCACGTTGGATCAGTGATTTCATTTGGAATACTACCTGTATTGTATTTTTTTTATCGGTTTTCACGTCGTATCAGCATTTTTTAAAACCTTTCTCTAATACTAATAAATTCGACTACGAAGCATATAGATTCCATATATCGTACATACCTTTTAAATCCGGGATAAAGTGGGATGCCGGGATGGAATTTCACCCCCCATGGTCATCTGTGGGTGTCGTAAGAGGCTACTAAAGGTAAAAAAGCAGAAGGTAGGCGGCAGCGTCTTCTCAGGAACTGCTATCTTGCACTGTGATCCTTAAGACGCCAACCAAACGTGGGGACTATGGCAAAATCTAATTAAATGGGGGAGACTGTGTTCAGTTGGACAAGCCGCCTGATACAGTATATGCAGTAATACACCCAGTGAGACTCGCGCCATCAGAAACGAATCTAATGACGCATCATATATCAAAATTGGTTTAGCCGGTGAGTCATTATACCCCCCATTGTCACAGGTGACAAAGGGGGGTATAACGGGTGTCGTAAGAGACGACTAAAGGTAAAATACCAGAAGGTGGACAGCAGCGCCTTCTCAGGACAAGCACGGAGTTTTTTTTTACCTATATAAAGATTAATCCTTTTATTAGTGTTCGTCGCAGTCGAGTAGAAATTTAATTAAAATAAACCTATTTTGGTACAAGCTTTTTTTTAGTGAACTGAAAAGAAGCACACTAAAATAAAACTAATTGTTATGTGAGGCAAACTTTAGTATAATCTTCCCGGATTATAAGAGAGCCTTCCCTCGCCCAGAATCCTGTGGAGCTGGACGACCCACAGCGGTAGACAGCATCTATGTCCTCCCTAAAAAAAGATGAATAGTACTTACCTGCGATTTGCGTAACACTTTATTCTACAAATAAATAATAATACTTTTTGACTCGTTTACTCCAGTAAAGCTTATAAAAAACTGTTCACAACATCTTATGTCAATAAATTTATTGGTGTGATTTCTTAATTTAATTGTATCCTCTTTAGGAGTTGCATTTCGACAATACATAATATCTAAGTTATTTAACACGTTTTTATACTCTTAGTGTTTCGCCTTGAGGGGAATAATTATTAAGAAAGCATATATAACAATTTTGTTCAGTACAAATATTAGACGAAACATAAAATAGCTTTAGAATATATTTAATAAATAAATCTTTGTAAAGTAAACCAATAAAATACTTTCAATTTTTTTCAAACTTATTTTGTTGTTAAGCTTTGTAATACGTGCTGCAATAAGGAAGCAAACATTTGTAATTGTGAATAATACAATAGGCCTTTGAATTTTTTGTAATTTTTATTGAGTTTGAGCAATTTAATTTTATCTATATTTATTGAAAAAACTGGACAATTATCTGTTTTTTATTAAATACCGTAATACTATTGATATAAGAACCAATTATATATTTTAATATCATCATCATCAACTGGAAGACGACCACTGCTGAACAAAGGCCTCCCTCATATTAGAATGCCAAAAAAACGGCTATTAGCCGCTTATAACCATTGGCTACCCGCGGTTTTCCGATGTCGTCAGTCTACTTAGTGGGTCATATTATGATATACGTACTCATAAAATTATGAGTAGTAATATGACACGAAGGCGGTCCTAGAACGAGCCAACGGTATAGTGCCTACACCGCGGTCCTTTTTCTCCCTGGAGCGGTATGACCCTTGACCTATAGTTTTTCTTAACTAGCCTTCCGTAGTTGGAGATGTAAGAGTCAGTAGAAGCAGCCAAAGAAATAGCCCTTCATTAATATCACAGCAACAACTTTTTTACACCCTCTGAGTTCTGACGTACCCCACGTACCCACACTATTCGTTCAATGACCGTGACCAATATATTATTATGTGTAATATATGTTTTTGTGTATAGCTCAACTTATTCGGTATTCTATTACATTTTATTATTTTAAATAAATTATATATGGATATAAGACATTCCCCTCACTTGGCATATGAGTTTTCTTTCCCTTATACACACGTCAAAATCGGAACGCACCTAGCTGTCATCTTTATGAACTTGTCAAAATTGTTATTGGACTGTCTTGTGCATGATTCGGAGGATAGTCGCTCTTGTTTTTTTTTTATTGTGACTTATCATGCCCGGGGCCCACCTGATGTTGAGTGGACTAACCTCTGCCTATAGGAGATGCATTTCGTCAACACGAATTGCCTGTGCCCGTCACACTGAGACGTACAATTGTTAGGTCTCATGTACCTGTAATTTTACTGGCTCTCAAGGACTGCTGCCGGGACACACTGTTAGGTGCTTGCCGACAGATTTTCTACTTGAGGGTGGTCGCTAGCCTGGCGACCTTCCACCATGCGGTGATGCTCAAGCCCGCGACGGGATGCCACTGATCCATCACTGCTTCAAGTGTATAATTCTGCCTTTTGAAATGCAACTGTATTTTGCGTCCTATAATAAGGACTTTGATTAGATTGTGTCGCTTTGACCGGCTTGTGTGCGCCGCGAGTGCTGCGTTGGTGTCATTGTATGAAAGATTGAATCGTGGTTGTGTGAACAATCTAGGTGAGCCTGAAGAGGAAGACGGAGGGCTTCTTTGCTGGAGTTAGTTGGTAGCTTCACTGTCATAAATCGGTCCAGTTTTATTAGATAGTTAATCGTGTACCACCTTTACATCGTTATCGTTTGATCAGTTATGTGTGAGTACATAAATAATTCTAGTTTTTTAGCTTCGCGAATCGCGAACAAAGTAACGCCTCTTTGCAGCCTGTTCTCATGTAGATGAGGGTTTTTCTTCCACTGCATCCACCTAATAATAATAATAAATTTGTTTATTTATCAAAAAAGCTTGCTTAAACACTAATTATAATACTAGATCATCAAAGTAACAAAAATGAACATTGATACAAAAATGTTTAGAAGTTATTTATGGAGACCTTATTTGTGAACAAGCGTAGACTACCTTTAGCTAATTGAAGAATTTAAAAAAATAATTAAATTTAAATTGAAATTAAAAAAGCGACAAAATGGTGGCTGGCACAATGTTGTACATGATCATAACATAGGTACCTAGAATTGCTGCAGGAGTCAGGCACGGATGATACATCCGTCATCAATGTTGAGTGTAACATAACTATTCATAATTGAATTGACGACGATATGAATACTGTACGACAATGCCGTCCTTGCCTTTTTGTGTTAAGTACGATATCTTAGTAGGTATAATAAATCATAGATTAAATATATATTTCATATTTAGTTTCTAATATTTAATCCTGCGTAGGTAGTTTCTACAAGGAATATTATATATATTTAAAATGCCTTAAAGCGAATCAAATTCAGAAAATATTTTATGAATCATGTTTACAAATTGAACAAGCTTTATAAATTGAGTTGAATGTATTATAAATATATAACATAGTTTTACATGTACAAAATATGAGCTCATCAAAAGCAACACCGTTAAATTGCACCACTAAGTTAACCTAAAGCTAACTACTAATAGTAACATACTTATTCACCGTTAATCAGTTGATTACATTCCAAACCATCGTTCCGATATAAAAATGGCGCAGAAATGAACCAACGTCATCACCACGTTTCACCTGATTTTTATAGAGTAATTGAATACACTAACAGCTACACTTTACAGAAAAATATGTTTGTTCAGTATTAAAAAATACCTAAATGGAAAAAGCATTCCAAATTGAATATGTCTAAATATTTTTTGAACGCTACAACAATTAATTTTGGACTAGATTCGGCCGGTATTATACCTAGTATATCTGGAATTTTTTTTCAGCCGTTACGGATGTCACTGATAAAATATTTTGACTTATCTAAACAAATATAATAAAGAGGACATAGATTTGATTGTTTGTTTGCATTGAATAGGCTTTGAAACTAGGATGTTAGGCTATGTTCCTAGGTGCTATTAGGATGAAATTTGGTATGGAAATAGTTTGAGACATGGGGACATAGGATAGTTTATATCCAACTGCGCAAAAAGGGGTTGATGGTTTTGCGCGATAACCTATATACCCGGGCGGGCGGAGCCGCGGCCGGAAAGCTAGAAAAAAACCTAACCCTATGTGCAAACCTATAGGCTTATTGAGCGTAGCGAAAAAATCCTAAGTCTATGTGCAAACCATCATCTGAAGATCCATCTCAACTTTGAGATGTGTTTTCTTTACCGTCTTAAGGATGTCATCGGTCCACCTTTGCATCTTGTGGTGCGCTGTGGTAGAGACTCAAGAACCCTCTTCTCCAAAGGCTATCAGTTCGACGAGCGATCTACCCTGTCCGTTGCCACTTCAACTTGCAAATTCTGAGAGCTGTGCTTTTAGTTATTTTGGCCAATTTCTTCTCTGTGGTTTACTGCGCGAGAAAACTCCCAGCTCTCTCCATAGCTCGTTAAGCAACAATGAGTAATGGTTGGTCGATCATCTCTGAGAGTTTCCTTGGTTGTTTTGGCGTGTGCCTACCGCTTGGACAGTTTCCTGCCATCTTTTGTTTATCTCGTCCACTACAAGGTCTACAAGCAAGGGCTAGGCATTTTAACCAGTTTTACAGTACCAGTTAAAAATATATTAGGCTAGGTTAGGTCCACCCTCCGCTTTACGACGGTGGAATTTGCCAGACGTGACCTTCATAATTTGATTGGACGTTAGCGAGGCACCTGCCGAGGTTTCTTAACACGCATACTCCATTATGTAGCCTATTATTGTGATGATGCGAAGGAAATAAAAGCAGAATTTTTCCTTTGTTATCTCTTATGACTCCTACGAGAAGAGTTGCTGCATGTGCCCAGCACTCCATGGAATACTTTTTTCTGTAGATAGATTTTTATCTTACAAACTGTAACCATGTTATTGATAGAAGGGCAGAGAAAGACTAAATGCCAGAAAGGTGGATTGTTTGAGGGATAATATAAGTGAATTATTACAAAAAAAAAAAAAAAACACCCGACTTTAAGCATAAAATACGCATTATTAGGGATAACTCAAATACTACTCGTCAGATCTTACTCAAATTTAAATGGAACCACATGACAAGCGCAAGCTTTCGAATGTGAAAACTTCACAAATATACGATAGGAAAAAATTTATGTCGTGTTAGCTCAATTGGTTTGAGCATACCCCGGCTCAAGGGGTGGATGGACGCGGGTTCGAATCCCGCACATGACTTAAAAAAAAATTTCCTATCGTATATTTGTGATTTTGTAATGTAATCCGCATAGTAGGAGTTATTGCAAACATAACAATATTAAAAAAATTTTAAAAAATCGTCAAAATCGGTACATCCTATTCATATCCTGTAGCTATGAGGTAAGACAGAAAAAAAAACAGTCGAAAACAGAACCTCCTCTTTTTTGAAGTTGGTTAAAAATAGCGTCAATGTTTCGACGATGTCTAACAAAGAAAATTTTAAGTAAAAATATATATTTTTGGTAATTTTAATGTATTATTGTATATTGCACCAACGTCAAATGAGGTGGGCCCGGGGAAAGAAGCTAAGACCACTGCGTTTGACTATATGTTTTTTTTTTATGCCTGATAGGTTAGTTTTTGACCACTATCTCACCTGATGGTAAGTGATGATGTGGTCGAAGATGTTGTTAGGCTGTACTGGCTCTCAAGGACAGCTGCCGGAACACACCGTTAGGTGCTTGGCGACAGATTTTCTACTTGAGGGTGGTGCTAGCCAGGCGGGCATTCGCAATTTGCCCTACCACCATGCATGTCTAATATAAGGGAGAGAAGAATGATAAGTTCCGTTCTTTTACTTGGTTTGTTATGTAATTCCCTCTAAGTGCAACTGGATTATGGCTAGTAAAACCACAAGATTAACGTTTTTCCGTTTAGTCTGATATTTCGTAATAGTAGCAAATGATAGTGTAGTTAAGTTATTAATTAATTATTTTGAATGAAATAGTAGGCACTAAAGGTAAATTTATTTTATTATTCATTCATTATTAATAAATAAATTGTTTTATGTGTAGATTATTTATTGTTACAAATAAAAATATATATGGAAAACGTGGATCTTGACACACTTTGAGCATAGTAATAATTTGTTACAAAAGTTTTTGTTATAAAACTGTTACCTACTAAGGCTAAATGGGGCAATACATAATCTCAATATTTCAATATTTTGCAGTAATTGTTGTTTTCAATATATGGAATGGCGAGATGTACAAATGGCTCGCCTTATGGTAAGCACCACGCCTGTTCATAACAATAGCAGTGTCACCGTCTTCGGTCTGAATGACACTGCACTGCGCTCATCGCTCCGAGAAGTTAGTTCTTATATCTCGTAAGCCCAGTAACTACACTTGCTACAGTAACGTTCACAATTAAACACAGTAGTATTTGTATACTAGTGCTTGAAGGCAAAATATCTGACACTACCACCTGGTTAAAATTTAATTTGCGCTTTTCAAAACACCCGCTCGTTAGTCAGTATGAACCCATATCTTCCCATTGGATGCCATGAAAGCATATGTATATATTTCCTTGTGAATAACTCCCATCGCCTGCCAACAGAGATATCAATTCTGTAAACAAATATTAAATACACTATACGAAGCAATGATAGCCGAGCAGCATAGCTATGGACTGCCTTGCCTCAGGTCCATGTTTCGATTTCCACCGCCGGCTTGAGTTTCACCGCATGGTACCAGCAGACTACCAGCCTCAAGTAGAAAATCTGTCGCCAAGCACCTTACAGTGAGTTCCGGCAACTGTGAGTTACTCGACAACTGTATGTATGCCTTTGAACACTATCTCACCTGATGGTAAGTGATGATGTGGTCGAAGATGTTGTTCAGGCTAACCTAGAAGTACTGGCTCTCAAGGACAGCTGCCGGAACACACCGTTAGGTGCTTGGCGACAGAAATTTCTACTTGAGGGTGGTAGCTAGCTAGGCGGGCATTCGCAAAATGCCCTACCACCATGCAAAAGGGTGACGGGAGCAGTGCAGTTGTCACTTGTGATGAAATGCATCTGTTATAGGCAGAGGTTACCACTTAACATTAGGTCGCCTCGTGCTTGTTCCGTCACAATAACATAAAAAAAAACTATTTTTATCTCTGTAAGTAACATTTTGGTTGAAAATTAGTAACTTTTATGAAGTATTAATCTAAATTCTAATTCTATTGCTCCGTAGCCAGACAGCTTTTCAATATTTTATCAACACATGTCGGTTCTATTTCTAGACAAGAGTTTATAATCTGGTTTGACCACTTTCATTAAAGCATGAAGCGATGCATGCTACGGATATTGCTAATGTGGAATTGGGGACGTCGATAGCCGCTCATATTTCAAGAGTTATTGATTCTGTAGCTTTGAGTTCCGTAATATTTTTAAAGAAAATTTTCTCATATCTATCGAAAATCTACTGTAGAATTAAACACATTAAAATTCCTAAGATATGTTTGTATTTTAAAAACTATAGCTCAAACAAACGGGAAACGATCGCGGATCGCGGCCCGCGTGCGCAGATGCATGGAAGTATTGAAATTTTTTTAAAATGAAATTTATATAACCATAAAAACACGAAAATTTGAATAAAAAAAGCAATTAAATGTGAATAACTTTATGAATATTTACCTAAAACTAACGTAGAACGGACCGCTGTCAGTTGCCGCATTTTACAAAACACCAAAGTACATACACTAGGGAAACAAACAAAAGATAACACAAATACAACTTTAAAATCCATTGCACTAAAATCAATAACGAATTTTTTCTTTATGATTCGACATGACGCTGCACTTCACTCGCCACTCCGATATCAGTTTTTCCATTCATTTCACTTCTCTAGTACCTTAACGCTGTAATGTTGGCTCGGTACTGCTTCGAGGTAGAATGTCTGACAGTGCGGTGGTACCGACCAAGACGGACTCTTGCTAAGGAGATCTATCACCTGGAAAAATATATTTTTATATAATATTTTTGCCTTTCTGAAAAGTCAAATGATAACATATTACATACAATATGAAGCTCTTAATACGCAGTGCGTGAAGATCGTCATTTAGCCACGAAGGATGGAATTTTGGACCCGTTTCTCGTTTTAAACGTATGTGATTTTTAGTTATCGGCCAGAACAAACGCTTATCATATCAAAAACGAAACATGCATCTTTTCTTCTATATTTCAACTGTTCGATGTGCCGTGTTTTGTTTTCACAAAATCCATCTGAAACAATAAACAGAATTGCTTTAGTAAATTCACACGAGACAGCACAAATACACACAGGTGCTGATATAATAAAAAGATTTATATTCATTACAACTCTGTACACATAATTTTGTGGGTTAACATTTTTTTATGATATTGTCTCGGATCAAGCTCGAGGCCCACCTAATGTTAAGCGGACCAACCTCTGCCTAGAACATATGCATTTCATCACAAGTAACGAATCGCACTGCGCCCGTCGACTTCAGATATTGTTGTCTTATGTGCCTGTAATTTCACTGGCTCTCAAGGTCTGCTGCTGGAACACACCGTTAGGTGCTTGGCGACACATTTTCTACTTGAGGATGGTAGCTAGCAAAATGCCCTTCCTCCATGCAAAACATTTATATACAGTTTTATATCTAGAGTGAGTTATCGATCATGAATCAGGTAGGCCTCTAGAGGAATTGTCCGTCTTTGTGGGTACCACCAACATACACTGGCATTCTACATGGAAGCAGTGTACAAACAAAACTGTATTATTAAGGCGTAATACAGTTGAAAGTGAAATCACTGGAAGAACTGATGTCAGAATGATGAGCGAAGAGCCTACAGTGTCAAGCAGAACAAGAAAGGTGACACTGCAACTTTAATAGACAGGCGTGCCACTTACCATCAGGTGGGCGGTTTGACCGTCACATCAGTCGGTAACTCAAAAATAGAAATAAAGTACTTCACATTTTCATTTAGCGAAATCGGTTTTTAATATTTATTTATTTGTGCCCGATAGGCTTAGCCTGGCTAAGGCTAGCCTTTGACCACTATCTCACCTGATAGTAAGTTATGATGTGGTCGAAGATGTTGTTCAGGCTAACCTAGAATTACTGATGTTTCTAAATCATTAACGGGTAGAATTACTAGCTCTCAAGGACGGCTGCCGGAACACACCGTTAGGTGCTTGCTACAGATTTTCAACTTGACCCTCAAATTGAAAATCTGTAGCCAAGTGGTAGCTAGCCAGGCGGGCATTCGCGAAATGCCCTACCACCATGCGTCGACTTCGATTACCCTTTGAATTCTACGTTTTGCAGATCTCTAAAACCGGTTCGTGCTTGTAGTAAAAGTATTCTTGATTCGCATACCTAAGCAAAGAACCGTGATGAACCAGTTGGCGATAAAAATGTTAAATCTTATTATATATTCATATAGAAAGCGAGACCGGAAATGATTAATCAATCTGTAACCACACAGATAAGTAATGAAAAAACTATCTCCTAATTTTGTATTATCAGTAAATAAATTAGTCTATGGTGTGCCGGGCTAGAGTGTCACCCCTCCATCTCTTCCCGAGGGTGTCGTAAGAGGTTACTAACGGTAAAATACTGGAAGGTGGATACACTTTTATAATTTATTAATGTTTTTTCAAAAATTATAATTTTATCAAATTGATATATTACTAGTTCATCTACGTGGTTATGATAATGATGATGAAAAGTACCTCCATACAAAATTTCGTCAAAATTGATCCCGCCGTTTGAGCGTGAAGCACTAACAAACATAAAAACACACTCGCAGACTTTCGCCTTCATAATATTAGTGTGATGTGATTGTGTGATAAGAGCACAAAGTTTTTGTCCCAGGCGCGAATCAAACCTGCGTCCAGCGATATCGCGCTGGGTACCTAAACCACTCGGCCACCGTCGCCCGCTCGTTTCTAGCCGAAATTGTATGTTGGAATTATATATTTTTTTTATGTTCCTGTGACGGAACAAGCTCGAGACCCACCTGATGTTTAGCGGACTAACCTCTGCCTTATAAGTTATAACACATGCATTTCATCATAAGTCTCTAATTGCATTTGCGCCCGTCACTTTGAAACAGTTGATAAGTCTCATGTGCCTGTAATTTCACTGGCTCTTTTTTTTTAATGCTTGATAGGTTATCCTTTGACCACTATCTCACCTGATGGTAAGTAATGATGTGGTCGAAGATGTTGTTCAGGCTCACCTAGAAGTACTGGCTCTCAAGGACTGCTGCCGAAACACACCGTTAGGAGCATAACGGCAGATTTTCTAATTGAGAGTGGTATCTAGCCAGGCGGGCAATCGCAAAATGCCCTTCCACCATGCAAAATTATTCGTTATTGTATTACTTTAATTCTCGCCCGGGACTAAAAGGTGTGTTCTAATAATTTGTAAATGTGATTTCGCTTAGCATGCGATAGTGTTTTAGTCATATTCAGAAATATTTAATATTTGCTTAATATTTTTTGTATATATGTGAGACGAATTTCTTAGCATTGCATGGATTCACCGTGCGGGTGCCGGGTCCATAGCGTTGCAGAGGAAGAAGCTAGAGGGGCCTGGGACTTGCAAACCAGGAAAACCAGGAGTAGAGTTTAGGGGCCCCTTTATGATGCATCAATGCTCCCCTTCACCGCTCGAGCCTCCTCCCCTACCTAACCAAATTTGGTAGGATCCTACTTATGCGGCCTTAGATACCCGTTTTAGGCTGGAAGTCACGGTTGTTCTTGACAGGCCAAGGTCTCTAAGTAGGTTATACAGGTAGGTTATAAAGATTAAAATAAGTAGCTTTCATATGACATGTGTTTATATATAATTTTAGATTTTATTGACATTTATTGGTATAATTTTTATTGAATTTTCTTGACATTAATTAATTTGCAATTGTATTCATACGTCTGTAAAGACAAGTTTTAGCGGAACTACATTCTTATTATTATTATTAATTTCTAAATTGTACCTGAAACTTATGAATGAATAAATGAATATGAATATGAATACAGGGATTTAGCTGGTATACCCCTTGCTCCAACTTCTACAGCACATAACCGTTTTTGGTTAATTCATTATTATTATTAATAATCCTTTCTTGCTTTAATTGTACCGATAAACAAATCAAAGTCGATACTCAGTCTCTCCCACCAGATGACGGGAATCCCTCATGACTCAGAATCAGGTACTCCATTTTTGCGTCGCAATAGTCTAATTAAAACATCCTTATAAAGACCTCAGTGCTAATTCCCCTTGACCTTAATCCACTGGGAGACTTCCTAAAGTAGATAATCACTCGTAATAGGATGATTTGTCTACGCAGTTGACTTAGTCTGGGAATCGGATACTCCTTACTCCTCCCTATAATTACCGGGTCAGGGTATAGACTTCGTGCTGTAGGCGGAAATGACTTTGAGTGACATTGTTGTAGGTCAAATGAATGACGAACAAATTGCCTAATCTAACAAACTAAAATAACCTATCCTTCGAAGTTCCGTGTTCTTTTTTTGCGTGAACTGATATACAGGGGTAGGGGTAAAATGCTAAAAACCTCTTAGGGTTGTCTTCTGCTAGTCCTAACAAACACTTTGAAATGTTTTTTTTTGTTTGATTTTTTATTTACGCGCTGCACGGCCCAGTTTTGCCGCGGCTGGCGCTCGCTTTGAATAGAGTTTTGAATATATACCTCGAGCTAAGTTATAAAAACTATGAAATATTATATTACAGGAACAAGAGACTTTTAACATCAGGTGGTCCTTGTGCTTATTGCGTCAATTACGCATAAATAACCAAAAATAAAATAGTCTATTTAAAAAAATATAAATAAAAATATAGTAATCTCAGTAGTTGTTACATGTTTGTGCCTTTTGGGGGTGGAAACGCTGGGACCGTGGGGACCGAGCGCCAAACTATTGCCTAAGCTTGTACCAACCATAAAATATGTCAACATTACTATAATTAAGGTCTTATTAGAATAAAATGATTGCTTTTATTAATTTACGAAGGCGTTCTATAAACTATTATATCTCATAAATCATCTCAATACCGATGTTATCTCCATTGTTCAATAATGTGTGGGATTCGTAGTAGGCAGCTGTCAAACAATTTTGAAAAATTGTTCAACCACCTTGATACACATAATAGACTCGTAATGTGTTTTAAAACTGGAGGTCAAGTGTAGGAGCTGTCTAATACAATAGCTGGGATTTTTGTTTATTATTTCAACATTGTATTATTCTGTACTAAGCGATTAAGTCCCCACTAGGTGGACTGACGACATCGTAAAAGTCGCGTGTAGTCGCGTTTTACAAGCGGCAATAGTGGACGTCTTCCGGCTAATAATGAAGCGATAGTGATAGTGATATGATAAATCCTTAATATACGAATAAAATTGTATACCTAAAAAACAACAAATAATCTGCTAAGCTAAGCATCATACTAAGCGAAGACAAATCACACTCAATGCTCTCTAACATAATACTATATAGTCAAATTAAAAATGCCTTCATAGATTTGATGTTCAGTGATGATCGTATATCAACCTACCAGCTTAAGTAAATAGTATTCAGTTATTTAGATAGATGTCGCCATCCTCAAAAAGACGTGCTTTCAAACGGATGGAGGCAATTCGACTGACCAGCACCCGCTTCCATAGGAAATGCACGAGGACGGTATTCCATGGTTCGCATATACTGGAAGCCTGGGAGAGTTCACATGATGCTATTGGCGTATTTTGTGATCTTTCCAAGGCATTCGACTGTGTAGAGCACTGCACTCTGATTCGTAAACTTTCCCACTATGGTATTCGTGGAAAAGCTCTGAATCTTATAGAGTCATATCTGTCAGACAGGCTACAGGGGGTTGGAATAAGTGGCAATACTTCTTCCGGGTCATTGGTAAAAATGGGAGTACCACAGCGATCAATTTTGGGACCTTTTCTGTTTCTAACATATATTAGTGATCTGCCTTGCATGGTCAAAGATTTCTGCGATATTGTTTTATTCGCAGATGATACCTCTCTGATTTTTAAAGTAGATAGGAAAGACAGTGAACTGACGCATGTAAATAATGTATTATCTAAGATTTGTAAATGGTTCGCCGCTAATAATCTTCTCCAAATTCAAAAAAGACAAAATGTTTAAAGTTTTCTTTACCAAATGTTCCTTATGTTGAACCAAACATAAAGCTTGGCCCAGATAAACTCCCTATTGATAAAGCGACAGTCTTCCTGGGAATCAAAATGGATTCCACTTTACAATGGGATCCACATATACATGATCTCTCCGGAAGACTTAGTTCTGCTGCATATGCAGTTCTTAGGATAAGACAGTTAACAGACGTAGCTACTGCTCGCCTAGTTTATTTCGCGTACTTCCACAGTATTATGTCGTATGGCGAATTGCTGTGGGGAACTGCTGCTGAGATAGAGACAATCTTTATCATACAAAAGCGTGCAATTCGAGCCATATATAAAATGGGTCCTAGGGAATCTGTGAGGGATCTTTTTAAAGAAATTGATATTTTAACTTTACCAAGTCTGTATATATTTGAAAATATTATGTATGTTCGTAAAAATTTGAGTAAATTTAAATTAAACAGTGACAATCACGATTACAATACTAGGAATAAAGATAAAATAGCGGTGCCAGGTTTTAGATTATTTATTTATTTATTTATTTATTTATTTATTACATATTAGGAAGACTATCGACTAATTTCTTAACCTAGTTAACAAACATATATAATGATAAGAGTCATTTACAAGTCTCCACAGGTAGAACCAAAATAGCTTACATAAGAACGTCCTAGTAATAGAAATTAAGGAGATAATTAATATATAAATTAATACAAAGGTAAACATATATAAAAATATGGAAAAAAGTAGATACTGCACTTAAAGCTATGTTAATCTATATGTTAATCGATATCGTTAAATCACTTGTGTGAGAAAAAGGTATTGCTAAGTTGCTTCTTTATTGACGCCAGATTGGACACGAAGAGATCGATGTCAAGATTATCTTGATAATATATTTTATTAAATGTTTTACACGCTCGGTACATGTAAGTGTTCTTGCGGTAGTTAGTCTTAGCTACAGGGACATATAGTAAGGGACTTTTCCGAAAGGATCTGGACGGTATATAGATATTAATTTTACTTAGAATTTCAGGGCAGTCAATGGATGAGGTGACAATTTTATTAAGAAATAATATGTCTGAAAAATCACGGCGCTCTTTAAGAGGGAGAAAGTGGTGTTTTGCACACTGTTTAAAATAATCTTTTTCTTTAGAATAAGTACGAAAATTTAAGTATCTAAGAAACTTACGTTGCACACGTTCTAGACGTTCAATGTAACTTACGTATGAGGGATTCCAGATTTGAGATGCATATTCTAGGTGACAACGCACGTACGTACTATAAAGAATTTTAAAGGTCTTTATATTTTTAAAGTCTTTTGACACCCGTATAATAAATCCTAACGATTTAAGAGCCTTACCAACTATATGTGATATATGGCTTTGGTAAAGTAGTTTACAGTCGTGAATAACTCCCAAATCTTTCATTTCCGTTACACGTTTCAAGCAGTGACCCTTTAAAGAGTAATTGGAAACGATGGTGCATTTTTTTCGCGTAAATGTCATTATCGAACATTTGTCAACGTTGAGGTCGAGTTTATTTACCAGACAGTAGTTATCAAGCCTAGCCAAATCTTGCTGTAATAAAGAAGAATCATAAGCGCTGGATATTGATTTTAATACTTTCATATCATCAGCAAAACTAATTGCATAGGAGTGATGAAAGCAAGAATCTATGTCTGATATAAATATTAAAAACATCCACTTAGACATGTAGCTTTCTAAGACTACAGCCTGAGAGCGGTTTCGAATGTATGAAGTGAACCATCTTAACAAGTCTCCTCTAATACCAGCGTTTTGCAATTTCAGAATAAGGATATTATGGTCAATTCTGTCAAAGCACTTCGCATAATCGGTATAGACAACATCAACCTGTTTACCCTCGTCCATACAGCCTGAAACAAAGTCATTTAGTAATATGAGATTACTCACAGTCGATCTCCCCCTTATAAAACCGTGTTGAGATAATGGTAGATATTTACTGATTGATGCGTATAGTTGCTCATGAATAATCTTTTCAAATACTTTTGCTACGGAACACAGTTTAGATATAGGCCGGTAATTTGTAATTTCGTTTTTTGACCCTTTTTTGTGAATTGGTGAAATATAAGCCATTTTCCAAACATTGGGCATGTAGCCTTCTTTTAAAGAACGATTAAAAAGTATTTGCAGAGGGACAGAAAGTTGCTCGGCGCATTTAATCAATAAAATGGGGGGGATACCATCTGGTCCAGCAGACTTATATGCATCTAATTTCAGAAGTTTTGATTTTACTGTAGAGTCCGATATATATACTGTAGAAATGTCGCCATCAACTGACATTGAGTGAAAGTCTATATTATTGTTATTATAATTTAAGTGGACAGGGTCTGAACCCGGTGTCAAAAAGGTTGAATGAAAATAATCTGCAAAAAAATTGCAGATTTCTTTACCTGAGCTGGATTTATTCTTATTAAATATCATAACGCTCGGAAAATTATTAATGTTTTTAGTCTTAAAGTATCTCCAGAAGAATTTAGGATTTTCCTTGATTGAATTTTCCACATTATTTATGTATATTTTATAGCAATTTTCTTCTAATCTATTAGCTCTGTCACGTAATAAATCCATAGCCTGTTTATCGGTGAGCATTTTGTATTTCTTGAACTTACAAAAAAATTTGTATTTCTCTTTTAAAACCTTGATAAGCGCGGATGAATACCAAGGGGGGAAAATTCTTTTTCGTATGAGTTTTTTTGGTACATATTTATCCCGCAATAGGTTAAGGATATTGTAGAAGTAATTGACGGATTCTTCTAATGACAAGTTTTGTAGGTCAGAATGCCAGTTAATTTCAGAAAGGTCCAAATTAAACGCTTCAAAGTTTGTACGTTGAAAGATGTACTTAGTGCGTGGAGCGGGCTTTAAAGCGTCCGCGGAAGATAAACTGATAATAATACCCAATGCGTTATGGTGCGGATCGAGAGGGACAAGTGGATTTGATATATTACTGATCGAAATAATGTCTACATTACAAAGCACTAAGTCTAGAATTCTACCGTACTGATTAGTGACGTGATTATATTGATGTAGATCAAAAAGGTTCAATTCATCCAAAAACTCAGTTTCGATAGTTCCTAACATTGTCGAATTACTCGGTACCAAGTACTCGTAATACTCAGATGGACTCCAAAGAATCGAACTCATATTCTTTATTTTAGATTCACACTCCTGTACTTTCTTAGAGGCATTTTTAAAGGAATCTTGCAGTTTCACCATGTCAGCCTTGATGCCCTTGACATCTTCTATTAAGGTCGGAAGAGATTCTAATTTGAAAGCCATTGAGTTGAGTTTAGCCATAATGGCTTCCAAGGATACATCCGGGCTTTGTGCTGGAGTGATGGTAGACGGAGACCCAAGTCGGCACGCAGGACACTTCCAAGATGCACGTCTTTCTGCTCCAAGTCGTCGATATCCTGCTTCTGAGATGTTCGCACAGCCATAGTCGAAGTGCTTTTTACACCAGCTACACTGAACACCGTCATTGAACTTATCTCCACACGAAGCGCAATTCATTATTAGCAGTAGAAATAAAATAAAAAAGTTGACGATATATGGAACAAGGTTAAAACACGAGCGCGCTCTGATATACGTGTTGCTCCAGCCAATGCTAGGATCGTCACTGACACAAGTTAGCAAAGACAAATAAAAGGTCCTTCTTAGGTAATTGTGTGCGGTTTTATAATAAAGTTCCTAAACATATTACAACGCTCACAGAAGGGAAATTCAAGTTGCATGTGAAAAACATATTGATTAAAAAATCCTACTACACAGTTTCTGATTACATAAACGACAAAAATGCCTGGACAATTCCGCCTCCGCCAAGCTATTGCCTGTCACCTACATAATTTAAACAAATATTGTAATAACTCTATTATATAGTATGTATGTAACACATTGTTAAAAGATGTTTGAAAGAATGGCCCCGAGTTTCTTGCCCGTTCTTCTCGCAGTGGCTCTATACAATTTATTTGCTGAACGTGGCAGTACAATGTAGAATATTTCAATACTAAAATTTGTAATTGACCTTCATAAGAGCGTCGTAGATGCCTAAATTGAATAAATGATTTTGACTTTGACTTTGACTTGTTGCGGGTTCAAGTCCCGCTGGAAGTTATCTTTTTCCATCGGATATAATTTTTATGTTTTCGCTTAGCATGACTCAATGCTCTTTAAAATAATACTAGTCAAAAGAAATAATCAATTTATTAAAATGTACGGATTATATAAACTAAACACACATTTGCAAACTTGTTTAATTTTTACTGCAAGTTCACTTAAAATTATTCCACAAAACTACTCCGATGAGTAGCAACTCCGATTTGGTAAGTTGGTAGCAGTTAACATACGAGCAAAATACTTACTTAATATTTATATATCTACATTCACGTATTCACCCTAGATTTACAAAGCAAGGCCATATTTTGCATTTTTATGTGTTTTTAGACGCATTCGGACTGTTAAGTTAACCTTAGTGGATACACGAAGAAAAGACGATGTAAGAAATTAAGAACCTAGTTGTTTGAAAATCATGTGTAATTGGAGAAACATGGTAATATATAAAAAAATCAGACTAACTACTTAAGAACTATGGTTCAAATTAGCGCGGACTGCGAGTGGCGATTACAAATTGTTAAATAAGGTCATTGTTTTCTTGAAAGGAAGTTATTTTATTCAGTAGTTTTCCATACAATTTTAAGTTTATGTCAAAATAAAGTATATTTTGAAATTTTGAAATAAAATGGGAATAAATATAAGAATCATTATAATCAATACAACTTTTTTACGACTAACTTATATTTAAAGTAATTTTTTTATCGTCTTCAAGGTATCTATAGATAAGTGAACAAAATCACAAATATTTTTAATATTATTAGGTTTGCAATAACTCCTGCTATGCGGATTACATTACAAAATCACAAATATACGATAGGAAAAATTTAAGTCATGTGCGGGATTCGAAACCGCGTCCATCCACTCCTTGAGCCGGAGTTTGCTCTAACCAATTGAGTTAACATGACATACGGAACACGGGTTCGAATCCCGCACATGACTAAAATTTTTCCTATCGTATATTTGTGATTTTGTAAAATCACAAATAGTTAACGATTTCGCCATAGGTAGCGTTTATTTAATAAAAAACCAAAGTGTATGTGAACTACTCATACCTTTCGTCGGCTTCTCACGCGTGGATATAGCTATGTAGCGATCCCTCTGAAAATACATAGAAATTCTGGATTTGGTATATTTTATGTTAATCCAGAATTATATGTACTTACCAAATTTTATTACAAATCCGCTGAACCGTTAAGCTGCGCCGCCATGAAGAAAAATCAAACTCACATACATGCACACACTTCCGCGTTTATGATATTAGCGTGAGGTGTCGTTAATGTGAAAAAATATCTATGAAAGACAGTGTGGTTAATAAATAAAATATTATTAGAAGTAAATTAGTAAGATACTCGTATTAAAAACTACCAGTTTGTTTGTTATTCCTTAGAATCCTTCAGTTACTGCTCTTGAAATCGTTAGATGATTTAACGTCCCAAATATATCTCCAGGCAAGCTCTATCAAAAAACATGAATGCCTTTAATTTTAGGTTACATATTATGCTCAGCATATAATTTATAATAAGTAGGTGGCAAGTTCCCCGTGGGGTGCCGGGTTAGAATTGCACCTCCCCATATCATCCCGTGGGTGTCGTAAAAGGCGACTAAGGGAATAATTATACTGGAAGGTGGGCAGCAGCCTTCTAAAGAACTACTATCTTACACTGCGATCCCCAAGCCGCCTGCCAAGCGTGGGGATATGGCAAATACCCCCTTAATAGGGGAGGCTGTGTTCAGCAGTGGACGATCCGGCTGATACAGTACAGTACAGGTGGAAAGTGGAAGCTCTTGTAGGTTCAATCCGAAACATTAATTAAATATTTTTAATTTTTATGGCGAAAACGGCATATTCATTACTTGTGGACTGAAAGAGGAAGTACCTATTTGTAACCGGCATATAATTTTTTTTTAAGTAGTTATCTACAATATTAAATATATGTTGTCATAAAATATTTTTCAAATCTTTGTTGATTTCCGCAAAGTAACACCTGAATCTATTCGTTATCCTTAGTCTTCATGTTTATATAGGCAGTCCAAATGCTCTAGCCCACTACCAGTTGGCAGCGTGCCCAGCATGCTGGCTGCATTGCCCCGTTGAATTACAATGATTATTCTTTGAGCCAAATAGGTGCCAGCATTTTGATCACGCGTCGCATCGCATCGACCAAGCGCTCTGATAAGTTTTGGAAAATACGATGAGCTCCCGGTCATCATGCTATATAATGATTATTATATAGCATTGATTAATTAATGTCATCTTCAATAAAGTATGTCACTAGGTATAGTACCATAACATAAGGCAATTAAACTTTATAGGCAATTATTTAACAAGGAATTTTGATAACTGGCAATATAAGTAAATGGCTGTTATTAAAAATGACCTATTCACGAGCTGTTCCTCGTCACGTATGACTAAATAATAAACGGTGAAGTTTTTTTTCTAACGCTATTAAACTATTATCTAATCTCACTAATAGCTGACATAGAACCGCGTCGCTTCGCCACAACAGAATATTCCCATAGTATTTAAACAACTTTAAACTGTTTAAATCGCGTATATTTATCAATATTTTTGTCCCGACGCTCCAAACGTGTGGTCACGGGGTGACTAAACGGGGTCAAGTGACATAACTACAAAAACAAAACTAATTATATTACCTTTGATTATAAAATGCACGAGTCCTCTTTTCACCTTGTCTCGAACTTGCCTATTTATATTTTTAATTAACTTTTAATTGATATAGCTTTTCTAAGTATTGTTTAACAGATATGTCGTAACAGGTGAATAATGTTCTATTCACACAATATGCGTCCAGTTTTTGTCTATTTGCATACACCTATTCAGTTATTTAGCCGTAGAGCTTACGGTCTCTTTGAGTAAGGTCGGTAGAAATACCAAATTTAATAATAAGTTTATTTAATTTTGTATTTAACCTGTACCTATACTGTCATGTAACTAATAATATATGATAAATTACTAAAATCTTAGAACGTTTTATCTAGCTTAAGGTACATAGGATTCCGCACATGTATAAAAAGAGGTCATAATTACTAGGTACCTGCGATTTTTTTAAGACCAGACATTTAAGTTTTAAATTATTCACACAGATTTAAACAAAATGTTTATAAAAATAAAACATAAATATATTTAAAAAGGAGTTATTAAGCTAAAAAAGGGTAAATATTTGTGTAATATCAATGTTAAGACGATTACATCCACCAATATTTACTCATTATCATTAGTAAAAAACGTATTACTTACCGACATAAAAACATATCGTCTTCCTGTATTCTCCGAAAAAGTAGGCGAAAAATAATAATTAAGACAAATAAATAAGACATCAACTTCATTCGATTGATTTCTAATAAAACAATTTAAAGCCCTTTATAAAAAAATACTGCTACCGCTATCATCAACCGCTACCTCTTCGACTATTTAGCATGTACCCGAACCTTATGAATGGTGGGTAAATATAGAAGTGTGAAAGTAGCTTTGTTCTATGTAGGAATTAGCATCGTGTATTAGCTTAGTAATATACAGAATTTGTTTAGCAAACGGAGTTCAAATAATGTTTAGAAGGCAAATACACCTACTTAGGAATATCGGTATACCTAGGATGTTCCGTTAACTTCAATCAGTTAAGTAAATAACATTAAGACTGACTAAAATAATAGGCGTGGTAATTGATGTTGAAATTTTTGTATTAACATAAGAGAATATAAACTTACGAAATCACAGCGATTATTTTGTTGTCACATCATTATTTGTTAAAAGAATAAGTAAAAAGACTCGCTAAAGTCTGATATATATTCCTAACCAGGGCATTTTGAGAGTATCGCAGCAAGCTCAAAAACATAACGGTTTCTGATTGTTGACGCCGTATTTCCTTTTTGCTAATTAATACTGGTTAATACTCTAATACTGGCCGTTTGTATTACGTATTCTTTATTTAAAACTTTAAATTTGTTTATTATTTTGCAGTCTTCATATAAATACACTCGTGGTGTGTGATATATAGCCTAGAGTTTATTATCTTTTCCTATTTTTCTTGTGGCATTATATTTTTGGAGTAGCATAATATATTACTTGCTCAGTGGAGTAGCAGTTTTGGTCGAGCCAGTGGTTCCCAATGTAGTTTTGGTTCTCTTCATAAAACTAGTTCTCTTTAATGATATTACTTACATATATTTGAAGCGGCTAAAATTCGGTTACTGTAATTTTACCCAAAACCAGCATAGAAACACTTGCAATTATACTATGCAGGTACTCGTGTTTTCTTACAAGAAGAAAAACAAAATAGGAAACTGTAGGAAGCACCACAAAGAATATTTATGATTAGAGTAGGTAACAAGATTAAGCTACATTATTAATTCACTTTCGTTAACTGAGTTAACCTGCATACCTAATAGCCCGTCAATCATTTAAGCATTAATTAGACTAGTTGATGATAAATATTTCACACTGTTACATGACGGTCTGATGAGTTACTTAATAATGTTGTTTATTTTGGTTCTTAAAATCATTGCATTCTCATCAAGCGTATAGGTTATATTAATTAGCACTATAGCTACAGCTGTCAACTAGACGTGAAATTTAGTTATATTTCGCTGCTATCTTGCAAATTTTCATTCTCGTAATTTGTGTTTCATAGAAATCGTACTTTTCAGTTGAAAAGTAACAAATTGAGAGAGATAAAAATCGCTAGTTGAAAAATATTATAATAATGCATTTTTTTCAGTCCGCTTAGCATGCCTTAGTGCCTGTATTCTAAATATTTAGAATAATGTCGCAATTAACAAAATATACAACACTTGGAAACATTTGTAAAAATACAAAATTTTCTTTTTATTGTATATGCTTTTCATGTTCCTGATACAAAAATCTTGTAGAAGAGGTTTAGTAGGCCAGACCGATACTAGAATGAGAGTCGACTCAAGAGCACACCTCTACTTGAGAGTCTATCGTGGCAAATATTCGCAAATTAATGCTCTTCGAGAGCCCACTGCAGTATACGAGTTGCTACTGTAGACTGATTGCGATAGCGACCACTCGATACCTACATACCCTTAGAGCCTGAGGACGGCTACTCAGAAAAAAATCCAATAAGATGTCTTCATGAATAGGAAATACAGTTGTGATTATAACTACATCATATATATATAATAGTAAGGAAACTCTTTGCTCAATAGCCCTGTAGTCAAAGCTATATAATTGTGTTGGTTAAGAATATCAATTGTAAAATCACAAATGTACGAAAGGTTATATTCATATGCGGGATTTTTCCTCTCGTAAATTTGAAAATTTATAATGTAATCAGAAGAGCATGCAAAAATAAAAATAGCAATATCAATCGCTACTGCCCTTGCCCCATCAAGAACATATCGTTGTGAAAATGTATAAGCTAAAAATAATAAACTATTTTATTTATGTGTGCGAGACATCAACGCGGGCGTCTCGAGCTCTCCTTGAAAAATACCACCGAATGTGGTTGAAACTATATTCGGAGCTATCTGACTTATTCACGTGAGTTATCACGTATTATTTACTAAAACTGTTTGTTCCTATGCATTTTATTTTACAGACTTCGGTAATCAAGTCTAGCTAAGCAATGAAGGAAATATTTAATATAAAGTCAGAACAAATAATCCAACAGATAGAATCAGAAAAAGTCAGTAAATAATGGTAGTCGCTATTGTGTGCGAACGATTGTTGTGATAATTTATTAGTGCAATGGCATGACGTTGTCTCAGTAATCTTGTTACATGCCATATCATCGGCTTATCTGTTGTGAAGAAAGCATTTATTTCCACTTGGACTATGGTTGCCACGTGCTTACTATTAATTATTATATCAATCCATCAAATAACCACCTATAGGGATGAAATCGCCTTTATTTCACAGTATTATTATCCCATAAAAACACCTTGAAGTGAACGTGTTCACATGTAGAATAATACGGGTTTGTTTTTTGAGTTATTTTAGAAAAATCTTTGTACTGCCTCATAATGGACGTACTACATAAAGATTAAATTAATCTTGGGGTCTTTCAATATTGTCTTAAAATATCATTAGTTTAATGACTTACTAATAGTAAAAACTATAACAATAATAATATAAAACAAAAAGGTCTAAAATCAAAATTCAATTTATATATTTTTTCAGGCAGGTGGTAATACAAACCATCTTCACTTCTTCTGTAGAGTTTCGATATTATTCTTGATTCACATAAGCAGCCAAAACCTCCACCGTGAAACACACGCCTCCCCATCAGGGGGGTTTGCCATGATATCTAGGCTTGGCAGGCGTCTTGACATACGCATTGTATGATAACAGTTATCTGCTATTTTTCCCTTTGTTGCAACTTACGACTATAACATGTAGATTATTAACTTATTATTCTTGCGTAACCAAAGCCATCATACCTCTTACTTCAAGTGCAATTACACTATTTATGGAAACATATATGGCATTCGGTAACATCATGTAATAAATAAAAAGTTTTTGTAAAAGATAGTAACCGCTGGTGACGAACTAAAACAGGGGCCGAAGAGAAAATAGCTGAAGGTAACATAGAAAAGGTAAAAACCATGTAGATTAATTAAAATAATATTAGACAAACAACGATCAACCCTAACAAGATAATAAGGCTACAATGTCGTGCACAGAACAACGAATAAAATCGAAAGTGGCGGAGAAACGCGGCGTTGTTTAACCGCTTGTGACGTAACAGCTTTGTTACCACTATTCTATCACATTAGCTGTTTACCTATTATAGCTTACGACAGATTGGTCATGGGCATTACTAAGGACTGTGTATTACTAGATTTGTGTATGGCAAAGAAGTAAAAGTTGAGCGTCTTGGATCTTGTCAAATAATGAAACTTCTTTATTACAAGCTTTTCTATCAGATTAGCTTTTATAGTTTAAGCCGCGCCTTGACGGGGTTATACACATTTTTATTATTTGTAGTGTCTATTACAATAAATCAAATCTTACTCTGAAGTAAAAACATAGATAGAAAATATGTGTTCGAGCCAGTAAAGTAAAATTACTTCGAACACATATCTTATGAAAGAACAAAATACGACATGAAGTGTTAAGGTATTTGTGTTTGTTGGTAATAAAGTACTTGATATATGAACCAGTAGGGTTTTGCATTGTATTATGTATACGTTCAAAAATTATATTTTCTCTATAGATTTATTTTCTAAACTTGGCTCTTCTCAAGCACTTCTTACGTATTTATTCAAATATATGAAAAGATGAACAGATATGTTTTTTTTGGCGATTGTGACGGAACTATCCTGAGACCCACCTGATGTTAAGCGGTAACCTATGATGGATGCTTTTCGTCAAGTGACGAACTGCACTGCGCCCCTCACCCTGAGACATACAGTTTTTGAGTCTTATGTGCCTGTAAATTTTACTGGCTCTCAAGGACTGCTGCCGGAACACTGTTAGGTGCTTAGTGAGAGATTTGTAGTAAATATAAGCCTGGTATTGTTATGTGAAATGTTTATATACAATTTATTACATAATCATAATAACTAGTTAAATTAATATTTTTCTTAATAAATTCGATTATTATATTAGTGTTTGTCGCTTAAATTTGTCGTTTACTTTCGATAACGTTTAGATCAACACCCAACGCGTCAAAATATGTATTTTCGCATTCTGACTTCATTCATTATCTCATTCAACGCCTACTTGAAATTTTATGTAGGGAACTGAACCTGCAGGTATCTATTTTGTTCTTACATTAAAATAATATAAATAGGTTCGCTGAAATAATATGAATAAAATTAAGACTTAATCGAGAATATGTAGTAGTTACTACGCTAAACATTTATATTAACTGATCTTAAACCAGACAACGAATGGAATGTTGATAAGGTTTTACGTAAGAAAGTCGCAAGTGAACGGTATTTGTTCCTTAACTAATCTAAGTACCTATCTACTTGGTATGATAACGGTGAATCGTAGATTATATATAGTTATAGTTACTACACGTACTGTTAAGTTACTATAGAGCAAAGAATATCATGGAAGAACATGGGAATACTAAGGAGACGTAGAAGGTTACAGTTCCAGATAACTAAGCTCATGGACAAAATAAAATACCAGGCTTAAGTATATATACTACATATCTCTCGTCAAGCACCATGTGTTCCGGCACCTACCCTTGAGTGCCAGTAATTCTAAGTTTAGGCTGTTAGAAAATTAAAAATGTACTAGAGAATAAAGCTTTAGTCATGTGCGGGATATATAATTTTTTGTCACGTAATTGTTATTTTGTAATGTGATCCGCCGAGCAGGCTTTATTGCAAACAAAACAATATTTAAATTAGGCTGTTAAGACTTAATTTTTTCAATCAATAGTCTACAAAAATGTCTTAATAACAAAATATAAGCGACGCTCTTAAACACAAAATTAAATGTTTTTTCACTTGAAAATGTTTTAACCATATAGGTAGACCGTATATATGCAGGCTTATTGGAAAAATGCTAACAACCTCTTAGAGTTGACTTATGTTAGTCGTAACATTTTTTTTTAGTAGAATGTTTTTTTTTATGCCTATGTGATGAATTAAGCACGAGACGATCACCTGATGTTAAAAGTTTCTTGTACCTACGGACATACCTACATATATACAAGGTAACCCCTTAAGAGGAACGGAAAGGGAAGCTCCCACATATAAATAGGTATTTTAACAAAGTGATGCTGTCTCGCCGCTAGACGCCCTAACAGAATTGTGCGATAAGGACAATTGCAGCTTCTTCAAGTTTTGAATTTGCGCATAATTTGCGTTCTGGGAGAAAACTTTTCTCCTATAGTAAACATTATTAAAATCTAAAAATTGTTATATTTATTTTATAACAGAATAAAACAGGTTTACAGGTTTTCTTTTTTCTTTATTTATCATTGTTTTTCATAAAAACAATTCACAAACTAGAGTTACAAATTTTGAGAAAATAGCGGTATTTAAATACCCATTAATTCAAATTCCTTTAATGTTAATGTTTGTGATAAAAACCAAAACCTATAAACCTGGATGTTGATAACATCTATAACATTCCCAAAAATCATCAAAATCGGTGATTGTTTTAGGGGGTAGAAACGTTTTCTCTTTTTGTATGAAAATTCGAGACGTCCCTCCAGTCTTAACAGCCGCCTCTAGCCGCAGTCGAGTAAAAATTAAAAAACCGTACTCTAAATTCTAAGCATAAAGTTTCGATTTAGTATTCCGCAGTAAATTAAAAATATGTCAACATACAGCACAGTATGTACTCGAATGTGTAATTTAATAGTATTCGCGTGATAAAGCATAATGAAGATAAATCTGATGAGTATCTTCTCTAATTTGGTCCATTATGTGCATTATGCGACTATTATGATAAGACGAGACGCGTCTATATTTACGTGATGATACGAGTATCATAAATGAAGAGATTTATATTCCAAGCATACGAGTACACTTATGTTAGTGGAGTTTATACGGTATTAAATTCCACTTATGTCTTTTAAGGTTAAAGTTGTTATACCTGACATTGACAATGACAATGTCATGTAATAAAGATTCAAATAAAAGTTATAAATATGTACGTAATCATAACTGAATACCAATTTATAGATAGATTAATAGATTGAATTGAATTGAACTTATAAGCTTCCTGAACTTCCATTGAACTTATAAGCTTCCTTTCTTTGTGTGTATTATATTCCATTGTATCATATACAATAGAAGTGTTGCTATGTGCATTATATGCTTTTGTTAAATTTTCTCCACATCAAGTTGTCGTGATATTACAACGTATTTATTTATTTATTATAAGGAAGACTATGAACTACATAGGTTAAGCTAGGTAAAGAAATATATAAAATAAAAAAGTCTTTTTCATGACTACTGATTGAAAATGTATTGTATCCAACCTTTATTTTTTTATTTAAATCAATGGATAATACGCTTTATTTAACAGCTTATATATAACATAGTATCACATCAACAGCAAATATCGTCCACACCTCTTACAACTCCAATAGAAAGATATGGCGAGGAGGGTGCAATCCTAATCTCTAGGGGTCACAGGAAATATACTGTATACTCTTTATGTACCGCGTTATAGTTAGATATAGTTAGGGAGTCATTATTTTGGTCACTTTGAAGGTTAACTCCGCTTCAGAGGATTAAAATGGTGAATTTATAAGAAAAAAGTTTAAAACTATCGAAACTAAAAGTTGTAAAATACCTGATTAATACAGCCTGACTGACAGATTGTCAGAAAACTGAAGCGAAACTAATTTAGTGCGAGTTAAACTCGTGTGGTGAGGAGGATTCTCTACTATAAATAATCACTTGTCCTGCTCTATGTTTTTAATCTTTCGTTTTGAGAAAATCGGTAATTTAAGAGATAAGAAGAGAGGAATGATTGATTTTCGTATAATTATTTTGCCAAAAGATTTTTTATCTGTATTATCACGGTTTTAAAAATTACCTGACCCATCTTAACAATGACGTGATATACTTATATAGGTACGATATACTTCACATAATCTATAAGTCAAGCATATAGCTGTGTTACTGTTATAGAATGACGGACAGATGCGCAAATGGGACTTTTTTAAAGTTATACATCCAATGGGATGGGAATGGGAAGTTATAAAACTCTAAAAACCTTCGGACGCTAAAACATAGTAGGTAAGACAATTTTAGGAAGTATGGAAACCTTTTCCAACTCTCTAATAAATATTTAATAAAAAAATAATATTATTTAGATATATATTATATTTGTATCCAAATAACTGTATTAACATGGTATTGCATCTGAGTCATTTCAACTTTAACGTTGTGACCGATGCAGAAAGCGATACGAACCGGTCGTATTTGACCCATATTTGTGCAAACCTGCTCGCAATATGGACTTATAGGCGCTGCTTATTGCTTAAATACGCATATAGATACAGCAATAAGTTTAGTGCACTTTGAGAAATATCTTAAATGTATTCAAATTTATTTTTAAAACCTATACCTATCTGTACTACCCAGATAGTTTATTCAATAATACCATTATACCACCTATGCTATGAAATGAAGTTGAACAGTATACACATTACTGATGCGGTTCGCGTTTATTTTATAACCTGATTCTTGTGGTGTCATCTAGTATTGAGTAGATTAACTACGATGCATAAGTATTGAGTTTATTTCTGTTGCAGCGATGTTAACTCTTTGTTTTTCTAATAGATGGCATTAGTAGTACAATAACATTCTATCCAATGAATACAAAATTGTTAATGTTATTTTTTTTTCATGGTTATATATTGTGTTACATGTTTTTTGGCAGATAACGCATCTTGATATGAAGTTAAATTACTATGTTAAAGCACAAATCAATAGGCGTGATAGTTTTTCAGTAAAAAGGGCCACAAAATATACAAGATGTGGGATAGTGTTAAGTAACTCTTAACTTTTCAATGCTAGGCTTTATAGGTAGAGTCGTCGTGTATTTTAATATTAAGCCAATCTGGTACATAAGGGATATATATAATATAATTATTATATAATTATTCATACATAATTTTGGTATCTAACATGCATTACCTTAAACCATTTATATGTAAAAGTATCGGAATTCAATCTCTAATATTTTTCAATACTGCAACGCAAACTGTATTTACTCAATGTGCTGTCAAATACGATATTGGTATACATAGAAATCTATATAAACAATGTGAAATATACTCCAAGATGTGTATTCCATTTACATCGTGCTGCATAAATATACTTGTACTCGTATCGGAGTTGTTTCGTTGCAGCGCCGCGCCGTCGTAAAGATCCAACTAAATATTAAATTCTATACAGCGCAAGTATAATTTTTCACATTTAGCTAATGGGTGTATTATGATAACTATTATAAAATGATCTCAACGCATTAATTCATATAATATAGAAGCAGAATATCTGCGAGCGGACGCATCACTCACCATTGTGTTGCAATCGTCGAGCCAACCGATTAATTACAGCAAGTGGCCTTTGGATTGCGTATCTAGTGAAATAGGCTGCTATTTAGTCACTAAGGCATAGTTGTATTCTACATGCTATGATATTCAGGTATTTTACACAAACCGAAGCGAAAAAAAATATGTTTAGTAGCGTTTTAATTTTGAAAAAGGCTTGAAAGTTGAACCAGGTAAAGAAAAATTTAGAAGTAGCGTGGTATGGGTTTGACATTATGGAAGAGCGAGGAAGAATAAAGAAATATAAAATCTACAGGTCGACCCAAATCTTATCGGGGAGAAAAAATCTCAGCGGCTTCTATAGCTCAGTCAACAAAAAATCATTGTAAGAATATGGAGGATGAATCGAGCGTACGTGTGACGGCGCTTGACCGTCCCACGCACCGCTGGAAGGATGAGATTGAAAAAGAGCTTTTGACAGGAAGTTGTGCAACATACACCGAAATGGAGACCTGGAGGTCGTCGAGGCTTCGTAGTTATACGGAGTATTAAAAAAATATATAACTCAAAGAGCGTTGAATATGACTGTGGCCGGACTTAAGAGCGGAACATAGGTGAAGGTGGGGATGAACTGCGAGAAGAGTTATATGTGTAGGAAAGATTTTGAGTACTGAGATGACAAGTGCAGAACAACTCTTGGCTGATAGATGCCAGTGTGTTGGGATTGCTGTATCTTATATTGAAGAGGCTCTCTCTATCGATATAAGGCAGCTGGTTGACATCTAAAGCGATTTCTATGAGTCTCGTCTATTAATAGATGTTTCTCTGTCCGATCTATGAATTTATTGGCTAATGCGGAGACTATTGTGTGCACTTTGGATTTTACTCCATCGCCTATGTGGTGCGCCAACTTGCCTCGGAGGGCTGCCTCGGTTGTGGTGGTGATAATGATGTCATTGCCAGAATCGAATCTTATCACTATCCATGTTTTGGCGTATCCAGCTTTGCCATGTTGGGGCGTCTCCACTTACAGTAGGATAACATGATAAAAAATATGGCTTTACACTATCTTATCAGAGAACAATTTAATATGGCAAGGCATTTGATACATACTGACATATTTTGTCTTCGCTAGTAGGCACAGTCCAGTGGAGGTAATATGCCGCGGGCGTTTACTGTTAATCCGGTTTCTTACATAAAGTTACGTAAAAATCGGACACTGGGCTTGCGTTTGTGCCGCCCTCACAAGTTTGTACTTCGCTATCGAGTTTTCTCAACAAAGTTGCGCAAGATCATTATTGTAAAGTGTTTTTCTGTCCACGAAAAAGATAACCACAAAAACATAAATTAAAAATAAGCTTTTATTTAAAAAAAGGAAACAGATAGCTTAAATTTTAATTCGAGGGAATTGATTATTTTGAATGAATAAGGAGGTTCGCATAAATTTGTGCATTAATTTTAGTTTTCAATCAATTACTAGAAGTAGCAGCTTTTCTTTACTAAAAAGCATCTAAAAAGGTATTCTATTTCGTTGTATTATGAGACCTAGAAAGAGTAGTTATAGTAAAATGACTCAATTTCTTAAGTAAAATTAACATAGAACGTGAAGTAAAGGTCATCCTCCAGATTTGCATGTTTTATAACCGCCATTGCCAAAAGTCACGTGCAGGTTTTTATTGCAAGATCAATAAATAAAAGCGAGGTGAACTTCATAATTTGTTTTTATTACGCGCATGAGCAGATTCGGCGATTTGATTAATGGAGTGATAAATAAATGTATAGTAATGATTAAGTTAAAGAAATCATATAATTATTATATTGTGTTTGCTTTAAAGCCAGGTGAGCGAATAATCTTACAAAAAATATTTTAGGTGATCATTGTTACAAAATAACTAGGGAAAGTTTTAACCACGAGCGGCCGTAAGTTATACTTATAATTTGGCGGTGGTTCAAATCCCGAATTAAAACTGTTCTTAGTTGTCCTATTTTTTTTGGTAGTAGGTAATCTAGTAGAAATCGTATCACAATAACATTTGGGTATTACGAAACTTCGTGTTTGTGGATAGACCAAAATTTGACCGTAGGCTAAAAATCCTGCGATTTTATTAATCGGTGTAGCAAAATGTTATTAAAAGTAGACGAAGTTGCTTCACGAAAGCTGGATTGACCATTACGAACCCGGAAAGCTTCATACTGCCATAAAAGTAATGAGAGGACAAAACCACAAAACTTGACAAAACAGCATTAGGTATACCTCATTCTTAGTGCGAACGAGTTATTTTTAAATGATTGTTCTAGGAAATATGAAAACTGTTACTACAAATATACTTACAACTTTTCCGAACCAAGCCTTCAACATGAAATCATATTCCCTACCTAAATTGGCGAATTGGCAACGCATCCTCGAGAGATAGAGAGGTGTTGCCAATGTCCGTGGGTGATGGATATTACTTACCAGAGAGTGCCTGCTCGTTTGCCCTCCAATAGCATAAAAAAGTGGTACTAAATTGTTATTGGTTGCATATTGCTGTAGAAAAAGTGCGAAAGCAATGTCCTTGCAGTAGTATCATTGCGTTCATAAGGGCAATGCCCATGTTATAAACGAATAATCGATGTTTTGCCAACTTCAGGACTGAAATTGTTTCTTACATAAATCACTATACACGCAGTGATTTATTTAATTTAAAAAAAATATTGTAAACTGTTGAGGATACGATTTTCAGAATAATTTCTTATTAAAATCCATCTTAAGCATACCCCCCATACATTGCGAGAACGTCAAAGCTAAATTAACTTCATACCATAGGGTGTAGCATATCAAAAGTTGCGTCTCCGGTAGCGCACTACAAAAATGCCCACTACATACTATTTTTTTACACCCGACAGCAAAGAACTGTTTCTGTTTCATTTCTACAGTAGATTTTAGAATAATTTCTTATTCATAAAATCGGTGGCAACTTTGATAAGGCCTTAGAAAGGATCCGCAAGGAAGAATGGGCCTACTGTTTGCTCAGTGGTTCTTAATTCTATTATAAACAACTAAATAAACAGCTAAGCATTCATAAATCGGACCTTGACCCAGAGCCCTATAACTTAATAAATAATCATAAACATTTTATTAAGATAAATTTTCCGATATTGGCAATAAATAAATGGCTATTGTGTGCCAATCAATAGCAGCTGCAGCATTAACCTGCATTTGAGAGTAATTTGCATCAGTTACGAGTAATATGATTCCACTGATGTGCTTTGTTGTTCACTTTGTAATGGGTTTCAAGGGGAACCATGCATAATCAATTAATAGGTGAATTATAGCGCAGGAAATGTAAATTACCTATGCAGTTATGGTTGGAAGAATCATTAAATAACTTAAGTAATAGCAGGATGTGTATGTGTCATATTTTTGCTATCATGGTCTAAGATCGTCCTAATTTAATATAAAGAAATAAAATTATATTAAGATAGGAATATGCAGAAACAACTCGCGGATGGTGGTACAGGCTGCTTTAAATTATTATCTTATCAGATAGTATAATGTCGTCATCTGGGTACCTATAGAAAAACTCTCTGATTATCCTGAAAGTATAGATTAAATTCATATAAAACATGAAAATTAATCCACATTCTATGTTAAGTCATGTATTACTCACGCCTGCATATTTTTTTATGTGTTTGTTTCGGAACACGCACGAAGCTCTATCTTCTTTTACCTTTTATTTTTTTTTACCTTCTCCTCTATCTAATGTTAAGCGGTAACCGTTGCCTGTAACAGATGCCCGGCGCTCATTACCCTGAGACATATATTTGTTAAGTCCCATGTCCCTCTGTGCCTCTAGATTCGCAATTACGTCCTTGCTCTCAAGAACTTCTGAGGTAATACACTGTTAGGTGCTTGGCAACAGATTTCTACTTGCAAATGGTGGCTGACCAGGCGAGAACCCGCCAAATGTCCACTTAGACGCTGTGAATTCACCTGACGAAAGGCATCGCATATGCCCGAAACCTCGGTCGACAATCTCGACCAATGCCCGTGGGTACAGCCGGTTATTAAAAACATTAATATGTCTCATACTCACGGGAACTTTCAAACTGAAGTAGGCATATTCATACACTGGGGAATCAATATACCTAGGTGGCCCCACAAAGATCTGTGGACAGCAGGGACTTCAACAAATTATTAAACGAACAGCATCCAACTTGAAACATTGTAAATTACCAAGTCTCAAGCCAACATCAAGAATTTTATTTGCACGCAGATCTCTGGCGGAAGCTAATGCAAAATAACCCATTAAATGTGTTGCAAACCCTGCCCTGTGCAATTACACTTGCTGTTGCAAGCTCTGCATTGCACTGTACATAGTAATTATATGGTGAATAAGTGAGGCAGATGTTGGATGGCAAATGGTGAATGAAATTGATGAAGACATTAGAACAAATGACATTTAGGCCCAATAATCACCATTATACCTAAATGTTATTTGTTCTACAGAAAAAAGAGTGCCGGTAAAAGGAAAATAAAAGCTAAAAGGACTCAGACATGCTAGATATCCGATAACCGATAGGGAAGAAAGATCCTCGATAATGTGGTCGAAGATATTGTTCAGGCTAACCTAGAATTACTGGCTCTCAAGAACAAATGTCGGAACACACCGTTAGGAGCTTGGTGACAGATTTTCTACTTGAGAGTGGTAGCTAGGAGCTTGGTGACAGATTTTCTACTTGAGAGTGGTAGCTAGCCAGGCGGGCATTCGCAAAATGCCCTACCACCATGCTATAACGACTGCCATCCTAAGATTTGTCATCTTAGGATGGCGGGACCGACGGCTTAACGTGCCCTCTGAAGCACGGAAGCGCTCAGCTTTCTACTATAGCTCAGTAGTAATGTCATTACTGAGCGCCTCCGTGCTCCATCCGTCCTCCGTCACCCATCCAACTCATGACCGCAGCGGACTTTGCTTAACTTTGCTGATCGTTTAAGAACAGCTAAGCAAACAGCGCTACGAGCGCTTCAATATCTGCAGATCTGCTATCTGCAGTAAAATAAAATTAAAGTAATCTCAATAATGGACAACTATAATTAATATTCTTTATTTCAACTTAACGACTAGATTGCCAGGCTAGGCCATCCATCATCATGTCGTGTCAATACAAAGTTATACACTGACCTATTTGTCTTATTAACTGATAATAAGAACACGTGATTAAGAAAGCATTAAGGACCACCGCACGCGCGGTGCAATCTAATCCACTATCAGCAACTTAGTCACTTGAGAAATTGCAGCGTCGATGCATTTTGTCTAAACTTTATGGCTGATTTTGTAGTGTATTTGTTTCCCGGTTTAGAATATTGGTGATGGTAAGGTTTTAGTTTATGACAATATTGTCTGTGCTCAGATTTTTAATTTTGATAAAGTAATCGATGGCGTCAATGACATTGGGAAGATTATGTGTCGATTCGGTTTTTGAAATGGGTCAAGTAAGAAACGTAGAGCAGGTACAAACAAACGCAAGAAAATTATGAAGAAGAAAATTAGTCTTTCTTATTGAATATCTTATGAACTCGTAGCATCTTATAACTTATTCTTTTGCTCAATTAAGTGGACTAAGAAGGAAATATTTTAAAAGATTTAAAAAAAAAAACTAGTGACGATTCCGCCTAACTTTCCTGCTAAGCCGACGCGACGTCACAAATTCCACGCAGCCAACAGGAAGAATTTTCGACGCGTTTCGATTCTATACGAAGCATCCTCTGTTTTGACTCTTCTAGCGCACGATCGGGACATCGAGTTCCGTTATCCCGATTTTATTTTATTTTATAAGTGTTATACTCAAATATTGATTTGATGTTTTCTTAAAATACTTTTGAAATATTTGTTATTATTAAATATGGATTTCCGGAAAAAGTAACGGCTGAATCTATTCATTGTATAAGGAGAATTAATTGCTATGTAGCATTTTCTACCAGTCATACATGCAAGAAAATGGTACGGGTGCAGTAAAAACAGTAAAATATATAAAATAATAATTTTATAACAGATTTATATCATTCAAACCATTTAACTGTCTATGATATTAAATTATAAGTGTTCGTAGGATTTATAATACCAAGTACACGTGTATCAATCGTTTATATTGTATGATGACGTTAAGGAAGAAAACAATCGTACTAACATAAAAACCATCGTCTCATTAAAATAACGAGAACAAATTAACAGTAATTAAATACTCATTACGTACCTACTCATCATGCAATACAAATAATTAGTGCAGGCCTTTTATTGCAACAATATCTTATCAGTCGCACGCCCCTTCTTTATTGGACTTACTTCATTCTCATAAAATATCATCATGTCATTAGATGCAAGGCTTTAGATAAATGATTTAATTATAATCGCGAAATCGTCGATTTGCATCGCATCTCCAGTTCATGAGTTTAATCCCCGGATCGGACATGTTTCTGATAAAAAAATCTTGTAGTAGTCCAAAGACTTGAACAGTTTTTGGTAGATGTACTAAGAGGCAAGTCTATACTTGCCTGCTAGTACATTGATGCAATGTGAGGGTTTAGACTCCTCTGCCTCATCTTCGGGGTATACAGGAGTCACGATATGAATGTAACTTTACCTATATTGTATTATTGAGTGTCATGACTTTTTGACACGAAATAGGCATCTTTTAACTATCACATATATCTCTTTAGCAAGTGTCCGTCTTGGTGCGTACCACAGTAGTGATAGATATTCTACCTCGAAGGAATAGTGTAAAAACACAGCTGTGTTTAAGTGTGATAAGCACTGTACCAAGTGAAATTACTGGGCGAACGAGGCGTAAGAACTAAGGTCTCGGCATGACGAGCGCAGTGTCAAGTGACACTGTAACTGTAATTGACAGGCGTGGCGCTTATCATCAGGGTGGTGACTTATCGGTCTCATCACTTCTTGGCAATAAAAAAACAAAGCTAATGGTAACTAGTCAGCCATGATTTCGTTGAAGATTCTACTAGGGTACCATAATTTGGAGATGGGAATATCATACTACAAAACCTCATAAAAACTGACACTTGAAGCTATTTCTATAGCGTGTGTATTTAAATGGAAAACATCGATTAATAGAACAATCAGCGAGAATTACAGACAGCTTCATTAAAACAATTATTACTACATCGAACAACGTACGTAAACTATCATTAATTTTCAGAATGATAAATGACTGCACACTTTTAACTGCAGACAATGCATACATCGAAAAGGATCGAGTTAATTTTAAAAATAAGGGTTCTGCCTCTCTAGTATAATACACACTTTCATTACGCTTTCAGCAAGCGCTCTTTCAACAATATCTGGTTCCGCTCGAGAACTTTTGTTTTCTTTGTGCTTCATGGAACTTATCTCTACAAAGGTTTATTATATTTTAGTATACATTCAGATTTACCTTATAAATTATAAAAATAAGAGACTTAATTACTTGTTTAAGAATATTAATTAGGAAAATATTAAGTATAACAATATAACTCCAAGCGCTATCACATGCTCAGTGGACTTTACTCTTTTTAAAAGCACAAAATTTTAGCTGGATTCGACTCCTCTTTTACGAAACTTTGTGCTCCAAAAATATGTAAATGTAATACGTTCTTATGCTATTATTTATGTTGTAGAAAAAAATAATTATGGCCGAGCGGTAACGATCCCCACTGCCGGCTTGAGTTTCACCGCATGGTGGAAGGGCATTTTGCGAATGCTGGCATGGCTAGCTACCACTCTCAAGTAGACAATCTGTCCCCAATCACCTATTAGTGTATTCCGGCAGCAGTCCTTGAGAGCCAGTAAAATTACATGCACATGAGACTTAACAACTGTATGTCTCAGTGTGATGGGCGCAGTGCAATGCGTCACTGGTGACGAAATGCATCTGTTATAGGCTGTTCCACCACAATCACATAAAAAACATATTGAACCCATCCCACGTAATTGGAATAAGAGGTAGGTCAATGATGATTAAGACAAGGTTACAAGTCGTTTTTATTTCTTTCAAGCTCTCTGAAATCATACCACTGACATCCAAGTCTTGATGGCCTCTAGATACGGCATAATTACTATGTACATGACATAGTATATGACATGACATAGTATTATGACGAACGGCAAAATGATGGGCATGGTCGAAGGGCTTTGTATGCATAATTGTAAACGGCCTTTATGTATGTCAATCGTCGATTCAATTATGAAATCATACTACTATTTTAGTATCTGATATTATAACGAACGGCTATAATTCAGATTTGTTTGCAAATCCTATTGTACAATAATATAAAAACTATTATTCAGTACCTACAATAAATTAATTGTATGTCGACGGGTTTAAACTTTTATTAATATTTATAGCTAATTAGCTAATGAAATATCAATTCAATATATTTTCATGGCGGAAGGGCGTTTTGTAATTGCCCGCCTGGCTACCCTGATGTAGAAAATCTGTCGCCAAGCACCCAACGATGTATTCCGGTAGCTATATTTTAGAGCTAGTAATTCAAGTGTGCATTAATACTTTATGTGATATGCACTTGAAATTGTAGTCAGACTAACTGAAAATATGTAAAAAAATCATATTGGAACACTAGTTTTTTGTGCCGGGCGATAATAGGGAAGTAAAAGCAATATTTTTCAAAATTAGTATTATAGAAAAATAATGTTCTCTGTCATCCGTTGCTTTTAATGTTTTGTAGAATTGTTTACATAGAACATTACAGTCCCACCAACTTATCTGTACAGGTGGCAGAAAAAAGAACTACAACATTCCTTCAAATTGTGACAGTTTGTAGTTGATTTCCTTGATCAGCAGCGCCCTCGCCAACTGCACAGTTAAGTTGGTGGTACTATACAATCAAACCAATGTCTAAGTTACAAATATTATGTGTCATAACATAACCCTCACCGATCAATAACAAGATAAACACAATTTATATAACGCACATTTCCGTTTTGTTACAGATAACCTGATGCTGTGAACCTGTTTGGATTAAATAGATAAACCTTTTTACTTCGGCCTTCTCTAACCTCAACAGTGTCACTTCGATATTGACAGTTGCACAGATCAGTACAGAGAGAATATAAATCTTATAGTGGTAAAGTAAAATAGACTGGTTTTTCGTTTGGAGATCAGTGCCGGACCAAGAAAGTAGAAGAGGAAAATGAGGATAGGCTCATTTAAAAGATAGCAGTTTTTTTTATTGTGGTAGTGATGGCGTCGTGGAAGTCTTTGTTGGTATGGACTGTGAGTGTAGTGTTGTGCCTACTAGGCAGGATCTCGGGGCTGGACAATGGGCTGGCGTTGACCCCACCAATGGGGTGGCTCGCGTGGGAGCGGTTTAGATGTAACACCGATTGTAAAAATGATCCTGAAAATTGTATAAGGTGAGTCCATTTTTTTTATGCTTTAAAGATTAGCCTTTGACCACCATCTCACATAAATGATGATTTGGTCGAAGATGTTGTTCAGGCTAACCTAGAATGACTGGCTCTCAAGGACAGCTGCTGGAACACACTGTTAAGTGCTTGGCGACAGATTTTCTACTTGAGGGTGATAGCTAGCCAGGCGAGCATTCGCAAAATGCCCTACCACCATGCTAATTTGAGTTTTTAATTGTTGTTAAGCTACTCTTTGGTATCACAATCTCAGTTGGTAAGTGATGATGTGGTCGTAGATGATAACAAGTTTCACATAGAAAGGAAACAGGATAGCAAGACAGCTGCCAGATCATATCATTATGTGTACCGATGCCGAAAATTTTTATACATGAGGGGGTCACTATCCAGGCAGACAATCTCAAAACGTTCAGTATATATTACACAAGTTTCTCGAGATCGTATCTCATTAATATTCAGTTTGCTTATTGTTTTCTTATTCAACATCCAAACTTATTACGATCTCTTTTGAAATTCCGTTATGCATAACTGTTAAGTTATTTAGAAACACAAAATTTACCATATTTTTTTCAAATTTAAGAATACAGTTTTATATGCATTTTTTATACAGGGTTGTTGTAAAAATGCTAACAACCTTTCAGATTGACTTCTAGTACTAACAATCGTTTTGAGATGATATAAAAAAACATCTCAAAATGTTTGTTAGGTCTAGCAAAGGTGAACCGTAAGAGTTTGTAAGCATTTTTCCAATAACCCTGTATAATAATTATCTGTTAAAGTGAGTGAACATTTAACTATATAGTATTATTTGTTAGGAAAATTTTTTTTTGCACGTGGGAGCTTAATGTACTAGTTCCTTGTTCATCCCAGTTAAGGGTCAATACTACGATTGTCTATTATGTAAGGACTGCTCAAGTTTTATCACCATTACATATTTGCATTTCAATATATGCAAGTTACAGTTATAGTACCACCAACTTAACTGTGCAGTTGGCGAGGGCGCTGCTGATCAAGGAAATCAAATACAAACTGTCACAATTTGAAGGAATGTCGTAGTTCTTTTTTCTGCCACCTGAACACATAAGTTGGTGATCGTACTTTTCCATATCAATGTCCATAGATACGATAAGCATATTGAGACAATGGCAATGACAGCCACGCATGTGGTTCGCGTTCAAATCCCGCCGCTTGATCTTAACCGCGATGTGGTAAGTAGGGCGAGTAGCGAATTCCCCACTCAAAAAGACATCTTTCGCCAAGCACTTAATGGTATGTTCCAGTACCGATCCCTGGATTAGAGCCTGTTCCCATTTTAAGTTTATCGTCATCACTTGCCAATCTATACTTCTATATCTATACTAATGTTATAAAGAGGAAAGATTTGTATTTTTGTATGTAACGAATAAACATAAAAACTACTAGACCGATTTGAAAAAGTCTTTCACCATTAGAAGAATATTAAATAAGAATATTATCAAATATTCTATACTTTCATCAGTTCAATACCCTTACGTTGCCTGGGCGGCAACGTAAGGGTATTGAATTTTAATTAAAAGAAGATTTTGAAGCGCTCGTAGCGAAGTTTACTTAGCTGTTCTCAACCGATCAGCAAAGTTAAGCAACGTCGCGCGCGGTCATGAGTTGGATGGGTGACCGCTAGTGACATTACTACTGAGCGTTTCCGTGCTTCGGAGGGCACGTTAAGCCGTCGGTCCCAGTTGTTGTCTTAGGATGGCAGTCGTTATAACATGGTGGTAGGGCTTTTTGCGAATGCCCGCCTGGCTAGCTACCACCCTCAAGTAGAAAATCTGTCGCCAAGCACCTAACGGTGTGTTCCGGCAGCTGTCCTTGAGAGCCAGTACTTCTAGGTTAGCCTGAACAACATCTTCGACCACGTCATCACTTACCACCAGGCGAGATAGTGGTCAAAGGCTAACCTATCAGGCATATAAAAAAAACATCCAGGTTCGCTTAACATGCCCTTCAAAGCACAGAAGCGCTCAGTAATAATGTCACTAGCGGTCACTCATTCAACTCATTACCGTGGCGGACGTTGCTAACTTAAGTGATAAGCAAACTTCTTTACTAGCGCTTCACTTCGCTATATGATATTGTAATACCAACCTACGCGGTCTGCATCCAAAATCCTATAGGAAGAAGCTTCAATGTCATTACAATCTGATTCTAAGAATGGCAACGGGTGTAGGCCGATATGTCAACAAAGTGGTGACAGTGAAAGACTTAAATATGATCGTGAGTCGTTCGTTGTCTCTACGACAGAAATAATGACGCAGCTGACAACCGACCACACTTGAACCTTGCTTCGAGGAAATGGCGCTCGCTAACCCAAGATCACAAACCCAGACCGAGGAGTTGCAACGAACACCCATTCCTCGAGGCACAAAAGTGCATGTTAATCTAAACTTTCTATGTAGGTATTTAGTTAAAGTACGAAGCACATACAAAGCATGAATATTACTGTATATGCATAAGCTTATATAGCTTAAAAAATACAGTGTTCTTTAAATTTTCACAACCTATGGCTGAAAGTAATAAAACTTTATTATGCCATGTGTTTCTATATTTTAAAAGTTAGTAAAAGTATAACTAATTTACCAGTTAAGCCATACAAAATATGTTTCTTTCATAAAAACTTAGCGTTCAGTATTTTAATTCCCCTTTGTAGTAAACAGTGACTTAGTACTTATATCGTAACACGAATATTGTGTTGCACAAATCTTAAAAAGTTTCCTAAATGCACTCTTTTTCACTCACACACGAAATGTCATGTGGTAGGAGTAAATCGGTGTAGAGGAAATTTGTTCTAAAGTTAGACTTAGTTTATGAATTTCTTTGTTAAAAATGTACTTTATATTTTAGACGACAAGGGCATAAGATTAACTTAATAAATAATTAATTTAAGTTCTGTAAATCTAAAAGGTGCATCAATCTTTATAGAGATGTATAAACGAAGTAGGTAACTGAAATTACTATAGAACTTTAGTTCCTAGTTCTAATATACATATTATATATACGTCGTTTTATTAATCGATATATAATTTTAGAACTCTGTGGTATAGCCCACATAGATCAAATAATACTTATATCTCCATAATGTATGTCTTGCCACCCACGGTCGTAAAGGATTCTGGGAATCACTGTTCAGTGGGAAAAGAACAATAATGCATACGAGGCTTCTCCATGCTGACACTTACCGTTTTAGTTTTATCTATTTCATGTGTTATCAACGTAATATTATCATCATGTTCCAGTGATCGTCTATTTCGAACAATGACTGACATCCTGGTCTCCGAGGGGTACGCGGCAGCAGGATATGAATACATCAACGTGGACGATTGCTGGCCAGAGCGGGAGCGCGGTTCCGCCGGACAGCTGGTTCCTGACAGGGAGCGGTTCCCTTACGGAATGAAGAGCCTCTCCGACTATGTAAGTGTTGATACCCGTTATGCTTTTTGTGTTGATTATTCCTACCCATTAAGAGTGATTAGCTGGTACCAGTATTGGAATGGTATGATACAACAGAAAGAAGAAACTGCGGCTTAACTGGTTACATTAAGGAGATAACATCACCGTGGATTAATTACTTTAGTTTATCAATGCTCAAATGATACTGGTATGAGAACGGAAACGAATGGAGACCTGTATGATAGGCTGTTTGAGTGGTTTTTTTAATAATAACAAACATGACTCTACGAGCGCACGATCGAGAACGTGCGCTCGTAGAGTCAATACCTCCTGAGGATGATTCGTGTAGAAGCGAAACGCGTCGGAAATTCTTCCGGTTTGGCTGCGTGGCGTTTGTGACGTCACGTCGCCTTGGCAGGAAAATTAGGGGGAATTGTCACTAGATATATTTTTAAGTGTTTTATTAAAATATTTACGTCACAATATTTATTATTATTAAATATGGATTTCCGCAAAGTAACGCCTGAATCTATTCATTCATTGTTTTTTTTATGTAATTGTGACGAACTAGCTCGAGGCCCGCCTGATGTTAAGTGGACTAACCTCTGCCTATAACAGATGCATCACAACACAAGTCACCAATTGCACTGCGCCCGTCACTTTGAGATATAGTTCTTAGCTTTACAAACTACACGAGAACTAAATTAAATAATGAAGTATTTCGGATTAAATTTTCAACCAGGACTAGTGCTCTGCGATACAGCCGGATTGTGTATTCACTACGCTCTCGTTTTAGCTTTCTAATTATCTACTTTGCCTTTAAAGTACTCGGAGAACATGCCTCTGAAGCAATACATTTGAAGGATTGAACGATAAACTTGAAACTGGTTTATAAGAGACTGCGTCCAATTCGTCTCCATTTCATCACTTGGTAATCAAACCAATTATGTGACAGAGGTTCTTGCTGTCCACTCGGGTAAATTGTTTTGACTCTCAAGTTGTTATAACTCACAGTTGATGGTAGTGTCGTGTTGCGTGATGTTACGTACAAGAAATTGCTTAACTTGCACGCGTACGAAACTAATGTTGATTTAGCTGGTTTTACTGCTATTTGCGACGCGGACGTTAACGAAAATGTCGTTGCCTAAATTATTAATATTCCGTTTACTTTATCATCAATTTTACATGGGTGGAACGTGTCTTTGACTTCAAGTCTTGGTAACATATCAACTGCATACTATTTAAAATAGTTTAATTAACACAAAACTGGCGATCATTCTACTAAAACAATATAATTCCGTCAAATATTCTGTATAAAAAGCCGCTACTCAATAAAGGCATAAACGATAATTAAAAAGAAAAACCGGCCAAGTACGTGTCGGTCTCGCGCACCGAGTGTTCCGTACAAACCTGTAGGTATATATGCAAAAGTTATGGTATATTGCTAAAAGAAATCCATAACATTTAAACATTCTTAAAACTTTTTTATTATGTAATGTAACAAAAAATGCTTTTCGCAATTTCCTCTTTATCTGTGCTATAGTCGTTGCTTCGTACCAAATTTCAAGATTCTGAGGTCACGGGAACTACCCTGTAGGTTTTGATTCCCTTGCGGGTGTCGAAAATATGCGACATAAACGGCTGTACATAAGTTTCATTTTTTCACAGCTCCAAGGGACAGTAGACCTGAGTATTTAATATGAATTTCAGCTTGATATCTCCACACGTGCCTGAGAAAAAGGGTCTTGACAGACAGACGGACAACACAGCGATCCTATAAGGGTATCCGTTTTTTCCTTCTGAGGTACGGGACCCTAAAAATACCAATATAAAAAAACTTAATGTTAATGTTATTAATTCAACAATATAAAGAATATTAATATAGAAATTATTTTGATGATTCTTTATGAAAGTATAACGAAAGTTGTTAGTTCTTCGCGCGTTAGTTTCAAGAGACGGACTGCATCACGTCTGAAAAATCCTCAGATAAAAAGACAGCTCTTAAAAAGTATATTTTACAGATATGGCAGTTTTTTTTTGCCTTTGAACACTACCTCACCTTATGGTAAGTGATGTTGTTCAGGCTAACCTAGAATTACTGGCTCTCAAGGATAGCTGCCGAAACACGCCGTTAGGTGCTTGGCGACAGATTTTCGAGATAAATGGGTTGTGGAACATGTCGCATTTTATAGATATCTACAGCTTTTATTCCTCAATGTTCTGATAGCACTGCTAATTCTACCATAATGAGTCCTTCAACCTTTACACGTGTTAACTAGAAATGGAAGTAATTAGATATTAATCATTTACAGATAATGTAATGACATTAATTAACTTCCGAGATTAAGATTGCATGACAATTAACCGGACAGACGTTGATAGACTGTGTGATGATTTCTATGCAAATAATGGATGCAACGCTTATCATACTATACCTACTTATATTGTATGCACACCTAATAATATTTATTTATTCATTTTAAGACACAATCAATTAATTCTCTAACTACTATCTAGGCTGATAGACCTGTGTTATAGTATTTAGTACTTCTCTGTTCTATTTTACATCTTGGATCTAATTAAACACAATTATACAATGTAAAATATCTAACATAATAATACATAAAATCACGCCTCTTTCCCGTTGGGGTAGGCAGCTACCACATATTTCCACTTACTCTGATCCTCCGTCAATGTAGTTGATACATGACTGAAAATTACTACTAATCAAAACAAACGCGGACTATTAAAAATTATGTTCTCTGAGGAAGTTCCTGCATGGGTTGCGTGTGTGTGTGTAAGAACCTGTCAGCTTGACTAGCTTTTTCACCACCATTTCATTTGTTGGTAAGTAATGATGTGGTCGAAAATTTTAAGAGTAGAGTGCACGGAGCGCTTTCCATACAAACGTAGTTTCGCCATATTTTATATGGTAGTGTTCAAACTCCGTGAGTTTTGTATGCATATTTATGAGCCTAATATTTATGGTTCTAGATTGCCAGTCTTTCGATTTATTATTAATTTTATCCCTAAATGTCGAAATAACAACTCCCATACAAAACGATTTTTCGAATTATTTTTGAAGATACTTAATTTTACGGAAATCTGGCAAACCAGAAGCATAGATATTAGGTTCAAGGACATACGTGCAAAGTTTCACCGTGTTTGAACACTTAGTATTAAAAATATGACGAAACTAAGTTTTTATCGAAAGGTCCACAAGCATGCGCAAAAAGGCAAAATTAAGAACGGGAGCTGGCATTCAAAGGCACTTGAACACACTCTTAGCTGTACAACATTAAAACGAAAACTTTTTTATCCATTTTGGGATTTCAACATGCGAATATCCGTACTATGGCCGGGATCTGCTCTGCCAATGCGAAATCACATACCTACTTTGTTAAACTAAGATATTGAAGTTAAGTACCATGCTTGATACCTTTCTTGCAATTTTTAATTTGCTTGATATACAAATGAAAATGATAAATGAAAATGTACTTTATTTCTGTAGCCAAGATTTCACTTAAATTAAGGTAGGTTGAGGCCTTCTAGTAAGTATACAAATACTTGTGTCAGAAGATCTCGCTCTTCCATATCCATTCCATAACTTTAAATGGTTACAGATATAAACGATAAAAATACAAAGTTATCAAAGTTATATACCTAATTATACTTAATATAAATTTTATTGGTAGGTATTATTTCTAATACAATAAACTTGTAGATCTAGGTATTTATATGTGTGTGTGTGTGTGTGTGTGTGTGTGTGTGTGTGCATGTGTGTGTGTGTGAGAGTGTGTATGTACGTGTGTGTGTGCATGTGTGTGTGTTTGTATGTGTAATGTGCATGAGGTAAGAGTGCCATTTCCAGTAACTTTAGATAATATCTAAATATTTGGAAGATATACAAAAAGTACAATATCGGACCACTGTAAGGTGCTTGGCGACAGATCTTTTACTTGGAAGTGTTAGCTAGTGGCAGGCGAGTATTCGCAAAAGACCTTACTATCATGCGGTGAAGTCAAGACCGATGGCAGTTGTTTTTATAGCTGATATGATCGTTTTTGACCACTATCTCACCTGATGGTAAGTGATGATTTGGTCGAAGATGTTGTTCAGACTTACCTAGAATTACTGGCTCAAGGATAGCTGCCGGAACATACCTTTAGATGCTTGGTGACAGATTTTGTACTTGAGGGTGGTAGCTAGCCTGGCATTTCGCAAAATGTTCTACCACGCAAATTTGAACCATGAACTTCCTACGCGGCGCGGCGGTCAATAGTCATTGCCACTAAGCTATCAATGCTTCGAATTCCTTGATGGATAACCAATGTAATAAAGCTATCTTTATTAGCTTGCAGAACACGCGTGCCAGTTCGCTTGTTTATTTAATTAATTAGAAGCATACATGCGTAACTCTTCAATGGACCGTTGCTTCATACCTTACATAATATCCCCTTTGAGTTTCCTTGTTTACGTATTTGGGGGTATAACTAAATACAGTTGCCCCATTTCTTCTCTGTCTTGCAGCTTTACTCTATCTATTTATGATAGTGTGGCAGAACGAACTTGCTCCTACCCTTGTATAGATACGTAGGTATTACATAATTTCCCTTTGAACGCCCTTTATTGAGTTCGTATCCGATTTTGTTATTTATTGCGATTTTATTACCCACCAGATAGCGCACCAAAGGGTGGAACAACAGAACCTAGTCCTAAATACTTAAATTAAGCATGCCTGTCCAGAACTAACAGTCGCTGTGGCCGAAATCGGTCGGGGCTACATCATCATAATCATAATTATTGAGTTTGTCAAATCCATATTCAATTTTGTTTCTCATATGACTGTTTTTTCACTGGCAACCTTTTACTCTGAATACAGCAAAGCACTGCTTTTTTGCGGTTGAATTAATTGACATATCAGCGGTACCTATCTTGACGTTTTTCTTGTCTTTCTCATCGGGATTCCTACCAGCTTTAGCATTAATAAGTTAACGTATAACGGTTCAGGTTAGAACGCGAAACGAATGCCGCGCTCCGGGGTTCGAATCCAGCCGCGGACTTGAGCTTCACCGCATGGTGGAAGGGCATTTTGCAAATGCCCGTCTTGCTAGCTACCACCCTCAAGTAGAAAATCTGTCGCCAAGCAACTTACGGTGTGTTTCGGCAGCTTTCCTTGAGAGCCAGTAATTCTAGGTTAAGCCTGTTAACACATTTGACCAAGTCATCTCTTACCATCATGTGATATTGTGGTCAAAGACTTGCCTATCAGCAATAAAAACAAAGTTATTCGACAAGAACTTCATTGTTATTAAACTCATGCGACTGCGCCAAATGAGCAACATGCCAATTTACTTCGACGATGCAAGTGGAGTTTTGCTGCATGATGTCACAAAAAGGGTTTTTTTTCCATCTTAACATTTGCATTAACGCTAAAAGTAGCAGGTATAGGTTTAAGCTAAATCAATGTTCCTAACTAGGTGTTGGCATAAGGAAGAAGACCGGCCTTAAAATTTTGAGTCCATTTTTACAAAATATATATACCTGTCGTCTTTCGTATGGTTAGTGAAAATATATTTTTCATGTGTAGTATGGGTATGTTAGGCTTTCGTGGTCTTAGAGAAAACATATTTTACCTACGCCACACGCGTGTGATAAGGAAAGAAAGCTGTTGATTAGGCTTATGGTGCATACGTATTACACATTCTGAAAAATACCAAATGCAAATATAAAACATATAAAACTTTTATTTGAACTGGTGGTGCACACAGTCATACAGTAACTGTTGAAACAGGATGTGCATATTTGCGTAATGTTTTAAAATATTCATTTAGAGCGCTAAGTAGGTCTTATTATACCGATATATTCGTAAACGAAAATGCACGTTGCTGCATTACGTCTGAGAATACTGCGAACATTATGTATTATTGAATATAAACTGCAGCTGTCTGCTTACTTTTGGAAGATTTAAATCTTTCCATAGTTCCTTAGTGACTCAGTGACTATGGACTGCCGCGCACCAGGTCCATGGTTCGAGCTTAAGCTTCACCGCATGTTGGAAGGGCATTTTGCGAATGCCCGCCTGGCCAACGACAACCCTCAAGTAGAAAATCTGTCGCCAAGCACCTAACGGTGTGTTCCGGCAGCTGTCTTTGAGAGCCAGTAATTCTAGGTTAAGCCTGTTAACACCTTCGACCACATCACTTACCATCAGGTGAGATTATGGTCAAAGGCTATCAGCAATAAAAAAAACGTTTAAAAAAATTGACAGTTTAGATACTATAAAAAGTATAATATCGATTGATCTCTTCATTATCTATTGTATTGTATCATTACAAATTTGTATAAAAATAACTAATTTATAAGCATTAAAACATTTTCATGTATTTTTTTTAACACTGACTACTTTATAATTATTTTACGATATAAGCCTAGATAATGAAGAGATATATCATTATATAATAATCATTATAAAGAGTTTTGGACCTAAAACCTCAAGTAAGAGAGTTCAGACTGACAGAGTTCTCAAAAGAAGTCCTTGGATGTTTCTATGGAGAAGTGACCACGGCCAGTAGTTCTTACGTGAATTGCACTTATTCGAATTTGGTATTTATTACCCTTGGGACATGAGCTAAATGGTGGTTATAAAAGAGACAGTGATTGCTGTTGATGACAATGACGATGCCTGGTAAGGGTAACATTAAGCAAAGCCTGCTCGTCTTCATTACCCAAATTAAGCAACCTTCAGAACCGGCAACCAACAACAAACGTAATACCAAAAGCGGATATACTCCGCTGCCATTTAACCCTTATTAGGAAGGCCCCATTAACGATAACTACAAAACGCCTCTATTTCGTCACGCAACTCTTCAATAAGGTACCATGTAGACTAGTGTAACTGCCACTTAGACGTCTTTGTCGCAAGTACAAAAGAATTCAATTTTTGTACGTATTACGTCTAGTACATTTCATTTTATGGCATTACTCAACATGTTTGCTTGCATAGATGAGGTAATAGTTACTTGCAGATTAAGGCGCGACTACACTATACTACAACTACTGTGTAACATCATATTTTATACGTGCTTGTCTCTCCTTAGGTGTGTATGCAAAATGTGTGAACGATATAGTGACATAATACCATTTTCTACTTTTGTAAGTAGGCCTTATGCTAATGACTGTACAGTTTATGCTGGGCCCTGAGATTGGGCAAATATTTTATAATATATACTCGTAAATGTTTACGTAGAAGTAGTGTCTAGTGTATTGGGTGTCGTAGTGCATAAGTACTCTCCTACACACACACACACACACACATCATCATCCACACTTTACATCTACATTATAAGTCATTAGCAAATTAAAATTATTACGTGTAAACCGCTTCACTTACTTGAAGACAACGGGCACATTATTATATTATAGCAGTGTCATTTAATGATTAAAAAAAAATTGTTTAACTATGGTATTGAAACGCATTGTACTTTCATGTAAACTTAATTTTACATTGCCACTGTATATACTTTTATTTTGTCATGAACAACACAACGAACTTTTTGAAAACCGCACTCGATCCCCAAGATACAGGCTTTTTGCTTAGTTTGGGGCTCGCTGTAAAGCTATTACCCAATAAGAATTTTAATTATTCTAGAATCTAAGTTAACGATTGTATTTACTTATAAATCTTTAATGGCAATAAAATTGTCTTATTTTAATTATCTTATCTTATAAGGTAATTTTATTTTATTGTATTTTGAGATCGCGGTAGGAAATGATAAAATATGTGTACTACACATAATAAGTATAAAATATTATCTTCGACAAGAGTAAAGGTGACCGAGTCAGTCAGTGAGTTATACCTAAAATGCCTGCTGCGTGGCAGTCCATAGCCAATGTCACTGAACCATCACTGCTTCGAAAACATTTCTTCACATACTTGGATAGGAAGAAGATGATGATAGTCGTTAGCCAACCGAGCATTTATTTCAAAAGTTTTCATTACTTTGACTGAATTGTGCAATTATTAATTTTAGTTTTTGATATTTTAATTTTGTGTATGTATGTATAATAACTTTATGATGTACAAATTAATAATAAGTGTAATTGGTGATGCCGTGCTTATTAAAGTAAATAAATAAATAAATAAAATTCCTAAATTTTCCATCCAACACAACGGTAAGATTCGTAATACAACCGTAATACAATTTTGAAGCGCTCGTAGCTAATTTTACTACGCTGTTCTTAACCGATCAGCAAAGTTAAGCAACGTCGCCCACGGTCATGAGTTGGATGGGTGACCGCTAGTGACATTACTACTGAGCGTTTCCGTGCTTCGGAGGGCACGTTAAGTCGTCGGTCCCGGTTGTTGTTTTAGGATGACAGTCGTTATAGCATGGTGGTAGGGCATTTTGCGAATGCCCGTCTGGCTAGCTACCACCCTCAAGAAGAAAATCTGTCGCCAAGCACCTAACGGTGTGTTCCGACAGCTGTCCCTGAGAGCCTGTAATTCCAGGCTAGCCTGAACAACATCGTCGACCACATCTTCACTTACCATCAGGTGCGATAGTGGTCAAAGGTTAACTTATCATGCATAATAAAAAAAAAAAAAAAAAAACGCCTGATCGTCAGCAAGCATTCAATGCAACTTAACCATCGTCGTCAGTTTAAACCTGCTTCAAAAAGAGCAAACTCCGCCTTGAACCACAGTTCATTGTTCACACATTTCTCACGGGTATCTTCTTAGAAACCTGACGCTCACAAAACAGGTCGTGATTCCGTTATTGAGATCAAACGCTTGCGTAACAACTCTTTCTAACAAATGAGAGTTTAAAGATTAATGAAAATTTACAAAAGAAAACACTTTCGTAATAAAAACACGTTGGTTTTGTAACCAATCTGTCGTCATTGGCTTATTCTTTAAAGCGTATAATGCCCTTGATAATAAAATAATCTATTACTTTCCTCTGAACATAATTTGTTTATATTTATTTTGTAATCTATCTGCTTTTTGACTTATCTCAAAAGTTATCATGTCCAATAAAAGTCTTTACCTGTTAACATCACAATTATAGTTTTGAATTATCAGCCTCCACGATGTCATAGGTCCACTCTATATAGGGAGCCTACACCTTCAAGACGTCTTCTGGTTTGTTCTCTAGAGCACTTTTTTCTATATTAGTTTGACGAACAGTGTTGCCTGTCTATTGCAATTTCAACTTGCCAATTCTCAGAACACGTTGCGGTTTTGGTAATAGTCCTTTGGCAAACTTTGTTTTCAATCTAACCGTACAAAATACCTCCAAGCTTATCATATTTGCATCAAGTGTAACTTTGAATTATCAGCCTCCACGATGTCATAGGTCCACTCTATATAGGGAGCCTATACCTTCACGACGTCTTCTGGTTTGGGTGTTCACTAGAGAACTTTTCTGCATTGGTTTGTCGAGCAGTGTTACCTGTCCATTGCAATTTCAACTTGCCAATTCTGAGAGCACAATGTGGTTTTGGTAATAGTCCTTTGGTTAACTTCGTTTCCGATTTAACCGTACAAAAAACCTCTAAGCATATCATATTCGCGTCAGAGGTTTCTAGAGATCAAATAAGAGATTGTGCAATGATACGAATATATATTATTTATTATCCTCCAGTAAAAAATCTATGTGTTCCAGCAGATGTTATAAGCATTGAAAGCCAGTCGCTATTCTAGGAAAAGCTCTTCTACATACTCATCATTATCGTACCAACAGGCTAGATATTCTTGAAAAGCTAGATTGTACTATAGAATTGTTTTGTTTGTTCAACTCCAACCTAAGCTTGCCTGGTAGAGATCACTTTTAGTGATATGGCCGCCTATAATAGCACTATTTTTTTATATTTAATGTTGTAAACTTTCATATTTTAAAAGTGGTGTAACAATAAAGAGTTTAATATCTATCAATATGAAGCAATGATGGCCGAGCGGTAATAGCTATGGACTATCGTGCCGCAGGTCCCTGGTTCGATCCCCACCACCGGCTTGAGCTTCACCACATGGTGGACGGGCGTTTTGCGATTGCCCGTCTGGCTAGCGACCACCCTCAAGTAAAAAAATCTGTTGCCAAGCACCTAACGGTGTGTTCCGGCAGCAGTTCTTGAGAGCCAGTGAAATTACAGGCACATGAGACTTAACAACTATGTCTCAAGGTGACGGCCTCAGTGCAATTCGTGACTTGTGATGAAATTCATCTGTTATAGGCAGAGGTTAGTCCACTTATCATCAGGTGGTCCTCAAGCTTGTTCCGTCTCAATAACTTTAAATAAAAACTATCTATAGTATTAAAAAATAGATCCGTATTAGCTTTTTTACGATGATATTATTTCTCACGAACATTATTTTAATTTGCTATAATTTCAAGTCTAATGAACTCAACTAGAGTATATAATAGCGATATATTATATGTTAAGAAATCAACATCTGCTATGCAAATTTATAATATTAAATGTCAAATTCTTAGCTCATCACCAAGGACTTTAAATAAGTTTACGTACAAAAGTAGAGTTTCAATATTATAACGCTAGGACCGTCCGCTAAAATGTCATCGAACTCTTAAAATAGACTTGCAACTTTTAGGTATAAAAACTGGTAGCAATTTTGTTGGAGGATCATTTTTGTAATAATAAAAACATAACAGGATTTTAATTTGTGATTTGATAATACTTTTTGATGCTGTAGCAATATGCTGTATTCGAAGTGCTCTTGTTCTAATTATGAAGCTATTCAATATTTTTTCTAGTTTTGAGCACTGTTTTATCATCTTTTAATAACTTTGGTGAGTTATGTTGGTAAGTGATATGGCCAAAATTTTTTTTAGTTTACTCGGTTCTTTCTTTCGCGTTTATGTAAAGTGCGATATAGGCGTACGTAGTATTTTTAGAAAGCAACGAAATGGAATTCTTCTGAAAAATATTTATAACACTCGTTTTGAAGACAACCAATAATTGAACCAGTGAACTGTCACATTAGATATTAAAGCACTTTTGTAATCGTATGTATGTAGCTCAAAAAGATCATAATAGAGAGAAAAAATATTAAGATTAATATATCTTTGTAGTACAACGTAAGTGGTACTATAGATGTCGCTCCATCCCAATACGACGATTAAAGAACGATCGGAAAGATATGAGTTATGACGTCATGTCATGTTAGCTCAATTGGTTAGAGCATACCCCGGCTAAAGGGGTGGATGGACGCGGGTTCGAATCCCGCACATGACTTAAATTTTTTCTATCGTATATTTGTAATTTTGTAATTATATATCTATTAACTGTTGCTTCTTTGTAGTGAGCCATAAGGCGCTAAGGTTGCCAAGCCATTTTATCTTCTATCTTGTTGCGAGTTCGTCCGGGGAAGTGCTCACACTATACCTACTACTACCGGCAAGCAATAATGTTCACATTACTGTGATCCGGTTTAAGGGTATGCCAGACTTAAGGACCAGCCTACCCTGCTAAGATCTTAAACCAACTGATGAGACGATTCATAGACTAGTAAAACTGTATGCGTTATTTATAACACACAACAGAGGTAGATAGAAGTTATCGAAGTTTACTTAGCTGTTCTCAACCGATCAGCAAAGTTAAGCAACGTCGCGCGCGGTCATGAGTTGGATGGGTGACCGCTAGTGACATTACTACTGAGCGTTTCCGTGCTTAGCAGGGCACGTTAAGCAGTCGGTCCCGGTTGTTGTCTTAGGATGGCAGTCGTTTAGCATGGTGGTAGGGCATTTTGCGAATGCCCGCCTGGCTAGCTACCACCCTCAAGTAGAAAATCTGTCGCCAAGCACCTAACGGTGTGTTCCGGCAGCTGTCCTTGAGAGCCAGTACTTCTAGGTTAGTCAGAACAACATCTTCGACCACATCATCACTTACCATCAGGTGAGATAGTGGTCAAAAGCTAACCTATCGGGCATAAAAAAAAAAAAACTATTACACGGATATGCACGCAGAATCAGTAATGCTAATCTTTAAAAAATACATCTTTTACAAAGGGTAACCACTATTAATCAGGAAGATTGTCGTCTAACGTCAGCTACTTCTCGTATCATCGAATAATTAACAACGTTATTTTATTATTATCTCACAATTCTGATTATACAAGCCGCACCTTAAAATAAATGAGAGTTCCGTTATAATTTGTACAAATGCTCATTTAAATATTTTTTGCAAGAATTGTTGCTGGGCGGAATGTTTTTAAGTTATAAATTTTATAAACGAATATTCTTATCATTTTCTTACCCGTATCCCACTAGTACTGGGTCGGTACATATAATTTCTCTACCAACACACAGGACAATGTAAGAACATTATCTAAACTAATATAATAAGGAGGAAAGATTTGATTGTTTGTTTGCTCTGAAACTACTGGACCGATTAGGATTAAATTTGGTATGGAAATAGTTTTTGACATGAAGAAGGACATAGGATAGTTTTTATCCAACTGCGCATAAAGAGGTTAATGGTTTTGCGCGATAACCGATATACCCGCGGACGTAGCCGCGGCCGGAAAAGTAGTTTAAATATAAAATTGTTTTTGGTACTGTATTGTACTGTATCAGCCGGGTTACTACAGAATACAAGCCTCCCCCATTAAGGGCGGGGTTTTCCATAATCTACAAAGTGGCAGACGTCTCGAGAGATCGCAGCGTAAGATGTCAGTTCCTCAGAAGGCGCTGCTGCCCACCTTCCGGTATTTTAACCCTTAATCGCCTCTTAGGTTACCCACAGGATGAGAAGGTGAAGTGACATTCTAGCCCGGCACCCCACAGGGAGAGATAAGCATGCCTGTTCGTAAGAAGTGGAAAGAAAGAAAACCGTACTTAGTAAAGGGGTTTTCAATAGATGCGCTCGAACTTCAACAGTATACAGTATGTAGTGTAGTTGGTAAAACTACATTTATAACATTTTTCGGTATCACTTTTATGTCTCGTCTATACATCTAACCATGAAACGCTTCACTATTCAATAACACGTTGAAATGGTCAAAGTGAATTATTAGAACCAGTGCTCTGCTCGCCTAGCGTTCTCTGCATGCGCTGCGTCTAAGTTATGGTCTTCGTGGCGTCGCCCGCGGTGTTGAATTGGATGGGTGACCGCTAGTGCCATTACTACTGAGCGCTTCCGTGCTTCGGAGGGCACGTTAAGCTGTCGGTCCCGGGTGTTGTCTAAGTATGGCAATCGTTATAGCATGGTGAAAGTGGATTTCGCGAATGCTCGCCTGGGTAGCCACCACCCTCCAGTAGAAAATCTGTCGCCAAGCACCTAACGGTGTGTTCCGGCAGCTGTCCTTGAGAGGCAATACTAGGCTTCTGGTTGCCTGAACAACATCTTTGACCACATCGTCACTTACCATCAAGTGAGATAGTGGTCAAAGATGTTGTTCAGGAACAAAAAAATATATGTGCGAGAAAGTCCCATACAGTCAATTCCGCGTCATGCGCTAGAGCTTAATCTTTCTGCGATATCAACTTGGCAGATTATGAGCTGAGACAAATTTCAATTAATTTTATGAACTAAGCCCAACGACCACAGTTAGCTTCATGTGGTCGCTGATTGGGCTTTATAGAGCAAATGGCCGTTGGCCCTGCTTTTGGGAAGAAATGATCTTCAGCGATTTGTAGAGTGATTTCTTGTTAAGGGGCTTCGTACACAAGCAAAATTGCCGGAGCATCTGTGCCTGTGAAGAAAACATGTTTAATCGAAATCAGAAGGGTGTCTAATAAAATGCTCATGAAGTGTTTTTTTTTGGTACATAACTTACAATAGAAATTCATAACTGTATCAATTTTCTATTGTTAGCTTCGGACCTTCCTTGTTTATTGCTTTCAAAAATATAGTTTTGGTTTACTATTTATGATTAGACAGTAAAAGTTTGTTTTGTTCTAATAGTCGCAGTTTTTTAGCTTCTTTAGTCTCTTTGTTACTCTTTGTTCTTTTGATGATTCCGAACCCTGATAATATATATCTACATCGGTAAGCTGATGTATTCATATCACGTAATGAATGATAAATCACGCGGGAAATGCTCGTATAAGCGTAGGTTAAGTTGTTCTCATGGGAACGTTGGATCCTTGGTTTCACACCTACAACATTTTGCTCAGGCCATCTGTAGCTACTTTAGTGAGGCGTGGTATGGCATCACCTGAAAGACTTTTATCATAAGTGTTGATTAGTTTCTAAGGACTAGCAGAAGTCAACACTAAGCGGTTGTTAGCATTTTACCAATTACTCTGTATATACAAACGGACGTATCTGACTATAAGTGCATGACTACGAAACGAAATACAAAGGTTAGATACGTTTTGCAAACAGTGTCGTGCTGACATTATAATGTACCATCCACCGTTCCTCAGAAACGTAGGCTTGTTGGTCGCATTGCACAAAGCGTCGCTATATGTAATCTTGGAGTTCTAGGTTCAAATAGATCAGGGATGGATCCACGGGTCGGATAGAATAGGGCTTTTCTATCTAATAACTTTTCAGTAGAGCATGGTACGATACCCATTTGGAACGATGCTCAGATGCTGCCCAGTGAGGCATCGTTCAGTTATTTTACAAATTTTTGAGCACAAAATTTTTGTTTCTTGCGTGATTCGAACACGTGTCCCCCGGTTTTACGCACCGGGTGCCCTAACCTCGGCTATCGAGACTAGCTTGTACTCTAATGTATCCTTAGACAGTAAAAATTATATTTTTTTGTTCTTATTCTTCTTCTACTTCTGTTAAAATAATAATTTTAACAGTCATAGGGAATGGTTAATATAATAACTTATGTGATGTTTGCAAGCAATAGTGTTAGTTATTACCATATTCTATCTCATAATGGAAGGACATTTCAAGTAGGAAATCTGTCGCCAAGCACCTAACAATGTGTTCAGCCAGCAGTCCTTAAGAGCCAGTAAATTTACAGGCAAATGAGACAGCTGCATGTCTCTGGTTCGAGGTTCAGTTTTAGTTAGGTTTCAGGTTCCACCAGCATACACGGTCCTATAAGTCTCAGGGGCACCTTCCATAGGCGCAGTTGCCCGGTTTGGGACCAGGCCTACCGCTGGGGCGAGATCTAGCCCCAACTCGGCGGATGACTGTTCACGTGGGGGTATTAGTGAGTTCAGTCCCCACACCCCGTGGTGGAAGGGTAGTGCTAAAGCTGTACACTCCTTGAAAAAAAAAAACGATTTAAGGGATGGTGAAGCTACCGGGCACGCTGATTTCATGAAAGTAATTTCGTGAATAATCTAATACCACGCCAGAAAAATCGCGGATTGTAGCTTGTTGAATTCATGAAAATAATTTTGTCTATAATCAAATACCAAGCAAGCGAAATCGCGGTCGGTAGCTTGTTCCGAATACATGTTTAAATACAATTTAGTGTTCACAAGTTGCGGTTACGATTCAATTTGCGAGATGCTACCTTATTTCTGTTGCGGTGACGATAATGAAGGTGGATGGATCGCTGGCGTGTTGATCGCAGCTTCCTGGTAGGAAATCTTGAGATTGTGATATCTTGTGCGGTTTTTAGTTTCATTCTGTATGAATATAGAACTAAGACTCAATTGCACATCTTCTGAATCTTTCGGGGATATAAAGACGTTGTTTTGTATTAAGATTTATTCTTTTTTTTATGTGTCGGAGTACGAGGCGCACCAGAAGTTAAGCGGTAACCTCTGCCTATATAGTTATAGATAGACCTACATCCATATCTATTTATTAATATCCCTTTGTGTAGGGTTGTCTGGAAGAGATCGCTCTCAGCGTTAACACCGCCCATTGTCACGCCTACTCTTAGTTATTGTTTGAAGTTATAAGTTTGTAAATTTTAATGTGTCAATAAAGTGTTATCTATCTATAACATATTCATTTCGTTGTAGGTGACGAAGGGCACTGTGCACGGGTACAGTGCTTTTATTCAACACCCACTTAAGTCTCATATATATTAGACTTAAGTTAGAGACTTAAGTTAAAGACTTTGAAGCGCTCGTAGCGAAGTTTACTTAGCTGTTCTCAACCGATCAGCAAAGTTAAGCAACGTCGCGCGCGGTCATGAGTTGGATGGGTGACCGCTAGTGACATTACTACTGAGCGCTTCCGTGCTTCGGAGGGCACGTTAAGCCGTCGGTCCCGGTTGTTGTCTTAGGATGGCAGTCGTTATAGCATGGTGGTAGGGCATTTTGCGAATGCCCGCCTGGCTAGCTACCACCCTCAAGTTGAAAGAACTGTCGCCAAGCACCTAACGGTGTGTTCCGGCAGCTGTCCTTGAGAGCCAGTACTTCTAGGTTAGCCTGAACAACATCTTCGACCACATCATCACTTACCATCAGGTGAGATAGTGGTCAAAGGCTAACATATCTAGCATAAAAAAAAAAGTTACTGTTGAATAAATCGGCATTAACTCGTTAAATTTGATCATCAATAAACCGAACATTTTTCAAATCATTTATCCAATTCACAGTGAAACGCAGATATTAGAGAAGCCGGACCTACCCTATTAGGTCCTTATGTACAGGTTTGTAGTAATTTTCATTCTATTTGGTTGTAATCTATATAATTATTTCAATTTCTTAATAGTAATGGTATATGTATTAAATATTCATACAAGGCGCATCGCTACAGCCAGTGTGCCATAAAAAGCTCGATTTCAATAGCTTGATGACTTTACTTTTGTTTTATACCACAAACTCCAAAAAAGGTCGTAGCTGCCTACTTCCTGTTATAAAAATAAAACTGGAAATTATACAAATAAATTTAAGGTAAGGACATTCCAATTAAAGTACTTCAAGGGTTATTCAGTCGATCTTGACATGGGGAAGGTCAATGCCCTATCTTAACTTTTATCTTAATTTCTCAGAAAGAGACTAAAAGCTGGTTGACCACGTACCTACTGGTAAATAAATGTTGAAGATTTATTTACTGGATTTGTAAGTAGGTTAGTTAATATACTGTTAATAAAGAGATTGAGAACAATTATTAAAAAAATATGAGTATATACTATGATTAACTTCTAGGTTAAATTAGCTCGTGTGGTTAATAAAACATCACCTTGGATACATCGTGCCCGTATTAAATATTACCTAAGTACGCGTAACACCGTTTCATGAACTGGTTGGCCGATTCTTAAGCCATTCATAAAATATGGTGACTATCACGCATAAAATCGTTTCTGAATCTCAGCCTAAGAAATTACTGCAACTTCTTCTTCTGGCGCAGCGACGGTCGCTGCCGCGGCACGCTCGTTACGCTCGCTCGGCTCGTGCATTGTAGTGGTCATAACTAACCAAACGCCCCGCCTCGCTTCACTGTCGTCGTTCCTTATACGACTTTGCTCTAGACTTGTTTTATATATTTTATTTTTTTATGTAATTGTGACGAAACAAGCTCGAGGCCCACCTGATGTTAAGCGGACTAACCTCTGCCTATAACAGATGCATTTCATCACAAATCACGAATTGCACTGCGCCCGTCACCTTGAGACATAGTTCTTAAGTCTCATGTGCCTGTAATTTCACGGGCTCTCAAGGACTAATGCCAGAAAACACCGTTAGGTGCTTGGCGACAGAATTTCTACTTGAGGGTAGTCGCTAGCCAGGCGGGTATTCGCAAAATGCCCTTCCATTCCACTGAGCCATCACTGCTTCAAAAAATTTATAATTGTCTTAAACTTTTATTAAGCAAAATAGTTTCTTTAACAGAATTATATCGAAAAGATATTACTTCAGACCATTTAAATGACTAGGCAATGCAAATAGTTAAACGTTATCGATTCAAGTCTTTTGCCAAGCTGTTTCATTAAATATTTGAAATTTATTCAGCTAGTTGAACTACACTATTTTCTAAAAAGGCTAGGCTGTTCATTGAACGGCTAATCGAGCTAGTAGTCTGTCTGCTTTCATTCACAAGATTAAACTATCAACATTTGATACAAAATAAACTTTTCACTAATAGATATGAAATATGAAATACAAGATATAATTTATAATTATTATTAGAATATAAAAGGTAAAATTACAAATAGCCATTTTCTAAAATACCAAGATTATTGACATTACAATTGTGAAAGTAAACTTATGATTATGACGTAATACATTACTAATATGCTGTAATAGTTTCAATTCAACTGGTCCAAAAGAACCACTTATTTACTGCAAGTTAACGTCTATTACAAGACTTTTACTCTTAAATAGCTTGAATTGTTTGTAATTGAAATGTTTTGAACGTTTCAATTTGTGCTATGTCAAATTCAGTGAAAGCAATTGTAAATAAGAAAAAGTGTAAATAATGGTCATGTTATTGACTTTTGAAAAGGCAATAGGTCAATTTAAAGATAATTATTTCAGTAATATTAGGTACAACCTCATAGGCTAATGCCCGCCAAGCCGGGCTAGAATGTCACCCACCTATCTCTACCCGTGGGTATCGTAAGAGGCGAATAAGGGTAAGACACCAGTAGGTGGGCAGCACCGCTTTCTGAAGAACTGATATCTCACACTGCGATCCACAACACACCTACCAAGCATGGGGACTATAGCAACCCCATAATGAGGGAGGTTGTGTTCAGCAGTAGACAATCCGGCTGATAGAGTAATATGTTTATAGTAAAATTCTGTCCTAACAGTAATATTATAAAATATGAAAGAGTACTCTAGCCCCTTTGAAATTGATAGACGGATTAAATTTGGCTCATAGATACATTTCATAGGTTCTGAATTAGGGTATATGGATACTTTTAATCTGGATTTATAAAGTAGTAAAGTTAAGCAACGTCGTCCGCGGTCATGAGTTGGATGTGTGACCGCTAGTGACATTACTAATGAGCGCTTACGTGCTAGCCTTTGACCACTATCTCACCTGATGGTAAGTGATAATGTGGTCGAAGATATTGTTCAGGCTAACCTAGATTTACTGGCTCTCAAGGACAGCTGTCGGAACACACCGCTAAGTGCTTGGCGACAGATTTTCTACTTGAGGGTGGTAGCTAGCCAGGCGGCCATTCGCAAAGTGCCCTACCACCATGCTATAACGACTGCCATCCTTAGACAACAACCGGGACCGACTGCTTAACGTCCGAAGCACGGAAACGCTCAGTAGTAATGTCACTAGCGGTCACCCATCCAACTCGTGACTACGCGCGACGTTGCTTATCTTTGCTGATCGGTTGAGAACAGCTAAGTAAACTTCGCTACGAGCGCTTCATAATATACTTCCACCTTTTCATATTAAATGTTTTCTCTCTACATAGCTAGTAATAACCGAATCCCAAAACTTGTTTGATAGATTTCTTATTGATAGATAGATTCTGAATGTATTTTAGTCACGAGAGGTATCGAAGCAAGTTTAATCGCTGTCCGTATCTTTACTGGACATATTGTGATATTGCGATATGCTTAACGCCATCCTATCATGTATATACTGCTTGTCACGCAGACGTTCCTACAATAATAAACAATTAGAACATTAAATGCAATTCCAACTGTTTCGTTTACAAATTTATTGCTTGATCTTACTTTTGATTGATGGTAATGTCCACTATTTCTAGCGTAACGACGATTTATGTTTTGATAGACTATTGATCTCATATGTCTTATTAATTGGGTAATAGTATGAGGCTATTCAAACAATCTAGTTACAAAAAGTACTAAATTGTAAGTACTAAGTTTATAGGTAGTTTTTTCTCATGAAGCCTGAAAAATATGCTGATATGATAATATAGTACTGTACTGTACCGTATCAGCCGGATCGTCCACTGCAGAACACAGCCTCCCCTATTAAGGGGGTATTTGCCATAATCCCCACAATTGGCAGGCGGCTTGGGGATCGCAGTATAAATGGCAGTTCTTTGGAAGGCGCTGCTGCCCACCTTCCAATATTTTTTTAGTCGCCTCTTGCGACACCCACGGGGAGGTATGGGGAGGTGCAATTCTAACCGGGTACCCCACGGGGAGATAATATAGTATCTGATAGAAATTAAAGAGCTAAGAGTAATGATTTAAATTAAAAAATTACTGCAAATTATTTATTTTCATTAGGCGTTTTATCATTCCATTGAAATTAAAACTGCAAGTTATGTTTATGGAATGGTTTCATTGAGCCCTTCAATTTTATACACCACTCGATGAGTATGGAAGTTTTTTTTTTTCACAATATGGCGTCTAATATTCGCCTGTTTGTTTTTTTACTTTTTATGTACCTAGTGTCATCTGCGCTATCAAGACGACGCTAATGATATCCTAAACATTAAAATCGGTTAAGCCGTTTAGAAGTTATGGTGGAATAAATAAACTCACAAACTACATACATGAACTCTGAAAATATAACACTCCTTTTTTCCTTTATTAGGGCAGTAGTGTAAAAAAAGGTCTTTTCAAAATCTTCAAATGTTCCTGAAGGGCATTACCCAGAGTATTAAAACTAACATCTTAATTTTTTTGAATCCCACGTTTAGCGGTAAGTATCGTAAGTAGGTATCCATTATTTACTCTATATGCAAAAACAAAGCTTTTAAGGTGAATAAACTTTAGTGACTAAACAATTCCAAATAATATTTTAAATTGCACTTAGCACTGCTTGTGCTAAGTCTGTTAACCTCGTATTCAAACATTTTTTACACCACTTAAGTAGGTACAATGGGTACACATGCTTAATTTGTTTTAGACATTGTTACTTTGGACAACTTACGAGTGTGTATGGTCTGCGGCGCACCTTTTGTTTTGTTATTGTTTTCTATATTTTCTAAACAACAATACTCGTTGTCTACTAAGACAGAAACTTTATCGGACTTATCCTTCATTTCCTAAAATCGTGATTCTATTTTATTAATGTCTAATAGGTACTTACATAAGTTTTTTTAATAGTCACTTTCTCTATGTTAAAATGATTTGCGAATAATTTTAAATGGAATTAAAAAGTATAATGATATTAAGCTTAACTATCGATACAAGGTAAGTGGATAGTTAATACAAACATTTCTAATTAATCCTTGCGCGTCATAGATAATGATAATGTATTGCAATCTTATACGCCGGAATTCGGATGAGTGTTATACTAAAGGGTCCATTATGTTCACTAAGCTATATTGGTTATTACACTCTAGACTGGATTGTAGCTTGAGCCGAAGGCGTTATGGAGCCTATAGTGTAATCATTGAATACAAAGTTTTTGAAGCAGTGATGGCTCAGTGACATTGGACTGCCGCGCAGCAGGTCCATGGTTCGAATCCCGCCCAGAGCTTGAGCTTCACCGCATGGTGGAAGGGCATTTTGCGAATGCCCGCCTGGCTAGCGACCACCCTCAAGTAGAAAATCTGTCGCCAAGCACCTAACGGTGTGCTCCGGCAGCAGTCCTTGAGAGCCAGTGAAATAACAGGCAAAATGAGACTTAACAACTGTGTCAAGGTGATGGGCGCAGTGCAGTTCGTCACTTGTGATGAAATGCATCTGTTATAGGCAGAGGATACTGCTTAACATCAGGTGGGCCTCGCGCTTGTACCTTCACAATAACATTAATTTAAAAAAAATGCTGAACACAAAGAATAAAGTAAATGAAAATATAATTAACTTTGATGAGACTTAACTCAAAATAGGAAATTAATGAAAATAACTAATTGTTATTTTACGAGGATATTTGTTGTATCTTTGTAAGAACCTACTTAAATTACTGTGTGTAATAGTAACGCTTTTCATCACGTGTTAAAAAAATATATATTAAAAAAATGCATTGCTATGTGAACCTCCCTCTTAATGAAAGTCGGTCAATAATGGCAAAGCCCTGCATAGAAGAAACGGCACCGGCACTCATTTTTGATATAATAACACCCGGCTTTTTGATATAAATCTAGTTTTCTGAGGTAAATAGCAAACACTGAAATCCGCGTATATCACGAGATCTAGTTCTCAAAGCCTGCTTTCCCAACAAATCGTCCGTGATGATTCAAAATCGCTGTTTTCTAGACGTTTTCAAGTGTGTTCCGGTCGGTGGCCGTCGAAATGCATTGCGGTGTGGTAGCTTTCTTTTCGATTCCCTCAACTAGGTTACTGTAGGCAATGTCTAGAAACAAACGACTTGAGTGATGTAAGTACCATGTATTGTTGCGGCAATCGTAACTTCATATAAAATACAAATCTGTTATTTGACGAAAAATCCTACTTGATGGGTTTGAAATAAAAACATTTTTTTGTTTACAATATGGTGTCAAATATCCACCAGTTTCGAAGCGCTCGTAGCGAAGTTTACTTAGCTGTTCTTTAACGATCAGCAAAGTTAAGCAACGTCGACCGCGGTCATGAGTTGGATGGGTGACCGCTAGTGACATTACTACTGAGTGCTTTCGTGCTTCGGAGGGCACGTTAAGCCGTTGGTCCCGGTTGTTTTTTTAGGATGGCAGTCGTTATAGCATGGTGGTAGGGAATTTTGCGAATGCCCGCCTGGATAACTACCACCCTCAAGTAAAAAATCTGTCGCCAAGCACCTAACGGTGTGTTCCGGCAGCTGTCCTTGAGAGTCAGTAATTCCAGCTTTAGCCTGAACAACATCTTCGACCACATCATCACTTACCATCAGGTGAGATAGTGGTCATAGGCTAACCTATCAAGCATAAAAAAAACTTATTTAGCTGGTAACAAACACCGTCATCTAGGTGAAATTAATTAGACTGTGAAGTGGGCTTCCCCATTAAGAGAATACATAAGTCTGTGATTTGCAAGCTTCTATTCGTACCAAGAATAACATGATCACTTGATCAGTGGCACATGCATACTAAGAAGCCCAACAAAGAGGGAATTGTTGCAAAACTCTATGTTAATTAGTTACCAAATATGAAACCACCTTGTGTTGCCAATGTAAATTAGATCACCTTGCCTTGTTAAAAATTGACTGAAAGGTCAAAACAGTAAATTTCCTAATTTATTGTTGCACAGTTTTACTACATTGACATTAATTTGTAATAATATTTTGAAAATTTTAAATAATTGCATAATTTACCTTAAATAATACAACACTTAATACGCGGACATACGTAAATGTGTATAATTTGTGATATAATATAATTTAACTCAATAAGATTGAAGTTAGGAATTAATAAATAGGTATGAAGAAATTCATTTTCATAAAGCCTATAAAAAAAACTAACGTGAAATATTCTTAACATCGTAATACATATAGCTATGGACTGCCGTGCCGCAGGTCAATGGTTCGATCCCCAAAGCCGACTTGAAGTTCACCGCATGGTTGAAGGGCATTATGCGAGTTCTCGCCTGGCTAGCTACCACAAAATCTGTAAGTCGCCAAGTATCATACAATGTGTTCCGGCTGCAATTATTGAGAGCCAGTAAGTAATTCATGCAATCACAAGCACAAATGAGACTTAAGATCTATATGTTATGTATGTACTTACGTAAAAACAAATAAAACTATTTTATTTTATTTTGTTTAAAAGAAGCACTATCGGCGGCCTAGAACCTTGACTTCCAATTATTTTATTATTTTATTTTTACAATTTAGGGATTCTTACAGCTAGGTATAGCTTAACAATCTATGTAGGTGCTGAAGGCCATTTAAAAGATTCCACTAATAAATTAAGAGAATTATTCTTATCGAGTAGACTAAAACATAGAGAAAATCAAAGTAATATTATACAATACTTGCACAAGAATAGAATTAATTGAAAAATGCATTAGACAATACCCTCTTAACTTGCTCGACAGACGTATTAAAAATATCAAGGTCATGCCTAGTTGCTACGTCATTGAAACAACGGTTTGCTCTTATCAAGTAGCTATTTCTCCTGTAATTAGAGTTAACTGTTGGGGTGTATAGTTTACACGGTCTCCTAGTAGGATCAGCTGACACCTTCACTCCCACTAAGTTAAGCAACTCAGGACAGTCAACTGTACCGTTCGCTATCTTAATTAAGTATACTACATCAGCAATTTGTCGTCTTATATCTAAAGGAAGAATGTGAAATTTATTACAGCGCTGGTTGTAGTCTGGGAGATATCTTTTGATTTTAAACTGAAGATGACGGAGAAACCGCCTCTGAATGCGCTCAATGCGCGTGATGTAAACGTCATACATGGGGTTCCAAATTTGTGAAGCATATTCTAAATGACTACGTACATAGGCACAATAAAGAATTTTGAGAGTTTTTATAGATTTAAACTCAGTCGATAAACGCAAGACAAACCCAAGACCTTTTACCCTACCCTACGTAACCAAGAAAAACGAACAAGAAGAGTTAAAAATATACTTAAAAAAACTAATTCCACTTCTACAGCTGAAGTTTATTTCCCGAAGTGATAGGCTAAGCACCCATATTTCACAAGTCGTATTATGGTCTCATGTGATAGGACCGGTGGCAATAAGCAGAACTGTGCCTACTAAGGCACAGTTCTAGACTCAAAATAACTAGTTATTGTCAAAATAACCCAATATCTAGTAGTCAGAGCTAGGCATCAGTTTCTTGGGATTCCGAAGTGGCGCTTTAAACACACTCACACACCCACTAACGAAGCAGTTGATAGAAAGAAGAACACAATATTACTTGATATGTATAATAAATATAATACATAGTAAGTTACACTTATATTGTGAATCTTCCAGAAACGAATTGCTTTGCGATGTTTTTCATGAATGATTTTACAATAAAAAGAACAGCGACATAAAACTGGCCAAAGGCTGGCAAAAAGTCAGACTTCGCTCAGACAGGGTTCCGTTAATACCTGGTTAAATACAAAATATGTCAAAATAAGATATTCCTAACTAGTTTAGTTTTTGAGATAGACCACATAACAAAAATGGGTCCGTGGCTTTTCTCTTTTTTTCTATTAATACCGTGTTTCTGTATTTTTTTTAATTATACTTTATTGTCTGTTTAAAGTACCGGGAGATACGAATGCGCTTTTATTGAAATAGTAAATACGTGAACTTCATGGAAAAAGTGGTCTGAATTACAAGTTTGACAGAAGATTTTAGTAGCAGTGTAGCAGTTAGCGTAGCAGTGAAATAACAAGCACATGAGACTCAACAACTTTATATCTCAGGGTGACGCGGACGGGCACAGAGCAGTTCGCTAAATGTGACGAACTGTATCTGTTATAGGCAGGTGTTACCGTTAGTTCTCGGTGTTGTTCCATTACAGCATAAAAAAGCCCCTAATTTATGTCACCATCATCATCATCAGCAGGAAGACGTCCACTGTTGAACAAAGGCCTCCCCCATAGAGATTCACGATGTCGTTAGTCCACCTAGTGGGGGGCCTACCAACTCTAACCTAATTTATGTATTGGCTAAAAAAAAAAATTTGTATACGTACACATGTACTGGAGAATAATTTAATTTAAAAATAAACTGTAAAATAATTTAAACTAATTCTAGTCCAAAGCGCGTCTTTGGGCTAACGTTCTACATAATATAAATTTCAGGTTTTTAACTCATTTCGATTACAAGCTTGAGATCCACCACATCATCACTTACCATCAGGTGAGATAGTTGTCAAAGTTTAGCCAATCATCTATAAAAAAGGATGCACAGGCAGATAGGCATAACAGCAAAATATTATAAATAGCTCCGTTTTAACCTTTGAGTACGGAGTCCTAAAGCGTTACAGTTACGTATGATTGACGACTGCAACGAATTAGGTTCAATGTCGCCACAGATAAGATAATGCTCAGTCGTTCACCGTGAGAAAACCACAGAATCCATTCAACTGGCTACCGTACCACCGGCCCCGAAGGTCGCGGTAAAAGTGTAAAAAATCCGACAACGCCCAGTTAACGAGCAACTGGGTCAAGTGTAACCTCAATTTCAATACTCGCCTTCTCGCTCAGTAAATACGGAAACGATACCGTTTTTAATTGGCTTTTTGCGCGGATGGAATGTTTTCGCTTTCGTTAAACGTTCTGCGTTCGGACTGTTTTTGTAGTTGCACCGTGACATTGCTGTTTTTGATAACGCACATTGCTGATTTTGAAGCGCTCGTAGCGAAGTTTACTTAGCTGTTCTCAACCAATCAGCAAAGTTAAGCAACGTCGCGCGCGGTCATGAGTTGGATGGGTGACCGCTAGTGACATTACTACTGAGCGTTTCCGTGCTTCGGAGGGCACGTTAAGCCGTCGGTCCCGGTTGTTGTCTTAGGATGGCAGTCGTTATATCATGGTGGTAGGGCATTTTGCGATTGCCCGCCTGGCTAGCTACCACCCTCAAGTAGAAAATCTGTCGCCAAGCACCTAACGGTGTGTTCCGGCAGCTGTCCTTGAGAGCCAGTACTTCTAGGTTATCCTGAACAACATCTACGACCACATCATCACTTACCATCAGGTGAGATAGTGGTCAAAGGCTAACCTACCAGGCATAAAAAAACGCACTTTTCTGTATTGTTGATTTGGTGCAAGCGCAAAAAAATGCAAATACGTTACTTATGGATCTGTCAGTTTTAAAATGTACTTTATTTGTATTTCTACTTCCACAAAGGCAGTTTTTTTATTGCTGATAGGTAAGCATTTGACCACAATATCACCTGATGGTAAGTGATGATGTGGTCGAAGGTGTTAACAGGCTTAACCTAGAATTACTGGCTCTCGAGAACAGCTGCCGGAACACACCGTTAGGTGCTTGGCGACAGGTTTTATACTTGAGGGTGGTGGCTAGCCAGGCGGGCATTCGCAAAATGCTTTACCACCATGCGGTGCAGCTCAAGCCCGCGGCGGGGTTTTGTACCATGGATCTGCTGCGTGGCAGTCCATAGCCAATGCTGTTGAGCCATCACTGCTTCGAATTTACTTATTTAGCGGATTATTTCTTATTTATAGGCTATCGCCTAAGAATTACGTGAGAAAAATAACTCTACTTGTCTTTGTTACTGGCTACGCTATCCCCTATATAGCATATATGTACATAGTGTATCTTAGTTTTTATGTCAAGTCTCCTGTAACAGATATAACAAGCAGGAGTAGTGCGTTAAAATCTCGCTACAGTCACAGAATAAAAAGTTGCCACGGCCTAACTGTAAAGCTTAGGCCTTACTATCCTAGTTCCTACTACCTAGGATATTAGAGAATACACGCCTGGATAGCTTTCACCCTCAGGTGTTCCTTCAGGTGTCCTTTTAAGAGTTATTGTAAGGTTTAGCTTGGACATCATGTAGACATCCCTTCCTCTAAGGTATCTCTCATCTTGGCTTACAAAAATAAAGAGATTGAAACCAATATGAGCACATCTGGAATTTGGAAATGTTATTAATACTTTCGTTTGCATTTATAAGGATGTTTGTTATGTTGACATAGCATATATAAATTCCTTTAAATTAGGGAAGGTAGTTTATGCCAGATTTTACATGTACCTCATTTCGTGAGAATCCTATACGCAAGATGTGCCAGACTGCCAGTAGCGTAAAAGTTTATTTATAATTTATTTAAGCAAGGATTATGCAGATTATGATTCAAAGCTGAACAAAATACTTGAAGTAGGTACACGAGTTCTAGGTAGTTTCCCATAATGCACTTAACAACCTTGCCGACAACCTAATCGATATTGATGTATTTTATATTGTATGACGATAGGTACAAGGTCGGTTGTACCTATCATACTCGTCTTATGCAAAGGATTGACACCAATACCATTTACTTTAATAATCAATTTAAAGGTTACTAGAAATTTGAAGCAGTGATGGCTCAGTGGCATTGGCTATGGACTGCCGCGCAGCAGGTCCATGGTTCGAATCCCGCCCAGAGCTTGAGCTTCACCGCATGGTGGAAGGGCATTTTGCGAATGCCCGCCTGGCTAGCGACCACCCTCAAGTAGAAAATCTGTCGCCAAGCACCTAACGGTGTGTTCCGGCAGCAGTCCTTGAGAGCCAGTGAAATTACAGGCACAATGAGACTTAACAACTATGTCACAATGTGACGGGCGCAGTGCAATTCGTGAGTTGTCATGAATTGCAACTTGTCATAGGCAGAGGTTAGTCCACTTAACATCAGGTGGTCCTCGAGCTAGTTCAGCCACAATAACATAAAAAAAAAATAATGATTCCATAAAAAACAAAAGCACAGCTTACTACACAAAATACTTATTAAGAGCTGTATGTAGTACCAACATAGCCCAATCAGAGGCCCGATCGTGAAACAATGATATCTGCCTTTCATATATTGTAATTACAAATATACGATAGGAAAAATTTAAGTGCGGAATTCGAACCCGCGTCCATCCACCCCTTTAGCCGGGGTATGTTCTAACCACGATGGTTAAAGAACGATAGAAAAGGTTTGAGTTATGACGTCATGCCATGTTAGTGCAATTGGTTAGAACATACCCCGGCTAAAGGGGTGGATGGACGCGGGTTCGAATCCCGCACTTAAATTTTTCCTAGAGTATTTTTGTAATTTTGTAATGTAATCCGCATAATAAAAAATATATTGTAATTGTTAGAAGATATTTAGTTCAGTACGGAAATAACGAACGTGGCAAGTTTATAATAGTTCAAAATTGTATATGGCGAATTAATTTCATTAAAATTGGACTAAAAATATATTATATAAATAAAACTCGTGTCTATATATATTTTTATTTGGGGTGAACTTACTCTGGGGCGAGTAAACAATAACCGCTTTTCTGTCATGAATAATAAAAGTAAATAAAAAAAGCTGTAATTGTAAATCAAATCTTAGATTGAGTCATGCAGTATTTCTAAATGATAGTATTTGGCGAATTAAATTTGTAAAAATGTTATAAGTTCACATATACCTTTGTTTGTGCTGAACTAACCGCGAGTAAACAATAACCCCTTTTCTGTCATGCATGAGTAATAAGATTAAATGAAAAAGAATCTGTACTAGTAAATGAAATCTTAGCTTGTCACGCAGTAATTCTAAATGAGTTACTTAACCTATATTACCTTCCTAAGTCAATCGTTTTTTAATTGATGTGTGCAAGAGTTTAAGGTTGCAACAATCTTCTTGTCAAATTAAATTAAACAAGTCATTAAAGTAATAATTAATTATGGTGAACCTTTTCTCATTGTATGATGTTTCATAAGTGGTATTGTTCAGGGCCCGGGTTTGACCCCTACATACAGTTATATTAAGTGATTTAGAAGAACCATGACTTAATTTATTATATTCATTATAATAATGAATATTAAGACATATTTTACATTGCGTCGGTGTTAGTGTTTTTGTAAGTTAATTAAAATTAACTTTTTAATATCAATGATGTTCTCGCTGTATCTCTTTACCTGTTTAATTGAAAGTTAGTGTGGTTATCTATTGTATTTGACCTTTCTAAATTAAATACATGATTTTGGACTTCACCCGATATATATTCACACTGTGGCGATTCCTGCTTTATCCTACCTGCGAAAAAAATACACGATCACAATATACAGTTGAAACGACCTTCGAGATCGTTAAAAATAAATTTCCACGTCTGTCTTCCCCGAAGTGATAGGCAGTGATGTCTATAAGGGTGTTTACCATTTGGAGTTAAATTCGCCAAAAACGATAAAAACGATCACACTCCCAAAATGTTGTTCCACTTGGGGCTTGGCATTATTTTCACCATAAACGCTATGAAGCTACTGGAACAGTTTGAATTACCTAAATCTAATGTCACAAGTGACAGAAGTGGCAAATTTTTGTGGCGATCTTAGGGTTCTTATCCTAAATGGAACAGGGGAGGACAGTTACAAACGATCACAGTGATCACAACCATAGACGCAGAATGTGGTCAGAATTATCGAAAATAACGAAATTGGCGTCAAATGGAATACGCCCTAAGATGCACGGATAGTCAGACCTTAAATATGTTAAAATGTCAATTCATTGCATAGAACAATGAATCATCCATTGTCATTTAAAATTTTAGCTTGATTCCAAGAAAGTAGATGTCTGATGTAGATGGCGCTATTACTATATTGAATCGTCGCTGCTGTTCCTTTTTTATTGCTGATAGGCTAGCCTTTGTGCACTACCACCTGTTATCAAGTAATGATGTGGTCGAAGGTTTAGTTACTGACTCACCAGTATAGCTGCCGTAATACACCTCCGCTAAGTGGTTGGCAACAGTTTTTCTACTTGAGGGTGGTAGCTAGCAAGGCAGGCATGGAATGGATTCAAATCATGGACATAGGACGCTTCAAAGCACGACTGACCTTTGACCAGACCGACTTTTCTTACTACCTTTAATAACGTTCCATGAATAACTCCATGGAATAACTTATGATATAATTATATAGAATGTCGTAGAATGATTTAGTAGTTAAGGGCCAAAAATATAGGTCTATAATTTTTATTCCAATATCATTCACACTACTTACCAAAAATTATTCAATACAAAAGAGTTATATTATAACATAGCACAAAAACTTCTTTCTCACATGTCGTTTGAATGTACAGTCAAATACCGAAGTATGTACCAATTTTTTACCGCATAAAGACACAAAGCAGGCTCATTAAATACAATAGTTATTTTGCAATGCAATAGCCCTTACAGTTATGTGAACTAACAACAATAGTGCGTGCAAAATAACAATATGTGATACAGCTTTTGGTACAGGTGCAGAGAAAAGTGCGTGCCCATGGCTACAGACGCCTTAATATTTATTTATCTAGCAACTCTGCACTACACAGTTTACTGTGTATTTTATAAAACAAAAAATAAATTTAGTACGTACCTACTATAAAATATTAAATTTATGCCCACAGTATTTATTGCATAGTTGAGTAGGTATATTAATAAAAAAATATAAGTAATATAATATAATTTTAAATTAATATTTAAATTACATTTATTCAACTGAATAGCTGAACATTATACTAATCTTGATGATATTCAAATGCCTAGATGTTTTGGCTCAATTTATGTATATTAAATTGAACGAAATACAATAGTTAGATATTATAAAATAGAATAGATTCGGCTGGGTGGTAGGGAATTTTGGGCTAACTATCATCCTCAACTAGAAAAACTATCGCCAAGCACCTAACGATGTCGCCCGGCGGTTATCCCTGAGAGTCCTTTCTCATTCCAGCCTATTCATAACCTTCGAGCATATCATCACCTACCATCAAGTTCTTGACAGCGAATACCCTACTACCATGAAACATATTTTCAATAATCGATCGTCAGTTGACTTTTCCACCGACCTGTATGCAAAGCAGCAGTTGATCTCGCGAGATATCTACGGACCTTCACGTCTTGTGTATCAAGTGGTTCCCACGCCTTCACCGTGTCGGGCCGGTAACAAAAGAGGTTGCAAGATGTAGGCTTGACCTTTTTTAAATTGGTTCAGGAGTCATAAGGTTGTATTGTATGTTCTACTTCTAAATTCCTTGCCCAATTTAGTCAGACGGAAGCAATATCGTTGAATTGCAATTTAAGCTTTATTGTCACTCAATATTTAATTTAATTTTGGTTTTCTTTTTATGACCGTGGTGTATCTGTAATAAAAATATACCTATTTTAGTAATGTTCGCGTTACTGTGTTTCGATATGAAGGGTGTGGGTGCGGGGCACATGAGACTTAATTAACAACATGATTAATTTCTGGAGACATGCAAAATTGGAAAATTACAATTTATTGCATAGAACCATCAATGACTATGCATGATGACTCCGAGAAATTAATTGACATTTTCATATTTTGCATGACTCCGCAAGAAATTCATTGTCATTTTATATACCTATTTTAGTAATGTTCGCGTTACTGGGTTTCGGTTTGAGGGGTGTGGGTGCGGGGCACATGAGACTTAACAACATGATTTACGGGCGCAGTGCAGTTTGCCAGTTGTAACGAACTGAATAAGGTTCCAAGTGGGTCGTGCTTGTTCCATCACGATAGAATATAAAAAAAGCCAAGAGTGGTAACTTGTTCTAACGGTGGCAGATGCTGGAACACACCGTAAGGTACTTAAGCAATTTTTTTTCTCGAGGTTTGTAGCTAGCCAGGCGGGCATTCGCGATATATGCTCCCACCGTGCAAATAAAGCGCTTGAACCGTACAGTAAACGTTAATTACTTTATAATACGTAATATTTATTTGCTCTTTAATAGTATTCACTATTGACTTTACAGTTTTTTTTTGGATACACTATTATTATTAAGTACCCAAATGTATGAGGTACTGATATCTCACACTGCGATCCCCAAGCCGACTGCCAAGCGTAGGGATTATGGCAAACCCTCCACATATTGGGGTAGGCTGTGTTCAGCAGTGGACTATTTGGCTGATACAGTCCAGTATATGTAAATTAAATTAAAAAAAAATGTTGATATTTACTTTACGGTGTGTTCCGGCAGTAATTCTAGGTTAAGCCTGTTAACACCTTCGACCACATCATCATTTACCATCAGGTGAGAATGTGGTCATCGCCTTACCTGTCAGAAAAAAAAAATGTTTTAATTTACAACGATCTCTTCGATGTAAGATATAAAGAAGGCGTTGTTGTACTTGACAGGCTGTGTAAACACTTAAACTGCCTTTAAATAGGTTCAAATGTCGCCTCGGGAACTATTTTTGGTAATGTTTGGGCGTTGTTTATTCTAAGGCCAAACTAAAGTTCAACACTGGGCGTAGTCGTTTTTGGTTAGGTTGTATTGTGAATTGCGTTTACCAAGAAGGGTTACTTCAGTTACATATTTGGATTACTTTTTGATTGAATGTCTTTGCTATTTACTTACTTCATATACGAGTATAATACAATACTCGTATATCAAGTACTTTATATACATAAATAGTACATAGTACACGTACATACTTCTAAAAGGATGCTTTCAATATCGATACAGAAAATTCCCTGAAGATTACCCGTTAGTTTCTGGGCTACTACCCGTGGGGTGCCGTATTAGATTGTTATTATTACTTAATCTGTTCCCGGGGGTATCCTTAAGTCGCCGCTAAGGGTAAAATACGGGAAGGTGGACAGCAGCGCCTTCTGAGGAACTGCTGTTTGACACTGCGATCTCCCAGTATCATATCCCCCTTAATGTTGGAGGCTGTATTCAGCAGTGGACAATCCAGCTGATACAGTACACAAAATTCACATCTTATGGTAGTAGGTACACAAGCTTCTAACTAACTAAACATCACTATCACTACATAGTATCATCACAACAAAGTGTAAAACAAAGTCTCTTCCCGCTGTCTGTCTGTCCCTATGTTTGCTTAGATCTTTAAAACTACGCAACGGATTTTGATGCGTTTTTTTAAATATGTAGATTAATTCAAGACGATGGTTTATTTTCTACTGTGCATGTATACTATGTATATATAGCCTTCCTATTCATTCTGTGATTATCAGTACTCGTATTTGGTACTTGAGGTAAATAAAAGGAGGTTGTAATATATTTTAATCGTAACATTGACAGGTCCTGTGCTTGATAAGACTGGGTCAATTCATACTTAATATTGAATTCTCTTTGTAGATCAATATTTATAATAATTTACTATTTGCCTTGTCGTAACAATATAAAGTACAAGATACATAATAGTAACATATAGGTATATTATTATGTTACTTTGAGATTCTAATTGGTAATTAGGACTAGAGTCGTAAAGATTTCTTATAACCACTATATAATATAGATTCTCACTAAGATATCTGGCCGTTACTATACTGCGTTCTGTATTATTAATATTTTTTTTTTTTTATGCTTGATAGGTTAGACTTTGACCTCTATCTCACCTGATGGTAAGTGATGATGTGGTCGAAGATGTTGTTCAGGCTAACCTAGAAGTACTGGCTCTCAAGGACAGCTGCCGGAGCACACCGTTAGGTGTTTGGCGACAGATTTTCTACTTGAGGGTGGTAGCTAGCCAGGCGGGCATTCGCAAAATGCCCTACTACCATGCAATATATGCAATATGTATTAACAATGAAAACAATGTATGTAGTCAGCGAATTAATTTTAATATTCTTATCGTATTAAAGCGGTCGTTATGTTTCATATCTGCTTTGGTTGGTGACCGCTGGAGGATTTTACATTTGAGCTTTTCGAAACCATCGGTCTTAGCTTCAGTTATTGCCTAAGACAATAGTTAGTGTGAAACAATAGAGACATTGAATCAAACTGACTCAGCAAGCCCATCGTATGACTGCCATTCGAATCTCTCTATGCATTCTTTGCTCTTGATCGCACATAGTATTAAAGCCCTTCATTGACCTTTAGCATACTAGACGCTACATCTCAAACGAGGATAGTCGACCAGTGCAGGTATGCCAGCTGGGCACTCGTAGAGATTACACGAGCTTTACGTTCGAAAATTGTGTATTTTGAATACACAATTTTCGAACGTAAAGCTCGTGTAATCTCTGCGAGTGCCCAGCTGCATGTGGGAGTAGAGTATGCCGGCCGGCATACCTGCACTGGTCGACTATTCTCGTTTGAGATGTCGCGTCTAGTATATATATATAGGTCAATGAAGCCCTTACAGTTTTTGACTACCTACATTTAGCAAAAACCTCTCGAGTTGAAACTTTGTTTGTGTAATGAAGTATCGTTAAGTTACGGATCAAAATTCATACGTATCTCCTCCTAAACTACATTAGTGATTTTCTCTAAAATCATGCCAATTGTTAGATAAATTTAATAGGCACACATACGATTTTGAAATCGAAGAACAGCGTCCATTTGATATGCATAATTTTCAAATTACCGTAACTGTCACTATGCAGCGTAAGCTAATATGTGCCTAATTTCCCCATAAGTTTGTTTGAATTTCGTACTGGCCGGCAACGAGCTGCTAATTTGGGGACAGTAGTCTACTATGGCACGAGCTCCCATAGAAGATTATATTACTTTTGCCTTAAATACAGCTGGATTATAAGCATCTGGAAACAGTTCTTTAGAGCCAGTCCCCATTCAAAATAAGCCCTGTTAACATAGTTATCTCATCATCTCTTACCAACAGGTAGCACTAGCACATTGGCAATAAAAAAAACGTCGAGCCAGGCAGCCCAGTAGTTCATGCACCTGGAGCCTACAACAATTCTTAAATAGGATGCCCGTGGGCTAGAATGTTACCCCCTTCATCTCTACCCGTAGGTGTCGTAAGAAGCTACTAAGGGAAGTACTAACACACCTGAAGTTGGGCAGCAGCACTTTCTGAGGAACTGATATCTCACACTGCGATCCCCAAGCCGCCTGCCAGCGTAGGGATTATGGCAGACTCCATGATTGGGGGAGGCTGTGTACAGCGGTGGACTAGTGATACAGTAATAGTTGTCTTCCAATTCCAATGTAGTCATAAAGTTTTTTTGAGATTCTTTCGACTTTGTTTCTTACCACATAACGCGTATTGCAAAGGGAGCGCAATTCAAGATAAAGGAAGCTATTATGGACCTCATTACAGTGGCAAGTACTGTTTCGAAAGTAACTCGTGATTCGGCACGAGAAGTTCTCACGTTGCTGCAATAGGCTCACAACTTGCTCCTCCTTTGCACCACTGGTGTCATTATAAAGGAGTCAGGTTGTTTATGACACCTTGTTGTATGCAAGTGTACAATCATCTCGAGTTGTTTGGTATATTGCACACAGTGTGTAATATCCCAAAAGATGTATAGTACCACCACCGTGCAGTTTTCGAGGGCGCTACTGGTCATGGAAATCAACTACAGACTGTCACAATTTGAGGGAAAGTTTTAGTTCTTTTTTTCTGCCACCTGAACAGATAAGTTGGTGGGTCTGTACGGGTCTTTTGGACTTTATTTTGAGCTACGAATTTAGGATAAACATGACTGATTGTAAGTTATACGAAACGGTTATTATCTTTCACGTATTCTAATAATATAGTGTAGGTATATTTACTGAAGGATTTGAGAATTGTATAGTTCTAGCCGGTAAGTCTACTGCTGAACCTTCGCCTCTTCTAAGGGAAGAGCATCTAGAGCCTCTCCTATGTTGAGTTGTTTTTGAGTTAAATATGTTTGGTTTTGTGTCGTTTTTATATCAATAATAATTTATTTAATTGGATTATTTATTTAGATTATAGATATTAGAATTGGTCTTTACCAATCTTAATATCTATAATCTAAATAAATATATACAGATATCCTGGATAATCGATAAGAAAAAACAATAAGGATAAATGTCACTTAAAAACTTCTATGAAAAGACAGTAAAAATAACAATCCACCCTCAAGTAGAAAATCTGTCGCCAAGCACCTAACGGTGTGTTCCGGCAGTTGTCCTTGAGAGCCAGGACTTCTAGGTTAGCCTAAACAACATCTTCGACCACATCATCACTTACCATCAGGTGAGATAGTGGTCAAAGGCTAACCTATCAAGCATAAAAAAAATGCTCATTAATATAAGTTTTAAGAATACAATGTGTCACAAAAAACGCAACTTTTTTAAAGCAATAATGATAACCAAGCGGTAATAGCTATGGTCTGCCGTGCCGCAGCTCTATAGTTCGATCCCCACCGCCTGCTTCAGTTTCACCGCATGGTGGATAGGCAATTTGCGAAAGTTCGCCTGGCTTGTTACCACCCTCAAGGAGAAAATCTGTCGCCAAGTACCTTACAGTGTGTTGCGGCAGCAGTATTTCCAGTAAGTAACTGTGAAATTACAAGTACACGAGTCGTAACAACTGTATGTCTTAGGGTGATGGGCGCAATGCAGTTCGTCACTTGTGTCGAAATACATAATACCCATACTATTATAGGCAGAGGTTTTACCGCTTAACCCATTGGCATCGGCAGTAATTATGACAATAGAATTTCATTCATAAATTGGCCATAGTGGTCCAGTCCGATGCCAACTTACATCAGGTAGTCTATGTTAGGAGCCCAGTGCTTGTTCCATCACAATGTCATAAAGCAAAAAAAAAACCTTACGAAGTAAATATGTACAAAAACATTTAAAAGTACAAAATATTTTTTTAAGACAGTGAACTTTGAACTTTATAATGTGTGAGAGGATCGTGTTAGTTAAAACTGGTTCGATTGAATCTAGTACGAAATATCATAAAATATGTACTTGTTGCTCCAAAATAGATCAACATCGAGTTAAAACCTTGGTTTGCTAAATGATTAAAGGTTAAGTAAAACAGAGGTTAACGAGTCTGGAAACTTTAACATCCTTGTATCGATCCATCTGATGAGCAGACCAGATTTTGAGCATATTCTCATGTTAATTTTATAGATTAAAATGCGATAGTTAATTAAATAGAACTGGCCTGTTAATGAATAATGCAAATATTTTGATTAACGCTGCCCGGCCACATGACTTATCTACGTTTACACTTATGTATATTTGGTTTAAAATCGTTAAAGTCAGCCGTAACATTATAATAGTTAGTTAAGACTAAATACAAATTTACATAGAGCAGCGTACCTATTGATTTTTATTTTTGTAGATTATAAGCTAGTCTTTGTCTACTATCTCTCCTGATGGTAAGTGATAATGTAGCTGAAGATGTTCGGGCTAACCTATAATTACTAGCTCTCAAGGACAGCCGCCGGTACCTGTTGTCCATGGCAACAGATTTTCTACTGGTGGTATCTATCCACGCGGGCATTCGCAAAATGCCCTACTGTAAACGCCATCCTTAAAACTGGAAACGTGTTCTCCGAAGCGCGGAAGCGCTCAGTAGTAATGCCACTTATGGTCACCCATCCAAGTCATGACCGAGGCAGACGTTGCTTAACTTAGCTGATCGGTTTTAAGAATGGCTATGCAAACTTTGCTACGAGCGCTTTATTCAAAACTATAGATGAATGCTAATAGTAGGATTTTAGGATAGGTCTTCGGGAGGAAATGGTCAATTGTCATCTCCTTATGAGTTAATTGTAGGAACTTCATTTTCGATATTCTGAAATTCGCTAATACATTGGGAGGTAAGTAGGTTCCAGGTTTCGGTTCTTCCAAAAAAAACCGCAACTACTACCCTACTCTGAAATGTATGAAAGAAATTATTGAACAAGTATATAAGTACCATGCTGATTCAAAAGACTCAGTGCTTACATTTTCAAGGTCCCGACCCGACGTCCACAAGTTATTTCATAATATTTTTCAGTGTTGATATGTCAGTTCCGTGTTTTTATTTTCACATCTCGCACCGTGTTCAGTAATGGGGTTGCTGCTTACAAGATCGATTGTCATTCGTCCACACTATACTATGGTCACGTGGACAAGAGGTGTACCATAACATCCATTTATATAGGCTTATAGACAAATACCTGTTTAAGAAAATTTAAAATCTACACAACCGATCTTGATGAAATTTAAATGGGACCAATTCGTATTACCCAAAAAAATATAAATGGATCTTCAAGATGGATGGAGGATGATTCAGTTATGCGCAGTCAAACATAAAAAATATATCAGAAAACATTCTTCTAGAACCTGTCTCCTTTTTTGGGAAGACTCCTAACAATATCAATGGGCAACCAATTCAGGGTTTTTTTATGGCTAATTAAAGTTCTAAGCGATAGAGTCGGGCAGATATACTCGTATATTATGAACATTTACTTTTTGCACATTTTTAATATTTCTGCGACTACTTCTTAGTGTAGAAAACCGGTTTCATATTTAATATTATAAAAGAAAAAGCTTAGATTTATGACTACTTATACTAGATAATAAACTCTTATCTATTCCAAATTTTTAAATCTTATATCAGATAATTGTTACGATAAAAGTAACCTTGATTGTTGGAGTGAACGACTCATAAGAATAACGATAATGATCATGGTTTTTGCACGACGTGTTTCGTAACTATCAAATATATCTCACAATGGAGATTAAGCTTCGATATATATTATAACAATCATGATCTCCACTTTTTGTTGAGGGCGAGGTTGAAGCGAGGCAAAAAGATAATTGTGAAATGTTACACTAATGATCGCGCTATCAATTTGCCGTGTAATTGTAGTTATGGTATATTAATGAATTCACTGGCTTCTTTAACGATTGGTACATCCCTCTTCAAAATCTTCCCTGAATTCATTGTATCGCAAGGTGCTTCATTCCACGCTTTTCTTTCTTCCTGTCTTAATAGGCTTTTTTCCACGCCAGTTCGTGTAAAGAAATATCTGATACTTGCTTAGACTAGCTGAATTCAGCTTATCTTAGCTAGAACATCAGAGACAGGAAAGATTGTGGCAGCACATCTATAACCCGTTTGATCCCGCGTGCAACTGCTAGGTGAACGAAAAGATTCGCTTTACCTGCTGCTATAAAAGAAACGGAATTGATTTCACAAGAATACTGTTTAAAGCTGATACTTGTGTATCTACAAAACTTATGCTATTTTTTCTACAACTAAATACACAATCTACAAATAATGATTTGTTCCAAGACATAATATGTCATACTGTTAAAACAATCTAACTCACCAGCTTGCCCTTGAGAGCCAGTGTTATAGTTTAGTTTTGTTCCCATCATAGACAAACAATATATGAGATTTATTACTTTAACCACCACGTAGAGTATTCGCGTATTTTGCCCACTAGGTTAATTGATTTAAATCAGATGCTCTACAAAATTACAAATATACGATAGGAAAAATTTGAGTCATGTGCGGGATTCGAACCCGCGATTTATATATATTAATTACAAAATTTATTTTTATTTGTAATCCAGCTACCTTTGTTGTTATTGTTGACCACGTCGTCCCAGCCTACACTCGGGCACTGGTGGACATATTCCATTTCTAACCTAACACGAAGCTACGTATTCAGCCCTCTTAATAACACCAATATCACGGTCTGTCATTGATACAAATAAGTATTTTGAATTAATCAATTATTAAGTTATCGGCTTAAAAATGTCATAACTGTTACGTGGATCTAATATACTCATACTATCCATTATCTATGAATTACCCATATATCATTGGATGACAATAGCATTTTTATTTTTATTTGTGGCCCAAGAAAGTGTTGCCATGAAATTTACCACATGTTCTTTCATCATCCCTTGCATAGCTACAGAAAATAATAACTATTTTGGTTTTCTTTCCAGGTCCACAGCAAGGGTCTGAAGTTTGGCATATACGAAGACTACGGCAACTTCACCTGCGCTGGTTATCCGGGCGTGGTCGGCCATCTTGCAGGAGGTAATTTTTACAAACATTTATATAGCTATTTTATTTTGATATATATAGCTGTTGCACATGTGGTTATCCACAGTACTGAGATTTTGCTTGGCATTATTCTCTCTGGCCTAATATGAGAATAATGGTGATCCATTATTTTATATATTATTCGACATAGAATCTTACGACCTCCGACACGACTTTCGGGTTTGAAACATAAAGCCAAATATAGACAAGATATTGAGAGGAGAATGTATTACGAGAAATCTAGTGAATGGGACACTTCACTTTGTCAAATAATGTATAGAAAGGCAGGTTGGCTCTACATACACTGTTACTTTTTATGATATGTATGTAAGGCAGTGAATGCTGAATAAGGTCATGCCTGTTTCCCGGGTGGGTAGGTAGATAGTCTCTTTAAGCGTTCTTAGGGGAAGTCTGCGTAGTGGCTATGCAGTTTTCGCTGCAGTCGGTACTTAGAAGGGTGACCGCTAGTAGCATTTCATCCGCCAGTCTTTAGCCAACCTAAACTTTGGTTTTCCAACAAAATTGCAGATCGAATAACTTTAATGATAACAAGACTAACAATCGCCATCTCCGCTTAGGCTAATATATATAATGATCCTCACAAAAAAATGGAAGAACATAAAAATAGTATTACATTTATTATTATTACATTTCCCTTTGTCGCTAATTTTATATCATCTGGGAGTTTCAAAACGGCTTTATATTTTCACTAGTCAAGTACTATGTGTAATAATCGCGAAAACCTAAGACAATATTATATCCGCACATGTTTGAAAAAAGTAAATTTTGTGTAAGTGTCTAAAAAAATTTTGAATCTGGAGAAAGACCAAGGTCCTACACTGGTGAGCTTATGTGTATTATTTTATGGGATTAGGTTACGGAACAACCACGAAGCTAGCCATAACTTCTTCCTATAACAGATGCATTTGGTCTCAAGTGACGAACTGCACTGTACCTATCACCCGAAAACATAGTTGTTAAGTCTCATGTGCATCTAATTTCACAATAATGTATACGATGACATATAAGGACCGTAGTGGAAATCTGTGATGTCTGTCCTACCCCTGTACGTCACAGACGTGACTTTGAAAGCATGTATGGAATACTCACCAATATTACCAACGCAATCAACTTTCATAACAATAGATGGCTATGCAATTTGCCCCACATATTGGAATTAATTCGTCATTACACCAGAACGTCTGCAATCACCTAACGCTATTAACGGTCATTTTAAATTCATCCAGCACCTTGGTTGGCAATAATGGCTATTGCGAAGGATAATAAGTAAAAGCGAACTTCTTAGATAGTTTATAGTTTTGATTGATAGGTAAGGTTATGGAATAAACACTAGGCTCAACTGGTGTTAAAAGCGGTAACCTCTGCCAGTAACAGATGCCTTGCGATGCAACTTTTTGACTGCGCCCATGACCCTCAGTAATAGATTAAAGGGTATTTGAAGCGCTGATGGCCCAGTAGAGATTAGAATGGAGTGCCTCGTAGTAGGCCCTTGGATTAAATCTTGCCGCGGACTTAAACCGCAAGGTGATAGAGCATTGTAAAAGCTCTTCTGACTAGTATGTTGCTAATAGTTTCCGACAGGTGTCCTTCAGAAGCAATGGTCAAGATCAAGCCTGTTTAACATTACGACTATATCATCAATTTACATCATCAGATGAGGTAGTGGTCAATGGTAGTAATACAAAAAAAAACTATGAAAAAATAGGATAGGCAGGATAGGTTTATGCAGCAAGTTGGTGACACCACGGACTCAATGCGGCTCTTGGGCTCATATGTAACCGAAATCATGATTATAGGCAGAGGAGTATGGGTACAAAGCATTTTTCGCCAGAAATGTTTATATTGCCTATTGTCATTGAAAATTTCTTCGTCGAAAACCCCTAATAATATAACGTTTTCACTTTTAACATGTAAGCTTACAGAAAACACGCCTTCTGTATCTCTCTTTAGCCGTCTGTGTCTCTCTTTAGTAAAGTCTTTTGAAGCTCTCGTAGCGGACTTTGCTTAGACGTTCTTAACCGGCCAGATACATAATAAAAAGGAATAACTATCATCTTATTTTGCGTTCTCCAAGACAGCTGCAAAACGTGTGCCACATCCTCTCTTTATGGGGGAGCCTGTGTTCAGCAATGGACGACCGGGCTGATATAGTACAGTTAATTCACTCACAATTGCCATGCACTCATTATACCTAAGTACTTGTATATCTGAACATACTTTATGCTTCTTCTTATATCCTAGTCAACTGTATCAGCCAGATTTGCCACTGCTGAACAAAGCCTCTCCGATTAAAGGGGTGTGCCATAATCTCCACGCTTGGCAGGCGTCTGGGCGTCACAGTTTAAGCTACCAGTTCCTCAGAAGGCGCTGCTCGCCACCTTCCTGTATTTTACCTTTATTCGCCTCTTGCAACACCCACAAGTAGGAATGGGGCGGTTACATTCTAACCCGGCACCCCACGTGGCATAAAAGGTACCTAGCTTAAATTATTAGCGTTACAACATAACTGTTGTAGGTAGCTACCTAATTATTTACTCAACTTTTGACAGTGGGTAACATGAATATGTACAAATTTACAATTCATCGTTACATCGATGCATCTTTGGTCTTTGATGACCTAATAGTATACTTACTTCAACAATTGTTTTTGTTACAACCGTATTAGAGCTAGTTTGCCTTATTAAGTAATTACCAACCTAATTGAGCAATTAAACAGAAATCTGGTAAAAAGTAAACAAGATACTTACTAACTTACTACTTTATACGAGTTTCTTGCCTGTCTCTTTCGTCCATAACAGCGTCATAGATGGATCAATTGAATAAATTGGTTTTCGGTTACATCACATAATCAGTTAGTTTCCAACCAAGCAAGACATACCAAGCAAATCAAAGCAAAGTGTCTCAAACAAAAAGAAATGTGCTTACTTACTCTCAGTTCCAAACAAAGTAGGTATAGTAATGACTAAACGACATTGATGATTTTCGACAGGTGAAAAAGAACTTTAAGTTTCCAACGAAAATACAATTTTGATCATAACAGGCTTATTATTGTTACACTGTACAAATTTATATTACTATACATAACAAATCTTTCTTCTTCTTCTTCTCCTGTCCTTATTTTACGTAACTGGGGTTACCACAACTTTTATTTTCTCCCTACTTCCTCTTGGTCTTCATTTCATTATTCTACGCTTGAAGACGTTGGTGGGGCAGGTGGTAACAGTGAATAACTAATTGCTCTCGACACTGCCTCTTCCATGCATTTTTTTATATAGCTGATAGGATACCCTCTGACTATTATCTCACCTAATTGTAATTGATGATGCAGTTAAAGATGTTCTTCAGGCTAACCTAGAATTACTATGTCTTTCAAGGACAGCTGCCGGACACACCATTTCGTGCTAGGTGCTAGCTAGCTAGGTTCGCTTTTGAACTTTGCATGGCCGTAAGGTGCAAAGTTCAAAAGTGACCTAAGTGTCTAAGGGTTCCATTAGGAATTGATGAGGTACAGATAATAATAACAATAAAAATAAATAATGCTGCCGTCTGCGCAGCAACATTCTCGTTGGCGTATGAGTAACGGAATATATACTTTAGCTGCATATTCGATGCATCCTTTCGGTTCTAATATAGTCCTGATCTTTCCCTCATAATAAAGTAATATACTGTATCAGCTGGATTGTCCACTGCTGAATACGGCCTCCTAAAATAAGGGGGGATTTACCATAATTCCTACACTTGGCAGGCGTTTTGGGATCGCAGTGTAAGATATCAGTTCCTCCGAAGGCGCTGCTGCCCACCTTCCGGTATTTTACCTTTAGTCGCCTCTTTAGACACCCACAGGTAGCAATGAGAGGGGTATATTCTAGCTTGGCACCTCACGGGCACGGGCAAAGTAATATAGTTCTTTAAAAATACCATGTTGAAATTGAATACTTCCATCGCACCGGGTTGTGTAACTGGTCGCGTGTGTCCGTGTTTGTAATAGACTAGTATGCATGTGATTTCCTGCCGGATCGCAGGTACTGGTTGTAACTGGCCGGACTTTATAACCGAGTTACAAAGTCGGACCACATGCTACTCGTTGTACTTCCCTTTCCTACGGCTATTACTCTGAGCGCTCGTCATCGCCCGTCTTTTACAGATAATATAGAAATTATTCAAACCTTACATACTATTATTATTATTATTTATTATCATATTTTATATTACATTATGCATTTATTTACTATATGTAGTAGTTATCATAACACCTTATTTCTTTTTTTTCTCTCTTCTGTACTTCTTGTAGTTTCCTTTTTGCATATATACCTTGTCAAACACCCTCGCTGGATGACTGGTAGACAATGCTTTAGCATTAAGTCCTCCTTTTGTACATTTTTTGTGCAAAAAGTATTAAAAAAAAAATAGAAAAAAAAACATACAAGAAAACCAGTATATCTATAAAAAATAAAAAACAGGCTTGCCCTGCCAAAAACTTATACATAAAGTCACTAGAGATGATAAAGGATAATGAATCTAACGCTACATATAAATATGTAAAGTGGTGTAACTCTAATACAGTTGCCACTTAGACTCGTCAAGTTCACAAAACAAAACACGAACTTATTAAAAACGGTACACATTTTAAACCACGTCCGCCGCGGTAATGTTTTGCGTTCTGCTGTTTTTCAGATTGACTTACATTTAATTACATATTTATTCATATTTCTAACGATAACCTATAAATCTTAATCTGTTCAGGCATTTAAAAGTTATGGTGGAATATAGAAACTCGAATAAATACATGCACCCTAAAAACATTACACACATGGCGTTTGTGACGTCACGTCGGCTTAACAGGAAATTAGGCGGAATTGTCACTAGATATATCATTTTTATAAAGATTTTTTAAGTGTTTTATTAAATAATTAATTAAATGTTTTCTTAAATTACTTTTAAAATATTTTTTATTATTAAAAATGGATATCCGCAAACTAACGCCTGAATCTATTCATTAACATTACACTCCTTTTGGGCAGTCAATCGTATAGAATCTTCCTTGACTACAGAATTATAGATATTCTTCAAAAGCTGATTATTTTGGTTCTTCTTCTTCTTACCATGATTGACATTATGGTGACCAATCAGAAGTGCATACGATTTAGAAGTAGAGCAGTGTGATCCATGGATAATATTATTGCCTGCCATTTTTTTTATTCTTAAAACGTCATACGGTTTAAAGTCAAGTAAAGGGGCAGAGACCACGTCCAGGGAGCTTTTAATAGTTTTTATCCTAAACCTTATTTTCTATCGTGAACATTGATCATTCATTTAACCTGATTTTTTATTCTCTTTTGTAATTTCCACTATCAATGTATGTTAGTGGAACAAAATAATGATGTTATAGGAATATCAATCAAATGAATTTGCATGCAATTGAGGTTGCTCGTATAATTGTATGGCCGAGTGACTGGTGAGGGACGGACAAAAGGACTTTGCATGCGCTATTAACAATTGTTTTTCTCAAGTCGCGTACGTACTCCTCCTAGAAGTCTCCTAGTGGAAAAAAGACGAATTACATGATTTGAGTTTAGCAGATATTTGGTGGATGGCGTCGTGAAAATAAGGATGATAGTTTTAATATTGTTAGGTTTGCAATAACGCAAGTGGTACTATAGATGTCGCTCCATCCCAATACGATAATTAAATAACGATAGGAAAGATTTGAGTTATGTCGTCATGTCATGTTAGCTCAATTGGTTAGAGCATACCCCGGCTCAAGGGGTCGCGGACGCGGACGCGGGTTCGAATCCCGCACATGACTTAAATTTTTCCTATCGTATATTTGTGATTTTGTAATAAGGATAGTTTAAAATTTGTATGTCCATACATTTTTGAGATAAACATGGCCGTTTTTGTATATTGTCTTCATTTTTCTCAGAAATACTTGGCCCTAAGAAAGGTTATTTCAGCTGCAGCGGCAAAGTGTTCTCCCAAAATATTTCGCTGTTAAGAGAAGAGTTCACGGAGCGCTTTCCATACAAACGTAGTTTCGTCATATTTTAAATACCAAGCGTTCAAACTCGGTGAAAATTTGCATGTATATATGCTTGAGCCTAATATCTATGCTTCTGGTTTGCCAGATTTCCGTAAAATTAAGTAATCACAAAAATAATTCGAATAAATCTTTTTGTATGTGACTTGTAGTTTTGACGTTTAGGGATATAAAATCGAAAAACTAGCCAACCAGAAGCATATATATTATAGCAATATGCGTACAAAATTTCACCGAGTTTGAACACTTGTTATTTAAAATATGACGAAACTACAAAGCAAAGCAAAGTATGGAAAGCGCCCCGTGAACTCTTCTCTTAATTGTCGGTTGCCGATGTGTCAAAATAAATTATATTTTCACGTAAAGAATATTTTCCTGACTTCCTGACAGACACGCTTATGGATGTACGAATAACTACATAACTTAAGCATCAACTGTCATTTGGTAACTCACTGATTTTGAAGCTAACCATTAGTACATATTAATGAAGTAAATTTACACGGAAACTATTTATTTGAACCAAATGTCGGATGTGTTGAATATTAGGTAACTTCCTTTGTTTTGTCAATAACAAACAACACCTGGGTAGTTCACATTATTTATCGCTTTATGGCTGTTATAGATGACAGAATCAACTGTTGACATGCATAAAAACTCGATAACATTAATTTCCGCATTGTTAATATGTTTCCTAGTAATGAAGACGTTATTATAGCACTTAACCTGACACCATCCGTCTCTCATACATATGTTATACCTAGCCTAGAATCAGCGATCCGCTGATAAATAAGCGTTTTAATGCCAGTAATTCTAGGTTAGCCTGAACAACGCCTTCGACCACATGATGTGGTCGACTATCCTAACCTACCATCAGGTGAGATACTGTTCAAAGGCTAGACTATCAGCTATTAAAAAAAATGCGTGTAGGGTAAGTTTTTTTATTGCTAATAGGCTAGCTTTTCTTATCACCAGGTGGTAGATCTCTTTAGCAAGCTTTTGTCTTGGTGGGTATTCCGGCAATGTCATATATTGCCTCGAAGTAATAGTGTGCAAACTACTCTGTTTAGGCGTGAGGGGCATTGTAGCACGTGAAATTACGGGTCGAACGGGACATAAGAACTAACGTCTCGGAATGACGAGCACAGTGCTGTGTCAAGCATATAGAAGGAAGGTGACACTGCAGCTGTAATGGACAGGCGTTGTACAATCACGTAGGTGACTTGTCCACTATCGCCTATTTTTAACAAGGTTGTAGACGGCAACAGGCTATACCCTGAAGGGAAATGAGTCTTTACCTAATAGCTGCCAGAAAACACCGTTATGTGTTTATCGAGATAATTCTTATCACGAATACTAGTTGAGGTAGCTAAGAAAACTTTCGCAAAATGAGCTATCACCATGCAAAGATAGGTTGAAGCTAAATCAGTCAACGACGCGGTTTGCTGCACTCATGACTATATCAAGAAAAACAGGTTCTTGTCTACATTGATGTTTGTTGCGCACTGTAGCCAAACTCATATAGCTATTGTGGCTTTGTTTTATTCGCCAAATCGCTGCCTAAATCTGGTAGAAACTGAACATGATAAGCGATTGTCAAAAATGTAAATTTGTGCTGACTTTATTTTGCTGACGTTACTTGAAGCTTGATTGAATTTACTAGTATAGTGCACTCAGTTCAATGTTAGTATAAAACTTTTGACGTTCTTTTCAGATGCGGCGACCTTCGCACAATGGGGTGTGGATTACGTGAAGCTGGACGGTTGTTACGCCTTACCAGCGGACATGGACCACGGTTATCCGGCGTTCGGCCAACAGTTGAACCTCACTGGAAGGCAGATGGTCTACTCTTGCAGCTGGCCTGTGTATCAGATCTATGCTGGTCTTCAGGTATCTACCTTTTTGAAAACAGTCGTTTTAGTAGTGATTTCTTAAAGAAACTTTAAATACACTGATATGGTTCGATAGATTAATTTGTATTTCGAATCAATAGTTGTTCAAGAGGGCAATTACTACATTAAAGTACACCATACTTATAAATATAAAACTTTTTGTGTGTGTATTTTGTTACCACTCACCTTCGAAAAGATTAGACAGATTTTAATGAACTTCTTTTGCAATTACGTAAGCGGGGTATTAACATGCCCCAAGTGCACTTGTACCTTCTCCAATAAAATCAGATACTCATGCCACCAGAGAGCACACCAAAAGGGTTGAACAACACAACCTAGTTCTAAATACCTAAATTCAACATGCCTATCCAGAACTAACAGTCGCTGTGGCTAAATTCGGTCACGACTACATCAGTTTCTGATTTTTACTAGGATTATCGAAGTGGTTACCGCAGGAGCGCGATATACCTAAGTAAACTCCACGCAGGCTAAGCCGCATACGGAAGCTAGAAATTATATATAATGTTTTAACAGAAATTGCAATACAGACAAGACGTGGCAGTTTTACTGCTACGCGTTGTTTATTATACATTTATATAAATAACGTTTATTTGATATTTTGCCATGCGATAAGGTAATATGTTCCAGGCTACTGTTTTGTGCTAGAGTATGACTAAGTCTACCTACCACACGACTAACTACCACAGAAAGATTAGCTGGAAATCTAAAAAAGGCTTGTGGCGCAAATATTTATTACATAAGGATTTTTAGTCTCACGGTAAAAGACTTCATTTAAAACTAGAAAATTCAATAGAATGTACCACATGATTCAATAGATTTGAAACCCCATTCGAGGCCTTCAGAAAGTAAGCACAAATTCCATAACAAGAGGCGAAAATTGAAGACCACTTAGGTATATTATCTATGACCATGATCTCATCTTATGGTTTTATTTCAGTAATGAAATGAATATTAGTTCGTTTCTTTTATCTTGAAGTGAACACAGTAGAATACAATAGGAATTTGAAAGCTTTTGTCTTGTAGTCAGGCCAATGTACTCCTAACAAGGTGTGAATATTGTATTGTATTTTAGGATATTATACAACTTGCTTTCATTAGTTTCGGAGCCTCTAAGAAAACTACTCTTCCACACTTGCGGCACTAATTGCGTGGTAACGTAGTTATTATTAAAATATATTCGCAACTAAGATTCTTGGCATAGTAACCCAAAAACAATATAGACTGAAGATTGTAATACATCGTTACATGAAATGTATATGCTTTGCTGATCGCGTCGCAAATTCGAAAGCGTAGTAGGTGCTGGACTGAAGATCAGCAGATTGAAAGCTGAACACCTGTACTGCGATTTTTTTGGTACTAGTTTTCCCTACGTAGCTTTAAATGTATACCTTCGAATCATTGATCCAAGCGACAGTAAAGAAAATAATAAATGCAGAATGGACAAAATGGAGGAGGTCTCCAGCAATACATTTGTTATGATCCATAGATGCTCATGAAGTGTCGGGTGCTTGTCATAGAGCTTGATTCTGAAATGTAGAAAATAGAGGTGACTGTAAGAAAAGTACAGTTTGCAGAGATCGGAATGATAAGTAGGAAGTATAAATGAATTAAAATACCTATATTAAAATAATAGCTTGGAAGTAGCACCAGAGATATAGGCATGTCATGAGTAGGGAACAAGTATTTTTTTTTTTTTTTTTTATGTTATAGTGACGGAACAAGCCCGAGGCCCACCTGATGTTAAGTGGACTAACCTCTGCCTATAACAGACGCATTTCGTCAACGACGAATTGCACTGTGCCCGTTACAATGAGACGTCCAGTTGTTAGGTCTCATTAGCCTGTAATTTTTCTGGCTCTCAAGGACTACTGCCGGAACACACCGTTAGGTGCTTGGCGACAGATTTTCTACTTGAGGGTACCTGGGTCGCTAGCCAGGCGGGCATTCGCAAAATGCCCTTCCATAATGCGGTGAAGCTCAAGCTCTGGGCGGGATTCGAACCATGGACCTGCTGCGCGGCAGTCCATAGCCAATGCCACTGAGCCATCACTGCTTCAAATTAAAAGATTACTTAAAAAGCGTTGAGTATGAATGTGATCGTCTTGGTGGGCACAGAAAGAGGAAGGTTGAAAAACATGTGGAACGACTGTATGAAGAATATGAAATTTTTAATTAAAGGTGTGGATGCCGTGATTGCACTGACCACACTTAACGCGAGATAAGGACAGGAATAAGAAAGTTGTACTCCCCAAAGCAGGTATACCCCAAATGTTTTGTGATAATTCAGTCAGCAATGTGAAACGTTCACCTAAATGATACTGATGGCTTGAAAACATACTTTTGTCAGGAAAAAGCGTTGTCAATTGTTTTGCCAATCATATGTGGACATCAAACGTGTCACGGCTTAGTTTTGTCGTTCTTACGTCAATTGAAAGAAGGAGAGTACGAAGGTGATTTAATTATTTATTATAACTCGTAATATCCAAAAAAAGGTCTTCTTATTTTATGTAAAACAAAATGTGTGAATGAAATGATTTTTTTTGCTTACTAGAGTGTCTCTCTTACTTCCACATATGTGATTGTTTTTAATTTTTTTTCTTATTCAGTAATAAGAAAATAATAGTTAACTATTCTTCATTTAGTATCGATCTTTCGCTGGATAACTCTAAGTCCTTATTAGACAATTTAAAAGCGTTGCAAATTTTAAAGCTCTTAGACTGCATCAAATAATAATCACTTCAACGTTTTCGTGAACACAGCCCCGGCAGATATCATAATAGGGCATCGTATTGTGAATCTTGTGTTTGAAGAAGAGTATTTTGGTTAATGGCTTACATATTATTTCATCGTATTATCATATTTAAATTACGATATCAAACTTTCAAATATTATTATTATTAATATACTATTTTAAATTCAATATATGTATATAACATTTAAAAATTTAATTTTGTTGTATGTAAGTGGGTATCTTACAGGCAAAAGTTCAAATGTAATAGCAATTGTATCGTTATAATTCCAGCCAAACTTCACATCAATAATAGAACACTGCAACTTATGGCGCAATTTCGACGACATTCAAGACTCGTGGGCGTCCGTCGAGTCTATCATAGACTATTACGGAAACCACCAGGACGTGATTGTGCCCAACGCAGGACCCGGTCATTGGAATGACCCTGATATGGTATGGACAAGTATTTAATTACTAAGGACATTCTTCTCAGTTTAATAAAACTGATCATATAACGCAATGGACAACATTCATTGCTTCTAAAGATGTTTCTGTTCCATACCGAGTTTTATTTTAAATTATTGCGACGGAATACGCTAGAGGTCCATCTGATGTTAAGCGGTAACCTCTGCTTATAAATAGAAAAATAAAATAAAAAAATCGGTTCAGAAATTATGATTTACTGTTTATATCTAAGTGCTGTGGATTTTGTTAGTAAATTAATAAATAATAAATTTATTTCATCTAATTGACGAACTCCACTGCGCCCATCAGCCTGAAGACACAGTTGTTAAGTCTAATGTGCCTGTTATTTCATAATTACTTAGTGGCCCTCAAAGGCTGCTGCCGTATATACTGGAGCTTGGCGACAGATTTTCTACTTGAGAGTGATAGCTAGGCGAGGGTTCGCAAAACTCCCTTCGACAATGAGGTGAAAGTCAAACTGACAGTAGGGATCGAACCATGGATTTGCGGCACTGCAATCCATAGCTTATACCGCGCGGCTATAATTGCTTCAAAATATGCCAGATTTATATATAATGCCATTTTAGTTAATGGTGATGACCGCTTGAGCTAACATGACAATGACTCATAACTCCATTTTTTCCTCTCGTTCTTTATTTAACCATCGTATTGGGATGGAGCGACACGTATAGTTCAACCTACGTTGTACTACAAACAAGACCAATTTTGCTATTGGTTTTAAACTTGTAAATGATGATGCAACCTTATAATTTTAATATTGTTATGTTTGCAATAACGCCTGCCCGGCGGATTACATTTTTCTCTCGTAAATTTGTAATTTAATCCGCCGAGCAGGCGTTATTGAAAACATAACAATATTTAAAATAGTGTATCTTTGGCTCTTATAGTTAACAAACACATTTTTATAATTCTAAACTTATGAATTTATTGGCAAATATCCCCTTTATAGAGGAGGCTGTCTTCAGCAGTGGACGATCCGGCTGATACAGTACAGTACAGAATTTATTAATTTCTTTTCGATACCATTTTCCTACCTTAGTAACCATAATATTCGATGATCAAATGCGACTTGCCTACTGTTTATTTTTTAAGCACCACTACAACTTCTTACGATTAGTGTTAGGTTTTGATCTACTATCTAATTCAGGTAAGTGTACTTAACCCAGTCCATTTCCCTATTTCAGTTGATCATCGGCAACTTCGGTTTGTCATACGAGCAGAGTAAGACGCAGTTTGCGATTTGGGCGATTCTTGCGGCGCCTCTTCTCATGAGTGTGGATTTACGGACCATACGCCCGGAGTACAAGGCTATACTACAGAATAAGAAGATTATAGACGTCGACCAGGACCTGCTTGGGATCCAAGGCAGAAGGATATATAAGGTAAATAGACATCTATTACCCTTAAATAACAATGTGTTTACAATTAGTGCAGTATGAATAGGTTCGCGAAGTCTTTGATTTTTGTAGCTTCCCTTCTAATGAGTGTAAAGTTACGGAACATACGCGGGCAGTGCAAGGAATAGAAGATAAAAGAAATCTATCAATTGAGTTCCAAGGGTAGAAAATATAAATAGTTTCTATATCGTTAGCTTCAAGTGTCTTCATAGAACGATTCATAGAGTTAAATATTTTATGATGAGATGTTATGATGCTTATTTTTAGACCAAACATTTTGTTGCACTTTGGTATAGATAAAGATAGCCCCGGTGCTGATAAAATATTTCAGGATATTTTAAATAGTCAATGGCCAAATTGGTTGACAATATTTACAGATGCTTCTAAATTAAATGATAATGGAACAGTCGGTGCAGCCGTTTGGATTCCCAAATATAAAATTGTACTAAATTATAAATGTCAACCTGGTACATCAGTATATGCTGGTGAATCAGTTGCTTTACTAGAGGCAGTAAAATTTTCAGAATCGCACAAATTGAATAAATGTATATTTTTTTCAGATTCCTTTAGTTGTTTACAAGACACAAACAAATCCCCATTTCGATGTAAAGATATGTTACATCTCAATCTTAAAATAAGGGAAATTCTATATAATTGTAACTGTTCAGGCATTGAGATAGTTTTGGCCTGGATTCCAGGACACTGCGGTATTGAAGGCAATGAATCCGCTGATTATTATGCTAAACACACATTAATAAAGACAGGCCATTAAATAACAGCATTTGCTCTTGGGACTCATTATCTGATGGCCCCCAACATTTGGAATAGTATCTTGAAACATTGAGGTATACAAATGTTTATCCATGCTTAGGAAGGCCCTTTAGACTGACAATGGCAGCAATTCTGTTGTACGATCACTAACTATACTAACTAATTAAAAAGTCCTAATTTTAGTTTACGGATTTCTAAAAAGTCATTCTGCTGTTACCTCGATTTAAATTTAATACAGCAAATTATCAATACTAAATATAATTCACTTTGCCGCTACTCTACGCTAGATGGCGCACGATTCGTGTTGTTTTGTAAAATTGTTTTGTCTTTGATACCTGCTTTTTACCTATGGAACTTTGTTTATTTTCGAAACTATCGAAACCTGTTATAAAGCCCATAAATAATGATTTTGCCACGGTGCTTGGCAGAGCAGCTGCAATAGGTCGCTTCGCAATCTCGAAAGCCTAAGTTCAGTAACAGTATCTACTGGTGATTTCATATAAAAATAATAACAAAGCACATAGCTGTCCGAAGTCTATCTAATAAAAGTGGGTATTACACATAACACATCTGCCACCCCTCTGGGTATCCCCCTGGGTCAGGTGTGTAAAGATTATATAAATCGAAGTTTGCCTACAAGCTTTTTCTCTAGTTATGCTTTAGAATTACCGAAAAATACAATCCTTTCCGGAGAACCCAGGAGTCTAGCAACCACATAGCTGCATGCTCCATTGTTTATCTGACCAAGAAAGCCGTGATTATGATAAAATCCGCAAAAAATATATTAATTGGAGAACATTACAGCTTTAGTCAACACCAATTTACATGTTTATTAATTTTAGGTTAAATTATCTATGATTCCACCTAATCTGATTAAATGATGGTACAACAGAATAGCATATATAAAATATGCAAGTTTTAGTAAGTTTAGTAACTTTAATAAATTAAGAGTGTATTAACTAAACTATGGCGCCAACAGAATAAGGATTATTCATTTGACATTTCTAAATGTAATTATACACAATTTTAGTTAGTTTTTTGCCAACAGAATTACTACCAATACCAATGTCATCTGAACGTAAAATACATAATTCTCATATTACCAAAACGGTCTTCAAAACGCGAGTGAATAGATATCTTTTGGCTAAGTGCGCTCCATCATTGACCGCACCATCACTTAACATCAGGTGAGATAGCGGTCAAGTGCTACCCACTTCGGTATAAAAAAAACGCTAACTGTGCAAAACAACAATAAAGGGCTTAGCAGGCTAAGGAAAGACGTGTGGCCCCTGTGAGGAATAGTTGAATTGGTGAATGTCAATTGTTTGTCCACTCATAACTAGTAATCACCCCAACTTTCAGCCCTCTCTTGAACTGTCACGAGATACGAGTACTGTCAAAAATGAGTCTTTGAATTATTTTTTTTCAAACTCGTGTATCTCCTATACAATAGCAGCTAAAGCATCGAAACAAAATCACAGCTACGTAGTTTGAGTAGGAGTATATCCTGTAATTTTTATGATATTTTATACGTGTAAAATAAAATAAATAATTGTCAATTTATTTATTGACAGCTCTTTTCAACAGGTTTTTTAAGTACAACTATGAAAAAGTCATATAACTTACTTATAGTAATAGCTACTATAGCATACGCAAAATCAATCTTTGTTGCAACACTTGAATCCCTCTTCGTAAATAATCATTAAATACTGTTATTTCCAGCACCGCGGCATCGAGATTTGGTCTCGTCCCATTTTACCGATACAAGGACAGTACTACTCCTACGCCGTTGCCTTCGTGAACAGACGAACGGACGGCACGCCTTCCGACGTCGCCGTGACTCTCCGGGAGCTGGGGCTTAACAACCCTGCTGGTTATAGAGTTGAGGTGAGTTCGGCTCCATTGATTTCATTCCATTCCGTCGTCATTCACAATCAGCTGATTCTACTGGCTATAGAATTCAGGTAAGTACTGTAACAGCCAGAATGTCCTCTTCTGAACACAGCCTCTTAAAGGGAGATTTGCTATAACTCCCACACCTGGGTAAATTTGGTTTTGCTTTATATGAATTTCTCCACGCTTGGCACAAGCTGGCGTCTTGGGGATCACAGTGCAAGATAGCAGTTTGTGAGAAGGCGCTGCTGCCCACCTTCCGATATTTTACCTTTAGTTGCCTCTTACGAAACCCACAGTAACCATTGAGGGGTGACATTCTAGACCGGCACCCTACGGGGTCAGGTAAGTACAGCTCCTTCATTTTCTTTCCTTTCCCGGTTATTGCGATTTGCGTAGTTATACAGAATCTGAGATGGAGATACTAAAACTTTCTTTATATATCGGAATAACCAAGGAGGGGATAAAATAAATACTTGAATTTAATTTAGTCCCTCCTACGACGAATTAGCATTACAATTCGACGGAACAACGCAGCAAGCATGCTGGGTCTGCTGCCAACCAGCACTTTGGCCTGTATCAGCTGATAGTTTTTTTATCTTGTTGGAACAAGCACGAGGCCCACCTGGTGTTAAGTAGTAACCTCTGCCTATAACAGATGCGCCCATCACCCATAAAGTTACATAGTCTTATGTGCCTGTAATTTTACAGGCACTCGTACTCTTCAAACGGGAACAAGTGATTTGCTCATCTCACTTACAATTTTGTTAGACAATAAGGCCACAGGTTACATAATACATATATAAATCTATTTTTATATGAATTGGTGAGAAACTGTTCGCAGAAAATGCATCACACATTTAGCCTCATTTTGCTCTGAACTATTAACTAGGCGAATGAGCGAGTTGCTATCCTATCACAGCCTTTTTATATTATGTGGCACAGCTTATATTTTAACGATTATTTTTTGTCTAGGATTTGTACGAAGATGTGGACTACGGAGTGCTATCGCCGCAGACGAAAATTAAAGTGAAAGTGAACCCCTCAGGTAGAAAGTAGCGCATATGATAATCATGTTGGGTGTGGTAGTCATTGCTTTATTTTACCTTATCTATATTCACCATAATCACATCAACCGTAATGTACACCGTTGAAGATAAAGGTCTTCAGCTCCACAAAGGTTTTCTAGAATCCCCACGCTTGGCAGGCATCTTGTGGACATGATAATCATGTTGGGAGTGGTAGTCATTGCTTTATTTTACCTTATTTTTATTCATCAGCATCACATGAATCGAAACATCCACTTTACCGTTAAAGATAAAGGCCTCTAGCTCCACAAAGGTTTCTACAAACATAGGAAGTGTCTGACAAGCTAGGCTTCGGCCGCTAACTACTTAGCTGCTGAAAAGTGAAAATTCGTCTAATGTAATAGGAACCTAGTCTATTGCCACATACCAGATACAGTTTTAAATTCCAGATTACATCTGTCAATTTCTTCGTCCGTATAAAAACTGAATAAGTGTTTGACATGGGGTATGACCCCCGGAACTGGAGGTTATAAAGCGACTCCAACGCCACTCAACCAGCCAGTATGGTTTTTAATCTCTGGTGACAAGAATGGCTCTTTTTTAAAGTATGAACATAATTGTTTACTATTGAAATACTTCCTCTGCCTTGATTTGCATATGTTGACTACGTGGTAACACTACACCGCTATAAAAATACTACCTAATCATCTTAAAAGCTCAAATTTTAGAGTCAGAGCGTGGCAGCAGTGTATATGTATATTTTTACAATTTTTAATTTTGACATTAACAACGAATGTCTATTTTGCACGATCTTTTTCCTATCCTATGTTAACTGAACACCTCAACCACGCTTGCTTTATATAGGTAGTTTATCTTTTTGTAGGATATATTAGCAAATGGACTCGTAGTTCATACATTTGTCATTAAGTAAAGATTAATTGGATTTTTTTAACATTATTTACGCCGTTACAGTCAAGCACCCCAGTCGGGTAGAAGTCGTAATCAAGTCATGTTTTAGTAAGCTGGTGGATGCATTACTAAAACTCCATAGGGAAATAAGCACGAAAACACGAACATCTTTAGTTTAAGCTTATACTATTTGCTTTTACTTGTGCATGTTCAAGAACAATTAACAGCTAATAATAATAACAAATATTTTTAAAATATTTTATGAAAACATCAAATTAATATTATAATAAAACACTTAAAAAATACAAAAATTTCTCGATCGTGCGCTCGTAGAGTCAAGACGTCCTGAGGATGCTTCGTGTAGAAGCGAAACGCGTCGAAAATTCTTCCGGTTTGGCTGCTTGGCGTTTGTGACGTCACGTCGGCTTAACAGGAAAATTAGGCGGAATTGTCACTAGATATATTTTAGTAATTTTTAAGTGTTTTGTTAAATATTAATTTGATGTTTTCATATAATATTTTAGAAATATTTGTTATTATTAAATATGGATTTCCGCAAAGTAACGCCTGAATCTATTGATTATCTTAACAGCTAATAACATTAACTAAGTTATTAATAATTCACCATTATTACACATGAATGCTGGTAAAAACGTACATTTTGGAAAATAACACAGCAAAACTGGTATCACTTTACAGTCTTCTGCCGAAAACTTTTAAATTTGGAACCTCTTTTGAATGCTGATTTGTTGTCTGTATCTTTCAGGTGTTGTGATCCTTCGAGCGGATGCCCAGCCTTCGTTAGCATACAATGCGATACCGACGCGGACGCCCTACTCACCCTTCAATGACGTATTCAGATTAACTAAGAAATAGAATCATCAACGCAACGCGAGTGAAAACATACCAACGCCATCTGTCAACCGTCTTTAGACAACTTTTGAACAAACCAAGATCTAGAAGTACAATATATATCGTCGTTATCTGAATCTTTTTTTGAATATTGAGAGTTTCTTTGCAGTGTGACAGTTTTATTGTGATCCTTTCAACGTCAATGTAAGAACTTGATCTTCTTCTTCTTTAGATAGCTTTTAAACGCTGCTTGACGTTTTTCTGCCAGTGTCAGAGTGTGGCCAATGTACGGTTTAAATGAAAAAGAAATTTAAAGAATTTGTTTTAGATTTGATTTCCCAGTTTTTTTTAATATTAAGAGGTAGGTCAAAATAAAATTGTTGGACTTTGTGTGAAAGATAGTTACCAATCGGTATTCCAGTCTTGCCTTGTAGGTTTACAATTTTATTTATGTTTCTCACTATTGTGATCGATCGACATGTGAAGTTATTTGTGGAGAATTGAATTATTGCCATTATGTTGTACCTAGGATAAGTATGTACATTTTAGGTGCCTGTAAATGTAAGTTTTTCGTAGTGAACACAATAAATGAATAATTTACTTATAGTTTGATGTTTAATTTCCTATAACATGCATCATTACAGAATATAAACTTACTAGCTATAATAGAAGCTATAATAGATATCACATAAAAGTGAAATGAAATTTTCGTATAAATCATGAATTGATGTTTTTAAAATATATTTCATTATTAAGCCTCGTGTCACGTCCCGTGTATTTAAATGCAGAAATGGTGGAAGCTATATTTTCTTCTTCAATGATGTTGACACTCCTGTAACCAAAGATATTGTGTGTAAGTTATTTGATAAAAGCCGAAAATGAAATCATGTCATCCATAGTGGTATCTATATAATATACTAGCGGCCCGCTCCGGCTTCGCACGGGTATAAAATATATAGCCTATGTCATTCACTGAAAAAATGATTAAAATCGATCCAGTAGTTTTGATTTATTCATTATTGCCCGTGGCCCGCACGCGTTAAATTTAGAGTAAAACAATTCTTCTTTCCCTAAACCATGAAGATTTCCTGCTATCTTTGGAATATCTAAATTCATACACTACATTTTTTCTTATTTACCTTTTACATTTTTACACTACTACACGATCCCGCCGCCCCGGCCGGCCGGAACCGCCGCAAACGCTACGTCCCGCAATTTTTAAATCTGTATTATCTTTGAAAATATTCATTTAAATCATATGCTGTATAGATCTATATTAAATCAACAATGTATTTAAAATATTTAATTAGATAAGGATTAATTCTGTATTGGTTAAAATCCCTTCGAAAAATAGCCATTATTTGCCGTAAAAAGTAAATGACAAAAAAAAAAATGTGGGATATCCATAAGAGATAGACATATACCATAGTGGAGTTTTCTGTAGACCTTTTCAATGTGTACAATACTTAGTACATTATTTTCATAAATCACGTAGGGTTCAGCCTGCATTTGCAATGTAAGCAGAAAAAATGTAATTATTTACGACATCACATTAGAAACCACAAAAATAACCGTATTTCTCCACTATTTAATGGATGATATTACACATATAAACCTTCCTCTTGAATCACTCTATCTATTAAAAAAAACCGCATCAAAATCCGTTGCGTAGTTGAAAAGATTTAAGCATACATAGGGATATAGGGACAGAGAAAGCGACTTTGTTTTATACTATGTAGTGATGATAGGTAGTTGCATAAAAATAGCCTCAACCACGGATATATGGGAAGCGTGGCACGTATCTTTTTATTTATTTATTTCGTACACAACACAAATTACAATCATAACAAAATACGTAAACATACTTAAGGTTCAGAACTAGATTATAATCCAAAACATGTGTACACAAGGAAAAAACGAGTTGTGGGGAGTTTGAGGTGAATATTAAATAATTGTATTACACAAAGAAATATTAAAAACTTGCAGACTATGCACAACCGCGATGAATTTCGCTGGGATGCACGTTAAGGAATGCCTATGCATGCCGCGGCATGCATAGGCATTCCTTAACCTGTGTTTGGACTTGGAGCAACCAGACTAAACCCAGAGTTTGAGGCTGATTTAAGGAGGTTAGTAAAGAGAATATCTTTGACCGTTCTAATATATAAATTTAGAGTAAATATGTATCGCCAGCATGCGGTCAAACCGAAACTATAAACGAGATAATTTACCTAATTGGTTAGTGCAAGTATGCAATATAAAGATGACCACAAGTAACCGTAAAACCAGAGTTTTACATAACTTGGAACATAATAAAACTGAATTCTTCTTAAGACTGAATATATGGAAATTTGTCAACATCTTTTTTGTTATTGCTATTTACACAGGAAAATTAGGCGGAATTGTCACTAGATATATTTTTTATATTTTTAAATGTTTTATTAAAATTTTAATTAGATGTTTTCTTAAAATATTTTGAAAATATTTGTTATTATTAAATATGGATTTCCGCAAAGTAACGCCTGAATCTATTCATTATTGCTATTTAGGTTAGCCTTTGACCACATTCGCATCTGATGGTAAGTGATAATGTGGTGGGAAGTGTTAAACAAATTTTTAAATTGTTTACCTTTTTAATCGTAATCCTTCGTTTATTACATTACGCTCTGTGGTAGTTTCAAATAGTTCTTCAGAGTCAATCTCAATACCAAGCATATCATTATGAAATTTCTTATCACTTTTGTTTTCTAAAAATATAAACTCGTTACGGTCTTCTTCTTCAGATGAAAATATAAATGGGTTGGGTTTATTTACTGCTTTTTGATTTTTATGTTTAATTTCATCTATTGATTTTTTTTTAATATTCATTTGACTTTCTTCAGTTAAATACATGTCTGTTTCAGGCTCTTTATGATATTCTGTGGTTGTATCATAATTTTTACTCAGTTTATCAATGAATTTGTTAGTATTTCCTTTTATCGAATCATGAATTAAATCTCTTGATATATTCTCCGTATTTTTATACCTTCCATTTGTGCGTGACTGGATCGTAAACGTCCTTAGTTTCATTATAGGTTTTCTACTCGTCAGTCGTGTGGTTGCCAATGTTACAGTTTTAGCTCTTGGTGTTACAAGTGGCATCACAGTCATCCTGGTCATCATTTTATTTTTAGAAGAGGAAGTGTAAGCTTTATCTCCGTATGGTTTTGTTGTCACGACAAATTTGAGTTTATTTCTTGGAAACATGGGTAGCTGACGACGCTGTTCTGCATTTGTTTCTTTCAATTCTGACGATGACGAATTATTATCATTTTCTTCGATGACGGCAGTACATATTGTCACTGTTATCATATGGCATATAAGTAGATACTGCAAAAAGATTAAAACATGATTAATATACCTCATCTAACAGGACAAACGTCTTCTCCTCAGTACGTCGTCGTCGATAATCTATCGTGATTTCGACAGGTTTAGGACAATTAATTTTGTTTCGTACAAGGTTAAGATGTTGTTCAGGTAACTCAGAGTTAGCCTGAACAACATCTTCACTTACTATAACTACATAAAATAGATCATTTTAAAGATTCAAGTCTTCTCTATGGGTACTATATGCTAATTAATTAAATCGCACACCAGCAGCCCATTGAATGAGTTCGCACTCATTCAAGTGGCACACAAGATGTGGGCCCTAATATCCCGGGTTGTGAACGCAATGCAATGCCGTACAGTACATTGATGTACTCTGAACGATCTTTACTGTAATGGGCAGTGTCAAAATGCAATGTAGTATGTAACATTGACATATTCTGAACGATCTCTAATGGACACAGGGTTACATACTTAAAATGCAATATAGATCCTACAATATGCAGTACATAGTATAGATCGTACCGAACACGTCAATGTTCTGTACGATCTACAATACAATACAAAACTCTTTATTGTTTACCACGCTAATTTACACTTTAGAGTAACTAACATACTTTTCTAAGGTAGTACAATGAGCGGTCTTATCGCTGTGTAGCTATTTCTTCTAGACAACCTTTGGATGGACAGAAACAAGAGAAGAGATAGACGGTGGTGAACAATAAATATAGTTTAAATGAAAACTATGTTATAGAACATATACTTATCATTTCATATTATATTATATAAATAAAAACACAAACTTAATACATACAAGCATAACAGATATATATGAAACTATTATATACATAATAAATAACTACAAAATTAATAATACAATACATAATTATTAACATGAAATATATACAAATAAATACAGTGTTATATACTAGATAAATAGTGATTTTTTACCATATTTGTGAAAATGGTAATAGATCTATACCGTAATGAACAGGGGTAACATCTCTACATCCGATGTTGTACAGACCTGTGATGTTTTCTGAACGGGTTTACTACTTGATTTCGTATGTCATAACGATGTCATAACGATAAACTGTAATGAACTGAAACAGCCCTGAGGTGCAGCAGACATTGCTTGAATAAGAACGACTAGGCAAGCACCGATTTGTTTGTTTCACCGCTCTTTCAATCATTATGAGATTCTTGCTCTTTAAATATAAAAATAATAAGATGATATCCCATAAAGATAATTACATCAGAAGTTAACAAGTACATAAAGTCTCAGGCAGATAATGCATTTCTATACAGAGTACCAAGACTTCCTACTGTGATACTTTACTGGACGGTCTGCTCTCATAGAACTCATTGGAATGGAGTAAATTTGCTAGTAATAAATTTTTATATGACAGACTAGTGACAGAGAGTGTCGCCAGACATGCGTGGGGACCATGGCTTAACTCATGCAGCTTCAGAACATTTTGCGTATAATCGCATAGTTAGCTTCCAACTAGAAAACCTCTCGCTAAACGCGTAACGGAGTGATCCACAGCGATCGTTGAGGGTCGTTCTCATTCTAGGCTTAGCTTGAGAATATTTTCGATCACATAATCAGTTACCAACAGGTCGAAAACTAACCTATAATTAATTTAAATATTTAATAATGGAACTTACCAACAAATATCTCTCCATTTTATGATTAAATGTATATAACTTGTGAACTCGTAAATTATATCATAGAAACATCTCCAAGTATATTTATTGTCCACAATCACGACCCACGAGCTACTATCAGGGAATAAATGAAAATTGCAACAATAATGTTCCACAGTACTTAAAAGTACTACGATAACGATGTCATTATTAATTTCTATAGAAAGTTATCGTCATGTTTTTTGCTTATGAGCCAAGTAATCACTAATGAGTTCCCTGAGGCTTATCCTATCCTTGAGGACTATAAGTAATTGGTACTATTAAAATAAAAATAGATTACCCTACTGATATTTCTTAAACAGCGAAAGTTTGTAAGGGTTTATGTGGATGTGTGTACCCTGAGTAGAGAGAAGTGCTTACAACTACACTAAAAATATGGACGCGCTCTTGTGTGTGGAAAGGTCCTAGTGGTGCCATGGTTAAAATAGCTTTAACAGTAACACTATTATTATTATAACTGAAAGGCTATCTTTTGACCACTATCTCACCAGATACTAAGTGATGATGTGGTCGAAGATGTTGTTCAGGCGAGTTAGCTAGCCAGACGAGCATTCGTAAAATGCCCTACCACCATGCTGTAACGACTACCATCCTAAGACAATAACTGGGGAATGACGGCTGAGCGTGCCCTCCGAAGCACGAAAGCGCTCAGTAATAATGTCACTAGCGGTCACCTATACAAGTCATGACCGCGGCGGATGTTAACTTAGCTGATCGATGATACATAATGTACATACATATACTTAGGATTAAGTAATTGATAAGGAAAGTCATGTGTAATTAGTCATTACGCGCTCGTTCCTTTATATAATCTGCGCCTTTGCGTTTCTCAGAAGCTATACCTTGTCCATAAAATATTTTGTAGACCAAAGAAATGGATATTTTACATGGCGGTAGAGCGTTTTGCGAATGCCAGACTGGGTAGCTACCAGCCTCACATAGAAAATCTGTCACGGGGCATCCAATAGGGTAAGCCGTTAGCTTTCTTTTAGATCCAGTTCTCGTTCTCCATATCACCACTTACTATCAGATGAGATTGTGGTCAAAGGATAGCCTATCAATATTACGAAAAATCAAGTCTTATAAATCATCAAACTGAGCTAATTATACACGGACGATCAGTGGGCATGAGCATGTATCAAGTATATGTGACAAAATACCTGACGATAACTTTCTGAGTGCCTTATTCAGATTTTCTTAATATGTGGTGGTTAAAGTAGCTTAAATAAATATAATTCGTTAGTTAATACGTTAAATCGGTTCAGTGCATATTGTATAAAGCCTTTTAAAAGAGGGTTGAAAGTCTCAGTGACAAAAAATAGTGGTCAAGTAGTATGTTTATATGCATGAGAATAAAAACTCAGTACGGCATCAAGTTTCAGTCCGTGATCAATCACTATGTATCAAAACATACGAATAATTTAAGTCTACAGTAAGTTACTACTAGTGTCACTTACGTCATGTTTTTTTAAATGTTATTGTAATGGAACAAGCACGATGCCCACTTGATTCTTGACCTGATGTTAAGCGGTAACCTTTGCCTATAATAACACTTCGCCCGGAGCCTTGAGACATACAGTTGTTAAGTCTCTTGTGTCTGTAATTTTAATAGTTCTCAAGGACTGCTGCCGGAACACACTGTTAGGTACTTAACAACAAATTTTCTACTTGAGCTAGCCAGGTGAATATTCGAAAATGCCTTCCCACCATGCGATAAGCTCAAGCCAGCGCGGTGGGAATCAAACCATGCACCTGCGGCATCGGCATCCATAGCTATTACAGCTCGGCAATCATTACTTCAAATGCTGTTAAAATATAAAGGTGGTAAGATTGCTGCTGAGGAAAATTTCTGGGTATACGTATGCACCACCACCTGGTTTTAAACGCCAAGCAGCATATTCTTTCTTAGCAGTGTTCTGGATTAAAGGTAAAATAAATAAGAGGGACGATACTCAATAAAATCACCTATCAGCTAGCAATGCCTGTTATGGAACTGTGTAAACCTGTTATGGAGTTCAGTACAAAGGACTATAACAATCGTATTATGATGTTTATTGGCTAAAAAAATGAGTACAGACCTACCAACTTATCTGTTCAGGTGGCAGAAAAAAGAACTACAACATTCCATCAAATTGTGACAGTTTGTAGTTGATTTCCTTGACCAGTAGCACCCTCGAGAACTGCACAGTTAAGTTGGTGGTACTATAATGACCGTTGTGCTAATATCGAATATAATAAAACATACCTTGAAATAAAGCTGATCAAAGATATAAGCTTGTTAGGTGGCAGATGAACTAATTCTGCACATAAAAAGAATGAAATATTTTTAAATAAAAATACTTTTTATTTTCAAATTTACTAGGACATACAAACAACATCATTACATTCAACATCATTAGATTCAATAAAATATACACTTATTACAAAGTTCATATTTCGTCCGTTATCTTTGAACCATTTATTTTTCACATACGTATAAATAACTTATCACCGGACATTCACCCAACACATATACTGGAAGTACCTAATAGTAGAATGTACCTACCTAGATAATACAAATGTTTCCAATAAAACAAGATAAATCACGTTAAGAGACCAGTAACTTCAAACTGAGGCAGGTGATGAATGGTGTTTCTAAAATCAGGCACTGCACAGCAAAAAGTGTAGCCCTCATGAGCGTTATTAGGATGCCAAGTAAGCCAATACAAGTCCAAAGTCCTTCTACAAAGATCTTCGCAGAATGTTAAATCCCTGAACTCATTTTCACTGTAGTAAGGGCCATTTACGCCAATGAACGCTAATCCACGCTTTTTAGATGGCTCATAGACAACCTTGTAGTAATATAAAGGCACTGGTATGACTGGATTGTTATTTTCATCTGTATGGAGGTGGATATCCACCTTATTTCCGTATTGATTGAGAAGCTGCGTAACTCCATACGTGCCCGTGTAAATGACTGCATCTAAGCCAGCATCGTGGATATACTTCCTCAAATCTACTTCTAGAGTATTCCAGTTACCGCTGTTGAAGCCGTACCATTGAGGAGCACAGTTCACATAATGGAATGTAGCTCGTTCTCCAAAGGCGAAAACGAAGTCTGTTTTAGCAGCTAAATGACCACGTGATAAAAATTCTGATTGTGTAATGTAACTGTCTATTATATTTCCAACTTGCTGGTGAACAGCCGCCTTTTGTCCTCGAGGTGAAAACAAGGAGTCGACTGGCACGTATCCATAAACATCATTAGCTATAAAGAAGGGTCTGTCTACTCTAGTTTGGAACATATGGTTGTAAGGCCGCTGTGTATACTTGGAATAAATTGGATTTAAGGTCATTTCATTAAAACACGACTCGTATAGGGCGTAAAACTCACCCTGAACCTCGTAACCGACTTCAAAAATGCGGTTTCCTTCAAAACATGAACGATTGGTCCGTTTACTTAAATAATTTGGGGGTGATGGGCACCGAAAAGAGGAGAAAGATGCAGGAGAATTAAGCCATTGATCATTTCTGAAATTTGCTCCACCGACACAGGTTACAGTTGCCGTAACCTGATCTTGGATTTTATTCGGATGATATATATATCCTGCTCCTTCACAACTCAGAGTTAGTGTGGCTCCATACTCCAAAATAATATTGCCATTGGCTTCATTTGGTACTAGAAAATCACCATTCTTAAGTATTATTGGCAAAGGTTCACCGAAATGCACTCGGGAATTTAGCAAGCATCTTTCTCCCTGTTGTATATTAAGAGCACATAAAATTAACAATATATATTTCTTAATCATGCTCATTTCACTGAAAATTTAGTTTTTATCTAAAAGCTAGTTTTACATTTTTACAAACACTATGAAATTTTAAAGCATTAAAATGCTTTGACCAATTGAATGACGTTCGACTTGACAAACTTATTTTAGCTCGGATTTTGCTAACAATCTCTGGAAAATTAATAGAGAATGCTTTTATTTTCAAAGAAAGTGGCGCTTCATTCTTCAATATTCGAACTAAATTTGACAAGTAAACGGTGCATTCCGGAACAAAAACAAATTTGAAATGTTATATCTACCTCTGTGTATAAAGAATCCTTTTTATATGGATTTCGTTATTACTAAAATATTACTACTCTACTCTACTACTAATATAAACATCATCAAAGCAAATAGTATGAAATCTAAAGGTAGCAGTCGGATTTTGGCGGCTCATGTCACTCACGACCCGACGGCGGCTGTAACTGATTGCTGCGGCCCGGTGTTTTTTCTCTCTATGGCTGTCTTACTGCCACTGCAACATTCGTTCACACATTATATATGTACATAGACAAGCAACATTCGGATAACCGCTGCCGTGCCGCGAGTAGCAAGCACTTGTATACAGGCAAGATTAGCTTTTTTTTTTATGTTATTGTGAAGGAACAAGCGCGAGGCCCACCTGATGTTAAGCGGTATCCTCTGCCTATAACAGATGCATTTCATCACAAGTGACGAACTGCACTGCGCCCATCACCTTGAGACATACCTGTTAAGTCCCATTTTGCCTGTTATTTCACTGGCTCTCAAGGACTGCTGCCGGAACACACCGTTAGGTGCTTGGCGACAGATTTTCTACTTGAGGGTGGTCGCTAGCCAGGCGGGCATTCGCAAAATGCCCTTCCACCATGCGGTGAAGCTCAAGCTCTGGGCGGGATTCGAACCATGGACCTGCTGCGCGGCAGTCCATAGCCAATGCCACTGAGCCATCACTGCTTCAAAATCTGATTCAATAGGGAAGTGTGTGAACAAAACTAAGCTCATACATAAATCGAAACGGCTAATGAAGCAGTGATGGAGGATGAAGTGCACTTCATGAACGGTGCTAATAATGACGCTGTTAGGTACTTTGATTCGAGCATCATATAAAGAATGATTTTATAAATATATGAATTGAATATTCGTCATAAGTGATAATTAGATTCATTAAGTAACAAGCAGACTACCAGATGTTAAGCGGTATCCTCTGCCTATAACAGATGCATTTTATCACAAGTGACGAACTGCACTGCGCCCGTCACCCTGATACATACAGTTGTTGTCATCATGTGCCTGTAATCTTACTGACTCTCAAGGACTGGAACACACTGTGAGGTGCTTGGCGACAGATTTTCTACTTGAAGGTGGTAGCCAGGTGAGCATTTGCAAAATACCCTTCCACCATGCGCTGAAGCTCAAGACCGCGGCGGGATTCGAACCATGGACCTGCTGCGAGGCAGTCCACAACCAATGCCACTGAGCCATCACAACTTTTAAAAATTTTCAGTTTGGTTTATTTCTTGTCATTATATTGCATAAAAATTACCTTTAAAGTACTTAACACGTACGGTAAACAAATTTACTGAATTATAAGAAAATATAAAACTTTAAAATGGCAGCCCTGACAAATTGCTATTATAGGTATACATGTCAACATATTCACAACTGGCGAAAATCCGCGCCAGGAAACGTGCCTAGAAACACTTAGATTTTATGTTTTCCCGTTACCATTCGCCTTAAGGAATATATTTTCGTAACTAGCACTTTTATACTTTTTAATCGTCATATTTTAAATACCTACTTTCTAATTAACTATTTCGGAAAACAATATTTCTTTGAGATTTGATGCGATTTACATTTTTCATGTAATGGTAGGTACTGTATTCTATTCAATAATTCAATGCGCCTAGGAACTATTATTTGAATACAATTAAATGCATAAACACACAAAGTTAATGCATTTGTAATGGTTTTCATCGTTCCTAAATGGCGATCTATACCTACCTAAAAATATAAGGGAAATGTTATAACTTAGAACTAATAACTTTAGGGTACCATATTATGTGCCATGTTTTGTTTGTATGAGTGTCCTTTACCCAAATATACTATATTCATCGTGCGCGGAAACATAGCTAAATAATCAAAATGGCGGCGGGTCGATACGCGACAAAGTCTCCATCACGTTCAGATTTTATAAATATAGGACTTCAAATGAAAACCAAAAGGATTAGGTTATTTTTAATGTTTGATAGGTTAGCCTTTGACCACTATCTCACCTGATGGCTAGTGATGATGTGGTCGAAGATGTTGTTCAGGCTAACCTAGAATTATACTGGCTCTCAAGGACAGCTTCCCGAACACATCGTTAGGTGCTTGGCGACAGATTTTCTACTTGAGGGTGGTAGCCATCCAGGCGGGCATTCGCAAAATGCCTTACCACCATGCTATAACGCCTGCCATCGTAAGACGACAACCGGGACCGACAGCTTAACGTGCCCTCCGAAGCGCTCAGTAGTAGTGTCACTATGGGTGACCGCACCCATCCAACTCATGACCGGGTCCAACCTTTTTTTTTGCTGATCAGTTAAGAACAGGTAAACTTCGCTACGAGCGCTTCAAAACTTGTATGTTCAATAATCACAAATATTTTTTAAAATATTTTAAGAAAACATTAAATTAATATTTTAATAAAACTCACGTCAGCCGTCACGTCGGCTTTAACAGGTAAATTAGGCGGAATTGTCACTAGTTTTTTTTTTTTAATATTTTAAGTGTTTTATTAAAATATTAATTTTATGTTTTCTTAAAATATTTTAAAAATATTTGTTTTTAATTCATATGGATTACCGAAAAGTAACGCCTGAATCTATTCATTGTATGTTCATTTGTATGGGCTTTGCTTGCCATAGACAGCCACTAAAAGTATAAATATGACATGGATTCAATAACTTTTACCTGTTAGTAACAGCATACTATATTTATTTTGTATGCGGATAATCCATATTTACGTACCTACTGCATCAAATTATGCTGTAAAGATATTTTCGATATATATACTTGTTGTGAAGTGATGTTTCAATGTCCCTCGCATCTTCAAGAGGAGAATAGATGTCCGTAGCTGGACCAGGCTCGTTGTGAGGGCAAATACTGAAATACCTTATCAAAAACGAAAAACGACCAAGAAATTGTCACTCTGCTCAGTGGCAATTTGTTGCTTCTTTTCACATATGATGTTCGTTGTCTTTGGAACATCATAACATAGGCTTATTTTATATTTGGACTCTAGCCATGTTTAGTCAAGTTTATAAATCACAATTGGGTCTATTCACGCATGAATTAATTGATTTAGAAACATGAGTTTAGTAAACGAAATTTCAAAGAATTTTTTTTAGTCATGTTTATATTTGACCTGTATTGATACATGCTACCAAGAAGTTTATATACCCTATTGGAGATTGAATTACCAACCTTCTTTTGAAGACCGGCTATAGGGGTGGATGGACGTGGGTTCGAATCCCGCACATGGCTATAATTTTTTCTCCCGTAAATTTGTAATTTTGTAATTATTTTGAATAATTTAATAAAATACCCTTTCCTCTTCAGATGAGTTTTATCTCACATACTCTAAAGTTTGACAAGGGTGAATCAGACGTTTTTGTACACAAACTGGTAATTAGTACACTTTATTTTATGCAATATGTACGTTATATTACACTGGTATAGCATAAAATAGATCATGGATAGTCTATTAGTACCTACTAGAAGATAACTTGAAGAGGTCCCTAAATGGGTTCTTATTTCTATCTATTTTGATAAATGGGTTAATAATATATATTCGCTAACTTAATATGTTCCCTTATCATGGTTTATTTCCGATTTCAAGTAAAGTTCCATTATTTGTACTCATCAAGATAAGGGTGGAAAAATACTCAAAAAGGTCACAGTACAAGGAGTCGCGAGTATACTAGTTCAAAATCTTTAAGTAAATACATGTATCAGTTAACAAAGTTCACTTAATTTTTTTATGTTAAAAACACGTAATTTATATATTATTTAGTTTTATATGAACAATGCAATATAATATTTTCTATAGTTAAGTCGATAATCATTGTCAATCTCAAGAAAGGGATGGCAATAAGCAGTTATGTCGTTCTAGACATATTCTGCACTACACGGAATTCTCACAAAGAAATCTCCATTTTGGGTATAAACACTTTGGTCCTAGCCACAGTCATAGATAATACAACTACGCCAGACCATAGTCAAATCTTATCAGAAGATATAAAACATTTCCATCGTAGAGAGTGGTCTAAGATTTCCATAGACAGGGATTGCATTCTTAAAACAGGACGCAGGGCATCTGACTTATTAACTGAACCATAAAGTAACTTTGTATATATGAACTGAACATAATATATTACTTGCTCAGTGAACTGAACGGTCGATCATAAGTGGATCATAAAGTAACTTTGTATGCGGTCGATGCGAGTGCGGATATTATAATTCATATATTGTAAAATACTAACAAATTCTATTTAAAAAAAAATCTAAAACAATAGTAAAACATGAAAATTTATTTCAATAGTAACCGGATTTATTGATCTGATTGTTTACTTCCGAGCATCTTATTCACGCTAAGCCAATAATGGACAGCACAACTTAGGAGAATATCTCTATTTAAAAATTATGTCAATTTTTCACTTATGCCCTAGAAAGATTATTGCTAAATAATTCGTTCCCGATTTTCATTTTAGCCTGTTTTCAGGATTTTATATAATCGAGTTAAGTTCATTCTATCTTGGACATTCTTTAGACAAAATCTATATTTTTTGTAGAATTTAATAGTAGGTAAATAAAAATAATAAAAAAAACCTGAGAAATTTGATCTAGTTAACCAGTTTTTCGGTCTGGTACTAATTACACAAGTTGCTCTGTGGGTTATCTACCTCCCGGCTTCAGTATATCACTACTTCTTGGGACACCCTGTATACTCGTATGTATAAAGTACCTGTTATCGTATTATTGAGTATTTCCGAAATAGCGAAAAATATAACTAAAATAAAACCACAAGGTCGAAGCTTACGTACATAAATATATAATCAATATTACATTGAGATTAAATAGTTTTCAAAAATATTATCATAACTGTAGGTATTCAGTTTCCAGGCGAGACGGTTACGCACAAATTAGCTTCTACAATAGTAAATGCTAAATAATAGTTTATTTATTTAGTAGGTACTTATATCCTATCCTACGGTAATAAAATGTGACGATATTAATTTAAATATGACCTTTTTTTGTCTTTAATTCGACTTAATTGACGTGGATAATTCAGTTCTCTACGTCCTATTAGCTGCACTGGCTACGTAAGATGATATGAAGTAAGTAGGTTAGGAGGTAATCTGTGTAGGTACTATGTAAAACCTAGATACTTACCTACTAAAAAAAAGATGTCCATGACACAACAAGCCTAAAGATAAGCTTTTCCGCTTTGCTTATGTATCCTACCACTTCATCAATTCTAATTGAGCTAATTAAAGAAAAAATAAATATCAGGCTACGGTGAACGGGAATGGTCACTTGGTGGTTGGGTCTATGGCGGAATAATGTTATGTAAACTTTTTTGAGGTTTATTCCTATGTGGACTAACGGTTACCTACCTGTTGATCACAATTTTCTCGTAATACGATTTATAGAAGATTTGTTACGATGCATAATGTAATTTTTATATGATTTATTGAATTGAATATTTTTGACGGTTTTTACCTATATAAGATAGGTACTATTATACTATAGGATATGTAGCATTTTTTAAAGATAATAGAGGATATAATTTTATCCCATGAATACTATGATTTTGTAAATGATTAGCAACAGACAAGATAAAACGTTTTAAATTTTGAATTTTCAGTGACAGACGTGAGTTTGCTATAATGGAACAATTTATTTTGCACGAATGCATGGTTTTCAAAATGGTCCTAGGCCGACAGAGTTATACCATACATAGACAGGTTATTGATAACAAGCATTTTGAGACTGTTTTTTTGTTGTTTGTTTATCTGTATTGGACGGAATAAGCACGAGGACCACCTGATGTTTAAAGGCTCTTGTGCCTGTTATTTATTATTTCATATTTTATTTTACTTAGCTCGATGTAAATATTCTAAACTCTATTCAAAGATAGTGCGGCGCGGTCCAGTGTTGCCGAAGCTGGAGCTATTGGCTCAATAATCTATCAAAAGAAATTAATCTCAAAATGTTTATTAGGAGTAGCAGAAGTCAACCCTAGAGGTTGTTAGCATTTTACCAATAACCCTGTCTTTGCACGTTACTTAAGTTTCGTAAGATTATTCAATCAATCGTAATGTAGGTAATATGTTTAGTAATCATTAGTCACACTAATATTATAAATGCTAATGTTTGTGAGTAAGTGATGATGTGAATCTTTATATTTGTTACTCTTTCAAGCTGAAACGGCTACGGCTAAACCGATTTGAATAAAACTAGGAATATATTTATTTATTTATTGGTCATCCAACAGCCTATTTACAATTTTAAATAACCTTTTTTAGAAACTGGGGGCCAATTATAGGACAACGCGTTTAACAATATGATAGATTCATTTTGACCATGACCACTTACTTCTTAGTTAATTAGAGCAAACAACTTACTCGTTACTACTCTCGAACTTGTTACAAGGTAAAATTTATAACAAAATAGAAAATTTATAACAAAAAACAAAATAGTCGTAATTCCTATAAAAAACACATTTTAAGCAAAAAACTCGCTACTAAGCCGCCGCCTCGCCAATGTGATGCTTTAACAGTATAAGTCTATATCTAAACGTTTATCTGCCGCATTGAAACTTCTACTCACTCGCACCAGGTACGCGTTTGCACTGTAGTTTGTACGCACTAATGGGGTATGTACTAAGGGATTGAACCGAGCCTGCCGTGAAGAACAGTTTAAATTTATTCTTTCGAGAAGCTCCGGGCAGTCGATCTGGTTCGTGGTTATTTTTAGTAGAAATAGTATATCCGCTATTTCCCTTCTTGTAATCAGGGGAAGGAGGTGAAATTTCTTGCAAAGAATTAAATAGAACTCTGATTTGTACGGTACTTTAAGACGATAGCATAGATACTTAATAAAACGCATCTGAATACGTTCCAAACGGGAGATGTACTCATCATAGCGCGGGTTCCACACCTGTGACGCATACTCTGAAATGCTACGAACAAATGAACAGAATGTATTTTAAAGGCTTTAGCCTTTCTGAAAGTTGCAGAGGTACGAATAACATAACCGAGTGCCCTTGACACTTTTTTAACTATATGATCGATGTGTTCATCGAACACTAACTTGGAATCGTGGATTATCCCATGATCACGTATACTTGAATTTCTTGCAAGTGGTTGATCCTTCAATTTGTACACGAACGTTATTGCTTTGAATTTGGGAGTGAATGTAATTACTGAGCATTTGGAAGGATTTAGGTATATAATAGTATATGTCCTGAATTAATACATAGAATACATTTACATCACCATCACTTTAATTTTTTCCCTTTAACCTCGAAGTTCAGCTATTAATAACATATTATATTACATGCATACTAAATATATATTATTTATAATTACATACTACTTGATAGATAAGTCACCACTATCTCACCTGCTGGTGACTGATGATATGGTCGAATACAGTGTTCAGGCTAACCTAGAATTACTGCTTCTACTATTATACTACTAAGTTACTATGTAGAATAATTATACAGGTATGAGTACCTTTTTTATATCGTTTTATCTATCCTCAGAAAAAGCAATAACCTGTCCTTGGCCAATGACCCCACGATCTTTGGCAAATTACTACATAACGACCATGTCTCAGTATGTTATTAGCTTATTACATGTTTGCACTTGGCAAGTATGTGTCAAAGAAAACGATAAGTTTAATAACGATAAGTTTTTATAACGTTATTTTTTTGCAAGTGTTCGTGCGTCTGTCTTCTATTGCTAGTGCCAAGAAAGAAACTGCTGGGATCAACCAAGGGACTTTTTACTTCCCGTGACCTACATAGCCGCACTAGAGGCAGTAGTATGTTAATGGCCAGATCCTACTAACAGCGAAAAAAGTTCAAAGCAATCATGGCGATGATCCTGATAAAAACCAAGATTGATTGATTCGTAAAATTTTTGGAAACTGTGTTTTTTAACGTACCTCGGGAATGCTCGTGTAACAGCTTCTCATTAAGTAGCTCTTTGTCAGCATGTGCAGCAACAGTCAACTCACAGCGATGTAATTGATTGCCAGATGCTCATTTAGCGTATTAATTCCCTTTGTTTCCATTTACGACATCTAATATGGGATTAGAAATAATCCATAAATTCTTAAGCTGGGAACCGTACGTCCCTAAAGGATGGATAGAATTTCTAAAAAGTAAGATCGAATTTATGAAAGATAAATGAAATCACATGCATTTCCTTTGCACAACCCCTTGGCTACTTCTAACGCTCACAAATGCTGAAGTTGCATTACTATCGGAGTGCATAGGAGTAAAAGAGACAGCGACGTTGAAGTGGTGATTAGTTTTGGTGAAAAACCACTATCTCACCTGATGATAAGTGATGATGTGGTCGAAGTGTTGTACAGGCTAACCTAGAAGTACTGGCTCTCAAGGACAGCTGCCGGAACACACTTAGGTGCTTGGCGACAGATTTTCTACTTGTGGGTGGCAGCTAGTCAGGCGGGCATTCGCAAAATGCCGTACCACCATGCTGTTACGAATGCCATCCTAAGGCAACAACCGGGACCGACGGCTTAACGTGCCCTCCGAAGCACGGATGCGCTCAGTAGTAATGTCACTAGCGGTCACCCATCCAACTCATGACCGCAGGCTACGTTGCTTAACTTTGCTGATCGGTTAAGAACAGCTAAGTAAACTTCGCTACGAGCGCTTCGAATATAATTATTGGTATATTTTCCGTTCCTATACACAGATATTTTCACTAGAAGCGCTAGATTAGTCATCATCATCTTATCAACCGGAACGTGCACCATTGAACGCGTCTTGGGCATCGCTGTAGAAGTTGTCCGTTCTTCAGAAGACGCTGCTTCTCACCTTCTGGTATTTTTCCCTTAGTCACTTACGACACCCATGGGTAGAAATGGGAGGGTGACATTCTAACCCGGCACCCCAAAGGAGAATGTCATAATGTAGTCAACAGTTTTATTACATTTAGATTATTTCCAGAAACGAGGTTTGTTATCAACTAGACCTTAGTAAATTATAATAAAAATTTACATACAATTTTCTTCTGCTAGAAACTAAATACATTTTACTAAAAACCTGTTCAAGTAAAGCTGTTTACGATTAATTCAAGACATTGGTTTTCATTATTTAATTCTTGTCAACAACACAACTGAGTTCAGTCTATACTACTACTAGAGAGAAAGGCTATGATTAAACGTTTGATCTTAGCCTTGGAAGCCGTTTCCGATTGCTTGATAAAACTACATTTAGACAATTCTATTTTCTGAACAAAATATAACACTCGAGATAACAACTATTTAGTATTTGTCCCTTCACCTCCACTGGTATATAATTTAAACGCCATGTATATAATAGAACAACTCGTAACGTGATGAAACTGTCGTAGATAGAAGAAACCTTCGTAGGTGGATACAATTCTGACTTCTGATGGTGGGGAACACCGCTTTGTCTGTACATACAGCCAAGCAACAAACAAATGTGCGTATTGAAGTACATGGCAACAGATGAAAAACCAGAATGTACTCGTAGCATAGCCTTTGGCCACTTTCTTACCAGTTGGTAAGTGTTGATTTGGCCGGATATGGTGTAGCAAGACGAATATTTACTTGGTGATTATTTTGCCTAGGGTAGTATATGTGACATGTGATGTTGCTGTGGAGGCTCGAATTGCCCATATATTCCTGCAGGAGTCGTAAGAGGTGACAAAAGAAAAATACATGAAGGTCCATCTTACACTGCGATCCCAAGACACCTTCCAGGCGTGGACATTATGGCAAACCCCCCTTGATGGCGGAGGTTGTGTTCAGCAATGGACGATCCGGCTAATAAAGTGCAGTACAGTATACGAGTATATAGTTATACTGAGTATAAGATGTGTATCGTCGTAGTCAAATATCAAGTTTTCGACCGACGAAAAATCCCAAATGAACCATCATTAAGTAATATTAAGTGGTTCATCCCAGTTGAATTATAAACTACTGAGATTATTTTTTCTGCGTATATCAACATCTTCACAATTGGTTCTAAAGAAAATAAAACTCTCATTGGACTATCACAATTTGTACAGCGGATCTAAAGAGAATGAACGCGCACAAGTGCTGAACATGCTATGGGAAAATGTTTAAATAAATACCAGCGCCTTATCCATTAATACGGCTGCCACCGAGCAGATATAAAATATTGCTAAATGACGGATGGTATGACTATACAGCCAGATAATTACTGTCACATGAGATTACAAGAATATCTCTGATGACGAACGCAAACTAATAGGTACCGCCATAGTATAAACATACCTACAAGTTTAGAACGCTAAACAAAATGTAAATGTTTTTCTCGGTACGTAGTAAGTATATAGGGCATTATCTCCAGATTTAGAACTGCTACTGATGGTTTTTTTTAACTTATGAAATTGAATGAGAGAGATCGTTAGAGCCCCTATTGCAGACCGTTATACATCCATAACTCTAACCATCAATAGCAGTTCTAAATCTGGAGATATGCCCAATAGACTGGAAAAGGATCGCCAATTACGACCCCATATTGCAAACAGTTTAGAACACAAGTAAAGGTTTTTATAACATAGAGAAATAGAAATACAACGAGTATTTCTATTTCTCTATGTTATAAAAACCTTTCTGTTAAAAAACTGACAATACCAATAAAAAAATAAATAAAAGATAAAAACAAGTTTTTGCAGTCCCCTGCCACAAATCGGCCCCAACTCAGCATAGTGCTTGTCGTAAATGACCAGCATTGGTCTTCCGGTTGAGACCGGTAGGTGACGATAGCATTCGCCATCAGTCAGACAGACTATCACCACCACGTGCCAGACAACACAAACATCTACACCACAAACACCTTTTTCTAAAGATGATATTAAGGACCAGAAAGTAGCGGACTATGAACTAGTTAAGCAACGTCCGCGGCCAAGACATGGATGGGTGACCGCTAGTGGCATTTACTATTAAGCGCTTCCGTCCTCAAGTAGAAAATATCTCAGACAACAACTACCAGTCTGTTCCAGGAGGTATCTTTGAGAGCCAGTAATTCTACATCTGCGGCGCATCTGCACTTACGAACAGCGTGGTCAAAAGAGCTATTAAACAAAAAGATTTCTCTTTTACGAATACTTACATTTAAATTGGTTTACGAGGTTTGTTGTGTTATTGTAGAGTAATATAGCAGTGTAAGCTAATATTGCTAATTGCTATTACTCTAATTTTTCCACGTCTATGATAATTCTCACGTAGTAGCACAGGTAGTAGATTACTTATGCTGGTGACTGTCCTAATACTGATTATCGAACCATTCTATATTTTATTCGCTACTGTCCTACTGTAGTTGTTATATGGTTTGAATTCTAACATGATCCATAGACATGGTCTTAGGATCCACAAGTCGAAATTGTGCGTCCTTACCATATAGGGAGGAAATCCTGCAGAACCAGGCGAAACGCCTCAACGGTCCAGCACTAGGTTGGGTCAGCCCCTTCCTCCATTTCCCCAGCATGGATTAAAGAGAACAACTTCAGAACTTCAACCGCCCTGGACGGTTAAAAAAAATAGTCTTTGTCTCGCTGCAAGGTTAGAGCGAATTTCTGTTCTCCTTGTCTTCCAGACTAAGTACTTACACAATAGAGCAAACATTCGGAGGCCATATAGGATTGTACTTCCCATGCGTTTTGTTCAAATGCCGAATTTTGTAAGGGTTTGTTCTTATTGCAAGTGCAATTTGAGGCAGTGATAGCCGAACGGTAATAGCTATTGACTGCCGTGCCATAGGTCCATGGTACGATCCTCACCGCAGGCTTTAGCTTCACCGCATGGTGGAAAGACATTTTGCAAATGCTCGCCTCCCTGGCTAGCTACCACCCTCAAGTAGAAAATCTATCGCCTAGCTCCTAACAGTGTGATCAGATATCATTTATTGAAAGTCAGGAAGATTGCATGCGCTTGAGACTTAACAATTGTATGTCTCAGGGTGACGGGCGCAGTGCGATTGGTCACTTATCTTGAAATGCATGTTTTATAAGCAGATATTTCAGCTAAACATCAGGTGGGCTTCATGTTAGCTCCATCATAATCATAAACCTTTTTTATTAATGGGAAAGCATTTGCACGGTGGTAGACCAATAGCTATACTCGCATGGGAAGAAACTTCAAGAATCTGTCATACGGTGAGTTCCGGCAGCTGTCCTTGAGTTCCCATTCTAAGTTAAGCCTGTTTACATTTCAATCCATTACAGTTCACATTTAGACACACTTTTTGTTGTCAACCAAACTGTGTTGAATTTGGCACAGTGCAGGTCTCAGTCCTCAGCGAACTAATTAGATCTCTTTTATTGTGAACAAAGCACACAGCTCCAGAATATGAATCATGCGCAATTAGGTTAGGACACCGATTAACGTACTCTTATTCCTACTTGAGTAGCCGAGAGCTGCGGACGTGTATCACCAGTTACCAGATTATGTGATAAATGTGCCGCTAACTATTTAAATAAATACACACGTGCTTTGCCAGTGATGTGACAGAACAACATAATGACTCGAGATTTCCGTATATGTGTAAGTAATGCAAATGATTAAAGATTATATAGTTTGTCGCTTTGTTCTCAGTTTCCGGCTTTTGCATCTCCCAATAGATGATTGTAAAAGCTTATGGAAATAATGCGTCGATTGAGTAGCATTCCAATATTCACGAAGTAATTTAAAGGTCTCTGATGTTAATCAAGAACCAATTTGGAAACAATAGTTAATGTAAAAAGTACTTAACTGATTTGGCAGTTAGAAATTACCTGTTATTACCCGTCTAGTGCCGTTTCATGCGTCGATAGTAATGCACTTAATAAATATAATGTATTTGATGATATAGTCAATATGCACTCTTATTATTAAACAAAATGGTAGCGAGTAGATTTTACCAAAGCGGTTCTCTGTCCTTTCTACAGGAAGGCAATGTTTTTTTTATGTTGATGCAATGATGGCCGAGCAGTTATAGCTATGGACAGCGGTGCTGCAGGTTCGATCCACCCCGCCGGCTTGAGCTTCACCGCATGGTGGGAGGGCTTTTTGCGAATGCTCGCCTGGCTAGCTACCACCCTCAAGTAGAAAATATGTCACCAAGCACCTAACAGTGTGTTCCGCAGCACTCCTTGAGAGCCAGTAAAACCACAGGCACACGAGACTCAACAACTATGTCTCAGTGTAACGGGCGCAGTGAAGATCGTCACTTGTGGCGATATGGACCTGATATAGGCAGAAGATATAGAGCATCTTAACATCAAGAGGGCGTCGTGATCGTTCCGACAAAACATAAAAAAGGCGACAGGCCGTTACCAACGTTAGAAAAAAACATTTTTTTATGCTACCGTGGTGGCAGAACCACGAGGCGCAGCTGTTGTTAAACGGTAACCTCTGCCTTTAACAGGTGCATTTCATCACAAGTGACGAACTGCACTGCGCCCATCACCTTGAGACATGGTTGTTAAGTCTCATTTATTGCCTGTTATTTCACTGGCTCTCAAGGACTGCTGCCGGAACACACCGTTAGGTGCTTGGCGACAGATTTTCTACTTGAGGGTGGTCGCTAGTCAGGCGGGCATTCGCAAAATGCCCTTACCTTACCTACATAAATATCAAAGATATTAATGTACTCATTAGTTCATATACCTAAGTACCCACGTATTATTTACTCACTGCATTTGCATGCACTTTGCTAAGTTTACTTAAACAACTTAGAGGATAAGTAATATATAGGTATATCTTTATGTATAGGTATACCTTTAGCACAGAAAGTAAACATTACGTACTCGTAACGAGTTTTTTTTTAAATTGCTGATTAGCTTGCCTTTGACTACAACCTCGCCTGATGGCGAAGTCTTAGAAGAAAATAGGACCTAACTCTCAAAGACATCTGCAAGAGCAACAACGTTAGATACTTGGCGACATATTTTGAAGCGCTTGTAGCGAAGTTTGCTTTGCCGTTCTGAACTGATCAGCAAAGTTAAGCAACGTCGGCCGCGGTAATGAGTTGGATGGGTGACCGCTGGTGACAATACTACTGAGCGTTTCCGTGCTTCGGAGGGCACGTTAAGCCGTCGGTCCCGGTTGTTGTCTTAGGATGGCAGTCGTTATAGCATGGTGGTAGGGCATTTTGCGAATGCCTGTCTGGCTACCACCCAATCCCCATACCACCCAACCCATCAAGTAGAAAATCTGTCGCCAAGCACCTAACGGTCTGTTCCGGCAACTGTCCTTGAGAGCCAGTAATTCTAGGTTAGCCTGGACAACATCTTCGACCACTGCAACACTTACCATCAGGTGAGATAGTGGTCAAAGGCTAACCTATCAGGCATAAATATAAAAAATATTTTCAGCCTGAGGGAGAATTTACAAAATGTTCCACTACCTTGTGAAGCAGTGGAAAATTTACAAACGAAATGAACCGAACATAGATGTATTAATTATTTTTAGTAGGTAGGAATAAATGTTGCAACATCACTTGGCGTGTTCAAACCGATAACCCCTGAATTCAGGAAGAGTTGATAAGATTGTATGACCAAGTACATTCAGTTCGTTCATCTAGCTCCTATTTACCTTTATTATTTGTCTAAGGCATCGCTTCTAAGCAAAAAGTGAGAAAACCGTCACAATCAGGGGATTGACGGCAAACCCGACTGCCATGCAAAAAAAAGAAACATAGAGTCACGCGGGATGATTCTAACGAAACCACACAAAAATAAGTAGTACCAATTAAAAAAAAATACGGCCAAGTGAGATTCGGACTCGCGCACTGAGGGTTCCGTACAAACCTGTAGTACTGTGGTATATAAGTAAAAGTTATGGTATTTTTATTGCTTAATGAAATCCATAACATTTTGTAATTATTAATAATATTTTTATTATATGATGTCCCTAAAAATTATGCTTATCGCATTTTTATATATACATAAGACGTTGTTTTTCACCAAATTTCAAGATTCAAGTTTACGGAAGGATTCAAGTATGGAACTCCATTACTCTACTAAAATCCACATTACTTAATTAGAAGATCTGGCGGATACTTGTTGTATGGCCTATTGGATAGCCTTTATGTGGGAATAGGAATCTGACGTGTTGGTAAGTGATGATGTGGTCGAAGAGGTTGTTCAGATTAATTTAGAGTTAGTGGGTCTCAAGGGCACCTGCCCGAACACACTGTTAGGTTTACAGATTTTCTACTTTTCTATTCTAACGACATCCACAGGTAGAAATGGGGGGAGACATTCTAGCCAGGCGCTCATTTAAAGACAGCTGCCGGAGCTGCCCTTAGGTGCTTGGCGACAAAATGTTTACTTAATTACATGAACCCTCATGTAGAAAATCTGTAATCAGGTAGCTAGCCGGGTAGGCATTTGGAAAATTTGGTCCTACCATCATGCAATAACGACTGCCATCCTAAGTTTACGGTGTTTCTCATTTCGTTAGGACTCCAACAGGAAGATATGAGAGTATTTATGGGAATTAAGTCTGGATTCTGAATGTATTGAATTACATATAGGATTCCCAAGAGGAAAGTGGTAAATTCCTAATCCACGTGAACAAGAGATGGTGTGTAACAGGAAAAAATAAAACATTAATTTGAATATTTCCATTTCAGGCGGTGTTCCTGCTATGCAGCTTTATTATAGCAACTCACGTCAACGGATATGTCATACTACCCGCAAATAATGTGGATCTTAAAAAAGCAACGATCAGCGCCAATGAAAGGAAGATTGCAGACACAAAACGTGTTTCAGAAGACTACTCAAAATATAGTTTTATAATTACTACTTATTTATAGTATACCTTTACATAGATTAAGTAGACTGATTAGTAGGAAAAAAGTCTGGCGAAAAAATCGAGACTGAAAATAGTATAGGTTTTACAACAATGGTCAAATAATGGTATTCTTTGTTTATATGTGTTTAATGATATCTTAAGAGTAGAGTGAACGCAGCGTTTTTCATACAAACGTATAGTTTCGTCATATTTCAAATACCAAGTGTTCAAACTCGTTGAAATTTTGTACGCATATTGCTGAGCCTAATATCTATGTTTCCGGTTTGTTTCCCTTAAGGTTGAACTGGCCGGTCGCTTCTCCAAACAAACTCCGTCGGGTGATCACTCCCGTATTTGAGACTTTAGGTCCAGAATTACGCATAATGCCGATTGATCTCGTCATTATCTAGGCTTGTATGATGCCGAAATTTTAAAACGATAAATAAGTTGAAAGTTATGAGCCTTGAAAATGTTATATGAAAATGTTTCGAAGCTCATAACTCTCATAAGCCTAGGTAATGATCGATCGGTATTATGCTTTGTTTTGGACCTAAATCCGCAAATAAGGCAGTGATTGCCCTACGGCGTTTGTATGGAGAACGGCCCAGCCAGTTCACCCTTAATTTCAAAATAACAATTCCCATACAAAATGATTTCTTGAATTATTTTAGAAAATATTTAAAATAACGGAAATCTGGCATACAAAAGCATAGATTAGACTCAAAAATGTACATGCAAAGTTTCACCGAGTTTGAACACTTAAAGCCTGTTTCAGAATGTTCGAGTAAGTTCCAGTTATACTACCTAGTACATATTTAATAAATAAAACACTATCTTGGTGTTTCACAGTCATCGATTTAGCCTATCCATCGTTAAAGCTTGAAACGCGCTGCATGTTAACTGTCTTTATATCATTCAGTTATTTTATGTTCTGGGTGTAACCGGAACATAATCGAACATTCTGAAACAGGCCCTTAGTATATTAAATATGTATGAAACTACGTTTGAACGGAAAGCGCTCTCTGAAGTTTATGTAAGCTTGAAATTTTACCACGAAAGGAAATTTTTTAACGATTTTTTTATTTTAACGAGCGTGATTCGAACCCGGCTTCGAATCATCCATCCCTGTAGCCGAGACATACTCTGCCAATTGAGCTATTGTAAATAAATCTTATCATTAAAGAATACGGCTACGATCAAGTATATTTTTGTTAGCCGACTATGGCGACTATCCCGTCGTCTGCGAATAATGACATCAAAACATTATTCCTATGCCAAGTACTATTTTATTTTACAATGTAAACTGTAATGTTTAAATTTTACACAACAGGGATGGTGTCGTCATAGAATAAAGAAGATTTGTCGTAAAATAATTAATTTGACCTATTTATTTTCATTGATATTTTGGACGCTTCACGGGCACCACAGATTACTGGCAATAAAACGTAGCGAGGTCGAGGGAGCAAAGCGAGCGCGCTCCCTCGACCTCGCTACGTATTATTAAGCTAGTTTATGGTTACCATACATACGTAACGCTCCTCCTCGCTACACTCATCGTCACACTTTGACTTGACTTTGCTCTGACTCTGTGTAATATCGAAGTTAAAATAAAATGCTTTATTGAAGGTTTCTATTTATCCCCTAGTAACTCAGCACGGAGTATAGCTGAGACAAAAATGTTCATACTAAAGTTGAAGAAAAAATCTTGATGACTATTTAATGAAAATAGCCTAGTCCTATAAGTCAAGTAACCATAATATTATATATATAGCAAGAAATTGATCAACGGTGCTTTGTGGAAAATTCTGTTCAGTAGCAAAACGACAATCTATGATAGAATATCTTGTTATATATATTTGTATAGAATGTTGATTTGTGAAATGGTAATTTTGGATTTCGTTTTTGAATATTTTTTTATGCTATTGAAGTAGGACTTTAGAAGATTTCATTATAAACCTTCTTTATCAGATCAAAAATTGCTATCAAAAAGATCAAGAAAATATGTTCGTATCGAAATTTTCGTATTAGTTCCTCGCAAGTGTATTGAAAAACGTCGTATGAAACTCGTGCGCGTTGATTATTACAATCTCTACTCCATTTAGGCCTTCGATCTTCGATCTAAGGCCTAAAACCCGTCTCGATTGTAAGAAAAAACTTGCGTACTTGTTGCATAATGTAATATTAAATATTTGTAATAATTAATTAAGGATTTCCGCACTCTAACGTATGAATCTAGTAATTATTACTTTTAGAAATAGGGAATAGAATTATGAACAAAACTTAACCATAATTTCATTTTGCAATAAAATCCAGAATAGACCAATAAAGAAAAGTTTTAGGTAGGTACATCTTTTTTAAAGCCATTTTAGAACTTTTTACACTTAGAATAAAATATGGGAAGAAACGTGTAATAAACCTAATAAAATAAAAGCCAGCCCGATTATAATGTATGTGTATTGACTATAGGTATAATAAATTCCGTATACAAAGAAATCCTTGCCTATTGTAATATCTTTCGTATGCGTCATCTTGACCCATCCATTAAAGGGATCAATCCTTAGTCCAATATCTTAGAGACAGAACAAAGTGGTCAATTAAAGCCTGGTTGCACACTTATCAGTGTTAAGTGTGACTGTTTAGTGCAACTGCTTAGTGCTTAATGCTGAACATGCATGGACCGTAACTGTTTAGTGAGTAGTGATTAGTATCTCAGTTTAGTGACAGTGTTTAGTAGCGCGTTCTATTTTTTGCAAATAGCCACGTCCGTGACTTTTTACAATTTTGTTTTTATAGAATTTTCTTCACTTTCTCTCTCAGTGTGACCGGCGCCCGCCACACGGACGGGAGTTTATTTGCGAAGATAAACGCTTGTAGCACTGCTTAAAGATAGTATGGAGTTTTTAAATAATGGCATTTTGGATCGAAGAGTTAACCCATCAACTTGTGTAAGAAACTATACAAAATACGAATGTCTACAATGAAAAGAACTGAAATATTATACATTAACATATTACTGTATTCTTCTATCTCTGATACGATTACTGCATTTAATATTTATTACATAATTGCGAACGCTATTGTTTGTTAATTTTAAATTAATAACTTGTCCAACGTTGGATGCGAGATCGATACTGATCTACTTAACACAACAGCTAAACAGTATTGGACACTACTTACACTGACTGCCTAAACACAGTCACTTAACACTAATCAAAGTGCAAACAGGCCTTTACGATCAAAGGTTCATTCTACTTAAACAAACAGTCATCTTTGTTATGACAACTTAACATTTTATAGAACATAACTTATGTATAATACATAACTACATAAGTATATGGTATAATGTTTGATAAACAATGCGCTGTACTGTTTATAAATAAATTTAGAAAACTGATAATGGAAGTATGATAAAGTTGTTTAACACATTTTTACTGGGTTCATATCATACAACTACAACAACGTATTAAGGTACTTACATTAGTACTAAAATTACCTTCTTTAATTATATAAGAGGTACCTACCTAAGTAATAAATAGGTCCATTATGCTAACCTTTATTCAATCTATGTATGAAGTTTTATATTTTGGGAACAATACTGGATCAGCCGGATGGTCCACTGATGAACACACTCCCAATATGGAGGGGTTTACCATAATCCCCACGCTTGGCAGGCGGCTTGGGGATCGCAGTGTGAGAAATCAGTTCCTCAGAAAGTGCTGCTGCCCACCTTCTGGCGTGTTACCCTTAGTCGCCTCTTACAACACCCATGGGTAGAAATGGGGGAGTGACATTCGAGCCCGGCACCCCACGGGCCTTTTTGAGAACAATGGGTTTTGAAAATCTGGGAATAACCTATTTTAATTAAGATATAAAATAGGTTATTTGTTTACAGTACCAATTGTTACATGCAGTTATGTCCTACTTTTATAACAATAGCACTCCCAATGAGGAGTGTCAGACAGGCGCCCGCCCTGGAATAAAACTGAAGACGAAACATTTTTCAATCATGTCCTTGTGTGGTCCTGTGTTGATAGTGATGACATTTTTTTTGCGTTAGTGGGATGGGGATGGACGATATTAAATAAATTAAGATGAAGACATTTCTATGACTAATTTTTGGATTTAAACTAATTCATATTACTTACCTCGTTGACCGAGCGTCCGTCCTCTTAGGTGGCTTTGTCTTCAAAGTCGCCCAGAAGCTACTTTTTCTTAGGTGGCCTTAGCCTCTAGGAGGCCAAGGGAGAAGCTCCTGTATTTAAATTTTTGTCTGAAGGATTTCCGGTCAGATTTGTGTTATTCAAACATTGTTAGCATCTACACCGATGCACATATACTGTTGTTCAAAAATTATTCGTCTATGACAACGGAAGTATTTCAAAATCATAAAATTGTGAATAAAGTTACTGCCTGTCTCATTCAGCCAAGTCCACGAAGCCCGATTGTAATAGACAAGCGAGACGCTTACCATCGAGCGGGGACATAATATGTCCGTCTCATCACTTGACAACATAAAAAGACCTTATTAGTCTGTTTTCCTTTACAAAATACTTGCAAGCTAAGCGGATAAAGTCTATCTTTTAATTTCACACTGGGTACGCTCGAACGCAATGCGCCGGACCGCATCAGTAGAAGAACTGAACGTGTCAGTTTCATGACCTCACAATAGTTTTCATACAATAAAACAGGCTATTATCTCCCAACAAGGTTTATTATTGCATAGCACTAAACACACGTATCATCAGCTCTCCGCCTGGTCGAGGGCATGGGTTCCTTGTACCTCTGCATGGAGCGCCAGCACGCCTCCGCAGTGGCACTGTAGGTGTCCATGTACTCCGTGCGCCCGGGGTAATCCGTAAACCATGTCTGTATAGATTTTGGAGACACACCAGTGTGAATCTCACCTGTCAAATGACAATTCAAGACAATATGCATATTGTTACAACAAATAAGAAGTAGACAGCTCAATATATATATAGACCATCTTTGGTATCTTAAGATAGTTCGAACCGTATTTTTTAATATTAGATATTGCCTGTGTCTTATTAATGTCGCTAAACAGTGAGTTTGATAAATGTATCTGGCAATATAGCCTACTGAAGTGCTATGATTTCTTCTCTTGGCCGCTAAGCTTTATATAATTTGAATAGCAAAGATGTGAATCCGTTATTTCGAAATAGGAGGTTTATTTTTATTATTGTTATGTTTGCAATAACGCCTGCTATGCGGATTACATAACAAAATTACAAATATACGTTGTGCTACGCAACGTATGTTGTACGTTGTACTACGCAAGGTAAGTTGTACCTACTATAGATGTCGCTCCATCCCAATACGATGGTTAATGAACGATAGGTTTTTTTAGTTATGACGTCATTGTCATATTAGCTCAGTTGGTTAGAGCATACCCCGGCTAAAGGGGTGGATGTATGCGGATTCGAATCCTGCACATGACTTAAAATTTTTCATGTCGTATATTTGTAATTTTGTAAGGAGGTTTATGCTATATATTAGGTCCTTACATATGAAATTGGCGTTTTTCGTACTGGCCACTTTAATCACGAATTTCTCCTCTTTGGTAAGGAATTCCAAATTCAAATTTGTACAGCTATAGACTCATGTATTTGTGCTTCGATGATCGTCATTCATTTGTTTTTTTCTTCTGTTTTTTTCTGTTTGCGTCACTCATTTTACAAAATGGAAAACCTTAAATATCGCATTATTTACGAGTACGAGTTCCGCCGTGGCACTAGTGCTGCGGAAACAACTCGAAGGGTGAATGATGTGTATGGCGGTCGTGTTGCAAAAGAAAACACAGTTCGTTTTTGGTTCCAACGTTTTCGTTCTGGAAATTTCGACCTGCAGAACAAGCCCCGTGGACGGCCTGAGACTCAAGTTGATAATGAAGAGTTGAAGGCTATTGTGGAAGCGGATCCATCGCAAACCACGTCCGAGTTAGCTGCAGGCTGCGATGTTAGTGATAAAACTGTTTTAATTCACTTGAAGCAAATTGGGAAGATTAAAAAGCTTGAAAGGTGGGTACCTCACGAATTGACTGAAACAAACCGGCAAACGCGCGTCGACTGCTGCGTTACATTACTAAACCGGCACAATAATGAAGGTATTTTAAACCGAATCATTACCTGTGATGAAAAATGGGTTCTTTACGATAATCGGAAGCGCTCAGCGCAATGGTTAGATCCTGGCCAGCCAGCCAAATCCTGCCCCAAGCGAAAATTAACCCCAAAAAAGTTACTTGTAAGCGTTTGGTGGACTAGTGCCGGTATTGTTCATTACAGTTTTTTCAAATCTGGCCAGACTATTACGGCTGATGTCTATTGTCAGGAATTGCAAACCATAATGGAAAAGCTAGCGGCTAAACAACCTAGGCTGGTCAATCGCTCCACGCCACTGCTGCTTCACGACAACGCTAGACCACACACTGCGCTACAGACGGCTACTAAATTAGAAGAGCTTCAATTGGAAAGTCTAAGACATCCTCCGTACTCCCCGGACCTTGCTCCAACAGATTACCATTTTTTTCGAAATTTGGATAACTTCTTGCAAGGGAAAAAATTCAACTCCGATGGGGCAGTCCAAATCGCCTTCAAAGATTTTATTGATTCCCGTCCGACTGGTTTTTTTAGTAAAGGGATCAATGAACTACCTATGAGATGGCAAAAGTGCATAGAAAATAATGGTTCATACTTTGATTAATTAAATATATTATATTAAAAAATATTCGACTTTTTGTTCCTCCCATACAAAACGCCAATTTCATATGTAAGGACCTAATATATAAAAGCCTTACTTATTCCCTTATCAAAACAGCCAATTCGATTGATCTTATACTGTAAAGTATGCATTATGAGTCAATAAAAGTATGGGACCAAATAAACTACCTAGTTAGAAATGAGTGAGAGCTCTACTGTTGGTTGCTCTTGATGATTATCTCATTTTCAGACGGTAACTATTGCTACGGTACATTTCATGCTGCGATTCTCCGATGAATTCGTCCGAGATAGTTACTAACTTAGAGTACGTCGAATTTAGGAGTGTCAACTCCTGGCCGTTTAATGCAGTCACTAACTTGCGACCTTGATTACGAAACTACACAGAAAAAAAAGACTTCTTTAGCCAAGAATATACATTGTCTTAATAAATTCAAGACAATGCTGTATTACAACAAGAATATATTCTGAACTGAAAAATAATCGAGTCTTGATATTACACTCGATAATTCTTAGAAATATTGTTTTGACCCAAAAAATATTTCTTGACATAAAGTATTCAAATTATCATTTCAAGATAACTAAAATATTCTTCTAACAATAAAATAGGAATTCTTCTGTTAACATTTTATTCTCTAAATAAAAAAATTATATTCTTTCTTGAAATATTTTTAAATATTCTTATTCGAATGTAATTAAGGTGCTTTACTTACGCATATTTATGGTAAGATTATTGGATTCAAAACTAACCATATTCGTATAAACAGTTTAACGATTTCTCCAAAGAAGAATGCAATATATACTTTGATTCAAGAATATATTCCTGAGAATATTGTGTTCTGTTTTCAAGAATAAATTGTTTTCAATATATATGAATCACAAATATTCTTGAATAAAAACACACTGCGTTGGCTCAAGTATTCCTTTTTTTCTGTGTAGAATGGTAAACGATCTTCATTACCTTGACTTGAGGGATTATAGCAAAAATACCCATAAACGGGTAGGCATTTGATCAAAATACTACGAACTATATACATACAACAGCTACTACAATAAAAGCATTTAGACAACATATAAGCCATTGCGGGCTCACAGGTAGTCCAAATGCTGCGTGCCCAGCATGCTGGCAGCATTGCCCCGTTGATTTGCAATGCTTTTCTTTGAGCCAAATAGGTGCCAGCATTTTTATCACGCGTCCCATCGACCAAGCGCTCTGATAAGTTTTGGGAAATACGATGAGTATAAAATAAAATATAAAATACATTTATTGCAGTCACTAACCTGGTGGGTGGATGGTAGGTCTGACAGTCGGGGGGTTCTCTGTAAAGTTAGTGGGGTCTTTATAGCAGCGCAGAATGCCGAGCCGGTTGCTCTCCATTGGAATTGGTGCAGGCGACTGCGAAGCAGCCATGATGGTACGGTAGTCTGATACTGGAAACGCTGCAGAAAGGATGAAAATAATCATGATGAATGTCTGAAGTGTAGCGGTATCACAAATGCACATTTTGACTAACACCTATTCTTGTTTTAAGACCCATGTGAAGAACAAAAGTTGAACGTATAAGCCATTCAACGGAATACGAGGTTACTATAGACTAATACTGATAATTTTATGAAAGAGAACCCAAAAACGTTTGACTGACGTGGGAATCGAACCCCATTCAACTTAAATAACTTCAAAAAAATCATAGCAATACAAGTCTAGTTAATGAAGAGATCAATGGATTCCACGCTAAGTTCTGGACCTTAAACCTCAAATACGGGACTTCGACGTTCGTACGCAGAAGCGAGAAGCCAGTTCAACCGAATTACTATAGTGAACTTACATCTCTTTTTGTAAGTAGCTTGGTACATGGTAATCATTTTGCCATCGAGATCATCGCACGGATGGTCCAAGATGTCGTTTGTTACGTCGACCATCTGAAAATTAATAGAAAATCAGTTTAAACTTACCTAGTGTCGTGTCAGTCTAAAAATGCACGCCCCCTACTCTAAACGTGATTATAATGGGTGTAGGTGTAGCGATTTCTGTTGATTCTCGACTCATCCACGCACTTAACAGACACACACTAAATTGAAACCAGTGATATTGACTTGCGGATGTACTATATTTTACATGTAGGGGTAAGGACATTGGAGAGGCGCAGATTTTTAGACTGACACATCTCTACGTGTCTGTATTCGATGGTGTATGACCTTTTTCCAACTGGTCTTGCAATACATATATATATGAACAGCTGGTCTTACAATACATATATGAAGGCTGGACCAATATACCAGTCTTCTCAACTGCTCAGCTACCGTCCAGGCTACCAGTTTGTGTACTAGTCTGCTCATTAGGAGTAATTCTCAATTGGCACCGCACCGGTAGATGTTGCCACCATTCAGTTGGCAGGAGTACGAATGTGCAGAATTCTTTACTTTATTTTAAATAGCAATTTTTATGGGTCTGACGGAACAATAACGAAGCCCATCTGACGTTAAGCGATAACCTCTGCCCTTGACCACCATCTTATCCGTTGGTATTTGATGAAGTGGTTTGAAGATGTTATCAAGGCTAAACTAGTACTTTTATGCTCTTGGCTTGGCGAAATATTTTCTACTTGTGAGGAGTGTGTAGCTAGCCAGGCAAGCATTCGCAAAATACTCTGCTCCCGTGAAGCTCAATCCCGCGACGAGATTCGAACCATGAACCTTCTGCGCGGCAGTTTTGAAGTGCAAGTAGCGTAGCTAGCCTAGTTTTATTTTAACTTGAGCTACTTTCGTTTCGGTCAGGACTTGGATGGCTGACCGCTAATGGTAATCATTACTGAGCGCTTCCATACGTGGAGGGCACGTCTTAGACCGTCGCGTCGGTCCCAGTGTATGTTATGATGTCTTAGGAGGACACAATAAATAATATTATATAGCATGGCATTCGCAAAAAGCCCACTTGGCTAGCTATACGAAGTAGAAAATCTAATATAATCAATCATCTAACGGTGTTTTCCGACAGCTGTCTTTGAGAGTCAGTAATTCCAGGTGAGCCTGAACCAACACCTTCTACCGCATCAGTACTTAGCATTAAGTGATATTATTAAAGTGGTTTAATTAAGTAGTGTTTGAAGTGGTTTATCAAGGCTAGACTATTCGCTATAAAAATATAACTATACCCACTGAATCTTCTTTCTCTTCTGGAATAGTGTCATCAGTTCGACTTCTAAAATAGCCATATCACCAGTAAGCAGTGCGCAGTGCTTCAATCGCTGGTTTCTGCGTGAATGCAGCTTATATATGTACCAGCTTCCAAAATTGTATCTAGTCCTGGTTAAACTCCTGCTGATTTATTAGAAGTGCCTAGCCTATCGGAGCTTATTATCATGATGAGTAGAAGTGCACAGCACATACGTAACATAAATCTTATTTCAAAAAAGTTTCAATTTAGTCATAGAGCAGCGCTTCAAAAGTTGTAGGTACTTAATATACCTACCTGTCTCCGCAACTGTTCATAGTCTTGGCATAGTTTCTGCTCCTTCTCAAGAAGTTGCTTGTACTGTTCCACTCTTGGGGAGTAGGAGTGAGCATCGCAGTGGCAGTACGGTGCTACCGGGGCTGGCCGTGGTGGCGGTGCTGTACTTGGACTGGGGGGCTCGCATGGTCTGTCATAGATATACGTAAAAACTAAAGAAAACCTCGTCAAACTCTTAAAACAGTGTGATGTTGCAGCTGCCCTTGAGTGGCTGTAATTATCTAACCAACACTTACAAACTCATCGTCATTTAGCCAACAGGTTACATAGTAGTCAAAGGCAAGCATATTATTTTTACAGAAAGGCAAAACAGGCCAGTGGTATACGATAAGCAACTGCCCCAGGATTAATGTAATACAGTCCGTTCAGAGTATATAGTTATTAAAGTGACCAACTTCAAAAAATTAAGTCTTTAATTCGACACGTATATGTAAGTATGTAATATTATTGGAACTACAATACATTCACATTATATTAGATAATCTGACGTAGGTACAAACAAGTATATAATATTTTAAATAAACGTACGTATAAGCGAGTCGGCGTGCCATACTACTTACTAAGGTCTACTGTCAAGGGTTAACATCTCAAAAAATTAATCTAAATCTAGTCCATGTAAGAATAATAAAAAAACAGTCGATAATTAGTGTAGAATCAAACAGAGTCCATAATTGTTCCATTTAAGCAGTCAACGCTTATAATATATCTGGGGTCTCTTGTAAAGTATATATTCCAATATCATCGTACCCAGTCAACATCATCGTTATTATCATCAGCTGGAAGACGTCCACTGTTGAAAGAACATAAACCATGGAACGCGCCAATGAACAGCTATTAGCCATTTGTATCCATCGGCTTCTCGCCACTCCGACGATTTCGCCAGTCTACTCTACATCTTCCTGTGTAACGTGGGTAACCACTCAAGGCCCTTTCTTCCTCACCGATAACACTATCGGCCTGTCGAGCAATGCCAATTGCAAATTCAAAATGCAAGGTAAGCCGTTACCGGTGACTGGTTCATCGGCGAATTTCCTCGTTCCAGATTTTAATGCGCAAGGAAACTCCCGAGAATAGCTCTCTCCATAGCTCGTTGAGTTGAGCGACTCTGCATGAGCTTATCCATAAGGGCCACTGTTAAGGAACACGTCTCAGTGGCATAAGTTTTATCTGGTAACACACAATTTTTGAAGACTTTGTTTTTGTTGAAGACATATACAAAGGGGGATTCAGGCTCAGTGGGATGTGTGACGAGAAGATATCACGTGATTTTCCGAACGCTTCCCATCCAAGTTGGATTCTTCGGGTGACCCTTTTTTCGATGTGTGGCCTACCGGACATAGTCAAAAAAATCAGGAGTATCTTTCCCAACAACTACTGGTATGGGCGCTACCAAGACCCAACTGCAGGGAAACTTCACAGAAATCGCTGAGCATTTTACTGAGCTTCTCAAGCAACTGCCATAATAACTATTTCATGGGTGAAACTAATGTAACTATCGGTGTATTTGCCAAAGATGCCTCTGGTTTGTTCCAGTTTAAGAGCTAAAATCGTCCTCCAATTCAACAAGGAGAATTAATGTCTAGGGAGACGTCACACGCCTCGATTGCGATTGGATTGGTTCCGTGCGTTTGTGCTGTAATCGAATCGACATACTGAAGTTTCTATACAAACAATTTAGCGCTTCGATATATGTATAGACCCTACAGTCGATTTGGCATCACTGAAGAGACTGCAGAACTGCCCAGAACTACATTCATCCACCGATTACACTCTGTAGATACTGGCGGAGCGTATGGATGTGGTCTATGGTGCTACAGCCTTCATGGAAGTCATCAAACTTACGATTTGAAATGACTCTCGAGAACAGTTTGTAAACATGGCTCAGAAACGAGATAATGCCTGTAGTTCTTCAATAAGCTTATGTCACTTTTCTGAACAACAGTGCCACTACACTTTTGCTCCAATCTTCTGGAGTTAATAATTTGACATAGCGCAGAATGAGTATAGATCGTAGGTAATTAATCGTAGAAAAGTTTTTTATTCCCTGCCTTGCCCCATTCCAATCAGTAACATCTCAGATGTATCTAGGTACCTATCAACATACCAGGTAGGTAGTCCTAATCGCCTACAGAAATTGAAAAAATATAATCTACGGTTTTGCTACGATATTACTTGCAGGAGAAGGAATAAAGATTATCATACTTTCCCACAATTGGTTTTGGAAACGGCCACGTATAGTCATTTATTGTTGTAGTTTTGAAATCCATTTTCTTTCTTTAGATCTGGAAAAAAGAATGTTGAAAATTGAGCGACAAATCCATTTCCATCAGCATTCGTCAATCGTACTGATAAGATAAGCACCCAGAACTCGTCAATCCAAATTTTTTAAATTGCGTTGATATTTTTAAGATTTATAATAACTATTCTAGCAAGTTGACACCCTACATAATTTAGGAAAGCTTTTGAAGCCAAAAATTTAAGTTGTATGATAATTTCTTCAATGAGGGAAGATAAAAACATTTTTGAAGTTTTGCATTTTTTTCTTGTCTTGTGTCAGATAAAAAGTCGATTTTGTGCGTTGTATAATAAAGATTTTACTTATCTATGATAATTATAGGCGTCAAAAGTGGGTAACTTTAATATTTATATGGAAACCCTGCCTTTATATAAACCAAGTTCGTAGAGAGACTCTATACTCAGTCTACGACCAAGTTGCAAATAAATCTACAAACAAATAATTCGTAGAAATAAATAAAATAATAGATACAGGGTTTCCATATTCATCATGAATAGGTACCTAAATACTTACAACTTAATTTGATAATAGCTAGGTATTTTTATATATATTTGATTATGAATGTTTTATCGTTCAACAAAAAATAGAAATGTCTCTATTTTAATAACATTAGTTATACTTCGACTACATCATCACTTACCATCAGGTGAGATCACTATCTCACAGACAAACAGACCACGATTTTTTATATTTGATAGGCTAACGATAAAAAAAACAATAAGCACCAAAAAAAATGCCATAAAAAAATTATGTTGCATGAATCATAATATACCGATATTTCAGATTCGTAACTATGCTTAGTTTTTGAGATAAAATTTAAAATAACTTTGTTTCCCATTTATTTTACTCGAAAGAAGTTCTCATGTTTTGGAAAAATTATTTCATTCAATTTCTAGTCTAATATTCATCTTCGGATCAACGTAATACACCAAACACAAGTTTGTAATTCGTTCCGTTTGAGAGCTTCAGACCCGTGACATACGAACAAACAGTGGTTTCGTTAATAGGGTTCGTTTTGACATTTGTTTTCGGAAGCCTAATAACTATGCTGTCATAAAACAATTTATTTCAGGAAAATTACCCGGCTGGGCTTTTAAAAACTGACCTCCGTATTATACTATCTATTTATTTTGGCATGATAACTAACACTATCAATATTATTTGCTTGTATTAAATGAATTACTTAGCGCAGAACATCAAAATATAGTAAATAGGTTAGGTTACAAACTAAACAAAAAAGCATTCCGCGCTACGACATGAGCGGAACGTTGAATTATCTGAACCAAAGCATTTATGTTGGTCGGGTGGAGGTCGCAAGACGCAATGCATGACGTCATCGTAAAGCGAACTCCGAGCGCGCGTTTCGAAATAGCTGAAAAGAAAACTTGAATCATTTAGAAAACAAAATTCTCAGAATGTCATAGCGTATATGTTCAAATAGATAGTAATTAAATATAGTGTTACGTGAATGATCCTCATTAGCCATGCCTGTAATATAATTAAGAATCGTAGGATATTTCGCGGGTTTCCACCAGGCTAGTTGACACCCTAAAATAGAAAATCGGTCGCCAAGAACCTAACGTTATGTTCCGACGACTGTCCTTCTGCTTTCGAGCCAGTAATTCGAGCTTAGCCTAAACAACATCTAACTTACCAACGCATCACATAGGATCAGGTGGGAAGGTGGTCCAGGGCTAGTCAATTACCTATGAAGAAAACTTTATGTGCATGAAAACAATAATTTGCTAATAGAGGAAGAGTGTGCTGCCATTACATTGATGTGTAAAGTAACCTGATAAAACCTTCGACCATATCAAGAATTACCAACAGGTGTCATAGTAGACAAACCTAATCTCCCAAAAAAAGAAATTGTACTAATGTCTGCGGCATTATTTACTGCGACTCAGGCATTTTATTTAAGTTGCCATGAAATGTTGTGAACATTAAATAAAATATGCACTTTTCTGTGCGTGGAAACTAGTTTAAAATCAAAATGCCATCTAAACGGCACATGTTTTATTTTTATGTAATGTACCTTAATTTTTTATTTTTGAAATACGCGATAGCCCTCACATATGTGTCCCTGACTACAAACTACGGTGGCTGTGGTATATTGGGTTGATCCGGCGCAGTGCCCCGCGATTCTTGTCCTTCATACCCCACGATTGCTTACTCTAGCTAGAGTGTCCAGATACCTTCGTTTAAGAGGCATTTTACATTTTCATGCGGTATACGAAGATTTTAAGCGCTTAATTTACTATCATAGGAAATATCTACAAGTTGTTTAATAATTGATAGAAATAGAATAATCTGTTCTCTTTTCAGTTAATGTACCAGATTTACAAACAAAGCATTAATTATTTTGTAGTGACCAATCTCCCGCACCTTGTTTTACGAATTAAAGTACACATAGCCAACTTCAGAGTTCCATCTCTTGTATAAATATTCATCAAATTAACTAAAAAAAAAACTGTGCATCAGGCATATAATTCTGTTGACACATAGTGTACTAGAATATCGATAATTAACAGTCATTGTAGAAAAAAAAATAAAGATCTTGCGCCAATTTCCACCAATTATATCAGCAGTTTACCACGATATATTGCGTTTAATAAAGTGTAATTCCAAACAAATATTATATGAAAAGAAAGTTCATTTTTTAATTAATCTAATCTTTAATAAATTGTGCTATTAACTCTGTTTTGTTAGACAAGAAAAAATATTTAACATAACTCGAAATGCTCATAAATTGAAATGTACAAGCGCGAGGCGATCAGTACCGCGCGAGCGCTCATCGAGGTAGGACCTGCGTTCGTTTTGCCTTGCTCTGACGTCTCGTACGCGGAACGCTTAGACACAAGTTTATAGTGCGACCACAGAGTTTTGATCATGTCTTTGTTTTTTTTAAGTAACAAACTATACTTTATTTTTGTTGTCCATAATATAATTATTGTTGTCTTGTTAAGTAACTACATCTTTAGTTTCTGTTCATCCATTGTGTTAAAAAAAGGAAACGTCACAATTATGCAGTCTTATACAGCGTTATTGGAAAAATGCTAACAACCTCAGAGGGTTGACTTCTTCTTTTTGGTCTGCTAGTTTTTATATTATTCTAGTTTAAATTAGTAACGCACTATAACTTTTGTTTTAGAAGGATAAGATGACAGGCGAATAATTGATTTCCAATATTTTTGGATTCAGTTAATGTCTATAAGTGAACACAGCGATAACTTCAGTAGGAAATTAAACTACCTTCCTAATTTGTACAAAACCGTCTCCCGGCTTTTCCATCATTTGTACAAACCGGGATACCAGTTAGCGGTCGATAGTCGTATTTACAAATTTACCATAAAATCTGCGTAAGTGTTTTCTGCGTAAGTTTTAGTTTTGAAACAGTGATGGCTCAGTGGCATTGGCTATGGGCTGCCGCGCAGCAGGTCCATGGTTCGAATCCCGCCCAGAGCTTGAGCTTCACCGCATGGTGGAAGGGCATTTTGCGAATGCCCGCCTGGCTAGCGACCGCCCTCAAGTAGAAAATCTGTCGCCAAGCACCTAGCGGTGAGTTCCGGCAGCAGTCTTTGAGAGCCAGTGAAATAACAGACAAAAATGAGACTTAACAGGTATGTCTCAAGGTGATGGGCGCAGTGGAGTTCATCACTTGTGATGAAATGCATCTGTTATAGGCAGAGGATACCGCTTTACATCAGGTGGGCCTCGCGCTTGTTCTATCACAACGACATAAAAAAAAAAAAAAAAAAAGACCGACTTTCATAATCCAAATGGTTTTCAAAAGGATGCATCCTTGCCCATACAAGAAAGAATCCATACTTTTCTGAGATAACGGAAGTATTTTGAATATTTTGATGAAATCTGAAACCAGCACGAATTACATTTTGACCCCAAAATATTACGTCATTTCATATTAATCTCGTAACTACGTCAACAGTTATAAACCTAGAAAAACGCAATTTTGCATATGTATAAGTCATTTTTCTCTTGATACATTTTGCAACGCAAACACTTACCGATGCAAACTTGCGTATTAAATAATCTCGTAACTAATTTTAAACTTCTAAACCAAAAAATCTGAAATAATACAAGTGTATAAATTATATGTAAATAATAATATCAAAGAAGGACCAAAGCCGTAGGTGGTATAGTATTTCAGAAAAAAATATTGCTCTCCAATACAGTTTTCCCGCCAAAGTTCTTAAAACAATTGGGTTGTTTTAATCTTGTTACTTTAAAATATTTGGCGTAAAAATCTGTAACAATTCTGTAACAATATTAAATTATCATATTAAAAGAAGAATCGAAGTTCTAGGTGAGTCTAATTAAATTACTATTTCCCACCATTTTTGTCATGTGTTCAAACCCCATTTCCAGTATTTTTTTCTATAAAAAGGTGTATTATCATTTATTTTCCATAGAGGAAATAGTGAGCATAAGAGTATATAGTGAGGATTGCATTGGTACCAAGAAGTATATATGTTGATTATAGATTGCATCAAAGATATTCGATTTAAAAACAAAAAAAACTCAAAATGTGTAAATATATATTTACATTTCGCTGTTTGGGCTACTCAAACTAAATGGATGAAAATGTTATTTTTTTAAAGGTATAGGTGATATATTGTGGTATGGGAATATGAGGGTGACATGTTTAAGTAATGGAAAACCAAAAACGTCATGGGACGTTTGTGGTTGGTACTGAGTTGTTTTCCGGATGCACAGAAAAATAAACCTCAGTCCTATGCATGGTCATTATGGCAGACAGTGTTAACGACTAGATATAGATACTGTGTAGAGTGTGAACGAGGAAAATAGCAATTTTTAGACAAAATAAAAGAAAGAGCTTTTAGTCCGCAGCTTTTAATCAATGCCGTTACGCCAAATATTTATATAAATTTAAGCTGTATAATTATTTAAGTTTATTGTTACAATAACATATCAAACATATCTATTTTTTATTCATCAAGGATGAAATGTAAATATACGATTCACGATGTAGGTTGACTATTTAATGTACATGCCTACTTCTTTTCTATAACATTAGCAAGTAATCGACAAGAAATTGATTATTTACTCATGCCAATCACACAATTTTTAAATTCGCAACTTACATTTCTTTATTAATGAGTGCTATTATCAAAATATGTTACTCACAGTCACGCTATTCCGTCGTCACTTCTTTCGCTTGTGTAAGCGATGCGCTGGCATTTACCTAAACTTCAGTAGCGTGATTTTGTGAAATGGCTCTTAACGATTGCATGGATATTTAGGCTGTGGTACAAGCATGTATAAAATAAGAGTAGGTATTTTAATATATTTTTAATCAAAAGCGTAACCTTGAATTGTAGTACACATTATTTTTACATTATAAACTCACTTGAGGTTTTAGGATTGCTGTCACATATTTTAATCCCCATTACTTATTTTGATGTTTGCGTTGATTAGACCATTTTTGCCCAACACATTCCAATTCTGTCCACAAAATGGGGGAAAAACTAAAGAATGGCAGCATTACTTGCTTTTGACACTTCAACCAAAACTAGCAACACTGTTGTTATTCTGTCATCCGTCATCAATCAATTCAAATCAGCTGTGTTGGAATCACACAGGGATCATGTAAAAATAAATGTGCGTATTAAAATTATTCGTGTGAAAATGTCCACAAAGATAACTGATAAAAAGTTAACTAAATGTTTATGATAAATTTGTTGGTGAAAAATGGCGCGGCGGAGGAGCAGCGGTATCACAAGCCTGGGGTTTAACCAGGACCAAGGTTTGTCATACTTCCTAGTTCGTCAACCTGCGTTCTTTGTTCTTCGGAGGTGTATTATTCATCTTACTTACTAGTTCTGTACACAAGGGCGTGATTGAGGGCTTATATGAAGTGCTTTGATGATACAGTAAAAGGCTGTTAAAATCGCCATAACAATGAGCGCGCGTAGTAGTGTTGCGATAAACGCGCCACACCATGCGTGCTCTACTCCACGTGTTTGTAAATATTTTTAGTATCGCGCCCACGCAATTACTATTCAACGTGATTTAGCCACTATTGTTCGTACGGTAGCTTGTTTACCTACCTACTTGCAATGTAAAACGCAATTTTCACTAGCACTTGCTTGATATATTTACCTACTTACTATTCATGCTTCTGAAAGATTTTAATTATTATTATTGACAGTCTGTTTTGAATACCATTAGTTCTATATATGTCAGTATGTAATATGCTGTAATAACAAAGGTTTTAATTTTATAAACTTTAGATGTTAGTTAGTAAGAAGCCACTAAGCATAAGCTATAGTTTTTCATAAATCCATCGCTTTGTTAATATTCATTGTAGTGTCATGCATATTGCCAATACATATATAAATATCCACCTGTGGGTATACTAAGAAATATGTCTTAACATCATCTGTATAACCAATATTGCTCATGCGGATGTTTTAATTATACAAATACAAAGTTCAACTTCAACTTTTTACATGTAGACTCAATATTCTGGTCATTTAAGGGTGAACTGGACTTCTTAATGCATGCATGGTGGAAGGGCATTTTTTGAATAAACAAATTCACAACTCGAGTGAGAATAAAACTCACATCTGCAACTCAAAGTACCTTATAAAAGTAAAAGCATTACAATTAGTGCCTAAACTTTCAACTTGTCAAGCAATCCTTGATAGCCAAATAGTAATAGCCATCCAGTGCGTAAAATTGGGGAATGTGGGTTCGATACCTGTTCAAAGTGAGATATTTGCAACCCTAAAAAAAATTCTATGTCCCTTATTTCTTAGATTCTTTATTGCACACAAACAGTAGATACAGAATATAATTTTAGTATTAAAAGTGTACAAAGGCGACCGTTACCCTAAAAGGGTTAAAAGCTTATTTTATTATACAAATATGTTTCTCACCTCGGGTTGCCGGTCTAGTATTGCATCCCCCGTAAGACGTCGCCTCTTATGACTGTCACAGGAAAAATACCAGGGCTGCAGCTCCCTCTGAAGAAATGCTATCCTCAATACGCCTGACAGGTGTGAGGATTATGGCAAACTCCCATTGTGGGGGAGGTATTTGTTTAACGGTGGAAGTTATGGCTGTTGACGATGAGATTACAATATTGATTATTAGAATATAGTTGTTTATATGTGACTTTCCCCCACGGTGGGAGGTTTGTTTTAGGTCCATGACTAAGATATGGATTGTTTTTTTTTCATTATCTAGGCTTGTATCATTACAAATTTGTAAAAAGAGAATTAACCTGAAAGTTATGAGTCCCAAAGGCTACATTATCTATGAGCCCACATTTTCATGTAAATTTTATTTTAGGTCTAGCCTGCTGCTATCTTGGACCACATGTAAATGTATTATTAATATTTGTTAAAACATTTGCACAGTGCAGAACCTTTTGTAGAGAGAACTGTATAAAATAATACAAATCTCTATCTTTTAGAGACCTTTTCACTCACCTAAGTGTGGGGCATACCAAAGTAAATTAATGATGCAAATTTGTATGGGTAGGTCTTGCTATACAATGTCTTAGTGTGGGTGTAAATATTAATGGCAAGTACAGTAAAACAATAATTTCAAAGTAATAAGAATATAAGAACCAACAGCTTTTTCAAAACATATCTTAGCACACTATGTGTAAAAATCTTATCAAACATATATTAGTAATATAATATCTGGAAGCAATGGCTAAACCAGCAAAATTCGTCTAAAACCTCTATACTGTATCAGCCGCATTGTCCATTGCTGAACACAGCATCCCCCACTAAGGGAGGGATTTGCCATAATCTCCACACTTAGCAGGTGTCTTGGTCATCGCAGTTTAAGATATGAGTTCTTCAGAAGGTGCTGCTGCCCACCTTCTGGTATTTTACCTTTAGTTGCCTCTTACAACACCCACAGGTAGCGATCTCTATGACCTACTTAAAAACCATGGCCTATCAAATTCAACTGTAACTTCCATCTTACAATAAATATCAAATAAGTTGGCATCGGCCTGGACCACTATGGCCAATTTATGAATGAAATTCTATTGTTATAATTATCGCCGATGCCAATGGGTTAATGTAAAATTTGGCTAGGCGTGTAAGGAGTCAATAGTATTGATGTTCATAGTATAGGAGGTATTCTTAAATCCAAACTCTGAATTGCAACTCCCAGGCATGACTCTAGTTCCTCCCCTGAAATGTGATGGATCTAGCATCTGTATGGTGAATCCATGGAATCCTAGTAATTTATGGATTCATGCCTGTCCCATTGACATCACAACAAAAATTAGTGTATATTGATTATATTATTTTACTAATTGAGAATAAAATGCATAGTTTATTATTAGTAGCTGTTCCATAGTATGTTGTTCATTGCCGCTGCACTTAATTTATTCAGCACCCATCCATAAATTATTCTATCCAGGAAGCAAATTTAATTTTACATCACAATGTGTCTGTAACCTTGACAAAAGTAATAAGGCTGGCTCACCTCAAATTTGACTATACTTAAATCTGTGTAAAACATTCCAAATTCAGCCTTATTCCAAAGGGATGATTTGGTGTTAACTAGAGATGGTGCAACTAAGCGTTAATGAAATAAGAAATTGTCTTTCTCATGCAGTCACGGATTGGAATCCAAATCTGCCTTGCTCCTCAACAATAACTGCAAGTTCTTTTCCAAACCAGGAAGATGGGATATTAGACACACTGCATACAGATCAGGGTTAATAATAGTTATGGCTACATGATAAATAATTATAGGGCCAATATTAGATAAGAGTAAGTAGCTAACAAAGCTAACTGATAATAATTGTGTACTAATTATATTTATATATCTTTGTTTCAGGCTGCTTCACTTGTTGCCTGAAGACCGGCCTGCGCGTCTATAATGTGGAGCCACTCGTTGAAAAGGCTCATTACAGTGAGTATTTCTTACCACCTGATTCTCATTTGAAGTTGCCCATTACATCACTTAGATGCAGTTTTGAAGATACTCGTCATTTAATTTAAGCTCTATAGATCGGTAATTAATTAAAACAATAGAAATCTATTTATATCTTATGTGAATTTGCATTACTAGTTTTGAGAGCCAGTACTTCTAGGTTAGCCTGAACACCATCTTCGACCACATCATCATTTACCATCAGGTGAGATAGTGGTCAAAGGCTAACCTATCATGCATGAAAAAAAAAAAAACAATGTCTAAAAGACAAAGAGAGGCCTCCAATAAAATGGCTACGCTAACTGTTATGGGACCTTATAAACATTTGCTGTCCTTTCTTCCACTTTTAAATTGACAATGGGTCTTACCACAACAGGTAGGCATTCAATGAAATTTTTTCATAGATTATGGCCTAACGAATAATAATAAAAACAATTGTTAAAAAGGGGGAGGAGCGGTTTTTCAAGCAAGAGATAACAATAAATGGTTTCTTAATATGATAACAAGTACTGCTTGGATATGTGGATAACAATAACAAATCCCCCCCCCCCCTTTTTTTAACAATTGTTTTTTATTATTATTGCCGCGTCTTAAGCGAATATCACACAATAAATGCTTTGTTGGTTAAACTCTTGGTCTCTGAACCAGTTATACTATTTTATATTAAACATTAAGCACTGTAAGAGCATAAACTGTAATTAATGTACCTGTAAAACTATTTACGTCTAGACCATTGTTTCAACTGCTATGTCCGTGAGTCATAGTATATTAATGATTACCTACTACTATTATCATTATCATGCAGCGTCGGTTTTAAATCATAGCACTTGTTTGTAATGTCGACTTGAATTTATGCAATCACGCAAATTACTACAAAATACATATCCATGCTATTTTTAATCCTAAGGCAAGCAGTAGTTTATGAGGATGAATTTATGGATTGATGTATGTTTGTCGAGTGGTCCCATGAGACCCTCTGAATCGGCTGATCCCCCCTGGGATAAATGGTGACCCGAAACTGATGACCTCTATTACCCTCATAATCTTGTGGAATAGCGTCATACCGTACGAGAAGACCGTAGTTTATTACACTCAGGCCTGCATCGTTCGAGCGGGATTTTGATTTGGTCTATAGATGCTCTATGTCCTGGACTAAGACGTCAGAATCAAAAAGAACGACACTCTTTGATCCCGATGAACGAAATAATTATCGATTCCGCGCACGTAGCGGAGCTTGCGTAGTTGTTGTTAATCGATCAACTAGGTTAAGCAATCTTCGCTGTGGTCATGACTTGGATGGGTGATCATCACTAGCGGCATTTACTACTGAGCGCTTCCGTGCTTCGCCGTTATGCGTCGGTCCCGGTTCTTGTTATCGTATGGTGGTAAGGCATTTTGCGAATGTCCATCTGGCAAGTCACAACTCTTGAGTAAAAAATCTGTCGCCAAGTAACTAACGTTATGTTGCGGCTGCTGTCCTTGAGAGCCAGTAATTTTAGTTTAATCTGAACATCTCGAGGTAGTAGTCTATCTTAGTTTAATCTGAACATCTCGAGGTAGTAGTCTAAGACCTGCGGTCGTGTAATTAAACCGTAATCGAAAAATATTTAAAACTAGCTTACAGGCCACGGCTCCGCCCGCAGGTGTGATGTTTATCGCGCAAAACCATTAAACTCTTTTTGCGCAGTTGGAGGCGCAAAACTATCCTATGTATGTATACCAAATCGGTCCAGCTTTTAAGTTTATTCGTTGCATACAAAATACAAATCTTTCCTCTTTATAATATTAGTGTAGATAATATGAATCCGTAAGTGGATTATATTCCTTTCTACCGTTATAAGTTATAAACCTCGTGTAAACAATAATGCGGTCGAAGAAGTGTGAATGAACTTCTAAAATTAGCAGCGACCGAGTGCGACCGAAATCTAATCTGAGAGACGTCCAAATGCACTAAGACTGATTTCAAACTGATTGATTATCTGTAGTACCTACTGGTGCAGAAATCACAGCACTTTGTTTTTTAATGGTATTTTTATTATTATAACTTATACGATTACAGCTTGTACTTACTACATGACAATTAGAAATGTAGAAAACGGTAATGTCGCATGCGCTTTACTATTAAGTAAATTGGTCGTACATACTATAACAAGAAGGATAGAATCATCATTATCTTCCCGTGTACCCTTATCCCAACTCTTGAGGTATGGTCGGACGGATGTCTTCGCTGTCCAAACATGCACATATTTCATCTCTTTTGTAATATACCCTCTACCTTCTACGCTATGCACCTAACTAGTTTGATGGTGTTCTCATTAACTCTTTCTCTGAGCTTTTTTTTTAATTGAGATGGAACACGTTCGAGGCCTACCCAATGTTGAGCGGTAACCTCTGTCTATAGATAATAGATGCATTTCGTCAGAGTGACGCGACTGCACGAGCCCATCTCATGTGCGTGTAATTTCATATGTACTTACTGGCTTTGAAAGACTGCTGCTGGAATACACTGTTAGGTGCTTGGCGACAGATTTTCTACTTGATATAGGTAGATAGCCAGCGAACATTAGTAAAATGCCCATCCACCATGCGGTGAAGCTCAAGCCGTTGGTGGGGATCAAACCATGGACCTGCGGCACGGCATGCGGCAGTCCATAGCTATTACCGGTCGGCTATGACTGCTACATCATCATGATATACAGATCATCCGTTCTAAGTACAGATCTGATAACCACGATTCCCAGTCATGTCATGAGGGACGGCTACAGAGTACAGAGAGAGAGAGAACACTGCTACAGAGGCATTGCGTGTCACATGTGGTCCCATAGATCATTCACAATTTCACCTACCCTATATTTGTCCAGTTCCTCACGCAGTGGTCAATATAACCGCCGCGCCGCGCGTACAGTCCCACCAACTTATCTGTTCAGGCGGCAGAAAAAAGAACTACAACATTCCTTCAAATTGTGACTGTTTGTAGTTGATTTCCTTGACCAGCAGCGCCCTCGCGAACTGCACAGTTAAGTTGGTGGTACTGTAGGGTCAGTGCACTGAGGTAACGAAATCGAATCATACTCTTAGGGCTACGGAAAAAAATGGATAATATGTCGACTTCTCCTTCTATTGACCCTCAGGCATTGTGGTATTAAAATAATCAATTTTAACGCAATGGAAGCTAGTATTTTTACAAGTCTTTGTCCTACTTAGTATTGACCAATTCAGGAAGGGTATTAGTCTAGCTCACGCTAACTCTATTGTCTTTATAACTACACTGTAAAATGACCTTGCATTCCTAAACGTCCGTCTTACCTACTTCCGAAGATGTGAGCTGACTAGTCTCCGTTTAATTGGTACTTAACTGCGCTGTACGTTTTCGAATTTTATTTATATACAATGTTATTTTACGACAGATTTGACATATCGAAAGTCTTCAAAATTATACTAAAATATTACTTGTAATTGGTAAGCAAAAGCAAGTACAAGAAAAAGTTTTAATATTGTTATGTTTGCAATAACGCCTGCTATGCGGATTACATTATTATTTACAAGTATAAAACCAATTGCAATATTGGTCTTGTTTGTAGTATAACGTAAGTGGTACTATAGATAACGCTCCATCCCAATACGATGGTTAAAGAACGATAGGAAAGATTTGAGTTATGACGTCATGTCATGTTAGCTCAATTGGTTAGAGCATACCTTGGCTAAAGGGGTGGATGGACGCGGGTTCCAATCCCGCACATGACTTAAATTTTTTCTATCGTATATTTGTAATTTTGGTATAAATACATGAAATTGTATCTACCTACGTTGAAACGTCGAGACGTTCATTGTATCGTATATTTTGCTTGGTGGCAGGGCATTTTGTGAATGCCCGCCTGGCTAGCTACCAACTACAAGTAAAAAATGTGACGCCAAGCAAGCCTAACGATGCGTTCCAGCAGCTGTACTTGAGAGCCAGTAATTGTAGGTAGCCTGAACAACATCTTCGACCACATCATCACTTACCATCAGGAGGTTCTCAATTCTACCGTATTTTTTTTTGTGTAACGTAACTTTTTACAGTGTGTACCGATTTTGATGATATTTTTTACATTCGAAAGCTGGCGCATGTCATGTGGTCCCATTTAAATTTGAGTAAGATCTGACGAGTAGTATTTGAGTTATCCCTAATAATGCGTATAAAAAGGCGTATATTATATCTAGGTAGGTATGTTATGCTTAAGAACTACCACCGATACGTGGATTCGCGGGCGAGGCGACGACGGGACGACTAAAGTCGCTCCGCTCTGTATGCAATGATGTAATCTGTGTCACCACACGTATTTTATGATTGAAGGTTTATTATATGTTTGTTATGCTCAGTATGATATACTGACTTCAATAAGTAATTTCTTAGTTTTCAGTACGTTTTTTTTCTAATTTTTTCAAACAGCTTCGTTCGGATATTTATTCATTCTGCAGTATTTTTAGACCAACGTATAGGCTGTCTTTTGTATTCCAACTGCTACAATTAAAGGTTTACTTAATTAATATTAGTTTTAACATCAATTGCATAAATACAAAATAATTAATATAAATATATCAATTATATCATTTTCTCCAGCCAATACTATATAAAAATGAAAGTCGAGAACATCTATAACTTAATAATAGCGGTAAGTTAAATGAAAAATTATTTAAAACTCCGAACTAATATAATATAAATTAGAATTTCGAATGAAAATCTGTAGAAGCAATTTATTTTAACCGTTTTATTAATTCATCAAAAACGTCAATTCTAGATAAAGAAGAGCTCGGCGAGGTGTCCCTCTGTGAAATGGTGTTTCGCACCAACTGGCTGCTAGTGGTGAAGGCCAGAAAGCCATGCAGCCTGATGTTGCTAGACGACCAGCAGCGCGCCTTCAGAGCCGAGGTTGTCTTCAAGTCGCCGATACGAGCCCTCAGAGCTAGGAAAGACAAGTAAGTTTCTAACAAAATCACTCTTCAATTCATTATCTAAAGTTCTACCGGTGTGTTTGCTCTAAAATGGTATACCACATCACTTATTAGAACTAGACTCGATGTGAAAGACAGTTGACGCAAAAGATCATTAGATTACTACTTGGTAGTCGTCGCTAGACAAACGCGCATTCGCAAAATGCCGTACCACCATTGAGTAGCTTAAGTCGGACCAGGAAGATTTTTGACCTAAGAACCTTTATCGGAAGTACTACTGGACTGACCGCTAAAGAAATACTAATGTAATGTAATTATTATTATCTAAAGTGCCGTACAATTCCTGGCTTAAGGTTGAACTGGCCGTACAGTTCTCCATACAAACGCCGTAGGGTGATCACTCCCTTATTTGAGATTTTAGGTATTGAATTAAGCAAAATATCGATTAAACGCGTCATCATCTAGGTTTGAAATGATTATTAAGAAGAAATTTTAAAATGATTATTAAGTTGAGAGTTATGAGCCTTGAAACATGTTCATATAAAGTTTTCAAGGATCATAACTTTCAACTTAATTATCATTTTAAAATTTCGTTACGATACAAACCCAGATAATGACGAGTTTAATCGATATTATGCTTAATTCTATACCTAAAATCTCAAATAAGGGAGTGATCTCCCTACGGCGTTTGTATGGAGAACTGACCGGCCAGTTCACCCTTAAGAATTATTCCATCTCACCTTGTTAAATGTCAAAAAATGGCGCATCTATCGACTTCCACCATGAGTAGTGAGTTAGATGAGTTCGATGTGGGTTGGGTGTGGCTGCACATTGGCGCATCATTGGGCTTCTTACCATCTTACTGCCATAATAGCCGATTGGTACCGGGTATACTATAATGAAAGCATTCCTAAGAAGGGTTTGAGTCGGAAATGCGGTTGAGCATAAAACGAATGCCAGCACTTTTTACACTGATGTGCTTGTGAAAAGATTTTTTTTAATGTTCTTGTGTCAGTGAAGACGACACTACATGAGTGGGAGAGAAGCAAGGAGATGATGGATGACTTAAGAATTAACTTACTAGCCTGAGAAGCTGAAGGCCACAAGTCCTATTGGTGGATTTTTCCTCCGACACCGTTCATTTCCCATAGCTCTGGTTGATATGCAACCTTTTTGCATGGTGGAAGGGCACTTTGCAAGTGCCCGCCTGGCTAGCGACCACCCTCAAGTAGAAAATCTGTTAACGGAGTGTTCCGGCAGCTGTCCTTGAGAGCCAGTGAAATTACAGGCACATGAGACTTAACAACTATATATCAAAGTGACGGGCGCAGTGCAATACATGACTTGTGATGAAATGCATCTGTTATAGGCAGAGGTACGCTTAACTTCAGGTGAGCCTCGAGCTTGTTCCGTCACAATAACATAAATAAAACAATATAGTGTCCTGAGCGACAATTTCAATGACAACGTCAACTTCAATTTGATAGCCTTAATTCGGCCCCCGAAATCCTTCCTATATCTGCCAAATTTGAGCTTCATAGGGCCAGTAGTTTCTAAGATTTCGTGGTTAGTCAGTGAGTTTCGCTTTTATATATATAGAAGATAGATTACTTACTTTTATGATTGAGATAATCTAGGAACTGAAATATTATTGTGAGCACATGGCTTAGACAGACGTCCTTGTAAATATACGATTGCGGCAAAATATATGAAAGATAAGATAAAAATTTACCTTAACCTAGTGGCCTCATTTTGTTTCTATTGTATTATAGTAACTGAGTATTTATAATAAAAATTAAACGTTATGAGTTACTGCAAAAGTAGGGCCAAGTATCAGTAGTCCGATAATTTAGTCCGATCATCGGACCAATTTTACTATTTCGTCTCAGTAGTCCGGTGATACAGACAATCGGACTTTTGAGCTCTTTAGTCCGATGTTCATAATATTTATAGTTCGATGATCGGACTTTTCGTCTCAGTAGTCCGATGTTAACACTAACTACCTAATAAAACTGTTTTAAACCGTTAAGATAAAAAAAATAAGTTTATTTCTTCCAACAAGTTAAGTACAATGCAATTAGTACGTGTTAATAAATATTTAATAAGATTTCTGCAATGGTCAATTCAAATTTTCAACTACTTCGGCCAAACTTTATCATTTCAGGCTCTCCACACACCGAACGCGGTGCGCGTGAGCGTAAGACGCTGATAAATGCTGAAATTCTCTCCCTATCAGACTGCATAAGAGTGAAAGAGAGGCAGTGATGGTGAAATTGCGATTAGTTAGGTTGAAAAACGAAAGAAAGCTTGCTACAAAAAAGTTACTAAACTTAACTTGTCCTTTTTTAATAATTGGCTATTTTATTATTATATTTTTATAAACATAAATAATTAAGATATTTACGATACAAGCGTAATTTAGAGTCTGAATCTTGGTTCAAAATTTTCCTTTAGATATTTTTTATGGCTGGTATGTTAGTTTTTACCACTATCTCACCTGATGGTACGTAATGATGTGGTCGAAGATGTTGTTCAGGCTAACCTAGAATTACTGGCTCTCAAGGACAGCTGCCGGAACACACCGTTAGGTGCTTGGCGACAGATTTTCTACTTGAGGGTGGTAGCTAGCCAGGCGGATATTCGCAAAATGCACTACCACCATGCTGTAATGACTGCCATCTTAAGACAACAACCGGGACCGACGGCTTAACGTGCCCTCCGAAGCACGTGCACACTCAGTAGTAATGTCACTAGGCGTGACCCATCCAAGTCAAGACCGCGTCGGACGTTGCTGAACTTTGCTGCAAAGCAAACTTCGCTACCAGCGCTTCAGTTCAGTTTGAATAGTGTAAGTACGTATTACGTTCCAGGGTAGCAGTGGTCCTGTCATCGTCAGTGCAAGTGATATCGCTGCCGTGCTTGCAACGCGTGGCGCTGCTCCGGCTGCCGGCGAGTGCGCGGCCGCTGTGCGCGCTCGCCACGGAGCCCAACGCGGCGCAGATACTCGCTGCGCCGGCGCATCGACGCGGCTCGCTGCAGTTGTTGGTATGGAACGGAATATACACGGTTGTTGGTTAAATGCTAACAACCTCTTAGGGTTGAGTTCTGCTAGTCCTAACAAACATTTTGGGATTATTTTTTTATTTATTTTATAGATTTTTTTTTGTTTTGCCCGGAGCGCCCACCGCGGCCACACTGAACCGCGCCGCGCTGCCTTTGAATAGAGTTTTGAATATTTACATCGAGGAAAGTAATAAAAAATATAAAATAAGAAATTACAGGCACAAGAGACTTTTAACATCTTGTGCTAATTCCGTCATATACACATAAACAAACACATTTTTTCATTAAAAAACAATAAAATCTTCAGAAAAATAAATTTTTCATTTCATTATGTTTGTTAGGACTAGCACAAGTCAACCCTAAGAGATTGTTAGCATTTCACCAATAACCCAGTATACATTTTTTGTACGTAACGCACTTAATTACATTGCTCGGCGAACTGATAACCGATGGGGAAAAAAGGTTCTCACATTACACCGGAAGACGTAGAGTTGGTAGGCCCCCCACGAGGTGGACTGACGAAATCGTGAAAGCCGCGGGTAGCCAATGGTTACAAGCGGCTAATAGCCGTTCTTTGTGGCGTTCTATGGGGGAGGCCTTTGTTCAACAGTGGACGTCTTCCGGCTGATGATGGTGAACGTACTTATACTATGTGCCAATGCAATGCAAAGTTTCTTTTCATTTCTCATACTTGGAAAGTACGCATGAAGTTACTGATCAGAGGGATTAAAACAGTATTTTTCGTCTCTGGTAAACGATTTTCCCTGCTACTAAAAAAATTAAAAAATATGCAAGCCAGTCATATATTTCGCGGCATAAAACTGTAATTAAAAATATTGGCCACAATTTTGTTACGTGGTTTTATATTTAGAATACTACTAGTTTCCTCATATTCGAAAAGAAAAGCAGAGTGTTTGTTTAAATACCTATTTAGGCGTCAGCACTGTCTAGCGGGATCCACGTGCATAGCGATAGTGCGAAGCTATAAATTCCTTACAAGTTCAGTGGCAGTAGAACTCGTTGTGAACAGGTTACTGCCACCTATTTTTAAAGTCAAACAGTTCGTATGTATTCCAGTCTGAAGGGTATGGGTGTCAGTGAACATGAAACTTAACAACTTTATGTCTCAGGGTGATATCGCAGTGCAGTTCGTTTCTTGTGACGAAATGCATCTGTTACAGGTAGATTCTACCGCTTAACACCGGCTGGGATTCGTACTTGTTCAGAAAATGGCCCAGTCACAATTAGTACTATTTCTGAGAATAAAATCTCAAGTCATATAAAGTATTTGGGTATATTTAACTGACAAAGGAATTTCAACATATTCGGATGTTGAAAGTTCTTTATACTTTCTTTGTGTATTTATAGTTGATACCTACACAGAAAAAAAGGAATACTTGAGCCAACGCAGTGTGTTTTTATTCAAGAATATTTGTGATTCATATATATTGAAAACAATATATTCTTGAAAACAGAACGCAATATTCTCAGAAATATATTCTTGGATCAAAGTATATATTGCGTTCTTCTTTGAAGAAATCGTTAAAGTGTTTAAATAAGAATATGGTTAGTTTTGAATCCAAGAAAACCTAAATTTTGGATCAAGCTTAACATGAAAATAAATACTTGATTTAAAAAACCATACGTGTTTGAAGCAAGAACCGATTACTTGAGTAAGAATAACGTTAGTTCTGAATCCAAGAATTTGTATTTTTGATTTAAAAAAGACTTTATTTTAACGAAGCATTCGGTATTTCACTTTCAAGATATAGCCGTATTTGTAAGTAAAATAAGAATCTTTAATTAAGAATGCGATTGTTCAAATCAAACAAAAAATATTTTATATTCAAGTATACTCATCCTTATTGGAAGAATTTTTTTTACTTGAATTGAGATCTTGTTATTACTGACATTCTTTAGTGAATTTAATTAAGTTTCAGATGAAAACGTTTTTGGTTTTCAAATTATAAATACGAATATTTTGATATAAGATCATATTCTTATATGAAATATAGGAAAGTTTTCTTTCTAGAATACTACTAACAATATAATTCTTCAATGAGGATTTATATTGTTTTGATTGTAGAATTTATTTTCTTCTGGTAAATCATTTTGAGTATCTTGATTCAAACTATTATTTATTCTCGAATCAAAAATCCGATGCATAAGCCAGGGTGCGGTGCTGCAGGCAAAAACAATTTATTTCAAAACAAATACTTCTCATATTAAAAAGTAAATCTAAACATAAAGCAGTTTTTACCTTTTATTAATTAAACTTTTAATGATTGTATTTGTTTTGAAATTAATTGTTTGTGCCAACAGCATCGCAACCTGGCTTATGCATCGGATTTTTGCTTCGAGAATAAATAATATAATAATTAAAAACATACATAATATATTAATGACCACATGCATGTCTAACTGAAAATGAGCAACAAATTTGAATCAAGATTTAACACTAATTAAACATTAGTCAATACAATGTTTCTTTGGTTCACTACCTATATCTTGTTAAATAAAACACTATTGGTATCTGTAAAGACTTTTATATATTAGGTCCTTACATATGAAATTGGCGTTTTTCGTACTGGCCACTTTAATCACGAATTTCTCCTCTTTGGTAAGGAATTCCAAATTCAAATTTGTACAGCTATAGACTCATGTATTTGTGCTTCGATGATCGTCATTCATTTGTTTTTTTTCTTCTGTTTTTTTCTGTTTGCGTCACTCATTTTACAAAATGGAAAACCTTAAATATCGCATTATTTACGAGTACGAGTTCCGCCGTGGCACTAGTGCTGCGGAAACAACTCGAAGGGTGAATGATGTGTATGGCGGTCGTGTTGCAAAAGAAAACACAGTTCGTTTTTGGTTCCAACGTTTTCGTTCTGGAAATTTCGACCTGCAGAACAAGCCCCGTGGACGGCCTGAGACTCAAGTTGATAATGAAGAGTTGAAGGCTATTGTGGAAGCGGATCCATCGCAAACCACGTCCGAGTTAGCTGCAGGCTGCAATGTTAGTGATAAAACTGTTTTAATTCACTTGAAGCAAATTGGGAAGATTAAAAAGCTTGAAAGGTGGGTACCTCACGAATTGACTGAAACAAACCGGCAAACGCGCGTCGACTGCTGCGTTACATTACTAAACCGGCACAATAATGAAGGTATTTTAAACCGAATCATTACCTGTGATGAAAAATGGGTTCTTTACGATAATCGGAAGCGCTCAGCGCAATGGTTAGATCCTGGCCAGCCAGCCAAATCCTGCCCCAAGCGAAAATTAACCCCAAAAAAGTTACTTGTAAGCATTTGGTGGACTAGTGCCGGTATTGTTCATTACAGTTTTTTCAAATCTGGCCAGACTATTACGGCTGATGTCTATTGTCAGGAATTGCAAACCATGATGGAAAAGCTAGCGGCTAAACAACCTAGGCTGGTCAATCGCTCCACGCCACTGCTGCTTCACGACAACGCTAGACCACACACTGCGCTACAGACGGCTACTAAATTAGAAGAGCTTCAATTGGAAAGTCTAAGACATCCTCCGTACTCCCCGGACCTTGCTCCAACAGATTACCATTTTTTTCGAAATTTGGATAACTTCTTGCAAGGGAAAAAATTCAACTCCGATGGGGCAGTCCAAATCGCCTTCAAAGATTTTATTGATTCCCGTCCGACTGGTTTTTTTAGTAAAGGGATCAATGAACTACCTATGAGATGGCAAAAGTGCATAGAAAATAATGGTTCATACTTTGATTAATTAAATATATTATATTAAAAAATATTCGACTTTTTGTTCCTCCCATACAAAACGCCAATTTCATATGTAAGGACCTAATATATTGAATTAAACTTCAGACTAAATCTAAGGATACAGTCGTATTACGTAACTATTTGTTATATTTTGCGTTTAATTATAAGGTACAAGTGTTACGCAGCCGGTGGATAACACGCGTTAAAAACATGATACAGTTAAGATAGCATGTCAAAAAAAAACTTAATCACTCATTAAAACTGATACTTAACGGTGTCCACAACTATGTATAATGTTGTCCAGTCTGTAAAGCTTCCGACCATCAGGATATACAGGTTGAACAGATAATTTTGTCTGTGCCGCTTTTGTTTTGAGATTATCAATTTTCTGCTCAACTTCACCAGGAGACTGAAAAGTAAAAGTAGGAATCACTAATAATAAACAGATCAAAAATCTACAAAATGAAATTCAGATGCTAATGAAATAGCTTAGAAAATATCATTTAAATTACCTTTTCTTTAACAATGATCCCTTCTATTGATTCGACCGTTGAAAACTTGACCTTTCTGTTCAGTCTGCTTTTAGGTGGGAGCAGGTAACCAAATATCTCCATTTGAAATATAAAATCATGAACGCTATAGTGTTTTTATGAGCCGCCGCTCTTCATAAGTATCCTCCTCAAAGCCTTTGGACTGGCCTGGTCACTCTCACTAGTGGATAAATCTTAAAGAAAAACAAGCACGATATAACATTATATTTACATAGCTTAATATTATATTTCCTCCGTTACACGCAGAGCACGACAATATGACATCCTACTTAATATAAATACTTAACCCTGATTCACCCTCATCTCGAGTGTTGCAGTTGTGGATGCTTGTGTGTAAACAGTGGCTTTACCTCACAGAGAAAATATAAAAAAATACTAAAATTAATTTGAACAGCATTGAAAGATTTTAAACTTCACCGCAGCACTCGTTTCAGGTTCTATAATACACATGATACTCATGATAAAAATGCGTCGCTCGCGGTCATGAGTTGGATGAGTGACCGCTAGTGACATTACTACTGAGCGTGCACGTGCTTCGGAGGGCACGTTAAGCCGTCGGTCCCGGTTGTTGTCTAAGGATGGCAGTCGTTATAGCATGGTGGTAGGGCATTTTGCGAATGTCCGCCTTGCTAGCTACCACCCTCAAATAGAAAATCTGTCGCCAAGCACCTAACGGTGTGTTCCGGCAGCTGTCCTTGAGAGCCAGTACTTCTAGTTTAGCCTGAACAACATCTTCGACCACATCATCACTTACCATCAGGTGAGATAGTGGTCAATGGCTAACCTATCAGGAATAAAAAAAAGAAAAGAAAAAAAGGTAGGTCCATGTTCGAAGTTTAGGTACTTACCACGGAAGTTTTGTATTCTGGCATCATCAACGCCATTGCTTTGAAGAAACTCTATTGTTTCTTCCATTATTATGTATGAACACTTCTAAATCTGCATGAAACTACCTAATAGTTACGATTATAACGTACAAGAAGTCGCCGCAATAAATAAGAATAGGTTTCCTCCGGTCTGATTTATCGACTTCACAGAACACTTGTTGATTTGACCTATTTGAGGATCACAGAGAATAACACTTATTACAAATTTACAATTAACTCAATGGGATTTACAATTTTTTGAAGCGCAAGCTATGCACGACGGTTGCGGAACTTTCGCCCATTCAGTGTTGCCAAATACAATTTAAAAAGAACACAAATAACTTACAGAAAAAAAATTATTATGGTTGCTGGAAATAATATATTTTATATCATAATATGAAATCATTAATATTGAAAAATATATATTGCCGTTGAGTGATTGAGCATTTTATTACATATTGGGAAGTCACATGAATTAATTCTAATTTTTCTGGTTATTTTGTTTATTGTCTGATATGACAAGGCGTAGAGTTTACTGCGTAAAGAGTGATTTAGTTTATGTTATGAAGTTTGTTCTAGGAAATTAGTACCGCCGCAGTTGGTAAATAAACATTACTTTGAAAAGTTTAAAAAAAAGTTAATTACTAAGAACTGCAATTGTAAATTTCTCCTATATTAGGCATATCAAAAGAGGTCGTGTGGTACGTACCTACCTTTCAGCGCTAAATTATCATTTTCGATTTTGCCGTAGAGCTATTGAGTTTTTTAGCTAATAATAAGTAGCCCTTTTAAGAAAAAAAGACAGAAAATGTGGACTTAGTGATATAAAAAACTAGTTAATTACAATCACTACCTAGTTGTAGTAATACAACGTGATACCTATGAACGTTTTCTGAACGTATTATTACTTAGCTCGCTTGCTTCGCCTTTGGAATACAGAAACATCTATATTTCTCCAAAAATAAGGTTAATATAAAGTACCTATATCAATTACATGTTGTGTTAGCCTTTAAGAGATTATACATTAAGCAGTGTACTATATTATCGAGAAAAATAGTTGTGTATGTAAAAATGTAATAATTGTTGGCTGACCAGAAATAAATAAATAAATTACATTCTCAATGGCAGCAAGGCACGAGTGATGCTGATGATCCGTATAATATAACGTGTTTTACGTTCCATTTAATTATACCTACTGACAATTGATAAGTCAAGTAAATAAAATGAATATGGTTGTAGTCCATCCAGGACTGTTTGAATAAATACTGAAAGAATAGTCAGGGTCCAGCCCCATTTATAATGATTTGATTTGGCTTCGAAATGTTGCTGGTTTTGTACGAATTACGTCTAGTGGCACAAGTATGAAACTAATTAAAACGGGTTATTAAGTTCAGAATAGAATAGAATAGAATAGAACATGATACGAGTATCCCTCCTAAATATTTCTTCGCGCCTTCTTGTTTGACTGCAACGCTCCAGCTACCGTATCCAACACGTTTTTGCATCATCTTAGCATTTTTTTTATCAACCTGGCAGCACATTATTAAAATAGGTTCTGGAATATGATTTCTTGGTCCAAGAAAATATTCTCAAAAGAAATGTTTCTGATCAAAACATTTCTTTTTAGATAATATTTTAATCCAAGAAAATATTCTTATCTTAGATATTTTAACCCTGGAAAATATGCTTTCTTTTATATTATCATCCATGATATACGGGCTTAAGTTCTAGGCCTCACTTGAAAGCAATAATGGCCGAGCGTTAACAGCTATGGACTGCCGTGCCGCAGGTCCCTGGTTCGATCCCCACCGCCGCCGGCTTGAGTTTCACCGCATAGTGGAAAGGCATTTCTCTTAAGTACAAAACCTGTCGCCAAGCACCTAACTATGTTGCGGCAGCAGTCCTTGAGAGCCAGAAAAATTACTTAAAAGTGTGAAATAACTTGTCGAAGTCAGTACCATGCGCACGATATTGTGATAATTGGTACATTTAAACCGGAACTTTAACAAATTAATTCACACTTTTGAGTGTTGCAGTCGGTACCATTTTTTGGTAAAAAATAATTAAGTTCCAATATGAGCTAAACCAGCCAAGTGCGTGTCAAGATATCGTGGTTTCCAGTGCCAGGCGAACTACTTGTTAATTTCGTAAGATTATAGAGATCTTAATTAATATATATGAAGAGGTCTTTATTTAATACTCAATTTGTTTCGTATTAAGACTTCTTAAATAGCTTTGAAATAACTTTATCTCCACGAAATATTTTCAACAACTTTAATGTGATACCTACACATTATTGTAAATTTTTGCTAAGTTATTGAAAATCTTTCGTAAAGATAAAGTTATTTCAAAGCAAGATAAAGAAATCTTACACCTACACATACAAGAATAATTTGTTTTTACAATGACAATACAATATTCAAGAACATGAAGAGTTTTTATCTAACACATCAATAGTTTCATTATAAGACTTTTTATTCTTTCGTTAAAATTGCTTCGTCTTTACGGATGGTTTTCAATAGTTTTAATTAGATTAAATTAAAGTTCTTGCGTTAAAAATTACTTGTTTCGTATTGAGAATATAGAAATCGTAATTAAAATTTTGAATTAAGAACCCATTTGTTTCGTATTAATATTTCTTTATATTGCTTTGAAATAACTTTATCTTTACGAAAAGGTAAAGTAAATTACAATAATAAAATATCGCATTGTAAAGCATTCGTGGAGATAAAATTATTTCCCAGCCAGTTAAGAAGTCTTAATACAAAACAAATGGGTTCTTAAATCAAAACTGTTTCATATTTTTAATTAAGTTCTCTATGTTCTTAATACGAAATAAATTATTTTTTACACAAGAACTCTAATTTAATCTAACTAAAACTATTTTTCAGCCGTAATTTAGCCGCCTTTACGTACGTAAAGACGAAGCAATTTTAAAGAAAGAATAAAAAGTCTTCTAATTTCGTAGCTTATAATGAAACTATTGATGTGTTGAATAAAAACTCTTCATGTTCTTGAACTATGATATTGTATTCTCTTTGTAAAAATAAATTATTCTTAAATGAAGAATTGTAGTGTATCCCGATGAATTTAATGAAAACCGTTTCGTGAAGAATAAATTATTTTTCAGGAAGAAAAGGTAGTCTTAAAATAACACAACTCGTATTTCAAATCGTGCATGTTTTTCAATAAAGAATATAACTTCTTAGCTTACCGTAAATATTCGTAAGTGAAGAACCTTATTTACATTCGAACAAGAATATTTAAAAATATTTCAAGAAAGAATATAGAAATTTTAATTTGAAAATAAAATGTTAACAGAAGAATTCCTGTTTTATTGTTAGAAGAATGTTTTCGTTATCTTGAAATAATAATTTGAATACTTTATGTGAAGAATTTTATTTTGGGTCAAAACAATATTCCTAAGAATATTCGGGTGTAATATGAAGACTCGATTATTTTTCAGTTCAAAATATATTCTTGTTGTAAGACAGCATCGTCTTGAATTAATTAAGACAATGTATATTCTTGGCGAAAGAAGTCTTTTTTTTCTGTGTATGTTTATACAAGGTACCAGCTTACACTGAGCTTCCCCGCAAGCGGTTCCCGCTTTCATACTGACGCCCATATCTTCTGTTTTGCTAAGTTTATATGGTCGAAGATGTTAACAGGTGAGAAGTATCGCAAGCGGGATATATCCGTAACTGCACATTAGAAGCCCTCATTCTGAAGCGCGACACGCGACAGCAATTTTATATAAGTATTTCACTCCACAGCAATGGGTTGCGGTTTACAAAGCGCAAGTCAGATCGCATATAGAATACTGCTCACGCCTATGGGCTGGGCCATGCTTACCAGACCGACCCTCTCGACTCCATCCAACGGCGCGCCGTTCGTAATGTTGATCGCTTAGTCTCCAGAGAGACCGCATCTCTCTGAGTCTTCTACCGTTTGTTCAATGGAGAGAGTTCTGAGGAGCTGTTGGATATGATGCCAACTCCTAAATTCCACCAGCGCACCGCTCTCCATCAGGATATTCACCCCCACTACTTACTGACTACGCAAACGTTCTCTAGAATGTTTATACCGCGTACTTAAATGATATGGAGAGACCTTCCCGCCGAGATCTTTCCCCTGCTATGCTGTTGTATGGGGTTGTTCCTTAAAGGTCGGCAGAGTATTGGTAAACCCTCCAGTTTTCCAAACGTCTTTAAGCGGCGGTGACCACTTTCCTTCAGGTGGCCGCCTGCCTGTCTGTCTACTATTAGGCAATAAGAACATAAAAAAACACAAAAAAAAAAACGGTTAATCTTTTATGTATACAGTCCTAACATCTGTTACATCACTTTGCAGGACGTGTCTCGAGCAGTAAAAGGCGCTCACTCCAGTTCGCCGGCTGTCTTGGGCTGTCACCAAACTGACCTGGTCTGCATCAGTCTATCGCCAAACGGCGCCAAACTCGCCACGGCTTCCGAACGGGGAACCATCATACGGATATGGGACACCAGCAGTAAACAGATGCTCCACGAGTTAAGGCGAGGGTCCGATTACGCAGACGTTTATTGGTAAGTTTGTACAGATTCTTCCTATTCTGACCAGTGAAACTAGTTTACAGAAGGGCCCCCGCGCTTGTGCACAGTCCTGGGGCCTTATTATTATCATTTCTTTGTTAATGGCCTCTGCGGGACCGGCCTTTTTGTATAAGTAGAATGGTAATGAAATTCCCCGTGAGGTGCGGGGTTAGAATTGCACCTCCCCATATCATCCCCTGGGTGTCGTAAAAGGCGACTAAGGGAATAATTATACTGGAAGGTGGGTAGCAGCGCCTTCTAGAGAACTACTATCTTACACTGCGATCCCCAAGCCGCCTGCCAAGCGTGGGGATCATGGCAAATACCCCCTTAAGGCTATGTTCAGCAGTGGACATGCATGTTGAAGATTGAAAAGCTTGTTGTTTCATCTTTTTTCATCTTCAGCGCTTGGCATTCAAATCTCCGTCTCACTCCGTCCCCCGCATACCTCTTTTCGCCACTTAGATAACAAGCAAGTGAGAACGAGATACATTTAACGAAAAATAGTGTGCGTAAACTTCATAAAACTTGATCCAGGAATTACGTGTTTTTCAATAAGCCTTATAAGTTTGTTAAATAAATGTTAGTCATATAGAATCTCCATTATATTTCCAAGGTTTCTATCAAAATATGTTCTCTACTTTTACAATTTATGGGTACATTCGGAACGCCCAAAGTTCAGGTAAAATATATAGTAATAAGCAGATTTTTGGAGGCTTATATTAAAGTTGTTTCTCCAAATTTTACTTTTTTGTTTGCATAGAAACCTAGATATAGTGCACAAGATACCTATTAGCTTAAAACTTTCAAGGAAAGATCTGTTACAACGCCATAATCACATACGAGCGTTTGTATGAAAAGTAAGACGGGTTGGCCGCTCTTAAGTAATAAACTCAGAACAGTAAATTCACATTTAATTTTACCGTATCAGTGGCCAAGAAGCCTTAACCCGGTGCGTAGTACTGGGTGACGCGGATACGATTAGAAATTCACTATTTTGCGATATCCGCTTAGCATGATAGTTTTCGAAGCGCTCGTAGCGTAGCATGCTTAATCGTTCTTAACCGATAAACTTAGTGAAGCAACGTCCACTGCGGTCATGACTTGAATGGATGACCGCTAGCGGCATTACTACTGAGTGCTTCGGAGGGCACGTATCGTCGGCGTAATAGCATGGCGGTAGAAAATTTCACCATAGGTGATGACCTTCTAGTAGAAAATCGGTCGCTCGGCTAACGGTGTGTTCCGGCAGCTTTCCTTAAGAGCCAGTAATTCTAGGTTAGCTTGAACAACACATGAATACTTACCATCAGTTGAAATAGTGATCAAAGTATAGCCTATCTACACTAACGATTTAAAAAAAATCTGGAAATAATATTTAGAAACATGAATTAACGTATGTGTGCCTTGTCCCCAGTATAACATTCAACCCTGTATCGTCGCTGGTATGCTGCGTGTCGGACAAGGGCACGCTGCACGTGTGGTCGGCACGGGGTTCGTATCCGCACCTGGCTGCCGCACACCCCGCCCCGCCTTCAGTAGCCGCGCGCGCACTCTGCGCATTCTCTTCTGACACCAGCGCTGTGGGTAAGTTGCACTACGTACTTATATATCATATATAAGCAGACCTTTCCAATCTCGACGCGCGCCTTTCCATATTTTTAAGAGTGTTTGCAACTTACTACTGCGTAGCCAAACGACCATATTTAGCATTTTATTGTTTTACTGTACATATCTACCATTATACTTCCCGTGGGGTGCCGGGCTAGAATGTCACCCTACCATCTCTACCTGTGGGTGTCGTAAGAGGCGACTAAGTGTAACACACCAGAAGGTGTAGCAGCGCTTTCTGAGGAACTGATATCTCACACTGCGATACCCAAGCCGCCTTCCAAGCGTTGGGATTGTGGCAAACCCCCCCATATTGGGGGAGGATGTGATCAGCAGTGAACTATCCGGCTGATACAGGTATACCATTAGCATTTACGTCACATTTTTGACATTGGCGACATCTTCCTAAAATATCATAAACTATCGACTTAGGTTGGTGGGTTGATATTTGATCAAATATCAACCTATCAGCCCCTCCAACTTGACACCAGTTTGATGACGGAAATATTTTAAAATATGTAATTTTAATGAATAGATTTGGCGTTACTATGCGAACATCCATATATAATAATAACAAATATTTCAAAAATATTTTAAGAAAACATTAAATTAATATTTTAATAAAAAATATTTCTAGTTTTTTCCGCCTAATTTTCTTATTAAACCGACGTGACGTCACAAACGCCGCTCAACCAAACCGGAAGTATTTTCGACGCGTCTCGATTCTACACGAAGCATCCTCTGAATGTCTTGACTCTTCGAGTGCACGATCGAGATTCAATCTTTAATATTTTAAATACGTAGTCAGACGTCAATAAAGCCTCTATATAAATCCCTCACGGTGGTCCGCCAATATAAGAACTCACTTTTTCTAATTAAATGTTTCGTTATTTTCCAGTTATATCTGAGGACGGCACTTTCCACAAGTTCACGTTCGCCGCCGAAGGAAACTGCCATCGCAGCGACTTTGAATATTTCTTGCAGGTGAGTGATAACAATTATATCATTTACATTTTTAGGTATGATTTTCAAGTAAAAACTTGGCGTAGCTTTCGGTCTCAGTCTAGTACCGACCTGGTCACTTACGAAGGCGCCCTTTACAGGAAAATTATTGAAGCGCATTTGTATTTGCCATTTCGTTTGTACACTACAACTTAGTGTGGGCACACCCTATAGATATCATACAGTTGTCAAGACATTGCATTCGTGCGAGTTGAGACGCAGGGGCGCAGGACGCCATACTTAGTTTGTAGTTGGGGACACCCGCTCAGGGCTAACCCATATTACCTACAATAAAAAATAAAACAACACATACGACGTGTGCCATGCCGGAATGTATAGCCCACTTTTAGAATAAATAAGAAGGTGGGGCACCTTCCTCGAATTTACCTTTATTCGCCTCTTACGACAGCCACAGGTAGCAATGGGGGGACATTCTAGCCCAGCACACTACGGGTAAAATTTGTATACAGCTTGCGAATGAAATTATGGTAACTCTTATTTTGTTGACATTAAAATTCAAATTCGTGCTTGTGAAATGCCCTTAAAGTTGACTTTTGTGTTGTGGTATTAAGCAAACATAGTCATCATGTAAATTGGTGCTCTATAAACTGATGCACAATTGCTTAGAATTGAATATAATAATCCTATTGATATAACGGCGATTTTAAGAGTTACGCGAATGCTGATTTTGAACAGAATAAATAAGAAGTACCATAGTGTACAGTATTTGAATAATAAAGAATTTGTGCAGAATGGACAGCATAGTTTGTATGTATGGATGTATGTTACTCTTTCACGCAAAAACTACTGAATGGATTTTAATGAAACTTTACAATAATATTACACATCAGAATAACACATTTATAAATATTTTGTGTGAATTGTCCAAAATATAACAATAAGTGTCAAGCGAGAAAGAAAAAAACCGCCATATGCTATCTATTCTGGCGTGCGCTGCAAAAACCTTTAGTATCACACGTACACAATGTATAACGGAAATGTTTATCTTAAATTGCCCTATAAAAATGCCCGCGACAGCATATCTCTACCTTTTATGTGTAAGCCATTGTCGCCAAAATAGTGAACCATAAATACTATAAAAAATTGACATTTTATTTCTTGTCCTTATCAAACTAATATTATAAGGGTGAACGTTTGTGAATGTGTTTGTATGCTTGTTACTTCTTCATGCTCAAATTGCTGGACCAATTTTGATGAAATTTGGAATAGAAATAGATGAGGCGCTGGAATATAGGATACGTTTTATCAACATCATCGATCACCACGTGGGTGTAACCGCGGGGGGGTGCAGCTAGTTTCTAAAAATACTGTTAAAAGCAATGATTTGATGCTAATCAAATATTCAGTTACGTTTCTGCTTGCGGCAGTTTCTGTGTTTTGACAGAATTTTATTGATTCATAATTTTTTTTATCTTTGCAGGTTGGCGATGATGACGAATTTCTTCAATGATTTTTATTCTCAGCTAATTTATACATACCTTACCGATCTATAATATAAATATTGCCTAAAATAAGTGATAAGCAGTGAATATTGGTGATAAATAAATAAGTAGTTATAATAATAACACAAATTGCTATAACTTCATAATTATTTGAATTATTTTTAGTTAGCATTGATAATATTAAGTGTGAAAGTCAATACATGAGAAGTTGAAAGATACAAATTATAGTTAGATATAAATCTCTATTAGTTATATATTGATATTATTTAATATTTTATATTTTTACACAGCTATGCGGAGGATATTGACGGTTATGTTTTTTTTATTATAGATCTATTTCTTTAGTCTTATTTTCATATTCAATGATATGTTATTATATCTTATTAATACGAATGTTCATTCTCAATAATAACGTTTAAATTTATTGTAAAAACACAGTCAATTGCTTTTTAATTAAGTTTACAAATCGGAAGCCATAATATAAAGTTAGGTTTAAAAGAAACCTATTTCACTAAAACTCCCTTTGCAAACTAACTACTGAGTTTTTCAGTGAAATTTATTTAAAAGGGTGGCTTTAGTGAACTATTATTGTCGTGAGTTTACGACATGTTTAGATTCTTACTGTCTTATTCATAATCGTCCCATAACTTTATTAAAGGTTTATCAAACTTCATCGGTTCTGCGCAAAGGAAAACTCTTTTGTGCAGTACTAATGACGTATGATAAACCTATTATGAAGTTATAGAGAGATTATGAATAAGGGGGGTACTTTAAAAATTAGTTGGGTTCAATTTCTATTCAATATCAAGTTGTGAGAATAACTTGACAACTTTTAAGTACTTATAGCAATAAAAGACAGATGGCACTATATTGCATTTTATTTAATATATTTTATATTTGATAGCTAGTTAACTGTTTGCTCGTTGTTCAATTATATAAATAGCATGAGGGATTTTCTCCTAGGAATATAATATTGGTTTAAACTAGGATATTTCTGACATAAATATAACCGTGATTAGGATGATTTCGTACCAAAAAGGTCTTTATCCAATGTTGTATTCATAACAGTAGTTACATACGATGGCAGATAAACTTTGATTTTATTTAAATTTAGAGCCTGTTTCAGAATGTTCGAGTAAGTTTCGGTTATACGACCCAGAACATAAAATAACTGAATAATAAAAATGACAGTTAACATGCAGCGCGTTTCAAGCTTTAACCGATGGATAGGCTAAATCGATGACTGTGAAACGCAAAGATAGTGTTTTATTTATTAAATATGTTCTGGGTAGTATAACCGGAACTTACTCGAACATTCTGAAACTGGCCCTTAGTATTACAAATTTTTGTGTGTTCTTGTGTTTTGAATGAAAGCGATTCTTGTAAGTTTTGATCATAATTAGACCTGACTCATATAACCAATAAGTACGGCAATAACATAAATTGAATTCTTACCACAGTTGAATTGTTTGTGTGGTGTTAATTGGTTGTGCGTTTTTATGGAAGCAATATTATATTGACATAGCTACTTTTGTTTTCATTGTATAATTCTATGAATCAGGTTCTATATCTTAGAGCTTTTTTTCTTTGTATCGCTCAACATATTATAGTACCTATTTTGCATTTTGCTCATTGTGTTGAATTTGGGGATTCAAAGCAATTTGAATTATAATTTTATTAGAACGTTTAGTCATTTCATATTATTATTGTTTTTAAATGAGAGAATATTATAGCTATACTTTACATTATGGTTTTATTATTAGATTTTATTAACAGAGTCACAAAATTGTATCTTAATGTTGACTCATTATTCTATATAAGATGTATAAAGTTGTGTATAATTATGTTTATATTTAATAGCTGACTTAGTTTTTGTACTTGATATTAGAATATTAGTGAAACGGTACTTCGTTGCTTTATTTTTTTATTACATTCAAATAGAATAATGCTTTAGTGGAAGCACATTTCAATGTAAATAAAAATGAAGGGAAGGAAACATTATTTTTTTATGAAATTTAAAAATGAATGATCCATGTTTTTGTAAAAAGTAAGCATTAGAGTGGTTACTTACCTGAAGGAGGTAATTTGAAAAATTATCAATAAAAAGTTCTTGTATAATGTTTGTTTTATTAAATTGGACGTAGGAGCCTCGTTGGTAGAGAAGCGAAAGCGAAAGTTTCTTTTTATATGTTTGATAGGTTAGCCTATGACCACTATCTCACCTGATGGTAAGTGATGATGTGGTCGAAGAAGTTGTTCAGGCTAACCTAGAATTACTGGCTCTCAATGACAGGTGCCGGAACACACCGTTAGGTGCTTGACGACCGATTTTCTACTTGAGGGTATAACCACCAAGACAGACTTGCTAAAAACCCTACCACCAGTTTTAAAAGATAGCCTTTAAGGCTTGTTCTTCGTAGTGCTTTCCATACAAACGTAGTTCGACATTGGTTGCATGTGGTATTAAAAATATGCGTTCATATGCCGTGGTACCAGTAGACAGTTCCATGTACCATTGACTCAATGGTACCATGAAAATGCTGTATTTTATGTAACCCTGGTACCATTGAATCTTTAGACTAAAAATAACGAATAATTTAAATACCAAATGCTTTATGGTAATTAGCTATAATGTTCATACGTTACGAATACAATAACCTTAACTGTTGGACAGACCAACGGACAGCGGAAGCGAAGGGCCCAGTTTTCTAGTATTAGAACCCTATAACATTAGAATTTAAAATGAAAAAGTACATATCTTAAGAATAGTAACATAATAAAGTACTAGAAAACGGGAGCCTATTCTAAAGCTGCTTTTCCTGTCACCCGCGTCCGGAACTTGCCCGCATGCGGGCTGCCGGCATCCTATGATTTCATACATGTTATTTCTATCACACGCGCGGAACGCCGATGGGCGACACGCACAGCACACTGCAGTGGCGAACGAAATCTTTGTCCAGTGTGTGGGCAGTAGTGTGTCACCCGCTGCAGAACAAAATACACATGACAGGAAGAGCCCAAGCCTCTGCTGTCCGTCCGTCCTTTAAAGAGATGTATGGGCGTTTCATTTTTTTTGTGCCACTGGCACAAATTTTGCTCCAAATCCCTGGCTATACTATATAATCACATCTTCAGCCGTTTCCTATATACAGCATGTGTCAGCTGGAGACCATAACGTCAGCTAACACACTAATAATAACACGTGGTGAAGAAGTTTATTTGGCACCTAAACTTTGAGTTGGTATTCATAATTGCACTCAATGTGCTCTAATATTGGCATATTCATTATTAAGAAATTTCAATTGAGTAAGGTGGAGACATACACACATCTTTGGTACGGTCATAAGTAGCTTGTTGAAATGCTATATGACGGATTGCCAGAGAAATAAAAACAATTTCAAAAAGTTAAAAATAAAAGGGCATGAACACTTGAAACTAGTTTTTTTTCTATTTGCTTTTTAATTAGAATGGTAATATACGAGCGTCAATCTATGATTATTGTGTTCAATATCTAACGTACAGCAACAAACAATAAAAACTGGCCTAGTGCGGGTTCAAGTCCCGCTGAGGATCTCGAACTGTATTTAAATAATAATTATTATATAGTACATTAGTATGAAAGCCTTGGCCTTGGTGTATAGTCCAACTCAAACATAGCCAGCTTTATCTTCTTTTAAATAACTAGCTACGAAAATGGGATAACATCGCTTTTCACTAGCATGCAATCGCAGTTATGAAAACAAGTATTTTCTTTCTCTGAACTCTCGCGACCATCGCAAATTATTGCGAACTTGAGATAGTCGCGTCATGGCTTTATAACTCAAAAATGCGACGCCTGATAGTCAAGTGTCAAAGATGGCCGTGCCAGGGGTTCATGTTTCAAAACCCGCCATCGCGCTTGGACTTAACCAGTTTGCTAGCTGTCACCTGGAGACTCGAATTACTCTGTTCCAAGCGGTTTGTTTTAGAGTCTATTTGTTACGATAGTCAATTAAAAAAATTATGCATATTCCTCTGCAATGCTATGGACCCGGCACCCGCACAGTGAATTCATGGAATGCTAAGAAATTCTTCTCATGGTTCTTAGTAAGGAGAAAATACGAATGTATGAAGTATAGGTACCTAGTTAAAAACAAACGAGTGATTATAAATTATTTTATTTTGCTACATAACTAGGATAATAAATTATTTACAGTAACATCAACCTTCACTCTCAGGCTTCTTACGTCCAAATGGATCTGTCCATACCTTCATATCTGAAAGAAAAATATTAAAAATGATTTACTATCTGATCTGATGATCCTAATTAACAACTGTATGTCTCAGTGTGACTGGCACAGTGCAATTCGTCGTTGACGTAATATATCTGTTATAGGCAGAGGTTAGTCCACTTAACATCAGGTGGGCACAGGGCTTGTTCCGTCACATTAACAAAAAAAAACGATCAAAGAGTAAAATGTAGCTTTGGCCTTGGATGTATTCTGAGTCTGATATAAAACACTGACCTTTTATAATTGGGATAAGGGGTATGAAAATGATGAATTACAGTAGTCAGTATTAAATCAAGTAATCAATCCTATTATTACACACTGAGAATATTGAACTAGATATGTAAAAACAGCTGATAAGTAAAGTCAAATAACTGAAATCTATTAAAGAGTAAAATGTAGCTAGCGAAGATAATAGTCCTAGTAAATTGATAATTGTTTGATCCTGTAACCCTAAAATTCATATATATATTTTTGAATCGCTTGTAGCGATGTTTGCTTAGACGTTCTGAACCGATCAGCTAAGATAAGCGTCGCAGTCATGAGTTGGATGGGTGACCGCTAATGACATTAGTACAGAGTGCTTCTGTGCTTCGGTGGGCACGTTAAACCGTTGGTTCCGGATGTTGTCTTACGATGGCACTTGATATAGCATGTAGGTAGGGCATTTTTGCAAATGCCTGCCTGGCTAGCTACCACCCTCAAGTAGAAAGTATGTCGCCAAGCACCTAACAGTGTGTTTCAGCAGCTGTACTTGAGAGCCAGTAAGTCTAGGTTAGCCTGAACAACATCTTCAACCCCATCATCACTTACCATCAGGTGAGATAATGGTCACCGGCTAGCCTATCAGCTATAAATAAATAAGAAAAGTATATGACATTTGGAATACCTACTGATAGCAATTAAGCATCGAAAGATTAAATTATAGCCATTTTTTGTTACTTACTGCCTGGTTGAATATCTTCTTGTCTGATGTTTTTTCTCGCTTCTTTTTGGATTTTTTCTGAAATGTAGAATGTCATGTCCAAAATTTGTAGTAAATGGGTAGGTAGAGTTATGTCTACACACATATGTTTCAACAGAAACAGACTCGAGCCCTATGTCACAAAAGGATTTGGTTGTTCTAGACTCCGAAACCAGATATCTGTCCGGCCTGGAAAGTGAACCCAGACCTTTGAGATTAGATGATATTGAGATAATTTCTTCACTGGTTGTATACAACAATTAGACAAAGAAAAGGTGCCCTTAAACCTTCATATTTTAAAGTTTTGTTTGACCTATTTGAGTAAAATCTTTGTACAATTTTATTTTAAAATGACTGCAGTTTAAAATAATATTTTGTTAGTTAGGAACTTTTTTTTTATTTTTATGTATATTCAACATAATATTAAATTTCAATATGCAGATCATAACTTTAATGATCCACATATTGAAATTTAATATAGCCAGATTGGGCTGGTTAAAAATATTAGTACTCCAAGTGAAAATTTATTATAGTAATATTTATGCAACAACCTTTTTTTCATAAAATATGGCAACACAATTTTGGTTTTGTAATAATTAATTTACAAAGGGCAGAAATGTTACCTACAAACCTTTCGAAAGTCATATTAGACTTTCAAAAGGGTGTTTAATTCTACATGAATAACTGTTTCTATTAAATACTTTAAACATATTTCTTCTAATGAATAGTTTGAATCAAGTAAAGGCCTCTTAACTTTTAAGCAATGTTTATTACACTTAGAATTGATGCTTCTAACATTATGCAAATTTCTATTTACTTTAAGAATCACTAAGTAATTTTTTTTGGAATGTTCAAATCCAATAAATAATAGTTTTACCACAAGTTAATAAATTATTGCCTTGCAACGGGTGAGTCGGTCAGGTGTGAGGAGTAGAAAGAATGGTAAGTTATTTCAACTCTGCTCCTCAGACTAGGTAGAAACTTTATTTACATAGTAAAATAGAGAAGTTACAACAATAAAATCATCTCTTTTCGAGAGGACACTTTTCGAAAAGGAATAAAAAAATTTGGTACATGCTTCATTAAGTAAAAAAAACTAATTTATATTAAGTAAAAAGAACCAAATAATGTTATAACCATTACAAGTTTAAGAAAACTTGGTATGAACCTTCATGAGCTTTTTAAAACACAAGCTTCATAAAATATTTCTTACTGTATTCTGAAGGGTCCATCATGGGGCTGATCGCGATAGGATACATAGCCAGTCCAATGAATCCAACCAAACTTGATATGAATGCCGCATACCGCCAACCTTTATAGAATCCTCTTGCCATAGTGTTTGTGTTTATCTATAATTATTCACCTTATTGAGTACATACATATAGCAATGAACGATTATTTTACAGAACAATATATTTCTTCAGCGTATTTTTTTTGTACTATATAGCTTTTTTAGAATTTTGTTTCGTGATACGAAACGAAGCGAGCGCGACTGTTTTCAGTTCAGATTTGTTTGATGTTTTTTTGATAATAATTAGCAGAATGACATAATCAGCTGGTCAGTGCTGCCAGAGCCCGTGTACTAAAAGTAACGTATAACAAGTCAAATATTTATTATGTTTTTGAACCAAAAGTAACGAATTTAAAGTCCGGTGGAGTTGTCCAGCCGATAGAGGGAAACAACATCCTTGTTTTTCCTAAAATTCAAGAAAATGTATCCAAGTACGAATCTACTAACTCGCGAGCTGAGGGTTCCATATCAATGCACAATATATTAGTTAGCGTTCTATTTTCTGCTTCACAACCTTACCCCACGGCTTTCGCTCATTACACTAAGATCCCCTATTTCAATCCCCCCGGGCATTGTACAGCACTCACTATCCCACTACAGTACCCTAGGGGACTAAACAACACTCACTATTCCTCTAGCATTCCCACATGGGAACAGCTCTTACCAATACAGCAATATCTCGGAAACTATTCGTCTTAGGCAACTAACTTCTCCACAAAAATTATAGCCGTTGTTGAGATCTTTATTTCGGATGACACCTGTCCATCTTTTAACAGCAACTATTTAGGCAGCGTTACTTCAGGAAATCAAAAAAATTTGACATCTGTCATATTCGATAAAAATCAGTAAATCTCTAAGACGGTTTCTTTAAAACTTGACATCTCTCACATGAATATGAGATCTATCATATCTGTTAATAAACTATTAGTCTAATATCAATAGTTTTCGAGATAAATCCTATTTTAATTTGACAGCTGTCCTGTGAAATGAAAATACTCTATGAGATCTATCATATCTGTGAAGAAACTAGTAGTGTAGGATCAATAGTTTCCGAGATGAACCCTATTTTAATTTGACAACAGTCATCTGAAATAAAGATCTTTATGAGATCTATCATATCTGTGAAGAAACTAGTATTGTAGGATCAATAGTTTCCCAGATAAACCTTATTTTAATTTGACAGCTGTCATCTGAGATCAAGATCTCTATGAGATGGCTGGAATATGGCTGGAAGCAAAGCAAGATAATTGCAAACACGTCTGCAAGTAACCGTAGAACAACAGCAGAGAGGGCAGCAGCATACCTTCCATTTATCAAGGGGGTGACGGATAAAATCGGAAACTTGCTACGCCGTAATTTTTCTATCAAGATGATATTCTGCCCTCCCTCACAAATTAGGCAATTGCTGTGATCTCCTAAAGATAAGGACTCACTTTGAACCTCAGGAGTCTACATGATACCATGCGATTGTGGTGAATGCTACATTGGAGAAACGAAAAGGAACGTGTCCACAAGGCTCGGAGAGCACATTCGCTCCATGAAAAATGCGGACAGCCATCAATCTGCTGTGGCAGAGCACGCCCTGACATCTGGTACGACGCACTACATCCGTTTCGACAAAGCTCGGGTTTTAGCCAAGGAGAAGCTTTACGTTCCGCGTAAAATCCGCGAGGCTATCGAAATTACTCGTCGTCCTAATTTCAACAGAGATAGAGGGTGGGCGCTTTCACAAAGCTGGAGAACTTGTCTTCATGGAGGTTTGAAGAATGTGAAGCAGGAGATGGTGGACACAGTCAGTTTTGCTTGTCGGACTGCGATGGTGTCATCTGAAGAAAGCAGCAGCGATGAAGAGGGTGCATCGCATCCTGTACTGAGAACGCAGCATTCGCCACAACACTCCCCGCAATGACCCCCGCCGCCAGCGCCGTCGGCTCGAGCACAGCGAGCTGCCGCCCGCAGTGTGAAACGTGACGCGACCGCGGCGGACGTACCACACTCAATATCCTGAGGAAGGCTTCCGGTAGAAGCTGAAACATTGTCGATAGTTATATCGACTCACAGTAAGTTGTTTAACACTCAAACACCCGTGTTTTCAAACATAAAATATATAAATGAGCGCAAGTTTTTATAATATGATCTCTATGAGATTTATCATATCTGTGAAGAAACTAGTAGTTTAGTATCAATAGTTTCCGAGATATACGCTATTTTAATTTGACAGCTGTCATCTGAAATTAAGATCTATACGATATCTATAAAAGTTTGATAAGTGTCATGAAAACGAAAAGTAAATGAATACAAAATACGACATCAAGAGAAATGAGTGTGGGGGATAGAAGTGGAATTGCGTTTGTTAAATAGGGTACTATCGTGGACTAGTGAGTGCTGTACATTCCCCTGGGGGACTGCAATAAGGGATCTTGGTGGAACGAGCGACACTTTTTTCTTCCACTGTGTTCTGCTGATCTTCATCTGACATCTCACTTGTAAAATCTTTCGTAGGTACGCATTTTTGTCTTCAAGCAGTTAAGCCATACCTTTTTTGGCACTCTTCTACCTCTATATAATATAGTACTATTCATCATACATATTATGTGTTATGTGTATTCATAATCATAAATATGGCACATAAGTATGTACTTATGTGTCATATAAGTAAAAATTGATTTCACTTTAAACTCACATACTCAACAACACATAAAAGGCCTACCCTAAAGGTGTTTACCGGTGTATACCTGCCTCTAAAACATTTTTATTCTTGGGACACGTCCCATCCCATTGGCGTAATATCTTTCAATCATCAGTTGTGAATAAGTCTTACATGTTATGTTCAATGTTTTTTTTAAATATTATTGTAACAGAACAAGCTCGAGGCCCACCGGATGTTAAGCGGACTAACCTCTGCCTATAACAGATGTATTTCGACACAAGTCACGAATTGCACTGCGTCTGTCACCTGGAGACATAGTCGTTAAGTCTCATGTGCCTGTAATTTCTCTGGCTCTCAAGGACTGCTGCTGGAATACACCGTTAGGTGCTTGGCGACAGATTTTCTACTTGCGGTTGGTCGCTAGCCTCTAGTAGCCTAGTTTTAACTTTTTTTTTCTGAAAGCTATCGTGCTGTGGCTTAAATGAATTGGCTTTTTGAGCCAATTTCAAAAGTGCAATACATCATAAAATTTAAGTTACAGAATAAAATATAAAACAAACGCCGAACGGCCTTGTATATCAATTTGCGTTTTTTTTCAATACTGGGTACAAGCCCACTGGCAACTCTAACGATTTGAGACAAGTATTATTTGAAAGAACATTGACACATGCTAAGCCACATGCCCATGGGGTGCCAGGTCAGATTGTCACTCTCCCCCCTCCCAGCCCCATCTCTTCTTTTTTTCTGAGAAATTTACACCTGTAAATGCGATCCCCAAACTACTGCCAATAGTAGGGATTATGTGAAACCCCCGTAATGATATGCACAAATTACTCGGTCCCTAGTTCCCGGCAGATTTATTATTCTTTTCTCCGGTAGTAGGCCAGGTAACGATGAGGCAGAGGGTGCGAAGAATCCCTGGAAGATCCCCGGCTACCGCCCTTAAAAATAACGACCTTTGGCCCTGGCAACACATAACACACGTACACTCAGGGAGGACCACAAGACTGTCGAGTTGAAGGAAGAACTAACCAAGTTACGCTGGGACGTCATGGCATTATCAGAAGTTTGAGGACCTCTTCCTTCTATCCCGGGGTAGAACACCGTTATTACCGAGGAGGTCACCAAAAATCTCGTGTTGGAGATAAATTTAAACTTGAGTCGAGCAGGCTAGCGTATCTTATAATCACCGAAAAGGTATTTGCTTCAGGACATAATACAGGTTTACGCACCGATCTCGACTCGATCCGACGATGAAGTAGAGGATATGTATGAGGAGATACGAGAGTCAAACTGAAAGTTTATAGAAAATCAAAAACTGATTAAACTAGCAAGTTATTCGTACAAGAGACGTTTGTACATTCAAAGGTATGGAGAAAATTCGACTCGCTAGCACCGGCTTCCATAGCATATTAGAAATGCACCAGTACGGTATTTATGGGAAGTTAACTTTTTCCATCCGAAATTATTTCTGTTTGAGTTTAGAATGCGGTCAATGCTCTTTTAAATAATACTAGTCAAATAAATAATGGCTTCATCGATTTGGTGTACAGTGTTGATCGTATATCAACCTACATAGGTAAATAATTTATTGATATTAAGGTAGATGTCACCAACGTCAAAAAAAACGTGCAATTGGAGAAAATTCGACAAGCCAGCACTTTCATATCATAACTAGAAAAGCACCAGGATGGTATTCTGGGGTTTTTAACCTATGTTAAAGTCGCATTGGAAGTTATCGCTTTTTCACCCGAAATAATTTGTAGACGAGTTACGATAAAGTAACGAGGAGGACCTAATATTAACAAAAAACGTTACCAAAGAAGCATTTTGGCAACACTGCAGCGGGTCAACTGGCGTTACCTGGCTGTCAAAGTCAAACTTGCATATTTTTCTAGTTATTGGATTATGATATTTTGGCCATGTTTGAAAAAGGAAAGCCACGGTTGAAAAGATAGAAGTTGAAGGTAACTTTAAAAAAGTGACCGTAATTTTGAAATAGATGACGGTCACTTTTGTCAGAAACGGTCAAAATCATTTAAAATTTGTTTTAGCTATTTTAATAACATTAATTTAGTGATATGTTTTTTTTATATTGTTATGATTGCAATAACGCCTGCTAAGCGGATTACATCACAAAATTACAAATATACGATAGGAAACATTTTTTAAGTTTAAGTCATGACTTAAATTTTTCCTATCGTATATTTGTAATTAGTGATATGTGTTTAGAACATTTTAAATATATTTTGACAACATTAACTGTATATCAAAATGTTAATACCTAACCTTTTTTATAGTTGATCATCTAGTCTTTGATAAATATTTCACCTTATAGGAAGTCATGGTGCAGTTGCCTAAACTACGGATACCTACCTAACTGCTGGAATACACACCGTTAAGTGCTTGGTGATAGGTTTTTCTACATGAGGTAGCTAGCCAGGTGGGCATTCGCAAAATGCCATATTGCTTGTATTATTTAAGGACCTGGCATATTATTTTATGTGTTTATTCATTTGTATTTAATTTTGTACAATTGCGAATATTGTAAAATATATCATGTATATCATTCCGTCACAAAAGTATCAGGAATGGATAATTTAATTACGGTTCCAAATTAAATTTTTGTTGTTTTTTATTGTTGTTGTCTTTTGCTTTGGCACAACTGATTTCCACTGTGGCGCAGGGTTTGAGTTGCATCTGTTATTTAGATTAAATACAGTGTTTTTTTTAGTTTCATAGTATTTAGTGTGTATTGCGAATTTCATAAGCTTCACTATTGAGATAAGAGGTAATTTTCTGGGCTAATTATACTAATACGGAGCAAGTATGTATATGTGGTTCAAAAAAGTGCATCAGAGCTATTATGTCACATAAATAGTACTGATAGTTGCAAAGCGTATTTACAGTCTGTATTTTTTTTTTAATTTCACATGGCTTTGGATACTTGTCCTTATGCCATATCTTAACATACGGATGTTGCCATGTCTGTATATTTATGAAGTGACGTTGTTTGTGAGGATCAGAATCAGGTATGATATCTATAACTTCAATATGCGAAATAAAATAAAAAATTATCTGCAATGCCGTCTAATACTACACTTATGAGTACTCATTTCCTATGACCCCTAAAATATATAATAAACTGCCAAAGTACTTGAAAGAATGTAATATGTCTACCTTAAAACATACTTAAATTAAAAAAACTTCTAGCTGAAAAATGTTATTATACAGTATTGTGGAATTTTTAGAGTACTTGCAATAATTTAAGACAACAATAGTAATATCATGAATTAATTTGATTTTTATTGTTAATATATTGGGCCTAATTGAATATCTTTATGAACATAATATTGAAATGAATGTAATTTATCGTAATGTGAATGTATCAACGAATGGCCTGGCCTAAACGCCATTCGTGGCGTCAGTGGTAGACTACCGCCCGCCGCTTTCCGCAGAGCATTTAATCCTCGTTAGTGCTTTGGTTTTTGCTGAGATATAACTTCGAGCATAGCTCGATGAGATATAAAATGGGGAAAGCTTATGAAATCTACCTATAAATGGGAGGAGAAAAGACGGATCACGGGAAATTTAGAATAGGTAATCGGATCACGAAAGTATAACATGGAAAAGGAATAGAAGAGGAGTATAGAAAAAGGAATAAATTCAATAATACCTGTATATTATTTAGTAAAACTTTGTTCTTAACTTATTAAATTTTATTTACATAAAAAAATATGTACATATATCATGTATAAGTGATACAAAGTATTATATACAACGTTAATTCACGCCATTAGTAAATCAATTTTACAATAATCATTATTTTTCTATTGTTTATTTCAAAATTTAAATTTGGAATGTTTGCTTAAAATAATATGCCAATCTTTCTTCCTCCAAATAAATTGGAACGTAAAGAATAATGCCAGGATGCTTCAAATAACATGTCAATCTTCCAACATGCCACGTAGAAGATGAAATGAACTCGGTAAAAACCCTTTGTGAAGAACATAAAGACAGCCATCGTAAACCGGAGAAGATTCTACGTGCAGCCCATAGGTACGTACATCTTGCTGCCAATATATTAGACCCACGATTCCTGGATTCGGTTTATTGAGAGACGAACTAGCAGCTGATGCAACTTCGTTAATTAAGGACTACGCCATACTGCAATCCACTGATGTCGGAAAAGCTATACGGACAAGCGTAGTAGAGTCGAAAACAAAGTCTGGAAACTTTGAAAAAGCCACGTCTGTAAATTTACTAGAATCGCGAATATGGGGGCAAAGTTTTGGCGATCAGTAAGCAATTGCTCCAATAGCAATTTGACTCTTAAATATTCGGATTACCCGAATGTTAATTGGGGTAATCCGTACCTACTAAATTACGCAATCGTGTTGATAAAAACAGTATGAATAGGCTTATTACTATTAGTAAAACTTCCACTTGAAGATAACGTAACCTCGGTTTACATGTGCAATGGTTGCGGTATGATGACAAATTGGACTGCCAATGCAGACTCACTGCAATGACTTGTCTGAGTCTAAATGCATGACAAACTATATTGAGTCGCAGAAAGATCATTAAAAATCGATCAATTCTATATAAATGATCTTAGAATTAAAATATTTTAATTATTTCTAGGCCAATATTAATTTCAAGCCACGTGAAAAACTAGGCTAGAACTCGCATCGTTCCATCTTTTCTTGTGGGACCCGTATGGTATAATAATATATATATATATATAATTAACACGACTAAACTTTTTTCAAGCGTATGATAATAACACTTATTGCAAGTCTTTTGATATATCTCTCGGTATCGCAAAACTCTCTCACACTATCGTTGCATACAATTGTAAATTATTAATTCAATAATAGACTTGATTAATCAAAAATTAACTATTAACATATTATTTCAAACTTTCTGGCTGGCCACATAATTACGAATGGACGATAGTTAATTTTTTATTAAAATTAAAATAGAGAACACTGTTACTAGGCCCCTATTCGTGTAATTTTGGCACCATTTCTAGCTGTAAAAGTCAAGAAGTTGATGGTTATTCAAAAATCAATGCGGGGGAAAATAAAAGTTGTTATGTATCTACATAAGCGAAGTGATAATAAAACTTCGCGATAAGAATTGGTCATTTAAAAAGATAGCCTATCATCTGCAGTGCTCAAAAACGATGATATTCGACGCTGTGAAACATTTTAACACGTATCAAACAACGAGACGATCGAAATATCGTGCGTTTGTAAAAACAATACACTTTTAAAGGATCTAACGACTTGAGAAAAGCATATTTTGGTGAAAATAACTCTTCAGCGATCTCAGCGCGCACTATCCGAAGGCGTTTGGTAGAAGCAAAGTTGATCTGAAGGATAGCAAGAAATGTTCTCATGTTGAAACGGTGTGTGTGTGTGGCAAGCCCGGCTAGCATATGCTAGCCTAGCACGTATTGTCTCTGACCTGCCGAGATATAATGGATCTGCTTATCTTTCTTGTACCATTGCTGTAAAAGAAGAGAGATTAAAAGATAATATTATAGGGTGATATGATATGGTTTATAAGTTCGTAATCAAAAATCGGGCAAGTCTCTATTTCAAATTTTTTCAGCGTCGCCGTCGTCACCTCTGCTTCCCAACCATACCCTACACATAAATATATGTAGTTTATTTCTTTGTGTGCTAAAATGTAGGTTAAATCACGCATGGGTAAGTACGTGAGTTATCGAACTCTCAGACAGGAGCTCTGGTTTGGAACTTCTCCACTTTCGTTCACTCTGTACTGAAGCAAAGATCACATTTCGCTTCATCATAAAAACATAGTTCTCTTGTTGTATAATATACTAGCTGCGCTCCGCGGTTTCACCCACGTAGATAATGATCAGAAGTGATTATCATTACAAGTATCCTATGGGTTAATCCATCCATTTTATCCGTGCTTCGGAGGGCACGATAAGCCGTCGGTCCCGGTTGTTGTCTAAGGATTGCAGTCGTTATAGCATGGTTGTAGGGCATTTTGCAAATGCCCGCCTGGGTAGCTACCACCCTCAAGTAGAAAATCTGTCGCCAAGCACCTAACGGTGTGTTCCGCCAGCTGTCCTTGAGAGCCAGTACTTCTAGGTTAGCCTGAACAACATCTTCGACCACATCATCACTTACCATCAGGTGAGATAGTGGTCAAAGGCTAACCTATCAGGCATAAAAAAACCTAACTAAATTTCGTCCAAATCGGTTCAGCCGTTTTAGCGCGAAGAAGTAAGAAACATACAGACTCACATCCTCACTCTTTCGCATTACAGTATTATATTAGTGTATAGTCTTTAGGTACATAAAAATACTTACCAGATTGAGCATTACCACACGAGAGAATATATGTTATTCGAGACAAGAAGGGTCAAAATAATACTGATAAAAGTTTAGTTTTATGAGTCATCATGTAGTTATTGTAAGTACTTATCATCATGTTTACCGTTTTATGCTCATTGTTTTTGTAATATTTTTAAATTATACTTAGCTACGTAAATGGAGTTCATGAGGCTCGTTCAAATAGAAAAAAAAAACCTGTATAAATTAGCACAATTTTTTAAAATGGTTTTATGACTTGGGTTCTTGAAGATAACTGTCTCGAGAACTGCCATTTTTTTATTTATTATTTTATGCCTGCTAGGTTAGCTTTTGACCACTATCTCACCTGATGGTATGGTCGGACGGGAGATTTGTTGAAAATCTGTCGCCAAGCACCTAACAGTGTGTTCCGGCAGCAGTCCTCGAGGGCCAGAAAAATTACTGGCTAATGAGACCTAACAACTGTACGTCTCAGTGTGACGGGCACAGTGCAATTCGTCGCTGACGAAATGCATCTGTTATATAGGCAGAGGTTAGTCCACTTAACATCAGGTGCGCCTCGGGCTTGTTCCGTCACAATAACATTAAATAAAAATATAGTGATTATGTGGACGAAGATGTTATTCAGGCTGACCTAGAATTACTGGCTCTCATGGACAGCTGCCGGAACAAACCCTTAGGTGCTTGATGACAAATTTTCTACTTGAGCGTACTAGCTAGCCAGGCGGGCATTCCCAAAATGCCCTACCACAATGCTGTAATGACAGTCATCCTAAGACATTAACCGGGACTGAAGCGCTCAGTAGTAATTCCACTAGGGATCACCCATCCAATTCATGACCGCGGCGGACGTTGCTTAACTTAGCTGATCAGGTAAGAATGGCTATCCAAACTTCAGTACGAGCGCTTCAAAAACTGTTTGATTAATCGGGTAAATAAAATGTGAAATGAAGCTGTTTTATAACAATATATTGGAATCCCGCACATGACTTAAATTTTTTCTATGGTATATTTGTGATTTTGTAATATATTGGAATTCCTCAACGATAATGATTTATAACCCCTAATAGCTTACGCTACAACTAAAACTTTAACAGATCCATGTACATTTTTCCTAAATCTGACAATTGCATCCATTATGTTCTAAAATGTTCGCGCTTTCTGGACAAACAAAAGGTTTTCTCTTGTTTGTTTATGTGGTTGTGATGGAACAAGCACGAGGCCCACCTGATGTTAAGCGGTAACCTCTGCCTATAACACATGCGATTCGTCACTAGTGATGAACTGCACTGCGCCTATCACCCAGAAACATACAGTTATTGAGTATCATGTGCCTGTAATTTTACAATAAATATAATTTGACCGCTGCCGGAACACCCTGTTAAGTGTTTGGCTATATACAGATTTTCTACTTGAGCCAGCCAGGCGAGCATTTGTAAAATGACCTTCCAACATTTGATAACTCTCAAGCCAGCTGTGGGGATCGAACCATGGATCTGCGACACGGCAATCCATAGCGATAATAAAATAAATGTTTAGTAGCTGTAGAACTCTATGCGAGTTTGTCCGGGAATGTACTTATACCTATATCTACCGCCAAGCACTAATATTTACATTACAGTGTTCCGGTTTGAAGAGTATGGGTGAAATTACTGGCACATGAGACTTAACAACATTGTCTCCGTGTGATGGGCGCAGTTTTGTTTCTATGTAGTAGAAACCTGCAATAAATCTCAAGCCCATCTCGTCATTTTAACAAGGTAGGTAATTTATAAAAGGAAATAAAAGAAAGGCAGATAAAAATTTGTATAAGTTTTGTGTACTTTGACAGTAATGTTTTCCTGCTTAATACTAAAATTAGATTAACTTCATTTGGTATGCGTTCGTAACTGGACGAGGTAATTATAATACAAATATAAGGTAAACTTTTTACAATTTGTCCATGTGTCATCCGTCGTGTTAGAAAGGACATTATTAAAGAGTTTTTGTGTCGAATATTTTTTGTTGTTAGATTAAACATATTGTACCGACCCACGCACATAGGATAAGAGCAGGAAAAGCATCATGCATTATTTTAATAGAATAGTTTATAGTTACACACCTATAACACTATTTTCTAGGCTATCCATATCGATGGTAGGAATGGCTTTACTGGCACCTTCCTGTAATAGCTGTAATAGTTTGTCATAAACCAGTTTACGAGCGTCTATAGCCCACAAAAAATCATTATGATTGAACTCTTTATATGGCACTATGTAGTGTTCGATAGGATTTAGGAGTCGGACGTACAAATTTGTGACATCCAAATCACTAGACAGCCAATCATTTTCGGCACTGAATAAAGCTATAGGCAATGATATTTTATCAAGTTCATACTCTGGAGGGGAAATAGTTCCGTATGCCTTAAAGTTATCCTTCGGCCCATAGTCAAACTGTTGAAAACGACCTTCCTTTTTGATTTCTTGCGCGTAATGCACTAGTGTTTTGGTTGACGCGCCGGCAGGCAAGTGTGCAAGGATCATAGGCAAAAGGGTTCGATTGAACTGTTTCGCGTCGTAGCCACATATAACGAACATAGAGTTTTCACAAATTGCCTCCTCGTAGTTATTAATCTCACACGCATGCTTTGATAACCATCTCAACACGGAATTCTGAGGTAGGAATTCGTTTACTCCGAGGAGTTTCAGTAAATAATCAATATTATCGCTGAACCTTGCCAGTATCCTGATGGGGCTTTTTATATCTGTCATTAAAGCAATTGGGGCCAACGCATAACCCGCTCGTAAAACTTTATTGTACTGTGTTTTTGTGGATAGCAACGCAAATAAAACTGTTGTCCCCATTGAATGTCCAATGTAATCTATTTTAGCGTCCCAACCTTTTATCTCCATGATATAGTCGATTACTGCAGGTAAGTCATGTTGACTTACTTCGTGGAATGTGAAATTCCAAAATTCATACGTGTTTACGTTTCTGGAAGTGTGGGCACGGGAATATGTGTTCCCTCTCACATTGGCTAGCCACACGTCGTATCCTGCTTCTGATAAGATGTAAGCGAGTCCTTTTTGCGGTCCAGTGAGAACCCAATCGGCCGAGCTACCGAGTAGGCCGTGGTGAAGCAAAGCTGTTTTTCGGGAGACTGTTTTAGATGCGTTTATTGCATGAGGGATCCTGTGAACGGTGAGAATATATCCATCTTCAGTGACGACTGTGTGTGACTCCGACGGATATCCGTGAAAGGCAATGAGCTGTGGCGTGGTCATGAGAATCGAAGGATCATCCTCCATACAGTTATATTCCATTATTTCTGGAGCAATCACGTCAAATATCTTGTTATCCTTCGTTTGAGCTTCGGTAACATAATCTTGAAACTTCCTTTTGATTCTTGATTGCTTCGCGCTATCTAAAATTATTTCTTTATTTTGATGCACCCCGAGGTAAGATGTAATTTTGTTTCGCACATTTTGCACATAGTAATTTTTCAAATCGCGACTCTTTTCCCGTACGTAATTTGTTAATTGCGTCGTTCTATTTGTGAATGTGTGGAAAATGTTCGGAAACCAGGAGCCATGGGTGTGACAACCACTGTTATGAATGATTAGAAATGTAAGCACTAATATTATCAAGAATTTCATATTTTAGTGCGCAGATGTGCGCTCCCGACAAAAACTCGACCGACTGATTGAAGTAATTTTATCCCCGTCTCGAGAGGTCAAGGGGAAGCGGGCGCGTTTGTGGTGGGTGATTCACTCGCTGAGAATCGAACTATACTAGTTTACAAACACGCGTGCATGCTGATATGCTGATAATAATAAACAAAACATGCAGACTTTAGAGTTTAGGATGAGTCATGAATGCATGAATGATAGTATTTTAAAATTTTTATAGGTTAGATCATTTTCCTTTATTTAAATCGTTAAATAAAAAAATATAAGTTCATTGGGTGGGGTGTTTTATCTATGTGATCGATAAACAACTTACTTAGGTAATTATCGAAAGAGTTCTTTATTAACGAAAGCTACCAAATAACAAAAGTGATGGCGCTTTTTATTTCTTCTCAAAATATATTAATCAAGCTACGAATAATTATAGTAGGTACCTACTTAGTAATGAAGCAACAATTCGAAAATGTCGATTTATATAAGTTCAAGTAATTAAATAGGTAGGTACGTAATTTGAAAATGTACTTATATGATATTTCATTTAATCAATTGTCATTTATTCAGGCAAAACACTTGAATAAAATCCCAAAAAAACATTTTAATTCATTACAAAAAGTAGAGATTAACGTAGGTGCCTGGTAGGCCTGCCGATTGGCGATTATAATAATACCTAGGTAGGTATATCATACGATAAAAACCTGCAACCCTCCTACCCTGAAAAAGTAAGAAGGCAGAAATTAACAAAAAAGAGTCTCACTTAAATTGTGATTATAATATCAAGTTATATTATTATGTATCTTCATCATATTTCACATTTCAAACATCTCCGTGAGCGCCTTACATGAGATACTTACAATCCAGTGGGTGGACGGGGCATCGCCCAAGCAATCTCTGCAACATATTAGGAACCTAGTTGATTTATTAGTATCACATAAATTAAGTTAACATGTAACTTCCTTATTAATACTTGTATACTGTGTCAGCTGGATTGTCCACTGCTGAACACGCTTCCCTATTATGAGGGGTTTGCCATACCTAATTACCACGCTTTGCAGGCGTCTCAGGATCGCAGCATAAGATAGCAGTTACTCGGAAGGCGCTGCTGCCCACCTCCCGGTAAAAATACCAGACTAAGGGCCTGTTTCAGAATGTTCGAGTAAGTTCCGGTTATACTACCCAGAACATAAAATAACTGAATGATAAAAATGACAGTTAACATGCAGCGCGTTTCAAGCTAGGCTAAATCGATGACTGTGAAACGCAAAGATAGTGTTTTATTTATTAAATATGTACTGGGTAGTAAACCGGAACTTACTTGAACATTCTGAAACAGGCCCTTAGGGTAAAAACCCTTAGTCACCTCTTGTGATACCCATGCACGGGAAGAGATGGGGGAAGGGTGATATTCTAGCCTACAACTTCTCATCATCATTAATTCATCAACACACGTGTAGGTCCACTGATGAACAATGGTCTCCCCAATGGGTGGTTCCCATTTTAATCTGAGATGCATACCCTGGTTCGCGGCAGTTCTTCAGAAGGTTCTCACAGCGCTGCTCACCTTCTGGTATTTATCCCTTCATCGTATCATTCATCTTACGACTCCCACGGAAAAATACTCTGCGAAATAGTTTTCAATACTTAACCAATCAACCCCATAGAATAAGTAAGTTAGTTTAAGAATAAGTAGTCAGAAGCGCTCGTAGCGAAGCTTACTTAGCTGTTCCTGCAAAGTTAAGCAACGTCGCCCGCGGTCATAAGTTGGATGGGTGACCGCTAGTGACATTACTTACTACTGAGTGCTTCCGTGCTTCGAAGGGCACGTTAAGCCGTCGGTCCCGGTTGTTATCTTAGGATGGCAGTCGTTACAGCATGGTGGTAGGGCATTTTGCGAATGCCCGCCTGGCTAGCTACCACCCTCAAGTAGAAAATCTGTCGCCAAGCACCTAACGGTGTGTTCCGGCAGCTGTCCTTGAGAGCCAGTACTTCGAGGTTAGCCTGTATAACATCTTCGACCACATCATAACTTACCATCAGGTGAGATAGTGGTCAAAGGCTAACCTATCAGGCATAAAAAAAAAATTATTTAAACAGTTCTAAAATTCGAAGTAAACTCGTACCTACGTATTACAGGAAAAAAGTTTGCGACGCAATAGCAGTGACTTGTATTATAACCGCAGTTAAAACAATCTATTACGTAGTCTTAGGTAACTGGAACATTTCAAATGGAAAATGTGCACGTCATACAAATTGAAGTAGGTTTAAAAAAAATTTAATCATGATTCTGAAACTGATTACCTATAGGTATCTTCTTAATACCTTCTTTCACAGTTTACGTTTACATTTGGAATTGTAAAGTTCTAATATTTTTACTGTTGCAATAACGAATATTCCGCGGATGTCATTACAAAATTACGAGAGGAAAATTAGAGTCATGTGCGGGATTCGAACCCGCGCCATCCACCCCTATAGCCGGGGTATGCTCTGACCGCTAAGCTAACATGACACATCACTCATAACTCTAATTTGTCCTTCATTCCATCGTGTGGGGATGGAGTGACACCACAGATTATCCCCTATCTGTGACCGACACTTATAGGTCAGCACTATATGAAATTTTTAAATGTATGTATATTTAAATAATCTTAGTAAACGTCCTATATGGTGACCGCACAAAGCAGAATAAGAGCTTCTCCTTACCCCACTCATAAATTATGTACTTTGCCAAGATGTTTGAAATAGTCGTAGCATAAAATTATCTTTTTAATATACATATTTTATAATACTAGTATGGTACGGTCGTATTGTTTTGCACTGCATTTTATGTATGGAATGACGTTCTCATTTCATATTCCCAATTATTATATAGCTACCTCTAAATACTAAATATAGGTTGATATTGATTGACCTTTAAACATTGAGAAACTAATCCCTATGGTTTTTATAGTTTTATGCCTTTAAGGACGTAATAACAAAATAACCTAGTTTTTAGGTACCAATTGCTGATCATTGCTAACACATACTATTAAAATTAAAGATTCTAATTATACCAAACTAGCGACCCGCCCTTGCTTCGCAAGGGTTGGTTCTCAATGCTCATACTAAATAATCTGTAATAAATATCTTCGAAAATAAGTATTCATTTCAATTACTTACATGCTGTAAAGGGCCATATTGATCTATATTAAATGCACAATGTATGTAAGGTATACTTAATTGGATAAGGGATAATGCTGTGTTGCTTAAAATCGTTTCGTAAATAAGCCATTAATTCTACTAAAAAGTAAAGGATAAAAATGGTTATTGTGGGTTATCCGTAAGAGATGGATCATGGACCATCGCGGAGTCTTTTGTAGATCTTTTTAAGGTACAATACTGTAGTACATTATTTTGATCTAACTCGTAGGGTTCCGCCTGCGTTTGCAATGTAAGCTCAAAACATGTGTTTATATACGACATGACATTAGAAACATCTACAATTATTAGTAGTGTTTATTTAATACATGCATGTATTATTTATATAAACCTTCCTCTTGAATCACTCTATGTATTAAAAAACCGCATCAAAATCCATTTTAAAGATCTAAGCATACATAGGGACAGACAGCGGAAAGCGTATTTATTGTATGTACCTAGTGATAATTTCTGTGCTTTTATAACAATCAAACAAAAAATCCTAATGGTTTCTTATTTTGTTATCTTCACCCATCACCCATAGACGTAGGATTTTTTCGCTACGTACATCCTAAGCCTATGTTTTCACCACAGAATGCACAGAATAAAAATTTCACTTCACACAAAATAAAACTATCCGTCACATGTATGGCAAAAAATGCCAAAAATATCGTATGTTTGAGTACAGATTGTGCGAGTCCAAAATCCCGAGATAGGAAAAAAAACAGAGCCTGATTTCTAACTCAAGAGTATTATTACGTATTGGCGTAGACTCATATAGTATCTCTCTACGCGTATTGGTTAGTAATATTACATGCAACAATGATGTTGTGGCCAAAAAATGATTAAAAGTTTCTACACACGACACAATTTTAAATAAAACTAGTGCGCTAATTGTGGCGGTGCGCACACCTCCAACAACCCCCGCTGCGCTGTGTTCTGCGAGGAGGCGCGGAACAAGCGCGCGGGCACCACGGCCATAACCACCGCTACCACGAAGACGTCTACCACAGTAAATGCGCGCCCGAGCATTCATCTACGGTTTCTAACAAGACGAAGACAGCCACCGCATCCCTCATGGCGGTCGCTAACGACCCGCCAGTCCGCGGCACCAGCCATGACGGGAATAAGACGAAGAACCAAAAGAAGAAGAAGAACAAGAAGAAGGGCAAGCGACAGGGCGCCCACCTACCACTAGCCCAGGAGGTAACCGCCCAAACCAAGCGCGCAGAGGATGCATCACGTGTACCCACCGCGCGACCGAGAAAGCTAAAACCCACTGTCCCGCTCCCACGCGAGAGCGAGACAGAAAACAAGAAGACAATGTCCGCGGTGGAGCTCGAACTCATCGAGACCGCCCTCTGCGTCCTTCAGGACGTGCTCCAGGAGCTTAGGGAGGGAGCCGACCCCATCCGGCTTGTATTAGCGGGGATGGGAAAGCTCCTCTCCTGTCACTAGGAAGCACGCACTGAACCCTCAACTGTAGCCACGTCTTGTCTCCCGAGCGATTCGCTCACTGGGCTTCCCTGAACAGGGATTAACCCGGTGGGCTGGGGGTGAGTAGGGAGACAGAAGATCCTGGATTAGACTTCATCCCCAACTATGACGAGAAAAACCAAATGGTTTTTACACCCCCACGACACGACTGCCTAGAAGACAGCCGGCGAAGGACTGCCGCGAAAGAGGCCACCCGTGCCCGAAGACGCGTCCGTTCCACGCGAGGAAGAGGACGAAGGGACTGGGTTCAGCTGCAATCTTACCGTCATCCGTGGACGTAGGCAGCGCTGTGAATTGTATGTATATAAGAGTATGTAATGCCGTTTAAAACAAATACTCATGTATGATATATTTTTTATTAACAAGTTGTAATTTTTTTGGCTAAATAACTGAGTCAAGTAAATGCAAGCCGCTTTCTGATATTTGGGCAGCATTGGAGTAATTTTATATTCCCGTGTGCAGACCGTGCTGATCAAATGTGGAATGAAATTGTGATCACAGCCGCTACTTGATGTTACCAGCGTGTATTTTGGAGCCAACAATTTTACAGCACCAGTGCAATTTTTTTTATTGTTTATCTTTGAATTGCTTCCGGCCCATCGCCAAATATCTTCAGAATAATGCCTGATGGGGCATCTGGAACCTTGACGGCTAAACCAAGCCACGCGGTATCCACACTGGGAATGGAGAAGTTGGACGGCCCTGCCAATTTCCACACTTGGAAATTTACATTGCAAAATGTTTTGATTTTGGAAGGTCTTTGGGAAGTCATTCAGGGGCGCGACGAAGATGCAGTAAATGGACAGCGTGCTCTGGCGCGAATAGGCCTTGCCTTGAAACCAAGTCTATACCAGTTGCCAAGACTGCTGCTGACGCTTGGAAAAACTTGACAGTTGTATTTGAAGACAAGGGTCTCTATAGACGAGTTTTGCTTCTAAGAAGATTGCATAGAATCCAGTTTAATGAATTTAACACAATGAGTGCATACATTGAAGAGGTGACTACGTTGGTGCAGCAGCTCCTTGACAGTGGAAAATCTATAGAAGATGCTGAAGTTGCTGAGATCTTGTTCAGCGGGCTGTCATCAGACTATGATACTATCGTCTCGAGCTTGGCTGCTGTCACTGCAACAAATCAGCTCTCCAGTGAGCTAGTAAAGTCAAGACTTTTGCAAGAATACTCTAGAAAAATGTCAAATGAAAGTGGATCAGCTTTTGTATCAAAAAAAATTTGGAAATTTAGTATGTTATCATTGTGGGAAGAAAGGACATTTAAAGGCTCGTTGTTTTAAATGGAAACGTGAACAAAAAATTAACAGGGCAGCTACTGCAAGCGTCGATGAAACACATCTAGTTTCTGCATTAATGACTGTTCCCGATAAGAACTTTTACTTAGACAGTGGTGCGAGTAATCACATGATCAACAACAAATTATTTTTTAAGCAAATGGAACCTTGTAATATTTTAATAAAAGTGGCAAATAATGAAACACTTGCAAGGCAAGGTGTTGGTTCTGTAAAATTGTCATTTGGTAAACAGGATGAAGAACAATTGAAGCACTGTGAACCATGTCTTCAGGGGAAGATGTCAGCTGCATCTTATATAACTGGACAGACTCACCGAGCGCCTGAGCCGCTGCAGTTAATTCATAGGGATGTTTGTGGACCAATGCCGGAGCCAAGTTGGGGTGGTGCGAGATTTCTTGTCACCTTCACAGATGACCATACCCGCAAGACTTATGGTTACCTTATGAAGAACAAATCGGAGGTAATTGACCATTTTATTGCTTTTAAGTCATATGTAGAGAATCAATTGGGGTAACATATAAAAGTATTGAGAACTGATAATGGCGGGGAGTATTTCAGTAACAAATTCTCTAATCATTTAAGGAGGGAAGGTATTATACACCAGAGTACCTTACCCTACTGTCCGCAACAAAACAGGGTCAGCGAGCGTCTTAATCGTACGCTAATGGACAAAGTTAGATGTATGTTGGCAGAATCTAGACTAAGCAACCGTTACTGGGGTGAGGCTGTATTGACAGCTATTTATATTAAAAATAGATCACCCACTGTTGCACTAGAGGGTCATATGTCTGAGCAGGTCTGGTCTGGTTTACCTGTAGACCTGTCTCATCTCCGGGTCTTTGGCTGCATTGCATACTAGAGCCCATTCCAAAAGCGTAGGAAACTGGATGCCAAAGCACAAATGGCTATTTTTATCGGCTATAGTGAAACGTGTAAGGGCTATAGGTTGTCAGACCCGTCTAGTCCTAAAAATGTGATAATTTCTCGTAGTGTAGCATTTATAGAGATTAAGTTTTATGAAAATATACTTCAGAAATCCGAAAATGTCAGTGGTATTATTGATAATTATTATTTCAATATTATAAATGAGAACTTAATGAATAATAATGATAATGACAGTTTTATGAATAATGATATAGTTTTTAGTGACAATTGTAATCAATATATTTCTCAATCCAATTAGATGGCGTAAACGAGGACGAATATTTTAAGAAAAATATGACTGCATCGGATATCCCAGAAGAATCTGATGATGCTGAATATTATGACATTATGAGAGTATGACATCGTCTGACCAACCTTTTGATGGAGGGGAAGAGTTGTAACCTGTCGAACCCGACGTGCCTGTCGAAACCGACATGCCTGTTGAACCAGAGGTGCTTGTCGAACCGATGATGAGAGTGGCACAACGTCCTGTACGTAATGTACGACCACCACAAAGGTATGGTGATTATGATTGTAGTATGTTAAGTCAGCATGATCTATGCGAGGAACCGTTATCATATGATGAAGCGATGTCTTAACCACACCGTGAGGATTGGTTAACAGCAATGCAAAGTGAGTATAACTACCTTTTGGAAAATCAGGTTTGGAAACTGGTGGCTAGACCTACTAACACAAACATTGTGAAATGCAAATGGGTTTACAAACTAAAGCATGATGTGGAAGGGAAATTTGATAAATTCAAAGCTAGACTGGTTGCCAGAGGTTTTACCCAAAAGTGGGGAGTAGATTATAATGATACTTTTTCTCCAGTGGTAAGACATTCCTCTATGAGAATATTGTTTTCATTGGCAAATGAAATGGACTTAGAAATCGATCATATTGATGTCACAACTGCTTTCCTCAATGGTAATCTTAATGAAATGATATATATGGAGCAACCTACAGGTTTTTGTAACAATAATTCGAATGAAGTTTGTTTATTACAGAAAAGTTTGTATGGTTTAAAACAAGCTAGTAAAATGTGGAATGAGAAATTACATAATGTTTTAGCTGATATTGACTTCAAGCAGTCTCTTTGTGAACCATGTATTTATACAAAGAAATCAAATGAAGACTTTGTTATTATTGCAGTATATGTTGATGACTTTTATGTTTTTCAAAGCATGATTTGACACCAAAACTTAACTCAAGTAAGGTACAAAGGACTTATGTTTTGGTGTCGAATCATTTGGCGTTAGAATATTTTGCTGACAAACAAAGGGAGTCTGATATATGGTCTAATTGTTTTTTGCGAACAGTATTTGTGTTATGATGAGTGATATTATAATGGTGAAAATTATAAAATTAAAGCAACTCGTTCAGGCAGTTTCGATACCCAAGTCGTTAAAGCCCCCGGGGCGTAAAGCTGGGGGAACCGGTTTAAATACCGCTCGAGGGGAAATTAAAGAAAAACTCATACCACAACAGTCAAAGGCAAGCAAACTTCGTTAGATAAAATAATAGTACTGTGCAAAATAATTGCAATTTGGGGACAGCGGCCTGCAAATTGTCAGAAAAATCTTATCTTTTACGAATATTAATGACACTAAACTAAATCTACATAGACCACGACATCTTTGTGTTGCACCCCCCAATTTCCTTATTTCCTTATAACAGAATTGAGATATATACTATTTATTATATTTTTCCGGCAAATAATCCGGCAGCGAACTCTCTGTCTAAGCCTAGAATTCATTTAAATATATGGAACTCTAAGAAATAAGAACTGAATTATTAACTTGAGCTCATATAGCTAGTTATAGTTTTTTTTTATATATATTTGTATATCTATCTAACCTACCTCTTTTTATTTTGAGGTACCGTTTTAACTATTTATTTTAATTTTATTACTACTTTATAGGTTACATTTATAATCGTGTGCAAATACATTTTTCTATATCTAACTTAAACTAATTACAACTATCATGCTTTGCTGCCGTTCTTGGTTTATCCTGAATTATCAGGTTAACAAGGCAGCAGCAAGAGAACATGCAAAGAAATAGACAATGCATTAGAAATGCATTGCCCTTTCCATTTTATCCAATAATTCCCCTATGGGGATCCCATTATACTAAGTTATAATAATAATAGTTCTAAGAATTAATCTGACAATTTGATTTACAATTTTAGTTGGCCATGCTTCATGTTTTGATGAAGCGGTCCTGAATGTTACATAATATCTGAGTCTATCATAAACTAATTTGATCAATTAGTGACTTCAATTAAGATCCAAATTAATAAGATTTCAATAATTAATTAATCACATTACAAATACTAATTCAAATAATAATAATAATACAAGTCTAATTAATTCAAAATTTATATGAAATACAATAATATATATATATATATATATATATATTATACGATTTTATTTTCAATTAATTAATACAAACATAATTGTCCGGTTCATTCATTTATAATTTCTTACGTTTTAAGGTCAATTATTTGACAGTCGAACCATTTGAATGCGCAACTACCCTTACAACATTCTCGGCAAAGTTCAAGAAAGCAGAGCGGCATTTGTCATCACTAAAAATAAGTGCTAGATTGTCAACATTAATGTTTTTACCTATTCTTGATTCACAGTTAAACCTGGGGATGGCGAATCTAGGGCACTCAGTTAAAATATGTAGAACTGTTTCTTCCATTGTTACGTCACAAATACACAGCGGTGACGCTAAGAGCTTAAATCTAAAAAGGTAGGATTTAAAGCCACCGTGTCCGGTAAGTAACTGTGCTCTAAGATTCGTCATCCTCAGGGTAGATAGAGATTTGTAGGCTGCTCTTACATCAGGTAAGAATGTTTTCGTAACTTGACCAGTAGTTGAGCTTTCATGTCTCTGCTGCCAAAAGGTAAGTGTGGAGTCCCTGATGAGGCGCTTTGCGTAACTCAGAGGGAAGGCATCATACATGACGATTTGTCTATTATTACTCGCAGCGCTCTTAGCCAATTCGTCAGCTCTCTCGTTTCCAGCTATTCCTGTATGCGAGCGTACCCAGTAAAATTGAATTATCCCGCCTCTATTGACTATGGCAGATATAGTCTTCCGAGCTTTGAATGCCAGTGGATGCAGAGAGTTGGGGCTGGCCAGACAATCCAATGCCGAGCGTGAGTCACTTATAATATTAGCTCCCCTATATTCACGTGACGAGTCTATGACTTCGAGGGCTTTTGTAATTGCCAACAATTCCGCTTGAAACACAGAGCAATAGCTTTCTAACCTAAATGAAATCTTGCGTCGTTCTCGACTGTCCTTCCATATACTTAAGGCTCCACCGACTCCCCCTTGTATTTTACTCCCATCAGTGTAAATAATTGGATGAGTATCGTCTATTACATCAATGTCTGCCTGCGATTCCACAACGTTATACCGGAGTCTCTCCCTCTTTGCAGGATGTGGCAGACTGTACGTGCTCATCCTATTTTGAAGCCTTCGGTCATCAGGCAGTTCACATATTATCCCACTTTTCTTGACTCCGTATATTTCCAGGTGTTCCCTTATTCGCAGGTCTATAGGGATTATTCCTGCCAAAATGACTGCTGATGTGTTTGAGATGGTTCTGTGAGCCTTTGCTATTTTGATTCCGAATTGTCTCGTTATTCGGTCTAATCTTTTACGGGCGTATTGTTTACTTGCTACGTTACCCCATGCACCTGCTGCATACAGTACCGTTGGTTCAATCACTGCCAGGTAAATGGTTCTTATTATTTCTGGGCTTAGGCCCCATTGTGCCCTAGCTGCCTTCGCCACCATCTTATAACGGTTACATACCTTCATGGTGATTTGGTCAATATGCTGTAGAAAGTTTAATTTACTATCTATAGTGAGCCCGAGAATTTTTAAACTTTCGTGAAGCTGAATATGTATATTGTCCATGACGAGATTGGGTAAGTCATATTGCCGCTTTCTAGTGATCAGGATCGCTTGCGTTTTCTCAGGAGCAAACTTCATTTTATTGGCCTTTCCCCATTGCAGGATAGTTTGCAACACCTCATTGACGCGTGATTCCAAAATGTGACCTTCATGGTTTGCTGCAACAAGAATGAGATCATCCGCGAAAGCTTGAAGATGTGCTCCCATACTTTCTATTTTCTTCAGCAAGGGGTCCAATTGAATGTTCCAGAGGAGTGGTCCGCAAGTGGACCCCTGGATGCATCCTCTGTTTGTGGCTTTCGTTATTTCTGCCCCAGCAAACCTCATTTGGACCGTTCTATCTTCCAGATAGCTGAATAATATTCTTCGCAGTTCACTACCTACTTGTTGAACTTTCAACTGGTTTAGAATAGCTGGCCACCAGGTACCGTCAAAGGCCCCCTGAATATCCAGTGACAATATAACGACGAGTTTCTTTTCATTCAGACCTTGTCTGACTTTCGTTAAGGCCTCGTGTAGGGCATCTTCGGCACTGGTTTGAGGGGTAAAACCGTATTGCTTAGGGCTCATTTTCTCCCCTTTTCCTAGCTCCCACTGAAGCCTATTTGTGATGATTTTTTCTAAGATCTTGGCCAGTACCGGGAGTAATCCTATAGGTCTATAAGCCCTAGGATCTGTCGGATTCTTTCCTGGCTTGGGGATCAGTTTTACCACTGAAGCTTTCCAGCGCTTCGGGAAGTAACCAACTCGCAGACACCTATTGTATATCTTGAGTAATATGTCCGGCCTTGCCCGAAACGCTGCTCCACATATATCAGCCGTCAATCCATCCCCACCTGGTGCTTTTTTAGGATCCATGACTTCAAGAGCTGCTTGGACTTCCTCACAAGTAAATTCCCAGTACTGTTCCTGATTTCCGGCCAGATCTGTCCTATCGGATTGAGTCAAACTTCTCAATGCTCGCTGTTCTACCGTTTCTTCTGTCACATCGTCGTCAGGATAAAATGTTTGGGCTAACAACATCAGAGACTCTGTGGAGGTAAGGTTTTGTCCGCTTACAGGTGATTTAAGCAGCTGCTCTGGATCTGGTCGGTAGCAACTTTTGAGTATTCTATAAGTCTTACGCCATACATCTTCAAGTTTCTGCCCTGAACATAGTTCTTTCCAACTTGATGAGGATGTAGACTCCATTGCACTTTTATACTCTTCCTTGACATTCAAGTAATCATTTATCGCGATTTCTCTTCTACTAGGTCTGGCGTTACGTATCCTGTTTCTGTAAGTTTTGACTTTGTTTTTTAATTCAGTGAGTGTTCTATTCCACCATAATTTTCCTTTGCCCCTTCTATACCTTACGGATGGGATAGTGTTACAGCAGCTAGCGTGTAGAGTCTCCTCATATTTTTCTACACTAATGTCTATAAGTTCGGGACAATCCAGGCTTTGTTCCGGGTGCCAGAGCTCGGTTGGTATTTCGTCAGTTAGTCTGCTGAACTCGCTTCTAAATTCGCTCCAAGAGGCTTTAGCCGTGCTATACTTTCTAGTACTGTTTGTGATGTTCTGTTCCATATTGCTGTCTAGTTCTATATCGAAACGTATGGCTCTATGATCGGAGATGTGCATGTAATCAATATCTACTCTCCAGTTTCTTATTTTAGACAGGATCCCCGTAGAGCAGACTGTAACATCAACAATACTGGAATGAAGTTGTGTACCGAAATACTGGTGATATGTTGGTGTCGTTCCGGTGTTAAGTATTTGTGCCGATATTCCATCGAATGCGTCTATGAGTGCCTCCCCTCTGGAGTCTTCAACTTCGCAGCCCCACCAGGGGCTGGAGGCATTGAAGTCACCCCCGATGATGTATTCGTCAGCTTCTGAGTCTTCAACAGCGCGCATCATCTTCACTAGGTAAGGTTCCATATCCCTATTCCCTTGTATGTAAACGCTCACTACACATAATTTAAGGCTACCTATAACTATCGTCACTGCAGCTACATTTTGTGTTAAATATAATGGGTATTATTATTAAATATATAGCTAGTTATAGTTAGGTATAGTCTTAAAAAATTAGTCTGACTATAAGTAGCGTTTATTCCATTTAATTATCTTCTAATAGGTGGTAGACGAGCTGCGAATAGTAATTTATTTAAAGATAATGTAATTATGAACAACAATAAAAAAAATAACTTAATGTTGCATTTCAATTCTGCCGTCTGCTATAAACTGCGGAGTGATAGTGCATAAGATAGGCTAGATAGATTTAATATGTTTGGAAAAATATTATTTACTAAAATTTGTAAAATGTTTTGTTACCTATTTCAAATGCGGTGTTGAACACAGCTCAAATCATTAATAATACATTAAAAGTTACGCTGATCTTTTAATCGGCGGCGATGGCGTGAAACCATACCGAGGCGGTGCGCCACGCGCCGCATGCCTCTAAGTGGAACTATTTAAAAATACTGCCTTACTGGAGACTTTGACATAGATATTAAAGCAGGTAGCGTCGATCATCATTTTAATAAGTATCTAGGCCTGACAGCATCTCATGGCCTTCTTTCAGCGCATCTGATAGCTACAAGATTGCACAACTGTCTTGACCATGTCCTCTTAAAAAGTACCCACACAGCCAGTGCAATGGTCATTCTTGCCTCGGTCACAGATTATAGCACAATCCTACTCTGTTCGTATAATGTACATCAAGACAAATCTGCATCTGCTTCCAGACAGGTTGACTATCGAGCTATTAAGCACGAAATCATAAGTAACGATTATTCAGCATTCTTCCACCTGGACAACCTGTTTTTTGAATCTTAACTTTGCCCGCCGTAATACAATTATTACATGAAAATTACGTAAAACTTATGATAGTTCTTCAGTATTCCTCCGTCGCGTCTCCAGCCTAGCGTGCCCTAATTAAGTTGATGGCCAGCAAAATAATATGGGTTACTCACGACTATGGCTGGGGGCTCCGATCTTCTGTCTTCTGTATCACAACTGCTGATGCAGAATTATTAATTTCTATGACAATGGAAATAATAACAGACATTCATGTATGGTCTCGACTTCGAAAAGAAAACCATCATTAAGCCTTGGATAACATCAGACCGGGGTCGCCTCCCGTCTGGCGATCTGGTGCAGGTACTTTCCGAAACAGCCATGACCGGAAATAAACTGCACCAATCGGAAGGTCAGCGACCCGAATGGCCGCCTCACCCACCTCCGAAGGACCGGGGGATGGCCTCCACCGTTCATTGCCCAGGGACCAGTGGAGCTAGGTCCTCCGTCCACCGCCGCAACAGGGCGGCCCTACACAAGTTCGCACCCAACCGCAAGTGGTGACAACTGAACGCATCTTTATACATGGCTAAATTCAACATGCTAACTGATATAGACAGTCAGTGACAACTCTCATTGTCTAATTAGGGTGTCTGTCTAAATGCATTTACTTTTGTCTAAAGTCAGCCTTTCTCATTTAGTGGACTGAATTCAGTCAGGTGTAAATGGGCTTTTACTTATTTTATAAGGGCGTACTCCACTTGACGCCTATTACGTTATTTTGGATAATTTTGACCACATTTTGCGTCTATGATATTACATTTTATCATGGAAGTATTATGTACTAAGTAACTACATAATACTTCCATGCATTTTATATGAACTATAGACACAAAATGTGGTCAAAATTATCGAAAATAACGAAAACGACTACAAGTGAGCGGCCTAAAATGAGATGAGAAGTGTTATGTGATCTGTGCGCACTGCACTGTGCGTACGTCACCAGAGACCAATACATCACGTTTCCGGTGTATTATTTTTCTCTATGGTCCGCTCCACCACTGAGTATAGTGCCACCAACTTATCTGTTCAGACGGCAAAAAAAAGAACTACAATTTTCCTTCAAATTGTGACAGTTTGTTGTAGTTGATTTCCTTGACCAGTAGCGCCCTCGAGAACTGCACAGTTAAGTTGGTGGTACTATAACTGAGCAAGAACAGTGTTGCCGTTTAAGCGCATTTGGCGCTAGATCAATGTGCAATTTTAGAATCTCTAGCGCTTTTTTTCCCATAACTAGGTGTTAAAAAATATCTAGTGGAATCTGAAGCAAAACTTGATATTAGTTAGCAACCCAAGATTGATTAAATATTAACATAGTGGCAGGGAATTGAACTCATCAAATGGGAAGAAAATAGTCATGATACAGTGAAGGTTTGGGTTCGAGTACCTATCTAAACACAAAAATGCGGCTGGAATGAAGGCTAGAACAAGTGTACTTAGCTCTCACTGTTTTGTTGCTTCCACATTGAAATGCTCCAGTAGAACGAATTATCAGCGTCATGAACATAGATAAATGTAAGCTACCTAACCGGATGACTGTTGAAACAATGAGCTCCTTGATAATGATACATTATTAATTGAAAGTCGTAAAGCTAAGCTTCAACACGTACTTACGACCTACCTGAAAATATTCTCGACAAAGTCATCAAAACATTTAAAAAAAGGCCAGTAGCTGCAACAGGGCCTATTACCGATCTGGGCGTGATGATGACAATGATGATGTAGTGGATTTGTTTAATTTAGTTGGTTTTGGTACCTTATATAAGTTAAATATATGAAAATTCTTTATTCTAAAGATTTTAAGGGTTCTGTACCTCAAAAGGAAAAAAGCGGAGCCCCTATAGGATCATTTTGTAGTCCGTCTATCTCTCTGTTAAGACCCTTTTTCTCAGGGAGGAGTTGAGGTATCAAGCTGAAATTCATTTCAAATACTCAAGTCTACTGTCCCTTGGTGCTGTGATAAAATCAAACTTCTGAGCCAACGCAATCAAAAGATGCCTTTTATGCCACAATTTTTCGACACACGCAAGGGAAAAAAACTCGCGAGGAAACCGAAACCTACAGGGTACTTCCCGTGACCTCAGAATCTTAAAATTTGGTAGCAACGTCATAAAGTAAAGATAAATACTTCTAGATAAAGGGAAAATTAAGAAAAGCATAAATTTTTAGTTACATATTATTAGAAAAAAAAATATAATTTTAAAATGTTATGGATTTCTTTTAGCCATGAAAATACCATTACTTTTACCGTTTACAGGATTGTGCGGAACCCTCGGTGCGCGAGTCCAACTAGCACTGTTTTTATATTTACAAATTGTTCAACGAGATCCAGTGTTATTTAAAACTGGATTTTAGCAAGATATAGTGCATTTTTGATAAGGGTTTAGCGCATTTTATTTTCGTTAAACGGCAACACTGAGCAAGATTAACATAACGGATACGTTCCATTTGAGTGAGATTCGCTAAAAACGCTAAAAACGATCACACTCCCAAAAAGTTTTCCAAATGGGTCTTGGCGTTATTTTCGTCTTAAACGCTACATCTAATGTCAAAAGTGACAGAAGTGGCTAATTTTAGTGGCATTCTTAGCGTTCTTATCAAAAAATGGAACGGGGATGACAGTTACAAACGATCACGTGATCACAACCACAGACGCAGAATGTGATCAAAATTATCGAAATTTACGTTCTTAGCGACTAATGGAACAGGCCCAACATGTCCGCAGTCCGCTTCCGCTCATTTTTGTAGTAGACACTAGACAGAGATTCGTGTCTCTAGAGTATAGTTTGTGGATCCGAGTATTAAATCTGCTAAATTTCTATCATGGGCTGATTTGAAAACGGGTAAGTTGCTTTGGTAATTGGTTTAACATACTTGGAGCCCTTTAATTGAAATTTTGTTTCATAAAATAAATCATTCATTGATCAGGTTGCCATTGCCATCGTCACACAAAGGCGCAATGCAATGGAAAGTTCCAGATTTCGAAGAAGGAAAGGAAGGGCTGATTTGAAAACTGAAAATTCACATCATGGTATCTACCTACTAGTCCTGTTCAGATGAAAGAAGCCTAGGTCTACGACTGGAAATGGGTTGAAGGTATATTACAGGTTCCGATAGTTAACCTAGAATGAAGCGATACTGATAAACTCAGTTACGCTTTATTCAGTTTTTAAACCCAGTGCATTTTAGGTGCCCATTTAGGTTATTTTTCTCCAATTCATGTACAACAGATCGCAATGATATGGAGAAATACCTACGTACATATTATATTGATTAGCTTTTTTTACAAATTAAAAAATGGCTGCCGTCTTGAAAGGCAAGGAAGTCAAGTGTTGCCTAGACAGATAGGAACACAAATTAAATTGTATCAGGGCTCCTAAAATGCACTTGCACCTTACATTTCTCCACAGGGTAGGGAATGACATTGAATTTATAACATATAAAGGAAGATTTAACTTTCCATCAATTTATGTACCTAAATTGATTACCTTAGTTTATAAAAAAAAATGGCTGCCCTCTTGAAGGGCAGGGAAGTCAAGTGTTGCCTAGACAAATAGGAACACAATTTAAATTGTATCAGGGCTCCTTAAATGTACTTGCCCCTTCTCCACAGGGTAGGGAACATTGAATTATTACTTATAAAGGAAGATTTAACTTTCCATCAGTTGCATCTTATACTACCAATGATAATTTGCTCCTTCCTAAGTCAGAATTAAAACAATTGTTTTTAGGAGAAGTATCTGCTGACTGATAAACTACTGAACTGAAGTGGATTAGGCCTACTGGGGACACCACTATAAAAAAACGCACCTTGTGCTCTACCTCAATGGTGGTGTGGAAAAGGGCATGCTCTTCAAATGGCATCCTGGTTTTTAATTAGATTCTGAATGTGTTGGTTATGTCGCATTCTCACTGCAAATAACCAAACCACTATGTAAAATTTATCCTAATCAGTGGTCTAATATACTCACACACCTATACTTTGTTGATTATCTTCTAGTCTAAGAAATCATATTTATTTTACTATGTCAAAAATCTGTTGAGCCATTTCACACAACACCAGATTTATTCATATTATGACATAATATCTATCATATTATGAGAGACAAGGAATTTAACTAAATGGACGAAGAATAAATTTTAAAACAACCCGATGAAGATAAGCATAGAAGAAATATTTAGTTTAGAAATGCATGCATCATCTTCATAATCCAATTTAGTTAGCACACAGATATTAATAACTGAGTACAAGGGCACCCAGGTATGGACAACTTACGTATGCAATTGTACATACCATGATTATAGGTAGGTATTCATATTTTGACATCTCAATTTTACAAAGGAGACTGAATCCCATGACACAGGATTTATCTTAGTGTGGGAACTCAGTAGAGTTCGTGAGTTTGCATTGAATGTACGACTAAATACAAGTGCATTTACATCATCTTAGAATGTACTTATTTGTGATTACATATAGTGCAATTTTATACCTACTTATAATAAGTAAGGACTTGCCCTATTTATGTCTTGCTATAGTAAGTACTACATTGTATGGTTATATTATGTACCTTATCACTTCAACTTATATGGTTGAATGTCTTGATTAAGATAGTTCTATATAAATTATAATAAATAAGTACATACTAACTGCAACAGGAAGTTTGCAGTTAGTTTTAGATGAAGTATTTTGATTTATTTACTATCATTTAATGGAGGCTTTTACCGCTCAAAGCGGAACTTTAGAGTAGACTAAGGTGTTATTAAAATGTAGTCTAGAAAAAATTAGAGCAATGTTACTTAAGTAGAGTGTCCGAAAATAAAAGCTATATTATTATTACTATAATTTCATCTCAAAAATGTTTTCTGGTTCATATATACAATAATAAATATTAGAATTTAATTAATGAAGATAACCTCTCGCTCAATGGAGTAGGTATTGCAATAGTGTGACCTACTACTACTAACACAACCTAATTATTTATAATAATAACTTGCATTTTCCCATAATATTTTTAAGGTGGTCAATAAACAAACTACTATATAATAATTGATGTAGATGTGTATTATATTTGTTTATTCATTCATTTAACATATATGTACTTAAAAATGCTAACTTATAACAGATTATGCTAATAAAGTAATTCAACTTCTCTACACAATTTATCAAAGTCTTCTATTTTCCACTTTTCCAGTGCTGATTCAATATCTTCAGATTGCAGCGTCTCAAATGCCTCTGCAGCTGTAACAAAAATTATGTTATTATTTGACTCCTTCGAAGAAAGAATAATATTTGTGTATCCTTACTATGTATGATCAGGTTTTTATGGTAGAATTATTTGATAAAATCTAGAGTATTTAAGTACTTGGATTGGAATAACTTCATCCAATTTGTTACTTAGATCATTGTTACTAGTGGAAACATATAGGTTCTTAGCAGGGCTTAGGGCGCCATTCAGCATGTCCATATAATGATAGGTTGACCACAACCTTACCTGATGGTCAAATGACTTGATGGATCAAATATGGTTAATCAGAGCTGCATACGGACAGCTGCCGGAAAACACAAATTAGGTAAATAGCAACCGATTTAAACACCCACATTTCTCCAGACCTTTCAGTCCTAATGAAAAGAAAAAAAGCCTACTGACATCTACCAGTCAAAACTCTGGATGGCTACTGAAAATGTAGTCGGAAAAATCCAATAACTATGCCTTTCTAAATTGACGCATTACACCGTCCACTAAACTGTTCATAAATAACTCATGCCTTAGTTCTGTTTAACTAGTCAAAAAGCCTACTTGCTTCCGATGATGATGCCATTCGCTGCTATGTGTATGTATGTCAATAAATCACTTAAATGGCTGGACTGATTTTGATGAAGTCTTTTCTGTGTTTGATTCGTTGGTTTAGTTTCACAATTGGATACGGTAGGTGGCGCTGCGATCGGGAGATGGTCCATGGAATTGGAGAATTGGGACAGTGTTTTCACAAATGGTTACAAATGTTCAGTGTTTATGTATGCCTTTTGTTAATCAACCTCTTTTGGTGACGTTTTTGTATTGGATTTCATGATGGGGAAGGAGTATAACAATAATTATAGGCGAATCTCGGGTGGTGAATTCAAGACCGTATCATGCAGAAATGTGTTCTTATGGTTTTCTTCTTGCTATAGATGCACAGTCAGATCAGTTAAAAATCATGAAGGGTACTAAGTTGTTTCACCCTACTATGAAAAAAAACCCTGTCAAAGGCTCACAGGTGAATAGATTTGTGTTTAGTGAGCACACCCTTTTTTGTTACTACAATAGTTCTGAAGCAGTGATAGCCGAATATATAGCTATGGACTGCCGTGGCGCAGGTCCATGGACGATCTCCAACGTCAGCTTGAACTTCATCGCATGTTGGAAGGCTCGCCTGGCTAGCTACCACTCTCATGTAGAATGTCGCACAGCATCAAACAGTGTTTTCCGGCAGCAGTTCTTGAGAGCCAGTAATTCTTGGTCTAGTGTGTTTACCATCCTCGACCATTTCACCAACAGGTGCGATAGTGCTAAAGGAATAGCGTATCAACTATAAATAATATACCTATTTGTCCCTTATGATCACAGTTGAATACTCACTATGGGCTATTATCCAGCCACCTAGCTCAAAAGCTGCAACATTAAACTCCTTCAGCTGCTTTACTCCCGAAGTACTTTTCCTAGGAAACACATAAACAGCAGCATTCCCATTCCTCATTGTTATAAGAATATTATGTGCTATACTGTTGTCTAACAAATGTGTGATGAGCTTGAAGATTTCTGCAGCACATTTATGTGTCGACTCGTTTGATACCTCAAAGCAAAATGCTGTTACCACATGGTCTTGAGTGCAGTGAAGTAGGCCTTTTATTTGTTTCCATTTCTGTAAGGAGAGGGTGCATAGATTAGTGTAATTCAGCCTTATTATATTTAATTTATCATTTCTATGGGCCTAAGCATTTTAAGAAGGTACCTACTAACTGTTTAAAAAATCAGAAAGGAAGGAAAAAATTTGTTCATAAGCAGGATTTGAGTTTTGAACCGCGACCATCCCTCACAGCTGATGGGACACGCTTTGACGTGCTGTTCATATATCAATAAAATGCACCTTATTGCGGGCACTTAAGCATATATATGTACTGTGTAAGCCGAATTGTCCACTGCTGAATACAGCCTCTCCCATAAAGGGGGGTTTTGCCATAATCCCCACCCTTGGTAGGCGTCTAGGCGATCGCAGTAAAAGAAAGTAGTTCCTTAGAAGGCGCTGCTCCGCACCTTCCGGTATTTTTCGTGTGAATGTCTCCAGCTTACTCAATCGAAATTTCTTAATTCTGAATATGCCAATATTAAGAGCATATTTTGTGCAATTATGAATACCAACTCAAAATTTAGGTGCCAAATAAACTTCGACGCTACGTGTGATTATTAGTGTGTTAGCTGACGTTATGGTCTCCAGCTGACACATGCTGTATATACGAAACGGCTGAAGATGTGGTTATATACTATAGCCAGGGATTTAGAGCATAATTTGTGCCAATGGCACAAAAAAAATTGAACGTCATACTTGAAAGCTGTAGTAGTTATGACTCGATTTTAACGTGTAAGCTGGAGACCACGTGTCTACAGCTACTCATCTGTATCTTCTGAACGAATGGACCTACGACTTTGTTTAATATGTCAAAATTTAGAGCCAAATTTGTGCCAAAGGCACTAAAATTTTCAAGTCCCTGGCTATTAAGGTTTTGGAGATACAAGCTCAAATCAACGTGTAAGCTGGGGACACATGTCCCCAGCTAGCACATGCTGGACAGCTCAAACGGGAAAGCCTAGAATACTGTTTAATGGCTTAAAATGTAGGGTAGAATTTGTGCCATCGGCACCAAAATTTTCAATACAATAGGCCCCATAGTTTTTGTGTAACAAGCAAAATCAATTCTTCCCGCCAAAAATTTTAAATATTTGGACAAAAACATTTCTAAGCGCGGCGTTGCCGTCCCGTTGCCTGTAGCTGCAATCTATCTTGAACCCATTTCCTATTGCGTTTGAACTTACTTTTTGCTTTCACGTTATGAATAGGTGGAAGAAGTTACAAAAAAACAGTAGGTGTATAGACTAGGAGTGAGTAAGTACAAAATGTACTGGTATTTTTTCTCTCAGTATGTTAACTTATATACCTAATCCTATATATAAGATCTGTATAAGACCCTCGATGAACGAGATAATGCACTGGAAACTAATCCACGCATGTACAGAACGTGATGATCACATACCTATTGGGTAGGCACTGTAATTTTATAACTGTAAGGAGATATTATCAGTTTATCACACACCTAAACGCGTAGAAAGCTTTTGACTTAAAAGTATTAGCGTGTAATACTTTAGTACCTATTACTAGAGAATGTAAAGATAAGTTACCAACTACTCAGCTTAGTTCGGCCAGTGTGACGTAGTCAAAAAGGTAAGCTAAATATTCGCTATGTGCGCTGCATACTTACATAAGTAGGTACGTCGGTTGTTATACGTAGTATTATTATATCTTCTATGCCAACTCCCTACCTACATAAAACGTCTATGATTATGTAAAAACTATACATAATAATCTTTATTTTGTGGTTTGTAGGGATTTGGAATTGAAATAAAAGTATCGATACCGTTGCGTTTCAAAGCATCGCTGCGGTATCGATATTGGAACAAATGTTTCGAAGTACTCCAGTATCGAGTACTTTTAAACTAATACAATAAGAGTTTTTATTTTATTTATTTTTATGTTATTGTGTCGGGACAAGCCTAATGTTAAGCGGACTGACCTCTGCCTATAACAGATGCATTTCATCACAATTTACGAATTGCCCTGCCCCCGTCTCTTGAGACAGCTCTCATGTGTGCCTGTAATTTCACTGGCTTTCAAGGACTGCTGCCTTGCCAGATATCATTTATCATTCTTGATTGCCAAACCTTTTATTTTGTTTTAGAAAACAAAGTTCTTGTTGAAATCCCCTTTATAATTTAACTTTTTTCTTACGTATAATTTATGGGCAGAACCATATCTCTTAATATAGATATATTGCAAAAAATATTTTTTATACAAAACAAGTCTTTCCAAATAATTTATTTTAGTTTTTATATATAAGTGATATATTATGTTATTCTATATATGTATTAAAATGTGAATAATTACATTTACTCGGGTAACTACAAAAAACGTATTTTGTGTCCGAAATTCAAGTAAATAAAACTATAAATCTATTTGAACTATTTTATTCAAAACTCCTTAATAGTGTTACAACGCTCTACTGGATTATTATAAAAATTAATTGTCATTACCGGCAGCTGTCCTTGAGAGTCTAGGTTAGCCTGAACAACATCTTCAGCCGCATCATCACTTCGGTACCATCAGGTGAGACAGTTGTCAATCAGCCATAATTATATAAATTGAAGCCGTGATGGCTCAGTGGCATTGACTGCCAAGCAGCAGGTCCATGGTTCCAATCCCGCCGCGGCTTGAGCTTCACCGCATGTTGGAAGGGCATTTTGCGAATGCCCGCCTGGCTAGCGACCACCATCAAGTAGAAATTCTGTCGCCACCTTACGGTGTGTTCCGGCAGCTGTCCTTGGAAGCCAGTACTTCTAGGATAAGCCTGTTAATACCTTCGACCACATCATCACTTAACATCAGGTGAGATTTTGGTCAAAGGCTCCATTATGCCAAACTCGTCTGTGAATATAAAACTTTTTGGAGTTTTGAGTCTAGATTCATATTTGACATAATGAAGTTCGAGTCTAAACTCGAACTCGTCTCTGAATGTCAACTTAGAAGTGGTGATTTTAGGCTCGTTTTATTATTGAACATATTTTTTTTCGGGTATTATTCCATGGCTCTATATTTATAGGCGGTGCGCGCGTAATAATCACGATTTCAATGCCTACGAATTCCGGAAAGCGTCACATTTCAATCAGATAACATTAAAATGAATACTCTCTGCTACTAGCCTATGCCCCAACTGCTTTCATTTGCTATAAAAGAGAAAAGTGATTCCAACGCTATAGAAATAAAGTTCCAAACAGATTGCAGCTACAGTGAACGGGATGGCAACGCCGCGTTCAGTAATGTTTTTAACCAAATATTTAAATTTTTTGGCGGGATGAAATGTTTTTGCTTGTTACACAAAAACTATGGGGCCTATTGTATTGAAAATGTTGGTGCCGATGGCACAAATTCTACCCTACATTTTAAGCCATTAAACTGTAATCTAGGCTTTCCCGTTTGAGCTGTCCAGCATGTGCTAGCTGGGGACATGTGTCCCCAGCTTACACGTTGATTTGAGCTTGTATCTCCAAAACCTTAATAGCCAGAGACTTGAAAATTTTAGTGCCTTTGGCACAAATTTGGCTCTAAATTTTGACATATTAAACAAAGTCGTAGGTCCATTCGTTCAGAAGATACAGATGAGTAGCTGTAGACACGAGGTCTCCAGCTTACACGTTAAAATCGAGTCATAACTACTACAGCTTTCAAGTATGACGTTCAAATTTTTTTGTGCCATTGGCACAAATTATGTTCTAAATCCCTGGATAAAGTATATAACCACATCTTCAGCCGTTTCGTATATACAGCATGTGTCAGCTGGAGACCATAACGTCAGCTAACACACTAATAATCACGCATAGCGTCGAAGTTTATTTGGCACCTAAATTTTGAGTTGGTATTCATAATTGCACAAAATATGCTCTAAATATTGGCATATTCAGAATCAAAAAATTTCGATTGAGTAAGCTGGAGACATTCACACAAAATAAAATACCTAAAAATTCACGATACCCTATACCTAATCACCGTATTTGGTTTTACAAATTGTTATAGAGTACCTTATATATACATAGAAGCACACGTAGGGTTGGGTTAGACAGATATAAGTGAACTAGTACCTAAGTATTTGAAATTATCTTTAAAAGTGCGAGTGAGAGGGCTGCATAATGTAAAAGGCCTCTTAAACTAAATATCGATTAATTATTATAATGTTAATCATCTTTTATAATATTTGTAAATTTTTTGATAAGTTTTTCTTTTTATTTGTATTTGTACATATTAACGCAATGTCCATTATTATTATTTGCTAAGGATGCACAGATATAAATTAGATTTGAGCCCCTAGGATAGCTGCTCGAATATTGGCAAAAACCATTTTCAATCCATTTCAATTCACTTAAAAACTAAGCACTGGACCGATGTTTCATAATTACGTTCGGTTGTTCTCGTCTACGAAGCCGCCGCCGACGCCGATGCCGACACTGACGCCGATGCTGAGACCGACTTGTACGCCGACGTTGAGGCCAACGCCAAAGACGACGTCGACGCCGATTCCAAATTCGACGCAGACGCCGACACCGACACCGACGCTGAGGCCGACACCAACACCGACGCTGACGTCGGTCCAACGCCGACGCCGACGCCGCCGCCAACGCCGATGCCGACACCGACGTGGACGCCGACGTCGAGGCCAACACCGATGCCGATACCGACGCTGGCGCCGTCACCAACACCGACGCTGACGTCGGTCCAACGCCGACGTCGAGGCCAACGCAGACGCCAACGACGACGCCGACGCCGCTGCCGACGCCGATGCCGACACCGACGCTAGCGCCTACACCAACACCGAAGCTGACGTCGGTCCAACGCCGACGTCGAGGCCAACGCCGACGCCGACGCCGCCGCCGACGCGACGTGGACGCCGACGCAGAGGCCGACGCCGACGCCGATGCCGATACCGACGCTGGCGCCGACACTGACACCGACGCTGACGTCGAGGCCAATGCCGGGGCCGACGCCAACGCAGACGCCAACGCCGACGCCGACACCGCCGAAGCCGACACCGACGCTAGCGCCTACACCAACATCGAAGCTGACGTCGGTCCAACGCCGACGTCGAGGCCAACGCCGACGCCGACGCCGCCGCTGACGCGACGTGGACGCCGACGCAGAGGCCGACGCCGATGCCGATACCGACGCTGGCGCCGACACTGACACCGACGCTGACGTCGGTCCAACGCCGACGCCGCCGCCAACGCCGATGCCGACACCGACGTGGACGCCGACGTCAAGGCCAACGCTGACGCCGACGCCGATGCCGACACCGACGCTGTCGCCGACACCAACACCGACGCTGACGTCGGTCTAACGCCGACGTTGAGCCCAACGCCGACGCCGACGCCGCCGCCGACGCCGATGCCGACACCGACGCGACGTGGAAGATATTTTCTTGTACCCCTTTCTACTTGATTTTTGTACATTGTCTTCTTCACGATGTTGTAGGTAGGTTGAAATGAGGGCAAGATCATACAGCATTGCATTTGTTTGCATAAATAACAAAAATGTTCGAATGTGGGAGATCGTGTAAACATTGTACTACGTATGTACTACCGACGTACTTATACTTATGTAAGTATGCAGCGCACATAGCGAATATTTAACTTACCTTTTTGACTACGTCAAACTGGCCGAACTAAGCTGAGTAGTTGGTAACTTATCTTTACATTCTCTAGTAATAGGTAATAAAGTATTACACGCTAATACTTTTAAGTCAAACGCTTTCTACGCGTTTAGGTGTGTGATAAACTGATGATATCTCTTTCCAGTTATAAAATTACAGTGCCTACCTAATAGGTATGTGATCATCACGTTCTGTACATGCGTGGATTAGTTTCCAGTGCATTATCTTGTTCATCGAGGGTCTTATACAGATCTTATATATAGGATTAGGTATATAAGTTAACATTCTGAGAGAAAAAATACCAGTACATTTTGTACTTACTCACTCCTAGTCTATACACCTACTGTTTTTTGTAACTTCTTCCACCTATTCATAACGTGAAAGCAAAAAGTAAGTTCAAACGCAATAGGAATATGGTTCAAGATAGATTGCAGCTACAGGCAACGGGACGGCAACGCCGCGCTCAGAAATGTTTTAGTCCAAATATTTAAATTTTTTGGCGGGAAGAAACGTTTTTGCTTGTTACACAAAAACTATGGGGCCTATTGTATTGAAAATTTTGGTGCCGATGGCACAAATTCTACCCTACATTTTAAGCCATTAAACAGTAATCTAGGCTTTCCCGTTTGAGCTGTCCAGCATGTGCTAGCTGGGGACATGTGTCCCCAGCTTACACGTTGATTTGAGCTTGTATCTCCAAAACCTTAATAGCCAGAGACTTGAAAATTTTAGTGCCTTTGGCACAAATTTGGCTCTAAATTTTGACATATTAAACAAAGTCGTAGGTCCATTCGTTCAGGAGATACAGATGAGTAGCTGTAGACACGTGGTCTCCAGCTTACACGTTAAAATCAAGTCATAACTACTACAGCTTTCAAGTATGACGTTCAAATTTTTTTGTGCCATTGGCACAAATTATGCTCTAAATCCCTGGCTATAGTATATAACCACATCTTCAGCCGTTTCGTATATACAGCATGTGTCAGCTGGAGACCATAACGTCAGCTAACACACTAATAATCACACGTAGCGTCGAAGTTTATTTGGCACCTAAATTTTGAGTTGGTATTCATAATTGCACAAAATATGCTCTAAATATTGGCATATTCAGAATTAAGAAATTTCGATTGAGTAAGCTGCAGACATTCACAGCCTCATTCGCCTTTTAGTCACGGGAGGTGACATTATATGACATCCAACGGGAAGTATCAGGTGAGCAGCGGCGCCATCTTATACTGCGATCCTCAAGACACCAGAAAAATGGGAGAGACATTTGTTCAGCGGTAGACATTCCTATTGATGCGATCGTGGTTTATTCAGTCGTACAAGTTTTTTCCAATAGGTAAGTGGGTAGGTATTGGAAGTGATAGGTATACTTACCTACTTGTAAACAAGATGCAATAGGTATCCAAAATTCAAGTTAATAATTTTATAGGGAAAATTACAGATTCCATTGATCTTATAGATAAAACAGATTTTATTTTCATATAAAATCTATTATAGCTTAGATTGAATTTCGTGAAGGCCTTTACAGAACGGCCTTCCACTTTCTATAAAGGCTTTCATGACATTCTTGAACACTCGTGTAAATAGCAATTTCTATAAACAATATTTACCACTAATTCCACAGGCAATGTCTGCTTTAATAAAACTAAGTGATAATGCAGATGGTTCACTGATGCAAAGGCGCACAAACTATTAAATGCTATCTTCAGATCCCTGAAAGGAAAAAAATTAAAATACTAAAAAAAATTTGGTTTAATTAGAATTTTACAATCCCTTGGGCTCCGGCCGGATATAATCTTCCAATTATTTTATACGTAATACGCAAACATTACAAACTTAGAATTAATGGGACATGATATGATAAAAAAGTTTAAAGCCAGTCGCAAAGTTGGTCTTGTTCGTAGGTCAATTCGCATTGTCACCTCGGTTCCAACCCAAACCTATTAGAATATAAAAAGAACATTCGCTGGGTAGTTTAGATTGGAAGCGGGCTAATGGACGGATCATTTGTCGCGAGTTCGCTACAAATATCCGATTTAAATGTTTTCTTTCGGTGCGATTTCCTAGCTTATTCTCTTAGCAGGCTTTAATGCACTAATTACACAGTTAGAAAAGGTCTTTTGTTTTCTAACTACAGTAGTATCTAAGAGTCAATAAACTTTGCTTAAAAGGAAAAACTATGGACCAGGATAAGTCGCTAAACAGAAGCTACTTTTTTATGTAATGTGTCACACTAGAGGTATCCTGGCGAATCATACATTATATGTATAACAGTTTAATTTATTCGTTAATTCCCGAATTCAGGTGCGTGTGATCCTAACGAGTTAATAGCAGTAAACGAAAGCAGACTTAGGGAAAAAGATCGCCTAGTGAGCAGCATGCCATCACACACGTCGATGTGAGCGGGGTGCTGCTGCAAATGGACGCACAATGCAATTCCAAAACTTTATACAATTGCAAAATTACAAATTTACGAGGGCATAAATTATAGTCATGTGCGGGATTCGAACTCGCGTCCATCCACCCGTATAGCCGGGGCATGCTCTGACCGTTTCAGCTATGACAATGACCAATAACTCCAATGTTTCCTCTCGTTCTTTATTTAACCATCGTATTGGGATGGAGCGAGCTAACATGACAATGACTCATTACTCCAATTTTTCTCTCGTTCTTTATTTAACCATCGTATTGGGATGGAGCGCCACCTATAATTCAACTCGCGTTGTAATCCGCCGAGCAAGCGTTATTGCAAACATAACAATATTAAAATGTATACAATTGTCCTATGTGTAGTTAGAACCCACGTAGGGATTGGATTACCCTGTCCTTAAGAAGAACTTTTTTCCCATTGGCATCGGCGATAATGATAACAGTAGAATTTCATTCATAACTAGGACGTAGTGGTCCTGACGATGCCAATGAGTTCATGCTGTAATCATATACCTAATACATACCGATCCTGCGCCAGTAACATTATATCAAGCGCCAATGATAAACTGTCTTTGGTAACTACTTGGGGCAGTTCCTTGTTTATCGAAGGACACAACAGAGTGTGGAAATGTGATATTGGACTGGCGTTTACTATCAGGGTATGCTCTGAAAAGAGAAAATAAAAATCTTTTAAAACTTAATGCAAAATTACTATCTATAATTAATTAAGTATGTATAGGACAACATTGAAGGTGAGTGAAAGAAAAAATGGCCTAGATATGGTGCATTTGAGTGACCCTTATGATAAGACTTAGTTTGCTCTTACTCGGTGTACAGAGGGGTTTATGTGGTCAACATTTTACGCTAAATAATCTCAATTCATTCCCTTTATGAACAATAGTCCCTTGTAGATATATGGATGTATGTCAAGGGTCTATTGCTCGAGACAGACAGACAGGGGAGTCTCATTCATGTTAGTATTTACATAGCTCTTTCCATACAAATGTACATCATATACTAAGTGTTCAAACTTGTTGAAGTTTTGCATGCATAAGTATGATATTATATATCCTAATATATAAGCTTGTGGTTTGCCAGTTTTTCTTTTTATTATTTATTTCATCATTTAAATATTAAAAAAGAATTCCCATATAAAATAATTATATTCAAATTATTGAATGAAAATAATGTTACAAAAACCTCATAAACCCGAAACAAAGATTTTAGGCTCAAAGACATGCATGCAAAATTTCACTGAGTTTGAATACTTGGTATCTAAATAATGACGAAACTACGTTTGTATGGAAAGCGCTATCAAGACACTAACCTTAATAGGGCTACGTTATTCACTTTCGAGTACGAAACCCTAAAATGACGTAATATGTGTTTTTTGGAACTGGTTAGTAGTCCAAATTACTGAATAGATGATTTTTTCTATTTTAAAGTTAAATTTATGTTATAAAACAAATATTTCTGAAAATAACACCACATTAAGGTAAGGTAATATCACTATTACATTTTATTTTGTGCGGGAATTGAGTCTGCATGAATTGTGATTTTTATTAATTTGCATAACAAACACCGTTTTGGTGGCCACGGGGTTATGGCGACAAAGTTTTATTAGGTATGTGGTGTAATATAAATTTTATTATATTTTTTTATAGCGCATAATCGTTAATCTGTTTTTGCGCAGTTGGATAAAAACTATCATATGTCTCAAATCATGATACATATCGTCGAGCCCTGCTTCAAAACTTAGTCTACATATGGTTATTGTTTTTCCATGTCTGACAACAGTGAGGTTATAAATTCAAAAAATCAATACCCTCACAATGGGGGGGATGGCAACTTCCCCTCAACCGGGGGAGGGGGCAACTGATCCCATAAAATCAATGTTTTACAAACTAAACTAGAACCCAAAAGACTAGTTAAATTTAGAGGATAAAAAAGGATCAAAAAGCTAGATATACCTACATACCATCCCCATTGTCATCTAAAGAAAATAGAATTTCTTGGTGAGAAATTTTAGTAAAATTGAATTTTTGCTTATCAAAAGGCTGACAAATATCATCAATATGCTCAGGTGTCCTCCGCTTTGACTTGCGATCTGGGTTAAGCTGAAAAGTTTTAAAAACCATTTAGATTTAGTCTATGGCTGGGGAATAGAGGGCAGAATATTCCCAACTGAGGGAGAGGGTGGTTACAGAAATCTACAGTTTTTTAATACTAATGAAATTTCCCAGTTACCTTCCTTCTTTATAAAAAAGGTAAATTATTATTTACAAACCACAAGAAATCCAAAACATGAACAATAAAAAGGTGCCATTCTACTATTGCATTTAGTTATGTATGTTAGTTATGTTACATATTCATAATGCATAACCAATACTAATGTCTAAGATTAACATACATGTACATTAGATGTGAGCCAACTCCTATCTCTTAATTAAGTCTTATTTTAACCTTACATTAACAATTTCAATTTGCACTACCATATACACACTATAGTAAACTTACATTAGAACTTCAACGTGAGAGCGGGCTGCATGCATTGAATCAAGAATCAACATTTGTGCAATAGAGATAGCGCTATATGAACATTATTGTTTCATGACAGCCACGGTACAACTACTATCAATCTATCTATATATAGTCTTACTATCAATGTTTTACAGAATGTACAATTAAGTACAAGGTTAGGTTTAATACACAAATGTCTTATTAGAAATGTAGTAATTCTGTAACAGCTCCAACGTTGTGCGCTCTGTACATAGTGCTTGGTTGCACCATACTCGCTATGACTTCAATACTCGAGGAGTATTGAAGGCATAACCTGGTGGCGCTCCCCCGGCTTATAAAAGACACTAGGTGTAGAGCAGATAAAACTTTGTGGAAGGTAGGTGCCCTGCTTCGGTTCTATAACACCATTCGACTTAATCTAAGACACCTGAACAATTCACAGTTAGGAACAGTTGGATGAGTATTTTGAACACATTAGGTTATGCCATGTTCATAATTAACAGTACAATATGAGAGTACATCATTATGCAAACAATGTTGGCTGTTGATTCTATGAAATATTTTGTTATTGGTGGACTGTGCATTATTCGATTAGTCAACTGTGTGCAAATCCGTGAATTTCGAATTAGTAGAAGTGCATAATACACAAATAATCAACATTAAAATTGAAACTTTAATAATATATTTCTCAAAAACTATTGATTTTAATACTATATATTTCGTGTGGCTATAAAATATTCAACCTGTAAAAAGAATGAAGGTACATTGTGGGGTATACCGCTCCTGAAGACGAGCCGTAAATTCCTATCACTAATCATGTATGATGGTTTTGGCTGGATCAAGGAAAACTCATATCCTCCAGTAGGTATAGTCGAACATGACAAGTATTATTCGTCGTTGCATTTGTGTAAACTTTTGATCAAACGGTCCCGGTCTTCCATTCGAAACGAATTATTAACTATATGGGATACTTAATTTTCTTACCAGCAATAAATACTTTCCGTCCAATAAGTTCTCTAATAAATTGTTTATTTTATATCTAAAAACATTAGGCTCATTATAACATTTATCCCATTTTGATTTCATAAATTCCATAAATGAAGACTTTTCACTATTCTCAAGAGGTTTAAAATTATTCAATTTATACATTTTAAAGGTTTATTGGCTATCTCAAATGAAAATATCAATAATTTAATTTCATACAATTATCTTTACAAAACAAAACAAGTTTCCGCATTTTTTTTATGGCAATTGTCAAAATGTCATTTTTGCCAGTTTCACGTCAAAAATGACTTATCAAATGAAGTAGAAGTCAAAAATTACATAAAAAAGGGATGACCAGAATAGTTAACGCAGATAGATACATGAAATATTTAACATAAACATATTTTTTATAAAAGAAGAAGTGCAAAATATTACATATTTAATAAAAATTTAAAGATTAATACTAACTATGAACTTATTATAAATGAATATTATTGAGAGGGAGGAAGTCAGATAAAATTTTATAAATATCAATATTATTAGACGATAAAAGTTCAGGCTTGTAGGTTGGAAAGGAAACTTTTAAAGATTCATGGTATAATTATAAATGAAACGCTACATGGTTATGTAGAGGACATGAAAAGAATATATGATTGAGATCCCCCTCATCCAAGCCACATTCACTGCCGTGCTTATCATAAACAACGCATGTGCATGGCGGCAAATATCGAGAAAAACGCGCCTAAAGTTATTTTTTAAATTTTTGCTCTCACGTCTATACTACTTAAGATATTTATATGTTTGTAAGTTTTTTTACTAACACGGTATAAGGTCAACCGGGGTAATTGCGTCATATTTTCCAATCACTTCAAGTTATCGCCATAATGGGAGCGAATTTATGGCAATATCCCACTTTTTGAAACTCAAGCCAAATATACGACTATTTCTGAACAAAGTTCTAACAGTGATTTTTTCGCTGGAATCTTATAAAGGTTTTATTTTGAGTGTTTTATAAAAACCGGAATTTAAGACGCTTTTTCCCCGTTAGAGGCAAATGCGTCTTTATTAAGTAAATATTTAATCGGTAAGCTTATCGTGAAAAAATCAAGCTAGTTTTTTTCAGTTTAAATTTCTGTGCAATAGTATGACAGTTAAATTAGCCAAAAAGAATGATTGAAGCATTTTGAGACGATTTAGTAAATATGGGAGAAATGCGTCTAATTTTTCATGGATGCAATTATCCTTTGCTAAGGCCAGATGTTGTCAACATGTTATGTTGAAAAGAACTCATGCACGAACTACTTAAGTGCTTCTGTAGAGTAAGTAGGTAAATATGTAGATTTAATGGTGGTGAAAACAATTTTGATGGAAAATAATACAAAACTTTATTAAAAAATATGAATCAGTACTAGTTTAAGAAATTTATGAGATAAAATTAAATCTAGAAAAGCATAAGGCACTCAAAATTCTTTTACATATAAATATGGTCGCACTAAATAAATTGTACTTTTCAAGGGTTTATAATCTAAGTCTCTAAACATGTATAACGGGATGAGGGTTTCAACTCAAAACTCAGTTATATATTGTTGTGTTTTGAGTACTACTATTTGAACTCATGGTGGACGAACCGGAGTGATCACCCTACGGCGTTTGTATGGAGAACGGCCCGGCCAGTTCACCCTTAAGAGTGGGCCTTATGCTAAAATTACGCAAAAGAAGTATTTTCTAACACACTTTTTGATGGTAACGAACGCAAATATTCCAATAAAAAAAATATAGGAGGCAGGGGATAATCTTGAAGAAGTACAGTAATCGAACAGAATTTTGAAAAAAACCTCATTGCACTGTAAAAAAATAACATAAACAACGCTAAAAAAACTGTTTTAATTCAAATGCTCAGAATTATCAGCGACAACCCCACTTTATTTTTATAAATATAATAGCTAGACTAATGTTCTAGTCGAATAATCGGTTAAATATTTTATTACTTGTTTATATTTAGAACAATTAAATAAAACTCCACCGAAAACTGTACCCCAAACCTCAAAACCATTACCATCATCAACTGAATCGTGCAATTTTCGACTTTAAACGAAGCTATTTAGACAAAAAATAGAGTACAGCATTCCGGTTAGTTGTCGGGCAGCGCTCGACGTGAAAGGTTGTTCCCGGCCGCTCTGTCTGGCAATACAGCGCGTAATTTTATTTGGGAAATAGATTGTTTATTTTGTGAATAAGAACTGTTACATAGCCTGTATTATATGTTAAGTTTATAAACTTGTATAACTGAGCTACTTAAATATTTTTAAATAATAAGTTATACTTTATTTGTGTTGTGTGTGAAATTATAAGCCTGTAAATAGTATTTTGAAAATGGGGAGAAAGGACAAAATACGAGATTTAATTTTTCTGCGTAAAAAAGAACTTAAAAACATGATGGAATGCTCGGGTAAGTTGAGTTTTGTATTGAATATAAATATCAACTTGTACTTATCTGATTTTGTTATATATAATATGTATAATTAAATTCAATCACAAATTTATAATGCATATTATTTAGGCCCCATTCCAGCTAAATGCAATTTACATTATGTTTATTCACTGATAAAGAAGTACCTACTGGCCTTTCAGATAAAATGAACGGCTGCACTACATAATCTTAGGAATAAAGCCTACTTACTATTGAACTAAACAACAAAATTGCTTGACAACGTAGAACAGAAAAGAAATGGCTAGTTGCTAGGCTCCACTACGTTGACAAACATACTTTGAGTTGTAAAATTTAACGGTAGCACCCTATTCTCCTTCAAATTGAGTCTACATTTGATAATACTTAGTGCCATCGTAATTTGGGCTAACGCTCAGATGCGGCCGGGCCGTGCCGCGTTCTACGTTATCTACACAGTATATCCAAAAATGTTTATAAATCATTGTATGTATAGTCGACAACAGGTACTCGTATCACATAAATTCATGATTCGTATTACAAATTAATTTCCATGTATTTAAGATAGCCATACGTTAGTACTACCAATGCTATTGATGACGTTATATAAACTTTGTCATTTACCGAATTTATGTTTTAGGTCAAAGAAGCGCAAAACCGATTCAGATATTGACCAACCTGGTACCTTTGCAGAGCTAATTAGTAATGAGTAAGTATCTCTCATAATATAAACATGTGTATATTTTATTTATAACTATTTATTTTTTTTGGTTGTAACAACGTTACATCTGGGTCAAATGGAAGTGAAACATATCTACTTCACAGGAAAATAATTATGCTTTGCCGATTTGTGAGGTAAACAATAGATAATAAAATAAAACATTTTGTGTGATTACTCGGCCGCAACACCCGTTTGGGATTTCTAGGAACTTTACAAAATACTTATTAGTTTGAAACCCCTACAAATAGGTTTGAACTCTTGTTTAGTTCTAGCAATTTTCATTTTCATACATTTTATTTACTTCAATTACTTTCAGAAATTTGTTGACCGTTTTGGAAAATGTTGCAACTCAAGCTCACTTAGTAGCTCAAGATAGGAACGTTACGTAACGTTACGTATAACAGCTGTGTAATCTCAATAGCTCGAATTTCTACGAATATCCTATAAATTTCGAGTTAGAAGGATATTCTATTGATATGTATGTCATATATGGACGCTTCATAGCGGATGGCGATTCGAGTACATATGCAAGAATTTTGGAAGTAAGTCATTACAAAGACATAATTATGTGGGAAAGGTGAGTCCTAAAATCACATACTACGCAATATGTGCAATAAATTGGTCTCCGTCAGTAAAGATACGAAGTGTCCATTAGACCAGAGAAAGAGAATTTTCAAGAAATTTTACCAGAAAAGAATATACCAGTCGTGGGTATCTAATGACATAGAACATTTTAGAAAACTGTTAGTTGACGTTACTGATATTAGTAATAAGTATTCTGACCATGATTTAATAAACAATGCGTTGCACAGTTTAAATAACAAATATGATACTATGATCAATCAAGAAAGATCTAAATTCTACACCAGACTGATAGAAAGTAGTAGAAATACCCCAAAATCTATATGGAATGTGTTAAACCAACAAAAAGGAAAATGTAATGTATCTAATATTGACTTCACAGATCTCATTAGAGACGATACTGGCCAACCTTTTGAATCAAAACAGGAGGTCATAAATACGATGAACGCGAGATTTATGGCAGCTGCGGTTGGAAAAAAAATTAAAACATCACCTTCCAGAACCATCTGAACCTGGATGCTAAAAATTACCATGCGTGTAATTCTGTCCCGATATATCTACAGGGTCAGCTTGTCCTGGATTATTACATTACACAAATGAAAAACATATTTTGTCGATTGTTGAATACTGATTTATAAATAAATTCTATGTCTTTTTGGAAGTATGTTTATTTAATAATCCTTTAATATTATCTGATTGTCTCCCAATATAACCTTATTTCTGCAATTAAATTTAATGTTCATTTTGATTCATCTCTATTCTAAATATCCGTTAAGCAATTTTAATAGTAAAATACAAAATAAATAATATTTTTAACCAATTTCAAAAAAGTAGGAAGTGTTTTAATGACAGTATTTTTTATGTATTTTACGTGATTATTCCACCATTTACGAATTGATTTTGATGATTCTTTCTTATGAGTTTTATCAAAATAGCTCCGCTGGTATGGTTTTTTAAAATCCACACAACTGGAACAATACCTATCATACAAATAAAGTACTTTTTAGCAATAGAAGCCGTCGTTTTTTAAGTATTCATGAATAATACCCAGTCCTAGTTTTAGTGGTATAGATTTAATTTATCTGACTGTAACGCATATACTGCGCTCAACGTCAGGGCCTTGAGCGAGCGCGGCGCAGGGCTGTTTGCGATCGTGATGCTGCCGCCTGGCAGTGGTTGTATTTCGCACTCGAGTGGGCGATGGAAGAAGTGGGGGTAAAAACTGATTTTTTCCTGGCTTTGGGTGCACTCTTAACTAGGCACAAACATCGCAAGTGCAGCAGTTGCGTTGTTTGTATCTAGGAAAATGATCAATTGCGTTGTTTATGTCTAGGAAAGCGTTCATACGATCTTATTGTTAGCATGTATTGATATTGAATACGTATTCCTACGCAATATAGTTGTAATTGACGACATACGCTGTTTATGACTAGTATCCTAGTACTAGTATCCATACCATGTTTCAGTGGCCACGCATGTAAATAATGTCATGTTAATGTTAAATTAACATTAGTGATAATGAAAGCGTAATAATAAAGTAAATACATTAACATGACTTATTAATTTAATTAGGTACATATATTTAGTATACACTTAGGGTGTAGTACTCTAGATATAAGAAATGTCTCATTGAAAGACAATGTTTTTATTTTAGGTTAAACAACATGTATATTATTAAGTTACATTCATGCTCGTACATACAATTATGATTCATAACTCTTTTAAAGGTACTGTTTTGTGTTCGTAATCTTATTAGTATTAATGATTTTCATACTTGCGTTGTTTTTATTTGTAAAATTTTCCTCTTCATTTATGTATTCTTGGAATTTTTCAAATACTTGACTTTTTCTTTCCATGAAGTACACATAGGCATATCTCGTGTAATCGTCTATGAAAGTCACATAGTATTTTGATCCAGCTAAAGATTCGTTTTCGAATGGTCCACACACGTCACTGTGGATGACTTGCAATGGTTCTGTAGTATTTATTTTATTATTTGTCTGGAAGGGAAGTCTCGAAAATTTTCCTTTTATACAGGTCTCACATTCATCCAACTTCTGATTGTCAAGTTGAAGACCATACATTAAATTATCTTTTTCTAAGTTTCTCAAGTCTTTTTCATTCAAATGTCCGAACTTACGTTTTTTTTATTCCTGATAGGTTAGCCTTTGACCACTATCTCACCTGATGGTAAGTGATGATGTGGTCGAAGATGTTGTTCAGGCTAACCAAGAAGTACTGGCTCTCAAGGACGGCTGCCGTAACACACCGTTAGGTGCGTGGCGACAGATTATCTACTTGAGGGTGGTAGCTAGCCAGGCGGGTATTCGCAAAATGCCCTACCACCATGCTATAACGACTGCCATCCTAAGACAACAACCGGGACCGACGGCTTAACGTGCCCTCCGAAGCACGGAAACGCTCAGTAGTAATGTCACTAGCGGTCACCCATCCAACTCATGACCGCGCGCGACGTTGCTTAACTTTGCTGATCGGTTGAGAACAGCTAAGTAAACTTCGCTACGAGCGCTTAAAAATTAAATGCCATTGCATTATCTTCTTTTCAGTACCCGGTGTGTAATTTAGGGTTTTGTCTGATTTATCGAATTTAAGATAGTATTGTCCATTCTTACGATGTGCTGTTTGTAATACTTCATCATTATTTCTCATAATAATTGCTTGATCTATTCAAATTATACTTTATTTCCTTTGTCGGTTATTTTTCCAACGGATAATAAGTTGACAGTTAGATCAGGTACATACAGCGTGTCTAAAATATTTCATGTGACGTTTTCAGCGTAAATTACCACTTTTCCTCTGCCTTCTATAGCCATTGTATGGTTTTTAGATGCTAACTTCAGATTTCCTTCCTCTGAAGTTATGTGGGTGAAAAGTTTTCTTTCCCCACAAATATGCGATGAGCAACCACTATCAAGGCACCATATTTCCTCTGGTGTACCTGTATTATTTGTTTTTAAGCCTACAGTTAAATTATTTTCTTGTTTTACCTTGCTAGTAGAGTTCTTCTTCTGTTTACTTCAGCACGCTTCCGTAGCATGTCCTTTCTGTTTACATTTATTGCAGTATTTGATTTTCTTTTTAGAAAAAATGTATCGTTGTTTTTTCCGAGCTTCACTTTCCTCAATAATTTGGCTTCGGTAAGATGTCTCTTGGTTCTACGGCTATGCGAAAATTTTCATATGATGCGAGTAGACTATATTTGCATCATGATGCTCAGTAATTCCGGGTGTAGGTCAACATTTATATCAGCAAGTTTATCAGCAATGTCCATGAAATTATTAAGATGATCACGAACATCATTGTTTTCTACTTTTTTCAATATTAATTGCTAGTAGATTACTATATACTGCGCTTGGTCGATCCGACGCGTGATCAAAATGCTGGCACCTATTTGGCTCAAAGAATAAGCATTGCAATTCAACGGGGCAATGCTGCCAGCATGCTGGGCACGCTGCCAACTGATAGTGGGCTAGAGCATTTGGACTCCCTATGAGTCCAAATGCTTTTACTGTAGTAGCTGTAGTATTGTAGTAGCTGTACTGTTGTATGTAGTTTGTAGTATTTGTTTAATAAAGGCATATCGCCAATAAAAAAAAAATATTAATTGCTTTAATAATGTAGCCTTTCGTGCCGGTCCTGTACTTTGATATATGCTTTTTAGCTTATTCCATAGTTCATATGATGTATCACAGTTTTTACCTGTTTCAGCTCCGATGGTGAAATCAGCAGCAAAAGTTCTGATCTTGCTAGCAAATCATTTTGCGTAAAAACTGCTTTTTCTTCTACCTTTGTTGGTCGCAATTCTTTACCGCTAGCAATATCCCACAAACCATTTTTGATTAGTATGGCCTGGGCTTGAACACTCCAAGTTTCGTAATTTTCTTTCGTTAATGTAATGAATCAATCCGATATGACGTTATATCGATGGTCTAGAAGACAAAGACGCTAATTACAGATGTAGCAATTTTTCAGGAGCACTGTTTTTATGAATTCAAAATTTGTAGATACCATAACTTAAAACTGAATATAGGAATCATGTATATACTGCCCATACTTAGTATGGGTATTTATCTATATAACTATTTATCGTTAATTTGATAATCGATGATAAACATATTCCATAAAAATATAAAACTAGTAAAAAAGAGCTTCACTTAGTACGTTTGCACACTAACTAAAAATGATTATTGTTAACTTAGCAATTCCGTGTATTGTATATTTACTTAGGTTTTTAGAAGAGTTTATTGTTGATGTATTAAAAAAATGAACTATTTTATATTTTTTTTTATTATCAAACAAATCAAACATTAATTGTAAGTATTAAAACTCTATTATTACTAAATGCGTAAAGGCAGTCATCCGACTCTGAATCCAAACAATCGTGTATTATATTTTCTTCATCAATAGAAGGAATATTAGTGAAATAATCAACGTAGTCTTGTGGGATCACTGCATCCTGTAACAGAGTCATCAAATCCTTTTTCTTAGCCTTTGAACTTAGTATCTGGGGCTTGTATGCTGTTTTTAGCAGCTTGTACAAATTAGAAATACCCGATCCCTTTTATTTCTTTGTTTTAGATGCAGCAATCCCAAATTCTTGAAAAGCGGATCAATTAGTTTATATTTGTAAATAACCGATCCCGGAGATCCCCCTGTCTTAGTTGTATCCATTTTATGTTCATCAATTTTAGTGTTTATTTTTTTTTGTTTTTATCATGTTGTAACATGGTTTAATGACTTTTCCAAAGCTTTGCAGGTCACAGAAATCGGGATATTTCATCATTATCACATGGTAAGGTTTGGATTTCGATCTCGCAGAACTGACGACTAAAACATACTCTCTTGCAGTAAATATTGGATTCGAAGCGCTCGTAGCGAAGTTTACTTAGCTGTTCTCAACCGATCAGTAAAGTTAAGCAACGTCGCGCGCGGTCATGAGTCGGATGGGTGACCGCTAGTGACATTACTACTGAGCATTTCCGTGCTTCGGAGGGCACGTTAAGCCGTCGGTCCCGGTTGTTGTCTTAGGATGGCAGTCGTTATAGCATGGTGGTAGGGCATTTTGCGAATGCCCGCCTGGCTAGCTACCACCCTCAAGTAGAAAATCTGTTGCCAAGCACCTAACGGTGTGTTCCGGCAGCTGTCCTTGAGAGCCAGTACTTCTAGGTTAGCCTCAACAACATCTTCGACCACATCATCACTTACCATCAGGTGAGATTGTGGTCAAAGGCTAACCTATCAAGCATAAAAAAAAAAAAAAAAAAAAAAATGCTTTGGGCGCGCTCTATACTTGCATGTATAGAAACAGCCTCCAGGTAGGAATGGCCAGATTCCATATATTTAAGGTTTACTATTTCCAAACGTGGAACATTTATTACGGCATACAATGCCGCCAACGTAACATATTTGTTGTTATCTGACCACTGCAAGTGTCTGAAAAAGATGTAACAGTTTTTACGTTCTCAGGCAAATCCATAAAATTAGTAAAATTGAACCAATTTCAGTGCTGCCTTTTTTTCCGTTGCTTTCGTCCCACATATAACATAGTCCCGTATTTTGATAATTTTCTAAAATCATCATCATCATCATTCGATTTCAGTGATCGTTCGACTTTCGCAGAGAACGCTAGCGTCACGACGCTCTTGCCCTAGTTACTAGCGCTGGGGAAAGCGCTGACATAGCATCAACGCCGGCCGTCGCGCACCGCCGCGACTACGACCGCGATCGCGCAATGACCTCGATAGTGATATTGTCGTGAATCATAATTGTGTAATATTCTATAAACGTTGTTAAGGCGAAGCTATACTCAAGAACTATGGCTCAACGAGTTGATATAACTCTGAAAACTGAAACAGAACATATGTTGTTCAAACATTACACCGAAGAAAAGTCGGAACGCGAAAAGTTGCATGTCTTAGTCAATGACCTAAAATCACAAATTAATGAACTCCAGCGCCAACTCGAGCAAGTTCAAAAAAATGCATTACCGCTTCAATCTCAACCAAAAGATTTGAGACCCTCTGAATCAGCCCATTACGAGACAGACGAAGAGGACCTCGCGAGGGAAACAGAATGGATTCGACAAAAAAGCAGAAAGAAAAGGAAATTGAACTCGACACTCTCCCCACAATCTCAACAAGGACAAGCAGCTGCCTCCGACGAAAAACCACAAAAAAATCCGATGCCCAAAAAAACACCTCAACCCCCACCTATAGTAGTTGAGAATATAAAAAATTACCAGGAGTTCTACGATTTTCTCGAGACAACTGTAGAAAAAGACTCATTCATCGTGAAAATGATGAACGGAGAGTGTGTCAAGATAAATGCCAAGAATGATGACTCTTATAGATCCATAAGTAAGTTACTTTTGCAAAATTATTTTCTTTGGCATTCATATGAAAATAAGCAAGGCAGGCCGATTAGGGTGATGGCAAAAAACCTACACTCGTCGTGTTTGCCCAACAGAATAGTTGAAGACCTTAAGTCTAAAGGCTATAAGATAGAGGATGCAGTCAATAAACTGAATTGGAAGAAAAAAGAGCCTTTAAACATGTTTATGCTATCTTTCCAAAAAGATGAAGAAATTAAAAAGATATATAACATTACATCAATATTAGGTTGCAAAGTGGATATTGAACCAATTAAATCATCCAAATTAATACCACAATGTAAGCGATGCCAAGCATACGGACACACACAGAAATACTGTTCCAAAGATCCTAGGTGCGTGAAGTGTATAGGCAAGCACTTAACTAAAGACTGTAAGAAAACGGACAAAGAGAAACCAAAATGCGTACACTGCGGAGAACCGCACCCTGCTAACTATAGGGGGTGTACAGTAGCCAAAGAACTGCAAAACATAAGAAATAAAAGCAGCAAAAAGAATACTCCGATTAACAACCAGGTTTCCAGCATGAAAAAAATCAGTAGCGCTCAAAATGTGTCAAAGAACATCTCATATGCGCAGATAACAAAAGGAACAGAAGCAAACTCATTGCCACTAGCTCCACCAAAGATAAATAAAAAATCTAATATTGATGAAAAAATGAATGCGGTTTTGCAATTACTTACTTCATTTGACGAAAGACTAAAAAAACTAGAAATTAGCACCAAAAAAGCTATAGCAATACAACAGAAATGACTAATGAACTAAAAATTATGGCTTGGAATGCAAATGGCCTCCTGCAATATCGAATAGAACTAGAGGCTGTATTGCATTTAGAAAACATTGACATATGCTTGATTTCAGAATCGCATCTCACTAAAGAATCTTTTATTCAAATAAAAGGTTATAAATAATATCACGCATTACATCCCGATAACAAAGCTAAAGCAGGCAGTTCTATTATAATTAAAGACACTATCTGCCATCACGAAGATCATAAATTAGAAGAAAAATACTTACAAGGAATCGCAGTATCAGTTAAGACAAAATGCTATCCAATTATCGTATCATCAATATATTGTCCGCCAAGATATTCTCTTAAAGTGGAGCAATACAAACGTTTTTTGGAAACACTTGGTGACAGGTTCATCTTAGGAGGCGATTTCAATGCAAAAAATACCCATTGGGGATCTAGGCTTACGTCTACTAAAGGAAGAGAACTTTTGATTGCTATCAGAGAGACAAAATGTGATGTCATATCAACAGGAAGTCCAACTTACTGGCCGACTGACTCGCAAAAGCTACCAGATTTAAAAGACTTTTTTGTATATAAAAATCTGTCTCCCAACTTCATCAGTATTGAAGAAGGCTATATGATGAGTTCGGACCACTCACCCATACTGTTAACCCTAAGTGAGAATGTTATAATACAGAGAGAAAACAACCCAACTCTAGTAAATAAGAAAACTGATTCGAATAAATTTAAACAAGATTTAGAGGATATTATAGATCTAAAAGTCCCACTGAAAACTCCGCAACAGATAGACATTGATCTAAGAAAATTTATTACAGACATCCAAAGTAGCGCTTGGATAAATACACCTAAATTTAGGAAAAGGATAACGGGCTACTACTATCCCGTGGAAATAAGAGACCTCATTGCCGAAAAGAGAATACAAAGACGAAAATGGCAACAAACACGGTACCCGAAATATAAAAATAGGTTGAACAATCTTACAAAAACTATTAAAAGAAAAATTCAAGCCTTCAAAGACGAAACGTTAAACACGTATTTATCTGAACTAACGAGTGATCGAACAACGGATTTCTCGTTATGGAAAACAACTAGAAATATTAAGAAGCCTATTACTCAGAATTCACCCATAAGACAATCTGATGGTACTTGGGCTAAAAATAATGAACAAAAAGCTGCTACGTTTGCACAACACTTAGAGAAAATTTTTCAGCCATATGAAGAGAATTCAATTTCTTCAGATCAGATTTTGTCAAACAAAAAATTACCTGATGAATTAAAAATAAAATTAGTAACTCCAAAAGAAGTACTCAACGAAATTAAACATATAAATAAAAAGAAGTCACCGGGTTACGATCTTATTACAGGAGAGGTCCTTCACAATCTTCCCCGAAAAGCCATAGTGAAATTGACCACTTTAATAAACGCTATATTTAGAGTTAAACATGTACCTGATGTGTGGAAATTTGCTGAAGTTATAATGATCCCTAAACCAGGTAAACCAGCTCACGAAACCACATCATACAGACCAATATCTTTACTTCCAATCATGTCAAAATTATTTGAAAAGTTACTATTGAGACGCCTAAAACCTGTAATAGAAGAACGGAAACTAATCCCTGAATACCAATTCGGGTTTAGAGAAAAGCACTCTACAATAGATCAAGTGCACAGAATTACGAACACAATTGAAAAATCATTAGAAGAACAGAAAGTTTGCTCTGCAGTGTTCCTGGATGTAGCACAAGCATTTGATAAAGTGTGGCACTATGGGCTAATGCATAAGCTTAGGGATTTGCTACCGAAGCAATTTGCTGAAATAATTGAATCTTATCTTACACAAAGAATGTTCAGAGTAAGACAAGGTGATTCATACTCAGAAATTAAACAAATTAAAGCGGGAGTACCACAGGGAAGCGTCCTTGGTCCGACCTTGTACTTATTGTACACCTGTGATATTCCATACTTAGAAAATAACACCATTGCAACTTTTGCTGATGATACAGCTAAAATGGCTATAGGAGCCACTCATGAGGAAGCAGTGGTAAAAGTACAATCAGCCATCGATAAGATTTCCGAATGGACAAAAAAATGGAGAATAAAGCTCAATGAATCTAAGTCAGTTCATGTCGATTTCACTAATAAAAATGCTAATTACAACCCGGTATACATAAATGGCCACGTGATACCATACGAAAATACTGCCAAATACCTTGGTATAACACTTGATGCAAAGCTTCGCTGGAAAGCTCATGTGAAAAAGAAACGCGAAAAGTTAGAACTTCGTTACAAGAAGATGTACTGGCTACTTGGGAAGCATTCCTCGTTGTCTGTACAAAATAAAATTCTCTTGTACAAGCAAGTCCTTATGCCAGTATGGACTTATGGAGCTCAGCTATGGGGCTGTACCAAACAAAGCAACATCCAGATAATCCAACGATTCCAGAATAAAGTACTCAAAGGTATAGTCAATGCACCATGGTACATTAGAACTGTCGACCTCCATCGTGACCTGAAAATGGATATCGTTGTCGATATAATAAAAAAACACGCAGAAGCTCACGAACATAGACTTCACCGCCACGTGAATGTTGAGGCAATCCAGCTCCTTGACAACACAGACATAGTGAGAAGGCTAAAAAGGACAAAACCTTTTGAGTTAGTGTAGTTGAGTGTCAGTGATAAGTAGTGAAGTGAGTGCTACATATAAGGAACACAAGAACACATAGTGTCTTCCCCTTAATAGAGACAATAAGATAGGTGTTAATGGACACATTCTTAATTTTACTCTATTTAGCAGATTAAGTCAAGCTAAAGTTACTCATTAGTCCGTATTGTTGACTAGATTGTAATATAATGACGTACTAAGTACATCATTAGAAAAAAAAAAACATCATCATGATGATGATGTTCATCATAATCTCTTTGTAGGTTGGTTTTATCTTCAGCATACTTATACACATTGCATTTTGTGCACTGATCCTTTTTTGGCTTGTAAAATGCTAGTGGTGAGTCATAAGATTTAAAACTCAGCTCATAAACATACGACGAAACAGGAGTTATACTTTTTTCTCGACAGAATTCTTCTTTGTTCAATTTATATAAGCGAGCCATATTCAAGTCACTCTCAAAATATTTTTTTAGAGTCTTTCCTGCAGTTGTGGGACTTAATTCTAGGAAACATATCGATACAGCTTTACAAAATATTGGCTTCTTCTGAAGTTTTGTTTCCAGGAATAAGTCCTTTTCGTTGATCATCCCCCATGTAAACGCAATTTTATCCCATCTATTTAGTGCAAGTATCAATTACACTTGTACTTATACCAAAAGTGTTGCAAAAATTTTTTTGACAAACTCTCCTTCTACCCTTGTTTTTGTGACAAAATAAATACTGTCTGGACATAGCGCGTTGTTTTTTAGCTAATACCGTCTTACGTTGAATATTTGCGTGTTTGTTAAGAGTTGAAAGGTAAATTTTTTGATGTTTGCTTTCTCCAAGTTCCCACAAGTTATGACAGAGAATCAGCTCTAACACTTTCAGGAAAATTTTCATTACTTTTGTAGCTACATTTACTGCAACCTGTAGGGACACAGTTTTTTGCGTCATAAATATCTCCCTTTCTGTTAATATAAGATTGACCACTTTGACGTTTATTTTATGCTATATTTCTCTTCCACGTTTCTGGGTTCGCTTTTGAATACTTATTTTTCGGATATTTATTTCTTTATTCTCGTCTTGATGTGTATCAGAATTAGATATTGACATGTTATTTTCTGGAAGGTTAGACGATTCAGAATCTATGTACGGGGAATCATCTGAGTTAGATAACTGAAGATCCAGAATTAGTTGTTCTATATTATTATTATTTGATGTACTAGGAAGTGGTAACTGTCTAGAAGTATATGCTCTTTCCAAAGAAAAGCCCTAAGTGTATTAGATTTAGAAATGTCAAATGAACACTCCTTATTCTGTTGGCGCCATAGTTTATTTAATTCGCTCTAAAATTATTAAAGTTACTAAACTTAGTAAAATTTGCATATCTGCTATTCTGTTGTACCATAATTTAGTCATATTAGGTGGAATCATAGATAATGAAACCTAAATTAATCAACATGTAAATTGGTGTTGACTAATGCTGTCATGTTCTCCAATTAATTTATTTTGGCGGATTTTACCATAATCACGGCTTTCTTAGTCGGATAAACAATGGAGCATGGTATAAACAATGGAACATAGTGGAGGTAGTATATGGTTGCTTGACTTCTGGGTTCTCCGGAAAGGATTTTTTTGCAACAAGCTTGAGGCCCACCTGAAGTTAAGCGGACTAACCTCTGTCTATAACAGATGCATTTCATCACATGTAATGAATTGCACTGCGCCCGTCACCTTGAGACATAGTTCTTTAAGTCTCATGTGCCTGTAATTTCACTGGCTCTCAAGGACTGCTGCCGGAACACACCGTTAGGTGCTTGGCGACAGATTTTCTACTTGAGGGTGGTCGCTAGCCAGGCGGGCATTCGCAAAATGCCCTTCCACCATGCGGCGAAGCACAAGCCCGCGGCGGGATTCGAACCATGGACCTGCTGCGCGGCAGTCCATAGCCAATGCCACTGAGCCATCACTGCTTCAGGATTGTAAATTTCGGTAATTCTAAAGCAAAAGTAGACAAATAAGCTTGTAGGCAAACTTGAATGTATAAAATCTTTGCACACCTGTATTACCCAGAGGGTTCTGTTTAAAAACACACTTGTCATCGGATTTATATAGATCATTAAGCAGGTAGAGTAACCTTCGATATGCTACAGACAGCTATGTGCTTTGTTATTTTGAATGAAATCACCATTATATCCTGACACTGAACCTAGGCATTAGAGATTGCGAAGTGGCCTGTTGAAACTGCGCTCTGCCAAGCAACGTTTCAAAATCATTATTTTTCGGCGTTAGCACAGGATTCGAATGTAAATAAAGTTCTATAGGTGAAAACATGTATCAAAAAATAATATTTTTTTCAAAACAATTGAATGGTGCACCATCTAGCGTAGAGTAGCGGCAAAATGAATTATATTTAATGTTCTTAATTTGCTGTTTTAAATTTAGTTCCAGGTGACAGCAGAATGACTTGTAGAAATCCTAAAACTAAAATTAGGATTTTTCAATTATTTAGTATAGTTAGTGAGCGTCAGCTACCAGTGGCAGCAATTCTGTTGTGCGCTCTCGTGTGACTCTTTGACTTGACTCTTTGTGAAGTGTTCGAACAATAATACCGAGATAGAGACTTTTAAGAGTGTTAAATCGATAACTATTTGGTTTATTGTATATTACGACATTCTATTGGAATTCTTGAAAAATAAACGTAAATAAAGTATTGTGTGTATAGGGGTCCCATTTTCGGTGTGAAAGGTGACACACGTACTGAGATTTGATCAAATTTTTTTCGTGTTTTATCATTGATTTTAGCCCCAGGATAAATATTTCAATATAAAAACTATCGTGAACAAAGAATTAGCATCAGCTTCTGTACAGTCTGTCTACACTCATCCAACAATGACTATCCTAGGTATGCGAGCATATGAAAACTCTGATTCAGGCCCATTCATTGTTCATGTGTCTCGCACAGAACCCGACCATGCCGCAGGTACGACCTTAACCCATTGGCATCGGCGATAATTATAACAATAGAATTTCATTCATAAATTGGCCATAGTGGTCCAGTCCGATGCCAACTTATAACGAATAAAATTCGGGCAATTTTTATTTTCTTATAAGATAGAAAATATATGTCGCGACGGAGTTAAGAGGGTTGGACGAAAATAAATTGCAATCGAATTCAAAACTGCTGTCGCAGCTAATATATTCTTAAATAATCCAATGCTTAAGTAACATAAATATGAGGCATTTATACCAACCTATAATGTTACCAGGATGGGCATAGTCCGCGGAGTACCGGTAGATTGGTCTATGGACGAATTTGTTGAATCTTTGACAATTCCTGGACACTGCAATCAAATACTCAAAGCTAGGCGGTTAAACAGTAAGAACAAAGTTGATAGTAATGTGGTTTGGGAACCCACACAAACGGTGGTCTTGACTTTTAGAGGTCAAGAATTACCCCAACGTTTGTTCTTATACTATTTCTCGTTGCTCGTTGAAACATACCAGTACCCCACCATACAATGTACGGACTGCTGCCGTTTCGGCCATATAAAGTCACAGTGCCACTCCAAGATGTTACTGTTGCGCTCAACCTCATAATAGGGATGACTGCATTGTACAGGAATCCAATTCTTCGTGCCTGTATTGTTCTGCTCGACACTTCTCAACCAATAGAAGTTGTCCAGAACAAGAAAGACAAAAATGTATAAAAATGATAATGTCAAATGAAGGTATCTCGTATCATAAAGCCAGTGCCCGAACCCCGAAACTAGGAAAATCCTTTAATCAGGTAGTAAAGGAAACTGCCCCAACAGATTATTTTAGGGCCTCTCAGGTTCTCACTCCGGAAGTTAACACAAACACACAGCGTCATTCTTATAGAAAAATGGAGATTCGTAACCCTCGCCCCCGTGCCCCTCTTGGTAAGTCTTATGACAGATCGGCATACTCAACTAGCCATAATTGCTAATGAGCGATCTTCAATACCTAATGGGTATGCTCTCCAAATGTCACAACCATCTCCACAATCAAGCGATCAGTCACAAAATCAATTGTTAGGTCAACTGCTAACAATAATTATCACTATCATATCCCAAAATTCCATCAATTTACCGTCCCACGTTACCCAAATGGTGTCCCAACTCACAACTTTAATAGACAATAATAGATCTGTCCACAATTCTGCAGTGGAATTCCAAAAGTCTTCGTCCGAAGACGCATGAAATCTATTATTTCATTAAAAAGTATGCACCCGTCCTGGTGGCCATCTCGAAGACCTGGTTGGTTCCCGGATCTCATTATAGAGTTTTGGGATACTCCTGTCTCAGGGATGACCGCCAGGATGGATATCCTGGGTGTGCATTACTAGTTAAGCGCAGCTTAACTTTCTCCCATATAGCTCTACTTGCTCACAGTCCGGATATAAACGCCGTTGCTGTTCGAACTTTGATAAATCTTTTCTATCTATCCCTCAACCTCACTCCTCATTAATCCCAGATATTTTGTTGATCATCTCTTCGCTTCCATCCCCAGTTATTTTTGATGGGTGACTTTAATGCACATCACACCTCTTGGGGCTAAGCTAACTGTGATCTGTAATACTCCATCCCTCTCTTCCTCTATTTCCTGGGAAGTGATTCCCTTTTCCTACAGTAGTGACCACTACCCCATTTTAATAAAAATTTATCATAGAGTCTGCCCCGAATCTTCCCCAAACCAGCTTCTTAAATACGGACTCTCAAAAGCTAATTGGGATTCTTATTCTTCCTCCCTTGATCAGAGGTTACATTCAATCTCCACATATAATCATAAAGACCTCATACTATGGAAAATTCATAGAATGTATAATTGCTTCTGCAGATGAGCACATCCCTCTAAAAAAGCCTAGACTTACCCTCTCTTCACCACCTTGGTGGGATAGTGAATGCTCATATGCAGTACAGACCCGTAATGAAGCTGAAATAACGTACACAACTTCCATGACTTTGCATATTTTTTTAATTTACCAACAAGCAGCTGCAAAAGAGACTACTCTCTTCCAATAAAAAATGGGTTGGATCAGTTACTGTCAAACCTTGACACCTACAACTCCTCCTTCATTAGTTTGGAAGCAGATTCGACGTTATAGAGGTTTCTGTAACACATTAAATATATCTGGTAACGAACCATCCTCCTGGTTAGAGGCCTTTTTAAGTAGACTTGCCTACATTTGTTCATTTAGCACTTTCTTTTAACATGCCTAATTCCATTCCCTTATCCTCAGGAAATATGGAGTCTCTGTTTCTTATGATGAATTGCAGCTTGCTCTGAATGGTTTGTCTGATTCCTCCCTTGGTGTAGATGGTATTCCTTACTATTTCCTAATCCAATCATCAGAGCGATCTAAACGAGTCTAATTATTTTTATGAACATGGCATTGTTCCGGAATCGTGGACTACAAAGATTATTATACCTCTCCTGAAACCAGGTAAAGATCCATCAGATTCTCATGCCCGACGACCCATTGCCCTATCAAGTGCCAGCTCCCAGCCAAGATCTCAGAAATCTTGATCAAAATAGACTGGAATGGTTGGTCGAAAGTAGGGGACTTCTTGCCAAATCTCAATTTGGTTTTCGTATGGGTATGAGCGCTTATGACGGGCTTAGCATTTTAATGACAGAAATATCAATAGCTTTTAAAAAGCAGAAATACCTTCTAGGTGTATTTTTAGACATTACCTATGACAACGTCCTGCTCCCGGAACTCAGAAATAAACTTTTACAGATGGGTCTTCCTGTGAGAATGGTCGTTTCATATGTTGTCTTATAATGGAAAGAATTGTCATAGTTAGAACACAAAACTCTTTATCCAGCCCAAGAACAGTATGGAAAGGTATACCACGGGGATCTGTAGTAAGCCCTATTCTTTATAGCTTATACACCTATGACCTAGAACTGTCTGTTAACTCGTTCTGTCATGTCCTTCAATACGCTGATGACTTAGCACTATACCTACCTACTAAGAACGTACTAGATGCTGAGAATAAATTAAAATCCGCTCTGCAATACCTGGGAGAGTGGCTGTTTAATCATGGTCTTTCAATTTTAGCTAACAAAAGTAGCATTGTAGTGTTTACCAAGAAGCGGTATATCCCAGATCTAAACATAACAGTAGAAAGTGAAAACATTCCCCAAAACGGTTAAGTAAAATTCCTTGGAAATTCTTTGGCTCGATAGTCGACTGACAGGCACGCCTTCCAGATTGCCCAGGCAGGGATTTTCAGCAGAGGCTTCCACCTGGACAATCTGTTTTGAATGCTTAACTTGCCGGCCGTTCGCCGGGCTGAAAAGAACAAAGTACAAAATACACCAGCATCAATTTCTACAAACAATGGGACTTACACAGGGAGGAATTCGCGTGAGCGATCCCACTAGAGTGTATCTAAATATTTAGTATTGGTCAAGACAAAATATTTAGAAACACATTTAGATAAAATTGTACTCACGCGTGGGCGAGGGTCTTCTTCCAGTCTTCTGAGATTCCAACTTCACGACACAGCACAATTACAAACTAATTTATAGATCGCGTGAATACAAATTAAAAAGGAAACAATCACGCGCAACAAAACAACTTAAAATTTTCAAAAACCAGCTACAAAGTGACAAAGCAAACTTCAATTTTTTTCTCACACAAAATTGTCCACAGATCAAAATAGACGACTACCTTGGGAGCGTTCGAAAACTTGCCGCTAAGTTGATCGGTCCGAACATCTACCCGCCACGGACCGGTACGCTAATCTATTGGCAATCGTGCCAAGGTTGCCACCGCTCTCTTCAGCACCGAACAGTCCACCAAGACCTCAGCAAATCGGGGGACACCATCACTACCGGACACAAGATTGAGGATGCGCCCCCTGCGCCACATGAGTGACGGAAGGTTAGGATCCTTAATCAAAACGAGGTCTCCAATTTTGGGTGGATCGGTTATGTCAGTCCACTTGACGCGTTGCTGGAGAATATGCAAGTATTCCAAGTTCCAGCGTTTCCAAAAGCTCTGAGTCAATTGACGAACCAATTCAAACCGCGAGAGAGGATTAGGTCTCACATCAACATAAGTACCCTTATGTTGATGTGAGACCTAATCCTCTCTCGCGGTTTGAATTGGTTCGTCAATTGACTCAGGCAAGGCAACAAGTGGCTGACCAATCAAAAAATGGCCCGGCGTAAGGGCTTCAAGGTCATTAGGGTCTGAAGAGATCGGGCACAACGGTCTAGAGTTTAACATAGCTTCAATCTTACAAAACAAAGTCGCTAACTCTTCAAATGTGAGAATAGTATCTCCAATAACTCTTCGCAAGTGTGTTTTGGCAGATTTTACAGCAGCTTCAAATATACCACCCCTATGGGGACAAATTGGGGGAGAAAACAACCAAGTTATGCCCCGTTGCGAGAGTTCACATCCAATTTCAATATGTTTATCAGCTAGGAAGGCGTTAACATCGTTCAAATAGTGGTTCGTACCAAAATTTAAAATTAGTGCCGCAATCTGACCGAATTATAGAAGGCAGTCCGCGTCGTGAAACAAATCTGTCGAGTGTGGCCACAAAAGCCTCCGTTGTGAGCGAGGATACCACCTCCAGATGGACTGCTTTGGTCGCTAGGCAAACCAGGACGCACAAGTACGCTTTGACGGTTTTACTGTTGCGAAGAGTTGACGTTTTGACCAAAAAGGGATCCGCAAAGTCCGTGCCAACTCCTGCAAACGTCCTAGTCTCGGTGACACGATCCGCAGGTAGGTCTCCCAGCAAGGGCTGCATGAGAGCGGCCTTGAGCCGATAACAAGGCATGCAGCGGAAGACTATACTGCGAATCGTTCTTCGGGCCGACAAAATCCAAAATTCTCGCTGCAAGATGGCCATCAGGGCATTACAGCCGGCGTGCGAGTTTTTGATGTGACGATCTGTCACCAACAATTTAAACAAATGGTCTTCCTTAGGCAACAAGAGGGGATGGCGAGCCCCGTAGGGGAGGTTGGCGTTGCGAAGACGCCCTCCAACACGCAAAAGGCCCGAACTGTCCAAATAGAGGCTCAGTTTGCTAATAGCTCCCGTCAATTTAGATTTCGCCCGTTTCAAAATGTCAATTTCCCTTGCCCGATTGCACAGTACGAACCCAAACAAGTAAGGCTTCCTGCCTCTCATCAGGTGAGAGAATCGGTGACAAACGTTTCTGAGTTGGGTGCCTACAATTATACGCGAAGCGCTTAATCCAAGCGGTGACACCAATCAATTTGTCAAAGGAGCTGTAACGGTTCAACAAAAAATCAGGGTTAAAGGGAACTTCTTCCTTCACAACAGCGAGCGTACGTAAGCCCGGCAAGGAAGAAGTGTCCAAAGCTGGTGTCCGAGGCCAATCTACCTCAGGACGAGTCAACCATTGAGGTCCCCACCATAGTGGATGCCCAATCAGCTGAGGAGCCATACATCCGCGTGAAGCGCAATCAGCTGGGTTAACCTCGCCAGGCACGTGTCTCCAAATGAGTGGTATCTCAGATTTCTTAATCTGGGATACGCGATTAGCCACAAAGACCTCCAAAGTGTGAACAGACGCCCGCAACCAACAAAGAACAATTTGGTTGTCTGTCCAGGCATAGGTCGCGCTAATGTGTACGGATTTACCAAGCGTACTAGACACGTGATTCAACAAGCGCACAAGAAGAGCTGCCCTCGATAGCTCTAAATTAGGAATGGTCAGCGAAGTCCGAAGAGGGGCCACCTTGCTCTTAGCCATGACTAGAGAGACCGTTACATGGCCCGAGGTACTGACGTTACGGAGGAAAACAACAGCGGCATGGCCGCGCTCCGAAGCGTCACAAAACCTGTGTAGGGTGGCCTTATACTTCCCTGAAGGAAGCATGGCACGAGGCAATGAGACCTCACTGACCGCCGGAAGAGAGGTTACGAAAGATTTCCAATCCTCAACAAGAGTTCCGCGGAGAAGTTCATCCCATCCAAGTCCTGCCATCCAAAGTTTCTGTAAGAAACATTTTGCCCAAAATATGACAGGACATATTCAACCGTTTGGATCAAAGGTCCTCGCGACAGTGGACAGCACCAGTTTTGTCCAGACAAGATGCAATTCTAAGTCAACACCATATGTAAAGATGTCCTGGAGTGGTTTGTACTGAATACCGAGGACAGCCATCATCGCAGGATTGTCAATGTTCTCAAACAAATGAGGGTCCTGTTGATGGTCTCCTGGTAGGCCTTCAAGCAGCGCTGGTGAGTTGGAGATCCATTTGCGCAACTCGTACCCAGCGGAGGCCAATATTCCAATCAATTCGTCACGAAGAAGGATCGCTTCCTTCTCCGTTGACGCCCCTGTGCAAATGTCTTCGACGTACTGGTCGTTTTTCAAAATGGCGGACGCCCGAGGTAATTTCAAACTCTCTCGGTCTGCGAGCTCCCAAAGAGAACGAATAGCCAAAAACGGAGAAGAACGTGTTGAGAGGAATTTTATGGATCGAAAATAATAAAACGTATTACATGTTTGAAACATTCATATTGACATAGTAGGAATGACAGGGTAAAATAAAGTATTATAAAAAGCAAAGATTAAGAGAAAAACCTTCTTCAACATCCTCCCTTTTTCGATAATCTTTATCGTATAATTCCCACCATTCCTGAAATTAGATCCAGTCTGGGTTTATGCACAGGCTTAGTCAAAATATCAGCACACTGGTATTCTGTGGGAACATACTTAACTTGAAGTTCTTTTTCAGTAACTAATTCCCTTACATAAAAATGTCTAATAGAAATGTGCTTTGTGCGACGATGTAGCTCTGGGTTTTGTGCAAGCTTTATAGCAGCATCATTATCAACTTGTAAAGTAGGGACTTCTATCAAAGTAGTAATTTCATTGAAAAGTCTCTTCAGCCAAACAATCTCACGAGCTGCTTCACTAGCTGCAACAAGTTCTGCTTCGGTGCTTGAGATAGCTACAGAAGTCTGTTTACGACTTGCCCAAGAGATTACTCCTCCTGCATACACGCATAAGATTCCAGAAGTAGAGCGTCCTGTATCGAAATCTCCACCATGATCAGAATCACTAAAACATTCCAAGATTCCAGTTTTGTATCCTTTTTTGTATACAATTGCTGTATCTAGGGTTCCCTGAATGTAACGAAGTATGCGTTTAACCTTGTTAACATCTTCTAAAGAGGGATTTGTAAGTTTCCTGGATACGACACTAATAGCGTATGATATGTCCGGTCTAGTACCTGTCATTAAATAAGCTAGCGCACCAACGGCTTCACGGTAGGGAAATTTAACATCATCCTCTTTTACTGAGCATGGTTGTGCTTCTTTGATGATTGGCGTACTAACGGGTTTACAATCACTCATACCAAAGCGTTTCAGTAGTCTTTTAGCATAATGTTTTTGAGAGACTTTGATGGAACCATCGTTGTTGTTGTTGAAGATTTCCAAACCCAGAAGGTAAGAAGCTGGTTTTGTGGTTATCTTGAACTTCCGTTTCAATTCTGCCAAAAACGTTTCAGATTCCTTTGGGTTCGTTGAAGCAATTAAACCGTCATCAACATAGAGTCCAAGAATTATCTTGTTGTTAAGTCGGTTTCTAATGAACAAACATGGATCTGTGTCACATTGTTTGAATCCTAAAACTTTCAAATAATCAACAATACATTTGTTCCAACATCTTGGAGCTTGTTTGAGACCATATAAACTTCTCTTCAACTTACATACTTTAGTCGTACCATCACTGTATCCTTCTGGCTGATTCATGTAGATATCTTCATCTAATGAACCATTCAAAAATGCAGTTGCTACATCAAACTGTCTGAGGGTTAACCCTTCATTTGCAGCGATGCTAAGAATCGATCTTATTGTTGCCATTCTAGCAACAGGGCTAAATGTATCACTATAATCAACTCCTTTCTTTTGTGTATAACCTCTTACTACTAATCTCGCCTTATGTTTGTCAAGACTTCCATCAGCATGGGTTTTAACTTTGAACACCCACTTACAAGAAATAAGTTTTCTGTCTTTTGGTTTATCCACCAAAATCCAAGTTTTATTCTCTCGTAGAGATTTTAGTTCGCTTTCCATTGCTTTTGACCATTCCGCTTTCTGAGGACTTTTTATTGCTTCTTTGTATGATTTGGGTTCATCAAAATCACTAACAATAGTAGACATAATAAAATCTTCAAATCGTTGTGGTGGTCGCAATGTCGATCTATCTCTTAGATTTATTGTAGAATTTCCTTGTTCATCGTCTTCATCTGAATCAACTTCTGATAATTCAGGCGTAATATAGGACTCATTAGAATCTTCTTCATTTCGACTAAGTTCATCCGATATTGTAGGCAAATTGGGAATTGTTTCTTCAAAACTCGCACCATCATTCAATGTTTGAGGCATATCTGAAATAGTTGCGTCTTGTAAAATATCCTCCCTTGCATCTAACATTGGATGATTTTCTGTAGTTTTAGGAAAAAGAACCTCCATGTCAACAATTGGACTTTGTTTTTCTGTTTCAGAGACATCTGACTCCAATCCAATAGATCTGATGACTGACTCGTTGAATATTACGTCTCTTGACCTTATCAGTGTTGGATCCGATTTATTGTTGATGCTTAGTAACCGATAACCGTCATCACCATCATAACCAATGAGAATACATTTTTGAGCTTTTCTGGACATTATCGTTCTCTTAACTTTTGAAACATGAGCATAACATTCACTACCAATGATTCTCAAATGTTTGATTGATGGTTTCTTTGAAAACCATAACTCAAATGGCGATTTTCCTTCTATAGAAGTCGGTCCAGTTCTATTCAGAACATAAGCAGCCGTGTTGACAAGCTCAGACCAACAGGAGAGTGGAAGTTCTTCGTGAGCGTGCATCATAGTACGAGCAGCTTCTACCAAGGTTCTGTTGTCTCTCTCACTACACCCGTTCTGTTCCGGCGTATACGGCATTGTCAAACGATGTTGTATGCCATGATTATTTAAGATTTTCTTTACAGCTTCATTTTGGAATTCTCCTCCATTATCGCTGAGAATTGTCTTTATAATATGACCAGTAGTCTTTGTTTCGTTTATCATTTCCACAAGTTTATCCTTCACTTCAGACTTGTGTTTGATGAAATAAACATGACGATACTTACTGAAATCGTCTTTAAATAAAACAAAATAACGAAACTTTTGAAATGAATTAGGGAACGGACCACATACATCAGTGTGAATGATTTCTCCTGGTGCTTTAGCTCGATCTCTGGTTCCAAATTTATATCTATGTGTTTTACCATAAACACATCCTGTACATAATTCAGAATCGAGTTTGACTTTTATACCAAGTTCCTTTTCAATCAATTGCTTCACATGTCTTTTATGCTGGTGAGCAAATCTTTCATGATAGAGTTGTAAAATGTTTTTCGTTGACAGTGAGTTTAATTCAGGAGTTGAATTTATAATTGTCTTTACCTTTAGTTTATATAGTCCTCCATTCTTGACTCTTGTGCCAATTAAATTAATTTTTCCATCAACTATCAATTGACAAATTTCTCTTTCAGATGTAAAGACACTCTTCTCAAGTTTATCTTGCACAGCAAGTACGGAAAATAAGTTTTTCTTTATTTCTGGAACATACCATACGTCACACAGTCTAATGTTGTGTGTCTGACCACGAACGTCTGCTATCAAATCAACTGTACCTTTGCCAATAGCTTGAATTGTTGAGCCATTTGCAGTTGTTACTGTTTGATTATTGCTGAAATGTTGAAAGCTGGAAAATATGTCATTTCGACTGGTGACATGACTTGTAGCACCATTGTCAACAAACCAACTGTCAAGATCTTCTTCAATAATATTTACGACTTCATTTGTAACAACTTCCATTAATGAGAGGGTCAGATTTGTATTTTTAGCTTGACTTGTCGGTGGGCCAGGTGTTTTAGGAGGTTTCCCGTCCGATAACCACTTACGACATTTTTTAACTTTGTGTCCATATAGTCCACAATATCCACACTTTTTCTTATCCATAAACTTGTTTTTTACAACTAGAGCTTGTGCTTCAGTACTACCTTCTTTAGTCAAAAGTGAACGTTCGTAAACACATACTTGTGCTGTCAGATTGTCTATATTTCGATCTTTTCTTGACATTAGCATCCAACTAGACTTGAAGGAGAAGTACTTCTCATCGGGTAAAGTTTCCAAAATCTTGCAGATTAGTAATAACTCTGGAAGATCATATTTGGTTTCACCTTTTTGAAGTTCCATTTTCAATTCATGCCATATATTTTTTAGTTTGGATATATGCATTGACATGTCATGTGAGGGATCTTTTTTATAGCCAAAGAAACTGTAGCATAGTGAATAGCTTTTGTCTTCAGATATTCCATTGAACAAAGTGTGCAATTCATCCCAAACCTGTTTGGCTGTTGAGAATCTCATGACCTTTTGTAAAGTGGCATCAGACATATTAGCCATCAAAATAAGCATCGCCGTACTATCTATCTTATGATATGCTTCTAAGGTTTTTTCATAATTTGCTTCAATATCTGCACTTGCTGTAGTAGCTGGTTTTATAGGTTCTATAAGATTTCCATTTATAGCATCCAACCCGCCGGGAGTACCCCTTAAAAGCAACAGTACCTTGCAGCGCCATGTAGACCAATTTTCTTCACCTTCTAAACGACCGATATCAATTTTGCAACTCATAGACGAAGTCGACATTTTGATAGGCCTTCGTTAGATTTTTCTTGAAAAATGTGGTAACTATTTTTGCAAATTATTTGTTTAAACCTTACTTGATACGTTAGTCAATCGTTTCCAATATAATTAAACGCTCTGCTACCATGTTGAGAGGAATTTTATGGATCGAAAATAATAAAACGTATTACATGTTTGAAACATTCATATTGACATAGTAGGAATGACAGGGTAAAATAAAGTATTATAAAAAGCAAAGATTAAGAGAAAAACCTTCTTCAACAGAACGGAGTCCGTAAGTATTTGTGTTGAGCTCATAAACAACAATAGGATCCCGTGGGTCTTCGCGCCACAGGATTAATTGAAAACGCCTGTCATCGGGATGTATAATAGTTTGCCGAAACATCATTTTAATGTCGGCCACAAAAACAAATTGATGACGTCGAAAATTTGTAATGACGTCACCAAGGTCCTTCAACAATTAGGGACTGGAATGCAAACATTGGTTCAAAGATATGCCAGTGGAAGTCTGCGTAGAACCATCAAATACCGTGCGCAGCTTAAATACCGCATGATGCGGAAGGAAGTAATGCTCCACTGAACGCCAATCCAAATCGGACACAGACATGTGTCCCAACTGTTCATACTCTCTCATGAACTCTATATACTTCTGTGGGAGCTGCGGATCTCGACTCATACGGCGCTCCATAGCCAACAATCTCTTTTCTGCCACGGGTCGGGACTCACCAAGATGAGGACGTAGCGACAGAAAAGGTAGTCGAGTAATGATCCGGCCAGAATGAAGGCGGTCTGTGTTGTTCTGATAGAACAACTCGCACTCGTCATGAACTGGGTCCGAACGAGAAGCTTGATGGGGCTCTTCGACTTCCCAAAACCTCTGAACCGCATCAGAGAGAGCCGAGCCCACTGTCAAAACATCAAGTTCCAGTGGAGGGGGTACCTTCAAAACAGGTCCCATCAAAGCAAAACCAAAGATGGTCGGGATAGCGACCAAGCCACTTGGCTGTATGACCCGTTCATTACCTAATAAAACCTTACCAAGGCCATCTGAACCTATCAGCAAATCAACTTGTCCCGGTAAGTCAAACTTGGGGTCAGCCAGGTTCGAACTCGCAGTCAAATTTACCACAGAAGTGGACAATTGCTTCTGTGGATGCCTACCCAAAATATTCTCCATGACAATAGCCGAGGTACATATCCTCGGGGATGGAGAATCAACAGGGGTGAACAATAACTTCACTTTTCCCCCAACATTATTTACAGCTGAGTTACCTACTCCCCGTATAACATCAGAATATTTTCTCAAGTTTAGGCCTACCTGCCCTACCAACCTAGTAGAAATTATGCAACCTTGAGAGCCAGTGTCCAGAATAGCACGGACCACAAAAGTGGCTCCCGTTGGGCCCCAGACTTTAACGGAGGCCGTTGGTAGGAGAACGGTCTCAATAGGGGCAGTGGTATCTACTGGGCAGGGGCCAACTTCCGCCCCTGCCGGCGGCGAGTGGTCGCCGCAGCCAGGCCTCTGTCCTTCAAATCTAGGGTAATTCACAAATTCTTCAAATGCACGGTGTCCCGTGCCGCGCGCCATCTGTGGGGGGTCGTAACGACCTACCCGCCCAAAGCGAGCAAGTCGGGGACGTTCCGCCAAAGGGGGCGAATCGCCACCATATTTCTGCTCAAAGCGAGCTTTCAAGTCCACCGGTTATTTCATTGTTTAGAAGCTGTAGTTGATAGTACATTGTGTCATCATCATTTTCAATATACATCTTCCTATATCTTTTAATCTGAAATTTCACTTTGGACTCTATTTCTTTTAATTTTACGATACGATACGATAACTCTTTATTGCATACCATGAAAAGAAAAATTAGGACAATACATTTACAAAAACTATGAATTAACATATAAAGCAATGGGAGTTAAATGTAAGTGTTAATTTACAAATGTATTACTTAATTTAATATGTAAAATGGCAATACAATCGGCGGTACAATTTTACTAAAAGTCTCAATATCGACGTATTTCTTTTATATTTTTATTATCTTTTTGTAACTTTGAATGAAATGTCTCTGCTAAATTATTGGTTCTGTGACGCTCACCAAAAACGCACAAAATTTCGTTAAATTTTTTTGTCATCCAAAAGCGATCAATATAGCGGAAAAATAATTTAGTTTTTCTTTACCTCTGCTCTCCTGTTTTGCATATTCCAAACCTTCTTTAATGTGCTCAGCAGGCATCAAAAGCAGTGCTGGAGTCAGTCCAACTATTCTTTTTTCATACTTTGATTTTATTTTTAACTCTTTCGATTTTTTTCCAAACCGCTTTACACCAATGATAGTAGCATCCCTTCAAATTCACTGTCGGAAATTATTTTTTAAAGGCGGTTATTTCTGCTATCTCGAAGTCACAGGGGTAATTTTTGGGTTTGAATGTCGGCAGTTGGGATTTTAGTTACTGTAAAACTGTAATATATGTTTCCTCCTTTGTATCGGGCATTAGGACATATATTAGAGGAACCGTTGCTAGAAAGTTATATTACTACCTGCCTCGCCGTGTATTTTAAACAATTGCCTAAACGGATGTGGGCAGCAGTCGCAAGTGGCGTCACCAAAATATTAATTAATAAGACCAATGTTATCCCGAGCATCTTTTGAACAAAATATCAGTATTCGCTTATTTTCATCGTAATAATTAGCCAACAAAAAACATAAAACTTGGCTGGCACAGTAATTTCGGCAAAATTTTTAAATACTGTCTTTTTCACTTCTAAACATTTATTTCTTATATCGTATAGGCTGTGTTGGATGCTGCTTAATGCTGGTATTTCTCCAACAAAATCGAAACCGGTATTCTGAATGATTTCACAAGCATTTTGATATAATTTGGGTATGGGCTAATGACTACTGTACAAAAAGTGCTTGCTTCAACTTTGCAATTTCTAAAGCCATTTGATTTTTGATAATGCCGGTGTACATGAATGAGCTTTATCTCTAAGGATGTTTTCATTCCGAAATTTAAAAAGAAATGTCATGAATCAATACAATAGATATTACTCAAAACGGGGTTAAAATATAGGTCAACATAATATATGGTATATTAATTATGTAAAAATAAAGTAACACTGAACACTATGTAATTTATGTACATACTTTTACAATAATATTTCCTCTACATTTACTGGCTCCGTTCTTAAATACTTTTACTTTGTGGTACTGGTACTCTTTATGCAGTAACACATTACCACCATTTCTTTAATAGTAATTAATTAATTACTTTGCATGATTGTAAAGTTTATAATATGTAATTTATTTTCTGTCACACTCAGCAAAACACAAACAGAAAATCTGAATATATTAGGTCCTTACATATGAAATTGGCGTTTTTCGTACTGGCCACTTTAATCACGAATTTCTCCTCTTTGGTAAGGAATTCCAAATTCAAATTTGTACAGCTATAGACTCATGTATTTGTGCTTCGATGATCGTCATTCATTTGTTTTTTTTCTTCTGTTTTTTTCTGTTTGCGTCACTCATTTTACAAAATGGAAAACCTTAAATATCGCATTATTTACGAGTACGAGTTCCGCCGTGGCACTAGTGCTGCGGAAACAACTCGAAGGGTGAATGATGTGTATGGCGGTCGTGTTGCAAAAGAAAACACAGTTCGTTTTTGGTTTCAACGTTTTCGTTCTGGAAATTTCGACCTGCAGAACAAGCCCCGTGGACGGCCTGAGACTCAAGTTGATAATGAAGAGTTGAAGGCTATTGTGGAAGCGGATCCATCGCAAACCACGTCCGAGTTAGCTGCAGGCTGCGATGTTAGTGATAAAACTGTTTTAATTCACTTGAAGCAAATTGGGAAGATTAAAAAGCTTGAAAGGTGGATACCTCACGAATTGACTGAAACAAACCGGCAAACGCGCGTCGACTGCTGCGTTACATTACTAAACCGGCACAATAATGAAGGTATTTTAAACCGAATCATTACCTGTGATGAAAAATGGGTTCTTTACGATAATCGGAAGCGCTCAGCGCAATGGTTAGATCCTGGCCAGCCAGCCAAATCCTGCCCCAAGCGAAAATTAACCCCAAAAAAGTTACTTGCAAGCGTTTGGTGGACTAGTGCCGGTATTGTTCATTACAGTTTTTTCAAATCTGGCCAGACTATTACGGCTGATGTCTATTGTCAGGAATTGCAAACCATGATGGAAAAGCTAGCGGCTAAACAACCTAGGCTGGTCAATCGCTCCACGCCACTGCTGCTTCACGACAACGCTAGACCACACACTGCGCTACAGACGGCTACTAAATTAGAAGAGCTTCAATTGGAAAGTCTAAGACATCCTCCGTACTCCCCGGACCTTGCTCCAACAGATTACCATTTTTTTCGAAATTTGGATAACTTCTTGCAAGGGAAAAAATTCAACTCCGATGGGGCAGTCCAAATCGCCTTCAAAGATTTTATTGATTCCCGTCCGACTGGTTTTTTTAGTAAAGGGATCAATTAACTACCTATGAGATGGCAAAAGTGCATAGAAAATAATGGTTCATACTTTGATTAATTAAATATATTATATTAAAAAATATTCGACTTTTTGTTCCTCCCATACAAAACGCCAATTTCATATGTAAGGACCTAATATAAACTGTCATTATTTAAAAAAGACCATTATAATTACAATCTCTTTGCACTTCAAATCTGAAGAGTTATGATAACAAGGTGGACGGTGGAAATTTAATGTTTCCCAAGGAACACCCAGGTGGACAAAGGTGAACCGTCGTCAAAAAAAACTTTCCTCGGTTCACCTAGGTGGTCTCAGGAGGTGGACGGTGGGTAATAACTGATTTGAACAAAGGAAAATTGGTCCAGTTTCGTAGATTGTATGGTCTTCTGTAGGTATAGGTATTTCTAAATTTAAACAAATACACTTATAAAATTTTCAAATTTACTCACTATTTCACAATATTTAAATAATTTATCATAGATAATATATATATATAGACTTAATTTCTAGAGTATAAGTGTAATAGTAATAGGTAAATTTTTAATTTTTCCGGCGAATAAGGCGAATAAACTTGGAGGAGGTACGTAACATTGATATATACGAGTACTGAATAAAACATTACACAACAAGTACAAGGCAATTTGAATAGGTGTCGCTCCATCCCGATACGATGGTTGAAGAACGAGAGCAAAATGAGAGTTATGAGTCATTGTATCATGTTAGCTCAATTGGTTAGAGCATACCCCGGGGTATGCTCTAAAGGGGTGGATGGATGCGGGTTTGAATCCTGCACATGACTATATTTTTTTCTCTTTTATAATGGAATTCGCCAAGCAGGCGTGATTGCAAACATAACAATATTAAAATTTCTATAATGTTCTCAGGAACAAGCAGTTGACATCTTTTAGCTCCATGTGTCGTATATGCCACCGGATAATTGTACGATACGTGAGTTTATAAAAAATCTAGTGAGATTATAAACTGTCGATAGATTGTGAACGAACATTAAAATTTACAATGTAACTCTTACATTTTCGTAAGATTATAATCTGACCATGTCTAGCTGGCAGTTTATAATCTAACTATCTATAACCCGTCAGATTACAAATACATGCACCAATTACTGCTCTGTCTGACAATATATCGCCCGCGAAATTGTGAATCGACCTCTGATTGGTCGCCGTTATAGGTGTTCATTTCATAGAGTACTAACAATTATATTATAGGGTATAGTTACAAAAGATATTGTGCCAACTTTGAGGTTTTTATATTAAAAATGATGTTTTTCTTTAATTTATTATTATTATAAAAATTAATTACGGTATTAAAAAAAATAAAAAATTGTTATGAATAAAAAAAAACGAAATACAATAAGGAAACATTTTTAAATAATTGATTTAAAAATTTTATGTTTTTATTTTGTTTTCATTAATATGTAACAGAAGACTGAATGCATGAATAAAATCTAGTGTTCTTTCAAACTAGACTTAGAATAAAATTTTCTTTTACATATGTAACCTAGGTCTTATATTTCATTATTTTTATTGTTATAAATTTGCACATTGTAATTTTGAAAAGGAAGACCTTACTTTTGGAGTATTTAGTAAGTCGTCTCTATTACTCCCCGGTGGTTGAGAACACTAGCATACGACGCATGCACAATGGCTTAAAAGCGTCGCACAGCTGGCAATTGCTATCCTCGTCTGACAAATGATGTTACGCGGTAACTCTCTTTCACTCTACATAAATATTTACCATTTTCAACAGCCAGCAACCCTTATTTTTTAATTAATTAAGGATTTAATTAAGGAACCATATAAAATAATAGAGACAAACATTTATTTCATTTGATGTATAAATCAGAAATGAACGTATACATGTATCGAAATCATACCTGTTTATACCTGGCTGCGAAGAGGTGCGGCCAGATGCACAATAGCAAACGTGATTTTACAGAATATTTATAAATATTGCCGTGATGTATTTTATTTAACAACAAGTACGAAATTTTTGCCCTTAAATCAAAATAATAATTTAATTAAACATACTAGTGGCCATATTTTGATATGCACAAATATATTTTCCTAAGCATAAATATACATAAAAAAATGTTTTTTTAGCGAAAACTAGATGAGTGCACTAATTTGCAGCCGGATCTTAGACTATATTAGATACTTAGACTGCCTATATGCAGACGACCTCCAAATGTATTCTCAATCCCCTAGTAAGTATATCTATATCTAGAGGGAAAAAATACGTGCCATGTTCGTTTACGAAACACACCATATTTTAGATAGCCGCGCTACAGTGTATACGTTCCAGCGCGGCCACCCTAATTATATTACCTAATTGTTTATTCACATTTAAATAAAGTGTATAATTTAATTGTACGTAAAAAGTACTTCACACTATATGTATCATTACTATATAGAAAGCTTCAAACTCTGAATTTCTTAACTCCTTTATTATATTAAGCCGCTTGTTGTAAACTTCATGCAAATGCAAATGTAGAAAAAAAGTTTAAATTAAGTGTATCACATAATTGAGACCGGGTATAAAATGAGAAAACTACACTTTTAAATGATACTTTTTATACACAAACACATAATTGGTAATTTTAACAAAGAATAAAAGAAAAAGATAAATAAATCAGTTTTTGGCCTTATATTACAGTATAAAAAATACTATGTACAAACATATCCCTGTGTTTGGTAGTCCTGACTGAACCTTTAGGATCTAAGTCGTCGTAACATTCCCAGCGATTATTCAATCGCTTACAATGAGCTACACAGTGAATATTGTCTTTAAATTCAATGACAGCCAAAATAGAAAACGTTTTTTCTTGTAACAGCAAAATGTTTGGTATATTATCTATGTTATATTTTTAATTACAGTCCAACTCAAATATTTATTAATAAATTTGTAAGCGTGTAACTAATCGCGTGTAACTTAGCGAAGTCGCTTTCGTATAAGTTTAGTTTTTTTTTTGTTCTATACAGGATTTGTACAAAAAAGGATTCGATAATTGTCGAATCCTTTTTTTGTACAAATCCTTAATAATTAATTACTCCTTAATTAATTACTCCTGTATACGTAACCAACCACACACACCTGCTACATGGCATTAAATGCGCATTTGTTTTCAATTATAATTACTTATATTCCTGAGGAACACATATTTCCATTCCGAAGAAGGTTTTCAGGTTGGTTATCTGTAACAACATATTTTGTTTTTTCTTGTGTATTCTCACTTTTAATTGCCAAGTCTTTCCAAATTTCTAACAGAAGGGGCTTTTCCGACAAAGTCGATTCACGAGGAAAACCTTCGTCAATCGGGAATTGCGTGAAGTTTAGGTTACAACATTTATTCTTTTCCTCTTGTTTCTTTTTAAACACATTCAAGATCACTTAATGCTTTCTTGACTTCTCCAGATAAGTATTCAAAATGTTTTATGATAAACTCGTCAGCCCGTCTTTGAAATGGATGCTTAAGCATACAAAGTTACTTTATGGCTTAAGCAATGTTTTAATAGTTTTAAAATAACTTTCAACGTCAGAACTTGTCAGAGTCACATTTGAAGTTAAAATAACAATCTTTGCAGTGTACCAATAAATTCCGGGAGATAGTATAAATTTTCATAACGTGATCTATGATCATTAAGCTCTAATTCAAGAAATAAATATGTCAACTATTTTAAAATTAATTATGAAGGCATTGTTATCGTAACAGTTTAAATCATCGTTTTCGTAATACACATTTTAAGAATTGTCCTTTCCGTCGTTCACATCTTCATGTTCTCTTTCAACAGTACTTTCTATACCAGAAATCGCTAATAACTTTTTTAAACTTTGATCACATAAAGTAGGATTGCCATGTTCAGTTTTTGCGGTGTACTTAGTGCAATTACACTGAGATGATCAGCAATTAACTGGATCTCTTCAAATGATGTAGAATTTTTAATTTTAACCAAATATATGACATAAAAATGCTTGACTCTTTTATCATATAAGTAACACTTGCAATTGTGTCATACTTTTTTGAGACGTATCTAGACGAATTAAACAATGAACTCTGCCTATATTTCGTTTTTTCTGTAAGACTTCAAAACAATAGGGTATGTACTCACGCGTTGTATCACAATGTGTAAAAGCTTTGACGATCGCACCTATCAAAGCAAAATAATCGTCACATACTACCTCATGAGGAGGATTTTACCATTTATCCATTTTTTTCCACCAATTATATAATATATTTACTAAGCTATGAGAATCTGTAATCATGTGCGCAATGGGAACGCAACTACTGCCAACTTCTTATATTACAGCTACATGAAAAAATATATGTTTAGAGTTGATGCAGCAATTACTTGAATCTTGTGTCTTGGGGAGGCTCCAATTTCTTTACTATGCTTCCTGTTGCGTCTAAACTCAAGTTTATGTTTCTATTACAATCAGTAAGTTTATGATATTTATTCTGTAAGTTAGTTCAATAATGAACCATAAATGGTAATAATGACAAAGATTTGATTTCATCGTTAAACATCAAAATCATTATCCATAACGAAACTATTAATATCTTTTGAAAAAAAATTTTTGACCTGCAGTTTTTCTGATATCTTCCAAAGACTTTAGAGACGATATAAAAGGTGGTTCCTATATATTATTGTCGACCATTGTTTTGTTAAAGATCCTGCTTCAGGCTACAGTTGGTTATTCATAATTCAATTCCTTGGATAGTTCATCTTTCTTAAATTTAGTTTTTTTATTTTGGGGTCGTGTACTATATTTGCATCACCTTTTGTTATTTTGCCCACGAATGAAGCAGAATTCTCAGTGGCAGTATTGGTCTGCTAGCAGTAGCTCCGCATTGCTTGCAGTAGTTACCCATTGAACTTTATAAAATTGGCTTCTGTAGCATACCTATTCTTAAATTCCAGGTGCAATGTCTTTTAGTATTTTTTCACAAAATTTCACTAATGATATCCACTTGTGTTGTAGTAAACTTGATCTTTTTTTATTTACACAGTAGGTTTATTTTCATCATGACGTGCAGGCAGAGCAATAGGCTTAATTTGTTTCTTTATGCTTGGGTCTACGTCAAAAAACAGCGTGTACTCTTACGCCCGAAATTAATAATCGATCTCAATCTGTTTTTAGCTACCTAAGATAGAATAAGCAATCCATTTTAAGGTATTACCGTGCCAATAAGCTATCCAGAGATTGAAATTTCTATCTGTGGAAGCAATCTATCGCTGGGAGGTCGGTTTACAGAAAAAAGATTGACCTCTGTATGTAAATGCCACTTTGTGCGTGTCAATAATCTATCTATGGATTTTGGATCGGTGTCAGCAATCCAAATTTGCAATCACAGAAATTTCATGGTTTAGTTCCTAATCCAAAAATGCAATTAATGTTTATTTTTATTTTATTCAATTTATTCGGCTAGATCAAACATGGCAGGCAGATGCCCAGAAATATTACTTGCTCAGTGGCCCAGATGGTATGTATAAATGGCAATAACGGACGGGTGACCGATAGACTGACACATTTTTGCATTACGTTCCATTCTACTCTGACTATCATTTCCATTTTACTATGAGTATCTTGATTGTAGCATCGTGAATATATTTTTAGTAAATATAATATGATGTTAGTCCAATATTTTATAAAAATACACTAAAGTTATAATGTACTGCTGATTATTTCAACAAAAGAGATTGAATATTACCTAAAAGTATCATAAATCAAACTGTAGCTTTATTCTCTATGCATAGAACGGAAGGTTGAGAGGGAAGAGATAGCAGGTTGGATTGCCGCCGATCTCGGCACAAAAAAGATTGGTTTTGTTATTGGCATGCAGATTACAGATCGATCTGTGGATATGGTCTGATCTCGGATCGTTTTCAATCTTGGATTACATACAGATACGATACTAATTTCGGGCGTTAGGCGATTAGACTCAGTCGCCTATATTGTGATCAAATAAAATTAATATCTGCAAACTCTTCTTGGTACTTAACATATTCCATTTTCTGTTCATCATACTTTTCCTCTCTTTTTTGCATTGTTTTACATTTTATTGGATTTAAAATGCACTTTTTCAAATTCGTTACGCAAAATTGCACAAATGCGTGACGAATAACAACTAATGTGGGTAGGTAGATTTCATGTCAAACGAAATAAAAATGAAATTATATTGAAAGTCTTATTAGTTGAGTAATGCATTTTCAGATTTATAAACTACAACACGTAATTAATTTTATCCTATTTATTAATTATTACATAGGTAACTCGACGTGATTTTAATTTTGGTAACAAATTATAAGAAACCCAGCGATGCGATAGCAATGCCTATAAAATAATACTTATGTTACAGGTTACATTATTGCTGCATTATTGCAAGTTTACATCAGGCGGCTCAATTTAATAAAGGAATGAAGATAAATTTGAAGCTTGATATATATTAATGATACATAATATAATAATAATATATAATAATAATAATAATAATAAAGCATATTTATTCAAGACACTTTGTTTACATATTGTTGTATAAATATATGTTAGTAATAAAATTTTTAAACTATTATTAGTTAGTTTTATTTTATTTTAAAGCCTTGATCCCATCCGGGTATATGCCTCCTCCATCTCCTTCCAAGTCTCCCTATTTTTTGCACTCTCCAGTCAGTTTTCGCCTGCCACTGTGACAATGTCATCCATCCAACTCATTTTTGGTCCTCTCCACTTAGTAATTTGCAGAGTCCATCGTTGGTCTGGAGCTCTAGCCACATGTCCAGCCCACTGCCAATTCATTTTTCGAGCATGTTCAAGAACATCTGTTAGTTTTGTCCTTTTTCTGATGGTTTTGTTGCTGACTTTATGTATCTTTATAAGTTTCAAGATGCTTCTCTCCATGGCGTGTTGTGTTGTGAGTAGTCTGCGTCTAACTTTGTTAGTGTACACCCATGTTTGGCTTGCGTAGGTGAGGCAAGGTAAGATACGTACATCCATTATTGTCTTTTTTACCTCTGAGTCATAGGTTCCCTTTTATATTTCTTAATGTGACCAAAACTTATTCAAAGAACTTCTAATCCTTCTTTCTATTTCTTTTTCATTACTGTCAGGGGCAATTTAGGGTAATATTAATGATACATATACAGGGTGAATTATATAAATATATATAATATGGGCAGCTACCTTAACCGTTATAGTTACAGGGAAACTTTTTTGGGAGATTATCCATTCATTTTTAAGATATTCTCTATCTTCTGCATCTACAGATTTTGGAAAAAATTTACAGTCAGCAAGAAAATTATCATTTTACACAAAAACTTTTTGTGATACCAATCGATCCTGTTTCTTATCAGGATCAAAAGGCTCTACTGGACAGCCTGAGGTTTGAGTACTAGAAACGTCAGCAATCGTGAAAAACTTTTTCTTACTATCAAATATAATATTATGTTGACCCTAATATTCTACAATTAATAATAAATAGCGTAAATAACATCATATGTCCCTTGTGATATTAAACTGACTGTTCATTTTTTACCAGTTCATATAAACAAAACTCCATGGCTTATATACTTTCAAAGTACTATGGCACCTCAATGTTATTATTTTTACATCACTATTATAATTATATTTTATGTAACATTTATGGATTTATTTACTATATTTAGTTATAGTTATCATTGGAACTGTATTTTCCTATTATTCTTCACTGCATTTTGTAGTTTTCTATTTAGCATTCTTAACCAAGCTATCACCCCTTAATGCACATACACCTTCTCAAACACCATCTCTGGATGACTGGTAGATAAATGTCTTAGCATTAAGTTCTCCTGTTGTACATATATTTTTGTGATATATAGTATTAAATATGTATATATATATGCATATATATATATATATATATATATATAAATTAACATAATATATACTATACAATTTCAATTACTACTTCTTTAAATGCCTTTATTATCTAAATTGTCTTTAAGTTGTCTCTTTCAATAACAGTTAAATATTTTTTTATGTCTTTTCAGATAATATGGATATGTCACGCAGAAAATATTAATTGATGAAATAATAAAAATAACAAAAAACAGCGCAGAAGAAGCTTCCGATACAAATTAAATAGCTCAGTTGCGAAATTAGATTATAAATCAAAATACATAATTCAACAACCTACACAATAAAACTTTTTCAGAAGTCTATAGAAATTTAACAGGTTAACGATACAAAACATATTGGTGCGTCATATCTCTAGATTTTATGATTTAAACACAAATATTTATTTTTATGATATTAAGTTAACTGCTCTAGTGCAACTTACCTACAATATTTTTTACTTTTACATATACGACAATCACAAAATGAGTATTATTACTACTATACTATTATATATTCAAATCTGTTAATTGTTTGTACTTTCTATGAAAAATTAAAAGATAAATATTGTAAAGACGCTCTAGTCTAGGTCTGTATACATAATACTTAGGAACAATATATGCAGAAGTCATTATACGGTTATCGATGTTTATTTTATGATTATATTTTGACCATTTTGAAAAAATAATAGTACATTGTACCTCGAGGGGAGAAAACGATCTATTTCTGTTCGAGAGTTTGTTTAAGTCTGATGCGCAGCGGAGGCCTTAAAGGCAACTCGAGAACAGAAATAGAACTTTCGCCCGAGTGATACATAGTGCTTTATATTACACCTACGATGAAAATAAAATTATTATACTTTTTCTTAAAAAAAACATTGCACTTATCTCGAGACTTCTCAGGCAGTAAGTTCATGAGCTGCATTCGTATTTCTAGTGGCGTCATCATTATAAAATCGTCACTTTCACTATCAGATAACATTTTGGAAAATTATTTAGAATAATTGAAAGCGTACTGTTAAAATATAAATTTAATAAAAAACTAAATTTAACCAAACCTAACCGCGCTCTTTTTCTCGTAGTGCAATAAAAGGTTGCCAATATCCTTTCATTGAAAATTGAGTACAAATAAAAATTACACCTCTTTTTCTAATTATTTGATACAAAACCTTTTTGAGATTTTATATAATTATTTTAGCAGCTAAAAAAAACAAAAGAACGCTACCAGGGCAGGTATGGATTTTCATACAACATTCCTTCACTGCTACGAAATGAAGGAATGAAAATGTATATAATTTTTCCCGCCGTACATTTATAAGGGAGAAATGACGAACTTTATAACATGTTTTTGAACGAGTAATGAGACGCTTTCTGAGTGGGTGTGGTATAAATTAATTTGTGTGACATATTTGTTATTATTTAATATTTCGTTTTCATATATTTCATTGACCTTACCTACGTACCACTTTTTTTATATCGATTAAAGTGAAATCGATTTCATTGTAATCGGTTTTACTATATATATATACAACAATCACAAATGTCACTATTATTGTATTGGCAATATTGTTTTTATATGTGATGTTGTTATAAAATAACTTCAAATGTGAGTTCCGTAAAACAAGGTCCGTGCCAAATCAGTGAAACTGTCCTTTTTATTGAGTAAAACATTACTTGCTCAGTGAGTATAACTATTATGGGCGTATACCATTTTACGCTAAATTCGTTATTTTCGATAATTTTGATCACATATTGTGTCTATGGTTCATATTAAATGTGGATCTATAGACGCAACATGTGTTCAAAATTATCGAAAATAACTCAAAAGAGTACGACCAAAATATCAATTAGAAAAATCTGGCAAATGCACAACGTGCGATGCCAATTCACTCAAAATAGAGAAAAAAAATATTGAAAAATAATAACAATAAACAAAGGTTACGGAGTCTCCAGCCATAAAATTACACATTTCCGTATATAAAAAAGTACTCTGTGTATCCAGCATAAAAAACACGACCTTATATGGCGCAGGCAGCACGTAATTTACATATTTACTATAATGTTTGGCAGTCATCCACCGCCATTGATAATAATTGTATAAACGGCGTCATGTGAAACATGCGAATATTTCAAGAAATTTATACGAAGTTACTGTTCTACTCCAAAGTTTAAAGAAGCCAGAAAAACCTGTAAGAGGAAGAATAAGTTGCTTTACTATGCTATTATGTTTAATGGATGAAGAAGCTTTGAAACTTTTTATCACGAATGAACATAGCACTCCTTTGAAAATAAGACTATGTTACGCACGACACCAGTTTTCAAACGGGACAATGAAACCTTTGACGAGTTCTTAACTGCCCTATAAACTTTATCAGGGACTGTCGTTTTGAAAACTTAATACATAGTCTTATCCAGGATTAAATAATAGAGATACTTGTCCAAAATGTTACGTTAAAAGAAAGGCTACTAAAACTGATTTTGACTTAAACAAATGCATCAACCTGAGTAAAACATCTCAAGTTGCATCTAAAAAAATAACTGAAAAGTTTGGCAGGACATTTTGTCATTTGTTTGTTGTGGGCTGATTGATGGATTAGTCAAATCATAATATGTCTGGGCACTTGCTGAAATACCGGCAAATCTAATCATATCAATCATGATCTAACCATATCATACCTGCCATATTGTACTACACTTAATGTTCGAAGATTTGGCCAGCGACCCTTAGGCATATTGTTTGTTTAGGTGTTCATGGTTTGTGCAACTGAAAACAGGATTTAAGAATTAAAATGATTAGTTTCTTAAAATTAGAAGTGCCACATAAATTTACAGTCGTTTGGTGATATGATAAAACCAAGTGTTTGGAGGAATGAATGAAAAATAATAATGTGTTCCTAAATTAATAAGACTCAATAATCAGTTCAAAATAAACTTATACTAAAGTAGCAGTTGTATTAAAGTCGAATTAGTTTTTAGATAAGTTATTAAATTGTTGATACATGATAAACTTATATGACATTTTGAAGTGCAGGGAAAGTTATTTCATATCATGCAAACCTTTTAGTGTGACATAGATTCTTGGCAGGCTAGCAGAAGCATTTCTGGAAACCTTGACCTCCAAATGTTGAAATCCAATAAATTCATATTTTTCTCTAAATGCACTATTTATTTTAACTATGGGTGTATTCAAAATGAAATTCCTATATCTATTGCAGTTTTATCACATTAACCCATGTGCATCATAGATAATTATAATAATATAAATGGACACTATAGGCTCTGGTCAATACATAGTGGTTAACTATATTGTCATCAGGTCCTACATAATCCTGGTCCTTACACTTGGAAAAAATAATTTCACATTGGTTTTCTTGCCAATAGTTTTATAGTATGATATTTTGTGTAGTCTTGAGTTCAAATTAATATTTTCAATTACTCCAACATAGTTTTCCAAGAGTTGTTGTAATATATAACTAGAATGTTTATGCCTATATTGTATTTTTTCAAATAAGTAATATTATTATCTTCGCCTTCATTCTTTGGTATAAACAAATGGCAGTCTTTGTCAATGATTTTCAGATGTTAATAGTATAGATGATAAGATAGTCACTTTTTTAACACGGTGAATATTTGTGTCTCTGCTATCACTGTGTTCGATCTCTATGGGTTCTTCGCTGGTTTTCTAAACAGATTCAGTCCTATTTATCTCATTATTTATTGAGTCATTCTTGTTCTTACTTCACAGTCAGATAATATATTGCGTCTCTTGTACAGATTTTCTCTGTCCAAGAGACAAAGAACTCTGGCAACAGATTTTTCAATGCAAAGAATGCAGTTATTTGCAGTGTTATGTACTTTATTAATGGTTATTTCATTTTGAGTATAGATGACCAAAAAGGATTTCTGTCACCAGCTCTAGCTTTTAAGGTGATATTCATCTTCAAGTGTTGTTTGTTCTATGTTGAACAAGTCACTACTGTTAGAAAATAATCTTTTATAGTTTAATTTAATTTATAATTATAGGTAAATTTTTTATAGTTGTGCAGTTAAATGGGTATGCCATGACTAAAAAATGTTCTAAATTTTATTTACATCTGCAAAGGGGCTTTCCAATTAGAAGACAACTATTGTCACTTAATTTTTTCATAAGTCACGAAACCTGCAGAGTTTTGTTGCAGTAGCAGGGAGGAAAGTTTCTGCAGCCTTTGTTTTTCATTTCGTCTTTTTCTTTTCCTCATTTGTTGCAACTTGCACTACATACAAGTTGCAGTAAATGAGCTCCATGAATGTATTCTCATGGAGCTCATTTACTGCAACTTGTATGCCTCAAACGCATATACGATAGAAATACACTTTCTGGCAAACACAACCACAATTCCTTCTAGATTACGGTTCTTTAGATTGAAAAAGAAAAAAAAAGAATCTTCAAAATTGGTTCGCCCAGTCAAAAGTTATGTGTGAGGAACAAACATAAAAAAAAATACAGACAAATTGAGTACCTCTTCCTTTTTTAAGTCAGTAGAAAATAACATTAAGGGTCATTATGGCATTTAGAAATAAACATATTCTGAACACAATCACAATTCTTTTCAATATTAAGAAGAAATGACGCTACCAGTTCCGAAGCAGCTTTACCAGATGAAATGTTTATTAAATTATCTTTTGGTACTTCCAAGCTGAAGGGAAACTGTTCAAATGTTTCAATACATTTCTTCAGTTGGTTACCTAATATTTTTCTGAATATTGTGCTGATTCAAATCCAAAAAACATCTAAGTGATTTTGTGATCCCAATTCTTGGTTATTGTAACTAATTACTGTAGATATTACTTCATGGTTTCGAGCTCACCATTGACGGGCTAAAATTGAATTTGTAAAGTGTATAACACCTGTAAGTCTTCATGCAGCATCTGCATTGATAATATACTCCAAAACCAGATTCATGGGTTGCCTTGAAAATTGCTTAGTTGTCCTTTTAATACCGAAGTAACCCTGTTGAAATCCTTCAAATAAATCAGGATGAGTTTCTGGTACTTTCATCAATTTATCAGCATATTTCACAGTCCATCGGGCATAATTTTATTGAATACAGATAATGAATAAATTTGTCATTATAGGTAAATAAAACTGACATGAAAAGCTTGAAGTCATCAAAGCATATGTGTTGGAAAACATATATGTGTTATTAATATAATTAATGTTATTAATTAAGCATGTTATTAATAAGATAGTTAGAGGGAACGTTAGGTGGGGTAAGAGAAAGGTGTTGCTTGTTGTTGTTTAAATTTATTTAGTACACTCCGCAGATATTTAGCTTTCATTGATAATGATCTGTATCTTCTAGGTGAAGCGAGTAATATTTAATTAAACAAAACTTGTTGCTTCATGGCATCTCTTTCTCTTACCCCAGAGGTGGGGTTAGGTTAGGTTAGCCCAGAGGTGGGGTAAGAGAACAGTTATCATAATCTACATAAAAACAACGCCAGGAGCATTTTTACAAAGCATATATGCCATGTTATGATAATAAAGCCTAATTTGAACCTAAGAGAATGGCTATAATGGTTAATTTTTGAGAAAAAATGTAAAATTCGGATTTTGGGGTAAGAGGATCACAATCTGTAGGCAACAACATAACTTAAAAACATAGTATCACAGAAAGAATGAAAAGAGCTTTTAAGTTATTTGTTTTAGTTAAATTGAAATCAAAGAGAACAGTCTTTTATAATCTTTGGAAAATAGCAAAAAAAATATTACTTAACCCTGAATTCGACAGATATTTTTTTTTATTAAATTTGTGAAATACTTTATTGATTTCGGTTTTTAGCTTGTACGGCACCCTAAAAAATTAACTAAAAATTCTATCTCTTTCAGTTTCCTGAAAAACTACGCCCATTATACTGGACATTATCAAGTTCATAAGAAATTGATTCACTCCAACCATGTGCAGCAACTTCCCACTGTCAATGAGAAAGAATAAGAGAAACTAGTGATTCCGTAGGAAACATTCATTATATTTTGTTATATTAGTCTCATAGTTACATTGGTTTACGCTTACAATACTAATAGTAACTCGTAAAAATAGTAAAAATCTCACTTATATTTTGAACATAATAATTAGTTATCTAAAAGTCTTCATAATAATCAACATTTAGCTTATAAAATAATCAGCCTTATAGTTTTTAAGAATAAGAATAAGTATCAAAAATATGTATGTAGATAAAATCTTTTATCGTTGTTTAGTCGCTAGCTTACCTACTTACTTATTGTGAAAACTATAAAAGCATATTCTTTTGGCCACGAAGCACAACCTCTGCTTGCATTTGGCGTCTGTCTGTATAATAAATTCGTTATTTTCAGAGTATTCCATTCCGTATTGTAAAATTGGGGGGATATTAATTTATTTTTTAAAGTTTCAAACAATTTTTGACATTCTTCAGTCAAGACAAATGGTTATATATATGTTATATATGTCAATCATTTTTTCTGCATAATGTATTTAAAGGCATCGTGATATCTGCAAACGATCTTATGAATTTACTATAATTATTACAAAAAGTTACAAAGCGTTTAGTTTCGTCTGCATTTTCCGGTATTGGATATTCTCTTATTATACTTGTCTTTTCTGGATCTGGTAATACTCCTTTATCAGAAACGACATGGCCAAAATACAACATTTCTTTTCTTAAAATTTTACATTTTTGTGGGTTTAATTTTAGATTAACTTTCCTAAGTCTTTCGCTAATCAAATTAAAAACGCTAATCAAATTTTGGTTATGGCTACTCAAATTGCGCCCAAAAGTAATCAGATCATCTTGATAAATTAATAATTTATCAAAAGATAGGCCATTAGCATATGACATTGCTACTGACATCATACGACTAAAAGCGCTTGGACTTATTATTTATTTATTTTAAGTCCCATTGGTAGGCGTTTAATTTGGTACTGACAGCACAGGTCAGTACCAAATTAAACGCCTAGCTGGAATGCTGTTAGCTTATGGCTATCAGGGGTCAACGTCACTTGGTAATAGCCGTGGTGGAGGTCAAGGTGAGTAAAAGAAATAGCACCAGAAAGTGAATCTAAAATTTTATTTATATTTGGCAATGGAAATTTGTCTTCACATACTATTTCATTAAATTTTCGGTAATCGACTACTAAACGTCATCTCTGTTCCTTGCCTATTGCATTTTTCTTTGGGACTAATAAGATTGGACTAGACCATTCGCTGTTGCATTCTTCAATAATATCGTTTTTTTTAACATCTCATCAACTTGCTTAGTTATTTCTGGTTTTAAAGCCTGTGGTAACCTGTAAGGTTTATTATATATTGGAGAGCAGTTTGTTTTATTGATATAAATTGTTCATATATATTAGTAGTTGTGAGCTTGTCGCCTGGTAAATAGAAAACGTCGGCATATTTCGCACAAATAGATTCAATCGATGTCTTTTCTTCCCCATTCAAATGACTTAATTTCAAATCCGATAGCAACTTTTCAACTCTACTCACATGCACATCATTCTTGCTAAACTCATAAATATTGTAATCACTCAAGGGCTGTAATTCAGGTGTCGAATACGGTAACCATACATCGTTTTCAGTAAAATTCATTATTTTTATAGGAATCCGATTATTCTTAATTTTTGATATCGTATTCGTTAAAACACACCGTCCGCTAACTCTTTTCCGCAAACAGTCACATCATCACTCGCAAAATTGTTTCAATATATAAAATGTATAGATTCTGAACGTGCCGGAATCGTTAAAACATCATTTTCCCTATCCTGTATATTAATAAGTTTTCAGTTATATTCGTACTCATCTTGGGTCAGCGTTAAAATATTACCCCTTTAATATTGGCTTGATATTTTTTAAGAAAGTCTAAACCTAATATACTATCAACTTTTAATGGAAGCGACTCAAATATAACAAATTGATGTTGGAATGGTACCTTGTTAAATTTCTTTAATGTTAAATTAACAGAGCCTTGAGAACGTGTCTGTCCTCCGATACCATTTATTTATGTATTATTTTCATGTATTGCGATGTTAAACGGCGCTGCGTCACTCTTTATAACTGACAATGTAGCGCCAGTGTTAATCAGCCAGTAGTATTTTATGTTATTAAGGGAAAGACCACATATTTTGCATTATTGTTGCACGATAATACACAATGCTTAAGCTCGAAAAAACTGGGTGAGATTGCTACCGGAGCCGTCAGCATTTTCTTCGCTTTGTGTATTGTCGCCATGGTCTACCACATACACGCTTCGATTACCCCCACGTTGCATCGTTGCATAATAACCTCTACCTCTCTGAGCATTATTGAACGTCACAGGGTTGTGGTAGTTGCCTCTATAATTATTCGCGAAATGACCACGTCCTGTACCACGGGAATTATTTACCTGTCCTCGATTATAATTGGTACGATATTGACTATAATAATTGTTATTAAAATTTCCCCTATGATTTTGGTAAGCATGCCCGCGCCTAGCGTTATAAAAGCGTCGTTCACGCTGAGATGCATGCATGATATTATCGTTACCTGTTGTCTGTAGCTGAGAATTAGACGTATCCTCGTCCTTGGCAGCTTGGAAAGCATCCTTTAGGCTGCTGTAGTTGCGCGCGGTGATGATCGTTGCCAACTTCGAGCTGCGCAGTTCATCTGAAAACCGTTTTATTGCAACTTTTTCATTCAAGGGCTTTCAAACTGAAGAGTCGTCGTTTGGCTGGGAAATGGTCATATCAATGAACAATTTCTCTATTTCCGATCCAAATTCCATGAATGATTTTTTAGGCTCATTTTTAGACCCACCTGCTAGGAAACTCAACAGAGGTCGCTGAGCATTGTACTGAGTTCCTCAAGCGATTCTGCCATTATGACTATGTCATCGGCGAATTCGTCATAGATGTTGATGCCGAATTCTTTCCAGTTCAAGGGCTTAAAAACGTCCTCCAACGCATTCGTGAACAGTTTCGGAGAAATAACGGCTCCCTGTCTCACGCCTGCCTCGAGGAAGAATTGAACGGCGTAACTTGTTAAATTCTTCCACGAGGACGTTACGTGAGACACTTGTGGTCCTCCCTCAGCCTACGTATGTTATGTGTTGCCAGGGCCAAGGCTCGTCGTTTTTGAGTGCGGTAGCCGGGCATCTTCCATGATGAGAGATGCATCGTTATTTTATGATCGCACGCCTTGCTCCACCGTTACCTGGCGTGCTACCGGGGCCAGGAATAATAGAGCTGTCGGGGACTGGGGGCCGATTTATTTTTGTGCTTATCATTGGGGGGTTTTGACATAATCCCCACGCTTGGCAGGCGTCTTGGGGATCGCAGTAATAAGATATCAGTTACTAAGAAGGCGCCTTTTACGACATCCACGGGAAGAGATGGGGGGGGGGGGGAGGGTGACATTCTAGCCCGGCAGCCCACGGGCAAGACAATTTTTATGTATACTAATTCAATAATTTTTACTAATTTAATTATACGAGTAACTATATTATTTTACTTCAGGTTAAAGCATTGTCCGACTTCAGCTACCCATCTTTTCCCTTCTGAAGACGAGTGTGACTAGCAACGCACGCAGCAAGGAGTGCGAACGAAGGTCAAGCACTGCAAGCTATCGCCATCAACATAATTGCAGAGTAAGAAAGCCAACGAGTCTTTCAGTACTGGATCGAAGAAAAGAAAATTGTTATCAACCTCGTTAAAAAACCTACCTATCGTGACTTATTTGGAAGTGACAGCAGGGAAACGAGCATGAGACTGCTGTTCCTATCAAGGGTAAAAAAACTCCTACAATACAGTCGCAGAGTTGCAGAAAGGCAGACAGTGTGATGAATCAAAGAAGGATTTTATACTATGTTGAAATGAAGATATATGAAGTAGGTAAATTTGCACACGTTTTACCAATAAACCGCTGGCACCATGCTATAATATCTTTAAAAAGAACCGAACAGTAAATGATACGCCGTAATGATACGTAAAGTGTTTCTTAACGAAACTAGGAAGGAGTTTTAACCCTCGGCATGCCTGGTGGAAGAAATTTACATGGCATGCCTGGACCCTAAAGACTGAGACCCTAATTTTCAAATAGGTTTTTGCCTACAAATTGGTGGCAATCAAAAATATTTATGATTCAATAAAATTAAAGAAGCTTTAAAGGGTTTTAAATAAAATATGTTCTCAAATCAACTTTTTTTTTTTAATTCAACTCGATATACGTTTTTCAACGTAAAATTAACATCTTATGCTTATAAACATACAAAATCAACTTAAACAAAAGGAAAAACATACAAAATCAACTTAAACTTTATCAGGATTTGGGAAACATTAGGCACATATATTATCTTATATTCTAAGCTAAAGTAATTTTAAATTCTTCATTTCCAACATCATCTTCCCGAGCTTTGTTTTCGAAGCAATTTTCACACTGGAAAATTGCATGATCCAGGCACTTGCTTGCACATCTCACAGATGTATTGCGTTTTGCGGTCTTTCTTTGACGGACATACGTGACATCTACGTCCTACACCTGGGGCTGTTTTTTTACAGGTGGGCCTTCTTGGAGTCCAATACGGTTAGCAATTCGTGTGCGAAGTTCTGTAGAAAGACGAGTGTTTTTCTGTCTTGATTTTAAATGTGATTCTATCAGTGCGATGTCCAGATCTTTGATAAAACTTCTGCGATTGTTTTTATTGTCTGGGCAGTTGAGAATTTGGATGATTTTTGCACTTATTCCTGCAGCTATTAGAAAAGCGTGAGCGGCCATCTTCTGGAGTGTCTTGATACATCATAAGATCTAATAACCTTGTCAACAACACTCTTCGTTTTGTTATACAATGTTATAACTGCTGGTTTTTGCTTCTCGCCTGACTCAATTTCCATATCATGATGGAGCGATGACAGCATGAACACATTTTTTCTAGGTTTTGGGATGTATGATACCAAAGTCATATTTTTTTTAATTCCGAACAGCGATAAATTCTGTTCTCGATTACATGCTTTGAATTTTTCAGGTATGCAAGCTTTGTTTGATTTCATTGTACCGACAGCGGTTAGCTTATGATGGTTTAGCAAGTGTTCTTATGTTGGATAGCTTGTAAACCAGTTATCCATCGTGATATTCCTTCTTGATTGGAAAACTTGTGCGACCAGGCGATCGACTACGTCGTGTGGCTTGTTGCTGACATTGTCAGGTTGCTCGCCTGCGTAAATTTCCAAATTCAGTGAGTAAAATGTTCGGGCATCTACGAGCGCAAATATCTTTATTCCATATTTGGCTGGTTTTTTGGCAAATATTGTCGAAATTTACAGCGGCCACACGGATAGCAACAAGCTCTTCAACTATTGTCAAATTTTCAAAGGGCGTGTAGTATAGTTGACATCTGCTAGTGAATTCATCAAACATATTCCTGAATGGGGCTAGTCTATCCTGTGACAATCTTTCTTCACGTGTATCAATATCATCAAATCGCAATGATGGCAATAAAAACGAATCTTCTCAAGCTCATTGTTTAGGCAAAAAGAGGAATACCAGTTCCATTATTGGACCACAAGTCTTGTAAATTCTGCCTGGCAGATTTCTATAATCCCGCAAGGTAAATGAGACCAATAACAGCCTTCAGTTCATCCATACATAATTCTACATAAGCGTATTCATTGGAAGTATTCGGACCATGTCTGGTTCTTCGGATCTTCACATTTGTGTACAACAGTATATCCAGCAACATCGTCTCGCTCACAAAAATATTGAAACACTCTAAAGGTGTTTTTGCATCACTCGCTAATACTTTTACACCAGGCGTTACAGATACTATATTTTCACTACGTGTTCAAACGTTTTATCTAGCTGGAATTTTGTGCCACAAAGTTCCGTCTTTACCTTTTATTGTGACGGAACAAGCCCGAAGCCCACCTGATGTTAAGTGGACTAACCTCTGCCTATAACAGACGCATTTCATCAGTGACGAATTGCACTGTGCCCGTCACACTGAGACGTCCAGTTGTTAGGTCTCATTAGCCTGTAATTTTGTAATAACCTTAACCTTTGTAAATTCTTCCTAATGGTTGCGATGTCAACTGTGACAGTGGCACGTCCATTTCGGAATCTGAAGAGTTCTCATCAGCAACTACTTGCAAGTTCTCATCAGCGACGTCTTCCTCCAAAGCAGCCATATCAATTTCACGGTTTTCTTCTGTGACCTCATGAGACTTGAATCGCTGGAGTTGAACACAATATCATCTTCATGAACTTCGTCCACCTCCTCGAGTAGCAAATTAAAGATGTCCCTGTCACGTAGGTGTCGCTCCAATTTGAACTATAAAAGAATACGATAGCATAAGTTGAATTCGAAGTAAAGTAAAAACCTTCATAAATAAAACCCATTTAATGCGTGAAATGTTTAGGACTAATTATTAATGGCAATAAACTTAATAGGACAGCAGTATAAGGTAGAGGAAGGTCGAGGATTTTGCCAAAGCACAGTTTCGCCGTCTAGCAATCTCAAAGGGACAAATGAGTACACGAACAGAAATTTGTTCGTAAAGTTGGTGTTCTGAAACCTCTGCTTGTACGTACTATGCCCCGAACTACCATCACAACCCCATTTGCTTATCAACGTATAATATAAACGAGTTAACACCCTTCTGATAACTTCAGACTGAACTTCAACTAATCGTTCAGCCGTTTTATTTAAAATAGCCTGAAGTTTATATCAGCTCGAGATTCTGTCACAGAAATGTGTTCGTCAGAAGGGCAACAAAACGTTTTGGACTTACCCAAGCTGTAGAATGACGAATACACTTGATGTCCCGCCTTTATTGACCACTTCCTAGTCTGTTTGTATGAATTACAAGTAGATTTGGAGTCTACATAATAAGCTAAAGCTTCGTCTGGAGTTAACTGCCTACTTTGTTCTGAATACTTATTCTGCTTTGAACATTCACCGAGATCTTTAATTTTTTTAGCTACACTTCGATGTCCTTCTTTACGAGCAGATAATTCTGCAGCTGTAGCTAGCTCATTGGCACTTCGAGTTTCTAAAAGATCTTCTACTCTCCGTCTCTTTGTTTTCTTTGATAAGTCATTAAATAATTGATTTTTTGGGTCGGCCTACAGACCGAACTTCTGATGATGTTGAAGGGCATTGCTGGCTTACACACACATTAATCTCTATTCCGGACCCCTCTAACCATTTTTTATATTTAAATAAAAACGTTTCTTTGTTAGACTTAGATGAAGTCCACTTTTTACTCAGTTTTGTGGAAAGGCTAGAGATTTATATTTTAAGTTTTCTTAAATATTCATCAGAAGCATCAGTTTATACTATGTTTTTCCATTAACCATCAAAAATGCCACGGACTTTTTCACTTTTCTCATGTTTCAGCCATTCTTCGACAAATTCAGATTTCGTCATAGTTATGACTCGTTCTGGAAAAAGGACAATAATTTATTTGCGGGTGTTTTCGGGGCCTAATAAATGTATGAATATTTGCCTGAATGTTGTAAATATAACATACAGAAGAATCTAGATGGATACATTTGGATACAAAAAGTTGCAATCCTTTAAAGTTAACAATTAGGGAGAAACATTCAGGATTTCGTTATAGATTTTCAAAGTCAAAAATTATTCACTATGATATCTATTTTACGAGATTTTGTTACAAGTTTGCTAATAACGCAACTGATTTATAAATGCAAATCAACTCACTAATTACACAACTTTCAACCCTGATAACTTACCTGATTGAAGTGATTAACGTAATCAGTTCTTGGAATTCGGTACCTGGGGAGGGTTGTTTACAAGAGGTTGTCACTAGTTTCTGGATATGACGTCGTGAATTTTGTCCCGCTAGCTTGTACTAGACCAAACACTGTGCGCGGGTTTGAGCTTTCACCGCATGGTGGAAGGGCATTTTGTTAATGCCCGTCTGGCTGTTATCCTGAAGTAGAAAATATGTCGCCAAGTACAAGGCAGGTTAACACCTTCGACTACATCATCACTTACCATCAGGTGAGATTATGGTCAAAGGCTTACCTATGAGCAATTAAAAAAATGTAATAAAAAAAAAACTATACCTGCTCTTTGAGGTTTTTTTTTCAGTTATATCCGGTCTCTGGTACTCTTTTCCATAACAAGTTTCATCCGTGTCAGTAACCGCAATCTACGCCAACTAGGGATGTTTTTTCTTTAATCGAGCAAGCTCGTATTCTTTTAGAACTTAGCCTGCAAGCAACAATATAAGGTTAAGTCTAAAATCGAGTAATAAAATCAAAAGTAACCGTATTAACTGAAACCAAGTCTATCTGGGCTTTTACTAAACTTTAATTTATACAAGACGTATTGCGGTCGTGCTGAATTTAATGAAACTACGGATGCGTGGAACCGGGCAGTATTTGAGTATTTCAACGAAAAGTTGATACGTTTTCCACCAACTAATTTTGCAACCACGCTAGTGAACGCTGTTCAGCTCTATTGTTATTTACATTGTGCAATACACTTTCGAATGAAAAGCAAACTGTTTAGTGTTGGTATTTAATATTTGGTATTTTATTAATAAGGTCATCGTCATCCTTTCTTACATCTCTTATTAATAATACAGCTCACAGCTCTTGTGATCATCAAAGACATGGAACGCGCTATTTAATATGTAGTTTTTTTTAATATGTCTTATAATTTGATCTGAACAGCAAAATTTTGAGCTTTACGGAATCGAACTGCTGATCGTATGGCTATCCGGAGCCTTTTCATCTTCTATCTGCTGTTAGCATTTTTCGTTCGGCCAAAGGAATTGTTGTGTCTTAAGTGAGATTCAGCATTTTTCCCAAAGAGGTGGTTGGTATACTATTTTTTTTCAATCTGAACGTTGCAGGATGGTCGACATTTCAGTATTTTGTGTACGTAGTGGCATCACCATCCGCAATCAAGGTACCATACGAGGGCGGCACTGAAAATTTCGGGCGTCAAGGAAGTGACACAACATTACTATTTAAAAATGTATTTATTGCTTTTCGAAGTATTCTCCGCAAAAATTGACACATTTTTCCATACGATGGAACCAATCATTGAAGCAACCATTCCATTCGGAAGTTGGGGTATCCAAAATGGCCGTTTTGTAGGCGTCCACAGCTTCTTCAGGTGATGAAGATCTCTGAACATGCAATTTATTCTTTATTTTAGGGAAAGTAGAAATCATTAGGGCTTAGGTCGGGGCTGTACGGCGGATGGTCTAATAATTCAAGTTTTCTTGCTCTAAAAACTCTTTGGTTCTGTGCGCGGTGTGAGAACTCGCATTGTCGTGATGGAGGATGATGCGGCGGTTGCAGTTCTCTTTACGGAGTTCAGAAACGACCTGTGGCAAACAAATGCTAGCATACCATTCTGCATTAACCGTTATTTGTTCCTTAAGAGGAATAGTCGCAACAAGGCCGGTTTTGGAGACAAACGTGGCCACCATTTTTTTTGCAACACTCCGTGAACGAAAAATTTTTGTTGGCTTTAACTCATTTTCGAACACCCAAACTTGTGACTGGGTTTTTGTTTCGGGTTCGTACGCGTATATCCAGAATTCTTCACCTGATACGATGTTGTATACAGCATTTGAGGATCCTGCGTGGAATCTTTCGAGAGTTCTGACGCACCAAGTAACGCGAGCCGCTTTTTGCTCTTCACAGAGGGAAAACAACTTTTTTACACCTAATTGTTTATGCAAGATTATTTGTATTTGACTCATGCCAATGTCTAAAGTTGCCTGAATTTCGCGGTATATCACATCTTCCTCAATCAGCTTACGCACAGCATCAACGTTTTCTTGGATGACTGCAGTTTTTGGACGACCTTGACGGGGATCATCACTGAGCTTGACACGTCCACGTTGAAATTCAGCAAACCAGCGATAAATTGTGGTTTTGGATGGGGCTTCATCACCAAATGTAGAAATCATCCGGTCAACCCACTGTTTTTGTGTTAAACCACTTCGAAAGTCATAATAAATCATTACACTTGAATTTTCTCGAGTCAATTCCATTTTGTCAACGACTAAACAAGTTTGACAAAATTGTCTTGTGACAAGACCGAGAATCTTTGTTAAATAAATAAATGGTATTCGATTTTTAAAACCAAGGAGTTTTCAATTAAAAAGATTTTAATATGACAGGAACAGTGGAAATGTTCCATTCCCGATACTTTTAGTGCAGTCCTCGTATATTCAATTGCGATTAGCGATTAATGTCTTGAAGCCTTCTACAATTATATTTTGCTTTATGCTTGCTGAGGATCCTCTGTGGTTAATTTTACAGTTTTACATGAATAGCTGGTGGCACACTTATAGTTACTGCTCGAGCACAAATAACACAATATTTATTCTTAACATCCATATATAACACTTAGCCAGTTTTGTGTCCAATAATTGCTGCTACTCCTGATAACGCTAAGTAGTTTGTTTTATAAGACCTTTTTATAACAGGAATGCCATTGTTGACTTCACTACACGCAATGGCTGTATCGGCTTCTCTTTAGCTGCTTCTGGCATGCTATCTTCCGCAGCGGTTTGCCAACTTTGGGCGATTTCATCATGGAATTCAGCGTATGTTTTTTGTTTAAGGTTGCATAAGTCTACCGAAGCTAGAAATTCACTTAAATTTGACATTACAGCTCGAATCATTATAGCTCCAGTCACAGTGCCATGATTTACATCCATATTTTTATTTGATTTGTCGGATGTATGGATTTTAAATTCTATGTTGCAAATATTGCATATTACTAAAAATTTTAATGTAATCCATTGTTACTGTAACAGCCGACTCGTCCACTGCTGATCACAGCCTCCCCTATTAAGGGGGGTATTTGCCATAATCCCCACGCTTGGCAGGCGGCTTGGGGATTGCAGTGTAAGATGGCAGTTCTTTAGAAGGTGCTGCTGCCCACCTTCCAGTATGTTTCCCTTAGTCGCCTCTTACGACACCCACGGGATGATATGGGGAGGTGCAATTCTAACCCGACACCCCACGGGAGATCCATTGTTACAATCCTTTATAATTTTTATATTATCTATTCTGCCCCACAAAGCGCAAAGGCGGTATCTCAAAAAAATAAGTAAATTTGTTTTTTGTGGCATCGGATAGCTTAGAAAAATACGCGTCTAATGAACTAAGCCATATAGCGGTATTTCACTTAAAACATATGGAAAAAGCCCTAAGAAAGTATTCTCTATCTCAATTTTACCTTAAAACACTAAAGTTATTAGAGGTACATATATCAATATAACGTAGCCAACCGGCCGTATATATGAATACCGCCAAATCTCTTACAAAACGACATCTATTTTCTAAGCCAATAAGCGGCAAAAATGGCGCGTTCTGATTTACCGCTCTAACGCTTAGTATTTTTGTGCTCTTCTTGATCGGTTGCAATACGGTGGCAGCGGTAAATCTATTGGTCCTTAAGTATTGACTCTTAAGGTTTAATTTGAATACATCTTACAATGATTGATCCTTGCTGTTGTTAAAATATTTATGTCATTACTTGTTTGCTGTCGTTGGAAACAAGTGTAAATCGTGTGATTATTGTATTAAATTAGAAAAAATCTTCTAAATGCAAGTTTTCAGTGATTTAATTATGTGCTAACAATCAGGTAAGTCTTATTAGAGTATCATTTTGAAAGTAGATTTTGATATAAGTGAAATAAGTTGGTTTCTTTTGTCGGGACTGGAGGTATGTGGTCGTATGGTAGTCCCGAACTGTTCTGTATGGTCGAGCGTATGTATGAGAGGTCACAGGGATGATCACAGTGGCTACAGGCGCTGACAGGAGACTAAGGAATCAGTCAAACACCGGGTTACAGAGCGGTTACAGGAGGTGTTGACTGTTGGATGGTTGCAGTGAGAATAAAAGCCTCTTTTCTGTTCAGCGTGTCTTTATTTCGAAACCGTCCTCCTTATATACCATTCTTAAGCTACTATTACTTAATCTATGACATGTACACTGTTTAAAGTCGTATCTTTACCGACGCGAGAGCCTCATTACAAATGGCAGCAGGCTCGGCAACTTCATAGTTACTATGTCCTAATCTGTGACATCATTTACTGACTAATAACCAATCTTTACTATTTTGAGAGCCTGCGTGCTGAGATACATGAACCTTATATCTATAACGCTAAGATTCTTATTTGCTAAGCTTATTATTCTACTGCCCTAGCCTACCTACATAGTTACTATGCCAGCCTATTGATATTATTACTATAACTTAAACTAATTGGGGATGAATGATAGACCTATCATTAAAATAATTTATTACACAAACTTACAGCTATTAATCTATATAATGCAATTTCTTATATCTACTTATTCTATCTTACAAACTATGTACACTTATGTGGTACGTCACCACATAATCCCCCTTCAAGCGAAGCGTACGGTTGGTTTGACTTGGCGTCCAGACCTCGTAGTGTAGGGCTTCGCTGACGATTCTGCGGGAGCTGGCACAGGTGTGACGTCAGCCGCTGGTGCTCTCGGTACGTCATCGCTCGCCGTGTCCGTGGTTGTCGACGTCATTGTGGGCGCATCGTCGTTGTATATATGCGCTGGTTTCAGCCGGTCTATAGATACGCTGGATGTGCGTAGTGGTAGTTGCAGTTTAAAATGTTTTTCACTGCGCTCCAGCACTTGGAATGGTCCGTCGTATGGTGGTGTCAATGGACTTCGTACTGTGTCGTTCCGGACGAATACGTGACTGCAGGTATTTAAATCTTTGTAGACGAACGGCTGTTTGTTCGTTGCTATCTTTCTTTTCACAGGCGTTAGTGATGCCATTGTTTCGGTCAGACGGCGTACAAACTCGGAGTCTTCAATGTTCGACTTTGTAGGTACGAAGAAGTCAGACGGAAGTCTTAGTGTAGCACCATATGTCATTAAGGCTGGGCTGATGTTGCTGTCTGCGTTCAGCGCGGTCCGTAGTCCCAGTAATACTGATGGCAACTCATGACTCCATTGAGTAGTAATTCCCTTCGCACGGAGAACTTCTTTAATCGTGCGATGAAGTCGCTCGACCTTCCCATTGGCTTGAGGGTGGTACGCAGTAGTTCTGATGCGTGTGACGCCGAACCTTTTCATCAGTGCGTTGAATAGTGATGATTCAAACTGGCGTCCTTGATCAGTGGTTACTCGTAGTGGACAACCGAATCGCGATATCCAACCGTCGTAGATTGCTCTTGCAACAGTTTCAGCTGATATATCTCGTACTGGTATAGCTTCAGGCCATTTAGTACATCGGTCGATTATAGTTACGATGTACTTGTACTCGTTTGATGGTACTAAAGGTCCCACGATATCAGTATGGATGTGCTCAAACCTTCCCGACTCAGGAAACTCGCCGAGAGGACTGTTGACATGACGATGTATCTTTGCTCGTTGACAGCCCAAACATGATCTTGCCCAGATTCCGACGTCTTTGTTCATAGATGGCCAGAAATACTTTGTTCTCATGATCTTCCTTGTTGTTCTTATTCCTGGATGGCTTAGGTCGTGTTGCGCTTTGAAGGCTACGTAACGATAAGCCGGTGGAATGTACGGGCGTAAACTGTTTGTAGAAGTTTCACACGTGATTGCTCTTGTAACGCCTGGCAGATTTACGTCGGCAAACTTCAGATTGGGATTGCATCGCAGTTTCTTAATCTCTTCGTCGGTTTCTTGTTCCTCTGATAACTTTTCGTAGTCGATAGGCGGTATTGATTTTATCTCCTCTATTCTGGACAATGCGTCTGCGGCTTGATTGCGTGAACCATCGATGTATTTAATGCTTGAACAGAACTGGCTGATAAAGTGAAGTTGCCTCTCTCGTCTTGGGGTATCGCAACTAGTGGGTGGTTTAGCAAGCGCGTATGACAGTGGCTTGTGATCTGTATAGATGGTGACGTCATTTCCTTCTATCAGTCGGCGTAAATGTTTCACAGCTGTGTACATCGCTAGTAGTTCACGATCGTACACGCTGTATCTTCGCTGCGTTTCACTCATCGTCTTGGAGAAAAATGCTAGTGGTTTCCATACACCATCAACCTTTTGCTGTAGTACGGCACCTATACTTTGATCCGAAGCGTCAGTCATCAGGCAAAGTGGAGCGTTTGGTACTGGGTGCGTCAGAGTGGTTGCTTCGAGAATGCTTTGGCGGCATTTATCGAATGCTTTCTCTGCTTCCGGTGTCCATTCTATCGGTGTCTTGTCGTTCTTTTTCCCATTGTGCAGGTACTTGTTTAGCTCATGTTGATGCTCGGCTTGATGAGGCAAACAGTCGCGGTAGAAATTAACCATGCCCAGAAATCTACGAAGCTCTTGTACCGTCTTTGGTTTCGGATAGTTGCTGATGGCTTGGATGCGCTCTGAAGTGGGTTTGATACCTTCAGACGAAACTTCGTATCCAAGAAACTGGATAGAACTCTTGCCAAATTCACATTTGTCTATGTTTAGTCCGATGCCGTGGTTGTTCAGACGTTCTAGTACTCTCTCTAAGTCTTCTCTGTGGCGGTCGGCATTTTCCGAGTGGATTAAAACGTCATCGACGAAACAAAACGTGATATCATCTAAGCCTCTCAGTACTTCGTGCATGAATCGTTGAAATGTTTGCCCACTATTACGTAAACCTAGTGGCATCGAAACAAAAGAAAATAATCCGAACGGGGTTATTATTGAACTCTTGTGCGCATCTTCTTCTGCGATCGGTATCCAGAAAAAAGCAGTTTTTATGTCTAACTTTGAGAATATTGTCTTTCCGTGCAGCTGGTATGTAAAATCTTGAATGCGCGGTATCGGATAGCGGTCAGGCACAGTCACCGCGTTGAGCCTTCGGTAATCACCGCATATACGTAGTGATCCGTCTTTCTTCGTGACAACGTGTAACGGACTAGCCCAGGGACTCTTCGATGGTTGACATATACCCATCTCCATCATCTTTTCAAACTCCAACTTTGCTGCTTTGTATTTATCAGGCGGTAGGGGGCCTGGCCGTGCATATAAAGGTGGGCCTGTCGTCTCGATATGGTGTTTCACATTGTGTTTAGGCGGTGTTTTCATACATATAGGTCGTAGTACGTCTGGGTATTTCATTAATATGTCGTGGTAGGTATGGTCACGATTTACCATGTAGACGGTCGTATCAGGGCTATTCACTCGGATGGCGTTTATGTCGATATCGGTTACTTGGTCAGTTAACTTGCGGCGGTGTAGGTCAACCAATATCCTGTGCTTTTTCAAGAAATCTGCACCAAGGATAGAGGTTTTAACGTCGGCCACAATAAATGTCCATCTGAAACTACGCCGTAGACCTAAGTTGAGCTCTAATGTACGTTCTCCGTAGGTACGTATAGGCGTGTTGTTTGCCGCGTATAATTGGTACTTTGCGGAAGCTTGCCCTTTATTCTTGTTTCTCGCCGCCAAAACTGAAATTTCTGCACCAGTGTCAATTAGAAAACGTTCTCGGGAGACTTTATCTATGACGCAAAGGCGGTGGCTTGTTGTAGGTACATCGACGCCCGCCACGGTCGATGTATGAATTAGTTTTCCCGCTTCCTTTTTGAACATGGTGATTCACATCGTCTAGCTTTGTCGCCGAATCGGAAATGGTATTTACATTGCCAGTCTGGGTCTCCAGGCCTTCTGTTTACATCGGCTGGCGTGCGTGAGCGAGAACGTGCACGGAAGCGTTCACGAGAGCGAGAGGGATGACGATATCTCGCTGAGTTACTCGCGCGCAGCTCTGCTATCTCAAGTGATAATTTTTCTATTTGTTTTGATAGTATTTCTAAGTGCGCATTGTTTATGCTCATATTACAGTTTTGTGATGAAGTCACGGCAGAGATAGACGGATATTCTGTATGTTCCATCATCTTATCGGCCATAGCGGCTAAACCATCGAGAGATGATTCCGTGTTTACAGATAAAACCGCGCGAATTTGTGAAGGTATTTGACTCATCCACATAACTTTTAGTGCATCGTCGGGTAATGTCCTACCCCCAAGATCTCTCATTCTTCGTAGTAATTGTGTCGGCTTTTGGTCTGCTAGCTCTAAACCGCTTAGCAATTGTAAGGTAACAGAAAGATACAGCAGTAATAAATCAGTAGGTTTATGATTAATACTTTAATTTACTTTAAATAAGTTATGATCGGGCAGAGTTACCCCGTACAAGAGTGTCGGTGAAAAAGTAGTAAGAAAATTGGCGGGCGCTCTCTTATAAAGCTGGCTTGTCACATCCCCTCCACAAGGCTGGCTCGGCTAGGTGGCGCGGCAGGCGCCTGGAGGGGGGGGGAGTGACGTGGCTTGGCTGGCTGGCTTCCGCTTGCGGCACAGAGGGCGGTACTGCGGCGTTACACTCGGCCATCCTGTAACAATTACTCCCGCAATGGGAACAGGACCCACCATTAGTCTGGTGTTTGAGGCATGCAAAAGAATGTAGTTAAAGCTAACTCTCCAAAAGGTCTATGAGATCCTCTGTCTCAAGCTGGTCATCGGTACTGCTTCCGCTATCAGACATGTGTGCAGCACTTTTATATGGCCTCAAAGCATCAGATGAGACAAGTCCAGTGAACTTTTTATACCCTCTTAGCCCCTTAATGCTCCTTATTTTGTACCTATCTTTTCCTAAAACTTTCACAACTACATATGGACCTGAATAAATATCATCTAGTTTGGAGTTGACCTTACTAGCACTACTAACCGGAGCCTGCTTCCACAGAACAAAGTCTCCTTTCTTATAGACCGTACTATCCTTCCGCTTCCTATCATATTGCTTCTTCATCCTAGCACTAGCCACTTTATTTCGTGCTACTGCATTTGCACGCCGATTTTGCACTGGCTCGGAAATTTTACCAGGCATTGTGACATCACATAAAGACCTACCAGCCTGAGCAAACATTAAGTCATAAGGTTTAAATCCTGTTGACGTATTCCGAGTATTATTAATGCCCCATATAACATTAGGTAGGCTATTATCCCAGTTGTTCCCTGCCTCACTTGGTTCAGTAGCCCTGAGTGCATCTAGGATAGTGCGATTCGTCCTCTCCACTTGGCCATTTGCTCGAGGGCAAGCAACAGTACACAATGTGTGCCTGAACTGTTTATCAGTTGCAAACCTTTTGAAATTCCTACTTGTAAACGCCTTTCCATGGTCAGAGACTACACGTTCAGGAAACCCAAATAAACCGAAAATCTTTTTCAAGGCACGAATGGTTTCAATGGAGTTAACCGTTCGTGTAGGTTCTACAACAACGAATTTTGAAAAAGAATCAGTAACAACTAACATATACTGATAACCTTTTTTGGTTTTACAGAATGGCCCAAGATGATCAATATGAATCATCTTCATGGGTTCAGTAAGTTTAGGGATGGGATGCAACTTGCCTTCTCGTTTTCCGTATTCACCCTTTCCGTAAGAACAGTGTAAGCAGCTTGAAACATATTTCCTAATAAATCGCGACATCTTTGGAAACCAGAAATCTGCCTTAATGAGTTCCGTGCACCGTTTGAGCCCAACATGACCGATATCATCATGGTGCATCTGTAAAACTTTCCATCGTGCAAAATCCGGGACTATCAGACGGTTACCATTAAAAGTTTTACGATACAATCGGTTATCTATTAAAGCGTAATTATTCACAATGTCCGAGTCTGTGCACCCACTATTTATCAATTCAATCGTTTTGTTCACTTTATCGTCCTGTCTTTGAATGGTATAAAACCAATCTGTCACATCTAAGCGGTTGACATTGACACTGTCTATGACTGGTTCAGAACTCTTTGTGACGGGACGTTCGAAAATGGATTCAACAGTCGTCCTAGGAACGGCCGAGAGTTTTTGAACGGAATCCACATTCACCGGATTTCTGCTTAGTGCATCCACGTGTTTCATTCGCTCACCCGGCCTGTAGTCAATGTCAATGTCAAAGTCCTGTATTAAAAGCCACCAACGGGCAATTCGTGGTATTAAATCTCGCTTTGTTAAAGTAGCGCGTACGGCTGTGCAATCTGTGACTACCCGCACACGTTTTCCAAAAACATAAATACGAAATCTGCGTAATGATTCTACTACCGCCAACGTCTCTAATTCATAGCTATGGTACATACCCTCTTCCCGTGTCGTTACGCGACTAAAATATATTACAGGTCGTAAGGTATCATCGGATTGTTTTTGCAGTAGAATACCTGCAATGCCTAGCTTGCATGCGTCCGTGTGAATTTCTGTTAACAGAGAGGGGTCATAAATAGCTAGTACGGGCTTACTGCAAAGCTTGGTTTTAAGGTCATCGAAGCTTTTAGCTTGCGTGTCGTCCCAAACCCACGGAATATTTTTCTTTGTGAGTTCAGTGAGTGGCCGTGCTATTACAGCAAAATTACAAATGAATTTACGAAAATAGCTACAGAGGCCTATAAATTGTCTTACTTCATGAACGTTCCGCGGCGTTGGAAACTGTGATACCGCTGTCAGTTTTAGTTCGCCCGGTTCTATGCTGTTAGGCGATATTTTGTGGCCTAAGTAGGTGATTTTATTTTTAAGGAATGAACATTTACTCATGTTTAACTTTAAATTTTCAATCTGAAGTTTATTCAAAACTTTTCTTAATAACTCAATACCTGACTGTACATCTACTGATGGTAATAATAAGTCATCAAGAAACGCTAATATTTCCGTGTTATTACGTGTTCCTGATTCTTCTGATCTGTCTATTGATTCTATTACTTTATTGATCAAGCGCATAAAGACAGACGGAGCATTTGCAAGACCGTAAGGGACGCGGCAGTACTCATAATGACTTCGATTTGTTGAAAACCCAGTTTTGTGCGTATCTTCTGGGCTTATACACACCTGATGGTAACTCTGAGCCATGTCTAGGCTGGTAAAATAATTTTTACCTGCCAGTTTAGCTACTTGATCGTCAATGTTAGGGAGTGGGTATCTATCGCGTACCGTGATTGAGTTTAATGCTCGATAATCGACACATAAGCGACTGTCGCCATTTTTCTTTTTTACCAATAACACAGGGGACGAATAACTAGATTCAGACTCCTTTATTATACCAGCTTCTAGCAACTCGGAAACTTTGTTTTGTACGATATCCTGTTCGGCGTGCGATAGTCTATAAGGTCGATAGAAAATAGGCTGATCGCTTTTTAGCTCAATCCGCATCTGAACTAAAGTAGAACACCCTAAGTCTTTTGTACCACATGCAAAACAGTTACAGTAATCGGACAATAAACTAATCAACTCACTGCGTTCGCTTACACTTAAAGGGCCAATATCGAGATCTGTTATATTTACACCCCCTATGCTCTGCGTATCATTAGGCTCGATCAGGCTAGTGCTAAGCACACATTTGGCTAAGGGCGAAAGGCAAGTATTGGCATTAAGACTGACCTTGTGCATCGGTAACCCCGGTGAGTCATCGCAGCTTTCGGCACGTACTAGAATCGTGCCTTCGTTCCACTCGACGTCCTTGTCCCCTGCGTTGAAGACCTTCAGGTAACCTTCAGTGCCGCAGAGGAGAGTTGCAGGCAGCGAATAAGTGACCCCGTGCAGGTCAAAGTGTCGAGCTGGCGTGACCACGTTGTTGCCTTCACGATTTCCATGAACGTAGACCTTGACGACAGATGTACCCGGCGGCAGGCATTCTTTGCAAGCAGTAGTGACTTCAAAGCGATCTTTTTCTTCAGTGATTTCAATGCTTGCTAAGAAATCAGGTTCAGTCATTTTGAGGACAGCTGTGTTATTTTGTACTATTAAGGAAACACCGTCGCTGTTAATGATGGGTTGTCCAATTATTAAGTTTATTCCATTCATTTGGACGTTGGTTAAAAAGGCCGTACAGGAGACGTCTAGGCCATCAAGTTGAAGTCGGAATTTTACTTCACCTTTACTGTTGACGCTATCACCGTAAAATCCCTTTAGTGCTATTAATGATGGTTTAACATCCAATTTGAGAAGATCGGCGACTTCAATGCTAAGTATGTTGACTTGACTACCAGTGTCAATATATGATTTGACGTAGACACCGTTGATCTTAGCAGTTTTCTTGTATATATCGTTATAGTTTTGAATTAATTTTATCTCCTTCACGTAGGCTCGTTTGTCGTCGGTTTTAGGATTATTGGGGCAACGTGGTGCGATGTGACCTTGCGCACCGCATTTGAAACAGGTGCGCTGATCTGGTAAAGGGCAATTTCGTACTAGGTGCCCCGTCTTTTTACAGCGAGGGCAGGGGTCAATCTCGACGTTTACAGGTCCTTTCTTCTCTGTAACTTGGCGAGAATGATCCTTAGTCGTAGTCCGCGCATCTAGTTGATGTGCTGGCGAGCGGTAATCATCAAGGGCAGATAAAAAGCCTTCGTATAACTCTTCCGGTCGATCGCACTGGAATGCCCTTGCGTTCGATTGGAGAACAGAGGGCAGGCCGCGGATAATGCACGAAACAGTGGCAGCGTTGGAAAGCTTACACCGGAAGCACATGGCAATTTTTTCTTGATAGTATTTAGTCATGCTTTCGTTTGGCATTTTTTTTCTGTTTAGCATTTCTTCTAGTATGTTGGCGTAGTCTCGATGCTTAGGAAACGCACGCAGAAGCATGTTTTTCCACTCTTCCCATGTGTAGTCATATTCTTCGAGGCGGTTATACCATTTACGTGCTTGGCCCCGTAGCTTATCTTGGAGGTAGAATGATTTAGTTTTTTCGTCCCAGTCGTAGATTTCACCTAATTGTTCGATCTTCTTCAGCCAGGATGCTACGGTGCAGTCTTCGCTGTCTGGATCGAATTCGGGGATAAGTGATGCAGCTCGATGTTGCTTTGTTCTGGTTAAATTAGGCATCTCATCTTCCAAATCTTGAAAAGCTTTCTGCACCTCATGCGTCAATAGACTTCTAAGGATTTTTCTTGCTGGCGGAGATGAAGCGCCGTCGCGGTCATCGCTTGATGATCCTTGGTCATTGTCATTTCTGGTGCCGTCTGTAGATTCAGTATCCCAGTCACGAGGTCGTGGTCTCTTGTTAATTTTTGCAGTCCGCGTCTTCATTGTAGGTAGGTAGTATCCCACTTCTGAATTGTAAGGTAACAGAAAGATACAGCAGTAATAAATCAGTAGGTTTATGATTAATACTTTAATTTACTTTAAATAAGTTATGATCGGGCAGAGTTACCCCGTACAAGAGTGTCGGTGAAAAAGTAGTAAGAAAATTGGCGGGCGCTCTCTTATAAAGCTGGCTTGTCACATCCCCTCCACAAGGCTGGCTCGGCTAGGTGGCGCGGCAGGCGCCTGGAGGGGGGGGGAGTGACGTGGCTTGGCTGGCTGGCTTCCGCTTGCGGCACAGAGGGCGGTACTGCGGCGTTACACAATTTTTGTAATTGACGGTGTTCTGATTCTTGGTACACGGATATTAATCTTTCTTTTAGTGCCTCGTATTTGCCTGTAGACGGTGGCTTAATGATAATATCGCTTATCTGTTCAATATCCGAGCGCTCTAAAACTGGTATGACGAGATTGTATTTCTGGTCGTCGCCGATCTTTTGTGCGGATATTACGGCTTCGAATTGCGCAAACCAAAGTCGGGGGTTTTCGCGCCAAAATGGTGGTATACGTGCTTGTAGTGATACTGAGGCCACCTCGCTCTTGGGGTCATTCTTGGAACTGGTCTCCATCATGTTCTCTGTGCTGTGCTCAATACTTATCGAGGGTCACCACTGTCGGGACTGGAGGTATGTGGTCGTATGGTAGTCCCGAACTGTTCTGTATGGTCGAGCGTATGTATGAGAGGTCACAGGGATGATCACAGTGGCTACAGGCGCTGACAGGAGACTAAGGAATCAGTCAAACACCGGGTTACAGAGCGGTTACAGGAGGTGTTGACTGTTGGATGGTTGCAGTGAGAATAAAAGCCTCTTTTCTGTTCAGCGTGTCTTTATTTCGAAACCGTCCTCCTTATATACCATTCTTAAGCTACTATTACTTAATCTATGACATGTACACTGTTTAAAGTCGTATCTTTACCGACGCGAGAGCCTCATTACAAATGGCAGCAGGCTCGGCAACTTCATAGTTACTATGTCCTAATCTGTGACATCATTTACTGACTAATAACCAATCTTTACTATTTTGAGAGCCTGCGTGCTGAGATACATGAACCTTATATCTATAACGCTAAGATTCTTATTTGCTAAGCTTATTATTCTACTGCCCTAGCCTACCTACATAGTTACTATGCCAGCCTATTGATATTATTACTATAACTTAAACTAATTGGGGATGAATGATAGACCTATCATTAAAATAATTTATTACACAAACTTACAGCTATTAATCTATATAATGCAATTTCTTATATCTACTTATTCTATCTTACAAACTATGTACACTTATGTGGTACGTCACCACACTTTCAAAGTTGTCGGTTAGTCAGAGTCGTAATGGTTTTACTATTTAATAACCGAATTTTTAAGTTTATTTACATAATGTTATACTGTTTACTTAAATAGTTAGTTGAATGACGTAAAACATATCCTATGAACCGACCGGAATGCATGCACTCGTGTAACATTATGTAGCAAGATTGAACTTTATTTACTAGAGCACAACGTACCTACGACTTTGAGATTCCTCACTACAGGCAGGGGGGTATCACTTCGCTGTTTAGGTATATTCCGCCGCCAAGCCCGTTAACAGGATTATTATAGTCGGCTATCGAGTCGTTGGTACTTACTATTCGGTTATTCTGTGGTCACACTCGCCTTATCGCTGGGACGCGCAAAGAAATTTCACGATCCGCGCGCGGTAATAACTAATAATAAGGTTCAATCTTGCTTGCGGGCGGGTAGCTCTGGAAAGTTTAGGTATAATTTTATACCTAAACATCACTTTTGTTAGGTAGTGAAGCTTCTGAACGTAGTATTATTAAGTATTCTGTGCTACAGGTGCCTAGCCACACGGTTGACGTCGCACTGACGATAATAATTATATTACTTGTACGTATTTAATGTACTAAAAGAATCCAATTTTAATAAATCAATATTGTTTTAGATAAACCATGTCACACAGAAATACAAAAATGATGATGCTGTTGGCACAAAAAAACAAGGCGCTAAGAGAAAGGTTTAAGGAATCGAAACAATTACAACGTAATATTCAAAATATTGATCCCGACTTCTTCCCTAGTGATTCAGACGATGATCTTCCCTTTTCAAGATACAACAGTGCAGATCAATCACTGGCTCCAACTAATCAACCGTCGAATTATTTTTACCCTGAAGATATAAACTTTTTATCGGGCCCATCAACATCAAAAGTTGAATATTTTGATCAGCAGCAACAGGATCAGAACTTAGAAAATGATGATCAAAACATATCAACGAACTCTTTCATAACATTAACAACAACAGTTCCATTTACTGAGCATAGTGATTTGACTGAAATACCATCGCCAGTATTTTTTCCTCTTACAAGTCCGGAAAAACAATTTCTTAATTTGGATGGTAACAGTACAGAAACTCTGATCGCAAAGACAGCAAACAATCAACGAAAATCCAGTATTTCTCAAAGTGACGAAGACCAAATAACGATTCCTATTTCCGTAAATACGATTCATACTACTGACACCGATATAACAAATAATTCAAGCGTGACGCATGCTGAACATGAAAAATTAATCGAGACATCATCCCAAGTAAATGAGGTTATAAGCAGCACTTATGTTGAAGACACTGAAAATGCGGAACAAAATGAGATTGCTGACAATAATACACGTGATCCTACATTTTATACTAAATCAGGCACGCTTAGGAAGAGGAAAAAATACGACCAACCACTTCAAGTTAGAAAAGATGCAATAAAAAACATAATTATAGAGAAACACCGTGTGAAACCAGCATGTCCAGCTTCGTGCAAAAAACTATGTATCCAAAATATAGACGAAGATCAGCGAAAACATATAAATCAAAGTTTCTGGGGTTTAAGTGACAAAGAGAGAAAAGCTTTCATGCTACATCACACTTCAAGTAATCCTGTGAAACAAAGAACAGTAAAACCTGAAGCAGGGAATTACAGAAAAAAAATAAGCTACAGTTATTCACTAAAAGATGAAAGTGGTACAATGCATGGAGTGTGCAAAACTTTCTTCTTGACCACTTTGGGCTACAAACCATCTAATGACAAACCTTTACAGACTGCTTTGGCCAATTCTAAGGACACTGTTGTACCACCAGTAGACAAGAGATTGGGAGCTACTCCTCACAATAAAATTGACTCTAATCCGATTAAAGAACATATAATGAGCTTTGAGCCTAGTATTTCTCACTATAGACGTGAACACGCTCCCAATCGCTTATACTTACCCAGTGATTTGACAATCAATGCAATGCACAAAGATTTTGTAGAAAAAAACCCAACTCAAAAAGTGTCCTACGATAAATACCGAGAAATTGTTGGTAAACTAAATATTTCTTTCGTAAAACTCGGTCATGAAGAGTGTGAGGAGTGTGAAGAATTCCGTTTGCACGATAGCACACATACCAAAGAACAACTGCAAGAAGGCTGCATGGGATGTATTAAATGGGCAAATCATAACGAACGGGCAACCATGTCAAGAGAACAATATAAATTGGACAGTGAGATAAATGAAACTGAAACTGTTGTATACTCTGCAGACTTACAAAAGGTTATCATGCTGCCTAGGATCGACATGTTTAAAAGTGCTATTTTTACTCATAGAATAGTAGTTTATAACGAAAGTTTCGTGCCAACTGGTCAGGGCAGAAAAGGTTGGCCTGTTTTTCCTGTCCTATGGTACGAAGGGTTGTTTGGACGTTCAAAATCCGAAATAATTAGTGCATACTACCATTTCTTTACTTTCCACCGAGACAAAAAAAATATAATCCTGTGGGTTGACAACTGTTCATCGCAGAACAAAAATTGGACATTCTTTTCATTCTTAATTTACGTTATCAATTCAAATGATATCAATGCGGACACGATTGTGATAAAATATTTCGAACCAGGCCACACCTTTATGTCAGCTGACTCCTTCCACCATAGGGTGGAGTTATCAATGAAGCGCATGAAAAACAAAATTTATGATTTTGCAGACTTTTCTCAGGCAGTTAGTACTGCAGGCAAAAACGTTAAGTCTAAAGAGATGACTGTACAAGATTTCTATGACTGGGAAGATTACACAACACAATACAAACTGTCTCGAATTAGCCCGCGGCCATATATCAGTGAAATGGTTGAAGTACAAGTCAGTAGAGGCAGTTTTGATTTGACGTACAGAACTGGATTCAATAAACACCCTATAACTGCCAGCATAGTTAGTAATAAAATTTTGAAAACTCAAGTTTTGCCACCACCAAAAAAGAAAACTGCACCAGACGGCATATCTAAAGCTAAAAAAGAAAATATTCTTAAATCTTTTGAAAATATTATACCTCAAAATAGAATGTCGTTTTGGAGAGAACTCCCTACTTTTGAGTGAAATTTAAGTATAGAATAGGTTTGATTTTCAGATTTGTTTGTATGTAATTATATAATATCAACAATAAATGACTTTTTAAAGATAATTTAAATGTTTTTTTCATAATAATAATATGTATTTTATTTGACAGAAAATTCATATTTTTTTGTATACAAATATGTTAGAAGAGAGCTATCCCAAAGGCGGTAACTCAAATCTTATACACAAAATTTCTAAGCCGTGTAACACTATCTCATGATTTAGGTATACCCACATTAATTTTTCATATTTTTACTATTGTGTTCAAAACTATGACTAATATTATATATAAATTCTATTTAATAACCAAAAATTTCAATCTATTAAGTAAAAAGAAAACTATTTTTACAAAACTTTAATTATCTCGAAACTATGTTTCCCTGAGATGCCGCTTTTGCGCTTAGTTGGGCAGTATTGTGCAACCACAAGCGGTGTTGTGATTTATTACTATTTTAATTTGCTCCATAAAAAAAAAAAGAACTACAATCCGACGACCTTCAACACGCAATTCCGGCTTTGCGTTGACATATTTTATTGAATATTACGTAGTTTCGTCGTAAATTTTAGACTGTTTGTTACGTAAAAAAATACTTTATATTGCCACCTCACCATAATAATAAGTAAAAAAAAAAAATTTTTTTTGCCTCTCTAGCCTAAATATTATTGTGTCCTGCGATGCGGCGCGGCCACTATTACTTATGGTAGTTAAAGTTAGGTATTTTAATTGTACGGAAATTGTACCATCTGTACCTAAAAGAAAAAAATAAGTACTATCTTCGTTTACGAACTAGAGCATATTTTAGGTGGCCGCGCTACACCATATACGTTCCAGCGCGGCCACCCTAATAACTAACGACATTGCTTATTCTCATTTTAATCAAGTGTGTCAAGTAATTGTACGTAAAAAGTACTTCATCATATTTTTTTATATGCATCATACATATTTAAAAGCCTCTGAACTCTGAATTTCTTTAAATTTCCTAATTAAATTGAGCCGCCTGATGTAAACATCGTAGCAATAATGTTCAACTGTAATATAAGTATTACTTTATATGCGTTTTTTTATTTTTATTACCTCCCCTTACCAAAATTTGATATCATGTCGGGGATATAATAATAAACACAATATATCACAAATGTGTGACGAAAACAAATATAATGTGGAGTATATTTCATATCAACCGAAATAAATATGAAATTATATTTAAAGGGTATTAAAACTCTTTGTATCGTCCAGGAAGTGTTCCAGCAGGAAATATGAGTGCAGTGGAAGAAACAATCTTCTGCTGGAATAGACCTTGAGACGGACGAATACATATTAGAGATTCGCGAAGCTTAGAAACTTAGGGAATCTATGCAAACTATTTACATTTAGTTTGAAAATTATATATCCCCTAATACTACTCATCATTAATCATAATCTAATTTTATCTGATTTACTTTATTTTATAAACATCAGTTGACAAAGCACGAAAATTAGTTATAATTCTTAATTATTAGAATATTAGTTGTGTTCCATTTACTTCATCTCCCCTGAATAAGAGAACTTTAGATAATGGTTCTTAAGGTTTAGTTATTTTATGCAATGATGAATAGCTAGGAATATATAAGATATAAGTAAGGTCAACTAGTGATCGTTGAATTTTAGAACTACTGACTTGGGATACTAAAACTTAGGATTGTATAAGTATGTAATCTCTTAATAATTGCCATGTGAATGCAGAGTAGAATTGTTAGTCAATGTTAGAATTTTATTAGAAAACTTCTTATTCTATTATACCTATTTATTTGTATATTAGGATGTGGATGTACGTAGTTCTGAACTTGTAGGTATCTAGCTTGTCTTAGCGTCCCGAAAATAATTTAGGTTACTACAACGGTTCATAATGTATGGTTCTACCATTAAAGCTCGATGATCACACCTTGGCCATTTTCACGCTCTGTTTTCAACAACTTCGCTAAGAATATAGGGACTGTTTCAATATAGTCCACGTGACCAGGATTTGTTAGATGTTAGAAGTTAAGGTACAAGTTGGTAGCGGACGACATGAAGCTGCAGCAAACGATGTGTCGCAGCGACACTACTGGTTTGTAGAAACCAGTAATACCAGAAATACGTAGGTATTTCTATGAAATTCTCTCCGTAGTAGCGACATGAAGCTAGCGACGCGTCGTCGAGCGGCAGACTACAGTGTAGTTCGACCGCAGATCAGTAGTGCCGCTGACGCCGGAGCTACGACAAGTCGAACGTGTTTCTTTTCAAAATGGACTTATTTCATATCGCTTTTCAAATGGTTTTTGATCAGTATTGAATAAGTTCCCTCACTTGCTCTGCATTTAAGCATAGGACGTGTGGCTTTTCGTCTTTTTCAGAATAATAAAAACAAGTCATCATCGTCTTCTTCCTCTTCTAATAAAAGATATAAAAAAATGCGATCACTATTCTCAAACACGTCAGACATCTTGTTTCACGGAGCACTCTGAGCCAACTGGAAGCCATCTGCTGTCGGGTTCGAAATCATGACTGCAGCTGACATGACGCAACGACATGAAGCGACGACATGTCGTCTGCTGCTGCTGCGTGCAGTCGGCTACCAACTTGTACCTTTAGCCTTATTAATCATAAAAAAAGTATAGGAAAGGGTTTGTTACAATGCAGTTTTTAAGTAATTTGCCAGCTTAGTTTCCTGATCTGTGGTAAAAATTTGCTTGTTGCCTATATGGGGCAATGTTTGTAGTCTAGTTCACCAGATACCTTGACTTTTTTACAATCTTTGCAAGATAGGCTTTTGAAATATTAAATGCCTCCGCAGTTTTTTTATTGATTGTCCAGTAAATACTACGTTATTTACAGCCTATATTCTATATCTACGGAACTTGGCTTTCTACGTTTTTTTGTTGTAGTAGGTACTTCTGATTTCCGATGATATTGTGTGGCTACAAGAACAATAAAACAATAATATAAACATATTGTCATGAAAGAGCTGGCTTATTCATCACACTGACAGCTCTCTTCATGACATGGGCAAAATAATTTATAACCTTACAAAATTACGAAAAATGGTAGCATCGTTATAACGTTGATTGTATAAATATAAGCTAAATAAATACATAACAAACACAAGTGAATTGCATACTAATTTCCTCGTTATGTTAATTACCAATAATCATAAAAAATAAAGAAAACAAAACAAAAAACTTACATTTTTGTACCGGTAATTCTTAACAAGCTCAGCTTCGCCATTGTCCGTAAACTGTCAAATCTGGGCGGCAGTTGTGCTATGTTGCCATACCCGAAAAAAGTTGTAACAATATTCGTTCATAAATATCGGTTATATTGCAAGTGGCTTTTTCAAAACATGGCTCTTTCATGCCCATACTCCCTACCACTTGATTGGGATCCTGTTATCAAATTAATTAAATCCCATGGCCGACACAAATCTGCAAGACCTCTGGACACTGTGAACGCATACTGCGTGAATGGGAACATTATGATTAATATAATAATTTCGGTAGTACAAATAATGTCTTAATAACTCATGTGGCAAATAAAGCCAATTAATCACCCCGTGACCTCGATCACTGATAAGTGTTTGAAACGACGGTACAAAAATAATGATAAATATACGCCATTTAAACCGTTTAAGTTGTTTAATTACTATATGAAAAGTGTTACGAAGCAGTGATGGCTCAGTGGCATTGGCCATGGACTTCCGCGCAGCAGGTCCATGGTTTGAATCCCGCCCCGGGCTTGAGCTTCACCGCATGTTGGAAAGGCATTTTGCGAATGCCCGCCTGGCTAGCGACCACCCTCAAGTAGAAAATCTATTGCCAAGCACCTAACGGTGTGTTCCGGTAGCTGTCCTTGAGAGCCAGTACATCTACGTTAGCCTGAACAACATCTTCGACCACATCATCACTTACCATCAGGTAAGATAGTGGTTAAAGGTAACCTATAAAAGAAAAAAAAAAAGATGCTCCAGATGGCACTAATTTTTATAGTTAAAATTTTCCATGAATATGTTATTTTAATGTCAATGTTATTTTTGAGCCATATTCTATTTCTCTATTCCAACTATAGCTAAGTTTATTTTTGGATAAATATGAAAAAAGGTTATTTTGAAATATATTCTGTTTCGTCTTTATTAGAAGGTTTATATTTGAGTATCTATCGGAAAGGTTATTTATTCAAGTTATTTCCGTCGAGATGTTACTATGGAGGTTAGGTTTTATAACTTTTTCTGTTTTTTTACCTTAAGACGTAATAGTGTAAGTTATGCATTTATTTATACTTATTGATATTCTTTTTAACATTTTGATAGTATTTGACAAATGCTATCAAAATGTTATGCTACTCACGCTTGTCCAAAATTCTTCTGTTTTTTCACTGAGCGACTCAATTTCTTTTGTATTACGAATCAAACACCATTCTGTGTCAACTTTTTGATAGTCATTAGTCTCTAACAAATTGGGGTATTGTCTACATGTTGATACAATTGACGAAAATTCACCTTTTTTGACATTTGTGTCGATGAACAGCAAAAGTGGAAAAATCCGTTAAAGATGCTTTTACACAATGACGTATTTTATTCTATACTATTAATGCAGGTTCTATTTACGTCTCTTTTGAGCAAGATAAACCCATATGGGTCAGAAAAGGATGCCTAATATACAATCTCACCTTGTCTGTGGATAATTAAGGCGAAAAAAGCAGAAATTGATTGGATTTTACTAGGTTTGATATAAACGCTTGGATATTACCAGTTTTGGAAAAAATCTACTGTGGATATTTTTATATTACTTTTTGATATTTTTGATACAATTCGTCATTATGCATCATTATCAGGGTTGTCACTAAGAATTTTAACAACAATAGTTTGAAATTAAAATTTCTCTAAAACTATAACAAATAGATACCTATTCGTTACAATTTTTTTGCGAAAATCAAACAAAATCAATAAATTAGATGAGTTTTATTATTTATAAACATTCTACGAAAATCAAACAAAATCAATCACCTCTTCCATCTCTTGACCATGACAATTCTCAATTTCTCCCTGGGGTAAATTATTATCCCTTTCTAATAATTTTAAAAAAAAGATTAAGTCATCTATATTTTTCCAGTCATCACCGTAGTGTTTTTTTAAAAGATTTTGGACATCAGTCAATTTTGCCTGGGCTACAGAAACTCCACAAGGCAAACGTTCTGGCTGTAACTGCGTTATTCTTTTACCACGGGCTAAAATACTTTTAGATGTTCCAGTGTCACTATTGTATGAGATTTCTCCTCTCACCAACATATTTGTGGAAGTCCTCGACCGTTTTATTATGATTCTCTTCACTGTACTGATTTTGAAATGCAGTTTATCTGGTTTTTTTTGAACATTTTCTGTAGCAGCGCGCCAATCAAAGACGGGAACTTCAGTGGCCAGATGGCGTATTGTCTCATGTTCAGAAATGAGATCTATATACTCTTGAGGGTTTGTTATATTTTCACGAGCACGGCATTTTTTTTCGATGTAGGCAAAAACCCGATCTGGAGGCATAAATGAATGACCAGTTACTGGGTATATGAGCTCTACTCGTTTGATATGTCCGGGAGCTGTACTGAACCACTTCATTAACATACCAACCATCATTCTGTTTTTATTTTGGCCCGCGCAGCCGTCAGCCATAAGCCGAACGGTTTTAATGCCATTCAGATCCAATAAACATAACGCATGGTGCAAAGCACTACATATCTCATTAGATGACTTTGCTGCAACATCTTCCGTCCACAAATATGCAAAAACATTTTCTTTATTTAAAGAAGTCCGTGATGAGCCCTCAACTACAGTAAAGTTGAAAAGGTAGATTTGTCGGGAATAATATGTCGCCTGGTCAGGAATTTTCGGCATGGGTAGATTTTTCTGGCAATCGAATGAAAGGGTTAGAAGTCCTTCTTTTTCCTCCTTTAAATAACTGAAAAAAGCTTTTGCCCGCTGCTTATGTATTCTTTTTTGAACCATGAACTCTTGTTTTTTACCATATTTTTTTTTCTATTTTAATGTTTTCTGATAGTTGTAGACAAGTAGAACAAACATCTTGCCGAACAGCACCGAAACCAATGTTAAAAGAAGTGTTAAACACTTTTCTATAATAAGACACCGTTACCGAATATCCCGGCAAGGATTGGTCATTATACATTGCGTGCATTCTTTTAATAGACAAATCGGGAGCCAAATATACACGGTGACGGTCTTTTCCACGACAGTAATGCGTTTCTAAAGGTGTAAAAGACTGAATAAATTTTTCAACTGCTTCTTTTCGTGATGCGAATGTGAATGTTTTTCTATCACCTCCTCGTAATTCTTTTGCCATCCCACCTGAGCGCATATGTCTTTTAAGTACTCCCTGTACTCGTCCTTTCTTTAGTTTCAATATGCCCAGAAAACATTTTAAACAAACTGGTACCAACGTATTTTTCGGATGCTTGCGTACAAAATATCTAGTTGAAAATTCTTTGGTATTGCGTGTTCCTTTTGTAGGTCTCTTTCTTTTAATTTTAGTACATAGGCAATATTTCAAAATGAAGTTATCTTGATGTATTTTTGACGGGTTTTCATAATATAATTTATGAAACCAAAACATATCTCCTGATGTTAAAGAACTGCATTTGTATGTTTTAGAATTTTGGTGACAGTTCGGTTTTGTTGGTAAGGAGGTAGTTGAATATCTGTAAATATAAAAAAACATACCTAGTCAACTACTAACAAAATCGACATAATATTGTAGGTACTTGTAGAAAAAAATAATAATTTTGTTCTAATAAATAACCTAAACTTATTAAAAAAAAATTCGACTTGGCGGGGGCACTGCGATGCCCTCAGTAGTGTGTATTTTGTATTGTACAAGGAACTTAATGTATGTGTAAAGTTTCATAAGAATCGGTTAAGTAAAAGAAGGTGAAAAGCATTCAAAAGATTGGAAGCAAAAATAAATAAACGGGATCATACTAAATATTAAAAACACTCCTTTTGACGCAGTCCCGTAAAAACCAAGTGAAGTACCTATTCAATTTTGCAACAATTCACTCAGCTTCGGACATTCCATTGCAAGTCACAACCCTATTGGTTTTAGAATTCAAACAGGTAGTTACTGGTAGGCATGTGATGTTTACCTACAGTTTCTGCTTCTCCTTGCAACGTTTCGATAAATTTGGATTTCGTAATCGCTTTCTGGCTTTGTCTGGCGCAACTTTTTGTATGCCACTCATTATTTTACGTATTATTTATCAATTAAAATCAATAATAACTGAAGAGCTGCAGTGTATAGTCTCGTTTTTTTATTGACACTGACCGACATGATGGACGCGTCATGCCCTGTGATTGGCTGTCGCGGATATTACCACTTTTGATTTATACCTGATGCTGGATATTACCGACTTTGAAATACTGTTGAATTTAAAACCTGTTTTTCTATAGGAAATTCATGGATATATCTAAATTTGAATTTGACAACCTATTCCACTTGTCACCAGCTATCGACAGAATATGAAAAAATACTTTTTGACCAAGTGGATTTTACTACTTTTGATATTTACCGACACATTTTCCGGATAGAAAGCCCCTAAATCTTTCAACGAATTATTTTTGAGAGGAAATCTTTAAGTAATTTGTTCGCATGCTTTAATAAAACATTGAACGCATCTCGTTTGGAATAAATGGATTTGTTCAGAAGTTAATGTATTATCTGAAAGCAAAGTATTAATGGCATTTGCTCCGTAATATACATCTTTCATATTTACAAAGTTATGTGGGTTTTTGTATTCAACATTTTCAAGATTAGTTTTTTCTAAATAATCTTTTTTCAAAAAACAATCGAATAGAGTTCTTAGGCTGTTACAAACATGCGAATACAAAACATGTATTCTTGCTGATTCAGACTGCATTTCTCGATTTAATTTATTGAAAATTGACTAAACAAAATCTAAAAACTGCAGAAAAAGTTTCGTTATTGAATCGTTTAATTTATTCAATATATTTGTAGCTGTCGTGACATCATCATTTATAGAAGCATCATTGAAAAATAATTTTAAAGCCTGATATTGCTCCAAAACTCTTGATTTCGCTCCATGTACCGACAGCTACTCGTTTGACAAGGATGTAACAATTTATGTACCTTTAAATTGCAAAATGATTGAAATTCTTTGAACTGAGCCGATCTTTTGGGACTTTTTGAAGCAGTGATGGCTCAATGGCATTGGCTATGGACTGCCGCGCAGCAGGTCCATGGTCCGAATCCCGCCCAGAGCTTGAGCTTCAACGCATGGTGGAAGGGCATTTTGCGAATGCCCGCCTGGCTAGCGACCGGGGTTCAAGCAGAAAATCTGTCGCCAAGCACCTAACGGTATGTTCCGGCAGCAGCAGCGGTCCTTGAGAGCCAGTGAAATAACAGGCAAAATGAGACTAAACAGGTATGTCTCAAGGTGATGGGCGCAGTGAGTGTGCAAAAAAGAATCTCTTACATGATTATTTTTGACATACCTGGCGACTAAACAAAGATGTTTCGCGGTACTCCTATCTGTAGACTCGTCAATTATCAATGAGAAATTTGTCTGTCGAAGATCTTCACAAAGAGTAATAAAGTTTTCTTGTCTTATGCCTGTTATAAAGAAAAGTTCTAATTCTGTAAATTTAATAATTATTGTATGTATTAGGTTGTTACATTTATAGTTTCATGATAAAATTTTAGTAATAAATATTTAAATTAAGGAAACAGAAAAGTGGCGATTCTCCAGGTGGGGAAGAGAAGCTTCCACACGCCTAACCTAACACTACCTATCTAAATAAGGAGGCTTCAAAACACAAATAAAAACAGTAGGTATGGAGCGTTCAATTAGTTCAAATAATAATTTATTTTCCAAACATACACACAATTGTTATTGAAAAAGTAGGCTATATCAGTCCAGAACACATTTCATAACAATAGGGGTTGCTCGCTAGCACCAGGAATAGGAGGTATATTAAAATTTAAAACATTTCAAAAATATGCCCAGAGCGAGCGAGCAGCACAGAACTAATTATTACATAAAATTGCCTCAATTATAATTTCTGTGTGCTAGCAACGTAGATCCACTTACAATTAGTGCCCTAGATTAGAATGCTTTAATATATAGGTGAATTATATTAATAAACCAGCTTGCTCAAGAAAATAAGTTATCTCAGGGGAAAAATCGTGAGTCGCATAAGGTGAAAGATGAATTCCGTTACTAAAAATAGAGAAAAGGGCGCCACCCGGCTATATAAAACCGGGAAAAGATATAAATACCGGATCGGTGCGACGGTATACAGCCTTGGGGTGAAATTACTGCATTGGTCAGCAGCCCTACTGCATCAGGGACGCAAAGCAGAGCGCTGACTGCTCAAACCGTTCGCTGGGGCTGTCTGCCTGAGCTGGGGGGCATGGTAGGTGGTTATTCGTCAACCCCTAATAACCGTGAAGTTTTCCCCTCCTAACCAGGAACCTCCTGGAAAACGCAAGGGTGAAAATCGTACCTGCCTGTGAAGGGCATATATAAAGCGTTGACATCAATATCGCAAAAGAGGGGGACCGGTCGATTTGGCGTGGGTGGCTAGCCCACGTGGTGAAGATGCAGGCGGGCGCAGCTTTAATTCACAGGAAAATACGGAATTTCGCTCGCAATGACAGGGCCAATATCCATACATTTGGCACTTGGTCACTTGAGAAAGCCCGCATACTCGGGCTTAGCGACGGTGCGGGCCCAGGGACCACGCGGTCTAAACCTCGGAGAGCCTCACTAGATAAATTCACGAGACGAAGCACTGGAATTTAGCCCGGCGTTGTAACCTATAACTTCGCACGAAAACACTGCACCGAAAATATTCAATCACTTTATTAACCTTTTGGGAGGTTGGAAGGCGCTTGTAGCGTTCTGGTGACATCACGTCTCACACTGGGAAAGTCGCCTCCTAGGACTTTATTTCAGCTGGGATGTATCGTCCAGAATCTTAGTTGAGCGCTGTCCTGGTGACGGTCCCGCCCTCGCAGCAGGCAGCGTCTTACATGGGTTGCTGGGCGAAAAAGAGTCAAAAACTGCTCTTCCGCCGTATTGACGGGGCGACGACACTTTCTCGAACATTCGTCGAGGAAGGGGCAAAAACAAAGTTAATGCCACTTACCGATAAACTTTCAGATAAAAATATGCCTTATTAATCTGCGCCTAGGGATGCCAGGATTGCTGCAATGAAATACCCATTTCCTATAGAGAGGGCCTCCTCAAAAAGAAGGGGAAATCCTAACTTCGTGTCACTGCGCTAGGAGCAATAGTGGACGTCGCCAAGCAGGGTTTCACTTCCGCCATCGTCCTGGAACGAGCCTAAGCAGGGACAAGGCGCTAAATGGGCAACAGAACCTCAGTTTACTCAAATGGAGACCAAAAGTATACACTACCGGGGCTCCTACATTCAATGCGATGACGAACAACCCGTTCCGCTTCGTGCGAGGTGAGATTCAACCGCGACGGAATTTTTGGTAATAACAACTATGGTATAAAATAAAACATCCCCATACGGTCTCCACCCGTTAAGTGAGAAAATTCAATTTTCTGGCAACACACTGCCATTACTTATCATAATTTCGAAGGTCATAGATTAGTTGACGTTCGATGGACATTCCGCTTTGCGCAGAACAGATTAAAAAGAAAACGGGGAACGTTCAAGACCTTGAAAAAAAACCGTAACAAGGTAATAACAAGTAACATATAGGTAGGCAACTGTGTCAAATAAAACATGTATTTATTCTGAAGGACAGCATAGAGCAAGTTGGTATAACAATATAAAATTACTCGTCCAACTGAATACATAACTTGTACGAATAAAATTGTTTAGCCGAGAGTTGTATAACCTTTTTAAAAACCTTTAGTTGTTATGGTACTTTTCAGTTTTGATATTAGATTTGGGCTAAAAATGACATAACAAATTACAAATCTAACTTCTAGGTAATATTCCTTTTCAATTTCATTTAGAATATGAAATTAAAACAGAAAATTATGACATCAATTGTCACTTTAACGCTTGTCATTCTTGAGATTTATTTCTACATAACTATAAACCTTATTAGCAAATATATAAAATTATAACAGATAAATACGACATCAACTGTCACGTTGACAGTTTTCACACGTATGGCTACGGTATTGGTTAGTGAGGTTGCCTAAATGCTTTCTATAGCGCGGTTTACGCCATTAATAAATGCATACAATTTAATATTTCTCGAGCCGCGCCGCTTCGCTGCCGCACTGTGCCGCAGTATTTTGCATGTCCTGGTTTGTGACAATAGTGGCAAATTAATTTCTTGTAAGAACTTGCAAAAGGAACCTCATTGGATGATACTATTTGATTTACTGCATCTCCGGAATTCTTCCTATAGCAAACGTGCTCGAACAGTCTCGCTACTCAAGCCACCAGAAGCACAGCTTGCGATCCTGACCCCAGACCTCATAATTCTTTGATAGTCCGCTTATTAAAATTTCTGCAACCTCTTGGTCATCGATGAACTTTCCTATATCACATAATAGTTCCACAGTAGTCATAATTCCATCAATATATGCACTCATGTTTTGGTAGTTACTATAATCAGCTCGATGCAACTGCCACAATAAAAATATTTATCTTCATATGCATTCTTTAAGTTAGACCAAGTTTCGTTAGCTTAATTGTTTTATGGAACCGGATTTCACAGCCAAATTAATGCGGGCTAAGCCATCTGATATTTATTGCTGTCGACTGGTTCGATTGACTCAAAAATAATTCTCTTAAATATCAACCATACGCAATTGAAATTTCCACACATGTTAGTTGCGCTCGCTATCCAATTTATCAACATTGAACGCGGCAGGAGGCCGAAGCTGCCCGTTCCCATTCATGTCACACACCATTGCTGTTTATGAATATCCTTCAAGCATCGATCCGGTTATGAATTAGTCACTGCTGAGGTTTGAATTTTTTTTAATACATCACATTGGAAGCATATATATGTTACTATATTTCCCCCACAAAAAAAAAACATAGATTTAATTTCTATTCAGGCGATAGGGCACGTATATAATTATCAGTTCTAGTACATAAGTTAATATTTATTGTGACAGACAAACGAGGGACAGTCAGAGTGAAAAACAGAGTATAGAACATAACATCTTAGAAAATAGCAGTGTGCGAGAGGGATTGCTGGCTATCTTACCTAACTTTTCTATATTAAAAGTAATGCGAGAGTAACCTGTTGCACACAGCCTCGTTTCTACAGTATACGCTGTCTGTTCAAAAAGTATCGCGAATTATGTATTTTTTCAAAAAGTATTTATTTATTCATGAATATCTATTTTGTCTCCTTCAAATTAATCCTCCTCGGATATATTGCACTTGTGCCAACGTTTTTTCCAATCCTCGAAGCACTAAAAAAATCAATTTTCGTGATCTTCTTCAGCTCCATCTACGATGCCGTCTTTTTCTCCGCCGTCTAAAACTTTCTTACTACATTTAAAATTTCACCTACACAAAATAGGTAGTTAATTTTTACATAGTAGGTTTACATAATACAAAGTAGATTAATATTTTCATAGTCGGTATATATATTTAGTACAAAGTCCAAATAGGTAGCCTTTCATATTACTTAAATTTAAACAGATTAACATTATAAAAATTCTATCAAATTACAAGTATTCTAGTTTTTTAGTTTAACAAAACTTTCATTTTAAATGTTAGGTATGAATGCTGAGAATATAATAATGCTTTAGTAAACATATCTGCAATGTTTTTGTGACTTTGTATATATTCTAGTGTTAACAGTTTTTTACATAGTATATCTTTAATGAAATGTGCTTTAACACGTTAACTGCCATGTCAGGCACCGGTGCTTGACAGACATGGTACCTGTTAAGGCCATGTCAGTCCCGGGTGACTGACGACACAGTATGTAATTTAAATGATCTCAGGGAGCTGTCCGGCACGTTTTGCTCGTTATTATCTATTAAAATTGACTGACAAGGCCCAGGAAAAACTATATTCAACATGGCCTTACGTTTTTATATTTAGAACTGGATTTATTTAGGTTTTATTGGGAAAAATAAAATACGACACAATGAAAGTATAAAAACTTTTTATTGTTTGAAATAATCGGGCTTATACAGCTAAGAAAATTAAAAAATATATATTTAGAGTAATGTGCCAGTCAGAGAGGCCAAGAAAAAGTTACATTTTTTTATGTTCTTCGTTGAAACAAGAAAGGCAAAAATGTGGTTCATTAGGGCATTGTGGGCAATAAGTATTTACTTGCTTAGTCTTCTTTCTAGCATAATTTCTGTCTATTGTTTGAACATTTACTTTATAACACCGTGAACAGTACTTTCTAGATTTTTTAACAGGCCCTTCTCTCTTTTTCAGCTCATGCTTTTGCCTTCTATTTCTTGTCAATGGCATGTTAGGATTACAGTTTTCTTTGCCCGATTCTGTTAGATATTTGCACAACTTTTTCCTATATTCTACTATCCCCATTTTAGACTTCGTGGTCTCATTATAAATTATGTAAGAATTAAGTAAAGCAGTGTTCAACAACAATTCAACAGCAAGTTTTCTGTACCATTTTACAGTTTTTCTCAAAGGTGTTGAGTATGCGATCATCTGATCAGATAGGTCTACAGAAGATTTTCCATTATTGTAATCCACTACAATTTTTGGCTTTATTATTTCTTTTTCTCTTTTGTAAGTCCTTGTAAAACCAATAGAATGTTTTGTAGACAGTAAATAAACATCCCTTTTATCCTTCCATTTCATGCATGTCATGCCATCTTCATTTTCTTTAGCTCTAAACTCTCCTTTTTTTATCTTTCCGTTTATAACATCTTTAGGCAAATATTTTCTATTTTTACGTAAAGTACCCACAAGATGCGTTTCTTTGTCCAATAATTTGCGTCCCAGATCGATGCTGGTATACCAATTATCGGTATATAACGTATGACCTTTTTGAAGATATCCTTCCATAAGTGACATCACAACATTGGTTGGGGTTGTAGTTTCAGTCTCGCCTTTCTTTCCCGCGTATATTTGAATTCTGTTTGTGTACCCTGGGTTACTACACAACTTGAAAACTTTAATTCCATATTTGTGCCTCTTCAATTTGATATATTGTCGGAATATAATGCGTCCCCGAAATGGTACCAGAGACTCATCAATACATAGATTTTCTTGAGGATAGTAAAATGTTTCAAAGTTGAGATTCAAAGTATCGACCAATTCACGTATTTTGAACAGACGATCGCCGTATCTCTGGTTATCGTTGTTAGAAAAATGTACCATTCGTAACAAAATTTCAAACCTGTTACGAGACATAACTGTTCGCGGGAAAGATTGGCAAATCAAGGTGTCTGTTGACCAATAATCGGCTAGCTTAGGCAATCTAACTATACCCATAAATAATATTAAACCAAAAAACCTTTTGATCTCGTCTTGGTTTGTGTCGGACCAACTAAGCAATCGCGATCCTCGTTTTATTAGATTTTTTGAATTAAGTTTAGTAATTGTCTGAGCAGCAAATCGGTTAGTTTCTATAGCTATATCATGAAACACACTATCCGGAACTAACAGAGAATAAAAATCCTCAGGTTTGGATTTTGCCATCATATTTCTCAAACTATAAGGTTTCAAGCCAGGGCACTCTGTGAAAGGTATAATTCTTCTTTGCTTACCCGCTGGTTCATACCATAAATCGGTCTCAAGCCTAGTGCTAACCTGCTGTTCAGGGTTTTCATCTTCGTCGTCACTTTCTATCACATACCGCCTCTTTCTGTTTCCTCGCCTATGCAAAATTACTTCTGTATCGTCACATATTTCACTACAACATGAAGTTTCTAATAGCGGGGGCTCTCTTTGAGTCAGTTGTTTTTCTAGTTCGTCAATTGCTTGCAGATCTACCAATGATAATTCAAAATCACACGTATTATCAATAATTGACATGATTACAATAGCTATCGTCACATAAAAACTCAAATAAACACAAAAAACTAGAGCGATGGGTTCGCGTACTTACTTCCGCAACTAATTCGAAGTGACTAAATAAACACAGTAGGTACATACGCATGGCACGCGCCGGACAGGTTGCAACCTGCAAGGAATGAACTACGACATGCGTAGGTACTTTTGTTCAAACGGCCGAGCGCTGCACCGAGTGTATTTCCCGCGCAAATAAATTGGCGGCCGGCGGACGGTGCCTGACAAAATGCTTGACATGGCGCAATAGCTATGTTTTGTTTCGTTTGGGCCTCGTCAGACACATATGCCTGACATTTTTTTTTTTTGCTTTATTTTACATTATAATCACCGGAAACAAATTAAAATAGTCATATAATGTGATTTACTTCAATATACAACCAAAACACAAAAACAAAAAAATTCCGTCATCAAAATTTTACTATGGCAGTTAACGTGTTAATGTCGATATGTTTAGATCGCTTACTGTTTTCATAGCTTTCTATCAATCGCAATGTACTTTGATTGTCTATCAATAATTTTGTACTAATGTGTCTGGAATGAAGATTGGACAAAACCCCCTGTAAATTAACTATTTCACAGACTGTCTGAGCTCCAGCTAAGTACTCTGCTTCAGCTGTGGATAAAGCGACACAAGCTTGCTTTTTAGAGTACCAAGATATTAACTTACCACTATAGAAGACAGCACATCCGCTCGTACTCTTCCTGTCTGCCTCGTCTGATGCCCAGTCTGAATCTGAAAATGTTGTCAAATTTTCATAATTATTTCCTTGTCTCTGATAGGTTAAGTCAATATTTTTGGTTCCCTTTAGGTAGCGTAAAATCCGTTTTCCTGCTTTCCAAAGACTTTCAGTCGGTTTATCTAAAAAGCGACTCAAGTATGAAACAGCAAATGTAACATCTGGTCTACTGTTTGATGAAACAAACAATAGTGATCCAATCAACTCTTTATAAGGTACATTTATTATATCTTCCTTTAAATCTGCGGTCAATCCTGCTTCCATGGGTGTATTTGCTTCTCTACATTCTGTCATTCTAAATTTCTCTAAGATTTTCTCAATATGTGATTTTTGATTTATTTTTATTCCATTCTCAATTTTCTCTATTTACATTCCCAAAAATTTCTGTATTTCTCCTAGATCTTTAGTATTGAACTCATCATAGAATATCTTCTTTATTTTCCCTACTTCTTACAATTTTCCTGTCAGTAAAATATCATCGACAAATACTAGTAATGTAAAATTACTAGTATTTGTCGATGATATTCATTATAATACAGGCATAATCATGACCTGACCTTTTTAATCCAGCCTTCATCATCACTTTATTAAATTGAATATTCCAGCACTTTGGGCTTTCTTTTAATAAATTGGCATCGTCCTGGACCACCATGGCCTAGTTATGAATGAAATTCTATTGTTATCATTATCGCCGATGCCAATGGGTTAATCCATATAAGCTTCTTTTCAGTTTCAAAACTTTTTTTTTTATGCTTAATAGGTTAGCCTTTGACCACTATCTCACCTGATGGTAAGTGGTGATGTGGTCGAAGATGTTGTTCAAGCTATCCTAGAAGTACTGGCTCTCAAGGACAGCTGCCGGAACACACTCTCATTTCTCCTCAGAAGCTGGTAACCCCATTAATTTCAAACTGTGTCGGTTTAAATGACCCAATCGCCTGTGCCAAAGGTTTCTGTCCAAATCCTTACTAACCATACCTTCATATGTACCTAATTGAAAATCAATTGTATATAACCGCGTATTCAAAGTACCTTGGACTGTAAAAATGACCTCTTCAAATTGATACAAACTTTTCATGAAATTTTACTTCAAATCCTTTCGCTGATAATTGTCTCACTGATAACAAATTATATGAAATATTTTCTACAATTAAACATTCAATAGTTATGCACTCATTTTGCCAAGTTACACGTATCTTACCCTTTTCTTTCCATAATAAATACTCACCGTTAGCTACATAAATTTTTGTTTCTTTACATTCTTGTACATCAAACATACTACTTTTATAAAAGCTTTTGATCAAGTGTTCGGTTGCTCCTGAGTCAATAATAAATTTGATATCACCTGAGTTTAAACTGTCACTATACTTTTCCTCTTCTTTTCCTCGAAATGCTGTAAATAATGTCTCGTCTACTGTCTCCTCCGTAGCAACAATTTGCTCCAGTTCCTCGTCCTCGCATGGGTGGTCTCCGTGACCATGCCCTTCTCCTGTACAATTGTCCTCGTCCATGATTAAATGTTTGTCCTTGTCCGTGATTATGTGTTTGTCCTTGTCTTGTACTTTCTGTGTTTTTATTTGCTTTGCATTGATAAGATTTATGCCCCTTCTTCCCACAGGTATAACAATTAAAAGTTTGCACTGTAGTTGAGCTGTCATACTGATCCTTATTTGTTTATTTAATTTCAGCATCTAATAAATGAAAATCTCGATTTTATAAAATCTATGTTGACACTTTTATCACTTGATATTGTCTCAATGGATGTTATCACTGCTTCATATTCTGGAGGCATTGCAGCCAGCAACTTTATCTACCTCTTCGATTTTACTATTAATGGCACATAATTGGCCCACTATTCCATCAAACTCCATAAAAAAATCATGCAACTTTGTGCCTGTTTTACATTTGAGGTTAATTAATTTACGGCGCAGATGCAATTTGTTTGATACACTTTTCCGTTCGAATTGCTTTCCAAGGCGTCAATCATTTCCATGGCTGTAGTACTATTATTCTTGACAATTTCTTGATATTTACCGCTTAAACACTGCACGATGAGACACTTTGCTTTAGTGTCAGATTTGGCAAAATCTTCTTTTGTTATAGGTTTTGTCAATGGCGTGGTGCACTTCTTTATCCTGCAATATCAGACCCATCCGAAATTTCCAGTTCGAAAACGAGTCACCCTCCCGCAGTATGGGCAACGCTAGTAATTTCTCCATGTTTAATAATGCTCTTATGACAATACACTTGCTTTTATAAATGCACGCCGGCCGGTGAATCGCAAGACGCCGCCAGACGGGACACGTACCGTGATTTTTCTGTTAGCTGTTGTTATCCGTATTTTAACTCTTGTTTGTTGTTGTTGCGCAGTGGAAGCGTGCTGTTGGCTTTCCATTAATTGCGAAGGACGGCTTGTACTTATTTGTAATATATTTACTTCAGGAGACGAGAAAAAACGCCATGTTGGTTTCACATCTTTTTTTTATTATTATTCCCAAAGATAACAGTATATATGGTGCTATTAGTAGAGACTCTTTTCGTACATTGTTAAAGCCGTTTTAGGTGGTGGCAGAATACAAACCACGTCTTCTAAATAAACAGTTCACTCATCTTTGGTATTGGGCTAAACAAACTTCCTGGTTCCCGATTTCTTCTCAGAAAAAAAACTTTATATTCTGTGGGGTTATAATTTGTCACCACATGGCCAACATAATGTAAAATAGTATTTATTTTATCAAATTTCACCAGCACAAATCTTTCTTTCTTTATGTTTATAGATGTAACTGGAGTCTCGTTCTCAATATGAGATTCTTCCATTTACTTTCAATAGGAGAACACGAATGTTCCCTTAAAGTCATGTCAGTTTCGTCCTCAATATCAGTGTTTGCAGTTTTCTTTTGTCTTTTTGGATTAGTAGCAGTTTGTTGATTTTAATCAGATAGTAATTTAATTGTAGCGCATGTCATCTCTTTATGCTTTTGTTTTCTTTCTTGTTCTTGTATCGTCATCTTTTTTGTTTTCTCTATTTCTTCAAGTGTATATCTGTGTAGATTCTAAATTTTTTGGCAGCTAGCCTTTTGTCGACTTCTAGTGCATACTTTTATCTGCTTTAGGGTACGGTCGAATAAATCCTAAATCCTAGTTATTCCTACAGCTGATGAAGATGGCAAATCCAATAGCTGTGACATAATGGAAGGTTATTCAGGTAGTGATCTTGATAGTGGCTCTGTTAATCAACAAATTAATCTATACTTATTATAAAACTGTAACAGGTCCAATTCGTTACATTGAAGATATTTAAAAAAACAATTGAATGCACTCTGTAGCTGATAACTAACTAAACTGTATTTTTTTTATTTTATTCTGTCTGTATCCTGACCGCGCATCACGCCAGCACTACTGAATGAATTTCAATGAAACAAAAAAATGATTTAAGTTCATACTATGAGGTAGGACATTATATTAATCTCGAAGTTCAGCACGGTTCCCTTGGGAAAGGGGAGAAAGTCAAAATGTACTCTCAGTTGTAATTTACTAACGCATAGTCCGATTTCAAACATTCTTTTTAGTAAGAATAGTGGCACTATGAAGATTGTCCCGTAAATAGTTCAGTTTTTTTATTGCTAAACTTTTGACCCCGATCTCACCTGGTGGTAAGTGACGATGTGGTCGAAAGTATTAACAGGCTTAACCTAGAATTACTGGCTCTCAAGGACAGCTGCCGGAACAAACCGTTCAGTGCGAGATTTTTTTGAGGGTGATCGTTTGCCAGGCGTTCATTCGCAAAATGCCCTTCTACCATGCGGTGAAGCTCAAGCCCGCGGCGGGATTCAAACCATGGATCTGCTGCGTTGCAGTCCATAGCCTTCACTGCTTCAAAAGTTTGTAAGTTCATAATTGCATTGTAAAATTGGTGTTCAATAAAGAGTATGTACATTGTATTGTAAGTCATCGATTTTGTGTGTGAATTACGGACATCACAACCTAAATATTATGTTGCATATTACTTGAAACCCGGAATATACAGGAACCTTTGAATGTACGGTTCATCTTAAGCTGGCACTCGCACTAAACTCTTACACTTAATAAATGATAAGTCTATTGTCAAAGTCGGATCACTCCAAAAGCTGTAAATAAATGCAACCCCGCCACAATTATAAGAACACATTACTGAAATTGCATACTTTATGCAGGTTTGTCTAAAACAGGAATATGAACAACTTCAAATACGAGGGTAAACTTTAAATCATGAAAAAAAAAAAGCTTTTATACACTAAGAGTCCATTGGGGCTCCAGCTAAGGTATGAAACAACTGTGTATTTGATTACTTCTCATTCGGCTTAGCTTCCTCAGTCTCTTTATTGACATTTTGTTGCAATCTTAGTACATCATATTATTTATGGTTTTTATTACTCAATCAATATTTTTTATGCATGGGCATCTACAAAAATACCATTATATTATTGGAGAATTTTGAGATTAATTCGCTAAATATCAACTAGAGTCTATTTACTTAACTGAGAGGCAAAATGGCTCAAGAGGGCAAAGCTTGCCTTGCTAAGATAATACTCTAAAATCTGGAATATCGCCGCAATCAGTTTTTTTAAACTATATATATTTTCAGGATACATTTCGCAGACTGCGGAATGGAACTGTACAATCTATTATATCAGGAGAGCATCGGCGAAAAGACGCCGTTTACAATCTAAGTTCCAAAGACACGTACAAAGTTGAAAGTACATTGTTTCAATATTTATTGTGCAAACCGCAAAGGAACACCCTGAGTTACCTACTGTCTTCTGGAAAATACAACCTGGGAGTTTTCAAATCCAAAGTAAAAAGCTGTTTTTTGATATATGTTTTACTAAGAGTGCTCCACCGCAGAACAGAGCGTTGCTTAATATGAGATAAACAGTGGTCAAATGTGAATATTTGTTCATGGTAGAATAGTCTGCATGGATGGCAATAGCGAGCGAATTCGCAGGTACTGCTAGTTTAAAATAAAAATATCTGTTAAAACTATATAAAACTGGATATTTCTATTTCGAGTAAAACTTACTGATACAAAACTTATTACAACGTGAATCAAAAAATTACTAGACGGAGTGAAAACACATAACGGCTTTTTCCAGCGAAGCCGGCGGCCACACTGCCCCGCCACCCCGCGGTTAGGCCGCGTATGAAAAGGACTCGCGCACAAATACCAACGCTTCGAAGTGTTTAGTATTGTGGTTATGACTACTGTAGAATGCTCCCGCTGTACGAATCCTACCTGCTCTCCCCTATAAAGATGAAAATAATTCAATTTATAATGTCTTGAGTATGAATAAATTAGATAGTATGTTTAACGACAATGATAAAAATGTGAATGTAAAAGTAAAAAGTACGTAAGTAGTTAAATCTAAACTTGATGCGGCTTTGTTTTCGATTGCTATTAGTGATGAAGGCCGGAGTCGAGCTTAGCCCATAGTATTCCTCAATTTTTTTATGATTTTTAATTTACTAAAATGATCGTTCAGCTTCTGCAGGAATTGTATGTAACAGTAGCATTAATACTTCTGCTAGGTCACATTCCAACACTGCATATTTGCTCATTATTTCTTTACTCGTACAGAATTGGTGAATAGTCCATGTAGTCCGGTCAATTTAGACATTCAAAGCTACATAAATTCCCAACAAGCTGAAAATCAGTAAGATTGTTTAAAATATGATTAAAAATAAAATTTGAAAGTTCCCCATCTTTCCCCTGTATGGAAAAAAAATATTCAAGGTCAAAGGTCGAAAACATTAGTTTTTCGCAATTTTCACCAAAACGGCAAGATAAAAACATTTCAGATAAAAATTGTAGATCATAAAATTATATACAAGAATGTGTCAATACTTTTTTTTCTACGAGCCACCGTTTTTGAGATAATACGATTCAAAAACACTGCACAACTATAGAGTAGGCAGTAGGGAAAGTACCTAAATCCGTTGCAGGTACTCGGAAATGGTCTTAACTCTTAAAATGTCTTCTAGGTAACAAATGCAAGTTTTGATTTAAATAAATAAAAAAACAATTTTTAATGGTATACAAGGTATTATCCAAAGTTTCATAAGAAATGGTTTCCTCGATATTTTGACCATAATTGTGTCTCCTGTAATTGACACATATATATATGGATAAATGAAAAAATTAAAACCTTTAATGTAATTCTGCTAGTAGCGACCGTCAGGAAACAACACTACTATTATGTTACCATCAGTTGTTAATTAATCCTCAGCGACAAAGTAAATGCTTTATCATTTTTATTCTTTTTTATTTGGATCTGACTCTAAAAATCTATTTGGGCACATTTTCGTTACACTGGAGACAAATTTTGCGACCCAAGAGACTAAATGAAATACTTATAACTATAGTCTGGGTAAGCTAAAAATAGAAACCAAGTTTTCTCTGTTTTCCTCGCCTTCTAAACAACTTTGTATGTCATTGACATCATTGATTGATTTTAGAGGCAGGGATATCTCATCTGGTAAAGTGGTTTAATTGGTAGTTCTTGAAATTCTCAATAGAATATCTTCTTGTGTTCTCTTTATTTCTTTAATATTAGTTGTGATATCTCCAATATATTTTGCAATGAGATCTAAAACAATAACTATTATTAATAGGTATACGTTTCTAAAGTAGATACAAATGTAATTCAAGATCTGCCCATTCATGGTTTGAACATGAGCATTTTGAGAATGCTCACTTCGTTAGCTACCACCCTCTAATAACAAATCTGTTGGTGAGGCACCTAACCAGGTGATAATTCACAAAACGCAGAGATATACAAAACAATGGCAAGATTCAAGCCATGGCCTTGCTGCATAGCAGTCATTACCACTGACCCATATTATATTTACCTAAAGAATTGTTATTTTTTTGTAATATTGTTGGATCAAACTCCAGTACTGCTGGTGTCGGTGGAGTTGGGTTACGTGAAGATATTGGAGAATCTATAAAGAGAATACAAATGTTATTGCAGATGTCTCCTAAAAACACTTGAATAATTTGAAATCCTAAATTTTGTTTTTTTACATAAGGTGAAAATATTTATTTAATTTATATTTTATGGAAGAAATTATATAGCTATTAATAAAATGCCTATATTAAATTCCTTTAAAAAAAAAACTGGCAGTGGTGGACTTTGATTGATGCGTGGGTGTTTTAAACACTTAGTCGTGTTTTCGTTCTGTCAGAACACTTGCAGCCGCAGATTGTAGGTCGATATGTATATCTGCTATAAAGTAAATTTATAATTATTTCACAGGGATACAAAATAAAAGAAGTTTATATAACAATTAAAATAAACTCATTTCATTCAAGAAACATAACTTCAACTGAATTTATATTGTTCAAGAATAGATCAAACAGTGCAAGAAATAATTCTTGAATTATGTCTAACAATCAAGATAGGTATATCTTATGATAAGTTAACACCACTTTATTTTAGCCACAGGCCTTGAATACTAAGTTTCCACAAGTCGCCAACTACATTTAGTATCCTAATACGTTGCTGAGCTGAGTACTGAAGTACATATCTTATCTTCTATAGGTACCTAAGTTACAGGTACAAATCACACTAATATCTCTTTACTAATATATGTTTATGAAGCAGTGATGGTTCAGTGGCATTGGCTATGGACTGCCGCGCAGCAGGTCCATGGTTCGAATCCCGCCCAGAGCTTGAGCTTCACCGCATGGTGGAAGGGCATTTTGCGAATGCCCGCCTGGCTAGCGACCACCCTCAAGTAGAAGTAGTACATTTTGTATAACATTCTGATCCATGGGTTGTATACACGCCGTGGTATTAGGTGGCAGGAACATTGCAAAAATGTTGCCATCTTCAGTTATGAGTTCTTCAGCTGATGGATGACCGGGACAATTATCCAGCAGTAACAATGCCCGTGTTGGTAAGTTCACCGATAAAAGGTGGCGTCGGACCGCAAGTACAAATTCCATCTTGAACCATTCAAGGAACAAATCTTTAGTAACCCAAGCATTTTTCTGTGCTCGATAACATATTGGGAGATTTGTTGATTTAAAAGCACGCGGGTTTTTCGCTTTTCCTACAACTAGCAATTGAAGCTTGTGAGTGCCAGCTGCATTAGCACACGGCATGAATGTGATACTCATCTTCATCATTTTTCTCCCGGAAGCGGACTGCTCATCACCAGAAGCTAAAGTATGATCGGGCAACAATCGCCAGTATAAACCAGACTCATCTGCATTGTAAATCTGTTCTGCTGTTAGGTTTTTTTCTCTAATAACTTTCTGAAACGGTCTGATAGCAGCTTCATCGCTTGATAGTTTTTCACCGGCCATTTTCAAGCGTCTTATTCCATGGCGTTTTTTAAAGCCATCTAACCATCCCCTACTTGCATTAAAGCTGGTACTCGAGTTAGTGATCTGGCGATGGAAAATACGGACTTTCTCGCAAAACATATCACCACTTATTGGAACATGTAATCGCCTTTGTTGCAAAAACCATGTAATCTTGTCTTTGTTCTTCTTTATATCGCCCACCGTTGACCTGCCTATATCGAACTTCCGAGCAATGCAATGGTAGCTGTCGCCATTGTCAATCATCTCTATAATTCGTACTTTATCTTTTAAAGTTAATGTCGAATGTTTACGCCGGGGCGGCGCCATTTTGTGAAACGCGATCACGAGAGCGAGAATAACACAGTAGGTACGTATGAACAAACAAATCGACTGATGACGAACAACACACTAACTCGACGCGGGCGCGGGTGGCGTGATGTGAAAATCCCCCCGCTTCCCCGTGCACAAACCTGCCTGCGTCCGGATTACAGCGATCACCGAACTAGAGGGGGTCCGGATTAGCCAGGCCCTACTGTATTGATTTCCAAGATAATTGAGATATTTTACACATTAAATCGCAACATGAACATCTGTTTAAGTACTATTTTTTGGAATTACGTGTAAGCAGTTTACTATGTTAATTGGTCTGATGACACGTATCTTAAACAGCATTAATCACTTTTTATTTTGATTTTCTTCACTTCTTGAGCACATCAAATACTTTTTTTTTGTAAACACTGACATCTTTTGAGTTATTTGAGCACTTTTATGACATCGTAAAACACGCAGAAATAATTGTGGTGGTTCAAATATACAGAATATAACACACAAGCCTTATAAACGTTGTCGAAAGTCAAAGTGTCCAATCACTAGTTATGTCCAACCACTAGTACGTTACCCTACACATCGTCATTTCTACAGCCTAAAGAGCTATGTTTACATAAGGGATAAATTCGACCTTTGCTTACCACATGTGAAAGCTTTACGCAAATGGTATTCAAATAAATGTTATTTAATAATTTACAGCATCTGTATATTTGCAGCTTAATGATTTTGTTAATGGTAATCATAATACTTAGTAATGGTAAGTTTTATTTTATCTTATTACGATGAAGTTATAGTAGTTTGACTTTTAAAGTGCTGTACTATTTTAGATCTACAATAAATGCATTTGACTTCAACTTTGAATGAGTTTTATTTTTAACAGATCAAGAAAGGGAGCAGGTAATAATAAGGTCGTATTCATGTTATGATATTTGGTTTGATTTTCATTTGAAAACATCGTATTTTGTTTGAAAGGATATAATTTAAGATTCATCTCATTGATATTTCATTATAATCAGTTAAGTAGTTTGGTTTTTAAATCATAATAAATAGAAAATTAAGTTTTTCAAGTTTCTAAATCTAAATTGCATATTTTGCATTTCTGTGATTTCATTGTTGTTTAAGATCATAACAACAGTCTCCATGAACTATATAGGGCATAATTTCAAACGCATGTGTCCTAAGATTGAACGAGTAAGACTGTCGATAGTATTACGCTCGCGTCATGACATCACTGTGTCACTCACACATTTACATTTCATATTTTGTTACACCATTTATCCATCACTGTTGGTCTTGTACATCCTAAGCCGATAGTTGGGGTTAAAAGTAGTTTTTTTTAATCTATGACCTACTGGAAATATCACCCTGTTTCGTTTGATCTACGAATTCTGACCTACCCTGTATATACATAACGCAATAATAACTAAAATGTATCCTTTTGTATCAAATCAGTCTATCGCAGTTCACTGGACATAGCCAACGGCCCATAAGCCAACGGGGTAGTAATAATAACAGCCTGTAAATGTCCCAAAAATGCAGGACAAAGGTCTCTTCTCATAGTAAATAAATAATAATATTTTTTTATCTTCCTACTTTCCGAACAACTTAATTTGTGTAAAATAATAACAATTTTATGTAATAAAAACATTTATTCATTTCTGGACAAAGTTAACTTATTGAAATAGTTTCTTTAAACTATTTCAATAAGAAACTTTATCACAGTTTTTTTTGCTTGATATCGGAATCTTATATCAATATAGGCTTTTATTACAGATTTAATAAGCAACAGCCTGTGGTTGGTGTTATGCTCCATGTTGAGCGGCAAGTATAATATTTTTTCACCGTCGTAATACTCCGTCAGAAACTTGAAAATGTATAAATAATGATTTTCTGGTTTCCCATGGTTTGTTAGGTGAGGTTTAATTAAATTTTAAAACAGAGTGAAGTTAAAACAGAGCACTTTGATTATTAAGAATTGTTTTAACGTCCTGTTTAATAGTCTGCACATCCGCTTGTATTTGCTGTATTTGTATATCTTGATTCAAGATCAAAATGCTTTGATTATCTATGTTTTCAGTGCTTAGGTTGATTTCTTCTGGGAAAGAGTTTGGTTCCTGATTTTGAAGTATATTTTGGGCTTCAACATAACTTTCGTCTGGGGTTACGGTTTCTTGTTGAGGCATAGTAGCAGCACTAGAGTCTTGGTCATTATACTGAAAAATTATTATGTAAATTCTGCATTAACGACAAATGTGCCATAACTAAAATTCAACGTCATCGAGGTTTAGTGCTGGCAAAGCCGCGGAGCGGAAAGCTAGTACTTTCCTGAATAAACTGTAAATAATTTACTACTGTAAAACTTAACTCTATCTATTCCTGCGCCATCTGATTAAAATACTCGATAGTTGGAGATAGCTGTTTTGTTCGAAAACGCTCATTATCCGTCTCGGTGTCGGAGCTATCACACATGGCGTCTATTTCAGATTTTGCGTCTTTAAAAGTTCTTAAATTTCTCCGTTTTACTATACAATTGATAGCTGTCCAAGTTGGGTCTGGATTACACTTTCCTTCAGTTTTTCTTGTTTATTTTTGGGCCACAACAAATTACCATTCTTTTCCCATTGATCGGGTACAGACGTCAATGTCAGTCTACCTCTTTCCATTGTCTGCACTACTTTAAACGGCATTTTGATCGTAAAAATCTGAAAGTGAACATGGTGTTAGATTAACGCGCTTGCATTTGACACCCCACACAACGACCTAAAAAAAGCTCTATTAGCTTCTCGACTTGACTTCCTGTAACAAGATCCCAAAGAAAAAAATATACATTTTTACAGTTCGATTCCGATTTTGTGTTACCATTTACTACAACTATTCCAACTTTCATTTGTCAACGCCAAATACCTGTCCTCTGAGAAAAACGGCTGTGACAGACGGGACGGAGAGACACCGAGGTGATCACATAAGATAGATAGATAGATAACTCTTTATTGACAACACCATAATAACAACAATAAACTTATTAGTAAAACATAAAATCAAGTGTATCAATGGGCGGTATTATCGCTTAGAGCGATCTCTTCCAGACAACCCATCAATAAGGGATATGGTCCAAATATTGGTCGGGGTGTCTTATGGTCTAAATAATTCAATACATAAAATAGTTAATGTTACTAAATTAATAACTAATTAAACAAAACTACATGACTAAATGAAAACACATATATAAAAATATATTTTAAGCATAAATACATATAAATATAATAAATACAAACATAAATACTACATAAACATACATAAATTTATTATTTATTAAATAGAACATAAACATATATATAAATATAATTACATATAATGTTGCTAACTATTAAACACATAATTAAATTAAAAATGAAGTTTTTACCATTGTGTCCATTATTATAGAAAGTTAGAGTAAGAGGTAATAGTTTTTGACTCGATCCTTGCACGTTTTATTTCTAGCGGTAGTGGATTCCAATTCTGACAGCTTCAGCGGCAAATGAATAGTGGTAGAAAGTAGTTTTAGTTGCAGGTTGTTGTAGCATTAAATTTTCTAATGACCGTAACGAAAGAGAATGGGTAGTATGAAGAAATTTAAATTGTTCCTTGAGGTAGCGCGGGGATAAAGGATGGAACAGGATACTGTAAAGGAGAGATAGTATATGAGCATTCCGGCGAAGACGAATAGGGAGCCACTTGAGCTTATTACGAAAATCGGAAACGTGATCATGTTTGCGTAAGCCATATATATAAATCTTATACAAAAATTTTGGAGACGCTCAAGTTTATTAAGTTGCTCTTCGGTTAGGTCAAGGTAGCAGACGTCAGCATAATCAAGAATAGAATAGAAGTTTCGAAGTCTCCGTAAGGATCCTGCGGATGTAAACATCTTACGGCTAGTGCTATTTGAGGATCCCATGTTAGGCTTTGGTCAATGGTTATACCCAGGTTTTTGACAGTTTTACTAAAAGGGACGGCCACTCCATCAAACACCAGACGCGGTAGTGAATCCCAATCTACCTTCGAAATTAAGCGAGAACTTCCTACTAAAATGGCTTGAGTTTTAAGTGGATTAACTTTCAGGCCGTAAGCTTTGCTCCATTTCATTTTTGCAGACAGATCTTCATGAGTTGCTTTTACTGCTTCATATAAGTTAAGCAATGTTGCTTGGCGGTATAATTGGAGATCATCTGCATATAGGTGGTAGGATAAAGAAATATTTTGAGATATTGAATTTATAAAAATAGAAAAAAGAAGAGGAGATAATACGCCACCCTGAGGTACACCGGCGGGAGTGTCACACCATGAAGAGAAACGATCTTCAATGCGAACTCGCTGTCGGCGACCGTACAGGTAAGAATGGAACCAGTCAATCACCGTTGGAGATATGTTGTTTGAGCGAAGAATTGCAAGAAGGATGTCAAAGTTAACAGTGTTAAACGCACTGCTAAAATCTAAAAGTATCAAAACAGTTAACTGGCCGTTATCCACCTCGACGTATATCGTCAGTAATTTTGAGGAGTGCAGTAACTGTGCTATGTCCTGGACGAAAGCCAGACTGCAAGGGGTTTAAAAGATCATTGTGAGTAAGAAATCTATTAATTTGGTTATAAGCTAATCGTTCAAGTACTTTCGATAGAAAAGGAAGAATTGAAATTGGGCGATATTCTGAGTGAGATTTGGGATTAGATATTTTCGGCAAAGGGATTATTTGTGCTTCCTTCCATAATAAAGGAAACTTACTATTTAATATGGAAAAGTTGAAAATATAACAAATTATTGGAAGAATAACGTCTGAAATAGGAACCAGCATGTTTCGGCTTATTCCATCAACTCCAACAGCATTAGAAGATATAGAAAGTTTGCTTTTCTTGACATCACAAGCGGTGAATTGACTAAAGACGAATGGAGAAAGGTCAGAGGCTGTAACGTTAGAAAGAAGATTTAAAGTATTATCTTTTGACGAATCATCTATATAAGACGATGAGACAAAGTATTGGTTCAATGAATTAATATCTAAATTTTTGGGAATAGAATCTTGGCGAGATTTACCTACCCCTAAAAACCTAAGAAACTTCCATACTTATATATGTATTCCGTTTTTCCTTTTTGGTACTGAACACTAATAACAAAACTTGAATTGAAACTACTGAAATAAATAAAACTTAATACTGGTATTGGTACCTAGAATAAAAAAATATTCACTAATATTTCAACTAAGCACGTGACTACGTCCTCACTGTTCAACAGATTCATTCATACTGCTCGCTCGCTCTAACCTAACACCAAATTAAAAGCGTACGCGCGGTAATTCCCCGTATTGTGTCGTAGATAGATCCTTAAGATTTTTTTATTATAGCTCAGATATCAGATACTTGTTTTTTTTTATATTAGGTCCTTACATATGAAATTGGCGTTTTTCGTACTGGCCACTTTAATCACGAATTTCTCCTCTTTGGTAAGGAATTCCAAATTCAAATTTGTACAGCTATAGACTCATGTATTTGTGCTTCGATGATCGTCATTCATTTGTTTTTTTTCTTCTGTTTTTTTCTGTTTGCGTCACTCATTTTACAAAATGGAAAACCTTAAATATCGCATTATTTACGAGTACGAGTTCCGCCGTGGCACTAGTGCTGCGGAAACAACTCGAAGGGTGAATGATGTGTATGGCGGTCGTGTTGCAAAAGAAAACACAGTTCGTTTTTGGTTCCAACGTTTTCGTTCTGGAAATTTCGACCTGCAGAACAAGCCCCGTGGACGGCCTGAGACTCAAGTTGATAATGAAGAGTTGAAGGCTATTGTGGAAGCGGATCCATCGCAAACCACGTCCGAGTTAGCTGCAGGCTGCGATGTTAGTGATAAAACTGTTTTAATTCACTTGAAGCAAATTGAGAAGATTAAAAAGCTTGAAAGGTGGGTACCTCACGAATTGACTGAAACAAACCGGCAAACGCGCGTCGACTGCTGCGTTACATTACTAAACCGGCACAATACTGAAGGTATTTTAAACCGAATCATTAACTGTGATGAAAAATGGGTTCTTTGCGATAATCGGAAGCGCTCAGCGCAATGGTTAGATCCTGGCCAGCCAGCCAAATCCTGCCCCAAGCGAAAATTAACCCCAAAAAAGTTACTTGTAAGCGTTTGGTGGACTAGTGCCGGTATTGTTCATTACAGTTTTTTCAAATCTGGCCAGACTATTACGGCTGATGTCTATTGTCAGGAATTGCAAACCATGATGGAAAAGCTAGCGGCTAAACAACCTAGGCTGGTCAATCGCTCCACGCCACTGCTGCTTCACGACAACGCTAGACCACACACTGCGCTACAGACGGCTACTAAATTAGAAGAGCTTCAATTGGAAAGTCTAAGACATCCTCCGTACTCCCCGCACCTTGCTCCAACAGATTACCATTTTTTTCGAAATTTGGATAACTTCTTGCAAGGGAAAAAATTCAACTCCGATGGGGCAGTCCAAATCGCCTTCAAAGATTTTATTGATTCCCGTCCGACTGGTTTTTTTAGTAAAGGGATCAATGAACTACCTATGAGATGGCAAAAGTGCATAGAAAATAATGGTTCATACTTTGATTAATTAAATATATTATATTAAAAAATATTCGACTTTTTGTTCCTCCCATACAAAACGCCAATTTCATATGTAAGGACCTAATATTTATACTGAATATTATGCTAGTTTCTAATAAATAACAAGGTAAAAATATAAGTATAGGTACTTTCACTTTTACTCACATAAAACTAGGTAATAATAAATATTGTGTTACGTAGTACATTTTCAGTTAGGTACTAGTTACAAATTTCACACTCGTCTCTCGGGTAGTGATCATAAACTGCGTAGGTAGAACAATTATCACACCAAAACCAATCTTGATTCAGCAATAATTTGATGTCGTCTCGATTCTTAGTAAAATGAAAATCTCTAGTGTTAGTAGCAACCATGCCTTGACAACCGGGACATGTGTCCGATAACAGGAAATGTGTAACACTCCAAGGCCATTTTAAGTTCTTTAGAGATCGGAAATCATTTTTTGTTAAAAAACGATCGATATCCAGGAGTATCACCATACTTTTATTTCGATCGTTGGCAACCTGAATATAATAATTAGATATTAATTATAACACAACCATTCAATTAAATTAAATCAATGTTTTAACTAATGTTTAACCTAGCACGTACAACAAACCCTTACAATATTCCTATAACATGCTTATCTGTGAATATCAATAGAGTTTGTTTTTATCTGGGCAATGTGGAAACCCTAATTGGTAACAATGTGGCGAATCTTCTTCGGTTTTAACATCCGCTAATATAGAACCAATATTACTTATATTGGCACTAAGTCACACTTGGCAATGCTCACCGAAAAAATGGTAAGTGTTCATGATATTTTCATAATAAAATATTAAATATTACAATGTAAATAAGTAAATTACAAGAAGCGCTTTAAATTTTTTATTAAAACCATGATAGAATTTTCAGAATATTCACATTTTCCTACGAATATACACCAGACTAAAAACGATAAGCTTTTGATTTTCTACTGTGGTTGACATTTATTATTATTGAATTAAACTGAAGCAATATTTACATAAATACTATACTTACCCTTATTCAAACAGTTTAAACAATTCCTGGACCCACAGAACACAATTCGACCGTTCACTAAATGTGAGCTTAAAAAAGCATTGCGAGGCGCGTATTCATCTGAAATTTTCCTATAATTTACCTATATCGGCATTTGCAGGACTAATTGCATTGACGCAATTCTATTACAGGAGCAATATAGGCGTAAATGGCATTGAAGCGGTCTATTATAAACACGATATAAGTAAAAGTTTACTTATAAAGTGGGCCCTTTTCCGGACTTATATGCGGATATAAGTCTCATATAATCCTTGGGAAATGATCTCCTGGAGATAGTTTAAAAACCACTTTTTGCTGGTTGGGACCTAACATGTCTTTTCTGCCATCGCCACTAAATATGATTATAGTATTAATCTAGTGCTGCCTGAATATGCCTTCATTATTAACTGCGCAACTAATTGCCCAATTGTAATTAACCTGCACTTTATATTATTAAACATTCAGATGCTAAAATTACTTAATTTAAAATGGATTCACTAAAAATTTATTACCAAAACGTTCGCGGTCTACGCACTAAAACAGGAACATTTTATAGAAACGTATGCCTTCTTGGACTGGTCCTCCACAGCTGAGGATTTGTGGGTATCAGTTTCCCTCCGTCATCTCAGTTCTAAAGTTAATTACAAGTTAAATATCTGTGTTGTATACGTGTGTAAACAAAACCTTGGGAACTCACTCGCTTTGCAAACAACATTATTTGCATCTACCCTCACTGACGTCTTTTTGAGCAGACCGTGGTCCCAACCCTCGCAGGTGGACATAGTTTACACTGACTATAGCAAATGTTTCGACAGGATAGATCATGTTATTTTATTACAGAAACTCCAACGGGTTGGTATAAGAGGTAATCTTTTCAGGTGGTTTTCGTCGTACGTGCAAAACAGATGTCAAACGGTGGTGCTCAATGGTATCACTTCTGTTCCAATGAGCATCCCTTCAGGCATACCCCAAGAATCATTGCTTGGCCCAGTGTATTTTTATTTTAAGTATTCAAATCATATCAAGCTGCTTTCAGTTTTCAAAAATACTCCTATACGCAGATGATATGAAAATTCTTAGCCCTATACAAACCATTGAAGACTCATAACGTCTTCAAGACAATTTAAACAGGTTTCAATGATCAGCAAAGTTAAGCAACGTCGCGCGCGGTCATGAGTTGGATGGGTGACCGCTAGTGACATACTACTGAGCGTTTCCGTGCTTCGGAGGGCACGTTAAGCCGTCGGTCCCGGTTGTCGCCTTAGGATGGCAGTCGTTATTGCATGGTGGTAGGGCATATTGCGAATGCCCGCCTGGCTAGCTACCACCCTCAAGTAGAAAATCTGTCGCCAATCACCTAACGGTGTGTTCCGGCAGCTGTCCTTGAGAGCCAGTACTTCTAGGATAGCCTGAACAACATCTTCGACCACATCATCACTTACCATCAGGTGAGATAGTGGTCAAAGGCTAACCTATTACGCATAAAAAAATAAAAAAAGGTTTGAAAATTATTGCAATATTAAAAAATTAGATTTAAATGTATACATTTCGGTGAATGTGCACAAGAACTGCACGACTTGGTTCCGCCCTCACCCTTTTTCCATCGGACGTCCAGACAAACGGGGAGGCGCCATCCGTACATGGTTGATATTCCCAAGACTCGTACGAAGCGCTTTGCTTCCACTTTTCTCGTGCGTACTGCGAAAGAGTGGAACTCCTTACCGTGGTCAGTCTTTCCCGATGAATACAATATGGGTGTCTTCAAATCGAGAGTAAAAAGGTTTCTTCTAGGTAAGCGTGCTCCATCCTAGACCACATCAATGCTTAACATCAGGCAGGATGTGGTCAAATGCGAACCTATAACGAATAAAAAAAAAAAAAAAAAACAAATGTTGTGTTTGCTCGTTTACACGTAAGCCCACACCTATTGTTAGTGAATATAAAATAAAAAACTCATTGTTAAAAACAGTCCCTAGTGTCACTGACTTAGGAGTCATATTTGACTCAAAACTCCTATTTGATAAGCATATCAATACTATTATTAAAAAAGCTTTGAAGGTATTCAAAAACGTTTTCTTCGGTATCTACAATTCCGTACAAAAACATACATTAACGATTATAATTCCCGATGCAAAAAATTTCACTTACTACCATTACAGGAGAGACGATGTGTGGCTGACCTAGCTTTCCTAGTCGACATAGCGAATGGTACGGTCGACTGCCCCTAGCTGCTTGGAGAAATAGGACTGTACACCCCCGCGGTTTCACTTAGAAAACCTAACCTTATTCACATTCCTGCAGTTATATGTAATAAAGGCAGAACAGCTTTTTGATTAGAGCATGCAGATGTTACAATACAAAGGCTAGTGAGATAGGGTTAGATCTCTTTAACACATCTGCGTTCTGGATGAGGCAACTTTTGAACAATCGTTTTTTTTATTCCTAAATGTACCACGCAATGCGTAGCTAAAGTTAATATGTACACAGTAAGAATATCATATTTCTAAATTCTTATACCTATCTTGGTAACCTCAGTTCTGTACAGTCCTGTTAGTTTTCCGTATAAAATAAAATAAAAAAAATAAAAAAATGATGTATACTTGATGCACAATCTCGGCTCAATCTATGAAATTTATACCACGTTACATGTGTCAGAAATAGTGGACTACCGATTTTGCCACCCATTGAGATACAAGGTGCTAGCAGACTACGAAAAAGTTCATATGAAACCGAGATTGAATCAATATGAACGATATGAAGTTAGTAGACTACCAAAACTGTCAAAACTGACCAGGCCGAGTCGAAAATCATTAGTAGGTGTACACTCAAAATTTATGAACAAATACGATCAGCGTTTCGTTATCAAAGTTACAAATTACAACAAAACTTTATTATTAGAAAGTTATTTAAACTTACTGCTCTACGGGCAGAATGATTAAGCGTTTTGACAGGACGACGCATTATCCCGCTCTTCGTTTTTACATCAACTATCCTTACAATTCCATCAACACCGGGATAGATTCGTTCTACCCGACCTTTAGGCCATACATTTCGTGGTAAATTTGCGTCCACGACGACGACCACATCACCTTCCTTTACTGGTTGACCACGACCCACGGGCTCTCGCCGATTCTGAAGTAGGGGGCTTCCCCTACCCACCGATCCCAGAACAAGTCCGCCAGTCGTTGTGATGCCCTCCAGTGTGATCTACTTAGTTCGTCCACCTTGATGAAGGTGCCAGGCAGCGGAACTCTTGAAGGTCCACCAAGTAGAAAATGGTTAGGTGTTAGAGCGTCTTCATCATCAGGTGACACAGAGACATGTGACAAAGGGCGCGAGTTTATTGTATGTTCGACCTCTGTGAGCAGGGTGTAGATTAGGGAGTAGGCGCTTCTTCATGTGGATGTCGTTCATGTTGTGTCGTTGCTAATACCGATTTTACTGAGCGGACAAGACGTTCCCACGCACCACCCATAAACGGAGCTCCTGGAGGAATATAGCGCCAGATTATGCGTCGGATGTCTGCTTCTTTCTGCATAGACGCACGGATAATGATGATGCAATCTCAAGCTGGATTCCCCGTGAAGTCAAGCATGTAAGGAGAGCTACGTAGCGTTTCTCGTGATGTCGAGCTATACTTATTGACACAGGACCAAAATAATCAAGGCCAGTGAATGTAAAAGGCCCTTGATGATGAGCAAGACGGCAAGGTGGCAAGTTCCCAGTGGGCGGACATTTCTCACTGTCGGTCGGAGGCGTAAAACCCAGTAATGTTGTCTTACTTCATTTGTTACGCTTTCGACGCCGCTGTGGTGTAGCTTTCGATGTACTGACTCACCGTCGAGTATAATCGGTGATTGAGAGTCTTCCGGCACATCGGTTGTAGCAGTAGTGCGGGAGTGCAGTCTGAGTTGGCCATTCATGTTAATTTTCATGGCAACCTTTCGAAGTCGACTGTCAGATGACACGGCTCTTCCGCCGGTGACATCGCGTAATTCAGTTCCAAAACATTTCTCTTGAAGTGAAAGTGAATTACTGTGCGAGGAAATTATCCTCTTCCTTTCTTAAAAGACAAATATAAGAGGTGTGGATCCCACAATCAACGTTTGTAATATTAGGTCCTTACATATGAAATTGGCGTTTTTCGTACTGGCCACTTTAATCACGAATTTCTCCTCTTTGGTAAGGAATTCCAAATTCAAATTTGTACAGCTATAGACTCATGTATTTGTGCTTCGATGATTGTCATTCATTTGTTTTTTTTCTTCTGTTTTTTTCAGTTTGCGTCACTCATTTTACAAAATGGAAAACCTTAAATATCGCATTATTTACGAGTACGAGTTCCGCCGTGGCACTAGTGCTGCGGAAACAACTCGAAGGGTGAATGATGTGTATGGCGGTCGTGTTGCAAAAGAAAACACAGTTCGTTTTTGGTTCCAACGTTTTCGTTCTGGAAATTTCGACCTGCAGAACAAGCCCCGTGGACGGCCTGAGACTCAAGTTGATAATGAAGAGTTGAAGGCTATTGTGGAAGCGGATCCATCGCAAACCACGTCCGAGTTAGCTGCAGGCTGCAATGTTAGTGATAAAACTGTTTTAATTCACTTGAAGCAAATTGGGAAGATTAAAAAGCTTGAAAGGTGGGTACCTCACGAATTGACTGAAACAAACCGGCAAACGCGCGTCGACTGCTGCGTTACATTACTAAACCGGCACAATAATGAAGGTATTTTAAACCGAATCATTACCTGTGATGAAAAATGGGTTCTTTACGATAATCGGAAGCGCTCAGCGCAATGGTTAGATCCTGGCCAGCCAGCCAAATCCTGCCCCAAGCGAAAATTAACCCCAAAAAAGTTACTTGTAAGCGTTTGGTGGACTAGTGCCGGTATTGTTCATTACAGTTTTTTCAAATCTGGCCAGACTATTACGGCTGATGTCTATTGTCAGGAATTGCAAACCATGATGGAAAAGCTAGCGGCTAAACAACCTAGGCTGGTCAATCGCTCCACGCCACTGCTGCTTCACGACAACGCTAGACCACACACTGCGCTACAGACGGCTACTAAATTAGAAGAGCTTCAATTGGAAAGTCTAAGACATCCTCCGTACTCCCCGGACCTTGCTCCAACAGATTACCATTTTTTTCGAAATTTGGATAACTTCTTGCAAGGGAAAAAATTCAACTCCGATCGGGCAGTCCAAATCGCCTTCAAAGATTTTATTGATTCCCGTCCGACTGGTTTTTTTAGTAAAGGGATCAATGAACTACCTATGAGATGGCAAAAGTGCATAGAAAATAATGGTTCATACTTTGATTAATTAAATATATTATATTAAAAAATATTCGACTTTTTGTTCCTCCCATACAAAACGCCAATTTCATATGTAAGGACCTAATATAACTACTTTAAATACTTTGATAATTTTCACTTGCTGTTGAGGATTTAAGTAGGTACATTACTTATTTAAATCACAGATTCTGTCGGCGCTGAATTTTTTTGCAAGAGGTAGTTACCAGGGAGCTGTGGGACAAAACTTGGATGGTCCTATCGTGCAACAAACTGAGTCAGTGTCTCAGACTAGTTACTGAGGCAATTAATAATGCCTCTATTATACAAAAATACATTAAATTTCCCCAAAATAGACATGACCGAAATGTTTTAAAAGAAAGGTGTGTATTTTGATAGCTACTAACATATGAGAGGTTTGGTATCAAAATCAGTCAAGTCCAATTCACCCAATTTGTCATTATAGTGCATAAACGAATTTTTGTTATCGGCAATATTTTTGACAACTCAGCTCAAGGCGGGTGATTCAAACGAGTCTTTTAAAACTAAACTAAACAAATATCTACCTTAGTCTCAAACAAAAAAGTCGGATTTCAAATAAAATCTGCCGGATTTGACCAAATTTGATAGTGAGGGGCGGATTTGGCCGAATTTGATTGTCTTGGCTTTGGATTTGACTGTTTTTGTCAAATCCAAAGCCAAGACTATTGTTTATTTATGGATTTGGCCATTTTTGTATTTGTCGTGTACGGTAGGTCAGGGGTGGTAAATTTTGGTTTCAAATATTCAGATATTCAATAAAAAAAGTAAAGAATACATAATATAAGAACACTTTATTTGTTTATTTAGAACTAAAATTAAAACTTTGGGCAACTACATACACAATTAAAATTAAACAATTAAATTTGGCAACTCTTCCAAAGCTTCACAATCCTCTTCTTCATAAGAATGTAATGATTCAACTGGCCTTGACAACACATCGCTGAAATATTTTAACTCTGGTAGTTCATTCCATCGTTCACCATAATGAGTAGTGAGTAGATTTTTAACGTCTCCTAGTTTCGTACAGGGTCTGGGTTAATCTGACTAGCAGCTTTTCCGTTCTTGCAAATGTTCTTAAAATCTCCCAGACGGTTGTGGTAACTTTCTTCGGCACGCACCACAACGTTTGTCTTTTGTTTGTTTTTTTTAATAAAAAATCTCTTACATTTTTTAATTGAGAAGTGCATTGCAGTTGTAGTTTTTAGTATTTTTCCAGTTGCTTCTTTCCATTGCATAGCTTGCACGTCAGTACCTAAATGGAGCACAGTAGCCTGTTCTTTAAAAAAGTTTTCATAACAATCTGGTCCAGGTATTGATTCCACTTTTTTAATTTTCTTTTCGATTTGTGCAAAGACTCTGTCTGGGGGCAGAAAAGAATGGCCTACGATAGGGAAAACAATCTCGATCATTTTAATCCTATCCGGAGCATGATCCATAAGGTACTTAGAGGCCATACCAAGTACAGAAGAATTTTTATTCTGGCCACTGCAGCCATCTGCGACTAAGCGTATCGAAGTCACTTTTTCATGTTTCTCGACAACAGTACACAGGCAGTGAAACATCGCACTGGCAATTTCGTTTGATGCTTTTGGCAATAAGTCCTCGGTCCAAGTGTATGCAAACACATTCTCGCTATTCAGTTGGGACTTTGAGTGACCAACAACGATCGTGAAGTTATAAATGTAGAGTTGACGCGAGTAATAAGTAATTTGATCTGGCACTTTCGGCATAGGTTGATTTTTTTGGCAGTCGAAACTAAGAATCAGCAAATTTTTCATCATTTTCTTTTAATAAGTTGTAAAATGCTTTGGCTCTTAAACTGTGTACTCTTTTTTTAATCATTAAATCCTTCTTTTTATTACTGTCTTTCTCATATTTGATCTGTTCTTGTAATTGCAGGCATGTATAACAAACGTCAGTCCGTGGGCTTCCGAAACCAATATTAAATGTAGTATTAAAAATCCTTCGAAAGTAAGATGCTTTAACAGTCTGAAATTGTGCCTCTGCTTGCTCTTTATTCATTTTGTATAGTTTATTAATGTTTAAATCAGATGAAAGATACTGTCTGCATTTGATACTTCCTCGACAGTAGTGGATCTCGAGTGGTTTAAAACGCTTAATGAATTTTTGTATAGACTTTTTCTGACCGGCATATTTATGTTCATTGTGATTGCCTCCCCGCGACTCACTAGCTGAAGCTCCACCACTTTTAAAATTACGCGCAATCACACCATTCACTCGTCCTTTTTTAATTCCTAAAATTTCAAGAAATGTTTTTCTGCACACGGGAATCAAGTTATTTCTTCTTCGACAATAATATACTATTTGCATTCCTATCATTTTTCTTGTGCCTGTCTTAGGCCGATGGCGACTCACAGCAGACGCCTTAGAATGTTGCAAAATAAAGTTGTCTTGGTCAATTTTAGATGGTGATTTGTAAAATGCTGCATGAAATTTTACAATGTCGACTTTTCTTAGCGATGTGCATCTATATGATTTTGAGTAATGTTCACATGGGACTTTAATCTTTGGAGGAGCTTTTGGTGAATATCTAAAACAAAAATGATAAACGAAGCAAGCAAAGCATTTAACATTAGTAAAATACACTACATTTTACATACCTATCGTATAAAAAGTATATACACACGCATGCATAGGCACACACACCTCAGACTGTGCCTCAGACTTATACATACATAGGTGTACAACTCACTTTCATGTTATACACGTTATGAATTAAATTAAAAAAAAAGTGGTTGTCTGTAAAGTCGGTTTACGGATGATAATTTTACGTGATAACGTCCACTGTCACTGTCCACTGTCACTGTCCCGCTGTCCACTGGCCCACTGTCAAAAACACCATCACACTCATAGCCTAATAACACTAGGGAAATTATGTATCGTGTCGTGTGCCCATGGACAAACACAAACACGACCACAAAGACAACCAGACTCGATAATTTAAATAAATTTTTAAAATTGCCCAGTAGTAAGTAGCTTAGGTTGTTAGTAATTTTATTTTAATACGTAGGAGCAATTTAGTCATCCATGATAATAATAACAAAAAATTAGACTTGATCAAATGCGAACTTAATGCAAATTGTTAATCACCCCTGCCTGTCAAATGTTCGTCAGTAGGACTCGAGTTGATGCAACAAACTTTACTTACCTAGAAACTTTTTGTTCATTACGCTTCCACTTAGTTTTTTGTGCCAGCCGTTTCCTAGACATTTCTGGAGCAGTTTCTTTTATTTCTTCAGTTGATTCATCCATTTTTTCTATTTATTTTTATGTAAAAACGCTAGGAACTCGATCTCGACACAAATCTAGCACTTCGACGTAAAAACAAAATGGCTGACACGCCGTACTAAATCCTTGAATCTGATTGGCTGATAAGGATTTGTCTCATTTTGTTTTGAAATAGTACTCGATTTGTCTACTTTTGATCCCAGAGTTACGATTTGCAATGAAATTTCATAGAACAAACATGGATTTGGCCAATTTTGAATGACACGGAACTACAAAATGGAACGTTCTTAATTTAGCTGCATATTCAGTTTAAAAAGTAAGTTTTTTTGATTTGGCCGATTTTGATACCAAACCTCTCATATATATCTTAATATATTGCATAGGTAAGTAGGTACTATATTTAGTATACATGAATGAATCAGAAAATAAGTATTTGTAGGAACTTTGTAAGTACCTATATATTATATCCATAATTTCCAGATTCTATGAAAGATATGGAATGCCAGGAATTATTGGTGGTATTGACTGCACCCATATAGCTATGGTGAGGCCGCACATCAATGAAGAGCGTTTCTTTAACAGGAAACACTTTCACTCTCTGAACTGCCAAGTGGTAAGAGAAGTAACCTACAAAAAATACCAGCTTGATATTTATTACTTTTATAAGTAGTTAATATTATTTATTGTACCTACTCGGTTTCAGATATGCGACTCCAACTGTGTAGTTATGAATATAGATGCGTCCTATGGTAGGGCCTCACACGACTTTTATTTGGCAGAACGGTGAAATTTGCGAGCATCTGGAGGCTCTCACTAATAACTCCAATGAGATAGCAATTTTACTAGGTAAATTGTAAAGTATCATATTATTTTTAGACAAACAGTAGAATAGATAAGAGTATCATTGTCTTCTGATAACTTATGTTTGATTGCAGGAGATTCCGGCTTTCCTCTGAGGCCATATTTGCTGAGGGCTTTATAATGCCAAACAACAAAAAGTGCGCTCTACCATAGAACGCACTTTTGGTATTTTAAAAGGGAGATGGAGATGTCTTTTGGTAGTAAGGCAGCTGCATTATGAACCAGAAGTAGCAGGGAAAATAATAATCGCATGTTGTGTCTTACACAACATGTGCATCAATGCTGGGATGGACCCACTATATCTGTCGCAAGAGGAGCTGCACATTGAAGCAGAACTCCAATTTAGTAGAAATATTCTGCAACCATCCTTGGAGCAAGGACAAATAACCCGAAATGAGGTCATACAACTTCTAGAGACGGATAGGTAAACATTAAATGTCGTACTAGATTCTGTGTGGATTATAAAAGCTGAACTTCATCAAAAAATATCCAGTAGTAATCAAATAAAAAATATATTAGTATTCTAACATTGAAATTTTTTGATGTAGGAAAACCTACTATAATAATCTTATAATTATGCTAACATAATTTGTATTGTTTCAGATTAAGGAACTAATGGTTTCATGATTGGATTAAGGAACTTAATTAATAAACTTAACTAATTAACTTAATTAACTTAAATAAAAAGACGATATATTTTAAATTTGTTCAGATATATTTTTTAATGTTTCATTTAGAATCTTAAGCTCGCCCAAGATATCAGCCAACAGCTCTTTTCTTTTTTCCTCGAGGCTGAATAGACGACCACGAACATCGGCTAATGTGGGTCGTACCCGTCGCCTCCGTATTTGCCTTGGCTCTGCAGACAAAACAGAAAATTTGTTACAAATATACATTTAAGTAATGTGACTAAAATACGTAAAGCGTTTTAAGTAATGTCACTAAAATAATTTGTACCTGACACATTGATGGTTATTTCTTGGTCATCTAGTGTACGGCAGGGGGAGCAAACATCATGCGTTGGCATGTTCTCAAATTCCATTTGGTTTTCTGATGAGGGTTGATTCAAATTCTGTAAGTTTTAGAAACAACAGTTATATAAGCTTAAGGGACTATTCTTAGTGGATGCATTTTGCATTTAGTGTCAAAATAAATGCAGCCCTCACCCTGTGTGAACAGTATTTGTGGGGCATAGCAACTAATCAGTAATCATGTCCACTATCAGCAGCCCATCCACACATAAACCGTAAAAGATGTTCACACAGGGTGCGGCCCGCATTTGATTTGACCGAACAGTAAGAGGTAGAATGCATATAATGTGCATAAGTTTAATACTGAAATGGGGTTATGCACCATGATAATTAATTAATATCTAAAACAAAAAGCAAAGTATAAGCGATACCTCAGTAAAAGCTGCTACTCTGCACGCTGGCACATCTGGTTCACCAAAGCCTTGTCCCTTTGTTAGGCCTTGTCCCCTAGTTATAACCTTCTGGTTATTTTCGGAGAGGATCTCAGCTGTAGGTGTTCCACCACCAGTGCCAGCAGCAGTTCGCCAAGCTGCTCCTTTGGCTTTTTTGGCCATATTTTTTTTATCAGCCCACACCTAAGCATATATGTTAACTATTCACACACATTCTAGCTCCTGCTAAATAAATAAGTAACAACACTTTAAAAACATGCATTTTTGACGGTGCAAGTAGAGAAACATATAATTGGTATATGGCAAATTTAGGCGCAAATATACATCAATCACAGCCAACTAATCTAAACAATTATTTATCGTCAATATTATGGAAAAATACATCGTAAATTTGTTTATATTTGACTGTGGTTAACTACAAAACTGTTGGGTTACTTTCAAAGGCACACCGTTCGTGCGATTCGCCAAAAAATGTTAGATTATTGAGTGAGAGATTAGCAAAACGTATACAAAGTAGCAAACATGATTTATATACTTATTCCTGAGATTTTTTTATTATTGGCTTAGTATGAAACAGTAAGTACTTACCTTCTTCCATTTTGCCACATCTTTTACAGCACACCCAAGGCTATTGAGACGGGTAGCTAGGATCTCCCATAACCTCTTCGCTCGGACCCGCCCTTCTATGCTATGGATACGACCACGAGCTAAATCTTAGTGTTCGAACATAAAATCCATAAGCATATCGATTTGCTCGCTAGTGGCAGTCATTCTACAAGCTGTAACATTACACAATTGCAGTACATAATCAGATAATAATACGTGGTCACGTTTATTTGTCTATTCTGCTTTAATACGTATTTACGACACAAAGACACAACCAAATAAATACAATTTAACAGTTTTTTCTTTTTTTTATGGCAATTGTTATATTGATATTTGTGCCAGTTTCACGTCAAGAATTAATTCAATGACGAAATTTTGATACTAAAACAGGGATGACCAGAATAACTAACGCAGATACATAAATAGACAGATACAAGAAATATTTAACATAAACATATTTTTTATAAAAGAAGAAGTGCAAAATATTACATAATTAATAAAATTTTAATGATTAATATTTACATAATATATAAATAGAACTTATTATAAATGAATATTATTAAGAGAGAGGAAGTCAGATAAAATTTTATAAATAACAATATAGACGATAAAAGTTCAGGCATGTAAGTTGAAAAGGAAAGTTTTAAAGATTCAAGGCATAAATAAAACGCTACATGGTTATATAGGGGACATGAGAAGAATATATGATTGAGATCCCCCTCATCCAAGCCACATTCGCAGATAGAAGAATCTTTAACGTGAATCTTTTTTAAATGAGTAGGAGTACAACAATGACCCAACCTCATACGGATTAATGATGAAGTAAAACGTTTGCCTAATTTTATCCGGGCAAACCACGGTTTGCTTGGAATCAAAGGTTGAATTTTAGCAAAGCCATATCCAGATGACCGACTACTGGTTCTCCAATGTAATGACCAAGACTTTGATAAATAAGATTTTGGAAGACATAATAAGTCATGACAGTAATTAATGAAAGGAACCTTTATCTCCACAAACAACTGCATCTTTAGCAACTTTATCAGCGCGTTCATTGCCAGAAATCCCAACATGACTGGGAATCCAGGCAAGCATAACGTCAAAACCTTTAGTATAACATTCAGCAATAGAACTTTTAATTTGAAATAAAATTGGATTATGAGAATTAGAAGTAAAAGGGTTCGATTGGAGAGAACTCCGAGAGTCAGAAAATACAATAGACCGATGCAGCTTGAAGAGAAGGATATATTTAATAGCCTCAAGGACAGCCAAACAGTCCCCAGTAAAAACAGATGATTCAGGTGGACATTTAATTTTTTGAACAATATCGTATTGAGCATGAAAAATGCCATAACCAACACAGCCAACTGGTGAAAGTTTTGAAGCGTCTGTGAAGATCATATGCCAATCACGCCAATCTCTTTTAAGTAGCTCGTGGAAGTATGCATCTGCATATAGGTCACCTTTACAAATGTCAAATTCTAAAATTATATGAGGTATGAATAATATTAAATTCATAATTGAAAATTGGAAGTTTTTGAGAACGATAAACAGGGTCTTTTAAGGAATGAAAAATAACGTAACTTTTAATAAGCAAAGGAAAATGTTTACATCTCCAGAAACGAAAAGAGTTAACATATTGATGAAGCATTGTAATTTTGGAATGTAAGGGTGATTAGAAAATTGGATAAATCGGAAAAAGAATCTGTTAGCAAGGCATTGACGGCGAAGGTGAAGGAGAGGGTTAACACACTCAACTTGGAGAGCATTGACTGGAGAAGACTTCATAGCCCCTGTGATAATTCGAAGAGCTTTCGATTGTATCAAATCAAGTTTACTAAGGCTTAGCTTGTTAGCAGGTTCCAAAAGAAAGCATCCATAGTCTAAGACGCTTCGACTAATTGCATTGTACAAAAGTTTTAAGTTAAAAGGATGGGCTCCCCACCAAACACCAAAGACCATCTTAGAACGTTAATGTTTTTTTTCATATTTTTGAATAATGTAGTCACAATGCTGACGAAAATTTAACTTACTATCTAAAACAAGACCTAGAAATTTGATTGATTCTCTAATTGAGATTTGACAATTATTTATGAAGATATTGATAGGAGGAGGGTTTCTTTTACGGGTAAAGAGTACTATATTACTTTTAGAAGGAGAGAGTTCCAAACCATTTTCGCTAAGCCAAACATTCAATTGCTGAAGCGAGTGAGAGAGACAGGCACTCGCCACATCGGTTTTGTGATTGGAATTATAAATGAGAATATCATCAGCATATTGTAAAATACGACAAAGACCAGCAGAAGACTCTAAATCATACGTATAAATATTGTATAAGAGAGGGCTAAGAACCGATCCTTGGGGTAAACCACGCCAGATAACTCTACTCGATGAAATTGAAGGATTGTCACAACGGGGAAAAATGAATCTCTCCGTCAAAAGGTTCATAGCAAAATTTCTCAATTTAACAGGAATTTTTAATTTAATTAATTTTCTTTTTAGAATTGAAGACGTGAGTGGATGAAGGTGATAAGTGCATTTTTTTAGATTTTGAGTAAATCGATGTTAAAGTATTACTACAATTTTCTTTTGTAAATCGCATAAATGATTAGTTATGCCTTAAATTTGAATGCAAAATAGTGTGAATGATCTCAAATTTTAAGGGGAAGTTGGTAATAAAACTCTTGCGATATTATTAAATATTATATTTAAAAAAAACTAAACATAACTCTTTCTTCCATGAACTAACTTAAACCAATTTGTTCTTGAGGCTCTAAAAAATTAGGGTGCTAAGTACGAATATTGACATTGAATAAACATTTATATTTTTTTAATAAACAGAACCAGCTTCTTCAAAAACTTAAGCTAAGTATTTGCAGTGATCTCAAGTGTGCAACATCTTACATATAAAAAATAATATTCTTGGCTTAAAATTGACTCAAAAAAATAGCGAAATTCTGGCTTTACGAACTTAAGTTGCTCTCGGAGATTCTGTTTTTTTTTCTGCTGAAACAGTACCATACTTACCGGTCTTACGTGGAATTTCTAAATTCTCGGACACGTTCGATCTTTTTTTTAATATGTCCACCTTTTTAAATGGTGTCATTTCGTCGTACGATTCTTTGTATAGATAACATCCATACTCCTCAACTCGAATCCATTTGATACCATCCCTAAAACTGATTTTTCCATTGCTTACATCTTTTTTCCTGTTTATCAAATTGAGATTCTCTTGTAGCTTACCAATTTGTCTGAAATGTTCGGTCATATCCATGACTGTATTATTACGAGAAGCTTTGCAAATGATGTCACGGTATTGGTCAGGAACATAAACGGTGTCATGCTTTCTTAAGACTTTTTCTATTCTGCCGAAATCACGATCTGAATCTAAATAAGAATGGCAAACTTCAGGAAACTTGTGATCGATTACTTTGAAATATCCTTTTAGGATAAGATATTGATAAAGTGTAATCATGGTGAAATTTTTATTTTGGCCGGCACATGAATCTGACCAAATCAATAGGTGATCTTTGTTTTGGCAACTTGGATCTACTTCCACAAATCTTAGAAGTGCGCTGGCGACTTCAGCACCTCCGCGATCCGCAACATCTTCAGTTCAGGTGCAACATACGGCTTTTTCTTTGCTTCCATCACAAACATGTATACCCAGGTTGTAAAACCAAAGTTGACGCAAGTAGAACGCTTTTGAAGTTGTTATTTTTGGTAACGGCATGGTTTGTTGTAAATCCATCGTAATGTACACAATATCTCCATCTCGGGTTGGTTTTTTTCGGTCAGCTTGCATAGCTTCAACAGCAGCATAATAATTTGACTTATGTTGTTCATTTGAGTCTCCAGCATCGCAAGTAGCGCATGTGTCACTTTTTGGGTATCCAAAAGACAGGTTGAATTGTGTGACAAAAATTTGGTTATATGAAGTTTTCTTGACACGGTATTTGTCTGATAGGTCTTCATTACGACACATTTCTAGGTATAGACTGTATATCTTGGTTACATTCAGTAGCGGTGACAAATAGAGTTTGTTCATATTTTTGTTTCGTGAGTAATGTGATTGTTCAGCAGGAAAACTTGAAATATGTTCTTTAATACGTTTAACAACGTCATCATCCATTTTGTGAGGACGATTCTGATGTCTGCCTCTCTGATCTGGTTTTGGAGCTGCAAGTCCTTCCTTGATACCTTTTATAATGAGATCAATTTTTTTGCGACCTATCTGGTAAATGCCGCACAAACCTAACTTGCATATTTGGGTCGTAATTCCATGCTTTTTTACGTAGTACTTGTAGGAAGCAGATTTATGCTTTCTAGCATTACAGCGTTTATTCGCTACAGGCTTACTCTCAATGCTGCTGAATAATAGGGCATTCTTACTATTGGTGTCCAGGGAATAATAGTTGTTTAAAATAGACTGCCGATCTTCAATGGAAAATTTATCTGAGCATTTATGCCTGCACTTCTCGTGGCACAAAATCCCTTCCTTAATATTAGGTCCTTACATATGAAATTGGCGTTTTTCGTACTGGCCACTTTAATCACGAATTTCTCCTCTTTGGTAAGGAATTCCAAATTCAAATTTGTACAGCTATAGACTCATGTATTTGTGCTTCGACGATCGTCATTCATTTGTTTTTTTTCTTCTGTTTTTTTCTGTTTGCGTCACTCATTTTACAAAATGGAAAACCTTAAATATCGCATTATTTACGAGTACGAGTTCCGCCGTGGCACTAGTGCTGCGGAAACAACTCGAAGGGTGAATGATGTGTATGGCGGTCGTGTTGCAAAAGAAAACACAGTTCGTTTTTGGTTCCAACGTTTTCGTTCTGGAAATTTCGACCTGCAGAACAAGCCCCGTGGACGGCCTGAGACTCAAGTTGATAATGAAGAGTTGAAGGCTATTGTGGAAGCGGATCCATCGCAAACCACGTCCGAGTTAGCTGCAGGCTGCGATGTTAGTGATAAAACTGTTTTAATTCACTTGAAGCAAATTGGGAAGATTAAAAAGCTTGAAAGGTGGGTACCTCACGAATTGACTGAAACAAACCGGCAAACGCGCGTCGACTGCTGCGTTACATTACTAAACCGGCACAATAATGAAGGTATTTTAAACCGAATCATTACCTGTGATGAAAAATGGGTTCTTTACGATAATCGGAAGCGCTCAGCGCAATGGTTAGATCCTGGCCAGCCAGCCAAATCCTGCCCCAAGCGAAAATTAACCCCAAAAAAGTTACTTGTAAGCGTTTGGTGGACTAGTGCCGGTATTGTTCATTACAGTTTTTTTCAAATCTGGCCAGACTATTACGGCTGATGTCTATTGTCAGGAATTGCAAACCATGATGGAAAAGCTAGCGGCTAAACAACCTAGGCTGGTCAATCGCTCCACGCCACTGCTGCTTCACGACAACGCTAGACCACACACTGCGCTACAGACGGCTACTAAATTAGAAGAGCTTCAATTGGAAAGTCTAAGACATCCTCCGTACTCCCCGGACCTTGCTCCAACAGATTACCATTTTTTTCGAAATTTGGATAACTTCTTGCAAGGGAAAAAATTCAACTCCGATGGGGCAGTCCAAATCGCCTTCAAAGATTTTATTGATTCCCGTCCGACTGGTTTTTTTAGTAAAGGGATCAATGAACTACCTATGAGATGGCAAAAGTGCATAGAAAATAATGGTTCATACTTTGATTAATTAAATATATTATATTAAAAAATATTCGACTTTTTGTTCCTCCCATACAAAACGCCAATTTCATATGTAAGGACCTAATATTTTTTTGCGGTACTATCTCTCCTTTGTAAGATACATATTCCTCTCCTTTTGCTCTAGCGGTAGCTGCAGATTTTTTTTTCCAAGATTGTTCATTCCTCGGCCGTTTTTTGGATTTATTTTCTTTTGATGGAAATACCTTGCGCTTTTTTGGGATATTTTTTTCCTCCGAATCTTCATTTACATGCCGTTCACTAGTGGAAAGAATAATGGGGTTTTCCTGCCGGTCAGCATTTTCATTGTCAGGTTCATGCTCACTAACGCCACCAGAGCTAGTGCTATCGGGGCTTTCAGGAATGTAAATGTCATCACTACCGGAAGAAAAGTCTTCATTTCTATTCTGAAATTGAGATACATCCCCCAAGACTGTGTATGATTTTTTGTTTCGCAAAGTAAGTCCAAAATAATCTTTATCTTCTTCTAGGGAATTCTCTATTACATCTGAAATCTCATCATCTACAGAGACAGGAACGTTCGCAAGACCGCCAATATAATTTGTGCCTTGACCGCTTGTGGAAGGTTCAGCGATTTCACAACTTTTGATGCATGCATCTGCAAGATCACACGCAGGGTCCAGATCACCTACAAAAAACAAAGCCATAAGCATAGAAGAAGGCATGCGATAGTAATAAAAAGAAATTATTAAAAATCGGTCTTTAACTTATTAAACAACAATAAGTTAGTAAACATCGGTCAGGTACAAGTCGGAACCCGAAAATATTTAATATTGACTTATGCGGTTTTTCCTCCTGCCATCCAATATGTTTCATTTATTTAACTTATCCTAACACATGCTATTTTGACACCTTTTTCAACCAAAACTACAAAACAAAACAAGTATTGTTCTTTTGCGTATTACTTGTTTTGTTTTGTACTTTTGGTTGAAAAAGGTGCCAACTGTCACCTCTGAAGTAGGTATGCCAAAAATATTAATGGTAACCAATGAAGTGTGGCATATTATAGCCACCAGTTTAGCAGAAAAGGAAAGATTATTATTCAAACAATGTAAAAACATTTAGTATTCAAACAATGCAAACAAATCAAGAATTCGAAAAGATCTTACCTGCAATATTTTTGAGGTTATGATTATTGTAAACATCGTTGTTTTGAGCTATTTCGTATACACGGTCACCTAAAGCAGCGTCCACTAACAATTTAGCTCTTGATTTGGCTCCTGCCATATTATTTTTGCTTAAAAAATGTCAATTATATATTTTAAATAATATTTTACACACTATCCAACAAACAAATGGACAATAACAGAAAGCGCGCGAAACTGCAATGAACGAACGTAATCAAAACATTGAACCTCTGGAGTGAATGAAGGTGTTATGTTTGCGACTTAACACCTTCATTCACGGAGAATAGGGGTCACTTTATTCGAACATAGTATGCGCAGTGGAAGAAGGTGTTATGTTCATACATATCACCTTCTTCAACACACAAAAAGTAAAGTTTTTACTTTTTTTATTTAGGAGAGGGTGATATGTGTACATACCTCTTTCATCATCTGTATATTTTTTTAATAAACTAAACATAATACCTTTTTCAATTTTTTTTTACAAAAATAAGCTTTATTTCAACGGTCTTAAGGTTTATAGTAATTCAACTATACATATCACCTTCATCCACACAAAAAAACACCGAAACCCGAAAATACGACATATCACCATCATCCACTCACGTCTTCAATTGGAAGTTGGACATTGTCGTAAGCAGCAGATATATCAAGAAAAGCTCTGACAATGTGAATCTATTCACCACGATTGAAACCAAGCCTTATATGTGTAGTGAATATACTAATGGTAAGTATAGACGATGACACTGACACTAGACAGAAATGTCAACACCAGTGTCGCTTGCGTCTACACGGTAAGCAATTTTTTGTGTCGACATTAGTATATACATTTAGTGTACCGGTTGAAGTGTATTTGCCGTCTACACGATTCAGTTTGGGACATTTCATCGCCATGAATAGACGTGCTGCTGCCGCGATTGTCGCGATATGTGTTTCTATTAAAATGCGTCGGCGTAAAAAGAGATCTGTATGGGTTAAAGATTGGATTAAAAGAAGAGCGCAGCTAGGGGCATATAACCAATTGTTGTCTGAATTGAAAAACGAAGATCCAGAATGTTACAAAAACTTTCTTCGGATGAAACACGACGATTTTCAATATTTATGTGACAAGATTTCACCTGCGATTAAGAAACAAGATACGAATATGAGACTAGATATTAGTGTAGAAGAACGTTTGGCGATAACATTAAGATTTTTGGCGTCAGGTAAATATTTAGGTACTATCATATTTTTACACCATAAAATATCTATTACCACATTTTTAATGATAAACTTTATTCGTTTCAGGAGATTCGTATCGATCGCTCTCATACCTATTTCGGGTACCACAACAGACTATCTCCAAAATAATACCAGAATGTTGCGATGCTATTTATAGATTTTTAAAACCAAATTACATGGAGGTAAGTAAATAAAAAAATATTTATGTTTATGTTATATTTTAATTTAGTTATTAATATGAAAAGTTGAAATTTGGTGAATCGAAAAACTTATAAACTTATTACAAACTTTCGTACGTTACATAAGTGTCTTCCGAACTTTCGCAAGTCGTATTTGGCAGTGGAGTAAGGGGACCATAAGACTGTGAAGTAGATGGACGTGAATATTGATCGGCTTCATCCAATTCTTCCATGTCCAGAATGACACGTTGAATTTTACGTTTCAATTCTCTTTTACGGGCTTCTGACCTCATATTCCGTATCGCAGCAGCCACGAAATCAGATCACGGAATCATCAGATTTGTCTAACACGCTTAACGCTCGCTCCAAAGCTTCGTCTTCCTTCTTTCGTTTAGAAGTTCGTTGAGATCGAGAGAGGTTGTCGGAGTTTTGTGAAACTGTTGGTTCCAAATTTTCGTTATTAGTAGGAGAATTCTGAAAATAATAATAATAAATGTTTATTTTAAAAACTATATTAATGCTCATAAACTGGGTAAGCTATTATTTATTTAATATTAAATGATAACTTTTATTAATTATTGTTTTTATTACAGGTACCTTCATCAGAAGATTGCTGGAAAAAAATTTCAGAAGATTTTAAAAACAAATGGGATTTTCCAAATGCTTTTGGAGCACTAGATGGAAAACACGTGGTCATAAAAGCACCCCAACATAGTGGGAGTCTGTACTATAATTATAAAGGTACATTCAGTATTGTGTTAATGGCATTAGTTGACGCTAATTACAAATTTATTTATGTAGACGTAGGATGCAATGGGAGGATCTCCGACGGAGGCGTGTTTGCAAATTGTTCACTTTCAAATGCTTTAAGCAACGGCAGCCTTAATATACCGGCACCAAGGCCTCTTCCCGGTAAGGCCAAATATGTACCCTATGTCATTATAGCTGATGATGCTTTTCCAATGAAGCCTTATCTAATGAAACCTTTTCCTTTTCGTAACCAACCTGGACCTAATCGTGTTTATAACTACAGACTGTCGAGAGCTCGACGAGTGGTAGAAAATGCCTTTGGTTTACTTGCAAACAGATTTAGAATATTAAGGAAACCTATAGAACTATGTCCTGAAAAAGTTATAAAACTTGTAACTGCAATCTGCGTGTTGCATAACTTTCTCTTGGAACGGAGTTCACGGCATGTGTATGCACCACAAGGCTCCTTCGACGAGGAAATTGGTGGTGTAGTAACTCCTGGCAGTTGGAGACAAGACCCCCCTCCGGATAATGTATTGTTCTCAAACAGACCACTGGCATCCAACATGTCTAATGAAAGTAAAGAAATCCGTGAAGAATATAAAGAATATTTTGTATCTCCAGAAGGCGAAGTTAGCTGGCAGTACAGATACATAAGTTGAAATTAACAATAAACCAATAAATAATAAAGACAACTTACCAAATTTTGTTGTGTTTCATTTGCTGGTAAGGTACTCGGCATTAAAAATTGTAAACTTGTGAAGTAATCCCAAGTGCTTGCGTAATTTTCATCTGTGCCTTGGCCACTCTTCTTTTTTTTAAGTTTTCTCAGTTCGTTATTAAACTGCGTTCGTAAATTGTGCAGTTTTCTATTTATTTCTAATGCAGAAGTATTAAATTGTTCGGCCAAAATTTCTACCGCTGCTGCTTTCTTTACGCGATTTTTATAATCGGGATTTGATATTTGCCATAGCTCTGGCAGCGATTCAAAATATAAAATCAATGATTTTATTTCTTCGGTTGACCACGCTCGTGACGTCATTGGTCTAGCTAAAAATTAGTAGGTTCGAAATTACCGACACTCGTTGCGGACAGCGCGCGCGTCCTGTCTCCACGGCAGCGACACTGACACTGAGCGACACCGACACTACATGTGCAACTAAGTGTCGCGGCGATGTACACACACAGACATTCGATGTATACACTTAGTGTCTGGTGTCTGGTGTCGTCGTGTATCCTTAGCTTAAGACTATCCATGGTACTTTTTCTCTTCCTAAAACCGTATTGAGATTTCGCAAGTAAACCATAATATTCTACAAACCACTCAAGTCGATTTTTAATTAGGTGTTCAGCTATTTTAGCTAAAACAGATGAGAGCGCAATAGGACGGTAAGAATAAGGATCATCTGGATCTTTGTTAGGTTTGAGAATAGGAATAATAAATTGCGATTTCCAGCTATCAGGGACATAGCCAGAATCAAAGATAGAATTTACAAGGCATAGGTAATAATTCAGAACACAATCATTAGCCTTAGAAAAAAAGGATTAGGGAATGCCATCCATACCTGGAGCAGAATCTTTAACCGATTTCAATACGTTTTTCAGTTCTACCATGGAAAAAGGCTGATCTAAAACATCGTTAGAACCATAAGTAAACTGAGCAGGAAGTTCATCAGGGAGCGGACAATACTGAGGCGCTAATTGGTCCATAAATGAGTCAGCCCAAGACTGACTCGGGCAACAACGACGGTGAGGAAGGCACCAAGTTCTTCTATATCTATGGATTTTATTCCAAATAATTGAGAGTGGAGTATGCGGACCTATAATTTCATGGTTGGAAATATACAAAAAGATTTCCAACCATGAAATTTTTTGGAGTGGAAGAGGCGTTTTGATTGAGCAATTACTTTGTTCAATTGCATGAAGTTCTCTTTTGTCATGGAGAGGCAAAAGGTAGTTTCAGTTTCATTTCGACATTTAATTGCCTCCGAGCAGTCCTTATCCCAACATGGAGGAGAAGGCATTTTACCTGAATTATTTTTTTTAATATAGAAAGACATATCAGCAGAATCTAAAAGAGCTTGAGCAAGGTCCTCCGAACAAATTTTAATGTTGTTATTATTAATCACAGGTAGTTTAGAAATATTAATCTCCGCTATTTCATTAAATTTATCTCAGTTAGCATTGTCATTTAAAATATATTTAAGAAGAGGAGAATTGCGATAGACTGGTTGAGCCAAATTTAGTGAAATATTTAGAATAATAGGAAAATGATCACTGCCATGAGTTGAAAGCAGAACATGCCATGATAAAAGCGAAGCAAGATCTGGAGAGCAGAGAGATAGATCAACTGCGCTAGGAAATTCGTTTGGACGGGTTCTTCTTGTAGGAGAACCATCATTAAGAATACACAGATTGAGGGTATCAAGGGAATCTAATAGAAAAACTCCACAAGAATCTGAAATACACTATGGTGGCAATTAAGATCGCCAAGGACTAGGAGAGGCCTAGGAAGGGAGTTAAGAAGAAGAATATGCTTACGGATTACAGAAATGGAAGGGGAGCTTAAATATAAGGAAATTATTACAAAAGATTTGGATTCGTATGGACAGCCACAGCTTCAAAGCCAACTTGAGAAGGAATTGAAATAGAGGAAAAGGACATATTCTCTTTTAAAGAAAGAGCAACACCACCACAACCATCCTGTCTATCTCTTCGAACATCAACATAGCCAGATAACCTAAAAAGGGAATCAGGTCTAAGCCACGTCTCTGAGAAAGACAGGATGCATGGTTTGTATTTATTGACTAAAAATATTAAATCAGACTTTTTATTGTTTAAGCTACGACAGTTCCACTGAAGGATCCTGTTGGTGGGATCCATTTTGGAAAAGAGAGCGGAGAGAATTCAAGTTGAAGGCAGCGTTGGACGGTAAAGCGTTTGGGGAAGAGGAAGAAGAATTACACATAACAGAAGATAATAAGTTTAAGAGCTTTAGGAGTTCTGCAATAATATCTTGAACAGAAGGCATCTCAGAATTTTTAAATAAAAGATTAGGGAGGGCACAGCCATTTTGAGAGGGAGCATCATGATCATCTCTTATAATGTTTAAGTGGGCAGCCCGATCATACCCAACACGGGAAGGAGGAGGGGCAGGAACAGATTTTGAAACTTTTTTCTTATAATGAACTTTAGATGGCTCGTAAAAATTTTAAAAGGTTAAGGTTTAGTAAAAATTTTAAAAGAGCGATTTTGTTGAGGGCTAGTTGTTAAGGAGGGTGAGGCAATATCAGCATACGATGTTTTAGACACAGGAAGTAGTTTTGAAGCTTCAGCATAAGATATAGCTTTTTCAGACATGACACATTTTATATTTTTTTGCCTTTGATATTCAGGACAGCTTTTATTAGTAGCGAAATGATTACCTTTGCACCAAATACGTTTTGCACTATCAACCCCTATTTCACATGAATCTGCTAGGTGGTTTAGACCACATTTATAACAGGTAGGTTTTGAACGACATTGATTCTTAGTGTGGCCATATCTGCAACATTGAAAGCATTGTATGGTAGGTTAGGGTATAACTCTACAGGGATTAAATTATAACCCAAAAAAACTCGTGAGGGAAAGACTTGGCCATCAAAAGTCAATACGACCGTTTGCGAAGGTTTCCAATTTGTAGATCCTTCTATGGTAACATTAAAATTAAGTCGACGGGCTTTAATTATGGGGCCACAATCATTGGGAACCTTCATTTTGTCATAATTTCTTCGGGAGACATATCGATAGGGATGCCACGGACAATGCCTAATCTTGTTATATTGAAGGATGGAATGAAAGCTTTAAATTGATTATGAGATAATAACGAAGATTCCATAAATTTATTGGCACAAGCAGCCGAATGGAAATCTAAAGAGATTCTATTACGACCGACGCTTTTGATAGAACCATCTATAACTCCTTCAAACTCCCTGGAACGACTAAATAAAAATCTACCAAACGTCACTGGATGTAACGAGGTGCCAGCAGTTGGAGAGGATTCATTGCTCTGTACATGTACCGTGAATAGACCACGATTATTTGGGCCATATGACTGACGACCAGTTGGGATGTAAGAATTTTGAGATTGGAGTGGGGAAATTCGAGGGGAATCAGGAAAAGGGACACAAGGGACAGGCTATTTGTTGGCTAATATGGGTGTTTGAATCTCTGACGGAAGAAATTGAATGAGGGGGAGAGAGTTGACCGGGTCGGAGAACCACATCTGATTTTAATATTAGTGTGTCATTGGATGACTCTGACTCGGAACGAGAACGATCTACATTAATCTTTCGTGCTTTTTTCGCTTTCGAACGTTTACGAATAACTGTTTCGTATGGTAGATCATCAACAGACATTGATATCGATTCAAAAGTGGCTGGAGAAGGAGGTTTAACAATAGCTAATGTTCCACCAGGATCAGGGGGTTCATTCATCTTGATTAGTATGACACTAGAATACCAATCTACAAATAATATAAATACTAATGTACTAATGCAGCTATTCTGGTCTAAAAATATGAGTAAATTAACAAGCTAAATTAAATTTGAAAAATTTAACCAAAAATCCACGACTTGACGCTTCACCGTAGCTACACAAAGTAACTATATCATTTAACAGTTTGGTGTGCCAAAAATTCAAAATGCAGACCACAAACAAAATATAAATAAAGATCTTACTTACCATAGAGTAACATATATCTAACAATAGACAATTAGGTATAATGCCATCGACACGATAATTACAATAAAATATTTGATTTTCTAGCAAAAGTAATGCATTTTGAATTTATAATTAAAGTTATCCATTCTTAAATTTATACACATAGATTGAATGAATTTATTAGCAGTTTTGGTTCGTAGTTTTCGCTGTTTACCGGTTTTTATATGCCTACTATAAAAAACCTACACATTCAATATCTCTTTACTATTTATGTTGTCTATGAATCCGAAACGAAGTCCGTCCGAACAAGTCGCATCCGAAGTAGTATGGTGGTAGGGTACAAGTATTTTTTTTTTATTTTTTTTTATATTATTGTGACGGAACAAGCCCGAGGCCCACCTGATGTTAAGTGGACTAACCTCTACCTATAACAGACGCATTTCGTCAACGACGAATTGCACTATGCCCGTCACACTGAGACGTCCAGTTGTTAGGTCTCATTAGCCTGTAATTTTTCTGGCTTGAGAGCCAGAGAGAGAGAGAGAGGACTGCTGCCGGAACACACTGTTAGGTGCTTGGCGACAGATTTTCTACTTCGCTAGCCAGGCGGGCATTCACAAAAGGCCCTTCCACCATGCGGTGAAGCTCAAGCCCCCGGCGGGATTCGAGGTGCTTGGCGACAGATTTTCTACTTGAGGGTGGTCGCTAGCCAGGCGGGCATTCGCAAAATGCCCTTCCATCATGCAAATTCGATGTAAGTCGTTACTTCGTTCCGAAACGAAGCTTCGATGTTCGTTTTTGGGAGTAGGCCTCCAGAATCTAATCACTATTTTAATTAGTAAAAGATAAATATGAGATTTTCGCAAACAATACATCAGTCATTGATTCATAAATATTTCCGTTAATATCAAAAATAGAAAGTGATAGTCACCAATTTAGCAATCACGAGTATATACACATGGTTTTAATTTGCTATGCTTCGTTTCATTCCGGAATCCTCCATTAGACAAAAATCTACTACATTATTTTAATTGATAACGTAAAGCAATCGAATAACATAAGTTTGTCCTGTCCTACTTGCAATAGATCGTGACTTTTTACACGACTGCCCAAAACAGGAGTTTTTTTTTTCAGGGTTCATGTATGTATGTTTGTGAGTTTCTTTATTTGACCATAACTTCTAAACAACTCAAAAAATTTATAAGATATCGTTAGATTGGTCTTGGTAGCGCAATTGACACTAGATACATAAAAAAATAAAAAATAACAAACTGGCAGATTTTAGACGCCATATTGTATATATTATATAGAACTGAAATTCTCGTGAGTTACACACATATTTAAATATTATACATTAAACCGGCAAAAAACACTCACGTTGAGGATCGAATACGTCGACCAGGGTTTCGAGCATAAAAGATGCTCATCATCAGACTCATGCGAGTGCGCAGCTGCGTCTGCGAGCTCCCGGCGGGCACTGCGGAGCGCCGCTCGCGCGGCTCGGCTCGATACCGGCGGCGGCAGCGGGGAGCTGGGTGGGGGTGGAGCGAGTCCCGCGCTGCTGGTGCTAGGTGATGAGGTCCTAGCGTGCCCGGCTGAAGACGGTGGGACTACTTCGTCGTCTGTGATCGCATCATCATCATCAGCACACGTACCGTGACATACAAAACTGACTGTGTCGCTCTCTAGACTGCCCGACAACTTAGTTGGTCGACGTATTCGATCCTCAAAGTGAGTGTTTTTTGCCGGTTTAATGTATAATATTATATAAAAGTTTTTTTTTCTTGTTATCCCATCGTGTGGCATATCAAATTGAAGGGTTTTAAAAAGCGCGATTCATGATGTTCTTTGACAATTTGATTTAAGTGGTCTAGACGTTCTTCAGAAATACTTTCCGGATTAAAATGATTGTCAACTCTAATAAAAGTTAATAATAACACCACACTTCGTCGTTTTCGTCAATAAGATCGTCTATAATATAACGGAAATTCCACAACCAATATTAAAATCTCTGACGTTGAAAACGATTTGGCGCCGTTAATCAAATTTTGCTTAGTTACAGGTAGATTATGACTCTGATCTAGTGTATGTAAAATACTTTAGTCAAGAATTTAATTGTTCTAGTTTAAAAAAAAAACTGTTAATAAATGCCTAATTGAAGCCAACCTGTATCTGTGAATACCTTTACACAAATCGTGTATTACGTCTACGCTAGTTTAGAAAAACATGAAAACTATTAAGACCGCTCCAAACACAATCTTCTTTAACACCGATTTTATTAATAAGACAAGCCTCGTTATCATTTGCATTTCTTATTTTTTCTAAATTTTCTGTAACGGAAGACTGACATTCTATTTCTTCCATAATACAAATTCTACAAAAATTACAGACAGAAAAACTTTCAACGTAATCAAAAATTAAATTGTCTCCAGACAGAGCTACTAAAAAGGATCTTACTTTATATATTTTGTTGCCGGTAGAAAGATCTACTTATACCATCTTTTTCCAATAATTTAAATGCTTTAAGCAATGGTTCAAAACATGCTTTTTTGCTCTGAACCTTTTGAACGTTTTCAAAATCATCAAACTAAATAAATACATATAGGAATCCAAAACATCTGTACTGTTTTGAGTTCTTACTTTCCTTTATGTTCCATTGCTCCAAACATAATATTTTTTTTGATTATCCTAAATCAGTCAAGTTAATTCAAGTCTAAATCAATTCAACATCAACTTAATCCACATGGACTAAGTGTCAACTTCGTCCAACAATTAATTAAATTATTACATTATTTCTGATCAACCCAAATACAGGGGAGTTGTTTTTGTGTTATTAGAAATTTTTGCTGATCTCACCAGTGTTATCCATAATTGTAAGTACCAATGTTATGCTGACGATGTACAAGTGTACTTGTCAGTGTCGCCCAATAATATACCACAAGCAGTAATACGGCTTAATGAGGATTTGGAGAGAATTGCTAACTGGTCAAGACGTAATGCACTTGTGTTAAACCCCACAAAATCAAAATATATGGTCATGGGCACAAGAAAGCAACTCAATAAAATCTGCGGTGATCCAGACGTTAAGATTTGTGGAGAATATGTTGTTCGTGTAGATGAAGCTAGAAATCTTGGTATAATCTTCGATAGTCATCTGAGATTTGAAAGCCATGTGCTTGGTATGGTCAAAAATTGTTTTTACCGCCTCAAAGTGTTATACCAAATTAGGGACCAATTATCAGAAAGTCGCGTATCACTCTCTGCGAGTCACTAATACTATCCAGACTTAACTATGGAGACGTTGTTTATGGCCCTCGCTTATTCGGCAAGACTCAACGTTTAGTACAGCGCGTCCAAAACGCATGTTGCCGGTACTGTTTTAATGTCCCTCCAAGAAGCCATATTACTCCCATCTTAAACAATGCTTCTATACTTAATATGGAATCTCGTAGAGAGCTGCATTTAGCGGGACTTGTCTTCGACGTTGTAAAGTATAAAAACCCTGAATACTTGCATGCGAAGATCAAGTTTGTTAATCAAAACTCTAGAAATCTCCTAAGGTCTATAAGGTCAGCACTCCTATATCACAGTCATAAAACTGAACTTTTTGTTTGTGATACTTGTCCGGATAAAATTTCGATTATTGAAAAATTCAACTTACTTGCGCCTAATATAAAATTAGTAGAAAAACGTTCGCTCCGTCTTTTGGGTTCACCGATTTTTGACGAATCTTTGTCACCATTTGTCGAAGAACAAATTCAAAAGTTTAGAAATGCTTCTAGCAGATTATTCAAAATTAACGCGCATATGGCTTTTACTATTATTAGATTTTGCCTTTTCGTTCCTAAATTTACATACTTTTTGAGATGTTGTCAGCTGTGGAAGCACAGTGAGCTTCTTTTAAGCTTAGATAATTTATTAAAAGATACGTTAATTTCGGTTTTGAATGTTGAGATGGATGATAGGGCTTGGGTGCAAGCTTCCCTCCCTGTGAGGTTGGGGGGCATAGGGATACGCAAAATTTCTAGTGTGGCATTACCAGCTTTTTTGTCTTCTGTACACAGTACACACAAATTAGTAGAAAAAATTCTTGCACAATCTTTAGGCTCTTTTGATGTAGCATATCTGGCTGAGGCCAAAACCACATGGGGACTGGCTTGTCCAAATACTGAGTTCCGAAAAATGTTGTCATCTCAGAAACAGTGGGATCGGCCCCTATGCGAGCTAGCACGGAAAGATCTTTTAAATACGGGCCCTAGTATCGCAGATCGTGCTCGTATTCTCGCTGTTTCTGTGTGGGAATCAGGTCTTTGGTTACAAGCCATTCCTTCTTACAAAACTGGTAGCCTTATAGATCCTTCCGCTTTTCGTCTCGCTATTAGCTTACGCTTGGGTGCAAGGTGTTGTGTTGCACATCACTGCCAGTGTGGTGCTGCAGTTGACCAACTCGGTCACCATGGCCTCTCCTGCTCTCGAAGTGATGGTCGAATTTCCCGCCGCGCCAGCCTTAACGATATCATTCGCCGGGCTTTTACCAGCGCCAATGTTCCAGCTGTTCTCGAACCGAACGGTCTGATGCGTGACGATGGTAAAAGACCTGACGGCATGACTCTGGTTCCATGGAAGTTAGGACGGCCCTTAGTGTGGGACGCTACATGCGTAGACACTTTAGCGCCGTCACACCTTTCTGCAACCCACGTGAAGGCTGGCGCCGCGGCTACTTCGGCAGAGCGGCTCAAGCGGCGCAAATATGCTAACCTCGGTATGGGTTACATATTTGAGCCGTTTGGTGTAGAGACGTTGGGTCCGTGGGGACCGGGAGCTCATCGTATTTTCCAAAATCTATCAGAGCGCTTGGTCGATGCGACGCGTGATCAAAATGCTGGCACCTATTTGGCTCAAAGAATAAGCATTGCAATTCAACGGGGCAATGCTGCCAGCATGCTGGGCACGCTGCCAACTGATAGTGGGCTAGAGCATTTGGACTCCCTATGAGTCCAAATGCTTTTACTGTAGTAGCTGTAGTATTGTAGTAGCTGTACTGTTGTTTATAAACTGCAGCATTTACTGGCAGTTTCCGATATTTGGCGACGAAGTGTTGGAATAACATCCCTCCACCCATAAGAAACCTCAAATCAAAATTCACTTTCAAATCTAATCTCCGAGCTTATCTTCTAGGAAAACAAAAACTAGGCATTCCCAAACACTTCGTATGCCAACTATGATGTACTTAATAGGTACGCCGTTCGTTTAACCTGCTAAAACCGCACACGCACTCTTACTCCTCTGCACATATTTTATTTTTATTTTATATTTCTTTCACCTGACTTGCATTAAGCTACACAAATATAAATATATTTAATCTGTGGTACACAGATTGTTGTATTGCACTCGTCTCGCCTTGTCATCTCAAGGGTGATAGCTGAAAATCAGTGTTTGCTCTTTGAGCAATATTATTCGCTGAGCTATGACCTATTTGTTATGCTGCAACACACACGTACTTTTATTTTTTTTGGTAGTAATCCCTACATCGTCTTGTTGTAAGTAGGCATCCATTAAGTGAAATGAGACTTTGTATAATAATGTATGCAAAACTGTAGGTATAAATAATTTATTTTATATTAGGAATTAGTTAAGAGTATGGTTGTCTGTAAACTTTATTTGATTGTACGTGTGTATTGGAGAGACAAATAAATGCCTTATCTATCTATCTATCTATCTAGTACACCACAGAAACATGAACTTTAGGGGTATACTAGAGAGGTTTTTATATATCCATATTCAAAACTTCACCAACATATGCGTGTTAACGTTTTAAATTGTATCTTAGATGGTAGTAATGTTGTAATTTTTTGTGTCAATCTTAAACAAAAGGTCCAACGCTTTTACAGCAGTGGGCATATGATATTTAACGTCGTCTATTATGGTGTAAATTTGATTGAAGTTGTGTAATGGCCCTGTTAGCAGTACGTACGGTTGTACTTTTTTGTTTTGCGCCGCAGCTTTTGCTTGTCTAGTTCTTATTGTTGCATCAATATGTCCAGCGTCCTAAAAAATAAGTTATTATATTAAACGCTGAATTGATATCGGCTTATTGTTAACCTGTAGGGGGTTCAGTTAATTATAAATTTTCAATCCAGAGTACATTAATAAAAAAATACCTGACACCGGAATAGTGTCATTTTACAAAAAAAAAATATGATCTCTTAGATATTTTAATCCTAACAACACTCGTATGCATCCCGATATGAATGTTGTAAAAACTAAGTTTGAAGGCGGCTCTACACTCGCCCGCGAACCGCGGCCGTGGTTCACGGCCGCGGTTCGCGCATTGACACGCCGCGATAAATATAGCCCTCCACACTCGCAACCTTTCGCATTAACGTTCGCGCATTTGACTAAAATGGACGTGGAAGTTGCTGCTGCTCTGACATTGTGCGCTTTAGCGAATTACAATTATGCATTTATAAAGTCCAAAAAACAAATTAAGAAGAAATGGAGGAGAAGAAGGTGGTGGATGACACAAATCCATCGCAACAGAACCAGGCAAGTCTAGTATGACCTTAATAAGTTACTACAAATGGGGTTGGCCGGGCGAAGGTATTTGCAGATGGCGCCAGCATAGGATGAACCTGTCAGTCTTACCAAAACTCAAATTCTTGTATTTTTCGGAATTTTCTTGTTTAAGCCAAATCCCATAGAAAAAGGCTATTGACAGATCTATAATGGCACCATCAGTCAAATATTTGACAGTTGCCAACCCCATTTCCTTTAGCAGATTATATAGCATGGCTTGTTGCTGACTGTAGATAGCACAGCGAAAAAATATTATTAGCCATTTAAAAAAATATGTTTTTTTTTTCAATTATTTATTTCAGTGCGATTATGGAAAAGCAGCTGGCCGAATTAGTAGGAGAACCTTCGGGTGAATTCAAAAAGTTTACAAGAATGTCTCTCTTAGATTTCGAGAAGTTATTATGTAAAGTTTCTCCACTAATTGCTAAGGAAGATACGCAATTACGAAAAGCAATCCCTGCTAAAACACGCCTCGCCATTACATTACGATTTTTGGCAACTGGAGATAGCCTAGAAAGTTTACACTTTTTGTTTAAAGTGTCACCTCAACTGATATCGCTGATAATACCCGAAGTGTGCCAAGCTTTGAATCAAGTACTGGAGACGGAAATAAAGGTAATTTAATATAAAACAAATACATAATAATCAAAAACATTTATTACGATAAGTGTCATATTAGCTTTTACAATTTGTAAACTAAACTTAGTAATTCAAGGAACCTGTGTGCCTAAATGTGATTTGGTTTCAATATTAAGAGAACTTGAAAGCCTTATCAATCAAATTGTCATAATCTGTTGGACCTTCATTAGGTTGGTCGCTCGTGTCATTAGTATAATCTGTGTAGTCTTCAGTAGTTTTTGGAATCAACTCATTGCTTATTATAATCACTGATGAATCTCCTGCGGTTGCTGCTTCTTCTGGAATATGAATTACTGGTGAATGAAATGGTAGTGACTCTGAGTAGATGCGCTGTTGAATAGGTGCCCTCTGTTGCTGCATTGGCTGCTCTGAATAAGTGCTGCATGAACTAGTTCCCCTCTGTTGTTGCATGGGCGTTTACAAAAAAAAAATATGATCTCTTAGATATTTTAATCCTAACAACACTCGTATGCATCCCGATATGAATGTTGTAAAAACTAAGTTTGAAGGCGGCTCTACACTCGCCCGCGAACCGCGGCCGTGGTTCACGGCCGCGGTTCGCGCATTGACACGCCGCGATAAATATAGCCCTCCACACTCGCAACCTTTCGCATTAACGTTCGCGCATTTGACTAAAATGGACGTGGAAGTTGCTGCTGCTCTGACATTGTGCGCTTTAGCGAATTACAATTATGCATTTATAAAGTCCAAAAAACAAATTAAGAAGAAATGGAGGAGAAGAAGGTGGTGGATGACACAAATCCATCGCAACAGAACCAGGCAAGTCTAGTATGACCTTAATAAGTTACTACAAATGGGGTTGGCCGGGCGAAGGTATTTGCAGATGGCGCCAGCATAGGATGAACCTGTCAGTCTTACCAAAACTCAAATTCTTGTATTTTTCGGAATTTTCTTGTTTAAGCCAAATCCCATAGAAAAAGGCTATTGACAGATCTATAATGGCACCATCAGTCAAATATTTGACAGTTGCCAACCCCATTTCCTTTAGCAGATTATATAGCATGGCTTGTTGCTGACTGTAGATAGCACAGCGAAAAAATATTATTAGCCATTTAAAAAAATATGTTTTTTTTTTCAATTATTTATTTCAGTGCGATTATGGAAAAGCAGCTGGCCGAATTAGTAGGAGAACCTTCGGGTGAATTCAAAAAGTTTACAAGAATGTCTCTCTTAGATTTCGAGAAGTTATTATGTAAAGTTTCTCCACTAATTGCTAAGGAAGATACGCAATTACGAAAAGCAATCCCTGCTAAAACACGCCTCGCCATTACATTACGATTTTTGGCAACTGGAGATAGCCTAGAAAGTTTACACTTTTTGTTTAAAGTGTCACCTCAACTGATATCGCTGATAATACCCGAAGTGTGCCAAGCTTTGAATCAAGTACTGGAGACGGAAATAAAGGTAATTTAATATAAAACAAATACATAATAATCAAAAACATTTATTACGATAAGTGTCATATTAGCTTTTACAATTTGTAAACTAAACTTAGTAATTCAAGGAACCTGTGTGCCTAAATGTGATTTGGTTTCAATATTAAGAGAACTTGAAAGCCTTATCAATCAAATTGTCATAATCTGTTGGACCTTCATTAGGTTGGTCGCTCGTGTCATTAGTATAATCTGTGTAGTCTTCAGTAGTTTTTGGAATCAACTCATTGCTTATTATAATCACTGATGAATCTCCTGCGGTTGCTGCTTCTTCTGGAATATGAATTACTGGTGAATGAAATGGTAGTGACTCTGAGTAGATGCGCTGTTGAATAGGTGCCCTCTGTTGCTGCATTGGCTGCTCTGAATAAGTGCTGCATGAACTAGTTCCCCTCTGTTGTTGCATGGGCGGCTCAGAGTAAGTACTGCGTGAACTAGTTCCCCTCTGTTGTTGCATGGGCGGCTCAGAGTAAGTACTGCGTGAACTAGTTGCCCTGAGTTGTTGCTGTGGTGATGGAGACTGTGATGAAACATACGTTTGAGCAGGCGAAAAATATCCAGGAATTTCTGATCGAGCTAGTGAAAAATAGGCAGGGGATTGTGGTTCTTTGCGTCGGTTATAACGCTGGAACATTTGATACATTTCACATATGAACTGTTCTCTTTCTTCTTCAGATAATAATCTCAACTTTTTGGCAATTATTTTACCGTGTAAGTCACATTCATCATCTTCCTGTGGCTGTCGAGCGCTTAATGTCGTTTTGAGTGTCGAAAGACAATCTTTAACCGTTTCTCCAGCAATCAAAAGCTCAGAGGGGTTGTTACGACGACGAATTGTTTTAGATATCATTTGTTGACTGTTTATATTACGACTCGGTCCAGCCTCCTGAGCCTCCTCATTTGTTTCATTATTTGCTGATTGTTCCTGAAATATAAAAAAATAATAATATTATAACTACTCGAAAATGTGCAACTTGTTTGTTTACCTTTATTTAAATACCTAAAAATACAGACTATAACGCTAAGTTGAATAAATTGAAGAAATTTATTTTCTTTTACAGATACCGACGTGCGCAGAAGAATGGCTTGAAATTGAAAAAGGATTTAAATTTCCTCGAGCTCTTGGTTCAATTGATGGAAAACATGTCGTTATACAATGCCCACCTGAAGCAGGATCGGAATATTTTAATTATAAGAAAACACACAGCATAGTATTGTTAGCTTTAGTTGACAGCAATTATAATTTTATATTTGCAGATATAGGATGCCGGGGCAGAATTAGTGATGGCGGCGTATTTAGAAATAGTTTACTATGGAAAAAAATATGTCTGAATACATTAAACTTGCCTACACCACACCCCTTGCCTGGTTCATACAAAGATGTGCCCTATGTATTTTTAGGAGATGGTGCTTTTGCGCTGTCGACACATGTAATGAAACCTTATCCGGGTAACCATGATTCAGGATCCCCAAAACGTATATTTAATCAGAATCTATCAAGATCAAGGGTTGTAGTAGAAAATACGTTTGGGATACTTGTCACAAAATTTAGAATATTTAAAAAACCGATTCCATTTAACCCGGAAAAAGTCTCACTTATAACAATGACGTGCATTTTACTGCATAATTTCTTACGAAAAAGTACCACTTCTTCACATATATATACACCGCCTGGAAACATAGACATTTATGATGAAAATAGTGTACTAATCGCACCTGGCTCATGGAGAAACGAAATCGAAACTACTTGTGCTGTTCGTAATATTCCAATCACAGCACGCCGATCAGCTCTGAATGCCCATGAAATAAGAGAAGAATTTACGAAGTACTTTGTAAATAGGTACCTAGATAGATAAGTATAGATTATAATTAGGTATAAGATCTTTTTTTAAATTATCAAATAAAACATACTTACACTATTTATTGTTTTATTACATGCCACTCCTTCTCCGAGAAATGAATCCATAGTTTCATAGGCGAACCATATAGGTTTATATACTTCATCTGTGCTGGCACCACTGTGGATAGAATCCTTCACTTTTTTTCTGTACGTTCTGTAGCTGGACATTAGGGAATCCCTTTTCTTCTTCAAATCTGGCACTGGAATTTCCATGATTGCACTAATTCTCGTCCATGCATCGTGTGTCTTATTTTTATTTTTATGTCCTTCATGTTGGGCTTGCCAAAGCACGGGTTCTGCTTGATAGCACTCCAGGAACACTAATTCGCGATCGTTGCTCCACTGGGTGCTCATTTTGACGTCCGCTTGCTACTGCGTCTCGCACACAACTGTGAACACAGCGCGAGTGTGGATGCGTTCGCGTTCGCGCTTTGTTCGCGCTTCGCAAACCCTTTGAAGCGGACCAAAAAACCGCCACCGGACGGGGAACGCCGCGAAGCGAGAACGCGATGTCGCGAAACCATCCACACTCGCGGTTCGCGGCCTTCGCGGGCCTTCGCGGCGCGAGTGTAGAGCCGGCCTGAAGGCTTAAACGCCCTATGGGGTAACTTCTGCTCGCACAACATAATCCCTTTGACTCGGCCGCAAAACCGACAGGAAATGGAAGTCGCACGAGGGGAAGTGAGGTAGAAGTCGTTAAAAAGTGAAAACTAAATCAAAATAAGTTTATCCATTTAGGAGCCTTGGTGCCACAGACAGATGCACAGACACGGCAAACTTATAGCACCCCTCCTTTTTGTGTTGAAGATTAAATATAATTCGCAAACTTTATATAAATATTGTATGCATACACAGATAATAATACGTGTTTGAACTAATAGCCCTTTAATCGATTCTGCTGTATAATATTTGTTTTTTTTAGATTTATGTCGTTTTGGTGGAAATAAATAACCTATAGGTGCATTTGAACTGGAATTATTTCGTAGAAACAAAGACAATTTGGTAAAAAAAATATTGCTGATAGATAAGGCATTGACTACAATCTCACTTGATCTGTTGCACTAGGAATAATGTATGTAACGCATATATACTTAGTTGTACCACGGTGTGTAAAGGAGGGCCATAAATCTTCCCCACTGGCAGTCTCCAGTTCACGATGACGTTTGACAACTAAGCCAGGCCTCGCAGCGAGCAGAACGCCTCCGCATGGCGTGTTCCGGTCGCGGCGTAAGGGTCAATTCACACGTACCACAACCACACCACGTCGCAGCGACATAATGTGGTCAAGCTGTGGTTACGTGTGAATAGTGCCGCAGCGGCTTTTTGCAGTTGCGTTGTGGTACCGACAAAATGTCGATGTGGTTGCGTTGTCGCTGTTGTTGCGACGTGGTAACCACACGTGGTCATGTGCAGTTATACTCCAGCTTTAGTAGAGGTAACACGGCTTGACTGAACGTAGTCATGGAGGAAAGATTGTTGTTGCTATCCTTGTTATGGCTTTTATTAATAAGAAGAAGACGACGAAATCAGCGTATTCGTCGAAATAGAATTTATTGGGTACATCCTTTATTGGAAAACAAAAGTCAAAGCCAATTCCGTACTGATTATCCTAAACTTCGAAGGTTCAACATGAAATTTTATAAAAAATTTAGAATGAGCAAGAATACATTTGACTATTTGTTAAACGAACTGAATAGTGAGTTGCAAAAAAAAAGACACGGCCATGAGAAAAAGCATACCATCTGTTGAACGTCTGGCAATGACATTGAGGTGAGTAATTGTTTTTATAGTTAAATATTTTTAAGTGCTTAGAAAATATAATTAGTTCCATCTACCGGGACAGACTCACCGGGCTGATGAAATTAATTTATAAAATATAAAATACAGATGCAAATTATAATAAATAAAAATACATAAATAAAAATATCTTATTATTTTTATGAAAGTGTTGTGAGCAAAACCATGTACGGCCTCTTAATTCATTAACAATAAAAAGTAAGATTATGATTGTGGGCACGTTTCATATAGTTTCCTATTATTACAACAGTATGCATGTACAGTTAGCGTCATATCGACCTACCCTTATCTGTAAAATTTCTGCAACTGAATTTCAACCTAATTTTAAACGTATAGAGATCAACATCAGCTGTGGTTATTTTACTTTCGTAGGTCAATATGTCGCTGACTGTACGTTACGCACACGCCACGTATCCGGTCTGCTCAGGCCTTTATTATTACCTAACTGTGGTAGGGGGGATAGAAAGCGAAAACAAAGAGCATACTTAATATATTTTTATTTATTTTGTCATTCAAAAATCAACAGAGGTAGGTAATTAATCTCCGAAAATATCCGTTATAATCGGATCAGTATAGTTTGAAGCCTGAGAAGAAACGCTGAGTGGAGATGCTGGCACTGAAACATCTCTTGGTGTGGATGTAGTACGCAAATTGCGAAGCTGTGGACCGCCTGTTTCCATATCCGGCCGATACCCAGACGTTGATGGTCGCTCGTACGGTTGGTAAGCTGGTGTCGTATACCCCTGTCCATATTCACTGTAATTATCATTACGTGTAGGTGTGTGATATTTTTGAATTACATTCAATATTTCTATCTGAGCATTCAGTTTCCAATCATCGCGAATGGTTTTAAATCTATCGTATAAAGATAGCAAAAAATGCATATCACTGTCACAGGACTTGTCAGGTTCCTGTGTACGAGTATGTGCAGTTACTTGATCGCTCAAATGACTTGTTATTTTTTTTATTAACCCATATTCTGCATCATCTTTTTTTCTTTGGATATATTTTGGTCTCTTCCAAACTTCAGAGTCACTCGTTTCAGTAGTATTATCGTCTTCATTATCGATTTGTTGTTCATTGTCAATGTCATCGTTTTTGTTTTGTACTGGTAGAGACGATGTTGTATTTCGATTTTCAGACAATGGCTTTAAAAATAATAATTGACTAAAGTAATAGTATCTCTTCGTACTACCTGCTGAACTGCTTCTTTGTGAATTTTGTTTTTTAAGGTCTCTGTTGAAAGAGTCTCTTAAGCTTTTCCATTTTCTTTGTAAGTTGGCAGCTGAAAAAATAATAGTTAAATTAAAATTTGTAGAAAAGATACCTACATGACCTAAATGTATGAAACAGCAGATTTTTCCATCCAGTGTTATTTATTTCAACCTTTTGTAACTAACACCCTGTATCACCCTGTAACACCATTTCATTATTATTTGTTTTTAATTTTTTTTTGTTACAGATATTTGGCAACGGGATGTTCGTTTGAAGATCTCGCCGATTTTTTTAAATGTGGTACTTCAACTGCTAGCAAAATTGTCCACGACGTGTGCCGTCTGATTTGGGATCAATTACAGCCTATTCATTTACCACCATGTAATAAAACAATGTGGCTTGATATTGCGAACAAATTTAAAAAGAAAGCAAATTTTCCAAACTGCTTAGGGGCTGTAGATGGGAAACATATTAGAATTATTCATCCACCACGCAGTGGTTCATTATTCTTTAATTATAAACATTTCTTTTCTATTGTTTTAATGGCCGTATGTGACGCCGATTATTTATTCGTGTATGTTGATATAGGAGCCTACGGTAAAACTTCTGATTCAACTATTTGGAGGGACTGCAGTTTATATGATGCAATGGAAAGAAATGATTTAGATCTACCTGGACCGCAAGCAATTACCCCTGTAGGTAGGCCCTTGCCTATGGTATTCATTGGCGATGAAGCCTTTGGATTACACAAACATTTGCTGCGACCATACAGCGGCAAGCAATTAACAATGAAAAAACGTATTTTTAACTATAGATTATACCGAGCACGAAGATATGTAGAATGTTCCTTTGGAATTTTGACAAACAAATGGCGAATATTGCATAGGCCAATTAACGTGTCAGTTGAATTTGCAACAGACATAGTGAAAGCATGTGTCGTATTACATAATATAGTACGCAAGCGAGATGGCTATAAATTCGATGACACTTTATCGATAACTTCAAATTTGTTACGAATGCATTCCTTTGATCAAAATCATGACGGCATTCGAGCAGATTCTGTTAGAAATGCATTTGCCGACTATTTTGTGAGCCCTGAAGGTGAATTATCGTGGCAGTACAATAAAGCGTGAATGGTGTTGTTAGGTATTATACTCGGTTTAATAAATAAATTGTACTTAATTAATAAACTTACCACACTTGTTTTTTTCTTTTGTTTCCTTACTATCAAAATCTTCATAAAACTTCATGCAAAGGTTTTCCCATGCTTTGTTTTTTAAAATGCGATTGGAATACTCCTCTGTCCTTTGATCCCAAAGACATGGCGAATTGCGAATCTCCTCAATAAACATATCCGTGTCAAAAGTTTCGGAGTCGGACATTTTAATTTTTCGCACAACCACGCGGCTACTCAGTACAACGCAGAATGAAAGAGGGGAGCGCAGGCGCCAGCTAGGCGCGCGCTGTTGAAGACGTCATGTCGTGGCGATGTGGCCGCGGTGCCGCCGCCGCGTGGCGGCGTTACCGTCGCGATGTGATTGCGATGTGTTTGTATTACACAGGTGGTCGATAACAACGTCAAAATGTGGTACGTGTAAATTGTAGTATTCATTTTCAATACAAAATATACGCCCGACCACATGGCGTCGTTGTGGTGTGGTTGTGGCTGTGGTGTGGTTGTGGTACGTGTGAATTGACCCTAACAGTGACCAGCCATCTGGGACTACTTCGGCATCCTCAATCGAGCTTTCGAGAAAGGTTTCCGATGCTGCGACAAACATGCTCTCCAATACAAGAAGACTCTGTTTAAGATAACGTAGTTTTGTCTTAAGTCCTCGTACATTTTGATATGTAATAGTGACTTCAAAGTTACTCTTCTGACACGGCACACTGTTTGCCGACTTAAGGTTGAAATGAACCATTCTCAATGGGGCGCTTCCTGTAATTCACCCATTTCTTCACACGTGCATTCTCAGGCCAGACTTCAACAGAGAAACACGTATCAAAGCATGCCTGAGGGACGCCTATTTTGAAAGACTTATAGTTGTTTTTTGTTTTAAGCTCTTCAACTGTTTAGACTTTCTGAGGGAAAAGCTCACCTAAGTATTGCTTAATTTCATTTGCGTTTGAAAGCATATTCCACAAATGCATAAATTTGCGTGGCTCTGCTGCCTTGAGAGACGTCACGGCAGGCCCGGCGAGACAGCGCAGTGATAATGACTGCCGCATTGGTTTACGCCGCACTTCTGTCCAATCTTCATTGGGGGGCTGAATTGGTAGATCAGGTGATTTAATTGAAGCAGTAGGGTTTGAGGGAGGTTGATTTGAAGCATGTCCCATGACATCTGCGGTAGGGGACTCCAGCCCTACGCTGTCTGTATTTAATGCCTTAGGTTTAATGTTATACGAGTTCGTACTTAAGTTGTTGAACATCTTATCGCGGCGCAGCTGGCGAGTTTTCCGCTGAAATTTGGAATCTTCAGCACTTACAACAGGCACAGCCAGTGACTGCGACGTCCCGGGCTGCTCCACCATTTTATTATTCGAGTGCGAGAGAATTTCCAACATTTGAACACGGTGAGTCAAATCATGAGAGAGACAGAGTATAACTCTTTTTGCAACTCTGTGTTTATTTTTTTCTGCAACTCATTATCACGATTTAGTTTGTCAATTAGGACATGATAGCTAGCAAGAGATTCTTGGAAACTCGTAAGTTTAACTTGAATATTATCAAACTCGGAGGTGAACTTTCTGTCCAATTCATCCCTTATGATTTCCCGAATGCTGTCTGCTGATATACAGATACAAGTGCTGCGAGGTCTTGTGCGCAGCGTAACATTATCATGTTCTAAAGCTGAGGACGGCGCAAGCGACTCACAGTGGTCACTACGGGGCTGCGTCGAAGGGTTCGCCGCCATTTGTGATATTGAATTCGGCGTAGATCGGATCGGCGTGTTGGAGTTATTCCCAAGTTTAGGCTCTTTGCATCTGCACGAGGGGCACACCCATGATTCTTTATATTCCTTCGAGAAACCTTTCAATTCTTTTTTCTGATGGTAAGTGATGATGTGGTAGAAGCCTAATCTAGAATTATCCTAACCAAAGATCTGCAAATAATAACCATCTTTGAAAAGATAATGCACACAAGCTGTTGCCCATGGCTTCATCTCTGTAAATTTCGGTTATATCACGTGCCTCAAATAGTGACATACAATACGAATAAAAAGTATGCAATAATTTTATGCAGCTAATAAATTTTATGAAAATACCATTTTGTAGTTATAATACCACATTCAAGTAACAAACATTTAAAACTAGAAACATGTCAGGATATACGAAACCACACTCAGTGTTTTTTTTAAAAGTACATATTCTTACTTTGACAGGTTGTAGGACTTTCTGTGTCGTTGTAGGCCTTTCAGGGTCAATCTTTCTGTTCTTTCGTTTTATTACAGACATATATAATATATTTCTGACTTTGTCAGCAAGTTTACCTTTAGGAGGTATGTATCTTCCAGAATGAGATTTGAAAGTGTGAACGGCTGTCATGCCAGCGCCACCATTTTGGCAGCTATTAAATTAAACTCGTCTGGTATGTATTTGTATTAAGAAATAAATTCGCGCTGTTATTTCATGCAAACATGCAACTTCAAATTACTGTTTTTGTAAGTTTCATGATGTTCTTTGACAATTTTATTTAAGTGGTCTGGACGTTCTTCAGAAATACTTTGTCAACTCTAATAAAAGTAAATAATAATTCCACACTTCGTTTTCTTCAATAAGGTCACCTATAATATAACGAAAATTCCTCACAACAAATATTAAAATCTCTGACACTGAAAACAATATGGCGCCGTTAGACAAATGTTACTTAGTTACAGGTGGATGATGATTTTGCTCTAAAATACTTTTCTCTAGAATATAATTGTTCTAGAATTGAAGCCAACCTGTATCTGTGAATACCTTCACACAAATCGTGTATTACGTCTACGCTTGTGTAGAAAAACATGAAAACTATTAAGACTGTTCCAAACATAATCTTCTTCAACACCGATATTATTAATAAGACAAGCCCCGTAATCAATGCATTTTTTATTTTTTCTTAATTTTCTGAAACAGCAGACTGACATTATATTTTTTCCATAAGTAATACAAATTCTACAATAATTACAGACAGATAAACTTTCAACGTAACCCAAAATTAAATTGTCTCCAGACAGAGCAACTAAAAAGGATCTTTCTTTATAATTTTGGTGTCGGTAGAAACATCTACTTATACCATCTTTTTCCAATAATTTAAATGCTTTAAGCAATGGTTCAAAACATGCTTTTTTTGCTCTGAACCTTGAATAAAACAGCATAGCTAAGAAGATATTTTCCATTCTACTGACATACAGCGCAGCTTTTTTATTTTGTAAAAAAGATCCAAACGTAGAATGTATTACAAAATTACAAAATTATTATCACAGATTCGTTGAGTAAAATTAAATTTGCACTCTAAACATAATTTTTTTTTAGATTATCCTAAATCGGTAAAGTCAATTCAAGTCTAAATCAATTCAACACTTGACAATTAATTAAATTATTACATTATTTCTGATCAACCCGTTAAACTAGAGTTGTTTTTGTAGTACACCACAGAAACATGAAATTTAGGGCTATACTAGAGGTTCTTATATATCCTTATTCATAACGTCACCAACATATGCGTGTTGACGTTTTGAATTATTTCTTAGATGGTAGTAATGTTGTACATTTTAGTGTTAATCTTAAACAAAAGATCGAACGCTTTTACAGCAGTGGGCATGTGATATTTAACGTCGTCTATTATGGTGTAAATTTGATTAAAGTTGTGTAATGGCACTGTTATCAGTACGTACGGTTGTACTTTTTCGTTTTGCGCCGCAGCTTTTGCTTGTCTTGTTCTTATTGTGGCATCAATATGTCCAGCGTCCTAAAAAATAAGTAATTATATTTAACCCTGAATTGATAACGGTAAATATATCGGCTTAAGGTTAACCTTTTATAAATTTTCAATCCAGAGTAATTTAATAAAAAAATAATACCGGAATAGTGTTATTTTACAAAAAATAAACATCAAACCATCTTGATCTTTTAGATACTTAAATACTAACAGTACTCGTATGCATCCCGATATGAATGTTGTAAAAACTAAGTTTGAAGGATTGAAACCCCTATAGGGGTACTTCTGCTCGCACAACATAATCCCTTTGACTCGACCGCAAAACCGACAGGAATTTTACCTGATGGTAAGTGATGATGCGGTTGAAGGTGATAACAAGCCTAACCTGGAATTACCCTAACCAAAGATCTGCGTCGAACCTCTCACTTCAGATTAGAAAACTACTGCATAGTTTATCAAGCTGAATTAATGGCCATACTGAGAGCACTTGAAACAATCTCTAGATCACCAAGGCATGATAGCGCCAACATTATCAGTGACGCAAAATCCGCACTCGACACTATCATAAATCCTAATGCCCTTCATCCATTGTCTGTCCGCGCTAGAAAACTCATTTGCGAGATTCAGAATGCGGGTGGCACCATTAAACTTTTCTGGGTCCGTGCCCATGTCGGCATTGCGGGTAATGAGCGTGCAGACGAACTCGCAAAACACGCAGCCCTACACAATAAACAGGCTCCCGTCTACAGAGCCTTTTCCCCTTGTCCTTCGCCAAACACCTCATCAGGGGCTCAACAATTACCAAACTGCAGCAAAGGCATGAGACATCGGATACCGGCGCAACCACAAAACTGTTTCTGCCAGACATAAAATCAGCCTACAAAATCCTATCGAACATGAGAATGACAAATCTCAGGGCTCAGATCTTATCGGGACATGGTGGATTTAAATCATATCTTTACCGATTTAAACTAGCAAGCTCACCTTTTTGCGCTTGCGATGGCATGTCAGAAGAAACTGTGGCGCACATTCTCCTAGACTGCCCGAGATTTGGCGCTCTCAGATTTGATTGCGAATCAAAATTAGGAATAGCATTAAATACTGTTCATTTAGCGTTGAGACGCTAAACGACGCTCGGGAACGACAACCGCCGCAAACCCTACTTGAGGTTGCTGAGGTGGTAATCCGTAAAGCGGCAAAGGAGAATGGTTCGACTGTCAAATAACAGTCGCACACTCATAATATTAAAATAACAAACAAGACTTACAGCTATCAATTATTACTGTTACTATATAATTCGAAATAAATAAATAATTATGCAATTTAAGGAAATAAAATCAAATTATGTACTATAGATTAATGAAATATTTGAATGTTTTGATAATTAATTTGTTATTAAATTAATAATATTAGTATAATCATAATAATAATATAATTAATGTTAGTAAAAGTAGAAATACAATCATGAAATCGAATGAATTTAAAATCAATTAAAATTATATAAGGCCACAATATGGTCATATAGAAATTATTTTATTCTAAACATTGGCTCTGTTATTAGAGCCCAAATTGATTAAACTATTTAATAATGTAGTCAAACCGATGAGAGGATACACCTCTATTGTTAAATGTAAGAAGCTCTGATTATATAAATGTAAATGCACTCTAGCTAAGCAGCGGAAGCTTGCCACAGTGATCTGTGGCATGTCTTTCGCTACGCATGGAATTGCTGATAACTAATCAGTCTGAGCTTGTCTCCAGGCTGTTCAAAAATGGAGGCAGGCATGTGCATGGAGAAAACACTAAGTTTTTGTAATTAAATACATTTAGACATGTTCGCCGAGTCCCAGAGGGCTGCGCAAGTTGGGCAAGCTCGGCAAGTCCGGCAAGCTAGCAAATTCACTTGCTTGCTTCATTGCCGCCTTGCCGTGGTTGCGGGGCTTGCCTGTAGTATATAGCATTGTGGTAAGTATGTAGCATTCTGTTATAATCTAGTTATGTGTTTTTTAGTATAAATAATTTAATTAACATATGTAGTTTTAGATTTAGTTCGTAAGTTTATTGGAAGGTGAGGATCCGCAAGCTCGGCAAGTTGCCGCGGGCAGACGCAAGTCCGGCAAGCTGTGCAAGAGCCGCAAGCTGTACGCCAAGTTGCACGGCTTGCTTCGGCAAATTAAGCAAGTGTCAGCCGCGCTTACCGAGACTGCGGATTCTGTCCTTGCAAGTTAGAATAAATTAGTTTTAGTTAGTTAAGTATATAAGATAGTTTTCAAAAAAATGCAATTGTTTCAATAAATAAAAATTAATTTGTTGTAATGGTATCCCATAATAAGTAGGGATAGTTAGCTCGCGGGCCGGGACGAGGTGAACGCTCCCGAAAAGGAAAAAAATAAAATAATAAAAAAAAAACCAAAGATCTGCATATAGTAATAATTTTTGAAAAGATAATGCACACTAGCTGTTGCCCACGGCTTCATCTCGCTAGAATTCGGTTATATCACGTTCCTCAAATAGGAACATACAACAGGATAAATACACTCGAGAGCAATGAATCCGGGTCACTTAAAGAATCCTAAAAATCTCGGAAACTAAAAATGCTAGGTTAATGCAATAAATTGTATTTAATAGACAATGTAATACTCCTTAAATGAAGGTATTAAAACTTCTTAGTTATTGTAAAGTTATATCATAAAAAAATCAAATTTGAAAAAGGGCCACTTTCGAAGATGGAACTACGAAATTACAGCATTTGGTTTTGCTTTTGTTTGTAATCTGTCATTTATGTGGGTACATAAACCATGTTGATAGTGCTCTATATTCATTATTCAAGCTGAAATTATGTCGCTTACGCCTGAAGAATGCACCAGAATACTTACAATGCTGGAAACCGGCCGGAGTCAGCGCGATACAGCCAGGACTGTCGGTGTGTCGCTGTCAACAGTACAAAGAGTTCTCCGACGTTACGAAGAAACTGGTTCTAACCTACGCAGACCAGGAACGGGCAGAACCAGGTGTACCACAGCACGAGAAGACCGATACTTGGTGAACACCATGCTTCGAAATCGCTTTCTCACAGGAACTGAACTCACCAATCAGTTTCGACGCCTCGGAGGAAGTAACCCAAGTGCATGGACAGTAAGACGTCGGCTTGCTGAATCTAACTTAAAACCCCTTAGACCTGCAAACGGCCCTAAACTGGAGCGTGGGCATCGTATTTCGAGACTAAGATATGCCCAGAGCCACGTAAATTGGAGTATTGAAGATTGGTCAAAAGTTATGTTCTCAGACGAATCAAAATTTATGCTCTACAAGCACGATGGAAGACACAGAGTGTATCGAAGACCAGGGGAAAGATTCAAGCAAGCATGCATCGAAGAAAAAGTAGCCTACGGTGGTGGGTCTGTACTTGTGTGGGCCGGAATTTCTTCTGAAAGTCGCACAGAGCTGGTGATCATAGAAAACGGCTCTTTAACTAGCGTAAGATATGTGGAAGAAATCCTCAATGATCACGTTGGTCCATTTATGGTCAATTTAGGTGAGGATGCTATATTTATGCATGACAATGCCCGACCTCATACAGGTAGGATTGTGAATGACTACCTTCAAGAGATGAACATTACTCGTATGAAGAATGTAATTGTTCTAGTTTAAAAAAAAAACTGTTAATAAACGCCTAATTGAAGCCAACCTGTATCTGTGAATACCTTTACACAAATCGTGTATTACGTCTACGCTAGTTTAGAAAAACATGAAAACTATTAAGACCGCTCCAAACACAATCTTCTTTAACACCGATTTTATTAATAAGACAAGCCTCGTTATCATTTGCATTTCTTATTTTTTCTAAATTTTCTGTAACGGAAGACTGACATTCTATTTCTTCCATAATACAAATTCTACAATAATTACAGACAGAAAAACTTTCAACGTAACCAAAAATTAAATTGTCTCCAGACAGAGCAACTAAAAAGGATCTTACTTTATATATTTTGTTGTCGGTAGAAACATCTACTTACACCATCTTTTTCCAATAATTTAAATGCTTTAAGCAATGGTTCAAAACATGCTTTTTTGCTCTGAACCTTTTGAACGTTTTCAAAATCATCAAACTAAATAAATACATATAGGAATCCAAAACATCTGTACTGTTTTGAGTTCTTACTTTCCTTAATGTTCCATTGCTCCAAACATAATATTTTTTTTGATTATCCTAAATCAGTCAAGTCAATTCAAGTCTAAATCAATTCAACATCAACTTAATCCACTTAGTGGACTAAGTGTCAACATCGTCCAACAATTAATTAAATTATTACATTATTTCTGATCGACCCAAATACAGGGGAGTTGTTTTTGTGTTATTAGAAATTTTAGTACACCACATAAACATGAAATTTAGGGGTATACTAGAGAGGTTTTTATATATCCTTATTCAAAACTTCACCAACATATGCGTGTTAACGTTTTAAATTATATCTTAGATGGTAGTAATGTTGTAATTTTTTGTGTCAATCTTAAACAAAAGATCCAACGCTTTCACAGCCATGGACATATGATATTTAACGTCGTCTATTATGGTGTAATTTTGATTCAATAACGTCTAGTTCTTATTGTTGCATCAATATTTCCAGCGTCCTAAAAAATAAATTATTATATTAAACGCTGAATTGATATCGGTTTATTGTTAACCTGTTGGGGGTTAAGTTAATTATAAATTTTCAATCCAGAGTACATTAATAAAAAAATACCTGACACCGGAATAGTGTCATTTTACAAAAAAAAAATGATCTCTTAGATATTTTAATCCTAACAACACTCGTATGCATCCCGATATGAATGTTGTAAAAACTAAGTTTGAAGGCTTAAACGCCCTATATTCTTATATTATAACTTCTGCTCGCACAACATAATCCCTTTGACTCGGCCGCTAAACCGACAGGAAATGGATGTCGCACGAGGGGAAGTTAGGTAGAACAAGTCGTTAAAAAGTGAAAACTAAATCAAAATCAGTTTATCCATTTAGGAGCCATGGTGCCACTGACAGATGCACAGACACGGCAAACTTATAGCACCCCTCCTTTTTGTCTTGAAGATTAAATATAATTCGCAAACTTTATATAAATATAATGTTGTCTTAGGTTTTCGCGATTATTACACATAGTAATTAAACAACTTTAAACGGTTTAAATCGCGTATATTTATCATTATTTTTGTCCCGACGTTTCAAACACTTTGCAGTGATCGTGGTCACGGGGTGACTAATTGGTTTTATTTGTCACATGAGTTATTAAGAAAATTATTTGGTCTACCGTCCGAACATTTTTATATTAATCATAACGTTCCCTATTCACGCAGTATTCGCTCACAGTGTCCAGAGGTCTTGCAGATTTGTGTCGGCCTTGAGATTTAATTAATTTGATGACAGGATCCCAAGCAGTTGGTACTTGCCAACCATCATCTCTATTGAAATTTGGGTATTTTTTGATTTCAATAGCCTCGCGTAACATTCTTGGCATAAACCGGGTCTCTCTGGCGAGGATTTGTGGGTTGTCGAACCGAATGTAGTGGTTGGGTTTGTCCTGGGCATGTTCACAAACCGCAGACTTGGTCGAGCGTCTGTTCTTCATGTCAGCAATGTGTTCTTTTACCCGGATACCAATGCTCCTCTTTGTTTGCCCAATGTATGACAGCCCACATTCACAATCAAGTTTGTAAACACCTGCATCTTGTAGGGGAATATTGCACTTAACAGGTCTTAAAAATTGGTTGATCTTCTTGTGCGGCTTAAAGTATGTTTTTATTGAAGCTCGTCTTAAGATATTACCAATTTCGTCCGTGACACCCTTGATGTAAGGTAAGATGGCAGGTGGTCTCTCAACTGTGGAAGGCTTGGGCCGGCTTCTGTGACGCATTCTTGGGAGCTTGTGATTATTGCTTCGCAGTACTTTTTTTACATACTGAAGCTCCTCCTTGAGATGGTCAGTGTCGCAGATGCCATGTGCTCTCTGTAACAAAGATTTGCCTACGGTAGCCAACTGACATGGATGGTGATGGGAGTTACCATTGAGATATTTATCTGTATGGGTGGGTTTCCTATACACTGTATGACAAAGGGAGTTGTCAGGATTCCTGATGACTAAAACATCAAGAAAAGCTAAGCATTTATTGACCTCTGGCTCCATTGTGAATTGAATTTTGTTATGTAAGGAGTTTAGATGGTTTAGAAATGCAGAAACTTTATTACTGGGGAGGATGGTAAAAGTATCATCTACGTACCGTTTGTAGATCTTCGGCATAGCCACAGCTGTGGAGAGAGCTCTCTCCTCGAAGTCCTCCATGAAAATGTCGGCAACAACGGGGGAGACTGGAGAGCCCATAGCTACACCATCAATCTGCATGTAGAACTTATTTTCCCAGAATAGATAGCCAGATGTTAGGCAATGTTCTAGTAATTCTGCATATTCCATGGGAAGGTCATGCTCACTAAGTTTTTTCTTGACAATTTCAATGCAATCATGTACAGGTAGGCTGGTGAATAACGACTGTACATCAAAGCTGACCATAACTTCATCATCAGTCAATTGTAGATTTTTCATTTGACTGACAAAATGGTAAGAATCCTTGACATGCGCACTGGTTTGACCGCGAAGTGGGGACAGTATTTTAGCAAGGTGTTGAGCTAGTTTGTATGTTGGCGAGTCAATTTGGCTTACAATTGGGCGCAAAGGAACGTCTGTCTTGTGTATTTTTGGTAATCCATACAGTTTTGGTGGTTTCACACACGAAGGTACCAGTGCCGTGACGTCTAACCCAAGAGTATCGGAGTATTTACAAATTATTTCTTTGGTTTTTGTTACCATTGTAGCTGTTGGATCGCTTTTTACTGGTTTATATGTGCTCTCGTCCGACAAAAGTTCTTGTATTTTCAGGTTATAATCCGACGTATCCATGATCACAGTGGAATTACCTTTATCTGCTCGAATAATGGTTATGTCTGGGTTCTTGCGTAGGTTGGTAAGTTCAAGATATTGTTCACGAGGTAGATTCGGTGTGGGCGCTTTACTTCGACGCAAAACAGCAGAAATATCTTGGCGTAACACCTCCAAATCTTCCTTCTTTACACTGTTTTTGGCCAGACAATGTTCCACAGAGCAGATTATCTCTTCAAAAGGCACTAATCTCGGGGAAACCTCGTAGTTCAATCCATTTTCGAGGGCCTGAAGGGCGACCGGGTTTAATGTTTGTTTCGATAGGTTTATGACACAAATTACTTTATAATTTTTAAATTACAATCATAACGGATAAGTGTAGATCAGCTTTAAACTTAGTAAATATATCTTTAGTTGCTTCGGATTTGTTATAAGTATCGTTCTTAGAATCAAGCTTGTTAGGACTGTCTAATTTTGAAGGATTGTTGGTATGCATTTCATTGATAGGTTTAGTTATACAGCTTAGAAGTTTCGTTGTAGTGGTGTTATTTATGTCTTTACTGCCAAGTCGACGGGAACTAAATACTTTGTGGGAAATAGTCAAATGATATTTTAAGGAATACTTGGTACCATAAATTCTTTCGCAATTTGCTACAGGACATCGAAAATGCTTTTTTATTTTGTAAAAAAGATCCAAACGTAGAATGTATTACAAAATTACAAAATTATTATCACAGATTCGTTGAGTAAAATTAAATTTGCACTCTAAACATAACATTTTTTTAGATTATCCTAAATCAGTCAAGTCAATTCAAGTCTAAATCAATTCATCACTTGACAATTAATTAAATTATTACATTATTTCTAATCAACCCGTTAAACTAGAGTTGTTTTTGTATTATTAGAAATTTTAGTACACCACAGAAACATGAAATTTAGGGCTATACTAGAGGTTCTTATATATCCATATTCATAACGTCACCAACATATGCGTGTTGACGTTTTGAATTATTTCTTAGATGGTAGTAATGTTGTACATTTTAGTGTTAATCTTAAACAAAAGATCAAACGCTTTTACAGCAGTGGGCATGTGATATTTAACGTCGTCTATTATGGTGTAAATTTGATTGAAGTTGTGTAATGGCACTGTTATCAGTACGTACGGTTGTACTTTTTCGTTTTGCGCCACAGCTTTTGCTTGTCTTGTTCTTATTGTGGCATCAATATATCCAGCGTCCTAAAAATAAGTAATTATATTTAACCCTGAATTGATAACGGTAAATATATCGGCTTAAGGTTAACCTTTTATAAATTTTCAATCCAGAGTAATTTAATAAAAAAATAATACCGGAATAGTGTTATTTAACAAAAAATAAACATCAAACCATCTTGATCTTTTAAATACTTAAATACTAACAGTACTCGTATGCATCCCGATATGAATGTTGTAAAAACTAAGTTTGAAGGATTGAAACCCCTACTTACTACCCCTACATACTTCTGCTCGACAACATAATCCCTTTGACTCGACCGCAAAACCGACAGGATTTTTACCTGATGGTAAGTGATGATGCGGTTGAAGGTGATAACAAGCCTAACCTGGAATTACCCTAACCAAAGATCTGCGTCGAACCTCTCACTTCAGATTAGAAAACTACTGCAGCGTTTATCAAGCTGAATTAATGGCCACACTGAGAGCACTTGAAACAATCTCTAGATCACCAAGGCATGATAGCGCCAACATTATCAGTGACGCAAAATCCGCACTCGACACTATCATAAATCCTAATGCCCTTCCTCCATTGTCTGTCCGCGCTAGAAAACTCATTTGCGAGATCCAGAATGCGGGTGGCACCATGAAACTTTTCTGGGTCCGTGCCCATGTCGGCATTGCGGGTAATGAGCGTGCAGACGAACTCGCAAAACACGCAGCCCTACACAATAAACAGGCTCCCGTCTACAGAGCCTTCCCCTTGTCCTTCGCCAAACACCTCATTAGGGGCTCAACAATTACCAAACTGCAGCAAAGGCATGAGACATCGGATACCGGCGCAACCACAAAACTGTTTCTGCCAGACATAAAATCAGCCTACAAAATCCTATCGAACATGAGAATGACAAATCTCAGGGCTCAGATCTTATCGGGACATGGTGGATTTAAATCATATCTTTACCTATTTAAACTAGCAAGCTCACCTTTTTGCGCTTGCGATGGCATGTCAGAAGAAACTGTGGCGTACATTCTCCTAGACTGCCCGAGATTTGGCGCTCTCAGATTTGATTGCGAATCAAAATTAGGAGTAGCATTAAATACTGTTCATTTAGCGTTGAGACGCTAAACGACGCTCGGGAACGACAACCGCCGACAAACCCTACTTGAGTTTGCTGAGGTGGTAATCCGTAAAGCGGCAAAGGAGAATGGTTCGACTGTCAAATAACAGTCGCACACTCATAATATTAAAATAACCAACGCAAGACTTACAGCTATCAATTATTACTGTTACTATACAATTCGAAATAAATAAATAATTATGCAATTTAAGGAAATGAAATCGAATTACGTACTATAGATTAATGAAATATTTGAATGTTTTGATAATGAATTTGTTATTAAATTAATAATATTAGTATAATCATAATAATAATATAATTAATGTTAGTGAATGTAGAAATACAATCATGAAATCAAATGAAATTAAAATCAATTAAAATCATTTAAGGCCACAATATGGTCATATAGAAATTATTTTATTCTAAACATTGGCTCTGTTATTAGAGCCCAAATTGATTAAACTATTTAATAATGTAGTCAAACCGATGAGAGGATACACCTCTATTGTTAAATGTAAGAAGCTCTGATTATATAAATGTAAATGAGCTCTAGTTAAGCAGCGGAAGCTTGCCACAGTGATCTGTGGCATGTCTTTCGCTACGCATGGAATTGCTGATAACTTATCAGTCTGAGCTTGTCTCCAGGCTGTTCAAAAATGGAGGCAGGCATGTGCATGGAGAAAACACTAAGTTTTTGTAATTAAATACATTTAGACATGTTCGCCGAGTCCCAGAGGGCTGCGCAAGTTGGGCAAGCTCGGCAAGTCCGGCAAGCTAGCAAATTCACTTGCTTGCTTCATTGCCGCTTCATTGCCGCCTTGCCGTGGTTGCGGGGCTTGCCTCAGTATGTAGCATTCTGTTATAATCTAGTTATGTGTTTTTTAGTATAAATAATGTGATTAACATATGTAGTTTTAGATTTAGTTCGTAAGTTTATTGGAAGGTGAGGATCCGCAAGCTCGGCAAGTTGCCGCGGGCAGACGCAAGTCCGGCAAGCTGTGCAAGAGCCGCAAGCTGTACGGCAAGTTGCTTCGGCAAATTAAGCAAGTGTCAGCCGCGCTTACCGAGACTGCAGATTCTGTCCTTGCAAGTTAGAATAAATTAGTTTTAGTAAGTTAAGTATATAAGATAGTATTCAAAAAAATGCAATTGTTTCATTAAATAAAAATTAATTTGTTGTAATGGTATCCCATAATAAGTAGGGATAGTTAGCTCGCGGGCCGGGACGAGGTGAACGCTCCCGAAAAGGAAAAAAAATAATAAAAAAAAAACCAAAGATCTGCATATAATAATAATTTTTGAAAAGATAATGCACACTAGCTGTTGCCCATGGCTTCATCTCGCTAGAATCCGGTTATATCACGTTCCTCAAATAGGAACATACAACAGGATAAATATTTTGTATTTGTATTTGAACAGGAATAAAAAGTATTCAATAACTTTATTCACCTAATAAATTTTATGAAAATCTATTTTGTAGTTATAATACCACAATAAAGTTACAAACATTTAAAACTAGAAACATGTCAGGATATACGAAACCACACTCAGTGCTTTGTTTAAAAGAACATATTCTTACTTTGACAGGTTGTAGGACTTTCTGTGTCGTTGTAGGCCTTTCAGTGTCAATCTTCCTGTTCCTTCGTTTTATTCCAGACATATATAATATATTTCTGACTTTGTCAGCAAGTTTACCTTGAGCAGGTATGTATCTTCCAGAATGAGATTTGAAAGTGGGGACGGCTTTCATGCCAGTGCCACCATTCTGGCAGCTATTAAATTAAACTCCTCTGGTATGTATTTTTATTTAGAAATAAATACGCGCTGTTAATTCATGCAAACATGCAACTACAGGTTATCAGGATGTTAAGGATACAGATGTGTGCGCGGATTTTTAACACACATATACCAATCCAGACCTCAAGTTTAAAAAATGTTTATTGTCACTCTTTCAAGTCAAGCCGTTTACCGTTTCTTTTATTGCAGAGGTTCATAAATTAAACGCTAGCTACATAACAACTGCTCACTTTCTTACTTGTCGTGAGCAAGTAGCGATCTTCACTGCATCCACATGAATTACTATTACGAACGCGGATGCACTTGCAGATAAATAAATCGAAGTAGGTGGCTCCTAAATCACGGATACATCCATGCAATGTCAAACATCCATGCTACTAAATAGTCCTACTACTCTAGTAAGTTATCTAGATACATAATGTAAGTTATGGTATTCCGAAAATTATATGGGATTACATCATCCTAAGGAAGAGATCCTCAGAAACCATGTATTGCACATTTCAAATTTGATTCAACCTTTCATAGTAAAATGAGTGTTCGTTTGTAGATTTTGTATGGAAAGTCTAGTAAATTATTTCTATGGAAAGTATACACGGAATTATGAAGTACATGGTTTTTTATCCCGTTAAACAGGGTATAAAAAGTACACCTTTAAACAGACGATGTGTTGCTTAATCTGAAGAACTTTCTATCGCTTTTGTACAAAATAAAGTAATATTACGATTAATTAATTTTATATGTGCATTAGTCTATGTAGATTTTAACCAAAAGCTCTGGCAAAAAAAAAACATAATATTATATTTTTAAACGATATATTATATTTTATTATTATATATTATATCTTCTGCCATCACAATCCCATGCAAGCTATTCTTGCATGTATGAGCAGAACTTTCTAGACCTTAAGAAATTTAACACATTATTCCATTATTGTAAGATTATAAAGTTTAGAATAAGACAATACTCATGCTATCACTTAGCTTTCATATTAATTCAGGAGTCTGGACATCACAGGCACAATTTAAATAGTTTTTTAAACGATTCTAACCAAACGCTGAATTCAAAATCATCAATAGTCTGAATAAAAATCAATTAAAAACCTTAGGTTCAGAGCCAAAGAAGCAGTTTTTTTCATTAATTCAAATTATCAGCGCAATTTTGACTCGAATCGGGTCTTCGTTTATATTCGTTGTTACGTAATAATATATAATAAATATTTATCAAACTTGTCGCAAATTTGATTTTAAATGCACTGAATAAGCAATATGCTCCTACTTGTAGTCACGCAAGCGTGGGCTGCTGCGCATTGGGTGTATATCAAGGCCAATGGTTGGCGTCAGGAACATATCCAAAATTTTTCACAAAATAGTTTTTGAGTTAATGCTTTTCGTTCGTTAAATAAAATAGCTTTTATTTCCATCGACGTACATAAATGGATATATTTACCAAAAAGCTTACCACTTAGCCGCTTGTGCAGGTATTGAAAGATTTTTATTTTTGTTTTATTTTATTTTATTCGGAAAACTAACAGCTAATTAACAAAATACAATACATTTCTAAAAAACTTATGGCTAATTAAAAGTTTTCACATATATGTAACTGAATGTTTATGAAGTTTTACACAGTTTGCAGACTCGTAGAGAACTGAGGTTACTATCTGACAAATAAAGAATAAGTAGCTATAAGATTTAAGAAATAGGATAAACTTACTTAAGTTATGTTAACGTTACCTACGCATTTTAAACCTTTGAGTGATCCATTTAGGAACAAACATAACGATTATTTAAAAGTCGCCTCAGCCTGAACGCCGATGTGTTAAAGAGATCTATATCCATATCACTGGCCATTGTATTGTAACATCTACATGGTCTAGTAAAAAAGCTGTTCTGCCTGTAATTGCCTGCCGCCGCGGGCTTGGGCTTCAAAGCATGGTGGAAGGGCATTTTGCGAATGCCTGGCTAGCGACCCTCAAGTAGAAAATCTGTCGCCAAGCACCAAACGGTGTGTTCCGGCAGCAGTCCTTGAGAGCCAGTGAAATTACAGGCACATCAGACTAAACAACTATGTCTCAAGGTGACGGGCGCAGTGCAATTTGTGACTTGTGACGAAATGCATCTGTTATAGGCAGAGGTTAGTCCGCTTAACATCATATGTTATAGTCCTATTTCTCCATGCAGCTCGGGGCAGTCGACCGTACCATTCGCTATGTCGACTAGGAAAGCCAGGTCATCATCTCTCTTTTTATAACGGAAATTATAATTGTTAAGACGCTGACAAATGGCGAAGAAACTTGCGATTTCGTTATTTTTTTTAAATAAATCTTCGCTCTGTATTAATTTTGTTTTTAGTTTTCTGTCTTCTTCAGGCCACACACCAAATAAGCATTGCTTACGTTTAGTTATATGTAACTGACCTTGCACCTAAAAGTACCAGTAATGGTTCGTGTTTATTATCAAACGTCTTTCTTTGTCTTTCACCCAAAAGTTTTTATTCTTATTTATAGCTTCATCCAGTTCTATCTTGTATGCAGTGATGGGGTACTTTATTTCTATTAAAGTATCGTCATAGATATCATCCGGTTACGCTTCAAGAAAAGGCAGTTCTTCATCTATGAACAACCCGCGCTGTTCAATCTTAATGTTTTCTTGCCTAGATCCGTATATCTCGTACTGTATGATTGTTTTAGAGAAAAAATTACTTCGTTTCCTCCTACGTATTTAGCTATTATGCTGTGGTAGCGTTCGACAATACTACTGTCCACATCATGTATCGAGCGTGACCTGGTATGTTTTGCACCAAAATACAAATGTTTTGCCACAGTGAACTTAAAAAGAATTATTTTTAAATATTCTCTTGTTGGCCCTTTTTTGATCAGAAATATGACTTACATTGCACATGATTCTTCCCGAAAGCATGATGATGAGCCAGCATGATGACATCAAATAGACGTTGAAAACTGGACACTCATCATTTTTGTTTTTAGCTGCAGTTTTTTTTATCACAAACCTGATAGTCAGTATAGTTTTTTTACCTAAATGTTTTCGGTGTCCAATAGGGTATTTTGTATCAGTTTGCAATAGATGAAGCTTATTACAGATATTTCGGAGCAAATGGTTGCTACATTCAATTTTTTCTACGGTGATGATGCCTTCATTTTGAGATGGTCGTGCTTGCAGAATTTTGCTTGTTGAAGGTCCTGTGTAGTTTTTAAACATTTGTTCTTATACATGCACATTTTTTTCCTGACCGTTCGCAGTTAAAACAGCATTTGTTTCTAACTCCGTCATACAAAACTTTCCCAGTTCGCAGTCCAATAATAGTACCAGCACCCGATAGAGCTAAATAGTTGGTTTTGTAAGATATTTTGGAATAGCATCCATCTACAACCACATCAACAATTGGGATACCATTTTTACTAATTCTGCTCTCAGCTATAGCAATATTCCTTTCTTTCTCAGTAGTTTGCTCCATAGAAACCTGTGCAACCTGTTCCCAACGTTTCGATAAGTTCTCGTCTAAGGTTTAACCCTTAAATGGACGATTTTTGTTTCATGTTTTAAAAAAAAATATTTGTGTAATAGACATGTATTACTGTCTAGGAAAAAAGAGTAAAAAAATCTAGACATGAATTTACTATATGTACTTTTTTTTGCAATAATGTGAGTGTTGTTTATAAACTACATTGCGCTTTCATTGAGATTTTGCAAGTATGGGTAAAATAAGAGTGGATATTGTAATAATAACAAATATTTTAAAAGTATTTTAAGAAAACATTTAATTAATTATTTAATAAAACACTTAAAAAATCTTTATAAAAATGATATATATCTAGTGACAATTCCGCCTAATTTCATATTAAGCCGACGTGACGTCACAAACGCCACGCAGCCAAACCGGAAGAGTATTTGACGCGTTTCGCTTCTAAACGAAGCATCCTCAGGAGGTCTTGACTCTACGAGCGCACGATCGTGACTAAACGTCCGGCGGCCAAACACGCCTTTATATAGGGACGATCATGAATGACGGCTCTTTGTTCGTAGCTTACAATAGAAAAGATATACGTTTTTAAAGTGACAATTACATAAAAATGGTTTGTGAATTGTTTAAGTATTATTTTTAAGGTAAATATGGGAGTCGTGTTTGTAAACATGTGAAATATTGAATAATATAGTAAACAACATTAAAAAACTAGTTCTTAACTTAATATTATGCACAGAACGGCGGCTTGCACGATGAGTCAGTCACAGGACCAGTTTGCAGCTTTTCGGGACACGTAGGGATGACAGGGTGAGTGGCTTGACTGGCAGGGTGACGTCATCACTGGTTGCTGGTTCGGCGGGTAGCTTGGCTCGGCAAGTTGGCGGCTTCCACGTTGAACCAGTCACAGGACCAGTTTGCAGCTTCTTGAGGCACGTGGGGATGACACGGTGAGTGGCTTGACTCGCAGAGTGATGTCATCACTGGTTGCTAACTCGGCGGGTAGCTTGGCTCGGCACGTTATGAAAAAATAATAACCGAAAATTACAAAAACATATTTAACTAGTTTGTGGCGGTAAATTATCACTAAAAATACGTAAAAGTGGGGATGAAACCAAATGAGTCTGTTCATTCAGCAGTGAAACGCCTACACTATGTTTTAATATTTCTAACTGTTCCAATACACACAATCTAAACCCCTTATCACAACAATGTAAGATTTTAAATGTGTTACTATCAAGAAGTTGATGACCGCTTTCAATCAAATGTTTTGCAAAGTGAGACTGTTCGGGATGGTCGTTCCTAAACGCGGATTTATGTTCTTTATATCTGATATCAAAATTACGGCCAGTTTGACCAATATAAACGCTATTACATTCGTCACAGGTAAGTTTGTAAACACCAGATTTTTTATTGTTTTCCACTCGATCTTTACCGTTACATAAATGACGTAGATTTTGATTTGTACGAAAAGCTACATGGACGTTATTTTTCTTTAATATATTGGAATTTTTTTGAGAAATTGGCCCTATATACGTTAAGCTACCTACGTACTTGATATTTCTATCAGAAGGGCAAGAATAGAGAAGTGACCTAGTCCTATTACGTTGTTTGGTGTGAATTAATCTATCAACTAATTGTTTATTGTAGCCGTTGGAAATAGCTATTTGGTATTAATATACTAAGTTAAGCTCTTTATTATAATTGTCTTGTGACATGGGAACTGATAACAATCTATGGACATATAGACCTGGTATGTTTTGCACCAAAATACAAATGTTTTGCCACAGTGAACTTAAAAAGAATTATTTTTAAATATTCTCTTGTTGGCCCTTTTTTGATCAGAAATATGACTTACATTGCACATGATTCTTCCCGAAAGCATGATGATGAGCCAGCATGATGACATCAAATAGACGTTGAAAACTGGACACTCATCATTTTTGTTTTTAGCTGCAGTTTTTTTTATCACAAACCTGATAGTCAGTATAGTTTTTTTACCTAAATGTTTTCGGTGTCCAATAGGGTATTTTGTATCAGTTTGCAATAGATGAAGCTTATTACAGATATTTCGGAGCAAATGGTTGCTACATTCAATTTTTTCTACGGTGATGATGCCTTCATTTTGAGATGGTCGTGCTTGCAGAATTTTGCTTGTTGAAGGTCCTGTGTAGTTTTTAAACATTTGTTCTTATACATGCACATTTTTTTCCTGACCGTTCGCAGTTAAAACAGCATTTGTTTCTAACTCCGTCATACAAAACTTTCCCAGTTCGCAGTCCAATAATAGTACCAGCACCCGATAGAGCTAAATAGTTGGTTTTGTAAGATATTTTGGAATAGCATCCATCTACAACCACATCAACAATTGGGATACCATTTTTACTAATTCTGCTCTCAGCTATAGCAATATTCCTTTCTTTCTCAGTAGTTTGCTCCATAGAAACCTGTGCAACCTGTTCCCAACGTTTCGATAAGTTCTCGTCTAAGGTTTAACCCTTAAATGGACGATTTTTGTTTCATGTTTTAAAAAAAAATATTTGTGTAATAGACATGTATTACTGTCTAGGAAAAAAGAGTAAAAAAATCTAGACATGAATTTACTATATGTACTTTTTTTTGCAATAATGTGAGTGTTGTTTATAAACTACATTGCGCTTTCATTGAGATTTTGCAAGTATGGGTAAAATAAGAGTGGATATTGTAATAATAACAAATATTTTAAAAGTATTTTAAGAAAACATTTAATTAATTATTTAATAAAACACTTAAAAAATCTTTATAAAAATGATATATATCTAGTGACAATTCCGCCTAATTTCATATTAAGCCGACGTGACGTCACAAACGCCACGCAGCCAAACCGGAAGAGTATTTGACGCGTTTCGCTTCTAAACGAAGCATCCTCAGGAGGTCTGGACTCTACGAGCGCACGATCGTGACTAAACGTCCGGCGGCCAAACACGCCTTTATATAGGGACGATCATGAATGACGGCTCTTTGTTCGTAGCTTACAATAGAAAAGATATACGTTTTTAAAGTGACAATTACATAAAAATGGTTTGTGAATTGTTTAAGTATTATTTTTAAGGTAAATATGGGAGTCGTGTTTGTAAACATGTGAAATATTGAATAATATAGTAAACAACATTAAAAAACTAGTTCTTAACTTAATATTATGCACAGAACGGCGGCTTGCACGATGAGTCAGTCACAGGACCAGTTTGCAGCTTTTCGGGACACGTAGGGATGACAGGGTGAGTGGCTTGACTGGCAGGGTGACGTCATCACTGGTTGCTGGTTCGGCGGGTAGCTTGGCTCGGCAAGTTGGCGGCTTCCACGTTGAACCAGTCACAGGACCAGTTTGCAGCTTCTTGAGGCACGTGGGGATGACACGGTGAGTGGCTTGACTCGCAGAGTGATGTCATCACTGGTTGCTAACTCGGCGGGTAGCTTGGCTCGGCACGTTATGAAAAAATAATAACCGAAAATTACAAAAACATATTTAACTAGTTTGTGGCGGTAAATTATCACTAAAAATACGTAAAAGTGGGGATGAAACCAAATGAGTCTGTTCATTCAGCAGTGAAACGCCTACACTATGTTTTAATATTTCTAACTGTTCCAATACACACAATCTAAACCCCTTATCACAACAATGTAAGATTTTAAATGTGTTACTATCAAGAAGTTGATGACCGCTTTCAATCAAATGTTTTGCAAAGTGAGACTGTTCGGGATGGTCGTTCCTAAACGCGGATTTATGTTCTTTATATCTGATATCAAAATTACGGCCAGTTTGACCAATATAAACGCTATTACATTCGTCACAGGTAAGTTTGTAAACACCAGATTTTTTATTGTTTTCCACTCGATCTTTACCGTTACATAAATGACGTAGATTTTGATTTGTACGAAAAGCTACATGGACGTTATTTTTCTTTAATATATTGGAATTTTTTTGAGAAATTGGCCCTATATACGTTAAGCTACCTACGTACTTGATATTTCTATCAGAAGGGCAAGAATAGAGAAGTGACCTAGTCCTATTACGTTGTTTGGTGTGAATTAATCTATCAACTAATTGTTTATTGTAGCCGTTGGAAATAGCTATTTGGTATTAATATACTAAGTTAAGCTCTTTATTATAATTGTCTTGTGACATGGGAACTGATAACAATCTATGGACATAATTGCGAAAAGCTGCTAATTTATGTTGTATAGGATGACAAGAAGAGAAGGGAACAGCGATATCTGTTTGTGTTGGTTTTCGATATATTTGGAAATGTAATTTATTGTTCAATCTTGTAAGCGTTAAATCTAAAAAGTTGATACATTGATTTGATTCTAATTCAAGTTTAAATTTTATTTTGGGGTGTATATTATTCAGTTTCTTAACAAAGATATCAATCTGGCGGGAAGTGCCAGTCCAACAAATGATTATATCATCAACGTATCTATAATAAAATAATATCTTAGGTTCCTGTACTACGTGTTTACGCTCAAAGTCGTCCATAAAAAGTTCCGCCATAAGTGGACTTAAAGGTGACCCCATAGCTAATCCCTCTTTTTGACCAAATTTAATATATACATAATTTGAAAAAATCTGGTGTTTACAAACTTACCTGTGACGAATGTAATAGCGTTTATATTGGTCAAACTGGCCGTAATTTTGATATCAGATATAAAGAACATAAATCCGCGTTTAGGAACGACCATCCCGAACAGTCTCACTTTGCAAAACATTTGATTGAAAGCGGTCATCAACTTCTTGATAGTAATTACATTTAAAATCTTACATTGTTGTGATAAGGGGTTTAGATTGTGTGTATTGGAACAGTTAGAAATATTAAAACATAGTGTAGGCGTTTCACTGCTGAATGAACAGACTCATTTGGTTTCATCCCCGCTTTTACGTATTTTTAGTGATAATTTGCCGCCACAAACTAGTTAAATATGTTTTTGTAATTTTCGGTTATTATTTTTTCATAACGTGCCGAGCCAAGCTACCCGCCGGGCTAGCAACCAGTGATGACATCACTCTGCGAGTCAAGCCGCTCACCGTGTCATCCCCACGTGCCTCAAGAAGCTGCAAACTGGTCCTGTGACTGGTTCAACGTGGAAGCCGCCAACTTGCCGAGCCAAGCTACCCGCCGAACCAGCAACCAGTGATGACGTCACCCTGCCAGTCAAGCCACTCACCGTGTCATCCCTACGTGTCCCGAAAAGCTGAAAACTGGTCCTGTGACTGACTCATCGTGCAAGCCGCCGTTCTGTGCATAATATTAAGTTAAGAACTAGTTTTTTAATGTTGTTTACTATATTATTCAATATTTCACATGTTTACAAACACGACTCTTACCATATATACCTTAAAAATAATACTTAAACAATTCACAAACCATTTTTATGTAATTGTCACTTTAAAAACGTATATCTTTTCTATTGTAAGCTACGAACAAAGAGCCGTCATTCATGATCGTCCCTATATAAAGGCGTGTTTGGCCGCCGGACGTATAGTGATGGAAAGTTTTGCTTGCGATAAGCCTTTATAACCGCGCACGGATTCCGTATAAACACCACCAACAGAACTCGGGGGTGTTTTATTAAAAAACACCCTCCGATTTCTACCCCTCCAAGAGGGCGAAGACTGCCGCTGAAATAGATAGCCTGAACCACGGCTGGTCCGGAACTGCAACCGCAGATGCCGCAGCCGTTGGTTCAGTGAATCGCGCGGATCGCAACAACCTCAGACGCCATGAGTTCGCCGAGCGATCATAACGCTCCGGCTGAACCCGGCCTCCACTGCCCAGATGCCCCACGGAAGCCCCGTGGTCAACTGCGGACCCCCGCACGGGACAGACCACTGTCCACCCGGCGGGTCCCAGTTGACAACACCGAAGCCGACGAAGACGCGCGGCGCTACAGGGAGTTCCGGCGCTCCATAGAGGAGACACTGGAAGCCGCCCGCCGCGAACGCGCAAGCTGGGAAGCGGAGGCGCAGAGTGACGACTCCTCCTCTGCCTCCTCCGCTGCCCCCGCCGAGACTGCCACGCCAGTGGTGGTAATTCTGGACTCTCCAGAATTACCATCACAAGAACACACCATGCCCGCCGCCCCTCCAGCCCCTAGAGTGCGCAGGAAGCGCAGTGTGGAGGCCGAGGAAGCCGGCAAACGTGCCTGTGCCCGTCCCCCAGCCCGCATGGACTGGGCCGCGACCACCGCACCAGAACAAGACGTCCCCGCCACCATGTCTTACGCCGCCGTAACCACGGCTGCGCCAGGACATACGAAGAATGCCCCACCTGTCGTAACCACCGGCAGGAAAACAACCGCACTGCGTCCCCCTCCTACCTCACACCCGCGGGGCGGGAAAGAGACAGCAAGTGCGCCTGTCATATATACTGAGGCCGTGGCATCAACCTCACAGACGGCCCCTACGCAGACGGCGACAACCACGGCAAAGAAGAACCCCACAGCAACCACCGACACGCAGCCGGCACCGGTACCGAAGGAGCGGTACCCACCGATCGTGCTCGAAACATTCCCCAATAGCACCAAGCATCTCCGCGCGCTCAAGGGGATACTCGGACGAGCACCAACCGTACGCCCTTTTAATAAAGGGGTACGTTTCACGCCAGCAGATGGGGAGGAGTACCGGGTCATCCAGGCCTACCTCACTAGCCTGGACGAGTCGGAAAGGATGACTTGGTTCTCCTACTCTCTCCCCAAGGAGCGCAACCAAAAGCTGGCGATACGAGGGCTCCCGGCAGACACCAGGCCGGAAGACATAATGGAAGATTTAACCGCGCTCGGGTACGAACCCGAGCATGTTAAGAAGATCTCCGCGAGGAAGGGCAGGCCAGGCTGCATCTTCTTCGCGTCGATGAAGCGGACTCCCAACCTGACCCCCGGCATATACGAAGTGGACGAGCTTCTGTGCATGCCGGGGGTGAAGTTCGAGCACTGGCGTGGGAGGAGGGGCCCAGCACAATGCCATAGATGCCAGGCTTTCCGGCACTCCTCCCACAATTGCTTCCGGCGGCAGGCGTGCGTACGGTGCGGGGGTGAGCACTACGCGCGCGACTGCCCCCGCCCCCTAGAAGAACCGGCGACGTGCGCAAACTGTGGCGGAGCGCACACCGCCAACAACCTCCGCTGCGCAGTGTTCCGCGAGGAGGCGCGGAACAAGCGCGCGGGCACCACGGCTCTCACCACGAAGACCACGCCACGCGAAGAACCACCACCACGTGTTGTTGCGCCTAACAAGCCAACAACAACCCACCCGGAGAAGACATCCACCAATTCCCTAATGGCTGTCGCCAACGACCCGCCACCTCGCGGTGCCAGCCATGAGGGAAAGCACAAGAAGAAGAAGAAGAAGAAAAAGCAACAAAAGGGACCGCGGAAGGGCGCACCCCAGCCGCCCGCCCCTACACCCGAAGAAGACGTCTCTCAGGCCAAAGCACCCCGTGCTAAGGCCGAGAGACAAAGACGGCAACACACACCTGCCTCGCTCCCACGTGCGAGCGAGACAGGCACGAAGAAGACAAGGACGGCGGCGGAGCTCGAGCTCATCGAGACCGCCCTCTGCACCCTGCAGGAAGTGCTCCAGGCGCTCAGGGAGGGAGTGGACCCCATCCCGCTTGTATTAGCGGGGGTGGGTAAACTCCTTGCCTGCCGCTAGGTAGCACTTCACTGTGCCCCCGATGCTGCCGCGACGCTCAGGCCCCGAGGGCCGGCCTGGGCGCGCTATCATCTCGTCTCCCGAGCGACTCGCTCACTGGGCTTCCCACCAGAGGGATTCACCCGGTGGGCTGAGGGCGAGTAGGGAGACAGAAGACTGGACTGACCACATACCCCGAAGCAAGAAGAAGGTGCCACCCATATGGCACACACCCCGCGACCCAGCAGTGATGTACTGCTGGCGAAGGACTGCCGCGCAAAGGGGCCACCCGAGCCCGAAGGCGCGTCCGCGCCGGCACTAGTTGCCGCGCGAAGAAGAAGACGAGGGACGTTTAGTCTCGATCGTGCGCTCGTAGAGTCAAGACCTCCTGAGGATGCTTCGTTTAGAAGCGAAACGCGTCGCATACTCTTCCGGTTTGGCTGCGTGGCGTTTGTGACGTCACGTCGGCTTAATAGGAAATTAGGCGGAATTGTCACTAGATATATATCATTTTTATAAAGATTTTTTAAGTGTTTTATTAAATAATTAATTAAATGTTTTCTTAAAATACTATTAAAATATTTGTTATTATTAAAAATGGATTTCCGCAAAGTAACGCCTGAATCTATTCATTATTCATTAGTGGATATTGTTTTTGAAATGTATTTATTTATTCTTCATTATGATATTTCTAAAAATAAATTGCTTTTTTTCGTATCACATAAAGATACACGACATTTTTGGCACATTTTGAATGTTTTGGGAATTTGCACCTCTGCTGCTTATCCAGCCAAACTGCCCAATGACATGTCTGATCCAATCTGACGTCTTTCAAAGGAATTGCTTGAGCTGGTCCTCGGAACTTCTTCATTACAAGTTCTCTTTGTATTGTGCTCCCACTAGGTCGACCACGTTTAGCGCCATTTGCAGGTAGACCCAATTTGCAGAGGGTTTCAGCAAGTTCTAGTCTGAATGTACCTAAATTGAGAAGTTGATCATTACCTTTTATATTATTTACCTTCTTGAACATAACCCATGAATTTATAACTGCGAGGATCAGGAAATGATAAAATAAGCGCATGGTCCACTTGCGGCTCTTCATTGTGATGTGATAACTACCTATAAATGAATCTAATAAAACCACGCCTCCCATGTGGGCATTGTACTCCTTGATGACTTTGGGGCATGGAATAGCAACTCTCTCTTTCTTCGATTTATCAAAGCGTGTGACTGTAGTTGCTGGTTCTGCTCCTACGTAAGTGGAAAGAAGGTTAATGGGCTTGTTATCTTTCCACACAACAGCACTTACGTCAATATCATCCACAGTCGCCACGTTTTCCTCATAGAATCCTCTGGGTACGTTCTTTTTCATTATAGTGTTTTTTTCAGGCAATTTGTAGTTTCTCAATCGGTTTACTCTTACTGTTCCCAGTGAGAAAATTCCTTCCTTAGCTAAATAGGTGACGAGAGGCACAAGTATAAAAGTTATCGAAGTATATAATGTGATTCACATTGCGTGGTACCATTCTAGCTAACCTGACGACTGTATTGCCAGACTCTCCCAAATCTGGCTCACCAGGTAAGATGTTATTTTTGGAGCCCCCTCCACTGTAAACCTCAAATCTATGAGCATATCCTTGTAGACTGCAGATGAGATATAATTTGAACCCCCACTTGTGGGGTTTATTGGGCATGTATTGTTTTATGTAATGGCTCATTTTGGTTGCACACATCTGCTCGTCCATGGAAAGCCTTTGGTCTAAGGGAACCTTCATAAACTGGCAGTTGAGCGTTTCCTCAAGAGGTCTTATTTTGAAAAGCCTGTCATAGTCTGGATGATCTTTGGGCAAGCATAGCGTATCGTCGGCAAAATGAAGAGTGGATCTTATTTTTTAAAATTTTTTTAAGGGCATAGTATTTTTTATGTGATCATAACCAAATTTTCACTCCAGTAAGCCCTGGTGTTTGGAAATTTTATAACTGAGGTGTAAATCAGAATGCCTAGGAATTTATTTAGGATATTTTCATTTATAATTTCAGGAATGGAGATTTGTTTCTGGACTGCGTATAAGTTACTTTGTCCTACAATTTGCTTTTTTAGATCTGATGTAAAATAAAATGAAAAAAAATCATACGGCGTGTTACAAGACATCAATGCTTCCGTTATCTGAGTTTCTCCCCTAAAAATAAGGCTGTCTTCAGCAGTAACAAGATTCCGTTTTCGCCAAACCAGAGGTCGTTTAGAAATCCCCTGTGAACTACTCTGGGGTGCTGCTTCTTCGGCTTCCAAAATAGGAGGGTCTGGCATATTTTCATCGTTTTCGATTACGAGAGGAGGATCAGCATCCACTTCATCAGACTGGGCATTCTCACCTTCATCCTCTACTTCGGAGTCTGACCCGTCTAAGCCATCTTCTGAATCTTCAAGAGTTTCTAAATACCTTGTAATTTCGCTTTCTAGTAATCGCGGCATGCTGGAAAGCAAAATAAAAATCCTTCACCAAACATGCATTTATTTAGCAGGCAATGCGCATTGTAGTTTTCCTACAACATACCAGATTTCGCTAATTCGACAGTAGCATCAAGTGGTTTTCAATGTTTTACAACATGAACATGTAATTGAAGATATAATCAAGCAAATAAAAATATGTTATATACATTATATTTTAATTTAATTAAATATGTTACATTATATTTTATCAAAGTCCGAACACAGCTTCAAAACTTAGTTTCGCGCCACTAGAAAAGTTTTCTTCAAAGTGACATTTGACATTAACTTATTTTCAATGCATAAAAATATTGGAATAGTGCCAACATTAAAAAAAGTACAAAATTCGTTCAGAAATAAGAACTAGTTGTCAAAATTAACAAAAAATTAAAAGAAGGTCAATTTTATCTGTGATGTTTAGTATGTTGTTTAAAAACAACATTGTCCATTTAATGGTTAATATTTTTGATTAAATATAACAGGTTAGTATAACGCTGAACAAAATTCTTGCAAGTTTGAATGTCCACCGCAAATCGATATCATCCCTGCAACAGCGCAGTCGTTTACAGGTAAGTAATTTCCGTCATTCGAGTCGCTCTCAACGTAAAACTTTAAATTGCACATCTTGCATATTAAAGTAAACTTCTAAGACAATCCATTAATCTTTTCTCCTACCAAATCTATGTCACTTCACTTACTGTGAAGCAGTGATGGCTCAGTGGTATTGGCTATGGATTGCCGCGCAGCAGGATCATGGTTCGAATCCCGCCGCGGGCTTGAGCTTCACCGCATGGGGAAGGGCATTTTGCGATTGCCCTCATGGCTAGCTACCACCCTCAAGTAGAAAATCTGTCGCCAAGCACCTAACAGTGTGTTCCGGCAGCAGTCCCTTAGAGCCAGTGAAATTACAGGCACATGAGACTTATCAAGTATGTCTCAAGGTGACGGGCGCAGTGCAATTCGTTACATGTGATGAAATGCATTTGTTATAGACAGAGGTTAGTCCGCTTAACATCAGGTAAGTCTTGAGTTTGTCCTGTCACAATAACATTAAAAAACATAAAACATTAAATTGCGTTCTAAAGACCCATGGTTCGAATTATTTTGAATATTTTTATGAAAATGCGATAGGCTTATGATCCTACGCCAGACGTGGATTTCTTGTTCTGGAGAGTGACACCTAGCAACCTGAAAAAATTGGAATATGGAAGTTTGATGGGGGAATGTAAAATTATATATAATATTATATTCAATGTGCCTCTGACGATACGGTGATGAATATATGCTTCCTGGTCGTCATGATAAACTCGATCTCATTTTTTGTTGAACCATCGGGGCTTATCCACGTCCACTTCCTGGATGGTCGCTTCTTGTAGAAGGAGTTCATCGCAAAGAGTCCCTCCTTCTCCATAAAGTCGACCAGCCTTTGGCCCCTCTGGTTCCGCTGCCCATATCCAAATGGCCCCACTCTGAACTTATCGCCATTCCGTGTGCCCAACTTAGCGTTGAAGTCTCCCATAACAACGGTGAAGTATGTTTCGAAGGAATGCAGGGCTTCTGATATCTCCTCATACATAGCCTCCACTTCATCGTCTGAGCGTGTCGAGGTCGGTGCGTAAACCTGTATGACCTTCAACGAATACCGTTTGGTGATTCTGAGTATAAGGTACGCTACCCTGCTCGACACACTTTCTACTTTTACAACGTTGTTAACAAGGGACTTCCGGACGAGAAACCCAACACCACCTTGAGATTTTTGGTGACCTTCCCGGTAGAAGAACAAGTTACCGGAGTGCATCTGCCGGGGATTCTTAGCACCGTTACCTGGCCTGCTACCGGGGCCAGGAATAATAGAGCTGCCGGGGACTGGGGGCCGAGTTATTATTGTGCTTGTCATTGGGGGTTTTTGCCAAAATCCCCACGCTTGGCAGGGGTCTTGGGGGTCGCAGTAATAAGATAACAGCTACTCAGAAGGCGCTGCTGCCCACCTTCCGGTATTTTTCCCTTAGTCGCCTTTTACGACACCCACGGGATGTTATGGGGAGGTGCAATTCTAACCCCGTGGGGTGCCGGGTAAATAACAAAACAAATATTTGATTGATTTTAAATAACAAAATTTTTATTACAGTGAGTCAATTTGTTTACACTTTATTATAACATTTTCGATTTAAAATATTACAGTTTCGTTTCATACTTTGTTTTTTATAATAGTATACATTAGATCACATTAACTTGTAATTAATATGGTAAGTTATGAAGTGTCAATAAGCTTAGATTAAATTATAGATTATTCATTTTAGTGATTTATGAAATACCTGTATGATAATAATTAATTAACATTTGACAATTTAACTTGGTAATATAATTTGTGACATTAAAATTATACAATTATTAGAAATTCGATAAATTAATTAAAAAAAAATTCGGTACTTAACTAATTTGTATTTGTAGGTCCAAGGTAACCTTTGCGTGCCGGTATTGGAGACCAGATTACTGAAATTAGCAGGACCGAGAAGGGCTCTTAAACAGAAAGAGAGATATAGTCATATAATGTGGCAACTTTAAGGTGGGATTACAATAATATCACAATAAATACGATAGAATTTGCAAGTTCAATAAGGCCATGTGTGTTTGCGTAATTAATAATCTAAATAATAAACGAGAGTGTTATCTAACTGTTGACCCATTCTCCCTTGTCACTTTGCGAACTACCAGTTCAGCAAAATCCAGAAGAATTTGTCGGCAGTTGTCGCCCTTAAACTGAGATGAACCGTTTGCCCTAGTCAGAACTACCCCCGATTTAGATTCATAATCGAATCTGAGAGCGGCAAATCTCGGGCACTCGAGGAGGATGTGAGCAACAATTTCTTCTGCCAAGCAATCACAAACACAGAAAGGCGAAAGCGCAAGTGTAAATTTGAAGAGGTAAGATTTGAAGCCTCCATGTCCCGTTAACAGCTGTGCCCTGAGGTTTGACATTCTCAGGTTCGATGGGGTTTTATAAGCCGATCTAATGTCTGGTAGAAACATTTTGGTAACCGCGCCAGTACTCGATGCCTCGTGCCGCAGCTGCAGTTTGGTTAGAGTTGAGTCCCTAATGAGGCGCTTAGCATAGGACAAGGGAAGACATTGTAGATGGGAGCTTGTTTGTTGTGCAAGTCCGCATATTTAGCAAGTTCATCTCCGCGTTCGTTTCCCAGAATTCCTTTATGGCTTTATGGGACCCAGAACAGTTCGATGACACCCCCTGCGTTACAAGCGTCATAGATCAGTTTTCTCGCTCGCACAGCTAATGGGCGTTTGGATTCGCAAGAGTATCCAAGGCTGATCTAGCGTCACTTATGATGTTAGCGCTACCATAACTTGATGATCCAGTAATTGTTTCCAAAACCTTTACTATGGCAAGCATCTCCGCTTGGTAGACACTGCAGAGTTGTCAAGTCTGAAGTGCACAGATCGGCGCTCAACGCCATCCTCCCACAGACTGAATGCTCCGGCAACTCTTCCTTCGATCTTGCTTCCGTCAGTATATACTTAAGGATATGTGTTGTTGATCATGGCGATGTCCGCTTCAATTTCAATGGCTTGGTAGTGGAGCCTCTTTCTGCACGCAGGTTGTGGGGGCTTATCCTTTCCTGTAATTTCCTATCTGAAAGAAACCAAGTCATGGTCCCCTTTTTCTTGATGTTGTATAGCTCGAATTGTTCCAGTGCTCTAAGGCCCAGGGGAATGATCCTAGCTAAGGTAATAGCAGATGTAAGGGAGATTGTCTTATGGGCTTTGGAGATGCGGATGCCAAATTGACGAGTGATTCTGTCAAGCACGGTCTTCACATACACTTTCTCAGCCTCTGAGCCCCAGGCAGCTGCAGCGTATAGTACAGTGGGCTCAATTACTGCAAGATAGATTGTGCGTACTATTTCACTGTTTAGCCCCCACTGCGCGCGAGCGGCTCTTGATACGATCTTGTATAGTTTGCACGACTTGGCATGTATCGATTTTAGGTGTTCCGAGAAGTTGAGGTTCCTATCTATGGTGTGAATGTAGGACTTTTAGTTTTTCTGAGAACTGGATTGGGACTCGATCAATTGTCAGTTTTGGCTCATCGTATTTAAGTTTGTTCGTCACGATTATTGCCTGTGTTTTGTGGGCAGCGAAGTGAATTTTGTTCTCTTGTCCCCACTTCAAGACCAGATCAATTGCTTGGTTAGTTTGGTGTTCCAGTTCACTCGCGAAATGTCCCATTGTAACAATTAGTAGGTCCTCTGCGAAGGCTTGAATGTGGAGACCTATGTTTTCTGCGTCCCTAAGAAGAGGATCCAATTGGATATTCCAGAAAATCGGTCCACATGTGGAGCCTTGTATACACCCTCTTGTAGTTTTCCAGATAAGATCTACCCCGGCATAGCGCAGAAGGACTTTCCTCACTGTCTTCAAGATAACTATGGAAAAGTATTTGTGTGTTCTGATCGACGACATCAGCAAAGTTAAGCAACATCGCCCGCGGTCAGGAGTTAGATGGGTGACCGCTAGTGACATTACTTGAGCGCTTCCGTGCTTCGGAGGGCAGGTTAAGCCATCCTGGTTGTTGTCTAAAGATGGCAGTTACTTTGCGGAAATCCATATTTAATAACAACAAATATTTTTAAAATATTTTAAGAAAACATCAAATTACTATTAATAAAACAAGCAAATTTTCTCGAGTGTGCGCTCGTAGAGTCAAGACCTCCTGAGGATGCTTCCTGTAGAATCGAAACGCGTCGAAAGTTCTTCCGGTTTGGCTGCGTGGCGTTTGTGACGTCACTAGATATTTTTTTTTAATTTTTTAAGTGTTTTGTTAAAATATTAATTTGATGTTTTCTTAAAATATTTGAAAAATATTTGTTGTTGTAATGACATTTATTTATTTAATAAAATTTGCACGTCTGCTTGCAGGTAGAATATACAGAACTAACACCTATATTTAAGACCGTTTATGACTGTATTCTTGCAAATAAAATATTGATTTGATTTGCCGAATGGAGCCATTTGTGTCTCCCATTCTGTGGATGAAAGTCAACGGCTGGTAGATTACCAGTCAGGGACATATTTGTATAAAACAACGTCAGTTGGATAACTCACTACTTTGCTGTACAGAATTTACAGCACTAATGTAGGACTGGCTTCGATTGGTATGCGTTTTTGAAAACGCCATGTATGGTATGTTTAGACAGCCCAATATAAAAACATTGATGTCGTTTGCTAAGTCACATAGGAGAGACCTCTTCCAGAGGCCTTGCCTTTTTACAATTAACACATTCACTGCTAATTTTATGCATTATATTATTATTATATTAACGTGCCAGTTGGCAAAAACCGCCCACTGATTATTCACATCATTAGCGTTTTTTTAACTCTTAGTCTTACTTATGTTACTACTTTTACACATTTATTTCAGTACTAACGTCATTAAAATACCAGTTATGATAATAATCAATACCTGTAAAAACAACCGGCTAGGACCCGCGCTACATTTACCGGAATGATTCAACATAAATGTATTTACCATGAGTTTATTTATTTTACATATCTCTTGCTCTGTAAGTACACCCTTAGGCCGGGACTCCACCAAAGCGGAGACGAGACGAGCGGAGAGGAGATGTTTTTTAAACAACCAATAGAATTGAGTTATTGACACGTCTCCTCTCCGCTCAGCTTCAGTGGAGATCGCTGTGCGGAGATGTGTAATATTTGTATGTCGCGATGGAAGCGGAGATGTGAGCTGTGCGCGGACGACGCGCAGTGGAGACGAGAGATGTGAGCGGCGTGCAGTGAGCGATGTCACCCTCCCCCCTCTCGCCCGCTAGCAACCCGCAGAACCCCGCGCGCGCGCCGGCCGGCCGGCCATCTTGCTAGTACCGTGCACGCGAGCACACGCTTTTATCGTGAATAATTCGTGCAGTTTGTATTTTTCAACGTAAACAATTAGTTAATTTAAATAAAACGTAATGGATGAACAATTTATTGAATCAGTAAAAAAATATCCATGTCTATGGAACATATCAATAGATACCTATAAACTTACTGACGTCAAAGATGCAGCTTGGGAGAACGTTTTGAAAGAAACTCAATTATCTGACGGTAAGTGCAATTTATTATACTAAGTATTTCGTTCAAGTAATATTGTAATACGAGTGTCTTGCCATGGAACGGCGCCCTCGTTGTTGAAATAACTACAGAATTTTTCTCGAACTTGATAGGCATCCATATTGTCATTCGATAATAGATTTTCCACGTTTGTGTCGTTAAACATAGTCGTGGCCAAACCCGTTTCATTATTATCTAGATAGCCAGGCATCTTGTCAATTAAAAAGTTGTGTAGAACACACGTCGCTCTTATCACTTTTTCCACTGTTTCTATTTTACATTCAAATTCTTTACGGTATACGTACCATTTCCGTGATAATACACCAAATGTAGCTTCCACAATACGACGAGCTCTTGAAAGTCTATAATTGTATGTTCGTTTTTCGTTATTTAAATTATCGCGTGGATATGGTCTCATTAAGTTAGGCATCAAAGGGAATGCTTCGTCTCCAATAAAAACAAACGGTACAGGTTCTCCATTTTGGTACAAGGGTTGTGGCCGTGGTAGATTTAGTCTGTTTTCTCTCAAACGAATTCCGAATATACTATCAGCAAAAATACCACCATCGCTGAACCTTCCCATTGAACCTATATCTACCATAATTATTCTTCGGGTAGCGTCGGCTACGCACATCATTACAGTTGAAAACCTGTGTTTATAACAGTAATATGAGGACCCAGATTTTGGGGGTGCAAACATGTACACATGCTTGCCATCAATGGCCCCGACGCAGTTTTTGAATTGCCAGATTTCTTCAAATTGCTTTGAAATTTTTTTCCAATCATTTTCATTAAGTTCTGGCATAACCAAAGGTTGTAATACTGTCCACAAGGCATCGCAGACATCTTCTATAATTCTTGGAACAGTCGATTTTCCAATCCTAAAATTTTCAGCTATTTGTGAAAATTTTGAACCAGTCGCCAAATACCTGTGATAATTATAATATAGATTTATATTTGTGTCGTGGTTTCAGTTAGAATAGAAGGGTCATTTCAAAATAATATCTTAATCAGTGTCGTGTTGTTTCCGGAACTATAAAAGATTAGGCATTACTGAAATTATGTATTTACAGAATTTTCACTCGTTCAAAAGTTATAGCCATTTTTAAATAATAGAAAATAAACAATTAAAAGTCTAAGATTCACACGAGCACAACACATTGAAATCAAACAAATAAAATGGATTTATCACTCGTTATTTATTAACATTTCAAATTTCGACGCCGCCGTCTGCCGCGACCACGTACGAGAGATACAATCCGTTTTGTATGTTTGATTTCAGATATTTTTATTTATAAATTGGTTTCCCTTGAAACTCTGGTATTTTTTAAATATTTATAATGGTTATAAATTCTGCATGAGTGATAATGCGGTAAGTATATTTTGACTATGGCAATGTCAACATTTAATATTTATAATGATTTCAATTATTTTTATTTCAGTAAAAACGGCTAAATCTAAGTGGAAAAAGTTGAGAGACAGCCACCGGGACGCATTAAAAAGGAAGAATGCCACTAGAAGTGGACAGAGTGGTAAACAAATTCGTGAATGGAAATATGAGAAGGTAATGGAATTTTTGATACCATATATGACGAATAGAAACAGGACTACAAATTATACCTCACAAACAAATATAAATGAACAGGAAACAAATTCATTGGAAAATAATGTAACCGATGAGTTTTTTGAAACATCAAGCAATCATACAAGAAGCACTCCAGAAGATCGTCCATCTGTACAACATTCGCCGTCACCGACATCAAGCGTCTCAGCCTCGACATGCAGAAATGCAACAAGAAAATCGGATGAAATAAGTAATTTACTTATTCAGCACCATGCAAACCGTGAAAGAATACGCCAAGAAAAACTAGAAATACAATCATTGATAGAGAAAAATAATACCCTTGACGAAATGGACACTTTTTTTCTGTCGATATCAAAAAGTGTAAAAAAACTTTCTCAATATATGCAGCTTCAGGCTAAACGTAAAATTTTCAATGTTCTTTTAGAATTGGAAGAACTTGAGCTACAAAACACATGGTATAACACAAATGAAAATAATTGGTATTCCCCCGGTTACACTTCAGCACCGGGTCCAAGTTCGACACCGGGTCCTAGCTCAACACAGGCACCGGTTCTTACATCAACACAGGCCGGTGGTCCTAACTCAACACAGGCACCGGTTCTTACATCAACACAGGCCGGTGGTCCTAACTCAACACAGGCACCGGTTCCTAGCTCAACACAAACACCGGGTCCAAGTTCGACACAGGCACCTGTTCCAAGCTTGGAAGATACGCACATGACCGATGAACAGATAGAAGAAGCATTCAGAAACGAAGAAGACACATATGATAATTTGTAACTATATGGAAAAGAAAGCAATATGTCTCATGTGATTTACTGTTATAATTTTTTTGTACGTTATGTTTCTAATATAACCTTACGTTTTTTTTTGCTACTCCCAGAACGGCAGTTGATTTTTTTGTTTTCTTTATGAATAAATAAGATAATATAAAAATATATTTGGTTTTTACATAATATGCATCACTCCAGTCTCCCGGAGGGGTAGAAAGAGACAACGGATCTCGATTTCTCGTAATCCTTACATACCTCAGTTTACATAATATTTTTCATGTATTCTCGTACTTCTTGATTCTCGTTTTGAGTACTTCTCACTTAGCCCTTTTACACAAAAAAAACAAACACTCAAAAAAGACTGATCACATTCAAACGCAGATAACACACATAAACACAAACACACATTAACAAAAAAATAATTAGGTAGGTACTTACTTCAAACATACTGCTAGCCGCTCTTGGGTGCAGATAGATCTCCTGTAGTTAGTATCTTGCTTAAATATATGCGGTTTAATTAAGTTATGTAGTTCATAGAATATATTCCTCGGTAGTCTGTAGGACTTGGTAAAACTTTCATCATCTAACTCATTAAACAGAGTAAAAAATTCTCCATGACTGGTATGGTAATACAAGTGACTTCTTTTCCAAAACCGATGTTTTCTTTTGTTTAGGTAGTATAAAGCTATCAATTCTGCTTCTTCAGACTGTAGTTCTTCTTCAAGTAAAAGAAGATACTTTTTTTGTAATAATAGCGACATCGTCTACCTTTCGTGTCAGAATGCGTACTGAGCACTCAACGCCTCGCACCCGAGCTGAAAAACATCTCTTCTCGCACAGCACACAGCACACCGCACACATCTCCGCTTTGGTGGAGTCCCGCGAGCTGAAAAACATCTCTTCTCGCACAGCACACAGCACACCGCACACATCTCCGCTTTGGTGGAGTCCCGGCCTTACACCCCTGAATGTCGGGGTGTATGACTATCATTACAGCATAGGTTTTGGAATTTGAAAAAAGAACTGTCATACTCATACTGCACGGAGAATATTTTTAAAAAGTTAATTTTTTTTTCTCGCTATCGATTAATTACTCGAATCGGAATCTAGACAATTTATTTTATAAAGATTTTATTTTAAATATGGAACTATTTGTTTCCACATCGTATGTTAGATGGAATCGATTTAAAAATCAAACTGGCCAGCAAGATTTAAGGCGCTTGCGTGCGTGAAAAAAAAAAAGGCAGTCTACTAGTAGGCGCGAAAGCATCGCGAAAATAATTAATTTTCTTGTTTGAGTTCTTTTTCAAAAGTTTTAAACATGTCTAGTGACGAAGACATAGATCTAACGCCCGATTTTATTAAAGAAAGGGCAAAAACAGTTGTCGTAAATATATTACCGCCGAACTCGAAAGAAAGATATTATGTAAAGGCATACGACGAATTTATGAAATGGCGGTCAGAAAAAAAAATGAAATCTCTTTCTGAAAGTGTTTTTATATCATATTTTGATGAATTATCTAAGAGGCTACAACCTTCCAGTTTATGGTGCTTTTATTCCATGCTAAAATCTACAATGATGACAAAACATGACGTGAATTTGAAAGATTTTTCTAAACTTACTGCTTTCTTGAAAAGGCAGTCTGACGGCTTTAAAAGCAAGAAATCGAAGGTATTTACTGCAGAAGAAGTACAGAAATTCTTAAATGAAGCTCCGGATGAAATTTATTTAGCAATAAAGGTACCTACGTATTTACTTGCCCTTTTTAATAAGTTACCAAAATATTTCACAAAAATACTATGCGAATTTGGTGCCTTTAATACAACTTATGTCTTTTTTACAGGTTGTTCTAATTTTTAGGATATCGGGAGCCTGCAGAACCGTGGAATTGACAAACTTGACAATAGAAAATGTAGAAAAACATAACAAATTACTACTCATAAAACTGCCTAACACGAAAACTAAAATTGACCGGTAATTTGTTGTGCATGAAGAATTTGCAAATTATGTTGAAAAATATCAAGCTCTTCGGCCTGAAAACGTGGATACAAATCGTTTTTTTTCTTAATTACAGTAAAGGAAAATGCCACAGACAAGTAATAGGAAAAAACAAATTTACAGGCATGCCAAAGCAAATAGCCACATATTTAAAACTGAGTAACGTAGAGTTATACACCGGGCATTGCTTTCGCAGAACATCAGCGACTCTATTGGCTGATTCGGGAGCCAACCTCACTCTGTTAAAAAGGCACGGCGGCTGGTAGTCCAGCAAAGTGGCCGAAGGTTATATCGAAGATTCGATGGCAAACAAAAGCAAAATTACTTCTAAAATAACAGAAAATATAAACTTGAAATCACCACGTCAAAGCACATCATCTGAGCCATTTTTAATGAAGAAAATAGTACCAGTCAACTGCCGCCATTTACGATGCAAGAACCTCAAGTCACTCAAACTCAAGTCTTATCATCACAAACTCATATTCAAACTATAAATATTCCTAAAAAGAACGTGACCATATCTCTTACAAATTGTAATAATTTTACTATTAATTTTAATTAAATACACATTTTTTTCTTCTTAATAAATGTTCATTGAAACCTGCTGTCTTGTTGTTTACTAACCTCACAATCGATATGTAAAGCAGAGTATTTATCTCGGGCGTAAGCATCAATTGCATACTCGGGTTAATTAGCGCCTTCGCTTCGCTCAGGCGCCAAAAACCTCGTATGCAATTGATGTCATACAGCCCTTGGTTAATAATCTACTATTACCAAGGTCTTTGTGTGTAAAATAACAAATATAAACGACTGAATAATTTTCCAATTAGGGCAAAAATTCCTTATGCCCATTTCTTGGGAGGCTTCTATGATGTTACAGGACTTGGACCGCTTTGTAGATGGCGACGACGATTTTTGAACCCTATATTAGTACTTTAATGCTGTTAGTATACTTTAACATGGTACCAAGACTACCAAGTATAAAATAGTGTCACTAGTACCAATGGTATAGTGGAACATTTTTATATCACCAATACAGTCAATGTACACTACTGTAAACCTTTAAATCACAAGTATGAACAAGTACCACAAGTATCAATGGTACTAGTGAGTAATTTTATATCCCAGTACTATCAATGGTAGGTACTAGTTGAAATCAGTAGCTTTTAGAAAGTTGCTTATAACACATTAAAAATTAAACGTAGTGGGCGATAAATTTTTGAAATGCGCGTTGTCTGAAACTTAATTTTATACATTATTACTCTGATCTCATATACAAATGTGGTTTATACTACCCAAGAGAAAAGTATACTTTCACTTTCTCCTATCTACATGCACCATACCACATTATTATACCCAGATAACAATCATAACAAAAGCCATGTAGACATGATCAGAGTATACACAACGGAGTCCGCTGGGATGCTGGCCCTGATGTTACTTGTATAGTGTTAACCCGGGAACATAGATCAAAGAGTTTTGAAATTCCCAGTTGACACAATACAAAAACATTATAATCAGCATTCGTGTGCACTCTGTACGAGTATACTCTGATCTTGTCGGCCTGGCTTTAACTAATTTCAGGTACGACTATTAGTTTTGCAAGCATCCTAAAGCAAAGCATAGTTTGTGTGGTACTAATAATGTATTACTTTAGGTGTAAAAAATTAAAACAAGTAATTATGAAATCAACTTTATTCCCATTGGGATTGGGAGCTCTATTGAGTAGCACACATACTACTTACTGAATAGAGCTCCCAATTTGCCTTCCTCCACATGCGGTAAACGCAGCCAGCCATCGCTCATTGAGCTCAGCCAGCTCAGCACTGCTGAGCTGGCGGCGGGGCTTGCCGCTTCTACGCTGGCGGCGGGCCCGTCGAAAAGCCGCGGCTGCTGCCGCGACTTCTGCCCGGTACGCGTCCTGGCGGCGGTGGGCTCGCTGTTGCGATATCGCTCTGTGGGGGCGTTGGGCAGGCTTCATCAGCCATCTGGACGGGAGATGGCTGATCCGGGAAACAGCATCTGGATTGAAAAGATAATTTATTATTCATATATTTGCATTTGACCGCTATCCTACCTGATCATAAGTGATGATGCAGTTAAATCATCTTGCAACCAGAATCATGAATCAGAATGAACTTCCCATGTAGGGAAGTACTGCCACCATACCTATTTCTAATGCCAAAAAGTAATGTTTGCATGACTGTATTCTGGATTGAAGGATATGGGTGTCGGTGTAATTACAGGGCAGATGAAACTTATCAACAGTCTCAAGGTTATAGACGCAGAGCAGCTAGTCACTTGTGACAAATTGCATCTGTTATAGGCAGAAGTTTCCACTTAACACCAGGTGGGCTTTGTGCTTTTCCCATTACAATCTCATAAAGAAATACCTCTAAAATCACAATGAGATAGTTTTGATAGCATACATTTTCAAAGGCAACTTACAAAAACATGTGCCACCACCGTGAGGCAGAAGACTCCTCCCACCCAACGCCATTTTCAACTGCTGGCAACTGTATTCTGTAATAAAACAAAAACACCAATGCAATGCATGCAAATTGTAGCTATTTGTTATATTGTGTAGCCAGGGTGAGATAGTATTGCATAAAATTAATGATCAAATTCCAGCCACACACATACCACAAAAGTTCTTTGAGCAATTATCACTTTGCCAACACCGAAATATTTGCTCACAGAAACATGAAATGCTTTTGTACAAGAATGACCAGTTTGAAGTCATACAAACACCACAAAGCTTCATTTTTTTTATTATTTAGCTATTATAATTTGTTAGAGAGCTGCGCACACAAATATTTTCTCACACCTGTTAGGTAGCATTATCCCCACATACATTATGCGGTACTTACGTTTTGTGGAAATAACATTATTCAAACTCCATGTTTGAATAATATTAATATAAGATTATTCCAACTCATGTCGAATCCAACAGCTGCATGTTTGGAAAATTAAAGGGGTTATTTTATCATATATATAATAAAATGAATACAATTGAATAACATGAATTATAGGCTTTAAAATCACACTCAAAACCTAATGATAACTACAGACCGACTTTGTAGTTTGTACGGGCAATAATACACAGCCAGTGGCCTGCATTTCAAATGTATGTACACAAAATACCTGGTGTTCATTGACTGTACATTATTTGGTCGTACATCTCTATGATTAAATAGGTACTATTTTTTATAAATAACAGAAAGGGATATACGTTCCATGAAGAAACAACTTACGCGAATAATCTCCACCACTGGTGGCGCCGGTGCGGTCTCTCCAACAATGTTTGTCTGTAATAAACAAAACATACATGCATAAAGCACAAGCACAAACAAATGCCTCGCTTAGTAAAACTGCATAAAACACAATAGAAAAAGCAGTCTATCAAACAGTAATTTCTAGGTTAAGTACTCCGTTTTTAATATCTTGCAACTGTGTCACCACAGCATAAAAAGCCCAGATCGTATAAAACAAGAAATCAGCAACAACGAAAGAAAAAGCAATGCCAAACACGGCATGATGAGACATTATAACAAACAGCCGAGCGCTTTAGTAAAAATAAAGCACGTAAGTCATCTAAAAGGAATATGGAGCAAAGCATGGTGGTTAGCATGGCGGAAGAGCATTTTTCGATTGCCCGCCTTGCTAGCTTACCACCTTCAAGTAGAAAATCTGTCGCACCTCACGGTGTGTGAGAAAACAAAATCTAAAAACTGCAGAAAAAGTTTCGTTATTAAGTCGTTTAATTTATTCAATATATTTGTAGCTGTCGTGACATCATCATTTATAGAAGCATCATTGAAAAATAATTTTAAAGCCTGATATTGCTCCAAAAAACTCTTGATTTCGCTCCATGTACCGACAGCCACTAGTTTGACAAGGATGTAACAATTTATGTACCTTTAAATTGCAAAATGATTGAAATTCTTTGAACTGAGCCGATCTTTTGGGACTTTTTGAAGCAGTGATGGCTCAATGGCATTGGCTATGGACTGCCGCGCAGCAGGTCCATGGTTCGAATCCCGCCCATAGCTTGAGCTTCAACGCATGGTGGAAGGGCATTTTGCGAATGCCCGCCTGGCTAGCGACCACCCTCAAGCAGAAAATCTGTCGCCAAGCACCTAACGGTATGTTCCGGCAGCAGTCCTTGGGAGCCAGTGAAATTACAGGCACATGAGACTTAACAACTATGTCTCAAGGTGACGGGCGCAGTGCAATTCACTTGTGATGAAATGCATCTAGGAAGAGGCTAGTCCGATAACATCAGATGGGCCTCAAGCTTGTTCCCTCACAATAATATAAAAAAGAAAATGGAGACAAGGGAGGAAAAAGGTGATCGTCTATTTAAAATGAAGACTGACAATGGGTCTGCTGGGTTTAGAAAGTGTGTTTTAGAAACTGTCAAGAAACCTAACCCTGATGTCACTGTATTTGATTCCATTCTACCAAATAATGATTGGAATATTTGTTTACAGCGTTTAGAACGGTTTCCTAGCCTCCAAATTCAAAGTAGAGTTTTGTAATCGTTAATCCAAATACGGGGGAAATGAGTAGGTCAACCTATTTTCTGCAGCGAACACCAGGGGAAGTTCCACCATAGAAATACCATAGAAATCGGATCTTCAAAATCTTACTGCAGTTGACATTAAAATCATTAGTTAAATATCCGAATTTATAAAAAAAATCTTTGTTTAACTCATCGCTAAAGGGGACTAGCGCCTACTGGCATGCAAGGTGCGGGGTGTTATTAGACATGGTGCAACAGGTGGGGGCCCACCGACCCTCTTCTTTACTTTAAGTGCAGCTGACATTCATGTGCCGGATATTAATCGTCTGCTTGATCTCGGGACATATAACAGCACGCTAAGCAAATCAGAGACAAGCCGAAGAAGAAATTCTATTTTATATACATTATTCAGACATATCTGACTATGACGAGATTATATAAACTTGATAAACTGTATACAAATGCACACAAAACACAGTTTTTTTTTTTTTTTTATGTGATTGTGACGGAACAATCCCGAGGCCCACCTGATGTTAAGTGGACTAACATCTGCCTATAACAGACGCATTTCGTCAAAGACGAATTGCTCTGTGCCCGTCACACTGAGACGTCCAGTTGTTAGGTCTCATTAGCCTGTAATTTTTCTGGCTCTCAAGGACTGCTGCCGGAACACACTGTTAGGTGCTTGGCGACAGATTTTCTACTTCGCTAGCCAGGCGGGCATTCACAAAATGCCCTTCCACCATGCGGTGAAGCTCAAGCCCCCGGCGGGATTCGAACCATGGACCTGCTGCACGGCAGTCCATAGCCTATGCCACTGAGCCATCACGGCTTCAAAAAATTGCAATAAAGCTGCGAATAACATTACAAAATAACGAGAGGAAAAATTATAGTTATGTGCGGGATTCGAACCCGCGCCTTCCACTCCTATAGCCGGGGCATACTCTGACCGCTTAGCCAATATGACTAATAACTCACAACTCTACTCTAATTTTTCCTCTCGTTCTTAATCTTCGTAAGGGGATGGAGCAACACCTATAGTCTCAACTTACGTAGTACTGCTAACAAGACAATTTATTGCAACCAGATTTACTTCTTTAAAAGTATAAACTATTATCTGTTGATTGCACACAGAGTATCTTCGCCTCAGTAGATAGTAAGTACCTTTACCTACTGTCTCATTCAAATATGAATAAAATATACATAGTAACTTTCTAACTACAACGACTACATACCTCAGTATTTAAACTTGGTTCATCTTGATCAGAACACGACTTTCCTAAGATGAGAACTAAATTACTATAGGGCCCAGCCAGATTGTTTGAATACAGATGGATTTTATATTAATCTTCTCTTGTTAGGCTATTGCTGCTCATCTAAAACTTCGTACTGGAAAATATTTATACCCTATATTTTGTATCTCCAATAGGCTTTGGACCTACGTTTGCATCAATGGTATAAATCAGTTTAAAATTATAAGAAGCTGATTAGATTTATCAAGGTACATTAGTTTTTCCATCTTCAGCACATTAATTACCTTGGAAGCGTTCGTAGATGGTTGTCCAAAAAGGCGAACATAATAAGATTTGGCAAATCGTCCAACAGTCCCGCCGGCAAAGTTTCCAGGACGCCTTTAAATAGTGTAAGATGACGTAATGCAGTAGCTTTTTTCAGTACATTTGAGGAGAGTGAGACAAGATGAGTTGCTTTGCTAATTGACAAGTACTCTAGACGTGGACAGCGCGCCACCCAGCCCTCAGGAAGCACTTTCACAGCTGGAGACCATAATGACAGCTCACGCAGTTTGTCGCACTGTTCTAGCGCCTCAGGACGTGTTTCTGACCACTTCCCTAACTTCAGGGTTTTGAGTTCGTAAATTGATTTCAAGTTAACTGTAGTATTTTCAGATTCTAAATATAGGAACTGCATAGTTGGTGATACTTCAATTGTTATTACATTATCCTCCGTTAGTGTCCGGTTATGGTGGCAAAACAGCGGACAAATGGATCTTGAATACAAGGTCAGCGAAAGCAACGAGGCCGGCAGGTGGTTCAGCTTCTTATAGTCTTCTTATTTTTATTTTTGGCTCTTGTAATTGAATCTCTACGGGCTTGAAATTTAGTAAACATGTTGGCATTTGAGTTGGATCTTTAGCCACAAAACTTGTCGTCTGTATATCGGACCTTGATAATTGAGAGAACAAGGCAATATCAGTGTTCTCAACCTCCGCTTTAACAATAGTAACATTATTTGTTTGAAGTTGATTGTTGAACCAGTCAATGCAAATTTCTTTTAAGGACTTTGGGTTTTCATACGTTGCGTTGGTTGTTTGTGGACAAGATTTGCTTCTATTTTCTTTTTTTGGTGTCTTTTATATGCATCGGGATCATATTGGTGCACAGGTACCACTTGTGAGTTAAATGGACAAATTCCGGCTTTTTAAATCCATTTTTTATTATATCGGGATCTGTTTTTTGCCTAATTCGGCAAGAATTAATGCAAAAACATTTTTTGGGATTTATGTATGAAATTTTTTGAATGATTGAAAAACAGTTAAATCAAGTGGTTGGAGCAAATGGGATGTGTGTGGCGGCAGTTTCAATATTGTGATATCGTTCTTGACGGCCAGTTCCACAACTCTTACGTCGACGTGAGTCGAGTGGCCGTCATAAATAATTAAGACCGGCCGATCTTCACCAAGGCTTGGGATGACAATTTTTTCCATATAATTGTAGAAAATGTCAGTTTCCATCCACCCCTTTTTGCTTGCTGCATATAACAATTCGAAATCGTAGTTATTACTGTCCAGTTCAGCCATCCATTGATCCCATACAAACTTGCCTTTGTACACCATCAAAGGCGGCAGCTTTTTGCCACTACCGCTTGCACCTGCTAACACGGTGATGTTCTCTTTTCCACTACCATGGGTAGTCCTTGCACATGGTTTATTGATTTGGCCGACTACTTTTGTCCTGGACTGATCTAGGCATAACGAAGTTTCGTCTGAATTCCATATAGATTGAGTCTTTTCGAGCAAGTCAAAGTATTCACCAACTACTAATGGATCTGTCAGTTTTCTACGCACATATTCCACTGGCTGTGCTTTTTTTATCGATAGCCGATGTCGTTTCCTAAAATTTATGAACCAGTCTGCACCTGGGACATTGTTTTTAAATGGAGTCTTCACATTATTTATCCTCACGTAATCACCGACAAGTTCCATGATTTCAGACCTCGACAATCTAAATCCCCATTTTTCCATAGTTATGATTGTTTCCGCTAATTTTTTTTCTGCTTCCAGTGGTATAGCATTTGGCCTACCTGCATTCGGCTTCCTAGTTTGACTGCATTCATTAACATGTTCATAAAGTGTTGTCATAGGAATCCCGTACTGTTGCGCTGCACGATAGTAAGCTCGCCATTTTTTACTTTTTCAATGGCAAGTCTTCTTGAGTATATGTTTTGATTTTCTATGGTACATATGTTCTAGGCATATTTGACCTGGAAAAAATGTTAATAGTTAATAATAAAAAAAAACAATAAGTCTCATTTGCAGAAGAATGTTTTTACCACTTTATGAACAAACTAGGTAGGTATTTTTCTACAGATTGAGAACCACTGCTACTTACTATTGAAAAGCTAAGTGGGGTTATTGTGAAATAATACTGTCACGTAATAACCCCAATGGGGAATTAGCGATATTAACTAATAAAGACAGGTCTAGCTTGGTGTTCCTGACTCGTAATCGTAAAAAACTAACTATTTATACAATATACAAACATTTATGCGAATAACTTACCATAACTCCACGAAAAGTGTGTTGGGGTAATTGTGACACACCGAAAAGGCGCAAAATATCCTTGTTTCACTAAATTTGCCACCTCACACGTCTCTCCAGAGCTAGCGACTCGCGGATAAATGACGCGGCGTGAACAATCTTGATGGCGTCTAGGTTTGTGTTGCCAACGGTAAAGTATTTCTATTAATTGGTAGAAATTTCGAATTTTCGTAATATACCCATTTTCGGAATTACCCCAACGTACCTTACTAAAGAAAATATTATGTTAATATTTTAGAGAACACTTAATAATATAGTACAATCCCGCCTATATTTCCTGCTAAGCCGACATGACGTCACAAACGTAACGCAGCCAAACCAGGAGAATTTTCGACGCGTTTCGGTTCTACACGAGCATCCTATCTTCAAGAGGTCTTGAGTCTTCGAGCGCACGATCGTAATATTATCAATATACATTATCGTAATATACACCGTGTCCCAAAATTCAACGATAAGCCGGCATCGGTGCATAGACCTACTCATGATTACTCGGGAAAAAATAAAAAAAAAATTATAACTCTTTTTTTTTTAATTACAGAGACTTTTATAAAGTTGCGCCAACTTTTAATAAAACTTGCCATGGTAGTGTCCATACTTTTTTTTTTTAACCCAGACTATAGAAAGTGCATAGAATGTTAAAATCTATGAAAATTATAAGAAAAACATTTTTATAAAATAACTACAGACTTTCTGTAATTTTAAAGGATTGTGGTAGATAGCCGTCCTTCTTAGGTTGCTAATGCACAAAAAATATCAAAAATATGTCAAAAATTGTGGTCATGGTAGTTGAAATAGCATAATGGGTATCGAATATCGATGAAATTTATAAAAGTCTCTGTAATTAATAAAAAAAAACAGTTATAATATTTTTTTTTTTTTTTTCCGAGGAGTCATGAGTAGGTCCATGCACCGATGCCGGCTTATCGTTGAATTTTGGGACACGGTGTATATTGATGATATTATATAAAAACATTAGTTAATTTTTATTTACCCTATCCAGATTTAATTTTTATAAGAATAGAAATAACATTCGTGAAGTTTCCAAAAAATATGTGGGCGCCTGACACTACAATGGCCTTATATGATAGGTACAATCTACGAATAATATATATATATATATATATATAATATATATATATACATAACAATGTATAATATAATATATAAATATATATATATTGTTATTCGTTGGGTGCAAAGAAGTTGCCTGGAAGAGATTGCTGCCTAGCAATAAGGCCGCCGATTGTTATATTTTTAAGATATTTTAATCTTGTAACTAGTATTAATTTTAAAAGTGCAATAAAGTGTTATCTATCTACAAAAATAAGATTAAACTTAAAATTTTGTCGTTATCAGTTAGGGTTTCAAACCCTACATTTTAGTCGTGTAATCTAGTATAATCGATTGTCTTTTCAGTCTCGGTTGAGTTATTTACAAAGTCTTTAAACTTGCGAGAATTACACGATAATTTTGCAGTAATTCTCTGATATTTTTTAACTCCTGAATCTGGCACAGCGATGGGCGATTGTTGCAAAAAATATAATCGACTGAATCGAAACTTGGGCTATTGCACATTCGATTGACAATATGGTAGTTCCTCAATATGATTATTCGAATAACAATCGACAAACTAATAATTGTACGCACACCGCAATCCGCTATGAAATGCATACATGCGGTAAACTGCTAATGGGTGGATGGCCGCTCGGTGCGGAACGATGTTGTGTCGAATGTTTTTAAGCATAACTTTAATTTGTTTACTTTAGTTGGCCTTTGACTTATTTAAGAGCAATGTTACCCGCGCGTGTCATAACTGCTTGACGCAATGCTTAAAAAATCGTTAGTGTGGGATTTTTTTGACAAAAATATAGAAGGAAATATTGACTAAGTTTTATGTAAGTTGTGTTCACATTCTGTTATCTATAATAAAACTACGACTGACAATAATTTGATTAAATTTGATTAAGGTTCCTTGACTTTAATGAAATTTAATTTGGTTTAGGTTCTTTGACCAAAACGTATTTAATTACCTTCTTAGGCATAGAAAGATATGTTTGACTGATAGATAGATTGACAAAATATATTATTTTTGTTTCATTTATATAGGTACCTAAGCGCGGAGTTGAGGATCGTTAAATGATTTCACGCAGGTTCCAATATACACTTTAGTTTATTGTTCGGATTACGTATAGAAAGAACAGAGAAACAGAGTAGATTGACCACAGGTAAGCACAGCAATAGAAGTAGACGCGCACAAGAGAGAAATAGTTGAAATGGAAAGAATAGAAATAAGAAAGTAAAGATCGCGACGGTTAGGGCGGTTGGTGGACGGCCGAGCGGCATAGGTACAGCGCGGGAAGAGGTTTCTGGCGAACTGGCGAGGCCCGATTCGACTGAAGGCGGGCGACCGGCTGCTGTCTGTGCGCACGTCCCTCGCGCCGCCCCTGCATCTCCATCGCCTGAGGCAAGCTAGTCCCACGCGCCACATATATATGTTCCTGGTTCATAAAAAATATTAACTAAGTCTTAGGATATTAGTCTTACCACGTGTCTAATTATATGGTACAAACAGCACAATATTACAAATTCAGCGTCACAACAAGTCATCTATTAACTTCTTAAAGTTGTTACGCTGCTAACGAACACAGCGAATAGCGATACAACATTTCCGAACGATCCGGATGCCCCCGCGCACCCGCCCGTTGTCCTCGAATCACTCCTGTGCCGTCCGCCATCCACGGCGCTAGCCCGCTTCACCATAATTATAACTTATTAGACGATTTCTGAAAGTTAACCTAAAGCATAAATTCAAACACCTCAACCACAATGTCGACGAAATGCCTATAATCCCGACATTTCTTGGAGACCAACCGACGTGATCACAAGGACGAAGAACAATGGCCACGTCGTATCGCCATTGCTGCTACTAACATCGTCACATCATTCAAGCAAATTCAAGGGTTTTATATTTTTTTTATGCCTGATAGTGATATTTTACCGAAGTATTTATGAATTAAATACGCTAACTGAGCTATAATCTTTTATTAACACAATGTATGTATATTACAGAACAAAACTATGGTATGAAGGAAATGTCAACTATGTTCAGAATTGCAATTAATTTATTTCAACAGATAGGTTAGCCTTTGACGACCTGATGGTATGTGATGATGTGGTCGAAGATGTTGTTTAGGCTAACCTAGAAGTACTGGCTCTCAACCACACCGTTAGGTGCTTGGCGACAGATTTTCTACTTGAGGGTGGTAGCTAGCCAGGCGGGCATTCGCAAAATGCCCTACCACCATGCTATAACGACTGCCATCCTAAGACAACAACCGGCACCGACGGCTTAACGTGCCCTCCGAAGCACAGAAACGCTCAGTAGTAATGTCACTAGCGGTCACCCATCCAACTCATGACCGCGCGCGACGTTGCTTAACTTTGCTGATCGGTTGAGAACAGCTAAGTAAACTTCGCTATGAGCGCTTCAAAATAACTATAACAGCAATTTATTTTAAGAACGAACAGGAGTACCGTTGAGTAACCATGCGCAGAGTTATCAATGGTTGTTGTTTATTAATGGTATAAATAAATCAGTGGCCGATAAATACTGAAGCTTTATTATGAATAAACGAGCACAACAAAATTATACAGTTTCAAGGCGTACCACAGACTACACAGAATGTTGCCATGAGTGATTATTCCTAACACCCTCCCTTAATCACTACATGCTAACTTACAAGCAGATCTTAAACTAACCAACTTAGGTTTTGGCAAACACTTGGTGAACAAGTCTGCGGGCTGGTTCTCTGTAGCAATATACAAAATATTTATCTTATACAACTTAATTATATCTCTTACATACTTAAGTTTTATATTTAAATGTTTCAGTCTAGCACAATTATTATCATTCAATATAGCCTTAATCGCAGACTGATTATCCTCAAAGATAGACATATGAATCGTTTTACAATTTAAAATTTCTTTAGTTATGTTATAAAGTACAATTAAATCTTGAACAGCCCTAGCTAATGACAAAATCTCTGCCTCAGTAGAGGACAGTGCAATAGAACTTTGTTTCTTTACACACCAAATTACAGGACAATCATTAAAGAAAATTATATAACCAGAAACAGACTTTCTATCCTTCATATTAGATCCCCAATCTGCATCTACATAAACATTCAAGTTAACTTCATCAGTAATGTATCTTTGGAATATTAATTTAAGCTCTGATGTTCCCTTTAAATAGCGAAGGATTCTCTTTAGCCCAACCCAAGCAGCAACAGTTGGTCGCTCTTGAACTTGGCTAAGACAGTTTACAGAATACAAGATATCAGGTCGAGAGGTCATTGACAAATACAACAATGCACCTACAAGTTCACGGTAAGGACCATGAAACTCTTCACCATCAACAAAATCTGATACAGTAGACTTAGGAACTAAAGGAGTGTCACATGGCTTACATTCTGTCATTTTAAATCTAGCTAATAACTTATCAATATATGCCTTCTGACTTAAACAAAGTTTATCATGAACATATTCTAAATTTATACCAAGGAACTCATCAGCAATATCAGCTTTAGACATTTCAAATTCTTTTCTAAGTAATTGAATAACAATCTGAACTTCAGCCTCATTTAAACCTGCTATTATTAAATCGTCCACATAAAGAACTATATATGTCTCACAATTATTAGACCTCTTTACAAATACACATGACTCAAATTCAAGTTGCTGAAAATTCAATTTAAATATAAAATCTGTGAATCTTTTAAACCACTGTCTAGGTGCCTGTTTAAGTCCATACAAACTTTTAAGCAATTTACATACTCTACCAGATTTATCATCATAACCTTTAGGTTGATCCATAAAGATTGTTTCATCTAACTGACCATTTAAAAAGGCAGTTTTAACATCTAATACATACATATTAAAATTCTTCTGAAGGAAAATAGCAAACATTAATCTCAGATATGACATGCCTATAACTGGCGCATAGGTTTCAAAATAATTTATACCTGATCTCTGCTCAAAACCACGAGCAACTAACCTAGCCTTATGAATATTATTCCTTTTTATACATAATACCCATTTACAGGTCATTGACCTTTCACCTTCAGGTAGTTCAACAAGCTCCCACACCTTATTCTTATGTAAGGACTCAATCTCTTGATCCATAGCCTGTTTCCATAAAACTTGCTCATTTACAGGCAATTCCTGTACTTCTTCATACGAGATGGATTCAAGACTTTCTACAGTCACTTCATAGACATAATGATCCTTAAATCTAGCTGGTAGCTTAGTTTCTCTTTTAGATTGTCTAGGCCTGTTATTCTCCGCTTCATTTTCATCACAATCCAAGAATTCATCTTGACCACCATCAGCCATCCCTGGCTCTTCAGCTGCCTCAGGAACCACATCAGACTCAGGAACAGTCTTCTCTCTCATTATATTATCAACAGAGTCAGGAATACTCATCCTCTTCTCTTCATTAAATATTACATTACGTGAAACAGCTACACGATTAGTTTTCTGATCCAATAAACGATAGCCCATATTGGAGTATCCTACAAAAATCATTTTTCTAGATTTTGGATCCAGCTTCTTCCTCAGGTTATCAGGTACTCTCATATAAGCATCACATCCGAAAACCTTGATGTTATTTAAATTAGGTGCCTTTCCAAACTTAAGTTCAAAAGGAGTTTTACCCACTGTATGGTTCGGAATCCGGTTCTTCAGATAAGCAGCAGTCTGCACCGCATAGCCCCAAAAAGTCTTGGGCAGGTTTGCATCAAAGATGAGAACTCGAGCCTTCTCCAACAAATACCTATTAGCTCTCTCCGCAACACCGTTCAAGGGAGGTGTGTATGGTGGTGCAGGATCTAGCAAAATATTCTTCAATTTACAATAGCGTGCAAGCTCACCTGATACATATTCCTTGGCATTGTCACATCTTATTTTATATACTTCTGGATTCTGCCTGAAAAACTGCTTGAATATATCAAAAATGTCACTTTTATTTTTCAATAGATGTACTTCACAAAATCTTGAACAATCATCTATTATGGTAACAAAGTACCTCTCATTATCACTGGCAGGTGGGTCAAGCGGACCACAAATATCAGTATGAATCATTCTCATGGGTTTATCTTCCCTCTCTCTCGGACCTTTGCCCATTGGCACATTGGCTTGTTTAGCAGTCACACATTCTTCACAAAAATTTAAAGAGTCTGATACTGGCAATCCCAACTCTTTCATAACATTGTTGCTAGAATGTCCCATACGCCTGTGCCATAACTTTGCATCTTGCTCAACAAAGTGTGTTACAGCTGATGTACTAATAGGATCAAACTGACTTAAATACTGACCTTTTTCATTCAATCTGGCAATAACAAATTTTTCTTTATTCATCTTAACTATTGCAACATTATTTGTGAAGATAACACTGTAACCAGCTCTCTGTATGTTTTTCACAGATATCAATTGACCATTCAACTCTGGAATATACAAGACTTCTTTGAGAGTTATCTCTCGACCATTCAGCATTCCGACAATTGTCCCAATACCTTTGACTTCTAGAACTTCAACTTTAGATGCACATGTCACAGTGCCACTGTGGGGCCTCATGTCCTTAAACCATTCCTGTTTGCTGCACATGTGCGTCGATGCACCAGAGTCCAACATAAAATGTTCACTTGTTTGATTGACCATAAAGGTAACCGCAGCAGACTCACTGTTATTTGACTTTGGCTTAGTACGACAGTCCTTTTTCAAGTGGCCGGAACGTCCACAGTTAAAACATGTTGATTTTCTTGGACAATATTTTGCAACATGACCCTTTTTCTTACATTTGTGACACGTAATATGTTGGTACTTTTCGGCATTAAATGCTACATTTGTTTTTGTATTTTCTGTCTTCTTTTCACTTGTGTCACTTTTTAATGCCTCTGCATTTAGTAATCTTTGTATAACAAAATCTGAAGTCAATGTCGTATCTGGCTGATTTTCTATTGTTGCCTTTATTATATCATATTCCGGAGGTAATGACATTAAGATATAAATGACAATATCCATGTCTTTCACAGTTGTTCCCGAAGCTCGCAATTCGTTCACCAATCCCAGTATTTCATTTATATGTTCCTGCATACTGCAATCACAGCGTTTTTTTGTGTTCGTGAGTTTCTTTCTTACTAGGATCTGGCTTACAGCACTTGATTTTCCATATTTTTCCTTTAAAGCATGCCATAGTTTATATGCTGTAGTTTCATCCGACATCGCCATCAATATGGAATCATCAATCATACTAAGTAACAATGCGTACGCCTTTTTCGATTTAGAATCCACAGTTTCTTCCTTTATTAGAAACTGATCCAGGTCTTTTGCAGCAAAAATAGCTTCTGCCCGACGTTTCCACAACAGATAATTCGTCCCTCTGAATGGTTCGACAATATATTTTATATTTTCTTCCCGGGCCGCCATATTGCATAGCCAGCCACACGACACGAAACAGCCCAAACCACCCAAGTAGAAAATCTTTGCTTTTACTTCTGCTCCAACACTTCCTTATGATTTTTCGGAACCACGCTCTGCTGTTGTTTATTAATGGTATAAATAAATCAGTGGCCGATAAATACTGAAGCTTTATTAAAAATAAACGAGCACAACAAAATTATACTGTTTCAAGGCGTACCACAGACTACACAGAATGTTGCCATGAGTGATTATTCCTAACAATGGTCGACCGAAGCAATAATACCGACAGCGCAAGAAGGCGGCAAACAGCGCGTTAAAGCTACGTGACCTACATCGGGGTCGGCCCGACGTCTTTGGTCGCTTGATACAGGGAAGTGAGGTTCAAATACTCGTTTGATTACGCGATGTTTAGGTGAATTTACGTGGAATGTGGTCGTAAGTACAGTCGTGTTTCTCCTGCGTTAGATAGGTACAAATGGTGTCATACCCATTCAACATAAGAAGTCTACCATCTTGTGTGTGTAAGGTGAGTGGGAATTTTCTAAATTAGGTTACAACATGTCGAATCATTGCGCCTAATGCCTACTTACAACATATTACTATACTATGAAAAACGAACTATACATTTTCAACGACAATTAAGTGCGGATTTTGTGAGCTACTTGCTATTAGTTGTCGTACTACATGCTACTAAATCGCCATTGCACTAACGAGTTTACATGTTCAATCAAGATATTAAGCCTAGTGCGGGTTTCGTTGAGCTAATTGATATTGCCACTATCATTAAAAGGCTACGAAACTGCCATTGCACTAGTCGAATTCTGCGTCTTTATTTCGATAAATTCATACAACATTTCTCGTCGTTTCAGCTAATCAGGTGCGGGCTTTGATAGCGTTATAATAGTCGTATAACTGCTACAGAGCTGCCATTGGCACCTGTCTAATCGTGATTGTGAAAGACAACAACCGGGACCGACGGCTTAACGTGCCCTCCGAAGCACGGAAACGCTCTGTAGTAATGTCACTAGCGGTCACCCATCCAACTCATGACCGCGCGCGACGTTGCTTAACTTTGCTGATCGGTTGAGAACAGCTAAGTAAACTTCGCTACGAGCGCTTCAAAGGCCAGTCTCTGAGCCAACTTTGGACTGAAAACGAACCGAGACATAAAGTCTGAAGAAACATTTCCCGGCATACTCGTTTCTTGATTGTAGTGTTTTCAGTAGGATGATGGATTGGCAGAGAGTATACGAAAGTCCCCGACCTCCTGGAATTTTCTGATGTTTGTCGAGCATTTCCTTGAAAAGTAACATTGTTAGCTACGTACACCTTTCTTTGATGCCAATCTATTTCAGTCCAAAATTTTTGTTTCCCACAGCTTCTAATTTTACTTTTTGTGCAAAATTCTGAAACACACCTAGGTCCAAGGACTCTTGGATGGCGTATGATATTTCTTACCTTCTCACCCCTTGGTCGTTTGTAGCCATTATACTCCTTGCCTTCCATTCGGAGTCGCTTAGATAATTTTTTCCTCCATGTTTCAGGTTGCGCCTTTCGTAGTCTTCGCCGGCCTTCTTTCATATCACCAAAGTGAACTATGCTTTCATTAAAATTGTCTGGTTCATGAGGTTGATTTTCTTTTTTATATTCACTATCATCATCATGCAAAAAGTCTCCACAAAAAGTAGAAGAAGATTCTTGTGTAACTGATGCCACTGATGTAGGTCTTGATATTGGTGGTTCACAGAAGAAAGTTGGTGGAACAGCGGCCTCCAGATTTTCTAGCTCAATCAGATCATGGTTTTCACCATTGTTTATACGCATGACGTAGGGTTCAACGGCTGAAAGAGGCTGAATATCTATACCAATTTGTTCTGGGGCTGATAACGCATGGCTCGATGCTGTAGATGTTGGTGCGTCATCTTCTGCTCCATGGTTACCATCAACAATGCGGTTTACTAAGGCGTGCGCCCTATTTCGGGACGCCATTGTTATAAACCTGCCAAGCAAGTACAAAAAAACTATGTAGGTAGGTATTTATATATGTATAAAATAAAAAAATTATATGATTTATTATTAAAATAGTATTCCAGTAAATGAAAACAAATAACTCCTATCTGTTCCGAATGAGAACAAAATACCATATATACCATGTTTACATTAAAAATGTTGGCAGAAAGTCCTCCTATTTTAGTAAATAATACGGGATAACTCACGTGAATAAGTCAGATAGCCCGCGTTGACGTCTCGCTGAGCACTGGGGGGCGTCCCGAGCTCTCCTTGAAAAAGACCACCGGATGTGGTTGAAACTATAGTCAGAGCTATCTGACTTATTCACGTGAGTTACCCCGTATTATTTTTTCTAAAATGAGTGAAAACTACGTTAGTTTTTATAAAAAAATCCTCTTATCTCATAAAATAACCTGTTCGTAACTATTTTTCTACATTTATACTATATAACAGTAAAGTTGTAAACCAAAAACCACTTGAAAACTATTACATAACTTGAATTAGGAATTTTGTAAAAATAAACACTATAATCATACCTTAATATTTCGAAACATCAAAATGTCGATGAGCCGCTTGCGCGAACAAGCAGAACTCCACACAGTGTTACTTAGTAAAAATTTCCGGCGAAATAATGACGATACGTTATAGAAGATATTTCTTCAGACAGATTGCAACTGGCCTACGGTTTTTTTAATTGGGAGGTTAATGCTTTTAACGGGTTCCAACCTAATCCAACAGATGGCATTAAAAACAAGTTTTGTCAAAATTGTTAGATAGGAGGTATAAGAAGTACACGGACGGTTTGTATTTGTTCCGTTAAAAACCCCCAGCCAGCGGGATACTTTTTGCATAAACGGCTAAAAGGATTAAAATTTATTTTAAACTTTAGTTCAATGCGTGGCCAACTCGTTTCAGAAAAAAAGTAATGGCACTATTAATACTTTAAACTATATTCCGCCTAAAAAAAACGTCCACCTAGCGGAATTGTATACTGAGTGCCTAGTGCGAGTTTTTTTACTTACTCGATCGCGTTAGCGTTTACTTTGATTTGTATGGAACAAAAATAGCGCCACCTGGTGTCACGTTTTTGAAACATATTTCCTGAGTGCAAGTTTTTTACGCTGTCGGTATCGACTAGCGAATATCGACAAGTGCTCGAAGGTGAACAATCGAACGCTTGTGATTGGTTGTCTCAAGCATCTAGCGAGTGCGAGTGGCTTTTTTTGACTATTCGATACGTAATCGTGAGCACTATTTACTCTCTCGCTATCGACAAGTATTCACTTCGATTTTCAAAGTGAATGTGCAATAGTTGACAAGTTTAATTATACTTTTGTTTGTTGAGTGTCAATAATTAAATAATACAAAACAATGGCAGGACGGTATTTTCTCGCATGGAGAATGTTTGCGGCCGCTATGGCACAAGATGACCGCAATTATAAAGCCAGTGTTGATGCAAAAGCTCGCGCATCTTTCGATCCTTTGTTAGACCTCACAGAGATGGAGTTTAAACATAGGTATCGCTTTTCCAAGAATCAATTCAGATTCTTGTGTAAAGAACTAAGGTGTCTAACAAACCTAAGGTCGTCTCAACGAGTTTCTTTGGAACATAAAGTATGTATAAATATGAAGCACTACACTATTATACTAGACACTAGCTAGATATTATGCAAATTTGTTCTGCTTTCATTTGCAGGTGCTCACCGCACTTTTCTTTTATGCAACTGGATCATATCAAAGGCCAGTTGGTGTTGCAAAGCACACATCCCAAAAAATGTGCAGTGTGTACATAGAAGAAGTTACCCAAGCACTAACTCACAAAAACATGAGAAACAAATATATTCAGTTTCCATGTACTCCAGCTGCCCGACAAGCTGTCAGTCAACGGTAACTAACTAAAAATATATATCTTCACTATATTTTTTATTGGATATGTAAAGTGTTATTTAAATTTTTTAGGTTTTTCCGAAAATATGGGATGCCCGGAGTGGTTGGATGTATTGATGGAAGCCACTTTAAAATAGTTGTTCCACAAAAAGAAGAGGAACATTGGTACTACAGCCGCAAACACTATCATTCCCTTAATGTTCAAATGGTAAATGTGATAAATATTACCTATATGGGGATGTAGGATAAATTGAATAAATTTAACTAATAAAAAATTGTTTTTTTCAGGTATGTGATGATGAATATAGAATTTTAAATGTTAATGCCAAGTTTGGTGGTGCAAATCATGATTCCTTTATATGGGAAAACAGCGATCTGAACAAGTACATGATATCTTTGCACCAAAACGGAGAAGTAGTTTGGCTTTTAGGTAATGTTTCCAAAAATGGTGTGTAGCATTTTGGTGTACAATTATGCATTAGACTGTAAATTGATACATATTTATTTTCAGGTGACTCAGGCTATCCTCAACGCCCATGGCTGATGACACCAATTTCGAATGCTGAAGAATATAATATATATAATGAAAAACATATGCGAGCTAGAGTAGTCATAGAAAACACATTTTCTAGACTGAAAAATCGCTGGCGCTGTCTTCATAAGGATAGAGTACTGCATTACAAGCCTTTGAAATGTGCCAGGATTATTTTAGCTTGCTCTGTTCTTCACAATATAATTATTAATTCGGGCGTTCAGGACACTGAGGCAGATATGGGTAGGTATTGTAGTTCTAATGTAGTAAGTGTTGAATTATGCCAGTCGCATTAATTTTATTAAGTCAAAAGTTTCTGTGTATCTAAGTACTATCTAACACTAAAATGGCTGGATGGGTTTGAATGAAATTTGAATAGAGATAGCTTATACCTTGGATCAAAACAGGCTGCCTTTTATCAGCATCATCATCACTGTGCGGGGCACAGCTAGTACAAAATAAATAAATTTACTATAAATTTTGTTTGCAGGTCTAGAGTTTGAAATGGCATCTAAATCTGACCCAATAAGATATGTTGAAAGAGAAGAAGCTACCGGTGATTTGATTAGAGGCAGAATATTGAGGGACCAACTAGTAAGAAGGTTGCAACAATAGATGAAATATTTTATTAGTAAACAAATTGTTTTATTATTAAATCAGTCTTATATTGTACACTTAATTAACTCAACTTAGGTAAAGCATTGCCATACAATGTGGCAATGCAGCCAGCATTTTGGGAACCCTGCTTAATGGTAGCGGAATATTAGATTAGTTTTTGTAATAATTTATATGTTTTTAGTTACATATTTCTATGTTGTAAATACTTAAAATTGAAATAAAGTTTTCTTTAGTTACATTTACATAGTTTAATATTATATTTACACATCATGTCAACGAACAGACAGCATACACTTTGTAACATAATTTGTTTTATCTATTTTTTACTACAGATTACAGACTCGTGTTTGACCACCAAGTCGTCTGATGTATAGCTACTCTAGCTGAAGGTGGCTACGTGCCTAATCTGCCAAGTGAACTAATTAAAGTTATAAAATATACAAACCTCAATTATCAAATTTTATTTGTGTCTGCAATAAGGCATTATCTATCTTACCTACTTAATCCTTACAAAACTTAGTAACTAATTTATCTAAAATATCTAAAGCTCTCGAGCCAGTTGCTTGCCACTCCCTCTGAACTTGCACTTCCATCTCCCTGAGCCTGTTTTGCTCTCTTTTATTGTTCATGTAGTCTTGGTGTTGCTGAATTCTGAAGTTTCTCCAATGTTCTTCAGCTTGGAGAAACTGTTGTGCTGCTTCCTGAGTGTGTGCAGGCCTTACTCGTCTTCGAGGTGATCCTCGAGTTCGAGTTGACCTTGCTCGGCGAGGTGTAGTTTGCCCGGAAGCAGCTGGTCGAACTACATGAACTTGTGAAGAGGGCCTATGTGGAGAGACGGGGTCACCTGCCAATGAAAAGAAACGTATTCATACAAAACAAGAATAGTTATAGCAATTGTTATCATAATGAATCCAAAGTAAAGATATCTCACGTTCCACTTCCACAAACAAAGTAAGTGGAGACGCAGGTCTTGCATGAGGTGGTGATGATCTTGGTGCCACATGAGGTTGAGTTGATGGCCCAGGCTCGTTCCATGCTTCAGAACCTAAAATAAAATAAATCATTATGACAAGTCATACCAAATAGAATGTTTAGTATGAGTTTTTAGATTTTATTTAGAAAAAAGGGTGTTAAGCCTTACTTTGAACTACTTCTTCTACAAATGCTTGAGGGGGAGAAGATACGGCCCTTACAGACACTGCTGGCAGTGATTCGGCCAGAGTCAGTTCTGATTCATGAGGAACTGAAATAAATATTTTATTATATTTCTTAGATTTATACATGATTATGCTTAATTATATCACATAATAACAACTTACATTCCACATTCTGTTCTGGTTCTTCAGGCTGAATGTGAATTCCCTATAAAAGAATATAACTTATGAGATAACAATTATTGAAATAATGCATTAGAGAGGCCTGTAATTTATGTAAATGGGTAAAACCTGTGGCAAACCAGCCTCTTCAACTGCCAAGCCCGTAGCTACTTGCACTCCAACTAGATTTAGAACTCTTTGTTCCAAATCAGTAAGTTTGGTAAATACTGCAGGCCCACCACCAGTACCAGAAGCTGCCCTGTGCAGGCGAGCAGCCTTTTTTTTTATATTGTTTTTGCAATCACTCCAAACCTTAAAGCGTGCAGAGAAGCATTTTTTTAAATAGTGTACCAAACCACAGGTTAACATAACAAATAGATGAGCCTATAAATACAAACCTTTTTCCATTTATCAGTAGTTTTGGTATCACCACTACCGTCACTATTCAGTAATTGAGCCAATTCCTCCCAATTTTTCATACTGGAAATCCTACACCTTGCATTTGATGATGGTTTGCTGAGGTCTCCATGCCTAAAAAGCAACCATGAAACAGTCACAAATTAAACAAAATAGAAGTTCATTAAAAAACAAATAGGTAACTCAAATTCTACTTACTGCTCCATGTAAGTCACCATCAAATCAAATTGAGAGGAGCTTGTCTTCATTTTTGCTTCTAAACTGATTATCTACTTGTCAATGATGAAAAAACTTCTAAATGATTTCTTTCTCAAATCAAGCCAAGCCGCAAACGTAAACAATAACATTATATTATAACCACCACAACTTTGATAGGTTAGTTGCTTAGATTATAACCACTAGTCGAAATGTCATTCTAAATTTGGTTGGTTTGTTTTACGCTTACACGCTACCAACATAAGAAAAATAAAATACGCATCTCACGGTGAGTAAACGTAACTTGAGTGGTTTGCGTCGAATGGTACTCGCACTCACTTGCGTTCGATTCTCGATGCTCGCGCCGTTTGCTCGATTAACGCGATGGTGAAGTCATTCGAATATTTTTGTAAAACTCGCACTAGGCACTCTGTTATGTTTTAAAGTGAAGTCAAATGCTGGGTAGTAGACGTTCATAATATTTGCCCTTGCACATTGCACAAACCGAAGTTTAATGTCTGAAAAAACAAGCATAAGGTGTCATTTCGTAATAGTATTCACAGTCATCTGGTAAATCATACTGACTGGATGCATTTAATTTATATATGCCGGTGTTTGACATGTAATTAAGTATTTTATTACAACATTTGTGACACAATGCCCCCGGGTCGAAAAAGTGTAATTAGTTTACAAGAACAGAAAATAATATTTTATAAAACGTTGGACCTAGTCTTCATATTTAGAGGGTGTGTTCTCTTTAAGGTGTATGCAAGAAATAGTTTATAAATTTTTTATGACACCTCCATGATGAGGCTTGCACCCCGAGCCGCAGGCGAGTACGTAAATTAGCCGAGTGTCTAATGAGCAAGTTGCTCACAAGTTTAATAAGTACGCACTTTTTCACCACCCTACGAGGAAAAATCAAACATATATTGCACAAATGCGATACAAACAATATACAAAAATATGGGAAATAGCGCACAAGTTTTTTTTTGCACGCGGCAAATGCACATTGTTTTATTGATAAAATGCAAATATTTTATTGCAAATTATTGGAAATAATAAATAATTTGATAATAATAAATGTATTTTTGTCTTAATTAGGGATACATTTCTTTATTCACCTAATGTAAGTGGATCTTCAGCAGTATAAAACCTCTTTGTTGTTACAAATCTGTATTACTCGGTTAAATTGAAAATTTCTGTTCACTCGCATATAATTTGCAGTTAGGTACTTAACTCTGTACGGATAGTTCTATTACGCACTAGTGTGCAATATTATTATGCATGAGTGTGCTATAGTTCGGTTTATGGCCTTGCGAACGATGTACTAAGGCTCACTTAAGGAGCAAGGGTGTTGAAAATAAGATAATAAAACATGTGTTCCATAGTTTTGCTATACTGCTTACATGCTCTCTCTTCACTGCGGCGACGGATGGACCGATTTCGATGAAATTTTGAATTGAGTAAATATTACCCTGAATTAATTTTTACATACTAATTATCCCGGTAAAACGTTCCGTTCCTGTAGGATAATCGCAGATGAACGTGAGTGATTAACGTGAAGTAGTCGTATTTTTAAATGGTGACATTTTTCAATTGACTGCGCCCTTTTGTAATACGGCGTATTATACGATATGGCTGCGACAGATACATATCTTCTAATTCTAGGTGAAAATCCTATGAGATGCTCATACAGAAGTAATTCTCCAAGGGTTTTATGCATGTAAAATATTCTAGCTTAGCTCAAGTTAAACTGGCGCCGAATATAAGCGAATTTCTACAAAATGTACATTGAGTCCTACCTCCACATGTTAAATAAAATTTGAATAGCTTTCATTACCGGCGAGTACGAAAAAACGTCGTAGTCTATTTATGTAGTAATTAGGTTATAGTAATTCGACGTATTTCGGTGCCAGTGACTTCAAAATTCGATATTTCGTTGTTTTAGGCATTTAATATATCAAACCTGCTTTTTTCATCTCTCTTGGGGTGACGGACAAGAATTACACCGGAATTGTCACTGGAAAGTGTTTGAAACGCGATGTAATCCGTTTAAAGTTGTTTCATTACAATGTATAATAATCGCGAAAACATGAGAAACATAAAAAATTACATAAAAAGATTTTCCCTCAGTCTTTATAATAATGAATCTCATTACTAAACCAAAAATTAAATTATAAATAGTGAAAGATCTACGTCTTTCAAGCTCAAGGTCTCCCAAACTGTACCTGCAATACGTCATGTCATCTCAATTGGTTAGAGCATACCTCGGCTAAAGGGGTGGATGGACGCGGGTTCGAATCCAGCACATGAATTAAATTTTAGAATAAATAAAAACTATAAATAAAACACTATCTTTGCGTTTCACAGTCATCAATTTAGCCTATCCATCGGTTAAAGCTTGAAACGCGCTGCATGTTAACTGTCATTTTTGTCATTCAGTTATTTTATGTTCTGGGTAATATCACCGGAACTTACCCGAACATTCTGAAACAGGCCCATATTGAACGTTAGTCATTAATATTAGAATAAAAAATATTTAAACATTAAAATAAATCTTCGGGTAAACATTTACTGTATTATACTTATATAATACAATAAATACAATCTGACCACGTCGAGTAATCGTTGACTCGGGTAAAACTGCTTTAAAGTCTTCTGTGTTCTTCTGTGTAGTCTAATGTTGTATGGTGCAAATGTCATCAACCGTTAGATATGAAAAGGTAATTCCTGTTTCACATTTAGATTCCTTAACTTTTCGTAAAAATTTGACTATAGGATTCAAACCATTAATAAGTTGGCATCGTCAGAACCACTATGTCATAGTGATGAATGAAATTCTATTGTTATCATTATCGCCGATGCCAATGGGTTAATCGACAAAACCTTACCTACAAAGTGTTTTAAATTCTTTTTTGTGGAGAAACGAGCAATAATTCAGTCATTTACTTTGAGTTTTTCTTGTATTTGGGCAAAATATTCAATGTCATGTAATCCAAAGGACACTATCGTATTAGGGAACTCAATATTTTTCTTATCTTCTTGCTCGCGTACAGATTCAGCTATGTAAAAATCAGCTATTGTTTCGTTGTCATCATCATCTGTGTCAGCTGTTAAAAATTCATTATCCTCAGATATCGAACTTGAGTCACTACCGTATCGTGTAGACCTCCTATTGATAAAATTACGCCCTTGGGCTGCCTTTTTGCTTTTTAAATTGCTTTTAGCCTCTTCTTTCTAGTATGTTTATTCTCTATTTTCTTCGTTACTTTTGTTTTCTTCCCTTGCAGGCATTCTGGTATATCAGTTTTAACTGTGGCAATAAACGGTTTCTTTTCAATCTTAGTAGAAAGTTCTTTTAACAAACAAACACCAGTCGCTGGTGCTCCGGCTTTAATGAGCACAATAGAAAGTATAATTATTTGACTTTTCGTTGTACCTAAATTAGAATTAATATCGTTTATGCATTGTTTGCTAACGCTTTCAGGAAAATAAATTTACTTCAAATGTGCCCTTTGCTTGTTGCCCAAACGTGACGGCTCCGACTACGGATATTGCTTTGGGAGAACGTCATTATACTAGAATTACTACCTGAGCTTTCAGCCAATGGTACTGTAGGTATTTGTGGCTCCCACTTACTTTCTTGCAAAGCAGAGGAAAAACGATCTTGAGCACCTTCGTGGTCAGAAAGTTCGTCTTGAGTATCGCTTTCTGCATCGTCCACCTCCACATTATCTCCTGTTTCGCTGTCTGTTAAATCCTCCAATTCACCAACATCTTCTCCGCCTAGTAATAAACGCGTAATATTTTCATCAGACAGCAATCCATAGTAATATCTACAAAAAAGTATAAACACTTGTTGTAAAAATTTTGCACACAAAACCTATAACCATTCGTAAAAACGACGACCATTTTCGTAATATATTGAGAATTAAAGTACTTACGTGTCTGACGCCGTCGATTCCCGAGAGAGCTCGGCAAACACTGAGTTGACGAATGACGACGCTTAGATCGGCGCGCGCTTCAGTAAGAGATAGCAATATTTCTGTTGTGAACTCGTCGATTCGACAAAGGTGTCTAGGGTTAATAATGATACTACGAATATTCCACTGGAGGATGTGCTAATCCATCCTTGAGTATTTTAAAAATCGTGGCAGAGATTGAGTTTATGATGTGGCTAGCAACGTTGGTCTGTAGTTTAGATCGGTAAATTAATTCTACAAGAGAGGAAAGCGAACCTTGAACGGACTTATTATCTGGTTGACTTCCTACTGTAGGTTGAGAGATGTCCTGGTCTCTATTAACCAGCGTACAACCATTGGACGGTTTTGGTATTTCAAAAGATTTTAGGATATCTTTATGAGCTCTTTGATCATGCCCTGCGTTGAGAGTAGGTCGGGGAGTGGGTTTTAATGTAACTGTTTTTTTATAAGATTGACTTTCAGTTGGCATAGGGAGAGACCTATTTTATTGATTTTGCTAATTGGCCTAACTACTGATGTAGTTTGCTGGTATTGAAATTGGATATAAACTTCGCGGGCGGTAACTATTTCAGCATATGATTTCTTAGTTGTGGAAAGAGGGAAATGGATTCATGATATGAAGTGTTGTAAAGGGCCATATGATGCTTGATCTTTGTCTGTCTTGTAAGTTCTGGACAAATTTTATTAGTTGCATAATGGTGCCCTCAGCAGTATGTACATATTGCTTCTGTTTCCTCTACAAGGCACTGATCTGGAGAATGAGATTGGCCACATTTATAGCATTGCAATTTTTATCTACGACACTTTGTACGCGTATGTCCATACTTGCATCAGTTAAAATGCTGAATTTTAGGGTAGACATATTGTTCACCAGGCAGGATTGTGTAACAGCAGTTGATTTCTTTGGGGAGGACCTGTCCATCAAAACTCCATCCTTAATTATTACCTTTCTGTTTAAACTGCATGACTTAATAATTTTTCTAACTCCTGGGGGATTTTAACACTCTCAATAATTTCTTCATGTGTCCATTCAACTGGAATACCTGGCCGGGATATATACTTTATGTATATTACATTATGGAACATGTGATGTTTTAAAAAAATAATTTGCTATAATAATAAAGTATATATTTATAATGTATATGGCTAACCGGTTCCGACCAAATTTGTTAATCCCATCCTGGAAAACATTCTGCAATTTATGTGTAAAGGAAGACGCTGAATTTAAGGGAATGTAAGGAATGTAATGTTGTGCAACTTGGAGGATTTTTCTCAAGCAATTCAATATAATCTATATATGGGCCACTGTCATCTAGTGAGTACTTTTTCTTAATTAAGGACGGTGTGATTTCCTTTGGGATAGGTGGAGTTGGTCCTGGTTCTTTTTTGTTATTTGAAGTGAAAGCATAGTTGTGTTCATTCTCTATTGTCGTAGGTACAATTTAGGCTATTCTTCACTTTTTTTTTTCACTACATTCCATTCTTCCTTATTATCACTTAATGCAAAAAGATCCGGGGAAACGTTAAACACGTCTGGTAATGAAGAACTCGGTCGAGTCTTGATCCATCCACAACCCGCGACCATGCTCTCATAAGACCACTGATTTGATGGACAATCACATAACAACACAAGCTAACTACTAAACTAATACGTATCAGAAGCAATCGTGTTTTCTTTAATTTAATTCCCGATCAAAACAAAACACATGAACGCCGCACGAGTTGACAACCAAAAGTCAAATACTCTTAGTTTTTATGATCGAACTGTTCTGCAGATAATTAAATCATCCATTAATAATTACCGCCCACTCTGATAATTGTTGTGCATAACGGTTTTTTCACATTGTCCACAGACAATTAATAATCGGTTAAGGTTTAATCGATCAAGATATTATTTAAGGCCGACTCGCACTTGGCCGGTTTTACTAATGTTTGACCAATTAATTTCACCACCTCTGTAGTGATCTGTACTAAAAAATTTCTCAAAGCTGTAAATAATGGCAACAATGATTTCTATACAGTGTGCGCGTGGGCGCTAAATCATATATATGCCACTTGGACAAGCCATTCTATAGAAGTCAGTGCTGCCATTATTTACGTGCAGTACACCAGCGACATCCCACACTCCCGACTCGAGGTTCTTATAGCCCAATATGCGGACGGCACCGCCATTTTCGCCACTGTCTGGGATATCCACAAACAGACGATCTACGCCACTCAATGTGCCATCACCTAGATCGGTGACTGGTACCGTAGGCGTATCGCGGTTAACCCAGTTCAAAGTACAGCGATGTACTTTACTGAGAGAACACGCCCTCGCTATCCGAAAACCATAACTCTGTTCAATGAACCCATTCCCTGAGTGAGAACGACTAAATACCTGGAAGTGATCCTTGATCGGCATCTCATCTTCGACGACCACGGCAGGTCTGTCCGCAACAGTCTTTGTCATGGGTCGCTTTGGTCCCTTAATCCGTAACGAGAATTTATCTCTTCGAAACAAGAAAACACATAGAGACACTTCACAGAGTTCTTTTACGTAGGGCCACTCTCAACGGTACAACACTGCAGTTATACCGGGGCAATTAATTCCAACCCCCCTCGATGTCTCTCGGCAGCGACTCAAGCCGAGGTCCGTACCACATTGGTGGCCTTGAACCCGCTGTCAACCCCCTCCTTTAGTAGCGGTGCGTGTTCTTGAATAAAATAGCTTGTAATTAAGTGATTGGATAATAATATAAAGAGTGATAATACTATCTCTTATTGCATTTAGTCCTAATGAAAGACATGTCGATCGCGGACATAGCCCAGGAATTAGAAAGAACAGTAAGTAATTTTAATACATAGTACATTTCTTGCATTTGACATCATCTTACCACATCAAATAATTGAGCAATACTAGACATATCAGTTATTTTTGTTTGAAACAAGTTGTCTTTCTTTGGATGTTAATATAATATAATTTATGTAAAGGTAATAATTTTCTTCCTTTGGAGGTGTCAGTATAATTTTATTTTTAATTTTTAGAGAAAAACCATCAACCGTCAACAGCTTAAACGATGGGAAAAAGAAACTAATGTAACGTGTCGTAAAAGCAGCGGTTGACCACGAAAGACTACTACTGAGCAGAACAGCACACTGACAAACACCATCAACAATGACGGGTTTGCTCGTATACAGAATATGGCCACTTCGTTTCGAGAGTCCACTTGAACGATTCGACGAAGGTTGCATGCGTCATACTTGCACTTCAGAACTCCAGTACGAAAACCAGTATTGACAAATAGCCATAAACTTCAGAGTCTAGAATTTTCACGCGAATATTTAGAGTATAATTTTAGTAGCACTATTTTTTCGTACGGAATGGTGTTTACTTCATCCGATGATGGACATATGTATGTAGGTATAACAAATAATTTTCGTGTTGTATCACAATAAATGTCAATTGCGCTAGAAAATTCGTTTATACATAGATACTACCCAAGACTGGGTAATAATAATTATAACACTATATTAGTGTTCCCCATATACTAACATTTTAAGTGACCGGTTAACATAGCTGACATCTCTGACACAATGAGATTTTCATGTGGCTAATCAAAAACTATGCTCTTTAGTATAACACAGCTGTTCCACAAAGTCGGGCATTGTTCTGGTAGCAACAAATTGAATTCTAGGTCTGTGATTGTAGAAGACCTCCGCGTTTGAATACTTCTAAAGTGTATGTCTAGTTTGAACAATGTCTTATCAGGGCATTTTCATTTTAAATTCGCTGGTTTTAAAAACAACCTTTAAAAATCTATTATTCTTTTAGGACTTAAGAACTATGAATTATGGTAAAAAATATTCTAATTGATGTGATATATATAAAAGTTCCAAGCAGAAATGTCTATTTTATGTCTTAATTTAATATATTAGAAGTAGATTGGGAAAAAAATGTCTTGTTAGTAACAAAAATCAGTTCGCGATAAATATTTAACTGCTGGAAATTAAATGAGAAAACCTTTCCCAATGAGCTTTTATGTTTCAATTAATGAAACATAAAATATAATAGTAAGTTATTAGATATTATTTTTAATTCAAATTCAACTATTTGGTCAGTATCGTAACATATTGTCCAAATGAAAGGTTTATTTTTGTAATACATTTTTGATTACTTAACAAATGAAACATTAATTAACAGAATCTTAATTGTTGTTTATTATCATCTAAAAAAATAATAATTGATTAGCTTATATGTTTTATATTCGCTTAAAAACGTTACTAACCACAGTAGATTTTTCTTGCCCAAAATTTCAGGAACTACCGAGTACCACGCCAACAGGACACCTTGCGTAACCAACTTCAAAAAAGCGTTTCATTCTTTGACTTGGTACTTGAATTTGCCATATAAACTAAATTTACTCCATAAATGGGACATCTTATAGTAAAAAACGCGTGACTATCCAGACATGTCCGGTAATCGCGAAATCGTGAGACAAGTTTTTTTTAATTTATAAAATAATTATAAATAATAATTGATGTGAAATACTTAGTTAAAATGCATAAATAACTATCTAACAATGAAAATAAATTGTCGCTACGTTACCCGTGGTACAAAAAACTTCCGTAAAATCAAATGCAAGGAAGCAAACTGTCATTGGGACAGCATAGTTTTACACATATTCGCATAATTTTTATTTAAAATAAAATTGAAAATGTAATCTATTAGGTAGTACTCGTACAGTCGCCTGCAATAAGAAGTATACACATTGTAATTTTCTAAATAGTGGCAAAGAATTCTGTTTCTCTATGTAATCAGAAATATCTTAAAATCAAAGAATAAGGTGAATATTTTTAATCGTGTTAATGTTAACTTCGATTATTAATATCTTAGCGCCATCACATTATTTTGAAAATTACGAAGTGTTTACTTGTTATTGCAGGCGACTATAAAATAAATCAGATATATACAGAAAAAAAACAGGTATCTCAATTATCGTCAACTTTTTCATAAAAGAATATGTTTCCAAATATATTTTTCATCGAATTGTTATCATGCGACAGCCGAAAAACAGCCTACACCATTTAAAATGAAAATGCCCATCAACAGGCATCCAATTTTGACGCAATGATAGCCGAGCGGTTGTAGATATGGACTGCGGTGGCGCAGGTCCATGGTTCAATCCCCGCCGCCGGCTTGACCTTTCAACGCATGGTGGAAGGGCATTTTGCGAATGCCCGCCTGGCTTCGGATTTTGTTATGGCAGCAGTCCTTGAGAGCCAGTAAAATTATAGGCACATGATGAGACTCAAGGTTGACGGGCGCAGTGCAGTTCTGTTATAGGCAGAGGATACCGCTTAACATCAGGTGGGCGTCGTGCTTGTTCCGTCACAATAACATAAACACTGTGCTGAATGTGTTCAGGCAATATTTGCTTACTTAGAGCTAGAAACTCTTTATTTATTCTCAGTTATTTGTAATATAAAATGCACCGCTCTCTTAAGAAATACTCGCGAAGAGTTGTTCATATAACATGTTTTAAAGGTTTAATAAGGAGAACATTTTCAGTGCGAGATTCAAAAAAATTACATTGAATGTGGCCACAGTGTCTTTTCAGATGACCAGGTAGTTAAATTTCCGTTCATTGTAAAAAATATCTCAATCCAAATATTAAAATTAAATTTAGGCATTCAATACCAATAAAAAAAACTAAAAAATCTCCTTTTAAAAATAATAAGTCTTCTAAAAATAGTACATATACACAGTCTCCTCGTTTACAGGAAGATTTTCCCAAAATATCAGTCTGTTCTGAGGTATTAGGTCACCTAGTTTTTTTAGTATGCCAGCTTTTCTTTCTTGAGTTATTCCGCGTGCCTTCTGGTTTGTCTCTGGTTCAGGTATATTATTTTGTTTAATCAGTTTTGTTTTTAAAAAATCTATTTCTGTCATGTTGCTGTGATTGTGGTCTGTCTTAACAAAAAGATTCATGCTCTTTCTCTGTACTTCGACACAAACAATATCTTTGAGATATGTTCTCTCTTCACATTTTATGAGTTTATACTGGGAAGAATGATCTTTGTATTTATATAAATTGTTAACTTCCATCGGTTTGACAATAACTTTTCCTGAGTTTGCTAGTTGTACACAATCTATAAAATCTGAAAAGTCATATACTTTCTCGGCTTTTTGCAGCTGGTTTTCCACTTGATGGTGAAAATTATCAGCGGACATGAAGGTATGCCCAGGTTCAAAGTATTTTATAGTTATTTTTGTGGCTTTAATAAACTGGCTGTTTACAATCTGCAGAAGGTGAAAAATGCCCAATTTTTATTTTGACTAGTGCAGTTGTCGGTCCAAATAACAATTTCTTCACAATCACGTTTGCTTTCCAAAAAAGATCTGTATGTGCTAATTATGTCTTCCTGTTTACTGCCAGATATAGCTTCATGCCATATAGCTGCAAATGGTTTTTCTTTAATAGAGCCCAAAGGCACAAAACTTTCATTAAACGCTATGATTCTTGGGCAGAACATTACAATTTTAAACATATCTAGTCTGGGTAACATGATGACCTTTTGCAAATCAGCAGAGTAGTAACAATTTGAAGATTCTGGTAATGAGTACGTGCTTTTTCAAATTTTTCACGATGGATCTGGTATGTAGCACATTCGGTACAATGTTCGGCATCTTTGCATACAATTTTATGTAGTTTGAATGTTTCACACTGTTCACACTCTTCGTTACCTAACTGGGCAAAAGATATATTCATATCTTTTTTTAAGAATTTTCTGTAGAGATCATATGATATCTTAAAATTTGGATTCTATTCTATAAAATCAGCATGCATCATGGTTGTATTCAAATCACTCGGAAGGTATCTTCTACATGGAGCGTGTGTACGTCTGTAATGTGCGATGGCTGGTTTAAAACTCTCGATATGCTGTTTGATCGTTCCTCTGTCCAAGTGTTTGGAATTATTATGTTTTCCGCGTAGATCCTTTTGAGCTTCAGGAAGCTTTTTCAAAATGTCAAGCACACGTCTATCATTATTTTTGTGGTATCCCAGAGTCGTGAGAAAGAAAGTTTTACAAACCTCTTTATTTGTATTGTCTGTGTCAAAAAAATACTTATATGTGCTCTTCCGCATCATCTGGCTGTCTTTGATACGTCTTTGTACTTCTTTTTCAGTAACCAACGACTTTACATATAGACCTTGTGCTTCATAATTAAATTTCCAAAATGTTTCATTTATGTGTATGCGTTCTAATTCCGTAAAATAAGACATGCATTTCTTTGTACAGGTTTCGTTGCATCCAAGTTTTACCGCCATTTTATCTAACTTTCTCTTTTTCTTGTCTGTTAGTCTAGTAGAAACACTAACGATTCTTCAAATTTCCGTCTCTTCCTTGGGTTGCCTGATTTCGTTTTTTCCTGCAAACTAGATTGTACTATATTATTTTCAGACTCTATATTTAAAATATGATTGGATTCAGTTGTATGTGTATCATGATTGAAATTGTCATCTTGGGCCGCTTCGCTTGTCAAAATCATTGAACTTGATGCAATAGGAATCATTTCGCTGGGTTCTCCTGTTTTGAATGTTATATCTGTTAATGATATATCCATCAAAGAACTTGGGAACGGTTCATCACATAACAGACTAAATGATTCATCTTTCTGGTTTGAATTGAATTCTATAGAAGTAGATGGTTGTGGTTCTGTTTCACGATCAGTTTTACCAAGCACCATGTCTAACATGCTTCTTCCGCGGGAATTTTTGGCAGACATTATGAAGAGAATATTCTGAAAACATAATAAATCTACATTGAAGGAAATATCATAAAATATCATCTTTACTTTTCTACTATAAAAAATCTGGAACTAATCGTATATTTTTTCATGATCTCAAAAACGGCTGGACTAATTTGGATCTAATTTGGTGTGGAGGTAGACTGGACTATGGATTAGTACATAAGCTATATTTATTTCGGTTTAACGCGGGTAAAACCGCAGGTGCCGCTTGTATTTCATATACGCACATACTATATAATACTTTAAATGTACTATAAACTACCAATATAATCGGTTTATTATAGATACCTAAACCTATTTATCAGTTAAAAATGTTAAGTTCATCAACGACGATGTAATTACATATCAATCAGATAACAATAATTTTAGGTATCCCTTAGGTATACAAGTAAACAATCAAAGTTGATGAAAACCTACAGAATATGCACTCTTAGTTAGATAACAAGAATATTCTTTTAGTATTTTAAGGTTATAAAAAACTAAAATCTGACTGTCACGTCAGGGGATAACTCTTTGTTTCTTAAAGCTATAAATATATAATAACTAAATAGTAGACTATAGTAAAATTATAGCAAATCACCCAAATTCCGATTTATTAAAAAACAACAGCGCGCCGGAGCGGTACACGTGCCGCACGTCTCACTTCGCCGAAAGACGACGACGCACTGATTTGTAGAGGTGTGACTAATATATTCGTATTAGGTATATGTAATAGGTTCAAGACAGAAGTTTAATATTAGTTAATATGAATTTTGTCGTAATAGGTTATTCAATAATAGTCAAATAATAGTGAGCGATGTGACGGCGACCGAGTGATACTATTCTTCCTTGCAGGACCTGGCTTTGACTTGCCATCTCACTCTCACTAGTCGCGACTAGTCGCGAGAGAATGCAACGCCGACATTCCAATCCCATTTACAATGTACCCTTGCGGCTCGGTCCTTGCGCGCAGAGGCGTTCGGTGAAGTGATTGCATGTTTTGTAACACATGTCGCTTTTTGTATAGGAGCTTCGTGGATAATCAGAATGACACCAAGCAATGGATATCGATAGATTATTAAAAATTATGCAATGTTATGGGTTAGTAATTACCTATTATTTTAACGCTGCCTATTACATACTATTATTTGAAATATTCGTTTAGTCGTATTTATATTATCATTGCTCGTGCGCGTACTTTACATTGAGTTCGAAAGTGAGTAAAAAAATGAAGCGTGCAAGAACAAGTGAAGTTTGGACACATTTTGCAATTGAATCCGAGGAAAATAAAATTGCAGTTTGCACAATTTGCCAACAAAAATGTTCCTATAAAACTACTGTTTCAAATTTGAAGAAACACATACAAAGCAAGCATATCGGCGTTACTCCCGCGAGCTCACAATAACGGCAAATACCAAAAAGAATTATCGGCAATACCGAAAATGAAACTCGAAATTTGAACTTCATACAGTCTCTAACCAAAACAATATCAGTACAACCTGGACCGTCTACTCTACCATCCAATCAGCAGCTGACATCGACTAGCAACATTAGCAAAGCTAGTGAGACCAGATTTATTCAAACCCAAATTAAAATGCCAGTTAAGAAAATGACCGCTGCGCAAAAATCTGCAATAGATGAAAAGCTTTTGCTACTTTTTATAAAAGATTTTCAACCGTTTTCCATAGTTGAAGATAAAGGTTTCAGAGAGTATACGAACGCTTTAAATCCAGCCTATCATCCACCAACAAGGCAACATATTTCTAATACACTTATACCAGCAAAGTATGAAAAAACCCTGAACAAAGTGCAAAACATAGATTTAAAATGTATCACATCTCTAAGTTTAACAACGGACCTCTGGACATCTGCGTCACAAGACGCATACATAGCAGTCATGGCGCATTACATAAACGAGGATTTTGAGAGCCGCAACTTACTACTAGAGTGTGCACCACTGCCTAGCCCTCACGCAGCCAAACATGTGGCAGAAGAAATTAATCGCCTCATGACTGAATTGGAGTTAGAAAAACGACAAATCCTTATAGTGACAACTGACAATGCACCGAGCATGAAAAATGCTGTACGTGATTATTTAGAGCTAAAACATTTTGGTTGTTTTGCTCATACTCTGAATTTAGTTCTGGAAAACGCTCTAGACTTGGCACCCATAAAATCATTGGTAGAGGCAGTGGAAGTCATAGTTGCACATTACAAGCGCAGCACTGCTGCTATGGAAAAGCTACTGCGGTACCAGATTCAGAACGGAGTGTCACAGCCAAAACGGCTTCTCCAAGCAGTGCCAACAAGGTGGAACTCCGTCTACACTATGTTTGAGCGATTTTTAGACTTCCAAGACGCACTAAAAAGTACAGCCGGTTTGCTAGATAAGAACTTACCTATGCCATCTAGTGAAGAATGGGGCATGTGCAAAGATTTGTGCAAGCCCATACAAGAAGTGACACAGCAGATGAGCATGGAAAACTATGTCACTGGGAGCCTTGTCATAGTGTACAACAGGGTGTTGCGAAATGTGTATTAAAATAAAATACCTTCCAACATACACCCCGAAGTTCGCAAGGCTGCCATAGTCATAGTAGACCAATTAAAGTCAAGATAAGGTCAGATTGAGTTTAGCGCAACATATGCAACGTGCACTTTATTAGATCCACGATACAAAACTCAGTGTTTCCAAGTCAAAGTAGCGGTCGAAAAGGCAAAAAAAGGACTGATAGAACTCGTGACCATCGAAATCAATAAAAAAAAAGAAATTGCCAGCACGTCCGCTGCGGCTACAACATTATCCGATAAAAACGATCACAGTCAGCAAGAAAAAAACAATAAAGAATTTTCAATATGGGACAATTTAAACGAAATATTGGGACCCGTCGAGACAATACAGACACCTCTGGCTTCGGCAATTATAGAGGTACAACGCTACCTAGAAGACAGATTACTGCCGGTTAAAGACGAACACGGAAATTTCAATAATCCAGCAAAATGGTGGCAAAATCACCAATACATTTACCCAAACCTGGCTAAGGTATATCGGTTAAAATGTTGCGCAATGAGCACATCAGTACCCTGCGAGCGTATATTTTCAAAGTCCGGATACCTAATATCAGATCGCCGAACAAGACTAAAACCTGAAAAAGTGAAACAACTTATGTTTTTAAATGTAAATATGTAAATAAGAATATGTGGAAGAACTGATTTGCTTAAATATATACGAGGGTGAATCAAAAAGTTCTTAGAAGTGCATATATATGAAACCTTTTTGGATCAAGTTCGATATTCAAATTAAAGAGTGTCTATCACACTATATTTATGCAGACTGTCACTTATTTTTGTCAGTTCGTTCGCATGTAATAATTTTTTTTGTGCAACGAGTTGCTAAAAAGTCAAAATTATGGATAAAAGTGAGTTACGTGCGGTGATAAAATATCTCAGTTTGAAAAAAATGTCTACGAAGGAAATTTTTTTGGACATTCAGCAGACATTAAGGGGTGATGCTGTACCCTATTCTACGGTTGCGTACTGGGTGGCTGAATTTAAAAGAGGTAGATCAAGCTGTAAAGATGACCCGCGTTCTGGGCGGCCTTCAACCTCCGTTACAGAAGAAAATGTCAAAAGGTTGAGAATCTGGTTTTGGAAGACAGAAGAATGACTATAAAACATATAGCTGAGATCCTAAAGATATCTTTTGGTAGCGTTCAATCCATTTTAATTGATTCACTGGGGTTCAAAAAAGTGTCTGCAAGATGGGTGCCACGAATGTTAACCGACGAAAACAAAAAGCGACGTTTGGAAATTTCCAAGCGTAATCTCGAAATGTTCCAGCGTGATCCGGATAATTTTTGCCGTCGTCTTGTCACCATGGATGAAACGTGGGTCCACCATTTTGATCCTGAAACTAAAAGACAAAGCATGTCTTGGAAACGACCATCCTCTCCATCCATTAAAAAATTTCGAGTTGCTCCTACCGCTGGCAAAGTTATGGCCTCTGTGTTCTGGGATAGTGAAGGAATCCTTTTTATTGATTACATGCCAAAAGGCCAGACGATTACTGGACCCTATTACGCAAATTTAATCCCGAAAGTGCGTGAAGCGATTAAAGAAAAACGTCGTGGAAAACTGTCGTTGGGCGTGTTGTTCCTTCAAGATAACGCTCCTGCTCATCGATCGGAAGTTGCGGTCAACGCAATCCGCTGTGCTGGCTTCAATCTCCTTGACCACCCACTATATTCTCCGGACTTAGCCCCAAGTGATTTTCACTTGTTTCCAAAATTAAAAGAGGAAATTCGTGGAACAAAATTTCACGATAATGACGCGGTTATAGCTGCCGTAGAGGACTTTTTCGAGAGTCAAGAAAATAATTTTTTTTCACAAGGAATAAGGAAGTTAGAAACGCGTTATTCTAAATGCATTGCATTGGAGGGAGATTATGTAGAAAAATAAAATATAATTATTTAAATCTTTGCATTTTTTAATATTGATTCCAAGAATTTTTTGATTCACCCTCGTATATAAGTAAAAAGTTAATTCCTACGTATAAATAGAATAAGAATATTTTTATTTAAACATACCTAAATAATAGGTATACATATATTAAAAATACCATAAAAATTTATTAAAAATACATTAAAAAGAAAAAGAAAAAAAAATCTACACTTATAATGTAAATACAAATTATAAATCATTGTAAATATCGTGATTTACCTTGTAAATACGCCAACTATTTCGTTGACAGTCCAAAGCCTGTTAAAGTATGAAGGCAAAGAAGTATATCACCAAATTTATATCAATAACGTGAGCGATTTTTCAACTATTACACATAATATTTTAACCAAGAACGGTTAAATTGCGCGTCTTTTATGCACGAATAATATGATAAGTTCTCACTATTATTTAACTATTACCCAGTAATAGGTTAGATAACATAATATTGGCTAAGCGTTATATTCGATAATAGGAATACGAATATACGATCCTAATATAACACCTCTACTGATTTGCTTCAACAAAACGCGGCACTGTATCGTACGGTTACGATCTCGCACACTTTTACTACGCACAAATGCAGTAATGTGGAGTACTGCGTTTTGACTTAGTAACTGGTCTATAGATACTTGAATAAAGAATACAGTAATGGCTATTACTGCACTTTGTTTTAGGAAATTCTAACAAGTACTGCATTCTTCTTTAGCATGTGTTTAATACTGTGCTTTTTCTTATCATTGATATAGTTTTCATGTAAGTACTGCGCAAAACGTTATCTAAAAAACATACTTGTAGAGACTTTTTTTAAGATATTAATATTTTTTCATGTAAATAAACCCCATTTCTTGAAAAAAGTCAATATCCCAAAAATGACGATTACTGCAGTTTGAGTTATGAGGGCAGTATGGATGTAATGCATTACTACGTGAACTTGTATAACTGGTATATTGCTGTATACTTGTATAGCCCTACTGTACCTAAAATATTGGTACACTCTTCAAGTGTAATATCTCACGCGCTACTGCCTAATAAAATATAACACAATATATCCTAACTAAGATAATACATTGCATCAGAGACCAATAAACAGGATGTCTATGGTCTGCATCATAGGGCGTATTCCATTTGACGCTGATTTCGTTATTTACGATAATTTTGACCACATCTGCGTCTATGGTTGTGATCACTGTGATCATAGAGTATAATTATTTTATGTGGTATCCATAACAGGATCCATACGGGATGACCCGCCTAAAGCTTGATAATGTAGTTCGTTTCTTTATAATGTTTACTATCCCTTTTACGATTTTTTTATTCCTTTAACACTAATTATGAAAATCGTACAACTTATGTACACAGACTATGATTGACAGTGAGGTGAGACCTAAAGAGTGATACATTAAAAATATACACATAATTGTGTACAATCAAGTTGGGTAACTTTGAATTTCCTTGTAACATTGAATAAAACCGGTTTGAAGATTCTTTTTTTTCTCATACTGTACTTGATAGCCACAGACAATAGAAAATGCGTGAAACGGAATCGCCAAATATTCCAGTAGCCAAAAGTGACAGCAAAATATACAACTGTCAAAGATGTTGTTTATGTTTTCGGCCATTTTTCTTCGCGGTTTTTAACGGGCGTAAAGTGTGTGTGCTACATATCGGATTTAAACATCGAAAAGCTATGTAAAACAGGTGAGTTCTGGTTTTTAAGGATTCAATATATTGTCTACTGTCTTTTTTTCTTATAATTATCTTAGAATCCATTAAATTTCATGTTCAAAAGTGCAAAAACACTGTTCATTGTAATTTTTTTCCAATTTTGGGTAACTTTGAATCGTTCAATGTTACCCTATTTAAATTTTAGAGAATTCGGGTAACATTGACAAATGGGCTTTCCACTACCTTAATACGTTTTCTTCTACGATTTACCAGGATTTACTCAATACAACACAATTTTGTAATTCATTTAATTACAAGTACATAAAAATGCCACGAAAATCCATACTGACTAAGCCAGGAGTGCGAAAATATGGCGTTAAATCCAATTATACCCCCGAAACTTTAGAGAAAGCCCTAGACGAAATCAAATCGGGTGCTTTAACGAGGATGGAAGCAGCTAAAAAGTACAAAATACCACCTGTCACTTTGTTCTACAAACTGAAGGAAAAGCACTCGAAAAGTGTTGGGAGACCTGTAACACTATCAAAAGATGAAGAAGACAGTTTTATGTCCCATTTGTTGCTTTTAAGTGATGTCGGAATACCAATCAGCATGCTTGACTTCAGGCTAATTGTAAAAAATATTTAGACAAAAATAATAGACAGATTAAACAATTTAAAAACAATATGCCAGGATACGAATGGGGCTCTCTATTACTAGAGCGACATCCAGATCTTAAAATAAAAGTAGCTCACAATATTCCCAGAAAGAGGGCACAGGTAAATCGCCAACAAGTTGAAGGCTTCTTTGATAACCTATCGAAAGAAATAGAGGGAATACCTCCTGAAAACATTTTTAATATGGACGAATCCGGCTTCCATGACGACCCAGGTAAGAAAAAGCTGTTATTTCGCAGAGATTCTCGACACCCAGAAGTCATCAAAAATGCCACAAAATCATGTTACACAGTGGTATTCTGTGTCAATGCGGCTGGAGAAACTTTGCCAACTTTTTTTGTCTTCAAAGGTAAAAAACTGTGGTCGGACTGGCTTTTTCAGGGACCACAGGGTTCAAGAACGGCGGTTTCAGATTCGGGCTGGATCACCACGGAAGTTTTTGAAGAATGGTTAGAGATGCATTTTATTCCACGTGTCTCTAATCTTAGGGGAAAAAAGTGCTTCTGTGCGATAATCTCAGTGCGCATATTTCGCCAAAAGCATTGCATCTTTGTAAACAACACAACATTGTGTTTATATGCCTGATTCCGAACTCAACGCACTTGGTGCAGCCACTAGACGTCGGATACTTTTCTGCCGTTAAAAGCAATTGGAGGAAGGTACTAGACAACTACCGCCAAACAAGTAGAGGAAAATAAGTAATGTCTCTGCCTAAATCCTTGTTTGCCCAACTTTTGCGAAAAACATTGGAAATTGGAGAGTCCACTCGTGTTGATAATATAAAGGCAGGATTCCGAAGCTGTGGTTTGTTCCCATTCTCGCCACAAACAGTTTTGAACAAATTGCCGAGCTATACGTATGAAGTTGAAACCCGAGAATCTGTTGGCGAAGCCTTTCATAATTTCATTGAGGAAGTGAGAACAGCCGATTTAAATGGTATGACCAGAGGAAAAAAGTTTCAACTGCCTGTAATAGCTGGAAAAAGTGTATCGGCAGAAGAGGTAGAGAAATATTACGAAGAAAAAGCAAAATCAAAAACATCCCTTCCTCAAAATAAGGAATCAAATGCTCCGTCCAAAAAAAGAGAAAGGCCTGCAGGATCAAAAAATAAAAAAAAGAAGAAAATGACAGTACCCGAGGAAGCTGAGACCAATATAAGTGATGACGAATCGATAATTGAAAGTAATGTACGCATAACAGTTGAAGCTGAAATACATGGAATTGAGAAACCTACATGTACACTGGAAAAAAATGGACCACAAAGAAAAGAAAAAACATGTATTGAAGATGTAATTCCAGAAATTGAAGATGACATAGAGGAAGCCTTGTCTCAAGAAGTTTTGTATTCTGCGAATAACTGCTTTGAAAATCAAGAAAAATGTGCCGAAGAACTCACTTTTATACAAGAGTATGTTGTAAGCTCTGACGGCATTCTATTAGAAACTGATGAAACATCAAACAGCACTGAAAAAGGACAATTGGATGGTTTTGCAAACGGTATGTTTTGTGTCTTCAGAAGAAGGAAGTTTATTCCCTGGATGCATTAACAAAGTAGGTCCTGAAAAAATAACCGTATCTGTCTTTAAAAAAACATTATTTAGGCGGGTGGTCATGGTATTCCAGGAATGAACGATGTGAAATAAAAAAAGAAAACGTTGTTTCTATCCTAAAGGAGCATCAGATATCAAGAAAAGATGGGAATATTTTCATAGAAGACGACATTTTGTTTCTGGAGTGGGGAGAATAATTTTTTCGTTTTGTATTTTATCTTGTGTAACTTTTGATCTCATGGTTTAAGTTGATGGCATTCCACAGCTAAATGGTTGCAGAATTTTATGCTTAAGTTTAATTTTGAATACATTTCTAGAAAATTTTACAAAAGTGTGTTTCTTTTCTTAATTTTTTCCTACCAATATGGTACCTATTAGTTGTAGTTTGTAACTCTGACGGAATGGTAGGTTATGTTCTATCAAGTTGATTGAATTTGACAGATGTATGTATTTTTCATTCAGAATAGGAGTCCAATCTTACCCTGGACGAATTTATTGCCGTAAAACAAGAATTTTCGTTGTACAAATAACGAAGTTCAAAGTTACCCAAAAGTCACGATAACTTTGAACGGTGATTGTATAGGCATTAACTCAACCTCATTTTGTAGCTTATATCTTTTCAGTAAAATTATTTTAAATTTGAGTATAAAAGTATACTGATTAATCAATAAAACATAATTAGGGTGATACATTATTTTTCAATAATCGTAAAAAAACCATGAAAAGTGTTCAAAGTTACCCCACTTGACTTTATGTTTTTATTATAGATTAAATTATGTTACATAAAGTTATTTTATGATTTTGTTTTTATAATAGTCAAGGCCATATTACTTTACTTCAAGGTATATTGTTTACTTTTCAAACTCTTATTTAGTAGGTATAGTATATTAAGTTTGTTCAATGTATCCCTTTGTTTATACCTAGTCACATTAGCATGTTTTTGGGCGGGTTCGTGGATTGTATTTTTTTTTCCTTATTTTATTTTTTCTTTGTTCGAGCTGTCGTATTTCAGTGTTAAATTGACGTTGACACTTTATGTCAAGTGCTCAACTAGTCTACTGATTTCTAAATAATAGGTAGGGTCATGTAACGTACCTATGGACATTTTGGTAGCCTCATATTTGAAACGACGTATCTTTGCCCAAAATATAAATATAACAAATGTAACAAAAATATCCTCTTCTAGTTTTAAAACAAAATCACATGTGTAGTTAGTCTTAGGTAATAATAGGACCATTTTAATTAAATTAGTAATAAAAATGAGATCAATATCACCCAAGATATTTACTTGGATGCTTTAACAATTTCAAATAATTCTTCAGCAGATTCATCATCACTGTCATCCAATTTAAAACAGTCTGCACACATAAACAACTCAGAATCTTCAAGATCTGGAATGTTTTCTCTGTAGTTCTTAGGACAACATCTTTGATGGTAATAAAACTTGCATGAGCTGCATTGTAGGAACTTTTCATTAAGATCCATTCTATTACAAGACTGGCGAGTGACATATATTTTTTCGCTGAGAATGGAAATTTTTGTTGCAGGAACTTTCGTTGCTTTAACAGCTGCAGGAGCGTCTAGGTTCAGCTGAGGAATACAAGACGTCTTTCATTTGCCTTTTCCTTTATTTTTTTCTCCATCATTTGCTTTAAAATCGCTTCCTTTTCCGGTGTGCTAGTTAAAATTCGAGGACTGCCTTTCTTCCTTCCTCTTTTACTTTCTTTTCTAACACATTTTGGTAATGGCCGTATCATTTCAGGAGTAATTGAATGTTTAGTTGCATTTGGTTCATCATTTGACATGAATCCTCGGGAAGTAGATGGCTGATTTTCAGACAGAATCAATTTCTCTTGAGACTTCTCAACATTAGGAAAAACTGACTCTAAATTTTCTTCAACGATGCTGGTTGTTGGTGGTTCTGGTTGGTCTGTGACTGAAGAAGCGGCAAAATCATCTTCAGTAAAGATGTTGTCATTATACGGATAAATTCCTGTCGATTCAAATCCGTGTATAATATTTTTTGGAAGAAATGAAGCTTCAAATGCTTTTTTTATTAGTTCTGCCGAGTCATAAATTGTAATAGGAATCCCAGGATGATTAATCATATGCAAATCAGCCGCCTTATTATATGCTGTTTTAAAAGGCCCAAATACGGTCTTATCAAGTGGTTGTAAACGATGTGACGTGTGTGGAGGCAATGTAAGTATGTGAATTCCATTGTCTTTGGCGATGTTAATAATTTCGTATGATATGTGGGTTTCATGGTTATCCATAATAAGGAGCACAGGACAATCAGGAGCTGGCTTAACACATTTGATGAAATGCTGCAAATATTTTCTAAAAATAGGTTCGGTGGACCAACCAGAACGGTTGGCTTCAGCAATAGACCCGGAAGGGGCATTTTTCATCATATTTTTTTAAAATGGACTCTCGGGAATATAATCATTGGCGGCACGGAGTTTCCCGCGGCGTTAATACAAGCAATCATTGTAACGTTCTCGCCACGTTCGCCTGATGTCATTTTTCCTAATAATTTTAATGACTTTGGAGCTTAAACTTTTTCAGGTTTATGAACTGTGGAACATCCAGTTTCATCCAAATTTTAGACGTTTTGCGGTTTAAATTCATGGCACTGGTACAGTTCTTTCAAATTGTTATAAAATTTCTGAACATGAACTTTATTGAAGCAAATTGCACGCGCTAGACTCGTTGCTTCTGGTTTCCGTAATGATAGTTCAGGGTATTTGCTGCGAAATCTGAACAACCATTGCCGGCCAGCCATTCCATCACGATTCCAAGCTTCAGGAATGTTTGCCAGTTGTCTTCCAACAGCAAATTGATACGCTAAAATACATGTTTGCTTTGCTGATAATCCGTAGTTCATTTTTGCTGCTTTTGTTATATATTCCAATAACATCTTTTCTTCTTCCTCAGAAAATACTTGTTTTACTGCATAATTTGGGCTACTTATTGTTTCTATAGTAAAATCACTTTCAATAGACTTGACATATCTGTGTAAAGTTGACTTTTTCAATCCGAATTCTCTTGCTACTGTACGCACTTTTCCTCCATTTTTTACAGAGTGTAATGCTAGTTTTAATCGTTCTGGGCTAACTCGTTTTCTTTTCACACCAGTTTTACTCCTTGGCACTGCAGGCAAAAAAAAATGCAACATCATCAAGTAGTGTCCGTAGGTACAAACATTGTTTGAACCTCGGGACGTGTCCCAAGGCACAGACAGAAACGTGTCCAAAGATACAACCAAAGCAATATAAAATAAAAACGAATTATGTTGATTTGTAGGTTAGAATGCGATATAGTTCATTATGGAATTGTATACGCAACTAGCTAAAGATATATAAATTTATTTATTGTGAGCAATATATGCATGCATGTCATATATAAATCTATAATCAAAACATCAAAATACTTACTTTTGTACTCAAAAAACTTCACAACAACTTCACGTTTCACCCGATGCCGACACAATCACGCCATTTACTGGTGTTGCCAAGTAGGAAAAATACTACCCGTTTGGCAGAATTTCGTAATTTTAATGTTGGTAGTTTTTCAAATATTATCTATGTCCAAAGGTACAAGCGTTCCTAGGTACGTTACATGACCCTACATATAATACTTATTCGAAAACTTGCTATCAGTAATTTTTATGATATCTTTTGAGCTGTGTTTTTGATTTCTTATTTGTAATTTATTTTATGGTACATTAAGCTTTTTTTTATTTTTATTTTATTTCTTTCTTACAGTGCACAAAACTGGCAGGTGGAGTAATACCTGATTCCTAAATAGTATTTTATTTTTTATTTATTGTATACTTATATTTACAAGTATTATTTAATAAACATAAATATAAATATATATATATATATATATAGATCAAGAAAAACCTTTTTATATATTTCTAATATATCTTTTTTATTTATAAATATATATACACTTTTGATATTTTTTTTACATTATTTTTTATATAATATATTATGTTAAACTTATTTACGCAAGATGATAGCAGTGACGCAGATGATTTCCTGTTCTTGTCTTCCGACACGAGTAGATAGTACATTTATTGTCAAACATGTTATTCATAACCAGAAGTTGCGATAATAACGTTTGCGTGTTTTAAGACTTGTTGGTGCCATCTATTGTGATACAGCTGAACTAAGACACACTAAGTCAATGCCAAGATGGCTGCCATCGGCATTGACGCACATCTGAATATTTGAAGTTTCACATGTAAACATTAGATGGCGCTGACGCACAACATATTAATTTGCAAATCATTTGACGCATCGTTGTTTTTAGTTTCCCACAATTCTCTAGACTTGGAATCTAATTTTTGAGTGACAATATATACAACAATAATGTCCCAAGTAGACACGTCAACTCCTAAATTTTTAAGCGCATGCAAACTTTCATTTGTGATGTCTAACAGCTGTCTTATTGCGCTTGAAGATTCAGTTGTCGCATTTTTTAAACTCATGAAACGCTTAAGAATACAGTTTGCAAGATATTTTTTAGTATCATATCTGTTTTGTAATTGAGACCAACAATTAAAATAATTATCTGATGTTACTGGAATGTGCCTCAGGATTTGCTCGGCCTCTCCTTGTACGTGAGTTTTTAAAAAATATAACTTCTGAACTTTATCGATTTCGTTGTTATTGTGGACGAGTGATGTAAATAAATCCTTAAAACTCGCCCAATCAATGTATTTACCCGTGAAAGTGGGAATAGTAATTTTAGGCAACTTAACCTTAGGCGATTTGTCGCAACTAGAAGAATCTGTTGTCGGTGCAGTAACACTAGCAGCCGATGATCTTAGTTTCGACAGACATTCTTTTAGTTGTGCCTTGTGTTGCACATACACATCCTCAACTTGCATGAACAAATCTTCTTTATAATAACTCGATGCTTCTAATTCTTTATCTTCTGCTTCATTCATAATTCTTTCGTGTGTATTATTAAATACTTTCCAATATTGGTCTAAATTTTCTAATCGAGTCTCTACGTAAGTCAAAGTTATTTTATCCTTTGCTTGTTTACCAAAATTTATTCTACATTTTACAATTCTATCCTTTAAATTTTCTTGGGCTCTAAATAATTTATCCATTATTACAATAATTTACTTATAATAAATACAACACTAAAATAAATCCGTAGAAATTTCTTAAGTTTAAAACACCAATCAGTTCGAAATTTTCTATGTCCAAAACACTTGTAGTTTTTTCAAGAATTTGAAGCACGATTTTTCTAAGTGTTTGGTGCTAAATAGACTTCGCTATAAAATCGGGCATAGGTTCCCCGTCTTAACCATTTTAACGAAACTATACTAAGTTCATGCAAACACTTGTCGAATTATTCTAAGTTCATGCGACACCAAACTAATTTAAATCCAAAATTTCAAAGTCTCTGGAAATCTTCACGAATATTGCACTATCTTCTAAATGATTCAAGAAAAGTTTAAGTTATTCACTCCTAAGCCTAAGTAATAAGGTTGAAATTGTACTCACTCACAGCTTAAAATGCACTCACACTTGACTGACACTTTCCTGTTGGGTATCCAAGGGATACTGTCAATCCACTGGACCCGATGACGTCTGCGATAGCTAGTGCGGCCTCTCCGCACTAACTCTTACAGCTTCTGTGGCACTCGCTGCTACTGAAGGTTGATGGCTTGCCAACAAGGCCCGACGTCGCTGGTGCTATCCAAAGCTAGCCAGTGAGCTGTCGCCTGTTGCAAGCTGGGCGCGCTAGACAAGGAAGTCGGGTCCACGCACGTAAACTGCCACTCTACTGTAATGCCTTAATCCGGCCTTGTAGGAACATGTGCGAACCCTCCAAAACTCCGTAATGAAACAACAGTTCAATTTACAGAAAAGTCATTTATTGTCAAACATGTTATTCATAACCAGAAGTTGCGATAATAACGTTTGCGTGTTTTAAGACTTGTTGGTGCCATCTATTGTGATACAGCTGAACTAAGACACACTAAGTCAATGCCAAGATGGCTGCCATCGGCATTGACGCACATCTGAATATTTGAAGTTTCACATGTAAACATTAGATGGCGCTGACGCACAACATATTAATTTCTATATTTACATACACAACAAGGTTTTAACTTAGCGTCTAAACACTTCTGAAATACTTTCATGCATCCTACTAATAATATGCTTTTTTTAACCCACTTACTTCTCTAACAACAAAGTACTTATCCGGTCGCACCTCCTTCAATTCGCTGTCACACCTCACCGACCCGCTGTTACTTTGGATAAGCCAGGCTGCGATGTGCCTTTTCTCAGCGGGCGATTTGGTGAGCGCTGGGCACACATCTTTCTTACGCCAAATAGATTCTTTCGATATCAAGACTTGAGGGTAGCACCGTACGTGACCGTTCGCTCGCAAGTCAGTTATGAGAGCGAGCCAAAAAATTGCAGGCATCTTGCTTTGGCGAGAGGATATCTGTGCTGTGTTAGACCTTCTGGTAACCTCTCAACCGGAAAACTACTCAGTATCCGATAACGCTCCTCTCGGATTGTCGGACCATTGCCTGATCCGGAGTTCAGTGCCGGTCACACGCCCAACTAAACCCCGTTTTGTACCCTACCCATGGGAGCAAGTTTGCTTCTTGCCGCATGATCCAGATATCACTCTGTTGCTGATGTAGTGCTTCAAGGTATGGAATTCTATATTCCATATTCTGCAGTGCCCATCGGTGGCAGGTCCCAGCCCTGGCTTGGTTGCTCTTGTACAATGGCCTCTGGCAACTTAGGATTTAAATACCAGCTATCTCAAAAAAGAAATATAACTTTGCCTCCAAGTCCTTCATAAGAGTAGTCGCAAATCGTCGGTGCATATCACGGAATTGGCAAGAGATTAGCCCGCCTTCCTTCGGATACACGTGCGTTTTGGTCTCGTGCCAGGGCTGTCCAGGGGAATTTTTGTCAGTCATCTCTACCGCCCCTGCACAGAGAGAATGACACACTGGCTCGCAAAGGAGAAGGCCGATCTTCTGGGTTCTTTCTTTGCGTCTAACTCGACTGGATGACCAAGGGAACATCACTGTATATGAAAACATCTCTAAGCACGCATGTGCTTATCTCTAGCTTGGTTTTTGGATTATATATTCTAGATAGATGTAATGACTACTGACATCAAGCAAGAACTGTCTGTTTTTCCCGCTCATGTGATACAGTGCACGCCCTATTTTATATTTTAATGAATAAAATATTATACTTTTCTATAATAAATAATACAAAATTATTAATGACAAAAAAGTGTTTTCAGTCATAGTTATAATAGCATAATATGGATCACGACAAGATAAACATGGTGTCAGCTACGTTCATCCCACCTCTTCGTGGAATGGAATTTGAAGGCAATCTTGCAGAGAACTTTCGGTCATACCGGCAAAGATTTACATATATATATATATATCTATAGCAAAAGAAAAATGGAAAATAAGCATCCTATTGAACCACGTAGGTGAACGAGGTATACGTATTTACAATTCGTTCAACTGCAATGGGGAGGAAACTATCACAGATTTTTGATAAATTTCAACACCATTTTTTTTGCCTAGGTTGCCTCTCCATTCTAAGAAATTATTTTTTTACGATTCATCAAAATAACATAAGACTTGAAGAATATTAAAAAAAAATTATAAATTCCGGAAATACCTGCAAGTTCGGTTACTTCACAGATAGTTTGACGGCGTCTAAAATAATTGCTGGACTTGAATCCAAATACAATGGACTGAAAATTAAACTTATGGCTGAAGATGACAGTAAATTGTCCTTGGACTATGTGATGAAATACCTACTTAGTGCAGAGGCTTCCAGGAGAACTGTACTGGAAAAAAGTGACAGAATAATGCATCTCAACAGAATGTTCTCTTTATAAAGAAAAGGACTTTCAATAAACTGATAAAAAACTGTTGAGTTACATCAATTCCCAACATAAACCAATGTCTAGAATTTGAGAAGACGTGTTACAAATATGAAAAAGAGAACCATTTTAGTAAAGTGTGTCGTAGCAATAAAAACCAATTGGAAAGCAAGCTAACGTAGTTGAAGAAGTGATCTCAGAAGAAAATGAAGATTGTGATTTTTCATTGAATATGTTGGCAATAAGATTATACAAGAATTTGCTGTCAAGGATATTAAGTTACCAATAAAAATGGATACAGGAGCAGCATGCAGTGTGATGGGAACTGAGGTATTTCAACGATTAAATATTAAGAATATAAATTCTGAAATTTTACCTTGTGAGAAGAAAGTAATACAAATTGATGGGAAATATGTACCAGTTAAAGGAACTTGTTGGCTGAATATTATTCATCCTAATTATAAACAATACTATGTTAAGTTTATCATAATTGATGGAAATATTCAGGCTTTACTAGGTTGTAGAACATGTTTAACATATAACTTTATTTTAGCAAACACAAAATTGTAAACATACACAATTTGTCCTGCACTAATGACAATAGTACTGGTTTAATAAAATCTTTAAAAAACAATTTCAGTGCGCTGTTTAATGGTGGTCTTAGTTGCATTCATGGGACCGTTAACATACAATTGAGCAGTGATGCCGTTCCAACTGTATATACTGTTTACACTCCTCAATCGATAACTGATGCAAATATTACCATAGTTACTTCGTCACTGTCCGATTCCTCTAGTTCCCGTTTTGATTCGACACAGCTACCTGTATTGGCTATGGCTTCAAAATGGTGGTGCCCCATCAAGTTCCGTCACACGCAAGTACCACATATCAACTGATCCCGTAAGCTTTCTGTTAAACATTGACCAAACTCGCAAGTTTTGTACATTCTCTTTAAAGTCGCCGCATATTCTCCTATTATTGTTTCTCCACATTTTTGTTTGCGATGTCGATATTTATACCTTTCTGCCAGTGCACTCGGCTTGGGTTGTAAATGTCTTTCTAAAATAGAAGTCAACTCCGTGAACTTTTTTGTGCTAGGTTTGTCCAGTGTATATAAATTAACTAAAAGTTCATAACACTCCGCGCCCATAACAGTAATTAGAGTAGGAACTTGTAAATCCACTGGTATTTTATTCACAATGAAATACTGTTCGAGGCGGCCAACGTACAACCTCCAATCTTCGTTATGAAAGTCAAATTCCGGAATCCTTCCAATCGACATTCTTTAATAAAATAACACTTTATAACAATAATAATATTTAGCCACACGCGTTCAGAGGTCTGTTTGTTTCGTCGCCACTGGGAATCAGGAAACTGGGAATAACAAGGGAATAATAATTCAACGATGATTCGAGTTGTTCGCGTATATTGCGACTAATACTACATTTGAGCTGGCCTACCCACTTCTCAGAATGAATATAACCTCTATACATTACAGTTAAGTCAAGTTGAGGAATGTCTAAATTTCCGGCCGTTAATGCCACAGTGGCATTGCCACTTACAGAGGACACTTATGACGTGGACTTTATTTTAACACCTGGCCATTTTTTGACAGGAGGTCCACTCTTAGCTCCCCCGTCAGGTGTAGAAGTACAAAGTATCCATAAAAGATGGAAAGTAATAGAGCATGTGTCGGCAATTTTGGAAAAGATGGTCCACAGAATACTTACAAACATTACAAGTCCGTAACATGTGGCACACTAAAAGAGAAATTTTAGGCATCGGCGACATAGTTATTATAAAGAAGGATAATATGCCTCCTATCCGATGGCTATTAGGAAGGGTCACGGACTTACATCCCGGAAAATATAGTCTGGTTAGGGTTGTAACGTTAAAAACTAAGAATGGCTTGATTAAGCGTCCCATCATCAAACTTACGCCTTTGCCTGTCCACGAAAAAGATGCATCGAACGACCCCACAACTAATGCCAGCAAGCCTACATTTACCAGCGCTGATAAATCTAAGCAAAAACGGAATATAACTTGGAGGAGTTCTTTAAGCCGCATATTTACAACTTTTAACGGTTTAAATCGCGTATATTTATCATTATTTTTGTCCCGACGTTTCATATGTTTACTACTGTTATTCATGTTCGTCAGCGCATCGACTCAACATTCATTATATAACATCACGTCTCTACAAACTACATGACCAATTGCTTGGAAAAAAAAATCGGACCTTCAAGTTGTACAAGACCACTGGAACATGGTAATATTTTGCAACATGACAACCTACTGGAAAAATTTAACTAGTATTGCAGATTATGTTCGTCATCTCGACTCACTCCACAATACGGAACCAGCTTTTCTCACAGTAATATCTCAAACTTGTCATGACGTTAGTGAATTAAAACACAACAACGAATTATTGCGATCTCAGCGGGGCCTAAGACGCAAACGAGGCTTAATCAACGGAATCGGATACGCGGCTAACTCATTATTTGGCTTACATGACGAGCGTTTCGCTCAAAAAACGAGAACCACATCAAGACACTATAAAGCAGTGAGCACCATATAATGTATTTATACAAACAGCAGACATATATTGCTGAAAGGGAGTTGAATCTACTAAAGAGAAATTAAGAAGTGATTAACAAACAGTTTTCTATAATTAACAGTCATCTAGCGGAGCTAAACAACCAAGAATTAGGTACATAAACAAGACATTCAGAATACATTCTATCTAACCTCTAGTGCGCTGGCACCAGTATTGTAGTCTCCAATTTACACGGAGCACAGCATATGCTATTGGACTTAGTAACCGATTTATCCCATGAGTATATTGACGTCAACCTACTGCATAAAGAACAGTTTCGGCAGCAACTTAATATGATTGCAGGTCAGTTACCTAGTGACCTTATGTTACCTATTGGAAACCACAAACACAGTTTTCGAGAAATTTACAAATTGCTCCACGTTAACTCTCGACTAGCAAGTAATTTTATGCTATTTGAAATTCACATCCCACTTGTAAACAAAGACCAGTACGAACTACATCAAATAATATCGAATTTATTTTAAAAAAAGTGGTCTATCGATCCCAAACATTAACAATCGAAACACCTACAAATTATATAGCCATAAACTTAAGACATCTACATACACTATTAGAAAATGAAATACAGGGATGCTCTAAGTTCGATGACAACACATTAATATGCCCATTTAGCAAACCGATTTACAACTTAAAATTTGTCGCAACCCATTGTGAAGCTCAAATACTAAACAATTATAATGCGACCGCTTGTAAAACCTCATTAAACGTGTTCCGAAACAAGTAGTGTCAATTACATCGCGGTGAATCATGGTTCTTCTCGTGTTGGCAAGAATGCTACGTTGCTTATTATGCCCATGATTTCATGTCGGAACCTGCAACTGCAACAGTTCGCTGCGAGCGCTTGCTGCGTGCGCATGTGCGGTATCTCGACCGGTGCTACTCAACGACGCGTCTCAAGTGACTGCGACCGTTGCGTTATTTTTGTTTTGAATCGCGTGTGTGGTAATTTATTTGACAATGTCGTTAATACAACTTTCCCCGAATGATCTCCCTGTGATAGTGACTCGCATGGACAGCATGGAGTGCGAAATAAGAACCCTCCAAAAGATATCTTCTCAGCAAATCGAGCTAATTCAAGCACAAACTGTTACGATACAAGAATTGAAGGACGTAGTTTTGAATCTACAGAAGTTTCTTGTTGCAACTGACGTGACGACTACTCGTCCAAATGTGGTCCAACTGGAGTCCGAACCGTTGCAGAGTAGCAATCAAACACCTAAAGGTACCCCGAACGCTAAGAAGCCGATTACATCGATGGAGCTACGGCCGTCGCCTGTGCCCAGGATGAGTGATTCTTTCCTACCAGTTTCTGATCATATTTCTTCCCGCCGAAATCACCGTGGTGATCGAAACAAAGTGATGATCTACTCGCCTAACACCTCGCCTCCCGACACCAGCGCACCAAAGCCTGCCTCGGAGACCAGAAAGACCAACCCAGCAGTCGACTGTCAAGTTCTTCCTCCGCAGCGCCCTGCAACAGCAGATTTACCTACTCAATCTGCTACAGCCCTCACTGCAAACGATTGGACGGAGGTACGCCGTAAAAAAATACGCCCGTCATCGGTATCGAAGCGCTGCATAGCCGGGCCTACAGTGACGTCACTAAAAGCCGTTGAGGCCAGGAAATATATCCACTTGTGGAACATGGTATCTGGTGCAGAAGACATTAAAGAATACCTAAACCAACTTTGTCCAGGAAAAGCATGTACTGTCGAAGAATTAAGAACTCGTAATAATTACAAGTCCTTCAAGATCGGAGTTCCAGAAGACTGTTTCGATAAATGCATCGCAATTGACGTTTGGCCTGATAATGCCAGAGTAAAGCTCTGGATTAACTACAAAAAGCGCACTCCACAGGGTGATACATTTTGTCACGAAGTCGGTGACAAGCGAGCCGTGCACATCAGTACCTAAATATTGTAGCTTCCTGTACCAAAACGTGCGAGGTTTAAAAACTAAACTTCTTACTTGGAATACCAGTTTGTTATTAACGGACCACTCGATTGTTGCCGCCACGGAAACACTTTTAGACAGCTCAGTCGAAGATGCTGAGGTAGTCCCTGACGGCTGGTCACTGCTACGTCGTGATAGGCCAACTCCCTGTGGCGGAGTTTTGCTGGCTTCAAAACCTGGAGTAACCCTGCGACGTCAAAGTGAACTCGAGACTGCAAGCGGCGAGGACCTGTGGGCCTCGTTCTCGTACCGTGGTACCATTTTCTATGTTTGTATTGTTTACATTAAACCGAGTGCTACCGATGAATGCTACATGGACTGGTTTTGTAAAATAGAATCGTTTATTACGACCCTAAAGGGCAATATAATGATATTCGGTGATATAAATTTAAAAAGTGCTAGTTTAAATGTAAATAATTAATTTTGCTATTTTTGACATACTGCAATTTGTTTGATTATAATAATATTATTAATTATTATGGAAGCAAACTTGACGTGGTGTTGGCACCGGAATGCATTGATGACGCGCGAGCGCAACAGGTATGCGTTGTGACAGCTGACGGCCTCGTCCCTCCCGATAACTACCACCCCCCGCTTGAGATAACGGTGAGTTTCAAGTCACACAATGCGCGTGACGTAAAATTATTGCCTACTAATATTAACCCGTCTTATGATTGGAATTTTAGTAAAATTGACATTATTTATTTTAAACAGTTACTCAATGATGTTTCTTGGGACTCTTTCTATGATTGTAACGATGTTCGTTTAGCAACAGATATGTTCTATGACGTCATTTACAATACCTTTGACCAGTGTGTACCGAAGAAGCAGCGCCGTGCTACTGCGTCGCAAGTATATCCAGTTTGGTTTACGTCTGATATCATAAAAGATATTAAACAGAAAACTTATTTACATAGGATTTGGAAACACTCGAAATGTCAGGTAACTTATAAGTGTTTCTCAGACCTACGCGCTAGTCTTAAAAAGCGCGTAGCGGACGCCTACGAAACGCATACCGTTTCCATTGAAAAAACGCTTAAAAAGTCGTCCACAGGACTTCTGGCGTCACATTGCCAGTCTCAAGTCAAAAGGTGGTTTCGAGCCTTGTGTGACTTAAAATGGACAGTCATGTTGGTGCCGAAGCTTCAGAAGCCTTTGCTGACTATTTTTCTAGTGTTTTTGTTACTCAAACTCCCTCGCTAACACTTATATATACTCAGTATCCCCCACGTCTCCCCTCAAGATGTTGCAGTTGGCCTTGGTAAGCTGAAGATGTGCGGTTCAATAGGGCCTGATAATATTCCAGCTTTTATTCTGAAGTCTTGTCAAAGAACGTTAACACGTCCCCTATGTCACATTTTTAACTTGTCTCTTAGTAATAGATTATACCCCCCACAATGGAAGCTGTCCCGAGTTACCCCCATCCCAAAGACCAGTAACAAAAAATCAGTCGAAGGATATCGTCCTATAGCCATATTAAACTCACCTGCTAAAGTATTTGAATATGTTGTCCATAATGAAATCCATAAGTAGGTTCATAGGTATCTGGGTGACGAACAGCACGGTTTTAGACTTTATTAACTGACCTACCAGAGGTTAGTTAATACTAACCTCCTAAGCTTAGTTGACTATACGTCGGCCTGTATGGACCGCGGTTCACAGGTCGACGTATTATATTTTGACTTTCAGAAAGCCTTCGACAAAGTTGACAATGACGTGTTACTACAGAAGTTATATGACATCGGGTTCACCTCCCAACTGCTTCGGTTCTTTGCAGACTTCATGCGTAATCGTAAGCAGTATGTAAGGCACGGCTTACACGTTTCTGAGCCATAATTAACCCCTTCTGGGGTAAGTCAGGGCTCAGTGATTGGGCCGTTGCTGTTTTTAATCATGATAAATGACCTGGCCAGCGAAGTACGTTTCGCTAGATGCCTCTTATATGCCGACGACCTTAAGCTGGCTCTGGAAGTTAGATCAGCAAGCGACTGTACTATGCTACAAAATGACGTGAACTATATTCATAAATGGACTATAGCTAACAAAATGTATTTTAACCCTGACAAATGCTACGTTATGACCTTTGACCGTAAGCCCAACCCTATTCGATATAATTATAAAATCTGTGACAGTACCATACAAAGAGTGACTACTATGAAGGACTTGGGGGTGACGTTTGACCGCGGCCTAACTTTTCATGACCATGTAACAGATACCACAAGAGAATCTTTCCGGCGTCTTGGTTTTGTGTTGCGGAATGCACGCGACTTTAATGACCCTCACGTCATCAGGCTTCGTATACCACTCTCGTAAGAAGTTAGCTTGAGGCGAGCGCGGCGGTCTGGAACCCGTATCACGTGACATACACCTTGATGCTGGAAAAGGTGCAGAAGGCTTTTTTGCGGTATCTGTACAAGCGGTTGTACGGGTATTACCCGTTTCTTTATCCCACCCAATTTCTCTTGGGACAGCTTAGTTTTAACTCGCTGGAAGTTAGAAGGTCCGTTGATCAGCTCTCTATATGCTGCAAAATATTAAGAGGAAATATCGACTGTACTAGCCTCCATAATGTTTTGTGCTCATTGTATGTGCCTGATAAATACGTATATCACAGGGCGAGCCATACACTAAAGCTCTTCGCCACTCCCCGTAGTCGCACAGTGGCGCGAACCCAGTCCCCTTTGTGTCGCTCTCTGAGCGTCCTCAATGAATTCCTTAACGCTAACACCGAATATGATTTATTTTGTGACAAATGGCAATGTATTCTTGCATCGCTTGTGAAATTTTGTGTAAAAATATGATATGTTAATTCTTGACTAATTTATTTTATTATATTATCTATTGAAACAATATGACTTTATTCATTGACATTTTTAATTTGAGACAAATGATCATATTTGTTCATAATCTAATTATTTTTATATTAATATTTGAAATGTTTTCATTACGTTGACTGAATTGTGCAATTATTAATTTTAGTTTTTGATATTTTTATTTTGTGTATGTACAACTTTATAATGTACAAATTAATAATAAGTGTAATTAGTGATGCCGTGCTTATTATAGTAAATAAATAAATAAAATAAATAACTTACATACTTGTAACAAAGCTAGTAAGATCAAGTATATCTAAGCTACTAAGCTTCTACTAACTAGGAAATGGGATGCTGATATTGAATATGAATTTATAAGGCTCCTTAAGGTAGCCCGGTGTAAAAGGTTGGTGGAACAGAATACTGTAAAGGACACAATATGTGGTAATACCAGTATGAAAGGAACTTAGTAATATAAAAGTACATCATGTTAAAATCAAAATATTTGTTGAACTGTTCTACAAACCTTTAATTAAAATAAATTTTGAACTGTTGTAAAGATCTTTTAATAAGATCTGACTTCTACAATACTATGAGTGTTGGCACATCCATTGAGATCATAATTAAATCAATCATCAATATGTGACCTTGCAATAATGAATGTGTGGCAAACTGGGGACTCTTAAACTCAGGTAAGTTGTGCAAATTTTAACATACTCATTCACTGCTTGTCGAACTGTTTGTAGCCAGCATTTCGAAATGTGCATTTTAGTCCACTGAAGTTGCAGGCAGACCACAAATGTATAAATGTTACATACTTTTTAATGTAATAACTGGTTTTTCATCATTGTTGTTGTAATATTAAGAAATAAAAGTCAAAGTAGAAATCATTGTACTTTTTCATTCAAGCACTCCACATTCAGCAAGCATGGATTATATAGGTGGGAAAAATAGGTTAGAATGTCGGGGCCACAGTTTTAAATGTAATTAAACAATTTGTGAAATAAATATAACACTTTTTATATAAAAATCATATATTCACCTACACAGAAACTAAAATTCTCATATCATCATTTTATCAATCAATATATTACTTTGTTCTAAAGCTTATTTTTTTATAATATTACGCATTTGCTGTACCTGCACAGTGTGGGAACTGACAATGCTACATTCATACCACAATTCCAACTACTTTATTGCGGGAAATATATTGTGGTGACACAGATTGCATCATTGCATACAGAGCGGAGCGACTTTAGTCGTCCCGTCCGCAAATCCACGTGTCAGTGGTTGTTCTTTACCATAACAATACATATATACATACATAAAATCACGCCTCTTTCCCGTAGGGGTACAGAGACCACGGATTTCCACTTACTACGATCCTTACAAATCTCTTTCGCTTCATCTACACTCATCAATCCGTTCATACATAAGCGTCGGTTTAGGGTACTCTCGACCTGGCCTTTTTTCAGAACGTCTTCAATCTGATTTCGGAACGTTCGCCTAAGTCTTCCCCTTCCAACACTTCCGTTTACTTGTCTCATGTATACCAGTTTAGTCATTCTAATTTCATTCATTCTCTCCACATGTCCAAACCATCTTAACATACCTTTCTCGATTTTTGTCACTACATCCTCATTCACACCACAACGTTCCCTTATCACACTATTCCTTATCCTGTCACTCCGTTTCACTCCAATTATGCACCTCAATGCTCTCATCTCCACTGCATTTATTCTGCTTTCATGCTTTTTCTGCCACACCCAGCTTTCACTACCATACATTAGTGTCGGAACCAACACTCCCCCGTGAACAGCCAGACGAGCCTTTTTAGACACCTTCTGACTGTTCATAAACGCGTGCAATGCTTCGTTTACCATGTTTCCAGCGTTCACTCTCCTTTCTATATCACTTTCACACTCACCATCTTTTGTAAACATGGATCCCAAGTATACAAACTATTTCACTTGTTCCACTTTTTCACCTCCAATCACAATATTGCAATCGGCCACTCTATCATATCGTTAAAACACCATCACTTTCGTCTTACTTACATTAATAGACACGTTTACCTGTCTGTTCGAAAGTTGTACCTTATACATTTTGTTATATCTCCTAAGCACGCAGTAGGGACCGTCGTAGGGAGCCTGTAAAGGTTTGCGAACCGCATCATTTCTGATAAAAACATATTCACACGACTTTAGATCCGGATGGATGAATAAAGTACGTGAATCCCGTTGTCTGGTTGGCACCGCTCGTATCCTACGTATCCTATCGCGTACTTCTTGTACTAAGGTATCGTCGGCATGGGACCTACAATGTCAGTGTGGATATGTTCAAAACGTCTAGATGGTGCAAATTGACCCAAAAATGATACCGTGTGACGTTGAACCTTCGCTCTCTGGCATTGTATGCACGTTTTAGCCCATTTATTAACATCTTTATTCATCCCGGGTCAAAAGAATCGTTGGCTTACTAATTTTTGCGTTGAATTAATTCCGGGGTGACATTATGTACAGAGTCAAAGGCTAATTTACGAAACTGTCCAGGTAGATACGGTCTAATACTGTCAGTTGACACATCGCAAAATATGTGGGTTGCAATATTAGGTACAGATATCTTTTTCATGTTGACGTTGCTACTTGCATCGTATTTCCAGTTGGTCACGTAGGCATCGGCGCACTGGGCGGCAGCAATTTCTGCGAAATCTAAGCTGCCTGTACACGTTATCGTTTCCAGTGTACTCAGCGAATCTGCGACTAAGTTGTCGTTCCCTACTATGTAACGGATATCGGTCGTAAACTCGCTGATGTACATTACTGCCTAGTTCTACGTGGCGTCTCCTTATCACTAGCCAACCTGGAAAAAGCAAAAGTAAGAGGCTTATGATCTGTGTAGATGGTAAGCGCTCCGCCTTCCAACATTTTCCTAAAATGGATAATTGATAAATAGACTGCCAATAGTTCACGATCGTATGTACTATATTTAGTTTGAGTGTCAGTTAGCTTTCGCGAAAAATAACCTAGTGGTTTCCAATGACCGTCGATTAACTGCTGTAGTACGGAACCCACACAAGTATTTGATGCATCAGTCATCAACGCTAGAGGAGTGTCCGGTACAGGATAAGACAATGTCGCGGCTTCCTAAAGACTCTGTTTACATTTCAAAAATGCTTCATTAGCCGTATCGTCCCAAACTACTATCGACTTGTAATTTTTCTTCGTACCTTTGACGTGTTTATTGAGCTCGGCTTGGAACGCCATAGCATTTGGCATATGTGGTCGATAAAAATTCACCATGCCTATAAAACGTCTAAGCCCCGCCACTGTTTCCGGCTTAGGAAAATCGACAATTGCCCTGACCTTGTCCAGTGACGGCTTTAAACCATCGACCGTCACCTCATGTCCTAGGAACTCGATGTGTGACTGTCCGAACGAACACTTTGGTAGATTTATCGTTATGCCAAAATCATTAAGACGTTTGAATAAGACCTGTAGGTGTTTTTCATGTCTAGATTTGCATTCACTGGCAACGATCAAATCATCAATGTAGCAAAAAATGAACTCTGAACTAGGTTCAAAAGTTCCATCTTCTCGTTCGATACCTAAATCCTGTAAAACAGTGTTGTTCATGAAGCGCTGAAAAGTCTGACTCGCGTTCCGTAATCCGAATGGTAAACGTAAATACTCCATTAAAATTTGACCACTAATAATTGCAGTCTTTTCAACGTCTTCAGGAGCAACCGGAATACAGTGGTAGGCTCTACAAATGTCGATTTTACTGAAAACACGTTTTCCAGACAGGATATATGTAAAATCATGTAAGCGGGGAATTGGGTATCTGTCCGGCTTAGTCACCGCGTTAAGTTGCCGGTAATCGCCACAAAGACGGATTCCTCCATCCTTTTTCGGAACAACATGCAATGCGCTCGACCAAGGACTTTTCGACGGACGACAGATCCCCATTTCCTGCATCATGCGAAATTCCTCACTGACCTTTTTATACCTATCAGGAGGCAATGGGCGGCCGCGTGCATGCACGGCGGCCCAGTCGTCTCTATATGGTGAAATACGTTGTGCTTAGGAATATCCTTAAATGAGACAGGTTTCGTTATCTCCGGATATCTAGACAAAAGGTAAAAATACGGATGTGCCTCATCCGACGTATTTAAAGTAGGTTGAGTACTCGATACAATAGAACCTACAATATTTATATTAGTCACTTCATCAACTAGTCTACGATTTCTTAAGTCCACTAAAAGTTTGTGGTGGATTAAAAAGTCAGCACCTAAAATAGGCTGGTTCACTGCCGCTATCACGAATATCCAACGGTACGGTCTACGCATTTTTAAATTTAACACAATGGTCTTTACTCCAAAAGTACTGATTTCCGTACCGTTCGCAGCAAAAAGCTTATAACTAACACTGTTATCACACTTATCACTAGATGACTTACGCACGTTACGCACAAGGAGCACTGAAATGTTTGACCCAGTGTCCACTAAAAATCGCATCCCGGTTGATATATCGGTGACGCACAGACGGTTATTGTTCACCGGAAGGGTACAGGAACCCGTCACTGCCTGTACCCGTTTTGATTTCCCTCCGCCGTAGATTTCCAACTGCAGGGCGATATGCATTTATGCGCTTTTTCTTTGTACCTAAAGTGGTAGAAGCATTGCCAATCCAGCCTCTTCGATTCCTTAGAGTTACATATCCCGGCCTGAAAATCACTTCCACTCATATTACAGCTACGCGAACGTGGCCGGCGACAGTCAAAAGATTGCGCGCCTTGCAATGTATCAATCCGTTTATTTATTTTTCTGATTTCAGCGATGATAAGGTCGGTTGAGCTGGCAGGGGAAGCGATCTTCACTTCTGCCACACTCAAAGGTGACGCTGTCTCCATGACCTTGTCGGCAATACGAGCAAGAACGTCTAATTCACTCGTATCCGTAACAGCTATGATACCACGAAGGGCTGATGGAAGGTGGCCCTGCCACAATATTTTGAGCGTGTCATCCGGTACCTTGGAATGCGCCAAATCTCTCATTCGTCGCAAATACTGCGACGGCCGCTGGTCTCCAAGCTCCATCTCGCTAATCAATTTTTGAATTTGCCGCGTTTCAGACTCCTCATAAATCGACAGGAGGCGTTCTTTTAGTGCTTCGTACTTTTGTTGCTCTGGTGGAGTGATAAGAATATCAGTCACTTGTTGAATCGCCTGCTTCGATAATTTGGTGATGACGAGGTTGTATTTTGCCTCGTCCGCGAGCTTTTGTGGCGCTAGCACAGCCTCCGTCTGCAGAAACCAAAACCTGGGATAGTCCGTCCAAAACTCTGGGACCCTCGACGTAACTGATATGGCTGCCATGTCCGCTAGCCTCACCTCCTTGACCTGGGCGGCAGGCGCCGGGCCAGGCGGTGGGCCTGGCAACTCAGTCCAAAAAGTCACAGCAAGAACACTATCGAGTATCTCCACAAAACAAAAGTTATTCAAAAATATTGTCCGAATTGCACATTATTTTACCGCGGCACGATAGGCAAAAAAAATAAAGTGAGCCACTACCCGAAATTGCGGGGTCACCACTTTACCGATGCTAAGGTTCCTACGGAGTTGACTTCAATAAAAGAGTTAAGTAACCTTAAACACTGGTTTTAATTCGTATTACAAAATGATTATTAATCATTTAAATTATTCTTAATAGAGTGCCTATCGTGCCGGGCGGGCACGTGCATCCTACCGTGTCAGCAGAATGCAAGCCATGCTAAATGTGTCGCTACAACCCTATATAATAATAGCTCTTTGTTCCTCCCCATATCTGCATCGGCGAGTCTTAAGAGGCGATGAAGTGGAAAATAGGATAGGCCTTTGTTCAATGGTAGACATAATGGCTCTTGATGATAAATGATTTAATTAATCTTGTTCATTGAATTGAAGAGAAGTATAAGTATGAACTTTATAACTTTATTAATTATAATTTTCAGTTGTGTGACTTCATTCTAGTAGGATCCTGTATGTAAAAGCCTATTTCCCGGTATTCTCTAATGACCAACACATCTATGTTAAATATATAAAATACTACATAATAGTTAAAATAAAAACAAATTTTATAATCTTTTATTTTATTTCAAAATGTCATCTCCTGGTATTTATGTGATAATGTTACGTTGAGTAGCAGGGTATCACTGAAGTATCCTGAAAAAATAGAATTGTCATGTGATTTACTTTAATATTTTGTTTTGATTTTGCTACTACTTACCGCAACATTTACAATGATGCGGTAAGTAGTGATGGTTCTGATGACAATTAATAGTACAGGAAATAATATTGAATATTTATGTAACCTACTAGTAATTACATCATCAGTTAGTTTTCCTCAATATTACAAATAAGAATTCATTGAACATGCAGCAACTTTAAATCAGTAAGAAAATAATTAAAGTATATTATATATATAGTATAGTAACTATAAGTAACACTAGCTATGCATGTGAGTAAAAATAATTTTATGATTATAGAATTTCATAATTTTCTTCTTGGATCAAGTAGTATTGAGGTGGTGCCCCATGAGGTGTCAGGTTAGAATTGCACCTCCCGATATCTTCCCATGAGTGTCAGAAGAGGCAAGTAAGGAAAAAATACTGGAAGGTGGGCAGCAGCGCCTTCTATAGAACTGCCATCTTACACTGCGATCTGTGAAGTAATATAGTTTGTTCCTTTTTAAGCCATCAGTCGCAATCCCTGTATGTTGATGTGCATTAAAAAAGAAGCATAGACATTCAAGGAATTCACTTCTGGGGTCGAGCTCTGTAGGCGTATTATGAACTAATCGAAAACCAGGCAAGTTCCCGGCAATTCAATTTACGCCCATAAAACTGGCTTGTTCCTTTTCGTATTATGACATACAATTTTCAAGCCAACTTCTGCCCGGATAAATTGTCTATGGCTGGTTTTTAGTTTCTTAAGTATCGTTCGGAAATGTTATCGACTTTTTAGCGGTAAGTTACGGTTTTATTTTATTGCATGTTTAGTTACGATAAGAATTCTCGAAATTATCATTTTCTTTTAGTTACAGTGATTAACTCAGTTTTTAATATATCTCTGATTTACATCATAGAATAGAACAAGGTTAACATTATATTTTTGTAAAACTGCTAGCACGTAGTAAAGTTTACGATTTTTGAACGAAATTATGCCATCCACTTAAAATTCCGCGGGGAACCACTTGAGTTTTGAAATGGTAATGAAAACTTTGTTTTGGCATTATTTTAGTAATAATTGTGGTTTCTTTGTATTCTGAAGTCGTGCATACAAAAGTATAATGTCGTAAGTGTTTCAAAATTTTATTATATAAAATCTAAAGTACCTCCTAGGTATTCAAATGAATAAGTTTATTAATATAAATATTACATTTATTTTTTGTAGTTCAGTGAATGAAAGTTCTCGTCTCCGTCGTCACGTAAAGTTTAGGCAGTTGGAAGCATTGTGGGAATTTTTGAATTCCCATAGGGACGTGGCGACAGGGTACAATAAGTCGGCCCAAGCCCGGGATCACTCGAAGCGAATGTGGCAATCTGTCGCAGAAGCATTGAAATCCCAGGGAGAAGGTGCTTGGAAGGATTGGAAAGGATGGTCCAACGTAAGTGTCATGATTTGAATGTAATAAGGAATTGGTATTTGTATGATATTATAGTTTTTTTTTATCAATCTGCAGTATTGGGTCGACTATAAGGCGAAACTTAAAAAAAAAGTTGCAGCAGCACGGCTATCTGCAACGCAGCACTGGAGGTGGACCTTCAGATATTCCTCCAATGAACGAAATAGACAAAAAGTTCATAAGCCTTCTTGGAGAGAACTTTGGAGCTGGATTACCAAATATACAAGTTGATCCATTTCCAAATGTAAGTATTTTCAAAAGTATACTTTATATTTATAATTGGTATATAAGAAGCATATAATTTTGGAATCATTTAACTGAATTTAATATATTCAATGTACCTGCCATATAACATTAATTGATTTCTTCAAAAATGTTAATGTGTTTACATATTGTGTGTAAACATTGAAGCTGTTTATAGAAATATGTAGTAACATAACTCATAATTTTTAGTTACCATCACAGAGCTATGCTAGTACTGCTGTGGAATTGCCCCCTCCTGACAGTGCACCTCTTAGCATAGATCTTTATCTACATGAAGCACCACAACCCATTATAGTTGAAGAACTACAGCCCCAAGAGGAATTCCCTTCCGTAGCAGCAGTTGCTCAGGGTGAAGTAGCAGAAGCTCCTCGCCCTGTGCGTCGGCGACAGCCTCGACAGAGACACATTAGTCAGGAGGAAGCACGGCGTACAATTGTTGAGCTCGGGAAATCTAGACTAAAACTAGAGGAAAAGTAAACTGAGGCAATTCAAAAGCAAACGGAAATTTTGCAACAGATGGTTCACACATTGAATAAAATAGCTGATAAGTAAGTAATTATTAACACAAAATTTTACCCAAACTAGATTTTTTTCGTGGTTAGTTTTACATTTTACTTATACATATAATATTAGGTCCTTACATATGAAATTGGCGTTTTTCGTACTGGCCACTTTAATCACGAATTTCTCCTCTTTGGTAAGGAATTCCAAATTCAAATTTGTACAGCTATAGACTCATGTATTTGTGCTTCGATGATCGTCATTCATTTGTTTTTTTTCTTCTGTTTTTTTCTGTTTGCGTCACTCATTTTACAAAATGGAAAACCTTAAATATCGCATTATTTACGAGTACGAGTTCCGCCGTGGCACTAGTGCTGCGGAAACAACTCGAAGGGTGAATGATGTGTATGGCGGTCGTGTTGCAAAAGAAAACACAGTTCGTTTTTGGTTCCAACGTTTTCGTTCTGGAAATTTCGACCTGCAGAACAAGCCCCGTGGACGGCCTGAGACTCAAGTTGATAATGAAGAGTTGAAGGCTATTGTGGAAGCGGATCCATCGCAAACCACGTCCGAGTTAGCTGCAGGCTGCGATGTTAGTGATAAAACTGTTTTAATTCACTTGAAGCAAATTGGGAAGATTAAAAAGCTTGAAAGGTGGGTACCTCACGAATTGACTGAAACAAACCGGCAAACGCGCGTCGACTGCTGCGTTACATTACTAAACCGGCACAATAATGAAGGTATTTTAAACCGAATCATTACCTGTGATGAAAAATGGGTTCTTTACGATAATCGGAAGCGCTCAGCGCAATGGTTAGATCCTGGCCAGCCAGCCAAATCCTGCCCCAAGCGAAAATTAACCCCAAAAAAGTTACTTGTAAGCGTTTGGTGGACTAGTGCCGGTATTGTTCATTACAGTTTTTTCAAATCTGGCCAGACTATTATGGCTGATGTCTATTGTCAGGAATTGCAAACCATGATGGAAAAGCTAGCGGCTAAACAACCTAGGCTGGTCAATCGCTCCACGCCACTGCTGCTTCACGACAACGCTAGACCACACACTGCGCTACAGACGGCTACTAAATTAGAAGAGCTTCAATTGGAAAGTCTAAGACATCCTCCGTACTCCCCGGACCTTGCTCCAACAGATTACCATTTTTTTCGAAATTTGGATAACTTCTTGCAAGGGAAAAAATTCAACTCCGATGGGGCAGTCCAAATCGCCTTCAAAGATTTTATTGATTCCCGTCCGACTGGTTTTTTTAGTAAAGGGATCAATGAACTACCTATGAGATGGCAAAAGTGCATAGAAAATAATGGTTCATACTTTGATTAATTAAATATATTATATTAAAAAATATTCGACTTTTTGTTCCTCCCATACAAAACGCCAATTTCATATGTCCTAATATATATAAGACAAAAAATACAATAGTTGTTAGAATATGTTAAATTTATTATATACAATAATATATAAAAATCTCAATGCTCAATTAAATTATAATTACCAAGTTAACAATACATATTAATTATATTATTTTCAGTATCAAGTTACTAGAATATATGGCTCATATTAAGAAACTGAACCATGCACACCAATTTGATATCACTCTGCATATGCATTATTAGCTCCACAACAAGAAGTCTATTCCAGACATAATATATAAAATACATCTAAAGTAAAACTACTTTATAAAATATATATAGTAAAATTAGTGTGAATAAAAAATCCATTTGTACATCATGAAACTAGCAGCGGAACTGATGTGAAAATATTAAAAATATAATGAATCAAATAACAACTTATTACTAATCAGTGACCATATTATATAAAATGTAATGTTTTTTTTAATTTGTAGGATTATGGGCCAACTACAGTCGGGAAACGAGGGTGCGCCTGGCAGCTAGGCCTTCATTTAAATCTCTATTACTGCTTGATGGTTGCAATTGGTTGTCAGGAACACTATGGAGCTGCATGCTAGCTTCTTGGATAGTTTCTTCCTGGGTAAGTGCCGGTACTGGTATATTTGCCTGGTTGGTCATGTTGTGCAGCACTACACAAGCATTTACAATTGAAGCCGCTACTTCAGGTGAATAATGAAGAACTCGATGCACAAGTAAGCAACGAAAGCTTTGAGAAGTCCAATTGTTCGTTCGATGACATTCCTCGTTTTCACATGTACTGAAGTATAGTGTGCCTCTTGGGTACCCGGAGTTGTGTCTGTGATCGGAGTCAACATATATTTTCTCAAAGCATAACCGGAATCACCTGCAATTCAAATAACACATATTAAACTAATAACTAAAACCATAATTATAATTTCCTGTTTTCCCGATACTATAATCATTTCTTTACTGTACAAGCTAACCTCTAGCCTATGCCAGTGCGGTGGATTATAGTCTTAACCCTTTTCAGTAAGAAGCCCATTTCCCAGCAGTAGGAAGTAACAATGTTCTGTATTAGTAAATTAGGAATTTAAATGGATGAATAAAGTGTAGGTTATAATTATATTATAACCATTTTATTCAGCAGGATGTTAACACTAATGAAAATGCATACACACCAAGTAACCAAACTGTCTCATTTCTGCTAAGCTCCTCCATATGTTGCTTCAGTGGATGGTTTGCCCAAATAAAGGAGTCATGAGTGGCTCCACCATAGCTAGCATCGACGCTTATTATGTCTATGTCTGCATTACAAATCTAAAATATTTTTTTCAGATTATTTACACATTATGGAGAAGAAAATATTAGTTTTATTTTGCTTCTAATTCTAATTATTGTGCTTGAAAATATTACTTTTATTTTGCTTCTAATTCTAACTATTGTGCTAAGATCTAGTTTTATATCTTTGTTTTCATTAATTACTGATACTTTATTAAATATAATCGTTTGTAGTTACATAGTGTTTATTACAATAAGATTTACCTAGTTTTTAATAAAATTTTTGCTGTAATAAGATTAAGAAAGACTGATTTTAAATTAAAAACTAACTTATCAACTGTACATTTATTGAGTGATACTGTTTCCTGCAATAGTACCTCTCCTCATTTTCTGTTGGACGGATAATGGCCACATGAGTGCCATCAATGCAACCCAAAACTCCAGGCATTCCAAACTTAGTAATTAAACAACTTTAAACGGTTTAAATCGCGTATATTTATCATTATTTTTGTCCCGACGTTTCAAACACTTTGCAGTGATCGTGGTCACGGGGTTCACGATCACTGCAAAGTGTTTGAAACGTCGGGACAAAAATAATGATAAATATACGCGATTTAAACCGTTTAAAGTTGTTTAATTACTATGTGTAATAATCGCGAAAACCTAAGACAACATTCCAAACTTGTTAAAAAATCTGTAAATAATAATTTAAATTAAATTTTGTTGATGTTGAACTAAATGTAATCTGATATTCTATTAATATCTGTTTTTACGGTATCATATCGACGGTCCCTACGTAAACTGCTGTAACTGCAAACGTCAAATTTTAGGAGAGAGCGTCTTAAACATAGAAACTTGTGTACCTCGTGTTCTGCCAAACACACAGTGATGAAATTTGGTAGTATAGGTTTATTTTCTGTATACTTTAAGAAACATGAAGAATTAACTGAAAAAAAATACTTTATGTGTATAATATGTCACTTACTCACTTATACATCGGAAATTTTTAATATAAAATATCATAACTGGTACATATTGACAATTACGTGGGAATATTATGTTTGTTTAACTGCTTAACTGCCAAATAGAACATTTTACATGGAAACTATTTAGAACTTTTGCTGCCCGTTACTTTTCAAAAACGGCTAGAATTTTAATTGTGTAATTTTCTTTTATATAAATACTATTTCTCGTAGGTTTATATGCAGCTATAGTGATAATATCTGATTATGATATTATCTAGGAGGTATACAATTAATAATAATTATTGAAACATGTTATTAAACGTAGTATTTTATAAATTGGAAGTTTGCAAGTAGTAAAAACATATGCATAACTGTTTTCTAACATTTTATACACGTAATAAGATGCAAAATTGTTTATCAATTGTGGATACATAAATGACGAACAGCAATGGGAGTGCGCAATAATCAAAATTATTTGAATTATCTAATAATTATTTAAAATGTTTTTTTTTTGTGAAAAGAACGCAATTTATTAACATGAATTTTACAAAATTAAGACTGTCAGCTTAGTAGAAACTTCTTTAATTATGTGTAATAGATCTTAGAGTTTAATATTCATCAGACCCTGATTCTTCAATACTAGCTAGCCAAGTGTAAAAAAGCCATGATCTTTTCTAGGTGTTACGTTGTGTTCACAAAGGTACTAAAGATCTGCTACTCTTGCATAAGGGATTGGCAAAGGTCTAGTGTGAACCTGTGTGTTAACTTTTCAATAGTTTGATTTTGACGCCTTTGATTTTGGGTTCTGCATACAATTAAACTCTGGTAAGTTTCATCAAATTGGTTTTTGAAATAGGTCATATCGGGTTCTGAAGATAAGATGTTAAGCTCTCTAATCTTAGACCACTTTTTTAATATTTTTAGTCCAGTTTTTGGCCATCAATAACTTGTTCAGTTGTTACTTCTTTTACGATATAAAGATCTACAGCCTCTTTGGACTATCTCACTAGACCATACAGTTGATCAGGTGTATAAATTTCCTTGTTTTGCACAATGCTCTAATAAAACATGAATACTGTCGTTCTCATTCCCTTCTCAAGAAATCAGCGAGTTACATTTACCATGAACTCTTTGGCAGCCAGCAAACACATCACGAAAACGATTGTTTTTATTTTGACCATCACCATTATTGTCGTAATACAAGTTTATGGTATGTAAGTATACCTATTGAAGCTTGATCTCTGATGTGATGAAGTAGTAAACACAACAGATTTGATAGAATCTTGATGTATACATAATGCTTCTTTATTATTGAATGATTCTGCATATGAAGCATTATCACTTAATATTTTTTCAACCTCAAAAACTGGGAGTGAAAGTACCTCAGCTTGTTACAACACTTACACAGCTAGTTACAGATTTAGGTTGGGTCTATCATTCCAACGGGGTCCGGATTGCAAAAATATTAATTGGTAATTTCGTTATCGTGTGAATTTCAGCAAAAATTTCTTGAGGCATCATGGATGGAGCTAGGGAAAACCTCGGTGATTCCGCTACATTATTGGTGGGGTCTCTGTCAATAATGATATCGTCAACTTTTCAAGTGAATCTGGAAGTTGACTTACGGTAGGTGATGTATTATGTAGCAGGGACCTACATTTTTGTTGCAATTAGTCATTAGTAGTTTCAGTTCTTTGGTTTATAATATCTTGTAATGTTTCATATCTCCTCCAGATTGAGCTGAAAATACATTTTTTGCCACGTAAAAAGCCATAAGTGGCAGTAACTTACAAACAAGAAACAAATATTTCCGAAGTAAAATACGTTAAGTGGCAGTTACCGATACAGGGTAGTTTAATTTCACGACGTAAAAATAAGCAAGTACCACTTAATAATAATGGTATCTTAAGATTTGTCGTGTAAAACAACGTAACTACCATATACCGATAATTACGTTGGGTTAGCTTCGGTTACACTAAATAGTAGAATAAGTCAAAATGTACAAATTTTTTACATTCCTGGAAGGTTCTTTATTTGTTTACGTGTTTTCTTGGTTTTCCGTGGTTCTGCATGATAGATATATTCTTTCTTGTCGACATATTAAGTTGGTATTTACACTGATAAATACAACATGACGGTTACTTTGGAAGGCGCGAACGCAAGTGGCAGTTGCGGGGCAGCCGGGTGGGGTAAAGCGTCCGTTCCGACGTAATATCTCCTAACTACCACTTCTGCGACTTTACTTTGGAAACCATCCTTATTTCTGTAGTTACGAGATTTTGTTTTAAGGCTATAAGGAGCAAATTGAGTAGAAACTTTTTTTTTTTTTAACTAAACCGAAACTGTTCAGTATTCTGAAGGTTCTGAAAATAAAAAGTGAAAATCACGTATCTACCATATGCAGGATTGTACGTAGGGACCGTCGATATTAGCTCTGCGTTCTTCAGATGTCCTTGGAAATTTTATATATTTTGCCTGTATCTGAGGCAAATTTAGTAATTTCGTTATCTGCTGTATTATAATAGACACCGTTGGTTGGGCTACAGAATGACCAGCAATATCATCAGTGGGGCGTTGGTTCCTACCAACATTACCATTTTATGCAACAGGCTCCTGCCTGTTGCATAAAATGATAATGCTACCAAAACCTAAAAGTAATAAACTCATATAAGTATGACAAACCACCAATTAAAATACGGTATTTTCTTTCTTGGTGATGGCGTTTGTGGTCTTGCCATTCAACACAGTAATTAGACAACTTCAGCAAAAGAGTAGACCTAACCTTAGTTTCCACTGACAAGTCCGTTGATTTTGTAGGCTCCGCCATATGTGGCCTTAGCTCGTCGCAGAGATTATGCACCAACGTTTTACTGAGCCGATAACGTTTGACGAATTGTTCATCGTCCATATCAAACGGATCAGCTTGAACACGAAGACGGCGTCTTTTGACTCTCGTAGCTTGATTTTGTTGGGAAGCATTTTCAAGAACTCAAACACTTCTAATTCATCACACATCTTGATTATTTCGCAACTATTTGTAAAACAATTCAAAAAGAGCTACTCAAACGCAGCGGCAATTGAATGGTTTTCGTAGTGACTTTTTGACAGCTCAAACACGATTTGTTATGTCCAATGAGAGCTCATAATACGAATATGCCTCCCAAACTCCAACCAATAGCCAGTGTCACGTGACCGCTGACTGGATGGATGCGTTCATAATACGAAATTACAAGGCAGTTCAATTACCGCTGTAAATTGTCTGGAAATAAGAGTTCATAATAGACCTGCTGGGCCCCAATTCTCTTAGCTATTGACCAAACGCCACACTACTGCGATGCTTCTGCGATCGAACTGCTGTTAATGTCAAATTCGGTAGTAATTCGGTCTGCTAATTCTCGCTCCTAATCGCAGTCGTATAGCAATCGCGTCGCTATCGTATGGCTGTGCTATGGCTTGCAAATTTGCCACTGAAATAATAATGAAAACTTCTATCAATCAAGCATCAGTCAAAACATCAATACAGTCGTTTTCTAGCAAACAATACATTAAATAAAACTCTTTAAATCATTTAGCTATTTTTCTAACTAAAATCCTCCAAAATATTTTTGCCACTGTAACAATGCAATCGCAACAAAATAGCTTACACCATACCAAATATGTCGAAAACTATTGATAGCAACCCACTGACTTACGATCGAACCTAAATAGCGGGCAGACTACGGATACTGTCAACAACTACAATTAAGTTGCGTAAACGCCGTTCAATAGCTAAGAGAATCGGGCCCCTGGACCAGGAACAATTAGTAGCAACTTTGTTTCAAAATAAGTATATTATATTATAATTTTAAATAATTATAAATTTAATTACAAAGCAACCGACGACGTGGGTTCTCATCAGAAATAAAGCGTGTGACGAAGATTTCAGGGTTGATCTCAACATCACGATGAACACTCATCAATGCCAATCCTTTTAGTCGTTACTGTCCCATGCTGTTTCTTAAGAACGTTTTCAGCCCCTCAACGAAGAAAAAGTACGCTCTGGTGTCGCCGTCGACACAGCTAGTGTCGCGAGTAATGAAAGAAGCTTGTGAATAATGGGAAATATAACAGCATTACAGCTATCTAGCGCTTCTAGTGGTGTAGTGGGCCATTGGACAGCAGCTATTTTTGACCACTTAGCTCGCCACACCATAAACCCCCCTTCAAAATTTGGTGCGTCACAGAGAAGCGGACTGTAAAATTGCACTGCGCCATGCAGGTCACTGGTGTTGACCGTAAATTTCTGCGGCATCAGCAATGATAGGGATCCTATCACTGACTTGTGACTGACGTAACGTTCCTCTAAATGATTAATAATATGGTCAACAACCGGAATAAATGCGGCGCATCTGTAATATTCCTCGGGAGTGTCAGCTGCTACATTACTATTTCGGTGTTGTTGGCGCCCCACTCGTCGTGGCATAGTTATAATGAAATCATCAGCATTTAGTTGCCTTGCTTGATCCTCAGCTCGTTTATAAAGTAATGAAAAATGTATCTCTGCTTCTTGTCTCATTTCCTTGAGAGCGGTAATTACATCATCGACGTGATCACATGCTGTTGCGAGATCACAGCTGACGCCTTGTAAATACTTACAAAGATTAATTGTTACTGAAAACAGTTTGCTGGCAATGTTCAGGTTTATAAAAAAAATCTGCAAATTGAATAGCCACCAGCAATTGGCTAGCCGCTTGCGAAGTTTCTCTGTTTACCGTATCCTTTTTACTTTTAAAAAGCTAGCGCTACAGGCAAAACCATTTCATCAAAGCGCATCACACTGTCATGTCTTTGGACCCATCATTCCAAAAAGGAAGCGTGGACTTCCAGCGACTAGTGCCAAAGTCCTAGTCCAGGAGCGAGGGCGTTTCCCTGGACTAGAGGGGGAGTATAAAGTAAACCATTCCCCAAGGTTGCCAGCTCGTGCCTCTCGCGTTCGTCTTCCCGCGCGTTTACTTGAGTAGATGCATATAACCGTCTCGCTCACACCTCGGCGCGTCCCGCGTTTGGTGTTTTGTTCTACGATGCTATGTTACTAACGGATGCTAAACGTGAGCCGCTCGCAGCGCCAGTCGTCCTTCCGCTCACGATCAACACGGTATGCGCGCGTGACGTAATTTCGAACCAACGAACTTTTTTGTATACTATTTGATACCTAACATGTCTCAGTGTGTTAATATACTTTCCCTGGAAATTTCTCCTGCTTTTTAGGGTTCCGTAGTACCTACAAGGAACCCTTATAGTTTCGTCATGTCCGTCTGTCCGAGGTTTTGCTAAGAGACCGTTTGTACTAGAAAGCTGCAATTTTGTACGGGTATGTAAACTTACCACGCCAACAAATTGGTAAAATAAAATTTTGAAAAAAAAATTTTTTTAGGTTAGCGCCCATACAAGTGATGTGGTTATGAATTTTTTTTTCGTCATCTATCCCATCGAGTGAGGTATCATTGAATAGGTATTTTGAAATGATTTAGGGTTTGCTAATACCATTTCACGATTTAATGCTTCATTTACGAAATATTCAACTTTAAAGTGCAAATTTTTGTTCCAGTAGGGCGTCCCCCCCCCCCTCTAAAACCTAAACTGCTGGCTTGAAAAATCTGAAAAAATTCATGATGATAGTGCAATTCATGAACTTTCAAGGAAAATTATAGCGATTAAGATAACTTTATTACTTTAGCAGTAATAGTCGTTGAACTTGGGTGTTAGATAATTTTGTACCAAATACAAAATTCTTAGAATAAATCCTTTAAAGTTACTAAGATGAAGTAGTGGAAGGACTTTAGAATCGATATACATACTTATGTACTATAGGAAGGGATGGAGGGGGGAGAGGGGGGTTGTAGCATCCCCCCAGGGGGGTTGGGGATTACGGAAACTATTAATTTTTAATAATAATAATATTAAAAAAATATGTGTATCTACATACATTGGAAGGACTTTAGGTACGGTATATGTATATATTTTGTGCAATGGGGAGGGGGAGTGAGGGCGGAATATTCCCCATTGATGGGAGGGGGGGTTACAGAAACCTATAGTTTTTTTAAATACTAACGAAATTTCCCAAAATAAGCTTCTTCTTCATGAAAATAATTAATCCTCTCCCTCTCCGCGTCTCCGGCTTATAAAAAACACTGTAGGGGTAGGGCAGACAAGACTGCTACAAAGATGGGGGCTCCAAAAACAGCAAGTGACCCATTAGATATTAGTAACATTTTCTCGAATCACTTCCAATAAGTATTTGAACCTTCAACTGTTACCGACGGTTATAACGCAGATTTATATTTCTGAAGATGATGCACGTGAACCACAAGTCAGATTTAACTATCAGTGATGTTTGTTTTACCATAATCAAATGTTTATCAAATCGGAACTCCATAGGCTCGATCCAACTAAGGGCGCTGGAGTTAATAATGTTTCACCATAAGTTCTTAAATACACCGCTGACACCATTTGTTTTCCAGTCCACCATATATTCAACCTAAGGATTATTAAAAGTTGTAGCAAACTATCGCCCAATCTCAATTTTGCCCGCCTTATCGAAGCTTTACTGAAATATTTAAAACGTAGACAATAACAAACAAACAGTGTGTTTACTAAAAATATTTTAAGTTTTTTAAATTGCTATTACTTGCCGATGACCTGAAAATGTATCATTCTATAAATACTTATCAAGACCACTTAAAATTCCAAAAGGATCTGGGCAGATTTTTAGTGTATTTTATGAAATATAATTTTACTCCTAAGACGAAAAACAAATAATTTAATACAAATACAAATTAATTTTATTCTTCCTTACTGTGATACATTTATGATGAGTCTATGACTCTAAAACTAGGCTGGTGGCCTGTATCTCAAGAGCCATGTTCTTCCTGGCTTTAGAGAATCTGTAACACATCTATATATTTTATTTTATATATACTATTTAGTAACAATTCAAAATTGAACCAATACATTGAAACATACATACATATAGGAAAAATATTTAACGAAATGTTTTTATTCGAAATTAACGTCATTTTGTATATTTATAATGATTAATATTTACGTGTAGTCATTATTCTGTGGTGTAGTATTGGTGTACGAGTTTAAGTGAATGTTTGTAAGGAATTTGAAAGGTGTATGTGTCGGTGCGTGTTTCTGTATGTTACTCAAGGGACTGTGCATTTTATGGCGTTATAGAGAGGTGTCGTTAAATGGAGAGAAGAAAAAAGTTTGTGAGGAACTAAGAAACGTATATTCCAACTTAATAGTCACGGTCAACAACAGTCTACACGTGCAAGCAATCACAATTTATAAACAAAAGAACAAATTGCTGAGAAAGTTATAGGTAGAGAGATAAAAAGAAAAAGAACAACAGAACTATTCTATATTATTATAACGGGCTACTACGGAACCCTACATTACGCGTGGCCTGACACGGGCTTGACTTGAGTTACTACCCCTACAGTGTTTTTTATAAGCCGGAGACGCGGAGAGGGAGAGGATTAATTATTTTCATGAAGAAGAAGCTTATTTTGGGAAATTTCGTTAGTATTTAAAAAAACTATAGGTTTCTGTAACCCCCCCTCCCATTAATGGGGAATATTCCGCCCTCACTCCCCCTCCCCATTGCACAAAATATATACATATACCGTACCTAAAGTCCTTCCAATGTATGTAGATACTGTTAGAGGTGGTACCTCTGAGTTTGACCAGGAGGGATTACGGGATTATTTATAATAAAATAATACGCCATGACCTTTGGTACAAAAGAGACAATTTATTTCATTCACCAATTAAATACCTGTGCAAGCATGAGAACACCGCTTGCGTGTGTTAACGAAATATCATCGCGACCGTAACACCATCTAGTGAGCTTTGAAGTCAACTTGAACTGTTGCTTAACACGCCATCTATTCAGTTTGGCGTGAACTTAAACCACTCCTCAACATTCCGCCCACCAAGGACATTTAGTGACGAAATGTTCTTAAACAAAATAACCGCCCACCGTGGCAGAACGGTCTGAATAGAAATTACTGTCATCGGTGAACTGAATTTACAAAAAAAACTTAATAACTACATCGATACATAAACTTTAGCTTAATCAAATTGTAGGCTACTCATTGACAGGTAACATACATAGCTTTGATATTGGTCTTTTGATCATAGCATTTTTAACCTTCAGTGTGACCACACGGGTAACATTATCAGTGCCCGTATGTTTTTCGACAATACGACCCATTAGCCAACGACTTGGTGGCAAGTTGTCCTCTTTAACTAAGACTAAATTCCCTATATTCGGTTCAGGCACTTGAGAGGCCCATTTGTACCGATTCATTAAGGTGGAAAGGTACTCTTGGGACCATCGACGCCAGAAACTCTGTAACATCCTCTGGACGAGTTGCCATCTCGTCAAAGAATTTATGCTGGACTGCAAATGGTTAACGTCAGGTACACTGAGCAGTGGTCCTCCTATCAAAAAATGTCCCGGAGTCAACGGGAGAGGATCGTTGGGATCTGAACTGTCTACAGTTATGGGCCGAGAATTCAAACATGCTTCTACTTGACTTAACAGTGTACTCATTTCCTCAAATGTAAGAGCAGAATCACCAATTACCCTCTTCACATGAAATTTAGTCGATTTCACTCCTGCTTCCCATAAGCCTCCAAAGTTGGGCGCATGAGGTGGAATAAAATGCCATTCGGTTCCATTTGTCGCTAATTGTTCGACAACGGCTTCCTGCATGGTTTTCAGCTCCCGTGAGGCACCTACAAACGTCGTTCCATTATCGCTCCATAACTGTGAGCAATGTCCCCGCCTAGCTGTAAACCGCCTAAAAGCTGCAAGAAAGGCTTGCGTGGTCATGTCACTCACGACCTCTAAATGGAGAGCTCTCGTGGCCATGCAAATGAACAAAGATATGTACCCTTTGTAAGATTTATTGCCGCGACCCTTTGATGTTCTAATTTTAATAGGTCCGGCATAGTCTACTCCAGAATGCAAAAATGCTCTTGCAGGTGTACATCGAACTGATGGCAGAGACCCCATAAATGGTGTTTGAACCTTTGCCTTTTGTCGTACGCAGGTAATACATCTGTGGATATGCTGTTTGACCAAGGGCTTCACACCAATGATCCAGTACTTGGTTCTTAGATAGTTCACCATCAATTGGATACCTCCATGTAAAGTGATCTGATGTGCATTTGATACGATCAGTTTCGTGAAATGAGAAGAGTGTGGTAGTATAATGGGATGTTTGGTCTCTTCAGCGAAATGTGACTTTTGTAGTCTACCACTAACTCTCATAATTCCTTGATCATCAAGAAATGGACATAATGATTTTAATTTACTAGTTTTTGATTGTACACAACCTTTGGCCTGTAACTGTAAATATTCACCACTAAATTCTTCTCTTTGTACTTTCTTAATGCAACAAACTAGAGCTTGATCTATATCCGTCTTAGTCAGGTATTCTTTCTGTATTAAATTCCGTTTGTAAAACCGTCTGCAATACGCTATAACTCTAAGTAGTCTTTGTAGAGACGAAAAGCGTTGTATTATTTTATCGTCTTCTGTTATTGTGCTAAAATGTGACGTAGTGACTGCTTCTTCTAAATTAACTTTTATATCACTTCTTTTGTAAAGGATATTTTCTTCTCGAAGAAATTGCGGTCCGAAGAACCAGAGTTCGTTGGCGGCTAATTGTCCTGGCTGTATCCCGCGTGACGCGCAGTCTGCAGCATTTTGTTTAGAGGTCACGTGGTACCATTGTGATGAATCCAGAGTCGTCAAAATCGTAGAGACCCTGTTGGCAACAAAAGTCTTCCATTTACTGGGGTGACTGTTGAGCCAAGCGAGCACAACCGTCGAGTCCGTCCAAGCTCTTATGTTCTTCTTATTAATGCTCAAAACTTCAGCTACTTCAGCTAGAAGTTGTGCCAAGAGTACAGCACCACACAGCTCAAGTCGAGGAATACTCACCTGTTTGATTGGAGCGACTCTTGTTTTCGCTGCCAACAGAGATACGTGCCTTTTACCGACACTGTCCACTACTCTAATATAGACAACAGCTGCGTAAGCCAATTTAGACGCATCGCAAAAGCCGTGCAACTCAGTGCTGGTATCCTCAGGTGACGTGCCCAACCATCGTGGGACTTGAACGGAACTTACTTGGTACAACTCCTTCTGGTAAGTGATCCATTCTTTTTGTAACTCGGCTGATATTGGTTCATCCCAATTCGTACCTCCTAGCCATAGTTTTTGTATAAACATTTTTGCCAAGATTATAGTAGGTGCGATCCACCCTAAAGGATCGCACAACCGTGCTATTATTGATATTATTGATCTTTTTGTTTCAGGTCCGGTAGTCGTCGTCATCGGGAGATTCACCGAGTACCGGAAGAGATCCTCACTGCGGTCCCAGGTAAGTCCCAAAATCTTAGTTGTATTTTCTAATTTAATTTCTATCTCCTTTTTGTCCTTATTATTTTCCTGAAATATGTCCTGTACGTAATCCTTTTCTTTTCCTTTTTGGTTGTCCATATTATCAGATGTGTTGTCCTTTGTGTCCTGTAGTTTGTCCTTTGTGTCCTGTAGTTTGTCCTTTGTGTCCTTTAGTTTGTTCTTTGTGTCCTGTAGTTTGTCCTTTCTGTCCTGTAGTTTGTCCTCTGTAGTTTCTTTAATGTTGATCTCAGATAACAGCTTTCTATTGTTACTGTTCCATTTTTGTAATTTAAACCCTCCTTTCGATAATAGCTCAGTCATTTGTTTGTAGATTTCTACTCCCTCCTTGACGTCAGAGCATCCAGTCATAAGGTCATCCATGTAGAATGATTGTACTACCTTTGGTGCAGCTAAGGGGAAATCTTTACCTTCATCAAAGCTGACCTGGTGTAATGCTCTAACCGCCAAGTACGGGGCAGATGCTGTTCCAAAAGTTACCGTTACTAACTCATAATCTTTTATTTCACTTTCAGGGTTATCACGCCACACAATGCGCTGAAACATTTTGTCTTCTTCCGCAATCCTGACCTGTCTGTACATTTTTATTATGTCTGCTACCAGCACGATCGGGTGAACTCTCCAGGTAAGTACAAGATGTCTTAAATCTGCTTGCAGTTTCGGTCCTATCATCAAACAGTCGTTAAGTGAAACCTGATTCCTGTTCTTGCTAGAAGCGTTGTAGACTACGCGCGCTTTTGATGTTGTTTTATCGTTCCTTACAACGGCGTGATGTGGCAGATAAACAGCTTCATCTCTTTTTTTGTCATCTTCTCTTACAGGTTGCATGTGTCCTAAATCAAGATATTCGTTCATAACTTTTACGTAACTTTTCTTTAGATCTGTATCTTTCGATAGCCTCTTCTCTAATGCCTTGAATTTTGTTACAGCTATCTGTCGTGAGTTCCCACCAATGCAGCGCGGCTCGCTGTCACGAAATGGCAGGTTCACGATGTAGCGTCCTTCGGGTGTCCTTTTGGTTGTCCTAGTGAAGATGTCCTCACACTTTTGTTCTTCTTCTGTCCATATTCTTTTTGTACTAGTTTGTTCTTCTATTTCCCAAAATTGTTTCAATGCATCGTTGTCGTCTATTTGTGCGTGCATTACGGTGATGTTTGAAATGCCTTGACGAAACTTAGCATGCTGTTCTTCAACTGTGCCAGACAAAATCCATCCCAAAGCTGTACTTTGGGCAATAAGAGTTCCATTCGGACTTCTCTTTACACCATCCTTTAAAATTAGACTGTATACATTAGCGCCTAATAGTAAGTCAATTTTGTTAGGAGTGTTGAACTGAGGATCTGCCAAACACAAGTCCTGTAGGTCTATCCAGTTGATAGAATCTACCTTCTGTTCTGGTAAGTATGATGTGATGTTCTTGAGTACATAGGCTTGAATTTGTATTTTAAACTCATTGTTAATGCGCGATTTCAAATTTATTGTGACTACATGTTTTGATGTTAACGCTTTATCTCCTCCTAGGCCAGTAATCGTTCCTCTGACGGGACTCTTTTTGAGTCGTAAAAGTTGTACTACAGTTTCCGTAATAAAACATGCCTGTGACCCTTGGTCCAGCAAAGCTCTTACAACATGGTTTCCACTAGATTCAGACTCGATATTTACTAGCGCGGTCGCTAATAAAACCTGTCCAGATCTTGTAACCTTCCTAGTCGAGAGACATGAGACTATTGGGTCAGTACTAGCTGAAGAGCTAGTACCTTCAACAGAATCTTTTATCGTTGAAGTAGTAGCTGGTTTGTCGTCTTCTGGATGGAGAAGAGAGTGGTGGCGCCTTTTGCAGATTCGACATGTGGTGGGCTTTTTACACTGATAAACTGTGTGATTACTACCTAAACAATTGAAGCAGATAGAATTTTTAGCTACGAAATCGCGCCTCTGTGCACATTCTTGCTTGACGAACTTTTTGCAGAAGCACAATTTGTGATTGTCGGAACAGAACTCACAGCGTAGACCCGAGACGTTAGTGGCCAACAAAGCCTTTGGTTTCGCATTTGGACCACTGTTCTGATGAACTGTAAACTTTTTTGTTTCTACAAATTCCAATGCCCGAAAGCGATTTTCAATAAAATCTTTTAATTGGTCTAGAGTTGGCAACTCATTCGCATTGGAAAAAGTTGCAATATGTAGCTCCCATTGTTTCCGCGTTTCTGGGTCGAGCTTAAAAGTTACGATATGGATAATGATAATGTCCCATGTGCTCACATTCACATCAATATTTCTTAATGCACTCATACAGTCCATAGTGGTGTCTATTAGATCCTTTAGACCTGGCGCAGATTCTACCATTAAACGTCTTTGACTAAACAAGCGCTTGAGAATGCAGTTTGCCAAATATTTTTTATTATTGTAGCGATTCTCTAATAGCGACCAGCATTGACTGTAATTTGCGTCGGTGATTGGCGTGTGTTTTATTAATTGCGCCGCTTCACCTGTTAAGTGAGTCTTTAAATAATGTAATTTTTGAACCCCTTGTAGTGACTCATTATCATGTACTAGAGATACAAATAAATCACGAAAAGTAGTCCACTCAGAGTAGGATCCCGAAAAAGATGGAATCGTTATCTTGGGTAGGCGTAATAATGAGCTTGCTTTATCCCCATCTATTACTTTAGACGTGGACTGCGTTTCGCTTGACCTAAATTGATTCAATGCAACCTTTAAATTTGATTTATAAGTAAAATAGTTGTCCTCTGTACAATCATACACATCTTCCTTAACATAAGATGTCAGTCTAAGTTCTTCCATTTTATAGTTTCCATAAAGCTTAGTGTTATTTTCTACAAATAGTTCCCATTCTTTTTCTAAATTTTCTAACCTGGCTTCTACATATTCTTTCGTTATTCTTTCTTTTGGACTCTTTTTAAAATTTGTTATGCCTTTTCTTATTGAATTGTATAAATTAATTTGAACATTTACTAAACCTTCCATTTTATCCTTCTATTTATTTTTCTTATCCAAAATGTAAACTATATATTCAGTCTTTAATTAATTTACTAACAAAATAAAAGTTTGTACTAATTTACCAGAGTCTAGTTACAACAGTCTACAATATTTTCAAAAAAAAAACGAAGTCAAAATTTTGTTCCTAAATATTACAAGTCTTTGAACAATTTCGAAAAAAATTACAAGTCGAAATTTATCTCAAAAATTTTACAAGTGTTTGAAACTTAAACAGTTAGGAAGAAAATCGGGCATGGATTCCCCGTTCCGCCGTTTTTTTAACAATTATTCTAAGTCTAAAAACATGCAAAAATTATACTAAGTTAATATTAAGATCACAAATTTTAAAGTCCAAATTCTATGTTTTTGAAATCAAAGTAATAAAGTTCAATTTTGCTTGATATGAAAATGTTCTACTCACAGTTGCACTTCACCATACTTCACTTCAATAGTTGACCTGTATTGTCCTGGTTTGGCCTCGTTCTCCAATGTCCAAATATCCTGGCTTGTTCTGATGTCCTAGTGTACTGCACTCCAACTTCAGGTGCTCTGGCTGATCACACAGCTCGTCATCCACAGCTCCACAGCATGCCAGCCTCAGCTTCACTCAGCATGCCACAGCGTGTCACAACGCCGGGCGTACTCGGATAGTTGCAGCGATCCACTGCGAGTACGCTCCCGAAGTCACACAATAAGATGTGTGAAAAAAGTTGGTTTGCCAACCGGTTCGGAAGGACCAATGTTAGAGGTGGTACCTCTGAGTTTGACCAGGAGGGATTACGGGATTATTTATAATAAAATAATACGCCATGACCTTTGGTACAAAAGAGACAATTTATTTCATTCACCAATTAAATACCTGTGCAAGCATGAGAACACCGCTTGCGTGTGTTAACGAAATATCATCGCGACCGTAACACCATCTAGTGAGCTTTGAAGTCAACTTGAACTGTTGCTTAACACGCCATCTATTCAGTTTGGCGTGAACTTAAACCACTCCTCAACAGATACACATATTTTTTTAATATTATTATTATTAAAAATTAATAGTTTCCGTAATCTCCAACCCCCCTGGGGGGATGCTACAACCCCCCTCTCCCCCCTCCATCCCTTCCTATAGTACATAAGTATGTATATCGATTCTAAAGGCCTTCCACTACTTCATCTTAGTAACTTTAAAGGATTTATTCTAAGAATTTTGTATTTGGTACAAAATTATCTAACACCCAAGTTCAACGACTATTACTGCTAAAGTAATAAAGTTATCTTAATCGCTATAATTTTCCTTGAAAGTTCATAAACTGCACTATCATCATGAATTTTTTCAGATTTTTCAAGCCAGCAGTTTAGGTTTTAGAGGGGGGGGGGACGCCCTACTGGAACAAAAATTTGCACTTTAAAGTTGAATATTTCGTAAATGAAGCTTTAAATCGTGAAATGGTATTAGCAAACCCTAAATCATTTCAAAATACCTATTCAATAATACCTCACTCGATGGGATAGATGACGAAAAAAAAATTCATAACCACATCACTTGTATGGGTGCCACCGTAAAAAAATTTTTTTTTCAAAATTTTATTTTACCAATTTGTTGGCGTGGTAAGTTTACATACCCGTACAAAATTGCAGCTTTCTAGTACAAACGGTCTCTTGACAGACGGACATGACGAAACTATAAGGGTTCCTTGTAGGTACTACGGAACCCTAAAAAAGTCTATTTACAATCGCAAAACAAAGTGATTAAAGTGTTGGAGGTGGGCAGCCCTATCGCATGTTTACGCACCGCGCTGCTGTAGGTAGTTATTTCAAGGACAGGGCATTAGAATACTGTATAGATAACATTACCGTGACATTATGCAACAAGTGCGCGAATTTTTTATTACAATTTAGACGGGATAAGCCTGAGATCGAAGCCCTAAATGGAGTAGGTATTGTAATAATCAACGCGCACGAGTTTCATACGACGTGTTTCAACACACTTACGAGGAACGAATACGAAAATTTTGATACGAAATTATTTTCTTGATCTTTTTGAAAGCAATAATAATCTGATAAAAGTTTATAATTCAATCTTCTAAAGTACTACTTCAGTAGGTAAAAAACTGTTTGGTTTGTTTTTATATGAAAACAAGTGGTAAGTGATGATGTGGTCGATGATGTTAGTTTCAGGCTAACCTACAATTACTGGCTCTCAATGACAGCTGCCGCACCACACCACTAGGTGCTTGGTGACAGATTTAATACTTAATGGGTGGTAGCTAACCAGGCGCGCTTTCACAAAATGCCCTACCACCATGCAAAATTATTGGTTCTCAAGGACATATCGCACCTTCGGTAGAACAAGGGCCGAACTAACAAATTTTCCAAAAATGTCTTTAGTATGCCAAAGTGCTTTTAAAACGTATTTTTACCAGGAGGAACAAAGACACTCGTTCAATTCCATCTAATTACGCCAGAGGGCGACAGTGCCTTTGTCACCTTGAAGCGTTTTTTCAAACGTATTGGCGCGACAAAATCCTATTGGTCAGTTGCGGCGCTGCCGGCGCGCAGAGTGGTTGTCAGCTGGAGCGTACAAGTCGTTAAGGTAATATGCCCTTTTAATTTCAGAGTTTTGGAGGAACAAAGTCTCAATTTCTTTACTTATACCCATTTCTTAGAAGATAATTTGGAGGTACAAAGTCGTTCGATCAGTTGTGCTTTTGTATGTCCAAAATGTAAACAATCTCGCAGTCGTAAAATCAAATATGACCATGGTATTCCAAAATGTAAACAATCTCGTAACAAAACAAATGTCACTTTGTAATTCCGAACAAAAATTTAGTTGGTGAACATAAATACTGGTATGCCTTTGTCATTCCAACTGCTTCCATAATTACATAGATATTACTACTGTTATGACATTATCATTCCAATTAATTAACGATACTGAGCAAAATTGTAAGTTTTATGACTTAGTGATTTGTTATTTTATTATTTAAGATAAAAATGGGAACCCGGGACACACGTAGCAGAAAAATATTGATGATGCTTAATGATGAAAACTAATAGGCAGACAGTTGAACTTCAGATAGATAAGCATGATGAAAACTCCTTTGTTGAAGAAGATGAGAACAATAAGCCAATTCATACTTTAAACATTGATTCATCAACAGGTAATTATAAGTCAATTACATTATATATTTTTATAGATATGTAGTAATATTATAATGTATCTAAAATGACAAAATTAACCTAATATTTTGTTTTCAGATTACCCGCCTAGTCCTTCAACAATAGTTCAAAAATGGATAGACAGTAATGATTTTGAAAATCAGCGTACTATGTCTTTGGATAGTACGATCCCGGAAGCAGGAAACCCACCAATGATTAATGCAAGCTCGGGCAAGGATACAATTGCTGAGCCTTTGACTGAAAGCAATGTCATTGAAAATCAAAACCCTACAAGTGTGGATGATTACATTTCGGAAACAGTAAACGCACCCTCAAAGCATAATATAAATGCAATCTCAGGTATCAATAAATAAGCAATGTACAATTCACACAGCATTATCTACCCCAAGCCAAGCAAACCTTGTGTTATGGATATTAACTAGATAACTGATATACATAATAAACGAGAGAAACTATGGTCAAATAGTGTGAATAATTAGTCTGCAGCTATGGCAATCGCGAACGGATTCGCGCGCGGGTATAGCAAGTTTATAATAATAAAGTTTTATATTATAACTTATTTTTTAAGATGACCAGAACGAAGATTTTTCACCATCGGAAGGATCTGATTATGAGCCCCCACGCCAAACAAGACGCAAGATTGTGCCTAGTCCGTCAAGTAGGACTAGTTGCAGCAGCAGCAGTACCAGTAGCAGCTCTAGTTCAAGTAGCAGCTCTAGTTCCAGTAGCAGCGCTCCTGTGCCCCTAAATAATACGGCAGGTTTGGGAAATGATGCAGGTAATATTGAACAAGTGCTTTGCCCATGAATGATGAAAGTGTTCCACCAGAATCTAATAGGCAGTCTAGGAAACGTCAAAGAAATACGCATGCGTGGAAACAAGCTGTATCGAAGCGTTTGAAGAACATTGGGCAAGAATATACATCGAAGAGAGGAAAAGTTGTGCCAGCGAAATCCATACTTCCTCCATGCAATGACAAATGCAGATTGACTGACTTGGGTGTTAGATAACTGTGTACCAAATACAAAATTCTTAGAATAAATCCTTTAAAATGACCAAGATGAAGTAGTGGAAAGACTTCAGAATCGGTATACACAACTAATGTACTATAGGAAGGGGCAGAGGAGGGTTGTAGCATCCCCCAGAGGGGTGGGGGATTACGGAAACGATTTTTTATTAAAATAATAATTATTAAAAAAAAAAAAAAACTACATACATTGGAAGGACTTTAGATATGGTATAAGTAAATATTTTGTGTTATGGGGAGGGGGAGAGAGGATGGAATATTCCCCAGTGAGGGTTGGGGGCGGGTAACAGAAACCTAGTTTTTTTCATAGCTATTATATTTATCTCAGCGGGACGGTCATTTAGGCCATATTGTCCCAGAATATGAATGGTTTGTTATCACTAACCCTATCGATAAAGTAATAAGTAGTAATTAAACAACTTGAAACGGTTTAAATCGCGTATATTTATCATTATTTTTGTCCCGATGTTTCAAACACTTTGCAGTGATCGTGGTCACGGGGTGACTAATTGGTTTTATTTGTTACATGAGCTATTAAAAATTATTTGTCCTACCGTCCGATTTTTTTTATATTAATCATAACGTTCCCTATTCACGCAGTATTCGCTCACAGCGTCCAGAGGTCTTGCAGATTTGTGTCGGCCTTGGGATTTAATTAATTTGATAACAGGATCCCAAGCAGGTGGTACTTGCCAACCATCATCTCTATTGAAATTTGGGTACTTTTTGATTTCAATAGCCTCGCGTAACATTCTTGGCATAAACCGGGTCGCTCTGGCGAGGATTTTTGGATTGTCGAACCGAATGTAGTGGTTGGGTTTGTCCTGGGCATGTTCACAAACTGCAGACTTGGTCGAGCGTCTGTTCTTCATGTCAGCAATGTGTTCTTTTACCCGGATACCAATGCTCCTCTTTGTTTGCCCAATGTATAACATCCCACATTCACAATCAAGTTTGTAAACACCTGCATCTTGTAGGGGAATAATGCACTTAACAGGTCTTGTGTCACGCGCTTGATCTTGTAATACTCCCACTGTCTTATTGAGTATTACAAGATCAAGCGCGTGAGACTCCTAAAATATCTTAATTTACAAAATCAACCAAATCATTGAGATTCAATCCATTGAGTTAGAAAAAGCACTATCAGCATCGGATTTCCAAAAATGCATGCAAACTACTAATAATCGCGCCGCTGCTAAATATGACCAGTTCAAAAACCGCAAAATCAGAAAATATAAAAAAACTTGCGACAAAGCAATTGCCAAATTTGGAATGAAACGTAACCTTGCGACCGTCAAAAACAGCTGATAGTGTCATAAACCTATCGAAACAAACATTAAACCCGGTCGCCCTTCAGGCCCTCGAAAATGGATTGAACTACGAGGTTTCCCCGAGATTAGTGCCTTTTTAAGAGATAATCTGCTCTGTGGAACATTGTCTGGCCAAAATCAGTGTAAAGAAGGAAGATTTGGAGGCGTTACGCCACGATATTTCTGCTGTTTTGCGTCGCAGTAAAGCGCCCACACCGAATCTACCTCGTGAACACTATCTTGAACTTACCAACCTACGCAAGAACCCAGACATAACCATTATTCGAGCAGATAAAGGTAATTCCACTGTGGTCATGAATACGTCAGATTATAACCTAAAATTACAAGAACTTTTGTTGGACGAGAGCACATATAATCCAGTAAAAAGCGATCCAACGGCTAAAATGGTAACAAAAACTAAGGAAATAATTTGTAAATACTCCGACACTCTTGGGTTAGACGTCACGGCACTGGTACCTTCGTGTGTGAAATCACCAAAACTGTATGGATTACCAAAAATACACAAGACAGGCGTTCCTTTGCGCCCAATTGTAAGCCAAATTGACTCGCCAACATACAAACTGGCTCAACACCTTGCTAAAATACTGTCTCCACTTCGCGGTCAAACTAGTGCGCATGTCAAAGATTCTTACCACTTTGTCAGTCAAATGAAAAATCTACTATTGACTGATGATGAAGTTATGGTCAGCTTTGATGTACAGTCGTTATTCACCAGGCTACCTGTACGTGATTGCATTGAAATTGTCAAGAAAAGACTTAGTGAGCATGACCTTCCCATAGAATATGCAGAATTACTGGTACATTGCCTAACATCTGGCTATCTATTCTGGGAAAATAAGTTCTACATACAGATTGATGGTGTAGCTTTGGGCTCTCCAGTCTCCCCCGTTGTTGCGGATATTTTCATGGAGGACTTCAAGGAGAGAGCTCTCTCCACAGCTGTGGCTATGCCGAAGATTTACAAACGGTACGTAGACGATACTTTTACCATCCTCCCCAGTAATAAAGTTTCTGCATTTCTAAACCATCTAAACTTCTTACATAACAAAATTCAATTTACAATGGAGCCTGAGGTCAATAAATGCTTAGCTTTTCTTGATGTTTTAGTCATCAGGAATCCTGACAACTACCTTAGTCATACAGTGTATAGGACACCCACCCATACAGATAAATATCTCTATGGTAACTCCCATCACCATCCATGTCGGTTGGCTACCGTAGGCAAATCTTTGTTGCACATGGCATCTGCGACACTGACCATCTCAAGGAGGAGCTTCAGCATGTAAAACAAGTACTGCGAAGCAATAATCACAAGCTCCCGCGAATATATATAAGCGACACGGGCGGGTCACGCGCCGCATGTTTACCAGTGCGCCATTGGTTCGTCAGTCGACCTTTGCTTTCCGCGTTGTGTCCACGTTACCTTCGTTCTCAAATTACCATCGCGCACCAAAGATTTTAATTACATGGTTTTACATTTTAAATGGTTTTACATAGATAAGTAAGAAAAAATATTTATGACGTATATTGTTTTATGAAGAGGGAGGCGGATAATAATGCAGTTGATAATTTGAAACAATATATGAAACGGACCGCAGCGCCAACAAAATGTTCCTAATCTACAGTGAGACGAATTGTAAAAGGTGCAAGAGATTCGGAATTTCTTACTGACTTCCGAACTCCCGGCAAAAATAAAAGAATCAAACAAAAACCAATAACAAACATTGACAGCTTTGACCAGGGTGTTTAAAAAACGAACGATCCACAATTTCCACGTAACTGAAAAAGAATTCAAAGTTGCGAAGAAAATTTCAAGATGACTTACGTTTCCGAGGATCTGCAGCAAGTCTCAGGCGAATATTAAAACATTTGGGTTTTAAGTGGAATCTATCTAAATGTAGCCGCTTGGTTATAGTGCATGCGGGAAGTGAAGCAGGTTTTGTGCCGAATGCTTTGCTGACGTTCAAAGCCGGTACAAAAAGCGGCGACTACCACGACAACATGAATTCGGAGAATTATGAGCGGTTGCTCCGTACTAAACAGATTCCGAATTTACCGCCTAATTCAGTCGTGGTAGTCGACAATGCATCGTACCACAACAAACAACTTGATGCTGCACCAACGTTCAATTCAAAAAAAGCAGACATGCATACCTGGCTCCATCAAAAAGAAATTTCTGAATTTGAATAAACCATGCTTCACTTAGAAAACTATCGCGAATATTGTCAAACTGCTCAGTTACGTGCTGAGGCCCGCGCTCGCCGCTTCGCGCAACCGTGACTCCCAGACGAAGGGCTACAATATAGCCCGAAACTGGTCGGAATCTTTCCGGTAAATATAACGCGAGTCCCAGCCGGGTACCTATTTATTTATAATAAACCATGCTGGAGCAGAGTTGTACAACTTAATAAAAAAATACAAAGAGAAATTCAAGAAATTTAATATCGATGCCATATTAAACGAAGCAGGCCATTCTGTACTTCGTTTGCCCCCATATCACCCGGATCTAAATCCTATAGAAATGGCCTGGTCCCAAATAAAGGGATATGTCGCCAGCAAAAATGTAAGTTGGAACCTTACACGAATAACTGACCTGGTTAGAAAAAATAAATTTAATGTGAGCAACAGAACGGGGGAAATGATGCACCAAGGTAAAGGAAATAGAAGCTTATTATTGTAAAAGCGATTATGTGGTCGTCATGATGACAGAAACATTTATTATTCGCGTAGGGGATGATGATTCTGATTCAAGTGAGGATAAAAGCTCAAGTGACGACAGCGACGACGATGAAATGGCCACCTCTAGCACCAACACCGCGTCATCATCAGGTTTTCACGTCACCCAAGATGACTCAATGGAAGGAGTTTCAACATTTATTTATTTTATAATAAGATTAACCATTTTATACTGCATCAAACATGTTTTTAATTTTATTTAATGATATTCTATCGAATTTATATTTTTCAATCTAAACCTACTAATAACCAATGAGTTTGTCTCTTTTTTTATAATATTAACATAAGTAGCACCTATTTAAAATTAATGCGGCTATAGTCCAAGATGGAATGGATGTCTTACATCCGTGTTAAAAACTCTTTTTATGTTTACAACATTGGTTACCATGATTACAAGTTTCTACATAGATTTATTTTTATATTTATAAGCGAAATACTTTGTTTAGTATTTTTATACTTGTAAAAATTGTGCAGTACTTACTTAATTATTCGCCTTCGCAAAGTTCTTCTATCTGCAGAAATAAAAAAAAATTCAATCTTGGAATGATTTCGCGAATTATTTTGAACAATACATGAGATGTACAAATAATCCTATGTTCGTACCCTCATATAACAAAACCAATAACAAAAATCCATTTCCACTCGGGTTAGGTTATCAATCCGTCAAGTTTGTTTGCGCTCACAATGGTTGTTACCAAAGTAAATCTGCGGGAGTACGTCCTCTACAAATGAGTTCAAAGATAGGTTGCCCAGCTCAGTTGCGTGTGTCATGCTGTTCCAAATTTAAAGCTTTCGTAGTCAAATCCTTAGTTGAAGAGCATCGCGAACACGCAGTTAGCAAAGATACTTTCAATCAGTATTCTATTATCAAAGGCCCTCCCCGGACACTCGACTCATTCCCTATGCAAAAGCCGCGTTACAACTACCTATTACACAGACACTACACAAATGTTGTTTTTGTAGACGCGTAATCGTGTGCGTGAAGTCTAACGTTGTCACCGTACGAAAAATTATTGTACTTACCTACTCAACAATATTTCATCGTTTACATTTTATACAAGTAATGATTGTAATTACAATCACAATAGTAATGTATGTTCTTCTTGTTTAATACACAATCACGAAATCTGCCGCGTATCAACCAACGCGTAGGTCCACCAACAAACGACATGGCTTTGTATGAGCGGCATTCGCGGAAAGAAACATGAACCTACTGCCTACCCTATATATACCGGTGAACATAAAAAGATACAAATAGACGATCATACAAATTGTAGGACATCCTTCTTTTTTGAAGTTCGTTAAAACTTGCAAAATAGTCGCTATTGTTTCAATAGTAAAGAAGAAACTATTTCCATTTACTAGTTTCTGCGAACGCAATCCGATATCCACTGATAAGCGTGCGAGTGAAACAGTTGCGGAATTTTTTGCAAACGAGAATCTTCCGAAATAAATTTTATTTGATTTATTATTTGAATAGCGGTTTGAATAAATTATAAAGACTACTGTAAATTATCGTTTTTTATGACTTAAGACCCACATACTGTATAACTAACTGAAGAACTATAATGACATACCTCGTTTTATTAAATAAAATGAGGTCATAACCTTGGTAACCTTCGTCGTCACGTCGTCCGCGTCGTGTGCATGTGGCGCGTCCTGAGCTCAAGTCGGCTCGGCGCCATATCAGAATCGGCGGCGGGGTGAGGAAAGCTCAATTGGTGGGGGGAGAGGAGTGTCCATTCTATACGTAGTATTATTATATGTTCTATGACAGAGGTCTACGTAGTAGGCCGTAATTTTGATATTAGATATAAAGAACACAAATCCGCGTATAGGAACGACCATCCCGAACAGTCTCACTTTGCAAAACATTTAATTGAAAGCAGTCATCAACTCCTTGATAGTAATACCTTTAAGATTTTACATTGTTGTGATAAGGGATTGCGATTGTGTGTATTGGAACAGTTAGAAATATTAAAACATAGTACAGGCGTTGCACTGTTGAATGAACAGACGCAATTGGTTTCATCACCACTGTTGCGTATTTTTAGTAATAATTTGCCACTACAAAATAGTTAAATATGTATTTGTTTTAGGAAGTAATTTTGTTATATTTTTTACGTTATTTTTCATATTCTAAAACACATTACATAATATAAACAATTCAAAATTATTTTTTGTTATCAATTTATGGCCATTATGATGTCATTGTCACTTTAAAAACGTATTACTCACCAATTGTTAGCTACAACAAAGAGCGATGACTCACGCTCGAGTCTAGACAAAGGCGTGCGGACTCAGCCCGTCTATATAAAGGCGTGCCGAGCCGCAGGCCGCTCATTCTCGATCGTGCGCTCGAAGAGTCAAGACCTCCTGAGGATGCTTCGTGTAGAAGCGAAACGCGTCGAAAATTCTTCCGGTTTGGCTGCGTGGCGTTTGTGACGTCGCGTCGGCTTAGCAGGAAAATTGAGCGGAATTGTCACTATATTCAGTCAGATATATTTTTATATTTTTTAAGTATTTTATTAAAATATTAATTTGATGTTTTCTTAAAATATTTTAAAAGTATTTGTTATTATGTCTACGTAGTTATTTAGTTCCTCGTGTAAAATTAGTTCTGAATCAAATGTGCTGATGACTAAAAATAAAGACTCTTCTGAACAGTTCAAAGATAATGTTAATGAAATATAATACGAATGTAGGTAATGTTAAAGATATTTTTAGAAATGAGCATGGTATAGAAGTTAGTACAAAAAATCTTTACAACATTAGAGAAAAACAAAATTCTCAAGCCAGTTCTCTACACCGAATTGACCCAGACAAGTTTTTAGAGTCGCTTTATAACGATGTTAGGTCGGTTTCGGGTATGGTTTTAGAAGCAATAGCTTCTGTGATGACAAAATACAGTTGATTCATTTCCGATTTTCATGGACGGTTTCATATTTTGCACAAGTGCCTCAACAATTGTCAATGCACAAAAGCAGAATGCCTTTGTACATTATTTTGGCCATAGATAGATGGAAATAAACATTATATCCCTGTAGCATTCGGACTTTTAGCTCATGAGTCCAAACCGATAGTAGAGTCATTTTTCAATTTCTTTGTCCAGCATAATCCGTCCAGTGCAAATATAAAATCATACATGACTGACAAAGACCTCGTGGAAACTTCAACCTTTAAAAAATTCTTACCACAGCAAAGCGTGAGCTATGTTTATTTCATACTTTGAAGAGTTTCAAAGATTTGGTACATTTTTCAAATGTACCAAAATCATTATACCGACATTGCAAAATTTTGCTTGAGAGTATGACTTTCGCTAATTCTGAGCAGGCATACGACAAATAATTTCAGGAGTTTAGCGCCACATATGATACATTTGATATGGTTGGTAAATTTGTAACAAGATGGCATCACTGTCGAGATTCATGGTCTATGTTTAGTCGTATGTCTACTTACAATTTAGGCAACACTACCAACAATAGACTCGAACCTTTGAATCAGAAACTAAAGCAGTCCATCAAAAAATACGCAGCGATGAGTTTTACGTGAGTTAGAAATCCTATATGATAAACATGCTAGATAAATTGTTCACGACCGCGTTTAAAGATTCCACGGATCGTAACAATCCAACAACTGTTATTCGATCTATTACTGATTGTGTTTCAAAGTCTGCAACTTATTTTGTTTTCAAACAGATTTTAAGTCAGATTTCAAAATGTATTGGCTCACAAGGTGTGTATACACTTCAGATAAAAATTGTAGATCGTAAAATTATCTATAAAAAATATCTTAATACTTTTTATTGTACGAGCCACCGTTTTGAGATATTACGATTCAAAAACACTACACAACTATAGAGATGTATACAGGGTGGAAACTTTTAGCGGGGCAGCAAGGGGAAGTACCTTATCCGTTGCAGCCCACTCCATTTCTATATCTGTTGTTCAAATATCAATAATTAATTTCAATAAATAGTCATAGAAAAACAGATTATACTATTGTTTCTCTCGCAGCAAATTGAATATCATAATCTTGGTATCTATATTCAAGCGCGAAACTTTTATGATATTTTACAGAGACATCACATGGTATGCACATACACAGGTAAACCTGTATACCGGAAATCAAACGTCCGCCGTAAAAAGTTCTTGATCTATAGAAACCACAAAGTACCTAGGAAACTGAAGATTATAAAACAAAATAGCAGTTTTGTTACATGAAGAATTATTCTCTTGATTGAATTAAAAAGTGTTCCGTCAAATTAAAAAGTTCTCGGTGTAAGGAATAGATTCGTTGTTTATCTCTGTAAGTACCTGGACGTGGAATAATAACATAATTCACAAGTTGTGTTTTTAGCGCAAAGGAAATCTTTTGTGCGCATTACCTTCTATTTAGGCGTAACTCAAAATATGCGAGGTTTATAAGTAGAGGAGATAAGTATAATTAAGTTTATTCCGTATAACAACTAGGTATGGTTTAGGTTATGTATACTGGGGTAACGGACTAGAGTTGACCTTAGGAGGAGACGACGAAGGAAAAAGTGCGCTGAATATGCAGCATGCAACTTCTCACGTGGAAGTAGTGTATTGCTGCACATTGGACGCACAACAGGGCTTTTTATCATTCAAATTTTTTTTTAGGTTTGCCACCAACACGACCATTTACAAAGCGGCTTGAGATGTCAAGCAGGTGGCAGGGCTTAAAACCGAAGCAAAACTTTTACAATTTTAACCTTGTGATGTCTTAGGTATTGTTAGCATAAATATATATGTGATATGTTCTTGTGATTGTCTATATATGTTGTTAGAGAGATACCTAATTGTATAAACCGACCGACCGACACAAAGTGGGATAATCGGTTTGTATATATAAGGTACCTAGCTACCTAACTGCAATAATATCTACATTTACAGGTAAATGAAGCAAAAATTTAAAAAAAAACTAGGTAGGTATAAATACAAAATCACAACGTAAAACTAGGCAGTACTTCTAAGTTTGCTAGCTTTTTATGGAATAACATCATCTTTACTTCTTCTGATTTTTTCATTCATTCTATAGGTACCTACGTACTATTAATAAGAAATACATTCGAGCCTGTCTTTGTATCATCTACCTAGATAAGTAGGTATGTTAAGCTCGTTTGGACTCGTATCCCATAAGAAAAAATTAAAAACCTATTTATTCAATTCAAGTATTATTTAAATTCAATAATTTAATTTAAAAAAAAAAGGTTAGGCTTAGAGACAAATGTCTTATTAAAAGTGAAGTAATGGGTCTGAAAAACGTTTTTTACTTTACATGCCATTGCCATATTACGAAGAAAAAGCAAAATCAAAAACATCCTTTCCTCAAAATAAGGAATCAAATGCTCCGTCCAAACAAAGAGGAAGGCCTGCAGGATCAAAAAATAAAAAAAAAGAAGAAAATGACAGTACCCGAGGAAGCTGAGACCAATACTGAGACCAATATAAGTGATGACGAATCGATAATTGAAAGTAATGTACGCATAACAGTTGAAGCTGAAATACATGGAATTGAGAAACCTACATGTACACTGGAAAAAAATGGACCACAAAGAAAAGAAAAAACATGTATTGAAGATGTAATTCCAGAAATTGAAGATGACATAGAGGAAGCCTTGTCTCAAGAAGTTTTGTATTCTGCGAATAACTGCTTTGAAAATCAAGAAAAATGTGCCGAAGAACTCACTTTTATACAAGAGTATGTTGTAAGCTCTGACGGCATTCTATTAGAAACTCATGAAACATCAAACAGCACTGAAAAAGGACAATTGGATGGTTTTGCAAACGGTATGTTTTGTGTCTTCAGAAGAAGGAAGTTTATTCCCTGGATGCATTAACAAAGTAGGTCCTGAAAAAATAACCGTATCTGTCCTTAAAAAAAAATATTTAGGCGGGTGGTCACGGTATTCCAGGAATGAACGATGTGAAATAAAAAAAGAAAACGTTGTTTCTATCCTAAAGGAGCATCAGATATCAAGAAAAGATGGGAATATTTTCATAGAAGACGACATTTTGTTTATGGAGTGGGGAGAATAATTTTTTCGTTTTGTATTTTATCTTGTGTAACTTTTGATCTCATGGTTTAAGTTGATGGCATTCCACAGCTAAATGGTTGCAGAATTTTATGCTTAAGTTTAATTTTGAATACATTTCTAGAAAATTTTACAAAAGTGTGTTTCTTTTCTTAATTTTTTCCTACCAATATGGTACCTATTAGTTGTAGTTTGTAACTCTGACGGAATGGTAGGTTATGTACTATCAAGTTGATTGAATTTGACGGATGTATGTATTTTTCATTCAGAATAGGAGTCCAATCTTACCCTGGACGAATTTATTGCCGTAAAACAAGAATTTTCGTTGTACAAATAACGAAGTTCAAAGTTACCCAAAAGTAACTTTGAACGGTGATTGTATAGGCATTAACTCAACCTCATTTTGTAGCTTATATATTTTCAGTAAAATTATTTTAAATTTGAGTATAAAAGTACACTGATTAATCAATAAAACATAATTAGGCTGATACATTATTTTTCAATAATCGTAAAAAAACCATGAAAAGTGTTCAAAGTTACCCAACTTGACTGTAATGTTTTTATTTTATTGATAGGCAGATATGAAATTAGAATTAGCTATTTTAATTTAAATATTACACGTATGAGTAAATTGAGTTTTCTGATAATGTTTCAATACCTACGTTATGAGTGAAGTAATTTAAAAACATTCCTTTTTCACTTGAAGGTAATATTAAATATGTAATAAGATATATCCATTTACATTCAAATTGAGTACTATGCTATATTTTTTGGATAATCGATCCTTAAATAAAGTTAATTACCTTAAATCCTTGAAATATAAAAATATATCTAGTGACAATTCCGCCTAATTTTCTTGTTAAGCCGACGTGACGTCACAACGCCACGCAGCCAAACTGGAAGAATTATCGACGCGTTTCACTTCTACACGAAGCATCCTCAGGAGGTCTTGACTCTACGAGCGCACGATCGAGAATGAGCGGTCGGCGGCTCAGCACGCCTTTATATACACTCGAGTTTTTTTTTTTTAGGGTGGACATAGATGCTGACTACCGCTAAGCGGACGTCCAGCTCCACCGGGTTTTGGGCGAGGGAAGCCCCTCTTATAGCTCGGGAGGAGTGACTTCGGCACTTCTCCTGAGACGGGCGCATAAGGCGAAAATATTTACTTATACCTCCGTCTCCTGCGAGCGCTGAAAACGCTACGCTACTATCGCGAGGGGTGACAGCGAGCTCAAGGGCACCACTGTGGTTCGGACCTCGGCTTGTCTCGCTGCCGAGAGACAATGGGGGAATCGGAACTAAATGCCCCGGTACAACTGCAGTGTTGTACCGTTGAGAATGGGCCCTACTGAATAATAGTGTGACTATTTGGAGAGACACTAATCGGGATTTTATTTTTGCCTCGAGCTCGCCGGCGAGCTCGGTGTTTGACTGTGTAACCTCTGATTACCGCATACCTGGGGATGTTACCGGGACGACTTGCGGACAACGCTAAAGCTGCCAACGTAATCGGTCATCCGGGTCGTCCAATACCTGCCGTGGCCGGCGACGGGGAGGTTTGAAGTATGGGTCGGATGAGGCAGTCGAGAAGTTCGATGCCTGGACAACTAGAGGGTTCTAGTGGTGGGGCGCTCGATCAAAGTATCGGCGGGCGCAGTCCTTATTGAACTGCACTAAAGAGGGAAGGTTTAGGTCGCAATGCAACTCGGTGTTCCGTACATACCACGGAGCACCGGTTGCCTTGCGGAGGAACCTGTTTTGGATGACTTGGAGTTTATGTAGGTGGGCCTCGCTAACATGACTAAACACTACTAAAGCGTATGTCATGATGGGGCGGATGCAAGCAGTGTAAAGTCTTCTTATTTTCAAGAGACAGTTTACTCTCTTTACGAATTAAAGGACCTAGGCGACCCATTACAAAGGCCGCCCTGTTACGAATAGTAGTGATGTGAGCGTCAAAGGTGAGATGCCGATCAAGGGTAATTCCGAGATACGTAGTTTTGCCAACCCAGGGAATGGATTCGTCGAACAGAGTTAGAGGTGCAGGATACCGGGGGTTTGAGTGAGTACACTCATTGAAGTACATAGCTGCACTTTTAGCTGGGTTGACTGCAATGCGCCATTTACGGAACCAGTCACCGATCTCGGTGATGGCCCGTTGGAGGAGAAAATAGGCCTGTCTATTAATATGCCAGCCAGTGGAATAAATGGCGGTATCGTCCGCATATTGGGCTATGAAAACCTTGGGCTGAGAGGAATGACATCCACTGGAATGACAAGGCGCCGGTCGTCCGGCACAATGACTTCCTTTGAGGGTGCACCTACTACGGTGGAGAGGTGATTAGTGAACGAATCGATCGCTAGGGATACGTCATCTTTAGTCAGAATATCGTCAGGGATTTTGTCGAGGTCGGGTGAACTGATAGCCTTTAGGGATTCACCTAATTGCTTCCAGTTCACCATCGTCTTGGTGGGGCGGGGTAAGTCTGCTGTAGGGTCGGGGCCTAGTCGCAGTATAATGGGGCGGTGGTCAGAATGTAGTTCGTGACAAACTGTTATAGAGTGTAACTGAAGGGTTACGCCTCTAAACAGTGCCATGTCTAAGACGTCTGGTCGGTGGCGAACGTTGTCGGGGTAGTGCGTTGGCTCGATAGGTGCAATTACGTCAAAGTTCAAGTCAGCGACTAGGCTTTCAAGAATAATACCGTAAGGACTGTTAGTATTACAGTTCCATAGGATGTGTTTACTGTTGAAGTCGCCGATCAGAATGACGGCGCTTCCAAGAGAGAAAAGAGCGTCTAAGTCAGCGCGGGCGACACGCTTTAAACCAGGTTGGTAGCAGGAGTCATCAACCCATAGTCAGGAGCTATGACTACTGGTTGATGACCCGTCATAGCTAGTAAGCAACAAGATGCTCCCATAGTACTCAAAGTCGGGGTAGAGACTCGAGCTGAGTCAGCACGCCTTTTTCTAGACTCGAGCGTGAAATGAAATGAAATAAAATGAATATAATTCATTAAAAATAGAGTATAAGATAGGTCTTAGGTGTTTAAATTAAGCTCTTCTATTTTGCCGTTATTCGGCATGTGAATTTGGAATTAACGGAATAATTCCATTCGAAATAAAAATTACTTGTAAAATTATAAAATGGATGGAATGTATACAATTATAAATATCAATTTCAAAATTAATAATAAAAAGAATGCATTATACATGTCATATTTTTTTCATCTATGACAAACTGTACAATTATATTAGAGAAATAAAATTTAATTTATTGACAAGAGAAAAAAAAATGTTATAGGTAGAATATTAATTATTTTTAAAGTCAAGAAGTCTTTAAGGCAGTAAAACCTTTTTTCCACTAACCATGTCTTCAGTTTATTTTTAAACATTTCGTATGGGAGCTCATTTAGCGACATTGGTAATTTATTGTACACAGCGATACACATGGCAAAGCAATTTTTATGAAAGAGAGACAAATTTATACATTGGCTGTGAACAAGTCTTTGGCCATTTCTTGTACTTCGTGGATACATGTCTTTTGCCGTGGTAAACAGATCGGGGTGATTACGTACAAATAATGCTATTTCGAAGATGTACATGCAAGTTAGCGTCAAGATTCGGAGAAAAACGGATTGCAAGACTCGAATACCTACCATCGCGCGTACACACTTTTTTGTGATATGGAAGCTTTGTGAACATCTGTTGAAATACCCCAGAGAAGCAGACCGGACCGTAGTACAGAACTTACATAGCCATGGTATGCTAATAATACAGTCTTTCGTGGAGCAGTTTTTCGTAGCTTATTTAAGACAAATACAAATCTGTTAACCTTAGTACATACGTTTTTTATATGGTCTTTCCAGTTTATGTGTTGATCCAAAGTGATACCTAAAAATTGTACTGTATTTGTCTCAATCATCTTTACATTATTATACGTAATATTCCTAGAAGTAGATACCGATCCATAAGTCAGAACAGAAATTGAACATAATGTGTTTTTGTCAGATTTACCTTAAAATTATTATCCTCAAGACATTTAATAATTAGATTAGTTGTTTTATTTATTTCATTGTCAACATTTTTATCGTTTTTGTTTGTTGCCAATATGGTTGATATTTGAATGTGATGACAAGAAGAAAAGGGGATAGCAATATCTGTGTGTGTCGGTTTTCGATATATTTGAAAATCTAATTTATTGCTAACTCTTGTAAGCGTTAAATCTAATTCCAGTTTAAATTTAATTTTGGGATGTATATTATTCAGTTTCTTGACAAAGATATCAATCTGACGAGAAGTGTCAGTCCAACAAATGATTATGTCATCAACGTATCTATAATAAAATAGAATATTAGATTCCTGTACTATGTGTTTACGCTCAAAGTCGTCCATAAAAAGTTCGGCCATTAGTGGACTTAAAGGTGACCCCAAAGCTAATCCTTCCTTTTGAAAATAATACTCATCATTAAACCTGAAGTAATTTTGTTTCATAAATAGTAGTTAAATCAATAAGGTCATTTACTTCCCCGGGATGTAATCGTTGTTTCTCAAAGTGATTCTCTAAGACGCGTAAGCAATTTTTGTAAGGAACGTTGGTGAATAGACTGTCTACATCAAGGGATAATAATTTGGTACCAGGAGGAACATCTTTGACTTTGTGTATCAGATCTAGACTATTCTTTAAACTAAATTTGGGTTTGAACGATGATTTGCTACACAACAAAATATTGAGATATTTTGCTAGGTTGTATGTTATTAACTCTTATAGCATGCCTCACCTTATAATAAATGTGGCTAGCGAGATGATAAAATCAGTATTCAGAGATAGAGCAATATAGTTCGATTTTGATATAGATGAATGATTAAAACAATATCTTAGTGTTAAGTTTTTTTATAATGAACAAGGAAAATAAATAGTTGTGATAACAAGATTTAAGCTTCTTAATACCTAGATGATCCATTTTCTACGAGATGAGTTTTTAAATAGATATTTTTTTAATTGGATACCACTTTAAAATTGATGCATCCCAAACTGAATTATTTTTTTTAAATAGATATCAAGCCGAAATGGGGGTAATCTGGACCACGAGTGGTCCAGATGCCCCAATTTCATACTACTTTTCTTTATTCATTACATAATTTGTCATTAGAGGTAATTAAATAAAATTCTGTTGTTTTTAATGTATATTTCATTTCGGTGGGTAGACAAAGTAATCACAAGAACTTTTAGATTCCTTTACTTTAAAAATATAACCACCCCCACCTGCCACACTGTCTTATCCTTCACTAAATCAATTCAAGTCACATCTTTTTATCTATTTCTGATTGCTGCACATACACAAAACTTTCAAGATAAACTCATATGAATCAAATCAGGATCTGATGGCTTCTTTCTTCAAACGATGGACAGCTTTGAAGGTAAGCTCCAGAAGGCTTCGCCATGTTTAAGCAATGAAGCTTTGGCAGCTGAATTTGCTGCCTTCAAGTCTTTTGTCATAACAGCCTTACGTTCACTTCAAGAACAAATTCATTGCCTGTAGAAGGAAGCAGATAAACAAAAATGCGTAACAGACGTAAGACCCTTTTACTTCATGGGGTGCCTGAGAGTCCTAAGGCAGTAGTCGCTGAAGTCTTAGCAAAGACTGTTTTTTTGCGTTTGCATTTTCTGACTGACATCAGTCGATGCCGCAGGATGGGCCGCGCAGGAGGCGCTGGCAAACTAAGACCTATTATGTGCAAGCTCAGTGATGTTGCTGTTCGCGGTCAAAGCTGGACATCCAAGACCAGATTGAAGGGGGCTGACCAAATCATTTACGGTAGTCGATTAACTCGAGTAATGGTTTAAACACTAGGCAGGTAATTTGTTTTTATTTATTGCTTTAAAACCTAATTTGCTGCACATTTTATTTAAAATTTTAAACTCAACTCGATGTATGTTTTTTTTTTATTAATAATAGATTCGCGTTTGACCACACCCTGCTTGATGTTAAGCATTGATGTGGTCTAAGATGGAGCAGGCTTACCTAGAAGAAACCTATTTTCTCTCGATTTGAAGACACCCATGTTGTATCCATCGGGAACAACTGACGACGGTAAGGAGTTCCACTCCTTCGCAGTACGCACGAGAAAAGCGAAGCGCTTCGTACGAGTCCTGGGAATACCAACCATGTACGGATGGCGCCTCTCTGTTTGCCTGGACGTCCAATGGAAAAAAGGGGAGGGCAGAATGGTCAACGGTTTCTATATTAGTCAATTGTGAAAAATGGCTCTTAACTTATAGATTTCGCCGTCCCGTTTTGATATAGTAAAGCTGAAATAGTATGGTGTATAGTTCACACTAACGTATTTTACACTAAGGCCCACGTGCGCCAAAGCTCGTGTTAATTTTACTAACTCTCGTGTACTATAACACAGGGTTATATTATGTCTCCATTTTATGTTGCACCAACTCTATTTTAGTTCGAGTTAGCTAACCCGCGAATGTGGTTCTGAAATGCCAACATGATAAAATAATTGAATGAAGGAGGAGTGAAATAAAATAGGACTATAGATAAGCGACCAAATGAGAAAAGTTAGTTGGGGCAAGTACGGTAACGGGGAAAGCGCGGCGAGCGTTAATATACCAGAAACTAACAAAGATATTGATGAGCCAGCCATCTAGTTATAAACTGAGAAATTAAAATAGTTCCGAGAAAAAAAATTGGTGGCGTATCTTAAATGAATCAACATTTAACGCTATTTTTATTTCACGCTGACATTTCACTATGGTTCGAAGTTAACACGTGTGCGTTTCTATGCTCAAAATTTTAGTTTGTTCAAGAAAGTAACTGATCTGTAATATGTAAGTGTTTTCTTTGTATACTAAGCTTCATATATACATAGTTCTTTTATTTGTAAATAACAATATACGCTATTATCACCGGTTTTAAAACCTAACCTCAAATTTTATTGTTCGGGAAAGTGCGGCTGCCATGCTTGGGGTAAATGCGGCCCTATGACGCACTTTCCCATGATCAGAGGTTTTCAACCTTTAGCTTTGTCTCATTTTTTTATTTCCTATTTAGATCATGTGCGAAATTATGTGAAAAAGAAAGATGGACCGAGTTGGATTCACAAAACTTTACAAAGAGCATTAGTAGCCATCCGAAATGGAACTTTAACATATTACGCCGCTAGTAATAATATATAAAATTCTTATAATCACTAAATTAGTTTAGTAACCTAACAGTGCCAGAATGCTATTTAAATATGCTAGATTTATTTTTGAGACTGATAAGTTATTTTATTTGAAGTTTCTGTGTTTGGTTTCAAAATCATAACTTTTTATTTGATTGTTTAGGCTGCTTGTGACTATAATCATCAAAAAGTTAATATGTAACACTTACTTAACCACTGTTTAATTACCTGCCTATTATTTTTGTTATTAAAGTTTGTAGATGTCTATAAGTTACTGACTAATAATAGTAAAAGTTAATAATATAAGTTTAATAATAAAAATAATTAAGACTATTTTTTTAAATATCAATTCTACCGTCAACGACAGTTACAAAGCAATGTAACCCGATCCATTCATTTAACATTACTGATGTACAAGACTTTTTTAAGGTAATGTTTTATTATTTTAGTATAAAAAAAAACTCTCCCACCTACTATGCAGTCACTCCCTCACAAATTCAACGTTTTTATGTAAAGTTATTTGATTATATTTATCATAGTATTAGTATATTTCTGCTATAGAGTCACATTTGCACAGACAAATCAAAAAGTATATCCTCCTTCTTGGACAGTCGGGTAATAATTGTTTAGTGCCACTGTCCCTTGGAAATATGCCGCACTTTCCCCGTTTTACTATATGTAACTTTTTAGAGGTGAACCTTATTACTATGAAGAAAGGATCGAAAATTATGGTCTATTTTATGGATTATCTAAATGCTAATCACATTAAAATGTCGTAATAAACACGTTTACTGTTAAATTCTTAGTACTGCCGCTCTTACTCCATTTCGTTGGGAAAGTGCGGCTAGGAACAAGCTTTTAAAAAACCAATAAAATATCGAATATAATGTATCAAATTCCTGAAATTGAAAGTTTTTATCGGAGATTATGCATCGGGTAATGTAGTACAAAAACAATGTATATAAATTTTTTTTCCATAGTATCAAAGATATACGAGTGCAAAGTTTACTTTTAAAAAATTACGCCGCGCTTTCCCCAACTCACTTAATATGGTTTTTATCTCTTATGCACTTGTACTTTAGGAAGGGATTGTCTCGTTCTTTAAAGGAGGTCTTGTTATTGCTTATTTTGGTCGGTTAACATGCATAAATATCTCTGATCTATCAGAATTTATGTAAAATTGTAAACAATACAAAAAAGACAAATCTGTTTTGTGTCTAAAAATGCAGAAGACCTTGAGTTTATAAAGCCACAAAAAAGACGTCGAGCGCCAAACTTCTCGCAAGGCGATGCACTGCTTTTATGCGATATAGTAGAAAAATACAAAGGTATTATTGAAAATAAGAGGACCGATGCGGTTAATAATAACCGAAAGATATCAGCTTGGACTGAAATAAGCCAGCAATTTAACGCCACTACAAGTGGGATTCCTAGAGATGCTGAGAACCTACAGCAATACTACAAAAATTTAAAAAGAAAAACGAAGGAACGTGGAAGCAGCATTCTGCTGAAAAAATGGCCATACTAGGTAAGTTTAAATAGGTGCAGTTTGATTATTAACATAATTCCTTTGTATAAGCTATGCAAACGACCAAGCTATGCAAACGACCAACCAATGCAAACTTGATTAGAATAAAATGATGAGTAGACTCACATTGTATTTTCATCTGCTTTTATACCACAATGTCATGAGCAGTTTATCCTAATTTCTGTTTAATTTAAAGTTGTGCATGTTGCACCCCATTACAACTGAACAGATTTTAATAAATATAGGTTCTGTACTGTGGCATGCTCTCTCTAGCTGGTTAATGTTAAGTTTATTTCCACACCTGTCTTTAACTAATGTGATTTACCTTCCTTGCAAATAATATTTATTCTGTCCTTTTCTTATTTCTTATAGTATAAACAACAGTAAAGATGTGTTCCTGCCATTCCAAATTATTTACAGCCATCAACAAAGAATTTTTTTTAGAGTCAGTTATAGACTGTGAACAAAATTGGGAAGAAATTTCGACAAAACTCCTACACAACAAAAGCGACCCACAAATACAGAGTACAGAGTGTCAGAGACAGCCAGTTGCAGAAACGAGCTTTAATTTTTAAAGACGTCATTTAGTGTGACTCCACTATTAAATCGTTGCACAAAAGAAATTTATAGCTAAAATTTAATGATACATTAAATTTAACTAATGACATGTCAAATTGTTGATAACACGTTCTGGGTATTTGCGTTGCACGAAACGCCATTAGACCCCATTAGCGCGTAATGAGCCAATAGTTTGACAAATCAGAAGGTTAAAATTTAATGAGTCGAAAAGCATCCATAAACAGATTTTTGTTACTATTTTTATTACGTTTCGGTAATTATTCAGTGAAACATGTCTGTAACAAGCCTTTCGTCATTATCTGATGCAGAAGATTATGTTCCCCGCCGCTAAATCCCGGACAGATTTAATTTATTTCTGAAACACGATGGTGTAGATTTTCGTTTACGGTACCGAATTTCCAAGGATGCCGTACTTCAAATCAGAAATATTCTTCATTTGGAACCTTTAACCCAAAGAAATAAAGCTATTGATGGCCTGACACAGCTTCTGATTTGTCTGAGATACTTCGCGACAGGATCTTTTCAGCAAGTGCTAGGTGATATTGTCAACATCCACAATGTGTATTTGTAGAATTGTACAAAAAATAACTCGCGAATTGGCAAAGTTAAGCCATGTGTATATTAAAAGGCCAAACAGGGAAGAACTACGAAGAATTGCAGAAGGTTTTTATGAAATTGATGGATTCCCTCGTGTTGCAGGGGCTTTGGACTATTCACATGTGAAAATCATTAGTAGAGGAGGAGCACTATCTGAAATGTATCGGTGCAGGAAAGGTTTTTTTTCTATAAATGTGCAAGTGGTGTGTGATGCATCTCTTAAAATTAGAGACATCATTACTCGCTGGCCAGGATCTGTCCATGACCGCACAATTTTTAATAATTCCCACATATGTGCAGATTTTGAAACAGGCAGATATGGTAACTACTATTTATTGGGAGACAGTGGTTACTACAATAAAAACTTTCTATTAACCCCCTTTTTGCAACCTCAAACCAATGCAGAAGAAGCCTACACTAGAAGTCACATTGCAACTAGAAATACCGTTGAGAGATGCTTTGGTGTGTGGAAACGTCGGTGCCCATGCTTGGAAAAAGGAATTACCCTGAACAAAACATCAACCATTCTTCAGGTCATAAAAGCGACTGCGGTGTTACATAATATTTGTATAGAATTAGATGAGGTGGAACCTCCAAATGATTTCGAGTTCAATGATTCTGATGACAGTTTTTTATTTGTTGAAAACAATAATGTTGAACCATCTGTGCGAACTGCCCTTGTAAAAACAGTATTTTCATAATCAAATTTCATAGTGTATAATCATAAATCATATTTCATGTTAACCATAATCCCTCAAAGAGTTAGAGTTCATACAACTACTCTCTCAATCAAAACTTGGTGATTTTGAGTCTAGTCTAGAGAAAGTTATTTAACTAGTAATATTATTTTCTTTTCTCGAAACATTTCGGTGTGTGCTCTAAATAAAACTATTATACTTCTCCAACCTATTGTTGTCAAGTTTTCCAACCCTTTGAGGAACTGACAAAATTGGTATGCGCTTATATATTCAATATTGTGCAGTTTTGGGTTTGGTTTGATGGCCAGCCTCCTGCATGGAACTAACCTTTTGAAATGTTCTCGCAAGTAGTATTTACATTACTATTTGTTCATCAAAGGCATCATCATAAGGCAAATTGATAAAATATAATCTTGCATACAATAATACCCTACTTGTGCCAACAACATGACTATTGGAATAGTGCGCATTGGCAATTTTATGCATTAGTTTTGAGATCCAGTACTTCTAGGTTAGCCTAACCACAGATGACACATTATCTTCGACCACATCATCACTTACCATCAGGTGAGATAGTGGTCAAAGGCTAATTATTATTAGAGTATTTTGACTACTCTAATAATATAAATGAAAAAGTTTGTATGAGGTTGTTTGTTATACATTTTGTACAAACCGAGCTGCAGGCAATGGCTAGCTAGCTCGCATAAAATAAAACCATTTATGAAATCTAATCTGTTGTACATTTATTGGCTTAATTTATCTAACTTCTTTTTTTAAAATAAGCATTTTTAAATTATGTTCTTTTTTATTGAATAATATTTCTTGCATCATTTTTTTCCGCTCCAGGTAAGCATTTTCACATTTTTTCTTAAAATATATTCTTTTCCAAGCCTCTGTTTATAATTGCTTTTTTACTCTGTTTTGGGGTGTGGCTGAAAATTTAAATAAACACATTTAATTAGGTGAGTGGTAAATGCATTGTCAACAGATGGAAAAAAATAATTTGATATGGGATATAACTACCTTCCTTCTTCTTTACTATTTTTCTTGGAACAGAACTAAGTCTTGATGGTGTATTAGTAATACGCTGGTCTTGGGCTGAAATATTTACATATCATTATTCAGATGTAAAACAGCACAAAAGTACTAATGTATGTATAAGCACTATAATATTATTGTATCTTCTTCCTGTTTATCCTACACATAAGGTGCTAAATCATACAACTCTCTCAATCAGAACTAGGTGAAGTTTGAAGCAGTGATGGCTCACTGGCATTGGCTATGGACTGCTGCGCAGCAGGTCCTACCGCTTGAGCTTCACCACACGGTGGAAGAGCATTTTACGAATGCCTGCCTGTATGGCGACCATCCTTAAGAAGAAAATATGTCGCCAAGCATCTAATGGTGTGTTCCGGCAGCTGTCTTTGAGAACCAGCAATCCTGTTAACACCTTTGATCACATCATCACTTACCATCAGGTGAGATTGTTGTCAAAGGCTTACCTATCAGAAATAAAAAGAACATACTTATGACATTTCTTTCCACGTTCTGTGTTGGGGCAGTTGATGTTGATGGAGATGATATATACATATCTCCGTAATCAACTTGTATTGGCACAGTGTCAAGATCTGTAACACATAATTTATATTAAAAACAATTGAAATAAAACATTGAATATTACTTTTTTGTACTATATAATTATGTGAAGACATATAGGTACCCAGTTCTTTATTAGTATCTGTTGTCTGTATTGTAACTATTTCTGTAATATTTTCCTCCTCCCTTATAACCTCCTCGTGATTGATAGGATCTGTAAAATCGAAAATTGATGAGATGCCATAAAAAAATAATTTAATTTGCATGATATACACATGTTAGCCCAAGTTATGGGAAAGTCAGTGCAGTCATACCTATAGGGTTAACAACATAACTTATTTAAACACATACCTTTAAAATACACTGCTCTACTATCGTAAGGATTTGATAGTGGCTCTACTTGGTCTTGTATTATTGCTAATACTTTAGCATCACTATCATTGCATTTTGGTTTCCAGGAACCTCCACCAGTTTTGTTTATCTGTACCTGAAATGAAAATAACAAGTGTTTTGTACTTGTCTACCGAAACAGCAAATAATGGCTTCATATATTTGACTATTTTATCAACCTTGCCTTCTTTAACATGTTGTAGTGCTCTGGCGAGGTCATCCCTGTTTACTATGTTTTGATGACTGATGTACTCCAATTTCTGGACCAATACATATATGTAGCCACTAAATAAATGTACAAAAGCTAAATAAATGCCTCTTTATATTTTAATACTGAGAGGTTGTGCTTTTATATCACCTGCCGTTGATTAAACTATTACGATTTTGAAATAACGCACACTCCATCAAGTGAGTGGTGTATCTAACCCAATGTAAATATTTATAATACAGCTATTATGTAACGCTAAGAGGTTCAGCTATCTTTTATTATTTTCTTTGCATCAGAACTTTGACGGTACCTAGTACCGACCCTATCGCTTGAACACACCGGCTCAAGGTCAAGTTTGAGCGATCGCATACGAATGGGCGTCATGCCAGTACCCAGAAGCAGTGATGGCTTAGTGGCATTGGCTATGGACTGCCGTGCAGCAGGTCCATGGTTCGAATCCCGCCCAGAGCTTGAGCTTCACCGCATGGTGGAAGGGCATTTTGTAAATGCCTGCCTGGCTAGCGACCACCCTCAAGTAGAAAATCTGTCGCCAAGTACCTAACAGTGTGTTCCGGCAGCAGTCCTTGAGAGCCAGAAAAATTGCAGGCTAATGAGACCTAACAACTGGACGTCTCAGTGTGACGGGCACAGTGCAATTCGTCGCTGACGAAATGCGTCTGTTATAGGCAGAGGTTAGTCCACTTAACATCAGGTGGGCCTCGGGCTTGTTCCGTCACAATAACATAAAAAAAAAACCCTAATACAGATTTAAGTCGAGTTATGGATAGTACTAAAAGCGTTACTTTTAATATGTTCTGGCAACCCTGAAATTCGTGTCTTAAATTGCTTTGACGTGTATAATTTTAACAAGAACCAAAGATTGTAGAGTTGATAGGCTTGATGATAATTTCCTCGAACTGATGACGTTTTTATGACGTAGAACCTCGACTCGACCTCGAATTTTGCTCCCTCGAGTTTTGTCGAGTACCTCGAAAAGTTCATTTAAAAATACCAATCTGGTAGGTAATAATACCAAATGGAGGTAGTTTTCAAGGAGCCTCGAAAATACCTAAGTCGAGTTGAAATGGAGTAATATTTGGAGTTACATTTAACGATATGGGTGTCAGTCCCAGGCAGGTATTGATGGCATTCTTTCTTTTTTTCTTAAGCCAAAGATTGCATTCTTAATTATAACCTATATCGCGTTACTCTATTTTTGATATGTTATGTCCCTGTAGGATGGAAATCTCTTGGTGTGAAGTATTTTGATACTTGTACCCTTGGACGAAGAAAAAAACCCTTACCCTACTTTTTATTAAATAACAAAATGTATGATTTGATTATACTACGTATGTTAGTAGCCATGAATTAAAGAAAGTATTTGCAAGAAACGAGACCACGACAGAAACTATTGCCGCGTCATCCCTTCATATAAAAATATGAAGGGAAGACGCGGCTCGATACATGCATACAACAACAGATAGTGAACGCAGAAAATTACGATGAAAAGGCAAAGAATGCGACGAAGCCGACGAATTGAGAAAAAGATGGCTGCTACTAAAGAATAAAATGAAGTATCTTCAATTTACAGAAGTTAGAAATTAGAAATTTTACTATAATGCGGAGAAGCGGCTGAGCTTTTGGGGTCAGTACAAAAAAAAATGTATACAGCAGAATGGACGCCGGGACCAAATTCCAATATCTAAGCCAAGCGATGGTTCCAGTCAGCAAGGCACTAAATTTAGTGGAGAGTTACCTACCTACGGAGGCCAGCTACAGCAAAGTGATCAAAACACTTATAGAGAGATTTTCAAAAGACGAAACATTAATAGAAATTTATATTTTTTTAATTTCTTTCCATGTTATTGTGACGGAACAAGCTCGAGGCCCACCTGATGTTAAGTGGACTAACCTCTGCCTATAACAGACGCATTTCATTACAAGTCATGAAGTGCACTGCGCCCGTCATGTTGAGATGCAGTTGGTAAGTCTCATGTGCCTGTAATTTCACTGGCTCTCAAGGACTGCTGCCGGAACACACCGTTAGGTGCTTGGCGACAGATTTTCTACTTGAGGGTGGTAGCTAGCCAGGCGGGCAATCGCAAAATGTCCTACCACCATGCGGTGAAGCTCAAGCCGGCGGTGGGGATCGAACCAGGGCCCTGCGGCGCGGCAGGCCATAGCTATTACCGCTCGGCCATCATTGCTTCAAATGTATCAAAAGTAAATGTATATGCTTGAACTTTTAAAATTAGTAACAAACAAAAACTGTTTTGCGTTACAGATGTTATATGACAAAATAACTATAGATTTGAAAATTTTAGAATCACTAGAAATTGCTATAGACAAATATGAGTATATTGTGCTATCTATGATAGAATCTGCACTACCGGAAAGCACTCTATTGCTCTGGAGCAAAACACACTGTACAAGGGGGAGGGTTCTAAACTTTCAAAATTTCTACAATTTTTACAGATGGAAGTAGAAGCTGAGCGCCGCGTGCAGATAGCAAAATGTGTTTTTTTTCATCCTCTTTTTATTTTTAAGCTATTTACCGATTGTAATGTTAAGAGAAACAAAGAAGCTATTTCGTCTAATGCTGTTGGAAGTGACTGTATTACTCGAAACATGATATTGCTGATACTTGATGGGATTCTGCCTGTAATCCAATACATCTTAAATTATTCCATCACCACTAGTACGTTTCCTTCTGTCTGGAAAGAAGCTCAAATTACCCCTTTGCCAAAAAATATCAACCCTAGATGGGTTGATTTTGGTTTTTAATATATATAAAAGGCAGGTTAGGGCATAGGTTCATATTTGGTTTACGTAAATATGACCATATATCCGAATATCGAAAAAAAACTGCAGTGGTTGCCAATTCGTCTTCGCCGGAATGCTCACATTCTTCATTTTCTTTACAGCATCCTTTTTGTCCCCAGTATGCCTTTGTATATGAAACAGCGTTTCCAGTTTCGACATCTTACTCACGACCTGTCTCTACGCTCTTCTAATACTAACACTTACGAGTACAATACCCCCCCATACTTCCCAGTATTATAATATGTCCTTTACACTACAGGCTGTACGGCTATGGAATGCATTACCACTTAACATTAGGCGTGCTAAATCTCTCACAACATTTAAATCACTATTAAAGAATCACTACTTATCAAGTTTTAGTATGAAGCGCTCGTAGCGAAGTTTACTTAGCTGTTCTCAACCGATCAGCAAAGTTAAGCAACGTCGCGCGCGGTCATGAGTTGGATGGGTGACCGCTAGTGACATTACTACTGAGCGTTTCCGTGCTTTGGAGGGCACGTTAAGCCGTCGGTCCCGGTTGTTGTCTTAGGATGGCAGTAGTTACTAGTTATAGCATGGTTGTGGGGCATTTTGCGTATGCCCGCCTGGCTAGCTACCACCCTCAAGTAGAAAATCACCTAACGGTGTGTTCCGGCAGCTGTGCTTGAGAGCCAGTACTTCTAGGTTAGCCTGAACAACATCTTTGACCACATCATCACTTACCACCAGGTGAGATAGTGGTATATATATTTATATAAATTGTATTATACTAGTATTTATGTATATATTTGTATGTATGTATATTTCTTTGTTAGTATATGGATATTTGGTTTTTACCAAGTAATTATTATATGTTGGAACTTATGTAGTTATGTAAAATATTTATCAAAATGGTGAATGTAGAAACTTCATTTCTCTTAGTTGTATTTTATTTTTTATTGCTACTGCATATTTTATATTGTTATTCTTTGTTCACCATCGTGTATCTTGATACAAAGGTTGTCTGGAAGAAATCGCTACATGCGATAAGACCGCCCATTGTACTACCACTGGTTAACATTACTATTTATAAGATTATTTAATGTATTTTTGGTGTGCAATAAAGAATTTTGTAATGTATTGTAAAGATTTTGTTTGAAAATGTCGCGTTTCACTTCATTTTTTTGTGACCTGTTACAATATTGAAAGCTGTTGATGATAGAAATAATAAGGCCGATTTAAATTTTTGCTCTATGCATATATATATACAATATTTGATCTAAAATTAACAATGTTATATTTCATCCAAATCAGTCCAGTACGTCTTGAGTTTATTCTTAAATATTCGTAAAATACAAATATTTTCTCTTTATAATCTTAGTATAGTAAGTTTTGTGCAATGCATATTATTTATGTAATAAAAGTTATGGTGTAGGTATTTTATTATGTAAGGTCAAACCATACATGGATATGAGTACGTGAGAATAAGCTGTCTGTTTAAATTCTACAAAGAAGGTCGTGTCTGCACAATGCAATGATTTAGGATTTCCACCCAGAAATTACAAATGGCTTAATCCCGCTGCGGGCTTGAGCTTCACGGAACGGTGATAGGGCTATACAAATACCCGACTACCTACTACCTTAAATTGAAAATCTATCGCCCATAACCTTCAACTTTAACTAAACAGGTCTTCCAGCAGGTGGCCTTGAGAGGCAGTAATCTTACCATGAAGTAAAATATAGTCAACAGGTAAACAATAAGCAATTAAAAAAACACTCATTAGTTGCCAGATTTATTCCATAGAGTGGGATTGACGGTCCGGTCACCGTCAATTCCACTCCTGCAATTAATTAGAAACACGTGCTGGAGCTGAAAATATAAATTAATTGTTTTGGGGCCCGAGCTAGCCTTACGAACAAAAGAAATTATGGAAAAAAATTCATAGTATTTTAATTTGAATAATTTCTTGTAAGCTGAAGAATTAACTGGGCAGATCTTTTGTTATGATAAGATACATATTAGGTAAATTCGTGTGGTAAGTATGGAGTGTTTACCCGCCATTCTGATATCAAAAGCGCGGTAATACAGATTTAGTCTATTTATTAGACACTTACGCAACAATATTGTACAACATTCTTTATGTAAACGGGGCCCATCACAATAAGCAGTTTATCTTTGCCATATTTAACTACATTGACACTTAATAAAAAAGATAAATATGAAGTATCAGTTCCTGAATCATGTACTGATATACCTCTCATGCCAAAGCAACAATCGAATGTTCTAAAGCAAACAATAAACTACGAAACTCATGAGTACAATACATGAAGCCCTTTTGTCAACATCAATGAGCGGTTAGACCACGAGAGAATAGCTCTTAAAAAATTAAGGCTTGCCTTGCCATAGAGATGGCTGTATAATCATGAACATGGTTGGATGACAGTGGATAAACAAAAACAATATAGGTATAACCACAACAGATAGAGCTGAAAGCATGGTTAAATCGTCTCATGTAAAAGAAGCCAATAAACATTGAAGGGTTAAGCTTTTGTTTAGTTTAATTCTTTTGCCAATTTTATGATCGGTTGACTAATTTCCTTTACGGTGCTGTATAAAATTTGTGCCATTATGGGGTTCTACACGTCGAAATGTGCCAGCAGCTAAAACAGTGTGTGATTAAAAAAAGTTCGGATTTGGGAAGCTCGATTTACAGATTAACCTTGACAATGTAAAACCGGAAGAAAGCGATAGTTGGTGTGGTCAAAATCTTAATAAATTCAATAATTATCATTTACAGTGAAACCTACAAGAAAATAGAATTAAACTTGGTGCCGAAACGTCAGTCTAATAAGTTCCAGTGAAAAGCTATTGGTGTAGGTACAAGGTGCGACAATACATCTCGCTTGTGCCGGGTGAAGCGTTCGCCATTTTCCTTTCGTCGGTCATCGTATCGTTGATGTAACAGCAAGTCGCTATATGATGCGCGGCGGCCGAAGTAGTCCGCCCGCAACGCATCACTCGATAACTAACAAATCGATACGAACAACGAAAACAAACTCATTGCCTTGCAGTACTCTGTAGTGTCACTTTACATTTTATTTGAGACTTTATACACAAAACAGGCTATATTATCGCATTCAACCATTTAAACGACAAGTGGACAAGAAATATTGAAATTAATGCAGCAAGAACTTTGAAAATTATAGTAGTGCTATCGACAAGGAATCACCGAATCCCTCAACATGACCGAATCCGCCGAACGTAAAAGGTTAATGGCAGCCATAGCTGAACACCAAAAATACACGCCGGAGGACTCGAAGTTAGAAAATTTAATTTGATTTAAAATTACACTAAATACAAAGAAATAGCACTAAACTAACAATTATTGGGAGAGTCAGCTGACAAGGATGACGAAATTAAGGAGCGCTATTTACAAATGTTAGCCAAGTTAGAACATAGCTCAAACTTAAAAAACTGGTGAGCTTCCAAAGGATCATCATCATCATCATCATCAGCCGGAAGACGTCCACTATTGAACAAAGAATTCCCCCATAGAACGCCTATTAGCCGCTTGTATCGACTTTAACGATGTCGTCAGTCCACCTGGTATCTGGGGGGCCTACCAACTCTTGTAATGCAGCTAATTGCCGCCGTTAGATATTCCTACCTTTGATGGCAAGAACATCTCTGCTTACAAACCTTTAATGGAAATGTTTCTAGCAGTTGCTGATAGTGATACTAGAATTTCAAATATTCTAAACCTTTGCTTTTTAAATAATTATTTAAAAGAAATACCGATACAGTTAATTGGTAGTTTGCCAATAATTGGTGAGTCATATGTGACATCACTATTTTGGCCAATTAAAATCTTTAAATCTCAAAGGACAGAACAATTTAAAATGCACTCTATTATTAAGAAAAGTTCTTTGTAAGGCCGGCTTTTTAAGTTAAGGTTGTAGCTGCCTCTATTGAAAATAATTATAATATTCCTAGGCAAAACTAACCAAGCAGTTAGCATCAGAAAACACTAGTGAAAGTAGTACTAGTACTCCGGAAAGGTTGTTTAATCAAGAACTTTAGCGGTAGTCGTCGAAAATACTTTAGGTATTCGAAAATACTTAAGGTAATGGCCAGTAAGTTTAGAGTTTTTAAAGAACCCATGCAATCGTGTAAAGCTTGACATGCGTTTAATTGAGTGATGCGCGGCCGGGATACAGACAGACAGACAGACAAAAAGTAAAAAAAAATACAGTTTTGGCATCAGTGTCAGGTACAGAGTGCTCTCAATTTTTTTTCTTTATATCTCCCATGCACTGAATTGGATCTGTTACAGTATTATTATAAGTATAGATAAATGTTTATAACTATTTCAAATAAAAAATGTACGAATTGTATTGATATTAATAAATAATATTTACTGTAAAATTTGTTTTACTTACACCAACTTTGTCTTCTGTAACAAGTATGACTTGCACTCATACATATTGATCAAAAAGGCTGCCAACGCATCATAGAAGATCCATATAGGTTTAAATCTTTGCCGGCACCAGATTTGAGAGAGGCGATAACTTTTTTATGATTTAAGCGGAAAGCTGCAAGCAAGCTAGCTTTTTTCATTTTTAATTCAGTAACTAGTACAAGCATTACATCAGCAATGCGAGCCCATGCATAATTTACCTGTAACAAGTAAAATTAAACAAAAAAAAAATGCTTAATAAATATCCAGGTATCGACCTTATTTTTATCCCTGTGATATTTATGTTTGGGGTCCCATAAAGTTGAACTTGAATGTTTCTTCATTTGACCACCCAGTAGCCAGTTTTTTTTTATGTCTCAGGTTAGCTTTTGACCACTATCTCACCTGATGGTAAGTGATGATGTGGTCGAAGATGTTGTTCAGGCTAACCTAGGAGTACTGGCTCTCAAGGACAGCTGCCGGAACACACCTTTAGGTGCTTGGCGACAGATTTTCTACTTGAGGGTGGTAGCTAGCCAGGCGGGCATTCGCAAAATGCCCTTCCAGCATGCTATAACGACTGCCATCCTAAAAAAAACAACCGGACCGACGGCTTAACGTGTCCTCCGAAGCACGTGCGCGCTCAGTAGTAATGTGACTAGCGGTCACCCATGCAACTCCTGACCGCGGGCGACGGTAACTTTGCTGATCGGTGGAGAACAGCTAATTAACTTCGCTACGAGCGCTTCACTAAGCGCTAAGCGCTTTCGCTACTTCCGCATTATCACTAAATACTTTATTAAAAACCAAAAAAACGCCGCGACAACGACGCGACGTACGCACGGCTCGCTGTCCTCCGGTCGAATGAATGATCGGCGATCGTGTGGACACGCGCACGCAACGCGTGAATGATGCGTGCCCAAAAACTGACAAGTCACCGATCGCCGTGTTCACGACGACGATTAAGGACGATGATCCGCGACTAAAGAGGAGTAGCCCTCTACACGATCGTGCTCGCGCATAATCGCCGATTGTGAAGAGGAGCCATTATAATTGTAAACAAATCGTCAAAAATAGCAAAAACACGTGTAAGTGGGTGTTTAAAAAGAAGTGTGATGTGGACAATAATGAACGCTATAGAGCGAGATTAGTCGCCAAAAGGATATTCATAAGTTCCCGGTGTAGATTATGAAGACTTTTTCTCCCGTAGTTCGTCATTAGTTAATGTAGAATTAAGACTCATGTTTGCATTATCAACAAAACTAGGCTTAGATATAAGTCACTTAGACGTTACAACTGCTTTTATAAATGGAAATTTTAAAGAAAAGATATATAGGTATGATGAAACCTGAACGTTATTGCTTATTTTATTAGATTTTGGACATAAAGGTCCGAACTAGAACCATGTTTATTTACAAGAATTAATGGTAATATAAGAATTTGAATAGCTTTGGATGTGGATGATTTTTAGGATTCCGTACCTTAAAAGGAAAATACGGAACCCTATAGGATCAATTTGTTGTCCGTCTGTCTGTCCACCAAGACCCCTTTTCTCAGGAACGCGTGGAGGTATCAAGCTGAAATTCATATCAAATACTCAGGTCTATGGTCCCTTAGAGCTAAGCCAATGCAATCAAACGAAACAGCTTTTTGTGCTGCAAATTGTCGACACTCGCAAGGGAATCAAAAAACCTACAAGGTACTTCTCGTGAATTCAGAATCTTGAAATTTGGTACGAAGCAACGGCTTAAAGCACATGCATTTTCATTTCCGTTTATCTATATAAAGAAAAATTGCGAAAACCATATTTTTTTGTTACGTCATAAAATTAACAGGTATGGATTTCTGTTAATATTGTTATGTTTGCAATAACGCCTGCTCGACATCCCGCAAATGACTATATTTTTCCTGTTCCTGTTTCCTAAACTATGTAGTTTCAAAACAACCCGCGCGGTAGGTTCCAGGTCTCTTTCCTCGATGTATAAAGGTATCTGGTTATTGTCAAAAGTTTCATATTTATAACGTGTGTGTACATAATTATGTATTTCATACAATATACTAAAAAAACTTATAAATTAAAACAAATATTGCATTCAAATTTTAAAATTAAAGGCTTAGAAGAAGTAAGACAGAGTTTAGGCTTGAGAATTACAATAGATAAGAAGGGAAATTGTATTAAATTGAATCAAGAAGAGTATATTGACAAACTGTTAAATAAATTTAACATGATTTATTGTAAAACTGCACTAACTCATGTGAAAATAATCTGCCTTATCATATATCATCATATTGACTTGACCAGATATTGGATTTGCTGTCTGTCACCTCATTCAGTACTTTAAACAATTGTTATGATCAGATACATTGGACTGAACTGAAGCTCAGGTTTGCTATTCCAACAATATCACTTATAAAAGCTTTTGACTTAGAAACAAGCTCAATCTCGGAAAAGGCTTTTAAGAGTTTGAAGCTATCTCTTCTGGACTGGCCTTTCTGCAGGGCTCTAATAATAAGCCGAAACCATTGGCTCTTAAAATACATGGGTAAGCCTTTAATTAAGAAATTTTCAAGGCCGCCATCCAGAATATAAAAGACAGTTTTGTGTCTAGAGAAGAGGCAGAAAATTTGATATGCGGGGGTAATAAAAGAAAAAGACCATCCTCTCAGTCTTTACAGTATAATTATCATAAAAGGCCAAAGAAGACAAGTTCAGATGAAGAGATTAAATGTCTTAAAGAGCAAACCAAATCCCTGCAAAATATGGTGAATCAGTTATTATGTAACCAATCGTCTTGCAACTACGATCGTAATCGTAATATAATATTCCAAGCAGATAACTTGGATTCGCTATCCGTTTTAAAAATGTCATCAATATTTTTAAAAACCTACGCAATGACTTTTTGCCTAAGAATGCCTATTATAATATTAACGAATTCCTTGATAGTAAAAATATGAATGTGTATAATATTGCTTAATCATCTTTATAATTATTTAATATTCGACATTTAATTAATATTGTATTGACTACTATTATTATTTTATAAGATGTTTAATGTTAATGTAATTAGAATTGTTGCGAATTATAATTATATGAGCTAACGAGTATACATAAATTAATGTCTGTATGCCAAATTGGTGGAAATAGCGTTCTATATAAATAAAATATGTAATATCCTTTGTACCTAGATTCACAGACTAATAAATCATTGTATCATTGTAACGAATGCCCTGAAGCGATGGAAAAATGTAGGATGTGATTGACAACCACGATTCTATAATATCCTGATTTTGAAAAAGAATTCATGCTTACAAAAGATTCATCACAGTTCTCTACTGGAAGTGTCGAGGAAAAATAGGGGAGGATAACCAGTAGCATACGCATCTAGAACATTAAATGAAACTAAACAATGGTGCTCTACCATCGAAAGAGAACCTTTAGCCATTAAATGGTCTATAAAACATTTTAGACCTATCTTTTTGGTAAATTCATATTGTAACTGACTACCAACCACTCACGTGGTTATTTTCAGTAAAAGATCCTTGATCAAGGTTAATTAGATGGCGTTTAGAGTTAGAACAATACGAATATAATATTGTCTATAAGCCCGGCAAGAAAAATCCAAACGCAGAGGCTTTATCTAGACCTGATCTATCTAGATTGAATGTAATAATCATATAGAAGATGATATAATGTCACATTTTGAAGGCGAATTGCTTCAAGGCAGCATTGAACCTATTGAAATGATCGAATCAAAAGAACAGTTATTTTTTAAGACTCATAAAAATATGGTTTTGTTCTTACCGTGCAAATTATTATATTAACAAAAGAAGATATAGTTTGTGAAAAACTACTTCATTACTTTCTTTCAGAAATAAAAACTTTAAAACCAGTACTGAATGAAGTAATATTGTTCGAAGATCTTTACGCCAATAAAAGGAAATATTTCTTATACTTCAACCGTATAAATAATGAAGACCATGAAGAAATTTTAAACACTTGTCAAAGTTTTATTAACTTAACAATTAAATTAATCGATGAAGTACTATCATGCTTTTCGCATGGTGGAAGGGCATTTTGCGAATGCCCGCCTGGCTAGCTACCACCCTCAAGTAGAAAATCTGTCGCCAAGCACCTAACGGTGTGTTCCGGCAGCAGTCCTTGAGAGCCAGTGAAATTACAGGCACATGAGACTTAACAACTGTGTCTCATGGTGACGGGCACATTTACATATTTTCTTCATATTGAAACATGTTGTAGGGGGCTAGGTATACTTTTTGAATAAAATATGGTTTAATTCGACTGATACGTGTAATCTCCATTGAACAGTAATAATGTAAGAAACAAAAAATGGGAGGTAGGCGAGTAGACTTTTAAATTTAATACTATGAACACTATAATGTTATCGAACGGGTGGCGCAAAGATTTGAATCCTGAACATGCCCCCACGCGTTGAAAGCTCGTCTTTCCACTGGAGATGTCATCTTCGGCCAGCAATGGAACAATCTTTGTGAAAGATCTTCGAACAAAGCCGTTAGTCGTTCTGATGTCAGCGACTCTATTTAGTTTAGTTTCCATTTCAAGGGTGGAAAGTTATCTTCCTTTAAAAGAACTAGAGTGTCAATCTTTACGGAGTGCTTGCAGGATCACCATTTTACACGTTGCTGGAGTTCAGCTACGTACTCTTTACAGTTCAAAAATGCTGGCGGATCTGTTCGACACGCTGGTATCGTGTAAGTCTGGTGACAGGTTAGTCCTGGTATTCTTTCTCGGGCAGGGAAGTGAGTGGCCGGCCGATGAGAAAGTGGCCGGGCGATAGAGGTGTCAAGTCTGCTGGGTCCGTAGAGAGAGGAGTAAATGGCCAAGAGTTAAGGATCGCCTCGATCTGGACCAACGCAGTAGTAAGATTCCAAAAGTTAAATTACAATTTCCCAGCACTCTATGTAAATGATACTTAGTCGACTTGACACCTGCCTTCCAGAGACCTCTAAAATTAGGGCTATACGCCGGAATACACTGGAAATATATATTATCTTGGGCTGCATTAGCAGCCATAATTGGTTTTGAGAAATTTGGATATGTCATTATATGCTCCAACAAATGAGGTACCATTGTCTGCAAAAATATTTAAGGGCTTTCCCCTGCGCGATATAAATCTACGTAGTGCTAAAGGTGGTTATTACTCGATAAATTACCTACAAGTTCTAGGTGGATTGCCTCAGTGCAAAAATATACGACAATGGCAATATACGACTTAACAAGCTAACAACCTCGACCAGAGCGACTTGCACAGGAGACGGGGCCTGCATAATGCACGCCTGCTGCACTTTCAAACGCATAACCTCCAGGTTTCAGTCGCTGCTGTGGTAAATTACCCATTAACGGAGCCAATACCCTGCCTTGCCTATCATCATTAGGGTATATTTATTTAGTTTTGGAACACCAAGGCAGCCACTTTCGGCATAAGTTCTATATATTTAAAAACTTGCCATGTAGGGCAACCGGAATTATAGGGCAAGATTTTTTGCACATCTATAAAGCTATCATTGATTTTTCCAAAAATGCTTTATCATTATGCTCTGCGGCACGAACTACAATAATACCGATAAATGCTTACACGTTCAACGTTACAATAGCACCGCGTTGCGAAATAATAAAGCACGTGCCAACTAGCAGACAGAATGACTGTGTTATTCTCCAAAAGGAATTATCTGAGGGAGTATTCCTAGCTAATTCGGTAGCGAGCCCTCACGAAGGTAAAATTCCAGTCAGGATATTAAACACAACGTCACAAGAAATCACTTTAAACCTTAGTTGTGTTGAAACGCACGATTTAAAAGAATATAGTTGCTGCATTTTTCCAAAACCAGATATAACTACGGAACGAGTAAAGCAGATTTTTTCCTCTTTAAAACTTAATTATTTGAACGACGAGGAACGATCATCTATTGAACAGATTTGCGCTAAATTCCCAGATATTTTTCATTTACCGGGAGACAAGTTATCAACAACAAACGTATACAAGCAATCAATCAAGTTGAAAGATAACGTCGCACCCGTCTATAGTAGGCAATATAGAATTCCGCAAACGCAGAAGAAAGAGATAGATACTCAGATTTCGGGTATGTTGGAAAACGGGATTATAGAACCTACTAGGAGCGAATGGTCTAGTCCGTTGTTATTAGTTCCCAAAAAATCGGATAGTAGTGGAAAAAAAAAGTGGCGAGTCGTAATCGATTATAGGAAGTTAAATGAAAAAATTCAGGATGATAAATTTCCTTTACCTAATATCAATGAGATATTGGAATCGCTATCCGGGGCAATCTATTTCTCACACTGTGATTTGTCCCAAGGATACTATCAATGTGATTTAAATAATAAAAATGATAGCAGGAAATTCACTGCGTTTACTACGGATAAAGGACAGTTTCAGATGTGCCGACTGCCTATGGGTCTCAAGATAAGCGCTAGCGCTTTCAGCAGGATGATGACAGTAGCTATGTCGGGTCTTAACCACGTTAAATGTCTTATCTACCTAGATGATTTAATAATTTTCGGGAAAAACCTGGCAGATCACAACGCCAATTTAATGTCAGTTTTTTCCCGGTTGAGGAAGGTTAATTTAAAATTAAATCCTGATAAGTGCGAATTCTTAAAAAAACAAATACTGTATCTAGGGCACGTTATATCGTCGGGTGGTATTCAACCGGACCCAGACAAAACAGCAGTCATCAATAAATATCCACGACCTACAAATGCTGACGAAGTGAAACGGTTCGTCGCGTTTGCAAATTATTACAGAAAATTCATTCGTAATTTCGCCGGCATAGTACAGCCTTTAAATTGGTTATGTAAAAAAAATGTCACTTTCGAGTGGACAGATAAATGCGAGAGAGCATTTTTGGATTTGAAAGAGAGGCTAGGTAGCCCTCCTATTCTGGATTATCCGGATTTTTCAGAAAGTAATACATTTACTTTACACACCGATAGCTCGGGTTATGCGATAGGTAGTGTTTTGTGTAACTCAAACGGCCGACCCGTAGCTTACGCGAGCAGACCTTTAAATAAGGGCGAATTAAATTATCCTATAATAGAGAAAGAGCTGCTGGCAATAGTTTGGTCGATTAAACACTTCAGGCCATATTTATACGGCAGGAATTTTATCATAAAAACTGACCACAGGCCTTTAGTTTATTTGTTTAATATGCGTGACCCTTCAAGTAGACTTACGAAGTTTAGGTTAAGCTTGGAAGAGTATCACTTTTCAGTAGAATACATTCGCGGTAAGGACAACGTTTCGGATGCTTTATCTAGAGTAAAAATAAGTAGCGAAGAATTAAAATGTATGAGTGACACTGTCATATGCGTAATGACGCGCGCTCAAAAGAAAAATCAAGAGCTACTAATTAAGAACGCGCAAAAAGAACCAAACAGCGAGAGAGGGAAAGATAGACCGTCATTAGTAAGCAGTAGGGATAGCGGGCCTAGAGTAGTAGAGGTTCTCGAGAGAGACAAACAAAGTATCCTGGTACGATGCGTAAATTCGGTAAAATTCCAGAAATGTGTGAAAGAACGCCAGTCTAATGGTAGAACTGTTTATAAAGGCGCAATTTTTTTCAATCCTCAGACATCTACTATATATATTGACTATTATTCCTTATCAGCAGCTTCGCGAGTCGAGTTGCCCAAATATGTAGTATCCTTTTGTAAAAAAATAGGTTTCGCGGAAATTTTCATGGTCAAGGACCTAATGAATAACGGGTTGATAAAATTTTTAATAAGTTATTTGACTACTACAGCCGAGGAGTTTTTCCGTCTTAATATTTTAAAGGATGTCCAAGAAATATATAAGTCAGATACAAAAAGGATTATTCTAAACGATTTTCATGTACTACCAACGGGCGGCCATGCCGGGATAAGGAAAATGATGAATAAACTTAAAAGGTATTACTTTTGGCCGTCGATGGGGAAGGACGTGGTAGATTACGTTAGTAAATGTAAGCATTGCCAACTACAGAAACAACACAAGTACGTCAAGGAACCGATGGAGGTAACAACCACGGCTACCTCAGCATTCGATAAGATATACTTGGATATAGTAGGACCGTTAGATAAAGATGACGAGGGATACATGTATATACTAACTTTACAATGCGAATTAACGAAATACGTGGAAGCGTACCCGTTGAGGTCAAAAACCACAAACGAGGTAGCGAAGGCCTTTGCCGAAAATTTTATTCTACGTTTTGGTATACCTTTGGAGATTGCCACAGACAGAGGTACAGAGTTTATGTCTGAAACCATGAGCCAGCTTTGTACCATTTTAAAAATAAGTAAACTTTGTTCGACAGCCTACCACCACGAAAGTATAGGGGCCTTGGAGAATTCTCATAAGTCACTAGGAAATTATTTGAGAATACAGGCAAACAGTAATTACACTTCGTGGAGTTCTTGGTTACCCTATTGGTGTTTCTCTTACAACACATCAATCCACACTCATACGCGCTACAGTCCATATGAATTAGTTTTCGGGAAAGTGTGTAGAATTCCGTCGAATCTAGATGGGTCACAAGTTGACCCTCTATACAATTTTTCGAATTATCCCCTCGAACTGAAGTTTAGGCTGCAGAAAGCACAAACTCATGCCAGAAAGAATTTGATCGATTCAAAGATTAAAATGAAGGCGCACTACGATAAAAACAGTAATCCTATTGTTTATAATACAAACGATCTTTTGTTAGTTGTAAACAGCGCTAGAAATAAATGGGATAAGTTATATTTAGGTCCTTTTAAGGTTGTACAAGATTTAGGTTGTAATGTTAAGATATTATTAGATAATGGAAAATGTGACGTAGTCCATAAAAACAGGACGAAGCCATTTAAGGAATAAGTTAATTGATTAGAAATTTAGAACATTGTCTAGCGTTATATTGTATTTTGTTTGTGTTGTGATTAACGAATCCTAATTTTATATTAAGTTTGGGAATGAGTTTTATATAAGTTTTTTTTTATGAGATAATACTATCATTGTTTACTTGTACAAAGCCAGCAGAATAGTAATGTTACATTCTTGTTGTATACAGAACTGAAATAAGGTAAAATATTGTGTTAGTAAAAAAAAAAAAAAAATGCCGGTGATGTAGGGTAGCGATGCGGATATGGAAACCAACTATCGGCACGATCTAAGAGATGTGCTGATCTCTTGTAAAGGTCGACACGTCTAACACGTATGGCCTTAAGATAAGTAAACAAATGTATGTAATATATTAATAAGTTTAAGAGTGATTAAAGCAGTCTAAGGATAGACATGAAACCTGACTAGTGTTCTTTATTTGAAACAAGGGTCTTCTCCCCCCTTGTAGCCCCGCCACGCTACACATGCGGTTACATCGCACGCAAGGACGATAGCATTTCTTGGCTAAATTACGACCGCCTATGGGCCAGTATGTTTCCCTGATTGTGGCCAACAAAAGCTGAGGGCCTGCATGCATCAACCTTTTGTGTTCAAATTCAAACAATAACTTGGTGACATAATGTGTGGACTGTATGATAATAGGGTGCTTATATTTTTTCAAACAAAAAATTCGAATTATCTAATCGACCTCCAAAGCGAATTAACCTATTTTGGTCTAAGTAAACGTCGAGTTTAGTCAGTGGGCTTTTATTAGGCACGTTATGTTTTTTCAATAATAATTAATATTAAGGAAATGATAGTTATTGCGAATATTCTGCAATTCGTCAGCACTTAAATACGTTCTATCCTACGAATAAATAAAGTAAAGAAGTATAACTCTGATACAGTGACCGCTTTGATTTCGGCCTCAGCAAGTTCACGTGTAACAAAACACGCACAATTTTCCAAATTCAATTGGATTGGTCAATTGATTTGGTGCTTTGAAATGAACGCATCTGATTGGTCGCGTCAAAGTGATGTTGTCACCGCCGTCATTGCCTAAGGCCAAACCGCACTACTGCGGCACAGCGCGGCAGCGAAACGGTGCGGCTCGGGAAATATTAATTTGTATGGATTTATAAATGGCGTAAGCCGCACTATAGTGATGTGGCTTCGGAGAGGCACGGCGCAGTGCTACAGAGATTTCTCCGTGGGCAACTCTGCGTCACGCCTGTGCCATGCTTTTCGGCACCGGCGAGAAGCGGAGAAGTAAAATTATCCAGTCATTTCACGTTTCTACAATTCATAAGACTTTATTTTACGTTCTAAAATCTGTGTGAAATCGATCATTATCTCTGAAGAGTTATTTTATTTTATTTTAGAATTTACAGAAAACATACAGCTAGGCAAATAACATTAACTAATTCATTTGTACACTACATGAAAAACACCATGTAATGATGATGGCTGATGGCCAAGTTTCCACTTATAGGTTAAAAAATTTATAAAACAAAATGTTTTGAGTGGACGACTAACTTATGAATAGAAATAAACAATACAATACTTAAGGTTCAAATTAACTAGTACAGAAGAATTTTCATTAAGTAAACGTTTCTGATTGGTAGTCGAGGTATTGTATAAATCAATATCTGTATCTATCAAGTTGTTAAACGAAGCACTTGCACGCATAATGAATACATTTTGCCTATAATTTGTCTTAACTAACGGAACAGATAAAGTTTTGGGTTTTCACAATACGGCTGCATGAATGCGTAATCCTATCAGCTCGAGCTCAGAACAGTCCACTTGCAATGCTAGAGTTGTGAAAAAGAATTTTTTGAACGAGAATTTTGTAATATCTTGCACCCAAATATAACACTTATTAATTTTTCAGCTATATCGGCCTCTTTGCAAGACACCACGATTATTTTACTTCGACAACTTCATCCATTTCGAATTTTTGCCATTAGCAAGAAGAACCGTTCTGCTACACCGTATTGATATTGTGAACGAAAAAGTCAGCTGAGCCGACTTTTTCTATATACCGCGTCGCGACGCAACTCTGTAGTGCGTTCCCAGCTTTAGATATGCGTGGATGGCGTAATGCCTCATTATGTAAGCTTGTTTACGTATTCATTTTCTATTACAGATTTTTGTAATAAAATATTTTAGGTTTTTAATGCAATTTATTTAAGTAGATTGGAATTACTTTCTTGGAAATAATATTCTATAATAGTCAGTATATATAATGCGCTGAAAAAATGAAATTGATTTCAAGTAATATTTTGTTTTGAAGTTTGATTGATTTAAAGTTTTTTAGCTAAGTTAATATTGATAGCAGGATATAACTTTAGAATTAAATTAGATTTTAAAAATGTCTTATTGCGTGTGATAGAACAAGTTTTTTTTGCGGTATGTATTTTAACAAAATGCTGCAAACTGTAATAAATACTTTTAGCTACTACAACGAAAGCATTTAGTCAACCTAGCTGCCATTTCAGGCTTGCAGGCAGTCTAAACACTCCAGCTCTCTACCAGTTGTCAGCGTGCCCAGCATGCCCAGAACTATTATTCTAGTATTCCATTGTACCAAATTAAGTAGATGGATTATATATACCTATTGGAACTAACAATACCGCAGCCCTGGGTATGACAACTATCAACGAGGCAGTTGATGTAGTATTTATCTGTTTTCAATATTATGTTTTAGGTACAAATGACATTATAGTTATCTAAAATAGATCTCAAGCATAACAGCTGTTAAAATGACACTTAATGTCATACTATCCGTTTCTATTTCATATTTTGGATTAAAATTACATAAAAATTACTTAGAAATTATTCTTACGTATGACAGCTATAAGACCTAAGATCAATTTATTTGTAATTTTTATTTCGTTTGTATCCCAAAAATTAAACCAATTCTGAGAAAAACGCTATCAATGTCAATTGACACTTTGACAGTTGTCAGATCAAAGCCCTACTCCTAGGATATTTTTATGTAATTAGAAGCATAAATACTAAATTAGAATTGAGGAACTTTATCAAAGTTTTTGTATGACATTTGTTGTACATGTTTGACATAAAAAATTAAGAATACGAAAAATGATTCTTGGGAATCGTTTTCAGATAAAATGTTCTCTGACTAACAATGTTCCGAAAGTATTTTTAACTTCATGTAAAATTCATGTTGCATAAAACTATCCAGGGTAGTCAAGTATGGGTTTCCAAAATATTGTTATTTACTCGTTTATACAAGTTATTCTCGATGTTTTTATATCCGTATGGCTTCTCTACCATTTTACTACACAGTATGGTATTTTTTCAGAATTAAACAACGTAGATGAACATTGGAAAATTCAGTTGATTATTCCCGCGGTACAACCGCATGACTCGAACCCACGCGGCGAACTGACAGCACCGCGCGGTACACTTTTTTAGTCACGCCCGCTGCGGTATAGTTTGCGTTCTGTTGTTTTTGAGCTTGAATTACATTTCTTTTCATATTTATTCGTAGGTTCTATCACAAATTATATAGATATGTCTAAAGACAGATAGGTAACAGACCTTCATGCGACCGAACTATAGTCGCCGACCGTTTTTTTTTCTTTTCTACCTGAGACGATGTATGGCAAATGCTTTCATCGAATATCCACTCTACAGAGATTATATTAGCATAGTGTAAACAGGTTGTACTCCTACGGTCAGTATTTCCTTTTATTTTATATTCTTATCTCAAAATTTAAGTTTATATTTGTATTTATTTTAAAAACACAATTAGGGTTAGCCCAAAATGTATATATCTTCCTCTACTCCGCTTCAATTTTAGTGTGTAATGGCCAATGGGTATCTACACTTTGGATACGTTTCATACGCTTGATATGTCCTGTAAAACAAAAGCAAATTTAATAATATATATCTGTGAACCGATTATGATATCTTCAGAAACTTGTAGAGCTGGTATCATCATCCCTCTAATTCAAAATCCCATCGGAGTTGATTTCAAATTGCCATTCAAATTCGTAATGGTAGGATATCGCATAGATTTTGATCAGTTAGCTGTTTCTGGAGAACGTTTATGCATGGTAAATATCTTAGTAAGTAAATGGTAGAAAATATATTATTACTTTTTTTTATTATATACCCAATATTGCACTTATATCCAAAAAACATTAGACATGTTATATTTATCATTAATTTTTATGCGACGTTTCAAATACTGAAGTGAACGTTAAGTTGTTTAATTACTATGTGTAATAATCGCGTTAACTTAAAGTAACATTTAAAATATAATACATATTTGATATTATTTCCGTTGATACCACGTTCAAGTTATGCCATTGCGGTTAATGTCATACAAAATCGACACCGCGAAATTCATATGACGTTACCTTAAGCTGCTTATTACAGCTCACAGAAAAATGGTACTGCATATGTGCGCAAACGATAAACTCAGAGACGAATGTCTTAGCATTCCATGGATTCACCGTGCGGGTGCCGGGTCCATAGCGTTGCAGAGGAAGAGGCCAGAGGGGCCTGGGACTTGCAACCCAGGAGTAGGATTAAGGGGCCCCTTTATGATATATCAATGTTCTCCTTCCCCGCTCGAGCCTCCTCCCCTGCCTAACCAAATTTGGTACGATCCTACTAATGCTACCTTAGATACACGTTCTAGGATGGAAGTTACGGTTGTTCTTGACGGGCCAAGGTCTTTAAGTAGGTATATAAGGGTTATACCAGCGAAATCCCGGTATACTTTATACAGGGATTTCGCTGGTATAACCCTTGCTCCAACTTCTACAGCATACAGATTGACCACATAACCGTTTTTGGTTAATTCATAATACTTGTTTGTTTTTATTGTGTGGTCTTTAGGAATGTTTGTTTCCCACGGCACAGTAAGTTCTATAAGTACTATGCGTTTTAGATTTTTTGAGTACAGAAATATGTCTGGTCTGGAAGACGAAACACAAACATCCTCAGGAATTTAATAGTGTTTTTCATACGTGTCCATCAAAAGAGTCCAAGCGGGAGCTGCGCCTAAGATGGAGTAAGGCTTGGATTTAGATTTTGTAGATGACCCTTCTTTTACAAAATCGACGTGTTGTTTATTCGTGATCAAACCTTTTTTTGCTCTAGCTACCGAGAGACTCGCGGCTTCACGTATGATTTCGAGGACTCTATCATGGCGACGTGAATAATGACCCCTATCAAGGAGCACCTTGCATCCTACCAGCAAGTGCCTAGCTGTACCGATCGCCTCCAGACAAATACCACAAGACTTTTCGGTGGCTTTCTCCCATCTTACTAAGTTACTTTGGTCTGGGAGGGTCATCTGAGAGGCGTTTATATAAAATTTTAATAAGGCAGGAGACCAGTCGTATTTCAAGATGCGCCACTTTAACGCCAGAGGGATACAAAATTGACCTATAGTTAGCCATTCGCTCTGCATTTCTAAGCTCATTGCATGCACTTTATAGCTATCATTTTCGTCTTGCTGTAGAAAAGATTTTACGACGTCTTTATCCTCCATTTTCTTTTCCGACCCAAAACCCGCTTTGCTGGTCTGTGCACCTATCATAAATTGTTTGTGTAATTGAAGCCTCGAGTCCAGGGCGGAGGCACTTTTGTCTTTTGGGACAGATGCGACTATATCGTCTTGAGATTTTGATAAGACGTGCGTTTTGGTAACTCTGAGGTGTTTATAGAGCTCCGATGGTTTCTTTAATTTCATCCCAAAATTAGTTTGATCCCTAAATAGAGTAAATGGGTCTGCCGAAAGTGCGAGCTCCAACCATGACTTTAATGTCCTTATGACGTTTACATCCAGCTTTGTTAAAAGTGATTTTGTAATGTCGTATACTAGAAAAGGCCAAGTCAGACGTGATGTTAAGTAGTTGTCGTATATCCAAGCTTTTTTAATGTTATTTATTGGTTGTTGGTCTACCATACTAAGGTCTTTTAGAAAGCTATCGACAACTGCGTCTAGAGATGGTGTGCGACCTTTGTGATCAATCTTTCTACCAAGAAATTTAAATGGCACAGCTTCAGCAATTGTGGAAACACATTCTCCTCCTATCAAGAGTCCCGGATCGTAAGAGGTAAATTTGGTATTCCGTCTGCCCAGACACAGACAGTGGAATTTACTTGGTTTTGTTCTCAACCCTTCAGACCGCGCACAGAACTCATCCACTTCTCGTAAAAGTTCCTGACATTGTTTTGGATTACGTGTCAGTATTGCAAGATCGTCAGCAAGAGCTAAGATGGACTCTGTGTATCTGTTATTGATCTTAAACCGATAGCCCCACTTTTTTTCATGGCTTATTAACTTGTCAATTAAAATATTAATTACTGCGTTAAATGCTATTGTAACGATCCACCATGCGTCTCGTTCAGTCCACAAATATAGAAATGCAATAATTTACAAAAGACTAAGTCAATCTAAGCCAGAGGATAATAGGATCTTAAAAAGAACTGAAAAATTCTACTATCATACAAATTATTAGTTAAAAATTAAACTAAAGAGGTTTTGTACAAGAAACTACGTAACCTACTTCAAGGAAAGAAAGAATTTAAATAAAATAATTTGTATCGACTACTAAAGAGGATTTTTGCGAAACAAGTAAAATTAAAAACAAACGCGTGACGTTGTCAGGATGAAGGGGAAATGAAGGCATTTCTTGCCTTTTTCTGATTCTTTTATGTTCGTCCGTCGTCGAAAAATCATCGCCTGGTACAGTTGCGCCCCGATATTCTATAATATTCTGTGTTGTTCAGCTATTGTGTGGTAACTTCGAGATCGTTCTATGTCGCGTACGGGAATCAGTAATTATTGAGCTGAGTCAATACAGATTTGTTCCGCGTACATTTCATTCTAGCTTCTGTATTGAGTGAAGATCTACAAAGGAAAACGAAGTGTTTTCCGTGGCAATGGATTGAACCTCGCTGTGTTGACATAACCCTATTGCCATTTATCTTCGATCCTGGACTTTGAGACGATTCAGGGGTCGTATTCTTGCTCAGCAAGCGACCAGCAGTCTCCCGAAATAGTTGTATGTTTTATATACGTTCCGTGGATGTGTAAACTTCTTCAGTTTTAGTATTTAGGTTAATCTTATTAATTTTGGTTACTTGCTTCCTATTTGTTAGATATGATGTAATCAAATCCAATACTTTACCCCTTACACCATATGCTTCTAATTTGTTAAACAGAATGTCATGATTCACGTAGTCAAAAGCTTGAGTCATATCGCAATAGATGGCGCATACTGCATTATTTTTATCTACATTTGTCATTACTTTATTGAGAAAGTCATGGATTGCTAAATTGATTGTCTTGTTCTGTCTAAACCCCTTTTGCTCATAACAAAGAATATTATGTTTTTCGAAATAGTCATTAAGCTGTTGATACAAATACTTTTCATAGATTTTTGAAATTATTGGTATTAAGGCTATCGGTCTGTAGTATTCCATGAGTTCCCTGTTTTCCTTTTTAAACAATGGTATAACAACGCTCTTTTTTAGTTCTTCAGGAAATATTCCTGTACTAATGCAAAGATTCAGTATGTGGCTTAGGTGGCTACAGATAGCAATATTAACAGATTTAATAATTTTTGTAGCAATTCCATCGTATCCCACACTATTGGTATTTTTTAAGTTAATTATTATCTTATATATGTCATAAGGTATACATGGAGTCAAAAACATTGAGTTGTTGCGTTTGGTTATATGTCGCGTTACCCTTTCTCCCGAATTTGGTATTGGATTATTGGATTATTGGTTAGGAGCTGATTCTTTGGCTAAGGAAGAGACTTACACTACACGATTAAATGTAAATGTGGGAGACGGGTCCCTAGCTTTGCTTAACACTTTAGCTCGAATGTTAGGAGACTGTAGGCCTGGTAGGTTAGGCATATTTACTAGGAATTCAAGTTACAGGTTTTAGTATTGGAAATATGTTACGGCACTATCATTAGGCTTTTAGGAAGGTTTTGTTATGCATAGCTCTCTACAATATGAATTTAAAACTGAGCAAATGCTTTAATGTTCATTCTTACCAGGGGTCCACATGTGAGAATTATGGACAATGTAGTGTACGGATTGCTAAAAAACAATAGGGACAGGAGGATAGGAATGAGTAGTTCAGTTATAGGTGATGCTATAGGGATTTTAATATTTATAAAGTCTTTTATCAATATTGTGATTTATTTAAAATAATATATTGATTTAATAAATTTATTGGAAATAATTTGTTAAACATACAGATGAAGCAAAATTTGCAAAACTAATCAGCCCAGAGCAGATGTCTAAAGGATATTCTTGTCTTATCATATTGATATATTAAAAATAATTTAAATAAGAGCTAAAAGAAGAAATCAATAAATATAGGAACATATATAAACAATATAAATTCTACAAACCAACTAAAAGATCAAAGTAATTTGTCTAAGGACATTACTTCCTATTTTAATAAGATATAAATAAATTTGAATTAAATTAATATAACACTCTAAATACTGAAATAATCTACCTGGATGAGGTATTCAGTTCGGAGACATTGTCTGAAGGATAATATATATCTACTTCATCTCGTAAACTACAATATTTGATTTTGCTGATAACATTGGTCATTGGCTGGAGACATACGCTCCTTGGATAGCTTGTAGACTAAATATTACGGTCAGAGCAATCCATGGTCACTGGTTGATATTATCGCGTCAGTTAATTAATATACAACAACTAATTCTTCACAAATCCCTAAGACATAAATCTGTCTGATTATTACATCAGAGTAGGCCAAATATAATCATTACCAAAAATAATTGGAAATTCAAATAAAACAAACAATCAGAAAATATTTATCAAACAAAATAAAAGTAAGAGATACAATAAATAAAATTATAAAACAATATCTAAAGGCTAAGCCTAAAGTTAAACGAAGCTCTAGCATTGTGTTCCAAACTCCACCGACACAAAAAACAAGGAGGGGTTAAAGCTAAAATGATAAACGGAGATCGTTGACTTAGTCACAAAGGGGCCCCTTAATCCGGCCACCCAGATGGTCGAAAGCCCATGGGGTTATTCTAGCTTCATCCCCTACAATGTAAATAATCCATAGAATACCTACTAATCATAGAATATTAAATTCATATAAATTTGAGAAAACTTTACACAATTATATTTTATAAATATCAGTTGACAAAGCACGAAAATTTGTTATATAATATTTCTTAATTATTAGAATATTAGTTATGTTCAATTATTTCATCTTCCCCGAATCAGAAGACTTTAAGGTATGGTTCTTAAGGTTTAGTTATTTAATGCAATAATAGATACCTGAGAATTTAAGATAAATAAACTCATTTAGTGATAACTGAATTTTACTACTACTGCTGACAAACTTAGGACTGTATAAGTATATAATTAATCATTGGAAAATGGCATATGAATGCAGAGTCCAATGGTTCTGAATGACAATCTTCAACTGATAGAGCACAGCTGTCAGGAATGTTAGAATCTTATTAGGAAACTTCTTATTCTGCTATATTTATTTGTATACTAGGATGTGGCTGTATAGTTCTGAAATTAAAGGTATCTAACTTGTCTTAACGTCCCGAAAAGAATTTAGGTTACTACAACGGTTCATAATGTATGGTTCTACCATTATACTAGACGATCACACTTTGGCCAAATCTACTATCAGTCCAACACTAATAGGTAATTGTATGCATTTAGGTTTGTAGGTTAACAATAACAATAAATATATTCAAAATAAGTTTAGGATTGTATTGCAACGTTTTAGTAAGTCCCTTTTTTTGAAGATATAACAAATTTTAATTGGGAGTAATATGATGCGATGATGTCGCTGACCAGAAGTGGAAAGTTATACCATTTCATTGCGAATAACAGCAATTTACGCCAGCTAGATTGATTCGTACTGAAATGTAAATGCAGTTAGAATTCCTTATTATAATTTATAGGTGTTATAATAATATCCGTATCATGGTAAGGAAAACACTACGATCTCAATAGCGTTTTATTGGTCTCAGGTCGAATTTGGTTCACAATATTTGTGCAATTGCATCTTAGACGTTTTGAAGAGAAAATATTTCAAAACCACCTTATGTATACTTGTTCCCTACGCAATGCAAAGCTATGCATATCATTTAAGAGTTTTGTACCATCATCTTATGGCAAGAGCAGCAGCTTGACATCACTCAACTCACCTGTATTATATAGTGTATCTTCAATATCACCTACCCTTATCCTAGGTTGAAGCGCTCGTGGCGAAATTAGCTTAGCTGTTCTCAACAGATCACCAAAATTAAGCAACATCCGCCGCGGTCATGAGTTGGATGGGTGACCGCTAGTGACATTACTACTGAGCGCTTCCGTGCTTCGGAGGGCAGGTAAAACCGTCGGTCCCGGTTGTTGTCTTTTGATGGCATTCGTTATAGCATGGTGGTAGGGCATTTTGCGAATGCTCGCCTGGCTAGCTACCACCCTCAAGTAGAAAATCTATCACCAAGCACCTAACTGTGTGTTTCGGCAGCTGTCCTTGAGAGCCAGTAATTCTAGGTTAGCCTGAACAACATCTTCGACCACATCATCACATACCATCAGGTGAGATAGTGGTCAAAGGCTAACCTATCAAGGATTAAAAAAAAATCTTCCGAGGTGGAGTTGGTACAATATTTCTTTCATTTAAATACACATCATCACTGCTATATGTTATAGATATTAACATCTTGACACTACATTTTTATAGTTGGATTAATTTAGTAATGCATGAAGACAGATTTTTTCGGTATAATTAATTATAGAAGTGTTTAAATAAAACCTGCGGGGTGCCGGGCTAGGCATCCACGAGTACAGCTCAGCGAGGTATATAAAAATGAACCTGTCATGCTAAGTAAAATACTACGCTCTCAATAGCGGGTTCACGACATCATCAAATACTATAATATATAAACATAAACAGTCAGTCTGAATTTTTGTATTCGCAGAGCTTAATGGGTTACTTCATCTTATGATTTTAGTTTCATAGGCTAAAATCAATATATCAAAATTAATAAATATATCTTTGACGTAATACACGACATTAAAACGATTCTAAACTCAGATTGTTAAGAACCAATGCCTAATTCCATCAAAATTAGTTTAGTTCAATGTTTCGGAACTGAGTAACAATAAAAACACATTCGTTATATCACGTCATTGTAACATTATATAAAAAAGTAAGTCGAGTCAATAGACGTGTTTTTTGAAACGTTCAACAAAAACTCATACATGCACCTTTTTTCGGAAATATGGATATCATCCTCAATTGATTGCTTTTTGGATACCTTTTACTGTTGATTCTTTGATCTGTAACATTTCAATGATTGAAATGTCTCGAAATACCCCGCCCACCTCGACCAGCGTGTGAGGTAAATGTGTAGATATATTCCACATGCCACGGAAAGCTCGAAAAACATTTGACCATAAAGGTAACTGTGTCAGGGTACAAAATTTTTGTTTCTTGTTTTTTATTCATTTATTACCTAGTATTTAAGCGTGAATAGTGATGAAGTGTACCTACCTAGCGAACATTTGAAGCGCTCGTAGCGAAATTTACTTAGCTGTTCTTCACAGTGTGTTCCGGCAGCTGTTCTTGAGAACCACTAATTCTAGGCTACCCTGTACAACATCTTCGACCACATCATCACTTAACATCAGGTGAGATAGTGGTCAAAGGCTAGCTTATCAGTAGTAAAAAAACATGCTATCATTAATACCCGTAAGTAGATACACAAAGTTGTCATGACTATGATTAATTGAATTGTGGCGAGTTCGCAGAAGCCACTTAAAGAAGAAGTTGGAGTTGATTAGATCTTTTCTTATCACACTATGCTTAAGTTGGCGGGGTGGGCACCTAAAATGTATTCGCTAAAAATAAAGCATAATTTTAAAACGCGTCTGATATGTACCACGTTGGTCTGCGACTCTAACGCTTGTTATGACTAGTCCTATCCAGATAGATGCAGCGTTCATTATGGCGGACTAAGGTTTAACTAATACTCGGTTGTGACAGGTTTATTAATTATTAATGACTGATCAATTGGTAGTTCACGACCGTGTAGAATTAGTTTCACTCGTCTGTGGACTCCGCGGTAAAGCTTTTTAATTATCTCTTATCTGTTACGTTACTTTTTCTCTCTTACTGATCTATGTTCTTGAAAGAAAACAAAACAAACGAAATATTTATATATTTTATACTAATACTTTTAATTTTTCAATGATTAGAATTATAGTAATCCATAAGGATTACTACAGTATTTCAGACAAACATTTCCAAAAGAATAAGAGTTAAGACAGCGTGGTTTGGTTATCAAAGAAGCATTGAAACATATTTTCGGTAACCTCTAATCAAAAACAAAAACTAGTTGAGAACCTCACAAACAAAGCTCATGAACGAATGAAATGAAATTGAATCACAAGAGAAACGATTTTCATTAGTACTATACCATAAATTCATAATAATGTTATTCCCGTCTACGTATGTATCACAGTTTATTTATCTGAGATAGCTGATTTTACCAACCAGTTAACTGTTGTAAGAGTGATCAAGAATGAGAGTGCACTGCTGTCTAATTATTATGACGACAGTGGGTTTCTTGACCTAAAACTAATTTACAATTTAGACACATACCTGACCAGGTTCTGGTTAAATTACACCCATATACTGCAAGCAATAATAAATATTGTTATATTTAAAAAAAACAAACCATGCCATAGAAATTATACTTGGCTAATGGTATGAAGGAAGGAATGGTCAAGGGAGTAGCAGTATACTGGCAATATAATATTTTCAGAAAAAATTACTTTATAGTAACTTATTTTATTGATATCTTCACTGAGATTGCCATTATAGGTATGTCATGAGTGTTAAAATTATAGAATAAAATTATGTAATATAAATGTTTCTACTTATTTATGTTCTTTAATTTCTGTTCATCATATCATATCAGTATCCGTGGATTGGTTTTTATGTATTTTATTGACCTATTTACTGTACTGAATCAACTATATTGGTCACTACTGAACACAGCCTCCCACATAATGGGGGGGTTTGCCATGATGGCAGGTTTCTGAGCAACTGATATCTCATACTGCGATGGGGACGTTCCTCAGAAAGCATTGCTGCCCACCTTCTGGTGTGCTACCCTTAATCTCCTATTATGACCCCCAGGGGTAGAGATGGGGGGGTGACATTCTAGCCCAGCACCACACAGGCCTGTTATTGACCTATACTAGGGTTTAATAGTGTCAGAACTTTAACCTTAGGTACTGTTATTTGTTAAGTAACATTGTTCCATAACATTAACTAGCTTTTTACCACCTTTTGTCCATGACTAGACAACTTCATTTACGAGTTTTTTGTAGCGCTTGTTGTGGAGCTTGCCTAGTTATTCTTAACTTATCAACTATATTAAGCAACATCTATTAAGGTAGGTGTATATATTACTTGGATGAGTGACCAGTAGTTAGCAGTAAATCGTTTTTTTTGCAGCAGTTTTTCAGAGCCAATAATCCTAGGTTAGCCTGAACAGCATCTTCACTTACCATCAGGTTAGATAGTGATCAAAGGAGAACCTAAAACAATAAAAAAAGCTTTTACTTATTTTCCTGTTACATAAATCATAATTTAAATCTCACTAATACTGTGTATGTGAAACTTTGTTGGTGTGTATGTTTGTAACTCCTTCACACAGAAGCGGCTTAACCTATTGTTTGTATGAAACTTGAAATATTGGTAGTGTAGGCCCTGGATTAACACATAGGATACTATTATTTATATCTGTTTACATATTTAGTCTATGCGGGTGAAACCATGGGGTACAGAACAGTAAAGCTGTGGCAGAGTAGTACCCATTATTTTAGCATAACTTGTCTATAACTATAGTTTTAAAATCCTACCCTCTATTCTGGGAATTATGGAAGAAGATAATGGTTTCCCTGCTATTAATATTACTACCTAGTAATATGTATGATACCCCAAAATGGATGATAGGTATAATGAAATAGTACATATAATTTTATCAGCTTTTCAGCTCTCAGGTAGAAATAGTAATTATCCTCTTCATGGATGTTGTATAAGGCTAGAGAAAATGTATGCTTATTGGGCAGCATGCCACTAATCATGTAAATAAGGTGTTGCCACAAATTATACCCACAACACAGCTCCTCACCATCTTAACAACCTCACCTGGTATCTTGTTGTAGCATGTAGGTTGCTGGTAGTAACGAGATTTATCTTCTTGGCGTCAGGAAAGTAGCCGGCCTTACAACCAAAGTGAAGACATTCTATAATATGTTCTTGTATCAACCTTTTGTGTTGAAGGAGAACTTATTGTACCAATCCCACATTCATAGGATAAGGGTAGGAAGATGACGATGTTCAATTTAATTTTATAAGTACATACATTACATCTATGTATTCTTTAAAATAATTTGTTTAAAACTTACTTGTCTTCCTCAAGTTGAATCAATTCACTCATGGTATTTTTTCATTTTCTATGTTTCTGTAGTGATTCCTTTACCAAATAGCTCTTTAAACTATTCCTGGAAAGACGAATATTAATCCTTCTTCATTCTCTCAACAAGTTGTCACAGTTTCCAAATCTGGAAAAGAGGTTTTTTTAGGAAATGTGGCTTAATTACACATTATATTTTTTATCCTGAGTCCTACTTACCTAGATTACCTAGGTATTCTATCATAATAATTATGTATAAGCAAAACAAGAAAATAGTACAAGTCTTACATACAGCAGTGGACCATGGTTTGTTTCTTTATTTTTTGAAACCTACTTAACTGGTACCCATAAGTAACTTCTGTTTCACTAACATGTTGAAGTTGGCAGCAGGGCAGGCCTTAAAGATAAAATGGCTCACAATGATAGAAAAAAGGCAAATATGTTATTATTTTTAAACTACAACATGTAAAAAATTACACTGTAAATTAATAATTATTTTATTAATTAAAATATCAATCTTTTCAAATTTTTTATTACCCAACTTTACGTTTGCCAAGTACCAAAACACTTCAAACTCAAGTATTAGTTCGTTACTTCATTTGCCATATACCTACTTCATCTAACACATCCCTTTAAAATACGAGATGGCCTCAATTTGTGTATACTGCTTCTTTTGAGGACCACCTCAATTGAGGTGGTACATTGTCCTACCTCATTTTCCAAAATGAGTTCCTCATACAAACTCATCATTTTGGTTTGTCCTACCCATCACTGTTACAGATTTAAGCACTCAAGTTTTTGTCAGCATTAAACAGATTCATTGCCCGCAGAGGCAAGCCCGCTGCTATTTTCTCTGACAACGGTACTAATTTTAGAAGTGCATGTAACGAGCTTTTAAGCTTTCTTAAAAACCATGCATAAGATGTTGTCGCTTATTCATCAGAAAAAGAGATTGAATACAAATTTTATCCGGCTTAAAGCTCCCACTTCAATGGCGGTGCAGAAACTTTAGAAAAAATCTATAAAATATTTTGTAGGTTGGGAAATAAGATAAACAAGACGCAAAGAAGAAGCATTTGTCTGGCCCAAATTGATGACATGGACTTCATTACCAATGATTCATTTGAAGCAATGATGGCTCAGTGGTATTGGCTATGGACTGCCGCGCAGCAGGTCCATGGTTCGAATCCCGCCGCGGGCTTGAGCTTCACCGCACGGTGTTCATCGAGAGTTTTCATAAGTGGATGCTTGCAGCGGATAGTCTGCGAGTTTTGTACGGCACAGCTAATTATATACTACTCAAAACAAAGTAAGGGCCACTAGCTTATTTATATTTAAATGAACTTTAGTAAACTGAAAGTAACTGATAGATAGAATAATATTGATATTACGAACTCTTTGGTTTCTGATCTCATCGATGCTGGCGTTCGTGTTCGTAATTTGAAAAGTACTGGCCATCATTTTTAAGAATAATTTAAATTGGATGTTATTCTAATATTTTGCTACGATTGTCTTCTTAGCATGTTTCGATTGTTTAAGGAGAAAAGTTTTACTTTTTCAATTTATATTGATTACTAGGTGTACCTGCGACTTCGTTCGCGTTTGCCGTACCTGCACCTAACTAATTATTCACATTTGAGCACTGTTGATCCCATATTAAGCAATGCTGTAATCAGCGGTGAAGCACTCCTAGTAAAACATAGCTCAGAAAGGAGCTTTTTACTTTGGGTTTGTGCGTTTCTTTGGAATTTCGATTTTAAAACGGCATCTTTTTGCCGAGGTTAGAGATATATGGTTAAAAAAACTGATTATGGCGAATGTTCCAGATTTAAGAGTAAACTAAATAAGGGTGCCGGGCTGCCCGTGGGGTGCCGGAATGCCCATGGGGTGCCGGGATGTCCGTGGGGTGCGGGATGCCTGTGGTGTGCCGGGCTGACCTCGGGTGCCGGGCGGCCCGTGTGGTGCCGGGCGGCCCGTGAAGTTCCGGGCTCACTCGTTACTATTCTGACAAAGTAAGAATAATTGAAATCGGACTAGGCGTTACTAAATTACAACTTTGTGTACATTTTGACTTTCATCCCCTTTCCCGAGGGAACCGTGCTCAATTTCAGGATAAAAAGTATGCAACTTCTTCGTAGTAAGAACTCAAGTCGTGTTACGTTTAATTGAATTCCATTCAGTAGGTTTGCAGTGATACGTGGCCGGGATACAAACAGACAGACAAAAATTAAAAAAAGTTTTGTCATCAGTGTCAGCTACTGAGTGCTATCAATTTTATTTTTTTATTTATTATTTTGAAGCCCTCGTACCGAAGTTTACTTAGCTGTTCTCCGACTGTTCTGTAACCGATCAGCAAAGTTAAGCAACGTCGCCGGCGGCTTTGAGTTGGATGGTGACCGCTAGTGACATTGCTACTGAGCGCTTCCGTGCTTCGGAGGGCACGTTAAGCCGCCGGTCCCGGTTGTTGTCTAAGGATGGCAGTCGGTATAGCATGGTCAGAGGGAATTTTGCGAATGCCCGCCTGGCTAGCTACCACACTCAAGTAGAAAATCTGTCGCCCAGCACCTAACGGTGTGTTCCACTTAAAAAGTTTTGAAGTAGAGTTGATTCAACATTTTCATTCTGTTTGACTTAGCTTGTAGCTTAAATACGCGTTACTTTACAGCAAGGGGTAAACATAATCGGTGAAAAAGTGTGTATTTGTGCTATTTATACCTAAAGTACATAAGTACATATTTAGGTTTTTTTTTCTATAAGTTGTGAATTCTTGTTGGAATCCTATAAAATGTACAATCAACAGCACCCTACTAATTATTTTTAGATGGCGCTTTCATTTTTGCTTATACGTCTTCTAAAAAAAGCTCATGATATTGATGTAAATGAAATCCGTCACCAATTAATGCACTTGCGTCGACATCCGTTATTAAATCTTGATGAAGACTTTGTAAATTTCTAAAAGCTTTCTGAATCACTTATTAAATGGACCTCTTATTCTCATTTCATTTAGTGGGAAACCAAGGCAAGAGTATTTCAATTAGAAGAAAGATATACATTAAATCTAATTTTAAAATAATTAGATTTGTATTTGATGGCAAACTTTACTTTATTATCTTTATATTGAATTGGAATTTTCAGATACTCTGCACATTGTCATTTTTAGCTACTTGTAGTTACCTAAATTTAATGGGAAGAAATGTCAATGCATTTCTCTCAAAATCATTAGCTTTACTGCGCATCCACGAAGTTGTGCAAACATTGAACAATAGGGAACCAAAAAAAAAAATATATAAGATTTCCTCAAAATGCACTTCAAAGACGAGCTGCAAGTACACAGCAAGAATTACTGATTATTTTTTAACAATATTAGATACCCACCATATGTTTTATATCATTAACTTGTTTTTAGATTTTATAACTACACTCGAGAGCAATGAATCCGGGTCACTTAAAGAATGTTAAAAATCTCGGAAACTAAAAATGATAGGTTAATGCAATAAATTGTATTTAATAGACAATGTAATACTCCTTAAATGAAAGTAAAAAAAATATGAGTCACCATACATTTTATTAACACAAAATTACATAAAGAAAAAACTGCTGATCTCTCCTTAAAACAAAAATAGGAAACATGAAATTTTTGAACTTTATTACGATTTTCTTGAATTTTAATACTTCGTATTGCCTCCTCGTGCTTCCATTACTGCGTTTACGCGGTTTGGCATGCTGTACACCAAGTTCCTTATACGATTTTGGGGAATATTCTCCCATTCCTCTGTGAGAGCAATTTTGAGCTCACGAAGCGTGATTGGGGGAGGGTTTCGTTGTTTTACGCATCTGCCTAGCTCGTCCCAAGCATGCTCGATCGGGTTGATATTCGGGCTGCGCGCTGGCCACTCCATACGAGTAATGTTCATCTCTTGAAGGTAGTCATTCACAATCCTACCTGTATGAGGTCGGGCATTGTCATGCATAAATATAGCATCCTCACCTAAATTGACCATAAATGGACCAACGTGATCATTGAGGATTTCTTCCACATATCTTACGCTAGTTAAAGAGCCGTTTTCTATGATCACCAGCTCTGTGCGACTTTCAGAAGAAATTCCGGCCCACACAAGTACAGACCCACCACCGTAGGCTACTTTTTCTTCGATGCATGCTTGCTTGAATCTTTCCCCTGGTCTTCGATACACTCTGTGTCTTCCATCGTGCTTGTAGAGCATAAATTTTGATTCGTCGGAGAACATAACTTTTGACCAATCTTCAATACTCCAATTTACGTGGCTCTGGGCATATCTTAGTCTCGAAATACGATGCCCACGCTCCAGTTTAGGGCCGTTTGCAGGTCTAAGGGGTTTTAAGTTAGATTCAGCAAGCCGACGTCTTACTGTCCATGCACTTGGGTTACTTCCTCCGAGGCGTCGAAACTGATTGGTGAGTTCAGTTCCTGTGAGAAAGCGATTTCGAAGCATGGTGTTCACCAAGTATCGGTCTTCTCGTGCTGTGGTACACCTGGTTCTGCCCGTTCCTGGTCTGCGTAGGTTAGAACCAGTTTCTTCGTAACGTCGGAGAACTCTTTGTACTGTTGACAGCGACACACCGACAGTCCTGGCTGTATCGCGCTGACTCCGGCCGGTTTCCAGCATTGTAAGTATTCTGGTGCATTCTTCAGGCGTAAGCGACATAATTTCAGCTTGAATAATGAATATAGAGCACTATCAACATGGTTTATGTACCCACATAAATGACAGATTACAAACAAAAGCAAAACCAAATGCTGTAATTTCGTAGTTCCATCTTCGAAAGTGGCCCTTTTTCAAATTTGATTTTTTTATGATATAACTTTACAATAACTAAGAAGTTTTAATACCTTCATTTAAGGAGTATTACATTGTCTATTAAATACAATTTATTGCATTAACCTAGCATTTTTAGTTTCCGAGATTTTTAGGATTCTTTAAGTGACCCGGATTCATTGCTCTCGAGTGTAGTTGAAAATTCCTAGTGTTCTGGGATGCATTGATGGAAGACTTGTTTCCATGGTCAGCCCAGTCATTTACTACTGGGCTGACCATGGAAACAAGTCTTCCATCAATGCATCCCACACCACTAGGAATTTTCAACTAGTTATAAATGCTACTTTAATAATACTGCAGAAAAGGATATCATGCCCGTAACATGCAACTGGTAATCGAATCCTTTGTTTTTAACAATAGTGAAATACAAGAACACTTTATTAGCTGGATTAGTACTTATTTTCAATTATTTTTAGCAATCTATACTTGTTGTTTTATGACCTAAATTAAAATTTTTATACAACTATTTATATAAATTCAAGGTGATTCAGACTATGCACAGCTGCCTTTTTGATGACCCCAGTCTCTGAACCTTTGGAAGGAAGCCCTGAAAGTCTGTAAAATAAACTTCATGCTACTGCAAGAAATTCTCTCGAATGGACTGTTGGATTGCTTTAAGATCGCTTGCAGTGCTCACTGGTGCATAGAGTCCTTCATTACCACCCAGAAATGGTGGCAAAAATAGATGTAGCATGTGAAACTGCAAGCAGAAAACGACTTCGTGTCTCCAGAACAGGCAGGTCAACATAGACTCTGTCGCTGACTTAGATCTTGCTATGGGGCAAAGGGCTCTTAGTGATTTATTAAACACCTTATGGCGCTCTTGTCCGTTGGCATCATAAACTTTAACAATAAAGACGTAGTATGAAAAATAATTTTACCTGAGGCGACTAGTCATTCTGGGATTGAAGTGATGGGCGCAGTGCAGTTCGTCACTTGTGATGAAATGCATCTGTTATAGGCCGAGGATACCGCTTAACAACAGGTGGGCCTCGCGCTTGTTCATTCACAAAAACATAAAAAAAAAAAAATTTAACTGGCCACGTTGCGACTCGACTAGTTCATTTTTGAACAGCACCACTTCATCATCAATACCATCAATTATTGAAGGTATGTTCACTTATAAATACAATATAGCTACTGCTAAATCATAAAAATACTTTATATTCACAGTGCACACAAATAAGTTTCATTTAAAAATCACGAAGTATAGTATTTTTTTCAATGAATAGGTTTGTGAGAATCACATTGAGCAACAATATTATTATTTACTAGGAATGCATCAAAACAATAGGAAACTTATGAAATTTAAGAACGAGTATGATGTATGATGATTTCCTGGTGTATACAATTAAGTGTTCTCTCTCTCTATGATGATAATTGTTAGTTTCTGTATTTTAATGAAAGCACTACGCTATGCCCCAGTATTGTAGTAATAAAAAAATAAAATAAACTTTTGCTGCAGACTATGACGACTCAGTGAAGGATCCTGACTACGAATTAGTTTAAGAGCAACGAAGAATTGAGAGTTCTAGTGAAGGTGATGACAAACAAATATAATGAAAAATACGATTTTGAATGAAGAAATAGATAACACAGCTAAACAAATGATGACAGGAAATGACGACAGAATGAGACTAGAAACGCTGGATGCCATTGCAAGCATCGTGTCCACAAGAAGGAAGAGAAACACCAACATTTGTATCTGAAAATAGATATCCGACTGTAGACGTACAGGTGAGCACCAATGAATAAATAACACCTGCTAAAAAGCAACAAAAAGGCCATTTAATGAAGCAATCGCACGTAAAAACCAACTACCGCCTGCAGATGTACAGTTGTGAGTATGTGATGTTGACTGGTAGGCCCAGGCTGAACCAGGTACCATTTAACTATTATATGTAGGCGTTGAGTTGTCGTCACACTTAATTTTCATTTAAGTATTATGCGTGGGCGTTGAGTTGTCGTCTGACCTAATTATCATTTAACTGTAATATGTATTTCACGTCATAATTTAAGTAAGGAACGTTTAATTCGACCAGACGTCACCTACAATTACCGTCCCATAACTTTTAACCATCACATTTCAAATTATTATCTATAGTGTTAACTTTTTATGTAACCTATAACCGTTTGTTCAAATTTAAACTTACGATGTAAACTATTCCACAACTTTTGACCATTTGTAATCGATAACTTTAAGAGTTTTAATTTAATTTAAACGAGTGTAACTGGTATCTTATTATTAACCACCACTGCATAGTTATTTGACTTCAATCAAGAAATAAAGCCCAAATTGATGAATTGGTTGGTTTTATTACTAGCATGTTAAGAGTTCGACGTAATCCCCTAAGACCCCTTGGAAAACATACTTTGGCGGGAAAAAACCTTGACAATACGTAACCATAGCCCGTAAGAAACCAGTTTCGTTGATTATGTATGGTTTCCTGCCTTTAAGAATTCAATTTATTTCAACTTGTTTCAAACCACATTTGGTAAAAAGATATTTAAACGAGATTTTGTGTTGCTAGCATTAAGAAGTAGGTAAATAATTAGCAACAAACTGTTTAGACAGGGATTTTAAGTTCATCAAAGAGATTGCCATCATTCGTTTTTATTTTACAACACTTATTGTCAGCCAGTAATTAGTGCATGGAAAATCACAACTTTATGTTATTACAAATTAATATAGATTCTGATCAAAAATAATGTGGTACGATTGGATATGTTATTTATCATACGAATGAATGTTTTAGATTTCAATATGAGGAGTGTGTCGATCCAGCACCGGCCACATCTACAAGTGCCAATTTTCAAGATGACTCAAAAATAAAAGATACTTAAAAGGTTATCAAAAGAAAATTGCAAATACCTGAAGAGATACGCCAAGAAAAAAAAACTTAGCACGTGACCTTAAAGAAGAAACCAGAGGCCGTTGCAAATCTTAGAAAGAAAAGTGCTGTCCGGCAAACAAACAGTTGTCTAATGAAATAAAACACTAAGTTATCGGACTATTTCAGAACTACAATTCAAACCCTTGATATCATATGAAGATGATGGCATATTAAACACAATTGATAGCGGTAAGAAAAAATTCCTTAAAGGGTTTTAGGTTGTAGTAGGAAAAAGTAAAAAAAAAATCTTAAGAAACTTTATTAGTCCACGTGGTTATTCTTACGTAAGAGAACAATTTAATACTTGCCTTCCACACCCGCAAACATTGGTTAGTTAGTATCGATCAGTTGGCAAGCCCGGATTTACCTTAGGCATTGCATGCGAATATATTTACCAGATACATTTACTTATGACTTTATGTGTGCCTTTCATTTAATTAAATGTCTATAAAATGTTTAACATCTCGAAAATCACACTTTTACTGAACATATTTTTTTTGTTTGGTTTGGTTAGTCGTGACCCCCTTCGCCCGCAGGTAAATTATTATCTTCTTATTACTGAACAACCATATATGCATATAGTTATAAAAAAACTCTAAATAAGAAAAAAATTGAGAATATCAATTTATTTTTTAATGGAATGTTCGATTATTTAAGTAGTCTTTAACTGGAATATGGGCAAAATGTTATTCAAAGTAAAAGGAATAATTAAATTAATCTTTATTCGGAACTTCAACATATTAAAAAAAGCAGATGAAAACGATGATACTCGCGAAAGTTTTAGATAAAAAACTGTGTTGCGAATATCTGCGCTGCTATAATAATGCGGTTTTAATAATAATTCTTCAGCAGCACAGTTTCGAGCCGCGTACAAAAGATTATAGACCAGGGTAGACAATTACTGAAACCAAAAAAAAAATAATAGTATGATGAAACCCGATGCAAAAGGAAGAGAATATAACAAAATGAAAGGAAAAATAATTTACGGGCGATCCGAGGTCGGAAAGTGTAAGGAGGTGAGTTTTTAAAGGTTTCCGGAAAAACTACAAAACCTATGGAAAAAAAATTATATGACAAGGTTGTTGGTAATAAAAAGATCTACAACTTTTGTATTAACTAACACTTTTTGTGTGATATATTCACATAACAATGTTATGTGAATTTTATGTGAAAACAAATTTGACGTCCGTTGACGCAGTCAAGTAAAAATTGTATCACATAGAAATAAAATTAAAAAATTTATTAGCGCCCTTTATATATGCCCTATTGGCTATATGATGAGCCCCTGTTGCAATATTGAACAAATGCAGCTATTATTCCGTGCGCAGTTTGTTTATTTATTTTTTGTCTCTTTGACGTTGGAGACGATGCGCTGTATCCGTGGAGACCATGGCGCCAAGCCATGGTGTGAAGGTGGTGCGTAGCTGAGTTTCTAAGCGTGTTGATGCGCATGTGCTCATCTCGTCAACATCCGAAGAAAGCCAACCAGTGAAGAAGTCATCCTGACATTTTAAATATTCTATGCTTTGGACTATTTTACTAGTTGTTTTTCTAATTTGCTTATTGTAGTATTATTGTCTTATTGCATACATTTCCAATAAGAAGATATTCTAACGTTTTGAGTAAAGGTCTGAAAGCCCACAAGCGCCTGATGAAATGCGATCGTCGCGAGGATGTAAAGATTGCTAATAAAAAATAAATACAAGTAATCACAATTATGTTTAATAATAAAGGCCTGCTCTTTCCGGCATTCTGGAAGTTGGAAAAGATGATGAGGCGATCTCTGAATATCCTGTGCTCATCCCACATATAAAATTATTTCGCGTATAATAGATTATTTACCATTTACAGAACAATACGTAGTTTGTCAATGAATTTGTAATCAGCCCTTCTGGTTTTCAAGATATTCCTTTTATATTGACCAGGCTCATTTTGAAATCCTATTTAATAACTGTTCCAGGTCAGGTAATTGTAGTAACTCATTTAAAAATAATCCTGTATGAAAATCTGAGAGATTAGCATTTGCATTTTCCTCTTTGCAATTGTATACTTTAATTAGGCTTTAGAGTTATATATAGAAAATATTATTGAACAATAAAGTGAGGTTAGGAAAAAGAAAGAGAAAGCACATACGAGCGAGCGAGAAGAAAGACAAAAGTAACGGAAGAGCTTGTTTATATACCCCTCATTCACCGACGTTCGAGACAGACCTCGTTGACACTCGCACTAGAAGTATGTGCACTTCTGTTTCGCGTTCAAAAATGTTTTTCCAAGTAAAGGCAATAGGATCCTAATAAGGAGTCCTAACAAAACCGAGCCATTTAAGCAACTTTCCTGAAGGACTGAGAGCGCTTAAACTTGGCCGGCGCCACGCAGTCTCTCCCGCTAAAATTTGAGAAGACGGATGCGGCCCGTCAATATTGCGGCCAAGGCGTCAAGCTAACAAGAAGCATTCCGATGGATCATGGAAGACAGTTTTGAAAAAGATGATGAATGGCCAATTCAAACGACAGGAGGGTCGTCTCTCATACACAAAGGTACATTTGCTCTAAATTATAAACCACCATGTGCGCATAATAAAACCGTACCTTCCCCGCGCGTACGAATAAGCTATAGTGAACGGCATACAAGGACTCGTAGTATAGGCATGTAAACTTCAGATAATAAATATGTTTTGTTAAAATGATTAAACGTAGTTTCCGTCAGAGTTGCCCTTAACGAAATAATGCTTTGTTAAGGGCCCCATTAGTAGCCATAACCTAACCGCCTAACGATAGGGTTATCGTCAGACTGCCTGTTCATAAGGACCTCGCTGCTGCCCGCTGACTATCCTGGAGCAACATTAAGTAAGTATTTTTCAGGGAGTTGCTTGTAAACAACAGCACCCTAGTTACACACTAACGTAAACTCATACGACATTATTTAAAATAATGTGCAATATGCCTCAGCGATGCACCCAAATTGAGGAAGCTACTCAAGCGATTGTGTCACAAAACAATTTGGTAAGATGTTTGGAATGTTTCAATGAACTCCTCTTCAAAGGGGAAAGAGTTACAGCACGGCGTTTTTTTTTACCCTAGTTTTTTTCTACTAGTTTTAGTCTTGGGTTTTTTTTTACTACGTAGATTCCTCTACGTAATGGTTCGTACCTAGTTTGTTATCTGGGTTGGAAGTTTTGAAGACTTTGTTATGCAAAATAGTAGTAGTAATAAGTAATGTAGTTAAGGTCCTTCTGACCAAAGTTCACCGCAGAACTATTCTAAATTTATTCAAAAATAAGTGTGGTGTCATGGTACTATTGTACCAATAATTTATTAATAAATTCATAATTTCAACTTCTTCAGAAACAATAAAAGAAATACATTTGAAAAAAAGTCAAAATCATTTATTCAATTAAGGCGTCTACGACGCTCTTATGAAGGTCAATTACAAATTTTAGTATTGAAATATTCTTTTCATTCAATACTAACATTTTTAATATTTTTTTGTTGGTTGGTTAGTTCCTTTTGTATTATCCAGACCCCACAGGCTAGGTTTGCTTAGTAGGTTTGTTAGAAACATACTCGAATGAAAGAGCTCTTAGAGCCCCTTTTTTATTTTTTTTATATTACACCGCCGTAGGGTGCCAACAAGGTGATCCTCTAGGCCCAGCTATTTTTAGCCTCGTCATACACCCAGTAATACAACGTCTCCAATCCAAGCTAAACGTTTGGTACTTTAGGTGGTGACGCAAACACCTTATACAATGACTTACAGTTTTTAATATCAGAATTCAAAACAATTAGTCTGGAATTCAATTTATCAAAATGTGAAATTTATATTCCAGATAATTTGGCACCAGAAATAAAAATACAACAGCTCGCTCCGTTTGTTAGGCTCACCTATTTTGAATAAATCGTTCAAACTTTTATCAAATAAGAAATTCAAAATTTTCATAAATGCTCGGACCGCCTTTCCAAAATTAACGCACACATGGCTTTTACAATCATTAAATTCTGTTTTTTTTTATACCCCAATTCACATATCTGTTGAGATGTTGTCAGCTCTGGCAACATCCTTTGCTACTCGAACACTTGGACGCGACCATCAAAAATGCTTTGGGTCTAATTTTAAATGTAAATTTATTAGATAGGGAGTGGCTGCAGGCTTCTCTTCGGTGTCCATGAGTGCCCTAGGCATCCGCTCCACCTCGGGTGTTGCTCTCCCTGCTTTCCTTTCCTCTGTTCATAGCAATAAAATTTTAGTTGAAAAAATTCTCGGCACTAGCATTGATAATGTGAGTCTGAGTATTGAACATATGAACGAGGCTAGGGAAGCTTGGACAGTAATATGCCCAAACACTGATTTCCCTAAAAGTACATCTTCTCAGAAGCTATGGGACCGGCCGATCTGGGAGCAAGTGCGGAATAAACTTTTAAATACGTGCTCCAGTTCTACAGATCGTGCCCGGCTTTTAGCAGTTTTTGAGTGGGAATCAGGTTTGTGGCTACAGGCCCTCCTTTGCCGAACACCGGAACACTAATCGATTCCTCCACTTTTAGGATTGCTAACTCCCTCCGCTTGGGTGCATCGTGCTGTGCTCCTCACTGCTGCCATTGTGGCAGTAGCCTCGACCAACTCGTTCACCACGGCCTGTCCTGAGAAGCACCGAAAGAATTCCCCGCCACGCCGGACTTAATGACATTATTCTCCGGGCTCTTACCACTGCCAACTGCGCTGCCATCTTGGAACCTAGTGGCCTTGTACGTGGCGATGGTAAGAAGCCGGACGGCATGACTTTGATTCCGTGGAGGATGGGACGTTACCTGTGTCGATACCTTAGCACCTTCTCATCTTCCCGCAACCCAAAAAGTGGCCGGTGCGGCGGCTGAACTAGCAGAAGGCCTCAAAAGGCGCAACCATAGTAATCTCAGTAGTTATTACAAGTTTGTGCCTTTTGGGGTCGAAACGCTGGGACCGTGGGGACCGAGCGCCAAACTATTATTCAAAGACGTCTCAAAACGTCTGGTCGACGCTACTTGTGACCACAATGCTGGCATATACTTTGCACTGAGGCCAGCATTTTGGGAACACTGCCTAATGGTAGCGGAATATTGGATTAGTTTTGTAGTAAGTTTAAGTTTTTTAGTTAAATATGTAAATTTTACTCGTGTCATAGTTATTTTCAAACTATTCTTGTTAATTTAATTTATTATATCAATAAAAAACATGATATATACAATGTTATAGGTTTTTTATTTTTATCTTATGCAAAAAATCTTTTCTATTAACTAAATTTGGTGAAAACTTTCCTTTTTATGTCCCAAACACACTGTATTTTTTTGATTAAAATCATTAAATTTTTTCCTGTTTTTGACTTAATATCGGAAAAGCACCTGAATTCAATCAAAAATTCTCGCCTCAAAATATCATCGTTTTTTTAAAAAGCAGGTTAGCTTTTTGTTAATTGAAATTTCTTCTTTCTAATAATGTAAAAAAATCACATTACTATGCTAAGTTGTTCTCAAAAAATGCAAAAAAAAGAAAAAACTCAAGACTTCAGAAAAAATAATCATTTTTTAAGACAACTATCGATTAATAATAAAGAATATTAAGATTAAAATGAGTCTTATATCATTTATTTATATACTTCATCAACATTAATATGTTATTTAGCAGAGAAAACAATTGAGTACAGCATGATATATGAATTAGGTGTTGGCAAACATACTACATACATTCCAAATGATTACAATAAATTGGTATTGCATAAGAATTTATTGCGTTTGTTTCAAAACCATCTATTGAGGATTGTTTTATCTGTGACTGTATGTTTTTTCTCTCTGGTTCTACTGCCCTGCTGATTAAAATGGTGCCCAAATAGTGCTTTATTATGTAAATATAATAAAGATTTAATACGCTTCCACTGCGCTAAGTGCAAAAAGTTTGCTATGTGCCGTCGATAATAAGTATTACTACTAAAGTAAATTATGCACCTATACGTAAAGTAATAGAAAAGTTGAGATTTTACAAGAAGAAAAATATAGCGGATGAAGCGATGAGAAAAATGCTGCCGCAATTCACAGGCACGAATTTTAGCACATGGATATTTAGAATGAAACGCATTATGAAAGAGAAAGAGTGCAAAGAAACTATAGAAGATAATATAAAGTCGGAGATCGCAAATACTGAAGATTTGAGAAAAAAGGATGCGAAAGCGAGCAGCTTAATAGTATACAGACTAAGCGACGAGTACTTGAAAAACGTGAGAGATGCAAAAAGTGCAAGGGAAATGGTAGAAAACTTGAAGAAGGTATTTGAAAGGAAGAGTACAATATCTGCATTATACTAAAGAAAATTTGATGCCAATATGAAATTGTGTGACCACTTCAACGACTTTGACACATTGATCAGACAATTAGAGGAAACTGGAGGTTCAATGGGATAGCAAGATAAGGTGTGTCATCTATTGTTCACCATGCCTGAAACTATAATACGACGATGCTGCTCTGGAAACGACCAATATGGAACTCACGACGGAATACGTCAAAGGTAAATTGTTGGATGCGGAGTTGAAAACTCAGAGTTACCCGGTAGTATCAGAAGATGCCCACAGTTTTTAAACCTGTTTTAAATGTGGTAAAAATGGGCACAAAGCCTACCAATGTAAGAAACCAGAACGTCGAAACACAAGAGAACGAGGCTACTCAAGAGGCACAAGGAGGAGAGGTCGAGGTTTCAACTCAAGATCAAATGGAACGCCGTCACAGACTATTAGAATGGCGCAGACTGAAGATGAAGACAAGGTAATGATGTTACCAGCGTTCAGTGTAAGTGACTTTGATAATAAAATAGATGATTGTGTTCAATTAATTGTTGACTCAGGAGCTACCGAACATTTAATAATGTCTCAATACTTACCATATATGACTAATATAACTGATTTAGAAAAGGAAGTTAAAATCTTTGTAGCAAATGGTCAATATTTAAAAAGTAATAAAAGAGGCAAATTAAGATTAAAATATAAAAATATTGTAATGGAACTAGAAGGACTAATTATTTCAGGATTGTCACATAAATTATTATCAGTCAGAAAATTACTTGCGAAAGGATTTAAAGTACAATTTTATAATAATAGTGTATCTATTTCTAATTCAAAAGGTAAGGTCATAGGGCAAAATAAAAGTAGATTATATGTTATAGACACAAAATTAATAGATGAAAAATGTTTTATTACAAAGGATGTTTGGCATAAGTGAGTAGGTTATGCCAACAGGAAAACGCTAAAAATGATGCATCTTCCATATAGCCACAAACCACGCAAGCCATGTATGAAAGGTAAGTCCACTAGATTACCATTTTACCTTACTCCAAAACCACGTACCCAATATATTGTGGAATTGATACATACTGACATATCTGGACCGGTAAGCACTCCTACATCTAAGGATAAGATATATTATCAGACAATCATAGATGATTACACACATTATTGTGAGGTATACCTACTGAAAAGGAAAAGCGAAGCAACTGATACGACTTATATAATATGTCAATAGAATGGAACGACAAACAGGAAATAAAGTTAAGAAAATAAGAAGCGATAATAGTGGTGATATAAAAAATTAAAAGCTTTATAAATTTTGCAGAGACCAAGGAATTATTCAGCAGTTCACTACACCATATAGTCCACAGTCGAATGGGGTTGCAGAAAGAATGAATCGCAACATCTACAACAGAGCAAGAACACTATTTTAATATCGATAGGTTCGCAATAACGCCTGCTATGCGGATAACATTACAAAATCACAAAAAACCACGTACCCAATATATTGTGGAATTGATACATACTGACATATCTGGACCGGTAAGCACTCCTACATCTAAGGATAAGATATATTATCAGACAATCATAGATGATTACACACATTATTGTGAGGTATACCTACTGAAAAGGAAAAGCGAAGCAACTGATAGACTTATATAATATGTCAATAGAATGGAACGACAAACAGGAAATAAAGTTAAGAAAATAAGAAGCGATAATAGTGGTGAGTTAAAAAATTAAAAGCTTTATAAATTTTGCAGAGACCAAGGAATTATTCAGCAGTTCACTACACCATATAGTCCACAGTCGAATGGGGTTGCAGAAAGAATGAATCGCAACATCTACAACAGAGCAAGAACACTATTTTAATATCGATAGGTTCGCAATAACGCCTGCTATGCGGATTACATTACAAAATCACAAATATACGATAGGAAAAATTTAAGTCATGTGCGGGATTCGAACCCGCTTCCATCCACCCCTTGAGCCGGGGTATGCTCTAACCAATTGAGCTAACATGACATGACGCCATAACTCAAATCTTTCCTATCATTCTTTAACCATTGTATTGGGATGGAGCGACATCTATAGTACCACTTGCGTTAACGTCAGCCAGACCAATCTGTAACCAATAACTTCTGAGTACGAATACATTTTCTCATTTTCATGATTAAATTCCAAAGTATTTTTGTCGGTTTGCCCTTGTTTCATGCAACAGCGAATCAAGGACCGGCGGGTTTTATTGCATAGTTGTCTTAGCAGTTTCCGTGGGAATGCAATATAACAAAATTTCGCGCGAGTCACGGTGTAAACAAGTTTTTTATTTTAAACTTAGATGTTTATTTTATACATACGGCCACCAGCTGAAAGTATATATTATTGCGCCTATATTATTAGCTTGAATCCACTGTTTAAATAAATGATATTAGAAGGTGAATTTATTGATAAGCCACACATTTGGTTGATCTCGATAGTCTACAACTAAAGATATAATACTGCTATGTGCTATTAGAGAAATACGAGGTGATTCAATTTCATCCTAAAAACAAAAAGAAACCTTGCTTTTGGCACACTGCCCAAAAAAATGTCCGGGCCTTATATACATGTTTTTTTTTATATTTTGTGTAGGTATAAACTTTAGAATGATATAATTTCATCTAAGACTATTTACCATAATTAGTAACTTCTGTGACGCATAAAAAGAGGACCTTAGTAAAGTGAATAAAATAACAGATTTGGCATAAACCCTGTATACTATATATACGATATGTATCTACTGTACTTGATAGTGCAACTTTTAAATCCTTATCAATTGGATATGCAACTTGTTGACAAGTATTCTCCAGTATGTCTGGAGTATACATTAAAAAGATTACAAAATGACAAATATACGAGAGGAAAATTTTAATTCATGTGCGGGGAAAAAAATCCGCTAGTATATTTGTAATTTTGTAATATAATCCGCATAGCAGGTGTTATTGCAAACATAACAATATTAAATATATTTAGAAAATATGAAAAAATACATCCTTTAAAAACAAGTCTCTTATTATCAGATAAAGTGAACGGCGCCAAAAATAGCAACAAACCAGCTTTCCACCTGCAAAAGTATTTTGATAAAACTGACAAAAAGGCTTAAAAGATCAATTCACAACGTTGAATATGATATGACACATTAATACATGTGATATAACTACAAATAACTTGTTATGGAAATGCCAAAACAAAATAACAATGCAGACGAACTAAACAAAATGAACGCAGGGCTTTGTAGTACACAAACAAGACCAATTTTGCGATTGGTTTTATACTTGTCAATGATGACGCAACCTTATAATTTTAATATTGTTAAGTTTGCAATAACGCCTGCTATGCGGATTACATTACGAAATCGAAAGGTTCGAATCCCGCACATGACTTAAATTTTTCCTATCGTATATTTGTGATTTTGTAAAGAACACTATTGATTAAAACAGAATTACCAAAAATGCGATGTGGTGAAGCGGTAAAATGTGCTGTCTATCAAATTAATAGATTTCCATCTGATGCTATCAATTTTTTTTTTAACACCATCTGAAAAGATGATTGAAAACAAAGATTTGACAAAACTAAAGGTATTCGGATCAAAAGCTTGGGTACATATATTACTAAAACAGGATTAACTACTAGAAAGAGCAAAATAGATGCGATTTGTGGGATATAGCTTAAATAGATATCGTTTATAGCATGCTGAAACAAATGATATAATAATATCTGATATCTGTGAGATTTGACGAGACTCAAATAAAATACAAAGAGATGAAGAACAAAGTCCATGGTGAATGGGAAGGACAACTAGAAGACGAGTTAGAGCAAAAAGAAAATGTGAAGAAAGACCAAGAAGATAACCTGAAAAAGAAAAAAAACATGATCAGAATGGAGAAAATATACAGAAATATCGAATAAAAGGAAAAGAAAGCAGGGAAGAACTAAAGAAGAAAATGAGGTAACTGAACAAATAGATCAAGAAAGTGGAAATGAAGATAATACAAAAGAAGTAAAATACTATACAACAAGGTCAGGAAGAAATGTGCACAAACCAAAGAATATTGCAGAGGACTATGAGTTGTATACAGCATACTGTCTATTGTCAGGAGATCCTCAAGAATATAGACTGGGAAAATGCAATACAGAAAGAATTAAGCTCACAGATAATATTACAAACATGGGAAGAAGCTACATTACCTAGAGGAAGTAAAGCGATAGATACTAAGTGGATATTCAGATCAAAGCAAGATGGTACCAAGAAAGCGAGGCTAATGGTTTTCAACTACATAGTAATGATAACCATTATGATCCAGTAGTCAAACTATCAACTATAAGATTGATGATGAGCTGAAGCAGTCTAAAATTATCTAACACTTAAACAATCTATATATATATATATATATATATATATATATAATGTCCTATAGGAATGAATATAAGTGAAAGAAAGGTCTTAAAATTAAATAAACGGTCAAGCGCGTGTCGGGCCACGCGCAATGTAGGGTTCCGTAGTAGCCCGTTATCATAATAAAGAATAATTCTGTTGTTCTTTTTCATTTATCTCTCTACCTATAATAATAAATATATTGTTCACCGCCATCCCTTTTCAAAACTTGCGAGGAGCCAGTATATGTATATATGTTTCAATGTATTGGTTCAATTTTGAATTGTTACTAAATTGTATATATAAAAGAAAAAATATAGATGTGTTACAGATTATCTAAAGCCAGGAAGGACCTGGCTTTTGAGATACAGGCCACCAGCCTAGTTTTAGAGTCATAGACTCATCATAAATGTATCACAATAAGGAGGAATAAAATTAATTTGTATTTGTATAAAACTATTTGTTTTTGTCTTAGGAGTAAATTATTTTTAATAAAATACACTAAAAATCTGCCCAGATCCTTTTGGAATTTTAAGTGGTCTTGATAAGTATTTATAGAATGATACATTTTCAGGTCATCGGCATGTAATAGCAATTTAAAAAACTTAAAATATTTTTTAGTAAACACACTGTTTGTTTGTTTGTTATTGTCTACGTTTTAAAAGCCCTAAAAAGGCCCTATACGGATTAAAAGAAGCGCCCAAATACTGGAATCAAATAATTCACGACATCATATCTAAGAAAGGATCAATCAAAGCATGATTCATGTTAATATGGAAAAGGAAATACATGGATTCTACTATATGTCGATGACATTCTACATCTGGGAGATGACGCTGAGATGATAAAAGCTTTAGAATCGAAATTTAAAGTGAAGAACTTGGGAGAAGTACATCAATATTTAGGACTAGAAATAACAAGGATAAAAGAACACACTGGAAGTAAGACAAAGTGAAATGATTAAAAGACTTTTAGATAAATTTCAAACGCAAGAATGCAAAGCATGTAAAACTCCAATGGAAGTCAACTTTAATGCAAACACTGAATCTGAAGTGATTAAAGTACCATTCAAGGAATTAATAGGTTCGTTATTGTACATTGCAATGAAAAGTAGACCAGACATTACTTATGCTGTAGCCTATTTGAGCAGATTTTTAGATAAGCCTACTCAGGAATTATGGTTGGCAGGTAAGAGAGTGTTACGTTACCTCAAGGGAACAACCAGACAGGGGCGCCCACCTCGGTTCCTGCCGATTTCACCAATTTCAGAATCTGGTCACCAATTACACACACGTTAAGGTTACCGTGGACAACCACACCTACTAATAGAACTTAGTTAAGTATTTTTAAAATTATATTGTATATTATATTATTAAATATTATATAAATTATTGTATAAGTCTAATAATGTCTTAAATTGTAGGGTATGATTATGAAATTATTAAATGTTAACTAATCTATTATTATAAGAACTATTTAATAAATCGCAATTATAATGAATAATGTAGTAAATAATAATTTTACATAACTTTTTCTATTAACATAATTATAAGTTAATGTGATCTAATTTAATAAAATAAAACTAAACTAAAGTAAAAGCAAGCATTTTGCAAATGGTACAAATAAGGGTTATGAAACCATACAATTTACTTATGTTTAATCAAGTATACAAATTCCCCAATTATGTACTACTAAATCACTAATTGTTTAAGTATTCGTAATATCTGTACAACCGAGGAGAGGGCATATCTCCATATTTATAATATAATATTATGTTAGACTCAACGAATGTTTTAAAATTATCTATAAGGCCCAGTCAAACCAAGGAGAGGTGAATATCTCTAGTAAATTATATTATGAACACAACTAAAAAGGTTTTTGTATATGTAAGCCCAAATGGGCGCAACATTTTTTAATGGTGATAATCGATTTATGACCGTTTCATAAATTCCGCAACTTAGGAGAGGAAAATATATATTTCTCATCAAAATTATATAATATACATAGCAAAGTAGGTAAAATAGTCTGCAGTTTAGTTAGGCAGAGGAAGCTAGCCACAGCAATCTGAGGCGTGCCTTCCACTAGGCATGGTTTGCTGATGGCTTATCAGTTTGAGATTGTGCTCAGGCTGATTAAGAACGGAGGCAGGGTTGTGCATGGTATAATTAGAAAAAATATATGTATATATTTTATAAAGTATTGTAAATAGTCATTTTCGATTAGCAATAAATTATTTTAAGAGTATGTAAAATAGCTTTGTAAGTTCATGGAGGTTACAAATCCATATGGAAACGTAGATCTTGCTATATATATGTAATTATTTTTAAGAAAGTAAGTTCCTTATTAATTTAAGTGAGCTGTAAGTTCGTTCGTAATACGATATTGAGGTAACAAAAAAAAAACTTAAGTAAAATAATAATATGGAACAAATACATATACAGATTATAAGGGTACCCCATTTTAAATAGGGGTAGTAAACATAGAGGGAGGATGGTTTTAGTCCGTAAGTCGTCAGGCAACTAACGGAGTCGAACATAACCAGGAGGTTGGCGCTTGGATCAAGGATACAAGCAGCAACGCCCTGGTATCCATGAGGATTTCCTCCTCCATACTGAAATAAAAAACCACACAGGGGTTGTTATATAGATAGATAGATAGATAGATAGATAGATAGATAGATAGATAGATAGAAACACTTTATTGAAACACCTTAAATATAAAAAATTGTTAAAACAGAAACACGATGCAAAATAAGGTAACAATTGGCGGTCTTATCGCTGAAAGCGATCTCTTCCAGACAACCATTTGAGGAAGAGACATAACTGAAGAGAACCAAGGGATGGCGTTTATCTAGATTATAAAATAGTACTTACAATGACACATAATTTCTAAAATACTACACACATTAAAATAGATAAAATAATATATATAGGTATATAAATATATCTAATATATACACGTATACAACATATATACATTTAAGTATACACATTAATAATAATAAATACATAAGCATATAAAATATTATATATATATATATATAATAAACATACATAATTACATACAACTTAATCAATAAACATAATATATAAATAATGAATGATGTTATCAGTAGTATAAGACTCATATTAACAATGGAACAACGAATTTTAAAATTAAAATAAATAAATTATAGGGAGCTAACGAGTTTCAAGATAAAAGGCTTTCACACGCTCTTTAAAAACAGCTAGTGACTGAGCACGCTTAATTTCAAGAGGCAGTGCGTTCCATAGTCTAACGGCTTCAACAGTGAAGGAGTGATCATAAAACGAACTGTAGTGTGAGGGCATATTGAGCATAAGATTTTCCGATGACCTAAGATTACGCACATGAGAGGTGCTGCAATATTCGAAACGCTCTTGAAGGTAATGGGGGGATGTGGGATTGAATAAAACGTTATACAGAAGAGAGAGAATATGAGTATTCCGGCGATGACGAATGGGTAGCCACTTGAGCTTAGTGCGAAATTCAGAAACATGGTCGTATTTGCGCAAGCCAAATATAAACCGTATTGAGAAGTTTTGAAGGCGCTCAAGTTTATTTAAAAGGTCCTCCCTGAGGTCTAAGTAACAGGCGTCTGCATAATCTAAAATAGGGAGTAAGAGTGACTGTGCAAGCGCAACTTTAGTAGCAGTTGGTAAGAAATTTCTTATTCTTCTGAGAGATCCTGCAGAGGCAAATGTCTTGCGACTGACGGCTTCGATTTGCGGGATCCATGTTAGGCATTGGTCAAAAATAACTCCAAAATTAGTGACTGTTTTACTATAAGGAATTTGTACTCCTTCAAATACAACTGGAGTCAGAGTGTTCCAGTCTACGTTACAGATGGTTCGTGAACTACCGATAATTATAAGTTGTGTTTTTAGTGGATTTACTTTTAGACCATAGGCTTTGCTCCAGTCTGATATGTGTTGTAGGTCATTATTAATGGCATCAACGGCTTCTGCTAAATTATTCAGTGAGGCCTGCGAGTATATTTGGAGATCGTCTGCATAGAGATGGTAGGAAGAAGTAATACTTTGGGATATTGAATTTATAAAAAATGCAAAAAGAAGAGGAGATAATACGCCGCCTTGAGGTACGCCAGCAGTTATGTTACACCAAGAAGAAAATTTCTCATCCAGGCGAACCCGCTGCCGGCGCCCAGACAGATAACTGTGAAACCAGTCAATAGCCGTTGGAGATATGTTAGTAGAGCGAAGTATGGCCAAAAGGATATCGGAGTCAATGGTATTAGATGCGTTGCTAAAATCAAGCAGTGACAACACAGTCAATTTTCCGTTTTCCATTCCGAAACGGATATCATCTGTAATTTTTACGAGAGCAGTTGTTGTACTGTGACCTGGCCGAAATCCAGACTGGAAAGGATTAAGAAGATGGTTAGTGACAAGGAAGGAGTTTAATTGTTTGTGGACAAGACGCTCAAGGACTTTGGAGAGAAAAGGAAGAATGGATATGGGTCTGTACTCAGAAAAAGATTTAGGATTGTGTTTTTTTGGAAGTGGAATGATTTGTGCATCCTTCCATAATGATGGAAATGCACTATTTGAAATGGAATAGTTAAGAATGAAGCAAAGAATAGGAAGAATTATGTCCAGAATAGGGATAATCATGTTCCGACTAATGCCATCGACTCCAACTGCATTCGACGCAAGGGACAGGGCACTCTTCCTAACATCACAAGCGGTAAATTGACTAAAGAAAAATTGAGGATGGTCAGGAGTTGCAATATTAGAAAGATGTTGTAATGTTGTTACTTTATCAGATGCCAGTAAGCTACACGATAAAGAGAAATGATTATTTAGGGCATTGATATCAAGATTATTAGAGTCTGACGTTTGGCGTGATTTACCGACTCCTAACGACCTGAGGAACTTCCAAACCTTAGCTGGGTCCTCATTTTCGACAGATTTATGGATATGGCGACGTTGTGCATCTCTACACACCCTATTGCAGCGATTCCGAATCTGTGTGTACTTTTCTTTGTTAACATCGTTGGGCTCACATTTATATTTGGATTTTGCCACGGACTTTTTATGCATGAGCAGTTTGATATCATTGACAAGCCACGGTGCAGGTTGATGTTTAATCTTAATTGGTCGTAGAGGAGCATGTTTGTCGTAAAGTTGAGTAACAAGGGAATTAAAAATGGACACTTGATCATCAATGGACTCCGCATTTGTGACAGGTGACCAATCAATTTTCTTAGCATCCGCAGTGAAGAGTTCTTGGTTCATACCGCTAAAGTTGCGCTGCAGAATAATTGTAGGCTTCGGCTTAGGAGGTCTAATCTTGTAGGAAAGGAAAATCAGGTCATGATAGGAAAAAGCATCAGCAGACAACTGACCGTGCTTCGCAACATGCGACAAAGATGAGACAATTATTATATCGAGAAGGGACGGAGTGCAATTAGGAAAATAATGAGTAGCGTTAGATGGAAGAAGGTGCATATTGCTTGAATTAATTATGGATTTAAGACGGGATGAACGATGGTCATTTTTTATAAGACAAGTATTAAAGTCACCCATGATAATGGTGTGACTATATGAAGGAGAAATATCTTGTAGGATTGCTTCGAATGAGGCAAAATACTGAACATCGTTAGAAGGGCTATAATAGACTCCGAGAAGAATTTTGGTGTGAGATAGAAGTACTTCAATGAAAAGGTGTTCACCTGCATTTAGCGGTGGAGGCTGTGATGACATGCTAACAACTGAAAAGGAAATATGAGCTCGTAAGTAAATAGCTACTCCACCGCCGCGGCCGCTGGTGCGATCATTTCTAATAAGGCGAAATCCATGTAAAGGATATAAGATCGATGGGAGACATGGTTTAAGCCAAGACTCGGAGACCATTATAGCGTGAATGCTTTTATTATCAAGAGACGCCAGCATATCTGGGAAATGAGCCGGAATACTTTGGGCATTAATGTGAACAACATTAAGATTTTTTGGTTCATCAGAAAATACTGATTGCAAATTTTCATATAAAGAAGGGATACTAATAAAGCTATCGTCACTGTTGCTACCTTCAGAAGAGTTGAAGCTTATATAAGCATCACTGTTATCGTTGCTCGAAACAGACATCATACATAAAATAAATACAAATAGTATAAATTACAAAATATGATAAATAATATATAAAATTATAATTATAATATATCTAATAATCTAGGCTCTACTGATTTACCGACTCCACCCGCCGGTAGCCAGTATTAAAAATAATATTATAATATACAAACTTTACAGTTTCTAACTGGGCTAGTAGTTCTAAGAGATAATAATAACTCAAACAAAATACAAAATATCATAGAAATATACCATTGACATACCATTACACTAAAGAAAAATGCCATCGACAAAAATGACCAAATGATGAACATCAAGCTAAGGCAAAAAAAAAAAAAAACTTTTTTGGCATTACGTGATAATAAGACTTTGACATTTGGCTATGGCACATGGATATCAATCAAAGTCACGAACTAATAATTTTATTTACTTGCTCAGTGTCACGAACGAATTTAATTGTACCCTGGCAGATACTAAAGATATTTTTTTTAGAAGGGTACCGTATACCGCATTTTATATAAAACAAATGTATCGCGGGTACACTGAGCCACAATAACTTAGACATCGTTCACAAAGTTCTACAAGATATACCTGCGAGACCTCACTTTTTATGTGCAGCCCGGCGGCTCCTGGGTGCCGCTTCCTTAACCTCTTTGGCGGTTGGAACCACGGCAGGCGTGGCCTGCACATCTACCTTGTCGAGCTCCGCCATGCAAGATACCCGATGCCGCGCTCCATTGGTGCCGACAACGTAAATAGAGCCTTCACGTGTCCAGCATTTATTTACACCAAACCTCTGCCTTGCAGTCATGAATGTATCATGGCGTGACTTCGTGAGAAACTCAGATAAAGTAATGCCAGATCCTTTAAACTGAGTTTTGGCAAACCAAATCTTGCTACGCATCGTCATGTCATGCAGCTTCAAGAGGATTGGCCTTGGCTTTTCTGGTGAAGACTTGCCCATCCTGTGGCAACGACTGATTTCAGTGACTGCAAAGTCTGTCAGTTTCAAGTGCTCTACTATTGCACTCACTACAGCTGAACAAGTTTCTTCCTGCTTTTGTTCTGGAAGGCCATGCAACAGTAACATTTTCCGTCGACTGTGCATCTCCAAACAATCAGTTCTACGATCCAGGAGCTCCACTTGACCTTGCAATGCCTGAAGTGCAATCATCATGCTTGACTTGAAGAGGTTGAAATCGGCTGCCAAGCTAGTGCTAGTTGGTGTAGTAGAGGTCTTGTGCAATTCAACATTGAATTCCTCCATCTTAGCTAGGAACAACTGACGCATTTCTGACAAAGAGTGTTTTATGTCTTCCATCTTGTATAACCAGTGACTGTGGTCTTGATAAAAAAAATAGTGAAGTTGCAGTTCTCACAAAAAACAAGCTTGTAAGTAAAGGATTAAAGCTTTCCGGCGGGTAATGTACTCTTAATTTTATATACACATAAGAATTAGACTGAAATATGTATATAATATAATAATTTTGGAAATTAAAGTAAGAGAACTTTTCAATGTGTGCTTTCTTGTAACTACCCTCGGCGAGGGTAATTGTATATACAAGGACAGGTAATTTTATGAAACTTACTCAGATGCAGACTGGGCAGCTGATAAAACCGACCGCAAAAGTACAAGTGGTTGTGTTATATATCAAGGTAACAATTTAATATCATGGTTCTCTAGGAAGCAGACTTGTACCGCCCTGTCAACAGCTGAGGCTGAATATGTGGCAGGAGCTGACACGGTACGTGAACTTATACACATAAAAGGCTTACTCTCTGATTTCTCTAGTGATGAAAGTGTTTGAGCTTGATAGATTATTTGAAAATTGGCTCACTATTTATTGAAGTATTTGTTCATATTCACTTGATTGGCTTTATGCTTAAGATTTAAACAACTGGTAAAATGTGACATTCTAATTTCGTTTAAGAAATACTCTGTGGTTCTTAAGATGAAAATAAGTATTGGTTTAATTATCTGTGTATATTTTATCTGTGGTGTGAATTTAATACTGTACCTAAAGTTCTTTATTGTGAGACTATGATTAAAAATCATATATGGATTGTCATGATCACTGGAATCATTATTTGATGGTATTTATGCCATAAGTATATCTTAAAAGTAGTTTAACTGATCATGTGACACTTGTAAAGATACTTATTAAAAATAGTTTATATTATGTACTTTATTTCTATGTGTAAAAACATTGATAATTTTATTATAGTTATTGCCATATGTATAGATCTTGAAATCACACTATTGTCAAATTTAAAGAGTACTGTGTTTGTGACGGTAGTCGCTTCGTCACCTTATTTGTTCGTTCCTATAAAAGGGGTAGTGTAAAGCGAGTAGATTCACTTTCTGTCGGACCGCCGTGCCGAGCAGACCTCCAGTGGTGTTGAAATAGTATTTGACGACGAAGTGCTGCTTGATTCAGTTTCGGTCGGACCGCCGTGCCGAGCAGAGCTCCGGGGGTGTCGAAATATATTTGGAAAGTAGTCTTTAGTGACGAAGTGCTGCCCGATCAAGATGTTGTGAAGTTAAGTAATTTATTATTATCTTTTCTGATATTACATAACGACAAACCTCGTTTAAATGTAATGGTCCTTTTGGACCATTACATGGTTTGTTAAAAAGGTTATGACAATTATATATCGAATAAGAAAATATCTGTTTATGTAAACAATGACTTTATATGTTAATTAATAGTTGATAATCCAGTGAAAGTGTAAATAAAGTGTATATAGTAAGTATGTAACACATTGTTAAAAGACTTATAAAAGAATGGCCCCGAGTTTCTTGCTCGTTCTTCTCGCAGTGGCTCTATACAATTTTGTTTGCTGAACGTGGCAGTACAATGTAGAATCATTCAATATTAAAATTTCATCAAATTGAATAAATGATTTTAACTATTGACTTTGTTGTTTAAATCCAACTAACAAGCTCATTTGTTAATCGATAATCAGAGCACTATTAAATTGATTCGGAACCAAATTAATACTAAAGCATCAAACCATATTGAAATAAAATACCACTATATAAAAGATTTACAGCCTTACTTATAAACGCTACTTAAATTTTAAACATTACTTAGCCGCTGATTAGCAAAATTTCTTACTCATAAACGCTACATAACTTTATCCAGTACCTAAGTACTGCTTAAATCAGCTGTCAATTTAAACACCGTCCCACCCATGTTTAAATATTTAAGTAGCAAGATGGCGCCCATATTTCTGATCAGCTGATTTAGTTACAGACCCACCAACTTATCTGTTCAGGTGGCAGAAAAAAGAACTACAACATTCTCTCAAATTGTGACAGTTCGTAGTTGATTTCCTTGACCAGTAGCGCCCACGAAAACTGCACAGTTAAGTTGGTGGTACGATATAAAGAAAAGTATTATATTTACTTTTTAATTTCAAGATATTTAGCACTAGATACATGCTATTTGGCCATTTAGGTCATTCATAATACTTTTTAGTACAATGTTGTCAGTTTAAAATACGTTCGACCTCATTATCCATTGCTTAGCTAAACAGGTGCTATGTAGCGTTTATAAGTAAGAAATATTTAAGCATTACTTAAACACTGTTTAGTTATGCATTACTTAGCAACTACATAGCGATGTTTTTATAAGTAAGGGGGTTAATTTACAAGAAAGTTGTGTCTATTTCATATATACCCACAAATGAAAACATTTCCGACATGTTTACCAAATCATTATCTATTCAAAAACATTACTATTTTTGTATTAAACTGAATTTGATTTAAAGCACGTATGTTATCTAGCCAGACTTTGTATTCTTTTGTTTGCATTTTTTGACAACAATGTATATTTTTAAATCAGATATTTTGACGCTAGAATTTTCGAAAGTCAAAATGAATTGAAAAAAAGAATATTTTTAATTTTGTCATAAATGACAGTGTGTTTGGGACATGAAGAGGTAAGTTTACGTCAAATTTACCTGTAAAAAAGTTTGTTTTTTATAAGATAAAAATAACAACCAAAAACTTTGTTATTTGAATTTTTTACATAAATTTTCAGGTTAAATGAAAAAAGTGTTTATACAATAGTTGTAGATATTTTTGTTACCTACAAAGTTGTCGTATAACTTTTCAAACTTCCAAAGGACTTGTAGTGTTTCCGGAAATCGTCTTTTCCGGAGATAAACCGTTTTTACCCTTAAAAACTTCCGCTTCCCGACCACAGATCGCCTGTAAATTATTTTTCCTTTCACTTTTGTTATATTCTCTTCCTTTTTCAACAAGTTTCAGCCTACTATTATTTTAATCGCTTTTAACCATTTTCAAAGGCTTATGCACCGGTCTAGTAGTCGTTCATGGAGAACATTGATACAGGAAATTGCACATCTCTAGAAATTTAAGCGTTTTAACATACACTAACTCGATTTATGAAATGTCTATAGATGCTACAAACCCCCTTTTGGAACAATAAAATAATTTAGAAATCGCTTTTAAAGTCCAACTGAAAACGAGTATTTTAACATTGATCTGACTATTTTGCCGATCTTTCACGATTTACAGAATTTTCTAAGCAGATAATTATATATATTTTTGGATTTATTATTACAAAAGTAGCAAAGATGTGAAAATTGTTTGATGTAAGATTAACACTGCCTCTGAAAACAATTACAAATTAATTGTTAAAATATATAAAGGCGGTCCGGTCCGCACGATAGTTCTACTGATGTTATCGTCGTTTGTGAAATTGCTGAAAGTTTTTAGAATCAATTTAACACAATCGGGCAGTAATCTACTCACACAAAATAATCTTTTGCTACAATTAATAAATTAGTGTATTCGTCAATGTACAGGGAAAGGGTTATTTAAAGAACATGGTATTTCTTACGAGCATTATCCTTTAGATGATCATAAAGTTCTATTAATCAAAGCAATAACCATAGATGACATAAAAGTAAGTATTTTACACAGAAACATTCAATTTGATTAAAATATTGACCCTTCTATTTATAAATTCTTCTAATTATATTATCTACCTATCCTCCTAATCCTCTAATTTGCTGTGCCCGACTGGGTCCATACCAATCTCTGTTCCTATTATACTTACAAAGTTTAATTGTATGACACCTTGTACTGTATGGCTGCAATAAATATCTGAATCTTGAACTGATACCATATAAAGCGTGGGTTGCAACGTTAACAGCTCTATCGCAAAGGGTACTCACTAAATATCGACATGTCCTCAACTAACAGCTCACTACGCTCAAATAATAGAAATAGTAACAAAAAAAAAGTTATAAAGACAAATAATTACATCTGTGGATGGATGATATCATCATGTGATACGGATCTTCCGACGACGCACAGTGTACTTATACAGAAAGCCGATCAGAGTAGCCAATGTTCACTGTTGTTCCTTCTTAATCCGCCACCGAAACAGAAACCTTAACCTTAACCCCAAATAATCAAACTCAGCTAAATGACTATAACATTGCCAAATAAATCTGTATTTGCAGAATTGCAGTAATTTTACTTTTCACTTTTAAAATGTTATATTAATATGGATACCGGTATGGTTAATCAGTGCAATACCCAGCTATTCTTTCATGACTTGAATGGGTGACCGCTAGTGTCATTACTACTGAGCGTTTCCGTGCTTGGGAGGGCTCGTCAAGTCGTTGTTCCCGGTTATTGTCTTAATATGGCAGTCGTTACAGTACCATGGAAGGGCACTTTGCGAAAGAAAAATTATTAATTCTCTATTCATCCCTCCTGACAGGGCCATTGGTAGGAGGATCAGTAATAAAAACGAGATCTGTGTTATTGCGTTGTACGTAGGCAAATCGAGTTAAACTTCAAGATGGAGAAGTTTAGTACAGACACCAAGTGTGTAGGGTCAAATAGCTGGAGTAATTGGAAGTTCCAGATCAGAGTAATGTTACAAGCCCGGAAATTATTCAAATACGGTTCGGATGCTATCAAGAAGGATTGCGATATTTGGAAAAAAAGTGACAATATGGCCCAAAGCATTATTGTTATGAATGAAGATGAAATTAGCGTACCTATATTATTTTTTTGTATTGTTATGATTGCAATAACGCCTGCTATGCGGATTACATTAATCAATTGGTTAGAGCATGCCCCGGCTAAAGGAGCGGATGGACGCGGGTTCGAATCCCGCACATGACTTAAATTTTTCCTATCGTATATTTGTAATTTTGTAATGTACCTATATTATGTCAGTGTGAAAAGGGTACCTAGTAGATAGTCTCAAAACTTGGCATGAATCTTTAGGACACCAAAACTATAACTATGTAAAGAAGATACTGGATATGAAAAACAAACTGTATGAAGGTGACAGTGAAATAAATTGTGAAGGATGCTTAGAAGGAAAAATGCATAGACTACCATTACCTCAAATTGACAGTAAAGCTACTCCAGACATGTCAGCTGGTACATATGGACGTTTGTGGACCCATGGCGTCTACTTCGCTTGCTGGGGCAAAATATTTTCTTCTTATCAACGATGAGTAATCAACATTCAGACATGTTCACTTTTTTCAGAAAATAGCATAAGAGTATTCGGATAAATAAAATTATTTGTGAACACAGCAGAAAAACAAACTGGAAATAAAATTAAGATTATAAGAACAGATAACGGAACAGAGCTCATAAATAAAGATGCAAAATGGTATTTGAATGAAAAAGGAATTAGACAACAAACTTCAGTGGCATATACGCTGTAACAAAATGGTAAAACAGAGAGATAATCGTACTATTGTGGATTCAGAAAGGTCAATGCTGCTACATTCATATTAAACAGAACTGGGAAGAGCAGTGTGCTGGACAAAACATGGTAACGCCAGAAAACATAAATAAAGTTACGACTTCATATGAATAGTACACTCGAGAGCAATGAATCCGGGTCACTTAAAGAATGTTAAAAATCTCGGAAACTAAAAATGATAGGTTAATGCAATAAATTGTATTTAATAGACAATGTAATACTCCTTAAATGAAAGTAAAAAAAATATGAGTCACCATACATTTTATTAACACAAAATTACATAAAGAAAAAACTGCTGATCTCTCCTTAAAACAAAAATAGGAAACATGAAATTTTTGAACTTTATTACGATTTTCTTGAATTTTAATACTTCGTATTGCCTCCTCGTGCTTCCATTACTGCGTTTACGCGGTTTGGCATGCTGTACACCAAGTTCCTTATACGATTTTGGGGAATATTCTCCCATTCCTCTGTGAGAGCAATTTTGAGCTCACGAAGCGTGATTGGGGGAGGGTTTCGTTGTTTTACGCATCTGCCTAGCTCGTCCCAAGCATGCTCGATCGGGTTGATATCCGGGCTGCGCGCTGGCCACTCCATACGAGTAATGTTCATCTCTTGAAGGTAGTCATTCACAATCCTACCTGTATGAGGTCGGGCATTGTCATGCATAAATATAGCATCCTCACCTAAATTGACCATAAATGGACCAACGTGATCATTGAGGATTTCTTCCACATATCTTACGCTAGTTAAAGAGCCGTTTTCTATGATCACCAGCTCTGTGCGACTTTCAGAAGAAATTCCGGCCCACACAAGTACAGACACACCACCGTAGGCTACTTTTTCTTCGATGCATGCTTGCTTGAATCTTTCCCCTGGTCTTCGATACACTCTGTGTCTTCCATCGTGCTTGTAGAGCATAAATTTTGATTCGTCGGAGAACATAACTTTTGACCAATCTTCAATACTCCAATTTACGTGGCTCTGGGCATATCTTAGTCTCGAAATACGATGCCCACGCTCCAGTTTAGGGCCGTTTGCAGGTCTAAGGGGTTTTAAGTAAGATTCAGCAAGCCGACGTCTTACTGTCCATGCACTTGGGTTACTTCCTCCGAGGCGTCGAAACTGATTGGTGAGTTCAGTTCCTGTGAGAAAGCGATTTCGAAGCATGGTGTTCACCAAGTATCGGTCTTCTCGTGCTGTGGTACACCTGGTTCTGCCCGTTCCTGGTCTGCGTAGGTTAGAACCAGTTTCTTCGTAACGTCGGAGAACTCTTTGTACTGTTGACAGCGACACACCGACAGTCCTGGCTGTATCGCGCTGACTCCGGCCGGTTTCCAGCATTGTAAGTATTCTGGTGCATTCTTCAGGCGTAAGCGACATAATTTCAGCTTGAATAATGAATATAGAGCACTATCAACATGGTTTATGTACCCACATAAATGACAGATTACAAACAAAAGCAAAACCAAATGCTGTAATTTCGTAGTTCCATCTTCGAAAGTGGCCCTTTTTCAAATTTGATTTTTTTATGATATAACTTTACAATAACTAAGAAGTTTTAATACCTTCATTTAAGGAGTATTACATTGTCTATTAAATACAATTTATTGCATTAACCTAGCATTTTTAGTTTCCGAGATTTTTAGGATTCTTTAAGTGACCCGGATTCATTGCTCTCGAGTGTACATTCCTTTTCCCAATACATCCTCAACATTTTAAATGCAAGCAAAACTGCCGCCATCCGCCCTTGGTATGGAGCACTAGTGCCACCTAGCGTGAAGAAATAAAACTAATATTGGCAAATTTCGGCGGAGGGTAGACTAAACAACAAGAAGTACTTTAAATATCTCTGTATTTAATTTACATTTAAAAATTATAATAAGTGTGACAAAACAATAATATATGGTTCAAATCAAGGAATAACATACCCTGCCTGCCATTCTGTGTTATTTTCCATCAAATCACTAAAAACACATACATTTTTAACACAATTGTTTATTTCACTAAGAAAAAAAATGGATGCCACACACTTAAGTGACTCACTGCAGGATCTGATGGCTCTTTTTTACAAACGCATGGATAGCTTCGAGAGCAAGCTCCAGGGAACACCTCTGTCTTCTAGCACTGAAACATTAGCAGCCGAGTATGCAACATTCAAGAATTTTGTAGTAATGTCACTTCGGGCTCTGCAAGAGCAAATTCACTGCTTGGCCAAGGACATTGATCGACTGGAGATGAGAAGTAGGCGGAAAATCTTGCTGTTTCATGGTCTTGCTGAAGATTCACAGGAGGAAGCAGGCATAGTTGTTGCAAAAATGATAAATCATCAGCTAAAGCAGTCAACATTTTCTGTAGATGACATTAGTCGGTGCCATAGGATGGGTCGGGCAGGCAACTCTCGCAAACCTAGGCCTATTCTGTGCAAGATTCGAGATGTGGCGGTCCGTGACAAGGTATGGTCAGTGAAATCCACCCTTAAGGGAACAGGCATTACTATTTCAGAGTTCTTGACGAAGAGCAGACATAATCTTTTCATGTCGGCGCGTCAGCGTTATGGCATCTCAAAGTGCTGGACGAGGGAGGGCAATGTATATATTCTTAGCCCAGACGGGACTCGACATCGTGTAATTTGCCAGAAAGATCTCGATGCAATCCCAAAAGTGGTGTCGAAGACTGCGGCAGTGAATGAGGCCGCCTCAGCGAAGGTAGCTAGTAGCCATGCTAAAGAGGCTTCTGCCCCAGCAAAGCACAAACGAGCTGCCAGTAGGGCCAGGAAGTAAATTAGATGACTTCTTTGATGTATATTTGCAGTCGTTGACCGACTTGTGAGGTAGACTGATCAATTGTTTTTATTATTCTATGCCTATTGCTTTACTTTATACTTTTGTACTACACAACCCTCATTTTATTTATAATTTCCACTAAACGTAATAGTTTGTACGATGAATGTAAATACGTAAATATATATCAACTGTCAAGTACAACATTTAAAAGATAATTTTGATGACACTGTCAAGTCAGCCATTTGTCAGATATAACTGCTGTCATTGTCATAGGTACTGTGTAGACGAGATGAGCAAAATATCAGTGATGTGATGGGTCTATGCAGACGAGTTAGTTGAAATGACACAGACAACATATCATTTTTGTTGTTTTTACTCATTTTCGTTTATTTTGTTTGGTTTTAATTTCGTGTTTAAAAATGTTTCTTCTTATGAAAACACACAGCTGGCGGGTGGATCGTCGTCACGTCGGCTTAGCAGGAAAATTAAGCGGAATTGTCACTAGATATATTTTTATATTTTTAAGTGTTTTATTAAAATATTAATTTGATGTTTTCTTAAAATATTTTAAAAGTATTTGTTATTATTAAAAATGGATTTCCGCAAAGTAACGCCTGAATCTATTCATTATATTTATTATTATATATTTGTTATATTATTATGTCATTATCAAGCAGCGATGACGAAACTGATAACTTTTTTTCCGCATGCTCCTCAGACAGCAGTTTTTGTAGTATGCCGAGCTTGTCGGACATTATAGGTTCTATGGTGAATGATGAAGCAAAGAATTTCAATGTTTTTCACATAAACGCTCAGAGCATTCCGAAGCATTTCCCAGATATGTTGGCATCTTTTGATCATGCGAATATCCATGCCATTTTGGTTTCTGAAACCTGGCTAAAACCATGTCTTCCTACTACTCTGTACACTTTACCAGGTTTCAGACTTATTCGTAATGACCGCACAAGTAGCAAGGGTGGTGGGGTTGCCATATATCTTAAGTCCCACATACCTTTCTCCATATTGAGTATGTCAACACAGCCGCCTCCCATCAACGCAGGGGAACATCTATTTCTGGAGCTGAATATCTCGCACACTAAGATGCTACTCGGTGTCTATTATTGCCCATCCAGTCATATAAATTTTTTCTCTTCATTTGAAAAACTTCTTGAAGATTACATCCCCTTATACGACCATAACATTATTATGGGTGATTTCAACACCTGCCTGCTTAAGCTGGATTCCCGAACCCTTGCCTTTGAATCGCTTATTAGGGCGAGTAACCTGACCATTCTTCCCTTAAATGCTACGCATAACTTCCCAAACTGCACCCCCTCTCTTCTGGATCTTATGCTGGTATCATCTCTATCTCACGTTAAAAAACATGGTCAGTGTGCAGCGGACGCCTTTTCTTACCATGACTTAGTTTATCTTACATACAAAATGCGTCCGCAGAAAGCTAAGCCTAAAATTCTGATGCAGCGTAATTTTGGTGGAATTGACATGGAGTGTTTGAAAACTGATGCCCTTAATTTGGACTGGTCTGATGTTGTAAGCGGATCAACTATAGACCAAAAAGTGCATCATTTTAACTTGATCCTAACTAATCTTTACGATAAACACGCCCCTTTAAGACCCGTCAAAATGAAGCACCAACCCGCACCTTGGCTAACATCTGAAATTAAAGCTATCATGAACAAGAAGTTAGCAGCCAAGTTCAAATATAAGTGTAAACCCACTAATGACAACAAATTGAGGTATACGGAGCGTAGAAATCGCTGTAATCAGGTGTGTAGAAACGCACAACGCCGACATATTCACAATTCATTAGAAAATGATGATCCATCTAAAGTATGGAAATTTCTTAAGACATTGGGAGTTGAAAATTCACACCATAACAATACCCCTAGCACTTTTGATATTGATGCTCTCAATCAGCATTTCTCCTCTTCTGCTAAATTTGATGGGCCTACAAAAGCCGCGACATTACGTCATCTATCTTGCATTCCAAATCCTAAACATTCTTCTTTCGTCTTTAAGCAATTCACTGATTGTGATATTAAGAGAAGCATCAAATCTATTACATCTAATGCAGTTGGTAGTGATCTGATCACCCGTAAAATGATCATGCTAGTACTGGATGAGATATTGCCTGTAATCCAGTTCCTTCTTAATAGCTCTATCTCTAGCAGTACGTTCCCTTCCTCTTGGAAAGAAGCTCAGATTACTCCTATACCTAAAAAAAACAACTCTACCTCATTTTCTGATTATCGCCCTATCTCAATTCTGCCTTTCCTTTCAAAACTTCTCGAACGTCTTGTCCACCAACAACTTACTTCTTTCCTCATCAGAAACAACCTTTTAAACTCTTTTCAATCAGGATTTCGCCCGAGACACAGCACTGTTTCAGCTTTAGTCAAGATCACAGATGATCTAAGATGTGGCATGGAGAATGGGAACCTGTCAGTTTTAGCATTGCTTGACTTTAGCAACGCTTTTAACAATGTATAATTACTCATCTTGGTGTACTTTAACTGCGGGCGTGCCTCAGGGCGGCGTTTTATCACCTCTCCTCTTTTAAATTTTTATTAATTCTATATCTCATCAACTCTTCTTTCTACCACCTTTACGCAGATGACTTGCAGATCTACACTCAAGCTCCACTCAACGAGTTGCCAAATGCAATTGACATCATCAACAATGACTTACAACGTATCACCGACTGGAGTAACTTATATGGCCTAAAAGTGAATCCGGCGAAAACCCAAGTTATTATCATCGGCAGTTCACGAATGATATCTCTAATTGACTGGTTTCGCCTACCACAAGTTATTTTTGACGGAACGGCTATAACAATTAGCAATACTGTGAAAAATCTCGGAGTGATATTTGATAGCAGATTCTCATGGGGACCTCAAATTGCACAAACTAGCCGCAAAATATTTGCTTCTGCTTCTTCTCTAAGGAGGTTACAGAATTTCCTACCAATTACCACTAAAATTGCGCTTGCACAATCTCTTTTGCTGCCCATACTTGATTATGCCGACATATCATATCTAGATTTAACCCAAGATCAGCTAGATAAGCTTGAACGCTTACAAAACTTTTGTATAAGGTTCATATTTGGCCTACGAAAATATGACCATGTCTCCGACTTTCGAAAAAGGCTGAAGTGGTTGCCAATCCGTCTGCGACGGAATGCTCATATCCTATCTTTGCTTTACAATATTCTCTTCATTCCAAGTACTCCTCCCTATCTCAAAGAGCGTTTTGAATTCTTACATCACTCACACTCCCTATCCTTAAGATCTTCTGAGACCCTTCTACTGAAAATGCCTCCCCATACTTCACAGTTCTACGACAAGTCCTTCACAGTCCAAGCTGTACGATTGTGGAATGCACTGCCTGTGCATATAAGGCGTGCCAAGTCCCTTTCAATATTTAAGACTTCAGTTAAGAATTACTATTTATCTATTTCTGATGCTGCTTGATATTTGTTTATATTTATATATCATGTTTGAATATAATATATGTATGTACGTATGTATGTATGTATATGTTGACATGTATGTATGAATGTATGTAATAGTGTATTTTTATTGATATTTATGTATTAGGATATGTATTAGGATTTGTATTAAAGTACTAGTATACGTTTTGTATATGATTTCAAGTTGCACCAACCGCCAATTCCCTATTTCTGATTCTGTCCATCCAAAGGTTGTCTGGAAGAAATCGCTTTTATAGCGATAAGACCGCCCATTGTAATACCATTTTTTTTAAGGGTTTTTATTGTTTATTATTATTATGTGTAATATTTGTAAATTGGTTTGCAATAAAGAGTTATTGTATTGTATTGTATTGTAGTATTGAACTCACCCGCCGCCATCTCGGCTGACAAAATATATCGCTCCGCAATTAATATTAAAAACTACGTATAAATAAACTTTAAACCCCGAGCATTGTGCTTTTTGTAATTTCCTAGTGATAGCGTGTGCTAGCCCATCAGTGATAAAAGGTGAAACAAAGGATTGCAGTGTCTGCTGAAGAAGACCGCGTGGCGGGCCCGCTGGCGTGTGTGATATCGCGCTGTTCTACTACCTGGCTGCTCCTGGATTGTCTGGTAGGCTTGCATTCCCTCGTCTTTCTTTATTCCCGCCCCTTTTTTTGCTGTGTATACTATTCTCCCTAACATAATACAGTCCGCATCGAAGACATAAAATAATTACTTTTTTGGCGCTATCATTTGGTGGTCCTATCGATCCGTACGTTCCTTTACATAAAACATAAATACTTATAATCATCCGCCCTTATCAGGCCTGCTCTTAAACCTGATAAGCCTGACCTGATAAGACTTAACCTGATAAGAGATTCTGTATAATAATTATTCATTGCGAATATTGCAGATTTAATTCTACCTTCATCATTACTCATATTTTACATTTAATTCTCATCTCAGCTACGTGCCAGCGCTACGTTTATCGTGCATACATATTCAGTAACCAACTTAATTCTTCCCTTTCATACTGACCGTTATTTACTTCACATTATTACATAATGCCACCTAAGAAACCTATAACTGATGACAGCGATAGCGATAAACATGAACCGCAAGATATGCAGTTATGTATGATACAAGCCAAACGCGAAGCTATCTTCCAGATAGTTCAAAATATGTATGATCAGTCCTCTGATGTTCATATAAATACCGCGAACAGGGAAAGATTTCTTGACGAAACATCACAAGTCGATTCATTACGTGATCGATTCGTTAATAAATCGGTTAGGAGTTACAGGTAATCCCCTGTAACCCTAGGAAAACCGCGGTACGGCGGAAGAACGTGACAATATGACATAATTAACCTGAAAGTTTTTGGTACTGAAGTGTACATATCAGATGTGAGACGAAGAAAATGGGACTCCAAATATACCAAAGGCATATTCGTTGCATATGGAGAATCGGTAAATACAGAAACTGAAGGATATTTGTACTGAAAACTATTAATATAGAAGTGAAGAGAAAAGTCATAAACAAAGAGGAAAAGTTAGAACAAATATACAAGGTTACTGCTAGTTAACTGGCGATACGCGACAGGCGTGATGGGTATCGATAACAAAAACTAAAAAAAATGAAAAAAACAATAATTTTTTTTGAAGATTTTTTCAACTTGTCATTTAGTTATCAATGAGATAATAAGCGATACACAATACTGTATGGTGCTTAGAATCACTAACAAAACAATAAAAAAGAATAATCACTAAGTAAAAGCATCAGCTGTTTTGAATTAAAGACGCTCGCGCACCCACCCGCTCCGTTGCGATCGCTTAGTGATTGAAACGGCTGCCGCCGCTTGACGTCGCTGGTTCGAAGGGCAGCGCGCCGCGGAGCAGCGGCGGCGGTGTCGGTGTGCTCCGACGTTCCATCTATCTTTTGTTTTGGCTACCTAATCCATCCATGAAACTTCATGTCCATCACTCTCTTAGCAAGCGTTACATCCTATCTGCTCATAACAAGCCAAAGGCAATCCCGACATGTAGGTCTCTACCTACCTAACTCATTCATCATTAAACTTCTGTTGTCGCCAATAAATAATCTAATCACACCTTTTGTCAAACGACCACTTTTATACTAAAAATGAAACAATTTTAAAAGCGTGATATTCAAAATGTGGAATAACAATGTTCATTATTCATTACCTACATTGAGCTAATAGGTACTTTACACAGGTCAATGACTACCTACCATATTATTATACCAAAGGTAATTAAAATCAGCTACTTTTTGTGGATAGGTAGATACTTTGTAGGTACTCACATCAGTTTGTTAAGATTAATTTTCAGGAAACTTGAGTAAGTAGTAGGTAACTACTTACTTACCTACCTACCTAATTAATGACAGTTAGTTGTACATCACATCTTTACAAGAAAATCTATTCTAGCACGTACCTAGTAGGTATAAGGTGCAAAATGACCTATCGGCGATTCGAACTCAAACGTACGAAAAACAGTAAACATGTAAAATCATTTTCAAGTTGTAAGCATGAATTACATTTCTATACAAAACCACGCATGTTATACTTATTTATTACCTACTATGAACGTATTGATCTTAGTACCTACTTAAACGCTATCTGCGCACGAGTAACATAGGTAAGTACCTACTCACCTAATAAATGAATAACGTTAAAAATACACATACGTTTAACATATGGTTCAATATGATATTAATGCCCCCAGGCTAGCTACCACCCCTTATTGGAAAATCTATCGCCAAGCACCTAACGGTGTGTTCAGGTAGCTATTGTTTAGAGCCAGTAATTGCAGGTTGGCTTATAAGCAGTAAAGAAAAAAAAATGGCTTGGCGCAAAGCAAGTACATAAATATATAAGGTAATTAAAGGTATACATAATAAAGGTAATTAAATCATAATCGTATCAACTTAAATTTTCCACCCCACTTCACCCAGGCTATGGACTGGCACGCTGTTTTAATTAGGTATTTCAGAAGCCGTGAGGTAAATAACATAACAAGACATTACCCGTTGGTAGGTAGAAAGTAACCCAACGATTGTTTTTTCTAAATAAAATCTCTACAGACAAACTCGTACTCTCTTGCTACATACATACCTACTAATATGTGGTGTACCTATGTATGTAGCCTTGATGCACCTCGATGCGACGCACAGCGGTCGCCAGTGGCGATGTTTTCTGAGCTTGTCCGATCGCGGAAAGCTGGGCGGCGGCATCGCGCGTAGCGCATCAAAGATGATAGAAAATAATAGGTAACGTAGGTATTAAGCGATTTTGACGGGGTGGGTGTGGGGGTGCGGGTGCGCAGTGCCGCTGACATGGAACCCGACTAATTATTTTGAAATTAGTTGTTATTTCATCGGGAATGCGTATACACGCGAATCATCGTACCGTACCGATATATGGACAGACAGTACACCGACATGGTGATGTGTTACGCAGCAAGTGGGTGTATTTTTGACGCTGCACGTGAAATGTACCGTCAAATGCACTGATTCGAACCGGTACCAGCTAGAGGAACCATACTGGGGGCCGTTCCGAGGTTGCGGGACTTCGGGGTTTTCCGACGTCCAAATTTCGACCACGTGGTGATGCTAGGCTGGAAGAAGAAATCGTAGAGTACTTTGAGGATAATCCCATGGCCAGCACCAATGATGCAGCGCAGCAGTTCAGGGTCAGCCAGTACTGCAATAAGTGCGCGAAAGCATTGGCAGACTATTTCCAGCATCGGTTTCCTGTCAATGTCTGGGCTGGCCTGCTGAACAATGTGATTCTTGGACCAGTTTTCCTGCAGCGACTCAACGGTGCTTCTTACTTGCATGCTTCAGGAGGACATCGAACAACTGTTAGACGAGGTCCCACTGCCGACGTGAATCTCTTTTATCAGCATGACGGGGCACCAGCTCATTACTGACGGGCAGTGTGCGCATACCTCGACAGAGCATACCCTGGTAGATGGGTTGGACGCGCTGGCCCTGTTGCTTGGCCTGCTCGGTCGCCGGATCTAACTCCTATGGACTTTTACCCTTGGGGAAGGGTAAAAGACCTTAAATGGACACAATACGTAGTGCGGATGAACTAAAAACGCGGATAATCAGTGCATTTGATGCGATAAGAAGTGTTCAGAGTGCTATGCGGAATGTTCAGGGGGACATATTTCGTCGTGCGAACCTGTGCATTGAGCAGAATGGTATGCCCTTCGAACATTTAATGTGAGTACGTACTTCTAGTGTATGTAGAAACATTTTCAGTGTAAATAGTAGTAAGTGTAAATAGGCTGTGTGATTCAATTATTGTAAATACCTATGTGTTTTTCAAATCTTTTAACACGCCACGTTGTTCTACGTACCAATAATCAGTCGTTTATTTCGTGGATACGGAAACTTGACTTTATTGGTAGGTACGTAGCTAGCGAGGTCGACTTTTAACCGACCCCCAAAAAGATGGAGGTTCTTTGTTCATCGGTATGTTTTTTTTTGTGTATGTTCATCGATATTTTTGCCAATTGTGAACCGATTTCAATAAATACTTTTTTAGTTCGAATGAGTGTACACCCAGCGTGGTCTCATTTATATTTCATCAAAATCGGTCAAGTAGTTTTTGAGTCACACTAAAATAACTAAAAAGTGTACGCCTAACTTTATTTCTTTGTTGACAGTGAATTACCATCCGTCCCGTAAGTAGCGAGGGTCACTGAAAAGGGAGTTTTTTCTTTAAATCGGAAATAGTACCGACTTCACCACTAAAAAGATTTAAATGACTTGTCGAAGTTTGTACCATGCGCACAATATTGTGAGAATAGGTTATTTTGAACTATCATGATAGGTACCGACTTCAAGAAGTTATTTTACACTTTTAATTATTGACGTCGTATCCATTTTTGGTAAAAAAAATTGTACGAATTTATTTTATTTAGAACAATCATCCTTGGTAAAGAAAACGTTTCCCTTGGGTTTCATTGTTATTGCAAAATCTACTTTCTACCTAGGTAGGTAACTACCTACCAACTGTAACGTCATATTTTAAATTTATTTCATTTTGTTTAGATTCAAGTTTACCGATAGTCAATATTTTTTCCTCATTCGTGGAATGAAACGTAATTCTGTACTCGGGAATTGTTCATGGTAAACTAGTGCTTGCGAAATCTATTGATTGCGTTATAGGGATCCATGTTTGTTTGGATCGTACCCATTATCGATTACTTACCGATTGTAAATTATTTATTTATATTTTCATTGAAGTGGTTAGAATCCCACTAAATCTGTCGTTGTGCTACCTAACTTTTCAGATAAATGGTTGCTCAGGTCAATAACTCATTAAATAAGAATATTTAACTCGATTCCATAAATAATAATTTTCTTTTAAAAATCGTTAATGTAAATATTACTTATTCTTAAAATGTCTAGTTCTCATGGTAAATCGTACCAGGTGACTAAAATTAACTTACAGTTCCTTTTGTCCTCAAATATTAATTTTGCTTGATATTTTTTTTTTTTACCGGCGGTATGCCTTTATTAAACAAATACTACAAACTATATACAACACTACAGCTACTACAATAAAAGCATTTGGACTCATAGGCAGTCCAAATGCTCTAGCCCACTATCAGTTGGCAGCGAATAAATTGATAAATTTGGTCTTTCGATGTTGGTTATCGATGACTCGTTCCATTAATTTTATTCGTTTAACTTCAAAATATTTAATAAACAAATTGTATTTGTTTACCAACCATTTAATATACTTCCTTTTAAATGTATGAATGTTCTATACCAAATTTCCTCGGATTGCAATAGTTTTGTAAAAAACAAATCGATTCTCGTATCGATTATTGATCTACGTTTGCTTGGTGCAATTCGATACCACATCACTGTTTTTGCTGGATGATTTCACTTTTTTCTTCCACGACGGACCGGCTGGCGAAATAAGTTTAATTGGAAGACGACTAACTCAAATTAAAGCCCCGCAATGGCTGGAACAATGAACGAGGTCGGCTCCGCTGATGGCGCAGTGCCATTCAAGTAAAATGCGTTAATAAAACCCGTCAGGGTTCGTATCGTTGACTATCTTGCCGATAGGTAAATGAACCTTAGACTACGTGCTTTTCTTGTGAAGATGTGATGATATAACTCTAGGTACTCATTGATATTATTTAGGTACCTAGGTACCTACCTACTACTTAGGTATCTTGAAAATTAATCTTAACAAACTGATGTGAGTACCTACAAAGTATCTACCAAGCATTCAACTTTATAACTTGATATAATGTAACAAAGCAAATAAAGTCAATTTGATGAACCGGATAGGTTAATTTTATTAATACCCTGTTAGGAGTTGGAGTTAATCCCCTGGAACCCCAGGAAAACCGCGGTTAAGGCGGAAGAACGTGACACTACCTAGTACCTACCTAGGTAATGTCTTGTTCGCGTTATTTACCACAGAAGAAATACTTACAGCAGCGTGCCAGTCCATAGCCTGGGTGAAGTGTGGTGGAATATTTGAGTTGATACGATTATGATTGTATTCAAGTAGGTTAGTATCAATCAAGCCCGATTGTGAAATTCTCTAAATTAAGGTAGTCCTTATCATGTCCGACTTAAAACTCAAATTCGTATAACAAATTAGACGACATGTAATTTGATGCTCACTAAACTGAAGTCAGTAAGGCCTATAATCGAATAGTACAATATTTTTTTAATGCTATACTAATGGTTAAGTGAATTTGATTATAAGTGTAAAACATCATACTATCTACCATAAATTAGAAATGTTTTAAAATTTTGTTAAACTCATCGGGCTCATTGTCTACCTTTATGAACTTTACGCCGCGCCATCATGTTTTTTCTTTACAGCTTATAGGTTAGGCCTCTGACAAAATAAGTTGATCTACGTACCTACCTACGTACCGACCTAAGTTGGCCTACCCCTCAGAGATATGCATCTCTGAGAGGTAGGCCAACCGAGAATTAATGGCTCTAAAGGACAGCTACCGGAACACACCGTTATGTGTTTGGCGATAGATATTCTAATCGAAAGTTGTAGCTAGCCAGGCGGGCATTAAAATCATATTGAACCATATTTTATGTTAAATGTTTGTTTTTTTAACGTTATTCTTTTATTAGGTAAGTAGGTACGTACTCGTGTGCAGATAGTATTTATGTAGATAAGTAAGTACTAATATCCATACGATCTTAATAAAGACATTCATGGTTTTGTATGGTAACGCAATCAATGTTTACACAAGTTAAACTGTAAATAAAAAATGAAAAAACAGTGTCTAGTAGGTATACTGTTTTCACATGTTTACCTACCAATATTTTCATCAGTTCGTATCGTTGACTATCTTGCCGATAGGTAATTGAACCTTAGACTACGTGCTTTTCTTGTGAAGATGTGATGATATAACTCTAGGTACTCATTGATATTATTTAGGTACCTAGGTACCTACCTACTACTTAAGTATCTTGAAAATTAATCTTAACAAACTGATGTGAGTACCTACAAAGTATCTACCTATCCACAAAAAGCAGCTGATTTTAATTACCTATGGTATAATAATATGGTAGGTAATCATTGACCTGTGTAACGTACCTATTAGCTCAATGTAGGCAATGAATAATGAACATTGTTATTCCACATTTTGAATATCACGCTTTTAAAATTGTTTTATTTTTAGTGTAAAAGTGGTCGTTTGACAAAAGGTGTGATTAGATTATTTATTGGCGACAACAGAAGTTTAATGATGAATGAGTTAAATAGATACTTACCTACATGTCGGGATTGCCTTTGGCTTGTTATGAGCAGATAGGATGTAACGCTTGCTAAGAGAGTGATGGACATGAAGTTTCATGGATGGATTAGGTAGCTAAAACAAAAGATAGATGGAACGTCGGAGCACACCGACACCGCCGCCGCTGCTCCGCGGCGCGCTGCACTTCGAACCAGCGACGTCAAGCGGCGGCAGCCGTTTCAATCACTAAGCGATCGCAACGGAGCGGGTGGGTACGCGAGCGTCTTTAATTCAAAACAGCTGATGCTTTTACTTAGTGATTATTCTTTTTTATTGTTTTGTTAGTGATTCTAAGCACCATACAGTATTGTGTATCGCTTATTACCTCATTGATAACTCAATGACAAGTTGAAAGAACCTCAAACTTCATTTTTTTTAGTTTTTGTTATCAATACCCATCACGCCTGTCGCGTATCGCCAGTTAATAAGCAGTAACCTTGGATATGTCACCACACAACATGTAATTGTACGACACGTTATTTTATAAACTCTCTAGTGAGATTACATTTTCGTCAGATTACAAACTGACGATGTCTAGCCGGCAGTTTATAATCTAACCATCTATAATCGCCCGCGAAATTGTGAACCGTCCTCTGATTGGTCGCCGTTATAGTTGCCATGAGTTCATTTCATAGAGTTAAGAACAAAAAGAATAGTCAGAAAAAAAAAAACATATTCATTTCGAGTTTGTGCATTAAAAAAACTAAGGGATTTAAAATAATAACCACCATAAAATGCTTTGATAAGCTTAGTTCTTTTACCAAAAATTTAATCGGACACCAAATATAGTAAATGATCTTTATATTTTAGCGAGGGGTTAAATATCATTTAGTCTAGGGCAAAGTCATATTTAGGTGCGACGACGAGCGAAGCGAGGAGGAGCGTTAGGTTACTTGTGACTACAATAACGCGCGAGCCGAGCGTGCCGCGAGAGCGGCCGGCGATGCGCCACAAGAATTTAATTTTGGTGACCTTTACTACTTTTGGGTTAACAATGATTTATTTTGAGTAATTTTGCTTAAATAGGATAGCGAGATGTTGAAACTTTGGTTATAAGATTACATTAAAATGCGGGTTTAATTTTGGTGATCATTTACTAGTTTTGTCTGTTATATGTTACTCTACTATATCTGTAAGTTAAACATAAGCCAAAAATTATACATTAAAAACCTGTACCTACGTATTTTACTTATGGCCACTGTAATAATTTCGTAGATCTATGGTAAATTGTTGTTGATCCACATATTTACAATTTGACGGCTGGACATGGTCAGTTTATAACTGAACATGTCCAGCCGTCAATCTTACGAAAATTTAAACGTTAAATTGTAAATTTTTGTTTCCGTTCACAATCTATCGACAGTTTATAATCTAACTAGATTTATTATAAACTAACGGTTAGTACAATATAACGGTGACATATATATCACGTATACTACAGGAAATATTCAAGGACAGTCCAGATGAAGTATAATCAGAAAAGTCATCCGATAATGAGTATGAGATGCCAGAACAGCAGATGTTGACAAGAAAAGTTATAGAAGAATCTACATCTCCTACAAGTAAGTGAAGTTAAAGAAAAGAGACAAAGAAAAAAACCAATATGGCATGATGACTATGATACATATGTTCGATGTATATGAAGTAAATTCGGTTACCGTCCCGTACAGAGGTTAGCACCACAGCTATACACTGACGTAAGCATGCGTACAGCGCTTCCAACAAATATAAAACGATATTGATTCTACATATAACGTTGTAACTTATGAAACAACTAACGAACAAGACGATCAAGACTTAAGGTTGAACTGGCCGGTCGCTCCTTCATACAAACGTAGTAGGGTGATCACTCCCTTATTTGATATTTTAAGTCTGACCGGCCAGTTCACCCTTAACTTTACAAAACGATGAAAATTTTCAGATCATTACCTCCAACCAACCCATGAAATAATACAACTTAATTTTAATACACTAAACTTGCCATACATAGTGATATAAATTTTTAACTAATGATAGATACCGTAAGTTAAAGATCTTCCATTAACCCCAAAAATGCAAATAAATTATAAGAAGATTTTAAACACCGCGAACCATTCGAAATTAGAAGCACAGATGCTTCAAGCCGACATAATTAAGTAATCGTCATACCCGTATTTCCAACCCTTGATAGTTCTGAAACGCATAAATTCTATATTTTTGAAATAGATGACTGTTACGACGGACTTATAGGTCTCCTGGAGATGAAAAAGCGATAGGAAAAAAAGAAACCGAAATAAATGCCATTTCTTTGCCAGGATGGCGCGTTTTTTCGCTCTTACTTTAATTCAATCTGTCAATAGATAACTTATTTAAAAACCGGCCAAGCGCGAGTGGGACTCGCAAACGAAAGGTTCCGTACCATTATCTGTAACCTAATCTTGCAAGTTACAGACACTTTTAGCAGTGTCCGATTGAGCTGCGTAAGTACGGCGAAAACCTCTTTTATGGTATGGGAGCCCCCTTAACCCTTAATTACCTAGAGTTTCAATTTTGATACCAATCTTTTAAACCGAATGTTCACATTACTATTAGTTTTTTTTATAGGTTGGCTGTACGTATTTTACTGTTGTTCTTTCCTACGAAATTAAAAAAAAAACAAATATCATTATTGTTTTATTTTATCTATGACATATTACTTGCATGGCAAAGTGAACAAGTAAACGCATTTTACTAAAAGTTTTGTTGAATACAAATTTGATATATTTTCTTTTTCTGAAGAATATAAATACTTTTGAGGTAAGTGAATATATTATTTTCGCTATGATATAATTATTTTTTGCGAGTGCATGTTTAACTTGAAGAAACTAGTGCTATTTTTGTGAGTATCAATTTTGATACTTCAGGCATTCCGCCCTACATAAAACCTACCTACTAATTCTTTAGCTATAAAAACTTTTTGAACTTCCGATTCTTACTTTTATTTTTATTTTATCATAGAAATTTATCAAAAATGCGACCAGAAGAGATTGAGAGCATATTGAAGCGGTTAGAAAATGGTGAAATTTCGGACGACGATTCCACCGACAATGAAGATGACATAGACTATTATTCGAGACAAAGAGATCGTCTGATGGAGCTAGGAGATGAAGAGGATGTAGGTAATTTTCCCACTGACCCAAACTTGGGTGCAGATCCACCTGCAGCAAACGTAGATACCAACATGCAACATAATTTAGAGACTGTTGAACGAACCCCATCTCCTAAAACCAGCAGCCAGAACAACCTGTAAACTGCACCTTTCAACTCTAGAAACTTAGTGTGGAGAGTAAAGAATATGGACATAGTCCAAAATGCTTTCCAGTATGCTGGAAACACTGAGTATTCACAAGAAATTATGAACTTAGACACTCCTTTTCAGTTTTTTTTTATTTTTTCAGTGAAGAAATTTTGCGATTTCTAGTGGACGAGTCAAATAAATATGCCTTCCAAAAGAATCCCAACTTTACAGAACCTGTAACTGTCTTAGAATTACGTAAATTTATTGGAATTCTTATGTTTACTAGTGTATATCATTATCCTAGTGTCAGGTCATACTGGTCAAACATTTCAAAGTTTGAACCCATAGCACAAACAATGAATCGCAACAGATTTGATAAAATTCGACAAATTTTTCACATGAATGACGACTCTAAACATATGCCTATTGATCGTCCCCAGCACGACCGACTGCATAAAGTAAGACCAGTGATAGACTATTTGAACAAGAAATGTATTACTGTACCATTTGAGCATCGTCTATCACTAGACGAGCAAATGTGTTCAACTAAAATTAAACATTTTATGAAACAATACTTACCCAACAAGCCCCATAAGTGGGGATTCAAATTATACGTTTTATGCTCTCTGTCTGGGTATGCCTACAGTTTTGAGATTTACTCAGGAGCTTAGGACATGGACCGTTTACCTGGCGAACCAGACCTCGGAGCTGTATCGAATACAGTTATTCGATTGTTACGACCAGTACCAAGGCACGTCAATCATGTAACTTATTTTGACAATTTTTATACGAATATTCCTCTGCTACATTACTTGACCAACGAAGGTATTTATTGTCTTGGAACAGTACAGAGAAACAGGCTTGGAAAGTCGTGCAAGTTGCCGGAGAAACGAGAAATTATGAAGTCTTACGTACCCAGAGGAACATATCACGAAAATGTGGCCTCTCACGAAGGCCACGAATTTTCGGCCACAAGTTGGAAAGACAACAAACAAGTACTATTACTTTCCACGTATTGGCGCTGAACCAGCGGATACTATAACCCGCTACAAAAAAAAACTAAAGGCCAATGATCAAGTATCATGTCCTCGGGTCATAAAAGAATATAATGCACACATGGGCGGCGTTGATTTGATGGATAGCTTCATTGGTCGATATCGCATCCGCATAACGTCGAGAAAGTGGACAACGAGGCTCTTCTACCACTTGTTAGACATGACTGTCATCAATGCTTGGGTACTATACAAAAAGGTAAACACAATGAAAGGAAAACTTCAGAAGAATATTATGAAGTTAGCAGATTAAAGAACTGAGCTTGCCGATGCTTTATGTTGATATCAAAGTCACTCGAAAAATAAAAAGGGAAGACCCAGTACCAACAGTGGACAAGACACTACAGTACCTTCTAAAAGACCCCGGACAGGTGTACAAGTACTACCCTCTACTGACGTTTTGCATGGTATGGTGGAAGAGCATTTTGCGAATGCCCGCCTGGCTAGCGACCACCCTCAAGTAGAAAATCTGTCGCCAAGCACCTAACAGTGTGTTCCGGCAGCAGTCCTTGAGAGCCAGAAAAATTACAGGCTAATGAGACCTAACAATTGGACGTCTCAGTGTGACGGGCACAGTGCAATTCGTCATTGATGAAATGCGTCTGTTATAGGCAGAGGTTAGTCCATTTAGCATCAGGTGGGCCTCGGGCTTGTTCCGTCACAATAACATAAAAAAAAAAAACATGCGTTGCGTTTGTATTTGTCAAGAAAAAATATTTATGGATTCTAGAAATAAGTGAAAATTTAATAATTGTAGTTAACTTACCTCCTGGTTCTGTAAAAAGTGTAAAGTGTTGTTATGCGATAGTAAAAACAATCAATGTTTCGCATTATTTCATGCATAGGTATATCTGATTTCTTTATGGCGTTAATGCCTTCAGGCATTAACGCCATAGGTATCAAAATTGATACCTGGGGGGCGATCATGTATCTTCTGTAGCAATGAACTGCTGATTGCAACAATCAAAAATGACCGTTTGTGGCAATGAAATGAAAAGTCAAAAGACAGATAGGTAACAGACCTTTATGCGCCCAAACGTTAGTCGCCGACAGTTTTTTTTCTTTTATACCTGAGACGATAACTAGCATTTGTAATAACATATTATATATACAGGTTGTACTCCCATGGTCAGTCTTTCCTTTTATTTCATATTATTATTATTCTAAATCTAATTAAAGCTAAATTTAAGTTTATATTGGCATTTATTTTAAAATACAAGTAGTAATTTTTTGTTCCTCACTTAACACAAATTAGCCCAAAATATATTTTCCTCCACTCCGCTTCAATTTTAATAACGCATGCTACAGCCCTCTGCGGATAATATTATTTATTTAGTTGTTTTTTAATGTCATCCGCAGAGCTTGCGTTATTGCAAAACATAAAAATATTAAAAATATCATAGGCGCTTTACAGATATCTTTTATTACATTTGGTTTTATTTTACAGGATATATCAAGCGTATGAAACGTATGTTGCAGTTTCCAAAGTGTAGATACCCATTGGCCATTACACACTAAAATTGAAGCGGAGTGAATGAAGATACATTTTGGGCTGATTTGTGTTAATGGAGGAAGAAGAAATTACTATATATATAAATTTTTACAATTCAACGGGGCAATGCTGCCAGCGGCTGGGCACGCTGCCAACTGGTAGTGGGCTAGAGCATTTGGACTGCCTATGAGTCTACAATGGCTTATAGGGATTTAAATGCTTATATTGTAGTAGCTGTAGTGTTGTATATAGTTCGTAGTTTTTTGTTAATAAAGGAATATCGCCGGTAAAAATAAATATATAAACTTAAACTTTGTTTTAATTAGATTTTAGAATAATAATAATATGAAATACCTGTATAAATACTATGTTATTACAAACTCTTTACTAGAATGGATTGTACGAAATTTTTTATTCAATCAAAGTATATGCCAGTTATCGTCTCAAGTATAAAAGAAATAAACGGTCGGCGACTAACGTTTGGGCGCATGAAGGTCTGTTACCTATCTGTCTTTTAACTTTTGATTTCATTGCTACAAAATCTGTCAAAACTGTCATTTTTGATTGTTGCAATCAACTACAGATATACGTGATCGCCCTGCTGTTTTCTTTTCAAAATAAATATTGTGATTTTTTTAGCTATTTTTCCCTTCATCTAGACCCTCAAGCAAACACAGTAATATTAAAAATAAATCTTAACGTGCCCTCCGAAGCACGGAAGCGCTCAGTAGTAATGTCACTAGCGGTCACCCATCCAACTCATGACCGCGCGCGACGTTGCTTAACTTTGCTGATCGGTTGAGAACGGCTAAGTAAACTTCGCTACGAGCGCTTCAATAGCCTATAATTAATTAATTCTAATTCTGTTAGCCTAATTCCCCTTTAATCATGCAAAGATTTATCCTCTTCGACTGTCTAATGGTAGTGTAACCCACAATTTTCATCCAATTGAGGTAAAAATTTATAAATTAATTTCCAACTTAACTTGTGTAAAATCTTGAAAAAGACCTGTATTTGATATTGTTTAGATGGATAATCATAGAGTACTAGCCCCCACGAATGTGCTGATATATGATTTTCACCACATTTGTAATTTTTTTTTAGTGAATTCCATATATGAATTTTCTCCATAACTTGTGAAAAATAGTTGAAATTGTTATTCATCTGTTAGGTTCATACTGTTAAACATCAAGTAATGACCACCCCCATCATATTGATATGTAGTTTACATTGCTTTTACCCCTATATTGTTTACAATTTTCTAACAAACTCTATAATGAAGTGTGTAATACATACAAGGGCAAAGCCAAAATTTTATTACACTTGTACATTTTTATTTACGTCTAATGCTATTAAATAAATGTATGAGTAGGTATGGCAAATTTATATTCTCAAGTGTACGAAGTGATGTATTTACTAGCTATGTAAATAGCAATTTTAAACTTATTACATTTATTTTGTCAATAAAAGTTAAAAGACAAAGTAACAAAAATAAAAGTTAATACAAAAAATAATGTCCATTTTTGCTACCCGAATATGTCGAGTCTCCCTGTGAAGTTACCAACGCATTAAAACTAAAGTTTCTTATTCAAATCTTGGTGTGATGTTACTGGAATGTCGATTTTATTACAAACCCTGTAAGATTCAAATTAAATGAGCATTTTATTAGGTTTTATTCTGATGTCTCAAATTCTTTCACTTTTGCGTTACCCGTACCGTATTTATGTTACTGATTTTTAATACAATTTCTAAACGTAATATAGTAGTTATTATTTTTTTCACAATAGCAACACTTGACAGCTGTCACTGTCAAAATTCTAGCCGTAAACCATTTTATTTTGGTTGATAAGAACAAGTGAATTGGCGGCGTGTTTTCGTGATAAAAAAAACAGTAAACTGATACAGTCCGCGAGGTATAAGCTGAGCTTTGCATTTGTGTTAGTGTACATGGATAGTGTAGGTGTGACAACCGGCCTTAGGCGCGGCGCCATTTTCGCCCGGTAAAAACCTGATTTTGGGTAACCGGCCTGAGGCGCGGCGCCATTCTGTATCGCCGCGCTCCTGCCGATTGGTCCGATTGGTGATCACTCACACTAATGCAAAGCTCAGCTTATGCCTCGCGGACTGTACCTGTGGTTTACAAGGTAGGTTTAAGTTATTTTACTACTTGTTACTGCAAGAATAACGTTTGAGTACGTAAGATTTTTGCGAACATAGCCGCAGCTAACAACTCTTACCCGTTTTCATATAAATTGTGGTGATGCTGTAGGCAGAAGCTTTTTATGTCACTTTTATGATACTTTTGCGTTACTTTTATGTTACCCCTCTTAAAAGTTAGTTTAAGAGTTTTGGTTTGGTTGGTTTTGGTTTTTTTAAGTATGTTACGTAACGTAAAAGCATTATAAACCTAGGTGCATACAGTAAAACTAGCAGAACATCAGATGACAACAATATTTGTAGCATTCCGCGGGAAAAGGGACCAGTTGTATGATTGTAGTTTTAATTTTTTTTAGAGTGTGTCAAAATTATATCACATTAAGATATTTTTACATATTACATTTGAGCTTTAGTGTATCTGCAATTTAACTAGATTAGCATCTTTATATGACCAATAGTACGTATCAAAAACGCTGTTTAAGTTTAGCAAAAAGGGACCAAGTTGTATGTTGATGGCCGCGGCTTCACCCGTGTGGGTAACACAGTATGGTGGAAAAATATTTTTCCGGGATAAAATGTATCTTATAAAGTTCTCTTTACCACATGTTTTCAAAATTGGTTGTGTTTTAGCCATGATAATCACAATATTTTATCATGTTATTAATTATTATTCAATGCTTTTTCACATATTTATTGCAGATGCCATTAACGCCAGCTGAGAAACAAAAAAAGTACAGAGATAAATTAAAACTTGAAAATCCAGAAAAGTATGAAGAAATGAAAAGACGAAATTCCGAAAGAGCTTTGAATCATTACAGAACCAAAAGAAGTAAATATACAGAGACAGAAAAAGAAGAACAGCGTTTGAAATGGCAAGAAGATAGAAAGAAGGCGAAAGAACTACAAAATAAGAATATTACAAAAAATACAAACGAAAATGTAGACCAAGAGATGAAAAGGCTAAAGCTTACGAAGTTACATCGGATAAGAATCAATTAACTTAAGAAAGAAATCGAAAGGTTGTGTAACGAAACAAAAATATTAAAGAAAAATCTATATGCTATGAAGAAAAAATTGTAGAGACACAAAAAGAAGTTTGATGAGTTAAATAAAGCATACAATAATGTTATAAAAAATATGAAAGAAATGGAAAGTGCTAATAGTGCTGCTAATTCAAATGATACACCAAAAAAGAAAACACTGAAATTTATAGATGAAAGTATACCAGAAATTACCACACCCCACAAAGAAGCAGTGAAGAAAGAAATACTAGAGTTGAATGTGTTGAAAGAAGCTTTAAAGAATGAATATGTCACATCTAAATCAAACGAACAAAAAAGGATTTTGTAGAACATAGTTAACAACGACATGGTAAAAAAATATAATCTCAAAGGTAAGATGACAGCAACTCTTGGTCTAAAAATGAATACGAGAAAATACAGAGATAAAAAACTCAAATAAAACTGAATTGATGCACAAAGTACGAGCATTTTATGAAAGAGACGATGTAAGTCGAGCATCTGCTGGAAAAAAGGAATGTAAAACTTTTAAAAAAGAAATGGGTACCTACTAGACTCAATCAAAAATTTACATTAAAGTATGTGCAAGAAGTCGGAAAAATATCTTTGAGTGCTTTCAAAATGTTTAGACCTTTCTATGTCGTTGCGCCGAAACTAGAAAATCGTGACACTTGTGCTTGCTTGAAACATTCATATATGAAATACATAGCACAAAAACTAAAATTGTTAGGATATCTTGACAGCGATGATTTAAATTCCATTGTGTCCGAACTGGTATGTGACCCTTAATCAAAGAATTGTATGTACAACAGGTGCGCTTATTCGAAAAAGACATTTGAAGGAAACAAGGACCGGGTGAATTTGATGGAAAAAATTAAATGGCCTTACAAAATTACAAATATACGATAGGAAAAATTTTAGTCATGTGCGGGATGTAATCCGCATAGCAGGCGTCATTGCAATCATAACAATATAAAAAATTAAATGGCCTGTTTGGACTGTAGAAAAGCACAAATATAATATGGAGGATAAAGTGAAATATACAAACAGGATGACTAAAAAGGAAATGAAAGTTACTGTAAAAGATCTTATAAATAATTTCAATATACAAATACAAATATTAAAAAAACATATTTATAACATATATCGTCAATACCAAGAATACAAAACATGTATTACCAATTTGGAAAACCACGAAGCTGTTATCCACATAGATTTTTCTGAAAATTATCAAGGCAAACATGACGAAGAAGTTCAATCGATGCATTTTGGCGCAGCCAAAACTCAAATCACATTACATACTGGGTGTACTCTATATGAAAGCTGAAAAGGCAATATTATTTTGTTCCATTTCACCAAGCAATTTACACAATCCAGAATCGATATGGGCACATCTAGACCCAGTGTTAAAGTTTGTATGATCTATGTATCCGAATATAACTGTAATTCACTTTTTCTCTGATGGCCCCACTACACAATATCGACAAAAGAAGAATTTCTACTAGCTGAGTACAAAATTTTATGAGTATGGTTTTGAGCATAATACATGGAATTTTTTCGAAGCTGCACATGGAAAGAGCGCAGCTGATGGCATTGGTGGGGCCATTAAACGGACATTAGATGAAAAAGTAGCTCATAGTACAGATATACCTAACGCAAAAATAGCCTTTGAGGTACTCTCCGCTTCAGATACAACAATAAGATTTTTTTACATTTCACCAGAAACAATAAATCCACTTGATAGTAACGTTGTTAAAAATCTGCTTCCGTGCCCCAATACAATGCAAATACACCAATTGCTATCAAACCAAAAATATATCATTAAATATAGGGAAGTGAGTTGTTTCTGCAATAATAAGAGTGGGATGTGCAATTGCGATAACCCAAAAATACATAATTTAGTAAAGAACAGCGACCAGTCACCACCACGAGGAAAAGACTATCAACTGACCGCAAAACAAAGAAGCAAATTGCCAATCGCAAAGAAACCCAAAAAATCTAATTCATATGACACTGACAGTGATACAAGTATTGACAGTAATATAAGTTACGCTGAAACGGATGATAGTAATACATGGCCCAAAGAGAATGACAAAGACGATGATGAGCTTTTAGAAACAGAAGGATTACAAATAAACACACACAGCGTTACATTAACAACAAATAATAACAAGGAAGAGAAACAACTGGGGTTGAAAAATGTACATAAATATAATGAAATAACTTTGGAAAGACATACAAAAGAGCTGGATGAAAAGAAAATAGGTACAAACGATAAAAAGAAAATTGAGATAGAAAAACTAGACACAAATGATGAAGAAAAGCTAGACACGGACTATGAAGAGAAAATAGAGATAAAAAAGCTAGACATAGATTTTGAAAAAACACTATCCACATACTATGAAGAAAAAATGGAGATAGAAAAGCTAGACACAAGTGAAGAAGACAGAATGGTGATAGATTAAATAGACGTAGATCAAGATGATAGAATAGCATCAGAGAAGTTAGACCCAGATGATAACACGTTTTTGGTACAAAGCAAAGAAACACATATGCCAAAAGTATCAATTATATCAAATGAGAGTGTCTCAATGGTACTGGATGAAGAAACTGGATTATTCAAGCTTAATAAATCAAAGAGTGATGGAAAATTATTAGGAGATACAGTAGAAGAAGTAGGGAAGTATATCTTGGCAAATTTTTATACTAAAAAAGGAAAACAAACTTACCGATACGTTTGCTTGATTGAAGAAGTAGACACATTTTCAAAGAAACTGGTTGTGCAAGGTTTTAAATCATTTAAAGGCGACAAAAACAATTTTTAAATTAGTAGAAAACGATGTATGCATTATTTCTAAAGAAGATATTGTGATGATTTTACCTTATGCAAATGCAGACTGTAATGGGTATGTTACTTTCTCAAATTAGGTAAATGTTCCGGCTAGCATAAGCAACTGGTTTATCACTCCCAATTGGACCCTGTGTAAGTACCGCACCGATTGCAAAATTCGATGCATCTGTGATTGAAACAAACGGCTTATTGAAATCTGGGAACTGTAACAGCGGGCACTGGTTAATAATTCCTTACACCTTTCAAAAGCGTTTATATAATCTTTAGTGATTTCTATTTTATTTCGCTTTTTCAGGCAGGAAGTTAATGGTTGAGTGATTTTAGCAAAGTCTTTGATGAACTTCCTATAGTTCATCAAACACTTTATTTTTTAAGTTATTTCTGTGGACGTTCCTGGGATTGGGAAATCGAGTACAGCTTGAACCTTGTCATTGTTAGGCATAAGGCCATCTTTCGTGATAGTGTGCCGTAAGTACAAAACTTCCTTTCTAAGAAATTCGCATTTATCTAATGTGACTTTTAAATTGGTTTCTCTTAATCGATCGAAGATTTTGCGCAGTTTTGATATATGGTCCTGAAGACTTGCCGAATAAGCAATTATATCATCCAGATAGACCATGCAGTGCAGGCCTTGGAGACCTCGTAGTATGTTATCCATGGCCCTTTTGGAACGTAGCTGGCGCCGTTTTTAACCCAAAGGGCATGAGGAGAAATGCGTGGTAAATGCCGAATTAGCCCTGTCCGCGGGGTTAATTTCTATTTGGTGGTAGCCAGAAGCGAGATCGATTGTGCTAAAATATGTGGACTTACCTAATTTATCGAAAAGGTCTGTAGTATTTGGCAATGGATACTTATTATCTGTAGTAATTTCGTTTAAACACCGGTAATCAATGACCATTCTAAACTTTCTTTCACCTGATGCGTCAGATTTTTTGGGTACCAGATGAACTGGCGCGCTTCATGGTGAGTCAGACTCCTGTATGACATTGTCTTTAAGTAGTTTGTCCACTTGGTTTAGTATTTCCTCATTTTGTGAATGTGGATGTCGATATGGCCGAATGTATATAGGATTTTCATTCACCGTACGAATGTTATGACCACCTGATTGGTGAAAGAAAGGGGAATATTGTCGCAGTAAAATATATCGCGATACTCATAACATAATTTGGAAATACTTTCATACTCTTTTTCATTCGTGTGTTCCAGCCTCAATTTTGACAAGTTCTCTTCAAAGTAAAAGTCAAAGTCAAAATCATTTATTAAATTTAGGCGTCTACGACGCTCTTATGAAGGTCAATTACAAATATTAGTATTGAAATATTCTACATTGTACTGCCACGTTCAGCAAATAAATTGTATAGAGCCACTGCGAGAAGAACGGGCAAGAAACTCGGGGCCATTCTTTTAAACATCTTTTAACAATGTGTTACATACATACTATATAATAGAGCTATTACAATATTTGTTTAAATTATGTAGGTGACAGGCAATAGCTTGGCGGAGGCGAAATCGTCCAGGCATTTTTGTCGTTTATGTAATCAGAAACTGTGTAGTAGGATTTTTTTATCAATATGTTTTTCACATGCAACTTGAATTTCCCTTCTGTGAGCGTTGTAATATGTTTAGGAACTTTATTATAAAACCGCACACAATTACCTAAGAAGGACCTTTTATTTGTCTTTGCTAATCTAAAACCTGGCACCGCTATTTTATCTTTATTCCTAGTATTGTAATCGTGATTGTCACTGTTTAATTTAAATTTACTCAAATTTTTACGAACATACATAATATTTTCAAATATATACAGACTTGGTAAAGTTAAAATATCAATTTCTTTAAAAAGATCCCTCACAGATTCCCTAGGACCCATTTTATATATGGTTCGAATTGCACCCTTTTGTATGATAAAGATTGTCTCTATCTCAGCAGCAGTTCCCCACAGCAATACGCCATACGACATAATACTGTGGAAGTACGCGAAATAAACTAGGCGAGCAGTAGCTACGTCTGTTAACTGTCTTATCCTAAGAACTGCATATGCAGCAGAACTAAGTCTTCCGGAGAGATCATGTATATGTGGATCCCATTGTAAAGTGGAATCCATTTTGATTCCCAGGAAGACTGTCGCTTTGTCAATAGGGAGTTTATCTGGGCCAAGCTTTATGTTTGGTTCAACATAAGGAACATTTGGTAAAGAAAACTTTAAACATTTCGTCTTTTTTGAATTTAGGAGAAGATTATTAGCGGCGAACCATTTACAAATCTTAGATGATACATTATTTACATGCGTCAGTTCACTGTCTTTCCTATCTACTTTAAAAATCAGAGTCATCAAATCATCATCTTTCAACATAGCATCAACCTCACAGTTATCATTCACAGCATTCACCTTACACTTAACATTATCAAACACTGTCACATCAAACGGTTTTGTAAAATTAATTGTCGCCTTGTTGTCTGAAATATTCTGTATAACTGTTGTTGCAAAGAAATTATTACATTTAACGAGCGCGGCTGGCATACGTACTCCCTCATTAAACTCCATATAATCCACGATTGCCTCCCCGTTTTGGTAATTCGTAGGTATACTTACCCTGGTCTCAGATCTTGGTTCTATCGAAACTTCGTAAGGGGGGTGGTAGAGTACGGGTACGAGTATAATCATTGCATTAGGTGTAAGTAAAACTTGATTTCCCATATCCACGTGAGCTGCTAGTTTTTTAAGCCCATCGTATCTACTGTCGACGTCATACACAAAGAACTTGTGAGCAAGTGTACTTTTAAAAGTCTTCAATAGTGGAATAGATATTACCTCGTCATGAATACTTTGTGCGTGGGTACTAATAACCGTGAAAGGTTCGTGTTGCTTATAGTAATTGAAAAATTCATTAACTTTGGTTAGGCTAATAAATTATCTATTCCTGTGGCGATAAGGAATTTTGAATTAAGTTCTGGGATTTCTATATGTGGAAGTTTTAAAATGCTATCACAATAATTTAGGTTTATCATTTCCCCATACTGTCGGAGGCCTGTGTCTGAAAATTTTCCGCTGGACCGTTTTGGTCGTGGGCAACATATTCCGGGTTTTCTGGAATATTGCAATCAGTATAATAGTTTTCTGGATAATCACAAGGATCAGGCTTATTTTTTTTTTTTTTTTTTTTTTAATTTATTTATCAAAATTGAGTATTACAATAGTGATATCATAAGTAGTGTCTAAAAACCTAAGTAAGGTTTATCCAGTCACTTACGTTCTCGACAAGTATACAAAACATTTTAATACTAAAGTGGGTAAATTATAAACTACATCAGCGCAGTTCACAAGCTTTAACAAAGTGTGCGTGTTATCTGACAGTTGCGCTTTGTTACAAATACTTTCAATACAGTTGTTGCGTATGCACACACAACGAAAGATCATTGTCTGTGCGTACGCCTTACATAGAATGATCCAATTTATTTATCCAAATAATATTGTTTCAGTACAGTTTTGATATTTGTATGATTTATTTTTTCTTTGATTTCTTCAGGTATCTGGTTAATTAGTAGAGGTATGAGGTATTGAGATGTTCTTTTTCCGTATGAATGATTAAATTTAGGTAGGATAAGTTTTCTGCGAGCAATACTTCTTGTGTGGTAAGTATGGTTCATTGGGATTTGGATGTCAGTCCTGAAGTAGTGTTCAAGAAGCAAGTTAAGCTCGACCCTGTGATAAATTGGTATAATTCCGCAGTGTTTAAAGAGGCCTTCAGGATCTGCCGCGTACCTGTTTTTAATTTTTAATGAGACAATTAACTTTAGTTGTCGATATTGTATATTATAAATTTGGTTAAGATAAGTTTTGTAAGTACACCCATAGCTGGTGAGCCCATATGATATTAGGTCCTTACATATGAAATTGGCGTTTTTCGTACTGGCCACTTTAATCACGAATTTCTCCTCTTTGGTAAGGAATTCCAAATTCAAATTTGTACAGCTATACACTCATGTATTTGTGCTTCGATGATCGTCATTCATTTGTTTTTTTTCTTCTGTTTTTTTCTGTTTGCGTCACTCATTTTACAAAATGGAAAACCTTAAATATCGCATTATTTACGAGTACGAGTTCCGCCGTGGCACTAGTGCTGCGGAAACAATTCGAAGGGTGAATGATGTGTATGGCGGTCGTGTTGCAAAAGAAAACACAGTTCGTTTTTGGTTCCAACGTTTTCGTTCTGGAAATTTCGACCTGCAGAACAAGCCCCGTGGACGGCCTGAGACTCAAGTTGATAATGAAGAGTTGAAGGCTATTGTGGAAGCGGATCCATCGCAAACCACGTCCGAGTTAGCTGCAGGCTGCGATGTTAGTGATAAAACTGTTTTAATTCACTTGAAGCAAATTGGGAAGATTAAAAAGCTTGAAAGGTGGGTACCTCACGAATTGACTGAAACAAACCGGCAAACGCGCGTCGTAATGCAACGCAGCAGGTTACATTACTAAACCGGCACAATAATGAAGGTATTTTAAACCGAATCATTACCTGTGATGAAAAATGGGTTCTTTACGATAATCGGAAGCGCTCAGCGCAATGGTTAGATCCTGGCCAGCCAGCCAAATCCTGCCCCAAGCGAAAATTAACCCCAAAAAAGTTACTTGTAAGCGTTTGGTGTGCCGGTATTGTTCATTACAGTTTTTTTCAAATCTGGCCAGACTATTACGGCTGATGTCTATTGTCAGGAATTGCAAACCATGATGGAAAAGCTAGCGGCTAAACAACCTAGGCTGGTCAATCGCTCCACGCCACTGCTGCTTCACGACAACGCTAGACCACACACTGCGCTACAGACGGCTACTAAATTAGAAGAGCTTCAATTGGAAAGTCTAAGACATCCTCCGTACTCCCCGGACCTTGCTCCAACAGATTACCGTTTTTTTCGAAATTTGGATAACTTCTTGCAAGGGAAAAAATTCAACTCCGATGGGGCAGTCCAAATCGCCTTCAAAGATTTTATTGATTCCTGTCCGACTGGTTTTTTTAGTAAAGGGATCAATGAACTACCTATGAGATGGCAAAAGTGCATAGAAAATAATGGTTCATACTTTGATTAATTAAATATATTATATTAAAAAATATTCGACTTTTTGTTCCTCCCATACAAAACGCCAATTTCATATGTAAGGACCTAATATAATGCTCTCGACAAGTGCTTTAAACATTGTGAGCAATACGTTGTAAGGTACTTTAAACTTAATTATATAAAATTTTGCCATTATCGCTCTGAGTCGGGAGCATGTACTATCAATATGTTTCCCCCAGTTGAACCTTTCATCTATGATGAGACCAAGGTATGTATGCCTATCCACCTGGTCAATTCTTCGGCACTTAGTCGTACAATTACCGTTAGAAGTATGGAGGCAGTCATGACAGTGGGCTATAACTTTAACACTTTTGCAAGTATTCGGGTTGCGGCTGGAGTGATCGTGAACTAACTTTGTCTTATCAGGGTTCAGTACCAAACCTGCGTCATGTGACCACTTACATATTGCTGTGAAGTCAGCCTGTATGTTACTTATCGCAAGACTAATATCTCTACTTGAAGCCACCAAACATGTGTCGTCAGCAAATTGATACACTGTGCAATGTTTAATTACATTATTAAGGTCATTAACGTACGTTAGGTAGTGCAAGGGCCCGATCACTGATCCTTGCGCTGTTCCTTCGGTAACGTTCACGCTATCACTGTATGCATCAGCTACTTTGACCTTAAAGCTACGTTGGTAAAGATAGTCTTTACACCATTCTAACAAACTGCCTCTGATACCACAGTCATTCAGCCTTTTTAATAGTAGGTTATGCCGTAGTGTATCAAACGCCTTGCTATAGTCTATTAAGACTAGTAGTACGTGCTGTTTCGTATTAAGGTAATAGTTAACATCGTCGGTAAAGCGAGACAACAATAGTGTAGTGCTTTTTTTAGGTTGGAAACCGTATTGCTGAGGTGATAAAACGTTATTTGCTTGGTAGAATTTCTGAATTATATTACAAACATATTTTTCAACAATTTTATCAATGACTGGTAGGATTGTTATAGGCCGATATTGACCATAGTCACTGGTACTTCCAGATTTATGTATAGGTCGTACGATACCTATTTTAAGTTCTTTTGGGTAAGTTCCCGTAGCTATACTGGTATTTATTAGGCGAGTAATTGCACTAACAAGTTTATTAGACAGTCGCACGATATCAATTGCTCGGATACCATCCGCGCCTGGAATAAGGATTATTTTTTTTAATTTTTTTTATTACCTTCGTGTTAGTTGCTTTTTTGAAATAAATAGATCTATCTAATGGTTTTATATAATCAGATTCATTCAATAAGGTGCGTGTGCAGGTGGGTATGATAGATTTAATATTAACTTTTGAAGCGCTCAACGTGCGACATCAACGGTCATGAGTTGGATGGGTGACCGCTAGTGACATTACTACTGAGCGCTTCCGTGCTTCGGAGGGCGCGTTAAGCCGTCGGTCCCGGTTGTTGTCTTAAGATGGCAGTCGCATATATAGCATAGTGGTAGGGCGAATTGCCCGCCTGGCTAGCTACAACCCTCAAGTAGAAAGTCTGCCGCCAAGCACCTAAAGGTGTGTTCCGGCAGCTGTCCTTGGGAGCCAGTAATTCTAAGTTAGCCTGAACAACATCTTCCATCACATCATCACTTACCATCGGGTGAGATAGTGGTCAAAGAATAACCTATCAAGCATTAAAAAAAAAGTTAGTCAGTCTCATCCACCACTTAAATATGTAACTGTCATCGGATCTTCTACCATAGACAACACCGACAGATACTTGTCGCAAAAATACAATCCGGTTCCTACTATATCGGATACAATCATATAAATAGTCTTACAGTAGAACTATTGCAACATTGCACAGATTTTAAGAGAATTAGTCTAACAATACTGCCCATTGCGATATAAACAATACCTAACCTTTTAGATTACTGTAATAATCTTAGCTAAGTACGTATAATATACTTTTTTTATCATCAGTACTTATGTTATATTTACTTGTGTCTAATTTAATTTTAATAGTTTCAGCTGGAAAAATATATGGAGAATTTTATGCAGTATAAATTGATAGGTTCAGTTAAGAGAATCCGAATGAAACAAAACTGTTTAAAATCTAGATTTTATTGCTTTAAAGCTGTTTAAAATCCACAAACTGCTTCCATGGTGCCTGAAAGCTGGATAGACTCCACGAGTGTGACCTAGTTGAGGATACTCAGGTTTAAGAAGATTGGTCAATAAACTGAAAAATATGTTATTATGAAGGTATGAAAAGCTCAAGGGATAACAAAGGGAAACAAACATTTTCAAAAAATCTGGATGAGTCTGATCTTGCATCCGTGCACCTAATAGAACAAAACAAACTCAAACTGTAATAAAAACAAGACACAGTGTAGTATCTCCCACCAAATTAAGAACAGACTCTAGAGCAACATCACCTCAAGTGCTGTGAAATATTTTTATTTTTTTTATTTTTTATGTTATTGTGACTGAACCAGCTCGAGGCGCACCTGATGTCAAGCGGACTAACCTCTGCCTATAACACATGCATTTCATCACGACTCACGAATTGCACTGCGCCCGTCACTTTGAGTTGTTAAGTCTCATGGCCCGTAATTTCACTGGCTTTTAAGGACAGCTACCAGAACACACCGTTAGGAGCTTGGCGACAGATTTTCTACTTGGTAGTCGTGAGCCAGGCGGGCATTTGCAAAATGCCCTTCCACCATGCGGTGAAGCTCAAGTCCGCGGCGGGATTCGAACCATGGACCTTCTGCGCGGCAGTCTATAGCCAATACCACTGAGCCATCACTGCTGCACTTCAGGCACCATACGCATTAGTAAAAGAAAGTTAATGTTTCAAGAAATAAAGAAAAGTCGGAAAGTGACGGTTGTTCTATATCCTCAATGACACCCTCTACAACTGATTCATGTAGTATTAGTTCACCTCAAAAATAGCTAGCCCGTCACCAGGTTCAATTTCAGAAAGCACCATAAGCGCAAAGATTTAGGGCGGGTAAAAGAATATCAGAAACTATGTTTACAAAATACAGGAAGTATAATCATTAAAAAACTTCGCTTGTATTTAGGTATTTCAAAAGAAAATTACTTTTTAATCGTTATTTTAAGTAAATATACACAAATACCATAAAACATATTCTAATGTGTACATAAAATTAAATTAAATAGTACGTGTTTACTGTTACGAGTACCTGATGATTTTGGACTCTCAATATCGCAAGTACAATGCGATTAAAATAAGAATAGGACGGGCTCTCGGCTAACTTCACTCATATAAGTACGATTAGCAGAACAAACTTAAAAATAGAGCAGCAACAATTAGGTTTTATATAATACGTAATTAGAAATAAGTGAAGCAAAATATAAATTCATATTAAAATTAACGATTTAAGGTGGTTAGCACAGACATCATCGATTGATGACATCGCAGGTGTGGTCTTATTTATCCCTCAGTGTACTATGCGACACGTTTCCGAGTGCATGTTAATATTTGTTTGTCGGTGTGTCTTTTGTTGATTTTGTTTTTTAATTTGTTTTTGTTGACTGATTAATTTGCTGATTTTTATATTTGTTTTGCTGATTGTTATATTTGTTTTGTTAACCATCAAAATTAGTTTATTTTTAATGCTCTTAAATGATCAAAAGATGTAGTATTTGTAATCGGCGAGCTTGAGAGATTATCAAAAAATTTTGTTGAGTACTTTACGGGAGAGAAACAATATCTCATCACGCTGCTGTACCAATTAAAACAAGCAAGAATATTACCAGATCTAGATGGCAATATTAATATACCACGTCATATATTAGGAAGCTTCATGAAGCATAGTGAATTAGTGAAATATTAGGTCCTTACATATGAAATTGGCGTTTTGTATGGGAGGAACAAAAAGTCGAATATTTTTTAATATAATATATTTAATTAATCAAAGTATGAACCATTATTTTCTATGCACTTTTGCCATCTCATAAGTAGTTCATTGATCCCTTTACTAAAAAAACCAGTCGGACGGGAATCAATAAAATCTTTGAAGGCGATTTGGACTGCCCCATCGGAGTTGAATTTTTTCCCTTGCAAGAAGTTATCCAAATTTCGAAAAAAATGGTAATCTGTTGGAGCAAGGTCCGGGGAGTACGGAGGATGTCTTAGACTTTCCAATTGAAGCTCTTCTAATTTAGTAGCCGTCTGTAGCGCAGTGTGTGGTCTAGCGTTGTCGTGAAGCAGCAGTGGCGTGTTGCGATTGACCAGCCTAGGTTGTTTAGCCGCTAGCTTTTCCATCATGGTTTGCAATTCCTGACAATAGACATCAGCCGTAATAGTCTGGCCAGATTTGAAAAAACTGTAATGAACAATACCGGCACTAGTCCACCAAACGCTTACAAGTAACTTTTTTGGGGTTAATTTTCGCTTGGGGCAGGATTTGGCTGGCTGGCCAGGATCTAACCATTGCGCTGAGCGCTTCCGATTATCGTAAAGAACCCATTTTTCATCACAGGTAATGATTCGGTTTAAAATACCTTCATTATTGTGCCGGTTTAGTAATGTAACGCAGCAGTCGACGCGCGTTTGCCGGTTTGTTTCAGTCAATTCGTGAGGTACCCACCTTTCAAGCTTTTTAATCTTCCCAATTTGCTTCAAGTGAATTAAAACAGTTTTATCACTAACATCGCAGCCTGCAGCTAACTCGGACGTGGTTTGCGATGGATCCGCTTCCACAATAGCCTTCAACTCTTCATTATCTACTTGAGTCTCAGGCCGTCCACGGGGCTTGTTCTGCAGGTCGAAATTTCCAGAACGAAAACGTTGGAACCAAAAACGAACTGTGTTTTCTTTTGCAACACGACCGCCATACACGTCATTCACCCTTCGAGTTGTTTCCGCAGCACTAGTGCCACGGCGGAACTCGTACTCGTAAATAATGCGATATTTAAGGTTTTCCATTTTGTAAAATGAGTGACGCAAACAGAAAAAAACAGAAGAAAAAAAACAAATGAATGACGATCATCGAAGCACAAATACATGAGTCTATAGCTGTACAAATTTGAATTTGGAATTCCTTACCAAAGAGGAGAAATTCGTGATTAAAGTGGCCAGTACGAAAAACGCCAATTTCATATGTAAGGACCTAATATTATAATAAAATGTTTAAATGTAAATGAATATGAAAGTTCAATTAATAAAGCCCTTGAGAGTATTATGACTTGGTTTACCAACAACAAGTTGTTAGTAAATGTAGATATAACAAAATGTATGCAATTTTTTCTACCACAATCTAAACCGAAAAACATAACAATAAAATATAAAAATGACATTATACAACAAGTAAAAGAGATAAAATTTTTAGGTATATTATTAGACTGCCACGGAAATTGGAAGAGTCACACAACCCATGTTTGTAAAAAAGTTGGAAGATTTGCGTTTGCTCTAAGAAAATTAGTTAAAACTTCACAAAAAACAGCAGTCTGTGCGTATCACGGAAATGTGGCGTCCAATTTGCGCTACGGTCTACTGCTATGGGGTAATTCCGTCAATGCTCCTGCAGTTTTTAGGACACAAAAAAAATGTGTTAGGGCTATTACAGGAGCGAAAAGAACTGACAGTTGCAAGCCAATGTTCAAAAAATTAAATTTACTCTCCTTACCTTCCATGTATATATTTGAAGCATGTATATTTGTAAAATTAAATATTAATAATGTTGATGTAAAGACTGCTAGAATACCGCGTAAGGTGAAAAAAGCATATCTTGTTCTACCTTCAAATGGCGCTAAGACCGTATTCTATAGAAATAGTATATATGTAATGTGCACTAAATTGTATAATCATTTGCCAGATAAAATTAAAAATATGACTTTTAAACAATTTAAAAAGAATTTAATTAATATTTTAATGAACAAATGCTATTATGATATTGATGACTTTTTGAATGATAAAACACTTGACATAATTTCCAATAATAAAATGTATAATATGATTGAATGATTTAATCTGAGCAAACTTATTTTATATTATGTTTGAATTATAGTATGTAATAAACCTATTATATAATATTGTACGCCGCAACAGGCCAGATATGGAGGACACAAAACCTCTATCATAAGACCATATTGTAACCCATATTGCAATAAAGATTCTTGATTCATATGGAAACTGCTACGACGGTAACCGAGCGAGTGACTGATTGACGAAAAGACATTGATTCGCCGTCGCATTCGCTGTGACCAGAGACAAGCACAAGTAAAATAGTGATACAGAAAAGTGGCGAACGACGAAAATTTTATGAAATGGTTAAATGAAAAGCGAATACAATATTTCCCGACTCGTCCATTTTGGTAATGGACAACGCCATTTGAAACAAACGCACTTAAAATGAATACTACAAAGTGCATTTCGCACAAAATTATACCTATCTATATTTATCTTTAATTTCTTGTTTTGCACACTGTACCAAGTTTCAGTTGTGACGTTACAACATGGCGCTAGGCCAGTCGTATTCTTATTTTAATCGCCTTGTAAGCAAAGTGTTTATACAAAAAATAGTGCCGATTTACAAAGTTTATGCCCCTTTCATCAGACAGCTCACTAATTCATCTCTTAAGAGAAACATGTCAATTGCATTCTGACACAAGTATCACAAGGTAACATACATTAAGATAATGAATAGATTCAGGCGTTACTTTGCGGAAATCCATTTTTAATAATAACAAATATTTTAAAAGTATTTTAAGAAAACATTTAATTAATTATTTAATAAAACACTTAAAAAATCTTTATAAAAATGATATATATCTAGTCTTGACTCTAGGAGGGCACGATCGAGACTCGATCGTGCGTGAAAGCTATTTCACGACACCGGGTAATATCGTCGCGTTATGTTACTGCGTAGTTTGCATCGGGTTGAATTTCAATCGTAGATGACGGATTACACATCAATCAAATTCGCAGATTCAATGCAGCCAAAGCCTCAAACTATGAATAATAATCGTTTCATAGCAAAATTTGGAATTAAGAGCCATTTCACAAAATCACGCTACTGAAGTTTAGGTAAATGCCAGCGCATCGCATACACAAGCGAAAGAAGTGACGACGGAATAGCGTGACTGTGAGTAACATATTTTGATACTAGCACTCATTAATAAAGAAATGTAAGTTGCGAATTTAAAAATTGTGTGATTGGCATGAGTAAATTTCTTGTCGATTACTTGCTAATGTTATAGAAAAGAAGTAGGCATGTACATTAAATAGTCAACCTACATCGTGAATCGTATATTTACATTCCATCCTTGATGAATAAAAAATAGATATGTTTGAAACATTTATTGTAACAATAAACTTAAATAATTAAATAATTATACGGCTTAAAATTATATAAATATTTGACGTAACGGCATTGATTAAAAGCTGCGGACTAAAAGCTCTTTCTTTTAAATTTTCCAAAAATTGCTATTTTCCTCGTTCACACTCTACACAATATCCATATCCAGTCGTTAACACTGTCTGCCATAATGACCATGCATAGGACTGAGGTTTATTTTTCTGTGCATCCGGAAAACAACTCAGTACCAACCACAAACGTCCCATGACGTTTTTGGTTTTCCATTACTTAAACATGTCACCCTCATATTCCCATACCACAATATATCACCTATACCTTTAAAAAAATAACATTTTCATCCATTTAGTTTGAGTAGACCAAACAGCGATATGTAAATATATATTTACACATTTTGAGGTTTTTTTGTTTTTAAATCGAATATCTTTGATGCAATCTATAATCAACATATATACTTCTTGGTACCAATGCAATCCTCACTATATACTCTTATGCTAACTATTTCCTCTATGGAAAATAAATGATGATACACCTTTTATAGAAAAAAATACTGGAAATAGGGTTTGAACACACGACAAAAATTGTGGGAAATAGTAATTTAATTGCTATTTTTATTTTTTCGTAACTAGACTCACCTAGAACTTTGATTCTTCTTTTAATATGATAATTTAATATTGTTCTTTAGCCATGAATTGATACAGATTTTTACGCCAACTATTTTAAAGTAACAAGATTAAAACAACCCAATTGTTTTAAGAACTTTGGCGGGAAAACTGTATTGGAGAGCAATATTTTTTTCTGAAAAACTATACCACCTACGGCTTTGGTCCTTCTTTGATATTATTATTTACATATAATTTATACACTTGTATTATTTCAGATTTTTTGGTTTAGAAGTTTAAAATTAGTTACGAGATTATTTAATACGCAAATTTGCATCGGTAAGTGTTTGCGTTGCAAAATGTATCGAGCGAAAAATGACTTATACATATGCAAAATTGCGTTTTTCAAGGTTTATAACTGTTGACGTAGTACCAAGATTAATATGAAATGACGTAATATTTTGGGGACAAAATGTAATTTGTGCTGGTTTCAGATTTCATCAAAATATTCTAAATACTTCCGTTATCTCAGAAAAGTATGGATTCTTTCTGGTATGGGCAAGGATGCATCCTTTTGAAAACCATTTGGATTATGAAAGTCGGACTTTTTTTTTTTTTTTTATGTCATTGTGATGGATCAAGCGCTTAGCCCAAGCGGTATCCTCTGCCTATAACAGATGCATTTCATCACAAGTGACGAACTGCACTGCGCCCATCACCTTGAGACATACCTGTTAAGTCTCATTTTTGTCTGTTATTTCACTGGCTCTCAAGGACTGCTGCCGGAAGTCACCGTTAGGTGCTTGGCGACAGATTTTCTACTAGAGGGTGGTCGCTAGCCAGGCGGGCATTCGCAAAATGCCCTTCCACCATGCGGTGAAGCTCAAGCTCTGGGCGGGATTCGAATCATGGACCTGCTGCGCGGCAGTCCATAGCCAATTCCACTGAGCCATCACTGCTTCAAAATTTAAACTTACGCAGAAAACACTTACGCAGATTTTATGGTAAATTTGTAAATACGACTATCGACCGCTAACTGGTATCCCGTTTGTACAAATGATGGAAAAGCCAGGAGGCCGTTTTGTACAAATTAGGAAGGTAGTTTAATTTCCTGCTGAAGTTATCGCTATGTTCACTTATAGACATTAACTGCATCCAAAAATATTGGAAATCAATTATTCGCCTATCATCTTATCCTTCATGATCAAAACTCTGTGGTCGCACTATAAACTTGCGTCTAAGCGTTCCGCGTACGAGACGTCAGAGCAAGGCAAAACGAACGCAGGTCCTACCTCGATGAGCGCTCGCGCGGTACTGATCGCCTCGCGCTTGTACATTTCAATTTATAAGCATTTCGAGTTATGTTAAATATTTTTTCTTGTCTAACAAAACAGAGTTAATAGCACAATTTATTAAAGATCAGATTAATTAAAGAATTAACTTTCTTTTCATATAATATCTGTTTGGAATTACACTTTATTAAACGCAATATAGCGTGGTAAACTGCTGATATAATTCGTGGCAATTGGCGCAAGATCTTTATATTTTTTTCTACAATGACGATTAATTATCGATATTCTAGTACACTATGTGTCAACAGGATTATATGCCTGATGCACAGTTTTTTTTTTTAGTTAATTTGATGAATCTTTATACAAGAGATAGAACTCTGAAGTTGGCTATGTGTACCTTAATTCGTAAAACAAGGTGCGGGAGATTGGTCACTACAAAATAATTAATGTTATGTTTGTAAATCTGGTACATTAACTGAAAAGAGAACAGATTATTCTATTTTTATCAATTATTAAACAACTTGTAGATATTTCCTATGATAGTAAATTAAGCGCTTAAAATCTTCGTATACCGCATTAAAATGTCTCTTAAGCATTTCTTTACTTCAGATCCGCAGCCTCAAAATGATTTCAAGTTTGGTAGTCCCCAAAGTGGTCATAGTACATCAAATTGCAGCCGAAATTTAAATTTGGTATAACACCCTACTAACAGTTAGGCTCCCGACCTGAACAGAACCAAGGCAAGCTCCAATTCGGTTACAAACCAACATTTAATCACATTCCACAGCTCAAAGCTTAAGTCAAAATCATATATTCAATTTATGCGTCTACGACGCTCTTATGAAGGTCGATTACAAATTTTAGTATTGAAATATTCTACATTGACCTGCCACGTTCAGCAAAAAAAATTGTATAGAGCTACTGCGAGAACAACGGGCAAGAAACTCGGGGCCATTCTTTTAAACGACTTGTAACAATATTTTACAATTTAACTATTCATTTAGCAATGTGTTACATACTTGAAGCGCTCGTAGCGAAGTTTACTTAGCTGTTCTTAATTGATCAGCAAAGTTAAGCAACGTCGCCCACGGTCATGAGTTGGATGAGTGACCGCTAGTGACATTACTACTGAGCGCTTCCGTGCTTCGGAGGGCACGTTAAGCCGTCGATCCCGGTTGTTGTCTAAGGATGGCAGTCGTTATAGCATGGTGGTAGGGCATTTTGCGAATGTCCGCCAGGCTAGCTATCACCCTCAAGTAGAAAATCTGTCGCCAAGTACCTAACGGTGTGTTCCGGCAGCTGTCTTTGAGAGCCAGTACTTCTAGGTTAGCCTGAACAACATATTTGACCACATCATCACTTACTCGTAATCACGTAATTTAAACAAATTTTGTATGTGACACATTGTTAAAAGAATTGTGAAGTTGTAAAATATTGAGACGTTCGACGACAAGACGTTTAAAAGAAAGGCCCCGAGTTTCTTGCACGTTCTTCTCGCAGTGGCTCTATACAATTATTTTTTTGCTGAACGTGGTAGTACTATGTAGAATATTTTAATACTAAAATTTGTAATTGACCTTCATAGGAGCGTCGTAGACGCCTAAATTGAATAAATGATTATGACTTTGACTTTGAGGAAGCCACGCGGCTGCGGTGCCGCTATTTTGACGTGGACATACCATAAGGGAACCTATGTTTGGGTTCACAAAAAGATCCTGTGCCACGACAGGTATTTAATTGTCCCCCTCCCAGTGCAAGGGCTTCAAATTTTGAGAACGATTTCCCCCACGTGTGACTTTGTTTGAACTTTTTCATTAAACGTTAGTTAAGCAATAACAATTTTGTATTAGGACTTCAAGATTTTATTTGTGAAAGTACAATATAATTTAGTAGTAAGCCTTAACTGAATGCAACGTAGGTAACCTAAATCTAACCCGCCCTTCCGGCCATTTTTCTAGCACATAGCTCCTTGTGTTCTTCTTTTGTGAGCTCGTATTAAGTCGGAAAATACGAAATAATGCGAACAATATATGGAAAATCTCATATCACAGACACCGTAGGGTACTGCAATTTATACACATGATACTAAAGGATATACGTAATGTTTTTGTTAATCTCAAATCATGTTTCTTAATACTTCGCTCGATACAAAAAAAACCGAAAACACCTCTCAAAATAAAGGATTTCCACTTATACCGCCAGATTTTAATGTATTTTAATTTTTGTTTTTCTAAGATATTGATTTTGTAAGTACAATTAAAAAATACATACCTAGTCTGTTTATAAAATGTCGCATACGACTGTAATTCCGAGAAGCGCTAGCATCATGTCGGACTATTTTCTCCAGCGATCTACGTATATTGCTATCATCCTCGCTCATATCGCGACAAGCCGGCTTGAGCGTTAGACTTGTGTCACTTTTCTCGGCGATCTCAATTAAAATTAAAAATGGGTAAAATTAGAAAGAAACGCTTTGCGAGTACAAAAAAGTTGTATAAAAATGGTCGAAACGCATGATGGATATAATATCTAAGATTAATCTAAGACTTACTTTCTCCATTTAAGTATATAACATTACTTATTTTTAATATTTTAATGAACTTATCATGTTATTGTGAACCCTATTGCAACATAAAAAAACACTTCGAAGATTTTACAAGACGTTGGTACAACTTTACTTTTTTTGCCCTGTGACAACACTATGTTGTACATGTCATAATGTTTTCTCCGTATTTTAATAATTGTTTTACATAGAAAATAAGGCTAATTTGTAGTGTTTTTGCTTAATTAACGTTAGTTAAAAGTAGCTTTATAGTGTGAATAATTTAGTTCGTGACATATTCATTAAACAGTGAACAAATATCATAGTACGTCATCCTACAGCAGCGGTTGAGATTTCAAACATCTTAGATTTTTCCTGGGGAGTATAATTATAATGTCTAATATCTAACTTTAAGTACACATTTAACACATTTCCGTTATCACTCACTTGGTGCTACGTTAATAATAGCACATTGGCTGTGTACTGACTATCTTGCTAGACAAAATAGTGGAGGCAAAGTTGATGTTTTTTCTTTTTTCTTTTGCCTCAGACATTCAACACTATTTGACTCCTAACCCTGGTTTGCAACTCAGTCTCAAAGTTTTTAATTTGTAGTACTTAGTATCTGTAGGCACGGGTATTCAGAACGGTCATGCTCACATGAAGGTGTCTAGTGGTGGTGTTGTGTGTCGGGTCGCCATCCTCCCTCAAAAATGGTTGAAGAGGGCGATGGCTGGCACATGCATTAACTTGTGAACGGGTGCTGCTAGAGGACACCGGTCTGCTCTGGATGCTAGTGCTAATGACTTTACACTTCAATATTTATAGTAGTCAAGCCCACAAAAATTATCTATTAAAGAAGAAACATATAATAAGGTATACCTATTACCATCAATCATTTGTTGCTTTTGTTAGATAAAAAGCTTCATACTTTTTTCTCTCCAATCAACAGATTGGAGAGAAAAAAATATGATGGTCAGAAACATCTGACCATCATCTATTAAACTAATTTCTCTGTATTTCTAACAAATTTTCAGTTTCTTTTTCCTTTTTATCTGTTGCATATACAAATGTAAACAAATAATATTATGTTGTGTATTAATTACTGTATTCTGACTTGATTTGTTGATTTTGTTTATAGTATATAATTTATATAGGAAATAATTGTAACTTTGAGTTTGAATTGTAAAGAATACATACATACCTAGAATACTTCTTGAAACAGAAACTTAGCTACTTTTATCTGTTTTTCAGTAATTGTTCGGAGTTGTTGGTACTTCACTATGCCTGTAACTACTAGGAAAACCTTGGCAAGAGAACTGGAAGAGAAACTCAGAGTTGCTCTGCAGGACCTGCAAAAGCACAAAGACCTCTCTGATCAGCTTCTACAAGAAAGAGAAGACAGTGAGGTTGAGGTGAACAAAATTGTGTCAAAAAACACTGAACTCAAGAGTGAACTTGCCGGTCTATACACTGATTACGCAGAAGTGCTCCAACAAAATGAACAGCTACAGAACATTGTACTGTCATTTAAAGAATGTAGTGAGACGCATGAACAGGCTTTGAGCCGTATATGAGAATTAGAATTTGAATTAAGTAAGGCTCAACATGAAATCATGTTGTTAAAATCGACAAAGTTCAATGAACAGGCCGCTGACACCTTAAATTTATACAATGAGCTGGTCGGTAGTGGCATGGAATCAGCAAGCTCCCTGCATCCTATCGTAACTATTGACTTTTTTTTTTATTTATTTTTTTTATGCCTGATAGGTTAGCCTTTGACCACTATCTCACCTGATGGTAAGTTATGATGTGGTCGAAGATGTTGTTCAGGCTAACCTAGAATTACTGGCTCTCAAGGACAGCTGCCGGAACACACCGTTAGGTGCTTGGCGACAGATTTTCTGCTTGAGGGTGGTAGCTAGCCAGGCGGGCATTCGCAAAATGCCCTACCATCATGCTATAACGACTGCCATCCTAAGACGACAACCGGGACCGACGGCTTAACGTGCCCTCCGAAGCACGGAAACGCTCAGTAGTAATGTCACTAGCGGTCACCCATCCAACTCCTGACCGCGCGCGACGTTGCTTAACTTTGCTGATCGGTTGAGAACAGCTAAGTAAACTTCGCTACGAGCGCTTCAAATCAAACTGATGAGAACACTACATGCAGTCAATTTCCAGTCTTTCAGAGCCATTAGAAAATCAAAAAGTATTTTAAGCTTAAAAAAGTGATGTGGAAGTGCAAAAAACAACTTAAAAACAGGAACTATTTCAAGAGAAATGTGAATTTGGTGAAAGATAAGTTACTATTACAGGAAAATTTTCAAAATTGTTTAGATGAATTAGAAATTACTAAGCAAAACTGTATGATGATGATACTCTGAGTCTTCGCTCTGAGCTGCTAGAAAAAGAAAAATTATTGCAAAATATTTTCTCTAGCTACTTATCAGCTCAAAACCATCTTAGTGATCACTACAAGGAAGCTATAAGTTTAATGGATCTTGTGACCACCAATGTGGAGAGTGTGAGAAATATTGAGTGTGCATGCTCAAGGTCTCATAGTCAGCCGCAAGCAACCAGACAGCCCCATTCAATACCAACAATAGCTCAGCCATTAAACAAAACATGCACTGAAGCAGTGCGGGGTGTTTAAGTCATTTAATTTGAAATTTCTATTCTGTGAGCCCACTAGGATATCAGACACTTCAGCTACCTGTATAGACAATATATACTCAAACTGTAAGGCTAAAGAAAAGTCTATAATGAAGGGTCATTAGCTGTATTCAGATTTTTTCCTTCTATTAATTATTATAGATGCACAATGAATAATAAGCAGTTTTTGTTAGTAAGGCACAAAGGTTATCAATGTCATTTTCGACTGGCTACTTACTGTCCGTGTAGCGCATATATAGTCATGTCGGATCGGAAGGCTGAATCCCGTGGTTCGAAACTCATTATTTGTCACTGAGATTATTTTTGGTCAATTTTATTTTTCCGTCTACTCATAATTATAATATTATATAATAATTACGTGCACCATAAAAAATAATCAATAATAATATTCCTAAATATTATTACAAGCACTATCGCGTGCTATGCGAAAATAGTATTTTACAAATTATTGGTGCACGAAATTTTATTCCCCGAGCGGGAATATGTAAATAATTAATAATATTTCATATTATTATGTTGAGTTTCTGACAGTAAGGCACAAAGATTGTGTCTGTAATTTTCGACACCCGACGTAATGTTTGTATAGCTTATGAAGACTGAAGTTGGATCGGAAATAAGACTAGCGTGGTTCGAATCTCACGAACCGTGATGCATTTTGGGAACGTTTTAATTTATATTACCATGTATTTGTGATAGGTATTATATTTTTTCGTATAATTCAGTTTGCTGACGCGTATTCAATTTATTATTGTAATGCCACAGAATAAAAAGGGTAATGCTTGCAAGTTTATTAGGTAGGTGGTACCTTGAGTTTCTTTGTTTTCATATCATTAGAGAGTTTAGTATATCTAATGTACGTGAATAATGTAAGTACATACTACTTAATCTAGGTACACCTACCCATGTTTTTTCGTAGATCTTGGAAAGAATGTCTCTTATCCTGGATGGACACGAGTCAATGGAAACAACGGCAAGGTATGATAAACATGAACATGCTGAAATCATACCTAGTAGCAACAATATTTTCTTCAAAGTAATAGGTAACTTACTTTGAAGAAAATATTGTTGCGGCCACAGCGTAATAGTAACAGTAGAACTAACATTATCATACTCTCATGGAGTACCTAAACACCCTCCCTCTCTCTGTCCACTAATATAGAAAAGACGAACTTTCAAACGTGAAAAGGTATTGAAATATTCATGGTATTATCGAGTACATATAAGTTAGTAGGTAATAAAACGGTGGCTGTAAAAGTTAGATACGATATGGTGATACTGAAGTTTGTAACGAAGCGTTACATAATTAGTAATAATATTAAAAAATATACCTTAAAATTTAATTCTTAATCTTATATTTATGTACAAAATCTTAATCAAATCTTATATATAGCAAACATAATATCATATTAAAATAAACTTTACTAACTTAACTATTAACAAACATTATTCAGGTTTAGGTACAAGCTCCTTTACAATGTCTATTATGGGCATTTTCATTTTAAATGATGCAGGCTGTTTTTTGGTTGTCCCATGGTAATAATCCAATAAAAAAATATTTCGAAACATATTTTTTAAGAAAAAGATGAAGGTATTTTATAAATCTGTATTATATCTGTACAAATCTGTTTTATTTACTCCTGAAATAACACATTTTCAATTTTATTTTAATTAAAAACTATTCAAAAATGTGTAAAATGTTGCTGTCCCAATGACAGTTTGCCTCCTTGCATTTGATTTTTCGGAAGCTTTTTGTTCCACGGCTAACGTAGCGACGATTTACTTTCATTGTAAGATAGTTATTTATGCATTTAAACTAAGTATTTCACATCAATTAGTAAACGTAATTATTTAATAAATTAAAAAAGCTTGTCCCACGAATTCGCGATTACCGGACATGTCTGGATAGTCACGCGCTTTTTACTATTAAGATTCCCATTTAATAGAGCAAATTTGGGTTTTATGGCAACCCCATGTACAATATCAAGGTATGAAACGCCATTTTGAAGTTAGTCACGCATGGTGTTCGGTTGGTGCGGCACGCTCTCTTTCCTGACATTTTGGGCAAAAAAAATCTATTGAGGTTAGTAACGTTTTTTTTAATAAATATCAACTTTGTTTTTATTTCTTCTTGAGCTGTATATACCTTAAGTCCTGCTAAAGTATATAGAAGTTGAATTAGATAGTTTTTGATAGCATTGTTGAGTATTTTAATATATTTTTAAAATGATCTCGACATTCGTCACGTCTTGTTAGCAACCGTTACTATAGGATGGACAAAAAATGTTACGAAACAGACATATAAAGCATATTACTCATGACCATTTTAAATATAAACGGAATTTATTAGGTATTCATACCTAATAAATTGTATTGTTGTTGTTATCATGATAACAACAACAGCTTGTAAAGAGATCCTTTTAATATTCTAAATGTCAAAGTTTGTATGTTTGTTACTCATTCACGCAAAAACAGCGAACGAATTTGTATGTTTTTTTTTACTTACAGGTACCTAGAGGGGGGGGGGGGGGCGAGTGCCGGGTACTTAGTGGTATATATATATTATAATCGCCTTTCAAAATGGTGGTATACTTTGATATAGATAAATTTTTGGAGAAGAAAGATTTTTATGCTTGTTTATCGGACAGCCATATCTGGCCCTGGCAGTCAACTCACTTTATTTTATCAGAACGCTGTCATGGCTGTGGGAATGTTAATATTTTTCATAATTTGCCATTACATTTTGTAAAGCCTATGACTGAAGAAGATGTTAGATTATTGTTAGAAAGTACTTTCTTTTGGTGTCCATCATGCAACTTGTTTACTGTATATGATCATTACCCATTAGACGAGTGTTATTATTGTAACCAAGTGAATATGTTATTACTACAACGTTTCTAATGAAAAAAATAATGTAATTCTAAGTTGTTTCCATTTTTTTTTTTAAATTAAGCCAACACAGAGGCGTTTCATTCATTGCATTTTTTTCTTTTATGCGATTATTTTGTTATGGCCATAGTTGTAACTATTAATAATTTTTACATGCTCAACAATGGTAGGTAATGTAAATTAATATTTTTAGATAAAAATGGCGTTAACACCTGCTGAAAGAGCCAAGCGGTATCGAAATAAATTAAAAGACAATCCTGAGAAGGCTGAAGAAGTTAGAAAAAAACAGTTAGCGCGAATGAAAGCCAAAAGAAAAAAAGTATCTGAAATGAACGAAGAAGAAAAAATTAATCATCGTAACAAATGGAAAATAGAAAAAAGAAGGCAAAGAGCTGGTAACCGAAATAAAAATGTTCCAACTGATGAAAAAACGAAAAAAGAAGCCTCTATAACCTTATCTCTCAGACGACGGCGGATGTTAAGACGTCTTAATAATAAAATTCAAGAAAAGCTGAATAAGATTAACCAGCTAACCAGGCAACTTAACAGACAAAGAAAACGTTATTATAGAAAAGAGCTAAAATCTAAAGAGAAAATTGAAAATCAACAAAAAATAATTGATAAATATAAAGCTAGAGAAGAGTTTTTAGAACATACATTGCGAAAGACGTATGAGAATTGTGAGAAAAGAGTTGAAAAAGAAGTTTTGAAACGAATAATACAAAACTCTAAAGCTGGAAATAAGACCTACGTCGCAAAACTAATGGGTCTTCAAAGAACAACTCGGGCGAAACTGAAAAAAAATAGGCATACGTGTTGCTCAGAAATTGAGAAGTTTTGGTTACGAGACGATGTTTCTAGATCAACAGCAGGAAAAAAAGAATGCAGAGTTCGTGGAAAAGAAAAGCGTCAAATAAGATACACAATCGACACATTACAGAATTTATTTAAAAAATACAAAGAGTTGGGTGGAAAATACGGGTTGACAACACTGTGGAAATACAAACCATTTTACGTCATATATCCGAAACTGAACTCAAGGAATACATGTTTATGTATCAAACACGCTAATATTGATCTAAAATATAAAGCCTTGCAACTATATGGACCATTAAAGCAAAAACCTCTGGACGAAATAATAAATGAAATTACTTGTGACCGCCAATCCTATTCTTGCGCGGCAAATCTTTGCCGTCAATGCAAGAATTACAAAGTACAATATAATATAAGTAATAACGACGAAAAACAAAATGTAACCTGGTGGCAGTGGGAACGCGTTGATCACGAATATGTAAAAAAAGAAGGAAATGAATCTAAAACAGTTAAGACGAAAAAGACAGTCAAATCTTTAAAAACAACATCGATTACTGAGCTTAAATGTAAATTTGATTCTGACATCATTAAATTCAAGAAGCATGTATTTGTTATGAAGCACCAGCACAATCAATATCAAATAGTAATAAACAATTTACAAGAGAATGAGGCTGTAGTAATTTGCGACTTCAGTGAAAACTACGAATGCAAAATGAGAGAAGAGGTGCAAGCTCTTCATTTCGGAGCGTCCAAAAACCAAGTGTGCCTCCATACTGGAGCTATTTTTTTTAAAGACTTCATGCAATCATTTTGTACAATATCCGAAAACACGAGCCATAAACCAGAAAACATATGGACACATTTAAATCCTATTTTGAACGAAATCAAAAAAACTAAACCAAATGTCAAAATTCTCCATTTTTACTCTGATGGCCCCACCTCCCAATATCGACAAAAGGGAAACTTCCATTTACTAAATACTCTGCCAAAAGAACTGGGATTTGAATATTGTACGTGGTCATTTTCGGAGAGTGGGCATGGAAAGAGCATAGCGGACGGCATTGGTGGATCCGTCAAACGTACTATAGATAAACACGTTGCTTTTGGTGCCGATGCAACAAATGCCTCTCAAATATATTACATTCTCACCCAATGCTTTAAGACTACAAAGTTTTTTCTTGTAGATGACAGTCAAATAGAAAAATATACGGAAAAACTTCAAAACCTGAAAACTTTGACTGGTACTTTAAATTTACATCAAGTAATCACGTTAAAGGATCGTGAGACAAAGGAGATAAAATATAGAGATTTGAGCTGCTATTGTGGTGATATAAAAGGACAATGTTCGTGCTTTTCTCCTAAGTATCATTCGCTTATTAATGCCACTGCTCGTCAAGCCAGTAATCTTTGTTCCGTTCGCCGTAATATACCAAAAGAATTAAAAAATAATCCCATCCATTTAAGACCCGAGTATTTCAAACTAGAGCCCAATCCAAAATCGAATAATTTGTTGACTGTACAAAATTTTAATCACGACAATGTTAAGGAATCGATAAACCAACACGAAAAAAATTTAGTTGCCTGTGTGGAAATGGAGAACTTCGTAGATTTTAGTCCGATCGAACTGTCAAATTTACTGACATGTGACAATATTCCACTTGACAATACTAAGACCCCCAGTCCAATAATTGAATTAATAGATTTGACACAATTTGCCGAAAATATGCCACCACCGCCTTTATGTCTAGAGGTTCTATTAGATGATCCAATTTTTACATCTACTGTTCTAGAAAACAAAAACGACAATGACAGTATTATAACAGGTGATAAAAATATGAATAAAGAAAATGAACCTAATAAGACTAAGAAACCTTTAAAAAGAACATCAAAGGAAAAAATTGGTAACTCTGTTTGTCAAGCTAAATGCGGAAGAAACAACATGTCAAAGGACTCAAAACGGGTTTTAAAATGTACTACGTGTGAAAGTAATTCGGTACAGTTAGCTAAATGTATAATTTGCAAGTTATGGTATTGCTCAGCATGCTCAGGAGGCCAGATCACAATTGATCTTATTTGTGATACTTGTTTAAACGAATTTTAAGTTAGAAAGACTAAATAAATAATAAGAAATGAGAAAAGAGACCAAAAATGTTAAGACTGAATGAAAATGACTGTTAATTAAAAATAAATAGTTTACGAGGCATAAAATAATGTAAATTACTAGTTTAAGAGGATATAATCACATATATTCGCATAGATTTCGCAGTATTTTTTTCTATTAGGATGTTGATATTGTGTTGTCACAACATTCGAATTGAGAGTAAAAGACAACTAATAAGCAATTTTGACAGTATAAAAATATAAGTTGATTTTATTTTTTGATTTTAGAGTTGAGATTATAGTGATTAAAAGTTTAATTTGTGATACTACAAGTACACGTAGGGCCTTACTACAAAAGATTTAGACAAGTGATGAGCGAAGTGTTAAGCAATTTTCCCATACAAAAACTTGAAAAATAGAATTGTTCAACGCGTGTCTAAAACTATTGCGGTAAGGCCCTACAGGTTTAACCATGTAACAGATTATTATGTTTTTATTAGTAGTTCCTCAAAGTATATTAGGTATAATTAAGATAACATGGAGGTTATGTTGACTGATTAAAGTTAAGATTTAAGATGATTAAGATTGTTAGTTTATTAGTTTCACAGAATACTGTAGTGTACCAAATAAATATTCAAAGTATTTCAACATAATGTTTTATTATATTACCTATACATATTTAATGTGCATATCTACTTTCATTTAGGTATATAATTTTATTTAATACATAATACTCATCCCAACATTATCTTGAATATTGTAAGATTTTAACCTCATAGTGAGTACTATTCTTATTAATTCTGTTTCGTCACTTCACCTGTCCATTTAGTGACTGTCCCTCAAATATTTTCACCGTATTTCTTTAAAAAAACTAAATATATTAAGCTTAATATTATTATTAATTTATTATAAAAAAGATAAATAAACAACAATTAAGATTCTATTTAAAATTTTTCATTCATTGACTGATCAAAAATGTTATACAAAAAATAAATCTTGCATTTGGACAATATGTTACGATACTGACCAAATTGTTGAATTTTAATTTAAAATAAATATCTAATGACCAGGTTATATATATTTAGTTTTATTAATTGGTACATTAAAAGGTCATTAGGAACGATTTTCTCAGTGCATTTCCAGCAGTTGAATATTTATCGAGATTTGATTTTTGTTACTAACAGTACATTTTTTCCCCTATCTACTAATTAAAACATTAAATACACATTTCTGCTCGGAACTTTTATATATATTACATAAATTATAATATTTTTTACAATGACTCAAAGTTTTAAGTCCTAAAACAATAATGCATTTTTAAAAGCTGTTTTTTTAACCAGCGCCATTTAAAATAAAAATGCCCTTATATGTGCACGATCCTCAAGAACGGTACAGGGCATCCGCGGGTGGCGGGCGTGCGGAACGGAGAGTCGCATGCGGCGATGATTCCAACCGGCCGCCGGCCCGGCCGCCGCCCGCCAGTCGTCACTAGACTGCTATCAAGGTGTGTCCACGCCACTTTGCACAACTCCGTGCGCTCTAGCCGGCTGTGCGTAATTATAAACGTTGTTTACATTCATTTTGCTACAAAGTAATCACTGCAAGACCTATAGTAAGGTGTCAAATATACTCAGAAAGTGTTTTCCCGCGATAGGGTAAGTCTCAAATAGCACACAAACACCCATAAATTGCCTTTGTTTCATAACGTATTTAAATTTCATACTGTGTAAAAATTGTGTTCACTAATTCATTTTCAGATTTGCTTATTATCATTTCTATGCTTCTCAACACCATCATAATTACTATCATCTTTGAAATTTACGCTGAATTGCATCATCTTTTTAATTTCCTACCTTCGTTTTTTTTTAATTAACATTAGTATAAACATTAATTCTTTTCTAAAGCCTATTTAAATTTAATTGTATAACTTAACTTCTTCTTTACCGTAATTATTTAATGTAACAAATTGTTAACTCCGTTCTGGATGTATACCACCACGGCAATACTACTACTAATAGGCAGGTTCTTTATTCCTGACGCCGTGTGGGTGTACTCCAGATCGGATGTTTGATATGCCAGGCCATAACCCTGTGGTATTATCACTTCCAGGATTTAAACACATACTTCAAAGCTGAGCACTATACCGAGCATACCAGGGCCGTACTCAGGATTTTACCCGGGGGCATCGGCCATACCATCCGCAGGGGCACCCACCATCTTCGCCCGGACTACCAGGACAGTACCTGCACTGCGGAGAGGAAACAGACAGGCCGTACACCCACGACCCACAAATTTGTGTTGCCCTACCTAACTGCCTACGGATCAGTAAATCTTATATTTCATTGATCACTCTTTGTTTTTTATTTCTATCCGTATAAATTAGGTTAGAGGTGGAAAGGGAAGGAGGTGACACTGGCGCCCATATCGTGGTTTATCTGTTTTCGCTTCGTAGTAAGTAGTTAGTTATTGTACGGTGAGTGGTTTAGTTTGTAAAACGCTTCGTTTTTATTTTTGGTTGCAGTAACTGAGGTGAAAGCAGTATTTTGTCTTTTGTTTTGCCATTTTTACTTATACTGGGTTGAAATAATTGTAATATTTTGTGGTTATAATTTTTACCTGTTTAATATTATTACGAATACTACAAAGCTGCTTTCACACCAGTTGCAATTTTTTTAACAATTTAGTTTAGTTTTTTTTCTGATCCAACGATCTTTAGCTTAATTTTTCATCAACCAGAGCGTTCTGTTAAATGTTATTGTAACAGAACGGAGTATTTTCATCATTGATCAAATAATACCGTTTTGTGTGCTATTTGCAACATACCCTTTTTTTTACTTCATATCGTTAATATGTCATTTCCTATTAAATACCTATCTCTGCAAAAGTCTGAGTTAGAATATGAGGTTTCCGTTAGAGGTGAGACTCCCGCCAGCACTGTGGCAGATATTAGGAAACAGATTGGTAAGTTGAGTCAAATGTATCCCTCTGAGGACATTTTGTGCTCCCATTTGAACCCGTCGGAAGACTTGTCAGTTGTTTTTGAACTTTTGGAGAAAATCAAGTCAACCTTCGTCGTGGAGATTTTAGACAAAAATATTTTGGCTCGTACCGAAAATGTATTCCATCATCTATATCACAGGCTCAACCGTATCTGCGTGGACGAAAAGCTAGTCAGTAAACATTTGGAATGCAGTACGCTTTTCAAAGAGCTTTACGAAAGGCTGCTTATTTTTAAGAAAAAATCTGTAGATCCCCTCTCCGTCGCTGGCTCTTCTAGCTCAGAATCACAGACCGTGAACACACCCATTAACGTGACAGTTACATGTGAAGGCAATGGTAGGACTATTTCCGAGTTAGGTAAATTAAGATATGACGGAAAGACTTGTGTACGATCTTTCATTCAACGAGTCAACGAATTTAGTGAAGCTCGTAATATTTCGGACGCTAAGCTTCTGTCATTTGGTACCGAAATTTTCGTTGAGGATGCACTACATTGGTTCCGTAGTATTAAAGATATGGTATCATCCTGGGACGAACTTGTCATACTTCTGAGACAAGACTTCGACAAATCGGATTATGATTACCGATTATTAGCTGAGATTCGATCTAGAACTCAAGGCGAAACTGAAAACATAACAGTCTACTTGTCAGTTTTAGCAGGTATGTTTGCACGTTTATCGAAGCCGTTGACGGAGGAAGACAAACTTGAAATTGTTCTACATAATATTAGACCCTTTTATGCTAGCACTCTTGCTTCAGCTACGGAAATTAACAGTATAGAACAATTGCGTATTCTATGTAGAAATTTTGAGACTATTCAGTCTCGGTTAGCTCAGTTCCGCGAGCCTGTTTCCGCCTCTTCTGGAAATTTACTAGCCCCCGAGTTCGCTTACAAAGGCAAGACAAATTTATATAAACAAAATGCAAATTTTACAAACAATAGTTTTGCTACTAATAAACCTAACGTATATAATAATAAAATAAATGAAAAATATTTACACGCTATAGACAAAGAACTTTCTAATACTAATAAGAAGCTACCTTACTGTCCTAGATGTCGCAATAATGGACACAGTTTGAGAGAGTGTCCTAATACTGAGATCATGTGTTTCAAGTGCGGTCGCAAAGGTGTCAAGAAGCCTGATTGTCCTAGTTGCAATCCAAAAAACTAGAGTTACAGGATTGTGGTACCATTTCTTCCACATTAGGTCGTTGCAATAAGGAAGAGTGGGATGAGTGGTTAGAGACTGTACGTAGGTTTTTCAACTGCTACAAAATTGCTACAATTCTGAACGATAAACCTTCAAATGATACGCGACCATATATCAACATAAAGGTTAATGATATAACAGCCTCAGGTCTCCTTGACTCAGGTTCAGCAATTACCGTCTTGGGTAATAATGCTCATAATACTTTACTTGATCAGGGCCTTAAACTTTGTACGGACGATAAAGTATCAATCGTTGCTGCAGGTGGACAAACCTTTAACAGTATTGGATACATTAATTTACCAATAAAGTTTGAGAACCAATTTCATATAATAAAGACATATGTAGTTCCAGAGGTTCAATTACCCCTGATACTAGGTATTGATTTCTGGCGCGCCTTTCATATATGTCCTAAATATCTAGGTTCTCTTCAATTGTCAGAAGTTCCACTGTTGGTTTTGAACGTTAATAGTTCACAAACTTTTATAAATTCTTATAATAATTTGGATATTTCTCAGAAAGCTATTGCCGATAATATTATCGAACAATTTAAAGACATTTCTTTTGAGCGCAAGGGTTTAGGTCGAACTAATTTGATTACCCACCGCATCGATACTGGTGATTCTCCTCCTATTAGGCAAAGATATTATAGACTCTCTCCAGAGAAACAACGTATACTTGTCGAACAGGTTGATGAAATGCTAAGTTTAGATGTAGTAGAACCTTGCGAGAGTGCTTGGCAATCTCCAGTGCTCCTAGTTACGAAGAAGAATGGTCAGCCTCGTTTTTGCCTCGACAGCCGAAAGTTGAATTCAGTTACAAAGAAAGATGCATACAATTTGCCATATATTTCGGAAATTTTAGATAACTTGCGCGACGCTCGCTTTCTGAGTAGCCTTGATTTATCCAAGTCCTTTTGGCAAATTCCAATTGTAGAAGAGGACAGAGACAAAACAGCATTTTACGTACCAGGCCGTGGAACGCTGAGATTCAAAACTACTGCTTTTGGGTTGACTAATGCTCCCGCAACACAACAAAGGTTAGTCGATGCGTTGTTAGGTAACGTAGATCATCGAATATTTGCATATCTAGATGATATTATTTTGATTAGTAGTACGTTCGCGGAACACGTCTCCCTCTTACTCAGTGTCTTGGAAAAGTTACGGAAGGCAAATTTGACCATTAACTTAGACAAATGCGAGTTTTTTCGAAGCCAGCTCAAATATTTAGGATATGTAGTCGATGCGAACGGTTTACGAACCGATCCAGATAAGGTTGATGCCATCCTCAATTACGCGACTCCTACTACTAGGAAAGAGCTCAAGCGGTTTCTAGGCACAGCCACATGGTACCGAAGATTCGTTCCGAATTTTAGCACGATTGCAGGGCCGCTCAACAAGCTGACTTCGCATAAAAAGAATTCCCCACCATTTCAATGGTCTGATGACGCTGACGCTGCTTTTAAGAAGCTTAAAGAATGTCTCGTTTCTGCTCCCGTTCTTTCTTGCCCGGACTACAATCTGCCATTTGAGGTGCACACGGATGCAAGCAACTATGGTGTAGGTGCTATGCTTACTCAATCCGTGGATGGAAAGGAACACCCTATTGCTTATATGAGCAGATCATTAACTTCAGCAGAAAAGAACTATAGCATTACGGAGCGTGAGACTTTAGCAGTTCTGATAGCGTTAGAGCATTGGCGGTGTTATTTAGAGAATGGCAAGACATTTACAGTTTATACTGATCACAGTGCATTAAAATGGTTTCTCTCACTTAATAATCCTACAGGAAGACTCGCACGTTGGGGTGTTCGTTTGTCCTCATTTAATTTCGTGATTAAACATCGCCGAGGAGTAGATAACGTCATTCCTGATGCCCTATCACGAGCCGTACCTGTATCGTCTATCACCACAGCCCAAGCTATCGCGACAACTAGTGATGATTGGTATAAAAACGTTTACAATAACTGTGTGGATAGACCTGAGAATTTTCCAAATTATCTAATAAAGAATGACGCCCTTTTCCGCCTTAGTAAAAACAAGTGTCATTTAACAAATGAATTTTCATGGAAGGAGGTAGTACCATCTGAACTTCGAGAAACGGTTACTAAGGAAAACCATGATGAGCAAACAGCTGGTCATTTAGGAATTTTTAAGACGTACAAACGAATTGCGCTTAGGTACTACTGGCCGGGTTTGTATCGTCAAGTAGCAAAATATGTTGGTTCATGTACTACTTGTCTACAGTATAAATGCCAAAACCATCCCACTCTTGGAGAAATGGGACGACCTAAGCAATGCTCTCGACCTTACCAGATGTTGTCTATAGACTTGATGGGCCCTCTTCCTGTGACTCGGAAGCAAAACTGTTACATTTTAGTAGTGACTTGTTGTTTTTCAAAATTTTGCCACATCTTTCCTATTAAAAAAGCTACTTCGAAGATAATAGTTAAAATTTTAGAGGATCAGATATTTCTAGTTCATGGCGTTCCACAAAGTATTTTTCTTGATAATGGAAGCCAATTTATTAGTGGACATATGAGCGATTTTTTTAAAAAATACAATGTTCCAAACGTGTTTTTTACTCCAAAGTATACCCCACAGGTGAATACTGTGGAGAGGTATAATAAAACAATAATAACTTGTATATCCACTTTTGTAAATAACGACCACAGGTCTTGGGATGTATTTGTTCCGAAGGTCCAATTCGCGATTAATAGTTCGGTTAATGAATCTACTGGATTTACTCCATCTTTCCTTGTTTTTGGAAGAGAACTTGTTCCATGCGGTTCCCACTATACGGATACAGACCTAGGTGATGAAATTTTGTTTTTGCCACGTGACGTTTACGCAGAAAACCTTGGTTTCTTGAGCACTATCTTTGATCAAGTTCAAAAATCTCTCTATGACGCTCACGTAAAAAACACGTCGTACTATAATTTGAGACGAAAGGCATTCGAATTTAATGTTGGTGATATTGTTTTTAAAAGAGCGTACGTATTAAGTGACAAAGACAAATTTTTCAGCAAAAAGTTGGCTCCCAAATTCATAAAATGTAGGGTAATCCAAAAACTATCTCCATTAGTCTACGTTTTGGAGGACATGACTGGAAAAAATTTGGGCACTTGGCACATAAAAGATCTTAAATGCTTTGGTCATACTTCGTAATAAATGTTTCGTTACATTCTGCCACATTGTTAACATCGTTAGTTACACTTTTTACATAAAGTCGTTTGTCAAATATATAGACACTCAACTTTCAGTTTTTGTTAGGACACGTCTTATAATTTTAATATTATTTGATGTTTTATTTTGTAAGTGGTTGTATGATAAGGGGATGTATGAAAGAGATTTAGAAGGCAGTGTGAAAGGTTAATGTAACAAGTTGATACAAGTTAAAATAAATGCGGATTTTCTTTTTAAAATAAAATCCTTATGAGGGACCGGCGGGTAATGTAACGAAGCGTTACATAATTAGTAATAATATTAAAAAATATACCTTAAAATTTAATTCTTAATCTTATATTTATGTACAAAATCTTAATCAAATCTTATATATAGCAAACATAATATCATATTAAAATAAACTTTACTAACTTAACTATTAACAAACATTATTCAGGTTTAGGTACAAGCTCCTTTACAATGTCTATTATATGTGCACGATCCTCAAGAACGGTACAGGGCATCCGCGGGTGGCGGGCGTGCGGAACGGAGAGTCGCATGCGGCGATGATTCCAACCGGCCGCCGGCCCGGCCGCCGCCCGCCAGTCGTCACTAGACTGCTATCAAGGTGTGTCCACGCCACTTTGCACAACTCCGTGCGCTCTAGCCGGCTGTGCGTAATTATAAACGTTGTTTACATTCATTTTGCTACAAAGTAATCACTGCAAGACCTATAGTAAGGTGTCAAATATACTCAGAAAGTGTTTTCCCGCGATAGGGTAAGTCTCAAATAGCACACAAACACCCATAAATTGCCTTTGTTTCATAACGTATTTAAATTTCATACTGTGTAAAAATTGTGTTCACTAATTCATTTTCAGATTTGCTTATTATCATTTCTATGCTTCTCAACACCATCATAATTACTATCATCTTTGAAATTTACGCTGAATTGCATCATCTTTTTAATTTCCTACCTTCGTTTTTTTTTAATTAACATTAGTATAAACATTAATTCTTTTCTAAAGCCTATTTAAATTTAATTGTATAACTTAACTTCTTCTTTACCGTAATTATTTAATGTAACAAATTGTTAACTCCGTTCTGGATGTATACCACCACGGCAATACTACTACTAATAGGCAGGTTCTTTATTCCTGACGCCGTGTGGGTGTACTCCAGATCGGATGTTTGATATGCCAGGCCATAACCCTGTGGTATTATCACTTCCAGGATTTAAACACATACTTCAAAGCTGAGCACTATACCGAGCATACCAGGGCCGTACTCAGGATTTTACCCGGGGGCATCGGCCATACCATCCGCAGGGGCACCCACCATCTTCGCCCGGACTACCAGGACAGTACCTGCACTGCGGAGAGGAAACAGACAGGCCGTACACCCACGACCCACAAATTTGTGTTGCCCTACCTAACTGCCTACGGATCAGTAAATCTTATATTTCATTGATCACTCTTTGTTTTTTATTTCTATCCGTATAAATTAGGTTAGAGGTGGAAAGGGAAGGAGGTGACACTGGCGCCCATATCGTGGTTTATCTGTTTTCGCTTCGTAGTAAGTAGTTAGTTATTGTACGGTGAGTGGTTTAGTTTGTAAAACGCTTCGTTTTTATTTTTGGTTGCAGTAACTGAGGTGAAAGCAGTATTTTGTCTTTTGTTTTGCCATTTTTACTTATACTGGGTTGAAATAATTGTAATATTTTGTGGTTATAATTTTTACCTGTTTAATATTATTACGAATACTACAAAGCTGCTTTCACACCAGTTGCAATTTTTTTAACAATTTAGTTTAGTTTTTTTTCTGATCCAACGATCTTTAGCTTAATTTTTCATCAACCAGAGCGTTCTGTTAAATGTTATTGTAACAGAACGGAGTATTTTCATCATTGATCAAATAATACCGTTTTGTGTGCTATTTGCAACATACCCTTTTTTTTACTTCATATCGTTAATATGTCATTTCCTATTAAATACCTATCTCTGCAAAAGTCTGAGTTAGAATATGAGGTTTCCGTTAGAGGTGAGACTCCCGCCAGCACTGTGGCAGATATTAGGAAACAGATTGGTAAGTTGAGTCAAATGTATCCCTCTGAGGACATTTTGTGCTCCCATTTGAACCCGTCGGAAGACTTGTCAGTTGTTTTTGAACTTTTGGAGAAAATCAAGTCAACCTTCGTCGTGGAGATTTTAGACAAAAATATTTTGGCTCGTACCGAAAATGTATTCCATCATCTATATCACAGGCTCAACCGTATCTGCGTGGACGAAAAGCTAGTCAGTAAACATTTGGAATGCAGTACGCTTTTCAAAGAGCTTTACGAAAGGCTGCTTATTTTTAAGAAAAAATCTGTAGATCCCCTCTCCGTCGCTGGCTCTTCTAGCTCAGAATCACAGACCGTGAACACACCCATTAACGTGACAGTTACATGTGAAGGCAATGGTAGGACTATTTCCGAGTTAGGTAAATTAAGATATGACGGAAAGACTTGTGTACGATCTTTCATTCAACGAGTCAACGAATTTAGTGAAGCTCGTAATATTTCGGACGCTAAGCTTCTGTCATTTGGTACCGAAATTTTCGTTGAGGATGCACTACATTGGTTCCGTAGTATTAAAGATATGGTATCATCCTGGGACGAACTTGTCATACTTCTGAGACAAGACTTCGACAAATCGGATTATGATTACCGATTATTAGCTGAGATTCGATCTAGAACTCAAGGCGAAACTGAAAACATAACAGTCTACTTGTCAGTTTTAGCAGGTATGTTTGCACGTTTATCGAAGCCGTTGACGGAGGAAGACAAACTTGAAATTGTTCTACATAATATTAGACCCTTTTATGCTAGCACTCTTGCTTCAGCTACGGAAATTAACAGTATAGAACAATTGCGTATTCTATGTAGAAATTTTGAGACTATTCAGTCTCGGTTAGCTCAGTTCCGCGAGCCTGTTTCCGCCTCTTCTGGAAATTTACTAGCCCCCGAGTTCGCTTACAAAGGCAAGACAAATTTATATAAACAAAATGCAAATTTTACAAACAATAGTTTTGCTACTAATAAACCTAACGTATATAATAATAAAATAAATGAAAAATATTTACACGCTATAGACAAAGAACTTTCTAATACTAATAAGAAGCTACCTTACTGTCCTAGATGTCGCAATAATGGACACAGTTTGAGAGAGTGTCCTAATACTGAGATCATGTGTTTCAAGTGCGGTCGCAAAGGTGTCAAGAAGCCTGATTGTCCTAGTTGCAATCCAAAAAACTAGAGTTACAGGATTGTGGTACCATTTCTTCCACATTAGGTCGTTGCAATAAGGAAGAGTGGGATGAGTGGTTAGAGACTGTACGTAGGTTTTTCAACTGCTACAAAATTGCTACAATTCTGAACGATAAACCTTCAAATGATACGCGACCATATATCAACATAAAGGTTAATGATATAACAGCCTCAGGTCTCCTTGACTCAGGTTCAGCAATTACCGTCTTGGGTAATAATGCTCATAATACTTTACTTGATCAGGGCCTTAAACTTTGTACGGACGATAAAGTATCAATCGTTGCTGCAGGTGGACAAACCTTTAACAGTATTGGATACATTAATTTACCAATAAAGTTTGAGAACCAATTTCATATAATAAAGACATATGTAGTTCCAGAGGTTCAATTACCCCTGATACTAGGTATTGATTTCTGGCGCGCCTTTCATATATGTCCTAAATATCTAGGTTCTCTTCAATTGTCAGAAGTTCCACTGTTGGTTTTGAACGTTAATAGTTCACAAACTTTTATAAATTCTTATAATAATTTGGATATTTCTCAGAAAGCTATTGCCGATAATATTATCGAACAATTTAAAGACATTTCTTTTGAGCGCAAGGGTTTAGGTCGAACTAATTTGATTACCCACCGCATCGATACTGGTGATTCTCCTCCTATTAGGCAAAGATATTATAGACTCTCTCCAGAGAAACAACGTATACTTGTCGAACAGGTTGATGAAATGCTAAGTTTAGATGTAGTAGAACCTTGCGAGAGTGCTTGGCAATCTCCAGTGCTCCTAGTTACGAAGAAGAATGGTCAGCCTCGTTTTTGCCTCGACAGCCGAAAGTTGAATTCAGTTACAAAGAAAGATGCATACAATTTGCCATATATTTCGGAAATTTTAGATAACTTGCGCGACGCTCGCTTTCTGAGTAGCCTTGATTTATCCAAGTCCTTTTGGCAAATTCCAATTGTAGAAGAGGACAGAGACAAAACAGCATTTTACGTACCAGGCCGTGGAACGCTGAGATTCAAAACTACTGCTTTTGGGTTGACTAATGCTCCCGCAACACAACAAAGGTTAGTCGATGCGTTGTTAGGTAACGTAGATCATCGAATATTTGCATATCTAGATGATATTATTTTGATTAGTAGTACGTTCGCGGAACACGTCTCCCTCTTACTCAGTGTCTTGGAAAAGTTACGGAAGGCAAATTTGACCATTAACTTAGACAAATGCGAGTTTTTTCGAAGCCAGCTCAAATATTTAGGATATGTAGTCGATGCGAACGGTTTACGAACCGATCCAGATAAGGTTGATGCCATCCTCAATTACGCGACTCCTACTACTAGGAAAGAGCTCAAGCGGTTTCTAGGCACAGCCACATGGTACCGAAGATTCGTTCCGAATTTTAGCACGATTGCAGGGCCGCTCAACAAGCTGACTTCGCATAAAAAGAATTCCCCACCATTTCAATGGTCTGATGACGCTGACGCTGCTTTTAAGAAGCTTAAAGAATGTCTCGTTTCTGCTCCCGTTCTTTCTTGCCCGGACTACAATCTGCCATTTGAGGTGCACACGGATGCAAGCAACTATGGTGTAGGTGCTATGCTTACTCAATCCGTGGATGGAAAGGAACACCCTATTGCTTATATGAGCAGATCATTAACTTCAGCAGAAAAGAACTATAGCATTACGGAGCGTGAGACTTTAGCAGTTCTGATAGCGTTAGAGCATTGGCGGTGTTATTTAGAGAATGGCAAGACATTTACAGTTTATACTGATCACAGTGCATTAAAATGGTTTCTCTCACTTAATAATCCTACAGGAAGACTCGCACGTTGGGGTGTTCGTTTGTCCTCATTTAATTTCGTGATTAAACATCGCCGAGGAGTAGATAACGTCATTCCTGATGCCCTATCACGAGCCGTACCTGTATCGTCTATCACCACAGCCCAAGCTATCGCGACAACTAGTGATGATTGGTATAAAAACGTTTACAATAACTGTGTGGATAGACCTGAGAATTTTCCAAATTATCTAATAAAGAATGACGCCCTTTTCCGCCTTAGTAAAAACAAGTGTCATTTAACAAATGAATTTTCATGGAAGGAGGTAGTACCATCTGAACTTCGAGAAACGGTTACTAAGGAAAACCATGATGAGCAAACAGCTGGTCATTTAGGAATTTTTAAGACGTACAAACGAATTGCGCTTAGGTACTACTGGCCGGGTTTGTATCGTCAAGTAGCAAAATATGTTGGTTCATGTACTACTTGTCTACAGTATAAATGCCAAAACCATCCCACTCTTGGAGAAATGGGACGACCTAAGCAATGCTCTCGACCTTACCAGATGTTGTCTATAGACTTGATGGGCCCTCTTCCTGTGACTCGGAAGCAAAACTGTTACATTTTAGTAGTGACTTGTTGTTTTTCAAAATTTTGCCACATCTTTCCTATTAAAAAAGCTACTTCGAAGATAATAGTTAAAATTTTAGAGGATCAGATATTTCTAGTTCATGGCGTTCCACAAAGTATTTTTCTTGATAATGGAAGCCAATTTATTAGTGGACATATCGATGCTTCCGACAACAAAGGTCGTAAACACCAAAATAGCAGTTTTGGTAATCAACGAAAAACAAAAAATAATTTAGTTTTTGGCTTATATCTTTTTAACTTTAAAAGTTGTAAAATTGTGTTCTATACAAGAAATACGTAAAATACGATGGTGTTTCATAATACATTATTGCTATTTATGTCAAAGCCTTATTTTAAAAGTTAGCTTGGACATACACCCTAGAAAATTCAAGAAGTTGGTATTTACGACCAGTAACAAATCAATGGAGAACGATTTGTCTAACGGAAGTTAGAAGTATGCACCAGTTTTTAAATACAATAGTTCTGGGTTTGGTTTTAAAAACCATATACTGAAATAAAAATGAGTGTAAACACCACGATCTGATGCGATGGTATGTAACAAACATGGAAATATCTGGAGCAAATCAATGAATTTAAGACTGTAAGTTGAGTTTTCGTTACTTGTAATAAAAACAATAAAATAAAACACAAATTGACATAATTAAAAAAGGTTTTTTATTCATTGACCGTCATCGTTTAATCAAAATAACGGTTAAGCAAGGAACTACACAAATTCAAAGTAAAAAAATGTCTAAGCCAACACTTAAATTTCCATTAGAGGATCTTGTACATCAATCATCATTCATCATCATCATTGTTTGTGTCGCGGCTCGAAATTTTTATACCTTTAGGACCTGACAGGTCACACTTAAGTAGGTGAAGGTTACACTTAAGTAAGTATATTATAGGTATCGTCCCGTATAATTTAATCAAGCGTTTGTTACAAGATGCCTATAGTGTTCTACCTCCAACGGCGTACCTAACCAGCCAGACATAATTCAAAATGTTAAGTAATCATTTTGTTTCATTGATTTCAAGAAGATTTTATAATCACGACATTTTTTTAAAACGTATTGATAATGAATTACAAAAATATATAAGTAAACATTCTACCAAGCTTACTGCTCTAATAATTTTAATAAACAATGCCCATTTTCATCAACGCCCTTAAAAATTTAGGTAGTTTATCTTTCTAGATCTTGTTTGTTCGGAAAGCTTCTGTACTATGGTCTACCTAACTTTTAGTGTCGTTGGTGAAAATGGGAAGGTGTTATCGACAAGATAGTAAAAAAGTAGATGCAAAACATAATACGACGACGAGTTATAAAAAATCAGGTCTTCAAATTTCTGATTAATAATCTTCTGTCATTGGATAGAAGATTATTAACCAGATATTTGAAGACCTGATTTTCTGATAGAAGATAATTAATCAGAAATTTCATCTTCCTCGTCAGTCTCAGGAAGAGTATCAATGACATTATGAGACTGACAAGGAAGCTGTTTGTATTCGGCATGAAACCGTTTGTGTATTGTCCCCTGATCACACAATCGTTGCAGATCTTTGTATTTAGCTGCGGTAATTGGTAGTTTATCCGTATATAGCTGTTTTGGAGTCAACTGCTTTACTTGATTATATTGTAATTCTAACATTTCTTCTGTGTTTTTTTTTTATTTATTCTTCCCTTTTCTCTTTCTTTTACGCTTGACATCTTCGAACAACTTGATTCGATGTATAATTGCATCTTCTTTCATTGAATACTTGAGTTCTATTTGGTTTAAATTGGTCTTTCTGAAAGTTGCTACTCTAATGTTTCTCCAATTAATATTCTTTAAGGTTTCTTTTGTAAAAGTGTTTGATGCTATTTCACTCCAGTTCAAAAAATCTGAGTAGTCCATCACATTGACTATATATGGCCTTGGCCGCTTTCTAGCTGATTGAAAAAATGAAGGCCACTGAGATGGACTCCAAACTATGATTCTTTTAACTTCCCTCTCTATTGTAGCGTGCATTGAATCTGCTGGCATATAAGTATGTCCCGGCAGTAAAAAGTTTATTTAGATAACTTGTAAGTTTTTAGATAACTTTAAATAATAATTTAATGTAGCTAGAACGGTTTTATTTTTGTTTTGTCCCCCACACGAGTCGCAATAGAACAGTAAATTCCGAATGCCTTTTTCATCAGCAATTTTTAAATATTGATACAAACAAGTTGCGATTTTCAAACCAATTCTCCAAGACCAAGTGACATTACGACAATTGTTTCTCAGCAGAGCTTACGTTTTAAAAGTGATTGCGGGGTGTAATTACAATTAATTATGTATTCATGTTTTTACGACCGACAGCTGTTTGTACGTTGTATTATACGACCTGCACGGTTATTCGGTTCTAAGCAATATGAGTTATACATACCATCTTTTCTAAAAAATCTTGATTATACTAGTAAAAATTTTGGGAGTAAAAGTATTTTTTTTAGGCGAATATTTTTTTCACATTTTTAGATCGACGCAGCGCCAAAAATTAAGTAGGGCTGCATTCTTAACTCATTTTCGCCAAAATGGCGTTTACGACATTTGTTGCCGGAAGCATCGATATGAGCGATTTTTTTAAAAAATACAATGTTCCAAACGTGTTTTTTACTCCAAAGTATACCCCACAGGTGAATACTGTGGAGAGGTATAATAAAACAATAATAACTTGTATATCCACTTTTGTAAATAACGACCACAGGTCTTGGGATGTATTTGTTCCGAAGGTCCAATTCGCGATTAATAGTTCGGTTAATGAATCTACTGGATTTACTCCATCTTTCCTTGTTTTTGGAAGAGAACTTGTTCCATGCGGTTCCCACTATACGGATACAGACCTAGGTGATGAAATTTTGTTTTTGCCACGTGACGTTTACGCAGAAAACCTTGGTTTCTTGAGCACTATCTTTGATCAAGTTCAAAAATCTCTCTATGACGCTCACGTAAAAAACACGTCGTACTATAATTTGAGACGAAAGGCATTCGAATTTAATGTTGGTGATATTGTTTTTAAAAGAGCGTACGTATTAAGTGACAAAGACAAATTTTTCAGCAAAAAGTTGGCTCCCAAATTCATAAAATGTAGGGTAATCCAAAAACTATCTCCATTAGTCTACGTTTTGGAGGACATGACTGGAAAAAATTTGGGCACTTGGCACATAAAAGATCTTAAATGCTTTGGTCATACTTCGTAATAAATGTTTCGTTACATTCTGCCACATTGTTAACATCGTTAGTTACACTTTTTACATAAAGTCGTTTGTCAAATATATAGACACTCAACTTTCAGTTTTTGTTAGGACACGTCTTATAATTTTAATATTATTTGATGTTTTATTTTGTAAGTGGTTGTATGATAAGGGGATGTATGAAAGAGATTTAGAAGGCAGTGTGAAAGGTTAATGTAACAAGTTGATACAAGTTAAAATAAATGCGGATTTTCTTTTTAAAATAAAATCCTTATGAGGGACCGGCGGGTAATGTAACGAAGCGTTACATAATTAGTAATAATATTAAAAAATATACCTTAAAATTTAATTCTTAATCTTATATTTATGTACAAAATCTTAATCAAATCTTATATATAGCAAACATAATATCATATTAAAATAAACTTTACTAACTTAACTATTAACAAACATTATTCAGGTTTAGGTACAAGCTCCTTTACAATGTCTATTATATGTGCACGATCCTCAAGAACGGTACAGGGCATCCGCGGGTGGCGGGCGTGCGGAACGGAGAGTCGCATGCGGCGATGATTCCAACCGGCCGCCGGCCCGGCCGCCGCCCGCCAGTCGTCACTAGACTGCTATCAAGGTGTGTCCACGCCACTTTGCACAACTCCGTGCGCTCTAGCCGGCTGTGCGTAATTATAAACGTTGTTTACATTCATTTTGCTACAAAGTAATCACTGCAAGACCTATAGTAAGGTGTCAAATATACTCAGAAAGTGTTTTCCCGCGATAGGGTAAGTCTCAAATAGCACACAAACACCCATAAATTGCCTTTGTTTCATAACGTATTTAAATTTCATACTGTGTAAAAATTGTGTTCACTAATTCATTTTCAGATTTGCTTATTATCATTTCTATGCTTCTCAACACCATCATAATTACTATCATCTTTGAAATTTACGCTGAATTGCATCATCTTTTTAATTTCCTACCTTCGTTTTTTTTTAATTAACATTAGTATAAACATTAATTCTTTTCTAAAGCCTATTTAAATTTAATTGTATAACTTAACTTCTTCTTTACCGTAATTATTTAATGTAACAAATTGTTAACTCCGTTCTGGATGTATACCACCACGGCAATACTACTACTAATAGGCAGGTTCTTTATTCCTGACGCCGTGTGGGTGTACTCCAGATCGGATGTTTGATATGCCAGGCCATAACCCTGTGGTATTATCACTTCCAGGATTTAAACACATACTTCAAAGCTGAGCACTATACCGAGCATACCAGGGCCGTACTCAGGATTTTACCCGGGGGCATCGGCCATACCATCCGCAGGGGCACCCACCATCTTCGCCCGGACTACCAGGACAGTACCTGCACTGCGGAGAGGAAACAGACAGGCCGTACACCCACGACCCACAAATTTGTGTTGCCCTACCTAACTGCCTACGGATCAGTAAATCTTATATTTCATTGATCACTCTTTGTTTTTTATTTCTATCCGTATAAATTAGGTTAGAGGTGGAAAGGGAAGGAGGTGACAAGTTTTTGTGTTAAAGTTACTATATGAGTGATATGTGGTCTATTATTATTAATTACATATAATTTACGGCGCATTGAATGTGTTTATAGTTCTGAACTTATCTCACTGGAAAACTCCTTGAAAAGCGCAATAGGAGATAACACATGCACCACTCCAACATTTGCCTTATATGTATATATTATATATATATAAACCAATATCTCTTACTACTACTTATATAGAATCGCTATAGGTATATCCCCCATGAGGCGCTGGGTTTGAGTGTCACCCCCCCCCCCCCCCCCCCACATCCCCAATGGCTCCCCCATTGGGGAGATTTGCCATACCTCGTTCATCGGTGGACGCTATGGTTGAAGTGATGGTATTTAACAAATCCTATGCACTATATGAGCGCTACGAGATATTTTGTTAGCTGTCGTTTGATGAAAAATATTGGTAAAAATACCCAATAGTATACCATCTGCACGTTATACTTCTTTGAGTAATCTTTTCTGTAATGGTCTAAAATCAGACCAAATAGGTCATCACAAAATTCGAAAAATCATATAACTACGCAATTGGCAAATTAAAAATATAGTGATGAATAATCAAGATTAAAGTTGTACTACCGTAGGTATGGTAAATTTATTAACTGTGCCACGCTAACATTGGCAGTATATTTTTTGGTATCATAAATATATGGCCGACGCCGCTTCAGCACATACTATCGTGTGTGACAAGATAGTTTTTACTATTTTTACTAGATTGCGCTCCAAACAAATTTCTAACTAAATAAAATATCGCCACTGAATTGCGAACGTGGCGCCATGTACCCCGCAAACTAAAAAAGCGGAGAAGTGGAGACGAAATCTAACATCTTTCTCTACAATTCTGTCCCTTAAACTGTAACACCAACCAATTTAGTACCTTTTTATTGATCGTAACGCCCTGCCCTGATTTCCCGAAATGTCTGACTGAAGTAAGTAGAGTTCAGTTTAGGTATAAGAGGTCCTTGTACACAAAAGCCTGATGTTTTATTATGTAAGTAACTGGGTGGGTAAGGGGTATGGGTAAAAGTGACGTCTTTACTAAGTTTCGCGGCCAGTAATGAAAGTAGTACTATAAAAAAGAATTAATTATGGCGAACACATTTCGTTTTTACGACACCTGTCTAAACTATATCGGAGCCGAGATATTTGATTCATTACATGTGTTAAAAATTACAATAAATAAAAATTGGTTTTTCATTATATCTCAAAGTAGTCGTATGAATTTCATAACTATTTTAAAGTAGACCGCTCCGACCCACCCCGGTTCGTGCAACCAATCATATCGTCGGATTCGTATACCTGCGCCAGAGTCAGCACCCTTCCGCACGAATGAATTTAGCTTCACTCACCATCTGACATTCGTGTTGTTTGTGTGGGTAACTGGATTTTGCATCTCCTTACTGATTTGACATTCCCTGACGGACATTGTGATTTAGTTTATGTGACCTGGCTACCCCTATTGGACTCTGTGATTGCGTATATGAGAACTGGATGTGTTAAAAAAGACTCTGATCAATTGGATGTAACTGCTAAGCTAAAATGGAGGAACCGAATTTTACATCTTGTATCTGTTGCCAACGAAGTTTAAGGCGTATTGGTGGCAACCGTCGTCGATAGTCGATGAGTTTGACAACAGAACTAATGCAAAGCTGTCCAATTTTGTTTAAAGTTTTTGACTTTGTAGAAGATGCCATTCTCTTAAACTTTCAAATCTGTATGTTGAATTGCCAGTGAAATCACCAAATTTGTTATGAACCAAATTACAATGAACGCACCCTATTCAGAAGTTCGACTACTCGTCGATAGATGTCGCATTCAAAATTTATCGGTAATCTTCGGTACAATTGACGTTGTCTATGGTTGTTTTAGCAATTATGTAATATGGCAACTTCACCTGTTGGGCCAATCAGCTGATAGGTCTTACAGCGTTATCGCAAATCGTAGAAAAGTAATAGTTTATTTACATGAAAACGAATTTATTTTAAAATTGGCACTAACAGTACAACGGATTTTGTATGCTCACCAAGTGATTTTTCGTGTTTCACAGGATTGGTTTTGTGTATTTGTTTATTTCCACTTATAACTCTAACCTCCATACTGAATTTCAGAAAAGTTTTACTGCTATTTCTCGATTATTATGTGTTATATTATAATTTAAAATATCGAGCTAAATTCGCACTGTGTTTACTTTTTGAAGCCGTAGCCGGAAGTGGCATGAAACATACGTCAAAAGATAGCTACTAAAACGACCTTTCAGATGGTGTTTTCAGAAATTACTCTCGACATTTCAGAAAGCTGCAATTTGCAAATAACTCCGCGAAGAGTTCGCTGCTACTTTAGTTCTTTTAAATTTCACATGGTGGCGTTACAGGTATTCAATAAATAATTATATACCTGTGCTTGGGGATTGTGTTTTGGAATGAAACATATGTCAAAAGATAGCTATTAAAAAGACCTTTCAGGTGGTTTATTCAGAAATTACTCTCGACATTTCAGAAAGCCGCGATTGACATTAAAATCAGAAAATATTTTCGCTGCTGGGTTTTGCCAGGTATTTTGACCATGATGGAGATGGTGCTTTGGAATGAAACATATCTCAAAAGATAGCTATTAAAAAGACCTTTCAGGTGGTGTATTCAGAAATTACTCTCGATATTTCAGAAAGCCACGATTGACATTAAAATCCGAAAATATTTTCGCTGCTGGGTTTTGCCGGGGATTTTGACCATGTTGGAGATGGTGTTTTGGAATTAAACATATCTCAAAAGATAGCTACTGATAGGACCTTTCAGGTGGTATATTCAGAAATTACTCTCGACATTTCAGAAAGCCCCAATTCACATTAAAATCAGAAAATATTTTCGATGTTGGGTTTTGAAGGGGATTTTGACCATGACAGGGATTGTGTTTTGGAATGAAACATAGGTCAAAAGATAGCTACTAAAACGACCTTTCAGATGGTGTTTTCAGAAATTACTCTCGACATTTCAGAAAGCTGCAATTTGCAAATAACCCCGCGGCGAGTTGGCTGCTACTTTAGTTCTATTAAATTTCTTTAGGTGGCGGTACGGGTATTAAATAAATATTTAGGTATAATAATTTGTGCTGGAAATAAACAAACATAGGCCGTGAAAACATATTCTTGTAGTTTAAATGAGCATTGTAGAGTATACCTACCCATTATCTTCGTGTAGTCCCATATACATTTTATTAAAATCGTTTCATGTATAGTTTGTTAGTAGGTATAGTTTTGTATTGCCTTACTTAGATGATTTAATTTGATGATTTAATGTGACAGGTACCTACCTATTTTTTACCTAACAATCCAGGTATAAACGTGTTGAATTGAATTCTGTGCTAAGTTAACTGGGTAGGTAGGTAGGTAGGTACATCGAGCAATACGTTACATAACCATTGACCTATATAATATATATTATATAGGTCAATGGGTAGGTAGGCATCCCTAAGATACCTAAGTCGGTACTATTTTTTTTTGTTTTTCCTTATAGTTAAGCCTTTGAGCACAATCTCATCGATGGTAAGTGACGATGTGGTCGGAGGTGTTAACAGGCTTCACCTAGAATTACTTACTGGCTCACAAGGACAGCTGCAGGAACACACCGTTAAGTCCTTGGCGACAGATTTTCTACTTCAGGGTGGTCACTAGCCAGGCGGGCATTCACAAAATGCCCATCCACCATGCGGTGAAGCTAAATCCCGCGGCGGGATTCGGACCATGGACCTGCTGCGTGGCAGTCAATAGCCAATGTAAATGGGATCAAAGACAAGCCGCAGCGCAATGGGTCTCTTTGAAAGAGACCCTTTGCGCTGCGTCTCACTCTCTACTCGCGCCAATGCCGTGGAGGTAGGTTATAGGTAACCTACCTATAATTAGGGTTGCTACCCGTACTTTATAATAAAGTATTGTACGTTATTTCAGGTAATTGTACTCTATACTTTATGTGAACAATATAGTACACGAAAATACCTTATTTAGCACGATTTGGTTTCTTTGGGATTTTGAAAAGTTTAGTGACATGTACTTATTTTTTCGTTACGCGAAATAGATCGATTGCTCAATCGATGTATTTCGCGACTCGCCAACGCCTCATCACCTAAGAACTTGTTCAAATATTTCTGAACATAACATAACCTCAAATATCAACAATGTCACTGCCATTAACTGTCACAATTTCTTGTTTGTTTCTTGCAAAAAGGTTTGAAGGTTAGGCATAGCCATTTTAGATATATATGGGGATATGGTTAGTCTTAGGGCCTCTTTCATGACCTTTAAGTAAAGTATCGAGTAAGCTAATTGCCGGTTTAAGTCACAATTAAGCGTGTAAGTATGTGAATTTCACAATGGCTGAGTTGTACTAACCTACAGATAAAGTGACCACTAACTTCTTGATTCATCTAACATTTATACAGGTTTCAAATGAAGGTTGGTATTGCAAAGTCAATATTGTGTGAAAACTTCTTTATTAATTTTTTTTTCGACGTATGCATGAGTGTTGTGTTTTCTACTGTGAAACTGAAAAATCATAATTGTAACTTTTATTAGGCGAGTAACTTTAACTAGGAAGTAAATAATTGACAATTTAATTGAAGGTCATGAAAGAGGCCCATAGAGATGGGTTAAATCAAAGAAAACAAGATCTCTATTTTGCCTATGAAACGAGCAAAAAACTTAGACTGTTATCTTAACCAGAACTGACTAGTAAAATTCATAAGAGTTTTTTTTATTATTATTGTTGAAGCCCTAGAGTACCTAAATAAATGGCTTAATTAGTGCGTTCCAAACAATTCACTTTTTATGAGCACATACTATTATTTTATTCATGCATCTTGCAATTTTGCTGTTGACTCTACCAAAACTGTTTTTGGGTTGAATTGGAATTGAAGTATCGGAATATTTCTTGATTGAATTTGATACCTAAAATCGCTTTGGGGTTCAAGGTGAAATGAATGTATGGACCGCAGAGTTTTGAGAACAATGGCTTTGGGGTTTAGTGGCATAAGCCATGTAAACGGGCAGGGTAGGGTTGAGTTGATTTACAACGTACAATAAGGAGGATCATCACGAGTTAGTATTGAGGCTATCTTCGAGCAGATTCAACAAAGACCTCCTAAACAACTATACAATTAAAATTAGTATTATAGGATTCTGTCATATGACACAATGGTAATCGATGACCAGCCTTGGTACGACAGGCGGGTATATCACAATAATTGCGTAATTTTTTTTCACCGGCGGTATGCCTTTATTATAAAAATACTACAAACTATATGCAACACTACTGTTACTACAATAAAAGCATATAGACAATATACACTTCTGGACTCATCTATTGGCCCACCTTGTATTTTCAGTTTCGTTTGGTCCTAGCTAAAATTTTATATTAGGTCGAGCTAAAAGTTTTTATGCAGTTTTGAACCTGGCACATTTTACCATCTTTTTCGATCGTATTGTTTTAAATTTGAATTCAGAATACCATACGACATGGAGCTACGCCTAACAAGTCGGATATGCGCCTTGTTAAAGGCAATTGATTTTTGAATAAAAAACATGTTTTATCAAATAAAGGTTTAATTTAATAACGCGTGTTGCATCCATGGGCATCTACCACAGCTCTCATACGATTAGGCATAGAGTTTATCAACCGCTCTATGAAATTTTGAGGGATCATCTCCCATTCCTCTTCTATGGCAGTTTTCAACTCCTGCATCGTCTGGGCAACTGGCTGACGAGCCCTAACATAGTCTTTTTAGCTCGTCCCACATGTGCTCAATAGGGTTCATGTCTGAGCTTCTGGCTGGCCAGTCCATAACTGTGATGTTCACATCCCGAAGATATTCCCTGACGATGCCGGCCGCATGGGCTCTTGCATTATCATGCATAAAAAGGAAATTTGGGCCCACATAGTCCGCGTATGGTATCCCGTGAGGTTCTAAGCACTCACGAATGTACCTTTCAGCATTTAATGTTGGCAGCCGTGGTCCTGTAACAACCTCAAGTTGAGTTTTGCCGCTCGCGGATATACCGCCCCAGACAGTCCATGAGCCACCGTCATAAGCAACCCTCTCTTCAAAGCAGCATTGTGCGAAACGCTCTCCCTTACGTCGGTAGACCTTCTTCCTTCCATAATTGCCATGTAACACAATTTTAGACTCATCAGAAAAGAGTACACGGCTCCAATCTTGCTGTGTCCAATTTAAATGGCTGCGTGCGAAATGAAGGCGCGCTGTTCGGTGGGCTCGCGTTAGTTTGGGCCCATTAGCTGGCTTGTGTGGTACCATATCGCGTTCTTTTAACCTTCTCCGAACAGTTCGAGCGCTCATAGATACTCCGTGGAAGTCGCGAAGTTGGTTTTGTATCTCAATGGAGGTAAGGTGACGATTTCTCAAGCTGGTCGTCACGATGAATCGATCCTGCCTTTCAGTTGTGACCCGAGATCGTGGCCTTCCTTGGCGACGAACAAAGCCGCCAGTCTCTAGGTACCTCCGATAAACATTTCGGACCGCAGATCGACTTAAATTAAGTTGAGCACTCACGTTTCTTTGGCTGTGTCCGGCCTGAATAAGTGCCACAGCTTGGGCGGCGACTTCAGGTGAAGTATCCATAGATTATTGATAGAACCTCACCTTAATGTTAAGAATAAGTAATGTTTGTTGCAAAACCAAAGATATCAATCACTTTTTCAAGAATTAAATCCAAGTAAACCAATAAAACCAAGTTTTCTTAGTATTCGATTGTTTGATATCAACAAACAGGCTCCAAATTGTCTTTTGTTTCTTTAAATTCTGTGTTCGAAATTCAAAAAAAGACTATTGAATGAAATTGTGAATGTGCCAGGTTCAAAACTGCATAAAAACTTTTTGCTCGACCTAATATAAAATTTTAGCTGAAAATACGAAACTTACACGAAACGAAACTGAAAATACAAGGTGGGCCAATAGATGAGTCCAGAAGTGTATAAGTAATTGCAGTAAATACGTGACTTCGTTATTGAAGTTACTAGATAAACTACAAATATGCAACACTACTGTTACTACAATAAAAGCATATAGACAATATATAAGTAATTGCAGTAAATACGTGACTTCGTTATTGAAGTTACTAGATAACTTAATAACAAAAATTAAACATATTAAATCAACGTGCTATTACATTTTGAATATTTGCATCAACGATTAATTTACTATGCAATATTAGTCCAAAATCCTTTATAACTTGAACTTTGTCAAAGTCAAAAATAATAGATTTACATTTAATTATATTTAAGGTTGTTATTTTTAACCCTTAATTTGATTTTGTTTACTAGAGTGAACATTCAGTTTATAATAAAAATGTGGCTAGTCCTGAGACTTGATGTCTGGAATGTTCTATATATTCCATTGGCAACATATTAGGTTAGTGATAGAAAATAGTTTTAGTACGCTGGCAACACTCGAAACTTCATAGCAAATTCAAAATGTCTGCAAGACGGCGGTCGGCATTTTGTGTCAAGGTATTTATTTACGTTTTTATATATGTTTGTCATATTTGATCTGTTGTTACAGTTGTAACGTATCGTATAGTATTTTATTATTACATTCATATTGATTTTCAACGTGTTTTTGGTTCACAAGCCATTTTATTTCAGGATAAAGTTGTTTGTTTACTCCAGTGAACATTGCCAAAACTCTCATAAAGTATCATTGATATTGTTTGTTCACCCCAGTGAACATTACCAAAAAACTAAGAGAATGCTGCTCATTTTGTTTGTTGATCCTAGTGAACATTACCAAATTAGCTGTAACATTTTGGTCTGTTCTTCTTTCTTTTCGAGTTATAATTTCAATATGATTTACTTGCTATTTTGGTTTTTTGGCAGCTTGCTTCGCACAAAAGGGCTTCTAAAATATTAGCGCTTGTCCCACAAGAGCATGCACCATCTGATACTAGTGAAAAATCTAACACCAACTCTGACGATGAGATACCTCCCACGCCTACACTTTCCATTGCTTCATCCTCTCCTCGCTCCATAATCGACGTGAGTTATGATCAACATATATTCATACCAAGCAGTTCCGATAGTGACACTCATGATGAACCTCAAGCTGATGATAGTTTTCAACAACATGACCAGCGGGACCCATATGAAAACGTTCGACTGACACCTATTTTTCAAAATGTGTGCCCATTGTCTCCAGAAGTAACTAATTATGATAATATTCCTTCACTTTCTTCAATATTGTCAGTTCCGTCAGAAACACCAACACCAACAACATCTAAGACTCACCTAACAAGAAAAACTAGGTCTAAAAAACGAACTTTCCAACCACCAGCAAAGAAACCAAACAAAAATACAAAGTTTTCCTTGGCTTACAAATGGAAGAAAACCGTTTTCAGATATCGAGCCACATTTGAAGATCACACTCTTTTCACTTTCAAGGATATTCAATTGAGAACATTTATTCATATTGAAAAGTATTGTTCACGTAGTTATTAATGGTATTATGATTATAATTTACTGAAAAATTTATAAATATTTTATCATTTTATTCCCCTACCCTAATTCGGCAGTGTTCATCACAATGAACGCTGCCATTTATATGTCATAATCTGAAGATTTAGCAATGTTCACGGTGATGAACAGTGTTTTTTTCTATTTGGGTGGACGCTAGATTTTTTAAAAAAAAATTCTGTATATCTAATCACTCTAAAAACTTCTAACATTCAATAGATTAGTTATTTTTATAAAATTATTGTCCTGCCAAATTAAGGGTTAACACAATACGCTGACAATCTGTCAAGATTCTGTTGGAATTTTACGGAGTAATTATAGACAAAGGTGATAATTATTTATAAAATTATATATTTCCAGGTCATCGGCATATAATAGCAATTTACAAAACTTTCAACATTTTTCAATATCATTGATGAATAAGATAAAAAGTAACGGGCCTAATATTGATTCTTGGGGTACCCCGAGCTAATTGGAACCACATCTGATTCAAAGCCACCATGTGACGATGCGCACACGCACATCCTTGGCTAGTGAGCGCTTCAAGGCCACGACGCATTCGCTTCCGTGTCATCGTCGAAAATATTGCTGTTTGTACACAATATTTTTTATTTTAAATTTAGTTTTCAATATCTTTACCCATTATAGACAGGCAACTACTTCGGCTCGTCTTTAGAATCGGTATACACCACAATTTACCTTCATTCTTTTTTTACAGATAGATATAGTTATTTTGAATAATCACACGAAATTATTTCTAACGGAAATCAATAGTTTTGGAGAAATAAGAAATTGAAGTTTTAATTTTAACCTTGATTTGCGTATATTGCACTTCTACTAAGTATATGCCACAGCCTAATGGATTCAAAATATTCGGTTGACTGTTCCTGACCGCGAATTAAATACGTTGCTTAGATGAGGTCGAATGGTGTGACAGAACCGAATCAGAGTACCCACCTTCCAAGCAGTCATGTCTGCCCTACCCCTAGAGTGTTTTTATAAGCGCGGAGGGGGAGCGGTGCAAGACTACCGCGAAGACGTAGCAAATACGCTGTGATGAGGCAGCGAAAAGACTAAAGTAGTGCGTACCCACAGCGCCGAAGCTGTCATATAATTACTTAACTTCTAATATTAAGACATTTGTCTCAAAGCCTATCTTTTTTTTGTTGACGTTTTCGTGCTTGTGATTTGTGACTAATTATTTTCATGACGAAGAAGCTAATTTTGAGAAATTCCAATTGGAAGGACTTTAGATATGGTATATTATGTACATATATTGTGCTATGGGGAGGAGGAAAGAGGGCGGAATATTCCACATCAATATACCATATCTAAAGTCCTTCCAATGTATGTAGATATACATTTTTTTTTTAATTATTGTTATTTAAAAAGAAATAGTTTCCGTAATTCCCCACCCCTCCGGGGGGATGCTTCAACCCCCCCCCCTCTCCTCCTTTTACCACTTCCTATAGTACATAAGTATGTATACCGATTCTAAAGTCCTTCCACATCTTCGTCTTAGTCAGTTTAAAGGATTTAATCATAGAATTTTGCATTTGGTACAAAATTATCTAACACCCAAGTTCAACGACTATTACTGCTAAAGTAATGAAGTTATCTTAACCGCTATAATTTTCCTTGAAAGTTCATGAGCTGCATGTATCATGCACTATTATCATGATTTTTTCAGATTTTTCAAGCAAGCGGTTTAGGTTTTAGAGGGGGAGGGGACGCCCTACTGGAACAAAAATGTGCACTTTAAAGTCGAGTATTTCGTAAATGGAGCATTAAATCGAAAAATAGTATTAGCAACTCTAAATCATTTTAAAAGACCTATTCAATGATGTCCAATACAATGGGATAGACGATGAAAAAAAAAATCTTCCCCACATCAATTGTCAAAACAAAAATGTTCAAATTTTTCTTTTACCACTTTGTCGGCGTAATTAGTTTACATACCCTTACAAAATTGCAGCATTCTAGTACAAACGGTCTCTTAGCAAAACATCGGACAGGCAGACGGACATGACGAAACTATAAGGGTTCCTTGTCAGGACTATGGAACCCTAAAAAACGAATTCTCATTTTATATTCACGATTTTATGTAGGTAGGTTTTCTTGTTTTTTTTTACATGCATTTATTTACAATTTACACATATGTATTTTATAAATAATAAATTCAATACGAAAACATCATCCGTTATTCGGTCTTATCTTATCATAATAAAACTGCACAGTTTTTGTGCAGTTATTGTCGACTGGCAACTTTCATCAGATATTAAGGGAATTACCAGTTTAGTATCAGTATTAGTATCTGTCCCTCTCACTGAAAGGGATAGCTTGACAAAGCGCAACAGAAATCCAATCTTACTGTGCTTAAAATAAGGTGTAGATTCGAAAATTCCCTCAAACTATTCTAATATTTTTTGCAAAAACGCGGCATGATCAAAGACTTCCTTTGAGACACCGAACTGCCTGCACGGACCGCTGAGGCGGCTGAAGTCTGCCTCAGTTTAAGATTGACCTTTGATTTAAGGTGAACGCCTGAAAATGGAAGACAAGAAGTTTTTCTTCTACGGGCCCGTGAAAATTATACAAGTAAGGGGTTTTTCTTTGATTCTTGACTTTTCTTTTCTGAACATAGATACGAGTAGAACATAAATAGTAATTGTCATTTCATTGCAGAATTTATCAAGAGCACGCGACCGAGGAAGACCGCGTCGCAGAGACCGCAGAGGGCGGCAGAGACCGCGAGTGATCATGGTAGCGCCACCGGCACCGGGTCCAGCACGTCCCGCCGTCGCCGTCCCGACGCCACCCGCGCCGCCCGAGCCCGAGCCCTTTGTCGTAAGACGGGAGCCAGAGCCCGAAGTGGGCGTGCCGGAACAGCAGCTCGCGCCGCCCGTGCTTCCTGCCGTGCAGCTCCTGCCGCCCGCGCTGCCGGGCGGAAGCATGCAGTAAGTACTTTATATAGGTACACAGTACACACCCTGATACTACCACATGGTGACCATTTATTAAGTGCGTTTAAACCTTAGCGATCGCTGTCACGTTCACACGTTATTGATTATTAAACGATTTTGAAATAAGTAACAAGTACTTATAAATGATGATTGATGATATATTTTTTTAATCGGTACCTAACTTATAAACAAACCTTTAATCACTATCGCACCTGATGCTAAGTGATGATGTTGTCGAAGATGTTGTTCAGGCTAACCTAGAATTACTGGCTCTCAAGAACAGCTGCTGGAACACACGACAGATTTTCAAGGGTGGTAGCTAGCCAGGTGGGCATTCCTCTCCACCACGGGGATAGTGAACGGGGATGTGTGGGGCTTGAACCCACTAAAACCCTCCCGTGAGCAGTCCTCCGCCGAGTTTGGGCAAGATAGGGTCGGGGAAGCAGTCACCATCTTGCCCCGGCGGTAGGCCCGAACTTAATCAGGCCTCTGCGCCTGTGGAGGGCGACCTTGCTCACCAAGGCCACCCTCTAGACGTCTGGGGCCGTGTTGCCCAGTGGTTGCCCAGTGCGACTCTCGAACAGGGTCCCCACTACGAAGAAGGCAGGAGGCGGGCGAATTGCCGCCAGTAGTAATGCCACTAGCGGCCACTCGTCCAACTTAACAACGTTAAGAAAAGCCAACTAAGCTAAGCCACGAACGCTTGAAAATTTACTTATGTACTTGTTACTTACACCCCTTTTTTTTCCCAGGTACGAAGAAAATAAATAAGAAAATTTATGTTTTTATTATAAATGGTATCTAAATAAATATTATTTTCATATAGATTTTTTTATTGTGTTATTATTATTTGATGCACTAGTGCTATCCTATTAGTCTGATTAATTCCTTATTTTTCAGGTGAATACTAACAGTAGGTAAAACTTTGGATATTCTGTAGTAGGTATGTGTGTAGTAGGCGTAGTTGTAACTGGTTACCTAATGGGTGATTTCTGCAAAATCCCAACTTATCCTATCGAATCAAAATGTGTGAAACATTATCGTGTCGAAAATAACCAACTTCTGTGTAACGGCTTCGCACGCCTCCCGCGCCCGCCCGCTGCTTGCTGCCCGTCGTCGCCTGGCCCTGACGAAGCAGATTAATGTGACGCGTGAGCTGCCGGTTGAGGTCGGCTAGGCAAGAGTATGGTGGTCGCTACGATGGATCGCGGCCCTGCGTTAGTTGGCTTTTGGACTTTCCAATTTGGATAATGAATTAAAATAAAAATGACATATATATTTTTAAATATAAGTTAACTTTATTAAAAGTAAGATAATAGGTACTTGTATTAAAACCTTTTATTATTATCAGGATAGGTAATTAAAGTCCTAATAAACTCATTCAGAAGGTACGTTGCGACCTCTTTACATATCGAAATCTATCACGAAGTAGGGAACTTCACTATAAGCAAACTAGCGTACCTATAGGGAGTTAGGTTAGTTAGCCTATCTTTGGATCGATCATTTAGCTTTCGCATTCGAAAGTGACGTCATTTTCGTACAAATTGCTTGATTTTGAATCTTTATCGCTAGGGGAGGACAAACGGGAAAAGTGATTGACACAGTGGCGAGAGTAGAGACGTGGAAATAGTTTAAAAAACAACAATTTAGCTTATTATTAATTAGATAATTTAACAAGACAAAATAATACTACTTATATGAATTGCATAGTTAATATTGTTTAAGGATATATATATTTATTTAAATCTCTACAAAATGAACAACCTCTTATGGGCTTCTGCTATTAAATTTAACAATTAACTTTTGTTTAACCTATAAAACATATATGTAACAACAATAAACAACTAAAAAATAAATCGTCAAAGCGACATAGATATGAAAACATCGAAGTTTCTCCACATTTGTTTAAATACCATCTAATAGGAGCGAGCCTATTACCATCTACTGGGCGCAGTGTAGGCTTCGGAATGTCACTACTAAATAGGTAGGTATTTCTTGGTCAAAAAATGCCAATAACTAGATTCCAAAGACGCGCTTTTCCATACAACCTGCAACAGGAACCAACGAGGCAGTCAGTAGGTATTTACTTAACTATTTTATTAAATAACCTAGGAAGATATGCTGTAGTCTACTATTATACACATAGATAACAAATTCAAGGGATTATTTGATAAACGCTGCGTTTAGTAATTTGTATAGGACTGCAGGGGATAGGTACGTTCCAAAAACTCAAAATAAAGGGAGAAATCAGACTTAAAATCAATTTAATCACATAAGTCCCTGTTATTTTTTAGCAATACCTACAAATTATTATATAGACAAAAGTTTAAAGAACGCGTTTTTTTAAGTTTTAGTATTGGCGGCTTTTAATCAAGGACAGCAGCAGGCGTAAAACAGCGGCGGCGGCCGCATTTGATAATAAACTTTAGGAAAAAGGCAATAAGACTTAGTTTTCTTTTTATATTTATTCTTTCGGTGCAACACAAAAGCATTTGTAAAAGCCGCGCCGGCACGTGCCAGTACTACTCAAAGGATGCCGACGCGATGATAAAGGATACCGATTTCGATTTAATGTACCGACTGGATCCGTAAATACCGAATATTTATCCGCGAATATAAGAAACGAGTCGTAATATTTTTAACCCCCTAATTTGCCATAATCCCGCGCTTGGCAGGCGTTTTGGGAATCACAGCAGAAGTTGCCATTGCTTCAGAAGGCGCTGTTACTTACCTTCCGGTATTTTTTCCTTAGTCGCGTGTCGCATGGGAAAAAATGGGTGGGGTGACATTCTAACCTGGCGAAGCTGTTGGATATTGATAAGTGCATACCTAGCTATAACAAGAATGGCTATTAAGTGATTTTAAATTAAAACATGAGACGCCACTTTTTTTTCACGCTTTATTCTAACCTCAACGTTTCGACCTTGTAAATGCCCGCCTGGCTAGCTACCACTTTCAACGAGGGTCGAAAGGAATCAATTCTGGCTATAGTCCGAGTAGGAATTGATTACTTTCATCCGTGTTAAGCACTCTACTTTTCATTTCGAATATAAGGAAAGTAAAAATTGTAGTTTTTCTAAATTATTCATTAATACTAATAACATGAATAGGCAACTATTTAAAATTAAGTAGGTACTTAAGTGTAATATTAGAAATAATTGTGAAATTTAAAGTTAAATTTTGCTTGCAATATATACGGACGGCTATCGTCCGAATAGGAATTTATGACTTTCACCCTTGTTAAACACTCTATTTTTCACTACGAATATGAGTAATATAAAAAATGTTTTTTATTATATTTATTGATAACAAGAACATGAGTAGAAATTATTTTAAATTAATGCACTAATAGTCAAAATAGTATAACTTACATCAGTGTTAAACACTCTAATTTTCAATAAAAATATGAGAAAAGTAAAAAATTATATATTTACAAAATCTCTATAAAAAAATTTAATTTAACAATTAAAATAAATATTTAAGTAGCTAAAACTACTAGGTATTTACTAAACTGCTCATAAAAACTCGCGGCGATTTCATCAATATGGGTGACAGATAAAAATACACATTTCCATATATACGTACCTGTATATATGGAAAGGTGTCTTTTTATCTGTCACCCCTTTAGGTCAACAGCGCGATCACTAGGCAGTAGGACCATAGTAGAAAGACTCCTTCTACTATGGTAGGATTCTTTTAAGGTAGACGCCTGCGTAGTTCCCGCCACTTGTAGTAGACATCTCAGATATATCTGCTACCTATACAATTCAGGCAACTCCCTCAGGATTCCTACCTGCGCCGCCACGCCGAGCGCACCTCTCCGCAGCTGCAAGTGACCTTCCAGTGAGACCGCAATAGTCCCCGCACTATTGCCGTCTCGTTTGGACCATCGTTCCGACGCTAGTTGCTACAGTGCGCATTGAAGAGCCGATCCTGATCCAGCTTGTGTTTTTGTGTGCAGGAGCTGAGTTCTTCGTCGAACGCCGTGCGACGCGAGCTTCGTGCTTGCTGAGGCGGCGCTCCACCGTCGGGCAACCGCCGCCCCGGACAAGCCCGGGTCGGTGTTGCTGCTGCAAACTGCACTTTTCAGTGCAACCCATCCTTGTTTCACGTCATTGTTTCTTTAACAACATCACCCGCTCAACAACACACTTTGTGCTGTTAAGCGGTATCGTTCAGACAGGTGGAGCCCTACCGGGCTAAGCTCGCTCGAACGATCAAATCCGCCATTTGCTGCGGTCGCAGAGTGATCCCTAACGGTGCCAACTACCTCTGTTGATCTTTTGGTTTCGAACCTTGTACCGTGGCCTTTTCCCGCCTCACGGGATCAGCCGAAACAAGCAGGTCTCCGGGGCAACTGGCCTTGGGGTCGCCCATAGTCAATCCCGGAGTCGTTAGGACACCCCTTCACCGCCCAAGAAAAAAAGTGCGGATAGGGACACACACCTAGGGATACACACTAGGTACTCACTCCCTCTCACACAGTGAGCTCACAGGTTGTGCGAGGGAGACACCACCCTGGTTAGGGCATCCTGAGTGCACCCCTCAGGATGCAGTCCCGCCCTACCAACAGTGAGGTCGAGGTCCTTCAGACCTTTGCCTTACGGTACCCCGATTTGTACGCTGCTCATCAAGCAGCCCTCACCTCTGACGCAGAGAGTGCCCGCCTCACGGACACCCTCATTGCTCCCTCCGGGACCTCCGTCCCCGCCAATGATGACCCTCCGGCGCCATCCTATTTACAGGAAAGCCCGGACTCTCCCGCCCCTGGCCCTGATAACAGGCGCGCGGCGGTAGCCCAACCCCGCGCCCGCTCTCGTTCTCGCTCACCGATCGGTCGGTTCGCTAGCATCGAATCTGCCTATGTCGTAGTCGAGTCAGTTTCAGACTCGGAAACGGACATGGAGGTCGACCAACCCCGCGCCTCACGCTCAGATTCGGATTCCGACAACAACGGCTACACCGTCGTTGAGCGTAAACGCAAGCGCGCCCCTAAGGCCGCTAACTCCGGGCCTTCCGCCCCACCCGCTAAGGCAGCCGCCAAGGCACCCGCCGCCGGCAATAGGCCGACCCCCGCTCCGCGCCCCGCGACCCGGCCTTCTGCAACCGCCCCGGCTGCAGCGCCCTCTCAGGACGCTAACGCACGCCGCGAAAAGCCGCCTCCGCCTTTGTTCATTCAGGACAAATGCAAATGGTATATGCTATCCCGCCTACTCACAGATCGTAAGATCCATTATACTAACGCCCGCTCCACGCAGCAGGGCATTAAACTTCAGGTAACTTCGGTTAGCGACCACAGAGCGCTAACCAAACTTCTTCAAAAAGAGAGCATAAGTTTTCACACTTATGCGTTCGAGGAACAGAAAGTTCTACGCGTCGTCATACGCGGAGTCCCTAAAGAAGTCCATACAGACGTTGTATGTGACGACCTCAAACGACAGGATTTCCCAGTACATGCCGTACACCGCATGTACAGTGGCAAAGATCGTAGTCCATACGATCTAGTACTTGTAGTACAAGACCGATCCCCGGAGGGCAAGGCTATCTTCAACCTGAAGACAGTCTGCGGTCTCTCCGGGCTAGATGTACAGGCCCCCTTCAGAAATGGCGCTCCTTCCCAGTGCCATAACTGCCAGCTGTACGGACACGCTGCCCGCTTCTGCTATGCTCGTCCTAGGTGCGTTAAGTGCCTAGGCGGCCATGCAACCGAGCATTGCTCGCGTACGAGGGACTCGCCCGACCCACCCAGCTGCGTTCTGTGCGGCACCCAGGGACATACCGCCAACTACCGCGGTTGCCCGAGGGCGCCACGCACAAACCTCAGGGTGGCAACGGAAAGGAGACCTCCGCCACCTCCCCGTCCCACCTATGATAGGTACAATTGGGTCAGCCCTAAGCTGACGGTACTGCCCCACTAAGCGCAAAGGCGGTATCTCAAAAAAATAAGTAAATTTGTTTTTTATGGCATCGGATAGCTTAGAAAAATACGCGTCTAATGAACTAAGCCATATAGCGGTATTTCACTTAAAACATATGGAAAAAGCCCTAAGAAAGTATTCTCTATCTCAATTTTACCTTAAAACACTAAAGTTATTAGAGGTATATCAATATAACGTAGCCAACCGGCCGTATATATGAATACCGCCAAATCTCTTACAAAACCACATCTATTTTCTAAGCCAATAAGCGGCAAAAATGGCGCGTTCTGATTTACCGCTCTAACGCTTAGTATTTTTGTGCTCTTCTTGATCGGTTGCAATACGGTGGCAGCGGTAAATCTATTGGTCCTTAAGTATTGACTCTTAAGGTTTAATTTGAATACATCTTACAATGATTGATCCTTGCTGTTGTTAAAATATTCATGTCATTACTTGTTTGCTGTCGTTGGAAACAAGTGTAAATCGTGTGATTATTGTATTAAATTAGAAAAAATCTTCTAAATGCAAGTTTTCAGTGATTTAATTATGTGCTAACAATCAGGTAAGTCTTATTAGAGTATCATTTTGAAAGTAGATTTTGATATAAGTGAAATAAGTTGGTTTCTTTCAAAGTTGTCGGTTAGTCAGAGTCGTAATGGTTTTACTATTTAATAACCGAATTTTTAAGTTTATTTACATAATGTTATACTGTTTACTTAAATAGTTAGTTGAATGACGTAAAACATATCCTATGAACCGACCGGAATGCATGCACTCGTGTAACATTATGTAGCAAGATTGAACTTTATTTCCTAGAGCACAACGTACCTACGACTTTGAGATTCCTCACTACAGGCAGGGGGGTATCACTTCGCTGTTTAGGTATATTCCGCCGCCAAGCCCGTTAACAGGATTATTATAGTCGGCTATCGAGTCGTTGGTACTTACTATTCGGTTATTCTGTGGTCACGCTCGCCTTATCGCTGGGACGCGCAAAGAAATTTCACGATCCGCGCGCGGTAATAACTAATAATAAGGTTCAATCTTGCTTGCGGGCGGGTAGCTCTGGAAAGTTTAGGTATAATTTTATACCTAAACATCACTTTTGTTAGGTAGTGAAGCTTCTGAACGTAGTATTATTAAGTATTCTGTGCTACAGGTGCCTAGCCACACGGTTGAAGTCGCACTGACGATAATAGTTATATTACTTGTACGTATTTAATGTACTAAAAGAATCCAATTTTAATAAATCAATATTGTTTTAGATAAACCATGTCACACAGAAATACAAAAATGATGATGCTGTTGGCACAAAAAAACAAGGCGCTAAGAGAAAGGTTTAAGGAATCGAAACAATTACAACGTAATATTCAAAATATTGATCCCGACTTCTTCCCTAGTGATTCAGACGATGATCTTCCCTTTTCAAGATACAACAGTGCAGATCAATCACTGGCTCCAACTAATCAACCGTCGAATTATTTTTACCCTGAAGATATAAACATTTTATCGGGCCCATCAACATCAAAAGTTGAATATTTTGATCAGCAGCAACAGGATCAGAACTTAGAAAATGATGATCAAAACATATCAACGAACTCTTTCATAACATTAACAACAACAGTTCCATTTACTGAGCATAGTGATTTGACTGAAATACCATCGCCAGTATTTTTTCCTCTTACAAGTCCGGAAAAACAATTTCTTAATTTGGATGGTAACAGTACAGAAACTCTGATCGCAAAGACAGCAAACAATCAACGAAAATCCAGTATTTCTCAAAGTGACGAAGACCAAATAACGATTCCTATTTCCGTAAATACGATTCATACTACTGACACCGATATAACAAATAATTCAAGCGTGACGCATGCTGAACATGAAAAATTTATCGAGACATCATCCCAAGTAAATGAGGTTATAAGCAGCACTTATGTTGAAGACACTGAAAATGCGGAACAAAATGAGATTGCTGACAATAATACACGTGATCCTACATTTTATACTAAATCAGGCACGCTTAGGAAGAGGAAAAAATACGACCAACCACTTCAAGTTAGAAAAGATGCAATAAAAAACATAATTATAGAGAAACACCGTGTGAAACCAGCATGTCCAGCTTCGTGCAAAAAACTATGTATCCAAAATATAGACGAAGATCAGCGAAAACATATAAATCAAAGTTTCTGGGGTTTAAGTGACAAAGAGAGAAAAGCTTTCATGCTACATCACACTTCAAGTAATCCTGTGAAACAAAGAACAGTAAAACCTGAAGCAGGGGATTACAGAAAAAAAATAAGCTACAGTTATTCACTAAAAGATGAAAGTGGTACAATGCATGGAGTGTGCAAAACTTTCTTCTTGACCACTTTGGGCTACAAACCATCTAATGACAAACCTTTACAGACTGCTTTGGCCAATTCTAAGGACACTGTTGCACCACCAGTAGACAAGAGATTGGGAGCTACTCCTCACAATAAAATTGACTCTAATCCGATTAAAGAACATATAATGAGCTTTGAGCCTAGTATTTCTCACTATAGACGTGAACACGCTCCCAATCGCTTATACTTACCCAGTGATTTGACAATCAATGCAATGCACAAAGATTTTGTAGTAACTTATTTCACTTATATCAAAATCTACTTTCAAAATGATACTCTAATAAGACTTACCTGATTGTTAGCACATAATTAAATCACTGAAAACTTGCATTTAGAAGATTTTTTCTAATTTAATACAATAATCACACGATTTACACTTGTTTCCAACGACAGCAAACAAGTAATGACATGAATATTTTAACAACAGCAAGGATCAATCATTGTAAGATGTATTCAAATTAAACCTTAAGAGTCAATACTTAAGGACCAATAGATTTACCGCTGCCACCGTATTGCAACCGATCAAGAAGAGCACAAAAATACTAAGCGTTAGAGCGGTAAATCAGAACGCGCCATTTTTGCCGCTTATTGGCTTAGAAAATAGATGTGGTTTTGTAAGAGATTTGGCGGTATTCATATATACGGCCGGTTGGCTACGTTATATTGATATACCTCTAATAACTTTAGTGTTTTAAGGTAAAATTCACTCGTCTCAGACGCCTTCTCGACGTAAAAAAACCGTAAGTTTAAATCGGCTAAAATGTCATTTAATATGTGTCAAACTTACGTTAGTTTTAATCAATTACCGAGAAATTGTTGGTAAACTAAATATTTATTTCGTAAAACTCGGTCATGAAGAGTGTGAGGAGTGTGAAGAATTCCGTTTGCACGATAGCACACATACCAAAGAACAACTGCAAGAAGGCTGCATGGGATGTATTAAATGGGCAAATCATAACGAACGGGCAACCATGTCAAGAGAACAATATAAATTGGACAGTGAGATAAATGAAACTGAAACTGTTGTATACTCTGCAGACTTACAAAAGGTTATCATGCTGCCTAGGATCGACATGTTTAAAAGTGCTATTTTTACTCATAGAATAGTAGTTTATAACGAAAGTTTCGTGCCAACTGGTCAGGGCAGAAAAGGTTGGCCTGTTTTTCCTGTCCTATGGTACGAAGGGTTGTTTGGACGTTCAAAATCCGAAATAATTAGTGCATACTACCATTTCTTTATTTTCCACCGAGACAAAAAAAATATAATCCTGTGGGTTGACAACTGTTCATCGCAGAACAAAAATTGGACATTCTTTTCATTCTTAATTTACGTTATCAATTCAAATGATATCAATGCGGACACGATTGTGATAAAATATTTCGAACCAGGCCACACCTTTATGTCAGCTGACTCCTTCCACCATAGGGTGGAGTTATCAATGAAGCGCATGAAAAACAAAATTTATGATTTTGCAGACTTTTCTCAGGCAGTTAGTACTGCAGGCAAAAACGTTAAGTCTAAAGAGATGACTGTACAAGATTTCTATGACTGGGAAGATTACACAACACAATACAAACTATCTCGAATTGGCCCGCGGCCATATATCAGTGAAATGGTTGAAGTACAAGTCAGTAGAGGCAGTTTTGATTTGACGTACAGAACTGGATTCAATAAACACCCTATAACTGCCAGCATAGTTAGTAATAAAATTTTGAAAACTCAAGTTTTGCCACCACCAAAAAAGAAAACTGCACCAGACGGCATATCTAAAGCTAAAAAAGAAAATATTCTTAAATCTTTTGAAAATATTATACCTCAAAATAGAATGTCGTTTTGGAGAGAACTCCCTACTTTTGAGTGAAATTTAAGTATAGAATAGGTTTGATTTTCAGATTTGTTTGTATGTAATTATATAATATCAACAATAAATGACTTTTTAAAGATAATTTAAATGTTTTTTTCATAATAATAATATGTATTTTATTTGACAGAAAATTCATATTTTTTTGTATACAAATATGTTAGAAGAGAGCTATCCCAAAGGCGGTAACTCAAATCTTATACACAAAATTTCTAAGCCGTGTAACACTATCTCATGATTTAGGTATACCCACATTAATTTTTCATATTTTTACTATTGTGTTCAAAACTATGACTAATATTATATATAAATTCTATTTAATAACCAAAAATTTCAATCTATTAAGTAAAAAGAAAACTATTTTTACAAAACTTTAATTATCTCGAAACTATGTTTCCCTGAGATGCCGCTTTTGCGCTTAGTTGGGCAAAATTGTTTTGTCAAATTTTAGGTATGTACTCTTATTGAAGAAAGCTGGTAGGCAGTTGATCAATTAGGCAATTAGCTGTTAAAGTTCCTAATTAACTTGAATTCGCTGTGTCGTATCTGTCAGTAACTAAGTACCTAGCACTAAGTACTTACTGTAATACCCGAGAAGCGTAATGTACCTCCTACATAATTTAATAATCCTACTAAACGCGAAAGTTTGTAAGAATGTATGTACTTATGTATGTATGTTTGTTACTCTTTCACGCCAAAACGGCTGGATGGATTTTGACAAAATTTGGTATGGAGATAGCTTAGCCCGAAATAAATGAATTTTTAATTTAATTTAAATTATTAGTAATTCGCGAAAAAAATATCAGCTGCTCCATACATTTTGTTGTGGGTTATTGAACTTTGTGTATGGAACAACTGATATTTTTATGTGTTTCGCTTGCTACTGCTCTGCAGGCTGAACGGGTTGTCTAAATTAGGTATATCGATCAAGAATTTGTTAGAAATTCAGTTTTAAAATAAACGATATGTATCTACTGATTTCAAAATTATATCTTCGATTTTATTGTTTTAGATTATTGTCCTGGTGCGTCATCGTCATCATCGAGTGAGCAACAATTGATATTTCCAAACAGTCCCCTTATGCTTGAAAAAAACGAAATCTATAGTAAAAAATTAGAAGGTAAGTGAAGACACTGAAGTTTGATAACAAGTATTACCTAAATTGAAAATTGGAAAAATCCCCGACTCATAACAACAAAGTATTCGCCATTTTGTGGTGGCGGCCATCTTGAATCGAACATTTTCATAGTGTATCGTATTCAACTTGTCATGTCCTTTCATTTGATACCCTAATTGATGGGGTTGTGAAAAATATGTAATTCGTTATTTTGTGGCAGCGGCCATATTGGATCGATTTTCATCAAACATAGCTAAGAACACTCCCGACTAATTCGTCTTTTAAACAAAAAAGAATAAAAATCGAAATCGGTTCATCCGTTCGGGCGCTACGATGCCACAGACATACACACACACACACCCAGATACGCACACACACACACACAGACACGTCAAACTTATAACACTCGTCGTTTTTTGTGTCGGGGGTTAAAGAGGCAGCATATGGCATGCAACTTTCTCGCTCACACAAGTAATCATGACAAATCACACTCAGCTATTTTTTGAGATTTATGAACGAGACACACTACTTGGTACTGACTTACATTTTTTTTGTTTCAGATAACCCTAATCTTTCCACACCACAGTCGCATTCGTCATTACTGAGAAATATAATCAATGATCCATTATCCCCACTTCCGGTTATGTCCCCGGCAACTCAAGAAATTTATGATGTATTAATATCTGATCCAAAACTTCAAATGGATAATTTGCCTAATATTGTCGAAAATAGTGAAGTTGAAGACAGTGACGACAGTGTACTTGACCCCGATTTTAACGTTAAAAATTTAAGAAATATAAGGACAAATTCAGAAACCGATTGCGAATCGAGTGACGATGCAATCGAAATTAAATCAACATCTACACAGCCTTGTCAAAATTTAGACGAAAATGAGATAGATTGTGTGATTTCAAAAATAACGGAAACACAAAATGTACCTGAGATGCATAAAGAACAAGACAAAAGAAATACACAATATGAGAGTGCAGCTCCTTTTATAGATGAGAGAGAAACTCTAATACAGGCCATAGAAAATACAACAGGTATAAATAAGAAAGTAATTTCAAATATAGAAGTTGCATCTACCAGTAAAGAAAGCACTAATGATCAAGAATGGAAACAAGTTCTAGCAAGATACTAAGAAATACAGGAAAGAGTTACATAACAGAAAAAGGTAAAGTCGTTTCTGAAAAGCGAACAAAAGAATTAGGTTCGTGTAGATTAAAATGTGCTGAAAGAATAACAATGGCGGAACAAACACAGGCTTTCGAAACTTATTGAAACCAGGCGACAGAGATAGAAGAGCAGCATTTGTATCTAAGTCAGTTAAGATATTTCCAAAAAAAACAAAAATTACGGGCGGCAGAACATCAAACCGGGATTGCTATTGCAAGTACGAGCTAGAGATTAGTAATGCAGCTAAACCAGTTTGTAAGAGTGCTTTTGTAAAATACTAGAAGAGACAAAGGGATTTGTTAATGTGGTTATAGAAAAAAAAAAGGCATCTCCTACTGGAATCATTAATGAAGACCAGAGAGGTCGTCAACCACCTAAGAATAAAAAGACTGACGAAGATATATCGCTGGTTAACAATCCCATTCTGAGCCTTCCTAGCTATGAGAGCCATTATTGTCGAAAATCGACAGGAAAAAAATACTTAGCATCAGACCTTTCTATTGCCAAAATGTACAGAGAATACAAAAACACTTTACCGAATCCGGTCTCGTTAAAATTATGTTTTCAATTTATGTTTTTCAATTTATTTCAAAGAAACAAAGAAACAATTCAGTTACAATACAACATATAACATTTACACAAAATAATGTTAACAGAACCTACACTAAGTTGAAAATAACTTGTGCTGTAGGTTACTGTTACATCCCTTCTAAGATTGATATGTATTACTAACTTTATTTCTAATATAATTATGTATCCTTAAAGTACTTTTGTGATGTTGTGTGTATACCAGTACTGTATGCTAAATGTTTTCACGATCTCAATCTGTCGTTTAAACAACCCTCCAAAGACACATGCAACACATGCGATGTCCTAAATGCAAAAATTAAAGTCGCAGACGGAGACCGCAAAATAGATTTAGAAGCTGAATTAGCTGAACATCAACATCAAGCAGAAAAAGCTTATGCTGAAAAACGCATTGATAAAGAGAATGCCAGAGCAGAATCGTCTGTAAAGGCATTTACATTTGACCTGCAGCAATGCTTGCCAACACCATATTTAAAAACGTCCGTCTCGTTTTATAAAAGACAACTTTGGTCCTTTAACTTGACTATACACGATTTGGCAAGTAATGAAGCAACATGCTACATGTGGGACGAGACTATAGGAGCTCGAGGAGCAAATCAAATTGCGTCATGCTTGTGGCACTTTTGCCATAGTCTACCACCACAAGTGGATGAAGTCACTTTTTATTCTGATACTTGTGGTGGCCAAAATAAAAACAACATTGTGGCAATGATGTTTATGTTTTTATTAAACAGTCATCCAACACTAAAAAAAATAAACCACAAGTTTCTTATAAGTGGGCACACGCACATGGAGTGTGACTCTGACCACGCGATTATAGAAAAAGCTAAGAAACGAACGCAAATGAAAATAAACCACTTAAATGATTGGGTTCAGTTGGTGAGATCATGCAAAATTCAGAAACCTTTTAAAGTTGTGGTGATGACATTAAAAGATTTTTTGGATTTTGCCGACTTGAAAACCAAAAAAGGACCATTTGCCATCAAACAGTTGGATGATACTGGAGAGAAAATTTTATGGCAACCGATTAAATGGCTGCAATATAATACAACTAGTGTGGGAAAGTTGTATTACAAGGAAAGTCTGGATCGCGAAACCCCATTCCGGTTAGTCAGTTTTAAGAAAAGAGGAATAAATTTAATAGATCACTTTAGATTGAACCCAATCTCCAAGGAGTCACTGCCAATCAGTACAGAAACGAAGAAGGACTTAATGGATCTCATTGAGCTAATTGACGTTGCATTTTAGGGTTTTTATCTTCAATTAAAAACCCTTGGTGGTACTTCTGCATCCACAGACCCAGACTTGGACGAAGACAACCCTGATTCTTCATCAGATACAGAGATCCAGTAAGTTCTGGTTCTAGGATCCAGAAAAAAATATTTAATATATTGTTTGGACAGTAATAAATAGTATTTTGCCATTACAGTTGTATCGATTACCTACTACTAATCCCTATATTTTAATATGGTACCATGGAGCTGTTCTGATGATAGAGTCGGCAGGTGGTCATAGGAACTTCTAAACTAAACAAGATACACCCATCGAGTTTGTCCTCATTTATTTTGTCTTGGTGAGTTCGTAGGTTCTACATGATATCCAGTCAGGTCAAGACAGTTTACTCGTTTTATGACGTATTTTCAACCTTCTGGGAAATTATAAATATTAGTCCTACCTCCCGGTACTGTAGGTAGGATTTCTTTAAAAAATGTCCTTCTTATAGAAACTTATTCCAAAATTGATAAATATTAATTAGTTTTTGAGGTATGTGTAATAACCAAATGCCATTTTTTAAAATTAATTGTATAATATACCTTTTGCATTTTTTTAAAGCGACACTTTATTTTTATTTTTTTTAATATCTACATATTAAACCGAATCGAATGACACCTCGTTCATATGGTTCAGAGGCGTACAAAAAAAGTTTGACCAAAAAAGCATTTGTTATCTAGACTAATTCAAATAGGAAATAATTTGATAACTGTTGTGATTAAGTTGACAACTCGGTGAATAAGTTGATAACTTGTTGGTGAACGATTTGACAAGTCTATTATTACAAAAACTATAAAGAAAATCGGTAATATCTTGCCATAATATGAAAGATAGCAATAAGTAAACTTTATAACGACATAGAAATCAATATATAACAAATTTCTCGATTTACCAGACGAGGTCAAACTTTAAAACGGCCGCCCTGAAAAATTGCCATTTATGACATGTCAACTTGTTCACGCCAGGCACGGATTTATTCCTGGAGAAATGTGAACAAGATAATATTGTAAAACAATATTATTGTCTTACAGGGAATTATTATTAAAGAAAAATATTGTCTTTCACAAACCGCGCCAAAATCATTTTTGGTGCCATCACTATGAAATGATGCCAGTGGATCAACGAGAGGAAAAGAAAGAAGAGTACACGACACGTATAAAAAGAAAACAAGAAGCAAATACAGAGAAGGCAGCAGACAAGATAAAAGCAAAGCAAGATCATTCATATATGAGTGTTAATTTTGATATGGAGGCAGTTCTTAACAGTCCACTGCTGCTTGGAAAACCTACATTTTACAAAAAGAAAACAGATACGAGCATTTACATTCCAGATGATTGGAATGATGTGATGTGAAAACCAAACCGTATAAGTTATATCATTTGACTCACGACATGTTTATCGACTTCAAACCATGAATGAGTCAGCTTTGCCTGCTTCTATAAAATCAAGTGACGGTACTGGTTTGCCTTGGAATCGAGTAAAATGGCTACGGTTTATAAAAAAATGGTACCGGTAGATTTTATTTTAAACTTGAGTGGTCTGATGACAAAGAAGTTATTAGGCCAAGAACACGTTTATCTAGGCATGAATCTACAAATAAGATTATAGATAATATAGCTCATAAATTCCGTTGACTGCTGATAAAATCAAGGACTTACTGGAAACGTGTAGAACTGGTTTAATCCCTACCACATACCATTCATTCTACAATAGTTAACCACATAAACCATCCAGCCGCTTTGTGCCAGAGAGTGACGATGAAGATGCAAACTTGATGGCATCCAGGTCTGCGTCGTAGACGAAATAGGCGGAACTGATCATTATTAAATAGGTGTTCGTATAAATAAAAAAAAACATTCTCCGTGACCGCTGGCTTTGCTATATTTTACCTTTAAATGTACATATATTTGATTTATGCATGTTATAGTTTGTAGAATGTATCATGAATGAGGCAGACGTTACTTAACATACTCTTATATCTAATTTATTGGGATTCTGTTTCTAAATATACTTTTTAATAATTTACAGACTGAATTGTATAAGCAGTAAAGCTATTCTTATTTAGAAGGGTCTTTTTTACGAACGTTATAATTGCCCATCCTAGTAAAATTCAATATTGGTTTTTATATGCCCGAAATTATCATAAACATTTTAACTATGATGCGGATGTTTTTTCTCAATTATTATTAAAAGAAAGAGGCGTACTTTCCTTTCTCTAAAACTATGTGTGTGGAGTAGATAAGTATAACATTTTGGACTACGACAAAACCAAAATGTCGGATGTCCCAGAAACACAGAGATATTACAAACTATCAAGGGTTTTAAATTTACCAAAGTGCCATTTTGATAATGTTTGCCACTACTTTAGGTGGAGAATATCTTGCAACTTATGTTGTATACAAAGTCGAGCAGTTATACCACCAATGGAAAGTCAATGGACTGCCAGGAGCCCATTTCAACCGTTCCAAGTCTGGGTGGTTTGGCAGCGTCATATTTGAAGACTGGTTTACATCTATAATCCTACCTTGAGCTAAGAAAAAAACGGGTACAAAAGTTTTGATAGGGGGTAATTTGGCTTCGCATTTGATATGATGCATATGAATCACATATTTGTGGAACTATGCGAAGAAAATGATATTCGCTTCGTATTTTTACCTCCGAATTCATCCCATCTCACCATCGCCCATAGATGTGTGCTAATTTGGCCCACTAAAAAAGCTTTGGAGGGATATTCCTACTGATTGCGAGTACAGAGAAAGGAAAAACCAAAACTGTCAGCTGTTGCTGCAATGCTGCTGGATGTTTTGTGCACCCATTTCTGATTTTCGCTGGAAAAAAAATAATGCTCGCTTTATGAACGCCGATGGGAGAAGCCATCCGAGCAGTTATTACGCAGAAGATGTATTTCACTGAAGCCGCTAACCACTTTGCAGTAGGAAAAGGAAAGCTGTACGATTACGTTTTAGGTAAATCAAATCGCACGGCGATTCTAGAAAATATAAAAATTACAGCAGATGGAAAACATGATCCTGGACTTCTGCTGTAATATCAGCGAATCTCCATATAATAAGAAGACTAATAAGACTCTTACAGAAGTACTAGACTTTGTTAAGAAATTCAAGCAAAATACAGATCCTGATTTTACATTTGGTTCTATGCAGACCGGGTTTCAAATTCAACGTTTACGAGGGTCATTTGAATAGTTCTTAGCCTAACATGGTTAAAGTCATTGTTTTTTTTTTATCTACCCTCATTTTGTTGTTACATTATTTAGCAACAAGTATGCACAGTTTAGTTTATTCACATTAACTCATTATTCGTTTACACGTGATACCGTAAGTCAAGTCAGAGCTATTTTTGAAAATGGATAAAATTGAACATCGTGCAGTGATAAATATACCTGAATTTGAATGGTTTAACTCCAAAAGCTATACATGAAGACATGTCTGCTACTTTGGGTGTGACCGCTCCTTCGTATGCGACTGTAAAAAACTGGGTGGCAAAGTTTAAACGTGGTCGTGAGACCATTCAAGCCCCGTAGTGGCCGGCCTTCGACTGCTTCCACTGATCTAAACAAAGAAAAATTCTGTTATTAAATTTTATCTGATCGAAGATTGACTGTCGAGGAGATAGCTAAGACTGTAGGCATCTCATCTGAGCGAACACATCATATAATTACAACTGAACTTGGATTCTCTAAGGTGTCTGCGCGGTGGGTACCGCGACTGCTTTCAGTGGAACAAAAACGCAACCGACTCACAACTTCTCGTGACTGTTTAGAGTTATATGAAGCTAACCCAATAGAATTTGTTGAAAGATTTATAACCACGGATGAAACCTGGGTTTACCACAATACACCCGAGACAAAATAACAGTCGAAACAATGGAAAAGAGCAGGATAGTCTACCCCAAAGAAGGCAAACGTGGTTTTATCGGCGGGCAAAGACATGGCATCCGTTTTTGGGATGCAAAGGGTATAATTTTCGTGGATTATTTAAAAAAGGGTAAAGCAATAAACTCCGATTACTATTGCAACCTGTTGCGTCGTTTGAGAGAAGAAATCAAAGAAAAACGTCCAGGTTTATTGAAAAGAAAAGTCTTGTTTCATCAGGACAATGCGCGCGTTCACACCTCGGTGCAATCCATGGCAGAAATCCATCAATGTGGCTTCGAATTGTTACCTTATCCCCCATATTCACCGGATTTAGCACCGTCCGACTTTTATCTGTTCCTAATGCTGAAAAAATTTTTAGGTGGTATACATTTTTTTACATAGTCATAGCCGCCGTGGACGCTTATATTAAGGAGAAGACGAAGATTTTTTAAAACGGGTATCGAAGCCTTACCGGGTCGACGGAAAAAGAAAGTTTTGAGCTCGGAGGAGAGTATGTTGAAAAATAAAAATAAACTCAAATTCGTGTGGTTTCATTGAGTATGTTAGGCTAAGCACTTTTCAAATGACCCTCGTAGTAATAATAAAGGTATAAAAAACCAATAAAAACATTAAATGAAGGCTAAAGGTTCTGAATAATAGTATAAACAAAGTCAAAGTCAAAATGTCAAAATCAAAATATCAACTGCTGAAAAAAAGTGATACTTGAGTTGGATAGTCACGAATCTTTATATGGACATTTATACAAGACGTTTCAAGACAAATATCCAGATTATTTAGTGAACTGCAGATTACTTTCTTTTCAAAAAGCACTTTGCTGCCCTAAAGTTTGTACTCGGATGTCCATGATACTTTTCCAAAGTGTTACGATTTGATGCCGGCAAATATACAAAGCTCTGAAGGAAGGGATAAAACGAAATGTGACATTGAATTAGAACTACAGAAAAGCTGAGAGTGCACATTAGCCTCTGAAACTGATTCGATAGAATCAGTCTCCAGCTAGCAATAATAATAGCAAGTGTTCATGTCGCTGACAATCAGCAAGTATAGATGTGTCTCTGTCATAAATCATAATAAAATTAACAAAGTATCTTCGATACATATTGATGAGATACTTTACTGATCATGATGTCTGCTTAAACTTTGAAAAGAAAGCCAGTTATATGGAGCAATTAACTGCATTGGTCAGAACAAGAATAGAATGGTTCTTTTTGCCTTGATTTATTTAGTGGCGAATGGCATTTACGAAAATATTTACCATAAACACCTAGTGAGTGGTCACTCTTTTTGTCATGTGATCGTTATGTCGCTCTATACAAAAAAAGAAAGTAGTCAAAATGTTGAGTAAGGAAAATAAACCTGATTCTTGCCACAAGAATCTATTTGATGTGGTTAATATGGAACAAAATTTTAAAGACATTAATCAGGTTCCTATGAATGTTTTAAACACGACCTAGTTGAAAATATCCACAGTTTCTTATTACCACACTGAAAAACATAAGTTACCTCGTGTCGATTTGATGAAATCTGACAATGATAATATATCTTAGGCAGTGTTATATTTTTATAAAAGGTAAATCACCACCAATTGAAAGATAACACTCTGCCAACGTTGCCAGCTAAGAATAGTATATCGACGAATACCTTTAAGATATGTTTCTGTACATCACCGTAGAAAATAAACCATTCTCTAAACATTTAATCCATCAAACATGTCTGAATGTGCACTTTTGATTTTCCACTATAAGAATCCTTAGTCACATGTTGATGTACCTTACTAATGTTTATGACATTTCGATATTTAAGACAAAGTGGTCTTTGAAAAATATCAGACTGAGGGCGTAAGACGGAAAGACTTCGTTTCGCATGGAAGTGAGCGAAACAGACCTACGAAATATTTGAAAAGAGTGTGCATATTTTTTTAATCAGTGAAAAGTGGAAAAATCTTTCATATAGTTCGTTTATCACATGGCTGGTACGTATTGATTATCAATTGCTACGTGGTAATTAGATAAGATTTAACCCATACATCTGTAATCTTAAGAGCCATTTCACAAAATCACGCTACTGAAGTTTAGGTAAATGCCAGCGCATCGCATACACAAGCGAAAGAAGTGACGACGGAATAGCGTGACTGTGAGTAACATATTTTGATACTAGCACTCATTAATAAAGAAATGTAAGTTGCGAATTTAAAAATTGAGTGATTGGCATGAGTAAATAATCAATTTCTTGTCGATTACTTGCTAATGTTATAGAAAAGAAGTAGGCATGTACATTAAATAGTCAACCTACATCGTGAATCGTATATTTACATTTCATCCTTGATGAATAAAAAATAGATATGTTTGAATCATTTATTGTAACAATAAACTTAAATAATTAAATAATTATACGGCTTAAAATTATATAAATATTTGACGTAACAGCATTGATTAAAAGCTGCGGACTAAAAGCTCTTTCTTTTAAATTTTCTAAAAATTGCTATTTTCCTCGTTCACACGCTACACAGTATCTATATAGAGTCGTTAACACTGTCTGCCATAATGACCATGCATAGGATTGAGGTTTATTTTTCTGTGCATCCGGAAAACAACTCAGTACCAACCACAAACGTCCCATGACGTTTTTGGTTTTCCATTACTTAAACATGTCACCTTCATATTCCCATACCACAATATATCACCTATACCTTTAAAAAAATAACATTTTCATCCATTTAGTTTGAGTAGACCAAACAGCGATATGTAAATATATATTTACAAATTTTGAGTTTTTTTTGTTTTTAAATCGAATATCTTTGATGCAATCTATAATCAACATATATACTTCTTGATACCAATGCAATCCTCACTATATACTCTTATGCTCACTATTTCCTCTATGGAAAATAAATGATAATACACCTTTTTATAGAAAAAAATACTGGAAATGGGGTTTGAACACACGACAAAAATGGTGGGAAATAGTAATTCGAGTCTAGTTACGAAAAAATAAAAATAGCAATTATATTTTTATTTTTTCGTAACTAGACTCACCTAGTACTTCGATTCTTCTTTTAATATAATATTTTACTATTGTTCTTTAGCCATGAATTGTTACAGATTTTTACGCCAAATATTTTAAAGTAACAAGATTAAAACAACCCAATTGTTTTAAGAACTTTGGCGGGAAAACTGTATTGGAGAGCAATATTTTTTTCTGAAAAACTATACCACCTACGGCTTTGGTCCTTCTTTGATATTATTATTTACATATAATTTATACACTTGTATTATATCAGATTTTTTGGTTTAGAAGTTTAAAATTAGTTACGAGATTATTTAATACGCAAATTTGCATCGGTAAGTGTTTGCGTTGCAAAATGTATCAAGCGAAAAATGACTTACACATATGCAAAATTGCGTTTTTCTAGGTTTATAACTGTTGACGTAGTTACGAGATTAATATGAAATGACGTAATATTTTGGGGCCAAAATGTAATTTGTGCTGGTTTCAGATTTCATCAAAATACTTCCCTTATCTCAGAAAAGTATGGATTCTTTCTTGTATGGGCAAGGATGCATCCTTTTGAAAACCATTTGGATTATGAAAGTCGGACTTTTTATTTATTTATATTATTAAGTCAAAGTGATGGAACAAGCGCAAGGCCCACCTGATGTTAAGCGGTATCCTCTGCCTATAACAGATGCATTTCATTACAAGTGACGAACTGCACTGCGCCCATCACCTTGAGACATACCTGTTAAGTCTCATTTTTGCCTGTTATTTCACTGGCTCTCAAGGACAGCTGCCGGAACTCACCGTTAGGTGCTTGGCGATAGATTTTCTACTAGAGGGTGGTCGCTAGCCAGGAGGGCATTCGCAAAATGCCCTTCCACCATGCTGTGAAGCTTAAGCTCTGGGCGGGATTCGAACCATGGACCTGCTGCGCGGCAGTCCATAGCCAATGCCACTGAGCCATCACTGCTTCAAAACTTAAACTTACGCAGAAAACACTTACGCAGATTTTATAGTAAACTTGTAAATACGACTATCGACCGCTAACTGGTATCCCGGTTTGTACAAATGATGGAAAAGCCGGGAGGCCGTTTTGTACAAATTAGGAAGGTAGTTTAATTTCCTGCTGAAGTTATCGCTGTGTTCACTTATAGACATTAACTGAATCCAAAAATATTGGAAATCAATTATTCGCCTGTCATCTTATCCTTGTAAAACAAAAGTTATAGTGAGTTACTAATTTAAACTAGAATAATATAAAAACTAGCAGACCAAAAAGAAGAAGTCAACCCTCTGAGGTTGTTAGCATTTTTCCAATAACGCTGTATAAGGAAACTAAAGATGTAGTTACTTAACAAGACAACAATAATTATATTATGGTCAACAAAAATAAAATATAGTTTGTTACTTAAAAAAATAAAGACATGATCAAAACTCTGTGGTCCCACTATAAACTTGCGTCTAAGCGTTCCGCGTACGAGACGTCAGAGCAAGGCAAAACGAACGCAGGTCCTACCTCGATGAGCGCTCGCGCGGTACTGATCGCCTCGCGCTTGTACATTTCAATTTATGAGCATTTCGAGTTATGTTAAATATTTTTTCTTGTCTAACAAAACAGAGTTAATAGCACAATTTATTAAAGTTCAGATTAATTAAAGAATGAACTTTCTTTTCATATAATATCTGTTTGGAATTACACTTTATTAAACGCAATATATCGTGGTAAACTGCTGATATAATTCGTGGAAATTGGCGCAAGATCTTTATTTTATTTCTACAATGACGATTAATTATCGATATTCTAGTACACTATGTGTCAACAGGATTATATGCCTGATGCACAGTTTTTTTTTTAGTTAATTTGATGAATCTTTATACAAGAGATAGAACTCTGAAGTTGGCTATGTGTACTTTAATTCGTAAAACAAGGTGCGGGAGATTGGTCACTACAAAATAATTAATGTTATGTTTGTAAATCTGGTACATTAACTGAAAAGAGGACAGATTATTCTATTTTTATCAATTATTAAATAACTTGTAGATATTTCCTATGATAGTAAATTAAGCGCTTAAAATCTTCGTATACCGCATTAAAATGTAAAATGCCTCTTAATAATAATGTGTTGTGACGCAAACAATCAAAAGCCGATGAATTTGTACTGCCAGCTGTCTGTTGATGTCTGTGCAAACTGCAATAAGGGTTTAACAAATAGTTACAGTGCCGTCGATGTCGGCCATAGCAACGAGCCCGGGTAACGCCAGTATGCCACAGGGGATAATTTAAATTTAATTATACTTGCTTACAAGTTGAGACGAGAATCTTTAGTTTAATACAGAGAGCGAAGAACCAAACATAATGACACCTTATATATAAATAACAAAATATATATAATACCTTAAATAACCCAAATTGTAATTTCTTTTTTACAGAAGGTATGTAAATGGAAAATACATTGATAGAACGACTTCCAGGCGTAGCTTTAGTTGCGTCTAAATGCAGATTTCTGCAGTGAATCACAGACATAGATTCAAATATGTTCTTTCTCCCAAGAATTGCCCTTCCTGTGTATTCGAAATTATTTGAAATAGTATCTAGCAATGGAATGTCGCACAAAAGAAGCCGAGCTTCTTGAAGTGTAATTAAATTTGATTTTTCACAAAAACTTCTAACACTATCAATCGATATTTTAATCGAGTAACAATTGAAACTAGTAAATCTAAATGTATCATTTTTATTCGGTCTATCCATAACAATAATAACTGCTCACCTGAATTCGTTTCAGACATGTAATACTCAAAACGCCTAAAATTAATATACCATCAGGCCAAAACTGATACTTAAAAACAAATCTAACATATTTATAGATACATACAGTTTATACGCGTGATATTCCTTTGTTGACATCATATTTATCATTTTCAAGGAGACATTTTCACTTGTTATATCTTTTATGTAGCTAATGATGTCATTTTCACTCGCCTGTTTAGTAACGTTGATTGTAAATACAGGCACTTTCGACTTCAGCCGCTCGGAATTTCCCATCAGGTAGAATCACGACCTTTTTGACTAATCAGTTTATACCTTTTGAATGATTTTTTCTATACTAGTTGCCACTCTTAAGTTGACTTACTACCAAAGACATGTATAAAATTATGAACACGTGCAGTTTTTGTTTTCTGTGACTTAGTTAAATTCTTATCACTCTTTATTCCGGTGGAAACAGCTTTTCGCTCCCTGTTAGTAAGGCTGTCAACCTGAATAACAGGGAGTAATGTTATAAAGGTTAACGTAATAAAGGTGATGGTACGGAACTATTTGTGCGCGAGTCCGACTCGCAAATGAATGTTTTTTATCATCTAATTTTGGTTAACTTTTTTTCTAAAGGTAGCATGTGTATTGCTAGCAATATATATAAATATAGAGCTCCGATTCGGTAGTTCTTTACTCTTGTAAAATTAATATATGTACATTAAACAAAATACCAATAGGAAAACCCTCCTCACATATTACTTCATGCCAATGATGTATTTATTTTAGACGCATGTTTAGAGACAATTTGGGTCATATTGGAGCATGCCACATGCTTCAATGTATATGAATACCAATTTGCTCCGACGCAAAACCCAGAACAGTTGGAGCTCACTACTTCTCAAGCTAATGATTCCCGACTGGTTTTAATATGCAGATGGTTAGTGAAAGTGGTCGATGGGCGTTTCAAAAGAGATTTTTAGCGGTTGCGGCAAAGATATTTTAACAATACAATGTCTCATATGTTTGTAAACTTGTGTCTTGTCTTTAAGAATGCAGCAGCAATAACAAATCACTTCCACACTCCAATCACAGATAGTCAATACGCAGACGCACTACTACAAAGAATATCTGAAAAAATGCAAACCCCAAACGTGTAGTACAATTTTGTATAAGAAAAACGATTAAATAACAGAAGAGCCAATTTTCAGTGATTTTCATTTGCCAATAGAGTGCACGATTTTCCACGATCACTCAATCGTAGAAAATCGTGCAGGGCGTATAGAGAAGCTGCTTTGGAGAACATTATTGAATACGGAATTCACGAAGATTCGTGGAGTTTGCGTGCAAGTATACAGTCCCGACATGTGAGAGCAAAACAATACTTTTGTTACATATTGCAAAGTAGAAATGGAAACATAATACATTATTATTGTATGTGTATGACGACGGTAGGCTCCTGTGCGAGATGCTGAATATATAAGGATATATAAAGATTCGTGACTATCCAACTCAAGTATCACTTTTTTTCAGCAGTTGGGCGAACAGTTTCAACGTAAAACCGCAGCCTTTTATCCAGCCATTATCTGAGCAAGTGCCTTGAGCTCCTAGTGGAGCTCCATTTTGCTGTGCGTGGTAGTACAATGTAGAGTATTTCAAAATTAAAATTTGTATTTACCTTCATAAGAGCGTCGTAGACGCCTAAATGGAATATATGATTTTGACTTTGTTTATAATATTATTCAGAACATTTGCCTTCATTTAATGTTTTTGTTGGTTTTTTTACCTTTCTTATTACTAAACGCCCACTACCATTGAAACCCGGTCTGCATAGAACCAAACGTAAAATCAGGATCTGTATTTTGCTTTAACTTCTTAACAAAGTCTAGTACTTCTGGAAGAGTCTTCGTAGTCTTCCTATTATATGGAGGTACGCTGGTATTACAGCAGAAGTCCAGGATCATATTTTCCTCATCTGCTGTAATGTTTATTTTTTCAAGAATCGCCGTGCGATTTGATTTACCTAAAACGTAATCGTACAGCTTGCCTTTTCCTACTGCAAAGTGGTTGGCGGCTTCAGTGAAACACATCTTCTACGTAATAACTGCTCGGATGGCTTCTCCTATCGGCGTTGATAATGCCAGAATTATATTTTTTCAGCGAAAATTAGAAATAGGTGCACAAAACATCCAGCAGCATCGCAGCAACAGCTGACAGTTATGGTTATTCATTTCTCTGTACTCGCAATCAGTCGAACTAGTCACTTGCCAAATTTGAACAAGACTCTCGGCGGTTTGTTAAAGGAAGTTTGGATTCCCGTCTCGTCCATATTATATAAACGAGTAGCGTCTATACTATGCTTCTCTATTTCTGCCTCTAACAAATCAAAACATCGATTAACTTTGGGCTTATTCTATTGACTTTTAAATTATTAAGGCTAAGTGGGCATTACCGATTTTCCCGCGCCCGTTTCGCTTTTTCGGGCGGTTGTTTTTCGTCACTACTCTACTTACTTTACTTACCTTCTAATTAGTAGGTTAAAGTCTAGCAAAAGCAAAACGCTAGTAATGGTAGTAGTTTATGTATTCGACATACAAAGAGCGAATACATAAACTACATTAACTTTGTTTTTTCAAAGAGCTTATATAAAAAATTTTGCGTCAAAGGCAGGCCAGACGACTGCCACGTGAAGCGCGTATTGGGGTGGAAGCGCTTACCAAAAAGAAAGATGCTTTGTAGATTTATTGTCGAGCATACATTTTGTTATGTCTAACACACATAGTTTTATCAAATTTTCAGTGATAGTGTGGGCTTCACCTGATAGCTTAACCTTAAACTTGATAAGCTATGTGAAACAAGAACTACTTAGGGGAGAGGATCCCAAAGCGGGCACGCTACACAAAACGGGCACCTCTTATTAAAGTCGATAATTCAATAGCCACAGTGGTATATAGCTCGTAAACATATTCCCCCCCAATACGCGCTTCACGTGGCAGTCGTCCGGCCTGCCTTTGACGCAAATTTTTTTTTTTAAGCTTTTTGAAAAAACAAAGTTCATGTAGTTTATGTATTCGCTCTTTGTATGTCGAATACATAAACTACTACCATTAGTAGCGTTTTGCTTTCGCTAGACTTTAACCTACTAATTAGAAGGTAAGTAAAGTAAGTAGAGTAGTGACGAAAAACAACCGCCCGAAAAAGCGAAACGGGCGCGGGAAAATCGGTAATGCCCACTTAGCCTTAATAATTTAAAAGTCAATAGAATAAGCCCAAAGTTAATCGATGTTTTGATTTGTTAGAGGCAGAAATAGAGAAGCATAGTATAGACGCTACTGGTTTATATAATATGGACGAGACGGGAATCCAAACTTCCTTTAACAAACCGCCGAGAGTCTTGTTCAAATTTGGCAAGTGACTAGTTCATTCACCAGCGTACCTCCATATAATAGGAAGACTAGGAAGACTCTTCCAGAAGTACTAGACTTTGTTAAGAAGTTAAAGCAAAATACAGATCCTGATTTTACGTTTGTTTCTATGCAGACCGGGTTTCAATGGTGGTGGGCGTTTAGTAATAAGAAAGGTATAAAAAAACCAACAAAAAAATTAAATAAAGGTTCTGAATAATAGTATAAACTAAGTCAAAGTCAAATATTCAATTTAGGCGTCTACGACGCTTTTATGAAGGTCAAATACAAATTTTAATTTTGAAATACTCTACATTGTACTACCACGCACAGCAAAGTGGAGCTCTACTAGGAGCTCAAGGCACTTGCTCAGATAATGGCTGGATAAAAGGCTGCGGTTTTACGTTGAAACTGTTCGCCCAACTGCTGAAAATAAGTGATACTTGAGTTGGATAGTCACGAATCTTTATATATCCTTATATATTCAGGGATCTGATGATACAGCAAGTGCCCTGCATCACTTTTTACAAAATAACGTAGATTTCACTGATGTAGAAATTCCCAGCTTATGGCAGACAAATGTTCAAGTTCAAATAAAAATTAGACAATAATTTGAATTATTGTCTAATAGTTTAGCAGCAATGCTTCTCAGACAAATAAAAATTGGGCTCATTTTTCCCGTCACATTTTCTTAGACATTTTTTCTACACCCTGATCGGGTGTTTAGTTTTGCTGAAAAAGCAATAAAATAAGACAAATAAGGGCAAACAGACAAGATTTTAAAAAGGCTTGATAAATCAAAAGAATAAAAGTTTTTTGGAACAGCATATCCCCCAACAGCCAGAGATATATTATATTTGAATTCAAGGACATATTTAATTATGTTAACTGGTTGGCAAAAGAAGCTTACACATCTGATATTTTCTAATGGCGTTGCAAGGTAACGACATGTAAAGGGCAAGAAAAGGTAGAAGCAGGAAGAAAATACTACAACATGATCGCATTGCCACATCGCATCTTCACTCAAATTAAAGAACAATTATTAGGACTGGAGAGAAATCTACAAGAATATTTTTCTCCAATCAACAGCAACAAAGCTTGGATAAGAATCCCATTTACATAGATTCCTAAGGTAATTTGCCAGATTCAGATGTCGACTCGTTAATAGTATACCTTAGAAAACGGCATGCTCGTTCTTTATTTTTACCAGATGTAAAGCAGGTTACTTTGATGAAGCCAATTATCAAATACATTGTATTAAAAAGATAGAGCCAGATAGCAGAGGGAACATGATAAGAAAAAGGCTCGAAAGGAGATTTAATTCTTGTGACAATGGAATTAGAGCCGTGAAAGTATCTCCATTCCAACGGCGAGCGCCTTATATTTTAAGACCAAACTCACACGTCACAAATTTAAGAATCCACCATTGCTCTTTTTACTAGTTTAATGAAGCTAATGCTGATTTAACCTCAAGTAAATTTACCTTCACAATGGTTGTATATTTAGAAATACACTACCAGCAAGACAAATATGCTCAATGTGATGTATTCAGATGGTTGTTACCTATCAAAACAGGAATGTCATATTAAGCAATGCTCTACTGAATTTCAGCAATTCACACAATGTAATATATACACTTTTTTTTTGGAACTAGGCCACACCAGATTCTGCAGCGACGTAGGCGCGCCAGCGAATAAAAATCGTCAGCTGTTGCTGCAATGCTGCTGGATGTTTTTGTGCACCCATTTCTGATTTTCGCTGGAAAAAATATAATGCTGACCTTATGAACGCCGATGGGAGAAGCCATCCGAGCAGTTATTACGCAGAAGATGTGTTTCACTGAAGCCGCCAACCACTTTGCAGTAGGAAAAGGCAAGCTGTACGATTACGTTTTAGGCAAATCAAATCGTACGGCGATTCTTGAAAATATAAACATTACAGCAGATGATAAAAATATGATCCTGGACTTTTGCTGTAATACCAGCGTACCTCCATATAATAGGAAGACTCTTCCAGAAGTACTAGACTTTGTTAAGAAGTTAAAGCAAAATACAGATCCTGATTTTACGTTTGGTTCTACGCAGACCGGGTTTCAATGGTGGTGGGCGTTTAGTAATAAGAAAGGTATAAAAAAACCAACAAAAAATTAAATGAAGGTTCTGAATAATGGTGTAAACAAGGTCAAAATCATAAATTCAATTTAGGCGTCTACGACACTCTAATGAAGGTCAAATACAAATTTTAATTTTGAAATACTCTACATTGTACTACCACGCACAGCAAAATAGAGCTCTACTAGGAGCTCAGGGCACTTGCTCAGATAATGGCTGGATAAAAGGCTGCGGTTTTACGTTGAAACTGTTCGCCCAACTGCTGAAAAAAAAGTGATACTTGAGTCGGATAGTCACGAATCTTTATATATCCTTATATATTCAGGGATCTAATGATACAGCAAGTGCCCTGCATCACTTAACGTAGATTTTACTGATGTAGAAATTCCCAGCTTATGGCAGACAAATGTTCAAGTCCAAATAAAAATTAGACAATAATTTGAATTATTGTCAAATAGTTTAGCAGCAATGCTTCTAAGACAAAAAAAAGTTGGGCTCATTTTTCCGGTCACATTTTCTTAGACATTTTTTCTACACCCTGATCGGGTGTTTAGTTTTGCTGAAAACGCAATAAAAAAGACAAATAAGGGCAAACAGAGAAGATTTTAAAAAGGCTTGATGAATCAAAAGAATAAAAGTTTTTTAGAACAACATATCCCCCAACAGCCAGAGATGTAATATTTGAATTCAAGGACATATTTAATTATGTTAACTGGTTGGCAAAAGAAGCTTACACATCTGATATTTTCTAATGGCGTTGCAAGGTAACGACATGTAAAGGGCAAGAAAAGGTGGAAGCAGCAAGAAAATAGTACAACATGATTGCATTGCCACAACGCATCTTCACTCAAATTAAAGAACAATTATTAGGACTGGAGAGAAATATTCAAGAACATTTTTCTCCAATCAACAGCAACAAAGCTTGGATAAGAATCCCATTTACATAGATTCCTAAGGTAATTTGCTAGATTCAGATGTCGACTCGTTAATAGTATACTTTAGAAAACGGCATGCTCTTTCTTTATTTTTACCAGATGTAAAGCAGGTTACTTTGATGAAGCCAATTATCAAATACATTGTATTAAAAAGATAGAGCCAGATAGCAGAGGGAACATGATAAGAAAAAGGCTCGAAAGGAGATTTAATTCTTGTGACAATGGAATTAGAGCCGTGAAAGTATCTCCAATTCCAACGGCGAGCGCCTTATATTTTAAGACCAAACTCACATCACAAATTTAAGAATCCACCATTGCTCTTTTTACTAGTTTAATGAAGCTAATGCTGATTTAACCTCAAGTAAATTTACCTTCACAATGATTGTATATTTAGAAATACACTTCCTGCAAGACAAATGCTCATTGTGATCAACAGGAATAATGTCATATTAAGCAATGCCCTACTGAAGTTCGGCAATTCACACAATGTAATATATACACTTTTTTTTTGGAACTAGGCCACATCATGTTATGCGGCGACGTAGGCGCGCCAGCGAATAAAAATCGTCAGCTGTTGCTGCAATGTCAATGCTGCTGGATGTTTTTGTGCACCCATTTCTGATTTTCGCTGGAAAAAATATAATGCTGACCTTATGAACGCCGATGGGAGAAGCCATCCGAGCAGTTATTACGCAGAAGTTGTGTTTCACTGAAGCCGCCAACCACTTTGCAGTAGGAAAAGGCAAGCTGTACGATTACGTTTTAGGCAAATCAAATCGTACGGCGATTCTTGAAAATATAAACATTACAGCAGATGATAAAAATATGATCCTGGACTTTTGCTGTAATACCAGCGTACCTCCATATAATAGGAAGACTAGGAAGACTCTTCCAGAAGTACTAGACTTTGTTAAGAAGTTAAAGCAAAATACAGATCCTGATTTTACGTTTGGTTCTACGCCGGTCTGCGTAGAACCAAACGTAAAATCAGGATCTGTATTTTGTTTCAATGGTGGTGGGCGTTTAGTAATAAGAAAGGTATAAAAAGCCAACAAAAAATTAAATGAAGGTTCTGAATAATGGTGTAAACAAGGTCAAAATCATAAATTCAATTTAGGCGTCTACGACGCTCTAATGAAGGTCAAATACAAATTTTAATTTTGAAATACTCTACATTGTACTACCACGCACAGCAAAATAGAGCTCTACTAGGAGCTCAGGGCACTTGCTCAGATAATGGCTGGATAAAAGGCTGCGGTTTTACGTTGAAACTGTTCGCCCAACTGCTGAAAAAAAAGTGATACTCGAGTCGGATAGTCACGAATCTTTATATATCCTTATATATTCAGGGATCTAATGATACAGCAAGTGCCCTGCATCACTTAACGTAGATTTTACTGATGTAGAAATTCCCAGCTTATGGCAGACAAATGTTCAAGTCCAAATAAAAATTAGACAATAATTTGAATTATTGTCAAATAGTTTAGCAGCAATGCTTCTAAGACAAAAAAAAGTTGGGCTCATTTTTCCGGTCACATTTTCTTAGACATTTTTTCTACACCCTGATCGGGTGTTTAGTTTTGCTGAAAACGCAATAAAAAAGACAAATAAGGGCAAACAGAGAAGATTTTAAAAAGGCTTGATGAATCAAAAGAATAAAAGTTTTTTAGAACAACATATCCCCCAACAGCCAGAGATTTTAATTATGTTAACTGGTTGGCAAAAGAAGCTTACACATCTGATATTTTCTAATGGCGTTGCAAGGTAACGACATGTAAAGGGCAAGAAAAGGTGGAAGCAGCAAGAAAATAGTACAACATGATTGCATTGCCACAACGCATCTTCACTCAAATTAAAGAACAATTATTAGGACTGGAGAGAAATATTCAAGAACATTTTTCTCCAATCAACAGCAACAAAGCTTGGATAAGAATCCCATTTACATAGATTCCTAAAATAATTTGCTAGATTCAGATGTCGACTCGTTAATAGTATACTTTAGAAAACGGCATGCTCTTTCTTTATTTTTACCAGATGTAAAGCAGGTTACTTTGATGAAGCCAATTATCAAATACTTGTATTAAAAAGATAGAGCCAGATAGCAGAGGGAACATGATAAGAAAAAGGCTCGAAAGGAGATTTAATTCTTGTGACAATGGAATTAGAGCCGTGAAAGTATCTCAATTCCAACGGCGAGCGCCTTATATTTTAAGACCAAACTCACATCACAAATTTAAGAATCCACCATTGCTCTTTTTACTAGTTTAATGAAGCTAATGCTGATTTAACCTCAAGTAAATTTACCTTCACAATGGTTGTATATTTAGAAATACACTACCAGCAAGACAAATATGCTCAATGTGATGTATTCAGATGGTTGTTACCTATCAAAACAGGAATGTCATATTAAGCAATGCTCTACTGAATTTCAGCAATTCACACAATGTAATATAAACACTTTTTTTTTGGAACTAGGCCACACCAGATTATGAAGCGACGTAGGCGCGCCAGCGAATAAAAATCGTCAGCTGTTGCTGCAATGCTGCTGGATGTTTTTGTGCACCCATTTCTGATTTTCGCTGGAAAAAATATAATGCTGACCTTATGAACGCCGATGGGAGAAGCCATCCGAGCAGTTATTACGCAGAAGATGTGTTTCACTGAAGCCGCCAACCACTTTGCAGTAGGAAAAGGCAAGCTGTACGATTACGTTTTAGGCAAATCAAATCGTACGGCGATTCTTGAAAATATAAACATTACAGCAGATGATAAAAATATGATCCTGGACTTTTGCTGTAATACCAGCGTACCTCCATATAATAGGAAGACTAGGAAGACTCTTCCAGAAGTACTAGACTTTGTTAAGAAGTTAAAGCAAAATACAGATCCTGATTTTACGTTTGGTTCTACGCAGACCGGGTTTCAATGGTGGTGGGCGTTTAGTAATAAGAAAGGTATAAAAAAACCAACAAAAAATTAAATGAAGGTTCTGAATAATGGTGTAAACAAGGTCAAAATCATAAATTCAATTTAGGCGTCTACGACACTCTAATGAAGGTCAAATACAAATTTTAATTTTGAAATACTCTACATTGTACTACCACGCACAGCAAAATAGAGCTCTACTAGGAGCTCAGGGCACTTGCTCAGATAATGGCTGGATAAAAGGCTGCGGTTTTACGTTGAAACTGTTCGCCCAACTGCTGAAAAAAAAGTGATACTTGAGTCGGATAGTCACGAATCTTTATATATCCTTATATATTCAGGGATCTAATGATACAGCAAGTGCCCTGCATCACTTAACGTAGATTTTACTGATGTAGAAATTCCCAGCTTATGGCAGACAAATGTTCAAGTCCAAATAAAAATTAGACAATAATTTGAATTATTGTCAAATAGTTTAGCAGCAATGCTTCTAAGACAAAAAAAAGTTGGGCTCATTTTTCCGGTCACATTTTCTTAGACATTTTTTCTACACCCTGATCGGGTGTTTAGTTTTGCTGAAAACGCAATAAAAAAGACAAATAAGGGCAAACAGAGAAGATTTTAAAAAGGCTTGATGAATCAAAAGAATAAAAGTTTTTTAGAACAACATATCCCCCAACAGCCAGAGATGTAATATTTGAATTCAAGGACATATTTAATTATGTTAACTGGTTGGCAAAAGAAGCTTACACATCTGATATTTTCTAATGGCGTTGCAAGGTAACGACATGTAAAGGGCAAGAAAAGGTGGAAGCAGCAAGAAAATAGTACAACATGATTGCATTGCCACAACGCATCTTCACTCAAATTAAAGAACAATTATTAGGACTGGAGAGAAATATTCAAGAACATTTTTCTCCAATCAACAGCAACAAAGCTTGGATAAGAATCCCATTTACATAGATTCCTAAAATAATTTGCTAGATTCAGATGTCGACTCGTTAATAGTATACTTTAGAAAACGGCATGCTCTTTCTTTATTTTTACCAGATGTAAAGCAGGTTACTTTGATGAAGCTAATTATCAAATACTTGTATTAAAAAGATAGAGCCAGATAGCAGAGGGAACATGATAAGAAAAAGGCTCGAAAGGAGATTTAATTCTTGTGACAATGGAATTAGAGCCCTGAAAGTATCTCAATTCCAACGGCGAGCGCCTTATATTTTAAGACCAAACTCACATCACAAATTTAAGAATCCACCATTGCTCTTTTTACTAGTTTAATGAAGCTAATGCTGATTTAACCTCAAGTAAATTTACCTTCACAATGATTGTATATTTAGAAATACACTTCCTGCAAGACAAATGCTCATTGTGATCAACAGGAATAATGTCATATTAAGCAATGCCCTACTGAAGTTCGGCAATTCACACAATGTAATATATACACTTTTTTTTTTGGAACTAGGCCACATCAGGTTATGCGGCGACGTAGGCGCGCCAGCGAATAAAAATCGTCAGCTGTTGCTGCAATGCTGCTGGATGTTTTTGTGCACCCATTTCTGATTTTCGCTGGAAAAAATATAATGCTGACCTTATGAACGCCGATGGGAGAAGCCATCCGAGCAGTTATTACGCAGAAGTTGTGTTTCACTGAAGCCGCCAACCACTTTGCAGTAGGAAAAGGCAAGCTGTACGATTACGTTTTAGGCAAATCAAATCGTACGGCGATTCTTGAAAATATAAACATTACAGCAGATGATAAAAATATGATCCTGGACTTTTGCTGTAATACCAGCGTACCTCCATATAATAGGAAGACTAGGAAGACTCTTCCAGAAGTACTAGACTTTGTTAAGAAGTTAAAGCAAAATACAGATCCTGATTTTACGTTTGGATCTACGCAGACCGGGTTTCAATGGTGGTGGGCGTTTAGTAATAAGAAAGGTATAAAAAAACCAACAAAAAATTAAATGAAGGTTCTGAATAATGGTGTAAACAAGGTCAAAATCATAAATTCAATTTAGGCGTCTACGACGCTCTAATGAAGGTCAAATACAAATTTTAATTTTGAAATACTCTACATTGTACTACCACGCACAGCAAAATAGAGCTCTACTAGGAGCTCAGGGCACTTGCTCAGATAATGGCTGGATAAAAGGCTGCGGTTTTACGTTGAAACTGTTCGCCCAACTGCTGAAAAAAAAGTGATACTTGAGTCGGATAGTCACGAATCTTTATATATCCTTATATATTCAGGGATCTAATGATACAGCAAGTGCCCTGCATCACTTAACGTAGATTTTACTGATGTAGAAATTCCCAGCTTATGGCAGACAAATGTTCAAGTCCAAATAAAAATTAGACAATAATTTGAATTATTGTCAAATAGTTTAGCAGCAATGCTTCTAAGACAAAAAAAAGTTGGGCTCATTTTTCCGGTCACATTTTCTTAGACATTTTTTCTACACCCTGATCGGGTGTTTAGTTTTGCTGAAAACGCAATAAAAAAGACAAATAAGGGCAAACAGAGAAGATTTTAAAAAGGCTTGATGAATCAAAAGAATAAAAGTTTTTTAGAACAACATATCCCCCAACAGCCAGAGATGTAATATTTGAATTCAAGGACATATTTAATTATGTTAACTGGTTGGCAAAAGAAGCTTACACATCTGATATTTTCTAATGGCGTTGCAAGGTAACGACATGTAAAGGGCAAGAAAAGGTGGAAGCAAGAAGAAAATAGTACAACATGATTGCATTGCCACAACGCATCTTCACTCAAATTAAAGAACAATTATTAGGACTGGAGAGAAATCTTCAAGAATATTTTTCTCCAATCAACACCAACAAAGCTTGGATAAGAATCCCATTTACATAGATTCCTAAGGTAATTTGCCAGATTCAGATGTCGACTCGTTAATAGTGTACCTTAGAAAACGGCATGCTCTTTCTTTATTTTTACCAGATGTAAAGCAGGTTACTTTGATGAAGCCAATTATCAAATACATTGTATTAAAAAGATAGAGCCAGATAGCAGAGGGAACATGATAAGAAAAAGGCTCGAAAGGAGATTTAATTCTTGTGACAATGGAATTAGAGCCGTGAAAGTGTCTCAATTCCAACGGCGAGCGCCTTATATTTTAAGACCAAACTCACATCACAAATTTAAGAATCCACCATTGCTCTTTTTACTAGTTTAATGAAGCTAATGCTGATTTAACCTCAAGTAAATTTACCTTCACAATGATTGTATATTTAGAAATACACTTCCTGCAAGACAAATTCTCATTGTGATCAACAGGAATGTCATATTAAGCAATGCCCTACTGAAGTTCGGCAATTCACACAATGTAATATATACACTTTTTTTTTTTGGAACTAGGCCACATCAGGTTGTGCGGCGACGTAGGCGCGCCAGCGAATAAAAATCGTCAGCTGTTGCTGCAATGCTGCTGGATGTTTTGTGAACCCATTTCTGATTTTCGCTGAAAAAAATATAATGCTGACCTTATGAACGCCGATGAGAGAAGCCATCAGAGCAGTTATTACACAGAAGATGTGTTTCACTGAAGCCGCCAACCACTTTGCAGTAGGCTACTGCAAAGTGGTTGGCGGCTCAAACGGTACGGCGATTCTTGAAAAATTAAACTACAGCAGATGAGGAAAATATGATCTTGGTCAGGGTCATGTATACATAATGCTTCATTTTTATTTAATTCTACACAAAGTCTTCTAAAGTCAAATATTTATTATTTAATATTTGTTTTGATTTTATTTTCTCTAATAAATATCAGACTTTGCGTGTAACAAAAATTGGATTTGTCTAGAAAATAATAATGAACGCTTACCTAATTGCATTTAGTGTTGATCGCTTTCCCACCCACACAAGCGATACTTACTTTTTTTTTTAGTTTTATTCAAAACATATCCAATAGCTTTTTTGGTTTCAGAAAGCCACAGACCGGTGCCGATAGGCAAAAAAAATGTAGAATAACTTAAAAAGCAAAACCCTGAAAAATATGAAGAAAAATGAAAAAAACACCTGGAGAAAGTGAAACAAAAAATATTTGTTTCACTTTTTTTTTTAATATTTTTTTTTTATATATTTTCGTGGATTATTTAAAAATGGGTGAAACAATAAACTCCGATTACTATTGCAAGCTGTTGCGTCGTTTGAGAGAAGAAATCAAAGAAAAGTCTTGTTTCATCAGGACAATGCGCGCGTTCACACCTCGGTGCAATCCATGGCAGAAATCCATCAATGTGGCTTCGAATTGTTACCTCATCCCCCATATTCACCGGATTTAGCACCGTCCGACTTTTATCTGTTCCCAAAGCTGAAAAAATGTTTAGGTGGTAAACATTTTTTTACATGTCATAGCCGCCGTGGACGCTTATATTGAGGAGTTGACGAAGATTTTTTTTAAAACGGGTATCGAAGCCTTACCGGGTCGACGGAAAAAGAAAGTTTTGAGCTCGGAGGAGAGTATGTTGAAAAATAAAAATAAACTCAAATTCGTGTGGTTTCATTGAGTATGTTAGGCTAAGAACTTTTCAAATGACCCTCGTAGTAATAAGAAAGGTGTAAAAACCCAATAAAAACATTAAATGAAGGCTAAAGGTTCTGAATAATAGTATAAACAAAGTCAAAGTCAAAACCATATCAACTGCTGAAAAAAAGTGATACTTGAGTTGAATAGTCACGAATCTTTATATGAACATTTATACAAGACGTTTCAAGACAAATATCCAGATTATTTAGTGAACTACAGATTACTTTATTTTCAAAAAGCACTTTTCTGGCCTAAAGTTTGTACTCGGGTGTCCATGATACTTTTCCAAAGTGTTGCGATTTGATGCCGGCAAATCTAAAAAGCTCTGAAGGAAGGGATAAAACGAAATGTGACATTGAAGTACAGTAAAGCTGAGAGTGCACATAAGCCTGTCAAAACTGATTCGATAGAATCAGTCTCCAGCTAGCAATAATAATAGCAAGTGTTCATGTCGCTGACAATCAGCAGGCATATGTGTCTCTGACATGAATCATAATAAAATTAACAAGGTATCTTCGATACATATTGATGTGATACTTTACTGATCATGATGTCTGCTTAAACTTTGAAAAGAAAGCCAATATGGAGCAATTAACTGCATTGGTCAGAACAAGAACAGAATGGTTCTTTTTGCCTTGATTTATTAAGTGGCGAATGGCATTTACGAAAATATTTACCATAAATACCTGGTGAGTGGTCACTCTTTTTGTCAGGTGATCGTTATGTCGCTCTATACAAAAAAAGAAGAGAAGGAGAAATAGTTAAAATTTTGAATAAGGAAAATAGACCTGATTCTTGCCACAAGAATCTATTTGATGTGGTTAATATGGAACAAAATGATTTTAAAGACATTAATCAGGTTCCTATGAATGTTTTAAACAAGACCTAGTTGAAAATATCCACAGTTTCTTATTACCACACTGAAAAACATAAGTTACCTCGTGTCGATTTGATGAAATCTGACAATGATAATATATCTTAGGCAGTGTTATATTTTTATAAAAGGTAAATCAACACCAATTGAAAGATAACACTCTGCCAACGTTGCCAGCTAAGAATGGTATATCGACGAAGACCTTTAAGATATGTTTATGTACATCACCGTAGAAAATAAAACATTCTCTGAACATTTAATACATCAAACATGTCTGAATGTGCACTTTTTGATTTTCCACTATAAGAATCCTTAGTCACTTGTTTATGTACCTTACTAATATGTTTATGACATTTCGAGATTTAAGACAAAGTGGTCTTTGAAAAATATCAGACTGAGGGCGTAAGACGGAAAGACTTCGTTTCGCATGGGAGTGAGCGAAACAGACCTACGAAATATTTGAAAAGAGTGTGCATATTTTTTTTATCAGTGTAAAGTGGAAAAATCTTTCATATAGTTCGTTTATCACATGGCTGGTACGTATTGATTATCAATTGCTACGTGGTAATTAGATAAGATTTAACCCATACATCTGTATTCTTAATAATAATGTGTTGTGACGCAAACAATCAAAAGCCGATGAATTTCCACTGCCAGCTGTCTGTTGATGTCTGTGCAAACTGCAATAAGGGTTTAACAAATAGTTACAGTGCCGTCGATGTCGGCCATAGCAACGAGCCCGGGTAACGCCAGTATGCCACAGGGGATAATTTAAATTTAATTATACTTGCTTAGAAGTTGTGACGAGAATCTTTAGTTTAATACAGAGAGCGAAGAACCAAACATAATGACACCTTATATATAAATAACAAAATATAGATAATACCTTAAACAACCCAAATTGTAATTTCTTTTTACTGTATGTAAATGGGTTTAACAAATAGTTACAGTGCCGTCGATGTCGGCCATAGCAACGAGCCCGGGTAACGCCAGTATGCCACAGGGGATAAGTTAAATTTAATTATACTTGCTTACAAGGTGAGACGAGAATCTTTCGTTAAATACAGAGAGCGAAGAACCAAACATAATGACACCTTATATATAAATAACAAAATATAGATAATACCTTAAACAACCCAAATTGTAATTTCTTTTTACTGTATGTAAATGGGTTTAACAAATAGTTATAGTGCCGTCGATGTCGGCCATAGCAACGAGCCCGGGTAACGCCAGTATGCCACAGGGGATAAGTTAAATTTATTTATACTTGCTTACAAGTTGAGACGAGAATCTTTAGTTTAATACAGAGAGCGAAGAACCAAACATAATGACACCTCATATATAAATAACAAAATATAGATAATACCTTAAATAACCCAAATTGTCATTTTTACTGTATGTAAATGGGTTTAACAAATAGTTAGTGCCGTCGATGTCGGCCAAAGCAACGAGCCCGGGTAACGCCAGTATGCCACAAGGGATAAGTTAAATTTAATTATACTTGCTTACAAGTTGAGACGAGAATCTTTAGTTTAATACAGAGAGAGAAGAACCAAACATAATGACACCTTATATATAAATAACAAAATATAGATAATACCTTAAACAACCCAAATTGTAATTTCTTTTTACTGTATGTAAATGGGTTTAACAAATAGTTACAGTGCCGTCAATGTCGGCCATAGCAACGAGCCCGGGTAACGCCAGTATGCCACAGGGGATAAGTTAAATTTAATTATACTTGCTTACAAGTTGAGACGAGAATCTTTAGTTTAATACAGAGAGCGAAGAACCAAACATAATGACACCTTATATTTAAATAACAAAATATAGATAATACCTTAAACAACCCAAATTGTAATTTCTTTTTACTGTATGTAAATGGGTTTAACAAATAGTTACAGTGCCGTCGATGTCGGCCATAGCAACGAGCCCGGGTAACGCCAGTATGCCACAGGGGATAAGTTAAATTTAATTATTCTTGCTTACAAGTTGAGACGAGAATCTTTAGTTTAATACAGAGAGCGAAGAAGCAAACATAATGACACCTTATATATAAATAACAAAATATATATAATACCTTAAATAACACAAATTGTAATTTCTTTTTTACAGAAGGTATGTAAATGGAAAATACATTGATAGAACGACTTCCAGGCGTAGCTTTAGTTGCGTCTAAATGCAGATTTCTGCAGTGAATCACAGACATAGATTCAAATATGTTCTTTCTCCCAAGAATTCCCCTTCCTGTGTATTCGAAATTATTTGAAATAGTATCTAGCAATGGAATGTCGCACAAAAGAAGCAGAGTTTCTTGAAGTGTAATTAAATTTGATTTTTTACAAAAACTTCTAACACTATCAATCGATATTTTAATCGAGTAACAATTGAAACTAGTAAATCTAAATATATCATTGTTATTCGGTCTATCCATAACAATAATAACTGCTCCCTTGATTTCGTTTCAGACATGTAATTCTCAAAACGCCTAAAAGTTATATACCATTAGGCCAAAACTGATAATTAAAAACAAATCTAACTTATTTATAGATACATACAGTATATACGCGTGATATTCCTTTGTTGACTTCATATTTATAATTTTTAAGGAGACACTTTCACTTGTTATATCTTTTATGTAGCTAATGATGTCATTTTCACTCGCCTGTTTAGAAACGTTGATTGTAAATACAGGCACTTTCGACTTCAGCCGCTCGGAATTTCCCATCAGGTAGAAGCACGACCTTTTTTACTAATCAGTTTATACCTTTCGAATGATTTTTTCTGTACTAGTTGCCACTCTAAATTTGACTTACTACCAAAGACATATATAATATTATGAACACGTGCAGTTTTTGTTTTCTGTGACTTAGTTAAATTCTTATCACTCTTTATTCCGGTGGAAACAGCTTTTCGCTCCCTGTTAGTAAGGCTGTCAACCTGACTAACAGGGAGTAATGTTATAAAGGTTAATGTAATAAAGGTGATGGTACGGAACTATATGTGCGCGAGTCCAACTCGCAAATGAATGTTTTTTATCATCTAATTTTGGTTTACTTTTTTTCTAAAGCTAGCATGTGTATTGCTAGCAATATATATAAATATAGAGCTCCGATTCGGTAGTTCTTTACTCTTGTAAAATTAATATATGTACATTAAAAACAATACCAATAGGAAAACCCTCGTCACATATTACTTCATGCCAATGATGTATTTATTTTAGACGCGGGTTTAGAGACAGTTTGTGTCATATTGGAGCATGACACATGCTTCAATGTATATGAATACCAATTTCCTCCGACGCAAAACCCAGAACAGTCGGAGCTCACTACTTCTCAAGCTAATGATTCCCGACTGGTTACAATATGCAGATGGTAAGTGAAAGTGGTCGACGGGCGTTTCAGAGAAGAGAGAGAAGAGATTTTTAGCTGTTGCGGCAGAGATATTTTAACAATAAAATTTCTCATATGTTTGTAGACTTGTGTCTTGTCTTTAAGATTGCAGCAGCAATAACAAGTCACTTCCACACTCCAATCACAGATAGTCAATACGCAGACGCACTACTACAAAGAATATCTGAAAAAATGCAAACCCCAAACGTGTTGTACAATTTTGGCGAAGAAAAACGATTAAATAACAGAAGAGCCGATTTTCAGAGATTAGAAGCCAATGATGTGCACGATTTTCTACGATTGAGTGAGCAGGGCGTATAGAGAAGCTGCTTTGGAGAACATTACTGAATACGGAATTCACGAAGATTCGTGGAGTTTGCGTGCACGTATACAGTCCCGACATGTAGAGGAAAACAATACTTTTGTTACATATTGCTAAGTAGAAATGGAAACATAATACATTATTATTGTATGTGTATGACGACGGTAGGCTCCTGTGCGCATACTGTATCCATTGTTTGGTATTATTTGGGATATGCTAGATGCGAAGGTTTTATTGAATTAGCATTGTTTTTAAATAGCATCATTATAGATAATGAATAATGTATATATTACATGTGTATTTACGTACAGTAAATGATAAAACTTACTTAGAATTTGTTTTATTTACCAACATAATGACAAATATTTATATTAATAAATAATAATACCATGACAAATAGGAGAAAAATGTCACAGATTGAAATACTTTATTAGGTAGTGACAAAAATCATCAAAAACCAATAACTTTCAAGGGAGGAATACTCTGACTGGACAATGAATTGGGACTAGCGCCAAGATTATTCATATTTTACATAAAATATACCTTTCTAATGATGTATCATTCATTTCAAGTGGCGCCGCCCAGATTTCTTACATTGTTGCCCATCATCCTTTACATTTTGAGGTGGAATTTTACTGGGAGCGAGCTTACACGGGTAAAACTGTGGGTAATGTAAATGCAAAAGTTACAGAGTGCTTTTTTTTCAGATATTCATTAAAGTTTACTTCAAAGATATCCTTGCAGGTATAAAGGTATGTTTTATAAGTGGTGATATTATATTCATGCAATATGTGAAAATGTTCTACGAACACTTCTATAAGTATCCAGGTAAACAGTATCAAGACGATTTTATCATAAAGTTGTAAATATACAGTATCGGTAATTGTATATTTACAACTTTACGGTAGTTGTGGAGAATTCTCACTCAGAACTGACAAAACAAAGTTTTTTCTTATGTATGAACTTAAAATGTTCACGCAAAGGGATGATACAGCAAGTGCCTTTTAAAATACTTTTTCAACCAAACACAAACCAACAAACAACGCAAACCGTCAATAAAAATAGCCATGAAGGCATCGTATTTAATTAGCTATCGCATTGCACAATCAGGTGAAGCCCACACTATCGCTGAAAATTTGATAAAACTATGTGTGTATAAGTAGTGACATAACAAAATGTATGCTCGACAGTAAATCTACAAAGCATCTTTCTACCTTAAACCTGATAAGCTATGTCAAACAAGAACTATTTAAGGGAGAGGATCCCAAAGCGGGCACGCTACACAAAACGGGCACCTCTTATTAAAGTCGATAATTCAATAGCCACAGTGGTATATAGCTCGTAAACATATTCCCCCCAATACGCGCTTCACGTGGCAGTCGTCCGGCCTGCCTTTGACGCAATTTTTTTTTTTTAAGCTTTTTGAAAAAACAAAGTTCATGTAGTTTATGTATTCGCTCTTTGCATGTCGAATACATAAACTACTACCATTAGTAGCGTTTTGCTTTCGCTAGACTTTAACCTACTAATTAGAAGGTAAGTAAAGTAAGAAGAGTAGTGACGAAAAACAACCGCCCGAAAAATTAAAAGTCAATAGAATAAGCCCAAAGTTAATCGATGTTTTGATTTGTTAGAGGCAGAAATAGAGAAGCATAGTATAGACGCTACTCGTTTATATAATATGGACGAGACGGGAATCCAAACTTCCTTTAACAAACCGCCGAGAGTCTTGTTCAAATTTGGCAAGTGACTAGTTCATTCACCAGCGTACCTCCATATAATAGGAAGACTACGAAGACTCTTCCAGAAGTACTAGACTTTGTTAAGAAGTTAAAGCAAAATACAGATCCTGATTTTACGTTTGTTTCTATGCAGACCGGGTTTCAATGGTGGTGGGCGTTTAGTAATAAGAAAGGTATAAAAAAACCAACAAAAAAATTAAATAAAGGTTCTGAATAATAGTATAAACTAAGTCAAAGTCAAATATTCAATTTAGGCGTCTACGACGCTTTTATGAAGGTCAAATACAAATTTTAATTTTGAAATACTCTACATTGTACTACCACGCACAGCAAAATAGAGCTCTACTAGGAGCTCAGGGCACTTGCTCAGATAATGGCTGGATAAAAGGCTGCGGTTTTACGTTGAAACTGTTCGCCCAACTGCTGAAAATAAGTGATACTTGAGTTGGATAGTCACGAATCTTTATATATCCTCATATATTCAGGGATCTGATGATACAGCAAGTGCCCTGCATCACTTTTTACAAAATAACGTAGATTTCACTGATGTAGAAATTCCCAGCTTATGGCAGACAAATGTTCAAGTTCAAATAAAAATTAGACAATAATTTGAATTATTGTCAAATAGTTTAGCAGCAATGCTTCTCAGACAAAAAAAAGTTAGGCTCATTTTTCCGGTCACATTTTCTTAGACATTTTTTGTACACCCTCATCGGGTGTTTAGTTTTGCTGAAAACGCAATAAAAAAAGACAAATAAGGGCAAACAGACAAGATTTTAAAAAGGCTTGATGAATCAAATGAATAAAAGTTTTTTGGAACAGCATATCCCCCAACAGCCAGAGATATATTATATTTGAATTCAAGGACATATTTAATTATGTTAACTGGTTGGCAAAAGAAGCTTACACATCTGATATTTTCTAATGGCGTTGCAAGGTAACGACATGTAAAGGGCAAGAAAAGGTGGAAGCAGCAAGAAAATAGTACAACATGATTGCATTGCCACAACGCATCTTCACTCAAATTAAAGAACAATTATTAGGACTGGAGAGAAATATTCAAGAACATTTTTCTCCAATCAACAGCAACAAAGCTTGGATAAGAATCCCATTTACATAGATTCCTAAAATAATTTGCTAGATTCAGATGTCGACTCGTTAATAGTATACTTTAGAAAACGGCATGCTCTTTCTTTATTTTTACCAGATGTAAAGCAGATTACTTTGATGAAGCTAATTATCAAATACTTGTATTAAAAAGATAGAGCCAGATAGCAGAGGGAACATGATAAGAAAAAGGCTCGAAAGGAGATTTAATTCTTGTGACAATGGAATTAGAGCCGTGAAAGTATCTCAATTCCAATGGCGAGCGCCTTATATTTTAAGACCAAACTCACACGTCACAAATTTAAGAATCCACCATTGCTCTTTTTACTAGTTTAATGAAGCTAATGCTGATTTAACCTCAAGTAAATTTACCTTCACAATGATTGTATATTTAGAAATACACTTCCTGCAAGACAAATGCTCATTGTGATCAACAGGAATAATGTCATATTAAGCAATGCCCTACTGAAATTCGGCATTTCACACAATAAAATATATACACTTTTTTTTTTGGAACTAGGCCACATCAGGTTATGCGGCGACGTAGGCGCGCCAGCGAATAAAAATCGTCAGCTGTTGCTGCAATGCTGCTGGATGTTTTTGTGCACCCATTTCTGATTTTCGCTGGAAAAAATATAATGCTGACCTTATGAACGCCGATGGGAGAAGCCATCCGAGCAGTTATTACGCAGAAGATGTGTTTCACTGAAGCCGCCAACCACTTTGCAGTAGGAAAAGGCAATCTGTACGATTACGTTTTAGGCAAATCAAATCGTACGGCGATTCTTGAAAATATAAACATTACAGCAGATGATAAAAATATGATCCTGGACTTTTGCTGTAATACCAGCGTACCTCCATATAATAGGAAGACTAGGAAGACTCTTCCAGAAGTACTAGACTTTGTTAAGAAGTTAAAGCAAAATACAGATCCTGATTTTACGTTTGGTTCTACGCAGACCGGGTTTCAATGGTGGTGGGCGTTTAGTAATAAGAAAGGTATAAAAAAACCAACAAAAAATTAAATGAAGGTTCTGAATAATGGTGTAAACAAGGTCAAAATCATAAATTCAATTTAGGCGTCTACGACGCTCTAATGAAGGTCAAATACAAATTTTAATTTTGAAATACTCTACATTGTACTACCACGCACAGCAAAATAGAGCTCTACTAGGAGCTCAGGGCACTTGCTCAGATAATGGCTGGATAAAAGGCTGCGGTTTTACGTTGAAATTGTTCGCCCAACTGCTGAAAAAAAAGTGGTACTTGAGTCGGATAGTCACGAATCTTTATATATCCTTATATATTCAGGGATCTAATGATACAGCAAGTGCCCTGCATCACTTAACGTAGATTTTACTGATGTAGAAATTCCCAGCTTATGGCAGACAAATGTTCAAGTCCAAATAAAAATTAGACAATAATTTGAATTATTGTCAAATAGTTTAGCAGCAATGCTTCTAAGACAAAAAAAAGTTGGGCTCATTTTTCCGGTCACATTTTCTTAGACATTTTTTCTACACCCTGATCGGGTGTTTAGTTTTGCTGAAAACGCAATAAAAAAGACAAATAAGGGCAAACAGAGAAGATTTTAAAAAGGCTTGATGAATCAAAAGAATAAAAGTTTTTTAGAACAACATATCCCCCAACAGCCAGAGATGTAATATTTGAATTCAAGGACATATTTAATTATGTTAACTGGTTGGCAAAAGAAGCTTACACATCTGATATTTTCTAATGGCGTTGCAAGGTAACGACATGTAAAGGGCAAGAAAAGGTGGAAGCAGCAAGAAAATAGTACAACATGATTGCATTGCCACAACGCATCTTCACTCAAATTAAAGAACAATTATTAGGACTGGAGAGAAATATTCAAGAACATTTTTCTCCAATCAACAGCAACAAAGCTTGGATAAGAATCCCATTTACATAGATTCCTAAAATAATTTGCTAGATTCAGATGTCGACTCGTTAATAGTATACTTTAGAAAACGGCATGCTCTTTCTTTATTTTTACCAGATGTAAAGCAGGTTACTTTGATGAAGCTAATTATCAAATACTTGTATTAAAAAGATAGAGCCAGATAGCAGAGGGAACATGATAAGAAAAAGGCTCGAAAGGAGATTTAATTCTTGTGACAATGGAATTAGAGCCCTGAAAGTATCTCAATTCCAACGGCGAGCGCCTTATATTTTAAGACCAAACTCACATCACAAATTTAAGAATCCACCATTGCTCTTTTTACTAGTTTAATGAAGCTAATGCTGATTTAACCTCAAGTAAATTTACCTTCACAATGATTGTATATTTAGAAATACACTTCCTGCAAGACAAATGCTCATTGTGATCAACAGGAATAATGTCATATTAAGCAATGCCCTACTGAAGTTCGGCAATTCACACAATGTAATATATACACTTTTTTTTTTGGAACTAGGCCACATCAGGTTATGCGGCGACGTAGGCGCGCCAGCGAATAAAAATCGTCAGCTGTTGCTGCAATGCTGCTGGATGTTTTTGTGCACCCATTTCTGATTTTCGCTGGAAAAAATATAATGCTGACCTTATGAACGCCGATGGGAGAAGCCATCCGAGCAGTTATTACGCAGAAGATGTGTTTCACTGAAGCCGCCAACCACTTTGCAGTAGGAAAAGGCAAGCTGTACGATTACGTTTTAGGCAAATCAAATCGTACGGCGATTCTTGAAAATATAAACATTACAGCAGATGATAAAAATATGATCCTGGACTTTTGCTGTAATACCAGCGTACCTCCATATAATAGGAAGACTAGGAAGACTCTTCCAGAAGTACTAGACTTTGTTAAGAAGTTAAAGCAAAATACAGATCCTGATTTTACGTTTGGATCTACGCAGACCGGGTTTTAATGGTGGTGGGCGTTTAGTAATAAGAAAGGTATAAAAAAACCAACAAAAAATTAAATGAAGGTTCTGAATAATGGTGTAAACAAGGTCAAAATCATAAATTCAATTTAGGCGTCTACGACGCTCTAATGAAGGTCAAATACAAATTTTAATTTTGAAATACTCTACATTGTACTACCACGCACAGCAAAATAGAGCTCTACTAGGAGCTCAGGGCACTTGCTCAGATAATGGCTGGATAAAAGGCTGCGGTTTTACGTTGAAACTGTTCGCCCAACTGCTGAAAAAAAAGTGATACTTGAGTCTGATAGTCACGAATCTTTATATATCCTTATATATTCAGGGATCTAATGATACAGCAAGTGCCCTGCATCACTTAACGTAGATTTTACTGATGTAGAAATTCCCAGCTTATGGCAGACAAATGTTCAAGTCCAAATAAAAATTAGACAATAATTTGAATTATTGTCAAATAGTTTAGCAGCAATGCTTCTAAGACAAAAAAAAGTTGGGCTCATTTTTCCGGTCACATTTTCTTAGACATTTTTTCTACACCCTGATCGGGTGTTTAGTTTTGCTGAAAACGCAATAAAAAAGACAAATAAGGGCAAACAGAGAAGATTTTAAAAAGGCTTGAAGAATCAAAAGAATAAAAGTTTTTTAGAACAACATATCCCCCAACAGCCAGAGATGTAATATTTGAATTCAAGGACATATTTAATTATGTTAACTGGTTGGCAAAAGAAGCTTACACATCTGATATTTTCTAATGGCGTTGCAAGGTAACGACATGTAAAGGGCAAGAAAAGGTGGAAGCAGCAAGAAAATAGTACAACATGATTGCATTGCCACAACGCATCTTCACTCAAATTAAAGAACAATTATTAGGACTGGAGAGAAATATTCAAGAACATTTTTCTCCAATCAACAGCAACAAAGCTTGGATAAGAATCCCATTTACATAGATTCCTAAGGTAATTTGCTAGATTCAGATGTCGACTCGTTAATAGTATACTTTAGAAAACGGCATGCTCTTTCTTTATTTTTACCAGATGTAAAGCAGGTTACTTTGATGAAGCCAATTATCAAATACATTGTATTAAAAAGATAGAGCCAGATAGCAGAGGGAACATGATAAGAAAAAGGCTCGAAAGGAGATTTAATTCTTGTGACAATGGAATTAGAGCCGTGAAAGTATCTCAATTCCAACGGCGAGCGCCTTATATTTTAAGACCAAACTCACATCACAAATTTAAGAATCCACCATTGCTCTTTTTACTAGTTTAATGAAGCTAATGCTGATTTAACCTCAAGTAAATTTACCTTCACAATGATTGTATATTTAAAAATACACTTCCTGCAAGACAAATGCTCATTGTGATCAACAGGAATAATGTCATATTAAGCAATGCCCTACTGAAGTTCGGCAATTCACACAATGTAATATATACACTTTTTTTTTTGGAACTAGGCCACATCAGGTTATGCGGCGACGTAGGCGCGCCAGCGAATAAAAATCGTCAGCTGTTGCTGCAATGCTGCTGGATGTTTTTGTGCACCCATTTCTGATTTTCGCTGGAAAAAATATAATGCTGACCTTATGAACGCCGATGGGAGAAGCCATCCGAGCAGTTATTACGCAGAAGATGTGTTTCACTGAAGCCGCCAACCACTTTGCAGTAGGAAAAGGCAAGCTGTACGATTACGTTTTAGGCAAATCAAATCGTACGGCGATTCTTGAAAATATAAACATTACAGCAGATAGTAAAAATATGATCCTGGACTTTTGCTGTAATACCAGCGTACCTCCATATAATAGGAAGACTAGGAAGACTCTTCCAGAAGTACTAGACTTTGTTAAGAAGTTAAAGCAAAATACAGATCCTGATTTTACGTTTGGTTCTACGCAGACCGGGTTTCAATGGTGGTGGGCGTTTAGTAATAAGAAAGGTATAAAAAAACCAACAAAAAATTAAATGAAGGTTCTGAATAATGGTGTAAACAAGGTCAAAATCATAAATTCAATTTAGGCGTCTACGATGCTCTAATGAAGGTCAAATACAAATTTTAATTTTGAAATACTCTACATTGCACTACCATGCACAGCAAAATAGAGCTCTACTAGGAGCTCAGGGCACTTGCTCAGATAATGGCTGGATAAAAGGCTGCGGTTTTACGTTGAAACTGTTCGCCCAACTGCTGAAAAAAAAGTGATACTTGAGTCGGATAGTCACGAATCTTTATATATCCTTATATATTCAGGGATCTAATGATACAGCAAGTGCCCTGCATCACTTAACGTAGATTTTACTGATGTAGAAATTCCCAGCTTATGGCAGACAAATGTTCAAGTCCAAATAAAAATTAGACAATAATTTGAATTATTGTCAAATAGTTTAGCAGCAATGCTTCTAAGACAAAAAAAAGTTGGGCTCATTTTTCCGGTCACATTTTCTTAGACATTTTTTCTACACCCTGATCGGGTGTTTAGTTTTGCTGAAAACGCAATAAAAAAGACAAATAAGGGCAAACAGAGAAGATTTTAAAAAGGCTTGATGAATCAAAAGAATAAAAGTTTTTTAGAACAACATATCCCCCAACAGCCAGAGATGTAATATTTGAATTCAAGGACATATTTAATTATGTTAACTGGTTGGCAAAAGAAGCTTACACATCTGATATTTTCTAATGGCGTTGCAAGGTAACGACATGTAAAGGGCAAGAAAAGGTGGAAGCAAGAAGAAAATAGTACAACATGATTGCATTGCCACAACGCATCTTCACTCAAATTAAAGAACAATTATTAGGACTGGAGAGAAATCTTCAAGAATATTTTTCTCCAATCAACACCAACAAAGCTTGGATAAGAATCCCATTTACATAGATTCCTAAGGTAATTTGCCAGATTCAGATGTCGACTCGTTAATAGTATACTTTAGAAAACGGCATGCTCTTTCTTTATTTTTACCAGATGTAAAGCAGGTTACTTTGATGAAGCCAATTATCAAATACATTGTATTAAAAAGATAGAGCCAGATAGCAGAGGGAACATGATAAGAAAAAGGCTCGAAAGGAGATTTAATTCTTGTGACAATGGAATTAGAGCCGTGAAAGTATCTCAATTCCAACGGCGAGCGCCTTATATTTTAAGACCAAACTCACATCACAAATTTAAGAATCCACCATTGCTTTTTTTACTAGTTTAATGAAGCTAATGCTGATTTAACCTCAAGTAAATTTACCTTCACAATGATTGTATATTTAGAAATACACTTCCTGCAAGACAAATTCTCATTGTGATCAACAGGAATGTCATATTAAGCAATGCCCTACTGAAGTTCGGCAATTCACACAATGTAATATATACACTTTTTTTTTGGAACTAGGCCACATCAGGTTATGCGGCGACGTAGGCGCGCCAGCGAATAAAAATCGTCAGCTGTTGCTGCAATGCTGCTGGATGTTTTGTGAACCCATTTCTGATTTTCGCTGAAAAAAATATAATGCTGACCTTATGAACGCCGATGAGAGAAGCCATCAGAGCAGTTATTACACAGAAGATGTGTTTCACTGAAGCCGCCAACCACTTTGCAGTAGGCTACTGCAAAGTGGTTGGCGGCTCAAACGGTACGGCGATTCTTGAAAAATTAAACTACAGCAGATGAGGAAAATATGATCTTGGTCAGGGCTCATGTATACATAATGCTTCATTTTTATTTAATTCTACACAAAGTCTTCTAAAGTCAAATATTTATTATTTAATATTTGTTTTGATTTTATTTTCTCTAATAAATATCAGACTGCGTGTAACAAAAATTGGATTTGTCTAGAAAATAATAATGAACGCTTACCTAATTGCATTTAGTGTTGATCGCTTTCCCACCCACACAAGCGATACTTACTTTTGTTTTTAGTTTTATTCAAAAGATATCCAATAGCTTTTTTGGTTTCAGAAAACCACAGACCGGTGCCGATAGGCAAAAAAAATGTAGAATAACTTAAAAAGCAAAACCCTGAAAAATATGAAGAAAAATGAAAAAAACACCTGGAGAAAGTGAAACAAAAAATATTTGTTTCACTTTTTTTTTAAATATTTTTTTTTTATATATTTTCGTGGATTATTTAAAAATGGGTGAAACAATAAACTCCGATTACTATTGCAAGCTGTTGCGTCGTTTGAGAGAAGAAATCAAAGAAAAGTCTTGTTTCATCAGGACAATGCGCGCGTTCACACCTCGGTGCAATCCATGGCAGAAATCCATCAATGTGGCTTCGAATTGTTACCTCATCCCCCATATTCACCGGATTTAGCACCGTCCGACTTTTATCTGTTCCCAAAGCTGAAAAAATGTTTAGGTGGTAAACATTCTTTTACATGTCATAGCCGCCGTGGACGCTTATATTGAGGAGTTGACGAAGATTTTTTTTAAAACGGGTATCGAAGCCTTACCGGGTCGACGGAAAAAGAAAGTTTTGAGCTCGGAGGAGAGTATGTTGAAAAATAAAAATAAACTCAAATTCGTGTGGTTTCATTGAGTATGTTAGGCTAAGAACTTTTCAAATGACCCTCGTAGTAATAAGAAAGGTGTAAAAACCCAATAAAAACATTAAATGAAGGCTAAAGGTTCTGAATAATAGTATAAACAAAGTCAAAGTCAAAACCATATCAACTGCTGAAAAAAAGTGATACTTGAGTTGAATAGTCACGAATCTTTATATGAACATTTATACAAGACGTTTCAAGACAAATATCCAGATTATTTAGTGAACTACAGATTACTTTATTTTCAAAAAGCACTTTTCTGGCCTAAAGTTTGTACTCGGTTGTCCATGATACTTTTCCAAAGTGTTGCGATTTGATGCCGGCAAATCTAAAAAGCTCTGAAGGAAGGGATAAAACGAAATGTGACATTGAAGTACAGTAAAGCTGAGAGTGCACATAAGCCTGTCAAAACTGATTCGATAGAATCAGTCTCCAGCTAGCAATAATAATAGCAAGTGTTCATGTCGCTGACAATCAGCAGGCATATGTGTCTCTGACATGAATCATAATAAAATTAACAAGGTATCTTCGATACATATTGATGTGATACTTTACTGATCATGATGTCTGCTTAAACTTTGAAAAGAAAGCCAATATGGAGCAATTAACTGCATTGGTCAGAACAAGAACAGAATTGTTCTTTTTGCCTTGATTTATTTAGTGGCGAATGGCATTTACGAAAATATTTACCATAAATACCTGGTGAGTGGTCACTCTTTTTGTCAGGTGATCGTTATGTCGCTCTATACAAAAAAAGAAGAGAAGGAGAAATAGTTAAAATTTTGAATAAGGAAAATAGACCTGATTCTCGCCACATGAATCCATTTGATGTGGTTAATATGGAACAAAATGATTTTAAAGACGAGAAGAATCAGGTTCCTATGAATGTTTTAAACACGACCTAGTTGAAAATATCCACAGTTTCATAATACAACACAGAAAAAAATAAGTTACCTCGTGTCGATTTGATGAAATCTGACAATGATAATATATCTTGGGCAGTGTTATATTTTTATAAAAGGTAAATCACCACGAATTGAAAGATTACACTCTGCCAACGTTGCCAGCTAAGAATAGTATATCGACGAAGACCTTTTAGATATGTTTCTGTACATCACCGTAGAAAATAAAACATTCTCTGAACATTTAATACATCAAACATGTCTGAATGTGCACTTTTTGATTTTCCACTATAAGAATTCTTAGTCACTTGTTTATGTACCTTAGTAATGAGTTTATGACATTTCGAGATTTAAGACAAAGTGGTCTTTGAAAAATATCAGACTGAGGGCGTAAGACGGAAAGACATCGTTTCGCATGGGAGTTAGCGAAACAAACCTACGAAATATTTGAAAAGAGTATGCATATTTTTTTAATCAGTGAAAAGTGGAAAAATCTTTCAGATAGTTCGTTTATCATACGGCTGGTACGTTTTGATTAACAATTGCTATGTATTAATTATATAAGATTTAGACACAAAACTTTTTAAGTCAATCTTCAGAGCAGTATTCATGATTTTTTCTATCGAGAGAAATATATGGAATCTTGTTTTTGGGTCAGGCATAGTATTTTTCATATCCTTTAGAATATATATTAGGCTAATACAAAACTTTAATCACAAATATCTTCCGTTTAGTTAGGAATTCCACATTGAAATTTATTTAAAATTTAAGCATGTGTATTTGTTTCTCCTGTTCTGCGATTCATTTGTTTTCGTGCCATTTGATTTTTCATTCACATTGTTCCGTTCAGATTTTGGAAAACTTAAAATATCGGATTATTTACGAATACGACTTCCACCATGGCACCAGCTCCGCAGAAACAGTTCGAAGCATTAATGATGTGTATGAGGAAGCTACCGTAAAAGAAAACACGGTACATTTTTGCCAACGTTTTCCTTCTGGAAATGTTGACCTACAGAACAAACCCCGTGGACGGTCTGAGACCCTAATTGCCAATGAAGAATTATTAGTGATCGTGGAACCGGATTCTTTGCAAAAAACGCCCCAGTTAGTGGCAGTCGGTGAGCGTAATAAATTCTTTTAATTCACGTGAAACAAATTGGAAAAGTAAAAAAAGCTCGAAGAATTAGAACTACATGAATTGAGTGAAGAGGCCAGACCATTACGGATGATCTGTACTGTCGACAATTGCAAACCATGATGGAACAGCCATTAAACAACCGAGGCAGGGCAATTGCTATAGTCCACTGCTGCTTCAGGACAACGCTAGACACTGCACAACAGACGGTCGCTAAATTAGAGGAGCTGCGATTGGAATGTCTCCGACGCCCACCGTACTCCCCAGACCTTGCTCCAACAGATTACCGCTTTTCCCGAATTTTGACGACTTCTTGCAAGGAAAAAAGATCAATTCCGCTGATAAGCCTGTCAAAAGAGTGCCCTTAAAGATTTTATTGATTCTCGCTCCCACAATTTTTTCAGAAAAGGAATCAATGAACTACTTATAAAATGGCAAAAGTAGATAACACATACTTTAATTAATAAATTAAAATAATTTCATTAAACAAAATAGTTTTGCTTTTTCCATACATAACGCATAAAAATGTAAGGACCTTCAAACAACATGTTCAAAATTAGCCTTTTCGAAACTCACTTTACCTTAAATATACGTTATATCAGTTTTTGAGTACAACACAGATTGTAGCCGCTTTTCTGTAGTTAAAAGACATTCATTTTAAGAAAATTACTTGTTTTATTAAGTTTTTTGTTATACCTGTAAGAAAATTGGAACATAGACCCTATAGATGCATCGAGGTATATATATGTCCTGATAAAGAAATAAACACTTATGACGACACCGAACAAGAATTGAAGATGGCGAAGACTTTTACCAGACGGCAAGTGATGACAACTTTAAAATGGAACTACAATAAAAAAAATAACTGAGTCACTTAAAGACACGGACACAATTATTTTTATCACTTCAAGTGCATCGTTTTATGCATATTCATATTATTTACACTTAAATGGTCTCTAGAACTGAATTACTATTTGGCTAAAAAGAAACCCAAACGCTGAACAATCTATCGATAAAACGTAAAATGAACTTTGTCTGATGAATCAAAAAAAGAACACTCGGGAATTAAAGTATATTGAAAGATGCCTGATCGGTTACACTGCCTGACTGTGATGTCAAGCAAATCGATTGGTGGGGCGTGTCGAGGCGGCACAAAGCTACATTTTTGTGAAAAAGGAGTGAATACTTTAACCAAAATGTATCAAGAGTCAGTCTTGGATTGTGTTGTGGAAGGTCTCAGCAATAGGTCTAGCACTTTACAAAAATGTACCTAGGAATTTCTAGCATCACACGGTACACACGGTCACAAAGGCACGAACTACCCAAGCCGGGCTTGAAAAAAAACGTTCAGAACTTTATACGAGCTGATGACTGGTCCAGACTTCAACCTTTTAGACTACAAATTACGGTCAGTTTAAGACGACATGGCTTGCTCTAAACGACACGGCGACATTGAGTCATTTCGAATAGAATATTGTTTTTATTTTTACTGAGACTAATAAACATGTGCATATTATTTTAGTAATATTACATTACTTCATAAAAAATGGACTTGTAACAAAACTTAAGGCCGGACAAGGTATATCATATTATATTTTCATGGTGACAAATTTTCTAGAAAAAACAACCATAGATTGCTATTATTACAATCATTCATTAACTGAATATTTACACATTTTATAATCAACCCATTTACTTGTAAAATCAAACTTAAGCCTTAAATGATATGAGAAGTGCTCACCCAATTTATATAAAATTTTACGCAGATCTAAGATAAACGAATGAACGATAACGATGGCGAATAAACTAATACATTTACACTTAGTACACATTTAATGTTCAAGTGAGCAACTTTCAACGTGTTCCCACAGGGACAAAGTTTATAGCAATAACTGCCTTATAAATCTTATGAATTAAGTTGCTAAATGCTTATCCTCATCGTAAAATTTATAACTTATCTAGAATTTAACATCTACTAAGCAAAAGAATTATTAGGATTCTTAGGATTGTTTTCATCATATTGCGCTAATATTTGTAATATCTTCTGTGATAATTGTGCTGCATCATAGGAATTTAATTCTGAAAGTTTTTTTGTAACTGCCTGTCCAACAGCAGCGTAATTGGATTTGTCTATGCCAAAAGCATCACTCTGGACTCCTTTGAACACGGAGACAACATTATCTACAACTTCTTCACAAGTTACGTTATTGCCATCTGCAGCAATATCTGTGTTGGCTTCATCACTGCTAGATTCTTGTGCATTGACATCTGCTACTTCATCCTGTAATTACAAAAATACATAATAAATATTTGAAAATCCATACTGGCATCCACAGCTTTTACTAAACGATTATATCTGCTAATTCTATGACTAAAGAGCTGGCGCCTACTTCGGTCAATGCATAATTTTGGCCATTCAGTCAAAGTAAAAAAAACGTCATCAGTTTTCTGGGCAGTTAACCTGCAGGCTGCGGCAAGTTATATGGAGTTTTATTTAATGTATACTTCTTAATTTTACTGGAAAATTTAGTTCGTATATTATATCACAATCATTACTTGCTAAACATTCAAAACAAATACAGTAACAGCCCTGTAATAACCTAATACATTTTGAAGCAGTGATAGCTCAGTCAGTGGCTTTAGCTATAGACTGCCGCGCAGCATGTCCATGGTTCGAATCCCGCCGCGGCCTTGAGGTGGAAGGGCATTTTGCGAATGCCCGACTGGATAGCGACCACCCTCAAGTAGAAAATCTGTCGCCAAACACCCAACGGTGTGTTCCGGCAGCTGTCCTTTAGAGCCAGTATTTCTAGGTTAAGCCTGCTCTAACATAAGAGCAATAAAAACAAATTAAATTGCTTACTGTATGTGATCTAACACACACCAGACAAAATGTGTTAGGGCTCTCTTCAATCCTTTACACCTCAGATGAAATAAAAAAAATCTGACGGAGCATGGAGCACGACACAAGTGAAGCCAAAAAAGCATGCTTCTACCTTACTGTTTCGTTCAAGCGCCACAGGTTTGCGAATTGCGATAGGATTGAAAAAGACACCATCATATTAAGAAAAGAAAAAAAAGGTCAATGCACATATAATACGAATTTGGTAAGAGTATGCGACAAGTAAAAAAAATACTTATGTCAATATACTAGCTTGTAATAGTCTTTACTCTATTGCATAGGTTAGGTAAACTGTACCGTATCGAAATGTACTTTCTAGCTTAGTGATCATTAGCTGCCTGTAGATTGAACCAAGAAGATTGTTGTGTTTCATTTATTTTTCCCTTTCCAAACAAACCAGTTTCTTACCTTTGCAGTTATGGCTCTTATTAGCATAGACAACTCTGCATATTTATGTGTAGGTCTACGTTTACTTTACTACTTTCTCGCGAACCTAAGAACTTCAGTACCACCCTCAAGTAGAAAATCTGTTGCTTAAGAGTAACATGTAACAATTTATTATGGCAGCTGTCCTCGAGAGCCTGTTACTATTCTAGGTTGAGCATGTTTACCTCTTGAGATTATAGTTAAAGGTCACTTAACAGCAGTAAAAAAATATTAAATACAATTAATCATTTTAATGGTACCTACTTAACACAATACTATTCAGTTTTATGCTCCTAAAGCATGCAGACCAAGCATATAGAAATTTCGATTCGAAGACATGGAACTACTAACTTTTTACATGCAAATTCTATGTACTTTTCTAATCAAGCTACGTATTTTAAAAAATCCCAAAGACTTCAAATGACTTTGAAAAAGATCAACTTTCATAGATCTGTCTATGAAAGTTGATCTATTTCAATGTCATTTGAAGTCTTTGAGATTAATAGATAAGTAAAAAAAACATTGTGAATCTCCAGATGCTTGACTCCCTACATAAATAAATACTTTGTCTGGAGCGCCGGGAGGTCTTGACTCATCGTGCGCTCGAGAAGTCAAGACCTCCAGAGGATGCTTCTTGTAGAAGCGAAACGCGAATCGAAAATTCTTCCGGTTTTGCTGCGTGGCGGTTGTGACGTCACTTCGGGTTTCAACAGGAAAATTAGGCGGAATAGTCACTAGATATTTTTGTGATATTTAATTGTTTTACTAAAATATTAATTTGATTTTTTTATCATTAAATATAGATTTCCGCAAAGTAACGCCTGAATCTATTCCGAAACGTACAATGTCATATTAAACCCACGAATACCATATGAAGCAGTGATGGCTCAGTGGCATTGGTTATGGACTGCCATGCCGCAGCTCCATGGTTCGAACCCCGCCGCGGGCATGAGCTTCACCGCATGGTGGAAGGACATTTAGCGAATGCCCGCCTGGCTAGCGACCACCCTCAAGTAGAAAATCTGTCGCCAAACACCTAGCGGTGTGTTCCGGCAGCAGTCCTTGAGAGCCAGTGAAATTACAGGCACATGAGACTTCGTCCGCTTAACATCAGGTGGGCCTCGTGCTTGATCCGTCACAATTTCATTAAAAAAAAGGAAAAAAGTTATAAAACCTAGCTACAACGCGATAAAACTGTTTTTTTTTTATTTTTCGCTATAGACGTCAGTTTTCACATTAAGAAAAATAAATAATACTTACATCACTAGTATCTTGTCTGATTGCCTTAGATTTTGAGCCACCTTTTTTTTCAACAAATTTGTGAACTTTGTAGAGGTATTTACAGGGCTGCCACATGAACCAATTCACTTTGAAATTCTGTAAAAAAATATAATAACATGTTAGTAAAACTGGTTCTCGATTCAACCAATCGTAAAGAATAAAGGACGACTAGGCTTTGTCTGTAGTTAAAACTGTAAAAATATAGTTTAGAAAATGTCACTGACTTCCAACCCTAAAAACTTGCTGAACTTGGTAACATGCTGATTCAAAACACTGACCTCACATTATCATAGGTCTGACTTCCACAAAAAAATCATAATTTTTAACGTAGATAGTCAGTGACGCTTTATTACACGACTGCCCAAATAAAGGAGTGTTATTTTTTCAATGTTCATGTATGTTTGAAAGTTGTTATTCCACAATAACTTCTAAACCGCTCAACTGATTTTAATGGATAATATATCATTAGATTGGTTTTTATAGCGCAGATGACACTAGGTACATAAAAATGTAAAAAAACACACTGGCGGATTTTAGACGCCAAATTGTAAGAAAAATAAATATTCTCCCAAACCTATCGAGTGGGTATATAAATGATGGCCTTAAAGTAACGATTCTATAAATATATATAACTTGCAGCTTTAGTTTCAAAACGATTAACAAATCGCTTAACGAAAATAAATTATTTGCAGTCCCGTTTTTACTAAAATCATCCAGGTATGCATATACATTTTTCAGTTAATCAACGAGAACTTAAAAACTTTTCTAGTGATTTTGATGAAATTTAAGTAAATCGGTCCTACTTGGCGGTATACCACAAAAAAAACATCAAAATCAGTTCATAATTAACGGAGTAAACGACAAACATAAAAAAAAACATACAGTCAAATTAATTCTCCTTCTTTTTTGTAAGTCAGTAAAAATCGCGTTTTTACGCGAAACGCATCCAGCCGTACAGCTAGAAGATGCCGCTCATTATACGATTTGCCTAAATAGACCGGTAGCGCTAGGTTTAAAAAAGATTAAAGTTGTTTAAAATAAAACCTAATACCTACATTAGCTTGTGTCATCTTAGGTACTTGCTTAGGTAAAAATTTAGGTACTATTTTTGCGAACAGCATCCGACGAAAAGAAAAATCAATTTGAGAATTCGTCTTTCGTGATAATAATAAGGTAGTATTCAATGTAGATGTACATATGCATTTTGTGTCATCTGTGTTCATGGGAATACTGATATTCAACCAGAACCTAATACGATGCCTAAATGGCTTTAAAATAATATCACAACAAGTAAAATAGGTGTTACTATCTCTGGTTATTCATAATGTTTTGTGACGAATTCATCCTTGGCATTTAAAAATATATATTTTTTCAACAACGCCCTGTAAAAGCTACAAAAGAAAATGCAAGTTTTAAGAGTTTACGTCTTAAATATTATAATAGAGTAAGTAAAGAAACACAATTCTGAATTTGTGTCGTTTTTATCAATGAATTTTTTTTTTTTAAATAAAAACAAAAGAAAATTGCTAGTTTAAAGAGTTTATGTCTTAAATATTATCATAGAGTAAAGAAACACCATTCTGAATTTGTCGTTTTTATCCATGAAATTATTTTTTTGAAAATAAAATAGCTACGTATGACCCAAAACAGGTGATCCCGAACTTCACGCAATTCGTTTATGATAACACTGATGTTAACGTTAACACGTTGGACGGGAGACACACATTTCACACTAGTGGCATACGATGCATGAATCCAGTGCAAACTTCAAGTTTGACCGAACAAATTCCACGACTCAAGGATTTCTGAGACGCTTCGATCAAGTTCCTACAATATACAGGGCGTCCAACGGCGATGCCACATGGAGGGAAAGTACCTTTAATATTGTAGATGGAACATTTTACTGTAAGAAGACATTATTTAAATAAAAATAAAAAACAATTTACACTGCATTCACAGATATTTAAATAATTACATGGTTGAACCGGGAATCGAACCCGTTACACGAAAAAAAATCACCTGTAGTTTTATCATGAAAATCTGGTCTGCATAATACAATTTACGAGGCACAAATAATTGAACAAGAATTTGAACTCTCGTTGACTGATTTAATTTGGCTATATTGGGTTGTACACAGCTTTATGATTGCAACACAAAGATGAAGTCCATCTTGAGCATCTTGAGCACCTTACTGAAGTCAAACCACTTATTTTTATAAATACACCAGCATCTAACTATAACACTATAATATCTGCTTTATATTTCGCAGCTGAACAATGGTCGAAAAATTATATAGATTGTTTCATTGTTACATTTGACCAGCCATTGTACATACCATAAATCGCAAGATAATAAAATCCTGGCAAGATCTAATGATTCAAAGTATTATTGTAAGGTTAGAGGTTTTCATCACCTAATGTCTTTTAAGGGTGCGATTGAAATAGTACATCGTGTATTACGGGCGGTAAGTAAGGAATTACGATCGAGGCTCTAGTAGAAGCCCGAAATCGAGGACTGAGGGCTTTCTGAGTCGAGGTTCGTAATTCCCGTACCGCCCGTGAAACATACAATGTTTTTCATCACATTTGCGAGTAAATAAATATTGTAATAAATGGAAACACTTTTCTCTTCTTATAAAATTAATAAAGTAAACGACAGACATAAGATAGAAGCACACGATGGCGTGGTGGTGAAAAAGTCTTTCTCCCCAAGTCATGAGGTACACACGATCTGCGGCCACGTGCTGTGATAAGTCCTTCAAATGACAACCGAGCGCGCGGCAAGGCTGCGCGCAATGATTGGTTGACTGGCGTCGAGAAGTCAGTCGGCGAGACGATGGCGGCAAAATTCAAATGACCGATTGGGCACGTTACGATCTCCCCCTCTAGTCCAAACATCGCGCCCTCGCGTTTGGAGTAGCACAAATGTGACCAAATTGCTTCCTACTTATGAGTACAATTGTAATGCAACTAAATGACAGAAGTTCTATGAAGTTATGAAAAATTTAATAACCGAACCTTTTTTTTTTTAATTTAATACTTTTATTATAACAATTCTTACGCGGCGACCTCTCCTACGTTTAGCGTGCAGTGGTGGTTGGACCTTTGATACCTTTTTGCCATTGCAAGTACTACATTTAGATTTAATCACACCTGGCTCTCCACAACCATAGCAGCGTAAAGACAGGTCGCCCTCGCTATTGCTACTTGCTACCGCTTATTGTTATTCTTAAGATTTCTACACTCATTAACATCAAGACCATATTTTTTACAATAAGAACATCGTTTTCGTAGCGGTTTAATCGCACTATTTGAACTAGAGGAAAGAGCTGGTGTTGATAACGACAACTTTGAGCCGCGGCAATGACTGAACATTACAACTGCTAGCGCTATTAGATATTTTAGGCGTACTTACGGTTTCAGTTTGACATTGTACCTCCGCTATCGTCTCCTCGACATGACGAAGTTTCACAATCATCTCGTCAAGTGAATTGATCGTTTCTCATGGTAAACGTTTGCGTATCTTTCGATCTAAAAGGCCGTAAACTATATCAATCTTAGCCGCGTCGCATAGTTCGTAAGGTAGCTGACTCATGAGGGCCCTGACTCTGCAGGCAAACACTTCACTTCGTTCCGGGGGTGAATGCTCGTACGCGAATATTTCACGGAACACTTTGTGGGCTGGTTTGACGATGCCGTACATCCCACGTAGTTTCACAGCGGCATCATCCCAGGTGCAGACGTCTCTTTTTATGCCCTGCCACCAGATTGCTGCCTCGCCTGTGAGTAACATCGGCAGGCCACGTAAAGCGTTCTTGTCACTGACGTCAATGCACTCCTTGTACACCGAAACTGCATCGATAAATGCTTCCAGAATCTCGGCATCTCCATTGAAACGGGCTGAGCATTTACTGAGGTTGTCCGCTCGTAGGTTACTCGGTTTTACTCTATCGGTGACGTACGTACCCGAGCGAAGTTGGGGTGGTAGGGGTCAGTGCTGATGCTGAAAGAATCACTTCTATGAGCTCCGGTTCGCTTCTACTTGTGATTTGGCGAATGCTTCCATCATAGCAAACATATCCTGGGCTTGGTAAGTTTGCGGCGGTAGAGGTTGCGCCGGTGCCGTCGGTGTAGACGTCCCCGCCGGCGAGTTGACAATCGTTTCATCATGAGCTTCTTCCGATTCCGAATCGGTGGTATGGCACTCCTGGTCGTCGGCGTGGGCACCACGAGTAGCCGCTTTTCGGCATGGGAGTGGCATTCCGCTATGATGAGAAGATGTCGAATCGTCTTCCGTCTAGCCTTGTTAAATGATATCTCAATCTTCAGGCGTGTTCGGCCGCTAGTTGAGGAGCCAGTGTAATAAATGGAAACACTTTTCTCTTCTTATAAATATTTACTGAACCAAACCAATGTTTGCTATAAAATTAATAAAGTAAACGACAGACATAAGATAGAAGCACACGATGGCGTCGTGGTGAAAACGTCTTTCTCCCCAAGTCTTGGGGTTCACACGATCGGCGGCCACGTGCTGTAATTCATCCTTCAAATGACAACCGAGCGCGCGGCAAGGCTGCGCGCAATGATTGGTTGAATGGCGTCGAGACGTAATTCGGCGAGACGATGGCGGCAAAATTCAAATGATTGATTGCGCCCGTTACAATATGAATTATTGCTTTAATACACATGTCAGCATAACTATTATTACGAAATTCGGGAACTTTTTTCTAAGGGGATGGCGGACTTTTTGCTCATACCACAGATTGTACAAATGTTTCGTTCAGAAAAGTTAAGGGAAAATACTTAGGCCTAATTTCACCATGCCATGTTTGTTTACTCTAAATCAGGCATTAGCTAATGGGTCCTTAAAAATAACAGAGCTGTTAAATCAGTTTACGTGCTATGAAGAAAAATTAGCGGACCGTTAGTAAATCCCATGTTACGGGGTAGTATATATTCTATTTGATCTATGACGGGAACGAAACATAAATCATTCACTCTCATTCTAATACGACCAAATCGAGGGGCCCATATTCTACAGGTCTCAGTATTCTGCGTGAACGTTATTTGAATTCGGTCGCTTGTTAAGCTACGCGGCCGAATTCTTATATTTAATAACATTCACGCAGTAGGAGTATAATGCAACCGGGCCACTTTTCATTTTACTGGTTGACATGTTAAACTCCCGTTAATTTGAGTTTCAGGATTTTACGTTGTGCTTGTAGTGTTTGTTTTTTTAGTGTTGACAAAACAAGTTTTTTATTAATTCACGATGTTTAAGAAAACTCACGGGCTTATTATTTTACAAATGAGAAGAAAATTATAGTTCACCACACCACACATATCATCTCAAAACTTGCTGAGACAACATAAAACGTACCACGAGGAAAGATAAAGCAGCAACAAAGGAACAAGTCCTTTAAATAGGTAGGGAACTAGTATTATTTTCATACGTATCACCCAGTTATTCCATCCAGTAACACACTCATTGCTCTGGTTCTACTTTGCAGTAGGAGGCCTGACATTTTTACAGGATTAGACAGTCCATACGATTCTGATAGGTATCCAGTTTTTAGACCAACGAATATCTCATAATTTCAAAACTATAGACGTTACTGAAACTCAAGTAAGTTTTGGCTTTAATATTTGCTAATATAATGCACTGTTGATGATCGTACTTCACGAACATCTCATAGATTAGAATGTTTATATTTCTCACAGTTAGCTTCATATTTCACTATATTTGTGGTGATAAGCGTCTTTGCAGTGTCTGTCTTGGAAAGTGCCACATGCAATTATTCAACTGCTAAGCAGTAGGTATTGTGCAAACACTACTGTGTTCGAAGTCGGGATTGAAGGGCAATGTTTTCAATGAATTTACTAGGCATAAAGATATATAACATCTATTATGTTCGGGTGATGGATGAGTGCAGTGCACTGCTGTGCAAGTTCTTAAATGGTAGATTTCCAAATTCAGAGTGACACTTGTTGCAGGCAACTTACTTTTCTCATTCCTCACTAATACAGTTTGTAATTGTGTGTTGATATGATATGCAGTAAATTTTTTACTTTATTTATACCAGGATGACAACGCAGATGTTTATGATGCTGGACCATCGCAAATATATAAACCTGCAGATGAAAACATACAACTAGAAGTAGGTGGTGGCTATTCAGCTTTGTTTTTATTTAAATACACAGGATGGTTGATGGCAGAAAAAATATCCAGAAAGTTATTAAGTGTATTCACTGAGGCAGAGACTTCTAAAAATCTAGCAATCATATCCCATTCAATTCACATCTCCGATAACAGCTGCATACAAAATGTATTGGTCCATCTGCTTGTATAATATATTAATTTAATAATTCTTACTATTCTTGGTTTAACTAAAATTATAATTAAACCAAAAATAGTATAAATGCATTGGGATTTTAGTATATTGTAATAATTTTCATTTTTAATTAAAGATAGGACTATCTATATCTGTTCATTGAAAGTATTTTAGCAGATATTTATTTTTGTTTTAGAATGCAGAAAATAAATATTTGAAACAGTTGAACACCAAGCATTAAAAACTATAGTGGTCGGTCACTACACTTTCTGTTAATAGAGGAGACACATCCTGAAATAAGTTGGACTTATTGGAAATTATGAAAAGGAAATGCAGAAACCAACAGTAACATAAATGAAAAGCAGTTAAATAAATCAAGAAATAATTAAAACTACAAGAACAATTTAAAAATATGAAAAATCCTAAAATGAATAATTTTAGTATTTAATCTGGAAGTTTTTGTTCTTAGCTAGGTATATATGTATAATATTTGAATGTAAGGTCCAATAAAATGAAAAATTTTATGTATTTATTTTAATTTATTATTTCTAGCCTTACCTTAGTAATAAGTTTCAAGAAATATTTTTGGCCTAGTATTGAATTATGCCATAAATGTGTTTTAGGATTTTTGACGGGCACAGGTGAAAACTTTTAAAATAATTATTTATTAGCTATCTTTGCACATACACACATTTATGTTTCTTGTGATTGCATCTTCACTTCTTTGTTCTGTGATGTAGCCTTGATCTAATTATTCTTCCCATGGTGCTGGTAAGTCAAGTTAAGGGTCATCTGTTGGTAAACCTTCCTTTGCTTTACTAAAAAGTTATTCAGTACTCCTGTGGTACTAACAGACAGTTATTTAATTTCATTTACATGCCATCTCAAGCTCGGGGTATCAATGTTTCCATACAAGTGTTCAATAGGATTTCTGCTCTTTATTTGAGATTCATACTAGAGTACCTCCACCAGTGTTCTTGGATTTTCCAGTGGCACCATGACTCACAGTCAGGTGCTTGGCGACAGATTTTCTACTTGAGGGTGGTAGCAAGAGGATTGACCCTATCAATTAATGTATCCACTATCAGCCAAAAAAACTGCATTACCATACCACCCACTATCAAACATAGCATTTCTGTAAAAGGCCTGGCTAGCTACCACCCTCAAGTAGAAAATCTGTCGCCAAGCAACTGACGGTGAGTTCCGGCAGCTGTCCTTGAGAGCCAATAATTCTAGGTTAGCCTGAACAACATCTTCGACCACATCATCACTTACTATCAGGTGAGATAGTGGTCAAAGGCTAATCATTCAGGCAAAAAAAAAACTGCACTGCCAATACTTGCACATTAATAGATAGTAAAGAGTAGAAAATCTGTCGCCAAGCAACTGACGGACATAACGCCCTTCCAATTTCTATACTACTCTGCATTTTCCCCACCCGATAAACGAATATGCACATAAAATTATGTGCAGTCTCCTGGATTATTTATTTATTATTATTTATTAATTCCTGGATGTAGTACTATTCTGTCCATATTATCTAAATTTTATAAAACATCAGTTTCAAAAATAATCATCATCCGTTTTTGATCTACTTATGTTATGACAATGAATTCATATTGCACATCACTGACAGCCTGTTAACTATTTAACGGACCTCTGGGGCAGTGATTAGATTTAACGCCTTGTTAAGAGAATTAATCATCCATTAACGCTTGGTGGGACACTCAGTTCAGTTAACAGTCTGTTAAAAGGATTAACAAGGCGTTAAATATATAACAGAGTATGGTGAAACCAGGTCTTAGTTACGGATATATATAACCATGACGGAGTGTAAAAAAAAATTGGACGGTTTGATAGAAAAAACTATTAAAATCGATTATTAACCTGTATGTTAAGACACTGTTTACGTACAAGTGTGATGATGATGTGTTGCACGAAATATTAGAAAATGAAAATTAGGAGGAATCTGCAAGTGTTTTAACAACAATTAAAAACATGTTTGATGCAACACTCCAAAAACTTGAGTTAAAAGAGGACCTACGGCTCAACTTTGGGTGTCATTTCAAAATGATAATACTGGTTCACCAATTTATAAAAGCAGAGGGGACTGGAAACTGGATTCTGCATCTTGATACTATAAAAATAATGCTACCAAATTTCCATGCTACTGGATACTTTAATTACTTACTCTAAATTTGCTTATTTATAAGTACAAGAAAAATTACGCCAAACTATTAAGATAAATTTGTAAAAGAAGGCCTATATATATATGTACGATAAAGCGAACAAAAAGATCTTGTTCTGAGACATGGACAGATATGACGATCGAACAGGTTTTAATGAGATCCATGAAAACTGCTGGTGGACTTACTCAAGTTTGTGGATATTCTGATGACGTGTAAGGATATAGCTCAAAATTTCTGTGATTTTGCATTAAAAGAGAGTTTACACAAATGTGGAACAAAATCAAGAATAGAAAGGGATGCTTAGGATATTCGTCAATTTGCGGACTGGTTTTCCAAACACAATCCATTTCCAGTGACTGAAGATATTATGTCAATCTCAACCGGTTATTGTATGAAACAACGATGTAAATCCTCACTAAGCTAAGAATATTTATTAATAGGCAAACAATGATGATGATTCCAGATGGGACTACATATGGACAAATCAAGTACTCAAGAAAGGGAACAATCAAGTCACTTGCAACCGTCTTATCTGCTGTAGTTGAACAAGATGCGCCTGTACCAATAGAACCAGACCAAATTTTCAGGCGTATTTCGTTTATTTAAAATACCCAAGAAGAACTAAAAGAGTTTTTGAAATATGAGGTTCCCAAGAAGAACTAATACGAGTTTTTGAAATATCTCCATATCCAATGTCACTTTTCGATCAGATTGGGATACGAAAATAAATAAAAAAAGCTGATTTGTACGACATATTTCCGCCAGTCCCCGAGGATACTGTAAATTATGGTACCAGAGGATATGACATAGATGTAGGATATTTGTTCCATAAATTGGTTTAACAAAATGAGAGCAAATTGTAAAAAATATGCTACTTACATAAAAACACACTACAAAATTCAAATGTTGTATTAGACGGCTATGACAACAAAGAAAAGCAGCGAAAGGGCAGCATGGGCCTGAAATTTTAATTTTTAATAGCCATAATTTCATCTTCATATACAGCAAGAAGCGATGGCGGCAGCACTAAGGATAAAGTCAACAAACCAGTGGATAGGCACGGGACAAATCACAAACCATTGTCGAATACTAGACAAGGCCACTAAAATAATCCCCGAATCAAAGCAAGGCACTGACAAAGTAGCCAGTACCCACCTTGACAATAAGAAGTACAAACTGGCTACTGAGAACAGTGCACTGGCAGATCTAGTGCCGACATACAATATCTACACAGACGGCGCAAAAAACAAGACTGGTGCCGGTTGCGGTTACTACTCACTGGAACTTGGAATCTCAGACGCAAAAGGGCTAAATAAGACCACCACTGTAATGCAAGCAGAGGCAATGGGCTTACTGCTAGCTGCGAGGGCAATATCACATCTAGACATAACACCTAGGTTAGAAAGTGAGCGTGAGGACAAGCTCCTTCTTTTTACGACAGACAGAGTGGCTGTAATATATGCACTCAGAAGACCAGTAACCAGGTCTAGAGTCATAGCTGAGTGTCATTCTGCCTTACAAAGCTGTCAAAAAACTACAGGATAATGATAACATGGACAAAGGGACATAGTGAATGCCCGGGTAACGCCATGGCAGATACTCTGGCAAAGAAAGGAGCAAAAAAACAAGTTTGTGATGACGTAAGGAGCCTTTGCAAGCCATCAGCAATGGAAGTACGGGAACTACTATGTCGTCACACCGAGAGAGAACAACAAAACCTGTGGAATAAGACAGAGGATTGTAAACAAACAAAGGCCATGTTCCCAACTCTAAATAAGAAGCTGACAAACAACCTGCTGAAACTAAAGCGTGAGGAACTACGCATTGTAGCAGGCCTTATCACAGGTCATTGTAACCTGAATTACTTTCTGCATAAAACTGGAGCAACAGACAGTCCTCTATGTAGAGGCTGTATGCTAAAAGATGAGACCGTGGAGCATGTACTGTTGCACTGCGAAGCCACAGAACAAATACGATTTACAATCGGACTACAAGAGTCATTCTCATCGACGACATCCTCACCACCATCACACAAGTCACTGGAGCAGCTATGCCAGTGACCCAAGGTCTTTCTCCGCTACGTTAAGGAGTTGGGATGGCTTGGGTAGACGCTGGTGGGGGAAATGCACAATACACCCCAAGCGGGACGTCAGTGCAGGACATATCGCCCCCAAATAGAATAAGAATATGAATAAGAATAGCCATAATTTTTTTTTTAATTCTTTATAGGTTAGCTTTTGACCGCTATTTTACCTGATGGTAAGTGATCGAAGATGTTGTTCTAGCTAGCCTAGAATTACTGGCTCTCAAGGACAGCTGCCGGAACACAAGGTTAGGTGCTTGGCGACAGATTTTCTACTTGAGGGTTGTAGCTAGCCAGGCCGGCATTCGCATAATGCCCTACCACCATGCATATAACGACTGCCATCCAAGACGACAACCAAGACCGATGGCTTAATGTGCCCTCCGAAGCACGGAAGCACTCAGTAGTAATGTCACTAGCGGTACCCATCCAACTTATGACCGCGGCGGACGTTGCTTAACTTTGCTGATCGGTTATGAACAGCTAAGCAAACTTCGCTACAAGCGCTTCAAAATCGTTTTAGGTAACGAAAAATAAAGTCGCTTTATCTCATTATTAAATTAATTAATTATTAATTTAAAATTAATTAATTATATATTTAAAATTAATTAAATTAAATTAATTAAATTAATTAATCTCATTATTAACTCCTTATCTTGAGGAACAAGGCATTTTCGTTTATCAGAGCTGTTATGATGCAGACACTCTCATTGTTACAAAAAACAGCCGAGATTTCTCAGATGGACTAGTTTGATAGAGGATGTGGATCTACTGGCTATTGTAACGAGTATTAATTGCTCCAATTTATATATCTTAAAACCAGGAAAAGGAAAAATTTGCACAAAGCTGTACAACTCATGAGTTTTACAGGCGATTCACAATCAATTTTATTCTGTCATGCTTTTACTGGCTGTGACAGTACGTCAGCTATATATAAACAAGGCAAAAAGAGGGTGTGTTATCTTAATACAAAAAACAATGACCTTCAGAGTATTACAAGCGTCAACGATGCGCAAGCTAAACCTGGTGAAATTGGCAGTGCAGTCAAGATATTTTTTGCCTTTTGTATGGAAAAGAAAAAGTGGACCTCAATTCACTGTGAAACAATAATTTTTCTCAATTGATTATGAAGATTAAACTAGATCTTGCTTCTCTCCCACCTTCTAAATCTGCTGCAAACATGCACTCACTATGTGCTTGTTACCGAATTCGAAGTGGAAGTCTAATGATCTGGCTAGATCCTACTTATTGGGGTTGGGAGAGAAATAGCTCTTTTTTATCTCCTCTGCTAACCTCCTTTTCGGCAACGCATTGGTGACGCCCCTGGTGTTGCAAATGTCCATAGGCGACGGTAACCGCTTACCATCAGGTGGGCCGCCTGCTTGTTTGCCAACCAATTACATAAAAAAAAAACCCTTGAAAAACCAGCTCTTGACGAAGCTCTTGAAATAATGAAAATGTTGGATCATTATCAACTAGCAATATCAACATACCTACTACCTCACGGAAAGATATTTATGAATCAATAGACATGGATTTAAAAAATAATTGTGACTGATCAGCTAGTTAAAAATTAAAAGCAGTCATGAGATATATGATCAGAAGAGAAAATTGTGATTAGATATAAAAGTTTTAATTTTGAACAAAAATAATATTAGTATTATTATTATAGTAATGACGACTGGTAACTTACTTCACCTTTCAAAGTTGTTATGATACTGCTATAAATATTAAAAAAAATTAAAAGTTTTGTTAAGGAAAGCAATGAAATAGGCTGTGATTTAAATAAATTTAAAATTAGTTTCTTGAAATTATGTTAGGTATAAGATAATTTTCAATGTATAAATATTGAAATGAATCATTTTCTCTTCTATGTATATCAACATATTGTTTTATTGTTATACAAAACACAATTGACATTTTGAGAAAACTTTACTGGACGAGACCACTCATTATGTGAGTGTGGCCTGGATAATGGTAATACGGATCATATATTTTTTGATTGTCCAAGGCTGAGTTTCTCTTTGTATAACAAGCTTTCCCCAGATATCACTCAATTGTTAACGTCAATAGTCTATTGTCACTTGTGTTAACTCCATATAATTGGTAAATGTATTTCAATTAATAAAATTAAACTTTGAATAGCCTGATGGCGTGTATTCTAGATGTATGTTTACGTATATATTATAATGTAGTTAGATATTGTATTGTATATGTTTGATCGTATGTCATATGTTATCCTATTTTATATTACAAGTTATCCTGAAAAATCAAGCAACCAATCACTTTTTATTAATACCGATCAGTCTCTTTTGTTTGTTTCCACTCTATCCGTGCGACTCGTCATTGGCGAAATTGTGGCAACACCACAGAAGACACTCAAAAAAGAAGTTGAAAGTTGAAGTTGATTGCTCAAAATATGAAACTTAAACTGCAACTAGTAATAGTGTTGAAAATAGACAAAGTGATGTTAGTGAGAAATTGTAGTGAGTAGAATTTAAGTTCTTGATACAGGCTGTTGGGCAAGCATATGTAGGCATTTTAAGAGAGTTTTGGATTATTCGGAATCATTTTAACTATATACTCAGGGACGAATTACTTAGCATTCCATGGATTCACCGTGCGGGTGCCGGGTCCATCGCGTTGCAGAGGAAGAGGCTAGAGGGGTGCCTGGGACTTGCAACCCAGGAGTAGGATTAAGGGGCCCCTTTATGATATATCAATGCTCTCCTTCACCACTCGAGCCTCCTCCCCTACCTAACCAAATTTGATAAGATCCTACTAATGCGGCCTTAGATACACGTTCTAGGATGGAAGTTACGGTTGTTCTTGGTAGGCCAAGGTCTTTAAGTAGGTTATATAGGGATTTCGCTGGTATACCCCTTGCTCCAACCTCTACAGCATATAATACTAACCACATAACCGTTTTTGGTTAATTCATTTGTTAGGTCATAATATTTGTTTGTTTTTATTGTGTGGTCTTTAGGTATGTTTGTTTCCCACGGCACAGTAAGTTCTATAAGTACTATGCGTTTTAGATTTTTTGAGTATAAAAATATGTCTGGTCTGGATGACGAAATACCAACATCCTCAGGAATTTTGTAATGTTTTTCATACGTGTCCATCACAAGAGTCCAATCGGGAGCTGCGCCTAAGATGGAGTAAGGCTTGGATTTAGATTTTGTATATGACCCTTCTTTTACAAAATCGACGTGTCGTTTATTCGTGGTCAGACCTTTTTTTGCTCTAGCTACCGAGAGACTCGCGGCCTCACGTATGATTTCGAGGACTCTATCATGGCGACGTGAATAATGACCCCTATCAAGGAGCACCTTGCATCCTACCAGCAAGTGCCTAGCTGTACCGATCGCCTCCCGACAAATACCGCAAGACTTTTCGGTGGCTTTCCCCCATCTTACTAAGTTACTTTGGTCTGGGAGGGTCATCTGAAAGGCGTTTAGATAGAATTTTAATAAGGCAGGAGACCAGTCGTATATCAAGGTGCGCCACTTTAACGCCAGAGGGATACAAAATTCACCTATAGTTAGCCATTCGCTCTGCATTTCTAAGCTCATTATAGTAAGCCTTATAGTTTCGGAAATACATATAAATGAGTCAAGGGCTCTGTCCACTCCTTGAAATATTGCCAGAACAACAGTTTAGTAACATTAGCTGCAACCATTGCACACAGAAAATCATCTTGTCATCCACCCACAAAAAATCAGTGTTGAATAGAACAGAAAATGATTCAACCATAAAGCTGTCGAGCAGGAGAGGTGAACCAGGAAGCTTTTTCATTTATTTCTACTTTACTTGTTACTAAATTGACAGAATCAATATTAAAATAATTTCAAAATAAATTTGCAATAATCATCCTATTTTCTTCACCTTAGATATTTTTTGCTATACTACTTTTATGTAATAATGAACTGATGGCTAAAGATATGTTAGCTGTGACACAGTTAATATTATGATCAATACTTTGATTAACTACCAGAACCTGATTGAATGAAGAGATTGATGGAAGAGATTGCTGCCTAGCAATAAGGCCGCCGATTGTACTATTTTTAAGATATTTTTTAAATCTTGTAACTAGTATTAATAATTTTAAAAGTGCAATAAAGTGTTATCTATCTATCTAACCTAAGACAATATTTTCAAAGAAACACAGAAATATTAACATACTTTATCGCAATGCAGTACGCATTGTAATTAAACAAAGTTTTTTGTTGCAAAGCAGAAGTTATTGCGTTTCAGGAAAAAGTAGTAAGTATTTCTACTAACCTCACCCTTAGCTTTCCTTGCATGCAATTTTCTCATGTAAAATCCGTAAGTTGATCGTATATTTGTCCATCGGTCTTTTACAGCTTGCCAGCTGAACTCATCGTTGTATTTAGCGGCGAAATTAGCGAATGTTTCGTCTCGTAAACCAATGTTGGAGTACTGTGAGTCTTTTGGATCCCAGATGTGAGGGTGATCTTCCATGTATTTGGCCAAACTTATGTTCATGTTCTTGGTCCAAAATACTTTTTCTTTCGCAAAGTCTGACACCATTTTGTGCGTTAATGTTATATTCTAGCTAAAGTATTGAATGTACTTGTTTGTATTTTCCAAAAAATACCAAGCTGTTTTCTTGTTTTGTTCTTCTGCTTCTTTAGATGGCTAATGGCTTACGTTTTTCTGTCAGTGTCAGAGCAGAGTGTGGCCAATGTACGATTTTTGAAGAATGCCCGTATATAGGGCGTTCGGATAGTCTATCGGTGCCAAAAATAACACTCACAAACGCTAAAAATGATCACACGGGCCGTTCGTTTTGGGACTTCGTGAGCAAAAATATCGTTTTCGCTCACCGTTCGGATAGCTTTGAAAACGCTACAAATGACAGAGAAAAGTGATATTTTTGACCCATGTCTTACCGTGGGATTGTTGTGATCGTTTTTTGACAACTGCTGGTTTGACAGTTATATTTGGCGCGATTGAAGAGTTTCACATATTATTATTTTATATTGGTAACTAGCAGAAGCCATTAACAAAGAAATAATATTAATATAGGTACCTACTATTTTGTTAATTTTAAAGATTTATTCCATGTTTCGTACTGAGCAAAATTGTTATAACATTGTCGGTTGTCAAAGTACGTTTTAAGCCGTTCGGATAGCATGCAGTAATTGGTGGTCAAAAATAGCAAAAGCTTCTATCCGAACGCTAATACACAAATGCCACTTTTGAAACTGCTACAAACGCAATCGAGCCAAAACGAACGCACCTAATATAAATAATAATTATCTGTTCGTTCATAAACATTGTACAGTGCACTGAGCAAGTAATATCAATTATAATATAAGTTGGCAACTTGGCACGGACCTTGTGGCTTTGCAACTCAGATTTGAAGTTAACACCAACATTTGTATTACCAACATTGCTTACATTTGTTAACATTTTTTTTTTTTTTTTCTTTTTTCCTCTAAATTGTGAGGAATTGGCGTCGCACATTGTGCATTTGCCAGAGTCATGTTTTTATTATTTGTTAACATTATTGCCAACACAATAATAGTGACATTTGTGAGTGTTGTACTAATGATTCCGTAAAATCGATTAGGTTCAATGAAATCGATTCCATTATTTTCTATATCGATTATAATGGAATCGCTTTCATTGAACCTAATCGATTTTATGTAGGTAGGTTATTAAATATATGTTAATTAAAGACCTATCCAAAGACCTATCCATACTGTGGGTTCGCGTGGATCACTGTGGCAAAACTTTAGTTTACGCTTGCCTGTATAGGTCACAAAGCGGTGATATGGACACTACCTTTCTTTTCAAGCACCTTGCTAGAGGAGCTGATAAGGTCGGTGAGCGGTACCCTTCGGCCGAGTTAGTTGTACTTGGAGATTTCAACGCTCACCATATCGAGTGGTTGGGCTCCAAAGCTACAGATCACGCCGGCCGTACTGCTCTCGATTTCGCTTTGGCGTATGGTTTCTCGCAGTTGGTCAACACACCAACCAGAATACCAGATGTCGAGAACGATACACCATCTTTATTGGATCTGATGCTGACTTCTCACCCGGATCAGTACCAGGTTACAGTTGAAGCGCCCATAGGTTCTTCTGATCACTGCCTGGTACGATCTAAGGTAGCGATCGTGCGCAACCATCGTAACGTGCCTCTCGGGAGTCGTACGGTGTGGCACTACCAGTCAGCTGATTGGGATGGACTAAGAGAATTTTTCTCGTCCTACCCTTGGAGGCAGATTTGCTTCTCCTCGGATGATCCAAACGTGTGTGCAGACTCCATCACTGACGTCGTGCTTCAGGGTATGGAATGTTACATTCCTAAATCTGTAGTGCGCGTTGGTGGTCGGAGCCGTCCATGGTTTAATAAGTCTTGCGCTGACTCATCCGGTCAGAAAAACGCTGCTTATAAAACCTGGACTGAAGCACTTGCGCGTAAAGATCCGAATACGGCCGAGTTGAATAAGAAAATGAATGCTGCCTCCAGATCCAATAAGAGGACAATCGCTAAGGCAAGGTCTGAGTACATTAGCAGAATTGGCGACCAGCTAGCAACTTTTCCCTCAGGAAGTCGTGCTTTCTGGTCTCTTGCTAAAGCTGCTGAAGGTAATTTCTGCCAGACCTCCTTACCAGCATTACGTAAGCCGGATGACTCTCTGGCCCACAGTGCTAAAGAGAAAGCCGACCTTTTGGGTACTCTCTTTGCCTCTAACTCGACTCTCGACGATAGGGACGCAACACCTCCGGTAATCCACGGATGTGCGAGTTCCATGCCAGATGTACGTTTCTCGCAGAGAGCGGTACGGAAGGAACTCTTATCCCTTGATGTGCGAAAGTCGAGCGGGCCGGATTGCATTTCAGCTATTGTCCTCAAGTCATGTGCTCCTGAGTTGACTCCGGTGTTAACGCGCCTTTTCATGCTCTCCTACTCCAAAGGATGCGTGCCGTCTTCGTGGAAGGTTGCTCTCGTACACCCTATTGCCAAAAAGGGTGACCGTACAGACCCATCCAACTACAGGCCTATAGCAATCACTTCTCTACTCTGTAAGGTGATGAAGCGTGTAGTAAACAACCAGCTCCTAGGTTACTTAGAGGATCATCAACTGATCAGTGACCGTCAATAGGGTTTCCGTCGAGGCAGATAGGCTGGTGATCTTCTGGTTTACCTCACTCACCGTTGGGCTGATGCAGTCGAGAGTATAGGAGAAGCTTTAGCTGTCAGCTTGGATATTGCTAAGGCTTTCGATCGGGTCTGGCACAGGGCACTTCTTTCGAAGTTACCATCCTACGGTCTTACCGAGGGGTTCTGCACTTGGGTCGCCAGTTTTTTATCTGGACGGAGCATTCGTGTCGTTGTCGACGGAGCTTGTTCCGATCCCATTCCGATTAATGCTGGCGTCCCTCAGGGATCAGTGTTATCGCCTACGCTATTTATTCTGCATATCAATGACATGCTACAAATCTGTAACATGCATTGCTATGCAGATGATAGCACGGGTGATGCGCAATATTCTGGCCGTGCTAATGCCCCTCGCGTCGAAGTAGAAGGAAGCAGAACTGGTCTTGTGTCTGAAGTTTTTTTTTTCTGTTTTTATCTTGCGATCAGTCTTTCAGACTATAAGCAGATGAGATGGTTTAGATGGCGTGTTGGGCGCTACTCCCAGTGGAGTCTGCCCTATTATATGTTAGTCATTCTTGGCACTGACTGTTCTGATCAAAAATATCCCGTCTTTTTTTTAATCGACGGATGCTTTCTGGGATGGTAAGCTGCCCCGCAAGTTTGTTCGGATGCTTTAGCAGTTGGGATTTGTATTTGTTACCATGTGAGTTTATCTCTTCATTCACCATCTGAATATTAAGGATTTCATGGATCTCTGTTGTTTTAATAAACCATGGCGCATTGGATATTTGTTTAAGGATATAGTTTTGTGCCCTTTGCACTTTCATTACGTTGGACGCACTGGCTGATCCCCAAAGTTGGATGCCATATGTCCAGATTGGCTTTAGTATAGTCTTGTATATGAGGACTTTGTTATCTATCGCCAGTTTTGAGTTTCTTCCGAGAAGCCAGAAAAGTCCTCTGTATTTCAGATTCAGTTCTTCTCTTTTTGTTTCGACATGTTTCCTCCATGTGAGCCTGCGGTCAAGATGCATGCCCAGATACTTCACGGACTGGTGGTGTGGGTTTTTTTTTTTGATTTTAAAATTCCTTTATTTAATAAAATTATATATATAACAATGTTCAACATACACAATTTAGAAATGCAGTTAAACAAACATTAGGTTATAAAGGTTATAGCCGTTTAGGGTGACCGGGTCACAGTCACCTTTGCAGAGCGTGAACGTAATATGCGCAGATTTGGAAACACTGGTGGCAATTCTCCATTTGGATAACCATTCTTCGGTCTCATTTAAGCTGGTTTGCAAAATGTGAGATGCTCGTGTGGGACATTTGTGCGAAGCAAGTAAGGCAGTGTCATCCGCAAAAGTGGCTATTGTGATTTCGGAGTTATGTGGCAGGTCGGAAGTAAATAGGGTGTACAATACAGGACCGAGGACCGAGCCCTGTGGTACTCCTGCCGATATTTCGTGGAAGCCCGAGGTGGATTGATTTTCTCTTACTAGAAAGATTCTGTTTGTAATGTAGGATTTTAGTACACCATAGAATGTATGTGGTAACAGGGATTTTATTTTGACAAGCAGACCCTTATGCCAGACTCTATCGAAGGCTTGTTGTATGTCAAGAAAAGCAGCTGAGCAGTATTCCTTTTTCTCAAAACATTTTCTGATCGTCCTACATACTCTATGCACCTGTTCTATGGTAGCATGTTCTTTTCTAAATCCGAATTGGTGATCTGGGACAATAGATTTCACATTGAGAGCAGGTAACATTCTGTGAAGTAGAGACTTTTCATAGAGTTTAGACATAATCGGTAGGAGACTGATTGGTCTATAAGAGGTTACATCATGTATCGGTTTACCGGGTTTATGGATCATTATTACTTGTGAAACCTTCCATATATGTGGGAAGTAGCCTACTCGTTGTTTGGCATTAAAAAGTATAGTGAGGTACACAATTGCTTTGCGAGGTAATTCTTGGAGAACTTTTTTGTCGATGAGATCGTAACCTGGGGCCTTGTTATCCATTAAGTTTATATTCCTACATATCTCCTTAGGCGTTACTAACTTCAAGGGTAGATCCATTTGGAAATCTTGATGGAGGATCATATCGATATCGGATTCATCCGCGTTTTGTCTCGGGTAAGGATAAGGAATCATTGGAACTCGTCTCTCATTGGGGACAGCAGAACCTTGTCCAATTCAACCCCAAAAAAACTCAGGCATGCGTTTTCACCGCGAAAAAGACCCCCTTCATCATCGCTCCGCAATTTCAGGGTGTTCCCCTAGAAATCGCAGAGAGTATTGGAGTTCTTGGCGTTGACATTTCTAAAGATGTCCAGTTCCGCTGTCACATCGCGAGTAAGGCTGGATTGGCTTCCAAGAAACTTGGTGTGCTTAATAAGGCAAAGCGGTACTTCACGTCGAGCCAGCGACTTCTGCTTTTTTTTTTTTCCGTAAAACAATGCTCTACAGACTCATGGTCCGTACTCTTTTTAGACTATATTTATTCTTATCCGATTACAGTTCAATACTTATTTCATACTCCATGCATCACATTATGATGACTTACAACCATGATGTTATGCGTTGTTATAGTATTTTTCCTTAAAAACTAAAGTGAGTCCATATTTTTTTTTTTTTTTCCGCCTTATTTTATTTGTTATAAACTTAATTTTAACTTACTACATAAATTCTATATAACTATGGTATGTACTACAGTTAAATTTCCTTTTAATATATATATATATATCATGCCGTTTTTTATTTGTTACAAACTTACTTTTAACTTACTATGTTAATCCTATATAAATATGATGATACTACAATGAAAGTTGGTGCTACAATTAAATACATTTATATTTGTGTGCTGTTTTGTCATTTCATTGTGTTAGGTCCCTGATGGACCCGCCACTGACCCCGGGGTCCGTTGTCTGTTAAGGATTTCCTCCACGACCTTTTCGTTGCGGTCCTTCAATGCCATTTTGAGGTTGTGGTTGGTGATTTCCTCTTTCGTCGCTTTTTCTGCCCACCGCACAAATTCGCCGATGGTGTCACCATCTTCTGCTGCGCGACTTCTGCTTTATAAAGCACAAGTTCGCCCTCACATGGAGTACTGCTCTCACCTCTGGAAAGGCGCACCAAAGTACCAACTCCAGTCTATCGATGCTATTCAGCGTCGAGCGGTAAGAATTGTCGACGACCCCGAGCTCTCTGACCGCCTTGAGCCACTGAGCCTCCGTAGAGACATCGGTTCGCTCTGTATACTCTACAGGCTCTATAACGGGGAATGCTCCCAAGAGCTGTTTGAGCTTGTACCGGCATCGCGATTCTATCATCGTTCCTCGCGTCACCGGTTAAAAGCTCACCCACACATAATAGAGTCCTGGAAGTCTCACACAGCTCGATTTATGCGCTCCTTCTTACCGCATACTTGCAAAATGTGGAATGATCTTCCATCTAGCGTTTTTCCGCAGGGCTACAGTATGGATTTCTTCAAAAAAGGTGTAAAAAGAGTCTTACAGGGTCGGCAACGCATTGGTGACGCCCCTGGTGTTGCAAATGTCCATAGGCGACGGTAACCGCTTACCATCAGGTGGGCCGTCTGCTTGTTTGCAAACCCATTAAATAAAAAAAAAAAAAAAAATATTTCATAAAGATGTATTTATTTAATCAAAATATATTATAGTGCGATAAATCTTCGCTAGTATCGAAAAACGTATTATTGAGGCCTGTATACATAGTCCCAAAGTATTTTGTATATAAGCACAAGAACATCTTTACAATATATATTTTTTAATATTTCATTGTACATAAAATTAACAGTTTTTAATGTATAATATCTAGAATAATATCTAGAAATGACTCAATCAATAAAGTAGTATTTTGGTTGCTTACATCACGTTTGCTTCGTTTGGCCCCATTTGCCACGTCGTCACGTTCAGAACTGCGCTTGGTTCTGCCACGTTTCTGGTGCTGGTGGCCTCAACAATCGCTGTCAAGTCTGCTGTTGCGCCGGCCCCGTGGTCGGCTTGAGCTGCGACTACGCGACTCACTCGTTTGTTCGCTGCGGCGTTCCTTGCTGCGCCTGCTGCGATGCTCGTCCGGGTTCTCATCACTGCAGTCGCTACGATCACGCCGCTTGGTGCGACGTTTCGAAGTAATGCTGCGTCGGTGCTTGCTCCGGCCACGCATTTTGCATCGATCACCAACCTCGCCTCTGCTATCTCGGCAACGCGACGGTGTTCGAGAACGCTCAGGTTCCATCGATATACTGAAGAAGACAAAAAAAACGCATCATTCCCTTTTTATTGGTATGTTAAGGCCGAAGCTTAGTATTTATGTGAAAGTTTAAAAGAGGGATCACTAACATTGTCAGGGAGTGCCTTAACCAAATGCCAACAATAATATTGTTAGGTAGGTGAAGGTTTAACACAACGTAATTATTATTTAAAAGTAAATTCTAATCACCCAACCTCAATACTGGGGAGTACCCCGGCCAAATGCTGTTGTGATCATAGAACGAGTAATAGCTATTTATCAACATTATCAGGGAGTGCCCTGACCAAATGTTAACAAATCTCAATCATACTAATAGGTTATCGAATAAGTAGGTAGGTATTTTACAACCAATCAATTCTAACCACACAACCTCATTACCGGGGAGTACCCCGGCCGAATGTTGTTGTGATCGTAGAAAGACTAGAGTTCTTTATCAACATTATCAGGGAGTGCCCTGACCAAATGTTAACAAATCTCAATCATACTAAAAGGTTATCGAATAAGTAGGTAGGTATTTTACAACCAATCAATTCTAACCACACAACCTCATTACCGGGGAGTACCCCGGCCGAATGTTGTTGTGATCGTAGAAAGACTAGAGTTCTTTATCAACATTGTCAGGGAGTGCCCTGACCAAATGTTAACAAATCACATCCATACAATTCTAAACTATCGTTATTAATATTTTTATTTAATTTTTCAATCACTGTGGGCAAGTGGACGACTACAAGTAACGGACATAAGTAAAAGAAAGAAAAGAAAAAAAAATACATCTATTTTCTTACCTTGTCGTAATCCCACTTCTGAGTTGTGAGATACCTCAGAAAAACAGCAGGTCCCAGACAATAAATACTTTTATTTATCAAATTATTAACTCAGAACATAAATCAGAATCAAATCGGCTTATCACAATTTCACAGAACTGGATTAAGATATTATTCAAACTTTCAATTATATGATCAACGGTCGATCCGGCAGAGATTTAACTTATATAACCGCTCGAGATGGCTGTCAGCGATCGAATGGCTCGAATGCCCGAGGCCCGAGCCCTCCCTGTCTTATCGCCACTACGGTTAGTAGGGGGGGAGTATGGTGTTGCCAGCTCTTAAACAATGTTGCTAGTATAATTTACACAATACTACTATATTTTGTAACACCTGTATCAAGAACTGGAGCTATTAAATCTGCAGATGAAGTTTCATTATAATTTTATTTGGAAAGGGCGAATCGCTCAATCTCATATTAGTCTCAGACATTGTTTAAAAAAGGTTTTCAACAATATATTATGAACCTCTGAAAAAGAAAGTTATATAAATACAGGCGAGATGTTGATAACAGTATCTATGTTAAGTTTCGTAGCATAGTAAAACATTCCGCATGATGGGTTATGTTCGGACCGATCAACTTATCGGGCAGTTTTCGAACGCACCCCTTTGCTAGTCGTCTATTTTTGATCTATGGATTTTTGTTTGTGAAAATAACTTGAAGTTTTTGCTAATCATTCTCTTGTAAATTTTGACGTAATTAAAAGAACTCGGATTTTTGATTTTGTATTTAAAATTTGTATTTTTGTTGCTTTGCGCGTATTTGTTTTATAGTATATTTGTTCTACGCGTCGATCGATACAATCTATAAATTTGTAAATAGTTTGTGATAGTGCTGTGTCCTGAAATTGGAATCTCAAAGGACTCAGGATTTTGTGAAGAGCCTCGCCCACACGTGAGTAAAAACCTATACTAATCTATCGGCCGATTTGATTAGTTAGGTAGCTCTAGTGGGATCGCTGACGCGAATTCCTCCCTTTATAAGTTGCATGTAAGTGGTTATTGTTGTCACTTAATTACGTGTATTTTTCACCTTGTCCTTTTCAGCCCGGCGAATCGCCGGTTGTTAAGTATTCAAAACAGATTGTCCAGGCGAAAGGCGCCTCTGCTAAACAATCCCTGCCTGGGCAATCTGGAATCTTATGATCACCAGCATCTAATATAGTATTTCCCAATTTATTGACAGTATTAAAATTTATATATACGCATACCCCTGAAATTATAAAAAATCGGTACTATAAAGGTATTGATACTTACCTTGATGACACTAAACTTACTTTACGTTACGTAAATATTTCTAATTTATATACAAATATATGTAACTATAGCGATTTGGATGATAACACATACTAACAATAAAAACCAAGCGATTATTAGCTCTGAAACAATAATTACAATAATTTACTTTCAGTATCTTATTTTCATCAACTTACCGGTTATAGATCTCATGGAATCTATTGTAAAAACATATTTATTTGTGTTTCGACACCACACACTTCACATTTTCTTCGCGATTTCCGTATTGTATTAATGTTTACAATATATTAACATTTATTGAAATAAAATGTATCTGAGGTGATATATTTACAAAGCGCCATGATATACAATATGAAATGGAGAAATGTAATATACCGGAATTAATATGATTAGTCTATAGCCATGACAGTCCAGTTGAGTTGTCAAGGTGACAATGACATCGTATTTGGTAATTTTGGAGAGAAATCGGTGCATTTGGGGGGCAATTCTCAAAATTGGGATAAGTTTATCGATTCTCGATATTTATCCCCTGTCACCTATAGACTATTAATATCCCAAAAATATCGACTTTTCACAAAAATGCTATTCTCGCGAGTGGTATATGTAAAAATATGTCCACAAATGAACTTGTGTTCATGTGTATAGAAAGTATAATGATAATCCCGATATCGCAATGTTGCGTGTCGATCGCTAGGGCTTGATATTTATCGATAGTGATATTGCGAGAATAACACAAAACTACACGACTCGATATTCGCCATGTTTTCTCGATATTTATCTACTATGATATTCATATCACTGCACGAGAATCGCCGTCCTGCAATACTTTTCCTTATTTGAAGGTTGATGACGCGGGACTGGCTCAGTGGTTCACAAACAAATGAACTCTTTACGCTAAAGGCACGTCTCATAGGGTGCGGACCATTTGAAGTTAAATTCGCCAAAAACGCTAAAAACGATCACACTCCCAAAAAGTTGTGCCACATGGGTCTTGGCGTTATTTTCGCCAAAAACGCTACATCCAATGTCAAAAGTGACAGAAGTGGCAAATGTTAGTGGCATTCTTAGCGTTCTTATCCTAAATGGTACAGGGGTTACAAACGATCACAGTTATCACAAACAGAGACGCAGAATGTGATCAAAATTATCGAAAATAACGTTATTAGCGTCAAATGGAATATACCCTTAGACATAGTTATTTACTTTATGCGAGTCTCCCATGCGTCCATAGATCAGATAGAATACATTTAAAGTGCATTCGTTTTATAATAAATTCTATCTGATCTATGCACGCGTCTCCCCTTTGAGTGAGTTTAATCCATGGAAGTAATAAGTACTACGTACAATTACAGGAATGAGCATATCTGTCTTGTCTATCTTGCAACTAAAAATAAAAAAAAAAAAACCTTATGCTAAGGTCGTAAGAGTCTTGTTGCGCGCAAAATGAAAATGAAGCCAAGTGAGAGAGCAACCACTGAACCCTGTGTCCCGTTCTAACAGTGACTTAGAGTTGCCAGAGTTAAGTTGATTTCAATCATTTCGTTGTTTGTAGAAAAATATGCGACTGATGTAATGTAAAGAAGTAAAAACATTAACTGCTAAAGTTTTTCTAAATATATTTAATAATTCATTACCAACATATTATTATATATGGATAGTCATGCCCCGACTATCCAATCCTAGTTCAAGAACAAATAACTTAAATACCTACACGTATTTTATATTCCTTGCTCTATTAAAATAACTTTGTTTCAATTTCAGATTTCGTAAAGATTCTAATGTTAAGAATATGGATAAATATTATAATTTAAGGAATAAGCTGGGTTTGCGGCAGAAACTTCACAAGACTGTTTTATTTAGCAATGTATGATTTAGAGTTAAACTTAAATGTTAACTTATTTTTTTTTCTTACCTTATTAATTAAATATACCACAATAGGTAGCTTATCGTAATTTTATCTCAGTCCAGCTGCATGTCGTGTCCCACAAGGACCAGTAGATTAGTACCTACCTATATGACGGGAGTGTGAAAAGCAAGCAAAAACAGGAAATGTATAGTGCAAAGGGTAAGTTTATCATTAGCATATTCGATTAAAATCCATCTGAAGCAATGATCTGCTCACGTCAGATCACAAATATATTTTTTATAATTATTGTCTTTAAATCATATTTCAATATAGTCACCATCGCCAGAGAGGGTTAAGAGGTATAGTTACTGAGCTCTCGTTCGGCTTCAAACAATAACGGGCTGCACATGGGGCATCGGGTTAGTATTTCCATCCCGATCGCGATTTAATACGGCGCATACTGCCCGGCCTAATAATACTCGACCAGTAACTCGAGTACCTATACAATTAATGTAGAATGTATTTCATTTATCAGGCGCCAAGTCTGGTATTTGCATGTTAATATTCAGCATAGATTCAGTCCGAGCCGATTGCGCTTAGAATCGGTAGTCTGCTGACCCCATGTATGAATATGAATCTATGATGAATTTAGCAATAGATAGTAGCTAAGTCAGAATCCTCAGAAAACTATTTCTTTAAATAAACACACGCGCCTATTTTTTTATTTTTTTTAGTTGTGGTAAGCAAGCATTTGACCACAGTCTCACCTGATGGAAAGTGACGACGCGGTCGATGGTGGAGCATGCTTGCCTAGCAAATAATAATAGATTATTGCTAACTATTATAATCGCTTAGTTTTTCATTAAAATAAACTGAAATATTAAATTTCATAATATAAATTGAAATACCGGCAAACGTATTGCATTTGCCAATATTTAAAAAAATAAAAGACCAGAGTCGGCCGATCAACATTTGGTATGCTGGGATTGATTTTGTTGTATCTTATCACTGAGCGAGTTATACTAGGTAAATTATAATCTCATAGTGCAAATACCTAATTATGCGTTAAATAATCACAGAATTTATATGTACACACCATATTTTTTGCAACATTTCGCTATAATTATGTGCACCGTCTAAGAACTCACGAAACAAGTTTTGAACAATGTTAACAAAACTTATTTTCCATGCACACGTACAGGAACTCATTGCTGGAACAAATTCAAGATATTATTGATAACTCAACATGTTGGTCAACAATACGAGTAGTATCCACGACACCATTGATTTTACTTATGAAGAATCGTGACTACATGTCATATAGTAAGCATCAGTTATGATCAGTTCAATTAACGTATTAGTATAACTGTATTGATAGTGCATGAAACTGTGCTCATAAGACGGAAACAGGCTCATTACTATTACGTATAATTTATTTTTCTATGTACATTAATCCATGTGGATTATCGGGCTGCGAGATGTCATACCGGTATGATATTGGCCGACCATGGACCTACCGGCCTGATAATTGATATCCGCATTTATGTTTTAATATTTTATTTGCTTTAACTCATGCTCTACGGATTACATAAGGTACTTGTACAGTAGGCCCAGTAAAGATTGGAAGGTAGGCTAGTGATCAATCGTCAGAGTTTTCATGGTCTCAGGGCCTTACCAGTGGTCACCTATTTAACTTTTTTTTTTTTTATGATTGATAGGTTAACCTTTGACCACTATCTCACCTGATGGTAAGTGATGATGTGGTCGAAGATGTTGTTCAGGCTAACCTAGAAGTACTGGCTCTCAAGGACAGCTGCCGGAACACACCGTTAGATGCTTGGCGACAGATTTAAAAACCCCTTGAGATTTGAGTTATGACTTCATGTCATGTTAGTTCAATTGGTTAGAGCATACCGCGGCTCAAGGGGTGGATCGACGCGGGTTCGAACCCGCACATGACTTAAATTTTTCCTATCGTGTATTTGTGGTTTTGTAATGTAATCCGCATAGCAGGCGTTATTGCAAACATAACAATATTAAAATTATAAGGTTGCGTCCATCATTTACAAGTATAAAACCAATTGCAAAACAGGTCTTGTTTGTAGTACAACGTAGTGGTACTATAGATGTCGCTCCATTACAATACGATGGTTTAAGAACGATAGGAAAGATTTGAGTTATGACTTCATGTCATGTTAGTTCAATTGGTTAGAACATACCCCGGCTCAAGGGGTGGATGGACGCGGATTCGAACCCGCACATGACTTAAATTTTTCCTATCGTGTATTCGAAGCATATTTTTTTATCACACAGTAGTGTACAGCTATATTATTACTATCTTTACATATAGCTTGCTACAATGCCCGTACCCTGATGAGTTTGCTCACTCTCCATGCTTTGCATTATAGCCTTATGGTTATGGGTAAAATATTCACTGGTTGCTGTGTTTTACAAAACACAGACACCATTTGTAGCTTATCACTTGTGTAAAAATAAAACACTTTAGATACAACATAACAACTCTTTATTCCATACGCAAAAACTGCACAAAGGATGAAACACACTATTGTTTAATGGAAATAAAACTTTTAGTTAGTTTACCATTAATATCTCTACAATTACTCACTACATACAAAAGTTTCGATACATATTTATTTATATTTAAGAATAAAATAATGTGATTATGTGCTTGGCGCACATAAAAACAAAATTTTTTTGAAGCGCTCGTAGCGAAGTTTACTTAGCTGTTCTCAACCGATCAGCAAAAGTTAAGCAACGTCACGTGCGGTCATGAGTTGGATGGGTGGCCGCTAGTGACATTACTACTGAGCGTTTCCGTGCTTCGGAGGGCACGTTCAGCCGTCGGTCCCGGTTGTTGTCTTAGGATGGCAGTCGTTATAGCATGGTGGTAGGGCATTTTGCAAATGCCCGCCTGGCTAGCTACCACCCTCAAGTAGAAAATCTGTTGCCAAGCACCTAACGGTGTGTTCCGGCAGCTGTCCTTGAGAGCCAGTACTTCTAGGTTAGCCTGAACAACATCTTCGACCACATCATCACTTACCATCAGGTGAGATAGTGGTCAAAGGCTAACTAATCAGGCATAAAAAAAAACTAGATTTTATTTATAATTACAATGTATACGAAGATCACAATAAGATTAACTAAACAAGTAATATAATGCATTGTAAGGTTTTATATTATACAATAGATTTCATAACAAATAATGTTCATTTGGAATCGAATCAAATATTTTCATGATAAGCTTATAGGATGAAGAGGACTGCCCGCAGTACTCACAGTATGACAGAACATGTACTTGGAAGTACTGCAGACAAAGAAATCCATTGGTATACCTGTGGAAAGAAATATAATTTGTATACTAATCGTTAACTATCAATCTTTTTTGGTAATTTTTAGATATTGAATAAATCTGTTACTTCTATGTTTGGGAACAGATGTTGTGATCTTATTGCTCTTGTATATTAAAAGTATTTACATTTGTGCCCAGCCCACTCCCCATGCCAAGATTGATAGGGTAGCCTTTTACCACTATATGCCCTGATGGTATTTGATGATGTGGTGTGTGTTTCGATGCTGTTCAGGTTAACTTTTAGTTACTGGCTCTCAAGGACTACTGCTGGAATACACCGTTAGGCACTTGGAACCAGATTAAATCTGGAAAAAAATTCTACTTGAGGGTGATAGCTAGCCAAGCCGGGATTCACAAAATGCCTTATCACCATTCATCAAGCAATTTTTTTTATTGCTGATTTGTAAGCCTTTGACCACAATCTCACTTGTGAGTAAGTGATGAACCACATCATCGAAGGTGTTAACAGGTTTAACCTAGAATTACTGGCTATCCAGGACAGCTGCCGTTACATTTTGGCTGGTCGCTAGCCAGGCGGGCATTCGCAAAATGCCCTTCCACCATGCGGTGAAGCTCAAGGTCGCGGCGGGATTCGAACCATGGACCTGCTGCGGGGCAGTCCATAGCCAATGCCACTGAGCTTTCACTGCTTCAATATATATCTTTTCGCTTGCCATCCCTGTCTTTTTTGGTCCAACTATATCCATAGGGATATAGTTGGACCAAAAAAGACTATGTTTATATCCAACACACTCCTATCATTATTTATGTAAATAACCTATTATGAGCTTTGTTTCATTGTAATCCTTTCGTTAGTAGACACAATAAAAACAATAATGTACCAACTATTTTAAAACTTGTCTGACAAAGTGTAGATATTTACATGGACATGTAAATATCTACTAAAGCTCATAATAGGTTATTTACATAAATAATGATAGGAGTGTGTTGGATATAAACATAGTCTTTTTTGGTTAAACCTGTTAACACCTTCGATGATGTGGTTCATCACTTACTCACAAGTGAGATTGTGGTCAAAGGCTTACAAATCAGCAATAAAAAAAATTGCTTGATGAATGGTGATAAGGCATTTTGTGAATCCCGGCTTGGCTAGCTATCACCCTCAAGTAGAATTTTTTTCCAGATTTAATCTGGTTCCAAGTGCCTAACGGTGTATTCCAGCAGTAGTCCTTGAGAGCCAGTAACTAAAAGTTAACCTGAACAGCATCGAAACACACACCACATCATCAAATACCATCAGGGCATATAGTGGTAAAAGGCTACCCTATCAATCTTGGCATGGGGAGTGGGCTGGGCACAAATGTAAATACTTTTAATATACAAGAGCAATAAGATCACAACATCTGTTCCCAAACATAGAAGTAACAGATTTATTCAATATCTAAAAATTACCAAAAAAGATTGATAGTTAACGATTAGTATACAAATTATATTTCTTTCCACAGGTATACCGATGGATTTCTTTGTCTGCAGTACTTCCAAGTACATGTTCTGTCATACTGTGAGTACTGCGGGCAGTCCTCTTCATCCTATAAGCTTATCATCTAAATATTTGATTCGATTCCAAATGAACATTATTTGTTATGAAATCTATTGTATAATATAAAACCTTACAATGCATTATATTACTTGTTTAGTTAATCTTATTGTGATCTTCGTATACATTGTAATTATAAATAAAATCTAGTTTTTTTTTATGCCTGATTAGTTAGCCTTTGACCACTATCTCACCTGATGGTAAGTGATGATGTGGTCGAAGATGTTGTTCAAGCTAACCTAGAAGTACTGGCTCTCAAGGACAGCTGCCGGAACACACCGTTAGGTGCTTGGCAACAGATTTTCTACTTGAGGGTGGTAGCTAGCCAGGCGGGCATTCGCAAAATGCCCTACCACCATGCTATAACGACTGCCATCCTAAGACAACAACCGGGACCGACGGCTGAACGTGCCCTCCGAAGCACGGAAACGCTCAGTAGTAATGTCACTAGCGGCCACCCATCCAACTCATGACCGCACGCGACGTTGCTTAACTTTTGCTGATCGGTTGAGAACAGCTAAGTAAACTTCGCTACGAGCGCTTCAAAAAATTTTAGTTTTTATGTGCGCCAAGCACATAATCACATTATTTTATTCTTAAATATAAATAAATATGTATCGAAACTTTTGTATGTAGTGAGTAATTGTAGAGATATTAATGGTAAACTAACTAAAAGTTTTATTTCCATTAAACAATAGTGTGTTTCATACTTTGTGCAGTTTTTGCGTATGGAATAAAGAGTTGTTATGTTGTATCTAAAGTGTTTTATTTTTACACAAGTGATAAGCGACAAATGGTGTCTGTGTTTTGTAAAACACAGCAACCAGTGAATATTTTACCCATAACCATAAGGCTATAATGCAAAGCATGGAGAGTGAGCAAACTCATCAGGGTACGGGCATTGTAGCAAGCTATATGTAAAGATAGTAATAATATAGCTGTACACTACTGTGTGATAAAAAAATATGCTTCGAATACACGATAGGAAAAATTTAAGTCATGTGCGGGTTCGAATCCGCGTCCATCCACCCCTTGAGCCGGGGTATGTTCTAACCAATTGAACTAACATGACATGAAGTCATAACTCAAATCTTTCCTATCGTTCTTAAACCATCGTATTGTAATGGAGCGACATCTATAGTACCACTACGTTGTACTACAAACAAGACCTGTTTTGCAATTGGTTTTATACTTGTAAATGATGGACGCAACCTTATAATTTTAATATTGTTATGTTTGCAATAACGCCTGCTATGCGGATTACATTACAAAACCACAAATACACGATAGGAAAAATTTAAGTCATGTGCGGGTTCGAACCCGCGTCCATCCACCCCTTGAGCCGGGGTATGTTCTAACCAATTGAACTAACATGACATGAAATCATAACTCAAATATTTCCTATCGTTCTTAAACCATCGTATTGGGATGGAGCGACATCTATAGTACCACTACGTTGTACTACAAACAAGACCAGTTTTGCAATTGGTTTTATACTTGTAAATGACGCAACCTTATAATTTTAATATTGTTATGTTTGCAATAACGCCTGCTATGCGGATTACATTACAAAACCACAAATACACGATAGGAAAAATTTAAGTCATGTGCGGGTTCGAACCCGCACATGACTTAAATATGCTCTAACCAATTGAACTAACATGACATGAAGTCATAACTCAAATCTCAAGGGGTGGATGGACGCGGGTTCGAACCCGCACATGACTTAAATTTTTCCTATCGTGTATTTGAGGTTTTGTAATGTAATCCGCATAGCAGGCGTTATTGCAAACATAACAATATTAAAAATATGCTTCGATCTATTGTGTACGGAATATGCATCACATATTAGTAGTGATTTGAGCGGAGGCTTGCCTAGTTTACTAGCTTAAACAACATTATCTGTAATCACTAGTTAAATAGGTGACCACTGGTAAGGCCCTGAGACCACGAAAACTCTGACGATTGATCACTAGCCTACCTTCCAATCTTTACTGGGCCTACTGTACAAGTACCTTATGTAATCCGCAGAGCATGAGTTAAAGCAAATAAAATATTAAAACATAAATGCGGCTATCAATTATCAGGCCGGTAGGTCCATGGTCGGCCAATATCATACCGGTATGACATCTCGCAGCCCGATAATCCACATGGATTAATGTACATACATTACTGGATGCCAGTTCTTGGGTCGCCAATTATTTGGGCGGTAAATCACGAATTGGTGACTACTCGCTGTGTATTCCGCTCGGTATGTTTTTATTCAATCAAAGATATGGCATCCCAATAGTACTAGGCGTGATAACTCCTGCACATGGACGTGAAATACTTGGTCGCCAATTAGAGGCCGCTAAATCTCCGGTTGGCAGTTATCATGGTCGGGTCATATCATCTCCTTGTACTGTACTGTATACAAAGACCTTATACTTACAACCTTTGGTAGTATAAGGTTTCCGGTAAAATAATTTTCACTTTGGTATAATGTCTTTGACTGTAGCTGAAGTACCTACATAAATAATATTATGTAGGTAGATATTATCAATTTATTTTTGCACCGCAAGATGTCTACGACAAGTTATTTCACAGTTTTGAGTGTTGAAGTCGTTCCGTTTTGAGGTACAATTTTTTTTTCATTCTTTTTAGTAACCCTTGCTACTTAGGGGGTCAATTGTCATTCACTGTCAATGACTATACCATCAATATAGGAAAACACGTTTAAGTTATTGGAGTGCAACTCAAAAACGGCTTGACCGATTTTGAAGAAATGGGACACCACGGGAAGCACCAGCTTTAAAATGTAAAAAGAATCATCGAAATCGGTTTACCCAGTCGAAAGTTCCGAGGTGTTTCAGTCGAATTGAGAACCTCCCCCTTTTTTAAGTCAGTTAAAAAGTGTGCCGAGGGAGAGGCTCTAACTGACCGCATTGTCTCTGTTCTCACAAGGATGACAGAAAAATATTTTTAAGGTATACATTCTAGTTGACAGCTCATTTAGTTAGAACTGCCGTTTCTACGCTGTGCGCTGTGCAGGAAAGGTTGCGCGTCTGTCGTAATCGGCTTTACCCAATAAGAGTGAAAGCATTTGTATCAATGTCCAATTTTGCATCCTTAATTCATCAACGGTGATTTGAACCGTGGCTTTCTTGCGGTCTGCCATTTCTGTTGGGAATCAGAAATGGTAATGGTAATTCAGAAGGAATCATAATTTGTTAGCTCGTCTATCTACTATCGAGGTCAGTACGGAAGGTCAATCAATGACCCGCGATGAATGGATAATATCTGATATTTGTGCTAGAATGCTGAATTAGACGACACCAGTGATGGCAGTTTTACATAAGCAGCATTATTATGCAGAGCTAAAATATTTTTCGGGCCAGAAACCACAAATCACAATTCTTCCTAATGCGAGATGCCTAGAATGATATACTGAGGGCATTTGAAATAAAACTACAGCAATATCACTATCATCACCATTACTACATAGTATAAAACAAAGTCACTTCGCCCTATCAGTCTGTCCCTATGCATGCTTAGATCTTTAAAACTACGGAACGGATTTTGATGCGGTTTTTTTTAAGATAGAGTGATTCAAGGGGAAGGTTTACTTGTATAAGACATGCATAATATAGTAGACAAACACTGATAATTTTATAGGTTTCTAATGTGATGTAGTAAATAAACACATTTTTTGCGCTTAAATTGCCAAAGTAGCTGAACCCTACAAGATAGATCAAAATAATGTACTACAATATTGTACACCATAAAAAAGTCTACAAAAAGTCCGCGATGGTATATGTCTACTCGTATCTCTTAGGCATAACCCACAATAACCATTACTTTTTATTTATTATACTTTACTTTTTACGAAAAACAATGGCCTAATTACGAAGCGATTTTAATCAATACAGCATTAAGCCTTAGGTATCAAATGAAGTACTTTAAATATATTGTGCATTTTATATAGATCAATATGGCTCATTACAGCATGTTATTAAAATGAATAGTTTCGAAGATATTACAGATTATTTAGTATCAGCATTGCAACCATGCGAAGTCATAGCTAGTATTCCATATAAGTACTGTACGCGAGATTAGTCTAAACTGCTATGTTTCCAAAAGGTTTCCAAGTGGAATCTACTCTCACTACTCCCACCGGAAAGTGAAGTCAGTTTAGCTACTAGAATAAATTGGAAATGGAAGTGGAGTCGAGTCAATTGACTACAACGTTAACATCAGTAATGCTTAGTGGAAGTAAAATAAATTATAACAATACATCGCTGACGGAAATAGTCATTGACTTGGGAACAAATAATAAATTACATCTAAAAAGTGGAGAATTAATTATAAAATAATACTTAATGATTAGTTATTAACTAATTAACATAATAGCTAACAGTAGTAACTACACAGCCTACAATAAGATACCTACTAACCTTCGTTTTCCGCTTTAAAAGAAGTATGGATTAGTACTTACTATTCAGAAATGTTGTGTATACTTAGGTATTGTAAGAAATTTGTGGTCCTAAAAACACACACAAACACATCTTCTTGTACACGCACCTTCTCTTACAAACAAACACACACACACCAAACACACCCATACATTAATTTGAGATTTCATCGAAAAAAGTACAATTAGTATGTTGAAAATGTTATGAACATTTTCAACATACTAATTGTTATTGGCTACGAAGCTGTGTGGTATACTTTCTTAAATTTATATCCTTATCTTAAAGAAACTTTTTATCAAGTTGTACTATAAATGTCGCTCCATCGCAATATGATGGTTAAAGAACGATAGGAAAGATTTGAGTTATGACGTCATGTTATGTTAGCTCACTTGGTTAGAGCGTACCCCGGCTAAAGGGGTGCATGGACGCGGGTTCGAATCCCGCACATGACTTAAATGTTTCCTTTCGTATATTTGTAATTTTGTAACTTTTTATCACATCATATCCCACTTAATTACATAATTTTTGTCACTTCACATATTATTCATATGGCGTTTGAGTTTCACTATAGTTATTTTTTTCATGAGTTATAATAGAGCTTGTGAATTCTGTCAAAAAGGGTTTGATTCTCATTGATCACTGATTTTTTTTTAAACTAACCGCAAATGCAGAGCGTTGTGGTGGTCTGATGATAGTGAGTTACGAAATGGGAGCCAAGGATACCTATTCTCTCTATATATATATATCTTTTTAAAATGTTGGCATCATACAAGCTTAGATAATGACGATATCAATCGGTATTATGCTTAAGTCTGGACCTAACATCTCAAATAAGGACGTGATCACCCTACAACGTTTGTATGGAGAAGTGACCGGCCAGTTCAACCTTAAATGAGAACCTTATAACTAGCCGTGGTTCTCATATTGCTGTGATAACCTCGTAAAGACAGAATCGAAATAAGCAAAATTAATCAAAACGTAGTAAAAAAGGAAATTTTGAAGTAAAAGTGTACCATACCGTATATATGTTAAATCTCTTTTAGCTTTTAAATGTGTATTTGAACAGGGAAACTAATAATTACATAGATATTGCTATTTTATTGCAGTGATAATATATAACCATAAAATTATGCATACTAATTACTGGAAAAGAGGAACATAAAATATGTTTCTTTGAGTCAATAACTCAATGATTTATGATTGTTACGATATGAAAAAGATATTATAATAGTAGATTATGATACAAGTGAGCTAATTTGCTCATTATACACAAGGCTGTGTGTTGCAGCCCGAGCCGTAGGCGAGGGCGTAAATCAGCAGAGTGTATAATGAGCAAGTTGCTCACGAGTTTCATACGCACTTTTTCAACACCCTTGCAAGGAAAAAAAATGCGAATTGCGATACAAACAACATACGAAAATTATGGAAAACAGCGCGCAAGTTTTTTTTTTTTTCGCGCGGTAAATTTGTGGTCGTTTATTACATATAAACCTCTTTGATGTTACAAATCTGTATTACCCGGTTAAATTGAAAATGCTCTGTTTACTCGCATATAATTTGCAGTTAGGTACTAACTTAACTTTGTCGGGATAATTCTATTACGCACTAGTGTATAATATTATTATGCACGAGGGTGTTATAGTTCGGTTTATAGCCCTAAGAACGATATAATAAAGAACACTTTACGAGCAAGGGTGTTGAAAAAACTTTTATTTTACTTTCATTGATAACCTCGTACATTAGAATTATGGAGCAGAAATTTGCTTAGAAACCTCTTTTGGAACTAAAGAAGAGGAAATCCAGTATATTTAGGATAATTATATTAAATATTGCATTGTAGCATCTAAAACCTTATTAATTTTGGTCAATTATACACCAAATACGAACCATTATGTCTTCAAAAAAAAATTTTTTTTTCAAAAAAAACACCAAACGTTTTTTTCTGCATCCTGAAATATTAGCTCCAAAGCATTTACAAGCTATTTATTCTACGACGACGATATGGCGTAAACCTTTTCTACAGCATTTCGTTAAATCTTAATTAACATTCAAATTTATGACGCAATTTTTCATGCATTTAAATTCAAAATGATTTTAACTTTTTTAGTTGTCAATTTGACGATAACATTTACAACTTGAAACTTTGCAATGAAATGTTTGAGAATATTATTATATATCAATTCTTATATTATAAATATTTTTTTGTATCCAAATATCCCCAAGATGCCTTAAGTTATTACTTTCAAAGTGGGCAAATTTCGAATCCACGGTCGATATGCTTTGGATACTTATTAATGGCGAAAATCGTTGAGTATTAAAATATATAAAATCTAAGCAATACAGAATATCTGAGATATATGTATAGTTGTTCTATCTTTGATATTCAGTGGCATTCGGAGTTCATTAAAACCATAGAATAAAGTAAAGTTACTGCACATAAATTTACGCTCAACTCCCGCGCACGCTCCGCACGAACGGTAAATCTGCGGCAGAACGAGCGCGGCAGTCGTCGCAGCGGCCTTAACCGCCATGGGTCGTTCCCTCGGTACCTTTACCGCGTATTCGCGCCCATTCGGGCTAAAAAACGTCAGATTCGCTACAACTGGTTGCCCTTTCACAAAACGGCAGCAATCACAAGTTGCTCCCACTGTAGAGCTCAGCGAAGAGATCTTCGCGAACGCTAAACCTTATTCCGACGTCCCAGGTCCCAAACCCATTCCCATTCTTGGAAACACTTGGCGTATGGTCCCTATCATCGGCCAGTTCGACATATCTGAATTCGCGAAAGTGACCAAGCATTTTCTGGATAGGTACGGAAGGATTGTCCGCTTGGGTGGATTGATTGGGAGACCAGATCTGCTCTTTGTGTACGATGCGGATGAAATTGAGAGGATGTACAGAAGAGAGGGCCCTACTCCCTTCAGGCCTGCTATGCCGTGCTTGGTGAAATACAAATCTGAGGTCAGGAAGGACTTCTTCGGAGAATTGCCCGGTGTCGTTGGAGTGTGAGTAAATAATCTCTTATTATAATTTTAATAGAAGCGTAAGGTGATTTGCGGCATACATATTAAATAATAACAAACATTTAAGAAAACATAATATAATTATAGTAACACATTTCAAAAAATAAATCAACTACTTTCATAATATATTTGTTATTATTTAATGTACTTTTATATACGTATAATAGTTAACGGATGTAAGGTTTTAATGGGATTGTGACAGAGCAGGCACAGGAACACCTGATGTTAAGCGGTAACCTCTGCGTATAACGGTTCCACCAGTTTTACCTAACCCTTGTGTCACTAATAATTTACTGATTATTTGCCGGCATTCCTACTTTATGACTTCTTCTATAAAAAAATATTGGTTTGTTAAATGTCATTTTTATACAAAAGAATAGAACGGATGCAATTACCGAAGTCAAGGCAAAATTCACGTTTATCTCGTTTACTAAAATGTTACCCCGTTTTTAGTTCAAGGATCGTTGTGCAAGATTATAATATTTGAATGTAAACTTTGTGCATGTTTACTATTAAGGGCATATGCAAGCATGCATCTGAATTATTAATCAGAATACATCGTTTAATTAAGTAAGTTCTTCAAATAACAATATCTGGTACCACGTGTCCTATGAACATTTTAAGAGTATGTCCTAGTCATATTTTCGTGTAAGTGTCCCTAGAGCATCAACCAATAACTATCGAATATTCCGCTACATAGTAAGAAATATGTAACATATTCCCTCCTCAAAAACCCGGCAACGCAGCCTCGATACCTCTGGTGTTGAGGACGTTCGTGGGCGACGGTGATCATCAGGTGAGTCGGCTGGTCGTTTGCCCTACTACCCATAATAAAAAAAATAATGTGGTGTAGCTACATTGATATATTATTCTATATCTACGAATAAATAATTATTCGATGTTTTAAATACTATCATAAATTCCATAATTTTCCACCCACAGCAAGGTTAAAGTACTCATAAGTATTCTTTCTTTCGATCACTCATGTTCCTTTCAAGGATAATGAAATATCAACAGAGCCTCTCTTAAATCTTTTTTTCTTTCTCCGTAAACCTTGTGAGGTATTTGCACCTACAATCTTTCAACAAGATGCTTCCTTCGCAATTCCTTTTAAATAAATTAAATTTGTTCTTCCTAGTATTCTTATGGTAACTAAGTACCTATTCTGATTTCTCTGATTTGGGATTTTTTGAATAGCAGTTATTATAATGAGTTAATTAACCCAGATAAAAATACGACACGAAACATTCCAATTTGAATCCTAACAAGTTATTAACTTTTCTTGTGGCGTTCTCCACACCGTAGACGTTTCATGTATGACTAAAACGATTTAGATTTTTAGTTTTATCATAGGGTGGTTCTGTTAAAAAATTTTCATTGAAATGGGTGAGTGATGGCCCGGTGTTAAAATTTCTATTATGTCTTATAATTATGTATTTATATGCGTATACCCTATTAGCGCTTCTATGCTTTTTCTTTTATAGAATCTAAAGGTTTTTATTCAATCTCAAGTCTCGCGATATCATTAACCGTGAATGCCGAAGTAGGTCCGACGCGTAAACGAAAGTCGCTTTCACTTCGCAGAAATAAGATTAAATAAAACAAAGATGTCATACAATAAATTGAATTAAAACTATTACTACTGAACATAATATGTAGAAAGATGATATGAGTTTTGAGCTAGTAAAGTTTTATCAACAAGAAGATGGCCACGAAAACATTACATTATTGCTAGTGTACATAGACTGTTAAGAATAGTAAGATAATTAATAAAATACCTACAGGAATGTAGAAATTATTGGAATGTAGTACACAGTATATATATAATAATAACTAACATCCTTCCTTAATTTTAAGAAAGAGGATATATCAGTGTTAAACTTTGTATTGTCAAGACAACTAATGGCATTCCTAATTATTTTGGGGTTCCAATATCGTGTATTTTTAAGTTGTGATTCTGGAAGTTATTTTCTTACTTGCATTTTTAGTTTTAGAGCGACGTAGTACCTAGTTATGTTTAAAATAATGACCTGAATATCCTTGTAAATGGAGAAATGTTCGATTACAAGAATTATGGATATGAATATTAAAACTATGTAGAAACCTTTTAATTATAAATAGATCGGATCTAAAGTGTGTCCGCTAGAAGAACATGAAGTTCGTTTAATCACTATTTTTTACCCAGTTGGAAGTAATATAAATAGTCTTATTAGATAATATTGAGTCAGTTGGGAATTGAAATATCTGAAATTATTTATTAAAATATAAACCATTTGATCCTGTTAAGTTTTCACACGAAGTTAGTGTTTTTAAGGAGATGTTAAGCCTCAATATTCAAGTGGTGACGAAAGATCTGCAAATTTTAGTCTCTTGACGAGATCTCCATTAAGATCCCTATGTAGGTCACTACGTGTAGTTTTAATGTACCACGGTGCATGATCAATACGCCTTAGCCGCAACAGATCGGTTATAAAAAAACACAGTAGGTAAACGAACACGAACTGTCAAACGCATACTCTCGGCAGCGGTGGCAAAATTATACAATAATATGAGTCAACTTAAAATTGACAACCTAATAACAAATCAGGTTTTTTTCAAACATTCACACACGTAGTGTATTTTGATGGTACTGTCACTGTTGACTAGATAAACTAAGAATAGGAATCTACTTTGCGACAGTGAAACCTATTAAATGCTTTTGCGACAGAATTTCTACTTGATGGTGTTTGCTTATTTATCCAAGTGACCATTAGTATAATGCCTTACCACCAAGCAGTGAAGCTCAAGGCCACGCAGTATTTGAACCGTGAACACCTTGCGTAGCAGTCCGAAGTCATTGCCAATGGGCCATCCATTGTATATCCCAGAAAGGGCAGAAAAAGTTGATTCACAACTATAACCGATTCTATGTCATACAACTATATTCCCATTCTTATTCCAAAAATATACCGATCAACGACGTGATATTCGATCTCAATATAGGCATAAATTGATAAAAACCAAAGTCCAATCTAGAAATGTACAGATCCGGCCCTAATTCAATGGCTATAGATATATATAATAAGCTGCCTAATACGCTAAAAGACATTGAAAAGGTAGAATGTTTTATAAAAAACCTAAAATCTTTACTTGAATCTAAATGTTACTATACCTTAGACGAATTCTTCAACGATAAATTCAATGATATATAAATAGATCGTTCCGTTCCTACCATTGCCATACCCTTATAGGGTCATATGTATAACACACACAAACATGTTAAATAAGACCTGCATGTAGCTACATATGTTGCAATAAACAATTGAGAATTGAGAATATCAGATTCATACCGCAGCACCTACCTACTTTATTATATGGAAGTAATAATCCAATATCCACCTCCTCATGCAGTGCACGGGTCAGAGAGGCCCAGCAGCTCGCAACCGGACATCTGTTAAGGCAAACAGGTTTATAAAAATTGCGAAAGTCCGTCGGCGACGGAATCTTAATGATCATGATTATTATAATAGCTAGTTTGCAACACAGTCGCAGACACTTCGCGCAGATGATTGCGTAAATATGAGTCTATGAATATTTAGATTTTTTATGGACGTTGAATTCTGCTGTACCTCTCGCGGCTTAAGAATAACTGTTATTAAATATATATATATTCATGAACTATAGCTGTACCTGCGACTTTGTTCGCGATTGCCGTACCTGCAGACTAATTATTCACATTTGAGCACTGTTTATCTCATATTAAGCAACGCTCTGCGGTGAATCACTCTTAGTAAAGCATAGCTCAGAAAAAAGCCTTTTACATTGGGTTTGAAAACTCCCAGGTTGTATTTTCCAGAAGACAGTAGTTAAGTTACTCAGAAAGTTCCTTCACGGTTCGCACAATAAATGTTGAAGCAAAGTACTTTATGAGTTTCTTTGGAATTTTGATTTAAAACGGCGTCTTTTTGCCGAGGTTATCCTTGTTTGGCGGTAGAACGAAAATATATGAGATCGTGAACTTCCATTGCGCAGTCTCCAAAATATATCTGGCAAAAGATAGATAGTTAAAAAAACTGGGCAAGTGCGAATGGGACTCGCGCACGAAGGGTTCCCTAACTATAAATATTCTGTGAATAGTTAAAGCGTCTACCTGTCACCATTATTAGTATCGAGCAAGAAACGGTAAAAAAATCAAGTTTGTTGTATGGGAGCCCCCTTTAAATATTTCTATTTTTTATTTTTAGTATTTTTGTTACACCGGCAATAGAAATACATTATCTGTGAAAATTTCAACATTCTAGCTATCACCGTTCTTGAGATACAGCCTGGTGACAGACGGACGGACGGACGGACAGCGAAGTCTCAGTAATAGGGTCCCGTTTTTACCGTTTGGGTACGGAACCCTAAAAACTGATTATGGCGAATATTCCAGATTTTAGAGTTTTATCTTAGCAAGCTTGCAAAACTAGCTATATTAAGTGTGTTGTGGCCTGTAGGGTGCCGGGCTAGAATGTCACCCCTCTATTTCTACCCGTGGGTGTCATAAGAGGCGACTAATGGTAACACACCAGAAGGCAGCAGCGCTTTCTGAGGTTCAGCAGTGGACAATCCGGCTGATACAGTAAGTGTTTTGTGGTGTCCGTACAATTGGAAGCCTCACCCACAAGTCTCACAAGAAACAATGATTTCAAATACGACTGAATGAACAGAATGTTAATAAATAGTGCCTAATAGTGCCCAAATAAAGAAATTGAGCCTCAATATTTTAAATACCGACACATTATTACACACACACTACTACTCACTATTTCAAGACTTCTAGACGTTTAAAGCGAGAAGCCCCAACAATGTGTCCTAATCTCTTCGCTGCTATTGAAGCAACTTGCATGCAACTTAATGTTGGAACTTTGTACTTAAGTAAAAAACTCTGTTAAGGTACTAATTATTAACTTATAAATCATAACTATCATGCAGGCATTCTTGGTGAGGCTTTTGAGTAAACGTTTAGTTGGAAGCCTCAGAGTCAATGTCATTATCCAATATTGCGGCATTATTTCTATTTTAGGCATTTTTTTTTCATTACCTCAACCGGAACTTCCACCGTTTAACAAGGTTTCAGCGATTTGCCACTATCCCCACGCTTTGCAGGCGTCTTAATTTATAGGGACATTGTTTTCGGCGTTATTAAGCACTATTAAGGCACTTTATACTGCCATAGTTCAAACCACTAAATATTAGGCAGCGCGGCGTTGCCTTGTCCATTATTTCCAATCCAGCAAATCTTTGCATTTCTGTCTAAAAGGCAGTATAGGACTCCGCGGGTAATTCTGAATAACAAGGTGGTGGTTAGATATACTGGAAATTTTAATCTTAATAGACCAAATAAGTTAGACATCTGGTCTGATAAAAATAATGTCCCATCCCACCACCCAGGTGGATGATTTGGTCCATTAGTAATAAACGGGTAGAACAAATTAGAAGAAGGACCTACGGGCACACGAGGCTTAAAAAGTAAGAAATCAGGTGGGTTTGCAGGGAATCCCGAACTAATACGTGTACGTGTTCTGAGCGATCTGTACATACAACATTCATGTTTTATGAATCGTATAGTATAGGGTCAGTTAAAATGCCACTTGCTAGTTCAACACACTTTTTGGATTAACAAATAATATCCAAGGTACTCCTAATAAGATAGTGTTACTTTGTGCTGAGTTTACAATAGCCCTAGTCTTTGTACATAGCATTGCCACCATCTGAAAACTTAATAGTTTTTTCTACGGCACAGGGATTAAAATACTAGACAGTTTTGTGAAGCACCTCTGCAACACAACTCATGACACCAATGACATTTACATAAATCTTTATCTGTATGCTTTGAACATGACAGTCTAATTATTATGCCTACAGTCAGTCAAGCTAGCCAATGATTGTGTTCATGCACTATCCATGCACACTGCACAGTTCATAGAACAAGTACTAGCATCCTAGACCTAGAAACGATGATGCACCTACTTATTACGCGTGTTGATTATGCATTAAGATCTTGAAGTTACATGATGCGATAATCAGTAGTGTAAACACAGTAATGTGCAGTAGGTGCAGTGTTTACTACATATTTTAGCGATACTAGATTAGAGACTCAGTTCAATATTTATGATATTATTGCTGATACATAAAATCGATTTCTGCAATTATTGTCCTAAACGAACCCAAAAAACAGTAAAACAGTGACCTACATATAAATGTAAATGGATAAGATTTCCTAGTAAAACTGCCTGCAAGTAACACCACAAGTGGTAGCTAGGACTACTTACCTGTTCGTCATCGTGGGTTTTAGCAGAGTTGCGGCCTCAAGAAAATATACTCGGTTTACTAGGTTGGCATTACATATATTTGTAAAATTTTATTTAAAAAATTAAGTGAAATTTCGGTATATTCAGTTGGTAATATTGACAGTTAATTTTGATGATTAGTATTATTCAAACTTATTTGCAACTAGCTTACCGGCCGCGGCTCCGCCCGCGAGTATATCAGTTATCGCGCAAAACCATTAACTTCTTTTTGCGCAGTCGGATAAAAACTATCCTATGTCCTTTCCTGGGTCTCAAACCATTCCCATAGCAAATTTCATCCATATCGGTCCAGTAGTTTCAGAGCCTATTAAATGCAAACGAACAAACAATCAAATCTTTCCTCTTTATTATATTAGTTTAGATAAGTGTAAATACTTTATTACCGGTGGTATGCCTTTATTAACAAAATACTACGAACTATATACAACACTACAGCTACTACAATTAAAACATTTAGATCCCTATAAGCCATTGCAGACTCATAGGCAGTCCAAATACTCTAGCCCACTACCAGTTGACAGCGTGCCCAGCATGCTGGCAGCATTGCCCCGTTGAATTGAATAAATAAATTAATAGAATAAATTGTTGTAATGGATCATGACATTATTTAAAAACAATCTTAAGTGACATTTTCTGTTTTTTTTTTGACACAAAGATACGAATTTTAAAAACCTTTTCGACACTTGCGGGTCAAATGCAACTTCGAAAGATGAACAAAAACCTTCCCGAACTTATGGGAGGAAAATATTATACTGGTATGTTATTGTTGCAATGATATGCAGGAAATAAGTTAGCTACAAAACTAGATACAAAATTTGTCTTATTGTAGATTAATACAAATTAAACCAAAAGTCTAATTCGAACTGTGCTTCATTAACTCGTAGACTAGAGTTGCATTTTTCGGTTCCTAGGTAGCATAATTGCAGGTTCAGATTCCGTTCCTAGTATTTGTTTTCCTTTTATAGTTATTTCTTTGGCTTATTTGCTTAGCAGACGTTAATGCATAATGTAACAGGTCTAGTAAAATCCACCTTGCAACATAATTAGGGAACTCACGTAATCTTCTGGTGTTTTACGGCTTGTTATTTCGAAATATCCACATTTCTAGATACTGCCCTGCCCATAGACATTCGACTGACATGTTGAGAAACCTATATGTATAAAACAAACCGCGAAGTTTACGTCTAAGAACGGAAAATTTAAAGGCGAAATGGGCGAAAATTTAAAGGCAAATTGAACCTGCATTTCATGAACTCAATTGTTTCAAGCTCATGAAAATAAAATGATTTACGTTTGCTTTTCTGCGACATAGTTCTATTTTCAATTTTCTTATTGATTCAATGTCGATAGCTTCGTCGTTAATGCACTCACATCACGTTACTGTTTGTCGCTTTCGCTACGCCCCGGTTCCTATCTGGGCCAAGAATCAACTTCCACCAGCTTAATGAGAACCACCGTATAGAATCACCAGACCGAATCATTTCTAGCACATGCCGCGGTTTGTATCGAAGAGTAGGTAGAATACTGAATACAAGTAGCAATGTAAAGCGCGATTTTCGCTTGTAAATTGCATTTGTGAACGTATACCTACATTTATTTTAATTCAATGCCACGAAAGACCAGCCGGAGCAGATCGACAGTATATTTAAGATTTTTCTTTTAAACTTTCCGATTAGTGTAAAAAGAACAATCCCAATAAGATCACTTCCAAATAAAGTATAACATGGTTATTATATAATATGGTATGTAATAATATGAAAACATCACCAGTTCGATGAGAAACGTGAATGGCCCAAACACTTAGCATATAATATGCTGTAATGTTAACGATCTAAATGACGAATTGATTTGATTTATTATCAACCACTAAACGATTCAACATGTCATTGGGTTTTCCAATATCTCAATATAGCATTTCTGGTTTGGACACAGCCTCACTGACTGCAACACCGTCTATAACTATAGCTTTAGGTCGTTTGCACAAGAAGAGCTACAAAATTTTAGTAGTGAAGTAAAACAAATAACGAAAGCTAAGTGGTGGTCTAATCAAAATATACAACAAGATAAAAATAGCGAATGAAAAAAATGAATAAAAAGAACGAGAAATCTAAGAATAGCTCTATTCAGCACAGATTATACTTATATAAGTTACTGAAAAATCTAAAGTGGCTAACATCTGAAATCCTATTTGACCTAGGTATTCTACTCCGAGATTCATAAATAGAGCAAAGCGAGCAAGATTTGTGACCATTCCTTTTTTTGATAATTTTTATCTCTATTGATGAAATTCGGTAGAAAGATTCACATACAGGGTTATTGGAAAAATGCTAACAACCTCTTATAGACTTCTGCTAGTTCTATTTTTTTACGGTCTAAGCACGAATACCTCCTGATTTTGAAAGTCTCTTGTGTCTGTAATTTAATATTTCATATTTTGTATTACTTTGCTCGATGTAAATATTGAAAACTATTCAAAGGGAGCGCGTTGCGATCCAGTTTTGTGTTCCAGTTTTTTGAGTAGGCATTATCTTTTATTAAAAGGTAGCTAGAATCTTTCCAATAACCCGTATAATTTACATGTTCTTATATTAGAGCTTAATTGAATAAGAGGTTGTTGAAATCTTAAATGAGCCTACATTTGAAATCAGTTTTAATTTGGGCCCGAATTATTTTATCTAAAAAACAATAAGTATAAAATATCGATCAGCGCAAGGCCCCAAGGTCTCCCTTAGAGACTTTTAAGTGTTAAAGTAGAGGCAAACCACTAATTTAACATTAAAACAAACATTTTTCTTTCTAATAAAATTACGGGAAGTAGGTAGCACGCCTTTCTATTATTCAACCCTACTTTCTTATGTTGGCTACTAAAGCTGGCTGCGGAAGAACTATTTCTCCCTTAGCAGAAATCTAGAAAATATTTATTCCCCTCCAATTATCGCTTGAATCCTTGAGAACTAAAATTAAAGATCGTTCTACTGGAAGAAGGACAATATACATTTGTTACCTACGACATAAGTTCGATTTCATCATAATTACATCTACGCTACTCGTAGCTGAGGTATTCGGTAAAAAAAGACATTGACAATGATTTGTATCAGTTAAATAAGATGACTTTGCATAAAGAGATGAAGCCTACCGAACAACCTTGCCATAGCATCGCTAACAAGATGTTAAACAGACATGACAATTATTATAGTACCTACCAATTTTCACCACTTATAACTTACCATCTCAGTGCAAACTTGATGGTAATAATTAATCGCATTGCACACAAAAAGTATTGTTAGAAGTTGTGACAATATCAGTTTACGCCTGAAGGCACTGGCTCAGTACGTTTTCAGGTGACTGTTTTTGATCCCGGTGTTTGCAGAGTCATATCTTGCTAGGGGTTTTGTTAATAACAATCATAACATAAACAGATATCATCACGCCTTTATATCCCCGGAGGGGTCAGCAAAGTTATCTAAATAAAAACGTTAGTCGTTAGATAAGTTTTAGTACTGTTTAATAATACTCGGGGATAAACCTATACTAATCTACAGACTGGATTAGACCTAATTGAAATATTTTGTCAGAAAAACCCAGTAACTTAACTGTTCCGGTAATTGAACCCAAGACCTCAATGTTTCAAAGCGCCGCTCTAAGTTATTAGTTCAATAAGACAATATCAAATATCGATTGGGAAACCAGATGACGGGCAGCAGAATCTAATAAACGGCGAAATATTACAATATACTTAGATATAAAAATTGCAAAAGCATAAACATTCGCTGGACTCTTAGGAAACTGTAAAATCATGCTTTCTAGGAGTGTTACGCTTCACTAAAAAGTGGCGGCATACTGCATAATTTCACGATGAAATCGCTAGTGAATCTTGAATAGGAAGAATCTACGAATGAATATATTTATTCGTAGGGAAGAATGAACCATTTGGTTAAGTGAGAACATCCCCTCAGGTTATCTCGGCCAATTTCAATGAGCAATAGAAACACTATGTTCCACAAAAAAGCTACAGAGATAATAAACGGAACAACAGAAATAATGTTGCTTGTTGAACTGGATGTTTGTTAAACTTCTGCCAAACTTCAGGGGTGATTAAGAGAGTCGTACTTTCAGACAAAATCAAAGCCTGTTTTAAGTCGACAAGCTTATGAGCATACGTTTTTAATTGAATTGCTCAGTCTATGGCTATTGGTTAAATAAAGTTACTATGTCAGTTCGCAAGCACACATTCATCTCAGTGACACTAGCTTTTTTACCAACAGCTAGCATAGTTCACACTACGGGGATACAAAGTGTCCTTAGTTCACACGGACAAACAATTCGTACTTATGTCAATGAGACTGAAAGTTACAAGTTTGCGACAGTATGACGCTTTGTTTCATGGGAAATAATAATAAAGAAACATTTCAAAATTGTCAGACGAGATCATAGAGAAATTTTATGTATATGAAAAAGAGAGATAACCAAGATATTTGGATTCACTACAAAATATTTCGACAAGATGGTAAAACGTTCTCTCCAGGGATTTGAACCTGAAGGGGGGACCTTTAACAGGTTATTTTGTATTGATTACTTCGAAAAGATGACTGTAGATTTTACCTACGAGTATAAAGCTTTCTGTGTGATAGTTATTGATTTTGTGAATTTTCATTACCCAATAACTTGATTTACTTCCTTTTGGTCAATGACTCTGTAATTGTTGACATTAGGTGACCAAAGAAGCTCATTAAACATATCAGGTACTTATTCCTCAAATTACACGATATCTTACGTAATAGATCTTAGCAAATAATGGCAAACACCGCTTTTCATTTCCTTTGCTCACTATACCAGGTATGTAAATTGCTGGGAAAACATCGTGGACAAACAATGGGTTTTAGCAAACATTGGTATCCGTTGGCTTTTATCGCTGCGCGTGTTCTGTTGGCCCTATCTTAAAACGAGTGCTTTCAAATCTATTTTAGTACTTAGTACAGTACTGTTGTTATGGACGGTTTGCCTTTTTTTCTGCGGGGAGAGCGTTTGTTCCCAGTTATTATTAATAATGTGAACGAACATGGCATAATCCTAGAAAGCGAAGTTGATTTCCCATAATGGGAAGTATTCTGACAAATTTACTATCATTATAATATATTTTATGGAATAGGAGTGGTCAAAGTACCATTATATTCATGTTTTTTTTTATATATTGGAGTGATGTGACGGATGTCCATCACAATTGCAGTGTCACCGTCTTCGTTCGCCTTGAAACTGCACTGCGCTCGTTACTCCGAGACGTTAGCTTATATATCTCTTTCGCGCTAAAATTTCACTTGCTACAGAACCTCACGTCTTAACACAGTAGAGTTTGGACACTAGTGCTTCGAGGCAGAATATCTGACACTGCGGTCGTACTTATACATGGTAAAATAAAATGAAAACCTTCTAATATGATTGCGCTTGCGCCTTTAACGTAAATCAAGCACTGTAGAATGTAAATGCTGTTTACTAGTCTGGGTATTCAAACAGATCTTTTTATAGTATGGTCCTGGGGTAGACATTTAATCTAGATTAGTACTGACTTAGTCGTTCTTCTTAATTTCCATTATTACGTAGAATAAAAAAAATATAAAGTAATGTCTAAAATATACGTGGTTTGACGTATGTTTACAAATTTTAAAGTTATAATCGAACGTGTTTCTCGCAAGTACTTCATATAGGTATCCCCATAATAAACCGGTTCAGTTAATACTACAATACTCATCGTAGTTTGGTTCAATCCAAATCCCGTTGATCAAGGCAAGTCTTTATCGAGGTTAGCAGGGTCAACTTACGGAGCTAAGATTCAAGCAACTTATTCCGTTTTAAAGAACCTACTTTTGGACGCCTCATTTTGCGCTATAATATTATTTCCATATCATTTTTATTAAAATTAGCCCTTGTCAACTTCCATTATTTGCCTAATGATTTACGAAAATCTTTTGAAGTTTCCAAAATTGTATCTAATATTACCGAATGAGATCGTACAGGAGTTTATAACAGTGAAAATATATTAGTAACACTGCAGTGATATCTTTTCACTATTGACATTTGGGACGCTCGTCAGTTCAAGACAACAATATAAATACATACCAAATAATATACTTTAATGCAAACAAATATTAACAAGTTTACAAAATTGTATTATCTACTATGAACTAGCTGCAAAAGTGATTTTACCCGAACAACTTTGATCTTCAAACCTACAAGAATCAATGCTTGTTCACTTAGTAGACACAGCTTGGAAGTAGGATATCTGTCAATTCAAGGCGGTCATACAATTCAGGATTAGATTTACATACGTTTTATACTGGTTTAGGATTGCAAACGCCTTGATCATTACAAATACGTCATAAACCAAAATGCAAGTGATGGAATCTATGCACTGTATCAGCCGCACTGTCCACTGCTGAACACAGCCTCCCCCATTTAAAGGGGGTTTGCCATAATCCACGCGCTTGGCAGTCTTGGGAATCGTAGAGCTAGAGTATAGAAGTATATCAGCTCCTCAGAAAGCGCTGCTGCCCACTTTCTTGTGTGTTACCCTTAGTGCTTATTTGCTGTTATAGACACAAAATGAGGCAGCGCAGTAGTCATTAGCTACTTTTTTTTTGAAACAATTTCCATTTTAAATTGGTTTTACTTTTATTGATAGCTGATAGGCTCACTTACCACCTACATAGATAGTGGTAGGCTACTACCACTATCTATGTAGGTGGTAAGTGATGACGTGGTTGAAAATGTTGTTCAGTATAACCTAGAATTACTGCCTCTCAAGGACAGCTGCCGAAACACACCGTTAGGAGCTTGGCGACAGATTTTCTACCTGAGGGTGTAGCTAGCCCAGGCAGGCATTCGCAAAGTGACCTACCACTATGCTGTAATGATTGCCATCCTAAGACAACAACGGACTTGACGTGGCTTCCGAAGCACGATAGCGCTCAGTAGTAATGCCACTAGCGGTCACCCATCCAAGTCATGACCGCGGCGGACCTTCTTTAATCTAGCTGATCAGTTAAGAATGGCTAAGCAAACTTCGCTATGAGTGATTCATGTTATTTTAGTTTTTTTAGGTCAACCCGTCCCTGTCAATTAGATAAGAAACGACGGCAAATTTGAATTGTAAGACGTTTAAAAATAATGTATAAATAAGGACGATGTAGTATTAGCATATAAGAGTTTTACTTTGCAAAGTACTAAACAACATTTAATAAAGTTATGCAACGATTTTAAGTAAGGGGTGACTAATTAATGCACTTGTGCATAATGAGGGATTGGTAACATGCCTCTGTAGACATTGAGTTTATGTAAAATGTACAATTCTTCATCGTGATGATGCGATATAAATTGCAAGTGAAAGCTGTATCTCCACAACGGTATACGTATAATCGTTCATATACGGAAGAGAATGTTACGTTAGGAATTCATCTCATAAGTAAGCTAAGATGCAGGCATGCAACTATCAAATAAAAAAGTATATTATTAGCTCTGGTTGAAACAAAGTATAAAATGACACGCTCTGTTACCAAAGCACTTTACTAAAACATCTCAAATGAGACCAAGGACAGCGTGCTTAGACATTAAACAATTTCCATTCCTTGTAAGTTAAGTAGCGTTAGACCACTATCTCACCTGATGGTAAGTGATGAGTTGATGATCCAGTAGAATGAGTTGTTCAAGCTAATCTTGAATTACTGACTCTCTAGAACAGCTGCCGGGTCGCACCGTTAGGTGCTTTGCGACATATTTTGTTGATGGTGGTAACTAACCGTGCGGGCATTCGCAAGATGCCCTACCACAGGAGGGAATAGGGCCTTTGGGATGGGTTCAGTAAAATCATATCTTTATATGATCTTAAAGGGAACTTGTTTACGGAAATTCCTATGACAAACTCATCAGAAATGCGCGCGCTTCTTAACAGTGTCATCACCACAGTCTGTTTGTATTCCGCGCATACTCTCACGAGACCGCCGCTAGTACTACGATAAGCGCGCGGACCGACACATTTCTATGCCCATTTCAAGTTACTGCGTGCGATTTCTACGAAGCAATGCTAGTAACTCGTGAACGTGGATCTATAAGATGCTAGTTAAACATAAATTGACTGTAGCAGGATAGGAATATCAGGACTGTTTGATATCCTCCTGTTGTACATGTTAAAAGTTGATTTAAGGAAAGAATGCTATGATCGAGCTTTGCCACGACTCACGACGAAGCGAGTAGGGTGTTGTATATGCATATAAAAAAAATTATGAATGTTGTATGGTAAAACTTCTACGATGATTTTTGATTATGAAGTGTGTAGATTTGAAAATGAATAAAAGGTACAAATATATGAAATTCCAGTTTAATTTGACTTTTACCTAAATTCCATCAATGTATATCAAGCACAATATTATACACATACATTTTGGTCTTTAAGTATCTACATACCTACAAGTTCACACTATGAGAAGATATTTCTATGTCTGATCATGAATAACTAGACAAGCTCAGTGAACTAGCCCCGCTCGAGGTTTCCATTTCTCACTCGTCAGATTTTTAAAGTGATTTAAAAATAGCAATTACTCATCTCTCCTATGTGTGGAACACCAAAGAAGCCTAAATAAGTAATGACAATCAAATTTACCACAGTGCAAATTCTTTTTTCTTGCAGACATGGCGAGCAATGGCGGCGCTTCCGGTCAAAAGTTCAACGACCAATTTTGCAGCCACAGACAGTGAAAAAATACGTGACTCCCATAGAGTTGGTTACAGAAGATTTTATCAAGTACATGGAGAACGCGAGGGATGACAAAGGGGACCTTCCTCATGAGTTCGATAATGACATTCATCGGTGGTCACTGGAATGTAAGTTACCTACATTCTATTAAACTATGCCGCAATGTTGAACCTCACAAAAATATACTTGAAAATATTGTAAGTAATATAGTGTGTTGAATGAATTACTATTAAAGTAATTCTCCGTGGGTTGTCCAGCTAGAATTGCACCGTGCATCACCTGTTGGAGTCGTTACAGACGACGAAGGGAAAAAATATACCAGAAGATGGGCAGCCATCTACATATTTACAGATAACAGTCAGACAACAGCAGTCCTTGAGAGCCAGAAAAATTACAGGCACATGAGACCTAAAAACTGTACGTCTCAGTGTGATGGGCACAGTGCAATTCGTCGTTGACGAAATGCCTCTGTTATAGGCAGAGGTTAGTACACTTAACATCAGGTAGGCCTCGGGCTTGTTCCGTCACAAACACATAAAAAAAGAAAAAAAGTACGAACAAAAAATAAGGCTTTTCAATATTTGCTCTCTTCTGATCTATGTGACCAGAAAGTTATATACTATCCTTGTACGTGCTACAATTTCTAATGCCCTTTCTGGTAAATTCCAGGTATCGGTCGTGTAGCTCTCGACGTGCGACTTGGCTGCTTGTCGCCGAAACTCACCAGCGATTCTGAGCCTCAGCGGATTATCGACGCAGCGAAATACGCGCTGAGAAACGTCGCTGTTTTGGAACTGAAGGCACCATACTGGCGGTACATTCCGACACCTCTGTGGACCAAATATGTGAAAAATATGAACTTTTTTGTCGAGTAAGTAATTTATGCGTAAAATCTTAGCTAGCCTGTAATGACGAAAACTCACAGATGTGTTGGTACTTCGACTTGATTGACGTGGCTGATGGCCTTTTATAAATAAATATATAAGCCATACTCACTTTTATTCTGTGAATCATATATATACATACTGTATGAATAATAATTTAGTAATAAAACATGATCCCCAAGACGCCTGCCAAGCTTGGGGATTACGGCAAATCCTTTTTTAATAAGAGAGGCAGTATTCAGCAGTGGACAATCCGGCTGATACAGTAATCAAACATGGTCAAACAAGCAAATACAGTTTGGTGCCTGATTATATTACAGTTTCATTATAATACTTCCACGAAACATTGCTATGCTATAATACAAAGGTGTAATCGTAATCTATACACAAGGTAGTGTAGAAATCTGCTATACTTTTCACAGATATTAAGGTGTAAAAAGTGAGCTAACAGCAAAAGAATACACGATAAAATTTCTTTTCATTACAGACTTTGCAGCCGCTACATTAATGAAGCTCTCGAACGCTTGAAGACCAAGAAAGTGACCTCTGAAGATGACCTCTCTCTGTTGGAACGAGTATTGAAAAGTGAAGGTGATCCGAAGATAGCTACAATCATGGCGCTTGACCTTATACTTGTAGGGATTGACACGGTGAGAATCATATGACATTGAAAATAACTTGTTAATTTTACTTCCTGAATGTTATCAGATTTTAACTGACCTTTAGGTAGTTCACTGTCTTTCCTATCTACTTTAAAATAAACATGCATTAGGTAATTTAGATCGAGGCCCACCTGATGTTAAGCGGACTAACATCTGCCTATAACAGATGCAGTTTATCACAAGTCACGAGTTGCACTGCACCCGTCACTTTGAGACATAGTGGTTAAGTCTCATGTGCCTGTAATGTCACTGGCTCTCAAAGACTGCTGTCGGAACACACCGTTAGGTGTTTGGCAACAGATTTTCTACTTGAGGGTGGTACTTAGTCAGGCGGGCAATCGCAAAATGTCATTCCACCATGTGGTGAAGCTCAAGTCAGCGGTGGCCAACCAGGGACCAGCGGCACGGCAGTCTATAGCTATTACCGCTCGGCCATCATTAACAAACAAACAAACAAATATATTTTTATTGACATAATTGATCACAGTACTTATTAATGAACCCATAGGTTCCCGAACTAGTGTATAACTGTGTTTCAGGAACCAGTGGCTTCTCCCATTTTCAACTTCTTAACAATATACATTATATCATATTAAGTAAGATAGTTAATACCAAAATAAATAAATATTACATGGAAAATTAAATAATTAAAAACGGTATGTGTGTTGTGAGTGTAGAGTGTAGATTGAAGTGTAGTGAATGTATGTTTTGGGGTGTGAGTAGTTTTTGAATATTGAATGAATAAATAAATATTTAAAGAAGCATATTTTAACATTAGGAATAAAAGTGTGATAGCATATCCTCAAAACTTTCATAATTGAAATTCTTCAGCCAAGTCACTATAGTCGCCTTAATCTCGTTATTAGATGTGTTTTTCAATTTGACCTTCTTATTTAGGACATTATAAAGATGTGGAACCATTACCTTATACTGCTTTTGTGCAAACCTACTAGATACTCCGGGGATCGGACAGTTGTCCAGCCTCTTTGAAACTGTTGGTAGTAAGGGTACGGTTTTTTTATGGTAGCGTCGCAAACTTTCATAAATAAATAGTTTTCGCACGGATAGTACATTCGCTTGCTTATAGACTTCAGTAGTAGGGTGCCTGCGAGGAAGATACATTAGCACTTTGAGAGCAGCACGTTGAGCTCGTTCCACAATAATAAGATGAGTTTTAGCCGCGCTTCCCCATGCACATTGCTTCGAAATACTTGATAATTGATATTATGTACAGTCTAATCCTATGCCTCTATAGCTAATGTCACTACTTATTAAATTTAGGCAATATTTCTCAGGAATTTCACTAATTATGCTCTTTACCAAATACTTACAAACTTTGAAGCAGTGATGGCTCAGTGGCATTGGCTATGGACTGCCGTGCAGCAGGTCCATGGTTCGAATCCCGCCGCGGGCTTGAGCTTCACCGCATGGTGGAAGGGCATTTTGTGAATGCCCGCCTGGCTAGCGACCACCATCAAGTAGAAAATCTGTCGCCAAGCACCTAACAGTGTGTTCCGGCAGCAGTCCTTGAGAGCCAGAAAATTACAGGCTAATGAGACCTAATCACCTAACAACTGGACGTCTCAGTGTGACGGGCACAGTGCAATTCGTCGTTGACGAAATGCGTCTGTTATAGGCAGAGGTTAGTCCACTTAACATCAGGTGGGCCTCGGGCTTGTTCCGTCACAATGACATAAAAAAAAAAAAGTTTTCAAAACGTCATGAACTACAGTTGTTACAAGGCACGGTACTGAAAGATCCTTATACTGTGCCAGAAAGCAGCACAATAATGTGTTTAGCAGCATACTCGTACATTAATATAGTTATTGTTCGTTAGGCAGTCGAGTCTATCTATTGATACATTATTCGAAAAAAATGTTTACCAAAAAATGGAACCGACTTCAACACTCAAATGTGTGAAATAACTTGTTGAAGTTGATACCATGACGGTTTAAAAGTACCTACTGTCACAATATTGTGCGCATGGTACCGACTTCGATAGTTGATTTCACACATTTAAGTGTTGAGGTTGGTTCCATTATCGGGTAAAAATAAATCATCCTTTTTAGTTACTCTTGCTACTTATGTGATCGATTATCATTCACTGTCAGTGACCATATCATCAAGATAAGATAATACTTTTCAGTTATTGGAGTGTAACTCAAAAACGGCTTCACCGATTTTGTTGAAATTTAAATGACCACATGGCAAGCATCAGCATTGAAATAAAAAAAAATAACCCAGTCAAAAGTTCTGAAATAACAAACATAAAAAAATAAAATATACAGATGAATTGAGTACCTCCTTTTTTTGAAGTTGGTAAAAATTTGTTCTTCCGGGGAGTTCCTATTAGTCTCTAGAAGAGTATCGGCAGGTCAAAATTGCGACATTAAAGACATTTATTGACGTTGGAAATATTTGAAAACATTTTTTTTTAATAAATTCCAGATATCAATGGCAGTTTGCTCCATCCTGTACCAAGCAGCAACCCGACTGAAGCAACAAGACAAAATGGCAGAAGAGATCAGGCGAGTGCTTCCTGATCCATGCAAGCCGCTCAGTTACTCTGATTTGGACAAACTGCACTATACTAAGGCTTTCGTTAGAGAGGTTTTCAGGTATGTACATATCACAAACCTATCAAGAACTTAATCGTAATATCGAGTCAAAATGCTTCTTAACAAAACTTCGAAATTGTTGTTTCTTGTACGGAGTTATGGCAAACATAACAATATTAAAACATCATGAGAGTTTGGTAACCAATGCGACGCTATACTAAAATCTTCTACTGTATTATTATATATTCTACTCGGCCACTGGAACACACGACTTCAATTCCCACTCGAGACATAAAAATAAAGTGCTTTAATCATTTGTACACGTGATTTTCACTTAGCACACGATAGTGCTTTTAATCATGTTTAGAAATATATTTAGCTTATTAATTTCAGTAGATAATGACTATGTTTATTAAAACACGGTAATTAGACACTAAGGTATAAGATAAACAACAATTTTGCTGTTTTGTTACAAAAAAGCTACATAAATTATAGTAACAGATTAGAAATATATCAAATAATTATAAGAAGGGTTTATGAACTGGATATCAACAGAACATGTATATTAAACAACTTTAAGGGATTAAATCGCTTTTAATTTATTTTTTATTGATGTGTAATACAGTGTAGCACGAAAACTTAAAAAATTGTCTACGATCTTAAATAAAACTTTATAATCTCATTTAGTTAACCTTGCAGGCAGTAAATCTCAATCATCATGTTTCAGAATGTATTCCACAGTTATTGGCAACGGAAGAACTTTACAAGAAGACGACGTCATCTGTGGATATCACATTCCCAAAGGTGTAAGTAATATTTATTTTAATGTAACAAAATCACTTGTGAAAAGCTATAATATCATCGATTCATTCTAAATCTATATTGACTCTAAAAATACGAGTGTAGTGAACAATGTCCGTTAAACTTATTAAATTAATTGTATCGTACAGTAAAGTAAAACTTACCTACAGACTACTAGCGGGACTAATACAAACATTGAACTGTAAAAACGGAATTTGGATGGACTCTAGGACTGTAACTATGAATCTTATGTAGATTTCTTCCATCCTTTACAAGTTTTCCAATTATTTTAGTCCAATCTTAGTACAAAATTGATCCTAACTTTTGTTTCCTAAGTCTAGCTTCGGTTTAAATAAAACATTTTAACACGGTTTAAATAAACCAAAATTAAATTAGGTTCAAGTGCCACATCTAGTTCACACTCACAGAAATCTCTTCTAGAGTACCAAATTTTTGTTTATGAATTTCGTGTTAATACGTTAATATAAAACAGTGAAAATATATAAATAATGCAAGATTATCTAGTTGGTCAGAAGTAGTTTAAATAATATTTTTACACTTTTTTTTGTTATTGTGACGTATCAAGCACGAGGTCCGCCTGATGCTAAGCGAACTAACCTCTGTCTATAACATATGCATTTCGTCACAAGTGACGAATTCCACTGCGCCCGTCACCTTGAGACATAGTTGTTACGTCTCATGTGCCCGTAATTTCACTAGCTCTCAATGACTGCTGCCGGAAGACACCGTTAGGTGCTTGGCGACAGATTTTCTACTTGGGTAGAAAATCTGTTGCCAAGCACCTGAGGGTGGTCGCTAGCCAGGCGGGCATTTGTAAAATGCCCTTCCACCATGCGGTAAAGCTCAAGCCCGCGGCGGAATTCGAACCATGGACCTGCGGAACGGTAGTCCATAGCCAATGCCACTGAGCCATCACTGCTTCATAATTCACTATCACGAAACTAAGTATTTGTAGCACAAATCGTAATACTTCCACCAATATTGACGTCTTCGATGTTATGATATAGATACATATTTATACCTAAGAAATTCAAATATATTGTGATACTATAATCAGCAAACATATACAGCTACAGCGAGGAGAATAGGCTAGATAATGCAGATACTAAATACTAAATTTGTTTCAGGTTCAAGTAGTATTCCCAACAATAGTGACGGGCAACATGGAGCAGTTCGTATCTGACCCTGAAGAGTTCAGGCCGGAGCGGTGGCTGGAGCCAGATGGCAAGCTACACCCTTTCGCATCACTACCATATGGATTTGGAGCCAGAATCTGTCTGGGGAGGAGATTTGCTGATTTGGAAATTCAAGTTCTTTTAGCTAAGGTACGTCTGCTTGTCGTCATGAGACATGGCTGGGATAAGATAACATACATATTTTTATTCTCAACGGCTTCGCAGGAACCGTAACCTCTGCAGGTATGCAGGTTTAGAAGTGGATTTTACCGTATTGTATAAAAGTCACCTCGCTTTAAGGCCTGTTTGTACATATATTAGTGTTTAGTGTGATTGTTTAGTGCAGATTTTTAGCGTGTAGTACTAAACGCGTTTAGAAATCAACAGATTAGTGTTTACTGATCTTTGTGTAGTGATTATGTTCATTATTATTGTTTTGAGAGCCAATAATTCTAGGTTAGTCGGAACAATATCTTCGACTACATCATCACCTTCCATCAGATGAGATAGTAGTCAAAGGCTAAACTAGGAAGTATAAATAAAAATGATAGCATTCTATTGTTTTGCAAATAACCACGTCTCCGCACCTTCACTCTCAGCGTGCCCGGCGCTTGCCACATATGTAAAAAGAGGAGACAGGCAGAAACTAACAGACTACTGTATTTCTTTTTCTGATGCGAACGCAATTGTTTGTGCATTTTATATTAATAGTTTATTCGTCGGCGGCGAGAAAGATACTGATCTACTACAGCTAAACTACTCACACTAAACAGATTTACTCAACTGTAACAGCCGACTCGTCCACTGCTGAACACAGCCTCCCCTATTAAGGGGGTATTTGCCATAGCAAATGGCTGTCCCATCCCCACGCCTGACAGGTGGCTTGGGGATCGCAGTGTGAGATGGCAGTTCTTTAGAAGGTGCTGCTGCCCACCTTCCAGTATTTTTCCCTTACGACATCCACGGGATGATATAGGGAGGTGCAATTCTAACCCGGCACCCCACGGAGGACTACTTAACACAGCCTCTAAATACTAACCACTAAACAGCGTTACTAAATACTAATCAAAGCGTTAACAGACCTTTAAATACTCGCTTGTTTGATCTCGAGTCAGGGCAATGCCATATCGGCATTGGGTTCAGCAACCAATGTCAATACTGTGTGCGGTGGATAATAGATAGCCAATCATTAGTACATTCGCCAATCTGCCAACCTATTTAATATAACCAGTATTTTATCTGATGTTGTTTTTCAGTTGCTCCGCCGTTACCGATTGGAATACCACCACGAGCCTTTGGAGTACGCAGTCACTTTCATGTACGCGCCAGACGGACCGCTGCGTCTGCGCATGATTGAACGATAAAGGATTTTATAATATCATAGACAAAGATATTTTTATCTCGTCAAATATATGTTTATCTATGATTATACGTAGCATAAGTTAGTTTGTATTGAAGCACTTCGAATTTTGATACATATATTTTTATGTAGTTTAGCATTGTACAGTTTGTTATTTGTTAATATAGCGATAGTAAGGTTATCAGTGAAAAGAGGTTAATTATGACAGTTTTGATTATTTACTGCGTATGTTCAGAAGGCTAATAACATTTCCAATGTAAGAACTAAGTACTTATAACTTGTCCGTTTCAAGAACTAAACTCGAAAGTCTGATAAATAGAACGACTGTCATTTATTTTTTATATAAGTAAAGCTATACTATCAAGATTATTTGGCGCTTCATTCAAATCAACAAAGTTTTTAATTTGAAGCATTGAGAAAAGTATTTTATTAAGGGTAGTAGATATTTGTTTAATACACACACTATGTTTTGTATAATAATGTACTTTTGTAAATAAATATAATTATATCGGAAATGTAAATACTCATTCAACATATAATATATACTTCATATACCTTCTGGATGTATCAGCTTGTTCTACGGGTCTTGTAAGTACAACTAATTAAGGAAACTATTCAATGAATCGTTGACAGCCCAAAAACTCTCGCCAGTAAGGGAGGCAAGCTACAATGAGCTATCTTAATTGCTGTGACACCACGTTAGCTGGGCAAGAACGATAAAATGTCTTGCTGCCTTCCACCGGAAGTGGATCGCTTTAGGCTGAATCAGGCTATGTGCCTTCGCAGAGAGCGTCCACCAGGGTTTAAGTGTAGCTTCTCCAGGCCAGTAGACATATGATATTGCATGCAGATCTCAGGAGTGAGATCTGCATGTAAGACACCTTGAAAAGCGAGTCCGAAAATTAAGATAAAGTATGGTGAACATCGTCCCTACATTCTATTGGGACGATGACTGAAAGGCGAAGGGAGTTAGCAAATGTAATGCATATAAGAACGATATGTGTATTGCCAGTAGCAGATGAGTTGGTAGGGAACGAAAGCTTAATAAATTGATGAAGGATTTAAGCTTTTCTACTTCGAAAGTGATAGCTAGACAAATGGAGAAGGAGTAAAACTGAATACTTAGTGACATAATATGTGATGAAAGTTAAAAGGGTGTATAGTAGATTATTACTGTGAAATTTATGAAAAAACAAATGCCTTTATGTAAATATTGTGAAATAATATGCATTTCAAACAGGTTGCAATGATAAAAGTTAAAAGGACATCTATACTTATAATAAAACTTTAACAGATCCAAATCTGTACATAACAAATATTTTGAAAAAAATAATTGTGATCACTCTATAGCTGACACTGATGCCAAAACTGTATTTTTATTTTATTTTTGTCTGTATCCCGGCTGGGCAACACTCCAAAACTACTGAATGGAATTCAATGAAACTTAACACGGTTTGAGTTCATACTACGAAAAAGGTTATTGTATACTTTTATCCCGAAGTTCAGCACGGTTCCCTCGGGAACGGGGATGAAAGTCAAAATGTACACTTACTGTTTCAGCCGGATTGTTCACTGCTGAACACAGCCTCCCCTATTTAGGGGGTAATTGCCATAATCCCCACGCTGACAGGCGGCATGGTGATCGCAGTGTAAGAAGGTAGTTCTTTAGAAGGCGTTACTGCCCACCTTCCAGTATTTTTCACTTAGTCGCCTCTATTACGACACCCACGGGATGATATGGGGAGGTGCAATAGAATTGCACCTCCGGCCGAACCCGGCACCCCACGGGGATGTAAAGTACACTTAGTTGTAATTTATTAACGCGTAGTCTGATTTCTTTTTTTGTTAGAATAGTGACGAGTGAGCACGGCACCCCACGGGCATTCCGGCACCCCACGTTCAACCTGGCATACCACAGACATCCCGGCACTCCACGGGCAGCTCGGCACCCCACGGATAGCCCGGCACCCTCATGTAGTTTTGCAAGCTTGCTAAGATAAAACTCTTAGAATCTGGAGTATTCGCCACTATCAGTTTTTTTAACGATCTACATTTTGCCGGATACAGTTTGGAGACTGCGCAATGGAAGTTCATAATCAAATATATATTCGTTCTACTGTCAAACAATGAGAACCTCGGCAAAAAGACGCCGTTTTAAAATCGAAATTCCAAAGAAACCCACAAAGTAGGTACTTTGCTTGTACTTGTAGGTACATTTATTGTGCGAACCGCGAAGGAACTCTGAGTAACTTAATTACTGTCTTCTGGAAAATACAACCCGGGAGTTTACAAACCCAAAGTAAAAAGCTCTTTTCTGAGCTATGCTTTATTAAGAGTGCTTCACCGCAGACCACAGCGTTGCTTATAATATGAGATAAACAGTGCTCAAATGTGAATAATTAGTCTGTAGGTATCGCGAATATATTGGCAATCGCGAACGAAGTCGCAGGTACAGCTAGTAGAAAATAAGTATGAATACCTCAAAGTACTCCGGTGTGCACAATAGAAAAGCCGTTAGTTCTAATTCGATCCCCACCGCCGGCTTGATCTTCACCGCATGGTGGAAGGGCATTTTGCGATTGTCCGCCTGGCTAGCTACCACCCTCAAGTAGAAAATCTGTCACCAAGCACCTAACGGTGTGTTCCAGCAGCAGTCTTTGAGAGCCAGTGAAATTACATGCACATGAGACTTAACAATTATGTCTCAAGGTGAAGGGCGCAGTGCAATTCGTCACTTGTGATGAAATGCATCTGTTCTAGGCAGAGGTTAGTCCGCTTAACATCAGGTGGGCTTCGAGCTTGTTCCGTAAGAAACACAAAAAAATGTAATTTAAAGTATGGAAATATTAGCGAAAGTGATAGCAAAACGGATAGGAGATTCAATAAGTTAGTAGGTGATCCACAACCAATTCTAGTTCAACAAGGAGCATAAGCCAAGGACTCTCAGTGATAAAATCTCAACAAGAAAAGAGTTTCAGTGAAGTGCCTGCAACATATCTGTTCCATCTACAATCCAGAAAGTACCGACATCCGGTCCCAGACCAGCATTTTCGAAATATTCAACGTGGCTGTAGGGTTTATACGAGATTGCCAGTCAGTCCATCCATAATGAGGAGGAACCAATAAACCTACAGACTTATTGACAGTGGTTGTGAAGTGCTTGTGACAGAGATATGGAATTTATAAAGATAATTATTAAATTTAGTTACATAATTTTATTAAATTTATTTATATAATTTTATTAAATTTATTTATATAATTTTATTAAATTTATTTGTATAATTTTATTAAATTTATTTATATATTGTTTACTATATATCCATCCACTTTTCGTCTCGCTATTAGCTTATGCTTGGGTGCAAGATGATGTGTTGCACATCACTGCCAGTGTGGCACTGCAGTTGATCAACTCGGACACCATGGCCTCTCCTGTTCTCGAAGTGCTGGTCGAATTTTCAGCCACGCCAGCTTTAATGTTATGATTCGCCGGGCTTTTACCAGCGCCAATGTTGCAGCTGTTTTCGAAACAAATGGTTTGACGAATGCGTGACAGTGGTAAAATATCTTACGGGAACACTCTGGTTCCGTGGAAGTTAGGGCGGCCCTTACCAGCGGACGCTACAGGCGTAGACACTTTAGCGCCCTCACATCTTTCTGGAACCAACGTGAGGGCTGGGACCGCGGCTACTTCGGCGAAGCAACTCAAGCGGCGCATGTATTCTAACCTTGGTAGTGGTTACATATCTGAGCCACTTGGTCTAGAGACGTTGGGTCCGTAGGGACCGGGAGGTCACCGTATTTTCCAAAACTTATCAGAGATTTGATCGATGCGACGCGTGATGAAAATGCTGGCCCCTATTTGGCTCCAAGAATAAACATAACAATACAACGGGGCAATACTGCCAGCATGCTGGGCAGTCTGGGCACGCTGCCAACTGTGGTAGTGGGCTGGAGCAGTTGGACTGTAAGTGAGTCTGCAATGGCTTATAGGTTATCTTAAGCATTTTATTGTAGTAGCTGTAGTATTGGGCATAGTTCGTAGTATATCATGAATAAAGGCACACTGACGGTAAAAAATTGAATGATTAAGTACGATTACATCAGAAGAAGCTTGAATCCAGAACCAATGACGGAAAAGTTCAAGAGTATTAAACTACCGAGGTATGGGCGTGTTATAAGAAGGGACGAAAAACATAAAACTAGAAAATAGCCGAATTTTAATACAGACAGATGTATATGTAAGAAAGGTGTGAGTATTGAAATGACGAGCAAGAGAACAGAGTAATAGAAAATATAACTTTTTTTTTTTTTTTATGTTATAGTGACGGAACAAGCCCGAGGTCCACCTGATGTTAAGTGGACTAACCTCTGCCTATAACAGACGCATTTCGTCAACGACGAATTGCACTGTGCCCGTTACACTGAGACGTCCAGTTGTTAGGTCTCATTAGCCTGTAATTTTTCTGGCTCTCAAGGACTACTGACGGAACACACCGTTAGGTGCTTGGCGACAGATTTTCTACTTGAGGGTGGTCGCTAGCCAGGCGGGCATTCGCAAAATGCCCTTCCACCAGCGGTGAAGCTCAAGCTCTGGGCGGGATTCGAACCATGAACCTGCTGCGCGGCAGTCCATAGCCAATGCCACTGAGCCATCACTGCTTCAAAATGTTGTGTCGATCCTTGTTTAGGAGGGATAAGGATAGAAAAAAAGGTGATAAGGTACAACATCAAAACTTCAATTTCAAATTTCACTTGAGATAGTGGTTCAACCTTACCCTAATAGCAATAAAACAAAAAAAAACCTTCTTGGAGTTTCCTTACCCAGATCGCAAAATGGAGTCCTAATTATGTAAATCAATATGCATGAGAGAAAATAAATGTTGTGACAACGTCGTTAGAGGTGGGATCAGCAAAGGTCGTGATTAACATGTCATATGAACTATGACATTTGTTGATAAAAATATGTTTCCAAAAGTTTCCACATTAAATAACAGCTTTTGTCCTAGCAAGTATATTTTCAAATACAATGTAGGTAACGAATATCTATAAAAACTTATGGCTTCCCACAAATCTAGGCTAACAACATCACAACTATGTGACTATTAGAAAATCTCTTTTAATGTTATGCGAATGGATATTGTGCGAGTTGCAAAAAAGTAACTTCACCAGTTTTGTAAAACGTGTTCTGTGGTGAAACCGTGAGATTACAGCTGAGGGAACCCAGGGGGGCAATTCTGCTCTTTGAGTTTTTGATAACTTTAATTATGAAAAGAGTAGGGGTAGGTAGAGGTGGCGCGCTTGATGATGGATGCCTCGATTGATAGAAATTTACAAGCTGCTTATAGCATATACTGTTCTGGTAGGTAAATGAGATTGAACCACATAGCAATAAGGAAGCAATACAGCTTACGCTTGTTGCTTTGGGCATATAAAATCCTATTGTTATGTTTGCAATAACGCCTGATACGTATATTTGTAATTTGTAATAACACGTATATTTGTAATGTGTAATATAACGTATATTTGTAATTTTGTAACATAAAATCCTTTTCCCTTAGAACTAATCAAATGTAAACAATCTTGTTTTTAATGGGATAGGAGGGCAAAGAAGCAGGCGGCTCACTGGTGGTAAGTGATTACCGTCGCCCGCGAACATCCGCAACACCAGGGGTCTCGAGGATGCGTTGCCGGCCTTTGAGGAGGGAATATGCTCTCTTCTTGAAGGCCCCTGTCACAAGAATAGCGCGGTCTCTACTTATTTTCTTCGTCAGTCAATACAGCCATTTTTACAGTTCTATTTTCAAAATGAAACCCAACCCGATTACCAATCTAATAAGACTGCCGGTCAAGTGTCTGGTTGGCACTACTAAGAGCTTGCCAGTATTCGCGATTTAAAGTAAACAATGTCGTATGTGGCCGCATGTCGTATTCATTGGCAAGCTTAATCGGGAACCAAGATTTTTCCTGGCGGGTGAAATAATTGGTAAGAAGAATTTACTCAGACGTGTTCTCTACAAGAATTTTACCATGGAGTGCGTAAATTTTAGGACATGCTGATGTCTGGAAGTGCGACAGTGTAGAGATCGAATTGGTTGTAATGGTCGCTTCAATAATATATTTATTGATAACTCTAACCTTTCATTGTCAACCTAGCGAGAGCATCACTCCATTTTAAATGCAGTAAGCAAACAAAAATTCTTTGATGATGTGTGTATAGCACCGTCGCGTCGGGTACTGGGTTAGAATATCACACACCATTTCAACCTGTGGGTGTCGTAAGAGGCGACTACAGGTAAAATACCCGAAGATGACCGAAAGACCTAAATGGGGGAGGCTGATGGTGTTCAGCAGTGGTTAATCCGGCTCATACAGTAAAGTACAGTGTGTTTGTATTAAAGTATTGTTAAAGTTTTACAAGTAGTTCCGAGAGAAGCAAATAAGCGCACTAAATCGAATGCAATAAGGCGATGTAAAAGTAATCAACGACTATATTGGAGCAATGATTGCAGAGTGGCAATAATATTATGAACTACTGCGAAGAAGAACCATTTTATGAATCCCGCCACGGATTTGTGGTACACGATATGGCACTTTGATTTTATTTTTGATTGATTTGGCTGAAATCCCGCCGCGCTAGCAGGGTTTTTAGGGTGGTAACCCTCAAATAGAAAATCAGTCACCAAGCCAATGTTGTGTTTCCATTCTTTGAATTTTACAATCTACACCACATCATCGCTTACCATCAGATGAAGTTGTGGTGAACAGTAAACAGTACACTTAGTTTGGTCATCAACCAAGATATAGAATGGGGTCCTAGGTAATAATTGAGCAGGTACTTATGTACTGCGGTTTCCTGATTTCTTATTTAAGGCCATAAGTTAGTTTACTTGGCTTTCTAGGGTTTTGTATACTGTGCGATATTTTAATGGTATGCAGTATTTTTGATGAGCGGTTAAAAGTCTTCGTAAAAACTTGACCTGTAACTGGATATTACTTATGGCTTATTGTTTTCCAAGCATACCTATTTAAATCATGTATGATAAATAGTTTCTGCTGATAAGCAAAAGTTTGAATGACAATACGCGACCTAAACCTATGCCCTCAACAAAAGGCTTTTGTGCCAAATGTTTTATTTTAAGATATAGTATTTATTTTAATTAATAGTTAATATTTTGTATGTATAAAGTTTCAAATTGACTAACAATGGATTAAAAAGGGTAAGACACATACATAATGATAATAATTAAATTTCAATTACTTACCATAATATTTGTTTAATTAAGTCATTCTGTAGCGCCCACCAGGGTCCACTTTGTTACCTCACAATATTTTTTATTATTAAGATCTATGTTTTGTACATTGTGGAAACAGAATTAAATAAATATGAATATGAATATGAATAATTTTAGAACCCTCCTCGGCCTCCCCGTGACATTTATTAGATTTCATCACGATTGAGACACTGTATATAGCGAAAGGCTAACCAATAGTTGTAAATCTTTATTAATCTGAGTTAAAATTCAAGGTTATATAAAAATAAGGGACCACTTAGCTGGCTAAGTTCGTTTCGATCTTTCTACTATTAACAAACACCTTACGAACCAATATCTTTGACAGAAATACATTACGCTGTAACATAATGCATTTCTGTGAAAGATATTGGTATCACACATTATATATATATATATATATATATAAAATATGTCATATCTGAATATGCCCAAAGGAGAAGGCAGAGGTGTTTCACTAAACATCCCGGTTTGAAAGATAGTATTTGACTAGTATTTACACATGTACGAGGGGGCGAGTCTATTACCACACAGATCTAGACTCCAGAATGCTATTGAAAATTGTTTTATCATAAAAATTCAATAACCTCAATATTCAAAAGCGACGCTTCTCGCCACTATACCAACTAAGCGAGTAGTTTTTACATTTAAGGTTGGATTACTTGAACTCACCAACTGTAGATAATTAAATCCGGTTTAAAATGCAGTCCAATTACTAACTCTATTTACGAGTATGTGGCAACTGCATACTAGCCTTGCTGATAGAAACCTACAATCTAATTTCTAAGAGTAATGTTTCAACCATAACTACCTTCTCTATCGTTCTTGTCTTGTTAGAGTAACATTATGACACAATAATACTGTAACAGCCGACTGGTCCACTGCTGAACACAGCCTCCCATATTAAGGGGGTATTTGCCATAATCCCCACGCTTGGCAGGCGGCTTGGGGATCGCAGTGTGAGATGGCAGTTCTTTTGAAGGTGCTGCTGCCCAGCTTCTAGTATTTTTCCCTTAGTCGCCTCTTACGACACCCACGGGATGATATTGGGAGGTGCAATTCTAACCCGGCACCCCACGGGAACACCCACGGGGACACAATAATACTGCACATCATTATGTTTTATCGGCCATTGTCATGTATGCTGAAAACCAGCCCTGCGTGAACCATCCGGCTTACGCAGTAGTCAGTGCTGAGCCTACCCCTATTGCCAGTTATATTAGATAGTGTTTTTTTAATTTTTTATTATTGGTCAATGTTCAATTTGTTAAATTGTGTTTTACTGGCAATAAATGTTATTCTATTCTATTCTATGTTAGAGATTTTCTTTAAATAATAGTCTGACATTTTATTAGCCTTCCTGATCACTGGAAGCAATACCTTTCACTACCCTAGCTTGTGCTAGTGACCGACGTGACCCATCAAGTTCACGACTTTTTTTCTTATCACATCTCATTTTTCATCTCCTTATAAACATGCGAAATGTTACCATGTCGTAATATTTGGAAATCAAACAACTAGAGTTAATATGTGTTTATGATGGAATGCCTGTGTTTGGATTTTTTTTGGACCGGATTTAGGCAATTTCAAGTCCGTTTATGTATTTTTAAACAAATACCTGATAAAATATTTGCTTTGCAAATTATGTATGATCTACTTGATATCTAGTGCAAAGCAAACACTTTTTCGGATATTTGCTTTGATCGAGAATCGCTTAATTTTATATTATATACATATATTTTACGGAAATCACACAATAAATGATTTCATTCATACTTCCAAAAAACGATTAAGTTTCTTAAGGAGTAAGGTACTACATTTATTATGCATGACCACGCATAACTTTTTATCGGATCATCCAATCTTGATGATTATTTTTATTGCGTAGAGTATACCTCCAATTTGTTTGTCCAATTTGGCTCATTTAAATTTTATCAAGTTTCATCAATAACTTATTATTCAAGTTATACTCAATTAACATAAAAACAAATTTGCTATACAAGCCTGTACCTGAACGAAATAACAATAGCAACCTATCATAATTAAAACAATTGTTATACAGTGCCACATCCTGCATTCTTTTAATATCCCAATAGGAAGTACAATAATTCAATTTGTACAGTTTAACATTACTTATATACTGTAACCACTAAATAAACTAATCAAATAATATTATTACCTATTAAATTAGTTTAATATATACTTGATTAAATAACTAACATGACACATAAAACATAAATTCAACACAGTTTTAACCACGTTCTCGGCTAACCACTGTTTACGAACATGATAAATAAAATAACATATTATAGCAGAAAAATAATACATAAGATATACATTTTACAATATAAAATCACATGTACGGAATTCCGTAGCCTTCAATTTTATTGCAACGGTACATGGCCTACCTACATTTGACGGGAACAAAGACTGTGGTAATTTGTCACATAGGTGCTAATTAATGTTAAAATGACTGTAATTACGTTCATACTTCGTGAAATTTAATCACACAGAGGAAACTGACGTTGTATGCGGTAGGTTCATAAGCCAAGGATTGTTATAATATAACAGTTTCATAGAAGATAACAGGATAAAAGCATACGCCGCGCCGCCGGCGCCGTCTGTCCATCGTACGCCTTTTAAAGGTTCTGAGGAGTGTAGTTTTAAAAATAATAAAAGGTTCTATATATAAACCGTAATAGGTATTAATATGAACATATGTTACTATCGGTTATTGTTAATGTCGGTTATCATAACTAGATAAAAACCCGACTTTATTGCTTCTTAAAGCTATAAACAATAATTTGTTGCTATACTTGAACTTTGAGTTTAATCATTTATTAATGGCCCTGACTTCGCCCAATTATTATTATCGTCGTTTTATCATATAGATGGAGGTTGAAGATTTGTTAGGTAATGTAATATTTTAAATATGTTTCATCTCACTTTTTTGTGGTCATTGCATATTTAAGAATAGTTGTTGCGTAATGACTCTATAACACTTATTTGTTTGAATATAGTTAAAAACTTATTGAAATTTTCATATATGGAACCAACGCAAGATAGACATACATCGTTAAAAAACATCGCCATATCAATAAAACAGAAACATAATTCTAATTTCAAATTAAATTCTTCATTACTTGAATTAAATTTGTCATTTTTTGATTTAGGTATAACATAATTCGCGAAGGGATATTAGCAGCACCCACGGAAACCTAAGGACCCACCTTTCGAAAGATTTGTTAATGTAGTATGTAGCGAACCATACCCCTGACTGATATATAGAACTTCTTTGTGACAAAAACTCAAAATTCAATTGGCCTCTCGGAAAAGAGATAAAAACAGTTTAATGACCCTTAAGTCTACATCCCGTGTATCATTATCCAATGCTTGTACCGTGTCCAAACAGGTATTTCTGTATTTATTGTACGAGTATGTCAATAATTGCCCACCCACACGTGTCACTATGATGTCATTTTATTGCGGTGGTAACAGATGCTAGTCAGATATTTTTTAAAAGGTATATCCTTTAGTAGAAGTGTAAACTATTTACAGTTTTTTTAGCTATTGCATAGCTTCTATCGCGGGTCTTGAGCGTGGAGACCGAATCTAGAAATTCCGTAACGAAAAATACCTAACAGCCCAAACAAAGAGTTAGTACGACTCTACGAAGCAGGAACGTACGTAACGAACGTTCTACGAAGAGAAAAAACTACACCAACAATAAGGGACTTTATTTTTGGTAATGTAATAACAGACACAAAATTATAATCCAACCATATGCTGACTCATACAGAATAAACACTTTTATGGTTCTAAAATTAATATTGATTTAAAACAACACTGAAGCTTAGACGGTCGAAAGTCACAGCACTCCCGATTTGTTGTAAGGTGCAAACTTTAAATGCTATGTGGTTCGTCCTAACGTATTACATTACTACGCGCTCCAAGTTGTCACAGCATTCTTCTCAAAACAGGCGCTAAATTACTGCTGGAGACCAAAAGTCTGTAGCAGGAACCACTTTCAGTGAGTTTTTTTTATTCCTAACAGGTTAGCCTTTGACCACTATCTCACCTGATGATAAGTGATGATGTGGTCGAAGATGTTGTTCAGGCTAACCTAGAATTACTGGCTCTCAAGGTCAGCTGCCGGAACGCATCGTTAGGTGCTTGGCGACAGATTTTCTACTTGAGGGTGGTAGCTAGCTAGGCGGGCATTCGCAAAGTGCCCTACCATCATGTTATAATGACTGTCATCCTAAGACTAGAACCGGGGCCGAGCACGGAAGCGCTCAGTAGTTATGTCACTAGCGGTCACCCATCCAACTCCTGACCGCGGCGGACGTTGCTTAACTTTGCTGATCGGTTAAGAACAGCTAAGCAAACTTCGCTACGAGCGCTTCGAAATTTCAGCATTCATCTAATGTTATTTTTTAGATGAATGCTGAAATTTTGAAGCGTTTTTTTCATCGGGTAGTAATGGAACTAAGCCCACTTGATGTTATTAGCTCCTGTATTTTTTGGTCTTCTGCAATAGGGCGTGGGTCTATTGTCATCCACGATTCACAGATCCCGCCACAGCTATACTTATTTTATAGGATTGTGACGGAACACGCACTACCTGATGTTAAGCGGTAATCTATGCATATAACAGATGCATTACGTCACAAGTGAACTGCGCCCCTCACGCTCCGCCCACGCCCCTCATTTAATGAATGAAAATTTTATAATAATTATATGGTCCTTTTCTGATAGTGGAATATGTAACTCAGTGAAAAGAACTTTTTCTCCTACGACGAATATTGATCGCCAACACTTCGCACCGGATTCTATATATTAAATTACATTTAAATATTATATATTACGGGTTTCTACTTCAGATACTTTCACTCAAACAATCGCCCGCAACGTAAAAAAATTTATTTGTACATTTGGAGTGATACATACATAAGAATACACAAGATGATATAACAATTAAAATAAACTAACCGATAACCTTAGACATCTAATAAGAAACAAAAGGATTCAATGTACATATCTTAAATGCATAGATTTTCTAACATCGTCCCATTCAAATATGAGTAGTAGAATTCTTCCTGTTACTGTGTACTCTATTCCAGATTTATATTTGAAGCAGTGATGGCTCAGTGGCATTGGCTATGGACTGCCGCGCAGCAGGTCCTTGGTTAGAATCCCGCCGCGGGCTTGAGCTTCACCGCATGGTGGAAGGCGTTTTGCGAATGCCCGCCTGGTTAGAGACCACCCTCAAGTAGAAAATCTGTCGATAAGCACCTAACGGTGTGTTCCAGCAACTGTCCTTGAAAGCCAGTAATTATAGGTTAGGCCTATTAATACCTTCGACCACATTATCACCTACCATCAGGTGAGATTGTGGTCAGAGCCTAAAAAAATACTTCTTAAAAAACTACTCTAATTGCTAAATAAACAATTGCAATATACCATTTTAAAGCATAAAAATTTTAATTAATTCCATACTCATTCTAATTTTTATGTTGTAAAATTCGAAAGTCGGTAAGTGTCTGTTAATTTTTAGGATCCAGATTCCGTTATACGTTTTCGGGTCACAAGTAACAGGTTTTAAAAGTTAATTTAAAATTTACAACGAGGTTAGAGTAAGTTTAACTTTCAAAAACTAACAGACACGAATGAAATATAATTAAGTAATTTACTTGCAAAACTCACCAGCGGCAAAATAATTTTAATAACAGTAAACAATTAAAAATAATTCACATAATACAATTAACTTTTCACACTTTCCATGTGTGTTTTGTCACGTTACAAGAAATACGGGTTACATGTCCTTCTTGAAACACGTATTTTGCTTTTTATGATGAATGACATAGGCTTCAAAATTAGTGCTAGTATTAGGTATATTTTTGTGTACCTTATGGCACAGCCTGGACACTCGACTCATTCTCTATACAAAAGCCGCGTTCTAACTACCTATTACACAAACACTACACAAATGTTGTTTTTGTACACGCGTAAATGTGTGCGTGAAGACTAAAGTTGTCATCGTATGAATAACTGTTGTACTTACGTACCTAACAATCTTTTGATGCTGTTATTATGACTTATTAGATTTCGTATGTTATGCGTAGCATACCTACCTTCATAAACATTTACAAGCACAACAATCCAACTCCATGTACGACGTAGGAATATGCAACACACAACCGAGTAGGTAACATTACTTCACATTTCACTCCATTACTTATACAATAATAGATACCTACACTATAAAGTATCATTCCGAGTTCACATTTTATACAAGTAATGATAATAATTACAATCACAATAATAATTTATGTTCTACTCGTATCATAAACAAACATGAAGTGTGCCGCGTGTCAACCCTAGCGAAGGTCGGTATGTGTATTGCTTTTCTCTATGGTAAGTATACGTCTAGGTATAGGTTGCAAAAATCAAAACTTGTTTCGCTGCAAATGAAGTCGATATCGACGGATATTTTTTGCAAACGAAAATCTTCTAAAATCGTCATTATTTGAATAGTAGTTTGAATAAAATACAAAGATAAATTATTATGTTTGTATTTTTTTCAATACTTACTGTAAATAACCGGTTTTTATAAGTTACCTACTGTATAACTGAAGAACGACAAATAGGTAGGTACTTAGTGTAGGTTACCAAGAATGACTTATCTCGTTTTATCCTTAGGGAATCTACAAAAACTCCTATCCTTTTCTCGTTTTGTTGATAAGCAACCGTAAACAGCACAAGAGGACCCCATCCTCAACTTTTAAAATACTCGTACAATCGTCACGCTTCGTCGTCACGTCATCGTGCACGAGTTGCGCGTCCTCAAGTCAGCTCAGAATCGGTGACGGAGTGAGGAAGGAAGACTTGTTTTGGTGGGGGAAGAGGAGTGTCCATTCTATACGTAGTATTATTATATGTTCTATGCGTATGGTATGTGATCCGATCAATTAACATCGACTTCATAGGTACTCTTTCCTCTCCATGACACGGTTTAAAAAAAAGACTATGGACTAATTTGAGCAATGCCTCTTTGCAACGGTAGCACAGGTTGGAAGAGTATGTCCCGTTTCATTCAAATTTGGGTAGGGCAGGAGATTTTACGCACTCCTACACAGTTTTCCAACGGGTAGAGATGGGTATTTATGTGAGCAAGTAACATGATAATTTAGTTTATGTCGGTTTTAATGCGAGATTCGTGATGGATTTCTTAAATTTTTTGTAGCACGTCACTTCTGTGACTGTTCCTGGTTCTAAAGTAAATGTTTTATTCTACATGTAGCAATAAATAGCCCTTTTATTTAGACGTTACTTTAGTTTCAAATGTATTATTATTATTATTATTTTGTATGTCTCGTAATTTTGATTTTTATTACTATGTTTTATTTTGTTGTGTTTGTATATCTATATTTAAAACTTGCATGCACTAGCTAATGTAATTGCTTGTACCGTATTAGTTATGTTAATAAATAAATTCTTTGTTGTTTAAAATTCAACATTCGTTAAAACTAGGTACAACCAAAGTGGAATAAAAATTGTGTAACTTTGATTACATAGGTACTGCAAATTATAAATAATAATAGAAAACTGTTTAATTACATTTCATTATCTTTCCCATAATTCACGTGTCTGAGACTGTGAGATAGATTGCAATAGAAGCTGATATTCCTAATTCTAAAAGTTGAACATTATGCAATGTTTACGTACGTGGTTAGACTGCAAATACTATTATTGCGAGTAGATTCCGACTCCATTGAACTCAGGTTGTTCACATCTCATTCACGCTACTATTATAGTGCACTGTGTAATACAGTTACTCAGATTTGCACGTTACAAATACGTCATTTTGGCCGAGCGAAGTGAATTTGTGAAGATAGGAATCGCATTGTTAGTTTGCATGTTTCTTCAATGAAATGTAATTAGTTGGATGTTGTTGAGAGTTTGAAATATTTCTGTGAAAAGAAAAAATCTATTGGAGTGTAATATACATCTTAAAATTATTTTTTCATAGTAGACCATGTTTTCAGTAAATGCCAAATTGCAATCCGTACAACGAGTTAAGAACGAAAGAAACAATCATAAACTAACAATAAGGCATAAGCATTGAGAAAAAAGACAGTGTAATGGACACATTAAAAAAGAGAAATAGTGAAAATAAGAAATGTGATTTTTAATCCATTACCACTCCAACATTGTACGATATAACTTTTAGAAGGCGGCAACTAGACAAAGAACCAAATCACCATTACCTGCAATTAAAATATTATCAATTTGCAAATATGTATGAGTCGAAAATTCGTAGTGCAATAATAACAAAGACAAAGACAATAGAATTTCTCTTTAATGTCTGTCTTTGACTTCAAGTTTTTCTACACATACCTATCGTTTTGTTTATCCGGTTTGACATTTTAGCTTCCTTATGATCTTGTGTAGTTTTTAGACGCCCTGAATTCTCCTCGAGAACACCACTCATAAAATTGTGGTCAAAACTACAAATAAGACTTATCTGATATAATTACGAGAGATCATATAGAGAAAATTTTCTTACTCAAATAATAGAAATTATTGCGGATGGAAAAATATAACTTCAAGCTGGACTTGAACCCTCAACCCCCAGAATATCGACTTGGTGCATTACCAATTATGCTATGGATATAGGAAGCGGGTGCTGGACAGTCGAATCTTCTCCTTCCGTTTGAATGCACATCTTTTTGACGTTGGCGACATCTACCCAAATAGCAAAAGACTGTTTACTTAGGCTGGTAGGTTGATATACGATCAACACTGAACACCAAATCGATGAGACCATTTTTTATTTCGTCTAGTATATGGAAAAGTTCCGCTGGGAGTTATCTTTTTCCATCCGAAATAATTTCTATGTTTTCGCTTAGCATGCGCCAATACTCTTATAAAATCTATTTAAATAATGTTGAATTATAAAGTACTCGTATCTACGAGTATGTGTGCAAACAACAATCGTTATTAGTTAATGTTTACTTTTTTTTGTTAGCTACTGTTTAAGAATTACATGAAAACACTGCAATAGTACGCATGCGTGGCAATAGAAAGTGCAAGTGGAAACATGTGTGAAAGATTGTATGAATTATTAGAACGGACGTTCTAATTCATAAGTCCACATAGACCTGTTACACTGACATTTCACTGCAAATGTGGTTACATAAAAAGTATAATAATTACTATGTTTCGGCATAGCATTATTTCTGGTTCCGACTTTATACGAAGCTTTCTATCAGGCTCCTGACTTAAGAAATCATTTTAAACTTTGATGAAGTTGGATTGGAGTTTGTAGAATTTAAGAGTGGGAATTTTGTTACAAAATCTTTAGGAGTTAATAGTTGAATACGCATGTTTCATATTATCACTCACGCTGTCCAACAAGTTTATTAATTTTCATCACTTTGTAAAATGACGAATCAAGATTTACAAGGGCAATTAAACGTTACTAAAAACAATTACGTCGTTAAACGCTAATTACTAATAAAAGTGAACGTACTCAAACACTTTTAGTCAATGTCGAATATACGCAAAAAACGTGAGGATGTGAGTGATCACTCACTAAGAGGTTCTACCACAGAATAAAGATATCACCTATGTTTTTTTTTTTGACGTACTGCACTGCGCCATCACTTTGAGACATACTTGTTAACTCTCATTTTGCCTGTAACTTCACTGGCTCTCAAGGACTGCTGCCGGAACACACCGTTAGGTGCTTGGCGACAGATTTTCTACTTGAGGGTGGTCGCTAGCCAGGCGGGCATTCGCAAAATGCTCTTCCACCATGCGGTGAAGCTCAAGCCCGTGGTGGGATTTGAACATTGGACCTGCTGCGCGGCAGTCCATAGCCAATGCCACTGAGCCATCACTGCTTCAGATTTTTCCACTGTTAAAGGTTCTATATGAGAATATCCGAATTTGGAGCTTAGATCTCTCCACAACAAAGTATTGGTCTAGATAGACTCGTCTCCCGAATATGACTAGTAGCGTACTAAGTAATGTGTTCAAATTGCGAGCAGATTAAGTTACGTGTAATTGATAGTCTATTCCCATTTATACCATAAAATGAACCTGCAATCGATGTTTGCAGTAACGGTACTACATCATTTCGTGCGAGGTAAGTGTCATGTGCAGTAACGGTACTGCCTAAAAAATGCGTTTCTACGTTATTTACAGTTATCAGTACCAAGTGCAGAGGAAATGTGACCAGCCATTGTATCAGGCACACGCTACGTTAAAAAGACGAGCATACAACGGCTGATTAATTAATCGCGATGACATTGTATGTAAAGGTAAGGTCTTATCTGTTTTTCAGCCACTTGGCTATTGTCTGTCACTGTCAAGTAAAATGTGATCGCTAATCATCTAATTCTGTATTTCAGCGGCTGTCTTTGAAAGACAGTTCCTAGTCTATTCAACCAAACAAAATAAATATATTACCTAAAAATTTATTCCGTAGTCCTGATAAGGAACCCTTATAGTATCGTCATGTCCGTCTTTCTGTCCGAGGTTTTGCTAAGAGACCGTTTGTACTAGAAAGCTGAAATTTTGTAAGGGAATGTAAACTTATCACACCGACAAACAAACAAAATAAATATTTTACCAAAAAAGGAGATAGTCGTCCTAAGACTTTCCTATCGGTAATGAAAGTAAAGAAGCGTATAACTATATATCTATAACTATATAACTGTGGAAGCCCATCTTTCCCCTTGATATAGTTACGCAGTCCTGTGGACCGGCTCAGATGGTTTAAGCATTATTTAATGGTAGTAAAATGTACTAAAGTACTGGCAAATGTACCATAGTCGATTAAACACTGGATTAAAAAAAAGCGATGTTCTTTAATTTCAAGCTTGAAATGCAATTTGTTTCAGTACATCAATAATCACTTCATGACAATATAGCGAAATGAGGTAGCAGCTTGCCTGATGTTAAGCTACTGCCTCTGCTAATAACAAGTGCAGACCATGCTGACCTAAATGTTCTGTTAGGCACTGCATAGCGTTTGCTATCCTATATTTATGTTCATTACCTATGTCCTAAGGTCAATGTAATCACGGTGAATGTCAAGGTGGCAGTTTACGTAAGGTTGAAGGCGTGCTCGACAGATGCCTCAAAAGACGTTTTATTTTTATGTGAGCTATTAACCATTGGCATCCATCGGTCCCCGCAATTTTTAATAATTAAAAGTCATGCTGAAAATTTATTGTACAAACATCTGCTAGTTTTTTTTGCCGTTACTTTTTTTTGTTTGTTGAAAGAACTTATATGAACTCAAGAACAATCATGGAGGTGATAAAACTCAAAAAATCTGTATCGGTTGGTTCTGAGTTGGATGCTCGGGTCGGACAAGTCGGTTGTCTTACCAAGAATTTGCAGAAGCAGAGCGGGATTGATAAGTAGGGGAAAAGAATGAAGAGTGTCGAATTAAAGATCAGTAGAACGAAAGCTGAACACATGTATCGCGAATTCGGTGTTAAAATGTCTATCATATGATGAGACAGAAAGGCTTCTGAAAGTCGTTATTAATTTTAATATGAGTGTATCTCTGATGCAATAAATTAGAACTTGTATTATCAAACATATTTTAGTACCTACTTAAAACCGAAAAAAGTCAATAAGTAAATAAGACCCTCCTTATAAGACACGACGCATTTACAAAAACAGCCAAGTGCGAGTTGGACGAGCGCGCCGAAGTTTCCGTACAAACCTGTAGGTAAATAAGTAAAAAAATATGTTTTTTATTTCTATACCTACATTCAATTATTTTTATTGCTAAATGAAATCTATTTAACATTTTAAAATTACTAAATTATGTTTATTATATGATGTAACTAAGAATGTATGATATTCGCAAATTTTTCTTTATCTATGCTATAAAACGTTGCTTCGTACCAAATTTCAAGATTCTGAGTTCACGGGAAGTAGGTAGGTTTTGATTCCCTTGCGAGTGTCAAACATTTGCGGCATAAACGTTACAGCCGTAGCTTTTGATTGCGTTGGCTTAGAAGTTTGATTTTGTCACAGTTCTATGGGACAGCAGACCTGAGTATTTGATATAAATTTCCGCTTGATACCTCCACACTTTCCTGAGAAAAAGGGTCTTGACAGACAGACAGATGGACAACAAAGTGATCCTATAAGGTTCCGTTTTTTCCTTTTCAGCTACAAAACCCTAAAAACTACATAAAAACAAAGAAAAATGGAAGGCGAAGAAGGACTCACGTGCACCAGATAAAATAAAACAAACATATCGTGACGTACAAGGAGGCAAAGAGCAAGCTGAAGGTAGGGAAAAATGGAAATTACAACAACGATAAGAGCAAAGCTCATAAATTGAAAAGAAGAAGATCCATTTCCAGCTTTAAACGGTGCCATTTTCGGAACTTCGGTTTAATCGTATCCAAATGACATGGTGACATTGACCGGAACGTGAGGAATACGATAATGCAAGGTATAAGATTGGGTTACCACATTCAACGATGAGAAGAGTGTGAACGCGAATACTAATTAGCGTGATCCATACATGAAATGGTATGAATAATATATAACAAAAATAGTGTTCAAATGAATGTGTACGAATATAGAGGTAAATCAAAGCCAAAAAGGGCATAGATTTAAAAAGACCAATAAAGGTATAGATTGGTTACTCGAAGATTGTTGATGAGAACGAAAGATGTGAATGTGAAAAATATTGTTGTTCAGAACATAGCCGTTGAGTACAATGACATAATGCTCCATTTAGCGTGGGATAAAAGAGAAGGAGAACAATAACATTAGTAATGGTAAATCTATGAGTAGAACATAAAACATAAAACAATGTGTCGTATGGGGTAATGTCCATGTAAGCTTTTGTCCATTACCAGCCTACTGTCCATTGTTTGTTAGCGGTAGGTTTCACTACCATTGATGATTAGCACGTCGCGGCTACTTTCGATCTCGTTTGACCAGAGAGTTCTACTGTAACGTAGCTAATTCTTGGAGATGGAACTGTTTCCATTCTACTACGAGATGTAGACAAAGGCTACGATATTTTTTAATATCAAATATGTTTTTATGTAAATGAACCAACTAGTAGTTAAGATTATGGAATTGTACTAATAGGACGATGCCGATAGACTTGCCAATTGTTATATGGGGCGTAAATTACAACTGACAGAACTAAAGATCCCGTAACAAAATCACAAATATACGATAGGAAAAATTTAAGTGATGTGCGAGATTCGAACCCGCGTCCATCCACTCCTTGAGCCGGAGTATGCTCTAAGCAATTGACCGCACATGACTTAAATTTTTCCTATCGTATATTTGTGATTTTGTAATGTAATCCGCTTAGCATGCGTTATTGCAAACCTAAAAATATTAAAGATCCCGTAGTTCGTGTCCTAGTTAACTCGAGCAGTTTTTCAAATTCAAATTCATTTAATTCAGGTAAAATAACCCATAAATCCTTTCAACATGTATAAAAATCAAATAATTAAATAATAAATTTATGAAGTGGTCAGTACAACAATATGTCAATGTAATAATCCAAAATTTAAATATGAATGAATAATAATAAAATTAATGAATAAACAATGTATTTAAACAAGGAATAATTTAATATTCCTTGTTTAAATACAGTGCAGTTTAAGGTACTTAATATACCTGTACCATATACGCCGTAGAGTGACGGGGTGGGATTGCACCCAACCTCATATTTTCCTGTGGAGGTAAAACTACCAGAAGGTGGACAGCAGCGCCTCAAGAACTGCTGTCTTACACTGCGGTCTCCAAGACACCTGCCAAGCGGGTGCATTATAGCTTCTCCTTTATAGTAATCTTAAAACATTTTTGTATAGCGTTGGAGGTCATGGTTGTTGTTGATAATAATACTGAAATTACAAATTCTTAAGTTATTTAGTTTTTGAGACCCTGTAACAAAAATTATATAAAAATTAAAAATTAAATTTAAACGGAAACCACATTACTTTATTTTTGATAATAACATATATTACTGTCACTACTAATTGAGTTTTAGATGATAGTACCCACCAAGCCACGGAACAAAAAACAGCTAATATTACATTGACTGACCTTGAAAATTGACCTACTTTAATTGATTGAATACTTGATCAATATTCTACACCACATAAGGACGGACCAACAGCAGATTGACATATAAAAGGCTCGGTTTTGGCTCTTGGCGTACGAAACATTGAAAAAAGTAACTTGCACGTTATATAATAAACTCTCAATATACTATTCCGCACACTGTGGATTGCGAGTAACTGGTCCTTTGACCTGTGCTAAGGTGAAGGACGCGGCTCCAAAAATGGAAAACGTCAATGCACTTTGCTGCAACGGTAACATTAAGCCCAAGTTGATGAATAAATATATCCTATTGAAACTGTGATCAAGTTTGAAACAAGTCAAATAGAGTACAATAAAAACCATTTTTTGTATTTCACTGTCTGCAAAAATCATCGCTTTGATACCAACCTCGATCAAGGCTTGACGATGTTTTTTTACAAGCTTGTGCGCCTAATTTCAGTAAAAATTTAGTTACTTTTAACACGAAAAAGATGAGGGGTTGGTCTACCCAATGGTACCCCTCCCGATACAATGCACTGTGTCATTTTATATATATAATTAGAAATAATCTTTAAGGTTAGGTATGGAAATATATAAGAAATATAAAAAAATACGAATTCATTATTAAATTTGACTCTTTTGAGGGTTCTCGCCAGAACTCTAGCTATGTCGTTCATGAGTGTCCCTTCAACCACCGACCTTCGCTCCGCGCCGCGCCAGCTCGCTTCGCTCGCCACCTCTCCCCTTCGCTCCACTTGGCCTTAGGGGTTTGCTCAACTCAGGATCTACAACGCGAGCTTCTGGTCGAATCGAGTTTGGCTGGTTCAGATGTAAAAGCATTCATACCACTATTTTTTTATAAATATACTCTCCACAGACTGCAGGGTCCATGATTCATGCCACTTTAGCGGTTAGAAGTACATATACCTACTTAACTGTTACAATTCACATATTTCTCAAACAATTCAAAATGAAATATATGTTGTAATATCTTACTTATTTATTGTACACTCTGCCACATATTTTGCCGTCAATTGCGTTTCTGTGCCGTTCATTTACACTGGCCGACAATTTTTTTTTGTTTTGGGGCAGCTCTGTTTGCATCTGTAGTCTGTAAAGTAGGTAGTGTGAAATACATTGCTGCTACAAAATATCAGCTGACAGCTTTGGTTTACCTACAATTCTTATATTACATTTTTTACGGTTTTATTCAAAATCAGTCCATGTTATAACTACTTTTATGACATTAATCGTATAAATGTATGATGGCAAGTAAGTCCAGAAGTTGCATTAACGATCCTGATATGTTTTGTTATATATGCGATGAGTATATAATGAAAGATCAACGGAAACCGATTAATGACACGGTAATTCGCTTGTATTCTGTATTGAAATTAGCAACCTTCTTTCTCATCAACAAGAGCTGATATGAAAAATTTGACTAGTTTTCTCGTGTCGGCTCACAAAATATACCCAAAATCAGGTAAAATCTTAGGCACCAAAATGAGTGTAGGCCAGTGTTATGATTTAAGGTTAGATTGTTTTTTAATGTTTGTCTTTAAAAACAAGCGTTACCTTTTGATAACAGCGGAATTGATGTAGTCAGTCAATACTAATCGCATTTGCCCGCAAATTTGAGCCAAACAATACTAAATACAACCCTGCCGGTCCCCTAAGGAAGATCAGCGCTGGTTGTTAACAACCAGTATTATGCCGAGTTGGGGCCGGTTTGTGGCGGGAAACTATTGCTTTTGATTTCTATTTTTCATTTTTAACTGGTATTTTTGTATGTGCTTAGTTTTAGTTTTCTGTTACAAATAAATTATATTCTGTTCTATTAATTTTTCGTTTAAATGGGTTGAATTGTGAATTTAGTAATTCCCATACAAAACGTTTCCCCTTTTATTCGAATAATTTTGAAAATACTTAATTTTACGGGCAGCTTAGCATAGATATTCGGCTCAATAACATGCATGCAACATTTTAGCGAGTTTGAATACTTGGTACATAAAATTTTACGAAGCTACGTTTGTATGGAAAGCGCCATGAGTATACTTCCCAATAAGAAACCCCTAAATGATTTAGCCTTTAAATTTTAGATCTAGGTAATATTACTGGCCCGGCATCCTATGGCGAATAATGTACCCTGTGGTAATAATTTTAATAACAAAGTTATAAACGGAACTGAAAAAGAAAACCACTACCTATATTGATTACCTATAAGAATAAAAAATCCTATCCATCTTATAAGACGAACCTCCATCGATGAAAATAAATTTAAGAACCGGTCGCAGGTAATGGTTACGCACACTCAGAAAGCGCGCGGGTTGCTTCAAAGGAAGCCGTGCATTCCGTGTGTGACCGGGCTAAGGGTTGTACAAAAAAACTAGAGGTGAGGAAGTGATAGTGTGTTCCGTGGTTTATGAGAGAAGTGATTTGTTGAATTTTTGGATTTATTCCTGTTTTCCGAGGGTAAGTAAGATTTATTTATTTTAAAATTATTGTAATAAGTACGGTTCCTCAAAATATGTGAAGCACTGACTAGTTTTATTTTTAATAACTCTTGAAACACTTTTGATATATTATGGTTTTTAAATCAAAACTACCTGCTTCATCATTAAAACACTGTGTACTTTATTTGCGAATAGTAAGAAATATAGTGCAAATTTATATTTACAACTTTTTAATTTTGTTATATTGTACAAGGGAAGTATATTATAATATAAGGTATATTTATTAAACGATATTAACTCAATTTTTAATAACGTTTCAGATAAAATACCTGTATTTAGTATGAATTTAACTTTATAATTTATTAAAATTTAGATACTCAGTAGGAACTGCAATGATCAAAATGTATTCTTTGGATTTTATATAATTTATTACTCTGAAAATAACAATAAAACCCGTATCTTTAATAAAAACAGACAGCGTTCTTTTGACGGATCATTTATTAGCAGTTTGCATTAAATTATACTAAGTATTTAAATTATCAAAACCAAAACTAGTATTTCTCGTCTTACGGTAACTGATTTCACTTAAAGAGGCCAGATTTTGCCAAACCATTTGTGGAACATGTTTCGTGCTTTGAATTTTTCTGTTGCAGAAAAATAACCAAAATATGAAATAACTTGGCAGCTTTATACCCCATAAAATATAAAAAAAACATCTGGCCATGTATTCGTTTTTATTAACAGATAAGTAAGCATTTGACCAGTCTCTCCATCCTAGCGCAGACGGGAGACATATCTCCCTGAGAGAGGATTAAATTTCGAGTTTTTTTTCTATCCGACATAGTGCACGCTGGTGAATATTTGATAAATTATTTCTATCTATTTGTATCGTCATACATAACAATATAAAACAAAACTACCTAGTTTTTATCACATCATATATTGTCACATCTTTTGGCTCATTGAGTTAAACCTTGCCCGCTATATCACCTACTAGTAAATGATGAAGTTGTTGTAGGTGTTATTCAAGATTTATTTGTATTGTAAATTACAATACGCACAAGACATTATATTATCAATTAGTAATTATAGCACCTAAAAAGAAAGATGACTATGGAGCGCTCGTGGCGCAGTTTGCTTAACCGACCAGCTTAGTTAAGCAACGTCCGTCGCCGTCATGGGTTGGATGGGTCACCGCTATTGACATTACTACTGAGCATTTCCGTGCTTCGGAGGGCACGTGAAGCCCTCGGTCCCGGTTGTTTTCTTAGTATGGCAGTCGTAATAGCATGGTGGTAGGGCATTTTGCCAATGGCCGCCTGGCTAGAGCTACCACCTTCAAGTAATCGGTCGCTAATCACTTAACGGTGTCTTTGATAGCCAGTAATTCTAGGTTAGGCTGAACAATATCTTCGACCACATCATCACTTACCAGCAGATGAAATAGTGGTCAAAAGCTAGCTATAAAAAAAACTTCTCCCTTTCTTATCTCAGACGGAGACTAATATATCAACGTTCTGTTCTTTCTTTCTTCTTTAAAACGGAGACATGTCCACGGAAAAAGTCAAAAGTAGATTGTTTTACTTCATTTTGTCCGAATATGGATAAAATTAAGGCGATAAAATTAGGAGATACATTTTTTATCTCCAGTCCATGCGGGGGATCCGCATGGACAGGTCATGGATGTTATAGTATACTGGTCGAAAGCGCTAACACGATGATAGAGAAACTTATATATTTATTCCATACATGTAGATTATATAAAATATCGGGGAATAGAAATATCGGGTAAAAGGACTTCATGGGGATTTTAAAGAATACTGTCCAGGTACGGGTGCCACCATCCTGTGCATCTGGTTAAGCAGCGAAAAATATGATAATGGTTTTTTGAGGTTATGTAGATCGATTGCTCATTGACAGAAACGATCCGAAAATTGAAATTTTACATTCAGCAAATGGAGTTCGTTAGATTTACTTCACGGTACAGGCATTTAATAAACACGGTTGGGTCTTCGAAGCATTTTTAAATTACATTAAATATTTTCAACTTTATCTTATTAGAAGACTACCTGTAGGACCAAGTTCGATAGTAGGAACATCGCCTCCATTGAAACTTGGATTTGTACTTTGGTAGTCTGTATATCAGATGTATACTTATTGTGTCGATTTGCTATCGTTTGCATATCAAATGATACTGGGCATGAGCATATCATGAATATAATCAAAAAGAAAGAAACAGTAACAGGGAGGACTGATCCTTGAGGTATCCAGACATTTAGTGATGATTTGATCGTATTAACATCCATTAAAGATACCCGTATTAATATTTTTTCAACAAGTCTGAATTGTAGATATATAAGCCAGGAGTAACCCTTACCATGGAAGCCTATTAGCAGGATTGTCATGCCAGATCAAACTTTGAAATATCAAGATATGTGGCGAGCGCTTATGCATACTTTGCAATGGCTTCACTCCTGGCTCCAGATATGAGTGGCACATGCAATAAGATCTTCATTTGACTGATTTTGTCTACCTAACAGCCTACCTTACGTACAAAACGTTAGTTTCTATCTGAACAATGTATCATCCTGAGCTAGCTTACAGAGTCTGTACAGACTAGCTTTTTCAGCCCAGGCTACTTTAGCATATTTTTAAATGTGCCTTATTAGTCGAATAGCGTAAATTGTCTTTTGGTCCTAGTTCAGTACCCCAGGTCGGAATGTTATATTTTTTTTGGACATCTTTCTGTGAGTATCTTTCAGTAGAACTGGTGGTAGATAGCAAGTACCTTGCCTCCTTTAACATGGAACCCATATTTGGCAAAATTTGATACTTCAAGATTACGTCTTCCGGGATATAAGATGTAGGTATTTCTTTTGTTTATATCAACCTGACCATTTTTACCAAAGACAATATTTTTAAATGTCGGATACGAGCAAAACGGCTACACAATTAAAGTAACTATGTACAAATAGTTTATTCCTAGTGCCAAAGATAAAATTGCATTCCATTAAATTTGAAAATAAACTGACAAAAATTCAATATACAATCAACAATACAATTATGAAATAAATATTTATTTAATTAGTTAATCGGAGTAACTTTGACAGATCGACACTATATTTTTATAGATAATTTTTAGTATGTATATTGTGAGACAAAAATGTTAATGTACGCTCTCAGATTGTTTTTCAACTCTCAAATTATTTATTGACTATGAAAATCATAAATTGTATTAACAACTGTTCAATTTTGCACTTTTGTGCAATTTTGTTCTATGTCAAAGTTATAACCAATATACGGGTAACTTTGACACGGAGCAGACTTGTCGCCGGAATCATAAGTTTTGAAAATTTTATAGCTTTTGGGTTCACTCGTTAAAATTTTTTAACAATCGTCTGATGATGTGGAGTTATATACAAGTAAATAGAACCATTAACTTGTAGTTGTATCTTTATTTTAGTTGTATTTTTATCTTTATTTCATAGAGTTCGTTTACGAAGTTTGTTAAGTACACAAAATGTATAAATGCTTTGTTATTGCACTAAATGTTCCCAACGTAAAAAATAAAAAGTAATTGGAGATTTGACTGTCAAAGTTACCATTGATAATCAAAGTTACCCCGATTGTATTCTAAATATTTATTTAGTTTATTGACTAAGGCCCAATTTTACTAATCACCCTAGATTGGTATTTAATACCTGGATAACTATACTCTTAAAATGTGATAGGCCTTTGCTATCATAGAACGTCAAACCTAGTAGCAGATTTTATATTTTGTTGGATTCCTGACGTGGAGAAAAGATAACTTACATTGTACGCATTAGCTGTAGCAAATTGGTCATTTTTAGTATATGGAGCTAGCTATATCGGCAAATTTGACGGTATATTTTTTAATCTTTGGATAAACTTTTATCATTTGGTAAAGCCTTCAGCGGCCTGTCAGACTAATATCAAATTTCATAAAAGGCAATATGTCAAATTTAGAATACTGCAACATCAATTGGATTTCTATGGTTTTTAAGGTTTATCGTATTCTGTAGTTTTTAAGGTTTGTCGTATATTTTGTTTTTACGTTAGCTAGCTTTGGTCTTTATCAATAAAGTAACTTTGTATATAATGAAACCTTATCTCTCATGTTGGTTAGAGATGATGTGCTCGATGATTTTACAGCTACATCTAGATTGGTTTTTCGCTCTCAAGAAGTGCTGCCAGAACATACCAACCCCAAAAATAAAATTTGTTACTAACAGGACGACAGATTTTGAACCAGAATATAGTAAACAGCTGGACCCTACTTTGGATGCTATTATTGTTAATGTAGTTGGAGGTAGCAGCTAGTGTACATAATAAACATGAAGTTAATCGTATTACATTACCTAATATCACTGCGAGCGTGACTACTTTCTATCTGCACTAATTTCCTTCTGGTATTTTTCAAGCACGAGAATCAAAGTACTCGTAACATACAGGGAAGCGGTGAGTCAATATTTAGAATAAAAAACATAAACACAAATAAAAAACTTACTTAGGTAAATCCATGTATTTGTTGGTATGTATGAACCTAGCATTTCGTGTCATAAGGCTCTAGTACGACTATTATATCTATAGTTACGACTATTTTCATCATTTCGGAGTTATTCGAACGTAGTTAATAAGATTGAAAGTCAATAAAATTTCATATGTATTCCACAGGGTATTCACATATAACCTAAGGTAGTAGTATACCACTGACAGAACTCAAATATCATAACAAAATCTGCAGTTCTTTCGGAAGATTTAACTAAAAAGTCTTATTACGTAAGACTTCCTATTTTAGTGGTACGGATGGCTATTTAATGATAAGCGAATCAATAATACCCATCCTACAGTCAGGTCATTGAATTAACGGGATCTAGGTACTGAAGGTCTTGCATAAAGATGAAGGAAATTAGAATACAGAGGAAATTGAAGTGAGATCGAACCGGAGCTATATATAGTTTCACTTATCCTGTTGAAAAGGATCTTCATTACGATATAGTATTGGTTCTTGAGAGCTCATAGTTTTATTACTAGTAAAACTATGGGCAAAAAATAAATACTTTATTTCATTCCGTAATGTAGTCGTCTTTAATATAAAAATACCCATTTCTCTGTTGGTCACTTAAATAGACTCATAATTACCAAAAAGCAGTAACAGCAATACTGTTTACAATGCATAATGTAACCTCAAATTATCTTTTCACTGCTTTGTGTGACAGTCTTTGTATTCACTCACCCATTGAAAATGCATTAAAGGTTTATATAGCTCAGCAAAAACTTTCCCACTGTATATAACTGAAGGTTAGGAATTTTCCCTATTTCCAGTAAGTACTTATTTATAAATCAGTATATCTATTTAGGTTTAAATATATGTATTCCCAATAAGACAATACACTACTACTTGAGGACAGTGCTTAAACATAAATTAAATCTATACATTAATCATGCCGTCTATAATAATTAATACTATAGTAGCCACACATCCAATGCATTATTTATTAGAAACAGACTAAAGTCATGGACATGCAGGAGCTTTTCAAACATTTAACCTTAATTTCAGAGCTCCATAAATGCTTCTTATGCTATTTGCATCTCTTTTGATAGGTTAACCTTTGACCACTATCTCACCTGATGGTAGGCGATAATGTGGTCGAAGATGTTGTTCAGGATAATCTAGAATTCTATCAAATCAAAAATTTTTTTGTGACCAAGCGGTTTCGCCGCTACTTTTTGTATGGGCCATATGTTGATGTACCCTTATTGAAGACAAACCGGCAGTTCGAGTTTAGGCGATGCCGACACGGCATTGATTTTTACGTTTTTTAATATAGAAATCCATACAAAGCATACTGAATGGCTTGAGTTGAGGCGATGTCGCTACAGACGGGGCCGGCTGGACCAGTGTGCGGTTTACTACTACCTACTTGGCACCAACCAACTTTCCGCCATCATGTTTGCCACTGACACGCAGGTGTCTGCATCTGGAAGCCTTTTAGAGCCATCAAAAGTTTGCCACAAGCACTAATTGTCAGCACGAAAAACTTAATACGGCAATTGATTTTTACCGACTTTATAAAAAGGAGGAGGTACTCAATTCGTTTGTTTTTTATTTTATTTTTATGTTTGTTACCTCAGAATTTTTGACTGGTAGAACCGATTTTGATAATACTCGCATTTTGATAAATCGGTCAAGCCGTTTTTGAGTTAGACTCCATCAGTAACTGAAAAGTGTTTTTCTATCTTGATGATATAGTCATTGACAGTGAATGACAATAGATCCCATAAGTAGCAAAGGTCACTAAAAAGGGTCAAAATAAAAATTTTACCATCACACAAATGTGTGAAATAACTTGTCGAAGTCGGTACTATGTGCACAATTTTGTGATAATAATAACTCGTACTTTTGAACCATTATGATACCGACTTCAACAAGTTATTTCACACATTTGAGTGTTGAAGTCGGTTCCATTTTTGATAGAATTTTTATTAACAAGTATACAAGCCTAGTAAAAATCTACAGAGGAAAGCTTATTTGATCTTGAATTTTCAATATTTTCACAGGTAACAACGATATGAGGAGTAGAATCACCGTTGTCAAATGGCCTCTGAAGCTCACTGCTCGAAGCCTGTCAACTTCGACTCGATTTTACCAAGCGGAAGGCGCTGGGTTAGATATAGGTATGTAAACTCGATATTTTTAAAATCATTCATAATTAAGAATACGCAAAAAGTTTCAGTTACTATCACTATTGACAGTTATTAATTGAAACATCATTGACATAGACATAGCTTTATTTGTGACAAAAAGAGACAAAATAAAAAATACATTGTTTCTTTAAAAAAAATGACAACTCGCCTTATGTAAATAGGTTTTGATTTAAAACCATCCTTGTTAAATATGATACACAGAAAATGTTTCAATTTAAAGTTAGCATTTACAAACGAACTATTTCGTAATTCTAACTTGGATAACATTTTCAGTTCTTCTATATGGGGCTTGCATAAACTAGCTATAAACATATTTATCTAGTATACCATATAACTTGATGAATGGTACATGTAAAAACAGTACCATTCTAAATATGAACTAAAAAGTATCTCTTTGATATCTCTCTCAGCATCTATTTAAAATGTAAATTAAACTACCTATCTATGTAGGTAACCTACTTCAATATTTTTTTATTCGCTCCACATTTTGGTAACGATTTAAGAGTTATATTCGATCTCCCAGCATGCGGTCTGTACCTCATTATATTTATCACACGACTGATGGATAAAAAACAACGTTCTACATAAAAATATCTTCGTTATCAGCCGCAGACGGAATAATGCCGATACAAAATTACCATATTATATTTTTAAGCTGTCCAGTTTTTTCCAGGTGACCATACAAACCCAGTTCTTGAACTGTAGAATACAATAAACTAATCGTAGGTGTCATGTTTTTTTTTTAATATTTTGCTTTATCTCATTTTTTTTAAGAAATAGAGAATAGATATTCACCGTACCTTAAGCCTTCAAGGCAGGACGAGGCTTAAAGTGGGTGAACGTATTATCAACTTACGAGAAAAAGGTGTGGTAGATATTGTTATTTAAAAATTATGCAGATTATCATGTGGGTGATCCAAAGTCGCGTAGTAGTAAGTTATAAACCTGTTTTATTTACCAAGTTTTTATTTTTTATGTGTGACCAGGCATATCTTTTTACTGAACGATCTAATCTTTATGATTCAATTTTGTCGTGTAAAGTGTACCTTAAACTACATTAAATTCGATAAAGTAGATTAAAATTACACTCAACTAAGTGAAAAAGTATTTGTAAAATGCCTATACCTAGATGTTTTAATATAATCGATCCTTAAAGCATCTCTGAAAAGAGTTTTTTTTTAACGGAGTCGATTTAACTTATGTAAGGCGAACGATGGAAATGGAAACTCTTAGATTTGGAAGAATATTTTGAAAAAATATAGGTATAGGTAATTTCAAATAAAGGTAGATTCCTAATTTTCCACAGGCACCAAACAGGCTTCAAGGTCATGTCCAGTGCACAACCAGCGTCTCAGGTCGACTCACGCTGCCCTAGAAGCACCTGTCTTCGAGACAATCTCGTCTGTTAAGTCCTGGGAAGAAGTCCCTGGGCCAAAGCCTCTGCCATTCCTAGGAAACACGTGGAGGTTCACACCTTATATTGGTAAGTGCGTTTGTTCTTCTTTTTATTATATGCTTAGTGGTTGAGATAACCGCTGTAATATTACGTATGTATAATCTAGCTTTAAAATGGACTACTCCGTGTCTTCCTTGAATGTTGAAAAAGAAATCGGGCTGAATTAGTAGAATGCCATTACTCACGTAAAGGCACATTAGAAGCATAACATAGCACTTAACCATCTCAATGCCCATATATTTGGGGAAAGATAAGGCATTCTGTTTCCCGGGTAATGACGTCTTTGGAAACTCTAAATTAACTATATTATACTTTATATAAATAGTAGGCTAACAATTATTATTTTTGGGTGTAGACATTCACTTACATATATATAGTAAAGTGGATAAAGGGTAGATGATAATCACTAGGTACTTCTCATTCGGGTAATCATTTTGCATAAGTAGTGGTTGTCTACTATATTTCTCAGCCAAGTAACCAAATACCTTACCTTAGTATAGTGATTTTGCGAATGCTCGCCTGGTTAGCCTTAAGTAAAAAATCTGTCGCCAAGTACCTAATAGTGTGTTCCGGCTCCGTGCTTGTTCCATCCAAATCGCATTTAAAATCTTTTTTTTTATGCTTGATAGGTTAGCCTTTGACCACTATCTCACCTGATGGTAAGTGATGATGTGGTCGAAGATGTTGTTCAGGCTAACCTAGAAATACTGGCTCTGAAGGACAGCTGCCGGAACACACGCTTGGCGACAGATTTTCTACTTGAGGTTAGGTTAGGTAGCTAGCCAGGCGGGCATTCGGCAAAATGCCCTACCACCATGCTATAACGACTGCCGTCCTAAGACGACAACCGGGATCGACGGCTTAACGTGCCCTCCGAAGCACGGAAACGCTTAGTAGTACCTAATGTCACTAGCGGTCACCCATCCATCTCATGACCGCGCGCGACGTTGCTTAACTTTGCTGATCGGTTGAGAACAGCTAAGTAAACTTCGCTACGAGCGCTTCAATAAACATGATGTGTATCTGTATTCCGGTTTCGATATTTTTATCATAGTCAAACAAAGAACGCGGTGATGCTAAATATGAAATTGAAACATTCGCTTGTCAAGAAACAATTGTTCACAGACATGAATTTGTAGACCACATGAGGTCAATCTAATCTCAAGTGTGTGACGTATAAATCTTGATGGTTTTATATTTTCAAGGTTTTTATTTGTGCATATTAAATGTTTTAGTTGGCAAAGCTAAAGCACAAACTATTTATATTTATGATTTCTCAATGTTAGTTTGATAAGTTATTTTAGCCATTTACATTTTAAACACTAGACTAGACACATCAAGGTTACCGTTTGATATATGTATGAAATAATATGTTGTATCCTAGTTAAATAATCTATTCGACGTTCACTGACTGCCCCTGAATTGCCCGATAACCTGAGACTTTCTACGGTGGAATTGTTTCGTTGATTAGTGTATTTTATGAATAAATTGTCGATGATGATACATATAAGAATATAATCATAAAAAATATTTTTTAGAATACATTAAATCTATCTAAAATATGGGTATAAGACACTCAAAAAATATAATATATCAAGGTAGCGACAATTCCGCCTAATTTTCCTGTTAAGCCGACGCGACGTCACAAACACCACGCAGCCAAACCGGAAGACGCGTTTCTCCTCAACACGAAGCATACTCAGGAGGTATTGACTCTTCGAGCGCACGATCGAGGAATTTTTCTGTGGAATTGACACTAGTAGATACCTATATTTTTTAAGTGTTTTACCACAATATGAACACTTAAAGTTCTTAACTTTAAATTAAAACCTTGTTATAATTAAATAAAGATTTCTGCAAAGTTACTCCTGAATCTATTAATTAAATATTAGATGTCTAACGCTAACTTATCTACGAATTTGAACGCATAAGATTTTTAAGATAAGAATTTTAACGAAAAATATAGCTAGTTTATATATATCTAAAATCGATTAAAGATGTATTGTGCCATCTCCTGTTGACATCAAATCGTTCGTAAGTTAATTATTCCGTTGGAATAAGGTTGGATATGGACCGTTTCTCGCGGTTTTACGTTAATCATTTTTGGTTAAAAAAAACTCAAAGCCACAGAGACAAGACATACGAACAAATTTCTCGTCACATTTAGAACGATACATTCGTAGAAGATACTAGATGTCATATGCATTGATTTATGAGAAATGTTTTGAGAAGCTCCATGGCTTTGATTTACTCAATTATTTTATGATATTAAAACATATTATTTAAATAAAGTAAGGTTCTAAATTGTTTAAATTTAATATAGCTTAAGTTATTCTGCAATCCCTTTCTTATCCAATGGGAATATGTAGGTACTGATTTCTTTTATATAAGTGTCCATTTCAATCGGATCACAATAATTATTTAGGCACAGTCAGAAAGAAATTGTGTTTTGCAGGCTTTAATGCGTGGATAGGCGTTTTAATAAAAAAAGGAATAAATTAAATAATATTCAAATGGAAATGAATGGAATTCTTGTATTTATGTAGAGCGGTTCCAAGTGGATAATATAAAACGTATAAAATATGAGATCATTAGACCCTTTTGCTACGTTGCCATCAGCGCGCCATTAGCGAGAAAATGTTCTTTAAATGACTAGAAAGTAGGAAAGTAGTGTTGGAATTAATGGGAAGAAGTGTTCACGTTAAATAAAACTTGTGGTCTTAAAGGTTTGAATAAAAGTGATGAAGTAGGTGTCCGATCAGCCAAATCCCATCCAAAATGTGTTTTTCTATAGTATCTTATCTTATTATAGTATATCTTAGTATAGTCCACAGACCTAGGATTTTTTCGCTAAGCCTATGGTATAGTCCATGCGAATCCATGATCTCGAAGATAATAAAAAAGGGAAATAAAACACGAAACTGTTATGTATGATCAATATGAAATTATTGAATACAACTCGGTCTGAAAATACTCGGTGTTTTTCGCGGGAGCTTCGTTGAGACAGTAATCATAACAACTAGGTACCGTAAGCTGCTTAAGTAATAAGTAACCGAGATCTTGATATCGTTAATACGCTGCCACAAGACTGAGAAATCACTATCGGTATGATTACATGACGAGTTTAAAAGAAGTTGAAAAGTTTAGTCATTGGTATCCGAACATTTTTGATCTCCGTCGCAGCGGTCTTAGTAGTTTGGAATCTACTTCTTATAATCATCTAAAATGTTTCATCGTAAAAATCTCATTAATAATTCATTGATTAACTTTTCGGGACCTTCGCGTTTTATAAAATAGCGTGATTTATAATCTGCTTTCTAAATATCATAGTTTTGAAAGTTGTTGATATTGAAGATCGATTTAAAATAGTCAATAATAGTTTTAGAAAAATGCATTTATATAAATCCAGGTAATTCTGATCAGTGTGAGCAGCATCTGGAGACTCATGTTTAGGATTCCTTACCCAAATGAAGTGCTAATAATAATATTCTTCTTGTGTGCTCGTAAACGAAAAACGGCAAACTTTGGGCTTGTAGGTAATAACTAATAAAATAGGTAGCTTGTAGGTAATAAATAATAAAATGTACGTAGGTTAATAGGGCCCCCATTCACTATTTTGGATAAAAACCCTATAGAAGACATTAACTTTAAAAAAAAGAAGTAATACCTGCTTATCTCTAATGAGCACTCAAACTACTACCTACGTAAAAATATACTAATTCTGGATTACATAACAATATAACAAAACATGCTACTTGTAGACAGAATTTGTCGTTAAGATATTCTAAATGTATTGTCCAGCAGCGCCAAACCAATGCTAGCCGCTTAGACAAATTACTTTACGAAGTAAGCATAAAGATTATTTTAGTACACATACCTAAACACTTAAATCGTCGGAAGTTTTCGTCATATCCCGTAAAGTTGCCATAAGGCCTCGCTTGTTCCATAGGTGTTACGAAATTTTAAGTCGTTACAGTAGGTAGGTTATATTTGCATAAAGACTCGTTGGGCAACATACAATTATGTGAACTATGGGGTCGTAAATACTACGTAAATTGTCGTTACGCATAAGGTTTGGTTAACATAGAATTGAAGTCTGCTTATTAGATATAAGTCTGCTAAGTCTCTGATATTTTTATGACTGGACAGAAAAAAAATGCAAAGAATGTTTTGCACCCCTCGATACGCTCAGGATTCTTAAATCACTCATGATTCAATAATAGAACCCTAACAAAAAAACACGGTTTGAATACTGAGTTTTTTTTGTTTTTTTCATTCAGCACTCGCGGCAAAAATGAACTTTACTCTCTTGTGGCACAAATACGAGTAACAATTTCTTTCTACAGCACCATAGTGAGTCGAATATGTACACACATCTCATCAGTTCTAAACAACGGTGCGTGCATCTAATAGAAAAATTGTTTAATTTTTTTCAAATCGGCGGCTATGTTAAATCTCGCGAACGAACTTGAGACGACCACTTAAACACAATCAAAATGTAATAAAACATAATGTAATGCTATACCATCATTTTCGTAACTGTCCACGCTACGCTCCCAGCATATAAATCTGTATTTTGTTACGAAAAAATGTGATATGTAGCACAAGGACGTTATTGTGATTCTGATGCAGTCTTACATCTGATTGTGATTATATTAATATAATAGGTTGTTATTCTTCGAATCTGGACTTAGAACCTTCTGTAAATTTCGGCACCCATTTAGAACAGGAACAGATATATCAGGCTGCCTTAGACTAATCACTAATCGGAATGAAAAGAATTCTGGGTTCAGTAGGTACATTCAGTTCCTAAGTGGAACACATTGCTAAAAGACGGTAAAAAGAATGGCCTCAAGTTTCTTGCCCGTTCTTCTTGCAGTTGCTCTATACATTTTTTTCTGAATGTGGCAATACCATGTAGAATGTTTCAATATTAATATTTGTAATTGAGCATCATATACCATAAGAACATCGTAGACGCCTACATTAATTAAATTATTTTAGTTTCACTTTAAAAAATCTATATATGAACAAACGTCATCAATATCCGTTCAGTTTCCCTTTTGGAGGTCAATGGCAGCAAATACACTCAATATTGTAGAAAGTTCAATTCTAGATACTTGGTGTATTATTATATTATCAACAATTTGTTTTCCAAGTATCTTTACTCAGCTCCGATAAAATTACTAGTCGCACCATCCTTCACCATGACAATGCAAGCATACTGCTCAAACCACAAAAAAGTTTGTGGGAGGTGAAAATGTCGAATTACTTGGCCATCAACTAAATACACAGACTTGAGCCTTTTTTTATATATCCCCAAATCAAGGAAAAATGCATGGTCAGCGTTTTTGACGCCACAAGAAACATTAGATGTATTCAAAATTGCCATATTCTAGGCACTCAGAGTTAAATAAGTGCTCTCAAAAGTGGTTCCAATGTTTGGAACGAATCAATGCGTAAGTCTGTTGGTCGGTTTGTCCTTTTTGTACGCTGAAACGTAGCAACGGATCGACGTAATTTTCAACAAAGATATACCTAGTTTAACAGCTGGAGACATAGTCTACCTTTTATCCCGAAATAATTTGCAGTACTTGTAGGTTATCATGATTAAGAAGACACTTAACTATACAATTGTGCATTCATTCAATAAAACACATTATATTCTTTCTGAATATCATTATGAAATTTAAACACAAACTGTTTCAGGCAGACAAACATCAGTGATTTTTCTAGGAGAGATAGATCACGATTACATTTTCCCAAAGAGTTCCGATAAAATATGGAGATACCATGATGTTCTGTGGTCATGCATATCATTGCAGTGGGTTAGTTTTGATAAGTTTTGGTTTAAATTAAACATCAAATTTATCGATCAAACTGCTCAAGTTTTAAAATAAATTATAAACGTTGAAATAGCTGAAATTATGTTAAGATACTTCTCTTAGAAATAAACATAATAAATTAATGAAAATTATGGTATTAAATTGTTACTCTATTTTGTATTATTTATTATTCCATTCCATAATACTTAGTTATTTCACTATTAAGTCTTGTGTGATTTTTATTTTCTATAAGCTTCCACGCTTCGACGCTGTTGCAAGACGGCTACAGAATACGGGTGGAAGAAAAATAAATTAAGAGGTAAAATATCTGTGTACTCTCATTCTTTGTCTTATGCTACGCGTACCATTGGAACTTACTCGGTAGTCACGAAAAAACACACTCACTGTATCACCACGTGCTTTTCACAGGCTGCGCATTATTCATTATTAAACTCAAGTCTAGGTTATACGTGCTAGTCAACCTAAAGCCGCAATGTTAATTTCGATATTTGGTAAGTTCAATAGCTCCTTGAGTGATATTTCGTTCCGTGCTCTTACTCCACTGATGTTGGCGAACTTTTCATTCAGATGTTCAGAGTCGCACAAATCAAAAACATGATTACTCCGTGAGGCCAGTATATGGAATTAATATGATACAAGTAATGTAGTGAGGTGGCATGCAGAGCACTCTGTATGGGTAGACTTTCTGCAGACTGAATCAATATAAAACACCGGCCAAGTGCGAGAGGGACTCGCGCACGAAGGGTTCCGTAACTATATATTCTGTGAATAGTTAAAGCGTCTACCTGTCACCGTTATTAGTATCGAGCAAGAAACGGTAAAAAAAAAACAAGTGTGTTATACCTATGCCCATTAAATATTTATTTTATTTTTAGTATTTGTTGTTACAGCGGCAATATAGAAATACATCATCTGTGAATTTCAACTGTCTAGCTATCACCGTTCTTGAGATACAGCCTGGTGACAGACGGACGGACGGACGGATAATGAAGTCTCAGTAATAGGGTCCCGTTTCTACTGTTTGGAGACGGAACCCTAAAAATATAAAAAAATGCAATTACCGTGAAAGTTTAAACAAATTAATTTCATAATTTTCTATGGACAACATGCATATCATTGCAATCAGTTTCCTATATTTATTTATGATATTGGTTGTGTTAACGTTTTGCTTTTAGTAAATAAAAAAACATTCAGTGAGAGGTTGAAATGATAAAAAACATTAATACTGCATTTACATTTCTTTATTCATATGATTTCAAGCACTACCTCTTGCTAAGCGAACAAGCATTGCAATTCATCAGGACAATGCTGCCAGCAAGCTGGGCACGCTGCTAACAGATAGATTGCTGCTGCAGATCTTAACGATTATGTCCTTCGCATACGAAAGGATCCCTCCCCAATCCTGAAATGTTCATGCATGTGTACTCGTATTCTAGCCATTCTAGGAGCGATGCAATGCACTTATCACTATTCAGCAAGACCGAATTTTGATAAAGAACATTAACGCGGGTTAAGCGTCATCCAGTATCATCTGCTCATAGTCACTGATATTTTGTATATTACTCCCGGCACCATGTGCGAGAGAGTTCAACAATTATAAACATTGGGCTGTGTCCAACTTTCGTGGACGAACTGATAAAGATAACGAAGTACAGTACAGTCCCACCATCTTATCTGTTAAGTTGACAGCGTCGCTAGTGGAGAATTTGGTATTGCCATATAAGAAATTCACCAAGAAACAAAGGTAATTAAAACATGTCTTGCAAGTCTGTCTATAGATATCATTAAAATTTAAGAAACTACAATATCAATAGATTCAATATACTATATTATAATTATAATTAAGCCATATTGAATCTATACTATGTTAACATAGTATAGATTCAATATGGCTTAATTATAATTATAATAAAAAAATATAATAAATTATAATATTAACATGCATATTCCAAGTTTACTGTGTTAACCAGCTTCGATCACATCGTCACTTACCATCAGGTGAGATAGTGATCAAACAAATTTGTGACAGGCTCACAAATAAATAAATATAACATGTAGCTATGAATCTTAGTAACTACATAAATAAAACAATAATGCGGCACAATAGGATTTTATTTATATTTTATAAAAATAATTGTGGTCATGGTTTTTGAGCTCAAGTGGCCGCACTCCAGGAATTCCGGTCGATGTTCCTGAACCATCTGCTGATTCCCACAATTCATCTTCGGAGTCACTCGAATCGCTTTCACTGTCACTCTGTAAATGAATGATAAAAGGTTCATCTAAATACGCATCTTTTTGTCTGTATTCCCTTTAATTTTTTTTTCACCTGATCGCAATGGTTTTTCCACTCTGCCTGTGTGATTTTGCGGAATGCATCTTCAATCAATTAGGCATATGTGCACTTGATTTTCTGATATTTTTCTCTGCTATATTCCTCTTCATCGAGCTCCATATCATTTCAATTGGATTCAAATCACAATGATAAGGAGGCAATCGAAGAAGTCATGACCATGGCTTTTCAATATGTTGTCAATTTCATATTCAGGTGTAGGTTTATTTCTTTTTATTAACTCGTAAAGCTGAGGCTTTGTCGTTTGTTCGTAAAACTCGACCTTGTTTTCTACCAGCCACTTTTGCATATCAGGTTTAGTGTGGTTTGAGTTAGGACACCTATTTACGCAAATACTATGATATGGCGCATTATCCATCACAATAAGTGTGGGTTGACGCAGATTTGGCAGTAATTTTTCAAGAACCCATTTTTTGAAATTACTATTGTTCATCTCGTCATGGTAGTCCCCACTTTTTGTATTTGATTTGAAAACGAGAAGGGCATTTTCCACAAAACCTTCTTGTCCGCCACACACAATGAACAATGATCCACCTATTTCCTTTCGAAACTGGTTCCAAATCGCCGTCAACTTCAGGACCTTGCCAACATTTGCCAGTTGAGTGAGACAGTTGAGAGTGTATGTAAGTTTCATATAAATAAACAACACGCTTTTTTTCTCCTCGGTCATTTTCCTTAATTTTATATAGATAGGATGCCCGCCAGGCAACTACGTCGTTGCGTTCACACAGCACTTTTCTATTCGATTTTGTTTTTTTAAAACGAAACCCTATTTTGTGGAGTAATTTTCGAAGAGTTTCACGTTTTGCTTGAAAATTTATGTCTTCCCTGAGAACAGTCAGTAACTTTGGTAAGGTCGGAATTTCTTTTTTTACTGAATAAAACTCATGTATCTTTCTTCTTATACACCAATGTCAAAATCAGCAATATCCAGTTTCCCTGTTTTTCTTTCCCTTTTCTTGCCAGGGGTAGAAATTTTTAAATTAGTTTCTTGAGCTTGTTTTTCTTCATTGATTAGTTTGTAGATAAATCGTTCTGAAACACCTGTAACAAAAAGAACAATTTGATATTTTATAGGTTTTTTAAATGAACAACCATAAAATAAAATACAGCAACCGCTTTAAGAAGTTAACAATACTTTCAGATTGTTTCCGACTAATCAGGATAAATAATAAACAAAATTTAGACTACTAAATGGATTTCGAAATTATAATTCAACAAAAAAAACAAATTTAAATCGATACACAATTGACGGAGAAGTCGGTGAACATACATAAAAAACATGCAGTCGAACATAGCAATAACATAGCAGGGTAATTATTATCCTGTTTTTTAAAGTCGGTTAAAATATACTCAGGTAGCAATTTTATTTGAATATGTTTAGCTTATTTTGTATATTTTAAAATATAACCACCAGCTATAAAAATGTTTATTTTTTTAATAATGAGTGATTTAAAATTTTCATATCTGGCTACACTGACCTGTCGCGGCAGCAACGCGTTCATTCAGCTTTTCAAATGGTATTAATGGAGCTTGTAGGCGTTTCTCTTCTTTCATAAAAGATTAAACTTTTAAAATAATTAGTTGTGCATCACTTTCGAGAGGTTTCGGCATTTTATTCGCTTTTTTCACAATTTAATCAATAAAATAACACGGGAACACTCGCACTACACAAGCACCTAACGGTATGTTCCGGCAGTTGTCCTTGAGAGCCAGTAATTCTAGGTTCGACAAGACCATCACTTACCATCAGGTGAGACCGTGGTACCTAAAACCAATTTAAAAAAAACTTTAGCACTAAATACCCGCCCACGAATGAAACTAGTCACTTTATTTTGATACAACAAAAGTCAAGTAAGTTTACGTAAACAATAGGCACCATTCCTGTGACGTATCGTAACGTACTGATTTAAACCAAATTGTTTTGGTAAGTAGTAAGTTCTTATAACAAAACTAAACAAATAATAATGCACGCTCCTTATCAAAGTAATAGCGATTCTAACTGTGTAAACAAATAAATCCACTCTCAAACATCGAGGTCTGAGCCGAACATCTCCGAGTTCCGATGAATGTCACTGGAACCGACCGACCGAGCTTGTAAGTGTGTGAGTGAGTCTTGTAAGGGTATATTCCATTAGTCGCTAAGAACGTTATTTTCGATAATGTTGATCACATTCTGCGTCTATGGTTGTGATCACGTGATCGTTTGTAACTGTCATCCACGTTCCATTTTTGGATAAGAACGCTAAGAATGCCACTAAAATTTGCCACTTCTGTCACTTTTGACATTAGATGTAGCGTTTAAGGCGAAACGCCAAGACCCATGTGGAACAACTTTTTGGGAGTGTGATCGTTTTTAGCGTTTTTAGCCAATCTCACTTAAATGGTAGCACCCTTAGTGTGAGACGCTAGTGTTGTAGAAATGATTTCGCAGACACCCGTCAAATCTGGTATCTACTTGTCAAATCTTTATTTATCAAATTAAAGTCACGACAAATCCTAGATTTGTCAAACTAGAAACTGAGCCAAACCTAAATTTGTTAAATACTTGATTCGTCGAGTTCTTAAATGAACAAATTCTTTATTCGTCAAGTAAGCTCTTTGTCAAGCAAGCTTTGGGACAGTCAAGATGAAAATAAAATCATACACATATGTATAACATGTATTATTTTATAGTGGTGAGCACGGAATAAGTCTTTACGCGTCCAGCCAAAAACCTATTCCAGTATATACGTCTACACACAGAACATGTCAGTATTTCAGGATCCTATTGTATCCTAAGTAAATAATCGTTAAGATCTGCTTCCCACTGAGCATGTAACACTACCTGCATCCTTCAAATTCTGCACTCAGTCAATTTCTTTTTAGTTTGCATCTGCTTAGGAAAAAATATAGTCATGTGCGGGATTCGAATCCGCGCCATCCACCGTATATAGATATAGCCGGGGTATGCTCTGACTGACTAAGCTAACATGACATACGACTCATAACTCTAATTTGTCCGCTCGTTCTGAACTCGTATGGAAATGGTTAAGATTGAGTCAGTCAGCTGTCAGAGCATACCTCGGCTATAGCCGTGGATGGCGCGGGTTCGAATCCCGCACATGACTATAATTTTTCCTCTCGTCATATTTTTATTTAGTAAAAACTGGTATTTTTTATCGAAGAGTAAAATGGTTAATTTTCTCATTTCCGCATATTTTATTAAGCAATTGTCTCGAGCAACAAAAATGTTGTTTAATAGCTTTCATCAGGAGTAATTTAATTTTATGATTCAGGCAGTAGTAATATAAAACTAATTTATGTAAAACTACGCAATGGAGGTCATACTCCAACCATATTTCAACATATATTTATTAATAGCTTAACTTTGAAGCAGTGCTGGCTCAGTGGCATTGGCTATGGACTGCCGCGCAGCAGGTCCATGGTTCGAATCCCGCCCAGAGCTTGAGCTTCACCGCATGGTGGAAGGGCATTTTGCGAATGCCCGCCTGGCTAGCGACCACCCTCAAGTAGAAAATCTGTCGCCAGTCACCTAACGGTGTGTTCCGGCAGCAGTCCTTGAGAGCCAGTGAAATAACAGGCAAAAATGAGACTTAACAGGTATGTCTCAAGGTGTCGGGCGCAGTGCAGTTCGTCACTTGTGATTAAATGCATCTGTTATAGGCAGAGGATACCGCTTAACATCAGGTGGGCCTCGCGCTTGTTCCATCACAATAACATGCAAAACCTTCACATTTACAAAAAAGCTAGGTATGCATAATGAGTTTCAAGAAAGTGTTTTTTTTTTATGCTTGATAGGTTAGCCTTTGACCACTGTCTCACCTGATGGTAAGTGATGATGGAGTCGAAGATGGTGATCAGGCTAACCTAGAACTACTGGTTCTCAAGGACATCAGCCGGTACCCACCGCTAGGTGCTTGGCGACAGATTTTCTACTTGAGGGTGGTAGCTAGCCAGGCGGGCATTCGCAAAATGCCCTACCACCATGCTGTAACGACTGTCATCCTAAGACAACAACCGGGACCGACGGCTTAACGTGCCCTCCGAAGCACGGAAGCGCTAAGTAGTAATGTCACTAGCGGTCACCCATCCAACTCCTGACCGCGGTGGACGTTGCTTAACTTTGCTGATCGATTCAGAGCGGCTAAGTAAACTTCGCTACGATCGCTTCGAAATGGATGACTTGTTTTACAAAAAAATAAATCATTAATGAATTCAGGATTTATGGGCTATAGGAGAGAGTAGAAATAGAAAACATATGTTTTGACCCAGTTAATATGTGAGATAATATTATGTGGTATGGAGATAATGTTACGTTTCAAGTTTTGAGCGGAACAAAAGAAGGCTTAAGTAGACTTCTGTTGTTTTGGTGATCCAGATAGTTGCTTGAGTATCATGTCTAAATAGTGCTTACGATTTTGTCACGTTGTTGTTCGAATTGAAATCTCTAGGTCCCAGGTAGTAGTCCCGGGTTCGACAAGTGTGAATGCTGTTATCTGACAAGGAAATGACTAAATAGTGTTTAGTATTTTGTCTTGTTCTTCGAATTGAAATCTGTGGGTCCCAGGTAGAATTCCCGGGTTGGACAATTGTGAATGCTGTTATTTGACAAGGAAATGACTAAATAGTGTTTAGTATTTTGTCTTGTTCTTCGAATTGAAATCTTTGGGTCCCAGGTAGTAGTCTCGGGTTGGACAAGTATGAATGCTGTTATCTGACAAGGAATTTAAATGAACTAACACCGTAGATCATATACGAGTATATAGACTACTCATCTATTACATTACATCCAAATCATCTGATTTATTATGTAAATGTTCCGAGAATTTTACTTTGTATGTGACGTTGTTAAATTATCGTTTACTCACAAAACACATTTTCATGATTTGCAATTCAACGGAGAATGCTGCCATCATGCTGGGCACGCTGCCAACTGGTAGTGGGCTGGAGCATTTGGACTGCCTGTGAGTCTGCAATGACTTATAGGTTGTCTAAATGCTTTTATTATAGTAGCTGTAGTGTTGTGCATAGTTCGTAGTATTTTGTTAATAAAGGCAAACCGCCAGCAAAAAAAGCATCTCCATCACAAAATGCTGGAGTGGCACATATAATAATGAAATAGACATATGTTTTCTTTTTATAAATTCTTATGTTTGCGTGCAATGAAAACGTTTTAAAAATAATCGTAATTTAATTTAGTATATGTTTTCTCGTTTGTGAGTTTAAGTCGTTTGAGAAAATAATGATAAGATTTTATTACATAAATGCAACACGGATGCCGCTCGATCGTAGACGTTGTCCATTGTTGCAAGTTTATGCAGAAATGAAAACATGCCAAATGAGTGGAAGAGGTGTGAAAGAGGGCACTCTGGTATAAACCAAACCACTATTTCCTCGAACGTTTTGTCGAGGAGCGCGAGGGGCCACGAGTACGCGGGTAAATCGCCAAAAAAAATATTTTTTGCCTAATTTCCTTGGCATGTTTTTTTTTGCTAATTACTTATCAGTTAGGTTGTTGATTATATAAATGAATAAAAGCATTTTATTTCTGTAAAAGGGGTATCACAAAACATTCCTGAAAAAAAGTTATAAGGTCATGAAGTTTTAAATAGTCATGGAAATTAGTAAGGTCCCAAAGAAATTAGAAAACTATTGCAAGGAAATTATAGGTTGCCACGGAAATCAGTATTATGTTATATTAATTACACTATTTATTTTCCTTAAAGAAATGTTAAGTATGAAACAAAATATTTACGTAATTAAGTTTTTATTTATATATTTAAAAACTACTCATAACTGATAAATTATCATATTCATACCTACGAACTGATAATTGTAAATAATAGCTCATGTTTTGGAGATAAAGATTTTAATTATAATTAAAATAATAATGAAGCGCAAATTATAATATACATTTTACATGTTATTTATAACTGATATTGCCTCCTCGGTCTCTGCTTACAGCTTCAACTCGATTTGGCATACTGAACACGAGGTTTAGGAGCCGATGTTGGGAAATATTCTCCCATTCTTCTATCAGGGTCTGTTTTAGTGCCTTGAGGGTGGTAGGTGGTGGTCTGCAGCTTTTGACTAGCTTCCCTAGCTCATCCCAGGCGTATTCAATCGGGTTGAGATCAAGACTTCTTGATGGCCAAGCCATCACACTGATACCAACCTCCTGAATATACTCTTGCACGACCCGAGCCATGTGTGGCCTTACATGCATCAGCAACGATCCATCACCCATATTTACTAAATACGGCACTGCATACTCATTGAGAATCTCCTAGGCGTATCTTTCCCCAGTCAGAGTACAATTTTCTATGGTCACTAACTCTGCGACCTTCTGAAGATATGCCAGCCCATACATGTACACTGCCTCCACCGTACTGGACTCTTTCTGAGAAGGAGGCTTGAAGTTATCACTCACCAGGTCACCTGTAGACACTTGGCTTTTTATCAGAAGTATAAAGTGAGAATCATCTGTAAACAAAATTCTTGAACATTCTTGTTGATCCTACTGTATGTTTTCATGGGTGTATCGCAGTCTCCCTACTCGATGCTCCCTCTCAAATTTGGGACCACTCGCTGGTCTTCGGGGTTTCAGGTTTGCTTCAGCCAGTCTTCTTCTCACTGAACTGTTACTAATGTAGTCCCTTCGGCTCTGAAGATGCTGGACTTCAACTGCATTTAGTTGGCGATTTCGCAACACAGTGGAAACAATATAACGGTCTTCTCGGGCACTAGTACACCTGGGTCTGCCATTACCAAATGGTTTCCAGTCTCTTCGTACCTTCGCTTCACCTTCTGGACCGTTCGTAACGTCACACCCACCATTCTTGCAGTATAGTTAAGTAGTCCTAGCACATTCTTCAGGTGGAAGAGGCATGATAAATAAGTTTATGTGCTGATTGTCTAACTTAGCTTTTGTAACAAGACACATCAATCAAGAATTACTTTTTAAAACAAAAATAGAAACAAGATATGAAGAGTAAAATCGTTTTTCGAAAAGGATTATTTTTGATTTAAAAGGTTTTTCAGCCGTTTCTTAAAAGAAGGTTACCGACTATGAAGTTTTTATGTACAAAATTAAACTTTTGTCTAGACCTTTTTGTTTCCAAAGTATATCTTGTGTATTTAAAAAGTTATTGCAATTTTAAAAGTGTTGTACTTATATTTGCAGGCCAGTGTAGCAGATCACTTTCATTTTTCTAATCTTTTTTTCGAATTTTTCAGCTCTTGTGATTTTTTTTGTTTTCCCCATGTTGAGTTTTCTACGTATGAGAAAAATTAACGAATTAAATTTTTTGATTATCTTGAAATATAGTTATATACTTAAATATATTAGTTAAATGTTGTGAAACACGTTATATCTATCTTCATTTTCAAAGAAATATATAAATTTTATATAATTTATTTATGTAAAACCTAAAAAAAAAGATATTAAATCTTATAGCATAAACATAATTCTCTTCACGACTGGTACGACAATAAAATAAAGCGTAATTTTATAATTTCCTTGGTAAACCATAATTTCCATGTCAAATCATGAGCCAAGGAAAACATGGAAATTAGAACCAAGGAAATTAGATTTAAGTCATTAAAAAATCTTAGACCTAAAACCATTAACTTATAATATTCATGTGTCAAACTGAGACTACCTGTGCCACAAACATTACCGTTAATTGAAACTATTAGTTAGAAGTCCATCAAACTGTTGACAAATAACGACCATGGAAATTGAAAAATCTATAAACCAAAAGCCAAGGAGGGGTGTACTTATGTGAATGGTGCGAAACTAAACAACGGTGTGCAGATCTTTCTCCGATGGGTTTCTCGCGGCAAAATGGTCGAGAGAAAAGGTGTAACTCAATTTGTTTCAAACTTTTGTGTTTCGATATTACAACTGTTGAAATAACTGACCAAGGAAATTATATTTTACTCGCGGACACGGATGAAACTGAATGTAACTTTAAAACCATATCTTTTTTAATACACTAAACACTTTTTTTTGGTGAAGTGGGGCTTATAATACATTATGATAAAATTTATATAATGTTACGAATACAACTTTATGCAATATGGGTGATAATATAAAATAAAATACAAAACGGACATGACAAGGAAATTAGGATTTTAAGATTTCGTTATAATTTTTTTATATATTTCGTATAGATATTAATGTTTGATTAGCAAAAACAGGTGTATATAAGTATACATTATTTGAATAAAAATAAATATTAACTATAAACATCAATAATACAATTTTCGTCCATTCGGACATCAAAAAGTCATGATTTTGGCGAATCACCCACGCATTTGTAAATGTGGTAACTAAACATTGTAGTTTTGTTTAAAACCTAAAGTTAGGGGACCCAATATAGTAATTAGTGGCTATGGATTGCCGCGCAGCAGGTCCATGGTTCGAATCCCGCCGCGGGCTTGAGCTTCACCGCATACTGGAAGGACATTTTGCGAATGCCCGCCTGGCTAGCGACCTTCAAGTAGAAAATCTGCCGCCAAGCACCTAACGGTGTGTTCCGGCAGCAGTCCTTGGAAGCCAGTGAAATTACAGGCACATGAGACTTAACAACTATTTCTCAAGGTGACGGGCGCAGTGCAATTCGTAACTTGCGACGAAATGCATCTGTTATATGCAGAGGTTAGTCCGCTTAAGATCAGGTGGGCCTCGGGCTTGATCCGTCACAAAAAAGTAAATAATCGTGCACAAAGACAATATGGCATAATATATTTGAGCGGCCGGATCTGTAAAAAATTTTGTTGTTATTAAGTTTGTTATACAATTAAAATCTCATTATAATAATCGTTGTTCCTCATAACTTCATTCCGGATTTACAAACAGTATATACTTATCGCGTGGTGGTTACACGAAGTCATAGTCATGCATCGTTTCCCTTGCAGTGTTGCTAAACATTCTCATTGCGTATATCGCACACAAGTTTATGCCACCGGTAAAATTTAGTATTAAAAGTTTGATACATGTTTCTGAATTGCCACTAGGCACATGAGTGCTTGCCAAGACCCTGTAGAGTGTAGACCAAATTCTTTAGCCAGTAATGGCTCGTGACACTGAGACCGCTTATGGAGCAGCTCAGAATCACCCAACGAGCTATGAGGAGAGCTGTGCTCGGAGTTTCCTTGCGCGATAAAACTCGAAGAGGAATCAGAGTTGCCGTCATAGCTTACAGAATTTGCAGGCCGCAGTGGCAATGTGGCAAAACCAATGGAAAAGTAAAATTCTCGAGTAGTTACCACTTTATATCGGGGGACGTCGAGTTGTTAGGCTACCAATTGGAGAACTGACGACAACATAATAATCGCGGGCAGCTAATGATTACAATTGGCTAACCCATGGCGTGGATGATATCGTTAATTTTATGAAAGAAATTATATTATTCTCATTATCTTTTACTGTAATAATCATATGAAGAAGAGGTCGTAGGACATTGTTTACTCAGAAATCTAGACAACGCATCCTTGAGCCCTCCGGTACTGCGGATGTCCGTGGGTGATGGTGATCACTTACCACCAGGTGAACAGCCGGCCCGATTGCACTCTTATCCCACATAAAAATGTATTGTCAAATATATTGTAATGATGATATTATCCAGTTCGGCCTCATTATTAAGATAAATAAGTAACTAATGGAAATAGGTGTCTAATTTTTTTTATGCCTCATAGATTAACATTTGACCACTATCTCACCTGATTAATATAATATATAATAATATAATATTTAGAGATAAATGACAGATGAGTAATTATCATCAGCCGGAAGAAGTCCACTGGTGAACAAAAGCCTTTCCCATAGAATGCCACAATGAACGGCCTATAGTTCAATATTTTTGCATATTGTCGGATATTGACAAATATGGTGGACTTTAGTAGAACTCCAACAGTACGTCCGTTCTCTTTGACAGTTGCGGTATGACAGGCTCAGTCTTAAAAATCCAATTAAATCAAACGATAGTCCTAAAATCATATAATTTTGGTTTTGCTCTATAAATTATTCCTAAAATGTCCTATTTTGTGTTTGGATTTCGTTAATTTATATATAATATCTATAAAAAAATATTTATACACACATGTAAATACATTTATATAAATTATATTATATAATAATATGAAATCATTTATACACATATATAAATATCACTACATAGTATAAAACAAAGTCGCTTTCTCTGTCCCTATATCCCTATGCATGCTTAAATCTTTTAAACTACGCAACGAATTTTGATGCGGTTTTTTTTAATAGATAGAATGATTCAAGAGGAAGGTTTATATGTATAATAACATCCATTAAATAGTGGAAAAATACTGTTATTTTTGAGGTTTCTAATGTAAAGTCGTAAATAATTACATTTTTTCAACCAATTGTTCTTTGTGGGCCTGGCGCCTTATACCTATGTATAATTTAAAGTAAATTCGGATTATTGCACCCACACGTATTATTTATCAGTAATTAATTATGTTTTATTCAGGCAGAAGCAAATAATAAAATTACTCTCCTTACTAATAAAATTTTATAGCTTACACAAGCTATAAAACAACATGTTTATGTTCAACTACCATTGCTCAACACAATTCCAATTCGTAATACATACTAAAAGAATGCGGACATGATTTTTTTTGTAGTGTGCGCTGACGGTGGACAGTGGGAGAAAAAGACGTACTACCTACTGCGTTGACCCCGAATGTATCGGGACCAGGGGTAGAAGAAATTTTATTGAATTGTTTAGATGGTTACTGACCAGCAACAAATAAGTTGTATGATTAATAGATTGGTAGTATCTGCCTGTTATGAGGAGAGATTAAAAACATATGATTAAAAGAGAAGTTATAAAGAAATACTTATATTTATTTTTTATTGATGATAGGTTAGCCTTTGGCCACAATCACACCTGATGGTAAGTGATGATGTGGTCGAAGGTGTTAACAGGCTTAACCTAGAATTACTGGCTCTCAAGGCCAGCTGTCGGAACACACTAAGTTGCTTGGTGACAGGCGTTATACTTGAAGGTGGTCGCTAGCCAGGCGGGTATTCGCAAAAATGCCCTTCCACCATGCGGTGAAGTTCATGCCCGCGTCAGGATTCGAAACATGGGCCTGCTGCGAGGCAGTGTATAGCCAATGCACTGAGCCATCACTGCTTCAATTATACTTAATATCTGCTTGGTAACAGCGATCCATCTTATCGATGTTATTATCGTTTCGGTTGACTCATTATCAAGATCGTATCCAATCGGAGTCTTTATAATCGTGAGAACTCTCTCTTGCGTTTGTAACCTAACCTACTGGATGTCGTGATCGAGAAAGTGGAAAGGGAATCCGCAAAGATGCTACTTGTTGTACAGGTTTAAGTTTGTTTGCCTATGAAAAAAGTTAGTAATAAACTGTTGAATGCTAATAGGTTAAATGTATACAAGAGGACAATAATGGAAAAAAATAACTTTTTTTTTTTTTTTTTTTTTTTTTTTTTTTTTTTATGGGATAGGAGGGCAAACGAGCAGGCGGCTCACCTGGTGGTAAGTGATCACCGTCGCCCACGATCATCCGCAATACCAGAGGTATCGAGGATGCGTTGCCGGCCTTTGAGGAGGGAATATGCTCTCTTCTTGAAGGCCCCTAAGTCGTATCCGTTCGGAAATACTGCACCTGGCAGCTGGTTCCATATTGTGGCAGTGCGAGGTAGAAAATGCCGTGAAAATCGCAAAGTTGTGGACTTCCAGACATCGACATGAAATTTATGAAACATCATGCTTTGTCGGGAAGTCCGATGGCGAAATTGAGCTGCAGGTAGTAAATCGAACAGTTCCTCAGAACACTCCCCGTGATAGATGCGGTAGAAGATGCAGAGTGATCCAACATCTCTACGTAGTGCCAAAGGGTCGAGCCGGTCAGAGAGAACTTGATCGTCAACGATTCGAGTCGCTCTGCGTTGTATGCGGTCAAATGGAAGAAGCTGGTATTGGGGAGCTCCCGCCCAGAGATGAGAGCAATACTCCATGTGAGGCCGAACCTGAGCCTTATAAAGTTGCAGGCGATGGGCCGACGTGAAGTACCGCCTCGCCTTTCCAAGCACACCAAGCTTTTTAGAGGCTAATTTAGCTTTCTCTTCCAAGTGACAGCGAAATTGAACGACGCTCGATATGTCGACGCCAAGTATTCCGATGCTAGTTGATAGGGCAAGGGGAGTGTCGTCAAAACGGAGGGATACGACAAAGGGGGATAATTTAGCGGTAAACGCACAAACTTGTGTCTTCTTCGGGTTAAATTGAACTAAGTTCAGTCGGCCCCACTTCGAAACATTAGACAACATGGTCTCGACTTCAGACACAAGTTTGTTCCGACTCTCCACAACGTTTTCCCGAGAAATTTTAGCACGGCCGGTGTAAGAGGCATCTCCGGTACTGTCATCCGCATAACAATGAATATTGCTGAGCTGCAGCATGTCATTGATGTGCAAGAGAAATAGTGTCGGAGATAGCACACAGCCTTGCGGAACGCCAGCGTTAATTGGCTTCAAGTCGGAGCATGCACCGTCGACAACGACCTTGATGCTCCGATCTGCCAAAAAATTGGAGATCCACTCGCACAATTTCTCGGAAAGCCCATAGGAAGGAAGCTTCGAAAGAAGCGCTTTATGCCACACCCGATCAAAGGCCTTCGCTATGTCCAAACTAGCCGCCAACGCCTCACCCTTGGAATCCACCACCTCCGCCCATCGATGCGTAAGATATACTAGAAGATCACCAGCTGAGCGACCGCGACGAAAACCGTACTGGCGATCGCTAATCAGCTGGTGCTCCTCTAGATACTGCAAGAGCTGGTTGTTGATAATGGATTCCATTATCTTGGAGAACAAAGACGTTATGGCTATAGGGCGGTAGTTGGACGGATCTGCGTGGTCACCTTTTTTAGGGATCGGGTGCACCAAGGCCATCTTCCATGTTTTTGGGACAACGCCTGATGTGTAGCAGAGCCGGAAAAGACGCGTTAGAACCGGAGTCAATTCTGGAGCACATGTCCGCAGCACTATCGGAGAGATGCCATCAGGCCCCCTCGACTTATGAATATCCAAGGAGAACAGTGCTTTACGTACAGCACTTTGCCGGAAATTTATATCTGGCATCGAGGTATCACACCGTGGTATAGTCGGTGGTGAGTTCCCTTGGTCATCCAAAGTCGAGTTTGACGCAAAGAGAGTGCCCAGAAGATCGGCTTTCTCCTTTGCGGTGTGGGCCAGTGTGTCATTCTCTCTGTGCATGGGCGGTAGAGATGACTGACAAAAATTCCCCTGGACAGCCCTGGCGAGAGACCAGAACGCACGTGTTCCCGAAGGAAGGCGGGCTAATCTCTCGCCAATTCTGCCGATATGCTCCGACTTCGCTCTTGCGATTACTCTTTTGAAGGACCTGGAGGCAAAATTATATTCCTTTTTGCGATCGCTGGTATTTAAATCCTTAGATGCCACTGAGTTGGCCCAAGCTTGGTAACGCTCTCGTTTTTGGCCAGAGGCCATTTTACAAGTACGACCAAACCAGGGCTGGGACCTGCCACCGATGGGCACTGCAGAATATGGAATAAAGAGTTCCATACCCTGAAGCACTACATCAGCAACATAGTCGGCAGTGACATCTGGATCATCCGGCAAGAAACAAACTTGCCCCCATGGGTAGGATGCAAAAAAGGACCGCATCCCGTCCCAATCTGCAGACCTATAGTGCCACACGCGACGACAACCTACAAAACGGGGTCGAGTTGGGCGTGTAACCGGCACGGAACTCCGGATCAGGCAGTGGTCCGACGAACCGAGAGGAGCGTTCACGGATACTGAGTAGTTGTCCGGGTGAGAGGTCAGCAGAAGGTCCAACAGGGAAGGTGTATGGTCATCCACATCTGGGATACGCGTAGGCGAGGTGACCAGTTGTGTAAGACCATATGCCAAAGCGAAGTCGTGAACAGATCTCCCCGCATGATCGGTGGTGCGCGAACCAAGCCATTCGGTATGGTGGGCGTTGAAATCGCCAAGTATCACGATCTCTGCGGTGGGGATCTGCTCAACCACGGAATCTGTAGCCATCTGTATGTGCTCCATGAACTGATCTATTTCGGCATTACCGTTGCTATGGGACCTATAAAGGCACGCGTAGATTCGCGGATGGTCATCGCAGTCTACGCGCAACCAAATGTCAGATAGGCCCCGTCCTTCAAGGCTACTGAGACGACGGGCACAGATATCCTCTCTGACGTAAAGACACACCCCCGCCCGCGGCAAAAAGGAATGCTCCAGTTTGTACCCTGGGTATGTGAGGAATGAGGTGTCTGTCGGAGAGCATATCTGTATTTCGGTTAAAAAGAGCAAGGCCGGCTTAGCAGTCTCCAGGTGGTAATGGACATCGTTCAGGTTAGAACGGAGACCCCGTATGTTGCAAAAGTCCACGGCTAGCGTGGTGTGGGGTGACTTAAGCCGCCTGCTTCGTTTGCCTCGAGCAGCAGAAATAGGTTTGAGCACTGTTTTGCCCCCTCCAGAATACGCAGGGCAGCCCGAGCATCCACCTTCAGGTTTAGGTCCTGGAGGTGGATGCCCGGAGAGGGATTCTCCAGCGCTTTCGCGGCTGGTACCCTCCTGGAGTACTGTCTCTTTAAACTGTGCTGCCATATTCCTTTGGGGGGGGGGGGGGTGGGGCCTCCGGAACTCCCACAAATCGATCGAAACGCAATGGCAAGCCACTACTTCACGTCGATATCATGTGGGAGAGTGGTACTTCCCCGGTCGTGCCGGCCCATGCAGCTGTAACCTGAAAAGCTACAGCGTGGCACTACCACTTAAAAAACTGTCATCATCAACATACGTTCATGGGGCTGGTACATGCCCAGCCTATTTGAAGTACCTGTGGCTATAGGTATATATAGAATTTATAATTTGGTCTTATTATATTTAGGTATCATTCAGTTTTTCAGAGCTATGTCTGTAGTCAAATATACTCTTTATCTTTAGATACTTAGTAGTTTCTGATGGTGTAGAAGAAAACAGATAAAAATATGGCTCATTCTCAACTTCCCGTTCAACTATGGAATTTTTTTATTTCCATAAGAATGTTATCGTCCATTTTCTTCCAAGATTATTACTTTGGAAAAATTATATTGGTTACGCCATCGGTGCTTTGCACACACCTAGTATACAAGTACTGTTTTATTTTTAACGAAAAACAATAATCTATTCCTTATAAACGTGCGTTTATGTATATATACTGGATGTCCCAAGAAATAGTGATATACTGAAGCTGGGAGGTAGAGGACCTAGAGGGCTATCTGAATCACCCCATGTATGTTCCGCGATTTTTTGTATTTTCGGAGTAATGACTTTTTTTTTTAATTTTTCACCTATCGCCGAGTACGATGAGATTTTTATTTATAATGATGTGAATTATTGCGGTAGATGCTTGATTTTTTTGTGTGCTAAGCTGATAGGTATGTCAATTCAGTATGGTAACATTTACTATCGTTAGATGTTTGAATGGAATAAACAAAAAATTAAATGCCAAGAAAGATAAAATTACCCAGTATGTGCACAACTTCAAGGGCTCTTAAATAAATAAAATCTCTTAAAAAAATACCGTTTGAATTTAAAAACTTGCTCTATCTATCAAGTACTTCCCTGAAAATTTCATTTTATTACTCATAAGGCTTCAATCAAAACATTGAAATCTAAATGTGGTAAGTGCAAAATTTTTATTTACATGATGATTAACGCAAGCAAAGTAAAACCAATTACAAGGTGTTTAAATAAAATAAATTTTGAAACTGGCACCCTTGTTGCTCAATGCAAGTGGCGACATGGCCGGAAAAGGTTGTCTTTTAAACGTCTGATGCACTTCTATTATTTTTAATGGTTTAGCTTAGCACACAAAAAAAAATCAAGCATCTACCGCAATAATTCACGTCACCATAAATAAAAATCTCATCATACTCGGTGATAGATGAAAAATAAAAATAAAAGTCTAAACTCCGCTAGGACGAAAAATCGCGGAACATACATGGAGTTGATTCAGATAGCCCTCTAGGTCCTCTACCACCCAGTTTCAGTATATCACCACTTCGTGGGACACACTGTATAATATATATGTATCCCTATCTATCCAACCAACATCCTCCTTCTAACGAAACGCAAAGATCACGTCACACAGATGAACTTTGAACGAACATTGAGTTAAGAAGCATTCCAGAACCGTTCTTGCTTTCACTCGCATACTCACATCCTTAATTTGAAAACCGCCTAAAAACGTCTTGTCATAGTAGAAAGAGGTCTTGTGTATCTGTTATTGTGATAAATAATATATACCTTTATCTGTATTTTTTTACCTGTCTTAAAATTTAAACAAACATACCTCTGTTAGAAACCTAATAAGAGAGACCTAATAAAAGAAACATCACGCTTCGAATAGCATACAAATATAATTTAAATTTATTGTTTTTTCCGAAATATAAAACAAATAACTAATCACAAAACATGTTTATATTGTTGACATGCTTTGACATTTAGTAATCAATATTGTCTATGGATTTTAGTGATGGGAAGATGGGTATCAGAATAAATGAACAATTAAAGTGAACAATTGAACATATTTCGTTCATCTCATTTTACTAACTAGTTGTATCAGATAAAATGAAATTTAGTTAAATCAAGTAGATTAGTACTATTTAGTTTAATTTTTAGGGTTCCGTAGTAAATGAGACCCTATTACAAGGGCTTGACTGTCCTTCAGTCGGTCCGACCTTTAAATGACTGTACTTATCTTTGGAACGGTAATGGGTAGCCCGTTGAAATTTTCACAGAATATGGGTTAAAATAGTGCATTGCCTAATGAATAATAATAATAACAATAAGTTTAAAATATTGGTTGCCGTACTTGAAACCGGTTTAATAGAAATATTTAAATTTTTGCTCTACTGCAAATTAGTTCTGTATAAAAATATAAAATAAATTGAATATCGTATAAAAGTATACGAGTAGTTTGGTAGGACAATTAGTCAATTGTATCCCATATACGATATTAAACCGAAAATTTGCAAAATAAATATCGAACAAACGAAACGTAGGTACCCTATAAAATGTATCGATGTCCAAAACCTAAGGAATTTATAAATAAAACTTTATCAAAATGTGTTCATCCGTTTTGGACGTAAGCAAACAAAGTAATAAGCACACATAAACACACCCGTGCGAATAATTGCATTAAATAAACTTATTATATATATATATATATATATATATTTAATTATATGGTCGTATTTTAATTAGTTTAAATATAAACTAGTTACAAATTATTGGCGTTGCTAACAATTACACATTATACAAATAAAAGTGGCAATTCAAATTCCCTAGCTTAAGGTAGATAAGTTTTTTTCATAAGTTTACATTTGTAGGTTCGGTCACACACCATATTCATAAGTACAATTCGGTCAGTTTGATATTAGTATAGTTCAGTTCGGTTTGTCGTTCATTCGATTGGTCCTCATCACTAATCTTGTCTTTGGATAACAAACCGCCATATTTGTTTACATAATAGGACGGGTAGGAAAAAACAGTTTTATTTTGTACTGTGTGTAGAGATAAATAATCGAAATTATAAACATTTCTACACAAAAACTTTGTGAACTGTGGTAGATTCATGAACCAGCAAACAGAAGAAATCTATGTAAGCGTTTCGTAACTACGTCCCTTCTACAACCTTCCTAAAAGTTTCCACCTTAAATTTTAAAACCGAATCGGCCAAAATAGGCCTGCTTTGTCACAAATCACACTTGTATATATTACATAAAACTGTCACTTTGACAGCTGTCACACCGCACACCAATATAATTTTATAGATTAGTTTAAAAAATCCCAAACAAGAAACGAAACTGAAAACTGCAACATCAACTGTCACTTTGACAGGTGTCACGTCTAAGGCCTTTCTTCAGAGTAGTAGTAATCAAATAGCAAAAGTATTATTTGTAATATCGATGAAGCAGTTGATTTGTTTCCAACTCTAGTGCAGTGGGTGGAGGGGGAAACTTGAATTCCCCGTCCACCCACCAGTGGGAAAGTTCAGTGGGTGGACGGGGCATCGCCCCTATAGAATCGCCTGTGTCATTCGTTCAGCATCCTTTTATGCAGCAGCTAATCATTACTAAAGAAAATATTATTATGACCGTGAAAATGACTGAAAAGGCCCTGTTATACCGCCATGACTACCAGACAAATTGAATAGTTTTTAAAAGTTTCTTATAGCTTTGATTTTAATTCAAAAAATAGAATTGAATCGGATAAGTTTTAACGAAGAAAACAAGGGAATACGAAACGTCTGAAAGGTTCTTTAAGCACCTTACAGGCCTCGTTCCATCTTAACTATCCGGTGTGAATAACTAGTAGACACGGGTTCGATTCCAACCTAGGTGAAACACCTCCACTCAAAACTTGTCAGCGAGTAATTTTAATATAGTTTATTTTTTAATTCCAGGAGGATACTCAGTGGAGCACATTGACAAAGTATGCTTGTCCTTGCTCAAGCAATATGGCAAATGTGTCAAGATGGAAGGGCTTCTCGGCCGACCTGATATGCTTTTTGTCTTCGATGCCAGCGAGGTGGAAAGGGTCTTCAGAGGAGAAGATGCAGCACCACATAGGTAAAACTACCCCTGTTATATATAGATTTTCTTTATGTGCTCTCGTTTTTCCTTTCACCTGCGGTTCGGTTTTTTAATTACTTTACACTAATATAATTAATGCGAAAAACCCTTACTTTCGTGTGTGTTTATTGACACTCACCTTCGAAACGGCTAAACGGTTTTTGGTAAAACTTGGTACATATATTCCTTAGGGTCTGGATCAAATCTAAAGTAATTTTATCTCGATTTACTCAGAAGTTGTGTCCAAGGCGCCTGCCAAGTGTGGAGATAATGGCAAACCCCCTTTAACGGGAAAGGCTGTGTTCAGCAGTGGACAATCCAGATGATACAGCTGCGTGTGATAGTTATTGTGTTTTTTTTTTAACTTAACCTAAATCACTCTCTCGCTTACAACTGTCCCAAAATATAACAACAACACATTATCATTGAAAGGGTAGGCAGAAACATGCACCGTTAGCCTGATATATGTTATTCTAATATAAAGGGGGCCAATCTATTGCCTTCTAACGGGCACAGTTCCAGAAAGCCATGTTAAAAAGTAACCTTGTTACTTCTTTACTCGTAACCCTTTGTAGTTCACAGCGTATGGTTTCATATTCCTTCCTCTATTTTTCCCCCTCGAATACGGTGAGACATTCTTTTTCATTGACTTAACATGTACACATCTTAAAATAGATGCAACCAATTTCCACTTGAGTATAGCTGGGGACAGATGTTAATGGAGCATTAGCCTGTAAAACATGTATGAATTGAACTTTTCCTGTTTTATTCCAGACCTTCAATGCCATCACTGAATTATTACAAACACACACTTCGGAAAGACTTCTTCGGGGCTGAAGAGAACTGCGCCGGAGTCATTGCAGTGTAAGAAACTACAGTACTTATTTGTCCAATGAGTGACAAATAACTCTTAAGCACATTTTATAAGTTTATGAGTTACACTTGACACATATAAGTTTGATATAATTAAATAATAAACAGCTGCACCGCGCAGGACAATATAATTACAGTATTATAACTGTAGTTCCCCAATTTGGCATCTGAATTTATTCACCATGCATAGATTACCAAAATATTTACATTATTTGACTTACATTCGTACATTCTCCAAACCCGCTGCCACCAAATTCTTACACTATTGTATAAAACAATGCCCGTTCCGGAATTCAAATCAAAAAGGAGTACTCTTTTTATTATAAAATGACAATCACGATTACAATACTAGGAATAAAGATAAAATAGCGGTGCCAGGTTTTAGATTAGCAAAGACAAATAAAAGGTCCTTCTTAGGTAATTATGTGCGGTTTTATAATAAAGTTCCTAAACATATTACAACGCTCACAGAAGGGAAATTCAAGTTGCATGTGAAAAACATATTGATTAAAAAATCCTAATACACAGTTTCTGATTACATAAACGACAAAAATGCCTGGACAATTCCGCCTCCGCCAAGCTATTGCCTGTCACCTACATAATTTAAACAAATATTGTAATAACTCTATTATATAGTATGTATGTAACACATTGTTAAAAGATGTTTAAAAGAATGGCCCCGAGTTTCTTGCCCGTTCTTCTCGCAGTGGCTCTATACAATTTAATTGCTGAACGTGGCAGTACAATGTAGAATATTTCAATACTAAAATTTGTAATTGACCTTCATAAGAGCGTCGTAGACGCCTAAATTGAATAAATGATTTTGACTTTGACTTTGATTAATTACATGTTATTAATATTTATAACTTGTTAGCTATCTTCGTAGGGATTCATGGTAGCGTTTGTACAATTTTTGTACCTATCTAACCTAATGACTTTCTTGTTACAGGCACGGAGACTCGTGGGCTGCGTTTAGAACAAAAGTGTCAAGAGTTGCTTTAAGCGCAGGCGCAGCAGCGCAGTACACAGAGCCTGTTGCAGAAGTAGCTGATACTTTTGTACAAAGGTAATTCATACATAATTAACATACTAATCTTATCCTTCTTAAATGGGATTAGTATCCACCAATAACCTCCGAAGTTCAGAATTGACCCAGGTTTCTTGTCTGTTCTTCTCGTAGTAGCTCTTTATACTCATATAATATTATACTCATATTGTTCAAGTTTGGATTAGGTTTTATCTTGGGCTGCCTGTATGGCGCGAAATGTTCCTTGAAAATACCGTTGGTAGTTAGAGACCCGCTACCACTTGGCAACAGCAAAGTTAAGTAACGTACGCCGCGGTCATGGGTTGGATGGGTGACCACTACTGTCATTACTACTGAGCGCTTCCGTGCTTCGGAGGGCATGTTAAGCCGTCGGTCCCGGTTATTGTCTTAGGATGGCAGTCGTTATAGCATAGTGGTAGGGCATTTTGCGAATGCCCTCAAGTATAAATTGTGCCACAAAGCACCTAAATGTATGTTCCAGCAGCTATCCTTGAGATTCAGTAGTTCTAGGTTAGCCTGAACAACATCTTCGACCACATCATCACTTACCATCAGGTGAGATAGTGGTCAAAGGGTAACCTATTTGGCATTAAAAAATAAATAAGAAAAAAGATACCAGTAAAGGATGCTGCGGATTGTATCATTATTTTTCTTTTTGAGTGCTTTTGCAAAATATGTAACTATAATAAGCAGTGTGAACCACAGAAAAGTGGTGTGAACCATTGGTGCATGGTTCAGCCTGTAGAAAGGAGAATGTGGTATATCAGTACTCGGCTAGGGCGCTTGTTGTGCTCTCCATAAACGAATTTTATTACAATCTTACAAAACCAATGCATATGCACTCTGTAATGGGTATATTCATAAAGAGGGAGTCTTAAAAACTTAATAAACTACGAAACACGTAAGTTACCGATGAAGAGTGTACGTAATATGCAAATGAAACGTTGCACGTCATACCAGTATTATAGCATGCAATTTTATATTCTATCTATGTATATATTACTTTACGAGCAATGTAGACAAATTTGAATTGACATTGATTTCACGTGTGAATATTTCATGTTATAGGATAGGTGATTGTGAACTTTACATCAAAAATCATACAAAATACTATTAAAATCTGCAGAGGCATGTTATTGCTTACATGTTGATATAAGGTTCACAATCACCTTTTTGTATTTACCTTTAATTATCAATTCACAAAAATTATATTACATCATCAGCCAATAGCTTACGTCTGCTGCTAAACAACTGTATTTAACGATTTGGACAAAGCAATTAGTAATATTATAAAACCATATATTCGGAAATATAAAATTCGACGGTATATCCTCAATAACATATAACGTACATTTTGATTTGGCATTTTAGCATATTATGTCGAGTGATGTCTTAAATTTTAAACCTAATTAATATTATTGAAATCACGCGATATAATCTGTAGTTACATATTGTTTATTTTCGTTTCAGATTACGAGAAATAAGAGATCGAAACCAAGAAACACCTGACGATTTCTTGAATGAAGTCCATAAGTGGTCTTTGGAATGTAAGTTATTTTATTACCTCTTTTAGTGCGCTTTTAATTTACTTAATAAGAGCACTCCTTATTGCCGTATTTCCGAGTATTTCCGGGTTAGCCAGAGGTTTCTCTATACCCATTTTGTCTCTTACTTTTAGTCCCATGTAATATTGGGCGAGTGTTTCTGCCATGTAATCGGAATCAGGATGGTGGCACATTGTGAAGATTTTCATACAATTGGCCGATGACGATGCTGAATACGCTGTCGTTACTGTTAAACGATTACTGCATTGCACCAGTCACTTGGTACTTGTGCGGTGCTTCAGTTTGACACGAGACGTTCCGGGTTATAACTGCACCCCTCATATCTTCCTGTGGGTGTAGTAAAGGGCGACTAATTCACCGAAAGGTGGGCAGCAGCGCTTTCTGACGAACTGCTATCTTCCACTGCGATTTCCAAGCTGCTTACCAGCGTGAAGATTATGGCGAACCCCGTACTAGGGGAGGCTGTTTTCAGCAGTGGACGATCCTGTTGATACAGTAAGGGCCTGTTTCAGGATGTTTGAGTAAGTTCCGGTTATACTACCCAGAACAATAACAAACTGAATGATAAAAATCACAGTTAACATGCAGCGCTATTCAAGCTATGGCTAAAGCCAATGGATAGGCTAAATCGATGACTGTGAAACGCAAAGATAGTGTTTTATTTATGCAATATGTTCTCGAACATTCTGAATCAGTTCAAAATGGTGATCCAGTCAAAATCTGGAAATTTTTACGGTCAATTGGAGTTGGTAAATCTCGTCAAGAGTCTATTCCCAAAGATTTAAATATCGATTCTCTCAATCAACACTTCATTTCTTCATCTCACATTGATGAGACGAACAAAGTTAAAACATTGCAATTTCTTTCCACTATTCCAACTCCAGATTGCAGTTCTTTCAATTTTAATCAATTCTCTGCTTGTGACGTTAAAAAGAGTGTTTTGTCAATCACATCTAACGCTGTTGGAGTCGATGGTATTAGTCGCAACATGCTTGTTCCTCTCCTAGATACCATTCTTCCCATACTCTTCCTATATCTGGAAGTGTGTTTCCTTCCACGTGGAAGGAAGCCCAGGTTATCCCATTTCCTAAAATATCCAATCCTAAGTCCTTCTCTGAATATCGTCCAATCTCCATACTTCCATTCTTGTCCAAAGTTCTTGAGCGTCTTGTGCATGATCAGCTTTCAAAATTCCTCTCTACGCAAAACTTGCTTAATCCATACCAATCTGGTTTCCGGCCAGGCCATAGTACGACTACTGCACTTTTAAAAATCACAGATGATATACGTTATGGCATGGAAGGAGGCCAACTTACTGTGCTGACATTATTAGATTTCAGCAATGCTTTTAACACCATCAACTTTGACATTCTACTTGCCATACTACGCTCTTTAAACGTATCTCCAACAGTAATTGATTGGTTTTCTAGTTATTTACATGGCCGTCGGCAGCGGGTGCGTTTCGAAGATTCGTTTTCTTCGTGGTGCAACTTGTTAGCCGGCGTGCCACAAGGTGGTGTCTTATCTCCTCTCTTATTTGCAATTTTTATTAATTCATTATCAACACACATAACTTCTCCCTATCACTTGTATGCTGACGATCTCCAGATTTACTCTCAAGCTTCACTGAATGAGCTTGCTAGTGCTATAGAAACTACAAATTTTAATCTACGTCGAATAGCAGAATGGAGTGATGCCTATGGCTTGAAAGTTAACCCATTGAAAACCCAAGTCATGATCATTGGCAGCAAACGCATGGTTGATAAAGTTGATTGGTCTACTGTTCCGAATGTCGAGCTTGGTGGAGTCATTATCCCATACAGCAAATCGGTCAAAAATCTTGGCTTAACACTAGATCAATGTCTTACTTGGAACCTTCAGCTAGAAGCTATTAGCCGCAAGTTATTTGCGTCTGCTGGCTCCATGAGAAGACTTCGAAACTTTTTACCAACTGCCACTAAAGTAGAGCTTGCGCAGTCTCTTCTGCTCCCAGTTCTTGATTACGCTGATGCCTGCTATCTAGATCTAACGGAGGACCAGCTGAATAAGCTTGAGCGTCTGCAAAACTTCTGTATTCGATTCATATTTGGTTTGCGTAAATATGATCATGTGTCTGAATTTCGTAATAAGCTCAAGTGGCTCCCTATACGACTTCGTCGGAATACTCACATACTTTCTCTTCTCTACACTATTCTGTTTAGTCCCTCTGCCCCGTGCTATCTACGGGAACGTTTTGAATTCCTTCATAGCTTTTTTTTTTTCCTTCAGCCTTTCACTTAGGTCATCAGAAAATCTCATCCTGCAGATCCCTGTGCATAGAAGCACTTTCTATGACCGTTCGTTCTCTGTACAGGCTGTTCGCTTATTGAATGCTTTGCCAGTCTCAGTGCGACGAGCACCGTCACTGAAGGTCTTCAAGGATCAAATAAAAAAGTATTATCTGTCTCGGTCATCAAATTAATAATGCTTGTTTGAATTATTTATTACAAATGAGAATGTAAAGTTTTGTTTACATCAGTCTGTTATGTTATTGTATATATATTTTTATATACAGCGTGTCCCAAAATTCAACGATAAGCCGGCATCGGAGCATGGACCTACTCATGACTACTCGGAAAAAAAAAAAAAAATCAATACTGTTTTTTTTTATTAATTACAGAGACTTTTATAAATTTCATCGATATTCGATACCCATTATGCTATTTTCAACTACCATGACCACAATTTTTGACATATTTTTGATATTTTTTGTGCATTAGCAACCTAAGAAGGACGGCTATCTACCACAATCCTTTAAAATTACAGAAAGTCTGTAGTTATTTTACAAAAATCAGTAAAAAAAAAAATTTTTCTTATAATTTTCATAGATTTTAACATTCTATGCACTTTCTATAGTCTGGGTTAAAAAAAAAGTATGGACACTACCATGGCAAGTTTTATTAAAAGTTGGCGCAACTTTATAAAAGCCTCTGTAATTAAAAAAAAAAGAGTTATCATTTTTTTTTTTCCCGAGTTGTCATGAGTAGGTCCATGCACCGATGCCGGCTTATCGTTGAATTTTGGGACACGGTGTATATATGTATGTATATAGTATATATATTATATGTAGTGTGTGTATTTATTTTATTATATGTAATATATTTATATATTTTATGAGTTTGTGAGTAGAAACATTTTTACTTACTTATATTATTTAATCGCACCACCGCGCACCGTTAATAAAAGTATGTTAACTCCTCTCCATCCAAAGGTTGTCTGGAAGAGATCGCTTCTAAGCGATAAGACCGCCCATTGTACAACATTATATTTAAGCTAAGATTAACAACTCGTGAACGGGTGCTGCTAGAGGACACTGGTCTGCTCTGGATGCAAGTGGTAATGACATTTATCGGAAAAAAAAAAATGTTCTTTTAACACTGTTCTCTTTTAGAATGTTGCATGTTTCCTATATATTGTAAGTATCTAGTTTGTAAATAAAATATGGTCATAATTAAAAAAAGGCACGGACCCTGGAGTCTGTGGAGTGTAGATATATATAATAAAAAAAAAAAAAAAAAAAAAAAGCTAAGATTAAGCCCACGTTTTTCTTACTTTTGGTGTACAATAAAGTGTTATCTATCTATCTATCTATCTAAGTACAGTAAAAAGGTTACACAGATGAATCGCTGTCACCCTTTGTAGAACCTTTAAGATTTCGACTATTTTTGGATTCGCCAAAAACTCTGACTTTCGAATCTTACCTGTGACAAAACGAACGAAACATCCATAAAAACATTGTGTTTGGGGAAATCCTAATATACTACTTACTTCACTTCCACTAAGAACTGTCGTTCATCCATCATATAACATGCCTAATTCATCCTTTGCCTAATTCTTTTCATTACTTTGAATTAAGCTAAACAGCTCTCTGTCGGCAGTTTTTTAACTACCGGCTCAAGAAACGAAATGACTTGGTGAGTCTAGGACATGTACTAGTTTAATTTTGAAGACTATAGTTTCTTTTCATTGGTAACTATTTTTTTCCAGCTCTTGGTCTCATAGCCCTGGACACCAGACTGGGCTGTTTCGATGCAGTAGAAGGTTCTGAAAGCCAACGTCTTATCAACGCTGTCCACACATTCTTCATAAGCGTTGGTGAGCTCGAATTGAGGGCACCTTGGTGGAGGATATATCCAACAGCTATGTTCAGGAGATACGTAGCTGCGCTTGATACTATTCTCAGGTACACTTACCGCTATGTTAAAATAATAATTCACGCTCATTTTAATTATTTGTCATGCAAGTGAATCCTTGCAGTCTTTCCAACCTAAGTGCGGTCGGTACAAAAGTAAGAGAAAATAAGTATGTTTCTATTACTTGTCTCTATCAACTTTTGCCTTATACGACACTATTATGCCTAGCTATCAACATCCACTGAAAAAATCCCCCTGAAGAGTTACACATTACGAAATCGAATCCGATTTGAACTGTTGTTACGAATTGTCAAACGTTCTCCATCAATCTTACCCTGTGTATATGAGGTCGGTTTGATTAGCCTAAACTACAGTTGAACAGAGTATAATCACAAATCGAATAGATAATTCTAATCGGAGGAAATGCACCATTACCATGGGTATGCCGGCTGGCTGTCAATTTCAAACAAATATTAATTTTATTTAATAATAATGTTGTATGTATTTTCATGTCCGCGGTTGTTATTTTCATTATTTTTTAATTAGAGTGAGCAATAAGTCGACAACAGCTAATACGTCATCCATCGAAGCCGTCGTGTCACGAAATGAAGATTGTTATGATCTGTCGTAGTGCGTGTGGTGGAAGCTAATTTTATTGTTTTGAACGGAATTGGTGATTGCATTCGATTTCGAACGGTATGTGGGACACATTACGTGACTTGTGTTCTAAGCAACTTCAGGATTTCATTTGGTACATCCTGAAATACGTATAAAAGGAAAACATTTAGTGAAACTACGGTTTATCTTTAGATACTAAGTAGTTCCTGAAAGTATAATTTGACGAGGGTGAAAGCCGAAGTTAATATAGTATAAAATGTTTATCACAAAACTTCAACAAATCAATATAAATTCCAAACTTTTTATTATAAATACAATTTATTCCAGCGTCACTCTGAGCCACGTAGAGAAGGCGTTGGAGGAGTGCCGAGCGAGTGGAAGCAGCAAATCTTTACTGCAGGACCTTGTTGCTGCAGCTGGACCGAGGGTCGCTGCTGTAGCTGCACTAGATATGTTCCTTGTAGGCATTGACACGGTAAGTGATCACAGTGTATAGAGTAGACTGATTTTAGCATCACATGATGTAACTAACGCCACTGAGAGCTGTGTAAAGAAAGCTTTTAAGGAGTGCTGATCGAGAAGAAGCAACATGAGAGGTATCAAAATATGTAGGATAAAACAATAACCATAATGTTCTTCGCCTCTGTGAGTAGTGTAAAAAAGGGTTTGAGGATTGCTTTTTCTTATCTGCTTCGTGTCGATTGAGAAAAGAACTCCAAATCTGTGATGCGGAACCTAGTCACTGCAATTAGTCACAGAGTCACGAGATACTGCGCGACTGCTGTGGCTGCACTAGATATATTCTAAAAATGGACACTGTAAGGCCTATTAAGGTTTAGAGTATATTAAATAGCACGTTCGAATACGACTGAAAGATTTATTTAAAGAAAGCGCTTAAAAAGTGCTGGTTGAGAATTAGCAGTTAGTCTCTGTTGCAGAACATAGACACTGCTGCCAAAGTGGAAGTAAGTTTTTTTTTTTTTTTTTTCTGTTATTCTGACGGATCATGCCCGAGGCCCACCTGATGTTAAGTGGACTAACCTCTGCCTATAACAGACGCATTTCGTCAGCGACGAATTGCACTGTGCCCGTCACGCTGAGACGTCCAGTTGTTAGGTCTCATTCGCCTGTAATTTTTCTGGCTCTCAAGGACTGCTGCCGGAACACACTGTTAGGTGCTTGGCGACAGATTTTCTACTTTTATATTAATCAAAATGTTTATCGCGTGCTACTTGAATTTTCCTTCTGTGAGTATTGTATATGTTTGGGAACTTTATTATAAAACCGGACAGAATTACCTAAGAAGGTCCTTTTATGTGTCCTTGCTAATCTTAAATCTGGCACCGCTATTTTATCTTTATTCCTAGTGTTGTTATTGTGATTATCACTGTTTAATTTAATTTTACTTAAACTAAAAAACGAACATAACATAATGTTTTTAAATATATACAGGCTCGGTAAAGTTAAAATGTTAATTTCTTTAGAAATATCCCTCAGAGATTCCCTAGGATCAATTTCATATATGGCTCGAATTGCACGCTTTTGTAAGATAAAGATTGTCTCCATCTCAGCAGCAGCTCCCCACAGCAATACACCATACGACCTAATACTGTGGAAGTACGCAAAATAAACTAACCAAGCAGTAGCTACGTCAACGGAGCTGCTCAGACTCATTGCTGTGGCTATACTAGCCATGTTACTTGTAGGCATTATGATACGATAAGTCATTACGTCAAGAATATACAAAGAAATCATGCTCAAACACCACTAAGAGCTAAACACAGAAAACGTTGGAGGAGTGCCAATTTTTGCAATTTTTATTGAAATTCGATAGAGGCATTATTGTTGACACCATATATTGATGATTGTATTTATGTAGTCAATAAGATTGTTGTATGTTTTTTCATGAAAATATTTATGAAATTAAATAAATGACATTGTAAAATTGGTTAACTTATTCATTGCAGACATCAAATGCAGTAGCATCAACATTGTATCAACTGTCTCTTAGGCCAGAAGTGCAAGACAGACTCCATGCCGAAATCACCAAAGCATTAGATGGAAAATCCATGAAGCCTGGAGACATCAATCAAATGCCTTATTTGAAAGCATGCATCAAAGAAGTAATGAGGTAAATACATGTATAGATATTATCTGAATTGGCACCATCACTCCATCCTTTTATTCCCGCTGATTACTTCGGGTATTTAAAGGAGCGATGATAAGACCTGCCTATCCACTTTTCGCTAGATATTTTTGTATGCCATTTTAAAAGGGCTTATTGCCATCATTAAGAAGCGCTCTTAGCGCTACTAAGATCGATACTAAGTCATCCTTAATACAACGTACGCCGCGGTAGTGACTTGGATGGGTGACCGCTAGTGACATCAAAGAACACTTCCGTGCTTCACAGGGCACATTAAGCAGTCGGTCCCGGTTGTCTTAGGATGGCAGGCGTTTAATCATAGGGCACATTGCGAATTTTCGCATGGCTTGCTATCACGCTTAAGATGAAAATCTGTCGCCGAGCAGCTAAGGGTGTGTTCCGGCAGCTGTCCTTGAGAGCCAGTAATCTAGGTTAGCCTGAGCAACATCTTCGACTATATCATCACACCAGACGAAATAGTGGTTAAAGGCTAGCCTGTCAGCTATAAATAATAATAAAAACAAAACACTTTTTCATACTCGGGCTAAACTGAGAAGTTCTTGATTGAACGAAGGCCGAAACAGAAATGGAATCCGAAATCACGAGATTTGAATGTAAAACATCCGTAATTATTTTGATGGGGTAGTTCGTATTAACTTCAAAACCGATCAATCATGTCAGGTGTTTTGAAACATGGAAATCTTGAATATAATATTTCTTTTTTCAGAATGTATCCTGTGGTTATTGGTAATGGGAGACAGCTTACCAAAGATACAGTAATTTGTGGATATAACATTCCCAGAGGGGTAAGTTCAAGAAATAACAAACATTATTAGATGAAGATGGTGAAGATTCCTACCACTATCGCCTTTATATAAATCAGTATATTATGTTTTTTAACCACGCAAATGTAGTAGTATCTTAAGAGCGCCTAACCCGTTTTACTTTTCATACAAACGCTCGTACGTGATTATGGAATTGTAACAGATCTTTCTTTGAAACTTTTGAGCTAATAGGTGTGTCATGTGCACTATATCTAGGTTATAAAAACCTAGATATGGTGCACATATATTTTGATAGAAACCTTGCAAAATATAATGGAGACAAACTTATAAGGCTTAATAACACGTAATTTGTGTATCAAGTTTTATGAAGTTTACGCACACTATTTTTCGTTAAATGTTATCTCGTTCTTCCTTGCTTGTTAGCCAAGTAGCGGAAAGACGTATGCGGGGGTCGGAGTGAGAAGGAGAGTTGTATGGTAAGCGCTGAAGATGAAAAAAGATGAAACAACAAGCTTTTCAATCATGCTTGCTTTGACGATAGACGGACCGGGAAGGGCCCTCTCTTAAGTAGGCATATCTAGTTACGTGGGTCGCATTTCATGATCCTTAAATGCGATCAGAGGATATGGTACTGTCTTGTAACTTGACGATCCCATTACAACGAGAGCTAGACTACTAAAAACAGCATGCCCCCTTAAATAGGGGTTCAATGTTAAATAACTATAAATAAAACTTAAATAACTATAATCCTCACACTTGGCAGGCGTCTTGGAGATGGCAGTGCATTAAGATAGCAGTTCCTCCGAAAGCGCTTACCAGTATTTTACCCTTAGTAGCTACTTATGACACCCACAATGGGTATATAAGAGATGGGGGGGGGGGGGGGGGACACGAGGAGGTATACTCTACCATTTTTTAGAACTCGGTAAAAATATGTTTTATTTTAAAATTAGTGCAAAAAATAACACCGTTTTCCCTACCACAATATTAGGCGCTCTTCTGCAATTACAAACTTTATTTACATTCAATGTTTCTCCAATCCAGACTCAAGTGATATTCCAACACTATGTGATGGGAAACAGCGAGGATTACTTCACGGACGCGTCACAGTTCCGACCTGAACGCTGGATGCAGAGAAACCCTACACAAAAGCACCACGCCTTCGCATCTCTCCCATTTGGTTACGGCAAGCGCATGTGTCTTGGAAGAAGATTCGCTGAACTAGAGATACATACTGTCATAGCTAAGGTATGACCATATATTATTGAGATGATATTTAAGTTAATTCATGGCAACGTGGAAAAATCAAACCAATTCGATAGATGCAGGGAGCCACAACAACCCTTGTAGTTTCTTCTTCAAGCTTCGAACTTTTGTCTTGGTTAAAGGTCGAAGTTGTATATAGTAAGGCTAGTGTCATTATAGCTGTTATAGTGTTCGGACTCGTTGAAATTTTGCATGCTTATTCTTGAGCCTATAGATTTTAGGCTCGGAAGTAGTTTCTGGTTCGTCAGATTTCCATAAAAATTTACATATCAAATTTTTTTGCCAAAATAGTTTTGTATGGGTGCTACTTTCATATTTAGAGATAAAATAAATAATAAAACGTAAAACTAGCAAACCTGAGGCATAGATTTAAAGGTCACGGACATGCATGCAAAGTTTCAAAGAGTTTGAACACTTGGTATATAAAATATAACGGAACTACGTTTGTTTTGAAAGAGCTGCGAAGACATTAGCTTTAAGGTATTACTTTTAAACCTCTTAAAAGTTAAATATGAATTAACTTTCACGGGTGCGAACCGGAGAGGTGGATATAGAAAACGCCTAGACAAAAACATTCCGCCTTCGCATCTCGATGGAAATAATAGCGATTTTGAAGTGCTTGTAGCGAAGTTTACTTAGCTGTTCTCAACCGATCAGCAAAGTTAAGCAACGTCGCCCGCGGTCATGATTTGGATGGGTGACCGCTAGTGACATTACTACAGAGGGTTTCCGTGCTTCGGAGGGCACGTTAAGCCGTCGGTCCCGATTGTCGTCTTAGGATGGCAGTCGTTATAGCATGATGGTAGGGCATTGGCAAAATTATTTCATGGAGGCAACTGCATTCTAACTGGAGCTAAGATATAGAAAACGCCCTATAACTACATCAAGTAATTAAATCTATGTGCTTGACCAGAAAGTAAATTTATGTGTTTTGAGGGAGTTTCGCTGAAGTAAAGATAGACTCGCTGTCGTAGTTAAGGTATAAATGAAAGCTTTTATTAGTTAGGGAAGAGTAAGATTATTGGTGACAATTCCAATCGGTACTGTGGAAGTCGTAAACGCCTTAACATTAATATCATGCAATATCATATCAGGCGTCTCAGTATCACTGAACTAGAAGAGGCGCTATATTCGTAATTTTGAGGGTGTTTTTTTGTCAAACATAACTTATTTCTATAATATATATAAATCACATCAACAGCCATAACGTCCACCGTTGATCATAGGGGAGAGTTGAAGATGCCCTGTATACCAATAATCTACACGCTTGGCAGGCATCTTAGAGGTAGCAGTGTTAGGACCCACTGTTACTTCTGTTTATTTTCCCCACCGTCGCCTCTTATTATTCCCGCAGGAAGATATTGATGATATAGCTAATGATTGAATAACCAGGTCTAAGTCAGATGAATCCACAGGATTTCAAAAGTATATTTCGTGGTCTGCTATTGTATTTTTTTTAACATCCTTGTTTTTATTTCAGATTATCCAAGCCTTCAAAATGGAGTACAACCACGAGCCGATGGATTATCACATACACCCAATGTACACTCCCAACGGACCTATAAAAATTAAACTAACTGAACGATAAATTTCTTCACTTTTTGCAATTAAAATTAAGAATCTTGTATAGATTTTGCTCTCTATTAAGTAATGTAAAGCCAAGTTACATCGCTGTATATTTTGTACTAATATGTTTATATAATATTAAAGAATATGTTCATTAAATTTGGTTTAAGAATTATTGAATATAATTGTTTTTTAGTTCTGGATTTCCTCGTTGTCGTATCGTGTTTATCAATAGTCCAGTCACGGACAAATATAGGAAGATTTTTCCGTGGTTTCAAGATCTGGGTTCGTTCCGTAAGTCAAGCAGTTTTGTTGGGTTTTAAAGGTATGGGTTCATATCCCAGGTCGGACAGTTATTGGATTTTCAAGATCAGGGTTCGTTACCCAGGTCGTGTAGTTATTGGGCTTTTCCAACACTGACATTTTTAGTAGTAATACGACGTTTTGAATCGTGCCCGTGGTAGAGAAGGGCAAAAGGCTATTAGATGAGACTAAACATATTTGGTGAAACGTATGTACTTAGATACCGTTTGCCTACCTCTTCATAATGACATACAGGAATATACAGTCGTATTAATGTTTAATATATTTAAACCGATTTTAACACGAAAGTGAAGAACATTACCTACAATTGTCCATAATGAATGAAAATCACCTCAACGTGCAGCTTTGTATCAAACGAATAACGTTGTTGAGTTCTTGGAATTTTCTGACGAAGAAATGTTCTGTCTGAAACTGTATCTGTGTCTGTATTGAAGCAGTGATGGCTCAGTGGTATTGGCTATGGACTGCCGCGCAGCAGGTCCATGGATCGAATCCCGCCGCGGACTTGAGCTTCACTGCATGGTGGAAGGGCATTCGATTCGATTCAATGGCTAGCGACCACACTCAAGTAGAAAAGCTGTCGCCAAGCACGTAACGGTGTGTTCCGGCAGCAGTCCTTGAGAGCCAGTGTAATTACAGGCACATGAGACCTAACAACTATGTCTCAAGGTGACGGGAGCAGTGCAATTCATGACTTGTGATGAAATGCATCTATTATAAGCAGAGGAACGCTTTACATCAGGTGGGCCTCAAGTTAGTTCCGTCACAATAACATATAGATGGCAGTAGGCTAGCACCCTATTTTATGGGACCTTAGGGGAAGGGTATTCATAGCAGATTCCATAGAAACGTAGTTTCGTCATATTTATAACTGACTTTTAAAAAAAGGAGGAGTGGGAACCTCCTCCTTTTGCGATATTTTTTTGTGTGTAACCTCATAACTCTACAGGGTGTACCCACCTATTTTGATGATTTTTTTGTATTTGTAATCTGGTGCTTGTCATGTGGTACCATTTAAATTTAAGTGAGATCTGACGTATTTGAGTTATCCCTTATTATAGCATTATTAAAATTTTATATATATTTTATACACCAAGCCATTGAAAAGCCACAACGATAATTCATACGAATACGAACTGTCAAACACATCATCTCTGTGGCTCATGGACATATATATAGATCCATGCGGTGGCTGGACTTTAGTTATCTCTGGGCATTATTCTCTATGATCTTTATAAAACGTAGCGCTTAGGGGCGTTATTATTATTATTATTTCTTTGTTAATGGTTTCTGCTTAGGGACGTTATCTCCGTGAAAAGATCGTGAAATGGTATTTTGTATTCTACCTTCAAATTTGACAGTACGTCACCTGCGTGTTTCGAACTGTCAAAATAGCGCGCTCAATAACAACAATTTCTCCGGTATGGCCTGTGTGGAGTAAATGTAAAAGGTAAGATACAAAGACCCTATATGGTGAAATGAAGTTAAACATTACACCTGTATTACTTTCCTCTATGCATTACATGTTCAAACACTCGCCAAACCTTCAAGTATTTATTTTACGATGATAGATGCTTTAATATACGCTTTATCAGTTGTATATTAGTATTACCATCCTACCAACAAACTAGCTGCAAGCTAGGCGATCAAACAAATCAATCAGCGCCATTGAATATAGAAAAGAATGAACCTCACCCTGCAATATTTCGAAGAACCATGCAATGACAGGTTTTGTAGCAATGAAAAAATGTTTTCATTGCAAAACATATGTTATTATTGCTGGGAAGTGTGGAATAATTGCACGATGGCACTTAAAGTCTTTGGAGGCATCGAACCATGTAAGATGCTGAATATTCAAACCATAATCCCGCGCATGACTTAATTTTTTTCTATCGTATATTTGTAATTTTTTAATTCGAATCAATTTGGTGGTGCGATGGTTTTATAAGCTGGAGGTTGTCTTCGATACCACGGCACTGTTAACGACAGTTGATGAAGTTGTTATTTTCAAATTGGAAGACTTTAAATTTGAGATTTTATATTTGAGGGTGGTAGCCAGCCAGGCGGGCATTCGCAATATGCCCACTGCCATCTTTAGACAAACAACCGTGACCCACGGCTTAACGTGCCCTCCGAACGCGCACGGATCGCGCAGTAATGTCTCTAGCGGTCACTCATCCAACTCATGACCGCGGCAGACATTGCTTAACTTTGCTGATCGGTTAAGAACTGTGCTACGAGCGCTTCACTTTGTTTGTTTCAATTTGTGCGTTATGAGTTGCAAAATTATTAATTTGGAGAAATATTTTGTAACCCAACTGATTGACATAGTGATCTCGGTAATAACTAATTCCGTGTAGACGGTTTATCTGACTGCATTACTTTTCCTGACAGTTTTTGTTAGTCTAAATGGATGTAAATGAATTTTATACCACACCCACTCAGAAAAGGTCTCATTACTCGTTCAAAAACATGTTATAAAGTTTGTAATTTTTTGTCATAAATTTACGGCGGGGAAAGATATGGATTTTATATGGATTTTCATTCCTTCACTCCGTAGCAATGGAATGTTTTATGAAAATCCATACCTGCCCTGGTAGCGTTCTTTTGTTTTTAGCTGCTTACGTAAAAAAATTTAATCTCAAAAAGGTTTTATATCAAATAATTAGATTGCCGCCTCACAATGTTAAAAAAAAAACCAACCTTAGGGCTAGCAGTGAAATAAATATTGAACAAGGTGATCGAAGCAACTATTCTCAGGGGAAAGTATTAAGGAGAAGACTTTAGTGAAAGACATAACGTCTGTCGGGTTAGCTAGTGTACCATACAGCACTATATCAGCCGGATTGTCCTCTGCTGAACATAGCCTCCCCCGTTATCGCTGATGAAGATATCAGTTTCTCAGAAGGCGCTGCTGACCTTCCGATATTTTACCTTTAGTCGCCTAGATATACATAATATATAGAATAGATAGGGTGCCAAAGTGCCTTCCGTGCTCCGGAGGACACGTTAAGGCGTCCGGTCCTGGTTGTTGTCTTAGGATGGCAGCCGTTACAGCATGGTGGTAGGGCAATTTGCAAATGCCCGCCTGGCTAGCTGCCACCCTCTAGTAGAAAATCTGTCGCGAAGCACCTAACAGTATGTTCCGGCAGCTGCCCTTGAGAGCCAGTAATGTTCGACCACATCATCACTTACCATCAGGTAAGATAGTGGTTAAAGGCTAGACTATCAGCTATAAATAAATAAAAAAATCTTTAGTAAATTTTTTAGAGGTCCCCCTAGTTAAATAAAAATCTATAATTTAAAAATAATATGTTTTTTATTTATTCCTTGCAAGGGTAGAATATGAAGGATAAAAAAATGAAACAAAACATAACATTCATAGAATGTTTTACTTAGATTGACTCGAAAAAGCAATCTTTCTAACATTACAAAATGGAAAATCAAATTTTACGACAGTGAGTGCATTTTGAGTTTTTTTATATATTTTTCGCGTCTGCCTCACACAAAATGTACTCAGAGTCCTACACACTTTATAATACACTACACACTGAATGGCCACAATAGTGTATTGTCAATAATACATGTATTTACATTAAAAATATCACAAATGAGTATATCAATGTTGTTAGTAATTATATAAAAATATCCCAATAGGATTATCAATTTCAGAATAGAATACATACATTGACTAGGTACTATATAGAATACACAATATCTGTATGCATAAAAATTGACAAAATATTGCATTATGGCACTATTTTATAAAATAAAATAGGCATGCTCAATAAGCGCATGATAAAATATAGCTAAAGGCAGTGAAAGGTAACTTAGGTAACTAAACAAAAATGAAGCCATTTCGTAAAAAACTGGTATAAAAATGGTAATTCATTAAGTACAATATCACATACATTACCATAATTTATAAACAATTAACACATTGTTAGGGATTTTGAGTTAGATACTTGAGTAACGTTTTTTCGTTTGACGTGTCTAGTGTAAACATAGATTCCCAAGAATACAGAAAGCATGGATAAGAGGACGGATCCAAGGGCAATGTAATTGTAAGAGTCCTGAGTGGCTTGCAGTTCTCCCGAAACGTTGGTGACGTCTCTCGTTTTTCTGGTCCTTGGCTCGGTCCTCGAAGACTCGAAATTATCTGGAAGGATATTTTCTTATGTATATACTTAAATATTTTAACACCATAACTAATTTCTAAGTCAACCTATCGTTATGTACTTATGTATTTTTCAAGTCTATCTATATCATCACCATTAACATCAACCGAAAGACGTCCACTGTTGAACAAATATCTCCCTTACGGAACCCCACAATGAACGGCTTGTATAATTATTGTCTACCCGCACCTTTTACGATGTCATCAGTACACCTAGTTTTCCAGCGTAATGTCGAGAACCTTTTTTCCCCATCAGTTATCGATTTGTATAGCAATGTGATGCCCATTGCCTCTCCAGTTTGCAAATTCTGAAAGCAATGTAGGTGACTTTGGTTCTACGGCGAATTTCCTCTTCCGGATTTTATCGCACAAAAAAACTCCGGGCCTAACCCGAACGCTGCCATCCCGAGTAAGAATCTTCAGCCGACCTCATTGTTGAAGTTGTTTTTGTCTTCTTCATGTTTATTTTTGGACCTACCTGCTGGAAAACTCAACTGAGGTCGGTAAGTAATTTGCTGAGTTTCTCAAGCGACTCTCAATACCTATATAGCACAATAATAATATCATACAGCGAAATTTTTTGAGAGCGAGTGTATGTTTGTTATTCCTTCACGCTGAAATTGCTGTACTCATTTTGATCAAACTTAGAACATAGATAGTTTAGGTTCTCAATAAACACATTAGATACTTATTTTAATTACCATCATCACTTATCATATCAAAATATGATAAGTGATGATGCGCGGGTGAAACAGATAGGCGCAGCTATTTATTATAATACATAATTTTACTATTCTGAGTGATAAAATCATTCATATAAAGTTATGATCACACTAAACCAAAATATTTTACTATAGTGTAATGTAGATAATGGCTATAAGTGCTTCGAATTCTACCGCGGGCCTGTACTTCCTCGAGAATTTGAAGAATAGTAGCATGAAAATCCCTCACCAATAACCTTACGTTGTGTAGCTTTCCTTGATGGCCATTGCCCATTTCAGGCTACCATTTGTGATTTAACGCCAGCTATGCTTATTGAGAGACGGATCTATCAAAGGTTGTAATCCAGTTGGTATCCCCTTTAGCAAACCGATTGGCGCGGGCCGGTCATGCTCACGAAAATGTGTTGCTCAGCGGCGCGGCAGTATCGTGTGTCGGGTCGCCCTCTTCCCTCAGAAATGTTTAAGGAGAACGATGGCTGACACGAGAGTCAACTCGTGAACGAGTGCTGCTTGAGGACACTGGTCCGTTCGGAATGCCTGTGCAAATCTGTTCGGAACTGTTTTATTTTAATTTTTTAGGCTTATAAGTGTGTAAGGATGCTCCTCATAGTAATGTAATTAATTGCTTAATCAATATCTACAGTAAAATGCATTTAATTTCCTAAGTAGCATTCTGGTAGCGAGTAACGACCATCGAGAATTCTTGAGTAGGTTTGTGGACTAGGATATAAATCTAAACCTAATCCTTGGGTTACGACTTTAATAATATGTATAAGTTTTGTTATTTCTTCGGCAGATGATGATATCCTACATCGTCATACGATGTAAATTTAATAAAAAGTTATTTCTTACCGATATCCGCTTGTGAGTCTGCTTTATCTGCTTCAGTGTCCTCTTGATCTAGCGCTAACCTGCTCACTCTTGGGGAGTTCACTTCGTTTTCAGCAGGGAACGGCGGCAGATATGTTGAAGGAGGATTGGTGCTGCTTGGTGCGTATGGCTGAGGGCAATTGGGATCCCGAGATCCAGGGTAGCAGGAGCTGGGAGTAGGAGAAGGCTGTGGGCATCGAGGATCTGTGCTTCCAGGGAAACACCTTGGAGGTTGAGGGGTCGTTGGTTTTGGACACCTGGAATCAGTATTTCCTGGGAAACAACGTGGCGGCTCTTGTGTAGTAGGCCTAGGGCATCGCACATCTGTGTTTCCTGGGTAACAGTTTGGCGGAGCAGGAGTTGTGGGTTTGGGGCAACGAGGATCTGAGCTTCCAGGATAACATCTGGGAGCTTCAGTAGTTGAAGGTTTCGGACACCTAGGATCAGTGCTCCCTGGGAAACAACGTGGTGGTTCTGGTGTTGTAGGCCTTGGGCATCGCACATCCGTGTTTCCGGGATAGCAGTTAGGAGGAGCAGGTGTCGTGGGTTTGGGGCAACGAGGATCTGTGCTACCAGGGAAACACCGTGGAGGCTCAGGAGTAGTTGGCTTAGGGCAGCGTGGATCCGAACTACCTGGGAAGCAGTTTGGAGGTGCAGGAGTTGATGGTCTTGGGCATCGCAAATCTGTTGATCCTGGATAGCACTTAGGTGTTGCTGTTGAGGGCGGTAAGTAAGTAGGTGGGTTTAGTGTAGTAGGGCGAGGAGGTTGTGGACACCTTGTGTCAGGGCTGCCTGGATAGCAGCGTGGTGGTTCAGGAGTTGTTGGTTTGGGACATCGAGGATCGGTGCTTCCCGGGAAGCAACGCGGTGGCTCAGGAGTGGTTGGTTGGGGACAACGAGGATCGGTGCTACCAAGGAAGCATCGTGGTGGTTCAGGAGTTGTTGGTTTGGGGCAACGAGAATCCGTGCTACCGGGGAAGCAACGTGGTGGTTCATGGGTTGTTGGTTTGGGGCAACGAGGATCTGTGCTACCGGGGAAACAACGCGGAGGTTGAGGAGTAGTAGGCCGTGGGCATCGAGGGTCTTGGCTTCCTGGGTAGCAGTTTGGCGGAGCGGGAGTTGTAGGTTTGGGGCAGCGAGGGTCTGTGCTTCCTGGGAAACATCTTGGAGGCTCAGGAGTAGTTGGTTTAGGGCAGCGAGGGTCTGTTGATCCTGCGTAGCATTTAGGTGTTGCTGTTGATGGAGGTAAATAGGTTGGAGGATTTAGAGTTGTGGGACGAGGAGGCTGTGGGCATCTCGGATCGGGACTACCAGGGTAGCACCGTGGGGGTTCAGGAGTTGTTGGTTTAGGGCAACGAGGATCTGTGCTACCGGGGAAACAACGCGGTGGCTCGGGAGTAGTTGGTTGGGGACAACGAGGATCAGTGCTTCCAAGGAAGCATCGTGGTGGTTCAGGAGTTGTAGGCTTAGGGCAACGAGTATCCGTGCTACCGGGGAAGCACCGTGGTGGTTCAGGAGTTGTTGGTTTTGGGCAACGAGGATCTGTGCTACCGGGGAAACAACGCGGTGGTTGAGGAGTTGTAGGCCGTGGGCATCGAGGGTCTTGACTTCCTGGGTAGCAGTTTGGTGGAGCGGGAGTTGTAGGTTTGGGGCAACGAGGGTCTGTGCTTCCTGGGAAACATCTTGGAGGCTCAGGAGTAGTTGGTTTAGGGCAGCGAGGGTCTGTTGATCCTGGGTAGCATTTAGGTGTTGCTGTTGATGGAGGTAAATAGGTTGGTGGATTCAGAGTTATGGGACGAGGAGGCTGTGGGCATCTCGGATCGGGACTACCAGGGTAGCACCGTGGGGGTTCAGGAGTTGTTGGTTTAGGGCAACGAGGATCTGTGCTACCGGGGAAACAACGCGGTGGTTGAGGAGTTGTAGGCCGTGGGCATCGAGGGTCTTGACTTCCTGGGTAGCAGTTTGGTGGAGCGGCAGTTGTAGGTTTGGGGCAACGAGGGTCTGTGCTTCCTGGGAAACATCTTGGAGGCTCAGGAGTAGTTGGTTTAGGGCAGCGAGGGTCTGTTGATCCTGGGTAGCATTTAGGTGTTGCTGTTGATGGAGGTAAATAGGTTGGTGGATTCAGAGTTGTGGGACGAGGAGGCTGTGGGCATCTCGGATCGGGACTACCAGGGTAGCACCGTGGGGGTTCAGGAGTTGTTGGTTTAGGGCAACGAGGATCTGTGCTACCGGGGAAACAACGCGGTGGTTGAGGAGTTGTAGGCCGTGGGCATCGAGGGTCTTGACTACCTGGGTAGCAGTTTGGCGGAGCGGGAGTTGTAGGTTTGGGGCAGCGAGGGTCTGTGCTTCCTGGGAAACATCTTGGAGGCTCAGGAGTAGTTGGTTTAGGGCAGCGAGGGTCTGTTGATCCTGCGTAGCATTTAGGTGTTGCTGTTGATGGAGGTAAATAGGTTGGAGGATTCAGAGTTGTGGGACGAGGAGGCTGTGGGCATCTCGGATCGGGACTACCAGGGTAGCACCGTGGGGGTTCAGGAGTTGTTGGTTTAGGGCAACGAGGATCAACACTTCCGGGGAAGCAACGTGGGGGTTCAGGAGTAGTTGGTTTAGGGCAACGAGGATCTGTGCTACCGGGGAAACAACGCGGTGGCTCGGGAGTAGTTGGTTGGGGACAACGAGGATCAGTGCTTCCAAGGAAGCATCGTGGTGGTTCAGGAGTTGTAGGTTTAGGGCAACGAGAATCTGTACTACCGGGGAAGCAACGTGGTTGTTCAGGGGTTGTTGGTTTGGGGCAACGAGGATCTGTGCTACCGGGGAAACAACGCGGTGGTTGAGGAGTAGTAGGCCGTGGGCATCGAGGGTCTTGGCTTCCTGGGTAACAGTTTGGTGGAGCGGGTGTTGTAGGTTTGGGGCAACGAGGGTCTGTGCTTCCTGGGAAACACCTTGGAGGCTCAGGAGTAGTTGGTTTAGGGCAGCGAGGGTCCGCAGATCCTGGATAGCATTTAGGTATGGCAGTTGATGGTGGTAAGTAGGTTGGTGGATTCAAAGTTGTAGGACGAGGAGTCTGTGGGCATCTCGGGTCAGGACTACCAGGATAGCACCGTGGAGGTTCAGGAGTTGTTGGTTTAGGGCAACGCGGATCTGTGCTACCTGGGTAGCACCGAGGCGGTTCAGGAGTTGTTGGGCGAGGACACCTCGGATCAAGACTTCCGGGGAAACAACGAGGTCCTTCAGGTGTTGTCGGTTTAGGGCAACGTGGATCTGTGCTGCCAGTGAAGCATCTGGGTGGTTCAGGTGTTGTTGGCTTAGGGCAACGTGAATCTGTGCTGCCAGGGTAGCATCGGGGTGGTTCAGGAGTAGTTGGTTTGGGGCAACGAGGATCTATACTGCCGGGGAAGCACCGTGGTGGCTCAGGTGTTGTAGGCTTAGGGCATCTCAAATCATTGGACCCAGGATAGCACTTTAAACCCTCAGTAGTAGGAGGTAAATATGTAGGAGGGTTTAGAGTAGTAGGCCTTGGAGGCTGCGGGCATCTTGGATCAGGAGAGCCAGGATAACAGACTAGTGGGGCCGGTGTGGTAGGCTTAGGACACCGAGGATCAGAGCTACCTGGATAGCAAATTGGTGGAGCTGGAGTAGTTGGCTTCGGACACCTGGGGTCCGTGCTACCTGGATAGCACCTTGGTGGTGCAGGTGTAGTAGGTTTGGGGCAACGTGGATCAGTACTTCCAGGGAAGCAATTTGGAGGTGCTGGTGTCGTGGGCTTCGGACATCTAGAATCAGTGCTACCTGGATAGCACCTTGGTGGTGCAGGTGTAGTTGGTCTGGGGCATCGTGGATCAGTACTACCAGGGAAGCAGCTAGGTGGTGCTGGTGTTGTAGGTTTAGGACAACGGGGATCGCTGCTACCTGGATAGCACCTCGGCGGCACAGGTGTAGTTGGCTTGGGACAGCGAGGATCTGTACTACCTGGGAAGCATCTTGGAGGTGCAGGTGTTGTTGGTGTCTTAGGGCAGATTGGGTCTGGTAAGCCCGGGTAGCAAATAGGCGTAGTAGGCACTGGTGAAGTTGGCTTAGGACACCTAGGGTCTCGACTTCCTGGGAAACAGTTAGGTGGAGCAGGAGTGGTGGGTCTAGGGCATCGTAAGTCCGTTGAGCCAGGGAAACACTTAGGTCCTGCAGTTGAAGGTGGTAAGTATGTTGGTGGATTTAGTGTCGTAGGCCGAGAAGGTTGAGGGCAACGAGGATCGGGTGATCCAGGATAGCAAGCTGGTGAAGTCGGATAAGATGTAGTTGGTCGCGGGCAACGAGGATCTTGACTTCCTGGGAAACAGTTTGGTGGGGCTGGAGAAGTTGGTTTGGGGCATCGTGAGTCAGTACTTCCAGGATAACATCTTGGGGGCGCAGGAGTTGTTGGTTTGGGGCATCTTGGGTCAGTACTTCCGGGATAGCACTTAGGCGGGGCCGGAGTTGTTGGTTTTGGACAGCGTGGATCAGAACTTCCGGGATAACATCTCGGGGGTGCGGGAGTCGTTGGTTTGGGGCACCGTGGGTCATAACTTCCAGGGAAGCAGTTTGGTGGGGCAGGGGTGGTTGGTTTTGAAGTCACCGGAGGCAAATATGTGGGTGGATTTAAAGTGGTAGGGCGTGATGGCTGAGGACACTTAGGGTCAGGTGATCCAGGGTAGCACAGCGGTACAGAAGTTGTAGGTTTAGGACAACGGGGATCGGTGCTACCTGGATAGCACCTAGGTGGCGCAGGTGTTGTAGGCTTGGGACAGCGTGGATCAGTACTTCCAGGGAAGCATCTTGGAGGTGCTGGTGTCGTAGGTTTTGGGCAACGGGGATCGGTGCTACCTGGATAGCACCTTGGTGGCGCAGGTGTAGTTGGTTTTGGGCATCGTTGGTCAGTACTACCTGGATAGCAGTTTGGCGGAGCGGGAGTAGTAGGTTTAGGACAGCGGGGATCTGTACTGCCTGGATAGCACCTAGGTGGAGCTGGTGTTGTTGGATTAGGACAACGAGGATCTTTGTTACCAGGATAGCAGTTAGGTCTAGCTGGAGTGGTTGGTTGGGGAGTTGTTGGAGGTAAATACGTAGGTGGATTCAGAGTAGTAGGACGCGTTGGCTGTGGACAACTTGGATCTGGTGATCCAGGGTAACATACAGGTTTTGGTGATTTAGTCGTAGTTGGTTTAGGACAACGGGGATCTGTGCTACCTGGATAACACCTCGGAGCTGCAGGAGTTGTTGGTCGTGGGCAACGAGGATCAGTACTTCCTGGGAAGCAGTTTGGTGGAGCAGGAGTCGTTGGTTTTGGGCATCGAGGATCAGAACTACCTGAATAGCAGTTTGGTGGAGCGGGAGTAGTTGGTCTTGGGCATCGAGGATCAGAACTACCAGGATAACAGTTTGGTGGCGCTGGAGTTGTTGGCCTTGGGCATCGTGCGTCTGTGCTACCAGGGTAACACTTTGGTGGTGCCGGTGTGGTGGGTTTAGGACAACGGGGGTCTGTGCTACCTGGATAACACCTCGGAGCTGCTGGTGTTGTTGGTCGTGGGCAACGAGGATCAGTACTTCCTGGGAAGCAGTTTGGTGGAGCAGGAGTCGTTGGTCTTGGGCATCGAGGATCAGAACTACCTGGATAGCAGTTTGGTGGAGCGGGAGTAGTTGGTCTAGGGCATCGAGGATCAGAACTACCTGGATAACAGTTTGGTGGAGCGGGAGTTGTTGGCCTTGGGCAACGTGCGTCAGTGCTACCAGGGTAACACCTTGGTGGTGCCGGTGTAGTAGGTTTAGGACAACGGGGATCTGTGCTACCTGGATAACACCTCGGAGCTGCAGGAGTTGTTGGTCTTGGGCAACGAGGATCAGTACTTCCTGGGAAGCAGTTTGGTGGAGAAGGAGTCGTTGGTTTTGGGCATCGTGCGTCAGTGCTACCAGGGAAACATTTAGGCTCAATAGTCAAGGGAGGCAAATATGTAGGTGGATTCAATGTCGTTGGCCGAGATGGTTGGGGGCAGCTAGGGTTTGGAGAGCCTGGATAGCAGGCGGTTGTAGGAACTGGTGTAGAAGGCGATGGTGTTGCTGTAGGTTTAGGACAGCGTAGATCAGTACTGCCTGGATAACACCTCGGAGGTGCAGGGGTAGTTGGCTTGGGGCAACGGGGATCAGTGCTTCCAAGGAAGCAAATTGGTGGTGCGGGCGTTGTCGGTTTGGGGCAACGTGGATCCGTGCTACCGGGGTAGCATCTAGGGGGAGCTGGAGTAGTTGGTTTGGGGCAGCGTGAATCAGTGCTTCCAGGGAAGCAATTTGGTGGAGCTAGTGTCGTCGGTTTCGGGCAACGTGGATCCGTGCTACCTGGATAACACCTCGGGGGAGCTGGAGTAGTAGGTTTGGGACAACGTGGATCAGTACTTCCTGGGAAGCAATTTGGCGGAGCGGGAGTTGTCGGTCTGGGGCACCTTATGTCTGTGCTTCCAGGGAAACAGTTTGGTATGGCAGGAGTTGTGGGTCTTGGGCATCGAGCATCTGTAGATCCAGGGAAGCATTTTGGTTCAATAGTTTGCGGTGGCAAGTATGTAGGTGGGTTTAGCGTAGTCGGTCTCGACGGCTGTGGGCAGTTAGGGTCTGGAGAGCCAGGGTAACATGCAGGTTTTGTAGGTGCAGGAATAGTTGGTCTAGGACAGCGAGGGTCTGTACTACCAGGATAACATCTTGGTGGTTCAGGCGTTGTTGACTTAGGACAGCGCGCATCTGTAGAACCTGGGAAACATCTAGGCCCTGAAGTAGACGGCGGTAGATAGGTTGGAGGAGATGAAGTAGTCGGGCGTGTGGGTTGGGGACACCTCGGGTCAGGTGAGCCAGTATAACATGCAGGAGAAGAAGAAGCTACTGTTGTTGGTACAGGTGAAGATGTGGTTGGTCTGGGACATCGCGGGTCACTGCTTCCTGGGAAACATCTTGGTGGGGCAGGCGTAGTAGGCCTTGGGCATCGAGGGTCAGTATTTCCAGGATAACAGTTAAGAGGAGCAGGAGTTGTAGGTTGAGGACAACGTGGATCAGTGCTGCCTGGATAGCATCTAGGTTCTGCGGGTGTTGTAGGTCTAGGACATCTTGGGTCTGTGTTTCCAGGGAAACAATTTGGAGGAGCAGGAGTTATAGGTCTTGGACATCGAGGATCTGTACTGCCAGGGTAACAGCTAGGCCGAGAAGGTGTTGTAGGTTGAGGCGGTAAATATGTCGGTGGGTTTAATGTTGTAGGCTGTGCAGGTTGTGGGCAATTGGGATCTCGGGATCCTGGATAACAACTAGGCGTGGGATTAGTTCTTGGGCAGCGTGGGTCACTACTACCAGGGTAGCAGTTTGGTGCAGCTGTTGTAGGTCTTGGGCATCGAGGGTCGTTGCTACCGGGATAACAACTAGGAGCGGAAGGAGTTGAAGGCTGAGGGCATCTGGGATCTGTCGAGCCGGGGAAACACTTGAATTGGGAAGGAGTTGTAAATCCTTGACATTGGGGGTCCCGAGATCCTGGATAACATTGTTGAGGCCTGATTGTTGTCGATACTTCTGTTTTGATTCCACTACAGCTTGCATCGCAGTTACTAGTACAAAGCTGAAAAAGATAAAAAAAAAATTAAGTGCTATAGAAAATACACACAGATGAGAAATTGGTTTTTGTCAGCATAGAGTGGGTTTACCTCTACATTGCACGTAAGGTAGACTTGATCCGTTTCTGGGAAGCGGAAAGCGCTAACTTTGCTATAAGCTATCAAAGTAGCACCACTTCTACCCGTGTTGGTTGATTTGCTGAACCCTTCGATCAACTTTTTCCTGTAATAAGTTTATTAATTAAAACCAACTTATAGTAGTGTTTTGTAGACTATTATACCATTACAAGTTCCTGTAAGGTACAACGTACTTAGGGCATCCTTCTTGATTGGTGAGTTGGAGTTTATTCGTCTTAGGGCTATCGTACTCCTCATTATCATAGGCCCAGCAGTCGTGGATCTTCAAGTTGAATTGTTTCCGTACGTCTTTCAAGTACACGAGAATTGTGAGGTATTCACCGATCTTAATAGAATCTTTCAAAGGAGTTGTCTGAAATAGAATGCAAATAAATATTAGGTTTTTAACGAATACCGAGCAAACTTAAAGTATCAGAGGTATCGACAAAGACAGGCAGATTTATGTAATTTAACAAGAAGGTAGTCATTACTATTTTTCTTCAATGATGGGGATGGAATTTTTTTATCTAATTTTACACATTGTAGCATTTTAAACATAAGTCATTATGTGTTTATGTAGGACCTCTAAATCAGTACATGCTCTTTATTTTAAGCCGAGATTACTAAATAATAGAATCCTCTTTTTTACAGTCTGTTGAGAAAATGATTTTGAAAACATGATTTAAATTTAATTTCGCAATGATACCTTTTCACCGGACTTTGACAAAATGAATGTTGCTTACATTAGGGAAAACACCTTTCTGGATATCCATCCAGCACTCTACACCTCCAGCAGGGCCTTCGACTGCGACGACATCTAACATGTCTACCATGAATGGCTTCAGTTTCAGGATGTGTTGTTCTCGAGACGCGACGGCGTTGCCACCAGCAGACACTTCGAAGGAAGTACGCGCGCATGACACCTGGGAAAATTTGAAGAGCAAATCAGTTTGGAAACTACACAAAAGTCACTCCGTGACCACGATCACTGCAAAGTGTTTGAAACGTCGGGACAAAAATAATGATAAATATACGCGATTTAAACCGTTTAAAGTTGTTTATTTACTATACACAAAATTGTTTTATGTTATTGACTAACGAAATTAACGAATGCCTGTTACGATATGTTTTTGATGAAATTAATATTTTTTAACAATTAGCGTAGCAGCGGTAGGACTATTACGTCCATAAATACTTTGTAGACGCATCATTGAACAAATAAATTTGTCACTACAGTACTCAGCAGGTGGGAGCCGAAAGAACATCGTTATATTTGAAGTACGAGTAGCACAATGGCCAGATTTTACAGTGCATTTTTAGCAGGTAACTCCACGGCGCCCCCTGCACCAAGTTGCCACTCAGACGGTGCCACCGGAACTGCACAGTAAAAAGAGCAGCAGCTATTCGCCAAGACTCGGAAAGACAAACGGCACAGGCGGCATCCATGCAACAAATTCATGTACTTTTAATAGAATTGTGACGGTAAAGTATAAGCACCAAGGCCCCCCTGATGTCGAGCGGTATTCTCTGCCTATAATTTATACACTTCGTCACAAGTTACGAACTGCATTGCACCCGTCACCCTGAGACATACGGGCGTTATCTCATGAGCCTGTAATTTTACAGGCTCGAACCTTGGACCTTCGGCACGGCAGTCCGTAGCTGTTCCCGCTCAGCTATAATTGCTCAATAAGATTGGTTGTAATACCTTTCTAGCAAAGTCCAAAGGACCTTGCACCAGGTCGTCTGCCTGGAAGACAAGCACGTTGTCGACGGTGCCGCAGGCGTTACACAGCGGGCGGGTGCCGCAACCATTCAGCGGGACTCGGAAAGAGTAACGGGACTGGCTGCCTCCAAGCGACACATATCTGGAAAAGTATGAAATATCCATGAAAAATTATCTAATAAGATTTCATAGCATGTATTATAACCATCGAGAAACTAACCTTTTCTCAATTATTAAAAAAGGCTTTTACTAACATACTCGTGAAGAGTGCATTAACTCAGTGTATCTCTACATCTTTGAAGGAATTTTGGCCACAGTAATGTTATGTTATCCTGGATTAATGCGTCGTTTTATACGCCTCTATTAAATAAATAATTTAGACCTACGAAAAGATGACTAGAATTTTAAACTCGTAGAGAATAGACAGAGGGCATTGAAAGTTTATTAAGTTGGAGATTTCGGTGTTTCTATACGCAATAAAACAATTAAAATACAATATAAACAATACTTTTTTCAAATTTTTTTCTCAATTAAAGTGTCTCGCTACGCCCGACGTAGTTAATTGTTGTAAGGTATGCTAAACCCATTGAAATAACGTTAAAGTTAACGTTAAGTTTAACGAGTTAACGTTACAAGAACGGATACTAGATTTCTTAATTAACTAAGCAAGCAACTGTAATGTTGATAACGTTATACTTACTTGCACTTAGGATCACTCAAGTAACCCTTGCTGTATATGATACCATCGAACACATCGTTGAACTCCACTGTGACATCAATGAAGTCAGCCCCACACTGGACGTCTATATCAGGAGAGAGAGACGAGTCTGCTGCTCTGGTGCCCCGCATAAAATGGACCCCATTATCTTCGGAGCTCTCGTAGAACGGAGAGAGGGAATTCTCCCCAGCCAGCTCTAGGTTCAGCTCGGCTGCTGTGAGTGTTTCATCTGAAACAGCTGCAGCTAAGGACAGCTGCAGTAAAGTTCTGGGTGAGCTTAGTAAACAAAAACAGATACAAAATATGGACCAAAGAAATTAAAATGCATGGTGGGTTCCCAACGATTCATTACGACACACTTTCTAGAAAAAGCCGTGACACGTTAGAAGTAGACGTCATTTATATATTGGGAATATAAATATATACAATATATTATGCCCTAGCGTCAAGTAGAAAATCTGTCGCCAAACACCTAACGATCTGTTTCGGCAGTTGTCCTTGAGAGCCAGTAATTCTAGGTTTGCCTGAACAACATCTTCAACCACATCATCACTTATCATCAGGTATCATAATATCACAACCTATCAGGCATAAATATATATCCAGGCAGCCAGAGGTGTCTAAAGCCTTTTCGCCCAGTTGCAGAATTATAGGATATATTGTTCCCATAAAAAACGATATTTCGAATTATTTTTCAAAATACTTAATTTTACGGGAATCTGGCTAACCAAAAGCATAGCTATTAGGCTCAAGGATATACATGCAAAGTTTCACTGAATTTAAACACTTAGTTTTTAAAATATGACGAATCTACCTTTGTATGGAAAGCGCCCTGTGAACTCTACTCTTAAAAAAACGTGTAGCCGCTGCACTTGCAAGTGGCAGCAAATTCAAATTCAAAAGTATTTAAGTGGAGTAACCACGACTCAAGAACATTAACATATAAAAATGGCGTGCTTAAATTATAAAGGCAGCGTCACTCGAAATAGTCTTAATGTAGCTTGAGCAGCGCAGCTCTTCTCTTCAGGCACTAGATAACTAGGTAGGACTTTATTAAGGCAGTTTTACAAACCGGTAACAACTTCAAGGAACGTACTCAAGGCGATAATTATTGCTATGGGGGAATATTATATCTGCGTGCTTTACTTCGTGACTGAGTTATTTGAAATCACCGCTATAATACATTTATTACCGAAACGACGGCCTTGCAAATCGTGATATTGGACTTACATGGATATTATTACCGCCCAATTTAATATGATTAATTCGTCAGTACATCTTTACATCAAGGCTTTCATGTTTAACTGAATGCAGTAAGTCGTACTTAATACGATAATTACTTGACCGTTTACAATAAAACTTGTTGGTTTCGAGGATTTATTGCCAGACATGTTATTACTATCGTTAAATCTGTAATTTATTGTTTGAGGTGCGCACAATGAATTCTTTCCGCTCTCACGTACCTATTATTTCATAAAGTGTTAAAACAAAATACAATAACCATATTGCATTAGTATAGCAAGTTGGTAATTAAGCAAGAGTTGGTTAGATGGAGCTTCCGTGAAGAACTAAGAAGTTGTGCATAGATATCGTTTCCGTATTAAGGTAGATAGAAAAAACCTAATAAGGTCATTGATATGCTTATATCAATCCCGTTTTTTTCATTGTTTTATAAGAATGCAATAAGCACCAATTAATATTGTTCGTAATGAGAACAAACTGTTTTCGAACGTTATTACTTTTATAACCGTGAACTTGCTTCATAACTACGAAATTTCTCAAAATTGTGTATAAAATTTTCACATTCAATACATTCGATGAAAACATACATACATTACATTTGTTAGAAAATAATATTAAATATTTTCCTCTACAACCTTTCATTGAACTCAAGTTGAACTCAGTCTCCGAGGGAAAATTGAACGATCCACAAACCGTAGTTAAAGCGCACTACGGGTAATAAATGTTTCTCATAGATTTACGTAACACTTATGGTAACATATTTACTTCTTGCAAAACAAAATTGCCGAGATCTTAAAGATTTACCCCTTGACCTTACCATATGTTTTGGAGTGTTATTGTTACATAATCAAATAATATGGTAAATCGAGTACCTCTTAAATTACGGTTTAAAAGAGCACCATCTTCAGTTATGTAAAATGTGTATTTAATGATCGGTACTTAGCGGATTCTCATTTTTTTGCGGACATTCCTGCATAAACTCCTCACGAGATTGCAGTTATTTATATTATTTATATGTTGTAGTTGATCAATAGGTTAATCGATAGGTCACGATTTAAAATCGTTTACATTTTGTTTTTGTTTTTGTGACATTAACCGAAAATCGTTTTATGAAGTCTTTTGTAGTTCAGTAGTACTTTTGACCATACTCAAATAGGTAAGCCAAAATATGAATTTTTGCCTAAAATATTCCATCGGATCGGGGTCGGGTCTTAGTTTTGGGCAACTTAAGGAAGAGATGCGTGGATAGAATGTGAATGAAAGAGAGTGGGTGAAGTTTCGTACTAGCGTTTGAACGTGATACGTTGCTACTTTTATTCATGGCCCAAATATTAAAGAACAACAAGAGATAACGATTCTTGTACATATTACTAAGCTTATCACATCAATCGCCTGTTTGTGGACGCTATTGGCTTAGATGTGTTGTTTTCTGGTAATTAATACAAGTGCTGCATCCACCTAATACGTGCAGTGATATTTGAATTGGTGTTTGGAGTGCCGTCAATCCCATTGGATTTGGTACAGGTTTAATTTCCCTTTTTTACACATGGTGTGTTTGCAACTGTTAGAACCTAGACAAAACCGGTTCAAGCATTTGCAGCTTGACCAATAGTGAGCAAGAACGTGATAAGAAAGCAGTGTAGATTGAATGAGGATATAGTTGAATGATACGCTGACATGAAGAGAGGGTAGACGAAATTGACAAATTAAGCATATATGGCATTTGCAAATAGAACAGTTGGAAGGGGATACCTCTGTGAATGTATTTGACTAGATGGAGATGTTCTGCGTAAAAGCCAGATTTTGAGAAGCCTGATGGTGCATATGAAAATCTGTGGATGACGAATGATTAAAGAAGCGTGAAAAACAAAAATTCGAAAGCCATACCTGCACGAGCGCGATCAGTGCCGCTATACGCATGACGGCCGCTTCATGGGGACCTGGAACAAGAAACAATACTTATAAATAAAAATATTTTATAACGCAAATAATATTTATAGGTAAAAAGATTAGTTCTAGTTTAATAGGCATGATAAAGAGAAGCCTATGTTCTGCAGTCCAAGTTAAAATGGGCGTTCTTAAGGAAGAGTTATTCCCGTAATCTGGATATATTTATATGTATGTATATCGGATATATTACCGCTTCAGATTGGCTGACCGCCCCCAAATATATGTCAAACAATTAAATTTACAAAAAATATATTTTTTTCTTTTCCTTTTTACAAAATTAAAATATTCTAATATTTTCAGAAACTTAGGAATTCGTCTTGACGTCGTAATATCGCGTACGCTGCGGAAATCGTTGACTATTGTCAACGATTTCCGCAGAGTGCTCTATTGAGCAAGGTATAAAATTGTAGATGTACTACAATTTTATACAGGACATCTACAAAAATCCGCAATACCATATCTCTAACTATTACAGTTATGTCACAATAACTACATTTTATGTTTATCAATTTATAATTTTTGTTAAAAACCCGCAAGTGATGGATAAAATAAGAAAATTACAGCCGAAATTAGCGAATATCCAGCCATTTTCGATGGCTTAGCGGTTAAGGCAGGTACGTTAAGTCGGGGGATGGTGGTTCCAATGCGATGAAACGAAAATGTTGTGTTCTAAAAATCATACTTTTGCTGTTTTAGTCGAGTATGAGCTTCATCGCATTATTTAATATTTTTGTGAATGTTCGTTTGGTCAGCTAACACACTCAAGTAGAAAATATATTAGTAATTACTTATCGATATGTTTCGCCAGCTGTCGTGTCCAGTTCAGAACCGATCCTTGGCTTAGCAGAAACATCTTCGACCACATCAGAAAGAGACGGTAGTCAAAAACAAAAAAAAACCTAAGAGTTTTTTTCCCATTTTGTTAATTTTTGAGTGGGTGGTAGAAACAAAGCATTCGATGGTAATCGTTACCATGTTTACATTAGGTATAATATTTATCAGTCTCATAAAGACACAAATTTAAACTAGATACTGAGATCGAGCTCACGAGCCATCTGCTTAAATGGTGAGTTTTTTTTTCTTTTTTATAATTGATATTCTATCCTAGAATTCTAACTATGACTCGATAGCACGAGAGCTCAGATTGGAAAAGCATGTCCGACGAACGTACTCTGCTCGTTTTTTTTCATTGTAATTTAGTAAGTTTCAATAATTACAACATAGAACTGCTTAGGTTCAATAAATCTCCTATTACCAACTGATAGCGTAATGTTCATTGTTTTACATATAAAATGAATCCCACATTCTAATTCATTCGTATACAGTGTTGCTCGCACCACTCTGGCACTGGGTCTCACACTATGATTGTCATTTGTCATATTCAGTGACAATCATAAAGATCTAGGAATTCGGTTAGGGCGGTTCGGTTATAGCGCATGCAAAACGAGAATAGATACTGTATAGGTCAATTGGCAATTGTATTTCTTGATTTGTAAGGCTACCAAAGAAGTTAAGTGACAAGAACATTCCATTTTATTTGAATATTTTATGTGCGTTAGTTTGTGAGAAAATTGTACCAGGTACCAAAATTGTGTATTACAAAAACATCATCACTGTTGAAGATACACATATAACTTCGAGAGTATCATCCCCGATCACTATACCGAGAAGGACCAACATGAAGTTTGACATAATTTTTGTCCATGCTCATTCTGCTAGGAAACTAGTTCTCTGCGCATTGTGTATAATGAAATTTTCAAGTGACTATAGAACAGTGGAAGCAGAGCAACCTTAAGTAATTTATTTACCAAAATATCCGGAACATAAATTGAAATATTGCCGTAGGTGCTGATGCCATATCCGTTCCAGTCCAAGAACTTGAAAAGTCTTGGTTTTAAATGATTCAAAGGTCTTTTCAGAGCTCCTATCATCCTATCATATAATACCTATACACCTCTAATTAAACCACGAAAAACTAATCATAAAAGCGAAAAATGGTTATCTCGCATTCCGTTCGAAGTTTAGATAAAAGTTATTTGGGTACGAGAACCGTACCCAAATAACTTTTATCTAACAGGTCGATAAGAGGAGGGAATTTTATACCTCCTCATCTATAAGCAGATTAAAAATTAAAGATAATCGTAGCTCTGAAAGAAAAAAAAAAAAGTCAAATGTTAACTATATAGACGGCCGGCCGACACCTACATTTATTCAGTTCTTTACATCATCGGTTATTGACATTTTGACAGGTAGTACAATCTGGTAATAGGGATGTGAAAAATACAGTTGATTGATCGATTTTTTTGATCGTCATGCGAACCTATGTATGCTTTTGTTGTGAACAAAACAATCGTATTAAATGGTGAAAGTACACTGTAACGCAAAACCATGTTGTTGTGTACCTTATTTATTATTGGCTGACGTCGTCTTAATAATAGGAACACTCATATATGTTTATTATGTAAAAAAACAAAGTTAACAAGAAATTTTAGAGCCAAAATTATTTATGCTATAGCCTCATATCATAGGAAATGCACGATTTTTTATTGCTGATCATAATTTACAATCTCACAGATGGTAAATTATGATGTGGTCAAAGATTTTGTTCTGGCCAACTTGAAATTACTGGCTTTCAACTTGGCGTCAGATAATCCCAATGATATGTGGGCTGACTTTTACGATAAGTAAGTCCGCCAGGATGGGGTGGAACAGCAATAGAACCAAAATATCCGGAACACAAAATAAAATATTTCTATTCCATTATACCTTATTAAGCCATTTCACATACAATCAAGTATATAAAATCCACTAAGTTCGAAAATAACTTTTTTAGATTAGTTAATTCAAAAATGAGCTTTGTGCCAAAATAAACATAATATTTTTTTTTTTAATTAATAAAATATTTGTATCGTATACGGTTATCTTAACAGATCACATCCCTAGTCCACTAGATGAAATAGCAAGCAATCGAGTGTCAAGTGCTTTTGCACATGATGACTTAGAGGCGTTATGAAATGTTACAAAACATTTACCTATTGTGTGGTGGCTTTTCCATATTACCGCAGAATTGGCAAGTAGACATCAGAACATGTACCTACCTACGCGTAAGTACCCACAGATCTCTTAGTACCTCTAGATTTGACTTCTTGGTACCTTTGTGGCTTCTAGTCTGCGGCTTAGACTGTAAAAACACTATAAAGTAGTTGAAAAGTTGTGTGAAATGGTCATCAAAGTTGGTTTTTAGTGCACCGCAGATCCACTAGACTAGAGAAGGCATGATCAGACCTGCACTTGGTAAGATTTGGAAGCTGTCCCAGCGAAATATTACTTCACCTTCCTTAAGGGCTCCTAGCTACCGAATTGGTTCCTGACTCAATGTACGAGTCGAAGTCGAGGTTTTTGTCAAAGTAACACCGGTGACGTTCAATGAGTTCTCACGTGTTAGTCAGTAGCATACATGCTTGGTTTTATGATTCTGTGCTGATTAAATTATTTAGTCAAGAGCTGAAGCACACCGAGAATAATCATCCGCGGAAATACTATTTACGAAATGCGGCTTTGAATCAGCTGTTTTCTTTCCATTGTGCCATACGGTTACCGGTTCGTTCCATAATTTCCCAAACGGATGTCGCACTTCGACTTACGGAAAATAATGCTGTTGCCAGCGCATACTTATCGTGCTAACCCAATATAAAGTGTAATAAGGATAAGAAGACGATGAAGTTTCAATCATTGCGAGTAACAAAAAGTACCTACACAATAAGAAAAGATACTGCTTAGCGATGAAAACGTACATAGTCGTATATTAATTTATACAATGTGGATTGACAATAAATTTTAAATGTGTTCCACTTCAGGTAGCTTCTAGTTATGTGGTAACAAGTCTATTCCAACATAAGAATAAAAAACAAACTATATAAATTATAGTCTGTACTTATTATAATATACTTGATAAAAATCTGAACCATAACTGAGTTTTGGTTCGAATAGCTAATCTTGTAATAGGAGTTGTCATGTTCGTATTTTAAAGTTTACTACATTTTTTTCTCCATTTCATATGAAACATATCCACACGGTGACGAAACACGAGTAAGCCTCTGATTCTTCAGTTTAATTGGGTGGCGTGACGAAACCGCGGAACCATCGGGCTGGGTTCAGACCGCTGACCTCACGAATCCATGACGGATGCAACCTTACAATTAACGTCTTCGTGACCCGCCATTTACACTAAAATGTATTATTATTATGCATTACTGTTATAACACTGTAAAGAGGTTGTTTAAATAAATAGATGCGAATACGCTTTGTATGACATCCTTCTAATAATGTGAAAAAAGTGGTGAGACGAACACAGTGTAAAAACATACGAGATATAGGTATCCAACGTCCTCTCGTCGTTGAATAATCAAAATTTACTTTATCCTATTCACTTAGAAGAAGCGAGTGAATTTCAGTAGAATATGTAACATGCTAAATCCAAACTGAGTAAACTGTAAATATTGATATTCAATATCCTACCTTTATTCCACGTATACATGTGGTAGGCACATGTGAAATGGGTTGCAATAATATGTTATGACAAAAAATATCGATGTTTTACCTTCAATATTATGAGCTGCTGCCAACACCAATGATTAAAAATACTCTTGTAGTGGGGTTATAAGGGTTACGGGTGAAGCGCGGAATTTTAACTCTAAACTTAAATAATTCTGTGATTGGTGGGGCTTCCTTTTAGGAGGTAAGGGGCCATGACGACTATTTGGGGTGTTTGAAAGCCTTGATTGACGCGGATTTTTTAACCACCATATCCATTCCGCCTTGCGCCGCCACGCCGAGCGCACCTCTCCGCAGCTGCAAGTGACCCTCCAGTGAGACCGCAATAGTCCCCGCACTATTGCCGTCTCGCCTGGACCATCGTTCCGACGCTAGTTGCAACAGTGCGCATTGAAGAGCGTGATCCCGATTCAGCTTGTGTTTGTCTGTGCAGGAGCTGAGAGTTTCGTCGAACGCCGTGCGACGCGAGCTTCGTGCTTGCTGAGGTGGCGCTCCACCGTCGAGCAACCACCGCCCCGGACAAGCCCGGGTCGGTGTTGCTGCTTTAAACTGCACTGAAAAGTGCAGTTTATCCTTGTTTCGCATCTTTGTTTCTGCACGTACAACGCCACCCGCTCAACAACACACTTTGTGCTGTTAAGCGGCATCGTTCAGGCAGGTGGAGCCCTACCGGGTTAAGCTCGCTCGAACGATCAAATCCGCCATTTGCTGCGGTCGCAGAGTGATCCCTAACGGTGCCAACTACCTCTGTTGATTTTTGGTTTAACCTTGTACCGCGGCCTTTTCCCGCCTCACGGGATCAGCCGAAACAAGCAGGTCTCCGGGGCAACTGGCCTTGGGGTCGCCCCTAGTCAATCCCGGAGTCGTTAGGACACCCCTTCGCCGCCCCAGAAAAAAAGTGCGGATAGGGACACACACCTAGGGATACACAGTAGGTACTCACTCCCTCTCACACAGTGAGCTCACAGGTTGTGCGAGGGAGACACTACCCTGGTTAGGGCATCCTGAGTGCACCCCTCAGGATGCAGCCCCGCCCTACCAATAGTGAGGTAGAGGTCCTTCAGACCTTTGCCTTACGGTACCCCGAACTCTATGCTGCTCATCAAGCAGCCCTCACCTCAGACGCAGAGAGTGCCCGCCTCACGGACACTCCCATTGCTCCCTCCGGGACCTCCGTCCCCACCTACGATGACCCTCCGGCGCCATCCTACTTACAGGAGAGCCCGGACTCCCCCGCCCCCGGCCCTGATAACAGGCGCGCGGTAGTAGCCCAACCCCGTTCTCGCTCTCGCTCACCGATCGGTCGGTTTGCGAGCATCGAACCTGCCTATGTCGTTGTCGAGTCAGTTTCAGACTCGGAAACGGACATGGAGGTCGACCAACCCCGCGCCTCACGCACAGACTCCGAAGATTCCGACAACGACGGCTATACCGTCGTAGACCGCAAACGCAAGCGCGCCCCTAAGGCCGCTAACTCCGGGCCTTCCGCCCCGCCCGCTAAGGCAGCCGCCAAAGCACCTACCGCCGGCAATAGGCCGACCCCCGCCCCGCGCCCCGCGTCCCCGCCTTCCGCAACCGCTTCGGCTACAGCGCCCTCTCAGGACGCTAACGCACGCCGCGAAAAGCCGCCTCCGCCTCTGTTCATACAGGACAAAGGCAAATGGGATATGCTATCCCGCCTTCTCACGGATCGCAAGATCCACTATACTAACGCCCGCTCCACGCAGCAGGGCATTAAAGTCCAAGTCTCCTCAGTTAACGACCACAGAGCGTTAACCAAACTCCTCCGTAAAGAGAGCATAAGCTTCCACACTTATGCGCTCGAAGAGGAGAAAGTCCTACGCGTCGTCATACGCGGTGTCCCGAAGGAAGTCCGCACAGACGCTGTACTTGACGACCTCAAAAGACAGGACTTCCCTGTCCTTGCCGTACACCGCATGTACAGTGGCAAAGACAAAAGCCCATACGACCTAGTACTCGTAGTACTAGACCGATCCCCGGAGGGCAAGACCATCTTCAACCTGAAGACGGTCTGCGGCCTCTCCGGACTAGATGTTCAGCCCCCATTCAGGAATGGCTCTCCTTCACAGTGCCATAACTGCCAACTATACGGGCACGCTGCCCGCTACTGCTTCGCTCGTCCTAGGTGCGTTAAGTGCCTAGGCGATCATGCCACAGAGAATTGTTCTCGCACGAGGGACTCACCCGACCCACCCAGCTGCGTTCTGTGCGGCACCCAGGGGCACACCGCCAACTACCGCGGTTGCCCGAGGGCGCCACGCACAAACCGCAGGGTGGCAACGGAAAGGAGACCTCCGCCACCTCCTCGTCCCACCTATGATAGGTGGCAGCGGGTCAGCCCTAAGCTGACAGTAGCACCTGCCTCACAGGTGACTCCCGCTCCTCTCCCAGCTAGGAACGCGTGGTCAAAGCCACCGAGCATGGTTAAAACCATCGCTCCCACCCGCGCCCCGGCCCGCGCACCCGTCCCCGCCCGTACCGCGGCCCCTGCCCGCGCACCGGCCCCGGTCCGCGCGGCACCCCCGGCACCTCCTGCCCTCATTCCACGCGCCGCACCTCGCGTCGCCCGGCCCGTGGCCCCACCTCCTATGCCACTGATGGACTCCTCTTTTCAAGAGGATATAGCGCTAGTCAGCGACCTTGCTATGTCCATCAATATAGATGAGGTCCGTGCTCTAGCACGCAAGATGCACTCCGCACAATCACCTGCGGAAGTCATCCAATATACGCTGGAACATGCCAGCCTCCTTAGCGCTCTAAAGCGCTTCGCCCCCCAAACTCCCCCTCAGTACACCCACTATGGGTAGTACAACCTTAAGGAATAAACCGCGCTCAGTTTCGTTAGCGTCCTTCAACGCTAACGGCTTCTTCAGACAACGTGACCTTGTCCATGACTTTTGCAGTACCCACCTGATCGATATTATATGCGTGCAGGAAACCTTTTTAAAACCGGGAAGGGCGAATCCCAGGTTTGCTAATTACCGATGTGTACGTAATGATAGGTTGACTTCCGCTAAGGGAGGCACTCTTATCTATTACAAAAGGTCCCTGCACTGCATCCCCTTAGATACCCCGACTCTGAGTACTATGGAAGCATCTTGCTGCTTACTAGCTATGACGGGTCATCAACCCATAGTCATAGCATCCTGCTACCAATCTGGTTTAAAGCGCGTCGCCCGCGCAGACTTAGAAGCTCTCTTCTCTCTTGGAAGCGCCGTCCTTCTGATCGGCGACTTCAACAGTAAACATATCCTATGGAATTGTAATTCTAACAATCCTAACGGTATTATTCTTGACAACCTAGTCGCTGACTTGAACTTTGACGTAATTACACCTATCGAGCCAACGCACTACCCCGAGAACGTCCGCTACCGACCTGACGTCTTAGACATGGCACTGTTTAGAGGCGTAACCCTTCAGTTACGCTCTATAACAGTTTGTCACGAACTACATTCTGACCACCGACCCATTATACTGCGACTAGGCCCCGACCCTACAGCAGACTTACCCCGCCCCACCAAGACGATGGTGAACTGGAAGCAATTAGGCAATTCCCTAAAGGCTATCAGTTCACCCGACCTCGACAAAATCCCTGACGACATTCTGACCAAAGATGACGTATCCCTAGCGATCGATTCGTTCACTAATCACCTCTCCACCGTAGTAGGTGCATCCTCAAAGGAAGTCATTGTGCCGGACGACCGGCGCCTTGTCATTCCAGTGGATGTGAGGCGATTAGTGACGAAGAGTAAAGCAGTGACCAGACATTACGACTCCTACCCAAGCGAAGTAAACAAAACTCGGAAACGCCACTTTGAACGCATGGTTGAAAGTCGCATGTCCGAGTTGCGTGACCACAGCTGGGGCGACAAGCTTTCAAACCTCGTGCCTAGCCAGCGGGCTTATTGGGATCTCGCACGAGGCATGAAAGGTGTCGGACAGAGCGACATACCTCCGCTATACCCACCAGTCCCACGCGCCCCGGCGTTCTTTGACGAAGACAAAGCTGAGTGCCTAGCTGATAGCCTAGAGGCTCAGTGCTCCCCCAACGTAGATCACGTAGACCAAGCCCACCTCGATTCGGTGGACGCTGAGGTCGAACGTAAAAGCTCTGTGGTCATCTCTGAACTCCCCCCGCACACCCCAGTATCTTACGCTGAGGTGACGAGACTGATCAAGGACCTCAAACAACGTAAAGCCCCCGGTGCCGACGGCATCTCCAACAAGGTACTTAAACACCTTTCTCCCCCCCTGATTCATCTACTAGTAAGCATCTTCAATGCGGCCATGAGCCACTGTTTATTTCCCGACGTCTGGAAATGTGCAAATGTCATTGGCATTCACAAACCAGGCAAAAACTCCGCTGACCCTACCAGCTACCGTCCCATCAGCCTTCTCAGCGCCCTAGGTAAGCTATACGAACGGCTCCTTTCGAACCGTCTCTCGGCTCATGCGCAGGAACACCACCTTATTCCCGATGAGCAGTTTGGCTTTAGGCCCAAGCACTCATGCGTCCAACAGGTGCACCGCCTCACGGAGCACATCCTTGAAGGTTTCAATAAGAAACCCAAACCCCAAACGACGGTAGCAGTCTTCCTCGACGTAGCGAAAGCTTTTGATAAAGTCTGGCACAATGGCTTGATTTACAAGTTATACCACTTTGGCGTGCCAGTACGTCTTGTGCTCACCTTACAAGACTTCCTAAGGGACAGAAGCTTTCGCTACCGCGTGGAAGGCACCCTCTCCACCCCCCACCCAGTCAGTGCCGGAGTCCCTCAGGGCTCCGTACTATCTCCCATTCTCTTCGCGCTGTATACCAGCGACATCCCACGCTCACAGCCCAAGGTTTTCATAGCCCAATATGCGGACGATACCGCCATTTATTCCACTGGCTGGCATATTAATAGACAGACCTATTTTCTCCTTCAACGGGCCATCACCGAGATCGGTGACTGGTTCCGTAAATGGCGCATTGCAGTCAACCCGACTAAAAGTGCAGCTATATACTTCAATGAGAATACTCACTCGAACCCCCGCTATCCTAAACCTTTAACTCTGTTTGACGAACCCATTCCCTGGGTTGGTAAAACAAAGTATCTTGGAGTCACTCTTGATCGGCATCTCACCTTTGCCGCTCACATCACTGATGTTCGTAACAGGGCGGCCTTTGTTATGGGTCGCCTAGGTCCCTTAATTCGTACAGAGAGTAAAATGTCTCTTAAAAATAAGAAGACACTTTATACTACTTGCATCCGCCCCATCATGACATACGCTTCAGTAGTGTTTAGTCATGCTAGCGAGGCCCACCTACGTAAACTTCAAATCATTCAAAACAGGTTCCTCCGCCAGGCAACCGGTGCTCCGTGGTATGTACGGAACGCCGAGTTGCACTGCGACCTAAACCTTCCCTCTTTAGCGCAGTTCAATAAGGACTGCGCCCGCCGATACTTTGATCGAGCGCCCCACCACTCGAACCCTCTAGTTGTCCAGGCATCGAACTACTCGACTGCCTCATCCGACCCATGGTTTAAACCCCCCCGTCGCCGACCACGGCAGGTATTGGACGACCCGGATGACCCCATCGCAGCCATTACGTTGGCAGCTTTAGCGTTGTCCGCAAGTCGTCCTGGTAACATCCCCAGGTGTGCGGTAATCAGAGGTTACACAATCAAACACCGAGCTCGCCGGCGAGCTCGAGGCAAAAATAAAATCCCGATTAGTGTCTCTCCAAATAGTCACAGAGTAATATTCAATAGGGCCCATTCTCAACGGTACAACACTGCAGTTGTACCGGGGCATTTAGTTCCGATTCCCCCTTTGTCTCTCGGCAGCGAGACAAGCCGAGGTCCGAACCACAGTGGTGCCCTTGAGCTCGCTGTCACCCCTCCCGATAGTAGCGTGGCGTTTTCGGCGCCCGCAGGAGACGGAGGTATAAGGCGCTTTTCGCCTTATACGCCCGTCTCAGAAGAAGTGCCCTCAGCGCTTCTTCCTCCTGGGCTATAAGAGGGCCTCCCCTCGCCCAAAGTCCGGTGGAGCTGTACGTCCGCTTAGCGGTAGACAGCATCTATGTCCTCCCTAAAAAAAAAAAAAAAAAAAAAACCACCATATCATTGTGGTCCGGCGTGTACTTATGCATACGCAGTTGAAGCGTACTTCTGTAACAAGTTTTCATACAATGGAGCACGCCGTCAGTTTTGTAATCATTTTAACATACTGTGTTTAAGTGACAGACTAACTGTTTAATACAAATCAAGTTGTGGGTTAAGCGTATTGCAAGTGGATGGATATCGAACAAAACCTGTGCGATCAGTTGAAAACTTAAACGGCGCCGCTGCGGTGGTGGAGCATCCATAAAGGAAAGTAAGAAAATATGCTGACTCTCCGACCATCTCACTGGCCATCCAGACCCCTTTTTACCTGTACCTTAAGTCAAGTGTTGAAGGTGCCTATTTCATTAATTTGGAAGGCCTGGAGACTAAAATTACGGAAGCAGTAAAAGTCATATCATCTGATATTTTGAGTTTTTTGTGAGTCCTGGCAAATTCACGTGTCCGATTTGAAGAATATGTACTTGTCAGAGTGGGAGACATATCGATAACATAATATGTTATAAATGGAATCCGCAGGATTATGATTTCGTTTACTGCAGATAAAAATATTGTAATAACACTGCATAGTTTTTAATTATTTTTTGATTCCGAACTAAGTCGCCCTTAGTATCCGCTGCATTTTAGTTGATTGCTTGAAGATAGTTTAGAACCCTGTTGTGCGCCTAATGTACAGCAAAAGCCAAGGCAACGTGAATAGGAGCATTCTACTCATTCAGCACAAGATTTACCTTCGATATCCTTTACGATATTCAACAGGAGGATGTAGAACAATCTGCCATCAGTATTTTATCATCTTACGCAGAAGCATGATCATTATTTGTATTCAGTTGTTTATGGATATCCTTATTTTAATTTAAGTTTGATGGGCGGATAATTCAATTATATTTATGGGTATTCATTCTGTATTGCACCCAGGAAGTAGTCTTACTGATGCGATGATGGATTGTCATGTATGATATCATGCTTTTGATTGGCTATTGAACTAACTTGAATGCCTAATAATGAGTATATTATTTTCCAGTGACGTCATAATGGTGTATTATTTTCTAATTAATATTAAAATTTTGATCGGTTCTTAATAACACGTAATTATTGGGATCAGATACACATTTCTATTTTATTTTCTCTGTTTTAACTCAAAGAAGATTATGAGCGATACTATAAGAAATAAATTAGTTCATACTGTATGACACGCACCTACTCCTATATCCTATATCCACACGGCATATTAAGGTAATGCAATTTAAATATCATTCAATTGGTTATTATGAAATATATATTTATGACAACAAATGAAATAACATCTTTATTTGTTTAACTACACTCAAAAAATGTTTTTTTTTATATATTATAATTTTGGCATGAGTCATTAATTAGGAATGATTAAGTTTACTTATTATATTTTTAACAACATTTTAAAGTTCAATTTGTAAAACCTGATTGATGTCTTTAAATTTTAGAAGTATTCAGGATATATAACGGCTTGTTTTTCGGGACAAACCTACTTGTTGCAATTCTTAACAAATTTTTGGCCCGCCACATGGCTCCCTATTGAAGTAATTGTTCAACAAGCGCGCGCCTCAAGTTTTGCCTCTAGACAAATTTATTGCGGACGCTTTCCTGGAATCTCAACATTCTAATGCGCCCAGAGAAAAGATTTTCTGTAAAAGCGGCACATCTAAAAGTTCAATATCACCCTCGCCGGTCTAGTATGCTACCCCACACGGCGTCAATTCAAACCGCCTAATTAAGTGTGTAAACAAACAGAAGTTGTACAATGGTATATATAAAAAAAAAATGCTATTATACAGACATGGAAATCAATTTATTTTGTGTGTACCTTCATTTAAAGAAGCGTCTCTACAAAGCATCTTTGAACCATTACATTTATACTAAGCAGTAGTTAATACTAAGTGTTACAATTAACGAAATATTTTTAACTAAAAATCTGTTATTTATAGAAAATATGAGGAGTTTTCCTGTTTATGACGTAAAAGGTAACTAAGTAAACGATTTGCTGAATGAGCAGCATGCTTTCAGGTTTTGTGTTTAGCGCTTTTACAACTCGGCCAAAATAATACATTTTGCTCTTACAAACCCTTGCATAAAAGTGTTACAATTAACGAAATATTTTTAACTAAAAATCTGTTATTTATAGAAAATATGAGGAGTTTTCCTGTTTATGACGTAAAAGGTAACTAAGTAAACGATTTGCTGAATGAGCAGCATGCTTTCAGGTTTTGTGTTTAGCGCTTTTACAACTCGGCCAAAATAATACATTTTGCTCTTACAAACCCTTGCATAAAACAGAAGAGCTAATGTATTCTTTTCTCAACATATAAATAGTAACCATACCCGTGACCACGATCACTGCAAAGTGTTTGAAACGTCGGGACATAAATAATGATAAATATACGCGATTTAAACCGTTTAAAGTTGTTTAATTACTATGTGTGATAATCGCGAAAACCTAAGACAACATTATATAAATAGTAAAATTGGGCAAGAGCAACGAAAAATATGAAAGAGCATCCTATTGACCAAAGATTTATATATCGTCAGTGACATTTATTTTGAAGTGAATTACGCTTAGATTATATTTATCGTCTATCCCTAGTGCCGGGCAAGAATGTCACACCAACGTCGCTACACTGAGAAAAATCTAAAGTCAAAAGCGCCCTAATGACGGCCAATTTATATGGTATGAAGGCAAAAAACCGACCAAACGTAAATACCTACGTACAAAAATGCCTTCCAACTAGAAGGCGTTAAACGAGGTCAGTGAAGGCGAATGTTTCTTTTTGTCTTCATTTAAGGTATATTTTATGGTCAATACTGCAATTATTATCGTATAACAAGTTCAACTCTGAAAATACTTTACGGAAGGCGTTTTTGACGGTTTTATTTATTATAAAACATGGTACATTTTTATTGATTGGTGAAAATCATCTTAAGACTTGTGAATTCACCTTGCGTAGTTACAATTCAACGGTAAAAGGTCAAATTTGATATAAGCTCCAAAGTAGTTTTTCTCAGTGTACCTGTCGGTGTCGTAAGTGGCGACTAAAGGTAAAATACCGGAAAGTGGGCTTCAGCGCCTTCTGTGGAACTGCCATATTAAACTGCGAACTACAAGACGCCTGTTAATCGTAGGGATTAGTGCAAACCCCCCATAAGGGGGAGGCTGTGTTCAACCGTGGACAATCCGGTTGACACAGTAAGTACTTACTCATACTTAAATTGCGTCAAATTCACCAGGTTCAGTAGACACTTAGCATGCTTTATGTAATAACTCGTTTAATCCCAAGAACTTGATGAAAGACGTCCTTGGATTCCTAAGAAGCTATTTAGGCTTTGTGGCTTACTTAGGTTACAAAGCTAATCGATATTTAATTTCAAAGTTACCTAAGCAATTAGGCTTGGTATTTTGTAATATACCAAGGATTAGGAATGAACAAAAACGTGTATAGAAAATAAAACATATTACCTATACCGAGGTTAATGAAATTTTCCGATATTGGTATCTGTACTGTACTTTATCAGCCGGATTGGCCACTGCTGAACCCAGCCTCCTCCATTAAGGGGAGGGGGTCTGCCATAAACACCACGCTGAGCAGGCGTCTTGGAGATCTCAGTTTAAGATATCAGTGGCGCTGCTGCCCACCTCTCGGTATTTTACCTTTAGTCACCTCTTACGACACCCTCAGGTAGCCATGGGGGGTGACATTCCAGCCCGGCACCCCTCGGCAAATATTATAGGATATTGTTATCGCGTCATTATATTTGCTAAAAGTTTAATTTTTCAAAAACGAAAAAGTACTCTAAAAATTATAAGTATAAGAGACAAGAAATAAGACTGATATTATTATTTCTCAAATGCCAAACACAAATTTGATTTTGATGAGATCAGCATTTCAAATTACAAATTGAACAAACTACATTTAGACAAACTATGCAAATTGAAATCAAATTACATCAAAGCCATCTTAATAATTGCGATTCCAATTGGAAAACCATTAAGATTAAGGGAAGTGTACTCTAATGCCTATCCTTGATATGGTATATCAGTTTTTCGTTTAATTATTTGTCTTATCTCTAAATGTGAAAATATACACACCCATACAAAACATTTTTTCCAATAATTTTGAAAATACATGATTTTACGGAACACTGGCAAACCAGAAGCATAGATATATATAGATATAATGTTCAGCAAGTTTTAATACTTGGTATTAAACATAAGACGAAACAACGTTTGTATGGAAAATGGTCCAGAGAGATTACTTTAATTCTAAAAATAATTTAATCTTGTAACTAAATCTATCTATTTACTAAACAGTTTCCACGGTCCACGGGTAGGGTACCCACAAGGCTGGCGGCATTGCACCGTTGCATGGCAACACCAATTCTCTGTCGTTTGTCTTTTGTATCAGCCGCTTTGACAAATCTTTATATAGAAGCCATGTGCTTAAACCTCCAACGGACCTTATGTTCCTACTCCAAAAAGCAGAAATATATAACCATCGCCGAGTCTCTCATATATTCGCCTTTTGAAACCTTCTGCTGCCACTGCCGGTGCTCCCGCTGTCTTGGAGATGGAGAGTAAATTAGACGCCGCAAGCATCTCGATATTTAAATATTTATTGTCATAATTGGAACGCTATGATTGTAATCATAGCGTTCCAATTATGACAATAAATATTCTTCCCTTAAATAAATGACTAACATTCAAACCCATAACTCGGAAAGCCTAGCTATTCGCTACTATAATATTCTGCTCTGGCTCTTGTAAGAAATAACAATCAGAAAACAAACTAAAATGAAAAGAAGAGTTTAGTAGTAACAAAGATAGACCATGAAATAAAACTATTTTCATACTTAGTAATGAAACAACTTTAAACAGTTTAAATTGCGTATATTTATCATTATTTTTGTCCCGAGTTGAGTCACCCCGTGACCACGATCACTGCAAAGTGTTTGAAACGTCGCGTCGCGATTACACCGTCTAAAGTTGCTTAATTACTATGTGTGATAATCGCGAAAACCTAAGACAACATTATTTTCATACTTCTTTACTACATCATATATACTTATAATAAAAATTGTTATTGTGAAAGCAAGATTTTCAAAATTTTTACCATTTAACCAGTGAAATTTGTGTGTTCACAGCTAGGCAAGTATGGACATAGGGATAGATTTATAACTAATTTAAACTAGTTTCTGATGGAGCAGGATGTAGCATGTATCATGCGAATGCAGCAATTAAACTATAATATTAGTAGATTGGCTTGATATAGAACTAACGACAAAGTCGTCTCTATAAAGCGAGTACAATCATACGTATCTAGATTGAGCCCTATAATAACTTGAGTAAAGGCAAGACATGACATGATAAAGGAAGGCCATGCAGATAAACAGACACAAGTGGAACTTTATTGACTGGACTTACGCACCTTAATGAAAAGAAAAAAAGGATGGACACATTGATATAATGTTTGTATGCCTACTAGTATTATATTATTTTGACACTGTTTTGTTCACTGTACAGAATTTTCTTGTGTAACATCATAGATAACTTTATACCAACCAGGTGGCGTTGCGAACGAAAAATATTTTTCGGACAGGGTAACGTCCGATAGTTCTGTAAGGTTTTCATTTTTTTTCTCAGTAATTATTAAAATAAAATTATGTTATTAATGTTATTTGAGTAATTATGAACGTTTTTAAACATTCACTAATCATATTACGTATAAGTATGTATATGATCAGTAATGCTTACAAATATTTTACAAATAATTTTACGGATTAACATATTTAACTAAACAACTTAAAATTAACTAAAAAAAAACTAATCCAATATTCCGCTACCATTAGGCAGTGTCCCCAAAATGCTGGCCGCATTGCCACGTTGTATGGCAATGCTTATCCTCTGTGCAAAGTATATGCCAGCATTTTGGACACAAGTAGCGTATTACGTATTATTATTATTACGTATATCATAAAAGCTATGTCATTTAATTTAACAGTGTTTTAAAAGTGACATATTTCTTAAACGTATTATTATTATAGAATCGTAGACACTGCAAGTATTGTTGGTAATTACATAATAAATAATGAAATATACATATTTACATACATTGAAGTAAAAGCTTATATCAACCATGGAATGTATTCAGTAGTATAAGCAAATATGCCTAATAGCATTCGTCGATCACAGCGCGCCCTTCAAGTAAATGTGCAGTCACGCTTCGTACGATAAATTGAAGCAATATTCTAAGATGAACCTTTAGGTCAATTCCCTTCTAACGACAATTTACTGCGGTAGGTCACTAACGCAGGTACAATGTATATAGTGAAATTACAATACAATATAATAAGAGTAGATCAGCATGATTTAATTTTTCTGATATTCTTCCTCCAAATATTAGTGATTAAACACTACTGCGTTGGACTTGAAGGGCACTGTAGCAAAAGAAACTGCTGGATAATCGAAGGGCTGTTGTTGTTTTATAACTATCTCTGTATAGTACCTACTGCAAACTATAAACTACCAACCTAACGTGTCTCCACATCCATTTGTCTATACCTTTATTTACCGAAGCGCTCGTAGCGAAGTTTGCTTAGCCGTTCTTAATCGATCTGCAAAGTTAAGCAACTTCCGCCGAGGACAAGAGTTGGATGGGTGACCGCTAGTGACATTTCTACTAACTAAGAACTTCCGTGTTTCAGAGGACACGTAAAGCCGTCGGTCCCGGTTGTTGTTTTAGGACGGCAGTCGGTATAGCATGGTGGAAGGGCATTTTGTGAATGCTCGCCCGGCTAGCTACCACCGTCAAATAGAAAATCTGTCGCCAAGCACCCAACAGTTTGTTCCGGCAGCAGTCCTTGAGAGCCAGTTATATTACAGGCACATGAGACAAAACAACTGTAGGGACTACGCCTCAGGGTGACGGACGCATGGTGGTAGGTAATTTTACGAATACCCGCCTGGCTAGCTACCTCTAGAAGAAATCTGTCACCAAGCACCTAACGGTGTGTACCACCAGCTGCCCTTGAGAGCCAGTAATTCTAGGTTAGGGGAAACAACATCTTCGACCACATCATCACTTAGATACACATCAGGTGAGATAGTGGTCAAAGGCAAACCTATCAGGAATAAAAAAAATATATAATTTAGAGCTTCATAATAATTATCGAAATGTCTAAGTATGCGTTAGTTGATTTGTATATTCTAAAACAGTCGTCGTCGCAATTCAAATGCCAAATAAGTACCAAAACAAACCGCTGCCTCTCTTAATCGATCTTCGTCGAATCGCAAAGACAATACAAATAAGCCTGTTCTATACAAACTGGTGAAAAAGCATGAGAACTGTCGGTGTCACTATTGTTTGATCCAATCAATTTGGTACAAGATAATTGTACTATTGATATTCTTTTTTGTTGGTGATCAATGTACAATGCAATACTACAATGTTTAATAATAAAATGCTAGCAGTTTTGCCCTCATGGAATTTGGGAACTGCAAAATATGATAGGTTTGGTCCATACCAAAGTGTTACAAAATAAACATATCTCCGCTAATCATAGGAAGTTTTAATATTCAATCGACACGTAGAAGACATTAAGAAAGGAGAGGGATAGTTAAAAGATTATGTATCTTGAATACCGAGATGACGCGCAATACAAGAAAGAAGTGGAGTAAAACATGATGTACCACCCAACATAGTGGGATAAAGGTAGGCAGAAACAAATATTGAGTTCCAGGGGTATCGCTATCACTGTAACAAATTATTTATATCAATTCACAGTTTTGTTGTGAACTGAGATATTCATGTGTTCAAAAACTGCAATATCCAACCTTTATACATTTATAAATGATTGAAATTATCTACAAATCAATGTATAATAAAAAAACTGACTTATTATTCTTCTAACAATTTACCATATGGTACTTCTTACGTGGACTTCTACTCGTACCTAAGTTAACGAACTCCTTAAATGGCAACTTGCCATTAAGTATGATTAATTTCATAATCTTCTTTTAATTACACAATTTGTCCAAAGATGGGCCTGATTAATCACGTAATTATTCATAATCTTCCAATGTAAAGGCCACACTAAACATAGTTATTTCCATTTGAGAATGTTATTACAGTTCAAGTCTTATAATTAATAGATTTGCTTACAAAATTACGAGATGAAAAATTATAGTCATGTGCGGGATTTGAACCCGCGCCATCCACACCTATAGCCGGAGTATGCTCTGACCGCTAAGCAAACATGACATGACTCATTACTCAAAATTGTCGTCTGTTCTGAACCATCGTATGGGAATGAGGATGGATTCCTCTCGTAATTTTGTAATGTAACCCGCGAAACAGACTTATTGCAAAAATAAACATATTCAAATCATAGATATGCTGTTTATACGGCCGGTCAGTCTACAAACTGAAGTTATATATTTTTTTGGACGTGTATTCTGAAGTAACGTTATGAAGCATTTTGATATAGGCGATAACATGCCAGTGGTATTGTGTAGATAAAGATGTCACGCAGAGGTCATTGTTTCGCTCCAGCTTAGAAATTCATTACTTGGTGATTAAATTTGCAAAGGTTTACTTTGCTAGCAATCAAAATAAAATAAAGGCGATTTTCGGCAGCTATTCTTGTGAGCCAACTCTTTATCTTGGTTTAGCCTGTTCATAATTATATTGGATCAAGTTATTACTTACCGATAAATAAGATATCAAAGACTAAACTGTCATAATGTTGTATTCAGTGTCGTCACAAAATAATATTTCATATAAATCAACGTTAAGAAACCCCCCAAACATATATATTTTTAATATTGTCTGATTTAGCGGTTTTAATACCATTACGAAGCTCTAATTGGGTTTCTTCTGACATCTTCAATAACTTCATTTTTAGTATGAATCTTAATGTACCTAACCTCAGACTGAATAGAAACTTATTCGTTCTGAGTATCCGTATTGTTTAATTCGAATTGTAAAAAAAATATATTCATTTTGGAATTCGAACTCCTTAAAATGGGATTTGTTTTCAAAGGAAAATGTGAAAATTATGTCAACATTAAGTTATAGTAACTGTAAGGCTTTCGCGACTTGAACACATTTTTATAAGTATTTAAAGGGACTTAATCGCGATTAACATCGAGGTAAATAAATTTATACATGTTTTTATTGCGATTAAGTTCCGTTAAATACTTATACATAAACATTAAGTTAGTCTCCATTACCATGTTGTTAGACAATAAAGTCCCTTAATTGAAAGTTAAACTTAACTTTTATAAGCCTTTAATGATTAAATCAATGTTAAGAGGGTAGTCATGCCATAATTGATGTCCAACAATGATCCAGTTCTGGGGCTTCAATAAACTTAGATGTTTATTTTAACATGTGTTTCGATAATCGGAGGTAAAGTATGCCATGGTCACAGTGACTTCATTCTGTGTCATAAACCCTCTGCCCTAGACCGGTTGGACTGGTCGCGATCTCCATTACAATTTATCGATTTATTGAAGATACTCCCATGCCTTATGTAACTCGCGAAATGTGGGATGTTACTTCAGGGTCATTGGTTTTAAGATAATTTCATTCGTGAGTTCATTTTGTGTGTATTTATAGCTGGGCTTTCATTTTTGATGTCTCCGCGTTCATTATTTGGAAGGCAAAAATAAATTAATTTTATTGTAAAAATGTTATGCAACATGTCATTACATGTAAAGAAAGATCATAATATGATACATCCTAACTGAAAGTGGGATCTTAGGCATTAATCATTATTCAAGCAAGCATGGAGGCCGGTCATAAAACTAAAGTCAAACTTGTCGACAATGTGTCTGTTCTTTGTAGCTTTTGGTATTGTAAGAGTTTAGTGTTTTTAGTAGCAGTGAAACTCCTTGTGCGAGTTTGTCCGTGGACGTACTGCCAACATACATGTTTCTACCGCAAAGCAGTAATAAAATTCCGGTTACGGTTGAAGGATATAGGTGACGGTGAAATTACAGGAACATGATACTTGACAACTTCATGTTCAGGGCGCAGTGCAGTTAGCCAAATGCGATGAATTGCATCTGTCAACACCAGGATCGGAAAACGTGACAAATAAGCAGCCTATATGCACATCACAAGATCGATTGCAATTCAAATTGTTCAGCAGCAACCTAAATCCACCAATGCTATTTAAAGAGCACGAACTGAAGATTGTATCTTTACTGGCATTTGGTTGCATGATACATACCTTTTTGGGAAGCATGATGGAGATGATACATGTTATTAGTCTAGAATAATTAACTTTTTAATCGAAATTACGTCATTTGGATTTGATTAGAACGTTGTATAGTATTATAAGTTGCATATCACACACAAGAACTTATTTTATAGGAAACAATAACAGTTTGTTCTCAGATTAAGTACTACGGAGTTTTGCGGCAATTCTACGGCTATCGTGGTCAAAGTCAAGCTGAAAAAAGAATGGTGTGCTCCGGTAGCTCCTACTCTTGAAATCCACTTAACCCATTCTGGGTTTATTCCATAAAATATTACGCATGTAAAATATGCGACAGAATGATCTACAGATTAGATTTCGTTTTGTTCAAAAGCTATAGGCTATCAGTCATTTAAATGTGTACGATATAATTTTATGACTGATATACTTTACATGTACTATAGTTCAGAAAATCCCACCTCAGGGAGTTAGTTTAAGTTATAAATTTCTCTATTGAAATTATATAACGGCTTCTACAATATCCTTGCGACAAAAATAAATGTCTCACATCGAAATTTTTGCATTAAAGCTTTCTAAGCAAATAAGCTTAAATCCCGTTGGTAGTTAAAATTTTTCCTATCGTTGAAATTTAGTAAAATATAATTGCGTTCTTCACCAATCGATTGCCAGAAATTCATCTTCAAGGCAGTTATTACTTTTTAATTTCTTGGTAGTATTTTCGATATTATAGAATAACTTATAAATATGTTCTTTATTGAAGAAACTACAAAATAATTATAGTTTTTATTAATGGCTTTACCTTTATTGGTCATAATTACGACTTTGATCCGGGTCTAATATAGGCTTAACATTTTAGACACCTGTTATGATAATTCCTTCCTTTGAAGATTGATAAAATCATTAAAATCATCATCTTCATCACATTATACAACTTATGTAAATTCTTTAAAAAATATCCTTGTCTAATGAAACAAAAACATAAGTTTTGGTATATGAACAAATTCTAACAAGTAAAAAGTTCTGCCAAGAGTAATTTTAAAATTACCGGCAATATTTTTTTGGTAAAGTTTTTAACAGCAAGTAAACGATTACAGTGACATGTGTTTGTACTAAATAATGTATTGTATTTTAAAATTGCATCTGGAAGTATTTTTTTACTTCTTACTCGTACAATCTGTTTCGTTTCTTATTTCTCAGTGATTTTAGGCAACTTTAACCCTTCCCACACAAGTCAACGCTATCTAACATCATTTATAATCATTGCGTCAGTAATCGTGTACCCGAATAACAATCAGTATATTAATTACTAACTTTATTGCGTGTTAGTTAAATTTAACTGAAACTTTAGCCCGTGAGAACAATTTTGCAATTTATTTATGTTTTAGTTATGTTGCTGAAACGTGCCTTTGTTAATGTTTGGTTTGTCGTTTAAGATAACTTAGTGGGACACGTAAAACTGATAACTAACGTCACAAGCAATTTTGATGGAACAATGCCTTGCAACAATGTCTTTCATTGTGAAACTTAAATTGTCTCTACACTCTTTTATTTCCATTTTATAACAGACATGTACATTCGATGAGTTTAAAATAAATTACCCATTGCTACTGGAGGAAGCAGTAGATTTCACATTATGACACTATGCGGAATGCTTTTCAACTTTGCAGGTATATATTTTCGATTACAAGACATATTTTGACCAAATGTTAAAATTAAAATGTAGTAAATAGAAAATTTTAGAGTACGTATACACTAAAATTTTCTGTTTACTACATTTAAATTTTTTGATAGGATACTTTTGGAATTTTCCTTAATATTTTTTGCAAAAATACATATCGAAATGTGTTAAATAGATATATGGAATATGTGTAAGATATCACATGAAAGTTGCATGTACGTTTGATCATGATTAATATAACACATAAAATCATACTTAAAATGTTCAATACATGAACATAATATTGGTTTAAACCAACACAGTAAAATTAAATACTTGCTAATGATAACATAATAAAACTGTATTTTGCAACATTCCTATATGGATTCTTAAACTCAAAAGTTAAGTAGTTATGTAATGCGCAGATTTATGCTAGAGAATTAATCATCAATTCGGTCAACGCATTTCCAGGAATCTTGACTCAAGCAATGATTTAAAATACCATCTCTACTCTTTAAGAAGATAAGAGACTGGTTTTCAAATGGATAAGAGTGTTCTGGAATACGAACCTCACTGTCATGCCATTTATCTTCGAACTTCTGTTAAATGTAAAAAAATAACTAAACTAATACATAAAGCAGTTCATTATATTATTTTTTACTAGTTTACCTAGAATTGGATGATTTATTGACACGATTAAGCTAGGGTTGATTTGAAGCTAAAACATACCAAGCATATATTAATTTTAAATAAGGGTTAAACTGCAAATGCCCTTAGGTGTAAAAATGATCATATCTATATTATGTATATATTTAACTTCCGAAGAAATATCTTTCTTCTAAGCGAGCATGTTATATCGTCCATCCAATCGTCACTTAACATCAAATGAGATGTAACGGTTAAATGAAATCTATTTGAAATAAAACTTGATTCATATACAATAGTAATATGACATTAATGAATTTCCATGCAATCATTTTCTTTAGCCATAAGTGCCATCGTGGAATATCAGTTTTAAATTTAAGGCCACTGTTTAAAAACAGGCACTTCAGCAAGTTCATCAAATTTTTTTTTGCATGGTGGAAGGGCATTTTGTTATTGCCCGCCTGCCTAGCTACCACCCTCAAGTAGAAAATCTGTCGCCAAGCACCTAACGGTGTGTTCCGGCAGCAGTCCTTAAGAACCAGCGAAATTACAGTCTCAAAGTGACGGGCGCAGTGAAATTCGTGACTTGTGATGAAATGCATCTGTTATAGGCAGAGGTTAGTCCGCTCAACATCAGGTGGGCCTCAAGCTTGTTCAGTGACAATAACATAAAAAAACCCTGTTTTTTAAAAATAATTACGTTGTTATAAGTCTCTTTCAATATACGTGTATTTATATCAGCAAAATTTACATTTGAAGTAACCTGACTCAATTTTATCGAACTTTATTATAAAACATAAAAACATTTCATAAGCTCATTTCAAATCTGTCGAGTGGCATCAAGTCAAATATCTTTACCCGTAATTGCAATGATCTGGAGCTCAATCACCTTGGGCGTTTCACAAGGCTCCGCAATTGGGCCGATGTTGTTCGACTTATGCATCCAACGTGTCATTAGTGTTGACGGGATAATTGTTTGATGTATTGTTATTATTGTTTTGGAATTGGTTGTCTATCGTATTTATTAATTTGATATACTCGTTTGTAATATTAAGATGTGAAATTTGATGTGCATATCCATTTAAACAGAGGTTAAATAAATGAAACATATTGATGCAAAGTATCAGCCACGTTGAAGATGTAACAATATTTCTTCAATATAATTATGATAGCCGAGCGCTAATAGCTATGGACTGCCATGCCGTAGGTTCATGGAAGGGCATTTTGCGAATACTCGCCTGGCTAGCTACCACCCTAAGACCACCCAGTAGAAAATCTGTCGCCAAGCACCACACTGTGTGTTCCGGCAGCAGTCTTTAAGGGCCAGTAACAAATTACAGGCGCAAGTGAATTAATAACTGTAAGTCTCAGAGTGATGGGCGCAGTGCAGTTGTCATTTGTGACGAAATGCATCAGTTATGGGAAGAGGTTACCGCTTCTTAACACCAGGTGAATCTCGTGTGTGTTCCGTCGCCATAAAAATACAATATTTTCACACACTCTAAAAATTACGTTATTGTGTTGTGGTATATGATTCTCAGGTTGGTTACGCACGTAGGTGTTATTAGTTTCTTTTCCAAGTTTCATTTAATTTTCAGTAGTAAATAGAGAAGTAAGGAATTGTACATGGTATATGGCATTAGAATTTTCATCTTTTAAATGGGATTTTTATTAAGTCAATATTTAAAGATTATTTATATGTACCCCTTTTGAAGCAGTGATAGCTCAATAACATTGGCTATGGACTTCTGCGCAACAGGTCCAGTTTTGAATCCCGAGCACCTAACAATGTGTTCCGGAAGTTGTCCTTGAGAGCCAATAATTCTAGGTTAAGCTTGTTAACACCTTCAACCACATCATCACTTACAAGAAAAAAACCCATTGCGATATCTGGCTATTATGAACCTTCCAATATTGGGTGCTATACTAATTTAAGAACAAAATACAGGTGGCAGTATTCTCTATAAAGCTCGTAACATCTAAACCTACTATCTCCAAGATGCCTGTCTGTTTGGGGAAAGATTCTCCCAATTACCCTTTTTCATGTTATGAAAATAGCATATACAGTATCATTACTTAATGCTTACTTAATCGTTAAAAGCTCTACAGCAAATCGCACTCATCAAAATCCACCTTATATAGCGAGTATTACTTCACATGAGAGAAAAGGTTATGAACTTATGAATGAACCAATGTTATACAATATTAGGCAATTGTAATCATCAGCTAGCAGCCTTTTTGCAACCATATTCATTATATTAATATCTTAATTTGTTTCTTTTTGGAGAAACAGTCTTTAACACATTACAATTAGCTAATTGCTTTTTTAACAACGTGTTATTATGGTAAGTATTTAATCAGTTTTATTTATGTCATGTTATTAAAGAATAATATTCATTCAATATTTTGATGAAGTGGATTTAGATTGAGTATTGAATCGATAATTTATTTCATCATTAGATTAATTGTGTGATTAAAATTTCAATGATTAAAATAATCCTTGAAACAAAGCCATACCAGCATACCTCTCCAAAATCAACTGATACATTTTAATTAATGAACTTATAAGTTTTTAGGCGATGTTTTGATTTTGCAAGCATATTTTTTTAATAAAATACGTATTGAACTAAGTTTAGATTTTTTTCTTCAAAATATAAATGATTACCATCAACTCAGAATGCATGGCAAAAGACGAGTATACTTGTTTAAGAAGCTATTGCTCCTGACCGTCACATGTACAGACAGTACATGTACAGACTAACTTCGAATTTTCGGTAGGAATATGAGGCTGCTGCATATGCGGACATAGCGTATAGCGGATGTATTTATCACACATCCGCTATAAACAAGACTATATAGATATTCAAATGTCTTGATCAGAGAATCAGATTCAGCCGGTGCTAGTGCTAAAACCATTTTATTCAAAACCATCGTCGAAGAGTAGAATCACACACATGGACTTGAAGTCCTATGCAACTTATGTGCACAAGTCAAATCACGTCTCACTGCAGTGAACTATGAATTTAATAAGATCTTAGAGGACACTCTTCATCTGGTAGCCCTTCTTATAAAAAATCTTTTCATTCAAACAAACGACAAATAAAAAGAGATCTAAAATCGAATAAGTACCTGAATCACCAGTAATTACATCATACAAGACCCTCGTCAAGAATGTAACGATAGTGATAAATTAAATTCCAGTAGTCATCTCTCAAGCAACAATAGATACACATCTAGCTATCAATCGACTGCTGTATAAGGATAGAAAATAGTACATTGCAACTCCAACAGTCGATAATGATGTATCTACATGGTCATTAGGTATTGACACATGTAAACATTATGTTTGCAACTTAATTGACTATTGAGTGTAATCAATAGATTAAAAGTAGAATGCATCAATTTTAATTAAATTTTGTTCACATATATGTTTGTTTAACAAAAAAACATGTTGACAGAGTTCAACCATATATAGACGACGCCGACAATACGTGAGTGACATCCAGATAATGGTTAACTCTTCTATTTAAGTGTAATAAAATAAATTAAAAGCATCACAATATTGATAATTACTTTCTCGCTAGCTGTGCTTTGAAAATATTAGTAATAAGGAGCAAAATAAAAAACTGATTTTCCTTGAAGAAAAAATTATGTATTGGAAATTTGAATGAAACATTGAGACCACCAAATCGAAATTATGTTTAGGTATGAAAATTATGACAAATGTGACCTCTTTAATTCATTTAAAAATCATTTCTTATCTCTCCCAAAAGACATTATTGTATGGGCCGGATTGTTCACTGCTGACTACAACTTTCCCCATTAAGATGGGATTGTCCATGATCCCCACGCTTGGCAAGCGTCTGAAGGATCGCAGTGTACGATAGCAGTTCTTCAGAAGGTGCTGCTGCCCATCTTCTGGTATTTTCCCTTAGTCGCCTCTTACGACACCCACGGTATATGTGACGACGGAGTGTCATTTAAAATATATAAAAATAAATTGTCCCAAATTTTATAGACGTGGTTAGACAGTATACAATCATTTTTAGTTTAAAAGTTAGTGTGAAAATGAGTATATATTTTAAAAACTTATCTTTCGTTGATACTTATGATTATGGTTGACTGGAATAAGATGAGGAGATTGATCTTACCTGTAAATAAAAAAACACATTTAGTTTCCTTTATGCAAATATAATACTAAATAGGTAACTACAAAATGAATTAAAAAAACTTTATTCACTCTTTAAATATTACATACAGATACAGATAATTTATTGGTAAAATGTCATTTACAGGTACAAGTACATAAATAAAATTACAATTATTATCTAAAAAAAATATTGATAGATACTATTATGTACTCGTAGGTACATTTAGTTTGACTTTAAGGTATACATCTACCGTCTAATAAGCTTTACTCAGAAGGAGTACGAGTAACTTCAACTTCGTCTTAAAAATATTAATGGAAGCCGCATTTTGGTAAGTGGTTATAGAATTTCGTACCACCCACATATACTGACTTTACCGACCTAACGAGACAGTGCCGGGGTGTTCCAAGTCTGTCCTTATGCCTCGTACTATAATTGTGCATAGCTTCTTAGATAGTTCGCTAATGTCTTTTTTGTTTCAAACAGTTTATTTAAACTGAACAAATAATACGTACATTATGTAAATAAACAATTACAAATGAATAATAATGAAAACGTAACTTAAACACTAGGTGCTCAGTCACGCATACAACACTGATGGTATGTCATTGTACACCACCAAGGATTCCATCTTGATTGATGCAGCGAGCACGGAATAATATTTATGAAGCGTGTAAGGAAGGCATTTAAAGTTGTAATTAAGATATTAATCATACATATTCATTTGGGGCTTCCAATAACTATTTGTCATGACTGAAATATAATCGGCAAAACTTGTGGCTATTCTAATTTCTGATTTCAAGCTTGGCTGTACGAATTATTCTTATTAGTACGGCAATTTTGAAAGACCTTCCTTTCAGCTTACTATCATTTGATCTACAAACTCATCAAAATGGTTCGTGATGTCAAACGTCAGAATACTATTCTATCCTTTTCTAGGTATATTTTTTAACATTTACGTTAAAAAAAAAGCCACCTCTCAAACTCAAAGTCTTTGTTTATCATTCAAAATCAGCATGTAAAAGTGCTTTTTATCCGGAAACGTAGTAAAGGTTTTTAAAATACTAGAGCTGTCCAGAAACTAAGTTTTTCTCGTTATAGAATATCAATTGATTAATTTGATTATAAATAAAAATTTATTTTAATTATTATTAAGGCAGTTTTTTTTCTTCCTAGTTGTAGTGACGTGAAAAATCGATTGAACGAACAATCGGGTTTTGATCGGAATCATAGTTAGTTTGCGATTCATATCTCTGAAACCCTCGGAACACCCAGGATTCTATAATCGTTCGCTTCATTAGGTGCAGATATAAGTACCTACTCATGCCAAATAACAACTTTGCAGCCTTGCGTAACAAGAGAACTATTTAACACTTACAATTGATATATTTGTGTATAAGGCGGGACAGGGCGAGGTAGGTTGTTCGAGTTCCTTAAGATATTCCTGAATTGTCCTCTACCAATAAAGTACTAACTAATCCTCCGTGAGGTGGAAGTCGTAAAAGACAACGTAGGAAAAAAACAGCAGCAGCGCCTTCTGCAGAACTACTATCTTACACCTCTATCACCAAGACGCCTACCAAGCGTGGAGATTGGCACCCCATTGATGGGGGAGGCCTTCGTTCAACGGTGGACGTCTTGTGGCTGTTGATGATGATGATATATAGACATAATACATTGACTACATCCTTCTCCTTTTACTTAAAACTTTCGTGAAACGAACTGTTATTGGAAATCACTTTGTTAAGACGTACGTTACAATCAGATGTTTTTCTTACGCAATACGTAGCAAAATATTCTACAATTACCAACATGGTATATCAAATACTTCAAATGTCTAACCAGTAACCACTATCCGTTCCCTTTACTGCGTATGAGTCAATTTATTAGATGATCTTTAACGTCCCATCGCGACTTGTACTCCTATAAAAGGTCACATAGATCATTCTGCCTTCTTAAGCAGGTATTCAATTTCGAAAAACTAACGTGCATTGCTGCCTTACTGAGAGTACCTTAGTTACATTTCCTCGATTGTGCAAATTTGAAACTGATTATTACGTACACTTCTAATCTTTACATTAGATTGCACTAAATGAAAGGCTTATTTTTTATATATAAGTTTCAGATCTTGTCGTAGCAGTAAACTACTTTTTGTTAAGTATATAGGGTTTAAAAGGGAAACGATGGTCCAGTTGTTTTTTTCGGGGACTTTGTTGAACATCATACATATAATATTTACATGTAGAATTGAATCTTTGGGACTGTTATCTTTACGTTACCCTAACGTGTTCGTTGCAAAACAACTTGTAATGCACTTGATTAAATACTTAAACTACGCTAGTTTATTAGTTTTTATCTATATTTATTTTTCTGTCACAGACGCTATTTTTAAACTTCCGTAATTATACTCAATCCTAATCTTGTCCATTCTCTTCACACCTCACCAATACATTCGCATATTACGTATTTTTTCCTTCCATCCGTCTTCCTCCGCGACGTATAAATCTAAATATTGGGTAACAAAGAATTGCCCAGTATTTAGATGAAACTGCTTGAAGCAGTGATGGCTCAGTGGCATTGGCTATGGACTGCCGTGCAGCAGGTCCATGGTTCAAATCCCGCCGCGGGCTTGAGCTTCACCGCGCGGTGGAAGGGCATTTTGTGAATGCCCGCCTGGCTAGCGACCACCGTAGAAAATCTGTCGCCAAGCACTTAACAGTGTGTTCCGACTGCTGCCGGAAAAATTACAGGCTAATGAGACCTAACAACTGGACGTCTAAGTGTGACGGCACAGTGTAATTCGTCGTTGACGAAATGCGTCTGTTATAGGCAGAGGTTAGTCCACTTAACATCAGGTGGGCCTCAGGCTTGTTCCGTCAAAATAACATTAAAAAAAATCCACACATCAACCAATATCTTACGATGATCTTATAAACTTATGTTCCTAAACACTTTTAAAATGATATATAATATACAACAAGTTTTGGAAATGTTGGATTCGAAGGAGGTTATTAGTAAATAATTCAAATTTACATTATCCCGATCATTAAAGTAAGTTGCGCGATGACCTTTATTATTATTACCTGCCGAAGTATGTAAGTATGTTTATAACATTATAATATCTAACGATAAGACCTTTGCTCCTATGATACCGCCGCTGTAGCAACGATGTCGAGATGGTTGGAAACGCATAAAAGTTTAAGTCAAATTGTGTTTGTTTTAATTAATGTTACACGTTATTACTAAATCAAGTATGTTTTTCATACTTGACTTTGATGCATGCATGTCATTGTACAAAATACTATATTCATTATATGGCCACTGGTCACTGGTTAAATAATAACGCTAACTTTAACAGTACTACTCTGGAGTACTTTCATTAGCTATAAGATTCACTATTTTGGAAATAAATATTTATTATTATTATATTATTATTATATACCTGGTATTGGAATTTACATTTGCATATTATTACATATATCAGATACAATATGGGTTTTCCCCATATTAATTTTATTCGTTTTCACTATGCCGTAGGATACTGGGCTAAAACTCGCGTCCCTCCATCTTTAATTCACCATTGCATCAAGCAGCATGCCACTACCCACTTCGATGTATGATCTCTTCACACACTACGAGAGGTTGACGAAACATTCCCAAAGACTCACGCTAAGCCTTCGGGAAGACTGAAGTCAAAACTTTTTACAATTATGCGCTTCCTGTCCTTAGTGTTACCAAAATATATTCTTGAACATTACGTCTTTCTTTATGCTGTTTTGTACTGAAAACCTATATAATTGCGATAAGAGTAAGAAGACGCCGATGTCTGCATACAATTTTAAAACCAGTACTGGTTTAATGGTGTATTTAGTCGTAACACCAAGATTAGTAATTTTAACTTCAAATTTCTTTGCTCTAATAATTGAATGGAATAAATCACTTTTTTACAAATTACAAAAAACTTGGAATATATCACTTCTTTACAAATTTTAGTTTTTGTTAGTTGATTTCATATTAGTTGATTTTGCCTCTTATAGTAATTATAGTATATTAGATGTAATGTTAAGTTATTTTAAGTTTATCCAGGTATGGCTTGAGAAAATAAAAAAAAATATTATTATTATTATTTATTAGTCTTACATTAGCAATGAGGTTAAATTTGAGGACATACATTTTTATAATTATGGAATATTTATAAAGTTTTTTTATGACATCCTGTTGGTTAAATATGAAACAGTCCTGATTTTCAAACCGGGAACTGTACGGTTCTTGTTGTTAAACCATTTGTTTCTTTTCCGCAACTACTAGTATCGCCTGACAAAGCTTCACATGAAGTTCCACTAGATCACAATAACCTACAGAATAAGTAATAGTTATCTGGCTAGCAATACCTTATCATTTGCGATTATGCACGTCGATATTAGATCGTCACTCGTCGTGCTAGTTTTCATTTGGCTTGAAACGGAGGCGTGGTAGTATTTAATGATGTCATTGTTTAAAACGTGATTACAAATCTTGAATGATTTCGTCTCTTTGGCATGATTTTAATTCCTATATTAATTTTGCCTGAACCATAATCAACTTGCGTTGGAAACCTGAGAGAACTATTGAATTGAGACATAAAACAAATCTATGATGGAAATATCCCGGATGTCTAAACTTTTCAACAGGACTTGTGTTCTTTGGCCAGTAAATTGAATTACAGCATACATATAACTTAATATTGTTGTATTTATATAATAAATGCAAATGCAGAGCGCGCGAAAATAATTTTCATAACTTTAAATTCTTATCGTAAACATAAAGTAATAATATTGTACTATTGTTGTATGGCTTCATCCATGTATGTCAAAAAACCGTCTAAATTGTATAAATCGAACATACGCAAGAGTCTGAATAAAAAAACCCAGCGGTCTGCCGACTGGGATTGGCCAAGGGATGCGGTAGACCAAGGGATGGAAATCTTTCATTAAATATATACCTAACAGCGAGGTTAAAATAAAATGAAGTTTTTAAAATTCTGTACACGGGTATACCCGTTTTGTTAGCAAAATATGAATTTGATAAGCGAAGTCATCATACTATATAAAGTACTTTGACTGTGTGTTCCAATTATATATATGCAAATATCAAAGCAAAAAAGTTTTACTGGAGCTGTTTTGCTACTTGTTTTTGCTTTTGTCAAATACTCTATATGTATTATTTTCTGGCAATAAATCAAGATTACTTGCTTTACAAAACTTACTTTATTTTGAGTAAATTTTCACAGACATAAAGTTCACCTATTGCTTATTTCTTGACTACAGTTTCTCAAATAACCTCGTGTGAAGTTTTGCTCTCACAACCACAAAAGTAACAACACGTGAAATCTTAGCGTTTGATACATCACACCGCATTAATCTAATTTAATTGTCGGCATTCCCACCTGATCTCCATATCGGTATATAACTCAATAGATTTTAATTATAATTTTAATTGTGCCTTATTTCAAGGCCATGTGCTCACTTGTATACTGTGTACGGTAAGACAATAGCAGTTAGGCAATAGAGTTGAGGACAATGCTAGTTCTCAAGCCGCTAAATGATAATACAGCAATGACGAGCAGTGTGTCGTGGATTTGTCTTTATTTGGGTATTAATAAGGGCATACTTAATACATTCTCAAGACTCAAGGCTCATGGAAGCTTATTGAAAAAGTATGAAGGTATGGTTGTAGAGCATTTCGTGAATGCTCGTCTGCTGGCTAACTCCAGTAGAATATCTATCGCCGACCACCTAAGGGTACTTGAGGTCACTGTTCTTTTTCCCTTTTTAAGAGATAATGCACAATTTCAATACTGCATTACCGATTAATAATGCAAGTGGGCACCTACGCCCATTAATTACCTTGTAAGTACCACCAACAGGTCAAAAGCTAGTTTATCAGTAATGGTCAACAATGTTTATGTGTAGATATCGGCTTTAAAATACAAGGAATTTTCCACAATTTATAATTGGATGTCACAATAGGCGATAAAGGGAAAGAATGCTCCGAGCATGAGCACCATGCTTTTACCACTATTACTCCTTAGAAGTGAGTAGAATTGTACTGCAATTTATCTCCATAAAAATAGTGGGTATATACAAAAAACAGGAGCATTACCATATAGGGTTAGTGTGAGGAGGTAGCTGATCATCAAACAGAATCCCAAACTTTCCTCAATATGTTCTTGTTGTTGTTTGTGTTGTTAGAGAAAACATAGTATACCGACCCCACATAAGGTTTTATTTTAATTACAGCTGATAGGCTTGACCACTAGCTTACCTGTTGTTAAGTGATGTTTTTGTTAAGGGTGGTACAATTACTAACGGACCAGGCTACAATTACTGGTTCTTACGGACTGCTGCCGCGTCACACTGTTAGGTGTTTGGCGACAGATTTTCTTCTTCAAGGTTGTAGCTAGCCAGGCGCGCATTCACAAAATACCCTTCCACCATGGGCTGAAGCTCAAGCAGGCGGTGGGGATTGAACCATGGACCTGCGGCACGGCATTCCATAGGTATGACCGCTCGGCTTTCGTGTAGACCATAAGAAACGAGCATTGCAGCAACCATACTTTCGTAAAATTTTGCAAGTTAATATTACATTCTGTCAAAAATTTTAAGATTTTTTTAGAGAGTGAGCAGTCGTAACCTTTATATTATAAAGTAACTGTTGCTCAGACACTAAAAATGTATTGTAGAGCTCAAATGTGACCTCTTTATTCATGGGGATAACAAAGTACTATCAATTAAGCATGGTGCATGCATGGTGGTAGGGCAATTTGCGAATGCCCGCCTGGCTAGCTACCACCTTCAAGTAGAAAATCGCCAAACACCTAGCGGTGTGTTCCGGCAGCTGTCCTTGAGAGCCAGTAATTCTAGGATAGTCTGAACAACATCGTCGACCACATCATCACTTACCATCAGGTGAGATAGTGGTCAAAGGCTAACCTAACAGGCACAAAAAAAAAACTAATAGTTAAGATATATATATATCTAGTAGATCCAAGGATCTGCAAATATATTTTTAAAAACTTATCACAAAGGGGCAGTTTTCTCATCTTATTAGATCGTTAAACGTTTTAAATTATATCGTTATACGTAAGAGTAATATAACTTACTACAAATGTTAAATATGATGTCTGTTAGGACATCGGTCCTTTAAACCAACAATATTACTAACATGTCAGAGCCTTCTTTACATTTTTTTTCTATTTCAACAGGTTTTAATAAGTTTATTACAAAAACTTGTCCTAACTTATGGGCTTTATCTTCTGCCGCCATCTTACTCATTATTTTATTTTGTTATCTAATAAAAAAAAACAAGCTGCGATCTGGTCGGTCTATCATTGCTGACATTTCGAGGACTATGTGACTGTAGGTAATATATTTTTGTCTCTATTTACATATATTACAAAAGTTTAAAACAAAAACGGCGTCTTATAAAATGAATCCATTTGATGACTCGTGTATTAGTATCGAATATTGAATTAAATTAGAACACGAATATTTTAATATATTAAATGAATTTATTAGATTCAAAACATAAATATGACGCGTCTTAAATTTCAGGTGATAATTTAAAACAATATATAAAATCATTATGTAAGTATCATAAAGATATTAATTTATTAGGATTTAATCAAGTTTCTGAAGAGGATTTAATAAAATTAATATGCAATCCTCATTATACGTTGAAAGTTTGTGTACGCTTATGATGTTTTTTATAATGTTGCTGGCCTTTGTATGTTCCTGTGGAGTGCCAGGATAAAATTTCACAATTTCACCCTCCCCTAGTAATATGCGACGAAAATACTAGCTAGAAGGAACCAGAGCCTTTTGAAGAGCTCCCACCCTTTTTTGTTTGACGGTGGAGGTGAATTTTTTCGTTTATACAACATACATAATTTGCTCAATTTTACGTATTAACTGTCAATATTACACGGCAAAATACTACTTCAATAGTTTTAAGGTTGTAGTCTGCTAAAAATGGGTTAGACTTCGGCGTAAATAATTTATGTTAGACTTGGTAAACATGATGATTTAGTGGCATTTATTAAAAAGAAAACTATCCAACAAATACTATGTATCTTCATATACCAAACAAAGCCGTCTCAAAATATGAAAATAACATTTTTGGCTAAGCATAATAATTATGTTAACGTATGTAGTGTTATCATATTATAAAAACTTACGCTCATATTTATATTTTATGTTGGAAAACACGGGTGTATGAGCGTGAAATAACTAATTATTAGTTTTTTTTACCGGCGGTATGCTTTTATTAACAAAATACTACGAACTATATACAACACTACAGCTACTACAATAAAAGCATTTAAATCTCTACTATGAGTCGATATGACTATCCGACAATGTTTCGGCTTTTACCGGAAGCCTTCCTCAGGATGTTGAGTGTGGTACGTCCGCCGCGGTTGCGTCACGTCTCACACGTCCTAAAGAAGGCTTCCATCTGATGTTAAAAGTTTCTTGTGCCTGTAATGAATTATTTTATATTTTTTAGTACTTTGCTCGATATAGTTATTGAATAACATATTATTATTATTATTGAATAACATACCTACTTCACAGGTTACTATTTTTACGACTTAAATTGAACATTATCAAGGATTAAATTTAGTGACTGCAGATGCAATCTCTTCAAACATTATAAAGTTATTATGTTCTGCTATTCCATGGCCTAAAATTATACAATACCCTTTCATCGTGGATGCATGACGCATAACAAATTAAGTTACAATGTAATATTAATTAATGTTGTAATAACATTATTTTGGCATTTAGATAATTGATTAAGTTTAATAGCATACAATGTAATGGTGTGTCGGATTTGACACGGTATGTCATTTGGTTGTCTCGAGCATAAATGTGAGGCATGTATAGTACCACCAACTTAACTGTGCAGTTCGCGAGTGCGCTGCTGGTCAAGGAAATCAACTACAAACTGTCATAATTTGAAGGAATGTTGTAGTTCTTTTTTCTGCCGCCTGAACAGATAAGTTGGTGGGACTGTAACCTCTCTGTAAGACATAGCTTAGGTTAGTATACGTACTGGATGATTAGTGGTTTAGACTCTACGAAAGCAGAGACTAAATCATTTAATTAATTCGTAGTTTAGACTATACTAAATAATATTTATAGTATTGTAAACACATTTTCGGAAAAGATTAGTATACGTACATAAATGGCCGTTGTCGACTGTCCTATTTATCTCTGAGTAATCTGATTTCACGTTTCTACTTGTCTGACTGTATTTTTGTATATATACTCGTATTTATATAATATTAATCAATGGTGATTAATTATGTATAGAAACTCGCACACACTTTAGCATTTATTATAATAGGAGTATCGGAGACACCGGATTTGCGATAGTAGTATGCAATTAGATAAATAATAATAATATTCTAAGGTAAAGTAATAAAAATACAATAGTTACATGATTATGCGCTGTTTTGCCTTTATGTTTTATTTTATTAGAGCAGTAAAGACTTTTTTCTTATGAGAAATAGGTAAATCATGACATTATCACCCGAAGTTTTTCTTGCCAACCATAACAAATTAGTGCATGGTTGTCGTGGTAAATGAAATTAAATAGTCTAATTTTCGACGAAGTCGCGGTAACTAATGTATGAATGTTTATTTTTTTTAAAACAATTTACAGCCTATATCTCCCGCGGTTGGCTGCCTACTATTCTAGAGTACAAATAATTATATGTGCGATATTGCGATCTTTATAAAAATATTTAAATTATTGTTATATGTTACTAAGTATACTGTATTAGCCGGATAGTGTACGGCTGAACACAAAGGGGGAGGGGTTACCATTATCCCTAGGCTTGGTACTTGGCAGACATCTTGGGGATCCCAGTGTAACATGACAGTTCTTTCAGATGGCGTTCAATTATGATAAAACAATATTATAATAAATTAGTAACACACTGATTCGTATTTTTTTAGGATATGCCTGATACATGATATATTATTTTTTACATAATCACTACATTGAAATTGGTAAATTTTGCAACGTTCTCAGTATATCCTTTATTCCAGTATTTTTGAAGCAGTGATGGCTCAGTGGCATTGGCTATGGACTGGCGCGCAGCAGGTCCCTGGTTCGAATCCCGCCACGGGCTTGAACTTTACCACATAGTGGAAGGGCATTTTGCGAATGCCCGCCTGGCTAGTTATCACCCTCAAGTAGAAAAATCTGTCGCCAAGCACCTAACGGTAGGTTCCGGTAGCTGTCCTTGAGAGCCAGTAATTCTAGGTTAAACCTGCTAAACATCATCACTTACTGTCAGGTGAGATTGTGGTCAAAAACTTACCTATCAGCAATAAACAAAAAAAAACTTGTTTGTAAGTGTATCATAAGTTACTATAATTTATTCAAAATATTACTTATACTTATACTAGTTATATATAAACTAGTATATAAACTTTAAAAATTTTTTACAACTTATACTTTACAAATCTACCCGTTGAAGTTTATTCATTAGGTTGTTTTCATACAAATTAAAGACAGAAATATTCACAATGAGGTCGATTTAAACAACAGCGTGTTTAATTCCGTAACCGGATGGATATCTGAACCGTTGATGTGAACTTTTGACGCAACTATGGGAAACAAGCCATGGTGTGCAAAGTAACATGGTACACCTCATTACACCCTTCAAATGGGCTTGTTCTTTCGCAATGGTAGCGTGAATTTGGTTTTGTAATATTTTTGTAACTCATATCCGAGTTTTAATGATTTGAGCGATGATTTGAAGAGAATATATTTTTAAATCGCGGAATCCAATCACGGAAGTTTTTTAATAAAAATAAGCATAATGTATTTAATGTTATCTAGCTCTACAATGCCAGGCATACAGAATTCATAGGATCACAAAATAAGACTGAATGTGAACCTTTGAATTATAGCCAATGCAATTCGAGCCATATATAAAATGGGTCCTAGGGAATCTCTGAGGGATCTTTTTAAGGAAATTGATATTTTAACTTTACCAAGTCTGTATATATTTGAAAATATTATGTATGTTCGTAAAAATTTTAGTAAATTTAAATTAAACAGTGACAATCACAATTACAATACTAGGAATAAAGATAAAATAGCGGTGCCAGGTTTTAGATTAGCAAAGACAAATAAAAAATCCTTCTTAGGTAATTGTGTACGGTTTTATAATAAAGTTCTCTAACATATTGCAACGCTCACATAAGGGAAATTCAAGTTGCACGTGAAAAACCTATTGATTAAAAAATCCTACTACACAGTTTCTGATTACTTAAACGACAAAAATGCCTGGACAATTCCGCCTCTGCCAAGCTATTGCTTGTCACCTACATAATTGAAACAAATATTGTAATAATTTGATATTCTTAAGAGCGTCGTAGACGCCTAAATTGAATAAATGATTTTGACTCTGACTATTAGCCCAGTATTATAGCATTCTTCCGTGGAATGCCGGGCTAAAATGTCACCCCATGTCTTCCCGTTGTTTTCGTAAGAGCCAACTAAGGGAAAAATACCGGAAGGTGGGCAGCAACGCTTTCTGAGGAACTACTATCTTATACTGCGATCCCCAAGACGCATGTCAAGCGTGGATATTATGGCATACCCCCTTAATGGCTCATATACCCAATTACATTATAGCACTAGCAGAGGTTACCTCTAAGTTTGTGTGATAAATAATTTGAAAAACATTATTGCTCATATCTAGATAGTTTTCAACAAAAATCAATAAATAACGATAAATTTTATTATTATTGATTTTACAACAAAATCACTTGCTTTTCTTATTATGATGTAGTAATAAGTGTAAGAACTTTGAGTGTTGAGTCATTTTGCTTAAAGATGATACTAAGTAGTACTAAGTATTTTTCTTCCAAACTTATACCTAATTCAAGTGAAGACTTCTATAAATGGACATATAATTTTTAACTTTGTTTTTTTAACGGCGGTATGCCTTTTTTAACAAAATACTACGAACTATATACAACACTACAGCTACTACAATAAAAGCATTTAGATCCCTGTAAGTCAGAGGCACTTAATTATTTTTATTATTTTTAACCAATATTTTAACCAATTACATTTTGATGTCGATATGTATGATCTCTAAATAAATATCTCAACAATCACTTAATTTTACTACCATGATGAACGTGTTCCGTTCTCTTTGTTCATTTCACATATTCATTAAATTTTACTGCTCCCAAATTCAATGAATTCTAATTTTACTCGTCAAACCAATCGACTCATATAAAAAAAACACATTAAAAGTTAAGACTGTAATAGGCCTTGACATTTTAAAATAACGAGTCTAAACGTGTGATGAATAAATGCATCGATTTATAAAATAATAGGTGTGGGTCAAAGGTCTGACAGCTTAGAATATTCAAAGTTTAGGATTTTATGTAAACAAGTCGGCATCCGGTTAGATAAACCGAAGCATATTATTAGTTGTCATGGAGACATTTTACTGCTTTCGGTTCAAGGCCAATTTTTATTGAGTATATCATTAAGAAGAATCTAAAAACGTGTTATAAAAATATATTTGAAGCTACAACGTGACGTATGTGTTTCCCCGTGACCAGTTCTAGACTTGTTCGAATTATTCTTCAAATTTAAAGAAATTTCAGTTATTTTTTATACTGATTATTAATTTTACTGTAGGTAACAATTACTTTTTATTAATCATGGTTGATTAACTATTATATGTTGTACAAATTTCCCAACTTTATTATAGTTGTCTGTAAGATATCATATTTATTTTTAAGTTTAGTAGTCTCCTGTGTAGTGCCAGGCTAGAATGTCATCTCCTCATCTCCACCCATGGGTGTCGTAAGAGGTGACTAGGGATGAAATTCCGAAACGTGGGCGGCAGCGCCTTCTAAGAAACTGCTATCTTAAATGCGATCCCCAATACGTAAGCCAACCTTGAGGATTATGGCAAATACCCTCTATGCTGTGTTTAGCAATGAACAATCATACTGTACAGTACAGGTCCTTTTTATACTGTGGTACAGTACGCAGTGGCTTAGAATACGTTACTGAGTATTTACTGATATTTAATAATTCCTGTCTTGTATTTACTAAAGTTGAAATTTCCTTGCTATCGCTGACTTACCGACTTTACCGGTCACCATAATATAGGCATACGTAAAACATGAAGGACGTATATTGCAAATCAATTGGGTCACATCATTTAACCTCATAATAAGTTATTACCAAAACATACTTCGAGCTAACTTATGTCAAGACCGAACACCTGATTCACGCATTCTTGGCCTTTACCTCAATGGCATTTACACTTTTTAATGGTCGATTAAGTGGCAGTTATGTATTTAGGAGTTAGTATGTTAAGAAGCGTATACAATTTGTGACCAAAATTGCGAAACAGATCAGTCACTTTACCGAGCCTTACAATGTAGAAACCAAAATTCAAGGTGTAAGAACCTAATACTAAAACAAAAAACTCTTGATGCTCACGCAAGTGACTTCATTGTCATCATCTTCGTACCCTTGTCTCACAAATGTAAGGTCTGTACAACTTGATTATTCTAACAATACATATAATCACGCCCGTAGTTCCCGAAGCTCCGCGTACAGGCAGGGGTGTGGAAACACGCACGTTTCGCCGATTAGGTATTGGTTCCATGTAATAGGGGGCGAGCCTAATTGCCATTCACCGGGCACAGTTACAGGGTCATACAAAATGTTTTCTCTAACACACTGGACGAAACACAAGAACATACTCGTATTGTATGAAACCCTGGCAGGGCACTAAGATGGTATACAGCCCTGTCGTGCGTCTAATGTACACAACACCCTACTCACATCTACATGAGAAGTGGCATGCTGCTTTTCCCTTAGTCGCCTCTTACGACGCCCACGGGAAGAAATAGGGAGGTCACATTCTAACCCCGCACCCCCAAACAATACAAAGGAAATATATTAAAAATATACCCTATGCCTTTTGGGTGATCGGGACGTTATAAAACAATTAGGAGCAAACTGTTGCACGGCTAATTTGCAACAAAACATTTTTTTCTTAATCACTTCGTCATTTAATACTGCTACACAAAACACATCTGATTTACATATTTACTACCATGCCATTCGTATTACTTAACGAACTTCATTGGGTATTAAAGAAATAATTACGAAGCAAACCAGGCGTATAAAATTAATATCAAATTACAAAACAGTTTGATCACAATAGCAGTTATGACCGAAACATCATTCACGAGTTCAAACCTCAAGACTAAACACCTGATTCACGCATCCATGGCCTTTACCAGTATGGCATTTACACTTTTTCGTATGCAATGAAGTAGCAATCAGTTTAAATCACTAGTGGCTAACATTTGGTTGTATGTGGCAATATTTTATGATGATGATATTGATTGTTTTACGAGGACTGTGGGAATCGTGAAGTGTTGATGTTTTTATGCAATTTGTGCGAAAATGTTTAAGTGTAGGACGATGTTTAAGGTCTTTATTTATTAGATGATTAATTTTTTATGGTTGGATTGTTGTTATTAGTTAATTTAAGGTTAGGCGTTATTTTTACTGATATTTTACTAATCACCTTATATCAAGGTAATATTCATTATGGGAACAAGAGAGCTGTACTTTGTTTTGATATTTTTTTATGTTATAGTGACGGAACAAGCTCGAGGGACACCTGATGTTTAGCGGACTAACATCTGCCTATAACAGATGCGTTTCATCACAAGTCTCGAATTGCACTGCGCCCGTCACTTTGATACATAGTTATTAAGTCTCATAACGTCAACTCAGAGGTTAGTCATGTGCCTGTAATTTCACTGGCTCTCAATGACAGCTGCCGGAACATACTGTTAGGTGCTTGGTGACAGTTTTTCTACTTGAGGGTGGTCGCTAGCCAGGCGGGTATCAGCAAAATGCCCTTCCACCATACGGTGAAGCTCAAGCCCGTGGCGGGGTTAGAACTATGAACCTGCTAGGCAGTCCATAGCCAATGCCACTGAGCCATCACTGCTTCAAAATTATTTCTTAGTTTAAATTATAAGATAATCTAATATTAATGTTAATATCATTAGTATCATCATCAGCCGAAGGATGTACAACGTTGAACAAAGGCCTGTCTCTCATTTATCTTAAACTCCACGTTCGGCAGGCGTCTTGGGGATCTTCAGAAGGCGTTTCTGCCTTTGGTATTTTTCCTCGTGTCCTACGATTCCTTTGGAAAGATATAGGGTGCAATTCTAGCTCAGCACCCCAACGTACGAAAGTCCGGATAATACAGTAACTAATATCATCTACGAACCGATAGTTGGAAATTAATACAGGCGTCTGCTCCTTACTTAAGAAGTGGGTATTTATTTACCTGAAACAAAATAAAGAAATTATTAGTTTATGACATTTTATTTTCGTAAGTTATGGATAGTAGCAGGTTATAAAAAAGCAGTGGTACGTCGTGGATGGAATAATATTTTTCCTAGGGATATTAATACTTTAGTCAAGTGGCATTAAACCTCAGCCTTAACGACGCTTTGGAATAAAGAGGTCCTCATTTCCCCGGGTCAAATAGTTTTTCTGTAAAATAATATTTTTTCAGTAGCAGTCCGAAGTCTAAAATGTTACTTCGACATGGTGATGGATGAAGAATTAAGTTCTTACCTCTAAAGAATATAGAATAAAACTTTATACTTAGGTATATTTTTACAAGAACGCGTTTGTTTGATCATTAAAAAAGTAAGTAATATATACTAATGATAATAAATTAGCTACGATTTCCATTCAAAAGGGAATGTAAAGTTTACGCGATGAATGTTTACGTGGTATTCAAGACTCGATCTTATAAATCTTGCAGGGTCTTAAAGGGCAGAGTAATTAGTTTAAATGTCTTAATTGGTATCACCTTCTGACATGTCAGCTAAATAATCCAATTACAGAGTGACTCATTAAAATGTTTTGGATTAATTATAATAAGCGTTATACGGTTTGTTCTGTTCATCTCAAGTTGTATTTATTAAATTTAAAGGTTATCCAGTTTTTTGACAGTTGTAGTCAAATTGCATAATATTTGACACAGGACAATATTTGACTGGAATTGATAATGTCGACACAATTTTCCAATAGATGACGTCGCGAGACTTTGAGCAAATATGAAAATGTTTGAGGATATATCAATAAGCATTATACAATAGTCAGGGCCTGAATTTACTTACTATACACTCTAGTGAGTTTCCTGTGACCTGGTGTGCTGGCAAAAACTCGATATTACAATACAGCTAATTAAAAGATATCTACTTTTTAATGTTATAATTAATGATTCATAAATTACGTACATGTAACGAACTTTCAACTATCACCTACTTACGAAGTAGGTAAAGTTGCATCTACGTTAGAAATGCAAATTGATTGCTTCATCTATATAAAATATCTAATACAAAAGCATAGTAGAAAGAGTGGGAAGTAAGTTATCTTCATAGAAACGTACCGCACGCGGCTTGTTTGTGTGCGACATAGTATTTATGCGTCCCGCACGCACACTCTAACACAATATCGACCCGTTTCTCAATGCGCCAGCCGGGGCTAACACCGAACAAGGATCGCGCGTCACGGCTTTTCGGCACCGCTAAATAAACGAAAAAAGTTTGATAATCGCAGGAGAACTTATTGCTGAACTTAGTGCTCGGTTCTTTATATAATTCATCGATTCTTGTTGTCTCTGTTTAGATTACCTACTGAACAGGAAAGGTAAGCAAGTCACTTATTCTAGCATACCTATCATTTTTACATTATGATGAGTGAGATACCTACTTATTTTTTTATTGTATTAGGTAGGTATGCCCCGGGTCGCTCGTCTCTGGCCCCGCAAACACCTAGGTATCGCCTGTCGATCTTTCTTTCATCGTGAGAGGTTTCATCATCGTTTAGGTAACAGCGGCCTCACTAACCCTGAACCCAGACAACGCAAGTAAAAAATGCAACTTCCCGGCCCTTGCCTATTCTAGGAACTGATTTAAAATTTAGCATATACATACATTATAAATAAGTAACAACCCTGAGACAGGCAAGTATGGTAGGTAATTATATCGCGGATTGGGCCGGAGATGGCCTACTTCCTCTCTTTCTACTATGACAAAAGGAACTCACAGGCATAGCATTCCAAACGACAATCGAAGCAACCAAAGAGAAAAAAGAGGTTAGAACGGCTGAAAACCATTGCAGGTAAACAATATGCTTACTTAAGACACTCGTTAGAGTGTCTTAATCGTAAAAATATTATTCTGTAACGTGTTACTCGTGATTTTTGGTTCACTCGCATCGTGAAGAGTCTAGCGCCTTATTTCAGGTGAACATTTTACATAGCTTGGTTTCGGAAAAGTAAATAGGCATACAAGTTATTTGACTTCGGTTTCACACACAGTACAAATAAACAGTGATTTTTGTACCTTGTGTATTTATAGTCTCAGAGCTAGATACACAAATACCCAATGCCTTCCAGGAATTTTCACAAATTGTTATTTTATTACTATTAATTTGATTTGTTTGCCGAATGTTTAATTACAGATAACACGTTTTATTGTTATCTTTGTTTTTATTTTTCCACACAGTAATTTTAATTAATAATGAGGTTAAATTTTTCACCTTATAATTCTGTAATTATTTAATTTTTCTTTATAAAGTTACAGTCTACTTTTAAAAATATAGAGTAATAATAACATACTCGGTATTATATCGGTTTTGGTTGAACAGTGGATTATGATGTTGGGTTGAAATTCACATACACAGTTCAGTATGATTTTCAAAAATAAAATAAATTACTAGTAAATTTTGTCAATTTCGGCTGAAGATCGGGTTTTTGATCTAAAGCACACATTTTGGTGTTAATTAACCAAATAAAAAGTTATGTCTACCAGATTACTAAATCTATTAGTGTGTTAAGGGAATTTTAAAAAAACTATAATGTTTTAAAATATCAAAATGTTACTGTCAATTAAATTCTCATAAAGTATCGTATTTGACATTTGATATTTCTGTAAAATGTTTTAACGGAGTTTACCAAAATTACGTATAAATGAAAATTTTACACTCAAGAAAACTATCTACATGCTTTTAAACTTTGGCAAGATAATATCGAATTTAATGATAGATCACCTTTTACAGGTTCTGAAGAGTGATCATTGGACTCCTACCCATCTCGTGCCACTTCTAAGTCCTTCACTGTTCTGTGGTTCTAACCAACATTGTGAACAATTCCAACTATTTTATGCTATCATCGAGGTTTATCGTTACAATCACAATGCGGGAGCTTACGCGAACAAATGTCAGAATTGAAAGCTACCTATACAACAAATAAAGTAGCAATATAACTTGTAGTTAAAGTATAGCAAGGTGGGTCTATCTATTTATACCTTTCCCTCAATGTAGCTTCAAAGTAGATACCTAGGTACTTCATAAATTCTCCGTAGATTCTTTGTGCTTTACTTGCATAATATACCTATGTATCTCCCTGTAGTATATCTACTTTCTTTACCATTATTTATATTAGTATATATTGTAACGTATCTACCGATGCGCTGGCAATTGTAAATCATATAAAAAATTATACATTGACTGGCAAAATACTCACGTTAGGAATCGAGACGTAGTATCAGACGTAGCTGCACATACGCCCTGATGATGAGCATCTGATATGCTCGAAACCCGGGTCGACGTATTCGATCCCTAACGTGAGTGTTTTGTCGGGTGATTTATAATATTCCAATATGTGAGATGCCCTTACGGATAATATAAATATTTTTTAGTAGTATAACTTTCTAACAGTGTACCTGTGTGTCTGGCAATATTATCCCAAGTCGGAGTCTAAATGAACGGTACTTGCCAACCGCTTTTAAAACAGTTCAAAGGGTATATTAAATAAGTGCGCACAGAAGTACTTTCTTCCACCATAACCGACTACGCGTATACAAGAAGCTTTTGTCTGTTAATTACCATGACTATTCTAATCCGTAATAGCACTTATTTATCAATTATTTAAATAAATTCATCTTTGCACAATAACAAAACCATAACAGAAATTAATCAATATTGTTCAAACAATAATGAATACGAGTACACGCACGGATTTAGTAAGGGAGTAAATCCGTTAAATACCTACACGTGCGCATAAGCTAGATATTCTATTGATTTAGAAGTAGCACAACTCTATATATAGTTTTCTAACAGAAGGTTCACAATTGTTTTACATAAAAAGGGACAAACACGTATATGCTACAGATACACTATCCATTTTTTATGAAAGAAATAACAAAGCTGATTATATTCTAGAGCTACAATTAACGAAATAATTTGAAGTCGCTAATCATGAAAGTGTACATTGCTTAATATTTGATAGAAGCCAATTATCTAGACATTTGTGACGTAACACGTACCTACCTAACTTCAGGCAATATGTATTGCTCATCGATCCTACAATAGGTATGTAATGTTCTTTAGCTCATCGTACACAATAGGTTATGTTTATTATTACAATACTTTATTTCCCACCGTGACAAAGCTTTCACTCTCGTGATCGACTGTTGAGATGATCCATCTACGGCCGATGTTCCGTGATCTATCTAGACATAACTGTGCCTACATTTGTCAGAGTTTCTCTTTTGTATCTAATCATCAACATCTTGAGCATTACGTCTGAAAGGAAGCCAGAAAATGAGATGTTGATGCAATCTCTAATTTAAAAATGTGTCTGATTCCATTATGATTAAGAGTTGATTAAAGCAATAGCTACATGTATTATTATAGAATTAGCATAGTGCATCGAGCGCTGAAAAATATATAAGCTAAAAAAAATGTTGTTGAAATAATAGCTAATTAACTTTATATTTGCAAAAGTAAGAATTAACCCATTCATTTTACAATTTATAATGTTATGTATATTTTGTAATTCTTTTGTTTGCGTTTCCTTTAATTTTGATATGAACCGTAGGACCCGTTTAATATATTATTCATTTATCAACTGGTACTTTAACTGCAGCACAAAAACAATAATATATAATAATTCATATTGAGATCGTTTGATGGAAATCCATGCGCCTGACTGCATTAACATTTCCGAATTACGGCTTTTGCACACCAAAATCGCTAAATGTAGCTGTAGTAGATGTAGCGGTGCAGACCACAACCGTTTTTTTTTGTTTATTTCAAGCCTAATATCTTACTTGATGGTAGGTGATGATCTAGTAAATAAACAGGTTGAACCTATTATAATATTGTATATAAGGTCAATGCACTCACTTTTAAATTATTACATCGATGCATTCAACTTCAAAAACCTTATAATTTTAAGGTAAATCTTCATGTCAATATTGATTGACACTGACGCACGAAAAGATGTCAGCACAACAATAAATTACTTATTTATTACAATCACCTTTTGAAACTACCAAAAAAAACTACGGGTGAAGGACAGTAACATCGTAAAGTGATTCAATATACGATGAGTTAAATAACATGATGATATATGTCGTAAGATTGTAAAATTGTATGTCATAATTATTGTAACTAATAAAACTAGTCCCCGTTTCAATTGTAGTTTTCAACAACAGGGTTTTGGAAATAATAGATTAAGTAAAAAAACATACATATTAAACATATTTGTATGATAATTCATGGTATCAAAATCTTAGCGAAAATCTAAATGAATTTAATAAGAACGTAACAAATTATAAAAGAACAAGTCAAGTGTGAGTCAATCCTCGCTCTTTGAAGGTTCGGTAATGCAACAGTCCGTAAAGTAAAAAAAATCTTTGATGGTTTGATCACTGCTTCAAAACAGTATCATATTTTCAATATTTGTTGATGGAATATGGAACATATTTAATATGACCATGAATGGAACATGAATTATAAACCAATGATGGCCAAGCGGTAATAGCTATGGACTGCCATGCCGCAGGTCCATGGTTCAATCCCCACCCGGAGTTCACCGCTTGGTGGAATGGCATTTAGTGAATGCTCGCCTGATTAGCTGCCTACCTCAAGTAGAAAATCTGTCGCCAAGCACCTAATAGTGTATTCCGGCAGCAATCCTTGAGAGCCAGAAAAAATACAGGCATATAAGACTTAACAACTGGATGAAATGCATCTGTTGTTAGCAGAGGTTAGAAACTAGCCTAACATCAATTGGGCCTCGTGTTTGTTCCATCACATTCAAATAAAAAAAAACATAATATACCAAAATTTCAGATTGTTTACAAATATATTTTGTAGATAGACCCCTTAATATAGACCAATATTCATATACACTACTACATTCTACGCAAAGCATCATAATTTCTGGTTTGGAATTCTTTCCGCTTACGAGTCAGAGATCCATGAAATACGGACGGATACTCAGCAGAGTCACATTGATACGGATCTGTTTTGCTCATCAGGAAACGAACCCTAAAAATAACGTCGGCGAATCTAAGCTGGAAATGTAGACGTAAAATACCTTGTTTTAATTATTCCTTGTTTAATTTAACCAGTAATTTATTCTAGATATTGAGTTAGTTATTCTTAATTTAAATATTATTTTAATAATCTAGGAAGAACAAAAATGTCGATGACTTGATTTATCAGCCAACTTAGGTATCTAGAAAAATTAAATGGTAATCACATTCATGAATATCAAAATACTTATGAATGTGATAAGCATTTAGTTTTTCCTCTTCACTAACTGAAATATGTCTGATTAAATTAAGTATGAGTCAGGTGTTGTTCTTTTAGGGTATTGTATTGTGTGATCTTTTAGGGTTTCATTAGCTTTGCAACAGCCTATTTGTTGTAAGTGTTTTTTTTTTATTTTGATTACAGTTTTAAAACAACATTATAAACTTGCATTTTCAGTATTTGTTGCTTATTTAAAAAATAAGTTACTTATGGTTCCCAACTAGTTTACTTTTAGAGATGTATACTCCGGTACAAAAATGTTAAAATTTGTATAACTTCCCCTCCCATATTTTTCATTTTAGTACATAAAAAAACAGTCTGATTACTTATCTTTTTTTATGAGATAGGACGACAAACGAACAGGCCACTCACATGGTTTTAAAGATCAGCGTCACCCACGAATATCCGTAATCCTAGAGGTCTCGAGGATGCGTTTTGAGGAAGGAATATGTACTCTTTTAAGGCTCATAAGTCGTATCGATTTGGAAACATCTCAAATGGCAGCTCGTTCCACATTGTCGCGGATTTGTCTGGACTCTATCTACGGAGCTCAATATAGTAACCCCACATACTGGATCCAAAAAAATATTTATTCCTGCCTCCTCATGTGTTGGAGTAACCCTGAAAAATTTATATTGAGTGCCCTATATTCATCTTTGGGTCTGGTTGGTTATTGTTTTACAGAAGGTATCAAAGTTTCAGGTTTGTGTCTCATTCATCATCATTTTACGAGTTACAGAACTGTGACATACGTACTGTCGGGACAGACAGGCACCGGAGTCTCATATTTTAACCCGCTTCCAAAAAAGAGGTAAAAGAAGGATGCTCTCAATTCGACACATATATATTTTTTTTATTTATGACCACGCATAGCTTTGTACGGTATAGTAAATTTGTTTTTGATGGTGGAATGGTAACTTTAGTACTTTCGGGACTTAAACTCATAATTATAAGTATTTAACGGGACTTCATCAAATGCGGGTAGTTGGAGAAAATACCTGCCCTTCAAGACGTTGACACCCGCCTCGTGACCACGATCAATGGAATTAAGTCCAAATTTCGAGGTGAATATACATACATGTGTTATCGCAATTTAGTCCCGTTAAATACTAATAATTATTTTTTTTATTGAAAAGGAAAAACCTCTGAGGTAGTTCCATATAAATTTCATCAAAGTCGGTTAAGTTGTTTTTAAGTTACACTCAACTAACTGAAAAATGCTTGACATACCAAGAATGCTTGGTAGTTGCAAGTTTTGTCGATGGTGATCATTAGTGTAGGTGTATTGATAATCGATTGTTTAACCAATAATTATCACTAAAATGCATGAAAAATATTTTTAACAAAAAATGGTACCAACTTCGAACACTGAAAAGTATTAAATTGCTTGTTAAAGTCGGACCATGTAAACGCGATCTCGGAGTGCTTTGAATCAGCATGAATCAGCAGCAGCCGACTTTAACAAGTTATTTAATACTTTTCAATGTTAAAAGTCGGTTCCATTTTACATTTACTACTATCCAGATTAAAAAAAATATTACAATGAAAAATATATTATTACGAACACACATGAATTAATATCACCTTCATAAAAGTCATAACTTCAATTCCATTAGTTGCCTCCAATATATTTTATTGAGGTTTTTCCAAGCGACCATGAGAAACTTACAACTTTATTACACTTAGCGCCTCCGAACATTATATACATGATAATCGTTTTTTTTTCTAAGTCAAGATGAAGTGTTTACTGGTTGGTCGAAAGAGTTAACGGATGTCCATTTGTTTATAGAACGGCATACAAAGGTCAAATGTCGTGCTAACAAATATGACATTTTATCATCCGTAAATATTATATCTTATTTTATGTGACAGACAGATTACTACTGTAATACATTTAATAATCATCAATATAGATGAGATTGACACTTTTGCATGTTTTTATTAATTAACATATGTTTAAATAATTGATTTTCTTTGGAAGCAGATGTCGAACATTTCATTTTATCCACCCATAAGTTTATTTCTAGCGTGTAAAACTACGTTTTATTCATTAGTGCAAATCTGAAGGCACAACATTTTGTTACTGGTGTTGTTATTGCTTATTGAGGAAAACCTTTTTAACATATGTTGTTAGTTTTCATTTCACTACTAGTAACGAGTTTATGAAATGGGAAGGACTTTTGAGATCCCTAAAAGTTAAAATTTAATACCGATATATAGCTGCGGATTCTAATTCCAACAATCATAGCTTGATAGCCGAGCGGTAAGATTATATACACTGCCGTGCCGCAAGTCCATGGTTCGATTTCCATCGCCGCGCCAGCTTGAGCTTTAGCACATGGTGGAAAGGCATTGAGTGAATGCTCGCCTGGCTAGCTATCATCCTCAAGTATAAAATCAGTGGCCAAGCACTAATAGTGTGTTCCGGCAGCAGTCTTGAGAGCCAGTAACATTAAAGGCACATGAGTCTCAAGAATTGTATGGCTCAGGGTGAAGGGAGCAGTGCAGTTCGTCACTCGTGACGAAATGCATCTGTTATGGGCAGAGGTTACTGTTTAAAATTAGGTGTACCTGTATGTCATAAACAAACATGGACTCAATCTTAACATCGTATTTCATTCTCTAACGACTAATATTGTATGCCAGCAGCTGTTTCAAAAATCCAGGTCCTACTATTCAACCCACCCTGCGATTATCTTAAACGACATCATCCCTTACACACAACTGCTGGAGTTGATATAGCGGCTAAAAATTAAAAAGCAGTTTAAAATTTAAAATTCAGGGCTATGGCAATAAAGACATTTCATATCAATGTCATATCCATTATTTATTGTGTCAGATATTCTAAGTAATCCTTTTAGATACGTCCTCGGAAGCTGTTTGCCGACCACTGACCACCAAGTGTTTACATTACTACTTGAGCTGTTTGACATCGGTTAACATTACCCGTGAATTTTGAAAGAGTCTCTAGTCTTCTAAATGTTGCGAAATATACTGCTGATGCGTTGAACAAATTAATTTATGTAAATATTGTGTAAAATGTTAGTAGGCGGTACTCTTTGCACACATTTATGTACACTTTTTCATATATAGCTCTGGTGTTTATCAGTCTAAATTATTATTATCCAAATTATGACAGATGCAAATCTGTGACCTTTATGAAATTTTGGGTAAATATCAGAAGCGACCTTTCGGTGTGATTTGTAGTGAATATAATTAATTTGTATTTTAATTGGTTCTTGATACATTTTATTGCATAAAATTAATACGAATAATAACCTCTACTTCGTCATGCCTTTATAACTCTGATGGAGTTCATAGAGCTCTCTTAACATTTTCCATCCGCAAAACATATTCCGGTCCAATATCATAAGACATGATGTATTTACATCTACATGACACAAGCTCTCCGTACCGCTACTAAAAAATTCTTTGTCAGAGAAAGACAATAACTGTGTGACGTGGATTCCGAATCCGGTGCCGAGATTATATAATCTTCAGCTTCTTTTTCAAGCAACGCGGTAGGCAAATTCTTTTATTTAAATTTAACTATTATTGATATTATCGTTTAGTGACTTTTAATATAGGAATAATTTTTTTCCGGTCTTTATTATAATTTCCAAGGCATGCATGCTAAGTAAGACGTTATCAGAATGTCATTATCGCATCAGGCAAAGTATCAGTTTCAAGCTGTTGCACAACTCATAACCGATTCTAATATCCTAATCAGTATAATATATGAATATTGTCAACTTGTTACATGAGTAATTTTGTTTTGTATTTTTGGAACATCGATCTATTTCTTCCTGTTTGTATCACACATGACATATAAATGATGTCAGAAAAAAAATTATTCTTCTTACACTGCGCTATTTTCTCATTCCTTGCTCTACACCTTTCGGTCTTCAGGCAGACCATCTACTCTTTCTTCGGACTTCTCGACTCAGCTTTTAAGTCCTTCCAGATTTTAATCAAAATTCTTCCAGCTTATACTCTTTGCTCAATTTAATTCATCCTTATGACATGCTCATACCCATTACTATGCACTTTTCTGTCACGAGCATTATTTATATGGTTCTCTTGTTAAATAATTTCCTAATCATTTCAATTATAGTTACAAAACATATCAATAATAGCGTTCGCATATCTTCTATATGGAATATTTTTTATCCACCTCTTTCGTGAAGAAACATTTCACAATATTTAAGCATGTTTATGTAAAGTTTTTTTTTTCAGTGTCATTAGTTAGATACCTATTTGGCAAGACGCACAAAATGATTCTGACAAGGTTGATTAGCAAGATTCTGTGAGGGTGGCATGACACTGGTGCATTTTTACTAATACGACATTGATAAAAAAAAAAGATGTATTCATCAAATGTTAAATAGAATCTGATTATTTCATTCACATAAATGTTACGGGTAACGCCGGAAAAAATAATTAAAGAATGGATAAAAAACATTGTAAGAGAAAGTTTAATTAAATAATGGAAATATGAGACAAATGCCTAATGGCAATCGACAGAGAAATTGGATTGAACTTGGATATATATATTTGACCAACACGATGACGATGAAATTGTGCGTTGAAAAACGTTGTATATTTCTTGCTCTTTAAACAACCATTGTTAATTGTCCCAAGCATTAATTAGTTCAAAATAACAAAATAAGTGTGAATTGAATAATAAACCAAGTGTGAATAAAATAACAAACCACTTGGATTATAGTTGCCAAAAATCATAAACTGTGTAATACAAATTGTTATGTATAACTTCACACAACTAAGCATCGGTTGTAAACAATGAATAACACAAGTCAAAGTTGTAAAGTTGTAAAACTTACAACACCAATGAATAACTGTATTTAGCCAAGACGCGACATGATATTTCACAAAATTATGTTTCGTGTGATGACTACGCTTGAACAGCTTAAGTTGTTTCACAAAATTATGTTATTACAAAGTTTCAAAGGACTGTGTACTCTTGAAGCAAGTCTCAGTATTTTACAAAACGCGTAATTACCATATTCAAAATTCCTAATAACAGAGTCGTCGATTTTACAATTTGAAATCAATGGAGCAACGACTGTGTTAACATTACGTATTGTTTCACTGTTGTTTAAATTTGGTTTGTCGCGATTCTAAATAATATATATACGTTAAAATGTTTAATGGGTATCCTACTGTTATTCTTTATTTATTACAAAATACCAGATCAAAAGAAATATTAGGTAGACCTGTGCATTGCTTCACTATTTTTATTTATATAACTGTTATATTAATAATTCTGTAGTGCAAACCAACCGATGAGAAAATATATATTTAAAAATGCAACTGTTCAGTAGGTTACTACTGATTACACGTGTGAAAATGTTATACAATTTTAATTATTATACCTAAACGCACGGCTATTTACAAATTAATAGAATGTGTGAAACATTAATATCATGAAATGGACATAATTTTAACATTTACAAAACTATAATTAATTATGTATTGTTGTGTTATTTCGTAATTAGCTCAAGTTCTCAAAAAGGTTGTCTGATTGTTAATTCAATTTTATCTATATGAAATTAATATTATAAAGAGGAAAGATTTGTATTTTTGTATGTAACGAATAAACTCAAAAACTACTGTACCGATTTGAAAAATTCTTTCAACATTAGAATTCTACGTTATCTTTGATGAACATAGGCTTTAGATTATTTTCAAATCTAACGGATCCGTATGAAAACTTCGATAATGTAACGCAACGTGTGAAAACCGATAATCGTTATATCGCGTACGCTGCGGAAATTGTTGACAATAGAGCAAAGTGATACTACAATTATATAGAAGACATCAATATCTACAAATAATAATTACTCTTTAATAACTCTTTATTTAATTCCGGACGTTTTTGTAATAATTTTTTTATTACAAAAAAGTCCGGAATATGTCTAACTATTACAGTTATGTCACAATAACTACTTTTTATATGTCTCTATTTATAATTTATGTCAAATATAAAAATTATAAATAGAAACACATAGAAAGTTAACGCATAAAAGAAACGCTAGTTGTAGTCTTAATTTAAAATAATTGTAATTCTTTATAAAACAAGAACCGGTCTTTTGTTGCGTTTAAAAATATATAGTACACCAACATAACCAATATTACTATGTTTAAATTAAAAAAAAAATTGATAAATCATACCAAATTTGTAACAATAACTAAGTGAAGTATTTTATGACAGTATAACAAATTTGGTTAATACTTGGCGATAAACAAATATTGATTTAGCTCAGAGTTAGGTAGTCTATATTGTTTTACAGTTTCGTAGCTAGCTCCGGGAGCTACGTGAAAGCATAGCGAAATATATACACGATATATAACAATACTTGTTTTGGTAACATTGCAATACAATAATTAAATCGTATAAATACACAATAGTTTAAAACATAGAATGAAGCAATACTTTACTTTCGCTTTTAGCAAGCACGTTTGACGACTGTGACGAATCTCTTCAAGGAAGGCATTTTGTTTCTAGCCGATTGTTCACAAATTGGGATGAGGCTGTACAGAATCGGTTACGGATACCATTATTGGATTTTTGTGAGACCAAAAGACCTACCACACATGAAATTGGTTTCTCATTTCTGTTACTGAATGAGCACAACTTTTTATTTGAGTTTTTTATAAGTATTCGCCACATACAATCTTCTCAAACGTCATTCAAATTAGGTGCAATGAGGAAATTTGTCGTTGTATTATACGAGTACATATATAGTTGTTTTTTTTACTTTCGGAATTTGAAGTTGAAAGATCATAGATGATGAATCAATACATATTTTATCTCGTGAAAGTACTGACATGAAATGGTAATATAAAGCAACTAGAGTTACTTGAAACAGGTATGTCATGATATGTATCGCATTATATAACATCACGGGCTACATTGGAAATTGTAGAAATGATGACTTCATTTGAAAATAAACTGTTCCTGATCCGCACAACAACGGAACATTCCTATTAAAATAATAAAGAGTCAAGAGTGCGTGTGTATAATAACTTCTAATTGCACTTTCGTTGGCCTAGCACCAGAAAGTAAAATGAATAAATGTTTTACTAAGCAGCTTTGTAACGGACAACGCGTTTTATGGGTTGTGCCGTGATACTGGTTCTTTAATTATTAGCGGTGAACTCTTGCTCTTCTATAAGAATCAACTTAATTATTCAACTTTATTGTGAATGTTATAGTTATAAACCATTGCTTTATCAATTGGGTAATATCATAGAGTAATATTAGAAATTAGTATTCGACTTTGAGTCTCCGTTAGGGTACTTCTTCATGCGTAAGATATTACACCAATTTTGACACAATAAGGAACAAGATCCTGTAGGCTGAAATCGGACAATGGATACATTTTTATCCCGATTCCCCATTAAAACACTATATAAACAACTTCTACGAAGACGGAGTTGCGGGTAGGTCGAAAAAGTAAAATATATTAGATAACTACGCATAGCAACTCACATATAGAATATTTTGAAGCAAGTTTCATTTTTTATTTTCATCGCTTTCCACTAGGTAGGACTGCAATCACATGGAAGCCCATGAATACACTTTTGTTACAAAATTACAATGCGAAAAAAATTATAGTTATGTGAGGACTATAATATTTTCTTTGTTGTAATTTTGTAATGTAATACGCGTCATTGCAAAAAGAATGCATGATGGTAAGGCATTTTGCGAATGCCCGCCTGCCAAGCTATCAAAGTAGAAAATCTGTTGCCAGGTACCTGAAGGTGTATTCCGGCAGCTGTTCTTGTGAGCGAGTAATTCTAGGTTAGCCTGAACAACATCTTCGCCCACATCATCACTAAAGGGCTATAAGGCTTAAAAAAAAAGTTTTGTTCTTGTCAAAAAAACATAGTAGTTAATGTTGTTCACGAATATATTGTGCATTTAGTTTTCCATTTTTATGCCATTACAAATAAGAAATCTCAACCAGGAGTAAGGCCACGCGCCGGCGTATTTATAATGCCAAATATGTCTTCATAATACGTGGTGGAACGCCATTGCCGATCTCCGTTTGCTTTAAGTAATCACTGTGCTTACATTAATCATACAAGAATAATTTGCAGCTTTGATTTTGAAAATTATTGATTCGGTAAATAGCCGTGGGTTATTTAAACATGTCAACGTTTCCGGTATAGTCTTGAGGCTAAGTTCGTTATGTCATGCGCCGGCGCAGTTTCAACAGACGTTTCGATAGACAAATGACTCATTGTGGAAATTTCAAAGAATGGTTAACTTTTTGGAGAATTTAGGGTAATGAAGATTCTTTGGTTTTATGTTTTGAGATGGTTTTGTCATTGAAAAGCTTCGTATATATTAAATACCATGTCGCAATAAATAGTTATCGTTTACCGTAGCGGAGAAAAATGTTTTTCTTCAAACTTAATGTGTATTTTGAAATATGATCTTTAGTACCACACAGCTCATTACTGCTACACAGATAAGCATATAGCTGCCACACCAGCATTATAACTAAATAGCTTAACCTAAGCTGTAGTAGGTAAAATAAGACAAATTATCTATGATGAATAGGGAATATTAATCTTGATTATTACCAAATATGTGGAGGTTGAATGCGATTATGATGAAGATTCACAATCATTTACAATTATCGTGTTCAACTATTTACAACACTCGTCGATTATATGATTTCGAAGCAATGATAGCCGAGCGGTTTTAGCTATGGACTGCGGTACCGCAGGTCCATGGTTCGAATCCCGCCGGCTTGAGCTTCACCGCCTGGTGGAAGGGCATTTTGCGACTGCTCACCTGGCTTGCTACCACCATCAAGGAGAAAATCTGTCGCCAAGCACCTAACAGTGTGTTACTACTACTAGGCTACTTCTATGTAAATGTGTACTTCGGAATGATTTATGTGCGGCTATTATATTTTGAATGTGTTAACGAACATATTTATTTACGATAGATTGTAACACAAAATTAACACACAAATTAGAAATTATAAGGAAATGGTATGTATGAAAATGCAACAATAGGTGCACATTAGTTAAATGCTGCCCGCCATACGCCATAAATTAAGATGGCGGGTTGCATTAAATTGAACAGAAATTGAGCTGAGATGGTTCTCAGCATATGCTAGTTATAAACCGGAGCTGGACTTGCAACAGACTCAGTGTGTGATGTCACCGGAAGGAAAAGACGTTCTGCTTCGGTTCCCAAAGGTGATAAAAAATTATGCCACAAAATTTCAGTACTTATTAAAATCATGAATGACAAAATAAAAACATACCTCAAAAAGGTTTTTTTTACTACGTCGTTTATGTATTTAGAGCAGACATATTGTACCCTGCATAAATGGAATAAGGATAAGAAGATGATAAAACACTTGCTCTTTTAACTTATTGATTTTTCTATTTACAAATTGTAAAATGACGTAACACCAAGTGGCACAAGTTCAGTTATTGCCATAATAGTTTACTGTCATTTGTGAAACAACTCTATCGCAATAACATTTTACAGTAACTTAGAGAACTATAAAGGGCTAAGACAACTTTTGACAGATATGGTTCCTCAAGGCTAAGTTAAATACAGATGCTTCTACAAACACTTGCGGAGGTGTGTGGTGTGAAATAACCCCGCAAATGATTATGTGTGAAGTGTGACCAACAAAAAGATGACACTTTTTTATAAAATACTTGTTAGCGTCCACGGGTTCACTTGCGTACAGTTAAGTTTATTTATATGTTACGCTTCCTCAGAAATGCGCAGGTGAATCTGATCATAAAATACCCTATATATAATATCGTTTATATTATTTTTATGGCAGAGCAAATTTTGAAGCAGTGATGGCTCAGTGGCATTGGCCATGGACTGCCGCGCATCAGGTCCATGGTTCGAATCCCGCCGCGGGCGTGAGGTTCACCGCATGGTGGAAGGGCATTTTGTGAGTGCCCGCCTGGCTAGCGATCTGCTGCAAAGCGCCTAACGGTGTGTTGTTCCGGCAGCGGTCCTTGAGAGCCAGTGAAATTACAGGCACATAAGACTTAACAACTATGTCTCAAAGTGACGGGCGCAGTGCAATTCATGACTTGTGATGAAATGAATCTGTTATAGGCAGAGGTACGCTTAACATCAGGTGGGCCTCGAGCTTGATCCGTCACAGTAACATTACCTACACCAATATAAAAAATACAAATATATTTATTTAAAGTAATATTTTAACAGCATCTTTAACAAACGATTTTTTGATTTATTCCTGATAGCCTTTGACCTATCTCACTTGATGGTAAGTGATGATGTGGTCGAAGATATTGTTTTTATATAAAATCACAAAGTTATATGAAACTATTGCGAATAAGGCTATAAGTCTTTTCAAATAAAATAATTATGCTATCAATGTTTTTTTAATATGCATGATTACGCTTTCTAAACAAATATACTAGTTGATAATCTGTCGATAAGGAAGAACAATTGCTGCATTTACTGGTAACATTTTTAGTACCTAAGTAACTACTACTAAATCATACCCGCCCTTTTTTAATCCCAAATCTAACGTTAATGTTGGCTGTACTTTAACATCTCGTAAGTCGCAAGAATATAGCCACATAGCTAATAGTCCAGTTTAAGTGGTGACATACTCGTACCTATAGGCACGTACGTATAAACTATTCAGTGATTTCCAAATGCAAACATTTGTTTTATCTGTTATGCGGCCGCTTAGAAACTTTTTTCTCAAAGATATCTCATCTAAAGAGGTATTGCGAAGATTCCACGTCCGTGTTCTTAGAACGACCGGTTACACAGTTCCTGACAGACAGGTATTGCATAAAACACTCATTTTGTATAGTTGTACAAAGTTAACTTGACAGCTGAAGAAGGCGCTTTTGGCAAAGGAATCTAATCAACATTTACATACACACATACATAAAATCACGCCTCTTTCCCGTAGGGGTAGGCAGAGACCACGGATTTTCTATTAGATACAGATATAATAGAACCAATACTTGCTAATTGCATTACATTTAAATGAGATTTTTCGTTTTACCGTTGGGACCAAGTGCCCGTCTTATTTTAAAAGAGAATGCTGGCAACATTTTGAGGCCGTTGCCCATTGACATATTTTGACTGGCTTTAGTTTCATAATAAGAAGTGTCTCTTAGCTTAAGGTTTTCTTGTATTTAGTGTTTAATTTATACACAAATGTTTTTATATGTTAATACACAACTTTTTAGTTACTTTTTCGACTATCTGCATAAATAACTTTGTGACTTTGTTTATGGTCCACCGCAGAATAACGTCCAAAATTAACATTGAGATGAGCTGTGACTTCAAGGTCATAATAAAAATATCGATTTAAATTTAAATCAGCTTCATTCATCCGGACGCTGAGGTCATGGTTTTATTTGTGACCTTTATAAAAACCAGGTAATTTGTTAAGTGTTTTTAGTTTGTACTTTGTAATTTTTTTATATTAATATTTATTGTTTTTATAAAAAAAGATGATGGTATATTGATATAACCAGTAAGCATAGAGAGATAAGTGACAAACGCGGACATGATTATATCAAGTAAATAATACACAAGTTAAATGTATTTAATTGATATTTTATAGTTGTACATTGAAGTGAAATAATTTATTTACTTCCTTGAAAAGACTGGTTCAGACCACTTTATAAATCTGAAGTTCTGAGTTCGATCCCAGTGTTCAAAAGATTTTGGGTTTGCTTTGACAAAGAAATTCTGCAGTCCGGAGCCTAGAACTGCGTCCGGTGGACAACGGTAAACTCTCCACATAGACCTTACCTAAAGAATTCTGGCGAAACGTGAGTGTATATGGATGCATCTCTGCCTACCCTTTCGGGAAATACAAGTCAGATGAAATGTAAAAAAACTCTTATGTGAAAAACATTAAAATATTTTTTAAAACATCCGGCCCGTAAAACCTTGGGGTTCGTGTTCGAATCCTTTAAAATCGATGCCCTAAAAATTTGTATGTGAGCATGTGCATGATGTTCGCTTAACACGCTATAGTGCTCGAAGTCTTAATTAGAAATATAAGTCAAATACTTCAGATATCTTCCTTTAATTTGTTCTACATTTGTAAAGATTTCTATCACATCTACAAAAATGAATTCCGAGAAAAATACCTTAACGTATTAAGCTGATTTGTCGAAATGTAGTCGCGTTATGTATTCACATTTTTGGGTTAGCGTGCTATCCAAAAATAGAACCAAGAGTTACTTCAAATTAACCAATGAAACCATAACCCAAATTATAAAATTCACGCCAGTTTCGGAAACACACAATAGCCTATTTGTAAACTATCTTGTATCTTGCGAATACTACAAAGTAACAAATCCATTCGCCGGCAAGCGTGGGAGCCAAAATTCTAATTCTTTAAAAACAGCAGTTATATTAGTTGCTTAATCATATCGTTATTAAGAGTTAAAAATAACGTAAATCATTAGAGATGGCCACGATCGTGGATGTATGCTGTTAGAAGGCCAGTATAGCCTGCATATTACTGTATAGCACACGACTAGTGATTTGGCATAAAAATACCCTGATAATCACGTTATTTCTTTTTAAATATGTGTATAACATTTTGAAAATATAGATATGCTCTATCCCTAGTGCAAACACTTTTCCTACCGCCGGCCGCTGACAAGAAAGCGAGTAACTATCAACTATTTTCTCGCACAAAAAACGTACAATTGAAGTAATTCCATCAATCAAACAGTTCTCTATACTAATACTTCATCGCTAAATGCTCACACTCCTGTCGTGAACTATCTCTCTTCAATAGTTTGTCGCAGTGACAATAGCTATCGAAGATTAAACTAGCTCAGCGATGACCGCTTGGTGGTAAAAACTCGCTGACAGATTCTCGTTTGGTACTGATACGCATAGAAGTAGGCCGCCCCGAGCGAGACTAAACTTTTCGAACTACACACTCGTAACTCGCTGCTCAGCATTTCTGGTTTCTAGGTCTATTTGCTTCTTACTCATCGCCGGCGTTGGGACAAGATTGGATCGTAAGGAAGCCCATCGCTGTTAGGTACTTTTTAACTTAAGACAATAATACTGCTATGCTGAGACAATAATGGATGATGCGAGAAATAAAATTACATAATTTCATAAACAGATTTTTATAATTTTATTCCAATAACATATAAAAACGATATCATCGTGCTATGAACGATGTACACCGATAAGAAAGGTATTTCATCACACAATTTCCTCAGACGTGTTTTTTTTTAAATAGGAATGTAATAGGGGGTTTCCTATTGCTATAAGAATTTGAAGAAAAAAAATCATTTGAATACCTACCATCTCTAAAATTTGTATAATCAATTCATTATTTATGGTGAAAATCTGAATTATAATGTGTCTTATTAAATGAAAAGATATGTGCTTATGTTTTATTTTTAACAAGTTATTTTAGTACTGGTTTTCGTTATTGATATTCTTTAAAGTTCTATAATATTAGTGTCAAGATTTACGGTCGTGTAGAATATTAAAATTTAAATATTTCCATAGATTCCCAGCCTTGATTACATAAAGATGCTAATTTAACCTTGGCAGATCAGATAGCAAATCTACAAACATCTTGTTTTAGTTTAGGATGTGCGCTAAAATTAAATAACGATAAAATTCCGCTGCAAAAAAGAACAGTAGTGATCGTTGTTTCGTAACATTAGTATCTAAAATGATAAGTGTGGTTAATAGCAAAAATGATGGAGGGGATTATTTTATGTATTTTACAGGGTGAGAATAACGAGCCTAAACGATAAATTTGTAATTTAAATATGGGTAAAAATCATTCAATTTAAAAAATAATCTAGATTGATTAAATAATTAGGTATAAATAATAAGTAATAGGTAGTTTCTTCATTATTAATATTACTTCATTCAAAATTTCATGTCCAAAATCATACATCTTACATATCATAATCTTTTTTATCATTTCTATGCATCTTATTATTTTGTAACACATAAAATAAATTGGGTTTTGTGGAATCGTGATTTTTTTTTTACGCAATGATCTTAGACCTGTGATTTTTATGACTATGTCACTTCACTGTGATTAATAGATAACAATATTAAAGTTTGCACTTTAGTGAATTGCTAGGGACTGAACTGAGCAGAACCAATCTGGATTACTGCAAATTGAATGTTTTACAATTTTTTCCACTTACACACTAAGGATTTTTTTATGAGGAGTACTATTTTATACATTAAGTCTTTACGATGTTTCTAATCTGAGACACTCAGTTGCGGAGGTCAAGTATCTGCGAGATGTTAATGAAAACAAACGTAAATGAAGAATTGCCTGATATTTAATTGAGCACTTATAAATATTTTATTTGACGTTAAGACAACACGATGCGTTGATGATAATATTAATGTTTAATGACATTTAAAAGCTAATAAACGTGGGCAAGCAGCTTTAGAAAAGGTCAAAATAATTATTTGTAATAGGTATTTTTTGATGAAGGATTTGTAATAAATTATGTGATCAGCAAGCCTTAGATGTTTGTCTCTTATCTTATTAAAATCAAATAAGTACATAAAATTAAATTAATGTATAAGGCAATGCTAAAACAAAAAATGTGTTAAAGTTGTTTGTAGTTTGAATTTTTTTTTCTGGTTTTATGTTTTATTAGTAAAACCTTTTTGTAATCTTTTGGTGTTATATGATCTCATGTTAGACTGACGAATTAATCCATCAGGCGTTGTCTGATTTTCTCATAAGTTATCAAATTAATTATAGATTGTGCTTTTGATAGAATTTCTCATTGCTACTCAATAAACTACTTTTGACCTTCAAACTTAGATGTACCAGTATAATAAGAGATAGCACTTAACCGTTGTTAACGGGATCCAAAATAATCAAATCATATTCCATATAGAATTCGGAAGGTATAAAATATAGCAGAACTGCGAAGCATGAACTTAAATTAAACAACGATTTCGTGCGCCATAAACTAAATAGTTGATTCAAATTTTATCAGTCGTTGTAGTTTACCAGTAGCTATTGTTGTAGGGCGCTTCTCACGGAAGATGCTCCTGCGCAGCGCAGCGGCACACTTACCCACTTCGAGCATTACGTGCGGCGCACATTTAAATCCGATTTGTTTACTATGCTATCAAAAATGTGTTTGCTTAGCATCATTCAATTGAAATAGATGTAGTGTGGCTTACCACACTCTTCATTCATCTTAATGAAAAGAGTGGTAAAATAACGAGCCCAACATTTCGGTTCTAATAGGAAGACGATCTGAGTGCGTTCCTAGTATTTTTAGTTCTAAGACGCATTTCTTTGTATAATTGTGACAGCTATGAAGTGCATGCAAGAAACAGAACACTAGCAAAATCATTCACTCGGGCATCGTAAGAAAAGAAGATAAAAGCGACAGCACCGCTTCGTTTAGTTAGGAGCCGTGCACAGCTGAGTTCAGTACAATAACAATCCTGCAGAGGCGGCTTTGGGACAAGCCAATGGTGACCGGAAACGCAAGAACAAATATCTAGTTCCAAGGGTGGAAGTGATAAAGGCATAATACCTGGAGTAGCTTTTAGTGAAACTGCAAAACAATACTTTGAAATTTACTATGAACTATTTTCATTGCACTAGTATTACCTCTTTTCACATTATTCTGCTATCTATATTTGCGTCCTTTTTTGCAAATCGATTCCTAATTGGTTATTATTTGTTATGTAAATTCTACTATTTAAAAAACTGTCTGTATCAGTTTACAATTACGTAGAACTTTATTGGTAAAAATCTCTTCATCCATTTTCAGCTATATTCACTCTAATTCTTGTAACCATAAGTAAAAGAGTTTTTAATATCGCCTTATTCATAACAAGTTATAAAAAGGTACTTAGATATTTTATTAGAATATAAATAGGTTACCTCCATAATTTTATTTATATTACACTTCAATCGAAAATATTTTCAGTAGTAATTAGGAATTATTACCGGTAGATAGCAACTGGCTCACCCCTAATACATGGAAACAAGAGGCGTGATTATATTTTTTTATAAGGAGTAAATACACTAAATATCCATATTCGTAATATATGCTTTTAATAGTGTTAATGATAATCATACACAGAGCCCCAAGACACAGGCGATCGCCAAGTTTGGATCTCACTGGTGTTAAAATCTTATTAAGTAAGCTCATATAGAAAATTGTAACACAAATTTAATACATTTTCGAACAAAAATCATTACTATTTTTATTATTACTTATTAATTATGATGCACCTATCTGCCCCGACATAACTTGTAAAACTTTCCCAACGCTCAACATCAACAAATACCGCAATTAGATCTGTTTGCCACCTTATGATATCAACTGACCCGTCATACAATCATATTCCGTGTCATCTTTCTTACATAAGGCACTGTCTACAGATTAATAGTAAGTTACTACACACGTAACACTTTCGCTATGACCCCTGGCATACTGCGCCGGACGACCGCATCTTCTGTAATTCTATGATATATGAATTATGCAAGTTACCGTATTCTTGTGCATGGGTGCTAAAATATTGTGCGACATTTGAGACAGATTGCAAAATAAAGTTTTTTTCAACTATTATTTCAAATATTTATTTATTTGTGTTTGTTTTGATTTTGTACATTTATGAACAAATACATGTATGCATAACCTACATACCAAGAGTTTTTATTGACATCCTTCGTAATCTGAAACATATCTGATCAATTCTACTTGTACTACTGAAATGTAATGAATACAACCGCTTTGCATATGCTCTATATCATGTGCTTTGTTGTCAATATGTCTACTCCTATTTATTGTCACGCTCTGTCTTGGGACGTAATGAACATACACAGGAATATGCGATTAGTCGCATATAGACATATTTTTATTCACTGGGATATTTTACCCCGCCTTTAAATGTGGGATCTCTAGTTATGCAGAATGGTTACTCAATAATGTAACCATCAAATATTATTCGCATCAACTTCGTCAAATGTATTTACATTTCTCTATAGTGTCGTCAATTTCGTCAACTGCATTAAAATATTGGATTTAAATACCAACAAACATACGCAATGGCTATAGTTGATACTGTATAGGCATTCGATCATTGCTTTTTATTATGAGAGTTCTTATTGCTTTTAATACATGAAATAACAATTTTAAATTAATATTTACTGGTTTTGTTGGAGTTATTTGCGACTATACTAATCAAGTTTTATGTTTAATGCACTATACGGAAGTAGGTAAGTAGATTATTCAATGTTTGATTTTCTGTTTTCTATATATTCACCTGCAAACTCATATCTTAATTCAATAACTGTGTAGAACATAGATTTTCAATTGCCAGGATCTTGGCAAATCTTTCTTGCCTTCTTAGCTCTCATCACATCATTCATTTATTTATACCGTTATTTTTAATCATAATTCTTAAAATATATATCGAGTCACTTAATAAAGGGTGGTTAAATTTCAAGGGCCGATGTTGATTTTGAATAAAACATAAACTATTTAGGAAATTATTGTAATTTTATTTTATTATGATATATTGGTATTACTCAATTATGTATGGAATAAAATATCGGTCAAATGGGCGCCGCGACCACGGCGGCACACCTCCATCCGATGGTCCAAATTTTCGATGATCCTGAGGCATAATGGAGGTTCTATGCCGTTAATGTGCCGAATTATCTCATCCTTTAGCTCTTGAATTGTTGCTGGCTTATCGACGTACACCTTTTCTTTCAAATAACCCCAAAGAAAAAAGTCCAACGGTGTCAAATCACATGATCTTGGCGGCCAATTGACATCGCCATTACGTGAGATAACACGGCCATTGAATTTGTTGCGCAAAAGAGCCATTGTTTCGTTAGCTGTGTGGCAATTGGCACCGTCCTGCTGAAACCACATATTGTCCACATCCATATCTTCCAATTCGGGTCATAAAAAGTTTAAATTTGGACGATCAAATTGACCAAACAAAATCACGAAGTGCACGATATGCATTTTGATTTGAACGCCCATTTTCATAATAAGTCTGGATAACTTTAACACGTTGTTAGATTGTGTATCTCTCCATGGTTCAAATTGAGTAAGTCTGAAATAGAGAAATGTCAAATAAAATTCGGAAAAAAACTTGGCGTTTAGGTGTGGTTCATATTCAACATCGGCCCTTACAATTTAACCACCCGTTATATACCACTCGCATTATAATGATTTAAAATTTTATAGACGTTTCAAATTACGAAAGATTTTACTTTTTTTACAATTATTTTGCAAAGTTTAGTTGTCATTGACATTTATTTTAACTATTTTTGGTCTTTATAAACAGATGATTATACTCGTAACATGCAAGGATAACGTAGCCAAAGATATAGCTAATTTAGTGTTTGTCCCCTAAAACACTCACTTGTAAACTCTTAGACATAGGCTAATGAGTTCAAAGGGGCAAACATTCTATAATTAAAATCTATTAAACAGGTCGTTTGGCAGCAAAAAAAGATCAACTGAAAAATATACATGTTTTAAACTACTGCCTAAACAAAACCTTCATACTTACTGTACTCTGTTGAAACTAACGCTTTTTCAATGAAGTCTCATAATGATTTAAGCCCTCGTCTTATTCCTTTGTAGTGTGTTAAATCACTATTTAACAAACAGGCAGTGTGTCAATGTATGCCTCAATTTTGAGAGATTCCATAAGCTTCTTAGAGGTCATTTGGTCCATAAAATTTCAACCTGCGAAGACACTTAGACATTTTATCACTAGACTATCGTGTTTGTCGGCTTTATATTAGAATATGTTTGTTACTAAATACCTAATTCTAATATCCTTCTCCTAGCAACTTAATTGTCATCTCGTGGATTTGTATAAGCTTGTGCCGGTTGGATGACATAATTCGATCCGGACCTGTTCTCATATCGAACAATCATAAATTAGGACAAATTTTCCTAATCAAGAATTAAAAAAAACCCATATCGAATACCTGCGTTTTTTATTCAATATTAGTGTGTTCTTTAAAATTATTGTCTAGAAACTTTGTTTTTGTAAGATACTGGAAATTTACCTCAAATTAAAAGAGATACAGATTCCACAATATTTTAATTATCGTGGTAATTTACATTAAACTTCAACATAGCTGAGCAAAGGCAACTATCTAAAAACAGAAAATATACCTGCGTATTCCAATATTCCTTATTCAAGTTTGATTCAGTTGACTTCTTGAAGATATGGTTTATTCGTAGTATGCCTACTAATATGGCATATAAGTGAGTTTACTGTTTCTTCTTCAAGCGTGCCCTACTGAACCATATGTGAAGAAAGTTACACAGACGGATAGTGTATTATAATAAAGCTAAGCTGACGGATATAGGGCTTTTTTACCAATTTGTAAATGAAGCGCTCATAGCGAAGTTTGCTAAGCCGTTATTAACCAGGTAAGTTAAGCAACGTCCGCCGCGGTCAGGACTTGGATGGGTGACCGCTAATGAAATTGCTTCTGAGCGCTACCGTGTTAATGGGGGGCACGTTAAGCCGTCGTCGGTCCCGGCTGTTGTCTTAGGATGGTAAACGTTATATCATAGTGGTAGGGCATTTTGCGAATTCCCGTTTGGCTAGCTACCACCTCCAAGTAGAAAATATGTCTCCAAGCACCTAACGGTGTATTCCGGCTGCTGTCCTTGACAGCTAGTAATTCTAGATTAGCCTGAACAACATTTTCGACCATATCAATTACCATCAGCATGGAACATATAGTAATACTAACGCAATAACACAGGCAGTTTATTAAGCTCATAATAAAGTTAAAATTATTTAAGTAGATATAAATACAAGAAAAGAAGAAATAATCGAAGGAAATAATCGTAACTACAAAAAATATTAGGTAATATTATGTGCTACAAGTAACGAGTCAATAAACTATTAACTAAAGGTTTACGATTTCTACAGCGAAAGTATACGTCTAATGTACAGACCAGTAACTGCTTGGCAACATAAAAAAATATCATTACAATTGCAAATTTCTAACCGTCTTCACGTGGTCCATGAATTTGCATTTTGACGTAACAGCGCATGCGCATCTTGGCAGTTGTTTTTATGGTGTATCATCAACTTCTTTAATGGCTATGTATTGCCGCACAGCAGACCCATGGTTGGAATGCCGCTGTAGGGTTATACTCTCTAGCCTAGCTACCACCCTACCAAAATCCGTCGCCTAGCATGGTGGGTTCTGGCAGCTATCCTTGAGAGCCATATCCCGTTTTAAGCCGTAACTGATGATGTCGATCAGTGTGGATGTTTCACATCAAGCACATTATCGCTTACCAATGGCATTGACCTATATATACTAGACGCGACATCTCAAACGAGGATAGTCGACCAGTGCAGGTAAGCCGGCCGTCTTATGCTCTCCCACGCGCATTTGGGCACTCGTATAGATTACACGCGCTTTACGTTCGAAAATTGTGCAACACATTGTGGTCAACTATCCTCGTTTGAGAAGTCACGTCTAGTATATATAGGTCAATGACCAATGGGCGAGATTGGTTAAACTACGAAATTTGTAGTGGTCAAAAGTAAAAAAATAACAATGCATCATAATTTCTTAAAATTAGGTTGTAATATCTCAACTTGCGTACTTACGACTACATGAGGTAGTAAGTGGATTTTAATAACCTCAATGCAATCATTACTATAACCTTTTCAAAATGTCGAACCTGTCTGGCAAAACTTATTTACAGTTCTCAAAGGAATAGAAATAAATCATTGTTCCTATCAATCGGCTGACAAGTTAGACATGATTGTATGCCACCGTCTGGCTGCCCCGAGGCGTCGTACATGAAATATGTATGTAGATTCTATTGTCGTGAACTTGTTGTATAACATTGGAGAAAATGTGTGAAATTGCTGTTTACATGGTACACTCGTTGCAGCATTGTTTTTGTTGCGAGGATTTCGGATGTACTCGTATGTTTGTGCGATTAGTTCCTGTGTGGTAATTTGGGACCACCTAATTAGTATAATCAGGCGGCAAAAGTGACATTTAACTTGAGGTTTTTCAATATCATATAATATGAGTTGACTATTAAATCAACTCTCTGGGCTATTTTTATCCAAAATACTCGGAACTAAATATGAAATTTTGAAGCTATGATGGCACAGTAGTAATAGCTATAGACTGCCGCCGGACGGTCTATGGTTCAAAGTCTATCGCGTACATGAAGTTTTAGCCTTTTTGAAATGCTAATCTAACTAGCTCCCCAGCCTCAAGTAAATCTGTTGCCAAGCAACTTATTACATAGTAGCTATTGATTAGAGTTAGTTTTCCATCCTATGTTAGATCTTTGCAGTAGAGTAGTGATTAAAATAAGTGGAAAATATTCCAGATCAGTTGGTAGTGTCATTGAAGCTAGCAACAACAACTACAGTTGTCTACGAAATCATTATGCTCTTAGTTTTCAGGATTGAAAATCTGAGTGTTGTGCACATTTGCTTAGTATTAAACAAAACATATCGTCATAAATGAATACCTTAAAGCAGTAGGTGAAGTCAACCTTAAACCCACGTTGTCAAAAATGTAATTAAAGGGCGTGTACGAGCAGCGACTGCCATCTACCGGACCTAGTTCAAAACTCCACTTTCTTCTTGTCAAAAATGCCTGTCTAATTCTGAGATGGAAACCAGGACATATTTACCAATCGAGTATAATTACATTTTTATTTAATGTACAAGTAAGATGGTTCAAATGGTTTTTTAAACTCATCTAGTGTTCTACATATATAAGAGACATATAACTTTGCCGCGTGATATGAATTCGCAAACCACGTTCACAGTTTATCTATTAGTATTATCTTACTTATTTTATCGTGGTCCAAGACGGTATCGAGAATGCCTGACATGAACAAATGATCAACCCGTTGCTCACTAGATACCTATTAAACAAATTCATGCGTACTACAATCTTTTCAAGGATATCTAAAACGTATGTCTTCACTAACAATGTCCGCAGTACAAACACAAAACATCACAGTAAGATAGGTATACTGTATACATCAGCGAAATCCAGGTCAGAAATGTAATTTGATTCTGAGATTTAAGGACTGTGGTGTTCTTGACCCGCGAAATGTTGAAACGACTCATACACATTCAATTTTATGAGAATCTCAAAAATATTCATATGACACGGACATTATTTTCGACATAACAATAGATTTTAGTGATTTTTATCGCTCTGATGAAATTGTACATAAATAAAAAAAATGGGGTTCCGTATTTTTGTGGGCTTCTATTACTAATCATATTTTGGAGCAGGTGAAGGCACCAAGGGGATTTTATAAAGTCTTTCATCCCTTTAGCTAGGATCTGTGCAATTGTCAGTGCAATACTAATATTTTAACTATTCATATGTTGCTCCGATTGATATACATGTCGCTTTTTACTTTCTCACAAGAAAAAGAACAAAAAAATCTTACCCATATCCCATTTATATTTTCTCTTACATCCCAAAGACAACGCAAACACATATTATAACATACTAGCGGCCGGCCCCGGCTTCGCACGGGTATTTAACAAATTTCAAAATAAAACAAAGTATTTGGTAATATTCTATAACTTATGTTCATCAGGGATAATGTAGGATTCTAATGGTGAAAGAATCTTTCAAATCGGTCCAGTAGTTTTTAAGTTTATTCGTTAAATACAAATCTTTCCTCTTTATAATATTAATTTTATTAGTGTAGATTGTTTTTGGGAAATATATTCATAGAGCTTCCCATACGAACCAGGTTTCCGTTTTAGTATTTATTTTATCTCTAAATGTAAACAAAGATTCCCATACAAAACAATTTTTCGAATTATTTATAAATAGTTATTCATGTATGAATGGCAAACCAGATATGAGGTAATAAAATTAAAACTACAGGAGAAAATATATCCGAAAGGAAATATTATAGTCATGTCGACTACGAGCATAATATTTCCTTTCTATATTCTATGATATAATCTGCGGAGCATGCGTCCTTGCAAAAGTGTAAATACTAAAATATAGATATTAGGCTGGAAGACAAGCATGAAAACATCATCGAGTTTAATAACTTATTATTTAAAATTTGATCAAACTTTAATGAAAAGTGCTATGAACTTACCTACACTACAACACAAAGAACGATATAAGAAAACGAAAAGTTTTGCCTTCGTGAAATTGAAAAGGCGCCTACCCGAATCCAACTGTTCTTGTTAATGGTGTTTTCAGTAGTATACTCACTACTTTTCGAAAAAGCCCTGCTGTTCATTTAATGCGCAGCAACATCATTCACAATATGTGAAGAAATGAGAAGTAGCATTTTTCCTTTTTTCCGTAACCCCTATTTAAGACATCTAACGGCCGAATATTCCTTAATCCCCATATCTTTATTTTATAACACAATAAACATAGTAAGTTAGTACAATTATTACTCACTATCTGATACGTTAATAATGTATGGTTGATTGTCTTGACACAATTATTCATTAAAATACTATAAATAAACAATTAAGTGACACATGTAATTTGTACCTGTCACATTCAACACATAATGCCATGCCCATTTTTAGTTCCCAATGAGTAAGTAAGAATTCATGACTTTGTCAAGTGAGACAATAGACATTTCTCAGGTAATTATTGTTACGCATATCGTATAGTCTAGAACTAGAATATGGGTCCCGTACAAAGCCATTGACAAAATGTATGTCGTCCTTGTCTGTTAACTTAAATAGTGGTGGAGATGAACTTCATTTCGACATATCAACTCTAGATTGGGAACTATTTTCGTAGAGTTGTGAAAGATTTTGGTAATGGACTTGGTTGACCAAGGAATTTGATAGCATTGAATAAGTTCAAATGTAAAAATAGAGTTTCCATTGCCATACTATACAGGTGCAGATATCAATTTCTATCCAGACCAAGAAACTTGAATAATCCTATCTTATGTTATACAAATAACTTAGATTTTTGTCTAACTTTCTATGTACCACATAAATATATGCGTACATTCTAAGAGATCCAGATCTTAGCACGCAGAAAAGTTACTTACTCTGTCAAAAACTGTATTCACTTTTGAAATTATGATTTTAGGAGTGAGGTATTAATTAAAAAAATCAGCTGTGATCCCGTTTCTCCCCTTGTTTTACCATTGTTGTCGATGGCAACATGATCAACTTAACAAATATATACAACACCAAGCCTGTTTCCCGAAATGGTAGACAGAGACCACGGACTTTCACTAGCTACGATCTTGGCTTACTTGTATCGTATCTCTTCTTTACTCTTTACTCCCATTGCATTATTTATACACGCTCGTCTGATAGGTACTTATGACCTGGCCATTTCCCATCATTGATCAATAATACATTAGGAATATATTTTAATTGTTTGTGTTTTGACCTACTACTATGGCTACAACGGAATATGCTCGACGCGTAGGCGACTCATCAGGCAGTTCAATATTTATATATGTATGTATTATGAATGTATGAGGTGCGGTATGAGGTTTATTGTATGCAATAAACTGAGTAATCAATAGTACTATATTATTATACTGGCATAATAATCAAGATGTTAAAGGTCTCGATGTTACTTAGCTGGGAATGCTACTTAAATATAAATTAAATATTTGTTACTCACAAACCGTTTTAGCCACAAACTGTTTACTCACGAAGGCGCGCATCTCCATATTAAATAACTGATGCGCTTTTGTATGGATAGACGCGTATTTACACGAAGTCTTAGTGTGAGTGTAAATGCTAATAGTACATACAGTAAAACAATAAAATAAAAAAAATTGATCGTTTTGGTAAGAAGTAGTAATTGCAAATATACTCAAAAAGTATGGATGACTGCGCCTTCGTCAGTGGAAAGGTCTGCATTTATACTAAGGCATTTCTAAACTGAATAGTTTTAGAAGAAGAATGGCTTAGAAAAGTAACGCTATGAAGTATAATGTAAACTCTTTTGGAATTCGCATGACAATTTCCCAAATACTCGTGCTTAGAGGTTATTTAAAGAAGCTTTGGGTATGGCAGTATAGCCTTGCCTCGGATTGAAGACGGATTTCACCGTTGAAACAAAACGCAATCTAATAAAGCTAAATTCATTTCACGCGTCAAACTGAGTTCAGAACTCCATTTTGAATTTCGGGAATTTCTCTACTCAATATATATAGATATATTGATTAGAGAAATTCCCGATTGCCGATGATGACGGAGGGATATCCTTTTTCATAATCACCACACCATCACCGATTACAGTTCTTCAGAAAGCGCTTCTGTCCATCTTCTGGCATTTGGTCCCAAAGGAAGTCATGGGATGCCGAGCATCCCACGGAGGTGTGTTATGCTAAGGAATAAGTAAGCAAACTATATATGTAGCTATAGGTACGTAACACGACTGGTTAAGGTTTTCACTACGAAAGCTTTCTTCGTTAACCTTGAACCGAAACGGAAAGTTGTTTTCTAGACGTCTGTACTGGCTAGAGGTCGGGGAAAACATTGGATTATTTTTGAGATATATACCTTAGTATTTTTAAAGTTAAATCTTTTTCAAAATAATTTGCAGTTAGTAACTTTTTTTAAATATAACACATTTGTGGATAGTTATAACATTTATTTATTTTTATGTTGCCTTTTATATTTCATAAACTTTGTCAGAACTTAATTTAGTAATATATTTGCTAATGTTAAAATATTATTCGACTATAGTTTCCGTTCGCGTCTGCGCCCATATTTAATTTGGGTAAATCGTGAAATATACAAAAATCGGAATAAATGCGCCCTGTTTTAATATAGTATCGAAGTACCAAAAAATCATGAGTGTTAACACACACACAAATATTTTCTATTACAATATTGGAATTTCTAGACTACAATATATTCTGAACTACGAGTACCTACATTGCGGGTAGAATCTAAAGGCAAGAAGTATAAGAAGAAGAAGACCTAGGATGATTCTGGACTGATAAATGCGTAACAAGACCATAAGCAACAGGTCAATAATTAATTTTCAACACATTATGTGTTAATTGCACTGTAAACTAGATTGTAGTACGAGCTGAAGGCGAGAACGTAATGGGACCTAGTGCCTGAGTTATGAGTCTCTTTTCATAACTATTTATGAAAACTTCCACTTTTATCGCTTGTTAAAAAAGCAGTTGTGAAAATATACGAAATAGGACCCACATAATTACAATGTACTACCATGTAGTATGAAGAACGCATTCACTTTGTACTCGTGTATCTATATACAATTTATGAGCAAGATTATTTCCAATGCGTCCAAATTGCAAATCGTCATATTAAATTACTCTCAACTAATTGACTAAGTGAATTTACACACAAACTGTGTCGCAAGACGCTTTTAAGTCTACTATATTGCCTGTTAAATATTCATCTATAGACGTATCGGCATATTATTGTCACATTATTAGGTTGAATACTTAGGCCGTAGAGTTTTCCACTTCAGAACGTTACCCTGCCAATTTAAGAAGTACAAATAAGAGTGTACAAATGCCGAGTAAAAGATATAGAAAAAATATCATCGTTTGATGTCAACGTAATTAGGAAGGTGTTGCTACACAAAAAGGCTCATCGTGCTCTAGTTTTAACCGACTAGTAAAGGGTATACTTTTAAAATATATTAATGATACATTTAATAGCTACGCTGCGGGAACTAAACGTACATTTCGTCATGTGCTATTTTAATACATATTGAAACAAAGAAAAACATGTGCGTAAAATTGTCTATAATTTGCTCGAGTGATGCGATACCAGTAGGTTTATATTCGTGCACAGAATTTAGTGATCTTATTTAAATGTTAATATGTATTGTTAAAAATCATGCATACATAGGCAATTCTTATTTTGTACGTTGTATTAATTTTATATTACTTGATCGGTAATGTTGTTAACGATATTTGTTGGCAAATAACTTATTAAGATAAAGTCAAAGTAGAATATTGTAGTATATAATATAACAATATCTTTACTAAGTAAAAATTAAAGTAGGAACTTGAGATAATGAATAGATTCAGGCTTTACTTTGCGGGAATCCATATTTAATGATAACAACTATTTTATCAATGTTTTAATAAAACACTTAAAAAATAAAATAAAATATATCTAATTACAATTCCGCCTAATCATTTCTTAAAATTAAATCATTTTGTTTTATCAAAATATTTATTGGTCTTTTTAAAAGATTTTAAAAATATGTGTTATTGGTATAAGGAACTTAAATTTGCAATATATATTTATGTAATGACAATCAGCTCGCTCTCTATTATAAAAGATATCGTGTGATATTTGGGTATTTAGTCATCTCTTCCTACCATTTTGTAATCGGAGGATATACTTAGGTATATAAGAGAAGCAAAACTTTGCATAAAAAAGTAGATTTTTATACAAAAGGTACATAATTAAATCCTTAGATCCTCACTGAAACTGATATAGTAATATTGTATGATTATTTTGTAACAGATTCTATCTTCCATGAAATGTATAGCATTGTTATCTTAGCTGCAACGTTTAAATTAGGTTACCAGCTCGTGGTACCAAATACTCTTTTGCTGTGATTATGTTAGGTAAAAAAACATTTTCCGGCCAACCTTAACTTTGTAATTATCAATGTAGCAATAGCAACGTTCACACCATTGAAATATTTCAAATACACAAGCTTCGTGATACGGAAATTAATTTACATTAATGTGTACACATTTACCTAAAAAAATACGATAATCTTAACGCAACTATCATCATACTTGTATTTAGGCGTTTAGTACTAAGTACTATCCTGTTACTTAACTTAAAAAGTTATTCATAATAAAAGTACTCCATAATTTTAAAACGTTATTGATGTAAGTACTTAAAATTGTTCCTTATACGTATTTGTTCTGTTTTGTTTCCCAATCTGCAGCAATGTCCTACTCACGCCAAAGTAAGTAGTGCTGCTCATTCGCCGCATAATATGTTTCCTTTTCCCTCCCCTGTCTTATTTTACGACATCCAACAGGAAGATATCGTATAGTGCTAATATTCTTAAGCCAGTGCAATAATGTTGTTATTAATTGTAAAATATATATAAAATCGCGTTATGTATATTTAGTCTGCGTGGAACAATGAATATCGAAGTAAAGAGTATCGTTATAATAATTTTAATAACGTGTAAATTGCTTAAAAAGTTTTTTTCTTGCCGTTAATCAAGTTCACTTATTTATTTAAATAAACTTATTTTAGATTTTTTTTAAATACAATTTTGACATAAAACACAATATCCCGGAAAATTTTAAAAAATGACACCTAAATGAAAATACCAAAACTCATAGCATATTACTATGTAATTATATACTACTTTTCATTAACAGTTTGTAAAATACCGCAATCGAACGCGTTGAAGTCTTTTGTATGGGTGATTGTATAAATGATTATGCACGATTTCGAAGATAAGTTGTGCTTTAGTTGTATGGTAGCCCTAAGAACTGGGATATATGATTAACGGTCAGTTAAAAAGTGTGGATTTTAAATTTACTCAAAACATCTATTTTAAAACTATGATAAAACACATTTGATTTAAATTTTATAATTTAGATTTATTTTTGTTTACATTACTTTTTAAATGTATGTTTTTAAACAATTGGAATTTACTGGAAAGCTTTTGGTTATGCTTTTTGGGTTTATAAAGTCCATAAACTTTATTGGTATTTTAGGTGTTGGACGTTACAAGTAAAACGTATGCAGCCCTCTGGGGTAGCAGAGGGTGGGGGGTATAGGAAACATATATATGATAATATATTGCTTAAACTGCATTATGCGATACGATAAAACGACTTTATTTCAGAAATATAGACGTTTTGAGGCATCAAAAGTGGAGCCGGTTATTCTACGCGTTTCTTTCGTCAGAAGCGGTGTTTGGTTCAGTCGTTACATAGTTAACTGCGGAAGTTACTTCCGAATTACGGTCGAAATCTTATCGAAATTTATACGACCGTATATTATGCTTGTACGTGATGACTTACATATTTATATACGTTGTTTTATTACGAATATTTGGAGGAGATTCGAATGGTGAAATGGAGCATTGATATATCATAAAGGGGCACCTTAACCCTACTCCTGGGTTGCAAGTCCGAGGCACCTCTAGCCTCTTTCTCTGCAATGCTATGGACCCGGCACCCGCACGGTGAATTCATTGAATCCAACAAGGAATGGTAAGTAAATCATCTTATAATAGTTCGAGTACATTAAGATTTATATTAGAAAGCGGTATTCTTTTAAGTATTTATATTTCACATGTACTAAAACTATATCTAAACGGACAAAAATAAAATGTATTTAGTTTTTTTATGTGAAGATATAACATATAGGTTAATCGATATGCACTTCGACCTATTTTCACGAGACATAAAAATAAAAATAAAATAATCACTCACCTGGGACAAAAGGGTAAAAGGCACGACACACGTCACACACACAAAAAAAATCAAACTTCAAATATGTGACTATGAAATGTCCGTTTTGCGCGCTCGCTGGGGTCAGAGTGCGTTGCGCATCCCATCCCAAGACTCGCGCGCTCGCGTAGTGAAAGTGTTTATATAGCCTTTGGCTGCAGCAAGCTCATCGTGACATCATATGCATGGCTTTACTAGCCGATAACAATGAATGGGTGCAGTTAGTTATGGATGACCTTGAGATTTTAACATACTTTCCTAAATATTATGGGAATTTGTAATTATTCTCTAATCATTGTATTACTTTTAAGGTATAGGACACTATGTATACTGGTAGAATGTGTTAAATAATATTTAAAATATTTTATTTTCGGGTCTTCAATGTCTAGGTAGTGTTTATTTTTACTAGTGTATATAATATATATCCATTTGAAATTAGTGTATACTCAACATCAGTATTTTTGAATTTTCTATCTTGTAAACGTTTTATTGAGTTAAACGCAAGAAGGTCTATTAAAAATAAAATAGGTTCTGGCGTATGAATACTATGTACATAGAACCCATTTATGTTTGATATAGTTTTATGATATATTTGCCTTATGATAAGTATTTATTTTAAAGAACAATGATGCGAATATAGTATATATTTTAATGAGTACGAAATATCACTTGAATCGAAGTATCATTAAAATTGACTTATTTTTTTTTTATTTTTTTTTTTATGCCTGATAGCATAGCCTTTGACCACTATCTCACCTGATGGTAAGTGATGATGTGGTCGAAGATGTTATTCAGGCTAACCTAGAAGTACTGGCTCTCAAGGACAGCTGCCGGAACTCACCGTTAGGTGCTTGGCGACAGATTTTCTACGTGAGGGTGGTGGCTAGCCAGGCGGGCATTCGCAAAATGCCCTACCACCATGCTATAACGACTGCCATCCTAAGACGACAACCGGGACCGACGGCTTAACGTGCCCTCCGAAGCACGGAAACGCTCAGTAGTAATGTCACTAGCGGTCACCCATCCAACTCATGACCGCGGGCGACGTTGCTTAACTTTGCTGATCGGTTGAGAACAGCTTAGTAAACTTCGCTACGAGCGCTTCAATCGACTTAGATTTGGGTTGTGTATCGTGGAACTTTACCTTAACCTAAATTATCTCTTTGTCCTATAATTTAGAATCTATTTCGAAAAAGAGTATTGTAAGAACTTACAAAGTATTTTATGCCCAGTCTACCATAATCAGATAGTTACTTTGTTTACAAATAAATGTATATAACCAATTTAAAAACAACGAATGTTGGTTGTTTAAAATACTAGTTAACTTTAATATTGTAATGTTTGCAATAACGCCTGCTATGCGGATTACATTACAAAATTACAAATATACAATAGATTTTTTTACTCCTGCACATGATTTTTTTTTTTCTATCGTATATTTGTAATTTTGTAAACTAGTTAATTTATTACAAAATCAAAAATATATAATAGGAATCAAATTTAAAATACATAGTTAATTTATTTTAAATTTGATCAGTTAATATACCGTCTGAAAATTCTCCGAACCGTTGTTAGACTCGCATAATAACAAAAATAGTCTAGTTTCTAGATAATGTGACCTTAAAGCCTATCAACCAAACATGGTTATAAAGATATTTAAATTCTAAAAATTTATTTTAAAGAAATCACCTTCAAATGGAACCGACTTCAACACTCAAAAGTGTAAAATAACTTGTTGAAGTTGGTACCGTGATAGTTCAAAATTACTATTATCACAATATCGTGCGAATGGTACCCACTTCGACAAGTTATTTCACTCTTTTGAGTGTTGAAGTCGGTTGCATTTTGTGGTGAATATTTTATTTCATTCTTTTTAGTGACCCTTGCTACTTAGGGATACAATTGTCATTCACTGTCAATGACTATATCATCAAGATAGAAAAGCACTTTTCAATTATTGGAGTATATTTCAAAAATGGCTTGACCGCTTGAACATTTAAATGGGACCACAAAAAAGCCCCAGCTTTCAAATAAAAAAGAATCGTCAAAAGCGGTTCACCCAGTCGAATATTCTGAGGTAACAATTATTAAAAAAACCGTTGAATTGAGAACCTTCTTCTTTTTTTGAAATCGGTTACTATGTTGTTGTTAATGTGTAAGGAGTTATGTCTATATGTATAGGTAAATATGCCAAATTTTGGAGTTTAAGCTTCGCACAAAGTTTGTAAGGATGTACAGTCGTCTGCAATAATAAGTATACACTTCGTAATTTTCATAATTATGTGATGTCGCTAAATTTTTAGAGATTGAAGTAAATATACACATGAGTGAAACAATTCAATTTATTCTTTGATTTTAAGATACTTCTATGTACATAGAGAGACACATAAGTCCTTGCCACAATTTTGAAAATTACAATGTGTATACTTATTATTGCAGGCGACTGTACATAGTCGGATCACCTCGACTGTAGTCGGATCAACTCGACTACTTTAAGCCACAAAGCAAAAAGGGGATTGTTATACAATTAAGTTTGAAGTAATTGTCTGTATATTGAGACATCATACCTCCGGTTGTGCTTCTTAACCGTAAATGGTGTTTGTTTAATTCGAAAGTAGGTTTGTCATCGTTTTTAGCCATATTTGTCCATAATTTGATCAGCCATTTCCATAATATTGACTTTAATGTATCGCATAAGGACTTCTTATATGTATAGCTAAAAGTTTTGAGTTTGAACCTATTTGATTTGTCTTAATAAGATATCGACAGCGATTAATAGAAGCGTACTCACCCATTTGTACCTTTTCGCATATGCTTATTTTACACTTTTTTATGCCTGATAGCTTTGACCACTATCTCACCTGATGGTAAGTGATGATGTGGTCAAAGATATTGCTCAGACTAACCTACAATTATATTGAGAGCCAGTCAAGGACAGCTGCCGGAATACACCGTAAGGTGCTTGGCGACAGATTTTCTACTTGAGGGTGGTAGTTAGCCAGGCGGGAATTCACAAAATGTCTTAGCACCATGATGTAATGACTGCCATCCTAAGACAACAACAGGGACCGATAGCTTAACGTGCCGTCCGAAGCACGGAAGCGGTCAGTAGTAATGTCACTAGCGCTCACCCATCCAACTCATGACCGCGGCGGACGTTGCTTAATTTTGCTGATCGGTTAAGGTTGAACTGGCCGGTCACTTCTCCATACAAACGCCGTTGGGTGATCACTCTCTTATTTGAAGATTTAGGTCCAAAACAAAGGATAATACCGATTGATCTGGTCATTATTTAGGCTTGTATGGTGCCAAAATTTTAAAAAGATAATTAAGTTGAAAGTTATGAGCCTCAAAAATGTTATATGAAAATGTTTCGAAGGTCATAACTCTCAAGTTAATTATCTTATTAAAATTTTGCCATCATACAAGCCTAGATAATGACGAGATCAATCGGTATTATGCTTTGTTTTGGACCTAAATCCTCAAATAAGGGAATGATCATCCTACCACGTTTGTATGGAGAACGGGCCGGCCAGTTCACCCTTAAGAACGGCTAATGAAACTTCGTTATGAGCGCTTCAAATTATAACACAAAAATACTATTTGATTATATAATGGTTATATGTAAACATATAACCGACGATATCGCATGAAATACGCAGATTTTTTTATGATATATTTTTTTTAGAGTTCCATACCTTAAACGGAAAAACGGAATCACTTTGTTGTCCATCTGTCTAACTACAGTGTCAAAAAATCAAACAAATACGCGAATTAATGTCACGGTTTCATTTATCAACTCACTCATTAAAACGTTTTTATGGAAGGAAGTTACTTCCCATAAAATACGTTAAATACCTTTCTTTATAGTTACTAGTACATCACATAAATATTATATTTTGCAATTAAAAATATATTTATATTTGGTAATTTATTTTGACCACTGAAACACACACACTATATACAATTAGTATTTATAATTACACTTTATATGATTGTACGACACTCTTAGTTCATAGGCTCACTTTTTTATTTCTTATTAAATTCATTCACTCGTGTCTTTGTGATTTGGTTTCCTTCGCAATACTGTCAGTTTTATTGCAAAACAATACTATTTCCTAGTTACTCTTATTCCATGCACAGAATATTTAAATACAGAAATAATTATACACATATTAATGTAAAGCATGTTTGTCTTTACTTGGACTCGTTTTATGGACAGTTGATAGCTGAGACACGTTTGCACGGCACCAGGTACATATAAGCAACAAAAACATTCAGTAAAAAGAGAAATATAAAAATTGTTCGTGCAATTTGTCCGTGTATTTAAGTCAGGATAATAACAAAAATGTTGGGTCTCAATGTGTATGGAACGTCGCCATGCTTCATTTATTTTATTTATGCCTGATAGGTTAGCCTTTAACCAATATCTCACCTGATGGTGATGATGAGCTGCCGGAACACACCGTCAGGTGCTTGGTAGCTAGCCAGGAGGGCATTCGTAAAATGCCCTACCACCATGCAAATGCTTCTTTAACAATGGTTTAATCGTGATACATTCACAAAGCGTCTATAAAAAAAGTAATAGTGCTTAAAATCTGTAACTCCGCGGATCTGATTCTTAAAGACGATTTGATAAATTAGGAGGATTGCCAGTTCAACATTACTTATCATAAAAAGTCTTTGACATCAGTACAAATTTGGAACTAGGCTAGTCTTCTACAATAAGTCAATTTACGTTAAAAAGTAACTGGTTTTCGGTGTAGTGTATAGTATTATTTTAAGGCCGTATTCCATTTAAGTTATTTTCGATAATTTTGACCACTTTTTGCGTCTATGGATCCACATTTAATATGAACCATAGACACAATATGTGATCAAAATTATGGAAAATAACGAATTTACCGTCAAATGGTATACGCCCCCAATAGTTATAATTTTTTTTTAAATATTACAACAAGGTGCCCTTGTCCCTATGCTATAGTTTTTTTACCGGCGCTATGCCTTTATTTACAACAGCACAGCTACTAAAATTAAAACATTTTAGGCAACCTAAAGGTCATTGTAGGCCCACAGGCAGTCCAAATGTTTCAGCTCAGTAACAGTTGGCAGCGTGCCCAGCACGCTAGTAGCATTGCCACGTTGGATACTTATTCGTCGAGTCAAATAAATGCCAGCGTTTTGTATATCGACGAAACACACTGATAAATTTTGGAAAATAAATTTAAATACCCTATATATTGCCATTTATTGTAATACCATAAAGCCTTGTCATGCACCTAATGTACAACAAAAAAATTAGCAATACCCCACTCTCTCGTTGACTTAAATGTGAGAATGTGAGGATTGCTCATCTGTCCCAATTTACGCTCTTAGTTGCCTTCTATGATCATCCAAATATCAAAACATAGAACAGTCAACAATTTAAGCAATGATAGTCGAGCGGTAATAGCTATGGAACTATGGACTGCCGTGCCGCAGGGCCAAAGTTCGATACCCACCGCCGGCTTGAGCTTCAATGCATGGTGGAAGGGCATTATGCAAATGTACGATTGGCTAGCTGCCAATCGTACATTTGCTGCAAGTAAATATTCTTGCCAAGCATCTAAGTCCTTGAGGGTCAGAAAATTACAGCACATGAGATTTAACAACTGTATGTCTGAGAGTGACGGGCGTAGTGCAATTGGTCACTTGTGTCAAAATACATCTGTAATAGGCAGAGGTTAGTCCACTTAACCTCTGGGGTGAGTCTCGTGCTTGTTTCCTTACAATTAGAAAAAAATATACTTTAACTCAGAACTTGGGAATACCTAATATTAAAACATATCACACCAACTTTAACAACATTTCAAAATGTGTTTAATCGTCATTATAATCGTCACTTGATCATTTTAATGATTCCATTCCTATATTTATTACAACAAAATACCTACGCTTGAACATCAATATATTGTTACAGGGAGTGGCAAAGAGCACGATAATTATAGTGACCTACTTGAGAAACTGAGCCTGCCCATCGGCGTCTGCGCGTCTCATGTCTCAGGCATTTCCTTTAGTCACTCGACAGCATTGGTTATTGACCAGATGACCAACGGCCAGATGGCAAGCTCACTACCAAGATTTATCCATACGTTAGACATGACTGATCATGGGAGTTATATACGGAGTCATCCTTAACCGCTGAGGATAGGCTGTGATTTATTATCACAAGAAAAAAATAAACTTATTTTGTGATGAATTAGATACTTATCCATATATATGGGTTAACAAACCTTTTCAACTTAAAATGATCCTACATAAATAATAATGAAACGCTCGTACTGGGCTTACCTAGTCGTTCTTAATCGTTTAACAGGGTTAAGTCCGCTGCGTTCGTTATTTGGATAAGTGACCGCTACTGGTAATTTTTACTAAGTGCTACACTGCTTCGGAATGAACATTACGCCGTCCGTCCGGATTAAGCAAGACGTTTTGCAAATGCCTGCTTAACTAATAGCTACCACCCTCAAGTAGAAAAATCTGACGCCAAGCACCGAGCAGTGTGTTTCGGCAGCTGCACTTAAGCGCCAGTAATTCTAGGTTAGCCTCAAGACCCTTACCATATGGTGAATGTAGGTGAGATGCAATAAATTTCGGCAATAAAAATATATTAATTATTAGAAATATTTTAAATTTTGTAAGGCGTGTGTTTGTATTTATAAGCCGTAGGCACACTCCCTGCTTAAGAATACCAGTTAGTGGCTCTCGGAGCCTTTGCATACTTACATAGCTTACAATTGAATAAAAGTTCACTGCACGCGCTGATAGGGGAATGATTCCAAAAATCATAGTTTATTCCGAAAACTGATGAAATTAATTTGATGTGATACAGATAATTTGCATTTCCTCATTTAGTATTAGCGCGCACCGTGCCCCTCCGTCGCACTCTACCCCGCTCTGATCGCGTTTATTACTGCCAACGACCAAGGAGCGTATGATATATTTTTGTTTACCTATTTTTAATTTTGTTGATATATTAGTATCCTCCTTTTAAATGTGTATTCATTTATCTATGTAGTTTTTGGTTAATTACTTAATAATTTGGTAACATAAGTTACAATAGTATGTATAATGTTATTTATAGGATAAGACAACCCCGTCCAATATTTTGGACTGTATCCCTCACTGATGGTATGTCTGAAAGAGATCGCTCTGAGCGATAAAAACGCCCGTTGATAGACTTCATTTTAAGTTATATATTAGTAATAAATTACTACTACTATACATTAAAACGAACAAAATGTTAGGATTAGTTAAAAATTTAGTTCGTCCAATATGCATTATCACCCGAAAGATATAAAACAAGCAAAGAATCTAGTCGTCTAAACGACTTACATGGCGAAAATAGCACTTAAGGAGCTAATTTCTCAATCAAAAAGAGGAAAAAAGATGCAATAAATTTCGACAGCTATTAACACCATATTGTAATTAATCATGTCGCATCTCTGTTAAATTTCAATAACAAAGAAAGATATAATTAATTCGCAATACTGGAATTAACCAAATTGTAGGCAAAAGGTTAAAAGCTCATCTACCTACAAACCTGAATTTCACCATTCCCCATTTCGATGATTAATCATTTGATTGTTTTCAACAAATTCGTTATGTAATGCCATAATGCGTTGAAGACAATGGCGGACTCCATCATCGATTGCCATATCTGCTTGACAAGGTGTAACATACTTGGTGTTTGATTACTACCATCAAACCATGATTGTTATCAGAATGAGGCGGAACTATACAACTGAGCAAGAGATTAATATACATTAGTAAGTTCTACAAAGAGCGTACTTGGCTCATGAACCACGGCTGCGAAGAGTGTACAGAAAAAAACTGTTTTGATAGGTTATTGATACAACTTTGACGTCGTAATAATGCTGCTTATTGTTCTTTGAGCTTTGCTTCATACTATACTGTTATGATGATAATTATATTCCATGCCATAATAATACAAATAACGACCAAGCGCGAGTTGGACTTGCTTACCGAGGGTTCCGAATCAACCCTGTCCGACCCCCACTTAGCCTGTTTTTTTATTAGTGGCTATTAAGTTGTTGGCCTATTATCAATGAAAGTTTGGCCCTTGTATATTAATTACCATTTTCACGTTAGGGCTAAAATAAAAAATCGTTAATAAATTTCATTACTATTCTATAACCTCAAAGAAATGAATATGAAAGAGGTAGTCTAATGAAAATCAAAAATGAAGCATCAAATTCGGCCAATTTTATGTAAGACACAACTCACTCACAAAAACGTATCCAAATTCGGCCAATTTTGTCCTCATTCACGATAGACCGTCGCACATTACACACGTCACACATACATAATTAATAAATTTAAATCCGACTTGAGTATTAAAACACACGTAAGTAATAAATATAATGTACTTTCTTTAATATTATACAACGCAATTTAGGTTATAATTTCGAATTAAAATGTAAACAAAAGTGTTGCCAGACATACATTTTAGGTTGTTTCCAAAAGTTTGCAGTTTTTAATAGTCGGCTCGTGTAGCTGTAACATTATATACTTTTTATCTAAAGAAGCGTAATTTTTTATTTATATTATTTTATTATTAGGAAAAAACTAGAGATTAACTTATCTTATAGTGGAAATAACCAGTAAAGAGTTTAGCAACTAATCATGTTATAGTTAAATTTAATTTATTATAGTTATAGTGCAATGTCTTTGTTATCACTGCAACTATAGTAGTTAGATAGTTCGACCAAGAAATTTGATACTTCTTATAAAAGTTTGCAGGTTAAAAGTTATTACATAATTGTCCCACAATTGGGCAAAAGCCTATATTTTGATGACTAACGAAGACAATAATCGACCAAGAGCGTGTCAGGACACGCATATGATATGCTCCCGTTGCAGATGCCGTTGATAAATAGAAAACGATTTAACGAGTATTGTTGGTTTTTTTATTTTATTTACAATTTCTCAAAATATAATTAAATATGTTTGTTATCTCATAATTTTTGACAGGGTGAACAGATTTTGTTGTTTATTTAAAAAAAACGTTCGTTGCTGCATTGCAACATAACGCAAGCGTTCTAATTTCTGAAGGTGTACTATGTGTGAAGCGGTGGTAGCCGAACGGGGATAGAAACTTTTGCGTATTATTGTTGAGCTTTATTACCATGTAAAAGGATTGGAAATTTGAATTGAAAGGCGGAGTTGCAAAGTAACCAACCTGCAACGTATGAGGTTGCGGGTTCCATCCCTGGTGTGGCAGTACCAATGTGGATTGACTTCACTGTCGGAAGATAGATTTCGTAGTCTCGTTATTTCTGCCAACGATCTATCGTCGTGTGGTCAACTTAATAATTTGTTGGCGTCCAAATCTGATAAAACTACGCCTTCCAAACTTTTTACACGACTTAATGCAATATATTGTTTTAGGAAGTAATTTTGTTATATTTTTTACGATATTTTTTATATTCTAAAACACATTACATAATATAAACAATTCAAAATTATTTTTTGTTATCAATTTATGACCATTATGATGTCATTGTCACTTTAAATACGTATTACTCACCAATTGTTAGCTACAACAAAGAGCGGTGACTCACGCTCGAGTCTAGACAAAGGCGTGCTAACTCAGCCCGTCTATATAAAGGCGTGCCGAGCCGCCGGCCGCTCATTCTCGATCGTGCGCTCGAAGAGTCAAGACCTCCTGAGGATGCTTCGTGTAGAAGCGAAACGCGTCGAAAATTCTTCCGGTTTGGCTGCGTGGCGTTTGTGACGTCACGTCGGCTTAGCAGGAAAATTAAGCGGAATTGTCACTAGATATATTTTTATATTTTTAAGTGTTTTATTAAAATATTAATTTGATGTTTTCTTAAAATATTTTAAAAGTATTTGTTATTATTACTATCTATTAGCTTAAGCCCAATAGTTTAGTCATCAAATTTAACGTACACGGCTTCTGGTAGCTCTCCATCCTCCAGTTGATATACCCATAACTCCATTCACTAGTCCTTCTGATACGGCGATGTTACGTCTTAACATCACTCGGGATTCAACGGCAATTTTTATCGATGGCAGAAAACCACCACAGCTATTGACGTCTTTGGGAATTACGTTTTCTGGGGGTGTTCTATCATATGTCGCTACTTCACGAGACTCATCCACTGCGTTTATTTGATAAGTCCGGTACAGCTTTGCATTTTCCTTGCTAATTTTTTCGTTGTAATCGTCGACTTGCCTCACCGTGGGGAAAATACGAACGGCGACTCCATCCGCAAATTCACCATTTAAAGGCACGTTCGCTCGCATAATAGTTCCAGTTGAGCCGTCGTCAATTCACCTACCCGTAAACTGTTCAATATATCGATAAATTCGCTATCACCGCGCTGTCGCATGTTTATGGTGAGTTCAAAAAAAAAAACTGATGCCACAAGTTAATCTCCGCTGAAAACCACGATGGCTGCACATAACACCAATTCCCTTTCACCGGAGGAAGCTGAAATATATCACCGAATACCAAAATGTTGACTCCACCGAATAATTTGACGTTGTTTTTATATTCTTGAAGTCATAAGTGGATTATTCTTAAGTTCTCATAAGATACCATAGAAATTTCGTCTATTATTAGGCAATTTATATAGCGCCAAATACGCCTGTTGTTCTTTATATGTCATAGTATTTCTTTCTTCTATCGGAAGCAAGAAAATACTGTGCAGTGTTTTGCCAAAAATTTGACGAGCTGCCACTCCGGTTAAGGATCCAACTTCCGCAAATTTAGGCTTCAGTAGTACATCTGCAGTTGGTGCGTAACAACGCTTAATATGCTCCACGATTAATTTCAACAGAAATGATTTACCACTACCTGCACCGCCCGTGATAAAAAGTAACAGCTGACTTTCTTGTCTTTGCAAATCGTTTTTGATTGCCGTTGAAACTTTCTGAAATAGATTCATCTGTTGTACATTTAATCCGCGAATGCTTCCCCGGAACAGTTCATCTGTCATGACGGCTCGTTCTTCCATGTCTTCGTAAAAGTTATCATCGTCATTTATGATTTGTTCACCAACACATAGAATGGGTGCATTGCCGTCATCCGCTTCACGCGCAGCATTAAGTGCGGTAGCTTGAGCAACAGCCTGCTGAATAATTAATTCAGCGTAACCGAATTGTTCTGTGCTGACATTGCCCTGCAACGGGCGAAGATCACTTTGACGCCTTATAAAACACTCTTCAGCGGTTTCATTTTCGAAAAGTATCTCGCCTTTATTGCGAAATGGTATGTGGCATACTATTAAACTATAATAGTATGCTAATTTGTCACTATTAATTGTGTAATAGCGGGTACGTAATACTGCCGGTATTTCTAACACGCATTGTAGTGTTGTCCTGTAATCGGATATACCTAACTGGCGTAGTATCTTCGTCCCTCAGTTCTGCATCTCCGTTGTCCTCCGACCATGTCGTGTTAGAGACAGTTTCAAAACAGACGGCAAATTCAGCAAGGCTTAAATTCTCCAACTCGTTTGAGCGTAATACATAACGATCAAAAATGTTATTAAATATACTAGTTACATCACTGTCGAATCTCAGAATTCTGAAACGTTCCTCCGGCCTGCAACTATTTACAAAAACTGTCTTTCGCGACAACATTTTCAAAGGCAAATGGCATAATCTATATGCTCGTTCGGGCGCACTCACCAGACGTTGACTTAAAATAGTCATTGATACTGAGAACATTTGTTTCCAAACATCACCGACAAGGTGGTGCATGGTGTCTTAGCATTTGAAATAGCGTCTCGGATTACATCACCTGTATCATGTGGTTCGCATTTACTCGCATATTTTGCGACGTAGTAGGCTACAGCGGTGACACTACCACACGGTTGGACGTCAATATTCCCCTTCTATAGTCTTAAAAGAACTGGATTGTAATTGTTGACCATGGTTTCTTTTGAGGTTCTTTTCAATAAACAGAATCGTCCGTTGTTAGCAATTGCTTCATCTGGCCTTAGACAAATTGTGTTATCACTTACTCGCTTTGGAAAATCAAATCGACACCCATCAACTTGGCGGTTTTTTTTACATGTCACCGTGTGCTTATGAATTTGCAAGTCCTTGACTAATTTACGCAACGTGGAGTCCTTACGGTTTAATGAACATGAAACTACCTTTTCAATTACGGCAATTCCTCCTGGAGTAGAGAATTCAGGAACAATACTACACCAGACCAACATATGCAGATGTGGGCTACCACGATTTTGAAATTCCACTCGGTACCAAAAGTCTTCAACAGCACCACCCAAACAAACATTATTTTGCTTTCAGAATCGCATGAGAGCGTTAACACGCAGTGTAAACTGTCGTGCTACCACTACCGGATGCTTTTGCACTAGATTCAAGCGCTCCGGGAATGACAGGCGTTCGGCGTCATCAATGTTACCTCCATCGGCAATTAGCAAGGCTTTTATCATATCTGACCAATTTAAATCATTGCAGGAAAATGTTAAAAACCATGTGGGAGGCCCTAAAGTTCTAACCATTGCAATTAATTCTTTGGCATCGGCTGACCCACTATGGCCAATTTATGAATGAAATTCTATTGTTATCATTATCGCAGATATCAATGGGTTAATTCAGAGCAACATTTCTGCCAATATGATGCCGATCCTCGAATATTTCTCATAGTGAGATGCATGTTATCCACAAGTCCTTGTGGTGTTTGCTTTCCGTGACTTTGTCGCATCCTACACGACACATATACACTTGATTTGGCACGAAAATATTCAACAATGGAAAGAGCATAAAATAAATAATCATTTCTGTTGAACCTCTTGTCAACACTCATTACCCGGTTTCGGAAGTAGTCAAGGGGGGTACACGTATTGTTTCTTTCCTCGCCAAAGCCATTTTTGCCATTTGGAAAAAGAAAGTACCAACACAATTCCTCCACACGGCGTTCACGTTCTATATTCAAGGGTGGTGCAGTTTTCCTTGTGATGGTGGCCAATCTCATTGTATCATCGGTTGAAGTGCTATTCATATTCACAATACTTTCTAAATTAGGTACATTATCATCTACGTGTTGGAGCATAATTGTTGATTCGATATACATGGTGCTCGAGGAATCACTGACTGGTAATTTAAAATGGTTTGATGTTACTTGAATTGCACTTGGGTGTGATTTGATGACGTGTGTTGTTGTTTGGAGGGGATTACTAGTTTGTATTATTTAACGGAGAGAATCATTTGATGTTTGTGCCGCAAGTTTCCTTCGGGCACTTTATTTGGCAACACCAATAAATTGCAACGTAAAATGACATGCAAATCGTCCAGTTCACTAAATCGCATGCAACAAGCGGTGCCATTAATGGGAGCAGAAGCTCCCTTGGGACTATGCGCGTGGGAGTCAAACAAGAAGTAAGTTTGACTATTACCCGAAATTTTACAATGTACTGCTATCGAAATAGCGTTTGCTGTAAGTATGCCGTTCGATTGTTCTCTAAAAAAACTTAATAATGCATTTATCAGGTTAGGGAATCCATCAGAACTGTTGTCATTGTCTATATGACCATAATAATTTGTGTCCTCCAGTACAGTGATTAATAAATTTTCTCTATTGTATATAAGTCTTGGACTAAGATCTGTTACAGCAAGGTACACAGGGTTTACTTCGCCGGGCGCAGGATTATCTCTAGCAGTAATTCAGTTATTGTAGTATTTATCGCCAATGATTACAATGTAATCGATATCACTTTTGGACCATTTGTTCGGATCTAATACAGTGAACGCTGCACAAGCAATAGCCGCTATCGCAGTGCATTGCTTACCACAAGATAAATTGAATCGTAAATCACCTTGATTAAACGATCCGCATAATATTGCCTTGTTGTCATTTAAAGTGACATAATATTTCGAGAATGATTCTGAAGCAACAACATTCTGTTCAGGAATAGAATTTTCAGCTATTTGAACTACATGAGGTATTACAAAATCACAAATATACGATAGAAAAAATTTAAGTCATGTGCCGGATACATGAGGTATATTGAAGGTAGTTTCAAAATGCACCTGAACATCTCTGTAAAGATGGTTATTGGAAATTAACCAAATTAATGCGCGATTCAGTCTCTGCATATCCACGACAAATCCTTTAGAAAATGAAAGGTTCTCGAGACTTTCACTACCAAAACTAAACCAGCTTGATGTGGTGTCAGAGGTAACTGTTCAGCTATTTCCACAACATCCTTTGCAAATAAAATGACCTGCCCTTTACACCAATTTTGACTGAAACGGTTATTAAGTTTAACAATCTTTAAAAATGGTGTAACGCGACTTAAAAACCGTTCTTCAACACTTGTCAGATTGGCTAATTCAAGCGGTACTTCTGCAGGCATCATTTTATTCTAAAATGCAGTTACTGGAATTTTCCTTTTTCTAATGTTATTGTAACAGCGAGTGCAGGTTATTACCTAAAGTAATCAGTTCTTCAGGTAATAGCGTACTATACAAATTCGCTCGTAAATTGGAACGCTGTTGTGGATAAAGAGTTCTTTTGCAAATGGCACATGGTACATCAGCGAAAATATTAATAGCCGCTTCAAAAGATTGCACATTTGCGATATCCCTACAAACATGTCTGACTTGTCGCATTCTACTAAGTCGAAGTGAACGAGTTTCAGGTGTTTCGTTTGATAATTTATAATAATAATACGAGTCGGTGGACACGTTGCTCCTCCGTCTCATTAGATAGACGTTTGTGGATTAATCCGAGCCGGTGGGCACGTTGCTCCTCCGTCTCATTAGATAGATGATTGTGGATTAAGCCAAGACGGTGGGCACGTTGCTCCTCCGTCTCTTTGGATAGACGATCGTTGATCAAGCCAAGACGGTGACTACGTTTTCTGAAATTTTCCCTCTTCATAACTTTTTTCATGTAAAGCCTTAATATGAAGAGAATTCAATTTCTTCAGATCAGATTTTGTCAAACAAAAAATCACCTGATGAATAAGAAATAAAATTAGTAACTCCAAAAGAAGTACTCAACGAAATTAAACATATAAATAAAAATAAGTCACCGGGTTACGATCTTATTACAGGAGAGGTCCTTCACAATCTTCCCCGAAAAGCCATAGTGAAATTGACCACTTTAATAAACGCTATATTCAGAGTTAAACATGTACCTGATGTGTGGAAATTTGCTGAAGTTATAATGATACCTAAACCAGGTAAACCAGCTCACGAAACCACATCATACAGACCAATATCTTTACTTCCAATCATGTCAAAATTATTTGAAAAGTTACTATTGAGACGCCTAAAACCTGTAATAGAAGAACGGAAACTAATCCCTGAATACCAATTCGGGTTTAGAGAAAAGCACTCTACAATAGATCAAGTGCACAGAATTACGAACACAATTGAAAAATCATTAGAAGAACAGAAAGTTTGCTCTGCAGTGTTCCTGGATGTAGCACAAGCATTTGATAAAGTGTGGCACTATGGGCTAATGCATAAGCTTAGGGATTTGCTACCGAAGCAATTTGCTGAAATAATTGAATCTTATCTTACACAAAGAATGTTCAGAGTAAGACAAGGTGATTCATACTCAGAAATTAAACAAATTAAAGCGGGAGTACCACAGGGAAGCGTCCTTGGTCCGACCTTGTACTTATTGTACACCTGTGATATTCCACACTTAGAAAATAACACCATTGCAACTTTTGCTGATGATACAGCTATAATGGCTATAGGAGCCACTCATGAGGAAGCAGTGGTAAAAGTACAATCAGCCATCGATAAGATTTCCGAATGGACAAAAAAATTGAGAATAAAGCTCAATGAATCTAAGTCAGTTCATGTCGATTTCACTAATAAAAATGCCAATTACAACCCGGTATACATAAATGGCCACGTGATACCATACGAAAATACTGCCAAATACCTTGGTATAACACTTGATGCAAAGCTTCGCTGGAAAGCTCATGTGAAAAAGAAACGCGAAGAGTTAGAACTTCGTTACAAGAAGATGTACTGGCTACTTGGGAAGCATTCCACGTTGTCTGTACAAAATAAAATTCTCTTGTACAAGCAAGTCCTTATGCCAGTATGGACTTATGGAGCTCAGCTATGGGGCTGTACCAAACAAAGCAACATCCAGATAATCCAACGATTCCAGAATAAAGTACTCAAAGGTATAGTCAATGCACCATGGTACATTAGAACTGTCGACCTCCATCGTGACCTGAAAATGGATGTCGTTGTCGATATAATAAAAAAACACGCAGAAGCTCACGAATATAGACTTCACCGCCACGTGAATGTTGAGGCAATCCAGCTCCTTGACAACACAGACATAGTGAGAAGGCTAAAAAGGACAAAACCTTTTGAGTTAGTGTAGTTGAGTGTCAGTGATAAGTAGTGAAGTGAGTGCTACATATAAGGAACACAAGAACACATAGTGTCTTCCCCTTAATAGAGACAATAAGATAGGTGTTAATGGACACATTCTTAATTTTACTCTATTTAGCAGTTTAAGTCAAGGTAAAGTTACTCATTAGTCCGTATTGTTGACTAGATTGTAATATAATGACGTACTAAGTACATCATTAGAAAAAAAAAAAAAAAAAAAATGTAAAGCCGCATTTGCGAAAGTCTATTTTTGCGCTCTTCGCAAGTCTCTTTTGAAATTGTCATCGAAGTAGATTTCCTCTGTTGAGATAAGCGTTTCTCCCTGACATCGTTCGTTTCATTTAAACGGCGCTGTCTTATATGAGCAGCACTTTTAGTAGGTCTACCCATAATCAGACAAATTGCTTAGTGTTTTTAAGTTTCACTAAAAAATGATTAAATAAAAATTTTAACAAAAAAAACACGCCTTCAAAAATAAAATTCCAAAACAAATTAATATGCGCTAAAACGTAAAAAAAAAATTGCTTATTATTCTATAACATAATAATCAACATACATTTTATTCTCATCAACATGTAGGTACTATCTATGTGTTTACCATGCAAGAAGGTAGGTAGGTACCTACCCACTTAAAATCTAACTAACATAGACTTATGAATTACAAACAATTATCAAAATATTTTATAGAGTTCTCCTAAGTAAAATAAAATGAAAAATATTAGACTACTTAAAAGTCAATCAAATTATTACGATAGTATTATGTAAAATCACAAATATACGATAGGAAAAATTTAAGTCATGTGCGGGATTCGAACCCGCGTCCATCCACCCCTTGAGCCGGGGTATGCTCTTACCAATTGAGCTAACATGACATGACGTCATAACTCAAATCTTCCCTACCGTTCTTTAACCATCGTATTAGGATGGAGCGACAGGCGTTATTGCAAACCTAACAATATTAAAATTATAAGGTTGCGTCATCATTTACATATATAAAACCAATTGCAAAATTGGTCTTGTTTGTAGTACAACGCAAGTGGTACTATAGATGTCGCTCCATCCCAATACGATGGTTAAAGAACGGTAGGAAAGATTTGAGTTATGACGTCATGTCATGTTAGCTCAATTGGTTAGAGTATACCCCAGCTCAAAGGGTTGATGGACGCGGGTTCGAATCCCGCACATGACTAATTTTTTTCCTATCGTATATTTGTGATTTTGTAATGAAATCCGCATAGCAGGCGTTATTGCAAACCTAACAATATTAAAAATAGTATTATTTAGTTACAAATTTTTCTCCCATAAGTCCTACAATTTAGTTATTTTTGCTTTCATATGGCAACACTTCTATCGCACACATGTATAAAAGTGTGGCTTCAGTTTGATGTTTTACGAGCCTCCGTCTTTTCTTCTATTTTGTCAGAGTCTATAACGGTGGCAAAATTACGGTCTTTTAAACGTCGGACAGACGGATGAATAGTCGGCTTAGGCATAGTTGTAAGGGGGTTTTCTACAACGGAACTGTAAAAAAAACCGGCCAAGTGCGAGTGGGGCTCGCGCAAGAGGGGTTCCGTACCATTATCTGTAACCTAATCTTGCAAGTTACAGACACTTTTCGCAGTGTCTGATTGAGCTGGGCAGGTACGGCGAAAACATCTTTTATTGTATGGGAGCCCCTCTTATTATTTATTTTATTTTAATTAATTTTATTTATAGAGATTATATAACTAAATATTCTGTGAATAGTTAAAGCGTCTACCTGTCACTGTTATTAGTATCGAGCAAGAAACGGTAAAAAAATCAAGTTTGTCGTATGGGAGCCCTCCTTAAATATTTATTTTATTTTATTTTTAGTACTTGTTGTTATAGCAGCAATAGAAATACATCATCTCTGAAAATTTCAACTGTCTAGCTACCACATTTCTTGAGACACAGCCTGGTGACAGACAGACGGGCGGTCAGCGAAGTCTCAGTAATAGGGTCCCGTTTTTACCCTTTGGGTACAGAACCCTAAAAAAGGCCATTCCTTGTCAGGCCTCGTGAGGGTTTAGCAACAACCCTTGAATTGTGAGTACTTGAGCTAATCTATCATACTAAATCGTTATGAAGATACTTACATTCCAAACCATCCCGCCCAGAGCTTGAGCTTCACCGCATGGTGGAAGGGCATTTTGCGAATGCCCGCCTGGCTAGCGACCACCCTTAAGTAGAAAATCTGTCGCCAAGCACCTAACGGCGTGTTCCGGCAGCAGTCCTTGAGAGCCAGTGAAATAACAGGCAAAATGAGACTTAACAGGTATGTCTCAAGGTGATGGGCGCAGTGCAGTTCGTCACTTGTGATGAAATGTATCTTTTATAGGCAGAGGATACCGCTTAACATCAGGTGGGCCTCGCGCTTGTTACTTCACAATAACATTAAAAATAAAACGTAATATAAAAAGGCCAATTGCTAGGGTTTCGCTTTGCAACAACCGTGAATAACAAAAATATGTCGGTTTTGACAAATTAATAGGTGAAGATGTTTTCGGTATCTGTTGGTTACATAGAGGTTCAATTACATGGGTATATCTAATAACGAAATTTTAAATTCCTCACTAGAATAGTTTTTGAGATAGACACCGTACGAAAAATTACTATATATGAAAACTTGGACGGCGATCCATTATTTTCTTCTGTACAAAAATATTTATTTGTGTAATACATGAAAGGTTCTATTTGCATCGAGTGCTGAATTTGAATCCCGGGTAAGCGAAGGCTTTTATAATTCAAACATGAGCGTAACCAATGATTCTAAGTTAGTCCTGAGCGTATTCAAGGATTCTAAAGCATGAGATGTACAAAACTTTAGCCTTGTGTTACAAGATTGTTCCCGTAATAACAGACAGACAAACAAGAAAGTGACTTAATAAAAACGTTATAAAAAATTAATGTCATTTAAAATATTCAAGTGTTTAGCCGAATTCAATGCTAAAACGGTAAGCCAGCGGTAAGCCACAAACTGGCTAAACGCAAGCTATTCTATTAGCATGACCCTGAACTCTGAAGTATAAATTTGCCATAAATAGTAATGATAATTTGATTTTAATATACACTAATGAGGAAATCATATGCGAACGGGCTTGCTTGCACCATTACACAGTACTTACATGCATAAGGTCGTGACACCTCAGAAGCCTATACAATACCCGAAACCTTAAGTATTTGTTATAATTCAATATATATACGGTATATTGATATATATGTATAATGATATATAGTGCCGTGGGGTGCCGGGCTAGAATTTCACCCCCCCCATCTCTACCCGTGGGTGTCGTAAGAGGCGACTAAGGGTAACACACCAGGTGGGCAGCAGAACTTTCTGAGGAACTGATATCTCACACTGCGATCCCAAAGCCAAGCGTGGAGATTATAGCATACAATATTGGGGGAGGCTGTGTTCAGCAGTGGACTATCCGACTGATAAAGATACAGACATTGATATATACGGTACATGAAAAGATTAAAACATTGGAACAATAATGTAATATTATATTAGCAAAAGTTTTTATACGTGCGTGTGCGTGTTTGTTCGTTTTCGAGTGAGCACAATATAATTGAATCCCAGATTTTATGCATCTAGAGCAAAACTAGGGTTTCATATTCATCTCTTTTTTTTTTTTACATGCGGTATGCCGGTAAAATCGATATTATTTGTATTAACCGCTGAGAATCGGCTAAGATAACAATACATTTATATTGTTATGAATTAGATACGATATGCAGGCCCACAGGCAGTCCAAATGCTGCCAACCCACTACCGGTTGGCAACCTGTCCAGTACATATATATTTTCGCTTACTATACAATATATAAGAAGATAAAACCAAATCCAACACGTATTATAAATTGCGAGTGCCCCGTTAATTAGACAAAAAAATAGCAGCTAAATTATATGTAAGAGAGCTGTATCTGCGAACGATGACATTTTCAGCCGATGAGAGATGACTCAAAATGTATTTTACTTAAACCCCATCTGCCCCAAGATTGTGTCTAATCTGCGACGGGGCTCGTTCCCATCTGACTTGGTACATTAATTACAATGAAAGGATGGATGTACCTAGTAAAATTAAGAGCCATTTATTTGATTAGCATAGTTTAAACATATTTTTCAGCATTGTTAAAAAAGCTAATTGGGATGAGTCCAAACACCATCTACTGTTAGTCAATACGGAGTTTCGTTGTCTGTACTGTATCAGCCGGATTGTCCACTGCTGAATACAGCCTCCCCCATCATGAGGGGGTTTGCGATAATCCCCACGCTTGATGAGGGGTGATATTCTAGCCCGGGACCCCATGGGCAAATTCATTGGTAGAGATGGGGGGGGGGAGATGGAATGGATTCGTTGTCTGCCTAGGTTTAAGTTATACCGCTAGTTCCCATTGGTATCCGGTTTGTGAACTGTTGTATCATAAATCACCATTTACGTCTCATGAAGAATTCATCATCAGATTAAGTAGCTGTAACCATCGTATAGTATTGCCATTGGGACATGACAGGCATGTAGAATTTTGTTTCGTTCGGGAATTTCGAAAATAGGTACTGCTGATGTTCACACGGCTCCAAACAAGCAGGCAAAATTAGAAAGGAACAACAACACCAGCCTCTTAGATAAAATAAAATCTTTTAGTATCTGTTCCTTAAATTTATTACAGTTTTTATGCAACGATACGTCAGTTTACCAAATACCTACTTATTAGAGTACCGTGAGAGATCTGTTCCGTTACTTCATAGGTCGAAGTAGTGATATTCGCGTACCATCTTTGGAGGTGTTTGTAATACGGTACTGATACCTATCTATTATGATTTGAATGTCATCGTTTATATCTACAGGCGTGTTATTATTATGTCAAATGATAATTGTGATCATATTATTTAGCAATCATTGTGGTATATGCGAACACGAAGTGTTTGATAGTCTTCCATTAATACTGTTGTAGACTATGTAGTAGGAACAATGTATTTTTTTTCGTTGGACACCATTGTGATTAACATCACGGGGTTCAAAGAGGGTTGTTGCTGTCAACATAGCTTATTGCCTGTCTTTTGCAGTCTTGTATAACCTACTGGTAATTGGGTATACTACCAACATAAATCAGCAAAGATTATGGCTTACGGTCGGCAGCTGGTCATAGAACTAGAGTCACCATTTTTTACAATCATTTTCATTATATGCGGAGAAAACACATAAATACATATTTTGTTATTTTTTCAGTTTTCACTTAACGGATTGAAAATCTCTAGGGGAGGGATCTCTCTCCCTCTCTGAGGGAACTAGCCAGGCGGAATTTCATGAAAATGCCCAATCACAATTTTTTCAACGAGGTGTAATGCCAACGCGCTGTCCTTCCACCACCGTGGTGCAAGATATGTGGGACCTGGACTAACACCACCACTAAAACCCCCATAACCAGAACTTCGTCGAGGTGGGGTCGCGTTAGCATTCAAATGCCCTACCACCAAGCTCTAACGAATGCCATCCTAAAACGACAACCGTGACCGACGGCTTAACGTACCCTCCAAAGCACGTAAGCGTAAATACCACTAGCGGTCACCCATCATCAGTAGTAAATGCTACTAGCTGTCACCCATCCCAGTTACAGCTGCAGCGCACGTTGTTTCAACTAGTTGAACGGTTAAGAACGCAAGCCTTACTACGAGTATTAAATCAGGGTGGCAAAATAAAAGCAAATTGGCCAATACACTTCACTTTAATCTCTTATACTTAAAACTCAACAATTAAACACTATCCCAGGTCTACCCTCTACAACCCGTCGTGATAAAATGTGTCAGTTCTACTTTCATTCGCCGCCTTTTTACAAAAGTAGTTCTTATACTTGTTAATATAAAATAACATAATAAATACCGAAATTATATCTAATATTATATAAGAAAGATTTAAAAGGTTTTACAGATATTTTGAGCTATATATCTTGATTATATAATAATTAATAAAAATGGTTCCTATGCCACGATAGTCGGAAGTCAAGAAGCATACTTTTATAGAGTATTATAGTCAATACCATTTCCTTTCCTGATAATAAGTTTGTCCTCAAACTTCCAATTCCTGGTTTCTGGCAATAATACATATTTGTATATTAAAGAAAGTGCATATGTTATTGATCTTTTAAAACCAATTGGTTATTACAATCATTGACATATAGTTTCTTATTCCATCAATTGAGGGAATTAAATAATCCCTTCATAATATAACTATGCTGTTTTCATCAGAATATATCATATTCGCACGGTTACATAAAATATTTTAAATCTAATACATAATGTCCATAATATCACTGGGTCTGCATCAGAAAATATTATGAATGCTGGTAAGATATACTATCACTGGGTCTGCATCAGAAAATATTATGAATGTTGGTAAGATATACTATCACTGGGTCTGCATCAGAAAATAATATATCCTACTAAGGTAATACAATATCCTTAGGTCTAATACAAGACTTCCATAATATCACTGGGTCTGCATCAGAAAATATTATGAATTTTGGTAAGATATACTATCACTGGGTCTGCATCAGAAAATAATATATCCTCCTACGGTAATACAATATTCTTAGGTCTAATACAAGGCGTCCATAATATCACTGGGTCTGCATCAGAAAATATTATGAATGTTGATAAGATATACTATCACTGGGTCTGCATCAGAAAATAATATATCCTCCTATGGAAATACAATATCCTTAGGTCTAATACAAGACATCCATAATATCACTGGGTCTGCATCAGAAAATATTATGAATTTTGGTAAGATATACTATCACTGGGTCTGCATCAGAAAATAATATATCCTCCTATGGAAATACAATATTCTTAGGTCTAATACAAGGCGTCCATAATATCACTGGGTCTGCATCAGAAAATATTATGAATGTTGGTAAGATATACTATCACTGGGTCTGCATCAGAAAATAATATATCCTCCTACGGTAATACAATATTCTTAGGTCTAATACAAGGCGTCCATAATATCACTGGGTCTGCATCAGAAAATATTATGAATGTTGGTAAGATATACTATCACTGGGTCTGCATCAGAAAATAATATATCCTACTACGGTAATTCAATATTCTTATGTCTAATACAAAGCGTCCATAATATCACTGGATCTGCATCAGAAAATATTATGAATTTTGTAAGATATACTATCACTGGGTCTGCATCAGAAAATAATATATCCTACTACGGTAACATCTTCCACACCATATCACTACAAGTTCAGTTAAATCCATAACCCACTTGTATCATTTGAATCTTTATCTTATGTCATCTATTCCATTACCAGAATGTATTTTTCTAAACATTCTACCAACTATTTAAATTTTACACTGGTATAATGTTCAGTCCGCACACAGTAAAATCAGGCATTAAGGGTCATTTGAGTCAGTGCTACTACTCTTATCATCTGAAGTATGATCATCATAAGCGAAGGAAATCCAAGGTTTAATGCGGTCTGTAGCCCGAACATTACAATATATTTTGTGGGTAATTTTAGTCCCTGGTATGTTTCACAACTCGTATCTATCGTTATCTAGAATTTTAGTTATCCTGAAGGGACCTGTGAACTTAGGCACTGTTTTTTTTTGTCATTGTTAGCTATGGGTTTCTAAATTTGTGTTTTCCAAATTAGTGTCATCCAGAATTTTTCGAATCCTTTGAGAATCTGTGTCCTATAACTGCAACGTAATTAACCTGTCTTCCTGGGTTATTTTTAGAATAGAAGGAATAATGTCTGGGCTGTTCTCCAAATCACAAGGTTGAGGATTCTAGCTTAACGCATCGACATGAGCCATATTATTGGCAGGTTTATATAAAATGTTAAAATCGAACTCTTGAATCATAATCCACCCGCTTCCCGCAATTCGTGGTACTAAGTCACGTTTAGTTAAAGTGCTCCTAAGCGCAGTCAGTCACCAAGGTAAATGTAACACCTATTAGATATACTCGCAGTCCTTGCAAGGAAGCTACGACGGCTTATGTCTCTAGCTCATATGCATGGTAGTTTTGTTCGTCTGTAGTAATTTTTCGACTAAAATATGATATAGGTTTCAATTCATTAGAATTCTAAGGTTTTTGTAAAAGCACCCCAGCCAAACCTTTTCTACTTGCGTCTGTATGTAGAAATTTCTCATTATAGGGGTCATAAATGCCTAATAGCGCTCGTTGTACGAGTACTTCTCTCAATCCATCAAAAGCTGCCTGTTGTTCAGTATTCCAAACCCACGTTACGCCCTTTTTAGTCAAATCTGTGAGTGGTCTTGCAATCAGCGCAAAATATTTAATAAACCTCTGAAGTAACTTGCTAGTCCAATAAATTGCCTAACTTCGTGTTTATTGCGTAGTATTGGAACCTGATCTTTCTGAATCTAACGATTCAACGCTCGAAAATCGAAGCATTAACGATATACACCATATTTATTTTTAAGGAGTGACTTATTTACAAATCTCTTATTTTTTTTTTTTAATAGAACAAATCAAACGCATCACAAGGGGGTTCTGATAGAATAATACCTTTGCCTCGAACTATGACATAACTGTGTTTGAAAAACATAGGATCCTCTGAAAAATTACAAAGAGCTATCCGACATTCTCCGATGTTGACATTATGAATTCCTCCCATCACGTAATAGTTTACGTTATTCAACCGCCTTATCCTACTCTCGATAAAAATGTCACAGTTTGAATCCTCACTATCGATACATTGAACGTAATCAAAGTTATGTACGACTGTGTCAGTTTAATTTTTAAACCTACTTTATCAGTACCATGGTCGTTTCCTATTTGTATGTTTGTCATGTAGACGTTTAATTTTCTATTCAAATATACAATTTATCATCAAAGTTCCTAGATGTCGAAAGGGCACAGCGTGCTTTGTTGAAGACTATGTTTTTTAAACCATATCGCTTCTCTTCAAATGAACTTTATAAATTTTGTGACTTTCTAACAGTAAGGAAGCTGTATATACTATTCTGTATACTAAAAATGCATAAAACAACTGAATATGATCCAACAAATTTAACAAAACGACGACAATATGTTAGTATGTCGAGAAAGAGAGTACGTACAGCTTTCGCTAAACGGCAATATTTATCTCAAACAACCTATCTCTATAATGTGGTGAACAGAAAATTGGCGATTTGTCCAAAATCATATTATGAGTGTAAAAAAACCCTATCTTCATGGCTCAGGACTCTAACTTATGATGAAACTGAGGCAGTTCTTCATCCTATTATATAATATGACAAACTTTCACACTAACGCACCCTCACACACACACACACACACACACTCAAACACACACACGCACACACACACACACACATACATACTCACACACACACACGCACTCACCCTCACTTTTAATTAAAATTTACAGTATTTAGTATGTAAGTATTAAGATATTAATTTTGATTTATGTTAACCTACTTATGAATTTTCTATTAATATGGAAGAGCGAGGTCTTCTGATACAGGTATACATTTACTTAAAAGAAGGCCTCTACACAATGTTATATGGATACATTTAGTTTATGAAAATAAAGCATTATTATTATTATCATGAGTTTGTATGATAAAGACGTCTTCTCTCTGTAAAATCTTGACCTATTAGCAAAGGTTCATGTAGTTGAGAAGTTTCAATTATATATGCGTCTATGTCTGCCGTCACTTCTCCGATGCGTACGTTCAGTCTCGTCCTACCTACAGGCACTGAAGATCCATTACCGAAGCCTCGATTATTAGGTACCAGTTTAGGAAATGAATTATGTCTTGTCGAATAAGAGTGCAATCGCTTCCAAAATCTACATAACTTTGAACATTAATGATGCCATTTATGACGGCTATTTTATAAAATTTTGAGTCTGATCTAGTCTTTTGTGTTAACATTGTTTTCTTTTCTGGGGGTTTTGTATTATTAGAATTGTAGTCACCTCTCCAACACACATTGGATCTGTGTCGAAATCTATTGCATTTATCACATTTGATAATGGGTTTAGAGCATATTGTAGACATGTCCACTTTCTTTACAGTTAAAGCAAAATACTTCAGCAACTTTGGCATCTGGATTAATTCGACATACATTACTGCGATGCCCGATTTTATGACACTTAAAACATTTAATATCATTGGGACTGGAAGCGGTTACATTCATTGTTCGTTTGTGATACGGAAATGCTTCTCTAATTAAGTCTTTTAAGAAATATAATAAATCTTCCGGTTTTTGAAATCGTGCTGAGACGCGCTGACCCTAATCATCCTATCATCTATTCCATACACTAGACAGTCTACTGCCTTTTTACCCAATATACAACATGCGTTCAATTACATGAGTCTTATCATAGAAATATTCGTCTACAGACTCGCAAGTCTTCATGCGTCGTTCTAATACTTCTGTCAATAAAGCACCATAGTTGCTTTCCAATGGAAATGCTTTAACTAGCCTATCCTGCCAGGCGGTACATGCCAAAAGTATAGTTGGTAGACCTTCATACTATTTTTAGCATGCCCACCTAACTTTGGTAATGCATAATGGGCAGTTTACTCATCGGTCCAGTTGTAAATTTTCGCACACTCATTAACCTTGGCTATACATCTCTCAATACGCTGATTATTCTGTGCTGGATAAAACATAGGTATTATGATTTTATTATAAGTTAATTGAGAATTCGGCCGCATAATATTTTTGAGAAATTAGGCAAAATCATTCATATTAACCATTAAATTAGAGTTACTTGTGGTGCAGTCTCTCTCGGTATGCGTGGTAGCGTCTGGTAGAGTTGTAGTTGCTTGTAGCTCGTGCAGAGGGGTGCTGGGTCCCATCTCTCGTTGCATCGCAGAGACTGTCAGTTGTACTAGAGTATGCATATCGTTTATCTGTAATGTGTGAAATGTGACCTGCATAAATGGGCTTAACAAAGAGCAATCTGTGATGCGTCTAAGAAATATTTATAATTATTTTTATTGTAAAAAAAAAGAGAAAAAATATATATAAATAAAAGTTTCATTATTTCAATTCATTGATACTAAAGGAGCTCTCCTTCAAAATAAATGTGTAAAATCAGTGCTCGCGTCACTTTTATCTTCAGCGAGGAGACAAAGAGGATAATAATAAAACGATTCATTGGGGAAAAAAATATATTAGAACTACTGGCCTGATTTGTCGTTGGGTAGTGAAGAGCAGGCAGGGTTACCCCCCGCTACTTGCATTGCTAGCTCGCTGTCCTGCACGGAGACTTCTCAAGGTAGTGGCGTGCTTGAGGCAGGCATAAGCATATCTTCATCAATGTGTGTAGCAGGTTGTACAGTTGTCTGAAATATGTATAATTAGAGGTGCATAAAATTGGAAAAACAAAAGGTATCAGGTTCTTCTTGTTATTAATATTTTAGTCAATATAAGAATGAAAAGAGTTTATCAATAGTGTTCAAAATGATACCTCAAAGTTGTAGGTAGGTACACATGCTCATTGGACATGATATACATATATGAAATTATCAGAGTACATATATAGCATCCAGAATAACACGGAAAATAGCACAGGGCAGGCGTTATTTAAAGTATTATACTTAATACTAGTATTTCGGGCAGTGTGCGGGCCGCATGCGGCCCGCATTTATCGTTATACAGTACTAAACTATATCAAAACTCCTGATACGTTGGAAAAAAGTATGTTCAAAACTCCAATAGAAGTATGAAATCCCATATAAACTCTCAATACAATAAAGAACCATACTGTAGCCACTAAAACAGATTCACCCTACTGCCATAAAAAGGTGGTACGGGCAGAATGGTACCAAGGTTCTGAGTCACTTTTGTTAAGGAACCCCACTCGTAGGTGCTGCGGTTACCGCAGGCAGTTGCCATGGAGACCAGTCGGAGATGTGGAAAATACTCTCAAGTCGGAGCTCGGCCTTCGGCCTCGCAAGTTACTAATACGGCTCGGCCTACGGCCTCGCCAGGCGCTCGCCCTTCGGGCTCGCGCATCATACGCTCGGCCTTCGGCCTCGCGGACCGAAAGTTCGGCCTTCGGCCTCACCAGGAGCTCGCCCTTCGGGCTCGCTACTTCACTTATGTAGGACAGTAACTCCAAATTTAGTCAAAAATCCCACAAAAACTCCTAATACAGTCGAAAATATAAGGTAAAACACTCCAAATGCAGTATAAAGAATGATAGGAGCACGTGGGGCACATCCAAAATAACGGATTTCAAGACGGCCACCATACAAACTGCTCCGCCCCTACTGAAGCTCGGCCTAAAGGCCTCGCTTCAGCAGGCTCGGAGCATTTTGTATAGCGGCCATCTTGAAATCTACCATTTTGGATTTTTGACAGATGTCATTCGACTGCTCTCCCGGTTCCCTATGACATTTGTTCAAACACCCCCTACCTATCTCTTACCGTTTTTGAGATACGTCATCCATCTTCACTTGGCAGGCGTCATTTTTATGATTTTCGATTTTTCTCATACTCACCAAAACCACCCGAACATTTTTGCCATACATCACGTTGTTCCTACTCGTCTCCTTCTAGGAGAACATTTATGTCAGTGAGTCAGTGAGTGGTAATCGAGCTTTATATATTATACTAGTTTTTCGGGCAGTGTGCGGGCCGCATGCGGCCCGCATTAATCGTTATGCAGTTCTCAACTTAACCTTAACCCCTTATACATTTTAAAAAAATAAGTTCAAAACTCCAATAGAAGTATGATATCCCAAATAAACTCTCCATAAAATAAAGATCCATACTGTAGCCACTAAAGCAGATTCACCCTACTGCCATAAAAAGGTGGTACGGGCAGAATGGTACCAAGGTTCTGAGTCACTTTTGTTAAGGAACCCCACTCGTAGGTGCTTCGGTTACCGCAGGCAGTTGCCATGGAGACCAGTCGGTGACGTGGAAAATACTCTCAAGTCGGAGCTCGGCCTTCGGCCCCGCAAGTTACTAATACGGCTCGGCCTGCGGCCTCGCCAAGCGCTCGCCCTTCGGGCTCACGCACCCTACGCTCGGCCTTCGGCCTCGCGAGCCGAAAGTTCGGCCTTCGGCCTCACCGGGAGCTTGCCCTCCGGGCTCGCTATATACTAAAGTTGGACAGTAACTCCAAATTCAGTCAAAAATCCCACAAAAACTCCTAATACAGTCGAAAATTAAGGAAAAACACTCCAAATGCAGTATAAAGAATGATAGGAGCACGTAAGACACATCCAAAATGTCATTCGACTGCTCTCCTTATTCCCTATGACATATTTTCAAAAACCCCCTACCTATCTATTACCGTTTTCGAGATACGTGATTTATCTGCACTTGGCAGACGTCATCGAAAAAAAAATTTCATATTTGGAATAAGGACGTCCAGAACAACCTAGATATAAAATTTAAGCCAAATCGGAGTACTTTTTTTTAATTGGCAGACGTCATCGAAAAAAAAAATTTTGATTTGGAATAAGGACACCCAGAACCACCTAAATATCGAGTTTCAGCCAAATCGGAGTAACTTGTTTTACTTGGCAGACGTCATCGTAAAAAAAATTTTAGATTTGGAATAAGGACACCCAGAACCACCTAAATATCGAGTTTCAGCCAAATCGGAGTAACTTTTTTTACTTGGCAGACGTCATCGAAGCAAAAATTTTTGATTTAGAATAAGGACGTCCAGAACCACATAAATATCGAGTTTCAGCCAAATCGGAGTAACTTTTTTTACTTGGCAGACGTCATCGAAATAAAAATTTCATATTTGGAATAAGGATGACGAAAACAACCTATATATCGATTTTCAGCCAAATCGGTGCAAGTCTGAGCTCGGCCTTCGGCCTCGCAAGTTACTAAGACGGCTCGACCTGCGGCCTCGCGCACCGTCCACTCGGCCTACGGCCTCGCGGCCCGAATGTTCGGCCTTCGGCCTCACCAAAAGCTCGCCCTTCGGGCTCGCTACACTGACAGTAGGACAATTACTCTAAATTGAGTTGAAATTCCCACAAACACTCCTAATACAGTCGATATTGTAAGGTTAAATACTCCAAATAATGTATGAAGAATAAGAGTAGCACATTTGACAGGTGTCATTCGGATGCTCTCCCGATTCCCTATGACATTTGTTCAAACACCTCCAACCTATCTCTTACCGTTTTCGAGATACGTAGTCCAGCTTTACTTGGCAGGCGTCATTTCTAGGGTTTTTAATTTTTCCCCTACTCAGCTAAACCCCTTAGTCATTTTCGTAATAAATTACTATAACCGTACTCAACTCTTTCTGGTAGAACCAGCTACTTTTTTGAGGGATCGAAGGATTTTGTATGGCGGCCATTTTGAAATCCGCCATTTTGGATTTTTGACAAATGTCATCCGACTGCTCTCCCGATTCCCTATGACATTTGGTCAAGCAGCCCCTACCTATCTCTTACCGTTTCAGAGATACGCCGTCCAATTTTACTTGGCAGACGTCATCTTTGAGTTTTCGGATTTTTCCCATACTCACACAAACCCCCTCTACACTTTTCCCATACATCACTTTCTTCCTACTCGACTCCTTCTGGGAGAACAATGATGTCAGTCAGTCAGTCAGTGAGTGAGTCAGTGTACGGTAATCCAGCTTTATATATTATAAAATAAATATAAATTATATACTGATCATAAATTAAAACCATTTAAAAAAAATAAAGAGAAAATAAAAGAAATCTCACATAATCTTTACATATGAAGACAAACAAATTGGACAATGTTAACCCATTGGCATCGGCAACAATGACAACAATAGAATTTCATTTATAACTAGGACGTAGCGGTCCTGACGATGCCAACTTATTTATAATAACTACATTATATTGATCGCCTAAAATAATATTTTAAAAATACAAGTGAAACTTTCCTTATTTTTGTCATGTGTTTGCATCACATCAGTTCCGACATAGTTTGATCCACCTTTTATTTCTCGGGGAATATGGCGGGAACGCCGTTTCCTTTTATTACATAGCTCCCTTGATCTTTGGCTGCGCCTAACTCTTTGACTCTGCCCAAAGTCCGAAGAAATACTTTGAGAGCTTCTGCTGCTGCTGTAGCCACGCCGACGACGCTTGCGCCTTCGAGAATGCTTTGAACGGCTATGCGAATGCCTTTCTTTGTCATTGCTATCCATTTTTGGTTTTATTATCCTACTTCTGATATTAAATCAGGGTGGCAAAATAAAAGCAAATTAAAAACAAATTGAAAACTCAACAATTAAACACTATCCCAGGTCTACCCTCTACAACCCGTCGTGATAAAATGTGTCAGTTCTACTTTCATTCGCCGCCTTTTTACAAAAGTAGTTCTTATACTTGTTAATATAAAATAACATAATAAATACCGAAATTATATCTAATATTATATAAGAAAGATTTAAAAGGTTTTACAGATATTTTGAGCTATAAATCTTGATTATATAATAATTAATAAAAATGGTTCATATGCCACGATAGTCGGAAGTCAAGAAGCATACTTTTATAGAGTATTATAATCAATACCAGGTTTGTATTACTAGAATAATATACAATTCTAACACGAGCGCTTCAGAACTTCGCAATAGGTAAAAACAAACCTATAACCCACCCACAACGCCCCATATCGCTTGTACAATCAGTAAATACATTGTGACAGCAGTAACCTTTCAGCTAAACGCTGTTTTTCTAACACAACCTCTAATTAATTAAGATAATATCCAGTATAAGGCTATCTACACATCATCTGACATAGAAACAGGCGTCTGTCACAGTATCGACGACTTGAAGAGATCGTGTGTAATGTGCTACAAACTTAATATACAGTTGATGGTGGCGTTGCAAATACTGTGAGCGATTGAGCAGCTATCAAATTTCATGAGAATGTAGCAGTTCCATTTTTTGCCACCCGCACTGATAAGTTGGTGACTCAGTATACGTGCTTTACAAGTCGATAGCCCAACATAGATGTAAGATAGTTAAACGAGGGTAGATAAGAATTAATTATTGTGAAATATCTTTACAAGTAAGATGTGTAAAATATCTGTATATATATAAAAGTTAATTTGTATTTAGTTACCTTGAAAATTTCGTTATTTTATTAACTTGTATTTCACGAATAGTATTAAAAAGTTATTTTTTATATTAAAACTATACGTACTGTGTAGGTAAGTACTTAAGTGGTTAGCTAGTTGATTGATAATAATATTTAACACTTTTGAAAGAAGTTGCGAAACGTAATACACTTTCAACAAAGGTTTAATTTTTTTATTGATTTCTCTCTATCAATTACAGTTCAATGTGGATTCCCTTGTCAGAATTATCTCTAAACATACTTAAAACCGTTTTTTTACGAACGCTGCCCATCCGAGAAGGATTCTTCGGGCGACCTCTTTGTCGAAGTTGGACCTACCTAACTGGAAAGTCTGTCCCAGGTAAATGTAATGGTCAACAACTTCGAGCGTATCGTTCCCAACAACTACTGTTACTTACTTTACTTCTATCACTGAGATAAAATCATTTAATTCTAACACACAATCAATATGAAGTAACTTATGAAAATCGTACTATAAAATGTGAGCTCAGAGTGTTTGAATGTCTATTCAAAATACGTCTATGTTTATTAGAAGTAAGTTTCGAGTTTTTAAAATTTGTTTTTGTATTTGATTCTTACATCTATGTGATCAGCAATTAAGCCTGCATAGGACCAGTTTATCGTATCTTTATTTTAAAACCATCCTATTATTATGTATTTGTTCACGTGAAGCAGTGCATCAGTTATGTAATAGGTATTATAACATGTTGCTTAGGTTTTTATGGAGTTTTTATATTGATTGATCAAAATGCTGGCTCCTATTTGGCTCAACGAATAAGCATTACAATTCAACGGGGCAATGCTGCCAACTGGTAGTGGGCTGGAGCATTTGGACTGCCTGTGAGTCTGCAATGACTTATAGGTTAACTAAATGCTTTCATTGTAGTAGCTGTAGTATTGTATATGTTTGTAGTATTTTGTTAAAAAAAACATACCACCGTTAAAAAAATAGATCTCATTGTCATGTTAGTTCAATTGGTGCATACCCCGGCTAAAGGGGTGGATGGACGCGGGTTCGAATCCCGCATATGACATAATTTTTTTCTCTCGTATATTTGTAATGTTGTAAAATATAGATCTACTTTAAAATTTACCTTGGCCACAGATAATGCAACAATTTGTGCGAAATATTTTATGTGCCTGCATATGAATTACTTTAATTCTTCTTTTTCTGTCTACCAATGATCATTCTTTTTTAAGTAGAGTAGCCAAATACAGTGATAAAAAATTTAGGACCGCTTTAACGTTTCTTAAAGGTCAGATCATTCATAATCAACCTATTTTTGATTCACCCATAAACAATAAAATATTCGTTTTTTTATCAGATAAAACGTATGTTGCAGTTTCATATTCTTCTCTATGGTTTTATTGTTCAAAACACGATCATTACAACTTAACTCGATTATGAAAAACACGGAAAGAGAGGAATTTCGATCGTCCTTGCTAACAATTGTTTTTATTAATACTCAAATAAATTAGTATTTTTTTTACTATAAAAGTACATTGTACGGGAATGTTCATATATGCTCTTAGGCTTGTAATATTGGTAGCCGTTTTGAACTGATCAGCAAATTTAACCAACGTCCGCCGCGGTCATGAGTTGGAGGGGTGACCGCTGGTGACAATACTCCTGAGCGCTTCCGTGCTTCGAAGGGCACGTTAAACCGTTGGTCCCAGTCGCTGTCTTAGGATGGCAGTCGTTATATTAGGTGGTAGGACATTTTGTGAATGCCCGCCTGGCTAGCGACCACCCTCAAGGTGGTGGTGGGTAGGTGCTTGGCGACAGATTTTCTAATCTGTCGCCAAGCACTTAACAGTGTGTTCCGGCAGCTGTCCTTGAGAGCCAGTCATTCTAGGTTAAGTCTGTTAACACCTTCCACCACGTCATCACTTACCATCAGGTGAGATTGTGGTCAAAGCCTTACCTGACAGCAATAAAAAAAGGGGAATTCTACTTTTCAAAATGCATAAGCAGTAAAGCCCATGTTTAGGCTTTAAACGATGGATTCTTGTAAGCCATATTTTATCGAACACAAAATTTTGACACTTCCATAATTATATACTAGAAATATTTAAAAAGAATCCAGTAATATTTCCAAAATTATCTGACCATGTACAACGAAACCGCGGCAACTGTAACAGCATGTATACGAACAGGCTAGACCGGTCAATTGCAGGTGTGAAAAATCCTAGGGCAATTCAAACCGTGGCATGAAAAGTCCCATTCAAACACAGCTGTTAGGTGCAAACAATGCGTGGTGTGAATCGCCCCTATACCCAATGAGTATGGTTCAATATAATTTAGTTTTATTGCCGAAAGGCTAGCCTTTGGAACACTACTACTATTTTTGGAGCAATGATGGCCGAGCGGTAATAGCTATGGACTGCTGTGCCGCAGGGCCCTGGTTCGATCCCCTCCGCCAGCTTAAGATTCACCGCATGGTGGAAGCAAAGCCCTCAAGCTGCTACCGGTACATTGTCAGGTGCTTGGCGACAGATTTTCTACTTGAGGGTGGTAGCTAGCCAGGCGGGCATTCGCAAAATGCCCTACCACCATGCTATAAGGACTGCCATCCTAAGACAACAACCGGGACCGACGACGGCCCAAGGTGCCCTCCGAAGCACGAAAACGCTCAGTAGTAATGTCACTAGCGGTCACCCATCCAACACATGACCGCGGGCGACGTTGCTTAACTTTGCTGATCGGTGGAGAACAGCTAAGTAAACTTCGCTACGAGCGCTTCATACACTCTATTCTATATTCTATTTGCGTGTATTTATTGACGATTATCTCAGCCGATAGTAAGAGGTGATATTAAAAAAAAATGCTCAGGCTAACCTCAAGACCATTTGCCGGAACACACCGTTAGGAGCTTGGTGACAGATTTTCAGGCAAGGCCCTACTACCATGCCAAGGATTACGAATTTCTGTGAATTTATGTATCCATAAATATACAAAAAAAACTAAGAACAATAAAGAATAAAAGGCTAATTGCGATCCGACCTTGCACTAAGAATCACACAGAATTATTTAAGAACATATTTTATATTACACAAAGCTACAAACTAGATAAAACCCACCAAGACTTGCCAGCGACATCATTCCTTTTTTTATGCCTGATAGGTTAGCCTTTGACCACTATCTCACCTGATGATAAGTGATGATGTGGTCGAAGATGTTGTTCAGGCTAACCTAGAATTCTACTGGCTCTCAAGGACAGCTACCGGAACACACCGTTAGGTGCTTGGCGACAGATTATCTACTTGAGGGTGGTAGCTAGCCAGGCGGGCATTCGCAAAATGCCCTACCACTATGCTATATCAACTGCCATCCTTAGACAACAACCGGGACCGACGCTTAACGTGCCCTCCAAAGCACGGAAGCCCTCAGTAGTAATGTCACTAGCGGTCACCCATCTAAGTCACGACCGCGGCGGACGTTGCTTAACTTTGCTGATCGGTTCAGAACAACTAAGAAAACTTCGCTACGAGCACTTCAAAAACACATTTACCTCGATCGTATGTGACAGCAAAAACACTAATGTACAATCCAGTAATATCTCTTTAACTACGTTGTATACACGTGCAAGTATCTTTAAATTGGTTTGCCCCTTAGATCAAGAAACAAGGGAGATAGGTAATGGAGCCGTGCCGCATCTGGCCTAAATCTGGCTTGTTTGTAAGAAAACCATTGCGCGCTTAGTACAAATCAACAAACAAATCAGTTATTCCGATGACGCAGTGGATCACTGTTCTATATCTGTGACTGTAACTAGTGACTGTAGCTACAGGCTGAAGCGCAACCCATTTTTGCATGTGTACGATTAGTATTAGTATTAGTTTGCAGCGGAAATCTTGGTGTGCGTGGCAAAATGTGCGTATGTATGCCATATTTTTTTTTTTAAACAAAACACTACACACTACATACAACACTACTTGTTTTTGTTGATGTGAGAGTGAAATGGGTGGGAGAGACGCGGCGACACTTTTATGTGAACAAACACGGGCCGAAGGCAAATCTCTCTATTTCTCTGATCTGTGGTTTGCCCTTTACACCGCAACAATTTTGCTTTACATAATTTCTTTATATCTGGGTTTCATAGGTACAAAACATTCTGTAGCATCTTGATAACGTTCCAAATCGAGTATTTCCGACGGCCTGATTGTTGCCCCAAACAATAAAATTATAGGCAGATACATCGAGACCACAAATTGGGCAACATTTTTTTACACGACGATAAAATCTTGAAGCCAATGCGTTTTCAATTATCGCCCAACCGCTAACTTATGTGTGGTGGATTTCTAAACAATGCAAACGAAAACTTACTTGACTATTTCGAAACATGATGGATTTTGTTTGATGTGAACTATTTCTATATGTTTAGATGAGCAATAAACTAGATATAATTCTAAGTAAAGGTTTGATCTTCTTTATCACCAGTTAGGATTTGATGTTTAATTATTCATTACCATTTTCAAGACCCGCCCTTAGCTAAATAAAATCTAATGAATAGATTCGGGCGTCACTTTGCGGAAATCCATCTATAATAATAATAAATATTTTAATAAAACATAAAATATATATAGTAATTAAACAACTTAAAACGGTTTAAATCTCGTATATTTATCATTATTTTTGTCCCGACTTTTCAAACACTTTGCAGTGATCGTGGGCACGGGGTGAGTAAATATACGCGATTTAAACCGTTTAAAGTTGTTTAATTACTATGTATAATAATTATAAGTAAACATTATAAAATATATAATTAAAAAAAACATCTAAAAATATATATCAAGTGACAATTTTGAATCCGATCGAACCCGATTTCTTCGACGAATTTCGATTCTACACGAATCATCCTCAGGAGGTCTTGACTCGACTGAGAAACGATTAGAATGAGATTTGTTAATTTTAAGTAATTATTTTAGGTTTATTTTAGGACAGCTAAATTGATATTCTTTTAAGTAACTCTGTGTTGATGATGATGAGGTGTGTGTTCTTCTTAAATCGTCCAGATCGGTAAAAGGAAATATTAACACTTTTTTATATTACGGTCACGCTCCGGTTCTTATAAAAGAAGAGCCACTTTCAAAATACTGACAAGTCTACAAGTTGGATTATCTTGTGGTTTGTTAGCGTAATACACATATGCGTTATTTGATGAAATTATATAGGACGTCCCTCAAGAGAAATTATACAAAAACAAATAAATTATTTCACTGAGGATAACAAAACAGAAATAGGATAAATGTTTAAAAATAACAGTTTCTCCTTCAGATAAATCAAAACTAAATACAAATAAATGAAGTTACTAAGAATAAAATAGTGTATGCTTTTAATAAGTTTTTTACACAGCTGGATAAAAAAAATCTTTTTTGATTCCTTGGACAGCATTCCGCACGAGTCTCTATTCTGCGTGAGATCAATATAAAGACCCACCTTTTCAATATTTTCTTACGTAGGCAGCTAGAATTCTTCGGCCATATCGCCAGAAAAGACGGGCATAACCTGGAACAGCTTATGGTTACTGGCAAGTTGGATGGCAAGCGCCAAAGGGGTCGTAGTCCGTTGAGATGGTCGGACCAAATCCTTCACAGCTTTGGACTCCAATCTACACGACGCCCTCCAAGACGCCAAGGATAGGCATAAGTGGCGGGACACCGTCAAGACGAAAGTATTCCAGAAACGGGGTAATCACGACCCTCAGTAATGATGAGGAAGAGGATACAGCTGGATTCGCTAGGCTTTGACCACAATCTCACCTAACCGTAATGATGTGGTCGGCAATGTTGTTCAGGCTAACTTAGAATTACTGGCTCTCAGGGACAGCCACGTCATCTTTATTTCCTACCGGAAAGATTTCTTACCGGAGAGTGGTAGCTAACCAGGCGGGTATTCGCAAAATGCCCTACCACCACAAATATGATAATAAGTATTCAGAAAATTCATTTATAAATAGGTTTAACAAAATTGAGATTAGTTGTTAGATTTTTTTTTAAAGCATAATACGAAATGTTTATTTAAATGTTATATCATTTTGGGGCAAAAAATAGAAAATCTAGAACATAATACACCAAATTAAAATAACTTGACAACACGATAACGGCATCCAACAACAGACAAACTTCTACCACTGGTCAATTTATAATATTATATAGCACATTACATTACCAGGAATGTCAGTGCAGGATATAATATTGCCCTCAAATAGAATACAAGTATATCAATGGGTCAGTAGTAATTACAACCCTAAATGTCAGAGGGAAGTTGTAAATTGTAATGTTCGTAAAACAGGTCCATTAGATTCAGAAAAATAGGATTCCAACCAGCAGATATAATCTAATGTCCTTTTGTAAGAAAACAAAGGTGCATTCTGAGACTAGTATGCCAATGAAGACACGATACTTAGGTATAATAGACTGAATGCCTATTATTGAGTCTATTAGATGTTGCCTAACATTTGTTTCTTTGAATGACAGAACATTTTAGCTTTTGAAAAGATTTCTATAGCCTATTTCGTATGTACTGAAGCGATAAGGTAGTTAGTATTAGATACTATTAACTGCACTGTCATTTCGACAATGTTGTCGGTTTCACTGAATTCATGTAATGATTAAAGATGAGAATGATATGAATAAAAAATGTTTGAACTTTTATCTTTTCTTTAGAAAAAAATTACCTCAAAATCGAACCGACTTCAACAAGTCATTTCACAATTTTGAGTGATGAAGTCGTCCATTTCGAGGTAACATTTTTTTTTCTACCCATTTAGTGACCCTTGCCTAGGAGATCAATTGTCATTCACAGTCAATGACTATACCATCAAGATAGGAAAAAACTTATCAGTTAGTGGATTGTAACTAACGGGAAGCACCAGCTTTATTTGAATAAAAAAATAATCATGGAAATCGGTTCACCCAGTCGAAAGTTCTGAGGTAATAAACATAAAAAAAACGTAGTTGTAAAAGTCTAATTGCGAATCTCCCCTTTTTTAAAGTCGGTTAAAAATAATTGTCTTGAATTCTATGTCATAATTGCTATTTTTTATGTAATTTTATTATTCTGTACGGGTGCAGAATAAAATGAAATGCCCGCGAAATAACCTATCCTTGTATATTATGGGATACAATTAAATCCAATGTTCTTTGTTTGTATTCCATACAATTATTTTCACCTTAGGAACAGTATTGTAGGTACTTATGTTCTATTACATGTAATTATGTACTTTAATATTCCATTGTCTTGCTGTCCCTTCAGTGTTACAAGTTTTACTGTTTTTTTTTTAACGTGTGAAAAATGCTTTAACGCATTCTCGTTTACCCCGGGGAAGGTGGCCGGGATATGTCGGGCTCGACACCAACTACTCCCACAGCAGCAAGTGCCCCTACCGCCTAAATAACACACGGTGTTCCATCTCTACCGCTTCTCGGCGGGATCGCAGGGACGCTTTAGAATTCAACCACGAACCCGCCACGGTTGTCCGTTGTCGGACCCCTCCTGGGATGCTTGCCCTCACGACACACCAGAACACATGGCACGTCGCTACCACCGGGGACCTAGCCCGCAAATGGGCGTCAGACGACCCCGCTTCCGACGCCCAAGGTCCCCCTGCAACGGGTCAGATGAGTAGCCTCGTCGCCTGCTACTTCAGCCGCAGAGGATAGGGAGAGCGGCGCCTCGCTATACCGACACTCCTCTTCCCCTGCGGCCCCTTCGCGTCCGCCATCAAATAGTGGCGGCCCCGCCGTGGCCACGGAAGGTAGGGAGAGCGGCGCACCGTAATACCGGCACTCCTCTCCCGCCGTGGCCCCTTACCGTTAGCTGTGGTGTCGCCCATACAGCACCACAGCCCGCCTCAGATGCGGTGCTGCCCATACAGTACCGCAGCTTACCCGTTGCCGCTCTATTCTGGACTTAGAGGCAAAGCCCAGTGGAGCGGCTCCTCTGGGGCCAACTGCTCAAGCCAGCAGACCCCTGGTTCCTCTTCGCTTCACTGTGGGTGACGAAGAAGCCATATGTAAACGAAAGATAAGATATATCGTTTGAAAATTGATATTTACACTAATATTATAAAGAGGAAAGATTTCTATTTTTGTATGCAAGGAATAAAATTCAAAACTACTGGACCAATTTGGATGAAATTTGGTATGGAAATAGTTTTAGACCCGGAAAAGGACATAGGATAGTTTGTGTCCAACTGCGCAAAAAGAGGTTTATGGTTTTGCGCGATAACCGACATACGCGCGGGCGGACCCGTGACCGGAAAGCTAGTTTTACATAAATGAAGATCATACATGACATAGTAAATATGAATTATTTACCTTGCATGCACAACATGTAACCCTGCGATAGGCATAAGACAAGCTGACATAATAACTTTCTACTCCATTACCACTTATTTCCCATGAACATCAATTGATTAAAACACAAATTTGAAATTAAGCGGTTCGTTTATACATTAACTTAACTAACTGCCGGATAAATCACACAAACGGATGTGAAGTCAAAGCTAATCAACAAAAAAGCATACCTACTTACTTGTGGTTATCTAAAGCCGATATCAGTAAGAAATATGTTAAAAACGTGATGATTAAATTAACTATGATTGACGTTTTAACGGATATGTTGCAGGAAAAATTGTGGTTAATGTTTAGTGGAGCTGGACAGTAGAGTCGAAAAGTGATTCATCTATTTACATAATATATTATACTCTATCAGCTTGAATATCGGAACCCATATATCAGAAGCCATATATTGGAAGCCATATATTGGAAGCCTTATAATGGAAGCCATATATCGGTAGCCATAAACTAATGTTTAAATTAAATAAGATTTTTCAACTACTATTACTACTCATTAGTCCACCGCTGAAGAAAGTCCTCCGCTATTAGGGGGATTTCTTATCCCCTAACTTGGCAGGATATAAATCCTGCCATAAGAGCATAATTGCTCATAAGAGCATCGCAGTGTAAGATAAAGTTCTTCAGATGGCTCTGAACCCAACATTTGGTTTTTTTTCTTCGTCGCCTTTACTCCTACTGGAAGAAAAGACTCAGACTTAAGTACTTCTTCCAGTGATATCCACTTATATATGAATGAATGAAGATGTGATGATGTTCATAGAGAAAGATATGGTTCATATGGCAATTCAAACTATATAACCGGTGGTTTCATAGAAAAGACGAACTCAATGGTATGTACATCTCAATATATAGATTAATAAATATATTTTTATTATTATCTTTATTTATTTTCCAACATAATTTAATTTTTTTTACAACATTATTACAAAAAATATATATTATAAAAAACTTAAAACTAGGGTGGCGCTGGTAGCGGGGCAGAGGCCAAGCTACCGGTGGTTAGGGCTGCGGAGAGAGGAATCTCCGGACAATGTGTGTTGTGTCCAGTATCACTGCCTTCTGCATGCGACCCTTGCGTGCATGCGCTGGGATCGGTCGACCATATTATTATTATCTTATTGGAATAGACAGTAGGCAATTCACGCTGTGATAATTTTTATATTATTAGCTATTTATTAGTTAGCTATTAATCACAATCTCACCTGAAATTAAGTGATGATGTGGTCGAAGGTGGTAAACAGATTTTAATTTAGAATGGAATCTGGCCCGCTAGCTACCGGAACACAGCGTTAGGTTTTTGGAGACAAATTCTATTATTTATTATTACTTGAGGGTGGTAGCTATTCAGACGGGTTATTCGCAAAACACCTCACAACCATGCAATAACGACTGCTATCCTTAAGACAACAACTGGGAACTATGGCACATGGAACTAGCCTCCGAATTCCGATGTACGGAAGCGCTCAATTGTAAATACCACTAACGATCACCCATCCAAGTAATGACCGTAGTGAATATTGCTTCCGCTACGAGCGCTTCAAAATTGATTCAAATTGCACGTGATTTGAAACGCCCCAACGGCCAACAGCAGTATTATCCAGTTGTATAAACAATTTATTAAAACAAAAAGCATAGGTATAAAAGTGACTGAATAATTTTTAACGTGATTTTTGGCGTGATTTAGTGACAAATAGCGATACCGGGAAGCTAGCTTTCTGTAATTTCTGTATATACATATATATATTTAGTGACTTCTGTACTGTACTGTATCAGCCAGATTGTCAACTGCTGAACACAGTCTCCTATTCCATTCTTCCACCCATTATAGGAGGGTTTGCCATAATCCCCACGCTTGGCAGGCGTCTTGGGGATCGCAGTGTGAGATATCAGTTCTTAGTAAGCGCTGCTGCCCACCTTCTGGTGTGTAACCCTTAGTCGCCTCTTACGACACCCACACGCAGAGATGGGAGGTGACATTCTAGCCCGGCACCCCACGGGTTTAGTGGCTTCTATTTTGTATATAATTTTAATTTGTATATTATATTTTTTTATCACTTTTATCATCGACATCACACAATGTACCATCTTTCATCAGCTCATTTACGATAAGAGCTTCCTTGTTTATTGAACATTGATTAAATAGATAAAATGTTTATTTCAATATATGTTAACATATGTTATGTACTCGTAAATTGTCATTTTGCTCCTTTACGCCTATTACTATAATATGTAACTACAGTATGTATTCCTTCAAAAATGGTATAAAAAGAGTATTACAGAGTCTGCAACGCTTTGGTAACGCCCCTGGTGTTGCAAATGTCCATAAGTGACGGTATCCGCTTACCATCAGGTGGGTTGTTGGCCACTCCATAACATAAAAAAAAAACTTATATATAAGGTCGATACGGGATTAGTATCAATAACAAACAGATACATTTTTTTTCGATGTTGTTTTTAGTTGGGCGATTGTAATGAGTAATACGCTATACTGTAGGGTGTTTAGACTCACTTTCAAACCATAAAAAAGAATAGGTAATATCTTACCAACATCAGCTGTTTTGTAAACGCGCGTACACTTTACGATTGCCTGTTCATGGTGCAGCGTCAGCGGCGTCGCCTTTGCAGTGGTTCGACGCTTGCTTCGCTCTGTTGTCAGCATAATAGTTCAATAACCTTGTAGGAAGTTGTGGTGCAAGGTCACAGAATAACTAATAGTACCAAGCAAGGTTCAAAATCGGGTTGTCAACTGCTTCCCCCAATAAAGGCGAGTTTGCCATAAAGCCCACGCTTGGCAGGCATCTCGGAGCTCGCTGTGTGTGATAGCAGTTCATCAGAAGGCGTTGTGTTTATTTTATCCTTAGTTCCCTCTTACTGCACCCACGGGCAGAGATGGGGGGTCATTTTAGCCCGGCACTCCACGGGCCTGTCACGTATTACCAGTTAATTAACAGTACTGTACTGTATCAGCCGGATTGTCCACTGCTGAACACAGCCTCCCCCCGTTAAGGAGGGTTTGCCATAACCCCATGCTTGGCAGGCGTCTTGGGATCGCAGTTTAAGATATCAGTTTCTCAGAAAGCGCTACTGCCCACCTTCCGGCATTATACGGTAATTTAAACTACGTAAATATCTCCATCGAATTCGTTTTTAGGGTTCCGTAGTACCTACAAGGAACCCTTATAGTTTCGTCATGTCCGTCTGTCTGTCCGTCTGTCCGAGGTTTTGCTAAGAGACCGTTTGTACTAGAAAGCTGCAATTTTGTACGGGTATGTAAACTTACAACGCCGACAAAGTGGTAAAATAAAATTTTGTAAAAAATTTTTTTAGGGTAGCTCCCATACAAGTGATGTGGTTATGAATTTTTTTTTCGTCGTCTATCCCATCGAGTGGGTTATCATTGAATAGGTATTTTAAAATTATTTAGGGGTTGCTAATACCATTTTAAGATTTAATGCTTCATTTACGAAATATTCAACTTTAAAGTGCAAATTTGTGTTCCAAAAGGGCGTCCCCCCCCCCCCTCTAAAACCTAAACTGCTGGCTTGAAAAATCTGAAAAAATTCATGATGATAGTGCAGTTCTTGAACTTTCAAGGAAAATTATAGCGATCAAGATAACTTTATTACTTTAGCAGTAATAGTCGTTGAACTTGGGTGTTAGATAATTTTGTACCAAATACAAAATTCTTAGAATAAATCTTTTAAAGTTACTAAGATGAAGTAGTGGAAGGACTTTTAGAATCGATATACATACTTATGTACTATAGGAAGGGGTGGAGGGGGGAGAGAGGGGTTGTAGCATCCCCCCGGGGGGGTTGGGGATTACGGAAACTATTAATTTTTAATAATAATAATATTAAAAAAAATATGTGTATCGACATACATTGGAAGGACTTTAGGTATGGTATATGTACATTTTTTGTGCAATGGGGAGGGGGATTGAAGGCGGAATATTCCCCATTGATGGGAGGGGGGGTTACAGAAACCTATAGTTTTTTTAAATACTAACGAAATTTCCCAAAATAAGCTTCTTCTTCATGAAAATAATTAATCATCTCCCTCTCCGCGTCTCCGGCTTATAAAAAACACTGTAGGGGTAGGGCAGACAAGACTGCTACAAAGATGGGGGCTCCAAAAACAGCAAGTGACCCATTAGATATTAGTGACATTATAATTATAAGACATTTTTTACTTCTGAAGATGATGCACTTGAACCACAAGCCAGATTTAACTATCAGTGATGTTTGTTTTACTATGTTCAAATGTTTATCAAATCGGAACTACATAGGCTCGATCCAACTAAGGGCGCTGGAGTTAATAATGTTTCACCATAAGTTCTATATATATATAAGTTCTAATACACCGCTGACACCATTTGTTTTCCAGCCCAGCATATATTCAACCTAAGGATTATTAAATGTTGTAGCAAACTCTCGCCCAATCTCAATTTTGCCCACCTTATCGAAGCTTTACTAAAATATTTAAAACGTAGACAATAACAAACAAACAAACAGTGTGTTTACTAAAAAATATTTTAAGTTTTTTAAATTGCTTTTACTTGCCGATGACCTGAAAATGTATCATTCTATAAATACTTATCAAGACCACTTAAAATTCCAAAAGGATCTGGGCAGATTTTTAGTGTATTTTATTAAATATAATTTTACTCCTAAGACGAAAAACAAATAATTTAATACAAATACAAATTAATTTTATTCTTCCTTACTGTGATACATTTATGATGAGTCTATGACTCTAAGACTAGGCTGGTGGCCTGTATCTCAAGAGCCAGGTTCTTCCTGGCTTTAGAGAATCTGTAGCACATCTATATATTTTCTTTTATATATACTATTTAGTAACAATTCAAAATTGAACCAATACATTGAAACATATATACATATAGGAAAAATATTTAACGAAATGTTTTTTTTCGAAATTAACGTCATTTTGTATATTTTTAATAATTAATAGTTACGTGTAGTCATTATTCTATGGTGTAGTATTGGTGTACGAGTTTAAGTGAATGTTTGTAAGGAATTTGAAAGGTGTATGTGTCGGTGCGTGTTTCTGTATGTTTGAGTATACGTGAACGTGAAGGGTATGTGATTTGTAATGTGTAATTTTACATATGTGTTATGGGATTCTAACTTTGATGAAGTTCAAGTCATAACGGATTAAGTAATAATATTAGATAGTAAATTAGTCGTTCTTGTAAATATTCAAAATATAATAATAACACGTGGTTTAAAAATATTTAATTTTGTCATAAGGTCATCTAGTAACTTCAATAACGAATTAACGTATTTATTGCATAATATTAAAGCATTATGAAGAGCTGCTAAATAAATATAAGTTATTGCAATTAAACTCTAGAAGGCAACAATTAGATATAATGCTTCTGTATGACCTATATCATAAGTCAGAACAGATATGACTGTACAGAGTTGATCGGTTAGCTTCGGTATGAGTATAAGGTACTTTTTAGACCTCATCCTCGCCGTCTCATAATTATTATTATAAATAAGAATAATTTTTCATTAGGAAAATATTGTGACTCTGTTTGTTGGTTCTTGAATATATAATATATGTATATATATATATATATATATATATATATATATATATATTTGCACAATCCTTCAGTGTCGTTATATAGTTTACACTATATATAGATGTATATATATATATACAGTGTAAACTCAAGGGACTGTGCATTTTATGGCGTTATAGAGAGGTGTCGTTAAATGGAGAGAAGAAAAAAGTTTGTGAGGAACTAAGAAACGTATTTTCCAACTTAATAGTCACGGTCAACAACAGTCTACACGTGCAAGCAATCACAATTTATAAACAAAAGAACAAATTGCTTAGAAAGTTATAGGTAGAGAGATAAAAAGAAAAAGAACAACAGAACTATTCTATATTATTATAACGGGCTACTACGGAACCCTACATTACGCGTGGCCCGACACGCGCTTGACCGCTTATTGGAAATATTGTTAAAGAACTTCATTGTGCGCAACTGAACAATCAACGAAGGTTTAGCTTTCCACTACTTTACATTTTGCTAAACGTGATATTTTTTAGGGTTCCGTACCTCAAAAGGAAAAAACGGTACCCTTATAGGATCACTTTGTTGTCCGTCTGTCAAGACCATATTTCTCAGGAACGCGTGGAGGTATCAAGCTGACAATCATATCAAACACTCAGGTCTACTGTCCCTTGGAGCTCTGAAAAAATCAAAACTTCTAAGCCAACGCAATCAAAAAATACAACCGTTTATGCCACAAACTTTGGACACTCACAAGAGAATCAAAACCTACAGGTGGTACGAAGTAACGTCTTATAGCACAGGTAAAGGAAACTTTGCGAAAGGCATATATTTTTAATTACATCGTATTTTAAAAATATTTTTAATAATTTTGGATTTCAAATAGCAATAAAAATACCATAACTTTTACTTATTAACTTTTACTACAGGTTCGTACGGAACCCTCGGTGCGCGAGTCCGATTCGCACTTAAACGATTTTATTTTGCTAAGTCCATTGCACTACTAGAGTATTCCACGATACTTCGCCGTATCCCTTGCTGCGCTCAGGATTCATTATTCTATAAAATATCCTTCGCTCCGCTCCAGAAATAAAAAAACACTCTGTTTATAAACAATATTTTGTCTAATATTTACTTAATAATCTACCTTTTCAAAGCAGTTGAAATATATCTGCAGAGGTTAAAGTTTGCATGATGTTAAGATTTCCTGAACAATAAATTTTAATATTGATATTTGATTTGAACTTTAACGGACAGCTAATTTACTTATTCTTGTTAATGAGTTCGAGTTATTACAATAGATACCGATTGTAAACATGATATTTATGTTATCATTAATCATTTTGTTGTATTTATATAGATACGCGGATGTGATGTAGTAAGCAATACTTTTATAGACATCTTTACGTTATGTATGAAAGATATATGACTCACCGGCAGTGCATTTATAAATAATACATCATTAAATATAACTTGTAGGCTCACATTTTGACCTCTCGTCTTTGGAAGAGGTGAAGTAGAAGAAGATGGCTGGCTAATCCTAGAATGGGCACTGGCTCTCAAAGACAGCTGATTATCTACCTTGGAGTGGTAACCAGCCATCCGAGAATTATACTTTAAATCCAGAGTCTGCAGCAGGGTTTCAACAATGAGTCCCGTTTTGCAGTCGATACTTGATGTCACTGGATTGTCTGTTTTTCTACCAGCCAAGATATCTATAGCAACATAATTATATCTTCTTTATATGTAAAAGGTTACCTTTTGTTCTTCTTGTTGTTTCATCTTATTTCGAACGAGGTACCCACTATCCATATAGATAGAACATCCTATGGGGTGGTATTATAAACGATTTACTAAGGAGTTTCCCAAGAAGCCTGTTGTAACAAAATTCATAGCACTTATTTCCGTTAACCTCAAAATTTATGAAAAAATTCAAATAACACAGTTTTTGGTCTTTTATTTTATTCTTATACAAAAAAACTTATTTTTACAAATTTAGTGACCTTACTTTCCGAAAAAATAAACAACAGACCAATATTTTTATTCTCATATAATATATGTACTATGGTAGGTAGTACGGCCTCATTTCCACTCCACGCTGTAAATACTCATTTTATTAAAGAAAATCTTAAAATAAACACAAGTTGCGCCAATTTTAATGGATGTGTACAACAAAATATGTTAATGTACACATCCATTAAAATTGGCGCGACTTGTGTGTATTTTAAGTTTTTCATATTCCATTATGAAAGAACAAGTATAATGTATAAGCGTTTTGTTTTAATTCTCGTACTATATAAGACAATTGGTATCAAAATATCATGTTATTATTATTATTAAAACTTAAGAGTTAGACGTCGGTGAGTAATATCATGTTAGTAAGTCACTAAAAAAAAACACTACCTTCCGAGTATGAGAAATAAAAAAAAATAAACAACAGACTATTTTTTGTGTTTTATTCTCATATATGTACTATGGTATTTAGTACGGGCTCATTTTCACTTCACGCTGAAAATACTCATTCTATAAAAGAAAAACATAAAATAAACACAAATCGCGCCAATTTTAAAGGATGGCATTAACATATTCTTGACGGGTATTAATAATATTTAATTATTGATATTCTTTATGAAAGAACAAGTATAATTTTACATTTATAAGCATTTTCTTTTAATTCTCGTAATATATTAGACAATTGGTGACATAATATAACAAAAACCCTTGTAAATTGGAATATATCAATAAAGCTTTCAAGAGTTTCCCACCGTTTTAATGAAATAGCGCATGCCTAGAATGGCCATGTCAGAGTCTCTTGCGCATCTTCTGAAAGGGCACGAGTGAAGGCCGCGAGCTGACCGCATCCGCTTCAATAGTGACGTACCTACTGATATCGATAAAATTGTGTTGTTTCTTATTGAAATTCAACCACTATCACGCGTTAAAGTATATCACATTCAAAAAAATAATAATGAAAAATTATCGCTCTAGTTTGTTGTGATTTATCTTTATCTGTAGTTAGAAATATAGTACATTATAGAAAATAGTGCAATAATATAATTATATAACGGCTTGTTTGAGTACTTGTTGTTTTCTTGCCCTGTTCTATTCATGTATAGTGTATCAGCCGGATTGTCTACTGCGGAACAAAGCCTCCCACATTATGGGGGAGTTTGCTATAAGCCCTACACTTGACAGGCGTCTTAGAGATCGCAGTGTGAGATAAGTTTCTCAGAAATCGATGCTGCCCACCTTCTGGTATTTTAACCTTAGTCGCCTCTTACAACACCCACGAGTAGAGGTGGGGGGTGACGTCGGCGCTATATTTTCTCATAAAAAAAGACTATAAAAAGCTCTAATGGCCTTGATTCTACTGGAATATTATAGGAAACTGATTAGAATAGTCAATAGTAGCTTGTAATGTATCTGAGAGAAAGTAGTTAAAAATACAACGTATTGTTTTTTTATCCAACGACAGAAAGGTGGATTAATAAAGTGAAATTGCGATATACATAAGAGAAAAGAAAAAAGCCGTAGAACTAGATCGTACTAAATATATTATATATTTGAGCCGTTTGGTGTAGAGACGTTGGGTCCGTGCGGGTACCGAGAGCTCATCGTATTTTCCAAAACTTATCAGAGCACTTGGTCGAAGCGACGCGTGATCAAAATGCTGGCACCTATTACACGAATAAGCATTGCAATTCAACGGGGCAATGCTGTCAGCATGCTGAGCACGCTGCCAACTGGTAGTGGGCTGGAGCATTTGGACTGCCTGTAGGTCTACAATGACTTATGGGTATCTAAATGCTTTTATTGTCGTAGCTGAAGTGTTATATATAGTTCGTAGTATTTTGTCAATAAGGGCATACCGCAGGTTTAAAAAAAAATAGTAACTAATATCTGAGTTATAAGAAGAATGGACCAAAAACTGTAATTGTAATAAACACGCTTCTCCTCCGTAATATTAAAACAATTGTTTATATTGCGGAGGAGAAGCGTGGTCGTGGATGGGTATGCGATAGCAAATTGATCATTGTGTAGGGTTATTGGAAAAATGGTAACAACCTCTTAGAGTTGAATTCTGTTAGTCCTATCAAACATATCTAAAAAGATTTAATTTTTGTTTTATTAATGTTTTTGTGATGAAACAAGTACACTTGATGTCAAAAGTCACTAACAAATGTAACTCTAAGAGGTTGTTAGCATTTTTCCAATAACTCTGTATACATAGGTATGCTCTTAGTTGTATGAGATCAACCTCACACTTAGGGTCTCTTTCATGACCTTCAAGTGTCTATTATTCACTTACTGGTTAAAGTCACTCGGCTAATAAAAGTTACAATTAAGGTTTTTCAGTTTCATAATAGAAAACGGACTTCTGATTAACAACCCGATGGTTACCTGAAGGATCTACTAGATACTTGAAGCAAGATTAAATAGTCGTTAAAAATCTGTCATCAACATCACATAAATTGAAAATAATATTAATCAAAGTTTACCCAGGAGTTTGCAATACCAACCTTTTTTTGAAACCTATAAATATGATAGATAGATGATCAAGAAGTCAGTTAGTAGTCACATTAACTGTAGATTAGTACGCAAAGTCTTTGTGGAAATTCATATGCACGAGTACTTGTGACTTACACCGGTAATTAGCCTACTCATGACTTTACTTGAAGGTCGTGAAATAGGCCTTTACCCTTTTATGAAATCAAACACACTTTATTTGCCGCAGCTTTGTTGATCGCCGAATACCCATTCAAAGGACATGCTTTTTATTTTCTTAATTACAATAATACCTGAATCCTGAAGCAATATTCCGCCTCTGTATCAGCCGGATCGTCCACTGCTGAACACAGCCTCCCCTATTTAGGGGGTGTTTGCCATGATCCTCACGCTTGGCAGGCGTCTTGGAGATCGCAGTGTAATATGTCAGTTCCTTAGAAGGCGCTGCTGCCCACAGTCCAGTATTTTTCCCTTAGTCGCCTCTTACGACACCCACGGGTAGATATGGGGAGGTGGAATTCTAACCTGGCACCCCACGGGGTGTTTCCGTCTACTGTGACTACATGAAAAAATGTAAAACATTTCTTGGCACGCTACGAATATATTTAATCGTAGTTCGTGCTTCAATAATTTGTAAATATGATTTCCAGTCAGCACTTATTAGTGTCACACAGTCTCAAAGCTGGTTTATAAGCGATCTGGGCACCGAGGATAAATGGGCCGGATGGTGATGGAAGTCGGTTTGCGGAATACTGTGTGCGCTAAGGTGCCATCCCGTCTTCGAATGACCCGAACATCCAAAAACGGCAATACACTTTCTTCCTCTTGTTCCTACTCCAATAAATCCCACCCCACTTCAACAGAGATCATAAATGTACCCTCCCACCAGCCTGGACACTTATTCTTAATGCTACCTCAACGCGAAAAGTGCTAAGCAGTCTGGAGTGTGATACAGTCAGCAGTGTTCGTGTTGAAGTTTTCGACGATAAGCTTAGTGACGAAGAGGATGCACTACCATCAGCACAGCGTTCCCCCAGCCCACTGGCCGCCCCCGCGCCCCCACTCTAGCGCCGTGCAGAACGAGCAGTTGCGCGGAGTCGTCGCCGCGATTGAAACGCATGAACTCACCTGATGAAGGGCATCGAACATGCCCGAAACCTAGGTCGACAATCTCGATCAATACGCATGAGTACAGCCGGTTATTGAAAACATTAATATGTCTCATACTCAAGGGAACTTTCAAACAAAAACAGGTATAGTAGTTATTCTTTTATTTTAATATGTGATGAGACGTTAGTACGCCTGGACATACGATCTGGATCGTAAGAATCGGAACTGAACGCACCGCTAGGTGCTTAGCGACTTTAGCGAAAAGCTTACCCAGTCTGGCATTCTCAAAATGCTCTACACATGATAAGGTTGAATTTCTCTGACATAGCCGAAAGACGGCCATCCTAAGATAATAAACGGGACTGACGGCTGAAGAGTCCCTGTTGTTATCTTAGGATGGCAGTCGTATGAACAAAAAATAAAGCGCTTGAAACGAAGATTTTTTTCTCTTTTTATTTTTTATTTTACGGGACTCTGATGGAGCTAGCACCTGATGTTGCTCCGTGCTTCGGAGGGCAGGTTAAGCCGTTAGTCCCGGTTGTTATCTTAGGATGGTCACCCATCCATGTTATGGAGTACATTGCTGAACCCAGTTGTAAAGCCATGATGCCCGAGAGGTAATAGCTATAGACTGCCGTGCTGCAGATCCATGGTTCGATCCCCGTCTCCGGCTTGAGCTTCACCGCATGGTGAAAGAGCATTTAGCGAATGCTCGCCTGGCTAGCTACCAATCCAAAGTAGAAAATCTGTCGCCAAGCACTTAACAATGTGTTCCAGCAGCAGTCCGCGAGAGCCAGTAAAATTACAGACACATGAGACTTAACAACTGTATGTCTGAGGGTTATGCGTGCAGTGCGATTCTTCTGTGAAGTTTGGAAGGCAGAGGTTACCGCTTAACATCATATGGGCCACGTGCAAGTGCCGTCAGAATCCTATAAAAAAAATATAAAAATTTGTCGATTAAGAATAACTAAGAAACCTTCGCTTCAAGCGCTTCATCCTTTGTTTATACTTTCGCTTATTATTTAGTCCTTCAATTAGCCTGAGTTACGAAACTCGTACCACCCATATAGATATCATCCATCGCCTCCATTACCTTGTGGGTGACGTTTAGAACATATTAATAAAATTAAACGATGGCTCGTTTGGAAACTAAAAACATTAATTTATGCTTAAAACAAGAAAAATAAATGAGCCGTGTATGGAATGTGATATCCGTTAATGTAATTCCATTGTCGAAGAAAATGAGGTCGGAGGTCGTGTTGAGTAACAATTGTTATGGGTATATTATTAAAACGATCTATTTCGCAAATACTTTACAACTGTGTATTGTAATATACTATTTTGTTTTATTCAAATGGGTAAATATTGGACTTTAGGTGGAAATCTACATCACTGTGGAAGAAAATACATAATTTAAACAGTTGTATCGCGTTTGCAGCTGGGTTTTGTAACCATTCTACATGATTATGGTATTCAGGAATATATTTATATATGTATATTATATATAATAATATTCCTTGTATCATTTTAATATGTTATTGAACACCAATATATATAACTTGATTATGCCCATGTCTAAGAAATAATCGCAAAAACGTAAGAAAAAAAATGACGTCTACAGGTATATATAATCAATTCAATAAGTTTCCAAATATATATATACGTATGTGATGATTTATTTATTTATATATCAGATGCTTACTGTGCTAACAGCTAACCAACGCGCACAATAAGCAAATTAATTAAAAAAATATATTAGGCATAATTTTACAAACAAGTGTAGGTAATTGTATACAAGAATTGTCTTTAATAGAATCGTATACAATCAGATTTCATACTATTGCCACTTAATTCTTCCCGTGGGTGTCGTAAGAGGCGTCTAAAGGTGGGAATATAATACAAGAGGTGGGAAGCAGCGCCTTCTGAAGTACTGAAAACTTCTACTGCGATCCCAAGACGCCTGCCAAGCGCGGGGTTTTTTTTTTAAATCATGCATAGAATTCATAGAAATCATAAAATCAAACCTGCCCCGGTACGAAACTGCCTTCTTTCCTCTAGTGTCTAATAAAGGGCATTTGGACCACATTTTTCTATGCTAAAATTTATTTAGTAACCTATCAGCCGTGGTGCGGTTACGGACTTATTGAAAGCATACTAATAACATCACTAGCCCCCTTAAATTGCCATAAAATTACAAATTTTGGAAAAATGGTCGGAGTTTTATGAAAATAAATAATTATGTACCTATTGTTTGCATTTTTCATCCCAAATTTATTTTATGATTTATATTTATTGGTGGACAAAATAATAATGAGCTGACAATTTTTATATATAACATTTTTAGATCATATGCCATCATATGCTTTTCTTTTTATATACTTATTGGAATAAATCCTTAACTTAGTGGTTATATTTAAGGGATTAAATAAAATGACCACCATAAAATTCGATGCGCCAGAAGAGTTATAGCAAGATGTAAAAACTATGGTTATAATTTAACATTAAAATGGCGTTTTAATTTTGGTGATCATTTACTACTTTTAGTAATCATTTACTACTTTTGGATTAACAATGATTTATTTGGAATAGGACAGCGAGATGTCATAACTTTGGTTATAACTTTAATTTTGGTGATTATTTACTATTTTGTCTGTTATATGTTACTATATCTAGTGGTAAGTTAAACATAAGCCCATTTATAATAGTCGATAGGTAATACATTGTTTCATTCGCTACAGTTTTTTCTTTATGTTTATTGTTTTACAATCTAAAAATCTAAAGTTTTCTAGGATCATTCATGTCTTTATAGCATGTATAGGGACGAGAGACACGATAAGTTTCAGGAGCTCTTCTGCAACTCATAAAACGGGACGTTAGCCGGAAAAAGTAACCCGGCCATAGAAAGAAATCATGGCTGCAATACCTCAGGGAATGGACGGGAGCCAGAGTGCCGCGAATATATTTCGCATGGCTGGAAACCGAGTGAAATAATGCAGCGCCGACGGCCAACCTCCACTAGTTGGAAAGGCACCTACAGATGAAAATGATTTTCTCGAAATTACTCATTGGCTTTGCTTCTAACTCTAGTGCCTAACAATCCATACTTTTTTAATACACCATTGAAAAGTAAACAGCTCCTGGCTTGAGGATGTATAGACTGTTCTTGTACTTCCTGTTCTGGTAAGGGAAAGAATGCGCTAAATAAGCAGCATGCTGCTCACGTGGGCGTAGCGGGAGTGTTGATGCACATGAAGCGCAATGCAGGGCTCTTTGTCACTTGCCATAAAACAATTAATTGTTCCGTTCATATCCATAGAACGAGAGTAGGTACGAAGAAGATTACCAAAAAAAATTAGAATAAAAAAAAAGTTTTTTCTGAAATCACATAATCAATAAAATCTATTCTGATCCAGATCCGTAAAACTTTTTACAACATTGGCATTTGTGTCCTTGGATGATTTATTGTTTTATTATGTTGATCAAATTTAATATACACATGGCTACCTAATCAAATTAAAGAACATAAAAATAAAATTGATTGTTACAATCAAATTAACAAAACGTTCTTAATATTGATATGCTATAAAATAGCAAGGATAAAAGGCCAACGGGTTGGTATGTGTCTTTAATGCAAGAAAATGTGTTTCTAATGAATGCAAAAAAATGTGTTTTACCTAAAAGTGGAAGGACTTCAACACTCATAAGTATTAAATAACTTGTTGAAGTCGGTACCACGATAGTTCAAAAGTACCTAATATCACAATATTGTGCACATGGTACATGGACTTCGATAAATTATTTCACACTTTATAATAGTGGAAGTCGGTTTTAGAGGTAAAAAAATAATTTCACCCCGTTTAGTGACCCTTGCTATTTACGGGATCGATTGTCATTCACTGTCAATGACTATATCATCAAAGGAAAACACTTTTCAGTTATTTGATTGTAACTCAAGAACGGCTAGACCGATTTTGATGAAATTTAAATGGAACCACACGGGAAGCATCAGTTATTAAATAAAAGAAGAATTATCAAAATCGGTTTACCCAGTCAAAAGTTCTAAGGTAACAATTATAAAAAAAAATTGCTGTCATAATTGTAGGTACATTAGATAACGTTCCGAGTACAATTTACTCTTACGAGTGTTCAGCTAGATTATTTATAGATTTATCGAAATCAACCTGCAATAATACAATTAAAAGATATAATTATTTTGAATTTTTTTTGTTCATTTCATTTATTACGTTTATGATAAATTAAACTTTTATATAATTGTCACAATTTTAGTTTATACAATCAGCAATTGGCTTATTATATAAACTAAAAATAAGTAATTTATTTTCAATATTGTTATGTTTGCAATAACGCCTGCTCGGCGGATTACAATACAAATTACAAATTTACTAGAGAATAAAAGAAAAATATATTTTTTTTTGATTTTATTTATTTAATATACAGTATTTAAAATTAATATTATGTTTCATTGCATATTCATAAAACTCTTTTAAGTCGTAAAAACATTTCCCTAAAAGCCATGAAAATAACTGTTTTTTTAAATGAGTTATCTCTGTAGGAAGGTAATTATACACTCTCACACACAGAATAAAAGGAATACTTGAGCCAACGCAATGTGTTTTTATTCAAGAATATTTGTGATTCATATATATTAAAAACAATATATTCTTGAAAACAGAACACAATATTCTCAGGAATATATTCTTGAATCAAAGTATACATTGCATTCTTCTTTGGAGAAATCGTTAAAGTGTTTAAATACCAATATGGTTAGTTTTGAATCCAAGAATCTTACCATAAATATTCGTAAGTGAAATACCTTAATTACATTCGGACAAGAATATTTACAAAATATTTCAAGAAAGAATGTAGCAATTTTATTAAGAGAATAAAATGTTAACAGAAGAATTCCTATTTTATTGTTAGAAGAATATTTTCGTTATCTTGAAATAATAATTTGAATACTTTATGTGAAGAAATATTTTTTGGGTCTAAACAATATTCCGAAGAATATTCGAGTGTTATATCAAGACTCGATTATTTTTAAGTTCAAAATATATTCTTGTTATAAGACAGCATCGTCTTGAATTAATTAAGACAATGTATATTCTTGGCTAAAGAAGTCTTTATCTTCTGTGCAGACATGCCAAAAATGTTATCTATTCTGTACCAAGCCAAATGTGTAGTAACGATCCACAAAGACAGGTAAGTTAGCAGTGGCTTGCTGCGCATTTGTCGCTTTATTCCTGTCGAATGTCTAATTGCGAGGGTTTTTCTACCTATATTTACATAGCAAGGAAAATTTTAACCACGAGCGGGATTTGAACCCATAATAGAAAGGGCAAATTTGAAATTTGACGTCTCTGACTCGCCTGCACCACGTTAGCTCAAATTGGAAGAGCGCATCTGCCGAGGGATGGTCGCGGGTTCGAATCGTACTCGTAGTTAAAAAAAACCTTATTTTAACTTTTTCTTTCTTAGTTTCGCGAAACAGACGTTAATGCAACCATGACAAAGATAGAATTATGGGAATCCGTCATCACAAACAAGTTTTTTATTTATTTATTGCTGATAGGCTAGCGTTTGACACACTATCTCATATGATGGTAAGTGATAATGTGGTCAAAGATGTTGTGCAGGCTAACCTAGAATTAAAAGTTTAAACTAATTGTAAAATTAATCTTGTTTTTAGTTCAAATCACTTTGATTATAGTTGTCGCTCCTTTTCCAGGACGAAAGGATAAATTTGAGTTTGAAATTTTGACTTGCCTTCAAAAACACTAAAATTTATTGTTTAGGTTGGAGAGAAAAAAACATTATGAATTCTGTTTTTTTTTATGTTATTGTGATGGAACAAGCTCGAGGCCCACCTTATGTTAAGCGGACTAACCTCTGCCTAGAACAGATGCATTTCTTCACAAGTGACGAATTGCACGACGCCCGTCACCTTGAGACATAGTTGTTAAGTCTCATATGCCTGTAATTTCACTGGCTCTCAAGGACTGCTGCCGGAACACACCGTTAGGTGCTTGGCGACAGATTTTCTACTTGAGGGTGGTAGCTAGCCAGGCGGGCAATCGCAAAATGACATTCCACCATGCAAAATGGTACAGACAACTGCTAGTTCCAACAAAAAAAGTTGCAAACCTGTATCTAGAACTGCAGCTGATGTATAGCAATAGGCTTGCATTATTTTCTTCATCATCATCACTTTTCATCATTGTCTACGCGGGTGGAACCAGTAATATATATTTTTATAAAAACGATCATATATATACCTACAGAGTTATTCTAAAACTAATTTAATATCACCATTTTGATCGTATAATTTTCACATTGACAACGACTAAATTATCAACAGGTGAGACAGTTATCCGGTTTGCTTCTTCTTCTTGTCGCCACAATTTTCTTATTTTCTTTTACACCGCCTACAGGGGTAGGTATATGACATATGTGTATTATTTTTCACTTAGCTGTAGATTACGCACTTTTATAGAAAAATAGTTAAATGGAATAGAATTAGTTCACAAACTAGCTTTGTCGCTAAACCATTATGGCAGATGTTTCTTTATATCTTCTTTAAACATTCACTGGATAGAATATATAATAGACTAGGAGATTCATTTTTCAATTATATTTTTAGTCATACTCAGTGAGATTAACAAGTACCGAAAGCTAACATTTTTCACGTGTTCAGTACGTGATAAATTACCATAATATAATTTCTAACAAAAGATAACGTACCGCTTAATCTTTTATATTATCTTTATATTATCTTTTGAAGCGCTCGTAGCGAAATTTACTTAGCTGTTCTCAACCGATCAGCAAAGTTAAGCAACGTCGCGCGCGGTCAGGAGTTGGATGGGTGACCGCTAGTGACATTACTACTGAGCGTTTCCGTGCTTCGGAGGGCACGTTAAGCCGTCGGTCCCGGTTGTCGTCTTAGGATGGCAGTCGTTATAGCATGGTGGTAGGGCATTTTGCGGATGCCCGCCTGGCTAGCTAACACCCTCAAGTAGAAAGTCTGTCGCCAAGCACCTAACGGTGTGTTCCGGCAGCTGTCCTTGAGAGCCAGTACTTCTAGGTTAGCCTGAACAACATCTTCGACCACATCATCACTTACCATCAGGTGAGATGTTGGTCAAAGGATAACCTAACATGCATAAATAAAAAATATATACATTCTTGCAGTGGACCTTTGCTCTAAAAGATTAGTAGACACTTCGTGTCTTTGCATCCACGTTTCAAATGCACATTGTTCATAAAATAATTCCTTTCCAAATGAGGGGTCAGAGGTTCCACAATACGTACGAGGGGTCACAAGTCGTGATTTTTTTCGAGACAACGTCTATTATGTGTGTGATGTTGAAAGGCAAAACGTTGGCACAATTTTATCGTATTAACAGTAAGTGTCATTCATATCATTTTGATATTTTATTCGATCAATATTGATATACATTTTATGAATTGTGGTCTTTTTATTTTATTGCTGATAGCCTTTGACCACAATGTCACCTGTGGTAATGGTAAGTGATGTTGTGATCGAAGGCGTTAACAGGCTTAACCTAGAATAACTGGCTCTAAAGCACAGCTGCCGGAACACACCGTTAGGTGCTTGGCGACAGATTCTCTTGATTTCTACTTGAGGGTGGTCGCTAGCCAGGCAGACATTCGCAAAAGGTCCATCCAACATGCGGTGAAGCTTAAGCCCGCGGCGGGATTCGAACCATGGACCTGCTGCGCGGTAGACCATAGCCAATGCCACTGAGGCATCATTGCTTTTGGCAATTTGTTGTAAAAAAATGTCAATTCCCAAAAACCGTGATCAAGTATCTAACAGTATGTTATGGCAGCTGTCTTTGAGCCTGTTTCCATTCTAGGTTGAGCCGGTTTACCATTTTAAACGACGTCTTCAGGTGAGAATATTTTCAAAAGATAGTCTATCGGCAGTCAACATAAAACTTACTATACCAATCACATATTATTATACAATCTAATATGCATGGTTTGAATGCATTTTCAACGTTTACGTGGCGAGTAAAACCATTTACGTTGTTATCATTCGTCAAATATATTAGGTAATGTTGCGTCAACCATCCCTGACATGCAGTTGCAGCTGTAGGATTCTATGATACGTGTCTACCACATAATTAGCATTTACTAGCGGGGGACGCCATCAGCGGGCTGGTCAATTCAACATATCAGCTACATCTAGTGCTTTCAGATACCAAGATTAAAATCAATTACCTTCCAACAGTATTAAACAATCCAATATACAGTATTATTTTTAAATTACAGATTTTGCTACGTACTTTATTTTGAATACATTTGGTAATTAAATATTTTTTACAGTTTTGCGATTGATAGTTGAGATGGCAATCAGCACTTTTTTCACAATAACACTTATTTTAGCTAGTCGAATCTTAGTAGTTCTTTTTTTAGTCAAAGCCACTATTTAAGTAATGTAAGTGGTATGTTGCTGAACATTGGGACAACAACCAATGCTCCCTGATATCTGATCGTCTTCATGAACTAAAATGAGGCAGTTGTAGAACCAACAAGAGCATTTCAAAAAACGGTTAGGAAGACCGCGGACCATGAAACCAAAGCTTTGTTTTTATCGAAAATATTTTTTCAAATCTGTTTTTGGTGTTGTTATAGAAGGGATTGTTTCAGCTACATATGATTGTGATAATGGTAGGAAGATGAAAAACCTTGCTAAGATAATGCAGATGTTTGTGTCTCCTTTTTGCTCCAAATGGCAGAAAAGATTTTAGTAAAATTTGCTATAACTCGTTTTGATAAACTACCAATCATTACAATTGCACCATAGATAGACTACAGTGTGCAAGTGTTTTTTAAATGTTATTGTGACGGAACAAGCTCGAGGCCCTGTTGTTAAGCGGACTAACCTCTGCCTATCACAAGTCACGAATTGCACTCCGTCCGGCACTTTAAGACAAAGTTGTTAAGTCTCATGTGCTTGTAATTTCACTGGCTTTCAAAAACAGCTGCCGGAACACACAGTCTGGTGCTTCGCGACAGATTTTCTACTTGAGGCTGGTCGCTAGCCAGGCGGGCATTTGCAAAATGCCCTTCCACCATGCGGAATATGTATGATATGTTGTCATGTATCGCAGCGCCATCTTTGATTAGTTTATTTAACCCAGATTATACTTATGAGCAGTGATGTTCCTTAAATCCTACATGTATAAACATAAGTGCGTACGTGTACTCTTTACGAATCCGATTTACTGAGTAGGTAGTTTTGCTATTTATAATAAGTACCTAAATGAGCAAGTTCGATGTCAGTGAAGCTGCGTGAATTGCATTGAACCAAGCAAAAATATAACACTAATTAAATAAAAACAGAGAGACTTGAGTTACTGCATATGATTACGTAGTTGCACATCCATTTGTTTCAATCCTGCTTTGTGGATATATTAGGAAGGTCAGGTGACTGGTTACAGACAAGTTTAATCAGGTATTAAAACTTGTAATATTAGGCGATCGACATAAGTGTTTTTTTAAATAAATTAGGCGGTTTTGGTATAACTTTTGTAATTTATAGTTTTGAAGGCAGTGTATTTTTTATTCTTCTTTAGTGCTCAGGGTTTGGAATCACGTAGAAATCGATATTGTTATACTCCTAAAAGGAGGAGTCCTAAGAAATATGTATGTGATAAGCTTTATCAAAATCCGTTTCAGAAGTTGTTAGCAATAAACTCACTTTAGCACTTATAATGTTAGTGTGATGACTGATGCTTTATCAGTATACGAATGGATGCCTTAAAAGTACCAAAACAATTAGCACGTCTAAATGTTTAGAGGCATGTTAGAAAATCTCAATATTTTGTTATCAAGATTATGCCACTTTACATCGTCGATCGTCCAACATCATTTTTGATCATCCAACGATATACCATAACTGTTAGCCTTGCAGTGACAAAAATCCCGTCGCCAGTCTGCCTAACCTCCTTTGCAAAGCGGAGCTAGAGGGATTGCTATGACTGTAAAGCATTATTTTTTTACCAGACCATAGTGGATTAAATTTTTGAGGAATAATATTTTATAAAACTTTAATTATGACATAACTTTCACCATACATTTGTGTACAGTAAAAATATGTACGGCATAAGAATGAGCAATCTATTTTTAACAGCCTTTTATTACGTTCACCTCTATGTACGAACTGGTATCTAACGTTGGAGTTTCAGGCTCATTTCTGACTGTTGTTTCATCACGACACTTTGGCAATTGTGTGTAGTTTTGATGACTATGCAATGATATGGTATCATCAAACTAACCTAGTGATAAAGGAAGGTAAGTTTATAATAATATTCATATTTTTATTATTGCAATAACGCATGCTCTGCGGATTACATTACCAAATTACATATGCGAGAGGAAAAAATATAGTAATGTCCGGGATTCGAACCCGCGTCATCCACCCCTATAGCCGGAGTATGCTCTGTCCGACTGAGCTAACATGACAATGACTCAAACTCCAATTTTTCCTCTCGTTCTTTATTTAATCATCGTATTGGGATGGAGCGACACCTGTAGTTCAACTTACGTTGTACTACAAACAAGACCAATTTTGCAATTATCTTTAAACTTGTAAATGATAACGCAACCCTATCATTTTAATATTTTGCAAATTTGTAATTTTGTATGTATATAATAAGTATATAGTTAGTATATAATCTTCATAACAGGACAGCTTATCCTAACCATATTTGATAATTTGCTGTATATTTTTAAAAGTTACTCGTGAGATTTACATATCCTATGTTTTGGCAAGGTATAAATAGAGCTCATTGATCGATTAAAATGTTAAAAACTGACCGTCGTCGTCTTAAAAAAAGCATTAAAATTCTTGCTTAAGCTTTTGCACAATTCAGTTATTGTTGATGACCAAGAAAGTCATTTCTGCAACAATAGTCAGAAGGTTAAATTCTATTGTTGTTTTTGGCTTATGCTAAATTAAATATAAATTATGGCTTCAAAGGCCTCTAAGGTGTCATTTATTACACATAAACTAAAACTTTTAATGTCTATCTGCACAATCCGATTAAAATGATGTTTTGTTGCCTTTGACATTTTAATAGCAGTTTTGATATTATAGTACAAATTTAAAGCAAGTTTATTATGTATCTACAGATTGTAGCTTCTATATTATTAGACACAGTTCAACTCGACTATATTAATGAATAATTTAGTAAGAAAGGGAGTGGCGCTCAATATTATTTTTATGCTTTTAGAGATACATACCTAAAAGTATACATCAACAGTCTTTGGTAAGTCTATTTGTATCTTACACTACCACACCCATTCTTCACTGATTTTTATAGAAAAGTAGTACTGTACTGTAACAGCCGACTCGTCCACTGCTAAACACAGCCTCCCCTATTGACCCATTGGCATCGGCAATACTGATAACATTGCCGATGCCAATGGGTCAATTTCATTCATAACTAGGACGCCGGGGTCTAATTTGATAACAACGGTTTAAGAGGGTATTTGCCATAATCTCCACGCTTGGCAGGCGGCTTGGGGATCGCAGTGTAAGATGGCAGTTCTTTAGAAGGTGCTGCTGCCCACTTTCCAGTATTTTTCCCTTAGTCGCCTCTTCCGACACCCACGGGATGATTATGGGGAGGTGCAATTCTAACCCGGCATCCCACGTGGGCAAAATAAAAAACTGACGATGTACTTATTTCCATGGAATTATTATTTGCTAGTTGTTTTGAACTACTAACAGTTTGTTGTTTTATCTATACTATCTTTATCTATATCTATACTAATATTATAAAGGGGAGATATTTGTATTTTTATATTTTTATATGTAACGAATAAACTTAAACAAGATTTCATAATTCTTTCACCGTTAGAATCCTACACTATCCTTGATGAACATGGGCTATAGGATATTTTCAAAAACTACAAAAAACTCTGCAATACCATGTCTAACTATTACAGTTATGTCATAATAACTACCTTTTATGTGTTTCAAATTATAACTTTTGTTACCTACATACCCGTACAAAGCGGGGCGCTAGTAACAAATACAATAACATTTCAGGGATTTTAGAACGCTTTTCCTTTGAAACATAAGTCTGCAGTGTAAGAGCATGTGAATAGGCTTCGAGACAAGCATATTCAACGCTTTGGTTATTTATACAGGATAAATACTATTGTAGCTATCTCGTAAAATAAGTATGTATAATCCAAACCGGCACTTCGCAGCCTTTTACGACTTTATGAAAAGCTAATTCGGCATAAATAGAATGCATATATATCATCGTTGTATGTCGGGCTATAATTGCATATTGGCAAAGATTAACAATGTAATACTATGATATTGGGTGCTAGTCTTAAGTCGTGCGTGGCAGTAGCGTCAACCATATAGTAGGATATCAATACCATATAGTATTGATATACGTCCCATACCTACATGGTACTTCGACTTTTCCGCCAAGCGTAGGACTTAGATTTATGCCTTTTGGGGTTCCTTACACAAGAGACAAAATGGAACCCTATCAATCGGTTCTATGCTGTCTGTGTGTCCGTCTGTATACCACCGGTTTTAGCCTCTAAACTGTATAAAACGTGTTTAATAAGTGAAATTTTTACGTTTTATAAAGTATGTTGACTTAAAACTGAATATTGCAATAAAAATCTTATAAGAATCTAAATCAGGTATAAAAAGACTAAAAAAATGTTTTTATAATATATATAATATGTTAAAACGGCCGGCAGTTATACTGTCAAACTGTTTTCTACTTTGTTTCAATCACCACAATGCGTAGTATCGCTTGAAAAACTTGCATTAGTCGCGCGGCCGCCCTCGACCTATCACAGAATTTTTTTTCATACTCTTGGCATTCTTCATTCCACGTTAGCTTCAACGATGAAAGGAGATGGGAATCTCGTGCTCTAATTTAAAAGATGGTTGATTAAACTAGATTTAGGCTTTACTAATTTGTTGAATCATTTCCTCTAAATATTTTTTATACTGAATAAGGAATATTATATACCTTTTTTTATTTTAATATTGTTAGGTTTGCAATAACGCCTGCTATGCTGATTACATTATCTTTTTATGTTATTGTGAAGGAATAAGCTCTAGGCCCACCTGATGTTAAGCGGAGTAACCTCTGCCTAGAATCGCATTGCGCCCGTCACCTTGTGACATAGTTGTTAAGTCTGAAGTGCCAGTAATTTCAATGGCTCTCAAGGACTGCTGCCGGAACACACCGTTAAGTGCTTGGCGACAGATTTTCTACTTGAGGGTGGTAGCTAGCCAGGCGGGCAATCGCAAAATGCTCTTCCACCATGCGGTGAAGCTCAAGCCGGCGGTAGGGATCGAACCAGGGACCTGTGGCACGGCAGTCCATAGCTATGACCGCTCGGCCATCATTGCTTTAAAACCTACGATCTAGTACGTCGGAGTACTTAGAAATGTTACCTGCGTCCTAAAAAAATATACATCTTATTTATCATTAACAGCTATGACGTTCACCCCTGAACAAAAGCCTTTGAGGATGTTTATTTTTATCTACGATGCCTCTCATTTTTCGATAGGAAGAATTAGAGGGGTTGCACCTCTAGCACGGCACCCCAAGGGAACATCTAACGATGTATATTATAATAATTGAATAAGAAATAAAAGCACAAAACTTCTTTGTACTGCGTACTACGAGCTACCGCCCGCAGTGCTAAGCGAGGCGTAAACGCGGGAGAAAGGAAGAGAGAGCTCTCCTTAAAAATGATCAACGGATATTATGGTCGAAACTATCTGACTTATTCACGTAAGTTATCCCGTAGAATTTACTAATATAAAGTGAAAACCACGTTAGTTTTTATAATAAAATATCCTATTGGTCTTTGGAAAGAATTCTCACAACAAAATATAATGAGAATCATCGCACAAACTATTTAAATTTAAATGATAATATGAAATCCACATCTACATAATTTGATTATCTTGGCCGTGACCCCCGGAAGTCGATATGCCGCCAGCATCAATACTTGATTAGATCTCAAGATTTTTAACATTAGTAATACACGCCGTGATTACAATTGACATTTGTTTTTAAATTAGTTATCGTATACTTATAAATTGTCTAATAATATGATGCGTATATACAGGGTTATTGGTAAAATGCTAACAACCTCTTAGGGTTGACTTCTGCTAGTCCTAACAAACATATTGAGATGATTTTTTTGTTTTGAAATATTTTTTTTTTTTTTTCTGTATTTTAGTGCCTAGTCCGTGCCAAGAACGCCTGCCACGGTAACATTGGACCGCTCCGTGGTCCCTTTGAATAGAGTTTTGAATATATACATCGAGCAAAGTAATAAAAAATATGAAATTACACATTACAGGCACAAGAGACTTTTGACATCAGGTGGTCCTTGTACTAATTCAGTCAAAAACATATAAAAAAGACAAAAGAAAATATTCAATAGTTAATTAACAAAAATTAACAAAAGAAAAACCTTTTTGAAATTAAAAAATATAATGTCTTAATGTTTGTTTGGACTAGCAGAAATCAACCCTAAGAGGTTGTTAGCATTTTACCAATAACCCTGTATATACGTGAGATTGAGTCCGACATCGTCCGATTGAGTGAGACCTTTGTGTTTTAAGAAGTAACCGCTTAGCTATAAGAAAAGATTAATTGATAATCTATAGAATCGTAGTAATTAAACAACTTTAGACGGTTTAAATCGCGAATATTAATCATTATTTTTCATATAACAGTCACCCGTGATCACGATCGCTGCAAAGTGTTTGAAACATCTGACAAAACTAATGATAAATATACGTGATTTAAACCATTAAAAGTTGTTTATTTATCATGCGTAATAATCACGAAAACCTAAGACAACATTAACTATAGAATTTCATTTCACAAACTACCTAGAAAGTATGCTCATCCTACAAACATTATACAGGTTGCAAACCTGGGATCATAAGATTCTCAGGCTGAGCCACAAACCGAGCTACCGTGTACTGTATCAGCCGGATTGTCCACTGCTGACCACAACCTCCCTCATTGTGGAGGTTTTGCCATAACCCGCACGATTGGCAGGCGTTTTGGGGATCGCAGTGTGAGATATCAGTTCCTCAGAAAGAGCTGCTGCCCACCTTCTGGTGATTTACCCTTAGTCTTGCAGTGATGGCTCAGTGGCATTGGCTATGGACTGCCGCGCAGCAGGTCCATGGTTCGAATCCCGCCCAGAGCTTGAGCTTCACCGCATGGTGGAAGGGCATTTTGCGAATGCCCGCCTGGCTAGCGACCACCCTCAAGTAGAAAATCTGTCGCCAAGCACCTAACGGTGTGTACCGGCAGCAGTCCTTGAGAGCCAGTGAAATAACAGGCAAAATGAGACTTTACAGGTATGTCTCAAGGTGATGGGCGCAGTGCAGTTCGTCACTTGTGATGAAATGCATCTGTTATAGGCAGAGGATACCGCTTAACATCAGGTGGGCCTCTCGCTTGTTCCTTCACAATAACATTAAAAAAAAAGTCGCTTTTTACGACACCCATGGGTAGAGATAGGAGCGTGACGTTCTAGCCCGGCCCCACGGGCAGTTTTATTACATACATGCTACTAAAATAATCAGACAAGATTTGATGACCAACATATCAAAAGAGAGCAACAAATGAATAGCATGCTATTTTATTTATATCCGATAAGCTGGCCTTTGAATACTATCTCACCTGATGGTAAGTCATAATGTAGTCGAAGATGTTGTTCAGGGTAACCTAGAATAGCTAGCTTCCTAGCTCTCAAGGACAGCTGCCGGTACACACCGATTTAATCAATCAGTTATAAAGCTATAACTTCTGATGTGTGCGAAGTATTAGTAAAAGTAACGATGAATTTTCTAATAGTTACCTAATATTGATATATGTAGAAATGTGAACAATACAATCTTACAAAGTTTATGGTATTTTCATGTCTTCAGGAAATAACACATAACTGCAAATGAATGAACACATAAGGCTTGCAGCTTCGGCAACTATTGTATGTAATAAATACGACCATGTGAAACTTCTCTCTGATCACAATGTAGACAATGTATGAGTCAATCATGATTTACGAAGAAAGGTAACAATAATGGCTGATGATTCAAAAATCATATTCAAATATGACGATACTCTGTCATGAATTGACAACACTACACTAAATTTGAAACTAAGCATGTAAGTTCGGCATTAATTTTAATTATTTTGGTATAGATTACTTAGATCCTGAATTAGGATTTGGGATGGTAAGAAATATCTTATGTCCTAAACCTGAACCAATTTACTGAGTAGTTATCGATAAATGGTCGTTGACATCAATTCTGCCTCCTTAAAAGCCAAGTTCCGTCGGGGTAATAGTACACTTTTTAGCCGCTGACATTAATAAGTTGGCATCGTCAGGACCACTATGCCCTAGTTATGAATGAAATTCTATTGTTATCATTATCGCCGATGCCAATGGGTTAAGTCATTCTTAAGGTATCTATAGGTATTATGTGTCAAGATGATTGTAGACTTTTTATGGTTATCATTCCTCATCGGCGCTCTCGCAAAATAATTGACCTGCTCCTTAGTTATCGAACATTTTACAAGATCACCAATGTAAGAGATCAGTGAATACAAATTTTCGGTGCTAGGTACACCCTTTTTCAAAGTTATCGTAATCTCTGGTTCTGTTTTCTGTTTTTTAAGCTGATCCAGGTATTATAGGCAGACTAGAAGGTTGACTTACCTATGCAATTCACTCTTCACATTTCGGTGGAAAAGAAACCACTGTTCTTTGAAAAATTATCTGTATACAATAAGGGCGTCTATTTCAGGGAGATTATCAGACTTTTTATACAGGGTTATTGGTAAAATGCTAACAACCTCTAAGTCTTGACTTCTGCTAGGCCTAACAATTTTTTTTTGCATTTTTTTGTTTATTTTTTTGTGATTGTTTATTTGTATTCGACGGAATAAGCACGAGTACCATCTGATGTTAAAAGTCTCTTGTGCCTGTAATTTAATATTTCATATATTACTTAACTCGGTGTAAATATTCAAATCTCTATTCGAAGGGACGCGGCGCGACGACGGACGTTGTTTAACTTATCTGATCGGTTAAGAACGGCTAAGCAAACTTCGCTACGAACGCTTCGATTGAAACGTGCCCATCCTATTAAAAAAATATTTATTTAATCTCATGACATAACTAAAATTCAGATTATTAGCTTGGAAACGAGTTTACATTGACTCACTTTATAAACATGTTAGAGCGTTTGCTACGAGACTGGTAACACTATGATTTACCGACGTTAAAATAATCTATGGTGGCTACTAGTCTATAGTCGTCGTCTCCGACAAACACAATACCGAAAATAAAAATACAATCATAATAACACACTTTTCTATTAACTGTGTCTGTATTACAAAATTATGTTATTAATTTTTTACCGATACGATTCAGGTCTAATCCAAGGAATTTTAATCGAGTATTTATTCTAATGGAAAGCATATACGGGCATGCCATTTTTATAGCAGTACCAAAAGTTTTCATAGTAACTATAATTTTTAAATATTTCAAGAAAATATAAGATTAATATTTTAGGCAAAACATATAAAAAATATATATACCTATAGACAATTTCGCCTAATATTCCTTTTAAGCCTTTCCTTTTAATTCTTCCGGTTTAGCACAACCTGAAGAAGTTTCGTCGTGTTCTACACGAAGGATCCTCAGAAGGTCTTGGCTCGTCGAGCGCGAACGAAAATTCTTCCGGTTTGGCAGCGTGGCATTTGTGACGTAACGTCGGCTTAACAGGAAAATTAGGCGGAATGGTCACTAGATTTTTTAAATTTATAAGTGTTTTATTAAAATATTTGTTATAACGAAATATGGATATCCGCAAGGTATGAAAGTGGATAAAGTAGTATATGAAATGAAACTGCACATAACTAGGTATTATATTATAATACTAATTGTGTGATACTATTAAAAACCTCGCATATGGCTCGGTTTTAAATACACACTCGTGTTTCAATACCCCTCATTATGCAACAGTTTCATAAACTACTATTATTTTATAGAAACTTAATGACAAATAGTGTACCTACGTTAAACTATATACTTATATTAATTAAAAATAAATTTTAATAATAATGTAGCACTCGTAGCAAAGTTTACTTAGCTGTTCTTAACTGATCAGGCAACGTCGCCCGCGGTCATGACTTGGATGAGTGACCGCTCGTGACATTACTACTGAGCGCTTCCGTGCCTCGGAGGGCACGTTAAGCCGTCGGTCCCGGTTGTTGTCTAAGGATGGCAGTCGTTATAGCATGGTGGTAGGACATTTAGCGAATGCCCGCCTGGCTAGCTACCACCCTCAAGTAGAAAATCTGTCGCCAAGCACCTAACGGTGTGTTCCGGCAGCTGTGCTTGAGAGCCAGTACTTCTAGGTAAGCCTGAACAACATCTTCGACTACATCATCATGATGGTAACGTCAGGTGAGATAGTGGTCAGAGGCTAACCTATCAGGAACAAAAAAAAAATAATAATAATAACTCTTACTATAGTCACTGAATAAATAAAAGTTATTTATTCTGTGAGATTTTAATTATTATTGATAAAAGGATTCCTAGCATTAATATTATGATTATTATATAAGTGTATATATTATATTAGTTAAGCCAGTATCCTTCGATTTCTATTTATTTTCAGTGTAAATGTACTTCACGAAATCAATGTGCAATTCCTGGGATGTATATTTTTATGAAATGTTACGAAACCGTGTCATCGGTGTTTGACATTACACGCGTTAGAACGCTTGTGGATGGTTGTGTCAACCGATTCGTCGTCTCACAGACGGGCGACTTTTCGTCGCTCATAACTCAACTGTAGATTTGACTAATCTTCGTAAAAAGTCTCCAATCAACTTTCTATGAAGGTAAGTCAAAGAAAATAGTCGCAATAGTCACGTGAAAGTCACGAGGTTCTGAGATTGATTTCCGGTTTGGCCATATATTGGTTATTCCTGTGGAAAACTCATTAGCAGTCTAGAACATACACCTGTGCCCGAGTAGATATCATTAAGGTCATGCCTTATTTAATCTTATCCTTACGGTCAGTGCCTGCGTAACCGACAGTCGGTTCGGTTTTTGGCGTTTGAAACAGTGATGGCTCAGTGGCATTGGCTATAGACTGCCGCGCAGCAGGTCCATGGTTCGAATCCCGCCACGGGCTTGAGCTTCACCGCAGGGTAGAAGGGCATTTTGCGAATGTCCGCCTGGCTACCACCATGACCACCATGTAGAAAATCTGTCGCCAAGCACCTAACGGTGTGTTCCGGCAGCAGTCCTTGAGAGCCAGTAATTCTAGGTAAAGCCTGTTAACACTTTCGACCACATCGTCACTTACCATCAGGTGAGGTGGTGGCTTAACCATCAGCAATAAAAAAAAACTTCTAATTACACAGCACATCTATATTTAGTATATAATATTGTACAATAAAAGGCAATGATATATATTTTAAATTGATTACCGGTCGCTCGTCTGTAAAGCATGTAAATATATTGAAACATTTGCACACTCCATTTAAATCGGAATTTCACGGACCATCTCAACGCAGCACAAGCGCAGGTGCAACGATGAACACTTCGAAATACTGCAGATGTTAACTTGTGATTCGATTTGGTCATAATAATAATCTTAGGTAGTTTCAATAGGATGTATATTAGGTAGGTATACTTTATTATTATTAGTTTAGATACATATTCTAGTTTGTTAACACATTTTCTTTGTGACGGATCAAGCTCAAGGCGCTCCTAATTTTAAACGGACTAACCTCTGCTTATAACAGATGCATTTCGTCACGAATTGCACTTTGAGATAGTTGTTAAGTTTCATGTGCCTGTAATTTCACTGTCTCTCAAGGACTGCTGCCGGAACACACTGTTCTGTACTTGGCGAAAGATTTTCAACTTGAGGGTTGTAGCTATGAGAGCAATCGCAAAATGCTCTTCCACCATGCGGTGAAGCTCAAGCCGGTGGTGTAGCTAGAAGCATGGACCTGCGGCACGACAATCCTGTAGCTTTTACCGCTGTTTATTATAGGTGTTACCGCTCGGCCATCGATGCTTCAAAAAATCATAACTCATACGGGTACTTGTTTCTGCCTTTATCACAAACTAAGTGCGATTGACACAAAATGTATCCTTTTTTGGGTTCCGTAATAGAAAACGGGACACTAATAGCCTCGGTTCTCCATCTGTCCGTTCGTCACACCTTTATAGCACTGTATCATTGGAACAGCAATAGAATGGGTAATGAAATTTTTCTAACAATTTGTGTCAGTATGGCGGATTGCCTAATAAAAATAATAATGATAGTTCAAAAGAATAAGGGTTCTCAATAAGAAACGTGTATTTTTAATTTTGATCAAGCGTCGCATCGACCAAGCGCTATGATAAGTTTTGGAAAATACGTTGAAAAAAAAAAAATACGACACATTATGTTTTATATTGAGGAATGTTTTGACTTATGACGTTTTCTGACGATAACCTGCCATGGGTATGCTATTGGTGGTGTTGGTCCTGCTACATTTCGATTCGGTTAAAGGTCCTGTTGTTAGTCATATGTGCAGCAATACTCCACTTACGTCGATGTTAGTAGTGTCATACTGCTCATTTAGTGTATTATTTGCCTTAGTCGCTTTTTGACATTCACTGGAAGACATGGATCAGTCTTCATATGTCTACATTATATCTTCATATAGGTCCCGCGTTCAAATATACAATCATGAACAACTAATCAATTTAATAATATTATGTCAAATTGTAACGTATTTATAATGGGCTTAATAAAACCAAAAGTTATATCATTTTAACATTTTATTGAAGAATATCATTGAGAATTGTGATATAACCTGGTTTAATTATGAAACCACCGTTATTCATGCCATCTCACTTGCATACTCAAGGTAGTTTATAGAGTGCAAGGGAGATTTAATGATTAGGGCGCCATTTTCAATTCGTTTCTTTATTAAACCTACACAATATAAAGTATATATCTTTATACCTATCGACATCACGGTCCTTTTATGAATGGATTTCCATTGCTCTCGTTATCTATGATGCTGGAGGATCAAGTCCTGGCTGTGTCATCGCCCGCATCGAAACGTTAAAGCAATTAAACCTATTTTTGAAAACCTTGTGTCATTTAAATAAATATTAATACCTGCATCCCTCACATATTATTTATTGTAGACTAGATGTCAGTGACGATGTGATTGTTTTTCTTTGTTACTCCTTTACGCTGGTACGGCTGTACTGATTTGGAACTGAGATGGAGTAAAAAATCTGTCACTAAGCACCTAACGGTGTGTGCCTGCACACACCGTTAGGTACGCAACCTGGTTAGTTAGCAACCAGGAATTCAACGGTTAGCCTGAACAACATCTTTGACCACATCATCACTTACCATCAGGTGATATAGTGGTCCAAGACTAACCTATCAGCTATAATATAAAAAAGAACTTGGTGTATATATAGTTTAGGTCTGGATTAACACATAGGAAACCTTTCACCATCGTCACTTTTCATCATTGTCTATGCGGGTGAGACCGTGGGGCACAGCTTGTTATACATGGGTATATATGAGGTTCATGTGTTTATTAAAGAAACCCATCTATTAATATGATACATGCACAAGTGTGTTTACATCATTTTTTGGTTGTCTATCACGAAGCAGGGCTCTGTTATGACATAGGGTACTCCCATCCAATCCCTACTTCATGCCTACTCGTCACCGTCCCCTACTAAAATTTAAGTACGAGCATAGATATCATTGCAGCCATTGGGTAGACAGATTAGCGTCATCTGGAGGTTTTTAGTTCTGAGGTAATTAGAGGTCACATGTCATAGTCAAACACAAATTCATATGTATATCGTGAACATGAGTATAAAAGTTGTTAATTGTATTTTTTTTTTTTTTTTTTTTTTGTGCTTGATAGGTTAGCCTTTGACCACTATCTCACCTGATGGTAAGTGATGATGTGGTCGAAGATGTTGTTCAGGCTAACCTAGAAGTACTGCCGTTCAAAAGTATAGCTCTCAAAAGTATGAAAGTTACTACTCCTTTTTTTTTTTTGTCGCTGGGATATCGCCTTTCGCTTACCACGCTGCTTCAAAAACCCAGCGATGAGCCCTCTGCCTCTGTGTGGGGCGGCGCGGGCTCGCTTGAGCGTTTCACCGCAGCCGCACCGACGCTTTTCATCCTGGCCTACTAAGCACTCTATTTTGGCCCGCTTTTGATGCGTCCCCAGCCCCACCATAGGGCAATTCGTCTAGGGTGACGAAAGGAGGCACGCATAGCGGCGCCTTCTCCACCCAAAGTACTCCTACTTCATTCAACATTGAGTTCGCTCGAGGCAGATATTAGTAAAGTCCCGGTTAGTGTTTCTCCAAATTGTTACAAAGCAAATGTCCAGATGGCCTTACCTTTTCCAAGCGCTCGTAGCGAAGTTTGCTTAGCCATTCTTAACCGATCAGCTATGTTAAGCAACGTTCGCCGCGGTCAGGAGTTGGATGGGTGACCGTTAGTGACATTACTACTGAGCGCTTCCGTGCTTCGGAGGGCACGTTAAGCCGTCGGTCACGGTTGTTGTCTTACGATGGCAGTCGTTACAGCATGGTGGTAGGGCATTTTGGGAATGCCCGCCTGGCTAGCTACCACCCTCAAGTAGAAAATCTGTCGCCAAGCACCTAACGGTGTGTTTCGGCAGTTGTCCTTGAGAGCCAGTAATTCTAGGCTAGCCTGAACAACATCTTCGACCACATCATCACTTACCATCAGGTGAGATAGTGGTCAAAGGTTAGTCTATAAGCTATAAAAAAAAAACCTACTCAACGTTACAATTTTAGTGCACCGGTGCAGCTACTTCCGCCTATCTCTCACTGTCACCACAGTCCTGGTGACAGACATATGACTGTTTACAGAATTGATAATATGTATCAAAATAATTTAGTTATAAACACATGACATTTTACCAAATTTTTGATTATTATACCAAACTAAATCAGTAGAATCGTAGAAATAAAAGTACAGTACCGAATATGTGTACTCGTAATAGTACTTTATTTTATATTTACATACAGCGTACGAAATACTATTTACTATAATATAGCCAAAATAGGATACAAATAATTACCTTAAATTACTTACTTAAAAGTACCTGGTGGATATGTTTAATGTCAGTTTCAAATATATAAATATCACTTTTAGTTATAGGAATATCGTTCATAAACGAATAAAGTTTATGAAAAATGTACTCCGAAAAAATCGCTAATCTGCACCTGTTATTTTGGAGTACCCAAATCTCAGAACCACACTGAAGTCGTTAACTATGATGGACCTCATCAACGGCCCATCAAAACGGTTCAAACGACCCATAAACCGAAATAGGTGTAAAGTAACATATTAAATTATATAAATTAGCATCAAAATTAAGAATCAACTTTCAAAGTGATGAAGGCTGCGGCATTGACATTAAAGCTTCGAACATAATGTTTACTCCACATCGATTAGTAAGACAATACTGCAATAAGTAAATACCAAACTGTTATGGCATATTGGATGAATTGATGGTTATAGTATTTTGAAAAGTTTTGAAGCGCCAGCAGCAAAGTTTGCGTGGCTGTTCTTAACCGATCAGCAAAGTTAAGCAACTTCCGCCCCGGTCAGGATTTGGATGGGTGACCGCTAGTGACATTACTACTGAGTGCTTCCGTGCTTCGGAGGGCACGTTAAGCCGGTACCGGTTGTTGTCTTAGGATGTCAGTCGTTATAGCATGGTGGTAGGGCATTTTGCGAATGCACGCCTGGCTAGCTACCACCTTCAAGAAGAAAATCTGTCGCCAAGCACCTAACGGTGTGTTTCGGCAACTGTTTTTGAGAGCTAGTAATTCTAGGTTAGCCTTAACAATATCTTCGACCTCATCATCCCACCATCAGGTGAGATAGTGGTCAAAGGCTAACCAAAAATAATAGGCACGGAGTTAGTATACTTGTATGTTGAACTCTTAATAATGTTATCTGAAACTCCTTAAGAATATGAAATAAAAAGAACATTGAATTTTTTTAAGGACTGGATGCTGTTAGGTGATATCCAGTAGTTGGCCGGCCGTTGGGCGAGTGTTTGCAGGGCCCTCGATAATTTACGTAGGAGAATAGGTAATCATGGCACTCTACACACTACGAGTTCTGAAAAAGCAACGCCGCGACGAGAGTTCGACTGGCTCAAGGACAAGGTTATAACCTTGACTCTGACTGTCACCACAGTCCTGGTGACAGTCAGAGTCAAGGTTATAGAGAACTCGTACGAACTCGTAGAACTCGTAGTGTGTAGAGTGCCATGATTACCTATTCTCCTACGTAAATTATCGAGGGCCCTGCAAACACTCGCCCAACGGCCGGCCAACTACTGGATATCACCTAACAGCATCCAGTCCTTAAAAAAATTCAATGTTCTTTTTATTTCATATTCTTAAGGAGTTTCAGATAACATTATTAAGAGTTCAACATACAAGTATACTAACTCCGTGCCTATTATTTTTGGTTAGCCTTTGACCACTATCTCACCTGATGGTGGGATGATGAGGTCGAAGATATTGTTAAGGCTAACCTAGAATTACTAGCTCTCAAAAACAGTTGCCGAAACACACCGTTAGGTGCTTGGCGACAGATTTTCTTCTTGAAGGTGGTAGCTAGCCAGGCGTGCATTCGCAAAATGCCCTACCACCATGCTATAACGACTGACATCCTAAGACAACAACCGGTACCGGCTTAACGTGCCCTCCGAAGCACGGAAGCACTCAGTAGTAATGTCACTAGCGGTCACCCATCCAAATCCTGACCGGGGCGGAAGTTGCTTAACTTTGCTGATCGGTTAAGAACAGCCACGCAAACTTTGCTGCTGGCGCTTCAAAACTTTTCAAAATACTATAACCATCAATTCATCCAATATGCCATAACAGTTTGGTATTTACTTATTGCAGTATTGTCTTACTAATCGATGTGGAGTAAACATTATGTTCGAAGCTTTAATGTCAATGCCGCAGCCTTCATCACTTTGAAAGTTGATTCTTAATTTTGATGCTAATTTATATAATTTAATATGTTACTTTACACCTATTTCGGTTTATGGGTCGTTTGAACCGTTTTGATGGGCCGTTGATGAGGTCCATCATAGTTAACGACTTCAGTGTGGTTCTGAGATTTGGGTACTCCAAAATAACAGGTGCAGATTAGCGATTTTTTCGGAGTACATTTTTCATAAACTTTATTCGTTTATGAACGATATTCCTATAACTAAAAGTGATATTTATATATTTGAAACTGACATTAAACATATCCACCAGGTACTTTTAAGTAAGTAATTTAAGGTAATTATTTGTATCCTATTTTGGCTATATTATAGTAAATAGTATTTCGTACGCTGTATGTAAATATAAAATAAAGTACTATTACGAGTACACATATTCGGTACTGTACTTTTATTTCTACGATTCTACTGATTTAGTTTGGTATAATAATCAAAAATTTGGTAAAATGTCATGTGTTTATAACTAAATTATTTTGATACATATTATCAATTCTGTAAACAGTCATATGTCTGTTAGAAGAAAATAATATAAAAAACTGCTTCAATCAAGATTAACACAAGAAATAAACTAAACTGGGAATGAGCTCTTTCCAACGGTAGTTCCGATCAAAGGGTTCTTCAAAAGGCGAGTCAACCGGGTTCTTAAAAGGTCGGCAAAGTATTTGTGATGCCCTGGGTACAGATATCCATAGACGGTGATTGATTTCCATCAGGCGGCCCGTTTGCTTGTTTACCACCTATGGCATAAAAACTGCTAACCATTGGAAGACCACATTTGAAAATGTCGCAGAACATGAATTTGTACAAGACTATAATATCTATATTTCAAATTGTTATATACATGAATAATAGCCGAAATTTTGAAGCAATGACAGCCGAGCTGTTATATCTATGGACTGCGGTGCCGCAGGTCTGTGGTTCGATCTCCGCCGCCGGCTTGAGCTTCAATGCGTGGTAGAAGGGCATTTTGCGTATGAACGATTTGTTAGCTAGCACCCTCAAGTAGAAGTAGAAAATCAATCGCACGCAAGCACCTAACAGTGTGTTCGGGCAGCAGTCCTTGAGAGCCAGTTAAATTACAGGTACATGATGAGACTTAAGATAATGAATAGATTCAGGCGTTACTTTGCGGAAATCCATATTAATAATAACAAATATTTTTATATTTGTTATTATTAATTAATATGAGAACCCTTCAACGAATACCTTTGTATCTACGAAAGCACTTTGAATTAGATTTCATAAATTCTCTGTCCTCAGAATGACAAGTACTCTAAAGAGATATCATACTTACCACTAAACCTTATTTAATGAGAACAGTGGTAAATAAATCCAAAAACCGAGTTACATTGTTTCATAAATTAAGACACTTGACTAAATACATTTCCCAATCATTACATAGTACAATTTAAAACGATTTCTGAAAATTCAAGCCATTGCACCACCAAGATGCATAATTATGTAAAAACAAAATCTGTGCTTTCGTTACTAGATTTTATTATTAAAATATTTTGCATGAAGATCAAAATAAATCGATCCAAAGTCAGCATTATCTGTCTCACTCCTGATCGTAAACACATCAAAATGCTTTCGTTGATGTTGATGTAATAAAATAATCAGGCGGATACAATTTCATATTCTGGCTCTCAACTTTAAGAGGAGCTTTAAAAATGGAATTCAAGCACTTTGCTAATAATAAACAAGAATCAAACTACATATTTTATTTTCAAATGTAGCGACTGTTACTTGGATTAGTATGGACAATAGTAGTTTAAGGGGGTGATTCCCTAAACTAAGGTAAGTTTTAAGTTATTGAATTTCAGAGGACCATTATTTGGATTCAGCAAAAAACTATATAAACGGACCTTTTCCAATAAATCCGTGCTGAAGGTATTTACATGAAAGCTTGATTAGAAGGTAAAAAAATCTAAAATGGAGTTATGATAAAATATTTTTTGGAACTTCTTTATTAAGATATCAAATTTACACATTTAACTTTCACTAAATTGTGACCCAATGATAGGGAACGCGGGTTTTCCTCTTTTTAAGGATATCGACAACGGTTAAAATTGCGTCGGTCGAATCTTAAAAAGGCGTATGAGGATTTTATAAACTTTACAAAAGAGCGATTTTTAGTAAAATGCAAAATTGCCAGCATTCACCACTAAGTTGGAAGCTTGTAATGTATACAAGCTTCCAACTTAGTGGTGAGTGCTGGCACATACGTTGTAGGAGCTTCATTAAGAACAATTCAACCACTTTATATTTGTGTATTGACATTGAGTGTTATTGTTTTAATTTAGCACATAAATGCTTTTTTTTTAATTAAGATTCACATACCCTCCTCCGTGTTGTGCTAAACGTTTCATTAAATCAATTTACGCCCAAAGAGGAAAGATGAAATATAATAAAACAATTTATTTATTGTTATCAAATTTAATAAAAAAAATATACACAGACTACAGTGCAAGACATGAAGGAAATGCTAACGGTAGAAAAATCATCAATCATATTGAACCATGATCCAAATTGACGACATTATAACCATCTTTTTTATCAAAAATACTATAGTATAAATCTAATCTACCATGGGGTAAGTTTAGGTAGAAAAGTGCATGTTCTCGGTATCTTATTAATGGCGTGTCCCCACAGCATATTTTAAGATCTTAATATTTTAGAATCTCTCCCACTTTGTCCAGAATCCAATCCAAAGAACAGAAGTAACGCAAACTGATTTCTTCAACTGATTGCCATATGTTTATGAAGTATGAGAGCATTGCCGCCATTACAGAATTACTGTTTTGACTGGAACATCTTGAACAATGAAAATTTGTCAAGAAATAATAGAGACAGGTAGATATTTGAGAGGCACCTCTTCTATTAATTGTGTTATTCCCATGGAAGTAATAAGTACTAGTTGTACGTAGTACTTATTACTTCCATGGTTATTCCATACCACCCACAGTCTTTGAAGGATAGGTTGTGATTGTGAAATTATAATTAGCCTAACGACTTTTTTAAAAGAGAGCACTTTCATTAGATTGTGGTAGATAAATTACTTGCTGTCAATTGAAGGAAGCGCAACAAGGTATTTTGTATTGCTCGTACCTTACATTCATTTTTAAGTCGAGGTACTTCCTCTTTGTCTTTAGTATGTTGACCATCAAGCTCTTTCCGATTGGCTCCTACCCTTTGGCACTGCGTAGAGATATTGAACCACTCTGCATCTTTTACCGTATATATCACCGGCAGTGTTCTGAGGAACTGTTCGATTTAATAACTGCAGCTGAATTTTGCCTTCGGACGGCCCGACAAAGCATGATGTTTTATCAATTTTATGTCGACGTCTAGAAGTCTTAAACCATGCGATTTTCACGGCATTGTCGGTTTCGCCCGCCACATTGTGGAATCAACTGCCAAGTGAAATATTTCCGAACCGATACGTCTTAGAAACTTTCAACAAGAGAGCATATTCCTTCCTCAAAGGTTAGCAACGCATCCTCGAGACCTCTGGTGTTGTGGATGTTCGTGGGTGACAATGATCACTTACCAGCAGGCCTCCTCGTTTGCCTTTCTAACCTTATAAAAAAATAAGTAAAGGGCATTCTGCTGAGTGGTTATTTCGTTAACGTTGTTTTCTCTTTGTAGAATTGTATAAATGTGTTGTAGGTACTCCTCCAGTCCGACTTTCTCAACAAAAACTGTAGCATCCTTTATATTTTCACCTGTGACGTTTTCTGGATTATCACGATGGCTCTTAAGTAATTGCAAAATGCGATTAATTTGCAGGAACAGCACAGAAACTGGAATGAAATAAGTAAATTCATTCGAGTTTCAACGTGCAAGACTTGCTTGGTCGGTCAAGCATGTCAAGTTAGTGGACTTAGGAAATTGATTTCTTTGCATTTGGCCATATTTTTTTTTATCCTCTTGGAGCAACTTCTCCCTGTTCTTTTTTGGGAACGCCCGTGGTTCCAGCAGAGGAATTTTGCTTCACGCTATCTTCGTTTCCATTTACCCTAAAGAAGATATGCGTTTATATAAACATACCTAGGATTCATTTCAAATTTAGTCTGTTTGGACACCTAAACTTTGATTTGATATTAAAGTGTATACAGACTCTGCCAATGATACGTCCAAGTAAACACTTGGTTAAGTAGTAACTCGATTTGAATATATCCTGGGTTGGGAATTTTGTACGTGCCCAGTTAATGATCACGTTTAGGAAAATATTTCGCAGATACAATTAAAAAAGAAATCCGTATTTACGGTAAAGCAAAAAAACGATATTTCCGTAAATAGTTTTGCATTTTTTTTTGTAGATATTGATGTCCTCTTGAAATTGTAGTAGGTACAGCACTCTGCTCGATTATCATCAATTTCCGCAGCGTACGCGATATAACTGCCCGTAGAGTGCCGAGCTGCCCGTGGGGTACCGGGCTGCCCTTGGGGTGCCGGGCTAGCATGTTGACCCCATCTCTAGTCGTGGTTGTCGTAGGAGGCGAGGGTAACACTACAGAGGGTGAGGAGCATCGCTTTCTGAGGAACTGATATCTCACACTGCGATCCCCAAGACGCCTGCCAAGCGTGGGGATTATGGCAAACCCTCTCATAGTGGGGGAGGCTGAATTCAGCAGTGGAAAATACGCCTGATACAGTAAGGCAAGCTTTGCCTTCTTGAGAGCCTCTTGCCTCGTTGCCTTTCAGTTAAGTCAATAGTCTCTAGCTGATATTAAGCGGATAAATCTCAAAATTCTCCAATAACACCATGGTATTTCCGTAGATGCCCATGAATAAAAAATATTAAATGATAAAAAAAAACCGTAAAAAATAGTTTTTAAATTGCAAGAAAATGTCAATAAAGATATATCAGGAAGCTAAACCGAATGAGAGTATACAAACATCACATTTGTTTCATACCTTAGCTGCGCCTAAATGGACTCTTAGAACAGCTGTATTTTTATGGTTTTAAGGTTACCCTCGTGGTTAAAGTTTTCATATTCCTGTTCTTGATAACCCTGTATAAGTACGCAAATTTCAGTAAGTACTTAATGTGTCCGTATATTGTGGCGGTGTTACCTTCATTTACAACTTTTGGAGTAGTCCGACTTTGACATAAGAACTATTAAGCCGATAAAGTGCGAACACCAGCTTAAGATGAGCCGTACCTTCAAAGGTTCCTGTACATTTCGGGTCTCAAGTTATTTGGAACTTAATTTTTAGGTTGTGATGTCTGTAATTTCTGAACCACAAAACCTATGACTTAAACTTTTGAAGCAGTGATGGCTCAGTGGCATTGGCTATTAACTGCTACACAGTAGGTCCTTGGTCCGAATCCTGTCGAGGGCCTGAGCTTCACTGCATGGTGGAAGGGCATTCTGCGAATGCTCGCCTGGCTAGCCACCACCCTCAAGTAGAAAATCTATCGCCAAGCACTTAACGGTGTGTTGCGGCAGCTGTCCTTGAGAGCCAGTAATTCTAGGGCCTGTTTACACCTTCAACCACATCGTCACTTACCACCAGGTGAACCGTGATGAATTTCGGGATAAAAAGTATATAATCTCCTACCTTGTAGTATAAACAGCAATCATGATAAGTGTGATGCGCGGTCGGGATACAGACAGACAAAAAGAAACAGTTTTGGCATCAGTATTGACTACAGAGTGTTCCCAAAGTTTTTTTCAAAATATCTTCAATGTACAGAATTGGACCTGTTACAGTTTTATTATAAGTATATAGGTCACACAAAAATATTGAATGTTACTTACTCGTAATACAGTTCATATGCAAATATTAGACTTTACCACTTTTACTGACATACCCCACAGCCTTCAGTACTCTTTATGGCCGAATTTTTCATTGTTCTTATTCACTTTCAAAGCCTCATTGCATAAAGGAGTTGCTTTTCTACAAGTAAGATTTCAACTAAAATAAAATACTACTAATTTTATACAATTTTATTTAAACAAAAATATCAAACAATTCACTATTAAGCAAGTAAGTTATAGAACACCTCGGGTAAATAAGAAGCTTCGTACGAAAGAATATTGGTCATGCCGCGATTGAAGACTCCTCTTAAGCTGAAAGCTCTCTCGAATTCTGGAAGGCTACAACAGTAGGTGTAGCCTCGACTGGCATCGTGCCAATTGGGGCTTTTCATCCATATAGTGCGATTGCAGAGGTCACTGCACTTGATGTACTTTGAGACTTCTGATGGATTTAAATCCGGAACATTTATCTGAATTATAGCAAGTGAAGAATTGGTTGCCGGGTCTTGAACCACCTGAAATAATATATTTTTTGTAAGAATTTTTGTAGAAGGCAATACTAACAAAAATATTATCTCTACTAAATATAATTATAAAGAGGTATTGTTTGAGAGCTTGGGAGTGGGAGGATGTGGACCCTGGAATTACTGATCTGATTATGAAAGTTACCTATTTCACTATCATACATGAGTGCTATGTGCTATTTTTATTGGAATATGGATAAGTTTATAAGTTTTTAAAAAACATGCCATCTGGCTGCTTTATCGACATGTGCTCACCAAACGGATGATATATAAAAATAAAGTTATACAAAATATAAGTTATATATTTAAATATTATAGTTGTGTTACAACGACAGTAGTTTTGTTTACATTAAATCAAATATTTTAAGGATATTCTAAATCGTAGTTCTAAAGTAAATTTCTTAGAAAAAACATAATTATCAATCTCACAAAAATAAATCGTCCATATTTTTTTTATGTATATCAAAGCCCGTGATTGCAATTTGTTTGTATACTTTAGATTTGTCAGTATTGTTTTGGTTATATCTACATAACTACGGTTTTTTTAATGTTATTGTGACGGAACAAGCTCGAGGTCCACCTGATGTTAAGTGGACTAACCTCTGCATATATCAGATGCATTTCATCACAAGTGACGAATTGCACTGCGCCCGTCACCTTGAGACATATTTGTTATGTCTCGTGTACCTGTAATTTCACTGGCTCTCAAGGACTGCTGCCGGAACACACTTTTAGGTGCTTGGGGACAATTTTCTACTTGAGGGTGGTAGCTAGCTAGGCGGGCATTCGCAAAAAGCCCTTCCACCATGCGGTGAAACTCAAGCCCGCGGCGGGATTCGAACCATGGACCTGCTGCGAGGCAGTCCATAGCCAAAGCCACTGAGCCATCATTACTTCAATATCATCATTAGGACAGTTCCAGAACCTACCATTGGACGAATAACTAAAGGATATCAACAAAGTATACACCAAATTAGTTGCGTACCATTACCACGCGTTACGTATATTGCTTCACATTAAGTGTACAACTGGGTTCTTTAATACCTAAATCCCTCATTTACCAAAAAACTGGGAGCATACTAATAACGAGAGTTTTCCCAAGAATGATTTATGTCTGTTTTGTGCTTTGGTTAAACTAGGTCATAGTCAGGTAATATTTTGTCAATAAATAAATGCAGCCAGCAAAAAAAGAATTAATTAATAGATTCAGTCGTCACTGTGCAGAAATCCTTAATTGATATTAAGATATATATATTTATATAAAGACGGTATCCCAAGAAGTAGTGATATACTGAAGCTGGGAGGTAGAGGACTATCTGAGTCACCCCCATGTATGTTCCGCGATTTTTCGTATTTTCGGAGTTATTATTATCGGATTTAATTTTTCACCTATCGCCGAGTACGATGAGATTTTTATTTATGATGACGTGAATTATTGCAGTAGATGCTTGATTTTTTTGTGTGCAAAGCTGATAGATAGGCCAATTCAGTATGGCAACATTTACTATCGTTAGATCCTTGAATGGAATAAAAAAAATGCTAAGAAATATAAAATAACCCAGTATGTTAAAAAAAACTTTAAAGGCGGTTAAAAAAATAAAATCACATACAAAAATTACCATTTGGCTTTTAAAAACTTGCTCTATTTATCAGGTAGCTACCCTGAAAATTTCATTTTATTATTCATAAGGCTTCAAACAAAAAATGAAATCTAAATGTGGTAAGTGAAATATTTTAATTTACATGATGATTAATGCAAGCAAAGTAAAACCAATTACAAGGTGTTTAATTACAATACATTTTCAAAATCGCCCCCCTGTTGCTCAATGCAAGTGCGACATCGCCGGAAAATTTCTTTTAAACGTCTGAATGCACTTCTATTATTTTTAATGGTTTCTTCTGCTAGTCTCAATTTCCGGGTTAACTCGTCCAAATTGCGGCATTCTCTCGAGTAGACGAGGTCTTTGTAGTATCCCCATACAAAAAAATCAATGGGGTTTAGGTCGGGGAACCGTGGAAGATACCCTGAAAGCTGGATTTGTCGTTGCGGCCGGGGTAACGCCTGCCTTATAGCCTGGCCTCCTTCACGGTCCCCTGACCTAAACCCCATTGATAAAAGATAAAATAATAATAAATTAAGTACCTTCCATAAGTATAAAGGCACAGTTTGGCGATTGCCACTGCTATCCGTGACAAATGTCGTCGTATTGCTGGCATAACTGGGCAGAGCCAGTTTGTCTGCAACCCCGGTCCACACAATTAGTTCTCCGTAGGAGTCCTTTGCGAATTTCCTCACTCTTTCTTCGATGTCGTCCCAATTCTGAATATATACATATGTATTAGAGAGTAAAATTCAATCTAAGTTTAATTATACTGGGTGACGAGACATGGTATTATCGAGAAAATGTAGTACCTGACAATATGGTCTTCGCAAGAAATTATCAGTAAGTAAACAGATAAAATGGTGATTGAAAAATGGCTGTTCATTTCTCAGCTTGAGAATATAAAAACTATTACAAATCTATCCTAATGAGTAGCATGCCAACGATCAAGCCAATGCAAGTGGGGTGATGCTACTCACCGGACGCAAAACAAGGGTATAATGCTAACTAGAGTATTTCCAGGGAGGTGTGGCTTTAGGTAGTCAGGCGGTCATAAAACCGTAAAACTCATGACAAGTGGATATACTTGTCATGAGTTTGTCGGTGTGTTGTCCGGTGATGTTAAGGAAGGCATATAGGTATAACGGACCTTCATGAGTGTGATCAGAATAATGATTTATAAATCTTTTGCATAAATGAAACGTAATCTGTGTGGAATACCGTGAAAGACTTTGAAATGAGGGTGTATACAGTCTAACCCATGTTATGAGAAAGAAAATGTTCTGGCTGATAAACTTTTGCAAGGGTTTAGTAAGAGCACACGATTATTAGACAGCTTCAAGTCCTCTAGCAACTACAATAATCGCCAACTTTTTCAAGAAGATGGCAACTGCAGATGTGAAAATAACTTACGTCAGAATTACAGGTGCCCCAATGCGGTACAACGTTCAAATAGCTGTACGTTGCTTTCTGTGCCACGCCAGAAAATACATCTTTAGGGTTTACAAGCTGTCTTTTAGAGAAACAACATCCATCGTCTGTATGAAAAGATTTCCCTAATCGAGCCGAAATAGTTCTGGTCTGACTTTCACAATCGTATGCATCTTCAAAGTCTATAGGAAAACGATCACCATCTGACCAAAACGTTTTAATATCATTATCTGCAAGAGAACTTTGCATGGAGTGCTTAACGTATAATGGAAGATTAGTTAATGTATCCATGCAAATTTCATACACAGGCGTGATCTTCTCTTTTAATATTTTGTATCCAATGATAACTTTTTCAGTTTCTCCTGCCATACAACTTTCTCCAGTATATTGTATTTCATGCTTTATTTCTTCTGTACATTCGATGTTTGCATAATCGTATTTTACTCCATTAATCATGACAGTCATTCCACCATCACAAAATCCTGTTATGTATTTTGTACGAAAATGTTTAAATCCTTTTGGACAAAATAATAAAAATTGTTCTCCCTGAAGTAAATTTATAAATTCGTTATTTTTCGTAAATATGGGCCAGCTAACATTTGAAGAAAGTAATAATGGCTGCAAAATGGTCAACTTATCGGTATTTATATAACAATCTGAAACAAACACATATAATTAGTTGAATTATCACTGAAGACAAAAATAATATGGTATTTATATTCATCAGTTTTTTTTTATAAGTTTAATATGCTCATTAAACTTATAAAAAACTGACCATACACGAACCTTTAAAGAAATAAAATATTAAGGGGTTGCCTACAAGTGTTATGATCTGTCATAAAGGGATCCAAAAATAATGTAATTAGAGGGTAAAATACAAAAATGATGTCTTTATCGGTCTTTCTCTTGGTGATGATATTTTTAACAGGAAGTTGATTGCACGAACATAAGATTATAAAAACATACCTCTTGGAAATACATTGAACGTTTTAGAAATTGTTCCAAACGTGTTCGAGAGTTCACATCTGTATTGTCCAGGACTGTTTATTGCATTTGGGAAATCCCAACTGGTTTCTGTGATGTTTACCTTTAACCCATCTTTGTACCAAGAGACCTACAATATAAGATTACCATGTAGAAAATATATGCTTACAAGGAAATTTGAAATGAACGTAAGAAAGAAACTAATAATGAAAGCATACGTTTGCAGTAAAAGATATGTGCAGTTATACTTATATATTCGTTAATATCAACTTCAACAAAAGCATTTATTGACATATAATGAAAGAAGTCATTTCATATATCAAGTTAAAACATACAATGGGAGCTGGCAATCCACTAGCATCACAGGCTAGTGTAAGTGGTCCTTCAAGCAATTCAATGTTTTCTTCTTCTGGCCAATTCAATTTTGGTTTGTGTCCAACGTTGATTTGTACGTCTTTTGATACTGATTTGAAGAGATCCCCAACTCTGCAAGTGTAGACACCAGCATCTTCCGGTAATGGATTGTTAAGTGTCAGTTCTCCGGTACGAATCAATACACGGTCCTGTATCGAAATACGATTAAATTTAAAAGTCAGTTATACTATAATAATATGTTAATATACTCGTACCTATTTGTATATAATACAACTCAAAGAAGGCTACTAAAATTTTTTTATTTTTATTTATATTTGTAGAATATACCGGCTAGCACTCACGGTGTTTGGTCGTAATGTCAGACCGGTGTTCGAGCAGTAAAGATGCTCATTATCAAGGAATGCGGGCAGCTTCGAGGGCTGCTAAACGCGCACTGAGGGCTGCTACTTTACTGCTCGAACACCGCTCTGAGATTACGACCAAACACCGTGAGTGCTAGCCGGTATATTCAGTAAATAATTATGTCAACTCACGTTAGTTTTTATGAAAATTTATATTTGTGTATGTAATAATTTTATTTATATTTATTTACAAATAAGCATTACATGTACTATTACAGTAAAAACCAAAGGATTGCTACAGATAATACACTCGAGAGCAATGAATCCGGGTCACTTAAAGAATGTTAAAAATCTCGGAAACTAAAAATGATAGGTTAATGCAATAAATTGTATTTAATAGACAATGTAATACTCCTTAAATGAAAGTAAAAAAAATATGAGTCACCATACATTTTATTAACACAAAATTACATAAAGAAAAAAACTGCTGATCTCTCCTTAAAACAAAAATAGGAAACATGAAATTTTTGAACTTTATTACGATTTTCTTGAATTTTAATACTTCGTATTGCCTCCTCGTGCTTCCATTACTGCGTTTACGCGGTTTGGCATGCTGTACACCAAGTTCCTTATACGATTTTGGGGAATATTCTCCCATTCCTCTGTGAGAGCAATTTTGAGCTCACGAAGCGTGATTGGGGGATGGTTTCGTTGTTTTACGCATCTGCCTAGCTCGTCCCAAGCATGCTCGATCGGGTTGATATCCGGGCTGCGCGCTGGCCACTCCATACGAGTAATGTTCATCTCTTGAAGGTAGTCATTCACAATCCTACCTGTATGAGGTCGGGCATTGTCATGCATAAATATAGCATCCTCACCTAAATTGACCATAAATGGACCAACGTGATCATTGAGGATTTCTTCCACATATCTTACGCTAGTTAAAGAGCCGTTTTCTATGATCACCAGCTCTGTGCGACTTTCAGAAGAAATTCCGGCCCACACAAGTACAGACCCACCACCGTAGGCTACTTTTTCTTCGATGCATGCTTGCTTGAATCTTTCCCCTGGTCTTCGATACACTCTGTGTCTTCCATCGTGCTTGTAGAGCATAAATTTTGATTCGTCGGAGAACATAACTTTTGACCAATCTTCAATACTCCAATTTACGTGGCTCTGGGCATATCTTAGTCTCGAAATACGATGCCCACGCTCCAGTTTAGGGCCGTTTGCAGGTCTAAGGGGTTTTAAGTTAGATTCAGCAAGCCGACGTCTTACTGTCCATGCACTTGGGTTACTTCCTCCGAGGCGTCGAAACTGATTGGTGAGTTCAGTTCCTGTGAGAAAGCGATTTCGAAGCATGGTGTTCACCAAGTATCGGTCTTCTCGTGCTGTGGTACACCTGGTTCTGCCCGTTCCTGGTCTGCGTAGGTTAGAACCAGTTTCTTCGTAACGTCGGAGAACTCTTTGTACTGTTGACAGCGACACACCGACAGTCCTGGCTGTATCGCGCTGACTCCGGCCGGTTTCCAGCATTGTAAGTATTCTGGTGCATTCTTCAGGCGTAAGCGACATAATTTCAGCTTGAATAATGAATATAGAGCACTATCAACATGGTTTATGTACCCACATAAATGACAGATTACAAACAAAAGCAAAACCAAATGCTGTAATTTCGTAGTTCCATCTTCGAAAGTGGCCCTTTTTCAAATTTGATTTTTTTATGATATAACTTTACAATAACTAAGAAGTTTTAATACCTTCATTTAAGGAGTATTACATTGTCTATTAAATACAATTTATTGCATTAACCTAGCATTTTTAGTTTCCGAGATTTTTAGGATTCTTTAAGTGACCCGGATTCATTGCTCAACACACTAAATTATATTCTAATAGTTTTTTGCCACTTCTGTGAATTTTTACCAGCTGCGAGTACGTTGAATCCCGACAGAAATCAAATTTATCAGTCGTATCGCTCGTGACAAAGAGCTTATTTAAGAAGATTGATCATTGATAATAGCACTCAACTGCAGCACTTGGCGCACGTATTTGCCAAGAGCAACTTCTCTCTTCACCACTAGCCGATTATAGCCGAAAAATCTTTAAAGTACCTCTATTGTAACAAAAAAAAATATGATTGAAATCGGACTACGCGTAATAAATTACAACTAAGTGTACATTTTGACTTTCCTCCCCTTTCCCAAGGGAACCGTGCTTGAATTTCGGGATAAAAAGGAATGCTTGAATTTAGGGATCCTATGTCCTTCTTCGTAATAGGAATTAAAATAGTGCTAAGTTTCATTGAAATTCTTTCAGTAGATATGGCGTGATGCGCTATCGGGATACACACAGAAAAACAAAAATAAAAATATACAGCTTTGGTATCAGTCAAAATATCTGCAATGTACAGAGTTGGACCTGTTACAGTTTTATTATAAGTATAATATTTTTGCTGTTAGTCTCTTTGTTTTTCTGTTTGTTTTTCGTCAGAGATCTTTAGTTCGTGAACGAAATGTGTTCAAAAATTCAATATTTTAATATTTTGTATACAATGCACCTATCTAAAACTAATTCATTAAAAATGTAATCATGACATTTTTTTTTACTTTTCATTATTATGATATGAAACTTCAATTGGCAACTATCTCTGCACTTTCTCCAACTCTTAGTTACGCAATGTTTCCGTGGGTTTCGTACTCTCAGGTTTATATTTAATAATAATATTTGTTTTTATTTTTTTATTTCTACAAGACACAATTATTTCATTCACTAACTACTAAACTAGGCTGATTGGCCTGTATTGTAGTGTTTAGTACTCCCCTAATCTATTTTATATCTTGGATTTACAAATACAATACAATATATAAATTAATAATTACTTTAAAATTTTACAAGGTTATTATTTAGATTCGAATTAGATACAGTATTTAATAATAATAATAACAAACAATATATTCTTGAAGGAAGTTCGTGCATGCGTTGTGTGTGTCTATGTGTGCGTGTAAGAGAGAGTATATGTGTGTGCATGTGATGTGTCTATGTGTGTGTAAGAGAGAGTGTATGTGTGTCAGTTAAATGTGTCCCATACATACACATTTCACTGACAAAATAAGAAATAATCAGACATGATTAATTATTAAAAAAAGGCTCAGTAACCTTGTACCACCGGAGTTGATTTATCCTTGAGTGTGGTAAGTCACACTTGATTTCATTACGTTTTCCTTGTTCAACCCAAATAGAAGACATCGGACGACCTGGTGCTGGGTACTCTAAAAGAAAAGGCAGAGTTTTAAATAATATAGTTTTATCAAACATGGTGGAATTCAGCAAGGCATTTTGCCTTTCCACTTTGCTTTCATGTGAAGAGCGAACCAGTGCGGCACGGCGGTCCATAGCTATTACCGCTCGGACATCATTGCTTCATAAGACTTAACGTCTTATGTGTCGGTAATGTTAAAATAATGACTGGCTCTCAAGAAATTCTGTCGTAACACACGTGGTAGGAGTTCAGCGACAGATTTTACACTTGAGTATGGTAGCTAGCAAGGCGAACAATCGCAAAATGCTCGTCCACCAAGCAAAACCAAATTTAGTCTTCAATCAGCAATGTTCACATAGCTTCGCATGGTGGAAGGGCATTTTGCGGATGCCCGTCTGGCTAGCGACCACCCTCAAGTAGAAAATCTGTCGCCAAGCACCTAACGGTGTGTTCCGGCAGCAATCCTTGAGAGCCAGTGAAATAACAGGCAAAATGAGACTTAAGGTGGGGCCGTACATAATTTGCTCACCTAAAACCACATACAACTTTGTATTTCCGAGTCCTACGGGCAAAATGCTATTTTATATTGAAATTTGGTAGTTTTTTCTTTGGTTCCTAAAACCTCAAAACACGATTGGAAATAAAAACCTCGATAGAAAAAAAACTTGAAAAATGTGTGTTTTACACACGTTTTGTTATATATCTCATAATCTCCTTGATAATATAAAATAATTCTTACATTGATAAATAGAGAATAACTATGCCCTTAGTTCCTTAAACCAGTTATATTATTAAATGTTTAGTTTTCTCATAATTAACAATTATTTGATGTGGCGCTTTTGACCTTTTTAAATACTGCAGGCGCTAATCGCAATGACACAGTCTGTCCCTTTCGTAAGCATTCGTTACCCATTGCACGCTATTTCTTTCTATCTTTCAGTCAGTATGCCCCGGCATTCCTGCGAGGTGGACGTATTGTTCGGCTTTCTAGCACCGCGTTCTAAATAATTTACGTATTTTTTTCTGTGTTGATTAACTAACAGGATATAGTAAGTAGGTATATAGATTTTTGTGCCGGTGACGATGGGAAAACCAAGAAAATTTGGTCCTAGACAATATAAAAAATACCTAAAACAGAGGGCCAGTGAAATGAGAAAGAAAAAAAGTAAGTATACTTACGTTATTGTATTTTTTAAGTTTCCATATACAATTATTCTTTGAATATTTTTTGTGCTGGTTCATGTGGTTTGGTGTTAGTTTTTAGGAAGATTGGGTTCGATATCTAATTATTGGTAGGTAAGCTAACTTTTCCTATAATTACCTACTTATGTACTACTAAATTCTTTATAGAAACCAAAACGGTACGTCCATTGAGTTTGTGAATGTGACCGATGCTGCTCAAGCACAAGCGAGCGTGGATAACGCACGGGCGGCGTCGTCTGATCGCCCTGATCATAAGACGATGGGGTCGTTGACCTGTCTGCCGGAACAAAATAGTCCGGTGATGACTTTGGCAATGGACTCGTCGGAACTGGACAATACAAGGTTGGTATCTTGCCTGGTATTTTGTACTGACCTTCCAGGAACCACCTACTGAATAAAATTTAGAAACCTAGGTTTATATATCTAAATGTCTTGTGTTGATTGTATACGTATAGGTACCTACCCACCTACCTGACTTACCCCCACGGTATTTCCCCTATCAACAATTTTATTATGATAATGGATAAAAAATACTTTTAGGATATTCAGATACTAATACCTAACCTATGAATTATTAGGTAGGTGCATACCTTCACCAAGATTCGTTCAGCCATATGTAGGTAAGTTATAACCACAGAGAATACTATAGCATAAGTACATACTTAGGTAAGTTTACTCATTATAACGAAAGTAAAACTATATTTCTTACGGCTAGCTCCTGTTGGTGAAGGTGTTGTCGAGGATGGTAAACGGGTTGGGCCTATAATAATTCCTGGCTCTCAAGGACTGCTGACGGAACACACTGTTAGGTGCGTGACAATAGATTTTTCTACTTGGGGGTGGTTATAAACTGTTTTGCATACTGCACGTATCCTACCTATTATTATGATATTATGTAGAAAATAGGTAAGTAGGTACCTATGTAAGTTTACTACTAATATATATTTACACTATCAAATATTTTGCAGAAATCAAAACGATTCATTTATTGAGCTCGTGAATGTGAGTTACGAGCCCATTCAAGCACTCGATAGCTAGGATAGAGCGCAGGCGGTGGCGGCGGTGCTATCCAGTCAACTGGCCACAGAAAAACAAGCCATAACGACAGCACTGCCCGAGCAGAATGCGTCGGCGACGACGAATTTAGCAGTGGACTCGCCAGTACTAGAATGTGTCGACAAAACACGCAGGTAGGTACTATACCTACGAGTCTACTTATGGAGATACCTACCTACTTATAAAATTTTCTTATAAATAGTTTTGTAGTGATACATGATAGTACTACCTCCTTCATATCATTATAATTTTTCACCATTGATCACGCGGTTGAAAGAGCGGTACGCATCAATCATTAGGTAGATTCCTATGTTGTGACTTCGCTTTCAAACGAAGTCTTGGTGAAGGTTTAGTAGACAAAGTTGAAATGATTACTACTTTGTAAAAAAGGGGAATAATACAAATTGAAAATTCCAACAATTATGTGAGCGGGACTTTTTCTACCGGGGTTACCAGGGCTTACTATACCGCTATTTTATCATAGCGTTAGTATTGCAAATAGGTGTGTAGCGATACCGATATATTAGCACCACCGATTATTTATTATTGTTTTCTTATTGAAATCATAAGATTTATATGCTAATGATACTGTACATACATACATACATAAAATCACGCCTCTTTCCCGTAGGGGTAGGCAGAGACCACGGATTTCCACTTACTACGATCCTTACATATTTCTTTCGCTTCATCTACACTCATCAATCCTTCATACATAAGCGTCGGTTTAGGGTACTCTTGACCTGGCCTTTTTTCAGAACGTCTTCAATCAGATTTCGGAACGTTCGCCTAGGTCTTCCCCTTCCAAAACTTCCGTTCACTTGTCCCATGTATATCTGTTTAGTCATTCTTATTTCATTCATTCTCTCCACATGTCCAAACCATCTTAACATACCTTTCTCGATTTTTGTCACTACATCCTCATTCACACCACATCGTTTTCTTATCACACTATTCCTTATCCTGTCACTCCGTTTGACTCCAATCATGCTCCTCAATGCTCTCATCTCCACGGCATTTATTCTACTTTCATGCTTTTTCTGCCACACCCAACTTTCACTACCATACATTAGTGTCGGAACCAACACTCCCCCATGAACAGCCAGACGAGCCTTTTTAGACACCTTCTGACTGTTCATAAACGCGTGCAATGCTCCGTTTACCATGTTTCCAGCGTTCGCTCTCCTTTCTATATCTTTTTCACACTCACCATCTTTTGTAAACATGGATCCTAAGTATACAAACTCTTTCACATGTTCCACTTTTTCACCTCCGATCACAATATTGCAATCGGTCACTCTATCATCTCGTTCAAACACCATGACTTTCGTCTCACTTGCATTTATTTTCATTCCCTTTCTTTCTAAAGTCTCATGCATAACATTTACCATCTCCTGCAACTCTTTTACCGACGACGCAAGTATTACTTGGTCATCAGCGTAGAGAAGACATTTGATGTGTAACTCGTTCATTCTTAATCCACATTCACTGTCTTTCAGGTTTGTCAAACAGTCACAAATATGTAGTTCCAACAGGACGGTGCCACTTGTCACAAAGCATGGGAAACATTAAATTTATTGGATGAGAAATTCGAATGCTTCGTCATCTCGCGTGATGTTTGCCACAGGTCGTTTCTGAACTCCGTAAAAAGAACTGCAACCGCCGCATCATCCTCCATCACGACAATGCGAGTTGTCTCACCGCGCACAGAACAAGAGTTTTTAGAGCAAAAAAACATAGAATTATTAGACCATCCGCCGTACAGCCCCGACCTAAGCTCTAATGATTTCTATACTTTCCCTAAAATAAAGAATAAATTGCGTGGTCAGAGATTTTCATCACTTGAAGAAGCTGTGGACGCCTACAAAACGGCGATTTTGGATACCCCAACTTCCGAATGGAATGGTTGCTTCAATGATTGGTTCCATCGTATGGAAAAATGTGTCAAATTTCGCGGAGAATACTTCGAAAAGCAACAAATACATTTTTAAATAGTAATGTTGTGTCACTTCCTTGATTCCCGAAATTTTCAGTGCCGCCCTCGTATACATATAAGTTTTAATTATATTATAATTAATATACATATGTTTAACGTTATTAGCAGTAAGTACATAATGACATTAGTATAATTACGTAATTTATATATTGTGTTGTAAAGTATTTTGGTAAACGCAATATCTGTTAATCTTCAAAATATACCGTTATTTCTCTTTTCGTAGACATTGTCGATACTTATAAGTCTTATAACGATACTACATCGTACTTATTTCCTACTCATCATAATATTATTTTAATTTACCTGTACATCTTACGATACTTTATAATATACTTATAATTATACTAATAATATAATTATACTGAATAATATCGATAGGCCATTTTTACCACTTCACAGTCCCTTCCTGTGACGCAAATTGCAATATATTTAGAGAGGCACGTATTCTTTGCACAAAACACATCACGATGGGTGACACCTAAGTATATTTCATAATATCGGAAAATATCCATTTTTACCAGTTTTTCAGTCCCTACCTGAGACTTACTTGGCAATTTATTTCGAGTAGCAGACTAACAATGCACAAAGTACATAATATCACAATACGTACCTAGGTAGGTAGTTACTGCATACGAACCTACGTATGCTGGTATTATACCTACCATGATTGATAAGTACCTACCTTTCTTGTTTACGTGCTTGTTCATGGTTATTCTTTTAGAACTTGTATTATATATTACCGAATATCTAATAAACTGTTTATTATTATAGAAAACAATAATTAAGTACATAGGTTCACTAGGTAGTTGCTAACTTGTTCGATAGATTTCTACCAGTTTTAAAAATACCTACAAAGTAAGTTTATATTATGTTTTTGCAATAAAGTTATTATAATGTTAAATTAAAGTACTTTTATTTCAATATAATTATACCTACTTTTACATGCTCACGTAAACGTCATGTATATATGATTTACTAAGATATATCTATCTATAATTTTCTAAGGCAATAGAAGGAAATCGGACAATAAAATCACAAAGTATTTCATTTACCTGCAATCACAGATTATATACTAATTGCTAGCGCCCTGCGTACGTACATTAGATCTGCGCTTACTATAATCCGGTCAAATTGCGTTGCTTGCGAAGCGGGACCCGAACTTGTGCATTCGGTCGCATTTGCGAAATCCACCTTTCCGCGCTGGTATGGCGCGTCCTTAACACAACAACATTTGTCTCAAGGTGATGGGCGCAGTGCAGTTCGTCACTTGTGATGAAATGCATCTGTTATAGGCAGAGGATACCGCCTAACATCAGGTGGGCCTCGCGCTTGTTCCGTCACAATAACATAAAAAAAAAAAAAGCTGTGTATTAAATTAAAAGACAAAACATTACTCGTACCCATCTAAATGAATTAATAGTCACTGGTATAGAATACAGCGCAAATCTAATTAGATGATGACAACGAAGTCAATATATTATTGTTTTATTACATGACGAACAGAAAAAGAGATTTTCAGTTCATTCCGCTGCTATCGTGATAACATCTTGAAAAGATAAAAAAGAGAAAAGTTCCATGTCTTTCGGTTCATAAATTTGATAATGAATATTTCTAATTAGAAAAATGATAAAAAAAGTAATGCTGAACTATCATTTGTAGAAATTAGATCGTTCTAACTATAGCATCAGGATCTATCGTCGTAGGCGCAACAAGGTGCGGGAAGCAGTGTAAGGAATACTGCTTGAAAAAAACTACCTGGTGCGGTTGGAACTTTAGTTTTACAACCTAACTTCGATACGTGAACCACCTGAAAAAATTGTATCAAATTAAGATAATTACAGTACATTTAAAAAATAAAACAATTTTTGTTTCGGTCACTTACTTTCCACTGAGACCTCGTAGAGTTCTTGAGCAGTCCCTATGTTATTGTCGGCTCTACACGTGTAAAATCCGCTTGCATATTGTGGTACATCTTTTATGATCAACGTCGATTCTTCTACACTATATGTTTCTCCTAAAAGCGAGAAAAACATTCCGTCGAATTAAACATTTTTAAAATTTGAAATTATATAACATCTAGCAAAACAAAGAAATGTTTATATAAAAGTTACGGTTGCAATACCACATGTCTGGGTATCTTTTCAAAATATAGGTCATCATGACTTCATGTCCTGGAGAGGGTAGGCAGAAGTTCAGAGGAGAAGGGCCCATTACTATCTACGAGGCACAATTCCAGAATTCCAGAGTGCTGCTGAATATTTTTATCTCAGAAAACCTCAAAATCTGACCTAAGCTTGAACCCGAAAAGTGAGACGCCACCGAGGAGTTTTTATTTTTAAGATCATTATATTGAAAGAAATTAATAATATCAAATAATAATATCAAACATAAATATTCATTCAGAAATGTAACTTATATTTATCTGACTACCGACTATATAATTATCTGACTACCACTTCGTGGACACACAAGAGTATGGGAAGGTATTTTTACATTATGCTTGATATCAGTAGAAAGTAGAAAGATATATCAAATTTATTGTTGTAATAATATTGCTTGAATAATATCACTTTGGTTAGAATGAAGCAACGGCTTCAATAAAGTTATGACGTACTCGTAGCTAAGTAACTCACCCAAAGCAATGTCTAGTCCATCTTTAGTCCAAGTGATTTCTGGTTTCGGATTTCCAGATGCTTTGCACGATATACGCAGCGCTCTATCACCCTCTACGGCGACGAAGTGTTTGTCTTTATACGTATTTTCTATTATTGGTGCCGCTGAAAGTTTAAATTGAATCAGATAATACTTATACATTATTATTTGTACAGTTATCTTAGTTGCATCATATCTATACAAATATTATAATGAGGAAAGATTTGTATTTTAGTATCTTTGAATGTAGCGAATAAACTTAAAAACTGCTGGACCGAATTGAAAAATTCTTTCACTATTAGAATCCTACACTATCGTATTCATATGAATACTTCGATAATGTAACCCAACAGGTAAAAATGCAAAATTAAAAAATAAAAAAGTACAATTTTTTAGAGGACTTCAATATCTACAAAAAAGTCCACAATACCATAATACGTGTTACTATTACAGTTATGTCACAATAACTACTTTTTATGTGTTTCACTTTATATTTAAATAACCGTGCAAAGCAGGGCGGGGCTTCCACTAGTATTAAATATTTATTTTTATTTTAGTAAGTTAGATATGACCTGGCATATAAAACAATATATGATAAAGACGATATCAGTCTAGACTCCTAACATACATTTAGACATACAAATACTCTAGATACAATATGAATCCAAAAAGATCTGGAACGAATACAAATTTAACAAATGTTAAAAAAGAGCTAAACTACCTTAAAGCAAATTATTAAAAACAAATAAATAATCATGAGCAAATCATTTATATTTAGGCATAGCAGTTCACACAACAAAATGTCCAAATGGGGAAAACATTGTCAAAATTAGCTGTTGAGTACGAAAATCAAACATTATTATTACAGTAACGTTCATATCAACGCGCGCTGTTTCGTGGTGGTAGTGGGTTAAATAAAATATATGATTCACATTATGGACGAGTTGATAATGAACTCAAATTAAACAGTAGCAATTGTCATACCTGGGGCCTTATTGTGGTACTAGAATAGTAATTAATAGGAATGAACTTAATTGGACATAATTTTGTCCTTATCCTTAGAAAACGGTGCCCATTATGGAGTTGGGATTTCAAAATGACGATCATTTTCACTATCATGCTAATTAGAAAATAAATCCCCAGGTCATAATTTGTTCACTTGTATGGTAAAACACTTGATGTGCCTTTATTGTGTGGTTGAAGTTTATTTATATAAGAAATATTAATTTGAACTGAATTTAATTATATTATGCTACTCTTAGATTTTCGCGATTATAACACATATTATATATATTTATATTTATTTAGTGATTAAACAACTTAAGCGGTTTAAATCACGTATATTTATCATTATTCACTGGGTGACTGTCACTCCGTGACAACAAAATAATGATAAATATACGCGATTTAAACCATTTAAAGTTGTTTAATTTTATATATTATGCTATGTCTCATACCCGTGGGGTGCCGGGTTAGATCGGGATGGTTTAGGAGATGAGTAGTAGGTATGTACGTGCAAACGTGTCTTGTCCTAGGTACAAACTTACCGGTCACATGGAGTCTGTAAGTAATATTCATACTTCCTTCAGTGTTGCTCGCAATACAAGTGTAGTATCCTTCATCGTTTATTTGCAGACGCTCTAAATCCAAAGGTCCCTTGCCTTTATACCTAAATAAAAAAAGGTTAGGTTGATTTTGTGTTGCAATACGGGGTGCGGTCCAAAATGCACAAATAGTACTAATGGCTTACTAATGTGGCTAATGCTTACAGAACTAACGATTGTTCCGATTTGCATTTGCACGCTCACAGCCGTCTGCATTAATATAAATTCGGACGAAGGAAAAGCTTATACAATATGGCATCATCCATCTATCTAAAAAAATACATCGTAAGCAAGCCAATGCTTAGTCCGAAATGCGCTTCATCGTTCAGAGCGCTATTGGCACGGAGTGCTCATCCACGGGGTCGTAAGTACTTTTAGCGATGAGTGGTAACGTCATCGATGACATCACACCTACCAGCCATGCAATCGTTTGACGTCCTTCATATCAATTGGCCCAGCTGTGAGCGTGCTATTGCTACCACTTGTGCAAATCGGGCCTCACCCACGATCTAGTAATGACAGTGATCTTAGAGGGGTCCTAGAATTAGTGATAGATATTCAAAAGATGTCTCGGGTCTTCTCATTTCTTTTATTCGGTTTTTATGATACCCACAGGATAAGCTGATACTGTTATTTTATTGCTTAGATTGCCTTTGACCACCATGTATGATAAGCGCATGATGATTTTTTGAGGTTCTTTAACAACGAATGAGAACTGCAGGGTGATGAAATTACCTAGGTACTTTGAAATTGTTTGATTATAATCAAATAAATGTCAAACATAATTTCGGTTCACTGACTCCTATTAAAATTATTATGCAAGTTAACTTTCATAAACAAGTAGTACACATATTTAAACAATTTTGGAACCGATTTCACTTATGTTAAATCTGCCGAGTAGTTTGATCTCGACCGGTTTCGTGATTTTCTGAGTGCAGTGCATGCGCGGACGCGGTCGGAAGCGCACGTACTTCATGACGAAGCGCCTCTGAAACTCGCGAGATCGGAGAGTCGAGAACTACTCGGCTGATGTTTAATCAACCAATTAATTGGTTTCAACGTTGTTTCAATATGTTGCCTTTATTTTCGGGCTTTAATCAGGACCAGTACTCGGGTATGGCTGTCAATGCTTACATTGCAGCTGGGTTCGGTTGCTAATACCTAAGCATAATTAGAATGATGCTTTCAAACAAAAATTGTTTCCAACAAAATTGCCGAAACATGATCGCCATACTGGTGTCCAGGAAAGCTTATCTGGAATTTGTAATGTCCTAACCACCATACGGTGAAGCTCAAGGTTGTAGCCGTCTGCACGGCAGTCCTCAGTAATTGCCGCTGGGCCATCATGACTTCATATTGCTATTCTAGTTCCGGCAACGAACGAGGGATAAATAAATTTACCATTACAAACCATTGACCTATATATACTAGACGCGACATCTCAAACGTGGATAGTCGACCAGTGTGAGTAAAGCGTGTGTAATCTCTGCGAGTGCCCAGCCGCTTGCGGGGGAGAATATGCCGGCCGGCTTACCTGTACTGGTCGACTATCCTCGTATAAGATGTCGCGTCTAGTATAAATAGGTCATTTTAGAAACACAAGCAAATCCAAATTTAAAAAATCTGTGTAAATAACCGTTTCAAGATAAGAAGTAATTTGTAATGATTGTTTTTCCCTTGTTGTTTACTGATAAATTGGTACATATACGTGTAAATTGGACATAAGTCCATATAAGAATTATTACACAATGTGAAAACTGAATACTCACTCCATTTCTCGCATATTTGTTGAACCTGCATTTAAACTGTTGTAGACCCATCTTATGTTGGGCTTTGGGAGACCGTGCGCTTCACATGGCAATGTTATTTTTTTTCCAACCGGCACGTCTACGTTACTTATAATTGGCGGTGTTATAGTCACTGGAACTAATAAGAAAGAGTAGCTATACATAAAAGCTTGAGGATGGTACATCTTGGCAAGGATGGAGTAAATCTGTATTGAAAATTAAATTTTGTTATAATAATGTAGGTAACATAAGGGATATATCGCAACGTTACTAGATATATCTTATTATGTATATTTGCCGTTTTTTATAAATATTTGTTATTATTAAAAAAAACTCATTTTTTATACTCATTACCATTAACATTAACATGTACGGTTCTTGTCGCTGTTCCAAATCTATTTGTGGCTATGCAAGAGTAATTCCCACCATCGGATAAATCGTCAACAGATAATCTGTAATAATAAATAAATAATTTATGATATCAAAAACCATTCATTCATAATCAACTAAAGCTTACACACTTCTTTGAAACAATATTTCAGTAAGCGTAAAGTATCATACTTTATCGAATCAACTTTAATAAACAATGGTTGCTTTGTTTATTGTTTCCAGACACATTTGAAACAAATCTGAATAATTGGCCAGAAAAGTGGATAAAATGATTCGTGGTGATCGCCAGAATTGACGACCAAGTCTTCAATTCTGCCTACTGAAAATTTGGTACCGAGTCCAACAAAGCTTGTGTACACATACGCTGACTTGTATATAAAAGAATCATTATTTTGCGACACTCGAATTACAAAGCATATCTAATTGATATTTTTATATTACGACGAAAGTATTAATATCCTCTCCTTGAAATTGAGCATATTAAAATATTTTCGGTTAACATTACAGTATTTAGTAACTAGTTCGGAAATAATAAGCTTCTTTATCCTGTAATCAGCTAACTACTAAGGACATATCGTGAAATTTTGAAACCGCTTCTTCTTGTAATCAATTACTTTAACATAGTTTTAATTCTTTCTAAGTAACCAGAAGCAGACAAACCTTAGAGTAACTTTGTTGTTTCCAGAAGTGTGTATTTTGCTATTGTTCATAACTTTTACGCCGTTTTTGTGCCAAGTTACATATGGACTAGGACCGCCCACTGCATCACAGTGTATCGATATCTCTGAGCCCAGAGCGGCTCTTATGAAATCAACATCTGTCTTGATTTGTGGTGGAACTGGAAAAAAGATAATATTAATAAAAATTTACTAAATGCCTCCTATGGTGAATTTGTAGTGTTTTCAGTGGCTTGTTTATCACTCCGTTTCTTTTTTTTTTTTTTTTTTTTTTATGCCTGATAGGTTAGCCTTTGACCACTATCTCACCTGATGGTAAGTGATGATGTGGTCGAAGATGTTGTTCAGGCTAACCTAGAAGTACTGGCTCTCAAGGACAGCTGCCGGAACACACCGTTAGGGGCTTGGCGACAGACTTTCTACTTGAGGGTGGTAGCTAGCCAGGCGGGCATTCGCAAAATGCCCTACCACCATGCTATAACGACTGCCATCTTAAGACGACAACCGGGACCGACGGCTTAACGTGCCCTCCGAAGCACGGAAACGCTCAGTAGTAATGTCACTAGCGGTCACCCATCCAACTCCTGACCGCGCGCGACGTTGCTTAACTTTGCTGATCGGTTGAGAACAGCCAAGTAAACTTCGCTACGAGCGCTTCTTTTTGTTTTAAATTTCAATATCAAGCTAAATTATATTTGACGAGAAAAAATAGAGTTAATTTATTAAGTGTTTTTTTATAGATAACACATCTAGATATTAGATTAAATTACCATATTAAAGCACAAATCTATAGGCGTGATATTATTTCAGTAAAAGGGGCCAAAAATGTTCTAGTATCCCACATACTGATAGGTCTCGCTTTGCTCGCCCTAATGAATATTTATATAATTTTACTGAAAAATACATTGATCAGTCGTGATAAATACCGTTGTAGTTATCATTAATTTCATGGACATCTGCTATGTTTTTAAGGAATATACATTATCTGTAATGCTATCTAACGGCCTATCAACCATCAAAGTTCTAGGTTGGGCCTTTGTTAATGGGATTTTGACGGTACACGCACGAGGCCCTCCTGATGTTACGAGGTAACGTCTGACTATAACAGATGCATTCCGTCACGAGTGACAAACTGCACTGCGAAGGGTGATAGGCGCATACAGACATACAGATATTAAGTCTCATGTGCCTGGTGAAGCTGAAGCTAGCGGCGGTGAGAATAAAACCATGGGCTTGCGGCACGGCAGTCCATAGCTATTACGCATGGCCATCATTGCTACAAAGGCTCCAGAGCTGTGATCAATTTTAGTTACACACATAGAAACATATTTGCTGAAGAGTGGTAAACTAATTTACACGTTCTATGTACATAGACAATAAAATCATACTCGAGAAAAACTATTCATCGTTTTAGTTACATAGACCACACGTTGGTTGTATTAACTCACATTCAACAACTAGATTAACAGAATGGAAATCCATGCCGATTTCATTCTCTGCTTTACACTTATACTGTCCGGAGTCAGTCTTGGCTGCTAATGGTATACTGATACTTTCCTTATCGTCATATTGTGGTAGATACAGTACACTTTCAGAAGCCATGCCTGAGTAGTACCAGCGAATAGAAGGCTTTGGCTTTCCTTTCAATAGACTGAAAAAAGAAAGGTATTATACGATATTGTTTTTTTATGGATAGTATGATCGATACTAGATGATTTAGATTGAGATTAGATTGATTAGATATCTTAAAATGATTAGGACTAGCAGAAGTCAACCCTGAGAGGTTGTTAGAATTTTTCCAATAACTCTGTATATATATAGTATGATCGACATTATATAAGGATATAATATATATTCACGTCCTAGTCTGAACAATTAGGATGAAATTTCAATGGTTCTATTGTTTTGTTTCTTTTACGTTAATTGTAATGTCATTGTTTTACTAGTAGGTATACATAGTTTGAGTAAGCTTCATTATTTAGTAATTTTTCTTTTGTTTTGATCATATAAGATTTTTTCCCGGTATGTTAATATTTTGAGCATAGCATATGGCAAGCGCAAATCACAATAGCATAGCAAAGTGGCAAGTATGAAATTATCCGAAAGTTCGCCCGGCGCGTAGTGATGATTAGCTACTTTATTGATATATATATATATATATTTTAATGGCGGTATGCCTTTATTAAACAAATACTACAAACTATATACAACACTACAGCTACTACAATACTACAGCTATATATATAATATATAATATATATATATATATATATACATTATATAAGGATATAATATATATTCACGTCCTAGTCTGAACAATTAGGATGAAATTTCAATGGTTCAATTGTTTTGTTTATTTTACGTTAATTGTAATGGCATTGTTTTACTGGCATTGTATACATAGTTTGAGTAAGCTTCATTATTTTGTTTTTTTTTTGTTTTGATCATATAAGATTTTTTCTGGGTATGTTAATATTTTTGAGAGAGGAAAAACACATTTAAATTACTAAAATCAGGAAGAAAAGCTTTTTCTACTTTTAAATAAAAAGATATAGTTATTAGACCATTTTTTAAAATACGTTAATGTCTTATATTCATAATATTACTACTTACTTGCAATCCAAGTCCACATTAAAATCTCTTCTGACGAACATATTGGTTGTTTTTTTATCTATCAATGGATGCTCTGGAATATAAATGAATAAATTAATTATAATCCAACATTACGCTACAGGGGCCGGCTATGTTATGGGTAGACTTTGAGTTGAGTCGCTGCTGACCTCTCTCTGAGGCTTATTGTAAATCTCAGATTTGATTCCCTAGAGAAGGAGACAGTATGTTCAAGGTTAATATCTTCGAGAGTACTGTATTATTAGAGAGAGTATTGCAGACATTGCTCAGAGATGGACCTATAGTTCTTCAGTTCTTCAACAAGGTGTTATCTATTTTATTGAAGAAAGTACCACTACACTTCTGCTGCACGGTTTTGGAGTTTTACCTTCAAGGATGGCATAATTAAATAACTTTTGGAGGACTGAGAATAACGGTTTTCTACCCAATCTGTCATAGAGATCACACCAGTTCTGTCATGATTCGTCATCACCTGGCACTCTGTTGTTTTTAACTTGTATGAGAACCATTTTAATCTCGTATCGGTTTTTTTTACTCCTTAGAGCCTTGGTTACGCTCGATTACAACCTTAATACATTTTGGTTTAAAGGTATGCAAGTCATGCCAAAGTCAGTCGAAATATATCTATTGAGGTTGTCGTAGTTTGACATATCAGTCGAAGATAGAATCATCTCATACCGATCTCTTCTCATCTACTTGTTGGTTTCTATTAACTTTCTTAGGTTGATTTCGGCGGAAGATCTTGACGAACTGAGACCTCAGAACGACCGCATGGACAGTTTGTGTTGACCGTTGTATAACTAGTCCACTGTTTTACGTTCAGAAAACTCTGCGCTATATGATTTAATCCAAATGGAAATCACCTTACTAAGAAACATTACTGAGTTTGAAAATTAAATCAATGTTAGATGTGGTTTTCTTTGCTAAGACAGAGAAGAATTAATTCGCATAATATAAAATGTGTAAAGGTATTTTTTGCCAACCAGTGCAACCCAAAAAGATGGTCGCCTAGATACTATTATATAAAATGTAATGTTTTACCTGCTCCCGTTACAGTAACACTTTTGAACAACAATGTTCTGTTATTTTCATTTTTCGCTTCACACATATAATTGCCTTTATCAGATAGATCCGTATTTTTAATGGTCACAGTAGATTCATTAGACGATATTTCAATATGGTCATTTGGCACGAGTGCTTTACCATTTTTGAACCAAGATATTTGAGCTGGAGGGTAAACATCGACCAAGCACTGAATTTTTCCTTCTTTTCCATATTCAATTTTAATACCTGTAAGCAAACGATAGCACTGAAGAAAACACAAAATTTAGATGTCTAACATTTCTTGTTTATATTCTTCAATCTAACAATGATAGATAATAAAGTTCTATCTAACAATGATAGATAATAAAGACATAGCCGTCAATTATTACTAAAATATTCATTTATAGCTATTGACTTCTATGCCATCTATTAGGTAAGTGATATCCTCTAAGCTGCTAGCAAGATACGCGTAGGATACTCAGCTCCAGGACAGATACCAGTTCTCGGCGTCAGAAATTTGATGAAAGATTATCTACTGTAGCCTATTGTTTTAACGTATGGCTGTGTCTTTAATAAGTTTTATTATAGTAGGTGTTGTTGCAAATAGTTTAGCTACCAAGAAGCTGTAGAATCAATTAGAAATGTCCTTATTGTTAAATATTACAGCATAACATATGACTTAAAAGCTAATACTTCGTGGTGTTTTCAAGACAGTGAAATGTCTATCATCTTCCGTTTCTACTGTGACTGTTGTAGAATTAGATCCAAACGGGTTGCTTGCCGAGCATTCGTACGTAGCATTTCCTGTCACTTTTTCAATAATAAGAACGTTTATGAAGTCGTACGGAAGCTCTTTCACATAAACCTGGAAAAAAATTGCACTATTCTATATATATTCAATCAAAATCTTTACACGTTTCAGATAATATTTTTAATTTGTGTATATGGAGCAGAATTAGCATACAAAATAGCAATGACATATACAGTCAAGTAATTCTATTTTTTCTTAAATATATCGTTAGTACATTCGTTGTAAAGTTTAAATCTAATTGCAAAAATAGTGTTGTCAATTCAAATATACGAGACCATACGAGTAGATGAAGCTTAGTCGTCCGGTCCAGGGATAGACGGAGAAGTAAGGAAGAGTAAGGAAGAACCATAACTCAATACCACGGTTGTTTAGACTGGAAGAACGAGTCCTATCCTCTACAGATGGAATATCGCGGATTATATTATACTTATATATATCACACTCAACATTTTTTACAGACAAGATAATGCCGGCATTCTTTTTATATCCTATACGATATTAGTACGACGAAACAAAATTATCAAGGAATAATTACCGTGCCAGGTATTATTGTCCCTTTTTCAATGTCCTTCCAAACGATATTGGGTTTAGGGTAACCATAGACCAGGCACGTTAGCTGGAGTTTTTCATTAAATTTTGCGTGTATGTTAGTATCACCTTCAATGAAAACCATTGGGGATTGAGGGGTTATAACTTTGCCTGTAATGAATAATTTTCAAGTATCACTTATTAAGTAATAATATAACTAAATAATGAAGTATTTCAGATTGTTAATATTCTACACGAGGAAATCCCTTGGACAGATAACGACTTTTTGTCCAGTAATTCATATAAGCTAAGCAGTTTTTTTTTAAATGTTAATGTGACGGAACAAGCTCGAGGCCCACTTGATGTTAAGCGGACTAACCTCTGCCTATAACAGATGTATTTCGTCTCAAGTCAACCAATTGCACTGCGCCCGTCACCTTGAGACATAGTTATTAAGTCTCATGTGCCTGTAATTTCACTGGCTCTCAAGGACTGCTGCCGGAACACACCGTTAGGTGCTTGGCGACATATTTTCTATTTGCTCGCTAGCCATGTGGGCATTCGTAAAATGCCCTTCCACCATGCGGTGAAGCTCAAGCCCGTGGCGGGATTCGAACCATGGACCTGCTGCGCGGCAGTCCATAGTCAATGCCACTGAGCCATCACTGCTTCAAAAATTTGCATTTGACCATTAGAAGAAGAAGAGAAGAATGCAGTGTTCTTAGTAGAAGGATATAAATATCTCAACATAAAATTTTACAATTAAAATTTCTGGTATCCTTTGGTAATGCAAAGTCATGTGAACAGATGTTGGTTTGCGTAAAGTGGACAATCCGGCTGATACAGTAAAACATATCCTAGCATCTTTACTCGTAAATATATCTACGAAAGGGTAGACAGAGGTGTTACTTCTTGACACCGTCGTTAAACCAGATATATTTTGTTTTAATATATAATGAAGAAATACCTGGAATCGGTTTATTGACTTCTATCGATGTTGGTGCCATTCTAGTTATATTCGACCTTGTTTCCGGATCGTAACCAATAACCTGTAAACATATGTTTTTGCATAAGGAAATTGACAAATAGGACATTTTATGTACGTTATAATACAAAATAAGTAACAAATATAATTCGAATGGTCTAATGTCTGGCCATGATAAAAGTGCTGACAGAATTACCCGTGTTCCTCGAACCTTAATCGACACTCTCTTCTTTCATATGGTGGCTCCAGTTTAAAATAGGTCTAACGCTACGGCGTATTTGACTAAGTAACGCCAACGATTCTACACTTATCTTATTTCAATGTAAAATATGCATGTTCGCCTGACTAGCTACCACCATCAAAGAGTCATTCCTGTCATTTGAAGCAATGATGTGCTCATTCAATGCAGTTCACTGCAAAATTCAGGCATTCTTTGAAAGGATTACGCCAAAACTTCTCCAGTTTGCGATTATCCCCATGATTGGCAGGCATACTGAAAATCGCAATGCAGGTGTTGACAGTTCCTTAGAAGACGCTGCTACCCATTATCTGGTATTTTTCCCAGCCTGTTACAAAAAATGTGGCGATCCTAATTATTCTAAATCAGCAGCCCACTGGAAATCTCTCTGGCTTATATTCATTAAAAGTTCGATATAAAAATTATAAAAGTTATGATAATTATGTAGCTTACAATTTGACCTCTTTCCTGCGCTGTAATCAGACCCGGATCACCTATAATATATAGAACCTATTCGTTGAGACAATTCTTAGTTGTTACGTCGTTCCTTGAACAATTGATAATTTAATTGGGTAAACGGCTATCAACCATCTGCCTTCTTCGGTTCCTGTAGTGTTATGGTCACGCACGCTGAAACCCTGACAACCTGGGGAGGCTAATCGTTACTTGTAAAATAGACAGCGAAAGACGTAGAGGCCGGGGCTCGAAATGGTGGTCCGATCAGGTGACAATACGTGCCGGTCAACAAAGCTCTCCACAAACAAAGCCAAAGACCGGAAAAGGTGGAATGAAGCAGTTATAAAACTTGAGAAGGGTCACGATCCTCAACTTTGAAGGAACGACTGAGGAGGAGGACATAAATATGAGCCCAGCCAAGTTTACCATAATCAAAGTTCTTGTTATATCATTGCAGTAACAGGATGCCACATTACATTTCGATCAGACCTGTGAATGTTGCTCACATCCCTTCGTCAACTATAGAACAGCTGATGATCTACAAACGGTTTTTTTTCAGCCATAGCTATAAAGAATATTCTCAATGAATTTCATCTTTTAAGCAAAAAATCTAAATCGTAATCGATTTATCTGTTTGGAAGTTATGTTCCCACAGATAGGTAGGTACACAGATAAAAAATACGATCCGGTATACATACTGATAACTTAAACATTCTGCTCGGAGGCTCAAAGGCTTCTGTTGCGTAGAACTTAGTTTTATTATTGACTATTTCCAATGGCAATTCTCTGATTGTGTTGCCACTCAGGTCCAGGATCTTAGCAGATTTTAATTCAATATCTCCTTTGACGAGCTTAATTGCTAAATACGACTTTTCACCTGTAATCAAACATATATCAATATTACTAGGTTTATCATGTCAGATAATTGTAAATGACTCATAACATACGTTTTTCCAGACGACATAAAAATTTACGGTAGCAGAACTAGGTTCAATATTTCTTGCAGGTTTATTTTAAAATCTCTTATACATCTGGCCAAGATATACTAATGTTTAAACGTAATAATGCACCAAATGAGTAGCAATCCACTAATAATATACAAATAATGTTCGAGTTATTTATAAACATTCAGCAGAGCTCTTATTACTTGACAACATACAATTTTCAATGTAGGATTGCTATCAGGGAAATAAAACATATTTTATTTTTGTTACCAACAGACATATTATACTGTACCTGCTATTTGACTACATCTCATGGTAGGAACGAGGATAGGAGTTTTATTGTGACATGGTAGCCCGTTTTCTTTCGTAAGTCAAACTCTATTATACCTAAATCCATATATATATATGACGCTCGAACTGAACTCGGAAAAATTTAAGTCATGTGCTGGATAAAAATATTTTTTCCCTCTCGTATATTTGTAAATTTGTAATTATATCAATAGTGTTCGAAACAACATATTGTTATTGCAAACATAGCAATATTAAACTATTGATATAAATCAACGAAGTGTATGGTGGCCTTGGTATTGAATTTATTCGACGATTAGATCCCCCAAGTAGGGGATCCCATCGATCAATGAGTGCTTTCACTTCTTTGGATTTGATCACCGCATGGTGGAAGGGCATTTGCGAATGCTCGCCTGGCTAGCTGCCAACCTCAAGTAGGTTAGGTGCTTGGCGACAGATTATCTGTCGCCAAGCACCTAACAGTGTGTTCCGGCATCAGTCTTTGAGAGCCAGTAAAATACAGGCACATGAGACCCAATAACTGTATGTCTCAAAGCTGGCGGAAAAAAAATAACGTTCATGTAGTTTTTCGACTCTACTTCCACTCCGACCAACTAAACCTGATCAACTAAAACTAATCAACTATTTTTATTCATAACGAAACAACTATTCAGTTGATTAGTTAGGAAATAAACGGGTCAACTCTTTTTTATCCCAACGGCACAACTTATAGTTGATCCGTTAGTAACAAAATATAAATATAAGAATAGTAGTAATTTATGAGGCGCATCGCCGACCGCTGCCGCGGCAAGTAACCTAACGCTCCTCCTCGCTTCGCTCGTCGTCGCACCTAAATATGACTTTGCCCTAGACTAAATGACTAACTAACTTCTTCATTGTAAGTTGATTCGTTAAGACATTATAAGTTGATTCGTTAAGACCATTAATATTAATATTTAACAGATCATATTAGTTGGTCTGATTAGGAAGAAAGTGTCTCGGAGGGTATCAAACGGATCAACTAGTTGATTCCTTTAGTTGAACGGAATGGAAAGATCCCTTTTCGAACAAACCAAAATCTACGCCATTTATGTAACGAAAAAGATCGTTTAGAAAACAATAAAAAATCAGGTTTTTTTTTTTTATGCCTGATAGGTTAACCTTTGACCACTATCTCACCTGATGGTAAGTGATGATGTGGTCGAAGATGTTGTTCAGGCTAACCTAGAAGTACTGGCTCTCAAGGACAGCTGCCGGAACACACCGTTAGGTGCTTGGCGACAGTTTTTCTACTTGAGGGTGGTAGCTAGCCAGGCGGGCATTCGCAAAATGCCCTACCACCATGCTATAACGACTGCCATCCTAAGACAACAACCGGGACCGACGGCTTAACGTGCCCTCCGACGCACGGAAACGCACAGTAGTAATGTCACTAGCGGTCACCCATCCAACTCATGACCGCGCGCGACGTTGCTTAACTTTGCTGATCGGTTGAGAACAGCTAAGTAAACTTCGCTACGAGCGCTTCAGAGGTGTTTACAAACTTACTGTGTCAAATGTAACAGTGTTTATATTGGTCAAACTGGCCGTAATTTTGATATTAGATATAAAGAACACAAATCCGCGAATAGGAACAACCATCCCGAACAGTCTCACTTTGCAAAACATTTAATTGAAAGCGGTCATCAACTCCTTGATAGTAATACCTTTAAGATTTTACAGTGTTGTGATAAGGGATTTCGATTGTGTGTATTGGAACAGTTATAAATATTAAAACATAGTGCAGGAGTTGCACTGTTGAATGAACAGACGCAAATGGTTTCATCACCACTGTTACGTATTTTTAATGATAATTTGCCACTACAAAATAGTTAAACATGTATTTGTTTTAGGAAGTAATTTTTTAATAATTTTTAAGATATTATTCATGTTCAAAAACACATTGCATAGTAAATATAGTTTAAAATTATTATTTTTAATCAATTTATTGCCATTTTGATGTAATTGTCACTTTAAACACGTATCACTTACCAATTGTTAGCTACAACAAAAAGCAGTGACTCACGCTCGAGTCTAGAAAAAGGCGTGCTGACTCAGCTCGAGTCTCTTTTTACACAATCAAACACCGAGCTCGCCGGCGAGCTCGAGGCAAAAATAAAATCCCGATTAGAGTCTCTCCAAATAGTCACAGATTATTATTCAGTAGGGCCCATTCTCAACGGTACAACACTGCAGTTGTACCGGGGCATTTAGTTCCGATTCCCCCATTGTCTCTCGGCAGCGAGACAAGCCGAGGTCCAAACCACAGTGGTGCCCTTGAGATCGCTGTCACCCCTCCCGATAGTAGCGGAGCGTTTTCGGCGCCCGCAGGAGATGGAGGTATAAGGCGCTTTTCGCCTTATACGCCCGTCTCAGGAGAAGTGCCCGGGAGGGAGAAGTTCGGCACTTCTCCCTCCCGGGCTATAAGAGGGCCTTCCCTCACCCAAAACCCGGTGGAGCAAGACGACCGCTTAGTCAAGACCTCCTGAGGATGCTTCGTTTGTGATGTCACTTCGGCTTAACAGGAAAATTTGGCGGAATTGTCACTAGATATATTTTTATATTTTTTAAGTGTTTTATCTAATTATAAATTTGATGTTTTCTTAAAATATTTGTGATTATTATTCAAGTTTAGTTGTCGTAATTATTCAAAATTCCGTGTCTTTTTGTGATTTAAATTTCAACAGCTCCACGCATCAGTAGACGCGAGCCGCGATCCTCGATCGTTTTTCGCCGGTTTGAGCGCAATCGGAGTAATAGTTTTTAAATATTCATAAATCTTTGGAACTTGTTTTACAAAAACATTTTAACATATTTTTGTCATTGCTCCAAATTATTGGTTATTCACTATTTTCTTTGTACGTGTAGCTTCAACAAATCGTGAAATTGAATAAGCATGATGATATTTTTCATACCTGGCAAAGGTTTGGTGGTAGTTTCCTTTAATGTTGATGGCATATAAGCAGAGAACCCATGTCTAAAATCAATGTCTGATTTAGCTGTCATCACAACTGTGGTTGCAGATGGGCTATCAACTTCGATCTTGTGGTTACCTGGAGTCGATATGTTTACCGTATATATCTGTAAAATGTATAAATTATTAGGTTTTCAAACGGCTTCATAAACCTTACCTCATGAGTTATTTATATTTTTATTAATGACTATCTATACCTGCGACTTCATTCGCGATTGCCGTACCTGCAGACTAATTATTCAAATTTGAACACTGTTTATCTCATATTAAGCAAAGCTGTGGTCTGCAGTGAAGCACTCTTGGTAAAGCATAGCTCAGAAAAGAGCTTTTTACTTTGGATTTCAAAACTCCCAAGTAGTATTTTACAGAAGACAGTAGGTAACTCAGAGAATTCCTTTGCAGTTCGTACAATAAATTTAAAGCAAAGTACTTTGTACGTTTCTTTAGAAGTTCGATTTTAAAACGGCGTCTTTTCGCCAATGTTTGGCGGTAGAACGAAAATATAAGTATTAGATTGTACATTTCCATTCCGCAGTCTCAGTTAAAAAAATATATATATAAAAATATATGGCGATAATAATGTTCCAGTTTTTAGAGTTTTATCTTAGCAAGCTTTCAAAAGTAATGAGTTTAATCGGACTACGCGTTAATGAATGAATAATTGCATATTTTGACTTTCATCCCCTTTTCCAAGGGAACAGTGCTGAATTTTGGTAAAAAAATAAAAAGTATACAATGCCATTCTTCGTAGTATGAACTTAAACTACGAAGAATGGCTACTGCTAATTCTGAATGAATTTCAATTCAAACTTAGCACGAGCTAAGTTTCATTGAAATTCATTCAGTAGTTTCAGACGAGCAGGCGTTATTGCAAACATATCAATATTAAAATTCATTCAGTAGTTTTGGCGTGATGCGCAGCCATTTATGGTCATTGGTATTATCTCATGATCATTTCGGTCACCATTTACCTTTGTGCGTAAAATTCTGCGCCCCATATTACACGCAAGATCCCTCATTTGTACAAGTTGTTTTTACTGAGTTACGTGGGACTAGTTTGAGATTTACTCATGATACGCCGCGAGCGAGTAAACGCGATTTCATATACTGGGTGCCCGGTAATGAATAGATAACCTTATTTGTATATCTAATGGCCATTCAGAAAAAAAAAACAGAACAAAAAAAAATCAAGTAGTACAAAAGTTATGGTCTTTTTAACAAACAAACATATTCATTTTGCCAAAGTTTAAGCATCCATAGTTCTTTTTTTTTTTATTTGTTCTGTTTTTTTTTCTGAATGGCCATTAGATATACAAATACCTAATTTAAGGTTATCCATTCATTACCGGGCACCCTGTATAACAAAAAGTTTCCTAAGATAGACATCTTTCATGATACAAAGGAAGTCGATAAAAGTGAGGTATATCTGAAAAAAAATATTTGAGAGCACTCTGTAACTGATACTGATGCCAAAACTGTATTATTTTTTTGTCTGTCTGTATCCTGGCCACGCGTCACGCCAAAACTAGTTAATTAATTTCAATGAAGCTTAGCATGATTTCAGTTCATACTACGAGGTAGGAAATTATATTCTTTTTATTCCAAAATTCAGCAGGGTTCTCTTGGGAGAAGGATGAAAGTCAAAATGTACACATGGTTGTAATTTATTAACGCGTAGTCCGAATGCAACCATTGTTTTTTTGTGACAATAGTGGTACCACTATAACAATATTGTCCCGTAAATATTTAAAGATTGTCCCGTAGATATTTCAAAGTCATCGGTTTTGTAATTCAGAAATTAAAGATATCACAACCTAAATATTTCGTTCCAATAAACTTGAACCGCGTAATGTTTAGGAACCCTTGAACGTACGGCTCATTTTAAGCTGGCATTCGCACTTTATCATATAGGCAAAATAGATTATTCAACCTGATCATCCACTGCTGACCACAGCCTCACCTACTATAGAAGGGTTTGCTATAATCCCCAGCGTGGGCTTGAAAGGCGTCTTGGGGATCGCTGTGTGAGATATCAGTTCCCCAGAAAGAGCTGCTGCCCACCCTCGGTAGTGTTACCCTTAGTCGCCTCTAACGACACCCACGGATAGAGATGGGGGGGTGACATTCTAGCCCGGCACCCCACGGGCGATACAATATTAAGTACTAATAGATTTTAATCGAAAACGACCGCTTTATGACTTGGCCATGTAATATCATGTAAGTCCTCAGTATGTAGTACAGTATGCAATTCGGTTTTGATGATGTTTACTAAGTTTGCTGTAATGAGGCCTACTTTACTGGCTAGGGCATGTAAAGGATTTGTATGGGCCAAGTATGAGTTTTACTTGTTAAATGCCGCGAGCTAGTAAACACGATTTCTCAGCGATCCCCAAGAAGCCAAGCGTAGGGATTATGGAAAACCCCACCTTAATGGGGGAGGCTGTGTTCAGCAGTGGATAATCCGGCTGATAAAGTACTTTATAATAATACTTACAACATTCTTGTCCGTCTGTACGAGTACTGTTTTATTAGGTTTGCTTCCATCAGGCGCTGCAATATCTACCAAAGGCTTGACACGGTCTTTTGATGTAACCGATAATGTAAAATCATTCATTTTTGAATCGGTTGTGACCTGTAAAATAACATAATATTTATAATTTTTCAAACAATTTAAAGCTATAGAGCAATTTTTTTGACGCTAAGTTTTGCAAAGAATCAAAATGCATGTAAAATAATAATACTAATAAATCATAATTTTTTCCTCTAGTCTGTTCCGTTGGCTGGACATCATACTACTCTGTACTTTAGACATGTATTCTGAACTTTCAAGCTTTATCTGACGCTATTGCCATGTTAGTCATGTTCACATCTTCATTTACTACACCTCAAATCTATCTTTACATCTCTGCTACATTCACTCTTATCTCTTCCACTTCTTTCAATGCCCAACATTCAGTTCCTTACATTACGAAAGGTTTGTTGCGCAAAACATTTTTCGTTAAGTTTTATGAGTATACGCTGGTCACACGTGGTCCAAGAGACCTGTTCTTTAGGTCCCGGTCATTGTATCAGTCATTTTGTATTTTATATCATTGAACCAAATTACCTAAAATGGAGGAGTAATTGTAGGAGTAGGTACACTATTAAACGCTGTAAGTATCTGAAGAACTCCAAAGGAGGTACCGCCAAAGTAGTGATTCAGGTTCTGTTTTAATTCAGCTATTCTTCACTCCGAAACATCCCAATAATTTTCGGCTTTTTATGTGTGTTCTGTACTGATATTTTTTTTCATTACAATTTAATTACAATGTTTATGTAGTTATTCTAAGTACCTAACTTTAGTGCCTTTGTAGCTCTTTCCATACAAACACAGCAGCGCAAGTTCCGTAGTTATCGATAGCTAAACTTGACATTTAAAGTCGTTGCAAGTATGAAACCTACTTAATCGAGTATCGTAATTAAGTTCTGTAAACATTCGTTAAAATTCGTTAAATTCAGCCTAGCATGGAACTTTAAAATGACGGTTGAAATCGCTAGATTTTAACGATGGTTTTGTCGGGTTTAAATAGAAGCTCGATATAACTTTGATAAAAAAAAAACAACTTTGGGGCCCCTTTTATTATTGAAAGAAGAGCCCGCCGCTAATAGAAATATCCAAATGCTGCAGAGAAGAGGTTGACGCTAACAACCCTATCTATCAAACTTTGGGAAGAGTGTTCCAAGAATCTATTCCAAATTAATTATTGATTCCTTATGCTATAACTTTTTTCTTTGTCGACACATATTATTTGTTAAGTTTTATATTTTAGATTTCCTGCTTCATAATTATTAGGTACTTACGTTCAAGCTATTTTTGCCAGGTGGAAAAGTTCCTCGACCAATCAATGTATCCCTGCTTTTTATTTTATTCCTTACGTACGCCAAAATCTGCAAAATATTTATTTTTAAATGTAGCACTGTTTTTGTAGCAGTAGAACACTTTGTATGAGTTCGTCCGGGAAGATACTGCCACCATACTATTTGTAAAATTACGATAGGAAAAAATAGCAGGTGTTATTGCAAACATAACAATATGAAAATTATAAGGTTGCGTCATCATTTACTAGTACAAAACCAATTGCAAAATTGGTCTTGTTTTAGTACAACTTAAGTTGTACTATAGCTGTCGCTCCATCCCAATACGATGGTTAAAGAACGATAGGAAAATTTTTAGTTATGACGTCATTGTCATGTTCGGTCAATTGGTTAAAGCATACCCCGGCTTAAGGGATGGATGGACGCGGGTTCGAATCCCGCACATGAATTAAATTTTTCCTATAGTATATTTGTAATTTTGTAATAAAAAAACTACACTGAATCTAATTTGCCAGTAAAATAACAGGTAAGTAAGTTACAAATTACTTCGGTAAAGAATATACCTGAGGTGGGGAAAGCCACAGAAAATGTTTTATGCCCATTTGATGGACAACATACACGTTTTGTTACTTTTACTTGGGAATAAATTGATTTAGGACCCTTTACCATTCCAACTTCTTGTTTTTCTATATTGAAGACTTCCCCGAACGTTGCACTAGCTAAGTCATAGTAGACTTTGTTGTCAGGGGATTCTGTAGGTCCATCGCAATCGCCAGTCAACACGAATACAATCTGAAAATTATACGTATTATGACGTCAGACTCAAGGCACGTATGTACACAAAGTGGTAGAGCATAATGCAACCTACATTACTTCTTCTAGTTCTTCTTCCTTTCCCTTTAAAATTTATAATTTTAAGATCTTATATATTATATTACTGGAGTTATCTTGCCGGAGTCTATTGAGTCCAAACAATATTTCACTATATACTTCCATTCACTGAGAACATACATGTTAGGTATTACGTATTTATGACGTCACAGAATATCAATCATCAGAGTTGTACACGAGTATATGTAATTCGCAGAGCTTTGGAAGCGACTGATAAGGCCAGAGGCGGCGCGGGGGCATTGTTACAATAACCTTACATAGCAATTCGAGCCATGCCTCCCTTCAGGTATTACTGAGTTTCAAACATTGTGTCTTTTCCTACATTTCTCTACACGCACCCACTGTGCCGTAAGAGAACAGCGTGTACGGAGGAAAAATAGCAAGCTCTGTCAACGTCCCTTGTAGCCGTCGCAGCTGGTATCCTGAGGGCGGAGCATGGCCTACTGAACCTCAAATATAAAATGTTTATGTGGGGTCTCACCAGAGTGCACCAATTCCTTCAAACCCTAAAAGGTCATATAGGCTGGCAGCTGTCGTTGAGAAACAGTTCATAAACTACGTTAAGTCTAAGTCTAGGTTAAGTGTTTTTACTCTTCGAACGCATCATTACCTGTCCGGTAATATAATGTATATTATTTTCAAAAATTAACTAAAAATATATAAAATATAGTGCGGTGGTGGACGATCTCCTCAGCTAAATCTACACAGGTTTTCTTCAAGTTTAGTGCAACAAACCAATAAGCGAACTGCTCGATGAATTTCTCGCACTTCTGTGGCCGGCTACAGTAGCTAATTCCAACGGTGACAATGTAGGCATACATGAAAATGTTTGCACTGTTTATAATCGCGAGTGATTGAGAAGTAATGGCATGAGTTAACAGCCTATTTGAGAGGATAAATCCTGTGGAACCCGATGACGTTGGATCGTTCTAATGATTTGTCTCTTTTTCACCCACTACAATTCGAGTTTTTTCAGAGAAATAGGTCCCATGTACTATAGTCATGCAGTTTATTCTAAAAATGTATAGTTTGATGCAGTGATGGTTTAGTGGCATAAACTATGGACTGCCGTGCAGCCGGTCCTTGATTCGAATCCCGCCACGGGCTTAAGCTTCACCGCACGGTGGAAGGGCATTTTGTGAATGCCCGCCTGGCTAGCTACCACCCTCAAGTAGATCTGTCGCCAAGCACCTAACGGTGTGTTCCGGCAGCTGACCTTGAGAGCCGGTAGTTCTAGGTTAAGCCTGTTTACAAATTCGATCACATCATCACATAACATCAGGTGAGATTGTGGTCAAAGGATTACCTATAAGCAACTAGAAAAAAAAAGTTGGTGGTTTTGACGCCGCACGAAGTACATAAAAGAGTGACTTGATGATGGCGCTCTTTGGTGCTTACTTACCACGCACCAAATTGCTCGTACCTCCCGCATGAAGTCGCTAGTGAATCTGCCTCGATATTATGTGAACTTCTTGCCAATAACACGATGGATTTTGACAAATCCAATGTATATGAATTCCCCAAAAATATATATATTAGGGATTAAAGTATGAAATGGCCGATTTGTACTGAAAAATTAAAATTCTTTTTTTTTTTTAGTATATTTATATAATTCAAATAGTTACCATTATTATCTATACATTGCTTTGCTGCCATCTAATAGGAAGTTCAATTATGCCTTTGCGATAGAACTCTGGTAATCTAGATTCGACAAACTGTGTGAAAGCATTTTGTACTGCCACCTGTTAAGACCACTTTTTATCACGTAGTAAATTGTCCAAATCACGAAAAAAATGGTAATTGGAGCAAGGTCTGGCGAATACGGAGAGTGACGAATGTTTTCTAATTGCAGTTCCTGTAGAGTTAAAACGGTTTTTCGTGCTGCATGAGGTCTCGAGTTATCATGGAGCAATAATGGTGAAGATAGCTTCATGAGTCAGGGCTGTTTCACTTCTAGTTTTGCTATCACTATTCGGGGTTCGACACTGTAGACATTTGCCGTTATTGCTTAACTATGGAGAAAGTTATAGTGAACAACAAAATGCTAAGACCACCAAACAGTTACCATTACCTTTTTATTGGTAAGCTTTGCTTTAGGACACTGTTGCGGCGTTTGACGTCAGCCATTCCAGTTTTCGCTTACGGTTATCGTAAAAATCCACTTTTCATGACATGTCACAATTCCTCCATTTCTGTACCGATTCAACAAGGCAACACAAGTTTCAACACGCGTTTCTTTCTGCAGATCAGTCAAATTATGAGGCACCCACCCATTTTTCATATTTTTTTATTTATTGATTTGAGGCAAATGAGTCAATATTGTTGGTAAGGTGACGTTTAACCATGCCGCTAATTCCTGGGTAGTTTGGCTTAGATCGGCTTCCACTATCTCCTTCAATTCATAGTTAAAGAAGAACTTCATAGATATATGTGAAAAAGTTCCACTCACAAAATTCAAACCATCAAGGTTCTATCAATTTGAAGTACACATTACAATAAAACGGCGATTTCATACTTAAGCCCCTATTTTTTTTTGTTATTGTGACGGAACAAGCTCTAGGCCCACCTGATGTTAAGTGGACTAACCTCTGCCTATAACAGTTGCAATTTATCACAAGTCACGAATTGCACTGCGCCCGTCACATTGAGACATAGTTGTTAAGTCTCATTGTGCCTGTCATTTCACTGGCTCTCAAGGACTACTGCTATTATATTTGGGAAAATATGAGTCTTGTCAGCTCGACAGTCAATGGTAATTTTACTGAGTGTGGAAGATCAACCTACCTGACACTGCTTTTTCAAAGCAATGCTTTTCACTTCTTCGAATTGCCCGTAATCTTTGGCCGAAGCATCCGTGAAGACGTACAGGTACGACAACGGTAAACTTTTCTCTAACGCCGCTTTGATGCCTGCCATTGAGTATTCTGGACAGTCTCCACCTCCATCAACCTCTATGTTATTTAAAGCTTTTTTGAAAACATCGCGACTTTTCGTGATAGCTCTTTCTTTTACTCCTGTAATGTTAAATACATGTTTTTATTTCATAAAATACTGTATGTTACTTTTGATTAGATTAGTTGCGTTTGTTGCAAGTGTAGAAATTATTATTTTATTAACATACGGATATGGTGGTTCTTTATTTTATATATCCTTAGTTTCAACTTAAAATAAGAACTTATGAAGTTTTTAACTGCGAGCGGGATTTAAACTCACGGTTATCCACACCTAGTGCCGGGAAATGCGCGTGGTGGGACTTCGACCTGCACTTTGAAAGCAGATGAGGCCATCGTGACCGAGTCGATCAATTGCAGTACCACACTGGCAGTGATGTGAAACAACACCTTGCACCCAGTAAGCTAATATAGCAGGACGAAAAGCGGATGGATCTATAAGGCTAGCTTTGGTAATTTATGCCATCCCTTCATTAAAAACTGGTAAATTTATCCATTAAATAATGAATAACTTAAGCGAAATTGGGATAACGGAATCAGTGACAATTAAAAAGCCCTTAGGATTCCATGTCTGCAGAAACTAGTTAGTGAACTAGTTTCCGCAGACATAGAAGTGTCTACAGGAAGTGTCCAGTGTTCACAACTATCATTTAATATATGAAACTTAGTGAAAGGGCGTATGTGTGAGGAAATAGAGAAGTTATATTTCTAAAAAAACATTATATTTTTTTAAATTATAAAAGTCAGTCCAATATTGTTGCGACAAACTTACATGAGAATTTGTGGTTGTAAGAATGTTATGTATATGATATGATGAAGTCTTCTTCATAGCATATACTAAATAATTCTTGAGTAACATCTTTTTAATTTATAATAGATAGAAGGAAGCAGTGATGGCTCAGTGGCATTGACTGGACTTCTGCGCAGCATTTCGATGGTTCGAATCTCGCCGCTTGAGCTTCACCGTATGGTGGAAGTTCATTTTGCGAATGCCCGCCTGACTAGCAACCACCCTCAAGTAGAAAATCTTTCGTCAAGCACCTAACGGTGTATTCCAATAGCTGTCCTTGAGAGCCAGTAATTCTAGGTTAAGCCTGTTTAATACCTTTGACCACATCATCACTTACCATGACGTTAGGTTGCGGTCAAAGGCTTAACTATCAATAATAAAAAAAAAATGAGGATCAGAAGTCAAACTGTCCCTACATGGAATGTACTTAAAATAAATATGGCTTAAGCTCTGGTTTCCTAAAATAGCAATGCAGTGACGTATCGGAATCAACATTACGGAAGCAAAAAGGCGGGTCTCATTATGGCGAGGACATGGGGAAAGTTCCATCAACGCTACTGCGATATTTTAAAAGATATGTCAATATGTTTCATCACCGTCACCGCTATAGAGAATAACGAGCGCGAACTGTCCAGGCTTGACAGCCGTCATGCAAATAGATACTGCTCTTTAGGACAATGTTCCAATCACACCATTGACCACCGTTGTATTACGACTGCTATATACGAGTATGTTGCCACCGTAATCCATGGAAACAAGAGTTTTAGAACACATAATAAAAAAAAGACTGATAAGAAAATAATCTTTTTGAAAAAATTATGTGTCCGACTGTTATGTGTCAAGCTGTGGTAGAGTGTACCAGATGGGGAACCCAAAGACACGCCCTTATAGCAGAGGTTAGAAGTGACCTTTCGCTGTCAAGCCTGGTCGATGCCATGTTTGGCAGCGAGCGGTGCTGGGAAGCAATGAAGACTTTTTTTTGTGAAAAGATCATATCACAAAAGGAGGCCTTGGAGCGGGTCAGAGAGAAAAGTGAACTCACTGACCAGATCAGAACATCGAGATAACGATACGTCAATGGATCAGAAGGAGGAGACCAGGGCAGAGAAGGTGCGCTATGCTCAACAACTTCCACCCCCTTAGAGGCACTGCCCACCTGGTGAGTCAGGGGACCCACCACATATGAAGGGCAAGGAAGAAGAATGCCCCCAGAGAGGGGTGCCAAAGCCTAGCGTCGGGGTGATTGCGATAGAATCACGTAGAATGCGCAAGCTACCCCGTCCCACCCCACATAAGACGTAGAGACCCACCGTTAGTTTTTAAGTGTGTGTACCGGCACTTTGCCCGGAGAGTCCCACTTAACCACGGGCTTCCCCCCGAAACTGCACGGCACGCATAAGGCGTTTTCCCAGGTAAAAAAAAGAAATTGGTCCGACAATCCGAGGTGAGCGTTGCGCGCTTCATACATTGACCTACTTCGGCATAACTGTTAGTAGTGCGCAGCTAGATGTTAGATAAGTCTTGTCCTTTAATAAGCTTCTAAGGTGACGTGCCCAGTTATCCCCTCCTGCACATCCCCTACAATATTTAACTAAGTGTGGTTCAAAGAAAATATTTGTGTCTCTTTACCAAAGACGTTGTTATTACGCCTTGATACTTAACATATTATTTCGTAAGCAAATATGGGAAGACATAATACTATGAAATTGTGAGGTTCTTCTAACAAATATTTTTTCAGCAATAGTATGCAGTCTAAAACTGTGCTCTGTATATGGCAATAGACTCAGCCCCTTAGCCCCCCCCTATTAAATGGGACCAACAGAAATCTGGCGAAACATGGTACTAATACTCCTCACAGTATGTAGTAGAGATTGACAGACAATTTATATCAAAATGTATAAATATATATTTAGCTATTATTATTATTTATTATTATATTTTATATTACATTATGCATTTATTTATTATTATATGTAGTTATAGTTATCATAACAACTTATTTCTTTCTTTTTTTTTCTCTTCTGTACTTCTTGTAGTTTCCTTTTTGCATACTTAACCTATTTATTCACCCCTTGATGCACATACACCTTCTCAAACACCTTCGCTGGATGACTGGTAGACAATGCCTTCGCATTAAGTCCTCCTTTTGTACATTTTTTTTTGTGCATTAAAGTATTAAAATAAAATAAATAAATAAAAATTGTAGTTCAATGAACTCACCCGGCTTTTGTTTTTCTGGTTCAGGCTTATAAATGATTCCGTCGAAATCATTAAAAGTTATCAAAATAAAGTTTTCAATTTGCGATGCGTTACTATTCAGCACAGTATCAAATATTGCGTTAGCTCCCGAAATCACTTCCTCGATATCATTCCCCATAGAACCCGTGTCATCGATAACAAACGTCAAACTACTCTTATAATTATTAATTTCTGCCGTCGCATAACTAAAAGATAAAATACCGAATGTTAGTACAACAACATTAAGCGACATTGTGTAACTCGAGCCGGTTGGATTGTGACTGAACCATGTTATTGTCTAGAACTGAATCGAAGTATATATAGATGTCTTCTGCTGATTAAGGAGAAGGTATTTATGATATTTGTTTAATAGACTTATTATCACTGACCTTAGGTGATACTCCGATTTTTATTTTATAGATATGAATCATTGGAATCGAACCATCACCAATGTTCATATTTTATTGCTACATGTCTAGGAGTATTCCACAAAAGACAATGGTCACAACTTTTATTCGTTGCACTGTATCAGCCAGTTAGTCCACTGCTGAACAAAGTCTCCCCATTTTAGGGAGGCTTTACTATAATCCCCATGCTTGGCAGGTGGCTTGGGAATCGGAGTGTAGGATATCGGTGCTTCAGAAGGCGCTGCTACCTTCGGTATTTTTTTTCCTTCGACGCCTCTTACATCGCCCACAGACGGATTTGGGGGTGCTATTCTAGCCCGGTACCCGGTACCCCACGGGGTGACAAGAAATGTTTGTATAAGTTTTTTTAAGACTAGCTCGTTAGTCCAGAAAGCTTCACGAACAATGCCTGTTGTTTCAATCCCTGGGTTTGGCTTGGGATGTGCTTTTACTTAAAGAAACTCTCAGTAATTGTCCAGAGACTACCCGGGCAACTAAACCCGGTAGATGGCTAGAGGCTCTTCTCCTATTATATACCACTTACATTTACATATATATTTCAAACTCCGCATACTCTATTAGGGATATACAGGTGTATTGATGTTTTCAAAATACAGCAAAGTGACCTTGTGTTAAAATACAGGCATATAATACATACCTACATACAATAGATAGTACAGACTATATAACGACACTGAAGGGACTGTGCATTTTATGGCGTTTTTTTTATCCTGATAGGTTAGCCTTTAACCAGTATCTCACCTGATTGTATGTGATGATGTGGTCGAAGATGTTGATCAAGCTAACCTAGAAGTACATGCTCTCAAGGACAGCTGCCGGAACTCACCGTTAGGTGCTTGGCGACAGATTTTATACTTGAGGGTGGTAGCTAGCCATACGGGCATTCGCAAAATGCCGTACCACCATGTTAGAGAGTTGTCGTTAAATGGAGAGAAGAAAAAAGTTTGTGAGCAACTAAGAATATTTTGATGCCTCGCGTCCACGACATCGCATTAATTTGTTTTTTTTTTTACCGTCGGTATGCCTTTATTAACAAAATACTACAAACTATATACCACATTACAGCTACTACAATAAAAGCACTTAGACAACCTATAAGTCATTGCAGACTCACAGGCAGTCCAAATGCTCCAGCCCACTACCAGTTGGAAGCGTGCCCAGCGTGCTGGCAGCATTGCCCCGTTGAATTGCAATGTATAAGGAAAGTCACACAGCGTCTAAATTGTTACTAATGGAATCTCTTATTTAGACGTCTCGCACTGCTCAGTAAATAAAGTTATTATCAAATTCCAGTAAATCATACGAGTCAGTACTAAGATAACGTTTTAAATAAGTGAGATACATTTCAAATAAATATTTCATCGTACCAGGCTATGAGTATATAGTATAAAGTACCTACTGATCATGAGCATTTTGTGCTAATATTGCATTATTGGGTCATTGCAGAGGCGGCATGGTTTGATTCGCAGATGGCATTTTTATCTTTCGTGTGGTATCGGGGAAGAATTACATCCTCTCATATCTTCCTGAGGGAGTCGTATGAGGTAACGAAGGGTAAAATACCAGAAGCTGAGCATCAGCGCCCTCTGAATAACTGCCATTTTACACTGCGATACCCAAGATGTCTGCAAAGCGTGATGATTATGGCAAACCTTCACTGATGAGGCAAGCATGTAACAATCTCCCTAACGCCTATAGAATACCTAATAATAAGATCAATTAATTTAGGATAGCTATTGAGGACACAAGCTATTTTTTTTCGAAATCAGATACAGATATCATAATTAAGACTTTAGAGATAATGGAAATACTTGCGGAATTTTGGCGGCAAGGTAAGGAGCACGAGCCCGCTCCAAATTGAGAGATTCGGCTACCTGACTGAACACTATCCGCCGCATCGCATACAGGGAATTAATTTATTTGTAGATTCTAAGTTTGATGTTCTAAGTGTATGTAAGTCTATATTCAGTCTAAGGAAAAAGGGATAAGCGGTCATATTCTTTAAGCAAACTAAGACGGTTAGGTTCACTTTTATACACTTTACTTAAGTTTTAATTTTCGTCAACTAAATCAATCAAAATAATCACTACTGCGCGAACAATACTCTAGTGTGGAAATTGCGGACTGTGGCTGACACTTGAGTATTCATATTGCTATTTATGCTGAAGGCTTTTTTTTTGCCTGATAGGTTAGCCTTTGACCATTATCTTACCTGATGGTAAGTGATGATGTGGTCGAAGATGTTGTTCAAACTTACCTAGAATTTGCGGCCGGCTGCGGCCGACCATTCTAAAAAAGCCTTGAATGCACATTCAAATCATCTTACCAATCACGTTAGTTTATTTGGAACTATTTAGTACCTTTATTTCGTACTAAAACAGTGATAATGTAACCCCACGCGAGAAAAAAATATCGTTATATAGCGTATGCTACGGAAATGATTGACAATAGATCAAAGTGATGTTTACAATTTTATAGAGAATATCAATATCTACCCCTAATCCCTTATCAAGAAGCAACTTTTTTGTCAGAACAACTTAATCATCCGATAAACTTAAAGGGGCCGGCCCCTTATATATGGAAAAGAATGGAAAAAAACTAGGAATAAATAATAAGTCAGGAAATGTAACTGCGTTAAAAAATGACCCAACAAAAGTTCTGTCCAAGTAGGCGGGGGCTTTAAAGTCGTGCCCAGCGCGTCATCAGACGGACATGTTTCTTGCAAGCGATCACACGTTAAATATTCGCGTACCTACGTTTTTTTTATCATTGTGAAATACAGTGGTGAATCATCATGGCAGCATGTGTTGTGAACTAGTGCAGAAGCCATACAAGATTAAAATGTCCAGGGATCACTTTTCACTAATAAGTAATCAAAATGTTCAATGATGTTCAGACACGTTATCAAAGCGAGATTGTCAATACCATGCAAGATGAAGTCTATAAATTTTCAATCTAGAAGGTTTTTTTGCTTCACGATGAAATTTTGAAATGTAAAACGATTAAATTAATATATTTTAATAACGTTAATGTATTTTGCTTATTTCTTTTTGTTTCCCTGCCGATCTAATTTGGCAAAATAAGTGGATAGCTGCAGTTAAGCTAGAAAGACATGACTGTGCAAAACCAGCAGAGTATCCTCCATGGATTTTGACGAAAACGATACTTAGAAATCATTAAAATAAGGTATAAGCTTCCATGTTACACAAAACTTCAGATCCAGTGTGTACAGTAATTACATATTGTTTTATTAATCAAAATATTATTTTGATATATTTAATCTGAAATTAATCAGCTTTTTTCAACCAGATGATCCGTCACGAAAAACGTCAACCTTTTTAAGAGATACTATAGAAAATTAATAAATAAAGAGCGATAAAAATTGGTATGTTATATAGGTTTGGCTTTTTGGCTCATGAAATAACTATACCATTGAAACAGTTTCTTGTTTGGTCTAATTGAAGCACTAAAAATTTTACAGGCTAAGGAAAATTTACCCACTGCCAATTCTGAAGTGTGTGATTTACCTGAGTTCTCAATAAAACAAATACTGCAGACCCTCCAGTGCATAGGCACATAAACATAAATTGCTGAGGCTTAATTATAATTTTTTGCACTTAATCTTGAAGTATTTTTGTTTATTCGTAGATCTGAAACTGATTTTCAATGTTATATTCAAGAGAATAATACAAACGCTAAATATAGTGACGAACACCCAAGAAAAACATACAATAATCTTGTGTCAACAAGTACTGCAAAGCACGAATGAAAAACAGAAAAACAGTCACCAAACAATTAACAGCTATATATTTTTTTTGATAAAATGTATAATCGTTTAATTACCCAGAATATGTTTTCACAACATTGCAAAGAATGATTCTCTTTTAATGTCTTCTAGACAAAAACTTAATAAACATATCATATTTGACCATTTAATTAACAGTATATAATTACCAATTTTATTATTTAAGATTATATTGTAATTTTTTGTCTTATTGCGTACACAATAATTTCATCAATAAAATATATCTATTAATTATTAATAACAAAACTTATATGTTCCCAATTTCAACAAAAAAAACTGCAACATCGTCCAAATAACTATATTTATCATATGTACGTTTCAGTAATTATTATTGTAACGCTCCTGTACCTACATGTGATTATATAATTCTTGTTATTTTTGTCAAGTTTATTAGATTTTCTTTTTTCTTAGCAAAACTAATGTCTTAATACTAACTGTTAGTTTTAACGTAATTATTGCAGACATCCACTCCTAAATTAATTGTATAAGACTTCCGGCAGCACTAAACACGCACACATATGAATGCTGCTATCTATTACTGCACTTACTCAATTCATGTTTACTATATTGTCTACCCTACAATTTTAATGCAGATCTTTAATTTAGTGTTGAAGGAATGTTGTGATAGCGTTTGTAAACAAATTATAAAATATGTTTAATGTTTCAAGTGGTTTAGTAATAATGGTGTGCTGTTTATGTGCTTTAAAAAGTAGTTAAATTATGGATTTGTCGGAATGTCGCCTTACAGTGGGAAGTTGGTGACAGCTGTAACACAGGTTCGACCTAGCACAGCTGTCAACGTTTCTATTTGTACTTATTGTAATCGTAAGTTACTTGTTGTATTATTTTATTTGAAGCATGTACTTATAGTGTACTATTACTGTAGTTTTTTGATAATAAATTATTCTTATTCTTATTCTTATCTAGCATTTAATAAGTTGTAAAAAGTAGCCCAAAAAAATATTATAAAACATTGTACAATATGACTGTTTTATTATTGACTTGTTCCGGACCACTTATTGTATAACATCGTCCAATCTGCGGTAACTCAGCTGCATCGAGTATCTAAGTTTGGCTATACAGTTGAAATTTTCACAGATGATGTATTTCTGTTGCTGCTATAAGAACAAAGATAAAAAATCAACCGATTACGAGTCAGACTCGAGCACGAAAGGTTCCGTACCCTTCCTGAAAACTAAAAAAAGGATATCATATATTATCTAATGTTGTACAGATAAACAGATAAAAGTACGGAACCATTCGTGCGCAAGTCCGACTCGCACTTGGCGATTTTTTTTCTCTGTATCGTGTCTGTCCAGCTATTCTTCTATGCATGTACTCACAATACATGATTCTGTGATGAAGAAACGCAAATTACCTATGTCGAATCAAACTCTTCATGGTTTTTGGATTTTGTTACACATTCTCCCATCAGCGTGCACGGTGAACCTTTATTTCATTGTTAGTTAGCTAGGGCAGATTTTGAAGCAGTGAGGCTCAGTGGCATTGGCAATGGACTACCGCGCAGCAGGTCCATGGCTCGAATCCCGCCGCGGTCTTGAGCTTCACCGCATGGTGGAAGGGCATTTTGCGAATGCCCGCCTGGCTAGCGACCACCCTCAAGTAGAAAATCTGTCGCCAAGCACCGGTTACGGTGTGTTCCGGCAGCTGTCTTTGAGAGCCAGTAATTATAGGTTAAGCCTGTTAACTCCTTCGACTACACATCACTCACCATCAGGTGAGATTGTGGTCAAAGCCTTACATATCAGAAATAAAAATAAAAGATTTGTTTTTTTTGCTTACAGCTCGGAGAGACTTTTTAATTACTTTCTGGATCAATAGGACTGCTGTCGAAAACTCACTGATAGGTGCTTAGTAACAGAATTTGCTACTTGAGGTAGTTAGCCAGGCAAGCATTCGCCAAACGCCCTTCTACCATGCCATGAAGCTCAAGCCAGCGTTGGAGGTCGTACCATGGACCTGCGGCACGGCAGGCCATGGCTATTTTACCCCTCGGCTATCACTGCTACAAATAACTTATTAAAAATAGTTTTTAAACTATGCGAGAATTTTAGAGACAAATCTGACAATTTTGGTATTGTTATGTTTGCAATAACGCCTGCTAAGCGGATTACATTTTCCAAATCAGACGTCTGGTGTACTTTTCTCTGTGTCAGTCCCTAATCCAATATTGCGTAAGAGTTTGGGGTGGGCCTGCCAAGTCTTACCTAATTGAGCTTGAGAGGGTCTTAAAAGTGATGTTTGGCAGGCCTCGTAGTTATCCAACGGAAGAACTTTATGCAGAAGCTCAAGTACCTACTCACAGTGAGACAGCTTTTCGTCTTCCGAGCTGCAGCGGCTGCACATATAAACATGCCGGACCCTCACCCACAGAGGTTGAGACGACGTCCCAAAAGGATAGCTGTTCCGAAGGTTGATACAATGTTTGCTCGCCGACAACACATGCATTTACACACGATTGCCTACAATGCTATTGCAAAAAATATGCGACCTTAAACAATGTAGCCAAAGGAAAGCAAGAGCAAAAATAAAAACACATCTTCTCTCGCTCTCATACGACCAAACGGAACTTTTGGTGAATATAAGAAACTCCTTAAATTAATCTTACAATTGTTTTTAACCAGAATAATTTTCATTTATGGGTATCTGATATTGTTTAAATATAATGTAGTCAATTGATTCTAGAATATGTCTTTTTTTTTTTTTTTTTTTTTTTTTTTTATTAATAGTTCACAAAACTGGTTGTTTCACAATGCTTACATAAATTACAAACTTGTTACATCTTTCTCATGTGAACAGCCTTCTCGATGTGAACACAACGTGCTTAAATAAAATTACACTCAATAACTTAACTAACAGATAAATTTAAATGCATACTTATGAGAAAATGATTGAAAATACAAAATACTATTGTAGTTACTAATACTAAACGTTAGAATTTTTCAGTTAATAATTCTTGTTTGTTGTACAGTATGATATAATAAATTATTGAATTATATTAATACAATGTGTGAAAAAAATGTTTAATTTTATTTGTCGATGTATTGAAGATATCGAGGTCATGACCAATATTATTATAAGCGGAACTCATTCGGTAGACTGGCTTATGGTGACCATGGTTAGTACGACAAAAAGGAAGCTTAAATGTCATTATATTTTTAATTCTGCTTGAAGATCGTGGTATTGAGAAGCAAAATCTTTCTAAAAGAGTTGGGTAGTCAATAAGGCCAGTAATAATTTTGTATAGAAAGCAAACATCAGTAATTTTACGTCGCATTTCAAGTGAAGTTATGTTATAAAAATTTAGTCTTGCGTCGTAAGAAGTAAGGTCAAGACAACGGTTATTGTTGCAAAGATGATATAAGAATCGCTTTTGCAAAGACTCCAATCTATTTACATGTACTTTATAGCTCGGATTCCACACTGGACTGCAATACTCAAGCAAACTACGGACATAGGAGTTAAATAAAAGTATGGAAACACTAGGATCTCTAAACATTTTTGTTTTCCGAATAACAAAACCAGATATTTTAGTCCCTCTTTTAACAATATCATCAATATGTTGCCGGAATTGTAATTTGTTGTCCATTATAACACCTAAATCGCGGATGCTTGAGACTTCAGAAAGTTTAGTGTTGTTGATCATGTACGATTATCATATTAAAAGAAATTATAAGATTGTCATATTTAAAATGTAATTTCATCCTGTTGTGCCTCATTATATAAGATTTAATTCACATGCTAAAACAGTACTAACACGGTTTATATAAGTTTATATTAAACGGGTAGGTAATAACTTTCAATTCAACATCAAACGCGCGATATTTCTAAAAATCTAATTCTAAAACCTGGGTTACCAAGATACAGGCTTCGCCTAGTTTGGGGCCCATTGTTAAATTGTAATATATGTACTAAGTAAATATAATTAAGTTACCTCATTGTTCTAAGTATGTAACTGAACCTGGTAAATATATATATATATTATTACATTACAAAATTACAAATATATGATAGTTCGTATCCCGCACATGACTTAAATTTTTCCTATCATATAACACTTCTGGACTCATCTATTGGCCCACCTTGTATTTTCAGTTTCGTTTGGTCCTAGCTAAAATTTTATATTAGGTCGAGCAAAAAGTTTTTATGCAGTTTTGAACCTGGCACATTCACAATTTCATTCAATAGTCTTTTTTTGAATTTCGAACACAGAATTTAAAGAAACAAAAGACAATTTGGAGCCTGTTTGTTGATATCAAACAATCGAATACTAAGAAAACTTGGTTTTATTGGTTTACTTGGATTTAATTCTTGAAAAAGTGATTGATATCTTTGGTTTTGCAACAAACATTACTTATTCTTAACATTAAGGTGAGGTTCTATCAATAATCTTTGGATACTTCACCTGAAGTCGCCGCCCAAGCTGTGGCACTTATTCAGGCCGGACACAGCCAAAGAAACGTGAGTGCTCAACTTAATTTAAGTCGATCTGCGGTCCGAAATGTTTATCGGAGGTACCTAGAGACTGGCGGCTTTGTTCGTCGCCAAGGAAGGCCACGATCTCGGGTCACAACTGAAAGGCAGGATCGATTCATCGTGACGACCAGCTTGAGAAATCGTCACCTTACCTCCATTGAGATACAAAACCAACTTCGCGACTTCCACGGAGTATCTGTGAGCGCTCGAACTGTTCGGAGAAGGTTAAAAGAACGCGATATGGTACCACACAAGCCAGCTAATGGGCCCAAACTAACGCGAGCCCACCGAACAGCGCGCCTTCATTTCGCACGCAGTCATTTAAATTGGACACAGCAAGATTGGAGCCGTGTACTCTTTTCTGATGAGTCTAAAATTGTGTTATATGGCAATGATGGAAGGAAGAAGGTCTACCGACGTAAGGGAGAGCGTTTCGCACAATGCTGCTTTGAAGAGAGGGTTGCTTATGGCGGTGGCTCATGGACTGTCTGGGGCGGTATATCCGCGAGCGGCAAAACTCAACTTGAGGTTGCTACAGGACCACGGCTGCCAACATTAAATGCTGAAAGGTACATTCGTGAGTGCTTAGAACCTCACGTGATACCATACGCGGACTATGTGGGCCCAAATTTCCTTTTTATGCATGATAATGCAAGAGCCCATGCGGCCGGCATCGTCAGGGAATATCTTCGGGATGTGAACATCACAGTTATGGACTGGCCAGCCAGAAGCCCAGCCATGAACCCTATTGAGCACATGTGGGACGAGCTAAAAAGACGTGTTAGGGCTCGTCAGCCAGTTGCCCAGACGATGCAGGAGTTGAAAACTGCCATAGAAGAGGAATGGGAGATGATCCCTCAAAATTTCATAGAGCGGTTGATAAACTCTATGCCTAATCGTATGAGAGCTGTGGTAGATGCCTATGGAGGCAACACGCGTTATTAAATTAAACCTTTATTTGATAAAACATGTTTTTTATTCAAAAATCAATTGCCTTTAACAAGGCGCATATCCGACTTGTTAGGCGTAGCTCCATGTCGTATGGTATTCTGAATTCAAATTTAAAACAATACGATCGAAAAAGATGGTAAAATGTATCAGGTTTAAAACTGCATCAACAGTTTTTGTTCAATCCAGCAATCATATTTCGGTAGGGGCCATCGAAACCTAAACTCTAAGGTGGGCCAATAGATGTGTCCAGAAGTGTATTTACAAATCTGACAATGTATGTATGATGAAATAGGGTAATATTTTCTAATTTTATTTGAAATTTTAGGTGATGATAATCGTATTTCATGAATTAATAAAATTAGAAATGTTCTAAGATGTCATTTATTTTTTAATAACTGATAAATTATTACCTAAAATTTTTAATTATTGTCAAATCACTAACTTAACACAATTTTATTCATTCATCATATTTTTAAGAATATATTTAAGAATTTAATAGATTTTTTTAATTTTTTGTTATATTCAATTTTAAAATGAGTAAGCAGGGAAGTACGTGATGACTAAGAGACACGATACAGTAGCTATACGGGAATTTCAGACATAAACAAAAAGAGATTAACGTGAACCCTGGGGTCAAGTAGCGATTGTAAATAATGCCAATGTAAAAAAGAGACCACACAACATTGACGGTATCAACAAGATAACTAGTGGGTTCGAGAAATTCCCAGCATCAAAGCAGCGACACATGATCGTTATATTATACTACTTAGTTTATATAAAGATAGCATTGGTGAAGGAAAATAAAACTTATATAAGATGAGTAACTAGGTATGTAGGTTACATATTTACGAGAGGAAAAATTTAAGTCATGTTAAGTTGAACTATAGATGTCGCTCCATCCCAATACGATGGTTAAAGAACGAAAATTTGAGTTATGACTCATTGTCATGTTAGCTCAATTGGTAAGAGCATACCCTGGCTAAAGAGGTGGATGGACGCGGGTTCGAATCCCGCACTTGACTTAAATTTTTACTTTCGTAAATTTCTAATGTAATGCATGCGTTATTGCAATTAAAAATAGGTATGTAGGCGTTTATGATAATGCCAACTGCTTATGGTTTCAATCCAAGGTTTAATACTTTAAGCACATCGTCATCGTCATTCAATAACAATTGAGAGGCTATCCGACCATATAAGGCTGGACCTACTTAAAACGTAAGTTGACGTGCAATTCATATATGCCATTAATAGCTGGAGACGTCCATCGTTGAATATATGCCTCCCTTACAAAGAAGGTTTGCCATAATCCCTACGCCAAGCAGGCGTCTTGGGAATTATAGTGCCAGATGGCAGTTCTTCAAAAAGCGCTGCTGAAGACTTCAAGGCATATCAAAAGACATCAACACAGCCGCAAGAGGCGACGCAGGGAAAATACCAGAAGGTATTTTCCAAAAGTCGCCTCTTACGGCTTTTAGGGAAAGATAAGGATGATTGCAATTATTACGAGCAATCCACGGGTACATATAGGTACCTATAAGTATTTTGATTTATTGTGAGTAATTCTTTTTTAATACAGGGTACAGGAGTGCAATCATTCCGAGCAATCCACGGGTACATACGTATAAGTATTTAGATGTATTGTATTTATTATTAACTAGCTGTACCTGCGACTTCGTTCGCGATTACCTGCAGACTAATTATTCACATTTGAGCACTGTTTATCTCATATTAAGCAACGCTGTGGTCTGCGGTGAAGCACTCTTAGTAAAGCATAGCTCAGAAAAAAGCCTTTTACATTGGGTTTGAAAACTCCTAGGTTGTATTTTCCAGAAGACAAGCAACTCAGAGAGTTCCTTCGCGGTTCGCACAATAAATGTTGAAGCAAAGTACTTTGTTGGAATTTTAATTTTAAAACGGCTTCTATTTGCCGAGGTTCTCCTTGTTTGGCGGTAGAACGAAAATATATTAGATTGTGCACTTCCTTTGCGCAGTCTCCAAAATGTATCCGGAAAAAGATAGACAGTTAAAAAAACTGATTGTGACGAATTTAGAGTTTTATCTTAGCAAGCTTGCAAAACTAAATAGGGGTGCCGAGCTGCCCGTGGGGTGCCGGAATGCCCGTGGGGTGTCGTGCTGCCCGGCTGATGTTCTATGACTTTTAGACAAAGTTGTTTCCATAATCTCGCCTAATGGTAAGTGATGATGAGGTCGAAGGTGTTAACAGGCTTAACCTAGAATTAATGGCTCTCAAGAACAACTGCCGGAACACACCGTTATGTGCTTTGCGACAGATTTTCTACTTGAGGGTGGTCGCTAGCCAGGCGGGCATTCACAAAATGCCGTTACACCATGCGGTGAAGCTCAAGCTCGCGGCGATATTCGAACCACCTGCTGCGCGGCAATCCATAGCGAATGCCACAGAGCCATCGCTGCTTCAAAATAATGTGGCTGAATCTCACCGAGATGACTTGTTGGATCTCGGTCTTGTGTTCAGGAATTGTTTTTGGTTTATTTGCATAAGCCTTAGATTTCACATAACCGAATGAAATTACAGTATACAAAATCTGAAGACGTTAAATCGCATGATCTTAGCGTTCAGTTCACATCAGAATTACGTGAGATGATTTGGATTGGAAGCTGCAATAAATCGATATCTTCATGGCAGGTGACGCCGTCCTAATGAAACCACATAACCAGATTTTAGTCGTTCTGATTAGGCCACAAGAACTCCGTTATCTTCTTGTAGTCTATCGGTCTTGTAACGATAGCCATATGCAGTTTGTCGACCTAATATTGTGCGAAGTTTGTGAGCGGTCTCTTTGTAACTTTACCCATTTTTGTTATAGGTGTTCACAATGATAACGCGTTCATCTTTTGTGTAGTGTCCAATTTTAATAATCAGCACAATCATAGATATCAGCTATCAAATTTCAGAGTTGCCACATGCACTGAACAAAAAGGACAATATGTAAATTAGGCATACTTATTAAGATCCCGTTATAAAATATGAAGAAATATGTATCAAGGTGACGGGCGCAGTGCAATTCGTGACTTATGGCGAAATGCATCTATTATAGGCAGAGGTTAGTCCGCTTAACATCAAGTGGGCCTCGAGCTTGTTCAGTAACAATAATATTAAAAAAAATGGACAGCAAAATTCATATTAGTGCAATTGTAATCATCCCAGTAAAACAATAATACTTCCTAAATCATTACTGTTCTTGGTCCTTTTGTCGTGGTATGGCAAGCTGAGCGAATATTGCGTAATGATAGCACAAGTTTCAAGCTGCACGTGAAAAACATATTGATTAAAAAACCTACTACACAGTTTCTGATTACTTAAACGACAAAATTGCCTGGACAATTCCGCCTTTGCCAAGCTATTACCCACCTACATCTTTTAAACAAATATTGTAATAACTTTATTATATAGTTAGTATATAACACATTGTTAAAAAGATGTTTAAATGAATGGCCCCGAGTTTCTTGCCCGTTCTTCTCGCAGTGGCTCTATACAATTTATTTGCTGAACGTGGCAGTACAATGTAGTTTACATGTCAAACACGAAATTCATAGAAAAATTGCATTGTAAGATTCAAGAAAAGCTTTATTATTATTTTTTTTACTGTTACCTATAACTTATAAGTGAAAATTACGAAAGTTGTAGCACTTCCAATAGAATTACACTGTGGCAAAGCTATCTAAGCACAATCCCTGAACCTTATTGCTGGCAATTCTGCCTCCACAATTGGTTTTAAGTCTGACAGATACGTTTAGAACCGCTGTAAATATTACATCTAGGATTGTGGTGGATACTGAGATAACATCTGAATGATATCATTATTCATTACACATTTAAGATTACTCTCTCCGTTAATTTTGATCGTATATTCTAACTAACTTGGTTTATAAAGCAGAACGATATTAACGACTTGTCACAGCTAGAATTAAAAAAAAAAAATGGGGTACAGTTATTTTATCATATATATAAAAATCCCATGTAAATACTGTATGTTTTCTAAATAGAAATGATAATTGAGTAGGAATTGAGGTTAGTGTTATATCATTTTTTTAGTAAAAATATAAATTAAAGTAATGTTTCTATTATAGATTATCTGTTGCTTTTCCGATATCATAGTGTACTAGATACTATTGCTCGCATGCCAACTGTGCTGGAAAAAACATCTTACAATATGTATAAATCATTTAATATCACTGTTACATATTATATCATCCATACAAAATCCAACATTACTATACAATTTGCAATCCTCTCAATTGATTCCGTTGACATAAAATAAACTTCATAAGAAAATGTCGATATCGTAAAAGTTGCAAATGACCTTATCAAAATACCCATTGAATACTGTATGTTATTCCGTAACATCTTTATTTACTGAAGTGTAGCATCAAATACAACGTCTGTATTTTATAGCTTCTAATATTTCAATACTAAAATTTGTTATTGACCTTCATAAGAGCGTCGTAGACGCCTAAATTGAATAAATGATCTTGACTTTGACTTTGACAAAAATTTCGGAGGGGAATCGAATCCGAATTTTCGGGCTTATTGCACTGGGTGCCTTAACCTCTTGGCCAAGAAGACGTATATACGTTTGGTATTTGAAATAAGATTCTACGTATGTATGGGAAGCGCTATGTGCATACTTACCTTAACTCACCGAGCCCCTTCACCACCAAGAACTGATTAAAATAAAAAATTTAATCAATTTATTAATAATATCATTACTTTATTAGGAAAGAGTATTTTATTGCTAACTGATTATTGTACTATTAATTGATATGAAATTCTGTCGATGGCAATTTGATTTTCGGCGATGCACATATAAGTACCTTCCTCCCTTCTAAGTACCTTTGTCAAGTGTAGGGTACTTATGGAGTTGTCTCTGAAACAGAAAGATAGAGTTCATTTTGATATAAGAAATATAGTGAAACTGCGGGAATGGGTCTCTAAAATCCTTACATATTCCCTTTTAACAGCTGAGAAATGTACCTAGTAAGGGGCCTCCCTAGAGTAGGTAAGTTTTCAAACCGGTTACGCACTTAAAAACCTTTATGGATACCAATGAAGTTTTGGTATGTTTTAAATAAAAAAATATTCAAACTCGTTGAAGTTTTTTCTTCTGGTTTCCCAGTTATCTATCATTTTTTTTTTCTTTAGATATTTAAATAAGAATTCCCATACTAAGCGATGTTTTCAAATAATTCTCAAACACATGCATGCAAAATTGCACCGATTTTTAACATTTATTATTGAAATGTGACGATACTGCATTTGCATGGAAAGGAATACGTGCATACTAGCCTTATAGAATTGAAAATGTGGGAGTCGTAATGATCTCGAAGCCGTCTGCCAAACGTGGGGGATTATGGCAAAACCCCACCTTAATGGAGGAGGCTGTGTTTAGCAGTGGACGTTCCGGTTGTTACAGTCAGTATGTTTTTTATGGAAAGCGCGACGTACACACTATCCTTAACATTCTGCTAACACATTCAACATCCAAATTCTAAGAGCTTCTACAATTTCTGTGAAAACACACATTTGGATGCTGAACAAATACTTCAACAAATGTTCTACATGATAACTAGCCAAGTGTCATGCCAAATTCCTAACAAAAATGCTGTAAACTTCAAACCCTAGCCCATATTGGCTGACACAAGTAGAAAATTTGTCACCAAGCACTTTAAAGTGTGTCCTAGGAGCCCCACTTGAGAGCCATGTCCCATTCATTCCCGTTGTGTAATTTTATGATCTATTGGACATCTTAGACCGCTTCATCACTTATCCTCTGTTAAAATAGATGTCCATAAAAATAATAATATTTAGAATCTCATATTTTACGCGGAAACAAACTACCATTGAAATATTAGTCTTCAGTTCTACCTACATCATAGCAAAGCTGTTACTTTACCTGTCCAACGTAGTAGCTACTGTTGAATCCTTTGCAGTAAACTCCCATTGTATGGTCGGTGCAGGGTTTCCCATGATTACGTTACATGTCAAATGTATGTCATCTCCAATGCTCGCGTGAACGAATTTTGACTTCGGCGTCTCAATGTAAGGGGGCACTGAAAGAAAGGAAAAAGTTATTGACAGGAAATAATTGGCTGCTATTAACGGCCCTGAGCGCTGCTGGGCTAGAATGACCCCTCCCCCATTACTACCGACTGCTGATGCCGATTGCTGTCTTAAGAGGCCACTAAAGGTAAAATAACGTAAGGTGGCCAGCAGAGCTTTCTGAGGAACTGATATCTTAAGACTGGTGGGAAGTCCCGAATTTTCATTCAAAAAGAGAACCCTAAACAATCACCGATTTTGATGATTTTTGGAAATATTATAGATGTTAATAATATCCAGATTGATTTTTATCATTATATTAAAGGAGTTTGAATTAATGGGTATTTAAATACCGATATTTTTTCAAAACTTGTATCTCTAGTTTGTGAATTATTTATAGAAAAAATAATGATAAATATAGAAAAAGGAAAACCTACAAACCTAGTTTATTCTATCAGTAAAATAAGACCCAGATTTTTAGATTTGATTTAAGTTTACTATAGGAGAAAGGTTTTCTCCAAGAACGTAAATGATGCGCAAATTCAAAACTTGAAGAAGCTGCAATTATCCTTATCGCACTATTCTGTTCGGGCGTTTAGCGACGAGACAGCATCACTTTGTTAAAATACTATTTTTCTGTAGGAGCTTCTCTTCCCGTTCCTCTTAAACTGCAATCCCCAACACTTCTGCCAAGCTTGGGGATTACGGCAAGCTTTTTGTTAGGCGGGAACACGGGATCGCCCCAGGGAAGACCCCAAGTTGCGACACGCCCGCACATGGAGTGCCACAACCACGTCGAAGACAAGCTTGCATATTGGCATCAGACGATCCCCCTGCCTGGTCGCCCTAGGCTCCCCTGCAGCAAGCCAGGTAAGACCCGCGGTCTGCTACTTTGACACAGAGTATACAGGAAGAACGGCTGACCCAATACCGAGAGTCCTCTTTCACTGTGGCTCACCACTCTTGCCATTAAACGGTGGAGACTACGTTACGAGTAGGGCACATCGCAATACCGGCATTCCTCTTCCGCTGTGACAACCATCTCTCAGCTGAGTTGCTACCTATACGACACCGCATCCCGCCTTAGTTGCGGTGCCATCATACTGCAACATACAGTTGCTGCAACATGGGCTGAAGGAAAAAAATACCAATACCCGAAGCAGCCCGCTTCGGGTTCCCTTCGTTTCACCGTGGTTTCCCACCCACAGTCCCACGGTTACTAACAAGGTAGACAGGTACCTTCTACTGATTCAAAAGGTTCCAACAGTGATCAATAGAACGGAAAATTATAGTGTTAGTCAGTAAGTACTTAGTATCTATAAGCTTTAGAAGATGATACAAATCCGAAGACTTACCTAAAACATTGACAAAAACTGTTTTCTCAGCTTTACCGACGTTGTTTTCGGCAATACAATGATAGTTCCCAGAATCTTTTCCTTTTGCAGTAAAACTGGAAATAAATACTTAATTGAAACACATAATTTGTTTTCTCTCAATTTCATGCCGTGCGTAGATATAAACAAAGAGAAAAGAATGCAGACGTAAGTCTGTTTTGTAAACTATTTTACATCTTACAAAATTAGAAATTTAATTTGGCAAGAAGCGTTATTGTAAACATAACAATATAAAAATATTTTACACTTGTTTTAATAGCATCAGGTAATAGTTATAATACAAACGAAAATTTCTGAGTTTGCTTGGCTACATCAAGGTTGCCGACTTTAAATCTGAAGCCAAAACCTTTTCAATATTAGGGTCTTATGTATTTTTTTTAGAAAGGAAAATAGTACCAACATCACAAAAGTGGCTAAGTGTAGGAAAATGATGATGACCGATATAGTGTGTACCTGTGAGTATGCCTTTCGTCGGTTTGGTGCCTTTCGTCTAAGGGAATGATGACGTCATCTTGCGACATTTCCCATCGCACTGTAGCTTCCGGGGTGGCTTCTACGTCACAATCTAGACTGACTTTATCGTCTTCTTTTACCACCAAGGATTCGCTACCGCCACTTCTTATCATAGGTGGGGCTGAAGGTATAAATAATAATTATGTATACATTTCTAACCTAAAAACATGATGAGTACACTATGTAAATGTTTGTAGTTACAAACAGCTAATTTTTTTTATGATAAACTAATTTTGCTAATCCTAAATAGACAACTAGGTTGAAGAGCTCTTCAGCAAGAGTCCGTCTTGGTGGCTTAAGCTTAACTGCAGCTTAAGATTCTTCTCTACTGTAATTAATAGATTCAGGCGTTACTTTACGGAAATCCATATTTAATAATAACAAATATTTTAAGAAAACATCAAGTCAATGATTTAATAAAACACTTAAAAAATCTTTATAATAATTATATACATCTAATTCCGCCTTATTTCCTGTTAAGCCGACTTGACGTCACAAACGCCACGCAGCCAAACGGGAAAAGTATTCGACGCGTTTCGCGTCTAAACGAAGCATCCTCAGGAGGTCTTGACTCTACGAGCGCACGATCGAGACATCGATTGTCACTAGATATATATAATTTTATAAAGATTTTTTAAGTGTTTTACGAAATAATTCACTTGATGTTTTCTTAAAATACTTTTAAAATATTTGTTATTAACTGCTCTACTGTGTTTTTCACAATGTCCAACCCGGGGATCGAACCCAGTTAGCTTGAAGCCTTGGACCTTAGGATGAAAATTGTCGCCCTTGGCGGGAAATACACCTTTGTAGCAAGATTGTGTAACCATTCTACAAGATCATGGCACTCGCGAATTTTAAATGATTCTGCTCGTATTATCTTTAACAATGTTTCAACACATGTTAAAGATGTGTACAGCACATGTATACTATCGAATTATGTGCATTGGCACATAATTCGATAGTATACCCCTAAAACTGCGACGTATTTATTACTTAGGATTCCATGGATTCACCGTGCTGGTGTCGGATCCGTAGCGTTGCAGAGGAAGAGGCTCAAGTCAAAGTGCCTGGGACTTGCAACCCAGTGAGTAGGGTTAAGGGGCCTCTTTATCTTGCACTCCCTTTGCCTACCTGCCTCCCTTTCAGCGCTCAAGCCTCTTTCCCTGCCAACCAAATTTGGTAAGATCCTACTAATCCCACGACGCAGTAAGTTCTATAAGTACTATGCGTTTTAGATTTTATGAGTATAGAAATATGTCTGGTCTGGATGACGAAACACCACTGTACAAATAATTCAATAAGAATTTTAAAATAATGTGTTAACTCTTTTCCGAATCTCTCGTATTACGTGATCAAGTACAATAGTGAGACGATCTAACTACAAAACCAAAATAATGATAAAATTATTTATGCCATTTATGCAAAAAGTCTCGTTTGTGGCATTGCGTTAGTCTCCACTAACGCATTGCCACAAACGAGCTAGACTCCAAAACCTCGAACATAGACGCAAAATTCCGAGCTTATTGGCATATTAGATGCTTCACTTCGAAGAATGTGCGATAAATCTACACAGCCTTATTCCACCATCTCCTTTCTTTGTAGGTACAACAACGCACAGGAACACGGCATCCATATATTGTCGATATTCAGAAAATACTCAAATCCAGTTTCATGGGTACCGCTGAAGTAGGGAACACCCTATTATGTAGTGTCTTTATATCCCGTTAGATACAATCTGAGAGTCTTCAAGTACAGAGCTAATATGTATCTAGACTAGGCATTTTCGTCAGATGTCCGCATTGTCACTTGCTATCAGGTGAAGAGGCCGTCGATATACACATTGTAGACAACACATACTTCAACAATCCATTTATGGTTGCAACTTCCTTCTTAGGGAAATAATGGGATCCCTAGACTATCTTAACCTAATTTCCTTACATAACTTAGTAACTTACACTGAATTTGAACATGGAAGTCTTTAGTATCCTGTCCCATTGGATTAGAAGCGGTGCATCTATAAATACCCGCGTGGCTCTTTTCAACTGATGTTATCTTTACTTTGCCACCTTCCAGAACAACATCGTAGGGCATATGACCTGAGTCACCTTCAAGAGATTCGTACTCCCAAGTAATCACTGGTGCTGGTTTCCCTTTAGAGATTCTGAAAAAGAAATGTTTATATTTTTTTTGTCCTAATTTCTGACACGATTTCAACTTTGAGTATTTTCTGCAGATAGTTTTAAGATGCTGATATTGTATAAACCATTCTTAGGATGACATTTGAGTATGTGAAAAACTATATACCTAAAGTTCTGGTCTTTAAAGGAAATCCTGAATATGGAATTTACCCGAAAAAAGACAAGAAGTACCAAACATAGAGTAAAAATCAAATATATAAGACGAACAATAAAAGCTTTAGTCGCCTTTCAGTATAGTCTAAAACACAAGTAGTGGTGGACCGGACTTTGTATTTAATGAAATTATGCTTCATAAATAGCAGTGATTGCTCAGTGGCATTGGCTATGGACTGCCACGCAGCAGGTCCATGGTTCGAATCCCGCCGCGGGCTTGAGCTTCACCGCATGGTGGAAGGGCATTTTGCTGGCCAGCGATCATCCTCAAATAGAAAAACTGTCGCCAAGCACCTAACGGTGAGTCCTTGAGAGCCAGTAATTCTAGGTTAAACTTGTTAACGCCTTCGACCACATCATCACTTACCATCAGGTGAGATTGGGGTCAAAGGCTTAGCTGTTAGCAAATAAAAAAAATGAAAGGCACTTCTAAATATACTTTTTGACACAAACTACAGGCAGGTTTCTTGGGTTAGTCATTATACTTGATTAACTTTGAACTTGAATGTTTTTCATTTTCCGTTCGAACTCGTCGTTAGGTGCTTAGCAACAGAGTTTCTACTTGAGCGTGGTAGGTAGCCAGATAGGTTTTTGCCTGTATTGCATAGTGGAAGATGCGATATAGCACCTGATACATTCTAATCATCTGATCTAAAAATCTAGGACCTCAAGATAAGGACAAACTCAAATGTTACTGAACCAACAAAGCAAAAGCAATAAATAAACTACACAAAACCATCGAACTTACTTTTGTTATTTGCTAAATAAAAATATTGTGTTACCTGCATACAAATGCGGCCCGATCTCCTGGCTTCAATGTGATCTGGGTTTCGTGGTCGTCAATTTCGGGTGCCTCTTCATGAAAATGAAAAATATTTATGTATTTGTCAGTCAGTTTGATAAAGCGCTCGTAGCGAAGTTTACTTAGCTGTTTGTAACCGATCAGCAAAGTTAAGCAACGTCGCCTGCGGTTATGTCATTGGATGGGTAACCGCTAGTGACATTTTTCCGTGCTTTGGAGGGCACGTTAAGCCGTCGGTCCCGGTTGTCGTCTTAAGATGGCAGTCGTTATAGCATGGTGGTAGGGCATTTTGCGAATGCCCGCCTGGCTAGCTACCACCCTCAAGTAGAAAATCTGTCGCCAAGCACCTAACGGTGTGTTCCGGCAGCTATCCTTGAGAGCCAGTACTTCTAGGTTAGCCTGAACAACATCTTCGACCACATCATCACTTACCATCAGGTAAGATAGTGGTTAAAGGCTAACCTATCAGTCATAAAAAAAAAAAAAAAAAAATTACTACTGAGCGCTTCCGTGCTTCGGAGGGCACGTTAAGCCGTCGGTCCCGGTTGTTGTCTAAGGATGGCAGTCGTTATAGCATGGTGGTAGGGCATTTTAAGAATGCCCGCCTGGCTAGCTACCACCCTCAAGTAGAAAATCTGCCGCCAAGCACCTAATGGTGTGTTCCGGCAGCTGTCCTTGAGAGCCAGTACATCTAGGTTAGCCGGAACAACATCTTCGACCACATCATTACTTACCAACAGGTGAGATAGTGGTCAAAGGCTAACCTAGAAGTACTGGCTCTCAAGGACAGCTTCCGGAACACACCATTAGGTGCCTGGCGGCAAGTTATATTTGATTGCACCCCACCCCTCCCCCCATATCTTCATGCGGGAGTCGTAATAAGCGGCGTAGGGGAAAAGACCAGATGTTTGTAGCAGCGCCTTCAGAAGAGCTGCCATCGCTATTAAGCGTGGGGATTATGATAAACCCCTTTAAAGGGGAAAGTATCTGTAGTGCATGATCTGGCTGATACACAGTGCAGTTTAATTTAATCATAATATTTATACAGGATGTAATCTTTAATATTGCCAAGGAAATATTATCCAAATAGTTGATATTTATATAATTTATTTAACTTGTCGGGTTTAATTAACAAAATACTACGAACTATATAAATAACACTACAGCAACTACAATAATAGCATTTAGACAACCTACAAGCAATATATAACACACATATATAAAATAACTGACGATGTGACAGTGGAGTGATGTGAAAGCAATCATGAACAGAAAAATATTTATACAATAGGCCTATTTGGCCTTGCAAGTATGTAACTTTCATATGAAGCGAATAGCAAAGAAAATTTAAAATAACATACAATTTACACGATACTTAAAATTTACATATTTTTGCTATGGGTACCTTTGCACCCGGTGCGGTCAGGGGTAGGTTATTTAGGTATTTTTTGTTTAATATAAATTTAATTTGACTATGAATTTTGTAATCTAATCATTGTAAATTTATATTGACTTTATATTTGCTTTAGTAGGTAAAAACTCTTTGGTTTGTTTTTGTATGAAACAAACTACAATCTCCTTGGTGAGTAATGTGGAAAAAAATACAATTTCTAGCGTTGTAATTTTTGCATTAGCTACTAAGCGAATATACTTACAAAATTATAACGAAATAAAAAAATCCCGCTCATTTCAAATTATTCCTTTCATTGTATATACGAGTATATATATACAGGGTTATTGGTAAAATGCTAACAACCTCTTAGGGTTGACTTCTGCTAGTCCTATGAAACATTTTGAAATGTATTTTTTTGTTTTGAAAAAAAAAAAAACTGTTTTAATGTCTATTCCGCGCCTAGAGCGCCTGCCGCGCCAACACTGGACCGTGCCGTGGTAATTTTAAATAGATTTTTGTATATCTACATCGAGGAAGGTAATAAAAATATGTAATAATACATTACAGGCACAAGAGATTTTTCACATCAGGTGGCCCTCGTGCTTATTCAGTCAAAAACATATAAAAAAATACAAAAATATATATATATATTTTTTGTTTTAACACAAACAAATATTTCTCTCAAATTATTTCTTAGGACTAGCAGAAGTCAACCCTAAGAGGTTGTTAGCATTTTACCAATAACCCTGTATATATATAATAAAAAGCACACACTGCCAAGTACTTTCTAAAATTACTAATTACGAACTGGCTGGAACTAACTCAGACTAGCGTGATATTAACTGAAAAGCTTTCGACCAGTTTCGAGCTTTACCTACAAAACCAGACTAGTGTGTAAAATGCACTACCCTACGCACTACCACAATTTTGTGAAGCTAAGGGTCTGTTTCAGAATGTTCGAGTAAGTTCCGGTTATACTACTCAGAACATATTTAATAAATAAAACACTATTTTTGCGTTTCACAGTCATCGATTTAGCCTATCCATCGGTTAAAACTTGAAACGCGCTGCATGTCAACTGTCACTTTAATCATTCAATTATTTTATGTTCTGGATAGTATAACCGGAACTTAGTCGAACATTCTGAAACACACCCTTAGCCTCGTAACAGGATTTGAACCTACAACCACCTGAACGATAGCCATTTTCTATAACTATTAAGGCTAGATTTTGACCACAATCTTAATTTATATTAAGTGATGACGTGGTCGCAGATGGTGAACAGGTCTGATTTAGAATAGCCGATTCAATACTTATAACTAAATATCTTACCGACTCCGGATATGTCTATTGCGGCAGTTAGCGTCCTTGATTCCACCTCATTATTAACTCTACATTCATAAGTTCCAATGTCTTCAAAACCCATGTTCTTGATAACCAATGCATTGTCTTGAATATGCACTCTTGGGTTCGTGTATGTATCTATAAGAGTTTCGTTGAAGTACCATTTTACAGTTGCTTCTGGATATGCGTTCACTTGACAGTTGAGGTAATATTCATTCCCGTATTCAACGGATGCATCTGCAAGACAATAATAATTAAGCTTTAATAATTTCGAAGCAGTGATGGCTCAGTGGCATTGGCTATGGACTGCCGCGCAGCAGGTACATGTTTTGAATCCCGCCGCGGGCTTGAGCTTCACCGCATGGTAGCATTTGCGAATGCCCGCCTGGCTAGCGACCAGCCAGTAGAAAATCTGTCAAGAACCTGTGTGTTCCGGCAGCAGTTTTTGAGAGTCATTGAAATTACAGGCACATGAGACTTAACAAAACTATGTCTCAAGGTGACGGGCGCAGTGCAATTCGTGACTTGTGACGAAATGCATCTGTTATAGGCAGAGTTTAGTCCGCTTAATATCAGGTGGGCAGTTCGAGCTTGTTCCGACACATAAAATTAAAAAAAAAGTTTTAATACCAGGAAAACTTGGGACAAGTGCCAAAAATAAATATCAATTATATATATTCTTAAGTCTCTCGCATCATCGAGCGGTTTTGAAACACACATTTTGAAACTATTTGCCGCTAGTTTGAATTTGCAGCACCTCAATAGACAAGCGAGGCGAGCGCTGAAGCCCCCTACCATTCCCAAATAACCTCAGGTGTGAGACTATTTGAGACGGCTATATTTTTCTCCAGTTTTCTATGGTATTTTACTATTGACTCTAATCGCACTGTCCTAGCAAAATACTTGATGGGGTGCAGAAAGCGCATCAAATGAAGATCTGATAAAATATAATTAGAGTACTGCCGCAAAGATAATTGAAATTAAATAATTACCTCTTTGATTTTTCATAATATTGAGGAACTCAGAATGCTTGTTCTATGAACATATGTATGACGTAGTCTTTTCTCAGAATAATAGTTTCTTTATATAACAAATTATTGGAGTCCAAATGTTATGCCCAAGGCGGCATATTGAGAAATAAAGAAGGGTAGCGACATCATACCGAAAGTTAAGTGTTTGAAAAAATACTTCTTTCGATCAGATGAAGTTTAGTAGTCTGGTGGATGGCCGCGCACCGTGCCGTATGACGGTTAAAGTAATACAATTGGAGCACGAAATTTCGGCTAGAAATGCCGTGTCCAGGTGGCCGAGGAGGTTTAGGCATCCGACGCCTTTGGCATATAATTTTGTACTTACTCCAATAATTTGTTAAATATATTTTCGCTTAGCACGCGGTAGTGCTTGTAATCATATTTAGAAATAATAGTTTCTTTATTTGTCTGAGTCTTTAATTCTTTATTATTAACCGAACAAGCGCGATACGCGAGCGCAGCCTCTCCGTTTCAACTTGAACAAAAATGCTCTCGTATTTACGGATGTTCAGCTGTTTTCCTCTATTGGTCGTATTTCTCAACCGATTCTAGTGAAATTTTGTGAGCAGTTTCGATAATTATATAAGACATTTTCGTAGAATCAGTTTGTTTTTTATATTTCGATCGCGAGCTCTTCAGCGCACAGACTACAAGTTAGTTAAACAATAATTGAATAAACCTTACCTGCAGGTTGATAGATTACTTCGAAAGTAAATGTTCTGTTGACATAGACCTCGACACCTCTGTAAGTCCTTGCTTCAGAGTTTGCTGCGTTACATACAATTGTGAAATTTCTGGTCACGTTAGCAACTGTCACGTATGATATGTATATTGATGGTATTTCAAGTAACACAGTCTGAAATGAAACGGTCCTTTCCTCAAAAAATATAGTAGGTATTATAACAATGAAGTAATGATGGCCGAGCGGTTATAGCTATGGACTGCGGTGCCGTAGGTCCATGGTTCGATGATCGATCCCCGCCACCGGCTAGAGCTTCAATGAACTGGTGGAAGAGGATAATCTGTCGCCAAGCTCCTAAAAGTGTGTTCCAACAGCAGTCCTTGAAAGTCAGTAAAACAGGCACAAGAGATAGAACAACTGTATCTCTCAGGGTGGCGGGCGCAGTGCACGTAACGAATCGCTTGTAACGAATTGCATCTGTCATAGGCAGAGGTTAGTCCGCTTAACATCAGGTGGGCCTCGTAATTGTTCCATCACAATCAAATAAAAAAAAATACATAAGAACATTCAAATATATTTATGAATGTGATTTTGTGTATCTCTTTTTGAAATTGTTTTGTATGTAGACTTAAGTATACCTATAGCTAGGAGCTAGGTGTTCATATCAAGTTCCGCGGCTGCGCCCGCGCCTTGTTGTTGTAATTAACCCAGTGCGCACCTAGCCTGTGGTTTGATTGGTTGTGTCCCCGCGTCCGTTCCCTTAAGCCTGCACCGAGGCAATTGTGAAATACTTACGTTCGTTTGATCCCTTGCTGTATCTTAATTTTGAGTTTTGCAATTAATATATATGATATTAAGGGTGAACTGGCCGGCCCGTTCTCCATACAAACGTGATAGGGTGATCACTCCCTTATTTGAGAATTTAGGTCGAAAATAAAGCATAATACCGATTGATCTCGTCATTATCTAGGCTTGTATGATGCCGAAATTTTAATAAGATAATAAATTTGAGAGTTATGGGCTTCGAAACATTTTCATACAACATTTTCGAGGCTCATAACTTTCAAATTAATTATCTTATTAAAATTTCGGCATCATACAAGCCTAGATAATGACGAGATCAATCGGTATTATGGTTAATTCTGGACCTAAAACCTCAAATAAGGGAGTGATCACCCTACGGTGTTTGCATGGAGAAGCGATCGGCTAGTTCAACCTTAAAGAATGCATTCCATAAATCATACACTATAGAAATACGATTACTTAAAGTTTCCTCGATATAAAAAAAAACAAGTTTTATCTAAACAATTAAATAAACCCTTAGTACGGCTTAACCCTTAATTCGAGTCTGCAGTATACTTCCCGTTGATTAAAAAAAATCTACATAGAAAATTTGACCGTACCGTATGACCTACATAGAAAATTTCTGCCTTGAATTCAAGGTGTATAATTGCATTCTAAACTATCTAACTACGTTGTCAAAAATCGGCAACTCACTCACATCGACGGGACACGAGCAGCCACCAGCGAGATGGCGGGGAGACGAGACGCGCTGCTAGGGCTCTCAGTAAGTTTCATTTTATTAATTGTTTTACAGCGTATTTTGATGTAATATCATTGAAAACTACAGATAATATACCCAAGAAGCTATTTATAATGTTTTGATGGTCTCACTGAGTTTTTTTTTATTTTCTACGACACCCAAAACTTGTTTGTCCAGTATGCTTCCCGTCATCGAATTACTAGTAAAATAACTGCTAAATAGTATGTCCTGTATTCTTCCCCTTGTCAATGTAGTAGAAAACTAAATGTAAAATCGTATGTCCAGTATTCTTCCCGTTGTCAGTTTATTAGAATATTAGTTTTCGTTATTTCTTTTAATACTATTTTAGGGATCCACGGATAAAATATTGTACATTACTATTTTTTCTTTTTCAGAATTTCAAGTCTAGAGGATAACGCATAGTAGCATTGGTGCCGCCTGAAAATGCTCCTTCTGATATGGATACTGGCTCTGAACCTGAAAATGAAGAGGAAATTGCTAGAACTGAAATGTTCTCCTCCTCATCATGCCCTTCCATCGATTCAGGCATACAGCGTATGAACATTTTAGACGACTTCGAAAATGATTCACAAAATAATAGTTCAACCGACAGCAATCAGACTAACTTTGAAGATGATACTTTCGTGGAGACAGAAAATGTTCAAACAGAGGATAATTCCAGCGTCAGTGGTAGCGAGAACAACCCTGTGCTAGAGGTCGAAAAAAACTTCAATTATGAGGGTCCTCCGTTGACCCCTGTTATTAACAACGTGGTACAACCGACTGGTGAAATAAATTATAATGCTATACCAAGTTTGGCTTCTTTATTATCGGTTCCGTCATCAGATGCTTCGACTGTTGTTAGTCCATCAACATCGTGAATAACCAGGCGTAAAAGAAAAGTACCAATACGAGCTGTGCCAAATGTCCAAGCAAAACAAAGAAAAACACTTAATGTGAGCTACAAATGGAAAAAAGGACAATTCAGACATAAGGCTGACATTCCTTCAAACGACTACGTGTTTGATTTACCGGATACTAACGCTCCATTGGACTTTTTTCATCGGTTCTTCTCCCCAGATATACTCGTTGATATCGTGGACTTAAGAAGACCTTAGAACTTGTACTCAACCTAAAGAACGGGCAAATGTATACAAATAACCATCGAGGAGTTGAAAGACTTTCTAACGACTCTTCTAATCATGGGTATAGTGTACATGCCTTCCTATCTAGACTATTGGTCTACAGAATTCAGATATGCTCAAGTGGCTGACGTCATGCCATTGAAACAGTTTGAGCTGATTCGGCGCAACATTCACTTTGTGGACAACGCCATTTCGGATGAAGATAGATATTGCAAAATACGACCATTAATTAAATAAATTTGGAGAAACTGCCTCGCAACGGAAGAAGAGACAAAGTATAGCATCGATGAGATGACAATACCGTATAAGGGTACTAAAGCAGGAAACCGGAGACAGTATAACCCCATGAAACCTAACAAATAGGGATTCAAGAACGTAGTACGCGCTGGTGCATCTGGAATCGTCTATGATTTTCTATTGTACGGCGGCGATGACACTTTCCGGTATATCAATTTTAGTGAGGAGGAAGAGCAGATGGCACTAGGTGCTAAATTGGTATTTAGCACCTAGTGCCATGCCAGCAAGACAATTCAGACTCCAGGATGTGTTGTTTATTTCGATAACTATTTACTTGATCTGGTGTCTACGTGACATAGAGGGATTTTAAGTCTCGGAACTATAAGGCAGAACAGATTGAAAGGTTTCAGCAGAGGACTGTTAAGTGACAAAGAAGTAAAGAAAAGAGGCAGAGGTTCTTTTAGTCAAGTCGTAGATAACGATAAAAAGATCGCTATTGTCAAATGGTACGACAATAAAGTTGTGACTTTAGTCTGTTCGTATGCAGATGCTTACCCAGTTCAAGAAGCAAGAGATGGAGCAAAGAACATAAAAAAAACTTGGTGTCACGTGTCCACAGTTAGTTAGACACTACAATTAACATATGGGAGGTTGATCTATGCGACATGCTGATAGCTCTCTACAGAACATCTTTCAAGAGCCGTCGTTGGTACATGAACATCTTTGGCCAAATGTTAGATATATCGGTTAACAACGCTTGGCTGCTCTACAGGAGAAAATGCAACATGAAGAGCCTGAAAAACATAAGTATGAAAAAGTTTAGACAGAGGTTGGCAGTCGAATTGAGGCAAAAAGGAAGATCGGTTGAAACAGAACCACCCAGCCCTGTACCGAAAAAAGCGCTGATCCAAAACCCAAGAGCACCGAGGCCCCTAGTTTCTGTGCGTTATGATGGGTACAACCACTGGCCTGAATATACGACATATGGACGTTGTAAGTTCTGCAAGAAGAATAAAACGAACACGCATTGCTCCAAATGCAAGCAGAGGTTGTGCTTGGTGGCCAAAAGAAATTGCTTTTATAGTTTTCACAATAAGTAAGCAGGTAGGTAAGCTAGCGATTAAAAAACGATAAAAGATTTTATCAACATTGATATTTTTGATACTTATTCTTAAAAACTATAAGGCTGATTATTTTATAAGCTAAGTGTTGATTATTATGAAGACTTTTAGATAAATACATATTATGTTCAAAACATAAGTGAGATTTTTACTATTTTTACGAGTTACTATTAGTATTGTAAGCGTAAACCAATGTAACTATGAGACTAATATACCAAAATATAATAAATATTTCCTACAGAATCACTAGTTTCTCTTATTCTTTCTCTTTGACAGTGGGAAGTATACTGCACATGTTGGAGTGAATCAATTTCTTATGAACTTGATAATGTCCAGTATAATGGACGTAGGTTTTTCAGGAAACTGAAAGAGACTGATTTTTTAAGGTATTTTTTTGGGTCCCATACAAGCTAACAACCGAAATCTATAAGTATTTTACAAATTTAATTAAGAGGCCTTTTACATTGTGCAGCCTTCTCACTCGCACTTTTAAAGATAATTTCAAATAGCAACAATATGGTTTATATTTTTTAAAATGTGGTCAATCATTATTTCGCTGCATGCAACTATAGATGTTCTCTACTAATTATCATTTTGATATCTGTAATGGGGGATCCAAACCGCGTAATTTCGTTATTTTAAATTTTGGGCCTCTAATTCTAATTGGACTCAACATGTAACAAAGTAAAAATATGTTGAGAACATCTATAGTTGCATGCAGCGAAATAATGATTGACCACATTTTAAAAAATATAAACCATATTGTTGCTATTTGAAATTATCTTTAAAAGTGCGAGTGAGAGGGCTGCAAAATGTAAAAGGCCTCTTAAAAATAAAATCTGTCGAATTAAGGGTTACACACTTCACGGAAAGTCATCAGTTTTTGAATAATAAAAAAACAACATATTTTCTAAAACGTGAACACATTACATTTTTCAAATAGGTATTTGATTTTATTATACGAAGGAAATAGCTAAATTCACGCAAGTTCCGCCCATTTTAGCCAGAGCCGCGATGCTTTGTCCCTGTCCCCTTTTAGTACAGCTTCGGTCGTCGGACGGGGACGGATGTTGGCGTCGTGACTTACTCACGCACACATACGCTAATACCGAAGAAGCTCGGTGCGCTCATACATAACAGAAATTTACCTCGGAAGGATACTGATTTCCATTGCCTTCGTCCTCCCAGCTTATATTAGGTTTTGGGAATCCAGTCACTTTGCACGCAAGAGTCAAATCCGTGCCGAATTCGACCAAACCCAATTTTTCATCTAATATTTCAGTCTCTGGCTTGGCATAAGGTACATTTTGTTCGTTGACTGTAATAAGAAACATTTAAACTATACGACCATCCGTAGTTACTGATATCCTGTCTAATCATGAAAACATGACAAAGTCAAAGAGATATTATTAGCTACACGTTTGATAATTATATGATTTTGTGTCAGTATCACAAACAAGACTGAAATTAAACGTTCACGGTGTACGTCTAAATTTGAATAGAATATAATAAATAGGCAAAATATAAGCAAATATTTTTTTAACCAAATTATGGAACCGCCTTCAACACTCAAATTTGTGAAATTACTTGTTGAAGTCGGTACCATGATGGTTCAAAAGTACCTATAATCACAATACAGTGCGCATGGTACCGATTTCGACAAGTTATGTCACACATTCGAGTGTTGAAGTCAGTTCCATGTTTTGTAAAATATTTTTTTCATCCTTTTTAAGCGACCCTTGCTACTAATGGGATCGATTTTCATTGACTATATATCATCGAGATAGGAAAATACTTTTCAGTTATTGGAGTTTAACTCAAAAACGGCTAGACCAATTTTGACGAAATTTAAATGGGACCAAACGGCAAGCATCAGCTTTCAAATAAAAAAGAATTATCAAAATTGGTTCACTCAGTCAAAAGTTCTGAGTATGTCCTCCTTTTTGGAAGTCGGTCAAAAAAGGTAGAATACTCGCATATTATAAATCTTAGCAAGATTCTAGTTCCTAAACTTTAGTTGTTTCTACTATGATGTTACGGCTTTCAACGGAATTTTATGGGAGAACGATTATATAACCTTCAAATATATAACTTCATGATGACCAAGTCGTAGTGACAACGTAGTCCCGCACAGGTCGATGGCCGTAATCCTGTCGCAGGCTTGAGCTTTACCACAGGGTGGTAGGTACGTGCCTGGCCAGCCCTGAATAGCCCGTCAGTAGAAAATTTGTCGCCAAGCACATAACAAAGTATTAAAGCAGCTGCTTTTGAGAACCAATACCCACTCTAGGTTTACCCTTGTTAATATATTTAGATTGTGGTCAAAGGCTACCACCCATTATCTACTTTTTTGAAATATAAGTCTACAGGTTTCCTTTTGGACAAGCTTCTTTAGTCTTAGACAACAGTAATACCATTGTCGTTGCCTATCTCAGAAAAATAAACAGATAAGTTCTTACCTGCCATTTGTGGAGATAAAAGTGTAGAAGCACCTTTGATCTCGTGATTAGAAGAAGTTTCTTCTCCTATTATCTGGAAATTAGCATAATACATAAAAAAACATACATTAAGGAGTAAAAGGAAATAATGTGTTTTGTACGTAAATTTTCAATTTTTACACCACTAGCTCGAAAATGTTTCTTTACGTGGCATAAAAATCTATTCTAAATTAAGCTTACAGCTCAATGGGCTTAGCCGGGCAATAATGTTCTAGGTACAATGTAGGTCAATCATTACTAAAAACGTTTATCAGTGAGAACACATAAAAGGTCTTTCTTATTCAAAAATAGAATATAAATAATACTTGTATTCCCCAACTGGGTAGAAGTGTCAAAAAAGTTCAACAGTTATATTTTGGTGCGATGTGATTGGAGTGCCTAATTTCATCTACCAAGCACTTTTCTAGACTGCGGCGTACTACTTTTTTTATAGTGGTTCATCGAAGTGACTTCACCTCGCTTGATGGAGAGTGAAGATAGAATCAAGAAAAAGACCATTAATCAAAGTCAAAGTCAAGTCACAATCGAAATCATTTATTCAATTTAGGCGTCTACGACGCTCTTATGAAGAATATTCTACATTGTACTGCCATGCAGCCCTAAGCTACGCAAATTGTTATGCTGTTATGCTACTGTTTTACGCCCCGCTTGAAAGACACAGGGTAATAGCTACAAATCAAACTCTCAAACCCAATAACTCTCAGAACCGGGGATTAAACCCTGGGCTTCAAGACACTCTGTGCCTCCCCAACTGACAAACTCTCTCCACGCAACAACTTGCAATTGAAAACATTCAACAACTCCTTTTTGGAAGTAATTAAAAAGTCCTCACCCAAAACTGAAACTTTTTCCCGAGCTCGATGAAAACACTCGATACATAGGAACCAGAAGGAATCTGCTTTAAAAACAGTATTTGTTTCACGCTGTCTCCATAGTTCAACCATTCCACGGACCGGAGTTTTATTGAACTGTCCACGTTTATTAATAAGTAATTTGTGTATCCTGAAAAATCATAACTGTATTAGTGCCAAGCGGATTATGGCAAATCCCCTAAAGCGGGAGCCCTTATTCAACGGTGGACGTTCCGGTTGATGTGATGTTCATTTGTTAGGTATTCAGCCAAACTAACACAAATTCTGTGAAAATTTTAACTGGCTACCTCTTACTTTTCCAAAGATTCAGCATTTTATATGTCGGAGAGACGGACGCGTCTTTGCATCCGTTTGTCTGACCTTTAAGGGGGCGATTTAGATCAATTAGGAGCTTTAAAGCTAGAAGCTTAGAGCTAAAGGAGAATAAAACAATACATGAAATTAATAAAATTCAATTTTAATGCGCACTGCACGTGGTAGCTACGACCTTTTGTTTGCCAGAAATGCGCGAGAAAATAATACCTTAAAATCAATCATATAGTTAAGGCCAAGTCACCTTTCAAACAAAAGACCTAATCAGAATCGGATCATCTCTTTGAGAGCTATGCCAAAGACGGACACACTGATATAGATGTTAAACTTATGACTCTCCTCTGTTCGCGTCAGGGCTTATAAATGGCTTATAGAAGCAGCTGAAAATTACACGTTAGTTTAAACATACCTGCTATAGGCCGTGAAGCCGTTTCTTTGATACTTCTTGGGCTTCTTGTGGAGAAACCAAAGTCGAAAGGTACATGGTTTCTTACGTAGATAGTAACACGTGTCATCCCCTGTCCTCGAACATTGATCGTGTAGCTGCCAGCCATGACAGGACTTATAGGGAGCACCTAAAGTAATTACAGATAGTTTTACTTATAGCAGTATCAGCGTCCTCGTTCTGCTTAAATGCACGAAGCTCATCATTCCGAAACATTAGTTCTAATGACTAGATTGTCCAGTAATGTCACTAGCTACGTTGCCCCTTACACCTAAACTGTTTGTATACTACTTCTTTGAGGCAGAATATTTGACACTGCGGTGGTATCCCGCCAAGAGGGCCTTGCAGAAAAGACCTGCCACCTAGTAAATCCTCAAGAAGGCCTAGATCCTTGACTTGGCCTTCACCTGCCTTTATTTAGGATATCTGTTCGGCGCTGATTGTTTATTTAGCAAATGGACTCATGTAGTAGAACCCCGACCAACAAAATATAAATTAAAACTAAAAAAAAATTGAAAACACTTTAATTTTGGGCGAGAATTGAACGCGCTTCTCCGTGTTATACGGTCAACTGCTTCACCACCGAAGCAGTGGAAGGAGGTGAGCTGTAATTCATATTAGAGAAATAATAGAAATAAATTATATTAATTTAATATTAATATGATGTTGGTCGAGGTTCTACTCCATGAGTCCATTTGCCAATATTTTACACGACAAGTATGTTTTAAAAGAGACGGGACTTAGCCAAAGGAGAACTAACATTAAGAATTTTAAATAGCAATCCGCCTTTGCCATCTAAAAAATGTGGAACTCAGCTATCATGAGCTGTCATATTATCGTGTTATTTGTTGAGTGAATATGCGTGTTATATTGAGATAATTTTTGAGGTTGAAAAATTACGAAACCTGGTCAAACTTTATATAGTTCTAAAAAATAAATAAGATTATATTGTTAAGTTTTATTATTGGGAGAAAGCAGCCACAACATCCTTTTATCGATCTGCACTAAATATCATGCCTGGTACTAACATTGTAATTTTTGCATGTCAGCTAAGGTAAGATTACAAAAAACTTCCGTCTTCTTAAGACGGTTAAATAATAGGGACGAAAGGACGAACTTTAGCTATAACTCACTCACTACGATAGTTCAATTAGCAGAGTTTGTCCCGGCTACAGGGAGCGAAGATCTCTGCTTTGGATCACGCTCGTAGTTAATTTGTTTTCCTTTCGTTGTATCTTTGTTATCATGACTGGAATTTATCAGTGTATCATAAGTGCACTGATGAATACCAGTCATAGCAGTCAAACGCTCTGTCATCTTTTCCAGAGGGTGTAGGATTACTACTTATGGGATAGTTTAGGAGACGTTGGTGAAAACGGGCATAGGTGACTGAACTGAACTCAGAACTACATACTTAGATAAAGCACATTCCTAGGTCATATTGTTTCGAACAGAGCTTTCCAGTGGGAAAGCAGGTATATTATATATTAAAGCTTATATACCTCATAGCATATGGTAAATCGGAAATATTTTATAATTTACGTACCAATGAATTTCCTGTTGCTGTAATTGTCATCACTCTAGTCTGGATGTTTGATCTTAGAATTTCAACTACAGGGGAGCTTCCTGAGACCGCTATCATAAAATCGGTTGTGAAAGAATTTGCTTCGAACTGAAATAAAATTGAAATAAATAATAATACAAAATAACTACGTTTTGTTATTGTAATTTTTTTCTTTTGATGTTGTGTTGTGGATGTTATATTTTGGTTGTGCAAGTAAAGTAATCAAATTATCGTATGTACTGTCCTAAGACATGGATATGTATGTGTATAGTACAAAACATGGAATAATAGAACAAATACTATAGTAATAGTACGAAATCGTGGGAATGCGTCAAAAACATAACAGTCAAATTGGTAACGAACGTCAGAAAACGTATGATATTGTTACTAGAGTTCCGTGGGACGAAAACGTAATTGCGAAACTTTGGCATTTAGAAACTTCTGCACAAATTTTATATTCTTTATGATATGTATATTGACTGAATTACGTAATCAAATTCAATAGCAATAAAACTGTTAATAGAAATACTACTATAATGAGTACTTCAACTATTATTAGAATTATCCCTGGAACTTTTTAATATTACTGGACTAGTTCATGTTCACTTACATTCGACCGCTTTGAAGTTTAGCTATAGTAGTAGTAGTAGAATTACTTACAGAAAGTTGTTTAAATCCTGTAAATGCTTCGTAAGTGGTTATGTAGCTCCAATCAGTGTTAATTATATCCTTCATGTATCTGAACGCCTGGAAAACATAATAGAATAGGTACATAATATAATAGAGGTTTCTGCCTTATCGACTCAAATCGGTAGACCTCTACAAACTTTTATATTATTTTTTGAAGAGGCGAGAAGGACTATCTTCCCTCCTAATGGTAAGAGATCACGCCTGTCTATAACAGATGCAGTGTCAGCATTCTCTTTTTAGCGATCTATAGGGGAGGCCTCCGTGAAAGTGTAGTTAGTGAACGCCAGCCTATCTAGCTGCTACCCAAAAAAGACATATATAAAATCGGCCACCAAGTACATATCTGTATTCCGGCAACTGCCCTTGGAAGCCAGTTCCCATTATATGTTTTTTTATGACTGATAGGTTAGCCTTTGACCACTATCTCACCTGATGGTAAGTGATGATGTGGTCGAAGATGTTGTTCAGGCTAACCTAGAAATACTGGCTCTCAAGGATAGCTGCCGAAACATACCGTTAGGTGCTTGGTGACAGATTTTCTACTTGAGGGTGGTAGCTAGCCAGGCGGGAATTCGCAAAATGCCCTACCACCATGCTATAACGACTGCCATCCTTAGACAACAACCGGGATCAACGGCTTAACGTGCCCTCCGAAGCACGGAAACGCTCAGTAGTAACTACTAGTAGTAACTACTAGCGGTCACCCATCCAACTCATGAACCGCGCACGACGTTGCTTAACTTTGCTGATCGCTTGAGAACAGTTAAGTAAACTTCGCTACGAGCGCTTCAAAAGTCAAAAATAACCACCTTCAACCGCATTATCATTTCCAATCAGGTAAGATTGTGGTCAACAACAAACTCGCGGATAGCCGATGCACGCAATTCCTATAGCCGTACATTGTGTTTTTTTTATCACCTGATGTTAATCGGACTAACCTCTGCCTATAACAGAATGCATTTCGTCACAAGTCACGAATTGCACTGCACCCGTCACCTTGAGACATAGTTTGTTAAGTCTCATGTGCCTGTAATTTCAGTTTCAATGTCAATGATGATGAAATTTAAAAGCTTTATGTTTAACAGTGGACGGCTTCTGACTGAATATAATTATTGCATGGTATCGGGGCATTTTGCGAATGCCCGGTCTAGTTATAAAATGTGTCGGCAAGCACCAAACGATGTGTTCCGGCAGCAGTCCTTAAGAGCCAGAAAAATTACAGGCACATGGTCCCATATGCCTGTAATTTTTCTAACTCTCAAACTTAACAACAGTGCGTCTCAACGTGACGGGCACAGTACAAATCGTCGTTAACGATATGCATCTGTTATAGGCAGAGGTTAGTCCGCTTAACATCAGGTGGGCCTCGTGCTTGTTACGTCACAATTGTTTTTTTTACTTAATCTGTCTATGAAAGACAATAGTCGAATAGGCCGACTAAGGATCTCTGAATTCTTGTCTTTGGTCAAGAAATTTGTCTTAGTAAGATATCTCTTAGTTTTTTTCTGTAAATCTGTCTGGAAGCCCTTGAATACTATGCCGTTTTAGACGACAAAATTTGAGGCTTCCCGATCCTTGCAGTTGAGCTGCCAGTACATTTATGTGTCAGTTCAGTTTAGACTGAAAGCTTTTGCTGTAGGTTTCCACTGCTTTACTGTTTTCAGTTTGATGTCCACTTCACAATAACATAAAAAAATCAAAACATGATTGTTTAACAACTATTTTGATTAAAGTTTTATACGTGAATAACATGGTACCTGTCTTCTCAAGTCATGGATGGTGTCAAATAGGAAGACAGCCCCGGAGCAGGCTTTAGCCACGTTGTAGTACACCTCGACATCACCGACTTCTCCCGTCAGGCAGGAGCCGCTCAGGAAAATCACTATCTGGAAAAATATTTATAAGTAAATTATAAAAAAACATAGCATCTTGGTCCTCTTGAGAGGTCTTTAACCACTATCTAAGCCACAAGTGGTTGGTAATGGTATAAACAAATCGTAGGGAATTGTGTCCAGTTTTATAATAAAGTTTGGGAATACATTACATTAAAATGTTCACAGAAAATTCAAGTAGCACGTAAAAAATATCACAGTTTGTGATTACTTAAACGACAACACAGTGTGAGTTGTCCTTCTCGTCACTTGATCATCGTCTTTCTACCCTTATCCCACTTACGTGAGGTCTGTACAATATGTATTCTCTAATAACACAAGGGGCCCAACTCCCAGCTTTTAAAAACTATTATGGAAAACCAACATCATTATTTCCAACTTAAAATATTGATACTAAGATTCGTACCGCGGCTGTCACGAAACAATAATGTTTATATAGCGCTATCTCTATCGCACAAAGGCCTTGATTCAATGCATGCAGCCCGCTCTCACGTTGAAGTTCTAATGTAAGTTTACTATAATGACATGTGGTATTGCAAATTAAAATTGTAAATATTAGGTTAAAATAATACTGAATTAAGAGACGGGAGTTGGCCCCAAGGACATAACTAAAAGCATAATTTATCCGCTAACGAAACACTATATAGACAACACAACACATACAGGTAACTGTAAAAGCTTTGAATTCAGTTTTATGGCCTGCTGTCAACCCTCTTTGTTCGTTGCTCATTTCGTATTCCCTCATACAATCGTTGGTAGTTTACCCACTACTTATAATATAATCATGGTGCGCCCTCGACAAGCACCAACATCCCGCTCACATCGACGTGTGTCGTAGCAATCTCTAACCAACGTTGCTCTAACGACGCCCACTTAGATAGATGGAGCAAATTCAATTTCTGCCGCACAGGCACTTGCTATAAGTTATACCTACGAACACATACTTATATGTAAAACATTGTAGTCTATCTAAAAACATTGGTGACTAATTAGGGGAACTGATATTGGTCTAAAGAAGAATAGGTCCATTGAATGCCAGCTTGAAGGAAATAACAGATACCGAACTTCCGTTTTAGAGAATGACCAGTATCATGTGCTTTATATTATTACTGAGAATTCAGATGCAAGCGAGAACAAATGGAAAATGAATAATATGTTATTATTTATATATGCTAGTCGTAACAAACATTCTGAGTTAAATGTTTTTTTTTTGTTTTTTTTTTTTTGCGTTTTTACGGAATTAGCACGAGGAGCACCTGATGTTAAAAGTCTCTTGTGCCTGTAATTTATTATTTCATCTGTTTTTATTACTTTGCTTTGATAAATATTCAAAACGCTATTAAAAGGGAGCGCGGCGCGGTCTAGTGCTGCCGCGGGCGGGCCCTCTTGGATTGGAGTATAGTAGTAGAGGCATAGCCTTTTACTTAAACCAGAAAATGTAATTAAAGAAGTAAAACATTCTGCTCTAAATGTGAATTCATCTTACGTATTTACAATTCAACGGTAAAAGGTCAAATTTGATTTAAGCCTTTAAGTCATTTTTCTCAGTGTAAAAGTTATGGTATTTTTATTGCTAAATGAAAGCCATAACATTTTAAAATTGTTAAATATATTTTTATTATAATATAATGTAACTAAAATGTATGCATTGCATAATTTTTCCTCTATCTGTGCTATAAGACGTTGCTTCGTACCAAATTTTAAGATTCAGAATCTTGAAATTTGGTACGATGCAACGTTCACTGGAATTGGAGGTTCACCCTGGAGGTTTTGATTCCCTTGCAAGTGTCAAACATTTTTAGCATTAACGGCTGTACTTTTTGATTGCGTGGGCTTAGAAGTTTGATTTTTCTCACAGCTCCGTGGGACAGTAGACCTAAGTATTTGATATGAAATTCTGCTTGGTACCTTCACGCGTTCCTCAGAAAAAGGGTCTTGGCAAACAGACAGACAACAAAGTGATCCTACAAGGGTTCCGATTTTTCTTTTTGAGGTACGGAACTCAAAAAATTTAAGTCGTATATAAAAAAGTTTTAATAAAAAATGCCTTACTTATTTAGATGACAACTATGTCTGTGCCGTCATGTATATTATTCATATATTATTATATTAGTAAAATGTTCATATTTGTTTTACATGTGTTTTTATAAATAGGTAAATTTTAAGATTACTTCCTCACATTTTCTAGTTATATATTTTGCATGCTGTCTTCACCAATAATTACTGTGACATTTATCTAAATTCTACAATGTTTCTTATGATTTCAATGTATTGGTGTAACTGTGTTGGTGATCTTTTAAATAAATAAATAAATGTCTGCCAGGGCATTATTCTGAATGCATCCGTAGAATCTTTCATTAGTTCAATTTACTGATTAGACTTTTTGACTATTGAACGAATTGTATTACAATTTTTAGCGTTTGATTGACCTATTCCTGAGCTTACGCATATACGTACAAATGAAGCCGTACCTTAGATTTACTAGTTCAACTCATGTGAAGTGACGGGTACTACGAGTACCTAGCTACTTTTGAGAATATAAAATACCTTAAAATAAGTGATGAATCTAGTTGTATTTTATTCTAGCGGTATACCTTAAAAACAAAACACTATAAACTATGTACAACACTACAGCTATTACAAAGAAATGCGATCAACAAGTAGTCCAAATGCTCCAATGCTCTTTTTATGCCTGATAGGTTAGCCTTTGACTACTATCTCACCTGATGGTAAGTGATGATGTGGTCGAAGATATTGTTCAGGCTTACCTAGAAGTACTGGCTCTCAAGGACAGCTGCCGGAACACACCTTTAGGTGCTTGGCGACAGGTTATCTACTTGATGGTGGTAGCTAGCCAGGCGGGCATTTGCAAAATGGCCTACCACATTAAAAGTAGTTATTGTGACATAACTGTAATAGTTAGAGACACGAGTATGGCATCGAAGATTTTCTTCATCACTGCTTTATTGTCAATAATTTCCGCACGCGATATATAACGATTTTTTTTTGGTATTTTTTCACACTGTGGGTTGCATTATCGAAGTTTTCATACGGATCCGTGTTTAAAATATTCTATAGCCTATGTTCATCAGGAATATTGTATGATTCTATAATGATGACAGAATTTATCAAATCGGTCCAGTAGTTTTACAACAAAAATATAAGAATACAAATCTTTCCTCGTTATAATATTAGTATAGAGTATAGATATATGTAGTGAATAGATTCAGGCGTTACTTTGCGGAAATCCATATTTAATAATAACAAATATTTTTAAAATATTTTAAGAAAACACCAAATTAATATTTTAATAAAACACGACTGACGAATGACTCTACGAGCGCAAGATCGAGAAAAATTGCTTCGTGTAGAAGCGTTCTTCCGGTTTGGCTGCGTGGCGTTTGTGACGTCACGTCGGCTTAGCAGGAAAATTAGGCGGAATTGTCACTAGATATATTTTTATATTTTTTACGTGTATTAATAAAATATTTTAAAAATATTTGTTATTATTATAGATATATGTATTTTTGAACGGCACTCAAAAGCTTAGTGTCATAATTTTGGTAACGACCCTTCTTATGGATTCTTGTTGGTAGTGTATCCACTACCCTACAGATTATAAATGCGTAGATATGGTAATGAACCCCGTTTGAGTGCCCGATGTACAGCAACGCGGTTCTAAGACATTGACGTGAGCAGTGAGTTGCTATACATCAATTCTTACGGTCGTTCAAATAATAGGATAAGAAACAAATGCACTGTAAGTTTGGTATGCTTAGAAAAATACGGCTAATACCATAAACTTTTTTTTCCAGCGGTATACCTTTAGGTACAAGTGCTCCAACCCAGTACCAGTTGGCAGCGTGCCCAGCATACTGGCAGCATTGCCCCGTTGAATTGCAATGCTTATTCGTTGAGTCAAATAGGTATATATTATACCATATACTATATATATCCAACTATAAGTAATCGAAAATTAGCTATAAATATATTTTTTGTTTAATAAGAGGAACCGTTCATGGTAATTTAAAAAAAACTGAGCTCACATTTTCTTCACTCACTGTATCAGAGGTCGATTGTCACTCGACCAGAATACTGGTCACCATCGGCACCCATCCCCAAGAATTGCAATTACTATTTAGTCTTCCTTATTTAAAAGTATCAATTTTTTTTTTTCTTATATTTTTATTTTAATGTACCAAGTTTATCTATTATGTTTATTTATATTATAAAGAATTATATATCGCATATTTATTAACGTATGTTTTATCTAGTTTAAATATGTTGAGTAGTAATAACTATGATTTATTCATAATGCGCTTTAACCTATACCTCCATCTAAATTAATATGTTTCAATTCAGCCTACGGTTGCCTGGAAGATATTGCTGCCTAGCAATAAGGCCGCCGATTGTACTATTTTTAAGATATTTTTTAAATCTTGTAACTAGTGTTAATAATTTTAAAAGTGCAATAAAGTGTTATTTATCTATCTATCTATCTAAAAGTAACTTAAAGGCAAAATACTACAAACTATGTACCTATATACAACACTACAGCTACTGCAATGAAAGTATTTAGACGAGCTACAAGTAATTCCAGACTCACAAGCAGTTCCAATGCTCCAGCCTACAACCAGTTGGTAGCGTGCCTAGATTAAGATTGGATGATCCAGTACAAAGGTTTATACTAAATAAGAAATAAATATTCGCGTCTAGTCTACTTAAGAACCTTAAGTGTCAGAAGCTGTTTAAAGACTCGGATATCATCCATGCGTCGAGAAATTTAAATATCTCAGACATTTTTTTTTATGTTATTGTGACAGAACAAGCCCGAGGCCCACCTGATATTAAGTGGACTAACCTCTGCCTATAACAGACGCATTTCGTCAACGACGAATTGCACTGTTCCCGTCACACTGAGACGTACAGTTGTTAGGTCTCATTAGCCAGTAATTTTTCTGTCTCTCAAGGGCTGCTGGCGGAACACACTGTTAGGTGCTTGGCGACAGATTTTCTACTTGAGGGTGGTCGCTAACCAGGCGGGCATTCGCAAAATGCCCTTCCACCATGCGGTAAAGCTCAAGCCCGCGGCGGGATTCGAACCATGGACCTGCTGCACGGCATTCCATAGCCAATGCCATTGTGCTATCACTGCTCCAAAATACCTACTTACGAATAACAATATATTGTTATTACTACAAGTTAACAATATAATTATCGTTATTCGTAGTTTCAGACACTTAATAGCGCCAAATGACACTATTCAAAAAGAAATTCAGAGAAGGATACCCAATACGTTCAGAAGTAATGTGTCTCTAAGTAAAATGATGAAAAACCCAGACATATCGACAAAAAAACAGCGGTAACAGAAGTCAAAGGCGACAACAAAAACACTGGAAAGACGATTTTCAAAGATTCGCATGCCCAGAATGGATGAGAATTGTGTACGGTAGGGTGAGTTAAAAGTTTGTAGAGGAAGCCTTTGTTGAATCACAAGCTGGGTGAAAAGCACCGATCGTCAGTAACTATAAAAATCACCTATAGATTGTATTATCAGCAATACAGACTCATTTTATTTTATTTGTTTAATGTTTATTTGCACAAAACAAATGTACAATTGCAGGATTTAATGCTAAAGAACTATCTACCAGTCATCCAGCTGAGGGGTATGAAAACACGTGGTTGGTTGTGGCATCAGGAGTTGAAAAGTGGAGTTATTGTTAAGCAAATAAAAAATCACCTACCTCGCTATGGGTTTCCTTGCACAGTCTTTCTACTGTATTAAAGTTGTTGAAATCCTTCGCGTAGGCATCAGTAAACACGAATATTGTGGATGGTTGCTTGCTAGCTTTTAGTGCAGCTTCCAGACCAGCTAATGCGTTTTCGGGACAGTCGTTTCCCCCGCTAGTAGATATCGATCCCAGGTAAGACGTGAACTCGCGCGCCGACTGAGTTATATATGGAGTTTCCACAACTGAAATAGAACAAATTTTCGATAATAACTAGTTGCCTGTGAGTAATTTATAAATCAAAGGTGCAAAATAGGCCTGTATTTAGAAGCCTTCCATTATAAGGCCCAAATGCTGGAAACAGTCAAGACGAGTGAAGAGTAGGTAAAATAATAGTAACCTTATGACTAATTTTACAATCATTACACTATTTGCAAAATTATATTTACTAAAATTATTTGCCTTACCAGAGTCTTTGAACGACACTAAAATGAAGTTACTGAAATCAGTTTTATTGACGCTATTTACAACTGCATCAATATTAGCTTTTATAGCTGCAATTTCTTCCTTCATTGAACCTGTGGTATCTAGTAGTATAGTAAAACTTCGTGTGCCAAAAGTTGCGTGGATGGACAGCAAGAAAAAGAGTAATTTAAACATTTTGATCAATTTGGTGCAACGGCACAACTCTGACTGAGAGCAAATGCAGTTGCAGCCCGACTCTCTGACTCATTGGTAGAGTTAAGGGGATGGAGTTTCTTCAGAATGCTTCCGACTGTTCAACGTTTATACTTTGAACAAAAGTGAAAGTTTGTATGGATCAATGCTTATTACTCTATCATGCAAAACTTGATAATGAAGCTTGTATTTTTGAAAACTTTGGTGAAAGTCCCGATTTTACAATCACAAGATAAAAAATATGTTAAAACACTAACGGACCAAATTTAGAACAAATTAACTTTTCTTTTAAGCAACCAAAGTTCGTTTTTTTAAGCACAAATCAGGACAAATATCATACAATGTACATTTTGGGATATTTTTTTTATTCCTGTTGTTAGTCTTTGACCACTAGGCACTATCTCACCTGGTGTTAAGTGATGATGTGGTCGAAGATGTTTTCCAGGCTAAACCAGAATTACTGGCTCTCAAAGACAGCTGCCGGAAGGTGTGGGCCGGTCACCCATCCAACTCATGACCGCGGCGGACGTTGCCTAACTTTGCTAGTCTGGTAGTAGGGCATTTTGCGAATGCTCGCCGGGCTACCTTCATGTAGAAAATCTGTCGCCAAACACCTAACACTGTATTCCAGTAGCAGTCCTTGAGATCCAGTTAACAATTATGAATAAAAAAGGCACATGAGACATAACAACTGTATGTGTCAGGGTGACGGGCGCAGTGCAGTTCGTGACTTATGACAAAATGCATCTGTTATAGGCAGAGGACATAAGGTAGCGTGCGGGTTCCATCACTGCACCATAAGGGAAAGACCGATAGCTGAAACTTTTCACGTTAGTGGCTTTGTTGTACCTATATGTGCGATGTAAACAAAAAAATATTATTATATTTTTGTGCTTGAATTAGAAAATACAATAACGAAACGTAGCGACCAAAAATGAGTGATATGGGTACGAAGATGCTCATTTAATATTACCAGAGAAAATATTTTTTTCAATATATATTATTAGTATCTGCATGCCCTTAAGTTAGCAATAAAGTAACACAAAATTCAGATAACATTTGAACTTACATTATGCTAGGAATAGCAAGGGCGTTCTCCTTTACATTGATGTCACCTTTATCACTGTATTCGTCATGTCTATACAATAGTTGATAGTAATAACTACTTTTATAAATAAATATTTTATTCCCAGTCTATATCCAAATATAAAACACATGCATATAAGGATTGCTTTAACATAAGATTCACATAACATAAATATCATTTATTGACATAATAATAATGTGTACAATTTATTTATTCAAATTAGTACCGCATTTACACACGAATTACACTTATGATATATGGATATAATACAATAATAATATATAATTATAAACAGATGTCAAAAATATTAAACTGAAAGTTATAAATAAAAAAAATTCACATTCAATATAAATATACACGTCATATTGCACTGATACTCATATAGACGAAATTGTCTTTTCTATTTCGAAGTAGTCTCACATTATTTTGAAGTCTCCATCAAGATATCTTGCCGTCTAAAGAGATCATACTCAGGTTTTGCTTCGACAAGAGCATTGAACGAAGCAAGGGATCGCGGTATCGGGGAAACTGCGTGTGCTACAGTTCTACACTTCGGCACAGTCAGTAGTTTATGTATCCTGTTTAAGGTTAATTTTGAAGCCTCTGGTCTTCGACGTAGCTTAAAACTGTGTTTCGAAGACCAGATCCTTCTCCAATGTATGACTATAGTTAACAGAAATTATGCCATTATACAACGTTTTTTTTCATATATACATTTATGGATGTTTTGTATGTGTGTGGTGATCTGCGGGGCCAAAATTAGTCAAAACCAGTTTAAATTTTTAATTTTCTTTATGGATGTTTTCAAATAAACTACGAATACCTATGTATACATTTTTTTTTTAATGTTATTGTGACGGAACAAGCTCGAGGCCCACCTGATGTTAAGTGGACTAACCTCTGCCTATAACAGTTGCAATTTATCACAAGTCACGAATTGCACTGCGCCCGTCACATTGAGACATAGTTGTTAAGTCTCATTGTGCCTGTAATTTCACTGGCTCTCAAGGACTACTGCCGGAACACACCCTTCGGTGCTTGGCGACAGACTTTCTACTTGAGGGTGGTAGCTAGCCAGGCGGGCAATCGCAAAATGACCTTCCACCATGCAGTGAAGCTCAAGCCGGCGGTGGGGATCGAACCAGAGTACTGCGGCACGGCAGTCCATAGATATTACCGCTCGGCCATCATTGCTTCATATATTCGTCGTGTTTTATATTTCTTATTTTATTTTGTTAAATCATGTTAGTGACATGAGACTTTACTTTCATTGTGCAATTAGGAATTGTATATATCAGGAATGTAATCGTTGTATGACTTAGGAATCGTCATAATCAGAAACGTATTATGTAGTTGTACGTGTTTGGAATTGTATAAACTAAGAATGAAACGATATGTGAAATATTTATTGTTAGAATTAATATTTCTGATAAGTATCACAAAGAAGTAAAAATAATTGTATGAATGTTTAAACCTCTCTTGGAGACCCAAAGCTTATACAAATTTTGAAGCAGTGATGCTCAGTGGCATTGGCTATGGACTGCCGCGCAGCAGGTCTATGGTTCCAATCCCGCCGCGGGCTTGAGCTTCACCGCATGGTGGAAGGGCATTTTGCGAATGCCCGCCCGGCTCGCTAGGCGACCACCCTCAAGTAGAAAATCTGTTGCCAAGCACATAACGGTGTGTTCCGGCAGCTGTCCTTGAGAGCCAGTATTCTAGGAAAAGCCTGTTAACACTTTCGATCACGTCATCACTTACCATCAGGTGCGATTGTGGTCAAAGGCCTACCTACCAATAAGAATAAAAAACAAATCGCGCAAGTCGCACTTCTTTCAATATACCTTTTCTCTAAGTAGGCATGACCATTTCGCGGAATGCTCTGCGCTCGTCATATCAGACATTAAGTACCTAAGTGCTTGTTTTGTTTCTGATTTTATACATAGTTTGAGAAATACATATAACTTGATTTTTATGCACTTTTCTATGTGCGATCGACCATCATCTACTGTAACTACTACATACTAGCTGTACCTTCGTCTTCGTTCGCGATTGCCGTACCCGCAGACTAATTATTCACATTTGAGCATTGTTTATCGCATAAACGCACAACGCTGTGGTCTGCGGTGAAGCACTCATAGTAGGTAAAGCATAGCTCAGAAAGAAGCTTTTTACTTTGCGTTTGAAAACTCCCGGGTTGTATTTTCCAGAAGACAGTAGTTAAGTAACTCTGACTTCTTCGCGGTTCGCACAATAAATGTTGAAGCTAAGTAAGTACTTTGTGCGTTTCTTTGTAATTTTGATTTTAAGAGCCCTTTTACATTTTGCAGCCTTCTCACTCGCACTTTTAAAGATAATTTCAAATAGCAACAATATGGTTTATATTTTTTAAAATGTGGTCAATCATTATTTCGCTGCATGCAACTATAGATGTTCTTTACTAATTTTAATTTTGATATCTGTTATGGGGGATCCAAAACGCGTAATTGAGTTATTTTAAATTTTGGGCCTCTAATTCTAATTGGACTCAACATGTAACAAAGTAAAAATATGTTGAGAACATCTTTAGTTGCATGCAGCGAAATAATGATTGACTACATTTTACAAAATATAAACCATATTGTTGCTATTTGAAATAATCTTTAAAAGTGCGAGTGAGAGGGCTGCAAAATGTAAAAGGCCTCTTAAAACGGCGTCTTTTTTCCGCGTTTCTCCTTTTTTGGCGGTAGAACGAAAATATAATAGATCGTGCACTTCCATTGCGCAGTCTCCAAAATATATCCGGCAAAAGATACATAGTTACAGCCATGCTATGCTATTTTAATACTTCAGAATTAGGCAAAGATTTATGTATGGAAACGAATGCCCTCTACCCCTTGTATGCTATACTATTTGCTCGCTCGAATTTAATAATTGCCACTCTTAGATTATTGATGGGTCTCCGCGCGCGCTCCGACTAGATACCGCCGGTGTCTTTGTAAAATGCGGCAACTAATACCACGCCGAAGTCGGCGTACCCGAGCCAGTTTTGCCTTTCATTAAGTTTTATCTTTCAAACAATGTACGCTAAAACCTACCTATAATTATAATTATTTATAATCATATTATTTAAATATTAGTTAAGAGATGTAAATAATAAAATAACTGTTAAAAATGAGGCCTTCAACTAATTAAAATCTTATTTAATTGCCTTGAGTTGCCGCATTTACGGATCTATTGTTTTCAGGTAGCGCGGTATCTAGTCGGAGCGCGAGCGGAGACCCATCAATAATCTAAGTTGCCACTAATAAAAATGTAGTGGTTTCACACTAAGTAGCTGACAAAATTGCAAAATATTTTTGAAATCTGATTTGATATTAAATATAGCAATCATCATAGGTTTTTTTATTTAGTTTATTGGTTTTGAATAATCCTATTTTGCTTATATTTTTAACCCGTAACAAAATGTATATAGTAGAAATATATGTAGCAACATAATGGCAATACCTTATATGTCAAACAAAAAAAACTAAACAGCAAATTAACAAATCCTTTGTTTTCACCAAAGCAGTGTGTTCAAATTTGTTTTCGATTCGTTAAACCATAAACAGCTACTCTGCTTGCTTTCCCTGACAAATCCGTCGAGTTATATATATACAACAGGGTATATATATATATATATATATATATATATATACCCTGTCCCAAAATTCAACGATAAGCCGGCATCGGTGCATGGACCTAATCATGACTACTCGGGAAAAAAAAAAAAATTATAACTCTTTTTTTTTTATTACAGAGACTTTTATATAAATTTTTAATCCATAGGTACGATTCCGAGCATTTTCCTAGCAATGTGTTTATTCTGAAATATACTTTTTAAATTAAGTTAATTAAGTAAGTTTATAACCCAATAAACATACATGTGTTCAACTTAATATTACAGTCTAGGCGAATCAAATGAATGGTAATTAATGCTAGGAATAGTAACTATGGTTAAATTTCTTTAGAGTATTATTTTTAAGGCTTACATACAAATACATATTGGAGTAAGTATACACAGTTTAGTAGGACTATTAATTTTTATTACAAAAATTAAATTAAAAAACTCTACACACAAGTAGAAGGATAATTAATATTTAATATACATCTTTGTTAAACTGAATCATTATTTAATACATAATTCTACATACCGAAACAACCACAATCTTACAGCACTTAAAATGATTAGCATGACAATGTAAGCTTGTAACTTTTCAAATCTTTTATCAAATTTATTTACATATCATTGCACATTCAATAATCTGCTAATGACATGAAAGCATTGCCCGAAGCTTTTTCACCAATCAGTACAGATGAGTATGTAATATAGCTAAGCACACAGCTGGTGTGAAAAGACATATTTTACACATATAATATATCACTAAACACCAAACTACAATGTACGAGTCTCTGTGTCAATAATTTGGCGAATTATTTATGCAGCGAACCGGAGGAACTGGAGGAACTCGACGGATTTGTCAGGGAAAGCAAGCAGAGTAGCTGTTTATGGTTTAACGAATCGAAAACAAATTTGAACACACTGCTTTGGTGAAAACAAAGGATTTGTTAATTTGCTGTTTAGTTTTTTTTGTTTGACATATAAGGTATTGCCATTATGTTGCTACATATATTTCTACTATATACATTTTGTTACGGGTTAAAAATATAAGCAAAATAGGATTATTCAAAACCAATAAACTAAAACCTATGATGATTGCTATATTTAATATCAAATCAGATTTCAAAAATATATATATATATATATATAGCTATATGTATAGGTTTTGGTATAGCTATATCTATCTATATATATATCATGGTTTCCGTACCACGCCGGATAAATGGCGTCGCAAGTAAGTTCACAAAAAGTAGGTATGAGTTAGCGGTCTATTTCCGGTGAAGCGTTTTATGTCGGGGAAATAATGATAGACTTTACTTCTTAAATCATATTAATATTATTTCCTGAAAACTTTTACAACTTCTCAAGACTGACGTCTAATAATCAATTGTTTTACAACAATTCTAACTATTTTAAAATTGACAACTTATGACAATCTATACAAAATGAGATTGTATAACAATTTATCTATACATAACTAAAAAGGTTGAACGTGCGCCGCCACACCGGTATACATATTGTAGTTTTTGGTTACAGCCTGGACACTCGATTCATTCTCTATACAAAAGCCGCGTTCTAACTACCTATTACACAGACACTACACAAATGTTGTTTTTGTACACGCGTAATTATGTGTGCGTGAAGTCTAAGGTTGTCATCGTATAAATAATTGTTGTACTTACCTACCTAACAATCTTTTGATGCTGTTAATATGACTTATTAGATTTCGTAGGTTATCTTACCTACCTTCAGAAACATTTACAAGCACAATAATCCAACTCCATGTATGAAGTAGAGTCTGGCTAACTGAAGGGATGGTGGCTGCTGGAGCCACCAAATGAAAGAGGTGTTATATCCTTTAACGTTCCATCGTGTATTAAGACTGTATTTAGACTTCCTTAACTTATATTATACATCTCTTATATACTACAACAATTGGTACTTATGTTAGTTAGTACGTGCTTGATACATGTAACAGGGGTTGTCGGAAGAGACGTGCTGGCCTAGATCTGAATCATCGTTTCTCTTAGCTATCTACGACCGCATAGTCTCATGTAGGCACGTATCACATCATGTACCCACTACATCATCAACCTTTTTTTTTTTTTTTTTTTTTTTTTTAATGATTGAATAAATATTTTACAAGTTCTATCTAACTCAAGTAACGCAGTCTAGTAATAATAAACAAAAAGAAACACATAACAATACATTTATAATAAGTTCCTATTTTATACTTAGAAATCACTTATTAATGATCTGTCTAACTTGAGAAGCGTTACATTACAATAATATTAAGTAGCTTTCTTTTTATATTAACTTGCTCAGTAAATCATTAGACAATAAACTTTATTTTTACAGTATGTTGACCTCCTTCAGCTATTTGCTGATACTGCAAGATATGGACATTACATAATTGTTTCTAATGCTGACCTTCAGCTATTTGCTTATATTGCAAAATACACATATTATAATAAATCTCACATAATTGTGTTTATTTTTCGAACCGCTAACCTTCAGCATTTGCTTATGGTGCAAAAGTGCATTACTCGGACGTGAGCTTGACATACTCGTGTAAGGCGTGTTGTGCACATTTCATCGCCACTAATTAACACGTTCGTATTTGATGTTATTTAAAATTATCTGTGATTGATCCCAATTATTTAATATTTTTGTGAAATTGGTATCACGAAGTAAATATTGATATGATTACGTTTTAATGCATATTAAATGCACATTAAATGTCAACAGAAGTCATTATAACCTCAACTATTTACATGAATAATAAAATTGATTCTAATTAATTGATTAATAAGCTATTGGCAAACATTTTATACATTTTCTCATTGATTTATCTGATATATTCCCGACTTTAATACAATATAATAAAGGTAGGGTTGTAAAGCTAATAGATTTTTTTTTGTATATTATCTAAGTTATACCTACTAAACGTTCGTCAAACCTTTCTTTACTTATAAAACTAACAAAATTATTATTCTTACAACTTAACCGTCCTTTTTTGACACATATTTCGTCACACTTACTCATTAATTTGCTGTCTTTTAATAATTCGTTATCATAGTCAATTTTAAACTCCTTTTTCGCAATAAAATCGCTTAATTTTACCTGTAACTCCTTTCTATTAGTGAAAAACTCGTTATTAAATTTGACATAATTCATATTACATTTTTCTTCGTCTTTATTGACGCATTGTAAGTTATCAGCATCACATAATTCATAGTCCTTACACTGTTCGGGATAGCTTATAACTGAGGATTGATCAGGTCTTACATTATTAGAACTCAAAACTGTCAAATCCGTAAATTTTTCTTTTTCATATTCCTCAGACATGTTTTCAGAAAACAAAATTGACATATCGCATACAATATCATTTTCATAACTTTCCTTATTCGACTGTGAGTTAGTGGGCTGCTCTGAATACGACAACGGTTGGCACCTGGGCCTGGGTGATGTCCCTGCGTCACATGATGTTTGATTTGAATTCCTCATGTTTGTTGAATTATATTTTTTACATGGGAATGATTTTACATTAGGGTTAACATGATTGTAATTATGATAATTGTAATATCGGCGTTGATAATTATTTTGCCTTTTCAAATAAAACATCATATTTTCATCTAATGCTGTCTGTATGGCATCTTTTAAATATTGAAATTGTCTTGATATTAATATAATTTGTATGTGGCTATTGTTAAGACCGTCAGCAAATCTTCGTATCGTCATTTGTTCATTAATAGGGCGTAATATATTGAACTTATTTTTGTCGCCATCTGACTGAGCCATAGTTAACTCGTAAAATAATTCCTCAATTTCTTTACCAAAAACTTCAATTGATTTGTTCCCTTGTCTACAATGAAAAAGTTGTGTTTGTAAGGCTATTGGACATTTTTTCGGTAATAAGTGTGTTCTCATATCGCTGAGTAAGCATTCAACATTCTCATAACACGATTTTAAATAAAATTTTGCTATTCGAGTTATTCTAGTTTTTAACACAAAATCGATTAAAAATTTATGAGAATTTTCGTTGATCACACTGCTATAAAATTCAACATTGTCTATTAAAGATCTCGTAATATGCTCTTGTCCAGTCATTACTGGTAACAAGTCAATAGCAGTTTCTAAATCAAATTTCTCCATTTAAATAAATGAGAATAAACACCAAAAATTATATAAATTAAAAAATACACTTCAAAATCTCTCCTACAACAATACTCACGGCTTTAACTTATTTTCTAGCACATGAAAATACACAGACGTCGTCAATTTCCTTTTTCTTCATATTCATAATCACACTGCTGCATACGTCTTGCGTTTGCCGGCCGGGCTATACCCTGGACTCCGATCCTTTGATCCCGTTTTCGTCTCTTTCGTATTTCTTCGTGCGTAATAACACTAATTCCCATTCATTATCTTCAAATAATATTTAAATATTTTATTCTATCTTCACATGTAATCGCCGCAAAATTATTTTTCATTCTTCATAATAAATCTTCGTTTATTGCTTACATATTGCTTTTTCACTCTTCATATAAATCTTCGTCGGGAAAAAAAATCTTCTCGTTGCTAATTAAAGTATTTTCCATATGTAGGGCTCTCAGTCACGGTCGCCATGAAGGGATGGTGGCTGCTGGAGCCACCAAATGAAAGAGGTGTTATATCCTTTAACGTTCCATCGTGTATTAAGACTGTATTTAGACTTCCTTAACTTATATTATACATCTCTTATATACTACAACAATTGGTACTTATGTTAGTTAGTACGTGCTTGATACATGTAACAGGGGTTGTCGGAAGAGACGTGCTGGCCTAGATCTGAATCATCGTTTCTCTTAGCTATCTACGACCGCATAGTCTCATGTAGGCACGTATCACATCATGTACCCACTACATAACGAAAGTAGATACTGGATTTTTTTGCAAACTTTTTATATGACAACACTAAAGTGTTCCTACCATCGGATATTTACCCTAAATATCTATTGGGGTATTTTAAGCAGAAAGTACTTAGGAACAATGAATTCCAAAAAGACATTTTTAAAACAAACTTATTTTAAACATATTATAAAATGAGTTTTAAAAATTCGTACGTTTGCTAAAATTGTATTCATAGAAAATAAGTATCGTATGTACGTGTTGGATCATTTCAAGAGCAACACTAAGCCTTAAGTTGGTCTAATATATAGCTTAATTAATTAGGTACACTATTTACTAGGGAAAAACTTGGCAATTTTATTTTAAAGAAATTAATTTTCGGCTGTTTTCCGAAAGATTTGGTAAAATCAGAATCAGTGTATGGTATCCCTATCTCTGACGCAACAAGATGACGTGTTGTTGATGTTTCGTTGTGGTTGACTTGCGTATAGTTTTGTTGTGATATATCCGTGTTAATGCTATAAAAATGAATAAAACTATAAAGAGTGAAGTGCGAAAACTATTGTTTTGTATGATTTCGAAATATGAAGAGAAAAAGCTTGTGAAACAAGCCGTATTGCGAGAAAAACAGGAATGTTTACGTACTGTGACTGATTTTTTAAGTTAGTACGGTCAAAATGTCTTGATATTTTGTTATTTTAAATAAGTACATATCAGTTTTAGTTACTTTATATAATGTTATTGTTCTTTTACAGATAATCTTGAGGATAATGCACGAACTGCTGAAGTAAAACAAGCAATTGAAAAGATCACAGATTTAGATCAAAAAGATATGAATAAATCGCAGAACCAGTACTTAGAAGAACTATCTTCACTCACCGGTAAGTTTTCACTCAACGTTAATCTAAAACTAATTTTGTAATACTTGTGTATTTTCTATTATTTCTTAGTTATGAGACTCACGATAATTGACATTTTATTTTATTCTTTTTACAGATGTAAGTGTTATTACATTGAAGAGAATTAAAAAAAGAAGGTGCAGTGAACGAAGGGGTCTGGAGGACTCCAGGTAAAAAACGACCTCACCCTTCAAAAGTGTCGAACTTAGATAGTTTCGATATGGATGTTATTCGTAATAAAGTAAACGAGTTTTACATTGTGAGGAAACAAGTACCAACATTAAGATCTTTGTTGGTAGAGTTAAAAGAAAGTATAGAATTTGGTGGATGTCGTGAAACTCTCCGTCGCATATTATTAGCCAACGGTTATGAATTTAAGTAAAACAAAAATGAACGTTCATTATTAAATGAACGGTATCATATAGCTGCATGGAGACATCGCTTTTTGCGTACCATTGCATCGAAACGTGCAGAAGGCAAGCCAATAATCTACTTAGATGAAACTTATGTCCACAAAACCTATAAGCCTAAAAATTTTTGGCAAGGTCCATCAACAAGTGGAATAATTGAAAATATATGATTTTGATTATAGTGATTAAAAAACTGTAAAAATATATGGTCTTGTTTTCTTTGGTACATACTCACATAGATTTACAAATATTTAAACTCATGATAATATTGATACTAATGATAGTGTTTGATAGCCTGTTTGTTCCTTTAATACGCCACAATGGAGTGACGTATCCGTGTGATGTTTGGTATGGAGTTAATAAAGAGTTAACAAGTGATATAAGCTACTTTTAATCTCGTCATAACGCGGACAAAATTGCAAGTAAAATAAAAATAAATGTCAAAGTATCAAAGTGAGTTGTTCCAACTTTCCTTTTTACTTTAGGGCTGCCATGCTGATATTTTTAAATTTGCCGCGCTTTTACAGTATCAACTTTCATTAGCCAGACTCTAGTAATAAGACATACCTACACTAAACAAAAGTATCATTCCAAGTTCACATTTTATACTTACAAGTAATGATAATAAATACAATCATAATTTATGTTCTTCTCGTATAATAAACAATCATGAAGTGTACTGCGTGTCAACCGTGGCGAAGGTCGGTAGATGTATTGCTTTTCTCTATGGTAGGTATAGGTAGGTATAGATTACAAAGACACTTGTTTCGCTGCAAACGAAGTCGATATCCACGGATATTATTTGCAAACGAAAATCTTCTAAAATAATCATTATTTGAATAGCAGTTTGAATAAAATACAAAGATAAAATATTATGTTTGTATTTTTTTCAATAGGTACCTAGTTAACTTTACGGGAGCGATGAATATATTTTTAAAAACTAAATTTTGAATTAAAACGACGAAAATATAATACGTCTACGCAGAGAGAGATGCGTTTATTAATTAAATTCAAACTGTGTCTTAGAGCTACAGAGGCACACGCTTATCAGTACAGACGTTCGGAGAAATCATGCACCAGACTGCAGAGTTGCAGTTTTAGGCTTGTACTGTTATGGTTCGTGGTACAGACGAGTGCATAACTCCTCCCTCACCAAGTGCGAAATTATCGGTGGCCGCGGAATTTAACGCAGGGTTCCGATTATTTCGCAAAAACATATGTTTATAGCGATACAATATAAAACCTAAAGTACTTAAAATTAACACGATGTATAGTAAAACCGTTGCAACACTGACACTTTTTACGCTTATTCCTTTTAATTCCACTTTATCACTGTCGTCATATAGTTCACTTTCTTTAATTTTCAAAATGTGCGATAGCTGTCTTACTTCTTCCAAATTTATGCCTTTTATGTTAATAGTCTTCAGGTTTTTAGACATGTTTGGTAGAAATTCTGGTAGTGATGTGATTGGGGCTAATTTAAACTGTAGCTCGGTTAGTAGTTTTCTTTTATAGCTCAGAATTACTGAACCAACATGTACTTGGCATTCTTCTTTCACTGTTAGTATATAAGTACCATGTAGGGATGCACGAGTATCATCAGTGGCGCATTTTTCTGTTAAAATTGTAGGTTTTCTACAAAATATAATCCAGCTGTCCAGATTAATAAGTTGAATCTTGACATCTTCTATATCAACAGCATATGGTGCACAGTGAGTTAAATCCGTCTGAAATTTCATAAGCTGCTCGATGCATGTTGGTGCAGCGAAGGTAGTGACGTCATCATCGGTACAAATAAAATCATCCACTGAGGCAGCTTTCTGGCATGGCTTTGTGACTGGTAGGTATTTCGAATCTTTCACCAAAAGGTAAGGGAAGTCGGGAAATATTACTAAAGTAGTATTCAAGGAATCATTATAAATAGGGATTGAATAAAGCTTGTAATAGTTATATATAGTTTCGTCAATTAACGGGATTTCCATTATAAATGTTATCTGGTTTTGCTTTGTATAAGATTTAATACTAATTGTTCTTTCTAATTTTAAGAAGTTTGTTTCAGTAACTTCATACATTACATGGTCAACTTGCTCTATAGATCTAAGTACGGCTAATAATTCAGTTGAATTAATAATCGTGGGATGTAGTACAGATACCTTACTAAAGCTTAACGCAGTTTCGATTTCATTTAATGTAATATAAATCGTTCTAAAAACACTGATAAACATGTGAAACATATTAGAAACGTAAGTGATGTATAGAAAATTGTTTTCTTTATCTGCTATTGATTTAACAAGTCTTTCCATTCTTTTAAGTCTCTCATCTAAAATCAACGAGTTTTCATATAAGGTCTCTGTACTGTTAATTAGGCGATTGATTATTTTAGTATACATAGTTATTTTATTATCAGAGCTTATTTGCTTTGTTTTCATTTGTTCAATAAGGGTGTCATAACGAATGGCGTCTTCATGGTCCAAATTACCGGAAATAGACTTAATTAAAGATCCAAGTGGATTTATTAAACCTCTCTTTTGTCTATGAGATGGAACCAACTGACTTAACTTAAAGATAGTAATATCGCGTATATATTCACATTGTGTCCTAATTCCCAAAAATTCCTTAACAAAATTCTTATTAGAGTCAACTAATTGACCAAACACATCGTATTTCGTCACATGGAAATCTAAGTCACCAGCTATACCACTTATATCTAATACCTTAATTACCGTCCATTGATCTTGTTGCTTATAAGCCTGTCCTATTTTAATAGGTAATATTCCAGGATTATGCTCAATTCGTTGGTGATGAAGGGCCTGGTTTGGTATCATTAGAGTCACCATGATCCAGCACCACCTGTGGAGGACGTTTGACATTTTTAATTGGAACCTTTGTTTGTCTTTTTCCTATTTCTATCGGTACAACATTACGCTCCGTGGGACCCTTCACTTTCGCTTTTTGATACCGTGGTTTATCTTTACTTTTCCTCTTGTTAACGTCTTTCGCGTATATTATTTTGCCGGGTTCTAACTCTATCTCAGTCTCTCCTGTTTTCTTTTCTCTAACCTTCTCTTTATCTTTTAACATTTTGTCTGCTATATATTGGTACAAGAATTTGGTTCGTTTCGCGTGGTCTTTTAATAACTGTTGGGTGTAGGCTTTCTCAAAGTCTGCGTCAAACATTTTGCTGGAGTCTGTATGACCAAAGACTAATTCGAATGGTGTTATTCCTATACTTGAATGTATAGAATTGTTATATGCCATAATGCAGTAAGTCATGACTGATGCCGCGTCTGTGCATTTTTGCTCGTACCTAGCTAAACGATAAATTTCTATGATGGTTGAATGAAAGCGCTCGACTATACCTGTCGAGTTAGGGTTATTGGGTGTGCATATGTGTAGATCAATTTTGTACATATTTGTCAACTCTCGCATTAACTCATTATTAAACTCACTACCGGGATCACAACTAATTTTTCGCGGTACACCGTAAAAGGAAAAATATTTGATTAGGGCTCGAACGACTTCTCCGGTAGATCTATTACTTATCTCTATGGCTTGTGCAAGTTTGCTGAATGCATCAACTATCGTTAAATAATATATATTTTCTATAGTAAACAGGTCTATGAACACTTCTTGAAAAGGGGCGTCTTGCGTTTGGGTTAATTGTAAGGTAGGTTTTATTGGTTTACGATCATATTTCATTTTACGGCATGCTTCGCACGAATTTATTACGGCAGCTATTACTTCCTGCATATTATTCCAATAATAGTTTCGTCTTATTCTTGACATAGTTTCCTTTATACCTCTATGGCAAGTCTTTCCATCATGATGTTTTAAAACAACTGCCTTTTGCTCATTCTCATCTTCTACATATATCACTCTCTCGGTACATTCATACAAATTTATAGTTCCTCTTTTAAACAAACTGGTCACCAATTTCGCAAATAACTTTCTGTGTTCTGGATTTTCGTAATAAATGAAATATTTCATTTTGGGCTTAAAATATTCTTTTAAAAATTGTTTAATGAGGTCTTCATTATTGACAGGCAAGAAAACTTCTAAGACCTTCTGCTTGTCTCGCGACAGGTCATGTACTTGCATTTCATTCTTAAACCATTCAAAGACTAGGATTTGATTAGGCTTAGTATCGATGGCTTCATTAAGGATTGGAATTCCTGTGGATTCTAAGTCAGGGGCTGAATGAACTGTGTCCATTGTAGTGTCATCATCAGATCTCAAAGGGTAGTTGTCAGGTTCAGGCGTATTTAATGATTCTAATGATAATGTTGCTGATGCGTCGGATATTGTGACCGTATCAGAATCGTCTTGTTTTTGTATGTCAGCGGAAAGTGCAATAATCTTTTGCGTTACTTCGTCTAAGTGTTCCTGTAATTTTCTTTCTTTTTCATCTACGTTAACTGCCATGGAACAAGTTTCATCATCGGAACCTAATGCATTTATTTTAATTCTGGAAAGAGCGTCTGCGTTTGTGTTTTGTTTTCCATTTTTATAAATAATTTGAAAATCATATTCTTGGAGGCGCAATCGCCATCGTGTCAATTTGCTGTTAGGTTCTTTAAGGGAATATAACCAAGCTAATGGTCGATGGTCAGTGTAAATTAGAAATTTGCGTCCGTAAAGGTAAGGCCTGAAATGCTTGACGGCCCACAGGATAGCCAAAAGTTCACGCTCTATGGTACTGTACCTCGTCTCTGTGTCGCTTAGGGTCCGGCTTGCGTACGCCACAGGTTTATCAGAGCCTACTTGACCTTGAGAAAGTACGGCTCCTAAAGCCACGGTCGAAGCGTCAGTTGTAAGTATAAAAGGTTTGTCGTAATCAGGGTAATGAAGCAAGGGGGCACTCGTAAGAAGTTCTTTACATTTTTCGAAAGCATCTACATATTTTTTGTCAATAATTAATTTGTTTCGTTTTTTTAGACAGGCAGTAAGAGGTTGTGTCACCTTGGCAAAGTCTTTAATAAATCGTCTGTAATAGCCTATTAGGCCAAGGAAGCTTTTGATTTGTGTGGTAGTTTCTGGTAAGGGATAATTCAATACGGCCTGAATTTTGTCATTATTTGGCTTGAGTCCGTCTTTGGTTATCGTGTGTCCTAGGTACATGACCTCCTTTCTCAAGAACTCTGATTTGTCTAGCTGGACTTTGAGATTTGTCAGTCTAAGTCGGTCAAAGACTGTCCGTAATTTTTGTATGTGGTATTGAAGGCTAGCCGAGAAAATGATGATGTCATCAAGGTAAACAAGACAATGAATGCCTTGTAAACCTCTCAATATATTGTCCATTGCCCTTTAGAACGTTGCTGGCGCCGTCTTGAGCCCAAATGGCATCCGGGAGTACTCAAAATGTCCAAATTCTGTGCTAAATGCGGTTTTTTGTCTGTCGGCGTCATTGATCTCAATTTGGTGGTAGCCAGAAGCTAAGTCAAGCGTAGTAAAGTAAGTACTTTTTCCTAATTTGTCAAAAAGGTCGGCTATGTTTGGTAGGGGATATTTGTCATCAATGGTTATGTCATTAAGACGTCGGTAGTCAATCACCATGCGATATTTAACTATACCTGAGGCATCCATTTTCTTCGGGACCAGATGAGCAGGTGCACTCCATGGAGAAAAAGACTCCTGTATCACGTTATCTTTTAATAACTTTTCGACCTGACTTTTAATTTCTGCGGCTTGGGCAGGGGATTGTCTGTACGGCTTAACATACACGGGATCTTCGTTTTTCGTCCTTATAAAATGTTTCACTTGGTTTGTGAAAGTCAATGGTATGTGTTCACAGTAGAATATATCCTTGTATTCGTAACAAAGTTCAGAAATAGCCTTTCGTTCTTCCTCATTCATGTGTTCTATACGTAATTTATGCTGCAGATTTTCTTCTAATAATTTATCTAGTTCAACATCCTTCATCTCTACATCGTTCATACAATTTATCACACATGCATTCTTTTCATACTTAACAACGTTAAAGGGGCTCGTTATTGTCAGTTGCATAGTGGTTTCCAAGGTATTTTGTATTATAGTTGTCGCATATCCATTCTCACATGTCACGATCGCACTAGGCATCCTCACACCCTTACAGAATTCTTTATAGTTCAAAATTCCTTCTCCCTTATACATGTTGGTAGGCAGCTTTACGCGTTGTTCTGCTCTCGGAGCCAAATTAATTACATAATGGGTTTTATTGTGTATGATTGGTATAGATGTAGTATTTATTTTAAGGATATTTTGTTTAAGATCAATCACGGCACCCATTTTTCGCAAAAGATCATCACCTAAAACACCGTCGTAACGCGCATCCACTATATAAAGATAAAATTTTTGAATTTCGGTGCTATTAAATGTTGGCAATGAGGGGATTTCTATTACCTCATCGTGTGAACTAGAAGCGTGCGTACTTATGACGCTGAATGGTTCGTATCGTACTGCGTATGAAAAATATTCATATGCTTTCTCAGGATTTATAAAAGATTGCATGCTACCTGTGTCGATCATAAATTTAGCATCGATCTCAGGTATATATATATATGGCAGCTTTAGGTTAGGATCACAATGATTTACTTCTATCACTTCGCTTCTAAATTGAGGCTTTGTATGTAAAAATTTTCAACATTTTCACTATTGGTATCATTAGGCTCGCTATTAGCCTCGACGTTCAGGGCGGTGACGTCATCGGCTGGGAACTGCATCTCAGAATAATCGCAAGTACCTTCGTCAAAACCATATTGATAGTCATAGGGATTATAATATTCCGACTGATATTGGTCTAACTCGATCTCATTAAGTTTGAAACCTTGTTGATTTTTTAGAGGGGCGGCAGTTCTCATTGAAACATCATTATTTTGATTAACTTGGGGTTTTTCTTGTTGCTGCCTATAACCGAAATGAGGGGGTGCGTTACCAAACTGCTGAGGACGCATTCCAAATTGTTGGGGGTGCATAGTATACTGCGGGTTTGAACCAAACTGTGGTCTGTAACCCATTGGTTGTGGAGGTCTATAGCCCATTGGTTGGGGAGGTCTATAGCCTGTTGGTTGCGGTGGTCGAAAACCGAAATTCTGACCTTGAGCATTGAACATTGGCATTGTTTGCCTTTGTTGATTCTGTTGCACACCAAAATTAATTTTTTGTGGTACTAGATTTGGCTTGAAACCTGTAGGTTGAATAGGTGCACCATTTGGGATGCCGAATCTAAAACCAGTATTTGTGTTCGGGGTATGAGTCATCATAGGTTTATTGTTTAACTTATTACGAAGCGAATATTGCTCATGAAAATTTACTTCCTCCATGACTATGCTCAGTGCATCCTCAAGAATTTTAGGCGCTTTAAGTCTGACAATTCTCACTATATTTTCGGTTAAATTATAGAGAAAAACGTTAAGTGACGTATTATTATAAATCGTAATTTTGCTTTGTTTTATCTTTTTATCTGTTACTCGATTCACCTTTGATATCAATACGGACCTAACAGATTGAATCCTATTACAAAAATCAAGATAACTTTCGTTGTTAGCAATTTTCATTGATTCCAGCTCAATAGCAATACACTCTTCACTTCGCGGATCGCCAAAATGTTGAATTAACAATTCCTGTAATAGGGACCAACTTTCAATGTCTTCGCGCTCGCTAATGAGAGCGGCAGCATTACCTGTGAGTCTACTTGTCAACGCATGCATAAGATATACATTTTGGGCCGGACTGCCTTGGTACTTATTTATAATATATTGGCTTTTTCGTAAATACAAATTTAATTGTCTTTTGTCCCCATCAAATAGCGGAACTAATTTTAATAGCTCATTTGGTATAAGCACAATTTGTTCTGTCTGGGGTTGAGCCATTGCTACACACTTAAAATTATAACACTACTAAAAGGAACACACAAGACAAGAAAAATAAATCACAATAAAATATAAAAACGATAATTGAAAAATTTCATACAATTATATAACACTTTTGTACCCGATTATACTACGAACAATAAAATCATCTAGATACACGATACAATTATTTTTGTGCCTATCATCTATGTAAGTAATTTATTTCCACGTTTCCAAAGATTTCATATGAAAACCAGATAACAGTTATGAAGGAAAAGGTTCGATTCCATAAATAACAAAAGATAAATAAGGAAAGGACGGTGAAAAGATTTTACTCACCCACCAATCAGCATGCTCGCCGCACTTAACATATTTATTTGGTTCGCAGGATTGCCTTAACTTGCCAGAAAACTCGCGGAAACGGCGGAACTTCACACGCGTAACTTTTCGCGGACTTCGGCTAGCAACCGGCAATCCTACCGGCTGCGCCAGTTAACTTTACGGGAGCGATGAATATATTTTTAAAAACTAAATTTTGAATTAAAACGACGAAAATATAATACGTCTACGCAGAGAGAGATGCGTTTATTAATTAAATTCAAACTGTGTCTTAGAGCTACAGAGGCACACGCTTATCAGTACAGACGTTCGGAGAAATCATGCACCAGACTGCAGAGTTGCAGTTTTAGGCTTGTACTGTTATGGTTCGTGGTACAGACGAGTGCATAACTACCTACTGTAAAATACCGGTGTTTATAAGTTACCTACTGGATAACTGAAGAACGACAGAGGTACTTAGTGTAGGTTATCAAGAATGACTTACCTCGTTATATGCATAAGGAATCTATAAAAACTCCTATCTTATTTCTTGTTTCGTTAATAAGCAACCGTAAACAGCACAATATTACCCCATTCTCAATTTTTAAAATACTCGTACAATCGTCACGCTTCGTCGTCACGTCATCGTGCTCGAGTTGCGAGTCCCGTACTCAAGTCAGCTCAGCGACAGCTCAGAATCGGTGGCGGGGTGAGGAAGGCTCGTTTTGGTGGGGGGTGAGGAGTGTCCATTCTATACGTAGTATTATTATATATTATGACATAGTTAAAAAAACTGATTGTGGCGAATGTTCCAGATTTTAGAGTTTTATGTTAGCAAGCTTGCAAAACTAAATAAGGGTGCCGGGGTGCCCTTGGGGACCCAACCTGCTCGTGGGGTGCCAGGCTGCCCGTGGATTACCGAGCTGCCCGTAGGGTGCCGGGCTGCCCGTGAGGTTTACGGGCTGCCCGTGGGGTGCTGGGGTGCCCGTGGGGTGCCAGGATGTCCGTGGGGTGCCGGGCTGTCCGTGGGGTTAGAACTATTCTAACAAAAAATGAATCATTGAAATCGGACTGCGCGTTATTAAATTACAATTTAGTGTGTACACTAACTTTTGTAACTTTTGACTTTCATCCCCTTTCCCGAGGGAACCGTGCAGAATTTCTGGATAAAAAGTATACAATAACCTTCTCGGTAGAATGAACTCAAATAATGTTAAGTTTCATTGAATTCCACCCAGTAAGTTTGGAGTGATGCGCGGCCGGAATACAGACAGACAAAAATAAAATAATTATAGTTTTGCCATAAGTGTCAGCTACAGAGTGCAGTAAATTTTTATTTTTTTTCAAAATATATGCCATTTACAGAATTGGATCTGTTACAGTTTTATTATATGTATAGATTATATGTAGGTATACTACTACCATACCACCCAAAGGGGGTTAGAACTAGAAATCACCAAAATTTTGGTGTTGGACACGATGACTGTGACTGATTGACATAACTTTTTACAAGCAATAGTTTACGCAACTTCTCAATTCGGTTAATTTTTTGGATAACTTATACGCTCCCAGTGTGTAACAATAATTTCTACTGATTAGAAAATGTACAAATGGTACGATTCTAAAATCAAACCTGAAAACGTACGTACTGTCAAAATTATGACAGACTAGGCTGTCTATCTTTTGACACTGACATAAATTTGTTACAAATTTATCTGTCTCTCTCTCTCTCTCTCTTCTCTGCGATCAGTGTTGCCGAACGGATACATTTTGTAAATATTTCGTAAATTTGACCCTATCGCGTAGGATGGAAGTTTTTTTTGTATTATGAAGTGAGGAATCAAACTAGTTGCCCACCTGATAGTAAGCGTCATTATAGATGCGGTGTCACCATCCTCGTTCTGCATGATACGATACTGCGTTCGTCACTATAACAATTTCACTTTCTATAGTGCCCTACATGCCTAAACACAATAGTATTTGCACATTACTGCTTTCGAAGTCGTTTATCTTTTTGTATTGACGTCAGTATCTGTCTGATATCCTCAAGCGAGATGAGAAAAGACGTAGGTAGTTACCAAAAAGTTGCCAACTGCTCCCATGAGACTACCACGATACTAAAAGTGGATTGTATGCCAGTGGGTACCTAATCTTAACTAGTTAATAGTCCCTGAATTATCTAAACTTTAGCGTTAACGCAAGACAAAAAAAAAAAGTAGGCACAAAGAGAAGAAAACAGCCTCCCCCCATTGTGGGGCAGTTTTTCATAATTCCCACACTTGGAACGCTTGGACTTGTGGTGAAATGTATCTGTTATAGGCAGAGGTTAGTCCGTTTAACATCAGGTGGGCCTCGAGCTTGATCCGTCAGAATAACATTGAAAAAAAAAACACAGGGCTTGGATACTCCGTTGCGCGTTATCGCTATGTAATGTGGCAGGACGCCACACCGTACAATTTTACAATTTAACACCGTGCTGGCAAAATCTACGGTGCGGCACCGTGCTATGAAATTCAACGGCGCGGTGCCATGCCGTGAAATTACATTATATACGGCGCCACACCGCCACGCCAAAATCGCTGCGTACGCGAATCTCAGCATATCCGGGCTGTGCATATATGCAAGATTCACATGCACGTCGATACCGGCATGGCTGTGTCTAGCCATGTATTTTCGTTTCACGTCGCTTATCACTGCGCCATTGAATTCTGCTGGGCTGATTTACGCCAATGTAGTGGCCCTTATGGGGTTCAAATTATTACATTCGTTGTAATAAGTATTTCCACTGGCTTAACAGCCATTAACAACAATAACAATGTTGGAAGCATAAAATGAAAAATGTAACTATTGTACGGAAACTGTAACTCTGGCCCTAGCAACACTAGTTTTTTCAGGTGGCCAGCCCAGGGGTGCGTTCCAGTAAGGCCGGGCCAAATATTGGTCGAGCTAGATTTGATCCAAGGTACCTGGAACGACCTTTTGGCGCTATTGTCACAATATGAAATTGACAGCGATGTTCTTAAGTGATCAAATATTTTCTGTATGTTTTAGAATGATCCCCATTACGTAATTAAGCAAAGACAGCATAGAAATCACTTATCCTTGGCTTAGCTTGTACACAATTTATTATTTATTGTACAATCTGTCACATTTGACAGCTAGCCAAGATTTGGCCGATTCAAAAGGTAGAAAAATTTTGGCCAAGTAGAGCAAAATTAGTTCTGACAGGTCGCCCGGAACGGGTATGATCAAATCTTGCCAGGATCAAATTAAGCTCGATTGGAGTGCTGGAACGGCGTATATCCGCGCTTAGACCAAAATTTGTCTTGGCCGAAGGCGTGCGGGAACGCACCCCAGCCAGCCAGTTTCTGATTCTGTCACTTGTCAGTTTCTGTTCTGCGTTTCTGCGATTTCTGTTCTGTCTGTGCATGTTTATTCTGTCTTGTGAAGAACGTTCATCATTATACCAAAATATGAGCGCGTGAACAATGTCTAGCTTTAAACCGCCCCCCCATGTCTTGGTAGAACTACCAGATATCACTGAAGCCATCAATTATCCAATACAAAATGTTCAACGAATAAAGGTTAGTTTCCTTCGGTTAGGTACTTTGGCCGTAGCCCAAATTACTAGTTCCTAACTACCAAATGTGGATTTATATTCGTAAATAGATGATTTGAAGTAGTCATAGTAGTGTGTCGTATAACATGCTTAACAAAACCTAGTCATATAAATATGACTCACACCTTCAAGACTTATTTTATTATTTTGAAAGCCTGTAATAAATGTAGGAAATGTTGGGCTTCGCCATAATCTCCATGGTATACATGCATAAGCTAGTTTACATTACAGGACAAAGGTGTTCACAGCTCTGCCAAAAGCAAGTATTATTTTCAATTAAAGACCTACAAATGACAGTGATTTTCTATTTTAGCTTGGCAGCCCAGACATGCATAATTCTTGTAATTATTAGTTAATTAGGGCTGCGTTCGGAAACAAGTGATTTCTCACCAGTGTAAACTTGTCTGTTAATCAAGGTTAAACATTGTTGTTAAATATTATGTTAACTTAGTTGTTATGAACATGCATTGAGTAACTCAGGAGTAACTACTTGTCATAATTATTTCCCAGCCCTATGCATATAATTTTTATCTTAGCAAAATTAATCACTAAAAACTTGGAAATTATTACATATGATGTAAAAATAAATGAATTCCTAATATATATTATTAATTTATTAATTTTTTTTTATTTATATTAATATTTAATATTTTATAATAATGTATTTTTTTACAATGAGTAAAAAAATTTGCTATGTATGGACTTTCGAGAATGTAAAAATTCACTGAGGTGATTTCCAGGCAGCACACAGGTAACTTTTACTTTCACACAGTGATTTCCGAATTGAAGTGAATCCGACCTAGTACTATTGTAATAGTTACTGAAAAGGATAGGGTACTACATACATATCAAAAGTCAAGTTACCTTTAATAATGTCCATATTTTAAATGAATAATGAATTAATTGTCATGTTATTACTTACATATTATTTTTTGTTTCAGTACACATGTTTTGATGTGTCGAAGACTCTGATTGCATTTGGTGCTACCAGTGGAGGTATATATGTCTTCAACAGGAATCCCTGTGAATTTATCCAACTTATTCCTAACAAGGTAAGCTAACGCTTTCCCACATAGTCAAGCAACTAGATTGAATGACTTCATTTATTCATTGATTTGAGTTTCTCATTATTTTGTTTTTGAAGCAGCAACACCTTGGTTTATAATTAGCTCTCGAGGAAGCTGGAACACATCATTATAAGCTGGGAAACAAATTTGTCTAAATTCAAATTGTCCTACTACAATGTAAATGTATCAACTTATCCTTTAAGGTAGCTGTAAAAATATTTAAGTCAAAGGAAGGCATTTGCACATGTACCTTTATTGCTGATAAATGACTACAATCTCAACTGATGGTAAGTGATGATGTGGTCAAAGGTGTTAACAGGCTAAACCTAGAATGGCTCCATACAGGCTACTGGCTCTCAAGGACAGCTTTCGGAACACACCGTTAGGTGCTTTGTGCCAGATTTTCTATTTGAAGGTGTTCCCTAGCCAGATGGGCATTTGCAAAATGCCCCACCATGCAGTGAAGGTCAAGCCCGCAGCGGGATTTGAACCATGAACCTGCTGTGCGGCACTCCATAGCCAATATCACTGTCACTGAGCCAAAAATTCAATTATAATTTGTAACTAAATATAATAATATTCACAAATAGGTTGAATTTTATTATATGTACTAATAATATTTTACAGATTTTTATTCCCTATGAAATAGGCAGACCTACACATAAACACAAACATTTTGCCAAAATCTAACTACATTTAATGTTATATACAACTGTATATGAACAGCTAAATATAAAAAAAGGTGAAAATTTTTAAAGTAACGCCATTGATATAAAGTTACAAAAACTTTTTGCTTAATAAATATTCAGTTCAATGACACATTGCACTTAATTATTCAAATGATAAGATAAACAGGGTATTTGCTCATGTTTTCATTGTGGGTTTAAAAATAGCTTGGGTGATGTTACCATAACATTAAAAATAGTTTTCATTTCTCTGTTAGTGTTTGTGTAATAGTATATGGACTAATATCAATGTCATTTCTTTAAATACTTGAAATCTTGTACAAGTATTTTGTTACTGACAGGATATGCTAATATTTATTATTTTGGTACACTTCTGTACCCTATATATGTCTATATGGACATTGGATTTTTGGTAAGTATCAGGATGGCAGATCGGCAAGTGTAGTAGTGTGGTAGTGATGCTTAAATCATTTTATCAACTTAGTACTGTACGGTATCAGCGGAATTGTCCACTGCTGAACACAGCCGGGAGGGGGAGGAGGTTTGCCGTAATCCCCACGCTTGGCAGGCGTCTTTAGGAACGCAATTTAAGATATCAGATCCTCAGAAGGCACTGCTGCCTTCTGGTATTTTAATTTTTACCTTTAGTCGTCTCTTATAACACCCACAGGTAGAAATGGGGGGGTTACATTTTAACCCGGCACCCCATGAGGCTCTAATAATCAGTTGTATGGATTTGAAGCGTAGATGCTCAGTGGCATTGGCTATGGACTGACGCGCAGCAGGTCCATGGTTCGAATCCCGCCGCGAGCTTGAGCTTCACCACAGCTTGTTGGAAGGGCATTTTGGGAATGCCCTCATAGCTAGCAACCACCCTCAAGTAGAAAATCTGTCGCCAAGCACCTAACTGTGTGTGTGGCATCTGTCCTTGAGTGCCAGTAATTCTAGGTTAAACCTGTTAACACCTTCGACCACATCATCATCTACCATCAGGTGAGATTGTGGTCCAAGGCTTACCCATTAGCATTAAAAATAAAACCAGTTAAAAAGTTGAAATGTGCAGATTCCTGAAGCTACTAATCACTGTCTGTGGTGTCACTTAATTGAATATTAAATGAGATTGTGGAAAGGTATATGGTAACTATATGGGAATTCGAATAGTAAACAATATTGTTTGTCTCAATCCAGGACTACATTGCTGTGTCTTACCAAGTTTCTGAAAAATTCAATTAGCCATTTTGAAGGTAAATGGCACCATTTCAGGTCAAATGTACACTTACTTTTCACCTATTTGGCTCAGAGAATAGGCATTGCAATTCAACCGGGCAATGCTGCCAGCATGCTAGGCACGCTGCCAATTGGTAATGGTCTAGAGCATTTCGCGGTATAAGAATCAGATGAACGTATCTACATTTTGTCAATTTTACAGGAGAGCAAAAATACTGTGGAAATTCGTCACTTCAAACTTTACTAGCTCATTAACAGAGATAGTATATAGTTGGTGAGAAAAAAAAAATATTGATATATTGTTCTACTATTTGAGCATTAAAAAATAAAAAAATAAATTGTTTATAAATGCTTATAAAGATACAACATATATTTTTTTGAAATCCGGTTGACATACGTTAGTGTGGCCCTTAATTTGTTTTCTGGTTTTGTTCATATCTTACTTACAAACGTCGTTTGTGCAGCTAAGTTTTATTTTGTGTTAGATAGGAATGGACTAAATAAATTAAAATAAATAAGTAATCAATCAAACGTAACATAATCTTTATTTACTTCTGCAAACACACAATATTAAATAAAAAAAAAATCAACATACAGACATCAGTAATTAGAAAAATATTAATTATCTTCGTCGTCATCATCAGTTGTTCCAACGGAAAATCCTTTATAAAAACTGTGATATTGCGTTGGAATAATACCTTGTCTGCACAAATCTTGTAGGTCCTCATACTTTTCAGCGGAAATGGGTAAGGGTTTGTCATATGCACTTTTCAAAACAATTTGTTCCACAGTCAATCTTTTGCCTCTTCTGATAATCTTAATCATTTTAAAATCAGTATCATCTAAATCATATTTGAAGTATATATGTTTACTGTCTTCTTTACGGTACTGTAACCATCTTATTTTGAGCCAATTGACATTATTACCATCACAATCCACTTTAGCATTCTTGACTAATACCGTTTTTAGGTATTTAATATTTACAAAGTCATCTGTTCCCATTTCATGAACGTCATATGGATTTTTTCTGGAAGCTTTTCTTATAATTGTGTAGAAGCCGGATGGATGAAATATCGGTATATTCTTCTTAGACAGTTCAATAGTCGCATGGATATTATCTGCTTCCATTTGACTGTGCCCAGGTTCAAAATACTTTTGGTTAATCTCTGGTATATTGAAAGCCTCAACGCAGTACAATAATAGAGCTGAAATATATACATTACGACATTGGCTCGCACAAGTATCAGACATAAATGTAATGGGCTTACCATCAGCTTTCGTTTTCAGAAATTTCAACAAACATGACCCAATTTCAGTAGCCCCTTTCCTTCCAATACCTTCGTGCCAGCAATAACAGAACACGTTACGCTTTTTTGTCTCAAAATCCAGCATTGTAAAATTGTACATTGCAATTCGGCGTTTGTAATAAATTTGTTTTGAAGATGATGATGGGCAATTACAAATGGCCTCTAAGTCATATTCAGCAAAATGTATATCTCCCGATTGTGCTGACATTTTTGCTTCGTCACGATGTCGTCGTGCAGTAATTTTTCTCTCTAGGTGCTTTTCATACTCTTCTTTCTGCTTCTCTTTTTCCTCTGCGTTCAAATGTTGGAAAGTAAAACATTTGTCACACAAATCTTTTCGTTGTTTAAAGAAACCAATATTAAATTCTTTCTTGAAAACCACTCGGTAGTAAGCTATATCAACAGGTTCTCTTCGCTCTTCAGAACATTTAATTTTATAAAGCTCGTACATCTTTGCTACATTTAGATCCTGATCTAAAAACTCTTTTTTAGTGTCTCTTCGTGCATAGTGCGCTGGCATTCGGGGAAAAGATTTAATATGATCTCGAATGTACTGCCTGGTATCATCCGATTTTTTATTGTGTGGTGCATGTTTTCCCCGCTTATCGGCTTCAACAACATGAGTTTCAAGCAATTTTTTGAAACAAAATCTAACACAAGTTTCTGAGACACTCATAGTTGCTAAGAAAAATTTCTGACATACGATTCACCAAGCCTACAATATACTGCCTTTTTTGATCAATATTTTCAATATTCCAAAAAGATGAAAAGATTTCTAATCTGTCTTCTTCACTAAATTTGCCCGTGCATTTTTCTCTGCACATCCCCATACACTTCGGTTCTCCCAAAGATTTGCCTGGATTTAGAAAACCTTTACTTGAGAGGTAAGGTTCACCCTTTTGTCTTTTATTTTTTCTCACATTCTTCTTCCATTCATTTGGTTCCGCTTGACCTCTGCGTTTGCGTTTACGATTTTGATGGCCAGGAATAACCGATTCAATGCCAGCAACATCAGTAGTATTACATTCTATGTTTATGTCAACAGTTTCTGTAGTATCTGAATGAGCAACGTTTTGTGTTAATACATCATTAATTTGAACATTGTCTCCGAGTTCCGAAGTTGTAAAGTCACTTGATGATAAGATGCATTCATCTGGTGCAGGCACGCCATCATTGCTTGAATTGGATAAATATAAATCTTCATTTAATAAATCCACTAAGTCTAACGATATATTATTATTTTCCAAAGTTGAAAACAGTATGCTAGGTGACTGCTCAGGTTCATCAAAATCAGATAGTGTTACATTCTCTAAAATTGTTAACGTTAGTTCCTGAAAAAAAAAGAAGTATATTAAAAAAGTATTATAATAGATTACTTACACCTTATCCCGTAGCAATAGCACAATTAAAATTATATACTATTAGTAGGTATAGGGCAAACTTATTGCAATTCATCATGCTTAAAATTCAGTATAGTACACTTAAGTCTGCTTGGGAATCGAACTCCAAATAGTATGTTCAATGTAACATAATAACAGCAAAGATCCAAACATAATAATAATATGAAAGATGACTCACCTGATTGAAAATCTCATTAATTTCATTGTTCTGATCCTGAGATGGTTCTTTCGGTTCCAGGGACGCTAAAATCTTCCAATTTCGACTGTTTTTATTCATTTAATTGAATTTTAATATCACTTTCACTTAAAAATGCTATAACTACAAAGTAAAAAACGAAACGGTATTCTCCAAACTTCAAATTAGGGGCTCCCCGCACTACAAGTTTCAACTTGCTTAGACCTTACATCAACTTTTTGGTGCTATACTAACGTATGTTGTGAGACAGTAATATTTAACAAAGAAAATAGTACTGCCACACTGATGTAAATCGTATTACTTTGTTTTGGTTATTCATTCAAGCTATTTGTTTTATAAAAATGTTTGTGCCAATAAAACGTAACTAGATAAACGTTGTTTTGGCTCTTTGAACTTAGCGTCAAAAGCAAAAAAAATAAAATAGCTGTAGTGTTGAATATAGTTTGTAGTATTTTGTTAATAAAGGCATACCGCCAGTATAAAAAAAAACTTACTTTTCCGCTTAATATTTTAGTGACAAATGGCTTAGAAGGTATGATAATTGTTGAACATATCATACATACTTCTAGATTTCACAGGTTAATGACAATTTTAAATCATAGAATGTGTTCTGTTCGGTCTGGTATTTCATTGAAGGGGACAATAACTTGACATTAAGTAATAACTCTGATTGTTTTACCACACAAAATCTGTAGTTATAGCATTCTTTTGAAAAATATGTTATTCACACATAGGTAATTAAATATAACATACTGATTTACAAATTTACCAGAGAAAAAAATATAGTTATGTGTGGGATTCGAAGCCGCATCCGTCCAACCCTTTAGCCCGGGTATGCTCTAACCAATTGAGCTAACATGACACAATGACTCGTAATTCGCCAAACAGGGGTTATTGCAAACATAACAGTGTTAAAAATAACATACTGGGTTAGATAGGATGGTATTACTGAAGTAAGATCCCAAGACATTAAAATATGTTGAGTTAATTATGCCATAAAGTTTTTTGTAAATGCATGGTGTGAGTGATGCATGAATGAAATAATGAGAGAGAACCAGTTTTAATATATTTGAAAATGAATTTAAATTAATGCCTAGAATCTAACCAATGTCATCTCTGGTATTTTTTTTCATGTGTATTGAAATTTAATCAACCTAGGTACCTAAAATAACACAATTTTATTATCAATGTTTGTTTCAATATTTTCAGGATGGTGCTGTCACTCGGCTTGCAATATCGGCCAACGAGAAGCACATTGGCTTTGCAAATGGCCGAGGTACTGTCACAGTTACAGAATGTGACCAGTCATTGAGAGGTGGCCATTCGACTGTGACTTCCAGAGACCATCAAGGCAACGAGGTGACAGCTATGGCATGGAGTGATGCGGACATGCTGTTTTCTGGTGATGATATTGGAAAGATATCAGTTCTGCAGATGCAGAACTTTATTGTAAGTTATATAAGTCATATTGCTAGCCTTATCCAGTACTACTTTGGTACTGTAATAATGTAATTCACTAAACACCCTAAACGGGACAGCAGTGTGGGACATATTACACACAAATAGAATATGTTGGGAAGCATTAGTACAATATTCTTTGCTAACAAAACCAAATATGACAAGAACATAATTGTAATTTTTTTTTGTAATGATATATTTAAACGAAACTATTTTCATGAGATCTTTTGAAGCGCGGGTGTTGGAGCTGGTCTAGTCGCTCTTAACTAATCCACTAGCTTATGCAACATAATATGCTTTGGTTATCCCCTGAACGGGTAATTGCTAGTAGTAATTTATCTCTACAAATTGCTAAACCACATGTGGCATGGATTAACCATTGGGGTGGGAGGTCCATTGTGCTGCAGTGGGCTCAAGTCATGCTTGGGACTTGCAACCCAGAGAGTAGGCCCCCTATACAATGTCATAAATTCTTTCCTCAAGTCCTTTAGCTAGAGATAATGTAAGGTCTCTATAATCTTTCTTTCTCCCAAAAAATGTATGTGGCACAGTTTTAGCAATTGTGGAAGCACATTGTCGAAGAATACTTGTCTTTCAAGATACAGACATTAACTAGATTTTGTTCTCAATTCATGTATGCACAGAATCATCAACATACTGTAGTAGTACCTGACATTGTTACAGGTTATGTGTCAATATTGCAAAGTTGTCAGCAAAAGCTAAGATGGACTCTGTATATTTTGTTATTGGTCTTAGACCGATAGCCTCACTTTGAAACCTCAAATTTATCCATGGATTGGATTCCACAATATAGATAATCAATAGTCATATTCCTAGTTCGAATTTAAGTATATTTTATATTTCAATGAATACTCATACAATTTTGGAATAGATGTAGCTATTGGTAAAATGGGTCATATAGTACTATCCAGTGGTTAGAGCCAGAGTCCAGCCAGTAAATACTCGGCAATCGCAGATTTATTTATCTGGCGGTTTTTGATAGCTGCAATATGTTATTTGACTACTTTGTGTGCCCAATATAATACGAGTATGTAATAACTTCCGCAACTGCAATCGATCCACGTCGTGTCTATAAAAGGGCAAAAACATTATTTTTGATGTTCTATTCTAACCATAGACTTAGGATATTTTCGCTTTTTGCTAAGCCTATGGTTCTAACACGTCTAACGTCTATAGAGCAAAGCCAATAGATGAAGCTGAAGATTGATGATGGCAGAATTATCTCATCAAAACCGAAGATTCAGCTCTCTAGCTTGAGAGTTTTATGGACAGCGTTACACCTCACCTCGACGTAAGAATGCTTGAGAAAAATCGTAATTATTTTAAAATGACTGAACAAAGTCGAGGTTCACCTGATGTTAAGCGGACTAACCTCTGCCTATAAGGCTATAACAGATGCATTTCATAACAAGTCACGAATTGCACTGCGCCCGTCACCTTGAGACATAGTTGATAAGTCTCATGTGCCTGCATTTCACTGGCTCTCAAGGACTGCTGCCGGAACACACCGTTAGGTGCTTGGCAACAGATTTTTGTATACTTGAGGGTGGTCGCTAGCCAGGCGGGCATTCGCAAAATGCCCTACCACCATGCGGTGAAGCTCAAGCCCGCGGCGGGATTCGAACCATGGACCTGCTGCGCGGCAGTTCATAGCCAATACCACTGAGCCATCACCGCTTCAAGATATCGTACTAACACGACAACATGAGTATTGGCAAGCGCTAAGTCGCATTATTTATTTGTTAAACTGCTTTTAAGATCATTCAATGGGATTATTTACTAATGCCAACCAAGATGATTCTTGACCAAGAAACTAACCTACTTAAGAAGGGTTGTAGAGGAGTTAGCCTGGTCATTCTTACCTTTACCAATCAACTAGGTTAAGTTCTTAACTGCAGTTGTTACTTATATGGGTGACGACAGTTACAACCGAGTGCTTACATTCTTTAGAGGCCATGTTAAGGTGGCTCGGTCTTGGTTGTTGTCTTTGGATGACAGTTGTTAGGAAGCCTTTGTGTGGCCTGAAAACTCTACACTTTGTATGGTGATTAGGCATTTTACTAATTTCCAGCTGACTGGCTTCCATCCTTAAGTAGAAAAATCTGTGTACCTAACTCTGTGTTCTAATCTTTTATATTTTAATGTTGTGTATTGCAGGCCAAAACCTTCCAAAGCTCATCTCAAGTAATAATGAGTTTAGATTCACGAATATGCCAAATTGACCTTAGATCCTGCATGCTTCTGGTGTCTACACTTACTCGATGCTATGTATGTGACACTACCCAAGAACAGTACAGACAAATTGGACAAAAATTAAGAGATGGAGAATTTGGTGCATGTTTCATGAATAAAGAGAAAAAACAAGAAATAACGGTATGCAAGGTTGAACAAGATTTTAGTGAAGTAAAAAGGTTCAATATGGTCAACGAAGATCTAAAATTTGCTATTGGAAAAGAATTAGAAAACACATTGATATTTTGTGCAAGACCATCCTCAAGGTTATGGGAATCTACCATTGATGGAACAGTCAAAAGAACACATCAATTCAAACAAGTCTTAGCTAGACATCCACTTAAAATTCTGACATTGGAAAATTACCAAAAAGAGGAATATAGAATAGAAAATCTAACAATTGATGAGGATGGAAAATCTCTAAATTTCTCTAAAATCTTTTCAATTAACGGTGCCATATTTTGTTTTAGAAAAGATGCTTTGTATTTTCTGAATATTGATAATGTGGATGATACTGTTTGGTACGAATACAAAGATATAGTTGATTGTAAAGTATATCATAATATGTTATATATCTGGCTGGCTAATGGCTCTCTAATGCAAATGAGATTTATGAAAATAGACAAGTTTTTACTGAAATGTTTTGTTGATGAAAAGTTTTCAATGTGCGCAGAAATGTGTGATTTGTACAGTGATTACTTAATCTCGAGTAAGTTATCACTAAAGCTGCATATTGTCAATGGCTTGAAAGACAAAGTTGACAAGGATGTGTCGGTTAAAATTGCAAGTGTTTTGGAAAAATTTGATGAGTTAAAATTGAATGCTAATCATAAGCCTGGTATACATGTAGTAGACAATACATATCACGCAAAATCTTCGTTAGATGATGAAGACGACTCATCAAAAGCTGATGATTACAAATTTTCATCAATACCACCCGAAGCAATGCAAACTCTAAAAGATATCAGTATGTCTGTATCGGGTAAATTGAACTCTAGCAAGAAGATTTTGAAGGAGAAATGGGAAGATTTCGAAGATAAAATGAAACACTTAGGAGACAACCATGTTGTCCAGTATGATATCATCCGACCAGAAGATCCTAAAAGAATATCTAAAGAGGAGCAGCCTATTTATGAACACATACCTATTGTAGAAAACAATGATATAATTTACAAAGAATCTAGTCAAAAAGCCATAGAAATAGACAATAATATTGAGGAGAAAGATATTGTCAGCAGATCACTATACCAATATTTTAGGTTAACTTTAGTCAGTAAGGATACGGAGCAATCGAATTTAATTTCTATTATCGAAAGCAATGCCTGTGATATTAGAGAGATCTATAAACTTATGTTAAAATTAGAAGAATATTGTTTGAATATTGGGGCTATAGAAGAATCAAAGTTTATACCAAATCATACATTTCTCAGCTATCTAAGTACAAAGAAAGAATATTTAGATATAATTATCGAGGATGAAGATCTTTATAAGTACTTTGTTGATTCTTGTATATCTGTTAATATGAAGACGCAAAAATTGTCCAATATTGGCTGTGAATGTGGCTTCCCATTGCCATATGCTAGAACAAATCAAACCCCAGTATTTTCTGATCTAATTGACGAATTTATTGAACTTCAGTGGTCAAGTCAAACAAGAGACCAGTGCTACGATATTTGCAAAAGAATGCCGTACTTATGGAGAAAAATTCTTTACCTAAGAAGAAACGAGGATTTGATGAATATTTTGAGAATTTTACTGCAAATGCTTGATGAGACATTACTACATTCTTTTCTTCCACAATTCACGTTAGACATATGGAACAGAGCAGTGCAGCTATATGCTACATTGTATGCAAATATATGTCTGAATTGCTCTAAGAAGTTTGAGAATATATCTGTGAAAGATATGCTAAGTTGGGATGACTTAGGAGCGCTGATGATCAAGTCTATCGGTGGCAGAAATGCATTGAAAGTGTTGGAAAAGCATGCCAATCTGATAGATGCCGGGGCTATCACTGTGAAGTTCTACCACACATGTTTGGTTGTCACCATGTTTGAAAAGTATGATGCTACTGTAACCAATCAGTTGACTGATGCTCTATATAGTTCTTATGATTTCGAAGATGCAAAGGATGAGGTAACTATGATTTGTTATTTTATCTTAGATGTTAGTAAACATAAAATAAGTTTTTCAATATTGTATTCAACGTCGCTTAGCAGGTGTTATTGCAAAAGTTACAAGTTCTGAAGAATATCCGGAGGGTGCTGGTTCGATCATCACCCCCAGGCAACAAGTTGTAGATGTCTATCTAAAAATATCTCATTTACAAATTTTTAGAGAACGTAATTTCTCAACTTCAGTGGAAATCGAACCCAGGTCCCCCGATTTTACAAACTAGCCCAAAATTACATTTACACATTGTCGAGGGTACAAAACTTTTCACCTCGTGTGGGAAACGAATCGATATCTCCCCATTTTACGCACCTGTGCCGAAATCACAGTTACAATTTTTTTGAGTCTCGCTTCCAACTCAATATCAGAAATTTAAAGGTCTAAAAATTTCTAAATGTGATTTTCGCTTAGCACGCCATAATGCTTGTAATCATATTCAGAAATTTAGACATCTTGTGTCTTTGCTTTGAAGAAAAGTATAAAGTTATGGTAAGCAGGACATCCTAGAGGGAGAGGCGTGTTCTGTACACCGAGAATATGAACAGGCTGATTAATACAGTTGAAAAGCACTGCTTCCGCTTCACATTCATTTCACATCTAAAAGGAATTAATAATATGTAATGATTTCCTCAAAAATATTATGCGATTATTGCATTGTTTGTTATGTTTGAACCAATGATGGCCGATAGGTAATAATAATGGACTGCCGTGCCGCAGGTCCCTGGTTCGATCCCCACCGCCGGCTTGAGCTTCATCGCATAGTGGAAGGGCATTTTGCGATTTGCCTGGCTACCCTCAAGTAGAAAATCTGTCGCTAAGCACCTAACGGTGTGTTCCACCAGCTGTCCTTGAGAGCCAGTAATTCTAGGTTAAGCCTGTAACACCTTCGACCACATCATCACTTACCGTCAAGTGATATTGTGGTCAAAGGCTTACCTATCAACAATAAAAAAAGATAGTCGAACACTATGGTAAGGAATATCTGCTGATCGGCATTTCTAGTAAATTCTTCAAATACATATTACAAACTACAGTATGTAAGCATAGAGGTGGGTCATTTCTAAACTTAGATATCCTATAGTCGAATACACGCATCTAGCGATGTGTTCGGTAGATGTTTGTAATGATGTAGTGATGGCCTAGTGGCAATAATATGGACTACAAAATTACAAAATTACTGGAGGAAAAATCATATTCATGAGCGGCATTCGAACCCGCGCCATCCACCCCTATAGTTGGGACATGGTCTGGCCGTTTAAGCTAACATGACATGTATGCAATTAGCTTTAAACTTGTTAACAATGATGCAATCCTACGATAGTATTTTTATTGCAATTACATTCGGACCACAACTGTGCATTACTAGTGTTGAGCTAGGTAGTATGAGGTTAGGTCTGTAACTAATGGGATTTTGTAATAATAGTACATTATGGTACAAGTGTGTAACATTGGTGATTACCGCTGAAGCACCATTGAGACCCGAGTCGTTAGGTGAGGGTCTTCGAAGAGCCGAGGACGGTTATCATCAGTACACACGTGTATCATACAACGTTTTTCAACACACTTGTGAAGAAAATAACTATAATTTCAACAGTGAAAACCGAGTTGTAAAAAATTGTTCGCAACGGCGGGAAAAATTAATCGGATTTCCTATGCGCGTGATCGGACATAGACTAAAGAATGAGGTTTATTTTTTTTTGCTTTTCGCGGATAACGTTTTTAACAAAATTGTGAATTAAAAGTTTTCTTTGTTACAGAGTAAATAAAAGTTTTATTTATTGAACATGTACAAGAATTTTGTAATGTACAAGAAGTTGAAAATATCTATTTAAATACGAAGTTGTATGAAATGAGCAAACAATAAGTATATTAATTTATTTGAACACGATCTTTTTTGTATGGAATCTTTTTTAAGAACAAAGGAACTCAACTAAAAAAAAAACTATAATTCACTTGTGATTAATAGCAATAAAAAAGACACAGTTTGATTACAGGAGTCATTATGTGCGTTATTGCGGTGAAATTAGAGCCACCTGTGTGTTGAAAATTATATTATAATCCGAACAGCTGCGCTCGGAAATCATTTCATACAAACCAGTATGCTGCCGCGGTAGCTTTACTTGGAATCGAGCCTTTAAAAACAGCACCAATTTTCTTTCATTTAGCAATAAAAATACCATAACTTTTACTTATATACCTACAGGATTGTACGGAACTCTCGGTGCGCGAGTCCGACTCGCACTTAGCAATTTAAAAAAAACGCGCTATCTATCGCCTTTATTGCTCTTTGCTCGCACCTCACTTGGTGATCTTTGACTATAACAGATGCACTTGATGACTGCACTGTGCCCATCACTCTGAGACATAAAGCTTTATAGTCTCCAGTGCCTGTAATTTCACCGGCGAACATAACTGCTTGGCGGTAGAAATAGTTAAGCAGTACTTCCCCAGACAAACTTGTTCACTAAGAGTTCTACGGCTACTATTCTATTCATGCTAATGTCTATACTAATGTTGATGTTCGCATGGTGGTAGGGCATTTTGCGAATGCCCGCCTGGCTAGCTACCACCCTGAAGTAGAAAATCTGTCGCCAAGCACCTAACGGTGTGTTTCGACAGCTGTCCTTGAATACCAGTAATTGAAGTTAGCCTGAACAACATCTTCGAGCACATCATCATATATCATGAGATAGTGGTTAAAGGCTAACCCATCAAACTAAAAAAAAATGTACTCATAATTAAGTGCGTTCCGTGTTACATTATCATAAATTCCATAATACTTATGTCAGAAATAATCTAATAAAGTAAACAAGTTATAATCATCAAGATTCTGATCTTCATCTGGCCACAAAATAGTAATTTAATTCGCTCATATATATTCAACAACCTGTTTTGATAATTTCAGATATGCAAACTGCTTCGTAGCAATATGAATGGACAGATCAAGAATACAGCTTTACCGATCACCGTGGCCGCCAACACAAGTCATTGGGGACTTACACCGCTCAAGAAGTTAACAGTTTACAATGCTGAAGACATGGACGAGAAAGTACCTGAAGAAAGAAAGGCTTTAGAGAAAAGCTTTGATTACTCAAACCTAAAAGAGATCGTAGATAATATATTTATTTTCAACCAAGGAGTGATAGACTGTGCTCTCTGTGGGTTGCCGTTGCAAAATGAAGTGTTGATCAAAGATGGTGGACTGTGGGTTTTTAAATGTGGCAATATTTTTCATGGAGCGTGTTTGGATTTGAACAAAGTTAAGTTATGCCCGTCTTGTTCACCAGTGAAGTGATTTGTTTTCTTGCCATTTTAGTGATATGTTTAATGTGCTTTGTACGTAATTTTGAAGACTGTCGGTTTTTTATATGTCTTTGAGAGGTTCTATGGATAGATGTGGGTCCCATTCCCAAAAAAGCTGTGCGTGGATGTGCATCAGTTGAAGATTTGGAGCAGTCACTCTTTCTTTTAAGTATAAAGCTATTGTGACCATAGTATTGCCTATGAGTAGCCGCATAGGAGGTTCATGTTCCGAATTTTGAGCTACACCACATATTGCTAAGGCATTCTGTGAATGCCTGGCTAGTTACCCCTAAAAGTAGGTAATCTGTCGCCCAGAACCTAACGGTGTGTTCTGGCAGATGTTCTTACTGTATCTAATACAGCCTCCCCCATAAATACAGCCTCTTACAACATTCACGGGTTTGCTAGCTACCCCTGTCAGGTAGATAATATGTAGCCAAGAACATAACGGTGTGTTTCGTCAGGTGTCCTTGACAATCACTAATTCTAGGTCAACCTTCGACCTCATCACTTACCAACAGTTGAGGTTGTGGTCAAAAGGTAACCTATCAGCAAGTATATTGGTGGATTTTTCCTCACCAACCATCTTGAGATATGTGCAGCTCTTCCATAACACAGCTTTTATAGGAAAGTATGGTTGAAATGTCAGAATAACTGATAAAAAACAATGAAATGAGATGACATGTTGCTATAAGAAGCATACTTTGATGTAATCTTTGTATGAGTATATATTATTTTACCATGCTCGTAGAGTAGTTCTTACTGCACCGGGTTTGGGTACACAATGCAGCTTAAAAAACGCGTATGCATTATATTTACTTATGAGGTTATTATTTTACATTGACGAAATAGTGCTGACAAAAACAGACGGTAGTGCGTTTATGTTAAGTAAACATAAACGCACTACCGTCTGTTTTTGTTAACAAACGAGTACTGAGTATGTCTCTCGCGCATTTCCGATATTGACAGAGTGAGATGGGTTTCATTTGTCAATGCCTTTGCTCTTGTTTTGATATTGTTAAGGCCCGTTCATATTGAATACAGTAGTAGGCCGATTATTCAAACGCGATTAACCAATCGCCAATTATCCGAATCGGTCCTAAGCGTAATATAAAAACAAACTAAAAATATTCAAACAAACATATATTATACATTATTTGAAAATGTTCTATAGCTTATGTTCATCGGGGATAATGTGGAAAATTTTAATTGTGAAAGAATTTTTCAAATCTATCCAGTAGTTTTTAAGTTTATTCGTTACATACAAAAATACACATTTTTCCTCTTTATTATATTAATGTAGATTCCAAATATTCAAACTCGTTGAAATTTTATTGTTTATGCTTCTAGCTTGCCAGTTTTTTGTATTTATATAATTACATATGATCGTCATCGTAAATATAGTATTGTATTGGAATTCTTACTTTCACAATTGGAAAAAATAACACGAAAAACTGGCAAACCAGAAGCATAGATATTCAGGAGCATAGCTCAAAGACATACGTGCAACGTTTCACCAAGTATTACACTTGGTATTCAATATAAGATGAATCTAAGTTTGTATGGAAAGCGCTTTACACTCCCAAAGAACAAGACGCCTGATGACCTCTTTAACTGAAAAAAAGATAAATAAATCGTTTGTTTGGGCTGGATTTGTTTGGATTGGTTTCTTTTCTAATTTACGAGGAAATAACAACCACAATAAAGTAATTATTTAACTTTTTAATATTTTTAAATTATTGAATTAAAGTAAGATCGTGTACCTAAAACATCTAATTTCTGCAAAGTTGCTGATTGGCGCAAGTATTGTATTGAAACCGAAGCGAAGGATTCTAGGATTCTGAGTGTAACGAAAATTTCAAAGGTACAAGAAGCAAAACCATGTGACGAGTGAAAAAAAAATTTTATATAATCGACGAGAAACTAGGCGCAAAAATAACTGCTTTAATAAATATAGTAGTGTTAATTTGCATTAAAAATCATATCAAATGTTCGAATTTCAAAAACCTTTTCTACGCTAGCGGATAAAAAGCACTTTTCGGCCCAGATGTTATTTTTTCTTATTGATTAAATGCATTCACTTCATATACAACTGATAAAATGATTTAAGGCCCGTTTTCCATAAAAACGTCGTAGGGTGATCACTCCCTTATTTGAGGATTTAGGTCCAAAATTAAGCATAATACCGATTGATCTCGTCATTATCTAGGTTTGTATTATGCCGAAATTTTAATAAAATATTTAACTTGAGAATTATGAGCCTCGAAACATTTTCATATAAAGTTTTCGAGGCTCATAACTTAGAACTCAATTATCTTTTTAAAATTTTGGCATCATACAAGCCTAGATAATGACGATATCAATCGGTATTATGCTTAAGTCTGGACTTAAAATCTCAAATAAGGGCGTGACCCTACGGCGTTTGTATGGAGAAGTGACCGGCCAGTTCAACCTTAAAATGTATCAACTTAAATATATCTGCACTTGTTTTATAAGAAAATCGGGATGTAATGGATTTTAACCAGTATTTCTGCGTCGTTTTTATAAGAGCGTGAAGTGCTTGCGTTTTAGATGAACAATTTTATATAGGAAATAACTAGGTAATAGAAATAAAAATGCATATTGATTACTTATAAAGTTTGTGTACTCAGTTGGTGAACTTGAAAAGTATATATAATATATAATAATTGAAGGTGTGCTTTTTTGTGGATGTAGATTTATTGAGCCCTTAAGCACTAATTATTAAATGAGGCATGCTGCAATATAGAATTTAACTTTTATAGCATAGTATGTACAAAGAGTATTAATATTTTAAATGTCTATTTTGCTCTGCTTGCTATGTTTACTTAGATTAGTGACACTGCCGCGAATTTTCTACTAGTTTTGTATTATCTCGAATAATATATTAGATAATAGTATATAATTAAAATAGTACCAAAAGTTCTGATAACAAAGATTTTAAATTCTTTTTTAATAGAGTCCTTGTAATGCTTGAGTGTGATTAATAATGAATGAAATTAATAATGATTGGAGTGGCTTTGGAGTTTGGAGGACTTAGGTTCGATCCTCGAGTTGGAAAGTATAAATGTCGTTTTCTAACAAAGACACAGATTCGCAGTAGACTCGCTCCCTATAACGTGGGACCTAAAGACAATTGGCCAAATAGTAATGTATATATCCCTTCCGGGGCGTGTTTTATGTTGTAGTATGTACATATATGTTACTCCAGACAGTTTCCAATTTGTCAAAATTATCATGTTACATGTACGATGTTTTTACTCAAGCTCGAGTGATATACTTGTTCCATCGCTTTTGAGCTTTACAATTACAAACTATAGATAAAAAGTATTCTGCAATTAAGTACGAAGATGATGAAATAAAAGCAATGTAAAGTTATTACTTCTTCATGCTCAGAAAGTAGGTCTTATAGAACGCGAAATGTGAAAAGTATTTTTTATGTTATTGTGATGGAGCAAGCTCGAGGCCCACCTGATGTTAAGAGCACTAACCTCTGCCTATAACAGATGCATTTCGTCACTAGTCACGAATTGCACTGCGCCCGTCGCCTCGAGACATAGTTGTGAAGTTTCATGTGCCTGTAATTTCACTGGCTGTCAAGGACTGCTGCCGGAACACACCGTTAGGTGCTTGGCGACAGGTTTTCTACTTGAGGGTGGTCGCTAGCCAGGTGGGCATTCACAAAATGCCCTTCCACCAAGCTAAATTAGATTTTCTGCCCTAGGGCATTGAGAAAGCTTCCAAAGGACTTTGTGATCTCCATGACAACCCAACATGGCGCCCATAATTCGGTGACTAGTAGCATAAAATTATAATACTTTTTTTAAAGAAAATAAATTTTTCGATACAAATATCATTTAATAGCGATTTTGAGTATGTCATGCACAAAAATCCATTTAAAATCTTCCATTTTTTCAATCATCAGTTATTTTCTATTCTTAAGAATACATTTACACAACTAATAGAACGAATGTTGGTTGTTTAAAAGAATAATTTACTTGTTTTAAATCTGATCAGTCAACATTGTAACAGTCTGATATACATCAAAACCGTTAAGTCTACTTCGCAATCTTTTATGAACAAAATAACGCATAAAGCTAACTTTTTTAAAAGCTCTATAACTTATTTATGGTAATTATTTAGCAGCAATCTCATTAAAATAAATGTGTAATTTAATTAAGATACTAAAACCAAAAATTGTAATTCGTGTACTTACCTAAATTATATTATAGCTTGTAGATGCCTAAGTGTAAATATAAAAAAACATATTTTTGTATATGAAAATATATAAGCCATATCATTTAATTATATTGCAATGATATATTCTGATACTTAATGTGTATAAAATTAAAGTATAAATTATGCATGTTCATAATAAATGTACTAATTATTATAATCAAGTTGTATTTCTATGAAAATACCTATTACAGAACCTTAAACATAAGTTTAGGCTTCTAGAGACCTTTCAGTCTAAAAATGCCCACCCAATTATTGAGATTTTATCAATTTGTGTCCGTGCAGCGATTTTACTGTGAACTAAAGAAGCAGTGATGGCTCAGTGGCATTTGTTATGGACTGCCGTGCAGCAGGTCCATGGTTCGAATCCCGCCACGGGCTTGAGCTTCACCGCATGGTGGAAGGGCATTTCGTGAATGCCCGCCTGGCTAGCCTCAAGTAGAAAATCCACCACCACCAAGAAATACCACACTCGAGTAGAAAATCTGTCGCCAAGCACCTAACAGTGTTTTCCGGCAGCTGTCCTTGAGAGCCAGTAAAATTACAGGCCATGAGACTTAAAAACTGTACGTCTCAGTGCAATTCGCTGCTGACGAAAAGTATCTGTTATAGGCAGAAGTTAGTCCATTTAACATCAGGTGGGCCTCGGGCTTGTTCCGACACAATACATTAAAAAGCCTGGGCACGTCTGACGCACTCGCACACACGCCACGATGACTGAAGAACCCATTCTGGAGCCAAGGCACCCCTGGAGGATACCCCTGGGGGTGACCAATGAGGAATTGATGAAGTTCCGTGTATTGCATCTACACTATTTTACTTGTAAGGGCGTGAATTTTTAGAATTAAGGGTGAACTGGCCGGCCCGTTTTCCATACAAACGCCGTAGGGTTATCACTCCCTTATTTGAGGATTTAGGTCCAAAATAAAGCATAACACCGATTGATCTCGTCATTATCTAGGCTTGTATGATGCCGAAATTTTGATAAAATAATTAACTTGAGAATTATGAGCCTCGAAACATTTTCATATAAAGTTTTCGAGGCTCATAACTTACAACTTAATTATGTTTTTAAAATTTTGGCATCATACAAGCCTAGATAATGACGATATCAATCGGTATTATGCTTAAGTCTGGACTTAAAATCTCAAATAAGGGAGTGATCACCCTACGACGTTTGTATGGAGAAGTGACCGGCCAGTTCAACCTTAAATATGACACATATTTGTGACCTTTATATGCTGTGTCATCATATATTTTATCTTGTAATTAATCCTCAAATGCAACGTATTTTTGATTAAAAAACTACTGTCGAAGAAAGGAGGGTAACTTGGAATACTGCAGGTAATTTGGAATAGGAGGGTTTCACGGAATCTATTAATGCCATGTAGTTTTAATGGCCGTAAAATATGAAAGATAGCCGCCATCGGTTGACATGTTTACACGGTTAGTACGCAAAATTCTCAATATGGCGATCAGAGACCAAAGTGTATCGAACATTTTTGAGGTACATATACTCGTATAACCCATTGCCATCGCTACAATTTGTTATGTTTAGATAATTTAGCTTTATGTATATTGTAAAGTGGACTATAAATTTTGCATGTTGACTTTTATTTCAGCAGTTTGTATATTTATATATAAATGACACGAGGTTATAATCCGACCATGTCTTGTAGCTAATTTGGAATACCCGATTTCTTTCTTAGGCCTCAAAAAAAAACCTTCGGCGAATTTAAAGACCACATATATTTTTTCAAACATTTAAAGCTTATAATTTTTTTCCATTAGAAAAAATTTATAAGCGGTTGGGCTGGAGATCTGGGGACGGCCAGAGTTCAGCGTCGTACGGAGAGTTCAGTCTAGTACTAGAAGTCTGCCTCGTATTGGAAAGCCTCGTACTGGAAAGCCTCATACTGGAACCCCGTGTAAATGGGGTTTCTGAAGTTAAAGACTAAAGTAATTAGACTGAGTTGATTCTACAATTATTAGTTGGGTCTTATTTAAATCACTTGTTTAAGGCGTGACTCGCAGCAAAGTGACGCTGATTTTCACTGTCGTGAACTCGTAAACTATGCCGGATGTTCGTTATGCATTTCATTACCAAATATGGTCACGAAAAGGCCACTAAACCGTTGGAATAATTAATCCAATCAGTTAAGCCAATTTAAATAGTTTTCAAAACACAACGTTCCTCTAATAGGAAGTGAAAATCACCCGTGGTGATTTTTTGACGTTCATTAGTTTGACAGTTAAATGAGCAAGCACCCCTGACAGATATTATTTTTGGATCTAGATTTTTATTGTTATATAGTCCTATTAATAATTGTTATTTATTTTAAGATTTAAATAATTATTTAGTTAACTAGATATATTACAAAAATATTTCTATCTCCTAGGGCGACATCTATATATTGCCGATTGAAGGTTTTAGAATATGCGACCTCTATCGGTTTATTGATGAATTACTTCAGCGAGTAGCGCTGGTAGTGAAATCGTATTGAGAACCGATAGATAATTCCATTTTGCAGCTAACTGAGTAGATGGCGCTAATTTAATTAATATTTTTCACCTGGCATTTTTTATTCGAGTGTAGTTATTTTAAATGCACTATTATATGTACTTATTAACAAAGAAAGACATAAATCGATCGAACATTAACGTTGTTTCGGCCTTATTTATTTAATCCTCAATTTTGTTGGGATCCACTTGGGCTCTACTTTTTAAGATTCATGGTTCGAATCCTTTTGCAGACTTGAACTTCAGTACATGATGGTAGGGATTTTTGCGATTAGTACTTCTGTCGTCAAGCACCTAACTCTATGTTACGTCAGATGTCGTTAATCATCTGATTAATCAGATTAGAGTTAACTCTAGATTTTATATATAAACCTAAAACTTATAGCAAGCACGTCAAGGTATTTCAAGCATGGTTTTACAAAAACTAATACGAATAAAACAATATAAATTTCAAGGTTTATTTTTAATATATTTTGGGTTTTGGCACAATTTTTAAATAATGTGTCCTGGTTTATACTAGGTATTTAAACCTAAAGTCTATCTACTTATACATTTGAAATTTCGAATGCTAAGTAAAATTTAAGTAGTATTTTTGAATTTAAAAATACAGAATATCTAACAGAAAAATGCAATTAAATTAACAATTTTCAATTTAAGTACATACTAGAAAAATCACAAAACATACTTGTGTTTTAAACAGGAAAAAATAAAACAAATTTTATAAAAATAAAGAACTACATGCGACTGTACAAAACTATTTTAGATAGAAAAACAATTATGGCATTTACATGTTTATTTATGGCAAGAAGTACGATAAAAAAATCTTTATAAATGTTTCAATAAATAAAAAATGATATCAAAAGAGATCCTAACACACATAGACACAGATTACAGTATCGATAATCAATTAAACACAATATTTCTAACGCTTACCGAAATATTCGTTTATGTACACTGATTCAACATAAAAATAAATAATTTAAACAACTAAACCCTTAAACATTTACTAAATAATAATAATACATTCTAAGTCATAGCTTAAAACATTTACTTACTACATATAGAAAATTATGCTACATCTAAGTTCTACTTATACATTTTACTGGCATAAAGTGACAACCTAAAGAAGACACGACAAAACGATTTTTATATTTAGAAAAATAAATAACAAAAATTACAACGACGTATGAAACAAGTTTTTCTTCAATTGAAAGATGAAATCTATACATTTTTATCGATTATTGTATATTTTATTATGCAAGGCCTAGTTTCTACCATCTACTTATTAAAATTGCACGATTTGATAAAGCGACAGTAATTATTATATCTATTACCATTTAAATCTCAATGACACTACGTATATAATATAATAATTTACAAGAATAATCACTGGAATATAAATTCAATTGTTAGTAAGTACCTAGAAGCACTTTCTGATACTAATAGATAACCGATTATGACATATATAAATAATTTAACTCAAATAGCTAATTGTAAATTTAAATACAAGGTACGTACATACATACCTTTAGCTTATAAAATATCTCACAAAAAGAAAAAACAATTCCAAATAAAATATAGTCAGCCAGCTGATATTACAAGGTATTTTTCAATTGTTTTTATCACAAGAACATTTTTCCAATTTTGTTATGGAGTAGGTACATTTTTAAAGCATATATTTTATTAATATGCAGGAAGAGTTTCAATGCGATTTTTATAATCAATCTCAGAATAAATATATGAAATATATTAGTATAACGCATCGGTGGCATTATTAACAATTCAATTGACAACATTAAAATTGACTATAACAAATTAAAGAGTGTATATTGTTTGTCTGATACAAGTTACATAGATTCTAAGAGTATTTTGTCTATGCTTAAATATTATTTTATTCAAAGTAGATATTAAATAGATTCTTAAATATGTATTTTAAGAATATATTTCATGTGATGTCTAGTGAAATGTATGTATTATCATTTATAGAATATATTTTTTTTGTAAGTAACTACATATCTTTTTGCTTGTTATATTCACGAAAATTGTATTTTAATCTCAAAACTTTTGCCATTACGTAAGACTATTAATAATGTTTATTTGTGACTAAAATAAAATATTAAAGTCACAAAAGACATTAATAGTAATAGTACTTAGTATATATTATGCAATATTAATAGTAGTATATATTTAATATAATAATACGAGTAACAATTATCTTATGTATCTCAACTAAATCTATGAGTATTTATAAAAAAACCGTTTAGATTCTCTTAAAAGTGTCTGTCCAAACAGTCATCTGTGTTCAAAACACCCTAATTTTCAAGCTGATCGCTTCAAATTTTTGGCTTGATACATTTTTATTTGCTTAATTTTCTAGATTACTTCTACCTATCATAAGTACCTACTATTTAAGATAATATACATGGCCACAAAAAGTCTACAATGTACCCCAAACATTAGTACGATTTAATACTAAGAATCTACTGATTTTACTAAATTTATTACTTATTAGCCAAAACAAAGTGAAAGTTAAGTCTATCCACATTTTTATTTACAGACAATCGTTATCCTATTAGGATAAAGGTATAAATTGACATATTATGTACATTTTCTTTTCTATTTGCTAGTTATTTGATGTTCAAAGTTCCGCATTACTATGCATACAATAATCCTAAAACAAATCGAGCATTGCTTTTTTGTTCAACCCACATTTTAATATTCTATTACAAGGGAAAAGCAATGAATTATCAATCATCATCAATAAAATATGTATTTTTTCACTGGCGTGTAGTTAAAATAATGTATTCATTACATTTCTGTCCAATATTCATTTCTATTTCTATATCGGATTTATTTGAAGGCATATCCTTTTTTTTGTCGTTGTATTTGACAGATTGTATGAAATTCGCCAAGACAATCTTCATTTTAGTTATCAAGCGTACACAATTTCAAACTGTACCTAATTACAGATGGCTTGAAAAATGTGGGCATAAACCTCTTAATCCACTAATGGAATAATCTCATACGTACTTTTGTTTACTAAAACGAGAGAGATCCAATTTGAAACAATGGCATAAAATCTAGGTGTAGTATACTTGTAAAGAAAACAGGATCGTGGAATTTGACAGCGTGGCAGGGTCTTAATATGAAAATCTTTGTAGTTCACAGGAAGTTCTTGTTACCTTCATATTTTTTCAAAATCAAATCCTAGGTATGATCATTATTAATTTGTTTTTACAACTTATCCGTTATAACTAGGGGGTAGGGTATATTCGTTTCCAGAAAATATTCAATTGCTAAAAGGCGTCTCCTCATATATGTAGACTCTAGACATAGAGACTATATTTCTTCAAATCTCCAAAATTAGTTGCTTCATTGAAAGGCTTTACTTAAAACATTAACCTATTGGTTAACCAAACTTCTTTCTCCTTTCACAAACTGTGCATAATGAAGTTTTATCCAGTTTCAACCGGCTAAATCTACTTGAAGTTGCATTTCATTTCAAGCCATTACACGTATATAGAGTAGCTATGTCCAATTGAGATAACATAACAGTTATTGATAGTATCCTTCATTTTCTATACCTTAGAAACTAATAGTATCTAAATTTACTTTAAATATTTTACAAAATCACTTGTAAGATTTTCGTATTTCTTTTGACACCTCGTTTAGTGCAATGGTACCTAATCGAAATTAACATCGTTTTAACTCGGTGACAAATACCTAACATGATTAGGAGTTTATTAAGACTGTCCGGAAGGACTAATAAGAATGTGGTTTCATATATGTTGGCTCAAATATCAACCTTATTAGTTATCTAACAAATCGAAAGATTATCGTATCTCTGTTAACACCAGACTTAGTTATTCTTATAGTAACTATTTACATGTTTGGCGATGATTAAACATGATTTTAGTACGAGATTATTTTATTCCTCCATCATTAATGTTGTCCTTAAAACACTTTACATCATAATTAGAAATTGACTCTAAAAGTCCAGCGAAGCCTAAAGTTTAAAATGACTTGCGTGAGTGACTCAACAATAGTGGCAGCTAATACATTGCTGATCTTGTAGTCTTTTGCAGTATCTTCTGCGGTCAATTCCACACGATCCACTAGCACAAGGTTTCACAAATTGTTCGAGAACTTTCGGCTATGACTCGTCATTACCAGGGGTGATGCGTGGGGGGGAGGGAGAGTTGCGCGGCGTGCGGGTAGGGCCAGCCGCGCGCCGTATTTCAATCATCCTCTCTAGGAGACAACGGAGGAGAAAACGCTCCCATTTGCTGGTAACTTCCTCCATTCGGTGGGGGTGAAGAGTTGCTAGGTCCCGGTGATGACAAACCTGGCAGGAAGCCCAGTTCGCTGCCCCCGTCACGGCACCACAACTGCCGCATTTCTTGTCTCCGTGAACGCATCAGGTTCTTGTATTCGGATATCCGCATCTTCTTCCCGTCGACTATGCAAGTCCGTTTCGGTCTTGGTCGGTATCTGAAAAATATAAGAGATAATATTTGAGACTTCTTTAACGTTTCATCGTCAGTTTTCTACTGTAGTCCTACATCATACATTTTTTTTTGTAGTTACAAAAGACGATGCAAGAACATAATAAAAATATGAAAACAGGGGGGGTTCTTCGGAATACTTAGTCTTTTGGTTACTTACTCTATTGTTCAGTTATTATATAGTCGCTATTTACGATATCTAGAAGAAGAGCAGTTCGAAGTGTAATATTGAAAAAAAACACCACTCCATAACGTTCAATGAGCAGAAACTGCTCCAGAAAGAGCTTATAATAATGTGTACTTGTGATAAAATTTCAGTTAACAAGACGAGGTGGTAATCGAAGGTGGCAGGCGCTTCATGCGGAGCCATGCCACGTGATAGGTCACTTTAAATAAAAATTTAATTTGCGACAACCAAGTCGAAGGAAAAGAATTGTTTGCCAAAACTAAAAGTAACCTGAAACTTACCTATAATCTGGGTGCTTTTCCATATGAAGCTTCGAAAGCCTCGACTGCTCCTCATAATAAGGCTGCTTCTCCGAATTAGACATCCCCTTCCACCTGGCTCCCAAAATCTTGGATATGTTGGAGTTGTGCATGTCCGGGCAAGCTTTGAGAATCTTCCTGCGTTCGTCCTTGGCCCAGACCATGAAAGCGTTCATGGGTCGTTTGATGTGGGGTTTTCCAGCTTCATCTCTCTTGGGCTGACGGACTAGCTTGGCCTTCTCCGATTCTTCGGGAGGCGACTGGTGACCTGCCCATGACGCTGGGGAATAAAAAAGAATTTTGTGAGCAACTTTAGGTCAAGTGAAAGCTATGTAGTTAATCATAAACATGATCACATGTTGACTACTATCATTCCCGTTCAAATTACTATTAAGTGGAGGAAATGGTTAAATCAATAGTGTTGAAAATTGGAATCTACAAAATAATTACAAAAGCTACATCAGTGATGCCGAAAGTACAAGTATACAAGCGAACTGCTGCGGGCACAATAACTATAGAACTTACGAATAAATATTATGTAAAGAAATGTAAACCAAGTTCAAAAACAGCAGAACGCAAACATTACCGCGGCTTGGTTTAAAAAGTGTACCGTACGGTGCAACAACATTACCTTCTTGATGCGATCAATCGGATGCGATCATTTCTAAGCGCCGAATCCAATTGAATTTGGAAGATTGTGCAAGTTTAGTTAATTGTGAACTTGTTGAGTCCTAAATAAAGACGGTAACTGCGAGAGAATCTGACTGTTACACTTCTTTTGAAATGTATTCGTAGTATAGCCATTTTCACCATTTTCAGATGAAAGCGTGGCCAGAATGTTTGATGTTCAAGTGTTAGTTCTTTAGGCTAAATAGTTACATAATTTTGGCCGTCGCCTACGTGCCTTCAAAAGGCATGATGTAAAACCCTAAAAGCATAACGGTTATGCACATATTTAAATTACATTATTATGAATTAACCATAAAATAACACTGTCACTATAAAATACCTCTAATAGGTACGGAAACATATAGATCATAATTTATCTTGTAAATACGCTCGTCTCGTCTGATCGAACTGGTAACGTTACAAAATACAATGTCATTAACACTATACTTTACAACCATAACAACCATTGTTAGATTTTTTTATACCAAAATGTCCATTACGGCAGACGCATTAAAAGTCAAACAAGAATGACTTATTGGATAAACATGAACCGTGGAAAGTTAGGCGAGAAATAAAACATACGACAACACTACGGACACATTCCGAAATATTTTATAGCGCGACACAATAATATGTTAGGAATAGTGATGTCACTTTAATTGATGTGTATTTGTTTATAATGTGAGAAATCAAACTAGAATTGAGGCTTTATACTATCATTCAGATAACGACTGAACAAGATTGTATAGTAAAAAGTGGTTGTTCATTCCATTGTACCTGAAGAATATATAAAGGAAGTAAAAAACGTGGTGATGTCTTCAGGAAGTGGTTACAACAATTATTACAGTAGTCTCTTTTCGACGGTTAGCATTAATTAGCACATATAAGTTCACCTACAGTTCCTGAGTGCTATATTTCCAATATACCAGTTTACTGTCATACCAGATCCCAGATTACCAAGATCTTGTACTGTTCAATTTTTAGTAACAGTATTTGTGAGAGCTATAAGAGGGTGATTATTATAAGGGCCTATTGCGATATTTACGACCAACTGTAAATAAAAAAAAGGAAAGTATCGATTCACACTCATATCCCGACGATGCCTTAACGGTAACGGAACCTAATAGGAACATAAAATTACAGCTAAATTTAACATCAAAGAATGTCCCGGCATCAGGGATGGAGAGTTCGAATCCCGCTCATGGTTAAAAAAAATCGTGTCGTTGTAATTTTGTAACCTTATTAGCTAGAAGCAGTGATGGCTTAGTGGCATTGGCTATGGACAGTCGCGCAACAGGACCATGGTTCGAATCCCGCCGCGGGATTGAGCTTCACCGCATGGTGGAAGGGCATTTTGTGAATGAGGCTAGCGACCATTCTCAAGTAGAAAATCTGTAGCCAAGCGTTTTCGTTGTTGACGAAATGCGTCTGTTATAGGCAGAGGTTAGTCCACATAGGCCGTCACAATAACATAAAAAAAGCTAACAGGCGTTAATGAAAAAAATAAAAAATACAATGTATATTATGTATTTTATAAATTAAGTAAATTTACTACTCCGTCAAAATAAAATTTCCATCGTCTAAAAATCATATTATCTCTTAACTTACATGTAATGTAGATACTAATTTTGAAACCAAACATTTCCGAAGTATTTCTCAGTCCGTACTGGATACCGTAACTTTTGTTTTACGGTTTCTACGCACTAAAGTTAATTTACAACTTGCTTTTAAGCTTCTGATTGTGTATACCGACAATGCCACTAAATGTTCACATTTCATACTGTATTTATTAAGTAATACTGGAGCATTCCCATAAAGTGTCACTATGGGTGTTATATTCTCGTATTTAATGATTTTGTTAAGCTGGAATGATACTGATTTGTAACTCTGCAATTAAATGTTTCAAACTTTTGTACTTTGGTAGTCTTATTATATTCTATAGTAGATAGATATAGACTATCTTCTATAGAATCTTATTCCTGCCCTTATTGATATAACATAAAAGAGTAAAGTAGGATCAACACAAATTTATTTTTCCAATCTTGTTTTATTACATGTCATTTTAATAGTACTCAAATCTTTCATACGCGTCATTCTTTGCGTAGTTTATTTACTTCTTCTTCGGCCACATTCAGTCATAATTTTTCTATAAATCACATACAATCTAAATACATTTATTTTATATGTCACCATTATCAACCTTTCTATGATATGCTTACTCGTAATTAATAGTCTTGTCAATTCCGGTAAAAGCTTGCTTAGATTCTTCCATGCATCCATGCTTCCTTTACCTCATCTTTACATTTACCTACTCTTTTGTTGCCCAAAATTCTGCGTCATACACATTTTCAGTTCTTGTATTTTTTTACCTTAAGATTTCTAAGCATTATTATGTGGCATGTAACCTCAGTTACATGTACAGCTCAGCTGGTTTATTTACTAAGCAGAATTTCGTGTGGTGTGTAGGAATTATAACAGCAGCTGTTATAAGGAAAATATTATCTTACAAGAGCGGGAAATAACTCGTGTATAAAATGGATTCTTACTAATATCTGAGGAAGCATAACTTCCTTGCATGTATTTGGCATACCCAAGTATTCGAAACATCGTCACTACATCGTCCTGGTATAAGCTTAAAGTTCCCTGTAAACGATCAAACATCTTTGTCAAAGTTTACGATTTGGTTAAATGATCGTCGGTCAGATCTAGCTAGTTTTCTCAGTGTTTGTCAAACACGCCTTCAAACATTCTGTGTTTGACGCGTTTGATATTGTTTGGAGAAAATCTTGCGTGCGCCCTGAAACGGCGGCGTGTTTTTGTCTAATATGTTTGAAGGTGTGCGGCGTGGTTTGTCGAACAAGATCTGTAGGATAAAGCACGGGCCACTTTAATAAAATTATTTGATATCTTCTTTGATCGTTTACGCTCTTGTTTGAAGAAAAATAGTAGTCAAACATGTTTGATTGTTCGCAGGTCACTTAACTGATTCCGGGTCACCTCATTCTTATAATATTAGAAACCTTATGAGTGATGTGATCATATAAGATTTAGGACAGAGGGTTTTCTCAAATCTTTATAGTATGTGACATGAACTTTATTCCTAAATAGTTGTTACAGTTTAGCACATCACTTGTTTTTAAAGAGAGGCAACTGAAGCATTAACTATTTCAGATCGTGCAACAAATGCTTGCCTATCATGCATAAAAATCTAATATTGTCGCATAAATTTAGCAACTTCTAGCAGTATGCATCCACTTTGAAAAACTTCCATACCTACATAAATAGAAAATTACATATAATATATATAATCCTGCATAAAGTTGATATTCTTCCAACAACAAGTATTGATGAAAGAATAAAAATATATAAATATATCTATAGAAAGCTACAAATAGATATAGAAGGACCTTTATATGAAAAACGATACTTAATCTTAGTTTTAGTCACATCAAAAACTATATTCTTTACCTGAACCAAACTCGAATGTATTGGTCTTAAGTGTCTAATATATAATATTAAGGAAATGTGAATAATTACTTTGGTATAACAAGTGACAACATAAAACTTTCTTTCAAATGAATTTTCACTCATGCCCGTTTAAACCTAAAAGTATGTTTTCAAAGACTTGTAGAAACCCCCGATCCGAACTGACTGCATCTAATTAATTTCTCCAATCCCATTTCACAGAAAGCGATGTTTCGCAAATAATCTGCGACATCCATAACATCTAGCAAATATGTGGGTCAGAAGTAACGCTTAGCATTTCCACTGACGAATCTGTGGACAAGTGTCTGCACAATTAATAAGCCGCTGGAAATCGCTGGTATTTCTCGTATTAATTTGACACGCTGTTTGATAATTTATAACATCCTACAATTCGAGATTTCTACGGGTTTAGATCGAGATCTTGTTGAAAGCGAAAGCGCATGTAAATTGGGCCATTTGTACTCCTAGATAGGGCTAATAATCGACTGATTTTATGATTATCTTATAGGGGCATATACTTTCTTATTGTGACATGTAAGGATGGAAATGGAAAGAGAAAACATTTGAAGAAAAAGCACCCAATATTTTAATTACAAAGTAAACAATGAAATGAAGTTAACCATAATGTAATATATTTTACTTTGCAGATTTTTGATGCTATAAAATAGTACAGTCACGTTATTCGTAAGCCGAACAAAGGAAATATTTTCTTACTGATGATGAATTACAACGTAAACTATTCAAAAAACAATTCAATACCTCTACTTAATCACAATACAAGACAACCTTTTTTCCAAATTCGGCAAAACATTTCCAAAACCCGACTACCCTTACTGCTGTCACTTTACTACTTTCCTCCTATTTATAGTCCCATTCATGCACCCTAATAGCCAAAAGCAAGTATTTCCTGATCCAGATTTACGCCATTGCATACAGATAGCACCTGTCATTTCTCTTGGCGATCGTTGGGACAGCGGAAGCGTGCGTCGCGATCGCCATCTATTTTACATTACACATATTTAACGCAATTCTCTTGTTTTAGAGGAAATGATTTTGAAACAGTTCTGAGTTAGTCGCCATTTGAGGTTTGTATTAATAGATCATTAAGCTAGAATATAAATACAAAGTCTTTATAGTAATACGTAATTTAATGTTTTTTGATGTACTTAGTTTTTAGAAGTTATGAAGTGAATTTATTGATTAGGTAGGTACACCTCATAAATCAGGTGATTATAATTAAGGTTTACATATAAAACATCTAATATCATTATATGGAGAAAGTAGGAGAAACTTGCTAAACTGTGGCCAATGACCTAAAGTTGTTTCCTGTAGCTATCTTTAATCCATGCGCATCGTAGATAATGAGAACAATAAGTAGAATTCATTCATAAATAGACCCTTATTGTCCTGCTGATGCCAAGGGGTAAGAGGTATTTGCCATTCTAGATTTATCCCGCTTACTTAATAAAATTATCATCACATCAAGAGCCGGAAGACGTCAGCGTTAAACAAAACACCCTCCATTATTGTTTCGCGATGCTGCCCACGTTCCTGCAAATTCTTGGACCGATATCACAGATACACAATCAGCTACTAACTCAATGACTATCAAAATTAATTGCAACACATGTACAAACAAATAATTTTCCCACAGAGTCATAATAACGACCGCTGTTAGATTTACGAAGCTTCGCAATGATTATTATCAACATCACCTAATTAATATTTCCTGTTAATAATAACTACACTTGCCTATGACAATTTAGCGCGCTGTGAATTACGTAAATGTTGGCTTCTGTACCGCCATTTTATTTGCAAATAGATCTTACTTTGTAATTGTCGATTCGGAATATCTGTGCCTAATGAAAAGTGTGTGATGACTTGTGGAATGGAGGGTAACTCAATTAAAAAGTATATAGAACATTATTTGACAGTATTATTAGTATGGTCGTAGAAAAAGTTTGAATTTAAAATTGGAATTTGTTATCCAATCCAGCTACTTGACTTATATTTGAAATTGAGTATATGTTTTAGTATTTATTTGATTAGTCAATTATATCGCTTAACTGCACCCCGTCACTATCGGTTTTACAAATCCTCTCCATCCAAAGGTTGCCTGGAAGAGATTACTTTTAGTAATAAGGCCGCCCATTGTAACACTTTCACTGAAAATTATAATGTTTATATCTTATTTATTGTCTTATGTGGTGTAACAATAAAGCATTACCTATCTATCTATCTATCTATCTACTTGTTATTTCAGTCTAGAAAAAAGAAACCGTTACGATTATGTTATTTTCTATTACGTGTTTAGGTAATTATATAAGTAGACATACTTTGATGAGCTTTATTTCTTGAATATGCTTAGAATTAAATATAAGCTACCTATATGTTGTATATACTCATAATTACACTTTCAACCGTCCGTATTTTTTCTACAATTGTCTCTTTAGAGTTCATAACATCTTCAAGTTAATCAAAGTTTATTATAAATAGACAATCTTCCGAATCAAACTACCCTTACTGTTTACACTTTACCCATGCTAATTCCAAAAAACACTCATAGCTTTTATTTTGTCTTTAGTGTGACCAGAAAATTATATATTCACAAACTCTAAATTAATATCAGATATTAACAAACATCAAAATAACTGAAGCGACACGGAACATTTCTTGACAGTAACGTTTGACGATGTCTATTTATCTAACATGTTTCTTGTGTATTTTAGGCTATTTTGTAATGTAAGTGATCAACGAGCCGATTAACATATCCGTTGTAAATAGGTGTACAGGGTTGAAAGCTCTAAAGCTTGTCTGTGTTGGTAACACCACGAAGTTTATACAAAACGCTCTTATTTTTACATTTTCTTGGACATTATTGTAAATAGTTATCGATTTAAGAAAGGTTTTATACTCTTTCAGTTTCGTTATAGGACCTTTGTTTCTTAGTTCATTTTTGTGTTTACTAAACTCCACATTTGTGTGGTGTATTGCTAAACATAAAGATAGACTGACTTCACTACAGTTTTAATTGAGGCCCTCAAAAGTTTTATTTTTTACCGACTTCCAAAAAAGGACGAGGTTCTCAATTCAATTGTATGTTTTTTTTAGGTGTGTCGTTAAATCATCACAGTCATATTTTGTAGTTAGCCTGTAATAATTATGTTAATTTCTTAAATGCTGTTTAATTCCGGTACGTTTTTGTACATTTATAACAAAAAAAAGGGGGAGTTTCTCAATTTGACTATTTTTTGTTGTTGAGTGTGTTACCTCATAACTTTTTACTGGGTCCACCGATTTTGATATTTTTTTTTAATTCGAAAGGTGATGCTTGTCATGTAGTCTCATTTAAATTTGATTGAGATTCGACAAGGCGTATTTGAGTTATTCCTTATAATGCGTAAAGGTTTATTTACTTTTTAGTGCATTTTTCTTATTAGAATATTTTCTGTTTGAAGTCGGTTTAGGTATTTTTTTTATATATTGTCTTTTGGGTTGAGAAACTATTGAAAGACCTGCGTGCACTAGAAACTTATCTGATTCTGGAAGTAACATATTTTTTGAGAAATGCAATCCACAGATTGTCAAGAAAATAATTTAAATAACTTTATCCATGATATTTAATTCTCTTTCAGTTATATTGATAATCACCATAAACAACTGATACTAATTATGTCAAAAAATATATTTTATAGTGTTTTTTATAGCTAATAAGACTATATTATAAACATAATTATCATAATCATTATTAATATTATGTGGGAATATTAGACAGTTGCTGTTTCTTTGCATAAATAAGCATCATATCGGTAAATATCATATTTTTATTTGAGAACAACATTTTTATATTAAATATTTGCTTTTTGTGAACATGGCGAAGATGAGGAAACTCGTAAATCGCAATAAATGATACTTTTAAAATGTTTAATAGCTAGGAATACTAAATAACCTATACGAGCATTGACTTATAGTTGGGTACATATAATTTATGTCAAACTACCTCGATTACTAAGTAAAAAGGTGGCGTGGCATTTATACTGTGAGCGCTGGGGACGGGTCAAAGTTCTTGTACGACCGACATCTTACATTTTTGACACCTGTCATAGAAGGCTCTTGCTATGGTTTTTATTAAAACTCTACTACTATGCTTCAATACGGAGTTTTGTCATCCTCGATTCAATGCCGGGGTCGGTAAATGTAATTGGGTCAGTCCTTAGAAACGGTAATATAATAAACAAAAAAATTCAGAATCTAAACTACCATGACACAGAAAATTTATTTCGCATATTTAGGTAACTCCCTAAAATTTGCTCATTTCTTTTAAGAGTATAACTTATAACATAATTATACATATTAAAAATCTACATACTTAAATATTAGTTTACATTACACCTTCTCTAAACCGTTAGTACATTCATTCCATATCGCTTTTATACAAACCATCCACAATTTTTTTATATATACTCACACACACTAAAAACATACAATAGTTGAGTAGGTATTTTGGGTCTTAGTTCTTAATTTTTACTTAATATAATTTTTTATAGTAATTATTTCATTAATATTTTCATAACCTGAACTTTGTATTTACTTAATATCACCTGTAATTTGTTAAGACTACAATTGTTAATCTAAAATAGGAGGGTGAAAAACGGGATTTCTTAGCACGGGGAAACCTAGTAAGAATTCTTGTTTAGCACTCATGTTTTCTTCATTTTATATCAAATTTCAATACTTATATACAAGGTTTATATAGTCTTAACTAGACAACATGTTTTATATATATTATGTATCTTACTGTTGCAAATAAATATTTTTATTATTATATTTTTTTTTTGAATTTGCTCATCCTTTGAAATAATGACGATATGGGCATTCAAAAAGCAAAGTTTATAGTCACAACTTTGATTTTTGAATGTTCATATTTGGGTTTGAAGTATACATTGAGTTAAAATTAATTATATATATTTTTAATATAAATTAAACTATTATTTTTTTACCTATTTTTAACTTGACCGTCATTAATATTTTTGGTTTTAACATACATATAATATTTGTAATTTCTACGGGAGAAACCTTTGGCTCTGAAACACATTAACACTAGTTTGGAGTTTGGATTCACAATTTACCTGTAAAACATTGATATGTCAAATAAACATTCTTGTATTTGTTGAGTGTGTTACATAGGATCTTAAACATTACTAGCCAAATATGAGTAAGACGGTGCCTGTCGGTATAAGTATATTTATTTATTTTTAGCTGGTACCCCTATTTTACCTGATGGTAAGTAATGATCTTCTCGAAGATGTTGCCTTTTGTTGTATAAGTCTGGAGGCTTTCCTAGACTTACTGGCTCGCAAGAAGTCCAGAACACACCCTTAGGTGCTTGGCGACAGATTTTTTACTATTTAATTGAGGTATATTCAGGCATGACGTTATTTTTACATTGGGTGGCCATATATAAAGAAAAGTTAATGGCATTTACTGATTTACAAAAAATGTAAGAGGTTTTTGAGTAAAAGTCAATATTTTGGTACTATATATTTCATATAAGTGTACTAGTAGTATAGGTACTTAGAATTTTTTGTTGAACATTATTGTATTAAGAGATTTATTTGTCTTGAATTGAATTTTCTATAAAACACTGACTAAAAAAGCAATTTCTAATCTATAATGTACCATTTATCAAATTACGTTCAGCAAATACAGGCAGTATAAGAAATATATAATGTGTAAGTGGTTTCCCAAATATTTATTTAAAAATTGCGCTGGCGCCTAGTTCGGACAAAACAAGGCGCAAGCGCATTTATTTTATTAAGGTGGCCACTTTTTTTAGATTATCAAAAGAATTCTTCACTCGTGTCGCTCCACAGATAATATCTGTTTAACGTTTCTTCAATGACACCTATTCTAAGTTCGCGTTTTACTAATAAATGATTTGATTAGACAGCCGTACAAATTGGTATTTTTGGACGCTCTTGCGTCTGTTTGACGCATTTTGACGTCATCATTTTGTACTATGTGAATCATATTTTGTGTTTAGTGATTTTGAGGATTGTTGAGAATTTTGATTGCTCCGGTTTGTAAAGATGTTGATTTTTAATATTGGCTCCTACTGTTTTTAACCCACGATTGCAACCCACAAGAAAAAGATGATTCCGTTTCAACTAACATACATTTACGTATTCCATTTTTTTTATAAATGTTTTGTCTCCGATTTTATGGTTGGCCCTTTCCGATGACGACCTTCCAAGGGAGTGTTCTTGTTAGTACGTAAATTTTATGGAAATAAACAGTTAACTTACGTTTAATTAAAACAACTGAGTATTTAACACTTAAAAGTTTATTGTTTTCCTGTACGTCGAAGTTCGAAGACATGACATGTCCTAAAACATGTTGTCCGCAAGGATCAACTGGATTGTGTCTCAGCGAGCCTTTCCCAGAACTAGGAGTGCGGAATTTTAATTGGTCAACTAGACCACATTTTTATTTCGGGCATCTATTATATTATTATTATATTACCTGGTTATTATGTACCTATAACGTGAAGGCTGGCGCCTGATACAATAACTATTCTCTTTTGGCTTCTTTTTTATGGTGAGCTTTTAATTTTTTTTTTCATGAACGCCTCTGATCTCTTCTACTATACTAATGTATGGATGTCTGGTAGAAAATGCTTTACCGTTAAGTTATCGATCTGTACATAAATACCTTAATAAAAAGTTAAACAATACTCACTATTACACGCTGCATTGTATTCTTCTTCCTTCTGCATAGAGTATTGGTTATCTTCCATCGGTGGGTAGGGCATGAACCGCGGCAGCATCATCGTGGGAGCTGGCGAGGGAGACCGCTGCTTGCTGAGGTTCAGAGGGGTGTCGGGGTCTTGAGGTGGTGGTGATCGCGTGTTCAGCTGAGCCAGTTGTGCTGAAGCGGGCCATGGAGCGTTGGGACCAACCTAAAACGAAATTCACTGTTAAAAATCTTACTTTTAGGGGTATTCGCGAATAGAAGTTGTACACGCGCTCACGCGTTATAAGCGCGTTTCGTGTATTGCACTGAGTTATGCGTTAACGTGCTCATAAAAAAACATACAAACTGATGTAAACATAAAACTAGAAAAAAAGCTTAGAGCCCCTATAGAGGCCATCGCCATCACCTTTGCATATAAAGTGTATCCTTTATGTTTTCCTAGTACTGATTTGACCTTATCCATTATTCGTTTAGGTGTTTGGAGTGAGCAAATAAGTATATGTATGGGTAGCTACAAAAAAACCGACTTCAAAAAAGGAGGAGATTATCAATCCTACTGTATTTATTTGTGTCAAAACTCAAAATATCTCATGACTCTTTACGGGGTGTACCGATTCTGATCTTTTTATTTTTTTTATTCGAAAGCTACTTTCATGTGGTCCTATTCAAATTCGAGTGAGATTTGACGAATAATATTTAAGTAAGTATTTTATGTTTGAAGTCAGTTTTGTTTTGTTAAAATTGTTTTAATACATAATATATATTAGTATGTAAATGACTAATGGTACTTTGAATAACATCTAATACAACAAATGAACGATCACCTTAGTTAAAATTTTTACAAATCCAAAACACGACATTAAACTGTTTCTTCGTAAACTAAAGGAAATTGCATCCATTAATTCTGACCGAGAACATCAAATGAAATCTTTAGAAGAAATCTGGGTGACGAATGACGAGCATATAAATTACAACTCATTATAATTTTACATAACAAAGTTTTGGGTGAATGATTACAACAACTTTCGTTTTGGTGGTCTAGTTGACCAGTTTTTTATATGATTGTCACGGAACAAGCACGAGGCTCACCTGATGTTAAGCGGGGATCCTCTGCCTATAACAGATGAATTTCGCCACAAGTGATGAGCTACAGAGTTGAGTACAGAGACATACAGTTGTTAAGTCTTATGTGCCTGCAATTTACTGGCTCTCAACGACTTTTTTTTTTATTTTTTTATGCCTGATGGGTTAGCCTTTGACCACCATCTCACCTGATGGTAAGTGATGATGTGGTCGAAGATGTTGTTCAGGCTAACCTAGAAGTTCTGGCTCTCAAGGACAGCTGCCGGAACACACCGTTAGGTGCTTGGCGACAGATTTTCTGCTTGAGGGTGGTAGCTAGCCAGGCGGGCATTCGCAAAATGCCCTACCACCATGCTATAACGACTGCCATCCTAAGACAACAACCGGGACCGACGGCTTAACGTGCCCTCCGAAGCACGGAAACGCTCAGTAGTAATATCACTAGCGGTCACCCATCCAACTCATGACCGCGGGCGACGTTGCTTAACTTTGCTGATCGATTGAGAACAGCTAAGTAAACTTCGCTACGAGCGCTTCAAAAACTACTGTTTCCGGAACACATTAGGTGCTTGGCGACAGATTTTCTTGAGGGTAGTTAGCCAGGCGAGCATTCGCAATGCTCTTCAAGCGCGGCACGGTAGTCCATAGCTATTACTCTTGAAGCAGTAATTATCCGAGCGGTAATGGCAAATAGTTACACTTGTTTTATATGTATATTCTTCAACTAACAATAACTAAACCAGGACTTTCGTAAGGCTAGGCGAGCATTCGCAATGCTCTTCAAGCGCGGCACGGTAGTCCATAGCTATTATAACTCTTGAAGCAGTAATAGCAGAAAGTTACACTTATTTTATATGTACATTCTTCAACTAACAATTACTAAACCAGGACTTTCGTAAGGCTAATGCATCACCTAGATTTACATGCCACATAGGTAAGTATCTTTTGTTATATTGTGTTGGTTGATGTGAATTATGTACATACATGACGTGTATGTACACAATTATATTACTTGATTTTTATAATAAGTACTCCCGGCACACCGTGCAAGTGAGTTCAAAAACTTTTTTTAAATTAGGCTTTTGTTCAACTTTCGTGGACGAACTGTTGATGATATCGACGAAGTAATCACGAAAACACCCGAAGAGTAGCGTGCAACAAACGCTTGCGTGTTTCAGCCTTCATCGGAAACGACACTAGCGCCATCTAGTAATACACGGTTGAACTAAGTACGGCTCGAGTTACGTCAAACACGAAATGTTTCACTATCTCAAACCCGACAAGTGGTTATGCTCGGCGAAACCGAATATGGTCACAATGTTTAACTACGGTATGTTATCACACAAGTTTTGCAAATTGTATAGATGGCGCACTAAAAAATGCTTGAGTTTATAACAATTATTAACTTCGTTCAGCACATTTTACGTCACAGTTGCCTAGAAGCTAAATGTTTTATGTGATTGTAAAACAATTTAAAAAGTTGTCACACCTGTAGCCCAAGCACGAATAACTTGCGAAATCGTAACCGTTTCGTAAACGTATCGAAATGTCATTATTTTGTATGGGATTTGATCAGCGCCTCTACAGTGCGTAAAAGGAACTAAATTTTGACAGAAAAAAAGGTTTTGACAACTAACGTGTCGAGATTTTAACGTGAATGTTTTGTCACGTAAAAAGTTTTGTATGAAATCGCGAGCACGAACCTAATTCTAACGTAAGCTCGAAGGCTGGCTATCGAGGATCTGTCAAAAATCTACGAATGTCATGTCACTGAGAAATTTTCAGTCAGATGGCTGACGTAACGTATTCAATTGTGGTAAAACTTCGAAAATTCATGTTATTATTGTGTTTGTTCATTCATAATTTACCTATGAAAAGAGTTACAAACATTGCAGCAAGATTAGAAGTAGTATTGTACCATGTCGTTTACCAGGCGCAAAGTAGGTATTTATTAATTTATGGCACTGGGGGGAAGTGATGCTAATATACGATGAACCCAATTCAGGACATTTTCCAAAACTCTGCATCAAACAGCGTCCATATTCCATCGTTCCAGCCCACATTTACACCAATTTCGCTCGTTGGATATGTCTTGCGGCGCAATAATGTTGCTATGAAATTCTTCATTGTGCATGGTCAAATTGAAAACAATAAGGCTCAAAGAAGATCACCTATCCATTCAAGATTTCAAGATCAACCAAAGCTGTCAACAAATGCACCAGAAGAACACAGGCAGCGACACGAAAGGAATACCAACGGATTGTCAGACTAACTACCTACGAACTCTGAGGTGATAACCATGCTCACGCCAACATTCTAACCACTACGAAGAAGAAGATTTTAATGTGAAACGTAGAAGCTGTGTTATTGGACTTTTGGTTCTTAATAAAAATAAACGAAGTGCAATTGTGCGTTTCATTTATTGGTACCTATATACCGAACAGTTCGTGGGTTAGGGATAATAGGATATCTCGTTGGATGTTGTGAAACGCGACTAAGACAAAATTCGTGGCAGCATGCCACTACTAAGGTCGGAGTGAGTGGGATGTTGCCACGCATTGAGCATACAACAGTGATGATGAGATGGATCAGTGTGTGCTTCTATTGGTGGCGCATAAGACTATTGGGTGGCGAACTCATAGCAGGGCCCTGAGAAGCATTTTTCTTCCCCCTCTGATCTTATAGGCTAGGTAAGTTCGATATCATGCTCGTTTGCCACACTATTCCTTAAAAATAAAGGAAAGTATATGAATAAAAAGACAAAACTACACCAACAGTTAAGTAATTTCTTTATTTTTGGTAATGTAATAACAGACACAAACATAATCCAAAAAAAAAACCAACCATAAGCTGACTAATACAAAATAAACGCTTTAATTATCCTAAAATTAATATGAACTTAAAACAACACTAAGCCTAGACGGTTAAAAGTCACAGCACTCCCGATTTGTAGTAACGGCGCATTCATGAAATGCTACGTGGTTTGTCTTTGCAAAACTGTTAGGTAGGTACATTACTACGCACTCCAGGTTTTCACAGCATTCTTCTTTCCCAGAACAGACGGTAAAATACCGCTGGAGACGAAAGTTCTGTCGGGAATCACCTTTAGTGAACAATTAGAACTTATAGAATGCACTGCTTGAACTCAATAGCCTATTTTTCTGCTGAAACACCATAAAATTAAGCGCAAAATACACTTCACGCCGGCTGGCGGCCCTTCAGGGTTTATTGAAACTCCTCCCTCTGTTTAAAGGTGTAATAGTAGCTGTTTGTAATTCATATAGTAAATTATCAGTGGCGTAGATTCTTGTCTTGAGAATTTATAGCTCATAATTTATATATAATGTTTTATTTTAATACCTTTAATGATGTTACAATAAAATTTGGTTCACTGAGCAAGTAACGCATAGAGAAAAGTAACATACCGGAAAAAAATATGTTTGGTTTTCACCAAATAAAAAGCTAAATTTGACGAATATCAATCATAGAGGAACCAGTCCAGCGTCACCAACCTTAAAATAAGGTAAAGTATTGCAGGTGTACCGATTTCTGTCCAAAATTACCAAATACGATACGAGTCATTGTCACCTTGACAACTCAACTGGACTGTCATGGCTATAGACTAATCATATTGTTTCCGGTATATTACATTTCTCTATGTCATAATGTATGTCATGGCACTTAGTAAATATATCACCTCAAATACATTTTATTCAAAAATTTTAATATTTCATAGTGAACATCAATACAATACGGAAATCGCAAAGAAAATGCGAAGTCTGTGGTGTCGAAACACAAATAAAAATGTTTAAACAATAGATTTCCATGAGATCCAGAACCGGTGAGTTGATGAAAATATGTCATTGAAATTACATTATTGTTTCAGAGCTAATGATCGCTTGGTTTTTATTGTAATTTAAGTAGGTATGTGTTATCATGCGAATTGCTGTACTTACATATATTTGTATATTAATTACAAATATTTACGTAACGTAAAGTAAGTTTAGTGTTGCTCAAGGAAAGTATCGATACCTTTGTAGTATCGATTTTTTATAATGTCAGTGGTATGGGTACATATACTTTTTCATAGTGTCAATAAGTTAGGAAATATCATATTCGATGCTGGTGATCATAAACCATCACGCGGAATGTTTTATTATGCCACGAAACTTAACATGTGTATTTTAGGGACTGTTATTTACATCTTTAGCTCAAAATCATTTTGAAACACCAGGTATTATCAATTTTTCTCTACATAACTGGCACAGTACTTGCTAACTGAACGGCTAGAGCAAGCTATTTATTATCTAACATGTGTAAATCGACCTAAATATTATACAATTAATAATAAATAGCGTAAATAACGTCATATCTATGCTTGTGATAATAATCTGAGTTGTTTTTTTTTCAGTTCATTTAAACAAAACTCCGTCGCTTATATACTTTCAAAGTAAATGCTGAATCGATAGAGCTATGGCATGGAATTTAAGGTAATATGTCACCTCAATACTATATAAAAATCAACATGTGTATCAACATACAATCCCAATTATTTAAATACTTATAATACTATACTCTACATTGTTTGATTTTAAAATTAACCAACTTTCGAGTGCAGTTAAATAAACTATTTTTGTAATTTCAGATATGTTACGCAGAAAAATATTAATTGAATCAAAAATAAAACAAATCAGTGCAGAAGAAGCTTCTTGCAATACAAATGAAATAGATCAGCTGCAAGATTAAATGAAATATCTAACTAATTCAACTACCTACACCAAAAAAGTTTCAGTCAACAGTCTATATATAATTAAAAAAGGTGCGTCAGATACTACATTTTATGATTGAACTACAAATAATAATAATTGTTAACAGTTGATGACATGTTTACTAGTGCAACTTACGTGCAGTATTTTTTACTTTTACATATACGACAGTTAGAAAATAAGTATTATATATTGAAAACTGTTATGTACAATGAAAAATATGTATTGTAAAGATGTTCTAGTACACAAATTACTTTGGAACTATGTATACATACCCCAATAATACGGATTTCGTTACTAGCGAAGATATATCGCACGATAAAATATTTTGATGATTTTGAATAAATTAATAAATCTGTGTGAAATATTTGTTTTATTTTATATTTCGTTAACATATATTTTATAAACCTAACCTTCTTACCATTTTTTCTTATATCGATTATAATGGAATTGATTTCATTGTAACTAATCGATTTTAGGGAATCAGTAGTACAACACTCACAAATGTCACTTTTATTGTGTTGGAAATATAGTTTTCATTTGTAATGGTTGGTATAAAATAACTTCAAATCTGAGTTTCAAAGCAACAAGGTCCGTGCCAACTCTTAATATTACTTGCTCAGTGAGAGGAACTTTTATAGGCAAAATAAGACTTAAAACCTCTTTTCGAATGAGTTGTTAGGTCTTAGAAAAAAGGTATGATTGTTGTGATTTACGCTGGATGACGTCACTTTTGTAATCCTATCGAGTTCACGTTAGCCAGCAAACGATGCGGCGTACTGTCAACCATTTCCTCCTGCGTAAACGGGCGGTGAACTCGATACGATAACGTTACGGACTATCGAAATGTTTGTGCTTGGGCTACTGTATGTCGATCATATCACCGATATAGGGAGAGGTTTCAAAATACTAGTTATACTTTGTTGACTCTCCTGTTTTATAGATCTAATCAGGAAAAATATAGGTTTTTGCTGACTTGAAACGAATAAACGCGGAGATGTTATATTACGTGCTTTTATATTTATGTTATATTCGATATGTTATATATATATTATATGTATTATTTATTAGATAGGACGACTATGGTTATTTTATTTAAGTTCATAATTGTTCTCAAGTGAGTGATATGTAATGTCTTAAACTTAAACCTACGTGCAAACATAAAACATAAGGACGATAACAGTTAGGGGCACATGAGGCCAATTTTTTGTCTCAGGGTAAATGTAGTGCAGTTTGTCAATTGTATCGAAATGCATCTGCTATAGGCATAAGTGGTGGTGCTTGTTCCGTACATCACAATAAAGTATTTTTTTATAAACATGCAGAAACTTCATTTGTTCGCGTGTGCGTATAAGAGTTAGTTGCGTATTTAACGTAGTCACAGGTTGATTGAAGCGTTAAACTGTTATACATGAGCTCTGCAGCCTCATACTGCTACAAGTAAAATGCGTTCCCCTCCAGCCGTGGTACTGACCTTTGAGATACCTAATCTTTGAGCTCACCACTACACAAACAATCCAAAAACAAGTTACTCGATATGAAACAAACCAAATTATAATGTTTTTCATACTGATCTTTATTTTCGAAGCAATGATGGCCGAGCGGTAATAGTAATGGACTGCCGCGCCGCAGGTCCCTGGTTCGATCCCCAACGCTGGCTTGAGCTTCACTGCATGGTGGAAGGGCATTTTGCGATTGCCCGCCTGGCTAGCTACCATCCTCAAGTAGAAAATCTGTCGCCAAACACCTAACGGTGTGTTCCGGCAGCAGTCCTTGAGAGCCAGTGAAATTACAGGCACATGAGACTTACCAACTGCGTCTCAAAGTGACGGGCGCATTGCAATTTATGACTTGTGATGAAATGCATCTGTTATAGGCAGAGTCCACTTAACATCAGGTGGGCCTCGAGCTTGTTCCGTCACAATAACATAAAAAAAAGGAGGGGATAAGTCACGGTGATAGTCCTAAATCTCTCTCTAATATTTACTTGCACAATAAATGTATGCCACTATCACCAAAATCAATGGTATAAAAAACCTAGATGAAAAAAGGAATAAAGAAGAAGCAATAAAAATGAGCCGATATTTCTGGAGCCCTGAAAATAATCCAAACGAGCATGACCAAAAAAATATTGTACGTGGTAGGTCTTACATATTGATTGTTTGTTACTTAGGTACTTCCTTTTATTTAAGACACAATATAACTTTGGAATGCTTCAATCAAAGCTATTTTACTTGCTTCAGATGTCCTATGAGTCTCACATGTTAAGCTACGGAACACTAAACTCGAGTAATTCACGACGAATCAAAGACCAATGTTTTATAGTCAACGCCGATTGCGCCATTTCGTAGAACTGCGTAAACACAATGTCAATATGCCATCACACAGGATATTAGCTAACGTTTATATTAGCCATGGGCTGTGACTCTGCACATTTGTATATAGGGCGCCTGATCTTATTCTTGCCCTTATCCCACACTAAGCGGGTAGCCAAATTTGCATTTTCCTCTCTTGTTTCATTTTCATCTATTATCTTAGTAAAACCTCCTTGCATATATTTATTTATAGATCAATCCATATTCATCGTTTTCCGCTTCGATATCCTTAATTCATACTCAACATGTCTTATTTCTCCAGTAGGCTGTGATGCTCGAATAGGATTTAGATTAGCTAACGTACAAGATGATTTTTTTCTCTCTGTCTGGATAAAAATATTGAATTTTATGTTTTTTTTTAAAAGCTTCAGGAGTGTATTATGTAATACGACTTACATTAGGCGGTGCTTGCTGTTGTGGTCTCATCTGCTCAAGTAGGGGTAAAAGCGCCAGTGGAGGTCCAGGGTACAGCCCATGTTGACCTCGCCGCACCAGCTCCTGTCTTCTCAGCTGTTCTTGCTGCAGTCTTTGGAGCTCTAACTCAGCTTGCACGTTGCCTATACTCTAAAACAAGAAAAAAGAAATGCATTCGTTACGTTTACTATTGAAATTACTCTTACGTTAATCATTATAACAATCGTGGGTTATTAAACTGATTAAACACCTTTTATCACCCCTTGGGATATTTAGTCTGATACCTATGCCCAAAGCTCATATTATACTAAGAATTTATATAAATCGTTACAGCTGTTTTTCAAAGTCGTTTTTAAAATCGAAATATATCTTATAATTATTTAATCGTATATGATGTCTACTTTAAAAGTACATGATACATAGATAAACAACTGTAATCAAGAGGGCTTATATTATATAGTTTATACACATATAATGTTGGTATCAACAATACCTGCAGATCTGAAATAAAATTCTCCACAAGGATACAGGAATGAGTTCAAAATATTTCCTTCAAAACTCGCTCCAATAATAAACCAGTTTTTAAGCTGTTGAAACTTTGGCATTCTTAATGAGGACTCACTCGACGCAGAATTTGTTCCTTTCAATATATTGCACACTTAAGTACCATCTACGACAAAGAATACACTTAAATGTGTGCACAAATCAACCCGGACGCGACGGTCAGTAAATCTCCAGGACCATAAAGCAAATACAGAAAAAAAGAACCCAAATTAATTGCTAGGGAGTCGTGACGAATAACACAATATACATTTTATCGGCTCTTCATTAAGCCCGCATTGAATTGTTAATGGGCGTACGGAGTAAGACATTATAAGGTGACGAAATCGAAACAACTCGTTGATGACAATTTCCGGACACTCGATGCAAATAAAAGAAATTGCGGATTCAAAAAGTTGCCTCACAAATGTGCCTCCGACACCAACGATACATTTAAGTGAATCACTGCCTCCGATAAAAAAGGAAAAGCGTTAATGGAAGACAAAAGCGAACGCATAAATAAACTTGACATAATCGCGTGTGTAAAAAAGCCGCAAACGCAAACGGCGGCAATAGGCATCCCTTTTACCGATATGCCCCGACCGGTAATCGACCAAGTTTTTCCATCGGCCTGACAAATTGCCGTCATAACCGAACGGATTAAACTTTTTATTAAAAACAACAAACTGAGCATAATGTATGGGCGTAATCGGCAAGGGACAGATGCTCCCGAATAACGTACGCGATTTATCTAATGTAAAAAGACTTTTATTTAATAGCTTTGCGGAGATGTCCTAGCAATTGGCGCTTATATTTTACAGCGGACCGTCGTTTTGGCATTTCGACCGCATTTTGATAGGGTTATTAATGTAGAAGATGAAATAAAAAATGTGATTTTTGATAGAGGACACCAGCTGCGCCGTAACGATTTATTGTTTCAGTAACTCAGGTGGGTAATCTAGTTATATGTAATAATATAGACATACACGGAAGACAAAGCGGTATCATTAATTGAAACAACGAAGGTCATGCCAATAGAAATAGTTGGGCGTGATTTGGCTACGCATATGTTTGTCAATTTAGTAGTGTAATGGCCGGACATTAGAAATAGGAGTAGCACGTTCCATCTGTGACTCGTCCTTGGCCGTTGCAAAAATAACACTAACCTAATAATAGCTCCAAAGATCCAGAAACATATATTTTTAAACACACTCCAGCATTAATCTATTTCAAATCTTTACTTGTTGTTATATATTATACAAATTTTATTCCGAGAATTGAAATTACGCAAAGCCGTTGTCAATACTGACGCAGAACAAATACCTGATGATTGAAATGTTCAATAAGATTAGAGAGCAGCAGGTATCAATTTCATCAAAGAAGTTAATCTAGACAAAGAGATCAGATTTGTCCACCGGACATACCACTGTATAATTTATAAAGATGGCGCCGAAATCAAAATAGAGCGAAGTTTTCCCAACGTTAAAATGAAGGAGTTTGATTCTTCTGTTAGAGTCCTTAAGATCGATATAGCGATTAGATAGAATGGAGATGTGTAATGAAACAGACGTCACATTGACGTAAGAGATGCAAGATCTGGGGTGAAATCATAATATTTACTGTCACTGACGTGTGTTCGTTTCTAGACGAATTATTCTGGTCTAGCCATGGTCTCATTGGTTGAGTGGCGTAAAGCATAGCTTGGAATCTCAAGGTCCTGGGTTTGAATCCCGGGCCGGAAATTTATTGGGTTATATTTACATACAAGTTTTCAGTAACAGTGCGGAGTCTGGAACTGGGTCTGGTTGTGGCATTGATCCACCTTCTATAAGATAGAAATACAATATGAAAATAAAACAAAACAATACATCTGGTGCAAATTGGGTAGTAAAAAACCTACCCTTCATGGATATACAGACTTAATTATATGTTTTTGACCTTGGTCTCCATCAGGGTGGAAGAAGGGGCAATAGAAACATATTAATTTAATAATAACAAATATTTTTAAAATATTTTAAGGAAACATCAAATTAATATTTAAATAAAACACTTAAAAAATATAAAAATATATCTAGTGACAATTCCGCCTAATTTTCCTGTTAAGCCGACGTGACGTCACAAACGCCACGCAGCCAAACCGGGAGCATTTTCGACGCGTTTTATTATTAAATATGGATTTCCGCACAATAACGCCTGAATCTATTCATTACATATTAATTTAATTGAAATGAACATATTATGCTACATTCATACGCAAAGTTATATATGAATATATATGTGGGAAATATAAACTCACAATGTATTTGCATATATCTCTGACATTTATTGATATGCTATATTATAGTCTAACCATATAATTGTTATATAATTGTCAGCTGAATTCGCTGTTTTCACCCTAAAAGTAACGTCAAAGCGACTGAAAAATAAATAAGTTTTTTATTAATATTAGACTAAAATTAGATTTTATTTCGGTTTATTTATTGAAGTTTATAGTATTAATTGTTATACTATTATTTAATCTTATGACAATTATATTTACTATTACTTATGGATCTCACAGTAACTATACGAAAAAGTCAGTAGATAAAAAAAACCGGGAAATATGCGACATTGTTAAACAAAAACCGAAGGAAAAAAAATACATGTCAAAATCAATGTCAAGCCTAAAAAATACATTTCTTAAATGCTAAATTAATGGCACTATACTTACTTAAAAGCGGCGTAACTATGAAAACATTTAAATACCAATTTATTTTAAACGAACACCCAGGAGCTGTTCACGCTCTATATCCCCTAAATCTGGTCACCTACATAAAAAGCAGTGTTATCGCACGTATCTATCTGATCATAATATTTTAATGCCACGAACGTTGGCAAGTGCTACTAATATGCGCGCACGCATTGCAAAAGTTTTCATAAAGATAATACAATACGAATTTGACAGTCCCCTCTCTATAGAATTTAATTACAATTTGCGCGCTAAAAAAAAACGGATATTACAGTATGAGCGTATTCCAATTGACGCCAATTTCATATTATATATAGTTATTTTGCGTCTATGGTTCTATATTTAATATAGAATAGAATAGAAAAGCGTTTTATTAGCAACACATACAAATATACACAGAGTAACAAAAACAAACAAGAAATTATAAAACAGTGTGTGTCACAAATGAATATAAAAATGAAATGTGAAAAAAATATGAACCGAAATCAATATGAACTATACACACAAAATGTGGTGAAAATTATCGAAAATAACGAAATTGGCGTCAAGTTGAATACGGCCCATGAAAGTTGAAAAAAACTCATGGTTTACCATGAGTTTTTTTAACTTTTTTTTTAATAATATGAGAATCTTCATGGTCAAGTCAATGGTCATACACGCATAGTTTCTTATATGTCTAATTTTAACTAAGCCGTCATTTATATTTAGTAGATCTTACATATTATTTTTATTATATATGATTATAGGTATTTATTGAAATGAGTAGCTAATGAACTCTACTATGTAAGTGATGGCCACTAACGTCTGGAAAAAAAAATATTGGTGGTATTGGTGTAACTTCATAAACTAAAAAGAAATGTACCCACTTTGCTACAGTTGATACAACCAATTGTATGTACACGCTGATTTTATATGTCAAAAAAGTCGAAGCTATGGAGGTTTCCTATTTCCTACAGGTATGTCCACAAAAGGAATCCAAACAATTTAAAATCTAATAAGTATTTTGTTTGACGGTCTATGATATCTAAGGCCTATCACATTTTATTGGTTTAGAGTATATAAATCTATGCTTTATCTATTCATTTAACCCTAGATTTGTGTAATTGGGCCATAATTAAACATCCCAGTAGACAACATTCTAAACTGCACGCCTCAGACAAAATACATATACGAAAGTGTTGATAAAGGATAATACAATATAAAAAGGGCTCGAAGAAGGGCGTCGCAACGGGGTCGCCTCAAAGGGTTTCGTGCAAAGCGATGACATATCAAAATGAATCGTTAATGCACTTCACGGAACAATAATGGAATGGAGATGTTTTAGTAAACTACGCCCTACTAAACTTATACAGATACCAATTAATAATAAAAAAAAACTAAAACATTCTTTGTAGCCTTACACTTTCACACTTATATTATAAAAATGCGAAGTTTGTGACTTATGAGGATGTGTGTTTGTTATTCCTTCACACTGGAACGGCGATACCGATTTTGCTGAAACTTGGAATATAAATAGTTTAGGTCTTGGATTATATCATAGGATACTAATCATCATCATCTTTTTTAATCGTTGTTGATGAAACCGCGGAGTATCTAGAATATCTACTCAAAACGAGGTTAAACACGGTGTAAATATGATAATCTATGTATCCTACATTTATTTGTTTGGGTGTCCACTGCCTATTTTTTTCATGATTAAACATCCATTAGAAGTGGTCATGAGCCAAAAACAGCAAATTAAAAATATTATGATATTAATGCTATTTATTATTTGCGTTGCCGTAACGGAGATGAGTTATTTAGTTAGGGTTTGACTTCCCCTTGCCTAGTGAAAATCCAAGTTTTACACTAAACACTTCAATGCACGTACTTATCACAATTCAGTCAGTTCAAACCCGAATACGTATCCACATGCTACCATTATGTCTGGCGTACGCCTAACTCATTGGGTGTACTTCACTTTCACACATAATAAGGCGGATATATTGCTTTCTTCACTGATCTCATTACAGTAGCAATGATACCATTCTGCGAGGCACTGCACTGCGCTTGTCATTTTAAGACATCAGTCCTTGTGTCTCCTAAGCCCCTTAAATACTGTGCCTTTCAAGCGTAAACACAGTTTTGTTTTCACACTACTACTTGAAAGTAGAATGCGTTAATACCCACCATGGCGACTAAACTACTAGTAGGAGCAATAAAGTGCTTTTACTCGTAAAAAAAGTTGCAAATTTTTAATGCAGAATAAACTAATGTTCTCTTTTTAACTTTTATTTATAAGTGTTATGTCTAATGACTACTCCACCCCTTTCCCTGTGTAAATGCATTTTAAAACGGACAACAGATTGTACAATAACGTTGCAAATTAATTATTCCCAAGTTGCAATCATGACTGGCCGCCGGAGAGATCGGCTCCACTGATTAGATGATGACCTAGTCAGTATTTGTTAGATCAAATCTGTCTCATCATTGATACTAGTATGCATGCTTATGGTCGAATGGGAATGTTTTTTTTTATTGCTGATTTGCCTTTGACCACAATCTCACGTGATGGTAAGTAATGATGTGGTCGAAGGTGTTAATAGGCTTAAACCTAATTACTGGCTCTCAAGAACAGCTGCCGCAACGCACTATTAGGTGCTTGGCGATAGATTTTCCACTTGAAGGTGGTCGCTAGCCAGGCGGGCATTCGCTATACGCCCTTACACTATGCAGTGAAGCTCAAGTTCGCGGCTGGATTCGAACCTTGGACCTGCTGCGTGGCAGTCCATAACCAATGCCACTGAGCCATCACTGCTTCGTTTGTTTTAATTTGTCTTTCATTTCATTATTTTTAGAAGGACATATTAGAAAAATTCAATAATTACGTACATAATACCAATTTTATTAGTAATGTGTTAATAAAACATATACACGATGTTAATCATTCTTATAATTTTTTAACCTTATGTTTAAGTGTTTTATTTTTATTCATATAAAACAGTTGATATTTGTGCAACATATACCACTTCAGTTCACATTTTAAAGTTGATGATTACATAAATTCCAACCACTGGTTAATTCACAAAACGTAACCAGATCAAATATTGTAACAACCTTCAATTAACGTGTCATAAGTCGAACTCATTTTACACAAAGAAAATGCACGCGTGTTTCCCCGCGGGACTTCTCTCGGAGCTTGTTTTATGCAGAGCTTTACGCTCCTGGAACACTGACGATCTTTCGCGCGTGATTGTGTGTGTAGATAGTAACTAATTCTAAAAATAGTTATACACCAGCCAAAGCTTAGATAATCTGAAATGCCAAATACATATGAAGAGGATAGGTTGAATGATTGCTCCAGTTTTGCCCCTGCCTGAAAACTTGACCTACACTGCCTAAGCTTCCGCTACAAGTACAGTACTGTGTAATACGGAGAAGGCATGATTGCGGCATGGCAAATCGTTTGCTATAAAAGATACAAAGCATGACGTCACCTGTGTGTGGTGTAAGCACATACTAATTATTTCTACATGCTATGTTCTGGCATATCTTTCTTCCTTCCCATACTCACATTATATTTTTCATACAATCCCGTCTGTTAAGAATACTCATGATCTGGCATCATCAAGAGCACTTCATATTTTATTAAAGTTTTCAAAATTTTGCCATATTAATTAATACTTTAATTACAGAATAGCTTTCTCGCCTCTTTCAGTCATCTTTGACAATACTTCTTCTATATAGTTTATATACTATTTTCTTCATTCACTACAATTCCATTCGTCTTTTATTGCGTTCAGCTTTTTAGAGTTTTGAATTTAATATCTGAACCGACGACTGACCGAAAATAAATAAACTGGAATCTTGTAGCTGTAGTGTAATGTTCAAAAATAGAGCAAATAATCTTTACATCTGTCATCAAGTATGAAAAATGATTTTCGTTGTAGTTAAAATTATAAAGAATTATCAAATTATAAATAACAATAACTAAAACAATCTTTCGTGTGCGATACTTAATCATAATCACGCATGAAAGAGCGCGTGTATAACGTCCGCTTAGAGTTAGTTGGCGATGAATTGTACATTTTGATACACTGATCGTATCTAATGGTGATAATGCATTTCACAAATGCACTTCTAAATACAGTTTGTTCAATGTTCAAAGAAATTTAGTCCGACAATGTGTGTAGAGTACCTACTAACAATATTTTGATTAATTTATAAGCAGTATTGAATTTGTTGTAGCAGTTTTTTTAGCACTTAAATTATATTATATTTTAATAGTTTATTAGGTACAAATGTATTTATAATATTAAAGTGTTTAGTTATAGGTTGCTCTATCCAAACTATGATATTTTTATCTTTTATTTTTATTTTAACTATGTTATGATAAAAAAGAAAACCCGCTTTGATTTAATATTATTTTTAATTTTGTTATTAATCACTTTTATGTGGATTTATAAGTGATTCCTACCAACTAAACTAAAAAAATACTGCATTAACTATGGTACAGACTTTATGAATTTTAGATATAAGTAATACGGATTTTTGTGTTGAATAGGGTTTAAAAAAAGAATTTAATAACTCATCGGTTAACCAAAAGCCCTGCTCTCTCAAAACTCAATTCAAAGGGAGCACGGCGCGGTCCAGTGCCCAGTGGGCGCGGGCGCTTTTGGCTCGGCGTAGGCATTAAAACACAAAAAATACATATTAAAAAAAAAAAAAAAATATTATAATAACCCTGTATGTTCCGTAATGTTTCACTGCAAATAGGTACCTATAACTCTACATACAAGTGTCGCATGACCTCTTAGTATGCGCAGTGGACGATATCGTCCATTTCTATTGTTATAATTATCTACCATGCGCATGGGTTAGTACTTATTGCAAGAATCCCTATTATATTGTATACACTTTCTTTTCGATATAAATAAAACTCATTTTGTATACAATGTTACTAAATATAATATACGGATATTACAAAAAGTAAATTAGTTGCACGAGATACCCATAAATACAAATTGCTTGTAGCTCACTGTCTACAATGAGCTTAGAATACAGAACCCTGATAAGAATAGACTAAGCACGTTATCAAACGAAAACAGAACACCAGTAAATCATAAAATTAAGTTTTTACCGCCACATCTGAAGGGCGGCAACTCCTTTAACAACATAATAAAACTAATAACAAAACAGTTTTTGGACTTCCGTTTTATGACAACGGAGTTGGTTCTTTTGATTCACGCGCGGTGGTTATAAAGTTCAAACAATAACACCTTTTAAAAGAATTTAACAATTAATTAAACCAGCATTTATAAATTAAATTAATTCTTAATAATTTTTGATTCATACAAATAATCTTAAAGTAAAAATATAATAAACACGACAGTCATCATAACGCCTATTTCACGGAAAAAGTGGAGTAGACAGTGGTGTCCCGTCGCCTATTTGACGTCCACCGTCAAACAAAGGCCTCCCCCATTAGAGGCAGTTTGGCTATAATACCCACGCTTGGTACGCGTTTCCGAGATCATAGGGTAAGGTGGCAGTTTTTCAGAATTCACTGCTGCCCACTTTCTGTTATTTTCCCCATCGTCACCTCTTAATACTCTCGCAGGCATATATATGGGGTTCAATTCTAACCCAGCAACCCACGGATTATACTAGATTATACACAATGCTATAAAATTCAATGTTTCTATTCGAATAATTGATTAATCTAAACTCTATTAAACTGAACACAGACGTTGTCAAAATCACATATTACGATAAGAAAAATTTAAGTCACGTGACTTAAATTTTTCGGGATTCGAACAAGAGTCCATCCACCCCTTTAGCCGGAGTATGCTCTACCCAATTGAGCTAACATGACATGACGTAATAACTCAAATCTTTCCTATCGTTATTGAACCATAGTATTGGGATGGAAGGTAATGAAGTCCGCATAGCAAGCGTTATTGCAAACCTAACAATATAAAAACAGACGTTGTCACTTTTAGATAAAGGTAATACGTTTCTACATGGCTTGAAGCTTTATACGAAATGTATTCCACAAAACTAAAATAACAGTCCAGTGCACATAAGCGAATTATAGAAAAGCACAAATAAAAATATGCCCACCTTCCAACGTCCCTCGAAACTCGAAAAATAACCACTTGACGTAACAGTGTATATGAGCGTAAAATAAAACGGAGATAAACAAAAGAGGCCCTAAACCTGGAGGGACCGGCCGACCGCCGTTGGTCCCGTGGGGCTCGCTCAAACAGAGCCTACCCCCCACCCTCTAAGTTGCTACTTTCTCCCCAATCCCCCCGTATCCCTCCCACCCACTCTTGTCTTGCCACTGCCTCTTGCTCCCCCCTCTGCTCGTCCCACTTCAGCATTTCTTTTATTCCGTGCCTACTCTTATGTTTATTTTTGTTTTCCGTTACCCGGCGGAAATAATAGCGTTGGGATGTTGTGGATATGCCTTTGATGAGCGATCTTTACTGCTTTTTGTTTTATTTACCACGTCGAATGGAAAATGGTCGTGTTTTTGTTGATATCTTCTATTTTTGTAGCTAGGGATGTATTTATTAGGGTTCACGTTTAATTGTTTTGTATTTTTACGCATTATTGTTTTTATAATCTTTCCCAGTAATAGGTTATTTTTGCGCTTTGCTACGAAAGCGAATAATGTTATCTCACTAGAAGAAAATTTCTCTATTTTCAGTTCTAAGAATAATTGTATTACGATAGCGTGGTTGTTCTTTATTTTGGTTAATTCAATTGTCCGTGTTATTTTAATTGGCATTTTGAAACAATTATTTACGTGTACTCTCGTTTAAAAAGGATGACCTAAGCATTTAAGGATCAAAATTAAATATTTCTACCACTACGCAGTAATGTTCGCATTACTGTATTCCGGTTTGAAGGGCGTGGATGCCGGTGAAATTACAAGTACATACGACTTAACAACTTTATGTCTCAGAGTGATAGGTGCATTGCAGTATGTCACATGTGACAAAATGCATCCATCAAGGCCTGTTTGCACATTGATTAGTGTTTAATGTAAGTTTTAGTATAGCTGTTTAGTGCTTAGTACTAAACACAACAACAGCAACAGCCAGCAACTGATAAGTGTTTAGTAGCGCGTTCTATTTTTTGTGAGTAGGCAAATCCCGCGCGTTCATCGTACTGCCACAACACTAGTGTATAATAACAACTAACAGTGATACTAAAAACTAATCAAAGCGCAAAACAGGCCTTATAGGCAGAGGTCACCACTTAACATCCAGGTGGGCATTCACATAAAAAAAGGAATTAAATCTAAGAACTTTCTTTGAGAATAATTTTATAGTCTAGTTTTGAGTTTTAGACGTATCCATACTAACCTCTTAGTTTCCCAAGATGACCTTTTGTAGGCGATAGAGGTAGTGAAGTGGCGTCATTATTCCGCCCTGTATTCAATTCTATATTTACCACGATTTTAAAACAAGTAGCTGAATTTAATGAACGCGAGCTTGTTAAGATAATACTATTGAGGATATTTTTTTCTTGCTGTTTGTTTTTTATACTTTCTTAGTTAATTATGAGGTTAGATCAAAAAAAATATTTTACAAATTAATGGAGCACAAAATTGTATGCCCCGGGCGGGAAATAAAATTTTATGCTCCACAAATTTGTAAAATATAATTTTCGCTTGACTCTACGAGCGCACGATCGAGAATCTTTTTCCTAAGACCTCCTTCGTGTAGAAGCGAAACGCGTAGAAAATTCTTCCGGTTTGGCTGCGTGGCGTTTGTGATGTCACGTCGGCTTAACAGGAAAATTAGGCGGAATTGTCACTAGATATATTTTTGTATTTTTTAAGTGTTTTATTAAAATATTGATTTGATGTTTTCATAAAATATTTTATAAATATTTGTTATTATTAAATATGGATTTCCGCAAAGTAACGCTTGAATCTATTTATTTACTAAAAATTAGAGTTATGAGTCATTGTGTTATATTAGCTCAATTGTTTAAAGCATACCTCGGCTAAAGGGGTGGATGTACGCGGGTTCGAATCCCGCGCATGTCTATATTTTTTTCTATAGTAAATTTGTAACTTTATAAAAAAAAAACCCTTTCGTTTCTAGTGCAGATGTTGGCTATCGCCGTAACTCTGTAGGCTGCCCATGTTACGGGCACCTTTGCATCGGGAAACGTTCAGGGGGGGTTATCTGATTATTAAATAACTAATTTAAAAGAAAAATAAATACCAACCTTATGACTAAATCCTAAAACGAACATATAGACTTGCTTTCATCTAAATCAACTTTAAGTTTGCTTTAACTTTAGTTGAAGCATCCTTTTATTTAAAAATGCATTTAATTAATCGACGATTAGAATACAAATTTCAGTGCAAAGTTCAATTTAAACTCGGTACATTTCTGATTTATAATAAACTAGCTTCCCAGCCGCGGCTCCGCCCACGCGTATTTCGGTTATCGTGCAAAATCATGAACCTCTTTTTGCGCAGTTGGATAAAAAGAATCCTATGTCCTTCCCCGGGACTCAAACTATACCAAATTTCAAACAACTCGTCTCTCGTCGGTCCTGTAGTTTTTAACCTATTGGCATCGGCGATAATGATAACAATAGAATTTCATTCATAACTAGGACATAGTAGTCCAGTACGATGCCAACTTATTAAATTTATCCGTTGCAAACAAATACAAATCTTTCATCTTTATAATATTAGTATAGATGTAGATTAATCACTCATAAACTTTTATAAAATACTCCGAATCAAAATGAACATTGAGAAAATATAAAAAATAAATGTAGATGCAATACTACCACATTTCTGAATTCTATTTTATATCCAAGTACCCTTTTAACGAAACGACACACATCAAAAATTAATACCTAAAGCTTTGTCCACATCAATAGCGTTGATTCCACAAAAGTGCGAAACCTCACTGAAAAAGAAAAGATTAATAAAGCTTACCGCACACTCAACACCTGCCTTTGTCGCTAATGGACGCCCGGGCCTTAATCTCAGGGGAAATAGTACGGTGAAAATAGAAAATGTGTAGTGTTTCATTTAATGTAGAAAAGCTTAAGCTAGATATTGAATTATGGTTTGGAGAAATTCTTTTATGATTCCCTGAACTAAAAATGTATTATTATTACTGTAAAGTATATAAATATATAACGAAAGCGCTCGTAGCGAAGTTTACTTAGCTGTTCTCAACCGATCAGCAAAGTTAAGCAACGTCGCGCGCGGTCATGCGTTGGATGGGTGACCGCTAGTGACATTACTACTGAGCGTTTCCGTGCTTCGGAGGGCACGTTAAGCCGTCGGTCCCGGTTGTCGTCTTAGGATGGCAGTCGTTATAGCATGGTGGTAGGGCATTTTGCGAATGCCCGCCTGGCTAGCTACCACCCTCAAGTAGTAAATCTGTCGCCAAGCACCTAACGGTGTGTTCCGGCATGTGTCCTTGAGAGCCAGTACTTCTAGGTTAGCCTGAACAACATCTTCGACCACATCATCACTTACCATCAGGTGAGATAGTGGTCAAAGGCTAACCTATCAGGCATAAAAAAAAAAAAAAAAAAAAAAAAAAAAATTTTGAAAATAAATAGTCTAAATAATAATAATAATAGTCTAGCACATAAATATCCCGTGAGGTTCCGGGTTCGAATTGCATCTCCCCATATCATCCCGTGGGTGTCGGAAGAGGCGACTAATGGAAAAATACTGGAAAGTGGGCAGCAGCGCCTTCTTGAGAACTTTTAATGCGATCCCCAAGCCGCCTGCCAAGCGTGGGGATTATGGCAAATACCCCCTTCATAGGGGAGGCTGTGTTCAGCAGTGGACGATCCGGCTGATACAGTACAGTACATAAATATCATATAAAAAGTTTAATCAATGTTTTTGGTACTGATGGCTCTTTGTATCATTACTTCACTTTATTAGTCAGTAACAGATAAAGCGGTCGAAAAAGGCAACATTTATCACGTTTTTCTTCAAAATTATCTTTATATATATATTTTTTCTTTGATGTTATTGAGACAATTGAAAGTATTCATCAACGTACATAGCTATATGAACACGGATATACTCAATAAATTCAGGCGTTACTTTGCCGAAATCCATATTTAATAATAACTAATACCTTTATATATATTTTAAGATAACTTTTAATTAATTTATAGATAAATTTTCTCGATTCTCTTGAAGAGTCAAGACCTCCTGAGAATGCTTTGTGTAGAAGCGAAACGTGTCGTAAATTCTTCCTTTCAAGACGTCATGTCAGCTTATAAAGAACATTAGGCGGAATTGTCATTAGATATATTATATATTTTTTAAATGTTTTTTCAAATGTTAATAAATATATCAACAAAATATTTTTAAAATATCTGTTATTAATACGGATATACTCTATAAAAACTACACGCAGCTAAGCTTTGTGAAGTTATTTTGATGAAAAACTTACAATAAATGATAATATCGAACTACTCTTTCTTAGGTATTGTAATAAGTTTAGCAGTAACAATGTATGTATTGAATAGAAAAAAAAGCATCTAAACAAGAAAAAACGCAACCATTTTCCATTTTAAATTCAACACCATCTCAAGTTATGAGTACTATCTGCAGTTTGTTCAAGGATACCAAAAATTAAAAAGTTGCATTCCGGTTACAACCGGTTTGAGCCGCATATAATTGGAGAAGCTTCGAGCGGACTCTAGCTAACCACCCGGATGAGTGTAACAAGCAAAAGCAAGTTGCTTATCCGGGTATCCTGTTGCCCAGATTCTTCAGTATCCGGGTGAAAAGACCCGGGTAACAAGCCTGGTATAACGAGGATGCAGCAGGGCAGACAAACTCAAGACGTCTATGCTTTTATGAATTGAAAAATGTTGGGCTTGAAATGCTTGCGTCGATTTTTATTTTTGAGTGTTGTCTTTTAGTAGGGAAGAAGTGTTGGTGATATAGACCGTTTATTTGTTGTCTTTCTCAATTTAAAATGTAATTAGTATTAACATTATAAACGTTTTAAAATTATTTTGAATAGATCCTTAACATTTTGAATGTTTACATTACTGGCAAAAACCTTTTTTTTTTTAATGTCTGATAGGTTAGCCTTTGACCATTATCTCACCTGATGGTAAGTGATGATAAGGCCAAAGATGTTGTTCAGGCTAATCTAGAAGTACTACCTACTACTACTACTACTTACTATATATGCAATAATTATTTTTCGTATATATAAAAATATATTTTTATAATACTATTGTTGTTTCAAATTGATATAGTTTTACAAAATTATTAAACGTACGCAAATCAAAATACTTAAAATTAAAATTAAATGCAATTTTCCAGTAACCCAATACAGAAATAACAATGTCCCAGTTTAATTCAAATTCTAAGAATCACTAAACAAATATGATTTTATCTTACGTAATATCCACTTTTCATCTTAGTAATTAATCATAATAATTACAACGCTTGTTTAACGGCTCGCCGAAAAAATAAACATTTCGAAGAATTTCAAATGAGTTTTTTTTTTTCAGTTATTACATCGTTGACACGAACATTTGAGGTTGAGAGTAACTTTTGAAGTGTAATTGATGTAATCAGAGCATTGCTACTGAGATGTCATAAATAAAACTATTTTAGAGATATTGTAAGCTTAGTCATTTAGTGCTAATTCCCTTTCTAGAAACTGCCTAGTAACATATTTGCCTTAATCATTTATTTACGAAAAGGCACCATAATTGTCATGACGTAGAATATCAGTAAAATTATGAAACTGCAAAGTAGAAAAAAGACTTGTAAAAAAAATGATACTCAAAACATGCTCGTATATTAGTTGCATGTAGGTATATAGCAAAAAATGCTTTTTTTTTCACTCAGTCCGGAATATTTATCACAGATTCATGTTGAACATTGTCTTTTTACTTCAGGTGTATTTCTATAAATTATGTTAAGTTTAACTATAACTGCTATAATGAGAGCAAAAACAAAAATAGTGGGAAAAAAACACGATTCTTCCTAAGAAACCTCCTTAAGAGTATAGTTCACGGAGCGCTTTACATACAAACGTAGTTTCTTCATATTTTAATTAATTAGTGTTTCAACTCGATAAAATTTTTCCATGTATATCCTTGATCCTAATATCTATGCTTCTGGTATGCCAGATTTTCGTAATATTAAGTATTTTCAAAAATAATTCGAAAAATCCTTTTGTATGGTAATTGTTATTCTGACATTCAGGGATATAATATCGAAAAACTGGTACACCAGACGCATATATATTAGATTCAGCAAAATGCACACAAATTTTCACCGAGTTTCAACACTTGATATTTAAAATATGGCGAAACTACGTTTGTATGGAAAGCGCTCCGTGAACTCTACTCTTAATATTTTTTTTTATTATATTTTAGACAATTTGCAATAATGACACATATTCTGTGAAAATTTTAACCTCCGACCTATTTCGGTAGGAAATGAGTTGAAAGTTTGAAGTTTTTAGTTAAGAGCAACTGACGGACGGATCGGATCTATTTTCATTGTTGTTGTTTTTGTACTGATTGACTGCACTCCTCACTCCCAAAACGTTGGTTCTTGTCTCGTTTCCTAGTAAGTACAAGGGACCCTTCATACTTAAACTTAATAATGTAAACAGTACTGTTTCCAGGCAGAATATCTAACACTGTCCTGGTTGTACTCACCTACATTGTCTAGTTAATAACTTGATACCCTATTTGTTCAATAGAATTTTTGACTGTGTTTTAAATAGATTTTGTATCTCTTTATGGAAATAAATATAATGATTATTATTTCCGATAGTGATATATTGACAAAATATTCAATGAAATCATTTTAGTCTAGACATGGCTAAGGACACGAAACTATTGAACATTGTTGAATTACCGCAGTGGGGTTACAATAATATCAAAAGTCACTGTTTTAGTCTCTATTTCAATGTTACATTCATAATTTATACAATTTTGAAGCAGTGATGGCTCAGTGGTATTGGTTATGGACTGCCGCGCAGCAGGTCCATGGTTCGAATCCCGCCCAGAGCTTGAGCTTCACCGCATGGTGGAAGGGCGTTTTGCGAATGCCCGCCTGGCTAGCGACCACCCTCAAGTAGAAAGTCTGTCGCCAAGCACCGAAAGGTGTGTTCCGGCAGTAGTCCTTGAGAGCCAGTGAAATTACAGGCACAATGAGACTTAACAACTATGTCTCAATGTGACGGGCGCAGTGCAATTCGTGAGTTGTCATGAATTGCAACTGTTATAGGCAGAGGTTCTGAGAGTCCTCTTAACATCAGCTGGGCCTTGAGCTTGTTCCGTCACAATAACATAAAAAAAAAACATTCCTAAGAATTGTTCCACTTAAAACATACATTTAACACTATTTTAATATAGCGCACTGAATTTGCAACTCTCGAAGCTCAAAGACAATTATTAGTGAATACCGAGTGACTGACAGGCATCAATCTTCGAGGAAAAATGAGTCTGCGTCAGGCCTTACAGACAAAGAACCTGTGATTAAAAATCAAACATTACTAATAATTTTTAAATTTTATATTTTGAATATTGTTATGTTTGCAATAACGCCGCACACAGTCGCACCTGACTTAAATTTTTCCTATCGTATATTTGTAATTTTATTTTTTTACCTTAACAAATATTCTGGCATGTAGCCCGTGGGGTGCCGTGCTAGAATGTCACCCCCATCGCTACCCGTGGGTGTCGTAAGAGGCGACTATGGGTGACGCACCAGAAGGTAGGCAGCAGCGCTTTCTGAGGAACTGATATCTCGCACTGCCATCCCCAAGGCGCCTGCCAAGCGTGGGGATTATACCAAATCCCTATAATGGGGGAGGCTGTGTTCAGCAGGGGACAATCCGGCTGATACAGTAAATATTCAGGAGTATGTTCTGAGTTATACAAAATTACAAAATCCCCTTTTCGGGTTCGAGTCCCGCACATGACTATATTTTTTCCTCTCGTTATAGGTATTGTAATGTACCTACTCCGTAGAGCATGCGTTATTGCAAAAATAAAAATATTAGATGTATGTACTGAGTGGTTAAAAATAGGTCTTCAATAATTATGGCCATTTGCATTAGTACATTTTTTTTTTGCGGCAGAGGTGTCTATGCTGTTAGATCTGTCAAAATCACGAAGACTATAGATAAAACCAAACCCAACCTTTACAATGTCGCGATATACGTCTAGTATGCCTATTAACTCAAAATAAGGTGAAACTTAAGAAGATTTTTGATCACATCGAATTTGTTTTTTAACCTAATTAAAAAAAGGAGAAGGTTCTCAATTCGACTGTATTTACACGGTGTACCAATTTTGACGATTTTTTAAATTCGAAAGCTAGTGCTTTTTATGTGCTCCTATTTATTTTTGAGAGTGATCTGAAGAGTAGTGTTTGAATTATTTCCCTAGTAATGCGTATTTTATTTTTATTTAAAGTTTTTCGGTTTTAGTTTGTATTTTTTTTCTTGTATTATTTCCTTTTAATTTTGCAAAGCAAAGAACAAACATTTTTAAGTTACCAGCTCTTGACCTAAACCTGTTTAAAGAATTCTAAAACAATGTAATGGACATGTAATGGACTCGCTGATCGAATCAAACTGTTCCGTTTCCACTTTGAAATAACTAAAACCGCGACTAAAAATAGTTTCTACAGACAGAATGAAATTAGACGCAGTGCGGTAAATAAGGAACCAATTGATTTTACTGGGTGTTAGTGCATTGTTAGTTAATTAAACGGGAACTAGTGCAAGTGGCGATTGTCTAATTTATGATTGGTTGATTTATTAAGCTATTCCATTTAGCCTTCCAAAACGCTGCAAACTGTATACATCTACCATAACGAAAAAATTGACACTGTCTAAAAGGCATTTCAGTTCTACAGATAGTCCAAATGTTCTAGTTATCTGCCATTTGACAGTGTCCACAGATTTGGCCATTTGAATTGCGATGCATATTCATTGATCCAAATAAACGACAGCATTTTAAACGTCGCAGCGACCTAGCGCTCTGATAACTTTGAAAACTTAATTGTAAAGTACCCTTCTTTTTTATACATCGTAGTAGTGTATCACAGGTACGTTTTTATATCACCTTAAGGGATCGACATATAGTTTTGGTACTATTAAAAGAGCATATTGCCATATCAAGGCACAGACACCGAATTTCTACTACTACTTCCTACCATTATTACACATATATATACGTCTACACTAACAAGACAGGGGCAAACACATAAACAACAAAAACATGTTTTCGCCATCAAGAAATGTCCAGCACCTTCCTGATGCCAGCGCTCATTGGCAATGCTCTCTTTGTTAGTACCTATGCCCGCTACCTTTCTGGTAATTAAATATTAGGGAACTCTTTTATGCGCACAATGAGCAGAGACACGTTGACGTGTGACATGCTGCTAATAGAGCTATTTATTTGGATTTTACTCTGAAATATCAGTTTCTACATAAGTTTTTAAATGCTACATAGACTTACTCGTAAGTTAGTCTTGAACCAAGCATCTGATAATAAGTGATGATGCAGTCGAAAATGATGATCAGAACTTAGAATTACTTACGTGCTTGGCGAAAGATTTTCTACTTTGACTTGACGGGCGAAATCCTGCCAACGAAATCGAAATTCGAAAAATATCCTACCTTCATGCTATAACGACTGCCATACTAAGACAACAATCTGGGCCGACGTCATCCAAAGCGCACGGAAGCGCTCATTAGTAAATGCTACTAGAGGTACCCCCGTGGGGTGCTGGATTAGAATTGCACCTCCCCACATCATCCTGTAGGTGTCGTAAGAGATGAAAAGGAACAATACTGGAAGGCAGCGCCTTCTAAAGAACTGCCAACTTAAACTGCGATCCCAAGCCTCCTGCCAAGAGTGGGGATTATGGCAAATACCCCTTTAATAGGGGAGGCTGTATTCAGCAGTGGACGAGTCGGCTGATACAGTGCTATCGGTTACCCATCCTAGTAATTACCGCAGCAGACCTTGGTCGGCAATATGACTGGAGCAACTCCACTACGAGCCCATAAAACTCCTATAATATGCATTAAGTAAGCACTTATCTATCACCCCCACTGACTTCTATAAGAATCATTTTCAAAGAAACAGACTCGATTCAAGAGTTTGTTTAGGGAAATAATTTTAAGATTAAAAAGGGATCTCCATTCAGGTTTCGCTGACCACTTGCATAAAATTATTGTAAAAGAAAGCTATCAAAGAGATACGGAACCTACAAAAGAAGGGAATCAGGATCGGAGGAAAAATTAATTTGTTTTTTCTTTTTTCGAAGACCCATTATGAAATTATAAAGGAGATAGCCGTATTCTGTATCGACGTTTCTTTTGATGTCTGTTTCAAGATAATGACGTTATTTGTCTTTGATATTTTATATTTAGGATATTTTTTTATGGTTTAAGAAACGGAAGCTCTATTATGAAGATGATTAATTAGATGCTACTGTACAGTGGAAATAATGAAGTGAAGAGAAAAGATAGACGATATGTTTGTTCTTATTTTTATTCTTTTCTTATTGGCTTTGGTTGAGTGATATTAGTTTAAGATTTTGTGTAAAAGTTTAAACCACTCCGTCACAATTTTAGTGAACTATATAATATAACTGATCGCTATACAAATAGATGTTATAAAAAATAGGAGGAAATTCTGCGTCAAACTTAAATTAGTATGGTGTTGATGCGTATGAGGCACATATTAAGGATTATACATATTAAGGTCAGGCAAATATATATATTTACCATTATTTGTAACTGGTGTACTAACAAAGAGAATCACTAATTAGGGTTGGAGTTAGGGCGGTGACAAATTTAAAACCAAAGACATATTTTTTTTCCTATTTTTGTTTGGCTGTCCGTCTGTCCAAACTAGGGCTGTTATCTTGGAACCATAAAAGGAAGCATATTGAAATTTCCACAGAATATGTGTTCACATGGCGGATGCCCTAACAAATTGTAATAATAAAAAAAATAACAATAACAGGTATCTCACTAGGTGGACTGACGACATAGTAATCAGCCATATATTGGGCTCCCAATAAGGAACTGAACTGTGTTAAAACGATTAATAATAATATAGGTATAAGTAGTTACGGAACCTTCAATGTGCAATTCTAACTCATACATATCCGTTTCGTTTTATCTTGGCTTTTTCGATACTATATCCAATTCAGCGGAGATCTACTCCTTTTTATGAGTGCAAATGTGACATGATCGCCGATCTAATAAGTTTCTTGGTCGCTTTCTTTGTTTCTTAATTGTAATATTTATCGTTTAAATTGATTTATGTCTACCTCCCTAGTTACCTAAAACTAGAATTACTACTACCTAATTACAGCGGTGTAAATGAGCATGTCCCTGACTTAGAGATGGATGATCGCGGGTTCAAATCCCACTGGTTAAGTTTTCCTTTCGTCATGATTTTGTATTTGTTCGTAAAATTATACCAAAGTGACCTACAAATCCGTGTATAAATTTGTATCGAAATATGTTTAGTCCTTAAGATGGTGGGTATAGTAATGGAAAAATACTCGCAGATAAAATTTCCAATTTGCAATAGGTATAAGTTGAATACCCAATACATACAAAACCTTTTAATAATATAAAATACGTATAACATTGTTTGCTGATAATACCATGTCCAGTGCAGTGGCAATCAATACCCTTTTGTGTGTACAAATTACAAATGTTGCCTCTATGCAGATTTCAGATAAAGCCACATTGAATGCCCTTTGTCCCCTGAGTGTGCTTTTAGCTTGGATGATAGCCATTTCAATGATCAAAATCCTATTTTGGATTACTCTTAAAATGTATTTTTATTGAACTTTTGATAAAGAGGTTTTAGTCTAACTTTTGCTTGTATTATGCTGATAATACTTGTATGGGGCTTCTGCATATGTGTTAGAGGCATATCTATGCTTAATTGCATTAATATTCGGATTAAGGAATTAAGATCAAAACAGATAGAAAATTGGCTTATCCCATAGGTAGGTACTAGCTGTTAAGTTATTTGAATGATAAGATGAAAATTGTAAAATAATACCTACATTTACCATGGTCTCAACTATACGTCCCCCGTGGGGTGCCGGGTTAGAATTGCACCTCCCCATATCTTCCCGTGGGTGTTGTAAGAGGCGACTAAGGGAAAAATACTGGAAGGTGGGCAGCAGCGCCTTCTAAAGAACTGCCATCTTACACTGCGATCCCCAAGCCGCCTGCCATGCGTGGGGATTATGGCAAATACCCTCTTAATAGGGGAGGCTGTGTTCAGCAATGGATGATCCGCCTGATACAGTACAACCACAGTTATGAGATGATGCGGTCGAATAGAATAATGGGCTAAACCATAGGCTTTTAAAAACAAAACTATAATAGGTGTTTGAATGATTTTCAACTTGAGGATGGTCGCTAATAGGCGAGCATTCAAACAATGCCAAAATGCTTTACCTATGTTCTATTCTAAATGCTTATTAAAAATGAAACGATATTCCTTTGATTCTTCCGTTGCCGATATAATATCGCAATTTACGCTCAATGCAAATCAGATACATAGAACCAAAGAAAAATGACTTTATATCAAAGACACTTTATTCAAATTTCACCTTGATAATTATATGCATAGGGTTGATAATGCCGCAACGGTTACATCAAAGGCCGAGCGCAGGATGCGATATTGAAATTCCTGATCTGACTAGTAATAAACTTACTTTTAAAAAAAGAATTCTTGAGAGCATAAAGAGTGTCGAGATATTATTATCATTGGTGGCGACAGAAGAAAGGGGATGTCTTTAGAATGAAACCCGCCATTTTGAGTTGATATCTTTTGATATTGCCGTCAAATTGCAAATTTTATTGAAATTGAGATTTGAGTATATAATTATGACCGTTTACTGCGCTTAGCATTAAACGGGCATAAAATTGTTTCAAATTAAGGCTATTTCAAATACGAAGCGATTTCTTACTGTTCTGTTTCACAAAATGTAAAATAAAACTTGTCCAACACCGGTACTGCGCCGCCTGCACATCTTCTCATATGCAAGGATAAATTATTTACATAACAGAATTATTTCCTATGGAAGATGCAATATGTTTTTATTGAGTTAAAATACGACTTTGCAGTTTTCAAAATAATAGTTCCCTAACTATTTTTTTACTAGGGACCGAAAGGTGCTTAAATTATTTCAATACTGATGATAACATATTAGTAGAGAACGCACTATACATAAAATCCAAACAAAACAAAACAAGATAATTTAAATTAGTATATAATTAGGTTAAAATGAGTAACTCTGTAGCTTAATGTTGCTATTAAAAAAATACATTGTAATATATACATGAACCCAATTTCGATCAAGAGGTTATTCATGAACTTCTGATTCATAAAAACATCAATGACTTTTCTAAGATCCAACGATCAACTAAATCTACGATTTATAGATACGCTAATTGAATGACTCACGCCGATCCAGATTGAAGATGGCCAGTACAAAATCATTTACAAATAGATCATTGTGTTTTATCGCCTCTCAGTATGTTGAATAGACAAAGCCCACTGTTTGAGATAGAAAAACGAAGTATTTACAGATCGAAGTTAACACTAACCAGATCCCTATGTTTGTTATTTTATTAAGTGTGCGGTGTTACCATCTCTATAGATATATTGTAATCGTACAAAGAGTGAATTGTTTATTCTTTAACTGTTTCTATTCTTGATACTTTTCGGCATTTCACGGTTTTTATAAATATTTGGTTTCTGGAGCATTGTTGATGGCGAAAGGTATTTTTATAAATATTACCACGTGTGTCTGTGTGTGTCGATAGACTTATAATTTTATGATATATGAGATGAAAGTGAAAAGACGGTTGTATTAATTAATAGCTTATCACCTTTTTTGATATTGTCTCTTTAATTTATTCAACTTGTCACGCTCATCACAATGTTGATTACTTGAATTAAGACCCCTGGGATAGGATCTGACCCTTTTGTTATACTAAATAGTAAATTCGTTTTAACATTGAGTGCCTATATGTATAATTATTATAATCTATACTTGTATGATATTGTAATTCCGAGATTCAATCAGAGTCATATGCTCATTGCTTAAATTAAACTAATTATTATCTGATAGTAGTAAAACCTTCAGCTTATTGGCCACATATTGTGTCATAGAATACCATTGACCAATAAGCGAAGAGTATTTTGTCCGTTAAATAATCAAGGTTTTGACATAGAACATATAATAATACTTTTGACAAACGTTTCAGAAACTGGAAGAAAGTGTTCTGTTGTTTGTAATTAAAAACAGAATATATACTTTCACAGATTAGGCAAGTGTATATAGGTATATACTCGTACACTCAAGCTACAAACGCACCGTACAAATTAACTAAATCAACGACAATTCTTTAAAAGATTAACGTTCCAAATTCAAACGTGAAATTCAAAGTCGTTTCAAAGCGTTTGTCAAATTACCCTCCCTCAGCCATCTTGACTTCGAATTCCATCTTTAAAATTGTTACTGATTGTCTGTTTGCTTTGCTTGGTGCTTATTTAACTTAGGCCTCTGTATTCTATTCGTTTACCCTCTCTTTCATCCATGTAAAGAGGGAGGCGGTAAATGAAGTTGTGACTTTATTAACGCTTCATAATCGTTTGGATGTCAAAGATGGTCTAAATTTTAATTTGGTTTTAGAATAAATGCTGAATAGCAAGGCTTTTATACTTGTTAACTGTTTAAGTAGTTGTCTTTTATTTTGTTTGTTGTTAAATATAGTTTTCACATAGAATACGTTGTCATTTATGTTAATAAGTGCCGAGAAGGACGGACCGGTGCCAGATGGTAAGCATCAGTCATAATTTTGTGTGACAATGCAGTGCGCTCGGCACTCTCAGACATAGTATTTAAGTCTCAATTGCCCGGTAATTTCACTTACTACAGTGCCTTTCAAACTTAAACACAGCAGTGTTTGTACAGTGCTTGGAGATAGAATATTTGACACTGCAGTGGTATTGTGCGATTATCATTAAGAACATTAAATAAGCTGGGACACGAAGGACAACGTGTAACTTTAAAGCAACTTAAGGCTAGAGAGCTAGTAGGCGATGGACAGGGCACGCTCTGCGAGGGTCAGAGAAATGGAGCAAAACAATAATTAATTGGTATCCCGAACACATCAAGAGGAACAGGGAGACAATACAAAAGATGGGAAGACGACATTAAAACAGTCGCGGGCAATATGTGGTTCAGAGTAGCCAGAGAAAGAGAAGACTGGAAAAAGTTGGAGGAGGCCTATGCCACATTAGGGCTTGGATACGGTTGTCGAAGATAGATTTAATTTAGTGTAAGGAACTAACTATGCGAAATAAAGGCTTTTATTTTTAATATAAGGATAGAGTGCTCGTGATGCTATCCATATACAAAGGTAGTATCCTCATATTTTAAATACGAAGTGTTCAAATTCGGCGAAATGCTGCGTCATTGAGCCTAATATCTATGTTTCTGGTTTCCCAGATTTCCGTAAAATTAATTATTTTCAAAAATAATTTAAAAAATCGTTATGTATGGGCATTCTTATTTTGAAATTTAGGGATAAAATATATAATAAATCGATAAACTGGCAATCCAGAAGCATCGATATTAGGCTCAGCAATATGCATACAAAAATTGCACCGAGTTTGAACACTTGTTTTTTTTATGTTATTCGGAACAAGCCATAGTCCCACCTGAAGTTTAGTGGACTAAACTCTGCCTATAATAGTGCATTTCGTCAACGATGAATTGCACTGTGACCGTAACACAGACGTATAGTTGTTAGGTCTCATGTGCGTGTAATTTTACCGACTCTCAAGGACTGCTGCCGGAACACACTTTTAAGTGCTTGGCGACAGATTTTCTACTTGAAGGCGGTAGCTAGCCAGGCGGGCATTCGCAAAATGCCCTTCCACCATGCGGTGAAGCTCAAGCCGGCGGCGGGATTCGTACCATAGACCTGCTGAACCGCAGTCCATAGCCAATGCCACTGAGCTATCACTGCTTCGAAAATATGATAAAACTACGTTTGTAGGTATGGCAAGCGCTCCGTGCACTCTACTCTTAAAAACACAACCAGAATAGCGGGGCATTCCCAGTCTACTTGGAATGTTTACTTGCAATTTTTTCATTCTTCATTATTTGTGACATTATTTTCCCGCGCAAAATCAAAGGTGTTCTATTGAGTACACTTTCCAGTTCCGCGGTTACGTAAATTGAAAGAATCGGCGGCAAACAACGCGCCCTCGCTTTGAAACACGCAAATGTAATCTGTTTTGTTAATTTTCCAACGACGTTTGTCGGTGTTTTTCAACCAAACCCGAAATGGAAAGGATAAGTTGTGTTTGGATTGGGAATGATTATTCAGCGTTTGTTTTGTATGTATGTGATTAATCAAAGTTTGTTTTGATGTCTGCTATGTTTTTATCTTTTTAGCCACGACGAAATATCCATATTGTGTCAATTTTATAAAGAACAATGAATTCAATTTCAGCATATAGAACATAGATATCGTATTAGAATTTAGAACAAGACATAATGTTGTTATTTGTCGGCCATTTAAACGAGTTTTCATTTGCTTGAAAAAACATGCGCTCCGTTTTGCAGATTTTCTACCTAACTTTTTAGGCCTATTAGGCACTTTTACATATGTATCTAGTGTTCTAAATTAAAAAAGTTACATTGCCGAAATAGAAGAAGCATCTGTATCGTATCCCAGCCTCATTACGACTGAATATTAAGCTATTATGTATCAAGGGACGGCTTATTTGAATAAGCACAAAATTGTCAAAGAGATTTTATCTTTATAAACAAAAGAGCTCCTTCTGTTAGCTTTTGCCCCTGTTTGGGGCGCGGGGATGCCTATTTAATGGGATCGGCTAATACGGTTGATGATGCCTACGAATTTAACCCCCTTGGTAATAAACATGGTGTTCTTGTCCTGTCTTCGCAGATGACTGAGATAGGGAGATGTTAATGTGTGCAGCGCGAAAAGGAGGGTAGATTTTGATTGTGCGGTCGGATAATTCGCTGAGCGGCTTATGTTTTGTGATTATGTTATTATTTGGAGGATTTGCGTGAGATTGTGCAGTGAGATCAGATATTCACCTTTATTTGACGTATTGTTCTGTATGCGAATGGAATTTTATGTAGACATTAATATTTGTAATAGGATAATATAACTACATTTAGAAAATAGTTTTGGGTAGGTATACGTAGGTGTTTTGTTCACATGTAAAACATCTTATTTTAAGATATTTTATTGTTTGATAAATTTTCGTAGCGGCGCAATTCAACGACATCACGATTGTAACTAGTATACTTTGGGGAAGAGGCAGGTGGAGAAACTAACGACCCGTTCTCGCCAGATGTGTTTTGAACAAATTGAGGTCAAGCTTGTTGCCATCTACTAGAAACAGTTTCAGACTTTGGATTGCTACTTAAAGCATATTAATAGAAAAACTCACATTTTAAACCGGGGTCGACCCAGGACTGTGTGATTCTAAAGCGATACTTTACTTCAGTAGACGAACGAGTCACTCACATCCAATCAAATACATACAAATTAGTCTAACGAAAAAAGATCGAAGCAGAACAATATCTTTTTCAAATTTCTATCGCTAACTATGCTCATCAGATACAATAGCACGTGCCTAAGTAGACCCTAACAAGCTTCTCATTCAACCGCGACGAATGATTCCCTCCGACAAACAACTCGAGAACATTCCAAACAATCATCAATTCCAATTAAACCACTATCAAAGGCCCCCAACGTGAGAAAAATCAAACAAAACGACTACCAATCACCACACGATTCGCCACAAACGCACCCTCCGCTTTTTTCCATTTTTGTCATCGTGACGAAAGATACCAGATTTTTGCGTCATTAGACGAAACGCAACGTCATCGCTACACGATTTGTCTATGGTTATCTCACATTTTTTCGAACGTCCGCGGCGCCTATCGCACACGTACAATATGCGTAAATTTTTCCAGCAAGCTAATGTGTTAGCGTGAAGTTTGAGATAAGCGACGAAAGCGATTTTTTGTTTATGAAATTTTCTTTGGACGTCATTTTTGAGACGTAGGTATCGCAGTTGAGATCTGAGAGTCATGCTTTTTTCATATCAGCACTGAGTAGAACGGAATTATTTATTTCATGCTGTTATTGAAAGTTATACAATTTTGTTCTAAAATTTAAGGCGTTTTAAATTTTGTCTAGATACGGATAGTTTAAATGATAAGTATTTGAACTTAATAAACAACATAATCTTCTAAATTAGGAAATTTGTGTTGGTACAGATTCTTGGGCACCAAATAGATTATTTAATACAATCGTGGAAGATGTTATGACTTATAGGCTACGAATAGAGCTTTTCTTGAGCCATGCTATCCCGACTTCTTAATAAGATTGTTTCGTTTTGATGTCGTCCCAAATGAAAGTCGTTAGAGCCGACTGAGGAAAAGGATGTGATGTTGACTCACATCAACGTGAGTAGGGTGTTGCCGCACACATGCTCACAACAGGTTTCTATAATATCTGAAAGTTATTACAAACTGAAAAATAGCAGGTAGGTAATATCGATTCGAAATAGAATATTGTAGTATTCGAGATATGGTATAGTAAAGTACATTTCTTAACATAATTTCAAAGAAATAATTTGTGTATTTTCATTAACATTCATAACTTGATTAAAGTAACGTTCGAAAAAATACAATCTAAAAAGTCAAATAGCGTCGTAATAACCCTTACGAAAAAAAGGAAAACATGACGTTCGAACAATAATTCAAACTTTCAAAGTTCGAATGCGAGGGGTAAACGCAGGCACTAAAAGGCACGAGTGGGCTACAGAGAGCACGCGTCACGGGCCACAACAAACGAACGCGGTTGCCGTGTGCACGACAATCGGAATAATTTTAATTAGAGAAAAAATGCCGCCGCAAAATGCGCAAGTGCCACTGTGGACAGTCAGAAAATAAAATACGGCCGCCTTAAATTTTTTTTTTTTTAACGTTCTAGTAATATCATTTATTTACAAAGCCTCTAGAATAAAGCACCTAACTATAATTCATATTAATAATGTATCAAGTACTCACTGAAGTCATTTAGATTGTTTTTTCTGAATTTGACTTTCATAAAATTTAACGAGGTGTGCGCTTTTAGCTTTTTTACGTATATCAATAAGATGGTGCACCATTAAATCACCAAATACAATATAAGAATATTAAGCATCTAGGACATCGACCTCGGGGTAAAATTCTCGATATATATTAACAATTTGAATATAAAATCTTTGGTCTACAATTGTATCGGAAAAATATATTAGTTGCTAATAGAACTCATTTTGCTGACCATACAAACTTACAAAACAATACTCGAGGAACCCTTTCCGCAAACAATTAGCGCGCGAGTGGCACTCCAAACAACGGCAATACAACTCTGAGGCGCTTGAAGCCGCCTCAAGCGCTGAAAGCTTCCGACTGGCTGAAACCATCCCGCCCTTTGCCTTTGCGCTGTTGACGCTGCCGACTTACCGCCCGTGGATTCAACAGCGCGTGCGCTCCGCACTTTGTTTTCTAATTGACGACTGCGACGTTCGAATTTCAAAAGTTTGAATTAGTTGGATAGACTAGATGAGGATTGTGTGCATCAGAATATTTTCAAATAGGTAGATAAAGCATCAATATTGCCAGCTGATTAGTTTAACATTCACTTTATTTTTATAGAGGCAGACTTTGAATCTTCAATGATGTGAAAATCGGAAAATTAATCAGAGAATAGAAATCACCAAGTGAACATGTTACATGACATAGGACTTTTTGAATTTATTTTGATTTTAAGTAATAAATTGTCATCCCTATTGACTTTATTTAATTATGTAAAATGTGGCATAGATAAATATACTAGGAGGTGTCGGTTATTACTTCTGTAGGCAATTTAATGTTACTATAACAATGTCGCCAAGCACCTAACGGTGTGTTACGGCAACTGTCCTTGAGAGCCAGTACTTCTAGGTTAGCCTGAACAACATCTTCGAACACATAATCAGTTACCATCAGGTAAAATAGTGGTGAAAGAAAAAAAATAATACCTCAAGCCTTCCCTGAAATCTCCAAGCAAGCTGTAATAACAAAACGCATTTTATTTTAATGTTGAGGTGACGTAAGCCTAATTAACAATTAAAAAGAAACAGTCTCTAGTTCATTCCCGCCTGCATGTAACTTGATTCTCGGAAAGGAAAAAAAAAGAAATTGTCTCACTAATGTTCACTTCACTAAATACTCGTAACGTTGACTAAGATATGACCATCAACGACCAATTTTCTCAGGACTGTTATTTACTCAAACAACGCCGCTATAGTAGGTCTTTGAAAGTGGCTGCTATTGTTTACGCCGAAAATATCAAGACATTCCATTTTTGAATTTATGATGCGTTATCATGGACTCATCATCAGGGCTACTAATTACCCCAGATCTTGCTATGTCGTGTCCACATGTAACCTGATACAGCTCATAATTAATGTTTCTTATTCTCAAATGGCAAAAGGATTTATGTCCACAGATAAGGTTAAAAGCTGAATCTGAGATACTTTATAGCCATCTTGGATTACAAAGGCGTGAGTTATATTAAGTAGTTGTGTAATTAATTCACACAATGCGAACTTACAATGACTGGATCTCCGTACATTGTAATTATTGAATGAAAGTAACCTGGCTGTATGATAAATGAGGCGAAGACCTTATTGTTCAGGCGATGAAAGAGCTTTTGTCTATGGGTTGAGACAAAACGTCGTTGTCTATGCCCCGCTCGTTCATTCTTTTGTCGACCTTTGAGGCGCATTGTCGTGCTTCGCGTCGGCGGAATCATTAAACGCATTAAAAAAGAAAACAAGTGAAGCGCTTTGCCAATGTTTGCGGAATTCTCACGCCAGTAAAATGTTTGCATATTTTAACTCTACTGCATCGTTAAACTGGTTATATTGTAACGTTGCCATTTTGTATTGTCAGGAATATTTGTAAACATTTTATTACATTCTAATGTTAATTTTTTGTAAAATATTTTGACTTTAATTTAATTATTTAAATTAAGTTTGGTGAATCTTAAAATTCGTTTCAAAATGTTAGCTGCTGTTTAATTTAATTCATTTTCTTTACAGCCAGAACGTTCATAAATAGGAATCTAGACAGATATCAAAACAACAATGATAATGAATGGAGTAAATCATAAGATTAAAATCTCTAGAAAAAAGTAAAACAAAAACAAGGTAAATAAAATAGTGATCGCATGCCTTTCTAATAAAATAATTTGAACTATTAACTTTACAGAGTGATGAATAGTGAGACATGACGTCAATACTTGCTATGTCTTTCGGTATTATTTTGTTATATCCAATATTTTTTAATAAAAAGTACAATATAATATCACTGTTTTTAATTGCGCTGTGTTATTATGTAAGCAAGATAATTTTCAACTATGACTCCCGTAGAACGGAGAAAATCAATTTCCCTAACCGATATAAATCTCTTTGGAACGCAGCTAGAATACAGAAACAAGAGTACAATACAAACCTCCGTCCGCCATGTTGTAAGACATGCGCAAACGCACGCTTGACAAAGACGTATTGTGCGCCCATATGGGAAAATATCGCTTGTTTTGTCATCTCTATTGTGTGACAGACAGACATATGAAAAGACAGGCTTTGAATGCTTATGTAAGCTCGTATTCAAGCTTTGAGATTATGTAAAGTGGTTTGTCTTAACTAAGTTTGTTTAATGTTGAACTGCCTATAACTTGTACTCGTAAATATTGTAGAGAACAATAATGGTTTTCAAACTACCATCGAATGTATATAAAAATATTTTACATTAATTACTCTAGGCAAGATACCTACTACTTTCTTTTGTAATTTACTAAGAACCATTGTCCCGCAGGTAACCTGCAAAACTGAGATGAGTTTTAACGAAAGAAGTACAATTTTTGTGATTTTTTGTTGTAGGCGTTTACTATTCAACACATAAATACCAGGCTTGGCACACTCTGTAGTTGCTGAAAAAAGGAAATTAGAAATATCTACAGAAGGCCAAGATTTTATTTATGAAGAATGATTGCTCTCGATGCATCCAGGAAGAAACAGAAGAATACATATGTATGGAGAATATCACGGCTCTGTCACAGAAGTGCTGAAAACCCAGTACATCTAAAATCTATAACAAAAAGAGACTAAACGGTACAAGGCATTGAAAACAGACCTATTAATAGTCTGTGAAAAAATGTGGACCTGAAAAGATGTAACGATACTCCCAGTTTTTTACTTTTGAGTTGGAACGTATGCACATTTTGTGTTTGATTTGTATGACTATGTTGCTAAATTTCTTTAAAGATTTTGGAAAGCGAATGCACTAAACGAAGGTAATGAGCTGTTATGTCTAACATATATGATATAAGCCAGTTTATGACGTGGGTTTAATATTTTAATCAGCATCAATAGCATCATCATCTTACAAATCAAAACACAAGTTTTAAATTCTTAACTTGCAGACATTTTCACGGATCAATGTGGACCATTATGGATGAGGAAGGCTAGAGAAATGAACATATGGAGAGATTTAGGGGAGGCCTACGCTCGCGCCGTGGAGGCGACTACTACGGAGGAACTAGAAAACAAATTATAATCATGTGCGGGATTCGAACCCACGTCCATCAATCCTGTAGCCGGGGTATGCTCTGACCGACCTAACATGACAATGACTAATAACTCCAATTTTTCCTCTCGTTCTTTATGTGGTTAAAACCATCGTGTTGGGATGGATGTAATGTAATCCAAACAAGTGTGACCCTGCACGATAAAAAGCGCGGAAATTTATCACATGTATAATGGCGCTCGAAAGAGCAACGCGCACTTTTCTCTACTCTATGCAAGATCAGACTGGCTGTATAGACTACTTGACGAAGGTCAATGCCGCATCATCAAACGTCATGGTAATATTATATTATAATAATACTGATTAGGATCTAATAGCTTTCAGTTAAACAAGTGAACATCGTTACGCGTATCAAGTGGGCTGAGAACTGACGAATGAAGCGTGGGACTGGACACAACTATGGTGTGAACTGCCCATTACCATTATTTATATTTTTATTTGTATATTTTATTGAACACTTGACATGAATCACATAGAATTTCAACCTCTACACGCCTGTAATTAGAGCTCACACTCGTATCCCGAATTGCTGCATTATTATCGGAATCCAATCTTTGAGACGACAATTTAGTCACACTAGTAGGTCCGTATTTATAGATAAATTCTATAATTTCGGAAGGTAAGCATATGACATGAATATGATAATGTTTGTTGAAACTAAAGCCGTGAAAATTATGTGACGTGTTAAACGTCGATTGTATTATAAAGTGGCCGTTCTATGTTCGTTATGGTCGTTTATAAAGTTTATAATGCATTCTGTGTTGGTTATGGGGGATTTATAAAATCGATTAATGATAACTGGTAATACTTATTGGACATCGATATTTGAAAATAGAAATTTTCATGTTATATGAATATATTTATTGAGAATTACACAAGCACGTATAACAATAAATAATATATTCGTTAAGGAAAGTATAATTCAACTTAGATCAACCTCTCGTTGATCTAAGTTGGCCCCGTGGGGTGCCGGGTTAGAATTGCACCTCCCCATATCATCCCGTGGGTGTCGTAAGAGGCGACTAAGGGAAAAATACTGGAAGGTGGGCAGCAGCGCCTTCTAAAGAACTGCCATCTTACACTGCGATCCCCAAGCCGCCTGCCAAGCGTGGGGATTATGGCAAATACCCCCTTAATAGGGGAGGCTGTGTTCAACAGTGGACAATCCGGCTGATACAGTACAACCTCTCGTTAAATAAACTACTTACTTACTAATTTAGCTGTGTTAATCAAAAGGCTTCGAGATTATAGAGGGACTATTTCCATCTACCAGGCACAGTTTTAGACTACAGATTAATTTAATATTTATTAATGTTCATGTTTAGTTTGCTTAATAACTTACTTTTGTCGGAAAAGCCCAATACCTTAACCCGACCAGGAGTCTACACCATGAAGTGCAATACTGAGCTTTTAACTGCATGTTTGAAACTTCTTCAAGACTAATATATCATATGGTCTTGATGAAATTTCTGACACAAAATACAACCCATAAAGATAAAAAAACAGGACACTTTTAATTAATGTATATAGGCTCACGTTTGAACGATCCCATATTAATAAGTCTTTTTTTTCCAATATGTAATAAATATAATCGACTAGAACGCCAATAAAATGACATTTATCTCTTAATCAATCCTAATTTACCTATTATTTAGAAAAACAGAATACTTTTCAATTTGTTTTTTATCCACGACTAATTTTAATTTTCAACATTTTAAACTAAATATTAATAACAATAAAGAAACCCAACATATTAATCATATAAATTAATTGCAGCAGTATTCATTGTATGGTTTTTCAATCATCACATAGTGTTAAATATCATCATGTATGTGCTAAAGAATATAACTCGACATAATTCAAAACAATCTGCTTTTTATTTCCACAAAGAAAAATTTGGAGTTATTTGTATAAATTCCTGTTGTGCGTCACCTGAGAACAGGTCATGTGTTAATCTAACTTCATCAATAACTACAAATCTTGTAACACAAGTGGTGAGTTTAGTCAGTTGTTTAATAGTCAGCGGGACAATTAAATATGGCGATTAAAAACATAATGTTGAGCGGTCGTGTTTCTTTATGTACGGTACTGGTGGCGCCATAAGTGTTTAGTAAAACTAATTAAATAATATCGTTTTAAAACCGAGTGAACTACTTTTATTTTGAATATTTAATATCAACGTATTACTTTTTGACCGATTATTATTATTCTTATTATTTCTAGTCGTATTGTTAACTACGTAGTATTTTATGATAGGCTGATCTGCCCTAGGCTTCACAGGTATGCGAATGGAATCAAGACATTTGATTAGAACGCAGTTAATTGCATTTTTAATAATAGTTTTTTATCGAGCATTGTTCACGAAACATCTGCTTGTTTAATAATAAATACATTAGTGGCAAATCACTTAATTATCACAGTTTTGACTAAAACTTCACCACTGTAAATGAATGCTATCATAAATAAGAATTATGCAGTACTTGGTAAATATCGAATTTTAGGAGCCAAGTTTTAGATAAGATGTTAAAATTACGGTAGAAATAGGCAGTAAGATTTATGTTGTAATAACCTAACCTCTTTTCAATGTCCTTAATTCTTATCATACCCACATTCACAACATCAACCAGAACATCCATCGTTAAACAAGGTCTCCCCGATTGCCATTGCGGGGATTTGATTTCCCTACGCTTGGCAGGCGTCTTGGGTACCACAGTGGAAGATGTCAGTTTTTCAAAAGACGCTGCTTCTCACCTTCTGGAATTTTCCCTTAATCGCCTCTAGCGACAACCACGGGTAAAATGAGGGGAGGACATTCTAAACCGGCGGCACCACATATGGTCATATGGGCATATCAACAATATATGTTCTAAATAATTGAAATTTAAAAAAAATGTGGTAACCTTAAGACTTTTGAGTTCATCTGTACTCACATGGGAACTTTTCTTTCTAATTACTTTCAAACAGTACAGAGACTGGTCGAGGCACTTGACTAAACATCATTATCTGATCCTGGTTCAAGTAATTTTTATAGCTGGTTGACTCAGAATAAGGGTTAACACGGTTGAGTTTAGTTATGATTGTGACAAGAGTTTTTTTAGGTACTTATATTATTTGTCCGGCTGAGTTCCTCTAACGTCTGTAGGATCTACCTAAGTAAATATTATAGAACCAAAATGTCTTTAGTAAGTTCAATAATTTCGCGGTATTTATTTTACTCACACAATAAAATATTATAAGGCTACGTTGAATAATTATTTCCTATTGATGTTAGGATTATTAATCTATACTTATAATAATAAGAAATAATTATGACATTTTGTTTCGTCAGCTAGCCAAATTTTCAAGTCTAGGTTGTCTAAAAAAAACGTAAAAAATATAAATTTTAAGTCAAATCGGGCACGGGTGCTGCAAAATCCAAGCCTCTTAGAGTGATCTTATTGATGTTGTACTTCTAAATTCTTATTTATTAAATTTTGTTTTGTATTGTTGCTAATATATTAGGTGCATTAATGAAAGAAAAAACTGCATATAATCGCACACATACATACTTACAAGTTCATTAAAAAGTAAATTTTGGAAATGTCATTAAAATATTTGCTAAAATTTCTTTCTTCGACACGATTTCTTTTGTTTAACTGCCCTTATATATTAGTTTGGCTCAGCATTACATGGATTCTTCTTCCACTTCACTGTATCAGCTGTCATCATATACATATATATAAGTCATAATAATTACACCTCTCGTAGACATAATCATCTTACCAGCTAAATTAATCAACGATTAACACAACTATAATTCCCTTGCTTCAATTAATTTCTTTGTCTAACCATTAATTATATTTGCTCGCAGACATTCACAACAAAAATACTGGCTTTATTTTTAACGCCCACTAATGAGTAATATTCATAATATTGTATAAAGTCAAAGGAGACTTGTTGGGTCCACATACAGGGTGCTGTAAGGAGGCGGCTCTATTAAATTCTAATACTGTGGCCTAAGTTACGTGCGACCAGCGATATAAGCGCAAACGATTCATGGTTATAGCATCCGAGAACAACCGCGCGAATTGCTGTGAAACTGATAGCTTAAAATGTTGAATATCAATTTCATATGGACTGGTACATTCCGAACTACTTATAACACGACTAGTACACAATAATTGTATATGTCGCGTTCATTTAAATGATCTGCACAAATAGGCTGGTTTCGTTATATACATGCTTTAGAACGTACGTACTGCGAATTAAGAAAAAAATAAGAATACCCTCTTTTTGTACTCTTTGTGTGTGCTGGTAAGTTATAATTTTTTATTAACTACACCAAAATAGACCCGAGGGTTGGGCTAGAATGTTACTCCCATCTCTTACCGTGCGTTTAGTAAGAGGCGACTATAGGTAAAATACCAGAAGGTGGGCACCAGCCCCTTCTGAAGAGCTGATATTTTAAACTGCGACGCCCAAGGTGCTGCAAAAATAATGGGTGAGGGTTTGTTTAGCAGTAGAAAATCTCGCTTGTACAGTACCTACTGGAACACAGTAGGAGATGTTGAACTGACATGGCTTCGAAATTACAACAGGAAGTGTAAAATACACTGAGTAAAATATAAACAATCAAACACTATGTCGGTTCTTTGGAGCAGATGTATGTATGTGGCATTTTAGGGTTTGAAAACTGTTTGCTCACCTCGTACATTTCAAACTATATACGACAAGTACACGAAATTCGCGCATTTTTCAAGTGACAAGAGAATTTTAAAATATCCTCAAAAAGTCCCTATGGTCGCATATGGCATAAAATATAAATACGCGACGGCACAAGTGGCGCAAATACTACCTAGTTGGTTGGTGTTTACAACTGTTTTCGTAATTTGTTCAGATTTTATTGTGACTCCGAAATGATTTACATCTTTATTCATTGTCTTAACTTAATTAAATATGCTCGTGCAAATTTTATTCAAAGGTATAAAAAGGGTAAACGATTGAGCTTAGAAATGAAAGCCATTTTAATAACAAATATTCTAAGATAATTTGAATCGAAATAAATTGAAGACGGACATGGAATTTTAACAATTTTAAAAGTTATATTACATAAGTATATAATTGTTGGTATCAGAAGCAATCTGACATAAATAAATTTGATTTATTGGTCACGAGTGAAGATAAAACTGTTATTTATTAAATAAGTAATAAAAACAAGATATGAAAAGTTTAACAAAAGACACGGCCACGTTAAAACATCGCTCTTTTTCTCACTTGGACCTTACCCTAAGGTTCGCATATTACTCCTGAAAGCCTAACATGTTGCCCTGTGAATGCACAAAGCAGAATAATAATCATAAGGCGGTCCGCAATTAAAAAATTTAAGGCACTTTGTCGTCGCGCCGGTCTTTATCGACTTCTCAGTGAAATGTAAGTTTTTACGCATGCCGCTTCTATAAAGTTCTTTTTTAGTTCCCGCAATTATTTTATATTCCTGAATGTGAAAATCACATTTTTAATGATGTCATCGTATTAAAAATCATGATACCGCTACCGTTTATTTAAAAAGAACACAACTTATGTCTCCAACTGTTTTATGGGACTGGAAGATTAATATTCTGGAATTCAGTTTACGAGTAGTTTAGAGGGAAATAAATAAATTTCCGTAATTTACTCTTTTCAATACCGAACGTGATTAATGTCAATAATTTACCGCTGACACCTGAAGACGTTTTAATGTTCGCCCTTCGCTCCATTTTCACACTTTATCGGTTGTACGTCTGCTGACAAATAAAATGGCGATGACACTCGGTTTATAGGACATCCTGTAGACAGATTTGTGTGCACACCTATTTAAGTGACATGCCTATCTATGTTCGCGAGTCTAACAATAAAATTTTATTACTGATTTTTGTGAGTTATAAAGGATTTTTTATGTAGGCTGGTGAGGTTTGCCAAGCTAAAATTACGCCATAATAAAAGTAATCATAAATTATACACCTAGACACACATTTGATGGTAACGACTGTTAGAATTGACAATTAATTAAAGTAAATTATTATGTTATAAAGTTAAATTTAGTCAAATATCTAAATAAACTTTGGTTAGAGACAGATAAAAATCATAGTAAATGAGATGCAGAAAAACCACTTCGATTTCAAACATTGTATCAACCATAAAACTAGTTTGAATAAACATAGATTAATAAACAACAACAGAAGTGTCAGTTCGCGGAATCCGAAGAATAAAGCGATCGCATTTCGCAATGGATAGTAATACTCGGAAAAGCGTTACGATCTCACAGCTAGACGGATGCGTGTATCCCTCTCTCTTTATTATTCCAATAACAATCCGTAATGAGTGCTCTGGTCAAACGTAAATAGCAACTTCATACATTTTGAATGATGCCAACGTAAACTGTTCTGGGCACTACTCTGTGGAAGATAGGGTTGCTTTACTCTACATTTCACGGCATGCTTCACATGTTATTCCAGCCATTTCCCTAATTAGAAACCAAGATTCTACAAGCATAACTTGAACCAATAAAACTTTAATTTCAAGACGCTCGGCAATTTCTTGTTTAATTTTATGCAAAAAATATCGCAATACAAACTTATATATATTATTACGATGTAAATTTGCAAAAGTTGCTTAGTCTTTTATTTGAAATAGTTTTACAAGCAAAGTCTTGTGAAAGCTTAGGCAACTTTATATTTAAGAAGGATAAAAGGTTCAAGTGATCATTGACAGCCCTATACAAGGACCGGCGAGATCAAAAGAAGCACCTTGCACTCGAGAGTTTACATTGTAACCTCTGCTCACAGGTTCTGTTTACTTAGACATTAGACTACTGACCCCTGCCTGGTGTCAATCGATTGTTTCATTGCTCTGTCAACAGATCAGAGGTGTCAGTGGTGTTGACAATGTCGTTATGACTCATTTTAGGGAGAAACCTCATAAACCTTGGCACGATATTTTTCTTAATATCTTAAGATTTTGTTTCAATCAAAGGTTATAAAACTTACCTCTGAATACCTCATAAATTCTTTTGAAATTAACAATGGATAAACCATTATAATTATTTTTCTAATGTAATATTTTACAATAAGCTTATATTTGATGCATCCTAATTAAGAACGACGGAATACGCTTTTCATTCTCTTACATCTTGTCTATGCATAAATTTTCAGACAACACTTCTGTTAAAACCAGCACCTAAATTGGTAAGAGACACTTTAACTACGGTATAAAAATGAATAAAGGACAAGAAAATTTTAGGCGCCTTTTCCGCGGATAATTAACTGGCGCTTTATTCTTGGTTAGAAAAGCACTTTTTGACTTCCATACAAAAACAAATGAAATACCATACAAATTCAAAACTCATCACCATCTTCCAATCCTTATCTCACATATTATGCGGGGAACTTTTACTACACAAGGGCATATTGTAGAATGTTTTTGACTTCAAATTTGTGACCGGCTACCTGTTTGACGCTAATCAATCTTGCAGATTTTCTTGTTTGTATTAAACCCATTACTTTTCCATTAATTAGACTGATAAGATTTTTATTCAGCAAAACCTTACTCATGTCGAGCTAGATGTATGCTCGGTCATTCGGCAGGTTAATTCCTTTAGTCGCCCCCGTTTACTTGTTGCTTAAAACTTCCAACAGGAATACATTTTTATGCCGGGAACTATAGACTATTGGACAATATTCCAATAAGTAGATATATCTTATGGCTCTATATTAGTATTGTTACAAATGTTTTATTAAAGCTTTCCACTGAATCATTTTGAGGCGCTCTAGATAAAACGAGACGAAGTTGAAAAAAAAGGGATTGCCTTGACTTACGAATCTCGTATAGGAATTGCAACAATGGAACTAGATCTATGCCTCTATGAACACTAATGTTAACTCTAAAATTATTTTCCTAGGTGTCAGCATCCACACCAGCTGCCTTAAATCTTATATTTTATAGGTTAATGTTATATTTATTAGCATAGTAACCTCTCGCACTGTACTCATCAATCTTGTACACGTGACACTCATTCCTCACGTTCTAGTATTTTAATAACAACCGTGCAAAACGTCAAATTGTCAGTCGCGTCTGAAAATTTAAATATCCTGTCATATTATCTTTATGACAGCACAGATCAAAGCTCAAATATTGTTGTTATAGTTATTGTCACATAACATTGCCGCCCACGATGACCAGAATATAATATATTTAACTAATGAAATTGTAGAAAGGGCTTTGTAGTGTTTAATGACTAGTGTGAAATAGTAAAAATGATCAAACAAAACATTTTTGATAATTTTCACAGTAGCTTCTTCAAGAGTCGTGTCTTGTGTTGTGCGTTGTGTTTTATTAAAATACTGAAGCATACTTTCCTAGACTTTACATTATTATGATAATGGTATGCGTAAAATGAGCATTTGTTTATTTTCAGTGGTCTTTGAAGAAAATCATTTGCTCATATAATAATAATACTCATTATTTTATGTTTTTTTCTAGACTGACCCTTAGTTGTTAAATATGTCAGTATAGTCATTGTTATTAGGTTCACTATGTGTAAGTAGGTATACTAACTATATACAAAAGTACCATAAAATAACTTTACAGTACGTCTATAATTCGACAAACTCATTTCCCTTTCGGAATAATAAATAATTTTATCTCAAATACCTAATCATTTTTATTTAAAATACAATTTTATTCAAGCCAATCTAAAAACCAATTGCTTTGTAGTCAATTTCTTTTCTCCATTCAAAAGCTGATTATTTTACTTCGAAACCATCGTATTGGAGAAAAAATCTATTCCCAGAGTAATCAAAGAGAAACAGTCATTACCGCATTGGCCAATAATAACGTTTGTATAAGAAAATGAAAACCGTTTTGAGACTACTAAGATAACAGTAACATTAGATGTAACAGTACGCTTCACTTTAATCTTACTGTATGTTTGTTCATTAAATAATGCTTTTAAAATGCTCTTGTATTATTTTGCTTAATTATATCTACGATTGAATGGTTTTATGAAAAGTTTTTTAGTTTATTTTTTATTATTTTTAATAATTTTTTAGTTGTTTGAAAATGTTCTGTACCATAAATAATTCATATCATTATAAAATGAGTTTTAATAAGCCTTTGTAAAAAAGTTTTGTTTCCATCTTGCTACTTACGGGACCGATGGTCTTTCAATGTCAATGACTATATCATTCATCATCAAGATAGGAAAACACTTTTCAGTTATTGGAGTGTAACTCAAATAAGGCTGGATTGATTTAGACGAAATTTAAATGAGACCACACGGGAAGCACCATCTTTAAAATAAAAAAGAATCATCACAATAGTTGCACCCTGTCAAAAGTTCTGAGGACAAACATAAAAAAATTACAGTCACAGTACTATTATCAGTTACAACTGCTATTTTTGAAGTCTGTCAAAAATAAAAGCCGCTCATAGCACAGTATTATAACTTCAATATAACAATTCGTTTGTTAACGTTCTAACACCATCCCACCTGTTTAATGGGCCAATTGCTTTTTTTATTGAAAAAAAACATTGTGTTTTTTAATAACGGAAAACCATAGTAAAGAATAAATATCAAGAATGAACGAATTCAGTAAAATATTATTAGCGAATTTAAATGGCTGCTGTTACAAATGAGTATAACTTCATCTCCAAGAATTATAAGCAAGTGTTGAAATATTTTGTACGATCGCATTTTTCTTTCTTCAAAGGTACTGTAATTAGGCGATATAAAATAATAAACAAAAGAAAATATACAATAATAAAATGGTAAGTCACAAATACAATAGAGGCCGTGGACAATAAATCTGTCAAAAAGATTGAATTAAATTCTATTTGGCTGTGAAGTTTGGAACGAAATAAACGCTTCGATGACAGACAAATGTCTTATTATCGTTGCGCAAGTTAAGGTAGCGGTGTATTTCAATATTTTGAAGATATTAGTGGAAATTTATTATGCTTATAATAATACATGAGAGTCAGAAACAAATTTTAATTAAATTCCAAAAAATATTAAAACAGGAGTTTATCAGACATGACTGATTTTTTTTTTATTGATATAGCCGTAAGGTAAGATACTCGTAGGATATAGTATAAAGTCACTCTTGGAAGTACTTTTCTTTAATATAAATGAAAAATTTACATTAAAGAAAATATAAAGCAAAAATTTACAATAAAGAAAATTACTTCTAAGGTACAGTACTTAGTTAGCCCGCATTTTTAATTTTAATCGTATTAACTTTAGATAACACAATGTATATATTCTATACTAACTCAATATAACATGTACACGATATTAATAAAAAAAAAATGTTTGCAGTTAAAAAAATAATGTAATAACATGACTTTTTCAACTCAGGTTTTTTCAGTATTAACTTTTAACTAGCTTCAGATGCGATTTTAGCTTCGACCGTTTGGAAATCAGAGTCAGCAAAAAATATTGAAAAGAGCAAATAAGAAAAAATATAAAGATAAACGAACCAAATGTTGATGATATTATAAAACCACGTAATATTAACAATCATTTGTTTGTTACCCGCCTAATTTCGTCTACAAAATAAAGTTTGTATAACGGCTTTGAGCGGCAGTCAATGAGCGATAGGACGCCGCAACGTCTACCTATTACATAAATCGAAGATGTAGTCATCGTGGAAATGTTGATCGCATCTGTCGATGGATCAATTATACCTCCCAAGTTATAAAAATCAGATCAGATTTCATAGTCACATAAAAATGCAATTTATAAATATTATGTTTAGGTTAGCGATGATACATTGTACTACTACGGTACATTACTTTATTCTTAGCCAATTAAATTTGAATGTGTTCTGGAGATTTTTATAACAGGTTGGTTAGTCTTTGGCTGCTGCTTCTTGGAAAGCCGTGGCTCAGGCTAGAATATCATTTCCCAGAAAAAACTATTCACTCTGTTCTAGAATAATTACTATATTTATATCGACGGAGAAACCACAACGCTGCTGAGTTGTTCCATATCTAAGCTACATGCATTTTCAATGTGAATGGAAAACGTTAGTGCGTATTTTGGTAATAAATCTATTAAAGTACCTAAAGTTATTCATATTATTTTTCCGTTGAGTCAATATACCTAATTAAATAATTGCCATATCTACCAGTATATAAAAATATTTAAATACATTTCTATGTTTCAATGGTGTTTTTTAAATTTATAAATTATAGAGATATGAAACTATATTTTAACAGCATAAAGCGTAGGTGATTGATTCCTTTGAGTTTTGTGGCTCAATTAAAAGTGGCACCAAATCAATAATTTCTACAATGTGTAGCTATTATGTTAATTGGTTCCTACTTTAATCATACTAATAATGTTTATTTATTTCCATAACAGTCATACAATAAATGTGAGTAACACTGTGTAGTACAAAACAAACATTTGAATTGGTTTGACTTTGACAATACAAAGTATTAATTCAAAATGTAGCCAACCTTATTTTGCGCTTCGTCATCAACACAAGATAAGGATGGAGTACATTTTTTTGTTGGCACTTGTTACGTTGTCTCTCTCGCGAAATAGGCGTGTTCCGCCATCATGCGTCAGTGGGAACCGAGTGAAGCAAAAGAAAATTTTGTAAATCGCTAATCGCCCAACACTTGCTCCACTTTTTCGATCACACATTTTCTTTTGTGGTTATATCATTGTGACATGTTTATCTCCTCAATGTTAGAGTTTAAAAAAAATCAGAACAATTGACCGAGCTGTTAACTTATTTACGGTTATGATAGTAGAAAAAAATATTATATATAGAATCTTTGCCAAGAATTGGTAGTTTTTGACGTTATTGTTGTCTGCGCTGAAGAAATATTGGCACTTAAGTCTATGCCCCTGATGGAGACATCCGTTATTATAGCTGTGATTATATTAAAATATTTTTGTTATATGCCCTCTGTTCTGTTATATTGTTAGAGACTCAAGGCTACACACGTGTAGTGTAAATCATCACAGTAAATTTTATAAGAAAGAACACATTTTTTGTGTTTTACAGTTATTAAAATATTTTATTATAGGTGTGTTTTTATTATCTAAAAACAAACTTAAATACTTTGCCCCGTATAACGTGGATACCTACATAAGATTTTTTAGTGTTAGGAAACAAGATATCCCTCCCGTAAAATACATCTAAAATAAACGAAATAATCAGTAATCTTAAAAGGAGTGACCACATAAATAAATATTAATAATCTGGCTCTAGTCTCTTAAAACTGGAACACCTGGAAGTCAACACCATGCTGATCTAAACACTCTGAGTACACATTTTAAATTTCCAAAGCCAGCAACGGAAAGAAGTCACCAACGCTTTTTTTTTCTATTTCATTCACACTCATGCCAACAATAGGCCTTATTGGCACAGATGACAAAATACTAGTAATACCATGCAATTATTGCCTTTGGCAGTTGCAATTCGATTGTTACGAGAAGATTCTAGATGACCTATAGATATATTAGCTAATATTGAGTGTAACTGAAAATCTTTTTTTTGCCCCGGGTAGGTGACCGGGATATGTAGGATGCGATACAAACTACTTCCACAGCAGCAAGTGCCCTTTACCAACAGAAAACCACTCGATGCCTCCACCGTTCTCAGCTGTTGTAATTGAAAACATGCTTTAACCCATTTTGCTGAATTTACGTAACCACTTTCTTTGGAAAGCTCCATTAAAACCATACGCGTGGCTATACAAAAAATATGTATATATCCGTGTCTACTTGTGAACCTTTTACTTAGAAGTCGGTTAAAAAAGATGCCATCAATAAATCACTTAAATCAGAGATGTACAATAAAATGGATTTATAACTTTTCTCTTGATTAACGACAGTGTTGCTTATATTTCTGTTCATCGTTACCTGCGGGATCATCATTTGTGACCTGATTGCTATAAATAAGAGCTTTTTATTACGTAGTCAACGTAATAAAAAGCTCTTATTAAAATATACCAAATTACAGTGAAAAGATGAATTTGAAACATTATAATATATATTAACTAATCAGTATGAGAACAGATTGTTAGTTCACTCCGAAGTACTCGTATATACTGCAGTGTATTACAGTTTTTTTTTTTATACCTCATAGGTTAGCCTTTGACCATTATCTAACCTGATGGTAAGTGATGATGTGGTCAAAGATGTTGTTCAGGCTAACCTAGAAGTACTGGCTCTCAAGGACAGCTGCCGGAACACACCGTTAGGTGCTTGGCGACAGATTTTCTACTTGAGGGTTGTAGCTAGCCAGGCGGGCATTCGCAAAATGCCCTACCACCATGCTATAACGACTGCCATCCTAAGACAACAACCAGGACCGACGGCTTAACGTGCCCTCCGAAGCACGGAAACTCTCTTATTGCATATTAGGTGCGTATAGTTCTAATAATCAATCCGAAGAAAGAATCTCTTTAAATTAGGACTGTTTTTAATATATAACCTTTTCCTAGACCACTAATGAATGCTATAAAAAAATAAGTTCATAAAATGATTTATATCCGTTTAACCCCTGTTTTTGTATTTTTTTGTTGATACGTTCCAATTTTCTAGACCATTCTTCTTGAAGTGGCTCTGTAAATTTTTTGCTGAACGTGGCAGTATAAGGTAGAATATTTCAAAATAAACATTTGAGATTGACCAGCATATGAGCATTGTAGACGCCGGAATTGAATAAATGATTTTGAATTTTGATGTTGTATATCTAATATATGTGTGATATGTGAAGATGGCTCAGCGTAATAATAATGATCACAAGTGGAAAGTTCGTTCAAAAGACGCTTTCAAAGATAAAATGTAGATAAAGCCAATGACTATAAAACAAACACCTTAAAAGATTCTCCAATTGTAAGTTTCAATACATTTTCATTAAAATAATTAATTAACAAAACTTTTCTCAAAATAAAAACAAGCTACTGTCACAAAAATTAAAAACAAAACCTCCACTGTTTCCTTTTAAAAAAAAGAATTACCTTTTTTTTAACGGAAGAAAGAAAAGTCTGATTCATCCCAGTACTCGGTCTGCGGAGGTTCTATTCAGAAACAACTTATTAAATAAATTAACCGCAAGTTGGTCGGAAAAGGAAAAACTAAGCGGTAGGTACTCTCATTTGGAGGCGAACAAAACGGGTAATTCCTTAAAACCCGACGGCGGCGTTTTGTTCGAGATTGAATAGGAATGTACTTGTACTCTAGCTTGCGAAGAAAGCCCGCAGAAATAATTGGAAAGTGACGGGAATAACTAAGAGTAGGATTGAGGTACTCATTGGGAAAAATGTATCGATAAAATAAATGATTAGCATGTTTTTTGTAACACCTTGCACTTGAAAACTAATATTTACTTAAAATATTTAATTTAGTATGAAAACAAAACACTGTTGATAATTTGTAATAAGCATAAGTTTTGAGTGTAATAATTACCAGACATCTGTCAGTTTTTCAGTGCGTATATCTATATCTATAACACAGTGATGCTAGATATCAGAATTAGAATATTCACATTTTTCGTAAATGTAACTTATTTAATTTACATAAATAGATAATATAATTTTAATTTTAATTGTATGTTGCATTAACAAAATATATGTATAATTATCACTTTCTTCGCAAATTAACTTGTCTCAACATCAAAATATGTCGTAAAGGTGCTCTTTCTAGTTTACCTTGTCGATAAAGTAAGCGTGCCCGTTTACCACATCTCTACGTGCGTTGGGACGCGGCCCAGATTCCCAACTTTTCATCACTCGTTCCCTCATTGTGTCCGTGGGAACCTTATTGCCTCCATAGAAAACTGTGAAAGCGCCCAAGAGAAGCATTCGCCCAAGAAAAGCATTTGTGTGCCCCGCCTGAATAAAGCTGACAAAGAGCCGTATACCAGCGGTGATTCTTATGTACTTGGGCTTTTATTCAGCATTTTCCGATTGGAGGGTATTTTATTTGCCATTTTCCGATTGGCGCGTTCATTATTTCACATTTGTATGAGTATATTTCGATTGATTTTACTAATAGCCTAATGATCTTGAGTTAATTAAAATTAAATAAGTATGCTCTTCATTATTATTAATGCAAATAAAACTTGTGGTTTTTGAGATAGAACATACATGTTTCAATACAATAATTAATAAGTTGGCATCGTACTGGACCACTATGTCCTAGTTATGTATGAAATTCTATTGTTATCATTATCGTCGATGCCAATGGGTTATTATTTAAATGTATAATGATTTATTGTTTTAGTCAAAATATTGCTAAATGTTTCATTACACGTTTGATAGTATTATATATAACAATCAATACCCTCAGAATCCAGGGCCTCCAAATTTTCCGGTCACCGTCTGGATTTGTATCGTTAAATGAGTTTCGTAGAGGTTAATTCGGTTCCCGGTTCGGTTTGTTGCGAATTCGTGATGCGGAACCCTATTTCTGTTCGGATACGGGCATGAGGGTTATTTGGAGTCGATTGAAAGCAGTTTTGGGTCAAGAGGTGAATTTACTTTTTTGTACAATACTACTTTTTTACCGATCTGAAAAATAGATGTAAGCATCTATGACGTTTATATTTTTTATTATTTCTATATTATATTAGCACTGTTACTATGAGGAATTATTTAATTAAAATAAATATTATATGAAACATTTTAACTTTAGTATAAGGTTGAAACAAAAAATAAAGTGCAGTCGTTTAAAAAATATTTTTGTATCTCTTCAACGTTCATGAATTTTTATATCTGACTTGCACTAAAATTAATCATTATTTGTATTTTTTATACATAATGTAAAATATATATTATGCGCGGATGTATTGGTATCAAATCCGTGCTGAAGATTTTTTATAAAACAACAGAACAAAATCTGAAATGCAGCCGCTTATACATTCTTTTCAGAACTCCTTTTCAATAATAATGTATTTTTATATGTAACTTTCATTAAAATGTGACCTATAACAAATCTATGTAGGAAATTTTAGGATCAGGCAATAATCAAGGGCGTCAATGTAAAAAGTAATATTATTTCTAATTTTCTCGCATTGCGGACATACTAAAGGTCACAGCCACACGCAGCTCGCAAGTGACATTGAATTTTATTTAATAAATGTTTTGTTTTATTTTCCGCTACGAACTTATTATTGATCTGAATCAGTTGCACTGCATGGGAATGCTTCTAACTGAAAGTTGGTTAGAGGATTTGGATGGCTTGCAATGGCTTTTAGATTGTCTAAATGCTTTCGTTGTAGTAGCTGTAGTATTGTATAGGTATATTTTTGTAGCGTTTTATGAATAAAAGCATACCACCAGTTGTAAAAAAAATATGATTCATAATAGTAATAAAAATATATAATACGAGGTAATGCTTAATTAGTTCACGCAACATTTTTGAAGAAAATGCTCCGTTAACCTTTAGGTAACTGTCATGAGTTGGATGGGTGACCGCTAGTGACATTACTACTGAGCCCTTTCGTGCTTCGAAGGGCACGTTAAGCCGTCGTCGGTCCCAATTGTTGTCTTACGATGGCAGTCGTTACAGTATGGTTGTAAGGCATTTTGCGAATGTTGGCTAGCTACCACCCTCAAGTTTGCAAATAACGTTTCTATACTAGTAAGTTGTAAAAGCTAAAAGCTTTAGTCGACTATGCAAGATATTAATTATGTACAAAGCACTAGAAATAATGTTAGAAAGCAATAAAAACTGCATTTCTTAAGATTTTATAAATTACCTACGAAACCCGGTCAGACTCCCTAGCGTAACTAAGCGTGCACTATTTAATTATGAACCATCCCCTTCATTCAACTCCAGAGAACCCTCTTAACTATTAAGAATACCTATTTTTCAAAAACATCCTCCAACTTTTTAAAAGAGAAAATATTCCGAAATGTAAATTAAGAAAATGAATGCAACGAACATGGAATAATATTAGTGCTTTTAAGTCTAACTGAAACGGCCTGAAATTTTTTTTTATGGTGCTTTTTAGTGTCAAAAAGACATCAGTGTTGTAAATTAAATGAAAATGTCATACAAAACTATAACAACAAAAATATAGTTTATATCTTACTACATTACTTATTGAAACAATTAGTAAACCTACAGTAAATTAAGTAATTTTAGAAAAATATTAAGTTTTTTTTTTACCAAATAATGGAACCGACTTCAACACTCAAATGTGTGAAATAACTTGTTGAAGTCGGTACCATGATGGTTCAAAAGTATCTATTATCACAATATTGTGCACATGGTACCGCCTTCGACAAGTTTTTTCATACATTTGAGTGTTGAAGTCAGTTCCATTCTTTAGGAGTACACTAAGACGACGCTCATGTATGAAAGGACTGATGAGTGTAGATGAAGCGAAACAGATAAGGATCGTAGTAAGTGGAAATCTGTGGTCTCTGCCTACCCCAACGGGAAAGAGGCGTGATTTTATGTATGTACATATTTTAAGAGACTCAATAGCATTGAATTTAGTATAAAGTGGCCACACAGCAAATCATTACATAGTAAATATAAATGTTCTTGATAGTTACATTGATAGCTGGACCCATTAGCAGCCGCTACTAGAGCCGTACCAGCGGCACGCGACAAAGGTGAAATCGTGCCCGTCTAATGTTTTCAGATTATATCGTACACAGTAAAATCAATAAAGTAGGATATTTAAATGTTTGTTCGAGTCATATTACAAGTGTTAGATTAGAAAGAACGCAAAGATGTAGCTTATTTATTACACGATTGCCCCAAAAAGGAGTGTTTTGTTTCCAGGTTTTATGTATGTAATTTTAATATTGTTAGGTTTGCAATAACGCCTGCTATTATTACATTACAAAATCACAAATATACGATAGAATTTTTTTTCCCATCGTATATTTGTGATTTTGTAATTTATGTATGTATGTTTGTATATTTGTAAGTTTATTTATTCCATCATAACTTCTAAGCGGCTTAACCGATTTTAATGTATGAGATATTGTTATACTATTATAAATGTTTGTCTTGATAGTGACAGTGACACTAGGTACCTACATAAAAAAACTAGCCTATTTAAGACGCCATATTGTGATTAAATTTTATTTTTCTTCCAAACCCATCAAGCGGGGTATTAAAATGAAAGGCTTTAAAAACCATTCCATAAAAACATGTAACTTGCAGTTTTAATTTCAATAGAACAATAAAATGTTTAACGACAATCAGTAATTTGCAATCGGGTTTTAGGGATATCGGGATAGTACCTAGACTGACGTTATATTTTTACAGAAGTCTAGAACATTCTGTTTTCTCATAATATGGATGCATATATATAATTATAAGTACAATGTATACAACTCATTTACAATCGTACAATCTATTTAACAAATCTAGTGAGATTGAAAACTGGTAAAATTGTATATACTTACCGACTTATGTTTTATGGCTAAACATTTATTGATTTGAATTAACGGAGTAAGCAGTGTAGAATCCAAAAGGAAACTTTTACAAATTTTGTAGAGTAACCTACTTACGTTGATTTGCCATACTACAGTCCATGATATAATTATGTATATAATCCCACGTGAAAATAGTCATAGTAATACCTATTTATATTAACATATAAACTTTAACATTTCTTTAATCAAAATAACGGTTTAATGTTACAATCACCTTTATTGCTGTTTTTTTATGTTATTTTGACGGAACAAGCTCAAGGCCCATCTGATGTTAAGTGGACCTCTGCTAATAACAGATGCATTTCGTCACAATTCACGAATTGCACTCCGCTCGTCACCTTGAGACATAGTTGTTAAGTCTCATAGTCGTAGTTGTTAAGTGCTTGGCGACAGATTTTCTACTTGAGGGTGGTCGCTAGGCAGGCGGGCATTCGCAAAATGCCCTTCCACCATGCGGTGAAGCTCAAGCCCGCGGCGGAATTCGAACCATGGACCTGCTGCGCGGCAGTCCATAGCCAATGCCACTGAGCCATCACTGCTTCAAAAAATGTTAGGAAACCCTTATTCAACAATATAGCCAGTTACCTACTTATTAAACGAGCAATTACAACAATGTATGAAAACCTTATTTAATACATCTACATCAGGAAAACCATAAAATAATGATAAATACGTTTAGTATCTTTCAAAACAGTTGAAGAGGCCTGACACAGATCCAATCGATTTTCTGATTTATCGGTTACTTTACTGACAGCACTATTAGTCTACGTTCAACTCTATGATTGGCGTGTTGCCGTAATCGATATGTATTTCGTTACAGGTATAATACATCACTACAGTACTTATATCTTTACAAGCTCTATAATCCTGCTCAAAATGTATATTAACCTAATATCTGTAATTTATCTGCCAGGTGGTAGGTCTATTAAACATGATTCTGTCTTGGTGAGTACCTCCGCAGTATCAGATATTCTGCCTCAAAACAACAGTATGCAAACGCTACTATGTTTGGCGTAGAGGGCTCTGTAGCAATTGAAATTACTGGGCAAACGAGACAAACAGAATGATAACGTCTCGGAGTGACGAGTGCAGAGCAGTTTCAAGCAGAACAAAGGGAGATACTGTAACAGAAATAGATAGGCGTGACGCCTACCGTCAGGCGTCTAACTCTTCATCACATCACCATATACAAAACATTAGCAGATATAATTTTGTGCCATTAATATATTGAAGTAAGTATTTGAATTGTAACGACGAAATGGATCCAACAATACTTTCTTTCAATACCAATTTTTATGAAATATTTTTCAGTCGTAAAGAACACTATTTTCGAGCACACAATTAAGAACATTTTTGCGAATAAAACTCTAGCACCGTAAGGCATGCGCAGTAAACTTTATGGCACGTTTAAAACGCCAATAAACCAACGAATGGTGGAAAATCCGAGCCACAAAGGCGTGACCATTTCCACAAGGCATTGTGTTAGAACGCAACGGCTGTATATCGTTGTCTCTTCTCGGTAATAGGCGAAGAGCGATGCGCAAAAGAGATAGGCGTCACAATAGACAATTGTTATCCCTACTCTCTTAGCTTTGTACTGCCCTAGTAAAATCTCGACAATCTGTTATAGCTTGTATTGTTTACTGTTAAGGTCGCAATCCCCGTGGACGGTTTTAAGCGTGATGTAGCCAATAATTTGATTCAACTGCTATCATTGGGAAAACAATGGTTTGAGTGAACGTGATACATATAATACCTCTTCGCGACCGGAAGTCTATTGGTGTCTGAAACTGTAGGCGGTATTTTATGATCGCCGTTAACGGTAATAGAAATGAAAACATATAAATGTTACAGCTATTACACGCCTGAAAAAACTTTGAAACTCGGCTAAGTGATTTTAACCAGTTGTTATTGGCTTAAGAGAATCTGTTAATTCTTAAAATATATTGAACACAGTAGATAGTGATGAAAAAATGTACTTTATAACAAAATGCGGTTCGTGTGTTTGCGCTTTTGATTTATTGGATTAAATCGCATACATTTTTAACAGTTCGTGACCACGGATCTGTTTTGTAGGTACTTATGGTATAAAATAATGTGTTATCGAAGTACAGAACTAGTGACGACATGCATCTGTTAAAGGTAGAGTTTACCGCTTAACATCAGGTGGGCCACATGCTTGTTCCCTCACAATCACATAATAGAAACAGAAGCGCGAAGACGTGATTTGGCCCCATATGAATAAGACAGGTTTTATAAAAATATTTTGATGTACTGTACTTTAATTAATTTGATATAGGCAAGCAGTGATGGCCTAGTGACAATGATATGGTCTACCGCACTTCTGTGGTTTATGATTCGAATCCCACCGCGGGTCTGAGCAACACCGCATGATGGTAGGACATTTCGCGAATTTCTGCCTGGCTAGGTACCACCCTTAAGTATATAAATCAGTCGCTAAGGATCTAACAGTGTTCAGAAAGGTGTCCAGCAGGTGAAACTGATCATGTGTTTATATATGTGTAGATATGTTTTTTTTTAAGCAGTGATGGCTCAGTGGCATTGGCTATGGACTGCCGCGCAGCAGGTCCATGTTTAGAATCCCGCCACGGGTTTGAGCTTCACCGCATGGTGGAAGGGCATTTTGCGAATGGCCGCCTGGCTAGTGACCACTCTCAAGTAGAAAATCTGTCGCCAAGCACCTAACGTTGTGTTCCGGCAGCAGTCCTTGAGAGCCAGTGAAATTACAGGCACATGAGACTCAACAACTATGTTTCAAGGCGCAGTGCAAATCGTGACTCGTGTTGAAATGCATCTATCATAGGCAGAGGTTCGTCCTATAAAAAAAAAGTAATATTGTAGCGTGGACTTAACTTAGTAATTTTACTTAAACAAGAAATATCAGTAAATATATCATGTTTAAATTTTAATTGAAACCGAGTATTTCAAACGTGGAACGTAAAACCGCGTTTAAAATAAGTAAACAGTAATTTCCCGCGCACAGGCCACCGTCACCATGTTTTATCACTTTAACTTTTTAATCAAAAACGCTGTCAACACACATGTCCGTCACTCGTACTAGGTATTTCTTTCACTAACTAATTGGTCTGACATCGTTCAACCCCGCCGCGTTTTTTTTTAATTTGATATTTATACTTTTCCATTTATTGAAAGTGACTCTTTGACTCCGGTTTTAGCTGACTGATGGTAAGGATGGGTTCCTTTTTTAAAACTTTCTAACGTTCTTGACAATTCAAATAGAAAGTACTTACGCCTAGCATCTACTTACTTTCAAACGTTTTATATAAAGTAAAAAAATATTAGGGGAAACGAAACGCAACATTAGCAGATATGGCCACTCAGGCCGTTTCATTTGTTTTAAATTTTTAAAAATAGAATGAGGAACCGGGCCAATGAGACGCGTCCCCGACTGATTGTCAATTAGCAACATCAAACGGGCTTTTTGCGAATTAAGCGCTCGTTTGTGTTCATTTTTTGTCCAGCGTCCGACGAGATAGGGCGTTTGATGCGTTTTTCCGTTTTGCAGTTTCATTTTCATATTTCCGTTTGTCTGACTGTCATGGGGAGGAGGGAGAGGGTTTACAATACAGGAGTTTATAGGGGGCTGGAGGTATCAGGGGTGACTGATACCTATCAACGATTCTATGTTGCCAGTGATATTTTTAATTCTCGTGAGTGCTCTCTACTGTAGAGTTATATATTGTCTGTGCCTATTTGTTTTTGAAACGTACCAATATATTTGAGACAAAACTTTATAGTTCTTACTTATTGGATATCTATTTTATGAAAGCGGGTGAGTAGGTTGACCGTTAACTTTGGTATCGAATGATGGCAAACATGGTAGTCATGGAAGCAAAATTGACTGCCGTTGTAAGTACCAAATATCTATCAGTCTGCAGCAGTTTTTTTTATACAGAGGAGATTTCATACATCATTATATACTTTAGGTGTGTGGTTGGTTACCCTAGATACTAGGTAGCTGATTTCTATCCCCGGTACCTACTCTTTTATCCATTGAATCGAGTACGGGTACAAGTTTTTAAGTGCTTGAAAGCTTTATAATAAGATTTAAATATATTTAACCATCTCGAACTTAACTAATACAATTCGTTGTTGCAAAAAAGCAGGTAAATCAAATTTATGACATTCGACTTCTTATTTCGTGGTAAGTATGTGAAATCGATGGAGGCTAGCTATCTTATCTAGGTAAATAATAGCTACGTTTATATAAAATACAATGTCCTTTGTGATATGACATGCTAATAGAACCCTTACAAAAAAAAACTACAAACAGACGAACTGGTATTAATACAGCATGTTGAAAAACAAAACGCAAAAAGAATCTTCCAGTATCGAACGCTATTCGAAATGCATCCGGCACGGAGTCAACAAAGGGACGTTCTGTATTTGAAATAAAAAAGCGCGCGAATGCGAACGTGGCCCACCATTAGCCGTTCCCATTTGCAGCGAATCTATAGACGGCAGGCCTCTTCAATCTATACCGTAAACAATTGCAGGGTTGCCGTGTTCTAAGCTTGACATGCAGAAAAATATGTAAACTTATTGTAAGTTTTATGTATCAAACTTGATACGTCCCTCAAAAATGCTATTTATAATAAATATGTAATATAAAATAAATAGTTTTTAACAAAATGATATAGTAGCCGTTCCTAAACTTGTTGTGCATTTAAAATATCAATTTTTTTTTGACTTGAAGAAGCACCGAGCAATTAATAATACTTAAAATATATCAAAATACAAAATAGCTATTGGATTAAGCACAGTGTAAAAGGAATTATTGGATGAATTAATGCATTTTTTTGGAACATGTTGAAGAAGATTTATGTTATTATACTTTAGGGGCACAAGTATCTTGCCCCAAATTGAAAAAAATAAACAGTTTTACCTAAAATACTAAAAGCATTACAGCCATTACAAATAATGACACATGATTACTTTTCTTTTTTTATTAAACAATATTAAATTTATTATTTTATAATGGATTGTTGGAATAAGGTTTTATTAAGAAGTCTGGCAACCCTGAACCTCAGCATGTGATCGAGTGTTGTACGAGTTTTTATCGCTGATTCATTAGTACGAGTGTCTTTGTGAGCCATCGGTTCACAATGCCGCCGAGCGCGAAAATTGATTCGACATGAAAGGATTATACTGGCAACACTGTGGGAGGAAACCGAGCTATTGACGACGATATGGAAGCTTTTATTAGTAATTCTGGTAAAGAGGTGGGAAGCTGAAACCTGAGACATAGACATAATTCTTAAAACATTTATTATTTAATTAATTTGTCTGTCTGTCTCCCAATGAACTTAATTTTTTTTTACAAGCCAACGAAGAGAAAAAATGTACATATCCTTTTCTGCACAATAATAAAAAAATCAAACTTATCTTTTTCAATTTAATATAAATTTTTCATAATTGTGCATTTACAACCGCAGCTATTTTCCGAAAATTTAAGCAGTTTTTTTTAAGTTCTTATAAGTCTGTACTCCGTTATATTACCTACAATAGATTTGAAATAATACCAAAATTTATGGAAAAAGAAATTAAATTCAATAATAAACAACTAAAAGTTCAAACTCATTCGAAATCCACTTAAAACTCACCCTTACATTAGTGCAAAATAAATAGTGCACTATTCTAATCTGTCCAACGGCACAGGTGCAATAAATATCAATGGGTATATAATAAACATGCAACACAGTGTAATAAAATCATCATCCAAGACACCAAAGGCCGAAGTGATGGACATTTCTTAAAGCCAGTGTCGCCATCTACGTCTGAACAATAACCAACGGTAGAAATGTAAAATGCCGAATAGGGAAGCGACCTCCATTCCATGGGTCTTTCGGCACACTGTAGTTATTTGACAGTACTCAAGCTTCTAGCGATATGTGTAAACTGAAAGAATATTATTTTGCTGAAGTGGCAATATATATATAATTGTATGAAACATGGGTAATATTGGTGGTGAAATAGAAAAACTTATGCTTCGTGAAGAGACGTAATGCAACGAGGACTAGTGTGAAGTGAGATATCAATGTGGGCGTAACGAACACACCTTGTAAAAGACTAGAGGATGGGGTCAAAACAGTTACAGTTTTTTATGTTATTGTGGTCGGAAATAGCTCGAGGCCCACCTGATGTTAAGCGGACTAACCACTGCCTAGAACAGATGCATTTTATCACAAGTGACGAATTGCACTGCGCTTGTCAACTTGAGACATATTTCTTAAGTCTCATGTGCCTGTAATGTCAATGGCTCTTAAGGACTGCTGCCGGAACACATCGTTAGGTGCTTAGCGACAGATTTTCTACTTGACGTAGCTAGCCAGGCGGGTAATCGCAAAATGCCCTTCCACCTTGCAAAAGTTGGCTCTATCTAGATTTAAAGGGTTACTAACTAAGATATAAATCTCTTTATGTTTGTAAGTAACCCGTAACTTTATTAAAAAGCAATGTAAAGTGTTAAGACTGAATTACAATGTACGTTTATTTATTATCTTTCATCATATTGTTGCAAGAATATGGTCTTCCGTAACAAAGAACTTCAGTTTTCTTCTGTAATACGACTTGTAGGTAGAGAACTTGCGTACAGCGTGGTGCTTAGTTTAAAAGCAAGAAACCTGCCGTGAGAATTAATGCACCCCCTCTACCTCTATAGAGGAGGTCTTTGTCTAATTAATTTTTTTGTTATCATGATGGAACAAGCTCAAGGCCCGGCTGGCACCCGGAGTTAAGTGGTAAACTCTGCCTATAACAGATGCAGTTTGTCAGAAGTGGCGAACTCATTTTCGCAAGTTCATTCTTCCAGCTATTGATGTGATTGTAAGGATTTGTCCACTTTAATTATAATTAGCGTTTTTAGAACACATGGATTGATGAATAAACATTTTATAACCACAACATGTAAATATAATTAATTTAGAATATAGTACATACCACAGATCAGAGAAACAAGGAAGATTTGCCTTCAGTCCGTGTTTGTTCACATAAAAATGTCTCCACCTCTCTGCCACCCATTTCACTCTATTCATTTCATCAATAAAAATAATATGGCATACATACACACATTTTGCCACGCACACCAAGATTTCACTAGTTAAACACACAGAGACAGCTATTAAAACACTGATCCATTGCGTCGTCGGAAGAACTGATTCGTTTGTTGATATGTAGTAACCGCGCAATGGTTTTCTTACAATCAAGCCTGATTTAGGCCAGATGCATTCGCACGTGCCACGCCTCCATTACCTATCTCCCTTGTTTCCTGAACTGAGGTATATTATATCAGTGTTAATTAAAAAATTACTGGGTATGTAATTATTATAATATATTATGTAAATGATATAGAATAAGATAATGTTGTCTTAGGTTTTCGCGATTATTACACATAGTAATTAAACAACTTTAAACGGTTTAAATCGCGTATATTTATCATTATTTTTGTCCCGACGTTTCAAACACTTTGCAGTGATCGTGGTCACGGGGTGACTAATTGGTTTTATTGTCACATGAGTTATTAAGAAAATTATTTGGTCTACCGTCCGAACACTTTTATATTAATCATAACGTTCCCTATTCACGCAGTATTCGATCACAGAATAAGATATTTTGATATACATTATTTGTATTTGTATTTGGATTTTAGGTACTGTAACATTCGCGTTCTTTATCTACAATTCGTGACCTAGCATGCAAAGTAACTTGGGCTGAAAGGTGGAAACAAAGTGACTCTCGATTCTAATTGAGCGTATCAGATTGGACGAAAATAAAAAAGGTTTATTCTTTTTCAAGTGTTGCAAGGCATCGTGAGGGTTGTGAAACAACTATTTTAGTTCAGTTAGATTCAGTTCTGAAAGTAACTGTGTGTACATAACGCGTGTGAAAATTCAGAATAATCAATTTATTTTTTATTTTTTTATGCCTGATAGCTTAGCCTTTGACCACTATCTCACCTGATGGTAAGTGGTCGATGATGTTGTTCAGGCTAACCTAGAAGTACTGGCTCTCAAGGACAGCTGCCGGAACACACCGTTAGGTGCTTGGCGACAGATTTTCTACTTGAGGGTGGTAGCTAGCCAGGCAATTAATTGGTGAGAATATTACAAGTCAGTATGATAGTTAAAGTAATACACAAAATGTCTTGTAAGTTATTGTAGAAACCACCTCAAATGAATTTGCTTCTCATACATAAATCTCAAGTCAATTCTAAAAGATATAACAGATCTTATTTTCACTGCAAACTGAAACGTGTTTATAATAGTAATATTAATATTTTACTCAAACTATGCTTATTTGCAAAATTTTTATATAAAAATACAACATATAATAATGATTGTTTATCCTTTCAACATAAGTTTATACAACGATCGTGGGTCATCATAACTTGTTGGTACTAGAATTTGAATGCATAGCTACGGAGCTATGGGAGCTCATCGTATTTTCCAAAATTTATCAGAGCGCTTGGTCGATGCGACGCGTGATCAAAATGCTGGCACCTATTTGGCTCAAAGAATAAGCATTGCAATTCAACGGGGCAATGCTGCCAGCATGCTGGGCACGCTGCCAACTGATAGTGGGCTAGAGCATTTGGACTCCCTATGAGTCCAAATGCTTTTACTGTAGTAGCTGTAGTATTGTAGTAGCTGTAGTGATGCATAGCTATTTATACTCGACCAGCTAAAGTTTTACAAAAAGATTTGTCTTCCAATGTGCTAGTGGTTGATCTATGATCAGAATTCCTACTATCGTCACCTTTCAATTAACGATAGATATTTTGCTAATATATCGCGTGGCCTGGCGTGGTTTGCAGCTATGGAATCATTGAATGTTTAGTTCGGTCTCACTCAATGATCATTGCTTCAAATATAATTACTTAACTCTTACCTTAGCATGTTCTTGTTGAGCCAGAAGCTGTTCTCTTGCCATTTGCAGCTGTAATATCATCTCTGATAACTGCCTTTCCTTCTCCAAAACACTTTCGCCGACCAGCGCTTGGATGGCTGCCGCATCTAGCATGCCACGTCTGTCACTGTGAACAAAAAATATAGTTAATTCTGCAGTATAACATTTTTATTCAGTTTCATTTTTGAGATCTATTGAATTTTTTTCTCTTCATTTATTTCATGTTTTTTTGATTGTATCAATCAGTCTTACTTATATTATGTTTGCACGTTACATAAATAAGACAACTACTATCAACATATTAAACTAAGGTGTTGGTACGTTGTTCGTAAAGATGTTAATCTCAAAACCGTATATAGTATATGTATGTGGCCTCTTAGCATCCCCATTGGACGATATCGTCCATATCTAGTGTTATTTTTATATCCACGATGCGAATGGGTTAAGGAGTAGAAGTGGGATTATACAAATAAACGAGTATAACAATTATTACGAACTCTTTTAATCTAGTGAATCTTTTGAACCTGTGATGACTCAATGGCATTGGCTATGGACTGCCGCACAGCAGGTCCATGGTTCGAATCCCGCCGTGGGCTTGAGAAGTTGCAAGTTTTTTCAATAATGATTCTCATAGGTAAAATGTTAAAACTATAAAAATGTCGGAGGTTAAATAATATTTTCCTGAAGCAAACGACATCATGCAATAGAGTTTTCATTACACAACGGATAGCAAGATGAGGGTAGTTGAATAATTCATCTCAACGTTACGGTTGCGGCTTGCGATATACTCGTACTATGATATCAACAAACAAAGATTGTATACGAACAGGAACTTTATACAGGAGGCTGGTACTAACGGTCCTTGAAAAAACGTCATAGATTAATTTTAAAACAGCATGTTTTATAAGGTAAGTTTTGAAGCGCTCGTAGCGAAGTTTGCTTACCTATCAGCAAAGTTAAGCAACGTCCGCCGCGGCCATGAGTTGGATGGGTGACCGCTAGTGACATTACTACTGAGCGTGCACGTGATTCTGAGGGCACGTTAAGGCGTCAGTCCCGGTTGTTGTCTTACGATGGCAGTCGTTAAAGCATGGTGGTAGGGCATTTTGCGAATGCCCGCCTGGCTAGCTACCACCAAGTAGAAAATATGTCGCCAAGCACCTAACGGTGTGTTCCGGCAGCTGTCCTTGAAATCCAGTAATTATAGTTTTGCCTGAACAACATCGTCGACCACATTATCACTTACCATAAGGTGAGATAGTGGTCAAAGGCTAAACTATCATGCATAAAAAAAATTGAGAGATTTACTTTGTCAAACATAATATAAAATGTATAAGCATAGCCAAAGTACCTATGCTTACGGATTTAAGTGGTCCGGGTTATATGGTAAGTGAGACTATCTAAAATATAATTCTTTCCCAATTGTAAGGCATGGTGAATTAATCAACTAAGCTCTCTCTGGGTACCAACTATTTTACTTGCAGAAGTCATGAAAAACTTACACGCCAAGAGCATTTTGAAAAGAAGGTATTCTTTTTTTAATAGTTTATTTTTTTTATTAGTAAGTTAGGTATTTCCTATATCTCTCCCAAGTGGAATACTTGGAATTAATGAGTTATAAGTATAGAAGTTTTTAAGTAAACAATTACACAGCAATATTTCGGAGACCAATCACGATAATTGTACTAAATGCTGTTTAGACTAAGATTTAATTTCAAAAAAGCTTCTATTACTTACCTACTGCGATGACTTAAAAATCAATATCAATTAATCTCTTGTTTTCCGCGAACTATTTTCAGTGTCTCCCATTTATTATAGTATAGTTCCAACAGTAACCCCTGGGCTGGTACCGCAAACAAATGCATCGCAGGCCCTGAATTATTAATGGCAAGCGCTCTGCTCCTCTTTCAAGACTATGTCGGTGACGTGAACTGGGGATTCTAAAAGCTTTGAGTGATCTATTCTATGGTATTCTAGTTATACTAATATTATAATAAAGTAGATTCCGGTTTTTCAAACATTGTATCTCGGAATGTGTTACGAGTAGGTACGTACGTACGGCCTTTTCGTCAATAGAGACTCCAAGGACATCTTTACATATTTTTTTTCTCCCTGATAGGTTAGCCTTTGACCTGATGGTAAGTGATGATGTGGTCGAAGATGTTGTTCAGGCTAACCTAGAAGCACTGGCTCTCAAGGACAGCTGCCGGAACACACCGATAGGTACTTGGCGACAGATTTTCTACTTGAGGGTGGTAGCTAGCCAGGCGGGCATTCGCAAAATGCCCTACCACCTATAACGACTGCCATCCTAAGACGTCAACCGGGACCGACGGCTTAACGTGCCCTCCGAAGCACGGAAACGCTCAGTAGTAATGTCACTAGCGGTGACCCATCCAACTCATGACCGCGCGCGACGTTGCTTAACTTTGCCGATCGGTTGAGAACAGCAAAGTAAACTTCGCTACGAGCGCTTCAAATCTTTTAACATCTAAGTATAAGTGTTAGGAATGGCACTTCTTTATGAAGTCCAGTGGTGTAGTTATTATCCGCACCGCTGCCGGTTACAATAGAAAACAAATTTTCCTTATTCAGCATGTCTCGATGACCGTGCAGTTAAGACTCAGAATCAGAATCCGAAATCTTTATTGGCCATTATAACAGTAAACGTTATACTAGGCAAGTCATTTTACAATTATGTTGTATTCGTTTCAAAGCATGATTGATTACTAGAAAATTAGGATAAAAGCTACACTGAGAAAAACGACTTAAAGGCTTAAATCAAATTTGACCTTTTACCGTTGAATTTTAAATACGTTAAATGAATTCACAAGTCATAAGATGATTTTCACCAATCAATAAAAATGTACCATGTTTTAAAATAAACACAACCGTCAAAAACGCCTTCTGTAAAGTATTTTCAGAATTGAACTTGTTATACGATAATAATTGTAGTATTGACCATAAAATATACCTTACTTTTACGGCGGTTTATATACGGTGATTATCACTATAACGTACGACTTAATCAGCCTCATCGAAAAGTCAATATTTAAGAAAGACCACAATATACACCTTAAATGAAGACGAAAAGAAACATTCGCCTTCACTGACCTCGTTTAACGCCTTCTAGTTGGAAGGCGTTTTTATACGTATTTACGTTTGGTCGGTTTTTCGCCTTATACCATATAAATTGGCCGTCATTAGGGCGCTTTTGACTATAGATTTTTCTCAGTGTACTTAATCTAACACGTTAATTTCATAATTGCAATATGATATATAAGATCCATTGACAATGACTATAATTTGTAATAACCATTAAAAATAATAAACACATATATTAATAATAATTCATTAGAATTACACGAAATGAAGATCAAGTTTATGTCAATAATATTTCACTCCCGGTGCGTAAAACCAGGAGAAAAATATATTAAACGTGTATTATAAAATATTTCAAAAATCGTTGCACACATATTGACCTGCCTATGTAATGGTTAATTCCTTTTGTACTAGGCTTAGATAGTACTACTACTCAGTACTAGTACTTAGACAGTATCAGCTGCTCTACTTCCTGTACTGTATCAGCCGGATTGTCTACTGCTGATCACGGCCTCTCCTGACAAGCTTGGGGGTATTGCCATAATTCTCAAGCTTGTCAGCCGTCTTCAGGATCGTACTGTAAGATAGCAGTTACACAGAAGGCGCTGCTGTCCAACTTTCGGTATTTTACACTTAATCGCCACTTACGATACCCACAAGAAGAGATAAAACGGTGACATTTAAGCCCAGCACCCTACTGGCTCTACTAAACATAATCAACATAAAATTACAATGCTTTAAAAAAACGATTTATAACACAGATATATTGTTATTTTTATACAAATCGACTCAGAGAGTAACAAACAAGGTACTTTATATGAACTTTCCTACCAAACCAATCAATATTTTTAAAAGATTAACCCACATAACTTTGCCCTTTACGCAGTTACCCAAATGCACTTGTAACTACTGACTTGTTACGAACAGGTAGGTAAGTACACTGACACGGAAAAGCCTGTATCAGCCTTCACCGCGAAGACAACGGCAAACAAAAACGGTATGCTTAATTCAACGTACCCTGCTCTTAATTGCGAAACAGTCTTTCGGCTGTCACTCATTCACAACATTTATTATTTTCGCCGGCACAAAAGACTTGGACCACTTTCTCGGACATTGTATAACCAGTTCCACGAAAAAAATATATTAATGAGACCTAATTAAAGGGCTTTTTTGTTGTGCTATTTCGTATGAATTCTTCGTTGTGGTAAAAATTGTGGCGCAACGCCTGTTAGCACTGTTTTCTCATGTATCATTTTCCTTAATACCTCAAATTGCTTCAAAGTTACTACGAGATACGTGATGAATCGGAAGCTTCATGGAAAAGTTTCTGTAAAAAAGTAGTAAGCCTTTTTCTACCTGTCGCAACTTACTGCAAACATAGCAGAATTTCATATCCCTCTGTACTATGTTATAGAAAGCGATTAACGGAAATAATGCGTTGAAACGTCGAAATGAGCAGCCACATTAACGATGTTGCACATTAGGCGCATAACAGAGCTCTTTACCATCTAAACACAGTCGTTAGGTACCGCTGTTAAACTAGCTACTAGTAAGAAGATTGCAAGGAGGGTTAGTGTCTGACAGGCAGCAAACCATGAAATCGAAACTACAACTTTCTGCAATGTTTTTTCTATCGCACTTTATAGTGCCAGAGGAAACATATTGTACTGACCCTATAAGAGTAGTATAAGGGTGGGAAGATTACGATTACAAGATTTGACGCACTCGTGGTGGAGTTTGCCTATTCGTTTTTAAACGATCAACTAAGTTAAGCAACGTTCGCAATGGTCACTACTTGGATGGGTGACCGCAATGGTACTCGCTACTGAGCGCTTCCGAAGGGTTCGATAAGCCGTCGCTTTGGTTCCGGTTGATGTCTTAGGATAGCAGTCATTATAGCATGGTGGTAGGTCATCTTGCGAATGACCGCCTGGCTAACTATCCTCAATTAGAAAATCTATCAGCTTATCGGTGTGATTCAGTAATTCTAGATTTACCTAAACACTATCATGACGCATCATGACTTACCATTAGGTGAAATAGTAAAAAGCTTGCATATCAGCTTATGAAAAAAGAAGTTGTCGTATTACCGAAGATTTCAATAATTTCGGAAAGGTTTTCAAGATTTCTAACAAGTACCACAAAACGTTAGTTAGCAAAGAAACAGAAATAGTTTTTGCTAAAACTAGTGTTGTCTCGCAACCCGATAATAAAAGCAGTATCGATCATGTAACTCAATTTCTGTCACTCGACTCAAAGAAACATGTTTCATTTTCCTGTTCAATGGGAATGCCACTTATGATTTATTGTGTTACTTATAACTGTTGACTATTGCTTTGAAAATAACTGTATTAATGATGAGTGTTCAGGAAGGGTGCAATTTGTAAAGAAAGTAATTAAAACATACATTCATGTAACAAATTATTTTACTACACTTAGTCACAAAATAGCGGTTGAATCAGAACTTGGATTAGAAACATTTTCGATACTATTTTATTTATATTATTTATGATTATTTCAATAGTGATGTGTGTAAATATTAAATAGCTTTTCATTTAATAACTGTTCGTATTTCATGTAAAAAGAAGAACGTTGTGCACGTAATTAATTTTGCCCTCACGACTAAGCTTAATCGTTACAAAAAAAATTAAACGACTCGTGAATAAAATGTTTGGATTATAGTGTATTAAATCTAAATTGTACCCTTCATTAGTCCAGTATATTTAGGCCCATGAAATAGAGAGCTAGGTTATTATCCTTTTACCTTAACATATGACTTACTGCTATTGAGAATGAACTTGTCTGAAAACCACCACAGTAATGGACGTTTTGGGATTTGCATTCAACCAACTACCCATTTCTCTTTTATTCAGAAAAACAAGAAACTCCAAATAAATTAATAAATCCATTTAAATGTTTATTATTGTGTTGGTTATCTAAATCTAAATAAATAATATTATAATCTAAATCGGTGTTATTCACTTAACTACAATAATTTACGTTTTTTTATGTGTGTGTGATTGTGACAAAACACGCACGATACCGATATGATGTTAAGCGGTAACCATTTCCTATATGAGATGCAATTTACTCTCATGAGTCTGTAATTTCATAATTACTATCTGGCACTCAAGAGCTGCTATCACCCTATTAGGTGCTTGGTGACAGATTTTCTACTTGAGGTAATAGCTAGTCAGGCAAGCATTCGCATAATGCACTAATTTCTTCCATATATCTTTATTTCGTTACCGTTTCATTTAGGGACACTTTAAAATGTATACAGCCATTTTTTTCCTATAGATGGCTAAAAGCACGTTAAAATTTTCGTAACATAACGTTTCGTACAACTCGTAGCATAAGAAAACTCGTTTATATACTAGGCTTGGCTGTGTGCGTCAATATCTTTTAAGTATTGGGAGAGCGTTATGAATTTGTGGACATAAAATTATTGGTAATATAAAATACTTACCAAAAATACAATCTGGTAAGAAAATAGCGATAATTTTGAAAAAAACTTATATTCTTTATAACATATCAACTTTTATGAAATATCTTACTCTTTCTATCAAGCTACATTTCTTTCTCTTCTAGCTCATCTATCAGGTACATCAATGATAAAGTTCCCATCCCAATAAAAACGCACTGAAACAATACATTAACAAGTAACGACATTAAAATAGGGGACTGGCCGAACTAGGGTGAATTAATAGAGCAATCGAATACCACTCGATGTTTCGAGAATCGATTCGATTATTCCGACTGAGAACATTACAACCCTAATTTAGGTACGAATTGTTGCGAGGACAAAAACGAGTAAACAAAGTTTCTGTGTTTAAAAGTAACAAATTACTGACCCTGTTGGTAGATATGTATTTGGAAAACAATACGAAGGAAAAGTAATTACATCTAATATGACTTGCAGAATCAACATACATACTATCAAATATTTTGAAGCAGGTGCCACTGATGGCTCAGTCGCATTGGCTACGGACTGCCGTGCAGCAGGTCCATGGTTCGAATCCCGCCGCGGGCTTGAGCTTCACCGCATGGTGGAAAGGCATTTTGCGAATACCCACCTGGTTAGCGACCACCCTCAAGTAGAAAATCTGTCGCCAAGCACCTAACGGTGTGTTCTGGCAGCTGTCCTTGAGAGCCAGTGAAGTTACAGGTACATGAGACTTAACAACTATGACTCAAAGTGACGGGTGCAGTGCAATTCGTGACTTGTGATGAAATATATCTGTTATAGGCAGAGGTTAGTCCGCTTAACATCAGGTGGGCCTCGAGCTTGTTACGTCACAATGACATAAAAAAACATGATAAAAAAATCCATTCAGCAATCAACTAGCCAAACAGAATATGAAGTCACAACCGCTGCAATGAGCTACGACACTGACTATGATAGACACATAATTAATTAGAATTGAAGCGCTCGTAGGGAACGTGCTTAGTCATTCTTAATCGATCAAGTAAGTTAAGCAACGCCCACTGAGGTCTTGGGTTGGATGGGTGGCCACTTGACCATTACTACGGAGTGGTAAAGTTCTAGGTGATACGAGCGAGTTTCCCCGTGAGGTGCCAGGCTAAAATTGCCGTAGGAATTAAAGGGCGATGAAGGGATAAAAAATACCAGGTTGCTGGCAGCAGTACCTTCTGAAGAACCATCTTACACTGGGATTCCCAAGACGCCTACTAAGCCTGGGGATTGGCAAACCATTGAGAGAGGCTTTTGTTCAACGGTGGACGTTATGAGTGTTGATTTGTGCTGTCTTACTGTGTTTCGGAGGGCACAATAAGCCGTTGGGCTCCGGTTGTTGTCTTGACTGGCAGTTGTTATAGCATGGTGATAGAGAATTTTACGAAGCCTGGCTAGCTACCACTCTAAAGTAGAAAATCTGTCGCACAGTATCTAATTTTTTATAGGTTAGCCTTTGACCACTATTTCACCTGATGGTAAGTGAGTTGTTCAGGCTAACCTAGAAGTACTGGCTCTCAAGGACAGCTGCCGGAACACACCGTTAGGTGCTTGGCGACAGATTTTCTACTTGAGGGTGGTAGCCGGCCCGGCGGGCATTCTCAAAATGCCCTACCACCATGCTATAACGACTGCCATCCTAAGACTAGACTATCTAATGGTGTGTTCTGGCAGTTTTCGACCATATACTTACCATCAGGTTAGATAGTGACCAAATTTAGCTATCAATAAATTACTACCTTACCTACTCATAAGTTCGCACTTAGGCTATTGCTATTATTCGAAGCTTAGTCCAAATAAGGTTACAAATATGTTCCCCCAACATACCCGACAAAGAAATAAAATTAAAATATCATCAACATTATTATTAACTGTTCTATAAGTAATAAAGTCCAGTACAAAAGGAAGTCTCGATCATTTAAGCACAATCTTCTTACTGTTCAATCAAAAGCTCCCCAAGAAATTAATACGACCACAGAAGCTAATTAGCCCCCAATTAATCGAATAATGAAAAAAACCCTGATAATACGCCGAGGAACTGAAAATAATACGAAAGAAATCATCTTCGCTTGCTTTTGATCGGCGGAATGTTTGATCGAAATCGAAGCGGGGAGGGAGAAATCAAAGGAAAGTTTTTTAAAAAGAATGAAGTTATGAAAAAGACATTATTTTTCACGATTATGATACCGGCAGGTGGGCGCGTCAGTGTTCGAGTAGACTTTTTAATAAGTTGTACGGTATAGGAGGGCTTCAGATTTACAGCGTAATTGAGTTTCGCTGTCAGTAAAGATATCGGAAGTGTTTGTGAAGCGAACATGTTTCCATGTCAACGTTATATGAAATTTTCACTTGGATTGTCTTATGTCTATTCAGTGATACAAATATATACTATTGCTCGAAAAAACTACTATTTATTTATATTATTTATGCATGATAGGTTAGCCTTTGACCACTATCTCACCTGATGGTGTGGTCGAAAATGTTGTTCAGACTAACCTAGAAGTACTGGCTCTCAAGGACAGCTGCCGGAACATACCGTTAGGTGGCGACAGATTTTCTACTTGAGGGTGGTAGCTAGCCAGGCAGGCATTCGCAAAATGCCCTACCACCATGCTATAACGACTGCCATTCTAAGACGACAACCGGGACAGACGGCTTAACGTGCCCTCCGAAGCACGGAAACGCTCAGTAGTAATGTCACTAGCGGTCACCCATCCAACTCATGACTGCGGGCGACGTTGCTTAACTTTGCTGATCGGTTGAGAACAGCTAAATAAACTTCGCTACGAGCGCTTCAAAAAAGACACTACATGGTAGTGTCATTGATTTTGAAGTGTTCGTAGCGAAGTTAGTTAAGCAACGTCCGCCGCGATCATGAGTTGGATGGGTAACCGCTAGCGGCATTACTACTGAGCGTTTCTGTGCTTCGGAGGGCACGTGAAGCCTTTGGTCCCGTTGCTGTCTTAGGATGGCAGTCGTTATAGCATGGTGGTAGGGCATTTTGCCAATGCCCGTCTGGCTAGCTACCACCCTCAAGTAGAAGATCACCAATTAACTAACGGTGGTTAAGTTAGCCAAAACAACATCTTCGACAACATCAAATACTCTAAGGTGAGAACAAAAAAATAATTGTTATTGTGGTTCTTTAGCTAAGAGTAGAAGTTATGTTGAAAAATGTCGGTACATACTCCAGAATAATACGTATAAGTAAATATTCTATATGCGAAACGGACTTCTGATTTCGATGCCAAGTTCATTGGCCAATTTCATCCTTACCAATAAAAAATACAGACAAAAAAAACAACTCTAACAAAAACAAACGCCACCGCGTCTCAAGTACACACACATCATTTGAATGACATAAAGTATGCAAGGCTAGGGTTGCCACGGCGATACAATTTGCGGGAACAATAAAAAAATCCCTTAACGTGAAACAACGGTAACTGCTAGGGTTATTCGTCTTGTTCGCCCCTAGCGACGGCTACGAAAGAATAATGTAGATACGATACTGAATAAAGAAAAAGAAGCTGAAGCTGGTGTTTAGTTCGCCGCTACCATCCGTCATTCAGATACAATAATAAATTGAAAAAGTTAATTTAAAGCTATCTACGAAAGCTACATTGTAACGACTTCGTCACATTTAGTTCTATATAAATATCTAATAGGAAAATAATTTCAGTAAAGAGTAACATAATTTTAAATTCTCGCGCCATCACCATTTGTATGTTATAATTAAAGATCCAAGTTTGACGATGGCGGCGCAGCGCGCTGACTCATCGTATAACAACTTCATGACGAATAAACTGGCATGAAGCAAGCGGCGGGAGTGCGAACGGAGGCGATTGCAGAACGGTTAGCTCGCATCATAACGGCTGCATTTTTATTCTGCTACCTACGCGTCGTTTATTTTTGTGTCCTAATCCACAAATATAATATCCTGAACTATACTATAAATTATATAACGAAGTATTTCTCATTAGTATTTAACATTAGTGCTGTGTTTTCCCTCTCGGGTGAGTGTTGTGGTGTTATTTGACTAGCTGTAGGTACCTAGTTGTGACTCGATGTTAAAAGGTATTGCTATTGTGTATCGTAACTGCTATTATTTTGTGAAACTTTATCTGGTAAACACAATCTACCTATTTACTACATTGATAATGCTGTTTTCTATCTCATCCGTAAAAGTATCTATTTATTCGTAGTAAACATCTTTACTTCATATAACATAACGGCCACCTTTGTGTAACCTTGACCGCTATCTTTCATTTCATCATAACTGTAACTTTTCAAAGAAACCTTACATACTTAGGGTGTTAAACCATTGACTATTAAAGGATAGTTCTGAAGTACAATTTTGTTAATTATAAAAATATTTCTTCTATCGATAAATTATACTACTATCAGAAAAGAATTATCCTTTAATTAAAATATCATGTCATATACAACGCATTGTTTTTGATTCTCCTTGTATGACTGCCACATCATTGACTAGTAATTTTGCACTCATCGCCTACCATTGCTTCTTGCTGGAATGTCGTTCGATCAGTGCAAGAGATGCCACAGCCAACAAGGATAATAGGCACTTCCTAAATTGTCTGGTTGTGATGGATTCCAGGGACCACCGTCCAGGCACAATCGCCTTCCACCTCGCTATTCAACGGGGAACCACTGACCACAAGCGACCGTCAGCTACGACACTGCCCCGCTACGTCGAGCGGCCCCGTCTGCACTGCACTGCCTGTCTGCACTGGACTGCCCGTCTGCACTGCACTGCCCGTCTGCACTGCTGCTCGAACGATAAAGCGCAGGAGAGTGGTAGTTACGATAACACGCACCATAATACCCAAGTGAACGTAAAACCACGACCCATGTTACCCAATAAAATATTGGGTAATATAGCTCTTGTAAATTTTATTTCTCCCACTACCTTAAATCTTTTATGAGCCCTCGAAAGAGTGTTTCATTGGCGCCCGGCTACAGGTTACGTTCACTTTGTTATTATTTGCGTTAATGAGCAATTTTCTAGTTATTCTTGGTGCTGGCTATGACACTTTACTTCTAAGCTAATTATAAGTATATATTACTATATTATAGAAGTATATTGGCATACTTTAGTTATATGTTGCATGCAATTGTTGTGATATGGTTGTTAAGATAAAACAAAACTGACTCATTATTGTTATATTTCTTATTAGAACTAAGAAGAGTATTTAATTGCAACCATATAACTACAACCTCAATTTTTTTAACTGTCGATTGGAGAGTAGATCTTAATTCTTACAAAATTATTGTTATTGGATATTGTCATTAGTTATAATATTGCAACACACGCCCAGAGGTTCAAAAACATGTCGTACAATGTCAAATTTCTTTCACTACAGAGAAGTGAACTTGAGTATGAAGTCGAACTTCGCGGTGGCACGAGTGACTCCGTCCAATCATTACGCAAGCAAATCGTTAAGCTCTCGATTCAGTTGCCATCAGAAGACATTTTAGAGTCTCATTTAGACCCAGTTGATGACATAAAATCAGTTAAAGAATCTCTTTCGAAATCTTACAACAATCTTAGTCAACTACGAACTAAATTCGATAAAAACCTATTTAGTAGAACTGAAACCCTATTAAACCACATTTATCACAGAATGAACCGGATAGTTGATGGCCCTGAAGTTGCTGAAAGTTATAAAACTTGTTTCTCAAACTTTCACTCCCAGTACAAAGAATTAAACTCATTGAGGCCTAATAGCCTTCAAAGCAAATTGTCTCCTAGTGCTGCACCCGAAACTTCAGTGGAAACCGCTACCCTCTCAGTTTCATGTGATCGCAATCTCACTACAGATATTAGCAAACTAAAATTTTCAGGCAAGTCATGTGTTCGCTCTTTTATATTGAAGGTAGAAGAATTTGTTGAAGCAAGAGGTATCTCCTATGAAAAAATACTCTCACTAGCTTATGATCTATTTGTCGATGATGCCTTGCACTGGTATCGATACAATAAAAATAACGTTACTTCGTGGAAAGAACTATGTGAACTTTTAAAAGAAGACTTCAGTAGCCCTGATTTTGATTATAAATTTGCCGCCGAAATACGCTCACGTACTCAAGGTGACAGTGAAAATATAACGATATACCTATCAATAATGCACGGCATGTTTTCAAGATTGACTAAACCCTTCTCAGAGGAGGAGAAACTAGATATATTGATGCATAATATTCGTCCATGTTACGCAAATACTTTGGCTGCTTCTCTGCCTATAAAAACGATAGATGCACTGAAATGTGTATGCCGTAACTATGAAAATGTTCAGGCCAAGTTTACACAATTTCGCGAACCTCCAAAAGCTACCGGTAGCACCTTAGCACCTGAGTTTGCATATAGGTCTAATAGCTACTATGCCGCCGCGCCCTTTTCAAACCGATATCTAAATAACAAACAAGATCATAACTATAATTATCAAGTTAGAAACACAAACCCTAATTCTAATAATTATAATCACAATACAATAAATAAACCTAATACTATAAATGCAATTGAACCACATGATGTTTTAGAACATGAAGATGGGGCAGCCGTTAACGCCTTGTCTTTTGCCTCGCCGAGGCCAGTCTTCTGTCCAAGATGCAGAACTAATAGTCACTCACTGAATACCTGCAAGCAGGATCGTTTCTTAATCTGTTTTAAGTGCGGGAAGAAAAATGTGCGTTACCCTGATTGCCCGGACTGTAACCCTACTCAAAACCGTCAAACTTCAAAAAACTAGGCTATCAGGATTGGACAGACAATTATTGTAAGTCATCGGATAAAAATAATTGCAATCCCACCGAATGGGGGCACTGGTTAAACTTCATCTCAAAATTTTTCACTTACAATACTGTTTCTTCAATCCGCAATGACACAAATAATACTAATCGGTCTCGTCCATATGTTACGGTTAATATTAATGGTAAAAAGTTAACCGGATTACTTGATACTGGTTCTAGTGTAACTATTATTGGTAACATGTCTCATTTGAGTTTATTAGCCTCAGTTTCCGAAATAAAAGACAGCGAACCAACCCAATTCATAACAGCGGGTGGTGAGAAGGTTAATTCAATAGGTGTAATCAACCTTCCGGTTGAATTTCAAAACCAAACTCACAATCTAAACATTCACGTTATACCAAGTATCACGAACTCACTGATATTGGGCATGGACTTTTGGCGAACTTTTGGTCTATTTCCAAAGTATCTTGACTCCATAATATACTGCAAAGACTCTGAGAAACAATTGATTACCAATTTGCTTGATGAACCAAGCAACTCCATACTTTCTTACGACAATCTTACTGAGGAACAAAAACTGACGGCGGATAACTTAATTTCGGAATTTCGTACTATCTCCTATGAAGAACGCGGTTTAGGTCGTACTTCACTAATTACACACCCGATTGACACTGGAGATGCTGCCCCCATACGTCAACGCTACTACAGGATGTCACCTGAAAAACAACGTGTCCTTGTTGAACAACTCGACGACATGCTTAGGGAAGATGTTGTTGAGCCATGTGAGAGCCCTTGGTCGTCACCCGTTCTTCTCACTCCAAAGAAAAACGGTGAATTAAGGTTCTGTCTTGACAGCAGAAAACTAAATGCTGTAACTAAAAAGGATGCGTATAGTCTACCTTACATTGCTGAGATTCTCGATAACCTTCGTGACGCTAGATATCTTACTAGTTTAGACCTCTCTAAAAGTTTTTGGCAGGTATTAATCCGTGAGCAGGACAGATGCAAAACGGCATTTTACGTTCCGTCACGTGGTACGTTTCAATTTAAGTCTATGGCTTTTGGGTTAACCAATGCGCCAGCTACACAACAAAGACTTGTCGATATCTTGTTCTACGGCCCTGAGTTCGAACATAAAGTATTTGTCTTTGTCGATGACGTCATAATTGTGTCGCAATCTTTTGAACATCACATATCCTTGCTGAAACGCGTTCTTGAAAAGTTGAAAACTGCCAACCTTACCATCAACTTTACTAAGAGCCAATTTTTCAGATCACAACTAAAATACTTGGGATACATTGTAGATGCCAAAGGTCTCCATGCTGATCCTGAAAAGGTTGAGTCAATTACGAACTACCCTACTCCATCTAATCGTAAAGAGGTTCGTCGTTTTGTAGGTACCGCCTCTTGGTATCGAAGGTTTATACCCAATTTCAGTAGCTTAGCAGCTCCTTTAAATAAACTGACTTCGCAAAGTAAAAATGCACCTCCTTTTTCATGGTCAGATGAAGCCGACAAGGCTTTCAAAAAACTAAAAACTCATTTAGTCTCCGCCCCAATACTCTCTTGCCCAGACTACTCTAAGCCTTTCGAAGTTCACACAGATGCAAGTGACTACGGTATGGGAGCGGTGCTTACCCAAACTTTGAAGGGCGAGGAAAAAGTCATTGCCTATATGAGCAAGTCACTGTCTAAGCAGGAACGAAACTATAGTGCAACAGAAAGAGAGGCATTGGCTGTGCTGACTGCTATTGAACACTGGCGATGCTATTTGGAGAACGGGTTGATCTTCACAGTGTTTACGGACCACTCATCCTTGAAGTGGTTTTTAAATCTAAACAACCCCACAGGAAGATTAGCTCGCTGGGGTGTTCGACTATCGGCGTACAATTTCGAGATTAAGCATCGTAAAGGCTCCGAAAATGTTGTACCAGATAGCTTATCTCGTTCAGTTACAATATCAGCTATTAACGATTCTAACGCTGAACAAGATATTTCATCTCCTAATACTAACGATGCTTGGTACCTCAATATCTATCAAGGATGCCAGAATTCACCGACATCTTTCCTTAACTATCGCATTACTGATGGTAAACTATACCGGTACATGAAGTCTCTCAATCCTCTCACTAGGGAATTTGCATGGAAAGAGGTTATTCCATCAGAAAAACGTCACGAGATTATTGCTCAGAATCATAGCGAGCCCACTTCTGGTCACTTTGGCATCTTTAAAACACATAAGCGCCTAACGCTGAAGTACTTTTGGCCTAGTATGCACCATGATGTTACCACCTTTGTATCCAGTTGTAATGTATGCCATTCTTATAAACATGCCAACCATTCAACACTCGGTACTATGGGCAGGCCTAAAGAATGTTCTCGCCCATTTCAAATGCTGAGCATTGATCTAGTTGGTCCCTTACCTGCTAGTAGAAAACAAAACACATTTTTATTAGTAGTAAATTGTTGCTTTTCTAAATACTGCCTACTCTTTCCCATCCGGCGGGCTACATCAAAAATTATCTCCAAAATCTTGGAAGATAACATCTTTCTTGTTCACGGAATACCTAGCACCATCTTAATGGACAACGGGAAACAATTTACAAGCAATATTATGAAAAATTTGTTCTTGCACTATAAAATTCCTAATGTTTATTATACTCCGTTATACACACCACAAGTGAATTCAGTGGAACGATATAATAAAACAATTATGACTGCAGTATCTACGTTTATTGAGGATGATCACAGAACATGGGATCATAATATTCCAAAAATACAATTTGCTATTAACACTGCAGTTAACGAAGTAACTAATTTCACACCATCATTCCTTGTCTTCGGCCGTGAATTGATTAGTTGCGGTTCTCACTATGTCGATGCAGACATTGAAGAAGATATAATATTTACACCTCGTGATTCTTACGCAGAAAATAGAGGTGTATTGAGAAAAACTTTCGATGCTGTGCAAATTTCATTACTAAAAGCACATTCCCGAAACAGCACTCATTACAATCTCCGACGTAAAAAGTTTGATTTCAATATAGGCGACACGGTTTGGAAGCGCACCTTTTATCAAAGTGATAAAGATGCTAGATTTTCCAAGAAATTAGCCCCCAAATACATAAAATGTCGTATAGTAGGAAAAAAATCTAATCTCGTATACGAACTGGAAGATATGGCTGGTCAAAAGCTAGGAACTTGGCATATCAAGGACTTTAAGTTAAGCTAAGATAATGTCAACAGTATTAAATTAGTGGATTTATCTTAGGAAAATCCTGACCTAAAAAGGGGGGTATGTAACGACTTCGTCACATTTAGTTCTATATAAATATCTAATAGGAAAATAATTTCAGTAAAGAGTAACATAATTTTAAATTCTCGCGCCATCACCATTTGTATGTTATAATTAAAGATCCAAGTTTGACGATGGCGGCGCAGCGCGCTGACTCATCGTATAACAACTTCATGACGAATAAACTGGCATGAAGCAAGCGGCGGGAGTGCGAACGGAGGCGATTGCAGAACGGTTAGCTCGCATCATAACGGCTGCATTTTTATTCTGCTACCTACGCGTCGTTTATTTTTGTGTCCTAATCCACAAATATAATATCCTGAACTATACTATAAATTATATAACGAAGTATTTCTCATTAGTATTTAACATTAGTGCTGTGTTTTCCCTCTCGGGTGAGTGTTGTGGTGTTATTTGACTAGCTGTAGGTACCTAGTTGTGACTCGATGTTAAAAGGTATTGCTATTGTGTATCGTAACTGCTATTATTTTGTGAAACTTTATCTGGTAAACACAATCTACCTATTTACTACATTGATAATGCTGTTTTCTATCTCATCCGTAAAAGTATCTATTTATTCGTAGTAAACATCTTTACTTCATATAACATAACGGCCACCTTTGTGTAACCTTGACCGCTATCTTTCATTTCATCATAACTGTAACTTTTCAAAGAAACCTTACATACTTAGGGTGTTAAACCATTGACTATTAAAGGATAGTTCTGAAGTACAATTTTGTTAATTATAAAAATATTTCTTCTATCGATAAATTATACTACTATCAGAAAAGAATTATCCTTTAATTAAAATATCATGTCATATACAACGCATTGTTTTTGATTCTCCTTGTATGACTGCCACATCATTGACTAGTAATTTTGCACTCATCGCCTACCATTGCTTCTTGCTGGAATGTCGTTCGATCAGTGCAAGAGATGCCACAGCCAACAAAGATAATAGGCACTTCCTAAATTGTCTGGTTGTGATGGATTCCAGGGACCACCGTCCAGGCACAATCGCCTTCCACCTCGCTATTCAACGGGGAACCACTGACCACAAGCGACCGTCAGCTACGACACTGCCCCGCTACGTCGAGCGGCCCCGTCTGCACTGCACTGCCTGTCTGCACTGGACTGCCCGTCTGCACTGCACTGCCCGTCTGCACTGCTGCTCGAACGATAAAGCGCAGGAGAGTGGTAGTTACGATAACACGCACCATAATACCCAAGTGAACGTAAAACCACGACCCATGTTACCCAATAAAATATTGGGTAATATAGCTCTTGTAAATTTTATTTCTCCCACTACCTTAAATCTTTTATGAGCCCTCGAAAGAGTGTTTCAACATCACTTACGAAACGTATAGGATATGAAAATCATAGTATAAATGCGAAAGTTTGTGAGTGAGGATGATATAGAGATGTGAGTGTGTGTTTGTCACTTTTTCACGCGCTAAAACTGCCTGAATGAAACTTGCATATGAACAATTTAGGTACTATAATGCCCCATAGGATACCTTTTAGCATCGTCATCACCACTTCATAATTTTATACGCGGATTATACAGCAGGTCCCAGATACTAAACATAAAATAAAAATGAATCCAAGTACCTCTAAAATAGTGTTGAAATTTTAAAGTCACATTGTGCTTTATATAAATGATGAATTGTTCCACGAGCTTATTTTGCGCCTACACCGCGATAAATTTGATAACAATTATTAGAAGTACAAATACACATAACAAGACAAACGCACTTTAGTAAGAAGTTAGAAATACCGACACAAGGTCACATAATAATTACATTACAGGTTATATCCCTCTTATTTTTATACTTCTAAATCAAAACGATCATAACTTTTTAGGCTATAAGTTCAATGTTCTAACTTACCGTCTACTTGCCGTCCACGGGCATCCGTGTTAAAATGGTTAAAATGATTTGCATATCTACATTACTCTGTCAGTTAACAATGCACTCATTATTATTTCACGTCGAGTCGCCAAAGTTGTCCGTCATGTAGTTGCGTTTTTATACTACCAACCCTATAATACCACTATTCAAAATACAACCTTATATCCACGCAATAAAGGTGTAGTGACGATTGTATAGGTTTTACTTTTTTATTATGATCTTTACAGCTTGGGAATAAAGTGCAAGTATATATTGCAGTGTAGAAAAAGGGGACAGAGGACTGATAGCATTTTAAATCAGGTTAAGGTCAGCAGGAACCTGCTTCAAGGCATGATGGGAAATGAACGGGACAGTTGTGAAAAATGAACGGGTTTTTGGAAGAATTGAGAACAGTGCTGCATGTGTTCTATGTTCTTACAAAGATAAAACGAGTATGTATCGTGTCATTTTCCTGTAAGTTCCGTCACAAAAGCAAAATAGGTAAAAAATTTGTTGCAAGACTTTCCAAAGTCGTCTATGAATAAAAGGGTCTCTTTTAGTTTTTGCCAAAGAAAGAAATCAATTAATGCTGTAATATACTTTATGTGATCACTACCTCGGGACTGAAATATGTTTTTTAACGTTTTCATCTCCTATATCAATAACGTTTAGAAAAAAATCCAAACCTGATTCGCCAGTAAGAAATCCATACTTAGTTATCCAACCGTGTCATAAAATTTTACGAATGCACCCTGTAGAGTAAAACAGCCGGACACCAGCCAAAGAGACTCATAAAAGCATTTTTGCCCCAACTGAAATGGAGACGCTTCTTTCGCGCTTTGCCTACACTCGGTCTTTAACCGGCAATTGAGATTTCAGAGGCCGTAGGAAGGAACAATAACGGAGAAGATCACCAGCCAGATAAAATACGTCATGACATGGCTTGAGTTCTTGGCATGCAACAATTAAACACATTACTAACGAAACAATTGGTAATAAGAAGAATAAATTCGGCTAAAAAGGTAAAACCTGATAATGTCGTTGAATAATACAATAAAAAAGCAATGCATGCATATTACACGTTTCAGCTATAAACCGAAGTAGTTCCATCAGAATCGTGCATTCATAGACGACCCGTCAATATTGCCTCGATAAATAAAATGGAGCTGTCCAATGTCCAATTCACAGAGTTCAATAAAAATACATCCGAAATGTAAACGGGAACGATGCATGAATTCTTCATTTGAAATTGTATAGCTGTCCATGTTAGGGCATTATCATTTTTAGTGCTCGCCACACTGGTATATTCAGATGGAATTTTTGATGCACTGGCGACACAGCCATGCTGCGATTGGCCGCTCTGAATATTGTATGAACCAATCACCGCTATGCGCTTAACGTTGCATTCCAATTTGAAATCGACGAAGGCGGGAAACCGCCTGTGACAAAGTTAACCTCTTTTGCAATGTAATGGGTACCGCAATAGGCATAATTTGTGGTTACACAATCAAATTGGTTATCGGACAAGTATGTGGGGACTTTGTACGTTGCAGACTGCAGGATGTAATCGCTAGGCAACGTAATTGTAGGACTAACTAGCAGTGCGCGGAAGGACCGCATTTTACTGTGTTTTCTACGCGTTTCAACCAGTTGAATGACACATAGCGAAATGATGTTGAACTGCATTCGCAGTGAATTTATCTTATTAGAATTTTAAATGGTAGCCGTCTATCAGGTTTTGCCGTTTATTGAGGTGAATTAACAAAAAATATATACGCTATTGACTTACATAATCACAGGTTGAGTCATATTACGGCGGAGTAAGGTAGACTTTTTGCATCTGGTAAGTGCATTCAGACTTATTTTCTAACTGTAATAGTTCACACTCACCTTACTAATAAAAATATTTATATTAGTCCTCGTATATTAAACATAAACCACATAGCCGAAGACACATACATTATACATGACCTTCTTAAGCTGATTACACAAATATAAGACCGGTATGATATATCCCTATTCTCTGAAAACAAAACAACACGACACATTTAGTGTAATTTTTTGGCACACTCGGTTGAAAATAGTGCTAAAGAGAAGGTGAACTAATGTTGTCAGCAGTCTAAGTGACGATTTCATTGTAGAGAGACTAATAAATGGGTGTGTGCCTCAGTAAAATCATACTTATGTACAAGTATAATACCGTTGCAAATCGTGGCTAAAAATATGTAATTTTATTATCATAAATTTATACATCCTAGGATACCATAATCATTCTTCATTGAATATAATATTGAACATAGAAAATCAAATATATATTTATTTCCTCCTCAAGGAACGTTGGTGACACAATAGTACATGTATGGACAGACAGAGTGCCAAAATTAAACCCAACTTTGTGGGGGGCTGGTGCCTGAAGTAGGTTTCTATCCTGTATTACAGGTCACCAAGACACCTCCCGCGGATAGTTATAAACATTGACAACCCTACCTTGTTGCACAATTTTTAGAATAATTTACAGTAGATACATAACTACACTTTTTCTTAGTACAAGCATAAAAAAGGTAGCCTTTGAAAATAGAACTTATTATTGTCCTCCGTAACCCCGGTAATCCCTTAAGTTTATAAATAATAAATACTGAACCGTGAACTCGCTAAACTGTTCTTATACCCAGGGTCAGAGGTTATCTAGTTGCTATCCCAAATCTCCTACTTTTCCATCAATCTATTTTAGTACAAATTTATTGTCTTGCACTAATTATTGTTCAATGATTTAGTCTCGGCCCCGTCTCCACTGGGCGATAACCTATTGCCACAGCCGAAATTATTGTTCCTATGTTTTGTTTGTCTTATTCATTATCTTTAACGCCTTGCCACATTTATTATTTGGGACGAAAATAGCTGGAAACAATAGTAATAAAATATTATTCTGACCTTTGCAATCTTGTTGTAGCTTTGTCATTGTTTGCAGTAGTAACTATGCTGATGATAAGCATGTGTTCAAGTTTTTAAGTTTAATGAGAAAAATAAAACCAAATTTATGTACCTACTTAGTTTAGATCTTACTTTCTTCCTTCAACTACAACGCCTCCTTTTGCATCGGGGACTGAATGAAGAAAGTAAATTTGAATCCATTACCTGTTTTTGTGCCTCGTAGCATCGTAGCTCCGAAATAGCTAAATCAATTTTGATCTTCGTTGTTTTATTCGAAAGCAAGCATTAATGTAGTGGTTCTTGGCAGGTGTAACAAAAATCTGTTCAGTTCCAAGATACCCTAGTTAATGATTTCACCTAATAAGAGGTCAACTGGATTTCAATTCGGATTTGAATCTTAATGTTTGTTGGGCCCAGGCGATATAAGCAATATAGTTTATATGACGGGATTTTTTTAAACCAACAGTTAAACTATTTTTAATATTGAATTAAAAAATTCAAAACGTTTCAATCGTACTTTGAAAACATAAAATATATATGATTTTACAAAAACATGTTGAATATGCTTACTCTTTATATAATACGGGTTAGTATTTTTGTTATTGAAAATAAATATAATTATTTTCAGTTACAAAAATACTACTACTTTCTTTAAGAGAAATATTAATGGATTATTTTTTGAAGCAGTGATGGCTCAGTGGCATTGGCTATGGACTGCCGTGCAGCAGGTCCATGGTTCGAATCCCGCCCAGAGCTTGAGCTTCACCGCATGGTGGAAGGGCATTTTGTGAATGCCCGCCTGGCTAGCGACCACCCTCAAGTAGAAAATCTGTCGCCAAGCACCTAACAGTGTGTTCCGGCAGCAGTCCTTGAGAGCCAGAAAAATTACAGGCTAATGAGACCTAACAACTGGACGTCTCAGTGTGACGGGCACAGTGCAATTCGTTGCTGACGAAATGCGTCTGTTATAGGCAGAGGTTAGTCCGCTTAACATCAGGTGGGCCTCGGGCTTGTTCCGTCACAATAACATAAAAAAAAAAAAAAAAAAAAAGTTTAAAATTTTCCTTTCCACTAGCGGAAGCCTGTTCATGCCCAGGTCCAATTTTTGTTTTATTGATACATTTTCCGTGGAAAAGTTAAGATTTAGGAAAGGTTTTTAGGTGAGATTTATAGGTAATAAATTGATTTAAGTTTTATTCCCCACTTTCTTTTATGTAATCAGCACTATCAATGTTTGGACTTTATCAAGCTCTGTTAGTTAACACTAAACAACACAATTGTTCAATCCGGAAGCCGACAGGCTTCAATTAATCCCGATTCAAATTAACTTACTGTTGCGTCCAGGATATCTAAGGCGAGAGAACTTCTAACCTATTAGACTAACTCAGACAAGGCAATAAAATTATCACGTTATTAGCGCCTATATCATTAGTTAGTGTCGGTGATTACAATGGTTTAAGTCTTAATTAGCTGATTCAGATAACCTTAAATCAAGTCGAGCGGTTGTAACAAGCAGTCTGTGTTACTAGCTTAAGTACTATGTTTCTATACATTTGAATTACCGTTATTGACTCTTTATCAATATTAGAGGTTACCACATTTTAGTAGTTTTGATTAACGCAATATAAAACACAATATTCTCAGTAATTATTTCACTGCACAAAGTATAGTGTTGGTGGACATTAGACACACCTTAAAGGACCCCTTTCCTCTTTTATTTTGCCATTGTTATATATACTGGTAGCACTTCCAGTTTGATTCTTCTATTAGTATTGGCGTTAGGTCGATTATAAAATGGAACTTAAACTTTAACACTTCGTTTAGATTTGGAGAAAAACAAATTTCAAAGACCTAAATACCAATAAAATATGTCAACGTTAGTGTACAGAGGAGAAAGACTTGTGTTCATAGAATATTGATGTAGGTACTTTAATGTATAAGAGAACATACCTTTTATCTATATGAACTTCGAACGACCATTCACATAAGTCTTGAAGGTCAGGTACACAATTAAAACAATTCCACCTTTGCAATACAATTCAAGTCTTCATATTCAATAAGCATAAACATTGGAATAGACAATCCATTGTATACAGTAAAAGCTTCGTATACAGATAAATCAGAAGGTAATCTTTAATCTGCAACTTGTGTAGATTTTTTGTTGATGCTATGCTAGACTGTCACGAAGGAATTCAGATATTTTTTTACATAAAACTAGCCGGATATTGATCTCTTTATATAAAATGTGTTAGGCTTTATAAACAAATGATACAATGTAAGTTTTACATTGTATTTTTAGGACTACTAGCTATTTTTTTAGGTTACTACCAGACTAAATATTAAATCACAGTACCAGATTTATCAATATCTCTCTTTGACGATCTTTCATGACACATAGCTGATGGATAACGATCGGTTTCTGTTCGTTGTCTTTCAAACTATTCTCTTGAACTTACCACCCAAAGGTGTTTAAATATCAAAATTTCACCAGATAATTTTTGGGTCTTTTGAAATAAGGAGGCGAACCTAGTTCTGCTACCTACTAGGTACACTTCGTTCTACAGGTTAAATCTGTAACTGAAAATATCTAAAGACAAGGTTACTACAAGTATAAAACCCATTGCAAAATTGGTCTTGTTTGTAGTACAACGCAAGTGGTACTATAGATTTCGCTCCATCCCAATACGATGGTTAAAGAAGGATAGGAAAGATTCGAGTCATGACGTCATGTCATGTTAGCTCAATTGATTAGAGCATACTCCGGCTCAAGGAGTGGATGGACGCGGGTTCGAATCCCGCACATGACTTAAATTTTTCCTATCGTATATTTGTGATTTTGTAATATTTAAAGAGTTAAAGGAAAATAAAATAATGGTCGATTTTACTAACTTCGTGGGTTCGAAGTGACGCACATGCCACTTAGAAACCTAAGAGTACTGGTTATATAAATCATAATTATTTGATCGATTTGATAGATACTTGATAATGAATAAATCTAAATGTTTCTCTACGAAAATTTTACTGTGGTCAGTTTATTTGTCGCGATGCCATGTGTGGGGTAAATCTTTGCAGAATGCCACTTTGTCATCGTTCATAAAGAGTTATTGTAGTATACAAAGCACCATTGTTTTGAGGCCTTGTCGATTGTCCTGGGTATGAGCATGACATGCTTCATTGTAGAATTCAGTTACGTGTGCTATATAGTTTACCTTGACTGTTTTTTCTACTTCATCACTCATATCATCATCGTCTTATTTTCTTTAATGTTATTTTATTTACGTATTTAGACACATATCAAACTATATAATAGCTTAATTTATGAGGAGAAGCTGATTATTTAATATGTTATTATTAATATTTACTAGTGGTATAATGAATTAAATTTATACTGTGCAAAAACGGGTTTTTAAATTTGTCGATTTTATCACATCCATAGGGATAAAAGTTTTCTGTCTTCATTAAAAGCGTAGTGACAGATTATTATGTAAACATAATACATATATAAGAAGAACCTAGTAAAACATTTTAAATTATTATTTATGCACGATATTTTCTTTAGTTTTTGCGACCTAAAGTAGGCAATTTTGTTCAAGTTTATATACTACATTTTCCTTTTTGAATAATGCAGTACGTAAACTTAAAGCAGTATCTAAAAAAAAAAGCGGTTTCGATTTATTGTAAAAAAATATCATAACAAGTTACCCGAATAGAATTTTGATAATTTGTGTATAAAATAAACAGTAAGTATAAGATAATAAGAAATAATTAAAAACTTCAGTGATATCCACCAAATTGAAAATGCTGATTAAACAGAACGAATGAAGTCAACATTCAAATCATTATTCCAAGATAATTTTCAAAGTTTCCAAGCCTTTGTTTATAAAGTAGTACAAAAACTATGCCTCAGGTCAAGTGTTGCTCACAACAATCATAAATAAGACGTATGGATTCATATTAACTAATGTAACAGAGTCTTTTGTAATCTGTAACACTTATATTGTGCTTTCAAAATATATATCACTGTACAAATTACGCTTAAGACTATTGTTAACGTTTTGTCTTTGCTTTTGGAACATGTTACAAGCAGTAAGCGATTAAAGATAGCGTAAGTATATTTGGTCGTGGGGTACCAGGCTAGAATGTCACCCCTCCATCAATACCCATGGGTGTCTTAAGAACACACCAGAAGGGTAATACACCAAAAGGTGGGCAGCAGCGCTTTCTGAGGAACTGATATCTCACACTACGATCCACTAAGATCCCAACACCTGTCAAGCATGGGGGTTATGGCAACCCCTCCCCGTCATGAGGGAGGCTGTGTTCAGCAGTGGACAATCCGGCTGATACAGTAAGTATAGATTACACATTATATTTCTGATATAATTTACTTTCTCGTTGGTTAGCTGGGTTGCAATCCCAGGTTGGAAAAGTATTGTTGTTCTTTAATAACAAGATTATTTGTAGCATTACGGCCAGCTTACGGAATTAAAATTAATTGTACTTACCTGTGAATAACGACAACCATACAACGAAATTCCACGCCATTTTGCTATTATATTCGATTCAGTTTATTTTAAATTAATTAGAATCGTACATATGAAAAATATTTAGTTCTTATAACGACATGTGCCCTTCTATCTGACTTCTTACAAAATGTAAATATTAAAAGGTAGACAAACTGACTATAGGGTTAGTAAAATGAGTAATCTTAAAATGTAGGAGGATGTAAACAGAGGGTAGAGATAATTATAGACTAGAATAGGTTAATTTAAATGCAAGACATGTCTCCGCTTGAACTTTGTACCACACATCACAAGACGGATTCCCAACGTCCATAAACGAGATGGATTGCAGTACATTAGGTGTTCACGTCTTAATCTCGGCAAGCGATTACCGCGCGTTTAATTACCGCCACGCCCGAGGGACAAAAGCTGGCATTCGTATTAATATCATTCTTAAATGTTTTCCTAAAATATGTCTGTGTTAGCTAGCAATGGTCTACGTAACTACGAAGTACCTAAGACAGTGTCTTACATAATCATTGATGACTGATATAGGTATGGTTTGAATCGTGTTTTTGTTCAGCTGATTGGTTGGCTTATGACCACTTTCTCACCTGTTGGTAAGTGATGATGTGATCGAGAATGGTGAATAGGCTTTACCTAAAATTACTGGCTCTTAACCACAGCTGTCAGAGCACCTCTTTAGGTGCTTGGCGACATATTTTCTACTTGAGTTTTTTATACCTGATAGGTTTGCCTTTTACCACTATCTCACCGATCGTAAATGCCAACTAAGAGAAAATATTGTACCAATTGTTCTTACGTTTTTACTTACTGCCACATGTAGGTAGGGTGTTGCTGCGCATTAGTAACATAACAGGGGTAAGAAATGACCCCTATTATAATTTTAATATTAATCTTTTGCACGCTAATAACGAGAGTTCTTATTTTTTAGTTTGATGTTGTAGAATAAGAATAAAACAATGTGTTCACACCACATAAATGGGAGAAAAATGGAAGAATGAATAGAAGATCCTTACTGATGATAAGTTGGAAAGAGTTGGCCTTTGTGACAAATATCGCAACATTATTACAAACATGTGTTCCGTGGGGTGCAGGGTTAGAATTTCATCCCCCCATTGCTACCTGTGGGTGCCGTAAGAGGGGACTAAAGGTAAAATACCTGAAGGTGGACAGCAGCGCATTCTGAGGAACTGGTATTTAAACTACAATCCCCAAGATGCCTGCCAAGCGTGGGGATTATGGCAACAAGACATCACACTCAGTTCATACCCGATTCTTATTTTGGAAAAAATTTGAATCTTTATCTCTGCTTTCCAGTGTGGTTTCATTGTTTGGGTTTGCATTTGTCTTAATATCATTCGAAAATGTTTGGTACAGTATTGTGTTCGGACGTCTTAATATAGAAGTGGTATTTGTCGGGTTTTGTTCCACTGGGACTTAATTAGATTCTTCCTTTGTTAATTAATTAATGTTGGTAATTCAAAAGGTTGCCTTGACTCTAAGTAATATAGAATTAAATAAACGCTAACAACTTGATGAGCAATTTTTGGGTGACCGCTAGTGCGTACTACTGCGCACTTCTGTGCTTCGAAGGGCACGTTAAGCCGTAGGTCCCGGTTATTGTCTTAGGATGGCAGTCGTTATAGCATGGTGGTAGGGCATTTTCCGAATGCCCGCCTGGCTAGCTACCACCCTCAAGTAGAAAATCTCTCGCCAAGCACCTAACAGTGTGTTCCGGCAGCTGTCCTTAAGAGCTAGTCATTCTAGGTTAGCCAGAACAACATCTTCGAACACATCATCACTTACCACCAGGTGAGATAGTGGTCAAAGACTAACCAATCAGGAATAAAAAAAAATGCAAAATTGTAATAATGGAATATTGCAGCTTATACATAAAATCTCCTAATTATAATAATCGCTGCCAACTGGTAGTGGACTGAACTATTTGAACTGACTGTGACTTGTAGGTTGTCTAAATGCTTTTATTGTAGTAGCTGTAGTGTTGCAGTGTTGCAGTTTGTAGTGTTTTGTTGATAAATGCATCTTTTTATATGAATACATTAGGAGATGCCTTTGTTAACAAAACCATATCTTACATTATGTCATGGGGTCATAATCTTACCCGTATCTAGTACCCCCTTGTTCATAAAAATATGACAAATAATGTAATCACCAACGTATTGGTAGTTGATTATGATATCAAAAAGCCATTAAAATATATGTAGCATAATTAAAATTTATATTCTATAATGTTAATAGATTTCACAATCACGAAGTCTTGTATTGTGACTTTTTAGTTCAATGAAGTTTAACATTTTAAAGTAGATTTTGGGTAACGCTCAAGACGCGGCTAAGATACTATAAGAGAAAATAGAAAGTTTGTGCTTTTACAATGTAGTTTTACCTTACAGTCTGGTTAACATATATTCATATGTTTTTTTAACCGGTGGTATTCCTTTATTAACATAATACTACGAAAGTAGCTGAAGTATAAGATTCTACAACCTACAAGCCATTGCAGACTCACAGGCAGCGCAAATGCTACCAGTAGGTGCCAACCTAAACTTTATACATAGAGTGTAGGTTGGTATTAGAACGCGTAATATTTCCAATTATGGCAAAAATGATATTTTTGCATGTCGAGTATTAGTAATATATCACGAGTTTATGTCTATAGCAAATGCTTTGAACCTAATTGAAATTGATTGTTGAATCTAAAGTTTTTTATAGCAAGTACATGCTATCGTTCTTTTTATTATGTTCATGATTAATTATCGACAGATTGACCTTTAGCGACCTCCAAACCATAAGTGTACTGAACTTATTTAGCTTTAAATTATAAACAGATTGAATTATACAGATATGAACAGTAGTCATTTTAGTGATAATAGTTGAACTAAAAGCCTAAATATGTTTACCAGATTCTATGTTTGAGACAATGTATCACATAGCAACAATCGCATGTTAACATCCGCGAAAACAATCGGTACTAATCAACAATGCTATTAGTTCACTGATATCGCGAACTGCAGATATAACTTGTAAATATTGACATAGATCGCGTTTGACACCGCCTTAACCTCTTCGATATTTATCACCTATTATTAAACTCTATCCTCATCTAGTTTTATTGTGATGGCTATCAGACTATGATCTGGGTTTCTAAAATGTATATACTGAATCCGTTTCATAATGTTTTGAAAAATACTTTTGAAGCGCTCGTAGCGAAGTTTACTTAGCTGTTCTCAACCGATCAGCAAAGTTAAGCAACGTCGCCCGCGGTTATGAGTTGGATGGGTGACCGCTAGTGATATTACTACTGAGCGCTTCCGTGCTTCGGAGGGCACGTTAAGCCGTCGGTCCCGGTTGTACTCTTAGGATGGCAGTCGTTATAGCATGGTACTTTTATATTTATCTTTTTATACTTTCTAGGTTAGCCTGAACAACATCTTCGATCACATCATCACTTACCATCAGGTGATATAGTGGTCAAAGGCTATACTATCAGGCATAAAAAAAAATGTCCTAATAAAGTTTCGGGTTGCTAACCAACACATAAAATAACTGAATGATAAAAATGACAGTTATCATGCAGCGCGTTTCAAGCTTCAACCGATGGATAGACCTTCGTCATCGATGTATGACTGTGAAACGCAAAGATAGTGTTTTTTTTTTATAAGAGTGTTACCATTCAATTCGAATGTTTATTAGATGAGATAATATCCTTTAATAATGCCCTTTGATTCTAACTTCATATAATCTTTGAAGCCTGGATCTATCACTTTTATGGAACTTTAGCATAATAGAAAAGTTCCATTATATTAAATCTATTATATTACAAGGCCTATTATATTAAATCTACTAAACAAATCCAGAAAATACTTTGAAAACCCACAGACTCAAAAGAAGCATATCTAAGCTGATATCTAGATAAACTGTGAGTTGTTTTAGTTAAAAATATTATATAAATTTGAAGAAACGGTGGCCCTGTGTATCATTAACTGCCGCATGGGGGTAGGGCACTTTGGGAATCTGTATAGCAACCAGCTGTCCAAGCCTGGTTAACACCTTCATATTGATCGTTCAACCACATGATTTCCTCATAGCAGGTGTGATTGAAGACAAAGCTATACGCTGTAAAAAAGTTTCAAAGAAGATATAAATAAAATTTAAACTTAAAGCAAAAATAAAATTCAAAGGGTAAGAATCAAATCAAAAAAATTAAGTGTAACTTAGTAGGTAAACAACATTGAACAGTTTAATTCGCGAATATTTATCATTATTTTTGTTCCGACGTTTCAAATACTTTAAAGTGATCGTGGTCTCGGGGTTTAAAGTGGTTTAATTACTATGTGTAATAATCGGGAAAACTTAGGACCACATTAAAAATAACATCTTAAAAATATAATAAACATCAGTGAAATTCACACTATTAGAAGCACATCTAATTTCAAATAAATGCGACCAAATAGAACCCATAAAGCATCGGTTCATCATAAATACTAATTACAAACAACAATTATAAAGAAAGGCCAATAAAAAACCCGTTTCTTCCGTTCGTTATCTCAATCAATACCATTTTGATAATAAAATCATATTTTAGAGTCTAACAACACAAAATTGCCCAAGTTGCCAGGTCAACGACATAAGACCGCTAATTATGGCTATTGTAAAAAAGTATTCTACATATTTAACGTTTGATTGGTCCTAGAAACTGAGCCAATCAACAAATGATTGGTAGAAATAATGGGTGATTTGATGACGTTGAAATTACAGTTGCTGGATAAAGAATACGTCTTTAAACGTAGAATAAAATTTGGCATTACAATGTTACCACTAAATATAGAAGAAAAGAGAAGTAATCTTCTTTCTGTTGCCTTCCGTTATAGTGTTTCAATATATTGTAATTACTACATTTATTGTTTCTGTTTTCAGTTTACCAAGTTGAAGAAAAATATATAGAATGAAATGAAAATAGAGAAAGCTAAACTAAGAAAATAAAAGAAATAATTATTCTTATTATAATGCAAGTATAAATTAATTCATAAAGTAAATAACCCGACCGCAAATTATTTATTTTCGATAAACGTTTTATCGTTCCATTGAAATTAAAACTGCAAGTTATATTTTGGATTCGTTTTTTAAAGCCCTTCATTTTGATATCACACTAGGTGGGTAGTTTTTTTTTCTTGGTACCTAGTGTCACTTGCGCTATCAAGACAAATGTAACGATATCTGTTATGGAGGAATAAAGAAACTCACAAACATACATACATGAACCCTGAAGACATAACACTCCTTTTTTGGACAGTCGTGTAATAAGTGATTCAAATAATTTTTTAAATAAGAGTTGATCAGATGGTTCAGTATTAAAAATCGCATATTGTAAAAACTATGACAGTCTGAGTAGCCAACAAGGCAGAAGTTAAGCTCGGAGCTTTACAGTTAAAATTAGATGTTGTTTAATTGCACAGTAGCATGTTAACAAAGACAACCGGCTTCGTGGCAACACTATATAACAGCGTAAATCACTCTAATTATGAACTAGAACAGTAATCATTGTAAGTTAGCACATCATGGTTACTCTAACTATACAGGTTTATTGGTAAAATGCTAACAACCTCTTACGGTTGACTACTGCTGTTTACAAAATCACATATATACAATAGGAAAAAAATTTGTCATGTGCGGGATTCCAACCCGCGAATTTAATATTAAAATTATAAGGTTGCGTCAACATTTACAAGTATAAAATCAATTGCAAAATTGGTCTTGTTTGTAGTAGCAAGTGGTACTATAGATGTTGCTCCATCCCAATACGATGGTTAAAGAACGATAGGAAAGATTTGATTTCATGTCATGTTAGCTCAATTGGTTAGAGCATACCCCGGCTCAAGGGGCGGATGGACGCGGGTTCGAATCCCGCACATGACTTAATAAAATTTCCTATCGTATATTTGTGATTTTGTAATGTAATCCGCATAGCAGGCGTTATTACAAACCTAAAAATATAAAAATACTGCTGTTTATTTTGTATTTTTTTAGTTTGTTTATGTTAAGAGCGCCCGCCGCGGCAACACTGGACCGCGCCGCGCTCCCTTTGAATAGAGTTTTGAATAGTTACATCGAGCTTAGTAATATAAAATATTATATAACAGGCACCAGAGACTTTTAACATCAGGTGGTCCTCGTGCTTATTCCGTCAAATACACATAAACAAACAAAAAAATAATTTAAGAAAAAAATTCATCAAAAATTTTTGTTACGACTAGCAGAAGTTAACCTGAAGAGGTTGTTAGCATTTTACGAATAACCCTGTAGTCCCCAGGTGTTTAATTATATTAATCATATTTTTTTCTTTTCAAATAAATAGAAATGGTTGACAATTATTAGTGAAATATTATTACATATGTTTGCTCAATAATTGTGTGTCTTTTCTAAACTGGGGTAATTGAAATATGTTCTTATGGATGAAGTCGGTCACTTCTCTGTACAAACGTCGAAGGGTGATCACTCCCTTATAAAGATTTTATGTCCAGAACTAAGCAAGAGAACGATTGAACCCCGCATTGTATGTTCATTCTAGTGACCGGCAGTTCAACTTTATGTAGTATTTTTTGCATCAACGCTTGCTAAGTGAATTAACTTGCAAAATGACAAAGAACAGTTGTTCTCTAGTTTGATCATCGTTCCCCGCTCGTGTTTCTTATTTTTCCTTTCGTTGTGGGTTTGTAAATACGTACATAATTATTTAAGTTCTTTCGATTTTCATATTGTTAGGTTTGCAATAACGCCTGCTAAGTTGCCTGCTAAGTGGATGGGCGCAGGTTCGAGTCCCGTACATGATTTAAATTTTTCCTATCTTATATTTGTGATTTTGTAAGTTCTTTCGATTTTCAGCAACCAGTATAATAGCAGATTTTTTAAATTATTTTGTTTAAAATTAAATATACCATGTTTTCCACAAGAACTTATTTATTTTCTCTATTTTTCAATACCATTTGAAATGTATTTCGGACCACAAATTTCGACCTCTGACATTTAAGGGGCAGTGTTTATTTAAAGTTAAAATAGTCAACACATTAATATTATTGGCAATAAATAGCGGAGTTAGCGTTTAAGCGCGCATTAACGTAATAGCTTACGTAAAAGTTAATGTGCTTAGTTATGGTTTAATAAATCGCCACTGTTATGACCTTTTTACGGTGTCCTATACTTGAAAAAAATAGAAAGACTTTAGTTTCTTAAACATTATAAAAGTAAGAATAGTTCAACGGTAGCTAAGTTGATGCACAATCTTGGATGCTAAATGTTAAAATTTACTTAAGTGTACTATCGAATTTTGGTAATAAAACGTGTAAAAATATTTTTGTAGCTCATTTTTTTTGTCTAAAAATAAGCATCTGCTAGTTTTTAATCTTAATTAGTGATAAAATAACATATTTTAATCGTGATCGAAAAATTAATAATTGCTTTTAATCATTAACTGGACGATGCGCTCTATTTTGTTACCAGTGGGCTTGCATAAATTAATTTGAAATTAATCTTATCTCACTAATTTAATCTATAAAATACTTAGATTAACGATTTCCTCTTGAGACAAAATACTAAAAGATCCTATAAACCCTAGAAATCTTTAAACTTGCGTTTAGCGTTTTATTGCGACCCGCGGTGGTCCTTTAACATTGTTTTTAATGGGCCATTATATGGCCAATTAAATTCTGGTGAAACGACGATGCAGGAATAGTCGCGTGGTGTATAGCTTGCTTTATTTTAGACGGTAATGTCAGTGATGCTTCTGTAATTAAAGTGTTTACTATACTAAAATGGTTTTTAATTTTCATTTGGAAAACTATACCTATGGATTAACATTTGTTGGTTAAACAAAAGATATGGTACATAATATACCGAAATTAATTGAAAAACCGGCCAAGTGCGAGTGGGACTCACGCACTAAGGGTTCCGTAACTAATTATTCTGTGAATAGTTAAAGCGTCATACCTGTCACCGTAATTAGTATCGAGCAAAATGCCCTACCACCATGCTATAACGACTGCCATCCTAAGACAACAACCAGGACCGACGGCTTAACGTGCCCTCCGAAGCACGGAAACGCTCAGTAGTAATGTCACTAGCGGTCACCCATCCAACTCTTGACCGCGCGCGACGTTGCTTAACTTTGCTGATCGGTTGAGAACAGCTAAGTAAACTTCGCTGCGAGCGCCTCGAATTGTTGTATTTGTTGTTATAGCAGCAATAGAAATACATCATCTGTGAAAATTTCAACTGTCTAGCTATCACCGTTCTTAAGATACAGCCTGACAGACCAGCCTGGTGACAGACGGACGGACGGACGGACAGCGAAGTCTTAGTAATAGGGTCCCGTTTTTACCCTTTGGGTACGGAACCCTAAAAATTGTATGAAATCGAATTCTTTTGATAAATATAATAAATTATATATAGAAAATATGTATTTAAATGACTTCTGCGATTTCATATCCAAAGTCTCCACATATCGTTGCAAATGGCAGATACCATGTATCGCCATTCTGTTCATAAACAAACTCCACTCATCAAATTCTTGACCAAGACCCATACAAATGCAAAGAACTTTATTTTTTTGGTTACATTCTCATGTATTGTAAGCCCCATTAAAAATAATTTAACTTATTAATGTATGATGATATAATAAGAGAATATTCGTGTTCGGGTTTTAACCCGAATATTGGGCTGGAAATTCACCTTTACAAGATATCCATACATCAAGTTTGCCAATCATTCCATTTACGAGTTACAGAACCATGATGTGTGGATATTGGACTCACAGACAGACAGCGAGGATCCATTTAGAAATTTGGGGACCTACGTAAACCTGAATACTATTTTCATTAACATTTAACGCTTATTTCTAAAAGTATTAGAGTAATACAAATCTCATCGTCTTCTCACCTTTACATATATGGGGTTGCTATAACACAAAATACAACACGAAACTAAGACTAATTTTTCTAAAATATGATCATATTGTAGAAAATTTTGGCTTCATTTTTATGGCCAGCCACCTGACGCCAACTCTCTTTGGGAATGCTCTTATTAGTAGTATAATAGCCACCTTTCAGCTAATGAGGACATTAAGATGTTGAAGAGCCTTGTTCTTTCGTGCAACAATGTGTGAATAATGGCATTGTTGCTTATTTGGAGCATTTTTCCCTTCACTTTTTATGACAACTGGAAGATATGGAACCTCCTTACACTCTTTTTTGTTAGTTAGGTTAGCCTTTAATCAATATTTCATCTGCTGTCTCATGGTAATGATACGATGGTGGATAATAAACAAAACAGGGTTTATGTAGAACTAATGATAAAAAAAAATTATAAACATATTCCCTCCTCAAAGACCGGCAATGCACCCTCGAGACCTCTATCTGGTGTTTCGGATGTTCGTGTGTGACGGTGATCACTTACCACCAGATGAGCCGCCTGCTAGTTTGCCCTCCTATTACATAAAAACAAATTGGGACTGACTCTCATGAGCTTCCTCATAAGGTGTGATATGTATGAATTTGGTAACGGTAATTGCCCGTGGGGTAGCTGGGCTAGAATGCCACCCCCTCCATCTCTTTTAACTAAGACTAAGGGTAAAACACTGGAACTGAAGGAACTGCTATCTTACACTGCAATCCGCAAAATGCCTGCCAAACGTGGTGATTATGGCAAACCGCCTTTTATAGGGACGTGGCGTTTAGCGTACAATCTGGCTGATACGGTTATTAAAAAAATCTGAACCCCAGTCCAGGCACAGTTAAAAAGACATAACAAAACACCAATGTGTTTTTTTTATGTTATTGTGACGGAACAAGCCCAAGGCCCATCTGATGTTATGTGCCTATAACAGACGTATTTCATCAACGACGGATTGCACTGTGCTCGTCACACTGAGACGTACAGTTGTTAGGTCTTATGTGCCTGTAATTTTACTGGCTCTCAACGACTGCTGCCGAAACACACTGTTAGGTGCTTGGTGACAGATTTTCTACTAGAGGGTAGTCGCTAGCCAGGCAGGCATTCGCAAAATGCCCTTCCATCATGCGGTGAAGCTTAAGCTGGCGGCGGGATTCGAACCATGGACCTGCTGCACGGCAGTCCATAGCCAATGCCACTGAGCCATCACTGCTTTAAAATTGTGTTGTGATGAAAGTTATCTCTACATAGTTATCAGGTTATCAACCACTCTAATCATATGCTAAGATAAACAGAACTAATAAACTTGTCTCGTAATGATTTCCGCGTAGTTTTGTAAACATACTGTAACAAAACATTTGATAAATTACATCGGAAACGGTTAATAATGGAAAGGTGACACTTAATTAACTGGTCACGTAGTCTATGATAACTAGCAAAGTAACTTTAGTAGATGCATACATTATACAAAGTATAAATGTCAGCGTAATAAAATTTTGTTAAAAATAAAACCCATACGCAAAAGACGTAAGTATAGACTTATTTAATAATAACTTAAAAATCTTGTCATTAATACATTAAAAGATAAATAGGTTACACACACACGCACGCTAACACCTTACATGCACACCCTTATACACTACACCCCCTCTCACGCAATCACACACACACATAAAAATATATCCCTACGTATATGTACAAATATAAAATTAATCCATTGATGTAAAAAATAGTATACAATTAAATCTATGTTAAGTAAGATCTGTTAATATTGTAATAAAGAAAATAAAAATAAAATATTCCGATATTCTATAATTGTATATGGATAAGCAATCCGTCTGGGATCAATTATTCCAAGAAACTTTATATAATGCCAATATTCTCTGTGCAAATATTCTCTGTGCAAATATGCTCTGTGCAAATATGCTCTAGTAGACTAGTTAGAATTATCAAAATCGGTTCGCAACTTGCGGGGATATATTATATTATATGGGGTTATATACATAAAAATACAAACATTCTCTATATAGTGCGATATTATGAAAATCGTGATCTGTTTGTGTCATATTTAATTATGTGGTGTTAGAGAAAACACTATCCTACTATCCGCTATCATACTGATGGTACCATTGTACCAAGTAATTGTGCATATTATAGTAGGATAGGGCATGACGATGTTGATCGCCCTAAAATTATCTTAATAGAACATAGTAATTAAACAACAAAAATGTCGGGACAAAAATAATGATAAATATACGCGATTTAAACCGTTTAAAGTTGTTTAATTACTATGTGTAATAATCGCGAAAACCTAATACAACATTATCTTAATAGAAGTTTCAATTAGCGTCATTGTTTTGTATTTCTCTATATTGAATAATTGACTATAATAAATAAATATTATAAAATTTATTTCCATATATTTGTATATATCTCTCAAGCTTTCATTGTGTTTTGTTAATAAAAGCATACCTGCGGTAAAAATAACACTTATGAATTTTTTCAACAATCATTTGGTGAGTGAGTGGCTAGAAACAAAAGGTAATATTTTATAGTTCATGAGATGTTTCATAAACCATTATGTTACATATTGCTTTCATAAAGAATTGATAAATATTTTATTTACTTACTTGTTTTGTTTCACAGGTGTTGTTGACGGTGTCGGCCTCTTCTCTTCTTTAATCGTGCTGTTGTTCATCTTTGACGTAAGCCTTTTCAACACGTCGTCCATAGACCGCTTGTGCGGCGGCGCAAACGACAACGCACTGTTATGGTTTAACAACGAATTGTTATTGTTACACAGTCCCAACACCTTCGCCTCTGCTCCAGGACTACTGCATTCCGAAGACCCCCGCCGCCGTGACTGTAAGTCATTCACTTGATGAAGACTTAGGAAAGACGATGGGACTAAGAGGTTATTTGTCATGTCTAAAGTTTGATCAAATCTTTGCTTTTTCGTTGGCTGCTCCTCGTCAAATGTATCTTCCTCACTGATTGAGGTTCTAGTTGAAGAAGATGGGGAGAACTTGTAGTAAGTCTGCTGGTCGGTATCGTCTGACTCCAGGTGGTCGAACTCTTGGGTGGCCGGACCCGGTTCAGATTTCACGGTTTCGGCAGCACCTTCTTGCAATTTCGACGGTGGCGACTTTCTTTTAGATGACATGTTTCTGTGAACAAAATATAAAAATAGGTTAGTACGCGCACTATTATTTAAAACACTCTTTCGAAATATTTTTTGAAACAAAAGTGTTGGAAATACATTAAATTAGAAATTACAGGCTAATGAGACCTAACAACTGTACGTCTCAGTGTGACGGGCACAGTGTAATTCGTCGTTGACTAAATGCGTCTGTTATAGGCAGAGGTTAGTCCACTTAACATCAGGTGGGCCTTGGGCTTGTGCCGTCACAATAACAAAAAAAAAAAGTTTGAAAACTACACCAGTGAGTGTTAATGTGTGGATAATTAATAACAAAATCTGAATAAAAGTTGACGGAGACTTCTTATTAAAACTGCAACATTGGTTTAGGTTATCTTCAGAAACATACGTAGGGGTACTCTCAATCACTAGAAGATTAGATTTGTCTCTTCAAACAGATCAATAAACCTTCTAACACAAACAGTGACAATTCAAACACCGATTTAGATCTCGGGTCAGACATCAAGCGTGTTTGTCACCAAAACACCCCGACTAGTTACGAAACCCGCTTCGTTAAAGCACCTAATTGGGCTCTACTAATTGTACTAATTGCAGTACTGCCTTTGGACTTAAGAAACTCTAATAGTAGGTAGGTTTATACCAGAGAAAGGATTGAATGCACGCACACCAACGTTCTCGTCTGACGTCCTTTACTATGTTGGCAGTGCGTTACAAGTGATGTTTTATTAAGCGAACTCAAAGCTGTTTTTAGATCAATACAGAAAACATCAGTCTAGTAGAAAGCGTGTTTATAACCCAGACTTATATCATCCTTAAATGTTATATTAGTGTTCATTCATTCAGCTTCTTTCAGATACATACAACATATATTTTTTTTATAGCTTAAAGTGATGATGTGGTCGAAGATCAATTCAGGCTAGCCTAGAATCACTGGCTCTCAAGGACAGCTGCGGGAACACACCGTTAGGTGCTTGGCGACGAATTTCTACTTGAGGGTACAAAATGCCCAACCACCATGCTGTAACGACTGCCATCGCAAGATAGCAACCGGGACCGACGGCTTAACGTGCCCTCCGAAGCACGGAAGTGCTCAATAGTAATGCCACTAGCGGTCACCCATCCAACTCATGACCGCGGCGGACGTTGCTTAACTTAGCTGTTCGATTTAGGACGGCTAAGCAAACTTCGCTACGAGCGCTTCACATGTTATGTTTACCCAGACGTTTATCTATGCCAACTATAGGCCTCTTGAATTTCAACAACGCAATATTACCAACCCTACCTATTATCCGTCTTTGAAGTGTCCGAGCCAGCCAGTAAAGTAAAGCCCTCAGCATTACTTACACTTCCTGTCTGATGCCCTGTTTTGGTAAGAAATTAAGCGACGAGGTAGCTCAGGCGTCGCCGGCAAATTCTTCAAACGCATGTGTAGACATCGTGTCTCCTTTAAGTTATTTGATTGGTCAATTTTATTCAAGCGAGCTTACTAATTTCGCGTTTCTTAGTTGGTGAGATATGATTGAGCAATTTTGACTAAACATTATTCGTTTCAAAACCTATCATTTGAGTTAAATGTTTTTATATATTTGGTTATTTTTATTTTCATTAAGTGTTTATGATCATGTTTTTATGATAGTTGATTCCTGTTCTTTCAGTTTTATGGACATCTTGCTTAGTTTTTTTGGTGGTTTAGCGTTTTGTTCCAATTATTACCTAATAAGTCAAAATTATTTTTTTCTTTCTTAATTTAGTACTTTTTTAACAACACGTTCATGTCAGCCCAGTAGTGACCTACGTATTGTTTTAAACAGTAACTTATAGAAATAGACGTCAAACCCACAGCAAAACCAACTTTAGGTCAAACACCGCTGTAGTCCACTTGTTTTAGATTTAACAACCTTATTGAACTTAAGCACAAAATTTTCATCAATCAATTTCTAAATATATCTTAAACCTGTGATAAAACTATAAGTATCACAGATACGTTATGTACTAGAATGGTATGTGATAGAAATCCTTAATAAATGGAAATGGGCGATTGGGACGCCTTCATTGGATGTGCTAACAAACAAGTCAGAGCGTCTGGAGTGCTTTGAAGTATGTTTGAGTATGTTTGTCTTAAGATGTGCGGATCGGCTTGATTATATACGTTGTATTTTACAGTATACAGTATCTGGATATAGGCAGATACAGGCATACAAGGCTGCATTATTATTTATAAAAACTTTTATGGTACGGTTATCAGAAGGTTTGACAAACTGAAAGAGCGGGTAAGGTGGAATTTTGGAAAATAGAACTTGAGCGTGAAGGACCTCTCTTATTTATATTTTAGCTGACTTCAAAAAAGGAAGAGGTTCGTATTACCCGTGGGATGCCGGGTTAGAATTGCACCTCCCCATATCATCCCGTGAGTGTCGTAAGAGGCGACTAATGGAAAAATACTAGAAGGTGGGCAGCAGCGCCTTCTAAAGAACTACCTTCTTACACTGCGATCCCCAAGCCGCCTGCCAAGCGTGGGGATTATGGCAAATACCCCCCAAAAATAGGGGAGGCTGTGTTGAGCAGTGGACATTCCGGCTGCAACAGTTTTTCTCAGACCATTTTACTGGATGAACTGATTTTGATATTTCTTTTTTTATTTGAAAGCCGATGCCTGTCGTGTGGTCCGGTAACTGTTTTTTTCCCTATCTTGCTGATATAGTCATTGCCAGTGAATGACAATCGATCCCGTGCCATGTGAAAATGGAATCGACTTCAACACTCAAATATGAAATAACTTGTCGAAGTCGGTACCATGCACACAATATTGTCGTAATAGGTATTTTTGAACTATCAAGAAACCAACTTCAAAAAGTTATTTCACACTTTTGAGTGTTGAAGTCGGTTCCATTACTTGTAAAAAATAATCACATAACGCGAGAGGGATATTAGTAGAGTGTATTTTGAATCGCTCGTAGCGAAGCTTGCCTAGTCATTCATATGCGATCAACTAGGTTAATCAATACCTGCTGCGTTTTACAATACTTGGATGGGTGACCGCTGCTAGTGGCATTACTAAAGAGCGCTCCTATGCCTCAAAAGGCATCTTAAGCCGTCGCAATTCTGCTTGTTGTTGAGAAGACTTAGGATTGACTGAGGACAGTCAATATAGGATGGTGGTAAGGCGTTTAGTGACAATAATATTAGGTAAGCTTGAATAAAATCTCGACCGCATCATCACTTACCATCAGGAGATCAGGAGTGGTCAAAGGCCTTATTATAGGCCATAAAAAATAATGATATAGTCTATTTTACCGAAATTGGTAGGTATCTACTTTGCAGTCCCATAACTTTTTTTAATGTTTAACATTGGATATTTTTAGTTTTATTCAGTTAAACGAGGAAATATTGAGCACTTAACATATTTAAATATCATAGATATTTGCCACACACTACATTCATTATTAAACTGAGAACGCATCATCTCCTTTCAGTAAAACATTAAATTGATCGCCTCTGCTGTAAGTCTCAATCGTGAAGATAGAAACAAGAGCCGGAAGAAGCCGATTCTAATTCCGAAACTAAAATATTGCGCTAAAACAAGTGGACAGTATACGTATAAAATATAGGTACTGAATATAATTACATTTCACAAATAAAACGTATTTACTTAAATTTCATATCAAGTTCAGCTGATTTAACGTTTTAAAATAAATTTCTCCTTTGTAAGTATTTATTCAGCTTTGTTTGAGTTTGGAATAAGTTCGCGTCTGTAAAGTTGGATAGTCAAGTAAATAAACGGAAACTTATCTACAGCTTAAGCTATTTAGGATCGTTATTATGGGCACCTATAAGATACAAGTACTTATACCTATGTGTATTTTTATCCCAAGATGATTTTTATTTATTAGGATACCTTATTACACAATGCCCAAAAAAGGAGTGTTATGGTTTCAGGGTTGATGTATGCATGTATTTTGAAGCAGTGATGGCTGAGTGGCATTGGCTGGCATTTTGCGAATGTCCGCCTGGCTACCGACCACCCTCAAGTAGAAAAATCTGTCACCAAGCACCTAACGGTGTGTTCCGGCAGCAGTCCTTGAGAGCCATTGAAATTACAGGCAAAGGAGGCTTAAAAAGTATGTCTCAAGGTGATGAGCGCTGTGCAGTTAGTCACTTGTGATGAGATGCATCTGTTATAGGCAGAGGATACCGCTTAACATCACTTGTGATGAAATGCATCTGTTATAGGCAGAAGATACCGCTCAAAATCAGGTGGGCCTCGTGCTTGTTCCGACACAATAATATATAAGAAAAAAAGATTTAATTTAAAAGAAATCTATATATCTTCATATATATTATCTATATATACCTTGCATTGTGGTAGGGCATTTTTCGAATGCCAGCCTTGCTAGCTACCACCCTCAAGTAGAAAATCTGTCGCCAAGCACCTAACGGTGTGTTCTTGAGAGCCAGTAATTCTAGGTTAGCCTGAACAACCTCTTCGACCACATCATCACTTACCATCAGATGAGATTGTGTTCTATCGGGCATAAAAAAATACCTATAGTATTTTAGTCGGACTACAAAACCTTGTCGATACATTGATTTTCTAAATGTGAATTATTGGGTCAATGGATTTCACAACACCCTGTGCTAGCACGAAGCGAACAAGAACATCCGAAATTGAGTTAGGCACCCTTGTCTAGACAAACGGAACGCGGAAATTTAATTTCAAGTCCAAAAGTATACCTCTTTATTTTCGGCCAATATGTTTGAGGTTCTAATTCACTTGATATTCATGATGAAGTCGGAGTAAACTATACAGTTATATATATTTTATATAACCTACATTACGTACCGTTCTTATACACAAAAAAAAATATCAAATTCTTGCGAAAGTCAAAATAAAAATCGGCAGCAATGATTTTTATCTCATAAATATTAATGAATAGATTCAGGCGCTACTTTGCGGAAATCCATATTTAATAATAACAAATATTTTAAAAGTATTTTAAGAAAACATCAATTTAATTATTTAATAAATTGATGTTTTCGTGCGCTCGTAGAGTCAAGACCTCCTGAGGATGCTTCGTTTAGAAGCGAAATGCGTCGAATACTCTTCCGGTTTGGCTTCGTGGCGTTTGTGACGCCACGTCGTCTTAACAGGAAATTAGGCACTTGTCACAGATATATATAATTTTTATAAAGATTTTTTAAGTGTTTTATTAAATAATTAAATTGATGTTTTCTTCAAATACTTTTAAAATATTTGTTATTATCTCATAAATATTGTTTTTTCTAAACAAGATTTGTTTAGAAAAAACAATATTTAATAGTAGACATCGAATACATTTTCGAATTGATTTTCCTAGTTCACTCACGTCACTATTCCTCTATCTATAGTTTCCTATCACCAACTATATTTTACTGTGAAATCGTACGAATTTCGTCCTTAAACTCAGGCGGGTAGAGTTTATATAAATTGAGTGAGACATTTGGCAAAGGTAACTCATAATTTCCTTTTCATTACGAACACAATGACGTCAAGTGGCGTTGGAACAATATGGCGGATTGGCGCGAAAATTGACAGGTCAATATGGGTGTTTATTCTTGGACTTCCTGCTAATTTGATGGATTTCATATTTGTTATAAATTATTTTATGGATGAAATGAGAGATCGCTCTGATCTTAATATTTGAAAGTTCAAACGTAATTATATCAATTAATTAGTTATTCTCTTTCATATTATAGATGTGAAGGTAATCTAAATGGGTCTAAATAAAACTAAATACATAAATGCATACTTTAGAGCTTGGACACAGGATACTTTTTATGCTGATTTAATCCCTGATAAAGCACTAAACTACTAAATCTGTATTTATTACAATATCTGTATATTAGCGGGAACATACAGTCATGCTGATGAAACCGCTAGTGGGAACTGCAAAGAATAAAAAACCGTCCAAGTGCGAGTGGGGCTCGCGCACGAAGGGTTCCGTAGCTAAATATTCTGTAAAAAGTTAAAGTTAAAGAAACAGTAAAAAAATCAAGTTTGCTGTATGGGAGCCCCCCTTAAATATTTATTTTTAGTATTTGTTGTTATAGTGCCAATAGAAATACATCTGTGAAAATTTCAACTGTTTAGCTGTCACCGTTCTTGATATACAGCCTGGCGATAGACAGACTGACGGACGGACGGACGGACAGCGAAGTCTCAGTAATGTTTACCCTTTCGGTACGGAACCCTAAAAAGTAACATTCTTTCAATTGTACAAAAAGACAAATAAACATTATTTCAATATATTATTTTGATGAATATTATTTGTCATTCCATCTACGTCAGTTTCTTTATACTCCTATAATTAATATTTAATAAAAACAAAAAGAAAAAATATTGTGCCAAATAGCAATGCGCACTTTTAAAGCCCGTCATAACATTAGTAGTGTTAAATGGGGCACAGCTGATTTCAATTTCGAAATGTAGGGGTGCGAACACAATGACATAACCGAATTGGTGGCAAATTGTTTTCACTAAATACGCACCTCCCCTGCGACTTGTCGAATTGTTTTAGCGACAATAACAGATGTTTGAATAACGAAAGCTAATACGAAGAAATACTGTGATGGAATGGTTAATACGTAGCAAGAAATTATTATAAAGAAGATTTTTGCTATCACTAGTGTGTATAGAAAGACTGATGATTACACAAAAACTTTAAATAGACCAAAAATTATTTCCAAATGATTAATTTAGAAATATTTTTGGACCTTGATGTTCCAGTTTATAATATCTAAGTTATTAAACATAAAAAAAACTAGAACACTAAATGTGCACAAAAGATATCTAAAGAAGTTATAGTTCAAAGTAGTCTAATGGAGTCTCATAGCAGGGGCAGGTGGAGAAATTAAACAAAAACCAGTTAATGGAGTCATGATCCTTTACAATGTGCATACTTTTAAAGTAAGCGATGGAAGAGTTGATATCAAAGTAGGTACATATCATGCAAGATACATTGCGATAATAAAGATATAAAAACAAACGAAAAGCTCAGCATTAACTACAGTGATACCCATAATTCTAAATTGAAATACATATGTGAATCTTTAGAGAAATATGTATTCAACGACTGAGATGTTAACCGATTTCTAATATATACAGCATATTAGCACATACATCCGTTTATAAATTAATCGCCGTAGGACGGCACAAGTAATTCTATCTAATACCTAGCGTCCAATCGACGGTCCAGGTAATTCTATCGAATGCTTCCCAATCTATTAGTCGAAGGAAATTGCTGACGCCCCGTCTTAGATAAACGACTAAGGTTTCTAAGCTGATCTTCAATATGTAGACGAGTGACGATGATTGAGATAGACGGGATTAGTTAGTTATCTGAAGGTAAATTGAACTAGACGCGAGTCCTTGACAAGGAAAGGCAATCTTAGATAATAGGAACTTTTAGGACCACCATGTATTACAATCATGCTTTTGTCTAACTAATATTTAAGCTGAAAAACCCGATGCATCTGTCTTACACTCTCTATTGTGCACTAAAATCCGGTGCTGTACGGTGCACCGTACAGGACGAGTGTGTATTAAAAATATTATATCACAATACAATTATTTGTGTATGTATAGCTTTTTCTGCTGGATTTTTGGATTTTAATGATATTTAGAAATTTTACTCGCTATCTCTTGGAATATACTTCAATATTGATAATATACTTCAATCATTAAAACATCAAATTTCCTAAGAAATTATCAGAGGAAACACAGAACTCAACATATGCTCAGTGTGTTGAAGCTAGATATTAAGTATAGATATATAATAGAAACAGTAAACACGTGTATTATCTAATATATCAATTGGCTCCCCACGAATCTTACGATGTCGTCTGTCCACCTAGATCGAAGAGAGTCTGACTTATTACATCTTGGAATAAGCCTTAATCTTTCTATCTATCTACTAGATGGAATGCGAGATTGGGCGATGAGAGCAGAATAAATAAGAAATATCGTAATTTGTTCAACAATCGCTCTCTTTTAATAAAATAAAACCAAACAAAGTGTTTGCCAAGATAAATGCCTGCACAGACTTCCAATGAAATAACGAAATTGCTTTTCTCCGTTCAATGGAAAAATATTTCAATAAAGCAACAGAAAGACCTGTGCAAATCAAATAACCGTAAAAAGTCCTTCCGACAGTTCACAATGAAAAATAAAAATTAAATACAAATATTGTGGAGCGTCCGTAATTCGATGAGAGAAAACATTTTTTCTTTCCTTTGGAAAATTCCAATGGAAGAGAATTTTCTAGTGGACCAGTAAGCATATTATTCGTATTTTATAATAAGTTTATCCACAATAAGACGAAGGTTCTGCAGCGGGAAATACGAGCCATTTTTTGCTTGTAGTCGTACAGTTTCAGTCAAGTATCTAAGGATTTTTACATATTCGTTGGAAGATAGAAGCAAAAATGCACTAAATCCTACTTACATTAACATAGTATATTGGGTGTTGCTGCACATCACACTAACATGGATCTTCATTCATTAACCTCCAGACGATATGTGTACTATTAAAGCCCTGTAAAGACGTCACAATTTGTTGGCCAACTGACAATTTTGCTTGTCTGTGGTCTTGTTGGCCAACTTAATTATTATTATTCTCCAACTTTTTCAGTTGGTCGAGGCGAACATCCAACTGCACTCGACAGTACAATTTGTTGTGGTGTCTCTAGCATGGTATCACAACGGACGCACAGGACACTCACAGAAACCTACGGAATAGACGCAAAGAGCGTCTGGAAGGTTTGTTGGATGAGTTTTAAAGGAATAATGTCCGAGTGGCAATGGCTGCCACGGTATCCGCCTTGAAAGGTACCAGTGTAGTATCAGATATTTTGCCACGAATCAGTAGTGTGCAAACGTAACTGTATGGACGGACAACATGGTACTACGTAAGTGTAATCAGTGCTGAGTGGCAGAAGAACTGTTAAAATTTTATAAAAAAAATGCGCTTAAAGAACACTCACTCACAAATATAATATCGTAAGGTTTTTTGTGCTACAATAACAAAAGGAACTATTTGTGAAACTCTGAAGATTTATTTCCTTTTTTTATATAGTTTATTTTTATCTCCATGCATGCGAAGCTCTATGGAGGTGTTTTTGCAGTAATGCGTACAAAACCTCAGGACCTAAAAAACTAAAATATATGACTATGATATATATTAATTGGTACACAAGTAAAGCCTTTTTCACAGTCATTATCTTTTCATTAATTTTCTTTCATAATTCATGCAGTAGAAGGTAAATTATGTTATCATTAGGTTCGCTGTATCATCGTTGCTGTAGTGAGAATTGTTGAACCATCTTCAACACAAACATTTAGATGAAATACGAGTATATAATTCAAATATAAAATTATATATAAAACCTATTACAAAATCTACAGACTCGAAGTCAATTTACTCTATCTCAAAGAAAAACACAAAATCACATGTCAAAACAGCACTGCATTCTGACAATTGGCCTCTATTGACTGAAACGAAGGGAGGTGAAATTATCGAAGTCAAATTACAAGAAAACTCCCCATACTTACAAAAAATATAGCAGCAAATATAATATTGACAAAGATAGGAAAGGGCTAGAAACGACAACACTCCCATGAAAAAATATGGTGAAACTTTGAAGACCACTCTCAATAAATAATTTAATTAAACGAAGCATTAGTATATTTGTGAAAATTATATATAAACATTTAGGTGGACGTCAAAACATTCGGCCTGTCCAGAAATATATAGCGGTATAATTTGTCAACAGTAAAGTATGCGGACAGTGTCTATAATAACGGAACCACTTACAGAAATCTTTTTGATCTCGAATAAAACCATTCTGATGCAATTATTTTCTTAGTTTATTAGGACGCTTTGTGAACAGGATGTGATGTAAAATCAACTAAAATTATAATATTTTCGGTCTAGTTTTGATATGTTCAGTTTTTGTCCGATCCACAACTACGCTAAGCTAATGCGTTTGGTTGCTTATGCCTTAGTTTAGTAAGTTGTGTTGAGATTCGATTTGTGCCATATCTAGTTCAGCATTTGTTGAACAGAATTTTCTTGTGACTGACAATGGGGGAAATTACCCATTGGGAGCGCGACAACGCGAGCAGAGTGGGCCAGGATACAAAAGTATAGAGATGGATTCTTTTTTAAAATGGTTATGGACGATTAGTTATTTTTGGCAAGTACCTTTAAATAATTAAACACGACGTTTCAGTGGCTACCACACTCAAGGGACCAATGTGTTGAAATGCGGTTAAGATTCATCATAGTTTTATTGTGCTCATAACTCATGAGAACATAATTAAATATGAATAAAAACCTTTAAAAGTATTACTAAAATATGTGTCTAATTAACTTATGTGTGCTTCTACTAAAATGTAAACTATTAACACTAGAATCTTTGCGTGAATTCGGCTTCTTTAGATTCTGATCCCTCTAAAAATGCATCAAATAGCAATGTGTCTCTAAAAGTCAGTTTATACTAATTAGAATCTAGGAGGTGATATAAACTGACTTTTGAAGGCACATTACTACATTTTTAGAGGGATAAGAATCTAAAGAAGCCTCTTTCACGCAAAGCGATCCTCAATCTTTCGCCCCTCGTGTAATGAGACGACATTATGATTATGTCGCTGCAAACAATACTTTGCGACATGAACAATGCGCCAATCAACCGGCAGACCTCTTTGTTCCTACTTCTGAATTGCGATTAAGGATTTTGGAGGTACTTAGAAACTTTAGGTAGATCTCGTAGTATGCCTGTGTGCTTCAATCAAAAAATATTGCTTTTAGTTTGGTCGAAATCTGTAGGTAGTTTAGAGCTAACCCAATCTTAAGACGCCATTTTTGAAAAGTGTTGAAAACGATGTGTAAATTAAGATAACGACGTTGCAAACGATACTTTACAGTATTCAGTCGAAAGACTTCTTTGTTCCTAGTAACATATTGGAATAAGGAATAATAAAGATTGCTAGGGATTTCTGGAGGAGGTTTTCACTGATTTTAAGAGATATTGATTAAGGTTTAAAAAATGGTTTCTTGTGTTCATCGATTTGAACCAATAAAAGAAGAAAAAATTGATTTTAATGGCAATGTGTTCCAGGATATTATGACCTGAAAAAATCTAGAAAGGGGGCGAAAATACACATTACTCTTGCAAACGAGTTAAGGTTGCTTTAGTTCTTTGTATAGATATTTTTTTTCTTCAGGCTAACACATACGATATGTTATATTATTTGGTGACATTTCTACTTTCTTCTACTCTAGATAGCTTCTAGCTATTAAATAACGCCGGGAGGCGAGTGCTGAAGGTACTTTGCTTATTAAAGGCGCTGAAATGCAGGCTACACTACGGTGTTATTAATTAAATCGCTGATAAATGCTGAAATTCTATGACAATTGGAATGCGAAGGAGTGAAAAAGAGGCAACGATGGTTACATCACAATCATGAGGTGAAAACGAACGAAAGCTTACTAACACAAATCTAGTAGCTTAAACCAAAAATGTAACTGAACTTGTCGCTCTTCTTAAAGTATTGCTATTATATTGATACGAGTATACCAGCTTTCCGGCCGCGGCTCCCACGCGAGTGTCTGCGATTTTGGTGAAAACGATGAGCTCCCGGTCCCCACGAACCTGACATTTCTACACCCAATGGCTCAAATATGTAACCCATACCGAGGTTAGCATAATATACTTGCGCCGCTAGAGTTGCTTCGCCGAAGTAGCCGCGGCGCCAGCCCTCACGTTGAGATTATGATATTTACGAATTAAAGACAACTTTGCAATTATGTTATATTCTATTGAGAAAACTTTAAGGAAACGTGTTTCGGAATTAACTTGATTTAGAGATTCTAATCAAAATTAATATATAATCATTTACTGATACAAAACTTTGCTAAATATATTTAAATTAAACATAACCTAAAACTATTTAGCACTTTACAGTCTCGTCAGCCATATCTGATCAATGCTTTCCTTTTTCTTTTATTCTCCTTCCAATACAAGCATTTGGACTGCATGTGGGCCTGCCATGGCTCTTAGGTTGCCTAAATAATAGCTGTGGTATTATACAATTTGTGTGTAATTATTATATCAATGGATACCGCCGGTGAAAACAAAATATGTTTATTAGTTTGAGTTTTTCTCACCATTGTGTTCAAAAATCCGCGCAACTTAGTTCACGAAAACTTTCCCTAACAAAATAGACGTTTCAATAGCAATTCGCAACATTCTCAATTCGTTCGTTTTCATTCACAGTGACCTAAGGACGTGTACACAATGGGTGCTCTCATCAGCCCCGCTTGTTTAGGGAAAATAGCCGCCGTGCAACCGTCTGTATACGCCCTAATTGTTGCCTGCATCTTCGGTGCACAAAAATACGGAAAGGAGAGAAACGGGATAACTGTTTTGGGAACAGAAGAACCTTTTTTTAAATTTTATTATGACGGATCAAGCACGGGGCCCATCTGATGTTAAGCGGTAACTTCTACCTATAACAGATGCATTTCGTCAAGTAACATACTGCACTGCGTCACCTTGAGACAGTTGTTGAGTCTCATGTGCCTGTAATTTTACTCGCTCTCAAGGACTGCTGCCAGAACACACTGTTAGGTGCTTAGCGACAGATTTTCTACTTGAGGGTGGTAGCTAGCCAGGCCGGCATTCGCATAAAGCCCTCCCACCATGCGATGAAGCTCAAGCCGGCGGTGGGGATAGAACCATGGACTTGCGGCACCGCAGTCCATATCTATAACCGCTCGGCCATCATTGCTTAAAAGCCTAATAAAATTAAAGGCAGGCCTTTAATTTTATTCTTCGTCGCATTTTTGTCAATGATCTTAGTCATTATGGTATGTATAATATATGAACTATTTATTATTTAATAACAAACTCATTTTATTTTTTTGCCCTCTGGTGTAGTACATTTTTTGATCTCTTGCAACATTGTTCCAGATTTGCGACTGCTATTGATAATTATATGTCAAAAACCCAATAGCTGCTGATTTTTACGATTTTATTAAAACTAGCAGCAAAAGTGAAAACCATTGTTTACATTTTGCCAGGTGTGCCCTTAAAAAATAATATTAGGTTCGGAAAACCATACGGGTTATTATGAATTGGTATAGACCAGTTCTAACCTCAGTTTTCTAGTGGCTCTACAACTGAGCGCCACTCATTTCACGCTCAAATTGTTTTACTATATTCCTACATTATAGTAGAGTTTGTTTTACTGTTGCACTTTGCAATTGAGTTTAGGGGCTGCTTAGCACTCAAGTGGCGGGGAATTCCGCAGCATTATTTCTCGATTTATATGCGTTTTTTTATTACTACCCTCTGCATGTATTTTAAATAGTACCTACTAATAGTTTTTAATAGTACGTTGTATAGTTTTCGTAGAAGTTTAAGGCGTTTGTCTTGTACTGGGTTTATTGATAGCAATCAGCATCAACTTTCTACCGCTATCTACTACTCACGTCAACGTAATCAGTGGCATGCTGATCATTTTTTTTTTTTACTTGGTTTTAAAGATCGCCTAATGATCGGAACGGTATCATCAATGGCATTTTATCCCTTAGAACCCCGGTATAATTATTTTCCCTTCATCGCCTCTTAAGATGAGATGAGGAAAAAGAACAACGATATTTATACTTCTTATATTCACCGGTAATATTGATGTTTCTCTATAACTGAATTAAATTTATTAAAACGTTTAATTTGAGAATATTATTTTACTTCCGTCGAATGCACCATTTGCAATGTATTCGTAGAATGCTTGCGAATTACATATATTGTAACAGTTGCATTGATTAATTAAGTTTACTATCTCAAATCTCAATTAAATGACATAAAGTAGCTCCAACTAATTTATTCGTCACAATGTTTGGACTACTCCCCTTTTTATCTCAAAATAAACAAGTGCACATCCTTTGACGTCGCTACACAAACAATTGTCCAAATCATAAACAATGGTTTACATCGCAAATATTATCTGCCGCTCAAAGTATCCCCACGCATAATGAACCATTCATACTGACAAACAGACTCCAACCAACCATATGCAATAATTCCATACCAACAACACCCAATTCGGAAACGCAACAACCCCATATCACATTACAAACGAATCTATATCGAAAATAGATGGCAATAAAACCGAGAATTAAACGACTATAGTAATAGATGTAAATCCTTGGGCGGCTGACAAAGAACAGAAGCGATTTCACGACATCAAAGTGGAACACGACATATTACGCTTCAAAATAAACACCAGAATAAATACATCGAAATGTTTGTTCCGAAATATTCGACGATGGGGTGATCATATTCTAAATTATCTGTTAACATGGGGGTAGTTTCATCAAACCCCTTTTGGGTGGTAGGATTAATTTGCCGTTTGTGGATTCGGTTTGTCTATGTACTACGATTTCCAATTAATAAGACCTATAGATACTTTGGTATACTACACATGTCGCTACGTAAGCATACGTTTCATCGAGTTTCATATTTGGTGACAAAGTATCTCATATACAATTCGCATTGAAACTTTTCTAACGAACTCGAATTGTTCTTGAGCCAAAAACCCAAGCACGCTCAAAAATGGTAGTCTATAATTTGCACATAAAATACATCCTAATGGCACTGTACGTGATCACTTATTCGTTGGACTCACAAAGCGAGACATCTTCATCTGAAAGCAGACTCTGATTTAAATACATTATTCTTGTAATAACACCGTCACCGGACGAAGGGAACCCCATTGAAGTCATAGAATACATTATTTTAATTCGTTCCTCTTTGTGACCCCATCAGGGAATTAATGGATTCAAAGGTTCTCTTCCGTTTTACAAAGAATAATTTGCTAAGTAAATGAACGGGCAGACAATCCTGTTACGATCCCGGTTTTGTTTCGATGTTAGATTAAAGAGTGGCGAAATCATTGAAAGGGGCACCTTTGAAACGATGCCTTTGTGAATGTTATCTCTGTTAATTTTGGAAGGTCAATGAATAAAGTACATAGTACGATTTCATTATTCATCTTTGAGCTTTGATTTCGTTTACCGATGAGAAGATTAATTATTTTACTGATTTGGAACAAGCTTTTAGAATTTACATTTCTAAGTTCTATGCCTTAAATATTTTTATCACTCATGATGTATTCTATACTTGAACCTACTATAAACAAAAAAACAAAAATAATATCTGATGTTATGGTCCCTCTTGGATTTTCAGTGAAAGCGAAATTGAGCCTTGTCAAAAGTGGACTTCCATACGTCATCGTTAATTCGAAATGTCGTTCTCTGTCACTTGGATTGCTAGTGCGGACTTGGATTAGTACAACCGTCTTGCGCATTTATTTATTCCACTCTACATTGGAGATTTTTTTTTTAAATTCAAAGAAACAGTAGGTAATATTATTATTTAGATAGAGATTGATATTGACCAGGCAAATGAAATTTAAGATAGAGGTTTTTTTTTCATTTATTACTGATAGGTTAGCCTTTGACTACAATCTCAACTGAAGTTACGTGACGATATGGTCGAAGGTGTTAAGCAGGCTTAACCTAAAATTACTGGCTCTAAAGGACAGCTGCCGGAACACACCGAAAGGCGCTTGATTTTCTACTTGAAGGTGGTCGCTAGCCAGGCGGGCATTCGCAAAATACCCTTCTACCATGCAAAATATACCTATACCTTACACAACACTGCCATGCAAACAAACTTGCCACCCAATTTTACTAAATATGTGCCGCCAGTATAGTACTGCTATAACTGAAGATTTGAGAAAATTACCTTAATCATGGTCCACGAAAAACAATCCGGAATATAATCGCACAGTTGTCTTACAATACAGACACAAACAAACATTATCTATAATATCCTAAACTCCAGTCCATGTCCAACACTATTAAGATATTGCATCTGCGAACGGCAAGCAATAATCTAAATTGAAATAGGTTGAGGCTAAGATGTAGGGAATGGCTCCAAGTGCTCTAATTCAGTATTCATTGAGAATGGTAGAGCTATACAGACTTATTGTCGAATCTCAGGGGCAAAGACGGGTCGAGATCGGCTAAGGGGTGACACGATATCGATGCGTTGATACTAGTTTGTCTCAAATGCGCAAATGATTGCATGTCGTTTGTTTTTATGTCAATATTATACCGAATTAAATCATGAGTATTTTGATAATAGGGTTTAGAATATTATTTTATATGACTAGACTTCCTTTGAGTTCCCAAGTGAGTTGCAATGTTTTCTTACTTTGGCAAATAATAATTTAATGCCTGCATATACCCGATAGTGTAAGGCAGAAGTGCCTAACCAACATGGGTATGTTTCGCCAGTTATATTGGCCTATGCAAACAGGTGCAAGTCCATTATCTTCTACCAGGCACAGTTCTATAATTGTATCAGAAGCCTATACTTCTGATAGCAATAGAAAAAGTCTTTGTCAAATGAAATAATAGAAATAATTCCATAATTGTCTGACCAGGGGATCAAAACTAATCCCTCAAGATCCAAAAGTCACGTTTTAGAAATTTATCAACCAAGTAGTCCAAATGGCAGTTAATCGAACTTCAATTTCTATCTTAGACTAAGAAACCATTACATATACTGAGTTCTTAATGAACTTGCTCAACCTTAGACTGTCGAAATTAACCGATACAGTGGTAGTGGATAAAACAAAGTTTAGCAATAGAGTAAATTGCAATATTTCAGCAACCCTGCAAGAAGGGGACGCTAAGACGATGGCTATTCCCGAAGGAGCGGTCACTTATTGTTACATCAGCACTGTCTGGCGACCTTTGGTTAACTTTACTCTATTTTAGGGATGTTTTGGTGAATTGAAGGGTCAGCTGGGGTAATATAGTTTTAGGCATGAAACATATGCTGCAACAAATTACGCTAAGTAGCATGAGTTTGATACAGACGTATATAAAAAAGGTTCCAAAACCCTCATTATTACAACAACAAGCCAAGAATATTAAAATGCGAATACCTCAAAAATTCACCGTCAAAATAATCGAATGATTTATTTGTTATTCATAAGGCAGCTACGGCAAAGCCACTACACCTTTGTGAATAATTTAGGTAGCAGACACATATTATTTTTGCAAGGGCCGTGGTCTGCCCAATGTTTGTCCTATAAAATATCATAAAAGGGGACGAATCCTTGAGGTTAATCTATGAAGGGAACAACATTTTTTGCTATTTTCTACGCTCGATTGGTTTGGTCAAATAAAAAGACAGAACGAAGTAATCGTACCTTGTCTTAGCGATGATAAAATAACACAAACAAACAAAGTTTTCTTATAAACGACCGTTATTTTGGAACAAAATATCGATGGAGGTTAATTATATGAGCCATGTGACGCAGAACGTTAGGCTTGCGAGTACCAATTGCTGATTATATGTTCTGGAACTTTTCAGCGACTGTTTGATTCTTGTGAATATAAAGATGACACAGCTAAAAGCAACTTGCATGGTGGTAGAGTATTTTGCGAATGCCTGCCTGGCTAGCTACCAAGTAGAAAATCTGTCGCCAAGCACCTAAAGGTGTTCCCGGCAGCTGTCCTTGAAAGCCAGTAATTCTAGGTAAGCCTGAACAACATCTTCGACCACATCATCACTTATCATCAGGTGAGATAGTGGTCAAAGACTAACCTATCAAGCATAAACAAAACCGCGTATTGATAGAACAGTGATGATTATTATGTATCCAAAGATGTCATTGTAATTTCATTACATTAACTACTTTTTTTGTTGCTGATTTAGATAAGTCTTTGACGACATAATCTCACCTGATGTTAAGTGATGATGTGGTCGAAGGTTACTGGCTCTCAAGGATAGCTGCCGGAAAGTACTTGAGGATGGTAGCTAGCCAGGCGGGCATTCGCAAAATGCCCTTCCACCAAGCAGTGAAGCTCAAGGGATTCGAACCATGGAACTGCTGCGTGGCAGTCCATTGCCAATGCTACTGATCCATCTCTGCTTCAACAATTAACATTCTACTACCGAACATACAACAACATTGACATGTAAGTAATTGTATTCACACATTACCTATACAAATCCGAAAATCCACATGAGATTTAAATCAACCAAGACACCTGAATGCCTGCAAACAATCGGTACATTAATTGTCGTGACGTCACACTCTGGCTATAAATGACGTCAAATCAATTCTAAATCGGATTGTAGCCGAAACACATTCGTGACATCAGAAGTGAGTTTGCTGAAATACAGAATTACAATGGCTCAATCTACACAAGAGGCGAGCTTTCTAACTGAATTATATCCGATGTTAGGTTACGGCCTAAGTGATGACAGAAAGAGGAATACGATTATTTTAATAGCTTTGGCTTTTTGTATCTGAAACCCCAACTTTATTTAAGGTTAAATAGAAATGAAATTGTGGATTTAGTCATAAAAAGTAGTAAATGTGCGCCAAGTTTTTATGGAGGTCATCACATCATCAACAGTTGCAACGTCCACTGTTGAATAAAGCGATTCTTGGCAGGCGTGTTGGGTGCATCGCAGTGTAAGATAAGTTAGGAGTTATTTGGGAGAAGAAGAAGGAACTCCTGCCCATCTTGTAGTATTTTCCCATCCGTCACCATTTTCGACTCCAACAGAAAGTTATGTGGAAGTTGAAGATGTATTAACTAAAATCAAACTAATTTCTGCCAGTCCCAGAACATCATCTGTATAAACGTTAGCACAAGCCTTAACTATGACTGTTAGTTCTATCCACAATTTGTATTGGTTATTACACTAATAAGGCTTTAGATATCGCTATGCGCTGTCAGTGCTACCACTACACCTTTCTCAACGCAATCCCACGCCATTATTAACCCTTTCAAGGAGTCACAATCACAATTTGCGGTTGTTTGTCAAGCGGCCGCGTTAGCGTTCTAAACATCACGCTTAACTGTCGTTTTAAAGATTTTCGGTTTAATATAGTCGGTGTTTAGCGTTGCGGTTACTTTATGATGGTAATCGACTTGAGAAACTCTTGTTTTTGGCTATTATACAATGCCGTTAACGATCTCGGTGTAAATTAGATTCAGGATTTTGCTCTCACGGGTTAGTGGACTATGATTACAAAGGAAATTGTTCTCTTTGCATCATTGCTTGTTGCATTTTAGATCATCAATAGACTCACGATGCGGGTAGCCAGTGGTTACAAGTGGCTAATAGCCGTTCTTTGTGGCGTTCTATGTGGGAGGCCTTGGTTCGGTAGTGGAAGTCTTCTGGCTGATGACGAATAGACTTAAAGTTTATTTCTAAGAAAAAAATACATTTATCTTCAGAACACTATACATCAATGATAATATAATATAACTTAACCAGCACAAAAAAACTAACCTAGCCGGGCATCAATAAAAATAAAGTGACACAAATATATCTCGAATTAATAATAGCTATAGCCTAATTAGCTGCTACGTAGACAAGATACAAATCAAAAGGCTTTCTCCAGACCTGTTTGATGGCAATAACTGTGAGACGAACTGGAATAATCGATTTGACAAACAAGAGGGCTTCGCTGCGTCTCGATACAATTCGATAGTGGCATTCGAATTAGAATCGATTTCCGGGAAGTGTTCAGTGTTCACAGATTAATCTATTGAATTTTAAAGTAATCCATTTTCCTACTCAATTTTAGACTACAAAATATATCACCTGAAGTGGGAATCAAAGATCCTTCATAGCCCAGTGGTTAAGGCATCCAGTGCGCAAAATCGGGGGACTTGGGTTCGATTCCCCAGAAGTGAGAAATTTCGTACTCAATAAATTTGTATATGTGATTTTAGCTTAACACGCGATAGTGTTTGTAACCATATTTAGATATATTCTTATTCCTACGCTAAGAAGATTTGAATTATACTTATCTTTTAAATCACCCACTTTCTGCAAGATAAGTTGAAAACGCGCGGAGTGAACTGGAATGATTACAGTTAAGGAACTTTTTTGTCTGGTAAAAAATAAACAGGTTGAATCAACCTCCAACAATATAGAAAACCTTTTGAACCATTTGCAACTTCGTCTATCTAAGATTAAGTTACAGTTTGAACCTACAAGAAATTTGATTTCGTAAAAAATATATTTTCTTTTCTAGACCTCGACTTTCTTCTTGAAATGTCGACATTGGTTCAGTGTTTTAGGCGTAGATATAGAAAAAAACTAGACATGCAAGAAACGTTATGATTTATGTTAGAGATTATATTTTATATTTAATGTGCATGAATCATTGAATAAATTATTTTAGATCCTTCACCCAAAATATGAATGGAAAATGAATAAATCTCTAAAATACACGATGACAACTACAAAGTATATTCGCCCATTCACATTTCCTCACAAAACTTATAACTCACAATAACAGCTAGTTGCCAACAAATATCTGGAAACCATAATGTTGTATACAATCTGAACATCAAAAGATTATGTTTTCATCTATGGTCATTGATTAAGGTCCTTTGTCACATCAAAGGTCCGAACGACTATTGTGAGGCCTTCAATAATCTTTTCATCATTTCTTTCAGTTCCTACAACTATATGAATTCTTGTATAAGTATTCTCTAATAGCAGTTACGTTAAGAGGTATTTCGTCGGAGGGAATAGGAATTTGATTGTCATTATCAAAATTATGAGCATGATTGACAATGATGTATCGATTTGATTAATTGATGGCAGTGTATAGTGAACTTTTTATAAAATACATTTCATAATTTCTCACCTTAGTAATATTATATTTAGTAATATTTGTTGACTGTGTGGATGTATTTTGCGTGGAGCATCATATTTGGCCTAAAGCAGGAATAGAGTTATCTAAATTAGTTACAATATTTTGCGAAAGTGGCTCACAATTGGCTTTGTTTATGCCCTGCTTTTGAACTCTAGCCAGAAAATGGGTATTTCTTCAAAAGTATCGGTAAATTGAAAACTCTTATGTCATTTAATATTCACAATGTTAATGCCAAAAATTGAAAATTTTTCCATACGACTACCCTAAAGGAGTTTAATGTATGTGTGTGAGTAAACGATATGTTTCGGCAGGGGAATGTAGGAGCTAGTTCGCATTCTAGGTTGTCCGTTTATCATCGTAAAAAGCAATCCATTATCACATAGATACCAACAGGAACGATTGACTACCAGACGTAAAAAAAACATACATTACAATAAAAAAAGTTCAATTTGAGAACCTCCTCCTATATCAGCAATCACCTTTTTATACTGTTCCTCGTTCCTTTTTCAAACAACAATAACAATTCAAATTTAACAGTACCATAGCTCCCGCTTATCACTGTCATTTGCAAAACACTTCGTTTTATTGTGACGTTCTCGATATAGTTTCGAAGAAAGCATTATTACTGCATTGGTTACACATTTTATGTTTTTCACTTCAAAGACATTGTAAAATGTGAGTGCAGTAATTGGTCAATGTTAGGACTCAACGACGCATGAAACGTATGCGCAGTGCCAAATTAAAATTGAAAAAAATAAGACATTGTTTATAAAACGCCTTATTAACGAGAGATTTATTGTTGACGTTCTTTTTAAAGTCTGCTCTTGTTTTAGCATATATAAAGTAGATTGACGCTAACAGTGTCACTATCTAACCTACGTTGTTGACCTTGATCTAATTCACTTGACATTAAAATAAACAAATAAAATTTTGTTGAATATTTGGACAAAAAGTGCACATGATTTATACATGTATTGTAGTAACTTAAAGTATGTCTTTCATACGATCTAAAGCTATGAGTTCATGTGGTTATTAGAAGTAACGTTAAGAAAGCCACGTCTAAGAGTATATACAGACGGGAGTTAATTTCAGCTTTCTCAAATCCAGGAAACACTTTATCAAAATCTATATCTCAAAATAATCGTTACACACGAGTACTTTTCTTTTCACTATGAAAATAAATCACGGGAATATTCCAATACAAATAGAATGTTGGCACAGTTGCAGAACAAAGGAAGATGAGGAGTAAAATTATTGAATAAATGCCACCTAGTGACATTCAGAAAACATTGTAATACTCCAACATCTGAGGGAGTCAATGGTCGCTTTTGTAGCTGGTGAGATTAAAGTTAATTTAGAATATACAAAAAACTGGATAAAACAGGATTTTATTCTATTGTATGGAGGTACGAGAAGCTCTATGTTACTAGTAATAGCATTCCGAAGACGAATATGTTGAACTTTTTTTTATTTATGTTATTATGACGGAACAAGCTCGATGCCCACCGGACTAACCTCTGCCTATAACAGATGCATTTCGCCACAAGTCTCGAATGCACTGCGCCAATCACCTTGAGACATAGTTGATAAGTCTCATGTGCCTGTAATTTCACTGGCTCTCAAGGACTGTTGTCGGAACACACCGTTAGATGCTTGGCGACAGATTTTCTACTTGAGGGTGGTAGCTAGCGGGCATTCGCGAAATGGCCTACCAACATGCAGTGAAGCTCAAGCCCGCGGCGGGATTCGAACCATGGACCTGCTGAGCGGCAGTCCATAGCCAATGCCACTGAGGCATTACTGCTTGCATATTGAACTGCTGACGTAGGACCATTGACTGAGGAGCGCCCTGTGCCCTATCTCGAATAGTAGCCAAATCAAACAGAATGGTCGACTCGAAAATTCAGAAACCTATTTAAGGGATAAGAGATGTATAATAGATAGGATAAGGATAGGATAAACATAATTTTGACTTTATAGAACTGTTGTACCACTGCAATATTATAAGCTAGACTAGTAAAGATTCTGACCTTCTAGATTAATGATTGCCTGAATGCAGATCTGGTAATCTATAATCATTTTTTAAAATAGAAAATATAAAACTTTTCAGTTTCTTGCAGATGTTCTTTACAACGAAAAATAAATTTGTTATTAGGAATAATAACAAAAGTCATGACTTTAGGAAGCGGATGTTATTCCATCTTTCTTTGATTCTGTTTCTCTGTTACATTCGAAATTTTTATTAAACTTTCTCAAGGTAAATGAACAACAATTCTTTAATATTGGTGTGTAAAGATTTAATCTAGCCTAGTGTTTGATGGTGTAACTTTTGCTTCCTCAATATCTGGACACTTACCAGAATTTCCGCGACACATCGGTTCACAGCCACAGCCCTTTGTTTTGTTCTTTGTGGTTTCTTGGCCTGCTACGTTAATTACGATATTATGTTTGCGACTCGTAGAGTTATTTGAATTAAAGTTAAACAGATAGGTTCGTCAGTTCAAATTAGCAGTAGTGAAAATTCTAGTACAGTAATATAACAAATATTTTAAAAGTATTTTAAGAAAACATTTAAATTTTAAGCGCACGATCGAGACTAAGCAGAGCTCGTAGAGTCAAGACCTCCTGAGGATGCTTCGTTTAGAAGCGAAACGCGTCGAATACTCTTCCGGTTTGGCTGTGTGGCGTTTGTGACGTCACGTCGTCTTAACAGGTAATTAAGCGGAATTGTCACTTGCTATATATAATTTTTATAAAGATTTTTTAAGTGTTTTATTAAATAGTTAATTAAATGTTTTCTTAAAATACTTTTAAAATATTTGTTATTATTAAAAATGGATTTCCGCAAAGTAACGCCTGAATCTATTCATTATCTAGTACAGTAGGTTTGACGTCATACAGGTGACCGGCCATAAATAGAAAAAATGACAACTTTAAAACTATAAGTTAAATCAGAAAGGAAAATTGTCAATACCCCATTTAGCTGGCTATAGGATGAAAAGATGGCGACTGACATTTAATTTACTTCTTACTTAATGTAACTAAATAGATAACACTTAAAATACCTCATTAATAACAATAGCTCAAAATGAACCACATAAAATAACAATAGTTGAAAACAATGAAGAACAAAATTAGAAACAATATAATTATTGTACTGTTTAAAACAATCAACTGTTCAAAGGAAGCAGAACAACAAAACGATAATACTATTCCGCTACGATACTGACATTATTAGCTTTTTTATGACTATTGTAATTGTGACATCGTGGTTTCACAGAAGATTGGACTGAAAACCGTTACTTTTATTGTAGGTACTTGTTTTGCATGGTGGAAGGGCATTTTGCGAATGCCCGCCTGGCTAGCGACCACCCTCAAGTAGAAAATCTGCCGCCAAGCACCTAACAGTGTGTTCCGGCAGCAGTCCTTGAGAGCCAGTGAAATAACAGGCAAAATGAGACTTAATAGGTAGGTATGTCTCAAGGCGATGGGCGCAGTGCAGTTCGTCACTTGTGATGAAATGCATCTGTTATAGGCAGAGGATACCGCTTAACATCAGGTGGGCCTCGCGCTTGATCCTTCACAATAACATAAAAAAAAAAGAAAAAAAAAGGCACGCTGCACTTAATCATAAATGCGGATGGCAAATTCTTTATCTATAAGACTAATGTATCTGCTCGGCAATTAAAATAAAATAGAAGGTATAGAACGCAAATAGCTAATTAACAAGTGAAACTCGTGGGGCTCTACATACCCCTCCTGAAATTTAATGTAAGTTCCTGACTAAGTATTAACATATCATCAACCCTGAGTTTTAATTAAACAATGAAAATACTCATCAAGACTTGCAGTGGTTGTGGAACAAGTGCTAAATATACGATTAAGGTTAACAAAAAAAAAACCGAACAAGGAATACCTTGCCAAACATATTCTGACCAGACTCGAGTCATCCTAGAAAAAAAAGACAAGATATGTGTACCGGTAGCTGATGGGCGGGTACGTAGAATGTGATGAGAGTGACTTATACTCGAGAGATATGCCAAGACGACGTAGCTTGTGGAAATCCGTGGTCTCTGTCTACCCCTCCAAGACACAGGCGTGACTTTATTTATTTGGTTAAAACTGTCAAAATTATGACAGTACATAAATACATGAAGGTTATACATAATGCTGGAGATTGGGCTTAGAAATTTTAAAGACGTCAAGTTCATTCACCCTGAGTCATGTATTCCATTCCTCTCACACTTGGAGGTTGCGCCTAGAATTCTTTAATAAAGTCATATTATACTCATAGTAATACAAAAATCTATATTAGTTATATAGATTTTTGTATTACTAAACTCTACGTATTTATCCGAATCATAGGATCTAACGTGTTCTAAAGAAAGAGACAGAAAAACGTGTGACGTCATTCAAGGCCTCATTTAATTACTTCAAAGCATCGTTTGCATTTTTATCTCTAGTCTTATGTAAACTCTTCTTGATACATAAAAAAAACCTAGCCTATCATCAAAAAAAAATTAGGTAACATTTACCTTGCCGTTATCAGACGTCATGAAAAATTTAAAATTAAGAATATTTTAAGTTGGCATGCATAGGTTATTTTTTTATTGATTTTCCGGCGGTACGTCTTTATTTACAAAATACTACGAACTATATACAACACTACAGCTACAATGAAATCATTGAGATAACAAATACAAAAGACAAACAGTGCAGTGCACAAGTTATGAAGCAGTGATGGCTTAGTGGCATTGGCTAGGGACTGCTGCGCAGCAGGTTCATGGTTCGAATCCCGCCGTGGTTGAGCTTCACCGCATTGTGGAAGGGCATTTTGCGAGTGCCGGCCTGGCTAGCAACCACCCTCAAGTAGAAAATCTGCCGCCAATCTCCTAACGGTGTGTTCCGTCAGCTGTCCTTGAGAGCCAGTGAAATTACAGGCTCATGAGTCTTAACAACTATGTCTCAAAATGACAGACGCAGTGCAATTCATGATTTGTGATGAAATGCATCTGTTATAGGCAGAGTTACGCTGAACATCAGGTGGGGCCTCGAGCATGTTCCGTCATAATAACATAAAAAAAAGACTAAAAGGCAGCCCAAATGTTCCAGCCAACTCCAGTTGTCAACGTGCCCAGCATGCTGGCAGCATTGTCCCGTTGAATTGCAATGCTTATTCGTTGAAAAACAAGTGCCAGCATAGGTTGAATATGTAGTTGTTGTGGCCATTACATCCAAGTCAAGATGGAACCAAAATGTAAATTTAATTTGAAACATTAAAATATCAGAACCAAGTTGGTATAACCTAAATTAACGGGTAATTTAATAGATAACCGAGACGAAATGGAAAACAATAAAACAGTTTAACCACAAAAAGTGGAGAATTATCTACGGGTCAGCAAATGGTCAAATGTCTGACCCATATACTACTAAATAATAGTTTTATTATTTAAAGCACAACAAGTTGGTATCAGTCCATGCATTTTTGTAGATTATCACGTGAGTGTAGTGAAACCTCGTCTCTTTATCACAACAAATTATTCTATTATACCTTATATATTTATTATATTACACCGCTGAAAATATTGTTTTATGTTAGGAAACGAATAAGAGGGTTAAAAAGTGGCTGAAACTATGTATGAAAGTTCTGTTTTTGAAGTCATTATTTATAGCTAACAGGCTAGCCTTTGATTGTCTCATCTGATGGTAAGTGATCAAGGTACTATACAGAAGATAAGTCAGGCTAACCTAGATTTACTGGCTCTCAAGGACAGCTACCAGAATACACCGTTAGGTGCTTGGCGTCAAGTTTCTACTTGAGGGTGGTAGCTAGCTAGGCGGGCATTCGCAAAATGTCCTACCATAATGCAAAATATCAGCATCAGGTAATTACCAATTAACCTAACCAAACCTAGAATTACTGGCTCTCAAGGACAGCTGCCATAACACACCGTTAGGAGCTTGGCGTCAAGTTTCTACTTGAAGGTGGTAGCTAGCTAGGTGTGCATTCGCAAAATGTCCTACCATAATGCAAAATATCAGCATCAGGTAATTACCAATTACTAAGATGTACCAGTTCGATATGTCCAAATCGCGACAGCTAACGACTTACCGATATCGAGAAATCTTTTTGAGAATAGGCCCAAGTGCTAATAAGAACATGAAAGAGATGGGCTGATGCCCATGAAACGTTTTAACGTGTCTAAGTACCCTTAACCTAGATAAATGTCTAATATGAATTTCTTAAATTACAAAAGTAAAACAGTTTCAACATCTATATCATTTACAATACCACTGTTTCTACAATTAAATATCTACCTATCATTATAAAATTTTATGAGAGTGTTAATGGATTTAATTAAATTAATCCACACCTTTATAGTTTTGACATTTTATGGACTACCAGATAAATTAAAACAGTTAAAAAGTATAATGTTTTTGGAGCTGCGACAGAACACAACACTCGAGCTCGAAGGCAAACTTGACCGTTTATATCTCTCACAGATGACCCATAAAAAATAAGCGGCAGTTAGCGACGCCTATCAAAAAAGTAGTGATAAAAATTTTAAAGGTTTACCTTCCGTGGGTCGCGTTCTTATAAGAATAGTGTCTACCAACAAAAGCATTGTAAAGAAGATGTAGCATTAGTCTTTGTCCAACCCCCAGCACGTGTGACTACAGCCGAAAAATCCGACCTTTTGAACACCATTATTTGCATACCAACTGGTTCCTATACGATATTAATCAATGGTTTTATTAGTGAACATCAAAGAGTACACACAATGCTAAGATCTCTTATAAGGTCCCTCAATACTATTGTTACTTTTGTCGGAGGTTGATTTATGAGCGGCCACTGTTGTTGGACCACTGGGTATTGTGTTGTCAGTTTTTGTTTGGGCCTCGCCGACATTGTGTGCTACCCCTTCGTCCATCTCGGAGCCTTTATGCTGGGACTCACTTTGATGCTTAGAACGATCGTACAATGCCCCGAGAGACTGTGACTCACTACAGATTTGTAGGTATTAGCATGTATTAAAGTTCTTGTGCAAGGACCGTTTAGCAAGGTCAAAGGTTTTATACACTTAAAAGATGGCCGGACTTCTGAGGAATATGATTTTAAGATTAATAATGCTTTATTTAAACTTCACATTGTACAAAACTGTAACTGTAATTTATCAATCGACTCAGCTGTTAGCATCAGCACTTAGACTGACAAGTTAAAGTTGTTACTTTAGTGGGGGGATTGTTTATTTTTTTACACTAATGCCAAAACTCATGGGGTATCATTAAAGAGTTTTATATAAATACGATTAGATATAATTCCAATCTTCCCACAATTATAATCTCAGGAATCTCATTTTCCTTAGACACCGTGTCAAAACATATTGCGGTTCTCGTCTGGCAACCCTTTGTCCTCCACCATTGAGTCCTTGACCGTCCATTGTGGAATACAAAAGCGCGGCTGCGATTGAGCCCAGCTTGTAATTTCCACGCTTGGCTCCACACATTCACGCGCATATCCACTCGCTTCCAAATCATTACGTACCTTACTTTTGTGTTTGCCCTCATCTTTATAACTAACCAATACATCATTGTGCGCATCTTATTCATCAACATTCTCAGCTCCCGTACCTTCTTTATTGGCTTTAGCTTAGATTTTTTTACTGTTGTAATACTTGTAATGTTTACGTCATCAATACTAATGATTGCAACCGGTAGCACAATAGTTATTGTTACTTTTTTAGAATCTACATCGTCATTATATTTAGTTGGCGTTTTATTACTATAGTTTATAACAATAAAATCTTATTGGAAGTTGAATCTGTTTTGTGGAGAGTTATGTCGTTTTTAGTGTCTAATAAATACGTTGATAAGATAAACAGTACCGATCGATTATGCGCTAATTAATTATTTATAGTATTCATGAATATGTTAAGCGCAAAGAATAAATTGATCTATCTTCTGAGAATTTGAATCTGCAATTCAAAATTACAACTTTGACAATACATTTTTGTAGCTATTATGGTATGCAAAAAAAAATGTGTCTCTATAATGTTTTGGAAGAGATATTCTTCACACACAGTTTTATTCATAGCCAAAATTGAAGACATAAAAGTTTTCATTATAATCTCAAAGATAGCAAGTACGGTCGATTGAGCACTATGGCAGTGGAGTGTGCATCTCTATCTTAAAATGTAAAGGAGCTTGTAGACTATAAAATTTTAGTACAGTAGAATATTTTACTACATCTATATGCAGATTAAGTTGACGATATTTCGCCATCTTGTATTTGTTTTTTAGTTTACATGACACATAATTACCATAGATTTTGCTATGCAAGAATCCAATGTTATCTAAACTGACGCCTCTAAAATCTAAAATAATATTGTAAAACACATATATATAATGCAGAGCCGCGTATCTGTCATTTCACACATACTTATTAACATTTTCCAGCGGAACTTACTTAATACGTCTGGATAAGCATGGGTATCGATGACTTATTTCACGACCTGAAAAATCTATGCAACGAATTTAATCAATCATGAAGTCGTAACGGAGTGAAAATCGGGTGCGAGTACATATACACAAATACATGCATTTATAATATTTATAATAGACTATAGATGCAGGCGAAGTGACACGTGGTAATTAATAGATAAAACTATATGTCTTCAACCTTTTTAATGCTAATGATTACAATACCCCGATTGTATCTCTGTCAGATTGTGTCACTAAAATGAAATATATATTATTTCATAATATGATGGGTAAGTAGATACCTTTAGATCTGCTAAATAAAGCAATTTTCATTAAATCCCACGCCATGTTGTAAAGATAATTTGAGAGACATTAATTACAGTATTATCTTGTTTCAAGACTAGTTATTTAACGAAATACCAATATTTTATGGACACTAAAATTAACCTGGTCAATTAATACTGCCTATGTTAACTTTATATGCATAAGCTATATTAAGAATTGGTGCCTGTAAATCATTAAATTTACAGTGTAATTAATAAAATTTTATAAGTAACTGAAATAGTTTTTTTTTATTGGTTACATACTTGTAATAAATAGTGCATCTAAAATATTATTATATTATTATATACCTAATCATGCTTTTCACTTATATATTTGTAACCTGGAAGAGTACATTACATAATAAATAAAATGTAATTTTGATTTAATAAAAAAAATTTGACGCTTTCAATCAAACGTGTTATCGTTTTAATGATATTAAAAAGCTACAAAAGGTACTAGATAATATGAAGGTTTTTTAATATAATCTAAAACGCAGCGTGTATCTCCTATTGAACAGTCTCCTCGAAATTCTAAATCTGTACACAATCCAGTCATAAAATATGGCTCCAACAATAAAACAGAAGTGCTCCGTTCTACTTCAACACTGATGTTACTATATATTCTTAGATGGATGGACTTTATGACTATGTGCACTGTTTAATTTCTTTTAAAACTGCGGATTATCTTTATTGTTTTTGTTGGCTCTTATTGCGCAGATCTTATAGGTAATGTACATTATTTTTGATTCGTGTAAGCTTACGGGTTTGCCTTGAGGCTAAATAAAATATTATTTGACGTTATTTTAAGAAATTTAACTTTTTCATTAGTAAAGCTAATACAAATTAGTTGCCTCAAAACGAAGTAAAATAACATCCAGGAAAAAAAACTTTTTGCACATTTATGAATAATATTATTTAATATAAATTGAACTTGTAAAATTTAAGTTGTTATTTAAAGAACGAGATGTATCTCATAAATTTGATATTAAAACGGAGTTCATTAAAATTATTTACGACCGTTTAAAAAAGACAATGACTGCAAAATTTAACACAACACAAAATTTTAACGACGCCACAGAGACAATTGAGCTACTAATCATAATTTTAAAGGTGATCAAGAATTCCGAGATATAAATGAAAATACTACAAAGCTATATTCAAAACTTCAACAACAAAACGTCGTATGTAGCAGGCAGTCTGAAACGTATAAATCAGAAGAACAATGTCGTTTAGACGAAAATTACCCCTTTATTATTGTTTTTTATGAATTATCGCCTACATCTGATCTCTTTTTCCTTTGAGACGGCACCGGTAGCATCCATCATGGTGTTATTGTTTGAGCATTTGGTATGCGAGAAAGAGAAAGAGAACACATTAGTCATGGTTCTTCGTTTTGTTTCATGAGAATAGGTCGTTTGTGCGGATTAAGACCTTCGGATGTTGAAAGACGTTCGTGATGATGGATTTTGGGAACGGTTAAAACATAAATGTGTATGCTATGGAACATATATTTAATTTTACTTTAGCGTTCTTAACGAAAAAATATTAATACAATCTATGCATGCCTTATTTCATTACATGTGATGGCATATACCAAAAAGTAGTATTTAACCGTTCAAATACTTGCCAGTTTTGTTAAGTACAGGTGAATAGGACTAGCACATTCTTTTCTAATAAATGGCTATTAGCAAATCAGTCTCATTTCATCTTTAGAATGGATTGCCAGTTGGTATTATACAATCATAAAAGAATATTCAATGACCAAATCAAAAGGCTCACGAGCATATGAAAATATATACTAAATATAACAAATTCAATTAGCAAGATCATAATTTTGAATGTTCGCTTCAACACGAAGATAGTATATTATGTAACTACAATTACCTACTTAGCCAATCAAACCATAATTTCAACAGTGTTTTCAGACACTGTACATGTTAGACGTATTACAAAACAGTTTCGTAAGCAATAAAATAATGTTAATAGCCGTAAAAGTGGTAGTTAACGCGAAACTAATTAAAGCCAACCCTACATTATCATCCATTAACAATAATGGTCGTGAAACAGTAATAAACTATGAAAATCTTAACGCGCCACATGAATGAACGTTATTCGTATAATATTCGCGTCCACTACTAAAATAAACCAAAAGCCGAACGGAAACGGCCGCTATATTATTAGACACGACAATTCTATTATTTTTATTCGTAACACATCTCTGAGGTTTGTCCATAAATCTGTGATGGCTGTTCTACCTTCAGTATAGATGCAATTCCTGGAATACGATGTAGTGGCTTGTTTGTTCACACCCTTCTGAAATACAACGTAATGAGATGGTATTATTAGGAGTATAATACGTAACAAATTCAAATGTTTCTCTTGAGTTCAAATCTCTAACTGTAGCATTTACATCATTTAATTACGTTGCTATGAAGCCGTTATTACATTTAAAAACACAATCTTTGACATTAAAAATTAATTTATCTCTTAATATAATTTATATAGTATAGCTGAGCAGATGTTCGGATTTATATTTCAGTGGTCAACCGCTATCATGACTGGACGCATCTTTCATCGGTCCACATTCCCATTATTTATAAGAAACACCATTCTGTTCATTGTTTCATAATAAAACATTAATTTTGTCAACGGCCTCCACGGCCGAGCGCGCCGTGACAATATTAGAACTTCCGTTCTCTATATTACAACAGATATCTTTGAGATAGAATAAATCAAATTCACCAGCAATCGCAACGACGTCAGTTTTAAAATCAGACAGGAAATCACCAACGCAAATGTCGTATTTAATTAATCTTTAGACACACATGCAAATCTGGTCCGATCGCACAAAAACAAAAAGCCCTTCAGAAACGAGGGTCTCGAACAAAAAACAAGAATACACGTGCAACTAAAATGGAAGCAAAAAAGGTCAACAATATGCCTAATCTACAATCCATGTCACAGGCTAAAGGTTATGGAAGGTTGTACAAAAAATCAACACAAATGCGCTGTGTTCCAGAGAAATCGACCGTAAATCCTTTTTGATTCGACGAAGAATATGTTTTACAATCCCCCATTTAAAGCTCAAATTAATTTCGTCGAATGGAAACAGATCTGAGAGCGGCATTGTTCGTACCTTAGGGAGTAGTGACAACAGATTTTTGTCTTTTTTCTCATTTCACATGTGGCATCGCAATCCTGGACGATATGTGACACATGTGTCGGTTTTGGGTTACTCCACAATAATGACTGCTTCTTCAAAGTTTCTCATATCTTCAGCCATTACATTTAAGCTTATACAAATTTTTGTTCGGTGTCATTGCTCCTTTGATGTTCACCTTCGAGCTTTTTAGTGGAACGTGATATCTTTTCCAAAACAGGTGAGTTCCATTCCTGTTTTCCGCATTAATTGAGACAGGTATCCCGAAATATCTTTATGCGTCACTGGATATAGCATTATCACCCTATAGTTTTACGACGAACGAAACAAAACCTATAAATCTCCCTGGCACTGCATCTGAATAAGTAACTTTAAACCGTAACGCTACTGAAACGTATCTGGCCAATAAATTGAGTTCAGCCATAAATAGAACTATAAAAATTATTTTACGATATATGAGTGCGATGTATGTACATTAAGACAATGTTACTGGTTACGTTTTACAATGGATACATTATGGGCTAATTGATTCGGCCACAATGGGCTTTATGCGGCCGCTCGATGCTACAAAGATGTTATTGTCTATGGACGGCAGACGTCTGGTAACACTTGACCAAAGACAAAATGGCTTTGTAATGTTTGGATGCGAGGCGCCATCGGTAATCCAATATGGATTCTAATTAATAGCGTCTGATTGTAACGATATCATGCGAGTTCTTAACTTGTTTGAAGACAGAACCGGTTTTGTCTCAACTAAGATTTCGTTAAAATTTGCAAATGAGATTAATTATTTATACCATAGGTACTTACTTTGCGTAGCCAGTATTAATTCAAAAACATGATTTATACTGCAGAATTCTAACGTCATCGATTTCATATATCATCACGCCTTGATATCCCCAGAAGTGGTGTTCAAATTTTAAACTTACGTTCTGCTTAATTATGTTTAAGTCCCGTACCATACAGATGGCTCTATGTCTATTATAAAACCAAAATTTCAGATTTTTGGCTGCTAGCGCTATTTTATTTTATGAGGCAGTGATAGCCGAGCAGGTCCATGGTTCGATCCCTACCGCTGGCTTGATCTTCAACGCATGGTGGAAGAGTATATTGCAAATGCTCGCCTAGTTAGCTACCATCCTCACGTAAAAAATCTGTCGTCAAGTACCTAGCAGTGTGTTCCGACAACAATTTTTAAAAGCCTATAAAATTACAGGCGCGTGAAACTTAACAACTGTATACTTCAGGGTGCAACGGGTGCAGTGTAGTTCATAATTTGTGCTTAAAGAATTCATTACAGGCAGAGGTTACCGCTCGTATTCAGATGGGTCTCGAGCTTGTTCCATCACAATTACATTAAAAAAAAACAATAAAAGCCAACAACCTTCCAAAGAGTTTTCAAAGAGATGCTTTCTGGCACTCGACCAGAAAGGCCATAATATTTTATTCACACGATGTTATTGTTAAGTAACTTCTCTTTATTATAATTTTTTTTTTTGAATCGCTCGTAGCGTAGCTTACTTACCCAGTCTTTCTTAACTTGTTTTAGTTAATCGGTTAATCAGCTAAGTTAAGCAACGGCCGCTGCGGTCATGACTTGGATGGGTGACCAGGAGACTAGTGACATAATGTCAGATACGCTAAGTAGGAATACAACTGAGCGCTTCCGTGCTTCGGAAGGCACAATAAGCTGTCGGTCCCAGTTGTTGTCTTAGGAAGGCAGTCGTTGTAGCATGGTGGTAGAGCATTTTGCGAATGCCCGCCGTAACCAACCTCTGTAGAAAATCTGTCGTAAAGCACCTAACGGTGTGTTCCGGTGGCTATCTAATCTATAGAGCCAGTATATAATCTATAAAAAAAACCACTAACCTTAATAGACAGATATTTTTAGGTATTGACATTACCTGAAACAAAATAATACATTTTTTCATGAATAAATTTAAAGCATTTTTCATTGAAGTCAATCTCATCTGTAAATCAATGAGATAAAAAGTGTGAATAGACTATACTTAGAATTACTGGCTTTGAAACACAGCTTCAAAACTACCCTTAAAATGCTCATCAAACCTAAATATGAAAGCATTTTCTTTAGGTCAGTATCCTTTTTAATATTTACAATACACTGTATTGCACTGATTTAATTTTGAAATTCTATCTGTACCCGAATCGCACAATAAGCAATCGACAAATAAATCAGAAGACAAATCACCCACATAGTGAGGTAACGCAAAAAGTTGCAAAAACTTTTATTAGGTAACACGATATTTTCCATCGAACCCCAGATGTGTTAATGCACTGCATGTGTTTGAATGTTCGTTTATCTTCTACAATGTAGAGTGCAAGTTACCGTTATGGGATCATCTTTGTATTTATAGAAATCCCTTTTGTTCTCGATGTGGATTTGGTTTCGATTGTAGACATACCCGGTAATTCCTTTCATTGAATAATTTGTGTAAAATGTTAAAATACGGATTAAAGACTTATCAGAAATGAGTAACTGATGCCTCTTTCGCATCATCATCATCTTCCAAACCTGGTTTTACTCTTAGGTGGGTTTGTTACAATATTTCCTTCGCTAACCAATATTCAGATTTTCCCGCGACCCTTCATCCGGGACATGCTTTTCCAACCGACCTATCGTAGTGAGTGAGTCATATGATAGCTCAAATTAATTCCTTCGCTTCTTTCGTTTAACCGTCTGAAAGAACTTGCGGATTCGAATCCCGTAGACAAAATTTTCCTTTCATTGGAAAGTTAGCTTATTCGCTTTGCAGGCGTTAATGCAAAAATTACAATGCAGATTTTGTTTTGACTTCGGTTTTACCACCGGCTACGTACCTGAAGAGAATAGAGTAGAATAAAAATTTTGTCACAGAAAATATAACATAATATATAAAATTTAACGTGACGAATTAGAGGTATAATGTCCAAATACATTTGGGTAAGTGGTCTAATTTCCTGCCACATATCGATTCCAACTCAGAATAATGCTAGTTGTAATCAACTCTCCTAAATATCTCCTTAGAAATGTTCTTGTAACATACTCAAGATGGTCATGATGGTAAGGACTCTTCTCAACTAATGTGCAGTGACACTATACACTTATCCATGTTCGTTGTGTTTCTTCAGTGCTGATTAAAGCAGCAGGCCTTTGACCATACTCTCAGGGAGTTGCTACTAAATGGTGGACGAAGGTGTAAACAAGTCAATCCTAGAAGAGGAACAGGCTATAATGGACAGCCACTGAAACATACTATTAGGTGTTTGACAACAGATTTTGAGTATAGTGGCAAGCAAGGCAAGCATACGCGAAATGCCCTGGCTTACGACTTGAAGCTCAAGTCAGCAGCAACAATATATAGCTGTCATAGCCATTGCATCTGGGCCAAGATAGATTTAAAAGCAAAGAATGGACAGTCTTTGAGTTTGGAATCGGGAATAGTACCTACGGCATTCTTCCATGTTAATAAAAATAAATAAGAAACTCTTACAGACAGATAAAACGATGTATATTTGTTGAGGCAAGAGGCTAAATGAACATTTGAGCGTGTTGCTTGCTTGTCTCTTCACTACAATGCTCCATCAAAAGTATCATAGTCACATACAATGTAAGTAGATGCATATTTTATGGAGAAAGTGTTACACAATTTAATTCATCCGTCAGGCAGTCAGGACTAGTGATGAAATAACAATATTCTCATACTACGGCAGTCACAAACCCATGTGAAAAGAAAGAAAGAATATACTTACATGCATTTAAATTTGAACTAACTCAAGATGTCAATAATCAAGGCAATCAACTACGCAGCAAGAAATTCCAAACAATAGTTGAAACTAATGTAAAATGATGCGATTCAGATGGTTTGGAATCTGGCGGGGCCATTAAATTAAATCTGTCAGTAAAGTTCTTAACTTGAGACAAAGCCAGACCAGGAAGTGATCATCAATTTTATGGCTTTGAAGTGGTTCGAATGACCGAAGGATCCTGAGGGTGAGTGTGAGTCGATTAGAGCAAGCCTGAAATCTTCGTAGATTAGTAGCCCTTGGACTTCAGTATCTGTAGATATTTACTCAAAGACAAGAAAGAAGAAAGATATGGGGTATTTCTGACAAAGACATTTCGTGAGGATATTTTTTGTAATTTCATGAAAACTGGATTTAGCTAGCGAGGTGGGCATTCCCGAAATGCCCTGCAACCATGCTATAACGACTGCCATCCTAATACAACCACCGGGAACGATAGCATAAAGTACTGGACGTACTGGAAGCGCTCAGTAGCAATGCGACTAGCGGTCACCCATCCAAGTCATGGCCGCAGGCCGCAGCGGACGTTGTTTAACTTAGTTAATGGGTTTTTTTTATGTAATTGTGACGGAACAAGCACGAGGCCCACGTCATGTTAAGCGGTATCATCTGCCTATATATAACAGATGCGTTTCATCGCAAGTGACGAACTACACTGCGCCAATCACCTTGAGACAAATTTGTTAAAACTCATTTTGCCTGTAATTTCACTGGCTCTCAAGGACTGCTGCTGGAACACACCGTTAGGTGCTTAGCGACAGATTTTCTACTTGAGGGAGGTCGCTAGCCAGGCGGGCACTCGCAAAATGCCTGTCCACCATGCGGTGAAGCTCAAGCCCGCGGCGGGATTCGAACCATGGACCTGCTGCAAAGCCACTGAGCCATCACTGCTTCAAAATTTTATGAGGTTATAAACGATTACTAAAGCATCGCCTTCGCATCCACATTGTCGCGGAAGATAACGGACAGCCAAAATATAGCTCTGATAAAACGCATTAAGTAATACGCTGACACAGTAATGTACGATCAAAAACATAAAGCAAAGAAAAGAAGCTCGGATTCGCGTGACTTCCGAAATTTTATCCGACAACACACGAAAGGATGCAACGACAAGATTCACATTTGGCCGTCATCGGGCGGAAGTCCCGTCTTGATTATTATTATAACATCTTTTTCCATAAATTTAGACTATCGCTTTTATATTCATAATAAAGTATTTTATGAGTTTATGTATCGAACGGTGCAGGATGCGCATGAACGTCTTCGGACTTTATAGAACAATGTGTTTTCTTTCATATCAAGTTTGTCGTAAATTTTTATTCCTTTTATAATCCATTCATGGTGTTCATTCATGTACAGGAATAGAATGTTTTAGGACAAGTACTCGTTGTTGACCAGCGCAGGTGGCTGTTTTATAATTGTGACGCAATTGTGGTTTTCTAATAGATTTTGAATGACGCGTAATACATTTTTACATCAAAAATAAACATTTTTACATGATAAAATCACAAATATACGATAGGAAAAAATATTCTCTTGTTGTAAGTCGTAACAGGCGACAATGGAAATAAAAGTGCCTATTGACCAGCTTCAAAGTCCCGTTAATAGGGTTGGGGTGTAGCTGCAAGGTTTGCGTCACAAAGTCGGCAGGCCAGAGTCTAAACTTTTTCTCATTATGTCCTTGTGTTATCCTTAGTAGTACTGTACTGTATAAGCCAGATTGTCTACTGCTGAAAACAGCCTCCTCTATAACACGGTATTTGCCGAATCTCCATGCTTGGCAGGCGTTTTGGGGATCGCAGAGTAAGATATAGAGTAAGATCGTATCTAACGACACCGACGGGAAGAGATGGGGATGACATTTTAGACCGACACCCCACGGGTTTTTCTACTGAGTATTAACGGCGATAAATTAATTATATGTTCGCGTGTTGTCCCTTTTATTGTTGGAGAGATATGTTAAACCAACCCCGCATGGGTAGGATAAGAGTATAAATATGATGTGCCAGTGTATACATAGTTACTAAATAATACTCTTTATCAAATGTTCCCTTGTTTTCACAGCGTTCTTCACTTCCTATCCTAAATCAATCTAATAGCAATACGATAGCAATATGTCAATCCAGTCCCGATCATTCAGACGTTTTTGAAAATAAACAGACGTCTCTGAACCTTGCATGTTTATTTTCAACGTCACCTGCATTGTGTATGTAAATTATTGGAAAATCACATTTATCTTTGTTAGTTTGAACACTGACTGGAAAGACATTCGAGGAAGAAAAATAAGGAATTTGTTTAAGAACGCCGAAATAAGGTATTATTTAAGGTTTGACGGGTGTGAAGTGAAAACATAGATTTTTTGGATATGGAAACGAAAAGAAGTGCTAACTCAAACGCAGGAAAAATTCGATCGTCCAGCTCCCTATTCCACAGCTTAACTGGTAATGCGACATAACGTTAGTCCGGGGTTGTAGTTCATCCTACAGAAATAAAGATTCGTAATAAATGGATTCGGCAGTACCTAGTAGGTACAGTAATAGATAGTATCCCGTGTGGTACCGAGTTAGGATGCAAAGACAAATATATTCCAGTGGGAGTCGTGAGAAGTGGCTAAAGGAAAAATATAAGAAAGTGAGAAGTAGCTCATTCTGAAGCCTCCATTCGAATTTCAAAGGGAAGATCATTGTTTTTGTCGTTCTTTTTTAATTTATTCCTGGTAGGTTAGGCTTTGACCAGTTTCACCTGATAGATATTAAGTGATGATGTGGTCGAAGATGTTGTTCAGGCTAACCTAGAAGTACTGGCTCTTAAGGACAGCTGCCGGACACTGTTAGATGCTTGGCGATAGATTTTTTACTTGAGGTTGGTAGCTAGCCAGGCGGGCATTCGCAAAATGCCCTACCACCATGCTATAACGAGTGCAATCCTTAGACAACAACCGGAACCGACAGCTTAATGTGCCCTCCGAAGCACGGAAGCGCTCAGTAGTAATGTCACTAGCGGTCACCCATCCAACTCATGGCGGGCGACGTTGCTTAACCCATTGGCATCGGCGATAATGATAACAATAGAATTTCATTCATAACTAGGACGTAGTGGTCCTGACGATGCCAACTTATAAACTTTGCTGATCGGTTAAGACCAGTAGGTTTTTTAATAATATTAATTACGATTTGAATGAGACAATAGGGCCCCCGGGTCTGTTCCACTCCTAGCAGTTACAACAGTAGAACAATTCGATGGTCAAAAGTGTTAATCGAGTTTCCAACTTTATACTTAAAGTATTTGTCTCTGTAATAGATTCTTTTAGTAATATTAGAAGTACAGGTACCCTATACGTGCCATCACCTCACACACTCGGATCGAAATAAAGAGCTTCCTGTACATTTGTGCCAAAGGAAATGCCTATTGTGGCTCTTACAATAAACACGACTACACGTGCTCCGATTACGTGGTGCTGTGTGTGAGAAAGGATTTTAATGGTATTGTAAGGCGATGGGGAGATTTGGATATGGAATTATGATTTTGAATTGTCTACTTTGGTTGCCTGGGCTTGCTGGGCTACATTGTCTCTTCGTAGCTTCTTGCTACGAATAAGAAAAACTCGTAACTACACTGTCCTTTTAGAGCGCTCGTAGCGTCGCTTGAAGTGCTTATGGCGCAGTTTGTATGTACTGTATCAGCCGGATCGTCCACTGTTGAACACAGCCTCCCCTATTAAGGGGGTATTTGCCATAATCCCCACGCTTGGCAGGCGGTTTGGGGATCGCAGTGTAAGATGGCAGTTCTAAAAAAGGCGCTGCTGCCCACCTTCCAGTATTTTTCCCTTAGTCGCCTCTTACGACACCCACGATATGATATGGGGAGGTGCAAATCTAACCCGGCACCCCACGGGCAGTTTGTATAGTCTTTCTTAACCGATTCAAACAATAAAAGCAATGTCCGCTGCAGTCATCACATGGATGGGTGACCGTTAAAGCATGGTAGTAGGGTATTATGCGAATGCTCACCTGTCTAGCTAGCACCTCCAAGTTGAAAATCTGTCGCCAAGCAATTTAAGGTACATTCCGATATATGTCCATGAGAGCCATAATTTTAGTTTAAGCCTGTTTACACCATAAACCACGTCATCACTTCAAGTGAGAATATGGTCACTATCTTGACCAAACCAAAATATCGTTGACTTTAAGTAATATCAAAATTATATAACTGTAGTACTGTAACAGCCGGATGGTCCACTGCTGAACACAGCTTCCCCCATTAAGGGGGATTTGCCATATACCTCACGCTTGCCAGGCGTCTTGGGGATCTCAGTTCACGATATCGGCCAAGATACCTTCCAGTATTTTACCTTTAGTCGCCTCTTACGACACCGCTGGTAGCAATGGGAGGGTGACATTCAGCCCAGCACCCCATGGGTAAATGGTGAATATAATATAAATTATATATCACTCATGTTTATTTAGATAATAAAATCAGCAAGACTTCACCTTGCCCAGTGGTTCTGACACCCAAAATAACTGGACCAAACTGCATCGAATTTTCAATATATCCCAACCAATAAATCTAAATTAGAAATATCTGACCTCAAAAGTAATTAGAAGAACAAGAATGCATAATATTATCTGGTAGGCATCTCCTCACAATCCGGTTATGACTGGTTCGCTAAGCGGATTCCCACGGTACTTGCTAGCTCTCACTGTTGATTTTTATTATAGCTACGGTAGCTTAACGTATAGTAACTGCTGTTTTATCTGTGGCAGGAAAAAGCTGGACTGGAAAGTGACGTTGGAGTATTTTCTTTGACAGATTTCTGATTTTACTCGTATAAGCAATAAATGTAGCGTAGAATTTTTAAATGAGGTGATTGTTTTTTATTGTTTATAAGAGTGTTTCTTTTTCTTTTTTATCATGCTGTGCATTAATGGCTTGATGGATTATATTTGAAGTTTTCTTATTTTTTTCTTTATCCTAGCGCATCATAGACTATGATAACAATAGAATTATAAAAATGTCTGAAGAATAATTAAATGAAGGCAAACATTATACATACGTTTAGCTTGGTAAATTAAAAATAACTTTTCTTATTTAGTTTTGACTTTTTCTGCATTATTGTTTCATATAACAGCTTTAATACTGGCTTAGTGTCATCTTGATAATAATAAATAGTTTTAATTTTTTTAAAGAACAAATTAATTTTTATTTTAGATTTTTAAAACTAAAAATTTTCAGAAAAACATAAAAATATGAAAAACTATCTAGTGACAATAACGCTTAATTTTCCTGCTAAGCCGACGTGACATAAAAGCGTCGCAGCCAAACCGGAAGAATTTTTGACACATTTCGATTCTACACATAGCATCCTCAGAAGGTCTTAACTCATTGAGTGCACGATGGCGTAAAATATTTTTTTTTTATATATGTTATTAATAAATTTACACTGAAACGCGGGGAATATGGCAAAGATCCCCTTAATAGGGAAGGCTGTGTTCAGCAGTGACAATTCGGCTGATACAGTACTGTTATATTCAATATGGTATTTAGGTATTACTAACACAAGTTAGATATGTATTTAATATATATTATGAACAAACACATAAAGAGTATCAGGTAATAAATGGGGAGTTTCTAAAAAAAATGGTGTTTAGACATTATTTTTGTACCTCTTTCTCGTCGAGATTATATTTTTATTATTTTTCATTCTTAGTAGATCCCCATTTCAGATCTAACTACCGTACGACAAAAGTTCTTCAAACTCGTACAAAAGAACTTCCTGTAGTCCTTAACATTCAGATCACCGCCTTCAATGATTGTCCAATAATTGCACAATAAAACACGTGCTAAGCAAACAGAAGGGTAGCCAACAATAGGACTACAAAAGGTACCAAGAAGGATTTCTTTTTGTTGGTAACGACTCAAGGGATGTACGAAACAGCCATTTGTCAAACTTTCCAAAGCGAAAGTACGATTCGAATAAGAATTATATATGATAATTATATTGACACAAATTAAACAATATTTCTAAATACATGACAAGTAATTTTTTGTGTCTATGGATAAAAAAATGTGCTGTTGCTTCTTTCTGTAGAAACCACGAATAAAAAAAAAGAACCGGCGGTATACCTTTATAAACAAATTACAACGAACTGAAGAACTAAATACATCTCCACAGCTACTACAATGAAAGGCATTAGACAACTTACAAGTCATTGCAGATTTACAAGCAGTCCAAACGCTCCAGCCCACTACCAGTTGGCAGCGTGCCCAGCATGCTGGCAGCATTGCCTCATTGAATTGTGAAAAATAAAATGCTAAAAAGCCCTATTGAATATGAACATATTTTAATGTGGCTTAAAAAGTCGCTGACTCTAAAATATATTTTTTTAAATTGTCTATTCGTTTTAACTTTAAGTATTTCTGTTAAATTTTGATTTAATAAAGTTTATATAATATGTAATGAAATCATAAACATAATTATCATGTTTATCGAGACTCTATTACTTGATGTGTCATAAGACTAAAGTGAAACAGAAACCGACTGAAAAATCACTTAAAATCGTTTGAATCTTAAGTCAATAGCAAAGAAATTTTCATTTATTGTTTTTATTGCTGATGCTAGCCTTTGACCGCTATCTCACCTCATGATATGTGCTGATGAGGTCCAGCATGTTTTTCAGGATTACATAGAATTAATTACTCTCACAGACAGCCTTCACACACTTAGGTGCTTGGCAACAGATTTTCCACTGGAGGGTGGCAGCAGGCGGCCATTCGCAAAATGCATTACTATTATGCAATAATGCCTGCTATCTTAAGTCAACAATCGGAACCTACGACGGCTTAACGTTGGCCCTTCAGGTACGGAAGAGCTCAGTTGTAAAAACCACTAACGGTCACACATCCAAGTAATGACCGCAGCGGGCGTTGCTTAACTTAGTCAACTGTTTGGCAAGCGTTTCAAAATAAGCTAATTAAAAGATGGAACTATACAATATGCATTATAGGTATTCGTAAATAGGAACCAATACTAAACCGAAAATAAATTTATAGGTCATGTTATACTTATTCGACTCTGCATAGTTATTTCCAACAGTCGTTCTAATCATGTTTTTGATAGCTTTTATTCATCACTTGCACCAAATCTGGAAAGTTCTTTGTCCTCTTCTAAGGTTATTGCATGAAAGGAACGGAAGAGTGTTGTCTACAGAAGTCGACAAATTAAAGGGTTCGCATCGAGAGGGTCCTATCCATTGTTGACACAATGAAGTTTATTTAGCATAAAAATCTTTCGTTGTACAACTTTTTAGGGGCGCTAATTTGTTTTGAAATTCTGATTCTGCTTGTGAATAAATGTATCTACTGAATTGTTTGAGGCGATGAACCATCTAAATTGTGTTTAAGGTTGGTTGACAGCAAAATTTTATATTAATAAAATCTGTGCCAAGCTTGGAATATGATGAAGTCTTCTAGCTAAACTTACATGAATATATACACGAATATATAACACTTACATGAGTATATACGTGAAAGAACAGTGCCTGCAGCTACAAGCATTACATTTAGATATCCCCTTTCAATGAAGAGATTTTTGAAGCGATGATGGCCGAGTGGTAATAGCTATGGACTGCAGTGCCGTAGGTCCATGGTTGGATCTCCACCACTGGCTTGAGCATTTTACGAATGGTCGCATGGCTAGATGCCACCCTCAAGTAGAAAATCTTTCGCCTAGCCCGAACTGTGTATACGGGCAGCAGTCCTTGAAAGCCAGTAAAATTACAGGCACATAAGACTGTATGTCTCAGTGTGACGGGCGCAGTGCAATTCATCGAAATACATCTGTTATAGGCACAGGTTACTTCACTTAACATCAGGTAGGCTGCGCGCTTGTTCCGTCCCGTAAAAAAATGTGAATAACAAGAGTACACAGGTATGAACAAATCCGCACATCGCACAGTGGATCAACCTTGTTCTAAACCCGGACAAAAACGAAAAATACCATTCAATGAGCATACTCCGCCACGTCGCACAGTAGATCGAAACTCGTCTTTCATAGACATAGAATCTTGAATTATTAAAGGTCAATTTTTTTGCTTGGGACGAGTTCTGTTAATCATTGTTATACTATAAAATGGGATGTGCGACAATTGTGAGCACAAATAGGCAAGATATAATTTTTTTTTGAAAAATTTGTATGGGACTAACATATAAAATGTCAATATCTCCGTAATCACAAGTTTGGCCGTTATATCCTTGCACACGTATATAGTACTAATTATTTATGATTTTTTGATATACTTTGTTTTGCGGCACCACTTGCGATTTTTTTTTTAAAAATCGTCAAAGTTATTAATTTTTTTTTATATTGATGACTGTTTGTAATGCTAAAATATGCGATTATTAGTTCTAGTTTAGGGTATTTTATAAATCTTAACAGAAAACTTTCTAAGAAATCACAAGACTGTTAACCAAAACATTTTCACGTCTCAATACAACTTGCACGGTAATAATAAATTATATATTTTTGAATCTAATCTAGTCACCAGTAATGGTGACTAATAACTAACTTAATGACCTCCGTTACTTCTAATGGTTAAGTAGTCATTTGTTAATGACCTCCGTTACTTCTAATGGTTAAGTAGTCATTTGTTTATGACCTCCGTTACTTCTTATGGTTAAGTACTCATTTGTTAATGACCTCCGTTACTTCCGTTAATACTAATTAATATTGTACCTAATTAAGTAAATGAATATAACATCTAAAGTGACAAATGCTGCTTAATTTCAAAATTAGTTGTGATAATGATACCCTCATTACCAAAACTAATTATAAATTAAGAAAAAATAGTACCCTCATAATTAGTCAATACCTATAAATAGTCAAAAATCAAATTATGTAGCTTCAGTTCATTTTGAGTACTTCTACTGCTAACAACTAATAGTATCTACCTACCCGCTTACCCCGTGATTGTGAATAATGGAAAGTGTAATTTCAAACTTGGACTTGTTTGTTATTCTGAGTAGTCAGAATACTAAATTCGATCACGAAATATTATTTAACACGCTTGTTAATCGACTAGATTCTAGCCTTTCCGATGAAGACCGTGTTACCCTCAAGGAATTTTGTCGGAAATTCACACGGGCTGTTCAGAAGAGATGGATAAGATCCCACCGCAAACCTGATATTTTTAGACGTGATTATTCCAATTGGCTTGAGGCAAATATTGACTGGCCAAGCTGCGTACAAACAAATTTGCTCATACAAGAATCGGTAAATGAAAGTACTTATGCTGAACCCTTACCATCAACGTCAACGATGATATCGGCTTCAACAATGACAAAAAGGTCGCGAAAGCCCTTTGAAGATTTAAGCAACAAGCAGAAGAAGAGGAGATCAAATGAACATAAAGATGAAGAACCTGTTGAATTAGCATATTCAGCTGCAGCACTTTTAAAACAAGATGGTCGTGAGGATATTGCATACGTTATTGAATACATGTTAAAAAATCCAGATGCAACAGCAAGAATTAAGGAAATGATCAAAAAACCAGTCCCTAAAGTATTATTTTCACCAGAGAAAGCACTGGGTTTGTTGCTTTCATTAAAATTATCAAAATGGCAATACATCACTTTGAGGGAAACAACAACTCGAGAAGGTTCGAAAGATATATATCCGTCGTATTATAAACTTCAAAAGGCTAAGCTTCAGTGTTACCCTCCGGAGACATTTGTGACCATAACGGATAGCTCAGCTTCGATTGCACTCCAAGCATTACTAGATTTAACAGTGACCAGGATTATTGAAAGTCTTCCTAGTACTAGTGAAATACAAGGCAAGCAATTGATTTTAATATCGAAGTGGGGATTTGACGGTGCATCCAACCAAAGTAGATATAAGCAGAAAATAGACAGTGAGCAAGATGATTCCAGCATATTTATGACCTCTTTGGTTCCTCTAAAGTTAACAACAGGAGAAGGTGATACTATTTGGATAAATCCAAAACCCTGCTCTTCTACATATTGCCGCCCAGTGCAGTTCAGTTTTTTGAAGGAGAGCAAAGAAGTTGTCATGAATGAAAAAACTAGAATGGATAATGAAATCCAGGCTTTGATTTCCACAAAATACCAAGCAAATGAGATTAGTCATCAATTGTTATTAACAATGATCGATGGCAAAATTTGTACATATCTCTCGGAAGCTAAATCAAATGCGGCCTGCTACCTGTGTTTGGCTAAGCCAACCGAAATGAATCAGTTAGATAATGTAACGTCAAAGACCGTTTCTACTGGTTCCTATGAATTTGGATTGTCACCACTACATGCCCGTATTAATGTAATGGAATGTCTTTTACACATAGCTTATCGCCTCGATTTTAAGAAGTGGTCTGCGAGGGAGGAATCTCACAAGATACTGTTACAGACCAGAAAAAAGCTTATCCAAGATCGATTCAGAGATGATCTTAATCTCTTGATCGACATCGTTAAACAAGGGTCAGGCACAACTAACGATGGTAATACTGCGAGAAGGTTTTTCGAGTTTCCTGAGAAAACTGCAGCAATAACAGGACTGGATGAAAACCTTACCTACAGGTTTGCCGTGATTCTGCAGGCAATCACTTCTGGTGAGATAATTGATGTGCCTAAGTTTAAAGAGTATACCAAATTAACTGCCGAAAGATATGTAGAACTTTATAATTGGTATTACATGTCCTCAACTGTCCACAAATTATTAATCCACGGAGGTGATATAATAGCCGAAAATGCTATTGTGCCAATTGGGAGTCTATCAGAAGAAGCTTCAGAGGCCCGCAATAAAGACTTCAGAAGATTCAGGGAACATCATTCAAGGAAGAAGAGTAGACAAACATCTAACGAAGACATCCTCAACATGCTTCTTCTCTCATCTGATCCTCTGATTTCTTCAATAAGACCAAAACTGGATGCCCATAAGAAGCAGGTATACTTTAGAGAAGCTTTAGATCTACTCAAACTTCAGGAACCTCCGATAGAGTTCTTGGATGTAATGGGAACTGTAGAGTCAGATTCTGAAGTGGATTCTGATGGTGGTGAAGTATTAGAATAATTTAACTTTTAATATTATAAGTAGTTACTTAATTATTGTAATTTTATTTTCACTTGTATTTGACTTATTTATTTATTTATTTTACTTATATTAATTGTACTTACCTAAATCATTTTATTTGATTCCAATTTAATATTTATTGTGTGTAATAATTTCAATTTATTTTAAATTTCAGTTGATTTCATCTTTTGTTAGATTTAAGTATTTAATTTAATTTATTTTGAAGAATTTTATGATTTCTGATATTTATATTTGATATTCATGATTTTATTATGTTTTTTACATTAATAAAAAAATCAATTCTTTCTAAACTTCTTTTTTAATTTTATAACCCAACTTATCTAAGTATCTAATACTAGATAGTTTAAATCTCATATAAGATAAAAGTTTTTATCTTAATTTAATGATAGTTTTATACTATGGATCTGCATAGTATAAAACTGATAAATTACGTATATTTGAAGCATTAAATATAGCCTATAAAAAAGAATGATAATTCTGCACTAATTATTAAATTACGGAGCTCTTAAACTTAATACATATTCTTTTGAGTGTATCCTTTCGCTAATTGCTTTATTAGGTATTTAGTCTATCTGATCACCTAACGGAGGTCATTAACAAATGAGTACTTTTACAGTACTCATTTGTTATTGATTACCATACCATTACAGGTGACTAGATTAGATTCAAAAATATATAATTTATTATTACCGTGCAAGTTGTATTGAGACGTGAAAATGTTTTGGTTAACAGTCTTGTGATTTCTTAGAAAGTTTTCTGTTAAGATTTATAAAATACCCTAAACTAGAACTAATAATCGCATATTTTAGCATTACAAACAGTCATCAATATAAAAAAAAATTAATAACTTTGACGATTTTTAAAAAAAAAATCGCAAGTGGTGCCGCAAAACAAAGTATATCAAAAAATCATAAATAATTAGTACTATATACGTGTGCAAGGATATAACGGCCAAACTTGTGATTACGGAGATATTGACATTTTATATGTTAGTCCCATACAAATTTTTCAAAAAAAAATTATATCTTGCCTATTTGTGCTCACAATTGTCGCACATCCCATTTTATAGTATAACAATGATTAACAGAACTCGTCCCAAGCAAAAAAATTGACCTTTAATAATTCAAGATTCTATGTCTATGAAAGACGAGTTTCGATCTACTGTGCGTGTCGTACGTATTTCTATTACACATGGTATTCACAATGGGACGAACAAAGACTGAGTTGGAGACGTGTCGGGAATTATTAAAAAAAAAACGAGGGCAAATGTAGGCCTGTTGGGGTTGCGATAATGCCTTTGAGTTATATGAATTCGATGTCACAATTGTAACGGGCTACGTGACCGAGCTACTTGATTTCGTTGGGTAACCCAGAGATTTGTCTTGGAAATCCGATGGGCGGGGTGGGAAAAAAATTATAATAAGTGAACGCATTTCCTTTCGTTTTCCTGTAGTCAGATTATTTTGAGGTGTTAAGAAGTAATATTATTTATAAGAATACTGATGATAATGTAACAATATTTTGACCTACTTAAAAAAGTTTTTTTTTTTTTGTGTTTTAACTCATAACCTCCTAACTCTTTACAGTCCCACCAACTTATCTGTTCAGGCGGCAGAAAAAAAAACTACAACATTCCTTCAAATTGTGGCAGTTTGTAGTTGTCAAGTTCTTGACCAGCAGCGCCCTCGCGAACTGCACAGTTAAGTTGGTGGTACTATACAGGGTTTACTGATTTTGATGTTTTTTTTATTTGAGAGCTGGTGTCCAACCAGTTGTCATGTAGTCCAAATTAAATTTGAGTGACATCTGACGAGTAGTATTTGAGTTATTCCTAATAATCCGTATTTTATGTTTGAAGTCGATTGTTTTTTTTGATAAAAATAATATTATTCTTAATACCTACTTTATTATATTATTGTTGCATATATTTTTTTCTGTAAGGTATTGATCGATTGTTATTCCATAAATTTATCAGCACGGACGCCTAGCGCAACTCTTAAGATTATTCATTACCATCAGGCACGTTAAGCCGTCGGTCTCGGTTGTTGTCTTAGGATGGCAGTCGTTATAGCATGGTGGTAGGGCATTTTGCGAATGCCCGCCTGGCTAGCTACCACCCTCAAGTAGAAAATTTGTCGCCAAGCACCTAACGGTGTGTTCCGGCAGCTGTCCTTGAGAGCCAGTACTTCTAGGTTAGCCTGAACAACATCTTCGACCACATCATCACTTACCATCAGGTGAGATAGTGGTCAAAGGCTAACCTATCAGGCATAAAAAAAAAGGATTTATTAAACAACACATAGCATATAACATATATATACAGATATATACCAAAGTATTCGTAAAAATATGCCAAAATCCGAGCACCAACGCCTTTGCTTTTACTACCGTTATGGTATAAAAAATTGCGAAATTACTAAGAGTCATCGTAAACCCAGTTACAGCGATGGCACGATGCTAATTTCTAACTAGTCGAGCAAGGTCGTCAATGCTCTTAGGCAAAAATAAAGAAAATGTTGCCAGTTCTACCACCACGAAATATTACGACTGTTACTTCATTTCAACTATTAAACGTTCTAAGATCATATTGGTGCCGCAATGTTTGATTTAACACCGAGATCTTACAAACCACATCCTATTGATTTTTTAAAAGTAATAAATTTGTTATTAAATCGAACCGCAACTTCACGCGTTCGTACAGTAACTTTGACGGTGCCTATTTAGTATATCTGTTTGGTTAAATAGTTACATTTTTAATATTCATCGCATCCGGTCTTAACTAAGGTTTATATTCGATTGGATTTACGACTGTTTTCATTGCGGGCACTGTTTTATATAAATACTGAGACTGTTTCCTGTTGGTTAATAACAGAAAAAATATTCATTAAAAACAATTGGTAGGTGCGATGCTATCCTAGATTCGGGGAATAATGGTAGAACAGTGCGCAGTTACATCTGGAAATAAATGTATACAACTTTTTAATTGTTATATCAGGTGTATTATATTTCCAAGCGTATAAAAACATGTATGTACTATTTATAGGTAGGTATGTGTTAATAATATTCATTTGTAGTTTTCTCTTGGCTGTACGGCAAAAGTTGAAATTGTTCTTGACTATAATCTGGACCTGTTAGTTAATGATGATGTGGTTGAAAGTGTAAACACGCTAAACCTGCTACCTACTCTCATGTAACAGCTGTACAAAAGATTATTTCTTGAGAGCGGTATCTACTCTAGCCAAGTTACTCGTTAGTATTTTTAAAATGCCTTTTTTAAAAAGGTACCAAAAAGCAAAAAAGTTGCAGGCCGCGTAAAAATTGAAACTGGTTAGTTTAAATTTTTACGCGGCCCTTATTATTATAACTTTACCTAATCCATACAACCAGATCGGTTATATCTACAATACTAGTTTTAATTCCCTACAAAACCTGCTAGAGGTTAAGGTTTTGTCGGAGACAGTATGAACGAATGCACATTAAAGCTTAAAACGTAATACATTATAAAACGTTTTATTTCCAACTACCTAAGTTTGTACTAAAAATAACTTAGGTATTATAAGTAGGTACACACCTACTAATTATAATAATATTTCTACCATTAGCATGATATTTATATTATTATTTTTCCTAAGTGCCTATGTATAATTACTTATTTTAACGTACGTAAAAATAGTAATAATATTATTACTACTTTTTGTTTAGTATCGGACTACTTATTATTAATACCTAATAAGTAAGCATCAGAACCGAGGAAGTGAAAATCCTTAGAAGGATTAAGAACATTACTAATATAAGGGAAGGTTTTTTTTTATTTTCTGCCAAATAATATATTTAAATATACTTATAAGTAGTACATAATCTTATAACGGTAGCCGGATGATTATATTTTTCATTATTAACTTTGATTAGGTTACACAACATTATTTTTACGTAAAAGCACTCTAGAATTATTCTTCGTTTTAGGTCGGTACAAGTCTTAACTTGCCCTGTGGTTCAACGGTCAAATCTTTGTGTACATTACATTGTATAGGCTGGCCCATATTTGACATTTAAATGTATAAAATCCTTTCGTGTTGCCATGTTTGAAATAGCATTAGTGTCCATACTAATAAAAGATTATAAGATTTACGCTTTGTTATTTAAGATTTTATATATTTTATCTTCCGGGTAAATATAATACGTAAGTAATATATACTTAGCCTACGCCTATTTCAATTTTCAACGTTGCGCAAATTACCCCGATTTTATAACGTAATGAGAAGAGTAGCGTTAATTTTATAATAATTAAAATACAAACCACCAATCCTACCAAACGTGCCTGAAAATCATAATGCAGACAAGCTACTAATTGATGAGCGCGCCTGCAAAGTTCAACCGGTGATACGGCTCCAGTTTGACAACTGACAAACTACGGATTTCCCATACAGAACTTACTACAAACTAAAATAGCTCGAAAACATTCCACTTGCTCATTACCCTTAAAATATTACACAACCATGTCATACTTTAACTCCTACATATCCTGACATTTGTATCTTTAAATATAATCATATAATTAAAATCAAACACTTCCCAAATATAATCCTAAACTACATTACAGTTTTATTTCACCCTGCGCGTAACAATCGTAATTCTCTAAACCTCAGAGAATCGTTAACAAATTGACACATTTTTATTTCATAAAAAAATCAAGATCATTAAACGAATTTAAGAACGAAATAAACATTGTCTCGGACGCAGAACAATTTGGACAGACAACAGATCAATTCACGTTAATTTACCGCCTGCTTAATTTAAAACTTTAATTGAGGTAATTTGAACGTAAATTTACATCGACAATATAACATCTTTAAAAATTCACCGTTCATTGTAAATTGGAATGACAGTAATTAGCGATTGTCACCTGACCTGCAAAAGAGCTCATTATTAATGAAATGTCGAACTCAAAGCGCTTACGTTACTTAAAAGCGTTTACGTTACTTAAAATGATTTTAAAATGAGTAAAAGATGTAACAGGTGTTGATATTCACAGCAGGTAGCGAGTATTTTATTGAAATTAACTATAAATGTAAGTATAAATGTAAGAAGCTGCAGTGATAATAATTTAAATTGTGCTTGATTATATATGATAATTAAAACGCTGATTTGAAATGGGTAGCGATGTTATGGCTAATATTTTTAGGTAATTCTATTTGAATCTAAATGATAAAATGAGATTATGATAGGTATATATTTCTATAATGTGTATTAAAGTCTTAAATATATATATATTTCATGAGATTTAATTATCTGAACATAGATCTGAACTACAAATGTAAATATGTGATTTGAATTTATTTCGTTCTTAATAAATAATTTAACATAAGTACTGAAATAAGATATTTGGTACGACGATGCAGTGTTTGTTTATAAGTTTAAAAAAAAAACATAAAACAAATAAGGATCAAAGTTTCTAAACATAATCTTAAATTATAATTAGGTAGCTACATTTGATTTTCTTTTTAATATAATGTAAAAATAAACAACGTACCCAAGTATGTCCCTATACTTATGTACTTCTTTGTGTGATAAAAACAGCCGGAATAGATGTTATAGATGGATATTCATTAATTAAAATCATAATATATTTATACCTATGTAACTCTTTCTGATATTTTTACTAAAACAGCATTATACAATAATTTAATGATACCTATGCGTTTTTAATGGATAAGTATTATAGAGCGGCATATAACTAAACCATGGTAAAAAAAGGCATACGCACACGTTACCTAAGTATATATTATATTACTTACCTATTATATTTACCCGGAAGATAAAATCTTACATAACAAAGCTTAAGTCTTGACAATATTTTATTAGTATGGACACTGTAATGTGGTTTAAAACATGGCAACACAAGAGGATTTCATAAATTCAAATGTCAAATATGGGCCAGCCTATGCAATATAATGTACACAAAGATTTGACCGTTGAACCACAGGGCAAGTTAAGACTTGTACTGACTTAAAACGAAGAATAATTCGAGAGTGCTGTTACGTAAAAATAATGTTGTGTAACCTGATCAAAGTTAATAATGATAAAAATAATCATCCGGCTACCGTTACAGGATTATATACTACTTATAAGTATATATAAATATATTATTTAGGAGAAAAAACCTTCTCTTATATTAGACATGTTCCTAACCTACCTACTAAGGTTATTCACTTCCTCGGTCCTAATGCTTACTTATTAGGTATTAATAATAAAAAAGTAGTATAGATACTAAACTAAAACCAGTAATAATATTATTAGATTATATACAATAATAGTAGGCACGTTAAAATAAGTAATTATACATAGGCACTTACTAAAATTAAAAATGAAAAAAATTTGTGCAAATAGATTAAATATTATTATAATTAGTAGATGTGTACCTATTTTTAATACCTATGTTATTTAAGTGCAAACTTAGGTAATAATCCTAATAATATTTTTTACCTATCATGCTCTATAATCTACGAATAAAAATACTCAGTTCTAAATTGGGCGGTTCTTCTATTTTCGTCCACAGTCGTAGGAAAACTAAATATATCTAGTTCGTACTTACTTCCTAAACTAAATATCATAATTCATAACAGAATTAAATTTCACTACCAAGGTAAGTAAACCTACTTTCGTAACATAAAAGAAACCATAAGAGAAAAAAATACTTGTCCATCAATAATTGATAACACTGAAGCACTTATTAACATTTATACTACATGATGTAGGTTATAACACAGCTTAAATAAATATTTGTTGTTTCATAGCAAAGTAATTATGTCTTTAATATTTTACCTTCAACTGAGTTATCATTGTTCCTCTCGCCTTGTTAGACATCAGCAAAAATATTCGAGCGGATCGATAAAACAAAAATAACGATATAATAAAACCAATAAACAAAAATATAGCACGTCAAATTGTTCGATCACACCGAATCTTTGGCATTGTTTCTTGAGACCTTTTCCAGTTTACAACAGTCACAAAAAATAAAAAAAACACAATAAAAAAATATAACACAAAATCAAACAATCGTCCAACACAAAAAACTGATAAACAAAATAGTGTCCGCAAAAATAACAGTTCGTGTAACGTTTCGCGATCGAACGCAATTCGAATATTCGAAATTGGAACGCAGTACACGTCCTGTGACCGCGCGTTGCCGATACACAATGCTGGCAGATCGAAGCGGGCCGACAATACGCGCGCGCTACAATACACCGCCCCCCGCCCCGCGCACCACGTGCGACAAGGACGCACCGAACTAATGTCACTGCCCTGCAAACAATGCCGTCCTTCGAAGCTCTATGCTCGGATAAAATGAATAACACCTTATAAAATTATTGATAATTTCGGATTCTCAACCAATATTCTACCACAATACCCCAAAATCCATCCATGTTGCATTGAAAAGTTCATTACAATCAATTGTCTATGCGGAATAACAGCTTTCATTCCGTGGAATCTATACAAAGCTGTTCTGCCCATCCTTTTCTAGCGAGCGATGTGTGCGTGTAGCGGCGCGCGCTCTCTCCCGCTCGAGCGCATTCTTGGCGACTAGGCGCGGTTTTGTCTCACTCTAGACTCCGCCCAGACGCGCGTCTTCGAACGCGCGTCTCGGTGTGCGTGCAGAATAGCCGAGCATGCATTGTGAAATGATTTTCGCACACCACAATACTCAGGTGGGTGTGTGCCCGATCTATGAGGGCGTTTAAAAAGTCAATACAATCTCTTACATTTGTATTTGTGGAGAAAATTTTCTTTCTTCAGCCGTTGTGTTCGACTGGGCGTGTTGTACCATTGTGTGGCGAGGCGTGGCCTGGAAAAAGCGTTCTATTGTGTGCCGTTCCGATTGTGATTGGCGAAGGCCATTGTTGTGGACGCCGTAGCTCCAAACTCATGCTAGTGAAATATGATACAGATTATGAATATTTATAAACATCTCTTTAAAAAATTTACATAGCAATCAATCAAGCGGAAAACATTGGGTATAATAGAATCTGCAGACAGAATGTGAGGCAAAAATTGGAATAAGATAAACAGTGATATTTCATTTCAATGTTGTTAGGTCTATGAATAGATACTTCTCTCACTGAAATGTAGTGCAATTTCTTTCGTCTATAAAATGTTCAGCTTTTGGTCGCTTATTTTCTTTAAATTTAACAGTTTACAATATGTGTTACTTAGGACTTAGACTAAGATACTTAGGTACCTTAATAATATCACATTTTAATTGCAATACCATATAACAAATGAGACTAACGTACTCTATTATGTTTTATTACATGACTTACGCTCAAAGGGCCCTGTTAGGTATGCGGTTCCTTACTTAAATAAAATAAAGAGTGCTAACTCTATAGTCATTTTCAAAAATAAGTAACGTATTGGTAGTTACAGTTTTGAAGCAATGATAGCCGAGCGGTTATAGCTATGGACTGCAGTGCCGCAGGTCCATGGTTCGAATCCCAGCGCAGGCTTGAGCTTCACCGCATGGTGGAAGGGCATTTTGCGAATGCCCGCCTGGCTAGCGACCACCCTCAAGTAGAAAATCTGTCGCCAAGCACCTAACGGTGTGTTCCGGTAGCAGTCCGTGAGAGCCAGTGAAATTACGGGCACATGAGACTTAACAACTATAGTATGTCTCAAGGTAACGGGCGCAGTGCAATTCGTGACCTGTGCCGAAATGCATCTGTTATAGAGGTTAGTCCGCTTAACATCAGTTTTTTTTATGTTATTGTGACGGAACAAGCACGAGGCCCACCTGATGTTAAGCGGACTAACCTCTGCCTATGACAGATGCATTTCTTCACAAGTCACGAATTGTACTGCGCCCGTCACCTTGAGACGTAGTTGTTAAGTCCCATATGCCTGTAATTTCACTGGCTCTCAAGGACTGCTGCAGAAACACATCGTTAGGTGCATGGCGACAGATTTTCTACTAGAGGGTGGTCGCTAGCCAGGCCGGCATTGGCAAAATGCCCTTCCACCATGCGGTGAAGCTCAAGCCTGCGGCAGGATTCGAACCATGGACCTGCGGCACGGCAGTCTTTAGCCAATGCCACTGAGCCATCACTGATTCAAATTCGTATCGTTAGTTGATGATTTTCAGCTCTGACCTTTAGTGACGCACATATATACGGAATAAAAATAGCTTTAATGTCAAGAGAAAAAAATTAAACACTTAAAGAAAAAAGATTGAAAAAGAAATGAACGAATTGCCCTGCGACAGTCACCTTGAGGATAAAACAGGCTCTCAAAAACTGCTGCCGGTACACACTGTTAGGCTTTACGACAGATTTTCTACTTGAGGGTTGTATAGCTAGCCAGGCTAGCATTCGCAAAGTGCCCTTCCACCACGTGGTAAAGTCCAGCCGGCGCTGGAGATCGAACCATAGACCTGCGGCATGGCAGTCTATAACTTACCGCTATCATTGCTTGAAAAGAGTAATAGTTTTTTTGGGTACCAATAATACCTTACAAGCTTGTGGAAAACGATATCACTAGGTAGGTAGGTATATACGCTTTTTTAAACTATCACTGTTTACTATATAACTATTATTATTACTTACGGGATTTGTACCGTGGTGATCTTTATTTTGCACAATTAAAATCACCACGGTACAAATCCCGTAAGTAATAATAATAGTAAGGTAGGTATACAATTTCTACATGCATAAAAACTAAATTATAAAATAATTATCCATTTAAGTAATAAATATTCAATAACTGCACAAACATAAAGTCTGTTTTGCTTTCTTGGTTAGAAAGGCTTTCCAGAGCTTTTGAATTTGTATTTACAACTTTCATTATTAATTTTAATAGCTTATACAAAATTATTTATTTATTGTACGTACAGTTCGATGTGACTCCATTTACGATTTTAGATTTTTTAATAGTGTTTGCATGACATATATGATTAAGTGTTCGATGTTTAAAATACAGTCATAAAAAGTTGTCATTAAATGACACTAAATACGTATACTCACCTAAGTTAAATTAACATTTGAACCGGTTTTATTTTTACTCTAACTAGATACACTTACCTACTTAGGTAGTACCTAATATAGGTACAAAAAGGTAAGTACTCATGTGGAAGGTAAAGAAGAAATAAACAACATAATGATAATAATAAAAAATAAATTAATTGATAATGATAATAGTAATAATAAGCATTTTATTTAAGAAAAAGCACAATTTCACAATCTTAAATATTGTTACTCCAGAGAAATTTAACATTTTGCTTCTTGGGTATCTGCTGCTGAACTAGGCTTGTATATTAGTATTGTAGATAGATAGATAACACTTTATAGTACTTATTACAATTAAAAGTACTTACAAAATATTTAAACTTAAAAATAGTACAATCGCCTGCCTTATTGCTAGGCAGCAATCTCTTCCATGTATAGAGTATTGTTTTAAAAAGTAAAAAACTCGACAGGAAATTATTTATTTGCATTGAAATTAAAACTGCAAGTTGTATATTTATGGAATCGTTTCTTTAAACCCTTTATTTTGATACCCCCACTCGATGGGATTGGAAGTAAATCATTCTTTTGTTACAATATGGCGTCTATAATACTGTACTGTATCAGCCGGATCGTCCACTGCTGAACACAGTCTCCCCTATTAAGGGGGTAGTTGCCATAATCCCCACGCTTGGCAGACGGCTTGGGGATCGCAGTGTAAGATGACAGTTCTTTAGAAAGCGCTGCTGCCCACCTTCCAGTATTTTTCCCTTAGTCGCCTCTTACGACACCCACGGGATGATATGGGGAGGTGCAATTCTAACCCGGCACCCCACGGGGTGTCTATAATACACCAGTTTGTTTTTCTTTACTTCTTTATGTACCTAGTGTCACCTGCACTATCAAGAGGAATCTGATGATATATTTTAGATAGGTACATTAAAATCGGTTAAGCCGTTTAGAAGTTATTGTAAAATAAATAAACTCACATGCATACAAACATAAAATACAACTCCTTTTTTGGGCAATCGTGTAAAAAACATGTTTATGTTTATTTATTAGTTATATAGTGTCATGGTAAGTATTAGTTCATACTTAGAATTTTTTGTATTGTCAATCTTAGGACATTAACAGGAATGGCTTATAATTTTCTTTTCTATACATTATTTTATAATAAAAATAAGTCCGTTTAGCATCCTCAAGCACATCATCACTTACCAACAGGTGAGATAGTGTTCAACGGCTAGCCTATTAGAAGTAAAAAAAAACAATAAGTACCTAAATGGGTAAGAATAGTTATAAAGTAGGTATGTACCTAAGTACGTTGTCATAGTAAAATAAATTTATACATTTAGGCGTCTATAAGTCAATAAAAAAATAGAACACTAAAAGATTGCACAACTTAGGTACTGCTATTAACTATTTATAAAGAGATACCTCTACCTATTGTTATAACATTATTGTAATGAACTGTCACAGAGTCTATGAAAGATTTTCCATAAGTGGTCGTTAGAGTTCCCACCTAAAGAGGTTTGTGACCACCTGAAGACCTCTCTGTCTTTTTACGTCCTAATTAACGTACGTAACTAATTATGTCCGAAGAACAAAATTACTCTTCCGTAACTCACTACACGTTTTATGCTACGAAACCTAGTTTCCTGTAAAGAATAATACGTGTTTTCTCGTAACTGTTATCATACGAGGAAGGATTATGTTTATTTCATAACTGTTTACGAAACTCCTGTTTCGTAACGGGCAAAGGGCCTTTGTACTAGGTACATTTAAACCTAAAAGATAACCTCGACAAATATTTCTATCAGGCGTAGAAAGATACACTTGTTTACACGTCTATTCTATCAGGTTTTTACAGTTTTAAATAATTTTATTTAAAAAATTACCTACATTATAAGGAGTCCTTTAAGTACGTATACCTAATTATAAATTACCTTTCAGTGTATGCGGGTAGGTATATTCCTGAATCTTTGAACATAATAAACAATCTTTCAAAAGCTCATTCGTATTAAAGCCTTCCTTTGAACGCAAGAAGGACAATATGACCCATATTGGGGCGCAGGCGTGGAAGAATGTGTGTCTGAGGGTGGCAACCCCACCCGTCCCCACGTGTGGGGTATTATCTAAGAGGGGTATGGGGAGGCTCTTGGCGGTGTTCCAAGGTTTTGTTGGCCTTGTCTTCCGGAAAATTGTATTGTGGCCAAGAATCCTAGGGTAACTTTGATATTTAGAAATATGAGTATTTTAGAAGAAATGATAAGAGGCTCTCAACGAATAGTTTATTATCGCTTTCAGTGAACTTAGATATCTATAGCTTGTATATAATAAATGCATCCCAAATTCGAGACCTTTACATGGTGGTAAGTAATTTTGCGAATGTTCGCCTGACTAGCTACCCTCATGTAGGATATCTGACATCAAGCATCATACAGTGTGTTCCGGCATCTACCCTTGGGAGACAGTGATTCTATAAGGTTAGCCTAAACAACATCTCCAACCACATCATCCCTGACCTTCAGGTGAGATAGTGGTCAAAGACTAGCCGATCAGAAAAATAAATAAAAGACATATATTATGCATAAATAAATACTTGTATTTATTTATGCATAATATATGTCTTTTATTTATTTTTCTGATACTTATTTATTTTTACTAATTTTACTTATTTTACTGACATATCTTAAAGACGCTGTTTTTGACAGATGTTCCATAGGTAAAACTGCATCTTAAGCTCGATCACGTGTTTGAGATGTATTTATTAATACGAGCCTAACAGCGGTATAATAGTACCTATCATCACTCTATTGTAACGGTTTATTATGCTGGATACTTAAGTCCGACTCCTAAGTATCCAGAGGTCTTAGCAAGATGACTTAGGTGTACTCCAAAGAGAACCTACATAAGGTTCTCTTTGGAGTTCTTGAGTAAACGTCTGATATAACTCTTACATTAAAAAATCACAAACATACGATAGGAAAAATTTAAATCATGTGCGGGATTTTTCCTATAGTATGTTTGTGATTTTGTAATGTAATCCTAGCAGGCGTTATTGCAAACCTAACAATATTAAAATAACTCTTACACTTTTACCGGGGTACCGGTTCAGAATGTCACCACACCATTTCTTCCCTTGTGTATTGTGAGAGACAACTAAGGGAAAAATACCAGGAGGGAAGCAGCGCCTTCTGAAGAACTGACAAATTCTTCTGCGATCCCAAAGACGCCTGCCAAGCGTGGGGATAATGGCGAATCCCCCAATAGGGGAGTGCAACTATGGACGTTATTGTTGATGTGATGATGATGATGATGAACTTTTAAATACCACACAAATATAAGCTCTAGTACTTTGTTGCAGGTAGCCAACATTATCTTTCAATCCGGATTACAGATAAAAATCCTACTTTAAATTCTTTAAGTTTTGCATGGTGGTAGGGCATTTTGCAAAAGCCCTCCTCGCTACTACCGCCTTCGATTAGAAAATCAATCGCCAAGCACCTAGCGATGTGGTCCGACATCTGTTCTTGAGAGCCCGTACCTAATTATAGGTTAGCTTCAGCAACATCTTTGACTACATGATCACTTAGAGAACCATAAGGTGAGATGTATAAAATCTCACCTTATGGTACCCTAGTCTGGTATAAAACTAGGTAGACTATCAGCTAAAAGAAATAAACAGCAAACCTATGTCTAGGTTGTGGTATTTAAATTAATTTAAAATTTACCCCATTTGTAAGCAAAATATCGCGAGCTGGCAACATTGAACCCCCACTTTTGTCCCAGTAATGAAGATTATCGACCCCACAGTGCCTGGCAATTACTTGATTGGTTTTTGGTGTTTTGTTTGTACTTTGTTGTAACGTCTCCAAGTTTCCATTTCAAAGAGATGGTGGATTTTGATATAATTTCTTGGGAATTACGATCGGGTTCTCAGAAAACCTTTGTCAATTTAGGGGAAAATTGTGAATAGGCAATTAGTTATAATGATGAGTTTTAGCTGAAATTACTGTATAGATATTTTATTGGTAGAGTCGAAGCTAGAGAGCGTATGTTTCTTTCAGTCATTATGCTTAAATATGGTTGATGGAAGAAACAAAAGGTAAGTTCAAAAGTCAAATCACCTTTTTCCTGTCCCTAAAGCAAACTAATTGTGATCGATGGAAGGTTTTTAAATCATTAATATAATATGTCAATAACGTCAATAGAGTTCTAATCGCGCTATATTATAATTAAGTTTATATTAAAATAAGTTGTGTTATTATGGCCACTTATTTTTTTTGTATTTGTAATTTCTTCAAAAATACCTCAACATTATATAATAATAATAATAATGTTTATTTCTCACATATATAGTTTACAATTTGTTAACAAACTAAATTGGGCACTTTTTGCTACATTAACTAATTCTTACAAAAAAGACTATTAACATTATCTTCTAAAACAATAAACAGATTTGGATTAAACCTCGAATATGTCATTTATATTGTGTACAACACATATTATCTCATAATGAAACTATATAAAAATAACACCAACACAAAAATAATGATATATTGTAACTATATATATCTATAAACAAAAAAAAACGGTATAAAAACAGTGAGCTCCTTTGTCTACCAAGAGGCAATCATATGTAGAAAACAGAGCTCAGATCACTGTCCACGGGTAGGGTATCCAAAAAGCTGAATAAGATAGGATAGTTTTCTCCTGATATACTGAGTAGTTACTAAGGGAAAGCGACATAATCAATTTAAACGATGGTAGGCGCAGCAATGGGTGGCTACCATTGCTTCGTCAACAATCGTTTTAATTGTAGTCAATAAAAATTAAGTACCAACTTCAGTGCCCGCCAGGAGCTCGCAGACGCAGCTGCGCAAGTGCCCTGATGATGAGCATTTGACATGCTCGACCCTGGTTGACGTATTAGATCCCCAACGTGAGTGTTTTTGCAGGTTATTGTATAATATTTAAATACTGACTTACACAAAAAATACTAAATAATCATCCTGGACCTGGATCACCTCCAAAATCATGAAAATCTACATTAGATCTTAGTTAAAGTAATGAACTATAAACAAGTAGTCTTAATATACCTTGAAGGTCATTGACATTATATATCTTAATTGCAGCTTCATATAAGAACATTCTGACTCTAATTCACTCTATCAATCAACCTCATGTCATCTACGACTAAGCAACCCTCTAAAACGAGCATTAATTCAAATCTAATTTATCCCACTACATAACTGTATCAGTTCATAACTGCCGTACCATGAACTCCCCTTATTTTCCGGATAACGGGGTGGTTTTCACCCTTCCATGTTTATTATGTCTTGGCGTAAGTTTGCCAAACTCGGTAAAGTTTGGTGTTTATGATGGCATCTTGTATTTGGTATGATGTAAAAGATAATGAGAAAGGTAGAGGTGGTCTGTATACTAGTACTATTTACATTTGTGTAATTTATTGAAGTGCTCGTAGCGCAGCTTGCCCTGTCTTTCTTTATCGATCAGCAAAGTTAAGCAACGTCCGCTGCGGTCATGACTTGGATGGGTGACCGCTTCCGTGATTTAGCCTTACACCTAGTATTGGTGCTTATATCGTGGTGGTAGGGTATTTTGCCAATGCCCGCCTGGATAGCTACCATACTCAAGTTGAAAATCTGTCTAACCAAGTACCTAACGGTGTATTCCGGCAGCTGTTCTTCAGAGTCAGTAATACTAGGTTAGCCTGAACAACATCTTCGACCACATCATCACTTACTATTAGGTTAGGTAGTGGTCAAAAGCTAGCCTGTCAGCTATAACTAAAATAAATTAATGTTTATGGCTGTTATTATTATAGGCTGTTGTACAAAAACGAGTGTAATCTAGAGCATATTAAAATAAATACCTACCTACCACTAGAACAACCGGATTCATCAACTCTTAGAAACTTAGAATAGGCCCTAAATATGGTGCCATGTAGCACCAAGTACAATTAAAACTGGTATGAAAATTTTATTCTACTATATACAGGGTTATTGGTAAAATGCTTACAAACTGTTAGGGTTGACTTCTACTAGTCGTAAGAAACATCTTGAGATGTTTGTACATTTTTTTTGTCATTTAATGCCTACTCCGAGCTAAGAGCGCCCGCCGCGGGAACACTGGACCGCGCCGTGGTCCCTTTGAATAGAGTTTTGAATATTTACATCGAGCAACGTAATAAAAAATATGAAATAATACATTACAGGCACAAAAAATAAAATAAAAATAAAAGAGTATTAACATCAGGTGGCCCTCGTGCTTATTCAGTAAAAATATATAAAAAAAACACAAAAGAAAATAAAAAAAAAATTGACAAAATATAATTTTACTTAAAACGAAAGTAAATTCATCTCAAAATGTTTCTAGGACTAGCAGAAGTCAGCCCTAAGAGGTTGTTAAAATTTACCAATAACCCTTATAAAGGGCTTATACAAATAACCAATTTTACTAATAAATATTATAATAGGTTCTTACTGAAGTAATCTTATTCTAATTTTAAAAATAACGTTAATTCCCCATCTACATTTCAAAACAAGGAAATATCGAACCACGAGCGAATCCAGTGCCAATTAAACACCGGAAAAAAGCCATTGAGAGAAACAGACGACAGTGCGGAAATGGGCCGCCCAAACGACGGATTAGATGCGGCGATCTTTAAATAGATACCGATCTGCAGGTAAAAGTAGCTATCGCGGACCGATTCTGTAATTTGAATTGTGATAGAATGACGTCGTAGTTGTGATCAATGATCATCGTCGTTCTTTTTGGTCTTATATTCACCAATGAAGGTTTTCTTTCTCATCTGATGGTAAGTGATGATGTGGTCGAAGATGTTGTTCAGGCTAGCCTTGAATTACTGGCTCTCAAGGACTGCTGTCGGAACATACCGTTAGGTGCTTGGCGACAGATTTTCTACTTGAGGGTGGTAGCTATCCAGGCGGGCATTCGCAAAATGCCCATCACTATGCTGTAACGACTGTCTTCGTAAGACAACCGGGACCGACGGGTTAACGTACCCTCTAAAGGACGGAAGCGCTCAGTAGTAACGTCACTAGCGGTCACGCATCCAACTTCTGACCGCGGCGGACTTAGCTGATCGATTCAAAACGGCTAAGCAAACTTTGCTACGTGCGCTTCAAATAAGTCATGTCCTTTACGTCGTTTATCGGATCAATCATATTGCATTTTCGTATGTTTTTGGCTGATCTAACAGCCAATAGATAGCAAAAGCTATTATTATAATTATCTAACACCTAAATCTTGCTCACAGGTTTCATCCTTCCCATATGAAAACACCTTGTTGTTATAAGGCCTCATTGTTATAAATACCTTATCTAAAAACTTTTCAATATTATTTGTACCTGATTAGAGCCTGAATTCAAATGCGCTTGCTATCCAATCTTCACTATCTATAAACTTTATCGCGGTATCTATACATAGATTGGCCTATCTACAGCCGGGCCGCTAAGTGACACCAATTAGCCAGTAGCGCGCCTTGCCCTGTCGGTAAGGGCTTTATTTAAACGGTTCTTCTTTTTAGTTGAAAAAGCCTTTATGTACTTTGAAATACGGAATAAAAATTAAACTGATAATATGATGTTACGACGCTGTACTGATTATGTCCTAGTGATTTTTTTGTCTGTGTTTACTGGCTTTTCAGTCTAGACTTGACAACTAAATTGTCTGGACTGGACCCTGTCGGCCATTAATATCTTGGCCTGTATTCCATTTTTGTTCATATCGTTCCGTTTCATACCGAATCTTCTTCGTAGTTCTTTTTCTTCCTGTTATTATTCTTTCACAACTTGTATTGTTCTTCTTTGTAGCTGAGCCTACATTGTAGGTCGGCCCTGCACCTGCTAATATATGCGAATGTGTTGAACCTTTTACCAAATACCGCTATGCAAAATGAAAAGCAAAATTCTGTCAAAGTGACAATGTCAAAATTTAACTCCTTCTGCTAAAGAATACGATAAATAATCTACACTTTTATTATACAGAGGAAAGATTTGTATTTTTTATATGCAACGAATAAACTTAAAAACTACTGAACCTATTTGGATGAAATTTGGTATGGACATATAGTTTGAGACCCGGGGAAGGACATACGATAGCTTTTATTCAACTGCGCAAAAAGAGGTTAACGATATTGCGCGATAACCGACACAATTTTGGTGGTAGGGCATTTTGCGAATGTCCGCCTGGCTAGCAACCACCCTCAAGTAGAAAATCTGTTGCCAAGCACCTATCGGTGTGTTCCGGCTGCGGTCCTTGAGGCAGTAATTCTAGGTTAGTCTGAACAACATCTTCGACCACATCATTACTCACCATCAGGTGAGATAGTGATCAAAGGCACACCTATCAGGCATAAAAAAAATCAATCTGCGGCCGGAAAGCTAGTAGTCAATATTAAAAAAGTTCGAAGGTATAAGGTCTATTTTAAAACTGACGACAATATCAGTCCTAATCTCACATTCATCTTATCATTTGTTATCAGCATTAAATTGCCGAGCAGGTGCAGATGACCCCACTAGAGCCTTCTCTCCATTAGCGAGATAACTGTACAGTACAGTTGAATGCATTAATTATAGCTTAGTTTTGTATTCTCATAAGGAGCAATAAAGGAAAATGCCGCAATCATTTTATTTTATAACTTGTTACTTTTTCTTCGATGATTTGCTTTGAAAGGTTCTACGATAAGATATAATGACTTAGGTAAATTAATAAAAACTCGTTTAGTCAATGAAAAATACCTATTTTTTGATAATAACACAAGATATTTCATTGAATAATTTAGTTTTTTACATGTATATTGGTCATCCAATAATGAATAATGTATAAATGGAAAACCATTTCTTTTTATTTTAACCACTTGCAAATAAAGATAAATTATGTAACATTAACAGTGCACCGCGGTCATGAGTTGGATGGGTGACCGCTAGCCGTGCTTAGAAGGGCACGTTAAGCCTTCGGTCCCGGTTGTTATCATAAGATGGCAGTCGTTATAGCATGGTGGTAGGGCATTTTGCGAATGCCCGCTTGGCTAGCTACCACCCTCAAGTAGAAAACCTGTCGCCAAGCACCTAACGATATGTTCCGGCAGCTCTCCTCGAAGGCCAGTAATTCTAAGTCAGACTGAACAACGTCTACAACCACACCATCACTTACCATCACATGAGAGGGTGTTCAAAGGCATAAATAAAAACAGTTGTAATGTACTTACAAAGGGGTATTATTAGAAACAGAATATTTACTGTGTACTTGATTATTATTGAACTTAAGATATTTCACCACTGTTGCAAGCGCCATGATCACAAGTAAACTGCTGTTAACAACACTCCAAGTGATAGATAGTGACTTCCTACCAAATACACCATAAAAGTTACCAACTAACGCTGTATTACTCACATAAATCATACCTACATGTTACTTTATCTAAGCAACATTATCGGTAAAAAGCTCGCTGTTCCAACAAATTATATCTAATGACAAAAGATTTCGTAGCCAACTGTACCCAACTAATCAAAGACGTTTTCTCACGACCTCTACACGCCGAAAGATAAGAAGGCAGTAAATTGTCTAATTAATTTAGGTTTTGTATACTTAAAAAATTCATATGCATTTTTTATTGAGAATTAACGAAAACTATTATAAGTATCATAACTATTCGTGAAACTAATCACCTGTACCTTTAGCATGTTGGTAGGGCATTTTGAAACCTCGCCTGGGTGGATACCACCTTTCTAGTACCTAACGGTGCAAGTGTTCCACGAGCAGCCCTTCAGACCTAGGTACCTAATTCTACGTGAGACTGACCTGTTAAATATTTATTTGGTAATTAGCTAATTCAACAAATAAACTTTCTTAATGGATATTTTTTTTGAAAACAATGAAATTGTGGAAATTTTCTATTTTTTTATTTGTATATGTATTTCAATGTAAGAAAAAGTGTCTCATTAGATTTTGGGTCGTTTATACGGAACTTAATAAATCTAGTTAGGTACATCTAGATATAGATAGAAAGCTATAGATTCCCGTGGTGTGCCGGGTTAGAATTGCACCTCCCCATATCCTCCCGTGGGTGTCGTAAGAGGCGAAAAATACTGGAAGGTGGGCAGCAGCGATCCCCAAGCCGCCTGCCAATTGTGGGGATTATGGCATATACCCCCTTAATAGTGGAGGCTGTGCTCAGCAGTGGACGATGCGGCTGATACAGTACATAAAAACATACCTATTAGTAGGTTGGCAATTGCAACTCGTGTCTAATGTTGATCAGTAAGTAGGTATTGTGTGCGACTAACAGAAAATGTGAGCTCCGAATGTTTATGTAATAAGCATAGTACTGACTTCAACAAGTTTTTTCATAGGTACTTTTCATGGTAAAGAGTCGTTTTTTTTCAAGTTTGGTTCGTCCTTTACGCGTAAACATATCGTAGCCTGAGGAACGAAAGTCGGAACCGAATCATTAATGGAAACCAATATTTTAAGAGCCGCCTAAAGCAGCGCATTAGAAAGAACGTGAACTGGCTATAAATTTCTTTTTACGGAAAAAAATCGCTGCCACTTAACTGTCCTAAAAGGAAATGGCTACTTAGATTTTTTTTTCGTTAAAACTCCGTTAAAAACTAAGTGAAACCGTTGAGCGGACATCATCTGCGACTGTTAATATATTTTGGGGTAATACTTAGGGGTGGGTACAAATAGGCATTAGTTCGCCTTAATGGGTCCATTTAGGTAAAGCTTTATAAGGATTTTTATGTCGAAATGTGTTTAGTTGACTTTTTTTAGTTTTATTTTGAAATTTAATGTGCTTTTTAATAATCCATCTTCTTCTTCTTACCTTTACCCCACGTCTGTCGGGTCGGTATGTTCAATATGTTGTTTTTATAAGCACAAAGAAAAATATAACGTAATGTATTGTAGGTATCTAAGGTTTCATATACTATTTTATGGCCGACCTCATATCTGACTGAAACCATCTTTGTAAGTTTTTACTGAAAATAAATCTTCTACCAGCTACGAGTCGGTATATTATGCCAGCAAATATAAAAAGGAGAGAAGTATGCAAGAAATGAGTTCCATTTTGTTCATAAAAGGCATGAGTATGTAATGTAATAATAACCTAGGTACCTACTACAGACTGCGTTCTCAGACAGAGTCAAGTGACTTATTGCGGGTAACGCCTTAACATAACACCAACCAACCTTCTTACCATTTTGTCATTATAGATACACCATGAAAAAGGCCGATTTCATGAAAAAAAACATTCCTAAAACCTCTGTTAGTCACAGCTACGCAGTCACGTCCAATTATATACGTTTTTCATTTGCAAAAATAAACGTCCCACGCTAGAGAGGAAATATCTATTTCCCTACACAATTTTCCGCAAATATAAACTCTGGGCGGCGCCATCGTTCAGAGGCCACGACAATAGGGTATTGTGATGTGGGCGTCATCCATTGTGTCTGTCGACCAATCACAGCACACCGTTACACAATAGCGCACCGAATTGGAATGCGCGGCATATCTATTGTCGGATTGGCAAGCGTGATTGTTCTATATTTGAAAAAGTTTGAAGCTCACGCAGTGCTTCGCTAAGAGCGTTCTAAGTTTGGAAGATTTATTTGAAATAGGAACTACTGTCTATATTTTAAAATAAAACCTTCTTGCGATACTTGTGTAATCTTCGTTCATCTGTTTATTTTATTTCGAGAAGACTTATTAACTATAAAACCACACAAAGGTACCTACTCGTATACTGGCTCATGAAACAAAAAACTATTTAAAAGTCTCCACTGACAGCAATGATATAGTACAAAATTCAGCTTGCAAAAACTGAGTAACACTTGGGAGTAATACCATAAACATGACTTAGAGGTTTAAGATGTAAAATAAAATAAAATCAAGTAACGTTTAAAAAGATATGCGGTAGAGGGCAAAAAATCTCACAATAGGTCATAAATTTGGTAAATTATACTTAGCTACTTCTTAGACAAATTTTCATCAAGTTATTTTCTTAAAATATTAGGTTAGGTAACTATATTTTAAGGAAACCAGTTATATTTATATAAGTATTGAAGAATAAAGTTGAGATAGAGGTTCTATACCAAGTGAATTTATAGATTTACAGCACCATACCTAGATTAAAAGGCAGAATTTGTCGGAACAAGCTCGAGGCCCACCTGATGTTAAGCGGACTAACCTCTGCCTATTACAAATGTATTTCACAAGTCACCAATTGCACTGCGCCCGTCTTTTTAAGACATAGTTGTTAAGGCTCATGTGACTGTAATTTCACTGGCTCTCAAGGACAGCTGCTGGAATACACCGTTCGGTGCTTGGCGACAGATTTTCTACTTGCCTGTTAGAGGAAGATCGAATAGTGAACTATTTTGGAAGAACCTAAGAATGCATAAAATATAATAACTTGGAAAATCAGAAAGCTGATTTTTTTACAGAGAAAAGGTTAAAGTTCAAAGTTGAAAAGCTACAAAGTGAAGCTTGAACCGATATGCGACTTGTGAACAAATGGAAGCGGCATCAGTTTCTCGTTCATTAATGCGATAGGCAGACCGGATGCTGTGACAGGTGTCGGTGACTGACCGCCCCTGTACCATGAAAACTCTCATTAGCAACACTGCTGCATTGGTAACAGCTTACCGATGAATTTTCATTGCTTTTATTTACACATTTAGATGTGAAGATGATTTGCTTTCAGTAAAATTAAGAAAGAACATTTTCGCTCACGACTACGTACTTAGTAGATTTTATAAAAGTAATAGATGAACATAAGATTTTAAGATTTAGGTAGAACTTATTAGAGCACAAAATTTTTGTCATGGACATGTTCCGATGGCTGAATGGTTTAGGCAGCCGGGATCGAATTAGAGGAGGCGGGTTCGATTCCCACTCGAGACAAAAAAATATTGCTCTTTTTTCCATATGTGATTTTCATTTAGCACGCGATAGTGCCAATCTATCATAAATAATATAAATAATAATCGTAGAAATTATATTGTAACTTTTGAAGTAGTCAAAATACTGAAGTATGATGATATATAAGATTGGACCTGACTATTGCCGCGTACCGGCTCTTAATTCCGCTTTGGTACAGTTACACTTTCAAAACTTTTTTAGGCTTTTAAAATTAGCTTAGAGTTTGGAAAAATTATCGGTTATGTCATGTTTTATATCGGTTTTATTATAACCACCTATTTTTTTTCTATATTCAATATTATAGCGGCCGCTGCAAGCAGGAACAGTCCTAACGGTGGTAGTCAAATCAGGGTGACCAAGATTATAGTTAATATAGCTGTAGTACCTATATAATTCGCAAGATGCTTGAAATAACAATTATGTTACCATATACTTCGTTTTCTTTTAGTTTGAAATTCACAAAATATACCTGCGGTATGTAAAACACTTTTTAAAAAACACTATAATATATATCTATAGGTACAACACTACAGCTACAACAACGAAAGTATTTAGGTGAACTAAAGGTATTATAATTTAGAAAAGGTTATTAAGTATAGATAATCGAAACAAAACTTTAAAAAAATTGCGGTCTGCCCACCGTTTTTAACGGCTAAAATTGTTAGAAACTGATTTTATAATGAAAAATTCAACCGTTTTATTAGAGTTTAAGGTAACCCAAAACCATTAACAATTTGAATTTTCGGTATTCAAGATCTGCGACAAATATCCTGCTTAAGATGCAGGGGTGCATAACCAGACGGGCATTCGTATAAGACTCTCCTTCTACAATCAAATGATTCTTCTGCAGATTCTTCTAAAGGAGCTAAAGCACGCGCTAGAAGTCTATCCTTGCCTTTGGGCTATCATCTTGGCATAAACATAATGCAATTACTTACAACGGAAAAGTAAAGCATGCATAAAGCAAAGAATGAAATATGCTATATTTATAGAGTGGACAAAAATTATGTTGTGTTTGTAGGTATAGATATCATATGTAATATATATATAGAGATACTTACTAATTTAATACATTTTATACATTACTTACTACTTAAATACAATTTTGTACATTTTAATACAATTTTGAAATGTAAGTTCGTAACGCATTCAGATAGAAAAAACAATAAAAATAACAGATAAACACACTGCAGTGAAGTTTAAAGACTATTTAAAGCCATTTTGATAAAACATCTCTATTCAAAAGATCCTCGTGTCTTTTGCGGTATTCGATTTTGCTTCAATTCAACTAAACGAGTGTTTTCCACACAAAACGTAGCCAACCATTATAACCTGATCTTCTTCATCCCTCTTATTCAGACCCAATGCGAAGGCATGAGGAGTAACGCAATGCATTTTTATAGGTCTTTTGTGGCTGGACAATGTGATACAGTTTCGCTAAGTCTACTAACCGACTTATCTTTCATACACTATAATCTTTACGTAGTCGAAATAAGGTTCAACTTAGTTTGTATGTGTGTAGATGTACATTTGTAACGTATGTTTAAGGGTAGGTAGTTATCCCCCGTCCCATTCCTCCATTTTCCCCCCCTGGGGCAACGTCTTGGAAATGTTTAGTCTTGCTTCTATACACGTTTTGTTCGTCTTTCTTCTACGCCTTTATGTGAAACAGATAGGTCGTCTTTTGTGAGGGAACGTCTTGATATTTTGTTGTGAAAAGACCCTTTCAGGGGTAAAATGGAGGGTGCCTTATATAAAGGTTTTCTGGTTAATAATGGCTAATAGGTATTTAATTAGAGGGCTGAAATGTTCACATAATGTTATGTGGTGTCAGGATAGTGTTTTGAGGTAGATAGTTCTGTAAGTATAAGTAGGTAGTTGTAATGACTAAGTTATTATTAAGCCTTTTTGTTAGTTATAATGACATAAGTTAGTACGGATAATTGTAGGTTTCAATATCAAATATAACTAGGTTCTTAATAAATCTTAGTTCTAATGAATCTTATTTTTAACCAATTTTCAAAAAGGGAAAGGTCCTCAATTTGACTGATTTATTAATGTTTGTTCTGCGATTATGAATTGATTTTTATGATTCTTTTTTCTTCTGTAGGTCATTTCAGGTCTCATAGAAATGTACGTGAAGCAGTGATTGCTCAGTGGCAAAGGCTATAGACTGCCGCGCAGCAGGTCCATGGTTCGAATCACAATATAATACATCGGTCACCGCATGGTGGAAGGGCATTTGGTGCATGCCCACCGGGCTAGCGACCACCCTCAAGTAGAAAATCTGTCTCCAAGCACCTACCGGTGTGTTCCGGCAGCTGTCCTTGAGAGCCAGTAATTGAACATAAAGCCTGTTAACACCTTCGACCACATCATCGGTACCATCACGTGAGATTGTGGTCAAAAGCTTACCTATAAGCAATAAAAAAATAACTTTACAAAATTAGTTTAGTGGTTTAGTTTTAAAATCAAAATAACTGAAAAATATACCACTGTCATCCAAGCAAAACGTTTCTTCCATACATTCATTCAATTCAACCGAATGGAGTATCACGCTCTTCAAGTTGTAGAAGTGGTGTTATTAAGAAGTAGATCTTTTACCGATATAGATGAATTTTCAGCTATTGTCACCATAAAGTGGCTACACAAAATTAACATGTAGGCTACGAAAAATTATACGAACTTATTATTTTTTCGTAGGATGTAGGCTACGAATAAATTATTATTCGTAGGATGTACGTAAGGTATTTTGAATTTCATGGAACATTCAAACAGATAAATAACTTATTTCTTCAAATTATGTTGTATTTCTTTAAACAAAACGATGATAGATAAACCAACTTTTATGTAGTATAAATGGCTCCAAAAAAAATTGATTCATAGACATTTTCTACGCAGTAGCGTCCTACCAAAACATACCTACATTGAAAATGAAAAACAAAACAGTAAACGCGAATGAAAAAGACAAAAATGCCGTCGCATCGTTGGACAGAGGCCATGGGGTGGTGGGTAGGGGACGAGGGACCAAAAAGTAAAAACTGGAAAGAAGAACCGTAGGAAAAGAGCAGCGGGCCTTTGTGTCCCACCCTCCTAAGGTAGCGTCAGCAAGAACAGTTGACTTGTTATTTTTGTAACGAATCGAACAAAAAAACGTTAATAGATTCAGGAATTACTTAGAGGCAATTTAGTTATAAAAAAAAATGCCTAATGAATATGCGATAACAACAAATATTTGAATTGTAGAAGCAATAGTCACGTTTTAAGTAGCTTGTAAACGGAATGACTGACAACCCTGACATTTGAATAGAAATCTGCATACACAAATATATTTTGTACAGGACGTTGACCTAAAAACCAATTTAGGACACAAAAAATATTAATTTATTTTTAGCTCTTTAACCTGAACTCAAAGAAACATTTTTGTATCGACTCTTAAAAGGGGCGTAACAAATAACTATTTTGCATACTAGCATATAGTGTCATCGTCTAAAGCTTCATAAATAGATTACAAAAACAACGCAATAGGTACTTCATATTTTTTAATTTAAAGAACTTTTTTGTTACGGCGTCTATTTTAGAAACTACACCAATCTGTAACCATTTAATGTTATGGAATGAATATGGAAGAGCGAGATCTTCTGACACAAGTATTTGTATACTTACTAGAAAGTCTCAACCTACCTTAATTTTAGTTAGATCTTGGCTACAGAAATAAAGAACATTTTCATTCTTCATTTGCACACCGTTATTACTTATAGTATATAGTTACAGTTAGGAATTTAAAATTTCGCTAAGCCATGGACATAACTATACCCTCTATTGAAACAAAAAACTCTTAAAACGCCAATTTAAAACTAATAATATTTAATAATAACAAATATTTTTAAAATATTTTATGAAAACATCAAATTAATATTTTAATAAAACACTCTACGAGTGACGAGCACGATCGAGAATGAAATTTCTCGATCGTGCGCTCGTAGAGTCAAGACCTCCTGAGGATGCTTCGTGTGGAAGCGAAACGTGTCGAAAATTCTTCCGGTTTGGCTACGTGGCGTTTGTGACGTCACGTCGGCTTAACAGGAAAGTTAGGCGGAATTGTCACTAGATATATTTTGGTATTTTTTAAGTGTTTTATTAAAATATTAATTTGATGTTTTCATAAAATATTTTAAAAATATTTGTTATTATTAAATATGGATTTCCGCAAACTAACGCCTATATATTATTTTACTTGCACGAGTAACTGCAATGTGGAACTCTAATAGATGGAATTTAGTCTCGCATTTGGGCCGGTTTTTTTTTCTTCTCCTCATTATATCCCTGAATAATGAGTAAGGCATAGCCATCTTTTAACAACGCCAATTAATTTATTATTGACTGTTAAAATTAAAATTCACGTACATTCTTTAATAAACTTAATCGTGTCCTTACTCCAAAATGTTTATGCTATCTCTACAGAGTAGATGAAACTTTCTGAAGCTCATCTGTGGGGGAGGTGAAATTAAGAGGCACTTTGTGCAGATTCATAAAGGAATGTGTCTGTGTAGCTACAAATATATCTAACTACTTATGCTGCCGCCATTCTTGAAATACGTTGTAACTTCTGTAAACGTAAGTTTATTTAGTGATAATTTTCATGATTTCTTTTTTATGTTAATTTGACGGAACAAGCTATAACAGATGCATTTCGTCTAAGTGACGAATCGCACTTGATAGAAAGTAAATCATAGATACGGTTTACTTTTGTTTAGAAAATTTATGTATTAGTCATTGAACTAACATAAAACGGGAGGCACTCGCAACTCAAATATGGTAATGTCAAGTCAGGCGACGGCTCCTGATTGAGTCTCAGTAGTGTGCGTATATGCGTCTATTGCTTGTCTTCCTGTCTTTGTCATTCATTAATTCGTACCATATACAATGGAAGTGTAGCTGTGTGAGTTATATGCTTGTGTTAAAGTTTCGCCACGTTATAATATTAGAGCGTACCTTCATTTTTTTTATCGTAATTGATGATTTTAATAATACATTTTAGAAAGTATCATTGATCAAGTATGTTAATACAAGTAAGTATATGCTTTATACATGAAAAAAAATTGCGAGTTGGACTCGCAAACCAAAGGTTCCGTACTATCATAACATTTTTTTTATTTGATTAAACATGGTTATAACAGAATGTACCAAAACATCGTTATTTTTTTCATAGAGGTAGAGATCCGGTAGTCCGACTTGCATTTGAATTTTTTTTATCATGTGTTCTTAATCGTTAGATTTGAACAATAATCATATTATTACTATTGTATTATAAGCGTGGGGATTATGGGTATTTGCCATTATCCCCACGATTAGCAGGCTAGTAGCTACGGAACTCTAAACATTTTATTGTGGTAGGAGAAGATTGTGAGCACATGGATATTATTTATTTCTTTTTTCTAATATTAAGTATTTTATATATCCATAGCACATACTCGTGTATGGATAGCACACATTGTCTTTAAAAAGGTAACTAGCTATCCTAAAGACTACACAACCAAACAACTTAATAAACAAAATGTATCAGACAAAATCTGTCCCTATTGAAATTAATTCTTATTAGAATTAGATACGAAACAACCTCTCTTATTCGCTTATCTTAGATTTTTTATTCACCTTCTACATGCATCAAATAATGACATAAGAGTTTCTTAATCAAAAGTACTTTTTTATTAAACATATATGTATAACTATAATTCATCGTGATTTATTGCTATGGCACTGAATTCAATTATTATATTGCGATGAAATTAAATATATCTTACGTTTATTTTGTGTATATAGCCCGCAATATAGTGATAACAATAAATGTTTTACAATCAATTCTTAGACCACAAGATAGGTATTTAAAAATATAAAAACCGTTCTTATAACTTTTTAAAATCACGTATTTCTTGTGTTTAGTAATGTTTGAACGCGCCGGACGAAAATATTAACGTAAATGCCTGGTCGGGGTGGCGCTGAATTGATCCTTATTTCAACATGAGTTACTTTGAATTTCGTACTCGCTAAAAGCGCGCTGCTAATTTAGCAGCTGTTAAAACCTTAACCACATAATAAAGTACGACTGTAATTTCAATTGAAATTGTACAAATCGTGATACAGAGATAAGACGTTAAAAGCTGTGTTTCGAATTTAGTCGGGTTATATTTTATTCTTCTCGTAAATCTATCTGACAGTTGAAGAACTAGGTCTTAGTTTATCACTTTAATATTTTGAATCCTAATCGAAATGACCACGTATATCAAACTATACAAAAAGATTAGGTTATTTAAATAATGATGAAAGCCTTTACTGTATTAGCCGGATTATCCACTACTGAACACAGCCTCGTTGCCTTTTTTTATGCCTGATACCTATCAGGTAATAAGGCCTAACCTTAGCCTTTGACCACTATCTTACCTGATGGTAAGTGATGATGTGGTCGTAGATGTTGTTCAGGCTAACCTAGAAGTACTGGCTCTCAAGGACAGCTGTCCTTGAGAGCCAGTACTTCTAGGTTCCGGCAGCTGCCGGAACACACCTCTAGGTGCTTGGCGACAGATTTTCTACTTGAGGGTGGTAGCTAGCTAGGCGAGCATTTGCAAAATACCCTACAACCACGCTATAACGATTGCCATCCTTAGACAACAACCGGGACCGACGGCTTAACGTACCCTCCGAAGCACGGAAGCGCTCAATAATAATGTCACTAGCGGCCACCCATCCAACTCATGACCGCGGGCAACGTTGGTTAACTTTTCTGATCGGTTATGCGCTCGTAGCGAAGTTTACTTAGCTGTTCTTATAAGAACAGCTAAGTAAACTTCGCTACGAGCGCTTCAAAACGCCTGCTGGCGTTTGCCATAATCCTCACTCTTAGCATGTATCTTGGGGATGGCAGTGTAAGATAGCAGTTTCTAAGAAGGCACTGCTGTCCACCTTCCGGCATTTTACCTTTAGTCACCTCTTATGACACCCACGGGTAAAGTTAGAGGTGACATTCTAACCCGGCACACTACTGGCATTTCTGCATCTACAGATCTATAATTCAAATGATTGGCATAAGTTACTCGATATCAAAGCTGAAATCTAAATAAAACTATATGATAAATGATCCCAGCCTAGATCAGAGCAAAGGTGCAAGTCCAGTACATCATAATAGCATTGGCAGCTGTTCTCAATGTGGACGGTATCCATTGTATTAATAGTGGACAAAGATGTAGTATATGCTAACTCTACCGATAATAATTTATAAATCCGCAACTATTCCATTCGTGGATTTATAAGGTGGCAGCACTTTACTTATGTTTGATGACGTATTAAACTTCGAACTCTATTTTAATTTTGTTTTGTTTGCAATAACGCCTGCTTGGCGAATAACATTACAAAATTACAAATTTACGAGATAAAAAAATATAGTCATGTGCGGTATTCGAACCCACGTCCATCCACCCCTTTAGCCTGGGTATGCTCTAAAGGCTTTGCTCTCGTTCTTCAACCATCGTATCGGGATGGAGGAAGAAGTGCTGGCATTGCCCCGGTGATTTGCAAATTGGCTGGAGCATTTGGACTATATGTAATGACTTTTAGGTCTAAATGGTTTTATTGTAATGTGTCTATAGTTCGTAGTATTTTGTTGATAAAGGCATACCGACGGTTAAAAAATTTTTAATCGGTTTTTTCAGTTTGTGTGTATAATTTTATCAACATCATTATCTTAGAAACTCTTATCATACTAGTCCTAGGTCGTCGGACAACAGGTGGAGTTGGACGTAAGCGGAAGGTTGGCGTTTGGATCTCGCATACAGATAGCAGCGCCCCGGTATCCGTGAGGATTTCCTTTTTTTTATTGCTGATAGGTAAGCCTTTGCCCAAAATCTCACCTGATGGTAAGTTATGATGTGGTCGAAGGTGTTTTTCAGGCTAACCTAGAATTACTGGCTTTCAAGCACAGCTGCCGGAACACACCGTTAGGTCCTAGGCGACAGATTTTCTACTTGAGGTTGGTCGCTAGCCAGTCGGGCATTCAAAAAATGCCCTTCTACCATGAGGTGAAAAACAAACCGGCGGTAGGGATCGAACGATGGACCTGCGGCACTGCAGTTCATAGCTATGATCGCTCGGCTATCATTGCTTCAAAAATATTTTTTCGCCAAGCACATAACAGTGTGTAGCAACAGCAATCCTTGAGAATCAGTAAAATTACCGGCACATGAGACTCAAAAACTGTATGTGTCAGGGTGACGGGCGCAGTACAGCTCGTCACTTGTGACGAAATGCCTCTGTTATAGGCATAGGTTACCGCCATCAGGTGGGCCTCGTGCTTCTTCCGTCATAATAACATAAAAAAAGCTTTGAAGAAATCATCTGAAAATCTGACATATACTCTGTCGCCCATGTAGAACAAAACATGTTAGCTTATGAATGGGACAAAAGTGTTCCGGATAATCGCAAATGTCGTGTGCCGAGCGAGCCCAGAATATACTTGGTAGTAAATCATTTCTGCTCATATAAGCACCTGCACTCTACAGTTATAACATTGTGTAATAAGAAATATTTACCATATCCATAATGAATGTGGGTCGAAAATTATGATATCTATATAACTAACTGTACTGTACTGTATGAGCCGGATTGTCCACTGCTGATCGCAGCCTCCCTCATTAGGGGGGTTTGCCATAATCCCCTTGCTTGGCAGGCTAGGGACCGCAGTTTAAGATATCAATTCCTCAGAAAGCTGTTGTCAACCTTCCGATATTTTATCTGTAGCCGCCTCTTAAGAATAGGTAGCAATGGTAGGTGGGATCCTGTTATGTACCTACCTACCCATTTTAAACTATTGAGTGATACATTTAGAAAAAGAAAACGATTGTATAAAAGTTCAGCCTGATTCCCGATGGTTTTAAAGATGAATTATATCTACCAGTAAGTCACATCACTTCCATGCATTACAGAAGCTGACTTAATCAGAACTTATTAATTTATAAATTATAATAAAATTTTTGTAGGTGTTTTCATCTTTGTCGTAATTTGTAGTATATAATTTTAATTTAATAAGTAATAATATCCATAGAGGCATTTGCGACTGTGGCGCCGCCTGACAGTTCTTAGCTGAGCAGGTTCATACACTGAGAAAAACTACTTCGAGCTTAAATCAAATTTGGCCTTTTACCGTTGAATTGTAACTACGCAAGGTGAATTCACAAGTCTTAAGATGATTTTCACCAATCAATAAAAATATACCATGTTTTATAATAAACAAAACTGTCAAAAAACGCCTTCTTAAAATATTTTCAGAATTGAACTTGTTATACGATAATAATTGCAGTATTGACCATAAAATATACCTTACTTTTACGGCGGCATATAAACGGTGATTATCACTATAACGTACGACTTATTCAGCCTCATCGAAAAGTCAATATTTAAGAAAGACCACAAAATACACCTTAAATGAAGACGAAAAGAAACATTCGCCTTCACTGACCTCGTTTAACGCCTTCTAGTTGGAAGGCGTTTTTGTACGTATTTACGTTTGGTCGGTTTTTTAATTGCCTTCATACCATATAAATTGGCCGTCATTAGGGCGCTTTTGACTTTAGATTTTTCTCAGTGTATTATACATTATTATTATTATACTTATAACAATAATTGTGTGATTCAGGCGACACCACAGTTTTGATATCAAACGCCGAATATCTAGGTAAGCAATTGAGTATCAACGTGCATATCAAATACATATATAAACCTCGTTGGAGTTTATTTTTCGGTTTCTTCTTAACAAGATATCAGAAAGAATAAAATCTGGCGATTTCCTTTAATTATGGTCTAATATTAGGTCCTTACATATGAAATTGGCGTTTTTCGTACTGGCCACTTTAATCACGAATTTCTCCTCTTTGGTAAGGAATTCCAAATTCAAATTTGTACAGCTATAGACTCATGTATTTGTGCTTCGATGATCGTCATTCATTTGTTTTTTTTCTTCTGTTTTTTTCTGTTTGCGTCACTCATTTTACAAAATGGAAAACCTTAAATATCGCATTATTTACGAGTACGAGTTCCGCCGTGGCACTAGTGCTGCGAAAACAACTCGAAGGGTGAATGATGTGTATGGCGGTCGTGTTGCAAAAAAAAACACAGTTCGTTTTTGGTTCCAACGTTTTCGTTCTGGAAATTTCGACCTGCAGAACAAGCCCCGTGGACGGCCTGAGACTCAAGTTGATAATGAAGAGTTGAAGGCTATTGTGGAAGCGGATCCATCGCAAACCACGTCCGAGTTAGCTGCAGGCTGCGATGTTAGTGATAAAACTGTTTTAATTCACTTGAAGCAAATTGGGAAGATTAAAAAGCTTGAAAGGTGGGTACCTCACGAATTGACTGAAACAAACCGGCAAACGCGCGTCGACTGCTGCGTTACATTACTAAACCGGCACAATAATGAAGGTATTTTAAACCGAATCATTACCTGTGATGAAAAATGGGTTCTTTACGATAATCGGAAGCGCTCAGCGCAATGGTTAGATCCTGGCCAGCCAGCCAAATCCTGCCCCAAGCGAAAATTAACCCCAAAAAAGTTACTTGTAAGCGTTTGGTGGACTAGTGCCGGTATTGTTCATTACAGTTTTTTCAAATCTGGCCAGACTATTACGGCTGATGTCTATTGTCAGGAATTGCAAACCATGATGGAAAAGCTAGCGGCTAAACAACCTAGGCTGGTCAATCGCTCCACGCCACTGCTGCTTCACGACAACGCTAGACCACACACTGCGCTACAGACGGCTACTAAATTAGAAGAGCTTCAATTGGAAAGTCTAAGACATCCTCCGTACTCCCCGGACCTTGCTCCAACAGATTACTATTTTTTTCGAAATTTGGATAACTTCTTGCAAGGGAAAAAATTCAACTCCGATGGGGCAGTCCAAATCACCTTCAAAGATTTTATTGATTCCCGTCCGACTGGTTTTTTTAGTAAAGGGATCAATGAACTACCTATGAGATGGCAAAAGTGCATAGAAAATAATGGTTCATACTTTGATTAATTAAATATATTATATTAAAAAATATTCGACTTTTTGTTCCTCCCATACAAAACGCCAATTTCATATGTAAGGACCTAATATAAATGGGGACGAATGGGATGGTCTTCAATCAACCAAAAATATTTTTCCTCCATCCAACCGTCTAATAATCATATCTGTGGGGCACTTAAACGAACGGGGTGGGCCGTTAAACAAATTATAATAATTTACAGCCAATTAACCAGGAGTTGGGCCACTAAACCGGCGGTGCTCGCTCCTAATGGCATATGTATTTTGGCCACTGTTTATTTATTAATATTGTTTTATATTATTTATTGGCGGACGTATATTTTTTGTTAATAGCATTGTTTATTGTTAGGTTTTACGTTACAGTTTTTAGTGGTCGTTTTGTGTTGTTAAAATGATTTGTTAGGTTAAAAATGATTTAAATTTGTATTTTTTTTATTTGTATCTGATATTGCCCGGTGACAGAAAACTAGATAATGTTGAATAAACAAATGTTGAATGACCTTCTAATAATAAACCACTTAATCATTTGCTGTTACGTTCAGTTTCGTCATCATTTGGAAGGAGTTGTTCCTTGTATGCCCCGCGGTTTTGTTCCATATACCAATAAAATCCTATTTCGTCACTAGTAAAATTTATTTCTGATTTTGCCTTACATCTCATTATATTATACTTTTTAAAGTAACGGAAATAGACTTCTCCTCACTTTTTTTATTGCCAATTATAGCCGTTGGTAACGATTTTAACGATAGTGTTGGGATCAAATATCGTAAACAGGCTTATTTAGAGTTATGAAGGACGAGTTTCGAGATAAGAAGTATTATTATTCTTTTATCGAAATGATTTCGAAAGAAGTAATATTATTCTTATTTAGAAACTGTACCGTAACCGTCGGTTTCGAACTCAGATCATAGAAACAAGGTGTTTCTATGTTGTGTATATTCAGTTTTTTAACGTTTCTTACCTCAGATCTCCATCTTGTAGGTATACAGGCAGATTGGACTTTCATTTGAAATTTTATTGGAAATTTCATCTTCGTCGCTTCAACATTTTGGTTTTCAAATAAAAATGGAAAAAGTAATGCATCCAAGTAGAGGAATAAGCTTACTTCATATTTTATTTTAATTCAGTTTTTATCTTTGTTACTGATGGGCTAGTCAATATCTTTATAATAATCGATGCTATGGGAAGAATGGTGCATTAGCTCTTAAATACTGCTTCTGGAATGTGTTCTGGCTAGGCGCTTGGCAACATATTTTCTAGTTGAGGTTGCCTGCCGGCTTTAACATTAAGATGTCATTGTTATCCGATGGCATTCCTTCAGGCAGACGGCCGGCCAAAAATCAAACCCAAAATTACGATTAGTACATACATCTAGTATGTTCTTGCATGTATTAGTTTGTTTTGTTATGGATAAGTATCTGATAATATATTGTTTAAGTTTTTTTATGATATATAAATAAGTGACGAGAGGGACTATCAAATAGTTACGTTCTATATATTATAGGTGTAAACACACATATCACCACGCGCGCCTGGACAACTAAGGGGTAGGCAAAGTTGTTTGAATCACGTATTGCCATCAACCGGGCACAATTTCAGACTCCTAACTATAGAAAATTTATCTCAAAAAACCCAATACAAAAACATAAACGAGAAAATAAAAATAAGTTTCACTAAAATTCTGCAAAAAGATTCTCTCCGGCGGGGAATCGAACCCCGGTCTCCCGCGTGACAGGCGGGGATACTTACCACTATACTACCGAAGATATGATGGAAGCGGCTAAAATATCGCATACATTTATATGGCTACCAGAAATTTATAAATACATTACAATATGTAAAATTATGACATGTTACTTGGTTTTATCTCAGATATCAGAAAAGATAATAGCTAGATAGAATATCTAAATTACTATTTTCTTGTTGATGTAGCTGCATACCAATGACAAGTGAGTATTAGTTTATTTGGATTCATACTACGTATTTAATTATTAGTAAGTTTGGTATTGAGTATAAGGTACCAGTATCTCATAGGTATATATTTATAGTTACTGATTGTCCTGTAAGTATCAAAGGCTTCTCACTCTCTGTTTAACGTAAAAAATTCATTCAACTCAATTTTATTATTTAGAGATTAATGGAAGGGTTTGGAATGAGGTTGAATTAAAATAATTTATACCGACATTTTCCGACATAATAATATTTATTTGCCAAAATTAGAATATACAAAAGATACTTAAGAAATTACTTATTAGAACTAAAATAAAATAATTTACTATAACTTAAGAAACAACTGCTCTACAATAGGCTCGAGGCTCCTAGGACATATCTACAGTGCTTTTTTTATGTTTGTTATGCGATTACATTTTAATGTTTATTTATTTGTTGGGTAGAGTATACCTACCTCCTAATGTTATACCAATAATTATATTTTTCCTCTCGTTCATAAAATTAGAGTTGTGAGTCATATTGTCATGTTAGCTTAACGGAGCATGCCCCGGCTATTGGGGTGGATTGGCGCGGGTTTGAGTCCCGGACATGGCTTTAATTATTTCTTTCGAAATTTGTTATTTTGTCATGTCATACGCAGAGCATGCATGATAAAAATATTATTATGAGCCTTTGTTCCAGTAATACCTCTAACTAGTATTTTCATTTTTTTTATAAATAAGTGTATTTATAAAAAAAAATAAAGGACTAGAGACTGCAGCTAAAGAGAGCTTTAGCTGCATTCTGCATATAGCAACACTCAACTCGCTTATATGTGAGTAGTGGCATGCTCTGTTTCCCTCAGTCACCTATTACGATATCCTGCGGATAAGGATATAAAAATATCCTTAGATTCTTAAGCTGAAAATTGTAAGGTGTGGTATATAATTATTATTATAAATAGGTAAGTCTTTATGAAATCTTTTTTTTTTTAACCTTAACCTCCCCCAGAGAGACCTTGTGCGACGGTGGAAATCCCGGTTAATGTGATGATTTTGACGATGATGAAATTTTTAGCCCCAATCAATACTCTGGTATCCACTCAATCTCTTGATGGGCGTTACATTGCAGAAGAGAACAGGGAATGAACTTGGGTACCGGTTAAAAAAGGCTTTGCCTTAATCCCTCGCTTGTCAGGCGTCTGTGTAATATAGCTTCAGAAGGCGCTGCTGCTCGCCATCTAGCATTTTCCTTTCGTCACAGCTTACGTTCCTCTTACGACCACAAGAAAATATGAAAGGACTACTAGTAATATCCAAGTCTAGCACCAACCCATGTTGAGAAAACAAGTTATACCAAATATTTGAGCAATACCATCATTACAATTCCTCAGCGATACTAAAATAGCAATACTTGCCCTAGAATTCCATCCCTTCTGAGTACCATCATTATAATGAATACTGCCATCTAACAATGAGATCTGACTTTGACAGGAGCATCCGTTTAATGTCTGACTTATGGACGCAGAGTCAATTGTCCAAGCTAAATCTGGGTTACAATAAGGCGAAATATGTTTCATACTTTGTTGCACTGCAAGCGATGCGATGCGAGATTGTTTATATCTTAGATAGGCGTGCTGACGTATAATCTAATATGGATAGACTCTTTTATGGGTAGCTTATAATTGTAAAGATGAGAATACCTTGAAATATATTTATAGTTACCAGCTTATGGCTTATGGTTACAAGCGCATTAACACGCAACTTTGTCTGTGTGCGATTTGATTATACGAGATCGTTTAGTTAGATGTATTGAATACATGTAACAATTCAAGCTGTATATATTGGTTATGCTTCCAATACCATTATGTTTGCTCTTGAAGAAAACTAAAAAGATTATAATAATATGTAATTCAATGCGAATTTGGTGTGGCTTGCAGACACGATACTTTTTTTATATAAATTTAAAAGCATCTATATAGCTTATAGATAGACAGATTTATATCGTTGTTCTAAGTAATAAATTACACATCGTTGCGTCTGTATTCCACGAATGGCAGAGGTGTATATAACACCCTGGTTAACTGAATGTTCTAAGTTACTACGTCATAAGAGATAAACTCATTTCTATGTACCGGGCGCAAAGCCAGAATTCGTATTGCTTTGCGAGGTTATTTTTATGTCACAAAATCACATGTACGATCTTGGAATCAAACACAGTACCTTGATATTAAGAGGCAACTGTAAAAATCCAATAAAAAAAAACTTATTTTCACGGCAGTTCTTATAAGCATAAGATTTACGCTGATACGTCCTTATAAGAACATGAATTCTTATAAGAAGAGCATGTATGAATTATGATTTAGGTCTATCTTCCCGTTTAGTCTCTTCGTCTTCTTTCAATGATAATAATGAGTGTATTCACGGAATTATGGCTTTCTAAGGTACATCAACATCCAATTTTGATATTAGTATGTATGCGAATAGAGCCATTCACACATTTTTATACTACACTTTAAATAGTTTTTTAATCGTACTGGAAAACGTAATGGGACATATCTAAAATGATTTTTTAAAAGACCAGATTTTAAAAGATCAGATACCATGAAATCCATATACTTTATGGTGTTGTACTCCTTAACTATCGGAAACTTGTTCTCGCTAAGGTATCATTGTTAAGTCATTCATATTTTTTTTAATACAGCTGAAGGCGTGACATAAATTACTTATGTTACTTTTTCTTGATCATGGTCTCGAAGAGTCAAGATCTAATAATGATGCTTTGTAAAGAACTGAGACTCGTCGATAATTCTTTCGGTTTGGCTACGTGGCGATATGTACGTCGAAAAATCAGGAAAATTATTCGGGATTGTCACTTGATATGTTTTTTTGCATTTTTTAAATATCTGTTATATGTGTTCTCTTTTAAAAATATTTGTTTATTCTGTAATATATGTTCTCTTTTAAAAATATTTGTCAGTACTAAAGTAATTATATTTTGAAAGCACTTATAGTCACGGATTGCCGTGCCGCAACTTCACGGTTCAATCCACCGCTGGCTTGAGTTTCACCACATGGTGGAAGAGCATTTTGCGAATCCACGCCTGGCTGCTCCACAAGTACAAAGTCTGTAGCCAAGAACCTAACAGTTTGTTCCGGCAGCAGAAAACCAGAAAGTAATTCTGAAAAGGCACATGAGACTTAACAACTGTATGTCTCAGGTGAATAGGCACAGGACAGTTCGCCACTTGTGATGATATGCATCTGTTATACGCAAATGTTAACGCTTGACATTAAGTGAGCCCTGTGTGAGGACCGTATAGGTAGAATAGTTATTGCCACCCATATCATAAAACGATGTAGGTATAGCAAAAACATATTATGAGCACTACATGCACTCACTCTTAGGACGGTCAGATAATAACGACACATTAATCACATACATTTCTTCGTTACATCGCCTATCTCCAGCCAATCTTTCAGTGTCCTCTTACCTTGACGAAAGGAAAAGAGCTTAGTTCAAGGCAGGACAAGTGGCATTATTAAATCAAACCCGACACGCATTGTTGTTTTTCGGTGACAAAATGTCACTCGTGAGTGCGCTTTGTACGTTTGTCATTTGAAGCTGAGAAAATAAAGGTGGTAGAAGTAATCATAATAATAGAATTGCTTGTTTAATCATGTTAGCTGTTTTGTGGAAGAAATATAAAGAGAAATTCATATGACATACAAGTAATTTTAATATTTTTATGTTTGCAATAACGCATGCTCTGCGGATTACATTACAAAATTACAAATTTGTAATGTGATAGGTTAAAATATAATAGAGTTCGAATCCCGCATATGACTTAAATTTTTCCTCGTAAATTTGTTTTTTTTATATTTTGGCAGGTTAGCTTTTGACCACTATGTCACCTGATGGTAAGTGATGATGTGGTCTAAGGTGTTGTACAGGCTTACCTAGAATTACTGGCTCTCAAGGACGGCACCGTTAAGTAGGCCTATTGGAAAAATTCTATGACTATCCGACTCGAGCATCGAACCCATACTCTTCGTTTTTTTTTTATAACTGTTGAGGCTTTTGTTTTGCCCACTATCTCTTGCTTGGTGACAGATTCTCTATGTCTTGCCACTCCAAAAACAGGCAGTCTTCTGTTGAATATTTTGCTTAGTATATAATATATAGTATCCATGCTGTTTTGGCTCCGATTTTGATTTTTCATCTAGGTAATTTGTTTTCTATATTATTTCAATCTTCAAAGAAAAACGCTGAAAACTAAATAGAAAGGCTACAGTAAGCAGCGGAAACTATTACAATGAACAGAAATAAGACTTGTGGAGCTATTAGGATATAGATACCACGAAATGTTAGGTTCAGTGTCCATTGTAAAGGACATTTTGAAACATTTAGCGTCGACATCCGTGTTTATTGCTAGGGCCATCTCTAATACGCAGGGTTGTCAACGCGCAAGTCAATACTTTACATCCGATAAACGACTTAACTACGTTAATTCGCTGACTTATAGAGTCTGTTATAACTTATTACTTTTTTCCATTCAGTTACATATCCATTACCTAATGAATTAAATAATTTATTGAACACTTTAATAATGACGTAAAATTAAGAGCAGTGCAGTCACTGCTGTGACCAAGAAGTATTTGTAATATCCTACGAATAAATATCTGAAGAAATGTAAGTAGCAGAACGAGAACGTTACCGCGGCAGGCGTCGCTCGTTGAATTGGTATAATAATAACGCACATCTTGATGTATTTGAGCGGATACGAGTTTGCCTTCAACGTTTTAGAGCATTTTAACTTTAGCAACATTTGCGTCTATCGGGGGCAGGGTAAGCCACAACTTTTGTGGAGATTTCACTGATTAGCAGTAATGGTTCAATCAATACCATTGATAACGACTGTGTGCTGATAATAATGTATATCACGACTTACTATTGTTATCTTTCTGGGTAGGTATATGAACACGTAGGTAGCGTATTTTACATAGGTACTACTGTATCTTGCTTAACTGTTTTTGTGAGCGTATAATGGCATGTGTATCTGCCTTATAGTCCGCTGTTGAACACAGCCATGGATTGGCCCCAATACGAGGGGGGCGGGTTTGCTCATAATTACGCTTGGGGATCGCAGACTGAAATATCAGTTCCTCAAAAACCAGCTGCCCACCTTCTGGTGAGTTACCCTTAGTCGCCTCCTACGACACCCATGGGGGTGACATTCTAGCCCGACACCCAACGGGCATCAACGCAGCTGATTTTCTATTTTTCAATAATACATATAAGAAGAATTATGAGACATATGATCATTATACGCGATTTAAACCGTTTAAAGTTGTTTATTTCTATGTGTTATAATCGCGAAAACCTAAGACAACATAATGAGACAACCCTACATCTCACACTGAAGAAGCACAAAAGCAACAATGCAGTCTTGTTTGACATTCAAGTGAAGACGTTTTATTGGTCACAGCACACACTGAGAGTCTTTCATCGTCGGACAGCAGTGAATTGAATGTTTATGTCTTTAGTGAAAGTTTGTTGTTTCTAGGAGTTGTAGAGTTTATGCGAAGAATATACAATGCGAAGTTAATGTCCATTTTAAGAGACGTTGTGATGATTTTGTTGCCAAGACTGTTATGTATCAGATTTATTACTTGTCTACATGAGAATTTAATTTACGTTATATGAGATGGTGCGACATCTATAGTTCATCTTACGTTGTACTAAACATGCCCATATGATTGCTAAGAACGAAAAGACAAATTAGAGTCATGAGTCCTATATCTTGTTGGCTTAGTGGTCAGAGCAGACACCTGCTGTATAGGGGTGAATGGGTTCGAATACCGCACATGACTATTATTTTTTCTCTCGTTGAAACTATGTAAACTAGTTTACTTTTTAAAAATATTCATAAACCGACATTGAAATTCAATTTCAGTTAAGAGAATCACCTTACTTTAAAAATTGGTTAAAATTAGCATCGCTATGTATATATGCGTCATTGAATATGTAATATATTTTTTGGAAGCGTAAATGTTTATAGGCCCCTACTAGGTGGACTGACGACATCGTAAAAGTCGCGAGTACAAGCGACTAATAGCCGTTTCTTGTGGCGTTCTATGGGGGAGGCATTTGTTCAAAAGTGGTCATCTTCCGGCTGATGATAATGATGATGAAATGCTTATAAAACAGTTCTCATAGGAATTATGAGATTTTAAACTGTCACGGTCATTGACACTATAATTATTATAACAAACAAAGCCTGTAAAAGTCAATTGTAGCTGTGGTGAGTCCTACATCGGTCAGACAAAACGAACAATATCATGCCGTATTAAGGAGCATATAAGGGCAGTCAAAAACAATGGTATTGAAAAATCTGCCATAGCTCAACAACTTCTGGAGTCTGGTGCTAACCACTGGATTAAGTTACACAACCCACCAGGTACTCTCGACAGAACGCCACTACATACCGAGAATGGTAAGATAAGCAATCGAAATTACGAAGTATCGAAACTTCAATAGGGAAAATGGGTTTCAACTGTCGAGAACTTGGAATCCAGTGGTTAACCTATGCAAGAGCCGAAGAAGTGTTCCAAATAGTTCACGATCTGATATCGTTAGTTTGCATGTCGAAATTTAAATAGTGGTGTGAGTGACAGTGACAATAGTAGCATCGCCTTGCCGAAAAAACGTACAAGGAAGAGGGTAGACCGGTTCGTCTGCTCTTAGTGCCTACCATCCACTCGCATAGACTTCAGTTTACTCGTGATCATGGCGCTTGCAACAGTGCTAAAATATCGAGAGCTCAAAACTAATCAAAAACACGGTAAATATCTCATAGAAATTACCTTAAAACCGTTGTCGCTAAGAAAATATTTTTTCCCTTGTATTGATATAGATGTATATCAAAACTCGTATGTACATATATATTTTCAAAAAAAGAATCCTGAACTATCACCTACGAGTATAATATTTTCATTCATCATTTTGTGAATTATCTAAAAGAAATAACTCAAACAATAAAAATGATTATTATAATATTTAATGTCCTTCAAGAACGTGTTAAAATAATGTGTAAGTATAGAAGCTAATACGATACACCAAACGGTGCGCGCGCGCCTGTTTCCTTTCCGCTTATTATTGCTCCCTCTTCTGAGTGCTTTGTTTGAACTATTTGCACTGAGATTATGGTGGATTGGTCGTTTTGTTATTGAAATAGCAACACGATTCGTTTAAATAACTTTGTATGATTTTGAAATCAGGGTATTTTCAAGAACTACACAATAATTGACTCTTATAACACATACATATCATCACATCTGTATGACCCTGAATGGGTTGGCAAAGGAATCTTATCGTGTTTATAATAAAACGAGGTCGAACCTCTATCCAGAATTACCGTCTATTGGGAACAGTTCCAGACTCTGGAAAGCTTCTGAAACATATTGTCTAAAAACGAATAACCAAACAACCGGGTTTGGACCCAGAACTTTGAGGAACAAAATCGACGTTTTAAGCTCCTTGGCCAATGAGGCAGTCAATAATAATTATAATATAATATACCGGTTGTTGTCTTAGGATGGCAGTCGTTATAGCATGGTGGTAGGGCATTTTGCGAATGCCCGCCTGGCTAGCTACCACCCTCAAGTAGAAAATCTGTCGCCAAGCACCTAACGGTGTGTTCCGGCAACTGTCCTTGAGAGCCAGTACTTCTAGGTTAGCCTGAACAACATCTTCGACCACATCATCACTTACCATCAGGTGAGATAGTGGTGAAAGGCTAACCTATATATATTCTTTTCTATATATTATGTTATATTAACGAAGTAGGACCCTGAAATTGGCTTACATGAAGAAAAAAAATATGTCTGCCTATCAGTCTGTCAAAACCGGTATTAAATGTACCGGTTTTGTGTTAACTGGGAACACAAAATACTTGTTATTTAGTACATTGAAAAATATTCCTCGGAGATAGCAGATTTAACTTTTGTTTTCTTTGTTATATCTCATATACTGGTATACTCGTAAAATTACGTAATAATTTAACTTATAATATGACGCTTTGTCACCAACCACAGATTAAGAAATTGCTGACTTGCAAATGCAAGTATTAGCGCCATGCTCTTCTTATGTTCATAAAAGTAAATGATAGAAGAAAAATAAATGATGTTCCGTCCCACTTTGGGTGGAAGAAGACCGGGTAAAAGAAGTTGAACTGATGTGAAAGGAAGAGAGCTAGCTAGGCCAGCATTCGCACAATGCCCTACCACCTTGCTATAAAACCCAAACCGACGGCGGTGGGAATCGAACCATGCACCACACTGAGAAAAATCTAAAGTCAAAAGAGCCCTAATGACGGCCAATTTATATGGTATAAGGCAAAAAACCGACAAAACGTAAATACGTACAAAAACGCCTTCCAACTAGAAGGCGTTAAACGAGGTCAGTGAAGGCGAATGTTTCTTTTCGGGTGTATTTTGTGATCTTTCTTAAATTTTGACTTTTCGATAAGGCTGATTAAGTCGTACGTTCTAGTGATAATCAAAGTATATAAACCGCCGTAAAAGTAAGGTATATTTTATGGTCAATACTGCAATTATTATCGTATAACAAGTTCAATTCTGAAAATACTTTACGGAAGGCGTTTTTTGACGGTTTTGTTTATTATAAAACATGTTACATTTTTATTGATTGGTGAAAATCATCTTAAGACTTGTGAATTCACCTTGCGTAGTTACAATTCAACGGTAAAAGGTCAAATTTGATTTAAGCTTTCAAGTTGTTTTTCTCAGTGCACACTGCACAGTCCTTAGCTATAACCGTTCGGCTATCATTGCTTCACTATTTACATTACTCCAAACAGTACTTATAGAAATAAGCACCATTGCCTGTTTACCACACATTAATCATTTTGCTAAACTCTCCAAACCCAATACAATGCAGTTTATGCAGTCCCGCTACAATATTATCTGCGCACACGCATAACATTTATGAATTATTGTAGTCTATTCTAAGATGTGCTCGGTTAAGAATGGCCATGCATGCCCTGTCAAGTATAGTGTATATGGCGAGGTTTGGTTCTTGTGTTGTGTGGTGCTCGTATGTTCACTAATGTGAAATAAAAGGGACCAATTTATATACTTAGAAATGAAAAACTCTGAGGTAGGATTTTAAAAGCTTATTCAAATACGTAACAGATAAGTACGTCAGGCATATGAATGCTTCACATTGAACTTTAAGTTTATAAAATATTGTTTTGACAATTTCTAATAATGCTTAAAGAAACGTATTTTAATTTAAAAAAGGTGTAAAGATGTCCACATACATCTAGTACCATCAAGATAGTTAGAGATTTTAAAAGAAATATTATTAAAAATAAAGCTAGACAAGTGGGTGTTAGGCTCGATCACCGAGGGTTCCGGACCGACATGGAATGTACTAAAAACCCTTTAAAGCCTTTTTTAAGTTCGACCGGGAGTCCGAATTGGTTGGTCGATATATTCGTTGTATAACGACTTCCTATTAGTTTTAACTTTTTGTAGCTAATATTATTTGTTAGGCAAAAATACTAAAATATATTATGGTTACAAATCACAGCTAAAAGCACAAAGGTTGGACGGACGGACAGACAGATGGACAGGTGAGGCTTAATAGTAGAGCTCCTTTTAGTACGAAACCCTAAAAAGCAAAGACAATTTTATTTAGTCTCATAAGTTTACTACGTAAATTTTTTGGTGTTCGTATTATATGAAAAAAAAAACACTCCAAAATATAACGCGGAAATTCAAATATCCAGTATTTTTTTCTGTAAAAAATACTTTCCCGTATAATGTTTTCAAATTCAACTCAAATAATCTCCTAATATTTCATGTGATGGCAAAAATTTTTCATCGTTATTTTACACGATCGCTATAATCTGTCTTGAGCAGTATTGGCTTGTGTTTTGGCGCGAAATGTCACCGTTTCCGCTGCGTGCAGTCGCGCGCACAATCGACACATCCGGTCTGGTCTCGCGCATCGTTAGGGCGAGTACACACACAGCCACAGATAATTAAATGTATTATAAAATATGTGACAGATATTTAATTAATAAGTTTGATATCGAAATTATTTTCTGAGAAATTGTTAACAATAATAACTCATTTTATTACTTAGTTTTAGTTGAAAAGATATTACGTACCTACCATCTTGTAGTGAGAAAACATCATGACATGAAAATAGTTTTATATGAAAACAAAATTTAAATATATTCAATCAGTTGCAGCTATTGCTTGTTTAAACATAAAAATATCTCTACAACTCAATGTCTATTCATTACATACATTTTATTAATTGTAAATATTGCTCTTCTCAACTTATCAACTTGCCATATATATATATATCTTCTTGTTTTAAGGTTCCATTCCAAGCAATAATGCCGACTGCAAATGCCGCTGCCGCATGCAGTCGGCCGTAGCAGCACTATCGGTTTGTATGAAATTCCAGAAATTACTTCCGATCATACAGCGCGGGGCGCGCGGCACATGCAGAGCAGCATTTCAAAGAAATACATACAAACCAGTAGTTCCGCTGCAGCCGACTGCATGCAACCGCGGTCTTGCAGTCGGCAGCGTCGCTCGTAAATACTTAGTGTGCACACGATCTTATACTAAGTACTTGTACTGAGTATACGTTATTTTCATATATCTGTGCACTCAATCTTCTTTTGTTTCTCGTCACTTCATCCTGCCATCTTTTGTCACCTCACATTATTAAAATTGTTTCCTTAGTTTATTTTTCAATCTTACTTATAACTCACAATGTTTCTTACATAAATAAACAATTTATCATGCATGTAACAACTTCCATACAGAAGTTGGTATAATCCACAATCTCTATCGATAATAGACACATTAAGGTGATGTTTTCGATGCTGGCATTCAAGGACAGCAACCAGAAAACATCGACGTGTTTTTTTTATGTCTGATAGTTTAGCCTTTGACCACGATCTCACCTGATGATAAGTAATGGTGTGGTCGAAGGTGTTGTTCAGGCTAACCTACAATTACTGGCTCTCAAAGAAAGCTGCCGGAACACACCATTAGGTGCTTGGCGACAGATTTTCTACTTGAGGGTAGTAGCTAGCCAGGCGGGCATCTCAAAATACCCTACCACCTTGCTATAACGACTGGCATCCTAAGATAAAAACCGGGAACGACGGCTTAACGTGCCCTCCCAAGCACGGAAGCGCTCAGTAATGTCACTAGCGGTCACCCATCCAACTCATGACCGCGGCGGACGTTGCTTAACTTTGCTGATAGGTTAAGAACAGCTAGCAAACTTTGCTACGATTCATTCTTTGGTTGCTAGGCTGGCATACATTTTCAAAAGACCATTATTACTATGGAACATTGTCATAATTAGCTTTAAGTGGCGTCGCCAACAGTGTCGATTTAAGAACTTTACATTATTTTGTAGTAAAGTAACTATCGGGTATTCAAAATACACCTTAAGAATGATATGGATTATAATGATTCTTCTATAATTATCTACTAACTACTATTGTAAGTTGTAAAGACATCTAAACACCCACAAAGATGTTGTTCAGACTAACTTAGAAAGACTAGCTCTCGAGGACAGCTGCCGGAACCACTGTTTTGTGTTTGGCGACGATTTTCTTAAAATAAAATCGTCTCGCTTCAAAACCGTCATCTCTACTTTTTTTTTTTAATTTTTTTTTATACTGAACTGGGTAGCACCTGACCACTATCTCACCTGATGTTAAGTGATGATGCGATCGAGGATGGAGCGCGCTTACCCAGAAGATACCTATTCACTCGCGTTTTGAAGACCCCCATGTCGTACTTAACCGGAAACACAGACTCAGGCAGGGTGTTCCATTCCCTGGCGGTCTACTATTGATCTACCGCAGGCGTTTAGACAGACTCTGGGCTGCTTCTGAATATTTATTTGACATGCAAACATATTCTGCCTCGAATATGGAACCCAAGACCTCAAAAATATAAAATACTCAACTCACGGTTCAAAAAAGCACAATAATATTTGCCTTCTTTGAATTTGATGATTAGACATGTGTTTAAAACAGATCCTCTGTCGTATTGGAGAAAGTTCTTACGTGGGTCCTGACAAATTTCAATGGAGTTTCCCATTGAATGGCTGTGAAAGTTTACACGATGAGGAAAACATGTATTAAAAAGTAAAAAAACCCGACTGAAAATTATTTATTTTCGTTAAATGTTTTATTGTTTCATTGAAACTACAACTGCGAGTTATATATACTTATGAAACCGTTTTGTAAAGCCTTTCATTTTGATACCACACTGGATGTGTTAGGCAGAAAAAAATGTTAAAGATCTTGCGATATGGCGCCTAAAGTCTACCATGTTGTTTTTTTATGTGTACCTAGTGTGCGTTCAAGACAAATCTAAGATCTCTTACATTAAAATCGGTTAGACCGTTCAGAAATTATGGTGGAATAAAGTAACTCAAAAACTTACATGAACCCTGAAAACATAACACAAATTTTTATGGGCAGACGTCTTAAAATTGGAAGCATTACTGTTTTACATATTAATGTGAATGTGCGAGTTGGGTGCCGCGTGAAAGTGAAAGTCCTAAGAGGCGGCGAAGGGAAAAAAAGGAAGCAGCACCTTCTGAGGAACTTCGATCGATCAAGCGTGGGATTCCCTCTATGGAGGAGCCTTTGTTCAACGGTGGTAGTCTTCCAGCTGTTCATTTGATGTTATACTAATGTGTGCAAAAAACGGGTACTCATTTTATCAAACTATTTGTAGCCTCAATATAGCAAAAAGTTAACAACTTGTTGAATAGGGGCAAATGGGACCGTAACTTTCGCTCGTAAGACAAATGTTTGCGATTCACCCCTATTATTTGGGGTTGCATTGTTGAATAGGGTTGTCACGGTTGTAAAATATTGGTAGGTAAGCAATGATAGCTAAGCTAGGGTAATAGGTACGGACCGCTGCGCCGCGGGTCCATGGTTCGATTTATCCCCAGCTTGAGCTTCACTGAATGATGGGCGGGCATTTTGTGAATGTTCGCCTGGCTGGCTACCACCCCCAAGTAGAAAATCTCTCGCCAAGTACCTAACAGTGTGTTCCGGCGAGCCTTTCCTTGAGAGCCAGTAAAATTACAGGCACAAGAGACTCAACAACTGTATATGTCTTGGGGTAACGGGCGTAATGTAGTTCGTCACAAGTGACAAAATGCATGTGTTATAGGCAGAGATAATGCTTCCTCAATAATTATTTAGATGCCTAGTAACCATGTAGCAATCAGATATGCAAATTATTTTTGTCTGTGCGCCGTTCTATGTTAAGACATATTAACACACTTCTTGAAGGTGTGGAGTTGTCTTAACATCCATGTATTTCTAGAATGTTTTCGTCCCATGTAATAGGTACCGATACTATTGACATCTACCAGGCCGTACAGACAGTTTCAGGCTCCGGACTGCTTCTGAATATTTGTTTGTGAAGAAAACCCATTCGACTCGGGTATCGAACCCAAGAATAATGTATGTACGTTATTGGCTTGTTACTTGGAGTTATAAATAAATGATTGTAGTGTAAGAACCCAAAACTCCATAGCGAAGCTAATATACTGAACACACCGTATACTAATCAGCTATATACATACCATTTAAAAAATAATTGGTAGTGTTTTGTTTTATACGTATTTTATTTGCGCTGTATAAAAAAAACAACTTAATAATGCATCATAAAGTTATTGTTTTATACAATCTCATAATTTTATATAACGACGTCGCCTACTTGAAAACTGACCCTATAGTCTGACCTATTTATATCAGAAATCAAATTAAGTTATATAAATAAATCAAATACAACGTTGAATTATATTATAAGCAGTTATTTTCGTCACGTGACAACCCTAAGTTGACAAACGGTAGTAGCTATCAGGGCGATAAGTCCACTTGTTGCTCCCCCAACAATGATGCTATATCAATTTAATGTAACCTCTGTAATGGGAGAGGAACACGCAATATGATACTTAGCATCGCATGGCTTAGCAGTTTTTAAATTTTGTCATAAATAACATTATATTTGATGATTGGTATAGATTGATGTAGATCTACATCTTGTCATAATTCAATTTAGCAAATCTCATCTCTGTCATCAACGTTAAAGTACTTATTTTTATGATATGTATATGTTACAGCCAAAGTAACAAATCTGTATATTATATATATTAAGCATAACTTATTACCATAATTCAATCAGGAATATTTTTTCTAGTGGTCTACATCATCATTATCAATTCATCAAAGGCTAACTTATAACAAAATTACAAATCAGTCAGATATCAGTATGACCACTGATAGTAAGTGATGATGTTGTGTTAAAGATGTTGTTTAGGCTAACCCAGAATTATTGGCTCTCAAGGACAGCTGCCGGAACACACCGTTAGGTGCTTGGCGACAGATTTTCTACTTGAGGGTGGCAGCTAGCCAGGCGGGCAATCGCATAATGGCCTACCACCATGCTATAACGACTGCCATTCTAATACAATAACCGGGTCCGACGGCTTAAAGTGCCCTCCGAAGCACGGAAGCTCTCAGTAGTTATTTCACAGCGGTCACCCATCCAAGTCATTACCGCAGGTATAAAAAAAAAGGTTTATGTTCTACTCTTCGATCACGTTGAAAGAACAAAATTCTTATCTCCTTCTATATCACCAAATAATCTATTTTTTTCATACAGCTTATGATACTGAGCGGGAATTTGATCTGCACTTGGCCGTTTTTGTTTATTATTTATTCTGATGCGTAAGAAAATGTACTTATTCATACCAAGTTTATCGCTTGTATGCATTACTTTAACATATTGACGATAAAGCCAAAACATAAAACACGATTCTTGTAAGAGGACCCCCTTTTATTTTTAACGTTTTGTCAATTTGTTCGGGAATCCGTTATGCTACCCACGTTCTATAAAAATTTCAACTAGCGCAGGGCCGCGTTCCAAGCCTCAGAGTGTAGTTGTCGGTTGCTTTGACTTACTCGAAGGTTTGGAACGACTCGGTTGTTTTATAACCTAAAATATCGATTTTTGGCAGGGAACTAGCAAAACATATATAAGTTTTATGATGTTTGAAAAGCAATAACTACCGTTACCGGCAAAATACAAAAGATTGCTTATAATTCTCTCATCAAAAATGTCAAGGTCATGTCAGTTAAAGATTCAACCTATTAACGACCGTTTTTGATAGTTAAAAAGTTGCGCTCTACTCGAAGGTTGTGAACGACGTTAGAGTGAGTTCCACTCCGAGTGCGCTCTAACCAAGGTTTGGAACGGATCCCTGCCTGTAAATGGTACCTCTAAACGATATGGTGGTCTAATGCCGAGTCAAAGATCTGTATGAGGATCTCGCTATTCTTTTACCGTGTGCTTGTAGTATGTAGGTAAAGTAAAGACCTGAAGATTACCTGAAAAAAGAAAAAAAAAAGTGTTATGACATGAAAAACGTATAAGTAAAAGATACTCATGAAGTGCCTGACAAGAATTTCACCCCCCTCTCTCTTCCCGAGGGTGTCATAAGTACTACGGGTAAAATACAGGAAGGTGGGCAGCAGCGCTTTCTGTGAAATAACTATTTTATACAGCGATCACCAAGACGCCTGCCAAACGTAGGGAGTATGACAATACCTGAGGAGTCTGTTTTTAGTAGTGGACCATCCAGCTGATACTATTTATGATTTGAAAATCTTACAAATACTATAAAATAGGTACTTAGTCTTATGACATTTCAAAAGTCCCGGTTCAAGGCTTTGATATGCATCAACACGGTTGGAAGGTCACGGTCTACTCTGTTTTAAGGTAATTGACTTCAACGTGCTTAGAAGAGAGACAATTGGGAGAAAATGGGGTTGACCAGCAGATGGCCACTGAAGTTTTCGTAAGATATGGTATCAATCTATAGTTTGGAGATACTTTGGACTACATGCTACCTGGTGCCAGTTCATCTTTGAAATACTTTGGACTACATGCTACCTGGTGCCAGTTCATCTTTGAATTACCAATTTCATATGATTATCTCCTAGCAAAGTGTATGCGCCTGTGGCTCTTAAGACATTCCAGGCCCGTAAAAGTATTTTATCTGCTGAATATTAAAGCTCCATTCTAACCATTGTTGCAAAACCGCCATCTATTTCACCTCGAACATCTTCGACATTATTTTGTCCACTATAAAATTACTAGAATACGTAGTATACAATCGATTTTACGATTACAAGGTGAGAGAACAAGGGACTACAAGCGATTGAGATGTCTCAACTGCCCACGCGCAGTATTGTACAGTTCCGATACGGGTGGGAATTCGACATAAATCAGAGGCAATTCTGTCTTTTTGATAAATTTTAGATTGCAAGTATGACATGACTTTCATACTACTACATTATTCTGCCTGTGTTGTAATTGGTAATATTCATAACGCAGCTTCGGGAACTACAGAGTAAAGCAGGATAATAAGTGTCTAATATCACTCTTCGGCTGCGAAAAATAATAAAACACGGAGAGCACATCATAGTACATTCACATTCCCCGTGGGGTGCCGGGCTAGAATTGCCATATCATCTCCCCATACCTCCCCATATCATCCCGTGGGTGTCTTAAGAGGCGACTAAGGGAATAATACTGGAAGGTGAGCAGCAGCACCTTCTAAAGAACTGCCATCTTACACTGCGATCCCCAAGCCGCCTGCCAAGCGTGGGGATTATGGCAAATACCCCTTTAATAGGGAGGCTGTGTTCAGCAGAGGACAATCCGCCTGTTACAGTACCGTACATCATAGTTCTTGTAATCATATTTAGGTTTATAGAAGGGTAACAACATCATTACGAGAGTAAAGTGTTTGACAAAGCACTTCTTCCGATCAGATACCGTCTAGTAGTCTGGTTGACGACCGCACACCGTCCCCTATGGTGGTTGCAGTAATATAATTAGAGTACAAAATTCCGGCTCAGTTGAGCGATCCCCGATGGCCCAGTGGTTTTAAGGCACCTGGTGTGTAAAATCCCTCATATTCAGGGAGAAAACAGGGTGAGATATTTCCTGTTCCAAAATATTTTAAATTTTCAACAAGGACCTATTACCTTTATACTCAATAACTATAAGAACACAATTTTGGGCATATGTAAAAGTTCCATTAGATCATCTATTAAATCCTCTAGTGGATTTTTTTTATATTAGGTACCACTTTTGCTCTAAGTGATAATAGAATCATATGGTAGGTACCCATGTTTATAACATTGTGATAAGTAAATCAGATTAATTTTAAATCATTTCCACCAATATACTAAATACCAAAATAATTAATTAATTGGGTTTTAGTTAAACTATCAAAGTTGCAGAATAATGCCGTAAATTTTAAGCAAACTGTAGATTTATTGACGTTTTACGTCTAGTAAAGTTAATAGTTTTTAATATACTATAGATTTAAGTTAGGAATTCCAAAAGAGTATTTGAATGAGAAGAGTGTTACATATGGCACTTCTAAAAAGCCTTGATGACAGATTTGATTATTGTTTTTACTGATTTTTCATCTGCTTGTAATTTACCAAGATCTAATAATAGACATGAGATTCCATATGCTTTGTGACGTAAATAAAAATAAAACATTTACAACTTTACGTGATCAAAACGTTAGCACCTATTTGGTTCCACGAATAAGCATTGCAATTCAACGGGGCAATGCTGCCAGCATGCAGGGCACGCTGTCAACTGGTAGTGGTCTGACACATTTGGACTGCCTGTGCGTCTGTAATGACTTATTAGTTGTCTAAATGCTTTTATTGTAGAAGCTGTAGTGTTGTATATAGTTCGTATATAGTATGTTCATTATAAATATACATTGAGTCACATATTTTAAGGTTTTACATATACTGGACAACTTCATATTTCATTAGCATTTATGTGGGGCTGCATGGTTTGACATGCAATTTTAGTTTAGGTTTCGTTTGTTATGACGGACTCGTGAAACGCCTATGTTTCCAGACGTTTAAAAAGCTGCTGATCACGGGTGTGAAAGAAGTACGGAGTTGAGGAGCGCATACGTATCTTGAATGTGGAACATGCAGTTTCAATTCGTTGTCACCGAATGTCACTAAGGCGCGCGCGGAACTAGTTGGCCGCGCCTTAGGTATGTGAGCGATGGAGAGGCGGGGGCGCTAGCTTTGTGCGTCTAATGTGCATGTGTGCGTTGCGAGCATTAGGCAACCCGGCCCCTCGCCGCCACCTAAGACGCGGCCAACTAGTTCCGCGCGCACTATAATAGAAGTACCGATATAGAATATAGCAGTACGTGGATACATACAAAATACGGAACTCACAACTATAAAGGTGACGTTATAGTTGTGAGTTCCGCCCCTGTCGCCACCTAAGACGCGGCCAACTAGTTCCGCGTGCACTATTATAGAAGTACCGATATAGAATATAGTAGTACGTTTATACATACAACTATAAGGGTGACGTTATAGTTGTGAGTTTCGCCCCTGTCGCCACCTAAGACGCGGCCAACTAGTTCCGCGCGCACTATAATAGAAGTACCGATATAGAATATAGTAGTACGTCGATACATACAAAATACGGAACTCACAACTATAACGTCATCCCCTTAGTAGGTCCTAAAGATTTAATAGTCGTTCTTACATGGCAATTGTCGTGTTGATTCGGGCGCAAATGTCCTTATCGACTACACCAGATTTTATGGGACTGTGCAGCTGATTCAAGATAGACTACGTGACTTCTAGTAAGCAGGTATAAGGCTAACCCACTAGTGTTTGTACATATTTATATTATTGAACTGAATATTAATAAAATAATATTTTGGAGATGTAGATTATAATATATGAGTACCGAATACAGAATAATAATGAAAGATCTAGTTAAAATTATGTAGTACACGGAAAATAGTGACAAAGTTGGTTTTCATAGTCATTATTAGTTCGATTCTAATATTATACATGCAAGTTTGTGTCAGTGTGTCAGTCACCTACAAAAGAGAAGAAATTTTGATGATTATTATATACCTAGATTGCTTAGGTCTTACAGATATATTTTATTATGTTAGAAATCATACAGAATATATTTTATGCCAATATAATTACTAAATAGTTACTGAGGGAGCAATGTAACCCATTTGTTCATATTTTATAAAACTTATCAGATAGCTTGGTCTATGCGACGCGCGATCAAAATGCTGGCACCTATTTGGCTCAATGAATAGGCATTGCAATCCAACGGGAAAACGCTGCCAGCATACCGGGCACGCTGCCAACTAGTAGTGGGCTAGAGCATTTGGACTACCTGTAAGCCTTCAATGGCTTGTAGGTTATCTAAATAATTTCGTTGTAGTAGCTGTAGTGTTTTATATAGGTCGTAGTGTTTTGTCAACACGGTAAACTACATAAAAAAACATGTTTTTCTAGGACAGAAATCTACTTAAGATACCGCATCGACCTTTGTTAGTCTGTTAACAGCTTAATTGCTAAAACTCTACACTATAAAACTATTGTCAGTACATTAGGAATGCTAGCAGCATTGCCCTGTTAAAAAGTGCAAGAAATTATAAAAGTTTCAAATTCAAGAGTGGAAGTAATTATAGCCCAGTGGCAAAGTTCATATAGTATATGACTCGAATTCAGCCTCAGACCGATTCACGGATATGTTAATTCTCACCTAGTTAGTTACTCATAGTAAGACAATATGTTATCCACCTATCGGTTTGTAAGGGCAGTAACCTTAGGTAATACTCTGTTTACACCTCCGAGTACATAATCATCAAGAGGTGTGACTGTAACTACAGTCAAAAACTAAATTCATGTCATATATGCAACAGTTCACCATTTTTGTATATATGTGTAGTTAGCAACAAGGTCTACAATGCCTCCATAAGTAATACTAATATCACACACAACTTTATATAATCATAGTATAAATATAACTTGTAGTCTTGTTAAAATGAATGTAATACATGAAAGTTTCATACCAAATATAGCTAAAACAAACATTGGAGCCATAAGGAGTCGTGGGAATAACAACGGTTTCTGTAAAACCATTTCATTATTATGCTTTTGCGGGTGTAAATTTGATGTAACGACTGTAATAGGTCGGCACACGCTGGAACTTTCGATAACAGTAGTATCTAAATCTTAGTTATCCTTTCCTATTCCATCTTATTATCATATTAATTTCATTACAATTCAAAAGCATCTATCTTCCGTAACGTCTAAATATTTATCAACTCACAATATAATGTTTATCCCCATTAATAGTTATTATTATATTGTAGTATCTTCTAAGCAAGTATGCACCACAGTCGACTGCACTGACACTTGATTAGGTTAGATATCGGTCAAACAATAATAATTATTAACGGCAACTAAATCAAAATTAATCATAGACAGCCCTATGAAAAATACAAGATCAACCACTAGAACTACAAAACGAAACCCAAAAGCATCAGTTTGCGTTTAAATCAGAATCTATCGCATCTGCTGTAATTATTAGGTATATTTAGTATATACCTACCTGAAAACAACAAAATCCTTAAATAAATCGCACACATAAATGAACGACTATAAAAGCTCTCTAAATAATATTAAATTGAATTTATTTCCTTGTATCTTTTTTTAATTTTATTAATATTTTTTTCATTCTTAGACTATTTCCTCAAGTGATATAATAGAACACAGACTTCCTTACTACGCATTTAATGGGTTAATAAAGTAAAACACGCGTTAAACCATGTAAGGAGTGTTCATGTCTGTTTGATATTCATGGTGGATTGTTTATGTTATATTAGTTGGCCACAAACCCTTGAATGGAAGGGAGATACATATTTAGTTACTGGGAAATCTAGAGATACACTATTTTGAATAAATAATTGTGTTAAGGTGGTAGATACTGATAACACCTTGTTATATAATCGTAACGACACAGATCTATATACTAGCAACATTCTCCATAAAATAATTGCAAATCAAACCAATTGCCCTTTGAGATCATGAGTCAGAAATGGAAGCACATTCCACGGTTAATTTAGATTCACATATAAATAAATGATTATTGTGCGTCTGTGTATTGTTGATACAAGAACAATAAGACGGTAGGAAATGCTCTCAGATAATCATCGAGCTTCATCTCCGGCGGTAGAGTTAAAGAAATTTAGACATGACGCATGAAAATTTATTCCATGCAGCGCTGCTTAAGTTTAGGTATTTCACGTCGCGAGCTTACACACTAGCGCCAGCGCAGTGAGCAGCACCGGGATAGCACGCACTAATATTTTGCTTCCTTTTGTGTCAATGTTGGTTTTCTAGATCAGTAGTAAATGTAGGTGAAACAAAAAACACGATTAAAATGGAAAATATAAATACCTATATATTATTCATTTAAACATTATTTTGTAACAAATTTTAATACTATAAATAAAATGGTTTTTGTACCATGTTTAGAATCGAAGAATCATTATATGGTTTCATTCAGCTTCTCTATTTGCAAGTATATTTGTTAGTTCACTATACTTGTTGCAGTTAGTTAAGTGCAGCATATATAACAACTATTATAGTTAAGTAAACTGGCAAGAATGTGACATAATGTTGACTATTGCTTAAATGCATATTCAGCTGATGATGATCTTGCAATATGTACGAGTATTTAAATGTGAGGTAGCACTACTGCCCACTTTCTGGTGTGTTGTTCTTTTGTCGCTTCTCACGATACCTACTTACGCCATCAACAAGACCAATAGGCTTCGAAATAAATGCTTTTTCAAACACTTGTACACGTACACAATGATAATATGTCGCTACCCTGCTATATTTCTACATACGATTACAAGCGCGTGTTAAGTGCAAATCACACTTACATATTTTTAGAGTAAGAAATTTTTCACGACTAGTTAGTATCAAACCCGTGTTTCCCGCGTTTAATAGACTGGGTAACTTTGTAAACGCATTTCATTCTGTTGTTGGCGACTTATATACAAGTTCATACCTACTGCCTTCAAAAATAAAAAAAAATACAGTGTCTTACAGTAGCTACGATGTAAGCTCTGACGCGTATTTATGGATCCTCAATGAAAGTGGGCTTAATTCTATGATTTGATGCTGTTCAATATACACAATAAAACATTTAGATCCTTATTGGCTGCTTTAGGAAGGATAAAAAGCTAAAAAAACGCTTATTCCGCCTCTAAAAGTTAATAACTCTACAGTCAGTAGCCGCGATCTAAGCTCTGGCGCGTATTTCTGGACCGCCATCAATGAGAGTGCGTTTCATTCAGTTATTCACTGTGGTTCAACAATCACTATCCATAATGCAGTACAAAAACAATACGGGGTCAGATTAGATCTGATCTCTTTGAATCTATTTAGATGAGAGGGATACTCATCCTACTTTTGTACACTGGGGGATTCTATAGTTTTGTAAAAGAGTTTCGTTGGTAGTGATATAGTTTTTTAAATCACAGAACTAATGAGAAGAAATGTCTGTCAACAGAATTACTCAACAAAACAGGTGAGAATGGTAGAGATAAGTCAGGTATAAAGCAAAGTCTTATAAGTCACAGAACTATATGGGAAAATCCAGTAGTCCTGTCAACAGAACTACTAGGAAATTTTTCATAACAGACATAGTTCTTCACAATTCAGGGCATATTTAATTAGTCACTATTATGATAAAGTAATTCATAGTGCTAGGGTAAGTCCAATGGGAAGCCACTTCCACGGCCCTGTAAGATGCATACTTGAAGTCATCTTGTGTGCAAATGGTCGGGCACTGAGGACATGACAGTAAGTGTGCCATATTTTGCTCAGGGGCACCATATAGACTTAGGAGCTTAAACGAGTGATGAATTGAGTAACCAAAATGATTGTAATCGTGCGTTTGTAACTACAGCGTAGCGTTAATCAAATAATACTCCCATAATAAAGACACAACAAACGGATATCCTCAAGTCTTGGCTTGTATGAACAGCGTGTAGAATATAAAGCAAGAGGCTTGCAGGTTTTTGTTAATTTCCCTTTTTTTATTTATATGGGAATCTAATAAAGTAGAAAATAAGAGGTGCTGCATAGCAACCCTTATTTTATAAAATGTAGAAAAATAAAATGAATACGAATTGACCTTTCCTGTGTAGCAAACACTTAGCGCCATCTATTTCTTAAACTCAAAGTGAGCTTCCCTATTTTTAGCTATACAGCCCAAAGGTGCGCCAAGAGGTTCAGCCTTTATCTAACAAATTTAAAGTTTTTTTATACAGAAATAAATTTTTTTACAGATGATAGTTCTGGTTTGCTAGACTGCTAAACTAGGTTAGCCTGAACTACACCTTCAACCACATCATCACATACACATCAGGTGAGATAGAGGTAAAAGGCTAGCCCACCACCTAAAAAAAATGCATGTAGTTGGGCCCTGTTATATGAACTCAAATGCTCCCATACAGTACAGACTGTATTATGATATATTAGGTCCTTACATATGAAATTGGCGTTTTTCGTACTGGCCACTTTAATCACGAATTTCTCCTCTTTGGTAAGGAATTCCAAATTCAAATTTGTACAGCTATAGACTCATGTATTTGTGTTTCGATGATCGTCATTCATTTGTTTTTTTTCTTCTGTTTTTTTCTGTTTGCGTCACTCATTTTACAAAATGGAAAACCTTAAATATCGCATTATTTACGAGTACGAGTTCCGCCGTGGCACTAGTGCTGCGGAAACAACTCGAAGGGTGAATGATGTGTATGGCGGTCGTGTTGCAAAAGAAAACACAGTTCGTTTTTGGTTCCAACGTTTTCGTTCTGGAAATTTCGACCTGCAGAACAAGCCCCGTGGACGGCCTGAGACTCAAGTTGATAATGAAGAGTTGAAGGCTATTGTGGAAGCGGATCCATCGCAAACCACGTCCGAGTTAGCTGCAGGCTGCAATGTTAGTGATAAAACTGTTTTAATTCACTTGAAGCAAATTGGGAAGATTAAAAAGCTTGAAAGGTGGGTACCTCACGAATTGACTGAAACAAACCGGCAAACGCGCGTCGACTGCTGCGTTACATTACTAAACCGGCACAATAATGAAGGTATTTTAAACCGAATCATTACCTGTGATGAAAAATGGGTTCTTTACGATAATCGGAAGCGCTCAGCGCAATGGTTAGATCCTGGCCAGCCAGCCAAATCCTGCCCCAAGCGAAAATTAACCCCAAAAAAGTTACTTGTAAGCGTTTGGTGGACTAGTGCCGGTATTGTTCATTACAGTTTTTTCAAATCTGTCTATTGTCAGCAATTGCAAACCATGATGGAAAAGCTAGCGGCTAAACAACCTAGGCTGGTCAATCGCTCCACGCCACTGCTGCTTCACGACAACGCTAGACCACACACTGCGCTACAGACGGCTACTAAATTAGAAGAGCTTCAATTGGCAAGTCTAAGACATCCTCCGTACTCCCCGGACCTTGCTCCAACAGATTAGCATTTTTTTCGAAATTTGGATAACTTCTTGCAAGGGAAAAAATTCAACTCCGATGGGGCAGTCCAAATCGCCTTCAAAGATTTTATTGATTCCCGTCCGACTGGTTTTTTTAGTAAAGGGATCAATGAACTACCTATGAGATGGCAAAAGTGCATAGAAAATAATGGTTCATACTTTGATTAATTAAATATATTATATTAAAAAATATTCGACTTTTTGTTCCTCCCATACAAAACGCCAATTTCATATGTAAGGACCTAATATTTTATGTTTCCTAAAGAAACAGTAAAATTCTATAATATTTGGGTATGCAAGTAGATCATAGTTTATTTAAATAATCTATGCACAGTTCCTGTAGCCAAAGAGCAACAAAATCACTTCCTCTTGATACCAAGCTCATTACCACATACTCCAAAACTGACTGAATTATCTCCACTCACAGTAGCTCCCAATCCAGCGGTATTGCAAAACGATGAAAAGATCCTTTCATTCAGAGAATTCTCTTTGCCAAAACAGGACAGGTTGATGTAAATGTTGAAAGCAGAAACGAGAACACAAATGTCCTCGCTTCAGTTCTTGGCAATTGTCCACCGGAAGGCGGCTTTTAGCAAAAAGGTAAGTTCGAATATGAAACTGAAATACAAAGCTTGGTTCATTCAGCTGACGGGAAAGGTACGTAATTGGCTTGCCAACATCGATTCATTACAGTTGATTTAGAAACGATCTATTCTTGATTGCCGTATACGACCCAGAATTTATTTGATAGTTGAAAGCCGTGATGGGTGGCTTTATTTGTCCCGAAGACAACAGTAAAATAAATCGAAGACGCTGATTTTACTATCCATTCGTCTGATTAAGGAATTGGTCTGAGCTCCAATTAATGTAGGTTGGAGATCAAATTATACTTTGTAATTTTATTAACGATCCAGACAAAACTTCAAGCTAATGAAGTAAAACATTTGAATAAAACTTGACCAGTATTATTATATATTAAATTACGACCTCGATTTGTCGTTTAATTGTCTCACAAGATGCTAAATTTATTTTTATGGGCAAGATGACTAGTTTGATAGTTCACAATCGATTTTTTATTAAATCTCCTGCCAAGGAGTAACGCATTGAGGTGTTCTGGATTGAAGAAAACATTGTTTGTGAAATAACCATGTTTTCTACGATGACGGACCCATGCAAGGTAATTTGAACCACTTTGTGGATAATTTGGGATAGTTCTACCAATTACTTTATTTATACAATATAACGACCTGAGATTTGGTATGATTTTAAGTTATCGCGAGCAGTCCATAATTATGAAGAGGGAGCATAAGGCAGTCCTAGTAAATGATGACTGTTGTCGACTTACTTACATATGATACTGCATATAATGTAAATCTGTTATTGGCTGTCGGTTCAGAAATTATATTTTACTGTTTATCTCTAAGAGCTGTGGATTTTATTAATAAATAAAATAAAAATAACAAAAAATTAGGTGACTATGCTTGTTGTAATACGCATCAACAATTTTCTTATAAAAAATGCTATCGCTGTATAGTTTATAGCAATTGTTTTAAAGCTCTTACTCGTTATACCCGCTTTGAATAATCTAGGTTTTAATTTCAATTGTATTTAAAGCAATACAATTCTAGGTACATGTTAACATGTTACCGAATATTAACACTCGTATGCTACAAAGTCGTTGTAAGCCTGTTGTGTCACAAACAAGTTTTAAGCACAATCAATCAAGCTTTATCTGACTTCTCCATGGAATTTAAAATTGGATTCCTGTTAACAATACAGGGATTAGTGCGCTTGTACTTTTGTCAGCCATTGTATTTCCGAACCTTTATCATTACGAAGCAATGTGGCACTATCGTATTGTATCCTATCCACTGCTTGATTTGTATCACAAACATTATCAGAGAGACTTGAAATACGATCAATATGTTATATTTAATCAAAAGTATAATTTAACTTTGAGTTGCGTAGTAACAAATTTTGTATTTTACACTGATGATAGGTAGCTTCAATAGCGTTAGGATTATGTGTTATTTATGGGGATTTTCGAGATACGGAACGTTTTGTAGTTTAAAACCTGTTAGGAGATAGATCGGTGAACAATTTTGATGACAGATTAATGATCTAAATTGAATCGTAATCCCTAAATGTTGTCTGTACTATGTCTTGAACACATTTTTGTTCTATAAAATTTTATAAGACATTTTGTAAGTATTGTCAGTCATATTATTACTTTGTTGTTATCATTTGTTTTTATTAGTAAATTCAACTTTGATATGTGAAAATTTTATTCCTTTACCTAGTTTATTATATTTCGTAGTGAAATAGCTAAACAGACGACCTTATACTTAGCAATTATATTACTTTATCGATAAGCATCGGATATACAATAACACTACAATCCAAAAGACATCAAAAAGAAGAGCTGATAAAATTACCAGAACCAATAAGAAAAAAGTCGGTAGCAAACAAGACCAGTTGCTCTAAAAGCACCAAAGGTAGTAGTAAAATATTACGATGCACATAAAGAGTCCACAATAAGTTACAAGCACTTGCCTCGATTATCTACCGTATTTGTCTGTGTTTTATAGCGGTACTCTGCCCGTTTTTATGGCTTTTCGATATTATTTCGCGTATTTTTTTTCGATATGCTACCGCGTATATTTTGCCGTTGTACAAAAATTGTATGGACATGACGAGAAATAATGTACATTATAGTAAAATAAGTTCGAAATATGCTTTTTGATAAAGGTCTATCTTTGCTTCACTATTTCTAGATGTCATGTGCTAGTTTTATCCAGCTATGCCTCTAGTTCTGAATCGTTTGACGTCATCCATCCTGCATTGTTGTATATTGTCACCCTACCACAGCCGCACTTGTTCTCTAACACTAAGAATTTTTTTCCCAACATTAATTCTTATTCTGATATCTACTTTTCGAATTTATATTAATACATTGAGTGTTTGAGGCGACAGGAGTTAAAAACTAATGTATTTCTACTTTTTGAAGCAATGATGGCACAGCGGCATTGGCTATGGATTGTCGCGCAGCAGGGCCATGGTTTGAATCCTGCCGCAGGCTTGATCTTCTCCGCATGGTGGCATTTTTGCGAATGCCCTCCTGGCTAGCGACCACCCTCAGGTAGAAAATCTAACACCAAGCACCTAACGATGTGTTCCGACAGCTGTCCTTGAGAGCTAGTACTTTTAGGTTTAGTCTATTAACACCTGCGACCGCATCGTCACTTACAATCAGGTGAGATTGTGGTCAAAGGCTTACCTAACAATAACTGCAATAAAAAAAACATCAATTTCAAGATTTCGAAAAGAAATGCGAGCGTTGAGGTGGATACCACATGGTATAACTAGAATTGGCATCAATCATGAGAGTAACAAAGTAAATTTTAAAGCCACGTCATAACAGCAGCGCCTTCTGAAGAACTGTCATCTTACTCTGCGATCCTCAAGACGTCTGCCAAACATGGAGATTGATCGCTTAAAGGTAAAATATCGGTGGACAACGGCGCCTTCTGAGGAACTGCTAGCCTAAATTGCGATCCCTAAGACACCTGCCAAGCGTGGAGATTATGGAAACCCCGCCGTGGATTATCCGGCTGACACAGTACAGTACAGTATTATTATCTATTGTAAGTATAAATTCACAATGTTGTGTCCACAAGTTTCTGACGTAGACACATACTGTCCTCTTCACAATACGACTCGAGCCTATCGGGTATTTGAAAAAAAAATGTAAAATCAACCCTCGTCCACAGAGGGCAATAAACAAACCTCCCATCCCCGCCAATTAAATATGAATGGACCGGACCACTCTCATTACTTGAAATTTTAGCGGGAAAAGCCAGACTTTTTTGTTGTTTATTTATTGTTTTGTAGTTTTTGCATTGACAGCTTGAATTATGTAGTTTGAATTGCGCACCTTTTTAATCTGTCGGAATTCAATATTTGGTGGTGTTGGTTGTTATTGGGATAAAAATTGAAACCACCACACCACATTTGGTTTTAAGAAAACTTGTTTAAAGCAGTGTTTCAAAGTGATGAATGAACATTTTGCGACAATAGTGACACTGTAATTTTTTCTGATAACAATAAAAATTACAAAACTGCCGTTTTGTAACTTTTATTGATTGTGAAGTATATAATGAAGAGAGAGATGTTTACTTAAAATAGTGGAGGTAAGAGACTTGAACATTTAAGACTCGGTAACACACGCAAGACAGATAAAAGAGTCATGTTTAGAACTATATAAAATAGTCCTTTGATTCCTCTGCTGGGGAGGTCAACTGGTGTGCAGACTAACTAACGAAACTTGTCGTATGGCCTCAATGGCCAAAAATCTATAGTAATTAAACAACCTTAAACGGTTTAAATCGCGTATATTTATCATTATTTTTCTTCCGTGTTTCAAACGCTTTGCAGTGATCGTGGTCACGGGGTGTCTAATTGATTATATATGTCACTTGAGTTATTAAGAAATTATTTGGACTACCGTCAGAAATTTTATTTTAATCATAATGTTCTCTATTCACACAGTATTCGTTCACAGTGTCCAGAGGTCTTGCAGATTTGTGTTGGCCATGAGATTTAATTAATTTGATAACAGATCCCAAGCAGGTGGTTCTTGCCCACCGTCATCTCTATTGAAATTTGGGTACATTTTGGTCTCAATAGCCTCACGTAACATTCTTGGCATAAACCGGGACTCACTGGTGAGGATTTGTGGATTATCGAACTGAATGTAGTAGGTTGGGTTTGTCCTGAGCATGTTCTCAATACCTTTAAAACCACCAATCCAAAAACCGTTTAAAACCAGTCCTCAAACTGCAATGCACTACAGATGTTCAAATGTACGTTTCTTAATTTTCTAATACTATCTTTCTACTATTCCTAATTTAGCTACAATCCGCAAACAGTATCATATATTCAGAACACGTAACTAATAACACATTTAAAACCTTCCATAATACCAGATAATATTGAGAATTAAAAATAAATACGTACAAAAGACGCCAATGCGGTGAAAGTCTTTAGCTTCCTTTCCAATCAAGTCTCAAAATACATACAATCATACAAATAGGTAAATATCCTATACCTACCTATACATTCATCGGTAGGCACTTCTAGACCTTTACAATCCGAAACCTGGTGCGACCTATCTTGATTTTTACACCTTACACCAATTTATAACTTACTCCATGTTTTTCAAATTTTGACTTAATCGCAAGGAAAATAAAGGAAATTGATATTTTCGGGATGGCAAAGTTAACTTGGTCGTGTTACATAAGGGGTGTCATAATTGCGAAGTGAGATAAAGTTGCTTCAAAGGCATTGTGGGAGTTGTATAGTCTTTACGCATACTTAACTGTTTGAGTCGACGGCAACCGCACTTTGTCGTCATAATTATACGACGTGCCTCTCAATAGAACACTCTGTATATTGTATCTTGTAAAAAAGACAAATTAATGAGGTTGGTTTTTCTTTAGCGACAGTTGTTTGTGTATTTAAAGATGGAAGAATTATGTATGAAAACATAACAATTGTATACAATAAAGTCTATACGTAATTAAGTATTGTATTCATTCATATAAAATGCATAAAGAATAATGACAAACATTCAGTCCTAATAAAAGATGTGTATAATTAAAAAATAAGTAGATATCGTAAAAATTAAAGGACGGGCAAAACATAATTAGGTACTTAAATATTAATTGCAAATTAGGTACACTATGAACAAAAGCTGTAATATTATTTAATATACCATTATTATTGCTGTGCGGAATATATTTGAATTAATTTTGTTGATATTAAACGACTTGAACGCACGCTCATTTGCCATCAAAGAACGAATTTTACCTTAAAGTCATGACAATGCAAAAAAAAAATATCAGGAAAGTTTGCTTATGTATATTTTGCATTTTTTTATGCTTGATAGGTTAGCCTTGGACCACTTTCTCACCTGATAATAAGTGATGATGTTGTCGAAGATGTTGTTCAGGCTAACCTAGAATTACTAGCTCTCAAGAACAGCTGCCGGAACACACCGTTAGGTGCTTGGCGACAGTTTTTTTACTTGAGGGCCTACTAGAGCTAGCCAGGCGGGCATTCGCAAAATGCACTACCACCATGTTATATCGACTGCCATCCTAAGACGACAACCGGGACCGAAGGCTTAACGTGCCATCTGAAGAAAGGAAACGCTCAGTAGTAATGTCACAAGTTGTCACCCATCCAACTCATGACCATGGCGCACGTTGCTTAACTTTAAAATATCTTCTTTATGTCAGCTCCAAGCAGATTCAATACACTCTGTTATCATATTTTCATGGTCCGACTTCAACAAGTTATTTCCTACTTTTTTAAGGTTAACCTATGAGGCATAAAAAAAACTTATTTCATAAAAGATAGGTATCTGTTCTATTTATCTAACCTTACAACGATTCGAATCTTAATATACCCCTACCATCCGTACCAACAAAACCAAAGTCTGACTTGTATAAAAGTGAATGATTAATGGGTTCTCACATTAGGAACCACCCTTAGGGGTTGTGTAGGGGTTAGAGTGGGGCTATGAACAGAGCAATAGGGAAAACGCTCAACATTCTAAACGTTCTAAGCGAGTACTTACGTGTCTCGAAAGATATCCATTTCATGATATGCACCTAGTATTTTTCTTCCAGTTCATTTTTGGTTCATCGTACCTACGACAGGATTCATTGCTATTACCTTTATTATTAATGAGTTGGCATCGTACTGGACCACTATGTCCTAGTTATGAATGAAATTCTTGATAATGATTGTTATTATTATCGCCGATGCCAATGGGTTAATATATTTCCCCGTGAGGTGCCGGGTTAGAATTGCACCTCCCCATATCATCCCGGGGGTGTCGTAAGAGGCGACTAAGGGAAAAATACTGGAAGGTGGGGAGCAGCGCCGTCTAAAGTATTGCCATCTTACACTGCGGTCCCCAAGCCGCCTGCCAAGCGTGGGGATTATGGCAAATACCCCCTTAATTGGGGTGGCTGTGTTCAGCAGTGGACGAGTCGGCTGTTACAGTACCCTTATTAGCCGGAATGTAGCAAGTATACTAAACATCGCCAGCCTGGCTAGCTACCACCCTCAAGTAGAAAATCTATCGCACCTAACGGTATGTTCCGGCAGAAGTCCTTGAGAGCCAGTGAAATTACAGGCACATGAGACTTAACAACTATGTATCAAGGTGACGGGCATAATTTGCCACTTGTGATGAAATACATATGTTAGCGCGCTTAAAATCAGGTGGGCCTCGAGCTTGTACCGTCCAATAATATTAAAAAAAACGAGGAGTTCCCAAAAGGGTTGAAGTAAAAAAAGGCAGTCAGCCACAAGACCGACTCCACATCTTGAAACAATTATGTACATGTGTAATTCTTTATGTTGTTAAATAAACAATTTAACCCTATAAACGTCGGATAAGGGTATGAAGATGGTGATGTTTGATGCCCCTACTAAAAACCAAAAATTATATTGAAAGACACATTTATGTTAAAAAATCATAGAAATGTAGTGTACGAAGTCTTTAATCGCTGAATACATGGCCACAATTTAAATCGATCTTTTGAAAATTGTTTTCAGCGGAGAACATGTTTATTGTTTTCTTTATATTATTATACTAGCTTTCCAGCCGCGGCTCCACACGTGCGTATGTCGTTTATCGCGCAAAAAACATTTACCTCTCTTTGCGTAGTTGGATAAAAAGTATTGAAAACGTTGTTAACATTCACCATATTATCTATGGAACGATAATATTAGCCAATTGAAATATTCACGGAATGTGTTAACAATAACCAACAATTAGATATAAAAGGGAGTTCCGTATACAAGAAACGTGTTTTATTCACGTTTTTTCTTTTAGCTATAATAGAAAATATGGCTAGTTACCACCTCCTAACCCACCACCACCTAATTTGTCACCAAGCACCTAGCGAGTAATTCTAGGTAAGCCTGAACAACATCTTTGATCATCACTTACTATCATGTAAGATAGTGGTCACAGGCTAGCCTATATGAATAAAAAAACTCAAGGATCTCGATCTGTATGAAAAAAAATATTGAAATTGAATGAACGGTTTTTGGTACATTCTGTGTTAGTACGGAACCCTCGGTGTGGGAGTGCAACTCGCACTTGGCCAGTATTTTTTATTGGAAGTAGTTGTAATACTATATGAAGTTTTAGATAAAGAAAATCGACTAAACTAAGTAGAATTCGTATAAAAATGTGAATCGTATTCCTTCAAAGATCCGGAGTAGCTCAGATATTCTACACCTCCAGATAATGAGGGCCGCTGGGTCGCATAAATTTGCATAAGTAATTTCCATTCACCAAGTATTGAGTTACCGAGAAAAATCTGCGACGAGGCGACGATAAAAATAACGGAAAAGGTTTCAAAATTGTACTTTCGTAGCAATTTGAGTAGGTTAGTAATAGTTGTAAAGAAGGTACAATTCGTTTCAAATCAACTCCCGGGCTATAAGGGGGCCTCCCCTCGCCCAAAACCCGGTGGAGCTGGACGTCCGAATAGCGGTAGTCAGCATCTAAGTCCTCCCTAAAAAAAAAAAAAAGTTTTAAATCAGAGCTCAAAACAGCATAATATCGTTTGCGTTACCTTACGGGATAGATAAAGCTACATTTGCAGGCCGATGTTTTGCCAGACTTTTTGGTACCATGTGTTGCAGATCGTATATAGGCTTAAAAATTAAAACATTCATAATTGAAAATCACAAACAATACACAAACAAAAATGAGATAAGAATTTATAAAACTTATATGTAGTTAAGTAATTATCTGTGATGTACGGATGTTATATAGGCTACTGATGGATGTCGCTAAAGGTAAAGAAACTGCTTTGACAACTCCGCCTCTGCCAAGCTATCGCCTGCCACCTACATTACAAACACCTTATGGAATCAAATAATGTAATAATTTTATTATATAGTATGTAACACATTGTTAAAAGACGTTAAAAAGAATGGCCCCGAGCTTCTTGTCCGTTCTTCTCGCAGTGGCTATATACATTTTTTTTGCTGCACGTGGCAGTACATTTTAGAATTTTCAATACTAAAATTTGTAATTGACCTTCATAAGAGCGTCAAGTCTAAATTGAATAAATGATTTTGAATTTTATTTTGACTTTAACACATGTCCACTTTGACTTTAACACATGTAATGGTGGACAATCTAACGAACAATTCTTTGTCAATAAAATGCATTTCATTCCTGCTCTCCGTAGCAGTGAAGGAATTTTGTATGAAAATCCATACCTGCCCTGCTTGCGTTCTTTTGGTTTTTAGCTGCAAACATAAATAATACCAATGTCAAATCTCAAGAGGTTTATATCAAATAATTACAAACAAGAGGTGGGTTTTTTTTAATTCGATTTTCAATGAAAGGACGTTAACAACCTTTTTCTGCAATACGAAAAAAAGGGGGGCAATTTGTATTGTTTTGTTAAATTTATTTGCTAGAAAGGGAATATATCGTTTTCTCCTCTCGGTCTACAATGTACTAATTACACCCAAAGTAATAGTTAAATTCGAATGTGCAACCAACGTATAGCAAAAAGAGTCATAAGTGCCTATAGTATTAGAAAAATAAAATATCTCAAATCCATTACAGTAGATAACATTAGATGTACAGTCTAGATAGAATGTATAAATTTCTGAAAGCAGCAGCCGTACTCAAAATACCAAAGAGATTGTCATGCTGGATCATCGAACATACAATTTCGTCCCTCATAATATAATATCACAAATGAAACTCAAGTGGGCGTAAGCCAGTTATCAATATAAATCATCTTAAAATAATACAAATAAAATAGCTTATCTTGAAATAGAACACTTAACAGACGTAGAATAAAAACAAAATTAATAACAAACAGAAAGCTAAGGTACTTTGTCATAAAGAACGTCATATGGAGATTTGGACGCAATGCGTTTTTTTGAATTATAGGTTTTATACGTGACTTTAGTCAAATATTTCTTCTTTAATATATATTTTTCTATTAAGATTATTCTTAATCGTTCTATTAGGATTTGGACTACATATAGCACATTTATTATAATGTTTTGAATTTGAATTATTTTGAAGTCTTGTGCTCTGCTTAAGAAGTTTGGATGAGGTTATAAATGTTTTAAAACGAAAGTTTACGGTTTGTAAGGTAGTAAAGTAGGAGCGGAAACGTTGAAGCAGATTACCAGTCTGATAGTTAGACAATATCTAAAACCAAATAGCAGAGCTCAACCCCTATGGGATGCCGGGCTAGAATGTCACCCCCCATCTCTTCCCGCTGGGTGTCTTACGAGGCGACTAAAGGTAACACACCAGAAGGTAGGCAATAGCGCTTTCTGTGGAGCTGAAATCTCACACTTCGATCCACAAGACTTTGAGAGAGAGATTATGGCAAACCTCCCATAATGGGGGAGACTGTGTCAGCAGTGGGCAATCCGGCTGATACAGTTCCTAATGGCAGAGCAATGGCTGAGAAAGACTGATACTATCAGTAGACTGAATTAAAATATTAAGAAGAGAATATTATGATGACTATCAATCGATGCGACAAAGGTAACTTATTTAATTTCGCAATCACTTGAGATTTTTAAACAACTAACATTTTTATGACAATAGGTATAAAATATATGTACAGAAATGCAATGACAGCAGAAACATCAAAACAATTAACCATATCTGGCGCCAGTGGCGACACTTTAAACATTTATTGTTATTTCTTATCTCGAAGTAACAAAAAGAAATGTAAGTACAGAAGTCGAGTTAACCCTAAAATGCTAACGAGCCGTACGCCACATGTCGTAAATCAGGGCCAAGCAACTGCCAAATAACTTGACAAAACTTTATTATAACAATAAAGTACGCCGAGGACGTTTTTAAACCGCAAATCTGCTGTATTCAAAACAGTATCTGTGTACTCTTTCGTTTGCTTACTTTACTTTGATGCTTTTTAATACGTATGTTTCTTAATTGTACCCTTTTTATTACCTGTCGTGTTTATTAGTATTGTAAATTTTTATTCTGATCCTTTTTTTAGCATTAATACTCTTATATGCGATAACATTTTTATGATAACGTCGAACGATAAAAGATTCTCAATAATATTGATCTTGCAATTTGAAAATGTTTAAAAGAATGTTGCGTAAGTATATTAATTAATATTGATTTTGACATATAAATATAGACGTGATTTCACAAGGTCTTGTTTTTTCGTTGCCAAATCAACATGAGTTGTCTAAAATAAATCAATTACTATCAGATGCTAATACACAGGAAGTCATTTTTTTTTTTTTTTTTTTTTTTTTTTTTTTTTTTTTTTTTTTTTTAGGGAGGACATAGATGCTGACTACCGCTAAGCGGACGTACAGCTCCACCTGACTTTGGGCGAGGGGAGGCCCTCTTATAGCCCAGGAGGAAGAAGCGCTGAGGGCACTTCTTCTGAGACGGGCGTATAAGGCGAAAAGCGCCTTATACCTCCGTCTCCTGTGGGCGCCGAAAACGCCACGCTACTATCGGGAGGGGTGACAGCGAGCTCAAGGGCACCACTGTGGTTCGGACCTCGGCTTGTCTCGCTGCCGAGAGACAAAGGGGGAATCGGAACTAAATGCCCCGGTACAACTGCAGTGTTGTACCGTTGAGAATGGGCCCTATTGAATATTACTCTGTGACTATTTGGAGAGACACTAATCGGGATTTTATTTTTGCCTCGAGCTCGCCGGCGAGCTCGGTGTTTGATTGTGTAACCTCTGATTACCGCACACCTGGGGATGTTACCAGGACGACTTGCGGACAACGCTAAAGCTGCCAACGTAATGGCTGCGATGGGGTCATCCGGGTCGTCCAATACCTGCCGTGGTCGGCGACGGGGGGGTTTAAACCATGGGTCGGATGAGGCAGTCGAGTAGTTCGATGCCTGGACGACTAGAGGGTTCGAGTGGTGGGGCGCTCGATCAAAGTATCGGCGGGCGCAGTCCTTATTGAACTGCGCTAAAGAGGGAAGGTTTAGGTCGCAGTGCAACTCGGCGTTCCGTACATACCACGGAGCACCGGTTGCCTGGCGGAGGAACCTGTTTTGAATGATTTGAAGTTTACGTAGGTGGGCCTCGCTAGCATGACTAAACACTACTGAAGCGTATGTCATGATGGGGCGGATGCAAGTAGTATAAAGTGTCTTCTTATTTTTAAGAGACATTTTACTCTCTGTACGAATTAAGGGACCTAGGCGACCCATAACAAAGGCCGCCCTGTTACGAACATCAGTGATGTGAGCGGCAAAGGTGAGATGCCGATCAAGGGTGACTCCAAGATACTTTGTTTTACCAACCCAGGGAATGGGTTCGTCAAACAGAGTTAAAGGTTTAGGATAGCGGGGGTTCGAGTGAGTACTCTCATTGAAGTATATAGCTGCACTTTTAGTCGGGTTGACTGCAATGCGCCATTTACGGAACCAGTCACCGATCTCGGTGATGGCCCGTTGAAGGAGAAAATAGGTCTGTCTATTAATATGCCAGCCAGTGGAATAAATGGCGGTATCGTCCGCATATTGGGCTATGAAAACCTTGGGCTGTGAGCGTGGGATGTCGCTGGTATACAGCGCGAAGAGAATGGGAGATAGTACGGAGCCCTGAGGGACTCCGGCACTGACTGGGTGGGGGGTGGAGAGGGTGCCTTCCACGCGGTAGCGAAAGCTTCTGTCCCTTAGGAAGTCTTGTAAGGTGAGCACAAGACGTACTGGCACGCCAAAGTGGTATAACTTGTAAATCAAGCCATTGTGCCAGACTTTATCAAAAGCTTTCGCTACGTCGAGGAAGACTGCTACCGTCGTTTGGGGTTTGGGTTTCTTATTGAAACCTTCAAGGATGTGCTCCGTGAGGCGGTGCACCTGTTGGACGCATGAGTGCTTGGGCCTAAAGCCAAACTGCTCATCGGGAATAAGGTGGTGTTCCTGCGCATGAGCCGAGAGACGGTTCGAAAGGAGCCGTTCGTATAGCTTGCCTAGGGCACTGAGAAGGCTGATGGGACGGTAGCTGGTAGGGTCAGAGGAGTTTTTGCCTGGTTTGTGAATGCCAATGACATTTGCACATTTCCAGACGTCGGGAAATAAACAGTGGCTCATGGCCGCATTGAAGATGCTTACTAGTAGATGAATCAGGGGGGGAGAAAGGTGTTTAAGTACCTTGTTGGAGATGCCGTCGGCACCGGGGGCTTTACGTTGTTTGAGGTCCTTGATCAGTCTCGTCACCTCAGCGTAAGATACTGGGGTGTGCGGGGGGAGTTCAGAGATGACCACAGAGCTTTTACGTTCGACTTCAGCGTCCACCGAATCGAGGTGGGCTTGGTCTACGTGATCTACGTTGGGGGAGCACTGAGCCTCTAGGCTATCAGCTAGGCACTCAGCTTTGTCTTCGTCAAAGAACGCCGGGGCGCGTGGGACTGGTGGGTATAGCGGAGGTATGTCGCTCTGTCCGATACCTTTCATACCTCGTGCGAGATCCCAATAAGCCCGCTGGCTAGGCACGAGGTTTGAAAGCTTGTCGCCCCAGCTGTGGTCACGCAACTCGGACATGCGACTTTCAACCATGCGTTCAAAGTGGCGTTTCCGAGTTTTGTTTACTTCGCTTGGGTAGGAGTCGTAATGTCTGGTCACTGCTTTGCTCTTCGTCACTAATCGCCTCACATCCACTGGAATGACAAGGCGCCGGTCGTCCGGCACAATGACTTCCTTTGAGGATGCACCTACTACGGTGGAGAGGTGATTAGTGAACGAATCGATCGCTAGGGATACGTCATCTTTGGTCAGAATGTCGTCAGGGATTTTGTCGAGGTCGGGTGAACTGATAGCCTTTAGGGAATTGCCTAATTGCTTCCAGTTCACCATCGTCTTGGTGGGGCGGGGTAAGTCTGCTGTAGGGTCGGGGCCTAGTCGCAGTATAATGGGTCGGTGGTCAGAATGTAGTTCGTGACAAACTGTTATAGAGCGTAACTGAAGGGTTACGCCTCTAAACAGTGCCATGTCTAAGACGTCAGGTCGGTGGCGGACGTTCTCGGGGTAGTGCGTTGGCTCGATAGGTGCAATTACGTCAAAGTTCAAGTCAGCGACTAGGTTGTCAAGAATAATACCGTTAGGATTGTTAGAATTACAATTCCATAGGATATGTTTACTGTTGAAGTCGCCGATCAGAAGGACGGCGCTTCCAAGAGAGAAGAGAGCTTCTAAGTCTGCGCGGGCGACGCGCTTTAAACCAGATAGGTAGCAGGATGCTATGACTATGGGTTGATGACCCGTCATAGCTAGTAAGCAACAAGATGCTTCCATAGTACTCAGAGTCGGGGTATCTAAGGGGATGCAGTGCAGGGACCTTTTGTAATAGATAAGAGTGCCTCCCTTAGCGGAGGTCAACCTATCATTACGTACACATCGGTAATTAGCAAACCTGGGATTCGCCCTTCCCGGTTTTAAAAAGGTTTCCTGCACGCATATAATATCGATCAGGTGGGTACTGCAAAAGTCATGGACAAGGTCACGTTGTCTGAAGAAGCCGTTAGCGTTGAAGGACGCTAACGAAACTGAGCGCGGTTTAGTCCTTAAGGTTGTACTACCCATAGTGGGTGTACTGGGGGGGAGTTTGCGGGGCGAAGCGCTTTAGAGCGCTAAGAAGGCTGGCATGTTCCAGCGTGTACTGGATGACTTCCGCAGGTGATTGTGCGGAGTACATCTTGCGTGCTAGTGCACGGACCTCCTCTATGTTGATGGACATAGCTAGGTCGCTGACTAGCGCTATATCCTCTTGAAGAGAGGTGTCCATCAGTGGCATAGGGGGTGGGGCCATAGGCCGGGCGACGCGAGGAGCGGCGCGTGGAATAAGGGCAGGAGGTGCCGGGGGTGCCGCGCTGACCGGGGCCGGTGCGCGGGCAGGGGCCGCGGTACGGGCGGGGACGGGTGCGCGGGCCGGGGCGCGAGTAGGAGCGATGGTTTTAACCATGCTCGGTGGCTTTGACCAAGCGTTTTTGGTTGGTAGAGGAGCGGGAGTCACCTGTGAGGCAGGAGCTACTGTCAGCTTAGGGCTGACCCGCTGGTATCTATCATAGGTGGGACGGGGAGGTGGCGGAGGTCTCCTTTCCGTTGCCACCCTGCGGTTTGTGCGTGGCGCCCTCGGGCAACCGCGGTAGTTGGCGGTATGCCCCTGGGTGCCGCACAGAACGCAGCTGGGTGGGTCGGGTGAGTCTCTCGTGCGTGAGCAATGCTCTGTAGCATGATCGCCTAGGCACTTAACGCACCTAGGACGAGCATAGCAGAAACGGGCCGCGTGCCCGTACAACTGACAGTTATGGCACTGGGAAGGAGAGCCATTCCTGTAGGGGGCCTGAACATCTAGCCCGGAGAGACCGCAGACTGTCTTCAAGTTGAAGATGGTCTTGCCCTCCGGGGATCGGTCTAGTACTACGAGTACTAGATCATATGGACTTTTGTCCTTGCCACTGTACATGCGGTGTACGGCAAGTACAGGGAAGTCCTGTCTTTTCAGGTCGTCAAGTACAGCGTCTGTACGGACTTCCTTCGGGACTCCGCGTATGACGACGCGTAGGACTTTTTGTTCTTCGAGAGCATAAGTGTGAAAACTTATGCTTTCTTTTTGGAGGAGTTTTGTTAGCGCTCTGTGGTCGCTAACTGAAGTCACCTGAACTTTAATGCCCTGCTGCGTGGAGCGGGCGTTCGTATAATTGATCTTACGATCAGTGAGGAGGCGGGATAGCATATCCCATTTGCCTTTGTCCTGTATGAACAAAGGCGGAGGCGGCTTTTCGCGGCGTGCGTTAGCGTCCTGAGAGGGCGCTGTAGCCGAAGCGGTTGCGGAAGGCGGGGACGCGGGGCGCGGGGCGGGGGTCGGCCTATTGCCGGCGGTAGGTGCTTTGGCGGCTGCCTTAGCGGGCGGGGCGGAAGGCCCGGAGTTAGCGGCCTTAGGGGCGCGCTTGCGTTTTCGATCTACGACGGTGTAGCCGTCGTTGTCGGAATCATCAGAGTCTGTGCGTGAGGCGCGGGGTTGGTCGACCTCCATGTCCGTTTCCGAGTCTGAAACTGACTCGACAACGACATAGGCAGGTTCGATGCTCGCAAACCGACCGATCGGTGAGCGAGAGCGAGAGCGGGGTTGGGCTACTACCGCGCGCCTGTTATCAGGGCCGGGGGCGGGGGAGTCCGGGCTCTCCTGTAAGTAGGATGGCGCCGGAGGGTCATCGTAGGTGGGGACGGAGGTCCCGGAGGGAGCAATGGGAGTGTCCGTGAGGCGGGCACTCTCTGCGTCTGAGGTGAGGGCTGCTTGATGAGCAGCATAGAGTTCGGGGTACCGTAAGGCAAAGGTCTGAAGGACCTCTACCTCACTATTGGTAGGGCGGGGCTGCATCCTGAGGGGTGCACTCAGGATGCCCTAACCAGGGTAGTGTCTCCCTCGCACAACCTGTGAGCTCACTGTGTGAGAGGGAGTGAGTACCTACTGTGTATCCCTAGGTGTGTGTCCCTATCCGCACTTTTTTTCTGGGGCGGCGAAGGGGTGTCCTAACGACTCCGGGATTGACTAGGGGCGACCCCAAGGCCAGTTGCCCCGGAGACCTGCTTGTTTCGGCTGATCCCGTGAGGCGGGAAAAGGCCGCGGTACAAGGTTAAACCAAAAATCAACAGAGGTAGTTGGCACCGTTAGGGATCACTCTGCGACCGCAGCAAATGGCGGATTTGATCGTTCGAGCGAGCTTAGCCCGGTAGGGCTCCACCTGCCTGAACGATGCCGCTTAACAGCACAAAGTGTGTTGTTGAGCGGGTGGTGTTGTACGTGCAGAAACAAAGATGCGAAACAAGGATAAACTGCACTTTTCAGTGCAGTTTAACGCAGCAACACCGACCCGGGCTTGTCCGGGGCGGTGGTTGCTCGACGGTGGAGCGCCGCCTCAGCAAGCACGAAGCTCGCGTCGCACGGCGTTCGACGAAACTCTCAGCTCCTGCACAGACAAACACAAGCTGAATCGGGATCACGCTCTTCAATGCGCACTGTAGCAACTAGCGTCGGAACGATGGTCCAGGCGAGACGGCAATAGTGCGGGGACTATTGCGGTCTCACTGGAGGGTCACTTGCAGCTGCGGAGAGGTGCGCTCGGCGTGGCGGCGCAAGGCGGAATGAAGGAAGTCATATTTAATTTTAATTTAGGGAGGACATAGATGCTGACTACCGCTAAGCGGACGTACAGCTCCACCGGACTTTGGGCGAGGGGAGGCCCTCTTATAGCCCAGGAGGAAGAAGCGCTGAGGGCACTTCTTCTGAGACGGGCGTATAAGGCGAAAAGCGCCTTATACCTCCGTCTCCTGCGGGCGCCGAAAACGCCACGCTACTATCGGGAGGGGTGACAGCGAGCTCAAGGGCACCACTGTGGTTCGGACCTCGGCTTGTCTCGCTGCCGAGAGACAAAGGGGGAATCGGAACTAAATGCCCCGGTACAACTGCAGTGTTGTACCGTTGAGAATGGGCCCTATTGAATATTACTCTGTGACTATTTGGAGAGACACTAATCGGGAAGGAAGGAAGTCATTACAATTAACGTTTTTATATACTATCAAATTTAAAAAAAAAAAAAAAAAAAAAAAAAAAAAAAAAAAAAACGCGTTAGTACTTTTTCTAAATAATATGTTTAATGAAAACAATCGACTACCGAAATTCAAGCCTGTAATTTGTATAATGACAAAGTACCAAGCAATTTTTGTGCTATATATAAATCGGGCACAATTAAGGACGGACAGGCATTCTGTGTGTTCCAGGAAGATTTACGCCTCGACGTCTTTAGGGTTAATTAGGAGCGTCCTTAGTGCACAATTTATTCTGTAGTCAGTCTGGACAATTGATAGCGAAGTAAGGTATGTAGTTAGGAGAATTGTTAGTGTACATGTTACCTAGGTTTGTTATTTTAAACCTCTGACCTACATTGTCTGTCGAGTACTTACTGGTAGAATAATGTATCATCAAGCTTTACTAAGATATCAGTTATATATTTGGTCAACATTTTTTTATGAATTCAATTTACCCCTGCTAGGTAAACCATAGGTGGCGATACAATTTGAGCATTCATGAAAAACATGTCGTTTAATACAATTTTATTATATTATTCTTCTAGTTACAAAATTACAAATATACGTGAGGAAATTTATTTTGTAGGTCATTTGCGGGATTTTTCCTCTCGTATATTTGTAATTTTGTAATGTAATCCGCATAGCAGGCGTTATCAAACATAACAATATAAAAAAAAACCTATAGTTGTTAGCCTCACGATTATGCAATGAAACGATGTTATTTTTCAGATGTTTCTCGCTTTCAACAACTTAAGGATACATTACTCTAGACAGTTAAAAAATCTATACTTCTATATGGCTACCCTTTTGACGATTGATTTGTTACATACTGTGTTATAAGCTCCCAGAACTGGAAGTATCTTGTGTAACAGTAATCAAATTTGTAACTGTAGGAAATGATACAACATAAAACATTGGATGCTATGTAATATTGTTTCGTTTTTCATTATGTTTAAAAATATTGTTCGTTACGTAGCCAAGCTAAAAACATACCTAGAGCCAACTCTCACGTCATTCGTTTTCACTAGTTGCTTCATTTCTTTCTCAAGTTGGTAAACAGTAATTCCAAAGACGATGATACTCAAAAACGGTTCATCAATCAATTGTTTACTTATTTGCACAAATGACGAGAAAAGGGTTAAGTGTCGAAAGTTTCGGAAGTTACCTCAAAATGAATTCTGTAAGTTTCTAGCAACTCATGCTCGTTACAATTGCTTTTTGAGAGAAATGGTTTACCAGATTGTTTTTGTTCTCAGTTTCTTTAGTACGAAAGAACGTACCAACTCGCGATAGGGGTAAGTAACAGGTGTCAAAATTTTTTTTGTGGTATTATGACGGAACCAGCTTGGGGCCCACCTGATGTTAACCGGACTAACCTCTGCCTATAACAGATGCAATTAGTCACAAGTCACAAATTGCACTGCGCCCGTTCCCTTTTGACATAGTTGTTAAGTCTCATAATTTCACTGGCTCTCAAGGACTGTTACCGGAATACACCGTTAGGTGCTTGGCGACAGATTCTCTACTTGAGGGTGGTCGCTAGCCAGGCGGGCATTCGTAAAATGCCCTTCCACCATGCGTTGAAGCTCAAGCCCGCGGCGGGATTTGAACCATGGAACTGCTGCGCGGCAGTCAATAGTCAATGCCACTGAGCCATCACTGAGTAGCAGTGTAGAAACACTGCTACTAATCTGTGGGTACCTTTCAAGTTGTCAGGACATCCTGTATGACGGAGCAACACCACACTCACCCCGACGTGATGCATAGTGGCATGCTGCTTACTAGGCGCATTTTTATCTTAGTCACCTTTTATAATATTCAGCAGGATGATACGTATATAACCTGTCAGAAGTTAATTAAAGAAAACATGTTCAAGGTGAGCTATAAATTCGATTAATAAAACAATATTACTAAAGTTAAAACACTATCCTGCAGTACAAGTGTAACTTCATGGTTCCTTATCACTATAAATCACTATTTACTTTTCGCTTATAACGAAAGAAGTCCTCAATACGTTCACTATGACAAGGTGTTAAAACATGCTGTCAAGAGAACAGCATACAACACCTAAAATCTTTAACAATGTACCGCTAGTATTATTTTTTCAAGCATTATTATATTTTTAAGAACTCAATAGACTTTTGTATTCTGTAACCTTACATTAATGGAAGCCAACAATGTTTTTACAAGAGCTACTTCGACGACCTTTAGCTGTCAATCTTGCAAATCATTGTATCTAATTAAAGTGTTGATGCATTCAAGAATGAAAAATATAACGAGAATTACACAGTTAATTTTTCTTTGTTAAGATTGAGGCTTTGAAAAACATTGTGCTGTGCGAAAACACGCTTAATTTGAACCTAATAATCTCATACAATTTATTAATATGCGAATGTGTTTCAAGTTTTTTTTTATGTTATTGTGACGGAACAAGCTCGAGGCCCACATGATGTAAAGCGGACTAACCTCTGCCTATAACAGATGCATTACGTCACAAGTCACGAATTGCACTGCACCCGTCCCCTTGAGACATAGTTGTTAAGTAAGTCTAATGTGCCTGTAATTTAATTTCACTGGCTCTGAAGGACTGCTGCCGGAACACACCGTCGGATGCTTGGCGACAGATTTTCTAATTGAGGGTGGTAGCTAGCCAGGCGGGCAGTCGCAAAATGCCCTTCCACCGTGCGGTGAAGCTCAAGCCGGCGGGATTAAACCAGGGGCCTACGGCACGGCAATCCATAGCCATTACCGCTCGGCCATCTAGAAATAGAGGCAGATGAGAATGATGAAATCGCGATCAGTTTTGGTGAACATCGAAAGAAAATGTATTAACACAAGATTAGTAAGTAACTAAAAAAAATTCGAATGATCATAATCAGTCCATATTTGATAAGATTTTGCTATTTAAAAGTTATGTATATTTTTATAAACGTACATAAATAATTATATAGTACTAGCCAGCCACAGTCATGTAAAAGTCCTATTTGTTTTGGTCAGTGTCAAGTTGACAGTGATCAAAACTAATACGAAGTATAAGTTTAGTGGTTGAAAATAGCATCCAATCAACCAAATGATAAGGATACCCTGCTACTTCAGTCTGCTCATGACCACCATGAATGCAATTTGATAAAAGCGTTAACGTTGGTCAAAAATACCATTTTGACATACATTTGTGCACGATTAGACCATGGGTGTTGTTTAAACATAACTATGAATCGCAGTGTTAAATATACTTATCATTACCTACTTTTAACAAGCGTGACTTGATAATAAATTTAAACGAGAGTAGCCGGTTCAAATAAATTTAATATTACCTGCTCTTTTAACCCATTGTCATCGGCGATAATGATAACAATAGAATTTCATTCATAAATAGGACATAGTGGTCCAGACGATGCCAACTTATTAAACCATTTGCTTACTACATCTTGTTTATACTAAGCCGAAAATTTACATTACACTTTTACTTCTAAACAAACCTATTTTACATCTTGCTACTAAAATATTATCACCGCATTAATTAAAACCTAAACAAAACAATCTAAAAACGTCCAATAACAACACACTAAAAATAACCATAAAATCTATCTAATGATAGATCAAGAAGTCAATATTAATTGTCCAAAACTAGTTATTTATGGTAAGACGACAGTTTGGTCTACCATAGACTAAAATAGACAATCGGCCCACCCATAGAGTTACAAGTCTCAGTCATAAAAGCAAAGTGGAGTTATTCGTATATTTTATTACATCAAAAATGCTACTGTTATCTCAGAATATAGGATTATCAATGAACGTTTCTTTTAATTGTTATTAGACATCAACAGTCATCATAAAAGCTATAAATAACTTAAGATAATGCTGATAAAGTTTAAGACGTCTTAACTTTGTATAAGGCGGAATCGTTAGATAGGAATGCATTTTTGACTTCCGGTGTATAGTTTCACGATTTTTACATAGCTATAGCTGCTGCTGTTGAGCTAAACACAACATAACATTAAAAAAATATACAAATACATAACGTTGAAATAATATCATTGTGAATGTAAATATAACTCAATGTAAGACACTGAAAAATGATATATAGTTAGCAGGTTTTCAGAAAACTATATTTAGTTTATAGCAGTGGGAAAATTATATGTTAACTTTATCATATTTTTTAAGTTGATTTCAAAACACGTGTCCTTAAAATGTTGTAGATACAAAAAAAATACAATATGGACTCAATTACGCTTGTATCAATAATATCTTGATAATACTTGCTAGTACTTAGCGTGTTAGGGATTTCACTAAGAGTATTCTGACACAAGTCAAACTCGATACAGACATAAAATGACGAATGGTCAATATACATTCTTCAGGTCTTTTCAGCTAGAGTATTTGTATCACCGCAGTATTCTGCCTCAAAGCAAACACTACTGTGTTAAAGCGTGAAAAACACTGTAAAAGTGAAATTAATGGTCAAACGAGACAAGAACTAACGTTTCACAGTGACAACTTTTTGAGTGCCACAGCACTGCACACGTCTTTAAAATGCAGTGTCACCCTAATCTGTCTACCCTGAAGAGTCAAGTAGCGGGGCAATGGTATACACATATATAAGGAACAGCATGATGCTTACCATCAGGCAGATGACTTGTCCTTCATCACTTTATGACATTAAAGAACTAGAATAACAACAACAATCTGTCAAATCGGGATAGTAAATACCACTTTCCTGTTAACGTAAAACGTTTTCATTATATTTCCTTCCAAAAAATCTAGAGCTGTTCAATGATAATGAGATGAAATAATTATCTTCAAGACTTTAGAGATATATCGATATGACGATTTTTTTTTAACATAAGTAGTAACGAAATATCGAAACAGTTCATTTCAGGTATCACGATTTAATTTCTATAACATATAATTTATAGCAAATAATTTCTAGAACAGATCATAGTTTGATGCAGTGTTAATAAAATTTGGAATCCATAACCCAATAAAAAAACAGATCAATAAGTAGTGTATTTATTTATTTATGCCTGGTACGTTAGCCTTTAACCACTGTCTCACCTGATGGTAAGTGATGATGTGGTCGAAGATGTTGTTCAGGCTAACCTAGAAGTACTGGCTCTCAAGGACAGCTGCCGGAACACACAGTTCGGTGCCTGGCGACAGATTTTCTACTTGAGGGTGGTAGCTAGCCAGGCGGGCATTTGCAAAATACCCTACCACCATTGAGGATAGGATTGAGATAATAGTAATATGGCAAATAAAAACTTCACCATCAAAGGCAAATGGTACCACGGCAGATGAACGAAAATATTTTGTTGTCATACAAACGATAACTCTGTGATGCCGCGGAGCAGAAAAATGCATGTTAAAATATTTTACATAACACTATTATTATCATTTTATACAAAATTGTATAACTTATTAATTATTCTACACTATGTCACCGCTGCATTTTTCTGAGGTGAAAATAAAGTCATACATAACTCGCGTGACAATTTTATGAATTCTAAATTCACTCAACATTTAGATTATTTATTCCCACGTAATAAATATCTTTACTGCAAAATAACTTCATTTATTCTGTAACATCTAATTCATAGTAAATTAACATTACAAATGTTGAAATCTATTTGTAGGCGCGGATTTATAGTGTCACAACGTTTTCATGTAGTTATTTTGACGAAAAGTGACCGATTTCGTTATTAATACCGACATTACTGCATTTGTATTTTTTTGTTTTACCTACTGCTTTATTAACAATATACAACGAACTATATACAGCACCACTGCTACTATAATAAAATCATTTACGTCACATACTCAGAAATATGTTTACCCGTTAATAACAGTTTACCCACAAAATTTGATTCATAATAAATCTGTAAGACTTGTAAAACGATCAAATGAAAGGTATACCAATAAGAACATTACCAAGAGGTTTAGTTTAAGGCAGGCAGCGCACCAGAGAAGGAAATTCAAAACTTTCTAATATATGAAATTTTCTATTCTTTTGTGTTTGATACAAAATGTTCTACCACTCCAAATAAGTGAGATAATAACAGGAAGATGATTATGTTCTTTACAATAAGGGACATAATACAAGACACGAAAAACTTGCCAAACCATGAAACCCAAAACAAACATAAATTAACACATAAAATATATTCTATAAATCAGCCACGTCCCATTCAACGCGTTTATCCGACCAGGGAACGAGCCCACCTCGTCCAAACTATCGTGTCCTACTTCCAAATCCTCCAATAGGTATAATATATCGTACAACTTCCGGCTTTGTATCCATCAATACTCAAAATAATAACGGATTCGCTGGCGAGCACGCGCGAAGACGTATTGTGTATCCAATTAGTAACAGAGGGACACACTGTGGTGTTATTTTTAAAAATACATAAAAACACTCTGTTACCATTTGTCACTGCGTGCCCTGTATTTATCAAGATGGTCCGCTGCATCTATTAGTACAGGATGTTCTGGTTTTGGATACTGACGTACAAATGTAGAATGATAATTGGTATAAGGCGAGAAATTAAAATTCTAATAGAAAAAAAGAAATTACACCTTAAAACCTTTCTAAGCATTCTCGCATTTTGTTAAACATATTTCACGACTTAAATCTAAAAGGCTATTACCACGCTTTTATACTCCCAACAAGTAGAAGCTAAAACTGCGAAGTACTTGCTTGTATGGCTTATCTGGCGAAGATATATGCTCAGAAGTAATAAGTATATGCTCAGCAGTAGCAGTAAAGGCAATATGATACCAATATTGCTATCCATTCAACTATGGACACTGACGAACTCCGAACTGCGAAGGAAAATATTTCTATCAGAAAACCCATAACTGTCAAACCCGGGGCTATGAATTAAAAAGTGATGCTTTACGAAACTAAAACGAAGATTAATATAACAAAAGCTTGCATATCACGAAATGAGTAGTACTGTTTAATATCAATGTGATCAAGTGTGAAAGAAGCTCGCCTTTAAAGTGAATTCTGCTATTCAGTGCTTTTTGATGACAAATGATTTTCCAGAACAAACCTTTCTTTTACAACCGCCCAAAGGCCCGAAGAATCTTACCTGAGGCCCGAAGGCCCGAAGACTTTTGCCTGAAGAAAAAACAGGAAACAATGAGCTCCATAAATAAATGCTCCATTAAAAACGTCATATACGACTATGCATCTAAATAGTTATCATTCCAACAGTTGTCAATTCTGAAAGTTTGATAATGTTGAAGCCTATACTTGAAGATTTACTCCTAATCACAGAATGTAGAAAGGATTCTAATATTGACATTGCTTGGAGCGGAATGGTCTTCATAAACTTTGTTCTAAAATTTCGGACAGGTGTATATTTAACTGATGACTAAGGCCTTACTTCTAGATTATCATGTGAGATTGAGTACTTATTCAACATCTATACTGCTAGCGCTTCAAGTGAGTAGTAATAATGTCTTAAAGCATGATGAGGTTCTCCCTGTATTTATCCCGGTAGCCGTAGAAATAAACACGGTTAAAATTCCTATAAACAAGATTGTCGCGGCTCGCGCACCGCAGATTGATGGTGATGTATAAAAAAAGAAGAAAGTAAGAAAGAATGCCAGCCCTCCACTATTAGCGACGGTTTATGGAAAAAATGGGGGAAACGGACTTTTTTAAACACATTGTGTTTTTAATAATCATTCTACTAATTAAAAACATGACGAAGTTTGGAGAACTTGAACGCTTGTTTTAGAATCGTGGATGTGAAACTTATAGTAATACGATATGGTGTTGATGTTTTGACATGTAAAAATAATTTTCATTCCCATCATAACTGATTTTACGTCTGGACAAAAACCTCTGTCAATACAATATGTGACTTCTATTAAAATTAAGTTTTAAGTAATGTTACTTTGTTAGGAAATATTGTACCAGACGATATGATCTAGCTATACTATTAGTACAATAGTAATGATCTATAGATAGATATATTATATAGATATATTTTGAAGCACTGATGGCCGAACAGTAGTAGCTATGGACTGCCGTGCGCAGTTCCCTGGTTCGATCTCCACCGCTGGCTTGAGCTTCATCGCATGGTGGAAAGGCATTTTGCGATTACCCGCCTGGCTAGCTACTACCTTCAAGTAGAAAATCTGTCGCCAAGCACCTAACGGTGTTCCAGCAGCAGTCTTTATGAAATTAAAGTTACATGAAACTTAACAACTATTTCCCAAAGGGACGGGCGCAGTGCAATTCGTGATTTGTGATGAAATGCATTTGTTATAAGCAGAGTTGAGTTCGCTTAACATTAGGTGGGCCTTGAGCTTATACCGTCATAATAACATAAAATGTTTTATAGTCAAATCACGAAATATGCTTACAACTTGGTAAATTGCTAGCCTGAGACAAAAAACTGTTATTGCTATAATAATGCGAGTACATTTTACCAAATGTCGCATTATTTAATAAATCCATGAATTACAATGTGAAGATACCGTATTTATTAATTTCATATTTTCAAGACAAGCATTTCTCCGAAATCCAGAGTTTTGATAGTAACACTATTTAAAACTGCGCAAATATTTTGTGTAGGCGTAAGAACAAAATTAATAACCCAACAAAATTAATGTCCAAAACAATACAATAATGCGGTCAAAAACCATTATTAAAATCCTTCACTAAATTTCTCCAAGACATTATTGCTTACGACAAAAGTAAAAAAAAACATAACAATATATCAGTTCGAATAAAATGATTCAATAACAATATAAAACCGTACCACAAACTATTTAAAAGAACATTAGATAATATCTTTATTTCTATGGAAGAGTGTGCAAGCAATATATCAGATTCTACTTTATATAATGGGCGATTCTGGAGTAAATATTTGTATTTAAATATAAAATTTTTGTTGTATTGAAATTAGAAAATCTTTCAATACAACTAAACCATGTAACTCATTTTATTATAACACACAAAAAAATAGTTTGGAAGTGCATTACTTTGGCAAGAATCAGAAATAGTTTTGTATTTTAGGACTAGCTTTGGTGTACCAAGATTGTTGGACGAACCCAGGTGAGTACCTGTTGGACTAGGCCAAGTTAAAAAAAAATAGCCACATTAAGTCAGCGAGCTTGCGCAAGTCTAATATCACAAAACTTGCATCTGTCCAGCCGGAATCGGAGGACACGAGTTCAACGCTAAAATAAAAATTTGGTGCTCTTTAAAATTTACATGATTATACTCTACTACATATATCGCACGCCTAATTAAAGACTAACACAACTCAAAATATCATTTTTTTCAGGAAACGAAAAAAACGTTTAATTCTATTCACAGTTCTTTTTTTTGAAACCTTTAAATGTATATGTGTGTAAATATACAAATGAGTATATAATTGATTACCGACTTGTCTTTAAATAGCACAATTTCCTTAATAATCTAATTTTTTTAGTTAGACTAGTAATCATGACTAAATATTTGTTCAATTGTTTTAGTAACTCAAATTGTGATGATTTTACTGAAAAAATTTGAATTAATGCAGTCTTATTCTGTTAATTTTATATCTGATCTCTGTCAATATTAGTAGTGTATGTCTAATATAATGTAAGTGCATTTTTGAAAAGAAAACAATACTGTTACTAGAAACAAAATATTTTTATTAATAGTTAAAACAAGTTTTAGTTAGTTAAAAACAAGGCAAGATATTTTCCACGAATACCTTGTAAATCTTTCAAAAGGTCTATGAAACTAGTATCAAAATTAAGGTTTTGTAATAAAAATCACATTAAAAAACAAATACAGTAATTGTTTAGCAAATCCTCTATCAATCCTTGAATACGGTTGCTTAAACATTTAACAAAATTAACACTTCTAACAAAATGTCACATAAAAAATAAAACATAATTCTCTGTCAGTTCTTGAGTAGGTTGGTACAACATTAAGAAAATAATTAACAATTTTTAAGACATAACAAAATGAATCAAAGCTCTTTCATAGGCACTTATATTACTATTTCAGTATTATAATATTTTATCTCTTATAAGTAGGTACAAAAGCAAAAATATGAACTATCAAAGTTTACTTAAAATAACAGCAATTACTGTGTAAAAAAACTAAATAGTCATAACAATCAGACTTTGTTTAGAACTTGTTTATAGTATACTTACAGATAAAAAATCTTAGGAATCAATTACCAACGTTTGAGATCAAAATTACACGGTGATTTGATCACCAAAGTTACTTAATTTAATATAATCAGACTTTTACATTGAACATTTTAATTACAGTAATACCTATCTTAGATAATAATCAACTTATCAATGATAAAGTATAGTATAAAAATTGTTTCCCTGAAAACTCATTCAATATCTAATGCCTTCTTAAAATAAGAATCTACGTATCTCTCTGGTATAATTTTCTTATCAATCAACTCCTTAATATCACGCTTTTTATTAGTGCCCAAAGGAATTTTCTGCAAATAAGCCTGTTTTAAAGTTGTGGAAAATCGATGATCTTGTGCTCTTCTTATATTTCTTACAAAAGCTTTTTTAAAAACAGTATCTTCGTAAGAAGTTTTATAAAAGAAAGTCATCTGCTGATGCTTTTCAACCCGAAGTTGTTTTATGTCATGCCACTTGATCTGTTGTCTGTCAGAATTAACAGTAAAATTGTTACCCCATTCTTCTTGTAAGGCTTTCAAATCATAAAACTTGTCATGTGTCAGCTCTTGTACATTATAAGGTTTCCCAGTTTTCTTGGCTGATCCTATGAGTGTAGCATATTGTTGTGGAGTGTATATTGAACCTGCATTAGTGAACCGTTTAATTTGTTTTTCAATGACACTATGAACATTGTCCCCCTCGTTTTGGGAATGGCCACGAATTAAGAACTTATGAGTAATTGAGTTTACTCTCATGGTTGAAACAGCAAAAGCATAGGCTGATAACAGATATTTGTTTTTTTGTTGACCACAGCAGTTATCACTATAGAATATAATGTCAAGATCGGTGTCTGATGAATTTTTTTCAACTAGCATTTGTATGTATTGTAACACACATGACCCTATTTCTACTGCACCACGTTTGCCTTCGATTTCGTCCCAAAAATAACAGTAGACATCTTTAGCATACAAATCACTGATTGTAAAATTTAAGCAATTAATACGGGATTTATAAAAAAATAAGGATGCTTGACCTTTTGGAACTTGCATCACGGCTTGCAGATCGTAAACTGCAACAACTACATCTGTTCTTTTCTTATCAGCTTCCTTTTCTGACCTCGACAGCACTTTTTCTTTTAAATGTTGCTCATAAGCCTCATGTAGTTTTTGTTTGGCTTCCCCACTCGAATTATTGTACGTCTCACAGAGATCGCACGCATCTTTCTTCGGTATGTGGAATGAAATGTTAAATTGTGTATTAAAGATACGGTTAAATGTTGATGATGAAGCAAATGGTAAATTATCGTTTTCGCGTTGATCTTTATAATCCCGGTATAAATCTGCAAGTGATTTTTCACTTGTAATGTATTCTCTTGTTGTTTGTGCTCTGAGATAATGAGACTCTATTCGAGGGATGGAATTGATGAAAGTTAAAACACTGTCCTTTACTTCAGTATCTATTGTCTTGTGTTGGCCATGTTTGCCCCTTTGTTCGTCTTCGACAAAACCACCTTCTTTTTGTTTAGAAAGAGCTGTCCTAATGCATTGGTCACTTATATTTAGAGTGCATTTAAAAAACATCTTGCAAACCCTAATTAAACTGCCGTCAACCTCAAAGAAAAATGCAGAGTTAAGTGACCTCAAGTTTTGGGTACTGCTGTATCTATATTTGGGCTTAATGTATTGGGTGTGTCGTATGATAAACTCTCTCTGCTTCTGTAAGTCGCCTAGTGCCCAAAAATTATCAAATAAAGTTTGTCGTAACGGTTCAGCAATTTTATCTTTGCATTTTAACTTGCATTTGTCAGTACATGGGGGTTTGACTGCTCTGTTCGGGACCCTTTTGTTGGTGGAAGTTGTATAAGCCTTACCCGTATTACGTAGAGCTTTCTTAACATTTAAGACCCAGCGGTCAGGGTTTCTTGATCTTTTCCTGGATCTCTGAAGGCTTTCAGTTACAGTTGAAGTATGTTCATTGATAATTGGTTGAGAGGTAGAAGGTTGAGGATCGTTTTGTTGAAGTGTGGCAGTATCTGATATAGCCAACGGCATAGACTGATTATCCATTTCAGTGTTACTGTTGCTTGAAGAGCTACTAGTACTCGATGATGAACTAGAGCTGGATGAGGTAGAACTTGAAGATGGAGACCTAGAGGAACGGGTTGTTTTTTGACGATTAAGGTGGGATCCCTCGTTGGTAGGTAAAACAAAATGCGGATCAGCATCTGAGTCATCCAAATCACTACACTCGCTGTGAACCGGTGAAATATAGTACGATGGTCTCACCTCGGTACTGGTAGATGGTGCTAGTAATAGTTTTTCGTTATTTTCTAACTCCACATTATCATTATTTAAGGTTTCCTCAGACGTTTTGTCACCTAGAGAAGACGTTGGCATCGTATCTTGCACGTCTAACTGAACTTCGGTGCGCGCAGGTTCGATTTGATCAGCATGTAACACCTTTTCTAACATTAGAAGACCTCGACCCTTCATCTTCTGCAAATAAAATTGACTCATTAGAATTAAATCACAAAGACTAAACTAACTAAAAAAAACTTAATAACTAAAGTAATAATCGTTTCAATTGTATTTTTTCACTCACAATCAAAAATACAACGTCAACGCTAAATAATCTTGAAATCGAATGATAAATAGCATTTATTACTATGCAATAAGAGCTACTTTTATTTTAGCCACAAATACTCGACCAACTCAAACAATCTAACTTTATTTCAACAATAATAAATTATTTTCAGTTAGATAGTAAAAAATACTTACATTGGTTCACCAATATTACAGTAAGTCGAAATAGTCAAAATAACTTCACAAAAAAATCACAGTTTCAGTCACTAATACTAGACTAATTATAAATAGTTCAGTGCATTGAATCACGAATACTAAACTAACTCGAAATACTCTAGTCTTTGTGCGCTGGGTTGGCGTCCATCCCACGCGGTTGACCTGTCGCAACTAGTGATGCACGACTATTTGTGGCGGGGGTGCGCGGGGGTCAAATCAGGAACACTCGCCTATAAGGCCGCCAACTTATTATTAATTGACATTTTAATACGGGTGTCTTTGGAGTTTGTGCAGTTTACTACGCAGATTCCTATAGTAGTAATAAGTCGATTATGAATTATTTCGAATTGTGTTAGTTTTAATTTAGCTGTGCGATATTATATATAGGTATATTTTAGCACCAGCATATTATTACCATACTCGCGTAGTACTACAGTGATGCATATAGTTTATTAGTATAAAACTATCTTCAGTTTGCACCCGCGAATAATCTAAACACACTGCTTGCCGAAACAGCTGAATAGATTTTAGTAAAACTCTTTAGATATCCTTACTTCGGGAACCACAAATCTATATCTATACTAATATAATAAAACCCGATTTGAAAAATTCTTTCACTATTAATATTATCCCTGATGAACATAGGCTATAGAATATTATCAAATAGTGTGCTTTTTCCTTTTATTTTTTGTTAAATATCTATGCGATGCCTGGGCGGGCCGCTAGTATTTTATATTTCCTGAAAAGGTAGGTACTTTAGGTGAATAATACCTCATAAACGCATTATTCTCATTTATTATACTTAAGGCGCTTTCCATAAAAACGTAGTTTTGTAATATTTTGAATAATCGGTATGTGTTCAAACTAGGTGAAACTCCCTTGAACCTAATATCTACGCTTCTGGTTTGTCAGATTTAAAAATAAATTAAATTAATCGTTTCGTACGGTTTTTTCGTTTTTTTATGCCTGATAGGTTAGTCTTTGACCACTATCTCACCTGATGGTAAGTGATGATGTTGTCGAAGATGTTGTTCAGGCTAACCTGTTGTAAGACTAAGAATTACTGGCTCTCAAGGACAGCTGCCGGATCACACTGTTAGGTGTTTGGCAACAGATTTTCTACTTGAGGGTGGTAGCTAGCCAGGCGGGCATTCGCAAATTGCCCTACCACCATGCTATAACGGCTGCCATCTTAAGATAACAACCGGGACCGACTGCTTAACGTGCCCTCCGAAGCACGGAAGCGCTCAGTAGTAATGTCACTACCGGTCACCCATCCAACTCATGACCGCGGGCGACGTTGCTTAACTTTGCTGATCGGTTAAGAACAGCTAAGTTAATTTCGCTACGAGCGCTACGTGGTAATTGTTATTTTGACGTTTAGGGATAAAATAAATAATAAATCGAAAAACTGGCAAACCAAAAGCACTGATATTAGGATCAGCTATATGCATACAAAATTTGGCCGAGTTTGAACTCTTGGTATCTAAATAATGACGAAACTATGTTTTTTATGGAAAGCGCTCCGTGCACTCTACTCTTAACGCATAGGAAGAATTGAGTTTAAATCTACTTATTGAGACTAAGTATATTTTAAATACATTTATTTAAATATCTGAATGTAATACCTGTTCTATTGGAACTGTCAAAGATTATTGTTTAACGTGATTTCGATATTTAGGTTATCGAAATAAGTTTAGTAACAATTTGTTGGTTTCGTAATCGTGTATCAGATTTGCATAACATTGTTTTAGGATTGTCGAATGATTTGAGTTAAATAGTAGTCTTTCGGGTTCAAATATATTATAACAACAAACACACAAGTAGTTATTGTATGTCAATCAGAAATAAAATATGCTCGAAAGAACTCGAAAGTGATCTTTCATCTAGGTGGATTTAATTTTAAGAGATATATGTTTGTTTTTAAAACAGATATTTGAATTCGAGTAAAAGTAGTGCCTACTGAATATAATCGACGATTGATATATTTTTTTCGATGGTTTTCTAGTTTTGTCGCTTAAGAGAAAGGATTCATGCCTAATTTGATTGAATGAGACATTTTTTTTGCATGCCACATGTATTCGCTTTTAAAGTTAAACAACCACCAAGTCTGGCAAATACGTAGGTAATATAAACCTTAGATTTATAGTAATTATAAAACATTAATTTAAGAAGAGGTCATAGCGAAGTTTACTTAGCTGTTCTTAACCGATCAGCAAAGTTAAGCAACGTCGCCTGCGGTCATGACTTGGATGAGTGACTACGTTACTACTGAGGGCTTCCGTGCTTCGGGGGGCACGTTAAGCCGTCGATCCCAGTTGTCGTCTTAGGATGGCAGTCGTTATAGCATAGCGGTCGGGCATTTTACAAATGTCCGCCTGGCTAGCTACCACCCTCAAGTAGAAAATCTATTGCCAAGCACCTAACGGTTTGTTTCGGCAGCTGTCCTTGAGAACTAGTACGTCTAGCTAGGCTAGCCTGAACAACATCTTCGGCCACATCATCACTTATCATCAGGTGAGATGGTGGTCAAAGGATAACCTTTCAGGAATAAAAAAAATACATTATTAAATCTCGACGGGAATGAGTTTGTCTGGGAGAGTACTGACACCTTTCCTAGTTCTACCGCCAACCATGTTTACATTACTGTGTTCCGGTTGGTGCTGGTGAAATTTATTTATTTATTTATTTATACATATACAGCATTACAGAATTAATTTTCCAAGGCGCTATACACATAAAACTTAAAAAAATATATTATTAAAATGTCATTATCAATATTAAAAGTCAAAAATTATTATTATTTATACATTAAAAACATGCACATATTTATTTATATCTAATATAGCAATATATTACAGGCGTATAACAACTGTGTCTCTCAGGGTGACGGGCGCAGTGAGGTTCATCAGTCATCACTTATGAAGAACTGCATCTTTTATAGGCGTAAGATACTGCATAAGTGCCATACGACATACGAGTTGTATTCTTTGCACACTTTTGATTGGAAGCAAAATATCTAATACTGCGATAGTATCCGCCAAGACGAGAACTTGCTAAAGATCTACCTCCTAGTTAGTTCGGTTGACGCTTTATCGTTTAATTCAGTCACATACGCGCTGGGAAGTTACAATCTAGTACCTAGATAATAAATATCTCAATCTGCTACTTATCTCGTCCACAAAGTTAGTAATAAATAATATTGCAATATAAATCTAGCATTGCAATTAGCATTGCAGCTACAATCGTCGACGTAAATAGCCCAGCAGTGGGTGGACTGTCATAACGACCCACTGATGACACTAGGAAATAGCCACTAATGCCCGGGAACGTGTTAATTAGGTATTTGTGGAACTGAACAGAATAGGGTTAACGGGGTAAAGTTATAGTTTTTTTACCTTATAATACCACCTGGTAAGTCATCGTGTTTTTACTTTAGTCATGGGTGGTTAAAAGAACGATAGGAAAGATTTGAGTTATGATCGCATGTCATGTTAGCTCAATTGGCATACCCCGGCTAAAGGGGTGTATGGATGCGGGTTCGAATCCCGCACATGACTTAAATTTTTCCTTTCGTATATTTGTGATTTTGTAATGTAATCTGCATAGCAGGCGTTATTGCAAACATAAAAAATATTTCATATACGAGTATCTTAACACAGTGTGCGTAGCTTTTGAAACAACTACAATCTGTATCTACTATGTAAGAGAAACTTTTCAATCGCTAACTACCATCTACGATCACACCATATTCCTACTAGAAGAAGTAATAGATCATATATCAACAAGATCTTACGATCAACATATTGTCAAAGAAAAATAGTAATTGGCAATAACTAAGGCAATACTATCAGTTTGTTGTCTATGAATTATAAAAAAGTTACCAGTAACTTGCTTACATCAGCAAAATTTTCCTAAAATTACGTTTTATTTCTACACTTTTTGCGCGCTCGTTTGATAAGCTGTTGTTAGCAGATTAACAAAGTTAAGCAACGTCCGCCGCGGTCATGACTTGGCTTGGTGACCGCTAGTGACATGACTACTGAGCGCTTCCGTGCTTCGGAGGGCACGTAAAGCCGTCCGTCACGGTTGTCGTCTTTGGATGGCAGTCGTTATACTTTATAGCATGGTGGTAGGGCATTTTTCGAATGCCCGCCTGGCTAGCTACCACCCTAAAGTAGAAAATCTGTCGCCAAGCACCTAATGGTGTGTTCCGGCAGCTGTCCTTGAGAACCAGTCATTCTAGGTTAGCCTGAGCATCATCTTCGAACACATCATCACTTACCATCAGGTGAGATAGTGGTCAAAGACTGACCTATCAAGCATAAAAAAAAAAACTTAACTTGTGACTAAAACACAGCATTCATTTTATTGACATGTAGATACTATCTACATAGTATACAGACGCCACTATCGAAGTAACAGTAAAAATTAAGCAACAAAATTCAAAGAAGCCACGCTGGCCCAGATATCGAGTGTTTGTCTTCACTTTATATTATTCTCATACTTGTTTGACGTATATTTTTCAACGCTCTTCAATATTTTCGAGCGGCTATTTTTGTTGAGACCGCCTCCTTAGTTTTGTCATAGAGTAAGTCACGTTGACATAAACAGATGTGCCTTGACATAAACAGATGAGCGGAATTACCTACGGAAGAATAAAAACAAAATAATTTTGGTTGTTTTTGCCGAACTGAAATCGATATAAACATGTGAAATCGGATTTTATTCTAACTCCCTAGTGTATAAATTGTAGTGTTTGTAAGAAAAGCTTTGTCTATATTAATAAAAAAATCGTCGGAGTTGCAAACATAATATAGAGAACACAATATTATTACTAAGCTTTTTTTTTATTTTTATTTTTTTATGTTATTGTGACGGAACAAGCCCGAGGCCCACCTGATGTTAAGTGGACAAACCTCTGCCTATAACAGACGCATTTCGTCAACGACGAATAGCACTGTGCCCGTCACACTGAGACGTCCAGTTGTTAGGTCTCATTAGCCTGTAATTTTTCTGGCTCTCAAGGACTGCTGCCGGAACACACCGTTAGGTGCTTGGCGACAGATTTTCTACTTGAGGGTGGTCGCTAGCCAGGCGGGCATTCGCAAAATGCCCATCCACCATGCGGTGAAGCTCAAGCTCTGGGCGGGATTCGAACCATGGACCTGCTGCGCGGCAGTCCATAGCCAATTCCACTGAGCCATCACTGCTTCGGATTAACTTTAACATTTTAATTTTACTAATTGTTGGAGCACTAAATGTTACGCCCCGGGCGTAAAATTTTGTAAATACATACCATAAATCATTTTATCTGAAGCTCGATTAAATCTAAAATGGATTACATCTTTATTTTTGAAAAATTATTTTCAGTAAATTATTTATTTCAGTATATTATATTATCTTGACATAAATATTAAACACTATTTTATAAATTAAGTAGTGTAGGTAGAAAAATGCTTACAAAATAATCTAACCTCGCTTCTATAACCTTAATCTTGATTTTCACACGTCAGTCACGCGGTCGCCATCTATTCTACAACTCTTTATTGTCTCTTAGCCATTGTTTATTAAAACAATAACTAGTCTTTTTATTACCATGACATTTTAAATAATAACTAGTCACTTTACGACCGCGACATTTTAAACAATAACGTACGATGCCAGCCGACCTGTCATCTCCGACATCACCCGATAAAAAAATAAGATTTAATATAATTATCTCAAAAACCAGCGAAACGTAACCGCAACATATTGTAAATTAAAACAAAATGTAATAAAAAAATCTACTTAGAGACATTGTACCTGAATTATGATAAAACTATCATTGGATTTCGTAACACTTAAGAGAGAGAATCGAAAAAACTAAGAGGAATTTGATTTAGTGCTCAATATAATGCGAGAGTATATTATTATGTTATTGTGTGAATGACAATAGAAATAATCGTAAAATATATTTTTAAGATTTTATTATCTTCTGTTCGTTTCTGTTTTATTACTCTTGCATACCAACTATTACTACACTGTGTATTTTTCAGGCAGTCGAAAATATGTGCTATTCAAATCATAGTTTTTACACCGCTAAATATAAACAAAATTAATTAACACTTCCTAAACATTTTTATAATTGCAAATTGTTAGCTTGCATAAGGAACTAATTCGTATCGTATATTTGATTGCAATAAAACTTCTAAAATTGTAACGACTGTATGATTAACTGATTACAGACAAGACGTGCAGTGAATAGTCAGAAGTTTGTAATATCGAATCAATAGAAAATGATTCAAAGTAAAAAGGCAAATTGAAAACTTAATTCAACAAATGCGTTACAAATTCTTCCATCGTAAAATTTAATTCGTACTAGTTTTTATGACGTTTGACGTTCGTACGTAAAACAAATAATCGCGGACCTGGCCAAATATTTCAACGATTCTGCATAGCAAATTAATTTTATTTTAAGCTCGGGACTACAATAAAAATACACAAGCAACACTAATTGATTGTAAGAATCCGCGTAATAGACATGCAGAAATCCTAAGAAAGAACAGCGGCAGACAATAAAATAACAAAAGTCATTTCTTGCGTTTAACCTCCGTGTTTTGACGTCCACTCTATTCTGGTATTCACGGCATCACTAACAAATCAGCACCTGTCACTTTTGTTAACAAATCCCCGAAATATCCACGCTATTGTTTTAAAACTAGAAACAATTCAATCTACACTTTAAAAAAGTCTCCGCTCTCTATTTCTGTACGACTTTTTAATGGACCGTTCGGAGTTTTTTACGAATAACTCGTCAGAAGTATCAGTAGAATTTACTTCTTATACTCTCTACTGTAAAATCTAAATTGCATTAATATGATTTTGAGTATGATGGTGAGGAGTTAGAAATTCGTATCGAAAACAATGTCGTCTCGATGACAATAGGACTGGAAGCGTTGACAAGTGGTTATGGAAGACCGCGGCTTAACGAAGACAATGAAATTTTCAGCATTGTCCCGAGTGAGTGACAAATTACCTCAGTGTTGCCACTTCTCATTTCTTTTTATTACTGTTGGCGCATTGTTCCTCGTTATGAATAAACACTCCTTTTACCTTTATTTATGGCCAGTGTTAATATAATAATTTGAATTATGGAATTATTACTTGCGCATAATTTGTTTGTCACGCTGAGCTAATGTGACTTTTAATTTGGTTATTTACTGCTTTTGTTTGAAGATTTTTACTTTATCGGTTCCTTTTTTGAAACAGTGCGCCGGCGTTTGGTCGCATATATTTTCCTTAATCAAAATATTTTTGAAATTCGCAATGTCTTCAGATCATCATAATGCTGCTTTATGAATTCAAAATTAACGACTTTATGAGTGTTGTATTTTTCTTTAATTGACAACTTGTGGTTGTGCGCACTGTTCGAAAATGTTGCCATGTTTATTTATAGAAGTAGAGTCAAAATAAAAATATATCAATGCCAAATGCGTCTCTAGAAAATTTTCTCTCTGGACAATGACAGATATTTTTTCTCAGAAGAAATGACAAAAGTGTTGGTGCCTTAATCCCTTAGATTATAGTATCAAGACAAACGTCACCTAAAGTATACTTTGACAAGTTCTAAATACGTGACTTTTGTGTTTATATAAGAATGTCACTAATTTGTGTTGACAAATTGAAATAAATATCATAAGTGAAATACGTCTTTATTTATTTCGTTACAAAGTTTAATTTTCATTGTCAATCAGTAACAATCAGTTAGAAAAGCGTTATTGTCTCTTCTCAATCATTGTCAGTTCCGATTGTGTTATTTCAAAGAAAAAGTAGTAAGGTATATGGAAACAAAACGGCAACTATAATGGCTGTTATAGGTTGTCATTAGGCAAGTGACTTGCTACTTACGACTTGCTAGGTATTGACATCAAAGTGGTGAGTTTTACTTGTAACTAAAAGCTAATTAGTACAGTTTTAACTAAAATATTTGCTAACGTCCAACATGACTTTCAGTTAAAGCCTCTTTTTCAACCTCCCTGCTTTATCGTCAAGATAACTCTATTTACTCGTTGGTGTAAAGTATTAGTACGTCCTGTGCGGTGCCGGGCTAGAATGTCACCTACCCATCTCTACCCGGGGGTGTAGTAAGAGGCGACTAAGAGTTGGATGGGTTGGATCTCACCTGATGGTAAGTGATGATGTGGTCGAAGGTGTTAACAGGCTTAACCTAGATTTACTGGCTCTCTGCAAAGGTGCCGGAACACACCGTTAGGTGCTTGGTGACAGATTTTTCTTTCTACTTGAGGGTGGTCGCTAGCCAGGCGAGCATTTGCAAAATGCCCTTCCACCATGCGGTGACGCTCAAGCCCCCGGCTGGAATCGAACTATGGACCTGCTACGGAGCAGTCCATCACTGCTTCAAGCAGATTCAAGATTCGTCGTTCAAAAATCGTTTTCATATAAACGTACTAATGAAGCATACAATAGAATAATTAGAACATGTTTTGCCGATATATCAATAGTTTAGTTTCTTATTTACTCGTATGTATCCGCTTAAGCGGTGTTTATGTCATTTCATGTTATCCTATTTTCAGTAATATAATTTAATATATGAACAACTTTAAACGGTTTAAATCGCGTATATTTATCATTATTTTTTTCCCGTCATTCCGTGAACACGATCGCAAAGGGTTTGAAACGTCGGGACAGAAATAACGATAAATATACGTGGTTTAAACCGTTTAAAGTTGTTTAATTACTATGTGTAATAATCGCGAAAACCTAAGACAACATTAACAAATTACTTTTATAATGGACAGCGCATTTCTTAAATAATAATTTTAATTAAAAATAAACACTCTATTTCCGCTATATGAATCAACTAGGAAACCAATAAATTCATGGAAAATTCCTTGTTTTCACGAAGCATTCCCACATCATTAAAATTGCATGTAACATCTTTTTAATATCCAAATCTATTATTTGCCCCATCACAAATCAACACGTCACATTAGAAAAGATTTATATTTTTATAACATAGTAAGTTAACTTCTACGGATCGCCCTTGGTATTTTAAAATTTTCTCATAAATATTCCACGATTTTTATGCGTAAAAGTATTTTATATAAATGAAAAAAATACATAATTTTAACCCTTTTAAAATTCCCGAGATATGTTAAATTGTTGCTTTTCTGAGCTATATTATTTCTTTAATTAATATCCATTCACGAACTACCTTTTCTCTATTATTTATTTTAGAAAAGAGAATAGAAAAAATAACAAGGTTTGACGTCAACTGTGACGCAGATTAAATGACAGTTAGTGCGCACAATATGTTAGTAATTGATTACTAGTGGCTTCATATTAATTGATGATAGTAAACGATTAATTACATGTTTTTTGTATTTAAACTTTATGTGCCTACGCTTCAGTGATGTTTTGTGATAATTATATTTAGTTCTGGAACATTTTGCGATTAATCTTTGTTTTCAATGGAAATAATCAAGATTTTTTGGAAGGCTAACATGAGTCAGGATAGTATATAGTTGTACAAGAGTCAAATGGAAACAATTCTCATACGAGATAGCAGCGAGGGTACTGTAGCCACAGTGTAGGAATTTCAACCGTGCTAAACACTCAAATTTTTCATTTCGAATACAAGGAAAGTAAAAAAAACATTTTTTTCTACAATATTTATTAATAAGTTTTAGTTTTTTAATTTGGCATATTAAAAACATAATTGGAAAATTAGAACGATACCTATATAAAACTGAAAGTAAATCTTTTGTTTGGAATATTTAGGGTGGCTATGGTCTGACTTGTGACTTTCACCTGTATTCAATACTCTACCTTTCATTACGAATATTAGATAAGTAAAAATTTTCTTTTTCCATAATATTTATTTATAAAGCATGAGCTTATTATAAGTATATACATAGTATATCTCACCACATGGTGAGATAGTAGGTTAACCTAGAATTATGGACAGCTGCAGCACATTATTAGGTACTTGTCGACAGATTTTCTACTTGAGGGTAGTAGCTAGCAAAATGCTCTACCACCATGCGCTTGTTCTCGCGGCTTGTGGCTGTATGATTTGTATTTTACACGACTGAAACGTACTATGTACTTACGTACGTACGTAATTGTGTAAGTTGTTTTTTTTAAGACAACTGAATATATCTATTCAGTTGTCTTAAAAAAAACAACTTATGGATTGACATTTACTTAAATTGAAAAAATAAAATTATTTAATTTACTAGAGGGCTTACAAGTTCCCGCAACTTACTTTTAGTATTAATTTGAGCAGAGGGTCACCTGAAGGGGATACTAGCACTGAGTCTGGTGACTCCTGGAGCTATCACGATAATTCTGAGCACTTCATTTTGGAAGCCATCGTTTATATAGATATACTGCTGACAACGCGTAAATAGGTTTGTGAGGGATTCGGGCCTAGGTCAGCTATATATTAGGTGTAATAGTATGTACGTTTTAGTAGTTTTCCAAGCAACGTACTATGTACTTACGTACGTACGCACGTTTTAGTAGTTTTCCAAGCAACGTACTATGTACTTACGTACGTACGCACGTTTTAGTAGTTTTCCAAGCAACGTACTATGTACTTACGTACGTAAGCACGTTTCAGTAGTTTTCCAGGCAACGTACTATGTACTTACGTACGTACGCACGTTTTAGTAGTTTTCCAAGCAACGTACCATGTACTTACGTACGTACGCACGTTTTAGTAGTTTGCCAAGCAAAGTAGGTCCCCTGATTATTGAATTAACTATGTGAAAACATCAAAACATAGTATGAACAACGCCTCAACGATAAATACAAGCAAGTATATGCATATCTAAGGCCGTAAGCTTAATTCCGACGTTATTCTATAGTCTTTACCCAGAATGGAAATGTTTAACCCGTAAATTATTTAGTTGTGTCACATGCCAGGGATGATGGATCGGGCCAATAATTGCGTCATACTTGACAACCCCCGAGTAATTTGTCGGAAACAGCGAGGGTGGTTATTGATGGCCCAAATTGCTTACGTGCCTATTGTTTTTTATTTATTTTTAGTTATTGCTTGCGAATATAAAGGACTCATCGGGAACTAACTTATACAGCTTCACCTTGATTCGCCTTAGTTTCATGAAAAATGGATAAGCAGTTACAAAAAAAAAATATACAAAATTGTGTTAGATAGACTACGTTTTATAAAGGGCTCCATTGGAACATTAAGATCCTGATTTTGGTTCCCGAATTGGCCATTTCTTATTTTCTGATAAAGAAATCTCAGTAGCAGTCTGAGTTTAGGACTTTTGGCTGCAGACGGTAAAAGTATGCCATGAATAATATAGTCAAGTCTCGTTTTACATGGGACCAAAAAAAATCCGGCAAAATGTGGCTGTTTCGAACCTGTTTGCCGTGAAGGGGTTGGCTCTGTCTACCCCCACAGGAGTCGATATGTTTTAACACATTTAACTAAAGTAATATTTATCATATTATGCGTTTCTGAAAAGTCTTTAGACGATGCTGATGACCATTGACTACAACCAAGCAATGGATAAATTCCTGTTTAAAAAGATGATGATAAAAATACCAGAAAGTGGGCGGCAGTGTCTTTAGAAGAACTTCCATCCCCACAGCAGTCTCCAAGATGCCTGAACAAGCGTGGGGAAAAAACTACCCTGAACGTGGGCAGCATTTGTTCAACGGTGGACGTTATGATTGTCTGATGTGATGTATCTACGTGTGCAAAGAACTAAACATGCCTTTATTAATAAGACCTGATGCATGAATTTCACACTTAAAGCAATTTTAAAATGAAACTAATCTAACTAATGAAAATAAACTTTGAAAACATGTTGAAAGTTTGACTAAGAATAAATTAAGAAAAAATGTGATCAGATTCGTAACATTACGCTTGAAGATGAATGGGGAACGCTCGGAACTTCGGAATGACACGCCCAGTGTTATGCAAGAACGCATAGTAGAATAGAGCGTTTTTGGATGCACAGATTTATAGAGAAAAAAACATTTTTGTATAGAAATAACTCAGATGGTATAAGTAAAAACTGCTAGAATATGTATAAATGTGAGAGGCCGAATAATATTAAAAAAAAAAATTGTCCTTAAATTTTATTTTTAGAAAAGTAAACATTGTTTGCGCTGCTCTATAGCGCAGACCACTCTCGACGGCACTTTGTTGAAACCTCCCCAAAATGATCTAGGCTACGGCTCAAGCCGACTCAGGTACCACAATGAGCTAGACTTGAGCCCTTTGTCATTTCCTTATATTTTTAGCTTTTCGGCACCTGCATCAGTATAATGCGCTTTATGTCTTCTGCGCTTGTCTCGGGTAGTCCGGTGAAACTGGATAAAGCCGCAGTGGTACGAACGATACAATGGCCATGCTAGAAAAAAAACTCCCTATAGCTTCGACGCGGTTGAAAATGAATTTTTTTTTATGTTATGGTAACGGAACAAGCTCGAGGCCCACTTGATGTTAAGTGGACTAACCTCTGCCTATAACAGATGCATTTCATCACAAGTGTCATGAATTGCACTTAGCCCGTGAGACATATCTGTAAGGTCTCCTGTGCCTGTAATTTCACTGGCTCTCAAGGACTGCTGCCGGAACACACCGTTAGGTGCTTAGCGACAGATTTCCTACTTGTGGGTGGTCGCTAGCCAGGCGGGCATTCACAAAATGCCCCTCCACCATGCGGTGAAGCTCAAGCCCGCGGCGGGATTCGAACCATGGACCTACGGCGCGGCAGTCCATAGCCAATGCCACTGAGCCATCACTGCTTTTTCATTTATTCATTGCTTCACATGATCCTTTAAGAGAGGATCTTTTCATTCTATTGCAAGACTCATCGATCGGTAAATAGAGTCGCTTCATTTAGGGTCTTCCGTACCTAAGACTTAAGACAAAGTGGTCTTCTGAGGGCGTAGGATCTACATCCTTTCACATGCGAGAGAGCGAAAAAGAACTACTCGTGTAAATTTAAACGGCGTGAGCGATTTTTTTAAGAAATCCTATAAAAGTTAGATTCATATAAACAAAAAAATGAAATAAAATCTTTATACATGTTTTTTTTTCAGTCGAGAGAAATATATGTAATCGTATAGTATTTGTCATATCGTCTAGGTTTTTTTGTAATTCTAAGGCGTAAACCCTTTCTAAAAACTACTTCAAAATTTGCCTTTTTTTTGCCACCTAACAAAACTGGAAACGGAACGTGCGTGTGAATATCGATAATCCCTAAAGAAAAGCTGCACAATCGTGCGTTTACTTAAACAACTGTTAGTGACCGTGAAATTTGATGGTATGGTATGGTAAAATTATAGGTAGATATTGGCAACTTCTCAACTTCTGTAGCACAAATCTTGACCATGCTCGTGTCGACATTTGCCACAGGTGTCCCACAACTACCAGACGCCCAGTTTACCTGTATAATTAATTACTTTACCAACTGGGTCGTCTTTCTTTTCTTAAGAAAGCCATACAAACATTAACGTGAAATGATATTGTTTGTCTGAATGTTCTTTTATGCCTTTTGATCAACTGTATTGAAAGGCTCAGAGTCTTTTACTCAATTTTGTCTCTGAATTATTATAATTATCGTCACGTGCATCTCAGAGGCCCTCAAAGGCAACGCATCCTCAAGACCTCTGGTGTTGCGGATGTCCGTGGGCAACGGTGATTACTTACCACCAGTTGAGTCGACTGCTCGTTTGTCTTCCTATACCATAAATAAAATAATGAAAAAGATATATTATAAATGAATCTTCCGCAAGTGAATACACGGTCTGATTGGGTGCAACCCCTAATTTAATTATTTAATTATAAAGACTTAAGGACGCCAGGCACGTAAGTACCTATCATTTACTTGCTATACACAATTCAAGCACTCGACTTAGCTTTGAAGCAATATCGTTTGTACAACAAAACTCATTGAAAACCCGTCGAAAAACAAATTATCCGGAACATGCCAAAGTACAATGGGCTTTTCCATAATAACTTTCGGGACAAAGCGCCCCCTAGCGAGCGTGGGCGTAATCTCCATTCAGTTGGCGGCAATCCGTCAAGAGATGGCGCTACAATGGGGGATTAGCGAGGGATATTACGTCACTTTTGTGGTTAGAAAGGTTATGATCGAGAGCCCGCGAATATTAAGGATTATGACAGCTCCCCTTTTTCTTTCTCTCCGGCTGGGCGAGACGCGAAGGGGTGCTGATTTTACGGAAATAGGGGTTTGTTAGACTTCGAGAAGTCTTGGAAGTTTTGAAATTAGTTCATTGTAATCGGTATGGCGGAACATCAGTTGGCGTAGACTATTTGTGCATTATGCTATTTATGCTCGAATCGAATCATCGATGTGTAGAGAAATGACAGGCTTTAGAGTAAATAAGACACATATGGCAGAAATGCGTTTTTGTCCACTTGTGTACTTTTAATCAAACATGCGAGTCAAATAAGCCATATATTTTTCCGCTAAGTAAAGAGCGCGCTTGCATGCAGCAGTATTTTTTAACGTGTTTTGTTAGCAATACAGCTGAACAATTCGTTAATTATATTTTGTGGACTTTTCAATTTTCACACTTGAGTGTTTGCTGGTTCAGCTCGTGGTGGATGTACATGTTTGTAATGTTTTCGAATACAACAAATATTTGCCAAAATACCCACAACGATAATGCTTCACAAGCATGTTATGCCAAAAGTGAAGTGCCGCCGTTTAGCCCTAGGTTTATCAATATCTGAAAAACTATATTTGTATCAGCATTTTTAGATAATTTTCATAATGTTTTTTCTGGATTTGTTAATTAACTCAATATATGGAACGCACATAATTAATATAATTTCAAGATTAAGCCCTTGAAAATAAGTGTCTGTTTTCACAATATTAACAAGTTATAATTTTTTTACAAATAGGAATTAAAATTATATGTGTAATGAATGTTGTTATGTATCTACTGTTAGATTCATGGTTTAATATATGGAAATAATGTAGTACATAAATCTGCTATAGCTGAACATTTGCTAGAGTCAGGACCTGACCACTGGATTGAGCTCCACGAACCTGAATTCCTCTCAAAGGAACGTCACTACCATTCTAGACTAGTACAAGAAGCTATTGAAATAAGGAAATATCATAATTTTAATAGAGAGGATGGTTTTAAGTTAGCTGCATCCTGAGCCCCAATTCTCTTAGCTATTGATCAAACGCCACACTACTGCGATGCTTCTGCGATCGAACTGCTGTTAATGTCAAATTTGGTAGTCTGCTAATTCTAGCTCTTAATCGCAATTGTATAGCAATCGCGTCGCTATCGTATGGCTGTGCTATGGCTTGCAAATGTTGACACTGTAATAATAATAAAAACTTCTACCAATCAAGCATCAGTAAAAACATAAATACAGTGGTTTTCTATCAAACAATACATTAAATAATATTGCACTCATTTAGCTATTTTTCTATCTAAAATCCTACAAAATATTTTATGCCACTGTAGCAACGCAATCGTAACAAAATAGCTTACAGCATACCAAATATGTCAAAAACTATTGATAGCAAGCCACCGACTTGCGATCGAACCTCAATAGCGGGCAGACTACGGATACTGTCAAAAACTACAATTTTCATGCAATTAAATTGCGTTAACGCTGTTCAATAGTGGTTCAATAGCTAAAAGAATCGAGCCCCTGGAATCCAGTGATAAGATATGCACCAAATGCGTTTTACCTTAATTTAAACCTGTTCATGTTGTCAGTGTTGTGTAGCGAGACGATACATTTCTAACTCAAATGCGGGTAGTTGGAGAAAATATCCGCCCTTCAAGGCATTGACACCCGCCTCTTTAGTGCGCTCGTGAACACGACCAATGCAACTTGGTCGAAACGTCGAAGTAAATATATACATGTGTTATCGCGATTAAGTCTCGTTAAATACTTACAACTAGTTTACATATTTTTCGAAGTGATGATGGAACAGTGTCAACGTCTATTGGCTGCTGTGTAGAAGACCCATACTTCCTCGAGCACTAACCAACAAGTAAGACAGCGGTAAAAAGATAATATATAAAATGACATCCACAAGTTTTCAGTTTAAAAACATAAGGCTATGTATTTAATGTGAATTTACTTCCCTGTCAAGGTAACGTACCCAGGTGTGCGGTAATCAGAAGTTGAACAATCACATCGTGCTCACCGGCGAGCTCGAATTAAGTCCCGATTAGTATATCTTCAAAAAGTCACAGCTCACAACGATACAACACTTCAGTTGTACAGGGGTAGTTAGTTCTGACCTTCCCCAACTTTTCTTAGTAACTACACATGCCGAGGAGCCTTTGATACCGATGTCAACTACACTTTTCGTAGCAATGGGTTTTCAGCGCTCGCTGCAGGCGGAGGCAGAAGCCACTTCACACCTTTTGCGCTTCTATCTTGGGAATTCTTTACCCGAGACATTCCCACCCCTATTGTACCTCCTATATCTTCCTGAAGTAGTCGTAAGAGATTAGCGATTCCCAAGACGCCTGCCAAGCGTGGGGATTATGGCACCCCATATGGCAATTTTGTTCAACGGTAGACGTTATGACAGTTGATGTGTTATTTAAAACATCAACAATATACCTATGGTCATATGCTACGAGTAATGTTTATTAAAGAAAAAAACGAATAAGCAAATATAATATTTTGTACAAACAAGGGTCGTCAAACTGCCATACAACCAGGAGGATTACATGCGTATTATTATACCACAAAACATGTGTAATCCAAAATATTGCCCAAGCTATGACTCTTAAGTAATCTGTACAAAGAGGGTAGCTAAGTATAGATTATAGCAGATATACTCCTGAACGATTTGTACTCGACCCTCTTTACATCCAGTCCGTTAAATATTTGGCAAAATATTACTCCATTTATTAAAAATATGTGACAGGAACATGCAATTCTATCTTTCTGGAATTTGATTACACTTCAGTTCGTGGTAGAGTTTTATGATGATCTCGAAGAAAGTCGAACTTCAGCCAAAAAGTCGAGACAAAAACCGTAAAAAACCCTTCAATCAAAACCAGAATAAAGCCACTAACACACATGTTATGTAAACATGAGTGTTCTCTCTTGCAAGTGACAAAATTATATTATTTATAGCTTATCACGTGGAATTTTGTTTATAATAATGTCACGGAGAGATATTATAAAAGTTTTATTTATAAGCTCGGTAAGAATAACAATCGTATATATACCAATAAAAGATGTCACCAGCGGAATAATTGGGGCGGAAAATTATTATAATATTATAAATAGTTTACGGACGGGATATAATTTTATGCCTTGTACTGTGGAAGCAGACCGCGGTCGTAATTCATATTTCTTGTCGTGTGCAAACTGAGACGTTTTGATACTTTTCTTATCAAAAACTTTAAGCAACCTTTGTATAATTATAAGATAATTCTTTTTGCAGGTTAATGAAAAACATGCAATCTTAGAACCAAAGTGTTATACATGAACAAGCATGTTGTCTAATATTTTAGTTTATGCAATTAACATAACTGAAAATTCGATTATGTATTACCTTTTCTAGAACTTAGTTACCAATCTGATGCAGGGTTGGTAAAATTTGGAATCCATAATCCAAAAAAAACAGATCAATAAGTAGTGTAGTGTTAACTACTGCGGTGTTTTTTAGGTAACACATGTGGGTGTGCGATATAACTGGTATTCGGCGGGTGAACTCAGGGTCAGGTGTACTAGTGCGCATACATCTGTATTAATATGCGACATTACAAAGATAACTAAGCAATTATGTTAAAAAACTGATTGTGAACAATTAATAATGACCTATCACGTGAACTCAACTCAAGATGTGATCTTCTCATAACCTCATTTCTAAAACAATTTACAAGTAACTATGGAATAAATCCATTTAATTGACATTACAACTCTTCTGCTAATGATCGTACTATTTATTTAGTGTACCTAGCTGAATGCATAATGTATTAGTTTACTTTACGTCGAGACTGTAAGTTACATAATAGGTGCAGAGTTTCAACAACAAAGTTCTCAGTCTTTTAACATGTACTCATAAAAGATTTTCGAATAATTAAATGCATGTATAACATAATGATTTCTGGAGTTAACTTACAATGAAACGAATTTAATTACAAGTATCAAATTTGTTTAAAGCTACTATACACGGACAAAGATTTTATTGTATTCGATATTAAAATAAAAATTAAAATAAAACCACTTGTTTATTTCAGCATCACCCAAACTACACACCACAAAATGCAATAATTTGATAGTTTTATTCGTCTACTGGAGAAAATATCGAGAAAAGGCGGGTATACACCACGATTTATTGTACATTTTATATTATGTTTCCGTCTGACATAAATTATCTTTTTTGTTATAAGCTGAAAATTTCTTCGAACATCTTTTGATCTCATTCTTTGGGTCCGGAATTGTGGTGTAAAATTGAAACTTTATTAAATGTTCCATTTATTTTAATATATAAAATAACTTCTAATTACTATCAGAGCAGCTGAGTTTGTCGAGAGTTATGTGTCGCCAATCACAGACAGGAAACAGATATCTAATAAACGTAAATTAGCTATGACAAAAGAAGAGTAGTAAAACAAAATTTAAAATAAGAATTAAGGTTGAGTGGTTGAATTAGCATCGCGTGTGAGATTTACTGTTGAATGCGCGTAAAAGAGAAGCAAATAATACAAAACTTGGCTTTGAAACAGTGATTATATGCGATTTTTTTTACTAATAAACTGAATACTAATTATTATTAATAAACTGTTTGATTAAATAATAATAATTATACCTTTTAATAACTCTACTAAAGCACTCTTTTTTGACCGGTACAGATTGGTAATTAATTAACAATACCACCCATGGTAGTTTTTGCATCTCATGTAGATTTTCTATGTTATAGACAATTGATCAGCACCGTACGTTTTAAATTTGACATATCCTTACTTTGAATGGCGGTAGGAGAAAAATCTATCGCCAAGCACTTCAGATGTGCTGCAGTATACGATTGTGAGCTATTGACCATTTCAAATCTTGCCTACTAATACGCCGTCTACGACCATATTATTTCTGACCAAAAGTTGATGACAGATGTATATTAGTTAGACAGATGTAGACCCATGGGGTGCCGGGCTAGAATTTCACCCCCCTATTGCTACCTGTGGGTGTCGTAAGAGGCGACTAATGGTAAAATACCAGAAGATGGGCAGCAGCACCTTCTGATGAACTGATATCTTAAACTGCGATCCCCAAGACGCCTGCCAAGAGTGGGGATTATGGCAAATCCCCTTTAATGGGGAAGGCTGGGTTCAGCAGTGGACAATCCAGCTGATAGGTGAACAGAGGCTAACCTTTGTGTTAGAATAATTTACGTACCTAAATTTTAAGTCTTGTCTATAAAATAATGATTTGGCTGACATTATAAAATAAAAACAGCACTACTTATTGCACGTCTATGCTGAAGATGAAGTTCCATTAAAGTTGGCATCGTCAGGACCACTACGTCCTAGTAATGAATGAATTACTATTGTTATCATTATCGCCGATGCCAATGGGTTAAAATAACAACATATTGATTTTGTCACTACAAACATATATTTTTAGTACATTCGTTATAAAATCTCACCTGGTAGCTGGTGCAAAGGTTGGCCATCGCAGTCCAACGAGGAAATGCAGACAGCGTTATGGGCACCTTAGCCCAGGTACAGTGAGGTGCGGGTTTTTTGATTAATTAATTATATATGACCATACTGTACATTTTATATTATACGTATGTTTTAATTTAATTAACTTATAATGTAATGTTTTAGTTATATAATATGTATGGTATTGTTATATCAAGTTTTAACTGTGTACACAGAACACATTTAAATTTAGTGCTGTATACGAAAAATTCAATATAAATACTGAAACATTTGTAAGAAAATTTTAAAATTGCTCATATTTTGTAACTTGTTGAACAACAACTGTATACAGACTTAACACATTGTGTCTAGAAAATAAACTATTCGATCTTTGTTAACCTGTATTCTAACGGCTTAATTTAAATAAAAATATTAAATAAAATTGTAAATTATTTGTATGAAACATTGACTAAAAATTTATCGTTGATAGGTGACTAAACAAAACGCATCAAAGTTGCATCTGGGCTAAAGAAAACGCATCAACATCGCAACTAGATTTCTAAGCGAGTTTAGTTCAGTTACCGTTTGAAGACAACATCTTATATACAAGAGTATATATGAAGCAGTGATGGCTCAGTGGCATTGGCTACGGACTGCAGCGCAGCAGGTCCATGGTTCGAGTCCCGCCGCGGGCTTGAGCTTCACCGCATGGTGGAAGGGCATTTTGCGAATGCCCGCCTGGCTAGCGACCACCCTCAAGTAGAAAATCTGTCGCCAAGCACCTAACGGTGTGTTCCGGCAGCAGTCCTTGAGAGCCAGTGAAATTACAGGCACTTAATAACTATGTCTCAAGGTGACGGGCGCAGTGCAATTCGTGACTTGTGACGAAATGCATCTGTTATAGGCAGATGTTAGTCCGCTTAACATCAAGTGAGCCTCGAGCTTGTTCCGTCACAATAGCATAAACATATATACATTTAAAACAAATTCCATACTAAAGTGCAATCTTAATATAACAAACCAAACATTAAGCTTGTAGCAATGCAATAAATAACTCAATTAAATACATAATTATGGCAAAAAAACGCGCTTTAACGTACCTTACGATTGAAATACAACTTTAGTCATTAAAGAGATATTTGAGATAATTGAGCTGCAATGATATGACGAAAGACGTAACAGTAGGATGTACGGAAATAGAATGAATAACAAACAGATGTTCATTAAAAAAGCGATCTGGTAACGGGTAAGGGTTCTGCGGTTGAAAAGAACTGACAAAAATAGTACTCCAAATAAGGTAAATTATCAAAATACCAAAATATTTCTTAGAAAAAATATAATAAATAAAAAAAATAATTGTGAAATAACTTGTTGAAGGCGGTACCATGATGGTTCAAAAATACCTGTTATCACAATATTGTGTGCATGGTACCGACTCCGACAAGTTATTTCACACATTTGAGTGCTGAAGTTGGTTCCAGTTTTTGATAAAACATTTTATGTACCTTTTTTAGTGCCCCTTGCTACTTATGGGATTGATTGTCCATTGTCAATAACTATATCATCAAGATAAGGAAATACTTTTCAGTTATTGGAGTGTAGCTCGAAAACAACTTTAATGAAATTAAAGGGACAAAAATGGGACCACACGGCAAGCATTCGATTCGGATTGAAGTCGGTAAAAAACTAAGCTTAGTTAAAAGTATTACCTACATTATTTATGTAATGGATAGTGACTGTATTCGAAGATATAGCAAGATTTCTTATAATCGAATAAAACTTTATGTAGGCATAAAACACGAATAAAAACTGCAATTTGCAACAATATGAGTCAGGTATCGGCACATATAATTCGGTGTTTTGTGACTAATGTGCTAGCCGAAACAATATTATGTACTATCTGTTAGAAGTGATGTGGGACATTAATAAAGCCTGCGTTTGTATGTTGCCCCGTGAGGTGCCGGGCTAGAATTTCAACCTACGGTACCTCAAACCGTGGGTGTCGTAAGAGGTGACTATGGATAACACACCAGAAGGTGGGCAGCAGCACTTTCTGAAGAATTGATATCTCATACTGCGGTCCCCAAGCCAAGTGGCTGCCAAGCGTGGGGATTATGGCCAATACCCCCTATATTGCGGAAGGCTGTGTTTCAGCAGTGGACTTATCGGCTGGTACAGTACTGTACAGTAAGTATTTCGTTTGACGAAAACTTTTGGCACCCTTATTCTTGAAATTTGACATTTTTTTCTAAAGATTTTTTTAATTAATATTAAAATCTTTAGTACTTTACAACTGTTGAAGAAATAGTTAAAACGCGAGGTTTCTGTACGGAGGGTAACTACAATACCGACTTTGTTCTCAAATCTTTATGTCTGATTGTCCTGCACCAAACATATGCTAGACCAAAACTCTCTCGAGTTACAAGAGGAAACGGGTTAAAATTAACCCGAAACTGCCACCGATTTGTTAATTGTTGGGGTGTTTTTTGTAGACTTCTTTTTCAAGGGTTTATTTATGAATTTAAATGGCCCAAAGACTGGGGGTGTCGCTAATTTGAATTTTATGAACTTTATTTTTATAATTTCAAAAGGGGTAACTCTCTAGGGACAAATTCAAAGTGCTAAAGCATTATTTTACGTATTTAATTACTTGGGGTTTGTATTAAAATAAATTTGTTTTAGTTGTAAAAACTTTACGAGTTTAAAAACAAAGTTATTTATCACTTTTTTTTTTTATATTGTTATGATTGCAATAACGCCTGCTAAGCGGATTACATTACAAAATTACAAATATACGATAGGAAAAATTTAAGTCATGTGCGGGAGTCGAACCCGCGTCCATCCGCCCCTTTAGCCGGGGCATGCTCTAACCAATTGAGCTAACATGACATGACGTCATAACTCGAATTTTTCCTATAGTTCATTAATCATCGTATTGGGATGGAGCGACATCTATAGTACCTACCACTTACGTTGTACTACAAACAAGACCAATTTTGCAATTGGTTTTATACTTGTAAATGATGACGCAACCTTATAATTTTTATATTGTTATGATTGCAATAACGCCTGCTAAGCGGATTACATTACAAAATTACAAATATACGATAAGAAAAATTTTTAGCTCAATTGGTTAGAGCATGCCCCGGCTAAAGGGGCGGATGGACGCGGGTTCGAATCCCGCACATGACTTAAATTTTTCCTATCGTATATTTGTAATTTTGTATTGTTTATCACTGTTTTTTCAACGTTAAATAACGTGTAGACTGTAAGATGATTGGCCATATTCTGATGAACATAGAATATATATAACTTCTGGCAAAAGTTGTGTTAGATTTTCTAATTTACATTTTGAGAAAAGATTGCACAAGGAAATATACATTTTGAAATTGGATACGATTTTATAATTGATTTGATATGAAGCGCTCATAGCATAACTTACTTAGTCGTTCTTAATCTATCAACTAGGTTAAATAAATGTCCGCTGCGGTCATATCCTAGATAGGTGACCGATGTTGGAATTACTACGGAGCGGCCGTAGGTCCCGGTTTATGTTTTTGGGATGGCAGCCGTTATAGCATGCTGGTACGGTAATTAGCGAATGCCCGCCTGGCTAGCTACTACACCCAAGTAGAAAATCTGTCACCATGGACCTGACCGTGTGTTCCAGCAGATGTCCTTAAGAGAGAATAAAACGACATTTTTCAGCTATAAATATAAATGGAAAGCGGAGCTATAAACATGCACACAACTGTGACTAAACAAAATATCAGTTGATATCTATTCTCAGTAATATACCAGGCTTTTAGGAAGTAACTTGCGCATATTCTGTGGCATCAATTACACATAATCCTTGTACATTGTCAATAAAAGCGGAAGTTTTCTCGCAAACTACAAAGTGGATAATTTGTAGATCATTGCAGCTCAACCAACTATGATCCACTGTAATCAACTATGATCCACAATGACCGAGAGTAAAGCGTAATCCTACGCTATGAAAACTGACCAAGTTTGATTGGATCGCCCGGTTGTAATCTGGGTGCGAACACCGGAAGATTAGGGACAAAACTGATTAACTTCAATAGAAGTTGTTGATTGGCGGTCGATTTACGTTATGATGTGACATAGATATAGACAGACATTTTTTTTTTATGTTATGTGACGGAACTAGCCCGAGGTCCACCCGATGTTAAGTGCACTAACCTCTGCCTATAACAGACGCATTTCGTCAGCGAAAAATTGCACTGTGCCCGTCACACTGAGACGTCCAGTTGTTAGGTCTCATTAGCCTGTAATTTTTCTGGCTCTCAAGGACTGCTGTTAGGTGCTTGGCGACAGATTTTCTACTTGAGGGTGGGCGCTAGCCAGGCGGGCATTCACAAAATGCCCTTCCACCATGCGGTGAAGCTCAAGCTCGGGGCGGGATTCGAACCATGGACCTGCTGCACGGCAGTCCATAGCCAATGCCACTGAGCCATCACTGCTTCAAAATTTGTTTCATTAGCATGTATGCTAAGCTGTCCTTGAGAGCCAGTAATTCTAGGTTAAGCATGTTTTATACCTTCGACCACATCACTTACCATCAGGTGAGATTGTGGTGAAGGCATAACTATCAGATAAAAATAAATCATTTTTTATCAGCCGAATTGTCCACTGCTGAACACAGCCTCCCCCATAATGGGGGATTTGCCATAATCCCCACGCTTGGCAGGCAGCTTGGGGATCGCAATGTGAGATATCAGTTCACCAGAAAGTGCTGCTGCCCACCTTCTGATGTGTTACCCATAGTCGCCTTTAACGACACCCACTGTTAGATACGGTGGGGTGACATTCTAGCCCAGCACGCCACGGCCTATACATTTATTTAATGAGAAAGTGCAAAAACAGAAGATACAAATACAAAAGGAAGTACTCAGGCTATATGACAAAACAATAATGAAATATGAAAAAGAAAAGTATAACAAGTTAATATTTAAAAAAGTGAAAAACATTGACTGACATTATTTATTATCGTTAAACTTTGTATCGTCCCGTTAAAATTAAAACTGCAAGTTATTTAATTTATGGTACCGTCTTTTAAAGCTCTTCATTTTGATACCCCCACTTGACAGGTTTGGATTTTTTTATTTAAAAAAAAACAGTTAATTGATTTTAACATATAAAGTACTCAACCGAATTTGATGAAATTTATATGGGTCTACCTCGGAAATATACCCGGCCCAATAAAAAAAAGAGTTCAAAATCGGACTACTTTGTAACAGTTAAGCGTGGTCATACATAAAAATATATATATACGCGTCGTCTTGTGAACGCCCTCCTTTTTTGGAGGTTGGTTAAAAAGCAGTTTCTATGCAGTGAGTACATAAGTCGTAATTTAATTATTAATCGAATAATGGTGTTGATCCTATCGAGATCGCTTTTAATAATAAATCCGTTTATTGTGAAACTTTACTAATATTTTAATAAACATATCGATCTATTTATCTGATTTATGGAGCCTACTTATAACACTTAAAACTACGAAATAACTTGCTGAAGTCGGTATATGGTACCGATTGATTTAAGTCACATTTTCATGGCGCGAGTTCCACAAGTGATTTAAAGTGAGAAGCATAATTGTGAGGTTATTTTGTTCTTGCTCTATAATTATAATGTTTACTATGGGAGCGTCTATAATGTGTAATACTCAAACAAACTCTTGAGTAAACGATCGAGAAGATCGATCGTGCGCTCGTAGAGTCAAGATCTCCTGAGGATGCTTCGTGTAGAAACGAAACGCGTCGAAAATTCTTCCGGTTTGGCTGCGTGGCGTTTGTGACGTCACGTCGGCTTAACAGGAAAATTAGGCGGAATATATTTTTTTATTTATATTTATTTCTAGATATATTTTGTATTTTTTAAGTGTTTTATTAAAATATTAATTTGATGTTTTCATAAAATATTTGTTATTATTAAATATGGATTTCCGCGAAGTAACGCCTGAATCGATTTATTAAAAATATAATCACTTTTATGCTGATCATACCCACGCTTTTTACCTTGAATAGAATAAAAATATTAACATTGTTTTGGTATATATGTACAGACCCCTCGGTGTCCATCTTACATTTGGCCAGTTAATTCATTGTTTACTTCATTATATATACACCGGTATATATTCTCAGTTGGCCTCAACTTTTCTTTTACAGAAAATCGTCCTCAAAAGGAACAATGGGATATTAAATTTTAATTAAAGAGAAATACAGAGCTGTAATTAAGAGCCACACCATACTACTCAAGCAATAAATTGTTTTAATTAGTGCAAGTTCCAAACGAAGACTCAAATAAAGCAGGTTGCTCTACTCATTTAAAGTAAGTATAAATACCTGTATATACGAACTGAAGTCTAATTGGATTTGTCTTTAAAACTATTTTCACTCAATATCATGATAAAAAGTTATTATGAATCTATTAATAGCAAATATAAAAAAAAAATACGAAAACATAAAACTAATATTGTAGACAAACTCTTAAAATTGTAGAAATATATCTAGTGATAATTCCAATTTTCCTGTCAAACCGAGAGGCAAAATGAGACTTAACGGGTGTGTCTCAAGGTGATGGGCACAGTTCGTTACTTGTGATGAAATGCATCTGTTATAGGGAGAGGATACCGCTTAACATCAGGTAGGCCTCGCGCTTGATCCTTCACAATAATATAAAAAAACATATTATTATATAAAACCATACGTCAAGCATGTTCCCTCCTCAAAGACCGGCAACGCATCCTCGAGACCTCTCGTGTTGCGGACGTTCGTGGGCGACGGTGATCACTTACCACCAGGTGAGCCGCAAGCTCGTATGCGTCTCACCATCGTCCTATCCCATAAAAACGTGTTCTATTTCGACGTGTTTCGAATCTACACGAAGCATCCTAAGGAGGACTTTACTCTTCAAACGCACGATCTAGTATGTCTTTTCAAAATGATTTTTTTCTTCAAATACTTGTTATTATTAAATATGGATTTCCACATAGTAGGTAACCTAACGCCTGAATTTATTCATTACTAAGAATTCCTTCAATATATCTTGAATGTACTTTGTAATTATTAGCATCAAAAATTCGCGAGTTTAAACGTTAGGAGGTCAGCTCAAAGCGGTCATACCTAGTAGGCAAAGTGGTCCAGCTTCATTAATCGGTTATTCGGAATAATGCCTGCATCTTACGGCTTTATAGGAAGGACGGCATGTGAAAGGGACATAGCCATGTCAATGAGACATCTGTACGAAATTTTGATATGAAACTGAATATTGATATTATACAACAAAATCTTTTGAAACATACAAAAATACAAATACAAAATATTAATTTCGGTAAACTTAATCTAATTTACATTTCATATATTTGAGACTCTTGAAACATACAAAAATACAAATACAAAATATTAATTTCGGTAAACTTAATCTAATTTACATTTCATATATTTGAGACTCTTGAAACATACAAAAATACAAATACAAAATATTAATTTCGGTAAACTTAACCTAATTTACATTTCATATATTTGAGATTGACAACATAGGTAATGTTAGAGGGGTCTCGCTCTTCCGTATTAAAGTAAAGGTGATTAAGTAATGAATTACAGATTTATTAAAATGAAACAACATACAAACGTTCCCAATTTTATCATTTCAAATCTGAAATTATGTAATCCCATACACTAAAAAACTTGTAACCCGGCTCAAAAGGTTCCATAAATAGTGCTCCCAATAAAATAAGTCACGCCATTCACTTGTCAACCTACAGCACGGTGACAAAATGAAGCAAAATATGGTTATTGTCATGTTATGTGGTATGACAGTTGGGCTGTTTTAATATCGGACGGAAATAGAAGGTGAAAGAGTTGAGCAGCTGAGGAGTACTGCCTGAGATACACTAGGAGAAAACATAAAATTACCAAGTATTACTTTACGTACGTTGAAAACATTTTCAAATAAAAAAAATGTTTTTTTTTATATAGTCGTTTTTTGTTTCTCTATGGTTGTAAATTCTCATCTGTGGTGGGTATCTCCAAATTTGAAGTTCTGAAGTTATTAGTTTTAGAGAAATAGTTGGATTCTACATGAACATTGTATTCGCGAATTCAAAATAGTTTTGCATATATTCTCTTGAAAAGTTTTATGCTCAATATTTGACTAAACACCCTTATATTCATAAATAAATTGGAAATCATGTTTACTTGCAAAAAATGTAGTAGAATCAAAAAATATATAAAAAACTACGAATACACGAGGTATTCACGAAAACGTGATCATGTACAATAGTTAAACAAACGAGTAACAAAACACAAAAAATATTAAAAATGTTGTATTTCTCTCTATAGTCGTTCATCATCATTGACATTATATGAATATTATTTACGTTTAAAATTAATCTTACTATTATATTCTCGCTAGCCCTTCGAATACCTACTTACTATTGGAGATCAATGTACATCATTGTCTAACAAAAGCGGTCGTCGCATGGTAATTTATGTTTTAATAAGTATATGCAGTTCCATTTATCCTTACATCTGGATCAGCAGTTTCGCTTATCCAGATCACTAACGATGTTTAAAAAAAACTGCAATAACATAAAATTACAACGCTTAAAAAGTAAATCAGATTTATACTTCTGATTGTTTATTAGGGAACTAAAATTTTATAAAACCTATAAAGGTTACTATCTTAGCATTACAAGTATTTATTTATATAAATTTATTATGAGTAATTAAATTTGAAAGTGTATCACAACATGGCAAAAAGTGATAAAGTACATGTTATGTTACTTGTTTTTAATTTTATGGTATTGAAATAACTTGTATGAACTCGGTGTAACCCTTTCCTAGTTTTTAAGTTTCCTCTGCAAATATGGGTAGCATTTATGACAATACTTTAATAGCTTTTGTGATGGTTGAGTTATTTTCATAATGCACACCAGTGTTTTGTTCTCAACGCTAATGGGGAACAAGATTTCATTTTGTAAACAATGTTTGCAGACTCAGAATGTCCTGCTAAAATGGACGTGATGTGAATCTTAATGTAGTGAGTCAAAGACGAACTAATAAGGAAGCAATGGTGAAGGGAATTATAGGTCAGCTGATAGAGCATTATAATATAATATTCTACGGAACTTCATGGAACTAAATATTGAATGGAAATACAGGAGACGAAGGCCCATAAGCGCTTACTTCAGCCGGTTAAAGAAAAAGTTGATCGTCGTGTCAGGATATAAAATGAAGAGCAGAAGCAAATGTGACCAAAAGAAACTAGCTCTTAAATATGAGATGATGATGCTAACTGTACTTTGTAATTTAAAACATACGACCGTGTCATACAAAAATATTTTCAATTATGATTGTAGTTCAATATAATATATATTGGTTCTTCATATTATAAAAGACATTCAAAACGAAAAATGTTGTGTTTAGCGCCATCTACAAGAGCCATAGAACACCAGTCATTGCTGTAAAAATAACTTCACAAGCTTTCTAAGCCCCTCTTACAAAATATACAAGTAAAGTTTTAAAATTGTAAAGGATTATTTTATACGATAGTAAAATGCAAATACTAGATTAAGTACCATGGTATATGCATTAAAAACAATTAACCATTTGTGTATACCTAGATATCATCTCGCAAGCATATCTTCAAAGAGGTAGAACGAAGTGACTCCAATCAACGTCTTGCTGATATTTTCGTTCCATACAATAGGGTGCAAATCTAATGCCATCTACCGGAACAGTAGCAGAATCTGGGACTGTGCGTTATCCTAGTGGGGTGCCGGGCTATAAATATATATAGAATTTCATGCAAAATTTAAGATACATATTCGTCTGTGGTCCCATAATTATATCCCATATCCCCATATCACGACTGTGGATAATATATATATATATATCCAGTAATTCTAGGTTAGCCTAAGCAACATTTTCGACCACATCATCACTTACCATCAAGAAAGAAAAAAACATTTTATTAGGTGCTTACACAATATAGAACACAGGGCCGATATCTAACAAATAAGTAAACAAAGTGGAACACATAAAGTACATAAAGTCACACCTGAACTCTGGAGGGGAAGGCAGACAGAGACTACGGATTTAAGGCAGACAGAGACTACGGATTTAGGCAGACAGAGACTAAGGATTTAAGGGTCCAGGTAAGATAGTGGTCAAAGGCTAAAAGATATAACAATTACAAAATATAAAAAAAACTAAAGATACATGAGCTAAATGCTGACATCTATAATAATGGTTGGAAACCAAACATTTAAATATAATGGCCTAAAATACAGTTGCCGGGACACCGTTAGTTTTTTGGCGAGAGATTTTCTACTTGAGGTTGATTGCCAGGCCAGGCGAGCATTCATAAAATGCCCTACCAACATGTATTCATTAATATTTCACTTTTGAAATTCTAGCTATTTGCACTCATCAGCTCTCTTGATGTCATCGGTCCACCTTCCTGTTCCTAATGGTCAGCAGCAAATAAGGCACGTGATGGGTGGAACAATGTCATTATTACAATGGATTTTGTAGCGCTCGTAGCGAAGTTTACTTGGCTGTTCTCAACCGATCAGCAAAGTTAAGCAACGTCGCGCGCGGTCATGAGTTGGATGGGTGACCGCTAGGGACATTACTACTGAGCGCTTCCGTGCTTCGGAGGGCACGTTAAGCCGTCGGTCCCGGTAGTTGTCTTAGGATGGCAGTCGTTATAGCATGGTGGTAGGGCATCTTGCGAATGCCCGCCTGGTTAGCTACCACCCTCAAGTAGAAAATCTGTCGCTAAGCACCTAACGGTGTGTTCCGGCAGCTGTCCTTGAGAGCCAGTACTTCTAGGTTGGCCTGAACAACATCTTCGACCACATCATCACTTACCATCAGGTGAGATAGTGGTCAAAGGCTAATCTATCGAGCATAAAAAAAAAAAAAAAAAAAAAAAAAATGTAGTAATGTTTATCAGGCATGCAATGTTTGCTTGTATATCTCTGGTATAAGCCCGGTGGGCCGGGAGCGCATCTGATTCAACTAACGAGGCTTAACAATGTCTCTATTAACTTATTCTAGGTTTTGTAGTGGGACAGAGAAATGCATGGATCACTCCGTCTGTTTAAATTTTTTTTATAATTTTATAGGTATACAACGAACATAAAAATAGGCAGAAGAGTGTAAGCGTCCACATTGCGCCAGATATTTTATGTTCTTATGTAATAGGAGACGAGTGTTTCTATCTACCGAGCACAGTTCCAAACTTTGTACTGCAACTGAAAATGTGTTAACATGTCAGAAAATACCTAATAACTGAGGAGATGATCTGAGGATCCAACGAGGGAACTCGAGGTTTCAAAGAAAAGCTTCATACTACTCGACCAACAAAGTTTTATATTTAAATTTAAATTGTACAAGCCTACGTTACTTATTTCCACCATTATATCTGACACTCCTGTGATAAATCAGTTATTACTGTAAATGAATCATAAATAAATCATATTTCTTTATAGCCTCTATTACAGCATAATACTACTTTGATTTGAAGATCAAATTAAAATGGTATGCATGAGCATGTTTAAAAACTCTGTCATCTGCATTATAAAATTACTTATATTTTCATGCTCGTGGAGTACATATTTATTCTTTAAAATTTAAAAATAGATTTTCGTCTCCACGCCCTTCCTGTTCCATCGAACCCGAAGCGATCCCCTTACCGCACTATGCAAATAAAGTTAGTAGCAAAAACAAAGAGAAACACGGTAATTACACTTGGTGGAAAATTAACTGACATAGATACGGAGAACATGCGCCACGGCCATGCAGGGGACGACGTAATGAGTCGCGATATCGATGTTTTAGTGCACGCCACTGTACAGTGCGGTATGAATAAGAGGTTATGTTGGGTTATTTCCGGAAATCGAACTTTACCGATGTTTGACATTTGACTTTTTCATACTAACATACCTAATTAGACTTTATTATCTTACAGGTGACATCTGTGATATTAGATAGATAGGTACACGCTTTATTGAAACACAATTTACAATAATGTAACAGTTGGCGGTCATATCGCTAAATGCGATTTCTTCCAGACAACCATTGGATGAAGAGAAATTACGGCAGAGATCCAAGGGATGGCGGTGAACTATATTATATAGTAGGTTATAATAAGAAGACAATTACTAACCTATCTTGTTATTTTTTTAAATACTACTTCCAGGTCCTATCTAGTCTCTACCTACACGAAATTGTATTCTCTAGTTATTGACGTGGCTTCTTTTCTATATGTTTATAATTCACTATTACAATGGGTAATGTTTATCAGATCAAAAATATAATTGTAGATAGTTATAATTCTATTTTCTAGTTGATGATACGGCTTCTTTTCTTTATGTTTGTAATTCACGCACAAATTAACATTAAAATCATATTTTTACTAACTTCGACGTTTTGATCAAGTTGCATTGACCGTGGTCACGAGTAGACTGAAGGAGCGGGTATCATAGTTCCTGGGGCAATTTTAACTTGCATGCGGTATTACATTTCGAATAACAATTGAACAAACTGCAGCTGTCGCAATTTAAACCTAGAAAAATTAATTTAATTTCCATCTTATTCAAATTCGCATGTAAGCATATCTATAATTGAAACAATATTAGCGAAAACCATATTTTGTTTTCATTAGTTTTATTTCCGTCCTAGGCTAAGCCTCCATATTTTCCACCCCATCATTAAAGCAGCTAAGATAATTGATAGTGGTAGAATTACAAATGACATACAATACTTACGTATTTTGCAAATAATTGTCTTGATTCAATTCGTTTTGAATCGACTGAACCTGGGTTGACTATATTTACATAGTTCAATTCTACCAAGTTGAATGCACGATTTTGATGAATCGTAGGAAGAGCTAGCGAAAATTCAAATCATTAGATGCGTTAATTTAATTTAAAATCTGTGTAGCGAACTGTCTATGGACCACACAGGTTGATTTAATTAAAAGTTCGTTTACATGCATAATAATTTACTAATTTTATAATACCAATTAAAATGGTTTTAATTACTTATTTATAGTTTGTTTTTAGTTGCAAAACATGACATTGATTGTCAATAGTTATGTCGTTAAAACTTGTTATCGGCTGATATTTTTATTTAATATATATTCTGTCCACATATCAGACAAGTAGCTTGACATATAGCCTTTGTGATGCTCAATTGCATTTATCGTCTTTGATCTCTCTTCTTGATGCTGTCTTTATCACAGGCTAAGCAGGATCGGTACAGCATGTACTTTTTCTCCAATATGTTGATCATCGGTTGTCACACTGATCACATCATTTATTCAGATAACTTGATTTACATATTCCATTCAAATCTTCTTAAGCCTTCTTCTACCCTAGTACTTTATCATATACAAAACTTTTGTAGCTATGTATTTCATAATGTATCCTCCAAATGGGCATATGCTCATACCACGACAGTATTTAATTTTTATATCAATGGTACCTAGTACTTTCAAGCTGCCTCGGCTATTCTCATTCCTTATTTTACAATTTCGAACTGGTTGCACCACAATCAGTTCAGATTTCGTCCTGGGCTGTCAACTGAGAGTGCTTTACTGTGCCTTAAGCATACCGTCAAATACTACACTGATAGTAAGACTCCAGTTTATACGTACGGTTTGATCTGATCTCATTTGGTATGAGCACCAGTTTAATAGACAAGTAGTGTCAAATGGGCAGCGGCGTTATCAGAGCCATATCAGCAGGAGTGTGGTGTTATATAGGCAAGGTGCTTCAACCTACTTTGTTTAACTTATTTATAAATTAGCAATTGTCGCGCTCAGCAGTCAGCACGTGGGTTGTGACGTGGATGGAATTTCTGTCAATAATCTGAGCTATGCTCATGACATGGTGCTGTTGAGTGCGTCGGTCTGTGGCTTACGGAGGTTGATCCGTATCTGTGAAGAGTACACAGGTAGTTACGGACTTATTTACAATGTGTCTAATAGTCAGTCTATGGTTTTTGAGGCTTGTTCTAGATGTCTTCAATATGTGCCAGCAGTTTATCCGAACACTCTTCCTATAGACTGGGTGGATAAATTTTTAAGTACCTTGGGCACGTAATCACAGCTGACCTTAGGTATCACGCTGATATTGAAATAGGGAGCGGAGGGCTCTGTCATGCATGCATGCCGGAATACTCACATTCTCTGTCTCCTTTATAACATATTGTTCAATCCTTCATCCCCGCGCTATCTCAAGGAACGTTTTAATTTCCTTCAATGTCCATCATACACGTTAAGGTCATTAGAAAATTTTACACTTCAAATCCCACCACATACTAGCTCTTTCTATGATAAATCTTTCACTGTTCAAGCTGCCCGCCTATGGAATTCCCTACCCGTCTCAATAAGACGTGCATCTTCTTTAAATGTTTTTAAGGACCAAATAAAAAAGTTCTATCTGTCTATATAACGCTCTTCATTATAAACTGTGGTATTGCTTATTTCTGTGTTGTAAGTATTTATTTATTATATGTATATATTATATATATTTAAATATTGTATATATGTAAGTGTATTTGTATCGAAATATGTATATGGTATTATGGTATGTATGACTTATATTTGAAATTGAGTATATGTTTTAGTATTTATTTGATTAATCAATTATATCGCTTAACTGCACCCCGTCACTATCGGTTTTATAAATACTCGCCATCCAAAGGTTGCCTGGAAGAGATTACTTTTAGTAATAAGGCCGCCCATTGTAACACTTTCACTGAAAATTATAATTTTTTACCTCTTAGTTATTGTATTATGTGGTGTAACAATAAAGTATTATCTATCTATCTATCTATCTATGTTGTTCAACCGAAGTTAAAATACCGCTTTTTAAAGCATACTGTACATCAAGCATATGTATAGACACATGCAGCCTTGGGGGTAACTATACGAAGATGATCTACAGCGCCCTCCGCGTCCAATACAACAATGCGCTTAGGGCGGTGATAGAGCTGCCACGTTTCTGCAGTGCCTCGGAGATGTTTGCAGAGGCACGCGCCGACTGCTTCCACGCGACTACAAAAGTACAATTTAAATGAAAATTGGATTGATTCAGGCGTTACTTTGTGGAAATCCATATTTAATAATAAGACAGCAACACAAAAATAGTTAAATATTGTACCCATATTTATATGTTAACTTTTTTTTAAATAATATGTTTTTTTTTTAATATTCAAACACATCTTTCGCGTAATTGACTGTAGCTTAAAAGCTAATCGATTGATGTTTATAAAATTTTAATGGTATCAACTTGGAGATATAATGATTTCCATTTGTTATGAGTAATCGTCATTTTTATTATTTTTGGGATCAAATACGTTATCATGTGCATTTTTTTTTATGGCGGTATGCCTTTATTATACAAATACTACAAACTATATACAACACTACAGCTACTACAATACTACAGCTACTACAGTAAAAGCATTTGGACTCATAGGGAGTCCAAATGCTCTAGCCCACTATCAGTTGGCAGCGTGCCCAGCATGCTGGCAGCATTGCCCCGTTGAATTGCAATGCTTATTCTTTGAGCCAAATAGGTGCCAGCATTTTGATCACGCGTCGCATCGACCAAGCGCTCTGATAAATTTTGGAAAATGCGATGAGCTCCGGGTCCCCACGGACCCAACGTCTCTACACCAAACGGCTCAAATATGTAACCCATACCGAGGTTAGCATATTTGCGCCGCTTGAGTTGCTCTGCCGAAGTAGCCGCGGCGCCAGCCCTCACGTGGGTTTCAGAAAGGTGTGACGGCGCTAAAGTGTCTACGCATGTAGCGTCCCACACTAAGGGCCGTCCTAACTTCCATGGAACCAGAGTCATGCCGTCAGGTCTTTTACCATCGTCACGCATCAGACCGTTCGGTTCGAGAACAGCTGGAACATTGGCGCTGGTAAAAGCCCGGCGAATGATATCGTTAAGGCTGGCGTGGCGGGAAATTCGACCAGCACTTCGAGAGCAGGAGAGGCCATGGTGACCGAGTTGGTCAACTGCAGTACCACACTGGCAGTGATGTGCAACACAACACCTTGCACCCAAGCGTAAGCTAATAGCGAGACGAAAAGCGGAAGGATCTATAAGGCTACCAGTTTTGTAAGAAGGAATGGCTTGTAACCAAAGACCTGATTCCCACATAGAAACAGCGAGAATACGAGCACGATCTGCGATACTAGGGCACGTATTTAAAAGATCTTTCCGTGCTAACTCGCATAGGGGCCGATCCTCTGAGATAACAAAATTTTTGGGAACTCAGTATTTGGACAAGCCAGTCCCCATGTGGTTTTGGCCTCAGCCAGATATGCTACATCAAAAGAGCCTAAAGATGGTGCAAGAATTTTTTCTACTAATTTGTGTGTATTGTGTACAGAAGACAAAAAAGCTGGTAATGCCACACTAGAAATTTTGCGTATCCCTATGCCCCCCAACCTCACAGGGAGGGAAGCTTGCACCCAAGCCCTATCATCCATCTCAACATTCAAAACCGATATTAACGTATCTTTTAATAAATTGTCTAAGCTTAAAAGAAGCTCACTGTGTTTCCACAGCTGACAACATCTCAAAAAGTATGTAAATTTAGGAACGAAAAGGCAAAATCTAATAATAGTAAAAGCCATATGGGCGTTAATTTTGAATAATCTGCTAGAAGCATTTCTAAACTTTTGAATTTGTTCTTCGACAAATGGTGACAAAGATTTTGTGCATTGGTTTTTAATGAATTTTCAAAACAATACGAACCATATTTTAAGTATGTACTAGGTGGTCTAACGACATCGTAAAAAGCGTGGGTAGCCAATGATAACATATGGCTAACAGCCGTTCTTTGTGTCATTCTGTGGGAGAGGTTGTTCATCAGTGGACGTCTTTCAGCTGTTGATGATGATGATTATGATATTCACGAGTTTAAAATAAACTCCTGAAATCTATGATCATGTAGAATTGTCATCAAACATGGATTCATACGCGATATATCTACCTAACTGTTAAAATTATGGATTTTCCTTATTTTCTTTTAAATTATGGGCCACATATTTGAGTTTACAACAGAACTTTTTTTAAAATAACACTGTCTTGTCTCTTTGATAACTTCAGTGCGATGAAAATGATGAAACATGCTTGTTTTTAATGTCTCAATCATATCCCTTCTATCACTATTCCTAAAAAAGAACATCAGCAGTCAAAAAAAGGTCGGTCTATTTTCGTCGGCCATTTATAAAATAAAGAAACGCGATCTTTTCTGCATGTGAGGGTTAAGTTAACCCAAGAACGGCCACATAAATCTGAAGCAAAAGGGTTGTAAATCGCCCACCCCTCGAAATCAAGTGATGTACAACCACCAGCAAACTAAGAGCTCTCCGATTCTCTTTTCCTTACAAAAATATCCCGGATATTGGTTAGACCGATACAGTGTTAGAGTTCTAATAGAAATGGCTTCAAGTGTATAAATACGAATGAAAATTTCAAACAGCTCTTAAGGTATGTTTCGTTTCACCCTTTCTAGTCTACTTTGTAAATGGATATTGGTTTTTGGTGTCATTCGTCTTCAAAAGATTGTTAAATTTTAATTAGGTTTTTAAATGCGTTTCGTTTTATCATGGCCAAGGGGTTAAGAATACAATATCATAATAGTGCTAGTAGTTGAAATGATATAAAAAACATCCTGCTTTAAAAATATAGAGACTGTTCAATAGTAATTAGAATAATTGCCATTTTATACTGTGGTTTTATATTTTTATATTTTCAATAACGCATGCTTTGCGTTACATTACAAATTGGCTATAGGGGTGGGCGACGCGGGTTCGAATCCCGCAGACTATAATATTTATAACGTTAAATTGTTAAAAATAACTATACTGTCTCTAAGACTCCAGCCAACCGTGGGTATTATGGCAAAACTCCAAAATGGGGTAGACTTTTGCTCAACGGTTTTGCATACCCATTACCCACAGTGAAGAGATTCAGGTATTGCTGCACATGAGTTGCACAATAAGGTTTCTACAATCTCAAAACCCTAAATAACCGAAAGTATACTAGGAACAAAATCATTCCCAAAGATTCTTGGTTTCCGGAAAGTTAACGAACATATAAGCGATGCTGTCAATCTCATGGATGGCCTCATGGTATTCCTGATCCAAATATACCATGGGAATCCTCGAACAGCGTTTACATTTTAAATAATAGCCATGTTCTGTGCCCAATGAGCACATATAGGTAACCTACTAACGTCGACATAAGTACAGTGGCATAGTATTCTCATAAGATGCATTTTTTTATCACCATTTGTGAGCCAACCAACCTATATGAGGATATAAAACTGCCCTTAAAACTTTAAGCCAAATACCTTACGTCTGAACGTAAAGAGCTTATAAAAAAACAAGTTATTCCATCCAATACTTTTCACTATTTCCCTTGCCACCTTGCCACTCTTTTTCTCACTTTAGAGATCCTCAGGTGATACACGACGAGCCATTAAGGTATTGATGCAGGTGAGGGTACGGAACCCGTAATAATTCACAAAGCCTACTGCCAATACAGGTAGTGTTTCATCATAGAGTTAGTTAGGTTCAGATATGATATTTATTATAATGAATAGATTCAGGCGTTACTTTGCGAAAATCCATATCTAATAACAAATATTTTTAAAATATATAAAGAAAAAATTAAATTTATATTTTAATAAAACACTTAATAAATATAAAAATATATCTAGTGACAATTCCGCCTAATTTACCTGTTAAGCCGACGTGACGTCACAAACGCCACGCAGCTAAACCGGAATAATTTTCGACGCGTTCCGGTTCTACACGAAGCATCCTCAGGAGGTCTTGACTCTACGAGCGCACGATCGAGAATCGTTTTATATTTTTAAGTGTTGTATTAAAATATTAATTTAATGTTTTCTTAAAATATTTTGAAAATATTTGTTATTATTATGATATTTATTATAAAACCTGATTGATTTTTTGGATATATATTTATTATTCTCATAATTTTCATTTATAACACCATTTTTAGTACTACTTGTGGTCAGAGCTGCAGAGTGAGGAACCTCTTGACTGTGCGTGTACCTATTATTATTATCCTTTTACAAAATCCTGTAAAAAAACTATGTCGCTACGCTTTAAAAATAAAACGGTTCAGTTATTGAGTTGCAAATATGCTGTATCAGCCGGATAGTCCACTGCTGAATATAGACTCTCCCACAAAGGTAGGTTTTGCTATAATCCACACGCTTAGCAGGCGTCTTAAGTATAAGATAAGCCGTTCTTCCGAAGGCGCTGCTGCCCGGTATTTTACTCGTACCCTTTGTCGAGTCTTATATACGAGTCTCGTGGGAAGGGATGGGGGAAGGGACATTCTAGCCCGGCACGCTACGTCAATATGTTTACTGACATTTAAAATACATATTAAAAATATTGTAACTTCTGTACGTTTCATACTCTATGGCACATCAAAGGCACCGGCAAGTGGCATTATTCGGCCTCTACAATAAACAGATCTAGCTATCAGCAACAACAGATGTGATTTAGCTACTTCATGAACAAAACACTTTAGTTGTATATCATTTTAGTTCCATAGACATTTTAATAGACTAGTCTAGATGTCTGGATATTGCGGATCTGGAGTTGAATAGTGGATAACGGTCGTTACGGAGTATATCCGTTATTATATTAGCAAGTTTAAAATTGTATAATCGTATTATCTTACTACGATGCTAGTACATGCTACGATCTTTTGTTTGTTAAAAACGCGAAAATAAGATAAAACATGTATACATTAAATAAAACAAATAAAAAACCCGACGGCAAATTATTTATTTTTGGTTAACGTTTTAGCGTCACATTGGAAGTAAAACTACAAGTATGAGTTATTTAGTAGTGGTATTGGTTGAGGTTTGTATAATGCTTTTCACAAAAATGAAAGAAAACAACAAAAACATATAAATAAAACACATACACAATTGTTGCAATAGAATGTGAAATCCCTCCAGTTGTTTTTTTTACTAAAAAGTTTGCATTTAGTTTTGAACTTTGTTATATTTTGACATTGCAATGAATGTTTTAGTAAAACATGTAAATTATTGTTTTTGAAACTCCATATTAATTTTCGAATGGAAAGTTTTAATCCTACATGATTTATAAACTGAAATTACTAAATGCAAACATAAAATCCCACACTGTACTTCTACAACATTTCAAAGTACAAAACGCAACGTGCATACTTTTTTTGCGTCGCGTTAAGTGTCATAGACTATAAAATGGCTGTTTAAGGCTCCAGAAATATACATATATATCTCATAAAATGTAATGCCAAAATTTGAAACCTCCCTCCTATAACGATGTTATAATGGCTAAACTATAATCTGTGTCTGGTACTATGTTTTTTTCTAGGCAGATCTAAAAGGGATGAATTTCTGTCCAGTAAGTGAATTATATACTTACTTACTGGACAGTAGGAGATTCCAAATTTAAAATCTTGCGTCTCACTACTAGATGGTTGTGAATAAGTCTCCTAACGAAGTGATTTCTGTGATTTTAAATTTGGAATCTTCTACTGACCAGTAAGTAAATTACATGTTGTTATTTTTCTTTATGCTCATTCTAAGCCATTACAAAACTTATTCTATAATTAATGCGTCTAGAAGGATATGTCACAGGCTCTGAGGTCCTTACTCTTTTCTTGACAGCGGGCGTTAGTAGCTTAATACTTAGTACTAAACTTATATGTAGGTACATATAAGGTCAGGTATCCTTTTTTAAAAATTGAGTTTAGTTATACCAATGCCTATTAAACAGTGTCTAGAAGCTCAACAAATATCCATCCCATATTTCCCTCAGCCATTACAACCAAAATTCAAAACATAAACGATGTTGCCAGTCTTCAATAGAATCACGTTAATGCCTATTTTTTCATATAACTTACCGTTTGTATTAACAGAATCGACTATTATCATACATATTATGTTTTTAACATAATATCGTTATAAATCCGATTTATTTTGATTGTCACATTGGGAAAATGTTGCCACTGTTATGGGACGAGGTATTTATACCTTTATATTGGGAAACGGACGTGTTAATTCATAAATCTGATACTCAAGATACGCTGGGTATTGCTTATCTATGCGAGATTTGATGTTTGATAAAATATCTATAAATACCTTTTGAACATTCGATATATGGTATTATTTATCTTTGAGCACTTAATGTGGCCCGGATATGATATTTGAAAATTATAATATTATTAAAACTATACCGTATATATAATGTAAATCATTTTCTCCCTATTAATTTTACAATTGCGAAGGATAGATATAAAATATTCTATTTTAATAATATTACAAATTAAATTTAAGTTTAAGTGTTCGTGCGCTACTTCCTAAAGTGATAAGTATATGAAGTGTTTATGGAAAATAAGTTTATGAAAAGCTGTTCTTAACCGACTTCAAAAAAGGTTCTCAATTTGACTGTTTTTTGTGTGTTACCTCACAACGTTTTACACAATTTTCATTACAGGGGAAATTACAGGCACGTGAGACCTAACACTCAAGGTGACGGGCGCAGTGCAATTCGTGACTTGTGACAAATGCATCTGTTATAGGCAGGAGGTTAGTCCGCTTCACATCAGGTGGGCCTCGAGCTTGTTCCGTCACAATAACATAAAAAAGGGTGTACCGATTGTGATAATTTTTTGTACAATCGAAAGCTGGTGTTAGTTATGAAGTCCCATTTCAATTTGAGTGTGATCTAACGAGAACTCGTATTTGAGTTATACCTAATGATGCGTATTTTGTGTTTGAAGTTGTTTTATTTGTGAAATAATTTTAATAATCCATTATTTCTTAAAAAAAAAGTCCAGTTTTAATAAACTAGCTAATAAAAGACGAGAAAACTGTTTTTCTCTTCAAGAGTCGTCGCATTAATGTTGACTTTGATTCTTAAGAACCTTATATAATACAGAAGATCCATACCTCGTTGGTGCGTGTGTGTGTAAAAGAGCTGGCTTGGAGTCTCAAGGTACTGGATTCGATTTGGTGGAACCCCAAGGGATAACTTGTCCCTAGATCAGACAACATTTTGGGTATTTCTAAAAAAACAATACTATTGCTTTCCTCCATTCACATTCCATAAATGAACTGTGAACGGTAAATGAAAATAGACTCGCCTCCTAGCACAAAGTACCAAAACATGTCTAGCGAAAGGTAGTCCTTTGCCTCCTCTTTCGGGGATTACAAGCGTGGCGGTATGTTTTTTTGTAGATCATATACCGATTCCATAAGTAGATTTAGCCCCTAGGAGTGCAATACAATTCTCAAGTAAGTAGGTAGAAGCCATTGGGTGCCAAGTTAGAATTGTATAAGATGTATCGACGGAAGAAAAAATGCCTGGAGGTGGGCAGCAATGCCTTCTCACTGCCATTTTAATATTGCGAACCCCAAGACGCCTGCCTGGTTTGAAGATTATGGCAAGTTGCACACTGTGGGGAAGACCGTTGTTCAAGGGTGCCTATTCAATTGCAGTATCCCCGCTCTGGGTAACATTGCAATGCGTTATTCATTCACTAGTAGTGTTTATATAATGTTGTCTTAGGTTTTTGCGATTATTACACATAGTAATTAAACAACTTTATACGGTTCAAATCGCGTATATTTATCATTATTTTTGTCCCGATGTTCCAAATACTTTGCAGTGATCGTGGTCACGGGGACAAAAATGATCATAAATATACGCGATTTAAACCGTTTAAAGCTGTTTAATTACTAAGTGTTGATATACTTCCGGTTGCTCTGATGACGTTCATACGGGCAAAGTCGGGAGCAAATGAATACTTAATAAACTTGCGCATCAATTAACTTAAACGTTTTAAAATTATAACACATATGTTTTAACATGATTATCCACTTAAATTTAGTGATGATAACCAAAACATATATTAATTTCAAATTGATGTTATTACTAATAAATTAATATTTATTTTATAATTAAGATTAAAAATTAAGATAAACAACTATCATCACCAAAAATATTGTAATTGCTGCGAATAATATAATTAATATTATTCGCAATTATTAAACAACTTTAAATAGTTTTCCCGTGGGGTGCCAAAAAAAATTAAAAGCAACATCGAATAGATTTGAATACTATTTGGTATGATAGCATACCAAATAGTATTCAAATCTATTCGATGAGATTATTATTTTTATGCTTCATAGGTTAGCCTTTGACCACTATCTCACCTGGTGGAAGGGGATGATGCACTCGAAGATGTTGTTCAGGCTAACCTAGAATTACTGGCTCTCAAGGACACTGTTAGGTACTTGGCGACAGATTTTCTACTGGAGGGTGGTAGCTCGCCAGGCGGGCATTCGCAAAATGCCCTACCACCACGCTATAACGACTACCATCCTAAGACGACAACCGGGATCGACGGATTAAGTAATGTCACTAGCGGTCACCCATCCAACTCATGACCGCGGCGGACGTTGCTTAACTTTGCTAATCAGTTAAGAACAGCTAAGCAAACTTCGCTACGAGCGCTTTGCGATTGATAATATTAAGCATGCATGGATTGTCTTAATCTACAAAGACGGTACTGGCTCTCAAGCATCGAATTGAAGAAACTAAGATCGAAATCGGAACACACCCGCAATGGCCTTGAGAGTGGGGGCTATCCGACAGGCACTTACTAAATTCCCTGTCACCACGCGGCAGTATTAAAATCAAACCATGGACTGAGTAACTAGTTTATAGATATTACAAAGCTCTCACTGCTTCAATCAACGTAAAGATATTTAAAAAAACTATTGTACTACCAAATTCAACAGCAAACTTAAATCGTTATTTGGTTTCACACTGCAACTAAATTTATTAAGCTAAAACACGATTATGCAAATGCAACACCGTATACATTCGACATATTTTAGTTTTTCTCACGAAGGTCGTCCGGCGTCGATTCGTCTGTCCAAAGTGTCAACGACCTACCTACAGATGTAGCTGGTGAATATGCATAACGATTGAGGTTGACTGATCAGGTGTGTTGCGATACTTCGTTGGAATTGTCACGAGTTTGGTCAACAGGTTTGATTCTTTGACGTCAATGTGGTTGACTTATATACGTTAAACTGAAATTATGTAGATTTTTATACAGCCACCAGTATTAGCGAGTTTTGAGTGAAAATGAAGTTTTCAAATTCGCAGAGCACACAATTACCGGTGTACCATTTAACGGGAATCGATTTCGCGTCGGATGCCTATTCCATTCGGCCACCGGATCCTGACTCTTTCGAGCCGAACCTTTGTACTACAATAGTATTACACCGTCATAGGTGCGCGGTCATCAACCAGACTACTAGACTTCAGCTAAAGAAAAGAAGTACATTTTAAACACTTAACTCTCTTAATGATGTAGCTACCCTTCTATATTTCTAAATATGATTACAAGCAAGCGACAAGCATTTTTTTTTGCAAAAATCAAGTTTACATTTTTTTTTTCTGGCCGTCTAATTATTTTTTATTAGTTGTTTAAATAATAAAAAGTTGCAATACTTAGGTGAGAGGTAAAGGTAGTTATATATCTATGTAATATTTCCAATTCTACTCTAAAAATGATAATATTAATGCTGTTATATATTACATACATTTATATAGTTGATACAATGTTTTTATTTCGGAAACGAGAACAATGTATTAAATTTATATTGAAATATTAGCTAACTCTGAAATCTACACTTTATTTTAAGCTATCAAACTAAAATTAATATCTACTAATATCAAAACATGCAAATCTTGATATCGAAACCACGTTTCAGACAAATTGAAGTCAAACCCATCACCCCAATGCAACCCTTTTTGTTTTCAAAGGAACTAACGGAATAGTGGCGAACACGGAAACCAAAGGAAAAACCATACAAAAAGCATAAAAACACTAGCAAAGGTATCGGAAGCCGATCTTTGACCATTTACTAATTACAAGTCTGAGTGCTTTGTGGATGTTCCTAATAGTGGGAAGAGATGGAAGTTCGAAATTTCCCAATAGGTGAGGGTTTGGGAAAAAAGTTGAGGTAGCTGTTAGGATTGAAGGATACTATCGATTGCAATGGTGGCAAAGGCAGATCCAACCAATACATCGATCGTTTGTGTGATGAATAAAACCGGCCTAGTGAAAATTTTAGGGGTTTTGTACGAGCACACGTTGTAAATGCAAGTAATTAACAAAAAAAACTGCCATTTAGTTCAGGACCTACATATTATTTGTAAACCGTATCCTATTAAAAAAAACATATTTCTTGTTTGAGTTTTCCCTTAATACTATTAATTAAAACTTGTATCATGATACAAGTTTTTCAATCATTTATATCTAATTCGTAAATTTATTCAGTCTTATGCAAAACATGATATTCTATAAAATTACAACCAACTAACCTGTTTAATGTAGGATGGTCATGGAATCGATTCTTGCTCGTGCTTCAGATTTTTAATTTCGTTATAAAAACTAACGTGGTTTTCACTCATTTAAGTAAATAATACGGGATAACTCACGTAAATAAGTCAGATAGCTCCGACTATAGTTTCAACCACATTTGGTGGTCGTTTTCAAGGCGAGCTCGGGACGCCCGCGTTGACGTCTCGCTGAGCACTTTTTTTTTAATTTCGTTTTTAATTTCGTTTTTATTTATTTATTCTTAAGTATGGTTCCAAAGATGGCACTACCTAGCCTATAGCTCTTTATTGGTAGGAGACAGGAGGACGGACGGAGATGAGTAGGAATAGCGTTAGGGTCCCGTTATCGCGTTATAAACCCTAAAATAAGTTTGTTCTGTAATACTGTACTAGCCCAATCATCGTCCACTGCTGAACACAGCCCCGTATTAAAGGGATACTGCCATAATAACGCTTGGCAAGCGGCTTGGGGATCGCAGTGTAAGTGCTTTAGAAGGTGCTGCTGCCCACCTACCAGTATTTCTAGTTCCTTCCCAGAGTCGCCTCTTATGACACCCGCGGGATGTGGTATAACTTTTTTATACTCAATTATGGTTTCAAAGTTGTCCCTACCTAGCCTTTAGCTCTTTATAAGTAGGAAAAAGGAGGACGGACGGAGATGCGTTGGAATAGCGTTGGGGTTCCGTTCGCGTCATAAAGAGATATCACACACAGAAAATAAATTTGTTTTACAATACTGTATCATCTCTATCGTCCACTGCTGAACACAGCCTCCCTTATTAAGGGGATAATTCCATAATAACGCTTGGCAAGCGTCTTGGGATCGCAGTGAAAGATGACAGTTCTTTAGAAGGTGCTGCTGCCCACCTGCCAATTGTTCCAGTTCCTTCGCTTAGTCACCTCTTACGACACCCACGGGAAGACATGGGGGGGCAACTCTAACCCGGCATCCCACGGGGTAATGTTTGTACAGTCGCCTGCAATAAGAAGTATACACTTCGTAATTTTCAAAATAATGTGATGTCGCTTAGTTATTATTAATCGAAGTTAACATTAACATGAGTAAAAGTATTCGACTTATTCTTTGATTTAAGCATACTTCTGATTACATAGAGAAAAACAGAACTCATTGCCACTATTTTGAAAATTACAATGTGTATACTTCTTATTGCAGGCGACTGTACATACAAATAAAAATACACACGCCGAAGGGGTAGGCAGAGGTGTTTTTGGTGTACCCAGGTTTTGCCAATTGTGTTTTGATCCCATGTAATAGGGGGCGAGCTTATAGCAATATTTGTATTAAGTAATAAACACGTTATAAACAAACCTCTCTCATCCCGATATCTTCAAGCGGAATTCTCAGTCTCAGTCGTCATCGGTATCAGTACCTTCAACAGAAAATACAATAAATTAAAACATGTAAAGACGAAACTTTCACCAGAAACAAAATACCATGTAACCACCAAAATCTTAATCTACATTAAAATCTGAAGTTCCACGGTCAATCACTCAGGCATACTTAAATAAACACTCCTTTGAGATTTACCGTCCAAATGCTGATCGGTCTTCGCCAATCGATTCTAAAAGTGGGATAATTTAAGAATGACCGGTAAAAATGCGAAACAAAGGCACCGACGCGCGTTGAAATTTTGCAGATTACCCGGGCATCCGATAAACCAATACGCGTGTAGTCGTGATGGCGTGAATTGGCCATTGATATCTCGTTTGTTTGACGCGAAGTTTACTCCACGTAAACGCAGTTAAGTAAATTATTGAAAATAGGTAGTTTAAAGCATATTTTAAATCCCCATTTTTCTGAATATTTTTACATATTATTCTACTCGTATTAAGATAAATATTGAAATATTTTTTTTGTAATGCTGATATACAGTATAGCTTTTGACTGTTCTCTTTATTACCTGATGGTAACTGAAAATGCAGTTGGACATGTTATTCAGTCTTAGAATTTGCGCAACGGGTAAGATCTTTTACATGGTATTATTTATGTTCGATCTTCTAAATGTTTTTTTTTTTTTTTTTTTTTTTTTTTATGTTATTGTGACGGAACAAGCCCGAGTCCCACCTGATGTTAAGTGGACTAACCTCTGCCTATAACAGACGCATTTCGTCAGCGACGAATTGCACTGTGCCCGTCACACTGAGACGTCCAGTTGTTAGGTCTCATTAGCCTGTAATTTTTCTGGCTCTCAAGGACTGCTGCCGGAACACACTGTTAGGTGCTTGGCGACAGATTTTCTACTTGAGGGTGGTCGCTAGCCAGGCGGGCATTCACAAAATGCCCTTCCACCATGCGGCGAAGCTCAAGCTCTGGGCGGGATTCGAACCATGGACCTGCTGCACGGCAGTCCATAGCCAATGCCACTGAGCCATCACTGTTATTGTAACATTATGTCAGCTAGAAGATTGATTTATAACGCTTTTGTCAAGTTTACGTTTCTACGATTGATCCTGATAGGTGGTTCAGAATTTGCTAGATATATATTGGTTTGTTCGACAAATATGAATATACATGTTTTTGTTTTCTAATACTTTTAAAGAATACCATATATTTTTTAAATCTATTTTAATGTTAATAGTATTTTAGACATTATTTGTCATTGTGAGTACTACCTATATAATCCAAATCAACGCCATCCCTTGGGTTTCTTAAGTTATTTCTCTTCATTCAATGGTTGTCTGGAAGAGATCGCTTTCAGCTATAAGACCGCCAATTGTTACTTTATTTTGAATTGTGTTTCTGTTTTAACTATTTTATTTAACGTGTTTCAATAGTGTTTTTATCTATCTATTTTGCAACATGTATGTTTAGTGTCCCTTAAAAAGGCACAGATGGCAATTCACTACAGTTCGAGTATAAGCGACATAGTGTCAGGATGAAAGAGCCCGCCGCCGATTGTCTCTGCATTGTATCGTCACTCGTTAGTCCGCATTATCGTACCAAGATTTATTTTAACGATTAATTTAATAGTGTGAGCCATGAGAATGGAGCGAATTTAATATCAATCAAAAATATTCTCTACACCAATCAAACAAGATAACAACTATTAAACCGGAAATAATATACTAGCAGTTTTTGTATCAGAAATTTTACTGGAAAGGTTATTCATAATAGCATTAGGAAAACAGATTCCTATCAAACAATATCTGACTTATCAATTTCGTCATAATACTTTCTGGGTCTTGAAACACTTTTAACTTAGTATTGCGGAACATTTTCACTTGAACAATTTTAATCCTAAATCTATGTTTGTGAATACCACAGCAAATAAAACCTAGGAAAGAATAGGATCAAACCTTACCTAATATTAAAATGACGTAAACGAATAATGAAAAGCAAATCTGAACCGAGTGTACAGTTAATTGCAATCAAATCTAGAACTATAGACCTATATTGTGATGCGACGTGGAGCGCCGAGTTAGAAATGCACCCTCCCTTATCTTCCTGTGGAAGTTGTAATAGGCGAGTAAAGGAAAAAAAAGACAGTGGGCAGCAGCGCCTTCTGAATAACTGCCACATTACACTGCGATCCCTAAGATGCCTGCTAAGCGTAAGGATTATGGCAAACCTAAAAATGAAAGAGGCTGTATTCAGCAGTGGACGGTCCAGCTAATACAGTACAGTACAACACATTATATTGTAACTCACAAAGATCAGTGTCAAAATTGACGATTGATAATTTTAAATTAAGAAACGCTGTAACTTCTATCTTAACACAAGTCATTTCGACGATTAACGCTTATAGGCTTAGTCATTAAGTTACAATTGGACCGTGTATGCACCTTCACAATTATAGATGGCATTGTTTTAAATAAACAATAGGCATACTTAAATCGAGCCCATTTGAAATGCTTTGACGGTGATATCTCCTAATTAAGACTACACATTAACAAAATAAGGATTGTGCTTGCAAAAAATGACCAATGTTTTTTTTTCCTTTTATGTTATTGTGACGGAACAAGTCTGAGGCCTACCTGATGTGGCTTGCTCCCATCCGCCCCGGTGTCTTTGTCCCGCTAAAGGGGCAGATGGGAAAAACAGTTTCATCGACCCCTTTGGTCATGGTTTTGGAGTTTAACGGGGTCGATGGCACACATTAAGTATCGTTTACCCCGGTATCGCGTTTGACGGGGCAGATGGCACGGATAAAGGTTTATTTGCCCCGCTATACTAAATACTGATAAAATGAATGCCTTATAAATAAAAAAGTTGTTATAATAAAAATGAGTATTTATAACATGAACAAACAATCAACGGTAAATAAAAATTAGTTTTTTACAAAAAATCTGCGTCACATATCAAGAGTATCATAAAGACGTTACGCTAGCAAACAATACTTATTAATCTATGTACTTAAATATCTCTAGTAATCACAGATGCGTACGTTAGGTGGACTAACCTCAGCCTATAACAGATGCATTTCTATATTACGAATTGCACTGTGGCCGTCACACTGTGGCGTAGAGTTGGTCTCATGTGTCTGAGTTTTTACTGGCTCTCAAGGACTGCTGCCGGAACACACAGTTAGGTGCATGGCGACAGATTTTCTACTTGAGGGTGGTCGCTAGCCAGGCGGGCATTCCCAAAATGCCCTTCCACCATGCGGTGAAGCTCAAGCCGGGACCGCCGCGGCGGGATTCGAACCATAGACCTGCTGCACGGCAGTCCATAGCCAATGCCACTGAGCCATCACAGCTTCATGTTGTTGTTGTTCAATGTTTTACAAAGTTTAAGATTTGTCCATTTTTTCCACTGTTTTTCGTCACAAGTCATGAAAAAAGAAATTATGTATATTACATTTTAATATTATTATGTTTGCTTACATTACAAATTTACGAGAGAAAAAAATTACAGTCATTTGCGGGATTCGAACCCGCATCCATCCACCTCAAGTTTAACTACAGTTGTCGCTCCATCACAATACTATGGTTAAATAAATAACGACAGGAAAAATTGGAGTAATGAGTCATTGTCATGTTAGCTCAGTCGGTCAGAGCTTACCCCGGCTATAGGGGTTGATGGACGCGGGTTCAAATCTACTATGACTATATTTTTTCTCTCGTAAATTTGTTATTTGTAATACTTACATTTAAATCTATAGAAGAGTTCTAACAATTCTGAACGTATTGATTAAGTATTTTGGCATCAATGTTACCAAACCTATGTTTTTTGAATGGTAATAGCATAAAAATAAACGTGTTAATAAAGTTAATCTTTTTATGATACGCGCGTGCTGTAACAGACAATGGTGTATTAAATCAGGTATATAGCCTCATATAAAACAAGATAAATAGAAGGTATACTAGAAGGTATCGACGCATTTGCATGCATTACCACCTTCCGCTTCCACTTTCCAACGTAATATAAACTATTAGTTAAGGGCACACCTAAGCAAGCTGAGTGACGGCAATCTAATAGCCGAAACTGTAAAAAGTCTAGTTTGATGGCAGACTGACCCATGTGACGGCTAAAATAACAAAATTAGATGACTAAATTTCGCTTCAGTCAAGCCAGTCTTGATAGCCCAGTGGTTGAGGCACCCGGTGCGTATAACCGGAGAACAAGGGTTCGAATCACGCAAGAACTAAAAAAATTGGTGCTCTGAAAAATTGTATCTGTTGTTGTAGTTGCTCCTTCACGCTGAAACGGCTGAACTGATACACTTGGAATATATGTAGTTTAGGTCCTAAACTGATACAGGATACTTTCATTATCACCATCATCACTTTTCATCATTGTCTACGCGGGTGAAACCGCAAGGTGCAGCTAGTAATTAATAACTAAATCTAGAAGGTTGTGTCAATATTTTTTGCTGGTATGAAAAAATCTAGGTAATTGCAAATTTGAAAAATGTCACTTAATTTGTAATTTTGATACAAAACCCAAACGTTTTATAAATCATAACATAAATATAAATACTTAGGACTTGGTCTTGATGTAGCTGTTGTGAGTTAAATACATGATACATTCTTTTGTATAGCTGATAGGCTAGTCTTTGAACAATATCTCGATTATGCGATTGAAGATGTTGATAAGCTAACCTAGAATTACTGGCTGCTGGAACACACCTTATTACGTACTTTGAGGGTGGTAACTAGCCAGACGGGAATTTAAGAATAACCCTACTAACACGCTATTGTCGTATATAGCTAATTTAGAAGATATATTGCGTCATAGTAAAAGTTAAGATCATATATTAGTGACTAAAAACTAAAAAGCCTTATATTTCAGTTGACGTATTCACGTTTCGGTGCACGTAGCATTGCGGTCATCGCCATCATGTTGAACGCTGAGGTGTGACCAAATCTTTAATATCTATCCAAACAACCACTTAGCAGTAAAAAAATAATCTTTATAACCATCGGCCTACCGTAACTTATTAAATTCAATTTTCTAATGTCATAAAAACTTATTAACGAACGCCTAGCACACGTGCGGGGCCGCAGGCAAAAGTATTAATAATGTGTTAAAAATGAACCGAGATATCACACCTTTTTTGATCTGGGATTTGGAATAAAGTAGAAAATTAATCGTTGTAAAGCTCTTTGTAATATGCACCTTTTTATTAAAAAGATTTGGTTTAGCAGCCATATAACCTATTTAATATCGGGTTACGCAACATTTAATTCTCAACGGCATTTGTTTGGATACGAATACCTATAGAATACATATAATTCAATTTAAAGAAAAGGTTGCTAGAAAGTATTGCGTAAGAATTTATTAGTAAAAAATGTAGAAGTTTTAAAAAAGATAAGGTGAGAGACAATCTGAACCTTATTGTTATGAAGAGGTTCATCTGTAAAATTATGATGATTAAAAAAGTTTCTGCTGATATAGACACTGACTGACCGCAACACCTGCATACGTAAGACGACCGATTGTTCTGATGACCATATTAGGGATACAGGGACTATAATCTTTGTTTGTTTGATGTCTTGGCCACTCAAGTTAAAGCAACTTGATAAAGAATTGCAGCTATACTTATCTATATCTATAAATTTTCATCAAACTGAATTCAAAGATTCTTGGCCACCCTAGTTAAAAAAAAATATAAAAATTTAAAACAACAGCTATACCTTTTCTAGGATGTTTTCATCAAACTGAATTGAAAGATTCTTGGCCACACTAGTTAAAAAAATATTGATAAAAAATTGCAGCTATCCTTTTCTAGGATGTTTTCATCAAACTGAATTCAAAGATTGTTGGCCACTCTAGTTAAAGCAATTTGATAAAGAATTGCAGCTATACCTTTTCTAGGTGGTTTTTATCAAACTTTTTTTTTTTTTTTTTTTTTTATGCCTGATAGGTTAGCCTTTGACCACTATCTCACCTGATGGTAAGTGATGATGTGGTCGAAGATGTTGTTCAGGCTAACCTAGAAGTACTGGCTCTCAAGGACAGCTGCCGGAACACACCGTTAGGTGCTTGGCGACAGATTTTCTACTTGAGGGTGGTAGCTAGCCAGGCGGGCATTCGCAAAATGCCCTACCACCATGCTATAACGACTGCCATCCTAAGACAACAACCGGGACCGACGGCTTAACGTGCCCTCCGAAGCACGGAAGCGCTCAGTAGTAATGTCACTAGCGGTCACCCATCCAACTCATGACCGCGCGCGACGTTGCTTAACTTTGCTGATCGGTTGAGAACAGCTAAGTAAACTTCGCTACGAGCGCTTCAATAACTGAATTCAAAGATGACATATAATAAAAACAATCTATGATTGAATCGCCTAAAGAAGATCATTGACGATGAGTCAACAACAACAGAAATATGGTATGTAGATTTACAGCAATTGTTGAACATTTATCCACGAAACGAACTGTAAATATCATAAAAATTAAAGTTACTCAATCCAACTTAAACTCAAACGGAACTGACATTTCAAAAAACTTAACCATACGTCCCGGCCATTAAAAATCATTACTACGAAACAATAAAATTTTACAATGCCCCTTAACCTAAATGATGTAGTAAATTAAAGGTAAGAGTACCTTTTCGGCACCTTCTGTCGAGAATTAAGCAATTTGTTTTGTTTCTTTCAAAAGTCGTAAAAATTTCATGCCATATATGTGGAAATTCCTGTACGGGACTCTGTTTGTAAGTACACCTTGTTTTTTTTCAGGGTTGGCATAAAGATATTTGGTAAAGTAGTTATCTTTCAAGTAGAAGAAGATCTTTTGACAAAAAGACATTGAACTGTAACTGGTTGAATAGCATAAGTACAACAAACAAATAGCTCACTTACCCGCTATGTAATTTTACCTTAGGAAAGAATTACATTTATATTATTTAATTATTTCTATGTAACTTCCCCAACGATACCCAAGCTGCCTGCCAAGCGTGGGTATTTTGGCAAACCCTCCCTTAATGGGAGAGTGGCAAACCCTCTCTAAGTGAACAATCCGGCTGGTACAGTGTGTAACTTATGTACATCGCTATAATTTCTTGTGTAAATATTGAATTCTAGTTGACTCTTTCAAGCTTTCGTTTGCAATACCTATAGAATAAAAAACCCTATTGGACTAAAGAAGATATCTACTACATCTTACCTGTTGCATATTTAACTTAAATTGGACGTAAATTCTTAGAAAAAGTTATTTTACACAGGCAGTTATATTCAACACAGCGAGAAGAGGGCACTGTTAGACAATGCCTCCCCCATTGCTTTGCCATTAATGTCCCAACTTGGCATGCATCTTGGGGATTCCAGTGTAATATGGCAAATCTTAGAAGAAGCTGCGCTACCTTCTGTTGTATTCCTCTTGGTCGCCTTACGACTTCCATAGGAAGGTATGGGAAGGTGGAACACTAGCCCGGCAACCCGTGGCCAAAATTTTGTAATTGACTAAAACAAAAAGATACAACAAATTAAAAAAATAAAACAATGGAAAACCGACTTAAATAAAATACAATAATAAATTTATTGTTAAGGATAACTCAAATAATACTAGTCAGATTTCACTCAAGTGTAAATAAGACCACATTACAAGAAATAAAAAATGTTTTGAAATATAAAAAAAATACTAAATTGGTCAAATCAAAATCGGACACACACAAAAAAAGAATACAGTCTAAGTGAAAACCTCCTTTTGTGTTTAAGTCGGTTAAAAAGGAGTCTTCTTTTTTACTTTACTAAGAGGAGAGGACTTTTAATTTTATGTTTTTTTTTTCATAGTGAGTGGAAGGATATCTACAAGCTGTTCTCTACTGTATCTAAAATAAAGATTTTTAAATTATTTTATACGGTAATATAATACAAGTAGGCATATTCTACGGCTAGAACCAAGTGATCACGCTAGTTAATGTGATTCTCCAAAGGTCAACGACTAATTGAAATAAAAATAAAGTAACTGTATGCCACATTTAATTATTTTTTGGTAATTAAAAGGTTGCTGAGATAATGTTGTTAACGAAAGTGATTTATGGTCGAAAGGGCGTTTACTTTTTTGAAGACAGTAAAACGTACGCATAAAAAATAAGTTACTTTATTATTGTTTAATTGCTTTGTTTTAACTTTCTACCCGGCTGAGTAGAAAGAGGAACTTTCTTGTGTTATGAAAGGATAATAAGATTAAATTATTAAAATATAGTACTCACTTATGTGTCAAAGGGTGGACTTATGTGTCTTTGAAGCGCTCGTAGCAAAGTTTGCTTAGCCGTTCTGAATTGATCAGCAAAGTTAAGCAACGTCCGCCGCGGTCATACTTGGATGGGTGACCGCTAGTGACATTACTACTGAGCGCTTCCGTGCTTTGGAGGGCACGTTAAGCCGCCGCTCCCGGTTATTGTCTTAGGATGGCAGTCGTTATAGCATGGTGTTAGAGAATTTTGCGAATGCCCGTCTGGTTAGCTAGCACCCTCAAGTAGAAAATCTTTTGCCAAGCACCTAACGGTGTGTTCCGGCGGTTGTCATTGAGAGCCAGTAATTCTAGGTTAGCCTGAACAACAGCTTCGACCATATCATCACTTACCATCAGGTGACATGGAGGTCAAAGGATACATATCAAAAATACATAAGGAAAAAATTGATTAGAATGATGAATAACACTTTTGCATTACCGTTGGTACCTACATGTATTCTTTTTTAAACGCTCGTAGCGTAGCTAAGTTGTTCTTTACCGATGAACTAAGTTAAGCAACGTCCGCTGCGGTCATGACTTAGATGGGTGACCGCTATTGGCATTAATACTTCGTGCTTCGAGTGTATCCTATTCTGCCCTTATCTGGATAAAGTCACCGCAACATATTTCTACCAATTTTTTTATTAAATATAGTGAATTCATTTTATGGTCATTACCATGATAAATAATAATGCGCTCAAAGGTGTTGTTCATGCTTACCTTTTTACTGGCCTTGCAGGCATTCGCACCATGCTATAATGAATGCCATCCTAAGACAACACAGAGGCCCACGGCTTAACGTGCCCTTCAAAGCACGAAAGCGCATAGCAGCCAATTCGACTAGCGATCACCCATCACTGAGTCACCCAAAACAATAGTCAAAAGGTATTAGATGTAGAATATAACAGCATTAAGGTAAGCTTTGTGTGGCGTTTATTTTACAACCTGATTCCAGTGGTTTAATCTAGTATTAAGCAGATTAACTACGATGTATTTGAGTATTGATTTATTTAGTTCTGATGCAGCGATGCTTACTCTTTGGTTTTCTAACAGATGATTTTAGTATTTCAAATGTTCCTTTTTTGTATTGCCTATTAGTTATATTTTATTGACAGATAACACATCGTGATATGCAGTTAAATTACTACGTTAAGGTACAAATCTATAGGCGTGATAGTTTTTCAGTAAAGTGTGCCACAAAATGTTAAAGTTGTGGGATATTGAGCAAGCCCTATTCTTGCAAGTTCCTTCGTTCGCTTTAGTGAAACGAGTACTTACACCTTTTGTTAATAACTAGAACATGGGCGATCGAGCATCGCTCGGTACAGATTAAATGCGATATTTTCTAAACAGGAGACCTAAGAAGGACTATTTTCGCCGTCAGCATCATACTCACACTAAGTATCAACAAAAAACAAACACAAGCAAACAAAATCCACTTTTCTGGTGATTAATAATTCCAAAAATCTATTTCCCGTCTGGACGCTTTTCCGGTCAATAATGGCGCTCGCACGTTTTCCGGTTTTCAAAAGCCATTATTTTCTAGAACGAAGGGTGGAACAGTGGGATAAAACCAATCATGTATACAGCCTTTACCTTTCCTATCACGAAGGCGTACCTTCATATTTTCTGAGTGTAATTGCAACTACTAATGGCTTCCACAAGCGATCATTTGCATGGTTGATTGCATGGTTGTAGGGCGAATGCCCACATGGCTAGCTATGACCTTCTAGTAGAAAATCTGTCGCCACCACCTACCGGTGTGTTCCGGCAGCAGTCCTTGAGAGCCAGTAATTCTAGGTTAGCCTGAACAACATCTTCGACCACGTAATCACTTACCAACAGCTGAATAGTGGTCGAAGACCAACCTATCATCTATAAATAGATATAAACAATGTTTTTCTGTTCATTAGCAATTATACCTACTAAAACATGGTGTACAAACGAGGTCTACCCGTACAAATATGCATCAATAATTAACTTTGTAGTGAAGCGACTTCGTGACTGAACAGGTTTGTACCTGTGTATAATCAAACGAGTACATAGAGAACATAGAGTTGGTAGGCCCCCACCAGGTAGACTGACGACATCGTTAAAGTCGCGGGTAACCAATGGTTACAAGCGGCTAATAGCCGTTTTTTGTGAAGTTCTAGGGGGAGGCGTTTGTTCTACAGTGGACGTCTTCCGACTGATAATAATGATGATAATCAAACGTGAAATATTTAATCATAATCATATATTTCTCCATCTTCATGTGTACAATAGATCTTAAATAATTTAATATGTACTAACAACATGAAACCATGGTGGGCACTCTAGAGTTTATTGGACTCTGGGTAGGACTAAAGTTTTATAACTATAATGTTAATTAAAATTAGTTCAAAAGTGACCGAAATTAAATATTTTTAGCTACTGAGTCTTATCTGTTAAAAGTCTTGTAACGAGTAGTAGCATTTTTTGATAAGCTATCCTTTAAGACTGTCAAAAAAAGTTGAATCTTTTTCAATATCTTTTAGATGTTCGGGATATGATTATATATTTTTATAGTCATGATAAGGGTGCCAAACTGCACATTTTTAAGTTTGAATTTGGTAGGGCTAGTCTTTCTGTGTGCCTTAAATCATAAGGTCCGGTGTAGCAATCTTCATCCTTACCAAAGAATTGAGGATATTTTCTGACGAACTTGCAAATTTCAAGGATATGTATGGAAGCTAAGATCAAATTTTTTAGTTCAATAAAGTGTGGCTTGCAACTCTCAGTTGAATCTATGTTTACGATAATCCTTATAATTTTTTTTGTTACCTAATTTCTTTTTGAGTTTTAATTTAATTCACGAAACTCAGATAACCCGCACGTCGTTATACACCTTATTCATTTGGCTTGTTAGCCTACCCATGACTTTCATACTACCCATGACTAATAATAAAAACACTTCTAATAATAAAAAGACTTTCTGATGATGCTTCATGTGGAATCGAAACGCGTCAATAATTCTTTCGTCCCGTCGGCTTAGCAGGAGAAATAGGTGAAATTGTATCATCAGATCACTATTTTTGATGCATTTGTAATATATATGTAAATAATTTATATGTATTTGTAAATTCATTTTATATTTCCGCAAAGTAACGCATTAATTAGGTAAATTAAAAGCACGTATTTTTTTTTATTTAAATAGATATTGTGGCAGTACCTCTGCAGACGAACTCCTTTACAAATACTCCTAGTTCAACTGCTACTAAAAATGCTTGCTGTAAGTTTGGAAACATATATATTATGGTCTTCAGTATCATTCTATATACACAGAAGTATCTCAAAAACAAACAATAATTTGTATAATTTTACTTATTTTAATATTTACTTCGATAATGAATAACTTAGCGACATCACATTATTTTGAAAATTACGAAGTGTATACTTCTTATTGCAGGCGACTGTACTAAGAATTATTTTTATAACTGAAGATCGGCTTCTTTCCTTTCAAGTAGACACGTATATTATTTTATTATTTTATTATGCTATTATATTAATAATAGTTTACTAAAATGAGCATCATTTTATATGAATTGCCAAATTAACTGTAACTTGCTAATGTTGAGAAACTCATATTAATAGAGACACAGATATAATATCTACTCTTTTATGATGTTTTTTTAAGATAACGAACGGCCATTACTTTGAAACTAAAGTAATTAAGAGAGAAAAAAATCAATTAAAACCTTTTGATAGCATCTAAAACGATTTTAATCGATTAAACGGCGATTATTTGAGTTTATATATACAACATTGGACGCATTTACATATTTAAATATTTGTTTTTACTAGCACCACCCGTTGATACTACACTTCATGTGAGAAACCTGACAAATTACAAAAAGCATACAATTTTGATGAACTCGAGTACCGACCATTATATCAAGAACCATCAAGAGACATGACATGAAAAGTGATTGTTATGAAACTAATCAATTTTGAAAACTTTCTGAGGCTCTTCTAAATTTTGTTGTCTGTTTGATTTTAAAACAAATGAATAAAATATTACCTACAGGGGGTCTTTAATTAAACAATTTTCTCAGTGTATTCTATAGTTAAAAGGTTCATACCTAGCATTTTGTTGAAACTTATGGTTATTGCTGAAATAACGTACGATGTGTTTGGTTGTAAGATATTTAATATGGATGTAAATGGCTCGTTAAGGATGAAGCTTGCATATTTAATATAAACAATATTGTGGGCGTGAGTAATTTAGTTGTTCGTATCGAAGCAGGATAGTGATGAAATTTTTTAGAGTTCCATTCCTAAAGGGCATAAAAGCCAAACATTGAAACTCCCTTGTTGGTCTGTATATCCGTCTTTTTTTTATTATTATAAATATGTGTAGGCATTTGACCACAATGTCACCTGATGGTAAGTGATTATGGGGTCGAAGGTGTTAACGTCAGGCTTAACCTAGAATTACTGGCTCTCAAAAACAGCTGCCGGAACACACCGTTCAGTGCTTGGTGGTAGATTTTCTACTTGAGGATGGTTGCTAGCCAGGCGGGCATTCGCAAAATGCCCTTCCACCATGCGGTGAAGCTCAAGCCCGCGGCGGGATTCAAACCATTGACCTGATGCTCGGTATACCCTAGCCAATGCCACTTAGCCATCACTGCTTTTAATAGATGTTACGGGATTTCTGGCTAGTAAATATAATTCATTACAAACCTGAAATTTAAACTGTATTTAGCATGTTGACTTGAAAACAAACATTTGAGTAATAACAAATATTTTAACAAAACAACAAAACAACAAATCAATATTTTAGTAAAAATAAAACTATATATGTGAGAATATATTACAGAAGTCAAGAAGAGTCAAGACCTCCTTAGGATGCTTCGTGTAGAAACAAAACGTGTTGACAATTATCTTCCTCTTTGGCTGCGTGGCGTTTATAGCGTCAAGTCAGCTTAGCGGGAATATTATGTTGAATTGTCTCTTAATATATTTTTACATTTTTTAAGATTTTTCTTAAATATTAGGTTAATGTTTATTACAATATTTTTAAAATATTGGTTATTATTAAATATGTTTTCAGTAGAGCCGAAATAAATTTCGGCTACCTTCTGTGCAGCTTTTAAACTTATTTAAAACTTATTTAGCCCCCTCCATGTGGGGTGTCATCGTCTAATTCTTAATGATTGAGTAGAGTACAAAAGTTTATATTTTTTTATCTTGAAAAATAAATGAATGTGCGGCTGCCAAACTTGAAAAAAAAGGCCAAGTGCGAGTTGGACCAGCGCATCGAGGGTTCCGTACAAATCTGAAGGTATATACATAAAAGTTATGGTATTTTTATTGCTAAATAAAATCCATAACGTTGAAAAATTATTAAAAATATTTTTATTATATGATTTAACTAAACATTAACGCTTTTCGTAATTTTTCCGTTACCTGTGCTATAAGACGTTGCTTCGTACCAAATTTCAAGATATCGGGCATATCAGATTCCCTTCATCAGGTGCGTCCTCCGCACAAAGCACAACTGCACAATACAGGGTTATTGGTAAATTGCTAACAACCTCTCGGGGTTGACTTCTGCTAGTCTTACGAAACATTTTGAAATGTTTTTTTTTGTGTTGAAAAAAAAATTTTTTTTTTCTATATTTTTTTTTTTTTATAGGTTTTGAATGAATTAGAGACGAGGACCACCTGATGTCAAAGTATCTTGTGCCTGTAATGTATTATTTCATATTTCTTATTATTTGCTCGGTGTAAATATTCTAAACTCTATCCAAAGGGACGCGGTCCAGTGTTGCCCTTGGTATAGAGTAGGTATTAAAACACAAAAAAACAAGGCAAAAAATTTCATCTCAAAATGTTTCTTAGGACTAGCGGAAGTCAACCTTAAGAGGTTGTTAGCAATCACCCTGTATATCTCATACTCACAAAAACATTAAAACCAAAAACAATTAACAAAAAAATAAGCAAAATATTCTAATTTTAATATTGTTAGGTTTGCAATAACGCCTGCTATGCGGATTACATTACAAAATCACAAATATACGATAGGAAAAATGTTTTCCCCGCACATGACTTACATTTTTCCTATCGTATATTATATATATGATTGTACATAGCCTGTACATGTATATAGCCACCCTCAAGTAGAAAATGTTGCCAAGCGCCTAAAGGTGTGTTTTGGCAGCTGTCCTTGTGAGCCAGCAATTTCATGTTATCCTAAACAACATCTTCGACCACATCATCACTTACCATCAGGTGAGATAGTGGCCCAAGGCTAGCTTATGAGGTGTAAAACAATAGTAATAATTAACACAATGATATAAAATTAGCACCTGTTGGATAAAGCTAAATACATACACGTAACGCACGTATATGCTAATATGAGATTTATAACAAAGTTATAAAGTTCTGTTTGCTATATCATTTCAATATTTTCATTTATCTGCCCGTTATCTTTTATAATCTGTTGTCAATGGTGTATTTATGGTTCACCAAGTTTATTGTCAATGGTGAACGGAATTATAGCTGTCATTTGTTTTATCATATCTAATTTACACCGCTATTTATATGGATATACTAGCTTTCGTCCGTGGCTTTCTAGGTTGCACCACTGAATAAAAAGGACCAGAGGGATTACTCCGTAAAGCCATTCCAATAAATAAGCGACTCTAGCTACGTAGCAATAAAGTGTAATTGAGCTCGCGAAGCACGCCTCATATATATATATTTATCTACATAGTGTCTCTCTTTCTACCGCCCAGCCACGCATAGATCTGATCTCTTCTGACGCGGCAAGTACCGTAAAATAATCCCGTTCGGACGGATACGCCGATTACTGACATATAAGTATATACCTGTAGCTTTGTACCTAATGTACGGAGTGCCCCAGGCATGGTTACACATATTGGACGATAATAACTAGATTCAGGCGTTACTTTATAGAAATCCATATTGTTATTATATTGGACGATGCCTAAATCCTTTGGTTGCCACCGACCATAGGTACAGTAGAAAATTCTGGAACGTTCAGGATCATTCGGATCATTCTCGGCCAATTCAGTATTTGATTGGTTGCTGCTTTGTTAATTTATTTTGTCTCGAATCCCAATTTGACGCCTATATCTTCGAAACTAACTCTTACTTCTTCAAAATAATAAAAAGGTCCAAAAGAATCACTCCGTAAAACCATTCTAATAAACAAGCGACAAAGCGTCTCTCTTTCTATCACATAGCCACGGATAGCTCTGATCTCTTCTGACGCCGCAGCGCAAAGTAGAATAATCCTGTCTGGAAGGATATGCCGATGCATCTGTAGCTTTCTAGCTAATACCAGAATATAAATACCCAGGCCTAGTTACACATATTGGACGATGCCTAAATTGGCTTCTTTGGTTGACACCAAGCATAGCCTGGAATATTCTGGAAAGTTCAGGATCATTCGGACTATTTTCGGCCAATTCAGTATTTGATTTCTTGCTTTTTTAGCGATTTATTTTGTCTCGAACCCCCATTTGACGCCTATATCTTCGAAACTAACTCTTACTTCATCAAAATAATAAAAAGAACCAGAAGAATCAGTCCGTAAAGACATTCCAATAAATAAGCGACTTTAGCTCTGAAGCAATAAAGTGCAATTCAGCTCGCGAAGCAAGCAGAACCTATAACTTATATTCACCTACAAAGCGTCTCTTTTTCTATTGCATAGCCACGGATAGCTCTGATCTCTTCTGACGCCGCACGCAAAGTAGAATAATCCCGACCGGACAGATACGCTGATGCATCTGTAGCTTTCTAGCTAATGTGCAGAGTGACCCAGGCCTGGTTACACATATTGGACGATGCCTAAATTGGCTTTGGTTGACACCAAGCATAGACTGGAATATTCTGGAACGTTCATTCGGACCCTTCTCGGCCAATTCAGTATTTGATTTGTTGCTTTTTTAGCGATTTATTTTGGCTCGAACATCATTTCATCTATATCTTCGAAACCAACTCCTAATTCTTTTTTATTATTCGGAAAGCGTACCATAACACCCTTATAATTTTTTGGGGGTGGGTTGTTGAGTTACAGCATCACGGACAGACAAACCACGCTTACATTTTACACATTTTGATTTTTATATTGTATAGGTAATAAAAGTCCGTGGGACAGATGAATTATTGTAATTTTTACCGTTTACCCGACGGCTTGGTAATAAATTATATATGTGATTAAAATAGACGCGAATTATTTATTGATACGCGTGTAAAATTCAACTTTACGTTTAATAATGGTAACGGGATAATAAAATTGTAATTTGTTGACGATATAATGGCAGTAAAAATGTTGCAGTGTTGTATGTGTCAGGGAGAAACAGCGTTAGTCATTTGCTGTCGAACTTTTATATATTGAACTTACTTCAAGTCTAGTGAATAAGTTTTTCACCAAACAAGCTTGTAAAAGTGCTGTTTGTTGAAAAATCGGTCTGGAAAAGTGCTTTTCACCCGCATGGAAAAGGTTTTTAAAACTCGAAGTCTCAGAAAAAGGCAATTTCCATTCAATATTACAAACTCTAGTAATTTTAATATTAACTATGATTTAACACAATTTTATAACATTATTTAAGCTGTTTTTCTAGCACCAAGCATTTTTCTCGCTGGAATTAAGTGAAAAGTTGTGTGTTGCGCTCGGAAACAAAGTTATTTTACGTCTTGTACACGTTTATCTTGGTGGGCAGCAGCGCTTTCTGAGGAACTGATGTCTCACACTGTGATCCCAAGACGCCAGTCAAACGTGGGTATTATGGCAAATCCCCGCATAATAGGGTAGGCTGTGTTTCAGCAGTGGACGATACATTACAGTGAGTAAGTTTATTAATGTAGTATTAATTCTTTACATTTTCATCTCCTCTTTTTTTTAAGTTCGTAAATATCTCTACTACCATCGTTTCAAAGCTTTAAAATAACTATATTCGTTTGAGACATGGCCCTTAGTCGTTTTTACTTAGAAGTATATCGGCCATAAGTATAGCTTAAGAAATAAGTTAATAGCTATGAAATATGCAGCCCTAGTGTCCGAAGACATTCAATATCGCCTATAGACTGTCATACTAAAAGGGACAGCCAGGACTGACTGCTTAACGTCCAAGCACAGAAGCGTTCTGTAGTAAATACTTCTAGCAGTCTCCCATCTAAATGTGATCGCAGAGAATGTTCATCAAAGTAATTGTCGCCAAGCACCTAATTGTGTATTCCAGCAGCTGTCCTGCCAGTACTTCTAAGTTAAGCCTGTTAACACCTTCGACCTCATCATCACTTACCATCAGGTGACATTGTGGTCAAATGCTTACCTATAAGCAATAAAAAAAGATGATCGGTTGAATGTCTAGGAAAGCTTCAGTATGAGCGCTCCGCTGAATAAACATTCCCTGTTCAAATGGCGGCAACACATCCTCGAGACCTCTGGTGCTGCAGATGTATTGGGCGACACTGATCACTTACCACACGATCAGCTGTTCTTTTGCCCTCCTATCCCATAAACAAACCACACTATAAACTGTGTATAGGTATATATACAAAAAAGGTTCAAACACATACTCAATATTTTATTGTAAATTACTTGACAAATTATTACTTATCTTTACCGGAACGGTTAGAAATCAATTTCTCATGGGTCACGGCCTTTTAAGGTCACATTCTATGAATAAATACATTCATAACACAAACAAACATTTGATAGTCTTAATCAAGTAAATGTGACCCTAATGATAATGGCAATAAAGTTTTATTCTTTCTGTAGAAGATGGATGCACAGAAAATGTGCAGTAGAGAAACTGAGACTTTTTTTGTGACTATTATTACTTGTTATTGTAACGGAAAAAAGGTCGAGCTCCACCTGATGTTAAGCGGACTAACCACTGCCTATAACAGATGCCTTTCATCACAAGTCACGAATTGCACTACGCACGTCACTGAGACTTAGTTTTTATGTCTCATGTGCTTGGACAAACAGACAGCAGAATTTCATTGGCTCAGTTTTGCCCTTTGTACGAAACCCTAAAAAGGGCTAATGCCTACTGTTGACAACTCATTCCCAAAAGAAAATGAGGAGGAAATTAGGTTTTAAATGGGTCGTATATTATGCATAAGTTAAGCTTCAAACACATAAGAGGTCAGTTTTTGTTTTAAATTAACCATCAAAAAATCTCCAACACTTTCGAATCACATAAATAAATCCTACAGTTTGTTCACTACCACAAAACTTTTCTTTTGACGTCATTCTAAAACAAACCTATAAATTCAGTTATTTCAACTCGTATGTCTATGGTAATAAAGAAGACTTTGATTCAAATGATTACTATGTAAAGTTTGTGATATTGTTATGGGCAGACAGACGGGCGCGGAATGAGTTTGTGAATATTTCAAAATGCAATCTTGTGTCGTTGCCCACTAAAGTTCCTATTGTTCTCTATGGTTAGGACGTGACCAGGATGTTGCTCTACTTATTCTCAAACAGAAAGTTTTTTTTTCAAGCAGATTTTTTTTTGTTTTTTTTTAGAGTTCCTTTGTTGGATGAGCAACTTTAAAAATCGAAGATTAGCTTTAATTATAAACAATCAAGCAGTTCGGATTACTGTGTTCCGGTTTAAATGGTATGGGTGTCGGTGAATTAAGAGGCACATACGTCTCAACTCAAGCGGCGCAAGTATGCTTACCTCAGTATGGGTTACATATCTGAGCCGTTTGGTGTAGAGACGTTGGGTCCGTGGGGACCGGGAGCTCATCGTATTTTCCAAAACTTATCAGAGTGCTTGGTCGATGCGAGGCTCGATCAAAATGCTGGCACCTATTTGGCTCAAAGAATAAGCATTGCAATTCAATGGGGCAATGCTGCCAGCATACTGCTGGGCACGCTGTCAACTGGCAGTGGGCTAGAGCATTTGGACTGCCTATGAGTCCAAATGCTTTTATTGTAGTAACTGTATAGTGTTGTATATAGTTCCGTAGTATTTTAGTTCTAACACCAGGTAGGCGTCGCGCTTGTCCCGTCACAATACCTTAAAAAACTGTTGCGTTAAACCAATTCATATATTTCAAATCTTTAAGAATGTAATACGCACCCGATTGGTCTGTAATCAAGATGTTTTGCACAGGGGATCACAGGAGTTGTAAACCATTTTCATAGTCTGCAACTAGGCCCAACTTCGACAACTCCTAACACAGTTTTTAGGGTTCCGTACTTCAAAAGGAGACAACGGAAACCTTATAAGATCATTTGTTGTCGGTCTGTCAAGACCCTTTTTCTCAGGAGGAACGTAACGCGTGGAGGTATCAAGCTGAAATTCATATCAAATACTCAAGTCTACTGTCCCTTAGAGCAGTGAAAAAATTAAAGTTCTAAGCCAACGCAATCTAAAGATATATGCCCCAAATTTTTTCGACACTCGCAAGGGAATCAAAACCAAGAGGGTACTTCCCGTGAACTCACAATCTTGAAATTTGGTACGAAGAGACGTCTGGCACAGATAAAGGAAAAATTGCGAAAAGCGTAATAAGTTACAACATAAAATAAAAATATTTTTAAACTTTCCACCCATTTCCTCATGAGCGCGTAGTGGAATTATATTCAAAAATACCATAACTTTTTCTTATATACCTACAGGTTTGTACGGAACCCTCCGTGCGCGAGTCCAACTTGCACTTGACCGGTATTTTACGATGATGATATTCTTGTCTGGAGCAATTCTAATTCGCATACAACTTTCAACGGTTACTAAGTGAATCGCTATATACCTATGTGAAATTAAAAATAGAAGAAATGTTAACGAATATCAAACCAATTGAAGTAAAATAGTGGTAATTTCAGGCCAATCCTGAATAGATTAGTACGGAATAAAAGTACAAACGTACCCGTAGTAATGTTACCTGCAATACGAATACGGTACATAGGTAATCGTTTCACTATGACCTGCAGATCTATTATTTGTAATGACATAATCTTGCTACGCAATTAGTGGAGACAAGATAATTATTGTGGCCTAGGTGTGATATATACATCTTTTGTGTGGAAAATTGCACCTTAGTAACAATTAATGTTATGTAGGCTACACAAACATTATTATGATGTAGGCATAGGTAGGTTTATACAGATTTTATTTGTCGTAAAGACAACGCTTATTTCGGAAGTGGAAACCTATTACCTATGACTGTCTAATCACATCGAAAACCTTCATAACAAACGGCTATAATCGTTTGAGGCAATTGATATAGTGGTGTTAGGCTCATGGGGACCGGGAGTTTAAAGTATTTTCTCGAACTTATCAGAGCCCTTAACCGCCTCAGATCATAGGTGTGTTTCATGTGCATCCCGCACATGACTTAAATTTTTCCTATCGTATATTTGTAATTTTGTAATGTAAACCGCATAGCAGGCGTTATTGCAATCATAATAATATTAAAAAAAAAACTCCGTTAGGTGCTTGGCCACAGATTTGCGAAATGCCCTTCCACCATGCGGTGAAGCTCAAGCTTCGAATAGCCAATGCCACTGAGCCTTCACTGCTTCGAAAATGGTATACCACATCTACCCGCAAGCTCGGTGTTTAGAGGTTAATCCTAAGGGTCGTACTTCTGAAGAGGACTACAGAAGAATCCAAAGCCTCGAAAGTGCACCTTAACCACTGAGGCCAGTATATATAATTCCTTCTTCCTTGCAAATCTTCTAACTATATCAACAAAATTCCGTACAGAGAGAGCTTTAGGTTAAGTAAATTTAGATGACATATATCATAATATGATTTATCACGAACATAATGAACTAGTCGTAGAATAGGACCAGTAGGACCTAGTTATGCAAACAGGAACCAATCCACACACATGCCAAAATCGAGATAAGGACACAGAAGCTTTCAAAAATGAACCTTCTAACGACACTGTAAATATCAAAATGATCTGGCAATTTTGACAGAACAAAAGATTTCTATGACAAAGTTATCAACCAACATAACAGCAGTTGTACAATAAACTAACAAGTTTATTGTACAACTTTATTATATTATTATATTTTTATCTACAACTTTATTTAAAATGTTAATGATTTTCATCAATATTATATAAGTAAACATAGAACAAACTATTTGGTACAATATTGTAAAAAAAACTTTTTTCAAAATAACAAACAATTTTACTGTATACAACATTTAGACAAAAATCGCTTTTTCTCAAAACTGTCATTGTGTGGATTGGTTCCTGTTTGCATAACTAGGTCCAGTAGGTGTATCATCTATCAAACCAATGTAGTCATAAACTGGAGCTTGCATTATCACAGATCAATATACAATGTTACGGACCAGTTCCAATCCAAACCAATACGGTATGTAGCTCCGTCAATTGGTGGTCGTGTTTATTCAAACATGATTTGCTAGATCTGGAAGCTGGTCTGGATCTAATCAGGTGTTTAGCATTAAATCTTGCATTGAATAGGTTTGAGTGGACGGTTGAGAAATAAGTACTGATTTTTATAAGGTGATAATTAGGTTAAAGTTTCTTATGTTATAGTTGTAAATTGAAATTTAGTAAATTATTGAGTCTGTTTTGTTGTGGCTGATATACAACAATTTTAGTTTGTAGATACCTGTTTGTGTATAATATGAACAACTGTTGAATCGATATAAAGGCGTGTTACGTAACGCTGGCCTAATTTTTAGAACACAATAATTTCAATTACACTCGAGAGCAATGAATCCGGGTCACTTAAAGAATGTTAAAAATCTCGGAAACTAAAAATGATAGGTTAATGCAATAAATTGTATTTAATAGACAATGTAATACTCCTTAAATGAAAGTAAAAAAAATATGAGTCACCATACATTTTATTAACACAAAATTACATAAAGAAAAAAACTGCTGATCTCTCCTTAAAACAAAAATAGGAAACATGAAATTTTTGAACTTTATTACGATTTTCTTGAATTTTAATACTTCGTATTGCCTCCTCGTGCTTCCATTACTGCGTTTACGCGGTTTGGCATGCTGTACACCAAGTTCCTTATACGATTTTGGGGAATATTCTCCCATTCCTCTGTGAGAGCAATTTTGAGCTCACGAAGCGTGATTGGGGGAGGGTTTCGTTGTTTTACGCATCTGCCTAGCTCGTCCCAAGCATGCTCGATCGGGTTGATATCCGGGCTGCGCGCTGGCCACTCCATACGAGTAATGTTCATCTCTTGAAGGTAGTCATTCACAATCCTACCTGTATGAGGTCGGGCATTGTCATGCATAAATATAGCATCCTCACCTAAATTGACCATAAATGGACCAACGTGATCATTGAGGATTTCTTCCACATATCTTACGCTAGTTAAAGAGCCGTTTTCTATGATCACCAGCTCTGTGCGACTTTCAGAAGAAATTCCGGCCCACACAAGTACAGACCCACCACCGTAGGCTACTTTTTCTTCGATGCATGCTTGCTTGAATCTTTCCCCTGGTCTTCGATACACTCTGTGTCTTCCATCGTGCTTGTAGAGCATAAATTTTGATTCGTCGGAGAACATAACTTTTGACCAATCTTCAATACTCCAATTTACGTGGCTCTGGGCATATCTTAGTCTCGAAATACGATGCCCACGCTCCAGTTTAGGGCCGTTTGCAGGTCTAAGGGGTTTTAAGTTAGATTCAGCAAGCCGACGTCTTACTGTCCATGCACTTGGGTTACTTCCTCCGAGGCGTCGAAACTGATTGGTGAGTTCAGTTCCTGTGAGAAAGCGATTTCGAAGCATGGTGTTCACCAAGTATCGGTCTTCTCGTGCTGTGGTACACCTGGTTCTGCCCGTTCCTGGTCTGCGTAGGTTAGAACCAGTTTCTTCGTAACGTCGGAGAACTCTTTGTACTGTTGACAGCGACACACCGACAGTCCTGGCTGTATCGCGCTGACTCCGGCCGGTTTCCAGCATTGTAAGTATTCTGGTGCATTCTTCAGGCGTAAGCGACATAATTTCAGCTTGAATAATGAATATAGAGCACTATCAACATGGTTTATGTACCCACATAAATGACAGATTACAAACAAAAGCAAAACCAAATGCTGTAATTTCGTAGTTCCATCTTCGAAAGTGGCCCTTTTTCAAATTTGATTTTTTTATGATATAACTTTACAATAACTAAGAAGTTTTAATACCTTCATTTAAGGAGTATTACATTGTCTATTAAATACAATTTATTGCATTAACCTAGCATTTTTAGTTTCCGAGATTTTTAGGATTCTTTAAGTGACCCGGATTCATTGCTCTCGAGTGTATTTACTACAGTCAGAAATTACATAGCAAAAAAAAATTAGAAATGTCTGTAGGTTGCCACCAACCGAGCAATTCGATATGGAAATCTTTGTCTGTGGTATAGAGGTTTAACTAATCTGTGTATTTTTTTGCAAAAGAATTATTATTTATCTCTAGAGCAATGGAATTATAAAAGTTTGTAATGTGTTTTTGCGTGATATTAAAAAATTTTTAAGCACCATTTATAGTTTTGTTCCTGCAATCCGCCCAAACCCAAGCACAAGGGTTCGCTGTTGCACAGTAGGTAGTTGTTTTTTCTACTGATTTTGATAAAGATTTAAATAAGGGCTGTTGAATTTCAAAATTACAAATAGACGAGAAGAAAATTTTTGTTTGTAGTAGTTCAACGTAAGTTGAATTATAAATGACGCTCCATCCCAATACGATGGTAAAAGAACGATAGGAAAAATTTGAGTACGACTCACTGTCAAGTTAGCTTAATTGGTTAGAGCATACCCCGGCTAAAGGCAGGATAGACGCGGGATCGAATCCCGCAAATGACTTAAATTTTTCCACTCGTATATTTGTAATTTTGTAATGTTATCCGCAGAGCATGCGTTATTGTAAACATAAAAATTATAAAAAGCGCGGTTAAATCTCATGTTGTAGGTTAAAGGTGACAAACAAGCAGACGGTCCACCTGATGGTAAGCGGTCACCGCCGCCTATGAACACCTGTAATATCCGCAGCATTACTGGGCGTTGCCTACCATTAAAAGAAAGGACTCTATTCGCGTCCCTCTTTTGAAGCGGTTAAGATTGTAGACCTGAGGAAAAACCTCAGGTGGAAGAGCATTCCACAACTTACAGGTACGTGGCAGAAACAGACAATTAAATCGAGTAGTGCGAGACTTCCACGTATCTATAATGGGCGGGTGGCCCTTCTGACTGGCTTTTATACTGTACCGTACCAACCGGATTGTCCACTGCTGAACACAGCATCCCCCATTTAGGGATTTTATTTGCCATAATCCCCACGCTTGGCAGGCGTCTTGGGATCGCAGTTTAAGATATCAGTCCCTCAGAAAGCCCTGCTGCCCACCTTCCGGTATTTTACCTATAGGCGCCTTTTAGGACACCTACAGGTAGAAATGGGGGGATGACATTCTAGCTGGGCACCTCACAGGTGTAATTTTTGTAGGGACTTTCTATTTTTCTGCTTTAAACTACTTTGCAAGAAATTACGTTGATATTTTACTAATACTGCGAGACAGCAAAAAAGTTATAAATACATTTACACATCTATTTTGTAATAAAAAGCAAATATAGCCCTGTCGCACTGGCTATGGACTGTGCGTAGGAAGTCGATGATTCCAATTGCTTCACCTTTTCTTCAGCTTCACGAATTGACTTCATCTTCACCGCATCGCACACTAATAACTTATTTTGTTAATGCATACCTGGCAGATTTTCTACTTGCAAGTGGCAGCTACAGCTAATCTGAAGTAAAAATATCTGTCAGCAAGCATCCCATACAATCGCAAACGTGAAACCAAGCTCCGGATAAGGTACAAATATGGAACTCTCTATCGTAATCTTTTTTTAATAAGAGATTAGGCTAAAGTAGAGCAACATCCGAATAGTTATTCCTACCCAAGTCAACAACTTGTCACCGCGTTGCGTTGCGTTGCGGCTTGCTAAAAACAAACAACAATAGAGACTCTCCATACAATATCCTTTGTCAACCTTTTTATCAGCCGACAGAGCAGGGAAAGGTGTTGAAACTATTACATCTATATATATATTTTTTTAATTCTAAGATGTATTTTCTTACTAGTTTTAAAATGGCCATGGTTCGAATCCCGCCGCAGGCTTATGCTTCACCGCATGGTGGAAGAGCATTTTGCGAATGCCCGCCTGGCTAGCGACCACCCTCAAGTAGAAAATCTGTCGCCAAGCACCTAACGGTGTGTTCTGGGAACAGTCCTAGAGAGCCAGTTAAATAACAGGCATATAAGACTTAACAACTACTCGTATGTCTTGAGGTGAAAGGCCCAGTGCAATTCGTGACTTGTGACGAATTAAAAGTTTATATTTTACAATAACTATTTTTCACACCAGAATTCCCTGTATTTATAGATCAGGTTCTTACAAATGCTTAAGAGATAAATAACATTACAAGTATTCCAAGATGGAACTTACAGTCTACGGGTACTTTATATTAAGTAATGTTCCCTACGAATAACATTACTGTATCAGCCGGATAGTCCACTGCTGAACACAGGCTCCCCCAATATGGGAGGGTTTGCCATAGTCCCCAAGCTTGGCAGGCGGCTTGAGGATCGCAGTGTGAGATATCAGTTTCTTAGAAAGTGCTGCTGCCCACCTTCTGGTGTGTTACCCTTAGTCGCCTCTTACGACACCCACGGGTAGAGAAAGGGGGTGATATTCTAGCCCAACACCCCACGGGCGTAGACTGGCACCCCGGGGCCAATACCATTACTTAATATATAAGTCTTAACCTACTCGTAATTCTTCAGTAACGTTAAGTAAAGCTTACAAGCACAAAAAAATTACACTATTATTTGTACGAATGGTGTTTTTACTTATGTATTTTCTGTGCTATAATAAATTAATTTTGGTGTAGGTAAACACACAATAACGGAACCCAATATAACGACCGCTTGCCGCGACCGGGAACACTACCGGATGTCAGATCTATTCATTCATTCTCTTCAGCAATTGGAACCCATTCACAATAGAAGCACATTTTTTTTTTATGTATGATAGGTTAGCCTTTGACCACTATCTCACCTGATGGTAAGTGATGATGTGGTCGAAGATGTTGTTCAGACTAACCTAGAAGTACTGGCTCTCAAGGACAGCTGCCGGAACACACCGTTAGGTGCTTGGCGACAGATTTTTGTACTTGAGGGTGGTAGCTATCCAGGTGGGCATTCGCAAAATGCCCTACCACCATGCAAATAACCTAATTTGAAATGTATCACAACCTATTTATTACAAATAGAGAAAAAAATACCTTAATAAACAATTTCGTTTTAACTGGTATTATTTTATAAGAGCATTGACGCATGCTAAGCGAAAACATAGAAATTATTATGGATGGAAAAAGATGAACTTCCAGCGGGACTTTAACCCGCAACCCCCAGAATACCGTGAAAAAAAGACGTTCATTCAAACGGATCGAGAATTTTCGACTGTCCAGCGCCCGCTTCCATAGCATAATTGGTAATGCACTAGGACGGTTTTCTGTCGGTTGCGGGTTCAAGTCCCGCAATTGATCTTTTTCCATCCGTAATAATTTTATGTTTATACGTTTTAATTTATAGAAATTTATCGGCAAAAGCTGTAAGGATATTTTTTGTCATCGGGATGTCGTATGACGTCATCAGAATATAATATATAAATATTAAAAAATATATAGAAATATGATATAATGTCATCAAGATAATCCATTGGTTTTTCCGAGGCCAACCAGCAATTTCAATGTTATGAACGAGTAGGCACCGATCTATTGTTATGAGTAGTGTTGAAGATGAATAAACATTATTAATCAAACATTTCTCATTGTGTGCACCTTGCCCGCCTAAAATTACGTCATGTGGCTACAAGGATGTCAGAATGCTAAGTTGGTAAATTGTCTAACAATTGACCATTCAATATTTATTTTGACATTGTCTACTCTATGATGTAAGCGTGTAAAAAGTGATCAGTAGATCGCGCATCGCAGATATAGCGGTATTAAGTAATACCGGTTTATTCCAGATATTCACCCTAGGGTTGCATTCATCATCATCATCATCAGCAGGAAGACGTCCACTGTTGAACAAAGGCCTCCCCCATAGAGCGCCACAAAGAACGGCTATTAGCCGCTTGTAACCATTGGCTATCCGCGACTTTCACGATGTCGTCAGTCCACCTAGTGGGGGGCCTACCAGGGTTGCATTATCAGGTACATATTCCAAACATACCCACTCCAATTAAACCGTTTAAAGTTGTTTAATTACTATGTGTAATAATCGCGAAAACCTAAGACAACATTATACCCACTCAACTTTAAAGCGCTCGTATTGGACTTTGAGAATGGTAAGCAACGTCCGCTGCGGTCATTACTCGTATGGATGACCGCTAGTGGCATTTGGTACTGAGGACTCAGTCCCCCCGGTTGTTTTCATAGGATAGCATGATGGCATTTTGAGAATGCCGCCTGGCTACCTCATACAAGTGGGTTCAGGTGGAAAATTTGTAGCCAAGCACCTAACGGTGCGTTCCGGCAGCTGAATCATCACTTACCCTCAGATGAGATAGTGGTTAAAGCCTGCCAGCAATAAAAGAAACGCTTATGAAATTAATAGTAATCGGATTTGGTACTTAAGAGTATAGTAAATTTTGCGAAAGCCCGCCTGGCTAGCTACCGTCCTCAAGTAGAAAATCTGTCGCCAAGCACCTAACTGTCCTTGAGAGCCAGTAAAGCTAGGTTAACCTGAACTATATCTTCGACCATATCATCACTTACCATCATCTACATATCTAATATTATCTATCCATCATCTAGTAATTATTTTCTATCGATATGTAATCTATTGATTTAATCGTTTCGATGAGATCTAGATAGACTATAAATTAAGTACCACAAAGTAAGGTAAAAAAAAATCCCTTAATTTTTTTAAGCACTGTATGGTCAAACACTAGGTAGCTGTAAAAAAAAATGGGATACAATTTTTACAGTTCATAAAAAAATTAAGGGATTTTATTTTTACCTTACTTTGTGGTACTTAATTCATGGTCTATCTAGATCTCATCGAAACGATTAAATCAATAGATTACATATCGATTGAAAATAATTACCTACTAATTGATAGATAGATAATATTAGATATGTAGATGATTTAAATTATTTTATTTATTTTAATTAAGAAATGAGAGAATTTCATAGTTGTTAGTTTTACTACGGAATAAAAAGGACGTGGTTTTACAGCATATTTGTTATAGTAATAAACTAAACTTATAAGAAGTTGATAAAATAGAAATTTTTAAACAGTATGCATATACCTACGCTAAATTACATTTATCTCACACCTAATACTCAATATTTTTTTTCTAGCAAAGCTTGTTTTTTTTACCAATACGGGTTAGTGTAACTATTATTTAATTTTTACAAGTATAGCCATTGCCATTGGTCCAAGAACGCTTCAAAATATCATGTTGTATTTATACTTGAAGCGCTCGTAGCGAAGTTTACTTAGCTGTTCTTAACCGATCGGCAAAGTTAAGCAACGGCGCCCGCGGTCATGAGTTAGATGGGTGACCGCTAGTGACATTACTACTGAGCGTTTCTGTGGGAGGGCTTAAGCCGTCGGTCCCGGTTGTTGTCTTAGGATGGAATTCGTTATAGAATGGTGGTAGGGCATTTTGCGAATGCCTGCCTGGCTACAACCCTCAAGTAGAAAATCTGTCGCCCAGCCCCTAAGGGTGTCTTCCGGTAACTGTCCTTGAGAGCTAGTACTTCTAGATTAGCCTGAGCAACATCTTCGACCACATCATCACTTACCATCTGGTGAAATAGTGATGAAAGGCATATAAACATAAAAATATATACAGGCTGCTCTATTGAAAACTGCCTGTGTAATATAGTTATTTTGCTTGGCCGTTGAAACTTCGCAAGGTCGTTATGTTTCTGACGAGGTATACTTCTGTCAGATGGTATGTCGAAGTCATTACAACGAAACTATAAACTAACAGCCTTACTTATAAACGCTACTTAAATTTTAAACATTACTTAGCCGCTGATTAGCAAAATTTCTTACTCATAAACGCTACATAACTTTATCCAGTATCTAAGTACTGCTTAAATCAGCTGTCAATTTAAACACCGTCCCACCCTTGTTTAAATTTTAAGTAACAAGATGGCGCCCATATTTCTGATCAGCTGATTTAGTTACAGACCCACCAACTTATCTGTTCAGGTGGCAGAAAAAAGAACTACAATATTCCTTCAAATTGTGACAGTTCGTAGTTGATTTCCTTGACCAGTAGCGCCCTCGAAAACTGCACGGTTAAGTTGGTGGTACTATACAAAGAAAAGTATTATATTTACTTTTTAATTTCAAGATATTTAGCACTAGATACATGCTATTTGGCCATTTAGGTCATTCATAATACTTTTTAGTACAATGTTGTCAGTTTAAAATACGTTCGACCTCATTATCCATTGCTTAGCTAAACAGGTGCTATGTAGCGTTTATAAGTAAGAAATATTTAAGAATTACTTAAACACTGTTTAGGTATCCATTACTTAGCAACTACATAGCGATGTTTTTATAAGTAAGGGGGTAAGTGTTTCTTTTTTATTGCTGATAGGTAATCCTTTGACCACAATATCTCCTTATGGTAAGTGATGATGTGGTCGAAGGTGTTAGCAGACTTAACCTAGTATTACTCGCTCTCAAGAACTGCTGGCGATACACACCGTTAGATGCAACAGATTTTCTACTTGAGGGTGGTCGCTCGCAAGACGCACATTCGGCAAATGCCCGTCCACCATTGAAGCTCAAGTGTAAGCAGGTAAGTAATTTTCATATCATGCCAATATATCGCGTAAAGAGTTAGCAGAACCAAAACACCTATGTTTTTCCAATTATGATTTGATCACCTGTAATAAGGAGCGAACATATTGCAAACTACCAGACACAGTGGCACTTTCCGAACTGCTACTGACAATTTATTTATCAGATAAACCCGAGAACTCCTGAACCGGATCAAACGTAACATCTCTATATCCTAAAGTAGCGCTTTACGTCACTCTAACAACAAAGCATGTAACTTATAATTCATTATAATACAAATATAATTCGGCTAAATGAGTTAGGAAATCGGTAATTTTTCAAACGACCTTGTAACCAATGTCTTGGTAAGACCAGTTAATGTTGATGAGCATTTAAATCAAGTTCCGAAAGACGCACCTGAAACAATGGTCAATATACGATCGGTCTATCTTTTGTTTATCCTCATCTACTAATACAGTGATAAAAAAGAACTTTGTCTGTCTGAAGAGATATTAAGTGGTTGATTTTAGTAACTATTATCCACAATATTGTTGACAAATATTAAAGGAAGTGAAATAAAACTTTAAAGACCCCCAATGGTCAGTTTTGAACATGTTTGTGGGGGTGATTTTATCAAGATATTTAGGGTTTTTCCATCGGATATAATATGGCCTTTATGATCTATGATGATGTATAGTCGCCTGCAATAAGAAGTATATACACTTCGTAATTTTCAAAATAATGTGATGTCGCTAAGTTATTAATAAACGAAGTTAACATTAACATGAGTAAAAATATTCAACTTATTCTTTGATTTTAAGATATTTCTGATTGTATAGAGAAAAACAAAACTCTTTGCCACTATTTTGACAATTACCATGTGTATACTTCTTATTGCAGGCGACTGTACCTAAATATATATTATGTTCATCATTTTAGTTGTAACCAAAGGTGTTGATGTAAAACAAACGTGCCAACAGGCAAATAGCTGTAGCAAAGCAAAAAATATTATTTCAAGAATAGCATATCACATTATTTGATCGAATTTAGCACTATATTTTATAATTTTTGGAATAATTTTTGTCACTTCTCTAGTGCCCTCTACGAAGTTTGACGTATTAGCAACATGATAAATTTATTTATTATACTTTTGACTTCACGATTATAAAAGCATATGTCATTTTAGTGTGGTTTACTTAGTTTTACATTATCTCCGTTGAGATAAGCATCCATTATGAATTTCAAGTAATTTTTTTATTGCTTTTTCTTAAACAACATAGTTAGGGAAGCTGGGAACAAGAATATGTTATGAACAATGATATAACATTATTTATCATTGGGCATATATATATATTGATATCATTGGGCAGTTAGGAACAGGAAGCTGTTTTCAACAATTGATCTATTTGCGTTTTGAGCATAATAATTATGTATTGAACAATTTGCGCTTTAAAAAATCTGAGTGTTGTAATCTTCGATAAAATATACTCTTTATCGAAGGTTGTAATTAATTAGTTGTTTGCTTTTTGAGTATTATAGAAAATATTGTTTTTTTAAATTTTGTTGGTTCAGGTTTGATATTGAACAATATCCGTCACGATGGGTTGGGTTACCTGAGGAATTTTACCTATAGTCTATAGTTTATTCCGTCCATAGATACAAACAAGAAATAAACACGCTTCAAACAGCAAAAACTCCTTCCATTGTGATGCTTATCCTCAAATGGGCAGATATAATGTTATTTTAAAATCTGACATTATACATAATCACACGTCGAAATCAAGTAGCACATAACAGGGTTGTTAGAGAGAACTACTAAGCTTAGACTGAGTCGACCAAATTGGACGAGATGGTCAAATCCGCATAAAACATTCCAAATTCAACCTTATTCCGACGGAATAATTGACGAACGATTTGACGTTGACCAGAGATGGTGCAAACCAGCCTTAGTGTTGACCACACGCGCAGAGCCACGGTCGGCAGGTTAGTTAATATTTGTTATTTTGCAAATCATTGACAACACAAAGAGCCCATGAAAGTGAACGGGCTGATTGTAATGATAGCAGAACTAGATGATAAATGAATAAGTCATGATTACAAGTACTTTTGTGTCAAGGCTGACATACTGCAAGTGTGTGTGGTGACCGTGATAGGCTGAGAAGTGAGGGAAAATTTGATAAACATAAAGATACTATGTAACTTATAAAAAAATAAACTGTATATTAAAGAATATAAATAAAAAGAAGTAAATTAAAGAATATATGAAGTGCTCGTAGCGAAGTTAGCTTAGCCGTTCTTAATCGATAGTTAAGTTAAGCAACGTCCACCGCGGTCAGGATTTGGATGGGTGACCGCAGGTGACATTACTACTGAGCGTCCCGGTTGTTGTCGTACGACGGCAGTCGTTACAGTATGGTGGTAGGGCATTTTGCAAATGCCCGCCTGGCTAGCTACCATCTAGAAAATCTGTCGCCAAGCAACTAACGTTGTGTTCCGGCAGTTGTTCTTCAGAGCCAGTAATTCTAGGCTAGCCTGAACAACATCTTCTACCACATCATCACTTACCATCAGGTGAGAAAGAGGTCAAAGGCCTATCAGCAATAATAAAAACAAATATATATATATTTGATTTACATATATATTACGATTTTCGCTGAGAGCGAAAATTACACTTTTTATACCTGAATTTTGCTTTCAGTAAAATAGTAATTCTATTTTGTCATATCTAACGTTTAAATTTATATTGTTGGCGCACTTGAGATGTTTTATCGTCTTTATTACTTACATAAAAACGTACGGTAACTTAAAGTACCAGCGCCTCTATTCTCTAAATAGACGATACAACCTGACAATCTAATAGAAATCGCCACAATGATTTGCATAATATCAATTTAATTGTTTTTATACAGAACCAGGTTTTTTTTTTCAATTGGCGATATGCCTTTATTAAACAAATACTACAAACTACATACAACAGTACAGCTACTACAATACTACAGCTACTACAGTAAAAGCATTTGGACTCATAGGGAGTCCAAATGCTCTAGCCCACTATCAGTTGGCAGCGTGCCCAGCATGCTGGCAGCATTGCCCCGTTGAATTGCAATGCTTATTCTTTCTTATTTTTTCTTTCTTAGAACCAGGTTGATTACCAGTTGATGTAAAACCTCTTTGGAATGATGCTGTTTTCGTGGGAACTCGTGGTGTTACCAGTTCAAAGTCGTTTGTCAATGACTCTATCTATCGTATACTTAAGATACGAGTAGTTTTATCAATAAACTAAAATATAAATCTGTTATAAGAACTTTCGAGGTATCGCTACAAATTATTTGGATGATAGTAAAGTTGGAAAGCTGTTTTTAGCAGGAAGTTTTATTGAATCCGTTAGTTTGGTAGAAGTTTATTGTTACTCATATGTTTTATGCAAAATTTGGTAGAATATCTGTAACCGATCTTAAATCTTAATGTTTGTTAACTACGGATTAAGGAAGGGAGTGAGATCCCTTCCGAAATCCATGGTACTTACCATTGATATTTAAGTACTATATACTATGCGTGTTGGTAGGTACTGCATGTGCTTTATACTGGTATATGTTCAAAATTAGATATATTTTAAATATAAATCTCTGGATTCTTTGGGTAAGTATGCAACGATATTCAATGTGTCTTACTTTAATAGATTTATCTTCTAGAGATTGAAGTTCACTAGTGCATTAATGGAGGGAAAAATTACACTTTAGACGGGAATCAATCCCAGGGGTATTTGCCACCGAGTTCTTCGTTCTCCTTGTGTCATGTATTAAGTTCACATTTAAGAATTTAAGCACAATTCTCGAAACTATATCTACGACGACTTCAATTATTTAATCGCTATCAGATTCCAATTACGAAATATCAAACGACAAATCAAACAATTTACTCTCGACTCGACAGTTTCCTTTACACTTCGGATCTGGCGCAAGCATTTAAACTTTGCGAGTGGACGCAAGTGCACATTGTTACATTCACCTTCATTAACAACATCACATCTACCTATTCTATCCTAAACAAATTCCGATCACAATGATTTAAACTTAAGGTTGCTAATAGCTTGTTTGATACTTAGCTCTTAAGTTTATTCTCCCAAGAATGTTCACCATTGTTGCGAAAAATTGATTTACGTACTACATCTGTTCGGAGCATAGAACGGTACGATTTAATGTTACATTATTGTTGTAAGTCATGTAGTAATGTAGGTTGAGCACAGGTGTTGAGGTTATAAGACTTATAAGCTTAGAAAGTTGACTTGTTGATATTTTACAATTTTGCTTAAACAAGTTTGATAATCGCAGGAAGTTCTGTGTCGGTTACGTTCTTATTTATTGTTCAGGTGGCTTTGAGAACGAGTGAGTATGTATTGATTTTAATTTTATAGGATCTAAGTATACGATTGCATAATACCATTACTAGTAATTTACCAGGTGGCGGGAGTATGCAGCAAGCGTTAATAATCAAAAACAGGAAAAGATACCACTTACATAAATGCATACTTAGTATCATTACAAAATTACAAATATACGACAGGAAAAAAATATGTGTAGGATTCGAACTCGCGTCCATCCACCCCTTTAGCCGGGGTATGTTCTAACCAAATGAGCTAACATGACATGACTATCGTATATTTGTAATTTTGTAATGTAATCCGCAGAGTAGGCGCTATTGCAAACATAAAAAAATTAAAACTTAGTATCATTGTCTGAATTTTGCTAGTTTACGGTTCACAGTGTCATTTTTTTAGGTAGGACATAGAAGTTGTCCGCCGGTGTCGGCTGTTCAACTCCACCGGACTTTACCGGTTCGCAGTATCATTATACTGTCGTATACTATATTCTACTGTATTCTACTGTATATATTATAATATGTTTGTTACCCTGCTCACAAGGAAGAGATTGAAGCGCTCGTAGCGAAGTTTACTTAGCTGTTCTCAACCGATCAGCAAAGTAAAGCAACGTCGCCCGCGGTCATGAGTTGGATGGGTGACCGCTAGTGACATTGCTTCTGAGCGTTTCCGTGCTTCGGAGGGCACGTTAGGCCGTCGGACCCGGTTGTTGTCTTACGATGGCACTCGTTACAGCATGGTAAGGCATTTAGCAAATGCCCGCCTGGCTAGCTACCACCCTCAAGTAGAAAATCTGTCGCCAAGCACTTAACGGTGTGTTCCAGCAGTCTTTGAGAGCCAGTACTTCTAGATTAGCCTGAACATCATCTTCGACCACATAATCACTTACTAATAGGTGAGATAGTGGTTAAAGGCTAGCCTATCTGGTATAAAAAAAGCTCATGAAAGATTAATAAGCGCTGCTTGCTGGGTAGATAGTGAATGATATTTCAAATATAGTTACATCCCAGATATTCACCCTGTTCTTATTTTAATAGGGTTCAAACAAGTTCACTTGATATCTTCCAAATTCATATGAATATTCATATTCATAATCGAAATAGGCCAGCTCACAAAACAATTATAAAGCCATTCGATTGTGTTCCAGCCGACTCGATTAATTATCGATATCCGTCAATTCGAGTATGAGGCGACAACTAATCGATCATCGTACTCGGGTAGAGGCGCCGAACTGATCGATTGTACTTTTATAACTTGTGAATAAATTAAAACGGGGATTGTTATCTTGGGTATGATTAATTATTGAAAAGCTCATAATAATGTTCTCATTGATGTTTCAATGTTAATTCATATATAATACTGATATTAAATTTTAACTATTTTTTTATGTACGCTGTAAAATAAACCTATAAAAGTTTTAAGTCTTCAGTTGATAAGTCTAAAAACAAAACACTATTGGTTGTATCTTCATTCACTAATGTTTTTTTGGGTCCATTTGTGTTGCCAGAAATATGACTCAAGTGCACATTTAATTAAGGCTAGAGTGCTCATGACACTTTCTATAAAAAAACTATTTTCGTATTATTTAAAATACTAAGAGTTTAAACTCCGTGAAACTTTAATATCTATACTTCTGGTTTTTTTTTTAATGTTATTGTGACGGAACAAGCTCGAGGCCCACCTGATGTTAAGCGGACTAACCTCTGCCTATAACAGATGCATTTCGTCATAAGTCACGAATTGCACTGCGCCCGTCACTTGAGACGTATTTGTTAAGTCTCATGTGCCTGTAATTTCACTGGCTCTCAAGGACTACTGCCGGAACACACCGTTAGGTGCTTGGCGACAGATTTTCTACTTGAGGGTGGTCGCTAGCCAGGCGGACATTCGCAAAAAGCCCTTCCACCATGCGGTGAAGCTCAAGGCCGTGCCGGGATTCGAACCATTGACCTGCTGCGCGGCAGTCTATAGCCAATGCCACTGAGCCATCACTGCTTCAAAAATATTTCGGAAAATGATTTTATATGGGATTCGTTATTTTGACATTTAGGGATAAAATAAACAATTCATCAAAAAACTAGCAAACCAGAAGCGTAGATATTAGGTTCAGCAATATGCATACAAAATTTCACCGAGTTAGAACACTTGGTATTTAAAATATGACAAAACTACGTTTGTATCGAAAGCGCTCTGTGCACTCTACTCTTAATCGATTCCCAGATCAGGGGGCCAACACCCATCCCTTAATTAAGTCTTATTTTAACAATAAATTTATAATTTTAATTCGCACTATCACACATTACTATTGCCATCATTCGTATAACATCACTTCATTGCCCGTCGGGCTAGAATGTCACCCCCCCCATCTCTACCCGTGGGTGTCGTAAAAGGCGACTAGGGGTAATACACCAGAAGGTGGGCAGCAGCACTTTCTGAGGAACTGATATCTCACACTGCGATCCCCAAGACGCCTGCCAAGCGTGGGGATTATGGCAAACCCCCCATAACGGAGGAGGCTATGTTCAGCAGTGGAAAATCCTTACACGCATCACTATAGTAAACTTACATTAGAACGTCAACGTGAGAGCGGGCTGCATGCATTGGATCAAGTCCTTTGAGCGTTATATGAACATTATTGTTTCGAGACGGCCCGGTAAGAATTTTAGTATTATTATTTTAAACTTGAAATAATGATGTTCTTGTTCTATAATGGTTTTTAAAGGGGAGTTGGGTGGGAGTGGGAGTGGAGCCGCTCTGGGGCCTGTATAATGTTTCTTAGGACTAGCAGAAGTCAAGCCTATGAGGTTGTTAGCATTTTACCAATGACCCTTTATACATCATAAACATAATATTATTGTAGGTACTTATTATTTTCCATATAGTAAGTAGGTTGTAAATGAGTAACCAATAAATAATTTACATTCCTACACAATCATTTTATGTTTTTATTAGCTTTATACAAAATTGCTTTATAAATTTCGCAAAACATTTACCAAGTGTCTCAAGAGCACACGATTACATGTAATCGATTTAAAATTACACACTCACTATATCAAACATCATATAATTAACACTAAAAGAAACTTATTCCCACATTAGAAGTCTAAACATTGCAATGCAATAAATTTAATTAGACAGGTAGAACATTATCGCAATCGATACTATAATCGATTCGAGTAGAATGTAACGAATAATTCGGATCAGGTATTGTATAAAATTATAATTGATTTAATGGCGTTACTCAATAGCCCGTCTTGCAGGTGTGTCGGCGCAAACTTCTTTTAGTTTAGATAAATACAGAATAATAAGTAGGTCCATGGTTCGAATCCCGCCGCCGGCTTGAGCTTCCGCATGGTGAAAGGGCATTTTGTGAATGACCGCCTGGCCAGCGACCAATCTCAAGTGGAAAATCTGTCGCCAAGCACCCTGACGGTGTGTTCCGGCAGCTATCCTTGAGAGCCAGTAATTCTAGGTTAAGCCTGTTAAAACCTTCGACCACATCATCACTTACCATCAGGTGAGATTGTGGTCAAAGGCTTACATTTCAGTAATAAAATAAAAACAGAATGAAGTTGTAGATATGGTAGTAAAGTTAGATTAGAATTAATTTAATAAATAAATGTTTTATATCTGAAAATAATAAGAAACGGTATTTTATTGAACACTGATTAATTACCATTATTTTAATGCTCATATAATTTATCGCTACCAAATTCATTGTAATATTGTAATTAGGTATATTGGCACATATTAAAATACTTGTTTTTGAGTTATCACATTTATATTAAGATCTATGTTTTTTAATATTCTCTTGAAATCGTACAAGAAGAATTTATCGATGTCGTAGTTTAAAATATGACCGCGCTGATTCTATTTTAGACAACCATTTTATTGAATTCTAATAATTTATAATTTTTAGTAATAAACTTGGTTGAGAGACATTTTTGCCATAAGCATACAATAGGTTCCTGCAGCTGTACTTAGGTACACAAGACTTGCCGGGGCGTACGTAATAAGTAGTGTTAGTCTTCTATGCTTATAAAATTTAAAAAAATATATACCAAGACATAGAACCGGCTTCTACAATCAAATGTGTGAAATAACTTGTTGAAGTCGGTACCATGATGGTTCAAAAGTACCTACTATCACAATATTGTGTACATGATACCTATTAAATTTTTTGGTAAAATATTTTTTCAACTTTTAAGTCATCTTGCTACTTATTGAATCGATTGTCATTCACTGTCAATGATATATCGTCAAGGTAAGAAAACTTTATCTTATCTATATATGTAAATAAAAATCGGCTTGACTTATTTTGATGAAATTTAAATGGGAATACACTGCAAACATCAGCTTTCAAATACTTAAAAAAGAATCATTAAAATCGGTTTACCCGGTCAAAAGTTCTGAGGTAACAAACATGAAAAAAAAACCTGTGTATCTCCGTCCTTTTGGTGAGGTCGGTCTAAAAATATGACAAACAAGATGATCAAAGAAAACGGCTAAGTGAAAGTCGGACTCGCGCACGAAGGGTTCCGTAGCAATATCGATACAACATTAGACACTATATATCATAACCTATTTTTAGTTTCCACGAAGGTAACAATGTACAAACTAGACCTGCCCCTACATATATTATGCCCATCAATAAGATATTACTGTAGATGGCAGAGAGGCAAGGCGCCTTCGTAAGTGAACCTATCCTTGAAAATTTCAGTAAGTGTAACTACACCTTATCGTAATTCTACAATTCCAGTGTAATCAATGTCCATATGGCCGAGGTTAGATAAAAAGTTAGTATGAGTGCAATTTTTAACAACAAAGAAATTGAATCTCAAGACCACGTTGGCCTTTCCTCAAGTCCAGGTCACGCGTACTCTGATCTGACGAACGTGTACGAGGTTTGAGAGCATAGGAATATAGGAAGTACAGCAAAAAGACGCCGAGATTGCCGCAATACACTCTGCTGATCGTCATTGGAAACAGACGTGAATATGTGATATTATATTACTGTATAGTATCTGATACTGTACATAAGTATAATAACTAAAATTGAAAAAAAATCGGGCTGTACATTCAGATATTTTTCTTATTATCTTAAAAGTAAAATACTACCAACGAGTACACTTATTGGTGTTGTATTATACAAACATAGGGTAATTATGATTTTAGAGATATCAGAAAAAAACTATTGAGTGTTTACTTATATTATACAATATTTACGTAGTAAGTGATAAAGTAGCAATAAATAACCAGAACTGGTTCGTAAGGATAACTGCTGGAAGAAAGACACAGTTAGCTACTTGGTGACAGATTTTCTATTTATGGGTTTGTACATAATTCGGCGAACATTCTCGAAATACTAGTGAAAGATCGATATATATCTAAATTGTATGGACTTGTAAAGCCAACTATTCCACTCGTATTACAAGATGATTTTACTAAATTTTAAAAGTTAAATATTTCAGGAAGACTACGGAGTACTTATACCATATTAGTTAACAATGATTAGTGATATCACTTAGGGGATAAAGTTTTTTATTTAAATTTTTACGAGCTCCCGATTGAAACTAAACCTTTTCTTAAACTTTATCTAATATGAAATTACTAATCATATATAAAAAAATAGTTAACAAGTTCAAGACAAGCCACAAAACTACAGCTATTTTTTAAATTATCTAGTTTATTTAATTTAATAGCATGCTGTATAGTAAAGCAACACATCGCCCACACCTCTCAATCAAGAAAGTGGACGCAGCGAGTTGCGCAAGCGTAAAACAATCGAGAGTTGCGAACCTATTAGATAACCTGTTTTTTGTTTAATCAATGTAGAGTTAAAAAGATTTACAAGTGATATGTATTAGTACATTATGATATAAGTGCAGTTACTTGAAGATTACAGCCGGGGCGATATAGCTACAAACTACAAGAAAGCAGAGTCTGTAATTATCAAAGCGCACGTATGTCATACAACGTTTTTCAACACACTTGCGAGGAACAAATACGAAAATATCGATACGAAAATATTTACTTAATATTTTTGATAGCAATAATAATCTGATTAAAAAGGGTTATAATTAAATTCTAAAGTTTTATTATTTATTTATTTATTTATTATTAAAACAATACATCTATAGCTCGTATGGTGGTCGTCAGTGGTGCTTTGTTAAGCAGGTTAGTTCTTCCGCGAGGAACCTCGAACGAAGGTGGCTGCCTGCGCCGCCCCACGTACTCATCTGGCACACTCAGCCTCATCATTTCTAAGATGGTTGGATTGGTCATGATACCCCGGAACACCTTAACCATATACACCGAAAGCGCCACATCCCTTCTAATTCCCAACTTGTTGTAACCAACCATGCCCAAAACGAACAAAGTTGGATACATCAAGGGGTAGAACGGGTAGACGCCATATATCTTCCAGTACAGGTATCTAGTGAACTTGTTCTGAATGCGTTCTAGTTCTAAGTTTCTAAGTTTTTGACATACTGAAGTTCTACTTCAGTATGTCAAAAACTCTTTGGTTTGTTTTTATATGAAAAACTAATGAAACAAACTACAATTTGCTTGGTGAGAAGTGTGGAAACGGCCCGTTACGAGCTAGTGTGTAAAAAAAATATCATCATGTATTCTTTAGTTTTGCTTTTTTAATATTTGATTTTGACGGAACAACCATGATGAGCAGATGCATTTCGTCACAAGTGATAATATGTATTTAGATTGGCATGATACAAGTACCTGTTTGACATGTTAATGGACTGTGTGAAGAATTATATGTATGACACTACAATGACAACAGACATTGTGGAAGCTGAATATCTAGCTGTTGTGCCAAACCCACTCTTGATGTACTACGGACATGCAGAAGTAGCTAATATCGCATGATTATCGCCAATAACTATTTAAAAGTAATATTTTTAATTAATGATCTCTACAGTGAACAGATAACAATGAAAGAAACTGACAGCCAGATAATATAAACAATTTCAATATATTACAGAATTTGTTCCATTAGTCCGTCTTCCCGTAATCTGCAAATTCTGCAATTCGCAATCGATGATTACCTGCAATGAAGGAAAAAGCTTTTAAATTACATGTTCATTTCATTTTTGAGAATATTTCTAAGCACTTAAATAGTTTATGAGCTTTTATAAAAAAACATATTTCAATAAGATGAATATAAAAACTCTCATTCGTGTAGTATATATTTCTAAATAAAAATTATATTCTGTTCTAAAAATATATAACTCTACATAACAATCCGAAAGTGTAGTACACCAATCCATCGCAATCTCCCTAATTGATTGTTATGATTACAATATTTATTGGTCTAGCATTAGAGATGAGATGTAATCTATTCGATCTGACAATTAAGTTTTGAATAACATCTCTTATCCAAATCAAAGTAGGTATGTATTAGCAAATCCGAGAACAAATAAATATATCAATGACACTTCTAGAAGATTCAATTGTTAAGTTACGAAAATGATCTGTTTATTTGTTTGATTCATTCAAAATTAGAGGATATGATTTTAGAGTGTTTTATACATATATTTTATGATGTACCTTGACGTTTCGAAAAAGCTGTATGTCAATAAATTCGTTGCCGTGTGCGCTCGTAACACGATGAATGCTTAAAGAAATATCAATTTAAAAAACAATACTTTACTCAAGAACATACTTACAATTAAGTTATATGTTTTTGACTCGATTCAGTTCTATATGATACTTAAAAGTACCATTTTGCATGACACCATGCCAATTTTAACGTTAATTTTAGACGCTTTATCAATTTTAATGGTCAAGATTAAAATCGATTGATTTTGACATTGACTATTGATCGCGTTCTATAGGATACTTAAAACTACGATTTTGCATGACAGCATGTTAATTTTTACGTTCATTTTAAATGCTTCACCAATTTAAGTGGTCAAAGTTAAAATCGATTGATTTTGACATTGACTATTTATCTATTTATCTTGAAATCAAGGAAGCTAAGACGTGACTGTTTGGGTAATTTATTTGCATGTATCGACTTCTATAATGTCACTGTTTGCACACCTATGCGATGTGCCTTTATTTCAACTATTATGTTTGCCCTAATTAATAGTTTTTCAATTTAGTAATTCTCTAGATTTATCAAGTTCCTAAATCTCTCTTTACTGTCTTCAACATTTTTCGGAGTCAGAACTTCAAGCTACGCTGCTAGCATCTTATTGTTATAGCGTCTAAACTTCATGGCCATTAAACGGTCCTTGTTATAGGAACTCACCAACATTGTTGGAAGATATTGAAGTCATTATTTTTCCATCAATAGCTGCCGGACTGCCACAACAAAACAGTTAATCAGCTTAACAATAAATTATTATATGCATAGTTTTTTTTCCATTTAGTTCAATAGAATCTTTGATCCGGGATGTAGCTATTCTTACATCAAGATGGATTAAAATCACAAAAAAATAATTGTATTCATGATTTAGCTAAAATAACACTCATTAAACACAACTTTAGAAAATTAGGAAATCTACTTTTTGTGAGTACCAAAATTATACCTATAGTTTATAAGATGATGTATTCTTTGCTAGGTCATATATATATACAAAATCATTGTAACATAATAGTTTAGTTGGGAAAATTAATTATAAAATAATTTAATTTTATTGCAAAATTTTATTAAAATACTGATTATGTATAGATATTCATCACAAGTCACGAATTGCACTTCACCCGTCACCTTGAGACATACCGAATGGAATTCATTGGAGTTCATACTATGATAAGGTTATTGTATATTTTTTATCCCGAAACTCAGCACGGTTCCCTCGGGAAAGGGGATGAAAGACAAAATGTATACTTAGTTGTAATTTATTAACGCGTAAAAAAACAAAGTAAAAAGCTCTTTTCTGAGCTATGCTTTAAAAGTGATTCACCGAAGACCACAGCGTTGCTTAATATGAAATAAACAGTGCTTAATTAATCTGCAGGTACGGCAATCGCGAACGAAGTCGCAGGTATAGCTAGTTATATATCTTTTATGAGTAAAATTTAAAACCTATCAGCAGTAAAAACTTAATCAGAACAATTCCAGTGTAGCGATGAGTATATTTTCGAAATTTTTCGCTTGTGCCTCCAAAGAATGCGTAGTCTTACCACACATACGAACAGGTCAAGCATCTTCCCACTTTTCTGAAGCACATACTCTAAAAATACTCAGTCTAGTTGTACTACAATGCAGAATGGTTACTTTGCAAAGGTTAAACAGACACTTGTTCGATTTTTAGGCGTGTCGAGTACACAACTGTTTATCTTTTTTAGGCTCCTGCTCTGAGCTTTGTAGTTGGTTAGCTTAGTTTGAGTTTTTGTATGTATTCTTGAAGCTTAATTTTGCTTTTTGCTAGTCTCGGGATTTTATAATGAGGTGTGGTTGCTATGTCAATGTTGCTGTCAATAGTATCTGAAGGTGTTGAAGTTTGGATCATAGAACATGTCTATTCAAAATATCACGATCACTGCAAAGTGTTAGAAACGTCGGGACAAAAATAATGATAAATATACGCGATTTAAACCGTTTAAAGTTGTTTAATTACTATGTGTAATAATCGCGAAAACCTAAGACAACATTATCACATATCTATTGGCTTCCTACGAGTTCTAGATATAATATTTTTTAAGAAGGTGCCTGTAGAAATCAGTTCTAAATGAGGACAGTATCGTATTCATAGATATATACTACATCGGATAGAGGGCTGTAATATAATGTCTTTAGCTTACTGAATAATGCATTCAATATCGGTATATATTATATCTATATTAATATTATAAAGATGATAGATTTGTATTTATCGAATAAATATAAAAACTACTCGACCGATTTGAAAAATTCTTTCAGCAGTAGAATCCTACATTATCCCTGATGAACATAGGCTATATAATATTATCAAATAATATGATTTTTATTTCATTTTTGTTAACGACTCGTCCGATGCCGTGGTGGCTGCTAGTATATATCTAATCTAGAGGCTATGCCCGTGGGATGCCGAGTTAGAATATCACCCCCTCATCTCTACCCGTGGGTGTCATAAGATACGACTAAGAATAAAATACCAGAAAGTGGACAGCAGCGCCTTACGTGGAACTGCTATCTTACACTGCTATACCCAAAACACCCAAGCTTGGAGATTATGACAAACCCCCTTTAATGGGGAAGGCTGTGTTCAGCAGTGGAACTGGACAATCTGGTTTATACAGGCTTTGGTTTTTGGATGGCCACCTTCTGATTCCCACCCTCCTTGGGAACCCTGACCACAATGTACACATTCCTGTAACATAACGTTTATTTATAATAGTCTTCTTCAACGAATTTGTATGTTCTGTATCATTAGTGAAAAACGTTATAACATAAGTGCCCTAAATAGAAAACATCAACACAAAAGGTTGTAACAGAGAAGTACCAGAGAAAGTGATATCTAACGTCAAACAAAAAATAATCCAAAAACTACATGAAATTATAAAGCGTGTTTTTGATAAAAATTATGCATGGATCAGAAAATGCGATACTATCACTGAATAAAATATTTAATTACGCCTTCCAACTAGAAGGCGTTAAACGAGGTTAGTGAAGGCGAATGTTTCTTTTCGTCTTCATTTAAGGTGTATTTTGTGGTCTTTCTTAAATATTGACTTTTCGATGAGGCTGATTAAGTCGTACGTTATAGTGATAATCACCGTATATAAACCGCCGTAAAAGTAAGGTATATTTTATGGTAAATACTGCAATTATTATCGTATAACAAGTTCAATTCTGAAAATACTTTACGGATGGCGTTCTTGACGGTTGTGTTTATTATAAAACATGGTACATTTTTATTGATTGGTGAAAATCATCTTAAGAGTTGTGAATTCATCTTACGTATTTACAATTCAACGGTAAAAGGTCAAATTTGATTTAAGCCTTTAAGTCGTTTTTCTCAGTGTAGGTAGTGTAATAGGGGGATGGTATTCTAGCCCGGCACCCCACAGGGTATCTGATTTAATACTTTTGTATATTTAAAATCGGTCCTATAGGGAGTTCATGAAATTCCTTTTTTATTTATGGAAACCAGATGATTATTTCGGGACGTTGACACTCATATCTGATTTTTTGAGTGTTTCAAACAAAACAATCATGGGAAACTCTTAGACATTTTCAATCAGGTGAAGTTATGGCGAAATGGTTTATCCTAAAATGAGACAAGTGTTATCTAGACAATAGTAATGCTAGCATTCCATAATCAGTGCATTTAAACTCGTAGGTATTAATCTCAACCTGTCGTCAGCAAGAAACAAATAGCTCTTCCTCCATTCCAATCGTGCTCAGGTCAATTCTTCATCAACGATTGACAGCTGATGTTTCAATACGCGGAGATATTAATGATCTATCAGCGCTGGTAATGTACAGCGTTAAAATATTTTATAGCTTCACAGTGATTTAATTGTTTTGGTTGGCAAAACCCAGGGAAGATTAATAGTTTTGATATGATCCTGCGATGCAAATCAAGAGTAGAGATAGGTATCTTTTATTACAGGTAACAATTGTTCGATGCGAGGTGTTATCAAAATGTGGGCACTTTGGCTCAACGAATAAGTATAGCAATTCAACGGGGCAATGCTGCAAGCATGCTGGGCACGCTGCCAACTGGTAGTGGGTTGGAGCATTTGGACTGCCTGTAAGTCTGCAATGACTTATAGGTTAGTAGGCTTTTAGTGTAGTAGCTGTATTGTTGTATATAGTTCGTAGTACTTTGTTAAAAAGGCATACCGCGGGTAAAAAAAAGTAACAATGGCAAGTTAACTTTTCATTACGTTATAACAATGTATGTATATCTTCTTCACTTTGCCTATAGTAAAATTACCTTCAAGATACTTTTCTTATACATAAGCAAACCAAATTCAAAGTTGAGGCATGTATTTCATTGTAGTATTATTTTTACGATAGAGCAACAAATAGAACCAGTTTCTTGTATTTCATAATCGGTACTTTAAAAACATCTTGTTAAATATATGTTTTGATGTAAGGCTCTCTCATTGCTCACTGCAGTGTCACATAGTCTGTTGTAGCATTGTAGCACACAGACTATGTGACATTGGATAAGCACTAGGAACTGTGTTTAGCCATGAAGGGTAATGTAGCAAGTGACATTGTCGAACCAATAAGGCGTACGAAGTAATGTCGATTATCGAAGAATGTCGAGCACAATACAATGTTCCGCAAAATGATACTGTATTGGGAAGGACACCGATAATCAGACAGGCAACTTGTCCGACCCAGGAAATCATGTCACAAAAAAATATATGGTAGCTAGGTATATATGTAAATTTTAAAAACAATAATTTATAAAACTATTCCAAGTCTGTTATCTTCACACACACCTATCGAGGTACAAAGTTGTACATACATAACTGGCTACTCAATATTCCGAACGGTGAATGAGGTAAACTCACTTGACAATGTAGTGAGTACTTAACAATCGGTCTCAATTACGAAACGAAATAAGCATACAAGAGTCGTACTTACTATTTTTACAGATGCCCGTGCTGTGAGAAAGTGGGTAGAAGGCACTTCCTTATTAGTCCAAAATAATTATAAGTCTATATTTTACAGTAAATAGAAGTGCAGTCTGCATCCCGCAGAGCTTGAACACCAAAATCTTCAACCAGTGTGTGTTGCCAGTGATGACATATGACACTAAAACGTCGTCTATAACTGTGGCCTTTTATGAAAGTAGATCGCTTTTCTTGAGTCACTCTAATATGACGACTGTAAGAAGAATTAAGAATGTTTGTCTGACTAACTACCTCTACCTACCCTCATTTGGAAAAATCTATCGCCAAGCATTCAAGATCTAAATGTACCACTGCGATGATGAGATGAATTGTGATTAATGACGAGCCTATTAGCCATAAATAGCTACTAAATATTGTGTATTTGTCTCTCAAGAATAGCCACCGAACACACAGTAAGTACTTGGTGACAGATTTTCTACTTGAGGGTGGTAGCTAGCCAGGCGGGCATTCGCAAAATGCCTTACCACCATGCTATAACGACTGCGATCGTTAGACAACAATCGGGCCCGACGGCTTTACGTGCCCTCGGCACAAGCAACGGAAGCGCTCAGTGGTAATGTCACTAGCGGTCACCCATCCAAGTCATGATCGCAGCGGGCGTGATCGGTTAAGAACGGCTAAGAAAACTTCGTACGAGCGCTTCAAAACAATTAATAACATGGTGTACGAAACATTATTCGTGCCAGATGTTCATACATATTATGTTACCAACATAAGAATTATACGTCCAAAGTTGATGTCAAACATAATAACTTCACAGTTAAAGTAACTAAAGTTGATTAACACCACTGAATACCGTCTCCATTTTTTCTACTTCGAAACACATACAAGAATATGGTGTGCTTGTTCATAGGGTAAACACAACAACTGTCGATGCTAATCAAACAAGAAAACTCCATGTGTGTCCAACCGTCTAAGCAATCGTTACGGTGGTCCAACAATTGTCCAGACCACCTCATTGTCCAGATGTTTGCTGTCTTTTGTTTAAGCAACTTTCACAATTAACTGGTATGCGCGAAACGTAAAGCTGTAGTGTTGTCTCCTCGAGTTGAGTTGCCGTTGAGGAGGAATCTTTCGAAACTATTATTATACTACAAAATTACAAATTTACGATAAGAATAAATTAAGTAATGTGCGGGAAAAAAAAACCTATCACATATTTGTAATTTTGTAATTTAATCCGCATAGCAGGCGCTATTGCAAACATAATAATATTTAAAAGAAAATTATTATACTATTTGAGATGTTGGTAAAATTAAATGAAGCAGTGACAACCCGCAATGGTGAACAGCGCTTTGTGAGGGAAAAGAGCAGTAGCATTTTTGAAGCACTCGTAGCGACGTTTGCTTAGCCGTTCTGAACCGATCAGCAAAGTAAGCAACGTCCGCCGCGGTCATGACTTGAAAGGATGACCGCTAGTGACAGACTAATGAGCGCTTCCGTGCTTCGGAGGGCGCGTTAAGCCGTCGGCCCGGTTGTTGTCTTAGGATGGTAGTCGTTATATGGCATTTTGCGAATGCCCGTGTTCCGGTAGCGTGAGAGCCATTATTTTCTAGGTTAGTTTGAACAACATCTTCGACCACATCAATACTTAAAACAAGAAATGTTCGCCAAAACAATTGAAAAGTTATAATTATCACCTCAGAATAAATACCGCAATGGACGCTATAAATATTATTGCTGCTTGAAACATAAATAAGTATCAAATATTTTGAGTGTCTTTCGTTTAATTCTCTGTTAAGCGTTAACCGATTTGTTGTCTTAGCACTTTGCTTTTGTTTTAACAATTTATGAAGTTGAAAGGAAAAGTTAAAATGTACATTGAGTTTCTAAACCTAAGTTAAATTTTAATTATGTATAGAATTATTGCTCCAGGGGGTGTCGGGCTAGAATGTCATCCGTTATTGCTAACTGTGGTTGTTATAAGAGTTGACTAAAGGTAAAATACCTGAAGGTGGCAGCAGCGCCTTCTGAGGATATGAGGTTTTCGCTCGTAGCGAAAACCTCATATCCTCAGTTTACTAAGCTGTTCTCAACCGATCAGGAAAGTTAAGCAAAGTCGCCCGCGGTCATGAGTTGGATGGGTGACCGCTAGTGACATTACCACTGAGCGCTTCCGTGCTTCGGGCACGTTAAGCCGTCGGTCGAGGTTGTCATCTTAGGATGGCAGTCGTTATAGCATGGTGGTAGGGCATATTGCGAATGCCCGCCTGGCTAGCTACCACCCTCAAGTAGAAAATCTGTCGCCAAGAACCTAACGGTGTGTTCCGGCAGCTGTCCTTGAGAGCCAGTAATTCTAGGTAAGCTTGAACAAACTTTGACCACATCATCACTTACTATCAGGTGAGATAGTGATCAAAGGCTAACCTGTCAGGAATAAAAAATAGACAAATAATACTGACCAAGTCATGTAAAGTAATCACATTAGATTTAACGACTGAGCTTTACGGAAAAGCTTGTGTAGTTAGTCCCAAATTTATGGTATGGTAATGACATCAACTGACAGATTAAAATGCTGCTCATAACATTATTATTCAACCTTTTAAGTATTTACATAATAGTGTGAAATAAATATAGATTTGACTAGATTTTACCTCTGCCTTCGCCCGCATGGTTTTTTTTATACTATCGAGATGGAACATGTACTTATCCCATCTGGCGTTAAGTAACCTTTGCCAATACCAGATGCAGTTCTTCACAAGTGGCGAACTGCACTGCGCTCGTCACCTTGACACATATAGTTGTTAAGTATCATGTGTCTGCAATTTTTGGTGTTTAGTTAGAATTTAGAAAGTCTGGATTAACAGTACCTACCGTAATTGCAAATCATTTGAATGAATCCAGTAGGTACCTATGAATATGTTAACACAATTTTATCACTGAACCTTCAGCGGTGGAGATAAGGTAACAAAATGGCACCGACATAAATAAATTCAATATACACAAACAGACAAAAATCACCAGTATCATTAATATCCAAAGTACGAATTTTCATAGTTACGCGTTTTTACATCACCGTGGAACTTAACCTTTTTTCCATACATTTTTAGCAGCGCTCCTAACGGAAACATGTATGAACTAAACACATGCATGACAGTAAACGTGAATATTTCTTTTAAACTACCAAGATTCGCTAGTTTTAAATTGGTTGAAAATAATTGTTTTCTTATGATTAGTAGCTTACTAATTGATTATTGAAAAACCAGGCCAAAGGTTAAGCAACTGTAATACAACAACACAGTTTACAACGTAAGCATTACCTCCTAAACATAAATAGGATACTTTTATACACGTTATGCATATCCGAGCATATGCATATCCATTTATGAAGCGCTCGTAGCGAAGTTTGCTTAGCTGTTCTTTACCGATCATGGCTTCTATAGCGAGATAGGGCATTTTGCGAATGCCCGCCTGGCTAGCAACCACTCTCAAGTAGAACATCTGTCGCCAAGCCCCTAAGGATGTGTTCCGGCAGCTGTCCTTGAGAGCCAGAAATTCTAGGTTAGCCTGAACACCATATTCGATCACATTATTACTTACTATTAGGTGAGTTAGTGGACAAAGGTTAACCTATAAGGCATAAAGAAAAGCTAAAAATATCACGTTTAAAATTTTAACTTGTTGGGCGGGCTTGCACTGATGGCCAAAAAATTTTACCAGAATACAATGTGGCCTCAAAAGTACCTATATAAGTAATTAATTGCAGTTTAGGTTGTGGCCGCTTGAGTCCGGCCACATCATAATAATAAAGAATCCAGATAAAGTACAACTTTATTATACTAGTTGAAAAGAAAAAAAAGGCTGCAATGCTAACATTTTTTTACCTATTCAACTCTCTGCTGCAATGACATACGAGAAGTCATTAGTTAGTAAAGTCTACAAAGTATAGTACTTATAGTCACTGTTGCGAATTTTCTTCTGAGGGCTTATTTTTAAACAAACTACCATATTAAGAATACCATGTCAGGTGCAGTAAACTAAATGGACCATTCACAAAAATCTAACACATTTATTATCATTGTAAATCTTAAAAAAAAAAAACAATCATGAGATCAGCTGGCATCACAAAACTCTTCCACTTGTGGGTCAAAAATAAATAAACGAGTCAACAGGCACTCAACATCAATTTTCAAATGCAGCCACAGAATCAGTAATAGTTTAGAGGTCAGGAACCATTGTCGGACCGCCGTAAAAAATGTGGAAACCACATGACCAGTATAAGATGATACCAGTACTACAGAACTTAAAACAGTAAGGATACGTTTGCGAAATTCGTTCGATGCTGTTTCCACAAACACATTATAATATACGACACTCTCACTATGATAGTCAAGCAGCCCATTTTATTTACTCGTATTTAAGAATTAGCTTATTCGATAAGATCTTTAAACAAAATAAGGTTCTCTTTCCCATTTCAGGTATGGGCATTAAAGAAACTGGAGCGTCTTTGACCACATATTTCGTTACTACTATGTATGTTATTAGAAGAATTTATTGAAGAGTTTATTAATTTCATACAATCAGCCTTGCATTGAGATAATTTTACACAGTATTGCGTTAGTTTACAAAATAGATAAAAATTAGGTATAACGCAGTTTCGTAAAGCATCGTGTTGATGCCGCTGCTAGTCAGACATCTCACTTCCTTACCAAAGACTGTCCTTAACAGTAGAGTTCAAGGAGCGCTTTCTTTACAAACGTAGTTTCGTCATATTTTTAATACCTAGTGTTCAGACGGCGAAACTTTGCGTGTGTGTCCTTGACCCTAATATCTATGCTTCTGGTTTTTTAGATTTCCGTAAAATTAAGTATTTTCAAAAATAATTCAAAAAATCGTTGTGTAAGGGAATTGATATTTTTACATGTAGGGATAAAATAAGTAATACCAATAAACTGGATAATTAGAAGCAAAGATATTAAACTCCGCAATATGTATACAACATTTCATAGAGTTTTAACACTCACACACTACGTTTGTATGGAAAGCGATACTTGAACTCTAATCTTAATGAGCAAGTGAGATGTTATGATTAGCGGCACCATCTTTGATTCATTACTTTATTAAACCGGGCTACAACACAAGTTTTAATTATTATAAACATAAGAAAAACATATATTAAGATAATTTGTACACAAAATATTCAGCAGTTGGTGACGGCTGCCGTCTAAAATTACTGCATCGTTGGATAGGAGGCGTAAAGCGTTGCTGGTTAATCTAAAGTACTTGTACTTAAGTAAAGATTTTGGTATCCGGGCTAGATATTTATCGGGTTGTACTAATATTCGATAACAGTCTGGGGTCTATGGAGCTGTATCAGATAGATGTCAATGAGCTCGTTCCCTATTACATTATACCTAAACTTATTTGGTCATAGGTAGTTTAGACTTGGCCTACTAATGCGAGTATATAAATTAATGCTTTTCGATATAACGATAGGTTTTGTTATACGAAAACATTACTAACCGTTTTTGAACAAAGTCCTTACTGTTTTTGATTTATATCACCTGTTACCCACTTGAGAACAGCCTTCTAATTCAATTAATTGTTTGAGAATTCAAGATGGGCAAATATGTTTTCATCGCTTGTTATAAACTAGACAACGAGGGTCGTTATTCTAAAGTTTATAGAGGAATTTGCTATCAATAACAAAGAAGGCAAAATACGGATGCTGTAACTTTTATACCTATATCTGTGTATGAGGGTGAGGATGGGTGTGTGTAGGAGTGTGTGAGGGTGAGAGTGGGTGTTATTCTGTTTCATGGCACCACCATCACCGGAAGGTGGGCAGCATCACCTTCTGTGAAACTGATATCTTAAACTGCGATTCCAAGACTTAAGAAGAAGAAGCCAAGCCAAGGATTATGGCAAAAACCCAAATTTAGATGTATATTTGAAGTGAGTGTGGAGTAAGTAAGGGCAAGGCTCAGTGTGTGTGAGTGTCAATCTATCTCGTAGCAGCTCACCATTCGAGCGGCTGAACCAATTAGATGGTGTTTTTGTATTCAATAGTGTGTGTACTGTGTGGTATGAGGGAGACCACACGGATGTGAGCAGAACCAATTTAGATGTTTTTATATTTAAAAGCGTGTGTGGAAGGCTGTGAGTGTGTTATAGCATCGCGCAATTTTGGAAAAGGCCTGAAGATATTAATGGATAACAAAAATTTTTATTTCAGATTTGAATTTAAATGTTCGTTAGGACAAAACAAATCGTAGGTTTGATATTGTTTTAATTTAATAATCAGTATTACATTTACACAAAAGTGAAATCAAGTCCGTATTATGTCCGTCCGATCAATGCCCGCCTGGCAAATTATATCTATCTATCTATTTATCTAGAAATAGATAGATATAACTCTTTATTGAAACACCACATACATATATATGATGACTTTAAATTAAAATAATGTTACAATTGAGTAGCTGCTACCCTCAAGATGAAAACCTGTCAATTGGCATCGGCGATAATGATAACAATAGAATTTCATTCATACATAGGCCATAGTGGTCCAGGACGATGCCAACTTATTAAAGGTGAACTTGTCAAAGGCAACTATAGCAACTAAAAATAATAGTCAGGCCCCTCAATCGAAGCTCAAATCTTTCCACTAAATGTGTTTGTGTCATTCTTAATTTTGTCTGAAGAAACGTATTCTATCGACCCCACATATACGTAGGATACGACTAGTAATATCATATTTGATTTATACTTTTGACCATTAAACATGCCAAGCCAACTAAAGAGCGACTTTGTCTCTTCTTCGACTAAAGATACGATTTGTCTCTATAGTTGACTAACAGATTACAATATAAACAACAAAAGGTGCTTGTTATACTGGCGTAGTGAAATTTTAAAACGGATGTCAGAGGTTAAGCATTATCTTATGTTAATGTTCAGACAGTGTAAATCAATTATGTGGCTGACCCGAGGAGGTCGCGGTTCAGTTCCCGGCTCGGCTTTTACTATAGATTAGGTAATGGTGCTGTTGGATTGTATTGTTGTTTTACGTTTATTGTAATGGATGAAGTAATTTGATATTACATGTGAATTATGTGATGGTGTTTTGTGTGGAATCTTGCTGAATATACAACAGCTGAGCTCATGGGATAGCTTGGTTTACATGCGGAAGGCCTATTACAATATATCGTATGAAAAACACTTTGTTTTAATATTGTTATGTTTGCAATAACGCCTGCTATGCAGATTATATTACAAAATTACAAATATACCCAAGCCGGGGTATATTATATATATTACCTAGGGCTTTATAACTTGAGCTACAAAAGAACCGGCTGAATATAGTTTTATAGATGATACTTAAACATATCAACCTACAGTAGAAAATTAAAAATGTTAAAAGTTTATGCGCTGGCGTTATCGTGGATTTGTAAGACATACCAAAATATGTATATAATTAACAGTTAAATAATGTATATAATTAAATATGATAATATTATAAATACATGGGTCTACGAGCCCTGGACGTGATGAACAAATTAGCTTGTGATGTAATATGTCCTTCCTGTAACCGGGATTATAGCTGATATAGACGCTGTGTACATATTATAATTGAAAGATCTTTTTCTTTAACTTATTAAAGTTGTTTATTATTTAAAGGATCATTGGATGTAGGTAATATATTTTTATTGTTTCTTGTATGCATATCTACTTTGTGTCAGATATCAGTGAAAATATCGTCAGTGTGTGTCAGTGTGGTCATAAAATGTTTTGATACTTGAGCATTTTGACTCATCAATTTTAGTTAAAGATCGTTAAACAAATATGTACTCACCTATTTGTTTAACGATCTTTAACTTATGCATGTTAGCTTCTTTATTCGTTAACTTAATATAATATAGCTAAACGTCTGTTCTCGCTGAACGCCAAGTCAAAAGTGAGCGGCACTTTTAGCATCAACGACTCATTCCCTGTGCAGATATTACGTGATTATGTTATCATAGAGAAAGACTATCGGAAGCAAATCGTTGACGCTAGTGGTAGTTTCTAACCAAATCCATTCTTTTAAGTTTTCTCTACGTCCCTAAGTGCCAGGTAGATGGCGGTAGTGCCGTTTTTCTCTGGCATATTAATTATTGCTATAGGTAGCGACAACATGCATTCAATATTTGTTTCAAATATTTTTGTATTTTAAACAATAAAGTTAATAAAGAAAATAATTAATACTTTCTTAACAAACCTGCAACGTTTAATGTTTCAATATTTTTGAAACTACAATTTCAAGCTAAGTATACACTACAACGTACGAAATGGATTGGTCAAGTTCAAAATAAATGCTTTTAATTTCGTCTACCTACATAATAACATAGTAACAACTGTTCGCCAACAGGAAATTACAAGAAGTATGTTATTATCTCGCATTATTGACACCTACAGCCGTGAAATTAGTTATTATCTTTTGTTTAGAACGGATCGGAGAAAAAATATTTTATACCGTTACTTTTTAGCACTAGGCATTGAGATCGTCGTGCGTCGGACCTTGTTGAAAGGAACGACGGGTAAAAAAACTACGCCCTTATTACGAGTACTGTAGGATACACGTAGTAAGGACATTTCGTATGGAGTGCCGAGCTAGAAGTCGCACCCTCCATCTCTTACTGTGGCTCTCGTAAGAGGCGACGCCGACGGAAATACTTGTATACCAGAAGGTGTGCAGTAACGCCTGCTGAAGAAATATCATCTTACACTGTGATACCTAGGACGCCTGCCAAGCGTGGAGGTTATGGCAACCAATCGGGGAAGGGCTTCGTTCGACGGTTGATGTAATGGCCGTTGATGACGATTAAACAATCGTCATCATCATACACAAAGTTCACTTTATAAATGTTGAAAAGAAAATGTTGAAAAATTTAAATTGTAATTACCCGTCTATATAGCAGCCGCCATTATTTCACATGACATTTATTCCACCAAAGAGCCGCCAAACAAGACTTGACAACAACTGAAAAGTGAAAAGCTGAGGTAAATAATATGACGAGGTGGTAATACCATTGTTATATATCTACAATCGGGCTATCAAGCATAATGGCGGCTGAAAATCTGCAGAATAATAGACAAGGTGACATATCTCCCATCTAGACTAATCCGTCTTGTTCCCACCCTTTTTCATGAACACAAAGTCAGTGTCTGTCAGTGTCAGTGTCAAGTGTCTAGCAAGCAGGAGGCAGCGTTGAGGCTCTGCTCTCACAACCTAGATCACTTTGGTAGAACAGCCCGACTTCAATTCAGTGGAATCTGTCGCACATAGAAGATCTTTAACCATCCTCAAATTATTTCCACTCTCTATAGTAACATCCGCAGATGTCCAACAAGTGCACCGGCTCAGTAGTCCTTGAAGGTTTTAATACAAATTAATACAAATGTAGATCCAAAGGACGGTAGCTGATGTAGCGACAGAAGTGATAAGGCACTAAAACTAAACACGATTGTAAACACAATCTTTCTTTACAATCTAATATAGTATTGTATAAAGTGGCAAGTCATCTCGACTAGCATTGCAAGAGCGGTAGTCATTGTTAATTAATTGGTTGCCTTTTTAGTGATTTTTCTACCTACGGGTGAAGAAATCAGTGTATTGGGATGTTTTCAAAAAGAAGTTATCAATAGCAATTTGTCATCTGGTGCTTTGATTGAAAGTGGAAATGGAATTATGCTAAATAAATCGGGGGGTGCCGGGCTAGACTGTCAAGTGGTTACGAAGGTTGCGATCTCCAAGACGCCTGCTAAGCGTAAGGATTATGGCAAACCCCCCCATATTCAAGGAGGCTGTTTTCAGCAGTGGACAATCCGGCTGATACCTACAGTAAATCCAGGGTAAGCGGGTTTGATACCCGCTCAAGATGAATATGTTGTAGGATAAAAATTGTAAATAAAATAAAATTGTATATAAGTATTACTTTTACAAGCTCAACACTTACTAGTCAACACTATCTTGAGAAACAATCTGATATATGACCTTCTGCCTTTCACATAATTAGACAGAGAGGAATTCTAGTTAAAGTTATGACAGGCCTCAGTCTGACGACCAACCGGCTAGATCACGAGAACGGTGATATATTAAAATACAGACACATAGAACAAAAAGGTCAAGTTTTAGATACAAAAATGTTCTAACGCTTTGAAAAGAATAACGGAAAAGTTCTAACATTGTATTTAAGGGGAAGTTCTTATTCGCTTAGCCGCCTGCTACTCCCCTTCAAGGCGAATGCTGAACACTATGGCGGGAAATTCGTAGTTTTATTTTGGTTTTGTTCCTAGATCGTCTAATATCACGTAAAACACGAGATTCGGAGAAGAGTTTTCACAAATCTAGTAGTTATTATTTACACTTATACGTAATAATAAATATTTTTGACAGTTATAGGAGTAAATGGAATAATATGCATTGGTGTCCAATAACTATTAAAGATAATACGATCATGATTTTAAACTCGCGAATACCATGATCTTGGAGAATGGTTATGTAACCTAGCCAAAACAGTGATATAACTGATACAATTTTCCACTTTCCGCCATAGGCGTTACTTTCCACCGTAAAACGGTTAAACAATAGGAACGCATGAATAAATTTGAGCTATTACTCACTCACCACGATAGCTTAATTGGCAAAACATGTCCCGGCTACAGGGATGGACGGTTGGGAGCTCGAATCCCAGTTTTGGGTAATTTTTTTTCCTTTCGTTGTAAATTTGTACAAATAATAACGGAGAAAGCTGAAATAATAACATTAAGCTTGTCATCATTGGTTAAGGATACAAAAAATAATTGGGTTATAATTTAACATAAACAACTTTCCATTTGCTGCAAGCCCGTAAATATAATAACCGCCCTGTTTTTGCTACTAAGACTTACCAACCCTCAAGATAGGTGGTCAAGATATATAACAATAGTTTAAAAATGATGAAATCATTATTTTTACGTGATTTTGTTAATAAATCCTTTGGTTTTTTAAAGACGTCAATAACTTAACATAACCCTTTGTTTGTCACAACAAATTATAGTGTTTGTAATTACTTTATATATTCCATTTTTGTACAAATCATCTCTAGAGATACCTTATTGTGACGTAAATTGAAAATTGTCTCGAAAACTGCTAAAGAAAATTATTTGGAACCTTATAAGAAAGCAAGTTATGGCTCTAATTATTAACATTTTGTATTGTTTACTTCGATTTATTCTCATCGCATCGATATGAAAAGTATTTATTGTCTCTAACATTCGCGCATTTCGGATAAGGAAATTGACGAATCCGCCATGTTGCAGCGCACGCTAATAGGAACCTTAATCCAGAAGTAGTTTGTGTGATTTTCGAAGTCAACGGCAATGAGCTGCTAATTTTGCTATTGTTTTTAGATAGAAATTTTCCAAAGTATTTAAACTCCTATACTACTGAAAATTTTGTGTCCTATTCAGAAAACCTAAATACAAATGTCTGAACTAAAAATTATATTGAAATCCCGACGCAATAGATATAGATATAATAGCTGCTGCTCTAAGGAATAACCGAAGATAACCCACAGTTGCCTTAGTGTGGTTAGGAAGAAACTCATAATCTGATTTTTATCTTTGCTACCTTTGCTATGCTTTATTATTCATATTTATTTATGCAACGTCGTAACATGCCTTTATTTCATCTGAGGTTATCGTACCGATTACAATGTCATCTTTTGTTTGAGAAGCTTTTTTGATGGATCGCCAGAATCAGGCTTGTTATTTTTAACCTTAAAGCTTTATGGGAACGTCCTTAAAGGATAAAATTTAGGTTTAAAATGTTCATCCTAAAATGGTTAATAACTGGGGTTAGTTTTTCTTATAGATAACTAGTAGCTCAAGCTAATATGGTATTACCGCAGTTTATGATCCATTATAGGTCTATATTTAAATATAATCTAACAACTTACTGCCAAGTATTACTTGGCACTGCCTTCATTAAGGGCCAATTTCACTTCACTTAACAAGGGATCACTAATACTACAGAATAAAAAAAACAGCCAAGTGCGAGTGGGACTCGCGCAGGAAGGGTTCCTTACCTAATCTTGCAAGTTACAGACACTTTTCGCAGTGTCCGATTGAGCTAGGTAGGCATGGCGAAAACCTATTTAATGGTATGGGAGCCCCCTTCATTATTTATTTTATTTTAACTAATTTTATTTAAAGAAAACATAAAACTAAATATTCTGTGAATAGTTAAAGCGTCTACCTGTCACTGTTATTAGTATCGAGCAAGACTGTAAAAAAATCAAGTTTGTTGTATGGGAGCCCCCCTTAAATATTTATTTTATTTTATTTTTAGTATTTGTTGTTATAGCGGCAATAGAAATACATAATTTGTGAAAATTTCTACTGTGTAGCTATCACCGTTCTTGAGATACAGCCTGGTGACAGACGGACGGAGGGCGAAGTCTCAGTTATAGGGTCCCGTTTTTACCCTTTGGGTACGGGAAAAAGGACTCAAAGCCATTCCAATAAATAAACGAGTCTCGATACGACGCACCTCTGCCTATAAAAGATGCACTTTTGCGTCCATCAGAGAGATATTGACATGAGACATACAATGTTGTCTTAGGTTTTCGCGATTATTACACATAGTAATTAAACAACTTCAAACGGTTTAAATCAAAGTAGTCACCCCGTGACCACGATCACTGCAAAGTGTTTGAAACGTCGGGATAAAAATAATTATAAATATACGCGATTTAAACCGTTTAAAGTTGTTTAATTACTATATGAGACATACAGTTATTAAATTCCATGTGCCTGTAATTTCATGATTACTTACTGGCTCTCAAGGACTGTTAACGGAACACACTGATAGGTGCCTGGCGACAAATTTTCTACTTGAGAGATAGCTAGCCAGGCGAGCATTCACAAAATGTCCTTCAATCATGCGGTGCAGCTTATACCGGCGGGGATCGAACCATGTACTGCGGAACGGCAGTCTATAGCTATTATCGCTTGGATATCACTGATTCAGAAAACTTAGTACATAAACGTACATAACTTAACTCTTAAGATTCGAACCCAGCCTAATATGTATATTATATAAATATACCAATTGAAGTGTATACTACATGAAGTGTATACGACAGAACTTGGTAAAAAAAAAAGATTAAATCTCGAAAAACTACTTCAAACGAGTACATCATCGTATGAACACTCGTTAAGGTCATCACATGTTTCACGCTTTGTATTATTTTAAACAAATAATTTGAGGATCCTCTTTAGCTACAGTATGGTGTAATTTAAAGACTCAAACGATTCTCAATTTGTTGATATAGCGATTTCACTAAGAAAACTATCGCGAGTTTTGTCCATTATAAATAAATATGTACCCGGCTGGGACTCGCGTTATATGTACCGTGAATCCCAGACGAAGGGCTACAATATAGCCCGAAACTGGTCAGAATCTATCCGGTAAATATAATGCGAGTCCCAGCCGGGTACCTATTTATTGATATAGCGATGTTTGATTTCACACTCTCGCTACGGTATTTACATTTGTGGTCCAAATTATAAGCGAAAGTATGTTTCCAAAAATTTGTCTATGAATGAAATTAGCCAAACAGTGATATTAAAAGTTTTCTGGGTTTGTTTTATGTAGGTGATCAATTTGAGTAGTCAAAATTATAATTATTAATAATTTTTTGCTGAAAATCCATTACAAAGCTCACTATATAAATAATGGATTTAAATGACACGTTCAGCTATAAAGATATAGAGTAGAACGAAGCGGGAAATAAATATAGAAAAATATTATACTGAGGCCGGTATATGTTGCTGCGACTGCTGTTTTATCTAGTAGACAAAATTATAGGTAAAACAGCAATTAAGCAATAAAATTATTTTTTAATATTGCATGTATCACGATACCAAGGTTGATGGTTCTTGTAACAGAACATTATCATATTCGTATTCTTAATTTCAACCCCTTACCCGCCTGAGTTTTATTTTTTTCCGGACCGGACAGCCACGTGATCTCGGTGATTTTATTGCGGGATGTTTGATTTCAAAAGGTGAAACTTTTGACATATTTTCATAACGATTCCGCTCCTTTAAAACTTAATAAAAAAAATGGTCTATACAAGCTAAACCGGAGTACAAGTAAATCAAAATGTGCTTGTGGATACACATTAGATGCAGCATGTATATAAAATGTAAAATATTATATACTTGTTATTTCACTAACTCGATTCCTGACTTTTAAGCTAACCTAGAACTACTACTGACTGTCAAGGACAGCTGTAAGAACACACCGTTAGGTGGTGACAGATTTCCTTTTTGGTATTTAGCCAGGCGTGAATTCGTAAAACATCCAACCAACTAGATGATATTTGCAACATGATAACTTAAAGAACTAAAAAAGTAATTTGTTTTGAGATTGATTTATATATGATTTAGATTTACAAATTATGTTTGCACCTATTCGCTACTCCGAATTTATCGCTTCCGACTCACACCTTGTACAGTATTTATCATACACTAGTGTCAAGTAGTTTTGCGCGTGATGACAGTCATTTCATATTAAGAATTTGAAGCGCTCGTAGCGAAGTTTACTTAGCTGTTCTCAACCAATCAGCAAAGTTAAGCAACGTCGCGCGCGGTCATGAGTTGGATGGGTGACCGCTAGTGATATTACTACTGAGAGTTTCCGTGCTTCGGAGGGCACGTTAAGCCATCGGTCCCGGTTGTTGTCTTAGGATGGCAGTCGTTATAGCATGGTGGTAGGGCATTTTGCGAATGTCCGCCTGGCTAGCTACCACCCTCAAGTAGAAAATCTGTCGCCAAGCACCTAACGGTGTGTTCCGGCAGCTGTCCTTGAGAGCCAGTACTTCTAGGTTAGCCTGAACAACATCTTCGACCACATCATCACTTACCATCAGGTGAGATAGTGGTCAAAGGGTATCTTATCAAGCATAAAAAAAAAAAAGAATAGTATATTAGATATTATAGGATATAATGCTACGTTGTTGCAAAAGGCTACCACTATGTTCACAATTCCCAAATCGGTTGTTTTAATGTTAATTTCATTTCATCTTTTAATCACTTCACAAATTAAATAATCGCCCGGCTAAGGTTCTTCATATCGATGACAAAATTGACAGATTATTTAAATATGAATTATTGTCTGTAAAGATACGATCTTTTGCGGAAAGATTACTATTTTGAAATTTTTCGAAGTAAGAAGTGTATTTTGTTCTTGATTGTTTTTGACCGACTTCACAAAAAGGAGGAGGTACTCATTCGTCTGTTTTTTTATGTTTGTTAACTCAGAACTTTTGACTGGGTGAACCGATTTTGATGATTCTTTTTTTATTTGAAAGCTGATGCTTGCCGTGTGGTCTTATTTAAATTTTATCAAAATCGGTCTAGCCGTTTTTGTGTTACACTCCAATAACTGAACAATGTTTTCCTATCTTGATGATATTAGTCATAGACAGTGAATGACAATCGATCCCATAAGTAGCAAGGATCACTAATCACAAAAAGGATTAAAAAAAATACCAAAAAATAGAACCGACTTCAACACTCAAATGTGTGAAATAACTTGTCGAAATCGGTACCATGTGCACAATATTGTGATAAAAGGTACTATTTTCTTTTCTTTTCTCGCTTTGATCCTACAGCTTGTACCTTCAATTGACTTGACAGGTGACCAGTGGTTCCGCGCATCAATCATCACAGTAAAACAATCGCTCGGCCGAGGTCAGCCGTTTCATATCGATGACAGATTGTCAGTAAACTATGAATTATTGGATGTAATGTTACGGTGTTTTGGAGAGGTTATACACTGTTTTAACCTTTGTTTTTGCTTCTACTTGTTGCATTGCAATGATTGAGAAGTGGTTTACGAAAGAAACGATTACATCTGGTACTGTGAGTCTTGCTGCTAATAAGGTGGTCATTGGTTTGAATCCTATCGCGAGTTTAACCTGATCATGTTTCAGCATAACGGGCATGATCTGAGAGCTTCATATCCATGTTAACAGAGCTTTACGTGCGTGATCGGATTGCATAACGTTTAAGAAGTTAGTCAATTTCAAGTAGACAATCTGCTCCTATTGGTAAGTTTTGGTAGCCAACCTACAGAACTAGTGCCAGGCTAAGCTTTGTTCATTTTATAATGTATACAACTGGCTCGTTGAATATTAAGCCAAACAATAATTATAATATTTCATTTGGGACAAGGTCCATATCGTTTATTTTATATACATAAAATTAAATAAAATAAAATGTAGGTACAGTACAAAATTAAAGTACAAGATTAGAAATATACGGGAGAAAAATTTAAAGCCATGTACGGGGTAAAAAAAAATCCTCGAAAATTTGTAACGTAATCCGCAGAGCAGACGTTATTTAAAACATAACAATATTTAGAGTGCAATATGTTATGTAAAAATACTTATGATAGTATTAGGTGACAATATGCACCCATCCTATTAGAGTCAACATTTTTATGTCAGCCTGACATCTAATGACAGAATCAAACCCGGATATGAAGGACGGTATTAGTTTTCTATTGATTCCGTTAGACGAATCAACCTAAGCCTCAGTGTTCATCCCAGAAGCACTACAGAAATGCTTTGAGCCCATGTGTTGTCTAAAGATGTTGATCTAGACAACTCGTATGATATCGTCTCTTCTTCGTATAGTCAGTAAACAGGCTAAACGCTTTAGATTAAGCTTATTGTTTGAGTAACCAGAATTTGGTAAATACCTTTTGGATCGCCTTTCAAGAAGCTCCAAATGGATTTAAATCCATTTGGAGAAGAATAGGATAAGCTGATTACAGAAATAAGCACAAGAGATTGCTCAGTGAAAACATAAAAAGATTAGCATAAAACACCCGGTCAAGACATTTTTTGTTTCTAATTGCTGATAGGTAAACCTTTGACTACAATCTCACCTGATGGTAAGTGATGATGTGGTCGAAAGTGTTAACAGGCTTAACCCTTCAATTACTGGCTCTCAAGGACAGCTGCCGGAACGCACCGTTAGGTGCTTGGCGACAGATTTTTTACTTGAGGGCGGTCGCTAACCAGGCGGGCATTCGCAAAATGCCATTCCACCATGCGGTGAAGCTCAAGCCCGCGGCGGGATTTGAACCATGGACCTGATGCGCGGCAGTCCATAGCCAATTTAACTAAGCCTTCACTGATCGAACATATCGTGACACTCATTTGATCCCAACTAGATGTCCCTCAGGAGGTGTGACAACTTAACGATTATACTATAATATACCGCTTATATTATAAGTATTATAGTATTATAAGTGAACATTATACAATTTCTTCCTGTCTTAATCAGATTATCTACATACGAGTAGTCCTATATTATAAATAAAAGTACTTACATAAAGAAAAACTATACAATTCCAATGGGAACTTTATGAAATTGTAGTAGAATTAAAGTTTACGTAAATAGAGAAAACATTTCACAATTTAAATAAAAAAAAACCGTATTGCGCAGCGGCATAGGTCATAAAATTAAGTTACTCGAATTTAATTTTCTTTGTTGAATCATTGTCTACAATGTTTTACAAAGAGACACGTTTTTCTCTCACATATTAATATCGTGTATTTGTAACATGGATATAAAATAAAAGGCATAAAAACATAGCAGCGGATCAGAAGTTGGTCACATAATTTACGTAATTCATAGCATATAATAAATTGTTATTCACAATACATTTTCGGTGACGCTCTCAATAAATGGAAATCCATTCTGATTTTAGAAATGTCTTATTGTCAGAATATCATTGTGATGCTAATAAATTGTCATTAACGTAACTTTCAAAATCAAAATACAACCTTTTAATATTCGAAGGTGAGGTCAAGGCCAGGTAAAATGCTTAGCATTTGAATTTCTATTCAAAAATCATTCATAAATATTTTATAGGTAACGGAATATCTCCATATTTTATAAAACAACATCGCAGACTAGTTCATTAGATAATTTTATTCGTAGGTTATACCAAACAGAAGTGAAATATATTTGGTAATGATTATATAATCAAACGTGAATTTAAGATGGGTGCTCTAATAAATTTACCGGGGTGTACCCCATTTCCTTCCGTGGGTGTCGTAAGAGGCGACTAAGGGAAAATAACAGAAGGTTGGAATCAACAAGACGCCTGCCAAGTGTAGGGCTTAGGGTAAAATCTCCCTATGGGGATAGATTCATAAATAGGGGGTGAATCCATTACCTTCTATCAATCACAGAGGTAGACTGACGTTTTTTTTTTCTTTTTTAGGTCTGATAAAATCAAAGTCTAACATTTTAAACTTAAAATCCAATTAAATCTTACAATTATGTATTTTTTTTTAATAAACAAAAATTATTTAGATTCCCTTTGGAAAACCTAATAAAGGAAAAAAAAATATAAATCTATCCCCATAGGGAGATATTGCCCTAAACCCCACGCTTGACAGGCGTCTTGTTGATTCCCACCTTCTGTTATTATGTGATATATAATTATGAAGTATAGTGGCAGACAAATGCTGAAATTTGATCAGTATCGGACTGCGTAGGAGTAATGAGAGGCAGCGATTGTGATATCGCTATACATTTGGGTAAAAAACGAAAGTATCTTATTCACACAAAACTCGTAACTGTAATCGAAAATGTGACTTATCTTGTCCTAAAAGGTATGCTTCTGCTATTTTATTGTTATATTTTTAACACTTACATAAATAATTAAGAAATTTTCTTTACAAGTGTAATTTAGAGTCATCTTTACAATTTTTTTCTGTCAAGGAAATTTCTCACTGATGCAAAGTACACATGTTTTGCTAAAAACATGTTCAAGTAAAGCCAATTTTTAACATACTTTAAACAACATAAAACTCAATAACACTGTCCATCAATAATAGAATAATTTGAAATAAAAAGCTTGCTTAGTGAGAAAAACTCGGTTTAGAGAGGCTCTACGTCTCTACAGTTCGCACACTCGATTCACATGGTCTAATCATGTGTTCCAGTCATACCACTTTCTATATTTTTTATACGGTCCGGTTGGAGTGCCTCTTCTCTTATAATTTACAACTAGGTTTCCACTGTTGATCTATGACGATATTTTGAATGAGTCTTTATTGATTGAAGTGCTTGATTGAATTTTTTCACTTTGGTTGTCTCTCTCATTTGTTATAAATCTATTTAGGGCGTTAGGGCCTGTTTCAGAATGTTCGAGTAGGTTCCAATTATACTACCCACAACATATTAAATAAATAAAACACTATCTTTTCGTTGCTCAGTCATCGATTTAGCCTGTCCATCGGTTAAAGCTTGAAACGCGCTGCATGTTAACTGTCATTTTTATCATTTAGTTATTTTATGGGTTCGTTAGCAACCAGAAACTTTATTAGGACATTCTGAAACGGTTGACGGTCTGAAATTATTGTTAAAAACAATAACCATAAGTTGATAAAAAAAAAAAAAAACGAAGAGACTGCCTCGTTGGTTCAGTGGCATCGCCGCTTTTCTGCAGGTTTTTTTCGAGGTTCTCCATTTAGCCCCCATTTCGGACATTTGCAAAACCTGTAATTGAATTTCCAGTAATAAGCTGCAGCATATTTTTTGTATGTTGTTGTGACGGAACATGCCCGATCTGCCTATAACAGATACATTTCGTCATCGACGAATTGCACTGTGTCCGTCATACTGAGACGTACAGTTCTTAAGTCTCATGCGCCTGTAATTTTACTGGCTCTCAAGAACTGCTGCCGGAGCACATTGTTGCAATTGTGCAACTGACCTTAACTTCGCTCCCTATTTTATAATAAACATTTATTTGACTAAATATGGGTGCTTAAGCGCCTCTGCTCAAACACCCCTTCGGATATTTAGAGGTGTGTTACAAATGAATGATTTGACGTTTTCTGATGACGACTAACGATGACGACTCCTTGTGTGAAATAAGGGCATGAATAAGATGATGAATTAATATGGATTTTATCAAAAATATGTTTAAACGTTTTATAACTTCAGTCATACACAAACTTGTATATGGGCATTTTCATTTTAAATGGTGCTGGTTTTAAAAACAGCTTTTAAAAATACATTATTCTTTTAGGATTTAAGAACTATGAATTATGGTAAAAAATATTATAATTTATGTGATATATATAAAAGTTCCAAGCAGAAATGTCTATTTTATGTCTTAATTTAATATATTAGTAGTGGATTGGGAAAAAAATGTCTTGTTAGTAACAAAAATCAAATCGCGATAAATATTTAACTGCTGGAAATTAATTGAGAAAATCTTTCCTAATGAGCTTTTATATTTCAACTAATGAAACTCAAAATATAATACTAAATCATTAGATATTATTTTTTATTCAAATTCAACTATTTGGTCAGTATCGTAACATCTTGTCCAAATAAAAGGTTTATCTTTGTAATACATTTTTGATTTGTTAATAAATGAATAATTTATAAATAGAATCTATATTGTTGTTTTTTATCCTTTTTTTATAAAAAAATATTAATATAGGTTAGCTTATATAACTTAAGTTTTTTGAAAGAAATACGGTGAAATATTTTAGGGACAGTCACTAAATCGACATGTGAAGTGACGAAACAGAATTATTAAGAATAGTACTCACTGTTTGGTTAAAATCTTATAATATTTTAGTTCTTCTAATGAGTAAATAAATTTGACATTTATTAAATATAATATACTGAACTAACGATAAATTATGAAAAATATTAACATTCCCACAGTCATGACCGCGTACCTATTGATAAAATAAAATGAGTCGACTTCCAGGACCAGTTAAGATTGTCCGATTAACAATCATAAAAATCTTTCTACTCCAGAAATATATCCCTGTTAAAATATATCACCATTTCGAAAAGCAATTATACCACCTGTAAGTTAAAAAAAATATTATCGATCATTATTTTAAAAAAGTTTCGTCCAAATTCGTTCAGCTGTATTTGCGTGAATAACTATAAAAACATCCAAGCATACAAACTTTGAAAAGCATAATATTAATATGATCTCTAAATAGTTGTTGTTATCATACTTTATAAACTCCGTTAAGGTAAATCGTCATGAATGAGTAATAAGCTTTATAATGTCTGTTTCGTAACATTTTTGTCCATCCTATAGAAACGGTTGCTAACAGGACGTGACGAATGTCGAATTCATTTTAAATATATCTTGAAATACTTGAAAATGTTATTAAAAACTACATAATTCAACTTCTATATTCTTCAGCATGCTTTGAGGTATATATACAGCTCAAGAAGAGATAGAGACAAATTTTATATTCGTTAAAAAACGTTACTAACCACAATATATTTTTCTTGCCCAAAATTTCAGGAACTAAAGAGTTCCGCGCCAACAGGACACCTTGCGTAACAAACTTCAAAAAAGCGTTTCATTCTTTGACATTGTACTTGAATTTGCCATATAAACAAAATTTACTCCATAAATGGGACATCTTAGTAGTAAAAAACGCGTGACTATCCAGACATGTCCTGTAATCGCGAAATCGTGAGACAAGCTTTTTTATATTATAAAATAATTATAGAAAATTATTGATGTAAAATACTTAGTTAAAATGCAGCAATAACTATCTAACAATGAAAATAAATTGTCGCTACCTTTCCCCAGGGTACAAAAAACTTCCGTAAAATCAAATTCAAGGAGGCAAACTGTCATTGGGACAGCATAGTTTTACACATTTTCGAATAATTTTTATTTAAAATAAAATTTAAAATGTAATATTTCAGGGTACAATAAATCAGATTTATACAGAAAAAACAGGTATCTCAAATATCGTCAACTTTTTCATAAAAGAATATGTTTCCAAACATATTTTTCATCGGATTGTTTTTAGGGGACAACCAAAAAACAGCCTGCACCATTTAAAATGAAAGTGCCCATATATTGTTTTTAATTTTTAGTTGAAGGCATCTCTATTTTATACACATATTCGAATTCTGGAAGTTATCATTTAACTGGGCATTATACCTACATATAGCGCACTACATATATATGTCCAGAACTAACATGTAACTTCATAATAGGCTTTGTTTTCAAAGGAAAATATCAAAATTTAATTCATATCCATTACCAAAAATTTAATTATTTAATCAGATAATAAAGCCATAAACAAAAGCTGAAAGTAATTAGATTATTTGAAAATGGAACTCTATGATACAGCCATAGATTAGTTTTTTTCCCATCTTACTGTCAATTGTTTCAACACTGTCATTTTATAAATTGTGTAACGATGGATGTAACTCGTGAAAAACGAAACTCAACAGAGCTCCGCCATGCTTCAAACTGTTTTTGGCGAAGCACTATGAGGACAGTGTTTATAGCTACATTGCAGAATTAAAGCGCGTAAGCGTTCAACAGTATAGTTGGTAAACTTTTCGATAGTTCTTCGTTTGTTTCATAATATTCCTACTCGTAGGAAACGTGATCATGAACTGTTTAGTAAGCTGTGACTTATCATCTGTTGACTTTGTTTCATCTGGCCATGCAAACAAGATAACATCTACAGATATGTTTGAAGCAAACACATTTTAATACATTGATTTACATATTATACGTCTCATAGAAACATAATGATATATTAATTTTATATTTAGCCAAGTTAATAAAAAAATGTTAATTACAGTTAAAATACGGTGCTTGTAAAAAAAAGTTGCTTCGCAACGTAATAAAAAATGTAAGCACGAACTATAATTGATGACAAGATTGACAGGTATCAAAAGCGGTTAAAATATTTATCAATAAAATGCCTGAGCTACAAGAAGAATTGTTACTAATTTCTTGAAAGGCTTCTTCAACCTGAGCTATAAAAGATAGATCAATAACTCATTTTAATTGAATCATTCCAACTAATAGTGCTTTCTATACGTTTGACAGCTCAGTCATTAGAGTTCGATAGAGATACATGATTGAAAAATGTCGATTATAAGATGAAACAAGCAGCGACTACTTCATTTATCGGTGAAATTGGAAAGACGAAGCTACTAATTTGTGTTGCCACTTAACTTAAATTGAAGACTGCTACGTGTTTTTAATGAAAATTTGGATAAGAATATCGAAAATAACGTTTTAGAGATATGCGCATAATTTTATATCATTTATTCATGAAATAACAATGTTACAATATATTTAGGGACGTTTCTCAAAACTTGCGTAAATTTATTTGTGTCTAAGATGTAATAATGCCGTAGCAACAATGGCTTATCATTATTGTATCACATACCAAACATAAGTTTACATAAAAAAAACAGGTTTAATGGCTATACTGTATCAGCCGGATTGTCCACTGCTGAACACAGCCCCATTGTGGTTGCATGGTTTGCCATAATCCCCACCCTTGGCAGGTGTCTAGGGGATCGCAGTTCAAGATATCAGTTCCTCAGAAAGCGCTGATATCCACCTTCTGGTGTGTTACCCTTAGTCGCCTCTTATGACACCCAGTAGAGATGGGGGGGGTGACATTCTAGCCCGACACGTTTTTCTTACAAAATTAGTAAGGAAAACCATTTAATTTTCATTTAATATTTGGAAGTATACTAAATAAAGATATAATTTATTTAGGAAAGAAACAAACTCATGTAAGCTTCTATAATATACTGTTTCAGCCGGAGCATCCCCTATTCTTTTTTTTAATACCCCCTGTATTTGCCATAATGTCCACGCTTGGCAGGCGGCTTGGGGATCGCAGTGTAAGAAGGCAGTTCCTTAGAAGACGCTACTGCCCACCTTCCAGTATTTTTCCCTTAGTAGCCTCTTACGACACCCACGGGATGATAAGGGGAGGTGCAATTCTCCAACCCCACGGGATAAGTACTGTAAAAAAACTATTGAGTGTTTTTACCAATATTAGTGTTAAAAACCTAATATAAAACTGACGAAACAACTATCACAGCAAAAAACAGCTATACAACTGCAATCAAACTAAAATACGAGCTTATTTTAATTTCTTTTGTAACATCCGATCCGCCAAACGACAAGAGTGGTGATCTGATGTTTATCTGTGGACAAATCGGAGTGTGTGTGTTGGTCACTAATACAGGCGCAGGCGCAGCGCGCGGTGAGAACCCAATGCACCTGTACGGCTCTACCGGTTAGGATGCCGGTTATAGAGATGGATTAAGTTATTCTGAAACTATCGATATCTAAAAAAAAACAAAATTCCTGTTTCCATAGTTTTAGATATAATATTAAATTATCTATAAAAATACGAACTATAATAATTTTCATGGTGGGGATCAAAACCGAGTCCGCCTATATCGGCCCAATAAAAATTTGTCTTCTAATAATTTGTTAGTGTGTTTTTCGCTTAGCACGCAATAGTGTTTGTAATCATATTTATAAATATAGAAGGGTAGCGACATCATTGCGAGAGCTTAGTGTTTGAAAAAGCACTTCTTTCGTTCAGAAGTCTGGTAGTCTGGTTGATGATCGCGCACCGTCCACTATGACGGTTAACTAATACAATTGGAGGACAAAGTCTCGCTTCGAACGTGCATGTTCTGGTGGCCAAGTGGTTTAAGCGTTGACGTGATATCGGAAGTCGTCGATTCAATTCCTGTCCGAAACAAAAATGTTGTCCTCTAATAATTTCTAAATGTGATTTTCGCTTAGTACGCAATAGTGCTTGAAATCATATTTAGAAATATACGATATTAGATTAATCTAAGCTACAAAACGATTCCGACCGACTTTCGAAGGGCAGGTTGCCGTTCGGTGAACTTATCGGCCGGTGTAATCGGTTCATTTATTCTAACAAATTTGAGCTTCACTGTACGGTAAAAGGTATTTTTAACAAAGCGTGATCCTAGTAAGGCTCTTTAAGTAGAAAATCTATTGCTAATTACCTAATGAGTGTTCTGGCAGTTGCATAAGAGCCAGCTCCATTACTAGCATGTTTTACATATTTGACTAAATCATCCCTAACTATACCATTACATGACCCATCATGAGAGCCTTTTACGATTTCAGGTAAAATTCAAAAGGAATCATCCGTTCAAAAGGAAGGAAATCGTGCGTTCTAAAATTGATGGTTCTATTTGTATCACAATTACTATTGTTAGATTTCTTTAGTTGAAACTGATTTCCAATACTTGTTTAATTGTTATATTAAACAATTAAACAATCATATTTATGATAATCATCGGAGATCTACCTTTAGCGTACATTATTTTGCTCATATTGTCTATAGGAAAAAAACAATACTGGGTCATTTTTCAAGTAGGTATGATATTTTGTTATTATAGATTCCGCCAAGATTTATATAAAACACGCCACCGTTGGCGTCAGGCAATTATAATTTTATAGTCTACCCGTAACAGGTAATTTGTGGCGTAACAACGATCACTGAAAAGTGCTAATGTCAAGTGTAACTTGTATAATTTTTATGTTTAATAATCCTGAAATCATTCGAAGCGACAAATTATTATTGTTATGCTAGAAATTTATCGATACTTAATCAACTGAACTGGTCCCATCTCTAGATCTCACGCAGCGCTGCCGCGGCCCATCGCGGCTCGGAGTCACATAATAAATCACAAGCTAATAGCCACTAAACTCATTCGCTAATCCGAATCGGACAACTGCGGTGGACGTGCGTGCCCGCTGCGTTTGTAATGCGGCGCGTTTGCTGGCATGCTAAGTTTGGGAACTTTGGTTAGATTGATAACTTATACTTTTTTGGACTTACATAATATTTCACAGTCTAGTAGCCACAGCATACTAAACTGCCTTAGACTACTGCGTTGGACGTGCGTGGTCGTTGCGTTCGTAATGCGTAAATTATAGTAAATTTGATATATTCCGTTCTTTTTAATGTGTAATATTATAGACATTGAAGAAAATTGGTTGATTTAATTATTAATGTTTGAAAGATATCTATACTATTCATCAAATAGATTGCTAACGGCAACTCTAAACAATATTCAACTTCTACTTCTTTAAGTTTCTTAGTTGGCGTGAAACAGGATTGACGCTGTCATCAAGATGTCAAATTCTTTTTTTATTATCTCACAACAGCGCTTGGATGCCCTCTACTTTTTTTGTATTAAGATTCTAGTTTTGTATCTGAAGGTACTTTAGTTTGTGCGCTAGTTAAATATTTCATCACGTTTAAACAACTTAATCGATGTTTATGAAATTTCCCCCCTGTCCCTGTGTGTCCATTTTTCACTAGAGTGGATAGTAGAGTCAACGTAGAGTAGAGTGACGTCACATTTTTCCGTATTTTTTCATGACAGAGGTACAAATTATTTTAGTTACTTGATTTTATAATTTACTTGCTACTAACTTGGTATTCATTCCTTTTATTACTTGACACTGACATTTACTGAAAGTATCTTTACAGTAAGACAGCCATTCGATAAAAGCCATTCGATTCGATCAAAGTTCGTCCTACTCGTTTCAGCTGGTGGACAGGCACTACAGGAAGTTTTAAGGCATCGAAAGCAAGTGCAGACCATTTCTATGTATATAGACATAAAATTATAATAAAGACTTACATTTACATTTTTTTAGGGAGGACTTAGATGTTGTCTACTGCTGTCGGTCGTGCAACTCCACCGGATTTTGAGCAAGGTAAGGCCTTCTTATAGCCCAGGACTTCTCCCGAGACGGGCGTAGAAGGCGAAAAACGCATCTATACCTCCGTCTCCTGCGGGAGCCGAAAACGCTCCGCCTCTATCGGGGGGGTTGACAGTGAGCTCCAGGGCACCACTGTGGTTCGGACCTCGGCTTGTTTCGCTGCCGACATGGGGGGGGGATCGGAACCAAACATTTACAATATACCTATTTGTCTATAAGTAAGTACATGTGTCTAATTTCGGTTTAGCAGTTATTACGAAGTGCACCAACAAACACCCGTAAGACGAACAAGATTTTTTAAACCTTTATAAATTAAAACAAAAAATGTTTTTTAGTCCAATCCCATCGAGTGGATATAAAAGGATCCAACTTCAAAAGAACCTATTATCACAATATTGTGCGCATGGTACCGACTTTGACAAGTTATTTATCAAGTTATCAAAAAGAACCTTTTCACCACTTAGTGAAAATACCTGAAAGCAATGAAATTGTCCGATAAATAGTACTACAGAATATTTATTAATATTTATGACCATTAATCAATCCTACTGGCAGTAGCAGTACCATGAAATATTCTTCTAATCATCCTACTGCCTACCTTTCATTACAAAGCATAATGATTACCAAGTAACAGACAGTACAAAAGTACCAGGCAATCATAACACCAAAGGAGGTGCCTCAAATGCCTGAAAGCAATGAAGTTGTATTTTATGTAGTACTTGGAGCATTATATTTGTGACCTTGGATTTAGAGATAACTACTTATTATAAGCTTATACCAGGTTTCTGAATCTCAAAACATAATCAATTTGTGCTAGGGATCTATATGTATATTGATAAGTTTATTAAAGCTAAATGCAGAACTCTACTATTGTTGCATTGAATCGATTCTATCGCAAAACCCATAACATGCAAAAGCCAATTCCAAAGACGTACAACATAAACTGACAGTATCTGTAAAGCGTCAGTGCTAGATAATGCCCGTCCTACACACAGCGAGTGGATGGACAGCAACCGGTTCGCAAAGTGTAATGAAAAATATTGCTTGATTTGCACGGTTGCCATTCCAGTAGGTGGCAAGTACATGTTCCATTAACTTGACTACTGGAGCATTCAGAGAAAGTGTAATTAATAAGGTTTATTTAATTACATGGGTTAATCTGAACTTTTGGTATAGTTGTTATTTGGAAATTCTTTACAATATGACTTAAAGTATTCTACATAGGAAGCTAATTTCTAAAGTATTTGTATGGGTAAATTGATATATATTTAGCATTTTGTAAATAATAACGTTTATTTTTAAATTATTTTGACGTAACAAGCACGAGGCCCACCTCATGTTAAGCGGCCTAACCTTTGCCTATAACAGATGCATTTCATCACAAGTCACGAATTGCACTGCGCCCGTCACTTTGAAACATAATTGTTAGGTCTCATGTGCCTGTAATTTCACTGGCTCTCAAGGACTGCTGCTGAAACACACGGTTAGGTGCTTGGCGACAGATTTTCTACTTGAGGGTGGTCGCTAGACAGGCGGGCAGTCGCAAAATGCCCTTCCAACAAGCGGTGAAGCTCAAACCGGCGGTGGGGATCGAACCAGGGACCGGCTGCACGCCAGTCCATAGCTATTACCGCTCGGAAATAATTGCTTCGAAATCTTATTTTATTGGTACCTATCAAAATAAAATTACATTGTGACGATCTGTCAAAAAATAAACAAAACTATTACCAAACTGTTGAACTCAAAAATCTGTCGTCAAACACATCATCACTTACCATCAGGTGAAATTGTGGTCAAGGGTTTTCCTATCACCAATAAAAACAAAACCTCCGTCTCCAGCGGGCGCCGAACACGCACAGCTATTAAAAGAAGAGTTGACAACAGGCACAAGGGTACAACTGTGGTACAGTTGCTCTGGTACAACTGCAGTGATGTACCCTTGAGAGTAGACCCAACGGATATGCACTCTGTGACTATTTGGAGAGACACTAATCGGGACATTATTTTTGCATAGATGAGCTCGCCGGCGAGTATCACAAAAGAGGTGTTCAAGCCTGTCGCAGTTATGCTACACCGCGTATTTGTCACCAAGCATCTTGCAGTGAGTTCCAGCAGCTACATCCTTGAGAAGCAATTCCCATTCTAGGCTAAGCTTGGACATTTATCCAAATATAATAACCAATCATGATTCCCAAACTACTTTTTGAGTAAAACTATGTTGTATATACCTACTTAACTTTGTTGCACTAAAAAGTCAATAACATTATTAAAATTTCCTGGGTATCTTTAACCTGTCAATGAACCAGAAATCTTGTTAAAACAGATGTTATGATTACAAACAGAACCATGCACACACTTGCCTGGCACTAAATGCAAATTTTATTGAGTATTTATTAAAATTCTGATGATATTCTTTTTTAATTAAGTCTTTAAATGTTCTCTTTCGAGACCGATTTTAAACACTTGTATAGTTTTTTCTGTTTTAAATTGGATTCGTACGGTTAATTGTTCATACATTTTCCAGTCTTTATCTTACACTAGCGGCTTGCCCGGCTTGGCTTCGCACGGATATTTAACAAGAAAATTAAAAATATTATGTAGCATGTGTTTATCAACGATACTGCAGGATTCAAATGGTGAAAAATTTTTCGAATCGGCCCAGTAGTTTTTTATTTTTTAAATATTTACTCCTTATATTATAAGTGTAGATGTAAAGTGTAGATGCATATATAAAATAAAACTTATAAAAGTATATTCGCAGTCAAGTCATTGCAATAGTTCATAGTTTTAGCATGATTGTGGATTGTAACTAAAACTTTAGTTGATTAGATTAGATTGCACCCAAAATTAAGTTTTAAATTAAATAAGTATGGCTAATAGTTAATAAACACATCTAAGATTGGTGAAAAAATAACTTACTCATTAAAATTTGTTTTAAATTAATATCAGTTTCATCTAGAATGAAGTTCTTAGAAAAGGTATCATTAATTACAGTTTTGTCCAAGGCACGTTTTTGTAAATTTGGGCTGTGTACGTTGTGGTACGGTAAAATTGTAACCGAATTTTCGTTGTAACATTGCAGCCCGTTTGTAAAACCTTGGTACAGTGGGCTTATTTTCCATTCGAAATGGGCATGAGGACCAAAAATATAACTGTTATTTTTTTTATTGTGACGGAACAAGCTTGAGGCCCACCTGATGTAAAGCGAACTAACCTCTGCCTATAACAGATACATTTCGTCACAAGGCACGAATTGCACTGCGCCCGTCACCTTAAGACATAGTTATTAAGTCTCATGTGCCTGTAACTTCACTGGCTCCCAAGGACTGCTGCCGGAACACACCGTTAGGTGCTTGGCGACAGATTTTCTACTTGAGGGTGGTCGCTAGCCAGGGGTGCATTTGCAAAATGCCCTTCCACCATGCGATGCAGCTCAAGCCCGCGGCGAGATTCGAACCATGAACCTGCTGCGCGGCAGTCCATAGCCAATGCCACTGAGCCATCACTGTTTTATAATGTAAGTAGTACTTCAAAGTAAAAATATTTGGTATCTGGTTACAAATGTGATAGAATTGTTTTCTTTTTATCTCGTATGTACAAGGAAATCAGAAAATACCTGTATAAAATACATAATGCTTGTTTTCCATGGCCACTCACTAACACGTTGCGTTTACTAAAATAATTACAAATTGTACGTGCGCATTGATTGCACCAGGAATAAGACTTTGTTACCTATGCTACCCTGGTAGCCCCCAGTTGTGGAAGGTACTTTTTAAAACTTTACATGGTGGTTAGGCGAGAGCGCTGCTTCTTCCTATCATACCCTTTACCTATACTCACGAACACTTACCTGTTAATAAGCCAACCATGATTATATATTAACACTCACACAAACACAGATGGTAACGTTAAGACTTTCGCGACTTGAATACAAAGTTATAAGTATTTAACGGGACTTAATCGCGATAAAACATGAATATATTTATTTACCTCGACGTTTCGACCAAGTTGCATTGGTCGTGGTCACTAGCGGACTGAAGAAGCAGGTGTCAACGCCTTAAAGGGCGGGTAGTTTCTCCAACTACCCGCATTTGATTTCGAAATGTATCGTCTCGACACACAACACTGACACCATCCACAAGTCTTAAAATAAAGGTAAAACGCGTTTGATACATTTACTTAGCACTGGATTCTTGGATGCAGCTAACTTGAAACCATCCTCTCTATTGAAATTATGATATTTCTTTATATCAATAGCTTCTCGTACTAGTCTAGAATGGTAGTGAAGTTCCGTTGAGAGGACTTTCGGGTCGTGGAGCTCAATCCAGTGGTTAGGTCCTGACTCTAGCAGATATTCAGCTATAGCAGATTTCTCCACCTGGCGATTTTTCACAGCTGCGATATTATGTCCTTTGACCCGTTCATTTATAGTTCGCTTGGTTTGTCCAATATATGAACTACCGCAGCTGCAATCTACCCTGTATACACCAGGTGTCTGAAGAGGAATGATTTCCTTGGGTGACCTGACTTGCGCTGCCAACTTTGATAACGAACGATAATTATACAATCTTAATGGAGAAGGACTTTAACAGTCAACTTCATCCGTCACCCTTTTTATATATGGCAAGAAAGCCGAGTCTCTCCGTCGAGGTAAATAAATATATTCATGTTTTATCGCGATTAAGTTACGTAAATACTTAAAACTACAAATACAGATATTCGAGAATAACACAATAACGGATATCCAGGTGGTAGGTAGGTCTCTTTAGAAAGAGACCGTCTTAGTAGGTTCACGTCTAAATACAGTATTGTATCAGATGATATTGTGGTCAAAGAATTACCTACCAGCAACAACAAAAAAAGTATTACTCTGAGTAACGAGAGCAGTGCATCGTCAAGTAGAACGAAAAGAGTTCGACTTGGGCGACGAATTGTTCGTCTCATCACAAAAAAAATATTGTGTTACATTTCTGGTTTTCCCTTGGAAACTTACGATGGATAATATCTTTAGTAAAAACTTACAAAATAGTCGAAATGTTCTCATGCTGTAAGTCTATGGTAATTATCGAAATAAAAAAAAACGTTTTCCCAATTTTAATAACCACAAATCGACGTCCAATTGTTTGAATACTTAAGTTTTTAGTATAGTTGTTTGCGATTTTCTATAGTCTATTAACAATTATTTACCTTTCGACTTTGTTGATTGATTTTAATATTTTCGCTCTGTATGGTTAAAAAGTTGGGCGATTCTGTTAGTCTCTGCTCTAACGATTTTTTTTATTAAACGCACATTATTACATGTAGAATGATAAATATAAGCTTTTCTGGGGATTGCCACGATGACGTCTCACTTGGCAGTTGTCTTGAAGACTGCAAAACCTCAGTTGAGTTAAATATCTATATATTGCAGTCTCTAAGACCACTCCTCAGAAAGGAAATCATAACAATCCTAAGAAAATGCAAGACATCATCTAGTTAAAAGATCACGTTAATAATATGTTTGTGCGAAAAAGATCACTGGATAAGAGTCGACTTATCTAACCAATATTTGGTATAACAAAACTTTTTTATACATCCTTATGAAGTTTTCACGGTTTCATTTCACTGTAAAAAAGGTAATGATTTGAGCATTGTCTACATAAGAAATATGTTATAATTATTCCTATTTGTATCATACCATGAATTAAGCATTATTGTATTTCATAATAGAAAAATACAAAATATTAATGAATAGATTCAGGCGTTACTTTGCGGAAATCCATATTTAATAATAACAAATATTTTTATAATATTTTAAGAACACATTTAATTAATATTTTAATATAACACTTAAAAATATATCTCGATCGTGCGCTCGTAGAGTCAAGACGTCCTGAGGATGCTTCGTGTAGAAGGAAAACACGTCGAAAATTTGTGACGTCACGTCGGCTTAACAGGTAAATTGGCATGAGTTGTCACTAGATATATTTTTTATATTTTTACGGGTTTTATGAAAATATTAATTTAATGTTTTTTTTAAATGTTTTAATTATATTTTTTACTATTAAAAATAATATTTATTGTGTTAATATATCAGTAAGATATTAAACGAGTAAAACCTGAGAATAAACCTGGTGCCCAATTTACTTGATTGTGCCTTTTGTTAATTTGATTTGAATTGTGGGTACTGCTGGATACGAAAGTTATTGGAAACTTCATTTCAATTGAATAAAATGACTTCATTCAACTTTACTAACTTTTATGACTTTGACCAAGTGTCTTCTTCTTAATTGGGGTTTCATTGGCTGGCAATTATTGGCGACTATTATTATTTTTTATAGCTTATTCTTTGAGTACCCACAGTCTTTTTTTATGCATAAATATAATATTTAATATTTAGCTCGAAAATTAATCCCTTGGCATCGGCTGACCCTCTATGGCCAATTTATGAATGAAATTCTATTGTTATCATTATTGCCGAAGGAAAATCCTTTTGTACACGAATACAAAAGGATTTTCCTAACAGCAAATATATACAATTAGGGCAAAAATTATAGTCATGTGCGGGATTTGAACCCGCGCCACCCCAGGGAATGCTCTAACCGCTAAGCCAACATGACATATGATGCATGACTACAATTTTTCTTCTAGTTGTAATTTTGTAAAGTAAACCGCTGAGTATGCGTTATTGCAAAAGAAAAATATAAAAGAAGATTTTAATTAGTTCGAACACGCCTTTTTATTAGGACTCTAGGGAACTGAATTCCGCTTTGTTCTAATTGTTATCGTAATAATAGTTGGTTATGCGTTATGCAAAATAAAATACTGTAATAATAATAGTAACTACTGCCTTCTGATTTTCCTGAGAACTACTACAATCTAGGCTTCTTTAAGGCTTGAGCGAATAGATATCTTCTAGACCGACGTGCTCCATGCTCGGCAGCATCGTCGCTTACCAACAGGTTGGTTGGTAGCCAATCAAGAAGCTATATTATAGTATAAAAATAGCTATTATCGGAATGAGTTTTTGATGGCATTAGAAGGCAGAGCTAAAACTAACGGTGCATTTATTTTCTAAATATTATTACAAGCACTATCACGTTCTAAGCGAAAATATATTAAAAAAAATATTGGAGTACAAAATTTTATGTCCAAGGCGGGATCGAAGCCACGTCCTCTGATGTCACGTCAGATGCCTAAACCTCCTCGGCCACCTGGACTCGGCATTTCTAGCCAAACTTTTGTGCTCCAACTGTATTACTTTCCAATAGTATTGATTCCCGCCTTGGGCATAAAATTATGTACTACAATATATATATATATATATTATATAATGTATACAATATACAATATATATATGTAATACAATATTTAAAAAAAAAGGTTTATTTATTTATTGTCTAGTGTGAACGGTTTGAAAGAAAACATCCTCCTTCGGATGAGGTCCAGTAGTCTGGTTGATGGAGGCGTCGTCCCCTAAGACGGTTGAAATATTAAAATTATAGCACAAAACTTGCATCTCATACAGTAAGTCTTGATAGCCAAACAAAAAAGTAAGGCACTTGGTGCGTAAACCGTTGGGGAGTTCGATTCCCGCTAAATTTGAAAATTTTGTGCTCTTAAAATGGGAGAACATCATATTCAGTTACCATGTGATAGTGCCAGATTTTTTTTTATTATACTTGACAGATTTAACCTTTGACCACTATCTCACCTGATGGGGAGTGATTATGTGGTCGAAGATGTTGTTCAGGCTAACCTAAAATTATTGGCTCTCAAGGACTGCTGCCGAAACACACCGTTATGTGCTTGGCGACAGATTTTCTACTTCAGGGTGATAGCTAACCAGGCGGTCATTCGCAAAATGCCCTACCACAATGCAATTGTATAGAAATACAAACCCACTTTTATAAATACGTAATGATAAAAGCAGTCTGAGTCAAGAATGCGAACTACCTAAACATGACCACATTATTACATAGAGTTGACCAAAAGGCCAAAAACTTCTCTAGGACTCTGCTCTATCGTTTCCCAGGCCCATAAATATTTCAGTCTAACAATAGCAAGGTGCAGCTAACATACAATACCACAGAATATGTAGGAGTTTCTACGAAAACTATATAGTAGCTTAGTACAATACATGTATATAGATAGAACATGTTATGTTACATTGTGTGAGGCCAAATAGCGAAGGTAAACATTTGCTTCAACTTGTGTTGTCAGCGGAGGCTTTGTTTTAAAATATAATTCTGTGATTTACAGATTTTATTGTAATAACTGTAAATTTTTTACAATAAAAAACTTACTTCTAACATAATACTACTCGTCAAATCTTACTCAAATTTAAATGTAACCATATGACATGTACCAGCTTTAAAAAAAAACTTAAAATCGGTAAACCCTGTAAAAAGTTATGAGATACACACAAAACATTTTTCAGACAAACTGAGAACCTCCGCCTTGAAGTCGGTTAAAAATAAAGTTATACTCGCATACACTGTTTTCTACCTCTGAGGTATCAGGGTCTATACAATTTTCTATTTAATAATACTTGTCACGTCAAAAACCAAAACGTCTACTGTTAAACAAATATTTTGCCTCATTAGCTTTTCTGTAATCCCCACGCTCGGAAGGGATTTTAGAGATCGCAGTTTAGTATGGCAGTTCATTAGAAGGCGCTGCTGCCCATATCTAGTCTCCTAAAGACCAGAAGTATCACTTCGCAAAACCATTTCAATAAATAAGCGATTCTAGCTACGAAGCAATAAAGTGCACTTCAGCTTACAAAGCACGGAGTACCTAATTTCTATTGACCTACAATGCGTCTCTCTTTCTATCGCATTGCCACGCATAGCTCTGATCTCTTCTGACGCGCCACGCACTGTAGAATAATCCAGCCCAGACGGATACGCCGATGTACTGTAGCTTTGTGCCTAAAATGCTGAGTGTGCCTGCTCCCACAGAACAGTCAATTTTATCTAGAGACGCACAGGAATTACTTGTAAACAAGCAAATTACATATTCTTGTAAAATTAGCTACTATCTAAAGATAGTAGCAAATTTTAGAAGAATATGTAATTCGTTTTTGCGTATTTCAAGCCTATAAAAGTGTTCATCAAAAATAATTTAGTTACAAATCCTTTCCGCAATTCCAACAACATTTTTTCAATCAAAAGGTGTCATTGTGAAATACACATACTATAGAATTTAATACTTTTATGGTCTGTCACCGCAATACACTCAGATCATAATAGCATTACGTTAATAACAATAAATAATAGAATATTATTGTCGTCAGTAACTATTATTACTGTACTCTCTTTCAATATTATATTAGGTTGACTTTCCACCTGCGATATGCTGCGTGCTGCTATAGATGTCTATCAAACTCCAATGTTATCACTTGATTTTAATTGCATAGCTTATCTTAGTACTAGTGGAAATGCCTACATTTTTATTTGGAGACATGCGAGCTAAAGTTGCGGGCCAAGGAAGGGAGTTAAAGAATGCTAGTGATGCGCGAGTTGTGCTAAGATAGTTTTTTTTTCTGATAAGTAAGCCTTTAAACACAATCTTGCCTGATGGTAAATGATGATGTGGTCGAAGGTGTTAACAGGCTTGACCTAGAATTACTGGCTCTCAAGGACAGCTGCCGGAACACACCGAGGATGATCGCCATCCAGGCGGGCATTCGCAAAATACCCTTCCATCATGCGGTGAAGCTCAAGCCAGCAGCGGGATTCGAACCCTGGACCTGCAAAAACAAATAGCTTACCGTGTGGTTGCACCACTATCCTACTACTAGCGATGCATCGTTTAGCTGGGGTCATGCATCTTACTCATAAAGCCTTGCGTAGCGCATCTACATAGCATATCTTATTCCGCTACCACTTAGCTCCTGTGGAAACTGTTACATAGTTTCGTAGCTTAGGTGTGATCTCACTTAACGTTAAGCTACTTCGCGATGCTTCGCATCTGTAGTGGAAACCCAGCCTTACACTATTAAGTATTATAGATACTTAGAGATGTTTTAACTAGAGAGAAGTAGGTCAAATTAAAAGGCATTATGATCCTATAAACTGGAAATTTGGCAAACTGGCGCATCTACATAGCATATCTTTATTCCGCTACATCTTTCAGCTTCTGTGGAAACGGTCACATAGTTTTGTAGGTTAGCTGTGATCGCACTTACCGCTTAGCGGCTTCGCACATCTGTAGTGGAAAGCCAGCCTTACACTATTATAGATACTTAGAGATGTTTTAACGAGAGAGAAGTAGGACAAACTTAAAGGCATTATTATCCTATAAACTGGAAACTTGGCATTCCATACGTAGCACAATTATTTTCAGCAATGAGTTAGTAAAATAGGATTCCTCGTTTGTGTTTTTTGTACAAGCGCTGCGCCGCTTTGGAGTCTTGAGTTCAATCCCGGGTATATGTTATTATTGGATGTTTCTGACAAAAATTGTTACAGTCCGTAACCTGGAGCAGTGCCAGGTATGTGGCTATAGGATCACCCCCTATTACGTGGGATTAAAATATGTTTTATTGCATTTGACCACCAGTATTTCACCAGATAGTAAGTAATTATGCGGTCGAATATGTTGTTCAGGCTAACCTAGAATTACTGGCGCTCAAGAACAGCTGCCGGAACACCATAACGTATTAGCAGACGACAGATTTTTTACTTGAGCTATCCAGGTGGGCATTCGCAAATAATGACTGCCATTCTTTGACAATAAATACTGACGGCTTATCGTGCCCCCCAAAGCAAGGAAGCGCTCACTAGTATAAGCCACTAGCTGTCAACCATCCAACTAATGACCGCAGCGGACGTTGCTTAACCTAGTTAATTAGTTAGCATGGTCTAGGCGATTTTCCCGAGCGAGCACTTCAATGTCTGGTGAAATGTAGGTTAAAAACCTAAGGGTAGTAAGAGCTAAAAGATATTCCTACCTTTGATACATGCATACATAATCTTATATAGTTTAAATAAAATGATACGGAAAATACTAGTATAATCGCAAGATTTAAAATATAATTCGCACCATTTACCAGACTAATTTCTAGCATCGGAACTAGAACTGAAAACGTCAGCTTCGCAGGCATGAGCTGCACCGCATGGTGGTAGGGCATTTTGCGAATGCCCGCCTGGCTAGTGACCACCCTCAAGTAGAAAATCTGTCTCCAAGCACCTAATAGTGTGTTCCGGCAGCTGTCCTTGAGAGCCAGTACTTCTAGGTTAGCCTGAACAGCATCTCAGACCTCATTATCACTTACCATCAGGTGAGATAGTGGTCATTAGCTTACCTATCAGCAATAAAAAAAAGAATATTATTCGAGAAAGTTTGAATAACTCTACTTACTGTATACCTATACTCGAAGTTTAAGTAGTTGAAAATTCTGTTTGTACCTTAGTACATATGTAAGTATGACATCACGCCTTTGTCCGGCAGTGGGCAGACAAAAGCTGGGTATAATGGTGCTACGTTGTGTTGACTCGGTCATTGTTACGGAAGTGTGAACATATGGATGTCGCATCTCATGCATAGTTCTATATGCAACAGTGGGATATAAAACAGCAACAATATAGCTTAGTAATTTCGTCATAGAAAGGGGCAATGCTATTAGTATTTATCGGGCACAGACCTAAACTCTGGACTGCTTCTGTGAATGAGGAGATTACTTAATAGGGTTATTGTTAAATCGCTACTTAGTAAATTCGCCACAATTGTGCCTATTCCATACATTTACATTAAACTTGTCACAAGCATTTAAAATTTCAGAAAATTCGTCACAAGTATGTGACGAATTTGCAATGGTAATTGAGCCAATCAAAAGCAGTGACATCGTGTAATACTTTCGCAGTGTCAAAGTATTAGAGACTATAGCTTTACGGCCGTGCGTATGTCGGTTATCGCGCAAAACAATTAACCTCTTTTTGCTCAGTTGGATAAAAACTATCCAATGTCCATTCCCGGGTCTCAAACTATTTCCATACCAAATTTCATCCAAATCGGTCCAGTAGTTTTTAAATTTATTTGTTACATTCAAAAATACAATTGTTTCCTCTTTATAATATACTAGCTCTCAGGCCGCGGCTCTGCCTGCGTTTATTTCCGTTATCGTGCAAAACCATTTACCTCTTTTTGCGAAGTTAGATAAAAATAATCCTATGTCATTCCCCGGGTCTCAAACTATTTTCTTACCAAATTTCATCCAAATCGGTTCAGTAGTTTTTATGTTTATAGGTTGCATACATAAATCCAAAATACAAATCTTTCCTCTTTTTAATATAAGTGTACAAGTGCTATGTAGATTTAGAGATAAAATTCAACAGCTGATCTCCATTTCGAGCAAGGTCCATTTTTAATCGGTTGGCAAAAGTTATTCTCGGTGTTCCAACTTAGTAAGGAACTTTTTGATCAGATTATTAAATGCCACATCCAACTTTTTAAGACCAGCTTCAACACATTGTTCTTTGAAGTTCGACCAACACAAACACAATAGAAGCTGCCTTGCGAGTGTTTACGAAGAACACTGTTTACTCACGTCTGACAAAACTAAGTTGCGTCATTTCTATACAAATAGGTGCGGGTTCCGCGTTTCGTTTACGAAGACAGCTTGGGTTAAGAGGCCTTTTACATTTTGCAGCTCTCTCACTCGCACTTTTAAAGATAATTTCAAATAGCAACAATGCGATCATTTCTAAGCGCCGCGCCATGTCAATTACCTAATCCAATTAAATTTAGAATATTGTGCGTGTTTTGTTAATTGTGTACATGATGATACCGACATCAAAGTGGTATTTGTATTCTACTTATTTAACTTTTTTGCAAATATTTATTCGTAGTACTATTGGCTTAAAAGTGCTCACGCATAAATAAAAATGTTATATTATGTAATTAATTTTAAATAGTTTTACATATTATCTCATTTTAAAATTTTCTTTTATATCTTAAAAAATATGTCTAATACATATTTTTTTCTACAGAATAAGAATATTAAAAAAATATGTATTAAACATATTTTACATTTTGCAGCCCTCTCACTCGCACTTTTAAAGATAATTTCAAATAGCAACAATATGGTTTATATTTTTTAAAATGTGGTCAATCATTATTTCGCTGCATGCAACTATAGATGTTCTCAACATATTTTTACTTTGTTACATGTTGAGTCCAATTAGAATTAGAGGCCCAAAATTTAAAATAACTAAATTACGCGTTTTGGATCCCCCATTACAGATATCAAAATGAAAATTAGTAGAAAACATCTATAGCTGCAGCGAAATAATGATTGACCACATTTTAAAAAACATAAACCATATTGTTGCTATTTGAAATTATCTTTAAAAGTGCGAGTGAGAGGGCTGCAAAATGTAAAAGGCCTCTTTAAAGTACATGCTATCTATATATTTATATTTTTGGTCTTATGTCTTAGTCTATTATATCGATTTAATTAACGAAGATTCTAAATATTAAAAAAAAATCAGGTTAAATAATAGGTGTCAAACAGTGCGTATGAATTTTAAATAAAGTTGCTTGGATTTGAGAAGTCTACAGTGTTGGTAATCGAGGAGGTCAGTTTCACTAGTTTCACAGTTCCACTTTCGTGAATGAGATTTATGCATGTCCATCTTACTTCAAGACTTGAAGCAAAATGTTTCCAAGACAAAAATGAAAACCTTACGGCAACTTATTATATCAACAACGCTGCCAAAAATATATTTATAAGAGAAATGGTTTTAATATGTGTGTACGTGTATATAATAATTTATGTGACGAACTTTTAATATTTAATGGACATGTTGATATACATATTTTGTCTACAGTGTAATAAGTTTTAAGATATTAAGAAAATTTTAAAATGTGATAATATGTAATTTTTTTAATTTATTTACACAATATAAGAATTTTATTTATGTGTACGCAGTTTTAAGCCTATAATACTAGCAATAAATATTTGCAAAAAAGTTAAATAAGTAGAATTCAAATACCGCTTTGATGTCGGTATCATCATGTACACAATTAACAAAACACGCACAATCTTCTAAATTCAATTGGATTAGGTAATTGACATGGTGCTTAGAAATGATCGCATCCGATCAGCAAAGCTAAGCAACGTCCGCCGCGGTCATGAGTTGGATGGGTGATCGCTGGTGACATTACTACTGAGCGCTTCCGTGCTTCGAAGGCCATGTTAAGCCGTCGGTCCCGGTTGTCGTCTTAGGATGGCAGTCGTTATAGCATGGTGGTAGGGAATTTTGTGAATGCCCGCCTGACTATCTACCATCCTAAAGTAGAAAATCTGTCGCCAACCACCTTACGGTGTGTTCCGGCAGCTGTCCTTGAGAGCCAGTGATTTTAGATAAGCCTGAACAACATCATCGACCACAGCATCACGTACCATCAGGTGAGATAATAGTCTAAGGCTAACCTATCAGTCATTAAAAAAAAGATATGTTATCTGCTATTTTTGAACTTCATTTACGTTTCTTAGCACATTTATTTGTAGCTATATATAAACTTTAGAACTTCTGCTATCAGACAGACAGGACACCACACAATTACACATTATCAAAAATGTATTAATGATTATTGTATTCTCGCATAAAATGTATTTGATTTGATGAAGTAGCGTTATAGTAGACAACTGCCTTGAAGTCATTGACCTATATATACTAGACGCGATATCTCAAACGAGGATAGTCGACCAGTGCAGGTAAGCCGGCCGGCATATTCTCTCCCACACGCAGCTCGGCACTCGTATAGATTACACGGGCTTTACGTTCGAAAATTGTGTATTGAAAATACACAATTAATAATACACAATTTTCCAACGTAAAGCACTTTTAATCTCTACGAGTGCCCAGCTGCGTGTGGGAGAGAGTATGCCAGCCGGCTAACCTGCACTGGTCGACTATCCTCGTTTGAGATGTCGTGTCTAGTATATATAGGTCAATGCTTGAAGTATACTTCTTATACTTCTTTTCTACTCATATAACATTACTCGAAACATACTAGAAATCAACCGTCGTTAAACATTTGGAAGCCGATCTAATTCGATACGTTTTGAATTTCATATCGATTCAATCATTCGATTCAGATAACGACAAGTGAGACGAATTAATTTTACGTAACAGAAGTCGATATTAAAATCGATTCTGTTTAAGGTTTTATAGTTATGAAGATGCTTGATTGTAATGAGCATATTCTACAAGAATTAGAAAATCTTGTAATATACTTAACTATTTTAAATCTTTGCTTCGATTAGGTAATGTTATTATTGTTTCAAGGAATGTTTTGTTTAGAGTTTGATTTGATTTGATTTCTTTACTTAAATCTTTATTTTAAGGCGCCCTACCCAAAGGGCAAAACTGATCTCGAGAATCTGAAGAGACTTTTAACATCAGGCGGTCGTAGTACTTATTCTGTCATATAAACATAAAAAACACAAAAACAAAATGTTCTACAATCTCAAAAAGTTTGTTAGGACTAGCAGAAGTCAACCCTACGAGGTTGTTAGCATTTTTCCGATAACCCTGTATAGGAACATGTCATGATTTAGACTTTAAGCAAACATTAGCAGAAACAGGTACTACCACGGGATCATTATAAAAAAATACTCGTACTATGACATATGTCTCATTTGAAATATCTCAATCTGTTTATTTGACTATATAAATCAATATACCATATCGACGGCGTCATCTAACATGTGAGCATTGTCATAGATCAGATGCGACGATGCGATTCGATACTCATGCGACATTCGTCTCTCCGACCCCCGGGCAAGAGATATATATCTTGAACAATGAACAGACCAGATTGTTTATGACCGCTTAATGAATACCAGGTGAAATGAGGATTCTATAAGGCTTAGTTTTGCCTGTCTTGGAGACTATGAAAACTTTATTATTAGACAAGGCATATTTTAAGCGACCGTCTTCAAAGAGAAGTGACAACCGTTAGACCTCGTAAATACTATTTGTTATATTAGCGTTTGAAAGGAAGTACAGTAATGTCCCAGATCATTCTAGAACTTGGATGCCATGCTGCCATATTAGAGCAACTAAACGAACACGGCATCCATGCATGGTCGATATTCCGAAAATACGCACAAAGCGTTTTAAATCCAGCTTTATAATGCGTACGGCTGAATTATGGAACACCCTACCATAGATATAATCTGGGATTCTTCAAGTATAGAGTAAACAGGTATCTGCTAGGCAAGCATGTTCCACCGTCGACCGCGGTTCGTCACTTTTCATCTGGTGTTTTTTTTTTGAGATAGGATGGCAAACGAGCAGGTTGGTCACCTGGTGGTAAGTGATCACCGACGCCCACGAACATCCGCAGTACCAGAGGTCTCCATGATGCGTTGCCGGCATTTAAAAGAGCGGTCGAAACGCTCACTAATCTAATTAAAAACTATATTTTTACCTGGCTATCCTACAGAGCTGATTTTTTTCTATGGCGGAAAATTCAAAATGTTTTTATTAATTTGGGTTTTGTTACTAGGTCATAGAATTATCGTACTTGATCAAGTTATACGCGAGATTCGAAGAAGATTTTTATGATATTTTATATTTTTTTGTGAAACTTATTGAATTAGTTGCATTTGTCACATATTTTTACGCCTTTAGGGGTTGTGTGCATAAGTGTTCAATTACTTGGCAAGGTGTTATATTATACCTTGATCATCTAGAACAGTTACCAAATCTTACTTAAAGCGCGAAGAAACAGAAAAAATATTCATGTTCCGGCCACAGTAGTGATATTCTTAAAACAAGCTTCTTTTGAAGCAGTGATGGCTCAGTGGCATTGGCTATGGACTGCCACGCAGCAGGTCCATGGTTCGAACCCCGCCCAGAGCTTGAGCTTCACCGCATGGTGGAAGGGCATATTGCGTATGCCCGCCTGGCTAGCGACCACCGTCAAGTAGAAAATCTGTCGCGAAGCACCTAACGGTGTATTCCGGCAGCAGTCCCTGAGAGCCAGAAAAATTACAGGCTAATGAGACCTAACAACTGAACGTCTCAGTGTGACGGGCACAGTGCAATTCGTCGTTGACGAAATGCATCTGTTATAGGCAGAGGTTAGTCCACTTAACATCAGGTGGTCCTCGGGCTAGTTACGTAACAATAACAAAAAAAAAAAAAACAATAATAATTGATAAAATAGTAATAGTAGATAAAGTTAACTTAGATATTTCTAAAAAAATATGAAACGAACATGTACGAGTATAGCAAAACAAGACGTAATATTTATGTCAGCAGATGTTATCAGTACATTATGTCCCATTCCTTTATATCTGCTAATGTAGAGTGTCATAACAGCTAATCTCACATACATAACATATTGTAAATTCTATAAGCTTTATAAATCAACGTCAAGTAACACAACAATTTAAATTCCAAGGAAAACCTGCATCCAAGGAAAATAGAATACAATGGGTTTTATTAAATTACTATATCTTATCCACGTTTATCACGAATAAACTATACATTTTATTATTAAATACAATTGCTATTATCATGCTATGATTGTTATTGTAAATATGTATGATGCCCATATAAGTAAGGTATATTATTATTGAGGTGTAGCATATTGATTCAAAACAAAATGCTTCAATATAATAATAATAATAATGTTTATTGTGCAAAAAAACAGGTACATAGATCAGACAAATAAGGAATTTTAACATTATATGAGTAGCATTTATTTAAATAATATATCTATATAATAATAGCATGAAGCGCTCGTAGCGAAGTTTACTTAGCTGTTCTCAACCGATCAGCAAAGTTAAGCAACGTCGCGCGCGGTCATGAGTTGGATGGGTGACCGCTAGTGACATTACTACTGAGCGTTTCCGTGCTTCGGAGGGCACGTTAAGCCGTCGGTCCCGGTTGTTGTCTTAGGATGGCAGTCGAAATAGCATGGTGGTAGGGCATTTTGCGAATGCCCGCCTGGCTAGCTACCACCCTCAAGTAGAAAATCTGTCGCCAAGCACCTAACGGTGTGTTCCGGCAGCTGTCCTTGAGAGCCAGTACTTCTAGGTTAGCCTGAACAACATCTTCGACCACATCATCACTTACCATCAGGTGAGATAGTGGTCAAAGGCTGACCTATCGACCATAAAAAAATAATAATAATACATACCTAACATGAAAGTTGTCTTATATCACACTAGCCCCCACACTAGAATACCCTGTGTTGTGGGTGGACTAGTTTCTCCCAAAGAACATTTATTTAGGGACAAGACGTCATTACAATGTATTATATATGTAATAACAGTATGTTTTTATATGAATATACATTAATATTTATACTGATAAATTGGCCCGTGGGGTGCCGGGCCGGGCTAGAATGTCACTCCTCCATCTCAACCCGTGGGTGTCGTGAGAGGCAGCTAAGAGTAAAATACCGTAAGGGGGCAGCAGCGTCTTCTAAGGAACCGCTATCTTACACTGCTATCCCCAGGACACCTGCCAAGCGCGGGGATTATAGCAATTCCACCTTAGTGGAGGAGACTGTGTATAGCAGTGGACAATCCGGCTGATGCAGTATATAATTCAAGTTGTAAGCAAACAAAAAAAAATACTATTACAAGTAAAAACATTACTAACACCCTCTATACGTCTCAGCTTTACTTCTAAATAATTTAAAGCATACCTATTATTTCTAACATACAATATTTTATTTTTATTTTTTTTATTCCAGATAGGACAGCCTTTGACCACTATCTCCCCTGAAGTGATGATGTGATCTAAAATGTTATTCAGGCTAACGTAGAAGTACTGGCTCTCAAAGACAGACGCCGGAGCACACCGTTAGGTGCTTGGCGACAGATTTTCTACTTGAGGGTGGTAGCTAGCCATGGTGGTAGGGCTTTCGCAAAATGCCCTACCACCATGCTATAATGACTGCCATCCTTAGACAACAACTGGGACCGACGGCTTAACGTGCCCTCCGAAGAACTGAAGCGCTCAGTAGTAATGTCACTAGCGGTCACCCATCCAACTCATGACCGCGGGCGACGTTGCTTAACTTTGCTGATCGGTTAAGAACAGCTAAGTAAACTTCGCTACGAGCGCTTCAAAAAATATTTAATTAGTTAAAAATCATATTTTAATGTCCTAGTTTAACCACAGACCAGTTCCAACTGATCCACCAATCAACCACTGGATCAAGTTTAAAAACTACAATAATACATAATTTCATCACTAAGACCGTACGTGTCTCAATCTTCGGCCACTTATCATAAATCTAAATCAAGATAAACGACATTTAGGATTTTAATAGTACCTTCAGATATTAATGTCCCATTCAGTCCAGTTGGAATGTTGGCTGCACAGAAATCACAGAATACATAGTAACAGCTACTGGTTACTCTTGCCAGTGGCCTAAGTAACTTATATGTTATCTATGACAACATGTGGACTTTGTTATCTAATATGGAAGGTTTAATTAAGTGTATATTGAGTTAGCTGGCTACTAAGTTGGCGAAGTGAAAGTCGATTTATGACGTACTGCAGTTAGAAGATCTTTTTCTTAGTATTTTATAGTTATATAAAGATGTATTAACAAATGCAAATTTGAGGAGCGCTAAATTTTCTTCTCTTTCGGGTATCAAACCGTGTTTCTCGATAATCACGTCGGACGCTTTTTTTTTCTTTTACATTAACCTATGACCACCATCTCACCTGGTGGTAAGTGATCGCGTGGTCGAAGGTGTTCAAAGTCAAGTCAAAATCATTTATTCAATTTAGGCGTCTACGACGCTCTTATGAAGGTCAATTGCAAATTTTAGTATTGAAATATTCTACATTGTACTGCCACACTGTTAACAGCTTATCTTATTATTTTTGATTATCTGAACCATCTGACCACCGAAAGCGATAATAAGCGCTTACTTTGCGTCATATTTATCACATATACAAATATAGGTGCGATTTGCTATGCATACTATAGTGTTTAAAATCATATTTAGAAATGTGATATACATAGATATCAACATAGATATAGATATCTATGTATAAAGTGGTATATATATAGATATCATTTTAACTATAATAATCACTTTACAATTAACGGCCTATTGCGTTTTACTCGGTACCCTGTAGTGTAAAAAACATTCAAATCTTTAATTTTAAAACACAAATAATTATTAATTTTACAAACAAGTAAAAAGCAACACGTAAGAATCAATAATTTTCCGAAGAAAAGAATTCAACGCGCGCGTACTGTAAACTATATGTAGGTATAATAAGATATATAGCACAATTAAAAAATAGATTTAGATGTCTAAACTAGACCTTTTTAAGATGAATCGTTTATCAAGATGTCATAAAAAACATCGATTAAATACTTATACAAGATCAAAAATTTCTACGCATGTCATCATCATTGTGTCAAGCACATCGTGTTTCCCACTCTGCTGGGATAGTAACCAGTAGCCTACCTCAGAGATATCAGAAAGAGAAGTATTCGACCACCTCATCACACGAGTCCAATGCGGCTTGGCATCTGCCAAGTTGTTGCTCGCCAAGCACCTAACGTTGTGTTCCGGCAGCTGTCCTTGAGAGCCAGTAAATTAACTTCCGGCCGCTTAACGGATCCATTTTTTTTATTCCTGATATGTTAGACTTTGACCACTCTCTCACCCGATGGTAAGTGGTGATGTGGTCGAAGGTATTGTTCAGGCTAACTTAGAATTACTGGCTCTCAAGGACAGCTGCAGGAACACACCGTTAGGTGCTTGGCGACCAATTTCCTACTTGAGGGTGGTAGCTAGCCAAGCATTCGCAAAATGCCCTACCACCGTGCTATAACAACTGCCATCCTAAAACAACAACCGGGACCGACGGCGGGAAGCACGGAAGCGCTAAGCAGTAATGTCACTAGCGGTCACCCATCCAACTCATGACCGCGGCGGACGTTGCTTAACTTTGCTGATTGGTTAAGAACAGCTAAGCAAACTTCGCTACGAGCGCTTCGAAATCTTTAGAGACACTGGAGCGCTCAGTAGGAAATGCTTATTATTGAGCACCCATCCAAATAATAACCGCGCAGAACACTGCTTAACCTAATGGCCAGGCGAGCTACACGAGCACCGGATTACCTTGTCGAAAATTACGCGGATGCTTTCTAGTCGTAGCGACGAACAAACGAATTTCACCTCGATTTTGTTATTTATATTTATGACGGTCGGACAGGTGTTCAGCGCGTGGGTATACAGGCTGTTGTTGATTTATTTGGGAACCTTTTTTTAAACTTAATTCATACAACTTTAAAGTTGATTTTGATAAGTGATTGTTAGGAAGTGAAAGTGGTGTTTTGTTTAGAGTTTTTGTATAAGTTAGGGTTCTCACGCTGGTTTTGGATATATTGTCATATTTGACAGAATTTAATCGATGTGTGGTTTTACTTAAATATTAGAATAAAAATACTTAGTTGTATCAATCTAAAAGTGTCTGAATGCATTTTGATTGAAACATAGATTCTATAGATTTATATTATTTGACTTTTACGTCATCTAATATTTACTCAAACTGTGATATTAAAAAAAAAATCCTCTTTATGTTATGGGCGAGTGTGTGTGTGTGTGTGGAGTGGAAATTAAAAAAAAATACAATCTCACGGCGGCACATTTTACTGTTTTTTTTTCCAAATAGGCTAATGTGTAGTAAATAAAAAATTTGTGCCCGATATAACAGATCAGCATCGCCAAATTTATTTCAAACGTTCAAAAGTCGCCATGAACACGATCATTGTGTGTAAAAAGTCATGATAAAATTACAAAATTACATATACGTCATCTTTTAACAAGTTTAAAGCTAATTGCAAAAATAGTCTTGTTTGTACAACGTAAGTTGAAATATAGGTGTCGCTCCATCGCCATATGATGGTAAAAGAACGTAAGGAAAAAATAGTTATGAGTCATTGTCATGTTAGCTCAGTCAGTCAGAGCATCGTTTTTTCTAATATTATTTGTAAATGTAATATCCGTCACAAATGTTTTGTGTACTCGAATTTAGACAATTTAGAAAAATATAGTAAAATGTGCCTTCCTAAGTTAGTACATTTTTTAAGTAAGGTAACCTTAGACCTTACCTAGATAAACATGCTCCAATTCTCACACACATCGTCACTTGCCATCCAGTGACATGTTGTCAAATGTTGGTATAGACCACACTGAGAAAAATCTAAAGTCAAAAGCGTCCTAATCACGGCCAATTTATATGGTATAAGGCAAAAAACCGACCAAACGTAAATACGTACAAAAACGCCTTCCAACTAGAAGGCGTTAAACGAGATCAGTGAAGGCGAATGTTTCTTTTCGTCTTCATTTAAGGTGTATTTTGTGGTCTTTCTTAAATAGTGACTTTTCGATGAGGCTGATTAAGTCGTACGTTAAAGCGATAATCACCGTATATAAACCGCCGTAAAAGATATATTTTATGGTCAATACTGCAATTATTATCGTATAACAAGTTCAATTCTGAAAATACTTTACGGAAGGCGTTTTTTGACGGTTTTGTTTATTATAAAACAATGGTATATTTTTATTGATTGGTGAAAATCATCTTAAGACTTGTGAATTCACCTTGCGTAGTTACAATTCAACGGTAAAAGGTCAAATTTGATTTAAGCTCCAAAGTCGGTTTTCTCAGTGCAGGATAAAAAAAACACCATGTACCTTGTTCCGAAGATGCGGCGATGCCCAGAGGAATGTTATTAATTTGGAATTTGTTACAGCCTATACTTAATCCGCTCCATCGCCGTTAGAGCCTTACATTTATGAATACATCACTGGTGTATGCTATAAAGCTGTGTTCACATGACGACATTGGTAAGTCTTTTTTATTACATAAACATATAGTCAGACTTTATTTTTTTAGGGCTCACAAGTAGGCTTTAATTTAATTTATATCATAATCTAATTATGATGTCACAGTTATTTGTCAATTACATATATTTTTACACGACTGCCGTATGTATTTTTGTTCATAACTTCTAAACGGCTTAACCGATTTTAATCTGTTAAGGCTTTAAGAATATATGGTGGAATAAAGAAACTCACAAATATACATAGATACATGAACTCTGAGAACATAACTCTCCTTTTTTTGAGCAGTCGTGTAAAATTCCACTTCTTTGCTTACTACTACAGTTTGTGATTACCTAGACAACAGTGATGCTTGGATAACTCTGCATCGGACAAGCAACCTGCCCTATAAAATGTAAAGAATAATGTAAGATTATAGTAGGTATATTTTTGTAACGCATTGTTGAACGACAATTAAGACAATAACCCCGAGTTACTTGCCCTTCGTTATTTCCGCAGTAACCATTTTTTGAACCTGGCGGTAAAATGTATATTACTTGTATAATGTTACATTTTGTAATTAATTTACATTAAAGGACGTTTATTTAGAATTTGAACGCATTTGATTTTACATTATCGGCTTCATTACACCCTCAACATTTCGGCTTGGATTGCAAACCTCAATTTGTGATGACCAAACGAAGCTTACTTCTATCATATTGTAGTATTAATGATTTTAGTATATAAATATCCAGACAAACGAGAAATCCCGCATAAACATTTTTTATCTTACGCTTGAAATAAAACATTTAATTGCGTATTTTCCACTGCAGTTGATTGACCGCTTAAAAGGATTATTCAATGTCTAGAAAGTTAGGTTTTCCTCTGACTCATAATGTGGTGTCATAGCCTTAAGTATCAAGTTTTGCGTTGCTTACTCATATAAATAATAGATTAAAAACTTGCAAATCATTCTTAGGTTACACATTGAGAATTATTTTGTCTTTAAAGTTAGTTATATAAAATTATTTAAACTTGGAAATATTTTAGATACCCTGTTTTAAATTAAGTTGTATAACGCTCTCAGAAACTTTACAAACCAGCAGAGTGCGATTTGGACTCGAATATGGAGGGTTCCGTATGAAAAAAATATTATATTTGTGATGTATATTTAACAAAGAAAGTTATATATTTGTATTGAACTCGGGATATATAGACCAGTTTTCATTATGTGTTGTTTTACTTAATAGTTACTAATTTATTCACTAAACTTTAAACACTAGGATATATTATTGATTTTAAGATAGATGAAGAACAAACAACGATGTACACCATATCTCAAGAAACGGCGCTCCTATTTTTTCAAAATAGTTTGTTAATAGATCTGCTGTAATAACACACATTGTGCTAAATCTTACAATATATTAAGGTTAAAAGAATACAACCCTAAGTGAGACAGAAGAGTAAAAAGGGTTTTATAAGAAGGTCCCAGTTTTTTTGGTGCGGAACCCTTCAATATTACAATATGTCATACTGTTCATAAAAAATAATTTTTCAAATATTATTATTTTCGTAAGAAGTGTTAATTTTTGCCTTAGAAAATGTTTGATGTAATATTTTCTAATTCTGATTTCTGATTTGATATATTTATTAATTCTACGTAAGTTCAGTGTATATGTAACCTTACAAACATCACTATGTACGGATAACAAAAGACACAGAGTAAAATATTCCTAATCGATTAGAATTGCTTACTGACGATTTGGAACATTCTAAATACGAGTGTTTTTTTTGTCTGCTGCCCATTTTATTTCCTTTTTTCTGAACAATAGGTCAATCTTTAGGATCGTTAATGAAAACAGGTTTGAGAAGGAAAACTGTTGTTTTGATACGATGGGTACCAGGAAATAATGACTAAGTAGAGGGTACGTGGAAACGATTGTTATATGTTGCAGAGGTGTTGTAGTCATTGTTGTGGTATTTTTATGTCAGCATCAGTGATACGGCCTTGTGCGGACTTATACGAATCTAAAAATGTGCTTTTAAGGAACCGCAAGAATGTTAAAATGATGAGTGTTTTTAATAAGTTTGTTCCATATGTAATTAAACTAGCTATGCCCCGCTGTTTTCCCTCCGTAGAGAATGGTGTAAAATGGTACAATAAAAGTATTATATATTCAAATTTAAGAAGTTTCATCTTAATCGGTTTATCAGTGAAGTTACAAACATCCTAACTCACAATCTTTCGCTTAAATAATACTATTAGCTTGAAGCTAATATGGGTATATAAAGTATACCATATTTTTGGCGCTATGTTGTCGTCATGTTTTTTTAACATAATAACTTGTATTACCCGAAGGAAGATAAGATAACTGTTTTGGTCCTATGAGTAGGCGAGCACATTGTCATCTAACGCATCTTAAACTCTGCAACAGAAAATTTTATTTTTAGTGAAAGTCAATAACTAATTAACGCGGCAAACCCATAGACTAAGATTTCCAATCGACGATTAGTTTAAAAAGTTGCTTCTTTAATAAAAGTGCGAAAGCTTATTTATTTCCAATCGAGGTAATAATTGTAAGCCCGAGACGTTGACACTGTATTACAAGGCTTTTATGCCTTTTATATGGTATATTTTGTATTCAAGACGAGATTGGAATAATTAACGTAGCAGGCAGGTCATTAGACTATTTTCAATACATTTGAGAATAAAAATTAAGAATTCTCAATATTACACTAAATTATTTAATGATTAATTGGAGATATGACTCATTGTCATGTTAACTGAATTGTTTAGAGCATACCCCGGCTCAAGGGATGGACACGGGTTCGAATCCCGCACATGACTATATTTGTAAATTTGTAATGTAATCCTGCGCCTGCTATTGCTAACATAACAATATTAAAAGAATACCTGATGCCACGGTGGTACCTATCAAGACACCTTGCTAAAGAGATCTGCCATCTGATAAATCACTTTTACATACATGACAATGAACAACTAGATTTTACAAAATAACACATAGTTAATGAGTGACAGAAGTCACAGACTATCTAATTCTTAAAAAGAAACTATCTCTATTTAGCCAGTGTTGTAACACCAGAGGAAGTATAATAGCCAAGCTGTGGATTGTGCAAGCGTCTCGGATGTTGCCGATTACCGAGGGCTTGTTTAGTGCCAGCTACTGGAAGACTGGTTCTAGTTCTAACTGGTGTCGTAATTACGGTTATTGTTGGACAAGGATGTTTTAAACTTGCCTGAGTTTCTCAGCTTGTGTTTTATAATTTGTAGAAAAATACGTACATTTTAGGGCAAGCTTGTTTATTTAAAGGACTTCTTCAAACAGATTCATACGTAATAATAACCAATATTTTAAAAATATTTTACGAAAACATCAAATTAATATTTTAATAAAACACTTAAAAATATAAAAATATATCTAGTGACAATTCCGCCCAATTTTCCTGCTAAGCCGACGTGACGTCACAAACGCCACGCAGCCAAACCGGAAGAATTTTCGACGCGTTTCGCTTCTACACGAAGCATCCTCAGGAGGTCTTGACTCTTCGAGCGCACGCGCATCTTTCTCGATCGTGCGCTGTATGTATGGTCGGCGGAATTGTCACTAGATATAGTTTTATATATTTAAGTGTTTTATTAAAATATTAATTTGATGTTTTCGTAAAATATTTTAAAAATATTGGTTATTATTAAATATGGATTTCCGCAAAGTAACGCCTGAATCTATTCATTAGATTCATACGTGTAAATAAAGAATGTTGTACACACTAAGTAATCTGTGACTGAACTAAATTACTTAGATAGTAATATGTTATTGTAGGTTAATGAAAATATTTATTAACTAATGATCACTTTGACACACCACTTAACATTTGTACACGTGATAATGGTAGTTTTTTTGTGTTATTGTGACGGAACAAGCTCGAGGCCCACCTGATGTTAAGCGAAATAACCCTTGCCTATAACAGATGCATTTCACCACAAGTCACGAATTGCACTGCACCCGTCACCTTGAGACAAAGTTGTTAAGTGTCATGTGCCTGTAATTTCACTGGCTCTCAAGGACTACTGCCGAAACACACCGTTAGGTGCTTGGCGACAGATTTTCTACTTGAAGGTGGCAGCTAGCCAGGCGGGCAATCAAAAAATGCCCTTTCACCACGCGGTGAAGCTCAAACCGGCGGTGGGTATCGAACCAGGGTACTGCGGCGCGGCAGTCCATAGCTATTACCGCTCGGCCATCATTGCTTCAAAACTGACATCTATTTATGACAATATTATGGCAAATAAAAGTATTTGGATTGGATTTCATTTTAAGTAGTTACTGTATCCATCCCCATTAAGAGGCGGGGGTTCACCATAATCTTGGGGATCATTGTGTACGATAACAGTTCCTCAGAAGATGCTGCTGCCCACCTTCTGGTATTTTTCCCTTAGTCACCTTTTACGCCAGCTCATGTAAGCCAATTGTGACAAACCGCATCTGATAAAGGCAGATGTTACCGCTTTATATCAGGTGGGGTATTTGTGCTTGTTCCATCACGATAGCTTACAAAAAAGGTGTGGAATATAAAATATTCAAAACATTGCATTTATATTCAAAAATCTAACTCAAGCATTCGACGCCAACTGCATTCATTATCGATTAGATATCATAGTATTAGTAAACTATTCTCATTACTATGATAATAGTGATAGTAACACCTACTATTCTAATAGTCGATTATAGATATGTAATGAATAAATTTTTGTGATCGAACATTGTCTGATGCAATTCAATCATTGTTTTTAGGGTTTCGTACCCAAAGGGTAAAAACGGGACTCTATTACTGAGACTTCGCTGTCCGTCCGTCTGTCACCAGGCTGTATCTCAAGAACGGTGATAGCTAGACAGTTGAAATATTCACAGATGTATTTGTATTGCCGGTATAACAACAGATACTAAAAATCAAATAAAATGAATATTTAAGGGGGGCTCCCATACAACAAACTTGATTTTGTTACCGTTTTTTGCTCGATACTAATAACAGTGGCAGGTGGACCCCTTAACTATTCACATAATATTTAGTTTTATGTTCTCTTTAAATTTAAGTTATCAAAATAAAATAAATATTTAAGGGGGCTCCCATACAATAAAAGAGGTTTTCGCCGTACCTACCCAGCTCAATCGCACGCTGCGAAAAGTGTCTGTAACTTGCAAGATTAGGTTACAGATAATGGTACGGAATCCTTCGTGCGCGAGTCCCACTCGCACATGGCCGGTTTTCTTTATTCTGGTTATTATCTACAAAATGCAAACAACAAATTTCATTCAATGAATGAGAAATTAATTAAAATATGCATAATTATAGTCAAATAAACATTAAATAAGGACTTATGAATAACGATTAATTTTCGTTTAATATTTAAATGGAGTTGACACGACTAATATGTAATATCAAAATATTATACCTAATTTAATCATTTTAAATGTATTTTAAATTAACTGTTAAATGTAATTATTTTTTACGTAACCCGTTTCTATTTTCGGGTTTGATTTAAAAAAAATATACTTATTGTGTGTGTTTTTTATATTATATTATGTTTTTAAAGAGTTAGGTATTACAATACAAGTACATAATTTTCTATTTTACCTGAAGGTAGTCTTAGCTTTGAACTACTACCCCACCCGATGGCATGTATCAATGTGGTCAAAGACGTTGTTCAGATGGATAACTAGCTATATCTGGCGCTTGGCGACTGATTTCCTATTTAAACAAAATGCCCGACCACCATGCAATTAATCCACTACTGGTGATACGAGTACGATGCCTCAATAACACCAGTTGGTACTATATATCCTCAAAATTTATCATATATTATGTCTATTTTTACACGGAAGATTTACACTTCGAATTAGACTTTACCAGATGGTAGGTCTCATCATCCCGTGGGGTGCCGGGTTAGAATTGCACCTTCCCATATCATCCCGTGGGTGTCGTAAAAGCCGACTAAGGGAAAAATACTGGTAGGTGGGCAGCAGCACCTTCTAAAGTACTGCCAACTTACACTGCGATCCCCAAGCCGCCTGCCAAGTGTGGGGATTATGGCAAATACCCTCTAATAGGGGAGGCTGTGTTCAGCAGTGGACGAGACGGCTAATAAAGTACAGTACAGGTCCCATCATCAAGATACTTTGTAGGTACCACCACAGTGTCAGATATTCTGCCTTGAAGAAGTAGCTGGCCTGGCTCACTCTACACTTTTACAAACCTAAAGGTACATCGGCGTATCCGTCCGGACGGGATTATACAACGGTGCGTGCCGCGTCAGAAGAGATCAAAGCTATCCGTGGCTATGCGATAGAAAGAGAGACGCCTTGTAGGTGAATATAAGTATTAGATTATCCGTGCTTTGTGAGCTGAAGTGCACTTTATTGCTTCTTAGCTAGAGTTGTTTTTTTATTGGAATGGATTTGCGAAGTGACTCTTCTGATCCTTTTTATTCTGTGGTAGTAGCATGCAAACATGACTGGCCTTATTATGAGGTGGCTTAGTGCTTGTCCTAACACGATAAAAATAAAAAAATACATTTGGAAACACTTAACATAAGCATTTTACGTAAACACTTTACTTAAATTTTACGTTTACTTTTTTTTATGGCTGATAGGTTAGCCTTTGACCACTATCTCACCTGATGGTAAAAAATGATATGGTCGAAAATGTTGTGCAGGCTAACCTAGAATGAGAGGCTCTCAAAGACAGCTGCCGGAACACACCGTTAGGTGCTTGGGACAGATTTTCTACTTGAGGTTGTAGCTAGCCAGGTGGGCATTTGCGAAATGCCCTACCACCGTGCTATAACGACTGCCATCGTTAGACAACAACCGGGACCGACGGCTTAACGTGCCCCCCGAAGCACGGAAGCGCTCAATAGTAATGTCACTAACGGCCACCCATCCAACTCATGACCGCGGCAGACGTTGCTTAACTTTGCGTTGGTTAAGAACAGCTAAGCAAACTTCGCTACGATCGCTTCAAACGTCGAGCATTTACGTTGCTACTTGGCAGCAGTAGTAGTCATCCTGGTCTTCAAGAGAACCCTATTACCTAGTAAAGCTTACGTTCCAAGGCTATACATTCAACTTGCATTCCAGTCGCGAACAAACTGGAACGTTCTAACTGACCGTGAAAGTAGTAGCTGCGTTATACAATTACCATGAAAATGTGATCATGTCCAGCACAATCGAAGGAAAATTGTACAAGTTCTATTTGCAGTCTATTAATAATTTTACTTACGTAGGAGACTCAAGTTTTACGGCCAAGTTACCTGCAACAGAGGAATAATTATAGTAGGATAGTGGTTAGAATTTTGGATACCTGTTAGGAGAATATTTTGGAAAATGCACGTATGTTCGAAGCTTGGTAAAAGTTCTAAGTAGTTTAATTTTTACACACTAAAATACCAGCCAAGTGTATGTGCGAGTGAGCCTCGTACTTTAGTTTTCAGTATTTGTTTAATTTTTAGAAAAATACTAAAAAACTAAAGTAAACTGTACTAAAAACTACAAAAATCTGTTCGAAGTCCTTAGTACTCTTACTGCACAGTGCAGATAAATTGTGTTCCGTGAGATACTGCATCTGCAATGAGCAGAATACCATTCGCATTGTCTCTAGATCAATAAACCTTGAAACAATGTTTGTTTATAATTAACAAAATAATTGATTTTGGGGATCAAAACCAAATTCGAATTCAAATATGTATTCATAGTTCGATGCAGACACAAAACAGTGTTTGGAGCAGTGATGGCTCAGTGGCACTGGCTATGGACTGCCATGTAGCAGGTCCATGGTTCGAATCCCGCCGCGGATTTGAGCTTCACCGCATGGTGGAAGGGCCCTCACCGCATTTTGCGAATGCCCGTCTGGCTAGCTACCACCCTCAAGTTAAAAAATCTGTCGCTAAGCACCTAACAGTGTGTTTTGACATCTGTCCTTGAGAGCCAGTAAAATTACAGGCACATGAGACTTAACATCTGTACGTCTCAGTGTGACGGGCGCAGTGCAATTCGTCGTTGACGAAATACATCTGTTATAGGCAAAAGTTAGTCTACAATAATATAAAAAAAACGGACACGTATTTCTATCGAAAAATGTTCTAAAATGCTCACAAAATACAGAACTGCAATACTCTTTCCTATTGTTGTTTTCTTGTTAAATTGTTGAATAGAACATCGAACAAGTCGTTTCAAAACCCGTTTTCAAAATAACATTGTTATCAAGACACCAATTCAATTTCGAAATGACAACTAACCCAGATACAAGTAATTAGAAAGATCGAAAAAAAAGTTGCGCGACAAAAAGTCGTTCGACGATTTCTCATGCCGATATCGCTTCTTGTCTATCGTTAATTCATTATTGCTTATGACAATAAAACGACAAAAAGCGGCCGAGTCCTCAGTTCACAATTGAGGGCCATAAAAAGTAATTTGTCAATAAGTGCGGGTAGAACTTTATTTATTTTGGTTCCGTAGCATTCATCTACCTTTATTGGCACATAAATGTCAATAGACTTAAATATACATTTTTATTATTTATTACACATTCTGTTATTTAAATTACTTATTATGTTTTGTTTAGCTTCTAGATATATCATTAAAACACAAGGAGTAAACATAAAAAGCGGTACCAGGTTTTACGTTAAATAAGAAAAGACAAATGAAAAGTCTTTTTTAGGTAGTTGTGCCCATAGGCTTAGGATGTACAAGACAAACATTGACGGATGAATGGTGTAACAAAAAATGAAATGTAAATGTGTGAGTGACATAGTGTTGTAATGACGCGAGCGTAATACTATCGACAGTTTCACTTGTTGAATCTTAGGACACATTCGTTTGAAATTATGCCCTATATAGTTCATTGAGACTATTGTAATGATCGTAAACAACACTGAAATCACAGAAATGCAATATATGCAATTTCATTAACTTGAACAACTTATTTTCCAAGTTATTATGATTTAAAAACCAAACTACTTAACTGATTATGATGACATTTCAAAGGGATGAATCTTAAGGTATATCCTTTCAAACAAAATACGATGTTTTCAAATGAAAATCAAACCAAATATCATATCATGAATACAACCTTATTGAGAACATGCTCCCTTTATGATCTGTTAAAAAATAAAACTCATTCAAAGTTGAAGTCAAATGCATTTATTGCATGTCTAAAATGGTACAGCACTTTTAAAAGTAAACTACTATAACTTCATCGTAACAAGATGAAATAAAATTTACCATTACTAAGTATTATGATTGCCATTAACAAAATCATTAAGTAATAACAAAAATCATTAAGCTGCATATATACAGGTACTGTAAATTATTAAATTACATTTATCTGAATACCATTTGCGTAAAGCATTCACATGTGGTAAGCAAAGGTCGAATTTGTCCCTTGTGTAAACATAGCTCATTGGGCTGTAGAAATGACGATGTGTACATAATTTCGATGATCTTTACTAACTGGCCTACAAAACATATAATTCTTTAAAGTCTGCTTTTAAGTCTAAAAGCCGTTTTATCATTATTTTTGTTTCAGCTTTGTTAAGTCTAAAAGCCGTTTTATAATTATTTTTGTTTCAGCTTTTAAACTTCTTAAGAGCTAATTTTTTTCTTGAATTTTTGTCACAATTTAGAACATTAGTTAATAAGTTTTTTTTCCTTGGAGACAGTTCTTGATTTGAAGGGCAGGTAATGGCTAACGGTGTTAATATATCTCTATTTAAGTAAGGCCAGGGCCGTCTTATTTTCAATTTGATCTGAAAGGAAAATAAAAATTATGTTGTGTCAGGATAGCCATAGATATCCAGCGCTGCAATGAAGCGAGTATTGTAGATTTTATTGCACCAGGGACGCTAAGGTTACTAGATTGACTCAACATATCCTACAGTCTTTACATGACAAAAAATTATTTGACCATGTATTTTACTACAAATTAAACTTTGCGTTACTTGTGTCATCATTTCCTAAAGCTATTGACTACCATTTCCACAGTTTTATGCATTCAGGGACATTAAAAGTTGGTATTGAGTCTTTCATTAGTATACATCAATGTTTTCTTTGTATGAAGCATTTTGATTCAAAGTTTACTACAAACTGTAGAGTTTTTATTTAGATTGCGTCAATAATCCGAACCCTTTTATCACATACTGAAAATTTGTTGGTAATCTGTAAGAACACAAACATTATTATACGCGTGCATATAGTTATTTCAAATTCTGTTAAATAGCCATTTGTATAAAGATACTAATATTTTATGATAAAAGTAAGAGATATTTCCAATTATTTATTGAGAGTTAGGGGAACTTTTCACTGAAAACATCATAATAAATTTTAAATAATATATCTTGTGATAATATTTACTCCCTTATTCGTAAATACTCAATAAGCTATAAACTGATCTGTCAACTTCTTGCTAATTATTATGAAATTATATTATTTTTAAACAAATTTATGATTAAACTAACTACCGGCTATTTTTGAGGTTCGAATATGTACCCGAGCATTCACGTCGAAGCTACAGGTCAGACATAAACTATCGACTTTATCGATACTTGTGACGTCAGAACTTTGTCAAGCCCTATCGTAAACAAATGTTTTTGTATTTTTCGTAAAATACCAACCAATTCTTCATTTAGCAATGTAATTTGATGATAAGTATGAAGAGAAACCTATTATCTAATATTTCCATAGTTCATATAACTAATTTTAAAACAAAATGACAAAATAATGATTATCCAAAAAGCAGTACAAATAAAATTAAATTACCTGTGAAACGTGTATATATTCGGGTTACTGTGTCTTGTAACCTCACATTCACTCACTGAACAAGACACCATGCTTGCAGAATACATATTTTATATTATAATCGTAAGATATTTGAGCAAATACACAAAATTCGCGCCGACTTGGAAGAGGCCGGGACGCTATGGCCTCTTACTCGAGTAAAAAATGACATACCGTCTTCTTGTTTCACTATCTCTTTTTTTCTCGCGACGGTTTGTAGCAGCTTAGGACCTTTCACTCACACACTTCGTAGGTCTGTTGAGCGTAGCGAAAAAATCCTAGGTCTGTGGTTGTGCCCGATTTTATGATAATATTTCTAAACATAATATATTACAGTTCTCAGAAAAGAAAAAATCAAGCTGGAAAAGAATAATATTTTTTTTTTATTTAAATTGAAAAAAAACTTCGGTAAAGCCACCTCTGCTTCGGACATGCCAAACTATTGCAGTCACTTAAGTAATCAATATTGTAATAGTTTTATAGAAAGAAATTGTAATGAGTTAGGACAAAAAGAATGGCCCCGAGTTTCTTGTCCGTTCTTCTCGAAGTGGCTCTAAACCCTTTTTGCTGAACGCGGCATGAATCCTTATTGACCTTCACACGAGCATCGTATACTGAATGAATGATTTTAACTTTCAGTTTAGACTTTGCTCCTAAAAAATATTTTTTACCAAAAAATGTAAACTAACTTCAGCACTCAAATGTGTGAAGTATTTTGTTGAACTCGGTGCCATGATGGTTCAAATGTACCTATGATCACCATATTGTTCGTAATGTGTAATTTTTATTCTCTAATAAATCTTAGTGAGAATATATAAGTATATTTAACCACACACACACACACACACACACACGCACACACACACACACACACACACACACATATATATATATATATATATATATACACACATCAATATATAGCTAGAAACTTAAAACGAGTTGGTTAAATCCCATGGGTCACGAAGATACAGGCTCAGCCTAGTTTGGGGCCCGCTGCCAATTATAATTTAGAATATAGATACATAAAATTTAGAAATTTTAAAATTGCATTTGTTTTATTTACCTGTTTATACTGTATCTTGATAATTCTTTTTTTCTTGAAAGATCTTATCGTTGCGACAAATTCATAGAGAGAGAATATAATATAGAGAATATCGATACCTGTAGCTAGAGGTATCGATGGCAGTGCTGGACTTTAGCGATGAATTCAAATATTTTTTATAATGTAAATATATATGATGCTTATAATTTAATTTTAATTCTGTAGGTATCGTGACTGCGCCTTCTAAGGAACTACTATCTTACACTGCGATCCCCAAGCCGCCTGCCAAGCGTGGGTATTATGGCAAATACCCCCTTATAGGAAGAGGCTGTGTTCAGCAGTGGACGATCCGGCTGATACAGCAGGTATCGTGAGCGATGAAATAGGTAGTTGATAGCTAGTCGCTTTCTCGCTGGTACGTGGTGGGTCAAGTAGGTAAGGTACCGTAATATTAATTAATCGCGCTTCTTTGGGAGTTAATCATAGTACAAAATATTACTATTCTAGGACCTCTTAGAATCTAATTATGTCACTTATTTACGCACAAAAACGCGAAAATATATTTTTTTTTATTGTGAAGGAACACGCTCGAGGCCCACCAGATTATGTGGACTAACCTCTGTCTAGAACAGATGCATTTCATCACAAGTGACGAATTGCACTGCGCCAGTCACCTTAGACATAGTTGTTAAGTCTCATGTGCCCGTAATTTCACTGGCTCTCAAGGACTGCTGCCGGAACACACCGTTAGGTGACAGATTTTCTACTTGAGGGTGGTAGCTAGCCAGGCGGGCAGTCGCAGAATGCCCTTCCACCATGCGAAAAGATGTTTACGCAAAATCGTTTTAATATAAAACTAACATAAAGAATCATTAATAGCGGGCCCCTAAAAAACTTAGCGGTCCAGATTGACAGATGTCCGTCCACCGGCCACGGGCGCGGCTCACGCTCGGTCGCACAAAATCAGGTATCACAATTAAATTAAAAACCACTCATGAGGAATATCACAATCGATAACATTGTACGATCAGCAAAAAACGATCCCGTTTAAACGTTAATTGCGATTTCACGGTTTCCGTCATCGTTTGCCACATTTGAATTTCGAATGACACTTCCTTTGATAATGGCGTCTAGTAATTTATGTGTGAGATAAAATATGAAATTGGATTTGGTGTTAGGTTTGTTATCGTTAATGGATTGCTCATATCGCCAACTATACTTACCTACTGAAACATTGCTTAAAAAAACTACATAACTTAGCCTGTACGTTGGTGTGCTCGCGGGCTCAGTTTTGTTTCCTCAAAGGAAAACAATATTCTGTGTACATTGAAGGTGGCCAGCAAAGCACGTTTGTTGGAGTGGGCAACTAACTGCATTGTTTTATTTTTATCCACGGACAGAACGGAATCAAGTTAGGGGTTATTTGTATACGTATGTATACCTATATGTTACCAATTTCCTCGGAAACTACTAAACCCAATTTTAATCCAGTTTTTTTGTAGTTTTTACTGCATCAAGTGTATGTTTTGTGTAAGAAGATGCGTCGCTTTTTGCATCTTTGAATCGGTGCATCAACAGCGCAGCGGTTGAACGTCATCATAAATACACAAGTATTTATAACTACTGCCTATAAATAAAAATTTTAAGGAATATAATAAAAAAAAAATTGAATTCATAACATTGTTTGTCATACTGGCGTTCGATCCCCACCAACGGCTTGTGCTTCAACGCATGGTGGTAAGGCATTTTGCGAATGTCCGCCTGGCTAGCGACCACCTTCAAGTAGAAAATCTGTCACCAGGCACCTAACGGTGTGTTCCGGCAGCTGAGAACCAGTGACATTACAGGCACTTGAGACATAACAACTATGTCTCAAAGTGACGGGCGCAGTGCAGTTCGTAACTTGTGATGAAATGCATGCATGCAGGTGGGACTGAAGCTTGTTCCGCCACAATAACATAAAAAAAAATTAATCATTATTCTTCTAATAAGGCCACTTTTACAGGATTTTTATTAATAGGTTAAAAATCTAATACTTTTCTGCTGTCGCTACAAGCAAAATAATTAATAATGATCAGAAGAGCCAATTGAATCGGCGGCATGCATCGGCCCCCATTGTGGATTGTGGTCGGCCTGCACCGACGCTGCCTGTGGCTCGCAGGTGTCACATTGCTCAACCTGTCCATATTGTTAGTATAGCTGGCTGCATACACACTGTGATTCGTATTGACAACTGAAAATATTCATAGCTGTATATATTGACGGAGAAAAGACTAAAAGTCCGAACCAGATAAACTAAAAAAAAAACGAAAAGAAAATTAAACCATAAAGTGGCTCTGCATTAGCAACTTCGTCCAAATGGACATGCTTATACCATTTGAGCTATCGTGGTGATGAGTTATGGTTAGAATTTTACTTTCATCTTTATGATTACACCGTTTTATACTGGTCGAAAAAGAGCATGGAGTCTTCTTTACCGCCATTATTTTGAAAGCTATTGAGCTTAGAATGCGCTATCAAAAATGAAATATAAGAAGACAAAATTTAAAAGTGTAAAACATTAAATAACCTGCGAATAAAGAAGAACTTATTCATAGTATTGCTTCGTGACACTTATACTTGTAAGTTTTTTCAACCGGTTTTGATATTTTAGTCATTACTGATCTTCACATACTGGCATTCACGGTGCAAGTTCATTTTTTATCAATAATAGGCCATTGACCACGGTCTTTTCTATTTGTTACTGATATTTTTTTCGAAGAGGTACAGGCTCAATACCAGCGCCCAGATCACACCACCGTTCGATGCTAGACGATAGATTGTCGTGCAGGTCTGCGGATAATCCAGGCGATCTTACTAAAATTTTCCACTACCATTCGGAAAAGATTCAAACTATAGACCTCCTGGATGGTAGACCACACTTATTGCCACGGGTCATCATTATTTCAAATGATCACTAACTCGAACGATGAACGCTGCAGGCTCTGTATATTCAGATTTTAATGAATAGGATCAGTCCAGATTTGTAGCGCTCGTAGCGAAGTTGGCTTAGCTGTAAACTATCAGCAAAGTTAAGCAACGTTTGCTGCGGTCATGAGTTGGATGGGTGACGCTAGTGACATTACTACTGAGCGACTACTTCGTCAACAACCAGGAGCGACGGCTTAACGTACCCTACGTTAAGTCGTCGCTCCCGGTTGTTGTCTTAGGGCAACCATTGACCACATCATCACTTACCATCAAGTAAGACTGGGGTAAAGGAATAACTTATATGATAAAAAAATTACTTAAAAATGGAACCGACTTCGACACGCAAAACACGTCTGAAAGAACTTCTTGAAGTCGGTACCATGATGGTTCACAAGTATCTATTATCACAATATTGTGCGCATGGTACCGACTTCGAAAAGTTATTTCACACACTTGCGTGTAGAAGTCGGTTCATGTCTTGGTAAAAAAAACAAATTGCACCCTTTTTAGTGACCCTTACTACTTATGGGATCGATTGTCATTCACTGACATTGACTGTATCATCAAGATAGGAAAATATTTTTCAGTTATTACAGTGTTACTCAAAAACGGCTTGACCGATATTGATGAAATTTAAATTGGATCACATAGCGAGGCATCAGTTTTCAAATAAAAAAATAATCATCAAAATCGGATCCAGACGAATTGAGTTCCTCCTCCTTTTTTTGAAGCCAGAAAATAAATGAACATTCTGTCTATAAACTACATCTTCGTGGTCCAAACTATCGATCTCACGAATCAAAAACTCGTTCTAATTAGACTGTTTTATTATATTTTACGAAGACGGCATGTTGTCACAATTAAAGTCGTCACAAATGAAGAACAACAGGTTTTTTTATTTATTGGTAACTGTAACACCATAAACAAAGTAAAAGTATACAATCTAATTTTATTGCTATGACATAGTGGGGAATATATTAGAGAAAGGCAACTAATGAATGTTTTTGTTGCAGTATAACAACAATAAACAGTCTCTCAAATGAAGTAAACTATTTATGTATTCATAAAGCCCCTTTTTTAAACACTTTCCAAAAGGAGGTTATCAATTTGACTTGTATTTATATAATGGTACTATTTTTTTTTATCTTATTGTGACGGAACAAACTCGAGGCCCACCTGATGTTTAAAGGACTAACCTCTGCCTACACAGATGCATTTCATCACAAGTCACGAATTGCACTGCGCCCGTCACTATGAGACATAGTTGTTAAGTCTCATGTGCCTGTAATTTCACGGGCTCTCAAGGACAGCTGCCGGAACACAGCGTTAGGTGCTTGGCGACAGGTTTTCTACTTGAGGGTGGTCGCTAGCCAGGCGGGCATTTGCAAAATGATTTTCCACCATGCGGTAACGCACAAGTCCGCGGCGGGATTCGAACCATGGACCTGCTGCGCAGCAGTCCATAGCCAAAGCCACTGAGCCATCACTGCTTCAAAATCTTCTAGTATAATTCTAACATGTTCACATGTATCCATTAGGGGATTTTAAACATATATACAACATCCCAAAACGATGGTTAAAGAGCAATAGGAAAGATTTGAGTTATGACGTCATGTCATGTTAGCTCAATTGGTTAGAGCATACCCCGGCTCAAGGGGTGGATGGACGCGGGTTCGAATCCCGCACATGACTTAAATTTTTCCTATCGTATATTTGTGATTTTGTAATGTAATTCGCATAGCAGGCGTTATTGCAAACCTAACAATATTAAAATTATAAGGTTGCGTCATCATTTACAAGTATAAAACCAATTGCAAAATTGGTCTTGTTTGTAGTACAACGCAAGTGGTACTATAGATGTCGCTCCATCCCAATACGATGGTTAAAGAGCAATAGGAAAGATTTGAGTTATGACGTCATGTCATGTTAGCTCAATTGGTTAGAGCATACCCCGGCTCAAGGGGTGGATGGATGCGGGTTCGAATCCCGCACATGACTTAAATTTTTCCTATGGTATATTTGTGATTTTGTAATAAATATACAACATTTTGTAGGTGTATAATATTTATATATTATGTATAATATGTTTGGTTTGTCCAAGCGTTTCTTCAAAAATATTATTCTGATTATTTTCAAAATAAGTAATTATAAGTCATGTGGTGGCTACTGGCTTCAAATAGTACGACCTTATGAGGTAAGATGAGACGTATCATGTGAAGCGCGATAGGGGAGTACGAATAGTTTAAAAAGTATTCCGTGTTAATCCAGGATCTAAACTATCTATTTGTTTCTATCTATCTATAGTTTCGTATTTTTTTATTTTACCAAGTTTGAACACTTGTTATTTAAAATATGACGAAACTACGTTTATATGGAAAGCACTCCGTGCACTCTACTCTTAAATTATCTTTGACAGAAAAACTCAAGAACAATTTGACTCAGGTATTGAAACCCAGTGCCTAAAAATATTAAATCGATTCAATACACCTCTCTATGAACAAGAATCTGCATTATTTATTATATTATTTTATAATAATATACTAATGTGTTTTATAAAGTAGGTACGGCAACATGCCAACTATTATTACTCATTTACAAGAACTTGTAGTATTATTTTATCTTACAAGGTAATCATTCCACATTCGATCTACACAGACAATCTGTCAAAGGCAACTATAAAGCCTTGATATTACAGTATGTAATCTAAGTTATTTACAATACTTTCGACTCAATCGCTCCTTGAGGCGATCCACTAATATGTTAATACCGTTATTTCTAATCACTAAGCCGTAAGAGCAGTAATTTTGCAAATAACAGCCTAGTAGGACAGGAGACAGTGGTCGTTTTCACTAAGGTGTGATAATTATAATCATTGTGGATATATTTATCTCCCCATAAACACGTGCCGTATCAATCAATACTTACACGTCATCTTAATAAAGCAAAAGTAAGATTTCTTATATAAACCATTAAAATGTTATCGTATAAAAAGGTAATGTTTTTCTTCCAGGACCCATATAATGTCTTTCATATAGTGGGAGTTATAAAAAATAAGATATGTGTAAAAAATATTTATCATTGACATCTAAAATTATCGTATTATGGATATTATTTCTAAACAACATTTTATATCAGGATACCTGACCAAAACGTGGACTAAATGGAATTATAACGCTTCTGAATTGTGTATGGTAGAAAGATTATGTATGTATGATAGATAGATTATGTATTATGTATGAAGAAGACGCCATAGGACGGTTCGTCAGGAAGGCGATGGTTGCGACACCATAAGCCATCCATAATTACAACCTCAAATTGGCGATCAAAGAATGAAACAGCGTGGTAATGGAGACCCTGTTACAATGTGACGTGGGGGAATGACACAAAAAGTAGTGTAGTCCCAAATTGTAATCGTTGTGACGGGTATCCAGAGCAGTCAAGCTCATATAATGGTGTTGTCTAGCGGCGGTGTTGTGTGTTGGGTCGCCATCTTCCCTCAAAAATAGTTGAGGAAGGCGATGGCTGGCACATTCGTGAACGGGTGCTGCTAGAGGACACTGGTCTACTCTGGGTGCAAGTGCTAATGACTGTTATCGAAAAAAAATACTTTTCTATTAACACTGTTCTCTTTTGGAATGTTGCATGTTTCCTATTTATTGTAAGTATCTAGTTTTTAAATAAAATATGGTCAAAATTTTAAAAAAGTCACGGCACCTTGATTCTGTAGAGTCTATATTTAGAAAATAAAAAAAATAAAAAATTATGCATCTATCTCTATATGTGCATTGCAATACAAGAATTTACTCACAGAATATTACATATTTTTTATTACATACCCTTAAATAATTTGGTGTGATATCATATTTATATAATTAAGTAATTTTATTAATCCATAAATGTTCTAAAAACTTAAAATACGCCAAAAAGTTAACTGGCAAAAACCGGTATTCCATTTGACTTATAACTTATATAATATACTACCAAACAAACTCAAACATATTTTTGTTGAAAATCATACAACTACTTTGTCAAGAATCTAATTAAGTCCATAGCAAGTCAACCTGTTAACCGCCACCTCCTATACTATTTGTCGATAAAATGACTTCAGTTCATACGTAGCGTATATTACTTGTGTAATTTCGTATATTCTACACCGTATCGTAATTATATGCAAGGGCTTATGTGAAACTTGTTGCGTTTATGAGACTGTTCTTCCTGGCTTTGCCAAACAGGTATATACCTAGAAACAGGTGTGTATGGAAACTTTAGACGCACCTAAATCTAGTGTGTGGACAAAGATAGAATGATTACGCAAACCGTACGTTGTCAGATGTAAATAAAGAATGCTAGTACAATCATACTCCTGGGCGTCAAGTCTGCTAATCAATATGAATCTATAATGGACTCGGCCTGGTCAATTTTGACAGTAATCTACTAACTTCATATCGTTCATACGAGTATTGAGCCAATATTGATTCAATCTCGGTTTCCTATGAAAACGAAACAAAATAATAATAAATAATATTGAAATTGTTTTCTGAATTTCCTTACTCTTCTCTTTTTATTTTTTGTTGGCAATATCGTCCAACCAGCTTAGATTCATCATATATTCATATATTGATAAGGGATCAGCAGACTACCGATTCTGTCTTGTAATGAATCTTTAATGAATCTATGCTGAATATGTACATGTAATTAGCAGACTTGACCCCCTGTACTTGAACTTGCTGTGTCGTGAAATATCAAAGGCCCAAGAATAGATAATCAAGATCTGCAAATCAAGTCTTCGCCGGAGCAGATCATATAGCATATACAAGATTGTCTCAAATTAGATTTTAAACATTTAAAAAGGTGTGTGGAAACAAAACAACGCGCTTATTATGTGCTAGATCAACAAATACTTCAAGGTAAACAAAATACTCGTCAAGACGATTCAAATGAGCCCAAACTCGATGCGGTTGTGTTTCATTGCGAAGTTCCTTTGGCCACCCTCCAGCTCCATTATCAGATCAGTACCATGCCATCATAATTATTGCATTGTCACGCCATTTACACATGTATGCAAAATTTCAGATCAATCGGTAACCGGGAATCAGATCAAATTTAATTTGAAAGATTTGATGACAAACATCGGGACAGGTGAAACTAATTATGTTGGTCACTGCCGAAGGACTTAAAAAAAACCGAAATGATTTTAATAAATTTATTTAATTAAAATATTACATTAAAATGTATTAACTAAAATTATGTCTAAGTTCGGACGAGGTAGGTACCGAAGTGAGGTCGTGGACGCGGGGCTCCACGAGGCGGGCGGCGACACGAGGCAAAAGTGCTGCAACTGCATTCGGCCGGTCACGTACGCCAATTGATTGACCCCAATTGCAGTTACCGTCAAAGTTGCATAGGTAGGCATAACGTGTGAGTGTAGGGCACGTAACACCTCCCCCCTTAGAACAGCAACTATTTGAGCACTCTGAGCGAAAATGCTGCTGTCTTAGAGCTCTGGGCTTTTAATTTTTCAGGATCTTCATATGTGTGGTTATCGCCTTCCATCTTTTCTTCGGGTGAGGGTTCCTTTCCGGCTGGTTTGGTGCAGATGTTATATCTTCGTATGATGATTATAATTATAAGTATTACTACTCCAAGTGTAGTTCCATAGAATGGTATTGTCGTATGGTAGAGTGAAGTATCTGCATAGTCTATCTTCACTGGATGCTGCATTAGAATCTTTTCTTCAACGGAATGTAGTCCTTTCAGGTTAATAGAGTTGAGTTTTATGTGCGGAATTTCTATAGTTTGGTTGGTATTGAAGTTATGTGACATTTCGGTTATAAGCAGTGGTTGTCCTTTGAGTCGATCATTTACGTTTATGATTGTAAATTCTTCGGTGCGCATGTAGCATTTTTGAGGTAAAGTGGCAAGATAGCTACCATGAAGAGTGATGAACTTTTGTCTTCCACATTGTAGTTCTGTCTTTGTTGGCTTCGGGAAGATGATCGTGTAGTGCTGATCATCTAGCTGCTCCATTGCTTCTTTGTCTAGGGCTACTTTGGTAGGTCGGCATGTTTGGTCAATGGATTGATGCATAATGATGTTCTGGATACAATCTGGATGTTCCCGTGGGAGACTATATGCGTTTTCTTCACATAGGTGCTGATGATCAAACTTCGGGCATTCAGCCTCTATGTACATGAATAGTTTGCCATTGGTTGCTAGGAAAGGATATGGAGGTATGAAAGTTTGAAGGTTTTTGTTGGGAACTACGGACAATTTGTAAAAATCAAATAATGTCGGAGATATGACAGGAACCTTAAAAATGATAACTATGTTACTACCTGAATAATAATATCCTGGTTTGATTACTCGGTAATATTCTCTTAGATCCGCGTCCAATATCCGGTCTTGACCATATACTATCTTAAGTTTATTTAACATAATCCTTAATGTATCTATCCTTAACATACTATGGTGAGTGCTCGATGCACGTATAAAAGCTAATATATTCTCTATCCTATTTAATTCTACGTATATGTCTTCAGCGTTTTCGCTGATTATCGCTAAAAGCTGCGCAAACTTCGCATATTTGAGAAGATTATTGTCAGAATAAGCGTTATTATCCAAAATCGATTGCAAACTATTATTAATTTTCCTCTGATTGTCTGCTATTTTTGTAAGTAGAATGGTATGCTGAGTCATCCATTCTTTATTAAGGCTGATATGTTCGTTTAATTCAGACATTAACTTTTGATCGTTATGTTCTAAAATCTTTATAGCATTATTATATTTTTCAGCGTCTGTATGATCTAAATTACCAGTAATGCTTTTGACGAAAGATCCTAGACCGTCTACGAGACCTCTCTTACTTCTTAAGTTGATTGGCGCTAACGTGCTAAGCTGATTACGAGTTTTAGTTAGTTTAGTTTCTAGATAGTTTATCTGTAATTCGTATAGAAGGAATGTGTCATTGGTCAACTTACTTTCAAATAGTTTAAGTTGAGATTCTACTGAGTCGAGTTGGTTTTCGATTTTAGTCAAGTCTATGTATTGAATAAAGGAATGGTAGTGGGTGATGAGTCTGGCTGGTCCAAGTTTAAATGGAAGTATACCCGGTCCATTGTCTAAGCTTTCAAGTCTTATTTCTTGCGCCAGCGTCAGGTGAACGAGGGTCAGGAGTATTCTGTAACAATTTTGCAGAGTTAGGCACTCGCTTTAACCGGGATTTTGCGATAGGACCTTTCTTTTTAGAAGTATAGATATGAATTGGTAGGTCGGCTAGAACTTTGTCCTGCGTGTAACGCGTAGCGAGTTTATTTCGGCTAGCTAGAGGATTAGTAATGAATACCTGCTGGTCTGGCTGGTATTCTATTTCTGGCTCTCTGTCTTTGTTTCTATTTTCCATAATACTTGTACGGTTGGTTAATGAAGTTTCATTAATTTTCTCGTATACTGACTTCATCTGATCTTTGTGGTTTATAATATATTGTTGCATTAGATGTTCAGTAAGGTCTATGTCAAAGGGATCTCGAGGATCAAAGTGACCTCGGATTATGTCATGGGGCCTGCACTTTGTGAAGCTATGTACTGAGCTGTTGTAAGCTAATATTGCGTAAGGCATTAAGTAAATTACTGGCTCGTCTTTCTGTCTTAGTCGTAAGATTCGTAAGTGTTCTAAGAGGGTGGAATGAAATCTTTCGATGATTCCGTTGTCATTCGGGGCATGGGCTAATGTCTTATGGTGGTGAATCTTATGCAATTTCGTAAATTCTGCAAACATTTGGTTAGTAAACTCAGTGCCATTATCTGTGATTATTGTCAGTGGCAGACCATGGTGAGTACTGAAAGTCAAGAGTCCTTGTAAGATACTAACAGCAGTTCCATCCCGTAAGTGATAGGCTTGTCCGTATTTAGAGAATGCGTCTACAAATGTCAAGTATTTTTCGTTATGCGCTGTGAATAAGTCCATATGTACTATTTCAAGAGGTCTAGTCGCTGGTGGTACAATGTTAAATTTCGGTCTTATAGGGTGTCTGTCATATTTTGTCTGTCCACAAACTGTGCACTCGTTAATATATTTAGCAATTTCTTCCTTCATTTTAGGCCAGTAGTATTTGTGTGATAGGGCCAGATAACATTCGTTTATCCCTCTATGATTAGTTTTACCCTCATGGTAATGCTTTATAATTTCTTGTTGTCTTAGGTACTCTTTTACGTCCTCTAGTTCAGTCTTTGCTAAGACCAGATTCATAGAAGAACTTTTGAAACTATTTTGTATAATAGGGATAATAGAGTACATTCCCAGGGGTGGTGTGATTTTAATGGCGGTTTTAACCTTAGGATTGACATATTCTTTTATAGCATTTACCACGTCCTGCTCGAGATTGGATTCGGATACCTGTATATACGTGCGTGTGTGGGTGTCGAAGGGTTTTGTCGCTGTCGTTCGTCTTTTGATGTCTCCTACTATTGTAAAACATATTTGTCTATGAAATTTATTTAAGGGATCGTCAGTAATAGGAATTTCAAGAATAGGGTTCTCGTTACTTGTATGGGCTGTGGCTGTTGTAGATCCTACTCCCGAAGGTGGCTTTTCTGTGGGATTTGCAATCATTGAATCGACTTCCTCATTGTTAATTTCAATTCTAGATAGGGCATCTGCGTTTGTATTAGATTTGCCTTTTTTATAAACTACCGTGTAGTCATATTCACTTAGTTTTAATCTCCATCTAGTCAGTCTCGAATTAGGTTCTCGAATATTCATTATCCACTGCAGGGGCTTGTGATCTGTTAGTATTTTAAACTTACGACCAAACAAATATGGCCTGAAATACTTTGTTGCCCATACTATAGCTAAGAGTTCTTTCTCTATAGTGCTATAGTTTATCTCGCTATCGTTGAGAGTACGGGATGCGTAACAAATAGGTTTATCTGAACCAATGCATCCTTGGCTGAGCACCGCTCCAATTGCCAAGTTAGATGCGTCCGTAGTCAAGATGAATTCCTTTTTGAAGTCAGGGTATTGTAAGATTGGATCATTAGTCAACAAGGTTTTACATTTCTCAAAGCAGTCAATATATTCAGAGTCAAAAGTTATCTTGTTGGATCGTTTAAGGCACTTAGTCATGGGCTTCGTTATACGAGAAAAGTCAGGAATAAATTTTCGGTAGTATCCTAGTAGTCCTAGAAATTGTTTTATTTGTTTTGGGGTTTTCGGCAAGGGATATTTTTCTATGGCATTAATTTTGTCTGGATTGGGTTTTATACCATCTCTACTGATAATATGACCTAGATAAGCTGTCTCCAATTTCAAAAATTCAGATTTGTCCATCTGAATTTTGAAGTTAGATTCCCGCAGCCTTTGGAATACTTTTTCAAGGTTTACCAGGTGTTCTTGCAAAGATGTGCTAAAAACGATGATGTCATCTAAATATACGAGGCAGATTTCATTTTGAAGGCCTCTGAGGACATTGTCCATGACTCTCTGGAATGTTGAAGGACTATTTTTTAATCCCATGGGCATCCTTAAAAATTCAAAATGTCCATGCTCTACGTTAAATGCGGTTTTAGGTACATCATCAGGGTGCATTTCTACCTGGTAGAATCCTGACGCTAGATCAAGCGTGGTAAAGTATTGGCATCTACCTAACTTGTCAAGTACATCTGAAATATTAGGGATGGGATATTTGTCGTCGATAGTCTTTTCATTCAGTTTACGAAAATCTACTACAAGCCTCCACTTCTGCTTCCCAGATGCATCAACTTTCTTTGGAACCACCCATATAGGCGAGCTCCAGGCAGAATCAGATGGTCTGATTATACCTTGGTCTAACATCTTGGTGATCTGATCTCTAACTTCTTGACGATGTATAAAGGGGTAGCGGTAGCTTTTCGTATAAACTGGGAGTTCATCTGTAGTCTTAATGTGGTGTTTAATTTTGTTCGTAAAAGTCAAAGCCTCTCCGTCAATGTAAAATACGTCAGCATATCGTGCGCATAATGCCTCTAAATTTACTTTTTCTTCCGCATTTAAGTGGTTCGTTCGTAGTCGGGATATTACGTCATTTATTCGTTCAGAGTTTGGTTCTGTCGTCATGGTTTCTGTGTTAAAAATATCAACTTGTATAGTCTGGTCAAATGTAATAGTGGCATCAGAGTCTGTGGGATTTTCGACTTCTACAGTACATGTCTGATCTGTTACTGTGGTGACGCATTCATGGATGATGCAATTACACATCACTTGCTCACAAATGTAGACGTCACCGTCTGGGCTTTGGATCGGAACGTTTATTAGTTTCGCGGTTCTAGCTGGTATTGTTTCTTGTGAATTTGCTCTCTTGCATGTGTAGCTTGAAAGCGGAATCACTGCATGATCTGTCACTAAGTTATTACGCTTCAGATCAATTTGAATTCCGTCTAATAAATCGAGGCCTAACAAACCATCAAAGTGATTATGGAATTTATAGATAAAAAGTTTAATTTCCTTTTGTTCGTTAAACTCTAAAAAGTGGGGTACCGTGATCGAATGGTCATGAGTACTGGTTACACGAGAGTTGGTGACCTCAAAGGGGTCAAAATTTAATGGTACATGTGAAAAATATCGTTCCACAGCTTCAGGGCTGATAAACGATTGGTTTGCCCCAGTGTCTACCAAAAGCTTGAGAGGGGGACTAGATATCTGTATATAACGTAGTTCCCTTTTTGACTGGATGTTGAGCTCTATTTTGGCTCGGGGTCTGAACGGTCTTCGTAAAAATCCGGCTGGTACTGGTCGTGGCTAGTCGAAGGCTGGGAAGCTTCTATAGCGTTTGCTACATTATACTGGTGGGTATAGTCAGGACTGTATGCGGTGTAATAGTCAGGAACAGTGTAGTTACTATCGTAGTAGTCACTATATTCGTAGGAGTTATAGTCATTGGCGTCATTGTAGTAGTCATAGTTATACGCCTCATTATTTTCTGCAGTTTCGTTAAAGTTCATTTCTCGCGTTTTAAAATAGTTAGTAGGCGGCGGGTTCCCGAATTTTCGCCAATCATGTCCCGACATGGTAGGTGGTAGCGTTTTAGCTACGTATTGGCTGACTCCGCTCATCGGTTTCGGGCCATTGTTTTGGGGAGTATGCCGCGGGGGCGGCATTCGAAATGCATTATTAGGGTCATAGTTAGGTGGTGGTGCGCGAAACATTTGCTGTGTTCGAGTTGGCATGCGCGGCTGATTTGAATTAAAAACGGGTGGACGGAAGGACGGCTGGTGATGAGTAACCTGATGCGGCTGCATCATCATGGGTCTCGGCAAGCTAGCTTGGGGAGTCACAAAATTAAATGGTTTTGGCATAGCAGTAGGTATATAAGGTGAAATTTTCTGAGTCAAAATTGACGATTGCTGCTGCTGTGGAATTCGCCTATCAACGAGCTCGTTGCGCTGCTGCATATACATAACATTCAATTCCTCTTGGACAAATTCCAGTGCCTTTTCAATTGAACACGGTCTCATACAACGGATACGAGATCCGAGGGGTTCTTTAAGACCTCTTACAAATGATTGTAAAGTTAGCTTTCGATATAAGTCACGCTTAGCTTCTATAGTAGTGCTAACCGTTTCATGTAGAGTAACGTACGTCATGATGGTACTAAAAAGGTTCTGGCATTTGTCAAAAAATTCAATGGGCGTGCTACCTCCTTGGCTAAGTAATGAGAGGTCATTATATAGCGCGGTTTCGTCTCTTTGATCAGAAAAGTTATTAATAAGTGACGTACGGATATCCTGCCAAGATTCAGGTATTCCGTTAGAGTTTATTGTTCGGGCCGCATTACCAGTAATTTTGTTCAATATGCCGTTTATAACACATAAATTATTTAGTTCGGCCCCTGGTTGTTCCTTAACATATTGCGAAACTATTTGATCACATATGCGAATAAATCTTGTAAGAACATTTGGGTTGCCGTCGAATTCCGGCACTGGCCTAAGAGCCTTAAAGATAGTGTCGGGGTCCATATCTGCTAGACTATAAAAAAAATTATTTGAATCTAAGTCTGTCTCTGATTCTAGAGAGCTAATACTTCTATTTAAATCTACGTTATTATGCCTATGAATCTGCCTTGAGGAGACAGATTCAGCTACGTTTTTCCTTGGATGAAAAATCTTGAAAGGTAAAGGATTTCAAGGAAGCAACACAATACAAAAAAATTCAATGCACTTACATAATCATTTCTCGTCGGTCCACTGAAGTTTGAGTGTCGTCCTCGGCCGCGAGCCTACCAAAGTTCGGAATCTAGACAAGGTACTTGATAGTACGAGCAGGGATCTTGCGGGATCGCAGGATAGCGATTTGTGGTATCCTTTTCTTCGCGCGCGCACTGCTTCTAGAATCCTACCGACTGCGCCAATTATGTTGGTCACTGCCGAAGGACTTAAAAAAAACCGAAATGATTTTAATAAATTTATTTAATTAAAATATTACATTAAAATGTATTAACTAAAATTATGTCTAAGTTCGGACGAGGTAGGTACCGAAGTGAGGTCGTGGACGCGGGGCTCCACGAGGCGGGCGGCGACACGAGGCAAAAGTGCTGCAACTGCATTCGGCCGGTCACGTACGCCAATTGATTGACCCCAATTGCAGTTACCGTCAAAGTTGCATAGGTAGGCATAACGTGTGAGTGTAGGGCACGTAACAAACTAAATAAAAGCTTGATAATATATAAATAAAAAACAAATAAAAAAAACCTATCAGAGCGCTTGGTCGATGCGACGCGTGATCAAAATGCTGGCACCTATTTGGCTCAAAGAATAAGCATTGCAATTCAAGGGAGCAATGCTGCCATCATGCTGCCAACTGGTAGTGGGCTAGAGCATTTGGATTGCCTATGAGTCCAAATGCTTTTATTGTAGTAGCTGTAGTGTTGTATATAGTTCGTAGTATTTTGTTAATAAAGGCATACCGCTATATGAATACAATATAAATGTGTTACTAAATAGTGTTTTCCATGTAATTAATTAAGTAAATAACTATTTTTTACATGCTTTCATTTAGTTTATATAAATATATATATTTATTATATAAAGTTCTCATTATAACTACTACGCTAAGGGGCACCTACTGGGGCCCGATTCTCTTAGCTATTGAACGGCGTTAACGCAACTTAATTGCATGAAAATTGTAGTTTTTGACAGTATCCGTAGTCTGCCCGCTATTTAGGTTCAATCGCAAGTCAGTGGCTTGCTATCAATAGTTTTTGACATGTTTGGTATGCTGTAAGGGATTTTGTTGCGATTGCGTTGCTGCAGTGGCATAAAATATTTTGGAGGATTTTAGATAGAAAAATAGTTGAAATATATTTATTTAATGTATTGTTTGCTAGAAAATCACTGTATACTGTGTTGACAGATGCTTTTTGATAGAAGTTTTCATTATTATTTCAGTGGCAACATTTGCAAGCCATAGCACAGCCATACGATAGCGACGCGATTGCTATACGAGTACGATTAGGAGCTAGAATTAGCAGACTACCGAATTTGACATTAACAGCAGTTCGATCGCAGAAGCATCGCAGTAGTGTGGCGTTTGGTCAATAGCTAAGAGAATTGGGGCCCTGTACACCTGTGTACCTGACCTAAGGTACAATGGTTATTGTACACAGTACTTCAAGTACTTTCACTTTCTTACATAATTATTTATGCTAGAATCATTTAACGTTTTTTTTAATTTTTTATGCTTGTACTACTATATATACTTTGACTATTATCTCACCTGATGGTAAGCAATAGTCGAAGATGTTGTTCATGCTAACCTGGAATTACTGGCTCTCAAGGACAGCTGCCAGAACACACCGTTAGGTGCTTGGCGACCGATTTTCTACTTAAAGGGTGGTAGCTAGCCAGTCGGGCATTCGCAAAATGCCCTACCATCATGCTATAACGACTGCCAACGACTGCCATCCTAAGAGTACAATCGCGACCAACGGCTTAATGTGCCCAGCGAAACACGGAAGCCCTCAGTAGTAATGCCACTAGCTCACCCATCCAAGTCATGACCGCGGCGAACGTTGCTTAACTTAACTGTTCGGTTAAGAACAGCTAAGCAAACTTCACCACGAGCGCTTTAAAAACTTATAAAAAACGGGAGAAGTGGCACTCATACCTCAAATATGGCAATTTCAAATCAGGCGAAGTCTCCTGATTGAGTCTCAGTAGTGTGCGTATGTGTGTCTATTGCTTGTCTTCCTGTTTTTGTCATTCATTAAAACGTATCATATACAATGGAAGTGTAGCTGTGTGCATTATGTCAGTGTTAAATTCTTGCCAAATATTGTGACATTAGAGCGTACATGTAGGAATTTTCCGTAATTGTAACGTCATTTTACGGTCGGCCACTGACGTAATCTACGTCAGAAGTGACGTTAGTGACCTCAATATATGACGTCAAAATGTCACGGGTACAAGACGTCGAGAATACGTCGTATAGCAACGCAAAGAAAACGTCGTATCGCGACGTTTAAATATATATTATTTTAATTAAATAGTGGACGTGTCAGATTGGGCTAAGACGCCTACTACGTCAAACTTACGAAAACAAGCGACGTATATTAAAGGTATTGTTGTGACGTTATTATAACGTCAGATACGAAACATCATTAAGATGTGTTAGATACGGATGTGACGTCGTGTACGTCAAATAAACGTAATTGAAAGACGTCTTATTATGGTTATGATATGACGTCATTCTTACAGCTGACATTATACGTCATTTAGACGTCTTAAATAGGGCTGTAACGTCTGACACGTCTATTAGACGTAGACATGAAAGGTCCCAATAAGGTCACACGTCACCTTCCTACCTGGGGTCTTCCTCTTTTATATATAAATCGATGGTAAGAATATTCTTTTTACACTCCTGATATTAATTTATTTTGGCCATACCCATAAAATATGTTTTATGTACATAATAACGAACATTCAATTTTAAAATATACTAGAGTTATTTGCGTGATGTCAGACTTCAAAAGTTAGTTTAATTTTGTGTAAAATAGAAAATAAATCATTAAATTTTTACCCTGCGGCACACGGTTTTCCGCTATTTTAATAATTTAAATCTTCACAGTTTTGATTAAAAGCAGAACAGGTGTGACTACAATGTATTATAATAAGTAAATAAATCGAAATACCAGTTAGAAACAGGTTCAAAATTGAATTTTTATAACATCGCCCATAACACTTTCCATCATCAACAATCAATGTTTTCCAAAGTTATCTAAATGCCCATGCATTGTATATTTCCTCACCGTTTTGCTATAAAGACTGGTCTCCACTATAAATGGTAAGCTTTTTTTTGTTTTCACTATTTTTGACTCTCCTTTTTTTATGTGATTGTGGCTTAACAAGCACGAGGTCCACCTGATTTTAAACGGTAACCCCTGCCTATAACAGATGCATTTCATCACAAGGGACGACTTGCACTGCACTCGTCACCTTTAGACATAGTTGTTAAGTCTCATGTGCCTTTAATTTGTATGTCTCAGGGAGACGGGCGCAGTGCAATTGGTCATTTGTGATGAAATGCATCTGTTCTACGCAGAGTTAATCCGATTAACATCGGGTGGGCTTCGAGCTTTTTCCGTCACAATAACATAAAAAAACAGTGGTTTAGAATATATGCCTGCAATTTCCAGCAGCAGTCCTTGAGAGCCAGTAATTGTAGAGTGTAATTGTAGAGGTGAGATAGTAGTCAAAGGCTAACCTATCAAACATAAAAAAAATTTACTTATCCAGGACCTAAGTACAAATATTTTTTCAGAATACTTTCGGCGCTTTCAAATGTTTTCATAACAGTACACACGCTTTAACAAAAATACACACGCACCTCTTGGACTTCCGATGATTCCATTCTATAATGTTAGTTTTGTTCTTGAAAAATTTTAAGCTTATCACGTCTCCTTTCAGTGGATATTGGCCTTGATGATCGTGTACTAAATGAAATCGAAATAAAAAATAATGGATCTAGTAACATAGTATAGGCGTTCCCAACGGTAAAGCTAGCTCGGGGGCCTATTCTCAACTTATTGATATTTTTTAATAAATAATACAATAGAAAGTTCTAAATTATGACACCGCGATATAGTAATTTGGGCGTAACAAAAACGTTTTTAATTCTGTATTTTGTAATTGAAACAATGTGTATGGTCGTCATAAATTTTCAATACGTCCGTTGTTTTAATTGAGTAGGTTATACCGCGTTGGTGGTCGAAAAGATGAATGATTTTAGTTTTATTTAGACTAAACTGTTTTATGGCTTATCTATTTGAACTATATTTTATATTGATTGTATATTTTTATGAGAGTTTCTTCTACGTAAGCATGCTCCATATTAAACCACATCAATGCATAACTTCAGACAGGGTAGGATCAAAGGCGAACCTATCATAAAAAAGGAGAACTTATACTTTTCTCTGAGATTACAAAGCCCAGTTATAAAAGTAAATAAGAAAAAAAAAACTAATTTTCTCCCTATTTGTGACCGTTTTCTACCGACTTCAAAAAATTACGAGGTACTTAATACTTATTATGTTTGGTATCTCAGAACTTTTGACTGGGTGAACCAATTTTGATGATTTTCTTTTATTTAAAAGTTGTCAAGCAGTTTTTGAGTTGCACTGCAATAACTGAAAAGTACTTTCCTATCTTGATGATAAGGTCATTGATCGTGAATGACAATCGATCCCGTAGCAAAGGTCATTAAATAGGTTTAACAATTCTTTTTACCAAAAAATGGCACCGACTTCAACACTCAAATGTGAGTTCATATATAATATTAATGTATTATATATAACAGACTCTTAAAAGTTTTAAGGCCAAATTACAGTGAATTGGTTTGTTCAATAAAAATGGTATATATCCAATTACAAATATTTCATTCTATCTATCAGATAAGAAGAGATTTTTTCCTCAAAAAATGGCACCGGCTTCAGCACTGAAATGTGTGAAATACCAGTACCAAATACCGGTACCACACGATGGTTCTAAAGTACCTATTATCACAAAATTGTGCGCATGGTACCGTATAATGAAATATTTGTAATTGGATATATACCATATTTATTCAACAAACCAATTCACTGTAATTTGGCCTTAAAACTTTTAAGTGTCTGTTGTATTTAATTTATACATTAGATATGAACTATAATTATTATGTGGTATTTAAACCATCACCCACCGTATTAATAATGTATTTAGTTTGTGGCATGTATATTTCTAAAACGACGCTATTATATTTTACTTACACTTTATTAATCATGCAATATGGCAGGCCATTTAAGGTGAAATTATAATTTTACTAGACACAATCAGTGACTTTATAAATAAGCCTAACAAGGTCAAAACACCATTGAAGTGCTGGTAGTGTGTAGCATAATAAGTCATTCTTAAGCTACCATCTAGGTTAGGTATTGTTCCCGCGGTCATGACATGGATGGGTGACCGCTAGTGGCATTTACTATTGACCTTTTCAGAGCTTAGGAAGGCATGTCTTCGGTCCCGATTGTTGTCTTAGGATGGCAGTCGTTATAGTAAAGCGGTAGGGCATTTCATGAATGTCCACCTGGCTAGTTACCACCCTCAAGTAGAAAATCTGTCGCCATACACATAACGGTGTTTTCGTGCAGTTCTCCTTGAGAGCTAGTAATGATAAGTTAAACTGAACAACATCTTCAAGTAAGTTTGTACTAAAATATAAAGTTTGTATTAAAATATTCCCGCGACATCCAAATCTTGTGTAAACAATGACGGTCTTTTTCTGACATGTATAAGGACCCTCTTACAAAACACTGCATTGCAAAATTCTACGTCACACAAATTTGTGATCAAAAATTTATTTTTGATTTATTTCTTATACACCGGTAGACTAAGAGCCAGCTAAATAGTTTTAGCATTTAGCTTATTCCGTCTACCGTTTCGTCGGACGTGTAACATGTCAATTTTGAAAAGCTCAAACGGTGAGCTTGAACATTGACAGCAACTCGGATTACGAGGATTAGTATCAATCAAATACACAAATTGGTTGTTGCGTCAGCTACCAATTCTCTGGAATTAAAAAATATAAAGCTAGTTACAAATAGTGGAATAAATTACGGTGATAAGTGTCGTACATACATGACAGCTTTATGTGGTGCGATGGTTAATATGCTGACAATGCTGAATTTTCATTACTATTGACTGCGTAAGAGAGAAAGAGAGTAAACGATCGTTCAATCGCGATCAACTTGGGTGAAAAACAAAATAAAGCTTATTTACAATTTGTATAAAAATCTGACAATGAAATAGTAAAAGCTTATCAAGAGGAATAAGTTAAGTTATATTTTCGATCTGAGTCAAAACTTGCGATTAAAATTGCGAAAATATAACTTTATTTGTCTCTATTTCTAAGTTTTTGCTATATTATTGTTACATTTTCTTAAAGATACATACATGAATAATTAGGATATTAACGTTACAATCGTAATTAAGTCAACTTTACAATTTTATTCTATCGAAAAAGGATTAAGGAGACGTGTTTCGGAATTAACATGGCTTTAGAGACTATATCTGATTAACCTATTTTGCTATAGAGTAAAGCTATTTAGGACTTGTCAGCGATTTAAGACTAGTTTGTGTCTAGCTTAACTAAAAGTTAACATGAGTTAGAGAAAACTGCAAGGCTAAAGCCTGAACCTTGGACCACTATCTCACCTGTTGGACGAGTTCAAATTACGTTTATTAGGTAAAACCTAAAATGGAAACTGACTCTCGAAAACAATAGCCGGATCATACTGTTAGAGACTTGCATAATGAGAAGTTTTTCTATACATGCGAGTGGTAGAAAAGCAGGTGGGTATTCGTTAATTCTACAAACGTGCAGTCAAGCCAGAACCCGCGAAGATTCACGAATTGATTACTTTATATTAAGGGATGAACATTGTTGTAGATTATGTGAACACTCTCAATCAGTACCATCCGAAACAACTGCGAGAATTTGAGATAACTGAGTCCATCTATAAACGCGGGTATATGCAACATCGGTTGAGGCTTAGATTATAAGTTATAACTGTTCATACGAGATGGCTCCTGATTGTCACTGATCTGCATTGCAGCTGAAATTCTTTGCATTATTTTCTAACACAACCGTTGACTACAAGGTATTTTATATGGATAAAATCGCGTATGTGTCCATTCTTTACCACTTCAAAAGAATACAATTTTCTCTTTACTGTCGATTGCTTGTATTTACGATTTGACGGGTCAAAGAGTTGATTGTAATAATGTATAGGAAGGCTCTGATTGATGATTGTTATTGTTATAACGTGAGGTTATTTGTTTGGAATGTTTGGAACAAGAGACTACATAAAGTTTGTTCGAGAAGAGACAGCCGCTTGGTGATTTTGATTAGTTGATTGACATTTATGAAAGAAATATAAAATATATAATCAAACATTGGAAATACTTCAGTTCTATTCTTCTTTTTTTATTTTATTCACATATCATTGTATACTAAATTATGATATTAATTGTCTACGTTCTTAATTTTGATATTTTTGACCTTCACTAATGCAGTGTCTTTATTGATTTTCAATCACGCAATTAGAAGGCCACTGTCAAATCAGTTCCTCTCAGATAGCATCAAATGTGTGTTACACAAAAAACGGAAAAATTGTACAGAAATAGTTGATGAGTTGGTGTTACTAAATTTGATGTCACTTTTGTGGGCATCTGGATACCAAGAAAAAGAAGTTTTCAAATTTCCAAATGTTATAGAGAAAGTACGGAAAGGTTTATAAAGATTTGAAGGAAAGGGTTTAGTATTGGTACCTACCGGTTACCTACTTTTATACATTTACACATATAGGTAGTTGGAAAATGGAAACAGGTCAAATAATTATTGATAAAATAGACTTCACTGTTCTACTAGATTAACTTTCCTTTTTGAAAGACCTCATTTTTATCTTTAAGTCTAGCTGTATGCCAGGTTGCACCTTCTGAGGAACTCTTATTATAAATTGCGATGACCAAGATGCCTGCCAGGCTTGGACATTATGTTCAACCCCCGCCTTAAACGGAGCGCCTGTGTTCAGCAATGGACGACCCGATGACACAGTGTAGCAATATTCCAGGTAGACTATTTCATCCGAATTCTTGCAATATTCTTGTTTTAAACATGGCTTTTGGTGAAGTCCAAAAATAAAACAAAACAAAACCTAGTGTCCATTTAAAACTCTTGTATTTAGTTAACAGGTGACAAGCCTACAGCGCTTACTCTTAAACAAGTGGTATCTGTGAGAATAAATGTATATTATATAATAAAGAAAAACAACATGGCGAAAATTTTATGCTCTAAAAATTTTAACGTCAAAGAGTTATGTTTTTAAACACAATTTGTACAGAAAATTATGCTAGTGACCCACTTTTATGGCTCTTTTCTCTTTAAATACTTACCAATATAAGCTTAACATCATCTCGCTTGATATAATTGTACATTGTCGATTAAAACCTATCGATCTTCCACTCGATACATGCAAGTATCGATGTTTCGGATGTAAGCCTCATTCGTCTTTCTAAAGTGTCATTTGATTCTTATCTAATGGAGACATCTAGATGTTATTTTATGAAGTTAAGAGCACTTCGATCTTTGTTTGGTGAACTCAAGTACATGTGTTTGGTAGAAGTAAAGTAACTTGGTTGGAAAGTTGATACTTCTTTCAGAATTTACATCTACACTCATTGAAGATATCTAGAACGTCATGTTAGCCATTTAGTATAACAAATATTGATTGTTTGTTTGTTTATAAGTGATGATTGTGTAAATTAGTTTATTAAATGAGCTTGGTTGATACTATAATTATAACTTATTAGTTAAAAAAAATATTATAAAAAATATTACCAAAAAATGGAACCAACTTCTACATGTGTGAAATAACTTGTTGAAGTCGGTACCATGATGGTTTAAAAGTACCTATTATCACAATATTGTGCGCAAAGTACCGACTTGGACAAGTTATTTCACACATTTGAGTGTTGAAGTCGTTCCATTTTTTGCAAATAAAATATTTCCTCCTGACCCTGCTACTTACGGGATCGATTGTCATTCACTGTGAATGATTATCAGAAAAGAGAAGATAGAAAAATACTTTTCAGTTAGTGGAGAGTAACTCAAAAAAGGCTACACCGATTTTGATGAAATTTAAATGGGATCACACGGCAAGCATCAGCATTCACATAAAAGAAAAAGCATCAAAATCGGTTCACCCACTCAAAGTACTGACGTGAGAGTGTTACCTCAGAACTTTTGACTGTTATTTTAATAACATAAACAGATGAATTGAGTACCTCCCCCTTTTTATCAAGTCAGTAAAAAAGTCATAATGATTATCTATAGCCCCATAAAATTTAATAGACAATGATTCAACAAGACATCCATTTGTCAATTTCGCTTCAATTTAAAACCAATCCGAGTCTTGGATCTTGTTACAAAACCGTGATATCTTGTATTCTGATACAAATAAAGCGATTCATAAAGCTGTAGCTTTGTAAAGATTTTCAAGTATTAGAATATCTTAATATTTTCTAATGTAAAAATGGATACATAGTATTTCCCACACATTATTAAGAATTCACTAACCTCACTCCAAATCAATGATCGAGAGTTACGATACAAATACCACTAGTATTTCACGCAACGTATCTTATAATACGATATCTATTCAATTTGAGTTCCCGAGTAACATATTAAATTATAATATATTGTCGATTACCAAACAAAGTATTTTGGTTTTCGACAATACCTCCGGTTGGATAGAGTCATTTTGTAACAGATTCGGATTACGAATTTGAATTTGAAATTGAAATTTTAGAAGTCTCTCACACGTACAAGGAATTCGGGTAAATAAATGTGTGATTTGGTGAAGTTAGTGGTTCTCGAGTGGTGTAATTTTCCATGAGAATAATTGATAATTTATTGCTACGATCAATTTTGATTATTTTCGAAACGCTTACTTTACACATCTCTTATGCGGCAAAAATTTCTTTGCATAAAAATGACAATGTGAAAAACTTGTAAGATCTCCTTAGTTTAATTTACTAACATATTTTAATTACATATGAATAAGCGTCGCTATTAACTAGGCGATGAGAAAGCTACTTCTATTCTATAGTTATAAGTTACAACACCCATCTCATAAATACTTCGACTACTCGTTTCCTACTACAAGACAAAAGATACATGCATATTGGCCTCTTAATTATTGCACAGTAATAATCGACTTTAATGGACCACTTCAATAGCTCTGTTATTAAAACTGAACAAGTGAAACTAGCTTTAAGTCTACCTCTACAATATACGGATGTTCATACTTACATCCAGTATAAGTTGGCCTGTCAGATAAACAAAGCCAGGAGATCATAGAGGTCAGAGATGCGTGGTAGTAATTCATACTTGACCAGTGCAGTTGAGCTCAAGGATAGGTAGAATTAAAGGTATATTGAGATCACAGTAAAGTGGTAGATGTACCGCAAGGAGTAATGTTATGCGGTAACGTTAAATCTGTGCTTATAACTGAATCTTCATTTGCAGGGAAATGGATGTGGTAAGTAGTGTGCACAATGGAGAAGGTAATTGTTATGAAAACAGTTTGAAAGGCCTTGGCATAACACCAATAGTTCTCTTGGATATAATTGTTGGTCGATCTACGCACTCTTTAACCCGGAAGTGGCTTACCAATATACCACAACCGCAACACAGAAATAATTTCACTTCTACTTTCATGATGCACATGGCAAAAGTCTGGAATTATTATTAGAAAGACGTAACCAATTTTAGTTCTCCAAAGTTTTCCCTGGAGATAAAATAGCATAATATAAATATAGGTTTCATATGTCCTAACTATGTGATAATTAAAAATATACACTGTTTTTAAAATTTGATTTTAAGCAATATCGCATTCTAAGCGTATATAGCATTTACTAATTTTAGAGCACATTTATTGTATTGATACCGAGTAACGACTTTTTTCTCGCTCAAGAAACGTACAATGGATGCACATAACGTGTCAACAAAAGAGATACAATTATATTAATAGTTGTTCGCTGAACTGCCAGTGAAAACTCTCCTCTAGGTTTCCGCAGCGATAGCAGCTATACTCGCTCAGCGATGCTCGCTTGCTTTTGACGGTCAGAACATTCGCTGAGAGACTTGCTTGATAGCGATACATATCAGTGGGCCGCACTGAGCGGGGTGGTGCGATTAATCGCCCGTCGCGCTCGCTCACTAGCTTAGGCCAACGACAGAACTATCGAAAAAACACACTCTATTTTCCCTGCTCGCCAACTCGTTTCTAGTTTATCTCTACTAGCATATCGCTCATCGCTGGCGGTGTGACGAGTGCCTAAGTTATAAATTATAATATATAGGATTGGATGAAAATCTAGTGCTCTAACAATGTGTACATGTTAGACAACTATGTTTTGATATCTACAAAAAACAATTCATTGGTTCTGGGATTGATTGTATGGATTTCTTTTGGAGCTACACAGGGTTATTAGTAAAATGCTAACAACCTCTTAGGGTTGACTTCTGCTAATCCCAACAAACATTCTAAGAGCGCCCACCGCGGCAACACTGTTTTGAATATTTACATCAAGCTAAGTAATATAAAATCTGAAATATTAAATTACGGGCACAATGGACTTTTAACATCAGGTGGTCGTCGTGCTTATTCCGTCAAATACACATAAACAAACACAAAAAAAAACTCAAATTGTTTGTTAGGACTAGCAGAAGTCAAACCCTTTTAGAGGTAAAGATTTTGTTAGCATTTTACCAATAACTCTGTATATTGAAAACCTACTAACCCTATCTACTAAACGTATACTTTTTTCACATTGAGGTATATTTGTTTTCTATTTATCTGCAAGAGCAAATTTAAACTACCGCATCTATTATATCATTCCACTCCGTTACACGAACGGCACTCGCCAACAAGAAAAACAATTTGTGCGAAGCATGCAAATGTTCAAAATTGGCTTGTTTACGGGCAGGTGGCTACTGGCCATCGTAATGGTAATGGTAACTGGTATGACTGGTAATTTACCATTGTGGGTAAATAGCGTAATTTTCTTCTTACGGCTTCCTTGGTCATCACATCAGTATTAGATCTGCAGTACAATTTCGAAACGAACTTGAAATGTAATCCACATCATTTCGAATGTCAAGTACGTTATTAGTCTCAAAATGTACCCAATGATAATGAATAGATTCAGGCGTTACTTTGCGGAAATCCATATTCAATAATAACAAATATTTTTAAAATATTTTACGAAAACATCAAATTAATATTTTAATAAAACACTTAAAAATATAAAAATATATCTAGTGACAATTCCGCCCAATTTTCCTGCTAAGCCGACGTGACGTCACAAACGCCTATTATATTTTTAAGTGTTTTATTAAAATATTAATTTGATGTTTTCGTAAAATATTTTAAAAATATTTGTTATTATTGTACCCAATGATTTATCTCATAATTAAAACATCATCATATTCATAAACTTATCCTCTTAAAAACTAATATAGAAAATAAGCGTTGCTATTATAAGACTTTAATATTAATACTATGAGATTCTTACCATGGTTGTTAAACAATAATGTTCATATAACGGTGTCTCTATCGCAATTACTTGATTTAATGCGTGAGTAAATAAATAGTTTACTTTAATTATATTTGGTAGTGCAAAATTAATTGTAAATGTAAGGTTATGACATGACTGAATAAAGAGATGGTAGTTGGGCTCCAGGAGGGATCGGTACTTACGATATCTTGAACTAACAAAACAAGTTTGTATATATTGCAAGAATTGATTTTACTACAACTTCCACAGAATAACAAAGACCAGAAGGATCACTCCGCAAAGCCACTCCAATAAATAAGCGACTCTAGCTACGAAGTAACTTCAGCTCGCAAAGCATGGAGTAACTAATACTAATATTCACATACAAGGCGTCTTCTATCAAATGCATAGCTATGTGCAGATCTTGATTCATTATTTCAAAGTATAGACTAAAACATACAATATATACAGGGTCGGCAACGCATTGGTGACGCCCAGGTGTTGCAAATGTCCATAGGCGACGGTAACCGCTTACCATCAGGTGGGCCGTCTGCTTGTTTGCCAACCCATTACATAAAAAAAAAATTTTTTTTTTGTTTTTAGGCCTCCTCCGAGCCAAGAGCACCCGCCGCGGCAACACTGGACCGCTACTTGGTCCCTTTGTATAGAGTTTTGAATACTTACATCGAGCAAGGTATAGTAAAAAATATGATACGAAGTATGATATAATGAGAAAACATTACAGGCACAAGAGACTTTTGACATTAGGTAGTCCTCGTGCTTATTCAGTAAAACACATATAAATAAAAAACAAAAAAAAACACTAAATGTTTCTTAGGACTAGCAGAAGTCAACCCTAAGAGGTTGGTAGCATATTACCAATAACTCTATATATTCCATAGAGAAATATTATAATATATACCATAGTATTACAAGGGAGCAATGCTTTCATTTGAGATTTGCTTCCTTGAAATACTATGGTACTTAAGCGTGGTCGGGTCAGCTAGTATTCCAATGAAGCCAGTTACCAACAAATCACTAGTAAATCAACAATTTATTGTCAGTAAACCTCTTGTTTCAATTTATTCCAGACTTGCAATCAATATTACTATTACTGGTTTCCGCTTGTTAGTGCACAGTTTGAGCTCATTTCCGGTCAGCGGTACATCTCTAGTTTATTGTGGCGCATCTCTAGTTTATTATAGTGCATCTCTATTTTGTTGTGCGTTTATGGAGGAAACTCGTTGGGAAATTGATTGATGACAATTGCTGGTTTTACTTTGTAGCTGGCAAAGATTCTTAAGCTACAATGTAGTAATTACGCCTAATTGAACCGCATTAAGTGCGTTAATTATCTGAGTATCATTTATCCAAGCACTACGAGTTAAAGTGCCTCAGAAAGAATGAAATGGAATTCGATTCAACGAGCTTGGATCTGTTTTAGCGGACACCAGTCGCGAGTTTATAATAGCAGGTACACATTAAAGAAATATAATCTCCATGACCCTGAGATTAAAGTCAAGTACTTCCTTCATTACATAGTTCAGTTTAGCCTGCTATCCTATCCTACTAATATTATAAACGAGAAAGTTAGAAAGTATGGATGTATGTATGAATGTTTGTTACTCTTTAACGCAAATACCAATGAACGGATTTTAATGAAACTGAACAATAATATAGCTTACACATCAGAATAACACATAGGCTTCAATTTATACAGACATTGTGTGAATTATCCAAAATATGACGATAAGTGTCAAGTAAGTATGAAAAAATTCTGCTATATACGACCTATTCTGGCGTGCACTGCAAATTCCTTTAGCACACACACGTATATAATTTATAACGGAAATGTTTATTTCAAATTGTCTTACAAAAAAACTTGCATTATCATATATCTATCTTTAATGTGTAAACCGTAATCGGCAAAATAGTGGCAATAGCTATGGACTTCTGCCAATTGGCCGTTTCTGCTTCAAAACGTTTCATCATTAAACTTCGATTTTGGCTTCATTATTAAGTTAATTATTGCAGTTAAGTCCCAACTTCAAGCTGGTATCTTTAATTTACCAACTTAATCTCGGAAATTAACCCATACATATTATAAACTTTCATGCAATGCAAGCATCCCGATCACAGGTGTTACCCCATAAATATCCCATAACGACATTCCAAATAACTAGATTATACCAATGAGGTGTTAATCAAGGGAATTCATATGGAAATATCATCTGTACTTCTGTATTAATTCTTGACTATCGATGTAAAACACATTAGATGCAGTAAGGGAACTAAGTAGAATTTTACAACACTCACCCGCACATTCATAAGTTTAAGTATTCGCTTCGTATTCGTTGAGTATACAATCGTTTAAAAGATAATAAAAAAACGGCAAAACTAAGAAATATCCGCCAATGACAATAAGCAATTTTGTCTTTTGAACTCTACATATTAGATTGATATGGTATTACATATATTTTTATAGCATTCGAAAATTATGATACGACTGTGATTAAACCGTTCCATTGTCGTTTAGATTTTCCGAATGCATTTTGGTAGGTGTTTAGTCTCTTACATTTTATACGGTGTTGACGAAATATACTCAAGTGAACACCATTAAATCCGGTTCAACCGGATTAACGCAATTGAATCTTATCTACAATACTTTACATAAAAACTGTGATCAATAAAAGCGTGTTACTGTTTTTAATATAACATCAAAATATTCATCATTATAAACATTTTAAATTAACGAATTGCCAGTTTATACGTAATATCCAAAAAAGAAGACTGAAATAACACGGGCTTTATTTGTGTCTGGTACTCGTATGAAAGTTTGTGTAACCCTTACTGCTTAGAAATGTATGGTGCGACTGTTGTAATAACTTCGTTTCTAATTTATAATAATGTATGCAATCTCTTTGTTATCCGAAATCAGCATGTGATGTGGACTTTTATAAGATAAGAGTTAGAATGGATTTTGAATTAACATCGAAATTACTAAATTTTATATTTATTTATTGGCAACCGATTAGAATTGGGTAGATAATCATTTATTAAAGACCAAATGTTTTTTTTTTCATTTTTTTTTATGCCTGATAGGTTAGACTTTGGTCACTATCTCAACTGATGGTAAGCGATGATATGGTCGAAGATGTTGTTCAGGCTAACCTAGAAGTACTGGCTCTCAAGGACAGCTGCCGGAACACACCGTTAGGTGCTTGGCGACAGATTTTCTACTTGAGGGTGGTAGCTAGCCAGGCGGGCATTCGCAAAATGCCCTACCACCATGTTATAACGACTGCCATCCTAAGACAACAACCGGGACTGACGGCTTAACGTGCCCTCCGAAGCACGGAAACGCTCAGTAGTAATGTCACTAGCGGTCACCCATCCAACTCATGACCGCGGGCGACGTTGCATAACTTTGCTGATCGGTTGAGAACAGCTAAGTAAACTTCGCTACGAGCGCTTCAACTCCGCTTTCCTGGGTTTTCAAAAATATTATAAGTGATTGTTCGTAATGTTAGATTCGTGATTGAGTTTTTTAATATAAATAACGAATTGAAGAGCGTGCAAATTTTTCTATTATAAATTCACTTTATCTATACTTATAATAAAACTGTAACAGGTCTAATTCTGTACATTGATGATGTTTTGGAAAAAATAATTGAGAGAACTCTATGGCTGATACTTATGCCAAAACTGTATATTTTTATTTTTGTCTGTCTGTCTGTCTGTAGCTTGGCCGCGCATCACGCCAACATTGCTGAATGAATTTCAATGAAACTTAGGATGATTTCAACTCATACTACGAGGAAGGACATTATATACTTTTTATCCCGAGATTCGGAACGCTTCCCTTGGGAGGGGGGACGAAAGTCAAAATGTACACTTAGTTGTGATTTATTAACGCGTAGTCCGATTTAATATATTCTTTTTTTGTGCTTTAATGGTACTTAAAATATTGTCCCTTAAGTATTTCAAAGTCATCGGTTTTGTAGTTATTTATTAAATTATTACAGACATCACAACCTAAATATTTCGTTCGTAATAACTTGTAACTTGGAATGTACTGGAATGTATATTCCGGTTTGAACGTACGGGTCATCTTAAGCTGGCGTTCGCACTTATCATATAGACATAAAGATAGGTCTATTGTCGAATTAGGACCACTCCAAAAGCTGTAAATAACGTTGACACCGCCACAATATACGGACACATTACTGAAATTGTATAATTATACAGGGTTATCAAGAACAGGAATATGAACAACTTTAACCACGAGGGCAACCTTAAAATCAGGAAAAAAATCTGTTCTATACTATGAGACCATTTAGCGCAGCTAAGGTGTGAGAAACTGTATTTTTTGTTTTTTTTGCTAACTCTCATTAGGCTAAGCTTCCTATATATTATGTCTTTATTGACATTTTGTTGCAATTTTAGTACTTAATATTATTAATGGTTTTTATTACTCAATCAATATTTTTTTATAACTCAATCAATATGATTTAAATACTCATGGTTAAATGAATCCTTTCAATGAAGTTACATGACCTTAATACTTGTTGAAGTCAGGCAAATGAATTCACCACACCAAAACACGCCAAGCTACATATAGTGACGAAAACTTTCACGTGGTTGTGAATCGATCAGAATACTTTTTAATTGATGTTGATTCTTCACGATTCAAAAAATGATTACATTATTGCAGATTCAGAGGAGCGCTTGGACAACTAACATGATATCTATACTAATCGTCAGGCCTGTACTCTCTCTAGTGAGCGGCAGAGATGCACCTACGTTTAATTTTTTTAGACCCATGTAAAAGGGTCTTAGGTCATGAACTAGTGAAATTAGCATGCGAAGAAAACAGGCATGTAGATTTCGGACTAAGATAAAAAAACAAGACCAGCCCAGTCTCAGTAAAGCGACCTTTAGAGCTACATCGCCCTTTTATGTTTCTTATTATAAATACCATTTTTTAAACCAAATGTCAAGATACTGCGTCGTCGTCTCTTCAAAAGACAATGTCTCGTTCAAAAACAACAATAATTAAAAGAGACCTCTAAAACCGCACCAAGATTTACACTTAACTGGTTCTGACACCCGTTTGACAAATAAGAGGTTAAAGAAAATAAATAAAAAACTCCGGTGCGGCGTTTCTGTGCGCCTACGCAGCTCGTTTGACAGTTGTCGCTTACTAAAGAGGGCTTGCTTTTGTTTTTTTTTTTATCTGCCACTTCTGTAGCATTATAATGGTATAATGCAACACTACTTAGTATTATCTTTGATTGACTTTTCAAATTGTTTCTGCTTCTATTCCGTAATGGTAGACCTAAAAATGTGTTAAAATTTTTTGTATTCAGTTAATCTCTAGCATGTATTTTTGTGAACAGTCTCACTAAAAAGTCATAAGATGCAAACCCGTGGTTATACATACCTATGGCCAGAAAATGCTTCCTTTTTATGTTACACTAGCGGCCCTGGCTTTGCACGGGTTTTTAACAAATAATATAGTAGTTATTGTGACCTAACTGTAATAGTAAGACATATGGTATTCCATATTTTTTGTAGATATTTATGTGCTCTATAAAATTGTAGTACATCACTTTGCTCTATTGTCAACAATTTCCGCAGCAAAAGCGATATAACGATTTTATGGTATTTTTTTCAAACGTTGAGTTACATTATCGAAGTTTTCATACGGATCCCTAAGTTTTTGAATATATTCTACGAGTATAATCCATGTTCATCGAGGATAATGTAAGATTCTAATGGTGAAAAATGTTTTCAAATCAATTCAGTAGTTTTATGTTTATTCATTACATACAAAAATACAAATCTTTCCTCTTTATTATATTAGAAATAGATATAGATTAATCAATAGTTCAACTTTGTAATTTTGTTCAGTTTAAGAGGACTGAACGACCTCTAATAGCCAATGCAATTTTTCTTATAATTAATAATTTTGTATAACTATAGGTGCTACAGAAAACTAACAATAATTTATTTATATCACCAATTTAATAAGTATGAACCTATATATATATAGAAGATATTGTTTGTTACAACTTTTTTATATCATGCAATAACCAAGTAGCTAATTCATTAACTCATCCCTGTTTTTATTTGCGTCTTAGGGATCTCAGTGTTTTTGGCGATTCTTCAGAAAGCGCTGCTGCCCACTTACGTTTTTTTTTATTAGATTGTGACCAAACAAGCACGAGGCCCACTTGATGTTGAGTGGTAACCTCTGTCTGTAATAGATGCATTTGGTCACAAGTGGCAAAATGGGCATTTTGCCACTTGTGACCACCATGCGGTGAAGCTAAAGCCAGCAGCAATATAATTTTCTTATATTTCTTTCTTTGGTCGCCTCCCTCTTTTAGGATGATAATGGGTGCAACTCTTAAAGTTGATAAGTCTCATGTGCCTGTAATTTCACCGGTACGTTCAAACCAGAACACAATAATACGAAAATTACAGGTAGTCGGTAGAAATATTAATGAAAAATATAGTGGCAGTAGGTACTTCCCCGGACGAACTTCGCTGAGTTCTACTACGGCAAAAACTGTAAATTACTTGGTGCGCTTAATGTTCTCGAACATTTAATAGATGTGTATTTAAAAGAATTCGTTGATTTGTATGACACGGCTCTCATGCACCGCATTGATAATACAGCACATTTAAAAACAGCTATAATATTCTTTCCAACGATGTTCTTCACTCTTATTTCCATACAAATTGGCTGTCTATGCGTATCCCAGAATTTTACGACGCCGTTGTCATTTACAAAATCATCGAGTAACATAAACAATATCAAAATTTAGAACAAATCAAAACCATAAAGTTTGTTCTTTATTACGTATCAGTTAATATAAATCAACACTTAGGAGCATCGCTGTTTTCAAGACGAAATAAAGTAATAAAAGAAAACTTAAGGCAATTGGAAAGTATAATTTTTATATAAATAACAATTCTGGAGCACTTTACGACTAATAAAAATCAGAATAAATATCGACGCGTCCCACGCATGCGGTGGTATCGGCATTTTTTGAAACAATAGCCATGCGGCATTTTGACGGGTATTCGGATTAAACTGTCATCCTACACGATGCAAGATAATTTTACAAGGTTGATAATATTTTTAAACAAATTATAATACGAATGAGCGATAGAAAGAAGATAGTCTGTTTATAATATTTAAGAAGTCTTTATTTTATTATTATTATTTACGGGATTTGTACCGTGGCGATTTTTATTTTTAAGCTCCACATATTTCGACGAAATTGCACACATCATGATCGCGGGGTGACTTTATTTTGTTATTTTATATAAATTTAATCTTTGGCACTACTAAGTATTAAGTTGTACATAATAGACGGTACTTTATTTTCAACGAAGACTATTTAATGGGTAATATTTTAGCATATTTGTTCATTTTGCAAAATACATCAGCTATATATAACAATAATATAATATTTTTATATCCCCAAAAAAACTTATATTTTACGGAAGCAACATAGTGTTTTGTATATTTTCCGATAACACATTGAAAGCACTGTGATAATATTATATATATATATATATATATGTAAGTCAGATATGTTTAAATAACTTTCTATTTTTGTCTACATTCAATTTAACACAATCATATAGTTGAAATAATGGACTCAAACATTGACGTATATTTGTATCTATTTTTAACCACTTGCATTATATACACAAAACAATTGACTGCTATAAGAAATAATGTTAAGTACACGTCAATAATTCGCAAGTTCATTTAAATGTCAAAGATTTAATTTAAGAGATAACAATGCAGTTTTATTGATTTAAAGGATGCAGTTTTTTGTGCGTACGTCCTTATTCGCTTTGTGAAACAATAAAAGGTTATTGTGATGTTGGGTCGAAGAACTTTGTTGTTTTAGATATTGTGAATGTGAAACAAATTAGTTTTTATGAATCAGCAGTAATTGGTAAAAAACAGTTATGATTATAATATACGAGTATGTTTGTAATGGTTTCTTTATTTAGTTCGCTTTGTTTGGGCCGAGTTTACGAATTGTTAATGTAAGTGTCTAGACTGTAGACAATATGTAAAATATGATATATAAAATAAGAAGCTGAAGAGAAAAGCTTGCGTGCTTTTGACGGCAAGTCGGTCCTGGTTGTTGACTTATGATGGCCGTCGTCGTAGCATGGTGGTAGGGCATTCTGCGAAAACTTACCTGGCTAGCTACCACCCTCTAGTAGAAAATCTGTCGCCAAGCACATAACGGTGTGTTCCGGCAGCTGTCCTTGAGAGCCAGTAATTCTAGGTTAGCCTGAACAACATCTTCGACGACATCATCATTTACCATAAGTTGAGATTGTGGTCAAAGGTTAACCTATCAGGCTGCGGAAACACTGCGTAGAGCGGTGATTAACTAGTAAAGTCTACGTAGTGAAGATACACCGTGGGGCTGTAGCCCCACGAGGTCCAGCAGAGGCCATGAGCCACAGCTCGAAGCCTCCACCAGCCCAATGGCTGAAGAAAAAAACCATATCTCTAAATACATTTTTCTTTCTAATTACAAGCACTATTGCGTGCTAAGCGAAAATCATATTATGAAAATCATATATTTGAAAAAAACACTTCTTTCGATCAGATGAAGTCGAGTAGTCTAGTTGATGACCGCGCACCGTTCCCTATGATAGCGTGCCCAGATAGCCGAGCGGTTTAGGCATCCAGCGCGAAATCGGAGGACGCGGGTTCGAATCCCGCCAGGGACATAAAATTTTGTGCTCCAAAAATTTGTAAAATAGAAAACTATATGCTGATATTACAAAATTACAAATATACGATAGGAAAAATTTAAGTCATGTGCGGGATTCGAACCCGCGTTCCACTACGATGGTTAATGAACGGTGGGAAAGATTCGAGTTATGACGTCATGTCATGTTAGCTCAATTGGTTAGAGCATGCCCCGGCTAAAGGGGCGGATGGACGCGGGTTCGAATCCCGCACATGACTTAAATTTTTCCTATCGTATATTTGTAATTTTGTAATGTAATCCGCATAGCAGGCGTTATTGCAATCATAACAATATAAAAAAAAATATATGCTTATATATTATTTATTTTAATTTCTATAATAAAATTACCCTAAACTCACAACACTATCTGTCGGCATCGTGCGCCCAATTAATCATACAATTAAAATCATAAGACAAGTGATCCGTCATTTGCAACCAACTGAGACGTGAAGTGTGTCTAGCCTTAATTATTAAAAAAAAACCTGAACAAAAAACTACGCATGACAATAAGACAAAAGTCGGTCAGACTCACCCACGCGTTTTATTACTGATACAGAGTCGGCATTATTGTAGAGTACTGTTTGATCTAATTAGCATATGTGGACAAGCTCTCGTTCCAACACTGTTTACAATGTGTGTGTGTGTATATGGGATAAAATTGATATTTGAATGTTTCATATTATATTACGCCTTATAGGTTAGCCTTTGACCACTATCCCACCTAATGGTAATCATCACTTACCGATCCGTGGTACCGTGGTCGAAGATGTTGTTCAGGCTAACCTAGAAGTAGTGGCTCTCAAGGACAGCTGCCGGAACACACCGGTAGGTGCTTGGTGAGATTTTCTACTTGAGGGTGGTAGCCAGGCGGGCATTCGCAAAATACCCTACCACCATGCAAAGAATAGAATAAGTGAAGTGATACTCGTAGAATGAGAAAATCATCTAGGTATAGAAATTATTACGGTATTCTGGGGGTTGCGGGTTCAAGTCCCGCTGGAAGTTATCTTTTTCCATCCGTAATAATTTGTATGTTTTCGCATAGCATGCGGCAATGCTCTTACAAAATAATAATAATCATCTAGGCACCTAACTAATAATATACAGGTAACACCGCCGCTCTATAAAAATATGCAAATCTACACAGTTTTTATAATAATAAACTGCTTTTCACTTTTCACCCTTATTAATGACCCTTGCTACTTGGATCGATTGTCATTCACTGTCAATGACTATATCATCAAGATAGGAAAATACTTTTCAGTTATTGTAGTGTAACTCATAAACGGCTTGACCGATCATGATGAAATTGAAATGGAACCACACAGCATTCATCAGTTTTCAAATTAAAAAAATACATCAATATCGGTTCCCCTAGTCAAAAGTTCTGAGGTAACAAACATTAAAAAATGAGACGAATTGAGTACCACCTACTTTTTTTTCAAGTCCAACCCATTTTGTTGGTTTTTTATTTGAAAGCTGATGCTTGCCGTGTGGTCCCATTTACATTTCATCAAAATCGGTCAAGCCGTTTTTGATTTATATAACACGAAAAGTGTTTTCCTATTTTGATAATATTGTCAGTTTTCAGGACACATTAACAGTGGATCACAATCGATCCCATAAGTATAAAGGGTGAAACATTTTTTTCACCAATAAATGGAACCGAGTTCAACACATTAAATGTGTGAAATAACTTATCGATGTCGGTACCCTGCGCACAATATTGTGATACTTTTGAACCATCGGGATACCGACTTCAACAAGTTATTTCACACATTTGAGTGTTGAAGTCGGTTCTAGTTTTTGGTAAAAAAATTGTAGGTACATATCACCTAGTGATTACCATGATATTACGTTTAGTTTACAGACTTATTTTTGTAGTGTGGCGAGCAAATTACATACACTTTATGATTATTGGTACTCTTTCACACATCACGCATGAAAACAATTTACAATTGCGCTTAAATAAATGAAACATAAATGATTTGGAATTTCAGATGTTTATATTGTACATATTTTTTACTATATTTATGCTAAGTACGATTAGGAACAAAAATATGTTTTCAAGGGCCGTTCAAAAACTTTCAACAACACTCAATACACATCCTAATAAGAGTATCACTGATATATGTTGTGAACCTTATCTCGTCAATAATTCATCGCCATCATACTGTCGGATCTATTGTTTTAAAAGCTGTTCTTACTAACTCGCACCTAATCTGTGGTATGAAACTAAAGTGTTGAACGCGGCCTAAACTGACGGTTAGATATTTTGACAGACAAATGGACTGCTGTTTACTACGGAAACTCGATCGAATTTTATTAATTGAGCATATTTGATTGAGCAATTGAGCATTAATTGAGACGTTTGTATCGGGAGTTCTTTGACTATTTTTGAAATGAAATTTTTGTGAGTTTCACACATATTAATTGTAGCTGCCGGATACGCCACTGATGAACGCAGCCTCCCCCATTAAGAGGGATTACCATAATCTCCACGCTTTGCAGGCGTCTTGGGGAAGTTCCACAGAAGGCGTTGCTTCCCTTACGAAACCCACAGGTAGTAATGGGAGGTCCATTTCAAAATGTATTTTGATATTTTGACAAATTCAATTTTATTCGACTCTGTTTGTCTCACTGAAATCGAAAGTTTAAAGTGAAAAACATATTCAGCAGATGAGGATAATGCAGTTTTGCCATATGAAATTGTTCTATCCCCATAGTTAAATAAAATTTAAAACATCTAGACTTAAATCTTTAAATGCTTTTATTGTAGTAGCTCTAGTGTTGTATATAGTTCGTAGTATTTGTTAATAAAGGCATACCGCCGGCTAAAAAAACATCGCGGGATTGAGCTTCACCGCATGGTGGAAGGGTATTTTGCGAATTGCCCGCCTGGCTGTCGACCACCCTCAAGTAGAAAATCTGTCGCCAAGCACCTAACGGTGTGTTACGGCAGCAGTCCTTGAAAGCCAGTAAAATTACAGGCACATGAGACTTAACAACTACCAATGTCTCAAGGTGATGGGCGCAGTGGAATTTGTGACTTTCTTCTTCTGTTATAGGCAGAGGTTAGTCTGCTTAACATTAGGTGGGCCTCGTGCTTGATCCTAAACAATAACATACAAAAAAACTAGACACCATTCGAGAACCATTAGTAGTAACTCCTATCACGTCAAACGGGTGGACAGGTGCGCGCACGCATTACCATGATTGAGCTATTGTTTCCCACGACCCAGAGATCTTAGAGAGCGCTGGATTGCCTATGTGTGTTGAGTGAAGATTACATGTGTACCTGTAGATATACAAATAAGGTTTAGAATTGATGTATATGTTATGTGTATACGATGGCAGATATACCGAAGATATTCTGCATTGAAGCAGCATTGAGAAAAATCTACTATGTCTTGGAAGGAAGTCTCGAATTTTCATACAAAAAGAGAAAACGTTTCTATATGTATATAGGGGGCTATACAATTACCAATTTTGATGATTTATGGAAATGTTATAGATGTAATCAATATCCAGGTTTATAGATTTTGATTTTTATCATTATATTAAAGTAATTTGATTTAATGAGTATTTTCTCAAAACTTGTATCTCTAGTTTGTAAATTATTTATAGGAAAAATAATGATAAATAAAGAAAAAATAAAACCTATAAACCTAGTTCATTCTGTCAAATAATAAGACCAAAATTTTTAGATTTGATTAATGTTTACTATAAGAGAAAAGTTTTCTACCAGAACACAAATTATGCGCAAATTCTAAGTCAAAACTTGATGAAGCTGCAATTGTCCTTATCGCACTATACTGTACGAGCGTTTAGCGGCGAGACAGCATCACTTTTTTAAAATAATTATTTGTCTGTAGTAGCTTCTCTTCCATTCCTCTTAAATAGGGCACTCAATCAAGTAAGATTACTGAGCGTATTAGACATAAGAACTAATGTCTGGAAGTGACGAATACAGTGCAGTGTCACGCAGAATGAGGACGGTAATACTGCAAATTTTAAGGATAGACGTGTATCATGCGAGACACCTGTTAGTCTCATGAGTTGATCACATAAAAACAATGCTTTATTATTTTATTTATTTGTTGCTGATATGCGAATTTATTTCAAAGCGCTCGTAGCGAAGTTTGCTTAGCCGTTCTTAATTGATCAGCTAAGTTAAGCAACGTCCGCCGCGGTCGGGTGTTTGGTTGGCTGACCGTTAGTGACATTACGCTTCCGTGCTTCGGAGGGCACATACTTGATAGGCTGGCTTTTGACCAATATCTCACTTGATGGTAAGTGATGATGTGGTCGAAGATGTTGTTCAGGCTAACCTAGAATTACTAGCTCACAAGGACTGCTGCCGGAACACACTGTTAGGTCCTTGGCGACAGACTTCTACTTGAGGGTGGTAGCTAGCCAGGCGTCCATGCTTATAACGACTGTCATCCTAAGACAACAACTGGGACTGATGGCTTAGTGTGCCCTCCGAAGTACGGAAGCGCTCAGTAGTAATGTCACTAGCAGTCACCCATCCAAATCATGACCGTGACGGACGTTGCTTAACTTAGTTGATCGGGAAGGCTTATTCGTCAATGGACGCTCAAAGGTACGAGACGAAAATAACATTGCTGCCGAGCGAAACACAAAATATTAATTTCACCTAATTCCAGTGATAAAAATAATCGGCGCATAAAAAGCAGCTTAAATAACGTAGCAAACTAGTTGTAACATATATTAAATAATAATAGAAAAATTACTAGAATTGGTACATACAATTGAAAGTAAAAAATTTTTTTACTTATCATGCTTGTAAAATTCTTGTTTATGCCCGGTGTAAGCGGACAAAAATAGCATTTTGATCTCTAGTGCATAAATATATTTTTTAATAGGGCCAAAACCACTTATACTGGACAATGTTCAAATATCAAGTTAAATGTGGATAAATATTAATTAATTATAATACCATTGAATAATTTCCTCGCAATCGAAGTGAAAATCTGAGTGTATAACTTATGCATTAACCACATTTTAATCCTTAATTAAATGTAATATATGATCTAGAAGTCAGTTAAACGTCTCGACCAAAATGACTCGTTTCACTTTCTGTAACTGTTATGAAGGTAAAGTTTTTACCCGTATTCTACGCAGATTTTTAACGACAAACTTAACTTTTCCGAGCCTGTGAGGTGCTTCAGTCCAGGGCTTCATTCCTGAGGAATTTCCCACCTATCCAGTTTCTCGGGAAACCACTTAGTTTTTTCTATGGAATCAAGGTTAATGTCCTTTGATATCTAGAACCGAATAAATCTATGGCCACGCATAGCATAGTCTAAATACTTTCAGCCGTGGTGTGGAAAAAAACCAGCATATACGCTCACAAACTTACATTTTAATTTTGCTACGATTATATGATATAGTATGAGTATACGATTTAAGACCAAGCAATTACTCCGTGAACTAGGTAAAAACAATTAAACTCGAAACAAAAACTAAATTGTTCCAGCACAGTGCAAAGTGTTCGTCCATCACTGACAGACGAGCTGACTGACGTTGTATTTACACGCTGTTGGGTGCCTGAACCATTAATAATTTAAGCTAAAGTTCATTTGGCTAGAGATAATTTAGAAAAAGAAGCCTGTGTTGCACATCCGTCTTTCTAGTGTCTCTAACTTTGTGCGCTATGATGATCAATTAGAATATCATTGGATTTGGGGCGATGTTCCTATTCTCCCATTCTTAAAATCTAATAACGAAATTCTTTGTCTTCTTATATTATGTAATTATACTAAAGCAGCAGGCAGGGCTTCAACATAAGTAAGTAAGCTATATAGCTTCATTATTTTTTATAGTTATATTTTGTATTGAACAAAAATAAACATTTTGTATTTATTTGTATTTGTATTATTTGTTGATAATCTAGCAATAACAATTGCAGTGCCATTCAGAAAGTAAAATCTATAGACTTAGCATAAATATATGATATGTGAATTCGATAACGTAAATAATTGAAATTAATTAGATCACTATCACTTAAGGTTGAACTTAAGTGAACGTGGTCACATCTCCATACAAACGTCCACAAACGTATTTGAGATTTTAGGTCCAGACTTAAGCATAATACCGTACCATAATTGATATCATCATTATCTAGGCTTGTATGATGCCACAATTTTAAAAAGATTGAAGTTGGAAGTTATGAGCCTCGAAAACTTTATATGAAAATGTTTTGAGGCTCATAATTCTCAACTTAATTATTTTATTCAAATTTCAGCATCATACAAGCCTAGATAAGGACGAGATCAATCGGTATTATGCTTTATTTTGGACCTAAATCCTCAAATAAAGGAGTGATCACCCTATGACCTTTGTATGGAGAACGGGCCGGCCAGTTCACTCTTAACTCATAATATTATGCCATAGATGATGCAATAGTTTTACTACGTAAATGTAGATTTTATATTGTAAAAACTGCAAGGTATAAAGATTTGATTACGTTTTTCCAAAGTAATCGAGCTTTAGGATCTGCGCTGCAATGTACTGAAGCCATTCGCTAGATTTAAATTGGAAATGCTTCACAAACGACAAACACATAATTGTAAAGGCTAATTAAGCATGCTTTTTTAGCTTAACTATGTATAATATAAAGTGTGATTCCTGCAGACTATTTTATGACCATAATCTCACCTGTTGAAATAATAATGTGGTCTTAGGTAAACACGAATAACCTAGAAGTGAACTAACTGTCAAGAACAGGTGCCGGAACATACTATCAGCGTGCATGCTTCCCGACAGATTTTCTAATTGAGCTCTGAAACACGAAAACGCAGTAAAATGCCACTACCGGTCATACATCCAAGCCATGATCGTATCGGAACTTGCTTAACTTAGTTGATCGGTTAAAAATTACTAAGCAAGCGCCGTCACGAGTGCTTGTAATGTTTTCTACTGTACTCTATGGATATGGGTTTTCTCGAAGAATGATATTCCGTCTCATCATCCACTGTATGGTTTTAGTAAGTGTCCATAGATGATAAACTGCCATAGCCCAGGAAAAGCACTAAGCAATTAATCATTTATCAAATATGGAAAAATATTTTTACAATTTGTTTTTAACATATGCGAAAATTCAACCCACGTCTTTTAGCTATATATATCTTTTACCTGTGTTACGGATACGAAAAGCAGAGGGTCGTATTTAGCAGTATGTATTTTCTAATTATTAATAAGTATTCGGTACATAAAGCACTACTCTGAGCCATGGTACCAGAAAAATCAATAAATACGGAGGGATTTACAAATGCGCTAATAATTATGATTAGGTACCTATTCAAATTATATATTTATATAATTTGAATGGAACAACAAAAAGTTCAATGAAATCACTTTTATCAATTTGAATAAAACTAAGTACCATGTTAAATTACTCAAATTTAAACTCTACAACGATAGAGTTTTTCAAGGTTAGTTACACAATAGAGAAAAATATAGAGCATTAAAACTTAATGTGAAACTATTAAATGAAACGACACCTTACATTTTTATTGCTTACTCTTTGGATCAAAGCAAAACGTTAGCTTTTTATTAAAGGTAGAGCAAATCAGAATAACAATACCTTTTCATACTGTACTATAATATTGTAGAGTGTTTATAATAAAGTTCCATATTGTAACAAAGATAATAGCGCTAATAAATTTGTTAGAAATCTTCTATATCTTGTAACGATATTATTTTCCGGATCGTGACTCTATCTAAAGCTTGGTTTACATTTGTTAACTGTAGAATTGAATAAATTGTTGTATTATGTTACTATATGGAAATATTGGATCTGACTACTTATGTGTATGTATGTATGTGAACAAGAAATTAGCGTTTCTATTGGGTTAGTAGATACAATTCATCCACTACTATTTGGTTATTCTATGTTGAATATGCATTGTAAAATTTATAGCTATAGTTTATCTTGAATAGTGTATTGACATATCGTTTGGAAAATAATTTCTTGAAATACGATACTATAACTTTTTGTTCCATAACAGTAAAATTGACATATAACGAAAAACACGCTTTGCCCATAGAAAGAAAACCACGCTTTGCCATTTTAGGCAGGGTAAATTAACTTTCATGCAATTGTTTGTATAAAAATTGGACATCACTTATATAATAGTCACATTATTTTTATGCGTGTAAAGACAACAATAAATAATAGTTGTTCGTATTTTGGGTATAACTTCAAGCTCCGCTAGATTAACAAGCATTTTGTTCAATCTGTTCTACCTGAAATTACTCACTTAAAATGATGCACCTTTACAAACAAGACCAAATCACACTAACATAAATGATAAATATTTATAATCTATTTAATTCTCGGACAGTTAAAATAGCTGTGATTACGGTGCTAATTGTAAAACCCAAAGGTCATTTTAAACATAGACATCAGTCACAGCTCTCTCTAACAATAGAATACTAAAGTACGGTTCTAGAGCTTTTCGTATTCTCAAATAAATATACACTACCAATAATATTAGCACAATATATACCAATAGGCACTTGAGATTTGATGTAGTGTATGTAGTGAAGCGGTTGACGCTAGAGACTGTCATATGCAGGTTATCAATGGTTTGAAATCCGCCGCGAATTTGAGCTTCACCGCACGGTGAGAAGGTGTTTTGCGAATGCTCGCTTGGCTAGCTACCGCCTTCATGTAGTATAACTTACCATTCGTTGAATTGATAGCAAAAGTGTAACTAAACCGGAAGTAATCGAAATTTAAATTGTCAGGTTTTATTTTTATATTATTGTGACGGAACAAGCCCAAAGCCCACCTGATGTTAAGTGGACTAACCTCTGCCTGTAACACATGCATTTCCGTAACACGAATTGCACTGTGCCCGTCACACTGAGTCGTACAGTTGTTAGGTCTCATGTGTCTCTGTAATTTTACTGGCTCTCAAGGACTGCTGCCGGAACACACCGTTAGGTGCTTGGCGACAAATTGTATACTTGAGGGTGGTAGCTAGCCAGGCGGGCAATCCCAAAATGCCCATTCACCATGCGGCGAAGCTCAAGCCCGCGGCGGGATTCGAACCATGGACCTGCTGCACGGCAGTCCATAGCCAATGCCACTGAGCCATCACTGCTTGAAAATGATGCTTTTATAATGACTCTTCTAAGTTTTGCTAGTGCAGAGAAGTCTCTGCGCTGTATAGAACAAACATCGGCCACCTACCCAATGCATATACCATCTTGATAAACTTTTATTGATATTAAATCAATAAGGAACAGTTTTACACTATATTGTATATTTGAACATCGTTTGTGTGCAGTAGAACAAACTACGGTATCTTCTATCAATGTAAACTACCCACTATTGTAAATATTCATTTTGTTTATTAATCGGGAGATTGTGTTGCATGTAATCGGTTATAATAGCCCATTGTGGGCGAACAATAAGGTAAATACGTTACTGTTTATCTATCGTATATCAGTGCGGGTGTATGTGGTCGTTTCGTAGATTTATATGTTCTGGTTATTTCCATAATATTATGCTTTATGAGAGCTCAAAGGCGTCGAGTGTCGATTACCGTGCTTGGGGTCCGAGATTCGGATCTACCTTGAGCTTCATACCGTGATGGCAGGTAATTTTGCAAATGTTTGTTAGCGAGCTCAAGTAAAAAACTTTAACTTCTTAAATTTTTATTTTTACTGCTGTTTGGATAATATTTAAACACATCATCACATATCAACTAGTGGTTGGGTTATTTTTGAAATGTAGCCTAGCTGTACCCTCTAGTAAAATATCTGTCACCAAGATCCTAACGATGTGTTTTAAGGAATCGTCATTGTGAACCAGTAAAAATAAAAATCGGTAATACTATTGACCTCATTCTTGTAAATAATATCGCAACAAAATTATATGACTGCATCGTTGATCAAGTGGCGTAAAGAGTTTTAAAATCTTGAGATCCCAAGTTTGATCCCCGTTAAGGTACCTGGCTAGCTACTACCCTCAAGGAGGACATTTCTATCTAGCGTGTTTCAGCAAGTGGCCAAAAATAATTCTATTGATCATTGATATTTGTATTTTATTTTATCCTGCGTAATGATAAACATCAGATCATGATAAAGAGTATCCTTTTTGTGTTAATCTGGGACTAAAACTATCTTTATTCCAGTGAACTAAATGATTTGGATAAAACACACTATTGTACTGAGTTTTATCTAAATCAGTTCAGCCGTTATGAAATGAAGGACTAACAAGCACATCCTCAGGCATAAACTTTCGCATTTATAATATTAATGTGATACTCTTTTTAATTTCAATACAATTATAGACAGTATTATATTTATAACCACTCACAACAGTCCAAAATCTGACACTGTGGTCTTTAGATGGCTATAGGCTTGCCTCCTAGTTCTTGGCATCTTTAAAACTCTAGCGAGAGAGAGTTTTGTACACTGCGGCTGATGCTCAGGCATGAGAATAACGATGACCGTCAAATAAAAAAAGAATAAAGAGCAATTCTACATATTTTATGAATAAGTAAGTCGTTTAAATACCTGAACGAACTACGATAAGAGAGAGTTACCGCAACATGTTTCTCTATCTATCATTTAGTAGTTAAACACCGTTCAGTACCCTATAGAGGCCGCCCGGACGTGGGGTCAGAATGTCAGAATATGTTCAGAAATAAAGTATTGATTAGCTCAGGTAATTTGTAACTGGTAGTCGTCTATCTTGTTACGTTTGAAGAAAGCTTGCATTTGATGGTAATCGTCATCTGCCTTCCCGTATCCCACGGTATATGAAGCCGGTACAATAATTACTTTCTCCTACAACGTACAAAGGATAACACAATAACAGTTTTGATGCCTATGTTAACTGATATTCAATGGAGTTTTCTTATTGCATATAATCCAGCATTTGAAAACAGTCATATCTACAAAACGACCATGCGGTTGAAGCTGTGACAGAGTACCTCTCAACCAGAACTTGAAGCGCTCGTAGCGAAGTTTACTTGGCTGTTCTTAACCGATCAGCAAAGTTAAGCAACGTCGCGCGCGGTCATGAGTTGGATGGGTGACCGCTAGTGACATTACTACTGAGCGTTTCCGTGCTTCGGAGGGCACGTTAAGCCGTCGGTCCCGGTTGTTGTCTTAGGATGGCAGTCGTTATAGCATGGTGGTAGGGCATTTTGCGAATGCCCGCCTGGCTAGCTACAACCCTCAAGTAGAAAATCTGTCGCCAAGCACCTAACGGTGTGTTCCGGCAGCTGTCCTTGAGAGCCAGTACTTCTAGGTTAGCCTGAACAACATCTTCGACCATATCATCATTTACCATCAGGTGAGGTAGTGGTCAAAAGCTAACCTATCAGGCATAAAAATAAAGTAAACGTAAAATTTAAGTAAAGTGTTTACGTAAAATGCTTATAAGTGTTTCCAAATGATTTTTTTTATTTTATCGTGATGGGACAAGCACTAGGCCTCCTCATAATAAGGCCAGTCGTGTTTGCATTCTACTAACACAGAATAAAAAGGATCAGAAGAGTGACTTCGCAAATATATTCCAATATCACCATCACTTACCATCAGGTGAGATAGTGGTCAAAGGCTAACCTATCAGGCATAAAAAACAAAAAAAAAGAACACTCAATGCGACTCGGGTTTCAAGCATATCAGATGGCCATCATCAGGCCAAATGCGCGGCAACGATTGCGAGCTCCCATTGGGTACGAGATATACTAATGAGAGTGTTTTGCTGATCAATTAATAATATGGTCCTTACATATGAAATTGGCGTTTTGTATGGGAGGAACAAAAAGTCGAATATTTTTTAATATAATATATTTAATTAATCAAAGTATGAACCATTATTTTCTATGCACTTTTGCCATCTCATAGGTAGTTCATTGATCCCTTTACTAAAAAAACCAGTCGGACGGGAATCAATAAAATCTTTGAAGGCGATTTGGACTGCCCCATCGGAGTTGAATTTTTTCCCTTGCAAGAAGTTATCCAAATTTCGAAAAAAATGGTAATCTGTTGGAGCAAGGTCCGGGGAGTACGGAGGATGTCTTAGACTTTCCAATTGAAGCTCTTCTAATTTAGTAGCCGTCTGTAGCGCAGTGTGTGGTCTAGCGTTGTCGTGAAGCAGCAGTGGCGTGGAGCGATTGACCAGCCTAGGTTGTTTAGCCGCTAGCTTTTCCATCATGGTTTGCAATTCCTGACAATAGACATCAGCCGTAATAGTCTGGCCAGATTTGAAAAAACTGTAATGAACAATAACGGCACTAGTCCACCAAACGCTTACAAGTAACTTTTTTGGGGTTAATTTTCGCTTGGGGCAGGATTTGGCTGGCTGGCCAGGATCTAACCATTGCGCTGAGCTCTTCCGATTATCGTAAAGAACCCATTTTTCATCACAGGTAATGATTCGGTTTAAAATACCTTCATTATTGTGCCGGTTTAGTAATGTAACGCAGCAGTCGACGCGCGTTTGCCGGTTTGTTTCAGTCAATTCGTGAGGTACCCACCTTTCAAGCTTTTTAATCTTCCCAATTTGCTTCAAGTGAATTAAAACAGTTTTATCACTAACATTGCAGCCTGCAGCTAACTCGGACGTGGTTTGCGATGGATCCGCTTCCACAATAGCCTTCAACTCTTCATTATCAACTTGAGTCTCAGGCCGTCCACGGGGCTTGTTCTGCAGGTCGAAATTTCCAGAACGAAAACGTTGGAACCAAAAACGAACTGTGTTTTCTTTTGCAACACGACCGCCATACACATCATTCACCCTTCGAGTTGTTTCCGCAGCACTAGTGCCACGGCGGAACTCGTACTCGTAAATAATGCGATATTTAAGGTTTTCCATTTTGTAAAATGAGTGACGCAAACAGAAAAAAACAGAAGAAAAAAAACAAATGAATGACGATCATCGAAGCACAAATACATGAGTCTATAGCTGTACAAATTTGAATTTGGAATTCCTTACCAAAGAGGAGAAATTCGTGATTAAAGTGGCCAGTACGAAAAACGCCAATTTCATATGTAAGGACCTAATATTTAAACATGTGTAAAAAATTTGATTCTATTAAACAAATTTTTAATAAAACATTACTTTATACAAATCTATATATTTATTTTAGTGTCGGGTTGTCCCGATTAAAATGTGTCAAATGTCTTTTTCGGAACGTAATGCAAGCACACCGTGAGGTGCCGGGCTAGAATATCACCCCCCATTTCTTCCCTTGGGTGTCGCACAAAGCGACAAAGGCTAACAAATCAGAAAGTGGGCAGTAGAGTTTTCTGCGGATTTTTTCTGATATCTCACACTGCGATCCCGAAGACACCTGCCAAGCGTGGGGATCATGGCAATCCATAAGGAGGCTGTGTTTAGCAGTGGACAATCCAGCTGATACAGTACAGTACAGTAATGCAAGCACATTAGATTAATTTTCAACTTTTTATTTTGTCCTTAACCCACGATAAGTGGGAGTCAGAGCATATATATACATAATTTTTTATCATCTACTTAATGTGAAAAAAAAGTCTAGTAAAGCATTCATTTATTTTAAAACTCGTCATCTGTCCCGATTTTTTGCGTGAGTACTGTACAATATTATGATCATTAAAGCACTTGCCCAGCACGAAGATTTTGGCCATTCAATATCGTTTCATTTTTGTCTGCTGCCTTTAATATGGTAAAGATATGGAAAGCCTTTAATATGGTAAACATATCTTTGGATGTTCCAGCGTAGACAGAATAGGTTTCAAAGAAAAAAAATGCAGTCAAAGGCAGTTGGAACGTAGCCCGTTTGTTTTCTCTAAGTAATCTCACATTGCTTCACTCATCGTTATTCAATTTCCTGTTAGCGTAAGGCGCTGTGCACATTGCAAACGTCAATCGACCATCGGTGGTTTTGCAACGCAAGTGGATGCGCGCCCTTATATGGCAGTGTACGGTAGCCAAGGTACAGGTACGTAATTAAAGATAATTTAACAATGTATATGATTTCGATATAAAGTGATTTTTATTTGAAATCATATTCATGTTTTTTTTTGCAACTCTAAGAGCCTGTTTCAGAATGTTCGAGTAAGTTTCGGTTATACTACCCACAACATAATTAATAAGTAAAACACTATCTTTGCGTTTCACAGTCATCGATTTAGCCTATCCATCGGTTAAAGCTTGAAACGAGCTGCATGTTAACTGTCATTTTTATCATTCAGTTATTTTGTGTTTAGGGTAGTATAGCCGAAACTTACTTGAACATTCTGAAACAGGCCCTAATAATTTAAAAGCTACTTTATCAAACTATTTTGAAACTTTAAAAGATGTGTAGTCAGTTCTTTAAGATGGTTCTGGGTACGACAAATATTATCAAAACTTTAGTTTTACTTAATATCTTAAATTTTTTTTGTTATCTAGGTAATCTAATATTATAATGAGGAATAATTTGATTGTTTGCTTGTATTGAATAGGCTCTGAAACTACTGGACCCATTTGAACAATTCTTCCATCATTAGAATCGTACATAACCCCTGATATAGATAGATAAGCGTTTGATTATTTTCAAAAAGTTTTTTTTTATTTTTTTTATTAGATACCCGTGGAAGCAGGAGCGGGTCGCTATTTACAATATAATGGCATGTATTTAACCGAAGTCTCACCTGGTGGAAGTTGAGTAGACTACGATGGAAGTGCCTTCAAAGAAAATAGCAACTCACTCTCTACGAAAAGACTCCTACATAATATCTAACGGAAAATAGAGTCTCTGGTAGGTTGTTCACTAAATCAGCTGTATGGATAATAATTAGATTAGTATTAGGAGGGAAGACTGTTAGTGCGTAATTTGTAAAACCTAATTTCTTATAGCATATAGAGTAACCTTTACTATCTCACCTGGTAAGTGATGATGCGGTCTAAGATGTTGTTTGGGCTACCTAGAATTACTGGCTATCAAGTACTGCAGCAGGAACACACCGTTACGTGCTTGAGAACCTATTTAATTCTTCAGGATGGGAGCAGTTAGGCGATTATTCGCAAAATTGTCTACCACCAAGCAGACTTTGTAAAGATGCCGTTCCTGTGCGTCATGTCCGATGAAAGAAAGATGATAGCGGAATAGGATATGATTGTGTAGGTCAATTGCCATCGCGCATTGTCCCTAAGAAGCACTCAGTGCGCAACCTTCCGAATGCTTAATTATAATTACTGATAATCAAGCCTTTACCTTCACTCTTAACTAGTAGCAAGTGATGTGATCAAGCATTCGAAAATAATAATACAAACTTAATCTAGCAAGGGAACTGGACAGCTAGCAGAACACAGTTTTAGGACAAATTTTATACTGGAAGATTGTGGCCAGGCCAGAAGCCAGGCTGGTGCACGAAGACCCTAAGCAGCTGCTTAGATAGATGTATTCCGGATTGAGGGGTATGAGAAAATGTAAATCATTAAGTTAAAGATTCATTTATCAAATATCAAAAATTTTTGTTTACTTCAAATTGTGATTATCAAAAATAATCACAATTTGACGTTTATAATGTGTATAGAAAAAAACTTGGACGTCCCTAAGTTCTCCTCAACAGCAATGATACTGGTTTTTACCGCATTTCACAAGAACTTCTCATATGAAATAGGAGGACAAAAACAATGTTGGCGTTGCCTTATAAATGAAGAATAAGAAATTCTAGACAAACTAATACGTCCCTGCCATATCGGATCTAAAAACTGGAACACCAATGAACGCCATATTTACTATCCGATTGTTCGACTTAGTAGCTAACAAATACTATTTATTGACTCACGTTAATTGGTTTTACTTTTGATTCAATTTGTGCGGGAATACACCGACGAATATGGATCTACAATTTAAAAGGTTACAAAATTACGACGTAAGGAAGAATTATAGTCGTGTGCGGAATCCTAATCTCTTTGTAATTTTGTAACGTAATTCGCTGAAACTATGAATCAAATATAGTCTTATTATTTTTACTTTTATTTTTTGTTTATTATCAACTCAGGCTGCGCTTCCCTTCAGTGGAGACATTCAGCTACAGGGACTTATAGCGAGTGTGGCTTTTAGCGAGAGGGACATTTAGCTACAGGGACATTTGACGACAGCGCGACATTCCGCGAATGTGATATAACGCGCCGAGAGGGAAATAAGTTGTTAAACCATAAAAATATGATCTCAGAGTGAATCAGTAAGTTAAGGACTTGAATGACTTATTTCATTTAGATTTAAAAATTAAATGTTATTTATAAACGTTTAGTTATTTATAGGTAATTTAATTTTAGAATTATTCATTTCGGATTTTTTTTAATTGTATTTTTATATACGAGTTTCACGGTGTGTTCCGGCAGCTGTACTCGAGAGCCAGTAATTCTAGGTTAACCTGAACAACTTCTTCGACCACATATCAGGTGAGATAGTGGTCAAAGGCTAACCTATCAAACATAAACAAAACTAAAACAAATCGAGTATATGGAAGGATTACTCAAAGATTTTGGAACAAACCTTTTTTGTTTTAATTTTAGTGAAGTTATTTCAAGTATAGAGTAAATTCATATATATTAATGATATTTTGAAAGTCCATATCAACATATACTACAATATATTATTAAATGTTTCATCATGAGTTCAATGCCTTAATTAAAGTTAGAACTATCCGTTGCGCAATCAGCACAAATGTCCAAGTATTTGTGTTTATTGAAACACCTTTACTGTTCAATTTAATTTATAACTGATGCATTTTATTATCGTAAATTTTATAGGTTCAATACTTCTTCAATTACGTGGTAGTTGTGTAATAACTTATACGAAGTTACATCACAGATGAGGCTTTATAGATTTTATGTTTCAATATACAATTCACATAACATGGTATCGAAGTCTTTAACGACTGGTCTATACCTCTTTTTGTTTAATAATAACAAATATTTTTAAAATATTTCAAGAAAACATCAAATTAATATTTTAATAAAACACTTAAAAAAAATATAAAAATATGTCTAGTGACAATTCCGCCTAATTTTCCTGTTAAGCCAACGTGACGTCACAAACGCCACGCAGCCATACCGGAAGAATTTTCGACGCGTTCCGCTTCGACACGAAGCATCCTCAGGAGGTCTTGACTCTACGAGCGCACGATCGAGATATAAGTAACGCCTGAATCTATTCATTATCTCGTTTTGTTTATAAAATGCATTTGTAGTTAATAATTGCTTATATCTTTGGAGGGGTGGTGAAAGTGGTCTTGGATTCTTGAGATGACTTCAGTTCGAACTCCAGGATGGACAATTCGCTTGTTTGTAGGTCATTTTATAATTACCCGTCTGTCTAGCACTTTGAAACAATGATGACCGAGCGGTCTTTGTAACACCTGCTTTAAAGAGCTTCTCGGAGAGCTGGTGATCTCCAGCTAAACAGTATTTATTAGCTTATTACTAACGTTCATAAAACTATCTTTACTTATCTCCCATTACAATAGGTGAACCTATATTTATAATTGCTTATTATTCCGACTTTGAATTTTAAGTGTTGAAATTGAATAAGTCCTGTAAAATATAATTCCTGATTATCCTGCATATTAGTTCCGTCATTTCTGTATACCTGTCTGAAGCTGAAACTGTGCCCGATGCTAGTCGCACCCCATATTATAATGGAACCATAACAAGGACAAAATGTCTGTCCACTTTTTTTACTGGCATAAAGCTACGTATGTAATGATCTTAAATAAATACTTACAAAGAATACTATCGTTTATTACAAATAATTATATACTTTTGGGTTATCAGGTCGTAAAGATTGTATTTAGGGAAACCTGTCATGCGCCCAATTTGGCCCATCTCACACATATACACACATGTGGTACATAATGCTGCCCAGTTCTTCCCTCAGTGTCCTTTTATGACATGTAGGAAGACATGGAACAGTCTTATAAATGTTTAACCCGAGACCTGCACAGTCTAATTAGTGCCATCTACTTATAACCAAATTTTGGTACAGCAACATATATTATACAACATATATATATATAACTTTATCGCCACAAATATAGTTGACATTTTTGTAGATGCAAGAAGAGATTACACCTAATATTATATTATGACAAAGAATCGTGTTGAAAATAAATCTTATTTGACTACACCGCGGTGAAATCAAATATTTTACAACCAATAACCGTGTTTACGAGCACAAATATAGTAATAAATTGAGAAAGGATTAACAGAATTGATATACGGCGTATTATTTAAAATTAATACAATGTCACAGAATATTTTCAATGTTTGGAATTTAATTTATTGTAGGTTTATAAATATTCGATGAGATTTTAAATTAAAAAGTTAGCGGGGCATACAATTATGTATTTTGTTTTGTTAAGGGGCAGGATTCTGACAAAGATATTGCTATTATATAACTTCTGCATGGTGATGAAGAAATAGGCCTGGCGCGCGATAATCAAAAGATAGAGCTTTTTTGTTTTATTCCAATAAAAATTTCTTAATTATAAATATTATAAACTAATATTTTTTTATGTTATTCTAATAACAATGTAGGTACTGATAAAAACTGTATACGTAGTACAAGAGAGAGGAAACTGTTTTAATATCAGAGGTATAGATATTTCGTTTGTTGGTTGTTAGGTTGATAATTCCAAACATGTTTTTGGAAACTTTGCAATTGTTATGTATACGTAACAATTGCTTACGTGTAATAATTTTAGTAACTTATTTAACGTACTTAGCACAGTTTTGAGATTTCCTGCATACACTTTCGTATTTTCTGGGCCTTAATAAGAAAGTTATAAGATTTGAATACAATTAAAGAATTAGCGAGGAGGGCCTGGTGTGTCCATATTACTTTGATCAATAACCGTTTTTTAATCCATGTTATACAAGCACTAAACAGCCGTTTTACATAATAGATTTATTAAAGTTCGTATAGAAAGTACTTTTAGGTAACTTTTGACTAAACTGGGAGTTATGGTAATCAGAAAACTATAAAGTTGACAACGTGTTCAAATCTGTGCTATTTGTTTTAACAAATTAAAATAAAAATGTTGTATAAATATCATAAATTAAACTTAAATGCATTATAAATAACAAATATGTTTGTATGTCGATTATTCTTTGCACAAGGAGTTTGTATCAAGTATTTTTTTGAGGAAATACGTTGTATAGCATACAAATATAGAAAATTACAGGCACATGAGACCTAACAATTGTACGTCTCGGTTTGGCGGGCACAGTGCGATTCATCGTTGACGAAATGCGTCTGTTATATGCAGAGGTTAGTCCACTTAACATCAGGTGGGCCTTCCGGCTTGTCCCGTCACAATAACATAAAAAAGAGATGGAGGTCGAATATATTGGTGTTTTCTAAATTCAAAAACTAAAATACTGATTCAAAGGTTCATTTGCATGGTGGTAGGGCATTTTGCGAATGCCCGCCTGGCTAGCTACCACCCTCAAGTAGAAAATCTGTCGCCAAGCACCTAACGGTGTGTTCCGGCAGCTGTACTTGAGAGCCAGTACTTCTAGGTTAGCCTGAACAACATCTTCGACCACATCATCACTTACCATCAGGAGAGATAGTGGTCAAAGGCTACCTATCAGGCAAAAAAAAAAAAATGCTTTTTAGAGTGGGAATCATACAAAATATTTTACTATTAAAGTTACTGAGTACGTGAAATATATACATACAAACAGACCGGCACTTGAAGGACCACTATACTGTCTTGATGTAAGTAGCGGGGTAACCTTCTTATATTATAGGTTCACGCAACGAACATATTAAACGAAAACTCAACAAAAAGCTTTATGTACCGTAATCATTACTGCTTTCTATACAAATGTGTATAAAATCTACTTTACAATAAAGCCTTGTAATAACAAACGGCTTAGACTTCGCAAGAAGCTGATGAGTTTCTTAATACAACGGACACATAACTTGGCACCTAGTCACAATGAAACTCCTAAAGAAATCTTTTATTGAACAAGCTACATCCCTATTCTAAATTGTTTAAAACAAGAGAAAGTTTTATTTACGAAATGTATTTCTTTGCTTGTTAAGTTTCCGTAAATAAAGGATTAATTATTATAACATTCGTCTTCGGGTCTCTATGGTACGTAATCTCTTAGGGGTACGTCTGCGGATTAAGTTACAAACCTGTAATTTGGATATATGTTTAGCATGGTGGTAGGGCATTTTGCGAATGCCCGCCTGGCTAGCTTAGTACTTCTAGGTTAGCCTGAACAACATCTTCAACCACATAATCACTCACCATCAGGTGAGATAGTGGTCAAAAGGCTAAACTGTCAGATATAAAAAAAAATAATTAAAAAAAAATTTTTTTGGGCCTACAAATAAAATTTTAACAATAAGAAAAATCATAACAGCGGTCTTCAGTTTACCAATTTTAGACCATTTGGTTACGGAGTCTTTATTAAAACCTTGTTTTTATAAATCTGAAATTTCGGTATATTAATATGTACATTTTCACATTTACAATAATCTTATATATCAACATATAGAGCAAATACTGATTTATAATGTAGTTTTGCAGCTGTGATAAACAGTAACATTTTTTTACCGTTTACGTATACGCGATTTTGATCCTTAAGTAGCAAGGTCCGACTCACACTTGAGTATTATGTTCTGTGCTCTGCGCCAGTTTTTTTATATGTTTGACCACACATTGACATTTAATTGATCATCTCAAGTATTTTTTTCTGTGGTGTTGAACGAAATGTAAATACCATTGTTAGAACCAAGACCCAGTATCAAGATCTGGGCATGGATGTTTTGAAGGCTTTTGCCACTCCATGCGAAACTCAATAACAACAACTAATTTAAAAAACCGACCAACTGCGAGTCGGACACGCGCACCGAGGGTTCCGTACACATTTTTTTTATTGCTGATAGGTTCACCTTTGACCACTAGCTCATCTGATGGTAAGTGATAACCGAAATACGCGCAGGCGGAGCTGCGGCTGGAAAGCTAGTAATAATTATAAAAATAGTCAGTGTATGAAATTGTCGGGTTTAGTTAAAACCCGATGATTTAATTTTTTAAATAATACTTTTTTAGTCTATAATGTCTAACTGACTGACACAGATTAATATTTTTACAATCAAATTAAGGAAAGCAAGGAAGCGAAATTTGCCTTTCTGCTTAGTTTTACGCACACATGCGTCTGACTGTGTGTGAAATATAATGCAGCAATAGGTGAAAGGTCTTCAGAGATGCCAACAGTAAATTATAACCATGCTTTTGTATTAATGGGTATTATAGTAAAGACGATTTGTGAGCTCTCATGTTATTGAGAAAGTGAAATTGTCGGTTACGACTGTCTTGTGGGAGCGAGGCAGAAATCAAGCTTCATATCAGAATACGAGGATGCAAAACATGTACTTTACAGATTTGAGTCACAATATTAACTTGAGTTGCTTGATAAAAAAAATTACATTCGTCGGTTGAATAAGGTAAAACCTGGCCATCTGCGAGTCGGGCCTAGCTTTGTTAGAGTTCTGTTATGCAACAACTCATGATTTAAAAAAAAACTTGTTGGTATTGATCACTGCTTTAAAATTTACATAAATTGACAGCATTTTCAATATTTCCTGGTTAAAAATATAAGTCGATATAAGTGGAGTGGTAATAAGAGTAGTGAATGATCTGAAATTTCCTTTTTGAGATAGACCCCGTAAATGGCCTTAAATTTACTTAATAAACGCTTTTAACTACGTTCACTTTTTTTAGCTATAGGTGTAGAGGAATAAAACAAAATAAGATTATCAATACGCCTTTGTATCCCTTAAATCTACTCTGGTAATTGCCTAAAAGCTCACCTATATTTATGATAATATAAATAACCATATATGTCATGAAGAACATGTTTTTGAAATATCAGCCGGATTGTCCACTGCTGAACAGAGCCTCCTTTGGTTGCTACCGTCGGGTTTATTGTAATCTATTTTATATTATATTTTAAATTTTGTTAGCTCATCTTTACCTAAGTGTAGATATAAAAATTGGTCACCAACCTTAAAATATGCTCCGATTCAATCGCTGTGTCTTTCGTGTTTGGGTATTGTCGAGTTTTACTTAGCAATATATAAGATTGCACTCTTCTTGTTCGATAATATTGTATCTAATAAGAAGAGGCAACAAAGGGTAAAAATACCAGATGGTGGGCAGCAGCGCCTTATAAAGAACTGCCAACTTACTGCGATCTCCAAGACAACTGTCAAGCGTGGGGATTATGGCTATCCCCACCCCCTAATAGGCGAAGCCTTGCCAACGGTGGAGATGTAAACAAACGAGAAGTATGCAGACTTTAGATGTAGAAAGAATGATAATATACGCAATGTTTTCAAAATTAAAAAAAAACTAGATAGACCATTTCATAAGTGCCGTAGGTGTTTGGGTTCGATTATCGGATCAGATAGTCATTGTATTATTTCAGTACCAGTTCGAGGTTTGACTGTGCCCCGTAGATGGCTATATTCTCACACCTATTACATGGAACTAAAACTTATTGGGCAAAACGCGAGTATTTCAACTGCCCCCCATCCTTAGGGGGTAGCAAAAACGTGAAAACATACAGCTAACTAATACAATTTGGTTTACTTATTTTTTCGCCTTTTATTTCAACTTATAGTAATTTTTGATGCAGTAAGATAAACTTTGACATGTATGACTGGAAATTCATAATTTAAAGATGTTTTTTTTATTTGTTTTTGTTTTGTTGCATGGTTGTCAAACTGATCAGATACTGGACCAGATCGACTCATTTTTTACTAATTTTTTTTTCTACTTTTCGAATCAATTACATGTTTAACGTAAATATAATTTTTAATATATTGCTGGTTATTAGGGATAATATATAGAATTGTATGCATTGGCGTTCCAACAAATTTGCGAGATAATAAGTGCAATATTATTTGAAGTTCTCGATTACCATGATCATAGAGAGTATACACGCGATCAAACTGTAAAAAGTTTTTATAGTTATCTTAGTCTATTGGCAATAACTACAAACGTTTACATAATCAAAATATTTTAATTGTTATAACTACAACATTCCTCCATAAAGTTATGTGTAAAATATACTGCTCGAATGAAAATATTTACAATAAGAAAAAACAAAACATTTACAATGCATCAACCTCAGCAAAAATAAATTAAAAAGTTTAAAACGGGAGCAGGCGCTTGCGTGCCGCCCCCTCGCGTTCCGTTTCACGCAAGCCTTCTTTTTGTGCCATTCGATTATTAACACTCAAAATTTAAATTTCGATAATGGTGAGATTAAAATGTTTATTTTGAGAATTGTATTGGAAAAGGTTTTGTAAAAAAGGTCCATTTAGATTGTAAAGAAAAAGGTTATGAATATTTATTTTGTGTCAGGTCAGACATGCGATACATGACAAAATTTATGAAATAAGTCAATGTTTGAAGTTTTTATTAGACCACTACCTTTTGGAGACTTTTTGTCTCCATCTATTAGAAAAAATATGACTTTTTTTTTAAATAAGTGGGAGAATATTAGGCTTATTTTCCAAGATACTACATAGAGGGCAGTTAAGCGTTTTGAATTAGGAAGATAAAAAATTGCACACTATCTCGTGGTCAAAAAGGTAAAAATAAAATATTGTATGTAAAAAGTTTCTCTAGGGAGGTCGGCACTCATGAATATTAAAATAAATTAAACAAGTCAAAATGCGCAAAACTCTTTTTTGGATATTTATCTTGTAGATGAAAAGTAGAGTGTATCAGTCTCCCGCAAACAATTTGCTCGGGAAACGCAATAATGAGGCACTCGCTCCGTTCTGGTATCAAAATAATGCCCTCAAAGTTAAAATAATATTTTGCTTGCTTGTAACGCAATCTACTATTTTATTATTGTACTTCTAGATACTTTGGTTAAATTTGAAAAGAATATCATTGAAAAGAACATGAATTCTAAGTGCAGCCCCTCTAAATTATAGCCATTTTGTCAACATAAAAACCAATAAAATGATACTGTACTGTAACAGCCGATTCGTCCACTGCTGAACACAGCCTCCCCTATTAAGGGGGTATTTGCCATAATCCCCACGCTTGGCAGGCGGCTTGGGGATCGCAGTGTAAGATGACAGTTCTTTAGAAGGTGCTGCTGCCCACCTTCCAGAATTTTTCCCTTAGTCGCCTCTTACGACACCCACGGGATGATATGGGGAGATGCAATTCTAACCCGGCACCCCACGGGGGGCTATACATAAAATGATAACAAATCTTATTCTCCGTATATGAAGGGAGAGTATGTTGTATAATTAAAAAAAATAAGGACTAATAAAATTAATTATTATATGAATTACCAGAAATTCGTTTTTTCAATGTTAGTACTAAATGACAGTAACTATGACGTCATAGTCGTTACTTTGTAACATTTTTAAATATCCGAGATATTTCATCCACGTAAATAATAATAAAAATTTGACTCAATGTTTACTAATAGGAACTAAAGGACAAAATAAATTTTAATGCCGCGGCTCCGGCTGCCCGTATATCGATTATCCCGCAAAACCATTTGCACCCCGCAACCGCAAAGCAATTTAATCTCTTTTTGCACAGTTAGATAAAAACTGCCATGTGTCCTTCTCCGTGTCTCAAACTATTTTCATAACTATTTAATCCAAGTAGTAGTTTTTAAGTTTATTCGATTCATACAAAAATCTAAACATATGTATGTTTCTTCTTTATAATATTAGTGTAGATTGCTAAGCATATCACCGTGATAACCAAATTGGTAGAGCATCTAACGTAACGTCCTGGAAAACATATCAATCCTAGGTTAGAATCCCGTTCATTGTCCTGCTGACTGGCTTTTAGCAAAGTAAAATAATATCAGAATACTATTTTACTTTGTTGACTCTTGAGTCTACAAATGAAAACATAAAATTGAAACAGCAGAATGAAAGTCAAATATTTTAACTTTAACGTGTATTTATAACCCAAAAGTAACTTGTTTAAAATTGTACAGGTTCAAAGGAACCAGCATGTGATTACCGTAACCACACTGTCTTGTTTTAAACGTTTCCGTTGTTTCCGAAGTGTTTATAAAATTAAATTTACACAACAATATGACCAACCACTTATTATAATTTGTTTTGATAAATATTGATTTAAACATTTTCATAAATGCATCGTTTCGTTTTGAACTACTTATTGTAGAAGTTTCGATGGAAATATGCTACTCATTATTCCTTGACATATATACTGTTTATTTAACTATAAATAAATAAAAATGTACACGCCTAAAAAAAAATGAACGTATATACATAATCGTTATAAATAATTTAACCATAGTTTTTCGATATTGAACGTACCTATTATGATTATTCTTAAACAACTAATTGTACAATACAGTCGAGAACTGTACTGTACTGTATTAGCCGGATAGTCCACTGCTGAACCCAGCCTCCCCCAAATTGGGGGGTTTGCCATAATACCCACGCTTGGCAGGCGGCTTGGGGATTGCAGTGTGAGATATCAGTTTCTCAGAAAGTGCTGCTGCCTACATTCTGATGTATTACCGTTACCCGGCACCCACCGGTAGAGATGGGAGGTGTGACATTCTAGCCTGGCACCCCAACGGGGAGAACCCCACGGGAAGTCGAGAACACTAACGCTAAATAATACTTTACTCTCAACTGATATCTACTTATGATCACCCAAACATCAGAAGTAAAAATTACATTTTTAACTTATTGAATTTTGTTAAATGACTTCTATTGCGAACCTTACCACATACTTTGAGATTTAACACAACAAAAAGTATATAAATTGCTCACTTAAAAGCAAGCAATTTAAGCTTTTTCTAATCATAAATAAAAATCTAATGTTTCGCTTAGAACCGAAGTAAGCCTAAATTCTTGACAAATAAGCTTCCATCGTAAATAAGTCGTGTCGCATTTTTATCGTGTTTTCGGCCGATAAGCAATAACTTTATTAATGTTTATTACATGCATTTATAATGAATTGTGTATAGTTTTTGAGAAATTGCTAGAAATCTATAGAGCTTTATCCACGGTAATACATACTATATTACACATAGGTTTTAATCAATGTTCTGTACTGTACTATATATATAGGTTTTTATCAATATTCTGAATACTAATAGTTTTTGGGAAATACAATTATCTGTATTTTTGTAATATCAACTTCTGACAAATATGCCGCTCTCTCAAAACAATAGTTCAAACAAGATATGAAACATCCGTACCTAGCATATTCCGTCGTTGTACCTCGTATACTGGTGATGGACTATTTTATTTAACATTATTAATATAATTGTTATGAAGTTCCAGAATAACGAAGCTTAACGTCAGTTTTACGACAATACAGATATAGTATGAGTCAAAAAGCGTTAACAAACTATCCCTACTACTTACTTACACTAATATTAATACTTAATTGACAAGTTTACCTTTACTAAAAAGAGGTTGTATTCACATTACAAAAAAAATTGTGACTTAAGTAAAGAAAGTTATAAGTTGATTGGATGATTACATATTCTATGGCAATACCGAACTTAAACTAGGGTCGGGGTTGGTATAACTTTTTACAGATTATTTTTATTGATAATAGTTTCACGTTTGACCCTGCCTGATGTTAAGCATTGATGTGGTATAAGATGGAGCACGCTTAGCTAGAAGAAACCTATTTACTCTCGATTTGAAGATACCCATGTTGTTTCCATCGGGAAAACTGACGACGGTAAGGTGTTCTACTTTTTTGCAGTACGCACGAGAAATGTGGAAGCGAAACGCTTCGTACGAGTCCTGGGAATAAATTTAAATAAGTCGATGTTATATGCGTTTGGCTTGTTACGCCGTTATGTATAAGTCACATGTATTATAGCTTTTATCGAGTTTATAAGTAACGCAGTATGAGTGAATACCAAAAATCAATACGATAATAAATAACAATATGATAACATGGGCATAAATAGGAACGTTGAGCTATGTCGTGTGTCATATTATAGCTGACAGCATCTTCCCACTGTGTGGCGACATAAAAAAATAAACACTGATTTTCAACATTTAGAATTTGAAATAACTTTACTTAAATACTTTGAGCTCAATACTGTATTCACTCACGGACTTGGATTCCATAAGTTATTATTTTTTTTATTTCATCTTTATTGTGATACATCTTTGATGAGCCTCTGACTCTTAAACTAGGCTGGTGGCCTGTATTTCAAGAACTAGGTCCTTCCTGGCTTTAGTGAATCTGTAACACCTCTACATTATTTTTTCTTATATACTATTAAGTTGAAAATTTAACCAATATGAACAGATACATATAGGGAAAAAAACTAAATTTTGTTTAAATTCGAAACTAACGGCTTCTTGCATATTTTTAAGTGTTTCACACATTAGTGGTTTCACATTTGCAGTGTCAGAAGGTGGTTTTGTTGTCTGTAAAACAAAAACTCTTTCAGTTATGCTTACAGATTCCAGGGTTACATTTTTCCAGCAATTGCGAAGCATTTCTAGAACTCAAAAATATACGATAGGAAAAATTTAAGTCTCGTGCGGGATTAGAAAAAAAACCTATCGTATATTTGTGATTTTGTAATCTAATCCGCATAGCAGGCGTTATTGCAAACCTAACAATATTAAAATTTCTAGAACTGTTGTATTTACAAAAATTCTGTAAAAGTGATAACCTTATATTAACAGTAAAATTCTTGCTTAATTAAATATCAGCTACGACTATCCTTTCCTATATTTGTTCTTCTTGACAGCAACAAACATTGCTCCGAAAGTTTTATCAATTAACGTTATGCCATATTTTTTTCATTAATTGAAGTAGAATTGAACTTGATCGAATACATATGCTGGTAAGAATAATACATTGGTAAATTCAATCAAAAACAACATCTAAATCGGATTATCCCGCAAAATGGTATGAAAATGGTTAATAATTGGTTTTTGAACTAGATCTCGATAAGATTTGTTATAACCCTACGATTGTAGTATTAAAAATTAAAAATTATAATAAAATTATTCATTTTACTTCATAAAACAGTCGAATTATAGTAAACAGGTATTGTAAATATTTCACACTGAAACTTGTATAGGTTAACTGCCACAATGAAATGTCGATTAAAAATATTTTACCCTACAATTGTTGAAATATAATTTACAATAACTGTCACTAAATATATAAAGTGCGTAAAATTGCAACAATCATTTCAACAAACCAACAACAAAAACCATTTACCTATTTTAAACGCGTATTTAGATCTTACAGCCGACGGCTTAAATGCGCTAAGAAAAGACATCAACGCGCTACTGTGGTTAAGTGTATCTATTTTTATTGTATATATCAACGATAGAACAAAACGTAACAATTTCATCTTTCTGTATATGGTTACAAAAAAAAAAACAACTGTGTGATACATGGAAATGAACAACGTGCCGAGCAACGGAAAAAAAATGAAAAGCCGCGACAGCTGCGCAGGAACTTTTCTGCCTACAAATCTTACACAGTAAGTATTAAATTATGGAATTAAAAAAAAATATAGGCACCGTCTATTTTTTTTATGGTATAGCGGAAACTTTCAGATTGCTGCTTTTATAATGATGTAGGACACAAAATAAAATCAATGTTTATTACCAACTTTTAATTCGATTTTTATCGCTTTCGATCTTAAACTATTTTATTGCTTTTTTAATCAATATACGAATAATTAATTGAGTTGTAGTCTCATTTTCTTGAAATATTTCTTGTTGAAACTGGAAATACTTACTATTTGGTAGCTTTAGATACTGTTTGGACAGTTTAATTGCCTATAATTACTGAATATAATATATTTTTACACTATTTTGAAAAGTGACTAATGGAAAGAAAGCGCTGAAGGAGCAGCATTCAATTACCTACGTTGACAAAAGTATATTTTGATAACTACTTTGACATACTCAAATTACTCCATCAATTAATCGATCTTTTCCTGGTACTTAAATATATTTTGTATGGTAGAGACCTCAAGCTGCATTCAAGCCTAAGCATTGTTTTTCCAATATAAAACTATCACTTCTATTGATGTGGTATCTTTGCAATTTGATGTCAATTATTAATCTAAAAATATTGTTCCTATTCCAGCAAACATTGTTGCAAGGGCTGAAGAAGATGAACTGGATGATGTAGTGGACATTGAAGGTGAAGACAGTCAGGTGGTTGGTGAAGACGCGCTTGGAGATGAGGATGACTCAGCTGTAAAATCATCACAAGATGTGGAAACACCTATTCTGTTCACCAAGCCTATCACCAGCCTTGGTGACAGTGCTTTTGGTAAGACATTTATGAATCTGATGAATTTAACTTTGTTATTGATCATACACTCATGATACTCTGACATTGACAGAATATTGTAAAATTATGGTAATTATGCTATAAGAATGTGACATACTTATAATGACAAAATAGAATTTAAGTCAACTTGTAAATATAAAGTTCACTAAGCATACAATTTACAATAATATTCCAAATGTGTTTAATTTTATTGTTGCGGAACAAGCGCAAGGGCAACTAGATGTAAAGCCTATAACAGATGCATTTCGTCACAAGTCAAACTACACTGCGCCTGTCACCCTGAGACATACAGTTGTCTGGTCTCCAGGTGCCCTTAATTTTGTTGGCTGCTGCCGAAACACTGTTAGGTACTTGACGACATATCCTACTTGAAATTGGTAGCTAGCCAAGCGAGCATTAGCATAAATGCCCTTATTCCATGCGTTGAAGCTTAACTATCTAACTTAACCATAAACCTACAGCACCGCAGTCCATAGCTATAACCACTCGGATATATTGTATTCTGGCAGGACAATTTACAAATATCCACCTGATGGCCAACCACTACCGTCAAGTAAGAGAACATGACGCTAAGCTTCCAACTTTTTGTTCCTAATACTGTCTTTGAGAGCTATATTTAACCTATTAACACCTTCGACCACAACATAACTTATCTACAAGTGAGATTGTGGTCTACAAACGAACAAATCACTTATTAAAAAAAACTTAACATACAAATCCCGTAAACATGTCTCAGCGGTACTTGACTAGTTTAATCATAATTAAATTACAAAATCTATATACAGTAGTAAAAACATATTTTTAACTAAACAAGGCAGTTATAGGCATATTTTCAACTAAACTAACCAACCAGTAAAAAAAACTCAAAATTCAAATCCCGTAAACAATAATGGACTTTCCTATCGTATATTTGTGATTTTGTAATGTAATCCGCATAGCAGGCGTTATTGCAAACCTAACAATATTAAAATTATAAGGTTGCGTCATCATTTACAAGTATAAAACCAATTGCAAAATTGGTCGTGTTTGTAGTACAACACAAGTGGTACTATAGATGTCGCTCCGTCCCAATACGATGGTTTAAGAACGATAGGAAAGATATGAGTTATGAGGTTATGTCATGTTAGCTCAATTTGTTAGCATACCCCGTCTCAAGGGGTGGATGGATGCGAATCCCGCACATGACTTAATTTTTTCCTATCTTATATTTGTGATTCTATAAAGTAATCATAATTTAATTACAAGTTCTTTAAACAGTAGTAAAACATTCTTTTTATGTTAGATGCAAGTAGTTTACATTTGACACCTTGTCATCTGGTAGAGGTCGGTTACGGAATCACCACGCCTCAGCGGTCAGGTGGTAAGCAGACAGGTTGTAACAAAAGCCCTCGAAGAATCTTTCTTTGTATGTGTTTCCTATATTCATTCGAATATTCTAGATGTGTGTTCATTGTTGGTACTTATTTTGCGGACGTATAATATCTACCTATATAAGTATTATATATATTGTATGCTTCATAAATACTAAACTGCTCGCCAATTTGGAGTCCCCCATTATAGTTATACCGTGTTTCTTTGGGAACAATCTAGAAAATATGAGCTGTAAATGTACTAATCGTGTCGTTCCAAAAGTTCAGTTTTTTTAAATGTTATTGTGACGGATCATGCTCGAGGTTCACCTGATGTTAAGGGGGCTAACCTCTGCCTATAACAGATGCATTGCATCACAATTCACAAATTGCACTGCGCCCGTCTCCTTGAGATATAGTTATTAAGTCTCATGTGCCTGTAATTTCACTGGCTCTCAAGGACTGCTTCCGGAACACACCGTTAAGTACTTGGCGACAGATTTGCTACTTGAGGGTGGTCGCTAGCCAGGTGAGCATTCGCTAAATTCCCTTCCACCATGCAAAAGTAGTCAGTTACAAAAACTCATAACTTTTATGATTTAACGAAAATTTTAGGATGTAAATAATATAACTGAGAAAGTATATATGCATGAAATATGTTGAATAAATACTTCTATCTATCGACATAATTAATTAAACGATGTCTGTTGTAGAAGAAGAGAAAATCTATTTCTTAGAACAAGCCTAACGACATTACTACGAGTAAATGTTGAACAGGACGCGGCTGATTAAAATTAAAAATAAATAGATCATTATAATTGTATAATTACTATACTTTACAGAAGAAATTTCACCATGGACTTGAATTGACTCAGTTGTGGTGTAAACACATGAATAGGTTCTTGCAAATTTTGATAACTAAATATTGTACACAGCATTTGATACCCTATTAAATTCAAGTTGTGTTAAAATATTACCCAAATATAAAAACAATTGCCGGTGTAGTAAATAGAAGAAGACGGCGTGGCTGTATAAAAATATTTGTCAAATTTTGATTTACACTCGGTTGTTTAATCTATATGATTGGCAAAGCGAAACGTTGTCATCGAATAACAGAGTAATGATAATAAAGTATATAGGTATTGAATAATCAATGAAATTATAACCAGCAACATTGTATAGAAGTATTTATACGGAGTATTACATTCATTATTCCTGGCAAGAGAAACAGGTGCACATACCTTATACTCCGTAGATATTAATCGATATCTCTTACACTTCACATCGAGTTAATTATTAACATCACATGTGTAACAATTCACATACACACTTGCACACGCCATTTAATTTAAAAACTACAGATTCATACAAGTTCACTTTCTAGAGTCAACAGAACACAGAAAAAGTTACAATCAAAAATGTTTTTCACAAGTCATCGTCATCATACGTTACCATAAGTTTATCATCCCTAATTTAATCGCAACGTTTCAACCCGCTATTTACGACAGCGCGCATCCCTAGACGCCGATGTGTGCGTAACAACCTGACTTTAAGCTTGCGTCTACGCAACTGAAATCACCTTGCAAGGCCCACTATACTCCTCTCACTCTAAACTCGTATCTATCTCGCTCTAGCGGGCATTGTGCTCGACCAGGGGACCGGCTTACACCACTTGACAATAAATTACGTATAGGAATCTAATCAGTTTAATAGACGTGTATATTTTTTCTAAATCTGACCGCTCTCCTAATGGCACCGGACAATGATCGGTGGACGTATAAAAACACCAATTACGGTGAAAACGACGACTTGACATAGTTAATGTGGTGTTGGTGGAAAAGTTGAAGCCTTCTTGTTAGAACAGCTGGCGTTATTTGCGAAATAAAACGTTTTGAACGATCTTTCTATATGGATTTAATTCAAGGGTTACTCAGGGAGTAGTCATTCGAAATAAGTGAATATATGTTCGTCACTACGTAGTAACTTGAACATTTTCTTACCATGGTTAACGGTGACTAGATACTAGCGTGTTCGTAGGCAAATCATCGGCTTTCTACCCTTATCTGAAGCTTATGGGGTCGAAACAATACGTTTTCTCCCTCCTTGGAAATGCTTTCGATGTAAGTATAGAAGCTACCTCTCCATCACTAAAAATGTTTTGATGGTTACGAGCCATGTTCTTCCTACACCTAATGTGCGTCTACACACTAATCATGCCGCTGCTAATTTGGTGCATTTATTCCTTAGTCGTCTCTTACAACATCCAGTAGAGATAACAGACCAGTCTCATTCTGGAAATGCTACTATGTTAGGTTACTTTTTAGGAAAGGATTAACGCTTTACTTTTCTTTATTTCTGGTTTGAATTTTCTTTTAATTAATGTTTATCTGATAGGCTAGCCTTTGACCAGTATCTCAAGATGGTAAGCAATGGTGTTGTTAAAGATGTTGTTCAGGCTAACCTAAAAGTTACTGGCTCTGAAGGACACCTGCTGTAATACACCATTAGGTGCTTTGGCAAAATGCCCTACCATTATGCTATAACGACTGCCATCCTGAGACAACAACCGGGACCGACGGCTTAATGTGCGCTCCGAAGCACGGAAGCGCTCAGTAGTAACCCATCCAACTCATGACCGCAGCGGACGTTGCTTAACTTAACTGATGGATAAGAACGACTAAGCAGACCGCGATAAAAGCGCTTCAAAATTATTACCCCATACATTCATATTAGCACGCCTGCAATTCCCGAAGGGGTAGGCAGTGGTGTGTAAACACTCACGTTACACCAATTGGATTTTGGTCCCATGTAATAGGGGGCGAGCCTATTGCCATTCACCGGGCACAGTTTCAGAGTCATACAAAATGATTTCTCTAACACACTGGAAGAAACACAAGAACATATTACGAATAATGTTTTACCCGTGGAGTGCCGGGTTTGAATGTCATCCCATTTTCTTACCGTGGGAGTCGTAAGAAGCGACTAAGGGAAAAGTGCGCCAAATGAGCAGCATGCAACTTTTCACGTGGATGTGAGTAAATCTTAGTGTCCTGCCAGTGTTTCATAGAATATGCTCTTGTGATCCTGTCTTCGATGTTGTTAGAGTAAACATATAATAATATACGTACATGTACCTATTATGTATTGAACTCCTTTCCATAAACTACTTATTTGCTTATTACTGTCATAATAATTATTATTAATATATAATTGTAACCATTCCTACCAAGATGGCGTGACATGACTGATAATTATGAAAACATACATAATTTACAACTCGTAAAGCGTAACAAACTTATTAAGAAAGAGAAGCAACAATAAGCTGTTACTGTTAGAAAACAGTTAAGTCATAAAACTTAATAGTAATTAGTTAAATACAATAGGAAGACTTTAAATGTTCCCCATAACTGTTTGAAGAAGAATTTGTAGAATGATAACCAATAATACCGTAATTTGCATAATTGTGTTTGGTTATACGGTGGTGCCCTAGTCTATTATAGACCAGGGCTGCACGAAGGATGCCAGGCTTGCATGTCATCCCTCCATCGGTTCTCTTGAGTGTCGTAATACATCAAGTCCATTTTAGGGCTCTGTACTAGAAAACAGAACATTATTACTATGCCTCGACTGTCCGTCCATACGACTTTCAAAGGACGGTATTTTGCCCGTGGGGTGTCGGGCTAGAATGTCACCCTACCCCTCCTTTTCTACCCGTGGATGTCGTAAGAGGCGACTAAGGGTTACACACCAGAAGCCCCCCATAATGGGGGAGGCTGTGTTCAGCAGTGGACAATCCGGCTGATACAGTTAAGAAGGTTCGAATTTAAAAAAAACTTTTTCAAGCTAGCGGATAAAAGTACTTATCGCGCAGATTTTGAATGATCAACTAAGCCTTTCCGTGCTTGTGATGTGAAAAAGTATCAACTATGTAGGTTAAGCAACATTTGCTACGGTCAGGGATGAGTTGGATGGGTGACCGCTAGTGGCATTACTACTGAGTGCTTCTGTGGATCGGAGCACGTGAAACCTTCGGTCCCGGTTATTTGCTTAGGAAGGCAGGCGTCATTGCATTGTGGAAGGGCATTTTGTGAATGTCCGCCTGGCTATCTACTACCCTCAAGTAGAAAATCTGTCGCCAAGCACCTAAGAGTGTGTTCCGGCAGCTGTTGTTGAGAGCCAGTAATTCCAGTTAGTCTGAACAATATCTTCGACGACATCATAACTTACCATCAGGTCAAAGGCTAGCCTATCAGCAATAAGAAAATAACACGAAAACCTGCAGATATGATGTGGTACGATCAAAGTTTTATATATAAACAGTACCTAAACACTTTGTCTAATCCCTTACATTATATTTGTATATGTTAACCGAAGGAATTATTCACTTTGAATACTAAATGAGGCAGATATACCACTTGCGCCGGGTAGCTGTTTGCTGGTCTCGGGAGAAGCTGTTATTGCATAATTACAAAATAAACACTACATTTGTGTATATTTGCTTAGTTTAATTTAATCTTAACTAGCACCTGGGTGACTGAGCACTGGCCGGGACTCGGGAGAGATGTTCTTTCTGATAAACTGTTACAACTATACTGTATCAGCCGGATTGTTCACTGTTGAACACAACCTCCCTTATTGAGGGGGGATTTACCATAATCTCCACGCTTGGTAGGCGTCTTGGGGATCGCAGTGTAAGAAAGCAGTTCCAGAAAGGCACTGCTGCCAACCTTCCGGTATTTTACCCTTATTCGCCTCTTACGATGCCCAAAGGATAGACTGACGAGTAACTTTCTAGCCCGGCACCCCACGGGTCAACTGATAAACTTATAAGCTCAGCTGGTGATCAGGCTTAACTAAGAATGTGAAGGGACTCTTTAGCACTGCTTCGAAAACACACCATTGGCTGTTTGGCAACAGTTTATTTTTATTTTAGAGTGAAAACTTGTCAGAATGCTTTTGTCGAATCCAAACCAAAAGTGAAATTAAAATTTCCAACATTCTGCGTAGCAATCCAATGAGACAATGATAGATACAAATTTTATGTTCGAAAACCTTAGTCTTTAACAAAATAAAATTATTATTTTGAGTCATAATTTTCAGTTTGGTCAAGAATAACAGATTTAACTGGTCGATGAAAAGCAAGCTAACTTACCTCAGTGGCAAAACCTTCCTCAAATTTCACGACAAGTACATCCCACTTAAAAACTGTCCTTGAAAAAACACACAAACGATGGTGAAGTTTCCACTAAAGCCCCTATTACATTATCACATATTATATAAGATTACATCCCTTATATATATGATGATGTAATACGTAGATGTGACTACAAGTGACTAAGTTTGCCCAGCCACCCAGATATGGTTTCATGTTGTCTATGGATATAATCGTTTATTAGTATATGATTATTATAACTAGGGCCTAAAACATCCGTTTCGTTCGGTAACAAAGTCAATGTACGACACGTGCTATAAAAAGCCAACTATGTCGTTAGACCGAGCCACCCTTTTGACTGAAGTAAAGATTAAATTCCGGAATTATATCCTCTTGTTTGGAAATACTAAGCCAAACTGTCTAAATTAACATACCGAAATAACGTTATATTTCTTCATTGGATAGTCAACAGTCAACCCTCAGGGACCAGCAATTTTTAGCCTTGCCATCCACTCATTAATTCAACGTCTTCAATCAAAACTAAACGTTTGGTATTTTTATGACGGAAATATATTAAATAAAAAACTAGGTATGACAGTAATTTTGCCTTCGTTAGTATAAAACTCAATGTCCAATCTCTCCTGCTTACATCGATGATTAAATCCACTCAGTGCTTACATTTAAACAAACATATCCTAACAAGGGGAATATTATAATTTGTAATACAATGCACATGATACCAGAAGAGTCTTGCCACAAAAACTGGACATTACTAAATTGTAAAATAGAGATGGGACCGAGTTTGTCCGCAATTTGCGGAAAATGTACGGATTTTTCTGTTCTGTAGTATATAGTATGTTGTTAGAAAAGTTAGAGAATTTATTTCGAAAAAAAAATTCGTTGTATATCTCTTAACTGTATTAAATATAATAAAATTCCATATTTAATGAGAGCGAGCAACTAGCGTAACACTTTCACAAATTGATTTAGCCCTTTTTTGACTTCAATGTAATTAGAGTTTTGAAGTCAGTCGATGATTTAAAAAAACCATTCGTCATCTTTTCTGCAAATGAAAGACATGATACTGTTGTTATTAAAACCGAATTCTACTGTATGGTTTGGAAAAACACCAATACGTAGCCTTGTTCTAAAAAAATACAGTAGCTTAAAAATTTACGCATTTGGTGGGCTTTAACAATTTCGACCTGGCACCGACCAAGAGATGGAATGGTCGCCATTTTGTTTGACGATGAAGTATTCATCAGAAGAATTAAACTTATTAAAAGTAGTTAATATAGTATGTACTTGTAATACATAATATAATATTTAAAAATACATTATAAATACAAACATTATATAGTAATAAAACTTTAATTAAAATTAAGGTAATATTAAAATTATCATTTTGATTAATTTTAACTGCTAATGCGGTTCGATTACTTAATATTTTTATAATTATATAAGACGGTAAGCATAAAACATAGTTTAAAAACCAAAAGATTCTTAGATGTATCGATTAATTACTAATAAATTGCGTGTTATAATTTTCCGTTTCAACACTGTCAAATCTCAAGATAGCAAATAAAAATAATCCGTAATTAACGGTTACTGGTGACATCACTAGCAGGCTATCGGCTTCCACCTCCTGATGCGGTCATCGCGTCGTTACTACAATGTTTTGCGAACAGCGCTAGCGCATCCGAGGATTTTTAATGACAATAAAGGCAAATACGGATACTCGTTTACGGTTAACATCGGATATGTGTGGCTTCACTACAAATCACTTGTAGAAAAACACCATGTCCAAGTAATAATGGTTTGTTAGACTGTATTTAGTTATCCTAGTCTTTTAAGGCATTTTAGATGTGGTCAGTTTCATATATTTTTAGTATATATATATGTTTATTTAACCATTTTTTTCAAATTATTTTTAATTTTCTATTAATATCAAAACAAATAAAGATATAGGTTTAATTTTACCGTTCTGGCATTGCAGAGGGAGAACACTTAATTATGATGATGAATAAGATATTTCAATAATCATAATATATTAATCAGCAGATGACTCGCTTTAAGCAAGAGGTCTTGAGCCTAAAGGAGAGATATAAGATGTCATGACCAAAACAGTGAAAATTCGCCCAAAAAGAAAAGGGCATTGCACCTCTATAGTTCTGCCTCGCTAACAAAAATACAGAAAATTAAAGTACACCAGTAGGGTGTAGGCAGTAGGTCTGTTTAGGAAGACTTCGTTTTGGTGAAAACAAAAAGTTCGATATCAATGCGAACGTCGCGTGGCGGCTGCAGGCATTTTTTGTCCAAACAGCGCAAAATTATGAGGAAATAATACTTGCGTGTTACTCACGCATGCGTCACGCATCCATGCGAAAATTGTTATTATCTCTAATTGACGTTGTCAGATTTTAAAATTTTCATCACGAACTTGTTCCAAGTTTTAGCGTGAGTTAGATGTGAAATTTCACTAACGTTGAGGAATAGATACAAAAAGTTTCTTTTTAAATTGAAAATGGAACCGACTTTGGCAAGTTATTTCACACTTTTGAGTGTTGAAGTCGGTTCTATTATAAGGTAATAATATTATTTCAAACTTTTTAGTGACCGTTAGCTACTTACAGGATCAATTGTCTATAACTATATGATCAAGATAGGAAAACACTCTTTTGTTATTGGAGTGTAACTTAAAAACTATACTGGAAATAAATTAAAATGGAAACACAACCGGAACCATTTAAATAAAAAAAGAATCATCAAATCGGTTTATCACGGATTTGTTGTCTTTATTTTATTCTAGCACTGATCCTCTGAAGAAGTGTTAACCTGGCCAAAATCAGTGAATCACCCCCATCCCCCAATCATGGACAAACGTGACACTTAACATCATGTTCGTGGGAACAATGATTCGTAACGAGATGCCCCGCAGGTAAGTGCATGACGTTTTAATCTTTATTTGTTGTGTAAATATCTGCTAATAATATATATATAAATATAATATATATATAAATATAATATATATATATATATTATATGTTAACCAATAAGTTTTACTTACCAGAGCGGATCGTTGCTGTCCGAAAATTAAAAAAAAATGTTATAAATGTGTAAAAATCAGAAAAATAATTTAATTAGTCTCTTTTTATCGATATTGCCAAGTTTCACAATTCAACAATTCCAAAAGCAACCCAGTTGGAACGCTCGTAACGAAAAGCAATTTGAAAATTACCGAAGTGATATTGCAAACGCAATTCTCTGCAGAGCCTCATTATTTTCATAAAGATACTTTATTGCCCTTTGTTTTACACGATATATTTAAGCCGAGAAATAAACGAATAACCGCGTCTCAATTAACCCATTCATATTTTTTCGCAACACTTTTTGACCAACCTGTTTTTTACCGTTATCGGTGAGTTTGAAACAATGAAATTACCGAGGCTGGCCCACAAAACTGCACCTTATAAGTTAAATCAGTATCCTGTCTTCTATGAAAAATGTATTGTTAGATAGCAGCGTTTTGACGTGGAATAGTATTTTCACACAACCAGCATTGTTAGCATTGACGATCATCCTAAAAGCGTAACCGTACTATATGGTTCATACCAATAAAATTTTACTGATTAAGTAATGGTACAAAAAATTTGCACCTCGTGGGGTTAGAATGTCATGCCCCCATTTCTACCTCTGGGTGTCGTAAGAGGCGACTAAAGGCAAAATACTGGAAGGTGGGCAGCAATGCTTTCTGAGGCACTGATATCTAAAGCTGCGAGCCCCGAGGCGCCTGTCAAGCGTGGGGATTATGACAAAACCCCCCATTAAAGGAGGAGGCTGAGTTCAGCAGTGGACAATCTGGCTAGTAAAGTACAGTACAAAGAACTTGTAATCAATGATTTATGTAATTCAATAATATAATAATATAAATAAAATAAGTTAATTATGTTACGATAAAAATATAGGTCAAAAACACCATTGTAAATTCTCTTCAAATGGCACATTTCCCTAAGTAGTAAAACGTATAATAAATAAGTAAAGATACGTTTTACTTATTCAAAACAATGCTTTCTGTTAGCTTTTCATAATCTCAACAAAAGGATAAAAACGACAAATATTTAATGATATTAAAACTTTTCGCATACATCTATGTAAGTTGATTTACTTCCGACAACTTATATATTACCAAATCGATAGCATAAATCAACGAAAGCACAATTACACGAAATTACCGAACGTTTGTAATTAAAACGATTGGATCTTACGTGGCGATTATAAACCAATAGCTTATGGACCACCTACTGTTTAGTTTCGATTTAAGAGAAGAAAAATTGAAAAATTAAGATTGTTGTTTGAATGAAAAATAAATAAATTTTAGACTTGTATTTTGTTATCTCGTAACACGACTCATTTATCATGTATATTAATTATTTTACTAGTATTCTTTTGAATGCGAATGTTTATATGTGAGGAGTATTTTAGTACATTTTACTGTCGCAGATAACTAGCTTACAGCCGTTCAATAAACAGCCTAATTTTTTATACGACTGCTCAAAAAACGGTTTATATTTCCAGGTTTCATGTATGTATGTGTGTTTTATTTCACTATAACTTCTTAACGGCTGAACCGATTTTAATGTATGAAATATTATTAGATTTGCCTTGATAACGCAAATGACGCTACGTAAATTAAAAAATATATTAAAAATAACGTATTTTAGACGCCAAACTCATGGAGTGGGGTTCCAAAATGATGGGTTTTAAAAAAGCTATTCCAAATATATATATATATATATATAACTTGCAGTTTAAAATTCAGTGAAACGATAAAACGTTAAATAAATTATTTGCAGTCGGGTTTTTACATTTAATATGCTTTACTAATTAGTGCCGTTCGGTCTAAATAAAATTCAGCATTAACATCTTTTTTATTTATTGCTGAAAGGTAAGACTTTGATCACAATCTCACCTGATGGTAAGTGACGATGCAGTCGAAGGTGTTAACAGGCTTAACCTATAATTACTGGCTCTCAAGGACAGCTGTCGGAACACACCGTAAGGTGCTTGGCGACAGATTTTCTACTTGAGTCCACCCTGAAGTAGAAAATCTGTCGCCAAGCACCTTACGGTGTCGCTAGCCAGGCGGGCATGCGCAAAACGCCCTTCCACCATGCGGTGAAGCTCAAGGCCGCTACGGGATTCGAACCATGGACCTGCTACGCGGCAGACCATAGCCAAAGCCATTGAGCCATCACTGCTTCAAACTCGTAGAATGTTTGATGAACTGGCTGGTTGATTCTGGGATAATTCACAAAATAAGTATTATAGGTCAATGTCTACAGGTGCAATGACGAGCGTGATGAGGTAGCGTATTATTGATATTAGTAACCACAACAACGCGTGTACCTAGCAAGTGAAGAAGTGAGCTGCGACAGTGGCGGTGTACCAGAAAAAAGACTTAAATTAAATTACTAGGCTAGCCAAGTAGTTCAGATAACTAAGCTAGTTATTAAAACATTATCCAAGTCACTTGTCTTGCTGTTTGATTAAATTTCTGAATATCATTTAGGATAATTCAGGGCGCTAGCAGGCGAGGCTACTTCGCTTCTTCGCACTTTAGGTGCACACTTACCACTTAACACTTCGTTTTCCGTGCTTCGGAGGGCACGTTAAGCTGTCGGTCTTGGTTGCTGTCTTGAGATGGCATTCGTTATAGCATGGTGGTAGGGCATTTTGCGAATGCCCGCCTGGCTAGCTACCACCCTCAAGTAGAAAATCTGTCGCCAAGCACCTGACGGTGTGTTCCGGCAGCTGTCCTTGAGAGCCAGAAATTCTAGGTTAACCTGAACAACATCTTCGACCACATCATCAGGTGAGATAGAGGTCAAAGGCTAACCTACCAGGCTTAAAAAAAAAAGGTACAAAGCTACATATAGGTACATCGGTACATCGGTGTCCGTCCGTACGGGATTATTCTACAATCCGTGCCGCGTCCGAAAAGTTCAGAGCTGTGTTTGGCTATGCGATAGAAAGAGAGACGCTTTGTCGGTGAATATAAATATTAGGTGCTCCATGCTTTGTAACCTGAAGTGCACTTTATGGCTTTGCAGCTAGAGTTGCTTATTTAATGGAATGATGCGACATTAAAAAAATCTTGAAATTTGATGAATATTTTTGCAAAAACAGATTTATTCAGGAGTTCCTTTATTGGCATAAAAATGATCTAACTCTAACAGACTTTAGCCTAATATTTCTATTATTTCCAAAATAGTTATAGTATATCCTAATAATATCAGCAGCCATAGTCATACATGGCTCAATAAATGTTCTTAAATTTTCAATCAAAGACTGCGTGAAAAACATCCTTATTTTTAAACGCTTATTCCCACAATTTCAACTTTTTGAGTTAAATCTTTGTTTTATTAAGCGTGCGATATGTTTAGTTATTATATAAAAATCAATTTGCGATTAGATGCCCATTAAAGTGATGATGAATGTATGTCACCGTACGCTTTATACAAAGAGAATGATAATTTGGCAAAAATAATAAGCTTTATTATAACAGAAAAATTTACTTAGCATTCCATGGATTCACCGTGCGGATGCCGGGTCCATAGCGTTGCAGAGGAAGAGGCTCCAGTCAAGGTGCCTGGGACTTGCAACCCAGTGAGTAAGGTATGTTGAAAAAAAACTTGAAGAAAGTTACAACTGTAAACCTAACAGTTTTGAGTAATGACTGCGACTCAGACAGTAAATTAAACTTTATTCAACAAAAAATAGACAATTTCATAGCCGTCAATCTGTTTATAGCTAAAATTTTACTTTTTACATATCGTGATGTTACTGACAGCTTCGCAAATAAAAAATGACATTTCATTATTTTACCAATTTATTTGATATATATTTTTTTTAAATATACCAAGTTTGAGTTCTTATCTACAAAATATGTTAGTTTCGGGAAGATAACTAAGTGAACAACAAAACATGTGGATAAGATATCACTTCTGTAGGCTATAGCCTCAAAATCAAGCAAATTATTTTGTATTTTATTATTGAAATAAAATTAATTAATAAAAAACAGTTGCTACAGCTACGAAGTAAGAAGGTTTTTTTTAATGTTATTGTGACGGAACAAGCTCGAGGCCCACCTGATGTTAAGTGGACTAGCCTCTGCCTATAACAGATGCATTTCATTACAAGTCATGAAGTGCACTGCACCCGTCACGTTGAGTCGCAGTTGATAAGTCTCATGTGCCTGTAATTTCACTGGCTCTCAAGGACTGCTGCCGGAACACACCGTTAGGTGCCTGGCGACAGATTTTCTACTTGAGGGTGGTAGCTAGCCAGGCGGGCAATCGCGAAATGTTCTACCACCATGCGGTGAAGCTCAAGCCGGCGGTGGGGATCGAACCAGGGACCTGCGGCGCGGCAGTCCATAGCTATTACCGCTCGGCCATCATTGCTTCAAATTATGAAGTGTCACCGTTTTGCGTACCACTGAATTGCGCTCCAGGCCATCAGTTTCTTATGTCTTGATCACCCCTAAACTGCACTACAAATCCAAATACAATAGTTTCTACACACAACAGACTTGAGTAGAAACATCTAACACAGCGTTAATCGAAATGGAGAGTAATCGAAGACCTACTAATCCAATAGGTAGAATCCAATAACTTATATGTTCGCTATACATGAGAGACCATTTAATATCTGGCAAATACATAATATCATGAACGATTTTTTGCGAAAATAACTTACTGGAAGTTATTTTCTTTGTCTTCTGTTATTTTATCACACTTGTCGCATATTTTCGCTCCGATTATCTAGTTTTAAATAATAAACTTTATCATTTGCAGTTATAAAATAATTGAATATAATAAATTTATCAATGCGGTTGTAAATGAGTGCGGATGCTAGTGTATAGGTATGTATATTACTCCTTAACGCTGGAACGGCTGAACTAATGTAAATTAAACTTGGAATATAGATAGTTCAGGTCATAAATGCATGGAATACTATCCATCATCTGATGAAACACTACACGGATGAAACCGTAAGAACAGCTAGTCAGCACATGAATCTGTATTTAGATTACATTTTTGAATAATAGCCCATATTTATATATACTTCCATTACAAAATTACGAGCGGAAAAATTGTGGTAATATGCGGGATTCAAACCCGCGGCATCCTCCCCTAGCCGGGGTATGCTCTAAGCTTACATGACATATTTCTCATAACTCTAATTTGTCCTCTCGTTCTTAACCACAATTTCACCTGATGGTAAGTGATGATGTGGTCGAAGGTGCCAACAAGCTTAACATAGAATTACTAGCTCTCAAGGACAGCTGCCGGAACACACCGTAATGTGCTTGGTGACAGATTTTGTACTTAAGGGTGGTCACTAGCCAGGCGGGCATTCTAAACATGCGCTTCCACTATGCGGGGAAGCACAAATCCGAGGGGGGATTCGAACCATGGACCTGGTGCGCGGCAGTCCATAGCCAATGCCACTGACCCATCACTGCTTCACAAGGTGATAATATGGTGAGTCATAACATAAACGTTTGATATTAACATTGGTCACTACTTTTTACGACTACTATAATCCAAAATATCAGAAGCAATTTTCAGCGCTCTTATTAAAATGTCAACAAAGTTACATCCAAATTAAATACCAGAAACGACATTTTTATTGGTAAATTTTACATTCTCGATAACAAAGTTCTACTTTTATGTATGTAAAATCGTAAATTCTCAGATTTTGTACTTAAATTTTTACTTACTGTTTCTAAGTTAGTTTTTTAATCTTAATAAACGCATTACGCGCTGTTGCTTGCCGCTAGTTGGAAGATAACTTAGTAAAGTGGCTTAACAGTAAACAAAGTTTTAAAAAAACGCCGCCGTCCAAAACTCAATTATCTATACGACCAATTGTCCGAAGCTGGGGCCAATAAAATTAATCTGAACACAACCGACACCATTACCTAGGGCACAGTTTCACAAACTTATGTGTGAACCCCTTAAAAGAGAGTCGAGAGATGTGATAATGAATAGCTATGCGATAAGTAGGTACACTAAAATGTGTGTTAAGTAAATTGTTTAAATTAGTGTAGATAAACTAATAAATAATTGTTAAAGAAAAGTATTAAACTTTTTCCATTACGCAAAAGCATTACGGGCGTATTCACCTTTCATAAAGATCATGCTGAAAATTCTCATCCTAGCTTCAATAAATTATAATAAATATTTTTTTCTAGCAAATAAGTCGCTTAAATTCAAGTTAGCAGTTCTCAATGAAGCATACGCGCTTCAACCGAAGCTTAGCGCGTTTTCACTGAACAAAACACAAATATTGTAAAGCTGTTTGTAAGGTTAAGAATCAAGTAGAAAAATTTAATGTTTTTTGTTTTCTATAATGAAAAAGTACCAAGCTGTTGTTTTTTATTGTAAATGTAAGACTATTTTATTATAAGAGAACAACAAATTATAGACATATTTTGGATGGCATTTTAAAATGGCCTGGTGGGAACCTACCACCATCAATTAAGATATTCCTTGTCTAGCATCTAACGGTGCATTCCAGCACCTGTTCTTGATACCTAGTTCCCATTCTAGGTTAAAACTGCTCACTGTCTTCGAACACATTATCACTTGCCATCGTGTGACATTGTAGCCTTATGGTAATAAAACAAAAATTATTATTTCGTAATTTTTTTTCTTTGAATGTATTGCGCGAGAACACTCGCGCAAGCATTGTGGGGTAATCCAAAATGAGGGATAGATTCAGAAACCATAGAACCATTATTCTGTACGGAAGCAGTTTTTTTGGTAGCTATATATTAACAAACAATTATTGTTATTACATTCGCTCTCTGCTATTGATAGATTGCAAAATTTTAATAAAAAGATTATTTCACAGCTTCTTAGATATTGCCTGAGACCGAGCATGAAGTAAATACTATTATTCAAATTACCTACAGTCGTGTTAAATCTCATGTAGGTTACATCGATTTTACTATATTTTCATTAGGGGCCATACTAAAAATGTTTGAGAACTAGTGACCTACGGGACCGTATTAATCCGAAAGCGTTGATTAGTAAAACTATAAAAGCGGAAGTATCACAAGAATGCGGTTAATGAGAGACTGAAACCCGATTTTATGGGTGATCGTTAAAACAGCCGACAATTGTCTAATTGTTGCCTACTAAACAAGTAACATCGTGGGAAGACTGCCACAAAATGACGGTGAAAGTCAAAAACATGGGGTTTTATAGCGTCACCACTATTCCAAATTTGAACTGTGATCGAACAACGAATAGCTTTTAGGCTCTATTTTTGAAATTGAACGTCGATTTGCTTTTTATTATTCAAAAGGTAAATCGACAGTTTCAGTGGATAGTTATGTTTTGAGGCGCAAATAAAATGTCTGTTTTATTGGTTTGGTAATATTTAACTAGGATACTGTTAATAAGAAAGATTTTTTTAAATACACTAATCCATTCCCCATTACAATACAATTATTCGTTGGCATTAAAGTTCTTACTTATAAATAGGTATGTCAAAAATATATTGTAGCCCTCAAAAAATATGTCGCGAATATTAATAAAAATATTCGCGAGATGATTTTTTTATACCTGATTTCAAAATCATTACGATATTTGTTTTTAATATGTTATCCATCTTATCTTCTTTTTACAACAAATCTTCAATACAACAGGGAAACCAAAAAGAATACGAGAATACTTCTCTCCAATGTTATTTTGTCGCGTGTTCTACAAATAAAACAGTATAAGAAAACATATTACACTGTTTTCTTTAACATCACGTTCAAGAAACAAAAACGGGTCAAAGGTAATTAGATGAATAATCAAATTAGTTTATTCACAAAAACGTCCATCTCTCTTTTGTTATTACTTATTTCTGATAGCTGTCAAAGTTACGTCATCCGCCGACCAGACCTGCCAATTACAATCGCGGTGTCGCCCGCGCGCGAATTTTAAACACTGCCCTGGTTTGTAATCGGACTAAGACTATAGATGCAAAATATAATTAATAGATCTAATCTTATCTCCAGATCTAATCATAGTCTATCTATAGTAATATACCTATAGTTCCTATAGTAATAGTACCATTTACCATTTTTGAAGCACTGATGGCTCAGTAGCATTAGCTATGGACTGCCGTGTAGCAGGTCCATGTTTCGAATCCCGCCGCGGGCTTGAGCTACCGCATGGTGGAAGGGCATTTTGCGAATGCCCGCCACGCTAGCGACCACCCTCAAGTAGAAAATCTGCCGCAACTAACAGTGCGTTCCGGCAGCAGTCCTTGAGAGCCAGTAAAATTACAGGCACATGAGACCTAACACCTGTACGTCTCGGTGTGACGGGCACAATGCAATTCTTCGTTGACGAAATGCGTCTGTTATAGGAAGAGGTTAGTCCACTTAACATCAGGTGGGCCTCAGGGGTTGTCCCGTCACAATGACATTAAAAAAAATGTATAAAAAATATATGCAACGTCTTCTTCAATGTTCCATGATATTCATGCCACAACTTTGTGCCAAAGCAAATTTCGCTTGATTTGCACAAAAACTTCTCTCATCACCACAGAATAAAGAATACTAAATGCGCTCCCAATTAAACCGACAAGTGGCACTGGCAACACAGGGAAGCCGGCGGCACTTGTAGTGTCCTTCGACGTATTGTAGCTGTCGCATGTCGCATTCAATGTTGCATGCGCAAAAATGTCGCTTCAATAGTGCCGACCGGGTTTTTGTATGGCAACACATGTAAATGTTAGATTGAACGTTGACAATGTATTGAATAGGGCTCTCAATGAAGATGGGTACTGGTTAGGAATAATTGCAATGAGAAAATGTGGTCATGGTACTGCATTTTAAAATAATAGTCTGCTGTGATTGGTATATTGCAAAAGCCTTCCCCTTTATTACATCGAATCAAAACGAAGTCTTTCAGGAAATTGTATACTAATGACGATCCCCTTAGGTATATTTTTAAAATTTTTAGTTGTAAGATTTTTTTTCTTCTTCATATTTTTTCTTCACTTGTACATCAAACTAAAATTTTCAGTTACATATAAAATCATATATCTCCTCAGGGGTGGGCAGACCTGTATTAACACCTAAGTTTCACCGATGAATTGTCACAAGAAGTATTTTTACAAATACAAATACATATACAAATACAATTGATGCACATACATAATTTCAGCAAACCTTGATATTATTTGTCACTATTATCGACTTAGCACATTCCCAAAGTCAAATCCCAAATCCGCTCTCTTTCTGAACAGACTACTTAAGAATTTAATATGTATAATATAGTAATTCTCTATATGTCATAAAATCAACACACCGGAACGCAAACACGATGTAAACAAAAAAGTTTACGTTAACGCGGTTAATTTACACAAACAACACTTTTTGTTCGACCAATCAGCAACAATCATAGCTATTACATGCACTGTTAACCCCGTAATTGTTAATAAAAAACCTAAGCTCAAGTCGTGCACGCCTGTACTATAAAACTACAAACATACTTACCAACCTAATAAAACAAAAACCAAGCAATTTTAAACTCTACAGCACAGATATCAAGACCTACCGATCAAAATATCCGTTGCAACGGCTACAAATTTACTAATATACAAGTGAAATTCAGAATCTAGTTATATTAAACTCTATTTTGTTGTGTTAAGGTTTATAATTTCAAGTGTGAGCTGCAAATAATGAGTGCAATGTGGCGTAAAGCAGTTGATTTTGGAATGGAACGCGTTAGGGTGTCTCGGACCTATTTGGCCTGAAAATGTTATACAGTTTGCACCTAATTTCGTAGCTCGTGCCACTTTTTGTTGATGGTCAGTGAGCGTGACCCCCTCTGTAATTGAGTGGATATTGCAATTAAATGTTATTGTGTTTATTAAAAATTGTAATCAATTATCTACTCCGTGACGGGCGGTATATCAGATGATAGACTTTACCAGAAGAGGTGAATAATTAAAAAGGTGGCAAGCGGAGATGTGCTCTTTTACAGCTGATTGTGATAAGTGATTATGGAATCAACGATGTTGTTCAGGCTAGGCTTGAATTACTCGTAATCAAAGGCAGCTGCTGGAAAACACCTTTGAAGCAATGATGGCCGAGCGGTTATAGCTATGAACTTCCGTGCCTCAGGGCCATGGTTCGATCCCCACCGCCGGCTTGTGCTTCACTGCATGGTGGAAATGATCGTCTGGCTAGCTACCATCCTCAAGTATAAAATTTGTCGCCAAGCATCTAACAGTGTGTTCCGGCAGCAGTTCTCGAGAACCAGTAAAATTTCAAGCAGACTTAAGAACTGTATGTCTCAGTGTGACGGGCGTGCAATTAGTATTGTGTACTTGTGATGAAATACTTGTTATAGGCATAGGTTAGTCCACTTAACATCAGGTGGGCCACGGGCTTGTTCCGTCATATTCACTTAAAAAAATACCTTAAGGTGTTTGACGACAGATATTCTTCAAACAGTGATACTTTACAAAATGTGTCATTCAATTTCTAATTTATTAGAAATTGTAATATTATTATATGTTCTATAGTAATTTATAATGTGTTCGTGAACGTGCACCGATGTAGGCAAGTAGTACAACAAGATGAATGTCACATTTCGTGTTTTTACCTTAACATATCTAAACTCCATGTAAATATTGACTATTGAATAATGTGTCCAATGTCACTTTTGACACAACTTCTATATCATTAAGGCATGACAGTGACTAATTACATGCCAATTTAATTTGTGTAATCTATTCCTTGAATAATAGCAAAAGTACAAACCATACGAGTCTAATTCAAACATTTTAAAACTCTGTGGTACTGAAAATATGATCCAACCTACATTCATATAATTTACTATGGCAACTACTTTGAGGAACATACCGGCCTTATTATTATATTATATGCAGTTATAACAAGGCCTAAGGCTCTGTTAGCTATGAATAAAAATCTTATCACGAGGAATCCTATCATTCTATTATTACATTGGAAACACAGGGCGTCGTCTGCTAATCAATATGAATCTATAATGGACTCGGCCTGGTCAATTTTGACAGTTTTGGTAGTCTACTAACTTCATATCGTTCATATTGAGTCAATATTGATTAAATCTCGGTTTCATATGAAAACGAAACGAAATAATAAAATAATTATTAATAATAACGAAATTGTTTTCTGAATGACCTTACTCTTCTCTTTTTATTTTTTGTTGGCAATATCGTCAAACCAGCCTAGATTCATCATAGATCCATATATTCATAAGGCATCAGCAGACTACCGATTCTGTCTTGTATGAATCTTGAATGAATCTATGGTGAATATGAACATGTAATTAGCAGACTGGGCCTCCAGCTGACATGCTTTTGCATCTTTAATATAAAGCTGCATCCATAAAAACCAAGAAAAATATCGTGAAGCCATCGAGTGCGATTTTTTAACTCTATTATGAATCAATTACCATACCATGGATTCACAGGGCGGGTGTCGGAACCATTGCGTAGCAGAGAACGAGGATCAAGTCTCTGTAATTTGCAACGATCTCTGGACACTGTGAGCGAATATTGCGTGAATAGGGAACGTTATGAGTAAGTACCATAAAATTTCTGACGGTAGGACAAATAATACCTAATAACTCATATCACAAATAAAACCAATTAGTCACCCCCTGACTACGATCACTGCAGTATTTGAAACGTCGGGACAAAAATAATGATAAATATACGCGATTTAAACCGTTTAAAGTTGTTTAATTACTATAACTCTTTTATGTTACTTATATGTTTAGTCGTAACATTTGATTGTTTTTATTGTGTGGTCTTTAAATATTTATTTGGGCGGAAATGGCGAATATTTGCTCTATAGATAATAGCAAAAAAAATAACGTTATTGCCGTATATATAACTAAAATTGACGTATATAATGGTGGCCATTTTGATTGCGCATTGTGCAGTAACAACAATAATTTGGAGCAGTAAAGCCAACACCGCCTGCGGCTCGAGAAGGTGTACTTACTTCGGCTTCAACACCCGAACACTATCCAACGAATGATTACTTCACACAACGTTCTATAACACTTCTTCACGTACGTGACTTCACCTGTTTATTTATCTTAAGTGTTGGTAAAAATATACATACAGACTGCTGTACACACTTTGAATCTTAAAAGGTGTTTTAAGACGTAGGCAATTATATGATGTTGGCCACCCAGTAGGTATTTAACAGAGCTTTTTAGCATCTGGTAGCAGTTAAAAACTCTTTATTACCTTAATGACCACACTAACAGAATGTAAGTAGTGGGTAAACTTTCAGAATAATCATGAGATGAAAAAAGAGCTTTCTTGAGCAGCTTCCATGGAGGGTTGGTAACAAATTTATGTCGTTGTGATGTCTCTTGTTTAATAAGAGACAACATATTTTTATAATATCTACACTATTATTTTTATAATATATTCATCAACTAATAATTATATTATATTTTATAATTATTATTATAATTATATATAATTATTTATAATTATCAACTCTATGCATGCAGTTATAAATGACATTTAAATAAAGTAAATAACTAACCTGCGTCTTTATCATGTCAATATTTTCTAAAAGGTTTCATTACCAAGTTAGTAGTTGTTACCCATAATGAAATGAAATTTTTAGTATTTTTTTTATTTTTATTGCCAATTTTTATCACTGCAAATATTAAACTCAACTACGGGAACAAACAGACAAAACAATGCAACCAAATTATATCCCAATAATAAGCAAATATAATTATATCCCAATTCAAATGGCCACGTGCCAGCAATCGTTTTTACAGCACATAATAGCACATATAATTTAATCAATTTATTTTCCGTATGACCGTATGTAATTGGTAATAAGTCGTTTCGAACCGATTTGGACTACGGCGGAGCGCGGTGTTACAGAAAAGGCAAAACTACGAAATAGTTGATCGTATAAAAACATCGTTTACTCTAAACTTCAGTATATAACACATTTTTGGCATAATATTACACCCTGTGAGTTGCCGGGATATAATTGCACCTCCCTTTCTCGCTCCCCCTATATGTGTTAATTGTAAGAAAAAATAGCCGTCCTACACTGCGATATTCTAAACGCCTGCCAAGCGTAACTCCCCCTTATAATGAAAACAAACATGCAAATGGCTAATTTCTTTGGCAAAGCCTTTCTTTATGTATTTTTTAATTGCCTATGTTTACATTGGATGTCTTCCGTCTGAAGAGGACAATGATACAAATTATATATTAATTGCTATACGTCTTTGCCCGTGGAGTGCCGGGCTAGAATCTCAACCCCATCTCTTCCCGTGGGTTATATGTTAAAATAATGGGAATGTTTAGTTCATAATAATTTCAAATAATATCTTTAAGGTACATAATGATGCAGTCACAAAAGATTCTCTCATAATCTTTACGTCACTGAAAAAGTACAACCTCATAGTAGGTAAGTTAGCAAATAATATAATGATAATGTAAAAGTAGTAAATGTGAAATACAACAAACTATCGGTTTATATTAGCGCACGATGTAACGAGACGTCAGGGACTTGAAAAATAATTTTAATATAGTGGTAGCACATGGTATGAACATTTTCAAAAATAGTTCGTTTTTAAACGGAATTATTGTTCTTATTTGCAAAAGTGTATATGTACCGATGAAAGATTCTTGGTAAAGAAAATAATTAAGTCACTTATAAATGTATTAAGTTTTTCATATATTTGAACAAGTAAACACAAGCACATAATTCAATCGTTCCGTATTAGAATTATTTTAATAAACACAATGCTGATATTCATACACTATGACAACATAAAACCAATCTGCTCAACCGCATCTCGCATTCCGCGTACCGTTTTGTAAATTTCACAGCTCCTAGTTAGTACTTCCCATTGATCCGTCTTTCAGCACTGCTAATATACAATCTGAATATTCCCTTTAAACCATAGCCAACTCGAATTTAAACTCTAACTACTACAAAATAAAGACTGCATCCCAGAATATTGGGTGCAAATACAACTCTAGTCTGGTGGTCGCACAATGGGTCTACCCTATGGTCATTTAGTACCAACCAGAGGTCTTAGGTGATAGACTATTTAGCAGTAATTGGGCAGAGAAGTGTTTGTGTGTCCATCAGTAACGGTGGAGTCAAGTTTTACAGTGGAAGTGTCAATAGATAGTTTGTAAGGGGTGCTAGTGACCATATTTTGATCGTCTTAGATAGAATTCACGTCGTAAGAGCTGACGCGAGTTTGGCCAGATTACGGGTTTTATTTTTGATGCGAAGCACGCTTTTGGCTCTCATGATAGATTTTAGTACCTTACCTCACGTGACGATGTTTTGTATTATTTATCCGTTGACCAAACAAAGGAATCCTGGCACAGTGGGAGTAGGTATGGTTGGCCGCTCAAGGGTTGCATGATTCGATTTCTGCCGCGGGGTAGAACATCTGAGCATGATGTAGGTCATTTTGAGAATGCATTCAATACTACAACATCTTTCGGCCACATTATCACTTACCAAGTTAGATAGTTTTAGTTAGGATTTGACCATATAAAGGCCAAAGACTCGATAGTCGAATTATCTAAGTTATTGAGGATGTTAATTCACTTCAGGCGGCGATTCAAATCAATTAAAACGACAAAGTGGTTACGACCTTTTGTTTGTCTGTAATGCGTGAAAATTAGAGAAAATAATACTTTTTACAGGGGTGCACATGTACGATTCTGTTTCAACGCGGATTCGTTAATTGGCTAAAATTTAGCAAAAGTTCGAAAATCCGTTATTGTTATGAACGAGTTTCAAAGATAATTAATTTTAAAACAGCGGCACTTTAGTTACCCAAACCCCCCCAGGCACCCCCGTGGGGTGCCGGGTTAGAATTGCACCTCCCCATATCATCCCGTGGCTGTCGTTATAGGCGACTAAGGGGAAAAATACTGGAAGGTAGGCAGCAGCATCTTCTAAAGAACTGCCATCTTACACTGCGGTCCCCAAGCCGCCTGCCAAGCGTGGGGATTATGGCAAATACCCTCTTAATAGAGGAGGCTGTGTTCAGTAGTGGACGAGTCGGCTGTTACAGTAGTACAGTAGCACTTTAGTTAACTATTAATGTAGCATTTTGGTATAAACCTCCAGCGCTGATTAATCGCCAATACATCCTAACATTTTATTCAAATCTAAATTCTCATCTTCTTAAAAGGAGTTCGTTCACCTTCAGTGACCTAAAAAAGCTCCTTAGAGAAGCTGTCGGAACTCACTACTATGTCTTTACCGAAAAATTTGCTTTGTTGTTATTTCCGATCAAACGAATTTGTAAGGTTCACGGTCATAGGGATCTTCCAGTCTTAAAATGCATGCCTTTACTTCTACATAGAAAATTATTGCTAATATCAACTCTTCTCTTCCAACACATGATCATGCTCAACCTATTTGGTAAGGTTTGGACCTACAAGGGCCTGATGTGATGTGACTGTTAAAACTCACTACTACAACTCGGATGTATACATTACTATAGCAGATCCTTTTAATAATCCTTTGTTTTTTTCGTTTAATCTTTTCCCACACAATATTTATTTTATAACCATATCTTACTGTACATTACATTTATAATTATAAATTATATTCAACCACATATATTTACGTAAACTTACAAATTTACTGATACATATATACTCTGGTACATATGATGGAAAGATACCGCTAAACTCGAAACTAAACGGTTATATGGTCCTCACGACACAGGGAATCCTAGTGTGGGGACCAAAGTGCATTACTAGAATTGAAGTGTTAGTTTCATGTTACGAATCTGTTATTTTAAGCTAAGTCATAAGTTTAGTTGTCAAATAAATGTATTATTATTATTATTATAATTTGGGAAACGTTTTATGGAGCTAATGGTATATAACTCATTATTATTAAACAAAGGAATGTTTTTTCGTACCTCGCGATCAAATTTCAATATGTAGATAGCAAATGATCGGACGAGAGGAAAAGAAGAAAGTTATCATTACACTCAACATAAGTTACTGGCTAATTATTTGTATAATTAATGTATATAACACAAAAATAATTAATAAATGTAACTAAATCTATACATTTCTTAAAAATGTTATAGAAAAAAAAAGTGAGCTCAGGTCACTGCCCACAGGTAGGGAACCCATAAGGCTGGCAGCATTACCCCCTTGAATGGCAATACTTATACGCTGGCCAAGGTAAGTATAAGGCTAATTAAATTTTGAATATAGAAGAGTTTGGAGAAATCATCAAAGTTCATTGTCACTATGACAACAATACCAATTAACTTGAAGAAGAAAATACAGAAGCAAAAAAAGGTAACAAGAACTTCCCATTTCAAAAACTCGTTTCTCCTTCAAACAAGTATTCAACAATGTCAATTCTCCGCGGCTTCACTATCCTCCATTACGGAGTATATAAATATAAAATGTATGTAAGTACGTAAGTAATGTGTTTCTTTTTGTTTATCAATTTGTATTTGTCCCCATATTATCGGATACATGCTGGACGGCGGACTTCAGAGGATTGATTTAAGATATATATAGAGATGATACAACATTACCTTTTAAATTTCAATACGTACAGTTCTCAGCATTATTTCTTGATCTTGAATACCACGCAAAATTAAGTAAACACAACATGCACTCTTCTATTCTATATGTATTATTTATATATCTATATTATTCTTCAGTCAGTGCATCCAGCATCTTCAGCCTTCCTGTGCCCTTATTTTCATTCAGAATCATAAACCCTTTTAATTTTTTACCGGTGGTAAGCCTTGCTATCAAAAAACTACACACTATACATAACAGTACAGATGCTATAGTAAAAATATGAATGCAACCTAAAGGTAATTGAGATTCACAGGCGCTCGAAATGCTCTAGCCCACTACCAATAGACAGGTTCACCATCATGATGGCAATATTACCCCGTTGAATTTCGATGCTCTTTTGTTATAAGTTTATAATCCATCTTCAAGACATGCCCAGGTCACGCCACATCTACAATACTTCAACCTTTCTGTTCCTAGTGCACTAACAATCTTCTTCTGATATATTCATTCCTAATCTCCTTTCATCGGCCTTTTTATTTGCTCAGCACTCATTACTTACATCCATAATACTATAGGTTAACCAGAACAACTACTTCAACTGCACAATCACATAACATCAGATGAGAGAACAATATAAAAACATCCTTAAAGTACTGCTAATTATGTAAATGGTAATCAAATTATTTATGTACTTAGAGTTTTTTTTTAACTGAGAGTACAATAGGTTGTAACTACTTTGTATAAATTTACACATAAAAGTTTCTCATATGGGTTACTACCGAGTCGGTTCATCGCACTTTTTATTGAGCGGCATTTGTTACCGAGATAAACCTTAGTATTAGCTCTTATTGCTATCTTTAGACTATATTTCTAAATTTTTGTTTTGTTCCCAATAATGAAAACCTCAAATCATCATATTCCTACTCCTATCTCACTCGAGTGAGGGTTAATATATTTTCTCTTAAAACACAAAAAAATACACTTAAACATATTGTATTAAATTGTGCCCTAAGGTTGAGGTATAAATAACCAAAAAAAACTCAAATAGTGCCGAGTTATTGAAACATCAATATCCTTTTTTAACAGCTGTCAATTTAGTCTTTGACCACGTTCTCAGCTACTGGCTATATAGTCGAGGTTGGAAAGCATACGCAAAAGAAGGCGCCTCAAGTACCAAATTACCTTTAAACAACTGGAACAAAAACACAAATATGCAGTTCCTTTGTCACTTATGTCACAAAATGTAGAGCATGCGATAAAGAAGCGGTCTGTTATTTTGTTGTACGAGAATAATCATTAGTACTTTTAACATACTTATGCTTTGCTATATTATTGTGGAACTAGTCATCTGCTTTCATTTTCATTTTTTAGCTGATATGCTAGCCTTTCACCACTATTTCACCTGATAGTAAGTGATTATCTAGACGAGGATGTTGGTTAGGCTAATCTACAAATTACTGGCTCCCAAGGACAGCTGCCTGAACACACCGTTAGGTGCTTGGCGACATATAGTTTACATGAGGGTAGCTAGCCAGGCGGACATTCACAAAGTGCCTTTTTTCATTTACTTTTTACGTTATTGTGACCGAACAAGCCTGAGGCCCACCTGATGTTAAGTGGACTAACCTCTGCCTATTACAGATGCATTTCGTCAACGACGAATTGCACTGTACCCATCACACTGAGAGGTATAGTTGTTAAGTCTTATGTGCCTGTAATTTTACTGGCTCTCAAGGACAGCTGCCGGAACACACCGTTAGGTGCTTGGTGACAGATTTTCTACTTGAGAGTGGTAGCTAGCCAGGCGGGCATTCAAAAAATGCCCTTCCACCATGCGGTGAAGCTCAAGCCTGCGGCGGGATTCGAATCATGGACCTGCTGCACGGCAGTTCATAAGCAATGCCACTGAGCCAGCACTGCTTGCTTACCTTACCAACATTATATAACGACTACCATTCTAAGACAACCATCGAAACCGACTACTGACTGGTGTCCTTCGAAGCACGGAAGTGCTAAATATTAATGCCGATAGCGGTCACCCCTCCAAGTCATGACCGCAGACGAAATTGCTTAACTTAGTTCATCGGTTTTAAGAACGATTAAACCAGATACGCCGAAATCGAAAGATATAGAAATTTTAAATAATCAACACCATTTTCCTTAAATTAATAACATATATTTTAAAATAACAATAATATGTTTTCAAGTCCCAAACAACAATATTCTAATTGAATCCACGTTGACAGGCGTAGCCACCGTTCTTTCTTGTCAAAGATCATCATCAAATCATAACTTACGAACATTATCTGCTTAAAACTCATGGTTTCTACAGCCTTCCCCACTTTATATGCAAATTGCTACCACTTCGGTATACTGGAAACCAGTACTTAAGTTCAAGACAAACAAGACCAATTCAGTACGCTTAAAAGTAATATATTTAGATGTATACATAATTACAAATTTACGAGTGCAAAAAAATTACAGTCATTTGTGGGATTAGAACCCGCGTCCATCCACCCCTATAGCCCGTGCTCTGACCAACTGAGATAACATGACATTATGACTCATATCTCTAATATCTGATTTTGTTTTTCAACCATTGTATGGGGATGGAGCGTAAATATTTAGACGTTACAGTTATGTCAATAATGTTGATAAATCTCGAACACAATCTTATCAAAGGTTTTTAGTAAAGTATTTCTATATTACTCTTTCCATAAAAACAATAATATTATTTTATTTTTTTATAGTCTTATGACTAGACAAGCACAAGGCCCACCTAATGTTGTTGACCATTTGACGAAATGCAGTTGTTAAGTCTTATGTGCCTGTAATTTCACTGCCGCCATGCTATAACGACTGCCATCCTAAGACGACAACGGGATCAACGGCTTAACGTGCCCTACAAAGCACGGAATCGCTTAGTAGTAATGTCACTAGCGGTCACCCATCCAACTCATAACCGCGGCGGACGTTGCTTAACTTTACTGATTGGTTAAGAACAGCTAAGCAAACTTCGCTACGAGCGCTTCATTAATTACTTACTAATTTAGATACTGTCTACCAAAGTATAGGACTACTTTGCAGCTTCTACTTCTGCACTTACCTTTTGTTATGGGCCGAGATACAGTCAAGTTATAGGCAGAAGCGAGATAAGACGGTTCTGTTCGTTTTTCTCGAGTATTGAGTTACATTTCATAATGGATTGAAATGTCTTTAGGTACATGAATATGTATTAGGTGCGTCGGGTTCGGATGAGATAGTTATTTGCACAAAAGAAGTTAAATAAAGGGAGTACGAGTTATAGCTATGTTAGGCATCGAGTTAAAAGGTGCAATGTGTGTGATTTAAAGTTGTGTCAGTTCCTGTGGTCGTAATTTTATTCGTATATAGTTTCTATGATGAAAATATGCACTGTTCCATACGCGCCTTTTGAGCAGCGTGGCACTAATCATACCGTTGTGCATTCAAACCAGGTACACCCAGTGGGGTGTAGCTGCCTATTGGGCACAGAATAGATTTTCTTACAATTTTTACGCCTTGATAACTCAGATGGTAGGTGATATACTACTACCACCTTTGGTTATAAATTGGATGGGTGACTGCCAGTGGTATAGTTTACTACTGAGCGTTTTCGTATTTGGAGGCTGTCTATCCCGGTTGTTGTCTAAGAATAGCACTTGCTATACGGTGGTAGTGAATTTTGCGAATGCCCACCCGGCTAGTTACTACCCTAAAGTAGAAAATCTATCGCCAAGCACCGGTGTATACCGACAGCTGTTCTTGAGAGACAGTGATTCTAGGTTAGCCTGAACAACATGTTCTTCAACCATATTGTCACTTACCCCCAGTTGAAATAGTTATCACAGTCTAGCTTATCAGATATAAAAAAAAACATGATTGCAGGCAGTCGGCCGTCCATAAAACTGTAGCCAAAATTTTTAACAATATATCTTTTGTGATGTTACAGAAGACATTGTGATAAGGGAATGTAGATGATGATGAAAGCGTTTTTGTTTTATTTCAAGCTAAGTATTAAGCTTACCACTGATGCACTTCCTTAATACGTTCACTGTTTCCTTTTGAATTTATACTAATTTATAAATATATTAATCAATTAGCTACTGGCCACAAATAATTAGAAAACAAAGGAAAAATATATTTTCTTCCATATCAAAGCACTTCCCAACCATTTTATCCATCACCAACTATGGAAGTGTCACCTGATGGTTATCCATCTAACTTGATATACAAAAAGTCCATACGACGAGCATTGACAGCAAAAAGACGCTCTTAATGAGTTGTGTGAAAGATAAAAACGCCGCCGCGGCAAACTACAAAGGATGGATAAATAAAGAAGTGGAAGGCATTGCTATTGTTTTATATTAAACTGAAATAACAATAGGTAGCCCTTTCAATGGGTAATGCCGCCACAATGAAGGTGTAAGGAGGGGGTTACATGATGGTGGGAAATTATCTCGAGGGAATACAAATGAACGTGTAATGTATCCATTTGAAGAAAATACTATGAAGCATGATCATTTTAGGGTCTGTACCTAGAGGCAAAACGGAGCTTTAATGTCAGACTATCCGCCTTACATTTGTCAATAGTATTTTGACCCTTTCAAGTAAATCTTGGATTAGATTGTCAACGAATTTTGAAGGGAATCCAACACTATAGGTATCTGTAAAATAAATGTCCTGCTATGAGGGTTGTCCTTCTCTAGAATTCATTGAGAAGAGTAAAATACGGTTTTAAGGATTCCGTACTAGAAATCGGAACTCTGAGCTTCAGCTGTCCGTCTGTCCGTCCGTTTAAGCTTTAAAGAAATCTATGGTACGGTAATAGGTAGCTGGTTGAAATCTTTACACAATATGTGTTTGTATAGCGGATTGCCTGCCAAATAAGAATTATATCAAACAATCAAAACTAGAAGAGTGTCTCACACATAAACATGTTTATTTAACGTTTATTGTTTTTGTGCTACCGTAAACATAGTAATACATACAAACGTCAAATTTTGTAAGATTATAAGTCAGTATTTAGTGTCTAACAACAAATAATGAAATCTGCCCAAGTGCAGGTCAAACGCCCGCTAAGTATCTCAAGCTACATTTAAGTAATAACGTTTTAATAATTTAATAACGATCGAACCCACAGTTAAGTTCTTGCTCTAGTAGTTCCGTCAGTAGGCAAAGACTATACTATTAGCAATACTAAAAGCCTGCTGTACTCCCCACCTACGAACACTTGTTGGATTGAATTGAAAAAATATTTTTTAAGGAATGGTTTCCTTCAAAAATATTTTTTCAAGTAAGTGTAATTTTGTTTCCAATGTATCCTCACCCCATTGCGCTCCCGAACATAAGTGGACAATAGCGGACAACGTTCACCTTGTGAACATAATGTTAATGTGATATACAACATCACATTGTTCAGTCTCACGGCTTGCAATGCAATGTGGTCCACCGTCCACCGCTGTCGTCGCCTTGTGCGATTCAGGTGACAATTGGTTGACGTCTTTAGTTCTTTTGTGGTGAATATGTGGCCAGTTTTGAAAGCTACTTCAATACTAATTGGGGGAATTTCAAAATATCGCAAACACATGCATCAAAAGTGCCTAAGGAACAAGTACGTTTTCGAGTATTGTTGCAATTGAGGATTTTATTCGTGTGCTTTTCTGACGAGTCTCGTTTTTGTATGCGGCCTGATACAAGACGTACTCGAGTTTGGAGGAGCTCTGGACTTCAACCGGCTTCTAGAATTGCTGGCTCTCAAGGACAGCTGCCGGAACACACCGTTAGGTGCTTGGTGACAGATTTTCAAAAAACGTTTAAAATTCTGTCAAGAAGTTCAATAATGGTTTGGCCCAGTATTTGGATCGGTGGAAGAACAGATCTCATTTGGATCAGGGGCAACCTCAATGCTCGGATTTATGCGGAAAGTATTGTTTCAGAAGAGATCATCCCTTTGCAAAGCCGTTTGGGTAATTCGTTTCGCCTAATGCATGATAATGCACGTCCACACAGACTAGAGTCGTAACTCGCACTCGTGCCGATGCTCGCATCAACGGTCTGCCGCGGCCTGCTCAATCGCCAGACCTCAACTCCATTGAACATGCATGGGACATGCTACAAAGAAGAGCTCTGCATAGTATGGCAAGTATGCCGTGCATACCCCACAACAGCTTTTTGACTTGTTGAACGTGGCCGGCCATTCCTTAAAGTGATTTTGAGGAACTGATTTAAGCATGCAAAATCACTGTGCTTGTGTGATTAGTGTAAATGGTAGAAACACTGTATAACACATATAATTTTACAATAAACATAGCAAATCTCCATTTTTTTTCGTTTTCTGAATCTTTGATTGACTACATCAACTTAGGTTACATTTCTTCAAATTGCAAAAAAAAAATTTTTTTCTTTATTCATACGTATAGGGATTTGTTGTTATCTAAAACATAATAATTAAATTAAAACCCAATCTGGAAAATTAGATTTGGTCAATATTTATTGTTTTTTTTTTATAGTTTAAAATATACATTATCCCAAGGCACTTTTGATTAGTGTACTTACACGGCGCGGCGTGGAGAAAAGCAAATTTTGCATTGGCCCTAAATCATCCCCCTAGAGATACGGTAAAGCTGTTCAAAGAGCTGTACATTTAAGGTTTTTTGTAATAAAATTAGTGTAATTGTTGGATCTCGTAACTTGTAATGTACTCAGACAATTTGTTGCAGTATTTAGTTCTTTTGCGACGTTTATGGCCAGTTTTGAAATCTATTACAATACGAAATAGATTAATGTGCCTACACTAAACTGTATAAATTATAGATAAATATATTATAATGATTATAATTATCTTTAAAATGCTCATTAAACATTTCTTGGTATCTATAAAACAATAAAAAAATGTACCTGCAGAATATTGTTATAGAAATTTCAAAATCCACAATGGCATGATATGGGTACATTTCAGATGACGATTGTTTTTTTTTTAACCTCGATATGTGTTACATATTTGAGCCGTTTGGTGTGGAGACGTTGGGTCGTTGGGGACCGGGAGCTCATCGTATTTTACAAAACTTATCGGAGCGCTTGGTATATGCGACGAGTGATCAAAATGCTGGCACCTATTTGGCTCAAAGAATAAGCATTGCAATTCAACGGGGCAATGCTGCCAGCATGCTGGGCACGCTGCCAACTGGTAGTGGGCATTGGACTGCCTGTGAGTGCAATGGCATATGGGTACCTAAATGATTTAATTTTAGTAGCTGTAGTGTTGTATATAGTTCGTAGTATTTTGTTAATAAAGACATACCGCCGGTAAAAAAAATGGGATTTTTTGGAAGATTTTGCCAAGCTAATAATATGTTGTATATCATAAGTCAATGGATTATGGATACGGATAATTTTAGTTCATTACATAAGTACAGGGTATATCTGATTGATTTGAACAGAAGATCAGTAGTCGGAGCTATCTGACTTATTCACGTGAGTTATCCCGTATTATTTACTAAAATTGAATAGAAGAAACAACCCATACGGATACCTTCTTCACGAAAGATATGCCGGAGTCATGAGACATAGCACTAATGTCTCCTTAACTTAATATTTTAGTATATATGTGTCTTTTTGACATATTATATATGTTATATTATTTTCGTAACAGACTTTAATCTAATTTTTAATATTCTCGTTACACCTGTTGTTGTTACTTGCAGGCGATGACAAAACAACACTCATAAGGCTTGGCTCGGTTATAAAGTTTCGGATATACTCTACCGAATCGAAATCTGGAAATATCTCCATTTCACGGGATGAATTATGGTATCCTGGTAGCATCTTTAAACGGTCTCGATTCGCCTCACCCCACAACTACACCAATAATATACGGCTAATAAACAGGGTTGTCACATTAATGTGCACAAACATTTTGGAGTTGGCAGGTATACCAGTGGTGAGCTTGAGCTGCGAGAGGTATTAGTTTTTTTGTTTATGTTATTGTGATGGAATAAGCGCGAGGCCTACCTGATGTTAAGCGGTATCCTCTGCCATCGTGATTCGAACCATGGACCTGAAAAAGTATACTAATACATATTATTATTTATTATTACGTACATATAAGTAGACTAAGTGAGTTGCGTATAGTTTTCCGAGATTACCAGTAACCGTACTTTGAAAAAGTTTTTGTAAGGAGCATGGACCTCATAGGTAGAAACAATTAGGATAATGGTTGAAGCTGTCCTAGATTAGTCGGTTTAACAGCACATAAACTTTTTTTTTTTTTTTTTTGTTTTTTTTTTTTTTTTATGTTATTGTGACGGAACCAGCCCGAGGCCCAACTGATGTTAAGTGGACTAACATCTGCCTATAACAGACGCATTTCGTCAACAATGAATTGCATTGTGCCCGTCACATTGAGACGTCCAGTTGTTAGGTCTTATTAGCCTGTAATTTTTCTGGCTCTCAAGGACTGCTGCCGGAACACACCGTTAGGTGCTTGGCGACAGATTTTCTACTTGAGGGTGGTCGCTAGCCAGGCGGGCATTCGCAAAATGCCCTTCCACCATGCGGTGAAGCTCAAGCTCTGGGCGGGATTCGAACCATGGACCTGCTGCGCGGCAGTCCATAGCCAATGCCACTGAGCTATCACTGCTTCAAAAACTACCTTCCATAGCTACACATCTGTCTTAGTTAAGTTTTATCTGCTTCCTCCTGAACTTCTTAAAAACCCCAACAAAAGTAACATGCTAGATAGATCAAAAGAAGGCAGTTTTGTTAGTAGAGTGGCGTTAAGCGTCGCAATGTAATCTCAAGATCCAGCAGAATCAGTTGAATTTTAGTCTTTTTTGACAGTTAAGTTTAAAATGTTAACTTTTATGTCATTTAATTCAAGAGATGGTACTGATTTGTGATAAAAGAGAATACGTTCAGGTATTTTTTAGCTAAGAAGCATCTAAACAACTAAATCGTTGACTTACATACAAACTTTTGCATTACTAATATAGGTAATTAGTTTGAAGTGTGGTGTTAGGTATAAGTTTAATGATGTGATTATGATATTATACACTATCTTAAATTATGTCTTATCTTAAAATTGTAAAATTTTGTACACGTAGAAAGATTATTTTAAAAAGTTCAAGTACTTAACAGTTTGCTCTGGTAGCTGCAGCTGCATATTCCAGGCACAGCTACTGGAACATACTCGTAACTTGTTTCAATTTACCTTAACTTCTAATCCTTTTGACCACATCATCACTTACTAAAAGATGAGATCCGGGTGAAACACACTGTGGATAGGTTAATCGTAATAAAAAAACTCCTTCATTGTTTTTGATATCAATTTATAAAACTACGTTTGAGCCATTCACCCAGTTATAGGGTTGTACCCTTTCAAATAAAAATTGAATAAAAAAAAACCTTTATTTTTGGCGCACCATAACACGCCATATCCTGACAAATCTGTGTTGCCATTTGGTGTCGATCGATCACCGCCGCCGCCGCAATACAACACAGCACATATATGTGAATCCAAATCCATACTTAATTAAAACCAAAAGCGTTCTGGCGCGCCATGCACGATACACCCCAACGCAATAACGTGAATCAAGTTTTAGGCAAAAAAGGTGGTGACCCTACCTTAAGTGACCGTAGTCAGTAATTATTGCTAATGACTCAGATTGCCACTGAGAAACGAATAAATTGCTGCTACAGATATCCTATATATATATATATATTATACCACAATATTATTATAAACTTTAGCATGGACAATGGGTTCTTTAACGTCTTCGAGTATTAATTGATTGGATACTATAAAAGTGTGAAGCTGTGATAGCCCAGTGGCAATAGCTATGGACTGCCCTGCCGCAGGTCCAGAGTTCGATCCCCATCTTACCGCATGGTGGAAGGCCATTTTGCGAATATTCGCCTGGCCACCCTTAACTAGAAATTCTGGCGCCAAGCACCAACAAGTGTGTTCTGGCAGTCCTTGAGAGCCAGTAAGTAATTATATTAACTACAGGCACATTAAGACTTAACGACTGTATATCACAGGGTGATGAACGGAGTGCATCACTTGTGACAAAATGCATTTGTCAAAGGCAGAGATCATCAGGTTAGTCTCGGGCGTGATCGGTCACAATTACATTAAGAAAAACAATAAACATTGTATACTTTTTACCAGATTGCAATCAAAAAAACTCTTGCAAATTAGAATACATAAGTTACTACCAACAATTTTCGTTTAATACGAGTTGACATTTTTATCGGGAGCGACGCCAAAACCATTAAGGCACTACCGAAGCACAATCGCTTTCATCCAAATTCAAGGAAAAAAAATCGCTATCAATTCGGAAACCAAACGAAAATAAAAGACTATAGAACATTTAATAAAATCTTTAAGGTGATGACTCGAACAAAATGTGCCCAAGATCCTGGAATCCCAGGAGTATTTTTACTGGTTTTTGTTTTTTTTACTCGTATTGTGTTTTTTTTTCTTGGACAGTGGTGTTGTTTTGTGAACTCAATATGTGGTGGTTCATTTAGTGGCGGGGATTAACAATAAAAACGAAATTTGATCATTGTGGCGGAGACCATGGGTTGCTTGTTAAGGTCAAGCTTCTTTTGATTTTTTAAATTTAATGAGAAATCCAAGTGTATATAATGAAACAGTTAATTGCATTTAACCTCTTCGTTCAGGACTATTTCTAAATTTTGTGCCCCCATTTTAATCTTCTACATTTATGAATTAACTAAAATCATAATTTTATGATTATTTATTATTATTTTTACTAAATTAATATTTGGTTGCATTTTTTATTGTTTAAATATTTTTATATTTCTTTCTATTTTGAGCTTTTTTCTATTTTGAGCTAGAATACCTCTATTCCTATTCTGAAGGTTATATTTTCATAAAATCTATGAAATCTATCACTAGATATAATTATATCATTATTATGCCCTTCGATATAATCTTAGCCACCCCTTCCTAAGATCTCTACAGTTCTATCTCTCCTTCCAATGAATGTCTGGAAGATACCACTTTCAGCAATAAGACCGCCAATTATTACATTATTTTGAATTGTGTTTTTGTTTAAACTATTTTATTTAAGGTGTTTCAATACAGTGTATACCTATCTATGAAATGGGTTCACCTATATGACTTTATATATATTGAACAAGTGAAGAGATGAAACCACAAACAATTAGAATTAATTTACAAACAAAAACAACTACTGTAAAAAAATACGTCAAAATGAATGCAAATTAATAGTCCACTAACTCAAACAATCTCAACTATGCAACCTCTTTTCAGACTGTTAATACTAAATATGTCTAATAGACAATCACACAAAAATTACAAACAGCTTGCCACCCAAAATGTGGCCACATAAAAACGTTAGGCTAACCTCCTGCGCCTTAAGTCGACATTGGCCGCGTTATCAGACCATCGGCCCCACTGTCCACTGCATATAAATCCAATATTTTACTGCAGCCATTGTTATTCCCATTCTCATTAACCTTTTGTTCATTAGACCCTTCATATCTCTCGTTATTTCTCGACGTCGATGACAGCGCACGATTAGATTCTTATTTCAAATTTTTCTTTTTATTTCAGAGCCACATTTGAGGTTTTTAAAAACATTCGAGTGTCATTCCTTTTTCTGGATAGGGTTTCATGTGGCCAGCGTTATTGGCTTCTTTTTTTGAAGTTGACAAGTTGATGTTCAATTGTTGAGGATTCATTTTGTTGTGGAATGGAGATTTATTTGGGATTATTAAAAGTAGATGAGTATTGTCATTCGATAAAATGTATTGATGCAAGCGTTTCTTTGTAGAAATGTACGTACATACAGGCGAGCCTTCGCAAAATGCCTTTCCAACCAAGCGGTGAAGCTAAAGGCTCAAGCTCAAGCTCGGCAGTGGGGATCCACCGTGGACCTGCGGTACGTCAGTCCATAGCTATTACCGATTGGACGTCATTGCTTCAAATTGTGTTTGTGATTATATTACGCGTGTTCCTGAATGCAATGATACGATAGAACTGCATGTATATGTAAATGTTGGCATGTAAAGCACTAGTACACTGCTACTCTTCCCATTGGTGTCCATTGATGGAGTTTGACAATCGGTCGGCGTGCTCAAAGGGCTGATGAACAGGTGTTGTCGCACCCTGCGATATGCGCCCTTTCTTGTGGACAAGCCGCGCCGACGGGCGTGTTCTATGGTCTAAGATGTGAAATACGAGCGGTGATACTAATAGTAATAACGATTTATTTATTTGTCCAATGATAAAATAGTGCATCAGTAATCATTCACAATTAAAACATGATACTAATAGTAATAACGATTTATTTATTTGTCCAATGATAAAATAGTGCATCAGATTTCCTTCACAATTAAAACAATAATAACAAATAAATAAATAGATTCAGGCGTTACTTTGCGGAAATCCGTATTTAATATCGAGAATGATCGTGCGCTCGTAGAGTCAAGACCTCCTGAGGATGCTTCGTGTAGAACCGAAACACGTCGAAAATTCTTCCGGTTTGGCTGCGTGGCGTTTGTGACGTCACGTCGGCTTAACAGGAAAATTAGGCGGAATTGTCACTAGATATATTTTTGTATTTTTTAAGTGTTTTATTAAAATATTAATTTGATGTTTTCATAAATTATTTTAAAAATATTTGTTATTATTATAATAACAAATAAAAATACTTCTATTTTTCTTGCTTCTTCTATCTCGTGTCAGGTATCATGTTATCGGGTGAAACAAGAGTTTTTTTTACCACTTCTTCATACGCCTTCGGGGATACACAGGCGTGATGATTTGTTGATATATTTATGTTATCTCTCAATGCTCTTATTAACATCATGAGGCACTGACTTTGCCTACGGCTTAAATATATTTTTGGTTACAAAGCGTCAAGTGCTGTTACTATGGCATATGAGAACAGCTGATTACTCTGATTGCAAATAACCGCTAAACATCGGCTGATGCGAATTTGCCCAGAAAAACAACAGATTCAATATATTACAAATATAATGAGTGCAGATAATGCAGTGCTGCAAGATTACTTAAGTGTTTTTAACATAATGTGTTCGACAGCATTTACTTTATACCCCGTGGGTCTCGTGCTTCATTTGAGACTGTATGACATGAAACATAGTTGTGTGACCTTATAATAAAATCGCGTATTCGTAATCTCATTGAATTGTAATTAAATGAAAGTTTGACTATAAAGTTTTAGATTCTGAAAGTTTGCAATCTTCGTGAATATTAAGCGACATGATCAAAACCTGACACCAAGTAGACGCAAAATAGTATATTGTTCACCAAGGGAGCAAACAACGATTTAAAGGCGAGAGTGTTGAAAATGGTTGTTGGATCCCGAGATAGACCCTCTACTTTTTATCACCCTCTATGAGGACATAAGCAAGGGCAACCTAAAAATAAAAATAGTAAGGTTTTTTTTAGTATTATTTAGAAAAATAAGACATAGCACAGAAATAATTAGAGGCTAATGTTTATATTTTAACAATTATGGAAGTGCATAATTTTACCACTACCATCCGTTACAGCTGTCGATGTATTTACAGCTTGATAATCAGAAATAGTCTCAGAAAACATCCAGGATGTAGCTACTATTTATTATCTACACTATTATTAAGACTGTAAAAATACCTGAAATATATTTAATTAAAAAAAAAACAAAAAAAACAGCCTGTAACTTGTTCGTACAATGATTGCGATTGATCTCTTTGCTGATTGACACTTTTACTAAAAATACCCATATTCTAAATTCAAATCACTTTTAGTCCCTCAGGGATTAAAAAGCTATTTTAGTCCCTGTATACGAATAAAAAACTCGCTCTTCTCGAATAGATGTGATAAAAAAAACTTTATTACTCCATTTGTAAATAAAAAAGGAAAAAAAACCACAGAACCATGTCATATTAATTTATACTAAAACAATATAACCAAGTCATATTAATGTATGTATGATTATATACATACATTAATATGACTCGGTTTTGTTGTTAATTTTGATTTTATGTGTAAACAAAATATCATGATATTCCTAAGTCTGTTTTGGGACAGAAAGGGATAACTCCCCGCTACACTATTCGCTTCATCTCATACCATATTCCCCACTGTTATCGACGCGGCAATTCAGTTAAACGCTTGAACATGGCAATAGTGCCAATTTGTTGCATTATCCACCAACAGTGGGACAGATAAACTGACAGATTGGCATGTACTTAGCGTATGTGGGATGCTGGGAAAAATGCTCTTTAGCCTTAATGGCCATTTGAATGATAAAGAATTAAAGACCATTTAGGACCAGGTTGAAAGTAATGGACGACATGAGCAATTCTCTGGAATTGTTCGTGCATGCATTATAGAAGACATATGCAACGAATTTAATAAAAAAGAATTTGATGTGGTAATTTGGAAGTGTTCCAGTGTGATCCACTCTATACAGAGCACCTCAAGTTTTAATGTTTTGACATGCTGTCAATACTTAGCTTCAAAAAATAATACTCTATAAGAGATAATGTCGTCTTCATAGATGGTTTTGGGATAGGACTTGAATGGAAACTGGTTGTCAATGATCACAAATAGTGTAGCAACATAAGTGCACAGTATCTAAGCACATAAGTGCTTAGATACAGTGCTGTAACTTGAAGGTGATAGCTAGCCAGTTGGGCATGTACCATGAAAACCTATTTATAGACATACAAACGTAGAGGAATGGTGAATGCTGTACAGTCCCCTGGGGGACGGAAATATGGGATCGTAGTGGAATGAGCATAACGAATGAATACGTAAACGGTCATAATTTTACTAATTATAGTAGGTATCTATAATGTATAGGTGACAAGGCGGAGGTCACCGTCCAGATTTTTTTTTTCACGAGTAATATTACCACCTGGAATGTCCAATTCTAAACATTTGTCACACGCGCACCTTAAACTAACTCTTATATTATCAAATACCAAAGTGTATGGGTATACTTGTTGTTTCGAGTACGTAGGTACGCATTTCCTTAACGGATGAAGTAAGAACAAAACTTAGTATAAAAAATTTGAGGTTCAAAAATAACATATTTTGTTCCTTTAAATCCGATTTACTGAGTAGTTCCCTACTAAACGATATAAAAGTCAACAAGTTGGGACATAGCCTTACACTCACAAAAACTCCCTTCCATATTTTTGAGTGTAGTTGTTTGGATAAGCAGTAGTAGTGCTGCCTACCCAAGTGATCATATTATACAGTTTATTGTTTTATATTGTACCATTGGTATTAATACTAACACTAAGAAGTACTTCTTAATATGTCTAAATATTATTACAAACACTATCGCGTGCTGAGCGAAAATTACATTCATAAATTATTAGAGTACACAATTTTTTGGTCCGGACCGGGAATCGAACCCACGTCCTCCGATTTCGCGCCGGATGCCTATTCCATTCGGCCACCGGAAACTTACTCTTTCTAGTCGAAAAGTTGTGCTCCAATACATTTCTTTAAACGTCATAGGGTACGGTGCGCTGTCATAGACTAAGAAGTACTGTACAAACAAGGTCTACCCGAGCCCTAACGCCGCGCCGTCGTGATTGAACAGGTCTGTAGCTAATAGAAAGGCGAGAATGTCAGGCAGTGTAAGACGAAATCAGAAGAAACAATAAAAATGTAAGATACAGTGTAATAAAATCTGTGATGAAGTGATAAAACCTCATTATTATTTTATTGTTAAGAATACGGAATCCAATTCGTGGAATCGGAGATGATTCAACCAACTTTGTGACTTTGTTAAGGTCTTCATGCTGACAAACTTAGCATTTTATGTTCGTTCGTTCTAATTATAAAAATGTTATTGTAACATTGTAATTTAAGTTAACTGTCTGATAAGCAAATAAGCTTTCAAAACCACAGAGAAAAAAAATTTGACCATAAGTGAGATTCAGAACCAGCTGTCCAAAAAGCTTTCCTGCGCCATGTTCATAAGACGTCTATATTTTTCAAATATTTGTATAGGTTTTACTCACTTAGTTGTTCAATTGTTCAAACTATAGTTTCAAGCACAACAGGTGATGATTTTCCAAAAAGCGTTTGGGATGTCCGCACTTGTTTTTGAGACGGCAGTGGTCGATTCAAACAAATTTAATGTCTTACATAGAAGAATTCTTCCATAAGGGAATAACATATTTTTTTCACGGTGAGGGCGCTATTTTGAATCTAGAGCGAAGCGAAGGTTTCTAAAGTGGAAACCTAATCGCAGCAGATTCAATATACTTGGCTCAAGAAAATGGTAAATTGAACAACGAGTCCGAATAACGAAGTCATTTTGTGAATGGGAATGATATTCATTAAAATGGGTTTGATGCACGAGTTATACGCTCACATTTTCACTTCAATTGGGAGGAAAAAACAACAACAAAATAAGGTTTTGTTTTAAAGCAAATTTATTACAATGTATAGTTTTTTTGCTTTACTAACTGACATCCTCTAGATAACAAAACATAGTGGTTTATTGTTCCCATAACTGTTAGCCTAATGACTATCACACAGATGACAGAATCTGTACTGTACTGTATCTGGATTGTCACATCAGCCTTCCCCATTAAGGAGGGATTTCCTCTTATCCCCACGCTTGGCAGGCGTCTTGGGGATCGCAGTTTAAGATATCAGTTCCTCAGAAGGCGCTGCTGCCCAACTTCCTGTATTTTACCCTAGCCGCCTCTTAAGACACCCACAGGTAGCAATGGGGAGGTGACATTCTAGCCCCGCACCCCACTTTGATACCTATCACATTTAAATTTTTTTTTTTTTATTTTTTTTTTTTATGTTATTGTGACGGAACAAGCTCGAGGCCCACCTGATGTTAAGTGGACAAACCTCTGCCTATAACAGTTGCAATTCATGACAACTCACGAATTGCACTGCGCCCGTTACATTGAGACATAGTTGTTAAGTCTCATTGTGCCTGTAATTTCACTGGCTCTCAAGGACTACTGCCGGAACACACCTTTCGGTGCTTGGCGACAGACTTTCTACTTGAGGGTGGTCGCTAGCCAGGCGGGCATTCGCAAAATGCCCTTCCACCATGCAAAAATGAAAAGAAATACTGACTACAAATAACAAGTTTTCTTTATTTTTCATAAAAATGTTACTTTTATTACTAAAACATATGTTTAATGTTAAATTCATCAAAACATAACAAAATAAACATTTATATAAGGGTAAACGCCTGCTGCTACGCCCGTGGGGTGCCGGGCTAGAATGTCACCCCCCCATCTCTATCCGTGGGTGTTGTAAGAGGCGACTAAGGGTAACACACTAGAAGGTGGGGCAGCGCTTTCTGAGGAACTGATATCTCACACTGCGATCCCCAAGACACCTGCCAAGCGTGGGGATTACGGTAAATCCCCCCATAATGGCTGTGTTCAGCAGTAGATAATCCGGCTGCTACAGTAAACGCCTGCTGAGTGAATACGGATATAAAATCACATTATCACCAGGTTATCATCATGCACCTACATCAGGTGTTGTATCAAGCCACATTTACGCTCGCAAACTCCCTAAGTTAACGTAAACGTAAAGTCGAACTATGAACTATTTCCACCATATCTCAATTTGGAAGAGCATATCTCGACCCAAGTCGGATCTAAGGTGGATTCCGGCACCAATCACCATTAACAATGTTCATTTATTCTGTTCTAATGTTAACTTTATAATCGAAGTATTACCCAAAGTTTTATTTTTATAATATAGTGGCGGAACAAGCACGCGGCCCATCTGATGTTAAACTGTAACCAACACCTTTAACAGGTGCATTTCATCACAAGTGACGAAAGACAAGCGCCCGTCATCCTGAGACATACAGTAGTTAAGTCTTAAGTGTCTGTAATTTTACTGGCTTTCAAAGACTGCTGCCGGAACCCAATTTTAGGTGCAGATTTTCTACTTGAGGGTAGCTAGCCATACGAGCAGTCGCAATATGCCCTCCAACTATGCGGGGAAGCTCAAGCCGACGGTGGGGATCGAACCATCGACCTACAGCGCCGCAGTCCATAGCTATAACCGCTCAGCTATCATTTCTTCAAGTAAACAAGTTCAAAAAGTAATTAACTCCTTCCTTGTCCTTACAAGTCCGAAGTCAAAAGGTCCCAGCACACGTTACCTAACACACTTAGCACAGGTCCGAGAAAGTGCCGATCGATATCGTCCGGTTCAGGAGGTCATAATTGTGATGTGGACCGTGAGAATATTCAATTAAGTGGACGAACTTAATTGCAACTTGATGAAGTTAAATTCTAAGTGAACTATCTTCAAAACTAAGTTAGCTGACCATTATCTTTGCCTTTGTGCCGTGGTAGCACTGGACGCGCGTAATTGGAGGTTGGGTACTGTTATCAGAGTGTGGATAAGGGTAACGCGGACACTGAGGCAAAACCAACCGAACTCGCAGTCCATCTCTACCAGAGGACCTGGAGCGTCGGTTGTGGGTACAGCCAGCCCCTACCAAGGTTAGATCCTTCCGAGGTATGGATTCTTTTATATTCCAGGACACACCACGAGGCGGAAATGGGGGAAAAATTACTGAAGCAGGCAGCTTATTCGTTGGGAGCACGTCCCCACCATTTAATGAATAAGATTACTAGCCCGGGATATGTGTAGGCTCTACACAGTACAGACTTCTATTCTCTTTTCAAAATTTGTAATTTTACTATTGCTTACTATGGTATTTTTTATGTGACTCAATTTTGACACCTCCATGAAGTCTGGGACAACCGCGCTGTAATCTGATTCCGAGTAGAGCTCAACTCGTAGTATTTTTATGCCTGATAGGTTAGCCTTTGACCTCTATCTCACTTGATGGTAAGTGATGATGTAGTCGAAGTTCAGGCTAACCTAGAAATACTGGCTCTCAAGGACAGCTGCCGTAACACACCGTTAGGTGCTTGTCGATAGATTTTATACTTGAGGGTGGTAGCTAGCCAGGCGGCATTCTCAAAATGCCCTACCACCATACAATGTTTATGCAACATTCAGCTCTGGCTATCTAATTTCAACTGTCTGGTTGTAAACCTATTAACAAATGATTATGGTACTAAATATCCTCTTGAAAATTGAAGCGTGTCCATACTATGAATGCTAGGTAGGATGTCCGGCGACCGTCCGGGAACCTAATCGAGTTATTGTGAGCGTTACAATGCGGCAATCAGGCTGCACCCGCAGCTCCGGGACGGCGAGTGGAACACTTTACAGGTGCTATACGTGTCTTATATGGGGAAATTATCGGAAAATTTACGACAAAATGTCTATTACGGTAACAGCTTTGCTGTTATGACTTGCGGACAGTTTCTGGGCATATGTGAATTATCGTAATATGGCCTTAGATTTCATATATAGCAATATAAAATTGGAGTTATTTTAAAGAGGTCTTTCCAAAATTTAAGTCATAGTTTATCGAATTGTTTTTATTTTTTTATGTTATTGTTACGGAACAAGCACGAGGCCCACCTGATGTTAAGCGGTATCCAATGCCTATAACAATGCGTTACATCATAAGTGACGAACTGCACTGCGCCCATCACCTTGAGACATACTTGTTAAGTCTCATTTTGCCTGTAATTTCACTGGCTCTCAAGGACTGCTGCCGGAACACACCGTTAGGTGCTTGGTGACAGATTTTCTACTTGAGGGTGGTTGCTAGCCAGGCGGGCATTCGCAAAATGTCCTTCCACCATGCAGTGAAGCTCAAGCCCGCGGCAGGATTCGAACCATGGACCTGCTGCGCGGCAGTCCATAGTCAAAGCCACTGAGCCATCACTGCTTCAAACTATTATGTACCAGTATAATGAGGCAATAAGCGTGCATTCGCCGTTCCAGGATGGCGGAACTCTTCAAACAGTTGTTACTAGTCCAGGGCTTGAACACTCAATTGAAGCAATGCCAATACGGTGTAGGTTTGTATGCATATAGAGTGCCATACAAATAATACTGAACAGCTTAAGAGTTGAGTTCACGGAGCGCTTTCCATACAAAATGTACATTCGTCATATTTGAAACACAAAGTGTCAAACTCTATGTAATTTTGTATGCATATTGCGGAGCCTAATATCTATACTTCTAGTTGCCAGTTTTTCGATTTATTCTTTATTTTCGCCCTAAATGACAAAATAAAAAAATCCCATACAATACGATTTTAAGAATTATTTTTGAAAATACTAAATTTTACGGATTCTATAGCAAGCATAGATATTAGGCTCAAGGACATACACGCAACGTTTCGACGAGTTTGTACACTTGGTATTTAACATATGACGAACGGTAGAAAGTATGGAGACCGCTACGTGCACTATACTCTTAATTGAAGGCGATATCGATACGGCTTGGGTTGGATCAGTGAGCACTAGCCTTAAAAAATAACATTGATAAAAGTTGATTGCTAGAGTTGGAGAACTGTGAAAATGCCTAGCTGGCGCCTCATAATAATATGCTTTAAAAGTAAAAAAACGCCACTTTAACGAAACATATTCGTTTTTAAAGGTTAAAAGTCTTTCTCTTACAAAATAAATCGTTACCAATAAAACACGCCACTTTGTCATCAATAAATTGCATTGCCATTATCCTAATTTACAACCCAAAATAACCATCTTTAAAACAATAAACTCTCAAAAATACATCCCGGCACCTACAACTTAATTTAAGATCACAATAATGAACCATAAAATATTAATAACAACAGAATAACGACCTCTATATTTTACTGTCAGCGTAAAAGCAATTTGATACCGAATATATGAAACATTGTTTTTAATTGCAAAAAAATGTTTGCTTATAATAAATATATACAATAGCCTGTGGCAGACCACCACTTGAAACAATAAACACACAATATAAAATGAATAAAAAAATCGAGAGCCGGTTGGAAGACAATGGTTGCAGTGCGGACTTGCTTGACGTTTTTATCATTGCAAGCGGAGAACAAAAGCTGAAGGCTTCCTGTTGATGCTGCATCACCATTCCTGAGCAACGACTTGCTTTGATACACACGGACAGTCAGTTTGGACAATTTTTAAAGCAAATCCTCACTGTGCTCACGTGTGCTTTTTACGTATGTGTTTGTGTAAGCTTCTCTTAAATAAAACCAGTCTGAACATTAGTATACATCACAACTTATATTATAGATGCTGGTAGGGCATTTAGCCATGGTGGTAGGGCATTTTGCGAATGCCCGCCTGGCTATCTACCACCCACAAGTAGAAAATCTGTCACCAAGCACCTAACGGTGTGTTCCGGCAGCTGTCCTTGAGAGCCAGTACTTCTTGGTTAGCCTGTACAACATCTTCGACAACATCATCATTTACCATCAGGTGATATAGTGGCCAAAGGCTAACATATAAAGCATAAAAAAAAGGTATCACATTCTAATCAAATCCATACTCTTAAGTTTCTCTTCGTCCCTAAGTGCCAGATAGATGGCGGTAGTGATGCCGTTTTTCTCTGGCCTATTAATTATTCCTATAGCTGGCGACAACATTTGTGACTTGTATTATTTTATAAGAGCTACTAGACAAGTATTACTTTTTATTTTGACGAAATATTTTTTGTGAAATAATAAATGATTTCATCGATTTGGTGTTCAGTGTTGATCGTATATCAACCTACCAGCCTAAGTAAATAGTCTTCTGCTATTTGGGTAGATGTCGCCAACGTCAAAAAGATGTGCGTTCAAACGGATGGAGAAGATTCGACTGTCTAGCACTCGCTTCCATAGCATAATTGGTAATGCACTAGGACGGTATTCTGGGGGAGCGGGTTCAAGTTGCGCTGGAAGTTATCTTTTTCCATCCGAAATAATTTCTATAGTTGTTTGTGTTTATTATGGTAAACATTATTTTTTTTATAAGTACAATGGTGTATGTACCTATTTATTATTATAAAAATCCTATTTTATTCAGGATTGCCCTTTGATGAATTGTTAGTTTGACAATGTTATCCACTGTCGAGATTGGCAACGTCTTAATTTTCAGACTGTTATAATTATAGTAAGATATTATGTGGTCCAAAGTTGACTTTTCAAAATCGATATATTGGGAAACTCTAAAGAACTGGCTCTTGTGGACAGTAAATTTATGGGATTGTTTGTACATATCGTTAATCATTTCGTGTAACATTTTTGTATTTTAGGGCAAAACTTAGCGGCTTCGCTTCTCTTCATTCGAATTTAGTAAATTATTGTTTCATTTTTATTAGAACGAATGACTTTTTGATGAAGCTTTGCTATAGTACTTTTACATCTTGTCGCTAAAATTTAGGACTAGCGCTAAAGTATCAATAGAAAATGACACGCTAACCAATGTGACCCCAATGCTAACTCAGCTATCACATTATTAACGTTATCGAAATTTGAAGCTTTATTACCTTAACATCTGATGATATGATCGTCCTCTTAATATCAATTGCAATTTTGATATTTTATGAGTAATTAACTTCTTGTCTTGTCCCTGAACATTAACCCCCTTACTTATAAAAACATCACTATGTAGTTGCTAAGTAATGGATAACTAAACAGTGTTTAGTAGTGCTTAAATATTTCTTACTTATAAACGCTACATAGCACCTGTTTAGCTAAGCAATGGATAATGAGGTCGAACGTATTTTAAACTGACAACATTGTACTAAAAAGTATTATGAATGACCTAAATGGCCAAATAGCATGTATATAGTGCTAAATATCTTGAAATTAAAAAGTAAATATAATACTTTTCTTTGTATAGTACCACCAACTAAACTTTGCAGTTTTCGAGGGCGCTACTGGTCAAGGAAATCAACTACGAACTGTCACAATTTGAAGGAATGTTGTAGTTCTTTTTTCTGCCACCTGAACAGATAAGTTGGTGGGTCTGTAACTAAATCAGCTGATCAGAAATATGGGCGCCATCTTGTTACTTAAAATTTAAACAAGGGTGGGACGGTGTTTAAATTGACAGCTGATTTAAGCAGTACTTAGGTACTGGATAAAGTTATGTAGCGTTTATGAGTAAGAAATTTTGCTAATCAGCGGCTAAGTAATGTTTAAAATTTAAGTAGCGTTTATAAGTAAGGCTGTATGTTACTACAACGAGTTATTCTAATTTGTGTCATTTGAGTTGGGCACAATCATGTTTTTTTATTATACTTGTTGTATATAAATAAAAAATATATTGATTTGAGTTTACTGCATTTATAATTTTATTTGTTTTTCCGACAGATCATCAAAAAAGGAAGTGATAACATAACCAACAATATATATCTTCCCCACCGCTTTTTCACAGCACATATTACATAGTTATTTAAGAACACAGATACGACAACTTATATCTGTTTTTTATGTCATAGTAACGGAACAAGCTCGCCCACCTGATGTTAAGCAGACTAACCTCTGCCTAGAACAGATGCATTCCATCACAAGTGACGAAATGCACTGCGCCCGTCACTTTGAGACCTAGTTAGTAGGTAGTTAAGTCTCATGTGCCTGTTATTTCACTGGCTCTAAAGGACTGCTTCCGGAACACACATATAGGTGCTTGGCAACAGATTTTCTACATGAGGTTGTTCGCTAGCCAGGCGGGCATTCCCTAAATGCATTTTCACCATGCGGTGAAGCTCAAGCCCGGGCGGGATTCGAACCATGGACCTGCTGCGTGGCAGTCCATAGCAAATGCCACTGACCCATCACTGCTTCGAAATTACTTATACTTTTTGAACGTTACTTGTTGTTTTGAACATCTGTATGTAGCACACATCTTGTCCCCGAACATTAACTTACAATAGAGGTGGACGATCTATTCATTGGCGCCACGACTCGATCAGATCGTCGAGGATCGCACGTGACGCCAATGGGAATCCGATGCTAATGCGATTATCATTCCGCTTCCCGTCATTTGAATGTGACGATTTGCAGCATCATTGTTGTTTTGTATTGGAATTGTGGAACTTGCCTGCTGGATATTTGACGATTCGATAATGATGTTACCCATCTCTTGCCTTGGGTGTCGTAAGAGGTGACTAAAGGTAAAATAACGGAAAGTTGGCAGCACTACCTTCTAAAGAACTGTTATCGTATTGAATGGAGATTATGGCAAACCTTCGAAGAGCTCGTAGCAAAGTTTACTTAGTTGTTCTCAACCGATCAGCAGCGTCGCGCGCGGTCATGAGTTGGATGGGTGACCGCTAGTGACATTACTGAGCGTTTCCGTGCTTCGGAGGGCACGTTAAGCCGTCGGTCCCGGTTGTTGTCTTAGTTTGGCAGTCGTTATAGCATGGTGGTAGGGCATTTTGTGAATGCCCGTCTGGCTAGCTACCACCCTCAAGTAGAAAATCTGTCGCCAAGCACCTAACGGTGAGTTCCGGCAGCTGTCCTTGAGAGCTAGTACTTCTTGGTTAGCCTGAACAACATCTTCGACCACATCATCACTTTCCATCAGGTGAGATAGTGGTCAATGCTAAACTATGAGGCATAAAAAAAAAATAACCTAAGGGAACTTAAGAGACTGGCGTAGCAACCAGCAGAATAGTTTGCTCTGAATAAATTTTAGATAAGTACCTACGAGTATATGACAAAAAATAAGTAACAAAAATTATGACAAAAATAATTTGTACCAATGTTATGTCAAGAGTGTATGTATATAGTATATTTATATTCAAATTAATTTGCATTGGAATATAATAATTGGATGTAAGTGTACATACATCAACTAAAGTATGTTGTAATTATTATTGCAATATTTTTGGTAATTCTAAGGTATTGCAAAACTTATGTACCTAGTGTAACAAAATTGTTATGATGGTGAATAAATATTCTGATTCTAATAAAAAAATGTTTCCAGGAACCTAGATAAGTTTCCTGGAAACATTTGAACTTTAATAATAGTATAGTATGGTATAAATAGGATTGAGTTACAGTGCTTTTAAGTTCGTATAGGAAATGCGACGTTCGACGGCTGCTTAATGGAGAAGATTGTGTTCATCAATGGACAATTTGGCTGATACAGTACAGTAAGAAAATGGTAAGAGAGAAATTTCTCGTTATGTAAATATTACTTGTCAAAATTTTCAGTGTGATCACCCAAGTAGTTTAAAATTGCAAAGCTGTTACTTATAATAATTACATAAGGAAGTGATGATGTGGTCGAAGATGTTAACAGGCTTAAAGCTAGCATTACTGGCTCTCAAGGGCAGCTGCCGGAACACACCATTTTTATATAGCTTCTAGTGTGGTGCCACACATGATTCTCTGCTATTTTTAAAATAGGAGAAAACACCGATAGACCGTTATCTCTCGCAACGCGTTTAAATTATTTTCACATAATTAGTAAGTTCCCCGTTTGAAAATAGAAAAACTTCTGTATACTACGCTCCATCCCAATATTTTTGATTAAAGAACGATAGGAAAAAAATGAGCTATGACGTCATAGTCATGTTAGCTCAATTGGTTAGAGCATACCCTGGCTATAGGGGTGGATGGACGCGGGTTCGAATCCCGCACATGACTTAAATTTTTCCTATCGTATATTTGTAATTTAGTAACTTCTGTATCTTATTAGTCCCCATGCTACTCATGCAATGTATTTTTAACCGATTTCCAAAAAGGAGGAAGTTCTCAATTCGATACATAATTATTTTGTATGTATGACCACTTATATCTTTTTACAGCGTAGTCCGATTTAATTTTTTTTTTATTACCAAGAATATACCTTTCTGTTCTCTCTGTGAATACCTCTCTGAAGAGTTCTCGTATAAATTTCATCATAATCGGTCAAGTGTTTTTTAAGTTACACTCAACTAATTGAAAAGTGCTTGACATACCTAGATGACTTCGTAGTTGCAGTTTTGTTGTTGATGACCAGTACTGTAGGTGAATGAAAATAATCAATAATTATGAATAAAAAGGTGGATTTTTTTTCAAACAAAAAAAATGTGGAACCGACTTCTAAAACTGTAAACTATGAAATAACTTGTTGAAGTCATTTCATACTTTTCAGTGTTAAAAAGCGGTTCCATATTTTGTTAAAAAAACCCTTTGTCGCATTTTACGATACCCAATAGGGGGATATGGACGCATCCTTTGATTCTTAGGCCGGGAACTAATACAACAATCAATCTCATAAGCAACTCGAATGCTTTAAAAATTACGTGCACCTCCGAAGGCATATTTGTCAAAGAAAACACAATAACGGAATGGATAACCGATAGTTTGTTCCTTAGTTAGGTGCAACGATGCGCTCGTAACTTGTGTAAGGTGTGGGTTACACTGCTGGCATCGTCATACCAAATGGCACATACAGTGGAATCCGTTTATAATGACATTGCAGGGAAATTACCAACACGTCATACTAACCGGACGTCATATAAAGCATTTCATAGAAAATATAAATAATTGAAATTGTCGAATTAACCAACCCACGATTCCTTTGTGTGAGAATAGTTGGATTCTCCATTTTCTAATCTGCATATATACCTTTCTATTCAATCGCAAATGCTTTACGACGAGGTTGATGTGTTATTTTTTCACAAATCACTAATGAACAATTCATTTTAATTACCCACTTAACTCAAAACCAAAAAGCCATGCACGCGACAAACGTCGTCGGGTATCACGTGACGCTCCCGGACATTGCCAAAGTGGACGAAATTTGTTGAAAATCGGTCACAATAAGCGACATGTCACTATAAGTGAAGTCATTATATCCGACTTAGTTACAAAGAATTTTATATGAAATCCAAAATTCGCTATGTAATTAAGTCATAATAAGTGATTGGTCAATATAGGTGGAGTCATAATAAACGGGTTCTACTGTATACGTTTTCATATTTCTATACATTTTCAAATAAAATACTATTCGATAATGGTTTAACATTATGATAAGTTTTTACCAGTGAATTTTGCGCTCTAAAAATGTATTAAAAACATTTTCAATCGCACCATTTTCTCATTATTATTGTTCCGGTTTACTTCTAAAGTTTCTAATTAAGAACATCGGATACATGTATTGACAAACGCATGTCGTAAAATTTTACTGAAAACATAAATCAGTCATGGCTGACTTACAATACATTTAAACGGGAGTTCTAGAGCCTTTAACTAAAATCATGTCATTAGCGGGTTGTCCTGGTTCGAAATACTGTATACAATATCAAGATATACATTTCTATTAACAGTCTTTAACTAGCAGTATCATATTCTTACTCTTATACCTTTTATGCGGGGTCGGAGTAATGTATTATTCACAGCAAATTTTTCTTCATATGTTTTTGACTGAATAAGCACGAGGACCACCTGATGTCAAAAGTCTTTGTGCCTGTAATGTATTTTTTCATATTTTTATTACTTTGCTCAATGTAAATATTCTAAACTCTACTCAAAGGGACCACGGCGCGGTCTAGTTTTGCCACGGCGGGCGCCCTTGCTCGGAGTGGGCATTAAAACACAAAGAAAAATATAAAAATTAAATATATATTTTTTTTCATTCATTTATCTCAAAATGTTTCTTAGGCCTAGCAGAAGTCAACCCTAAGAGGTTGTTAGCATTTTACTAATAACCCTGTATAATAGGGGCTAAAGTATGAAATAGCCGTTTTATTGTAATAGGTACTTCAAATTGCCATAGAACCTTCATGGTATGAGATTTTTGAGTAAAACTTTTTTCACATAGTACCTATGAGGTTTTTCTTTTAAAAAATGTGCAACACTTGATTATCGACTGCTAGTTGTTTTATTTATTCAGCTTAGACAAGAAAGATGGATACTTCGAAAAATCGAGTGATTTTTGATTTCGAGTTCTGACGCGGAACTAACGTGGCAGAAACAGCTCGCAATATCACTGCTGCATTCGGAGAAGGGACTGCTAATGAACGCACCTATTTTGATGGAAACTTTGATTGGAAAATGAACAACGTGGAAGACCGCCCTCACAGGTGAATAGCAATGAATTGAAAGAGATGGTGGAAGCCGATCCGAGATAAACTACCCAGGAATTAGCGGCATGGTTTAACGTTACCTTACCAACAATATTTACTCATTTGCATCAAATCAACAAAGCGAAGCGCTCGTAGCGAAGTTTACTTAGCTGTTCTCAACCGATCAGCAAAGTTAAGCAACGTCGCGCGCGGTCAGGAGTTGGATGGGTGACCGCTAGTGACATTACTACTGAGCGTTTCCGTGCTTCGGAGGGCACGTTAAGCCGTCGGTCCCGGTTGTCATCTTAGGATGGCAGTCGTTATAGCATGGTGGTAGGGCATTTTGCGAATGCCCACCTGGCTAGCTACCACCCTCAAGTAGAAAGTCTGTCGCCAAGCACCTAACGATGTGTTCCGGCAGCTGTCCTTAAGAGCCAGTACTTCTAGGTTAGCCTGAACAACATCTTCGACCACATCATCACTTACCATCAGGTGAGATAGTGGTCAAAGGCCATAAAAAAAAAAAAAAAAAAATATGCAAAATGGCTCATGATTTCACTGATTTGCAGAAAGAAACGCGTTTTGAAACTTGTGTTGCCTTGTTGATTCGATACAGAAATTAAGGAATATTGGAGATTATAGGTGGCTACTTCCGAAATAGCCTCCATCCTCCCCGTATAGCTATTCCAATCTTCGCCTTGCAGTACTCTGTCTCCAAGATCTCAATGTGTTCAGGTCATCCATCATCACCGTGGTGCATACGTCACAAGGAACCATCGTCAAAATCTCCTGCTCTTGAAACTGATGTCATCTTGAACCACAACAAAAACCGTTGAGAATACGTGGAATGGGCCACAACCATAGCAAAATCCACGAAATAAGTCCACACCCAATGCTTATTTTTTTTATGGGTTAGGAAGACAAACTATCAGGCGGCTCACCTGGTGGTAAGTGAACACCGTCGCCCACAAAAATCAGCAACACCAGAGGTCTCGAGGATGCGTTGCCGGCCTTTGAAGAAGAGAGCATATTCCCTCCGAATATGCTCTCTTCTTGTAGGCACCTAAGTCTCTGTTCGGAAAATCTTCACCAGGAAGCTGGTTCCAAATTGTGGCAGTGCGAGGTAAAAAACGCCTTGGAAATCGGTGTGGACTTCTAGACGTCAACATAAAATGTTAATGACTATGTCTTCCAATATAAAATCACAATATGGTTACAAGATAGCACTGATGTAGACCGAGGCTAATGACACTGCACCTGTGCAGGCGTGACTACTTACTGTCAGGCGGGCGAATTGTTCGTACCTCATAAGTACATAAATAAATTACCTCAAAATGGAACCGACTTCAACACCCAAAAGTGTGAAATAATTGTTGAAGTCGATAGCATGATCGTTTAAAAATACCTATTATCACAATATTGTGCGCATGGTACCGACTTCGACAAGTAATTTCAAACTTTTAAGTGTTGTAGTCGGTTCCATTTTGAGGTAAACATATTTTTTCAACCTTTTTAGTGCTCCTTGCTACTTTTGGGATCAATTGTCATTCACTGTCAATGACTATACTCGTATCATCAAGATAGGAAAACATTTACCGATTTTGATGAAATTGAAAAAAAATCTTCAATATCGGTCGAAAGTTACTTAAATAAAACAGTCGAATTAAGAACCTCCTCCTTTTTTAAGCTGGTTAAAATAGTGAGTTTTAACAGCTGTTTTAAGAAGCACTTTCATTACTAGTTTGACTTTGTTTTCCACCTTCGACCACCAAAGGCTAACCAATTTCAAAAAACATAATTTTAAGATATATAAGAAAGCTCAAAACAATGCAACTAAAATGCTTAGTGTGACCACGCCTTATACTAGCCACTTACAAATGTTTGCTAGCAGGGGTTCCCGACCGAAACGCGCGCATTGTTGCTCGTTACCGGCGACAAATCGCCAGTCGCGCCGACCCCGGTGTGTCGCGGCCCTTAGCTTTGTTAATTGGTCAGCTAAGGTGTGGGAAACAGAGTTATTACCAGTGCGAAATTAGGTGATTTATCTTAACTTTGTATAAATAAATGCATTTATATATATCTGGTATGAATAACGATTATCGACCGGACGAAAAGAACGTGTCACTTACAATTTTGGAACCTACTAAATTGATAATTTATTGGAAAGATATTTACAGCGGTTTCCATACAAACGCAGTTTAGTCTTATTTTAAATACCCATGTCCAATTTCTATGTTTACCATTTCTACTATTTGTTGACTCTTCTCTCCATCAATTTCTTTCGCTTCTCTGATGGAGGGCTGTGCTGAGAGGTATCTCTAGCTGTGAGTCCTCTGATACCTGATTGGTCCATAGTTGAGGCTTTTTCTCTTGGCCTACCCTCAGTTTGGTCAGGTTTATGGTAATAAACATTAATTATATTTTACTTTTTTCAGCGATTCTCAAACTAATGAAACTTACTTGAAAATACTTTTCTGGCTGTAAATGCAAAACTGCTTGACTGAAGTTGAGTCCAACTTGGAGGTAAATGCAACAAAGAGCCATCAAGATCGTTGATGATCGATTGATGCGTGCTCGTACATGTAAACGGTAATACTAACTATAAAATATCTATTCATCATTATGAAGCAGTGATGGCTCAGTGGCATTGGCTATGGACTGCCGCGCAGCAGGTCCATGGTTCGAATCCCGCCCAGATCTTGAGCTTGAGCTTCACCGGATGGTGGAAGGGAATTTTGCGAATGCCCGCCTGGCTAGCGACCATCCTCAAGTAGAAAATCTGTCGCCAAGCACCTAACGGTGTGTTCCGGCAGCAGTCCTTGAGAGCCAGGGAAATAACAGGCAAAATGAGACTTAACAGGTATGTCTCAAGGTGATGGGCGCAGTGCAGTTCGTGACTTGTGATGAAATGCATCTGTTATAGGCAGAGGATACCGCTTAACATCTGGTGGGCCTCGCGCATGTTCCTTCACAATAACTTAAAAAAAAAAAAAAAAAAAAAAAAAAAAAAAGTCAACCGATGCCAAGTAATTCGGACACACATAGCCATGTTGTGTCGGAATGATCTGTCTTATTGATAGTAATAATTATATATTGTGTCAGTTTCAGGGTACCAATCCGAAAATATCAGTTTGATTTACAGATTGGTACTTTCTTTTACTTCATCTCGGATTTCACTTTACTTTTCTGTTTACACATTGTTGAATAACAATCCATCTGAAAATTTGTATAACATGTAGATATAATTATTGTAAATGAGAAATTGGATGTAATTTTTTGTGTATCTAAATAAATAAATGAATATGTTTAAAGAATTCACTTGGTTTAAATCCACTTGGATTCGGTAAACTTAGAACAGCAGTATTAATTGAAAGTTTTCCAGTCTACGTAGACTGGAAACCTCTTTTTGGCAGTTGCATAAAAATCGGTTTACCTAAAACAAAACATTCCAAAACTCAATTGGTATTTCGAAGCACACAAACGAATCCTAAAACAGAACACTATCTTAAAATTCAAATTAAAAAAGGAACACTAACTTTTTCGAATTCGCATTCCAGAAAACAATGTCCGGCCTGACGCGAAGCCTTGAGGCAGCGAATGCATTAACGAAGTACACCTTCTTTGATATTAAGCGTATTATTTTTTACGCTCGCTTTTTTTCGCTCGCTCACTCGTATCACGGCACTGGTAGCCGGCTGAGTCGCCCGAAGCAAATCGCTGTTTATTACCCACCACTCCGTAATTTATTATTGCATTTTTTGTATTATCAATAGCGTATGCTCTTCGCCTTTTTGCTGTTATTAAAATGGCTATTGTTTATGAAAAATCGTTGAGAGATATTTATCGGATGGTTGAGTCGTCGAACGCTTTTGTGTCGGTGAGAGTCGTTAAATTTCGCTTCTGTATCGGTGGTCTGGTCTAGAGATTAAAGTTAGATTTTTATCAATGCGCCTTCTGGGCAATGCTTTGCAAATTCATTTTTGGAATTTGGAACTACTAACCTTCAACTATTTCTATGTAAGTTTCTAAATGTTATTACAAGCACTATCGCGTGCTAAGCGAAAATATACGCAGCACCGACCCCTATAACGGTTAAAGTAATACGATTGGAATATGAAATTTCGGCTATAAATGCCGTGTCCAGGTGGGCGAGGAGGTTAAGGCATCTGACGCGATATCGGAGGACGCGGGTTCGATTCCCGCCTTGGGCACAAAATTTTGTACTCCAATAATTTGTTAAATTTATGAAAGTTTTTACAGCTTCCAAACATTGAATGCCTGTCAAACACAGAAGTGTCAGATATCCTACCATTAAGCAGCAGCGTGATAAGATAAGACTACTGTGGTTTTCTTTTAATTAAGGGGATATCTATATCTCAAAGTGACGGGCGCAGTGCAATTCGTGATTTGTGATGATATGCATCTGTTATAGGCAGAGGTTAGTCTGCTTAACATCAGGTGGGCGTCGAGCTTGTTCCGTAACAATAACATAAAAAAGTGAAATTACTGGGGTCACGATTGCTCATAATAGTCGTAAGTCAATAAGAAGCTATAAGTACTGATGACTTGGAGTGACGATCGCAGTGCAGTGTCATATAGAAGAGTGTCAATATTGCAACGTATTAGGCAGGCGTGACGCTTAAAGCCGAATTATTCGCAATGTAACTCTATATCATTTTACTGTACCTACTGTATCAGCCGTATTGTCTTCTGCTGAACACTGCCTCCCTCATTAACGGGCTTTGCCATTATACTCACGCTTGGCAGGCGTCTTTAGGATTGCAATAAAAGAAAGCAGCTCCTCAGAAAGCGCTGCCTACCTTCCGGTATACCTATTAACTTTAGTCACCTTTTATGACACTCACGGGAAAAGATAGGGGTGACAGTCTAGTCAAGCCCCAAGGGCCGTTTACATTATATAAGTACTTAACGAATTGTGAGTGATATTTGAAATTGGAATTGAGGAGTGGTTGTCACAAGAGGTTGGATTTTTAATGGTACTTATTGATAAGGTCAAGTCAAGTCAAAATAAGATCTTTAGCTGATCTATGTGGAATGTGGAAAGGCAAGATTTCTTAAGCTAAGCACCGACAGGCGTTATAAAATCGCATAAAATTACGTAAAAAAAGTTCTGTTTTGCATTAGGTCATCTAACTCGTGCACATTAGAACTGAAGACAGATAAAACCTTTTTGTGACAATAAACCGGGTTTCTGATGACAAGAACGAATTTGATTACAGAAGCCCGCGGGTGGCGAAATATGGCAAAAATGCAATCTTGATTCAAGCAACCGATGACAATAAAAGAACCAGTTTGCACGCTTTTTACAGACCGCATAATCTATTTAATTTACAACCCGGCGTAGGGACTGACTAAATGAGATAAGTGCTTATCGTTTTGAGGCGAACCCTTTAACGAATAAAGTGGCCGAAAGAATTAGCAATCGTCCCTCCAATTTTCTCAATTTGCCAACAAATAAAGAAAAAAACTTCAAAATGAACGCGTAACGAATTGTTATCTTGCCGCCATATTTGGTAACCGCAATGAGCCTTCGACAAAAGAGGTTTGATACCCGACTACTGGTCTTCAGTGACAACCCGCTTGCGTGATTTAACTGGCCTAATTTGGTACCTGGCTGGAAAAAGTGGTAGAAAACATAATAATGTGCGCGGAAAGCCCCTGGCATTGTCCATTCCAAATTCAAAATGAGGAAGACACGGGAATAATGGTGCAGGTTTTTGAAACAGGAACGTCGAGTTTTAAAAAAGGAATCGGTTAAACGGAGGCCGTTTGCGGGTAATCACAGGCGACGAGCACCGAACCAAAACTAAAGCTGTATCTACAATAATAAGATTATTTAGATTCTAAAAATATTTGGTAATGGTAATCTGCAGGTTTCGGAGAGTTACACCGTAATGATCTTGCTCTGTCGATAGCCACTCTTATCCCCACCTCATAGGATTGCTCCCACACTCTTCATTACTGTGGCCATTCTGCCATTAAGTAACACGAGGTCATCTTCAAAGTATACTGCTCTGGACACCACGTACGTCTTAGATCACCACAATCATGGCTGAAATCACGTGGCAGATGCCGCAACTAAGATAGATTCCACAAAATAAGACCGTCTTCCACAGGTACTGGGCTTTTTTGGGAAGGTTACGTAGGTAATGCCAGATGTACCAAAGTGACTACTTTGGTACATCTGCCATTACCTAGGTATAACGATCTAATCTTCACAGTCAACCACCGCAGAAACTGCTGCGATTTCGCATCACCACACAATCTTGAGACGTAGCTTGTTTTAATCACTGTATAATTCATGAAATAAGACCATCTTTTCCGCACGTTTAGACTTTCAATCATAAAATTACAATATGGTTAGTATAGTTATCCAATAACACTAATGAAGACAAGATAGTTCACGGTCCTTGCTTTCGATGTTTGCTATCGCTCTGCTGAAGTTGAAATACGTCGTATTTGTCATGTTGACCAACCTTTTTCGAACTGCCAACATACAGTTCCAACACCAATTTTTTTGTACGGCTGCGTTGGATTAGCCAAATCAAACGTTAGTTTTACTGCCTACCTTAAGATACGGGCATTTAGTAGAATTAATAATGAGCCTATGTCGCTATAAAGGATAAGTAATTCTAAGCCAAGACTTAAAAATGGATTTTCAATTATGTCCTATTAAACGGATTCTATATTAGTACTCAAAACTACTTAACTGGGTATACGATTTTAATCTATCGCGGTCACTTATCATTGAGTTTTAATCTGTGTCAAGAACAAAATTTAATACAATAGTTAAAATTTAAACAAAAAAAACCTTTAAAGTTTATATACGCATTATTAGAGATAACACAAACAGTACTCGTCAAATCTGACTCAAGTTTAAATAGGAGCACATGACAAGCACCAGCTTTCGAATATAAAAAATCATCAAAATCGGTATACTCTGTAAAGAGATATGAGGTGATAACACACACAAAAAATACAGCACAATTGAGAACCTCCTCCTTTTCCTTCCAAAAATATAATATAAATTACTATACGAAGAATACGGTCCTGAGGGGTGCCGGGCAAGAATTTTGCCCTCCATCTCTCCCGTGGGTGTCGTAAGAGGCAACTAAGGGTAACACAGAAAGAGGGCAGCAGCACTTTTCGAGGAACTGATATCTCACACTGTCATCCCCAAGCCGTCTGCCAAGCGGGTGATTATCGCAAACCCACCATATTGGGGGAGGCCGTGTTCAGCAGTGGCCTATCCAATTGATATAGTACACGAAAAATAACCCAATCAATCCTTTCATACATATGCGTTGGTTTAGGGTATACTCTTTACCTGGCCTTTTTCAGAACGTCTTCAATCTGATTTTGGAACATTCGTCCCCTTCCACCACTTCCGTTCACTTGTCCCATGTATACCTGTTTAGTCATTCTCATTTCATTCATTCTCTCCACATGTCCAAACCATCTTAATCAACATAAAATAATATTAGTTATTTAATAACCAATTTCAAAGTATACCAGAATGAACCGTTCTGTACGAGTCCTTAGATCGCGTGCAGGCAGATACAGGTGCGCGCCTGGAGCAACGCGCGAACTTCATTCATTGTTACTGCTGCACTGACGTACTTACAGCACCGGCCGTAATAACTACCTGCTTTCAGACGCAAATAATAGGACGACACCAGCAAAGGTTCTGTTGGAAATAAACAATCACTCTACATCTTCCTACCCTTATTACAGGTTTGTGGGGTCACATTATGTTTTGTTTTGAAGCTGCTTCTTTTGAACCGGCGCTAACCCGCCTAATATCTGTGGGGTGCCGGGCTAGGATGTAGTCCCCCCATCTCTACCCGTAGGTGTAGTAAGAAGCGAAGAAGCGTAACACACCATTAGGTTTCTGAGGAACTGATATCTCACACTGCGATCCCCTAAACGCATTATATTGCAATTATGGCAAACCCCCCCCCCCCATTTTGGGGGAGGCTGTGTTCAGCAGGGGAGAATCCGTCTGATACAGTTACCTACACCTTCTCAAATAATCAACTACGCTAAGCAATGTCCGCTGCTGATGACTTGGATGGATGACCGTAAGTGGCATTTACTACTAAGCACTGCCGTGCTTCGGAAGGCACGCTAAGCCGTCGGTCCCAGTTGTTCTTTTAGGATGGCAGTCGTAATAGCAATGGGGTACGGCATTTTTCGAATATCCATGTGGCTAGCTTCCACCGTCAAGTAGAAAATCTGTCGTGAAGCACCTAACGCTGCCCTTCAGACCCATTAATTCTAGGTTAGCCTGAAAACATCCTCAACCGCATCATCACTTACCAGGTGTGATAGTAGTCATAGGCTAGCCTATCAGCTAATTATTAGTAAATTAATATTTATGTGGAATTGTATGGAGGCAATTCTGGAATAAGTAAATGAATTTATTATATTAAAAAGCTTCTACCGGATGTCACCAAGGCATACCAACTGACGCGGACTGTGAAACTGTCACCCCTTGCAGTGCAAATGATGACAGGACACGGGGGAATATCCGAATATCTTCACAGGTTCAAGCTGAAGGACAGCCCAGGATGCGAGTGCGATCCAAACATCCCCGAGACGGTATGGCACATAATTTTAGAATGTCCCCGCTTTTCCACTGCCAGACAGGACCTCGAAATCTTGCTTAGCAGGAAACTGCTAGAATATGATCTGCCCACCATCTTAGCAGATACAGATAGCAGAGCACACTTCCTGTCTTTCGTTGAGAGGTCCTTCAAAACAGCGGTGAAGAGCAACTCTAATCTACCCCCCCGCTCTAGTACCCCTCTTACCCTTCCTGCCCCGATCATAGCCCCACACATCCCCGATCCAAAAAACACAGAAATTTCCCAACTGCTGGCATATGGAGAGCAAGGAGAGCCTGGGATTCGCATCCGAGGCGTTGCTCTCTATATGGAAGGCAGTAAAGAGAGACTCGGAATAAGCTTCTGTCATGCTGGAGCCAAGAGCCGCGTCCGATTATCACCCGGGCTCGCTTGCTTGCTGAATGGGAGCAGCTTTAAAACAACTATGAAGCGTAAAACCTACAACGCGATGCCTGTGAAGGTTGTCATGGGAAATCCATGTCGTTTATTGCGACTGAAAAACAGGACGGTCGTACTAATCGAGTGGACGGACAGGACACCCTTTGCTCAAGCATGTTCGTTGCTCTCAAGTATTGCAGAAAATGCCGACAGAGCCCGAGTGATAAGCGTAGACGCAATGGTAATAGAACACTCAAAGGGAGAAGTTGCTGACCAACTTGGTTGCATTAAAGCCTCAGAACACCATGAGGTAGTTGTGTATGAAGACAGAGGAGAAAATCTTAGTTACCTCAAAAAACCCATACACAACAATGCAACTGATTGTTGGGGACATCCGATCCCGAGTTCAGTTACCAAAAGTGGCTCAGAAAGGCTCCAAGAAAGAGCAGAGGCAGAAAGAAGCCAGGAATGTAGCCCAAAAAAGAATAGTGGGCGAGTCGCCGCATTCCTGACAGCTTTCGGTACAGCAGTAGGAAGCTTATTCCGATACCCATCCCAACCCCGAAACCCAATGCCCACAAAACCACCACCCCGTGGCAAAGCACCATCAAAGGTTACCAGGACGAGAGCCGACATGGGACAGGTCAGTCCGCCCCGATATATCCCGGCACAGGAACCAACGAGCCATGCAGCTAATGCCATCCTAGAGTTTCTAGCCATTATAAGGGCAACCAGAGAGGTCAACCACAGAAACTGCGAAAACATCTTGCAGTCCTTCAGGCTAGAAAATGAAAACCTTCTAAAGGTGAGACTAGAAGAGGCAGAAGCCGCTATATACAACAACGACACATCCCAGGTCATCAAGGGGAAAATGTCAGGTAAGTATATGGCGGCATACAATGCAACAGGCGGATTTGTGTCCCTGGACGAGGGAGCAACGGAGCGACTAGGGAGGCCTAAATACGCGACACCACAAAACGACCCAATAGTAGTAACGGCCCAGTGCACCAAAATAATGTTAGATGACCGTATCCTCGAAATGGCTAAATCTATTGCGGGGGGATCGGACATAGAAGCATTCTGGAAACACTGGGAAGTACCGAAAATACAATGGGTAAATGGAGTTCCAGGATGTGGCAAAACAACTTGGGTGGTAAGGCAATTCGATGTGGACAGGGACATCATTATCACAACAACCACAGAAGCAGCGAAAGACCTGAGGGAGAAGCTTGCGCACCGAATCGGAGACTTGGTGAAAACCAAGGTGCGCACAATGGCTTCAGTCCTCGTAAATGGTTTTAAAAGGACTGAGAGCTACAGCCGCCTCACAGTGGATGAAGCTCTCATGAACCATTTCGGAGCCATAGTCATGGCTTCCAGGCTGGCTGGAGTTGGTGAACTTGTCCTCATCGGAGATATCAATCAGCTGCCTTACATCGATAGAGATAATCTCTTCGTATTAAGGTACAACCGCCCTAACCTGGTCACAAACATCACCCAGGAGTTGTTATGCACGCATCGGAACCCAATGGATGTCGCGTACGCACTGAGGGAAATATACTCTGGTATATATTCCTCAGCTCCCCGTATTAAGTCACTTGAGCTTGAAAGGTACACGGGTGCAAAAATCCCCAAATCCCTCCCGAACACCTTATTCCTGGTTCACACTCAGGAAGAAAAGGAGGCCCTAACAAGCCAGGGCTACGGAGAGGGAAAGGGATCACGCACCCTTACCATCCACGAGGCTCAGGGACTTACATACGAGTCGGTCATCGCCATCAAGACCAAGAGCAGCATGAAGCTGCACGAGAGCGTCCCGCACGCAGTCGTTGCAGTTTCACGTCATACTGGAACCTTCAGATATTACGCAGATGACGAAGAAGACGCCATAGGACGGTTCGTTAGGAAGGCGATGGTTGCGACACCAAAAGCTATCCATGATTACAACCTCAAAATGGCGATCAAAGATCGAAATAGCGTGGTAATGGAGACCCTGTTAAAATGTGACGTGGGAGAATGACAAAAAAAAAAAAAAAGTCAATTTTTGTATGTTATTTTCATATATATAATATTATTGTAGTCCCAAATTATAAATATGTGTAATAATTGTAATCGTTGGCACGGGTATCCAGAGCGGTCATGCTCACATAAAGGTGTTGTCTAGCGGCGGTGTTGTGTGTCGGGTCGCCATCTTCCCTCAGAAATGGTTGAGGAAGGCGATGGCTGGCACATGCGTCAACTCGTGAGCGGGTGCTGCTAGAGAACACCGGTCTGTTCTGAATGCTAGTGCCAATGACTTAACCGGAAAAAAAAAGAAATTTCTTTTAGCACTGTTCCCTCTTAGAATGTTGTATGTATATTTTCTAATTCTAGTAATAATTAAAAAAAAAATATGTCACTATTAAAAAAAAGGCACGGACCCTGGAGTCTGTGGAGTGTAGATTAATAAATAAAAAAAAAAAAAAAAAAAAAAAAAATTATTATATTTTTTACAACTAATAGAAAAAAATAGAGACGGTGACCTACGGGTCCCTGAGAGATCAGCGCTCTTAGGTGACGTGATAGATTTCGTGTTTGTAAGATTTCTTGTCTATAATAATATTTGCGTGTACTATGTGGACTGTATACCTCCCACAGCTGTGTTACAAATGGAAATATCATCAGACTACTAGTTTCTTTGCGGTATTTTTACTGTATCCAATAGCTTGGCCTTTGACAACAATCTCACCTGTAGGTAGCTATGTAATGGTGTGTTCAAAAATTGTAAACAAGCTTAAACTCGATTAGGAACTGGCTCACAAGTTTACCAATAAATACTTAGCGACAGATTTTCTACTTGAGGGCAGCATTCCCAAATGGGCATTCGCAAAACGCCCGATCAGGTATTAGGTAGGTATCAGGCCACCCAAAAGCCTGCGATATAGCCTAACGACGGTCACTCTAAGTAAAAAACTGGGAATTAATGCCTCCGAAGCACGAAACTGCTTCATAGTAAATGCCACAAATTCAAGTAATGGTCGCAGAAAACAGCAAGCTCTGCTATGCGCGCTTCTAATTATTACCATCGAGGTAATTAGCAATGGAACTTGTGCGCTGATAGGACTAGTAGACATAGTTAACTATAAATAAAGATAGAATACTTATTCACTCATAAACCACGCCCAAGAAAATTGCCATTAAATCATGAGAGAACATACCTTAACAACCATTTCCTTCTGAAGAATTCCATCCACAACTCAACCATACAAGCTTTTCATCTCACATCACTAATGCGCGCTCTACACGAAGCAATCAAATCACGATCAGCTTTCCTACACTGTCACGGTCATAAAGGAAACGATTTGTAACATAAATAAAATAATTACAACGTCCGACCGCGTCGGATGCGTGGAAATGGTTGCGATCGGTCATATGGGAGTGATTAGCGTCCGACGCGCCGTCCGACATGCAGGATGGAAATTGATGGATTCGGTTGGGTCGTTTGTGTGAAAATATGGATAGGTTTGTAAGGTAAGTCTTAGTATCTACATTTTCTGGATCGCGAACGCAGTTAATCAACAACACAGAATACCCAAAGGAGATGTTAGGAGAAAGTACATAATCAATAAATTAATAGCTGCTAAATGCAGGGTGAATGAAATGGTTAGTGGTCTCGTCAAACCGGGATCAAATGTCACGAACACCCAAGAACTAAAGGAAGAAACATTTAGGACCATCATAAGTCCCATCGTAACATATAAAAGACCAATTGTTAGAATAGATTCCTATTGCAGCTTTTGGTAACTACTTGAGAGCTCGACGACAAACCTTGTTTGAAGCACCTTGCTCCAATTCGGCACTAAGATGTCAGTCGCCTCTTCCACGGGCGATGTTACTTATCAATACCAGAGTTAAGATTTATTCCACTACATATTGATGGAATTTCTCAGATTGCACAAGAGTATTTGGAGTTATTCCTAGATAAATGTATATTTTTTCTGTAATGTTATCTTTAAAAAGTATTACAATTCTGTAAAAGAATATTAAGCTATGAGTGGGTGAATTGTGTGACTGTAATGTTCACCCAAATATCATGTATTATGTACTGTACTATACTGAATCAGCCGGATTGTCCACTGCTGAACACAGCCTCCCCCAGATTGGGGGGGAGGTGTGGTCATAATGCCTACGATTGACACGCGTCTTGGGGATCGCAGTGTGAGATATCAGTTCCTCAGAAAGCAGCGCTACTGCACACCTTCTGGTGTGTTACCCTTTGTCACCTCTTATGACACCCACGGGTAAAGATGGGGAGGATGATATTCAAGCCCGGCACCGCACGGGTTACATACTACTACGGTCATGTATATAATTAAATAAATAAACACTTATGTGATATACGATAACATCAAATGGTGGGTCTCTTCAGGAAGAAGTTGGCTGGTACCTTGGTGGGACCACTACACTGTCAAATATTCTTTATTGAAACAGGAGTATGTAGTCCGCGTATAGGCGTGAACAGCACTATAACGAGTTAAATTACTGGGTAAATGAGGTAAAAGAACTAACGTCTCGGCGTCAAGCAGAACGAGAATGGTGGCACTGCAATGGTAATGGACAGGCATCACGCTCGCCTTCAGGCGGGCAACTTGTTCTCCGCACCGATGATTGTAGGATGTAACTGAAATAGCCAAGATTAGAAGTTAGTTATGACGATCACCAAGGTCTGGAGAGATTGCATAATAGTACATTGTTTATTAAGGGCGGCAAGGAATTACGATCGAGGCTCTAGGAGAAGCCCGAAGTCGAAGACCGAGGGCTTTCTGAGTTGAGGTTCGTAATTCCCGTACCGCCCGTGGAACATGCAATGTTTTTCATCACATTTGCGAGTTAATAAATATGAATTATGGCTTTAATACACAGGTCAGCACAACTATTATTACGACATACGTGAACTTTTTTAAGAGGATGGCGGGTTGTTTGTCCACACAACAGATTAAGGGCAATACATACCTACGGTAGGTATACAGCCATGACGGAGTGTAAAAATAATAAAATATTTCGATGTTTTGGTACAAAAAACGATTAAAATCGATTATTTGGAACATTAGTTGAGTATACTTATGTAACGGGTAGCGAGATTGCAATGAAATTCCTGTTTAGATAAAATTTAAAAACAATTTTTCAATTGCGTGTAAACTTCTTGCATAACTTTCAAGGCCTGTGCACTGTGCGATAAATTAAAAAAAAAACTTATCGACCTTGGTGTTTTTTTTGCTGGCACGTTTCTGACGACAACAGGGATTTAACCAGCGACGACGAAGACTCTCAGAACTCGCCGACACGACCACCCCTCCCACCAACCTATGACGTCACGCGCGCTATGAGCTGAGGCCTGCTGTTCGAAGCGAGACGTCAATGCGGGCGTTCCAAGCTCTCCCTGAATAAGGCCACTAATCGGAGCTATCTGACTTATTCACAAGAGTAATGCAATGAGTGAAAATTATGCCACCAACCAACAACCATACCAATATAGTAAAACGATGGCATCATACGATATTTGTGCCATGCGCATAATAAATACGAAGCGCTTTGAGTTTGTTTGTTGCAAAATTAAGAATGTTGTCTTGTTTTTTTCAATTGGTAACTTTTAACTAACAATTATACTCCATACAAAAGCTACAAATTAAAAACTCACTTTTGCCTAATACTGTTACTCTATACAAAATATATAAATAAAAAAAACCCTAACATCGCAACCGTGGAACTAAACTGTATTTCACGTCTTCAAATTTTGTAATTCTTTCCGGTATCTACATGTTCAATTCACCCTTATACAACTATAGCTGTTTGATATGATAACTCACTACTCAAATACTTCGACAAGGTTCCAAAGATTAACCAAGCCAATTAATCCAAACTAACAATCTAAGCCGTAACTAATAATTACAGAAACGTTTAAATTAACTGAAGGTGGGCACGTAGTATCAGATATTAGAATTGAATTGTCAATAATTGCACATAGATACTAAGGGTCGGGAGACTTGTGCCCTTTGATTTATGAAAGCTTGAGAAAGCTGTGGAAATTATTGACTAGGCCGTCAACTTCGTATGAATTTCTTCAGTACAGTGTTTATGGGCATATTGTTCGTATTTATCACTATCATTAGCAGTGTTTGATACGTTACTGCGAATGGTGGGTCCTTTTGTTCTTCCATCTGTAGCTGCTTCTGACGTTACTTTTAATTTCTTTATAGGCTTACAAAATGGACTTGACATTGACATATCATTACTGGGATTCAAATCGGCGGCCATCCATCCATATAACCGGAACATACTCTCTTGCTCGTAGTTTGATTTAGCCTCCGAGGATATCTGCAGTCAAGACTGCAGATATCCTCCGTCAGTTAAACAATAGGTACGAAAGGATTAATTTGAGCTATGAGTCAGTCATCACGATAACTTAATAAGTTGGCATCGTCATTACCACTACGTCCTAGTTATGAATGAAATTCTATTGTTATCATTATCGCCGATGCCAATGGGTTAATAGGCAGAGCATGTCCAGGCTCTGGGGACGGATGGTAGTGGGTGCGAATCCCGCTAGCGAGGTTAATATTTTTTTTCTCTTGTTGTAATTTTGTTAGATTATTTTTTTAGCAGAAATTAATCCAAAAATAAAAATGTTAGTAAGTTCTTTATAGGTGGTCGTTTACACTCAATATCGTATCTTAGATTCGTATTATAAACTTTCCAACAATATTGTTGGAAGTCAGCTTATATTTTTGTTTTATTTTTTCTAAATATCATCACAAACACCGTCGCGGGCTAACGTCACATTTACAAATTCCAAGAGCACAAAAATTTCTCACTTTGACTGGGAACTTAACTTACCTCCCCAGTTTTACTAAAAAGTAATACAATAAAGGAACTAAATTTCTGCTCAGTCGAGTGATCCTTGATAGCCCAGTGGTAAGGCACCCGGTGCGTTAACCTGGGGGACGTGGGTTCGATTGCAGTCGATGTAAGAAATTTTGTACTCAAAAGTTTGTAAATGAGCATTTGAAAACACGTATTTACTGTTAATAGTCAATTTAATGAGAAAAATGTATCAGATAAAAACTAAGACGCACCAATTCCCTATATGAAAAATACATTGACACTAAAAACTTGTTGTGTTATCGATCGCTATAGAATGGTCGATAGAAGACTTTGTGGACAGAATTCAGAATAGAAACGGATACTTGTATACTGAATACTGTCCACAAAGGCTTTTATCGACCATTCTGTAGAGATCGATAACACAAACTGAAATATTTATATATAAAAACCCTTTATAAATACTTTATTCTAACAAGATATGTCCACTTGTAACAAGTCAAGGGGAAATCACAACAACGCTTAGCGTGCCAACTTAATGGGCGTTCTACACACACCGGCTTCAATCCCCAGCCCGTTCCACTGTAGTTAGTCTTCGCCGCGGGTTACCGCCGCGCTACTGCTTAAATACCATTAATTTATCTACCGTTGGAGCAGACTGCGGACTGCGGGCTGCAGACCATTCAATCACGCGCGTACGCGTATAATCGCACGGACTTGTTCCCACGTGTGTTTAGGACGGGTTTGGTCGATGGAGCTAGGATATGCGAAGATTTTTTTCTCAATGTTTATATGTACATGTCAGATTATTTGAAAAAAATACTTTCTTAAAGAGTTTTGTGCCCAAAGAGGTAAACTGAGCTGTATAAAAATAATATCACTGTTATATACTGTCTTATTTCCGTCACTACGACTATTTGTCTATTCGGATCTTTAGCCATAACCAGAACTAGATCCAATCTGATAAAAAAAAATATATAAAATTTCAATCAATAACTGAATATTGAAATATTCCTATTTATATGAAAAGCTATGCTAATATAGCAGACTTTACCGCTTAACACTAGAGGGCCTAGTATGATTATCTATTAATATTTAATTAGTAGATTATCCGTCAGAATCCCATAAAAAATACTCCCATAAAAAACAATTTTAAACGATCAACGACAGTTGTGCGCTGTTATAGACATACTCAAAACAAAATATGTCGGTCGATTTGAGAACTTTTCACTTTTCTCTAGACATTGGCTCAAATGTACCTAAAATCCCTAAAATTTTGTGGTTTTGAAAGAAGATTTTCGTCAGATATGTTCCGTTCCTGTATTATGAATACACATCTTGGCTAGCTCATTGTCATCTTCTCTTACCTACCTATCTAGTATCACGGGGATTGTTCTAAGAAACTGTTCCATTTCATACGGCAGATGAATTTTGCCAAAGCAACCTTGCGATTCTTACGGCATTTTCTGCTTCGCACTGCCACAATGCGGAACTACGAGTAGCTGCTATGTGAAGTGTTTTAGAACCAAAATGACTTAGGAACCTTCCAGAAAGAGCATATTCTCTCCTCAAAGGCCAGCAACGCATCCTCAAGACCTCTGGTGTTGCGGATGTTCGTGGGCGACGGTGATGACTTACCACCACGTGAGCCCCTGATTGTTTTGCCCTCCTATCCCATAAAAACCCTACTATGGTTAAAAGGGTCGATACGAAAGCTGCAAAAAGACAAAAAGACAGCTCTTCTCTTGCAGTGGTCTTCAAGTACACGTCGAAGATGGCGGGCAGCTAGTACTAATGTCGATGAATATGATATATCAGCCAGTAAAGACGGACGTAGACTATTCCTACACGGCACCGAGTGTGTTCCTAGGAGCGTGTGTAAATGGCATTACTATACCTAAGCTGGATCCTGATATTAGGCATGAATTCAATAGTGCATAAGTATGCTACATACTTGAGAATTGCTATTTTACATACATTGACACGCTTGCTTTTTTATGGTGATTATGACAGAATAAATACGAGGCTAACCTGAAATTAAGTGTTAACTTCTGCCTTTAACAGATGCATTTCGTCACAGGTACCAAACTGCACTGTGCCCGTCATCAGTCACGTCTCATGCGCCTGCAATTTACTAGCTCTCAAGGACTGCTGCCGAAACACACTGTTAGGTGCCTGGCGATAGATTTTCTACTTTAGAGTGGTAGCTTGCCATGCAAGCATTTGCAAAATGCAATTCCACAATGCAGCTAAGTTCCATCTGACCGGCGCGGTGGGGATCGAGCCTTTGTCTCCGGCATGGCAGTCCATGGCTATTACCGCTCGACAATCATCGTTTCACGAAAAAGGTAGGCAGAGATGCCTAAACACCCACTTCTCACCATTATTTGGCCTCCCGTTGTTTCAGGTGAGCCTATAGCCATACCAGCCTCTTCAGTTCCAGACTGCGGTAATCTATACTGGAAATCCAATAAGATGAATCCAATACCTAACTTTTTCGACCTTCAGATCGTATTTAAGACCTCAAGATTCAAAACCAGTGCTTTTACGCATACAATAACCGGGTAGTTAAATAAAATAAACAAAGCTATTTTAGTTGTATTTTTTACATAACTTAAGTATAGGCAATTGCTTTGACCACCTCAACCTGTTCCTTTGTGATGATAGTTGACCATGTTGTTCAAGCTCTCCTAGTATTTTTGCCTATCAAGATATTCTTTAGTGAGTTTAGAACATTAGACTAGCTATACTTGAGGTAGATAAGCAAGTATTCGCAAAATGCCCTTATAATTTTCGAATCCCTCACGGACGCTTGGCAGGATTGTAGGTATATTTCCTTCAGAATAAATGAGATGGTACTATTATACCAATTCAGTTACTAAGTTTTACCAGGTGGTAGGTCTCTTCAGCAAGGGTCTATCTTGTTGGGTACCACTGCTGTGTCAGATATTCTGTCACGAAGCAAATGTGTGTGAGTGTTAAGGGTTATGTAGCAATTAAAATTACTAGGCGATACATACAGAACTAACAACTCGGTGTGACAAGCGCAATGTATTGTCAAGCAAAAGGAAGACTATGGCACTGTCATTTAATGGACAGGGGTGTCGCTTACCATCAGTCGGGCGACCTGTCCATCTCATCACTTCATAACATTGAAGCAATGATAGCCGAGCTGCTTCCGTGCCGCAGGTCTATGGTTCAATCTCCACCGCCGGCTTTAGCTTCACCACACCGTGGAAGGGGATTTAGCGAGTACTTGCCTGGCTAGCTATAGGTAGAGGATCTGTCGCCAAGCATTTAATATATTCTGCAATTAAGCAGAATATATTAAATGCAGCATAGGGATGCCAGTGTTAATATTTTAAATCTGATAAATTAGGGCCTACGATAATTTTATATAGTTTGGTCGGGAAGCTTTATATTTCCAAAAATTCCAATGCACTTTAAAGTAGCTCACAGGGGATCGCATACCCAAATAGTCTGAGCTAAGTTACCATGATTGTAAAGTTCCATTTATTTACAACATAGTTAGCATCTGGTTTACCTCCACTAGAACACAAAATAACAGCTAAGATATTAAATTACAATACTCGTATATGTTCTAGCTTGAAACAAGTAACCTGACAGTCATATAAGAGAACGATTATGTATGACAACAAAATTCAAATAGAAATAGTTATTACGAATCAAAACACCGTCACTAATTTATTCCACGACACCTTCGTCACGCCAATGAGGCAGCCATCATCATTTCGCATTCATTTCGCGTAGACCAATGACGTGGACTTTCAACGCCTCCGGTACAAAATTCGACCAATCAGCGACCTGTATTTGAAAAACAATAGACAATAAAAAATACGTCACGCTTGTCTGCGCACGAGTCTACGTTTCTAAGTGGTTCTAATTTGTGATAATTTGACGTGGCTTGCCTTTGTGGCGCTTGATGGTGTGTCATTCGACGATTTTTATCGCGTTTCTTCACGGCCATTGTGTGGATGTTACTTGTTAGTTGAGATTTCTATGTGTTTTACATATTTAAAATATACATTATGTAATATATACTTTTAGAAATTAAACTTTTGATTAAGGTATATTTTAATGAAGTTGATGGTTATGGTTGCATATAAGTTAGTCATGTATATGCTATTAGCACTGAGCGTATTAACCCATTGGCATCGGCGATAATGATAACAATAGAATTTCATTCATAACTAGGCCATAGTGGTCCAGTACGATGCCAACTTATTAACATTAATCTTGGAAATCGGATCACTTTTATCTTTTGCTGATAGGTAAGCATGACTTATGACACAATCTTCATTGTACAATGTGGTGAAAAGAATTTGCATAGAAAGTTATCTTGTTCTAAAGGACTACTTCCGAAACATACCGTAAGGTGCTTGGCGAAAAAAAATTCAAATTAAGGGTAGCTAAGCGAGTATTCGCCAAATGCCCTACCATTACTGAGCGTCACTTTTGAAAATCATGCATTGCATTATTAGAGGACAATTCAAAAGATTTACGAGAATCGTCTTGTTATCTACATTCCAATTAAGTATATAGCGGTGGTAGAATATAATTTTTACCTCAGTGGCATTGGCTATGGACTGCCGCGCAGCAGGTCCATCGTTCGAATCCCGCCGCGGGCTTGAGCTTCACCGCGTGGTGGAAGGGCATTTTGCAAATGCCCGCCTGGCTAGCGACCACCCTCAAGTAGAAAATCTATCGCCAAGAACCTCACAGTGTGTTCCGGCAGCAGTCCTTGAGAGCCAGAAAAATTACAGCCACATGAGACCTAACAACAGTACGTCTCAGTGTGACGGGCACAGTGCAATTCGCCGTTGACGAAATGCGTCTGTTATAGGCAGAGGCTAGTCCACCTTGTTCCGTCACAATAACAAAAAAAACAGATGTGATTTTAATCCGCTAGCGTGGAAAATGTTTTTAAAATTCTAACCTTTATAAAATTTCCCGGTTAAAAACCTGCAATAGTATGTATAACTGAATGTTGTATATAAGTAAACTCTAGTTTTGTATAACTTAATTTATTCTTCATGGTGTTTTTGTTTATCTTTGATAGTCTAAAACTTAGTAGAAGGTAAGATGAAATGTAGCGCTGTTTTATCTAATTCCCTAGTGTTATCGTTTGTCACTATTTTATTTAAATTTACAAGTTTTTACGAGCATGCTTAGTATTGATTATAAACCAAATACTGTAATTTATATATCAATAAATAAAAAAATTAACTTATTACTTATACAAAAGAAAAACAGAGAAATTATTTTCACGTACTTACCTAAATTAATATAAATTCAGTCCATAGGTGAATTTCGCAAACGATCTTTTGCCGTAATGTCATTACAGACAGGTATTATTACAATTATACATGTACATGAATTTGAATCGTCTTTCCAGCCTCATTACCGTAACTACAACAAAATTAATTATTCAGCACCACGACTAAGGTTTAGTCCAACAAAAGCCGTACACGTTCCAGAATAGAAAGAAACAGGGATTCCAACACCTCAGTGTTCCTAATTAGGAATGGGAACAACGGCTTGCGACTCTGGCTACACCTTGGCGTTAAATTTTGTAGGGTTGCTACTTTATTAAATTACAACATGCTACACTGACAATGGGCGTTTTCCACTTGACGCCAATTTATTTATTTTCGATAATTTTGATCAGATTTTGTGTCTATGGTTTAATGTGGAACCATAGACGCAAAATGTGGTGTTATCGAAAATAACGAAATTGGTGTCAAGTGGAAAACAGCCTATAATAGTATAGTACCACCAACTTAACTGTGCAGTTTGCAAGGGCGCTGCTGGTCAAGGAAATCAACCACAAACTGTCACAATTTGAAGGAATGTTGTAGTTAGTTTTTCTGCCGCCTGAACAGATAAGTTGGTGAGACTACAGATGCATACATTTGTGTTTGCTACCGAGTGATAACCTGGTCACCTCCGATATGTTTCTAACAGTTTTTAACGAAATTTCATGTAACTATTACAAAGATCCTAGAATAATGCGATATATACATTCAGCGTCGATTATGGTCTCTGTTACGTATTAATTCAAACGCTTGGGGTCTTGGGGATCACAGTGTAAGATGCCGTGTCTCAGAAGGCGCTGCTTCCTACCTGTTGTTATTTTTCCTTCGTCGCCTCTTATGATCAGGAAGATATTGGAGGGGCAGAGGCTTACATCTCTAGCCCGATATCCCACGGGCTCATGTAGCTTTAACACCGATTTCTTAAATAGTCAGTTTCCATTCTCCATCTAGCCTGTTATCCATCTTAAGCCAAATCACCACTTCCAATAGGAGCAAGAAAAATGAATTTAGTAAAATCTCATTTAGGTCCTAAAATCCGTTCTCTCAAAAAAGATTGTGTCACAAAAATATATCAGAAGTAATATATATTTATTATATGTAATGTGGTAACCCTAGCAATTAAGAAGGCATTGCGTGTAATTAGAGAATGTATACATTAGCGAATACAAATAAAGCACAATGCTGCGAGCAACGTCCGGCGCGAACATTAGTCTTGTTGGGGGTTACGGAGACTTACCCTTAGTTCTCAGGAAAACTAAACATATATTTAACAGGCCGGTTAGTTCTAACAGTTGTTTAATATATTGTTTGTATATAGTGATCTTGATAATTGTGATCTCCTCATCATTATGAAGAGATCACAATTATGGATTTTGAAAGAAGCAATTGAGGCTAGATAATAGTTGCTATTTTCCTTGGATTAGTAGGACTTTTTTTCCACTCCTTTTATTTGTACCACTTTTTTAGAATTTTGTATACTAGAAAACCCTATTACTAAGCCTCGGCTGTACATCCGTCCATCCGTCCAACCGACCGACCTTGAAATAAAAAAATTACAAAAAGTTAAAAACAAAGGGGGACTAGACTAAAAATCGTGTTTATTTTTTGTTATTGTTCTTGTATACCGTCAAACTTGGCCCGATTATAGTACAATATTTAATGTACAACAACAAATAACAAAGTCCAGCCAACACAGGTTTGACGACGAAATCTATTATACGTTGTGGTCATATAATTAGAAACGCAGAGTCACTTGTTGGTGTTATTTACTTTTTAAGTTATCATTGCAATTAATTGCGAGGTAAAAGATTCATTAACAACATTAAAATATACACTCATAACTTTGGTATTAAAATAATCACTAATATTCTGATAACTAATAAAACATATAAATAATATATAACTTATAAAAAAAAATATCAATATCTTTAGCACTGGCAGTCGGACAACTAATTAGAAACAAAGTGTAACTTACGTTCTTAAATTAAATTTTGAAACTACAATACATCTTTCTTAATGTCATCACATTAGGCAGTTTACCGCCTTTTCTTATTCAATTGGTTAGATTACATTCCGAGTGATTTAATTATTAATAATGGGTAAAAACAAGAGCTGTGATGCAGCAACAAGAAAAATTATAGTAAATTTTTATTTAAAACGAAAATGGTCTTACAGAAAAATAGCTCACTTAGAGTGTTCCGTACAGATGGTATTTAACGCCATTGCACATTACAAGCAGCATGGAACATCGGATAATGTGCCTAGAAAAGTTAGGCCAAGGAAGACCGCAGCTCAAGAAGACAGGCTTATGATTCGTTTGGCTAAAGCGGACCCCTTTAAAGGTTCTAATGTTATTCGAAAAGAAGTATTTTCACAGGACGACCCTCGAAACGTGTCCGCAAGACTAGTCCGTAGGCGGTTGGTTGAAGGTAAATTGTTTGGAAGGCTTGTTAGGAAAGTACCACTTCTTACCAGGCAACATCGAGAAAATCGTCTAGCCTTTGCTAGAAAATATGGCAGCTGGACTGTTCATCAATGGAAAAATGTTTTATTTTCGGATGAAACTAAAATAAATTTGATAAACTCCGACGGAAAACGATATGTACGACGACCAGTTAACGAGGCTTTGAATAATAAGTACACTAAAAAGACAGTCAAGCACGGCGGTGGTAATCTTAAATTGTGGGGATGTTTTTCAGGATACGGAGTTGGTCCCGTGAGAAAAATTGAAGGGCTAATGGATCAGCATCAGTACAAAGCCATCTTGGAGGAAACTATGATTCCATATTCCGATGAAAATTTGCCAGTGACTTGGATATTTCAACACGACAATGACCCAAAACACACAGCAAACAGTGTAAAAGTGTTTCTCAGAGAACAATCGGTGACAATGTTGGAGTGGCCAGCTAATAGTCCGGATTTAAATCCGATAGAGAATTTGTGGCACAACGTGAAGAAAACACTGTCGGATAAACATATTACAAACACCAACCAACTTTACGACTCATTTGTTGAAGTTTGGAGAGGTATTCCATTGGAAACGAGTGAAAAATTGATAGAATCAATGCCACGGCGTTGTAAAGCTGTTATTGACAACAGAGGCTACCCAACCAAGTACTAATTGGTTATGAATAAGATATTCATAGTATCCATTTCACGATTTATTCAAATTATTGGAATTTTGTTTAATTTTTTATTCTTGATTTCGAGTGTTTCTAATTAGTTGTCCGGCACAGTTCATTGTATTTTAATGCAATTTTAATAAAATAATATAATGTTTTAATTTAAAATAATTACCATTGTTAGTTATTACTAAACTCATATTTTTCTACTATATCAGATCAGAAAAGTACTTAAGAACCCTCTTTTACATAATAAAAAATATTGAAAATGGAAATGAAGGTCAATGTTTCTAATTATATGACCACAACTGTATATAAAGATTTATTGATGATTATAATATGCATTCTGCCGGTACGGAACCCTCGGTATGAGTCCAACTTGCACTTGGCCGATTTTTTATTGTATACATTTTTATTTTATTTGAGGTATTGTAATCATTGATTAAATTTGTGGGTAAGCCCACCTTTTGTCGTGGGACATTGGGTTGTTTAATCAACATAAGCACTTATTATTTAACAACTATAATAGGAACCCGTATAATTTGAACTTGTGAAACAACGAATTAAACATATTTGAAGCTATGATGGCTCAGTGGGCTATGGACTGCCGCGCAGCAGGTCCATTGTTTGAATCGTGCCGCGGGCTTGAGCTTCACCGCATGGTGGAAGGGCATTTTGCGATTGCCAGCCTGGCTAGCTAGCACCCTCAAGTAGAAAATCTATCGCCAAGCATCTAACGGTGTGTTCCGGCAGCAGTCCTTTTGAGCCAGTGAAATTACAGGCACAATTGAGACGGGCGCAGTGCAATTCGTAACTTATGATGAAATGCATCTATTATAGGCACAGGTTAGTCCGCTTAACATCAGGCGGGCATCGAGCTTCTCCCGTCACAATTACATAAAATAAACAACAACAGTGTTTTTGGGGATCCGTACTAGAAAACGGCACCGTATTATTAAGCCTCGACTGTCCGTCCGGCCGTCCGTCTTACCTTTAGAGGGTTATAGAACGGTTGTGATAAGTACAGTTTCGAAATTTTGACAAATATGTGTTAGTACTACACACAAATAAAAATCATAACAAAAAGTTTCAAATAAAAGGAGTCCTTACACAATTAACGTGTTTTAATATATATATTTTTACACAATTACTACGAGAAGAATAATTATATTTATGTGCGGGATTCAAACCCGCGCCATCCACCCTTATATCCGTGGCCTAACCGTTAAGCCAACATGACATACGACGCACGATCTTGGTTCCTTTCGTCCTGAACCATCGTATGGGCACGGATCGACATCTATAGTTCAACTTACGTTGTACTACAAAGCTAATTTTAGTAATTAGCTTTAAACTTGATATCGATGACTTTAATTTTTCTTTTTACTCAACTTACTTTAAAGGATAAATTAGAACTATGACTCACCTTTAAATGATAGCTCTAATTGGCAGAGGATATGCCGGCCCCAGAGGCGAATGGTCCCGTATTTTCGTATCGAATTTTGTTTTTAAATATTTCGCCTAATGCTTAGCGATGATGTGCTGTTAAGAAGTTTTTTTTTATGCCTGATAGGTTAGCCTTTGACCAAAGTGAAGATGTGGTCGAAGATGATGTTCAGGCTAACCTAGAAGTATATTATTAAAAGCTAAGTTACCGGAAAATACTGCTGGTGCTTCTAACATCCAAAGCCTAAACCAACTTTTTTTTTAAATGTTATTGTGGTGGAACAAGCCCGAGGCCCACCTGATGTTAAGTGGACTAACCTCTGCCTATAACAGACGCATTTCGTCAACGACGAATTGCACTGTGCCCGTCACACTGAGACGTCCAGTTGTTAGGTCTCATTAGTTGCAACGCCGGGCGGGTCTTGCGTACGTTGATAATATCCCCAATCTAGGGTTATATTCTCTTCTCAGAGAAATCAAAGATCCGCAACAAATAGATAGGGTACCTCGATCTACATAATTATTATCTAAGACTGAACGACAAAGTGCTAAAGTGGCTTTCTACGCTACGCCTATTTAGATAACGTTGTTTTGTTTATCTCTCTGTCTGGGACTGAGAGATAACAGAGTCTAGCTATTGTGGGAACCTTAGGCTACGTAGATGGAGATTAAAAATTCAAAGAAAAATAACACAAAATAGTAATACGTTTTCTTTACATTATAATTTAACCTTTAGAATAAGTCTTTTCACACAAGTTTCTTTTTGCTTTACTGTTCTTTTTTTATTCCGTTTTTTGATCAATACACAATAAACTAAATATAACACCACAGCTACTACAACGAAAGTATTTTGGCAATCTAAAGCCCATTGCAGGCCTAAATGCAGTTCAAATGCCCCAACCCACTACCAATTGGCAACGTGCCTAGACTGCCTAGACTGCTGGCAGCATTTCACCGTTCAAGGTTTTTTTAGTGGTGTTAAGCATTAATCTTTGTCTAAAGCAGATGAAGTTCGTCACAAGTGGCGAACTGCACTGGGCCTATGACCCTAAAACAAATTTGTTAAGTCTCATGTGCCTGTAATATGACCGCCACCGATGCTCTTCAAACCGGAACACAGTAATGTGCACATAACTGCTTGGCGGTCGAAACAGGTACGGTGGGAGTTGCTTGGACAAATTTGCACAAAGAGTTTTATTGCTACTAGAAAATACAATAATATATTCAATTGAATACATAAAAACTAGATATAATAAATGCTGGATATAATTTATTATGACTAAAAATATATATTATTTTAATGCCTGGTAGATTATCCTTTGACCTTTTTATCTGATGATGTGGTCAAAGATGTTGTTCAGACTATCGTTTAATTATTTGCTATCAAGGAAAGCTCCCGGAACACACCGTTAGGTGCTTGGCGACAGATATTCTACTTGAGGTTGGTAGCTAGTCAGGCGGGTATTCACAAAATGCTCTACCTTCATGCATAAATAAACTATTAAAAAAAAAACAAAACAAATCAAATATTCAAAATTCCTAAAATTCCTACACATTGCATAAAAACAATTAGTGTGAAGCCAGCTCGTAAATGTTTTTTTAAACATACTTCCATCCAAGGTTTTAATATCATCTGAACACAAAACTTTTCCAAGGAAAGGACTGGAACCGGGGATCTCGTGGATAAATATGTGGTTGCTTAAACAATGTCAAGTCAACACCCCAAATTATAGAAAGGATTTACCACAACTAGGGAATAAATACCTCATAATTCATTAATCTGTCGCCTTTTACATCGAACAGAACGATTTGAAACTGCCTATATATATTTTTTTTATATATTGGCAGTTTTTTTTTCAAGTACCTACTAAACCAATTGTGAAATAGGTCTCGTTTGTAGAAGGTACGACGTAAGTTGCACTATAGATATAGCTCCATCCGAATACGATGGTTAAAGAAAAAATTGAGTTATGGTTTATTGTCATGTTAGTTCAATTGTTCCCATACCCCGGCTAAAGCGGTGGATGGACGCGGGTTTGAATCCCGCACATGACTTAAAATTTTTCCTCTGTTATATTTGTAATTTTGTAATGCCAATATATTTTTTTATGTGATTGTGACTGAATAATCACGAAGCCGACCTGATGCTAAGAATACTTCTTTTCAGATTTTCTAGTTGAGGGTGGTCACTAGACGGGTATTCGCAAAAATGCCCTTCCACCAAGCGGTGAAGCTCAAGCCCGCGGCGGGATTCAAACCATGGATCTGCTGCGCGGCAGTCCATAGAGAATGCCACTGAACCTTCAAAAATTTTCAAAATGTCCTTCCACCATGCGGTGAAGCTCAATCCGGCGGTGGGGATCGAACCATGGACCTGCGGCACCACAGTCCAGCGTTTTTTTTATCCTTGATAGGCCAGCCTTTGACCACTATCTCACTTGATGGTAAGTGATGATGTGGTCAAAGGTGTTGTTCAGGCTAACCTAGAATTACTGGCTCTCAAGGATAGCTGCCGGAACATCCCGTTAGGTGCTTGGCGACAGATTTTCCACTTGAGGTAACTGGCCAGGTGGGCATTCGCAAAATGCCCTACCACCATGCTATAACGATTGCCATCGTAAGACAAAAACCGGAAGCGCTCAGTAGTAATGTCACTAGCGGTCACCCATCCAAGTCATGATGTCATCCAAGTAAGCGGCGGACGTTGCTAAACTTTGCTGATCGATTCAGAACGGCTTAGCAAACTTCGCTACGAGCGCTTCGAAACTATAATGGCACGGTTATCATTGCTTTAAAATGCGAGATAAACCGAGGCCTCTCACTATTAAAAAACAAAGTGTGATAATTTCTCTTTCCCTTCTATTATTAGAAAAAAACAAGTCTCATCAAACTATTACCGGACAAATTTCGAAACGTAATCAAGTGTACGTTACGAAGTATCAGTTACGTGACGATATACAAGGACTACCGACTGATGGTATCGGTGAAATGGATGCCCATGCGGTCCATAGACTGCCCATTGCCCATAGTGTATGTTCTTGACAACTGTGTAACTTGAACCTGCATGGTGTACTTACATGTAGAGAAAGGTTTATAAAGACAATTTATGGTCTTTTTAATTAAGCTGGTGCAATAAAGATGTAATTTTATGTATGTATGTATGAGTTGAGTCAGAATGAGCTGGCAGGTTAGCTATTGGTAAGCTAATGAGGTGATTGTTACATATTTTTAAATTTATTCGTCACTATTATGCATATATGGTGGCTAATTTTTGTGCCACGTAGGACCTACTTATTCAGGTTTTCATTTGAACTACAAAAAAAAAATACAGAAATATCACGCAAAAGAAAAATACGCACCATTTAATTACGTTTGAGACTCTTACACGATTTTTTATCCTCTACTTGTCTATCAGCTCTCAACATCGCGATAACACCAAATGTGCTAATATCTATTCATATACTGTACTGTACTGTATCAGCCGTATTTTCCACTGCTGAACACAACCCACTTCAATAATGGGGGGTTTGTCATAATCCCCATGCTTGGCAGGCGTCTTGGGGATCGCAGTGTGGGATATCAGTTCTCAGAAAGCGCTGCTGCCCATCTTTTTTTTATGTTATTGTGACGGAACAAGCTCGAGGCCCACCTGATTTTAAGTGGAGTGACCTCTGCCTATAACAGATGCATTTCATCACTGAATTGCACTGCGCCCGTCACTTTGAGACGCAGTTGGTAAGTCTCATGTGCCTGTAATTTCACTGGCTCTCAAGGACTACTGCCGGAACACATCGTGAGGTGCTTGGCGAGAGATTTTCTACTTGAGGGTGGTAGCTAGCCAGGCGGGCAATCGCAAAATGCCCTTCCACCATACGGCCGGCAGTGGGGATCGCACCTGGGAACTGCGGCACAGCAGTCCATAGCTATTACCGCTCGGCCATCATTGCTTCAAAATATCACACCTTCTTGTTTGTTACCCTTATCCGCCTCTTACGACACCCACGGGTAGAGATTTTTACATTCTAGCCAGATCCCACGGGCATATTATCTAAAAATATACAACATTTCGTAACATTCGACAAATCATCCACTCTTGTAATACAAAACCTTACACCTTGTAGTTCCAGAAGAGGTCGTAAATAATCTCACTCCATATTAATTAGCTCGCGTGCACACTTCGCTACTGCACAATCCTGCCATAAGATTTACATGTACGGAATGGGATATTTAAATTTATTTATGAAAAATGTGTTCGTTTATACTTAGATCTATCTCTTGAACGAAATAATGAGGCTTGTTGGTCTGTCTGATTTTTTTAGCCTTTATTATGCCTGATAGGTTAGCCTTTGACCACTATCTCACCTGAAGGTAAGTGATGATGTTGTCGAAGATGTTGTTCAGGCTAACCTAGAAGTACTGGCTCTCAAGGACAACTGCCGGAACACACCGTCAGGTGCTGGCGACAGATTTTCTACTTGAGGGTGGTAGCTAGCCAGGCGGGCATTCGCAAATTGCCCTACCACCATGCTATAACGACTGCCATCCTAAGACAACAACCGGGACCGATGACTTAACGTGCCTTCCGAAACACGGAAACGCTCAGTAGTAATATCACTAGCGGTCACCCATCCAACTCATGACGGCGGGTGACGTTGCTTAACTTTGCTGATGGCTTGAGAACAGCTTAGTAAACTTCGCTACAAGCGCTCTGAAATTAATTATATTATATAAAATTAATTAATTAATTATTGATTACAGGAAATATAAAACTAAAGTAATAGTGAAGATATTTAAATTTTTATTTCATTATAATTGAAATTGGTACAATCACTAAGATGTTATGATTCATTGTAGTGTTAGTTATGGTATGCAAATAAAGTACTTCCTATATAAAGTATATACCTTCTATTTATATTAGCTTTTTATTTTTAATTATTTAAAGAATTATGAGAAAGTTAGTAACTTTATTGCATATATTTTGTTACCTTCTTATGATCTTAAGTAAAGGTTAATTTAGTGTTAAGTAATTATTTTGAAATATGTTTTTTGTTAATTTATAATGTAGTTTCCAAAATGACTTTTAAATATGCATTTACTAATAAAAGGACTTTGACTTTGTATCTATCATTGTTTTTTTATGGTATCGGGGTGTAACAAGCAAGAGACTCAACTCTTGTTAAGCGTCAATTACTGCCTTTCACAGATGCATTTGATCTCAAGTGACGAACTACACTACGCCCGTCAACCTGAGACATACAGTTGTTAAGTCTCAAGTGCCTGTAATTTACCTCAGGGATTGTTGCCGGAACACAGTTTATGCTTGGCGACAGATTTTACACTTGATGGGTGGAAACCTGACGCAGAAATGAGCAAATGCTCGTGAGGCCATGGTGCAAACCATGCGGTGAAGTTCAAGCTTGCGGTGGGGATCGAAAGATGGAGCTGAGGCACAACAGTCCATAGCTATTACTGTACTGTACTGTATCAGCCGACTCGTCCACTGCTGAACACAGCCTCCCCTATTAAGGGGATTATTTGCCATAATCCCCACGCTTGGCAGGCGGCTTGGGGATCGCAGTGTAAGATAGTAGTTCTTTAGAAGGCGCTGCTGCCCACCTTCCAGTATAATTATTCCCTTAGTCGCCTTTTACGACACCCACGGGATGATATGGGGAGGTGCAATTATAACCCGGCACCCCACGGGGAAAGTATTAGTATTTTTATAAAAATTCTTAAATATTATTATATATATGTATATATATATATTTATTGTATATCTTATTTTTTATAAGCAACTACACACATCAAAAGTGCCTAGGGATTAAGTACGTTTTCGAGAGGATTTTATTTGTCTGCTTTTCTGACGAGTCTCGTTTCGGTATGCGGCCTGATACAAGACGTACTCGAGTTTGGAGGAGCTCTGGACGTCAAGAACGTCCACGTTCTGTCATGAAGTTCACCCATATGGAGGGAGAACAATAATGGTTTGGCCAGGTATTTGGATCGGTGGAAGAACAGATCTTATTTGGATCAGGGGCAACCTCGATGCTCAGATTTATGCGGAGAGTATTGTTTCAGAAATAAACAGAATATTCATCCTTTTGCGAAGCCGTTTGGGTGATTCGTTTCGTCTAATGCAAGATAAGGCACGTCCACACACGGCTAGGATTGTAGGATACTTGCCGAAGCTCGCATCAACGTCCTGCCCTCATCAATCGCCAGACCTCAACCCCATTGAACATGCATGGGATATGCTACAAAGAAGAGCTCTGCCAAGTATGGATGCCGTGCATACCCCACAACAGCTTTTTGACTTGGGCCACCCACGTTCTTGACAAAGAACGTGGGTGGCCATTCCTCAAAGTAATTTTGATGAACTGATTTTAAGCATGCCAAATCGCTGTGATTATGTGATTAGTGATGTAAATGGTAGAAACACAGAAAATTAATTTATGTAATTTTACAATAAACATAGCAAAAATCCTTTTTTTTTTCGTTTATCTGTCATTTGATTGACGACATTAACTTAGGTTACATTTCTTCAAAAAGCAAATTTTTTTTTATTAATACATGTATAATATAGGGATTCGTTGTTAACTTAAAAATAGGTATTAAATTAAAAAACCAGTCTGGATAATTAGATTTGGTAAATATTAATTGGATACTTTTTTATAGTTCAAAGTATACATGATCCCTATATAGGCACTTTTGATTTCTGTAGTTTTCAGGGAGAAGTATTCGCTATATACTCGTCTTCCTCTTTTTCTTGGTCCTTACAGCCAGTTGCAAGAATCAAATTATGTTAACGTTCCAAAATTAAAATTGACTAAGAATACTTTAAGACAACAGATTTTGTTGTTATTATTATTAAAATGTTTCTAAAACACCGACCCGTGAAATAAAGTAGTGAGATGATAAAAAAATTCAAATATAAATCCAACTTTGTTATTAGAATGCTTTTCAAAATGTATAAATTTTTCACCTAATAATACACTGGGAGATTTCAAGCATATCCATATACGAGTAATAAAGTAACTACTTAATACATACGATTTCTAAAAATCGACCCATCGCGTGTGGATCAAGTCTAGCAATCGCAGTCATTGCTCGCTTGTTACGCTCACAATATTTATGGGGCTATGGGAATGTTATTTGTTTAAATGATACGGTAATAGATGATGTTTTGGATGTAAGTGTCTTGAACTTGACCTAGAGGTCGTATAAATATGTATAAGGATGTCGGGACTCGGCATTTTTCATTTATATAAGTATTGGTGTAACGATCGCTTTATTGATTGCTATTGACTTTTTAAAAGAAGAATCCAACTCGGATGGGGAGTGTTCGGGAAGTTACGCGACATCTTCTCGTCGAACATCCCACAGAGCCTGAAGACCAAAGTCTTCAACCAGCGTGTGTTGCCAGTGATGACATATGGCACTGAAACGTGGTCCTTGACTATGGCTCTTATGGACAAGCTCAGGGTCGCTCAACGAGCTATGGAGAGAGCTATGCTCCAAGTTTCTTTGCGTGATGAAATCCGGAACGTGGATATTCGCCAAAGAACCAAAATCACCGACATAGCTCTCAGAATTTGCAAGTTGAAGTGGCAATGGGCGGGCCACATTGCTCGACGAACTGATAACCGATGGGGAAGAAAGGTTCTCGAGTGGTTACCACAATACACCGGAAGACGTAGAGTTGGTAGGCCCCGCACTAGGTGGACTGACGACATCGTTAAAGTCGCGGGTAGCCATTGGTTACAAGCGGCTAATAGCCGTTCTTTGTGGCGTTCTATGGGGGAGGCATTTGTTCAACAGTAGACGTCTTCCGGCTGATGATGATGATTATGATTGACCTTTTTTTTAACTTATACAAAACGGGAGAAACTGCACCGGCACCTTTAACATGGCAATGTCAAATCAGGCGACGTCTCCTGATTGAGTCTCTGTAGTGTGCGTATGTGCGTCTACTGCATGCTTGTATTACTACTTAGTAAAAACTAACTGAACTACTAATTAGTAAAAAAAAATACTAGGTTAATCGATTCTTATGATTCTCGAACTATCGATAGAACTCGGTTAGTTGAATTTAAAATTTCTGTGACATCATTATAGGCCAATAAGTAGGGTTATCAGGATCAAAGACTACACGTATATGCAGTATACTTCTACCAAAGAGTCTCACGTATCATTCATCTCAAGCCCAAACCCTACACGGCCTAAACTAGAATATCTCATCGTTAAGCGAAGTGTCAAATTAAATTGGACTTCCCACGCGGTCGGTGTAAGTTACACAATTTATTGGTCTCTCGGTGTTCAACTGGATCCAGTAGCTGGCTTATTATAATGATTTACAGTCTGAAAATATTTTTTTATACTGTAAAAGAGACAAATATTTGAAGAAATTTTTCAGCTTATAGCAATGCCTTGATATAATTTAAAAAGATTTTCATGTTTGACCATCATTGATATAAATGCGGTGCTGCTTCTTTGGGAACACTCAAAAAATCTCATCTTTCCATCATCTGTCATGTTCATCTTGTGTGCCTTATTATTTGCCAACTGGTATACCTGGCAGAAGTTTTTTTTTTTTTTTAACTTTTTTGCACAGAAAAAATATGTACAAAAGGAGGATTTGATGCGAAGGCATTATCTACCAGTCATCCAGCGAGGGTGTTTAAGAAGGTGTATGTGCATCAAGGGGTGAATAAATAGGTTAAGTATGCAAAAAGGTAACTACAACAAGTACAGAAGAAAAAGAAAGGAAATAAGTTGTTATGATAACTATGTCTATAACTACACATAGTAAATAAATGCATATAATAATAAAATATGATAATAAATAATAGTAATAGCTAAATATATATTTATAAATTTTGATATAAATTGCTGTAAAATAAACCTATATAGCAATGTTCACAATAAAATCAAATGAATAAAGCGGGGAAATTATATCAAATGCAACTTGAACAACATTACAGACCTGACAAGGAAATTTTACTCAAATAAAAATCATGAACTAACTTTTTAAAAGTAGCTTTTGAGGGTGATTCTACCACCATACCTATTTCTACCACCATACCTATTACTACCACCAAATAGTAATGTTCACATTACTCGTACCGCTCGTACCGAAGTTTACTTAGCTGTTCTCAACCGATCAGCAAAGTTAAGCAACGTCGCGCGCGTTCATGAGTTGGATCGGTGACCGCTAGTGATATTACTACTGAGCGTTTCCGTGCTTCGGAGGGCACGTTAGGCCGTCGGTCCCGGTTGTTGTCTTAGGATGGCAGTCGTTATAGCATGGTGGTAGGGCATTTTGCGAATGCCCGCCGGGCTAGCTACCACCCTCAAGTAGAAAATCTGTCGCCAAGCACCTAACGGTGTGTTCCGGCAGGTGCCCTTGAGAGCCAGTGCTTCTATGTTAGCCTGAACAACATCTTCGACCACATCATCACTTACCATCAGGTGAGATAGTGGTCAAAGTCTAAGCTATTAGGCATAAAAAAAATGTTTATCGGCAGAGGTAAATCCTTTAAACTATGTAGGCATCGTACTGGTTTCATCACCAAATGACATAAAACAAATAACGAGAATTAAATTCCAAAAAAAGACATGCGGTCATAGCCAAACTTTTTGCGAGTATTTTGTTTTAAGAGAAATAATAGGTATTGTGTTCATACCCACATAAGTAAAACACAGAATAAAATGGATCAGAAGGATCACTCCGCACAGCCATTTCAATAAATAAGCGACTCTAGCTACGAAGCAATAAAGTGCTTTTCAGATCGCAAAGCACGGAGTACCTTATATTTACAGGAACCTGCAAACCGTCTCTCTTTCTATTGCGGAGCCACGCATATCTCTGATCTCTTGTGACGCTGCATGTATTGTAGTATATTCCCGTTTAGACGGCTACGCTGATGTAACTGTAGTTTTGTAACTTAAGTGTGGAGTAAGGCAGACCTGGTAAGGAGTAGATGTCTTTACCGTTGCCTTATTCCTTTATTTAAGAATAAACATTGCAATTCAACGGGGCAACGCTGCCAGCATGCTGGGCACGCTGCCGACTGGTAGTGGGCTGGAGCATTTGGATTGCCTGTGAGTCTATAATGACCTACCTGAATGATAATATATATATTATAAATAAATGCTTTTGTTGTAGTAGTTGTAGTGTTGTACATAGTTCGTAGTATTTCTTTAATAATTTATCCTCTGTAGTAGCCTATCTTTCTGAAACATTAATAACATAAGAGTGTATTTAATAGATGAAGTTATTGATAGACTCCTAGTCAGCTGCATTTTCTTAAAGGAACCAAGCCCGGTCAGATAACATCAGAATGTGGATAAGGCTTAAGTATCGAAAACTTGCTTAGAAAAAAAGGGATGATTAATTTTTCATATCATTTAACTTTTTTCTGATTGTACCAAACAGCAAAAAAACCATTTGGGTGAGTTGCAGAAAAGAACGTTTTAATATATTACCATTTAGTAACTGGCCCATTTGGTACATACAAAGGGTGTTACCAAAGTAGGATATTTATGACAATTGGAGTTGAGTTACAAAAGTATTTAGTCCAAATGAATTACATTAAAAGGACCAAGATGTGAGTAGTACTTAGATGCGATGACGTTGCGTTTTTAGTGCCATCACAGCCATAAATCTAACTATAATAAATATAGTTAGATTTATTATGAATATAAAAATAAATGTAACACAATTATATTCTGCTAGAAACGTTTTTTTTTCTGATTTTTTTAATTGTTTTATCTTTTACAGAGAATATGAAAAACATTTACATTTCTCTTTGCTTTGCAATCTGTGCTACGAAAAGAATAGATGGATCAAGAGAAAAAAATGGTAAAAATAAGGTATTTAACACATGGTTCCTACATAATAATTACAAATAAAATTTTTGTTGATACGTTGTACTATATAGACAATGATTAAGGAAACTGTTTTTATTATTTACTCTTTTTAAAAATATTAATATATTTTTATTCGAGCGAAATACATGTAATCATGTTTTCATAGTCCTCCTCCTCGAGTCGTAGCTCACTGCTGAGCGTCGTGATGTCCCCGACCATCAGTTTCTTCATTACAGAGCTGTTTCCACCTCCCTCGATCTTTGGCATGGCTCAGAGCATCTGTGATCGTAGTGTTCAGAATTTTAGTCACTTGATCGGACTATCGTGTTGGACTACGTCCCCTGGGTCGTTTTATTTCCACCTTCCCTGTGACTATTAGTTTCTCCAAGTTGTCGGAGGGTTTTCGTGCTATGTGGCCGAAGTATTGCAGCACTCTTTTGAGGCAGATGCTCGATAGCCTTTGTGTTACATGCAGCTCTTTGAGGATCGAGATGTTTGTCCTACGGGACAAACATTTCGATCCTTTTTTGTACTGAGAGGCCAAAATTATTATTCTATTTTTAAATTCAGTATATTTTCCATCTTATCCCTACTAACATCGTCATTGCAACTTCATAACGGTGCCTTCGGATAAAATTGCACGTAGCATAAAGGAAAGCGGGCGGATATAGAAAATCTCTCATACCAGCCTTTGGAGCTGAACTCAAAGCCGCGGCCCGTGTCCAGGTTGTAATAACTTCGGATAGATAGGATCCTAGGTATTTTTGTAAGGGACGGCAGGAAATTGCGGAAGTTTCAACGAATAAAGACTCTTTTTTGAATGGTCATTGAGAAACCAGCTCACATTTTGATCTGTGCTCAAATTGGAATTACCTTAGATGCTCGGTTCTCAGTCGCTTCAAAATTGTGTATGATGTATTTTTGTTTTTGAACTTGTGATGGCCCAGTTGCAATGGTTATACACTGCCGCGCAGCAGGTTTAAGGTTCGAATCCCGCCACGTGTCTACTTGAGATTAGCCGCATGGTGGTAGAACATTTTTTGAATTCTAGCTACCACCCTCAAGTAGAAAATCTGTCGCCAAGCACCTAATAGTGTGTTCCAGCAGCAGTCCTTTAGGGCCAGTGAAATTACAGGCACATGAGACTTAACAACTGTATGTCTCAGTTTGACGGGTGCATTGCAATTCGTCGTTGACGAAATTCATATGTTATAGGCAGAGGTCAGTCCACTTAACATCAGCTGGGCATCGAGCTTGTTCCGTCCGAATAACATAAAAAAAATACCGTCACCATGCCATTAAGCAGAAAAGTAGTTCAAGTAGAAGATGAGTCGCCAAGCCAATTGTAGTGTATTGCGGCAGCTGTCTTTGGGAGTAATTCTATCGACCACATCATCATAAAACAAATAAAAAAACACAACAAAACTGAATTAAATTACAAAAACAACAACAAACATATTTTCGTGGTAACGTTCTTTTAGGTTTTCGCTATAATTACAAATAGTAGTGGTCACGGGGTGACCACGATCACTGCAAAGTGTTTGAAACGTCAGAACAAGAATAATGATAAATATACGCGATTTAAACCGTTTAAAAATGTTTAATTACTATATTTTAGTGATTTTTAATGTTTCCGTGCTCTATTTTCTCAAGAATTTTAAAAATAACATTAGCACAGAAACTTATATAGAAATACACTAGTGTAAAATGGCAGCCTCAGCGCTTAAAACAATTTCTTCCAAGCAACCAGGTGATATTTTAAGCTTTATAAATTTATTAATATGAAATTTTTTATATTTATATGGAAACAAAACATACAATTAAACATTAACACAAATAAACATTCATCTTAAATTTGTCAAATAATTAAATATAATCTAATTAACTTAAATATTTTCAAATAACCCGCCCCTCACTGTACCTGGCGCAAAGGTGCCCATGACGCTGGCTGCATTGCCTCGTTGGACTGCGATGGCCAGCCTTTGCACCAGGTACGAGCGGGAGCGGGAGTCACCCGATTTTTCTCTTAGTCTGCGCCCTAATTGATCCACCAAACTTTTTGCATCTGCGCCCCAGCTGCCCATCGTCTCTACTGCAAATGGTACAAACAAGTATTGCGCCTCTAAGGCTGCATACTTGTGATGTTTTTTAATAGCCGCGTCTTCGGCAGCAGCTGCTGGAGAGCGGACAGTACGACCAAGGTGACTGGGAGCGACAGTGTTGACGCACGTGGCGTCCCACAAGAGGCACTTGCCATTCTTCCACGGCACCAAAGTCATACCATCCGGTCTCTTGCCATCGGACCTGCTGAGGTCGGGTGGCTCATGCATGCATGGGACATCAGCCGATACAAAGGCTCTCCGGACTATGTCATTGAGAGCATGGTGACGTGGAAACCTTCCCGTGCAACGACGACAGCAACAAAATATGAAAATTGTATTTTGAATGTATATATTTAATTATTTTATTTAGCTGTCTTAAAAAATATCTCGTATAAAAATATTGGTACAAAACTTTTTTCTATAATGCGCTCGAAGATTTATGTGATATATTATTATACATTTTAAATATCGGCAGTATGCCTTTATTAACAAAATACTACGAACTATATACAAAACTACAGATACTACAATAAAAGCATTTAGATCCCCATAAGTCATTGCAGACTCATATGCAGTCCAAATGCTCTAGCCCAGTACAAGTTGGCAGCGTGCCCAGCATGCTGGCAGTATTGCCCCGTTGAATTGCAATGCTTATTCTAATTAAAGTGTTTTTCTAAAATATCAATGTAATATTTTCTGAGTAGAATATTTATTATTATTGAATATATATCTTACTCAAGCTTAACCAATTATGTTTGTTATTTAATGTAGTCTAGGATGATATAAACCCTCCCCTTGCAGAACATATTTATTGATTATAGTAAAACATGTAATGAAGGAATGCAGTTGGTTTAACGGCTTAAATTAACATTTTAATTTGCTCGGCAAGTTTCTTTAATTTATTAGAACGTCTAACAAAATTCGTAACAAGGCAGCTACTATATAATAATATATAAGTTATACAATTATTTTCCCCATGTAGTGATAAGTATCATAAAATTACGACAAGATGTCTGTTTTTAGATATTACTGTATAATTAGATAAGTTTAAGGTGCGGATTATATAACTTACGCCAATCCTCTTTCGGAATGTTCTCTTTTTTATCTCTTTGACCACTCTCTCACCTGATGGTAAGTGATGATGTGGTCGAAGATGATGTTCAGGCTAACCTAGAATTTTTGGCTCTCAAGGACAGCTGCCGAAACTCACCGTTAGGTGCTTGGCGACAGATTTTCTACTTGAGGGTGGTAGCTAGCCAGGCGAGCATTCGCAAAATGCCCTACCACCATGATATAACGACTGCCCTAAGACAACAACCGGGACCGACGGCTTAACGTGCCCTTCGAAGCACGGAAGCGATCGGTAATAATGTCACTAGCGGTTACCGGTTGACTGGTTTGGTGACATATTTTCTACTTGAGGGTAGCAGCTAGCCAGGCGAGCATTCGCAAAATGCCCTTTCACCATGCGGTGAAGCTCAAGCTGGCGGTGGGATCGAACCAAGCACCTGCAGCACGGCAGTCCATAGCTATTACCGCTCTTGTTTTAGACTTCGACTGGATCTGCGATGTTAGCCACAATCACGCTCCATTTTTACATTGTTTTATTGATAAGTTGTACCAACATATTTTCTTCCACCTTTCCCTACGCAACATTAAAGTCCACTAATCGTTTCCATACATTTCCCATTGTCGCTCTACCCTCCCTAACAATCGAGCACATTACTCAAGAGGCGATCTGTCAACGGCTTAATGGCACCGAAACAATTTCTCAACAAAAAAAAGGAAACACACGTCCCTATACGCCACTTCCTTTTCCTTACAACAAAAAAAGCAACAAAACCGTGTAGCGGTAGAGGAAAATCTTGTGTCAACTTTGGTAAACTCTACCCTATATATCAGTTCAAACAACTTCCGACTATATGTATTATACTTCAAGGTTGTATTTAGAAGGGTAAGTTTATAGTAGTTACGGTAAATTGATTTGTAAAGGAAACCATTATTTTTCGAGGGGTTATAGCGAAGGCATTTGTATTGGGAATTTGAAGAAGTTCGACAGTTTGTTTTCGAGTGCATTTTGTCATTAATCAATGTTTTGTTCTCAGAGTTTTATGTTTGTGTTTTACCTGTTTTCTTTGGGGAGTTTTCGCGTTGACAGGTTCGCTTTGTAATTGATTGTTTGTGGGAATTCGAATGATTTTCTTTTGTTATATTATTTTTTGATATTTTTGTGGATTCTAACGACTAAATTTTTGGTGGAATTCATAACTCCTTGCGAGCAAAGTAAAGTCTGACCTCGTCTTGAGTAAAAGCTGGGATTAAATTAACAGCAAAAGGCTAAAGCGCTTAAGTTTGTTAGATAGGTAAGTAAATATTTAAAACTTTGCTTTTGTATATAGGTCTTCTATTATTCTTGCTTATGTAAAATGCGAGATTTCGAGTCTTATTTTATGTTACATTATTTGAATATTTTTTTAATTGATTACATTTGTGACAAGAAATCGCAATTTTTAGATTTTTGATGGTTTTCGGGATAACTTATAGAATTATCTGAATAGGTGTACAATATCTTTTTTAAATAATACAAGTAATAATAAAAGTATATTCTAAACTTGCAAAAACTGTGATTATATGCAATGGTTACCGAAGCTGATTATAAGTGCGACAAAACTTTTAATATTGAAAATTATCGCCACAGAAAAAAAAAATGCTTAAAGCCAAAGGAAATCATCCACAACTAGTAATTTGGAACGTTAATATACTTACGATTAGAACAATTAGACACGCTAAGTAATATCAAAATCATTGATTCAATTGAGACATCTTCAATGCTCATGAACGACACTTACTCATTATATGAGTATATTTTACAAAAAGGTATATACTCGTATTCAACAAATGAAACATTACAGTAACAGTTAAAATATTTAAGGAGATATAAAATAACGCTTTATATCTCCGACAGGGTCGACAAAGTTGTATAAGATCCTAAGTTTATAAACCATATATATTTTGATCTCACCAGATAAGGGAACGAGCGTATTTCTATCTACAGGATACAGTTCCATAGACTAAAAATTATAGAAAATCCATACAACCATACAAATACCCGTGGATTGAACCCAGGACCTCAAGATTTAACAGCAATACTATTTTCGCCACTACAAAGATTGCAGTCCCTTTGATACATAATATTTAATTTTTTTTTTTTTTGACCACTATCTCACCTGATGTTAAGTGATGATGCGATCGATGATGGAGCGCGCTTACCCAGAAGATACCTATTCACTCGCGTTTTGAAGACCCCCATATCGTACTTAACCTTAATTAACGTAAATAAATTAATAAATTCATCTTGTCTTGTGATGATGTGGAACTGACAATATATTGTGTCAACCATATCAATAAAATCAATTGGATTTCAAACTTACTCGTATTGCAACCAAATAAATTATTTTGTACCCATAACTGTGTACAGCTCACTTCCAAAGCCCTGCTCCTTTCAAACATAAACGGCTATCTCCTATGTATCTCGGTTCTAGTACGTTATTTGAATAATTTACTAATAAAATCGATTCTCTCACGACTACGATGTTTGTACGAATAATAACGTCAAATAAGTCGTATATCAATACTTAGTTCACATGAGTTGACCTTCGCCGCTTGTACTCGTAAGCTTATATATGTTTTCACACTGGGATTAGGGAGAGAGCTTAGACAGAAAAAAGAGCGTTTTATGTCAAATTGGTCACCATTATTACTTTCAGAATAGGTAGGTCAAAAAAGTTTTGTAAGAGCTGGGAGAGGATTCAGAGATGGATTAAAATGGTCCAATGGAAAGCCTATTTCCAGCTAGTGTTATTTTTTTGTTATGAAGTGATAAGAAAGAAGTCGTCCGGCTGATCACAAAGTCACAACTGACTATTATGTTGTGTCACCTGTCTTGTTCTACTTGACGCTTTTTTGTGTTATTGTCACGGAACAAGTACGAGGCCCACCTGATATTAAGCGGTAACCTCTGCCTGTAACAGATGCATTTCGTCACAAGTGACGAACTGCACTGCGCCCGTCACTCTGAGACATACGGTTGTTGAGTCTCATGTGCCTGTAATTTTACTGGCTCTCAAAGAGTGCTGTTGGAACTCACTGTTAGGTGCTTGGCTGTTTTGCTTGCTTGGTATAGATTTTCTACTTGAGTGTGATAGCTAGCCAGGCGTGCGTTCGCAAAATGCCCCCCTACCATGCGGTGAAGCTAAAACCTGCGGTGGGGATCGGACCATGCACCTCCGGCAAGGCAGTCCATAGCTATTATCGCTCGTCACTCTGAGACGTTATTCTTGTCTCGTTAATCCAGTAATTTCACTTGCTATAGTGCCCCACACACCTTAACTTACAAACTATTGCTTCGAAGCAGAATATTTGACACTGCGGTGACCCAAACATACAATACCTAAGACGAACTCTAGCTAAAGAGACCTACGACCTAGTGGTTAGGTCTCTTAATCAAGTAGCTAAAAGTATTTAGAGAAACCTTCGCTTCCTCCTGTTTGAATATAAGTACTAGCACCAAATAACAACTTTGCAGGCTTGCATATAGATAGCTATTATAATAACACTTATTACCCTTAGGGTGGCTACAGCCCAGTACTGGCAGTCATCCATCTAAATATGAATCGTCGACACGAAAAAGAAGAACTTAACTTTGCATGGTGGTAGGGCATTTTGCAAATGCCCGCCTGGCTAGCTACCACCTTCAAGTAGATAATCTGTCGCCAAGCACCTAACGGTGTGTTCCGGCATTTGTCCTTGAGAGCCAGTAATTCTAGGTTAACCTGAACAACATCATCATCACTTACAATCAGGTGAGATAGTGGTCAAAAGTTCTATCAAGCAAAAATTAAATAAAATATTACATATCCGTACACATTAACCCGTGTTAACGTAAGTTTTTTTGTTTTGAAAGCTTTTGCGGCACCCTGTTTAAACACCCTGTGTATGCCTAATGCATATGTTTTCAAATATATATTTTAAACTCATGAATACCATGGTCATGCAGAATGGTTACCAAAAGTAGCAAAATAAGCGTGATAAACCTATTCAAACTTTGAATTTGCCGACACAAGTACACAACTTCAGGATAGTTTAGAACCGGAATTTCAAAATGTAGGTAGACTCATACTGACTGTAATAAAAAAAACTGAAGTGATAAGTATTTTAGGCTAGTGCAAAATTTCACAGAGTTTGAACCCTTGGTACCTAAAATTTTACGAAACTACTTTTGTATTGAAAGAGTTCCGTGCACTCTAGCCTTACCGGACTTAATCGCGATAAAAACATGTTTGTATGTTATTTACCCTAACTTTCCGACCAAGTTGCATAGTTTAAGTACTTATAACTATGTGTTCAAGTCGCGAAAATCTTATAAAGTTACTGAAGCTTTACTTTCTAAAATCTCTTTCACACTCGCTTACGCTTCTCTTGTCACCAAGTTGTTGTACAGGGTCAAAGGCCATCAGATGCACTGTCAAAAACCTTATTTTATCACTATTGTTATCTAGTTAAGTGACAGAGTTAATGTTTTAATAGATTTATTGGTGTATTGATATTGAATTTATACCTACTACTGATTTATGGCGATTTTTGAATGATCACGACGACCAGTAAATCTTAAAGGTATTAGTTATTATTTTATGGAATAGAGACATCTCTTTTTAAATCTTTTAATTTAGTAATAAGGCCATCTTCCCGGTTTTCCATCCAGCTTTAGTATTCGTCCGATGGTTCAAATTGAATTTAAGCTTATTTAATTACTTTATTGATATGGTTGATATGGTACCTACACCTGTGGAGTACTGGGCTTACTCTTGGGGTGCCGGGCTAGAATGACATCCCCAGAATGTCCCCACACCAGAAGGTGGGCAGCAGCACTTTTTGAGGACTGATATCTCACACTGCGATCCTCATGCCTGGGGACTATGGCAAACCCTATACTACTATAGTGGAGGAGGCTGTGTTCAGAAGTGGACTATCCCGCTGATGCAGTACAGTACAGTAAATTGATAATTTATAATTAATATACCTTTAAATTTATATTTTAACATATATTGTAAAATGCATAGTTATATATCATACTAATACAGGTTTCATTGTGTTTGATACCTAAAGGATATTTATATTATACATCTTTATTCACTTACACTTTTTAACTATTTCGGTTCCTTTTCGAAGCACACTTGGAGCCGAAACTAACTATTCCAAGATTGATTTATATCAAAATCCAATATCGTACTTACAGTTAAAACTTTAATGTAAAGATAAACAATTGGTAAACATCTTGGCTATTAAGTAGAATAACTGGCATCTTTTGTCATTTTAAGTGGTTTTATTCAACATATTTTCACAATAATGTATGCCATAATAACGATTACCTTGTCAAATTTTGTACTAATAATCAAGAGTAACCGGATCACAAAAAAATATATAATTTACTTGTCACAAAGAAATCCATAATGTAAAAATATTACTGTCTCTAATAAACGTGGATTCCTTAAGAACACAATATAAAAATAATGATTTCACCATTGTTCCCGTCTTAAGCAGTTTCACTAAGCGCTAATGGTGCTATGAACTTTGTCACCTGGACGACTGTTCAAGGGAAGCAGGAGTATTGCTGGGCTGTTGCAGCTTCAACAGACATGCAACAAATTAAAAAATAATACGAGGAGTGTATATAATTTTTGATAACCTCAAATTTTGTCCATCTGGACGAAGCTGGCTTTACCATTGACTTGCCCCTAAAAGTACTTTTGCTGGCAATAAATTAATGAAAACACAATGGTACTTAGAGAACATGCAACACAACCATAAAATTCTCTCACAAAAAAACTTTCTTACCTTTTTTTTACTAGTTAGTCATAACTTTGACCATACCAGAATATGTAAGTTATTAAAAATATATTATAAATAGAAATATAGTAGAAGTAGTAAGCTCTTTGAATGGGAACTAGCTCTCAAATACAGCTGCCGGAACACCATCGTTGACAACAGATTTCCAATAGAGAGTTACCTACAGCTGGCCAGGCTTACATGCAAAGTGTCCTACCAACACGGTCATACGAACCTACAAGCGATCCACAGTTAATGTTTCTTACTACATAAAATATCTATATAACAATGCACAAAAATTACCTGGTATTGTATTTTGACGGTATACGAACTTTTGAGTTCAAGACATAGATCCCTAATAAAAAAACCACTCGAACTCTAAGATAATGACTAGCTCCAATCCTGTTCTGCAAAAAGTTGATGGATAACAGTCTCAGAAAATCACTTATAATTCTCACCGTTTATACTTTTATAATAACTCGGTCGATTCTCAGCGACAAAAAACGTTAAACGCGAAATAGGGTTGCCACTAAAGCCCAACGCGTGATCGCTTGTAATTGGCATCGGCTGATGGATGAGAAGAACCGCTTCTCATTACAAAATAACCAAGTTTATTTTGCACTCAGTTTTTCTATTTTCATCTGTTACAACAGTGTATAAAGTTGAATTCTTTTTATGACTGTGTGTAAATAAGTTTGTATTGGAATAGAAACAGTTGGTAATTATTGGCAGCCCTATGAGGAAGGGTATTGAAAGCCTACTTATTTAGTAGGTCTAATAATTGAATACAATGTACGGATATACTTAAGGATTTTGCTCTGATTGTGTAATATAATTGATTTGGTGGAAATAGGTACCATTTGAAATTCAATATTCAAAAAGAATGTTGATAAATCTAACTTCAGCTGTTAACAAGAAGGCAGCTACGGTTTTTTATTGCTCATAGGCTTTGATAACTACCGTTGACCGCATCATCACCTACTCATGGTACGTGATGATGCGGTCGACGATGTTGTTCAGGCTGGTCTATAATCACTAGCGACAGATTTCCTACTTAGCTAGATAGGTAGCTATGGTGAGCATTTGCAAAATGCCCTACCACCATGTAACGAGCGTGAATCGACTGCTTGGTCGACTGGGTTTGCTCCCAAGTTGGAACTGTGCCTACTTACATGTAAAGGCGAAGAAATTTTCAATAAGTTATTGTTCTTGACATTGGACCAAAACACATAGTTGACGAAACTTGGATACTCAGAAACCTCCTTCCGGGATTTAAAGGCACGATGATATAGCGCATTCTTTGGGAGAAATTAAACCTTGAGAACTGCAATTGAAACAAGAAAAGATTCAAATTCGTGTGCAGATAATCAACACACCTAATCTTAAATACCCAGTAACAAGCAGAAATAAATTCCATTTTCAAAATACCTTCAATTTGCACATTGTTATAGCATATATTATTCAAAAAAAGAACCAGTACACTCATATAAAGAGCATTGAAAGGAAGCATTGCCCATTTAGCGTATAATTAGCATTTAATGTTGGCCACACTGAGCCTATTAGGTTGGCAGCAGGTGTGCCGATGTGGACACTAACTTTCTTGTAGTTTTAAAGGAAATTAATTAGTCATGTTTTATAAACAACGTTACAACAGATACTGTGTATGTAAAACACGTTAGTGGTGTATTTATGGTTGGAAAAACTAAATTTTAATTTATAGTTACTCTTTGGATCAATTTCGCATATCGTTTAAACATTTTCCGTTTAGGGCGTCATTAGAGCTTGTTTACCTGTTCACGAACAAAAATTACGCATTTTTTGCATGTTCTATGTCTTGTTCCATATTTTACCAGTTGTTTTTTACCTTTTTTTCCGGCTGTATGCCTTTATAATAGTTTTTTATATACGGTCTTTGAGCCGGAGAGATGGATATATGATGATGGATGATATAGAGATGGACCCGTGGGTGTTGTACGAGGCGACTAAGGATAACACACCAGAAGAAGGCAGTATACTTGGCACTTTCTGAAGAACGGATATCTCACACTGCGAACTCCAAGCCGCCTGCGAAGCGTGGGGATTATGGCTAACCGCCCGATGTTGGGGGAGGCTGTGTTCATCAGTGGACAATCCGGCTGATACAGTAATGTAAAATAATTATTAATACTAACAATAATTTACAGGTTTCCCTGTAGGTGGACTAATGCTATAGTTGGTAGGCCTCCCACTAGGTGGTCTGATGACATTGTAAAAGTCGCGGGTAGGCAATGGTTATAAGTGGCTAAAAGCCGTTCCTTGCTTAAAGCCGAGGCTTTAGTTCAACAGTGTGGACGCCTTCCGGCCGATGATGATGAGATGACGTCGAAGAGACATATAGAAAGATGACCTTGCACCTAACGCCCCAAGACTTCGACTGGAATCGGGATATTTATCTGGTGTGGATGAAAATAATCGTAACCCATACGAATTTCAATTCAAAGCTGAAACAGTCAAATAATTAAGTATGTAAGAATAGTTAATGACTTTGATGTTATTTTTATGTAACGAATATGTTTGTATATACCGTTTGTACCACATTAAATTTAATAATAGTTGGTAGGACTTATTCTTTTTACTTTGATGTGTCTCAAACTCTTTTTTTTAGTCTAAAAATCGCAAGTCTAAAAATAAAAATATAAACCATTTAAACTATAAATTATGAGATTTTATTATGTGAAAAAAAAAAACATTTTAGGAATAAATACTTATACTTGTACCCCTGCTTGCAGGTTGAATGCATTGCTATATATTTTCCTAACATCTGAAATTGTAATGATTGTGTATTCTGACAAATAAATTATTGATTGATTGATTGAGACTGGTAAAAAATTATACTGGTAAGAAATTATAAAGACATTCAAAAGTTTAAACCTAAAGAGTACCGAAGACTTGCGGGGTATCTCAGTTAGAATAACAGAGTATATAATTTGCATTATTGCACCATATTAAGTACCATAATTCAATCTTTATGTCGATAGAGGAAACATCTCTGAATTAATGTAACAATCTAAAATCACTCCAATTTTGAAGTCGGAAGCTACATCTGACAATTGCAATTATAGACCTATTTCCATCTTATCTCTTCTGAGTAAAGTAGTCGAAGAAAATATGCTCACACAAATTCTATCCCATTTTAATAAGCATATAAATTGAATAAGAATCAGTTTGGTTTCTCAAAGAGCAGATCCACAACATATGCATGTGTTCAATTGATGTCACACATACACTTGAAGTCTTGACTTTTTGACCTATGTAAAGATGGTTGACCTTATAGACTTCACTTCATATTAATTGTAGCGGTGTCGGTAGTTACTAACGTTCTAATTTACAAAGCTTTTAATTAGATGCTTTATATTCTCTCGTTACCTATATCATGCAAAAAGTTATATAATATATACATTTTTGCATTTGAATGCAACTTAATAATCAAGTTATTCAGGCCTATTCCTCGAGGAAAACAATTTGAATTCCGAACAATGATTTGAATTCAGACAGACGATTGGTCAGTGCCGAGTGACGTTGGACAAAGTGCGCTGTAATTGGTGATTGGCATGTGATAGCTTCCTGATTGCATTTCAAGGAGAATCAGTTGGCTTTTGAATCTTCCAGAACTGTAGCAGCCACATCAATCCAGAAACGATGTCTTACCTACTTATTTACTATTTTCTATATTTTTGACTGTTTTAGTTGAATGAAGTTCGGGGCACCATGCATAAAACATCATCACTAGATTATTTTCTAGAGGTGCCTATACACCCAGGTATTGTCAATTATCAGCGGGCAGAATTAAAATGTAAATATTTTTCATAATTACGCAACATCTATCTAAATCAGGAATCGAACCCTGCCAGATTACAAAGTGCTCTACGCTTCTTGGCCAAAGAGGCATCTTGACGATGTTTTTTGAACTAATCCTTATATTAATTATATTTTCATGAAAAAAAAACGGGCGAGTTAGTAGCAGTTTCTAAGTTTAGGTTTTAATAAAATTCCTGCGGTTCTCTGTTCATTCTGTTTGAGAGTCAAATAGATTTGAACTATTTTTTTCCCAAGCTGGAGTTTAATGGAGCGAATAAATTAAATCAAATGCCTTTGAGGCTTAGTTTACCTAACCAATATAAAAATAACGAATGTTGGATGGGTATGAGCAAAGTTCAGATTATTTTAAATTTGATCGGTTAGCATTTTGCCTCATATTTTTTATGTTGAAAAATCAGACCTTAATGCTGTATAATGTCTAATATTTCAGCTTCCAAACTATCTTTATTCCACAGCAAAAAGATTCTCGCCTGACGGACACACAGAAGGAAAGTACAGCGATAATGTAAGGTCCGTTTTCTTCCTTTTATTTATGAAACCCAAAAAAATCCCCATATGCCACTCTTGCCACTCCCATAGTAGCATATGTGGGATTTCAAATAGCTTGGTACATTATTTTCCCTACTATCTGTATCGTCAGTGTTGCGTCACATCGCTTCGAAAATACTTCATGCAAATAGGGTGTCTATACGGTGCTTAGTTACGAGTACAAGTTGCGCATAGACAAGACATGTTACGCACTTAGTAGCAAGTGAGTTACACAAATGTGTTTTGAGTGAAATTAGCTTGCGTGGTGTTGCCAGAACTGTGAACATGTTGCGTATTTGGTAGCTATTAAATGTTGACGTGAAATCAAATAAATTAATTTTTGTGAAATTAAAAGTAGATTTTTTACGCATTTAGTTTTAATTGTAACGTACACGAAGGTGTTTATAGTAAAATAAGTGCAGGTCTGCAAGTCTCATCATAATTAATAAGGATAGTTGTATAAAAACAATAATAATATTGAACATCATATCTAAAATCTTAAATCCAAGCTAATTGGTTTCATATAAGATGAGAGCTTTGAAGATCAGTGTGAGAAGTTGAGGCTAATTCAAAACTCTGCGAATGCTCTTTTCGTTGATATATACTGTCACACTCGTAGTTCACTTACAGTAAGGCACTATATCGTGGCGAAATCTAACCGATGTTGAGGACCGTATTATATTAACAAAACAAGCTCTCATTTATTATATGTTCTATTCTTTCACATCAACATACCCATGTAGGAATTTTCCGTAATTGTAACGTCATTTTAAGGTCGGCCACTGACGTAATCTACGTCAGGAGTGACGTTAGTGAGCTCAATATATGACGTCAAAATGTCACGGGTACAAGACGTCATATCATGATGTCGAGAATACGTCGTATAGCGACGTAAAGAAAACGTCGTTAAGACGTGTTAGATACGGATGTGACGTCTTGTACGTCAAAGAAACGTAATTGAAAGACGTCTTATTATGGTAATGATATGACGTCATTGTTACAGCTGACATTATACGCCATTTAGACGTCTTAAATAGGTTTGTAACGTCTGACACGTCTATTAGACGTAGACATGAAAGGTCCCAATAACGTCACTGACGTCACCTTCCGGTAGGAAGTAGTTGATCGCGTCCAACATTAAAAAAAACTGTTAAAAATCATTTGATCTCCTAGCATCCGCAGTGGACAATATCGTCCATTTCTATTTTCAGTTCGATTGTTTTATAATTATCTACGATGCGTGAATGAAGTTGTCTTTTTTATAAAATGGTGGAGATCTTTCAGTCTAAAAATAAACGCTCCTCCAATGCACCCATACATGAAAAATAGTATACGTATTTTCGTCGATATCATTGGCCAGTCCGGTGGAGCTATAATAATAATAAAATTATTAAATCAACAAAACCCAGTTGTTAGTAATGACACAATGAAACTATAATTAAAACATACAATTATGTTAGTTACAATAACTATAGATTTGGACAATATATAACAAATACTATTTCCTGCTACCAATATTTTGCAGAATATCCATATGTACCTCATTTGTTTAATACATAGACGATATATATGTATATTATAGACGAGATAGTTATGCAGCCGACAGAGACCTTTATCATCCTTATCCTCCCTAAAACGAATATCATTGTTTTTTCAGTCATCGTGGTATATATGTGATCTGTGCAAACGTGTCCGAGTTCAAAGTAATGGCTGCACGCACACATATGTAAAGGTGCACACATATGTAGTTTAGTGGAGGAGTGTGCATTTTTCGAAAGACTGACTCACCTACAGATCGTTTGATTTCGTCGTTTGTCTTAATTTTAATACGGCAACACTGATTACGGCAAGTGGCACTTGTATATCTTTGTAACTCTATGTTTTATTCTAAAACGGTTGAATCGTTATATTCAGACTAGGGGCTTCGAGCTTCTTAAGGCAAAATAATAGCCCTCGAACACCTCCATTTCCAGCAAAAACATAAAACACTGATCGAGCTCGATCAATTTTAATGTTGTTTATACGAACTTGTGATGGATGACTTATTTGGTTTTCTCGTTTTGAATGCACAAAGTTGCATTTGAAAGTTAGATTTGTGACGATGGGATAAGCATTGGGTGTTGCCAATTGAAATAATAAGTGAGGGCTGTGGAAGATAATAATAGATGATTAGAATGTTTTCTATTTTTATGAGATTGTGTCGAAATAAGTGCGGGGCTCAGCGGACTAACCTCCACCTATAACATCCTACATTTATCACAAGTGACGAATTGCACTGCGTCCATCACATTGTAATTTTACTTGCTCTCAAGGACTGCTGCCGGAACACAGTGCTAGGAGCTTGGCAACAGATTTTATACTTGAGTGTAATTAGCCAGGCGAGCTTTCGCAAGATGTCCTTCCACCAACTTCCGTAAAGCTCAGCCAGTGGTGAAGCTCAGTCAGTAGGCATCAAACCAAAGGCCTGCGGCACGTCAATCTATAGCTATTACGGCTGAGCCATCATCGCGTCAAAATTGAAATTAAAGCAATGATGGGCGAGCGGTAATAGCTATGGGCTGCGGTGCCGCAGGTCCCTGGTTCGATCCCCACCGCCGGCTTGAGCTTCACCGCATGGTGGAAGGATATTTTGCGATTGCCCGCCTGGCTAGCTACCACCCTCAGGTAGAAAATCTGTCGCCAAGCACCTAACGGTGTGTTCCGGCAGTAGTCCTTGAGAGCCAGTGAAATTACAGGCACACAAGAGACTTAACAACTAACCCCCTTACTTATAAAAAATCCGCTAAGTAGTTGCTAATTAATGGATAACTAAACAGTGTTTATCCAATGTTTATATATATATATATATTTAATATTGATAGGTTTGCAATAACGCCTGCTATGCGGATTACATTACAAAATCACAAGTATACGATAGGAATTTTTTTTTTCCCGCACATGACTTATATTTTTCCTATCGTATATTTGTGATTTTGTAATAGTTTAAATATTTCTTACTTATAAACGCTACTGCGCAACTATTTAGCTAAGCAATGGATAATGAGGTCCTATGGTATGGTGGATACGTATTTTAAATTGACAACATTGAACTAAAAGGTATTACGAAAGACCCAAATTGCCAAAAAGCATGTATCTACTGCTAAATACTTAAAAATTAACAGTTAAAAAAAAATCTTTGTAGGTAAGTACTGATTTTTGTACATATGGTTAGGTGTACTGGAGACCTCTGTAGCGAGTATTTATTTTACAATATGGTAAATTCAAAATGCCCTAATATTCTGTGAATTCGATTGGCCAGCAACCTATTCCATAGCATAATTGGAAATGCAGTATAGGGTTACGGGTGTAACCACAGAATACCGTCAAATCCCGCAGGATGGTTGCTGCTGGATCTTTTTCCATCTGAAATAATACCTATGCCCGGTTATGTATACGTTTTTTTCTATGAAGCCAAGATTCTTATCTTAATTATTTTTTTTAATTATTTTTCAGCGATTCTTTAAATCACAGTAATATTATAAAGACCGTAATATGTTCTTGTGTTTTATCTAGTGTGCTAGAGAAAAACTTTTGTATGACCCTGAAACTATGCCCGGTGAATGGCAATAAACTCGCTCCTTATTACATGGGACCAAAACCCTATTCGCAACACGTGGGTGTTTGCACACCTCTGCCTACCACTTCGGGGAATACAGGCGTGATTATATGTATGTATGTAAAATTTATGAGTATGTGTTTTTGTCTTCTATTCACGTTTTAACGGCTTGAGTGTTCGGATGAAACAACGGAATAGTTAGTTTAGGTTCTCCATACTTTTCATCATCATTGTCTACGCGGGTGAAACCGCGTGGCGCGGCTAGTTAATAAGAAAATTACAATGAGTTCGATCACCGGATCGGATTAGATATTGGGTTTTTCTGAGAAAGCGATTTTCAGTAACAGTCCGGTGTCTAATTTGGACCAACAAATGTTATAAATGCGCGCCCTATTAAATGGACCCTTAATACAATTATGGAATATTTAGATAATAAGATAGGAGCTATAGCTCCTAAACTATACAATTATTAGGGAGATATATCCCTCTAATGTAGGGTCAGTATATATCTCAGCTATATGAATACAAAAGACTGAGCAACAAAATATTTAAAATATTCGCTAACAACGCATAGAACAACACAAAAACAAAAATGTATAAAGTGTTGGTTTGATTTGATAATTGACAACCAACTTTATTAGTTACAGGTATAGTACACTGAGAAAAACGACTTAAAGGCTTAAATCAAATTTGACCTTTTACCGTTGAATTGTAACTACGTAAGATGAATTCACAACTGTAAAGATGATTTTCATCAATCAATAAAAATGTACCATGATTTATAATAAACACAACCGTCAAAAACGCCTTCCGTAAAGTATTTTCGTATTATATATATATTCCGTAAAGTATTGACCATAAAATATACCTTACTTTTTCGGCGGTTTATATACGGTGATTATCACTATAACGTACGACTTAATCAGCCTCATCGAAAAGTCAATATTTAAGAAAGACCACATACACCTTAAATGAAGACGAAAAGAAACATTCGCCTTCACTGACCTCGTTTTACGCCTTCTAGTTTGAAGGCGTTTTTGTACGTATTTACGTTTGGTCGGTTTTTTGCCTTATACCATATAAATTGGCCGTCATTAGGGCGCTTTTGACTTTAGATTTTTCTCAGTGTATACTCGCTACCTTTCGGGCCATAATCGTGACATTAAGATTGTATGGAGAACTGTTTTGCACCCAATGTTCAGCAACATCCTACTCACATCAACGTGAATAGTGAATATAGAAAAACCTACACGTTGAGCGCATTATTTCCCAAGTTGCTTTTAATACATCTAATAGGAAAATACGAGTATCGCACAGTTCTTATATTCTTATATTCAGGAACTGTACCTGCGGTATACTCTTCAATAAGATCACGAAAAGTAGGTAGGTACGCATAATATTTATTTCATCATCCAATGTATGTTTCTACTTGATATATTTTTTACGATTTATCAAAAGAGTATGTTTGTTTATAGTTTTGTGTACCTACTCAACAATAACCTCGTTAGTAACTAAATCAGCTGATCAGAAATATGGGCGCCATCTTGTTACTTAAAACTTTAAACATGGGTGGGATTTTTAAAGGTGTTTAAATTGACAGCTGATTTAAGCAGTACTTAGGTACTCGTAAAAGTTATGTAGCGTTAGCGGCTAAGTAATGCTTAAAATATAAGTAGCGTTTATAAGTAAGACTGCAAGTCTTAAAGTGACGGGCTGCCCCCTAGAATATTTATTTTATTTTTAGTATTTGTGGTTATATAGTAGGTGTTGTTATAGCGGCAATAGAAATACATCATCTGGGAAAATTTCACATGTCTAGCTATCACCGTTCTTGAGATACAGCCTGGTGACAGACGGACGGACGGATAGCGAAGTCTCAGTAGTAGGGTTATTACTCAATAGTAGTAGTCGCGTTTTTACCCTTTGGTTACGGAACCCTAAAAAAGGAAGAAGTATATGTAATTAAGTAATGCAATTTTGTTTGCCGAGATACAAGCTAGCATGCTATTCTGTTCACATTTCGCGTCCACCAAATTAGTTGATACCCTGAAATCCGGTAGCATCGGTTCTCCCTTAGACATCACGTCTTTACTGAATAATTAAACACTCACTTTGTTAAATCAAAACTGGATTAAAACAAGCAAATTAGACATAATGCGCTATCTGATGCTTAACGAATAGGGTCACAGAATAGCAGTTTAATAATGCAATTCATTACCTAAGGGTTGCGACCCTGGTTCACTAAATACAGCCTTATTGTGTTTCCTTTGAGTCTGTTTTTGATTGAGGATGATTCGAATAAGTCCCATGATAGATGACTTGTCTTTTGCCATGTGATACGATGGCTTAATTTGATTGTAACGTTTGAAATTTTAGCTGCTTATGATATTTGGATATCATGTTTGATTTGGTTGTAGATAGAAGGTACTTTTGTATTTTTTTGATATAATTAACGATCAAGCTGCAACAAAATCACAACGATAAAACAAATTGTATCAAGCGTGATTCGAACCCTCGCGCTACGAATGATTCATCGAGCCAGTACACGTTTTGTTTTATCACTGATAGGCAAGCCTTAGAACATTATCTTACTTAATAGTAAGTGATGATGCAATCAAAAATGTTGTGAAGCTAATCTACAATATAGGTTATTACTGGCTCTCAGTAAAAGACATTGCCTACTCCGAGCCAAGAACGCCCGGCAACTCTGGACCGCGCCGCGCTCCCTTTAAATAGAGTTTTGAATATTTACATCGACCTAAGAAATAAATAATATGAAATAATAAATTACAGACAAGGGAATTTGAACATCAGGAGGCCCTCGTGCTTATCCGTCAAATAATTTTTTGAAGCAATGATGGCCGAGCGGTAATAGCTATGGACTGCCGCGCCGCAGTATCCTGGTTCGATCCCCACCGCCGGCTTGAGCTTCACCGCATGGTGGAAGGGCATTTTGCGATTGCCCGCCTGGCTAGCTACCACCCTCAAGTAGAAAGTCTGTCGCCAAGCACCTAACAATGTGTTCCGGCAGTAGTCCTTGAGAGCCAGTGAAATTACAGGCACAATGAGACTTAACAACTGTGTCTCAATGTGACGGGCGCAGTGCAATTCGTGACTTGTGATGAAATGCATCTGTTATAGGCAGAGGTTAGTCCACTTAACATCAGGTGGGCCTTGAGCTTGTTCCGCCACAATAACATAAAAAAAAATAAAAAATAACGTACACAATCAATAAAAAAAAAATTGCATGCACTAGCAGAAGTAAACCCTAATAGGTTGTTAGCATTTTTCCAATAACCCTGGAAATATTGAGTTACCAAAACTTACAAAATTACTATGATAAGATTTTTTTTCGTCCTTGTAGGTCATATTTGATTCCTTTTGTTGTATTTTTGTAAGATATTGTTCAAAGATTTATCATTGGTTTTATTTCACAAAATTACAAATATACGATGGGATAAATTTTAAATCATGTGCGGGATAAAAAAAAACCTATCGTATATTTGTAATTTTGTAATCTTATCCGCATAGCAGGCGTTATTGCAAACATAACAATATTAAAATTGGTTTTATTACCTATCCAAATAAGTATAAACATGGGACGTAAAATAACACTTTGATAACTCTGATAACTGTTTTCCAGATATTTTGTTACTTGTAGGTAAATTGCAGTAGACTTGCCACCAATAATAAAATATGTGATAAAATGTGCGGATTTACACCTACCCATCAGCTACATAGTATTTTTCTGAACAAAGAAAAAAACATTACTAATCCAATAGCACCTGTTAAAGCTGCAATGAAAACGTAATCATCTGACATTCCAACCCCTGCAATGTCATACATTTGTCAAAACAAACGTTGGGGGAGCTTAACCCTTGTATATCAATTAATCGGCTCAATTTATGAATTATTGCGATGAAACAGCCCTTATGTGTAATGTGGAATTTATTATTAGGTGGGGACTGGGGAATATCTGATGGAATCCTGTGTCTGACTTTTCGGTCTGTGTCAACGGATCGCGCGATCATTACGTGGATTCAAAGTATTTTGAAATAAAAGTTCTTAGCAAAAAATGGAAAACTGACTTCAACACTCAAATGTGTGCAATAACTTGTTGAATTTGGTACCATGATGGTTGAAAAGCACCTATTATCACAATATTGCGCGCATGGTACAGACTTTGAAAAGTTATTTCATTCATTTTAGTGTGGAAGTCGTTTCCATTTTTTGGTAGAAAATTTTATTCACTCTTTTAGTGACCCTGGCTACTTATGGGATTCATTGTTATTCACTGTTAATAGCTATATCATCAAGAAAGGAAAATACTTTTCAGTTATTAAGCTCAAAAACAGCTTGAATGATTTTGATGAAATTTAAATGGGACCACACGGCAAGAGTCAAATAAAAAAAAGAATCACCAAAATCGGTTCATGCAGTCAAAAGTTCTGAGGTATCCAACATAAAACAACAGACGAATTGAGTACCTCCTCCTTTTTTACAGTCGGTGAAAACGTTATTTATCTTTAAATGATAAATTGCAGTGCGTTGGGGTAAAAGCAATTGTGTAGTAAGACCATGGAAAGTTTTGGCAAATTTGCAAAATCCGGCAAGCTCAAGGCAAGATTCGACTTCCAAATTCAGTCATGTAATACGCACTATTATAAAAACTAGGTAGTTTTGTATCTTACTATGGATAGTTCTACTAGTAATCTAGACTTGCACTAGATTGCGTACTATTACTTTGAGAGCTTCTTCCCAGTGGGGTGCCGGGCTAGAATGGTACCCCATTGCTACCTGTGGGAGTCGTAAGAGGCGACTAAAGGTAAAATACTGGAATGTGGGCAGCGTTGCCTTCTGAGGATCTGATATCATAAACTGCGATCGCCAAGACGCCTGCCAAGCGTGGGGATTATGGCAAACCCCTCCTAAATAGAAGAGGCTGTATTCACCAGTGGACAATCCGGCTGATACAGTACTTTGAGAGCAATATCTATAGATCTATTTTCAAAGTAATAGAATGCAATTATTTTTTTAAGTTCCCTTGCTCTTTTACTTGGGCAATTTTTTAGAATGCTCATAAAAAATATTTTTTTACTCTGCACACGTACAGAGTAGAAATCGTTAAGTTAACAAAAACTAACGATATTTAGATCAAAACTATGTGTAAACTTTACTTTAGTTTTTAACAAAGATTATTTATTTTGTAGTTACAAGGACGTTAACGTACGTTAATTTTTTAAATGTTCTTGATACTATAAAATTGCAAATTTTACGCTAAATCACGCTTGTGACTAGAATATCTTAGTTCTTGCATGTATGTGTATAAAATATAAAAATTATTTTCAACCTTTGAATGGAGAGGAAATAGAGGAGTAATAAGACGGGGGTGCATTAAATTAATTAATATTAACAGTCAGTACTTTATCAAGACGGATAAGTTAGGTCACATTTTCGATTTAAGTTACTAGTTTTGTGTGAATAAACCTACTATCGTTTTTCACCAATCTCTATTCCACTATTGCTGCCTCTCTTTCAAACCTACGCAGTCCGATAGTGATAGAATTTCAGAATTTATCAATGGCCAGACTACCTTGAAAATTGTAGGTGTATTGTACTTTACCACCAAAATAAAGTAAATGCCACATCCTAATACGAGTAACTATTCGAAAATTTGTCCGGTATTACCCCAACGCAACCAAGATTCAGGACATTACAATAAATAAGTATAATGTAATGCCTTGAATCTTAAACCGGGAACTATACGCCTGACAGCTATATATGCATCATTCAAATGGAACTTTAGCCGTGTTTTAATAAACTGATCAACCTGTCCATTTTGATAAACGGCTTCCACAATAACAGAATTCATTAAAATCTATGCAATAAATAATAATATGTGGTGTTACTATATTTGTACGCTAAATACAGGGTGCGTTTATATTTGCATACAAATAGTTGACGGATATAAATCATGTGAGACAGTAATCTGCGGCCATTTTGATGTACGCCAGCGCCATCTGTGTCAACTGAATGAGTTATTATGGTTTTAGGGTTGGTACTTACGTAAAATGTTCCAAAGAAGAATGTTTGATGATTTTAATGTCATATTAAAAAAAAAATGCAATTGTAATATTGACTATGGTTTTTTTATAATGATACAATTGTCCACTTATACTCTCAAAAAGCTATTTCAAAGGTAAAGTCAAAATTATTTTATCCAAGTTTGGCGTACATGACGGTCTTATGAATGTTAAAAACTTTTCCTTTGGTAGGTATTTTATTTTATTTTTATAGCTTATTAGCTGAGAGGCTAGCCTTTGACCACCATCTCACCTGATGGTAAGATGATGTGGAAGAGTGATGTGGTCGAAGATGTTGTTCAGGCTAGCCTAGAATTACTGGCTCTCAAGGACAGCTGCCGGAACACACCGTTAGGTGTTTGGAGACAGATTTTCTACTTGAGAGTGGTAGCTAGCCAGGCGGGCATTCAAAAAATGCCCTACCACCATGCTGTAACGGCTATACCATCGTAGGACAACAACCGGGACCGACGCGCGACGGCCGTTCGAAACACTTAGTAGTAATATCACTAGCGGTCACCCATCCAACTCCTGACCGCGACGGACGTTACTTAACTTAGATGATCGATTACGAACGGCTAAGAAAACTTCGCTACCAGTGATTCGAAAATCTCATATCATAGTGGTTTAGTATTCAATAAAAAACAAAATATCTCAAAAGTATAGTCAAATTATTGATGGTATTTATTCCCTGCGACACAACTTATTCTAGATTTACCAGACGCTAAATGATGTGTGCCTCGTATTAGAAGGTACTAACTATATAATTTAAGTCAAACTTTGGAAGACGATAAATGATGAATGAAATAGTCATTATCAAAAAATACTGTTGACTACAGTTCTTACACCTTTATAAAAACTTGAGGATAAGTGTACTATATAAAAACGACATAAATATTTATAATTCTGTGCTAACCCTAAAACCTCCAACATACATGAGCTATTCGACAACCCCTACAAGATTAACCCTTCCGGGGTTATAAGACGTGAGGTCATAATATGACCTCACTAACATTGTTATTTATTGTTTTTCGACACGGTCCAGAGATGGCGTTGTTCCATCTAGATTTATGTTTGAAGTAATTTATGAGAAAATAATAGGCATACGGTTACGAGAGGGTTAAGTCTGTAGTTAAACTTCAAGCATACTAAAAGTTCATCGACATCGTAACAATTTAAACCTTATGTAAGAATTGAAAATAGCAATTTATCTATATCTAAAAATATGGTTTATAAAGAAAACTGTCAATTACGTTTAGTCGTAGACATTAACTTCATTGCAATGAATACCTAACATAACAATATTAAATTACAAACCAATTTAAACTCTGAAAGTTTTGGTGTTATATATGGCGACCCTGTATTTTATTTTAAATGCTGATCCTGTAACTGTTACATGCTCGCCAATTTCCTCTGATGGTAAGTGAAGATGTGGTCAAACAAAGGCTTACCCTACTATGGCAACTGGCCCTCAAAGACATCTACCGAGATATACTATATTAGCTTCCAATGTAGCTTGTCAAGCGGGCATTAGCAAAATGTGGTGAAACTTAAGCCTTTGGCTGGATTTGAACCCTGAAACTTCTGCGCAGCAATCTATAGCCATTGCCACTGCCATTGATATGAAATTTAATTATTCTTTGTACTTGGAAAATACTGCACTGTACTAGATCAGTAATTCTAGGTATAGCCTGTTAATAGCACCTATCACATCATCACTTACTATCAGGTGAGATTGTGGTCAAAGGCAAACCAATCTGCAATAAAACAAAATAAAACACGCTGCACTGCGTTTTGCCTTCTTTGCGCTAGGTGTGTCGACAAAATCCCTCCAGCCGTTTGGCAACTTAGTTTCGCTGCAAAGAAAGACAAATTGTTCTTGCTATCTAACCAGTTCCCAAAGAATAAGATACAGTTTCAAAAAAAAACCATCTCCACTTCTCTACCATAATTGTCAATCAAACGGAATAAAATTTACTTTTTAAACCTAACACATTTCTTCTTGAACTCTGCATTACCTGTGACCGCCTACATTCATGCTCAACACTCTTACTAAATGAATGACACTGAAAGAAAGGAAACATACCAATCAACACGTAAATTACTTATTGTTTTACCGACGACAGTTCCCAGCCATCACAATTAAACTATTTCCAAGCAACAAAAATATTATCTTCTGGCATTATTATTATGGAATATTTTCTTAATGAAGAGACATCACTGTGGAGGTAACAGCCACAAGTAACAGCACTGCGAGGATACAAGGCGCCTGAGGCAAACCGTGAGGATATATTCTTTTAATTACCATTTTCTACCGTGCTACACAAATAGCGAAAATGATTAGACAACGTGTACCGCTAGCAGAAAAATTGGGCCTGATACATTACAGACAAATATTTATTTGTGGGGCTGTGGATGTAATTAGATGCAGCACACACACTGTAGATTATTTTGGGCAAGTTTTATATTCCTATTTGTCACCAGTACTTATACATATTTAACGTAATTTACTAAGCTTGTACGTAATAATATAAGATTTATGATAAAAACTGATTAGTACTTAGTGTTCATTTTTTACTAACAATGGTAACTTCTTGCCTTGTCCAAAACGTGATTGGATGTTTGCATTTTTTTAAAAGTATATTTACTGATATATTTCAAGTATCGTTTTTTAAACGAGCTAGGTTTGTGGCGTTTAGTGACTGCTCATGTCCATAACATGCAACCTTTTCAGATATAGTACCTAAATGTTCTGTACGTGATTTCGTGTTACCCAAAATTTTTAATGTGATATCGCACATGATTGTAATTTTATAGGCTAACTTACTACCATATAACTAATGACTAATCTAATCCAAACAAAGGTCGTATCCATGTAATTAGCTGCTTATATAAAGCGAAAAAATGAACACATACAAATATTTTTTTCGTAAGTTTGTTCACAAAATTGATTTTCTAAATAATCTGCCCAATATATTATTTTGTCTTAAAATGTAGTCTTTAGAACTAAATTTAAAGCCTTTCAACTCGGTAACTCACCAAGCTAAAATCACTAAAGGGGTCGCCTTAACAACATTACAATAATGAGTTCTTAAGTACTTTGGTGGAACCATAGACAGAATATTTTACACAAAATAATTGTGGCAATAAAGGAAGTTTACTGCTAAAAGCGAGAGATGACGGTTTTGTCAAGTTTTCTAGAGTTTGTAAGTTAAGAAAATGTGTTCTAACAAGTAAAATTAAAATAATGACAAAGTAATCATTGAATTTCTATTAAGGTTTCTAGATTGCTGAAAGCCGTGGTAACACTGCTTTTATTGGTTTCAGTCCTTGGCTTTCTTCATTGCGGCATAGGATTGCGGCATGAGTGGTATCTCTTATCTGATGACTGGTGGGTGACCGTCCCCTCGTGATGTCTTTCCCTCAGTTATGACAGCTATAACTAGTTAACCAGTTTTCTAGAATTTTATCACTTCTCCAGATTATGTATCCAAAATACGTAAGAATGCGGTGATGATATCGTGTGGACCTTAAGTAGAGCCTGAATTTTAGTTGCGTGAGAATTTATTCATTCCGCTGCTCTGCAGTCCTGAGGATTTTTAACAATGATGTCTTATCAAGAATATTGTTGTTCAAGGTAACTTAGCATATAGATTGTTTGTTTTTAAACAATTTCTTGGCATTTTTGAGATGCTGCTCAAAGTTTTATAATTAATTTAATAAAAGCCTTAATCCCTGCGCACAGATCTATTTTCGCTTAAAATTTTAGGCCTCCCATTTTTACCATCAACATATTTGAATGTATATAAATCCAAAATTATTATTATTTATTATTGCTTTTACTATGTTGATATTATTTGGAAAGTTCTTTTGCAATTTTATTTAATTTTTTTCTATTTTGACTGAGCCTATTCAAGTACTGAGGCACCCTACAAACTTCATGCTGATGCATATATGATTGTTATTAGTATAATATATGTAGGTATTTGTTTCATGAAAAAGGTAGACCTTACGTTATCATTTTAATTTGTGGCATTACCTTCTGGAACCATCCACCACCAACTTCGAGCTACCGTTTGGAAGCTTATACTGACTCTATTTAAGTTATATTAGAAATTTGTCTACTTATGTCATAATGTTAATTACGTAAATACCGAATGAAAAGCTTGCTTACAAATAATATCTATACATGTTGTGTAGTTTTAGTGGCAGTAATATTACTAATTTTACTAAATTACAGAAACTAATACTAATAAACATTAAAAAAAAATCGGGAATGGATCCATTTTCGATCGTGCGCTCGAAGAGTCAAAACCTCCTGAGGATACTTCGTGTAAAAGCGAAACTCATCGAAATTTCTTTTGGTATGACTGCGTGGCGTTTGTAAAGTCACGTAGGCTTAACAAGAAAAGTAGGCGGAACATATATTTTATATAATATAAGTGTTTTATTAAAATATTTGTTATTATTTTAAGTTTGTAGCTTTTTCAATAAAATTATCCACCGTGAAAAAAGCAGATAAAGCATCATTTATGTTGCTGTCGGTACATCATAATGTTGCATTGCGCCAGCGCATCTCAGGTAGTCTGATTTAGTGCTGCCTTAATGAAACCTGTTATGTAACTCGTATTATTTATTATTTAGTCTAGAACAAGTATCCGATAGCTTCTGTCTTGGATAATGTTATAGCTCTGGCAGTCGTTGTACTTGTTTAATGTCCACAGTCGTTATGTTGTTTTAACTACGAAAAGAGTTCAATTTTGTCATCAATGCGACTTACATTCGGTTAAGTGCATGGTGGTAGGGCATTTTTCGAATGCCCGCCTGGCTAGCTACCACCCTCAAGTAGAAAATCTGTCGCCAAGCACCTAACGGTGTGTTCCGGCAGCTTTCCTTGAGAGCCAGTACTTCAAGTTTAGCCTGAACAACATCTTCGACCACATCATCACTTACCATCAGGTGAGATAGTGGTCAAAGGCTAACCTATCAGGAATTAAAAAAAAAAAAAGTTTTTAGAGTATTTATTGTAAATATAACTAGCAAGGGAAGGAAACTCGAAACGTATATGCCTGGGGAGGTATCACAGCCTTGTCTTTATTTCATTCATTCAGTCGCTAAGCAGCGAAATTGTTTGTGTTGTGTTTGTGTTCAACTACGCACCTGAAAAGCTTTATTTCTTTCTTTTTTTTTGTTTTTTTTTTATGTTATTGTGACGGGACAAGCTCGAGGCCCACCTGATATTAAGCGGACTAACCTCTGCCTATAACAGATGCATTTCGTCACAAGTCACGAATTGCACTGCGCCCGTCACCTTGAGACATAGGTGTTAAGTCTCATGTGCCTGAAATTTCACTGGCTCTCAAGGACTGCTGCCAGAACACACCGTTAGGTGCTTGGCGACAGATTTTCTACTTGAGGGTGGTCGCTAGCCAGGCGGGCATTCGCAAAATGCCCTTCCACCATGCGGTGAAGCTCAAGCTCTGGGCGGGATTCGAACCATGGACCTGCTGCGCGGCAGTCCATAGCCAATGCCACTGAGCAATCACTGCTTCCAATTTCATCAGATCACCACGTTCTAAGATCTTACGCTGCCATGTAATGTATTGGGACACTTACATATTCAGTTTTCAAATTGCACCGCAAACAATCAACTTTGCTAGGGTCGTGTTTGATAGGACTTTATACAAAACTTAGAAGTGGTTGAATTGAACAAAATAGTGCTAAGCGGGATGCCAACGCGGGCGTCCCGAGCTCTCCTTGGAAAATACCACCGAGCGTTGTTGAAACTATATTAGTCGGAGCTATCTAAAGTGTGATAGCGAATAAATATTCACGTGAGTTATCCAGTATTATTTACTAAAATGAGTGAAAACCACGGTAGTTTAAGAAGTTTAAGTAATTATTGATTGAGTTATTTTAAAGTAATGCATTAAACAGTTTTTGAACGACTTATCAATACAATTTAATTGGTACTTGTGATACAACACAAGAAACATATTAATTTAAAAGAAATCACTTCTGTTATTGAATAAAATTCGCTTACGCTATTTAAATATTGCGTAGTACTGTTTCGCTCACTCGCATCCGTCTTACGCCCTTAGGCTGACATTTTTCAAAGACCACTTTGTCCTAATGCTTAATGGACAAAAACAAACTAGTTGGGTACAATGTATGTGTTTGCATAACAACTCAATAAAATTAAAAATAGTTTTTTTATAACGCAGATTATTATTTGATTCAAAATTAATGTTATAATGTTGCTATAATGTAATCATGAACAACACGTCTTGAAAATGTAGATCAACCTCGAATATAAAGTAGGAAACAGTCTAACAACACAAAAAGTCCACAAAAACATTTCAAATACACCTTGTTGAAGTAATAACCGACATATTTAAATAATCAGAAGTAAATCTAAGCGACATCTTAATTATGTTATCGAAGAAAAAATGTGTTTCCTATGAACATTTTGTCGGCTAAGTTTCAACAGAAGTCATTAAAAACACGTATCTAAATATCTTAAGAAATCTATCGTATGTAGAGGTAATGTCCGTAATTAATTTTGTCCTAAAAATAACAAAAAATTTAAGGCATTCGCAAGTTCGGTCGGTTGAGTAGTTGACGGTATTCGTATAGAGATATTAGTACCCCTACTGTAAATAAAGATACAATAATAAAAGTACTATTATTTATTATTTAAAGTATATTTATTATTATTTTTCCTCCACTCTAGATGTGGATTGCATACGCAAGAAGGTCCCTAATAGACCGTTTTCGACGAAATTTAGAAGCGCTGGTAGCGAAGTTTGATTAGCTGTTCTTAACCGATTAAGCAACGTCCGCCGCGATCATGAGTTCGATGGGTGACCGCTAGTGACATTACTGAGAGCATCCGTGCTTCGGAAGGCACGTTTGTTGTCTTAGGATGGCAGTCGTTATAGCATGGTGGTAGGGCATTTTGCGAATGCCCGCCTGGCTAGCTACCACCCTCAAGTAGAAAATCTGTCGACAAGCACCTAACAGTGTGTTCCGGCAGCTGTCCTTGAGAGCCAGTAATTCCAAGTTAGCCTGAACAACCTCTTCGACCACATCATCACTTACCATCAGGTGAGATAGTGGTCAAAGGCTACCTGTGAGGGATAAATAAAACCGTATTGACGGTCACTGATGATGTCATTCGCTTCATGGTATGCCAAGAGCCTGTTGTTTAGTACACTTTCCATACTCTTACAAGGTATGGAAGTTAATTTATTATATAACCACTAATAATTTAGCACTATATCAAACAAAACACTCTTTATCGAGAATCTTTCCTGGGAAATAAACAAATTTTGGGTATATATATATATATACACCTTGCAGCGGATGTATTTAATAGACAATAAAAAGGTAAGATCGCCTCGTTAAGGAGCGGGGAAAGTGTGGTTTTGGCAACTCACCCCGGATTCGAGCCCTGGGTCAGACAGTTATCATGATTTTCTATTAAAGAAACACTCAGCAGTACTGAAACTTGAAACTGTGTCCGGTGGATTGAATTTTCGGAGAATACAGGCAAGGTTATAAGTTAAAAATAAAGTTGGATAAGTTTTTGATTATTGTAGCACCCGATGACAAGCTATTAAATCAAATGTATAAATTACAAATCTCACTTTTAATAATATACAATCATTTATATCAAAAGGTTAGAACCATAGCTATATGCAAATCACTATATCTATCTATGGCTTTGGATGTAGAAAGAATAAATAACCCGTTGGTCGAATGCCGAAAAGATCGCTCTGGAATCGCGAGGTCCTGTGTCAATTCCGTTCATTGTTTTCTGGAAAATTCTAGTTAGAAATCGGCTCGCGATCTTACAATCATTTATAGTAAAAAGTTAGAGCTATATGTAAAGCTATATGTGTATTTATCTATGGCTTTGTATATAGAAAGAATAAATTTCCCGTTGGTCGAATGCCGAAAAGATCGCTCTGGAATCGCAAGGTCCTGTGTCAATTCCATTCATTGTTTTCTGGCAAATTCTAGTTAGCAATCGGCTCGCGATTTTACAATCATTTATAGCAAAAAGTTAGAGCTATATGTAAAGCTATATGTATATATATCTATGGCTTTGTATATAGAAAGAATAAATTTCCCGTTGGTCGAATGCCAAAAGGTCGCTCTGGAATCGCGAGGTCCTGTGTCAATTCCATTCATTGTTTTCTGGCAAATTCTAGTTAGCAATCGGCTCGCGATTTTACAATCATTTATAGCAAAAAGTTAGAGCTATATGTAAAGCTATATGTATATATATCTATGGCTTTGTATATAGAAAGAATAAATTTCCCGTTGGTCGAATGCCGAAAAGATCGCTCTGGAATCGCGAGGTCCTGTGTCAATTCCATTCATTGTTTTCTGGCAAATTCTAGTTAGCAATCGGCTCGCGATTTTACAATCATTTATAGCAAAAAGTTAGAGCTATATGTAAAGCTATATGTATATATATCTATGGCTTTGTATATAGAAAGAATAAATTTCCCGTTGGTCGAATGCCGAAAAGATCGCTCTGGAATCGCGAGGTCCTGTGTCAATTCCGTTCATTGTTTTCTGGAAAATTCTAGTTAGAAATCGGCTCGCGATCTTACAATCATTTATAGTAAAAAGTTAGAGCTATATGTAAAGCTATATGTGTATTTATCTATGGCTTTGTATATAGAAAGAATAAATTTCCCGTTGGTCGAATGCCGAAAAGATCGCTCTGGAATCGCGAGGTCCTGTGTCAATTCCATTCATTGTTTTCTGGAAAATTCTATTTAGCAATCGGCCTTATTACGTAGGATCAAATTATGCTTGGGGAAACGTAGATGCTTAAGCTTCCGTAAATAGTGTTGCATCAGCTCCGTATGCTTCCAACATTACATTGTTTTCGGTCAAACCGTCCTGCGTAATGATCATTTTTTCATCAGATCTCATCTTGACATCGGTGTTTATTTATCAAACCGTCCACCGCACTTCTCCACGTTTATTAACCGGCCAATTTAATAATGAAACGATTATTCAAAGGCTTTATCTTGTCGGCATCACACCCGAGGCGCTGTTTACTGTTACGCATCGGAATATAAAGGGCTTGTCAAAATTCTTTCTTTATCGGTTGGAACTGAAGGTATGGAAATTGGGTTAAAGTTATGCCGAATCACATTTCCAAAGCATTTTATATTTTTCTTTTGAATCCAAAACATCAGCCTGTACGAAGTTATAATTCTAAAACTGCAAGCAAGTAGGAACCGAATGACTGTCATTTTTCAACCACACAAGACTATAATTTTTCCTCTCGTAAATTTGTAATTTTGTGAGGAACAGAGTATTGATGAAATCTCAATCGGACTTCTGAGATCGAGTGGGGAAATCTGTTATTATTTGCTTTATAAAACACAACTTAAAGTTTTTTTGTTGTTATTATTCTAGTGTCAAATTATTCTTTAAATTATGATTTTGTTAGCTTAATTTAGCAGGTGTTGATGCATATATGATAATAGATTATATATTACAGATAAGATGATATATTATCTACTTGAGGGTGGTAGCTAGCCAGGTTTTCCAGGATATCCAGGATCCCCGGGTGGCTTAACGTGCCCTCCGAAGCAGGGAAGCGCTCAGTAGTAATGTCACTAGCGACCGCTAGTAACCATCCAACTCATGACCGCGGCGGACGTTGCTTAACATTGCTGATCGGTTAAGAACAGCTAAGCAAACTTCGCCACGAGCGCTTCCAAATCTTTGATACGAGCGATCTTTGTATATTTTGACGATGGTGTGATTTAACCTTCATACAATCCAACTCATTGCCCGTGGGGTGCTGGGTAAGGTACTAAGCTAGAATGTCACTTTCTCACCTACCCGTGGGTTTTGTAAGAGGTGACTATTGGTAACACACTAGAAGGTGATCCACAAGACGCTTGCCAAGCGTGGAAACTGTGGCAAACCCCAAAATGGTGGGGGCTGTCTTTAGTAGTGGACAATTCGGCTAATACAGTACAGTACAATCTAACTTTTACACTTTTATGTATATCTTGGGAGTCATCAACAACCGTCTCGATTGAAAGTGATCTGATTTTCTGCCTCTCTAACATACCGGTTCACAAAAAATCAGCATCAATAACAACATTCATACGCTCTGTCACATTATACGGAATAGTAAGTACTATAATATTGTGTCTGGAGTTCCGAGTGTGGACTATGAAAAGGCCTATTTGATCCTACAAAGCTGTCAACGATTATTTTCTTTAGATAAAGAGGTCATATATTAGGTCCTTACATATGAAATTGGCGTTTTTCGTACTGGCCACTTTAATCACGAATTTCTCCTCTTTGGTAAGGAATTCCAAATTCAAATTTGTACAGCTATAGACTCATGTATTTGTGCTTCGATGATCGTCATTCATTTGTTTTTTTTCTTCTGTTTTTTTCTGTTTGCGTCACTCATTTTACAAAATGGAAAACCTTAAATATCGCATTATTTACGAGTACGAGTTCCGCCGTGGCACTAGTGCTGCGGAAACAACTTGAAGGGTGAATGATGTGTATGGCGGTCGTGTTGCAAAAGAAAACACAGTTCGTTTTTGGTTCCAACGTTTTCGTTCTGGAAATTTCGACCTGCAGAACAAGCCCCGTGGACGGCCTGAGACTCAAGTTGATAATGAAGAGTTGAAGGCTATTGTGGAAGCGGATCCATCGCAAACCACGTCCGAGTTAGCTGCAGGCTGCAATGTTAGTGATAAAACTGTTTTAATTCACTTGAAGCAAATTGGGAAGATTAAAAAGCTTGAAAGGTGGGTACCTCACGAATTGACTGAAACAAACCGGCAAACGCGCGTCGACTGCTGCGTTACATTACTAAACCGGCACAATAATGAAGGTATTTTAAACCGAATCATTACCTGTGATGAAAAATGGGTTCTTTACGATAATCGGAAGAGCTCAGCGCAATGGTTAGATCCTGGCCAGCCAGCCAAATCCTGCCCCAAGCGAAAATTAACCCCAAAAAAGTTACTTGTAAGCGTTTGGTGGACTAGTGCCGGTATTGTTCATTACAGTTTTTTCAAATCTGGCCAGACTATTACGGCTGATGTCTATTGTCAGAAATTGCAAACCATGATGGAAAAGCTAGCGGCTAAACAACCTAGGCTGGTCAATCGCTCCACGCCACTGCTGCTTCACGACAACGCTAGACCACACACTGCGCTACAGACGGCTACTAAATTAGAAGAGCTTCAATTGGAAAGTCTAAGACATCCTCCGTACTCCCCGGACCTTGCTCCAACAGATTACCATTTTTTTCGAAATTTGGATAACTTCTTGCAAGGGAAAAAATTCAACTCCGATGGGGCAGTCCAAATCGCCTTCAAAGATTTTATTGATTCCCGTCCGACTGGTTTTTTTAGTAAAGGGATCAATGAACTACCTATGAGATGGCAAAAGTGCATAGAAAATAATGGTTCATACTTTGATTAATTAAATATATTATATTAAAAAATATTCGACTTTTTGTTCCTCCCATACAAAACGCCAATTTCATATGTAAGGACCTAATATATAATCTAACTCGGATGAGCAGAGTACAGGAAATCATGCGATGTCTTTTCTCATTATACATGAACTTGTAAATAAAAGTGAGTAATTCCTCACTGCAATAAATCACTGAAGAACCAAATTACCGACATAGCTTTCAGATTCTGCAAGTTGAAGTTGCATAAGTGTTCGAGTGTCTACCAAATCAAACCGCAACGCTTAGAGACTAGTAGTATAAAGAAGAAAAGGTTATTGAAATTGCATAATTGGTAGCAAATTATACTGCTGACTGTAATTTTACCGACACCCATAGCCTTCAAACCGGATGTAATGTGGATAAGTTTGTTGCCAAGCACCTAACAGTGTGTTCCGGCAGCAGTCCTTGAAAGCCTGAAAAATCACAGGCCAATAAGACCTAACAACTGTACGTCTCAGTGTGACGGGCACAGTGCAATTCGTAGTTGACGAAATGCATCTGTTATAGGCAGAGGTTAGTCCATTTAACATCAGGTAGGCCTCGGGCTTGTTCCGCCACAATGACATAAAAAAATGTGAATATTACTGCTTCACGGAAGAATTAGATATGGTGGCAATACTTCTCCGGATGAACTCGCACAAAGAGTTCATCTGCTACTATATCATAACATAATATTAGTAATTTATATAAAATAACAAGTTTCCATTGACTGCATTAATTCTCGGGCAAAAACAAGTATGTTAACTATTCCTTGTGCAACAGATCTCGTAAGCTAGGAAATAAGAGAGAGGCACAAAGACACGCCAAATTGAGCAGATAACAAAAACTAGACTAGATCTGACCACCGGCGTACCTTATTCAAAACGAGTTGAGAAGACGATGCTGAGGACATTCCCACATACAACGCGGTGTGGGTGTCCATTGTAACACGATTTCTGATTTATAAAATAAAGTGCTTTCTTGCATTACTATTATTTAATTTAACAATCAGAACACGTTTCACAACGCTATTTTTAAAAGAAACTATCAAAGGTAAAATACATAAAAACACTAAATGTTAAATAATCTGAACATTGGAAACTAAAATTCCTGTTCGTCAGACTAGTTCAACCAAAATCTGACCACTGGAAAACACTTATCAATTCAGTATGACACCGAATTTTTAGCATTTATGCAGCTAAGTTTGTGGTTACTCATTGCGGAGTCCTTTTCCGATCCAAGTTCTATTTATTGATTCTGGGCTCAGAGTTTTGCTAACAAAGAATTTTGTCTTGCTTAATAAATTCTTAAGCATGCAAAAGCAAGCATTCTGCATCCATGCTCATTAAACAAAATAGGTTCTTAGTTTTGCGCTTGATGTAATGCTTTACATGGGTTTTGACGAAGCAGAAGAAGATGCACTTACAATGCTTATCGGAAGAGTGTACGTAGAGTGAAAAGCATTCTACAAAAGGACCTCGTTTCTATGTAACAACTGCTTCATCTATTTTTTCAAAATTGACGAAGTCCAAGTAATTATAATGAAAAGTATAAGCTGCTATTCTTCAAACTGAGACCCGGTGCTTTATTCAAAATAAAAATTATACATACAGCATACATAATTACTTTTTGTCACGTTGATAATTTTATTCATCATGAACTTTTGTCACAACAACCTTCTGACTAATTGATCCTTATAAGTTCTATAAACTTTGTTTTCAATAAACGTCTGTACTTACGCATATTGGTCGAGATTATCGACCTAGGTTTCGGGCATTTCCAATGCCCTTCATCAGGTGAGTTCTCTGTATTTTTTATACTCTAAACCTTTTTATACAAGTTACCTTCCTAACACATTTCATACATATTGTAATCGTTGTTCAATGGAAACTAGGAATGTCGTGCCCCTTTCCCGGTATCGGGCAACGTCGGAGATCGATGTATGGAGATCCGAACGGACATTTACATATGCCACGTCTATTATTTCACGAATTTAGAATGTGCTGCATGGTTACCAATACCATTCATACTTAAGGCAGCTTTAATTTGCGTATATGATTCAGGAAACTGTTCGTACACTTAACTATTTTGTTTATTTCCAACACATAGTTCCAACGCGCGATATTAAACAATTAATTTGTTCGGTTCCAAACCAGGGCAGTGTTTTAAATTTCGCGCGTGGGCGACATCGCGATTTCTACTTTCTTTCTTTCTTTCTTCTTCTTTGGTTTGTAGGGGCGGTCGGCAGACGACGGAACTTTGACAGCTAGCTGTAATAGCGAGAAAAAGACGCACGTTTTAGATTTGGAATGAGTTTGTTGTGTTAGTTAAAAAAGTGTTTTGATTGGTGATAAAAGTGCTACCAGCTTAGAGTTTCCCGGATAAGAAAATATAAGGGAGCGCGATCAATATTGATCAAACCGGTGCGCTATTAAGGAAAAATATCTACACACCAAGAGCACGCGGTACACAATTTTGTCCCCAGCTGTCTCCCAACAACGAGAAGCCAGCATGTCAAGCGCCCGACAAGAAGACGCCGAAGAAAAACGTTTGGGACTGGTTCGGTAAGTGACCTTCATTTTAGGTTGTCGCTAAAGTAGCTAGTTGACTTATTGTGTACATAATTCCATATATAAACAAGTGCATTTTTAAATTATTAACGAATACAATGTCTTCCTCTTCGATTTCAATGACTGCGACCACATTATACCCTCCTAGCATGAGCTCTAATGTGGCTCGTTAGACCAAACTTAGTCTTAAAGAACAATTTAACACACAAACATAAAGTTCCCCGCAGAGTTGTAGATGTAGGAGGGCTTGGGGCTGGTTTTAGTTGTTGACGTTTAAGGTTGAGAAATCTAAGACGCTTCTTCATATATTTTCATTCTGATGTTGACCGTAGCTCGCAAAGATGCCCTACATTTAGCCTGCCCCTCGAAGCTGCCAGAGTCTATGTCGTATGCATTTAGATGCCTTGTTAAGCCTTTGTAGCTAAGATGCTGACCTCCTTGTATTGCCATCTGCCAAAACCGAATAGAAAATAACTTTTGACAAGCCATGGTTTTCCATACGCAGTACGTGCCAACAACAACCAACTTAGTTGGCATTTTATCAGCAAAGTTCTAGACCGAACATTTCAGAGGAACGCAAACCTTCAGTATTTTATCTTGATGATCGACCAGAGACACCTGATATGAACGGTGACAATGAACAGCGACGAATATCGAAGAGACTGTCAAAGGTGCTTACTATCACAATATCAGTAGCAGCGTTAGGACTAATTAAAAACCTATTTAAAAAAATCACTCAAAAGTTTTAACTGAATGTAACACAACTGAATGTCAAACAAAATAAAGCAAAGGTAGCCAAGCGGTAATAATTATGGCCTGCCGTGCCGCAGGTCCATGGTTCTCAACCGCTGGTTTGAGCTTCACTGCATAGTGGAAAGACATTTTGCGACGGCTGGCCTGGCTAGCTTCAACCCTCAAGTAGAAAATCTGTCGCGAAGACCTAATAGTGTGTTCCGGTACCAGTTCTTGAGAATCATTAAAATTACAGGCACATGAGACTTGTATGTCTCTGGGTGATGGGCACAGCGCAGTTCATCACTTTTGACGAAATGCATCTGTTATACGCTTAACATCAGGCAGTCCTCGTGCTTGTTTCGTCACAATCCCATAAAAATAAACATAGTATGTCATCCAATTTTTTTAATTTAATGTAGAATGGAACTATTTAAATTTAATATTTTGTATAAATAAGGTTATAATCACAAATCTTGCTGTATGTATTGTTCTACACATACGGGTATATTTTTAACGCTAAATTGGCACTACGACTTTATCCTAAAAACTTTATTACTCTAATGGTTTAGTGCCCGTTAGTGCATTTTTCAACACACTAACGGGCCTTTAAATGCACCAATTTTAGTGTCATAATGTAGTTTATTACGAACTCATGCGTTTTTTCTACTTTACTGCACTTGTGTTTTAAAATGAAAAAAAAACAACGTTTTCACACTTCACACCAAGGAGATTGCAGTTTGTTTCATTCGTATTTCATATAAAAACAAACCAAAGAGTTTTTTACCTAGGTACTCAAGTAGAACATTAGAAGATTTAATTATAAACCTTATTAATCAGATTATTATTGCTGTCAAGAAAATAAAGTAAATATTTTCGTACCGAAATTTCGTATTTGTTCCTCGCAAGTGTGTTGAAAAATACGTGCGCTTTGATAATTACAGCCTCTGCTTTCTTATAGCAATATTGCCTCGGCTGTAATTTTCAACTTACCGCACTTATATCATAATGTACTAAAACAGAAAGATAATTTTTGTTGGCAAGGTATTTCAAAATTGCATTGACCTTTGATATCTTATTATGTTGTTGCCTGTTTATTATGTTGTAGATGTGACACTATAACAACATGATTTTGTTTATTGAATCGAAAAAGGAATTATAAACACGAGACATTTCTTACGGAAAAAGTAAGGTTAGTAAACTTCGTAAAAGTACGTGTAGACAGCCCTATTGGCTAAGTTATTCTTGCATTGTACATTTTACTATGTACGCTGATAGACAATGACTTACAACGTTGCATTGTAACGTATGAAGATGAGATGGCAAATCGGTTAGCGTGCCTTTACCTTGGTTTATAACTTTGTTAAGTCCATACGCATTTGAGTAAATTGGATATACATGTACGGTCAACAGCAAATGATTGAGGCTTGTTAGTGTTTCTTAGTTTAAGTATCAAGGTATATTTCTGGATGAAAACGACCGTTTTAGGGCTTAATCCTGACGAAACCTATTTAGGGTTGCGAGTGAGATGCCTTTATTTACCGAATTGGTCTATTGGATAAACTTGAAACCATTTTCATCTTAACCAATTGGCATCGGCGATAATAATAACAATAGAATTTCATTCATAACTAGGACCTAGTGGTCCTGACGATGCCAACTTATTAATTGTGAGTACATTTGTCTTTGTTGCAACTTTAATAAAGTGCTAGAGGAGCTTACCGTATCTGTACTGTATCAGCCGGAGCGTCCACTGCTGAACACAGCCTCCCACATTAAGTGGGTGTTTTTCATAATTCCCACGCTTGGCAGGCGGCATGGGGATCGCAGTGCAAGATGGCAGTTCTTTGCGGCGTTGGCGTTGTGCGCTGCTGCCAACCTTCCAGTATTTTTCCCTTAGTCGCCTCTTACGACACCCATGGGATGATATGGGGAGGTGCAATTTTAACCCGACACTCCACGGGGGGCTAGAGGAGCTTGCCTAGTAAGAAATATCCGCTGCGGTCATTACTTGGTTGGGTGATCGCTAGTGGTATTTAACGCTTTTGCGCTTCTGTGTTTCGGAGGGCACGTCCCGTTGTTGTCTTACAAGTAGTTAAAGCATGGTGGTAACACGTTGTGCAAATACTCGCCTTGATCTATAACTACCACCCTTAAGTGTAAAATCAGTCACCAAGCACCTAATGTTGTGTTCCGGCTGCTTTATTTTATTTATAGCTGAGAGGCTAGCCCTTTGACCACTATGTCACCTGATGTTAAGTGATGATGTGGTCGAAGATGTTGTTCAGGCTAACACGGAAATACTGGTTCTCAAGTACATCTCCCAGAACACACCGTTAGGTACAAGGTGACAGATTTTCTACACGATGGTGGTATCTAGCCAAGCGGGTATTCGCAAAATAGCCTACCACCATGCAATAAAGCTCAAGCCGGTGGTGGGGATCAAACCAGGGACCTGCGGTACGACAGTCCATAGCTATCACCGCTCAGCCATCATCGCTTCAAAAATTACAACTGTCATCCTTAACAACCAGGACCGACGGCTCAACTTGTCTATTCTAACACCCAGAACGGACCTCCATGCAAACTGTAAAATAATTTTATGAGGTTCCTAGGTACTACACAGAAAAAAGAAGCGTTAAGACTAATATTCATTTGTTACCACTATTAATTAAGAACATTCATCAGAGCGTAACTCCTGCATCGCTTTTATAAAATTACTTATGTGTTAATGAACTGCAGTATCAGTATACTCATATCTGTGCTTAAGAACAGGACTTGGGCTTAAGTAGGATTAAAGTGACGAGATATGGTCGGTTGTCGTCGTCTCTGCATAATTGCAAGGCTTAGTCCGGAGATATCAACAAGGGACCTTTTAGTACTGAAAATATTGTTATACGTAAGTTAATTTAATTTATTTATTGAGATAAAAACGATAAACAATTACCTCACATGTTACATAATAAAAGATAAAATTCAAAATAATAATTACAATTAACGATAAACAATAATTAGATGTCAATACAATAATAACAATTAAATACCATTCTCAAAATACAATGTCAAAATTACAATGTCAAAATTACAATTTAAATTATATACAAAAATTAGAAGTCATCAATGTCATAATACAATATAAATCATTAAAACTGGTCAAAAAAAATTGGTCAAAGTCAAAATCGATCGGGCTGTCTCGCCTTTTGCATAAAACAAATGTTAAAAAGATTGGATAACTTATCAATATGTGATTCGAATAGTCTTTAAACAGAATGGAGTAATGTTTTCTAGTCGACGTGCATATATTATTTTTCTTTATATATGAGGCATCACATCTTACTGGATCATGATGATATTATATTTTGATGATTAGAGCATACTTTTTAGTAAATAATACGGGATAACTCACGTCAATAAATCAAATAGCTCCGACTATAATTTCGACCAAATCCGGTGGACTTTTTCAAGGAGACGTCGCGTGAGTTATCCCTTATTATTTACTAAAATTAGTGAAAACCACGTTAGTTCCAATAATCAAATAAGGTATAGTTTCGAAGTGATCCCATTTCAATTCTATCAACTACAGTGAAGTAGTTTTTAAATTACATTTAACGGAAAAATGTGTTTGCCAATATACTGATAATCGATTATGAAAACAAGTAGTACCAAGCATCAGAGAACAGAGAAACATTTATTAATAAATCCATACAACTATAATAGAAATGTGGGCTAAGTGTTTTGAATCAGCATGGTACCGGCTTCAAAAAGTTATTTCATCAAATCAATCATTTATTTACAAGAATAAATAGTCATAAAAAGATCTTAAACACTATGGCGATTCGTTCTTGTATTCTGCCTGCATGCAGGCGTGCAAATATTAAAAAGTATTTTTGTCGTATATTATCATACTTTTTGTGCTTGATGTTGCTTCAGTAATTTATTTTTCTAAATTAAAGTAAAGTAAAGTAAATTTATTTCCCAGAAAGTATAAATGTACGAGTATGTTACATTACAGTTGCTTAACTAACCCTAAGAGTAATTTAGACGATAATTATATAACTAATATAATAATTATGTAGAACTCACTTTGTATTATCAGTGGGCCCCAAACTCGGCTAGGCCTGTATCTTGGGACCCGTATGACTACTTGGGAAACACACTTCAGGTATACAAATACATCATGAAATGAACATGATGTATTTGTATACGAGTTTGGGGCCCACTGATAATACAAAGTTGGATTGGAAATACCTGTAATGGTGCCAATATTGTGTTTCCCATGCCATGATGTATTTGTATACCTGAAGTGTGTTTCCCAAGTAGTCATACGGGTCCCAAGATACAGGCCTAGCCGAGTTTGGGGCCCACTGATAATACAAAGTTGGATTGGAAATACCTGTAATGGTGCCAATATTGTGTTTCCCATGCCATGATGTATTTGTATACCTGAAGTGTGTTTCCCAAGTAGTCATACGGGTCCCAAGATACAGGCCTAGCCGAGTTTGGGGCCCACTGATAATAACACACACACACTTCAGGTATACAAATACATCATGTCATGATGTATTTGTATACCTGAAGTGTGTTTCCCAAGTAGTCATACGGGTCCCAAGATACAGGCCTAGCCGAGTTTGGGGCCCACTCATAATACAAAGTTGGATTGGAAATACCTGTAATGGTGCCAATAATGTGTTTCCCATGCAGCCTGCTATAACATACAAATTGTCTAAGGCTTGATTTATCGCGCGGCCTACTCAAATGTAACAGAAGGTGTGGTTAATCAATTACATATATAAAATGAAATAATAATAAAAAAATTACAGTTGATTTTGATCCTACCTGAAACTTTGTTATTAATGTTGAATAAGAATTTGAAAGAATGCAAATAAAAATTAAGCAAAAGAAGTAATTACAACCATTTAAAATAAATTATATTTAGTTAAATTCGAATCAATAATCAAATTATGATTAACGTTCTAAATTGTTACTGTCTAGTATTAATGTTGAAAAGGGGGACTATGAGAATAGGTGTGGAAGAGTGAGTGTGAGAGAGTGTGTGAATGGAGAAGGCGTGTGTGGGAACATGTATATTAGTATAAAAGTTATGGAATGGAATGGAATTGAGAACGCTTTATGCTAAAGTGGCACCTACATTTCTTGTCATCTCTTATTATTGTGATTTTATTTGGAAGTCATTATGAAGATATTACTTGGAAGTCACTAAACCGACTTCGGACTCAATTAGTTTTTTTTTTCATGTTATTGTAACAGAGCAAGCGAGGCCCACCTGATGTTAAGCTGACTAACCTCTGCCTATAACAGATGCATTTCATCACAAGTGACGAATTGCACTGCGCTCGTCACCTTTAGACATAGTTGATAAGTCTCATGTGCCTGTAATTTAACTGGTGATCAAGGTTTTCGTAAAATGTTATTGTGACGGAAATAGCCCTAGGCCCACCCGATGCTAAGTGGACTGTGCACTGTGAACGTCGAATTGCACTGTGTCAGTCATACTGAGACGAACAGTTGTTAGGTCTCATGTGCCTGTAATTTCACTGGCTCTCAAGGACTGCTGCCGGAACACACTGTTAGGTGCTTGGCGAAAGATATCCTACATGAGGATGAAAAATATATCTATATAGATATTATATTTTTGTATTTCTTGTTATTAAATATCTTCAAGACACACTTTGTAGTAGAAGCCCCTCGACATGCAGTAGAGGTCATGAGCTACTGCTCGATACCTCAGCCTGCCCAAAGGGCTGAAGAAACACGTGCCGCCTTGATCTATTCAGTAAAATAATCTTTTCTCTAATTTCGTTAGGGTCCACATGAGAATCGAGAGACAGTGCGGCAAACTAGATATAGAGAGGAGAAGCTTTAATATGTATCCAGAAGAATCCCTCTGCCGTTTAGTTTAATATGGGCTAAAATTACACATCAAACTACTGGACAAGTATTACAGATTGCAGGCAGGTGAAGGGGGATTTCCAAGAACTCAATCCGATCTTGGATCGAGTTCTTGGAAATCCTCCTACGACTACGACACAAACTCCGTCGAATTTTCGGATTATCACGGGAATATGCTAGTGTTATTTTTTGTGCCAGTTTTTTTTACTGCCTGATCTTTCACCATCATCTCATAAACATAGCAGTGGTTTGGTCAGTCTTGTGCCGACCATCAAACAGGCAAAATGTTTGACGAAGTAAGGACCCAAAGTGTGTTCACGTCAACGCCATCATGTGTGTGGACGGCTTTACTTAGTAAGTCACTCAAATACCTTGAAAAAAAAAATATGTATAAGCATACTACGGTAAGATTTAAGAGTTTGTGAAATTTTAATAATGTACGCTAATTTTACATGACACATCCTTAGCGGTTATGTTTAGAGCGTTTTATAATTTTCCTTCCAAATAAGTTAAACCGAGTACATAATGGGTATACTACTGTACACTTCATTTCTCTTTTAACTTGAAGTACATAACTGTTAAACAGATTAAAATATGATTATCTTTCAACACCATCAATCGGCCAGTTTCACACAAGCCGCAGGAAGCCACGTCAGTCGTATGACCGATACGTTCCGGCCACGTTAGAACCGCAACAACTGGTGAGTGGTGACCTGTCATTGAGAATCTATCTAGAAACTGTATCTGGAACTGGTTACAAATGGGCTTGAAGTTATCATAATTTATCTAAAAGCGACCGACATTTCCAGTAAATGTTATTTTTTAATAATTGAGATAAAACTACACTAAACTTCTGATACTGTAGCTATTCAATTTGTCCGGTTCGGAAAGTTATTAGGTTTTTCTGACAAAGAGATCTCAGTAGAAAACGGAATCCGGATTTGTACAACTAGAATCCTGTTGAATTTCGTGGACGAAATCATCACTTACCAAAAAGTGGAATAGTGATAAGTTATCAGCTGTAAAAAAAAAATATGTTAAGGTCACAAAATGTCTGGCGCGACGTGTCTGTTAAGGTTCCATTCGTTGTGAAAATAATAGGGATTAGAGTATGAAATAGCCGTTTTCTTATAATGGGTACTTCAAACTGACATAGAACCTTCATGGTTTGAGATTTTTGAGTAAAACTTTTTTCACATGCTACCTACGAAGTTCTAATTTGAAAAAATTTGCAACATTCGATTATGGACATTCAGTTGTTTTTTTTTATTCAGCTTAGACAAGAAAGTTGAATTATTCGAAAATTCTAGTGTTTTCGCGTCCGAACTTATATCCAAAGTTCGGACGCGGAACAAACGCGGCAGAATCAGCTCGCTGCTAATGAACGCACCGTGCGATTTTGGTTTAAACGCTTTCGTGATTGAAACTTTGACTGAAACACAGGTCCGAGCCAAACTACCCAGAAAAACTACCCCGAATTAGCGGCAGGATTTAACGTTACCTTACCAACAATGTTGTCAAATTTGCGTCAAATCAATAAAATATAAAAATATGAAAAATTGGTGCCTCGTGATTAGACTAATCTGCAGAAATAAACGCGTGTTGAAACTTGTGTTGCCTTGTAGAATCGATACAGAAATAAAGGTTTTGTATCTTGGATCTTTGGAAGGGATTGGATCGAATTGTGACATGTGATGAAAAGAGGATTCTTTACGATAAACGTAAGCGAAAAATGCAATGGCAGACCACAGGTCAAACGCCGCAACAGTGTCCTAAAGCAAAGCTTACCAATAATAAGGTAATGGTAACTATTTGGTGCTCTCAGCATGGTGTTATTCACTATAGCTTTCTCCGATTTTGTCAAGCAATAACGGCAGATGTCTACTGTACCGAACTTCGAACAATGATAGCAAAACTAGCAGCGAAACAGCTCCGACTCATAAACTGATCTTCACCGTTAATGCTCTATGATAACGCGAGACCTCATACAGCACGAGAAAGCGTTTTTATACTCTACAGGAACTGCAATTAAAAACCATTCGTCACCCGCCGGGGGTATAATTATAATATGATTATATTTTCATTTACGAGTTTTAAGTTGATTATATACAAGAAATGTATGAATATTTATGCAATGATATTATAATACGCGTAAGTATAAACACGTACCGAAAAATTATCTGTGCTCAACGAAGAACATTTTACTATTAGTACACCCAAACATCTGTTTACAAGCATTTACATGCGAAACATGCATTCTTTCTCATGCTACCCACTGTCAGTACTATACGCAAACGAAACAATTCGCGATTTCAATAAAACTTCTTCGACACCCCTAACGAACTCTCATTAGCGACAAAAAGTATACAATAAGCACGCACAAACACCTCATACATCCCAATCAGCATCAACGTTAAAAGAAACGTTGGGACAACAAATCAGTGACAACCCTGTGTCTGTGACGAGAACACACGGTAGCGTAGATTGACGATTCGATGACTGAGCAAGTTGGGTAACACACTTGCTTGGTCTAGAACCAGCCTTAGATACATGCAAAAGAAAGACGTTTTTGGCACGGATAAAACAATTTAAATTTGCATTTAAGTCAAAACTGAGCAGCGCTTGCTAAACTTTACCACCGTATAACACGCACATAAAAGAACACCATACTCAATTACGGGGAGAAAGGCAAGTTTTTATTTCACAGCCCTATTTGGCGTAGAAGTTCGGTTAGTTCAAAGCTCGGCGTACCTAAATAGGTACTCTATTTACTAGAGATTTTTATCACAAATTTCTGAGATTCCTAGCAAACTACTCGTTAGCAATTGATTCATCAAATATAGCTGTAGGGTAAGGCAAGTTTATGGCTTCGTGCGTTTTCGAATACTTTCAAAAAGGTTCGTTATATTTCTGTTAAATAGTTCAATAAGTTAGTACTCATATGGATCTTTTATAAAACTCTCTATATACTTCCTAAAAATGCATTGCCAGTAAATGAAACAATTAAATAACTTCGATGAGTGGGGCTTTCAAAACTTTTAAAACGTAAAACATTACGTTTATTAAAATGACAACGTTTTCTTCATTTTTTTTTAAAAGCAGTAAAAGCACTTATTTATGTAATCACTTACAGCCTTACTTATAAACGCTACTTAAATTTTAAACATTACTTAGCCGCTGATTAGCAAAAATTCTTACTCATAAACGCTACATAACTTTATCCAGTCCCTAAGTACTGCTTAAATCAGCTGTCAATTTAAACACCGTCCCACCCTTGTTTAAATTTTAAGTAACAAGATGGCGCCCATATTTCTGATCAGCTGATTTAGTTACAGACCCACCAACTTATCTGTTCAGGTGGCAGAAAAAAGAACTACAACATTCTCTCAAATTGTGACAGTTCGTAGTTGATTTCCTTGACCAGTAGCGCCCTCGAAAACTGCACAGTTAAGTTGGTGGTACGATACAAAGAAAAGTATTATATTTACTTTTTAATTTCAAGATATTTAGCACTAGATACATGCTATTTGGCCATTTAGGTCATTCATAATACTTTTTAGTACAATGTTGTCGGTTTAAAATACGTTCGACCTCATTATCCATTGCTTAGCTAAACAGGTGCTATGTAGCGTTTATAAGTAAGAAATATTTAAGCATTATTTAAACACTGTTTAGTTATGCATTACTTAGCAACTACATAGCGATGTTTTTATAAGTAAGGGGGTTTGTGTCTATAATTGACAAAAAAATTACATACACGTATGTTATACCTATCATGTCGAGTTAAATGATATGAAAATTCAAACATAACATGTTAAGAGATATATAATCAAATAACACAGATATCACCTTTACATTTGAAAATCTGTCACCAAGCACCTAACGTGTGTTCCGGCAGCTGTCCTTGAGAGCCAGAATCTACGTTAGCCTGAACAACATCTTCGACCACATCATTACTTACCTACAGGTGAGATAGTGGTCAAAGGCTAACCTATCATCATATAAATGTTATCAAACTACATTTCCGTACAACATTCATCTAATGCTCTTAACCAATACGCACTGCTCGTTAAACTCCACGACAGTATGACACGCACCTAAAACAACGCGACACCCAATTAAGGGGGTTGAAGAGCAAATTTTTCACGACACAGCCCTATTTGGCGTCGACGCCCGTTCGTCAAAGCGCGGTGCACACTTAACTTACACTCATACAAACGCCTATCAAGTGGGGATTCTTAGCACTCGCCGCACTGTATAAGGTACCGCGGGGTAAATTAGTACCAGCAATTGTGTTAACGCTGTTAAGCCTTGTTGCAGGCTGCGGGGTTGTCAATCGGGTGGATTTATCATGTCGTCGCGGATGGTTGCTGGTTAATAGTGAGATGGAAAGTGTTGGTTCATTAGTGGTGGTTTGTTGGGAGATGTATCATGGTCATCTCTGGAGCTGTTGACAGGAATGGTGTTCCAGTAGTTTCAGTTAACAAATAGTTTATAACCTTTAATAAATATAAATAACAGGTACTTAAGATTTCAAATGAAAAATAATCAATGTATGATGTGTAAACTTACAAAGTAAACGCCAAATTGATAGTTTTTAAAGCATAGTTAAATTCAAAGAACTTAACTGCATATTTCATATAAATATAATTATAATCCCATAATGTTATGTTTGCAGCACTCACTACGTACCGGATTAATGCATGCATCTACAACAATCGCACTGTAGACAATTTACGACTACCTTCAATCTTACTAATACACATTATTGTATACCTAACGACATGTATGTTTACCACATATAATATGTAATATGTTTTTCTCTGTAAGTGAATTTTGAATTCTTTTGAGAAAAAAATAATATTTAAACTGTAAATGGATCTCAAGCGATAATAAAACTTGAAAGCGAAATAAAATGAAAAACGAGTGTTGTCAAAGGCGACTGAAGAATTCTGGAAGAATGTGCAGTAGGTATGCACTGCATATCGTAGTATCTTAGTCGCCGTAATAGGTGACTAAGGGTAACACATCAGAACATGGGCAGCAGCACTTTTTGAGGAACTGATATCTCACACTGCGATACCCAAGGCCCCTGCCAACCGTGGGGATTATGGCAAATCCTCTTATATTGCTTTTAGGCTGTGTTCAGCAATGGACTATCCGGCTCATACAGTATGCCACTATTGACGTCGAGGCAATAGTGTTTCGTTACACAAAGCGCGTATCAGTGCTCTGAACATCTTAAAATTGAGCGTTATAGTAAAAACTTAAACACAGCAATACCAATACATACTGATCATTCTGCACATTTTGACACCATTTACGTATCTACCCTTCAACCCCTGTGTGTGCCGGGTTAGAACTGTACCCTTATATTTTTCTGTGGTAGTTTTAATACGCAACAAAGGGAAAATATAGCAAGAAGTGGGCAGCAGCACATTCTGAAGAACTGCGCAGCGTGAGGATTACGGCCTACGGTATGGCTGTTGGTGTCAGGGCGATGGGGCAGAGGATCAGTGCCAAGTAGTTATAAATGAGACTGTTAATTAGGCAATATTTTGGACTTTATCATAGTACCACCAACTTAACTGTGCAGTTTTCGAGGGCGCTACTGGTCATGGAAATCAACTACAAACTGTCACAATTTCAGGGTATTCTGTAGTTCTTTTCTCTGCCACCTGAACAGATAAGTTGGTGGGTCTGTAATCACTTTAGTAACACGTTACACGAACGGTTTCTGCCTTTTTTTTTCTTAACCAAAGACTATATAATGCATGCATAGATTGTTGCCAGATGATAGAACTAAATAAATACTTTATTGTTTATCACACAAACTCTTACAGTTGGTGATGATGATTGAGGGTATAGAACATTTCTTGAGCTGGGAACTATATATCCTATGGATCAATTACTTCATACATAAGCTAGTGGCCACTATTGGAAATGTTTAGTCCCACAGTGCCACTAGACAAATGAGGCGATTCGAAAGTGTATCATTTAAATGGAAAACTGGATTGTGTGACTTGTTACTCATGTAGTCGTCTAGTCGAGAGGAAAAAGTATTTTACCGTGAAATAGGTACTTATAACACTCATAATAATACTAACTGATAGAATAGCAAATATATCTATTGCTTTAACGTAGAAAAAGGTAGGATTTTAGTTTAACACCAATCGATGTTAGGTGGAGGTTGGGGGGGGGGGGGGGGATACGTAGCACCCTCTTCGAGTGGGGATTTACGAAATCCTCCCCTCGTGGAGGTATATTTTAATGCTGTCCTCAGAACTGAGTAGCAGAATATTATATGTAGTTTTTTACCACGCATTATCTAGCATAACACTTTAATCCCACCTGAAGAAAAGTAATGATGTGTTCCAAGGTGGCCAACATGTAAAACTTAGATTTGGAACTGGCTTTCAAGAACAGCTGCCATAGAACATAGTGCTTGTGCCTGGCTATAGGTGCCTCTCCATTACTGGAGGTTGGCCGTCAGCTCAGCGAACTATGATCAAATTTACTAAAATTTTACGAACATACATAATATTTTCAAATATATACAGACCCGGTGAAGTTAAAATATCAATTTATTTAAAAAGAATCCTCAGAGATTCCCTAGGATCCATTTAATATATGTCTCGAATTGCACGCTTTTGTAAGATAAAGATTGTCTCTATCTCAGCAGCATCTCCCCACAGCAAAACACCCTACGATATAATACTGTAGAAGTACGCGAAATAAACTAGCCTAGCAGTAGCAACGAAATTGTATATGCAGCAGAACTAAGTCTTTCGGATAGATCATATATACTTAATATGGTATCCCACTGTAAAGTTGAAAACATTTTTATTCCCAGGAAAACTGTCGCATTATCAATAGAGAGTTTATCTGGGCCAAGTTTAATGTTTTGTTTAACATAAGTAACATTCAAATAGTGTATAGACCTACATGTAAATGAGTGTATAAACGCAATACACGGAACCTCGTCCCTATCATTGGTTCTTCGTCATCGTGGTGTGCGTAGACGTGTTCAAGTTCACAGTAAAATAAGTTTTTTTTTGGGTAGGACAACAAACTTCAAAGGATTTTATGTTAAATCAGTGCTCATTTAAATGATCACTTTCAGTGGAAGAGCATGCATTTTTTATATCGACTGTTCACAACATCAAACAAATAATTTTATACTACTAATGTCTCTGACCATACTTTACGTTTAGTTACTTTATAGCTAGAAATGAAATTATATGCGCATATGAGGGGATTTATTATTCCAAATGGTTGTTATAGTATCAAGATAATATCTTGACAACGTGTTACAGAGTGAAAATTGCAAACTTTCCTGATCAAACAGGTATTACTTTAACCGTCATAGGGGACGAAGCGCGATCATCAACCAGACTACCGGGTGGCCTATCTATTGGTTGCTTTTTGAACTATCGATTATTTCGGCTTTTACAGCTCGAATGACTTTTCCAATGTGTCAAATATTTAGTAAACAAAATATGAAAATGAAAAATTGGGTCGACAGAATGGGCTACTGCAAAGCCAGCTGGGGCATTCATATGAATGAAGGGGTCTTGCACTGGCTATATTGACTTTTAAATCGCAATATTCATCTGATCGAAGGAAGAGCTTTTTCAAACAATTATCTCTCGCAGTGATGTCACTACTCTTCTATATTTCTTAATTGAAAAGCCAGTAACTCTAGATTAGCCTGAACAACATCTTCGACCACATCATTTACGATCAGGTGACATAGGGATCAAAGGCTAATCCATCAGCATACAAAATAAAATAAAAATTTGGTAACAAGCATTTTTGCGTGCTAAGTGAAAATCACATTTACAAATTATTGAAGAAAAAAAATGTTGTCCTGGGCGGGTTTCGAAACCACGGCCTCCGATTTCGCGCCGGTTGCCTGATTGGAAAATTTATGGGTTACGCTTTCACGCATTTGACACCAAAAAAATCCTACATAATTAAACTATGGACAAAATATTAAAGTTATTGCGTTGAAATAAGCCTTTCTTAAGATGCAGTATGAAGGACTTTACGTGTGGACAAGTAGGAATTCTTTTAGTCTAATACCTAGTAGGTACACTTTATTACATATTAAGGAGTTTTATTGAGTACTGAAATGACCCAAACTTTATTTTATTTTATTGCTGATAGGTAAGCCTACTATAAACTCACCTGATGGTAAGTGATGATGTGGTCGAAAGTGTTAACAGGATTAACCTAGAATTATTGGCTCTCAAGAACAGCAAACGGAACACACCGTTAGGTGCATGGCAACAGATTTTCTACTTAAGGGTGATAGCTAGCTAGGCGGGCAATTGCAAAATGCCCTTCCACCATGCGTTGAAGTTCAAGCCGGCGGTGGATCGAACCAGGGACCTGCGACACGGCAGTCCATGGCTATTACCGCTCGGCCATCATTGCTTCAAAAACTTAAAATAGTTTGCACCGCTACTGTCGGTCCCAAAAACGAGCACGTGGTGATTGTTCCAAAACGAATCCGTCGCCTACTCTTTACGTAGGAGTAGTTGACAGAATTGCGATCTACTAAAATACTTTCTGTTTGATTTTACTTTGTTTTTTTTTTGATAAAACTGTTTTTCTTTATCTACATGGATAGTAAGCAAATCTTGAAGTACTACAGTAGATTAAATAAATCAAACGGGTAAGTTAGTTACCAGTATAACAAAGGCATCATTAGAGAAATCAAGAGTCTCACGGAACAAACGGTGTACTAAATAAGAGCGCGTCGACGCGGACAAATTGACGATATTGCACCTATGAAGGGGAATAAAAAAGTTTTGATACTTTGTTTTTTTACTATTTATATCTAATACAAATTATGCATTTGGATCAACATTAGGAACCGTCTCATCTAGTCCAATGAAGAAACTTTTCGATTACAAAGACGGTTTAAACAGTCTGTCCGCTAACGGATTGTCTGTGTTGGTTGTATTAATAAGCAGTTGGTTTGGTTGGTTTGCAGTTTGGTTGGTCACTTTCCTCCGTAAAGTGCTGGAACTCCGTAAACCTTCCATATTTTACTCCTATATTCAAGTACGAAAACGGCACGACAACCACACGACTCATTACTTGTCAGGTTTTGTATTACACAAGAATAACAAGCTGTTTACTACAACCGTTTTTAAATAGGTCAGGAATAGAAGAAAAACTGGATTAACATGTTTTTTTTTTATAGCTGATAAGCTAGCCTTTGACCACTATCTCACCTGATGAAAAGTGATGATGTGATCGAAGATGTTGTTCAGGTTCACCTAGAATTACTGGCATTCAAGGGCAGCTGCCGGAACACACTATCAGGTGCTTGGCGACAGGTTTTCTAGTTGAAAGTGGTAGCTAGCCAGGCGGGCATTCGCAAAATGCTGTATACAATGTTTTATAAACATTACGACAAATTGCTGTTTTATTAAAAGAGGTGAAATGAAATGCAAGGACTTTGACTCTTTACTAGTAGTATTGCTTTAGCGCTAATTATTTTTTTAAACATAGCAAGTAAATACTTTACGTTGCGGATTCTGGTCTAATCCACACAACTGTTTAAGCAACATCCGCGGTCATAACTTGGGTGTAAGCGGCATTTAGTGCTGACAGCTTCCGTGTTTCGTAAGACAGGAACGGCAGTTATAGCAAGTTAGTAGCACATTTCGCGAATGCCTGTATGGTAAGCTACCACCTTCATTGAAAACCTCTAGCACCTAACGATGTGTTCTGGCAGCTGTTCTTGAGAGCCAGTCATTCTAGGATAGCTTGAAAAACATCTTTAACCGTATTATTATTTACCATCAGGTGAAGTAGTGGTCGAAGTCTAGACTGTCAGCATTAAAAAAATACATAGAAATATTTTATGTACGTTATCCACACAAATATCGTAAAATTTTCCCAAGTATCAAAACCGATAATTCCTTCTCCATATCAACTGCGGACACAATAAGGGGGATCAAGTTTACATCGGCTCAATTGGCCGGGTGTAATTTCGTCCTATTGTCTATATTTGCCCCACTGTCCCCTGTTCCTGTGTCCCCCGTTTCCCCTAGTTCCTCTGGGAGGTCGTTACGTTCTTTGTGTTACCATATTTTATGGAGCAAAGTGAGCATTATTGTTGTTAAGTAGATGCTTACTATGTGAGTTATGGATTTGGAAACGAAGAAAAGTTTTCTTTGGTAATTTTTATACAAATCGACCGTTTTATCTGATACTATATTAGGTAGTAGTATGAAGTGATGTTCAATACATTTGTATATTATGCTCTAGTAACATATTTTTTGCTTTCCATAGCTGATAGCCTTTGACTTTTCCTTACCTGTATCTAATGATGTGACTGAAGATGTTGTTCAGGACCTAGAACAACCTAGAATTACTTGGCCCTCTAGGACAGCTACCAAAACACATCGTTAGACGCTTGGCGACAGATTTTCTACTTCAGGGTGATAGCGAGCCAGGCGGGCATTCACAAAATGCTCTTCCACCATGCTATAACGACTGCCATCATAAGATAACAATCGTGACCGACGGCTTAACATGCCCTCCGAAGAATAGTAAAGCTCAGTAGGAATGCCACTAGCGGTCACCCATACAAATCATGGCCGCAGCGGACGTTGGTTGTGGTTAAAAAAAGATATAAGCGAGACTTTTCAGAAATCGATAAAAGTAAAAAAAAAAAAAATTTAGAAAACATGAAAGCAATTAACTTAAAATATATATATATTAAAGAAAGTGAAGTGTCTTCAATAGAAAAGTAGCTTCGTCATATTTGAGGTACCCTTTCTTCCTTTTTTTTTTTAAATTAATTATTTATACCTGGTTAGCAGGTCAGCATAGGTATTATGATCAACACATAATACCTATTCTTCTGGTTTACCAGGTATAAATAATCAATTTAAATAAATAAGGAAGATAGGGTACCTCTAATATTACTACAATATAATTAAGAGAAAATTTTACACATGCATATAACGCACACAACTACTCTTTCATTGGATATATATATATATATATTAAACATTGCATCAAATAAACAAAAAACCTCATAATCGGAAAAAAAAGCGAAATGTATTTCGCTGGGCGGTCTACTCGGCGGTCGATATGGGGTGACAAGTTTAGGTATTGGAAAACGTCTTACGTTACGGGACGTGGAGATATTAAAAACTTGGAAAATTCATGGAGAGCAGACACCTAGGTTAGTCTGAACAACATCTTCGACCACATCTTCACTTACCATTAGGTGAGATAGTGGTCAAAGGCAACCTATCAGGCATAAAAAAAGCTACGTCTGACCCTTTATGCCCCAAGGACGTTATATATTAGTTTTAATAAATATATGATTCGTTTTAATTAATGACAAAGACAGGAAGACAAGCATGCACGCACATATGCACACCACAGCAATGAGCTTTTGAAGCACTTTTGAAGCAGTGATGGCTCAGTGGCATTGGCTATGGACTGCCGCGCAGCAGGTCCATGGTTCGAACCCGCCGCGGGCTTGAGCTTCACCGCATGGTGGAAGGGCATTTTGTGAATGCCCGCCTAGCTAGCGACCACCCTCAAGTAGAAAATCTGTCGCCAAGCACCTAACGGTATGTTCCGGCAGCAGTCCTTGAGAGCCAGTGAAATTACAGGCACATGAAACTTAACAACTATGTCTCAAGGGGACGGGCGCAGTGTAATTCGTGACTTGTGACGAAATGCATCTGTTATAGGCAGAGTTTAGTCCGCTTAACATCAGGTGGGCCTCGAGCTTGTTTCTTCAAAATAACATAAAAAAAGGCTCAATTAGGATACGTCGCCTGATTTGTTATTGCCATGTTTGAGGTACGGGTACCATATCTCCTGTTTCTTATAAATTCAATGGTATATATTTAAAAAATTATTACGATTATTTCGTATGTGAATTCTTTTGTTTTACATTTAGAGATATATCTAATAATAGAACGAAAACTGCTAAACTAAAAGCTTAGATATAAAGCTCAAGAACATACCTACTCGCGCGAGTATGAACACTTGGTATTTAAAATATTATGAAACTACCTTTGTATGAAAAGCGATAAAAAGGTGCCCTTAAAAATATATCTCATGGCAATTCCGCCTGCATCACCAGCTAAGCTGACGTGCCGTCAAATTGCCTTATTGTAGCCCAGTCGGAATAGCTTTCGACGAGTTTTGATTCAACACGAAACATCTTTAAAACCTCCTGAAGATACTATTTCGGCTGCGTTACGTGGCGTTTTACGTCACTTAAGTTTAGTAGGAGATAGAAGCCAAATTGTCACTAGATATAATTTAAATGTTATAATAAAACAAAAATTTAATGTTAACTTAAGTATTTTACAAATATGTGTGATAATTGTTATACAATTAAACAATATATAATTGTTATGCGATTAAAATTTGTTGCTTTCCGATCAGAAAAGCATCTTGCCATAGCGCTTTCCATTTGTATAATATACAAATGGAAAGATGAGATTCTCACTTTATTCGAGTTGCTAAACAAATTGTTTTGGAGTGTCGAGATCTTGGGTTCGATTCTTATGTCAGATAGTTACAAAGTTTTCTGTCAATCATCAATAACAGCCCGGATTCTAGAACTGTGCCCCAGCAATTTACTCGTCGAAAACATCTAAACCTGGTTATTTATATTGCTCCTCGAATACCTTAAGGAATACAAACTTGATGATGTTCTCTTTATTTATGGAGAAAATATGACTGTAGCGGCCTTTTTATAAAATCATAATATATGAACAAAAAGACAGGATTTAAAAATAGCCTCCTTTATCTAAAGCGAGTTTCTTACTAAGACAAAGCGTCCAGGCTGTTACTAATGGCGTGCCGAGCTGATCACGCAAGGATCTCGTCTGCACCACAGCATACCCAGCAGTTAGTATTAGTATCAACGCAGAATACAATACAGTTACCTGTCCTCTGCCATAGATAATTAAGCAGTTAGTACAAGGAAGCCTGCAGAATATGATGAAGTTAGTAGGGGCCGAATGCAATTAAAGGATGCAAAATTCTTTAGCGGACAGCCACCGGGCAATCAGGATAATTGTCTCGATTTAACACTTGGACGAGATACGATTAAATGTGGTACTTTGCTATAATTCTATGTTGAAATTGGTAGATAACGGTGTTCTTCTGATGATCTCTCTCTGATCTCTGTGAACTTCGACAATTCTTGATTTCGATACGACACATACTTTGAAAACATATAGTTCGACAAGCCATTGTGATAGGTTAGGTTAGATATTAAACCCTTTAATATTAATGTTGCCTTAGATTTTCCCGTTGTGATTACCCCGTGGCCACGATCATCATAAAGTGTTTGAAACTTCGACAATTCTCTGTTTCGACACGACCCTTACCTACTTCGAAAACATATAGTTCGAAAAGCCATATAATTCTAAGTTGAGCCTTCGACCACGTCGTCATTTGCCGTCAGTTGAGATTGTGGTCAAAAGCTTACCGCAATCAAAATATCAGCAATAAAAAAAGCTGTTGTTAGATATAGGTTAGGTTAGAGACAAAAGGAGGCTGCGGAGCGGGTCAGGGAGGAGAACGTACTCGCTGACCCGATCCGAAAAAAGAGACTTGGGTGGAGAAGGCGCCGCTATGCGTGCCTTCTTCCGTCACACTAGACGAATTGTGTGTGACTTTGGGGATCACAAGTTGTGGTGGGTCTAGGGACCCACCTAAAGCGGGCCAATACAGAATGCCTCGTAGGCTAAGATGAATAGCGTCGGTGCGGCTGCGGTAGAATGCTACAGCGAACCCGCGCTGCCCCACACAGACGCCGTGGGCCCATCGCTGGGTTTTTAGTGGGTATACCGGGCACTATGACCGGGCACTATGCCCGGGGAGTCCCACATAACCACGCGGCCTCTGCCCCCCCCCCCTCAAAAAGCCGCGTGGTACGTGTAAAGCGTAAAAAAAAAAAAAAAGATATTAAACAATTTAATTTTAATGTTGTCTTAGATTTTCGCGATTATTTCACATAGTAATTACTCCGTGATCATTGTATTCACCACGTGACCATGATTATTATAAAGTGTTTGAAACGTCAGGGACAAAACATTTTTTTACCTAAAAATAGAACACTCAAACTCAAACACCTAAAAATAGAACGACTTCAACACTCAAAAGTGTGCAATTACTTGTAAGTCGGTTCCATGATAGTTCACAAGTACCTTTTATCGCAATATTGTGCGACTTTGACAAGTTATTTCACACTTTTGAATAATTAAGTCGGTTCACACCGTTAGGTGCTTGGCGACAGATTTTCTACCTGAGGGTGGTAGCTAGCCAGGTGGGCATTCGCAAAATAGCATAATTATCAAAATAATATCCAAATTTTTCCTATTTTTTATTGCTGGTAAACTAACCTTTGACCACTCTCTCACCTGATGGTAACTGACGATGTGGTCGAAAGTACTTATGGTTCATAACTGGCTTTTTCCCTAATGAATATAAACTTGTAAAGTCCAGTGGCATGTCAACTGTCGAACCGGGGGTCTGTCATTCAAATCCTGAATCGGCTTGAGCACACTATATAGAACGGGCATTCAACGTAGAGTAGAAAATCTTCAAAGCACGAAAGCTGTCCTTCAGAAGCAATAACAGCAACACATTTTTGGAAAATAAAACTAGTAATGTGCTAATCGGACTCGTGTACTGCTGTTACCAACCTATAATAAAAGGGTAACAATAATAACATAAAAAAAATACCTCAATTTTAACTTCGTGATTTAATTATAATTTTTCAGATAACCGCCATAATAACGCATAGTTAATAAGTCAAAAATTTCACTGGATATGTATCAGATGTTACTATTGTATCAGCCAGATCGTCCACTGCTGAACACAGCCTCCCCTATTAAGGAGGTATTTGCCATAATCCCCACGCTTGGCGGACGGCTTGGAGATCGCAGTATGAGATGGCAGTGCTATAGAAGGCGCTGCTGCCCACCTTCCAGTAATTTTCTCTTAGTCGCCTCTTACGGCACCCACGAGATGATATAGGGAGGTGCAATTAATTTGGCATCCCCGGAAAATTCCGTGTACTACAGCCGAAATCCCAACTTATTAAACTGAGTTTGGGTCTTATTTTTTAATGTTAAAGAACCAACAAGTCGTCCACGCGATGATAAGCGTTACACCTGTGCATTACAGTAGCAGTGTCACCATCCTTATCATGCACGACGCTGTACTGCGCTCGTCACACTGTTCCGTATAGAAGTCCTTATGTCTCTGCCCAGTAATTCACTTTGTACTTTTCCCTTCATATTTTTACTCTACTTAAGAAAATAGCTTATCATCATCTACTTATTATAAACGATAATGAGGGTTCGGTATCCAAAGAGCAAAACGGAGCCTTAATGAAGAAACTTTCTGTCCGTCTGTCGTCCGTCCGTCCAAGTTTATCCTATAGGCTCATGACATACTGTGACTCATTAGTTACAAAACCTGAGATATTTATATTTTGTGGAAAACGATGACCCAAACAAATATTGCAATAGAAATTAAATAAAGTAAGGCTCCAATACATAATCACATACCCAAATAAAAATATGTTTTATATTTTTTATCTAAGCAAATAAATTAATCAGGGCCCATCAAATAGACAATTATAGACTATTGTTGATACGGAGGTTTCTTTGAGGTAATTTTCTAAAGGGAGTCGTATAGAAAGAACTAAACAATTTTTGAAGCAGTGATGGCTCAGTGGCATTGGTTATGGACTGCCATGCCGCAGGTCCATGGTTCGATTCCCGCCGCGGGCTTGAACTTCACCGCATGGTGGCAGGGCATTTTTCGAATGCCCGCCTGGCTAGCGACTACCCTCAAGTAGAAAATCTGTCGCCAAGCATCTAACGGTATGTTCCGGCAGCAGTCTAAGAGAGCCAGTGAAATTACAGGCACATGAGACTTAACAACTATGTTTCAAGGTGACGTGCGCAGTGCAATTCGCGACGTGTGACGAAATGCATCTGTTATAGGCAGAGGTTAGTCTGCTTAACATCAGGTGGGCCCGTGTAGAATCCGTCACAATAACATAAAAAATATGCTTTATAGGTAAGCTTTTGACCACTATCTCACCTGATTGAAAGTGATGATATGGTCGAAGATGTTGTTCAGGCTAACCTAGAGTTATGAACCTATCTACCTAGTTTGCAAGACGTTATCTGATCAAGACTTTTTAAATTTTTAAGCTCTTTCTGCAGCATAATCTTGTTGACGCATTAATATCGTCATAATGCAATAGGGAATCTAGATCCTAAGTCTATTCTAGGTCTTCACCAATTACACTGGACTGGCTCTAAAATGTCGCGTATTGCCAAACGCTGGTGCAACGACCCGCATACCGGGCCACCTGATCTATGCGATGACTGACTATTTGTTTATAAGGCGTACAAGTCACGAGAGTAGAGCGTTTTTTTGATGATAGGTTAGCCTTTGACCGGTATATAAACTGATGGTAAGTGATGATGTGGTCGAAGACATTGTTCAGGCTAACCCAAAATTACTAAATGTCAAGGACAGCTGCCAAAACGCACCGTTAGGTGCTTGGCAGATTTTTACTTGAAAGTGCTTAGCTAGGCAGGCGATTTGCTATATGTTCTTTACCATCCTGTAACGGCTACCATCGTAAGGCGACAACTGGGACCTACCTAAAGCATGGAACTGCTTAGTGGTATATGCCACTAGCGGTCACCCATCCAAGTAATGACCGCAGCGGACATTGCTTCACCTAGATGGTCGCTTGCAAAAGACGTAGTAAGCTATGCTGTAGCATAGCTTACTACTGATAGCTGAACGCTTGTAAGCGTTCAGCTATCGTTGATAAGATACCGTCGCGTTCTTAGTAAGTATGTGTACTATCTTTGATCACATATTGTGGTAACAAAAGCAGCACTGGGTTGCATTCGCACCAGAGATTAGAGATTGGTTTTGTATTTTTATGCGTTACCTTCAATCTATATAGATTTATTTTTGGAAATATTGCCACCTTATTAATACATATTTTTTTTACAATTACAATTGATGTTAGCTGAACAGGCATATTAGAATACATATTAAGATAATGAACAGGTGAAAAAATATGAGTGGGTACTAAAAGCAGCAACCACAAAAATGAGCTGGAGACCTGTAGTCGTAAGTTTATATCCAGCTAACCAATTTATTTATATCTAACTGTATTTAAACTTCATATAAACAATTTTATCACCTTAATAAAAATAATTCAGTCTGTACAAATTGCATCTTATGTCCTCACACCTTTACATAAGCGTAAAAGTTATATAAACACCAGCATTTCGCCAGATGTGTTTTGATCGCATGTAATGGGGGCGAACCTAGTGCTACCAGGCATAAATCTAGGTTCCGGAAAGCTACTGAAAATGTGTAATTGTTAAATATTTCATAAATTGTAGACGGCCTAACAGCCCGTAGTTTATAAATTACACCACACAAAAACCAGTAGCTCCGAGCGGCAAACTAACGCAGTCTGTGCAAAAATAGTTTCAATTACACGCCGTTTGAAACAGAACGACTTTGAACGGAATGCTGTCCACTAAATATTGTATTCCTTAACGCTTATGAAGTTTTCCACTACTTACGGAATGATGGTGATCATGATTAGGAAGTTTTCAAGTAAAATATAATTTGAGGTGGTAAGTAAGATTTAGTTAAGTGAAATTTTGAGAATTACTTTTATTAACTTTCATGCATGCGAATCCATATTTCTCGATATTTGGGTCAATAATTGACTACCACACGGATTTGAAAAAGGACTAAATGCAACACGGAGACGTGGATATCAGAATAAACATTGCATTTCAACGGGGCAATGCTAACGGCATGCTGGGCACGCTGCCAACTGGTAGTGGGGTGGAGCATTTGGACTGCCTGTGAGTCTGAAATGACTTATGGGTATCTAAATGATTTTATTGTAGTAGCTGTAGTGTTGTATATAGTTCGTAGTATTTTTGTTTATAAAGGCATACCGCCGTTTAATTAAATTGCATGTAAGTTATCAGAAGAAAAACTTAAATGTACTGGCAGATTTCTATAGCTTAGTAAAGCGACAGGGCGGAAGACACGGAGGCGCGGGTTTGAACTTCGCTAGAAGCCTATTATTTTGGTGACAATAAAATAATAATTTTAAGTGTGACATGCCTTACTAGACATAAATATACAATAAATCATTTGTCTTTTAGTAAACCAGTTACAGAGTGATATAAGTTTATAAAATATATATATCTATACTAAGTACCCATAATAAACTGTTTGCGTGAACATTTATGTAAAAAAATATTTGAAATGTATTGAAAATTTACAATATATAGTATAGCAATAAAAACACAAAACCTACCAAGTTATTAAAATGTTTTTCTTACATAAAAATTTGCCACAATGTTTGCTACTTGGCATTGTTTGGTAAAGTGTCCATATGGTTTTATTTCAACACACTAGCTCGTAACGGGCCTTTAAATGCACCGATTTTAGTATCATAATGAATTTTGTTTTTATTTTTAATATAATTCCGCACTTGTGCTTTTTTTCTACTTTACTGCACTCGTGTTTTAAATAGAAAAAAAATAATGTTATGTCGTTTTATATGCAAACCAAAGAGTTTTTACCTACTAAAGTAGAACTTTAGAAGATTTAATAATAAACCTTCTTAATCAGATTATTATTGCTATCAAAAAGATAAAGTAAATATTTTCGTATCGAAATTTTCGTATTTGTTCCTCGGAAGTTTGTTGAAGAACGTTGTATGATATGATACGCTTTGATAATTACAGCCTCTGCTTTCTTGTAGCAATATCGTCTCATCTGTTATTTTGAACTTACCACATTTATATCATAATGTACTTCTACTTTTTGTAGTGCTTAAGCATTTACCAAACACGCTTATAAACAAGACATTAAAATGACGTTATTGTAATTCGCTAAACATAAAAAATATAGCATTCCACACATATGTTTAATGTTCTGAACTAACATGTAAATATATTTTTTTACCTTCTAAAGATGCAAAAACATAATCGTTAAAAAAATACTTATCTTAATTGAATACTTATCACCGTAACGCATTTGCGATGATAACATTAAATTTGCATTTTCAAAACTGATTTGAATAACAGATTTCCTATCAGGGTCATTATTTTTTATAATTAATTCAAGACACCTGCAGAAAATAATTGTAATGAATTTTTTTTATGTTATTTTGACGGAGTAAGCCCGAGGCCCACCTGATCTTAAGTGGACTAGCCTCTGCCTATAACAGATATAAAGATATGCATTTCGTCAACGACGAATTGCACTACGCCCGTCACACTGAGACGTACAGTTAGGTCTCATGTGCCTGTAATTTTGGCATAATTATTGAATGTATGGCATAATTAATTAGTTTTTGGAGTTCGAGACAAAGAGCTCATAAGAGAAACGTTTAGGTTATACTAAATCACATCACACATCTATAGCCGTTATACGTGCACAATAAAACTAGTGTTTCCTACATTTTAGGGAGCAGTGATGGCTCAGTCCATAGACTGCCGCGCAGCAGATCCATGGTTCGAATCCCGCCACAGGCTTGAGCTTCACCGCATGGTGGTATATTTATAACACAGTCAATTATTTGTTGATAATATGAGACTCTGACCTCTTCTCAACTTTGCAACTCTTACATAAATATTATGCTAAGGCAAACCTTGCTATCTAAAGCCTTGTTTGAAGTGTAAAGGCATTGTTGGCGACGAAAAGGGGAACGTTGATGTAAGTGGCTCACGGCTACAGTAAATTTGTTATGGTTTTTCTAAGTGTAACTTCCGGTATATAGCTTTAATACTTTCGCTATACCGATAGAGCCAGACTCTTCTCATACGTTACTGCCCTCAGATGGCCATTTAAGACATCACTTTTTTTAATTTCTGATAGGCCTTTTGACCACAATCTCACGTGATTTGTATTGTTAACTATATAATTTGGATGACAAAGTGACAATAAGTTAGAATTGTTTTGTTTGATATTACGACTATTTGAATTTTTGTAAGCGTCATCCTCACTAAGACTATTTAATTTTTATTTTATTTTATCTAGGAAAACTAAAATGAAAATAAAATAGTCATAGAAGGACTTGTTGTAATTTCTCAAAAATAATGAATGAATATTCATTATTTTTGAAAGTTTTTCTAGATGAATAAAATAAAATAAAATTGTAGGTATTCAAATTCACGATATTATTTATAATTATCTACTAATAGATTTTTTGTACTAAAAGCTATGAGGATACCCATTATATTTTTTAAAATTTCGCAAAATTTATATCGAAACTAAATCGTAATTATTGTAATAAAATGTTAATACAATAATTAGGATTTAGAGGCAGCAATTTATTGAGATCACAGGATTTGACTTAGCGTAGCTTGTATAGCACATGCCACGCTGAGCTCGTTTTAATTTAACCAACCACTCAGCCCCTCAAAGTAATTAGCGAAAGCAAAGGGACCACAGCAGTAATATTTACATGAAACATAACAATAAATCATTCGGTTCACTTTCCTAAATTGATATTGTAATCCTTTCCAATCGCTTTGCTTTTGTTTTTCATATAAATGAAGACGTGCGTCGTTCTGATGCGGCTTCGTTAAATTGCTAACTCCTACCTTGTTCTTCAGTAGAGTAGTGTTCATTATAAATATTTTTACCCTAAAATCATATCATATGTAGATAACTTTTTACCTCTATTTTATACTATAGCTATGAACGTACGGTACACATAGTGCGTAATAATTTAAAGATAAAGCAAAAATGTCGTTAGAATGATGTTTTGTTGATCGATATAAAAGGCTAATAATATGCGTTTATCTTCAAAGATCTGATGTTTCTGAAAAGGATAGTACAGCCATCAAACTTTAAAGAACCCCAGGCACGTATCATTTGATATAGTAATTATTAGCTTAGATAGATAGAAAATAACTTTAGCGTACGCAGTTATTGATGGATATACAAGATGTAACAAAAAATATAGCAGGGTCTTAGCATAGTACCAGAAACTTTGATGAATTACAATTTTCATTGCGCAAATGCTCCGTAAAACATCAATAATGTATAATTCCAAATAGCAAGACTATGTAATTTTGATGATTCTCAGGAGCTGAACTACTATGTCCTATACCTAGCGTAAACATACTTATATCAAAGGTTATATATTTAATCAATATTAAATACTAACCCACTTATATATAGAAAAATACTAAGAAAATGTATGTAGAAAAACGATTCTGGTCTTCTTGGAGTCCCAGTTATCATCTCGCACAAAATATTGTTGATGCATGGATGCCGACTTATGACCCATTCAATCCTCGATATAATATATCCGAACAATAATTCGTATGGAGACATAATCTTAAAAATGCACTTTATCAAAATAAGAAAACATCTAAAATGTGTGTAGTTAAAAGAACTCTAGTACTTTTCGAGACGCAGTTACCTTCGAACTCTTGAGCTGAGCTGACCTATGTCCCCATCGGTTTTTGATTACACAAGAATAAACATCGAGGTGTATCTCATACGAGTAATAGCATTCTATAAAAAAAAACATAACATTCTAAGTACATACCCGTACCGATACATAAAATTACCGTAATCTAAATCATCAAAAATACTAAACATGGCCGCTTAAGAAAGCAAAAAATATGTACTTACACTTAAAAATATATATTAAGCGAACCAACTCTACTACTTGAAGTACCGGTTATCGTACAAAATTAAGCTTCGTCTATGCACAAAAGCTGACTTATGATCTCGTTTTTATCTCAACAATAAATATAAAGAACCAATTAGTATTCAAAAAAAGCACTTTATGAAAAAAAAGAGTACTCGATGTTTAAGCAACACTTAGAAAATTTAAGTAGCTAAACGACTCTAATCTTTTTAAAGTCCCAGTTATCGTCCCACTCGATACAAAATATAGCTTCGTCGATGCACGGGAGCTAACTTATGGTCTCAAAAATCAAAAATAAATAATAATTAATCAAAAATAAATATAAATCCAATTATTATTAAAAAAAAGCACTTTATCGAAGTACGAGTATCGAGCTATACTTAAGCAACACTTAGAAAATTTAAGTAGCAAAACGACTCCAATCTTTTTTAAGTCCCAGTTATCGTCCCACTCGATACAAAATGTAGCTTCGTCGATGCACGGGAGCTGACTTATGTCCCCGTCGGTCGTTGATATGTTCATCTCAACAATAAATATCGAGGACCAATTAAACTGCGGTCGCTACCGAACGCCACTTGCAGCAATATGATGGGATATTGCAGGTTTGTTTTGATTGTAAAATATTGCTATCATTTCTTCTCCTTAGTTAAGATTGGTTTGAGAACACAAGATCTAATGGAACACGAGATTGCGCTATTGAATTTACTTGATAAAAATGGCTCGTAGTTTTGTGTCTGATGAAATAGAAATCAAAATCAAATATTTATTTTGTTTGTACGAACTATTTTTTTCAATAATAACAATTATTTTTAAAATATTTTAATAAAACATCAAATTAATATTTTAATATAACACTTAAAATATATATTCTTACATAAATTGTGACGTCACGTCGGCTTAGTAGGAAAATTAGGCGGAATTGTCACTAGATATATATTTGTATCTTTTAAGTGTTTTATTAAAATATTAATTTGATGTTTTCTTATAATATTTAAAAAAAAGTATTTGCAATTATTAAATATGGATTTCCACAAAGTAACGCCTGAATCTATCCCTTTTTTTTTATTATTACATTTAAATATAATTCTGTTTCCGGTAAATGGCATTAGTCTCACCCCTACCTTTATTTCAGACTACCCCTACAGTAAGCCGGTACTCTCCCTGATGGGAATGAATATACGTATGACGATATGTTCTGTTTACCTACTTCAAATAAAGGAGAAGGTTCTCACTTCGATTGTATTTTTTTTATGTTTACTAACTCAGAAGTTCGTAATTTATAATTGCGAATTTCTGTAAATTAATTTTACATATTTGTAACATAGAAATTCGTAATTTATAATTTATAATTACGAATATAAATTACGAAAACAAATTTTTGAGTATTTAAAAAATATTTTTATATAAAGGGATAAAGGTACTCATTAGATTCATGCATTACTAAGCGGAAATAAATATTTAATAATAACAAATATTTGAATAATATTATAAGAATACATTAAATGTATATTTTAGAACTAATTTTAGTCTAATTTTCCTGTTAAGTCGACGTGACGTTACATTATACATCACGTAGTCAAAACAGAAGAATTTTCAACACTTTTCGCTTCTACACGAAGCATTCTCAGGAGAACTTGACTCTTTGATCGATCGTGGAAGGAACAGGAAAATTAGGCGGAATTATCTACACATCTTTACATATTTTTTTTTATATACATATTAATTTAATGTTTTCTAAATTATTTTTGACACATTTGTTTTTGTTTTAAAATAAGGATAGGTCAATTAGACAAATACTCGTATGTCATCCAAGAAAAAGAATATTTCATATTATTTAGTATATACATTTCATACTATTTAGTAGAAAAGGTCATTTTTTTAATTATTGTCGAAACTTCTCTTGCAAATTTTTAGGATCCATAATTTAAAGATTAGTGTTGGATTGGTGAAAAATAATATCATTTAAATAATTATTTTAATATTGCGTCGCACTCGAGTCAAATTTAATTAAGCTGTGTTATATGTATTTTAATCGTCAATTACAGTCAGTTTATTTTTTAAATTATACTATTCTAGAAATAAAGAGCGCTTATTTTATTTCCTATGTCATAACATCATCTGCATCTTCAGCTTGCGTGTCTCACGATTAAGTCGTTTTGCTGAATCGATTAAAACCACCATCTCATATCGATATTCTAAATCGATTATTTTTTGTAACGCACCCGTGTTTCAAGTCTGCCGCCTTGCGATGTCTTCATTAAACGATTCTTGTATGATGAATGTTATGTGTAACTTTGAAGTTCTACCATCCTTTAGATGGGTTCATTTAGAGATGTCTAGAATATGTAATAAAATACTAATGAATTAGTAAATAGAACAGCTTATAAATTTTTAAAGGTCTTTTTATGGTATACCTAAGTAAGTACAATAAGGTTTATTTCTTTTAAACTACGCAAAATAAGAGTTATAATGTATGCCCCGTAGGGTTCCGAGTTAGAATTACACTCCCATATTTACCTGTGGGGGTCGGAAGCGGCGGTGAACGGAAAAATATGAAAAGGCAGGCAGCAGTACCTTCTGAGCGACTACCATTTTACACTAGGATCCCCAAAACGTCTGCCAAGCGTGGTAATTATGGCTAACCCTAATGGAGGAAACGTTAGTCCAGTGGTGTAAATTATGACTGTGTATGTATGTTTATAGTATAAAAGTTTAAGAGACTGTAAGAGACTAGCATAGTATGCATGTAGTACTGTATCAGCCTGATTGTCCACTGCCGAACACAGACTCCTCTCTTAAGGGGGTTTGCCATAATTCCCACGCTTGGCAGGCGTCTAGGGGATCGCAGTGTGAGATATGATCTTCTCAGAAGGGCATCTCTTAAGACACCCATGGCTAGAGATGGGGTGTGACATTCTAGCCCGGCACCTTACGGGGTATATATACAGGCATATAGTAGGGGGGATGAAGAACCTATAACGAAAAGAGAATTGAGTATGAAGTTGGATGGATCCTATATTCTGCCTTTATGGGTAGAGGAAGGCTAAACAAGGTATGGAGGGAATACATGAAGAAGAGAAGTATAGTGTGTAAAGGGGATGAGGTTTTAGATGACGGCTGATTGAGGGGACTGAAGAAATAGTTACACCAACCAACACTTCACGTGGAATAAGAGCAAAAAGGGAATGACATCTATACTGATTGGCTTGTGGAATTTGAAAAAAACCTGTTGAAACAATTTTGACATATTTTTACCCAAACGCAGAATGCTGTGGTAGAGATCGAAACCAAGAAAATTGTGCCAAAACTTTAAATTATGTAGTAACAAAAATATTCATATTTTAAAAAGTAAAAATATGTTAATGTGAGCATTAAATTTTGATAAATAACTGTCATTGTTTTTAGAAATAATTGTACGAATGCCTTAACTACAATATTCTTTTATTACATTTTAATAGGTTAACTAAGTTTTCATTTGTCGATATTTTCTCATTATCTCAGTATTTCGCAGTATGAACTTGTATTTTTATGGGTAGTTATTGTGTAATTAATATGCTATTTATTTGTTAAAAGACATACTCGTATCAACATCAACCAGAAGACGTCCAGCATAGGTTGACCCTTTGAACACCCAATAGTTATTTGCATCCATTGGTATCCTGTGACTCTCAATATGTCGTCGGCCCACCTAGAGTAGAAAATACTGTACACTCTTCGGTTTCCTGTGTGATGGGGAGTCACTTTCGATACTCTCTTCGCCATCGATTATCGGTTCAATTGATCTGGCCTCACCAATGCCACTTGAACTTGCAGATTCTGATGAGGGAAATCGGTGACTTTACTTCTTTGGTGAATCTACTTTTTTCAGGTTTCATCGTCCACAGAGACTACATATAATTATGATAACTATGTATACTTCTATTAAAGTAAATATCAGATTACCTCACATGAAGCACGGTAAGTCTATTTAAAAAGAAATATTATTTCAATAGTCCCTCCATCTCTTCTTGTATCCTGAACTTTAAGAAAATATTAATGACACTAATTTCAAAGATAAAAAGATAAATATTTTTCTTGTACGCAACCCCTAACATCTACCTGATATACAAAATATCGAATCATCATAAAACCGTGCATTAACAGATAATACTCATCAAAGACCCTCAATTATTGCAATAATTCCCGGACACAAATGAACCATTCCGCTCTACAATTTTCAGTCCATTGCTTACTTACTTTTAAAATGTGTGTACATTCTTTTCAAATACCAGTAATATTGGTTTGGAACCGGACATTACCAGATAATACTCAGTAATACGTGCACTGGATCGAGATTATTCGCGCCTGGACGAAGCGGGAGCGGAGCCGCGGGCGAACGCCACTCTTTATTATTTGATCACATTTGTACTGGACAATGCGCGCCCAAAGCGCAAGAGGCGACAGGTGAACGAGGAAGGCGTAGAGTTGACATTGGTATATTTTTAATATTTTTTACTGTCGATGGTATCGCGTCTGAAATCTCACCTGATGGTAAGTAATGATGCGGTTGAACATGAGGAAAAGGTTAAACAGTTTGACCAAGAATGGGAACTTGCCCCTAGATCCTAGCTCCATTTTCCGTAAAATCTGACTTTAGTCCCTGACAAATACTTAACATAATATTATAGTGAAATAAAGATTTATGATCCTCCTGATATATATAATTAAGCGATCGTAAGACGACTCGGACGGAATGAATGCGCAGAATGAGCAGTATGCCACTACTGACATCGATGTAAATAAGATTATGTACTTTGTTCGCACAGGCTTCTTTATCTATAAAATCATGCCCCCGTGGGGTGCCGGGCTAGAATGTCACTAGCCATTGCTACCTGTTGGTGTCGTAAGAAGCGACTAAAGGTAAAATACCGGAAGGTGGGCCGCAGTGCCTTCTGAGAAACTGATATTCTAAACTGCGATCCCCAAGACGCCGGCCAAGCGTGGGGGTTATGGCAATTCCCTCCTTAATGGGGGCTGTGTTGAGCATTGAACAATCCGGCTGATACAGTAAGACCATGGTCAAGGAACGTCAGTCCAAAAGTGAGGCCAAAACGTTCTATGACATTTTCTTGTGTTAAGTCTAAGTTTTTCGACAACACATTGTACCAACTCTAAATACGTAGCAAAACTGGAAAGGAAAATGATGATGAACATATAGTGATCGCTTCCGTATAGTACCTCCATATGTTTTCTATTACCAGCTGTAATTGTTATTCTTTGCATAAAGTTGTTTTTTTATTTAAAAATTGACAAGTATTTGACCGCAGTCTTACCCGATGGTAATAACGACGCGATCGACGGTGGAGCATGCTTGCCTATAAGATATTTATTCACTCTATATTTGAAGACATCCAGGTTGAAGTTCTTGGGGAACAAAAACGCTGGGAGGGTGTTCCGTTCCTTCGCTGTCCGTATTATAAAGGTGGACGCAAATCGCTTTGTGCGAATAGGAGGAATGTCAACCATATACGGATGCCGTGTTTCCGTACGTCTTGTAGTCCAGTAGAGGAAAGGAGCAGGAATTAGATTATACAACTCCATCGCACACTCTCCGAAATGTATCATGTAGAACACTGAAAGAACTTTGGAGGCTGGTTTTTACCAAAGCATCGCAGCCAATGAGGTTTTTTGCATGTCTTTCAATGGAGTCCAAGGCTTCGAGCTGGTATACTGCTGAGCCGTCCCAGAGATGGCCGTAGTATTCCATACGTGACCGGACTTGTGCTTGGTACAAGTTTAGAAGCTGCCTTGGTGTGAAATACCGCCTTACCTTCCCTAGGACTCCCAACTTCTTCGCAGCTAATTTGGCCTTGGACTCAATGTACGAGCTAAAATTGAGGTCTGATGTTAGGGTAACACCCAACAGTTCAAGTTGGCTCATCGTGGGTAAAGATACATATTGGAAAGCGGGAGTCAGATGGAACTGACTTCGCTTGGCGGTGAATAGACACGCCTGGGTCTTGGAAGCGTTGAAGCTGACCAGATTGGCATCACCCCAATCGGAGACAATGCTTGCAAGGTCAAGTTCATACGCTTGACCATGGCCTCTCTAAGAGACTGGATTTGAGCGCCTCTAGCTCGTGCATTGGACAAATATCTCTCTACAACAGTGCTGTCATCCGCGCACCCAACAATAACAGGCCTATAATGTCATTATGATTCTGATTTATTTATATCTTGGTAGTATTTTATTTATTTATAGTTATAAGTTAGTTACAGACTCATAAATCTATCTTGGTGCTGGTTTTTGTTAATTTAGTTTTGCTCTAATCCCTTTTTTAAAAATTTATATGTTGCATTGGTTCATATTGATAACCATAGATTCTTAAATTCAGACGATTTTTTAATTAAAACAGTGCGACTCTACTCCATTCTTTGCTCTCACTGTTCGTCGGCTCCTTCACCGCACCGCCCCGGGCAATCTACAATACCCGCTACTTTTTCCTGCGCCATAATAAACATTTGTATTCGCCGCGCATGTGCCGACCCAGGCTTAGTAGGTTTATTATTGAGTACGAAGGTAATTACTATGTGAAAAGATTCTACAGAAAGTAGGTTTATTAAATGTCGCAGGAAATTGTGAGCGGTCTGGCATTCTAGAAGCTTCTTAGCTAAGCGGAATTGATGAAATTTTCCAAGGTACATTACAAAAAAACACATGAATGAGATATTTTGCACTAATAATATATTTACTTATTATTTTTTTAATGATTGATAGGTTAGCCTTTGACCACTGTCACACCTGACGGTAAGTGATGATGTGGTAGAAAATGTTGTTTAGGCTAACCTAGAATTACTGGCTCTCAAGGATAGCTATCAGAACACACCGTTAGGTGCTTAGCGATCGGTTATGAACAGCTAAGCAAACTTCGCTACGAGCGCTTCAAAAACTTCGCTACGATCGCTTCATTTTCATGACCTTTGGTGGTTCTTACTACAGAGGTCCCAATTAATTTCCATTTTATCAACGCCTTCTTCACGATATTGTTTTTATAATTGCAATTTATGCTTAAATTGCTCTAATGGGTACGTTTTGGATTAGTAAGATAATTATTGTTATTTAGGAGGCTATTATTAAGTTAATCGAATGGAAATTGTTTAATTGTATTCGTTTTAGATTAACCGTTAAGATGATGGACCTAAATAAAGTTTATGGGGTCTATCCGAACATGTTCACAATGTACGATGGTAATTTATTTCTGGTACATTGTAATAGAACTTGTTGAGGTTTTGGAGGCTGTTAACGGGATTTTTGTTTTGCTTATAAAGTGAAGGAAGATTGTGGGAACTGGGTCAGTTTAGGATGTAGTTTTTACTATAACTGCAGAAGGATATGGTTTCGAATGTAAGTTTTTTTTATATTGCTGATACGTAAGCCTTTACCACAATCTCACCTGATGGTACGTGATGATGTGGTCAAAGGTGGTAACAGGCTTGACCTAGAATTACTGGCTCTCAAGGACAGCTGCCGGAACATACCGTTAGGTGCTTGGCGACAGATTTTCTACTTGAAGATGGTCGATAGCCAGGCGGACATTCGCAAAATGCCCTTCCACCATGTGGTGAAACCAAAGCCCGCGGCGGGATTCGAACCATGGACCTGCTGCGCGGCAGTTCATAGCCCATTGGCTATGAACTGCCTTGTTGGATCATTATCCAACACTGCTTCAAAGGCCCTGCTGCCCACATTCCGGTATTTCACCTTTAATCGCCTATTACGACATCCAAGGTAGCAATAGGAGAGTGACATTCTATCCCACGGGCACAGAATAAATCACACAATCAATTAATATATTTTCCTTATGTTAAAATATTATCTCCTTATAAAGATTCAAAATTGATAGATCAAAAATATAGGTATTACTTTATTATCATAAATTATAGGTACCGCTTGTTCTCGTAATCGTCTCGACTCGATCGTAAGTTGCCGTACGTACGATAATAAGTGGCAAGCACTAAATTTCACTGCATAAACGTAATGGCATTTTAAATTCGGCCGGTGTAACCATTCATTACGCTGAAACAAAAGGGCGATCATCAGAATAAATTTTGGCAAATTATTGTTATTTTCGATCGCGGGTTCCCCGCGGGCGATGTGGCAGAATTATTTCTAGTACCATGTTTACGTGGAATCTGCATGAAAACGAAGTGAGTTCGAGATTAATTTACAAATTTATTAAAGAAAAATAATGCGAAAGTTGTGTTGTTGTTTTATAATAGGATTTGATTTTGAACAAAGATTAAGAAAATTTGGTTCGAACACAAATGTGCTAGTTCGAGAGCCTATGTATTTTAAAACAATTCATGTTAATTGAAATATTATGTTAGTGTTCCATTAATACCTCTTCTTTGTAAGTTATTTTATTAATGTATTTATTATTTACTAGCGGCCGGCCCCGGCTTTGCACAGGTATTTTAAAAAAAAAACACATAAAAAGTAGTTATTATGAAATAACTGTAATTGTTAGACATATGGTATTACTGACTTTTTTGTGTACTACTTGACGTTATAAGTTTTTCTTCGACTTACTTTAATCGATAGAATAGGTTTGTTACCTGAAAAAACTTGGATATGTTTACTTACTTCATTAATCTCACATTTATATAAAAATAGGCCTTTTCATTTTAGTATAATTTATTTCCAAATGTGTTAATATAAAAATAACACCTTTTATAGTGCTTTTTCATTTATTTATAATTTAGGATGTATTTAGTTTGATAAAAAAAATATAAACAAATAAAAACATTGTTACTACATATGTAAATATTTATCTTTTTTGTTTACGCTCGGAAGTTTTACCGCACGCGCTATAATTTTCAAACTATGTTTTTTTATACCATAATTAAGAAAGCGTAGCATAATGATTACAACATGACATGTCAATGGATTTCGTGTCAATATAATTCAATATATATATGTATAACCAACATTCGTTAACTAAGGACTTCAACTGATAGTTTCGTTAGTTATAAGTTATTTATAGTCTTGTTAAAATAATTTCCTAAATAGTAGGTACTTAATACTTTAAAATTTAACTATGGCAAAACTAAGTTATGTCTAAAAATAAGGTTAATTTTAATTATAAAATAATCCGTCTTATGCCAATATTACATTATTATCTATTATACTTAATCTTAATCCTTGAACATTTAAAAACTGAATAATAAATTAAATTTTAGTTACATATCTTTCAAGGCAAGATATTTTTTTAAGTTATTTTGTGGCGAGATGGATTCGCCTGATAGTTAGCACTCATGCCTGTCCAAAACAGATGCCGTGTCGCCATCCTCGTTCTGCTTACCTCTACACTGCACTCGTCACTCCATATCGGTTGCTCAGTATTATCAAAGGTAAAATAATTAATGAAAATTATAATATGACCCTCATAAAAAGGTGTAAAAGAAATGAAATATTGTTATATTCTTTATATTTACATATAGATAATACACTTCCTTTTAGCGATTCACGATAATGCAAAGATGTTTTTGATAACGGTGTTTGTAAAGTTCGAGAATAAATGGTTACTCACAATTATGTCTCTTGAACATGCCACGTTTAAAACAGGTGCGATCTCTCTTCGATCATTAAACATATTTTGTAATGGTTTATTAGCTCTCATAGGATATTAACCGAATTTATTAAATGTATGATTTGAATTTTGCTTTAATTCAGTTCAGCTGTTTCCATCATATTTACATTAGAATTTATTAAATCTATAGAAAGAAAGTTATTAAATCTTCTGTCTTAATTATAGTAATTAGCCCTATGGGGAGTCTGGCTTAAATTGCACATAATTTCATTTCTTCCTGTGGGAGCCATACGAGGTGACAAAGGATGCTGGAACCTTGTGATAATTTGCGAGGAGTGCTTCCTGAACTGCCATTTCACATTGCGATTCCCAAGCCACGCCAACCAAGGTGTGGAGATGATGGCAAACCACCTCTTAATGGGGAAGTCTGTCTTCAGCAGTGGACGATTCAGCTGATACAGTATTTAATACTCATCACTTAGCTATAGCTAGATGTCGATGACAAAGTCATAAAAGTCATCAACTGTTTTTTCCCAGGGCAAGCAACAAAAGTAGCTACGCAACAAATCATAAAATAATCGTACAAAACGAGGTAATAAATTATATAGTAATTGTACAATGAAAAAGAAGTTAAGCGTTTAATTGGCAGTAAAACTCGCAAAGTGAATTCACAGACGGTCAGATTACAAGTTTTAGGCTGGTTTTCGATTACTGCCTATGACTTTGATTCTCGCTTTTAAATATTATGTGATATTTTTTTAACAAAAACATACGTAAGGGATTATTTATTTATTTATTTGATTATAGGCGAGCGGCGTAATGCTGATGTGCCTATATTTTTTTGTAGTGTCCACACATTTTTTATTTAGCACTGGTTACAAGTTGGCAGGAGGTTTTCCAGTTGTGAACAACTCTGTTGCTGAGAATATAGTGTGCAGTGTTTGTGTTAGCATGTACACGCTGAATTTGCTGATTGTGCCCTCTGACTTCTTTGTCACGGATGACTTTCACAATTTTTTACCATCGCTTATGGATATTAGGGACACCAAAGGGCATTACTGATCTATAGCATGCTGTTGATTCATTCATCAGGTTGTATTATTCATATTAAAAATTAGGAACGCCGTGACTTAGTCAGATGTTCTGTCGAACGTGTCTGTGAGGTTGCTTGTGTGGAGGTGGACAGGCATCTCGTGTTGTGTGTATGTCGACCACCAATAGAGCAAGGTAGTACTCAAAATTTTACAGAATTTTTAACCACTCTGGAAAGTATACTACAGAAAATTTCTAAATGCAGGTAACCCATATTTGATTTTAATATAGATATTTAATTGAATCTTAAAAATAAGACTGATCTTATTTCGTTTTAAGTCATTTAATTTAAAAATTCTGTTCTGTGAGCCCACTAGGATAACATACATTTCAGCTACCTGTATAGATAAAATATACTCAAATTGTAAGACTAAAGAAAAGATCAATTATGAAGGGTGTAAGAACAAATCATGAGGACCTCGCGATAAAATTTGATGGAAACAGAAATACTCGGTACCAACATAGACGCTCAGCTTGACGTTACAAGCGTTTCTAACAGTGACCCGAATGACATTTATAATAATTTATTTTATTTAGTGAATACTGAGTTTCAAAAAGTTTGTCCAAAAATAAAGAAAAAACCTTTGACTAGAAGAGCACTATGTTTGCAGCTTCTCGGAAATACTGCTAGAGGAAGCTCATTCCGATGTTTTCAGGCGTACGGCAGAAAAGAAAGCTTAAATCGCACGGTATGGGACTACCACAAGGCAATTGCAACCAACATGACAGTATTATGTGGATGAGCTTTCTGTCGGTTTATGCGGTGATAAAACCGCGACGCCGCGCTTGGTTGAATAATTCTGCAGAACACACACCGTTGTTCATGCGAGAAAGGATACAGAGAGATCAAAATGTTTTACTGTCTTTTAGTGTCAGCTTTGAATTTCGCGACTTACATGCAAGCAGACAGACAAAACTTGTGAGTTTTGTTAGTATCGCACTCTACCCAACCAGCTTATAAATTAGCCATTGATCACGATCTCGGCTGAGGTAAATGATAATGTTGTCGAGGGTAGTTAAAGGCTCAACCTAAAATGGGATCTGGCAGGCGGCAAACGATTTTCTACCTGAGGCGCACTACTGTTACAGAACTTATTTAGTTAATTGGGATTAAGACATGTCAATGCCACTAGTCAGAATGACAAACCCGCACAACACACATACACACCAACACCCCTTTTTTGGCTGATTCGGATTAAATACTGTTTTTACACGGGTGTTAGCCATCGAATAAAATGCCCATTGCGCTGTCTGGTAACATAAAACCAATAAATCATACCATCAATATATATAAAATAAGTAAAATATCGTAGTGGATTTGACAATATCTAGGGACGCCATAAAGAAATCGACGTATTATCCTAACTCAAGTCGGGAAATGACACAGGGGATTTTTTTAAATCCATTACATTTTCCGCCTCTTCTTGCAGCCATTACAGTGATGTAACATGTTTATATCACAGTTTCATATGTCAACTATGTCAAATCTTACTTATATATATATATAAGTAAGTTTAGTAAGGTTTGCCTTTATTAAAGTTAATAACATAACTTAACCGTACCATATAGTACTGCGAAAGGAAAACTCTTGAAGAAAACTCAGTAGGTATACAATTAACAAAACGAGTCGTACCTAGTTAGGAGATCTGTATCTGTTTGTATCAGTATCTGTATCAGCTGGATTGTCCACTGCTGAACACAGTCATTCCCATTTTCAGTCCCCCATTTAGGGGGGGTTTGCCATAATTCCCACGCTAGGCAGGCATTTTGGGGATTGCAGTTTAAGTTATCTATTATTCAGAAGGCCTCGCTGCGCACTTTCCGGTATTTTACCTTTAGGCGCCTCTTACAACACCCACAGGTAGCATGAGGGGGTTGCATTCTAGCCCGGCACCCCACGGAAAAACAGTTAGGAGATAGATTTGTTAAAATGTATGAACCAGTTAAGGTTTCCCTAACAAATCATTTTATGCCTTAAGGTTGCGATCAATGAAGAGCTTGTCAAAGAAAATAAGACAGAATTTGAACATAACTTGATCTCGATGCGCGCTTTGCGTAGCGACCTTGTGTTTGTCCACAAAATGCAAAACTTAGAGAAAATAATAATAACCACACGGCTGTCCAATTAGAAAAAAATTGCACGTACTTGATAATTGGTACTTAGAGGTGAACATTCTTTTTAATTTTTTACTTATATCTATGCAGTTATGAAGAAATCTACAGCAAGTGTTTGTTGCCAAAATGACCGTTCAACATACTTTTCCAATCAATGATCATCTTAAGAGGAGTACACTTTCAAACTGACCAAGATCTGGGAATCGCAGCCTTAACACCAAACCAAAGGACTCAATACAGGGAACTCATTCGTACACCCGAAAAACATTTACCTCTACTGGCAGGGAGAGACATTAATGCGCACACGACTTACTAGCAGTGGAATAGTGCCTTTATATACGCACCTGTTTGCCAGATATTCAATTCTTGTAGAAAGCGAGCTCAAATTTGTGAATAAATAATATGGTAATACTATTATCTAACTGGTTTTTAAATTTTGAATAAAGGTGACACAAAAATTAATATTATTAATAATCACGACGAAGAATTAATTGATTTTTACCAGTCCGAGTACCAATAAATATAAATAAGTATTCATACTGTATATTATATTATTCGTATATCTTGAAGCGCTCGTAGCGAAGTTCACTTAGCTGTTGTTAACCGATCAGCAAAGTTAAGCAACGTCGCCCGCGGTCATGAGTTGGATGGGTGACCGCAACTGGCATTACAACTGAGCGCTTCCGTGCTTCGGAGGGCACGTTAAGCCGTCGGTCCCGGTTGTTGTCATAGGATGGCAGTCGTTACAGCATGGTGGTAGGGCATTTTGCAAATGCCCGCCTGGCTAGCTACCACCCTCAACTAGAAAATCTGTCGCCAAGGACCTAACGGTGTGTTCCGGCAGCTGTCCTTGAGAGCCAGTACATCTAGGTTAGCCTGTACAACATCTTCGACCACATCATCACTTACCATCAGGTGAAATGGTGGTCAAAGGCATAAAAAAAAATATTTATGAATAAAAAACCTACTTCAAACATAAAATACGCATTATTAGGAATAACTCAATAATACTCATCAGATCCCATTCAAATTTAAATAAAACCACACGACAAGCACCATGTTTGGAATATAAAAAAAAACATCAAAATCGGTACACGCTGTTACGGTGCTTGTTGTTGTAAAGAGTAATGAGGAAACAAAACAAATCGTCGAATTGAGAACCTCTTCATTCTTTGAAGTCGGTTAAAAAGCATTTACCTACAATAACAAAACGATAAATAGTATTATACTAGGCCTTAAAGGGTAAATGAGCTATTAAGACACCTCTGCCGATTCCTTTAGAATATTCAGACTGTAAATTTTTAGGGTTCCGTACCCAAAGGGTAAAAACGGGACCCTATTACTAAAACTTCGCTGTCCATCCATCTGTCACCAAGCTCTATCTCAAGAACGGTGATAGCTAGACAGTTGAAATTTTCACAGATGATGTATTTCTATTGCCGCTATAACAACAAATACTAAAAATTAAATAAAATAAATATTTAAGGGGGCTCCCATACAACAAATTTGACTTTTTTTACCATTTCGTGCTCGATACTAATAACGGTGACAGGTAGACGCTTTAACTCTTCACATTATATTAAGTTTAATGTTCTGTTTAAATATAATTAATTAAAAAAAATAAATAATTAAGGGGGCTCCCCATAGTGCAGGAGGTAAGGTAAGGTTTGATACTTCAAACCTTACCTCCCGCACTATCATAGCTCCTTTTGTACACTACCCTTCACACAGTAAGTTAGTTCTCGATTTATGCGTACAAAGGAATCAACATGAAACGTCTCGCCTCAAGCTAATAGTAACTTACGACTTGTAGCGTTTTGCGTCCTTATCGCCTTTTGGCATCTGACTTGCTTTACAACCGTGCTCCTGATTTTCTTAATGATGTTTGATGTATGAGATCTTTTTTATTTAAATCGAACGGTAGTTATCTGTTGCAAATCAAATTTTACCTTGACTGTATTTGCCTCGAGGCGGTAAAAATGTAATTTGTTGTCTATTTTGTCTGCTCAAGCGGTGATGCAATTTGAGTAAACGTCGAAGTTAGATTAAAATATAATAATATTTTTATGTAAAATATATATAAAACAAGTATAAATTAATTAAAAAGGTACTAAACCCGACTGAAAATTATATATTTTCGTTAAGGGTTTTAAGGTTTCATTGAGATTTAAACTGTAAGTTAAATTATTATATAATATGCAATTGTTTTTAAAGCCCTTCATTTTTATATCCCGCTTGACGAGTTAGAAACAAAATAATAGTTTCTTAGAATATGGCGTCTAAACTTCGTTGTTTTTTTATATTTTTTATGTAGCTAGTGTTACTTGGGCCATCAAGATGAATCTGACGATATCTCATACATTAAAATAAAGTTATGGTTGGATAAAGGAAATTTATATAATAAACATCTATGTTAGCCTGAACAACATCTTCGACCACATCATCACTTACCATCAGGTGAGATAGTGGTCAAAGGCTAACCTATCAAGCATAAAAATAACTCACAAATATAACTATATACATACATGAAACCTGAAAACATAACACTCCTTTTTTGGGCAGTCGTGTAAAAGTGTAAAAAACTTTCGTTAGTGTCGAACTCTAATCATGGAATATCATTCACGATTATAAAAAAAAATTATATACACTACAGTTTCTATTATTCAGCACATTTTATTTTCAATTAATTAGTAATAGTAGCTTATGGTCATCTTATGCGCAAAGTTCCAGATTTCACTACTATTCAAACGTCTTTGTCAGAAAAATCTTATCTTTCCTCCCGGCGGGGATTAAACACAGACCCGCGAGATCCTGGATGTATACTGTGATTGTGAATTGTTTTAAAACACGAACGTAGTTTTACTCAGAAAATCCCTACGAAATCGCGTAACATATCTGAAATTGATTTGTTATTTCTTTTTAATATCTGTTAGCAATTTAATGACGTAACGAAATGGATGTTTTTTGTTTTTTCTACGTCTTTCGTACATCTCTTGTTTTGAGTTATTTTTGCAATATCGCTGATTAACGGTTAGAAGCGCATACTTCATTCATAGAGCCAGTTTTCTGCAAGGTTCATTCACACCGATTCTCATTCATTATCTCGCTTCGGTTGCATTATAACTCCACAGTTCATGGCAGTAGATAAACTTGGAAGTTTGTTTATTCATGTCAAAATCCTGAGGCATTGATTGATACGCGTGTCACAAATAAATTTTCAATGTTTATACGAGTATATAGCCCACGGTACCTGTATAGTTTGATGAAGAAACAAGGGGTTTTAACTATTTTAGTTGGCAGCATTTATACCAATTTCAAATATTTTTAGATGTTTATATTCAATTAAGATGTAACTTTTTTTAATTAACTATCTTCCAAAGGGTAGATATACATGAAGGTGCGTTGCGATGGATGTCACTTAGTGAATGTAAAAATGTTCTACCGCGTGCTGTCCGGAAATCACATTATTGAATTTATACATACACTGTAGGCCGTTTTCCAATGCAATATCTAGTACATATTGATATCGCTCTTTAGTAAATTAGTTAACCTACTGCTTATACTTGAACTGTGACAAAACAGGGGCTATAACAAGCTATGCAATTTCCTGCATTGTGCTGTGATCTGACAAAGCTGTTTACGCAATCACTTTGCATAGGATAGGTTGATAGGAGATCGTTTCATTTTGTTTCGGTGTTTATCTAGAGCTGTGGTTCTCAAACTTTACGGTACTTAAAAGGCAAGGTGATCGCCCGTTGGATGCCGTATTAGTTGGGTAGATTGTAGATGGGTGATTGACTAAGTGATAAATACTGTGAGGTGGGCTAGACAAATATCTCTATGACCATAATACTTTAACTCAACTTCGGAGTTTGGTATATTACCTAAAAGGCAGCAATAGAATCGCCCTTTATTATATTACTTATATTTGGGTCCAAATATATTTTTCGAGACAGGGGTGTTGGTTAAGACACCTCTACCTAAAAGGGTGATTACATAATTATGTATATATTTAATATATATACGTAACGTATACAATAGTATAAGTATATTGACCACACAAGTACTTTCAATAAAAGGACAGTTAAAAATTACTTACAATAAAAAAATGCAAAATAACTATAATAATAAACTTAAGGTCATTATTTCCAAAATTCTAAATTAAGGGCGGACAAGTTTTGACAGAAATAACGGATCTATGCCAGCTATATATATATGAATAAATAATCTGTTTCATACTTGCTTGTTGAGCTTCTTAAAGGGCGATGTAGAATAAAAATTAAGCAGCACGCCACTACTCAAGATGATTAGTGATCTGACCTCTGACTAACCGAAGACTAGCAAATACAATATCAACAAAAGAGGCCGTTAATAAAACCGAAACTATATGCACATTCGCCCAAAAAAATGGCACAATTTTGTCCTTGTGTTGTCTTGTGTGTTGTTAGCGAAAACGAATTTTATAATGTATTATTTCATCCTTTGTATTATTAGGTTAGAAATATAATACCAAAATGAATGGGATAGGGAGGGTAGTCAAAGATTTGTTATTGATATGAATTAGTTTTAAAGTTTCACAAACTGTGTGCCGGGATATTGCGTCAAGTTTGGTAGTCTGCATTGTTGATCAAGATAGAATTTATCGAGGCTGCAATTGTAAATAAATCCTTTGTGTATTCTGTCGTAAAATAGTGTACTGTACTAATAGATAACAAAAGCGACATTACACAATATCCAGGACAAATTTCATCAGGTACATTGTTTTGTATAAGCTTTTGAACAAGGCTTTGTGTTGTAGAAATGAAGAGAAAAATTAAAAAGATAAATTTATCACTTAGTCTTCGTTGATCACTAAGCTTTATTACTAGTATTGTATGAGTAAAAAATATTCGTCGTAGAAACAACAAAGTCGCTTCTTACCCATGACACAACCAAGCTTTACACTACCAGTAGCATATTTTTGGTCTTATACGCTACTGGCCGTGGTATTGTGGCGTGGGTACTATAAATGGACAAATTTATTTTGTACTACCTCTTAATATAACTTTGTAATGCTCTAAAGTTTCGTTTTTATTTTCATCAGGTATATATAATATAATAATATATATAATTTCAACTTTATAACAATGGGAAGTAAAAAGCTGTATATCCGGAGTGGAAAAGATAGTAATAAAAACTTAATAAACTTATGTAAAACGAATAGGGATGGCAATAATGAATAAATAGTAATGTTCAAAATAGATCAATATAACGTACAAATATTTAAGTTTCTTGAGTATTGTACTATACTGTATCAGCCGGATTATCCACAGCCTCTCCCATAATGGGGGGTTTGCCATAATCCCCACGCTTGGCAGGCATCTTGGGGATTACAGTGTGAGATCTCAGTTCCTCAGAAAGCGCTGCTGTCCACCTTCTGGTGTGTTACCCGCAGTACGATACCCACGGGTAGAGATGAGGGGGTTAGATTCTAGCCCGGCACCCAACAGGACCTCCTGAGTCCGTTATAGTTAATATAGTCCGTTTATTTTATTTTTGAAGCAGTTATGTCATTACTTTATTTTAATAGTTAGCGAATTATCTTAATATAGTAAAAAGACAACAATTTTAGAAACTTAACTAAATAATTCCCCACGACAGTACCTACTTCTAGTATGGCTTGGTATAGTGTCGTGGGTCAAGAACTGCATATCTATATATGCAAGATATGCATCATATATGTATATTTTTGCAGCCAGAGAAAGGCATAAGTAGTAGTTTTATAGTGAACATATAGTGATAAAATTAAATGACATTAAAACAGTGTGTTACAAATCTTACACTCTATTCTAATATTCAACAGTTCTGTTCTCATCTTCTACCTCTCTGTCTACCTCTCTGTCCTAATATCTTTTTTTTAATATAGTTTTTTTCTGTTATTTTGACGGAACAAGGTCGAGACCCACCTGAGGTTAAGCGGACTAACCTCTGCCTATAACAGATGCATTTCGTCACAAGTCACGATGTGCACTGCGCCCGTCACCTTGAGACATAGTTGTTAAATCTCATGTGCCTGCAATTTCACTGGCTCTCAAGGACTGCTGCCGGAACACACCGTTTGGTGATTAGCGACAGATTTTTACTTAATGCTTCGCTTGATTGTGGTCGCTAGCCAGGCGGGCATCCGCAAAATGCCCTTCCACCATGTGCGGTGAAGCTAAAGCCCTCGGCGGGATTTGAACCATTTACCTGCTGCGTGGCAGTGCAATGCCACTGAGTTACACTGCTTTAACATAGTATCTGTTTGTCTATTCTTATAAGAATAAACTATAGGATAGCAAATCTGATGCAAAGATCAAGGATATGCATGCTTTTCTCTGAATTTGAACATGTGAACAATATTTTTGGATAATCGACCAAGTACGGATGCCGCAGTCTATCTAAGGATATTCTAAATGAAGCAAACATTTAACCTAACACCTTGATTTGAGTATGGTTAGACCTGGCTCACTCAGTACATAAGAAAGCAAGCTACAGCCTACAGGTACATCAGCGTATCTGTCCAGACGGGATTATTCTACGGTGCGAGCTGCGTCAGAAGAGATCAGAGCTATACGTGGCTATGCGATAGAAAGAGAGGAGATACCTTGTAGGTGAACATAATTAGGTACTCCATGCTTTGCGAGCTGAAGTGCACTTTATTGCATCGTAGCTAGAGTCGTTTATTTATTGTTATGGCTTTGTGCAGTGATTCTTCTGGTACTATTAATCTGTGGTATGGTAAAGGTATAAATAATACCTGTATATACAGGGTTATTGGTAAAATGCTAACAACCTCTTAAGGTTGACTTCTGCTAGTCCTAAGTAACATTTTGAGAAGTTTTTTTTTTTTTTTAATTAAAAATATCTATTGTGTATTTTTTATGTTTTTGTTTGAACAAGCACGAGGACCACCTGATGTCAAAAGTCTCTTGTGCCTGTATTGTATTCTTTCAAATATTTTATTACTTTGCTCGATGTCTCAAAAAAAAGGTGATACAAAACTCTATTCAAAGGAACCACGGCGCGGTCCAGTGTTGCCGTGGCGGGCGCTCTTGGCTCGGAGTAAGCATTAAAACACAAAAAATAATATAAAAAAATATATATATTTTTTTTTTTAACATAAAAATACATTACAACATCACAAATATACGATAGGAAAAATTTAAGTCATGTGCGGAGTTCGAACCCACGTCCATCCACCCCTTGAACCGGGGTATGCTCTAACCAATTGAGCTAACATGACATGACGTCGTAACTCAAATCTTTCCTATCGTTCTTTAACCATCGTATTGGGTTCGAATCCCGCACATGACTTAATTTTTTTCTGTCGTATATTTGTGATTTTGTAATGTAATCCGCATAGCAGGCGTTATTGCAAACCTAACAATATTAAAAGAATACATCTCAAAACTCGTATAAATATTTTCAAAATGTTTCTTAGGACTAGCAGAAGTCAACCCTAAGAGGTTGTTAGCATTTTACCAATAACCCTGTATATCATGACCGAGCGCAGCATAAAAAATTACCTAATAAATGAAAGTATGCATGATTACAAGTCGGTACATATCCATTATCTTTTACTATCACAATCTGACCATTAATTTGATTTAGCTTCTAGGAAGCTAATATCAAAACTTATAGTCAAGCAAGAAATTTATATGCAAATTAGATTGCTTTCGCGGTTACAGTATGTGATGTTTCTTTGTCAGTAGGTCGTTAAGATTTGTTTATTTTTAGAAGTGTGTGTGTTTTTTTTTTGTTATTGTGGCAGAACAAGCCCGAGGCTCACCTGATGTTAAGTGGACTAACCTCTGCCTATAACAGACGCATTTCGTCAACGACGAATTGCACTGTGCCCGTCACACTGAGACGTCCAGTTGATAGATCTCATTAGCCTGTCATCTTTCTGGCTCTCAAGGACTGCTGCCGGAACACACTGTTAGGTGCTTGGCGACAGATTTTTTACTTGAGGATGGTCGCTAGCCAGGAGGGCATTCACAAAATGCCCTTCCACCATGCGGTGAAGCTCAAGCCCGCAGCGGGATTCGAACCATGAACCTGCTGCACGGCAGTCCAGAGCCAATGCCACTGAGCCACCACTGCTTCAATGTAGTATGTGTATGTGTACTTATTCTACCGTATCGTATTCTTGCGGTTGCTCTGTAGAAATCTAGAATTTTGTTTCTTTCAATACTGGTAACCCTATACAGTCATCCGCTTTTAGTCAATTTTTTTTTATATATAAATTAATTTATAAAAAAATATATTATTTATTTATTACTAATTATTGCTCGATGAACTGATAACCAATGGGGAAGAGAGGTTCTCGAGTGTTTACCATACTACACTGGAAAACGTAGAGTTGGTAGACCCCCCAACGCTGGACTGACGACATCGTGAAAGTCGCGGGTAGCCAATAGTTTCAAGCGGCTAATAGCCGTGCTTTGTGGTGCTCTATGTGGGAGTCGAAGTCGTTACCATGCGCACAATATTGTGATCATAGGTACTTTTGAACCATGATTGTACCGACTTCAACAAGTTATTTTAAACTTTTGAGTGTTGAAGTCGGTTCCATTTTGTTTTTATTTAAACATTTTATTAAAAATCTTGTTTATTTTGTTTATGTTATAGTGACGGAACAAGCTCCAGGCCCACCTGATGTTAAGCGGACTAACCTCTGCTTATAACAGATGCATTTCGTCACAAGTCACAAATTGCACTGCGCCCGTCACCTTGAGACATAGTTGTTAAGTCTCATGTGCCTGTAATTTCACTGGCTCTCAAGGACAGCTGCCGGAACACACCGTTAGGTGCTTGGCGACAGATTTTCTACTTGGTCGCTAGCGAGGCGGGCATTCGCAAAATGCCCTTCCACCATGTGGTGAAGCTCAAGCCCGCGGCGGGATCCGAATCATGGACCTGCTGTGTGGCTGTCCATAGCTAATGCCACTGAGCCGTCACTCCTTCATAAATAATTTTAATGCTATAAGGTAATGGACCAAGGACAAGTCGCCCGTCTGATGGTAAGCGACACATCTGTCCATACTATATCCACAGTTGCAGTATCACCGTTCATATTCTGCTTGTTACCTACTGCACTGCGGTCGTCACTCTGCGACGATAGTTCTTATGTCTCATTCACTCAGTAATTCCACTCACTTCCGTGCCTTTCAAGCCTTACACAGTAGTGATTGCACACTACTGCTTTAACGTAGAGTACCTAACATTGCGATTGTACTCACCAAAGCGAACTCTTGCAATAGACCAACTACCCTATATTTAACCGCCTTCAAAACATAGGAGTATCTCAATAAGATTGTATATAATGTTGTCTTGGGTTTTCGCGATTATCACACATAGTAATTAAACAACTTTAAACGGTTTAAAACAAACGGTCGGGACAAAAATAATGATAAATATACGCGATTTAAACCGTTAAAGTTGTTTAATTACTAAGATTGTATATTTTTGTGTGCCACCTCATTTCTCTTTACTTATTTACCTGTACCGATTTTGATAAATTTTCATTCATAAGCTGGTGCTTGTCATGTGGTCCCATCTAAATTTGAGTGAGATCTGACGAGTAGTATATGAGTTATCCCTTATTTAATTTTGGAAGCTGTTCCAAAATTAAAAAAGGGATAAATAAAGTAAAATAAAGAAAGGGATAACACATACTCACCGAGCCTCCAGTTTCTTTCGTCTTCCGAATCCTCAGCAGGGGGCACATTGTCTTCAAATTTATATAATACTTATACTTATAAAAGTTTAAATAGTTTCTATATGCGAAAACGTTATTAAATTGGTGTAAATATATTTCATCTTGAAAGTTAAAATGCCATGTAAACACTGTATATTTTCCTAATAAAATAAATAAAATAGAGATATCATTAAATACACAACGCACTAAACAAAATCCAATATTATAACTTTTCAAGTGAACAAATGTATAAATTATTACTCAAAAAACAATACTTTTTTTTTGGCAATTGTTTATAACATTTTTTGCCAATGTCACGGAGTCACGGAATTTTTAATTTGGTGTATATATAACATGTCTGAAACAATGGAAACATATTTTAAACTTACATACTAACTGCTTAAAATACAATGTGGTAATGTAAAATTGACAACACCAGATAGTGAAAATTACATTATTTTTACACGCACAACGCAGATAAATTTTAAAACTCAAGAGAGAATACTACCACATGAATTAATAAACCACTATCGCAAAACCATAGACAAATGATAAAACTACCATAGATTGTGCACCCAGTTCAGAACAATGCCTGATAGGTTTTGAAGCAATTATGGCCGAGCGGTAATAGCTATGGACTGCAGCGCCGTAGTACCCTGGTTCGATCCCCACCGCTGACTTGAGCTTCACCGCATGGTGGAAGGGCTTTTTGCGATTGCCTGCCTGGCTAGCTACCACCCTCAAGTAGAAAATCTGTCGCCAAGCACCTAACAGTGTGTTCCGGCAGCAGTCCTTGAGAGTCAGAAAAAATACATGCACATGATACATAACAACTGTGTCTCAGTGAGACGGGCGCAGTGCAATTTGTCACATTACGAAATACATCTATTATAGACAGAGGTTAATCCTATTAACATCAGGTGGACCTCGTGCTTGTTCCATCACAATAATGTAAAAAAAAAATAAAACGGTTATTTTTTGTTAATCTTTTCTAAAGCCTTTTGTACACAACGCCATTAAAAAGAAAGCATACTTTAGTTTTGCTCATAGTGACACAGAGGTGTTCCTACTAGACCGTACGTAAGTTAATACGTACATAATAAGTAAGATTACCTAAGACGGAGTGGAGCCTGGGGCAACGGTAGCCGAGATCTGCCAATCTTTTCCTTATTGCACTACAGTTACATGGCTCTAGGTTTACTGTTGCTTTTATTATGTTCATACAATTTTTATTTTGGATCTTTAATAATCAAAAAAGATGAGCAGCATGCCACTACTGTATACTGCGCATTTAGTAAGTATATTTTGCATAATACTTTTTTTTTAACTCATAACATTGTTATTTGTTACACATATTCGGTTCAAAGAGAGCAAGAATTGGCAAAGCAAGTTTAAAAAGCAACAAACGAATAACTTCTTTATTGGCCAGACAAAACTAGTGTCTTAAATCAAGAAGGCACTATAAAGGTATGAAGCACTGATGGCTCAGTGGCATTGGCTATGGACTGCCATGCAGCAGGTCCATGGTTCGAATCCCGCCGCGGGCTTGAGCTTCACCGCAAGGTGGAAGGAAATTTTGGGAATGCCCGCCTGGCTAGCGACTACCCTCAAGTAGAAAATCTGTCGCCAAGCACGTAACAGTGTGTTACGGCTGCAGTCCTTGAGAGCCAGTAATAATTACAGACACATGAGACTTAACAACTGTTTTTCACAACACAGTTTTTCTCAAAAACTTTCGCGGTTACCATCGTGTTTCATTCAATGTATGCTATCGCTTAAGTTCCAAATAAATAATTTGAATTTGAATTTGAACTGTACGTCTCAGTGTGACAGGCACAGTGCAATTCGTAATATAGAAATGCATCTGTTATAGGCAGAGGTTAGTCCACTAAACATCAGGTGAGCCTCGGGCTTGTACCGTCACAATTACAAAAAAAAAACTTTCCCCTTCAAACTATTAGATAAAGTGTTGCTTATAATTAACCTTCTTTTTCCGATTCCAATAACCCCTTTGTGTAGTCGCCTCGCATTGGCCCCCGATCACCATGTAAACCAACCATCTAATCTACTGGTACGCAATATACTATTAAAAGGAGTCAACGCACGGCGTAAGTACGCGGTATGTAATAACAACGGACTACTGTTTAGTTGGGCACTGCAACTGGACAGATCTGATCTGTATAGAGGTGATAAAACCTCTGTAGAGTTTCTTGATAATTAGGTTTTACTTTTGAATTGGTTTATTGCTCCATGCACTTTCCATACAAACCAAGTTTCGTCATATTTTAAATACCAAGAGTTCAAACTTTTTTTTTATGACTGATAGGTTAGCCTTTGACCACTATCTCACCTGATGGTAAGTAATGATGGGGTCGATGATGTTGTTCAGGCTAACCTAGAAGTACTGGCTCTCAAGGACAGCTGCCGGAACACACCGTTAGGTGCTTGGCGACAGACTTTCTACTTGAGGGTGGTAGCAAGCCAGGCGGGCATTCGCAAAATGCCCTACCGCCATGCTATAACGACTGCCATCCTAAGACGACAACCGGGACCGACAGCTTAACGTGCCCTCCGAAGCACGGAAACGCTCAGTAGTAATGTCAATAGCGGTCACCCATACAACTCCTGACCGCGCGCGACGTTGCTTAACTTTGCTGATCGGTTGAGAACAGCTAAGTAAACTTCGCTACGAGCGCTTCAAAAGAAACTTGGTGAAATTTTGTACGCATGCTGAGCTTAATATCTAATCTGAAAAGTACTGGCCATCATTATAAGAAAAATGTTGAATGGTTGTTATTGCAATGTTTTGCTTCGATTGTCTTCTTAGGTTGTATCGCTTGTGTGCGGAGAAAAGTTTAACTTTTCCGCTATATTATGTACATGTACTCGTAATTAATCTAGTTCACAATTGTCTAGTATTCTTTGTCTAGCGTGCTACATCGATCGCAGCTGCTGAAAGGGCATCAAGTAGAAGTATATCTTGAAATAAACAATGATTTTGGCTAAAACTCTTTAACAATAACCTATGAGTACGCTGTGTCAACTTATCGGTATGCAATATATGACTCGGATTATGATCAGCAGAAGTGGAGTAGTTATTAAAACTTTTCTGTCTGCTGCCGACTGCACATTTCTGGCTGCAGACTGCACATTTCAAAAATAATAAAGATGTGTTTTTGATTTGATAAAATGAAAGATGTGATTATTTTGAAAGTAAGACCGATTCAGATTCGATGTACCTATATGTCTGCCATACTATCTTTACTTCATGAGCGCATGGTACCGACTTCGAAAAGCTATTATTGAAGTCGGTTCCATTTAATGGTAATTTTTTTTTTCACCCTTTTTAGTTACCTTTGCTACTTATGGGATCGATTGTCATTCACTGTCAATGACTATATCATCAAGATATGAAAACACTTTTCAGTTTAACTCAAAAACGGCTTGACCGATTTTGATGTCATTTAAATTCGACCACACGGCAATCACCAGCTTTCAAATAAAAAATAATCATCAAAATCACCCAGACATAAGTTCTGAGGTAACAAAAAAAAACAACCTCCTCGTTTTTTCGGTTTCAAGTTGGTAGAAAAATATTATAAATTAATAAATTTATAAGCAATACAAAACTACAGTTCCTAATACACAGGTACCAACTTAAAAACCTAAACATACGAATATACGTTAGTAAAATGACAAAGCAGTGGCGCCAATCTTCCTACGTGCAGATAAAATTATTGTGCCCGACATACGACAGGTTTTGCTCGCTCGCAATTATATAGAGTTGTTATTACCCTCTATTCAATTTTATAGTTTTGTCACGGTTCTTCAAAGATGATTGAATAGATTCAAACGTCGGAAATAAAACATTAAACTGATTTAATGCTGTTTGAATTAAGAATAAATCCAGACTATGTATATATGATACTCATACAATTTATGTTACTTACAATTATGTTGTATGGTAAATTAATGACTAAAATTGTTTAAATTACGCTTTCTTTTACGCGAATGCCCAAAAAAGGAGTGTTATGGTTTCAGGGTTCTTGAAGTGTATGTATGTATGTTTGTGAGTTTCTATATTCCACCATAACATCTAAACGGCTTAACCGAATTTTATATAAGATATCGATAGATTCGTCTTGATAGCGTAAGTGTCACAAGGTACTTAAAAATAATAATAATAATAAAAATCTAGTAGATTTTAGAAACCATAATGTGAAAAAATAAAATTTTTTCTTCCAAATTCATCGAGTGCGTTATCAAAATGGGGGAAGGGATTAAAAAATCCAATCCATTAATTTATATAACTTGCAGTTTTAATTTCAATAGAGCGATTACTCTTAATGATAATAAATAAATTGCGATCGGGTTTTTTACTTTTTAAATAATTTATACTTTCTTGTTATAAATTCACTAAGATCTACGCTACAAAAACGTCATTTGGGTTGACAGTCGCGGATACTGATACTTCTTTGACAGACACTAGGTCAAATAATTATCAATTAACCAAAAATGTTCAAGAATTTTACTCTTCTAGATTTCTGTGAAATAATTAGTGTAACCTGAGCAGATATTTTGTTAATTCTTAATATCAAAAGTACTACGAAGAAAAGCTATTGTTAGCAAACCATAATAAACATAATATTTACAATTAAATCAGGACTACTTAGATAGTCAAACATAAAAACATTCCAATCAATTCTGTCTTAACAACAGGTATAATAAAACTTCAAGAAGTTTATTCTTCTTGATTTCTGTGAGATAATTAGTGTAATCTAAGCAGATATTTCATTAGTTCTTAAAATCAAAAGTACTAAGAAGAAAAGCTATTGTTAGCAAACCCATAAACATCATATTTACAATTTAATCCGAACTACTTAGATAGCCAAACATAAAAACATTTCAATCAAGTCTATCTTAACAACAGGTAATAAAACTTCAAGAAGTTTATTCTTCTAGATTTCTGTGAGATAATTAGTGTAACTTGAGCAGATATTTAGTTAGTTTTCAATTGTTAAAGTAATACTACGAAGAAAAACTATTGTTAGCAAACCCATGAACATCATATATACACCTAACTCTTGAGTACTTAGATAATCAAACATAAATTAAAACATTCCAATCAAGTCTGTCTTAACAACAGGTAATAAAGGTTCATCCACACTACAATTTCCTCCACAAGACCAGGCAAGATGGTGAATAATATATTACGTAACCACTGGCAGGATCCTGTTTATTTGTCAGTTGTCCTACCTGCAGAGGTAATCGCAGGTTGCGTGTACAATGTAAGCAATTTTCTATTTATATAGAGTTGTTAAAACCACAACATGGGAAACTACATATATAAGCTTTTTTCAAATCAATGACACTTTATATTAATAATAATAATAATTATTCTTTATTTCGACCAACTCAGATCATACAATATTATCAAGACATAATAGAAGGCACATAAAATTGTCATTAAATAAATTAGCATTAGACATTGCATTGATACTAATTGTTGAAATTAATGTCTTAGGTTTTCGCGATTATTACACATTTAATTATAAACAAACTTAGACAGACTCTCGCTCGACCAGGTCTGCGGTTTCTGAACATGCTAAGGACAAACTCAACCACTACATTCGGTTCGACAAACCACAAATCTTCGCCAGGTTTTGCCAAGAATGTTACGCGAGGCTATTGAAATCAAAAAGTAGCCAAATTTCAATAGAGATGATGGTTGGCAAGTAGCACCTGCTTGGGATCCTGTTATCAAATTAATGAAAGCCCATGGCCAACACAAATCTGTAAGACTTCTGGACACTGAGAGCGAATACTGCGTGAATAGGGAACGTTATGATTAAAATAAAATTTTTGACGGTAGTACAAATAATTTCTTTATAACTCAAGTGACATAACATAAAACCAATTACAGTCCCACCAACTTATCTGTTCAGGCGGCAAAAAAAAGAACTACAACATTCCTTCAAATTGTGACAGTTTGTAGTTGATTTCCTTGACCAGTAGCGCCCTCGAAAACTGCACAGTTAAGTTGGCGGTATTATAGTCACCTCGTTACCACGATTACTGCAAAGTGTTTAAAATGTTGGCACAAAAATAATGATATATACGCGATTTCAACCGTTTAAAACTGTTTAATTACTATGGCACTTAATTTTGTTTTATTAATAGTTATTTTTTTATTATTAGCTTGATCAAATGAAAAGGTTATCAAGGGCTTTACAGTTGCAGTTTGACATGTAAGTAATGTTATTTTTTTACATAAACCGGCTTTAGGATAATACTGTTTGATATCCTCTTTTTAAGTTGTCATTACCGACTAATGGGAAAGTGCCAAATAGGCATCATGACACTACTCACGTCGAAGTGAATAGTATTTTGCTGCACATTAAAGCACACACAACAAGGCACATCTTAATACATATGTTCAACTGCACTGTTGAATTGAAAGATATAAGCAATTACCAAATAGGATTGGTATCTGGTAAGTAAACGCAATAAATACATGTTGGTATGAAACTAAAACTTCAAACAATATGTTATTGTGTTGTTGTCTTTTGTATTGTAAGGGAAAAACCGGACAAAAAACTTTATTAAGAGCCATTTCACAAAATCACGCTAGGTACTGAAGTTTAGATAAATGCCAGCGCATCGCTTATACAAGCGAAAGAAGTGACGACGGAATAGCGTGACTGTGAGTAACATATTTTGATACTAGCACTCATTAATAAAGAAATGTAAGTTGCGAATTTAAAAATTGTGTGATTGGCATTGGCAATTTCTTGTCGATTACTTGCTAATGTAAAGAAAAGAAGTAGGCATGTACATTAAATAGTCAACTTACATCGTGAATCGTATATTCACATTTCATCTTTGATGAATAAAAATAGATATGTTTGAATCATTTATTGTAAGAATAAACTTAAATAATTAAAAAACTATACGGCTTAAAGTTATATAAATATTTGACGTAACGGCATTGATTAAAAGCTGCGGATTAAAAGCTCTTTCTTTTAAATTTTCCAAAAATTGCTATTTTCCTCGTTCACACTCTTCAGTATCTATATCCAGTCGTTAACAATGTCTGCCATAATGACCATGCATAGGATTGAGATTTATTTTTCTGTGCATCCGGAAAACAACTTAGTACCAACCACAAACGTCCCATGGCGTTTTTGGTTTTCCATTACTTAAACATGTCACCCTCATATTCCCATACCACAATATATCACCTATACCATTAAAAAATTAATATTTTCATCCATTTAGTTTGAGTAGACCAAACAGATTTACAGATTTTGCGGTTTTTTTGTTTTTAAATCGAATATCTTTGATGCAATCTATAATCAACATATATACTTCTTGGTACCAATGCAATCCTCACTATATACTCTTATGCTCACTATTTCCTCTATGGAAAATAAATGATAATACACCTTTTTATAGAAAAAAAATACTGGAAATGGGGTTTGAACACACGACAAAAATGGTGGGAAATAGTAATTTAATTGCTATTTTTATTTTTTCGTAACTAACTCACCTAGAACTTCGATTCTTTTTTTGATATGATAATTTACTATTGTTCTTTAGCCATGAATTGTTACAGATTTTTACGCCAAATATCTTAAAGTAATAAGATTAAAAAAACCCAATCGTTTTAAGAACTTTGGCGGGAAAACTGTATTGGAGAGCAATATTTTTTTCTGAAAAACTATACCACCTACGGCTTTGGTCCTTCTTTGATATTATTATTGACATGTAATTTATACACCTGTATTATTTCCGATTTTTTGGTTTAGAAGTATAAAATTAGTTACGAGATTATTTAATACGCAAATTTGCATCGGTAAGTGTTTGCGTTGCAAAATGTATCGAGTGAAAAATGACTTATACATATGCAAAATTGCGGTTTTCTAGGTTTATAACTGTTGACGTAGTTACGACGGGCCAAAATGTAATTTGTGCTAGTTTCAGATTTCATCAAAATATTCAAAATACTTCCGTTATCTCAGAAAAATATGGATTTTTTCTTGTATGGGCAAGGATGCATCCTTTTGAAAACCATTTGGATTATGAAAGTCGGACTTACGCAGATTTTATGGTAAATTTGTAAATTTGACTATCGACCGCTAACTGGTAACCCGGTTTATACAAATGATGGTAAAGCCGGAAGGCCGGTTTGTACAAATTAGGAAGGTAGTTTAATTTCCAGCTGAAGTCGCTGTGTTCACTTATAGACATTAACTGAATCCAAAAATATTGGAAATCAATTATTCGCCTGTCATCTTATCCTTCTAAAACAAAAGTTATAGTGAGTTACTAATATAAACTAGAATAATATAAAAACTAGCAGACCAAAAAGAAGAAGTCAACCCTTTGTGGTTGTTAGCATTTTTCCAATAACGCTGTATAAGGCTGCATAATTGTGACGTTTCTTTTTTTAACACAATGGATGAACAGAAACTAAAGATGTAGTTACTTAACAAGACAACAATACTTATATTATGGACAACAAATACAAAGTATAGTTTGTTACTAAAAAAATAAAGACATGATCAAAACTCTGTGGTCGCACTATAAACTTGCGTCTAAGCGTTCCGCGTACGAAACGTCAGAGCAAGGCAAAACGAACACAGGTCCTGCCTCGATGGGCGCTCGCGCGGTACTGATCGCCTCGCGCTTGTGCATTTCAATTTATGAGCATTTCGAGTTATGTTAAATATTTTTTCTTGTCTAACAAAACAGAGTAAAAATCACAATTTATTAAAGATCAGATTAATTACAGAATGAACTTTCTTTTCATATAATATCTGTTTGGAATTACACTTTATTAAACGCAATATATCGTGGTAAACTGCTGATATAATTCGTGAAAATTGGCGCAAGATCTTTTTTTTTTTCTACGATGACGATTAATTATCGATATTCTAGTACACTATGTGTCAACAAGATTATATGCGTGATGCACAGTTTTTTTGTTTAGTTAATTTGATGAATCTTTATACAAGAGATAGAACTCTGAAGTTGGCTATGTGTACTTTAATTCGTAAAACAAGGTGCGGGAGATTGGTCACTACAAAATATTTAATGTTATGTTTGTAAATCTGGTACATTAACTGAAAAGAGAACAGATTATTCTATTTTTATCAATTATTAAACAACTTGTAGATATTTCCTATGATAGTAAATTAAGCGGTTAAAATCTTCGTATACCGCATTAAAATGTAAAATGCCTCTTAAGGTGAATTCTGAATGCTTTGGCGGAAAATTTAATAATTTTATTATTATTTTGGCTATGTAGTTAGCTATAGAACATCTAGCTACGAGTATTATACTTGATCATTTCTTTTTTTTTTTATAATGAATAGACACGCATTTGACCACAGTCTCACCTGATGGTAAGTGACGACGCGGACGACGGTGGAGCATGCTTGCCTAGAAGATATTTATTCACTCTGTATTTGAAGACATCCAGATTGTAGCATTCGGGGACAAAGACGCTGGGAGGGTGTTTCATTCCTTCGCTATCCGTATTATGAAGGTGGACGCAAAACGCTTTGTGCGGACAGGAGGTATGTCAACCATATACGGATGCCGTGTTTCCGTACGTCTTGTTGTCCGGTAGTGGAAAGGAGATAGCTAATAGAACACTAAATTCATTCATTTCAAACGCGAGATTCAGTAAAGAGTTTTCACAAAATCGAATGCATTTTTGTAATATTAATTGTAAATTACATTTGCTACGGGTAAACGTAATAATTCATATTTTTGACAGTTTTAGGGGTAAAGTTTGCAATCATGCATTGGTATCTATAAACTGTTGAGCATATATATATGATATTAAATAAGCAACATGATTTTAAACTCCTGATTACTAGGATCTTTCAAAATGGTTACGGAAACTAGCTACAACAGTGAAAACACTCATAAAATTTTGCATTTCCCGCCATAGACACAGTTTTCACCTTAAAGGTTTATTAAATACTACTTGTATCGAGGTTTTTGAAATATAGATTTGTATCGCTTCCTATGTGGTTTGGGTGGATGACATTCTACCAATCCTACATAAACTATATTATTGTAAGTTTTTTATTGTATGTTTTAATATGTACACTGTTTATTTATTTATATATTAAACAATGTGGCTTACAGAGTATTCCAAAACGCCAACATGTCATTATACAATTCAGAAAGAACTTAAAACTACAGAATTTCATAATTATTAAATAATAAAATTATACAATACAATACACAAAAAAAAGAGAAAAGAAAAAATAATGCAATTAAAATAATCATGGGATAAAATTATCAATGTCAAGGTAGAATTATATATTCAAATAAAATGAATTATATAAAAAAAACCCATGCAAATAATATATAATAATGTCATCGTAAGCTAAGATAAAAATTCAAATACAAAATGCAGCAAGTCTATCGGCAAATACACTCGAGAGCAATGAATCCGGGTCACTTAAAGAATGTAAAAAATCTCGGAAACTAAAAATGATAGGTTAATGCAATAAATTGTATTTAATAGACAATGTAATACTCCTTAAATGAAAGTAAAAAAAATATGAGTCACCATACATTTTATTAACACAAAATTACATAAAGAAAAAAACTGCTGATCTCTCCTTAAAACAAAAATAGGAAACATGAAATTTTTGAACTTTATTACGATTTTCTTGAATTTTAATACTTCGTATTGCCTCCTCGTGCTTCCATTACTGCGTTTACGCGGTTTGGCATGCTGTACACCAAGTTCCTTATACGATTTTGGGGAATATTCTCCCATTCCTCTGTGAGAGCAATTTTGAGCTCACGAAGCGTGATTGGGGGAGGGTTTCGTTGTTTTACGCATCTGCCTAGCTCGTCCCAAGCATGCTCGATCGGGTTGATATCCGGGCTGCGCGCTGGCCACTCCATACGAGTAATGTTCATCTCTTGAAGGTAGTCATTCACAATCCTACCTGTATGAGGTCGGGCATTGTCATGCATAAATATAGCATCCTCACCTAAATTGACCATAAATGGACCAACGTGATCATTGAGGATTTCTTCCACATATCTTACGCTAGTTAAAGAGCCGTTTTCTATGATCACCAGCTCTGTGCGACTTTCAGAAGAAATTCCGGCCCACACAAGTACAGACCCACCACCGTAGGCTACTTTTTCTTCGATGCATGCTTGCTTGAATCTTTCCCCTGGTCTTCGATACACTCTGTGTCTTCCATCGTGCTTGTAGAGCATAAATTTTGATTCGTCGGAGAACATAACTTTTGACCAATCTTCAATACTCCAATTTACGTGGCTCTGGGCATATCTTAGTCTCGAAATACGATGCCCACGCTCCAGTTTAGGGCCGTTTGCAGGTCTAAGGGGTTTTAAGTTAGATTCAGCAAGCCGACGTCTTACTATCCATGCACTTGGGTTACTTCCTCCGAGGCGTCGAAACTGATTGGTGAGTTCAGTTCCTGTGAGAAAGCGATTTCGAAGCATGGTGTTCACCAAGTATCGGTCTTCTCGTGCTGTGGTACACCTGGTTCTGCCCGTTCCTGGTCTGCGTAGGTTAGAACCAGTTTCTTCGTAACGTCGGAGAACTCTTTGTACTGTTGACAGCGACACACCGACAGTCCTGGCTGTATCGCGCTGACTCCGGCCGGTTTCCAGCATTGTAAGTATTCTGGTGCATTCTTCAGGCGTAAGCGACATAATTTCAGCTTGAATAATGAATATAGAGCACTATCAACATGGTTTATGTACCCACATAAATGACAGATTACAAACAAAAGCAAAACCAAATGCTGTAATTTCGTAGTTCCATCTTCGAAAGTGGCCCTTTTTCAAATTTGATTTTTTTAAGATATAACTTTACAATAACTAAGAAGTTTTAATACCTTCATTTAAGGAGTATTACATTGTCTATTAAATACAATTTATTGCATTAACCTAGCATTTTTAGTTTCCGAGATTTTTAGGATTCTTTAAGTGACCCGGATTCATTGCTCTCGAGTGATATCTATATTTTCGTTCCGAACAAGCATGTCACCGAGCAGAATACGTGCACGAGTCGTAAGCGCATTGCGAGCGTGGCACGTACGCGTTAGTGGTCTTGCAAAGAGGCGGGAGGGAAAGTTGGCGTATGGCGTATGTAATGCTGGCGTATCTGAATAAATAAATAAAATAAAAATAAACTACAACACAATAAAAATATATATAAATACATATAATCACGCCTGTATTCCCGAAGGGGTAGGCAGAGATGTGTCAATATACCTACTCACGTTTCGCCAATTGGGTTTCGCTCCCATATAATAGGGGAGTTCCTTATTATATAGAATTCAAGCCCGGAACACCTAGAAAGATCTTGCATAATATCTTCCCCAGAATCATTAAGTTATTTCGTCATCCTTACGAATAATAGCCGCTAACTTATACATTTTTTCTCACTACTAGCAACTTAACACATGTGGATATTATTAAATAATTAAGCTTTTACATTATCTTTCCAATCGCCGCTGCTAACATCCCACATATTTCATTTACTTCGCCGGATACGTGTACTAACTACTCTATAAACATAATCGATCGCAATTAGATTGTCAATGGACAAGTGTCGTAGAGACCAGTTTCATTCCGATGTTAAGAAACTGTCGCAGATCTTAGAACTAAACAGATATACGCATTCTATTTTGGGTTCACCGTGGGTTTTCGGTTCGTTTTAAAGTCATAGAAACAAACAACTTGCTAGTTTGTAAAATATAAGCTACCTTTGTACAAATTACTGGGGTACAAAATGTTTTGCTCCAGACGGGAATTGAACCTGCGCCCTCCGGATTAGCGCCAGCCTAAACCACTCGGTCACCGGAACCATAATCTTTAGAGCTGAAAGTTTGTGCTCCAATTTGTATTACTTTATCATATTTATCATAGAGGAAGGTGCGTAGTCATCAACCAGACAAATAGATTTCCTCTGATTGAAAGAAGTGCTTTTTTAAATATTTAAATCTTGCAATGATGTCACTTACCCTTCTATATGGTTACTAGCAATTAATTTGCAAATGTGATTTTTGCTTAGCATGCGATAGATATTTTACAAATGATTATATAATTTTTTTTATAGTACTGTGTGGTTTAATCATCTTAGCGAAATCGGAGGAAGCGGGTTCGATTCCCACCCGGGGCAGAAAAAATTGTGCTCCAATTTGTATAGTATGATTTTAGCTTAAAACGTCATTGTGCTTTTAATCATGTTTAGAAATACGCGATAGATAATCATATTTAGAAAAGAAAGCTTCTATTCTCTGTGAACTTAAGAAAACGAAATCTTCTGTGTTTCTAATTTACTTATCATAGCCAATTTTTGAAATAGACAGTTGTACTTGGAATAATAGTAGGATTTTTAACAACATGTTAGTCAAATGCAGGAATTTTCATCGTCTAAAATTCACTTTAGGGCACATAATTGAATTTAAAGGTGTTTAAATCACTATGCATCATTATCAAAAGTTGCGTCTCCGCCTGCGCACTACTAATCTGAAACAAAAATACACTTACGTAAAAAACTAGTTTTTGCTTCAAAATTACTTACCATAGGTTTTTTTTATTAGTTCACTTATTAATTGTTCATCCTACAGTGCTACTCACGCCTAAATACATTAGCGTTAACAACATATTAGATCAAAGTTACTATATATCTTACTATTCCTATTCTTACAATAATAATTATGCAGGCCAGTTGTTGTCTTTTCATTTATACTTAACTGTTTGGACCACATTTGCCATAGACTTTAGACTTTTAGAAGTTTTAACACACGCCAATAAAGCAGCCTTTCTACAACTTTTTTATCTTCTTGATATATGATGTTATACACATTTTTTATTTGTAATTTATGTTTATATGTATGATACTGGTAAATATACCCCGTAGGATGCCGGGCTAGAATGTCGCTCCATGCGGTGTGGGCGTCGTAAGAGGCGACTAAAGGTTTTTTTTTTATTCCTGATAGGTTAGCCTTTGACCACTATCTCACCTGATGGTAAGTGATGATGTGGTCGAAGATATTGTTCCGGCTAACCTAGAAGTAATACCGGGAGGTGGGCAGCAGCATCTACTGAGGGACTGATATCTTAAACTGCGATCCCCAAGACGCCTGCCAAACGTACGGATTATAATCCGAGCAAACCCCCCTTAATGGGGCAGGCTGTGGTCAGCAGAGCACAATCCGTCATGCGAGTGAGCGAAAAAAAACCCACGCAATATTTAAACTATGTGACCGGTTTTTTTAAAGATAATTATCACGTGGTTGCTACTTAAAATGAAAATGTATTGTGACGATTAAATATTGTGACGATGAACTATATAGCTACAAAACTTAAGCGAAACTATAGAGCTGTTTTTATGATTTTTCTACCAAGATAAATATATGTAACAGACATAGTATTTGTAATTTTTTCTAGAATCATATTTTATTCATATCTGTAAGGTGTACACTCTTTCTAAAAACATGTTTAAAATGCATTTTTACCTAGTCACTTCACCTTAAATGATACCTCTGTACCACCAACAATGCGCCTCTGCCAGTTGTGCGCCTAATCTGCAGCAACATTTTGATTATGTTAAACACAATTCCTGGGTTCTATAAAAAAACATACTTGTGTTGCTTTTCATTGGTTATGGACAACAGTAAAAATATCAAAGTTCTGTGACAAACATCTTTTCTTTGATAATTATATTATAATATATGTAAAGATTTGATTATACTTGGTTACACACTGGTTACAGTAACTACGAATAGAATTATTTCATTTTATGTAGTTTAGTCGATATTATTTCTCTTCATATAAAATTTAATTTCAAACTTTAACATAAAAAGAACAGTAACAATTATGATAAATGTATAACTAAATCTTACTTAACTAAAACCTCATGGATCTTAATATTCCCTTCATAATATGACAGTTGTTCAAGAAAAATAAGTACTGGAGGGTAGATAAGGCCTTCTTGTTTACAGATCACTTTCAATCATAATAAAAAATAAGTTTGTAAAAAACTTGCATATTAGCAACTACAGTTTTTTATGAATTTAAACACATCGATTTGAATTAAATTTCTATCTATGCTCATTTTTTTTACGTGTTACAGAAATAAATAGAAAATAATAATGGGTAATAGATATAGACATCATGCCTTTTTCTTGGGGGCGTAGACGACGGATTTCTAAATGGTAGGTACTTGGTAACCTAATAAGGCCTGAGTCGTTTATTCGCAATTGAAGCTTTTTCACTGTATGGAAAAATCAAGAATAAGACAAGAACATTTTATGATCTCTTTCATGAACAAAGGCTAGAAGACTTCTTTGTTCAACCACTGTTGAGCAGCTCTCTGTTACCCACCTTACCCCACCACCCCTAATGGGGTACCATAAGCTTCACTCGACGTGGGCGTCTTGGGGATCTCAGTGTTATATTGCAGTCCTTTAGAAGGCCCTGATCCCAAGCTTCTATTATTTTCCTCTTAGGCGCTTATTACGACTACATATTCATTAATTGACCTACTCGTACAACCAAAATAATTGACGAACTATATTTTTGATTTCAATTAAAATATAGTAAGTCAATTATTTTGATTATACAAGCAGGCTTATGACGCTCAAGTACCTTACTTGGAATAAAAAATAACACTAATAGCATTTGAATAAAAAATAAATATATTGAATAGGCCGGGTGATAATGTCACCCCCTCATCTCTCCCTGTGGGTGTCTTAAGAGGCGCCTAAAGGCTATATACCGGAAGGTGGGCAGCAGCACCTTCTGAGGATCTGAAATCTTAAACTGCGATCCCAAAGACGCCTGCCAAGCGTGGGGATTATGGCAAACCTGTCCCTTAATGAATACTGTGTTCAGCAGTGGACAATCCGGCTGATACAGTACGAGTACATTGAATGCTCAACGAGTCAATTACCTACTAAAACTTTTACTACTTGCTGCTGCCTTATTAGATACATACCGTATCTACTTATTTATAAGTTCTCAGGCACCTATTTACAGCATTACCCAGCTGTGTACGTATACAATAATTATCGACGAGTTTTGCTTGTTTAACTTTCTTCGATACAATTTTATGGTAGCAGTTGTCGACCTGTTTGATCAATAAATTCTATGGTATTATATAAATTAGTGTCTTGGAAGTTGGACTCGAAAGTGCCGTTGATTTTTGTAATAAGTCTATATCTATTTCCTGAGATTCAACGACATATTCAAGTTTTAATTTTTTCACAGACTTTAAAAACATGAGGAAGTACTCAATGCATCAGAACTTTTGTCTTGATGGTTTTTTTTTTCTTTTTTTTATGTCATTGTGACGGAACAAGCCCGAGGCCCACCTGATGTTAAGTGGACTAACCTCTGCCTATAACAGACGCATTTCGTCAACGACGAATGTCACTGTGCCCGTCACACTGAGACGTCCAGTTGTTAGGTCTCATTAGCCTGTAATTTTTCTGGCTCTCAAGGACTGCTGCCGGAACACACCGTTAGGTGCTTGGCGACAGATTTTCTACTTGAGGGTGGTCGCTAGCCAGGCGGGCATTCGCAAAATGCCCTTCCACCATGCGGTGAAGCTCAAGCTCTGGGCGGGATTCGAACCATGGACCTGCTGCGCGGCAGTCCATAGCCAATGCCACTGGTGTTTTGATGATACTTTAATGCCAATGGTGTTTTGATGATACTTTATTTTAAAACTGATGCTTCCCATGTGGTTCCATTATATTTTATCAAAATCGGTCCAGCCATTTTTGAGTCTCCAATAACTGAAAAGTTTTTTCCTATTTTGATGATATATAGCCCATAAGCAGCGAGGGTCACTAAAAAGAATGAACATTTTTTTTTACCTAAAAATGGAAGCGACTTTAACACTCAAAAATGTGAAATAACAGCATGGTACCGAGTTCAACAAGTGATTTCACACTTTTCAGTGTTGAACTCGGTTCTACTTTTTGGTATTTTTTTTTGTATGACCTTACAACACACAATTCATCCGCATGGTGGTGAGTGGCATACCTGCTCACTTTAATTGCAGTATCACTGAACAGAATTCAGTTAAATGCTGACTCTAGTATGAAAAAAGTATGTTTACTGCATGATCAGTATTTTCTCTCTCTTTCTACAATTAGTCAGTTCAAGACCTCGGGTAGTCTCAACCCATCTTCGGTTCCAAACACTTGTCTCTTTATTTAAATAATTGTTCTTATTTACGAAAATCCATTAAATTCAGGATTCTAAACTAATTAGTTGCAATAACAGTTCGTCACTCCGAAACAAGTTTCGTTGTCTTTTTCAATCAATAATTTGACGTATTACTGTGTCCTTCGTGTCTTTATTGTACTGTACTGTATCATCCGGATCGTCCACTGCTGAACACAGCCTCCTCCAATATGGAAGAGGGGGGTTGCCATAATTCCCATGCTTGGTGGGTGGCTTCGCAGTATAAGATTAAAGTTCTGAAAACGCTGTTGCCCACCTTTTGATCATTTAGCGCGTGTCCGACCTAGTCACACATGCGTGTTTTTTTTTTTTGTATGCCTGATAGGTTAGCCTTTGACCACTATCTCACCTGATAGTAAGTCATGATGTGGTCGACGATGTTGGTCAGGCTAACCTAGAAGTACTGGCTCTCAAGGACAGCTGCCGGAACACACCGTTAGGTGCTTGGCGGCAGATTTTCTACTTGAGGGTGGTAGCTAACCAGGCGGGCATTCGCAAAATGCCCTACCACCATGCTATAACGACTGCCATCCTAAGACAACAACCGGGACCGACGGCTTAACGTGCCCTCCGAAGCACGGAAACGCTCAGTAGTAATGTCACTAGCAGTCACCCATCCAACTCATGACCGCGCGCGACGCTGCTTAACTTTGCTAATCGGTTAAGAACAGCTAAGTAAACTTCGCTACGAGCGCTTCAAAAATTTGCATTTTAGTAACGTATTATTAAAATAATATAGTTTTGATACGTCGTAGTATTAAGTACTTACCGTAGTTTTAATTATATACTGATTTTAAACGCCAGAATAAAGCCCAACACCCACCAAAATAGACTTTTAAAGCATTCACTGCCAACATACAAATACCGCACCGCACTGAATGTGTTATATGTAACAAAAATGTATTCCCATATTATATGACAAAACAAACGTGACACTACCAAGCATTTAGCAAGGTTCCGTCTTGATTGAAGATTATTAACAGATGTTTAGCCCGTGTGGGGTGCCAGGCTAGAAATGTACACCCTAAATATTCTTGTGGGAGTCGTAAGAGACGACTTAAGGTAAAATACCGGAATTCTGTGGAACTGACTGCGATTCCCAAGACGCCTGCCAAGCGTGGGGATTATGGCTAACCCCTCTTTAATGGATGAAACAGTGTTCAGGAAAGGACTATCCGGCTGATACAGTACAGTATATAGTACTGCGGGAATGGCTTGGGAGTTTTTAAAAAGTCACTACATAAAATAGATTAAAAAAAACGAGAAGGAAGAAAGAAATTAGAAGTTACAATAATTTTGTCTTATTCATATAAAAAGAATTGTCCGTCATTTATTATTATCTATTCCAAAGTAGTCTAAATCTTCATCTTAAATCTAAATAATACAATTGAGATCTTAAGCTTGAACTGGCCGGTCACTTGTCCATACAAAAGTCGTAGGGTGATCACTCCCTTATTTGACATTTAAAGTCCAAACTTAAGCATAATACCGCTTGATCTCGTCATTATCTAGGCTTGTATGATGCCGAAATTTTAAAAAGATAATGAAGTTGTAAGTTCATAGCCTCGAAAACGTTATGTGAAAATGTTTCGAGGCTCACAATTCTCAAGTTAATTATTTTATTAAAGTTTCGGCATCATACAAGCCTAGATAATGACGATATCAATCACTATTATAATTTATTTTGGACCTAAATCCTCAAATAAGGGAGTGATCACCCTACGACGTTTGTATGGAAAACGGGTCGGCTAGTTCACCCTTAATTAAACAATCTAACTCTAAGACTTTATAATTTAATATTCCAAAGCAATCTAAAGATTTGTCATATTTTTCAACTGAACGGTGCGGTGATTATGTAAAACAAAATAAGATGGCAGCAGCTACCGTATAACAACTATGATAGCGGTTCCTCTTTCTGGGACAATGATAAAGGAACAAATACCATTTCCAATTTCTCCTCCGACAGGTTTACTTCATAAACAGTTTCCACAATAACCAGTAAATGTAAACAATCGCTGACCACACGCAGTAAAATCGAAGGGCAATCTCAATAATGGTACATACCCACTCAATCCGATTCGTTTTAAACATTCATGCTTATATTATTTTTGCAGGTTCATGGTTTGAATCCCGCCCAGAGCTTGAGCTTCACCGGATGGTGCAAGGGCATTTTGCAAATGCCCGCCTGGCTAGCGACCACCCTCAAGTAGAAAATCTGTAGCACCTAACGGTGTGTTCCGGCAGCAGTCCTTGAGGGCCAGTGAAATAACAGGCAAAATGAGACTTAACAGATATGTCTCAAGGTGATGGGCTCAGTGCAGTTCGTCACTTGGGATGAAATGCATCTGTTATAGGCAGAGGATACCGCTTAACATCAGGTGGGCCTCGCGCTTGTTCCATCACAATAACATAAAAAATAAATATATATATATATATGTATATATATATATATATATATATATGTATATATATATACATATATATATGTATATATATATGTATATATATATATATATATATATATGTATATATATATATATATTATTAGTTTTTACACGACTGCCCAATAAAAGAAGTGTTTTGTTTCAGGGTTCATGTATGTATGTTTGTGAGTTTCTTTATTCTACCATAACTTCTCAACGGCGTAACCGATTTTAATATATGATTTATCATTAGATTCGTCCGGATAGCGCAGTTTTTTTACCTTTTTCTGTACCTAGGTTCAGAAAAAAGTAAAAAAAAGGGTGAATTTTAGATGCCATATTGTGAAAAAAGAAATTGTTTTTCCCTAACCCATCGACACAAAAAGAAGGGCTGTAAGAAACGATTTCATAAACATATATCACATGCAGTTTTAATTTAAATGGAACGATTAAACGCTTAACGAAATTATATTTTTGTAGTTTACAGTCGGTTTTTTTACTTTTTAATTAAATTATACATGTTTTTTTTTATGTTATTGTGACGGAACAAGCTCGAGGCCCACCTGATGTTAAGTGGACTAACCTCTGCCTATAACAGATGCATTTCATCACAAGTCATGAATTGCACTGCGCCCGTCACTTTGAGACGCAGTTGGTAAGTCTCATGTGCCTGTAATTTCACTAGCTCTCAAGGACTGCTGCCGGAACACACCGTTAGGTGCTTGGCGACAGATTTTCTACTTGAGGGTGGCAGCTAGCCAGGCGGGCAATTGCAAAATGCACCATGCGGTGAAGCTTAAGCCGGTGGTGGGGATCGAACCAGGGACCTGCAAAACTTGTTACACTAACAATAGTAATTTATAGTAATAGTTAAATTACAAAGATTATGTATCACTTTTTATGGACAAAAGCAATGTCACTGAATCAGTTTTTGTATTAAGTAATTGTAGTTTTAGTAACCATTTCACTCACAGCAAATAATTATTGATGCGAATTTATTCGGGTAGGCCTCGTTTGTACTAAAACTTAGTGTGGGTGTAACTAAACCTAAAAATAAATCTATATGGAATCGTCTATAGTACCACCAACTTAACTGTGCAGTTCTCGAGGGCGCTATTGGTCAAGGAAATCAACTACAAACTGTCACAATTTGAGGGAATTTTGTAGTTCTTTTTTCTGCCGCCTGAACAGATAAGTTGGTCGAACTGTAAGCTAGTTTCAGATCTGGCGCTGTGGGTAGAGTCCATAATAGCTTTGATCGCCGGACGCGCGTGACCGCTCGCCCATATAACAGAGCTATTGTCCACCACCTGCGTAATTGCGTACGCGACTGCATTACGCACAATCTTAGAAACTATTGTTTGTATATATTAATTTCTATACTTACATATAACATTATGCACGTAGCATTTACTCGTCTTTTCCTTCATCATCCCTCATCCCGCTCATCCTGAAGTAGAAGGCGCTTTTCGACTTCTATGCACTGAGAAAAACGACTTAAAGGCTTAAATCAAATTTGACCTATTACCGTTGAATTGTTAATACGGAAGATGAATTCACAACTCTTAAGATGATTTTTACCAATCAATAAAAATGTACCATGTTTTATAATAAACACAACCGTCAAAAGCGCCTTTTGTAAAGTATTTTCAGAATTGAACTTGTTATACGATAATAATTGCAGTATTGACCATAAAATATACCTTACTTTTACGGCGGTTTATATACGGTGATTATCACTATAACGTACGACTTAATCAGACCTCATCGAAAAGTCAATATTTAAGAAAGACCACAAAATACACCTTAAATGAAGACGAAAAGAAACATTCGCCTTCACTGCCCTCGTTTCACGCCTTCTAGTTGGAAGGCGTTTTTGTACGTATTTACGTTTGGTCGGTTTTTCGCCTTATACCATATAAATTGGTCGTCATTAGGGCGCTTTTGACTTTAGATTTTTCTCAGTGTGCCCGTCTCGGGAGAAGCACCTACAGTACTTCCTCCTCCAGGGTAATAAGAGGGCCTCCCCTCGCATAAAGTCCAGTGGAGTTGAATGCCGACAGTGGCATTCAACATCCTTGTTCTCCCTAAACCAAAAACAAATGTCAGCCTTCAAGCGGTCCACTCACATTTTCTTCGGCATTTCGATATCCATCCGTTTTGATACTTGAGTATGAATTTGGACGAATATAACGGCCGCGGTTGGTGGCGCTGCCGCGCGCGCGCACTAACTTGCTGCGCGATGCGCCTCTGACGCGTGCACTCCGTAACCTCAACATTATCTCGGCTGAAGTGGACCTATTTAGTTGTGCTCTGAGCGAATTTACAAAAATCGCATTACATGTTCTTAGTTATAGAAATTAAGTACTAAAATGTTGTTTATAGCTACTCTATTGTATTGGGTGTGTACTTGTAAAGATAGTTGTATGTATGGAAATAAATAAAATAAATAAAATTAAATAAATACTAAATAAATATAATTATAATCCTAAATACAGTAGATTTAATTATAACCATGTAGTAGCTGATTTGTAACAATAAGATTTAATACTCGTAAGTAAGGTTACGTCTAATGTTTTGTGAGTATACTTTTTGGTTCTGATATTCATTAATGTGATTAATTGAAAAATATGTTATAAAAGCGGTAATGACTTCTAATGAAAGGCTTAAATTACTTGTTGAAGTCGGTACCATGCTGATTCATATCAATTAAGCTCCCATTTTCTTGGTCCGATTTGCCCAAGTTACCCATTTCATATTTTGCAGGACCATGGTTCGAATTCCGCCGCCCGCCTGGCTAGCGACCACCCTCTAGTAGAAAATCTGTCGCCAAGCACCTAACGGTGTGTTCCGGCAGTTGTCCTTGAGAGCCAGTAAAATTACAGGCACATGAGACTCAACAACTGTATTTTTCAGGGTGACAAGCGCAGTGCAGTTCCTCACTTGTGATGAAATGCATCTGTGGTTACCACTTAACATCAGGTAGTCCTCGTGCTTGAACCGTCACAATAACATAAAAAAAACTATGCATTGATAAGAAGCTTCAGCTATTTATTTACCCTTAGACCCCTTATTGTTCATTCATTCAGTAGTATCAATGGCTAATTGTCTCTTTTTTGTTTAGTGATATACATACTGCTTACAAAATCTATTTCCACTTACCCACAACACAATCCTGGTCTCATTCGAAAAGACATGCAATTACCATATCATCGTGGTATGATGGACTTGTTCAGCCGACAGCGCGAAACAACATCCTTGTCCTCTCTAAAAAAAAAGTATAGTTATCATAGAAAATATTTTTAGTATAATAAATATCAAAATAATTCATAATTGGCGGTGTATTTACGTTAAAGCTACAAAAAACATACAAAGTTACTTCCTTTTGTGAAGTAGCTAATAAGGTAGGAACTTTGTTGTAATAAAATATAAGCTGTTACGGCAATACGAGTAAAACACAAAGAAAAACATTAAATAAAAGATGTTAGCGATATCGTTACGAAAGTAAAGTGTTTGAATAAGCAATTCTATTGATTAGATGAAGTCCAGTAGTATGATTGATAACCGCACAAGGTCCTCTTCCTATGGATATTCCCATAGGAAGTTCTTGGAAATTGCGACCCCCCCCCCCCTTTCTAAAATATGTTTTTTTTATTTATAACCTCACTATTGTCAGACTTTGATTTTAGGGGTGAGGGGCGGTGTGGGGGAAGGGTAAAGCCGGGGGCACAGGGGGCTGTGAAAGAGAAGTTGCAACCCTCACCGGCTCAGGTTTAGTATAATGTACTTCTAATTGCTAAAACCTATGTTATTAGTGTTGTGGACTGGGTTAGGTTCAAAGTGAGTCACAGATCCGACACAGAGCATACCAATTCCACCTGGTCTTGTGGTCCCTAACCCTATAGTGTATATAAAAAATGCGGAGCTAGAAGCTCGCTATGGAGATCCTGAGAGAGAACTCAGGGGTGATATAGCGAAAGTTCTGGCGAGAGCCCATAAAAGAGTCAAATTTAATCATGAAAGAGTAACATTTTTATGATAAGTGACATAAGAAGTTTAAAAAATTATATCTTAGAAAGGGGGGTAAGGGTCGTAACTTCTCCTTCACAGGGGGTCTACCCATCCCCCGCAACCGCCACCCCCCTTAAATCGATGTTTTATAAACTAAACCAGAACCAGTGTTAGTAATAGGGTCCCGTTTTTACCCTTTGGGTACGTAACCCTAAAAAAGATGAAGCAACAGAGATGGTGCAATCATCGCTGCTGCTTCATCGCTGCTGGATATATATAATAGAGAAAATAATGGAGTTCCAGCACTCGATAAGATTTGAAATAAGAATTTGAAATGATCATAGGAAAGAGTGTAAATTCACCACTAAGTAAAAAAATAGACACAATAAAATGACAAAGCAAACCAAAGCGAAATTCAGCAAATCTCCATGTTATAAAGAGTCTCATTTCACCCGCCATACATATGCAAATGAAGCCATTGCTCACTAAATCGATTTCATTCGGTCATTCATTCGGTCATCCATTCGATCTTTACGTCATCAATCAAGTGGGAAGATTGAACGGGTGTCTTCTCAGCGGTCCGTCTTTTGAATATTTAATCTGTGCTTTTATAAAGTTGTTGGGGTTAGTGCTTAGATTTAATATTTCGTGGTAAAGACTGGAAAGAGGAATGAAGGTATCATTCGAACTAATAGAAAATAGTATTATTTTAATATATTATCAAGTGACGTTGAAGATTTGGACCCCTTAGGTTTATGACTCACAATTAAATAAAATAAATATGTGGTCATTTTGAAAAACGTATATACTTACTTTAGCAATTTTCTAGAAACATACTTGTATAATCGAACGAATTATAGCTGTAACCTCTGCCTATATCGTCTATCTCTTATATTTCGTCTCTATATCTTGTATTTCGTCACAAGACGAACTGCACTTCGCCCATTACCCTGATACATACAGTTACTAAGTAGAGACAGCTGCCGGAATACACAGTTAGGTGCTTGGCGATAGATATTCCACTTGAGGGTGGTAGATAACCAAGCGAGCATTCGCAAAATGCCCTTCCACCATGCGGTGAAGCACAAGCGCGGTGGCGCGGTGGGAGTGGAACTATGGACCTGCGGCATGAAAGTCTATAGCTATTACCTCTCAGCTTCACTGCTTCTACATATCACAGCATTTATTTGTATAGAAAAATATTTGACAGCCATGACAGATTGAAAATAAAAAAATATTAAATGCGACAATCTCCTCATCAAGATTTGTAAGTCTCAACTAAAATAATTAATTTAAATTAATAAAACAAAGATGTAGCTGAAGCACATGTCATTCGATTCCAAATTTATCAATATTATAAATAAAAGCAAAAAAAATTATTATTAAACTTAATTCCAAAACTTATCACAGCGCTTGGTCGATGCGACGCGTGATCAAAATGCTGGCACCTATTTGGCTCAAAGAATAAGCATTGCAATTCAACGGGAAATGTTGCCAGCATGCTTGGCACGCTGCCAAATGTTAGTGGGCTGGAGTATTTGGACTGCCTATGAGTCTGCAATGACTTATGGGTATCTAAATGCTTTTATTGTAGTAGCTGTAGTGTTGTATATAGTTCGTAGTATTTTGTTTATTTGCAATATATGTCTCGGAATCGTTACACAGAGTACGTGAACATATTAAGCCTAATATTGTTAGTTTGCTATTTTTACACAAAAATATTCATGTTATATTTCTTGTGTATAATGTATGTAAATTAAAGCAGGTTACAGTATTGTAAAAATCCTCTTTAACACATGTGTTAACTCACAAATAGTAATTATGTAAATCACTGTTAACTAACGTGTTATAAAAATTGTAAATTTAGCATCTTAAGTTCATGAAAACATACGTTCTGAGTGAGTTTTCTTGTAATTGATCAGGTCTTATGATTATGCATTCGTGAGGTATTTACTAGGTATGTAAATATTTCTGTAAGTAAGTTCGAAGTTAATAGGTTGTAGAATTTTTGAATACTATCTTTATAATTAAGTTAATCTGTTTAAAAAGCTTGATAATTAATTTAAAAAAATTATAATACCTTTACTCATTATCGATTTAAAATCGATAAATATTTTATTGGAATTTTTAAGAGATTCACGCATTTTATTGTGTAACTAGCTGCCCGCCCCGGCTTTGCACGGGTATTAAATTGAGACACATAAAAAGTAGTTTTGGTGACATAACATATGATATTGCGCATTTTTGTTTAGATATTGATGTCCTCTATAAAATTGTAGTACCTCATTTTGCTCTATTGACAATAATTTCCGCAGCGTACGCGATATAACGATGTTTTTTGGTATTTTTTTCACACGTTGGGTTACATTATCAAAGTCTTCATACGGATCCCTAAGTTTTTGAAAATATTCTATAGCCTATGTTCACCAGGATTCTAACGGTGAAAGAATTTTTCAAATCGGTTTAGTAATTTTTAAGTTTATTCGTGAAATACAAAAATACAAATATTTTCTCTTTATAATATTGCTATAGAAGTAAAGATTAAAATTTTAAGAATTTAGAAAAATATATATTATCTTACTCAAAATGACTTTGAGCTAATATTCCAATAATAAAAAAAATACCTTACCATGAACACTTAAGAATTTCCTGTTAAATTAAGAATGTGAAACAAAATATCGATAGTCAATAAAATCGATACATTAAGAGGTGTTTATTTTAATTCATTCGATTGAAAAGATTGTTAGTAAACCGTTAAGATAGTATTGTGGTTAGAATCTGATAATACAGATTAGATTTCAATATAGAAGCGTGAATGTCAAATGAATTTTCTACACTATGTGACTCTGTGAAGGTTCTAGTTTTTATGGCGTAATGTTTTAGAGTAGTTTATTTAAGGTGTCATTGCACGCGTTAGTAACTTCGGTTTTTGGTTTTATTTTTCGACGTGGCCTTAATGTTATGACAAACTGCGATTGATGGTGATATAAAATATGATATATTTTTGTCTTAGGTTTTCGCGATTATTACACATAGTAATTAAACAACTTTAAACGGTTTAAATCGCGTATATTTATCATTATTTTTGTCCTGACGTTTCAAACACTTTGCAGTGATCGTGGTCACGGGGTGACTCTGAAAAATAATGATAAATATACGCGATTTAAACCGTTTAAAGTTGTTTAGTTACTATATGATATATTTCATTACTTAAACTAAAATTTCGGATTAGGTTGATAATATGTCCTTAAATAAAAACCTTTAAACCCCCTTCTTCATAGTCGTTTCATAGAATACTTGTATATTAACTACAAACAGTTTTTTGTCATCTGGATTAGTACGAGTAGATAATATTAGTTATATTTACATTTTTCATCATTATTTTGCCCAAAAAAAGGAGGGTTTTCAGGGTTCATACTACAGGGTGTATATATGTTTGTAAGTTTCTTTTTTCAACCATAACTTCTAAGCAGCTCAACCGATTTTAATGTGTGATATATCATTAGATACGTTTTGATAGCGCAGGTGACACTAGGTACATTTGAAAGTAGAAAAAACGAATTGGAGGATTTTAGATACCATATTGTGTGTATAAAAAATCTTTTCTCCCAAACCCCTCGAGTGGGATATCAAAATGAAGGGCTTTAAGTAACGATTTATATATAGCCTGCAGTTTTAATTTCAATGAAACGATAAAACGCGTAACGAAAATAAAAAAAAATTAGTCGGGTTTTTTATTTTTAATTAATTTATATTTTTTAGACAAGATTGATGGTTCATGTAAGACTATTTTGGTAAAAGAGGAACGGTAGTAACGTTTTACGGTACACAATTTATAATATATGTTATATTGAATAATATGGTTATTTACATATGAATAGGGTATCGGCCCGTTCAAAATGCATGACATCATACATGATAAGTATTATTGTAAGTACAATTAAACAATACATGCTTACGTGAGACAGCCACACGTATTTCATTCTTTTATAAACCATTCAAACTTTCGCAACAAAAGCACAGCATCGAAGGTTTTAGCACATTATAATTGACTTTATACCTGTGCCATATTCATATAATGCTGCGAACTTAGCTACCTCAGAAAGGCTCTTCACACCGTTCCGACATAAAGGTCTATGCTCCGCACACAATAGACTTATTTGCAATTAAATGTAAAAGCCATTGTTGAACTTCAATAGGAGGGCATTATAAAACATCTAACGCGTAGATTCCATCTAGACATTCCATTTACTGCTTATGACAATATATCTATAAGCTTTGGATAATAAAGTAGGTCTGTCAGTCTCTTCGTGGTTCAGGCACTTATTCTAAGCTTTTCTTAGAGTATATATAATTTTCATGTTAATGTCAACTAATATTTTTAAAATGTGTGAAGAAAACATTCAATTACATTTCAGAAAAAACAAACATAAAAAATATGTAACGAAAATTCCAACTGATTTTCCTGTTAAGTCGAACGTCATCAATACCACGTAGTCAAACCGGAAGAATATTCGAGGCGTTTAGCTTCTACGCGAAGCATCCTCAGGAGGACTTGACTATTTGAGGGCACGATCGAGAATTGGCTTAACAGGAAAATTAGGCGAAATTGACACTTAGTATACTTATTAATATATTTTGAAGTGTTTTTCTAAAAAGTTAATATTTTGTTTTCCTACAATAAATTTAAAACATCTGACATTAGATATTAAATACGGATTTCCGCAAACTAACGCCTTTTTGTATTTAATGAATATTATAATGATTATATCATATTCAATGTACTTAACTTTACAGCCTTATATTATTTAAAATCGTTACTTTATATCAATAAAAACATTCGGCTCTCTAAAGCTTTTACTTATGTTGTAAAAGTACTCACACTCTTTAAGTTTGGCATTCATAAAATAATGTAATAGATCTGAGAAAAAAATGTTTCTAACACCGTGCGGGGATTTATATTATTTATATTTCGAGACAAACATAAAATTTGCGGGTAATTTCATACATACTCTACGCAACCAAATTAAAAGTTTTTCGCTCTGAGCTTGTCAACAATTTTTGTACCTTGGTTACGGAACACTTCAATTTTGTTCTACAGACAGACAGCTCAAATAACTCAGAATAAGTTTTTGAGAGCAATATGAAGCATTGAGAGAGCAAGGAGATCTAACAGAGCCACCCATTTGAGTTCTTTGTCCAGTCTTAGATTGAATATCAAATGCACAATCGTAAACATAAATCGATTCACACAAATACGAAGAATCGATATTGCTATCGGTAAGCACTAGAGGTTAAAGCGTATAGGAAAAAGGACATTGAGAAGAAAGGGAGTTAGTTAGAATAGGATGTTTATGCTTTATGTAGGAAATCGTTTAAGTATATTTCTATAAAAGTGTTCAAGTACGTGAGGTCTGCATTAAATATGATCATGATACCTATATTAAGGGTAGTGTACTCACAGCGCTTTCCATGCAACTACTATTGTCGTATTTTATACAGGGTTATTAGAAGAATGCTAACAACCTCTTAGGGTTGACTTTTGCTAATCCTAACAAACATTTTGATACTTTTTTTTAATTTTTTATCTAGCGCCGCGCTCCCTTTAAATAGAGTTTAGAATATTTACATCGAGCAAAGTAATAAAAATATGAAATGATAAATTACAGGCACAAGAGACTTTAAACATCGGGTGCATCTCTTGCTTATTGCGTATATTTTGTGTTATTTTTTTTTTATTAAATAATATTTAATATTTTTTATAGCTTTGCTCGATGTAAATATTCAAAACTCTTTTTAAATGGAACGTGGCGCGGTGAAGATGATATACAAAAAATTTCATCACAAAATGTTTATCAGGACTGGCAAAAAGTCAACCCTAAGAGGTTGTTAGCATTTATCCAATAACCCTGCATACCAAGTGTTCAAACTTGCTGAAATTTTGCAGGCATTGGTATCCTTGAGCCTAATATGTTTAGTTTGCCAGTTTTCGAAAAATTATGTAAGTATATACAAAATTATTCGGAAAAAGGTTTTGTTTGGGATATTTTATTAACATATTTAAAATAACGACATAATTTAATTAATAATTTTAGACATACACAGAACGTTACATAGACACATGAACGTGAGTGCAAAATTTCAGCGAGTTTGAACACTTGGTATTTAAAATATGACAAAAGTAAGTACGTTTGTGTGGAAAACGCTAGTACACTTCTCTTAGTATTTCATGACACGTTAATCTAGTTAAAAAAACCTAATAACTCTTAGGAATAGGTACCAACCCAAAATTCTAAAGAACCCAATGCGATAATAAACATCTGTACACCGACAAAGCAGGTTAGTAATATAGGTCCATGGCAGTTACCTTTTTCCAAAGTAAAATATTCTTTCAAACACTACAAACAGCTTTCTCCAATTCATTTTCATGAGCCTTTGTCTTCATCGTATCTCACATCACCTAATCCACGGATATTGGTACAAATTATGCGACCGTGAATTCTTTCACTGATTATGTATTCGATTCCATTCGAAACGATGGCATCGTTCACGCGAGCTTCGAACGTTCCAAAGTTTAATCGATACTTCTGTTTCTCGATTCACTCTCGATCGTAAAATCAAATTGCGTGCTTTTTCACTGGTGACTCGTAAAACGTGTTGATGGGAGAAAAATGGACCGTTTGTGTGATAATTACGCTTTAAATGATCAGGTGAGAGATTGTAATGTTCGTAATGTGGATTTAGTGGTGCCTTTATGTGTTTTGTGTTTCGGAACTGATTTTTTCTCACGTCTATTGTGTCGTTGAAAACAATAAACAAAAGATTAAGAAAATAGATAATCTAAGAATACGATATAATGTTGATCCAAAATAAATTTCAAGTTGTATACTTTGATATATGTTGACCGAGCGAGCATGAAGCGCGAGCTAAGGTCTCCATTTCGGCTTGGGTAAAAATGCTTTCGTATGTCTATCCAGATTACGGATTTGCGATTGCCTACCTCCACAGGTTCTCAACCGATTTTCATGAATATCTTTTGATTTGAGCAGGTTCGATAATTATTTTGGGCGATTCTTTTTGGATTTTTTTATAACGGTGGAGATATCATATACCAATATATACTAGGCGCGACATATCAAACGAGGATAGTCGACCAGTGCAGGTATGCCGGCCGGCATACTCGCCCCCACACGCAGCTGGGCACTCGTAGAGATTACTTTCATCACATCACTTTATGTTCGAAAATTGAGTATTCAAAATACACAATTGATGATACACAATTTTCGTACATAAAGTGATAATACATTCTATTTTTAGCGGGACAGAAGAAAGGCTTATATAGATCTGAATAGTTTAAGTTTTGTACATGCACGATGAAGTATTTAATGGACCTTAATCCTGTACTATTTGGTTCCTTTACAATTTTTGAACATGTATTAGTAACCTACCCTCAAGTAGAGATCTTGTAATCAAGCACCTTTCAGTGCGTTTCTCTTGACCTAGTGTCCATTATAGGCTCCGCCTGAAAATAGATATATGACTATTCATTTATCTATGGCCTGAATAATAATACTACGGTTCCAAAGGTTCCCTTTAAATAGACTAACCAAGCGCTCGCAGCGAAGTTTGTTTACCTGTTCTTAACAGATCAGCAAAGTTAAGCAACGGCCGACAATACTACTGAGCGCTTCCGTGCTTCGGAGGGCACGTTAAGCAGTCGGTCCCAGTTGTTATCTTAGGGTGGCAGTAATTATAGCATGGTGGTAGGACATTTTGCGAATGCCCGTCTACCTAGCTACCACCCTCAAGTAGAAAATCTGTCGCCAAGCACCTAACGGTGTGTTCCGGCAACTGTCCTTGAGAGCCAGTAAATCTAGGTTAGCCTGAACAACATCTTCGACCACATAATCACTTACGATCAGGTGAAATTAGTGTCAAAGGCTAACCTACCAGGCATAAAAAAGACTGAAAACGAGTAATATATGTGTGGAAGTGGGACCATGCTAATGTGAGGTCGGTAATTTAAACCAGCATGGTACCGACTTCCATAAGGTAATTCATAAATTTCAGTTTTGGAAGCCGGTTCCGTTTTCTTGGAAAAATATTTTTATATCATATAACTCCATTCTAGAACCAATAGTAGTTCAGTAGATTTGCGTTGGATATTTAGAATATTCACGCGATTGTATCGATACACGAAGCAGAATATTTTGTATGTATTTGAACGAAACGTGTCACCTGCAAAGCTTCGATAAAATACTGATCTTGATTTTGTTGTCTGCTGCATTGTTGCGGGTATGTAAATGTTTAATATCATGTTTTTTCATGTGATTTAAAATATTTAGATTTAGAATAACGTTATTTGGCGGTTTTGTAATTCGAGAACTGCCGGTTGTCGAATGCAGTTTTGATTTGGTTTCTAAATAGTTTTGTTCCAGTTTTGAAATAGTTATGAAGCAATCCTATCATCTTCTGATAAACTGCTTCTAATTTACCTTTGTAGCCTATCTTACTCATGCTTTTAACCGCATTAGAAGCGTCAGTTTACTGAATATGGGTAAGAGTATACTTTGTAAAGCATTTATGTCGTTTGTATTGGTATGATTTTATAATAGCAGTACATATAATAGCTGGGATCGGGCTAGAATGCCAATCCCCCATCCCTACCCGTGGATATCGTAAGAGGTGACTAAGGGTAACAAACAAGCAGGTGGGCAGCAGTGCTTTCTGTGGAACTGATATCTCACACTGCGATCCCCAAGCCGCGTGCCAAGCTTTAAGATTATGGCAAACCACCAGAATGACGGAGGCTGTATTCAGCAGTGGATAATCCGGCTGACTGCATTTGTTATATTCAGAATTACCGTTTATATGTTCTTCGTTGGTTGGCCTTGTGTTTGTGTCATAACCATAGCATAAAAAACATGAATTCTATTTCTCTTTCTATCTCTAGGTCCTAAAACGATCACTCTAGAAGTTATGTTGTATTTCTGGTGAAATGGGCTTCAAGATAAGCACATCCACCTTCATTATCAATAACAGCAGTGTTTACGTTGCTGTGAAGATAAAGCCAGGGAATAAATTATGTCTTATAGAAACTGTGATGATGCAGCACATCTAATTTTTGGAGTTATAAATGGTCTGTAGGTATGGGCAAGGGTTTTGCCACCCAAGAGCATTGAAATAAAAAATACAAGTCGATTTATACCACACCCACTCAGAAAAGGTCTCATTACTCGTTCAAAAACATGTGATAAAGTTCGTCATTTCTCCCTTTTAAAAATGTACGGCGTGGAAAGTTATATGAATTTTCATTCCTTCACTCCGTAGCAGTGAAGGAATGTTGTATGAAAATCCATACCTGCCCTGGTAGCGTTCTTTTGTTTTTAGCTGCTTACATAAAAAAAACGATCTCAAAAAGGTTTTATGTCAAATAATTAGAAAAAAGAGGTATGATTTTTATTTGTACTCGATTTTCAATGAACTTCAAAAGATGGTTGGCAACCTTTTTTAGCACTACGAGAAAAAAAGCGCGGCAATTTGTTATGTTTGGTTTAATTTTGTTTTTTATTAAATAACGTACGTTACAGTACGCTTTTAATTATTCTAAATAATTTTCCAAAAGCCTTCTAATAGTGAAAGTGACGATTTTATAATGACGACGCCACCAGATAAGAAATGCAGCTCAAGAAGTCATGAAGAACTTACTGCCTCAGAAGTCTCGAGGTCAGTACGAGAAAACGTATAATGATTTTATTTTCTTCGTAGGTGTAGTATAAAGCACTATGTATCACTCGGGAGAAAGTTCTATTTCTATTCTCGAGTTGCCTTTAAGCCCTCCGCTACGCGTCGGGCTCAAACAAACTCTCGAACAGAAATAGATAGTTTTCTCCCCTCGATGTACAATGTACTATTATTTTATCAGTGCCGTCACGAAGCATTAGTACATAATATATAAATGTAAAAACTACTATAATTGCAAATGTTAATAAATGCTTATAATCTGCAATACACTTTTTTAATATCAGAGAATTATAAATAACATGTGACTACAAAATTACAAAAGGAAAAATTATAGTCATGTGTGGGATTCGAACCCGCGAATTCAACCCCTGTAGCAAAGGTATGCTCTGACCATTTAAGCTAACGTGACATCTGACTCAACTCTAATTTGTCTTCACGTTCTTATGGGGATTGCATTGTAATGTAATCCACAGAGCATGCGTTATTGCAAAAATAATAATATTAAAACATGACTGTTTTTAATTATTTTTCTTGTAACATACTCGTATATAGTTATACTGAAACAAATTGGTTAGTTACATATTAGCAATAAGAAACAGTTGCGACTATTAAGTCTGCATACATACCTTTCTATTATCTTCACATCTTAATTGAAAATCCGAATTCGTAATAATTAAAAGGCGGCACATCAAAGCTTCATCGAGAACAAACGACTCTTGCAATAGCCGCAATTAACTCAAGATGCACATAATCATGCCTTAAGTTCTACATATTAGGATCTATTAAGTGAACCATAGTCCATTTCTAGTAGACGATTGTATCGACTTCCACAGGAAGCCAGATAATATTTAATTGGCGCGAAAACTCAATAATTGGAGATAAAAATCGGATGGAGCAAACCAATTACTGATGGTTGCGGTGTACGCATCCGACCGATAGCCACGCAGACGTCTAGTGATGTCTCGATATCTATCGATATTATTGTTTTAAAAGTTTATAAATAGAACTTATATTAGATGCTGTCACTGATATAAATTTATTTCTCTTTTATCAGGATTTGCTGTCAAAGCAGTCACATTGTGATTTTTGATGTTCACCATTTAGGTGATAATAAGAAATTTAAGTACATAAATATTGTAAAATAAAAAAAATACAACAAGAAAATTGTAACTGTCGCTTCGTGACATTTATTATTTTTGCACTACGTATAATGTCAGGTTTCTTGCTATAAATGGTCAAGATACAATATATAATAATGAAAATAAACACTACATTCTAGGAAAGAAAATCTGACCTACAATTCTATTAAATTATTTTCGTTATAATCTATTAAAAGACTATTTCATAGAATTCATATAGAAGTATTAATGTGTAATGAATGAAATTTAATTGAATTTTAGTTTGCATGTAAAAAACAACTTTGGTATAATATTGTTAGTATTACTTGTATTTGATTATTAGGTTTGCATGGTGGAAGGGCATTTTGCGAATGCCCGCATGGCTAGCGACCACCCTCAAGTAGAAAATGTGTCGCCAAGCACCTAACGGTGTGTTCCGGCAGCATTCCTTGAGAGCCAGTGAAATTACAGGCACATGAGACTGAACAACTATGTCTCAAGGTGACGAGCGCAGTGCAATTCATGACTTAATGAAATGCATCTGTTTTAGACAGAGGTTAGACCGTTTAACATCAGGTGGGCCTCGTGCTTGATCCGTCACAATTAAATAAATAAAAAAAGGTTTAATTAAGCTTTTTAAGTGCGCCTAAATCGCGACCCTATTTAAGAAAAAGCTAGAATAAATTTTGTTATCTTTGCTTTTCTGCTTTTTACTAAAAGTCTCACTAGAAGAAAATTTTATAGAGTCAGCCTAAAGAGTTTCTGTTTACAACCTCACTTTAGATAATATTGTACTTAACATTTAATTTTTTTTGCATGCAGGTTACATGGACATCGATACAATGTGAAGAATAGGTGCAACCACCACTACGTCGCATGTGGTCGTCCCGGGCAAGGGGCGGCTCTAACAACTCATTAGTCGGTCTGCCGTCCCGTCACTGCACACCGGTCGGAGGTTAATTGTTTTAATTCTACGGCTCTAGGATTTTGGTTAGTTTATTTACCTGGCCTGCTGAGCAGGAGCCCCCTCATTGACTTCTACTGGAGAAGACATGAGAAGTAGATAAACAGACCGAAGTTTCTTATCCGTATCCGAGGTGTTCTCTACTGACGTATTGCTTGCAGAATTTTCCTTCAAGAAGCTTCTAATCATGTCATCTCAACTTTAAATAGCGGAGAAGGACTTGGAGACACAGCCAGAATTTTTTTGGAATCCAATTTAATTGACTCCGTTGGTAAGGTTTAAAGGTGTAGTAGATTACGTACCAAGCTGATAAGCAGGGTCTTATGTCACCGGTGACATTTTAAATCCCAAGCCTAATTAAAGATCAGAAGTAACAAAGAGGGATTTTAGAGTTAAGATTTGAGACTAGAATCTTGAGTGGAATGGGGGACTCAAACTCGCCCAAGCCGTATGCCCGAGGTGAGAATGATCGATGTTTTACATCTTCTGCGAGAAAAAAAAACAAAACTAGGAAAACATAATTTTATTTAGGTGCCAGGTACAAATACCTACCTACTACTCAAATACATTATTAGTAGGTACATGAATGTGCTGAAATTTTATATTAATTTAGGGCTCAAAAATCAAAGATACACCTCATTTGCTACTGAATTTTTGCTATAACGTACCTTATCATATTTATCGCGAAAATTATCCCTTTGGGTATAAGCCGTAATTTTTCTTGTGTGGGGAAGTGACGAATCGGCCAAGTCGAACGCCTGATGGTAAACGTAAAAAACATGTCTATTGTAGTGGCTGCGTCACCATCTTCATCCTATACGACTGCACTGTGTTCGTTACTCCGAGACGTTAGTTCTTATTTCTCATTTTTCCAGTCATTTCACTTGCATCAGTGCCTTTCACGACTGAGTAGTATTTGCACACAAAGTTATAGATCGGGAATCGTACTCACTTCCTTCGTTCAACGCACCGAGTGCCTTAACCACTGGGCTATCGATGATGCCACGACCGAGCCCAATTTTGTGCTCTCATTGACGTTTCACGTTGCTTGTTAGTTTTGACAAACGGTGCGTAAAACCGGCGGACGCGGGTTCAATTTCCTATCGAGATGAAGCGTTGTATCTAACCTTTGTAAAATAATTACTAGAAAATAAATTATTTCCCTTCAGATATGAGATCCAACCTGCAACTATGACTTTAACATAACCCTTGACAAAGAGCTTTAGGAAAAAACAAAGGACGTAGTTAAGTGCAGGGCACCAAGGGCAGAGCAATATGCGGACAATGGCCAATTAACGCTGGCCACAATTAAATCAGACCTGCTGACACCGGGAACCTATGAAGATGATACAACCCCAATTTATTCAAAATTAAATCTAGTAATTTTACCCGCGTGAGTCCTCGCGATATACTGCCATTCTTATAGAACTCATTATGTTATGTTAGTAGTAAAATTAAAAGATTCTATACACTACATATGAAGCGCCCTTAGCGAAGTTTACTTAGCTGTTCTCAACCGATCAGCAAAGTTAAGCAGCGTCGCCCGCGGTCATGAGTTGGATGGGTGACCGCTAGTGACATTACTACTGAGCGTTTCCATGCTTCGGAGGGCACGTTAAGCCGTCGGTCCCGGTTGATGTCTTAGGATGTCAGTCGTTATAGCATGGTGGTAGGGCATTTCGCTAATGCCCGCCTGGCTAGCTACCCCCCTCAAGTAGAAAATCTGTCGCCAAGCACCTAACGGTGTGTTCCGGCAGCTGTCCTTGGGATCCAGTAATTCTAGGTTAGTCTGAACAACATCTTCGACCACATCATCACTTACTATCAGGTGAGATAGTGGTCAAAGGCTAACCTATCAGGCATAAATAAAAAAAAATAACCCAACTTGAAGTCTGAGTCACCCTCGTTTGTGGGAAGGAATTAATAATCTCAATACCTTACACACGGTTTGCGGGTGTTGCCAATCTGGTGAAAAACCAAGTGGTAGGCCTGCTTATGTAGTATAGGTTGCTTAAGAAAGCAAGATGCCATCTGGTGGATACTGCAATATCACATATTTTACCTTAAAGCAGCAGTGAAAAAACATGTTTAGCAAACACAACAACAGCCAAAGCATGTTTAGCAAAACATTGGAGTTTAGTCACTTTTCTTACCTTAGATAAGTATTGATTAGGCCAAATACTTTACGCTGTGTTTCAGCTTCTGCATCCACTACCACACACTCTATGACCACATAATTCCTTTTAAGCGCTGATAAGTGCAAGATGGTTTTTCAAAAAAATAGTCTTGTGCGGGATTCGAACCCGCGTCTATCCACCCCTATAGCCGGGGTCTGCTCTGACCGCTTGAGCTAACATGACAATGACTCATAACCCTAATTTTTGCACACCTAGTCGGTGTCGCTCCATCCCAACACACAATGGATAAATAAAAAACGAGAGGATAAATTGGAGTTATGAGTCATACTCATATTAGCTCAAGCGGTCAGAGCATACCCGGCTATAGGGGTGGATAGACGCGGGCTCGAATTCCGCACATGAGTATAATTTTTTTCACTCGTAAATTTGTAATTTTGTAAATTTTCTACTGTTCCAAAAATAAATGCGGGCTGTTAGCGCTCGATCAATACGTGAATAATTTCTCTATATAGTTCCCGTATTAGCCTGATCCTATCCACCTCCCACACGCTCCTCCGAAGTATTGTTCCGTTCAATCGAGCCAACTTATTATTACAGATAATACCTTATTTATTAACAACAAGCTCGCTCCAGACAATGTTGGGGGATGTTAATGAAATTTACTTCATTGTCTTAGCATTGTTAAGGCAGGGCGTACGGAACTTATTAAGTATTAAGGCTAAGAAACATGTTCAAGGTTGTTTTCTAAAGTCCGAAACAATTAACGTTTTAATATTTCACTTCCATAGTGACAGCCCTGTCAATTACGTCAAAATAATGATAGATGACAATAAACTTGGCATCATTAGAAGGATTGCCAGTAGGGTGCCCCGCTAGAATGTCATCTGCCTATCTCTTCTCGAGTTATTGTATGCCGGACTAAGTCAGTTTGCCATCTACTCTGAAACACCATACATCCGTGGGTGTCGTAAGAGGCGACTAAGAGTATAAATACTGCAGGAAGGTAGGCAGCAGCGCCTTATGGAAACTGCTATCTAACACTGCTGGCTATAAGTATTGGACATTTTTGGGTGTTCAGCAGTGGAAAATACGGCTGATAAAGTACAGTAAAGAAGGATTTGGAATAGTTATTTTATCCTTATGCTGGAAACTTTAGGATTACCTTTTACAAAACAGTTATACTATTTTAAACTTTCACACACATCCCCCATTCATATGTTCTTCGATCATTCACTGCCTTTATGTCCGTCCAGGCGTCCACATTCATAAAGACTACTTACCATAGTTAAGTATATCGTTTTCATGTGTGTTACCTACCGACATACCCATTTCGAAGCGCTGGTACCGAAGTTTGCTAAGCCGTTTTTAACCGGTTAGCTAAGTTAAGCAACGTCCGCTGCGGTAATGACTTGAATGGGTGACCGCTAGTGACATAGGCTAGTGGCTTATACTTTAGGCCGTCGGTCTAGGTTATTGTTTGACGATGGGAGTCGATTAAGCATGGCGGTAGGGCATTTTGTGCATGCCCACCTGATTAAATACCATTTCAAATAAAAAAAACTCGCCAAGCACCAAACGGTGTATTTCCGGCAGCTGACCTTGAGAGTCAGAAATTCTAGGTTAGCCTGAATAATATCCTTGATCATATCATCACTTACTATCAGGTCTGACAGTGGTCAAACGCAATCCTATCAGCTACAAATAAAAAAACTCATACAACGCCATCTATTGAGTACGTAGTGTAAGGTTGAGTACCAACTTTTCTGTCGCTGATGTGTCTTTTAAGATTCCTACTACCTACTCTTCCAAATTTTTTAGATTCTGATAAACTTCTAACCAAGCATCCATTTTAACTGGCCATGTCATATGCACTCTTCTTTAATCTACCCATTTTGCTCTAAAGCTAAGCAATCAATATTACCATAATTACACGTAATGTCACCACACTAAAGAACATCTTGATCATAATCTTTTCAAGCTAATAAACAATAAGGAAGACGACGCTACTAACGATAAAAACTGTAATAACTTCCAACGAACGCACTGAAAACTTGCCATTTCTTTGAAGCTTTAACATAACCATAATAATTAATATTACAATAAGGTATGCAAGGATGAAACTACTGACATGGACATCATTTTGTATCAAGAAGACTTACGACAATTTTGTACCACTCAAGTTTTCAGTAACCAATGCGTGTTTTCCTTCGATCTGCTTATCGCGTATCACAGTAAACACGTCGATGTGTCTTATGTTAATGTAAATATTAGTCTAAGTAGGATGGTAATGGTGAAGTAAGTGTCAGTAGAACCAGTTAGGCAAATTATCTGAGTGGAATCAGTGAGTTCACCTGCCGTCTTGTTCGCGCAAGTGCATTAGGTAGTCATGACGCATTGTTTTGTTGGTGCATGAATGTGAGGAATCAAGCAGGTAGGTAATGGTAGGTTAAAAAGAATGCATTGTCTGCTTCTGATGGGAAAACTGTGATATCATTAGTATGCTAGATCCTGGCAGCATCTTCCTCAAGGTACACTTTGTATAAGTATCTATTTCTTTCGGAAACTTTTGGTGAGTATTTTATTATATTCATACTGAAGTAGTGATGGCTCAGTGGCATTGGCTATGGATTGCCAGGCAGCAGTTCCATGGTTTGAATCCCGCCGCGGGCTTGAGCTTTACCGCATGGTGGAAGGGCATTCTGCGTATGCCCGCCTGGCTAGCGACCACCCTCAAGTAGAAAATCTATTGCCAAGCACCTAACGGTTGCGGCAGCTGTCCTTGAAAGTCAGAAATTCTACGTTAAGCCTGTTAAAACTTTCAACCACATCATCACTCACCATCAGATCAAAGATTTACCTATCAGCAAGAAAAAAAAATATGTAGACTTTATGAGTTTTTAAACTGTCACGGTCATTAACACTATACTTATTATAACTTACGGGATATTTACCGTGTTTTTGATTTGTTATGAGCTCTCGATATTTCGGCACTGTTGCAAGCGCCATGATCACGAGTAAACGCTTGCAACAGTGCTTGCGCTTGCAACAGTGCCGAAATATCGAGAGCTCATAACAAATCAAAAACACGGTAAATATCCCGTTAGTTATAATAAGTATATGTAGACTTTGTTTATATGTATATCGAGTACATAACCTTCGAAAACTTGGTGGATGTTTTATTGGACTCCTACTGCTGATTCGTTGATACCGAGCATTTTTTATTTAATTTTTATACACGGAAAAATAAACCTTGATGAAATTTTCGACATATGAGCAATTACCGAAACGCTAGTCCCACCCTTACCCGTACCCTTATAGTAAACTTAGAATCTGTACTGACTATCAAAAGACAACTGTCGTACACCGCTAGGTGCTTGGTTACACACAGATTTTCTACTTGCGACTATATTTTAAAAACAATAGAAATTTATTTTAATATTTTTATTTATGCAATAACGCATGCCAGGCGGATTACAATTCCACACATGACTATATTTTTTCTTCTCGTAAATTTGTATTTTTTTTAAGTAGAATAGATATTTGTAAGACTGCAAAATTGTCAAAAAGTGGGACAAGTGGTCCCACTTTTTTGAAAACTGAGGAAGTGAATGATTCCAGAATTAAGAAATAGAATTCTTACCGCAAACATTTCAAATAATTCTTGTACCTTCTTCAAAGGTACGAGACGTAAAAAGTAAACACGATTTTCAGCTTACTCCATCGAGGAAAATGAAAGGTGCAATAATGACCACCTAAATAATGTAAATTGGTGTCAATTCATATTAAAAATTTAACTTAATATGACTGCAATGGATCATATTGAATTTGAATTAATTTTTCTGGAACTATTGTCAACGTTCGAATTGCAAAAACCGTTTCTACGCTATGAATAAAAGCACCTTTCTCAGCAGATTTCGAATTATAAACAAAACCACAAAACCTTTCCGAGCTTAAAAAGAGTGAAAAAAATATTTTTGATTGTTGATTGTCTTTACATTTCGTAAATAAATATATTTAAATGAATAAAAGTCATCTAACGTAGAGGTATATTTTGGACACATTTTGTATTCAATCATTTAAATCTATGATTTTAATTTTTGAACAAAAATACTTATATATATAATACTCGTTAGTTGAAAAAAAATTACGTAAGTACGTAAATTAATTTATCAGTTTTCAATTACCTATATAACTTATAGGTAATTTATCATATGATTTTTTGATAAAAATAATATCTAAACACTCATAATTGCCCAATTATTCAATAAGCAGACGATAACAAATACACCGGATACAAAAAACTGACTATTACATTTTAAAACAAACAATATATTAAGGCATGTTACACACTCAGGCCACGAAAGATTTTTCAATCAACCACACAGCGTGATACCCAATTAAAACTATATCTAACGAACTAGACACTTAGTTGTAATCGAATATGTTAAAAAATAAATGTTAAATTATAGTGAGTGCGGTATAATGGACTGAATAATACATAACTAATTAATTAGAAGATATCGCTTTCGAGAAATGCAATTATTTGTATTGTGTTAGATTAAGTGGGTTATGGCACGAACCTTTTATAATTTAATACCAATTTATATTCAAAATTGTGGGGATTATTTACCCAGCTAGTCCTGATTGTAAGAATTCTTAGTATTCTTATATTTGAAAAACTTAGTCTATGTAGGTCTAATTTATCTCTGCTCTCTTTCAGACCGACACAGATTCTCACCGGACATGGCTGTTTCGAGAGATACCTGTGTACCGTCGCACGAAGGGAGCCTTTCCCAGTCTGCCATCAGTGTGGCTTTGCGGATGACACCGCCCAGCACGCACTAGCGATCCCTGATCGCTAGTGCCTACTTCTCCTTGCCGGCCATCATTGTAAAGATGATCGGCGACAGAGGTCGTGGGAGGCGATGCCAGATGGAGGCGCAGGAGCGGAAGAGGGAGAGTAATCCTCATTCTCTCAGACACGTCTCCGCTCAAAGGACCTCAGGTGTTGGTTGTGAGGACAGCCAGCGCCCCTCATCAGGATTAGGTCCTCAAGAGGTGTGTATATCCCCCTGTGTTCCTGGACATCAAACGAGGCGGGAGAGGCGAGGTATTCCCCAGAGGCTGGGCCTGCCTAAGCAGGCAGCGACGTCGGTTGGGACTGCGGAAGAGTCAAGTCAAAGTCAAAGTCAAAGTCAAAATCATTTATTCAATTTAGGCGTCTACGACGCTCTTATGAAGGTCAATTACAAATTTTAGTATTGAAATATTCTACATTGTACTGCCACGTTCAGCAAATAAATTGTATAGAGCCACTGCGAGAAGAACGGGCAAGAAACTCGGGGCCATTCTTTTAAACATCTTTTAACAATGTGTTACATACATACTATATAATAGAGTTATTACAATATTTGTTTAAATTATGTAGGTGACAGGCAATAGCTTGGCGGAAGCGGAATTGTCCAGGCATTTTTGTCGTTTATGTAATCAGAAACTGTGTAGTAGGATTTTTTAATCAATATGTTTTTCACATGCAACTTGAATTTCCCTTCTGTGAGCGTTGTAATATGTTTGGGAACTTTATTATAAAACCGCACACAATTACCTAAGAAGGACCTTTTATTTGTCTTTGCTAATCTAAAACCTGGCACCACTATTTTATCTTTATTCCTAGTATTGTAATCGTGATTGTCACTGTTTAATTTAAATTTACTCAAATTTTTACGAACATACATAATATTTTCAAAAATACACAGACTTGGTAAAGTTAAAATATCAATTTCTTTAAAAAGATCCCTCACAGATTCCCTAGGACCCATTTTATATATGGCTCGAATTGCACGCTTTTGTATGATAAAGATTGTCTCTATCTCAGCAGCAGTTCCCCACAGCAATACGCCATACGACATAATACTGTGGAAGTACGCGAAATAAACTAGCCGAGCAGTAGCTACGTCTGTTAACTGTCTTATCCTAAGAACTGCATATGCAGCAGAACTAAGTCTTCCGGAGAGATCATGTATATGTGGATCCCATTGTAAAGTGGAATCCATTTTGATTCCCAGGAAGACTGTCGCTTTGTCAATAGGGAGTTTATCTGGGCCAAGCTTTATGTTTGGTTCAACATAAGGAACATTTGGTAAAGAAAACTTTAAACATTTCGTCTTTTTTGAATTTAGGAGAAGATTATTAGCGGCGAACCATTTACAAATCTTACATAATACATTATTTACATGCGTCAATTCACTGTCTTTCCTATCTACTTTAAAAATCAGAGAGGTATCATCTGCGAATAAAACAATATCGCAGAAATCTTTGACCATGCAAGGCAGATCATTAATATATGTTAGAAACAGAAAAGGTCCCAAAATTGATCCCTGTGGTACTCCCATTTTTACCAATGACCCGGAAGAAGTATTGCCACTTATTCCAACCCTCTGTAGCCTGTCTGACAGATATGACTCTATAAGATTCAGAGCTTTCCCACGAATACCATAGTGGGAAAGTTTACGAATCAGAGTGCAGTGCTCTACACAGTCGAATGCCTTGGAAAGATCACAAAATACGCCAACAGCATGTGAACTCTCCCAGGCTTCCAGTATATGCAACATCAATTGAACACCTGCATCTGTTGTGGATTTGCTCTTGGTGAAACCAAACTGATTCTCATTTAATAAATTATGCTTGTTAAAATGGGATAGTAGTTGTTTGAGCATAATTTTTTCGAATACTTTACTCAGAACAGGTAAGATGGAAATAGGTCTATAATTGCAAGGGTCAGATGTAGACCCCGACTTTAAAATTGGAGTGATTTTAGTTTGTTTCATTAAATCGGGGAAGTTTCCACTATCGACACAAAGATTGAATATTGTTTCTAAATATGGTGCAATAATGTAAATTATAGACTCTACCACTTTTACTGACATACCCCACAAGTCTTCAGTACTCTTTATGTTTAAACTTTGAAATGTTTTTATAATTCCAAATCTTGTGGTGTGTCTGAAAGAAAAGTCCGGTGATTTGCTTGGAAAATTATTTTTTAACATAGTTTCTGCTACATTGGGACAAGAATCCAATGACTTAGTGGCTTCTAGGGGCAAGGTGGAAAAAAAATTTTCAAATATATTCGCCACTTGTATTGAATCAGAGATTTGATTTTTATCAATAGTTAAGACATATGTTGAATCTCTAGGTTTATTTTTACCAGTTTCACTATTTATAGTCTTCCAAATGGTTTTTATTTTATTTTTAGACTTGCTAATTTTGTTCCTAATAAAAAGAGATTTAGTACACAAGCAAACATATTTGAACATTTTTGAATACTTCCTAACATAATCATGAAACTGTTTGCAAGATGTAAAATTTTTCCTACGATACAGATCAAACAAATAATCTCTACTTTTTCGAATACCTGTTGTTGCCCAATCACCGAACTTCAACTTTCCATCTATTTGTTTTTTTATTTTTGGACATACTTTTTTAAACTCAGTGTTTACTAAAGAAAATAAGCTAATATAAATGTCATTTGGGTCACTATGAGAAAAACTTGTAATGCCAAGCTTAGCTTCTATGTTGGTACTGAGTATTTCCAGCCTACTAGTTGTTAATGGTCTATGTTCAATTTCATACCTCTCTGTTTTTCTGATTCCATCAAATTTTATCGCTAGGCCCTCATGATCAGATCTAACACCCTTCATTATTGACTTTTCTTTAGTCTTACAGTTTGAGTATATATTGTCTATACAGGTAGCTGAAGTGTCTGATATCCTAGTGGCCTTCATTATTGACTTTTCTTTAGTCTTACAGTTTGAGTATATATTGTCTATACAGGTAGCTGAAGTGTCTGATATCCTAGTGGGCTCACAGAATAGAAATTTCAAATTAAATGACTTAAACAATGAAATAAGATCAGTCTTATTTTTAGTATTCAATAAAATATCTATATTAAAATCACCACATACAAATATGGGTTTTTTGCATTTTGAAATTTTCTGTAGTATATTTTCCAAAGTGGATAAAAATTCTGTAAAATTTTGAGCACGACCTTCATCTGTTGGTGGTCGATATACGCACAACACGAGATGACTGTCCACCTCCACACAAGCAACCTCACAGACACGTTCGACAGAACATCTGACCAAGTCACGGCGTTCTTTAAATTTTAAATTATTTTTTACAAGTATAATACACCCTCCTCCTTCTGCAGATGATCTGTTAAACGCACTACCCACACTAAAATTCTTAACATTAAATAACATTTTATCTGCTCTAAGCCAAGTTTCAGTGAAACATAATATGTCAAATGGATATTTATCTAAGAATATTTCAATTTCAAGTGCTCGAGCGAACCCGCGGTCCTTGCTTACTAATAGAGGACAGCTAAACACGATGGAGTTTTTAGACGGTAGTGGCGTCGCTATCAACCCCGAGCCCAAACACCACCCAACCGGGTATGCGTAAAAGATCCACAAGTCAGCTCGTGACCACAAGTCTTCAAGAATTTGATTGTAGACCTGATCGAAATTTGTGACGTCATACTATGTAATTTCTTATAAATGTTTAACCGTATTCCAAAAAATTATAAGGTTACATAAACAGAAATAAAATCATACATGCACCTGCAATCAACCCGGGGCGGTGGGGATCTGTCATTGTCATTCATATACAATAGAAGTGTAGTTGTGTGCATTATAATAATGCTTGTGTTAATTTTTCTTTTATTCTTTTGTCTTTTTTTTTAGTCCAAATGCTTTTATTGTAGTAGCTGTTGTATTGTAGTAGCTGTAGTGATGTATATAGTTTGTAGTATTTAGTTAATAAAGGCATACCGCCGGAAAAAAAAATCTCTACATTATAATGTCGTGATATTAGAGATTATCTTCCGTTTTCTATTTAAATAAAAACCATAGACACATTATGAATAAAAATTAAGTCTCTTATTTATTACAAATACATAAAACACAGTGAATTAAAAAATATATTAAACTAAACCACTTTTAAATTAACACATAATTACATCTAGTATCGATTACTACAACGATTCGATTACCAATACTCAATTTGTGTTGTATGATATGCGTTTGAATAAATCAATAACCTCATTTCTTCTCTCACGAATTTTAGTAACGTTTCAATTAAGTCTTCTCAATTAAATTTCATCAAAATTTACTTAGTCAGTTTCACTTAGCTGTTGCTCACGATCATAGATAATACTTTGTGACAAGCATTGGCCTGCGACTTCACTCGTAGAATTGGGTGAAAAAACTTGTATATTCTTGTATTATTGTGATGGAACAAGCAAGCTGGCCTACCTGGTGTTAGGCTGTAATCTGTAACCTCTGCCTAGAACAGATGCATTTCATGACAAGTAACGAACTGCACTGCGTTCGTCACCCTGAGACAAACAATTTTTGAGTCTCATGTGCCTGTAATTTAAGGCTCTCAAGGACTGTCAATTTTTGACTTGAGGGTGGTAGCCAACCAGGGGGGCATTGCCCTCATGCCCCACTACCATATCTACTATAACGACTGCCATCTTAATTCAACAGCCATAACAGACAGCTTGACGTGCCCTCCGAAGCACGGAATCACTCAGTGTTAATGTCATTAGCGGTCACCTATCCAAGTCATGACCGCAGCCGACGTTGCTTCACTTAGCTGATGGGTTAAGAACGGCTTAGTAAACATCGCTACGAGCGTTTCAAAAATATTTAGGGTACCTACTCCTCAAAAATTATGATAAAAACTCGTATAAAATTGTGTTATTTCAGATCCTAAATGTATATTATGTACCGTACCTAATTACTAAATCTATTTCATAAAATATCAATAAACTTTTGTGTAGGTGGGTGTTAAGGATCACGGTTCTGTGGCTTATGGCCACAGTTTCTATTACTGTCGAGGTACTGGCCACCGATTTAAAAAAAAATTATATACACATTCATAGTAAAATGTTTTATTAATGTATTCATAAAAATATATGTTAACTCCTCTCCATCCAGGGGTTATCAGAATGAAATCGCTTCGTGTGATAAAATCGCCCAATGTACAACATTATATATTATATTATTCCATGCGCATCATAGATAATGAGCACAATAGAATTTAATTCATAAATAGACCCATATTGTCCTGCTGATGCTGTTGTATAATAGTGTTTTCTCCATCTACCATATAAATTTTTGCTATAAAATCTTGAGAATATCAACTACCTATATAATACGTTATATAATATGTTTTCTTCAAACTATTTTTTTAGGGAACAAAATATACAGGGTTATTGGTAAAATGCTAGCAACCTCTTAGGGTTGACTTCTGCTAGTCCTATGAAATATTTTGAGATGATTCAAAAACATAATAAAAAAATAAAAAAAAATGAAAGTTTCAAAAAAGTTAAAAAAAATAGTACAATAGAAAAAACTCAAAATGTTTCTTAGGACTGGCAGAAGTCAACCCTAAGAGGTTGTTAGCATTTTACTAATAACCCTATCTATGATTACAAGATCACAAATATATAATTTCAACAATTTCTTTAAAATGTATTATAATATGTTTAAACTAAGAGTACCTTTTAACTGTGGAAATTAAACTAATTAACACCAAATTTTTAATGTAGCTAGAAATCATACTCATGTAAACTATAAAACTTGCAATGTGCAATTTATGGCCCAAACATATTGATATCAATCAAGTAAATTATTATTGAAACTGTCCATTAGGCTCGCCCCTTATTACAAGAAACTTAAAAAAACTGGCAAAACGTGTTACGATACCTCTGTCTACCGCAAGCAAGCGTAACGTTTATTTTTTATTAATTTGAGAAGATAATATTAGAAATTTATCTTCAATATAAAATCAAAAATATATTTAACCACAACCTTCGTAAAATCATAATAATATTAACTGATGGCCAATAAACTCTGATCAGAATCAAGTCATTCTAAATTTCCAAACGCAATTCGAAATCTCTTCATTAAATTTTTGATGTTTTGTAATTAGCTGTTCACGACGAATCAATACCTCATAATGACGTTTAGTGCTATGTAGATTAGAAATGGTTTTAGCATAAGAAAGAATATTAAGTCATGAATATTAATTTTGTTAGAATACATAATGGGCGTGGGAAATACGCTACGTAACAACTGGTTTGAATGCGGGTGTTGATACTTTTCCTGTATTTCTCCTTACACCTCTCTCTAAAGCATTAATTTAGTATTATGTTAGGAATAAGCTCTTATTGTCACCGCCGGTTTTGAAATGAATGTTAAGTAGGAATTATAACGTTATATAATGATAGATCTTCCTAAACAAGTTACTCAATACTGCAGTTATGTACATACTTAATCGCTGTATCATTATAATTTTTTTTATAAGAATGTGACAGAACATGTATGAGGCTCACCGGATGCTAAGCGGTAACCTCTGCGTATAGACCAGTGACGAACTGCAATACGCCTATCACTCTAAGGGACTGTTTCAGAATGTTCGAGTAAGTTCCGGTTATATTACCCAGAGCATAACATAACTGAATGATAAAAATGACAGTTAACATACAACGCGTTTCAAGCTTTAACCGATGGATAGGCTAAATCGATGACTGTGAAACGGAAAGATTTCATTTATTGAATATGTTCTGGGTAGTATAACCGGAACTTACTCGAACATTCTGAAACAGGCCCTAAGACATACAAATGTTAAGTCTCACGTGCCTGTAATTTCATAACTACTTACTATCTCTTAAAGACTGCTGTCAGAACTCACTGTTAGTGCTCGGCGACAGATTTTCTACTTGAGGGAGGTAGCTAGCCAGGCGAGCATTCGCATAATGCCCTAACACAATGCATTTAAGCACAAGCCGGCGGTAGGGATCGTATACCTTGAACCTGTGGCACGGCAGTCCATATAGCTATTAACGTGCAGCTATCACTGATTTATCTGTTTATTTGCTAGTGACATAGGTCTGTACTGTATCAGCCGGATTATCCTCTGCTACAGCCTCTCTTATTATGGGGGGCCTGGGCCTTGCCATAATGCGCACGCTTGGCAGGCGTCTTAGGGATCGCAGTGTAAGATATCAGTTCCTCAGAAAGCGCTGCTGCCCACCTTCTGGTGTGTACCCTTAGTCGCCTCTTACGGCAACCATGGGAAGAGAGATGCGGGGGTGACATTCTAGCCCGGGACCCCACGAGTATACATCAAAATAATATTATAAATGCATAAACTTGTAAAGATGGATGCATCCATATCCATGTTTATGGTATTCGATTTAGATATCAGTGCAGAATTGTAATGAACACAATCGCACGAAAACTCTTGAACATTGTTTGATGATGTTGTCTTAGGTTTTCGCGATTATTACACACTATACAGTAATTAAACAATTTAAACGGTTTAAATCGCGTATATTTATCATTACGCGTATTTCCTGTCCATCCAAAGGTTTCCTGGACGAGATTAGTGATAAGGCCGCCCATTGTGACACTAAAGTGTATGTTTTTGTAAGAATCAAATTTGTATTTAGTGGTGTAACAATATAAAATTATCTATCTATTATATTGAAGCCAGACAAAAGAACTAGTGAGTGATGAGCGCAGTGTAGTGCCATGCAGAACGAGAATAGTGTTATGGACAGGTGTGACACTTACCATCAGTCTGGTGACTTATTTATGAATAACTTACTTTGTATATTATAATGTGATAACTTCATATCATAAAGATATTAATCATACGTGTTGCCTGGTGATAGGGCATTTTGCGAATGCCCGTCTGGCTAGCTACAACCATCAAGTAGAAAATCTGTCGCCAAGCACCTAACGGTGTGTTCCGGCAGCTGCCCTTGAGAGCCAGTACTTCTAGGTTAGCCTGAACAACATTTTCGACCACATCATCACTTACCATCAGGTGAGATAGTAATCAAAGGCTAACCTATCATGCTAAAAAAACAGACTCCTTAAGTAGTTAGACTTATTTGAAGGTATTTAGAGTTCAGCAACATACTTAAAATATCACAGACTTGGCATCTTGTTGACTTATTCCAATAGAATAGAAAATAATCTTCTGTTTTGAAATTGGAACCCCATAATGGGCGCAGCGTTTTCAACGGAAAATGTCAAAATTACGTCAAAATAAGTACATCTAATTTTTCATTCTAGTTAGATAATAAAGCCCTCGGTCGTGCCCATGTGGTCATGTGATTGCGTCACCGAAATTTCGTATTCCTTCTGTTCCATTTTCAAACTTAGTTTTCACTTTCTACTGTGTATAAGATGAAACAATTGCCTGTTAAAAAAGGCAAAAATAAAACTACAACAAATAACTCTAGAATTTTAATACATGGGGCAAAAACAAAGCAAGTGTGTTGTTCCATTTGAAAATGTAATAAAAGGCGCAAATGAAATCGCACACTTAGTCGTATCTACGCGATGTAGACAGACAAAGTGGAGACTAAAGGCGTGAATACATAGCATAACTTTTTTATTTTATTTCTAGGCGAATAGAGATTACCTAAAACTGAAAAATATTTTTTTAAAGGAGTGTGGTATGTTTCCGAACAAACATGTTTGTAGAGTAGTCGGGTTATCACAGTCTAAATAGCTAAAAGACTTACGATAATTGCCGTAGATATGTTGTATTTATGCTCAAAGACTAATATTTAAGAGTAGAGTTCACGCAACGCTTTTCAAACAAACGTAGTTTTGTCATATTTTAAATACTAATTGTTAAAACTCGATGAAACTTTGCATGTACATCCTTGAGCCTAATATATGCTTCTGGTTAGCCAGATTTCCGTAAAATTAAGTATTTTCTAAAATAATTCGAGAAATCATTTTGTATGGGAATTGTTATTTTGACATTTAGGCATAAATTAAATAATAAATGGAAAAATTGACAAACCAGAAGCATAGATTCAGGTTCAGGAATAAGCGTACAAAATTTCACCAAATTTGAACACTTGGTATTTAAAATATGACCAAATTACGTTTGTACGGAAACCGCTCCGTGCACTCTACTCTTAATGGTGCAATTTTTGGCGTGAAAAGATTACGCAAGACTCCTGTAAACTACCGCAATAATGCTGTAGATATTTTCGACTGATAAATAGATGTAAGCATCATCGATTATACATTGAAATAGGAGCAAATCATCCATGAAGCCTCTGGACGGTTCAAATTCACTGAGTTTTATAATAATAATAATGATAAAAGCCTTTATTTCGGATAGTTAGTTCCTTACACTAATTAAATCTATCTTCGACAACCGTATCCGTTTGCCCTAATTTGGCATATGCCTCCTCCAATTTTCCAGTCTTCTTTCCCTGGCTACTCTAGGCCATATATTGCCCGCGACTGTTTTTGTGTCGTCTTCCCATCTTTTGTATTGTCTCCCTGTTCCTCTTCATTTGTGCGCGATACCAATTCATTATTGTTTTGGTCCATTTCTCTGACCCTCTCAGAGTCCATCGCCACTCAGTTTTATCAAACTATTCTATATACCTAGTTACTCTTTGAATGTTTATGCATAAATTGTATAGGAAATTTAACGTGTTCTTTTAATGATATTTTTATATCAATTAAAAGAACACCTTCATTTTCTTGTAGATTTTATGCGTTAACATATTCGTTGAAAGCTTATACGTAACCATTTTTGAAGCGCTCATAGCGAAGTTGGCTTAGCTGTTCTTAACCGTTCAGCAAAGTTAAGCAACGTCCGCCGCGGTCATGAGTTGGATGGGGACCGCTAGTGACATTACTACTGAGCGCTTTCGTGCTTCGGATGGCACCTTAAGCTGTCTGTCCCGGTTGTCGTCTAAGGATAGCGGTCGTTTTAGCATGGTGGTAGGGCATTTTGCGATACCCGCCTGGCTAGCTACCACCGAACTAACAGCGTGTTCTGGCAAATGTCCTTGAGAGCCAGTAATTCCAGGTTAGCCTGAATAACATTTACGACCACATCATCACTTACCATCAGGTGAGGTAGTGGTCAGAGACTAACCTATCAGGCATAAAAAAATTAGAGGTATATAATTATTTTTTATGTACTAACCCCCATACAAGTGGTAGGTATAGGATTACGAATAAAATGATGACGACGACTCACCTTCTCATATGGCAATAAACAGCATTATTTAGAAAATGTTCGAGATCTAAAACAAAAGTATAATACAAACGCTTTCTTTGAGCATAAAGCTCGTGTGCAACGGCTTAACTTGAAATGTAAGAACAAGCGTACAGTAATATTTGCGAATAATCCGCAAACAGGTAATACTATACGGGGAGTGGGAACAGTGCTCAGATAAAGAAAATATCAAGACTATTATAGCCCGTCGCATGCACGTCGCTCCGACTTGGATGTTAATGTGGATATGCCTCTGTTAGGTCAATATTAAGGTTGAACTGGCCGGTCGCTTCTCCATACAAGCGCCGTAGGATGATCGTTCCCTTATTTGAGATTTAAGGTCCAGAATTAAGCATAACACCGATTGATCTCGTCATTATCTAGGCTTGTATGATGCCGAAATTTTAAAATGATAGTTAAGTTGAAAGTTATTAGCCTCGAAAATTTTATATGAAAATGTTTCAAAGCTCATAACTCTCAACTAAATAATCTTATTAAAATTTTGGCATCATACAAGCCTAGATAATGAGGAGATCAATCGGTATTATGCTTTGTTTTGGACCTAAATCCTCAAATAAGGGAGTGATCACCCTACCGCGTTTGTATGGAGAACGGGCCGGCCAGTTCACCCTTAACAATGGATATCTTAAACTCCTAATTCAGATTTTATTTGATTAACGTTTTTTAGTTTGTTCCTACTGACTGATATGCAGTGACTTTAATTGTATTCAGTAGAATATTTGACACAGATATAATTTTAACTAGGATAATTGAGTATTGTATCAGCCGGATCGTCCACTACTGAACACAGCCTATTAAGGGGGTATTTGCCATAATACCCACGCTTGGCAGGCGGCTTGGGGATCGCAGTGTAAGATGGCAGTTCTTTAGAAGGCGCTGCTGCCCACCTTCCAGTATTTTTCCCTCACTCGCCTCTTACGACACCTACGGGATGTTATGGGGAGGTGCAATTCTAACCCGGCCACCCACGGGGCATAATTGAGTAAATGACACCAAAAATTATATAATTTTGCGAAAGGAATAGAGATTCCTTTGCATCAAAGTAATTACAACTTGACCAACAAACTAAAACAAATTACCTACCTAGTTAAACTGTAATTGCAGATACCATATTGACCTTCACATCAGCTGGAACGTCCACCGTTGAAGAAGCGGTCTCCCGCATTGGGTTGTTTGCCATAATCCCCACGCTTGGCAGGCGTCTTGGGGTTCGCAGTCAAAGTTGTCAGTTCCTCATTAGGCTCTGTGGTATTTTCCAAATGTTTCTTCCGGACTTATTCCTATTATAATTTTCCTTTGTTTAGATCTCTGACTGATAAATAGTCCTACTCGTAGCGAGTTCTTTATTTGTGTTCTCGTGAAACATTTTGCTGAACAATGTATTTATTTTTGTTATAAATAAACAATACAGTAAAATAATAAATACAGTAAAGACGCACGCCAGAATAGTGCACGTTTTTTTTTATTTTTTTTATTCTATTGTGACAAGCACGAGGCCCACCTGATGTTAAGCGGTATCCTCTGCCAATTACAGATGCATATCATCACAAGTGACGTACTGCACTGCGCCCATCACCTTGAGATATACTTGTTTAGCCTCATTTTTGCCTGTAATTTCACTGGCTCTCAAGGACTGCTGCCGGAACACACCGTTAGGTGCTTGGCGACAGATTTTCTTCTTGAGGGTGGTCGCTAGCCAGGCAGGCATTCGCAAAATGCCCTTCCACCATGCGGTGAAGCTCAAGCCCGTGGCGGGATTCGAACCATGAACCTGCTGCGCGGTAGTCCATAGCCAATGCCACTGAGCCATCACTGCTTCAATGCCTCAATATTGATTATAAATAATTTTGACTCTGAATACGGCGTATCCGCTCAATTCTTTCATCCCATCTGACTGTATCTTTTGTAGTATGGCATCCAACGGGCTGTCATACTGCAGGCCTTAGCGAATTAACACCGAAGTTAGTGGCGTTATACAGCGGGGGCTTTTGTAAAGCCGCCGGCTCGCCGTTATGTTGCTTGTAATTATTGTTGATAGTGCGAGTGTAAGAGAAGAGATCGCAGATATTACAGTGATAGAAAGCTTTTCTAGTGTCATGATTATGCATATTAAATATGCTAGAAATACAACTTCCTTAAAGAGACGAGCACCCCGTGGGTTAGAATTGCACTTTAATTCGTAAGAGGCGACTAAGGGAAAAATACTGGAAGGTGGGCAGCATAAAGATAGATAGATAGATAAACTCTTTATTGAAAACCTTAAACTAAAACAAAATTAAAAATATTTAGCTTATATTAGTGAACAATAGGCGGCCTTATCGCTCAAAGCGTCTTAATAAAATCTCTTCCAGACAACCCTTGGATGGAGAGGAGCAAGTTTTGACAAGAGATGTCGGTGTACAATATAGTTCATAGTAATGATATTTATAAATATCTACAATATTATATACAGGAAGAGATGACAGAACTCTTACCAATTTGTTTATAGATTAATGGAGTTGACATTTACGTACATCTTGCAAAGCCTGAAGACCAAAGTCTTCAACCAGTGTGTGTTAACAGTGATGGATGACTTATGGTACTGAAACGTGGTCCTTAACTGTGGCCCTTTTGGACAAGCTCAGAGTCGCTCTACGAGCTATAGAGAGAGCTATGCCCGGCATTTTTTTTTGCGATAAAATCCGGAACGTGAATCTTCGCCAAAAAAAGCAAATTGACCAACATAGCTTTTAGAATCAGAAAGTTGAAGTGGCAGTAGGCGGGCCACATTGCTCGCGACGAACTAATGACCGATGGGGAAGAAAGTTACCACATTACACCGGAAGACGTAGAGTTGGTAGGCCCTCCACTAGGTGAACTGACGACATCGTGAAAGTCGTGGGTAGGCGATGATTACAAGCGGCTAGTAGTCGTTTTTTGTGGCGTTCTATGGAGGAGGCATTTATTCAACAGTTGACGTCTTCCGGCTGATGATGATGATGACTGATGGAGTTTGGCGATAGAGAGGCCGTTACAAAAACAATGATAATCTCAGCTACCTTACCAGCTAGCTTTTGAAGCAATGATGGCTCAGTTTTTGGAATCCCGCCGCGGGCTTGAGCTTCACCGCATGGTGGAAGGGCAGTTTGCGAATGCCCGCCTGGCTAGCGACCACCCTCAAGTAGAAAATCTGTCGCCAAGCACCTAACGGTGTGTTCCGGCAGCAGTCCTTGAAAGCCAGTGAAATTACAGGCACATGAGACTTAACTACTATGCCTCAAGGTGACGGGCGCAGGGCAATTCGTGACTCGTGACGAAATGCATCTGTTATAGGCAGAGGTTAGTCCACTTAACATCAGGTGGGCCTCAAGCGTGTTCCGTAACAATAATATAAAATAAAAAAAATAAAAAAGCATCTTGAGATCAAACCTTGTTTCTCGATTAGGATTCATAGGATAGTGGTCCCCATCAGTATGCTATGAGTATGCTATATTAGTATTGATAGTATACTAGTCCTATCAGTTTATTGTTTATTATTCTTCAAAACAGTCTTAACAAATACATATATAATTACAATATACCTTAAACCAACATAATTACAAAATATCTTAATAAACATATATATTCATTCACTATCCATGTATGTTTAGGCAATGGGTTCCAAACTTGGTGCAGCCTGTATCTTAGTATGCTATCAATCCATCAGATTCTACCAATACTTGTCATAAAAGCGAAAAAAAGCGTGAGTGTGTGTATGGTTGTGTTTTGGAGCTAACTACGACTTATTGAATATAACGATTTTGAAAATAAACGTATTTATTCTTATTATTATTGCCATTGACTAAAACGCCGATTGTGATTGAATTTTATACTAACAAATGTTTATGTGCTTTATTAGGACTATGAATATTTTTTATTAGGAACTATATTTTTGATTACTTAAGTATCTGTCTAGCCTATAAATTTATCATCTTGTACCACGTCCTCAAAACTCACAAAATGTATGAATAATACCAATAAAAATAATTCCTTGAAGCAATTCTACTTTCGACTACATCGTCACTTACCATCAGGTGAGATTGTGGTCAAAGGCTTACCTATCAACAATAAAAATAAAAAAAACAACCGGAGCTCAAGACTTTACCTTCTAATTTCATAACTACAACTTTTCTATGGTAATTTTCATGTCTATGAACTGCCCTTTCTTTTAATGGTAGGCAACGCACCAGTAATGCTGCGGATATTACAGGTGTTTATAGGCGGCGGTGACCACTTACCATCAGGTGGACCGTCAGCTTGTTTGTCACCTTTTTTACAAAATAAAAAAAAATAAAAACTGGTCAAAAGTTGTATTGAAAAGTGACAAGTTTGCCGCTACTGTGCCTCAATACGGCTCACGGATCATTAAATTACTTATACATTATTATAGATTCCCATTACAAAACACGCAACGGAAAAGTCTGGTTCGATCCTTCAACAAGATCATTAATTACTTAGCTAATTAAAAACCTATCTAACCTTTTCACACGATTATCATGCAAATGAGAATTGTATTTTGTCACACAGCAACAAGTTTTGAAGCGTCGTTGCGTCTTGCCTCGTCGTTTAAAACCGAACAACTAAATTAAGCAACGTCCGCTAAGGTCATGATATCGATAGGTAACGATAGGTAACGACTAGTGGCATTTATTAACTGATCGCTTAAGGGGACGAGGCATGCAAGGAAGAAGAAGCTCCATCACGAGATTGAAGTTTCATATACTCCTGTTTTTTTTTTTTTTTTATCCCTGATTGGTTAACCTTTGACCACTATCTCACCTGATGGTAAGTGATGATGTGGTCGAAGATGTTGTTCAGGCAAACCTAGAAGTACTGGCTCTCAAAAAATTTCTCCTCTCTTCTACAATCTGGCATTGTTACTGTACTGTATCAGCCGGATCGTCTACTGCTGAACACAGCCTCACCTAAGGGGGTTTATGCCATAATCCCCACGCTTGGCAGGCGGCTTGGGGATTGCTGTGTAATTTGGCAGTACTTTAGAAGGCGCTGCTGTTCACCTTCCAGTATTTTCCCTTAGTCGCCTCTTACGACACCCACGGGATGATATGGGGAGGTGCAATTCTAACTCGGCACCTCACGGGGGATTTTTAATGACTTAAAAAAGGAGAAGGTTCTCAATGCGACTGTTTTTTATGTGATACGTTACTTATTATAGGTTGTACCGATTTTAATATTGTTTTGTATATTCGGAAGCAGGTGTTTGTCTTGTGGTCCCATTTAAAGTTGCATGAGTGAGATCTAACGGTTAGTATTTGTGCTATGCATAATAATGCATATTTTATGTTTGAAGAAAGTTTTATTTTGATATTTTTTTTAGAAAGAGTAGGTATATCTTAGGCTCCTTCATTAATCACTTTTGTTAAACACTTTTCAAATATTGTCTGGTGGTCTGATCATAGCAATAAAACGGGGCATTTTTAGTGTGATTTTGTGTGATTTTCAAGGTGAAATATTTTTATTAATAATCAATATTAATATTCAAAAAAGGAAAATAGAGGGGCGTCATTACAGCAGGATTTTATGTAAAAAAAAACTAGAGGCATTATGCAGAGAGAAATTTGGGTATATATATATATGCATGGGGAATCACTTGGCGACACAGAAATCTAAATAAATGGGCCGGCCGACTTGCCTCTTAACTAGACGGTCCCGGTTGTTGTCAGAAGATGGCAGTGTCCTTATAGCATGTTCGTTGGGCATTTTATGAAATCGTGCCTGGCTTGCTGCCAGAGATGCATAGTACCCCCTCCCCCTAATGCCCCCCCTTGTAATAGTGGACGATATGGCTGTGATGAGGATGATGTGATGATGTTTACAGGCCACACCTTAAATTGGAACCATTTCTCAAGTACACTTGATGCGTAGTACCCATTCCATATATACACGATTGGCCAAAAAAGGGAGTGTTATGTTTTCGGGGCGTATGTATGTATGTTTGTGGGTTTCTTTATTCTACCATAACTCCTAAAGGGCGTAACAATTTAACGTATTATATCGTTAGTTTCGTCTTAATACCGCCTTCCTTATGTATCTAGTGTGACTAGGTACATAAAAAAGTAAAAAGCTACAAACTGGTGAATTTTAGACGCCATATTGAGAGAGAAATGTCAATGAAACGATAAAACGCTTAACGAAAGTAAATAATTTTGCAGTCGGTTACTTTTTAATTTATTTATACTTAATTAACCTAACGCGGACCTACCACAAGTGAACAGTCTGTCTGACTGATGCTAGACCCATAAAGCTAGGCTTCTTATCGACTCAAGTCGGCGTAAGAAGGGTGTTGCTGCATATTGTGCACGTCAGGGTCCTACACTATTAAAACTCCCATACTAACCAATAAGTGTGGGATATCTTTGAGGTCAGTATCATTATTGCTGTGGAAATAAAATACGTTTTGTGTTATTAGACAAAACTATCCAAATTCATAGTCTGAGGATGGAGATCGCCCCAAAATTGCATGGCGTTTGCATGACAATATTTCATAATCTCTTAGGAAACGAGGCAAGAGAGGAGTTTCCTCTCTTATAACTGCTTCTCATAAAGCTACCTAACCTTGTAAGTGTCATTTGGACATTCCTTTCTTCAAGCCTTGCTATACTGCCATACATTTTATGTAGAATAAGTCTGCTATTTCTGAACCGATTCTCCATAAAAATTGTTATTGAAGACTTGAGATGAACGCAAACTCAGATTGGCAATAAAAACGAGGACTGATTATTATGTTAATATTCACGATAAAGTTCCTCCTATTCGGAGTACAGGGGCGTAGCCAAGACGGTAGTTTTGGGCACATACAATTCATCGAAGAAAATTTACGTCGTTACATTTACTGTCTAAAATAGCACGATTTACCGATACAAAAAACGTCATCATCGCATTCACGGCTCGAAGTTCAAGAATAGTTTGAGTTTATGACCTTGCACGGGTTTTATAGCGTTTTGCCTGATTATTTAATCTTGCAAATAATCTCAAATAATACATTTTTATTTGTATTGGTACATATGAATACTTGATATTATTTGCAATATCTAACTAGCCTCTTAAATGTGTTTGGACACCTGGCCTCAAAAATAATTCTAATTTTAGGCAGAGCCTGCTCAGCATATTCCACCACATCGTAACTGCACTAATACATACATACAGATATTAGAAGTCAAATGTTATGTACCTGTAATTTGAATACTTAGCTTGTTTTAAGGGTGGTGGTTAGTTAAAATTCTTATGTTATATTTACATTGTCTTAGTATTTTACTTTTGGGTGCAAAGATTTTGTATACATGGACCCAATGTTTTCGTCCGTAAAGTAATGGCGCAACGAACGATTTTAAGTCAGAATGAGGACATATTTCAAGTTAAAAAGAAATTGGGTACTAAGGAATTAGAAGATTTTAATATTTTGCTTGATCTGGACATTTTTGAGACGGAACGGTCGCGCGGTACTCGATCTAGTTTTGTTGGCTACTTATGAGGCATAAACACGGTATAATCAGAAAAACGGCAGAAAGTTTGGATAATGTCGAAGACAAAACTTTTATACTTAATATTTTACCGAAAAAAAACTATGAAACTTTTGTCAACATTATTAACCTTTGAACCTTGAAATGCTTCATAAGGTGTTACACAGAGTTATTCAAACAATCTGTATAATCTAATCCATTACAGAGCCAAAATCCTTGGCCCCTACAAACAAATCCTTGATACGTTCACTGATATAACGTCCCATTCAAGTTTCATTTGCAAACACAATACCTATTACGAACCTAGATACATCGGATTTACATATCTTGTGATTTCGCAACAATGTGTTTGAACGCGCACTTAGCTTAAGCTTACTGCTACGAACATGTAGTTTTGTTGCAATAAGTACAATATTAGAAGTGTACCGCCGTGTGTAATAGTAACAGCTTTTTCATGCAAATTAGTTTATATGTTCTATTAAGGTTTCAGGAATGTCCAAAGCCCTTCATCAGATGAGTCACGCAGCTAAATTGCAGCTTGTTCTGCATGTTTGACACAGTACGAAGGCTCGGAGTAGTGAAACTTTTCACAAGAATACAATTCGATACAAGATCTTAGTAATAGTAATAGATATTTAACACAATAATGATGAACGCGTAGTCAAAGTTCAAATAGCCAAAATCTTTCTAGTCTGGCCTGCATATCTTTAAGACCGCATAGGTGAGTTTTTTTTGTTTATGTGACGAAACAAGCACCAAGCCCATCTGAGCGGTAACCTCTGCCTATAACAGATGAATTTCGTCAAGTAACCAACTGCACTGCGTCTGTCACCCTGAGCCATACAGTTGCTGCGAGTCTCTGTGCCTGCTGTAATTTTACTGGCTTTCAAGGGCTGCTGCCGAAATACACTTTTGAGTGCTTGGTGACAGATTTTCCACTTGAGGGGTAGCTAGCCAGGCAGGTATTCGCAAAATGCCCTCCCACCATGCGATGAAGCTTAAGCCGGGGCGGCGGCGGTGGGGGCCGAACCATAGACCTGCGGCACCGCAGTCCATAGCTATAACCGCTCGGCTATCATTGCTGTAAATAGAGATAGTGTTCAAAAGCTAAAAATAATTGTTGTCAAAGTATTACACACATACAAAACCATACATACAATATTAACACTTGAACGACAACCCCACCTCTTGCACAAATGTATTACACGAGTAAATTGAATTTTAAATACGTAGAAACATGCAAAAGCGTTATCGCAACAATTGCGAAGGCGGTATTCAATATACGCCAACCAATAAAAACAAGATGGCGCACAATGGCCACAGTCAGGTTGTACGTCGATTTATGGCTCGTCACTTAGACAATAAATAGTGATTTTCGCGTTTCTCCGCGCAACACGCAATGCTTGAGAACGTAACTTGGTGCGTTTCGCAAAAAATTGAGTTATTGATAATAATGAGAATAATGCTTGCCAGCGCGCAAGGTCTTAGAGTCAAAATAGTGTGAACAATATTTAAATGGACCTCTGTTTTGGATGTTTGCGGCTACATTTTCAGCAATACCACACGACTACTAGTGCTAAGTGATAGTGTCATAATTTATTTATAACTTATGAAATACTTATGAAATACTATTTATTTCAGCACATGACGGCACAGATATAAATAATTGCACTTGACACTGATAAATCTTGCCCGCTTCAGACTTAGCATATCTTCGTGCAGCATGAGTAGATCGTTATGTTGGGGCAACAGCAGCTGGGGCCAACTGCTACAGCAGGGGTTGCAAGGGGGGCAGCATAGAGGAGGAGCTGGAGGAGGACTGCAGCAGGGACTGCAGCAAGGACCGCAGCAGAGGCCAACTATTACATGAATGAATATTTATGTAAAAATTATAAAAATAACAAATTCTAAATATTTGTACATAAAAATTTTGATGTTTAGTCGAACTTTTTTTCATGAATCATGGACCTTGGACGTCCACAGGGAACACTGGTGATGACTATCATATAGAGAATATAATAAACATGGAGTTGTGATCGATATATTTTTCGTTTTTCTTTTATTACAGCACAGTATTATGTCACTGTTACTGTAATGAGCCACATTGCCCACTGTTGAACACCCTCCCCCCATTTAGGAGGGTTGTCATAATCCCCACGCTTGACAGACGTCTTGGGCAGTGTGAGATATCAGTTGCTTAGTCGCCTCTCACGACACCCACGGGTAGAGATGGGAGGTGACATTCTACCCCGGCACCTCACGGGAATCACAGTATTATGTACCAATTAAATAGTCTTCAAAATATATGTTCTACCACTTGAGTGTTCAGTCCCCTTTATATTTAGGCCGATTACAATGATGACGGCTTTTCGGTCAGTTGACCGAATGCAAATTCGACTGAACGCGGTTTAACGTTTTTTTGATATGATCATGAGATCTTTAATGGCCGTTTCACAGGAAAGATACATTGAAATCTCACCCTACGATAAATCATTTTTGCGGGTGGTATATCCCGCGTGTACACTCCATTTAAGCATTGCAATTGTTATGCTTATATCATAGCATAACTCATACCTCTTTTGTATCTTTTTTCAGCTTCTTCGTTCAATTAACTTCCAAAGGAATCACTTGTATGAGGTGGACTAACACTTCGGAGGGATTATGGACAGTGGACAAACGCCTGATTCTGTTAAACCAAATCTGATTTGAAGGTGTTGTACTTTTTTTAAATTTTAATCGGTGATAGATAGATCATTTGACCACAATATCACCTGATGCTGACAGCTGCCGGAACACACCCTTAGGTGCTTGACGACTAACCTGCATTAGTATATCTATAGATATAGATCTGGATTTATTTAATACGTATGCTTTACACTTGAAACGGCTGCTAAATGATAGATATACTTCTCTTAATCTTCGATCAATGATCGAAGCTCTTAATGTGGTGGTACTAAACTTAACCATAACTATTATTCTCAACATTTTGTTTTCATCTGTGTCTACTGACTGCATATATTATTTAAGGCCGGTATTATATTGTCATATGTATATATTGTGATCTTAATCTATGTCATATAATATATATATATATATAGGTATGATTGTGTATTACGGGCCTAACGTAAGCTTAAATATTTGTGAAAATTTATAATTAGCTTTCTGTTTTATTTCATAAATATAATTGTAACTAGCTATTAGTATTCTTAAATCAATGGTATAAGAAAAAATTACGCCATATCACCTCTGTGAGTTATAACTATCTACATCTATAAGTATACTAATATTATAAAGAGGAAAGAGTTATATTTTTATATAATACAATTTTTGTATGTAACGAATAAACTTAAAAACTACTGGTCCGATTTTAAAAATTCTTTCAACATTAGAATCCTACACTATTCCTGATGAACTTAGAATATAGAATATTATCAAAAACTTTGGGATCCGTATGAAAACTTCCATAATGTCGACTGTCCCTACGTATACTATCGAAACTAAATATCGCGATTTTAAGTTTCGTGAGTTTACGAGGACCTGCGATATTAGTCTATACTTTACGACTTGCTTAAACCGAATATATTAATAATATTTGAAATAAATTTTATCTACATTGCAATACAATGTGATAGAAACAAGTTGCGATGGTAATAAAAAAACCCTTTTTTGAGTTTCGATAGTCTACGTAGGGACAGTCGATGTAACCAAAGTTATGAGAAAAATAACAAAAAATTGGTATGTTGAGTACGCTGCGGAAATTGTTGACAATAGAGCAAAATGATGTACTACATTTTATAGAGGACATCAATATCTACAAAAAAGTTTGCAATACCATATTATGTCTATTTCAGTTCACAAGAACTACTTTTTATGTGTTTCAATGTATAATTTTTGTTAATTACCCGTTTGAAGCCGGGGTGGGCCGGTTTAGTAACCTATATGACCTTATTATTTTTATTTAAAAACCATAATCCAACCATGCGACGTTACGTTCTACATCCCCTGTCCCGCAAAGCACGTCGGCCATTGTGCTGCATATAAGGCTCAGTGAAGCGACTTGATATTTTTATACGATGCTAGATGCCATTGTGGTTGAACAGGTAGGCTGGTTAACCGTTGTTGAGATCGGTTCCGTGTCAGCTAGGGTTAGAATGCGGTTGGCAATGTTGACTTGGCTTTCTTGCGGCTTGATCTTCTTTACTTTTTAGATTGACAACTGCAATAGTTTTCATCAAATGTACACACAAGTACCTATAGGTACTTGTGTATTTTTTTTTATGTTATTGTTTCGGAACAAGCTCGAGGCCCACCTGATGTTAAGCGGACTAACCTCTGCCTATAACAGATGCATTTCATCACAAGTGACAAATTGCACTGCGCCCGTCACTTTGAGACATAGTTGTAAAGTCTCATGTGCGTGTAATTTCACTGGCTCTCAAGGACTGCTGCCGGAACACACCGTTAAGTGCTTGGCGACAGATTTTCTACTTGAGGGTGGTAGCTAGCCAGGCGGGCAATCGCAAAATGCCCTTCCACCATGCGGTGAAGCTCAAGCCGGTGGTGGGGATCGAACCAGGGTACTGAGGCACGGCAGTCCATAGCTATTACCGCTCGGCCATCATTGCTTCATGATGGGATGGGTAAGTTATAAATTCAAAATATGTTTTTTAAAACATCTATTTTTAATGACTGCATGTGAATTCGATTATTTTCCACTCTGTATTGTCTTGGGTTTTTTCGTAAAGTGGAAAGTGTGTTATTTGACAAGGAGATCACTAGCAGTCTGTAATCTATAGTACCACCAACTTAACTGTGTAGTTTTCGAGGGCGCTACTGGTCAAGGAAATCAACTACAAACTGTCACAATTTGAAGGAATGTTGTAGTTCTTTTTTTGCCGCCTGAACAGATAAATTGGTGGGACTATAGAACTGCGCTCGGTAGATGGCAATAAGCCCACCTTTTAGTAAATAGGACCAACACGTGTCTTGCGAAACTTAGGTGTTTTGATACTGCTGCTTATCCTTACACGAAATGAAAGTGTGACTTAAAGTAGGTACGATGGTATAGTAAAGTTGAAACTCTTTTTGGTTTTTCTACGGAATTTACAAGGTTACGTAATGCTTATGCACAAAAAGCATGTTATAGGAAATTACAAAACATATATATAGAAAATGTTATTGGTATGAGCATAGATAAATTATCTATAATATGAGTTAGGTAATGTTTTGAAGAGTAGTTTTTTTTTTTAATATTATTGTGAAGCAACAAGCGCGAGGCCCACTTGATGTTAAGTGGTATCCTCTGCCTATAACAGATGCATTTCATCACAAGTGACGAACTGCACTGCGCCTATCACCTTGAGACATACCTGTTAAGTATATTTTGCCTGTTATTTCACTGGCTCTCAAGGACTGCTGCCGGAACACACCGTTAGGTACTTGACGACAGATTTTCTACTTGAGGGTGGTCGCTAGCCAGGCGGGCTTCACAAAATGCCCTTCCAGCATGCGGTGAAGCTCAAGCTCTTGGCGGGATTCGAACCATGGACCTGCTGCGCGGCAGTCCATAGCCAATGCCACTGAGCCATCACTGCTTCATCAATAGTGGAATAGTTTGCTTCAAATCAGATGTCTAAATCTCTGAAATATTTTAATCAACCTTTCGTTCATCATTACCTGAAATGAAACCAAAGAATCGAACAAAATGGTAAAATTTCAAGTAACCAAGAAATATATCATACATAACCAAGTGGCTATACAGTCCACAAATAACTTCGTTTTGTACACAAAACAAATTGTTTGAACTTTGAAGCATCTCAGATTTGCTCCTCAAATACCAGCTACCGCATGAGCTACCCCAACCAATTAACTTTATGGTCACAAACGATTAATTTGACCCTTATCATCTTCACGATTAAATTCCTCTGTTTACCGGTTTTCACCGACAATCGCTGGTAATCCTCGACAATATTTCATTGTTTGTTTTAACTAAACGATGGATGCGTGTGTCATTTTGAATAATGTCTGGCTAATCTTACAGGTTGGCCGCATACTCTGGAGCTAATGTCAGGAAAATGTGTGGTGTTCAAAGTATTTGCTTTTAAGTTTAATGGTGCGGTTGGGGGATTTAAATGAGTGGCATACTGAGATGAAGATTATTGAGTTGTACCCATTTGAATGTATTTTTTTTGTGTTATTGTGACGGAACAAGTTCGACGCCCACCTGATGTTAAGCGGACTAACCTCTGCCTATAACAGACGCATTTCGTCCCGCCCGTCACCTTGAGACTTAGTTGTTATGTCTCATATGCCTGTTATTACGCTGGCTCTGAAGGACCGCTGCCGGAACCCACAGTGCTTGGCGACAGATTTTCTACTTGAGAGTGGTAGCTAGCCAGGCGGGCAATCGCAAAATGCCTTTCCACCATGCGGTGAAGTTTAATCCGAAGGTGGAAATCGAACCAAGGACCTGCGGCACGGCAGTCCTAGTTATTACCGCTCGGCCATCAATGCTTGTAATGGCTGTAAGGCAATTTTTGAACACAATCTCACTTGATGGAACGTGATGTAATCGAGGACTACTATCCTGGCCTTGGCCTTACTTAGACTGGGAACTGTGTCTCAAGGTTACCTGGCACAGCATGCCATTAACGTGCTTGACGAATGTTTTTTTTTTTTGCTACTACCATTTCCCTGTCTGCTACCTCTCTTCACAGTGAAAGCTCTAGAAACGGCTCCTTGTAGTCTCGCGCCCCGGGCACGGGAACATCAGCTTCTTATTCCAGTTTAACAGTTCATCCAGTGAAATTACAGGCACATGAGACTTAACAACTATGTCTCAAGGTGACGGGCGCAGTGCGATTCGTGACTTGTTTTGAAATGCATCTGTTATAGGCAGAGGTTAGTCCACTTGACATCACGTAGGCCTCAAGCATCTCCCGTCACAATAAAAAAAAAAAAATAAGTTCGGGTTTATCGAGGTAAACATAAAGTCTCAAAAAGTATATCCTTATATTCACGGTACAAACATACGTAGGGTTCAATATCAACGGTAACACTTTGTTATACTGGGCAGAGTAGTACCACAGTAGTACCGTTGAGGCCGTTGTCAACTCCTGTATTAGAAGCGGTGTGTTTCAGCTATAAATTGTATACCTTCACCCAAATTCCTGTTAAGCTGGAATATACCCCATTGGAAGGCAGCAAACAAGACCCTTTTGTTTATGTTATTGTGACGGAACAAGCTCGAGCTAAGCGGACTAACCTCTGCCTATAACAGATGCATTTCGTCTCAAGTCACGAAATGCATTGCGCCCGTCGCCTTGAGACAGCTGTTAAATCTCATGTGTGCCTGTAATTTCAATGGCTCTCAAGGGCTCCTGTCGGAACACACCGTTAGGTGCTTGGCGACAAATTTTCTACTTGAGGGTGGTCGCTAGCCAGGCGGGCATTCGCAAAATGCCCTTCCACCATGCGGTGAAGCTAAAGCCCGCGGCGGGATTCGAATCCTGCTGCGCCGCAATCCATAGCCAATGCCACTGAGCCATCACTACTTCAAATTATGGTCAAAGACTAGCAATATGAACGATACGACAGATGAAGCAGTCCTCACGAGTTTCCCAAGCATTGGGAGTGGGTACAAGTAGGTTTCCTATACCAGCAAAAAGGTGGATCAAAAAATGTGGTATTGCCTTTGATTTAGGACGGCCACCTTCCCGGTGCAAAACCTCCTTGGCAATTCCCTTATTGGTTGTAATATATGTAGAAGAGCTTTTTATGTGTATAGATGCAAACAACGATGTAGTTATTTATAAAACGATACATGAGAATGCTGAGCAATAGTTATGGTAATCCTATTAAAGTTTCGTTATTATGTCCTATTCAAGCATTCATGCAAGCCGAAATAGAGCACTATATATACTAAACTGTGCTAACTAATACATGGCTTTTTCTCCGCTACTACCGAATTGGGGGCAACTAGTATTGCCGTAAAACGATGTACGAGAATGCTGAGCAATAATTATAGTAATCCTAATAAAGTTTCGTTATTATATCCTATTCGAGTAACGGAATGAATGGCCTCTTAATGAATAAAAGGCTGTTTTTAGAGTTCAGTTTTAAGGACTTTTTCCTGGGGCCTTATTATTATTGAATTGACGTTTATTTGTCTGTCGGTCTATTTGATATGCTACTGGTCTGGGTAGCTGCCTGGTCTTCTAGCTTAAAGGAAATGATTAATATGATAAACCCAAAACAAAAATATTTCAATGAAAAATTAATATACTTAACTGTCAAAGCTCACGAAACGATCATCAAAAAATATTTAATTTGTACCCTTGCATTTAGGAGTCTTCCTCAAAAAATTATATGAGTGTAATAATATATATTGATTTTGTTAAACGTTGTATAAATGAGATTATTTATTTTTAGTCTTCTAAAAATAAATAATCTTATTATAGAAGGATAACTTAGAAAGTGATATAGAAACCGATAACTTAGAAAGCGATCTATAATTCTTTCATGCAGAATTATAGATCGCTTTCTAAGTTATCCGCTTAGTCCATTTTTGTTTAGGGTCTATTTTAAAAACTAAACAATGGGATTTCGATTCCCTGTACATATGTAGCATATTAACCACTATTTACATAATGAATAATAAAAACCTGGCATGTATGAGACGGATTCGCGCTACAGATCCTGAAGTAACTTAAAAAAATTATACTGGCACAGAGCCTACAGTGCGCCGGACTAAACCGGTTTTAGCCGGTTCTTATCACAAATGTAATTTACTCTTATAGCTACTGAATTTCACTATAATATGGCAATGCTAAAATGTTCTAATAGCCACTCATAAAACAGTAATACTCATTTACTTCTGAAAGTATCGTAAAAGTTTTATTTATTTCTGAACGTTAAAGTTTTGTTACAATAATGGAAGAAAATTCTGTCGATAATTAGCAAACTGTATAAAGGTGACAATAAACACTTTATAGTTTAGAAGCTTTGAGCATAATTATATACGTATAAATTTAAATTTAATGTTTTTAAAGTTTAGTGCGTAATTATATACCTAAAAATTTCATAGCTCTATTTAACGATCATACCAAATTAGAATATTTTATTCTAATTGCATTAAAATTTAAATGAAAGTTATTTTTTTATATGTGTGATATCTTTCAGAGGACAATCAAAAGCAGGCAAATAAGAAATATATAGTCAAACATTTTTTTCTTGTAGTACTCCGTTATCAGTTGCATACAAATTATTTATAGTTATTAGATATAATATTCCATCTATCAATCATTTATTATAAGTAGAATGCACAATAATTTTCATTTATTACTGAATGAAAAAAAAAATTGCTAACAAAAATTAAACTATTCAATCAACATTGGAGTCAAACCGAAGCAAAGAACTCTTCAAAGAACAGAAAAAAACTGATTAAATCTTTAACCGACCTTTTTAGTTTAAAGTTTAAAACAAATGGACTTTTCTTATACAACCTAATGCTGGCACCTTTTTGGTTCAACGAATAAGCATTGCAATTCAATGGGGCAATGCTGACAGCACGCTGGGCACGCTGCCAACTGGTAGTGGGATGGAGCATTTGGACTGCATGTGAGTCTGCAATGACTTATAGGTTGTCTAAATTGTAGTAGCTGTAGTGTTGAATATTGTTCGTAGTATTTTTTTAATAAAGGCATACCGCCCCGTTTAAAAAATAAGCAACAATCTTTCTTTTTACATTGGTTGTGTATTTATTTATATTCATATATATATTGAATTATGTACAAATATAACAAAACGAGTACATACCCTGTGAGGGTGTAGGAAATACATAATATTAAGGATATACAATAATAACCGTTAGTATAAAGAGAAGTAATTCAAATAGATTGTAAATACTTTTGTACGAGAATGTATACCTTTATATAATATAAACTATAAATATGTAATTCTAAATATAATTACAAGCACTATCGCGTGCTAAGCGAAATATATTTAACAAATTATTGGAGTACAAAATTTTATGCCCAAGGCGGGGATCGAACCCGCGTACTCCGATATCGCGTCGGATGCCTATACCCCCTCGGCCACTTGGACACGGCAATTGTAGCCGGTACGTACTTATATTTAGAAATATAGAAGGGTAGCGACATCATAGAGAGTTAAGTGTTTGAAAAAACACTTCTTTCGATCAGATGAAGTCTAGTAGTCTGGTTGATGGCCGCGCACCGTCCCCTATGACGGTTAAAGTAATACGATTAGGGTATGAAATTTCGGCTACAATTGCCGTGTCCAAGTGGCCGAGGGGGTATAGGCATCCAACGCGATATCGGAGGACGCGGGTTCGATTCCCGGGGGTTCGATTGGGCATAAAATTTTGTACTCCAATAATTTGTTAAATATAAATATGTAATTCAATACCTGGGACCCAGTGTACTAAAAGTTAAAATAGGATTTGAAGGCGGTGCCTACGTGCAGTCTGTTTTTAATTGTCATATGAAACGTATAACAGTCAAAGGATAAATAAAAAGAGTTATTTACGCCATTTTCTGTCTGTAAAAATATTACGCACAGGTTTGGAAGCCTACAAACATGCGTTAAGTTTGACATTTACTTGCAATCAAATTCTTGTCCAGAACTTTATCTACGTGAAAATTGGTCAGGTATATCGTGCTATATCAAATACTGCTTTTGTAACAATTTTATTAAATAAAGAGCAGATTTTCTATAATTGGTGAAGACAAACAGTAAATTGTAGATGAGACAGCTGTGAAGCTGAACTTAACCCACTTGGCTAATCAAAGTCGTAGGGATCATAGCTATGTGGTTATGTAGAGATCTCTCAGTCTTATAACTAATAATGCCAGCTCTGTGTTGCCATCTTTTAAATTGAGAATAGGCTTAACTTTAATTGCAACAATGCTAAAAAGTGCTTGGTATAACTAGAACCTGCAAAAAAAATAATGCCTACCTATATTAAATTAATAACAAATGAAAATAATTATAAAAATCGAATGTAATTAAAATGCAAAGCTATTTTTAAAGTTATTTTAATCATTAGAATCAAGTAATATTTTGTATTTTATCAACATATTCGCCTTGTGCCTGTGATGTCGACGAGCCATGTTCCGATTCAATATTCATTGGATTCAATTTTCTGACTCCTCAAATAGAACAATAGATAATATTATAATACAAACAGACAGACAGACTTAGTGTATTAATTACTTTAAAACTTCTCACAGCACCTGCAGCAAGTGCAGCGCGGCACCACTTGTTTGGATGTATTTTTATGAAATCACTACCGAGCGCAGCGGCAGCGACACCTGCCTGACAGCAGCTTCACGTACAATCGCGTGGAGCCACTCCATCGCTGCCCTAACAGTCTGTAGTTGCACTTGGCAGCGTGGCTGTCGTTTAAAACCTTCACATGGTTCTCATTTAACAAGCCCAAATCAGGTCAATCCATTACTTGGCAGTGCGCGTCTAACAGCTCTCGAAGCTGCCCGCATTCCTTGAGAATGAGCATCTATACTGCTCGAACACCGGTCGAAGATTTTGACTAAACACGAGTGCTAGCCGGTATATCTAGTGTAGCCGGTAACATTTTTGACGCTGTTTTGTATGAGATACGGGACTGTAAACTGTTTCATGATTGTTTGCAGACCAGGTTGATAAAAATAGCCACAAAACACCTTTCATATCTAGCATAAATAACTGCAACAAGGTCTACAATATAATTACTCTAGCTTCATACACAAGAACAATTAACGTCTATCAAATCTCGAGTCGAGCCTCGGGCATGTTCGGGCGCGCTCGGGCGTTCCCGACAATTACCGAGCGCCTTCGGCGACTTTCGGCGCTACCGATGACGGTATAAAGCGTTTTATACAAATAGTTAATGTTAAAATGATTTGTAATGTCTCATTATTGTATTAGTAAATTAGTTTTGAATGACGCTAATGAATGTGGGTGGATTTTAAAATGCCTTTTAAACGCACATGGGGGTCAAATTAGTTAGTAATTAATAACAATGGTTGTGCCTAGTGGGCGAGTTACCAAGTAGAAAAACTATAATTATGTAAGCTTTCACACAGGGAATTGCACGTGTTGGGTTCAAGTGTATTACTTCAGGGTTACTCGGAAATTTCTCTGTAAATCAGGATAAAATATCCCTAGGTATGTCCACTTCAAAGCGCTCGTAGCGAAGTTTGCTTAGCCGTTCTTAAGCGATCAGCTACGTTTAGCAACGTCCGCTGCGGTCAGGAGTAGGATGGGTGACAGCTAGTGACATTATTACTGAGCGCTTCCGTGCTTCGGAGGGCACGTTAAGCCGTCGTTCCCGGTTGTCTTACGATGGCAGTCGTTACAGCATGGTGATAGGGCATTTTGCGAATGTCCGCCTGGCTAGCTACCACCCTCAAGTAGAAAATCTGTTGCCAAGCACCTAACGGTGTGTTCCGGCAGCTGTCCTTGAGAGCCAGTAATTATAGGCTAGCCTATCATCTATTAAAAAAAAACAGATTGTGAGAATAAAAAATCGTTTCGGAGTAGGTAATGGTACGTGGAACAAACAAACACACACCTACCTCGCACTTCTCTTGCGAATCGTATTTGTTAATACACTTCCTTTTTTTACCGGCGGTATGCATTCATTAACACAATATTGAATTGCAATGCATAGGTATTATTTTAGCCAAATATATATAAGCAAGGTAAGAGTGAACTTGTGTCCGGTCCATTCACATACACTTCTGTGAACTTGTTCCAATAACCTGAATAGAGCGTGTAGAAGTCTGTGTCTATGCCTGGTTATTCAGGAAATACTCTTGAAATTAGGGTTGTTGGTATTGTAGGTATATATAGACTAGCGTTTAAGTTACTAAACTTAATATGAAGCTGACTCTCGAAAACAGTTTTTTTATGTTATTGTGATGTATCAAGCACGAGGCCCACCTGATGTTAAGCGGACTAAGCTCTGCCTATAACAGATGCATTTCGTCACAAGTCACGAATTGCACTGCGCCTGTCACCTTGAGACATACTTATTAAGTCTCATGTGCCTGTTATTTCACTGGCTCTCAAGGACTGATGCCGGAACACACCTTTAGGTGCTTGGCGACAGATTTTCTACTTGAGGGTGGTCGCAATGCCCTTCCACCATGCAAAAAAGTTACTAGAAATTGTTGTTTAACTAGCCCTATGTTGTAAAACCCTTACACGATGGTGATTCTCTAAATCTCTTTACTTTCTTCCCAATGATTAAGCAGCATCGGTCACGTTCGTGTCTCCATTTCACAAGATCGTGCCGAAAAGTTCACGAACACCTTACATTTGCCTCGCAATTCTCTCAACGTTTAAAAAAATACTTTCCTATATCATTACCTCAGAGAATTCCCATGAACGGAGCAAAATTTTAATTAAACACAAAAGCTTGTTGCGGCTTTTATCTTTCACGAGAACAATGAATGCAACAATTACAATCAACAAGTTCGAGCTTACGGGACTTGGGAGAAAAAATATTTTAAAAGTATGCTTAGGGTTGCCACGTAGGTGTTTGTGGAAATACCAAAAATATGCGTTTTCTTTGTTTATATAGGAGACAGGCATAACCTAGCTGATACCTTACTGGATTCAGACATAACGTCCTACTACCTAGCTCTGAACTAGTAATGAACAGTTCTGGCCTTGATAATGAAGTAAATAATAGCAATAATACACATTGAATACTACCAAATCAATGAAAATAAGAGTAATTTTCATTGATTTGGGCACCTTTGCCGCACCATCGTGGACTTCCAGGCGAAGCCCTGTGGAGTGGTTACTCATGGGGCCAGCCGACTGCCGATGCCGGCGCGGTCCCTGGTTTCTCTTCGCATCACCGTGGATGACAAAATCACGGCTACTGAACCCCACCGTAACGTCAAGGCGAGAACCGTCGGGGCCTCGTAAGTATACTACAATATAAATACACTAAATGGATCTTGTTAAGTCAATAAACAATTGAGATTATGTATGTTTTACATAGAATAATTCCTTACAATTAATCTGAAACTTTGTTACAAGAAAGTAAACGAAACGGGTCAAAGTTATGAGTGCATGTAATTAAAAAAAAACAAAGAAATATCCTTACGTTACGTCATTGATACATTCTTTATTTGCCAGCAACAGAACAGGTAAAATTATTTCTTTGTAAAGATTCGCTCTAACTATTCAATCACGAAATGAATAACGCCATCTATAGGATTCGGTTGCACTTGTTTAGTATCAAGAAGATGTGTTGCACCAACCATAAAAAGTTATATGCGCTCTGTTTGACTTACTTACCAAATGTCAATTGTCAGGAGAAATTCAGACATGTCGGCGCAGGGGAAGTTTATTCTTAAGTTCAACTTAAGGCCGATTTCACCAAACTATTATAGCTTAGTTTGGTAACTAATTGTAAAAAATTTGGTAATACGAGGATAACTTTAATCTCTGTAACCAAGGAATTTTGATAGAACTTTGCCACCATGAACATCTAATATTAATATGTTGCCCTGGTATTGACTTTTATGAAATTTGACATTTGATAGCAAAGGAAGAAATCTTCGAATTGTGGAATTTGGGGTATAGCTTCATAACTATACATTGTTACTTTGCTACAGCTTATAATACATACTATTTTAATGAATAGATTCAGGCGTTACTTTGCGGAAATCTATTTTTAATAATAACAAATATTTTAAAAGTATTTTAAAAAAACATTGAATTAATGATTCAATAAAGCACTTAATTTTTTTTATAAAAATGATATATTTCTAGTGACAATTCCGCCCAATTTCCTGTTAAGCATACGTGACGTCACAAACATATTAATATTAGACATACTATTTATTTTTATGTCCACAACAGCTGTCATTAAAGTCAAACCAAAGACTTTTTAACTAAAACAGAAATCCAACAAATTTAAAATCTCCTACTAGGTTTCATATTCCATGATAGGAGAAGATTTTTTAATGGTATAAATTATAATTCGCTTATTGACTCAGTATAATTTAACCTGATATTGGTGAAATTGGGCATTAGTTAATGTTTTTTTTTTTTTTACGTTACTCCCAAACTGGCATGTGACAAAGGTTCGTACTAAAATAATATATTAATTACAACATTCATTCCATGGTTAATGCGTGTGTATAATTTTTTCACGAAGGCAATTTTATGTGCCTACTTATTTTCATAAAAAGTAAGAATTGATAACAATTCATGGTAAGAAATGCCACTTAGTTATAATATATCACATCAAATATCTCTTTGACAACCTTTTTTTATTATCTGGGCACGGTCGAAATGCATCAAAGATTTTGATGCCAATCTTTTAGGTTTGTCAACCTTTGAACAATAACTTAAGTTTGCTTTTTTTTTTCTGGCGGTCTGCAGTCGTAAGTTCTGTCTTAAGTTTATAGTTCTCTAAGTTGAACTTGTCTACCCAATACCTAGGTATATGAGTGTATTGTTGAATTCAAATACTTTGCATTTATAATCTTTTTGTTCTATGTTGGAGTGGTACCTTTCACAACTCGGAAAATTGTGTTACAGGAATGTTTAAGATGGTTAAGTTAATATCTAAGTACAAAAATATAATACCAAAAATATATTATTAACGGGCAAACTTACGTTTATACGTGAAAAATTTTTAACTCGCAACCCTAAAATGGCCCAAATTGTTCTTTTTGCACCACCAATCCGATAATGGTCGAAATTTGCCGAAAGCAGAGATTTTTTGGGTCGATTTGATTTATTTTTGGTTTGATACAGTTCCGCATGAACTCTGCATGTCCAGTTTTTGTTCCTGACGTAGATTGATGAAGCATGGGAATGAGTTTTTGGTGTCGTTGTAACATTGTAGTAACGTGTAGACAATGAGGTTGAACAAAAAGAAGGATGTGAGAAACTGATGACCCTAAAACCAAGAAGAATAACTACCTACTTAATGGGTAATTTCTATATGGTTACATATTCATAGTTTAGGGATTCTATAAGATTGTTAGCAATTTATATAAGATTGAAGAGTATCTTTGTGATTTTCACCAAAGAATTCGGGTAAATAAATAAAATATCCATTTATTGCATTATTACAAAACAAAGATAGGTAAAGAATAGTAAAAATAAATGACAGTCATAAGGCAAAAGGGTTATGCTTAGCATTATGCAGCGCTAACATTCACTTACATGTGTCCTGTTTCCGGTAGCTGTTCTTAAGGACCTGCATAATAACAGCATTTTTTTTTATTGCTGTTTTTATTGTATGTTTAGCCTTTGACCTGATCTCACCTGATGGTAAGTGATGATGTTGCCGAAGATATTGTTCAGGCTAACCTAGAAGTACTGGCTCTCAAGGACAGCGGCCGGAACACACCGTTGGGTGCTTGGCGACTGATTTTCTACTTGAGGGTGGTAGCTAGCCAGGCAAAATGCCCTACCACCATGCTATAACGCTGCCATCCTAAGACAACAACCAGGACCAACGGCTTAACGTGCCCTCCGAAGCACGGAAACGCTCAGTATTAATGTCACTAGCGGTCACCCATCCAACTCAAGACCGCGCGCGACGTTGCTTAACTTTGCTGGTCGGTTGAGAACAGCTAAGTAAACGTCGCTTCAAAATATACATGATGTAGTATCACTGAAACAGTATTAGTATGAGGGGCACAAATAGATAACAATAAACATTGTATAATAAAATTGGTAGTACTACAGGCACTAATATCAGAATATTGTTCTGCATAAAGGACCTTTTTGTAGATTACTGTACTGTACTGTACTGTATCAGCCGGATTATCCACCGCTGAACATAGCCTCCCCTATTAAGGGGGTAGTTGCCATAATCCCCACGCTTGGCAGGCGGCTTGGGAATCGCAGTATAAGATGGCAGTTCTTTAGAAGGCGCTGCTGCCCAGCTTCCAGTATTTTTCCCTTAGTCGCCTCTTACGACACCCACGGGATGATATGGGGAGGTGTAATTCTAACCCGGCACCCCACGGGGAGATTGCTTATGGAAAAATTACTATAATAAAAAGTTATTAATTTAATTGCTCGTTTATTAGGTAGAAGGCAGAAATGAAATACGGACACCTCGTTTTAAACTGTCCTACGTAGCCTGTGATTAAAAAAAATTATAGCTCTTCCGTCTCATCTAATTATAAAAATATATAGTTATAGAGATGATAAGTGTATATGATTTTTGAGTGCGAGTTTGTCGATGGTTTCAAACTGTAGCTAGGTTAGAACACAAAAGTTGTCGGGTTACTTTCAAAGATGTCGTTAAATACAATCTTATCAAATGTGCCTGTTCACTGTTGCCCCGTGGGGTTAGAATGTCACACGCCTATTTCTACAGTACCACCAACATAACTGTGCAGTTTTCGAGGGCGCTACTGGTCAAGGAAATCAACTACAAACTGTCACAATTTGAAGGAATGTTGTAGTTCTTTTTTTGCAGCCTGAACAGATAAGTTAGTGGGACTATACCTTGTGGGTGTCGAAAGAGGCGACTAAAGGTAAAATTCCGAAATGTAGGCAGCAACGCCATCAGAGGAAATAATATCTTTAATAGCGATTGTGGGGATTATGGAAAGCCCCCTTACTTAATGGAGGAGGCTGTGTCCAGCAGTGGACAATCCGGCTAATACTATTATGAATCTATCTAACCTAAAACCATTAAATATTCGAGGTCCTTATCTATCGAAATTATAGCCATCATAACTTTATGTAATGTACGTAGGTATCACAAAATAAGAGTTTTACTTATTTTTTAATTTACACCAGTATGCCCCAAAGCGTTGGGCAATGACCGTTTCGCCTAATATGTTTTAGTCCCATGGTACTGAGAGCGAGCATATTACCGCCCACTAAACACAGTTCCAGATTCCTGATTGTGACAGATTTTTGTCAGAAAGAACCATTATCTGTCAGACTTACTACGAGTCATTTTGAAACATTGATTACCACTGGCATTGGGTATGGACTGCCGCGCAGTAGGTCCATGGTTCGAATCCCGCCGCGGACTTGAGCTTCACCGCATGGTCGTAGTTCATTTTGCAAATGCCCGCCTGGCTAGCGACCAAGCACAAATCTGTCGCCATGCACCTAACGGAGTGTTTTAGCAGCTGTCTTTGAGAGCCAGTAATTCTAGGTTAAGCCTGTTAACAATAATTTTTTTATGTCTTTGTGGCGGAGCAATCCCACCTAATGTTAAGTGGACTAACCTCTGCCTATAACAGATGCATTTCGTCAACGGCGAATTGCACTGTGCCCGTCACACTGGGACGTACAGTTGTTAGGTCTCATGTGCCTGTAATTTTACTGACAACTGCCGGAACACATCGTTTATGTGCTTGGCGACAGATTTTCACATGCGAGATTGGGGTCAAAGGCAATAAAAGAATCACCGAGCCCAGTACCTCGGATTTGCAAAGCTTTCATCACTCTAATAATGTCGTAGTGGAAAATAAGAGTTTTGTTCGGGAATATTCAACAATCTAGAGTAATTTTATGCGTAACTTGGTTGCTTAGTTCTCCAATCACTTGGTGGGTCTAGAGCACTCGATTCACCGTTAAATTGACAATTACCTTTCCCGGTAACAATTTCTTGAACAACCACACGCCGACCGTATTCATTATTCTGTAATATCGTGACATGATTGATACAGAAAACTGGTTGCGAACTCGACGTGTCGGCGGCTCAGAACCGACACGCTTAATCCTGGTTAACATGAATTTATTGTGTATGGAATCAGAGAAATAAAGAAGTTCCAAATGTAGCACAGTGCATGATGCAAGTGAAGAAAAAAACATAGTATTTAAACAACTTTAAACGGTACAAATCGCGTATATTTATCATTATTTTTGTCCCGACGTTTCAAACACTTTGCACTCCGTGTCACCCCGTGACCACAATCACTGCAAAGTGTTTGAAACGTCGGGACAAAAATTATGATAAATATACGCGATTTAAACCGTTTAAAGTTGTTTAATTACTATGTGTAATAATCGCGAAAACCTAAGACAACAAAAAAAACATGTTTCTATTATAATCACGCTCCACGCGTTTGCCATACTGTTAAAAGGGACAGCATTTTAAGCGCATGGCTTCTTGGCCTCACTTGTGTCGTGCGCCGTGCTACATTAACAAATTTTTATTTATCTGAGGCAATGGAGTGTAATGACATTACTTTTCACCAATATGTTTTACCATCATGTTACATGCCGTATGTGTAAAAGTCTAAGGACAATACAGTAATATGGCACATTTACACTGATGCACTATTAGAAAGAGAATTGCTGACAACGGAACTCAATAACGAAACGACATAAAATGGTAATTTTTGGGTTTCTTGCTACAGTAGCAAGAAACTAAATGGTACCGATTTATACATTTGTAGTTTTTTTTAGGTTTTTGATCACTGTATTGTTACTATCGCTGTTTATCAAATAAGTTTTTTAAAAAAGTTTTTCAAAACGGGATTTTCAGTGTGATGCAGAAAGATACAAAATATAAATAATATTTTCGTTCAAAAATAGCATGAAAAGAGTCTTCAATATATGTATAAGCAACAGTCACTTATGGACAAAACTACGGGAATATTTAATGCATTGAAGACTCTTTCATTCTATTTTTGAAGGAAAATATTATTTATATTTTGTATTTCTATATATATGTATACAACACTTTATGGTTTCACTTTGATCGTGGACATAGTAACTTCCGCCCCATTTTGTTATTTGTGAATGCTAACTTATCGCATCTTTGTTTTCGGCCGACAATACACGTAGCAACCGAGATACACATAAAGCTTCATTAAAATTCTCAACAAATCATACATCTAGACGTGTTATGACGTAATCATTATCTGATATCAGGATAGTTCCCTAGACTAACAATGTTGCTAGTCTGTAACTAGATTAATACCCGACATTGAATAAACCCGCCAAAAGCTCGTTTTTGACCTTACCAGTTTCTCTCTCATCCATTGTTATGTACCTCATTTTAAATAATTTATTTATGCCATTTTTAAATGTTTGAAATAGGAGTCTCTAAGTGAAATTATCAGCTCCCTACCCATATCCTACTTAGATAGGGTCGGTATAATGTCTATCCGCACAAAGGATTTTTTTTAATAACTAAGAAAAAAAATTATTAAGTTGTTTCTTCGTTTTATAGTGTATCTTCAACCCATCTTGGGTATGTTCTGTTAGTACAAATAGTACAGCAACACACCACTCTCATCGATGTGAGTAATAGCATGCTGCTCACACGGCGCCAATTTTCCATCATCACATAATAAGTCTCCTACGGAAAAAAAAGTATATTTAAATAAGGGCACAAGATCAGATATAATAAAATATATTTATCATTTATGATACTTGGAAATTACGGTTTAAGTTACCTGATTAGATTGATGAAAAAAGTACTTTAAGGGTGAACTGGCCGGTCAGTTCTCCATACAAACGTCGTAGGGTGATGACTCCCTTGTTTAAGGATTTAGGCCTAAAACAAAGCATGATATCGATTGAACTCGTCATTACCTAGGTTTGTATAGTAACGAAATTTTAAAATGATTATTAAGTTGAGAGTTATGAGCCACGAAACATTTTCATATAAAGTTTTCAAGGCTCATAACTTTAATCTTAATTATCTTTTCAAAATTTCGTTGCGATACAAGCCTAGATAATGACGAGTTCAATCGATATTACGCTTAATTCTGGACCTAAAATCTCAAAGAAGGGAGTGATTACCCTACGGCGTTTGTATGGAGAACTGACTGGCCAGTTCAACCTTAAGTTCATGGACACAGAATATAAAACGCCACTGGGAACGATTTTCCCTGCTGTAAAAAGTTTTTTGACGTATGCAACGAAAATTTTAACTCTATGAAGATTGTAGCTAATTATGTTTTTCTTTACCGTGAGGCAGAACTGTATGAGCCAGATTGTCCACTACTGAGCACAGCCTCCTACATTTAGCGGGGTTTCCCATAATCTCCACGCTTGGCAAGCGTCCTGGGGATTACAGTTTAAGACAGCAGTTCCTCAGAAAACGATGCTGCCCAGCTTAGGTTTGCCTTTGACCACTACCTCACCTGATGGTTAGTGATGATGTGGTCGAAGATGTTTTTCGGGCTAACCTAGAAGTACTGGCTCTCAAGTACAGCTGCGGAACACACCGTTAGGTGCTTGGCGACCGATTTTCTACTTGAGGTGGTAATGGTGACATTCTAGCCCGGCACCCCATGGGGCAATTGTATAAAAGTAAATTAATGATATTTTGATACTATCACACGACGTCCAAGGGATAAAACATCTTACATAGTACCTGCTACTATATATTGTGATATCCTGTTATTTTTATCCTCGTTTTGTTTGTTATCTAGCATTTATTTATACTTACTTAATTGTATTTGCAACTGGTTTGGAATTTCATACAGAGTTCGCACTTATACTGAGCGTGTTTGTTATCTGAAAGGGTTTTCGCCATGTATCGAGGTAACATTTTAACATAGGCAAACTAATTTACAGTAGCACTTTATCAGTAATTTTGAGAGAATCTTTGACATTGTTATTTAAATATATGATTTGAATAACTAATTATCATATTCCTCCATTAAGTACATTGCTTTCTAAGGCGTTCTCCCTTATTCGGTTTTTAGGACACGTAGGTAAAGATATTGGGGGTTCCATAATCCATTCCAGCCCATTTCAACGGCAATATGCGCCCCAGATATCAATAGGAAATAAGCAAGTACACGTAAATTTTTATATATTTTACACATTTTGGAAAGCTACAATTGTCTCGAAAGTTTTATAATTTTAATAGTATTCTTTAACGGAATGTTTAGAAGCTTTTAAAAGTTCCCAATGCGAGTTTTGAAGCGCTCGTAGCGAAGTTTGCTTGGCTGTTCTTAACCGATCAGGAAAGTTAGGCAACGTCCGCCGCGGTCATGAGTTGGATGAGTGACATTACTACTGAGCGCTTCCGTGCTTCGGAGGGCACGTTAAGCCGTCGGTCCCGATTGTCGTCCTTGGATGGCAGTCCTGATGGTAAGTGATGATGTGGTCGAAGATGTTGTTCAGGCTAACCTAGAATTACTGGCTCTCAAGGACTGCTGCAGGAACACATTGTTATGTGCTTCGCTACAGATTTTCTACTTGAGGGTGGTAGTTAGCCAGGCGAGCATTCACAAAATGCCCTTCCACCATGCGGAGAAGCTGAAGTTGGCGGCGTTAGCCATTATTGCTTCAAAAAGATGTAAATGTAAGGTTAAAATAAGACTGATTTAAGAGATGGGAGTTGGCCCCAATTACGGAAATCATTGTATAAAAGTTGTGATTTCACTGACCAGTTACTTTTACACAGGTATAACCTCTTGTGTACAAATATAGGCAACTTTTACGGATTTTAGAAACTGGTATTAAAATTAAGTGCCCTAAAATACTTTTGTATATTAGTGAGTTTCACCACCAAGGGTATATAATATACGACGATAACTTTAATCTCTGTACCCAACAAAATATACCCTATGTCACTATAGATGTCTCACTATTATGAAACTTGACATCAGGTTTATCAGCTGTGCCAAACGAAAATATTTATAACCTAATTTAAAAAAAATATACTGTCGAATCTAGCTTTAAAAACAAATATGTATACAGCTCATAATACACCCTATTTATATGCTTACAGCGGCTGTCACAGGTTAATCTCCATGATCATCATCATAAGCCTGAAGACGTCCACTGTTGAACAAATCCCTCCCCCATAGGGGGGGGGGGTCTACATTCTAGCCTGGCACCCCACGTACAAAAGTAATTAAATGCTATTTGGATACTATCACACAACATCCAATAAACCATCTTATAAAGTAGCAACTACTGTATATTGAGATATCCCGTTATTTTTATCTTCGTTTTGTTCATTATCTAGCATTTATTTATATTTACTTAATTGTGTACAACTGGTTTGGCATTTTATACAGAGTTCGCACTTATTTTGAGCGTGTTTGTTATCTGAAAGGGTTTTTCCATGTATTGAGGTAACATTTTAACATATGGAAACTAAGGGAGTACATTTGACTGTATTTTACTTTAGCAGTTCTTTTGCAATTGCAGCAATTCTTTGACATAGAGCGCCACAAAGAACGGCTATTAGCCGCTTGTAACCATTGGCTACCCGCGACTTTCACGATGTCGTCAGGTGGTGGACCTACCAATTCTACGTCTTCTGGCGTAGTGTGGTAAACACTCGAGAACCTTCCTTCCCCATCGGTTATCAGTTCAGCCCATTTGGGTATCAGTTGAAGTAGCCTTCAACTTGCATATTCTGAGCGCCATGTCGGTGACTTTGGTTCTTTGGCGAATATCCACGTACCGGATTTTATAGCGCAAAGAAACTCCGAGCGTAGCTCTCTCCATAGCTCGTTGGGCGACTCTGAGCTTGGCCATACGGGCCACAGTTAAGGACCACGTCAGTGCCATATGTCATCACTGGCAGCACACACTGGTTGAAGACTTTGGGGGATCTTCTACGAGAAGATGCACGTAACTTCCCGAACGCTGCGCATCTGAGTTGGATTGTTCAGGCGACCTCTTTGTCAAAGTTGGACCTACCTAACTGGACAATCTGTCCCAGGTAAATGTAATGGTAAATAACTTCGAGTGTATCAATTGTCACAGGTTATTAATATCAGACGAATAATTTTTCTCTTTTGCAATGGAGAAATAACAAATAAAATAAGAAATTCTAAAAGTACCACTAAGTTTTATATTATATGATAGCAAAGCCTATCACATACTTGGTCTATCTCTCAGGTTTATCTATAATATAATGCTATCTACATATAGTATAACCGTAGATTTGTGAAATTTGTGCTAAGAATGTATAGACTTTTAAGATTCCGGGAAACAAACGATACAGGTTTCTTTCGTCATCATCATATCTTAATTGTTCAGCATTATAGCTGTCATTCTATTTTAAACATTATACAAAAGCTAATATAGTTTTAAACGGTGATTTGAAAAAGTAACGTGGCTAAATCACAAGCGGTTTAGATATAAGTATTCTTATTTATTGCAATTTGTCAGTTAAACGAGATTTTAAACTCGTTTTAATTGGTACTCTCTATGATGGGTATAGGGTTGACCAAATGGTATTTATAATATTAAATTGCTCTTATATTTTCTCACATGTGGATAGCACAACATATCTCATAGCATGTCATCTGACATCTCAGTACTCGTACCTATTGACAACACGTGGTAGGTCTCTAGTCTGTCTTGGTAGTTACCACCCCTACCACAGTGTCAGATATTCCGCCTTGAAGCTGTAGTATGCAAACACTACTGTGATTTAGCGGGAAGGGCCTTAGAAATAAATAAATAGCAATTACTGTGTATTACAAGTTAGTTTCTGTTTCGTTTGTAATTTAACAAACGAAACAGAAACTAACTTGTCGGAGTAACCAGCGCAGTGCAGTGTCAAGTAGAATGATGATGACACAGCAACTATAATAGGGTGACTTGTCCGTCTTATCACATCACGACATAAAAACACATATTATTTTTTTTACTTTCAATACCCTATTTCGCCTTCCTCTGCCCCTTTCGTGCACGTATATACATATTCTAACTCTTTTATTGGGTATATATTTTGTCATCCTCCATCATGGCTTATGGACCATGCTACGCTAATCTATTACTCTTAAAATTGTCTGTCACTGATCCTTTTTTCAAGCTTCTGATATGCATAATATTTCTTATCATATACACCTGTGAGATGGATCTAGAATCTCAAGATAGGTACTATGTTATATGAGTTATAGGTACGCTTCTTTCAGTCTTCTTCTTAGTTGCTCGACACACATCAGGATAAGACTGGAAATACGTTGAAAGAGAAAAGGTGATGCTCAATAAATTTAATCTATGAAGACATTTACTGTTCTGTACTACACTCGAGAGCAATGAATCCGGGTCACTTAAAGAATCCTAAAAATCTCGGAAACTAAAAATGCTAGGTTAATGCAATAAATTGTATTTAATAGACAATGTAATACTCCTTAAATGAAGGTATTAAAACTTCTTAGTTATTGTAAAGTTATATCATAAAAAAATCAAATTTGAAAAAGGGCCACTTTCGAAGATGGAACTACGAAATTACAGCATTTGGTTTTGCTTTTGTTTGTAATCTGTCATTTATGTGGGTACATAAACCATGTTGATAGTGCTCTATATTCATTATTCAAGCTGAAATTATGTCGCTTACGCCTGAAGAATGCACCAGAATACTTACAATGCTGGAAACCGGCCGGAGTCAGCGCGATACAGCCAGGACTGTCGGTGTGTCGCTGTCAACAGTACAAAGAGTTCTCCGACGTTACGAAGAAACTAGTTCTAACCTACGCAGACCAGGAACGGGCAGAACCAGGTGTACCACAGCACGAGAAGACCGATACTTGGTGAACACCATGCTTCGAAATCGCTTTCTCACAGGAACTGAACTCACCAATCAGTTTCGACGCCTTGGAGGAAGTAACCCAAGTGCATGGACAGTAAGACGTCGGCTTGCTGAATCTAACTTAAAACCCCTTAGACCTGCAAACGGCCCTAAACTGGAGCGTGGGCATCGTATTTCGAGACTAAGATATGCCCAGAGCCACGTAAATTGGAGTATTGAAGATTGGTCAAAAGTTATGTTCTCCGACGAATCAAAATTTATGCTCTACAAGCACGATGGAAGACACAGAGTGTATCGAAGACCAGGGGAAAGATTCAAGCAAGCATGCATCGAAGAAAAAGTAGCCTACGGTGGTGGGTCTGTACTTGTGTGGGCCGGAATTTCTTCTGAAAGTCGCACAGAGCTGGTGATCATAGAAAACGGCTCTTTAACTAGCGTAAGATATGTGGAAGAAATCCTCAATGATCACGTTGGTCCATTTATGGTCAATTTAGGTGAGGATGCTATATTTATGCATGACAATGCCCGACCTCATACAGGTAGGATTGTGAATGACTACCTTCAAGAGATGAACATTACTCGTATGGAGTGGCCAGCGCGCAGCCCGGATATCAACCCGATCGAGCATGCTTGGGACGAGCTAGGCAGATGCGTAAAACAACGAAACCCTCCCCCAATCACGCTTCGTGAGCTCAAAATTGCTCTCACAGAGGAATGGGAGAATATTCCCCAAAATCGTATAAGGAACTTGGTGTACAGCATGCCAAACCGCGTAAACGCAGTAATGGAAGCACGAGGAGGCAATACGAAGTATTAAAATTCAAGAAAATCGTAATAAAGTTCAAAAATTTCATGTTTCCTATTTTTGTTTTAAGGAGAGATCAGCAGTTTTTTTCTTTATGTAATTTTGTGTTAATAAAATGTATGGTGACTCATATTTTTTTTACTTTCATTTAAGGAGTATTACATTGTCTATTAAATACAATTTATTGCATTAACCTATCATTTTTAGTTTCCGAGATTTTTAACATTCTTTAAGTGACCCGGATTCATTGCTCTCGAGTGTATTACTGTATCAGCCGGATCGTCCACTGCTGAACACAGCCTATAAAGGGAGTATTTGCCCAACGCTTGGTAAGCGACTTGGGGATCGCAGTGTCAGATGGCAGTTCTTTTGAAGGCGCTGCTACCCACCTTCCAGTATTTTTCCCTTAGTCGCCTCTTACGACACCCACGGGATTTTATGGGGAGGTGCAATTCTAATCCGGCACCCCACGGGACATGAAGACAATAATTCGTTGGAATCACACCACATACTATTTTCAAAACCCTCGCCTCTTATCTCTAAGAGATGCTGGTTTGCTTAAAAATGCCCTATTACCTCGTATTTCTAGAATTTTCACAAGCAGTGCTACTGAGAAACAAAACAGTTTTAGCAGCCCTATAAAAAGTCGCCATTAAGACGATCCGCCATTTTGTTTTTGTTTCCCCGCACGCGAATATTAATGAAGGCGACTATAGCCATCAATAGCTGCCATTGATAAATAAGTACAGGTTTAGCACAGTAAGTAATCTTTAGCGTGACAGCGAGGCTTAACTCACAGCTTCCATATTCTTTTTGTTTGTTAATCGAACGGAAACCGAGTCTAGAAAAATATATTAATTGCAGCGATAAGAATGTGACTGCTATTCTAAATTAATAGATGGCAAAATTATAATTCGTAAAGTTTATTTGATAAAAAAACTAAATTTGGTGTCCGCAGATTTCAAAACAGTGCCATGCGCTATAAATTTATATGTATTCAAAACGTTATTGTTATTTTGAATAAATATGTACATTGTCGCAAAGAAAGTTGCCTCATATGTATCTACATATGAGGAAGATAGAGGACCCGGTTCCAACAATGGACATATTTAGGTATGTAGTGATGGCTATTGTGAAGCTCATAAACATTGTCTCAAAATATTTTTTAATAAAATTCTTACACCCCCATGCAACTGAAAACGCCCCGCCAATCATCGAGGCACTAAGTACCCCACAAAATATCGTCAGTTAAATCATAAATGAAAAGGTGTGAAATACAAAATATTGTCAATTTCCTTTTCCCCTCGCTGTCACAGCAATTCTGTTTCGGAAATAAAGGAAATCGATTGTTGGCAGTAAATGTGTTGAAATTTCGATTTGTAAAGGTTAAATATTGACGTATTTACGTTACAATATTAGATAATGATATCTTATCATTTATATACGAAATGTTGGAGCTAAGGCGCCAATTTCTTTTGCGCTTAACATAATTAATACTAGAATTTAATTAAAACTTCGGTTGCTTATAGAGAAATCAAGATACAATATTAAATTTATGAACGACCAAAAAAATATATAAAAACTAGTCTTTTTTTAAATTATTTTATTTTCTATATACAGTTACCTATATGAAACAAATATCTGTTTAGTTTTTTTTACACGACTACATAAAAAAAAAACTCTTTATTCCACTCTAACTTCTAAACGGCGTAACCGATTTAAATTTAGGACATATTGTTAGATTCGTCTTGATGACGCAAGTGACACAAGGTACATATAAAACAAATGCCATTTTGTGAGATATTTTTTTATAACGATTCTAGTAATATATATAAGTTACGGTTTTAATTTCAATGGAATGATAAAACGTTTAACGAAATTGAATAATTTGTTTTCGGGATTAGTTTTATTTTTATGCCGTATATTTTAGTCTTTGATCACTATCTCACCTGATGGTAAATGATGATGTGGTCGAAGATGTTATTCAGGCTAACCATAGAATTACTGGCTCTTAAGGACAGCTGCCGGAACACACCGTTAGGCACTTAGCGACATATTTTCTACTTGAGGGTGGTAGCTAGCCAGGCCGGCATTCGCAAAATGCCCTACCACCATGCTATAACGACTGCCATTCTAAGACGACAACCAGGAAAAACGGCTTAACGTGCATAACATACTTTAAATTTATTTATTACTTGTTTTTTATTACAATTCATAATAATACAAATATTGCCTGAATCCATGATTGACAATCACACCAGTATGGCTTTTTAATTAGCTTCTATATAATATGACAATGAACAGACAAATGACACCTGTCACGTATATAGCTAACATTTGCAAACCAGTCGCAACAACAGGTTGAAATACCACAATACGGGAAGCAACAATACTTAAGCGGCTTAGCTCGAACCAGGACATGCTTTGGCACAATGACTTGGGTTCTACTCATCATTGACGGCTTTAGATGATGCTGCATTTGAATATTGTTTAGTTTATAGGAGAGTTCACTTTCACCTGCATAAGAACAACCATGATTAAATGATAGATATAGCTAGGAACTACTCAATTATACATCAGATACCAATTGGATAATGATATATTCATCAGAAACTACTAGGTTACTGATATGTACATTATATACATTAAAAACCACTTGGTTACTGATATTAGATATTAGAAACCAATTGGTTACTGATATAAACATCAGGAACCACTTTGTTACAAATATCATCAGAAACTACTAGGTTACTGGTATATATAAGAAACCAATCGGTTACTGGTATATGCGGCAGCATTTCAAGAGAAACTTCATTATTGACAAAACAGATCTTATTGTATTTGAATAATTATTTTTTGCTTAGGACGCGATAGTGCTTGTAGTCATATTTAGGTAGATCTTATTATAGTTGGCAGACTGTTCCTCGACCAATTTTTCACCTAAGAGTTTGTGTCGAAAATGCTGGGTTTCTAGGGGGAGGAAAATTAAGTGTTTCTTAAGAAAACTCTCAAAGACAGTTAGAAGCATGACACAACATATTTGAACATAGCGTTAGGTCCTATGTGGTTTTCTTCTTAATTGGCCGGGACATACTTCACAGTTGGTTTACCTTTGTTAGTATAATTTGTCGTGCCCTCTCGGAGCTTTTTACAATAACTCACTTTGTTAGTTATACACGTGTGTAAAGTATCCAACGGTGAGTTCTTGCAGCCGTTGTTGAGAGCCAGTAATTCAGTCAATAAGCGCATTTTCCGATTAAAAACCATACAACAAATTACCACACATGCAAAGAACAGCCAATAAACCAGAATGAAGCAGACACTGCCCAAGAGTTTCCCTGCCATGAAGAAGCTAGCTAACCAACCTATTGTTAAATTCAGCCGCTATGATCCTATTGGTATATTCCGTAGCTATCCTTTAAGGCATCTTCCTAGCTTATCCCTTTTACTACATAGGACTACATTATGAGAGATTTGGTAAAACTATCTTATCAATCTTATCAATCAATCTTATCAAAACAATGGGTGTATGTACATACAGTGGTACATTAGATTTAAGCAAATTAAACATGATACAGTGTTTCAAAGTCAGAATCATAGAGAAAAGTAATGTAAGGTCAGAATCATTTATTCTCAGAAGCCTATGACAGTGACTTACCTCAACAAATACCAGTACTGTCACAGATAAAACATATTTTGTAGACAAAACTGGTAGATTTACAACTGAAAAATTCCCCTGACCTCCACTGGGCACTAATGATACATCCATTACCTCTAGCCATAGAGTAACTACGCTTTGATAAAATTAGATCTTTCTTTTGTATTTCTCAGCAATTTTTACCTAAAGTCACTGGTCTAGTTCAAACCAACTCCTTAGTACTCTCGCCGTTAGTCCATCGAAAACCAGTCCTCCTGATTTATCCTGGCCTCGGGCCGTGTTATGCAAACTTATTACTTACTGCGTGTGAACGCTAATAACTTTGAAATCTCTTTAGCACATAATGACTGAAGATACAAACGTAAGAATATTATCAGGATTAGATTATTAGATATTGTCATTATATTTAAAAATATACATGAGGCTCTCCTAGCGGAACTGGCCTTATCGTTATCAACTAATCAAAGAGGGTAAACAACTTTATCTGCAGTCACTACTTGGATAGGTGGCCGCCAGTGCCATTTACGTTTTTTTTTTATTCTTAATATGTTACCCTTTGACCACTATATCACCTGATGCTAAGTGATGATGTGGTCGAAGATGTTGTTCAGGCTAACCTAGAATTACTGGCTCTCAAAGACAGCTGCTGTAACACACCGTGAGGTGCTTGGCAATAGATTTTCTACTTGAGGGTGGTAGCTAGCCAGGTGGGCATCCGCAAAATGCCCTACCACCTACGAATAAATATTATTCGTAGCCTACCACCATGCTATAACCACTGCCATCCAAAGACGACAACCGGGACTGACGGCTTTACGTGCCCTCCGAAGCACGGAAGCGCTCAGTAGTGATGTCAATAGCGGTCACCCATAAAACTTGATTAGTACAGGAAATTGTGTGCTTCTGTGCTTCGGAAGGTACGGTCGCAGTTGTTATCTTAGGATGGCCTTTATTCGACTATTTCGTAGCTTGCACATGTGTAATAACCACTACCGCCAAGTCGCCTTTTGCGACTTACTTAAAATAACAAAGAAGAAAAAAAAACTTTTGAACCAAGAGCGGGATCCGTCCTAAGGCTCTTCAAACCTGAGTTATAGTGATAACAGAGTTATATCTCTAGCCCATAGTTCGATTCCTATTATTCAACTGTCTGCGTTCCCAAGTTCAAGCAAATTTTCATTTCAGTATAATTTGTAAACTTGGTCGCTTGCCGATGCTACTGAGCCATCCAAAAATCCATAGTAAATGCCACTGACAGTCACCTATCCAAGTAGTTTCCTCAGATAAATTGCTTAACCTCGTTTGGTTAAAAACGACTAGGCCAGCTCCGCTAGGAGAGCTTCATGTATGTTTTAAATAATGTCAACTGATCCAAATAATATTCTTACTTTAGTATCTTCATTCCTTATGTTCTAAAGAGATTTCGAAGTTATTCGCGTTCACACACAATATGTAATATTATCCATCACCCAGATATAAAAAGTTGTTAAGTCTCAAGTGCCTGTAGTTTTACAGGCGCCCTTCAAACCTGAAACCTAAATGTCAACATTACCATTTTTTTATTTGGGTCTTCAAAACGCGAGTGAATAGGTATCTTCTGGGTAAGCGCGCTCCATCATCGATCGCATCATCACTTAACATCAGGTGAGATAGTGGTCAAGTGCTACCCAGTATGGAATTAAAAAAATAAAAAAAAAAACCTACTTTTTCTCGGTAGAAATCGTTCGTCAAATCAGAGTCAGGATCAGTTCGTCTGGGTAGTACTGCCAAAACAAAAACTGTTTTGGCAGTACTTCCCCAGAAAAACTCGCCCAAAGAGTTTTACTGCTACGTCATTACTTCGTCTCTGTCCAACTGATTTCTTCCATCAGACTTGTTTATAATGAAAAAGATCTAAAATTCATCCAAGACGCCTCTTACGCTATTTTAATTGTAATCCTGTCAATCACTCACAATGCTGTCTCTGCTCCGGAAATTCCTTGATAGAAGCAAATGAATCGGTTGATTGTGGCGTAGGGCGGAAATGACGTCGATTGGCACTCGTGGCGCACAATCGAGGTATTTAGGGCGGGAGGTTAGGGCGACCGGGAATACCGGGATGCTGAAATTATATGGTTTATTGGGTGAGAGAATATTGTCATTACATGTTTGCAAGTTTTTTTTTGTTTGGAATTGGATTTGTATGATTTGTAATTTTGCCTTTTATCAGTTCAAGCAGAGTGAACCCAAGTCATGTATATAGAAGTCGTGTTGGTACATTAGTGACATTTTGTATGGACACTGGGCGAGAACATGAAAGAATTTTGTTTTCATTTTATTACCAGTACCTAAACTAAGTCTATTCCAAGTTTTATTACTTTTTTGCAGGGGTCGTAGTGAAGTTGGCTTAGCCGTTTTGAACCGGTCAGCTAAGTTTAGCAACGTCCGCCGCGGTCATGACTTGGATGGATGACCGCTAGTGACATTACTACTATGTGCTTTCGTGCTTCGGAAGGCACGTTAAGTCGTCGGTCCACGTTGTTGTCTTAGGATGGCAGTCGTTATACAGGATGGTGTTAGGGCATTTTGCGAATATCCGCCTAGCTACCACCCTCAAGTAGAAAATCTGTCGACAAGCACCTAACGAGGTGTTCCAGCAGCTGCTCTTGAGAGGTAGTAATTCTAGGTTAGCTTGAAAAACATCTTTGATCACATCATAACGTGAGATAGTGGTAAAACGCTAGCCTAACAGCAATAAATAAAAGAAATATTAGTCTGATTTCGCTGGATGGCTCCTTCATTTATGTCAGTTAAAAATATTGGAGCGCAGAATTTTGAACACCTGCCTACGTATTATAAATATTATTTGGTACTACGAGTAGTATCGTTGCAAAGATGGAAAATTGCCCAACGCGTTGAGCCTTTTTTTATGTAATTTTGACGGAACAAGCTCGAGGCCCACCTGATGTTAAGTGGACTAACCTCTGCCTATAACAGATGCATTTCGTCACAAGTCACGAATTGCACTGCGCCCTTGAGACATAGTTGTTAAGTCATGTGCCTGTAATTACACTGACTCTCAAGGACTGCTACCGAAACACAACGTTAGGTGCTTGGCGACAGATTTTCTACTTGAGGGTGGTCAGTAGCCAGGCGCGCATTCGCAAAATGCCCTTCCACCATGCGGTAAACCTCAAGCCCACGGCGGGATTCGAACCATGGACCTGTTGCGCGGCAGTCTATAGCCAATGCCACTGAGCCATCACTGCTTCAAAAGCCTGAAGATGCTTCGATCCTCGCCAGACCAGAACTCATCAATAATGACTTTCAAAAAGGTTAGATATCATATTGCTGTACTAAGAAAACATATTTAGGTAAACATTCCATTTGAACTGTTGTTTTTATTGTTCTCAGGATCTCAGTAACAGATATAAAAAAATTATACCTCACACCTCCCTAGGAACAAGAAGTGTTAATTTCTCGCTCAACAATACTGAGACGCATACCTCATATGTCCGCGTTTGGAACAACAATAACAACTAACGACACGCTTGTCATTTGCTATTTGCTTTTAGTGTTTTGCTAAAGCTTTAACGAGACTCTAGAGTAAACATAAGATATTGAGTACATGCGATGCAATGTACGAAAATATTCTAAGGTATCTACGTCATTACTTATTCGTAGTCTCTCTTTTTTTTATTGCTGATAGGTAAGCCTTTGACCACAATCTCACCTGATGGTAAGTGACGATGTGGTTGAAGGTGTGTGGTCGTTAACCTAGAACTACTGGCTCTATATAAAGGAAAAACTTGCAGCGCTCGTAGCTTACTAGCTGTTCTCAACCGATCAGCATCAGGTGAGATAGTGGTCAAAGGCTAACCTATCAGGTATAAAAAAAAAGAATTCCGTCATTAGACTGGAAGGGGGTTTGGCAAAGCCCGCTTGGCTAGCTAGCACGCTCAAGTAGAAACTCTGTCGCCAAGCACCTAACGGTATGTTCCGGTAGCTGTCCTTGAGAGCCAGTAGTAGGTTAGCCTAAACAAGATCTTCGATCACAACATTACTTACCATCAGGTGAGATAGTGGGCAATGGTTAACCTATCAGCCAATAAAAAAAAACACTACCGCGGTTAGCAAACTTGCAGCGCTTGAGTTGAGTACACATGTAGCGTCCCACACAAAGGGCCGCCCTAACTTCCACTTCTTATAGCAGTTTCCATATTTAGCTTCGACGGCAAGATCCTCTCTTACCAAAATGCATAAGAATAAATAGTAACTGATATTTATTCATATGCAACAGTTGCGATATTGCGTTTACTCGTTGCGTCTTTATCAATATTGGTCTGCTTCTCACATTTTTTTCAACTTTCGAGATGACTATTTCGTTATTGATCTATTTCCTAAGGATGTTGGTGTTTCGTCTTCCATACCAGACATATTTCTGTACTCAAAAAAATTTAAACGCATAATACTTATACAACTTATGTGCTGTGGGAAACAAACATACCTAAAGACCACACAATAAAAACAAACAAGTATTATAACCTTACAAATGAATTACCCAAAAACGGTTATGTGGTTAATCTATATGCTGTAGAAGTTGGAGCAAGGGTATACCAGCAAAGTCCCTGTATAACCTACTGAAAGACCTTAGCCTGTCAAGAACAACCGTAACTTCCATCCTAGAACGTGTACCCAAGACGGCATTAGTAGGATCCTACCAAATTTGGTTAGGCAGGGGAGGTGGCTCGAGCGGTGAAGGGGAGCAATGATGCATCATAAAGGGGCCTCTTAACCCTACCCTTGGGTTGCAAGTGGCACTTTGACATGGACCTCTTCCTCTGTAACGCTATGGACCCGGGACCCGCATGGTGAATCCATGGAACAAGAAATCAGTCTCACTCATGATACGACTATGATTATATGATTAGCGTTATGTCAAACTAATTCTATACAAACTGCTTTTCATATCATATTAATTTTTATTAATTAGTATAAGCGAAACACCTGTTATTACAATACATCTAGATGTAGGTACCCTAGGTAATTTCTAAGATTCATGGCCTGGAAACCGTCACACCTGTTCGATAAAATAGCAAGGCAAGCTATGAACGTTGTGATTCATGCACCAATAAAGAAATATACTGTGTTTAATTAGAATGTTTGTCTGTTCGGTTTGTTCATGACGAAAGAAATTTTACAAGGTAAGTATGAATGGAACAGTTGGAAAAGACAAACCTCGGTAAACATATTAAGAGCAGATGGGAGAATTCTGGATATAAGATAGATAATTCTTTATTGTTTCACCACTAAAATACAAAGTTGATTCTTATAAAAAACTGACTAAATTGTCACAATGGGCGGCCTCATCACTAATAGCGATCTCTACCAGGCAACCGTTGTATGGAGAGGAAATACAGAAACTATGTCGGCGTATGATTAAACTATGGGGTGTTAATAATCAATATAGACAATTATCAAGTTAAAAAAATTTGGCTACGTTATAATTTAAAACACATATTTCAAAATTCACTTAATATACCTACAATATAAATAAGAGTTTAGTATCTACGACAAGAGTTTAATAGCTTTATTTGAACATACTTTTAGCAAAAATTAAATATTGTTTGTAGCAAGAAGAAAATAATATGTCAACCTGGATCAATTTTATAACGCCAAACACGTTTTTGTAAAAAAAAATCGATGATATAAAATTGCATATTGACTCTAAACTACGGTTATAACGTAAATATCTTAATTATTCGCACATAAATAATTAATACGTGTAGAAAAATATAGCAATAAAATAACAATCCGAACTAGTTAGTTAAGTTATATTTTCGATTTAAGGTTGAACTGGCCGGCCCGTTTTAAGACAAACGTTGTAGGGTGATCACTCCCCTATTTGAGGATTTAGGTTCAAAATAAAGCATAATACCGATTGATCTCGTCATTATCTAGGCTTGTATGGTGCCAAAATTTTAAAAAGATAATTAAGTTGTAAGTTATGAGCCTCGAAAACTTTATACGAAAATGTTTCGAGGCTCATAATTCTCAAGTTAATTATTTTATTGAAATTTCGGCATCATACAAGCCTAGATATTGACGAGATCAATCGGTATTATGCTTTATTTTGGACCTAAATCCTCAAATAAGGGAGTGATCACCCTACGACGTTTGTATGGAAAACGGGCCGGCCAGTTCACCCTTAAGATACTAGTTTTGTGTTAATAAGCATTCGTTCGTTTTTGCCCAAACTGACAGTGATTTTACCATTGCTGCCTCTCTTTCACCCTTACATAGTCCGATACTGATATCATTTCAGCATTTGACCGACAAAAGGAAGGTGTAAGCGAGCATAGATTAGGCTCAAAGGACGTGATAGGAAAAGGGTTTGAACAGTTTGTATATAAAACTGACGAAACTACTTTTATTTGTTTGGAAAAGCGGTGTGAATACTCTTCGCTTACGAGTTTGTATGAAGAAAGTAATGAGATTGAACGAACCAAGATTTGCAATTGAACTGGGCAATGCTGCCAGCATGCTGGGCACGCTGCCAACTGATAGTGGGCTAGAACATTTGGACTGCCTATGAGTCCAAATGCTTTTATTGTAGTAGCTGTAGTGTTGTATATAGTTTGTAGTATTTTGTTAATAAAGGCATACCGCCGGTAAAAAAGGAAACAAGAGGGTTCTTAAAATATATAGCATGTAGAAATCTATGGTACTTATCTGTGCCCCTGTGACGTCATGTATATTGTAATATCAGTGCCACTCTCGCTCGAGTATATACAGTCAGATGATTAAATTGCTGCGCTCCGCTGTTATACACGCGTAGACAATGATGAAAAATTATGATAATGCTGATGAAAAGTATCCTCTAAATCATTAAGAACTTCAACATTTATAATATACTGGCTGCACCCCACGGTTTCAGTCGCGTAGAGTATTATGAAACGTCATAATGATAGAAGTGTCCTATTATTTACCCAGGAGCTAAACTATATATTTCATGTTTCACCAAAATCGATTCAGCGGTTTCAGGATGCACTAACAAGCTGCCCTTGAAAGTCAGTTTTTTTTCTAATCTCGCATGGTTTCAAATTCCATACGAACAGGTGAGAAAGTCAAATGCTAGCCTATCAGATAGAATAGTAGATCCAACAGGTGCCTACTTCCCGATGCATAGTAATATAACAGCATATGACGCCATCTGCCACGGGAAGGACACTACCTTGTACTAAATCTCTTTAACGTTTGTGAGATATTTATTATAGGCATTGCAACTAATATAATTTGCTAATTGGGCGACAAGCACTCATTCTGACAGATATAATTGACTGAACTTTATTAATTGTTGTGCTAAATATAAAATAATTTGTAAATACGACATTTTGTGACATACTTATTTCTAATTACATATTTCTCTGTAGATAATATCAACAAATCATAATTAAATTACACAACAACATCCATAGCGTCCACCATAGACCAAATGCCACACGGAGCTTGCCATAAAAGCCACGCTTGGCAGGCGTCTTGGGGATCGCAATTGAATATGGTAGTTTTTAAATAGGCGCTGTCACAACATTCTGGTTTTTTACTCTTAGTCGCCTCTTACGACTCCCATATACCCTAGAATACATATATATAAATATATTATTTTATGTTATTGTGACGGAACAAGCTCAAGGCAAAGTATGGATACTACCCTTACATGTACCCTACAAAATTTTTGCTAGGTAGCCTAGGGTACAATTCGCTAGAAGTCCGTATTTTATGACCAGCTCGTCATAATGTGCAAAGCACTTAATGGCAAGGTAGATGCTCCGGATCTTAGTGATGTTTTGTGTCGCCTATATGTACCTGACAACTACCTTTCGGCGAGGAAACACAAACTTTTTGCTGTTCCAAACTGTAGGACAGTCACTTACGCGGCATCCCCGATACCGCGATCTCTTAAAACGCTCAACGCTCTGGTAGACGCCAATCAAGAGTGTGACATATTTAATGACACATGGAAGGACATCCTCACAGAATGCTTAAAGCTCTGTGAATGGTATAATTATTAAAATGTTTTCTATTTTATTTTTTATTATTATTTTAAATCTTGTTTATTATTTTAAATTGTATCTATTATTTTAAATTGTTTGTATTATTATAAATTGTTATTACTACTATTTTGAATCACCATTTGACATTGTATTTTTAAATGGACATTTATTTTAATCTTTGACATTTTATTGAATATTTAATGTTTTTATAATATTTTATCATTAGTGTAAGTGGTGTTTGCAACCGTTCTAATTGAATAAATAAATAAAATTGAATAAATAAATAAAAGGCCCACCTGATGTTAAGCGGAGTAACCTCTGCCTATAACAGACGCATTTCGTCACAATACACCAATTGCACTGCGCCTGTCACCGTGAGACATAGATGTTAATGCTCAGGTGCCTGTAATTTCACTGCCTCTCAAGGACTGCTGCCGGAACACACCGTTAGGTGCTTGGCGACAGATTTCCTACTTGAGGGTGGTCGCTAGCCAGACGGGCATTCACAAAATGCCCTTTCACCATGCGGTGAAGCTCAAGCCCGCGGTGGGATTCGAACCATGGACCTGCTGCACGGCAGTCCATAGCCAATGCCACTGAGCCATCACTGCTTCAAAATTATAGTTATGTTTTCATAAACCCCTACGGGGTCCGCCTTAGAATTATGCTCCGTAAGTGACGGCAGAAGGAAAAATTCCAGCGCTTACTGGAAGGACTACCATCTTATACTGCGATTCCCAAGACGCCTGCCATGTGTGGGATTGTGGAGAATAGCCCGCCTCCATGATGGATGTCGCAGTTATTATTATTTTTTATAGCTTATAGGCAAAACTTTGACCACTATCTCACCTGATGGTCAGTGATGATGTGGTCGAAGATGTTCTTCAGGCTAGCCTAGAAGTACTGTCTCTCAAGGACAACTGCCGGAACACACCGTTAGGTGCTTGGCGACAGATTTTCTACTTGAGGGTGGTAGCTAGCCAGGCGGGCATTGCGCAAAATGCCCTACCACCATGCTGTAACGACTGCCATCGTAAGACAACAACCGGGACCGACGGCTTAACGTGCCCTCCGAAGCACGGAAGCGCTCAGTAGTAATGTCACTAGCGGTCACCCATCCAACTCCTGACCGCGGCGGACGTTGCTTAACTTAGCTGATCGATTTAGAACGGCTAAGCAAACTTCACTACGAGCGCTTAATCTGATGTAGTTGCTATATAATTAATTTATTTTACAAAGCTATAATCCTCTCTGACGTTAGCGTAAGTTACTCAGGTCTACAAAAGTTACTTACTGCAAAAATAAGCCAAGCACATTTTAGCAGTAAATGATTAGACCACTCATAAACTTCTCATCACACTTATGTTTGTTGTAGCTGCAATAAACAACGGTAACAAGGACAGCTACAAGTCAAAATTACAACCACAGTGTTGTCATCTCACACCCTACCTAAATCAACATTGGGCAGAGATTTAAAATTTTAGACATGGCATTTAATAGTAATTCATAATTATTGACTGAAACAAATGAAGACTCATAAGGCTCTATCCCAATACGATGGTTAAATAAAGAACGAGAGGAAAAATTGGAATTATGAGTCATTGTCATGTTAGCTCAAGCGGTCAGAGCATACCGCGGCTATAGGGGTGGATGGACGCGGTTTCCAATCCCGCACATGACTATAACTTTTTCACTCGTATATTTATAAATTTGTAAAATAAATTAACTATATTAATTGTACTACGTGATCAAGCTGTCGCGACTTTTACGAATTCTTTAATTGGCGAAGGTAGAACCATACTTATCCAAGTGACAGTTTTTCTATATTGGAGTTATATGCAACAAATGCAGATAAAAAGAATATTCAATTCATACCAAATTGATCCAAGTATAAAAAGCGCCTTATATTAATAGAGGATCTAAATTTTTCACTTTAGCATTAAACTTACTTTCAAAAATATATCCTGCTATACTGATCCTATTTTTTTTTTCTGCAGATACTAACATTTTAACTACTTTTAATCAAAATATTTTAATATAGTTTTTTTTTATTTTGTCTGACATATTAGCCATCATTTCGATAAAGATGAAAGCATAATAAATCACGTATTTTTTTTAAACAAGTTCAAACGCGTTTCCTTCTTTTTCTCAATATAATGAAAACGATACTTGGATCAGTATGGTTCTACCGTCGCCAATTGTCGTATTTGGAAATAGAACTTCTGGCGAGAAGGTCGTATGGATGATCACTAGCACTGACTTTGCCCATAATCTGCGGTGTGAACAGCCGAGTTTCAGTGGGGTTGATTGGAGTGATATGTATGGTGATTATCTTTAATCCGCCACGTTGGATTTGTGAAATATCGCATTCAGCGGCTTGTCTTATTCTCTATAAATTTCACTCTTGGTAAAAAATAGCTTATACTTCATTATTACTTTTATAGGCAGTCAAATCGCTGTAAACTTGGAAACTAAACGATGGACACATAAAAAAACGCTATAAAACCACATATACGATTTATAAAACATCGAAAATGAATTCCTGACACAGACTGGTACTGGTGGCAGTAAATTCGTACCAAGCCGATAAAAAAGGAGCCAATACCTTTTTTACGTGGTATTGGAATATTACCAAGATTATAAATTGCTGTCTGTTTAGCTTTCTGAAGATGGCTCAATATTATATATTATATGATTTCCTATTCTCAAAGCTAACTCAGTAGGTACATTGCCGTGTAGAAAATATTCTGAACGTTATGTAGTACTTATTATGTTCTACTGCTTGCATACTTAAACCTCAAACATCAAACATAATAAACACTTACACCTAGATTGATGATTCAATTGTCAAATTAGGTGGCAAACATTTTTATTCGTGGTCATCTCGATATTTTTTTGCAAATCTTGTTATAATAAACCAAAAAGATAATTTAGGTGATAAAAACTTTTAACTACAACTTAAAAATTCTATTACACATTGTCCAATTCTGTACATTGTCTGCGTTGGTTGGAATCTTTATTCATAATGATAGAAATTGATATTTTTATTACTAGTTACATGAACTGGATTCAGTAAATTTGTGTATATTGGAGCAATGATGGCCGTGAATTAATAGCTATGGAATGCCGTGCCGCAGGTCCCTGGTTCGATCCTCACCGCGAGCTTGAGCTTCACCGCATGGTGGAAGGGCATTTTGCGATTGGCCGCCTGGCTACCACCCTCAATTAGATAATCTGTCGCCAAGCACCTAACGGTGTGTTCGGGCAGCAGCCATTGAGAACCAGTGAAATTACCAGCTGCCTCCAAGGCCATCTACCACCTGAATTCGGTAATCTGTAGTTAAGCTCCTAACCATGTGTTCCAGGAGTTATTCTTTAAATCCAGTTTTTTTCTATATAGTTTTATACACGTTTATTTTCATAAGAATACGGCAGCCAAAAAAAAGATGCAAAGATATAAAAAAAATTATAATTGATTTATATCTTTCCTAAATATATTTTCATTTTCACTAGTTTTAACATAATATTTTAGTAAATTATTATAAACGTTTAGCAATTACCACCCTCGACCACATTATGACATATAAGTGATAGATTACGTAGTCAAAGGCACAGAATACTACGTGGTCAACTGGTCTTAGAATTATTATTGAAAATAAGAATACTTTTGCATAAAGAAAATATGGAGAAAATGTTCGTTGGTCCTTTAAAAAAGATATTTAAAAAAACTATTAGTAGTTAAAGGCTAGCTTAAAAATATATCATAAAAGCCGATATTTCGACTTACTATTATTTCTCAAATAAACAATTTTTATCTATTCTATACATTCCTAGCCCTCTGCTTCCTCGCGTTATATGTAAATGAAGGCCGGAATGAAAGAAAGTTACGACAAGTGCAGTGCTTGCAAACACTTCATCCATTGTTTAAAGAGTTGTTTGTATTCGTAAACAATTAAAATTTTATTTATTACAAAAAAATGCTGATTTAATGTTGGCTTTGGTAGTAACTACCACTCATGCAAATAACTATTCAAGAGTGATGTTTATAATACGATTGGTGTGTTTACTTGTTAGACGCATTACAGGGTATATAGTTTTTATAAAGGTTGTGTTCACAAACTAGGAATAAAGATAAATTATAACACTAGAAATGTAGACAAATTAACGGTGTCAGATATCAGATTGGCAGAGATAAACAAAAGGTCCTTCTTAGGCAATTGTGTGTGGTTTTTTAATCAAGTTCTTAAAGATACAACGCTTACAGAAGGAAAATTTAAGTTGCACGTGAAAACTGATTTTATTAAGAAATCCTAACACACATAAGTATTGTGATTACATAAACGAAAAAAATTGCTCGGACTATTCCGCCTCTGCCAAGCTGTCACAGACGTAATTTTAACAGAATATGTTGTAATAATTGTATATTGTACTTTGTAACAGATTATTACAAAACGTTTAATAATTTTTACTAATTTTTAGAAGCAATGATGGCCGAGCGGTAATATGGACTGCCGCGTCGCAGTACCCTGGTTCGATCCCCGCCGCCGGCTTGAGCTTCACCGCATGGTGGAAGGGCTTTTTGCGATTGCCCGACTGGCTAGCTACCACCCTCAAGTAGAAAATCTGTCGCCAATCACCTAACGGTGTGTTCCGGCAATAGTCCTTGAGAGCCAGTGAAATGACAGGCACATGAGACTTAAAAACTATGTCTCATGGTGACGGGCGCTGTGCAATTCGTGACATGTGACCAAATGCATCTGTTATAGGCAGAGGTTAGTCCGCTTAACATCAGGTGGGCCTCGAGCTTAGCCCGTCACAATAACATAAAAAAAACTGTGCCTGTTTTTTTTGCCCGTCGTCCCGCAGTGGTTCTATACTTTTTTGCTGAACGTGATATTATGACTTTAATCTATACTAATATTATAATGAGGAAATGTTTGTAGTTTTGTATGTAGCAAATAAACTTCAAAACTACTGGCCCGATTTGAAAACTTCTTAAACCATTATAATCCTACATTATCCCAGATGAATATAGACTAGACAATTTTAAAAAAAAACTTGTGTTATTTATTTTTCTTAAATACCCATGTGAAGCCGGAGCGGGCCGTTAGTAGAGAATATTTCAATATTAAAATTTTAAATTGACCTTCATAGAGCGTCGTAGATGCCTTAATTCAATACTTACAAGACTTTGACTTTGACTTCAAAGTGCAAAACAGAGCTCTACTCCGTACGTCACAGGTATTTAGGTCGTAAATGGAATCAAACCTGTAATGTAGCAATTTTGTGGATAACGTTGACCCAGACGCACATGGCAGCATAACATCAACGAAATTTTTTAACCAGCGGTATGCCTTTCTTAACAAAATACTACGAACTATATATAACACTACAGCTACTACAATAAAAGCAATTAGACAACCTACAAGTCATTGCAGACTCACAGGCAGCCATGCGTCTCAACGATTTAGAGAAACACTATATAGTATATACCATAACTAAAAGAACTTTCATGAATCTTTAACATTTTCATAACACTTACTGAAGATCCAAGCTGAACAATGTAGAGCGGACCAAATTCAAAAGGTCTGACGTTTTTAAATTGAACCTGCGAATGAGCATTCTTAGCTTTGAATTAACACCACCTGCTGATGTAAAGCTTGTTGCACACTCACAGATTTTAGGTAGTAAAGTTTTTCAAAAATCTTCAAACGTTGGTTATAAATAATATCTTTTTGGTTTTCCATTTATGTTAAATCAATTATAAAAACTAATATTTACTCAATATAATTTATTGAGTTTGATTAATTTTACATTTAAATAAAATTTTGTTATAGCCAGATAGTGATATTAAAGCCAGTTTTTTTATAACATATATGTATATAACATCTATTTTGTTATATTTTGTATAAATTTCACTTATTTTTGTAGATTTTTTAAAATGTTTTATGACGGAACACGCACAAAGCCCGATGTGACGGTAACCTCTATCTATAACATTTTTATTTGCCATGAGAGAGTAAAATTAGAGTACTTAAGATTAGATGATGTACTTCCAATTAATTACTTCAGAACAAAAATAATAGTGTTACAAGAAGCAACTGGAGAAAAACAGCTAGGTGATTGGTGGGCGCGGGGTACGGAAGGGCCCCCGGTCCCCCCTGGAAGCAACTGCCGGGATCCACACCGGTCTCCTACTCCGGTACGACAGTCACTTCGCAGGATTATGCGCGGAATGGCAGGACAGCTTCCCTGGGCGGAGGTATTATGTGATCCCCGGGTTCAGGTCCTCAACTATCCCGCGGGCGGCCAGCGGTCAACCGTTTCACCGGGTCTCCCTGGACCCCGCGCCCACCCTTCACAACTGCAAACAACAGTCGCTCCCTAAAAACACTCGGTCCCGAAGTATTCGCCGGTATAGTACATCATCTTGGGGGGGGGCAAAAAAGTGCATTTAATATCACTCCACGTTTTCAGGGTACTCCCCTTACCTTAGCGACCAACATCGGCATTTTGGGAGTAGACATATCCAGCGAGGTCCAGTTTAGGAGTCATCAAAGCAGGACTTACGTCTAAAAAACTCGGTGTACTTAATAGAGCCAAGCGGTACTTTACGCCTAACCAACGTCTAATGTTATACAAAGCGCAGGTAAGGCCACATATGGAGTACTGCTCTCATCTTTGGAGTGGTGCACCGAAGTATCAGTTAGACCCACTTGACTCCTTACAGAGAAGAGCCGTTAGACTTGTCGATGACCCAACATTGTCCAACAGGCTGGAATCGCTGAGCGTACGTCGTGACGTAAGCTCTCTATGCCTGTTCTACAGATACTATAACGGGGCTCGTATCTTCTACGCGCGGAACTGCGTGTTCCGCACGGACGCGTCTTCGGGCTCGGGTGGCCCCTTTACGCGGTGGTCAAACGCCGACTGTGTCTCACAGTCGGGTCGCGGGGGGTGTGTCATCTAATTGATGGCACCGTCTTCATGTTCTGGGTATGTGGTCACGTCCGGTAGTCTTCTTGTCTCCCTACTCGCCCTCAGCCCACCGGGTTAATCCCTCTTCCGGGAAGCCCAGTGAGCGAGTCGCTCGGGAGACGAGACAGTAGCGCGCCCTGGCCGGCCCTTGTAGCCGGGGCGACGCGGCAGCATCGGGGGTCCAGTTAGCGCTTCCTAGCGGCAGGAAAGGAGCTTGCCCACGCCCGCTAATATTAGCGGTATGGGGTCAGCTCCCTCCCTGAGCGCCTGGAGCACATCCTGGAGAATGCAGAGGGCGGACTCGATGATTTCAAGCTCCGCCGCGGTCCTTGTTTTCTTCTTGTTTTCTGTCTCGCTCTCTCGTGGGAGCAAGGCAGTTGATTGCGGCTTTCGTGGTCGCGCGGCGGGAGTACGTATCGCACCCTCTGCGCGTCTGTTCTGAGCAGTAGCCGTTTGGGTTGGCGGCTGGGCAACGCCCTGTCGCGTACCCTTCTTCTTCTGCTTTTTCTTCTTCTTCTTCTTCCTTGTTCTCGTCTTAGACCCGTCATGGTTAGCGCCGCGGACTGGCGGGTCGTTGGCGGTGGCCATGAGGGATGCGGTGGGTGTCTTTGTTGTGGTAGCCAGTGACAGGTGCGCGGGTGCGCACTCACTGGTGGAAGGCGTCTTCACTGGGTTCGTTCTAGCCGTGGTGCCCGCGTGCTTGTTCCGCGCCTCCTCGCGGAACACAGCACAGCGGGGGTTGTTGGCGGTGTGCGCGCCGCCACAGTTGGCACACGTCGCCGGCTCGTCGAGGGGTCTGGGGCAGTCGCGCGCGAAGTGCTCTCCCCCGCACCGCACGCACGCCTGCCGTCGAAAGTAGTTGTGGGAGGAGTGCCTGAATGCCTGGCATCTATGGCATTGTGCTGGGCCCCTCCTCCCACGCCAGTGTTCAAGTTTTACCCCGGGCATGCACAAAAGCTCGTCCACTTCGTATATGCCCGGGGTCAGGTTGGCCGTCCTCTTCATCTGTGCAAAGAAGATGCAGCCTGGTCTGCCTCTTCTTGCGGCGATCTTCTTGACGTGTTCGGCTACAAAGCCGAGCTCCGTGAGTTCATCCTTGATTTCTTCCGGTTTGGTATCAACCGGAAGTCCTCTGATGGCAATCTTGAGACTTCTGTCCTTGGGTAGGGAGTACGAGAACCATGTCAGTCGGTCCCCCTCGGCCAGGTTAGAGAGGTATGACTGGATGACACGGTACTCGTCTCCGTCGGTTGGCGTGAAACGCACGCCCTTATTATAGGGACGTACGGACGGTGGTCTGCCGAGCTTCTCCTTCAGCGCGCGGAGGTGTTTCGTGCTGTTGGTGAAGCTCTCTATGATAATCGGTGGGTATCTCTCCTTCTTGGTCACGTCCGGTTGGTTGATGGCGGTAGTTGCCATCGTTGTGGTTGCGGCAGTCAATGTTGTTTCCGCCCACTCGTTAGATGCCTGTACGGGTGGGCGGGGGGTGCGGAGGCCGGCGCGCCAACATATGCGGCCGTGGTTACGGCGGCATAAGTCGGTTGCGTCCGGCCTGCGATGTCAGGCGTAGGCGGGGCCGCGTCGCGGCGGGGGTCGCGGGGATGGGGCGTGGGTCGCTCGGAGCCGAGGGCACGAGCGCACGCTCGCTTCTGGTCGTCATCGGTGGCCTCGTCGCCGCGCTTGCGGCGCAGGCCAGTTGGTGGGTCTTCCATGGTAGGTGGCACTGAAGGCGGGGATGGCGATTCGGAGGAGATAAGTGAGATGAGCGAGCTTACTGAGACGTTTTCGTCCAGCGGCTCAGCTCGCCACTTTTGGATTTCCCGTCGGGCGGCTTCGGCGGTGTTTTGCACCGAGAGCCGGAACTGGCGGAAATTTTCCGCATCCTTTTCGGCCGTGTCGATGGGGACCCTCCGTTTTGACAGGGATCTGTCTCGAGCGGAGGGTTTGGATGACCGAGGCTTCCGGGGGGCGTCAGGGCAGTTGCTGCTGGAAGCAGCGTGCTCTTGACGCTTTCCGGAGCTCATCTTCGGGGGTGCTGTGCGTCGCGTGTACCCAAAACCTAGCGCGGCTAGTTTGGCTGTCGTCGAGGGCTAAGGCGGTCTCCTCCCTCTACATCGAGGGGTGGAGTTCGGAGGGCGTTTTCTATAAAACACCCCCGAGTTCCGCAGTTAACTTGTTGGGTTCCGAACACGAGTAAAAGCTCTAGCGCAGAGCACGACTTTCCTTAAGATACTATAACGGGGAATGCTCTGATGAGATTTTTAACCTCATACCTCCTTCACACTTTTATCACCGAACTGGCCGTTATCGCCAGAAGGGCCACCCGCACATTATAGATACGTGGAAGTCTCGCACTACTCGATTTAATCGTCTGTTTCTGCCACGTACCTGTAAGTTGTGGAATGCTCTTCCACCTGAGGTTTTTCCTCAGGTCTACAATCTTAACCGCTTCAAAAGAGACGTGAATAGAGTCCTTTCTTTAAATGGTAGGCAACGCACCAGTAATGCTGCGGATATTGCAGGTGTTCATAGGCGACGGTGACCACTTACCATCAGGTGGACCGTCTGCTTGTTTGTCACATTTTGTATTAAAAAAAAAAAAAAAAAAAAAAAAAACATATGCATTTCGTCATAAATGACGAACTAAAATGCGTTCTTCAGCCTCAGACATACAGTTGCTAAGTCTCATGTGCCTGAAATTTCATAATTACGCACGGCAGCTTCAGATGCCGGAACACACTGTTAAGTGCTTCGCGACAGATTTTTTACTTGAGAGATTAGCTAGCAAGGAGAGTATTCATACAAAATGCCCTCCACCATGCGGTGAAGCTCAAGCCAGCGGGGATCCAACCATGGACCAGTAGCACGACAGTCCATATATAGCTATACCCGCTAGCAGCTATCATTGCTATCTATCCTTGAAGGAATTGGGAATCATAAGTTACAAATAAAAAAGAAAATTGCAAATCTATTTATATATTTGTATTTTTCACCTCGAGTCTCGTAGGTGGTACTGTTCTAGCCCGAAACTCCTACGCGTTGTTCGATTATTCAGGTCTTAATAGAGGGTTGAAATACACACGATTAGCGGCAACTTATTTACCGGACGCTTGGAAGTGCAAGACTGGTAGCGACTACGGCAATTACCTTGCATTCGTCTAGTAAATCTGGGGAATTCATAACTCATCTACAGGTAAAAAATCTTAGGGTCATATTTTATGCATAATCGTAGATCCTTCAAGGGAATTTAAGCAGTATGAACTTAACATTATAAATGTTAACACAGTTAAGCATTATCACTGCACCAAGCCTTAACCGACCGCCGATTGTATAGCTTCATAAATATTTTTCGAAAGATGATTTATTCTTCGAGCCGGTCTAATTATTTGGGTCATACCTTTGAGATCGGTTTTTTCTCGTTTGTCTTATAACGTTCATATCTGAGCGAGTTATGAGACTGCGAAACGAGAATAATTTGCTGGTGGTGTGAGGCTATCCATAAGACGAATTTGTGTCACGTATGTAAATACGTGACCCGAGAATGTGAAGTTGTTACACTATTTAATATGAAAAAAAAATACAAACATAAATTACCTAATATAAAAATATGTTTTCTGTAACAAAAGACGACACGAGAATGTCTTCAATGAGTATGTCAAGTCATACTTAATGAAAAGCGCAATTAAAAGCTATTAGTATTAATTTCAATTTGATTTCGGATTGAAATCTTGATGCACCTGTCGTTTTTCTTATTGCATCTATGGAAGCCTTTGACCACAATCTCACTCGATATGGTAAGTGATGATGTGGACGAAAATGATGTTCAGGCTTACCTACAATTACTGGCTCTCAAATACAGCTGCCGAAACACACTGTTAGGTGCTTCAGATTATCCTTGCTACTGGCCATGCCCCCCTCTCAAAGTATTACGTCGCAAGTCAAATCAATTTCTAACAGACAACGTTATTGTCAAATAAAGTACTTAAGGAGTCAAATTAAACACTTACAAGTCATTTGTAAGGCACAAGCAATTGAAACCTAACTTATGTGTAACTTTGTATTCATGAATTCCGCTTACGTATGACCAGTACTTGACTCTAGAAGTGAACCGAACGTGTCTTATTGTTTTCGCGTTATTTTATTTTAAAACCAGTTTGTGATGTGCCCTAATTTAGTGCCTCTGTTTTAAGGTATTGCCAATTATAAAACCGTTATTTTGAGAACATTGTTCGAAATTACAGGTTGGTGAGGGCACTACAGGTCCTTTAATACAACAGGTAATTACGATAATTTTACTGTAAAGACCAAGTACGAGAGTTTTTACCTACAGAAACTGTAACTGTTGGGGCTGAGTTAAGTATTTTGTCTAAATTGCTTTTCTAAACATAGACTGAATATAACATTCTAAAGCAGTGATGGCTCAGTGGCATTGGCTATGGACTGTCGCGCAGCAGGTTCGAATCCTGCCGCGGGCTTGAGCTTCACCGTATTGTGGAAGGGCATTTTGCGAATGCCCGCCTGGCTAGCGACCACCATCAAGTAGAAAATCTGTCGCCAAGCACCTAACGGCGTGTTCCGGCAGCAGTCCTTGAGAGCCAGTGAAATTATAGGCACATGAGACTTAACAAATATGTCTCAAGGTGACGGGCGCAGTGCAATTCTTGACTTGTGATGAAATGCATATGTTATAGACAGAGGTTAGTCCGCTTAACATCAGGTGGGCCTCGAGTTTGTTCCGTCATGATAACATATAAAAGACTTTAAAATTGTAGGTTAAACTTATCATCAAAACCCTGGATGTCAGTGTATATGTAAGAATAAAAAACCCCTCAATGTAACATTAATTAAGTGAGAAACAGTTTTACAACAACAATAATACAATAGTTTTTTCTTAATTTTTTTTAATAGCACCTATTTGGCTCAAAGAATAAGCATTGCAATTCAACGGGGCAATGCTGCCAGCATGCTGGGCACGCTGCCAACTGGTAGTGGGCTGGAGCATTTGGACTGCCTGTGAGTCTGCAATGACTTATGGGTATCTAAATGCTTTTATTGTAGTAGCTGTAGTGTTGTATATAGTTCGTAGTATATTGTTAATATTATAAAGGCATAAAGTTAAAAAAAAGTTTTTCAACTTCCTCGACCGTTATTTTGGGCTGCATATTACAATGTAAGTGTAAATAATTATTGTATAATTGTATTATAAGGCTTTTGTTACCAATTCTAAAATTGTATATAAATATATAAAATGGCCTCTAGTTTCTTGCACGTTCTTCTCGCAGTAGCTCTATCCTCGCGGCTGTAGAATACGTGTAATTGACCTTTATAAGACCATCAAAGACGCCAAAATTTGTTAATAGTAATTTTTAACTGCTTATGCCCTTTTGTTCATTCAAAGGCTAGCTTTCTATACAAACGTAGTTTAGTCATATTTTAAATATTAGGGGTTAAAGTATGAATATGTTTTGTAATGAAAAATTGATATTATTATTATTTTTTAATTTAACATATATATTTATTCAAGATAATTACTATTACTATCCTTCCTGCCATCTATCTAGGAAGGTCATTTATGCCTTTGCGATAGAACCCTAGTGATCTAGATGCGACAAACTGTGTGAAAGCATTTTGTACTGCCTCCTGGGAAGAAATTTTTTTGTCACGTAGAAAATTGTCCAAAGGAAGAAAAAAAATATAGTGCGTTAGAGCAAAGTCTGGCGAATACGGAGGGTGACGAATGGTTTCTAATTGCGGTTCATGTAAGCCATGAAGATTATATGTAAATTCGAAGTACCTATTACAATAACATGGCAATTACATGCTTTAACCCCTATTACTGAGTGTTCAAACTCAGTGAAATTATGCATTTATGTCCTTGAGGCTAATATTTATGCTTCTCGTTTGCCAGATTTTCGTAAAATTAAGTAGATTCACAAACTGGCGAACGACAAGCATATTAGGCTTAGCAATATCCGTACAAAGTTTTACCAAGTTAGAATCTTTGGTATATAAAATAAGACTTAACTAGGTTTGTATGAAAGGCGCTCTGTGCTCTCTACTCGTAGTAGTAATATTTTCCGATTATTAATTTCATGACAAGCATTGTAGTCTCTAGTGTAGAGGCATCTATTTCAAAGTCAACATTATTTATTCGTGTACAGTGTGGTAGTAACGTCGTATTGGTAAGTGTCAGCTGCTGGTTTTAGGCGATTGAAGATCAGCATGGTAGTAGGGCATTTGCATGGTGGTAGTAAATCTGTCGCCAAGCGCCTAACGGTGTGTTCCGGTAGCTGCCCTTAAGAGTCAGTAATTCTAGCTTAACCTAAATAACATCTTTGACTACATCATCAGATAGTGATCAAAGGCTAGCCTACCAGGCATAATATAAATATAGTGCTTTTCAGACGTTACCCGGATCAGCTACCACCTCCAAGAAGACGAATCGTCGACAAGCACCTGACGGTGTATTCTGGCACTTATGCTTTACGTACAAACAAGATACCAAACGCTAACAAATAAGCAACAAAAATATCGTACCAAAGTAAAACAGACGGCAACATTCAAGTAGCAGATCATAGCTCTCAATCAAGCCCCAGCCAACCTTGCCTTGTAAATCTCGCGTATTAAACTTACTTGACCTGCCTTGCTGATAGACGCATAACGCCATTGTCACGGTGTTGTATTCCCATACAAGTTGTTACATACTCTCTCCGCCATTATAGGATGGTTCACGTCTCAATCCAAAGGTTAACCGTGTGTCTGTTACTGTCAGGAACGCACCCCGCTGAGTTTTCGTACGCGCGAGATCTTGTGTAGTGTAAAACGTCGACGGAAGCGATTAATTTCATTACGGTGTTTCAGATAGTAGCAGTCAAGTGTAGTGGAAATGTTACTTGATTAAGCGCAACTGGCTAACCAGCGTATAATTTTTATGACGGTAGGATGTTTCTTCATGTAGAAATGATCAAAAGTGAATTTAAATAACATTTTGTTTCTGATTTCATCAATATATAAAATACTAGTTGCTGTGCATGTTCATAGTCCAAAGTTTAGATATCTCCAGGTGCTGTAGTGTAGATGTAGTGAATAGATGCCTTAATCATGTTTGATTTAGTTGAACGTGTAATTATTGGTATGATTTGGGTTAATTAAATTAATCAGGGGAGCATATTTTGAATGTTTTAGTAACTCAAGATCATAAGCATTACCGATGGTTATCAATTTCCAATAAATGGTATTTGCAACTCACTTGTGACTAAAATTCTTATACCTGTGATATCAATTAGGAATGGTGCAATCGTAAATTAAATAATTAACTACTGGTGCGTATTTTTACGCGGAAGTTTCTCAAACAGTACCTTAGTACCAATTACCATAAATTGGCATCTGACGCGATAACTATGACAACTACAACATATTGAAAATTATGTTGTTTGTTCTTTTTAGGGGTTTTGTGAAAGTCAACGTTGAAAATTTTAACGCTAAACGTAGAAATATTTACAATCACTAAAATAAAGCTCAATTAATGTATAAAAGTACATAACACACAACTCTAACAAATAGATAAATGTAAAGTTTCCGACTTGAGAGTATTTTCCACGTCACCGACTGGTCTCCATGGCAACTGCCCGCGGTAAGCGAAGCACCTACGAGTGGGGTTCCTTAACAAAAGTGACTCAAAACCTTGGTCCCATTCTGCCCGTACCACCTTTTTATGGCAGTAGGGTGAATCTGTTTTAGTGGCTACATCTGAGTTGTGGATTAACTCCATCTATATTCAACATGGAAAATTACGTTACTTTAGGTTTCGTATTTTTGTGACAGAGAATCCTAATAATCATTTACGACTGCAGCGCTCAGACGTCAGCTTGTAATTGGTCTTATATGTGTCGTTCGTTTTGCACTGCTTTTGATAGTATTTAATGCTAATTACTCTAACTAGTGTTCTGGGCATCTCTGAGTACAGCAAATACTTAGAAAAACACAAGAAAACCGGTAATAACCGCCAAAAATATATGCTACGTAAAATCTAACCTAATCGTAAGTTTGTCTTTACATCAGCTATAAAAAAATTGCGGGTTTGTAGGCTGAGGTATGACATTCTCATAACAGTGATATCAAAGTCATCAATGCATTTTTAGCCACCGGTGAATTCAAAATCATCAATGGAATTCAAAATCGCACCGCGGAAGTCAATTTCATTCGGAAAAGTAGTTTTCTATTTTATTCACAATTATCGTTTTTTTAACATGATTAAGATTGAATTTTTGACACGATAGGTGCATAGTGATTTAAAATAGTTTTACAACTGTTTTTTTATTAAATGTTATTGATATTTTATGCCAAACTATCTGGACAATAAAGGTGAATCTCCATTTGTTATACATTGTTGATACAATTACTTAATAATAATAAATATACCATAATTTTTTTATCTATTTTACACATGAAATAAATGCATTCTAAAGAGATACTAGCTCAATATCCACAATTATTTTATTAGTTGTAAAAAACTAACGATAGTTAATTTTAAAATCACTCCGAAATCTTCTAACTTGAACCACCGGTTATAATTTGTTCTACTAAATTGTCTGTAAAACTTGCGCTTAGAATGTAATGTTTAATAACTTGTGCCATGGGAGGCTGATTTGTAATTGTATGCCTGTTCTGATTGGACTGCTTAGAACAAATAGAATTAATAATGTTCAACGTTTGTTTTTGGGTGCACGCGTGTCTGAAAATTATTGGGAATAGATAGCGGTGAATAACTTGTTGTGGACATTGATATTGTACGGGATATTGTTTAAGGTATTGTAGTAGGTTACCTGTGGTATTGTGAAGATAAAGGTTCAATTCTAGTGAGGATTGTTACTATCAGTTCATTGTTTTGAAGTGGTCCTAGGTTCAGTTCCCGGCTTGAAAATATTTTTTATTTGCTTTATCAAGAATTATTCAGTAGCAATATGGAATCTGGATCTATGCCCGGTATGAGAGAATAGTCTCGCCTCCTATAAAATTTTGAAGCAGTGGTGGCTCAGTGGCGTTTGCTATGGACTGCCGTGCAGCAGGTCCATGGTTCGAATCTTTTCGAATCGAAAGTCATGAGCTTTACAGCATGGTAGAAGGGCTTTTTGCGAATGCACGCCTGGCTAGCGACCACCCTCAAGTAGAAAAATCTGTCGCTAAGCACCTAACGGTGTGTTTCGGCAGCAGTCCTTGAGAGCCAGTAAAATTACAGACACATGAGACCTAACAAGTGTACGTCTCACAGTGACGGTCGCAGTGCAATTCGTCGTTGTTGATATGTATCTGTTATAGGCAGAGGTTAGTCCACTTAACATCAGGTGGGTCTGGACCATGACGTGACCATATTTTAGTAGTTCAAACAACTATTTTAAATTTAACAAGTTTCTTGTGGTTTTTTTATGGAATGGTGACGGAACAAGAGGAGATATAAAGTTGTTAAGTCTACATGTACTCGTAAATTTCTAACCGGAACCATGAGTAATGGGAACAATACATTCTGCTTAGTGGCAGAATATAGAGGCAGTTCTGCCTCTGATGAACTCGTTCACAATGAGTTCTATTGCTACTAAGGATTCATAATATCTCGTTTTTTGGCCTGATTCACTGTTGACTGTTGGTACATTTTTATGTTGCATTTTCTGGATAGATACGATAGGTAGCCTTTGACCATTATCTCACCTACAGGTAAATAATTTGTTTGAAAATGGAATCAGATAGGAACTTAAAAGAAGAACTGGCTCTCAAGGACAACTCTCTATAAACACACTCTTATATGCTTTGAATTCTGCCGTGTGCTTGAGACGTAGGTGGTTTTTTTTATGCGTGATGTGTTAGCTTTTGTCCACTATCTCACCTGATGGTAAGTGATGATGTGGTCGAAGATGTTGTTCAGGCTAACCTTAAATTCTCAAGGCTGCCGGAATACGCCGTTAAGCGCTTGGCGACAGATTTTTTACTTGAGGGTGCTGCTAGTAGTAGCTAGCCAGGCGGGCCTTCCACCATGCTATAACGACTGCCACCCTAAGACGACAACAGGGACCGACGGCTTAACGTGCCCGAAGCACGGAAGCGCTCAGTAGTAATGTCACTAGCGGTCACCCACCCAACTCATGACCGCGGGCGACGTTGCTTAACTTTGCTGATCGGTTAAGAACTCGCTACGAGCGCTTCAAAGGTACTGCATGATTTTATAGGCTACCGGTCTTTGATAAACACTGGTATTGTACTCGAAAAGGAGGATAGGTAATTATTATCGCTGAACGCTAACCAAATCTGGGAAGTTAGCGCATGTTAAGTGTCAGAGTCTTTTAACAGGTTGCGAAAAAGTCCAACGCTTTGAAATCCAAATTAAAATGCTGGCTATCTTTTTTTGGTACCAGAAATTTGTGAGCTTGATATTAATTTGTTTAACCATGTACCTTTAATTATTTAGTCTTATATATTTATTGTTAATTATTCTGACATTAAATTAATTTTTGTACAATTAATGTACTTACAAAATTTTTATAACCTTTTTGACGTGTATCTTAGTAGGAATATATGACTACTGACTACTAAACCTGTCCTATTTGAGGACAAGTTTTTTTGGGCTGATTCAAACACTGGGCGCAATATAACGATAAGTCCGGACCATCCACATGTTATTTTACACTTTATGTGTTTTAATTTCGTGTTTTTTAATGTACTATAATTAGCTCTGATCGTCTAACATTCTTCATCATACAAGTATATACATAATAGTGACTGTAAAGTGTCTTTCTCTAACAACCTGGAACTAAATTGAAATACTTAGATGCATTAGGTTGGAAATTCAATTTCAGATAAACATGATATCTAAACAATTACCTTATAGTCTCTCACGAGTCACATCTCACATCAATACCACCTCTATTTCCTCTGATTGTCGCCATTTCAATAATGACGTGCAATATGACATTATCTTCGCGATTCCTCAGCTTAAGCCTCGTATAGACGATCAGTCTTCCATCAGTATTCTATCAATACATCAAACTGTTTAATTGTATGTCATCAGTTGATGCCATTAAATTTATTTATTTATTTGGGAGTCTGTACTTGTATATAATACCTCGTCAACACCAACATTTAATTACAGTACTTTTTGAAGCAGTGATAGCTCAGTGGCATTGGCTATGGACTGCCGCGCTGCAGTTCCATGGTTCGAATCCCGCCCAGAGCTTGGGCTTCACCGCATGGTGGAAGGGCATTTTGCGAATGCTTGCCTGGCTAGCGACCACCCTCAAGTAGAAAATCTGTCGCCAAGCACCTAACGGTGTGTTCCGGCAGCAGTCCTTGAGAGCCAATGAAATAACAGGAAAAATGAGATTTAACAGGTATGTCTCAAGGTGATGGGCGCATTGCAGTTCGTCACTTGTGATGAAATGCATCTGTTATAGGTAGAGGATACCGTTTAACATCAGGTGGGCCTCGCGCTTGTTCCTTCACAATAACATAAAAAAAAACACAGTAATAACAATGACTTCACTTCACATTTTGAGATTTCTACAGTGTCTATTTTCTCTACAGTTTTAATTTAAAAATATGTAAGAAACCTTTGTTATTATGAATGTATAAGTTTAGTAATGCATTATTTGTAAATATGTCACTATTTTCATCGTTAAAATGATAACTTCTAGCTTCTTCTTGCATAGCAGCTGTAGCTAAAAGCTTTAACCATATCATACCTATAACATAGCATCCAAAATTATTTATTCCAAGTATAATAAATTATATCGTCAAAAGATGGTGGTGTCTAACCGGTACAAATATTTTTAAAGCAAAATAGTTACTCTTGGAACTGGACTGATACGATATTGTTCGTATGACATTTAGCTTATACATGAGAATTGAGAAAGACACTGTGTAAGTAAGACAAAACATAAAATACTGAGACAAAATGAGGGGTAATCATGTGACAATCACATTCGTAACTAGATCGGATTGCTATTGATATGTGGATGGTATGATGCTGTAATGAACAATAAGTCTCATTATATTTGTAAATGCTTTTGTAGGTCTAGCTTGTACAGCAGAACAATAGAATAATCTTGTACATCAAAAAGTGTAATATAAGAATTTGTAGGTTAAAAACAATTACATTTTTTTTGTGAGTTTCAAACATTAATGTGTAATGGAGTTCTTAGTGTTTGAGTCATCTAGATAAGCGTATTTTTATTCGAAATGACAAGCTTTTAACAATAATCTATCCTGATGGACGGAAATGTGGTTTAAGGTCATGTTTACTTAAGTATCTGTTCACTGACTTGAAATAATTATACTACAATGCATTATTGATTCCTGGGATCATTACTTAGAAAGGATGAGCATGCGACGAAAGCATCTTACTTGATATTTGTAATATTTTCTTTTTCGCAGTATCTTGCATGACACCATCCAGCGCAACAAGCAGAGACAAATCCAATAAATTGTTCCGCGTGTGATAGAAACAGAATTATTGTCGGATAAGTATAATGGCATGAGATGTGTCGCCGGCCCATTGCCGGCTCTCGTAATTCTTTCAGTGTAGTGTACAGTGCATTGCAAAATGAGGCACGCATTTTTACACACTTTTTCTCTAAACTCACTTCTTTGAGACGCACGTGTTTTTTTATGTTACTGTAACGGAAAATCCCGAAGCCCACCTGATGTTAAGTAGACTAACCTCTGCCTATAACAGATACATTTCGTCAATAACGAATTGCACTGTGCCCGTCACACTTAGACGTACAGTTGTCAGCTCATGTGTCTGTGACTGGCTCTCAAGGACTGCTGCCGGAACACACTGTTAGGTGCTTGGCGACAGATTTTCTACTTAAGGGTGGTTCGCTAGCCAGGCGAGCAGACGCAAAATGCCCTTCCAGCATGTTGCGTTGCGTTGCGTGTTTTCATATTGTAACTCACAAAACTTATTTGAATTATATATTATACCATGTTGTAGTTTCCTATTATATTTCGTACATTTCGTACTATCTTCCAGGCTTTCAGCATAAGAAGTGATGAAACCAGCCGTTGTCCGTTACAAATCGGTAATTCATTGAAACAATTGAATATATTGTTATTCTGTGCGGATTATTCTCATCCGCCGATGTTTAGAGGTTAAGGAAAGTGTATCAATAGCGCTTTCCATACTAACGCATTTTCGTTTCAAGCTTAAACTTTGCGTATTTGTTTTTGAGTCTAATGCTTCTAGTTTGCCAGTTTTGCGTAAAATAATTTATTTTCCAAATTAACAAATAATCATAAAAACCTAAGACAACATTAATAAAACATATCAATTTGTATGGGAATTCTTATTTTTTACATTATTAGACAAATTAAATAATAGAACGACAAACTACCAAACCAGAAGCATATATATTAAGTTAAGGATATGCGTACAAAATTTCATCGAGTTTAAACACTAGGTATTTTAAATATAATGAAAATACATTTATGGTATGAATACACATCCTTTAATCATAAAACTATTAAAAAATAAGCTGTAAATCTCAACCATTAAATTTATAAAACTTTTTACCATGGGAAATAACATAAGCTCAAATTACGGCTTTTATCCCGTGTGTCTCCGCTAGGGGCGGTGTTCTGGATATTTTGAAAGAAAACTTTCATATTTTATATTCGTAATTTAAGAAAACTCGAAGAGCTTACATGGCCCAACATTTTTGCATCGCATGGCACAAGCGAAACCGAATGTCACGTGCGAATCAATGACGGGTATTATCGTTGCGTGACGTCATCAGTCGTGAACATTTGGTCAGCGCCTCATTTGTCAGACGTCAAGACTATTGGATGGGAGACAACAGCATTTATATAAAAGTATGTACAACATTATCCAATATTTTCGAGATGGACAAAGCCTTGCTGGTAAATACTTAAAAATAGTCAAATATAGAATTGTACATTATGCAACAAGTGCTGCGAAGTTGTTTATTACCATCGAGACGGGTTTTAAATGGAGTAGAGATTGTAATAAACAACGCGCACGAGTTTCATATGACGTTTTTTAACACACTTGCGAGGAACGAATACGAATATTTTGATACGAAAATATTTTCTCTATCTTTTTGATAGCAATAATAATCTGATTAAGAAGGTTTACAATTAAATCTTCTAATGTTCTACTTCGGTAGGTAAAAAACTATTTGGTTTGTTTTTATATGAAAACGAACAAAAAAACTACAATCTCTCTGGTGAGTAAGTATGGAAACGTTGAGTTTTTTTCTATTTATAACACGAGTGCGGTAAAGTAAAAAAAAAGCACGAGTGCGTAATAGATTTTATTAAGTATCACACTAAAACCGGTGCATTGAAAGGCCCGTTACGAGCGAGTGTGTTGAAATAAAAATCAAATATTTCCGGCAGCTGTCCTTGAGAGCCAGTAATTCTAGGATAAGCCTGTTAACACCTTCACCCACATCATCACTTACCATCAGGTGAGATTGTGGTCAAAGGCTTACCTATCAGAAATAAAATAAAAAAAGACTAGTCTTAGATTTTTTGTGTAATATGGCATGTTATTAATTAGCATCTGTAAAATAATAAAATGCCTATAAGCAGTTTTTCGTTTTTATTTATTTACTTTATCTTTAAACGTCAAAAAAATAATGCCTGCGTACAAAACTTTTTTTCAACATAATTTTGAAAAGTTCTACCTAGTCATGAAGATGGCTATGATAAATCTACGCTCACTGAAAAATGGAACAAAAAGTATTGTACTGTATTAGCCGGATTGTCCACTCCTGAACATAGCCTCCCCCATTTAGGAGGGTTTTGCCATAACTCCCACGCTTGGCAGGCGTTTTAGATATCAGTTCCTCAGAAGACGCTGCTTCCCACCTTCCGGAATACCGGAAGTGATAAAAAAAAAGTATAATAATACTTTTTTTTTATCGCCTCTTACGTCAGCCACAGGTAGCAATGGGGGGTATCTACCAATTGAATCTAAAAACTCCTAAATAACTTCTGATACAATATGTATAGATGAACAGAATGTTATTCACGAAGAAAAAATAATCTTTAAACACAAATCTCGCATAATAATCCGGTGGTAAGTCTCTTCAAGTGTGCGTCTTGGCGGGTACCACCGCTGTGACAGATGTTCTGCCTTGAATCAGTCACTACTCCTAAGTTTCAGTACGGTCTAGCGTATTGATGAATGACCGCAGGACTTCTTTCTCTACACTTGGCTTACTATACTGTATCAGCCGGATCGTCCACTGCTGCTTCTAAAGGGGTATTTACCATAATCCCCACGATTGGCAGGTGGCTTCGGGATCGCAGTGTATGATGGCAGTTCTTTAAAAGGCGCTGCTGCCCACCAATCAGTATCTTGCCCTTAGTCACCTATGACACCCACGGGAAGATATGGGGAGGTGAAATTCTAACCCGGCACCCCACGGGGATTGACACTTGGCTTGCACCACTTTAATTTCTACGTCTAGTTACTACAAGAAACACTACAATGTTTAGGTATGAAGGGCACCGAGATTTCAATGGAGAGGCGTGGCGCTTATCTTCAGGCGGGCGATTTTTAACTCATAACATAAAAAAACAAGGGAGAAAAATATTATATTATTTTAAGTTACATTGCCATTGTAGCAATAATAAAAAAATACCAAAAAATTGAACCGACTTCAACACTCAAATATGTGAAACTACTTGTTGAAGTCGGTACCATGATGGTTCAAATGTACCTATTATCACAATATTGTGCGCATGGTACCGACTTCGGGAAGTTATTTCACACATTTGAGTGTTGAAGTCAGTTCCTTTTTTTGGTAATTTTTCACCCTTTTTAGTGACCCTTGCTACCTATGGGATCGATTGTCATTCACTGTCAATGACTATACATCATCAAGATAGGAAAATACTTTTCAGTTATTGTAGTGTAACTAAAAAACGTCTCGACAGATTTTGATAAAATTTAAATGGGACCACACGGCAAGCATCAGCTTTAAAATAGAAAATCATTTAAATCGGTTCACCCTATCAAAACTTCTGATGTAACAAATATAAAAAGACGAATTGCGTACCTACTCCTTCTAATTGAAGTCGGTAAAAATATAACTATTAGATATACAAAAATAAAAAAAATATTTTAAGAAAGCATTAAAATAATAGATTAGGGTAACATTTAAAATATTTAAAAAATATCTATTGATAATTCCACTTATTTAGAATAGAATAGAAAATATTTTATTTGCGACACTACAATGTATAATACAATAAATAAAATAATAATAAAAAAAAACAATAAAAATGGCACAATACATGCAATCGTCACAAATCGGCACCAACTCAGCATAATGCCAGCTGTTCGCCAGCGCTGATCTTCCGTTGGACCCTTTTGGTGAATTCACGTACCGGCATGAACACAGTACAGTATAAATATATATATATATATATATATATATATATATATATATAATGTAATATATAAATCAACATTGTAATGTGATATATAAAAAAAATATAAAAAAATATTACCCTTCCTGCTAAGCCGACGTAACGTCATAAACGCCGCGCAGTTCCACCAGAAGAATTTTTGACGAGTTTGGATTCTACGAGGATCATCATGCAAAGTTATGCATAAATTGTAATAGATTTATAAAGATATATGCGGAGTACCGGGTTAGAATGACACCTCCCCATTTCTTCCCGTGGGTGTCGTAAGAAGCGACTAAGGGAAAAGTGAGCCAAATGAGCAGCACTTCTCACGTGGATGTGAGTTGGGTGTTGTGTGCATTAGATGCACAACAGGACTGAGTACCATCTTAATGCCCTGCCAGAGTTTCATACAATATGTTCTTGTGCTCCCGTCTTTTATGTTGTTAGCGTAAACATATTATTCATAATATATTCTTGTGTTTCGTCCATTGTGTTAAAGAAAACATTTTGTATGACCATGAAACTGTGTCCGGTGAATTTCAATTCAAATTCAAATTCAAATTCAAAATTATTTATTTGCTAGATATAGGTACATTAAACAGGTCTTATGTTAAAATTATGTGTTGCTGTATATCTGAACCTGCAAGGCGTGCAAATTATGGTATCAATACCTATATAAATTACAAAATTATTTCATTAGTCTTAAACTATACAATTACATTAATATTATTTAATTCCATTACTTAATTTTATACAATATTTGAATTACATAGTATCATTCATGTCCATACAATGTCCTATATTTTATCATTTAAAAACTCATCTATATCTATATGCCTTATCTATGAGAAACTATATCTGTTTATAATTATATTTGTTTCTTTTACGATTAGTGGTAGTTTATTATATATTTTGACACTCTTTATAAAAACACTATTGGTATACAGACTCTTTTTGCTTTTTGGAATACATAGCACGTTTTTATGTCGGCTACTTTTCAAGGTACTAAATTCTTTTAAATTGTCTTTTACAAATATAGCCGATTCGAAGATGTATAGTGAAGGTAAAGTTAAAATATTCAATTTTTGGAAATGTGGCTTACATGTATCTGTTGGTTTTAGTCGACATATTGCCCAAATGCATTTTTTTCTGAGACTTGAACGCAGTTTCTTTTTCAGTAGAATTTCCCCAAACAAGAATGCCATATCTTAGCTCAATAGGCTCGCTCCCTATTACATGGTACCAAAACCTAATTGGCGAAACGTGCGTGTTTACACACCTCTGCATGCGCCTTCGGTGAATACAGGCGTGATTTTATATATGTATGTATGTATACGAGTATTTATATATAATAATTATGTTTCTCTTTGCACAATGAACACAATTGCAAATCCAAGTATGAATTTGCATTATTATTATCGCTTTTAGGAATCAAACAGGCACCATATCTACCAGTATAGTCTGACGTCCTGTCAAATAGAAGAAGATCGAGCGCTGCTTCAGTTTTAATAAGAATCATTGACGTTAATAATGTAGACAGGAGCTTTTCATTTCTTCTAAGGAACCACCACTGGTAGGACAGTTTGTAGGCAATTGCACCTGAGACTTTATTTCGGCAGCCTAGAAAGCTAGTTCCTTTTTAGGGTTCCGTACCTTGAAAGGAAAAAACGGAATCCTTATAGGATCACTTTGTTGACCATCTGTCTGTCTGAGTCTGACTGTAAAGACGCTTTTTCTCAGGAATTCGTGGAAGGATCAAGATGAAATTCATATCAAATACTCAGCTCTACTGTCCCTTAGAGCTTTAAAAAAATCAAACTTCTAAGCCAACACAATCAAAAGATACAGCCGTTTATGCTGCAAATTTTCGACACTTGTAAGGTAATCAAAATGTACAGGGTACTCACAATCTTGAAATTTGGTACCAAGCAACGTCTTATAGTACAGATAAAGGAAAAATTACGAAAAGCATACATTTTTAGTTATAATAAATAAAAATATTTTTATTAATTTTAAAATGTTAAATGTTATGGTATTTTTATTGCTAAATGGATTTCATTTAGCAATAAAAATACCATAACTTTTTCTTATATACCTACAGGTTCGCACACTTAGCCGGTTTTTTTAGGTTTAGCTTGTAGACATCTTTATTTACACTTAAGTACAGCATTACTTAACGATAGCGGTCCAAAACTAGCCTAACTGTAACAGTAGTAGCGGAATGTGGTCTGGTATAGCATAGTGAGCACTAATGGTCCAGCGAGGCCACTACATGAGCTGGAAAATTCCCCAAAGGAAATTCATCGCGGTTTGCCCGAAGTCCGTGAGAATAGTATGGCAGACAACACGATAGCATTGGAAGAAAATTGTGTGCAAAAAATATTGGTTAAAAAATCATGATATCTGCTTACTAAATATAATCAGTGCTAAATATGACGCTTATGTTTTTTTAGATATCTTTATATGAGAGAATGTAGCGCTTTACATTTAAACGTAGTTTCGTCATTTTTTGGAATTTCTATGTTCATATCTTGGGATAAAATAGATGATAAATCGAAATGCGGGTAAAAAAGAATCATAGATGTTAAGTCTAATAACAGGGATATGCATGCAAAATTTCATAGGGTTTGCACCCTTGGAATAGTTATATCGAAAGTAGGTACATTTGTATGGCAGCGACAAAGTTCTTTAAGGTTAGAGACCCTTAAAGAACTTTATCGCTGTTACTATTATGCCGCTCTGTTAACATAATCAAATAACAACACTCACAAAGGTACATATATGTCCAAATCGAAAGCATAGGGCAACATCCATGTCCAATCCGTAAGTTTGGTATTATCAATCCAGGGTATTTTTGGAGAATGTGGGTCTTCAGCGGCAGTCTTATATCATATCATCTTCTCTTTGGAACGTTCCTAAAATGATTTTCATCATTCATATAGCACTGCCGACTGATAAAATAATTAGTAGCGCTCTTAGCGCAGATTGCTTAGCCGTTCTTAACCGATCAGTAAAGTTAAGCAAAGGCCCGCCACGGTCATGAGTTGGATGGGTGACCACTAGTAACATTACTTTACTACTGATCGCTTCCGAGCTTCAAGGTCAAGATCAAAGTCGTTATATGATGGTAGAAGGGCATTTTGTGAATTCTCGTCTGGCTAGCTACCACCCTCAAGTAGACAATCTGTCGCCAAACAACTGACGGTGTGTTCCGACAGCTGTCTTTTAGACCCAATAATTCTAGTTAACAACATCTGATCATCCTGAACAACATCTTCGACCACATCATTACTTACACCATCAGATGAGATAGTAGTCAAAGGTAAACCAATCAAGCACACAATAAGAAAATACAATCATCATACAAAATTTAAGTATGGTAAAGGGTACCATGACACAACAAGTCAGCTATACTAAGCAGCTAAACAATCAAACGCTTTTGTTGTAGTTAGTAAACTGTTTTTGAATTGAAATTCTCGTGAGTTTCACACGTATTTAAATATTATAAATTAAAACCGGCTAAAAACACTCACGTTGAGGATCGAATACGTCGACCTGGGTTTCGAGCATATCAGATGCTCATTATCAGGGCGAGTGCGCAGCTGCGTCTGCGAGCTCCCGGCGGGAACTGAAATAGAAATAGTAAAACTGTGTTGTAGATTACAGGAAATACGTCATAGAATTCAGGTAATTATATACTTACCAAAGAGACCCTATCGTGTGAGATGTCATGAAGTGTTGTTGGCTCCGAGGTGGTCACTGTACTTTTTATCACCCTGTATGAGAAAATAGGTGCAACTTATGAATTAGAACAGTAATTCAATGTAAAAAAAAAAAAAAAACATCCTGTAACTTGTTCATACAATATTTGTGATTGATCTCTTTTGTGATTGGAACTTTTACTGCAAATATTCACATTCTAAATTCAAATCACTACCAATCAGTACTTTTAGTCCCTCATGGATTAAAAAGCTATTTGAGAATAAATGTGATAAAAAGATATTTAACAACCTACATTGTTATGCAATAAAATGAATTTAAATTTGACTCCATATCCATATAAAATTGATCAGTGTAAGAATGCAACTTATTAAAATGTATGTTGTGAATACAGCTTTATAGCTTTACATCCTACCATAGAATACACATATTAATCCTGGTCACCGTCTTATGTAGGTACATAAGATAAAAGGCTAGATAAGTAACGGCTGAAATTAAGTAACTGAGCGATGCAAAGGTTTCCGTGGCAATCTTGGTACGAAACATATCAAATATTTGAAATAGTGCCATCTAGTTATACGAAAGAACAAAATTGACAAATAATGAAAACGATATGAAATATTGATTCAAACATTTTGAAAAGTGTTTACGAAGACCAATATTATTTTCTTATAATCTTATCACAAGTATGCGGCGTCGGCAATGAGCATGTATTTATTGTAACAAAGCAATGGACGACACCAGAACGTATTTTATATAAAAAAAACTGTCTAAGCCATCATTTTTTATTACCTTAATAATGTATTATTGCGCATTGAAATTTTTTAATCCACTGGCGTGGAAAAGGTTTTTGAAATTCGAACCTCAGAAGAAAATCAGATTATCTTTCAAAACTACCAATCATTATTTAGTTATATTTGTCATTTCATTTTGAATATTAATTAACACTCATTTACAATCTCTTCTTTTTCTTGCACCTAGTATTTTCCTCGCTGAAGGGGGTTGAGATATTGTGTTTCGCTCGGTAGCAGTTATTTTGCGTCTCGTACTTGTGAAACATCCTTGTACTATATGACTATACCCAATGACAATCCTCTTGAATCCATTAATGAAATGCTCTTGTTGGCAGTAGGAAATATAATATAATAACAAGCCAAATGAGCAGTACATATGCCCTCACTACCTATATAAAATCATGTAAGTACATAAGTATGGCATTGCTTCTCATTTGGGCAAACAACAAAACTTATGTGTGTATTTACGTGCCCTGTTAGCTGGTGTTTCGTAATCCAGACCAGATATATTTATATATTCAATATATCTAAAACGCATAGTACTTATAGAACTTACTGTGCTCTGGAAAACAAACATACCTAAAAACCACACAATAAAAACTAACAAATATTATAACTTAACAAATTAACTAACCTAAAACGGTTATGTGGATAATTCATATGCTGTAGAAGTCGGAGCAAGGGGTACACCAGCGAAATCCCTATATAACCTACTAAAAGACCTTTTCCTGTCAAGAACAACCGTATCTTCCATCCTAGAATGTGTGTCCTAGGCGGCATGAGTAGGATTCTACCAAATTTGGTTGAGCAGGGAAGGAGGCTCGAGCGGTGAAAGGGAGCATTGATGCATCATAAAGGGGCCCCTTAACCCTACTCGCTGGGTTGCAAGTCCCAGGCACCTTGACTTGGGCCTCTTCCTCTGCAACGCTATGGACCCGGCACCCGCACGGTGAATCCATGGAATGCAAAGTAAATTCGTCTCAAACGAACAATACCAAGGAGGGCTAGAGTCAAGTAGGCGGCGGCAGTTTTAAAATTTGAGATACTTAATGAAAAAAAAAATGAATTGTAAAGCTTGATAGATATACAGGGTTATTGGTAAAATGCTAACAACCTCTTAGGGTTGACTTCTGCTAGTCCTAACAAACGTTTTGAGATGTTTTATTTTATTATAAATTTAATTTTTAATTTTTGAAATTATTACATTTATACAAAACATCGCACTCAAACAAACAGAAAACGATCGGGGATAGTAACCAGCGCTTACATATGCGTGGAACTATTTAAAAATTAAGAAAATTAAATATATATCACCAAAAATACGAAATTTTGAATAAAAAGAAATTTAGGTTATGTTAGGTTTTTACAAAAATCTTCTGTAAAATTGAAGACGTCAAAATACCAAAGATTTGATTTTATTTTGAAAACTATAGCTCCGATCCCGCTCAAACAACCGGAAAACGATAGGGAATAGCGGCCCCCGTGTGCTGATGCGTGGAACTATTGAAAAATGTATAAAATGAATCGCGCCCCTTTTGAACAGATTTTTGAATATAAATATTCTAATAGAGCTAAGTAATAAAAGATATTAAATATTTAATTACAGATGGTCCTCGTGCTTATTCCGTCAAATAATGAAAAACGAACACACAAAAAAATTTAAATTTTCAGAATATTTTCATCTCAAAATATTTTTTGTACTAGCAGAAGTCAACCCTAAGAGGTTGTTTGCATTTTACCAATAACCCTGTATAAATATACCTCAAATAATTTTTATTTTGTATATACCTATACGTACTTACAAGGTGCAGCGGGTGTTGACAAAATCGGTAGATGTGTGAAACATAAAACTGCATTATCTGCGTTGCATCAACTAGGAGTGGATTTTTTTAAGGGTACTATGTACCTACCGAAATCGTCCTTTGAACTTTGAAATATATAGTTAAATTCAAAAGACCGGTACCTAGCTGATTTAGAAAACCTACCACGTATTGAGGTTTTACTTCCATTAGGAGTATATAGGTTAGGTATACCCATATATAATTCTACAGGTTATTTCTTTGTATGGTATGTATTCTTATTAACAGCTTTGTTCAATCAAAACTTCCAATTTCATTTCGCATTATTCATACTTGTGTGTCAGTGACATCTATGCTGCTTTGTAAGAAGTAGTAAAGGCAGATTAGCGAATTTGGCTTTACTACTTCTTACGAAACAACTGAGGCACTACGAAGCCAGTATTTCTACCAAAAGTTCGAGTTAAAATTATTAGATGTCGCTGTTAAGCAAGCTAACAAGATACGTTGATAGTTTTTTATTTTACCACAAGCGCTAGTGATGCGAATGCTATGATAAGCCAGCTAGTGACGTAGTACTGTAATGTAGGTGTAGATGGCGCGGAATAAACTTTTAGTATATGTTGCGAGTGTCAGTAATTATTTTTGTTCAAAAGAGTTTTGCTTTGCGCTGAAGACTAAATAACTTAGATAATATTATGCAATGGTAATTGTTAAGGGGTCGATAAATAAATACTCATGCTTTACATAGTAGAAGGCTACAAAAATTCAAGTGCCTTGATTTAGTACAAAGGACTTGTTATAGATGTCTCTGATATAATTGCGTACTGATTGCCGGCATTTTTTTATTTGTGTTTGATAGGCTACCCTTTGCCTAATATCTCACCTGATGGTTCGTGATGACGTGGTTAAATTTCTGGTTCACAAGGACTGCTGCTGATACACAGCGTTCGGTGCTTGGCGACTTAGGTACTTTCTACTTGAAGGTGGTGGCTAGCCGCAGTGGTAGCTAAATACACGACTATTTGTAAAATGCCCTGCCAACATGCTATAATGACTGCCATCGTAAGACAACAACCGGACCGACTTCCGAAGCGCGGAAGCGCTCAGTATTACTGCAACTAGCAGTTGCATAACTTAGTTGACCGGTTAAGAACGAGCTATGCTATGCTACGAGCGCTTCGAAATTTCTTTTTTTTTTATTTATGCCTGATAGTTTGTCTTTTGACCACTATCTCACCTAATGGTAAATGATGATGTGGTAGAAGGTGTTGTTCAGCCTAACCTTGAATTAATGGCTCGCAAGGACAGCTGCCGAAACACACCCTTAAATGCTTGTCGACATATCTTCTACTTAAGGGTGTTAGCCAGCCAGGTGGGTTTTCGCACAACGCCCTACCACAATGCTATAACGACTGCAATCGTAAGACAACAATCGGGACCGTGCCCTCTGAAGCACGGTAACGCTCAGTATCAGTAGTAATGCCACTAGCGCTCACCCATCCAACTCATAACCGCGGCGTACGTTGCTTAACTTTTCTGATCGGTTAAGAACAGCTTAGCAAAATTATGTAGTCACTTAACTGGCCTGCCAGGTATCGAGTTTACTATAATATATGGTTTTTACGATATCGAATCCTAGCAATGAATCCGGGTAATTTAGACAAAAACGGTAGGAGTGTGAGTGGTAGTTCGCACTCGGTAGGATTGTTTAAAACACTATAATAAATGAAATGTGAAAAGTCCTGACCCGACACCTCAAAAAAATTTACTTGGGGTCTCAAAAACGGGTTTCTCGCGATTTTCAGCTAAATGGTAAGTTTTATCAGGTTAGACTACTTTTGTAATTAGACCATACAAAAATTGTAGATCAGATAATTATCTATAAAATGCCCGAATACTTTTTTCCTAACAGTTACCGTTTTAGAGATATAATTGAGAAATGCGACCTGTAGAGGGAACAGCCGAACAGACACACAAAAGCATTTTTATCCACGCTAAAACGGAGATGCTTCTCTCGCGTTTCGCGCTCTCTTGGTCAATTCAATAATGTAAGTCTTAATATGTTAGATAATTCTAGAATTCCCGTGGAGTATCGGGCTAGAATGTCACCCCTCCCCCCCTCTCTCTCTCTACCCGTGGGTGTCGTAAGAGCTATTCGCTAGTCGGTAATGCTAAGATTACGACGGAAGAATTTGAAATACCAGCGGAATTCGAACTGGCGACCATCTAAATTTCATCACCTTCTGTTTGGTAGGTAAGTAGTTACCTACCAATACTCAATTTAATGAAAAAAAAAGGTCTTTTTTATGTTATTGTGACGGAACAAGCTCGAGGCCCACCTGATGTTAAGTGGACTAACCTCAGCCTATAACAAATGCATTTCGGTTCAAGTCACGAATTGCACTGCGCCCGTCACCTCTGAGACATAGTTATTAAGTCTCATGTACTGTAATTTCACTGGCTCTCAAGGACTGCTATGATATGCCTGCTGATATGCCTGCACCCAGATGACTTTATTATTGCCGAAACACAATTGTTGCCGATGGCACAACCAATTGCGGTCTTTACCGTGGCTGGTATATATGTTCTTGGAAAGTGATACGATCGATCCTGTGCGTAACTATGCAGTGAAAAATGTTTATTCTTAAAACAGATCAGACTTCAAGACCTCAAAAATGTCCATAGTGGCTCCGTGAGCTGAAGACTGCGACTGGTTTTTTTAACTTTTTCAAACCCCATATCTCCGCCCCGTCTTGAAAATTTATAATTACCGAACCTGCTCAAAAAATTCACAAAAACGGTTGAGAAATGGGATCTGTAGAAGAAACCAGCCATTCGACCTGGACAGTCATTGGAAAGCATTTTTGTCCAAGCTGAAACGAAACGCTTCACGCTCGCTTGTCAATATCTTGCGGAAGGCGGAACATAATATAAATTCCGCTGATATTGTTTGGATCATCATGGTATCGACAGCAAATTTCAACATCTTCCCGTTGGTGAAGAACCACGTGGTCTCAAAGCTTCACTTTTTCCCATTGTAGCAATACTATTACGTGCTCGTGGTCTTTTGGACCACGAGCACGTAAGCAATGAAAATTGCTTTAAATATCTGTTCATTATACAGGGTTATTGATAAATGCTAACAATCTCTTAGGGTTGACTTCTGCTAGTCCTAACAAATATTTTGAGCTTGTCTTTTTTGTGTTTGTTTATGTGTATTTGACGGAATAAGCACGAGAACCACCTGATGTTAAAAGTCTCTTGTACCTGCAATTGAATTATTTTTATTACAAAACTCTAAAGGGAGCGCGGTGCGGTCCAGTGTTGACTGCGGGCGCTCTTGGCTCGGAGAGACTCAAAACTTAAAACAATAAGTTTTTCCAGTACTGTTTGACACTTTTAAGTTTCGTAGTAAAAGACAATGCCTACTCCGAGCGATTTGTATTGTTTTTGTTTTGTATTGTATTGACGTGTTATGACTTCTGTCAACCCTAAGAGGTTGTTAGCATTTTACCAATAGCCCTGTATAAGAATGTGGTTTCTTTCATTGTCCAAATCATAGGACAAATTAATAGACCGCAAGATAAGGCCAGAAAACTACGTAAACTACATTTAAACACATTTAATAACCTTTATAAAATGTATCTTGGCTATCAAAGGTGATTGATATCTTTTTAACATTGGCACATACACCTACCTATCTATTTTAGGCAGGGAGATCCAAGAGTGGTTTTCAGTCGGTATTTGAAAGCCACTTACGTTTAATATGTGATAGACGGAGGTATTTCAATTAAATCACACGCTCTTTAATCAAAGACATCCCAAGTCTCGGTTCCTTGAAGCATAAAGAGGGAGTGGCGTCCGTTATTGGATCGAAATGTAACATCTTGTGTGTTTTACTGAATAGACTACCTTCTTAGTAGTACTTAGTGGCGTAAGGCATCGCCTTGCTATCTTGGGGTGTCGCGATCGATTCACGGACTAAACAGATGCTGGTTTTTTCTGTTGTTTGTAAATAGAAGTAATACATTTATTATTACTGTATGATTATTTCTTGTGATATTATTATTTATTTTGTACTTTTATAAGCATTGTAATAGATAGACCTTCCATATCAAACTATAATAATGCTTTTGTAACGGGTTGTCTGGAAGAGATCGCTCTCAGCGATAAGACCGCCCATTGTCACACCTACTTTACTAATTATGTTTTTATGGTTTCTACATTTCTACATATATATGGTTAGAAACACCATCGCGTGTTAATTGAAAATGAATTCCACAAATTTTTAGTAGAACTAAATTGTAAATTAGTTTAAGTTTCCCTTAGCACACGATCTAGTTGTACAAAACTCTAAAAGTGATTTTCTCTTAGGACGTAACAGTGCGTGTAATCATAGGTAGAAATATAGAAGGGTAGCGCCATCATTGCGAGAGTTAAGTGTTTGAAAAACCACTTCTTTCCATCAGATGTTGTATAATAGTCTACTTAGATGATGACCGCGCACCGTCCCCTATGACGGTTAAAGTAGTATATTTAGAGTTCAAAATTTCGGTTCAGCCCTGTGATCCTCGATGGCCCAGTGGTTAAGGCGGTATCCCTTCGTAAATTGGATATATACGTACCGTTACTTTTCGTGGTCGAGAATAAGTAGGTGAAAGGTAAGTATGCTATAAAGCAATCCAAAATCTATGGAAGCATCTTGGTAGGATAGGACTATACGTAAATAACGATTCAAAAAAAAACCGGCCAAGTGCGAGTGGGACTCGCGCACGAAGGGTTCCGTACCTAATCAAAGCAAAGTAATCTGTAACCTAATCTTGCAAGTTACAGACACTTTTTGCAGTGTCCGATTGAGCTGGGTAGGTACGGCGAAAACCTCTTTTATTGTATTGAAGTCCCTTTTAATTATTTATTTTATTTTAATGAATTATATTTAAAGAAAACAAAAAAAAAATATTCTGTGAATAGTTAAAGCGTCTACCTATCATCGTTATTAATATCGAGCAGAAAAAGGTAAAAAAAATCAAGTTTGTTGTATGGGACCCCCCTTAAATATTTATTTTATTTTATTAGTAGTATTTAAATAGTATTTGTTGTTATAGCGGCAATAGAAATACATCATTTGTAAAAATTTAAACTGTCTAGCTATCACCGTTCTTGAGATACAGCCCGGTGACGGACGGACGGACGGACAGCGAAGTCTCAGTAATAGGGTCCCGTTTTTACCCTTTGGGTACGGAACCCTAAAAAAATACTGGATGGAAAGGATGTATAAAAAAAATCAAGTTTGCCCCATCGGTACCTGTGACAAGACTGATAAGTGCATCAGTAGGAATAGTTATTCCTTCTGATGGGACTACATTTAAAACGATGGAGTTTTTAGGTAGTTACACCTAGCCCTACTAACTAGTAGGGCCCACTAACTGCCCAAAAACTAAACCTTTTCGTCATGTAATATAGACAGTGTTTTTTGGAATTACTCTACGAAGAAATAATAAGTCTTATTCGTCGGAATTACTACTATGTGCGGGCAAACCAAAGACGTTTTGCATCGGCGATAATGATAACTCGGATAAGTGGTCCTGACGATGCCAACAGACTGCGCTCTACAAGCTTATTTTACCTTTGCGTTTATCATAAATGATCCTTATTACGTTGAAATATGGCACCAACCACACGCATAACAAGAACCGGTCCGAGGGAGATAGTCATAACTGTCTTTTTTGTCTCGTTCTATCATTGTACTTGAGCTTACTATTAATAATTTATATATAAAAATAAAAATAGAATTGTATGCGAATTTTATACTTATACAAACAATACTACGCGAAATGCTAATTTTTCGTTGCTTTGATAAATTGATCCACTAGGACATGGTATTTCTATAAGAAACCAGATGATACATACAGACAATAAGAAACTTATTTTAAAAATCGGTACAGAAATATTCGATAAAAAGGGACAAACTCATAATTTGGGATGAAATTATTTTTGTTTAGATTTGCCATAAAACATCTTTCGAATGTCAATAATAACTCTTAATGGTAAAGATCTGACAGCTTTCAAAAAAACATGATGTTATTTCGGTTTTGTGTCCAATAAACTGAAAACAAGAAAAACGTCAAGAAGCGTTTAAAAGTCATCTAAAGAAGAAGAAGAAGAAACTGAAAAAAAACTTAACCCATTGGCATCAGCGATACTGATAACAATAGAATTTCATTCATAACTATAGGACGTAGTGGTCCTGATGATGCAAACTTATTCCATATGCAGTAAAGACAATGATAATAATTTAATATAAGGTTGAACTGGCCGGTCACTTCTCCATACAAACGTCGTAGGGTGGTCACTCCTTCATTTAAGATTTTAGGTCCAGAATTAGGTATGATATCGATTGAACTTGTCATTATCTAGGTTTGTACGTAAAGAAATTTGAAAAAGAGAATTTAGTTAAATGATATGAACTTTGAAAACTTTATATGAAAATGTTTCGAGCCTCATAATTCTCAAGGTAATAATTTTATAGTTCTGTTTCTGTTTTTTTATTGTTTTGTTATTTAATGTGATGCACATTCGTGATGTAGGTCGGGAGTGCCGTCTGAAAACCAGCGCTTTGGTTCAGTTTTTAACCTGGCACATGCTGAGACGGGACTCGTTCCTAGCATCGCGCAACATTGCAATTGCTGTATAATTACCTATGTATTTAATTGTGCTTCAGTAGAAGCTATTGTAGTGTTGGGTAATGCTGGAATAACCTTCATTTCATTTCATTTCAATCTTATTAAAAAAATGCTACGATACAAGCCTAGATCTATAAGATCTATGCTTAATTCTGGACCTAAAATCTCAAATAAAGGAGTGAGCAGCCTACGACGTTTGTATGGAGAACTGACCGGCCAGTTCATCCTTAATTCAAAATTCCCGAAATCGGGTGTGTGTTATGCTAACAAGTTAAAATATAAACAGGATTATTGCTAGTTAGGCCTTGTGGACCAATTTATTTCTATAAATATGATGAAAAAAAAACAAGTTTATGTTTCTTTTTATTCAGTTTAACGTCGTCTTCACGAGTCCGACACGAACTTAGCCTGTTTTTATATTTGTTGTTGAACAAAATACTAGAAACTACATAACAAACTTTTATCAAATTTGACACGTGTGTGTTTCAACAATTTTTATGGTATTATGACTGATCAAGTACGAGGCCCATCTGATGTTATGCGATAGCTTCTATCTATAACAGATGCATTTCATCACAAGTATGAACTGTACTGCGCTCGTCACCCTGAGACATACAGTTGTTAAGTCTCATTTTACTGGCTCTTAAGGACTGCTGCCGAAACACACTGTTACACTGTTAGGTGCTTGGCGACAGATTTTCTATTTGAGGATGGTAACTAGCAAGGCGAGCATTCGCAAAATGCCCTTGTCCATGCGGTGAAGCTCAAGCCGGGCGGTTGGAATCGAACCATGGACCTGCGGCATGGCAGTCCATAGCCATTACCGCTCGGCTATCATTGCTTCAACATTTGAATTTATTCCCTTAAATGTGACCTACTTTTAAAGATTTGCATATAATTTGATAGATGATAATATAAATACATATTTATGCCTATATACAGGGTTATTGAAATAATGATAACAACCTCTTAGGTCCGGTATATTATATATCCTTATACCGTCAAATAAAGGATAACAAACAAAAAAAAAACTAACCAAAAATAATTTCGTCTCAAAATATTACTAGCAGAAGTGAACCCCAGGAGATTTTTAGCATTTTTGCAATAACCCTATATAGGATTAGTATAAATATTATTATTATTAATCTTATTTAATAATACTTACTGTATATTTGATTTGTGTATGATGGACTTGTACATCTCCTTACTGAAAATATATTATGCATTCAATCCTTGGTCCGTTTCTAAGTATAAATTAAATAAAAGACAAGATTCCCCAACATTGGCAAAGTCTGAGAGCGTACTCAAGCAGGCCCTTGAGGAAACTCAACAACGAAATGAGCAGACTACTTAAACGTAACAAACCACTTGAAAGTATTTCCAGAATGTTATTTCTATTTTCTTTTGTAAACGAAGCTTTATATTGCTTACGGGACACAGATACGTTAAACATGAAAATAATATTTGTAGTTTTTTTTAGAATTTATCCTACATCACGTGAGCTTTACAACTTTGTAGGGTGATGGATGTAATGCAATTCGTCACTTGTGGCACAAATGCAAAGTCAAAATCATCATATTCAATTTAGGCGTCTACGATGCTCTTCTGAAGGTCCATTACAAATTTTGGTATTGAAATATTCTATAAATTGTACTGCCACGTTCAGCAAAAAAAATGGTATAGCAGTGGCTCTACCCCAAACTTTTGAACCATGCGGTCTACATTATAATTTAAAATAACTCCACGGGCAACCAGCAATGGATATAAAATACCAAAACTGTTTGTTAATAGTTCTATACAATATTAGGTAACGAAGTTAACTACAAAGTTTTCATAGCAATTAAATATGTACATGTATCTTCATATATCTTCATGTATCTTATAATTTGTTTAGTTCACTTTTGAACATATTGTACAGTATCCTTGGCTAGATTTTTGGTCCTGCACAGTTTTACACAAGCTAATCATGCTGTACAGTGTATGAACTAACTGCAATACGCAAGCAGGAAGTCAAATGCTCGTCTGACTGATGTGTCGTTTATATTGCATTCATAGTTGCAAATATTAATTCTCAGAGATCTCAAATCCTAGGATCTATAAAATACCGTCAAATATAATAGTGTAAGTTTTCGGAAGCATAGCATAAACATTTTTGATGTATCAGTTTCATGTCTGTATTTTCAAATGCTCTTGCTTTCAATAGGATATCTCACCTAATTTACACCAATTTATTTCTTGACCAAAACAGATTCAGCAGCGAAGAATTCACCTATTTTAATAGATAACATTTTAATATTCATGCCTTCGCATGAACATTTGTAAATTGCACGCAAATTGTTCTTGGTTGTAATTGAGTTAACATTTGCGATTAATTGTTACTTTTCATTGCAATAATTCGATTGGCCGCTTCTCACGGGCTACCGAAAATGCCTCCGCGGTCTACCAGTCGACCGCGGTCGACGTTTTGCCCACCCATGCTATACAATACGAGAAGAACGGGCAAGAAACTCGGGGAAATACTTTTAAACGTCTTGTAACAAAATTTTACAATATAACAATTCTTTTAACAACAATATGTTACTGTTTATGAGATCTATTGCTATCCTTTCCTTCGATTGCTCAGGGAGCTGACTAGTCCTAATTTTTCTCTTGTTAGGTAGGTACTGTGTTCAGGGTTACCATTACAGTCAATACAAGCCAACCACTTACCTTGAAACTATTGAGCAGCTCGCAGGGTTCCGTCCATGTGTGTACTGTATCGGTTATTGCACAAACCTAAACACCCGGGTGAAGGCACTCACAATCACTTTAATAAATATAACTTTTACCAGCAGAATTCACCAATACTAGCACCAAGCTACGTCCGAAAAGCACTGACTGTCATACACGTATATTTTTAACCATCGTGTTTTTGTCCCAAAACTACCCTCTTCTTTGCCGCTCGTTGGAATCTCAGCTTGTGACTGACTGCATATTAAATATAATAATAACGCCTGAACAGTTACATACTTGCTCTGTTATAGGTAATTGACCACATAGTACCAGACGTCTTATTGTCTACCTATAATGGTATTTAAAAATCTTCGAAATGAAGACCTACTAAGAACTCTAGATAGTCTTGCCATGTTTGCAATGAAGCCACTTTTTTGGGCATGTGTGCTGAATGTAGCCATACAAAAAATTGATTGCATAATAAATATTAGTGGTCAAAATACGTACCTACAAAGTAACAATAAATAAATTATTGACATCAATGCGCAAAACATAGCGCCCTCGGAATAAGAGTGTTATCAAATGAAATGGCACTATTTGTTGTTTAAATTAGATATCTGTTTTTATAGGTTGGTATACTTTTATATATATTCTGAAGAGTTTTACTATATTTATTACGAAACAAAGTTATTATTCTCACAAACTCATGAAAATGTGTGCTGATTGATAGTTTTCTTAATACGAGTATAGATCAAACATAACAACAACAACAACTCTGCTTTTCCGAATACCTCTACCCATTACCCATTTACAAATTGCTAATTTCCCACTTATTACCTCTTTTACTTTATCAAAAAGTATATTAACCTTTATGACGACCTCAAAGGAGGTTGTAATCCTACTTCTTTGACCAACGATTGACAGTTTTTTTTAATAAAAAACAGAATTCAAAATCAGAACTCAAAATCGCCATAGAAACAAAAATAACAAGAGAAAACGTCGTCGCAGGGAAAAGACGTCTGACGTTTCTTTTTTGTTAAAAAATAATTGAATATTGCGGAAAAAAACAATGTTTTCCGATGAGGAAACCAAAGAGGGAGTCAGCTTCATGAGACCTGGAGATGACATTATAAGGTGACTGATCTTCGCTTATTTGAAAAGAAATGAACGCTTGTAGCATGGCCACGTAGATTTTGTTTGTTCGTGTTTTGTTGTAAACAAAAGTGTGTTGAAATTTGTTTCAGCATTAGGGAAGTGTGTTTGCCTGAGATATTTGTCAAAAAGGAATTGGGACTTAACTACCAGCCGAGTACGAGTAGCACTGACGTGAGTTACCTCTAATATAAACATAAATTGGTGGCCAGTAGGTACCTACTTAATTACCTACTATTATTATTTAAATAAGTAAGTATACAAGCTCCCGCCTCTATATACATTAGTGGATATAAATCGCGCTCTTTCGGGAACTATTCGCACTAAACCATATATTTTAAATTGTTTAAAATATGCAGTACCTATAAATTATAGTTTATGGACCCAGCCTTTTTTTCTTGTTACTTATTGGATTCGCACGGTTTGTACATTGTCTATTCCTCAAGTAATTTCAACAAGATAGTTTTGTCGAAGTCATATTTATGATATAAGCAGGTATAATAGTGTAATATTTATACTATTAAGTATACCATGTTACCATGTTTTTATAAAGAGGTAGATATTGTTTAACCTATATTTTACTATTTGTCTTCATTTCCGAATATTCACTGATTGTTTTATTTTACGTATGACTTTTTTTTTATAAAAATGGCAAATTCTAATTTTATGTAGGTACCGAACGTAAGTTAAAAGTAGAAAATTTTTAATGTTAGATTGCGCATGCTTGTATTCGCGTGTTACTATGCAGTAAAAGCGCGTAAAACGGTAGGAAGCCTAAAGGCGGATCTCCTGCCAATTTTTTTATTAATATAAAAACATTTTTATTTATTTACTATTATTATTAGAACAGTTTCATAACCAATTACACTAATTACAAATTGTTATTATATTGGTTGTACTAAATACAATAAAACATTGAAAAAGTAAGCTTGTCGTAAAATATAAAATTACATAATTCATTAATGTAAAAATCATAAGATATAAATCGAATATCAAATAAAATTGTATACACAATGTTCCACTAATTCACAAAATCTCAAGCATTATGTCATCAAAACCTTTACCTTTATAGTACCACCAACTTAACTGTGCAGTTCGCGAGGGCGCTGCTGGTCAAGGAAATCAACTACAAACTGTCACAATTCGAAGGAATGTTGTAGTTCTTTTTTCTGCCGCCTGAACAGATAAGTTGGTGGAACTGTACATGTCACAGTTTGGTTTCGCATCCAGAACATAACTTTTATCTATGGGTTAAGCAAAATATATATATTTTATAAAAGCATTGACGCATGCTAAGCGAAAACATTAAATTATTTCGGATGGAAAAAGATAACTTCCAGCGGGACTTGAACCCGCAACCGCCAGAATCTGGTGAAATTTGAGTTTGACGTTTGTGCACACGCTGATCTACCTTTTTTCTGTCACTGTTAATTGCAGCTGAAGGTGACGTCATAGATGACATTATATTGCTACCGTAAGTGTACGTGTAAGTTAAGCACGTTATGAACCGAACGTTTGCGGGCAAAAAGTGCAAGTAGTGCATATATTTGCGTGACTTGAACCGCGGGGTAAGTAGTATATACATCAATAGTTGACGCCATTTTAGATTACTTTATTTTACCAGGTTATGGTAATGACCAATTCTGCTATGGCAGCAGGTGCTGGACAGTCGCATCTTCTCCATCCGTTTGAATGCACATCTTTTTGAATTTGGCGACATCTACCCAAACAGCAGAAGACTATTTACTTACACTGAACACCAAATCGATGAAGCTATTTTTAATTATTTTATAAGAGAATTGACGCATGCAAAGCGAAAACATTAAATTATTACGGATGGAAAAAGATAACTTCCAGCGAGACTTGAACCCGCAACTTGCAGAATACCGTCCTGGTGCATTACCAATTATGCTGTGGAAGCGGGCGCGTTCTACGTGATCCAATTAAATGTATAGTCCCACCAACTTATCTGTTCAGGCGGCAAAAGAAAGAACTACAACATTCCTTCAAATTGTGACAGTTTGTAGTTGATTTCCTTGACCAGTAGCGCCCTCGAAAACTGCACAGATAAGTTGGTGGTACTATACACTGCCTGTTACTGTATTATTGAAACAAACATATACATATATATTTTTTACTTTGTGTAAAGGACTGTCACATGCGCGAACGAGATGAAACAAAGTACTTATGTACAAGTTTTTGCTTAATGTTGCAAAACAGGCAGGAGACCGTCTTTCCTACACAAAATACAGCGTCTATTTACTAAACGGAGAGAGAGATATAATTTTGCAGCTTGGTTAATACTAAAATAAGCGTCAAAGACCTCGGAAGTTTCTTTCCAGGGTTATTGTATTTACACCTTAAAAGATAAGGAAGTTTGTAAAATATTGAATTAACTAGGTAATTTGGTTAATCATTCTTTACTATTTCTGTTTTTAAGCTGGATGTATCCCGCTCTCTTTTCCGGGATGGATTTTTCCCTGAAGGTTATGAGCAACAAGCTCGGTTCGCTTGGACGGAAGAGGACGGAAACATTGCTTCTCTCGTTTCTGAGCCAGGATTTGGAACGACGGGGCAGACAACATTTGGAAAGCAAATTGATTCAGCCCTTAAGAGTGAAATGAAGGTAATATAAGTACTTAGAGTTGTAGTTTATCAGCCGGATATTCACTGCTGTACACAGTCTTCCCCAATATGAGGAGGGGGGGGGGGGGGGCATAATCTCCACGCTTGCTAGGTGGCTTGGAGATCGCAGTGTGAGATAAGATATCAGTTCCTCAGAAGGCTCCGCCTCCCTGGCGCTGATAACAATTGCCTCTCACTTGCACACTAACACTACGATGAAAATGCTTGGTTAATAATTGAAATACTGGAATATGCACCATAGATGACAGATATATTCACGGTTTGCACGCGCACTGACATCTCGAAACTGCCGATTTGCTTCTTCTCAATTAACCAAAAATAACCTCAAGAGTAGTGAATAGATTCAGGCGTTACTTTGCAGAAATAAGAAATATTTTAACAAAACATTAAATTAATACTTTAATTAAACAATCACAATCGAGATCGCGCACTCGTAGAGTCAAGACCTCCTGAGGATGCTAAGTGTAGAAGCGACACGCGTCGAAAAATCTTCCGGTTTGGCTGAGTGGCGTTTGTGATGTCACGTCAGCTTAACAGGTAAATTAGGCGGAATTGTCACTAGATATTTTTTATATGTTTTAATAAAAGTGTTTTATTAAAGTATTAACTTAATGTTTTCTTAAAATATTTGTTATTTTTCAAGAGCAATATTACATTTCTAGGCATTGTGTCTAAACAAGATTGTTTTACGTATAAAATTTTGTACACACCCTTCTCATATTGCTATAGTGGTGTAAGTTTAAGACATTATGAACCGAAGGTTTGCGTGCACACAGTGCATATTTGCGTGACTTGAACCGCGGGGTAAGTATATACATTGATAGGTTGCAAGTGAGCGGTATTAATTATCGTACCAGGTTATATACCCTATAATCCCATTACTATTAAAGCCGATTGCTTCACTGTGTTCCGCTTCGAAGGATGATTTTTAGTAACTGTGCATCCACTACACCTTCTTAATTATTTTTTTGTGTTAAGAAAAGATGAGACGGATAATTCTGACATTATATGTAAGCACTAAAGCCGGGTCTCCACCAAATAAAAGTTGGTTACTTTTATCAGCAGCACGTGTTGGAAACAAAAAAGTTCAGGGTATCATTGATTTAAATAGTTTCTCACGTCCAAGGCAAAATCCTATCTATCAGCTTAGCACACAATAAAAATCAAGCACCTACCGCAATAATTCACGTCACCATAAATAAAAATCTCATCGTATGCGGCGATAGGAGAAAAAATAAAAAGAAAGTCATAACTCACGAAAAATCGCGGAACATACATGGGTTGATTCAGATAGCCCTCTAGGTCCTCTACCTCCAAGCTTCAGAATATCACTACTTCTTGGGACACCTTGTATATTGATGTAATCGTATATTGATGACTAAATTATTCTATTGTGTTAGGAAATAACATGTAAGGATATATGTGTTGTTTAAATAATAATAAATAAAATAAATATTACATATATCTTGGTATCCGCTATTAGTTCTCACATAACATAATCGGCCAAGATAACATGCAGCGCATTTATCTCTTCGTCAAAATTTGTAACTATTTATTAGATAGGGAATCTAGGTTTTTTGTTGGTTGGAAATGAAGGCGTATCTACTGTAGGTACATGGACTTATTAACGAATTCTTATGTCAGATAATTGCACAAGGAAACAAATGCTGTAGTCTTACACTGTGGAAGCAATATGAGTATAGATTGAGTTAGGATAATCTGTTGGCGTTAAATATGACTTTATTTTTTAAATTCGTTTTAGCCTTTGACCACTATCTCACCTGATGGTAGGTGATGATTTGGTTGAAGATATTGTTCAGGCTAACCTAGAATTAATGGCTCTCAAGGACAGCTGCCGGAACAGACCGTTAGGTAGTTGGCGATAGATTTCCTACTTGAGGGTGGTAGCTAGCCAGGCGGGTATTCGCAAAATGCCCTACCACAATGCTATAACGACTGCCATCCTAAGACGACAACCGTGACCGACGGCTTAACGTGCCCTCCGAAGCACGGAAGCGCTCAGTAGTAATATCACTAGCGGTCACCCATCCAAGTCATTACCGCGGCGGACGAACAACTAAGCAAACTTCGCTACGAGCGCTTTTTGACTATTGCATATACGAGGAAAAGATACATTGCCTCATGGTAAAACTCAAAATGTAGGTTGAGTATTATATCAAACATCGTAATTTCTCCATTCCCCATGTGGATAGCAAGCGTGTCTAAGGCTCGAGAAGAGGCAGCGAAGACTGCAGCGCAGGGATCATCAGTTTTACTGTCAAACCATGACTGTCTCTATCAAGACAATGCATAGTAATGGTTGAAAGACTTGCATAAGTCGCGCAGCCACAAGCGGCCCATCGCCGTCAAATCTTTCATCCTACACAATATTTTAATGATAGCGACAGAGTAGAAATGGTTTAATAGTAAAACTGCCGGCTGCTGCCACTTCTGGCTGTATACAGACATGCTTTGGTCTGATGTCATTGGTGGCCAGCCTATTTCCATCTACCTACTCTGATATTGTCTTTGTATGATTCATATGACGTTATCTTTGACCTTAAGTGACCGTTTATCTATACCGAATCTATAGACATACTTGGGTAGATTCAATACTTGCAACATTATTCTGTATTATAGGTTTTTTGGCAAACGATAGAAAAATAGCAATATATGTCTTTTTTATACTTAGGAAGCTGATACTTCGAGCGCTGTACAACCGACAAACCGAAACAAGTCATACGGTGACTCTCAGGTCGTCTCTTCTACTTCTTCAGGGAACCCTAATTCAGGTAACACATTTCAAAAGTTATTACCTGTTTTAGATTATTATGTCAAGTCCAGTTTTTCCAGCATCACCATCGAAGCAGTCATAAGCTCAAGCATCCCGAAAGGCGCAATTAATTACGAGAACTTCTATTCCAAAAACGCTAACTGCGGGTGTTCCTTTTGCTGCTCCTGTGCCATTACAGTTGGACATGAACGAGTTTACTCTCGTAAAAAGGAAAAAGACTTGATCTCAACAGACTCAAAATCGACATGGCACCGCTACAGCTACAACTTCTACATTACAAGTAGTATCACCAACAGTGAGAATCTACTTCTCTTGACTCGACATCGCAATGTATGGTAAAGAGCTTCTTCGTTACGTTCTGGAGAGAATGAAGGTCTGGTGTGAGGAGTAAATTAGCTACCGACTTAAAGTCATATGCGCTCCCAGGTCACAGCTGCGCCAGTGAACATATTCTTGACAGAGGCCTTTGGCCATCGGTTTACCGGCCTTTCAGGGAAAGGAGTCAGCAGAGACCACCTGATCATACCATTGTTTTTTAGTGTCTTATATTTTTATGTATGTCGATAATCATCGATGTTAAAAGGCAAAACATCGATGTTCTAATGTGTTGTATAGCATACAAAATTTTCGTGGAGAAGTGCTTTTTATCCACTAGCGCAAAAAGGGTTTTTATATTAGTATCTTTATATAAAAAAGAGAAAAATAGTTTTACCTGCAATATTAGCAAGTTTTGTAATTTTACAATTAACATTAAATCAGAATGTTATAAGGGAAAAGGGACTCGTAATGAGCTGAAAATTCTATAATTCATAAGATTGTAGCCATCATTGCCCATAGTAAAACAATACACCAGTAATCATGTTTCCGAAAATCATACTAACAATTCCGATAAAATGTACAGTATATTGAAAAGTTTTTGGAAGCTATACTGGGAAAACTCATATATAGTAATGTTACAGAAGAAAATCTACTTCCGTAGGTTAATAAGTAAGACATCAACGTTTTTGTTATCTTTTCAGTTTTGGACAAATCGAAGGTCTCACAGGGTGCATCAAAGATTGACAAGTCGGATCCTCGTTCGAAGTTCCACTTCGTCAAGTATGTGAAGAGGCAAGAACGAACTGTCAAACTATGGGAATGTGGTATTTGTAAGTATTTATGCGATTTCTGTTTATTACTGAAAATGCTTTTGTAATGGAACAAATTTAGTACCAACGTTACCAAGTTGTCTAAAATCGAATGCTCAAATTTTACCAACCTCAAGTAGAAAATCTGTCGCCAGCAACTAACAGTGTGTTGCAGCAGCAGTGTCCTCGAGAGCTAGTACTCATTCCAGGTTAGACCTTATCTTCGACCACATCATCACTTAACATATTATAGTGACATTTAGCTTATCTACATTCATTCGTTGATCTAAAAACACAAAGACAAAACGATTACATAAAATGTAGATTTAGCAACCACTTTAGGTGCTTGTTAAGTTATAAAATGACGATTCAGGCATTTTTAGGTTTATTATTTTCCGGTTTATAAAAACGGAAAACATGCTAACAATAACGGCCAATACAAAATTACAAATAACACTGCAAGAGCCAGTACTGCCATTCGTTCAAGGTGTAAATACTTCCACTAAGACACAATAACATATAATATTAGTATCGGTAAGAACTCTAAGTTGGGATGCCATCACGTGTTCTGTCCAACACTCTGCACGTTACAAGACGCTCCGTGGCTCATTCCTTAGCTGATCATGAAGGTGCACCACATTTTGTGGTCCTGTAAAGTAAACTGTAAAGAAAGATCAAAATGTATAAATTAAATCTAAACCATGGGTCGTAGAACACCCGAAAACCGTAGACGGGAGTTTTTTTACCCCAAGTAAAGGCAAGTACCGAGTGTATTTTCATACGAACAAAGAAATATTTAAAGGCTACGCAGGCCTCCAGGCGATCCAAAAAAGATAAAACCTTTTTTCAGGTGGTCGGGAATTCCAGCATCAATACACGCTTATGCGCCATCTCCCGACTCACACAGATGAGAGGAACTTCCACTGCACCGTTTGTGGGAAGAGCTTCAGACAGCTCTCTACTTTAAGCCAGCACAAGGCGATACACTCGGCGGAAAGACCTTACGCTTGTGTGGTATGGAGCCAAATATATATATAGCTTTTTTAAAGACACGAATCATTTAGTAAACTCTTGACTATTAGTGGTAAAGTACGATGTTACTAAAGGCAATGTAGCGCTTAAGTTTTCATCTTATTTTAAAGATCCTGCACGCTTATATTTTATTTTTACTAAAGTTTTAATCACAAGACGTATATTAAACAAAATCCATATGACCACTCGTTGTCACTAATTATTAAAATTTCAGCTTGATCTATTACAGAACTCGTATACAACTTTGGTATAGAAATCTTGTAAACTCTCGCCTTCGGCTTGATCTTACAATATCTATCGCAATATATATCTAATATCGCAGTCTTGATTGATATAATGAACTTTATGCACTCTCTATATTATGATACATACCTACTATTATGATACGCTCACTTTACTACCTATCTCAGAATAGCCTGTTGGTTGTCGTTAAGGTGACAAAGGGAAAACCAATGCACCCAATGAGCAGCATGCCAGCACTCACGTCAATACGAGTGGGATATTGCTACACTTTGTGCGCACGACAGGGCTCCTTTTACCCAAAAGGTTGCGGTTATGCCCAAGGAGGTTCGGTCCATTGGCCGGGCGGTGGACCGAAGTGATGAAATATATTTGATAATGCTCAAACTTGGGTTTCGAACGTGAACGACGTACGAGTATGGTTATTTAAATTATACCAACATTATCATCATCAACAGCCACCGTTGAATAAAATCCATTAGAGAGTATTGCCATAATCCCCACGCTTGACACTTAAAAATTAGCGCGTAAATAAATATGAATGTTAAACTAGCCACAAAGCACTGCGCAATCATTGGTAATGTTTGATAGCAACGTTATATAATAGTTGTTTTTATGAAATACAAACATAATATCTTTCCCCATAGAAGTAGGCAATGATTGTGGTTTTCTTCTTGTTACGATCTTGACATAGCATTTTTGAAGTAGTGATGGCTCAGTGGCATTGGATATGGACTGCCTCGCAGCAGGTCCATGGTTCGAAACAAGCCGCTGGCTTGAGCTTCACCGCATGGGGGAAGGGCATTTTGCGAATGCCCGCCTGGCTAGCAATCACCCTCAAGTAGAAAATCTGTCGCTAAGCAGGGCTAGCCACGCAGCTAGGTGCGTTCCGGCAGCAGTCCTTGAGAGCCAGTAATTCTAGGTTAAGCCTGTTAACACCTTCGACCACATCATCACTTACTATCAGGTGAGATTGGGGCCAAGGCTCACCTATCATCAAAAAAAAACTTGCTTCCTTCTTTCTGATCAAAAGCCTGTTCGTTAACGGTACTCATGACCTAGTCTTTTTCCAGAACGTCTTTAATCTGATCGGAATACGTTCACCGCGGTTTCCCCTTCCAACTGCTGCATTCACTCTTGCCTTGTATACTAGCTATATCAATCTCCTTCCATTTTTTTCTCCATATTTCCAAATAATATTTGTATATTCAAGACTGACACCTCACAGACGTACAGCCTATCTTGTGGCCAAAGATGGTGAGTAGCTCCAATCTAGAACAAGACAATTCTCGTTCTAGATCGAAGCTAGTCTGTACTAACAAAAAAAAGTACTCCATCATCGTCTTCCTACTATTATACCACTAGGTCGATACAATATGGTCTTCTCTAACAACACATGGAGGCAAACACATAGGGGTTAGTAGGCCCGCCTTAGTGGGTGAAGCTGTGTTCAGCCGAGGACAATCTGCATGATACAGTACAGTAGAAACAACACGAAGGTCATACATGTGAAGGGTTTGGCTACAGTTACGTGGTTGGTTTTATGGTTACCTCTTCCTATCAGATAATTAGATCTTGATGGTAAGAAGCCCTGTTATACGCCCAAAGTGAACAACACACCAATTCCATCAAACTGATTGGTGGCATGCTTTCACAAAGGCGAATCATTTATTTTAGTCACCATTTACGACGCCCACTAGGTGGGCATTGAACAGACCTTATATTCCTAATCTGGGATGAACGAGTAATTATTAACCTTTAATCCTTATCCCTTCCTATCAGGAGTGCCGCAAGACCTTTAACCGTGTGTCCACTCTGATCTCCCACCGGAAGACCCACTCGAACGAGAAGCCGTACAAATGTCACATTTGTCCTAAAGGGTTTCACCAAAAAGGTTACTTCTATCTCCTTATCTGCGGGCCTAGCACGGACCGGAGACATGTCCCCGGGGAGAGGATAAAAAATGTTCTCACTTTTGATTATTTTTCTACTCTTAGAACTTTTGCGCGCTGGTGAATATTTATCCATGCTGTATAAATCTTTTCTCTCTATTAGTATCGCTCAACACGAGAGATGAGACGATTGTAATACATAACAATATAAAATAAAACTACCTAGCATTTATCAATATTGTCACTTTTTTTGGCTCATTGACCTTGCCCGCTATATCACTTATTAGTAAGTGGTGAAGGTGTTACACAAGATTTACGTACAGTACAAATTATAATACGCACCTGACATTATACCACGCAATTAGCAATTGCATACGCACGTTCTAGAAACAAGTACAACGTCTCCCTTTCTAATGTCAGACGAAGACTATTTTAAGCACGTTTTGTGTCAATTATTTGAAAAAGAGACATATTTCCACGGAAAATGTCAAAAGGAGATAGTTTTCTTTGCCTCTGTAGATAATTTTGTCTCTCGAATGTGGATAAAACGTGGTATAATTTTTGTATCTCCGGTCCATGCTAAGCCTGTTTTTCCTTGTCTTCTTTTTATCAACAAGCATCAATTCAATCTGTCATTTAGATGTGAATGTCTGTCGTCAACTTAGGCTCTTATATTGCATCTTAAAGTTAAGATAGATAATAAGATGCAGTTTTGACGTCTAATGTATGGAATATCTCTCAAAATTGAATCTGAAGGTCGATCTCAACTTTGAAAAGCATTTACTACTACGAGCCTTACTCATAAAGTATCAAAATATTGTTAGGTACCTATTCAAGTACAATCATTATTCATACGGTGACAACCTTAGACTTCACGCACACATTTACGCGTGTACAAAAACAACATTTGTGTAGTGTCTGTGTAATAGGTAGTTAGAACGCGGCTTTTGTATAGAGAATGAGTCAAGTGTACAGGGTGTGGTATAAGGTAGTACGAAAAAATATGTAAAGAAATGTAACCCTCATACACTTACCGCTTTGGATTTCGGACTCATCAAGTTCACCAATTTTCCAAATTCAGTTGGATCGGTTAATTGATTTGGCGCTTAGAAATGATTGCATTCGGCTGATCGCGTCAAGATAATGTTGTTGCGCCGCACGGTACACTTTTTAAACCACGGTCACAGAATAACCACGGTCACAGAATAACCACGGTTAGGGTTGCGTTCGAACTTGACTTACATTTCTTTTCATATTTATTCGAATATAATATAGCAATATACATACACAAATTGTACACCGCTCACAAAGATATCTTGTTACGGCTTTAATAGTACCTAGCTAGAGTGCGCGGAGCGTTTTCCTTACAAACGTAGGCATTTTCGTCATAGTTTAAATACCAAGTGTTGAAACCCTGTTATATATTGTATGCCTATTGTTGAGCCTATTATATATGCTTCTGGTTTGCCAGTTTTTCATTTTAATATTTATTTTATCCCTAAATGCCAAAATAACTATTCATAACGATATTTCAAAATATTTTTAATGTACTTAATTTTTCGGAAATCTGGCAAACCAGAAGCATAGATATTGGGCTCAAGAATATACATGCAAAGTTTCACCGAGTTTGAACACTTGGTATTTAAAATATGACGAAACTGCGATTGTATGGAAAGAGCAACGAGTTCAACATTTGAAGCCCTCTAAACAATAATATTCGCCGCGCCACAAGTATTCTTGCTGTTCGTCTCGTATCCTTCATACTACATTTTGCTTAATTACTCGATGTCTTGTGCCAGAGAAGTAATGTTGTATCATGAGATATTTTGACTTAATCAGTTTGGCTATATATGTGGTTACTAATAGAGTCATGTGGGTCAAGTGTGCGCATTTAAACTTTGACGCTTCAAAGACTCGAAAATTGTGTGTAGAATGATACAAAACTGTGTTAATTAGTAAGACTGTTTATTTGTTATCAACTTATACACAATAATAGTCTTGTCAGAAGCTTATATTTAAAAAAAACTATAGAAAACAAAGACCGTTCCATACGCGCACACTTACCCCAGTATAGGGGTAAGTGTACGCAACAACAAATAGAGACATATTTTGAGAACATAAACATAATTATTAAAATTTTCATCATAGGTACTTAAAGTAATCAAAATAATATATCTACATCTATTGATAAAATATAACTTGTCCTTTTCAGGAAATCTACGCAATCACCTTTTCACTCATACCAATGAGCGGCCTTATCGCTGCAACATTTGTAATAAAGGTTTCAACCAGCAGTCAAACCTCGTCTGCCATAAAAACAAGGTAAATCGCCATACTCAACTCATAAAAAACATTATTGTTAGATACACTTTGCATAAATTATATATGTATTTTGCGAATGCCTTCCTGGCCCTGCAGGCAGGCCTGGCTCCTGGGTCATTCCGTCATTCCGAACTTTACTTACAAAGCTACAGGTACCTTCATCCGGACGGGATTATTCTACGATGCGTGCCGCGTTAGAGAAGATCAAATCTATGCGTGGCTACGCGATAGAAAGAGAGACGCCTTGTAGGTGCATATAAATATTAGGTAGGTACTCCGGGCTTACCCGTGGAATGTTTATCCCCCATCACTAACTGTAGGTGTCATAAGAGGCGAATAAGAGTAACACATCAGAAGGTGGGCAGCAGCGCTTTCTGAGGAATTGAAGGCCCCAAGGCACCTGCCAAGCCTGGGGATTATGGAACCCCCCCCCCCCCCCCCCCATAATGAGGGAGGCGTTCAGCAGTAGACAATCTGGCTGATACAGTACTCCGTGCTTTGCGAGTTGAAGTGCACGTTATTACTGCTTCGTTTTTTTTTTTTTTTCTGCCTATAACAGACGCATTTCGTCAACGATGAATTGCACTGCGCCCGTCACACTGAGACGTACAGTTGTTAGGTCTCATGTGCCTATAATTTCACTGGGTCTCAAGGACAGCTGCCGGAACACACTGTTAGGTGCTTGGCGACAGATTTTCTACTTGAGGGTGGTCGCTAGCCAGGGCATTCGCAAAATGCCCTTCCACCATAGTGGAAGCTAGACTGGCTTATTTAATGGAATGGTTTTGCGAAGTGGTCCTACTGTTCCTTTTTTTTGTGTTTCAGGCCCGAAAAGTGGTATTTGCTAAGACTTTGATTTTTTTAATTTTAAACTGCGATTATATTATAGAATTTGCTAAAATGTAGAATTTTTATTATGTTGAATATAATAATGTTGTATAACTAAAATTACTCAATTTTTATAACGTTGAACACTGTAATGTTGATTTTCAATGTATTGCACAGATACATGTCCTTTTTAACTGATACATACCGCAGAGGTAATATCAGAACACTGCATTGCTCTCATCACTCCGAGACGTTGTTTCTCATTTCTCATGTCTGGTTCACCCAGTAATTTCACTTACTTTGCCCTTCACTCCTAGCCAAAAAAATTTTTGCACAGTACTGCTTCGAGAATAGCTGATACTGGCGATACTCGTAGTATACATATAGTATATATAGTACACCAAGACGCACTTTCGCTGAATAGACCTACCAACAATATTGATTGCCTGTCGACAACTCTCCTTGGGAATGGTGTGGCAATACCTGCTGCATCAGTCAAACATGCAGTTTGTTGACTTTGTAAGGAAGGCTTCTTGTTTGCCTAAAATACAGCAACACGTTACTCACATTGACGTGATTGGTGTCATCTTACTCATTAGTCGCACTCTTTCTCTAAGTCACCTTTCACCACATCTAGTAAGGGACAGCACACAACACAACAGACAGTACATGGAACAGTCCTTATATTGCAAAGCCCTCACAGAAGGGAAATTCAAGTTACACGTGAAAAACATATTGATTAAAAAATCCTACTATACAGTTTCTGATTACATAAACGACAAAAATGCCTGAACAATTCCGCCTCTGCCAAGCTATTGCCTGTCACCTACATAATTTAAACAAATATTGTAATAACTCTATTATATAGTAAGTAATAACACATTGTTAAAAGATGTTTACAAGAATGGCCCCGAGTTTCTTGCCCGTTCTTCTCGCAGTGGCTCTATACAATTTATTTGCTGAACGTGGCAGTACAATGTAGAATATTTCAATACTAAATTTGTAATTGACCTTCATAAGAGCGTCGTAGACGTCTAAATTGAATAAATGATTTTGACTTTGACTTTGAAAGCCGAGAACTGTACTGGTGAAATTATAGTAATATAAACAAGAACTTTCAGGCGCACCCCGAAGATGGCAGCGGTAAGATCCTCCGTAGAAACAGTCTGCCAAACATGAACCATACCACTACGGATACAACATCTGAAAATAGGTATGTAAATGTATTTATCTTCTATCATATCGTTAAATTTTAATGAACCACTTTAAAATTAGTTTATATTGACATGCTTTATAAACACAATGCCGAGCCTGGCTCACTCCGCACTAAGGTACAAAGCTACAGGTACATCGGCGTATCCGCACAGACAAGATTGAAGCAGTGATGGCTTAGTGGCATTGGCTATGGACTGCCGTGCAGCAGGTCCATGGTTCGAATCCCGCCGCGGGCTTGAGCTTCACCGCATGGTGGAAGGGCATTTTGTGAATGCCCGCCTGGCTAGCGACCACCCTCAAGTAGAAAATCGGTCGCCAAGCACCTAACAGTGTGTTCCGGCAGCAGTCCTTGAGAGCCAGAAAAATTACAGGCTAATGAGACCTAACAACTGGACGTCTCAGTGTGACGGGCACAGTGCATTTCGTCGCTGACGAAATGCGTCTGTTATAGGCAGAGGTTAGTCCACTTAACATCAGGTGGGCCTCGGGCTTGTTCCGTCACAATAACATTAAAAAAAAGACAGGATTATTGTACGGTGCGTGCCGCGTCAGAAGAGATCAGAGCTATGCGTGCACATGCGATAGAAAAAGAGACGCCTTGTAGGTAAATATTAGGTCCTTACATATGAAATTGGCGTTTTTCGTACTGGCCACTTTAATCACGAATTTCTCCTCTTTGGTAAGGAATTCCAAATTCAAATTTGTACAGCTATAGACTCATGTATTTGTGCTTCGATGATCGTCATTCATTTGTTTTTTTTCTTCTGTTTTTTTCTGTTTGCGTCACTCATTTTACAAAATGGAAAACCTTAAATATCGCATTATTTACGAGTACGAGTTCCGCCGTGGCACTAGTGCTGCGGAAACAACTCGAAGGGTGAATGATGTGTATGGCGGTCGTGTTGCAAAAGAAAACACAGTTCGTTTTTGGTTCCAACGTTTTCGTTCTGGAAATTTCGACCTGCAGAACAAGCCCCGTGGACGGCCTGAGACTCAAGTTGATAATGAAGAGTTGAAGGCTATTGTGGAAGCGGATCCATCGCAAACCACGTCCGAGTTAGCTGCAGGCTGCAATGTTAGTGATAAAACTGTTTTAATTCACTTGAAGCAAATTGGGAAGATTAAAAAGCTTGAAAGGTGGGTACCTCACGAATTGACTGAAACAAACCGGCAAACGCGCGTCGACTGCTGCGTTACATTACTAAACCGGCACAATAATGAAGGTATTTTAAACCGAATCATTACCTGTGATGAAAAATGGGTTCTTTACGATAATCGGAAGCGCTCAGCGCAATGGTTAGATCCTGGCCAGCCAGCCAAATCCTGCCCCAAGCGAAAATTAACCCCAAAAAAGTTACTTGTAAGCGTTTGGTGGACTAGTGCCGGTATTGTTCATTACAGTTTTTTCAAATCTGGCCAGACTATTACGGCTGATGTCTATTGTCAGGAATTGCAAACCATGATGGAAAAGCTAGCGGCTAAACAACCTAGGCTGGTCAATCGCTCCACGCCACTGCTGCTTCACGACAACGCTAGACCACACACTGCGCTACAGACGGCTACTAAATTAGAAGAGCTTCAATTGGAAAGTCTAAGACATCCTCCGTACTCCCCGGACCTTGCTCCAACAGATTACCATTTTTTTCGAAATTTGGATAACTTCTTGCAAGGGAAAAAATTCAACTCCGATGGGGCAGTCCAAATCGCCTTCAAAGATTTTATTGATTCCCGTCCGACTGGTTTTTTTAGTAAAGGGATCAATGAACTACCTATGAGATGGCAAAAGTGCATAGAAAATAATGGTTCATACTTTGATTAATTAAATATATTATATTAAAAAATATTCGACTTTTTGTTCCTCCCATACAAAACGCCAATTTCATATGTAAGGACCTAATATTAATATTAGCCACTCCGTGCCTTGCGAGCTGAAGTGCACTTTATTTCTTCGTTGCTAGAGTCTCTTATTTATTGGAATCGCTTTGCGAAGTGAACCTTCTAGTCCCTTTTATTCTATGACAATACCAAAACTTAAAACTTGCACCTATCTTAATACCTACGAATTTAGTTTTTCTTCAATATTACTTTATCGTGTATTTATTAAAAGTCTACTAAATAGGTAATTTAATAGAATCAGGCATATTAGAATAACACTTTCTAACAAAATAATGTTATATAACATTTATTTACTAATAAACAGGGTAAATAATAATTTAATATCACCAAGGAGATTTCATAAATTATTTTAATGAATTGCAAAAAGTTTTATTTCATATTTTTACTTCGTCACATAGTAGCTACATACATTATAACGTATACTTCATATTAAGAATGAATTCATAAGTACACAATGTTAACAATATGAGAGGAAAAAAAATTACTACGTAAGATTTTTTTTTCAATTCATCTAATTTTGTTTTTAGAGCACAAGTCGACCAATCCGAAGTAACGTCGTCCGTCGGGCCCAAAACCGCATCTGACGGTCCGTTTCAAATCTGGAACAAAATATCTTCTTCATCATGGGAACTTCCCGGAGGTTCGGTCACGTCCCCCGAGTCTTCTACTGAACCCTGGAACTTGGTCTCTGGGGTGATCGTGGACCCCATAAAGACATATCACATGGAGGTGGCGATTGCAACGAAACAAACTCCATTTGCTTTGCTGAAGCCTGATGACGGAGCGCCAGTGCTTGTAAAGGTTGTTGATACTACTCTACCGGGTGGAAAGCATGTGAGTACATAATACTTTCAAAAAAAATCTACATAAAATATGCTTCGTTTTAAGGTAAAATACGAAGTTACTCACGTAGAAATGCCAGATAAGCCCGAGTAGACCAATTCCGGTGCTCTTTTTCAAGGGGTGTTCGGGACGCTCGCGCTCATACATCTTAATTATAATTGTCACTTTAAAAACGTATAACTTACCAATTGTTAGCTACAACAAAGAGCAGCGACTCACGCTCGAGCCTAGAAAAAGGTGTGCTGACTCAGCTCGAGTCTATATAAAGGCGTGCTGAGCCGCCGGCCGCTCGTAGCCTCATCCGACCCATACTTCAAACCTCCCCGTCGCCGGCCACGGCAGGTATTGGACGACCCGGATGACCCCATCGCAGCCATTACGTTGGTAGCTTTAGCGTTGTCTGCAAGTCGTCTCGAATCCCGATCCCCAGGTGTGCGGTAATCAGAGGTTACACAATCAAACACCGAGCTTGCCGGCGAGCTCGAGGCAAAAATCAAGTCCCGATTAGTTAATAAATAATGTTTCTCGATCGTGCGCTTGTAGAGTCAAGACTTCCTGAGGATGCTTCGTGTAGAAGCGAAATGCGTCAAAAATTTTCCGGTTTGGCTGCGTGGCGTTTGTGACGACACGTCGGCTTAACAGGAAAATTAGGCGGAATTGTCACTAGATTTTTGTATTTTTTAAGTGTTTTATTAAAATATTAATTTGATGTTTTCATAAAATATTTTAAAAATATTTGTTATTATTGTCCCGATTAGTGTCTCTCCAAATAGTCACAGAGTATTATTCAGTAGGGCCCATTCTCAACGGTACAACACTGCAGTTGTACCGGGGCATTTAGTTTCGATTCCCCTTTTGTCTCTCGGCAGCGAGACAAGCCGAACCACAGTGGTGCCCTTGAGCTCGCTGTCACCCCTCCCGCGCTATAGAGGGCCTTCCCTCGCCCAAAGCCCGGTGGAGCTGGACGTCCGTATAGCGGTAGCCAGCATCTATGTCCTCCCTAAAAAAAAACTGGCCGCTCATTCTCGATCATGCGCTCGTAGAGTCAAATGCTTCGTGTAGAAGCGAACGCGTCTTCTAAAATTCTTCCGGTTTGGCTGCGTGGCGTTTGTGACGGCTCGTCTGCTTAACAGGAAAATTAGGCGGAATCGTCACTAGATATATTTTTAAAGTGTTTTATTAAAATATTAATTTGATGTTTTCTTAAAATATTTTAAAAATATTTGTTATTATTATTACATATGGATTTCCGCAACTAACGCCTGAATCTATTCATTATCAAAAACTGCGTTAGTTTATATATTAAAAAATGCTAGCCATCTTGAAAACTTTCCAAAGAACTAGTTACTCCGTTAGTTAATATATTTAGGCGCTAATTTGTGGAAATCCATATTTATAAATAAGCCAAGTTATTATCTTAGGATGGCAGTCGTTATTACATAGCGGTAGGGTATTAATACCCGCCTGGCTGTCACTCGCACACTAGAAAATCTATCGCCAAGCACCTAATGGTGTGTTCCAATAGTTGTACTTCGAGCCAGTAATGCTAGGCCTTCGAAGTACTGTACGATCACTTGACCACATTATTCCTCACAATCACCTAATGAGGCAAGATAGTGTTCAAAGGCTAGCTACATTTTCTTTTGCAGATGTTGGTGCCAGCTACTGCTGAAGATTTGCGCAGCGGTGGTAAAATTGTCCTTAAAAAAGAACAGGATAGTACCCAAGTGAGTTATATTTTATATTATTCTGCAAACATTACGTACGGTTTGGAGGACGAAAAATGGAACCGCCTTCAACACTGAAAGCATGGATTAACTTGTTGAAGTCAGACCATGAAAATGTGATCTCAAGTGTTTTGAATCAGCGTGGGGCCGACTTTAAGAGTAGAGTCCACGGAGCGCTTTCCATACAAACGTAGTTTCGTCATATTTTAAAAACCAAGTGTTCGAACTCGGTAAAATTTGCATGCATGTTGCTTAGCAATGTATACTTCTGGTTTGCCAGTTTTTTGATTTATTATTTATTTTATCCCAAAATGCCAAAACTACAATTCCCATACAAAACGATTGAAAGAATTATTTTTGAAATTATTTAATTTTACGGAAATCTGGCAAACCAGAAGCGTAGATATTAGGCTCAATGACATACATGCAAAGTTTCACCGAGTTTGAACACTTGGTATTTAAAATATGACGAAACTACGTTTGTACTGAAAACACTCTGTGAACTCTACTCTTAACAAGCTATTTCATACTTTTCACTTTTAAGTATTAAAAGTTGACCCTTTTTTTGTTAAAAACAAATACCTTTTGCTGTGGATCTTTTTAAATTTGTAGAAAATCTGTCGCCAAGCACCTAACGGTGTGTTCCGGCAGCTGTCTTTGAGAGCCAGTAATTCTAGGTTAGCTTGACCAACATCATCACTTACCATCAGGTGAGATAGTGGTCAAAAGCGGTTATCCTCAGGCATAAAAAGAAATATAAAAAAAAAACACTGACTCATAATCACTATTAATAGTCTACAATAGTTATGGGTCAGTGACATTGGCTATGGACTGCCGCGCAGCAGGTCCATGGTTCGAATCCCACTGCAGACTTGAACTTCACATGCATGCATGGTTGTAGGGCATTTTGTGAATGCCCGCCTGGCTAGCGACCACCCTCAAGTAGAAAAATCTGTCGCCAAGCACATAACGGTGTGTTCTGGCAGCTGTCCTTGACAATAATAGTAGCTTGACATTATTAATTATTCTAGGTTAAGCCTATTAACACCTTCAATCACATCATCATTCGAAGCGCTCGTAGCGAAGTTTACTTAGCTGTTCTTAACCGATCAGCAAAGTTAAGCAACGTCGCCCGCGGTCATGAGTTGGATGGGTGACCGCTAGTGACATTACTACTGAGCGTTTCTGTGCTTCGGAGGGCACGTTAAGCCGTCGGTCCCGGTTGTTGTCTTAGGATGGCAGTCATTATAGCATGGTGGTAGGGCATTTTGCGAATGCCCGCCTGGCTAGCTACCACCCTCAAGTAGAAAATCTGTCGCCAAGCTCCTAACGGTGTGTTCCGGCAGCTGTCCTTGAGAGCCAGTACTTCTAGGTTAGCCTGAACAACATCTTCGACCACATCATCACTTACCATAAGGTGAGATAGTGGTCAAAAGCTAACCTATCAGGCATTTAAAAAAAACAAGCTATTTCATACTTTTCACTTTTCAGTATTAAGGGCGTTTGCATTTTAAGTTAAAAATAAATGCCTTTTGCTTTGGATCTATAATAATTTGTAGAAAATCTGTCGCCAAGCCCCTAACAGTGTGTTCCAGCAGCTGTCCTTGAGAGCCAATAATCCTACGTTAGCTGAACAAATCTTCGACCACACATCTTCATGACACACAAAAATCAAAGGCTTACCTATAAGAAAAAAATAAAGTAAAAAAGTGCTGTATGTGTTTAATATAAATATGTATTTATATAATTTTTTCCATCCCAAAAGAATGACGACGAAGACCAAGACGTGGACGTGGAAGGCACCGTTCAAATTAGAGTGCCAGTGGTAGCCACCGTGGTCCCGAAGATCAAACCTGGCGGGAGACTGCATCTGGCTGTGGAAGAACCTCATCGTGATTATCATACCGCCTTATCTGCAGACTGTATGTTGCTTGTGACAGTTTCTTTACAGTCTTTTTACACAACTTCAAAAAATGGAGGACGCACTTCATTCGTCTGTATTTTTTTTTTATGTTTGTAACCACAGAACTATTGATGATTCTTTTTGATGATGATTTTTTATTTGAAAGCTGAAGCTTGTCGTGTGGCTCCATTTAAATTACATCATACTGAAAAATATTTTCTTATCTTGATGATATAGTCATGAGAGTGAATGACCATCGATCCCATAAGTAGCTAAGGGTGATTAAAAGAAAGTTTTTTTTTACCAAAAGAGGAACCGACTTTAACACTCAAATGTGTGAAATAACTTGTTGAAGTCGGAACCATTTTTTGGTATTTTTTTTCCACCATTTGTAATGGCAATAGACCCCTGTTCAAAGATAAACCTTTAGTAAAAAATTCCATCAATCTGTGACTGAAACTAATTTTGATTACTGCACCACACTGTCTACTGGCCAAGCTAGAAATACACCCCAACGTCTTCTTTTCAAACTTTTAGAAGCGGTGAAGATTAAAACAATGTGCAGTAGCGCCTTCTGCAGAATTGTCGTATTGCAGTGCGATCCTCAGACAAACGGTGATGGCTCAGTGGCATTGGCTAGGGACTGCAACGCAGCAGGTCCATGGTTCAAATCCCACCGCCGGCTTAAGCTTCACCGCATGGTGGAAGGACACTTTTTGAATGCCCGCCTGGCTAGCGACCACCCTCAAGTGGAAAATCTGTCGCCAAGCACCTAACGGTGTGTTCCGGCAGCAATCCTTGAGAGCCAGTAATTGTAGGTTAAGCCTGTTAATCGAATGAAATGTTGGTAAAATGTGTAGAGATTGCCAGTAGTATCAGTGATGGCTCCGTGGCATTGGCTATGGACTGCCGCGCAGCAGGTCCATGGTTTGAATCCCGCCGTGAGCTTCAGCATCACCACATGGTGGTTGGGCATAGGGTTGCGAATGCTCACCTGGATAGCGACCACCCTCAGGTAGAAAATCTGTCGCCAAGCACCTAACGATGTGTTCCGGCAGCTGTCCTTGAGAGCCAGTAATTCTAGGTTAAGAACACCTTTGACCACATCATCACTTACCATCAGTTGAGATGTGGTCAAAGCCTATCAGCAATAAAATATTAAAAAAGGTTTTTTTTACCTATTAATTTCAAAATATTTAGCACATAATTAATGAATAGAATAGAATAGAAAAGCGTTTATTCGCAACACACACACACTCAAATATACACAGACCAATTAATACAAACAAGAAATTATAAGACAGTGTGTGTCACAAACCCGGCCTCAGCTCAGCATAATGCCGGATGCTGCGAACAGCAACCGACGCTGGTCTTCCGCTGCGACCGGGAGGTGACCTTCCGCACGCACATTTTGACAGCATGCGCACATACATTTTATATTACATATTACACACATTTTATATTACATTTTACACACATTTTATATTACACATTACATACATTTTATATTACATAAATTTCATATTTCTACACTTTACCAAAGAAAGTATTTATAGCATAAGTTAACAAATTCTTACACTAGTAATATTAATAGTTTACTATTTTATATAAAACTAAACATTAGAGTGCACTGGTGTCCTGAACCAACAGTTCCTCTCTCTTCTGGTGTGCAAAAATGAAAATCTTAATATTATTTTTAAAACTATACAAACAATGCAGGTTCTTAATCGGCGGTGGTATATTATTCCAACATTTCGATGCAGCGTAACGGAAACTTCCTCTGAAAGCTGCCGAGAAATGCCGCTCCGTCTTCAGCTGCATCGAACAAGTTCGGGAACTTTGAGGCCGACGCACAGCCAACCACTTTAACTTGTCGCTGAGATACAACGGCTTTTGGCACTTGATGACTCCGAACAACAGACACGCTAAATGCAGCTTGCGACGGTGCATCATTTTCAACCAGAGATTCTTATTGAGAAATGGTGTCACATGCGACCTCCACGGGATGTCAAAGCAGAATCTGGCACAAGCGTTTTGCACTCGTTGTATCAGCTTTTTAGTTTTGGCGAGGAGTCTCGGCCCGTAAACTGTGTCCATATAATTCAGCTTTGATAAAACTAACGACTCTACCAGCTGAATGCGCATACATTCCTTTAAGTAGGGTCTCATTTTGTACACAACTTTTAACTTATAAAAACAGTTTTTTATACAATTGGCTACGTGATTTTTATAGCGCATTTCGCAGTCCATGAGCAGACCTAGGTTACGCGCTTCATATACCCGCTCTATAGGTTCGCCCAGTAGTGTGACTCCTACCGATGGCATGAGACTAGCGAGTTGATGCTTGCTACCGAAAATGAGGTACTTAGTTTTGATCGGATTAAGCAATAGGCAGTTATTTGTGGACCATGAAGCCACTCTTGCAAGATCGCTATTTAGGTTCACAATAGCATTATCAATGTCACACGGCTTGCATGAGATGTAGACTTGAATGTCGTCCGCATATATATGGACATTACAATTATGAATTTGCGTTATGATGTCGGCAGAGTATAAAATAAAAAGAATTGGGCCCAAAATAGAGCCCTGGGGCACCCCTCTGTTTACTGCTAATTTATTCGATGCCAGCAAACTGCCATCTGATTGCACAATTTTCACATATTGATACCGGTCACTAAGGTAGCTATCAAACCATTGGACAGCTTCAGCATCGAACCCATAGTAACTTAATTTTGACAAAAGTAAATTAATGTCTAGAGAATCGAAAGCCCTGGAAAAATCCAACAAAACTAGGATTGTGCACATTCCCTGGTCTTGAGCACAAAGCACATTATCTGTTACATCTAGTAGAGCAGTTGTTGTACTACGACCCTTTCGAAAGCCTGATTGTACTTCTGGCAAAATGTTGTTCCTTTCGAGAAAGTCGGTTAATTGAATACACACAGATTTTTCTAAAATTTTGGAGAGACATGGCAAAATACTTACAGGTCTGAGGTCCTTTAACTCTACCGGGCTAGAATGCTTCGGTAATGGGTTTACTATGGCCAATTTCCAAACATCAGGAAACAAACTAGTACTAATAGAGGTATTAATCATGGCCTGTATAGAATCTATCGTGAATGGCAATGTTCTTATCAGCATATCTAGACTAATACCATCGCAACCCGTAGCATTCGATTTCAGACCTTTGATAATCCCAATAAGGCGATCCTGATTGACTGGTTCAATATGAAACACCGCCTCGCTGACCCTGTGATGCTCGAAAAAAGTTAACTGTGAAATTACTATATTATTAATGCTTTTCTGCAATTTGGGTTTCATTATACCTTTTGGTTCAATGTTGTCAGTTAAAAATACTTTCGATCAACCTAATTATCCATTGCTTAGCTGCATGGTGCTAAGTAGCGTTTATAAGTAAGAAATATTTAAACATTACATAAACACTGTTAAGCTATCCATTACTTAGCAACTACTTAGCGGATTTTTTATAAGTAAGGGGGTTAGTTTTTAAAATATGACAAAACTGCGTTTGTATGGAAAGCGCTCCTTCTTAAGCTTGCGGCAAGATTCGAATCCTGAAACATCTGCGTGGCAGATACCATACTCACGTAACTGGGGCGACATTGCATCATATCACTTGTCCAAAATGTGTTTGATATATTCCGGCCTAGGAGTGAAACGAATCTTTCACTATTAATAACGGTGCGTTGTTCACAGTACACGAAGTGACCGTAGAACCCTGCTCCTTGAAACCTCTTCGGCATCTCCATCATCATGGTCCACCTTCGACGACGCCCTCAGGATCCCGCTATGGCCAACTGAACAGCAACGAGCCCAAAGATTATGCTGTTCCAGGTAATCAATTCGTCGAAACAAACGTAGACTTATAATTTATAAAATGTATTTTACTCGTTAAAATCGGTATCATAACCTTTTTAGTGTTCCGTACCCAAAGGGTAAAAACGGGACCCTATTACTGAGACTTCGCTGTCCGTCCGTCCGTCCGTCTGTCACCAGGCTGTATCTCAAGAACGGTGATAGCTAGACAATTGAAATTTTCACAGATGATGTATTTCTATAGCCGCTATAACAACAAATACTAAAAATAAAATAAATATTTAAGGGGCTCCCATACAACAAACTTGATTTTTTCGGAGTTGACGAAGGAATACCTGATAAGAAAGCAATGTGAGGAGATTGTGGATATAGGGACATTAGTGGAGAAAGGTATGGTGAGATAGTTTGGACACGTAGAGAGAGGACATAAGAATGTTAACAAATTTTGATATGTCAATGTGGACGGGTACCAGAGTGAAGGAAACAAAGGAAGTTTTCAAGATTGTAACGAATGGAAATTAGACTTACTGTGCGCACAGATTTTTGGATCTAGTTTTTGAAGTTTTTGATCTTTTTCTACAAGATGTTATTATCAGCAATCCTTAGAGTGCAATTCCAGGCTGAGTATACAGGGTTATTGGTAAAATGCTAACAACCTCTTATGGTTGAGTTGTGCTAGTCCTGAGAAACATTTTGAGATGTTTTTTTTTGATTTAAAAGAGAAAAAAAATATTTTTCAATATTATCCTCACCTTTTTTTGTACTAATGCCTCCTCTGAGCCAAGAGCGCCCGCCGCGGCAACACTGGACCGCGCCGTGGTCCCTTTGAATAGAGTTCAGGATATTTACATCGAGCAAAGTAATAAAAATTATGAAAGAATACATTAGAGGCACAAGATACTTTTGACATCAGGTGGTACATGTGCACACACAGTGAAACATTTTGAGGTGATGTCTTATTGTTTTGAAAAGAAACATATTTTTAAATTTTATTTGTAATTTTCTTATGTGAAATTTAATATGTTTTGACTACAATCTCATCTGTTGGTAAGTGATGATGTCGTCGAAGATGCTCAACAGGTGTAGAATAAGGATTTAGCTCTCAAACACAGCTGCTGGAACACATCATTAGGTGATTTCTACTTGAGGGTGGTAGCTAGTCAGTTGAGAAATCGCAATACACCCATATCTATTTATACATTACAGCTCAATATCGTGGCAGAAATCGACCCATGGACAATTGCAAGTGGGCCATCAAATACAGTTCAGACACTACTAGTTCAGTACCTACAATCCAAACCGTACAGACTACTTTATAATATAATACCAAAATCATCTAAATATTTTAAAAACTGCTTAGCCTATTTGTGTAAAGATATTCAATAAATTACTAAATACATTCAAGATCATAATATAACACAAAAAAAACTTATATTATGGTTGCAGAATACACACATTTATGATGTAAGAGACTTCCTGAAATAATTTAATGATATACTAAGAGCCTGTTTCAGAATGTTCGAGTAAGTTCCTACTACCCAGAAAATAAAATAACTGAATGATAAAAATGACAGTTAACATGCAGCGCGTTTCAAGCTTTATCCGATGGATAGGCTACATCGATGCCTGTGAAACGCAAAGATGGTGTTTTATTTATTAAATATGTTCTGAGTTCTGAGTAGTATAACCGGAACTTACTCGAACATTCTGAAACAGGCCCATAGTTTAAATAGTATTCATTTATATGCTACTCTAATACTTGTAAAACATGAGCACTTTATTTTTTATAATGACAACTTTATACCATGTTTTACGCAAATAAGCAATCTTTATATTTACTTGCCATCAAATGCGACACTATATTTGTATGTATTTGTAAACAGGTTCAGGGATATCTTCCAGCTGCGCCCTCCCACCCTCCCTCTCGCCTCCTCTGGACCTAATCCCTATGGACCTATTTGAACCCATGGAATGCATGCCTTTGGGTTAGTAACTTTAGAATAAACTGCACTACACATTACGATGCTTACTCAAAAATATGTTTCTACCAATCATTGACTACGTCGTTGGTGTGTTTATATAAAAGCGCCACTGTGGCTCGAGTTCGTTTTTGATGAATTTGGTCAAGTTTTTGAGTTTTTCTGTAAAATTAATCTTCAGTAGCAGTCTGGAGTCTAGAACTGTGCCTAGTAAATGGCAATAATCTCGATTATTTCGTGGAACCAAGACATTTATGGCCGAGTGTCGGTTTTGGACTGAGTTTACACCTTCAGGGAATACTGTAATGCAACCCGTGAGGTGCCTGTATAGAATTGAAGTTCACTATATATAGAACTGATTTTACATGATTTCGTAAGTGCATTCGGCACTTCCCCCTCCCGGGCTATAGAGGGCCTTCCCTCGCCCAAAACCCGGTGGAGCTGAACGTCCGTATAGCGGGAGTCAGCATCTATGTCCTCCCTAAAAAAAAACATGATTTCGTGTAAAATGCTATTATACTTATATACAGCTCGCAATATGTTTATTTTTGAATAGCGCGTGCTATATCCATCTCTCGCCACGTGGCCAGTAAATAACAACCATTTCTTCAAGTCCAGTATTTTACCGTCCTTCTCATAATGATCTGGCGAATAATAATACCTACAGGCACCAAGAATCAACTGAATTTAAAACTTCGCAACTTTCATTTTCATTTTCACAATTCATACAATAGGTACTCGTATGTATATTGTTTTTGCTACATTGGATATGCCTTAGGGCTTGTTTCAGAATGTTCGAATAAGTTCCGGTTATACTACCCAGAACATATTTAATAAATAAAACACTATCTTTGCCTTCCACATTCATCGATTTAGCCTATCCATCGGTAAAGCTTTTATTTTTATTCTAAATTTTTTATACATGGTTAAAGCTTGAAACGCGCTGCCTGTTAACTGTCATTTTTATCATTCAGTTATTTTATGTTCTGGGTAGTATAACCGGAACTTACTCGAACATTCTGAAACAGGCTCTTAGTCTACAAAAAGTGCGTCGTTTTGAGATGATAACGTTTGTTGCAGTTTCCAAATGAACACTTATCTTAGAGTTTAAAAAGCAAATTTTGTTAATTTAACTACTGTTGTACCAACGATTCGTCCCAAATGCACCGACGGAAACACTTTTTGACTATAATTGTCATTTACCAAAAATAACGCGCGCTAGTAATTTGATTTGATTTATGAAAACATTATGTTGCAGTCTTCCATGCAAACAAACCGATGAATACTATGCGACATAAAAGACTAGGTTTTAATACATTCTACTGCGAATTCTTTATGTGAAAAAAAAATGTGTCCTTATTAAAGTTGCCTTGCAGGTCCTCAAATAACGGCCGTCGATACCATTGACCAGCCCCCACCTTCGGACGACTCTGATATTTTCATTGGAGAATTTGAGGTAAGATTGCTTGATATTTCGCTGTATATAATGGCTGATCTATATCCCTCTGTTAGACGTTGTAGACTATGCGCCTTCGCTCGCCACATGACAATATAAAATTATTACAAATAGTAACAAAAATAGATAACCATGTAAACAAATAGTTGTTGGTGTAAAATCGTAGGTATTTTGAAATATAATATTTTATTCTGCTACCTACCTGGTCTTCGGTAAATAAAATCACTACCAGCGCGTCTGTCAAGCTGCGATTGGTACGTCAGTCGCATCAAATACCTCCGGCACTCTACGATCCCAACCGACAGCAGTAAATAACAACAAATCTAAGTCCTCCTTAAAAAAAAAACTATCACTACTTCACGCGAACCGTATTAGCTACAGACGGTGTTGATGTTACACACTGATATCAAAATACTGTGCACTTCATTATATTTGCAGTGGCACCCGGATTAAAGTTCTCTAGCTTAGTACACGAATAGACTGCATGGCAACATTACCTTGATTTCTAGTCCAGCATTTGCATTTCTTTCGTTCAGTTCTTAAATATATACAAGGTTATTGGTAAAAAAAAAACAAAAATATGTTTCTTAGGACAAGCAGAATTCAATCTTAAGATGGTTAGTGGTAGTAACCATCTTAAGATTGAATTCAATCTTAAGATGGTTAGTTTGTAATGTTTCTTAGGACAAGCAGAATTCAATCTTAAGATGGTTAGTGGTAGTAACCATCTTAAGATTGAATTCTGCTTGTCCTAAGAAACATTTTTTTGTTGAAAAATTAATAAAAATTTGTTTGTTTATGTGTATAAGACGGAATAAGCATGAGAACCACCTGTTAAAAGTCTGTTGTGCCTGTAATTTAATATAACTTAGCTCGATGTAAATATTCAAAACTCTTTTGAAGCGCGGCGCGGTCCAGTGTTGCCGCGGCGGGCGCTCTATCTCGTTCAGTATATACAGTTTTCCCGTAGGGATAGAATATCATATGCATCGTGGTAGGGTATTTTGTGAATGCCCGCCTGGCTAGCTACTACCCTGTCCTTGAGAGCCAGTAATTCTAGGTTAAGCCTGTTTAACACCTTCGACCACATCGTCACTTACCATCAGGTGAGATTGGGTTAAAGGCTTACCTATAAGCAATAAAAAAGAAAAAAAAATGTGCATTATGAACCTTGAAGACGTCTTGCTAAAACAATTTGACTCCTTGTCTCAGTTTTAAATAATTCAATGAGTGTTTGTAATATTAAAGTTTTATTTTTTGATTACAGGAAAGTATCCAGCTGTCGGATTCAGAGTAAACGTTATATATTATACTTAATTTTTTATTTGTTTTTTTTTATGTCTAAAGAATGAGGTTATTTGATTTAGCTATAAGCGCAAAATATTTTAAGTTTACAGTGTGACTGTTATTTTAATAAACGAAGCGAAATACACAAGATGTTTAATTTTAATACCTATACCATATGTTGAAGCCTCGCAATTATTACTTAGGAAAAGCTGGTATCGACATCTTTCGAAGGTAGTTACGTTTTAGATTATTTTTGATACGATAGCTCAATAGAGGGTAGTTATGTGTCATATCGCCTCTCACTGGTTCGCCTGCCAGTCTCAACCGGACCTTTCATCCGAAGTGCACGTAACTCCATCGCGTGTGTATACCTACTCTCAAACCCCAAATTAATAACTTCTGCATCATACCCGACGAAAACAATCTCCCGCCCAGTGAAGTGCTCACATATCTAACGGTGACCATATCCAGGGATTGCACAGCGCTGTGCCATAACATGGACCGGAGCTGAGCTGAGCATGGTGAGTTGGCTTATGCAATTTTCTATCCTTCGCACTGAGCTATCGAAGTTATTTGGTATAATTTGTTAGAATTGCATTCCTGTGGCAAACCCTCAGGAAACCGCTCCCTGGATTGGCTGGGGAGCGTACATTCTTGTTGGTCCGTCGACCCGAATCCTCCTTGTGGTAAGGAACAGCGGCCTTGTCTTATCACCAGGAGTGACATAAATTCACGCGTTCTCGTAAAGTTGTCGATACTAGCATTCATCAAACTACATTCTACGCTTACTTTGTTAAATAGGTAGTTATGTACTTAATGTAAAGCTACTGGTAATGCCAAATAATTAGGTAAAACAATTGATGTTCTACGGTTATTTGTCATAAGCATTCGTATCGCGTCATTTTAATAGGTAATTTGCCCGGATAATGTTTTCGTGTTTATCTATTCGAACCGCACTCGTTTTGCAACTTATTGATTGTCGGAAAATAATCAATCAGCAGATCGCTTAGGATCTTCGCTGTCTTATCATTATTTGCATATTTAATCTCATATTAGCAAATTATATGTACATATCTACATAGAATCGCTTGTTGTAGGAGTTATCATAAAAATCGCCATTGTTATAGAAATTGTAATTTTGTTTCATTCGCGTCATATTGCAATACTTCACGTATATTACGTAATAATTAACCATGATTTGATAGGTTGAGACTCAAATTAATGATATTTTTGGGTTTTATTGATAAATTTGAACCATAATGAACATAAAATAACGCATTAATTTCATGCGGTCGGCTAATGTAATTGTTGATACGGCCGAGTTAAGAGATCCATTACTGCCTTGTGCGTAACTCACCATTTTATGACGTTTGATTTGGTCGTATAGTAATGGCACATTCTTGCAATACAAACTAACACGTAATCTGTTTACGCAGGATAGATTAATTTCGTTATCTTGCTTACATTACTTACCTACATATTTACATACTATTATATTGGTTGAGTATTAAATTACAAAACCTTTTCGCTTGTTGTTGTTGTAAGAGTTTAGTTTTAGTTATTTGATTAACTTAACTTACTAATCTATTTCGGTAACCTAACAAAATAAACATTTATTTCGATTCAGTTAACGAGGTAACAATTGAAGTTGCTTTATGCTATTTATAGAACTGCCAACTTAGCAGCTAGCCTTATTGCACATTTTATGTTGCTATTATATGCATATTTCTCATATTAAATACAGTCCATTCATATTGCATCCCATATTGATATAATTAAGTATTTTAAAGCTCATAGCTCTTTGCAAATACTGGTTGTAAAATAAATTTATTTTGATATATTTATACAAAGGTACCTACATAAATATTGTTTTGTTTACAATGTCTAAAGCGGCTGGTAGACGTAGCTTGGATCTTAAGCGCAGTATAGCTATAAGACGAATCGATGAATGCTTATCAGCGGCGCTCGAAGCTAGGGATGATACCTCCCGTCTTCCTATTTTCTTGTCACGGTACAGTCGGCTAGAAAATCATTGTGCTAGTTTCGAAGCACAGCATTTGAAAATTTGTTCAGAAATTTTGGAACCTTCTTCAATGGATGAAGAGGATAGTATTCGTCAGGAGGTTGACAATAAGTATTTTCAAATCGTAGAAATTCACTCAACACTTCCCAAGTAACACAAAACAACATTATAAGAAGCGTACAACAGTATGTACTTATGTGCAAAGCAGTATTTGAGCAGCATATGTAGCCCTATATCAGCCGTATAAAAGTTTATAAGTGTCTTATAAGCGCAATTTGGGCCCCAAATAATACGGCTTTGAGCGTTATTAAATATTATTAGTGCTGCTAACCAGCGCTTATAATGTAATTTAAGACAGACATTAGTAAAGTTTCTAGACAGCATATTCTAATGTAAAAAGCATTTTTTTAGATGTTAATACATCTTTTAAACAGCTTTTTGAATTACAATGCCAAAGTTACGTTTTATTCTAAGGCTGAACGTTTTATTTTCTTTGTTTAAAAGTATTAGAAAAAACTTATGTCCGATTTAATTATTTCGTTAAGTGTATTGCAGTGCATGGTGTTGTGTGCGTTTATCATATGGTAAGTATCAATTTTATTTTGTTTTGAATGCAAATGAGCTGGGGATATTAGTCTTATGTGAAAATATATATATGTTTGTGGTTAATAATTCATGCGCCCTCACAGTAATGCTTTTTTAAATAAAAATAGGGACCAATTTAGAATCGACATATGATACCTTTTGTATTTTTTTAACGATTTGATTAATTTTAACTGATAAAATTATTTCTATCAATACTTTGTTTTTAAAAAAGAACATAAATAGTAGTATTTCATTCATGTGTGTGTTATAATTTTATTTTATAAGTTAGAGAAAACAGAAACCTAATGGCGTCAGATAATATAAATGTTTTTAACGTTCAACTAGTGTATTTTAATGTTGTCAGTCTTATTATAGTTTAAAAAAAAGCTTAAGTCATTCAACCTACATATAAAATATTTAAATGATATCTTTAGCATTATTGCAACACTTTTTAGGCATGTTATAATGTTCATTACCCTTAAACGTCATAAAAATGCATTGCTATAGTGTTAATCAGGGTACAGAAATAATAATTTAGGATCTCTTAAGCATATGATACCGCACTCCAGGGCTTTCATATTTTATGTGTGTCCAGTTAGGTAATTTGACAAGTGTAACAATAAAATCATTATCACAACAAATGGGTTGGGGAATTCTCTGAATCATGTGCCCGAATAGAACGAACGGGATGTGCGACGTCATGATAGGTGGTGGGAGTGAGAAGGATAGTATTAGCGAATTGAGCGGTTGCGCTGCGCAGTCTTGATTTCATTCATTACGGCGTGATCACGATCCCTTACAGGTTTAGTTGTATTGTGTATAGGAAAGGAATAATAAGGTAGACTATATAGTATACTCCTACACACGATATTATTATTGATAATAATAGATATTTTATTGACAATTGAGGTATATTATACAAAAAACTATAAATAAAATTAAAAATTAAGTTTTACGACCAATCAGTTCTTTTTTGCACTTTGGGTTGTTATTTATTTCTAACCACTTGAACTTATTATTTCTGCAATACTTATATTCTATGAATAAAGACATGAGGGCGACAAAAATTCGCTTTTAAAATCAACTTAAATTTAAGAAATAAATATATCAAATCGCTCTTTCTTTGTTTTCAGATAATCCATTCACAACCAAATTCATCCGTTGTAACACAACTTCAGCAGCAGCCAATAGCAGAAAATACTATTTGGCTTTTAGGAGACCCAAATGAAATAGCAGTAAATTCGGAGCTAGTCATTCCACCTCAGCCTCACACAAACTGGATACAATTATAGAAAACCTGATAACACTTCTGCAAAATAATTTTCATTTTCAAATTTTGAATGTACTACGGAACCACTTGATGGAACTTCTTGACTAGTGCTTGGCTCATACACAACTACCGATTGTTATGCATTTTGTGAATCAAGAGTATCATTGTTTGGAACACGTTTTTCATTATTTAACCAGATATAAAGTTTGAATATTCCGTTTTTATCTTTCTCTTTACTCCACCTGTTCTCTTAGTCTTTTTCCACTGTTTATTCATGACAACAAAGTTACATTACGTGCGACATAAATATACCAAAGAGTATACTAACGCACAAATGAAAATAATCATACGACTCGTGATTTTATGGCCAAATTATGACCTATAGTAATAAAATTACATTTTTATTTATCTAAATAGTGCTGAAAGCTTTAAAGTAACAAAAATATAAGAAGATAACAGAGCTAAAGCTTTAGTAAATGTTTGGCTAATGCTTAGCAGTAAATAAGCACAAGAAAAGATCATAAAAATGCGTTTAATCTTAAAAATGTGTTAATATATTTAAGTTCGCTATAAAATATTTCGACAACGTTTATTAAATGTATTAGGTTTTCTTATTTACTCATATAAGGTCTTAACCTTTTTGTTAGAGTAAATGCTGTTCAATGTGCTGTATATTAAAAGTAATTAATGTTTTAGTATGATTATAAGCCAATTAACTTTATTTTTTTGGACCATACAATGGCTTCATGCATTATAAGTTTTACCACATTCTACTCAAAAGCATTTAAACTAAGTCAAAACTGATTTAAAGTGATAGTCTGATTTTAAAACGTAAATCAGTCTTTACTTCAATGAATATACAGATTACGTGTTACTTGGGTTACATCTGCCTGTGGTACGACCGGGCCTGAACCGGAATTAACCAAAACTGACTCATCGGTAAAACTACCTCGCCTCGACCTTCTTAAATTTAATCGTAACATAACAACATGGACTGCGTTCTATGATATGTGTAACACAATGGTGCATCAAAACAGAAGGTTGTCTAATATCGAAAGGTTTTCAATATTGATTTCGCTTCTTTCCGGTGAGCCTCTGCAACTAATAAAAGGTTTCCCGCTCTCAGAAAATAATTATTTAGATGCTTACGCTGCTCTTATTGATCGCTATCAATGCAAACGGAAGTTAGCATTTAGGTATTGGGAAGAGTTGCAGAACGTAACATTAAAGTCAAATTCTTCAAGTGAATTGCGGCGTCTCGTTGACACATTCAAGGAAAACATTGCTGTTTTAAAAAATTTGAAATTGCCCGTTAATGATTGGGATTTTCCGTTATTTTATTTGTTGATAAACAAAATTGATATAGACATGCGTCGTAGATTTGAATTAGAAAACAAAAATAAAGACATTCCCACGTTTGATTCCCTTCTGGAATATCTCAACAAAGCCGGTCAGGCACTGGAGCTGGCGGAGCCTGAACCCACGCGAGCACCGCGCGCTGTCACGGCGGCTACTTCGCGCACTGCGCCGACTGCGCAGCCTCGTTCTAGCGCTTATAACCCGCGTTATCAAGCATCTACTAAGTCTCTTGTGGTCAATTCACAGTCGACGTCGAGTGAATCTTGTATTCTTTGCAAATCGAATCACACTCTATGGAATTGTCCTAAATACTGTCATACGCCACAAGAACGATACAATATCGTTAAAGAAAATCGTTGTTGTATAAATTGCCTTCGGCAAGGTCACGCATTTAAAACTTGCAAATCAAACAATCGTTGTTTGAAATGCTCCAAGCCTCATCACACAACCTTACATTTCGAAAATTCACTTGTCAGTTCGACAAATCTTATCGTTTCTGATACTGCATTGCCAACACCATTGCAGTCTCAATCACCTCAATTATCGCAATCATCGCAACCTCAAAACAGTCAACCGACTGTTACTTTGGTGGCTGGTATGGGGCCAGTCACACACATATCTCTATTGGCTACAGCTTTGGTCGAAGTCATGGACAACTTTGGTATTTATCGTAAAATTCGTGTCGTGATTGACAGTGGTAGTCAATCAAATTTTCTAACAAAGAAATGTGCACACCAACTTGGTCTTTCATTGAAGAAAACAACTACAACCGTTGAAGGCATTGGTCAATCGTCATCAATTGCAACAGATTCTACTACATATCGCATACGGTGCAGAGATGGGTCTCCTGACATTGAAGTCAAGGCCCTTGTCATACCAAAAATTTGTGGCCAAATGCCTACTGACAAGATTGACATCAATCTATGGTCACAACTCAAAACTTTGAATTTGGCTGATTCGGATTTTAACGTGCCTGCGCATATCGATGCACTAGTGGGGGTTGATATCTTTAGTCAAATTTTCCTCGGTGAACGTCGTGACTATGGACCTGACGGTCTCGTGGCGTTCAATACCAAACTCGGTTGGATAGTGATGGGAAAAATATCGTGTGCACAATCTGATATGAAAACATTGTCACTGTTCTGTTCGTTGGACAGTTTAGATTTGCAAGTTCGAAAATTTTGGGAAATCGATGAACTTCCAAAACCTTCGCCCCTCACTGAAGAGGAAATCCTGTGTGAGCGCATATTTGATACGACTCACACCAAGACATTGGATGGAAGGTATGTTGTGCGATTACCTTTCAAGTCTCCGGAACCTGTTTTTGGTGACTCTCGCTCTATGGCTCTTCGTCGTTTATTCGCTTTGGAAAAACGTCTTGCACGTAATTCTCTCCTTCGTGAAAATTATAATAATTTCATGAAGGACTATATCTCGTCTCGGCATATGACTGTAGTCGATCAATCAAGATCGTGCCATGCATATTATATTCCGCACCATTGTGTGCTGAAGCCGAGTAGCACCACGAGTCCTCTGCGTGTGGTTTTTGATGCCACCGCTCAGCCAGCTGATGGAGCCGCGCTGAACGAGCAGCTACTTGTTGGTCCCCGTTTGCAATCGGATATTGTTTCGATTTTACTTCGTTTTCGTATACATTTGGTCGTATTCACTGCTGACATTAGACAGATGTATCGACAAATTTTGATTGCTGAAGAAGACCGTGACTATCAACGCATCTTGTTTAGGTTTTCGCCTGAAGAACCAATTCAAGAATATCATCTTAATACTGTCACATATGGAATGTCATCCTCGAGTTTTCTTGCTCTTCGAACAATCCTGTAGGTGGCACGAGACGAAGGTCATGATTGTCCCCGTGCCGTCGAGATCCTTTCAAATGATGTTTATGTTGATGATGTTGTCACCGGATCGGACTCATTAGATTCAGCTCATGAGTTAATGAACCAGGTCAAGGATATCTTTAGCAAAGGATGCTTTGAACTTAGGAAATGGGCTTCAAATTGTGATTCTCTACTCGAAGGCATTCCAATCGAACATCGTCACGATCAAGCACTATCGTTTGACTCTGACCCTTGTCATTCCCTCAAGGTTCTTGGTTTAGAATGGGATCCTACTAGGGATGGTTTTACCTTTACAGTCACGCCCCTTCATGAACAGTGTACTAAGCGAAACGTCTTGTCAGAACTTGTTCGTATCTTTGATCCACTTGGTTTCGTGACGCCTCTTACCCTGGCGTTCAAATGCATTGTTCAGAAACTCTGGAATATTGGTTTGGATTGGGATGATGCTGCACCCGATCACATTGCAAACACTTGGTCTCATTATCGCTCAGAGTTCAGTTCCTTGGCATCTCTCGTTGTTCCTCGGTTCGTCCCGGGACTGAATTCCCATAAAATTGACATTCATGGCTATTCAGATGCTTCTGAGCTTGGTCTCGCAGCCACAATATACTTTCGATGTGAGCACAGTGATAATCGTGTCACTACTCACCTCATCATGGCGCGATCAAAGGTTGCTCCTCTAAAGAAAATATCGATTCCACGTCTTGAGTTGTGCGCTGCAGAGCTTTTGGCAGATCTAGTCGCACATGTCAAAGAAGTTTTTGCTGGCAAGCTAAACTTTAATGACATATTTTGTTGGTCAGATTCCACGATAACTTTGGCATGGCTAAAATCCCCATCATCTCGTTGGAAGACTTACGTAAGCAATCGAGTAAGTCACATTCAAGACAAAGTTCCACCTCAACATTGGTTTCATATTGGCACTTCGTGGAACCCTGCGGACTGTGCATCTCGTGGGTTGACGGTCTCGGAACTCATTAATCACCCACTGTGGTGGCATGGGCCTCCGTGGTTGATATTAGACCCCAGTCAATGGCCAGTAACTAGTTCCTCAGAACCCGCTGACACAACGGAGGAGCAACGAAGCTCACGTACATCGCTTTTCGTCGCTGCTGACAAATTCGATGATTTCTTGGACAAATATTCTAATTTAAATAAAATTCAGCGTATTGTGGGATATATACTACGTTTTATATACAATTGTCGCAACAGATCTAATCGTAGATCTGGTCATCTCGTGGCATCTGAATTGAAGCAATCATTATTAAACCTTGTTAAAAGGGCGCAAAATGCATCCTTTTCGCAAGAAATTGAGAATTTAAAAAGAGGCTTGTCTTTGCCTAAATATTTACAAAAACTGCATCCATTTCTTGATGAAGCTGGTCATTGCAGGTTGGGCGGTCGCCTGTCTCAGGCAACCCTAGACTATGATTGCAAGCATCCTTTGTTGCTACCTCGTAATCATCGCCTCACTGCACTCATTATTGACCAATGTCATAATGATAACATGCACCCGGGGCTACGTACGCTTAGTTTCTTGCTCGCTCAAAACTTTTGGATACTGGCATCTCGGCGAGCTATCCGTAGTCGCTTGTCAAAATGCATACGCTGTTATCGTACTAACCCGAAGCCTGTTATGCCACGCATGGCAGATCTTCCTAAATATCGAGTTTCGCAAGTCAAGCCGTTTTCAGTAGTTGGAATTGATATGGCTGGCCCCTTCCCCACCCATATCATTCGCTTTCGTGGATCAAGGACATTCAAAACCTACGTTTGCTTGTTCATTTGCTTTGCTACTAAATGTGTCCACATTGAGCTCATTATTGGTCTGACCAGTGAAGCATTTATCGCCGCCCTGAGATGATTTGTTGCTCGACGTGGCCGATGCCAACGTATTCACTGCGATCAAGGTACAAATTTTGTCGGTGCCTCTAATACTTTGTTACCCCTTATGCAACAAGCTGCATCTAATGAAGCAATTGAATTTTCATTTAATCCTGCTGCAGCTTCTCATTTTGGAAGCATTTGGGAAAGCAACATAAAATCGTTTAAGGTCCATTTAGCTCGCGTGATCGGTAATCAAATTCTAACATACGAAGAATTCTTGACCGTAGCAACACAAATTGAGGCCATACTAAACTCTCGTCCTTTATGTGAGATGGGATCTGATCCCAATGATATGTCGGTATTAACCTCCGGACATTTCCTCACTCTCGAACCTTTGACATCGGTTCCAGAAGAAAATACCTTGAACTTAAAACTTTTTTGTTTGGGCCGTTGGCAGTTAGTACACAGGACTTCTGGAAGCGATGGCATATGGAGTATTTGCATACGTTAAATCAACGTTCTAAATGGTTGACTGACTCAGAAGAACCGAAGTTAGGAACTTTGGTGTTAATAAAAGACGAACAAATTAAACCACTTAATTGGTCTCTTGGCCGTATCATTCAATTGCATCGAGCGAAAGACGGTATTTGTCGCGTCGCAACCGTCAAGACACAAACAGGTCAGTTACAAAGACCTCTGGTAAAGCTCTGTCCTTTGCCTATTTATGATTAATTTGTAGTCTTGTTTTAAGTTCACCTTTCGCGGTGGCTCCTTATAGAATATTTTATCTCATAGTTAAGTTATAGCGTCTAGCAAGAAGTAGCCTTACGTAATCATAGTTTTTTAGGTTTTCGTTTAGTAACAATCTGCAAAACAGTTTGCCTATTGTTTATAACAGTTGTTAGTAGTAGTATTTATAGCTTAATTACATATCATCGCGCTTATCTGTTTGCATGTAGTATCGTTTCATGCTGTAGTCCTTACTACTTTTATAAAAATACATCGTATTTTGGTGGGCGGAATGTTGAAGCCTCGCAATTATTACTTAGGAAAAGCTGGTATCGACATCTTTCGAAGGTAGTTACGTTTTAGATTATTTTTGATACGATAGCTCAATAGAGGGTAGTTATGTGTCATATCGCCTCTCACTGGTTCGCCTGCCAGTCTCAACCGGACCTTTCATCCGAAGTGCACGTAACTCCATCGCGTGTGTATACCTACTCTCAAACCCCAAATTAATAACTTCTGCATCATACCCGACGAAAACAATCTCCCGCCCAGTGAAGTGCTCACATATCTAACGGTGACCATATCCAGGGATTGCACAGCGCTGTGCCATAACATGGACCGGAGCTGAGCTGAGCATGGTGAGTTGGCTTATGCAATTTTCTATCCTTCGCACTGAGCTATCGAAGTTATTTGGTATAATTTGTTAGAATTGCATTCCTGTGGCAAACCCTCAGGAAACCGCTCCCTGGATTGGCTGGGGAGCGTACACTATACCTATACTGTCGGTTGCTTAGAAGAAATATGGTCAGGTCGTCTTTTTTGTGTGGCGATAATTTATCTCTCATTGACTGGATCAAATACGCGTTGTCTTTGTAAATGTACATGGAAAATCAAGAATTGTTTGTACAAACACGTTATTTTTTACTACATTGACAAGAAATTGACTATGATTTCTCCTGATACCATGCGGTCGAAGGTGGAGCATGCATGCTCAAAAGGTACCTGTTCACTCTAGGTTTGAAGATTTCCAGGTTCTAATCATCAGGAAATGGGACGCTGGCAAGTTATTCCATTTCTTTGCTGTTCGAATTATAAAAGTTCGTTTCTATGAATCATGTTATTTCCCCTATTTCAACAACTCTATTAACGTTCGTAAAAAGGCAACAAAACTTAATATCATATTCGCAAAAAAGGCAATTTCCTGTCTTCGACGTAAATAATCCGCTATTATGACGACATGATGACGTGCGTTATACCGTTTTGATATCGTTCTTATATCGCATTGTTCTCGGCACGTGAACGGAAATAGGCCCTTTAGCTGCTGGGGTTGCTAGTTAGGGTAGATGAGTTGTAGAAAATCAACGCTAGATGGCTGTTGCAGTATATAGTGCATGTGTGAAAATAATTAAAGTTCTAAATAATCTAAATCTGTCTTACAGATTTTTATCAGATATAAAAATCACCAATATTGTAAAATTTTAACCATTATCTTACCTTATTTGTTATACAGCATGTTTTGTTATACCTACTTATTGCATAATTTCATATGTAAGAAATTAGAAGTAGAGTTTCATTGTCTACCCAAAACGAAAACTGAAAGCTTTCGGATAAGACTCATAATCATAACAAACCAACTGCGATATGTTTGTTTTCAATGCCTGCAAAATAATCCCACTATTAAAGACGTCCTGTGGTCTACGTATTTTGAAAAATAAAACATTTTCCATTCCATTGAAAAAGAGAAAATAATTTTTATATATCACGGAATAGACGTGATTGTAAAAAAAAACAGGAACTTCCTCATGCAAAGTGATTTAGCTACTCCTCAATAGATGGCGCTAGTAGTTACAGTATCAAATGGGTAAGCATTTATTTGATTACTGTTTCTTGACTTATTACAAAGAATATAAGAATGCAAAAGCAAAATAAAGGTACATAAAGTGTGTTTTTCAAATTTATTTTAAACTGAAACATTAGAACTTGCTACATAATTAAAATGGCGATCCGAAACGAAATTTAATGCCGGTTACTCCGGTTTAACAATTTTAAAGTTTTTTTTTTTATGTTATGTTATGTTATTGTGATGGAACAAGCGCGAGGCCCACCTGATGTTAAGCGGTATCCTCTGCCTATAACAGATGCATTTCATCACAAGTGACGAACTGCACTGCGCCCATCACCTTGAGACACACCTGTTAAGTCACATTTTTGCCTGTTATTTCACTGGCTCTCAAGGACTGCTGCCGGAACACACCGTTAGGTGCTTGGCGACAGATTTTCTACTTGAGGGTGGTCGCTAGCCAGGCGGGCATTCGCAAAATGCCCTTCCACCATGCGTAAAGTGATTTAGGTTTAAAAATTTTAAACATTTCCCTATGTCTGTCCTTTTTGGGATAAAGCAGAGTGTCCCATTTGGTGGGTTGTGACCTGGTCCTGGTCAAATAAAATACTGAATCACTTTACGAAATTTGTCCAATCGACAGCAACAAAGCATGAATAAGAAACCCATTTGTAAATGGGTTTCCCATTTTGTAAAGTTGTTAAGTAGGTATGAATGTATTCATACTTAACAACTTTATGATTTAGGGTGATGGACACAGTGCAGTTCGCCACTTGTGAAGAATTGCAGCAGTTATAGGGAGCCTCGTTATTATTACATTTGGATTTCCGCAAAGACTATTGCTTGAATTTATTCAATAGCCTATATATATACGCTTGAATTTATTCAATAGCCTATATATATACGCTTGAATTTATTCAATAGCCTATATATATACGCTTGAATTTATTCAATAGCCTATATATATACGCTTGAATTTATTCAATAGCCTATATATATACGCTTGAATTTATTCAATAGCCTATATATATACGCTTGAATTTATTCAATAGCCTATATATATACGCTTGAATTTATTCAATAGCCTATAAGTTATTGCAGACTCACAGGCAGTCCAAGTGCTCCAGCCCACTACCAGTTTGCAGCGTGCCAAGCATGCTGGCACCATTGCCTGTAGGTAGCGAAAGGCTCACGCTCTGTAACATGGGACCGAAATATCTGGTGAAATCTAGTAATATGTGGGTAATAATTATGAACTTTAGCATCTTCAGAACTTTACAATCTTCATAGATTCATAAATAGACTCTTCGTAGATAGACTCTCTTCATAGATAGAATCTTCATAAATAGACTCGTTGGTGAGATCTTCGTTAAACATCTTTGATATGTAGATTATTAAACGTCATAGGAGTAAGTTGGGACATGGTTTGCATTTTTACAAATACCGATTTTCTATTTAATTGGCAATCACGTTACAATTCGTCTTATAAGAAGGAAGGAAAACTGTAAATATGTTTTGATTATAAAAAATACACACGTGCAGTCGGTAAGCTTATTGTAAATATATTTTCTATACTTATCCTTCCTTGCAGCGTCAGTCATTACATTTAATGACAGATAAGTACGTGTCCACACCACGTGACCGCAGACGAGCGGCAAAAAATCGCCATAACATTAACAAGAAGAATGTCGCAATAAAACGCGAATTACGCTCGTCCAGTTTTTTACCAAAGGAGTGCGCGTGGCCAACACGCGTCTCAAAATATTAAAACTAGTGTTAGATCTGACACGCGGCTTTTCCCACCAATAAATAGTCTTGACAACCCTGTTTGCTGTAGCTTAGATACGTTGGTAAGCTAATAAATTCCGTATGATCACAAACTTAAAGGTTTAAATTGCATGACGCTGTTGTAGTCGATTTTCAAGCAGCGGTCATTCAAATTTTACTCTTGCGTCTATCTTTTTATGGTTGGGTTCGCTGCAGCTATTACGATTATAATATTAGGGTTGCCCTCAATAGTTTAATACCGCCCCCGACGGTTATCGAATAATGCGTCGGCACGTGCTAGAGCTGCGTTTTTTATCGAATTTTTATTTCGCCGTGCGAACAGAAGTGGCGTCTGGTGCCGACTTGGCCGCACAATGGCCGGTCTTTATTGTGGGAGAATTGAGAAATTTTGTTGTTCAATTATATTTTCGGCCAACGGTTTTTTTATTTAAATATTTTGTGAAATAGGTACTCTATTAGCACATTGTTAAAATTTTTAATAACTCCTAATTCTATAAATTAGATATTTTACTTGGTGAACAATTTAATTTTAAGCACCTACATAAATGACGCCTGTTTTCTGGCAGGGTATTCAAAGACCATAAATTTACACGATCTAAGAAGATTCACTCCAGGCATTCACTCCACATTGCTTTCTTATCGATATAGGTACTCTACACGTCATTCAAAGACACCAAATATACTTCTCATATATATCATCTCACCTCTATATCTACTTTGATCATTCTGCCATGCACGACTATACATTAATGTGGGAACTTACACACTCGTTAAGTCAAAAAACATTTCAAAGAAGATTTCAGTTGCCGGATGCTAGTATCTTTTTCAATGCGTAGTACAAAGTGAACCTTACATTTTATTGCAATCCTATTGACTCATGTTGTACAAACTTGTCATAATCCTTCAATACACACAAACAATACACTATCAATTTCATAAAATCATTAAAAACAAACAGGGGCGACTCGTAATCCCTTTCAAGGGTACATTGAACCCCCGACAATATCATTTCATATTTTGATTATGATATCAACGTCACCAACCCATTGACAACAATAACTGGGGATTTTCAAACCCAGTATAAAAATATCCCGGGCTTTTTTATATCACTTTATTCAGATAATACACATATTAACCCATTAAGAGTCGCGTGCCGACAGAATATAATATTTCATACGTATAATGAAACTATTGTGTATGAATGTTAGTATTTTAATGTGAGAAATTGTTGTGATTCATCATAGAAAGGGCCGGAGGGAAATGACTGAGGAAAATAATTGAATAAGACTTTTTTGTTTATTTCATGGTTTATTAACTACTGTATATTTTTTTTTCCTAGAAAGAGTAAAAAATAGTACACAAATTGACGTGGGTTACATAAAATGTAATGCTGGTGAGAAGTTAATTAAATACAGTGGAACTCGAGAACGGATGGATATGTTTAGTTCTGAATCGGGTATTTTATCATACATAAGAAAAACAACTGTCTTCAAACAGAAAATATTCAAAAATAAAACATTTATAAAAAAATTAATATAGATTACAGCAACCACAACAGATTTGCTGTCATATATTGAGGAAGGGTTCATCATATTGAAGAGTTTCAGTTTCATTGTAAGTCACCGAATAATTTCATCAGAACAGCATCAAACTGGAAAAGGAAAAACTACGATACTCTTCCAAACCATCTTATACTTCTATATACTACGATGCTCTTCCAAACCATCGTATACAGTTTTTTATTAATTTTACATCATTAGTGAAAATCTAAAGTCTAAATCAGAAACATCTAAAATACCTACTATAAATATTTAATTTTTTTCAGAGGTATGTCTTTAACCAAATACTACAAACTATATACAAAACTACAGCTACTAGAATGGACTCATAGGCAGTCCAAATGCTCTAGCCCACTACCAGTTGGCAGCGTGCCCAGCATGCTGGCAGCATTGCCCCGTTGAATTGCAATGCTTATTCTTTGAGCCAAATTTAATAAATGAATAATAATATATATTAATTATATAGTTTAGCATTGTACAATCGTCATGTCTGTATTTCTTGAAGCACATATATATTAAGTACTACAACACAAGTTCTACTTACAAAACGAAAGCCGACATGTTATGCCGTCGATAACAGATGAATAGAGACAAGGTAACGCTTACAGTTAACAATGTGGATTAAGCCTCAGTAAATACTTTCATTTCATCTATTTACTAAAATCAAAGTTAAAATAAATTCTACAATTTAGGTATCTCAAACTCAAATTCATAGCCTATTATTCAATTTAGGCGTCTACGGCGCTCTTATAAAGGTCAATTACAAATTTTAAAATGTAATTTTAACCCTGTACTGCCACGTTCAACAAAAAAAATAGAATCACTGCGAAAAGAAACTTTGAACATTGTGTTACAAACTATAAAATTATTAAAATAATTGTTTAAATTACGTAGGTGACAATAGGTGATAGGTTGGAAGAGGCGGAATTGTCAAAGCATTTTTTGTTGTTTAAGTAATCACAAACTGTATAGTAGTATTTCTTAATCAGAATGTTTTTCACGTGCAACTTGAATTTTCTTTCTGAGACCATTGTAATATCTTTGGGAACTTTATTACAAAACCGCAAACAATTGCTTAAAAAGGACCTTTTATTTGTTTTTGCTAGGCCTTTTATTTGTTTACGACGTCATATTATATGTTCTTTGACGACGTTCATATCAAATTACGTTATGAAGTTATGTAAAATGAAATAGTAAAATGGCGACTATTTAGTTCCGTTTCCGGCTCAAAAGTCAGATATCGCTCAAAAATTGAAAATGTAAAATGAAAGTTGAATTGAAGTATTGATCACAAATTTGTTTATTTAATAATTAAGTGCTTACTTAGTTTGTAACAGTCAAAGGATCAAATAAAGACACTTTGAAAATTGTCGTAATGCCCTATTGAACACATTTACACAACTATATAGGGTTATTGGAAAAATACTAACAACCTCTTCAAATTTAATTATATGTGTATCGTTAGTTCATTATTTTATTGTGATTAATTATGTATAACATAATTTTACGATAAACATAATTATTTTTCCTATTTATATATTGTCTCAACCTTCAAAAGATAAATATGTTGACTATATCGATTATATCTCTAATGACATTATAAATATTTTTGTAATTATAGTTTTCTGAACAACATATTATTATACTATGTAAGTGATATGGATTTTATCTGAATTAAGATTATTATTATTATTAGGGTTGACTGCTGCTGGTCCTAACAATCATTAGGAGATGAATTATTTTGTTGTGTACATTTTTTGTGTTTTTAAGTTTAATAAGCACGAGGACCTCCTGATGATTTTGAGACTTGAATATTACCATCGAGCAAAGTAATAAAAAAAATTAAATAATAAATTGCAGGCACAAGAGACTTTTGACTTCAGGACGTCCTCGTGATTACTCTGTTAGAAGTTTGATCTTTTCGCAGCTCCAACGAACAGTAGACTTGAGTATTTGGTATAAATTTCAACTTGATGACCTCCACGCGTTCCTGAGAAAGAGGGTCTTGAGAGACAGACAGACGGTCAACAAAGTGATCCTTTAAGGGTTCCGTTTTTGTTTTGAGGTGCGGAACTATAAAAACCAGAACAAAAATTGTACCAAGAGTTAAGCAAGTATTTGACCGCAGTAACGTGATGGAAAGCGACGTCGCGGTCGACTTTGGAACATGCTTCCCGACAGAAGATGGTATTGTATTGTAGACTCCCAGATTATACCTAATATTGGGAAACAGAGACAGCAGGTAGGTCCCATACTTCAGCCGTTCTCTTAATAAAGCGGAATGAAAGCTCTTCGTGCGTGTAAGAAAAATTTTATAATATACAATGAGTTCACTGTATTATCTGCCACACGACGAATTCTACCATATTCCCTATAACTGTTCGAGGGGGGGTTTAGATCTGTTGGTGAATTGTTGCCAAAATTTTTACTTAAAAGCAACAAAAATACAAACTCATTACGTTTTCATAATTAACGATGCTCACCCGTCGGCGACAGACGTGCGACCGTGCGCCACGCGCCCGCCACGCGCCGCGGATCAGCGCGATTGGTCGCAGACTTCACAGTCGACGTGCGACTGCAGCCTAACTTGCGACTCAATCGTAGAGGATTTGTCGCACTCCTCTGTTGGTAATGAGGTATGACATTGCCTTTTTATTGTGTTGTCAGATACAATTATTTTGGGGTAATGAAACTGCTTGCGCAATGTGGACGAGACTTTATTTGTTTAGTGCAATTTTGTTAGAGTAGTAGGTATATTAAAAATAATTAGCTTCTACCGTATATCAAAATGAAAAACTATATATATATACAACTTTCTTTTTTATATTTAATATTTTTTATTTTTGAAACGCTTTCTCCGCGGTTTACATTACAAAATTACAACGAGAGGAAAAAAGTTAAAAGCAAATTGCACAAATTAGTCTTATTTGTAGTACAACGTAAGTTACACTATAGATGTTGCGGTCAGAGCCCGGCTATACGGGTGGATGGCGCGGGTTCGTATCCTGCACATGACTTTTTTATGTCTGATAGGTTAGCCTTTGACCGTATCTCACCTGATGGTAAGTGATGATGTAGTCGAAGATGTAGTTCAGGCTAACCTAGATTTACTAGCTCTCAAGGACAGCTGCCGGAACACGCTAAACGGTGTGCCGTTAGGTGCTTGGTCACAGATTTTCTACTTGAGGGTGGTAGCTAGCCAGGCGGGCATTCGCAAAATGCCCTACCACCATGCTATAACGACTGCCGTCCTAAGACAACAACTGGCACCGACAGCTCAAGGAGTCCACAGACGGCAGCTATAATATATATTATAGCATAACTGTCGGTATGAAGAAACGAAAATGTAACGCTATATATTATAGCTGCCGTGTATTGTCACTTGTCAATTTCTACGAAAAATGTGTTGAGATGTATAGAAATATATCGAGCTATAAATATGTAGCTTCATATTATAGCTGTCGTCTGTGAAACGCTTTAACGCGCCCTCCGAAGCACGGAAGCGCTCAGTACTAGTGTCAGAAGCGGTCACCCATCCAACTCATAACCACGGCGGACGTTGCTTAACTTACCTGATCGGTTCAGAACGGCTAAGAAAACTTCGCTACGAGCGCTTCGAAACACATTACATTTCTATAACATTACTTACCTTATATTTATCATACCTATTATTTCAAAGAAAAAGTTATGCAATTTAAATGTTTACAAACCACTTCGTTGTAACAAAACGCGAAATATTTCATTCGCCACCACACAGCAGCCACCAAAATCAAATTACCAAAAACGCATACCCGCCCGGCCCGTTCGAATATAATGAATTTATATACAAATCTCCCGGTTAACAAGTGTTCCACAGATGTAGAGATAATTATTGAAGTGAATTTATTAAAAACTCTTCATCTCCTTACCATTATCCCACCTGTTAGGGGATTGGGTACAATATCTTTCGCTTACCAAAAAATATGCACGTGTTGTAAAGGTTTTGACATTAATTTTCTGACCAGCTGCCTTCCGTACGGCAACCCTGTTTAGGAATACTCTTTTGGTTAGTAATGTACCTACGAAACGGATCATAAGACTTCAAGAGATAGTACTGAGCCCTGTTTTATTATAAATGGTAAGGCACAACTTATACGACTGTATTAATAGTGGCATGCTATACTTATCTGGCATTTTAATTTTACTTAGTAAACTTTTACGTCCAAAAGGGAGTCTATAAAGCATTTCTGCTTATATTATATCATATATTATATCACTTATTTGTAAGTGATGAAATTGTCGTATAGCGCGCTACTCAAGATTTACATACAGTGCAAATTACAATACGCAGCCGACATTATTTATCCAATTAGTAATTATATACCCATACCTAAGAACAAGGTCTTATCCTTTTCTTACGTCAGATGGAGACTATTTTATATTGTTTATTTTTTTTAAAACGGAGACTTTATTTCTCTAGAGTACGTCAAAAGGAGATAGTTTTACTTGCCTCTCGAATAATTTTGTCTCTCGAATGTGGATAAAATCATAGGATATTAAGGGATAACAATTTTATCTCCAGTCCGTGCTAGGCCCACTGGGGTCCTGTTGACTAACATAATGCAGCCATTAATGAAGTTAGAATTCCAAAATAAAGATTATTTTCATTACCATTCGAATTAGACAATAAGCCTATAGTAACTTAAAACAAAAAAATACACTTGATTTAGTTTTTTCCAAACAATCTACTTATGACATGGCTTGATTATTTACTTACTCTTTTAAGAAATTTCTTATTAGCTCTATCCCAATAAAAAACTAAAATATATAACTATCAATTCAGACCACATCCAGCAAGCAACCCCCAAGCTACCACCCAACTACCCCCAGCAAGGGGTGGCAAAGACAATGTGGAACTAGCAGTTGTAATCAGGTTAGCGAACAATTTGCGTCTCTGCCCATGCGTGGTATATGGTGCCGTAATGCCGCTGGCTCCCCACAATTGATTTTTTGAGCTGCACAACCAAATTGAAATTGTTTCGATTGTTTTACTGCAACTTGTAATGGGTATTTTAATGAACAATGGATGAATACACATAGTGTTGCCATGAAACACATTGCTACGCCTGTTAGTATAGGTATTACCCAAAGAGGTTAGCAAGGATGTCTACGACCAACATTTCTCTTGATTTTTTTGTGTCATGTTATAGGGAGTGAGCCTAATACTTTCTGTACTGTACTGTATCAGCCGGAATGTCCACTGTTGAACACAGCCTCTCCCATTAAGGAGGGATTTCCCATAATCCCGAAGCTTGGCAGGCGTCTATGGGATCGCAGTATAAGATATCAATTCCTCAAAAGACGCTGTGGGCAGCAGCGTCTTCCGGCATTTTACCTTTAGTTGCCTCTTACGACACCCACAGGTAGAAATGGGGGGTGACTGAACAGACACAATTTCACACCGTGCTGCTACTCAGAATTTCTTATATAAACTCAGTAGGAGTATATTATAATATGAGCTACTTTTTTTAATTGAGGTACCTGTAGGTACTTATGACTTTCTAAACACTACAGACTACATACAACACGACAGCTTCTACACAACCAATTGGCAGCGTGCTGGCAGCATTGCCTAATTACATTGCAATGCTTATTCGTTGCCAAATAAGTGCCATCATATTCATCAAGTGAAAATTTGAAAAAGCACTGTTCAATTCAACACAAAACATTAGAAAGCGACGCTTAACAGCACATTACACGATTATTTTTTAAATTCATCACTTGTTCACAAATTTCGCGATCCTAATATACCTTTCAAATATCGGCAAACATACTTACAAGTGATTATAATTAGCGAACCCCAGCGCGAAGGGATGGACCCTTAGTCCCTTTATGCAACGATATAATTTGATTTCTATTTTGATCCCATTTATACTACTGATTGCAAGCCCCGAGCGAGCTAACTTTTATTATTTTGGGGTTTTGATATAACTTTATTATTGTCATATTCACTTAAACATATACGTACTTATATATTTTATTATATAGTCTAAGAGTTTGTGCTAGACTAAGTTATTAATAAATGAAGCGCTCGTAGCGAAGTTTGCTTAGCCGTTCTGAAACGATCAGCTAAGTTAAGTAACGTCCGCCGCGGGCAGAAGTTGGATGGGTGACCGCTATTGACATTATCTGAGCGCTTCCGTGCTTCGGATGGCGCGTTAAGCCGTCGCGTCGGTCCCGATTGTTGTCTTACGATGGCAGTCGTTATAGCATGGTCGTAGGGCACTTCAAGAATACCCAACTGGCCAGCTTCCAAACTCAAAAAAATCTGTCCTCAAGCACAAAAAAAAATTCCGGCAGCTGAATAAGATAGTGGTCAAAGGTTAGCCTAACAACTATAAAGAAATTAATGAAAATCGATATAATATTACAAAATGTATTTCATCAAAACGGTTACAGTAAAATACAAATAATTTCAATAAGGTAAGAATATATATAAGTGGAATAGACAATCGAAAAGATTTTAATATAAAAAGGTTGCGTGAAAAGTTTCATCAAAATGGGTGTAGTAAAAATGTATTCAATGTTAGTTACAATACATGCGACCGCCGCGACAATAACTGTAGGAGGAATATCCATGAGCCCTGCAGCATTCGTGCCTCTCTGGTACGATCCTTGGACACACCTGGTCGCAGGGTCCAACATGGGCAGCCTCCGTAGTGGTGATGGCCAGAGCACTCATCACGATGAGGAGAAGTAGAACCGACTTCTTGTTGTCAAACATTTTGATCTCTAAAACGACGTTTCTCTTCAAAGCAATACTTTGATGTGTTTAAAGACGAGCTATGTACCGGTATTTATATGATCCTGCGCTTGAATGAATCATCATATCATCGTATGCAGGTGTACTAGTTTTCATAACATAACAGGAAAATCGTGCCTACCTATTTATGTACACAATTATGGTTTGTACAAAGAAACAAATCTTAAGGAAAACCATCTGTACGTATCGTAATGCTAATGACTAACAAGGAAAGTTTTTTGTAATGCCAGGCTGCAGATTTGTTGTTTGCCTTTTTTTACTGCAGATAGGTAAGCTTTTGACTACATTCTCACCTGATGCTAGGTGGCGATGCGGTCGAAGGTGTTAAAATACTTTACCTAGAATTACTGGATCTAAAGGACAGCTGCCGGAACATACCGTTAGGTTACGCGAGGCTATTGAAATCAAGAAATACCCAAATTTCAATAGAGATGATGGTTGGCAAGTACCACCTGCTTGGGATCCTGTCATCAAATTAATTAAATCTCAAGGCCGACACAAATCTGCAAGACCTCTGGACACTGTGAGCGAATACTGCGTGAATAGGGAACGTTATGATTAATATAAAAATTTTCAGACGGAATTATTTTCTTAATAACTCATGTGACAAATAATACCAATTAGTCACCCCGTGACCACGATCACTGCAAAGTGTTTGAAACGTCGGGACAAAAATAATGATAAATATACGCGATTTAAACGGTTTAAAGTTGTTTAATTACTATACCGTTAGGTGCTTGGTGACAGATTTTCTACTTGAGGGTGGTCGCTAGCCATGCGGGCATTTGCAAAATGCCCTACCACCATGCGGTGAAGCTCAAGCCCGAGGTGGGATTCGAACCATGGACCTGCTGCGCGGCAGTCCATAGCCAATGCCATTGAGCCATCACTGCTTGCCGCGAGTAGTTTTATTGAAACTAGAGGAAGCGAAGGACTCCAGTATTGAATCAAAGTAAAGTTCAGTATAAAATCTGAACGCCGAGCGCAACACACCATTCTACTAGTTATTAGGTAAATGCAGGAAAAACAGCAGTAAATATGCGTTAGTTTGTAGTAAAAATTAAACGTAAAATTACTAAAATTGTTTATATATACTGTATCAGCCGGATTGTCCACTGCTGAACAGAGCCTCCTCCATTAAGGGGGGATTCCCATATTCCCCACGTTTGGCAGGCGGCTAGGGGATCGCAGTTTAAGATATCGATTCCACAGAAAGCGCTGCTACCCACCATCCGATATGTTACCTTTAGTCGCCTCTTACGACACCCATAGGTAGGAATGGGAGGGGGGGGGGGGGTTTGGGGGTGACATTCTAGCGCGGCATTAATTAATTTTTATAAACGCAACAAAGACAGGTGCAATGGAAACAATGCATAAAATGGCAAATCAAGCTGGTACCTAAGCAGTGATAGTGACCGTGTGACGGTGGTCACTTGAGGAACCGCAGGGGCATGAGCAAAAACTCGATTCCCCAATCAGCCCCGCTCGCGAACCTGAAGATATATGATAATGTAAACGGCAGTGATAGCCGTTGTACACACAGATTAATTTTATATAATAGCACCTTTATAAATAATAACAAAGTTTATAAATATAATAGTATAGACTAATTATAACTAATGTTTTCTTTATAAAGCATTTGTTATTACCAAACATGAATTTCCAAAAAGGGGCGTTGGTTCTTTTTATTTGTAATATTGGATGATTGAAAAACATGCTAATGTATCGCTCGATCATCGTGGCGGGACACATCTTCCAGCAGCTTCTACAAAAGCCCTAGCTGGCAATACAACTATCCGCAACGATCAGTACTCAGCTGTCATCCGCGCTGACCATACAGTTCTACCGCCTTTGACCGCCGCGCGTGCGCACATAGCAATTAGACATTTAAATTTACCATAATAACACCGTTTAATGAACTATTTATAAGTGTAACTGTGTAAGAGAAAAGACTTGAAGGTGATCTTAGAAAGCAGCATCACACCGCCCACAAGGATCACCGGTTTCTGGACTGCCGAAGGACACCTGCTTAAGGCGTTACATTGGTATGTAATCATCACCCGTATTACAATATTTAAGACCTAAACCTTCGGCCTCCAGATTTCTAGACTCCTCTCTTTATCGCCACTAAAATATCTGAGCATAAGCATAGATCCAGCACCCGCATGGTGAAGATATGTAATTATTTTTTGAAGTTAGGGGAGAACGGGGTAATGGGAGCTAGCGGGTAATAGGAGCTACTTCGATTTATGCAGACAGGAACGTACAACTCGCGCAGAAATGACACGAACGGCTTCGGTAATTATCGGTTATACCACGTGATCACCGCTGGCCGGCTCAGTGGCACGCGTTTGGCGGCGAGAGGAGGTCGTTTGTTTTGCGAGTCATCGTTACAAAAAATATCAAAACAAATTCATTTAAGTAAGTACCTATACTATAGCTATTATATTATGTTAAGTGTTTATTAACTGCCTTATTTCATACAATTTTAGATTCAAGTACAAGATAGGTGATTTTTAAATGTGTTTTTATGTTATTGTTTGTCGTTTGATATGTTTACCTTTCGGGCAATGAGAGCTAGACGCGCTCCCATTACCCGTCATGGCTCTTATTACCCCTTTCGAACAAATGTTTCTTATTGATGTTGTTCTATTTTATTTTTTATATGAAACGAACAAGTATTGACTATTCCTCCGCGTTCGTCACATCGCTTACAGCCATTAGATGTGACTTTTTTTGGTCCACTAAAGGCGGCTTACAGGAAGGCATGCGACATTACATAAGATCAAGAAACATCGTTAAAATAACTCCATACGAAATTGCTGGACTATTCAACACAGCGTACTCAAAGGTGGTATCTTTGCACAAAGCAATATCTCGCTTTTAAACGAGTGGAATATTTCCCATGGATCCGTCTGTTTTTTTAGGTGCAGATTTCGTTGCTACTAACTAAAAACGAACATGATAATACCACAACTATAGTCACTGCCGACAATCATAGCTCTGCCTTACCTTCGAAAACAACAGTTACAGCTACTTCACAACAAGAGCCACTGCAAGCCTCGGCTAGCACATCACAATACACCAACAGTCAACCAACAATCAGTGCGCAAGTTGCAAATTCTCCGCAACCATCTACAAGCTTTGCTGATGTCTTAAATGTTTTAAGTCCTCGTCCGCAAATCTCAACTAACTCTGCTAAAACTAATAGAAACAAGCAGCATTCTGAAGTTTTGACTGGTACCCCTATTAAGAAAGTTTTCAAGGAGAAGAATGAAAAGAAGGAAAATAAAGAAAACAAATCCAGGACCATTCAAAAAAATAAAAAAAGAATATTAATTTAAAGACAAAGAATAAAAATAATCATAACAAAATATAAAGAAGGCTACCAGAAATTTGTCCCAAGACAGCACAACTGAGGAATCATCTGTCGATGAAAATATTGTTTGATGCTAATTCTGATTATTCAGTAGAAGAAAATGAGTGCATCATCTGTAACCCTGCAACGGCCTGTGGAAAGTGGGCTCATTCTGAGTGCTCTGGTTGTGATGACCCAAATGAATACATTTGTAATTTTTGTTTAGACCCTTAGGATGATTTATGTTGTGTATTTAACTCTAAATTACGTTTATTTTTGTTGATTGTTGTATTCAACACAACATAATCATCGTGTTGCTGTGATTTATTGCTATGATTTGTTTAATTTCCCATTACGAGCACCAAATAAAGGTTGCATTTGTTTAGAATTAAGTTATGGCTCTCATTAGACATATAGTGGTTATTTAGCTCTCATTGTGATATGTGGGGTCCGATATGTGGGGTAATGAGAGCGAAAGTAATATTAAAGAAAACGGTATTTTTTTTTAACAAAGTGTAAGTTTATGAAGACGTTGTTAGTAAAATCTTAAGGCCAAATACCTGTACGACTGATTAGCATCTCAAAAAATAAATAATTAGCACTAAAACACGTTTATTTTTTAACTTTTCCTTACATGGCTCCAATTCCCCCATTCTCCCCTATATACATATTTTGCACCATTTCATGGTCCTTCGACGCCCAGATTTTGATTATGCACAGTGTTTTTTATACATTTATCATCTAATAATATATCTCATCGCATCATAATTCGCATTATCCACTGATTTATTCGGTCTGACATACAACGCCATTTTGTGTGTGTGCTGCGCATCGCATATAAATTCCGCTAATACAAACCAAAGTTATTGAGTACTCCTTTGGTAACCGCTTTACACATTATTTATTATCGTTTCGCATACTTATACCTGATCAAACTTTTATTTAACTCAACCGCATTCCAACGATTTCGTAATCTTGAACTCTGCAGTAGGAACCTACCTACATATAATTCTTATCTTCAGATAGTCACCGTTCCTCTTACCGACAATAAGGGCTTCTTCTAATGAACAAAAAATAAAAATACTAGAATGCCAACGCCAATTATTTTTTGAACGTATGCAACAGATTTACGATATGTCACGCAAAATAGACGATCCTAGTGATTTAGAAAGTTTCCTTTGTTCAATCGAAACTGTTGACGAGATTCGTAGCAACTTTCAACAATGCATAAAGGATATTAATGCACTTTTGTTGAAAATTGACTCAAAATCCGAACCTGATTTTAACCAATGGCTAGCGTTTGAAGATTTATTTTGCCGTGTCAAACGCAAACAGGCTCAGATGGAACCTAAATCGAGTACAAGTACGTCTAAGCAAAACGTAAACAGTGCAGATAACTCGTCATGTACCGTTAAATTAGCTCGCATCGATATTCCCGAGTTTGACGGAAACTCAAAAGATTGGCCGCTCTTTTACGCAACATTCCAAAATGCTGTTCATGTGAACACGTCGCTTAATGACACTGAACGTATGTACTACTTAGCCAGTAAACTTACTGGAAAAGCGAAATCTGTCTACGCGGGCTTTGTTCCGTCCGCAGACAATTACGCTACGATATACAATGCACTCATAGACAGATACCAAGATAAGCGCAGCTTAGCTATTACGTATTTAGAACAAATGTTTTCATTAAAACCAGTTCATTCTGCTACTGCAAATAACTTGGAAACTTTCATCGACCAATTTTCAAACTCTTATCTGGCGCTGACCAACTTAAAATTAAATGATTTAACTGACTTCATTATGTCATACATGCTATTACAACGCTTAGATAAAGAAACCGCGCGGCTATTTGAAATGGAGAACCGAACTAAAGAAATACCTACCCTCGATAGTTTAACTTGTTTTGTTCGTGATCGCATTAAAGTGTTATCTCGTACGGGTGATAACACCACTGCGATTACTTCTACCGCCAAGTACAATAAAAATGCATCGACTAATAATAGTTCTAAGAACAACGCACGGTCATTTGTCGTAAACAATAACAAAACCACATGTTCCTTATGTGACAAATCGGATCATGATCGTCTTTATTCCTGTGCAAAATTTAGATCGCTTACTCCACGCGAACGTTATAATTATATTAAAAAACTTCGCGCGTGTGTAAATTGTTTAAGTCTGCAACATAGTACGACTGCTTGTAGGTCAACATCGACTTGTAAGCAATGTGGGTCCAAATTTCACCACAGCCTCTTGCATTTTCAGGAATCAAACCCTTCTCAGATTGATACGGTGACGTCAGCGCAACCACACGATAACTTACCAAATAGTCTAGGAGCCACTGGGCATAAAAATTCCGCGTCTCTTGGTTTGGTTTCTGATAAACCTGTAGACAATACTGTTCCTTTTTGCAGCATGAGTGCTAACAATAAAAACCCGCGTAAAAGTCACAGCGTCTTATTAGGAACCGCCCTAGTCGATGTCAAGTGCAGGGACGGATCAATCGCTCAAGTTAGGATTTTAATCGACCCCGGTTCCCAGAATCATTTTATAACACGCCGTGTTTGTAAAAGATTGGGTATTCGAATCTTTAATGATTGCACGGACCGATCAGTAAATGGAATAGGCAACAGCTCACAGACTATTTCCGGTATAACAAACGTAACTTTGCATTCTAAATACGATAAAGGCTTCAGCTTGCCTATTCAACCGCTAGTAATTAAAACTATTTCAAGTAATTTGCCTAGCTACGAGTTTGACATTTCGTCTTTGACCTGCTTAGACAATGTTCAACTCGCTGACCCGCACTTCCAGATTCCCGCGGATATTGATATTCTCTTAGGCGCCGAAACCTTTATGGAGATATTACGATCTGGAAGAATACTGGGACCGCCCGGTACACCTGACGTTTTAGAATCCGCTTTCGGTCACATAGTTATCGGATCTATAGCCGCACTACCTTGTCATAATTATAACTCGCCGCGTAATGACAACAATCAGACCTTTTTCACATCGAGTGATGAGTCGATTGAGTCTTTAGTTTCGAACTTTTTGCAACTCGAGTCCGTACCTTCTGTGACTCATATGTCTAAGGCTGATCGAGAATGTGAAGATTTTTACGTGTCTCATACACATCGCGACAGTGAAACAGGACGTTACGTCACCGCTTTGCCTTTCTCACAATCATCTTCGGTGTTAGGAGATTCAGTGACCACCGCGACCCGCCGCTTTGCAAGTCTGGAACGCCGGTTTCAGACTAACCCCGCTTTGAAAATTGAATGTGATAACGTGATGAGAGACTATCTTGGACGTCACATCATTTTACCCGCTCCCGCTACAACTACTGATGACGATCATTTTGTGATACCGCACCATCCTATTTTGCGGCCGGGTAAACCGGTCCGCATTGTTTTGAACGCTAGTCAGAAGTGCATAGACACTGGCGTTTCCTTGAACGATTGTTTACATTCTGGCGCGAATTTACAAGCAGATCTAACTGCTATTATATTGAAGTTTAGATTGTTTCCCGTCGCGCTGACCGCGGATATTAAGCAAATGTTTTTAGCTATTGGGGTTCGCGAGGAAGACCGCCGCTTTTTAAACATAGTATATAAATTTGACGAAGACGAACATGCAAAGTTGTACCATTTTGCACGCGTCTGTTTTGGTTTACGTTGTTCACCGTTTTTAGCGATGCGCACTGTCAAGCAGCTAGCGCAAGACGAGACGGATTTACCGCTCGCTTCAGAGGTTGCTAGTAACAACTTATACATGGATGATTTAGGGGTGTCCATGACCACAGTAGAAGAAGGATCGCAGCTTGCACTAGATTTAATTAAATTATTCAAACGTGGAGGCTTTGATTTGGTCAAATTTGTGAGCAACTCGTCCGAAGTTTTGAAGTCGATCCCGGCAGAGAACCGATTGTCGTCAAAAATAGAATTTGATAAGGAAGACAACCTTAAACTGTTAGGTTTGATCTGGTCGCCCACCGAAGATGAGTTTTCGATCGCTATTAAGTTCAAACCACAGACTAAATGCACTAAGCGACTTATGCTATCTACGATCGCTCGATTATGGGATATCAATGGTTATTGTGCCCCCGTTATTTTACATGCTAAACTCTTAATAAAAGCCCTTTGGTCTGCGACACCAAAAATTGATTGGGATGATACACCACCACGCGACATTTGCGTGGCGTGGAACCGTTTCCTCGCTGAGCTGCCAGCTTTACAAAACTTTAAGATACCGCGCTTTCTGGGTATAGTCTCAGACTCCCGCGTCATTTTGCTGGGCTTCGCAGATGCCTCTGAGAAGGCCATGGCAGCTGCCGTATACCTCTGTGTACAACCCGCTTCAGGATCAAATGAGATAAATTTAATTGGCGCCAAAAGCAAGGTCGCCCCTCTCCGCAATATTACTTTAGCTCGCCTGGAACTTACTGCGCTTGTACTTTTATCAAAACTACTTCGATTTGTTATCGATACCATTTCTGCCCGCTGTCATATTAGCGAAATTTTTGCTTTCACTGATTCCACGGTGGCCCTTCACTGGGTTCACCGTTTCGATACCTTTGTCGCAAACCGCATCGTTCAGATACAGGACAACCTTAACGCTAAACACTTTTATCACTGTGAAAGTGCACAGAACCCGAGTGACTGCCTTAGCCGTGGGCTCACTCCCGCTCAATTGTTAGACCACCCCCTGTGGCTCCACGGTCCCACGTGGGCACGTGACGCAGTCCACACGTGGCCAATCAACCGCTTTATTTTTGACCCCGCACAGGACGAGAAGCTTTTGGAGCTCAAAAAACAATCGAATGTTTTTGTCACTACTGAAGAGACCGAGCCTTTTCTCTGTGTAATGGCCAAACGTGTCTCTTCGTGGTCTAAATTACTACGTATTGTCGTCTACATTTACCGTTTCTTGGGAAAACTCCCGCGCTCCGACAGGATGCTTCTATCGCATTTGGAATTTGCTGAAACTGCTGTTATAAAAGCACTACAGCATCAATACTTCTCAGACGATATCAAGGCGCTCGCCAGGAACCACAGAGTTTCAAAGTCACTTCTTCCACTTTCTCCTTTTGTAAAAAATGATGTCCTCCGGGTTGGTGGCCGTCTTGATAATAATTCATCGCTGGAATATGATAGCAAGCACCCAATTTTGCTTCCCAAAAGAGATCACATTGTGAACCTCATCATCGACTACTACCACCGGAAGTATTTACATGCCGGTCCGCAATTGTTACTGTCGCTGTTACGACAGAAATTTTGGATAATTTCTGGACGTAGCACGGTGAAAAAACGCTTCCGCCTTTGCAATAATTGTTTTAAGGCAAATCCTCGTAACGAAACGCCTTATATGGCAGCTCTTCCCGCCGCCTGTGTCAATGAGGCGCGACCCTTTTTTTATACTGGAATGGACTACGCGGGGCCCATAAGTATCTTGATAAGCCGCTACCGTGGTGCTCGTAAAGAAAAGGCATATATCGCTTTGTTCACTTGTCTAGTAACACGCGCTTGCCATATTGAGCTTTCGGTTGGGCTGGATACTATGTCGCATATTCGTGCATTTCGACGCTTTATATCCCGTCGAGGAAAAATTCACTCGTTATTTTCGGATAATGGGACGAATTTTATTGGCGCAAAAACCCACATAGATGAGATTAGCAAGTTTCTTAAATCCAAGGCCTTTCGAGATTCCTTTGAACAGGAAACTACGTATCAAGGCATACACTTTCATTTTTATCCGCCTACAGCTAGTCACTTTGGAGGTAGCTGGGAAAGTCAAATCCGCGTCATTAAACGACACCTTCGTCGCTCCATAGGAGAAGCCGTTCTCACATATGAAGAATTGCTCACTGTCCTAACACAAGTTGAGGCAATGATCAATTCTAGACCGCTAACCACGCTAAGTTCAGACCCTGCGGAGCCTGAAGCCCTTACACCTGCGCATTTTTTAACGTTTGGCCCATTGGACTCGTTTCATTCCGATCCACGCCCGGGTCCAGTAGACTTAATTCGTAATAAACGCTTAATTGATGACATTGTTCAGAGATATTGGAATCGTTGGAGGCAGGAATATCTTAACACTCTTCAAGCACGCTCTAAGTGGAACACCAAATCTAACCCGGTGACTAAAGGCACCATAGTTCTCATCAAAACGGAAAAATCACCGCCTTTACAATGGCCGTTAGGTATAATTGAGGATGTGAAACCTTCGTCAGATGGAGTAGTCCGGGTTGCTACTGTCCGCACACAAAACGGCACCTATGTCAGACCTGTGGTGAAACTCTGCGATTTACCCTCCCAATAAATTCCGCTATATGTTTGCAAAGCCCAGTGGGGCTGCTTCCCCGTTAGGCATAAGCTTTAGTTAAGTTTATATATATTCCGTTTCTATATACTCTAAGTATTTTACTTGCTTGTATTTGTTCAGATTTCCCACATAGTTATCCACGCACTCTTAGTGGATGCAACTTTTCCGCTCTACTTCTATCAGCTCAGCTTTATAGCTGCAGCTCTCCTTGACTCTTTGGTTCAGGAGTCATCATAACTCCTGAAGGCCGGGGGGATGGTTCTTTTTATTTGTAATATTGGATGATTGAAAAACATGCTAATGTATCGCTCGATCATCGTGGCGGGACACATCTTCCAGCAGCTTCTACAAAAGCCCTAGCTGGCAATACAACTATCCGCAACGATCAGTACTCAGCTGTCATCCGCGCTGACCATACAGTTCTACCGCCTTTGACCGCCGCGCGTGCGCACATAGCAATTAGACATTTAAATTTACCATAATAACACCGTTTAATGAACTATTTATAAGTGTAACTGTGTAAGAGAAAAGACTTGAAGGTGATCTTAGAAAGCAGCATCACACCGCCCACAAGGATCACCGGTTTCTGGACTGCCGAAGGACACCTGCTTAAGGCGTTACATTGGTATGTAATCATCACCCGTATTACAATATTTAAGACCTAAACCTTCGGCCTCCAGATTTCTAGACTCCTCTCTTTATCGCCACTAAAATATCTGAGCATAAGCATAGATCCAGCACCCGCATGGTGAAGATATGTAATTATTTTTTGAAGTTATATACATATTTTGCACCAGGGCGTTCTTAAAACGCCAGTAGTGAAGTTTGCTTAGCTGTTCTTAACCGATCAGCAAAGTTAAGCAACGTCCGCCGCGGTCATGATTTGGATGGGTGACCGTTAGTGACATTACTACTGAGCGCTTCCGTGCTTCGGAAGGCACGTTAAGCCGTCGGTTCTGATTGTTGCCTTAAGATGGCAGTCGTTATAGCAAGGTGGTAAGACATTTTGCGAATGCCCGCCTGGCTAGCTATACCACCAAGTAGAAAATCTGTCGCCAAAAGTTCCGGCAGATGTCATTGAGAGCTAGTAATTCTAGGTTAGCCTGAACAACACCTTCGACCACATCATCACTTACCAGATAGAGATAGTGGTCAAAGGCTAACCTATCAGGCATAAAAATCTATTAACAAACTCTATCTTTTACTCCTTAGCCTTATGTCAATGAGACACACAACCTTTTGCTTCCACACAAACGATTCAAAAGCTAATCTTCTCGATCCCCTGACAACACAAAGTACAAACGAAAAATGTAGAGAAAATTAAAATTCAAGAAGCAAGTTACATACCCGACCAACCCTTAGTCATGCATGGCACACACAAATAATATTCTTTGTTGTTTTAAAAGTTCGTGACATGATGACACTCGGAGCCAGAAACAAAGAGCAGGGAATAAAAAGTGGAAATGTGTTACGTATAGGGTGTTAGTAGAACTGTGTTACATAATAAGGCTGGGTGTTTTAAACTTGATAAAGAATTTATAGACCATACTGAATAAAACAAGTATAATTTTGATATTGTTAGGTTTGCAATAACGCCTGCTATGCGGATTACATTACAAGATCACAAATATACGATAGGAGTTTTTTTCTTTTGTGCGGAATTCGAACCCGCTTCCATCAACCCCTTGAGCCGGGGTATGCTCTAACCAATTGAGCTAACACGACATGACGTCATATCTCAAATCTTTCCTATCGTTTTTTTACCATCGTATTGGGATGGAGCGACATCTATGGTACCACTTGCGTTGCACAAACAAGACCAATTTTGCAATTGGTTTGATACTTGTACATGATGACGAAACCTTATAATTTTAATATTGTTAGGTTTGCAATAACGCAAAAATGTTAGTTCAATTGGTTAGAACTTAGAGCATACCCCAGCTCATGGGGTGGATGGGCGCGGGTTCGAATCAAGCACATGACTTAATTTTTCCTATCGTATATTTGTGATTTTGTAACACAACTTATAGATTATTTAAAAAAGTTAAAAATTCGACTGCAAATCATTTATTTTCGTTAAGCGTTTAATCGTTCCATTACAATTAAAAGTGCAAGTTATATATATATATATATATATATGTCATTGTTTTTTAAGCCCCTTCATTTTACTACACCACTTTTTTTCACAAAATATTTTGTATATTTGTATGTACCTAGTGTCACATGCGCTCTTAAGACGAAGCTAATTATATATAATACATTAAAATCGGTTAAGCTGTTTAGTAACTATAGTGGAATAAAGAAACTCACATACATACATAAACCCTGAAAACATAACACTCCTTTTATGGGCAGCCGTTTAAAAATAACTCGATACAAAATTTGTCAGATTCGAAGTCAAAGTCAAATCACTTAGCAAATTTAGGCGTCAACGACGCTCTTATGAAAGTCAATAAAAAATGTTAATATTGAAATATTCTACATTGTACTACGTTCAGCATAAAAATGTATAGGTATAGACACTGCGAGAAGAACGGGCAAGAAACTCTGTAACAATGTGTTACAACCTATATATTCAATTTATTACAATATTTGTTTAAATTTCGTATGTGACAGGCGATAGATTGGCAGAGGCGGAATTGTCGAAGCATAAACTGTGCAGTAGGATTTCTTTGCCAATATGTTCCACGTGCAACTTAAATTTTCCTTCTGTTAGCGTTGTTATATCTTTGGACACATTATTATAAAACTGAACACACTTAAGCAGGACCTTTTATTTATATTTGCTAAGCTAAAACCTGGCACCGCTAATTGATCTGCATTCCTCTCTCTCTATTGTCGTTTCTTCATTGCAAGGTCGTGGTCACTCTTGGCTAAGTAGGATCGGACAAACTGTTTCCATTGGTTTCGGTCCGTGGCCTTCCTCACTGCGGCATAGAATTTAGACGACGGTGTGGTGTCTCTGATCTGGTCAGACCATCTATTTGGTGACCGTCTTCTTGATCTCTTGCCTACGGTGTTGCCAACTATAACCAGTTTTTCCATTTTTTTAATGTTTTATAGGTTAGCCTTTGACCACTATCTCACCTGATGGTAAGTGATGATGTGGTCGACGATGTTGTTCAAGCTAACCTCTCCTGATTTCTTCATTCCTAGTGTTGTAAATGAAAAACGTGTGTTAATTAATTATTAATACGCAATGTGTACAGCAAGGTATACAGCTGATAGAAACACCATCGTATGGTGTTATGTGTTATATTTGTTCTATATGCATGGTGGTATGGCATTTTGCGAATGCCCGCCTGGCTAGCTACCACCCTCTAGTAGAAAATCTGTCCCAAGCACCTTACGGTGTGTTCCGGCAGTTGTCCTTGAAAGCCAGTAATTCTAGGTTAGCCTGAACAACATCTTCGACCACATCATCACTTACTATCAGGTGAGATAGTGGTCAAAGGCTAACCTATCAGCCATAAAAAAAAAAAAAGACACAACTCACTCACACAAACGTACCCAATTTCGGCCAATTTTGTCCTCATTCACGATAGACCGTCGCACATTACGCAAGTCACAAATAACGGAATTAATGAATTAAAAACCGACTTGAGTTATAAAACACACGTAGATATTGAATATTATGTACTTTTTTTAATAATATACAACGCAATTTAGGTTATATTTTCGAATAAAAATGTAAACAAAAGTGTTGCCAGACATACATTTTAGGTTGTTTCCAAAAGTGTGCAATTTTTACATCTTCCCGTGGGTGACGTAAGAGGCGATTAAGGGAAAAATACTGGAAGGTGGGCAGCAGCGCCTTCTTAAGAACTGACAACTCACACTGCGATCCCCAAGCCACCTGTCAAGCGTGGGGATTATGGCACATCCCCCTAATCTATCTTGAATACTACTGAACCGATTTCGATAAAAATGACAGTAACTCCTAAGTTGTAAGTCTTTTATTAAATGAAATAAGAATTTTTGACCAAACCATACCATATACGTAACCTAATACGCCTTTGGTCAATTATTTATTGTCCTAGAGAACGTAAAGTCTAGAATAACTTAAAAAAAATAGCGAAACATACTAAGCAATAATCGTGAATATTGTGCAATATTATAATAATATTGCGCAATATAAATAATATTATGTTCTTGCGAAGTATTCTTACGAACAGATTTTGCTGTATATTTATATCTCCAAAAATTTTTTTCCCATAAATCCAACAATTTAGTTATTTTTGCTTTCATATGGCAACACTTCTATCGCACACATGTATAAAAGTGTGGCTTCATTTTGATGTTTTACGAGCCTCCGTCTTTTCTTCTATTTTGTCAGAGGTATGTGCTAAAATAACTAAACCACAGTCAGCGCGCGAAAAACGAAATAAACACGCCATTTGTAAATATTTATGAAAATTTTAGTATTTGATAAGTGTGTTGAAAAACGTCGTGTGATACTCGTGAGCATAATGATCCCTACACACGAAGCGGGGTTGCAGCTAGAGCCGAAGGTGAGTAATGGCATAGGGCTAAGAGCCGTCAACCAACATACCACACTTGTATCATAATGTAGTATGTTCCTACTAATACTTATAATATAAAAACTCTTAAGTGTCTTCTCTCCGTCAACCCCGTGTCGGCTGAATGAATTTTAAAGAATTTTATAATAAGTCCAATAATTACACCATACGATATTTTTAAACGCAGTTTCAGATACCTATTCTGATCGAAGAAGAAGGGCACTGAAAGAAGTGAAATACTGGGCAAATAGAACTTAAAAACGACGAGCAACGTTTTGAACTATGTCTCATGGTGACGGGCGCAGTGCAATTGGTGACTTGTGATGAAATACATCTGTTACAGGCAGAGGTTAGTCCGCTAAACATCAGGTGGGCCTCGAGTTTGTTCCGTCATAATAAAATAAAAATAAAACTTGGAGAATAATAAGCAGGACGATTTTGACATTGCATCTCTAATAGACGAGTGTGATCATTTACCATCATGTGGATTACTTGCGCGTCGCGTTACTTCATACCGTAAAAAAAACTAGGTTATTCCTTTGTTACATACGAGTAGATGTAAATTTCAAGTTGTATGTTTCGCGTTTCATATAAATTTGTTTCTGCCGTTTCAGCGTAATAGAGTTAGAAATATACACACTCACATCCTGACACACAAGTTATGTTTTGCATTTATAATAATAGTGTGATATGTATTAGTTTGGGTATTCTAGGTCTAGTGTAAAAAAAAACATCGGAATCCATTTAGCCACAACGTAGGCAATTTATCATCTTCCTACTCTTATTCCGCTCATATGATCTTCGTGTGTCGGGAAATTATTGTAAAAATTATGACTCGATCTAACAACGCTAGGGGGACATTGTATAACTTAAGGCCAGTCGCCTTCCCCACACTAACAAATGAGGAGGTAAAGAACAAAACCTCACATTTCCACTTACAAAAAAAAATCCCTTTTTTTTTGCTATGTGTAAATAATGATAAATTGATCGAAGCAAATAAGTCAAATCTTATCAAAAACATCTCATTTCTCATAAAAATTTTCATTTCAAATCGAGAGCTTCGATCAAAACCACACATTACCATCTAAAAAATTCAGTGTCTCTTGATTTGTATCAAAAGCTCACTTTATAGCAGAAAATTTCAATTGTATCACTAAGCTTGCATCAAAACCTCTTAAAAACATTGAGTTTAGAATAGAGGTACAAAAATTCAAATGCCTGGACTTTTTGCTTCATAATTTATTGTAGTTTTATTTTATCATATGTCTGGCAACACTTTTTCAATTATTTGACGTCTGAAGTTATCTGTCAAACCTATATAGTTGCCAAAGATTTTCAAATCGGATATTTCTGTATTCGGCGGTTAATTTTATTTTTCGATCGATAAAGTGCTGTTTTTCTGTAAATTTATATTGAAATGGATGAAGACGGTACTGCCGAAGTTGTAACAATCAATTGTGGTACAAAAACAAAGCCTCGGCGAGGACGTACAAGAAATACAATATCAGCATCCAAGTGAGTAATGTATTACATCAATTTGAGTGGGAATTTTATGAAGAACCAAAATAATATTCTCTAATACTCATATTTTCCTGTTACAGGTATGCAGATACTGATCCACTTGCACTTAATTTGCAGAAAAACTGCAAATATGGCCCAAAAAGTGTTTTCAAATGAAGAGTGTGATTGTCTTGAAGCTGATACTAACAGTATAAGAATTTAGAATTTGATTGTGCAATAATAATAATAATAATTAGTAACAATAATTGTAAATAATGAGTGATTTTATCTTGAGCCTAAAATAAAATTAATAAACAATATTAGTAGTACAATATTAGTCATTTTCAAAACCACACTTTTTTTTTAGGTAAATATCAAAACCTAGCTTTTCCAGAAGTCTTTATCAAAACCACACTTTTCCAAATATGTTTAATCAAAACATCACATTTCCAAATTTGTTTTTTAAATATTGGCTAAGCTTCTTATCATTTCAATCAACCATTTGGTACATAATATCAACTGAAACACTAGTTAAACATGACACAACTAAAACTAACTGCAAATGTTGAAGTTAGTTAGTTATTTACATTTTACTGTTTTCTCCAAAATAAAAAAAAGTGGAAAAGTGAGGTTTTGTTCTTCACCTCCTCAAATAGTATTCATTGTTACTCTACAATGTACATAACTTTTCTTATTTTTGGCATGTTCCTGAGCACTTCCATTCATTGCATTTTATCTCCTTTTATTCTTTGGCCGTGGGCGACGTCTGGGACCAACGTTGAATCAGTTCAAGCCTAGATTTAGTAAATTTACTAGATTTAAAGTCTCTTGCCGGTTTCTTGGGGCGCACTATGCAAATTTCTTCGGTAGCTTTCTACGCACTAGGTTGTTTATTGTGGCGTTTTTATAGTTTGTACTGTTTCTCATGTACTACTTACAAATGTGAATGCTTGGCTTGTTTTAATCGGTAAGAATAATATTGAAATGAATAAATCATCAGTACCTACATGTAAAATCGAGACTAATATAGTGTAATGTATTGACTTAGGTACTAGATTTTCATGCCCGAGTCATAGGCTACGGCCAAACAGATAACGTAAAGATTATTCTAATTTATTGATAATAAATTATTGAGTAAAAATAATTAAATTTAAATATTTCACTATTTAAATTAAACATGCACGTCACTCACCTGAATGACATAAATGTTCTTCAAGAAAGAGGAAAAAGGGTTTAAAGTGAGACATAAGACGATTGTATAGAATATGCACGGGAAAAATTAAAAACATTAAAACGTTGTCTGCCAAGTACATCTTGTAGCAGTGTCTCGGATGTCGTAAGAGGTAGATAAAGTGCTTGAAGAAGTTTCAAAGAGGATAGAATAAATATTACTGTGACAACTTACAAAAAGTTTAAATTTTATCTTCTAGGTGCAACTGCTAGTAAATAGTTAGTATCTCGGAAACAGTAAGAGGGAGGTAGGTAGTGACAGCGTGAATAAAATTTCATACATACTTACATAAAATCACGCCTCTTCCCCTTTGGGGTAGGTAGAGACCACAGATTTCCACTTACTATGATCCTTACTATCTTTTGCTTCATTTACACTCATCAATCCTTTCATACATGAGCGTTGGTTTAGGGTACTCCTAACCTGGCCTTTTTTCAGAACGTCACATTCCAACACTTTCGTTCATTCACTTGTCCTATGTATACCTGTTCAGTCATTCTCATTTCATTAATTATCTCCACATGTCCAAACCATGTATGAACTTTTTCCCCTCGGTGAAAAATGTATTGTTGACACAAAGGTCCATCGACTTTTCATAGCTTTTAAAAAACAAGTGACATTCATAACCTTAGCCTAATTTTGAACAGAATTTTACGTATAGAACTCACCATCGTCATTACTAGCATTTTCAAAGTTTAAAATTCTAATTTAGTAGCTAGTAGGTGACTTATGACCATTAAAAATATTTAATTTTTATTATACGATTTTTTCAACTCAACTAATAATTTTAAATGTTTAAATAGTGTTACGAGTAACCAATGATAAAAAACAACATTGATCGACAAAACAATTACAAGCTTAGCTCTAATAATTTCACTTACATACTGGTATGTTAGTTGTTACTCTTAAGTGGTGTACTGATAACGGAATGATTCCATCAAAATTATAACATAAAAACTGGACTCAAAAGATGCTGCTTTTATGATGCCTAGTGAGTATTTCGACATCCGGGGCAGAATTCCCAATGAGGATGTCACAGCAGGCTTCACCCCGTGACATTCGCTCGCTCCGCTTTATTTGGACAAAAGGGTTTTTTGCTCACAAATCCTTCCCATTTCTTGCCCTAAAATTCGAAAACTCGACGGAGTTCTTGATTGGATTATTCAATTTTCGGAATTAGTTTTCGAGATCGCGTTAAGCGTTTTGGCGAATTTGTTAATTGAGTTGAAGTGTGAAAGGGTTGGAATTTAACATAAATATTACTTTCGAAAGTTAAATATTATAAATTCAATATTTCCTCTACAAACACCTAATTACCTATACGTGCTTTCTTGTCAAAAGTATTATATTAAACTTTACCTAAGGCACAACTGGTTGCAGGTAAAAGTTGTAAACTCAACTCTTGTAAAAATAGTAAAATTGATATGCAGTAAACTCAAACCAGAACAAAATATTTTTTTTTTAAATATGATTGATGACAAGCACTATCGCCCCGCCCGGTGCACACAATTTTACGCCCCAATAACTTGTAAAATAAAAAAGATCTAACAACAAATGCGAATTAATAAAATTACACTTATGAAATAACTATTTATATATTTATTAGGACCTTACACTGATGCATTCTTTAGTATTTATACACTTCACACTAATCCTATAAATGTGGAAGTTCATTTTGTTAATACCCACCTCCGTATGAAGTAGAATAGATATCTATTAAACTTTTTGTAAATTCCTTCAGTTCTGCATTAGGGCATAGAATAAAAAGGTTAAGGCAATTGTTGTCCGATTTTCGTAGTTGATCCAAGGAGAGTGCAATATATTTACAACTGATTTCTGTGCTCTGGCTATGCCGCGCGCATTAGTCGAATTATAATATATAATGATATATATATATATATATATGTATAATGAGTAAAAAATTTGTTATAGCTCGTGACGAGACGTCAACGCGGGCGTCCCGAGTTCTCTTTGAAAAAGACCACCGAATGTGGTTGAAACTATAGTCGGAGCTATCTGACTTATTCACGTGAGTTATCCCGTATTATTTACTAAAATGAGTGAAAACCACGTTAGTATTTAATATTAAAAAAATAGTTTTCTATATCATAAAATTACTACTAGCCGTACCATCAGAATTTCACATACCTTCTTATATTGTTTACTGATCTGTTGTACCAGATTGTATCTCTAATGCTCCAACGTGTTAAATTTAAATCAACAAAATATTGATAGAAAATTTTCCAAGCAAGCAATTAAAAGTTACCTCTTATTTTTAATTTTGTAATAAAACTCTTCAGCTGGACCTCAATTCATATATCACATCACATATCTGAAAGAGTAGTACCAATTTTTCGCTAGAAATCATGTTTTATCCCACATAATAGGCTATTGCAATCTACTGAACACAGGGACAGACTCTAGAACGTACCCTTAAAACCTTTTGAAAATTTGTTTGTCAGAAACATCTAGTAACCTGGGGATCAAAACCAAGACCTTAACATTTCAAAGTTACGCTTTTAGCCACTAGGCCAACAAGGTTGACAGGTCCACAATCTTTGCGAGAAAGTAAAAATATGTGAACATACATCAACATAGTAATTAAACAACTTTAAACGGTTCAAATCGCATATATTTATCATTATTTTTGTCCCGACAATTCAAACACTACATCGGTAACTAAAAAAGGCAGTCTGATAATCTCCCTGTGCGGTACCGGGCTATAATTGCACTTATCCATATCTTCCCGTGGAAGAAAGTACGCAGCAGCACCTTCCGAAGAACTGCCATACATTACACATTTGAAAATTGACTTAAAAGAAAAATTAATTAATTTAAACTACCATTATACCTACCTTCTTTTACATTGGCATCATCAATAATGAGAACAATAGAATTTCATTCATAAATAGTCCCATGTGGTCCTGATGATGCCAATGGGGAAACGCTATTTACTAAAACTGAAGCTGAAATCTCTACAATACGTTCATCTATATGGTTCACAGTCATACATATTGTACCGATACCACCTCAATATGACGAATAGGAACGTGCAAGATATTAATAACTTTTATTTCAGACGCGTGCAGTTCTTTTGAATGCGCTAGTACCAAAAATATACATTGAACAATAACCTCAAATGCTAAACAATGTAAAATAACGAATTTCCACATTACTTCCACCGAAGCAAACCCGAATTCACCACAATAAGCTCCATTGTTGCACCGTTTAGATACCCACGTACGTATTCTGTAAAATTAAAAACGCAATTCGAATTGAAATTGTCGCGATTTCCGCACGAGTGGCCGTTGAAAATGGAAAGTTAACAAGTGTGGTAAATAACCACAAATCACTGTTTCCTAACGCCCGAGGCGAGGTTTAAATTCACGCGTGGATGTGGCCATTGCGTCGGGGTGCGTTCGCTTTGTTTTAGATTTAGGGGAGAACATGGACTACGTAGCAAATTCCAAGTTCAAAAAATCAAGTACTTATCGATGATTTTCTTGACGAATCCATTGGTTTCTTTTCTTTAGTGACGTAAACATATTCATAAACATATAACAGTTTTATGATATTTATATATCTTATACAAATACTAGCTTGCGCCCCGCTAATGAGTTCTAATTTTTTAGTTTCGTCTTGACCAGCTGCCTACATCTAGATTTATTAAGTTGCATAGTAACGACTTCAAACAAGTCAGACTATAAAAATACATTTTCTTTGTACATTAAAATCTCACAGTATTAGAGGAATGGAAATTCCCACAATTCCATATTAAATCCCATAAAATAAGTTTTCTATATAGCTATAACAAATATTTATAAGAGTTTTATTCAACTTCTCTTTCAGGATTAAACAGAATTCGTTAATCTATCAAACCATCAAATAAGTTACGTTGAGAAGCGTCAAGAGGATAGCTGGAGTGAGTTTGATACGCGACTGGTAACACTTTGATTTATCGCTGTTGTTTCTAGTCTGTGGTCGCTATTAACACATTATAGACCCACCAACTTATCTGTTCAGGCGGCAGAAAAAAGAACTACAAAATTCCCTCAAATTGTGACAATTTGTAGATGATTTCCTTGACCAATAGCGCCCTCGAGAACTGCACAGTTAAGTTGGTGGTACTATACCTACTTGCTCAGTGGTGCCGGTCTATTAAAAGGTAACACCTACTGACTATGGGCGTATACCATTTGACATTAAATTCGTTATTTTCGATTATTTTGATCACATTTGTGTATAATAAAATTAGGTTCATATTAACCCATTGATATCTGCGATAATGATAATAATAGAATTTCATTCATAAATTGGCCTAGTGGGTCAGCCGATGCCAAGAGATTAAAAGTGGATCCATAGACGCAAAAGGTGGTCAAAATTATGTAATTAACAGTAGGTATTGAAAGAAAATACAAACATAATACTTTATCTTTGTATTGTGTTCAAACTGCCATTCATTTAAATTCAATGATTATTTTAGAAGACTTTCGTTAGCAAAAAAATATCCGTGGATATCAACTCCGTTTGCAGCAAAACAAGTGTAACCTATACCTATCCACACACTTCATGATTCTTCATGATTGTTTATTATACGAGAAGAAATAAATTGTTATTGTGATTGTAATTATTATCATTACTTGTATAAAATGTGAACTTGGAATAATACTTTTTGTATAAGTAATGGAGTGAAATGTGAAGTAATGTTACCTATTCAGTTGTGTGTTGCATATTCCTACGTCGTAAATGGATTATTGTGCTTGTAAATGTTTAAAATTAAGGTAGGTAAGGTACGCATAACCCACGAAATCTAATAAGTCATAATAACAACATCAAAAGATTGTTAGGTGGGTAAGTACAACAATTATTCATACAATGACAACCTAAGAGTTCACGTACACATTGACGCGTGTACAAAAACAACATTTGTGTAGTGTCTGTGTAATAGGTAGTTAGAACGCGGCTTTTGTATAGAGAATGAGTCGAGTATCCAAGCTGTGTCTGTGATGCAAAATAACAGCAGGTCCTGCAAAAATATACTTTGAAGAAGACACATGATATGTTTATGCAGACACGCCACAGTGGTGTTACTTATATCCGTTGGAAAATAATGGCTCTGGGCTGATCTGGTAAATAGGTATGCAAAGGCAAAACTATTTTAGGATGGCCAATATGCTAGTTTCATCTGTTGGTTATTATAGCTCCACCACACGTTGAAAAATAATACAATACAACCGCTACATGTTTAGCAATCTGTAACATTACCTTGCCATAGAGTAACTGCATATTACAAAATTACACAATTTCACTTGCCTGTTTAAAGTAGTTTAGTACAAGGTAAGAGTGCTATAAAACATGACTAAATTCGAGATATAACTCACCGTCAACGCAAGCAATTTGTGAAATTGCCTTAATATAAGATAACTTTGTATATTGGCCAATATTGCCTTGCAACCAAAAACACTAAATTGCATTTTTACAACATACGTTACAACTGCTGCTGTAAAACAAGATAAAATTTTGAGATAATGCCAAACGCGCAAAAACATTCATCAAAGACATATAGTCCATATAAGACTGTTACAGATTTTTTTCATGGTAATACTAAAACAATCATTATTCTAGTACTTATTACAATGAATGTAATGGAAACGCACAACTTAACCTAACCATCAAAATCAACATACGACCGTGACGTGTATCACGCAACGCCGAATCAAAAAGACAGAGGGAAAGCGCGATGACGTATTATTATTTTTAAATTCATACCCCACTCCACAATTTTAGACCTTAGTACATAATTTTAAAGAGTAGATTTGATTACGGCGGATCGTATCCAAATTCTAAAATGTTTGCGCTTATTTATTTCCATTCTCAACAGATTTTAAACCTTGTTCCCCGTTGGTAAGGAATAATTTTGTCTGTAACTTCTAGTAATAGTGTGATTTTTGCACTTGTTCTAAGTCGTGGGTGCTACACGATCGGTGTGTAACGAATTGGTGGTTTTTATAATTTCTAACTTTTAATGTAATTCGTTTCCAATACGAATGGAGTCAAGATCGCATTGTTGTAGCATAATAACGCCATGACACAATTTTAATATGTAATAGATACTTAATTCATATGTTGTTAAAAAGAAATTCTTTGGGTGTTTGTATGACGTCTAAATGGTTTTGATGGATCCTAATTGTACGATCCAGCGTACATTTCTTTTCAGCATATTAACTGTGATGCAATCTGCGTTGCTATTTATACAGCGCACATTGCATTTATACTTCATTCGGTAAAATATTAGGTCCTTACATATGAAATTGGCGTTTTGTATGGGAGGAACAAAAAGTCGAATATTTTTTAATATAATATATTTAATTAATCAAAGTATGAACCATTATTTTCTATGCACTTTTGCCATCTCATAGGTAGTTCATTGATCCCTTTACTAAAAAAACCAGTCGGACGGGAATCAATAAAATCTTTGAAGGCGATTTGGACTGCCCCATCGGAGTTGAATTTTTTCCCTTGCAAGAAGTTATCCAAATTTCGAAAAAAATTGTAATTTGTTGGAGCAAGGTCCGGAGAGTACGGAGGATGACTTAGACTTTGCAATTGAAGCTCTTCTAATTTAGTAGCCGTCTGTAGCGCAGTGTGTGGTCTAGCGTTGTCGTGAAGCAGCAGTGGCGTGGAGCGATTGACCAGCCTAGGTTGTTTAGCCGCTAGCTTTTCCATCATGGTTTGCAATTCCTGACAATAGACATCAGCCGTAATAGTCTGGCCAGATTTGAAAAAACTGTAATGAACAATACCGGCACTAGTCCACCAAACGCTTACAAGTAACTTTTTTGGGGTTAATTTTCGCTTGGGGCAGGATTTGGCTGGCTTTAATCTTCCCAATTTGCTTCAAGTGAATTAAAACAGTTTTATCACTAACATTGCAGCCTGCAGCTAACTCGGATGTGGTTTGCGATGGATCCGCTTCCACAATAGCCTTCAACTCTTCATTATCAACTTGAGTCTCAGGCCGTCCACGGGGCTTGTTCTGCAGGTCGAAATTTCCAGAACGAAAACGTTGGAACCAAAAACGAACTGTGTTTTCTTTTGCAACACGACCGCCATACACATCATTCACCCTTCGAGTTGTTTCCGCAGCACTAGTGCCACGGCGGAACTCGTACTCGTAAATAATGCGATATTTAAGGTTTTCCATTTTGTAAAATGAGTGACGCAAACAGAAAAAAAACAGAAGAAAAAAAACAAATGAATGACGATCATCGAAGCACAAATACATGAGTCTATAGCTGTACAAATTTGAATTTGGAATTCCTTACCAAAGAGGAGAAATTCGTGATTAAAGTGGCCAGTACGAAAAACGCCAATTTCATATGTAAGGACCTAATATTAGGAAGAGTGCTCAATCGAACATCGAACTATACACACTCGCACCGAATGTGAATTGTACATTTTAATGTATATTAACAACTTACTAACTAATAATTAAAAACAACGCAGTGTTTTACTCTATCTACCTCAAGTCTTCAAGTCCACCAACAGCACTCCGCAACTACTCAACTCTACTTCACATGTACAGAACTTACAAAACTGTACACTAATATTCTGTTTCAGTATTTTCATGTAACATGCGATTTTGAAAGGAAAATCTTGAATTATATCCATTCGTGGATATATTATAATGTTTTTCTTTTCATATAATACAGGCGTGATCAATATAAAACGCAACAAAAACTTGAGCATTAGAAATAATTATTAAAAATTTATTAATTACGAGAAAACATGATCGGAACATACATAAGATAAGAGATAAGAAATAGGTAGTAGTATTGCTGAGACGATTATTTTTAAATATTTTAAGGTCTTTTTATTTCGAAGCGCTCGTAGCGAAGTTTACTTAGCTTTTCTCAACCGATCAGCAAAGTTAGGCAACGTCGCGCGCGGTCATGAGTTGGATGGGTGACCGCTAGTGACATTGCTACTGAGCGTTTCCGTGCTTCGGAGGGCCCGTTAAGCCGTCGGTCCCGGTTGTTGTCTTAGGATGGCAGTCGTTATAGCATGGTGGTAGGGCATTTTGCGAATGCCCACCTAGCTAGCTACCACCATCAAGTAGAAAATATGTCGCCAAGCACCTAACGGTGTGTTCCGGCAGCTGTCCTTGAGAGCCAGTACTTCTAGATTAGTCTGAACAACATCTTCGACCACATCGTCACTTACCATCAGGTGAGATAGTGGTCAAAGGCTAACCTATCAGGCATAAAAAAAAGGTAAACTTTCAAGGAGTACATAGGAAAAATCGACTGTAATTTATATTGTCTCTCTAATCACACATAAACACTGAATGCTATATGGTCTTCCATTAACCGGAAGTACCCCGCTGCCCACAATAGATGGCGTCCACATCCGGCGCGCGCGCCACCCGCCTAATGTCGCAAACACATCCGAACGCTATTTGGGCGGATTTGGAAAATATTGCGGTTACGTGAGCAGGATGTTTTAAATGGATATAGGACAAAAGACACGTGTCTAACATTCAGTATATTGCGCTTAAACGATCACGTTGGATGTAATAGATGTTAATAGTCTTCGCTCCCGATAGTTTACTATTGTACTCGTAGCACTCGGTTAAGTACACATAAGGAAACTTCGCTAGTTTCCTTATGTGTACTTAACCGATCAGCAAAGTTAAGTAACATCCGCCGCGGTCAGGAGTTGGATGGGTGACCGCTATTGACATTACTACTGAGCGCTTCCATGCTTCGGAGGGCACGTTGAGCCGTCGGTCTCGGTCGTCTTAGGGTGGCAGTCGTTATAGCATGATGGTAGGGCATTATGCGAATGCCCGCCTGGCTAGCTATCACCCTCAAGTAGAAAATCTGTCGCCAAGCACCTAACGGCGTGTTCCGCCCGCTGTCCTTGAGAGCCAGTAATTCTCTGTTAGCCTGAACAACATCTTCGACCACATCATCACTTACCATCAGGAGAAATAGTGGTCAAAGGCTAACCTATCAAGCATGAAAAAAAATACTATAATTTTTATATTGTTATGATTGCAATAACGCCTGCTATGCGGATTACATTACAAAATTACAAATATACTCGCTCCATCCCAATACGATGGTTAATGAACGGTAGGAAAAATTCGAGTTATGACGTCATGTCATGTTAGCTCAATTGGTTAAAGCATGCCCCGGCTAAAGGGGCGGATGGACGCGGGTTCGAATCCCGCACATGACTTAAATTTTTCCTATCGTATATTTGTAATTTTGTAATGTAATCCGCATAGCAGGCGTTATTGCAATCATAACAATATAAAAATTATAAGGTTGCGTCATCATTTACAAGTATAAAACCAATTGCAAAATTGGTCTTGTTTGTAGTACAACGTAAGTGGTACTATAGATGTCGCTCCATCCCAATACGATGGTTAATGAACGGTAGGAAAAATTCGAGTTATGACGTCATGTCATGTTAGCTCAATTGGTTAGAGCATGCCCCGGCTAAAGGGGCGGATGGACGCGGGTTCGAATCCCGCACATGACTTAAATTTTTTCTATCGTATATTTGTAATTTTGTTAACTTGTAAAAAATACTAATAATTGCGATTTAGTACCATCTATCAGAAATTCTAACTGAAGCCCAGTTTAGGGCTGTTAAGAAAAAGGATTTCAATAAGTAAAGAAAACTGCTGCTCATATATCAGAAACTATTACTGATATATGAGCATACACAAAGATATTAATTGAATTTGATTAGGAAGTTGTGCTTTTGTATCGTTGTCTGTCAATGGGTGATTTTCCCATTCGCCGCCGGCACGGTTCCAGTACAGCAACGGCGCTGACACCGGCCCGGCGCGAACGGCAGCCGGGTAAACAAAAATGTATGAAATACATGGCATGGTTTTTAACTTAAAAAGGCGCCGGAAACGGCACGACTTCATGCATTTTCCCATCGGAAATTATATTTCTTTGTTTTAAATAAAATTGGTAATACGCAAGGACAGATTTTCTTCCATGGAAAACCCACATGTAAATAAGTTTGAGAGATTCACATAGATATTTTAACATAGATTACCAGTGAAGTAATCGACAAATGGAGTTTAAGACTGAATTTCATAGTGAAGCCGGGGATATTCCACTAATATATATAGTTATACAGGAGGCTAGGATCTAGCTTGGGTCGATGCGTCATCTTAGTAAAGTATATAGTTATATATTTAAGTAAACTTTAATTTAGGAGGCAATACGACTGTATTAAATAATGCATTGGACATAAAATAACTTTTTTACAGAAGCAGGTTATGCAGTGGCTATCAATTGCTGCGCAGAAACTCCATGGTTCGGATCCCTCAACAGGCTTGAGTTTAATCACATAGGGTACCTTTTACGATCGCCAGACTGTATATAGTTTAAGCCTACTTTCTCCTACGCCCGTATCATCACTTTGCATCGCGTGAGGTTGAGGTCAAAGGCTAAGTATCAGCTGGATGTAATAAAAATAATCAATAACAACATTCTAATATGAGTTTAATCTTAACTTTTGTTCCAGTAATGGCTGCGATGCCCCGATTAAAAGTTGTCTGTAGTATTAGAAGTACATACAGACTAGTAACGTCTATAGGCACGTATAATTCTTACAGGCAAATGAAACTAATATTAATAAAAGCATTGCATCCCTGATAAAATTTTGAATATTTCATAATGCAAATTTATCCATTTGCATTTTGAATTTTAATGAAGTACTGGATTAGTTATTATTAAGTCTTATAGATAATTAGTTACTACTGTATTACAAAAGTACAAATTTACGAAAGCAAAATTAGTCATGTGCGGAAACTATAATTTTTCCTCTCGTAAATTTGTAATTTCGTAATGTAATCCGCAGAGTATGCGTAATTGCAAAAATAACAATATTAAAAATAGTGCTACTGTAGTTTCAAACACATCCGGTGATTTTATTCGTGTAAAGAGTGATATCAAAACAAACATGATATGTATACACCATATATGAAGCGCTCGTAGCGAAGTTTACTAAGCTGTTCTTAACCTATCAGCAAAGTTAAGCAACGTCGCCCGCGGTCAAGAGTTGGATGGGTGACCGCTAGTGACATTACTACCGTGCTTCGCAGGGCACATTAAGCCGTCGGTCCCGGTTGTTGTCTAAGGATGGCAGTCGTTATAGCATAGCGGTAGGGTATTTTGCAAATGCCCGCCTGGCTAGCTACCACCCTCAAGTAGAAATCTGTCGCCAAGCACCTTACGGTGTGTTCCGGCAGCTGTCCTTGAGAGCCAGTACTTTTAGATTAGCCTGAACAACATCTTCGATCACATCATCACTTACCATCAGCGATCAGCGGTCAAAGGCTATCGGGAATTATAGAAAACTTTGAAACAGACCACCTGATGTAATTTAAATGAAATATGAGATCTATCTGATTAAAGGCCGATTTCACCAAACTGTGTATAATTAAACAATGATAACTTGAATCTCTGTAACCAAGAAAATATGACATAGCTTTGTCACTATAGTCGTCCAGTAACATTAAACCAGTAATAGATATCCATAAACTAAAAACAAATATTGCCGCTTTGCTGCAGCTGATAATAAATACGCTATGCCCACTCTCCTAGTGCATGTTTGAAGTCTTTTTGAAGCAGCGATGGCCGACAGTGAAATTACAGGCACATGAGACTAAACAACTATGTTTCAAGGTGACGGGGGCAGAGTAATTCGAGACTTGTGACGAAATGCATCTATTATAGGCAGGGGTAAGTCCGGTTAACATCAGGTGGGCCTCGAGCTTGTTCCGACACAAAAACATAAAAAAAGGTGTTTCCACCCCCTCCCCCATCTCTACTCGTGGATGTCGTCAGATGCGACAAAGGGTAACAGACCAGAAGGTAGGCAGCAGCAATTTCTGAGGAACTGACATCTCACACTGCGATCCCCAAGCCGCCTGCCAATCGTGGGGATTTTGGCAAACCCCCCTACCTTGGGGGCTGCTGTGTTCAGCAGAGGACTATCCCTCACACAACAGTTCGTTTTATGATCACTCCTCCACTGTTGAAGCCATTAGTCTATGGAATGCACTGCCTCTTGAAATTAAGCGTGCTCAGTCACTAGCTGTTTTTAAATAGCGTGTGAAAGCCATTTCATTTTTATCTAGAAACTCGATATCTCCCTATAATTTATTTTTATTTTTATAATTGTTGTCCCATTGTTAATATGAGTTTTATTCTAAAGAACATCAATCTTATTTTATATAATATGGTAATTGTGTAAGCTGTATATAATTATTTATGTTTATATATAATATTTTATATGCTTATGTATTAATAATGTGTATAGGTACTCAAATGTATATATGTTGTATACGTGTATATATTTTAGGTATATATGTATATTATCTGTTTTTTTTTATCTATTTTAATGATAGTAGTATTTTAGAGATAATTTGTCATTGTGAGTACTATATAATCTAGATCAATGCCATCCCTTGGTTCTCTTCAGTTATTTCTCTTCTTCTAATGATTGTCTGGAGGAGATCACTTTCAGCGATAAGACCGCAAATTGTTACCTTATTTTGAATTGTGTTTCTGTTTTAGCTATTTTTTATTTAAAGTGTTTTTTTTTATGTTATTGTGAAGGAACAAGCGTCATCACAAGTGACGAACTGCACTGCGCCCATCACCTGGAGACATACCTGTTAAGTCTAATTTTGCCTGTTATTTCACTGGCTCTCAAGGACTCCTGCCGGAACACACCGTTAGGTGCTTGGCGACAGATTTTCTACTTGAGGATGGTCGCTAGCCAGGCGGGCATTCGCAAAATGCCCTTCCACCATGCGGTGAAGCTCAAGCTCTGAGCGGTATTCGAACCATGGACCTGCTGCGCGGCAGTCCATAGCCAATGCCACTGAGCCATCACTGCTTTAATCTATATATCTAGATACAGTACAGTAATCCCGTGCTCTTCGTCAATTAAGTAAGAACTAAATTGATTTTTAAATAATATATTATTGTAAACTATTGCATTTGTATCTAAACTGGCTCAGCTATTTATTTAGCCACTTACACATGTTACAAATCGTCCAAATGTTGTTCAATAGACATAATAAGCTGTACATGTCAACAAACAAGCTTACATTTGCCCCGCGGATGTTCATTAGCCGACTGTTTAAGATGTTAAATAAACATACGAAATATTATTGAATAACTGGATGGTTTCATGCAACTTGAATAATTTGTTACCAAGCAAACAACATTAACAGACGTATTTCTTTATTTATGTGCAAGTAATTTAATGTGTGAGGATTTTTTTAATTAAAAAATGTAATTAAACAATATACAAAAGCATAAAGTTCATATCTTAAAAACACTTAATCATGATTGTAAAACTATTTAACCCTTTTTTTATGTTATCAACCAGTAATTTTCTTTTTAGTAATTTCTAATTTTTTGAACAACTTCACATTTAATCTTTGCATTTCTATTATCTGGAATAGAAACTGATTTAAGTATTGTCATTATATTTTTAAGATAAATATGCACAGAAGCAATGATTGCCGATCGGTAACAGCCATGGACTGCCGTGCCGCAGTACCCTGGTTCGCTCACCACCGCCGGCTTGAGCTTCACCGCATGGTGGTAGGGCATTTTGCGATTGCCCGCCTGGCTAGCTACCACCCTCAAGTAGAAAATCTGTCGCCAAGCACCTAACGGTATGTTCCGACAGCAGTCCTTGAGAGCCAGTGAAATTACAGGCACATGAGACTTAACAACTTAATCGCAAAGTGACGGGCGCAGTGCAATTTATGACTTGTGACGAAATGCATCTGTTATAGGCAGAGGTTAGTCCGCTTCAGGTGGGCCTCGAGCTTGTACCGTCAAAATAACATAAAAAAATGTATCATTTTTATATAGGTATTTTGTAATAAATTAAAAAAAATACGCATCATTACATTCGACGAAGAGACATTTTGAATGTGAATAAATCAAAAAAAGGAGACGGTACTCAAATCGTCTGATTTTTTTTTATGTTTGTTACCTCAGCACTTTTAACCGCCACTGTACCGACTTCAACAAGTTATTTCACACATATAAGTGTTGAAGTATGTTCAAATTTAATTTTTCATTTGAATTATTTCAAAATATTGCAACTAAATTTTCAAATTTTATTGTTTTCCTGTTAACTTATTGCACAACATTGCAAACTAAACTCCCCCATAGATTAAGAACGCTAATCAGTGAGGGTGCAAACTACCCCTACCTACACCCCACACTTCAACGGGGGCGAAGTGTTAAAAACACAATAAGATATAATACACGCGAACAAAAATATTCTGACATTATATAAAACTTAATACTGTCGTACTAATCTTTATGACTATTGTAATAAAGACTTTCGTTTATATTTTTTGGAGATATAGATGAAATAATAATTTTGTATTTTGAAGTATAATAATTCGTAACGCCTTCAAAGTGTCATATCATTCATATTGATATAAAATACATATTTTGAATCGTTTTATTATATGTGACGTTGACAATGGGGTGCATTTTGTTAGTTGTATTTTATTATTTTTTAAAACGCTATAAATATTCATGCCTCATTGTTGTTTGAGGTGTTGATGACTCTTAACTGTTATAAATTGTAATATGAATATTAATTTTAATAGCTTATTGCAAACGAAGGAGCGGACTTTATTGAATGCTTCTTTAACATAACATTAATTTTTTACCGAATGTTTCTTTTCATCCTGTTTCTTGATCTTGTTGATCTGTTTCTTTTTGACCTGTTCAAAGGTTGTCTGGAAGAGATCGTTTTGAGTAATAAGGCTGTCTATTGTTCACTATTATAAGCTTAATACATTTTTAATTTTGTTTTCGTTTGAGGTGTTGAATAAAGAGTTTATCTTATATATTGATACAGTGCAAAAGCATTTAAAGACAGTATAGTCCTTACGGAATGCCTAGTTCTTTAGTCAAGTGTCATAACCTGAGTTCACGCATTCAATTCTTAAATTGTCCTTGTATTATGTACTTTTTATTCCCACAAATAGTTTGTGCGTCCGGAGTGTGGCATTTTTTCCGGTAAATGTGATGATGTATCACATTTACCGGAAAAAAGCTCTCTCTTACTACATATGACAAAACATCTTGCGAAGTGTGTTCATACACCTGACTTAAATTTCTCCTATCATATATTTGTGATTTTGTAATGTGTTTATATAGTTGAGTCTTTTCTTTCGACATAGAGGCATGACTATGTTTATAGACCGACCATGTGACATATTTGCTAAAAACAACTACACGATTAATAATAAAGCAATAAAAACATGTCAGTAAAATGTTAGCTTTCAGCAGCTATTAGAATATCTTACGAAATATGGCACCTATAATTTTGTACCACTTACATTAGTTCAAAAAAATGTTTCTAGATGGCGTTACTTGGTTGAATTCGACAAAAATATTGTGAGATTCGTTGCAGCTATGCTACTGTAGTAAATATGTTGTGGTATTTTTACGTCAATATATTGTATGAGTACCTTTCACATCGAAATACGAGTTCTATTGCATGCAAATTGAATTTTAGGTACACACAGCGACTGATTATAATGATACACTCAACGAAATTAATATATTTTGATTAATTTCCTGCACCTAGATAGGTATGCTTTTATCAAAAAACAAATATTTTTGAATAAATGAGCAATGTTGTTTCTTGGAGTGAGTGGTGGTTGAACCCCGAGCTAGCGAAGCAGTATAATATTGAATCACGAATGTAGCTTGTAATTCCATTTAAGACTGAACACAGTGAGAGATATATGGGCGTAAGAACTATGAAAAAAATGCCACCGTTTGAAATATTTCTTGAATCTGTTCACCTCTACCAATGAGAAAATAAACAGGTAAGTAAAATCAATAAAAGTAATATTATAAGTTGATTCTAATTTACAAACATAACACTTATTTTGAAAAAAAAAAGGAAATAGTTAAAAGAAAAAAAAAGTATTAAATGGCCTTTGTTCAACAGTAGATGTCTGCCAGTTGACGATAATAATGAGTAATTAAAAGTTCAAAGATGCTTGTGTTCTACGGGTAATGAGTAACAGTTTTATTCAGGACTAACATATCTTCATGGTTGCAACAAAATCGATTTTGCACGTTCTTTTCATGATGAAGAGGTGCAATAGTTATTTGTGTTACTAGGGATCTAAGTAATATGTTGTTTCCCAAGGGTGTTATTTTTAATTGGGAGCAAAAAAGCGATTCTGAAATAAAACCCAGAGCGGAGAGCATGGAAATTCAATAAACGCCAACTGAGAAAAAAAACTCGAAACTAGATAAGGCGATAGTATTGATGAATAAAATATATAATAATACATTTATATATACATATATAGTTTTGTATTCATTTGAATATTTTAACTTAATAACCTCATTATGAGCACAAACGCGGGCCAATCAGAACAAAGAAACTCAAGCTCCCATATCTACAAAATTAGAATCTTGCTCTCGCTGTAACACTTATTAACTTTCTTCGAGCAGGTGTAATGAAAATTATTATATTTTATTCTCAAATATCTATTTAATATCACATGATGTTATGTCGTGAATAGAATAAGTACAGAAACATCGTCTAGAATCGATATAAGAGTATCTTTGCTGCGCTCGAAGTGTAGTTTGCTTAGCTTGCTAATTTAAGCAACGTCCGTTGCGGTCATGGGTAGGATGGGTGACCGCTAGTGGCATTACTACTGAGCACTGCCATGCTTCGGATGGTACGTTAAAACGTCGGTCCCAGTTGTTGTCCTCCTGCCTGGTTAGCTACCCTCAAGTAGAAAATCTATCGCCAAGCACCTAACGGTGTGTTTAAGCAGCTGTCCTTTAGAGCCAGGCGTATTAGGTTAGCCTGAACGACATCTTCAACCACATCATTACTTACCATCAGGTGAGATAATGTTCAAAGGCAAAATTTTTATTTATTTATAGCAGATAGGCTATAAATAAATAAAAATTATCTTTGTTTATAATTTTTACCCATTTCACACCCTAAAAACCAGTTAGAAACCTTTTTCCAAAACGCTGTAACATAAATAATAATAAAAATTTAAAGAATATAGTGAACAGCATATTTTTGCTCCTGTACCCATGTAGAATATGAAATACACGAAAACTTCAAGTATACAGCGTTACGAAATGTAAACATACATAAACCCGGCACATTACAATATTCTCTACAATTATTATTTAAATTGCCCATAGCTGTTTGTATGCGCCGCCGGTAATTTGAATGACAATGGTGGGGGTTCGATCCCCGCGGCGGACTTTAAAATATGGACGAGAAATGGGGTGAAATGTGAGGTTTTTACGGCGTTGGGCTTCCGGATGTTAAAATTGATGGGCCAAACGAAAACTGAAGTATTGTTCAGTATTTTTTTTGCACTGTCTACTGAGATGAAGTAAAATTGACTTCTATCAAAATTTTAATATATTCAGGTTTTTGTCAGAGATATTGAAAAACTTAATATAACTATTTTTATATCCCGTGGCATGGAAGAGAGCCTGATATCTATTTTTAGTTTCAAAGCAATACGGCCAAAACATTTAAAAAAGATACTAAATAAAAAAAAAAAATAATTAGCGCATTTTCCGTGTAGCATCTTCCCTGACCTATTACCAAGAATGTCAAAAAATATAATCGATTATAATCATAGTTAATACCTACGTCTGACTTTAATGATGCATCTAAAATGCAAAGAATACATTTTCTAGATGCCAATATCCTAGCGGAAAATAAGCCAAATCAATTATAAAATTACAAGAAGTTTGCTTAGCCGTTCTTAATCGATCAGCTAAGTTAAGCAGCGCCCGCCGCGGTCATGACTTGGATGGGTGACCGCTAGTGATATTACTACTGAGCGCTTCCGTGCTTCGGCACGTTGAGCCGTCGGTCCCGGTTTTTGTCTTACGATGGCAGTCGTTACAGCATGGTGGTAGGGCATTTTGCGAATGACCGCCTGGCTAAACTACCACCAAGTAGAAAATCTGTCGCCAAGCCACTTACGGTGTGTTCCGGCACTCTTTGAGAGCCAGTAATTCTAGGTTAGCCTTAGAGATAGGGGTCAAAAGCTAATCATCAGCTTTAAAAAAAACAATGAGAGGAAAAGTTATAGTCATATGCGGGATACGAACCCGCGCCATTTATAATTTTTCCTCATTGTAATTTGGACTTAACTTAACTAAGAGGACTAACCTCTACCTAAACAAATGCATTTCGTCACAAGTACTGCGCCCGACGATTTGTACTGCGCCCGTCACCCTGAGACATATAGCGATTAAGTCTCATGTGTATGTAGTTGTACTGGCTCGCATGGGTTGCTTGGCGAAAAATTATCTACATCAAGGTGGTAGCTACCCAGGCGAATATTCGCAAACTACCCTTCCACCATGCGGTGGAGCTAAAGTCAGCAGTGGGGATCGAGTCATGGACCTACGGCGCGCCATTCCATAGTTATTACCGCTCGGCCATCATAGCTTCAACTAATAACGGAAACATGGATACTACTACATAGAAAATTACTATATAGAAGATTATTATATAGAAGATTTACTAAGTAGAAGAAATGACTTCCTAATATTGTATTTTCACTCATTTTTGTATATTATGACACTTACGGTCGGATCTATAGGACTATCTATCTAGCTCAATCTAACTATCGTTCAGAATTATAAATAAATAAATCTTTATTCGGAATTTCAACATATGAACAACAGCAGATGAAAGTAGAAAATCACAACCAAACACCTAACGGTGTGTTCCGGCAGCAGTCCTTGAGAGCCAGAGAAATTACAGGCACATGAGACTTAACAACTATGTCTGGAGACATACGCAGTGCGATTCGTGACTCGTGACGAAATGCATCTGTTATAGGCAGAGGTTAGTCCGCTTAACATCAGGTGGGCCTCGAGCTTGCTCAGTCACAATTTTTTTTTTTAATTTGAAAATTGATGATACTCCCGCTGGCTTTAGATAAAAAAAACTATGTTGCGAATATCAACACTCTCCTCCTAAGCAACTAAGGTACAGTTAGTTCCACAGAGTAGGATATTTCAATTTTTTTTTCCAAATTTCTTACTTAGTAAAGAAGTCTAACTTATTGCTAATCTGGTTTAATTATGTGTGCGCGTGTGTGTATTCTTGTGTGTGTGTGTGTGTGTGTGTGTGTGAGAAGATGTGTCTGTGGTGTGTGAGAGAGGATGTGTCTGTGTGTGTGTGTTTTACGTGTTATAATGTGTCACTAGATAGTGCACAAGTTTCAAAATTCACAATCTGCACAGTTTCGTCGTATGTGAGAGATAAAGCCAGTCTGTAACTTTCACTTTCATTTTCTTTAACTGAGTGGGGAGTGGGGAATGGAGTGGGTAATTAATTTGATTCAATCTATTACATAAGGAATTACTAATAATAACGACCGGCTGCTAATGTAGTGCGATGTGACCCAACCTTACAGACCCTGTCACATCTACGCTTGGACTGAACGTGTAGAGGGTCATAATTTAGTTCCTGCTTCTTTCGCTTCTTTCAGAATGAGTAAATGCCTAACGGTAAGAACCATGCTGTCAGCAAAGGACAAAAATTAAAAATTTTCTTCTTCTTAAAATTCTATTAAAGTTTTTAGAGTAGAATGGATCCGACAATGTGGTAATATATAATATTGCGCGCGCGCGCGTTCACGTCGGTGGTCTAGAGGCAAAGAGATGGATGCATTGTCGCGAGCCTCGCTTGCCGATTCCTCCGCCCCCCGCATCCGCGGCTGAGGTATTAGGGATGTGGTAGTATAGGGATGTCCGCGCCGACACATGCAATTAGGCAATTAAATTTTATATATACTAGAAACTTGCATATTCATACATATAATATTATAGATAAACATTTCAGACCTTTATAGATATGTAAGATATGCAAATAACAAAGTAATTCTCTCCCAACGAGCTCATTTGAAAATTCCAAGTGTACCAACTCTACTTTAAACCGTTGGCGGCACGCGCCCTACGGAAGCGGACGGACGCAATCTATTACACGCCTATCGGACTCTACATCTGCGATATTAATGGAGTAAACGCTTTATGTACATTTTTAAAATATAGATTTCAACTGAGAATATTTTCAAGAAACTTTGTAGCTTTCATTTGGTGAATATTGAATCACGAATCTACTTCAATATTTTTTTGATCTCCAGAATCTTTTTTTTTTAAGCGGACTAACGTCTGCCTATAACAGATGCATTTCATCATGAATTGCACTGCGCCCGTCACCTTGAGCCATAGTTTTTAAGTCTGTAATTTCACTGGCTCTCAAGGACTACTACCGGAACACACTGTTAGGTGCTTGGCGACAGATTTTCTACTTGAGGGTGGTAGCTAGCCAGGCGGGCAATCGCAAAATGCCCTTCCACTATGAGGTGAAGCTGAAGCTGGCGGTGGGGATCGAACCAGGATACTGCGGCGCGGCAGTCCATAGCTATTACCGTTCGGCCATCATTGCTTCAAAATAAAATACTCTTTGCTCAAAATACTGTTCATAGAGCGGACGCTGACAAGTGATAAATAGCTTTACTTGAACAGATTTTTTGCAAAATGTATTTAGTTTAAAGCAGTAACCATACTATATATTAATCTTGATCACATTATCTAAAGACAAGAAAAGTCCGAAAAACGTTTCCTTAAAATATCTTCGGTAGAATAAAATTGCAAAGTTAGACTATAATATTTTTATGTTATAACAGGCTCAACTCTTATCACATGTATGGCGGAATTGTGGTTAAGACACTTCTGTCTACTCGTTCAATAAATACAGACGTCATGATATTTTAACGATATTATTTTTGATAACATGCCTACTACCTACTTGTAAGTACCTACATAGTAAAAGATTATTTATGTTATAACAGGATTGTCCCCTATAACGTGTCTGGCGAAAACGTGGGTGTTTAGACACTTCTTTGTACTCGTCCAATACATACAGACATTTTTGATAACATGCCTACTACCTACTTGTAAGTACCTACATAGTAAAAGATAATTTATATCATAACAGGCTCGCCCTCAATTACGTATCCGGCGAAAACGTGGGTGCTTAAACATCTTCTGTCTACTCGGTAAATAAATACAGGCGTCATGATATTTTAACGATATTATTTATAATGCCTGCCTACTACCTACCTGTAAGTACCTACATAGTAAAAGATTATTTATGTTATAACAGTTTTGCCCCCTATTACGTGTCTGGCGAAAACGTTGGCGTTTAAACACTTTCTGTATACTCGTTCAATAAACACAGGCGCATTTTAACGATATTATTTTTGATAACATGCCTACTACCTACCTATAAGTAACTACATAAAGCAGTTGCAGTGTCACCATCCTTATTTTGCTTCACACTGCACTGAGCACATCACTCCAAGACATTAGTTCTTATGTTTCGTTTACACCCTGTAATTTTACATGCTACAGGCCCTTCCTTAACACAGTAGGTTTTTAACGATATTGTGACGGGACAAGCACGATTCTAACCTGATGTTAAGCGGTATCCTCTGCCTGTAACAGGTGCAGTTCGTCACAATTCGTCACTGTGCCCATCACCCTGAGACATAAAGTTGATAATTAACTAGAAAATTGGCAAAATAGATAACACTAAATGAAGAGATGGTGAATTCACTCCATTTCCTCTCTGCAATAATAAAAAGAAACACGTGTCACCATGATTATAAAAAAACATCTATTTCACACTCCAGTTCAATTTCAAACAACGAGACGAGAGATTAATCTATGAGAAAAAAATGGACAAGAAATCTTTTCATTTCCCCCACAATGGCCGGGTGAATGGGAGTAAAAACGGGCAATGCCAGATGGGATTGAAGTTCAACGAAGCGAGGGAAGCCGCGTGATGAGCATTGTATAGGTATTGTATGTATTGTTATTAAGATTAAGGGAAATGAACGAGTGGAATGTGGTTAAGGAGGTAAAATATTATACGAATGGAATTCGAGAGATATATCGTAAATTATCCTTTCCTTAAACGATGATTAAACGCGATTGGTAGGTTTTTTATGTAATATGATGTGGTCGCAGATATTGTTTAGGCTAACATAGAATTACTGGCTTTCAAGGACGGCTGCCGGAACACTTCGTAATGTGCTTGGCGACAGATTTTCTACTTAAGGGTGTCAGCTAGCCAGGCCGGCATTCGCAAAATGTCCTACCACCATGCTATAACGATTGCCATCCTAAGACAACAACCGGGACCGCAGTTCAAATCCCGCCACGGGTATAAACTGTATAGAGTAAAAGCGTTGAGCGGAGCTCTCTTCTATAGATACTAAATTAGAAAATACACATTGGACTTATCACATTTAAACCTATCAGAGCGCTTGGTCGATGCGACGCGTGATCAAAATGCTGGCACCTATTTGGCTCAAAGAATAAGCATTGCAATTCAACGGGGCAATTCTGCCAGCATGCTGGGCACGCTGTCAACTGGTAGTGGGCTAGAGCATTTGCACTGCCTATGAGTCCAAATGCTTTTATTGTAGTAGCTGTAGTGTTGTATATAGTTTTGTTAATAAAGAAAATACACATTACACTTACTAACCTTGAGAGTCGTTTCCCATTTTCGGTAAATTCGTAACCATCATAGACCATCCATTATATCTTTTTAACTAGTTTTGAAGCACTCGTAGTATTTTGCTTAGCCGTTCTTAATCGATCAACGTTTAGCAACATTCGCTGCGGTCATGAGTTGGATGGGTGAACGGAACGCTAGTGGCATTACTACTGATCACTACTGCGCTTCGGAGGGCAAGTTTATAACAAGGCGGTAGGGCATTTTAGGGGAATTCTCATCGGGCTAGTTACCACTTAAGTAGAAAATCTGTCGCCAAATACCTAACGGTGTGTTCCGGCAGTTGTCCTTGAAAACCAGTAATTCTAGGATAGCCTGAAGAACATCTTCGAATGCATCATGATCTAATTGCGATAGTAGTCAAAGTAATAATTTTGAAGCACTCGTAGTGAAGTTTACTTAGCTGTTCTTAATCGATCAGCTACGTTAAGCAACGTCCGCTGCGGTCATGAGTTGGATGGGTGAACGGAACGCTAGTGGCATTACTACTGAGCGCTACTGCGCTTCGGAGGGCAAGTTAAGTCGTCGCTCCCGGATGTTGTCTTAGGATGCCAGTCGTTATAACAAGGTGGGAGGGCATATTAGGGGAATTCTCGCCGGGCTAGTTACCACTCTTAAGTAGAAAATCTGTCGCCACCGGTGTGTTCCGGCAGCTGTCCTTAAGAGCCAGTATTTCTAGGATAGCCTGAAGAACATCTTCGAATGCATCATGACTAATTGAGATAGTAAAATAAATAAAGTACCTTTAAAAGATTGAAACTGCATCATATATGATTTCAACGTTATTTAGAGCCTTGTAGGTGTTTTTGATTTTGCAGATATATGATGGTGAGCATTTAAATTCATGTGTAATGATGTTATGTAGCTGCGTCGCCAATCAAGAAACACATTGAACAGGCGTGTTGAAGCGTGAATAGCGGTTTCAATGTCATAGTCGGTATTTGAGGTTATTAAACAACTGTATAGTTTAGTGTCAGGAGGTATATTTAATCCGTTTACGAGTAAGAGACCCGTCAGACACGTACGGACGTACAGACTGAGAGACAGACAAACAGCGACGAATAATTACTTAGGTCGCGTTTCACCCTTTGGGTATGGAAAACTAAAAATTAGCTATTAATACATAGCTTATAGATTTCAGAAGTTCATAATTATATATAAAGTTAAACTCACAAAATTACGAACCATAAATAAAAACCTTCGTTTATGTTGCCGCAGTATAATACTTGTATTATATATACAATACAAAACAAAACACTTTATTATACACTAATAGAAAAAAAATACAGCTGAAAAACTTAAAGCTAAAGTACAAAGGCTATCGCTTAAAGCTATTTCTTCCAGTCAACCTTAGGATGGAGATTGATTAAGGAGTCCGAGAGGTCGGCGAACACAATAAATTCATTATGTATATCTCCTTACATAAATCAAACGCTTCATTTCAATACAATACTAATACTATTATAATAGAATATACTAAACTATAGCTTAACCAATATACAATACTTAATACTACCTACATACAGTTAAACATTACGGATATAGACTAAATTTCAATGAGATGGTAAAGTGGACAACTAATGGTCTTTAATTTGACTTTTAAATCCAGTAATAGACTAAAACAGTACATTGTGAATGAAGGGCGGTAAGTAAGGAATTACGGTCGAGGCTCTATTAGAAGATATAGATATAGACTTTCTGAGTCGAGGTTCGTAATTCTACCGCCCGTGAAACTTACAATGTTTTTCATCACATTTGCGAGTAACTAAATATGAATTATAGCTATACACAAGTCAGCACAACTATTATTACGAAATACGTGAACTTTTTTTAAGCGGATGGCGGGCTTTTTTTTCACACCAAAGATGATACAAATGTTTCTTTCAGAAACGTTAAGGGCAAATACTTAGGTAGGTATACAGCCATGAGGAAGTGTAAAAAAATATTAATTTCGATACATTTTGATACAAAATGCTATTAAAATAGATTTTTAAGAACATTAGTTGAGTATTTAAGTAACATGTAGCGAGATTGCAATGAAATTCCTGTTTAGATAACATTTTAAGACAATTTTTCAATGCGTGTAAACTCCTTGCTACAACATGCATGACATGTGTTATGTGCTATAATTAAAAAAACATTACTTACCGACCTTCATGACAAAAAGAAAACTAAAAGGTTTTATATGGGACATTACGGTCAAGGTAACCTGTCTGTTTAGATACTGTTTACGTGCAAGTGTGATGAAATATCAATATACATACTTATGATATAAGTGATAACTAGTAATAATTCATCCTATTTCTTTACCCTACCACAGAGCACCTTAACTCTACCCTCTACTACCATGTCAATCAACATGCATATATTCAATTTACAGTTGCCTAGACAAGTTTGAGAGCAATAAGACCGATTAAACTATTCTAAGATGCAATATTTTGATCAGGCAATATAACTCTTTGTGCGAGTTTGAGCTGGGAAGTTCTGCCACCATACCTATTTCAACCGCCAAGAAGTAATGTTCACATTACTGTGTTCCGGTTTGAAGGGCATCGGTGGCGGTCATATTACAGGTTTAATTTGTATTTTTATTTATGCTTTATAGTTTAGCCTTTGACCACTATCTCACCTGATGCTCAGTGACGATGTGGTCGAAGATGTTGTTCAGGCTAACTTAGAATTACTGGCTCTCAAGCACAGCTGCTGGAACACTTCGTTAGGTGCTTGGTGGCAGATTTTCTACTTGATGGTGGGAGCTAGCCTGGCGGGCATGCGCAAAATATACCACCAAGCTATAACGACTGCCATCCTAAGATGACAACCGGGACCGACGGCTTAACGTACTTTCCGAAGCATGGTATTACTCAGTAGTAATGTGACGGCGGTAACCCATCCAAGTCATGTTGCTTAACTTTGCTGATCGGTTAATAACGGCTAAGCAAACTTCGCTACGAGCGCTTGAAAATGAGACTTAACAACTTTATGTGTCTCGCGTAACCAGATGGGCTTCGTGTTCGACGACAACATAGAAAAGAAAAAGATAATATATATGTTACTTACTTAACTTTAACAACATACTTATTATAACTACATATATATTATGACTACAGGCTGAAGCCCTGCGGCAAATCTACATCAGTTATACAATCAATCTATAGGCGCCTATGGTCCACCACATAAGTTGATAAGCCGAGCAGATGCGCAGCCACACTACAATGCACTGATGCGATTTGCTTCCACACTTCGTTACGCACGCCAGCGTGCCCTTATTGATGTATTAAATCAAGTTTTGTGCAAGCTGTGGCATGTGTTGATGACTTATGTGATGCTGATGATTCATATGTTAGAAGTTGTGGTATCTTTATGTAACTGGCTGGTTCTAGATTTGTAATTTTGTTATTGATGCCTATGCCAAGAACCATGCTAGCTCGGAAGATATAAAGGGGTCTAAAATGTGTTATCCTTACTGAGTGTTTTCTATTCCGGGACCTAATCGATCCGGGCTAGGGCTTACCATTGGCAAGTCATAGAATGCAGTAAAGGGGAAAAGGTTGCAGTATGTAAAGCAATATAACAGTAGCATATACTATAAGTCCATGTGAGTGCGGTCTTGCTGCACAACAAGGACCTGGCTAGTATCTTCGTCAAGGACAAGCGTCCTTGAGCCCTAAATCTATGTTTCTGGTTTACCAGTTTTTCGTTTTGGGTTTTTATTTTATATAAAAATGTGAAAATAATAATTCCTATACAAAAAGGTTTTTATATAATTTTACAATAACACAATATTACGGAATACTTGCAAACCAGAAACATACATTTCAAGGACAATGTCAAGGACATGCATCCAAAATTTTCTATAAGTTTGAACACTTTGTATCTAAGTTTGTATAGAAAGCGCTATGAAGTCTTATCGCGCTGATTGCCCATTAGGCAGTGATACCACCAACGACAGTATTCCCAACAAGGGACAGTATGACAAGTTGGCAATAAAACAGGTACTTGCACCTTTTACAATTGTATTGTGTCGTCATAATGGGTATTGTTAGCGAAAACATGGTATATTTTTCAATAGGCTCTTATGTCATTACAGAAGACAAATTGTACCGACACTACATCGGCGGGATAATGGTCTTCTTATCATTATCCCAAAATCATTATAACGATACCCAAATTAATCTTTATAAATTATTAATGTAATATAATATATACCTAACACAAAGATCATCGTAGTTTTACAATAAAATATACGATACTCGTAGGTGAAAAGCTAATGAAATGCTTCAAACAAAAAAATCTTCTTCAAAACTTCCTATAAGAAGCTCTATACATTTTATTTTCCATTTAAAGCTTTGCTAGCTACAATTTTCGACCTTATGAACACTGATACGATGAAATAGTGGCCAAAATTTAGCCTATATCGTAAAAACATTGATTTAAGGACGATTAGCCTGATAAGAGAATAAAAACTCCATTATACAATTTCATAATTATCTCCAGCATAGATCTAAAAGAATCACTAATTAAATACAAGACACTTTAAAGTATTTTATTTTTAAGATATTTTTGTGTAGGTTTTAAACAACTCTATCTTTCAACTAATTTTACAGACATTTTAGCACGCCTCAATAATCCCAAAGTTTCATCTTCCCCAAAAATACCAGCTAATTACATTTCTAGCTAGTTCATTCCTCTTAAACGGCATCCCATTCAAAACTTCCAAACAAGAAGTGCCATTAGCCTAAAAAGAGGCTCCGAGATCTCCGCCAAATCCAACGAGAAAGTTCCACAGCCCATTCTTACTGAATACCATCTGCATAGCAATCTTGAAAATGCATTTTCCAGGGAGGCGTGGTCTGTATCAGGCAATGTGCTCTCAGGCGATATATAGACCGACCGCACAACAAGAACTCCCGCACAAATCTGTAGCAACTGAAATCGGAACTACTACGAGGTCTGTCATAAAATTTCCCCGGTCTACTTAAACTGGTTCTGTTCCGAACTCCGCCCATCGGCCCGCTTGGATAGGTTTCGAGGCAAGTTAGAAAAGAATAGCTGTATAAATTAGAAAGGGACGCGTGCGACTTTTCTTTAAGATAGTTGGTAGATTATATAATATGACAATGTCAGGATATATAAGGAATAGGACCTAACAATGTGTTGTTATGTAAATCAGATGGTTATTTATGATTGGTTGTGCAGAAATTGATGTCGCGACGGAAAAATATATGGGAAAAGTTTAACGCAACGAGCGAGACTTTTGTTAGAATTTTATAAATATATCTAGGATTTTATGTGATTCTTAGTTTTATTTTAGAAATCAGTATCATTTTTAGCAATCTAATCAATATCGGTAGGTTTAATATTTGTCAACAAATTGTTTTTCTCGTAAGGGTAACTTCAAAGTTATAATTTCATACAATATATAATGAAATGTATATCGCCTGCAGAAAGTTGTAGATATCAATCAAAATAGATATCAATGAACTTTCGGTTTAGTGATTGCACGCGAACCCTTGACCACAATCTCACCTGATGGCAGGCGATATACATTTCATTATATTATATTGTATGAAATTATAACTTTGAAATTATACATTACGAGAAAAACATTTTGTTGATAAGGGACGCGTGCTTTAATATGGTAAAAACGCTTGACCTAGACTGGGGACTTACTCTCAAAGACAGCTGCCGGAACATAAGCTTTGGGAGCTTGGCGACAGATTCTGGCAATCGGGCATTCGTAAAAGCCAACATTAAATTAATATCAAGCCCTTGAAGGGATTCGAACCCAAGACTCTCTGCGGTTCAATCTAAAATCACGTATCTTTAAAAAAATACTCTACGCAAGTGATGATTTGGAAAAGCTAGAAGTCTTGATGAGTCATCACATCAACCGGAACGTCCACCATTGAACAAGGTCTACTCATGGGGGGGATTAGCCGTAATCCCCATGCTTGGCAGGCGTCAGGCTCCAAGTAGAAGTTGTTGGTTCTTCAGAAGGCGCTGCTTCCCACCTTCCGGTATTTTTCCCTTAGACGCCTCTTACGACATCCCATGGCAAGAAATGGGAGGTGGATTCTAACCCGATACTTCCCGGGGTACCCCACTTACCCCACGGGGTAACCTTGATGAGTATCAAACTCAAATGTAATGTAATCAAAAGATTATTGGGCTTAGTTCAATAGGGCATAAGGCAGATATGATATACATCATATACTTAGGGCCTGTTTCAGAATGTTTGAGTAAGTTCCGGTTATTCTACCCAGAACACATTTAATAAATAAAACACTATTTTTGCGTTACACATTCATCGATTTAGCCAATCCATCGGTTAAATCTTGAAACGCGCTGCATGTTAACTGTCATTTTTATCATTCAGTTATTTTATGTTCTGGGTATTATAACCGGAACTTACTCGAACATTCTGAGACAGGCCCTTAATAAAGTATATGAACTTATTAAAACCAATATAATTTTATGATAGTACTATATTGTAAAGTACAAAGAAATAGTTTTGCTATAAAAACTAACGTGTTTTTGACTCATTTTAGCAAATAATACGGGATAACTCACGCGAATAAGTCAGATAGCTCCGACTATAGTTTCAACCACATTCGGTGTTTAATTCTTATATGCATAATCATCCCAATGCGTAACAACACACACAAATAATCAGTCTGCAAAATTACAATTGCAATACACATTTGTAACATTTTAAAACCTTCTGTAACTCTGAAATAAACTTACAAACTATTCTTGGAACCCATCTCACATTCTTTATAACGACCGTATAGGGGAGGGTAGGGTGAACTGGGATCGATTTGCATGTGGGGAGGGTGCGGGGAGATTAAGTGAATATTTTCAACTATTTTGGGCGTAAAGGTGTACATGAAGGTTGGTTTATTATAGGCGATACATTGCATACAAATAGAGTTTTTATCACCTAACAATGTATTGAAACTTTTTTTAGAACAGTTTTTTTGAATAGTATTTTACTTTTATAAATTTCATTTGGAGTGATAACTAAACCGTGATAAAAAAAATATCTTTCCCATTTTATGAACTTTTCTTGTAGTAATTAAACTTTTTCTAGGAGATCTTCTGTATATGTTTGTTTAACTCTAATGGTAATACTAAGCTGTAGTTTATTTTCGACCTCCTTATTTACATGATTATTCCTAATAGTTTAATATTTTATGTAAATAAAAAATCCTTCCTATAGAATCCTAGCCGGAAATGTTATTCCTTTCCTTAGTTTTTTCAGGTACGTCTTCCAAGACCCTTAAAAAGTCTTATTATAATACTTTTGCGGCGTAATGTTTCTTAGTTTTTATGACGCGGGTGAAATACGGTTATGGGCGCAGTTGCCCAACTCTCCCCCTAAGCAGTTAAGAAGGGATCGTATGGAGATTTGAACCCTCTTAAACCGTATTGTTTTGAATATCGTATATTCTAGAATATTATAACCACAAACTTGTATGTACTCTACATACATACTAGAATACGTAGGTAAGTATTTTCTGTATGAAGATAAAAAATTAGAAGCACTAGCGAACCGTCCCGGTTTTGCACGGGTATATTGAAACCTACGAATATTATTATTCGTAGATTGAAACACATAAAAAGTAATTATTTCGACATAACTGTAATAGTTAGACATAAGGTATTGCGAGCTTTATTGTAAATATTGATGTCCTCTATAAAATTGTGATACATTACTTTGCTCTATTATCAACAATTTCCGCAGCGTACGCGATATAACGAATTATTTGGTAATTTTCTTCACACGTTGGGTTACACTGTCGAAGTCTTCATATAGATTCCTAAGTTATTTTAATATCTATAGCATATGTTCATCAGGGATAGTGTAGAACTCTAATGGTGAAAGAGTTTTTCAAAAAGGTCCAGTAGTTTATTCTTTTTTAGGTTTATTCGTATAAAAATACAAATCTTTCCTCTTCATAATACTCGTATTAGTATAGCTGAGGCTCATAGGCGCAGTGGCATAAACTGAACATACAAATCACTCGATCCTGGGTTCAACGCTCTGATCAATTAAATGATTTATCTATCAAAAAAATATAATTAACGCTAAACCCGAGGGATAGCAATGAGCTCTGAGGGTAGAAATTTTAGGTGAAGGTATACCTGAGGGATTGCAATAAGCTCTGAGGGTAGAAATTTCAGGTGAATTGTATAACGCATCTGCAATCCCTTTTATTTATAAATAATAATAAGCAACAAAAACAATGTTTCTTATCTCTCATTTAAGACTTAATGGAAATGTATGTAGAACGTATGTTTTCGACTTGTGGTGGTTAGAGGAAATATGATAGCATTAGATCGATAAGAACACCCATAGATCTATATACCTGCCCTTCACTACTAAAGATATTAGTTTGTAAACCTCATGTACCAGAATTTCACTGCCAACCGATTATAGTTATATATACAAAACCAGAATGTGCAATAAGTACCTATAATATAATATATGTGTTATTTACCATCAAATTAATTATTCCTATTTTCAAACGCAAAGCTATAACAGCAAACCCCTAATTAGTTTCAAATGACGAGCACCGGCTTTTAATAGATGTACAGTGGCGACGACAGAATAGTGCGTTGCACCCATTACCAGTAATGAGGCCCGGGCCTTATTCAGCTGTACAATGCGACCTGCATCGCCCGGTACCCACGGAATGCTTGAATAAAAAGAACGGGAGTTCGATTTTTGAACCAGTGACATTGAATTTCTAGAACGGGGAAGGAGTTTCCGGTATATTACTTTTCTCTATGGTCAGTCAAGAGTAAGAAATAAACTTGATATACTCGAAACGCCTACCAGTACTAGTGGCAATATGTAAATATTATTTAAGGACTAATATTTAATATGCCCATTGGTGCCAGGCTAGAATATCACCCCCCGCCATTGCTACCTTATAGGTGTCGTAGGAGGCGACAAGATAATACCGGAAGGTGGACAGCAGTGCTTTCTGAGGAACTGATATCTTAAACTGCGATCTCCAAGACGCTTGCCAATAGTGGGGATTACGGTAAACCCCCGCTTAATAGGAGGCTGTGTTCAGCAGTGGATTTTTTGAAAATATTCTATAGCCAACATAGGCTATTGTATCACGGATAATGTAGGTCTCTGATGGTGAAAGAATTTTTAAATCGGTTCAGTACTTTTTAAGTTTATTCGTGACATACAAATATACAAATAAATCTTTTATCTATATAATAACTGAACTAAAGTATGGCATATGGGTTTGTCTAATTGTACAATACATTGTCTTAACTATTTTAAATGGCATCAGAAGGTTTGATTATTATGTTCATTTTGTACACAAGGATTTTATTTCTTAAATAGTGCCCCTGAGCCTATATTTAAACTGTGTTACAGGCGACAAAGCCCTCAGTTTGTAGGAAACTGCTATTTTACTATTAATTGTCTTAATGGTAATATTAGGTTATTATGTTATGTTTTTATGTTCATTTTGTATAAAACTGTGCCTGTTGAATGACAATAGGCTCGCACCCTATCACATGGGACTAAAACTCAATTTACTGATGACTGATGACGTTGAAGGTACATGGTAGTACTACCATCTTATCAACCACGATCACTCTGTCAATACTGTCCGATTGAGAAGGAGAAACTCAATTGGCAAAACGTAGGTGTTCATACACCTCCACCTACCCCTTCGGGGAAAACAGGCGTGATTATAGGTATGTATGTAATGTTTTTAGTTGTACTAGATAATGGATTCTTATTACTAAAACTCGACTGTCCGTCCAACCGATATATAAAGGACTATTATATTATATTTGGAACAGTATAAGGTAGCCGGTTGAAACTTTCACAGAATATGTGTTGGTATGGCAGATTGGTTACAAAATAAGAATAACAACAATACATTAAGGAGGAAAGGGAAGGGAGGTCCTCTACGTGTTTTGTATTTATTTATATTATGTGTATTTATTACATACAGTTCGAGATCCTAAGAGCAGGTCTTAGGATCTCGAACTGTATGTAATAAATAACAAATTATAACACATTCTGTGTTGGTCTCCGAGTATGTCATTACTCACTTAATTCAAGGCCCAGACATTTGTAAAATGAAAGTACTTTTCTGTGCAAAGTATCCTTCGGTTGGGCATACATATGTGCCAAATATGTATGCCCAACAGAAGGACATATATTGCAGGCGCTTGTCTTGGTAAAATTAACTTTACACTCTTGGCTATTCTATGTAATAAGCATGGGAGTTTTAGAGTTCTGTGGCACCGACATATAAAAGCCCTGTGCTGTGGTGCCATTACGTAGATTGATTTGTTGTATACAGTGCACATAACCTCCACCTCAACCCTTCTGTATACGTTGTCGGACGCTGTAGTTGAAATAAGTATCTTGAAATTACCATAAATATCATATATTTTATATAAATACTAAACTTCACGATCCTAACCTCAAAAACTTTAGATTTTAGTAGATGATTCCCAGTCAACATTTATTGTTTCATGTATTTATTTAAAGCTAATAGGCTAGCCTTCCACTAATATCTCACCTAATGGTAAGGAATTTTAATATGGTTGAAGACGTTATTTAGGCTAAACATAATATTTTATATTATTAAACAATAATTATCATTATTTTGTAGTAATTTTCCATAAAGTTATGTCTTCTAACAAGGATTACGACAGTTTTCACATCATTTTATTAAATATGGCTACCTTTTACTAATACGATGTTCTTTAACACGTTGTCATGCTATATGTGTCGTAGCGTCATTGAACATTCTTAAAACGACGTATAATAATTGTTTCAGTGAACTGAGGACTGACATGTGTATTTTTTTACTATATCAACCACATTATCTCCGCTACAGCTTTGAAAATGTTCTAATTACTGAAATTACAAAAAGTTCCAAATAATGATCGAACCTGCTTACAAAATTTTTATAGAATCGGTAGAGAACAACCAGAAATTAATTAATACATTTCTGTCCCAGCTTAAACAGACCCTTCGCTAACGCTTTGTGCAATATCTTGTGATCATATCTCAGATTGAGTCTGGGATTGTAGAAACAAATGCAAAAGAGTGACTCTCTTTTCTAACACGTACGAAAAACTTCATTTTATATACATTTTTTAACATTGCAGACACTCACTAACTCCTACTTAAATTGAACAGTTATATTACCTTCACATCACTGCGCATTCTTAACTCTTCAATGTTCCTACCAATTCGGGCTATTTCTGCCCAATTCCTGAAAAACATGACAATATGACTTTCTTGCCATACATATTTACCTTTGCTAGTAACTACATACTAGACAGTACAAGCATGTAGTACCTATGGACAACCGCACTAAGCTTGACGTGCGGAGTGGATCATCCATTACTGCTAATGACTTCGCTACGGCACTGCTTCGCTCTCCAATAGGGCTGCTACACGATAAAAAATATTTTTATTGTGGAAATTTTACAGCTAGGCAATGTTTTTTCCCTGCTCAAAAATTTGGACATGGAAACTAAGCCTTTAGTATAACTCTAAGTTAATTCTAGAAGCGCTCGTTGCGAAGTTTGCTTAGTTATTCTTAACAGATCAGCAAAGTTAAGCAACGTCCACCGCAGTCAAGAGTTGGATGTGTGACCGCTAGTGAAATTACTACTTCCGTGCTTCGGGCACGTTAAGCCGTCGGTCCCGGTTGTCGTCTTACGATGGCAATCGGTATAGCATGGTGGTAGGGCATTTTGTGAATGCCCATCTGGCTAGTTACTACCCTCAAGTAGACAATCTGTCGCCAAGCATTTAACGGTGTATTCCGGCAGCTGTCCTTGAGTACCAGTAATTCTAGGTTAGCCTGAACAACATCTTCGACCACATTATCATTTACTTTTTTATTTAGGTGAGATTGGTTAGGTCAAAGGCTAACTTATCAAGCACAAAAATACGCAATTTTACTAAATTAATACTTATTTTTAAATATGATTTCAAGCATTATCACATCAATTACTAATTTTTAGAGCACAGGTTAGCGACACCATTGCGAGAATTAAGAACGAAAAAAATTTATGAACGATTTTGAATTTAACTTTGAATTTAATAATGCTATTTAGTATTGTTTATACTATCAATCGTACTGGTACTACTACTCTACATCGACAGTACCATCACAACGGTACAAGTGATACAAAGTCTTTTCTTCAGTACAATTAAAAACAACATTACTGATAGAAGTAGTGTCACTAGTACAATCGTTGACTTTAGCGATACAAAGTAGCATCACTCGTGCTATTAACACACTATATAGGTACAATCCAAAAATATTATATACAAAAGCTTGCTGCTAGAATATTCGATTCTAAAATTAAAAATGTTGCTATCGTGTATTGGCAGCCCTATAGGCGCGATGCATGAATGCATTCGGCATGTGAGGAACACAAGCTACCAGCGCTAGGTACGTAGATACGTGATACATCGGTACAGTTCTCTTCGGCCCACTGATTGGATTTGCGCGCCGTCGGCACATCGTGATGTTGGCAATATTCCGATGGATTTCCATTGCGAATTAGCTGAAAATGCAAGGAACGGGAGTCGTTAAGCTTGGAATGCACGGCAAGAGTTTTTACGAAATGAAGGGTTGCTTGTGCAGTTAAACTGACAGCTATGACGGCTGGAAAGCGAAGAAGAAGAAAAATATTCTTGAATATAGGTCTGAAAAACTATTAAGATATATTGCTACATATAGCACTATAACGGAGCAATACTATATGTAGATAGCTGCATGAAACGTTGACCTCATGATGTTTTTGTGCCTGAATAAATTCTCTAGCCCTTATTTGATTCATTTTGAAAAATATTTTAAGTAGCCTCTTTAGCGATTTTGTATCCGTTTCTTGTTTAATTTTTAGACGGAAATAAGTATGAACCTCAATAATAAATGTATGTGATGTCTAAGGCATGTTTGATCATCACAACAACCCGAATATCAACTGATGAACAAGGTCTCCCCCATTTGGGGGAATTTGCCATAATCCCCACGTTTGGGAGGAGTCGTGGGAATCACATTAGAAGTTGTCCGTTCTTCAGACGGCGCTTCCCACCTTCCACGTGGAGAAATAAGGGGGTGACCTACTATCCGACACCCCGTAGTTTGGCACGTTGGATACTAATTAAAAAATCTTTATACTTTTTAAGTTATTCAATTCAGTCGGGATATAACGGTACTTATAAGTTCTTCAGATAAATAACTGAAAGGTACAGTAAGCACAAAAATATATATGGAAAAGAAACCTAAAACTGAACCGTTTATAATATTTTATACCTTTAACTGAAATTTACTTTAAAATATAGGTACGACTGGCCTTAAGAAATACATTTCTTCGTTAGAAAAAAACTCGGATATTTACCTCATTTTTGTATTTTAGCAAATTATACTTTATAACTCACGTGAATGAGTCAGATAGCTCCGACTGTAGTTTCAACACATTCGATAGGTAGTCTTTTTCAAGGAGAACTCGGGACACCCGCGTTGACGTTACGCTTAGCACCCTTTTTGTATGTTATCTAATTCTATCTAGTAGTTTCGAGACATCGATATGTGAATTAATGGTAGTGAAAAAAAAACTACCAAATAAGAAAAATATTCTCAATTTTGACACCTTCAAAGCCTTTTTCTACATGTATATCGAACATCCTCCACGTACCGTTTTGAGCTATTATAAAAATATCCATCAAAGTCAACGCCCCGACAAAGGACCGGTTCACATAGGCCTAATTGGCGGAAAGTGCAAAACTTGACGAGCGAGTGATCACCAGCCTGCACCGGCCTTATTTGCCTTAGGTATGCTTATCTGCCGTGTAATTGTCCACCGGCTGGGAAAATGACCAGGAAGCCGGCGTAAAAATAGGCGTAATTCGACGTGTAAGGTATGAAAACTTCGGTTGTTTTTAATTTGTTTTTGGCAAGGTGTAAATGCGGTTATTGCTTTCCTCTCTGTACGTGATCCCTTTGGAGGTTATTGATACATAAAACAAGCTGTGGAAGTAAGGAGGTACAATAACGTAAAAGTTGGTTTTGAATAAAACTTCGTCATTATGGATATAAAAGTAAATTTAGGTCCATAAAATCAAGAAAATTTATCGAAAATATCTGACTGAAAAATAACCTACTAAGTATGATATGATAAATTCATATCACTCACGTATATTTACTGATAATTTGTACTTTTAACAACTTTCGATTATCCTCATACAAGTATTAAACTGGTGAATGTCAAATATGTAGTTTGTACTAGTTGAAAATGTATTTTGTTATTCGTAGGGGTACTGGAAATCCGTCCCATTACACTGCGATCCCTCGCCTACCAAAGTAGGGATTATGGAAAAAAACGAATGCGGTTTGTTTAACGTTGGATCTTAAGGCTGAAGATATAAATAGCAACTTATTTATATAGTTTCTTTAAGAATCTATAAGATGACCTTTATTAACAAAGTCCACGATGACATAAGAAAACTTTTGCATGGTGTATTTTGTTTTTCATAGTGCATTTTGTGAAAGCTACCACACATAAAACCTGTCGCTAAGCACCTAACGGTTTCAGCAGCTATCCTTGAGAGCAGTAATCTTGATCAGCCTGAACAACATCTTCGTCCGCTTCAACAAACCAACAAGGAAGATAGTGGTCAATAACATCATGAAATAAACCAGTACCTATTTCAAACAACGAACCGATATGAGAGCACCAAACTTAACTGTAGTAACACCCATTGACACACGTCATCCAAATCAAAGCACTGACAGCGACGCAATTTCCACCGGCCCGACCCACACAACCGGAAAACTCACTGTTATTAATAAAGCCAACCGTAGCTGCTTCCAATCTTTGTCACAGTCGACTCTAACCATTGGCGCGTGTTCAACTTGCCTCAATGCATGAATAAAATCGCCTAGTGTGGAAACAACTTGTTTACACTTTACTATTTTGAACTTTATGTTTTAAGTGTTGAAGACTAATTTTGATTGTGTTCGAGTAGATTTTAGGTGCGTATGTGCAAGGTAGGTCGTGCTCTGTGCTTGACAATAATGCATGGCCGAACTAATGTTTGCTTTGTATCAAGCTACACAAGTTATGCCGTCCGCGGCCGCTAGGGGCGTGAATGTATAATTTCGGCGGACTAGAGAATAGGCAATTAAAGAGGCTCATGCATTTTGTATGCGGTGTAATTTGGAGGTTGTGACTCTATTGTTGTGGTTTTCAGTGCAAATTGTGTTGGAATATTCGCCTGTCAAAAACTTAACATCAATGTAATTTTATTCATATAATATTATTCATATAAATGTTTTTTTAAGGGTTTGTGACGGAACTTGCACGAGGACCACCTGATGTTAAGGGATAACCTGTGCCTATAACATATGCATTTTTACAAGTAGCGAACTGCACTGCGTCCGTCACTCTGGGACATACAGACAGTTGTTAAGTTTCATGTTCCTACAAGTGTACTGGCTCTCAAGGACTGCTGCTGGAACACACTGTAAGGTGCTGTCCGTCAAGTCTTTCAGACTTTCAGAGTCAAGAAACTTCGACGTGGACTCCCGTATCGAAAGTTCTGTAACAACACAGACTCCAACATAAATTTGTTATATTTTTCACAGAGATCCTTAACGGCAGTACCCAACATGCACTTGGACGGTTGTTATAAGTTAGATATTGGACTCTTCTTATAAAAGATGGAACCGGATACACAACGAAAAAAAACTTTGAACAAAAAAAGTAATTAGTTGGCTGTAGATGTGTGGGATCCCTTTTGAATGTCCTGATCCTTGTTGAAATGTTGTCAGACTTCGCTGTTTCAAATATCCGTTCCCCCAGAAGGCACTAAGGTGCAATGACGACCGAGCGGTAATATCTATGCCGTGCCGCAAGCGCCTGGTTCGATCCCCACAGCCGGCTTGAGCTTCACCGCATGGTGGAAGGCCATTTTGCGATTGCCCGCCTGGCTAGCTACCACCCTCAAGTATAAAATCTGTCTCCAAGCACCTTACGGTATATTCTGGTAGCATTCCTTGAGGGCCAGTGAAATTACAGGCGCATGAGACTTAACAACTATGTCTCAAAGTAACGGGCGTAGTGCAATTTCTGACTTGTAACGAAATGCATATCTTATAGGCAGAGGTTAGTCCGCTTAACATCAGGTGGGCCTTGAGCTTGTTCCGTAACAATAGCATAAAAAAGGTGCCAGGCTATAATCACTATATAATAGGTTTTTACTATGTTCAATTTAAATCTGACGTACATACTATCTTTGCCTATTCTGCAATTAATAGCATTGTATTTATTTATTTATTTAATTCTATATTGCACTACAGTACAAATGGAGGACTTAATGCTAAAGCATTTTCTACCAGAAATCCACATATTAGTTATAGGGATAAGGACGCAGGCGTGCAACAAAAAATATATTTAAATACTCTAGAACAGAAAACGCAAAGAATATTACAGATATAAAATAATATATATACCTTTATGCATAAATACTATATAATACCTGCTATACATAATAACAAAAATAATACTAAATATATATAATAAATATAATTATACTAATATAATTATACTAATTATACTTATGGTAAATAAAAAAAAATAAAAAAATTATATAACATTTGAGAACAGTGATAAAAGTGACAGAAGTAATTGTAAGTTATTGTTTTGAACCTATTTTTATTTATGAGATGTTTCTTAAAATATTTGACGTCATAATTGTATATACACCGAATGTTAACAAATATCATAAAGAATCTAGTTATTAAAGTGTTCAAGTAACGAGTAAACTAATAAACATATAGCTCAATTGCCAATGAAGTACAAATTAGCTAGATATTTATCTAATTGGAAACAGTTCTGATTGGTTATTGAGTTTAGTGCCACTACGCTGGATTAGGAATACTCTGTTTGAGTGGCTGGCCGTAGTATCTAACTATAATGACTAATAACTAAAATCTAACTTAATTACATAGGCGCATGTGTTGTATATGTCTATAAATAAACACAGTTAGTAAAACGGGCTTTAGATAAATGAAATGAAATACATTTATTCATAGCAATGCAAAATTTTAAAATATGTTAGTATACTTATTTGTAATTTTTATTAATATAAAGATTGTATTGCCACGAACCAGCCTCAACTCAGCATAGTGCTGATTGCGGACAACCAGCGCTGGTCTTCCGTTGAGACTGGCGGTGACATCACGGACGGGCGTTGTACGAAAAGTGCTTATAAAAAAAAGGTAATATTATAAAACATGAGCTGGATATATTTTTAAGAAGAATATGAAAATAAATTACAATTAGGAGAATAATACTATAAAGGTACTAAGTAACTAAGTTGTGGCACGAGTAACAAAAAAAAACAAATAATAATTAACTATTATACATTTTATCAAGTAAGTATGTATAATACATAAATATTCATTAAATAGCACTAGTGTTGTTTACATGACGGGCTTCACTTATTTGGTGCTGAAACATAAAACTCTTTAATTTATTTCTAAAACTATAAAAACTTTGCAAGTTCCTTATTGGCGGTGAAATGTTGTTCCAGCACTTAGTAGCAGCATAACGAATAGAAGATAATGAATAGATTCAGGTATTATTTTACGGAAATCCATATTTAAGAATAACAATTATTTTTAAAATGTTTTAAGAAAACATCTATTGTGACGTCACAAACCATCATCAAGCACCTTACGGTGTTTTTTCGAACCAGTTCATTTATAGATTAAGCCTGTTTAACATATTCGACCCTTTCTCTACTAGCTAAAAGGCGAGTGGAAAATTCTATACAAAATACTGATATGAAAAAGTTCTCAAGAGGTATCAAAAACTTAACATTAAAAGCAAAACTTTATTATCATAACCGTCGAAGCGCTGAGAACAAAATTCAGCTGAAGCACTCTTGACATGGCTCTCTAATTTCCATACAAAACGCCCCAATATCGGAAATCTGTTAACTACGACTACCTATTTCAGACAGCAAGTACTAGTGCTTGTCTATGACGTCTGGTAGCATCGACCATCGACATGCTATGCCTACGAAATGAATCACTGCACCAATTTATATAGACTATCTGATGCTTAGACGTGGACACGAAAATTTATTCAGAATTAAAAAAGAGTAACTTATTTAATTCAATTCATTATTCTGCTTAAATGTACTATAACATTAAGATCTTAAATATAGCTTAGTTAAGTAGGTACATTCACCCTGTCAGGGTATCGCAGTCATAATTTCATTTAGGTATCCAATATTATACAAATACATAGCATAGATGAGCATGTAGGTATTATTATAAAATATCATAACTATAGGTCTAAATTATTATCTCGTATTGTGTTTATAAAAAATCTTATTCATTTAAATATTTAAATTCACCATAATTTCAACATTACATAATTATTATTTGTTTAACACGTATTACCTTATACATATATAAATAATTACATAGAGGTGCTATAGAACGATCTTATATTTTAATATTTATCTTTATAAAATTCGTCTATTGAGTAGTATGATTTTTTTAGGCGAAGCAATTTTAATTTTCTTTTAAATATATTTATTAAGATACCTGAAAGATTGAATGCTAAAACTCAACTCTTATACTATTTCCATAATTATTTACCCAAAAGTATATACAAGTGTCTAATGGAAAATTGAAATATGAAGTTTTAAAATGAATATACGCAAGTTCTTTTTTTATTATCATTTGTTTTTTACCCTTTGAGGCGAACACATCGCATAAGTGATTTTTGATAAACGATTGTTATTCTTTCTTTTCTTTATATATCCTATTTGTGAATTGGGAAACCAAGGAAAAAGTATGGTTACGCATTTTAAACCATTTTGGTGTAAATATTTAAATTAAATATTACAATTTTACCATATTACGTATATATTTTAAGAATGTATTTCGACTGTAGGGTGAGTTGATATAGCTCTACAACTTTTCATACGCATATGTGGGCATCACAGGTATGAACATTAATGGTGACCTAGTATTATATTTTATAGAAATTTATGTTCCATGTGCAGTTAATTTTACATGTAAATTTTATATGCATGCTACGTTGTTTTAAGACCTGGCGTAGCATGTTCTACGAAAGAGTTGATTCATTTTCTTTTAAGGAACTTTCTTTTCTCATAACAGAATTTCTATATTCATTTCTTTTATAATATGTTCTTATACCACAGAAAGAACGTATACACATCAACTGTTTCAAGTGTTTCGTTAGAATTTCATTTATAGCGAACTATAAAAAAAAAATAGCTCCATTAGAGAAAAAGGTTTTATAAATGTATCCGGCTTCAGTTCATAAAAGCTCAGAGCTGTTTTAAAATGCTATACTGTCAATCGGAGAACTATTCATAAAAGTAAAGAGGACGTATCTACATGTTTCTTATATCTGCAGTGCGCCAGCGAGCACGAGACACGTGTTTCGGACCGCGCTGCATTTACAAGAGGCCTGTGTTGTGCTGAAACGGTAGAATCTATATACCTGCATATGCAGGTTGTTTGAGAGATTGACTTTGGTAAATATGCATAGAACTTCATATTCTACTCTACGGCAAAATATTATAGAACCATAAAATATGTATTTCTAAGTAAAGTTATTTATGTATATAAAAATATTTAATAAAATCAATTTATTTCAGACAAAGTCCATAGCACACATTATTATTAATTATTGTTAGTTAGTAAAGGACATCGTATGATGTAGTGGAAAAAATCTTAAATAAGGAAATTGTGTCATTTTTTAAGGTTTCCCTTCATCAAGTTTGTTTTGAAGCAGTGATGGCTCAGTGGGATTGGCTATGGACTGCCACGCAGCAGGTCCATGGTTCTAATCCCACCGCGGGCTTGAGCTTCACTTCACTTGGTGGTAGGGGATTTTGCGAATGCCTAGAAAATCTGTCGCCAAGCACCTAACGGTGTATTCTGGCAGCTGTCTTTGAGAGCCAGTAATTCTAGGTTAAGCCTGTTAACACCTTCGACCACAACATCACTTACCAGGTGAGATTGTGGTCAAAGACTTAACTAACAGATATATAAAAAAAGAAACCATTTATCAGGTCGGTGGAGTAATCTTCCAGGCTTTCCTTAGTAGCAGCAAAACTCTTTGTGAACGAGTTAGTTCGGGGAAGTAACCTATTCCTATTTCTACCACCAAGCAGTAATGCTCCCTTTATTGTATTCCAATGTGAGACTCACCAACTTTATGTCCCAGGGTGATGGGTGCAGTGTAGCTTATCACTTGTGACTGAACTGCATCGGTTTTAGGCAGAAATTACCACTTAACACCAGATGGGCCTCTTGCTTGTTCCGTCACAAACACAAAATGAGAAAACAGCGTTCGACTTGGTCATGAAATCTGCCTTGGCAAATTAAAGTAAAAGCACTTTCATTCATATTATTTGTACGAAGTTATAACAGCGTTAAATCGGATTCCCAACAGGTCTGATCACTGGCAAAGATCCAAACTATTTCAATGTTCACGAATGAGTCCACATTGCACTGCGATGCGGAACCAATACTAACGTTCCATAATCCTTCTTCATTGTTCTAGGTAAAGTCAAATTCAAATCGTTTATTATTATTACATTCTGATGTATGTGCCAATCATATGAAGACCAATTATGTTTATGTATAGATTCATGTGTTACTTTGCGATATATTTAACAATAACAAATATTTTACAAATATTTTAACTTGTTCTGACTTTGACTAACAAATTCTTTAAGGAAAATTTTTATCAATATTTAAAAAAATAATTTAGGTAAACAATTTTTATCATTCAAATCAAACTGCGTTTTACAATAACAAGCCCTCATTTTAAATATTTTTCTCTCTTGCGCTCAGTGAAAATAAAATGGAGAACATATAAAACTCTACCCCGTTGGGTGAGCCACAGTAGCGTGAAAATCATGATTACCCCTGTACCAAGTACTTACATTGGCCGTTGGCAGGGAACTACATATATAGTGCCTACGTATAGAGTTACTGCGTAATTAGGTTATCATTTTTTTCTAAACTTGTCGAGAGTAAGCATTTTGTACACATAAATGGTTTACTTTGCACCACAGAAACAAATATAAAAACAACACCCTCACGCCTCGTACATGTTTGCTGTGAAAGAGAAGTCACAGGGTCAGAACAAACAATTGTATGATGGTAGGCCATTTAACGAATGCCCACCTGGCTAGCTACCCCCTTCAAGTAGAATTTCTATAGCCAAGCACTTAACGTTGTTTTCCGGCAGCTATCCTTGAGAGCCAGTAGAAGGTTAGCCTAAACAAAATCTTCGACTACGTCATCTCTTACCATCAGGTGAGATAGTGGTAATATATATAAATATAATAAATATAATAATAGCCTATCAGCTATATATAAATAAAAAATGAAAATTTAAACTTATTTTACTTCAGATATGTTTTGGTCCCCTGTAAAAAGGACGGACATATTTCCATCTACTGGACATATCTTACTTAGGACTGATCGGCAAATATTTTATAGACGAGTAATAAACAATCAACATATTTTCTAACAAAACAAACGTATTTTGTATGTAATAATATAGGAGATGTTCCAAAATATCGCTATAAAGCTTATGAATATGTTAAACTACAAGTAATATTAATGAGAACTTAGTTTAACCGCGTTCTTGGCAAAATATCTTCATTATAAGATCCGTTTTCACCATCATAAGTTCAAATCTATATAAATAAAATAGCTTCAACGGTTTAAATCGCGGTTACTTTACCTTAAATATTTTATCCCTATGACTCATTTAAAATGCACAAACATTACAGTGAACTTGGTCAGGAGTAGATATAAACAAATGTTATGTAATCCGCGAAGCATGCGTTATTGCATAGATAAAAATATTAAAAAGTACAAACTATCCATTTCAGTGTTATTACATAAATTCTAAACTCAAAATGTGCATGGTTATGACAGACTATCGAAATATCATTTAGATATCTTTTATTTGTTATAAATTAACACATGTCTTAATGCATATACATATCCATATATTGTACAATTTGTTAATCGGACTAGTGGCCAATGCTATGCAGTGAAATATTTTGACAACCTAAAGGCCGACTGCCATCCCAAGACAAGCAAAACCAACGATGGTTTCACCCGAAATACGTGAGCGTACATGTCACTAGCGGTCCCCCATCTTAGTAGTGACTGTAGACAGCCTAATTCCTCGGTCAAGACCAAGCTGGGCTTCGGAATGGTACATTTATTTAAAACTGGACATTGATTTGGGAATAACGGTTTATATAAGACATTAAAATTAATATATCAGAAGAACGTCCAATGTACTTATTTAAATAATAAACGATTATAATTAGATTAAATAGAACTTACTTAATCAATGGTTAAAACTACAGTGTAAGCGGTCTCAGTCTTCGAATATTGGCAGGTAGACGCAAACGACAAGCCACCATCTTTGATCGCAACTGCCAAATTGGCGGTTTGCGGTCGCAACACACCCTGTCTATTTGAAGTGCTACGTTATTTGGAAGACATCATTAAGTAAGAACGTACTTATATAATTATATTGAAGCCAATACGTGTAACACATATATGCTTAATATGCTTTGAACTCTGCAATCCAAATTATTAAAATTATATATGCTCTCAATAAAAAAGCATTTTTAGTTTTCTAATATATGAAAAGAAAACCTTGTAGTGCTTTTTGCTATTTCCGTATAGACGAATAGGATATTGGTAATGGTAGAGTATTACAAGAATGCTAGCCACCTAAGTACCACCCTTAAGTATAAAATCTGTGGTCACGTAATGCTGTGTTCCGTAATCTGATCATAGTTAGAAGATTCTCGTACAACTTTACTCCTTTAACACTTTCTGATTAAAAACGTTGATAGGAAGAGATTGTTGTTGTAAAAACAGTATTACGTTATTCATTTTAGGTTTTTTTTATGCTTGATAGGTTAGTCTTTGACCACTATCTCACCTGATGGTAAGTGATGATGTGGTCGAAGATGTTGTTCAGACTAACCTAGAATTACTGGCTCTCAAGGACAGCTGCCGGAACACACCGTTAGGTGTTTGGCGACAGATTTTCTACTTAAGGGTGGTAGCTAGCCAGGCGGGCATTCGCAAATTGCCCTACCACCATGCTATAACGACTGCCATCCTAAGATAACAACCGGAACCGACGGCTTAACGTGCCCTCCGAAGCACGGAAGCGCTCAGTAGTAATGTCACTAGCCGTCACCCATCCAACTCATGACCGCGGGCGACGTTGCTTAACTTTGCTGATCGGTTAAGAACAGCTAAGTAAACTTCGCTACGAGCGCTTCAAAAGGTAGGGAAAAAAAGGTGTTCCGTAAGGCGTTTTATATATAAACATACCTGTTTCCGGGAATTGTACTTATATCACGGAAATTCTTCTTCATAAGACAGTTGCTTGTCATTTGTTAATTTTGCAACGATCATGGATCTAATTTCTTGCTTCCTCGTCTGTAAAGCCTTAACAAAAGAGAAAAAGAGGAAGGAAGTTACTCATATGACCTGACCATTTATCAGAACGTTTCCAAACTTATCACACCATGTTTGCTGATAACCCCTTTCGACACTTCGTTTCAAAAGTGTAAACTATATAATATCCGTACATCGTCAACTTGTTTATAAGCTGCTTCTAAGAAAATAATAAGCTGGTGTCTATAGCTTAGTAGTATATGATAGATTGCTAAACAGATTTTATTGTCAAAATTCTACGTTTCGTCACGCATATACCGTAGTCACTCCAATTTAAATGGAGGGGCTGGCGCCGGCTACTTCGGCGGAGCAACTCAAGCAGCGCAAGTATGCTAACCTCGGTATGGGTTACAAATTTGAGCCGTTTGGTGTAGAGACGTTGGGTCCGTGGGGACCGGGAGCTCATCGTATTTTCCAAAACTTATCAGAGCGCTTGGTCGATGCGACGCGGGATCAAAATGCTCGCAGCTATTTAGCTCAAAGAATAAGCATTGCAATTCAACGGGGCAATGCTGCCAGCATGCTGGGCACGCTGCCAACTAGTAGTGGGCTAGAGCTTTTGGACTGCCTATGAGTCCAAATGCTTTTATTGTAGTAGCTGTAGTGTTGTATATAGTTCGTAGTGTTTTGTTAATAATAGCATACCGCCGGTAAAAACAAAAATGGGACCACACGACAAGTACCGCTTTCGAATATGAAAAAATAAACATCATATTATATGAGAACTTCCGCCTATTTGGAGTTGGTTAAAAATATAGATAAAACGTATATATGATGGAAGACATTTCAAAATAAGTGTATATACTGCATTACATAATAATTAAGAGAGGCACGGCTTAAAGTTTAAGCCATTGTAAGCATATTTGTAACGTTTATTCCCAAAATACTCCCATTTCCAAACATCCCCAAACATCTGCACCATAATTAGCGGCAATGCGTCCAAAACACGGGATAGATGCGTCTGACATCGTGCAGTTGACACGGTGATGTCATGCATCGGTGACTTTAGAACGCGCTCCCGGGATTTCAGTTTTGAATTTCGAATTGTGCTTGAATATGGGAAAATGTTATATAGGCATACTCTTCAGTTATAACTAATAAGGGAACATTTTCTTTTGTTTCTTGTTTAACGTTAAGATGCTGATGATTTCGTGCAGTGGATACAGTGATGTCACGAACCGCAGATTTTTAACGCATTTCCGATATTTAAGATTTGAATTTCGAACTACGCGTAACTATTGTATACTATGTAGAGATGTAATGAAAAAATTCAGGCGTAACTTTGCAGAAATACTTATTTAATAATAACAAATATTTCAACAATATTTTAAGACGACATTATATATTAAGAATTATTTTAAGAATTATTTTTTTAGTAAATATTTAAGAATTTTGTTAGTACAAATATAAATGATATATCTAGTGACAATTCCGCCTAATTTTCTTGCTAAGCCAATGTGATGTCACAAACACCACGCAGCCTAACCGGAAGAATTTTCAACGCTTTTCGCTTCTACACGACTTTTCGAGCGCACGATCGAAAATTAATCAAAATTAGGCGGAATTGTCACTAGGTAAATTTTGTTTATTTTCTGAGTATTTTTCTAAAATATTGATTTAATGTTTTATAAAACATTTTTGAAATATTTGTTATTTATATGTCAAGATGTTTCAGCCTCAAATGCACACCCTTGCAATTTCGTTACCCCTACATATACAATAGTGTATAGACGCAATACAGGCAACTTCATCAATGTTATTGGTTTTTCAGTCATCGTGGTGTGTGTGCAAGTTCACAGGTCCATCGCTGCACGCACACATCTAAATAATCACGTCTAGAAGAGGGGCGTGCATTTTTAGACTAATCTCTACGAAGATTAGAACTATATTTTGAATAATCTACTAGAAAAAAATACTTTGAATGTGATTTTTAAGTTTCAAGATATGTTTAAATGTAATAAATTGTGACAATGGTAAGTAATTAAAATGGTATTTAATTAAATCTACGAGTATTAATGGATGCCATATTAGCTTAAACAGGATTTGTTGATATCTGTATTTAGTTGCACATTTGTATGATTATTTTCTGAATAAAAAAATATTATTATTATTATTAAAAAAAAAAAAAAAATTGTGACGGAGCATGCGCGTGTCCCACCTGATGTTTACCACTAACCTCTGCCGTATCAGATCTAACAGATGCATTTCATCACAAGTGTCGAATTACACTGCGCCTGTCACACTGAGACACATACAGACATACAGTTGTTAAGTCTCCCTGTAACTTTACTGGCTCTGAAGGACAGCTGCCGAAACATACCGTTAGGTGCTTGGCGACATATTTTCTACTTGAGGGCGGTAGCTAGCGAGAAATCGCAAAATGCCCAGCTTCACCAGCGGTAGGGATCAAACCAAGGACCTGCGGCACGGCAGTCCATAGCTATTACCGCTGGGCCATCGTTGCTTCTTTATCTGTAATAAAATATAGAAACGTAGACAATACCGCCGTGTATGGTACTATATTCTGAAACATTGTAATATTGAAGTGTAGTGATTTGACTACATAATAATACCATTAATAGACAAAAGTGGGAGAACTTGCATTTTCGCTACCCGTAAAATAAAATGAACGTAATTATCATTTCAAAATATTGACACCGAAACTTTCGGCATAGAGAAAATTTATCTATAATTTTCTCTATGCCGAAAGTGAAACTTGGCAGTCTAACTCCAAAATTTCTCAAAATAGGTTTTGCTCCTACGTTATAGAAGGCAAGACTATTGCCATCTACTGGGAACAGTTACAGACTCCTGGTTGCTTCTGAGGATTATTTTTGTTAACTATCTGACCGAATTTGAGGACCAGTCTGGATTTCAAAGTTACACTTGAGCCAGTTTAAAATAATATGAAAATAAAATTCTCAAACGGAAACTTTCAGCTAAGACATCCAAACTATCCCCTCATGTCGAAGCTAATCAATAGTCGATTAATCAATGGTGGTGCGTGCGCTCGCGCACTCTCGCGGAAAATCTTACAAAAAATCGCGCGGCCCGATGTTTGCGCGCCAATGGATTCGCCCGCTAATGACAGAAATGGGATGGAGACGATTACTTAAACACAAAAATAAACAATATCAATTTCTTAACTTTGATACATTTATGCTATACAAAATCAATAAGATTCATATTACGATATATAATATTAGGTACACGGATACCAGGTTCGGTGCCTTGCGTAGTAACACTTTTTGCAATTAATTAATAAAGCATCGTCATCTTCATCTTCACTTCAACCGGAACGACTACTGTTAAACGCTTTCTCTTGGGACTTGATGGGAGGATTTGATATCCCATCCCCATGTCTTGGGAAGCTATCAGTTCTTTAGAAGGCGCTGCTTCCCATCTTCCGGTATTTTTCTCTAGTGACCCACACCCACCCACGGGAAGTACACACGGGATGATATAATATAAAGGCAATTAATAGATATTCACAAATATATTAAGAAAACATCATATCAATAATTGGAAAGCCATTTAATAAACGACGCGTTTCGATTCTAAACTGCGCATCATAAAGTTTTGACTCTTCGAGCGCATGAAGGAAAGTTAGGCGGAATTGTCCCTAGATATATTTATATACTTTTGGGTTTTTTTAAATATTGATATAATCTTTTCTAAAAATATTGGTGAAGCTTCATTTAAGTTGGTTTTTATTATATTAATTAAACTTTATAACAAGAAGAAAAACACTCGTATCAAAGCTCATTCATCAATGGATTCGTTCTGATTTGCACAACCATGCGCAGAGATGGCGCTAGCAGTTTCCAAATTGAAGAAGTGTCTGGGATGTAATTGGCTAATTGAGTGGATCAACCATCAACAACCCAGCGTCATTGTGTAGGTATCTGCTGTCAAAGTGACTTGACTGAGAGAATCTTATTTTTCATAGAAATACATGATTGACAGTGGGCCAAGTTTCACCCGTATTGTTGTGGATTACACCCATACTCAATTCGTCATCCCGATTGAGACCTTAGGCCGGCAGGCAAAAAACTACATCTCATCGCCGCATCACAAATTCCCTGGAGTGACTGACACAGAAATAGAAGTGATTCAGTTTGATTAGGAGGTGAGCGAGCTAATATTGATCTGCACTCTGGATTTTACTCGATTAACTGTTTTTTCTTCTTGTTCGATGAAGTGACAGAAAGAGGTAGCAAGGATTCGTTTAAATCATGCATTTTTGCAGGAAATTGAATGCTGCGTTCTGATCAGTACAGACAAAACTTTCGTAAGCTAAGTGTGGTAATAGTTTTCGTATCTGCATGTATAAAATGCTTACCTCGTGTATCACATTAAGTGAGCACGTACATAAGATTTAAAAATAAGTAAATAGTTTAACAAATGTGCGTTTTGTCTACTCTATAGTTTTGTTCTAATGGTAGAGAGAAGGGTACGCAGGGCTGTTCCGTGTCGATAACAGAGAGCTATAAATCATGGCCCGAATGTCTTGCCGTTGCTTGCAGGCGCAATTTGCCTGCCCTACCCTAAACCTATCGAAGTAGTTTACAATATGTTTTATAATAGTAGATATAATAGTAAATACATATAATTTTTATATTTTTTATGTTTGCAATGACGCATGCTACGCAAATTAAATTACAAAATTACACGAGAGGAAAAATAATTGTCATTTGCGGTATTCGAACCCGCGCTATCCACCCCTATTATATCACCATTCTTACCATATTCTTGCAATGACGCATGCAAGCATAAATAAAAAATAATAAAAGCAAGGGTTCGATCGTTAAGACATCGTTGACAAAGCTAATTGCAAAAATTAGTCTTTTTTAAAGTACAATGTAATTTGAAATATAGATATCGGTCCATTTCCATACGACTAAAGGAGAAATTAGTTTTATGAGTAGTAGAGTACTAATGAGACCAACAATATTCTTCATCAGAATATTGTTGGTCTCATTAGTAAATCAGATTTGTTATCGGTATGTCTCAGTGAACTTATGAGAAAAGATAAAAAAATTGACATTTTGTGCCTTACTGAACATAATATGACTTTAAATGACGTAGATATACTGCAAATTCCAGACTTTCAACTTGTTTCATATTATTGCAGAAAAAGCCGTAATGGAGGGGCCTGCATTTTAGTAAGAAATGGATATGAGTTTACAGTTATAAATAGTATCGTAAAAAAATCAGTTCCCGGTGTGATTGAAGTTGCAGCAATAACGCTAACTTCTCATAAAATTAATATAATTTGTCTATATAGCCCTCCAAATCAAAAAAATGTTATAAGGATGCATTTTTAGAAATCCTTAATGAAATTTTGAATCAAGTATGTATCAAATCTAATTCGAAGACAGTAATATGCGGTGACTTTAATATTGACATGTTAAAAATCAACAACTCAACAAAACATTTTGACACAATTTTATCAGCAAATAATATGAAATTTCAATTTAAACAGATTACACGGCCTGAAAGTGGAACTTGTCTTGATAATTTAATACATAATATACGTGACTGTAAAGGAGAAATAGTCGAATTAGCACTTTCAGACCATAAAGCACAAATTTTGCGAGTACCGGTTAAAAAGACATGTATTATTACATTTTGGTACATTACAAGACGAGATTATTCTACTGAAAACATGAAAAAGTTTAGGGAACATCTAGGTCAGCTTAGTTTTAACGAGATTTATGAAACTAATGATCCAGAGGAAGCTTTCAATCTGTTTAGTGACTTATTTCTACTGCTATATAATCTGTGTTTTCCAAACATAAAGGTTAAAATAACTACTAAGAAAAATTTAAAGTGGATAACGAAAGGTGTTCGATTATGTTGTAGGAAAAGGAGAGAAATGCTCTGGAGATATAGGCGTAACCCCAGTGTTCAGAACAAAACTCTTTTCAAACAGTACTCAAAAAGATATAAAAAAGTAATATTTTTAACGCAAAAATCAATGAATGACCGCTTTATAAAAACTGCTAAAACAAAATCAAAAGCCACATGGAAAATCATAAATAAGATAAATAATAATAATCCTAGACAAAATATAACACAAATCAAAATTGACGATGAAATCATTACAGACCCAAAACAAATAGCTAATAAATTCAATGACTACTTTGCTGACATTATAAAATTACATCACAAACATAATTCTTCAAATTCCATTCGGTATGATAAATCAAATTCAATATTTTTGACACCTACGGTGCCCATGGATTTATGCAGAATAATTAATTCTTTGAATAATACAAACAGCTGTGGTTATGATGGTGTAACGACGAAAGTTGTAAAATATGTGTCTCAAGTAATTTCACCTGTCCTTAGTCACATTATTAACTTGTGTATGCAGAGTGGCATTTTTCCCAGTGTGCTTAAGGTGTCCGTAATTAAACCTTTATATAAAAAAGGGCACAAAGGGCTTATGGGAAATTATAGGCCGATAGCACTTATTCCTATTTTTGCTAAGGTATTTGAAAAAGTAATATATCAAAAATTTAATTCATATTTTGAAGGCCACAACATTTTTGTCAAAAATCAATATGGGTTTCGAAGAAGTAAAAATATTAACATGGCTATTTATGAATTTCTTTTTAAAGTATTGATGAACATGAATAATTGCAGGCCTACAGCAGCAATATTTATGGACATGACTAAAGCTTTCGACCACGTTCACCATGAAATACTTCTTTCTAAGTTAAGTTCATATGGTGTCAGAGGTACAGCCTACCAACTCATTGAGTCATATTTAAGTAACAGAAAACAGTTAACTTATGTCAGCCGCATCTGTGTTAAAACAAAAACTGAAAAGAACTACTCTTCAGAGATTAGAGAAATTGGTTACGGAGTGCCGCAAGGCAGTGTGTTAGGACCACTGCTTTTTCTTGTATATATTAATGACCTCCCCCAAGTAACTCAACATTCCATGACCCTCTTTGCGGATGATAGTACTATTTTGTTTAATGACTCTAAAAAAATTGATACCAATTTAACTAATGACATAATTACAACACTGACATCTGTAATCAATTGGCTGGATAATAACAATTTGATAATTAATTTGGACAAAACTAATGTAATGTATTTCAGACAAAGAACTGACAAACTGCTTAATATTGACATGAAATTTAACGGTAAAATAATTGACGAAGTTGAATCAACGAAATTCTTAGGTTTACATATAGATAACAAAATGACATGGAAAACACATATAAGTATAATAACAAAACGAATTAGTCAATATTCATACGCGCTGTATAAACTTGGTAAAGTTTGTAATCGAGCCACCGTACTCACTGCATATCACGGTTATGTTGTTTCCATATTAAGGTACGGTGTAATATTTTGGGGAAATTCAACTGAAAAGCTTGCAGTTTTCAAAGCGCAAAAACGATGCATAAGAGCCATGTGTAATCTACAGCAAACCGATTCTTGCAAAGAATATTTCATTGAACTAAAACTGATTTAACTGCTTACCTTGCCATGTCTCTATATATTTGAAACTGCTGTTTTTGTAATGACAAATACAAATCTTTTTGAAAAATATGATCCTGGTAGCAGACGTGAAAAAAATCTACGCCAATTAGGCACAAGAATAAAAACGGCATTATTAAGAAAAAGTTTATTTCGTATGGCACCAATTGTTTTTAACAAAATACCAATCACAATCCGTGATACGAACGATCTGCACACTTTTAAAAAGAATCTCTTTGATTTCCTAATGACCAAGGCGTATTATACAATAGACGAATTTTTAAATGATAAAAATATTAGTAAGTAAGCAACTCATGCAATATGCCTAAAATTGATATGTTTATATATTTCTTTCTGTTTTATGTACAAAAAAAATTAAGTGTCTAGATTATTATGATAATATGGTATTATTTACTTTATGCTTGTATGCTTTGAAGCGGAACCTAGTGATACTTTTTTTATAATATTTCAACAACCTATAACCTAGGATCACAAGCTAGTAAAATTTCATTTCATTTCATTTCATTTCAAAATTTCATTTCAGTTTTTTTTTATGCCTTTATTATCCAAATATTACAAACTATATACAACACTACATTAACCAAATACTACAAACTATATACAGCACTAATGAAATTAGATTCATTTCATATGTCAAGTTGCACTGAGAAAAACTACTTTGGAGCTTAAATCAAATTTGACCTTTTACCGTTGAATTGTAACTACGCAAGGTGAATTCACAACCCTTAAGGGTGAACTGGCCGGCCCGTTCCCCATACAAACGCGGTAGGGTGATCACTCCGTTATTTGAGGATTTAGGTCTAAAACAAAGCATAATACCGATTGATCTCCACATTATCTAGGCTTGTAGAATGCCGAAATTTTAATAAAATAAGAGTTATGAGCTTTGAAACATTTTCATATAAAATTTTCAAGGCTAATAACTTTCAACTTAACTATCTTTTTAAAATTTCAGCATCATACAAGCCTAGATAATGACGACATCAATCGCTGTTATGCTTAATTCTGGACCTTAAATCTCAAATAAGGGAGTGATCATCCTACGGCGTTTGTATGGAGAAGCGATCGGCCAGTTCAAACTTAAGATGATTTTCACCACGCAAAGCGAAATCGATAAAAATGTACCATGTTTTATAATAAATACAACCGTCAAAAAACGCCTTCCGTAAAGTATTTTCAGAATTGAACTTGTTATACGATAATAATTGCAGTATTGACCATAAAATATACCTTACTTTTACGGCGGTTTATATACTGATTATCACTATAACGTACGACTTAATCAGCCTCATCGAAAAGTCAATATTTAAGAAAGACCACAAAATACACCTTAAATGGAGACGAAAAGAAACGTTCGCCTTCACTGACCTCGTTTAACGCCTTCTAGTTGGAAGGCGTTTTTGTACGAACGTTTTTACGTTTGGTCGGTTTTTCGCCATACCATATAAATTGGCCGTCATTAGGGCGCTTTTGACTTTAGATTTTTCTCAGTGTGGCTTAGCGGTTAGAGTATATCCCGGCTATAGGCGTGGATGGCGCGGGTTCGAATCCAGTATATGACTATAATTTTACCACTGTACTACGCGGAAATACCATAATTTTAATATGCTATTTAATAGCTATGTTTGCAATAGCGCCTGCTCTGCGCATTACATTACAAAATGACAAATTTACGAGACAAAAATGTATAGTTATGTGCGGGATTCGAACCCGCTCGCTTTTTCTCTCATAAATTTGTAATTTTGTGACACCATAATTTTACCGACTTGTATTATTGCTGAGCACTATTACTTTTTAATATCTACCCATAATATCAGGTAGGGTGAAAAACAGCTCTTGGTGTGATATGTCTGAAAACTATCTTTATTAAGAGTAGTTTATATATGTATTTACTTTTGATTGCCTGGTTTTACCTCACGCAAACGCTGATTGTGAAAGAGTGCTCAGAAAATCTAACTTGGCAAAAAACACATATAAGTTGGCATCGTCAGGACCACTATGTCCTAGTTATGAATGAAATTCTATTGTTATAATTATCGGCGATGCCAATGGGTTAAGAAATAAACTTGCAACTCGCTCCATTGAATCCCTGATACTTACCTGCAATGCTCTAAATGAAAGTAAATCTAATAACTGTTAAAATTTATGGCGTCTGTCATCATTTTGCGTCGTGTCAATGACAAGGATAAAGTTCTGATTGGCGAATTAGCCGAGATAGACATGCCCTTGCCTTTTTTATGCCTGGTAGGTTAGCCTATGACCGCTATCTCACCTGATGGTAAGAAGTTATGTGGTCGAAGATATGTTCAGGCTAACCTAGAATTACTGGCTCTCAAGGACAGCTGCTGGAACACACCATTAGGTATTTGGCGTCAGATTTTCTACATGCGCAAAATGCCCTACCACCATGCTATAATGACTGGCATCCTAAGACAACAATGGAACCGACAGCTTATCGTGCCCTCCGAAGCACGGAAGCGTTCAATTGTAATGTCACTAGCGGTCACCCATCCAACTCATGACCGCGGCGGACGTTGCTTAACTTTGCTGATAAAACAAACTTCACTACGAGTGCTTCAAAAACTTGCTTTACAGGTATGCATATTGAATTTAGTGAATATTTTGGTTTCAACTAAATAAAGAAATATATTATTTACGATGGACGAAACGTACAAACACTATATAAAAAAAACATGAAACGTCAAACGTGGTATAATTTTGTGCGAATAGTATAATTTTATTTTTAATGTACAATGGAATACGTTTTATTGAACACATACAAAGATACGGAGCAAGCTTGCAGTTGGCGCACATACGCACATGACTGAGACTCAATCTGGAGACGTCGCCTGATTTGACATTACCATTTTCGAGGTACTGGTCCCGTTTCTTCCGCTATTCATAAGTTCAATGGCTAATCTACAAATATTTCCTAACTGGTTCTCCATTCCAGCTTCCTCTGACATATTCATACCAAATCTTCTACGTTCCAGTTAACCTCTCTTTAGATCACCAAAACCCGGATTCATACATTATACCTATATATTTTCTTGTTTTTAACTGGCGCTATGCCTTTACTATACTATCCACGTGGGGTGGGGTTAGAATTGCACCTCCCCATGTCATCCCGTTGGTGTCGTAAGAGGCGACTAAGGGAAAAATACTGGAAGGTGGGCAGCAGTACCTTTTAATGAACTGCAATCTTACACTGCTATCCCCAAGCCACCTGCCAAGCGTGGGGATTATGGCAAATACCCCCTTAATAGGGGAGGCTGTTTCAGCAGTGGACAAGTCAGCTGTTACAGTACAGTACAGTATGCCTTTACTAACAAAATACTACGAACAATATACAAAACTACAGCTATTACTGAAAACATTTAGAAAACCTACAAGCCATTGAAGACATTTGATTTCCTAATGACCAAGGCGTATTATACAATAGACGAATTTTTAAATGATAAAAATATTAGTAAGTAAGCAACTCATGCAATATGCCTAAAATTGATATGTTTATATATTTCTTTCTGTTTTATGTACAAAAAAAATTAAGTGTCTAGATTATTATGATAATATGGTATTATTTACTTTATGCTTGTATGCTTTGAAGCGGAACCTAGTGATACTTTTTTTATAATATTTCAACAACCTATAACCTAGGATCACAAGCTAGTAAAATTTCATTTCATTTCATTTCATTTCAAAATTTCATTTCAGTTTTTTTTTATGCCTTTATTATCCAAATATTACAAACTATATACAACACTACATTAACCAAATACTACAAACTATATACAGCACTAATGAAATTAGATTCATTTCATATGTCAAGTTGCACTGAGAAAAACTACTTTGGAGCTTAAATCAAATTTGACCTTTTACCGTTGAATTGTAACTACGCAAGGTGAATTCACAACCCTTAAGGGTGAACTGGCCGGCCCGTTCCCCATACAAACGCGGTAGGGTGATCACTCCGTTATTTGAGGATTTAGGTCTAAAACAAAGCATAATACCGATTGATCTCCACATTATCTAGGCTTGTAGAATGCCGAAATTTTAATAAAATAAGAGTTATGAGCTTTGAAACATTTTCATATAAAATTTTCAAGGCTAATAACTTTCAACTTAACTATCTTTTTAAAATTTCAGCATCATACAAGCCTAGATAATGACGACATCAATCGCTGTTATGCTTAATTCTGGACCTTAAATCTCAAATAAGGGAGTGATCATCCTACGGCGTTTGTATGGAGAAGCGATCGGCCAGTTCAAACTTAAGATGATTTTCACCACGCAAAGCGAAATCGATAAAAATGTACCATGTTTTATAATAAATACAACCGTCAAAAAACGCCTTCCGTAAAGTATTTTCAGAATTGAACTTGTTATACGATAATAATTGCAGTATTGACCATAAAATATACCTTACTTTTACGGCGGTTTATATACTGATTATCACTATAACGTACGACTTAATCAGCCTCATCGAAAAGTCAATATTTAAGAAAGACCACAAAATACACCTTAAATGGAGACGAAAAGAAACGTTCGCCTTCACTGACCTCGTTTAACGCCTTCTAGTTGGAAGGCGTTTTTGTACGAACGTTTTTACGTTTGGTCGGTTTTTCGCCATACCATATAAATTGGCCGTCATTAGGGCGCTTTTGACTTTAGATTTTTCTCAGTGTGGCTTAGCGGTTAGAGTATATCCCGGCTATAGGCGTGGATGGCGCGGGTTCGAATCCAGTATATGACTATAATTTTACCACTGTACTACGCGGAAATACCATAATTTTAATATGCTATTTAATAGCTATGTTTGCAATAGCGCCTGCTCTGCGCATTACATTACAAAATGACAAATTTACGAGACAAAAATGTATAGTTATGTGCGGGATTCGAACCCGCTCGCTTTTTCTCTCATAAATTTGTAATTTTGTGACACCATAATTTTACCGACTTGTATTATTGCTGAGCACTATTACTTTTTAATATCTACCCATAATATCAGGTAGGGTGAAAAACAGCTCTTGGTGTGATATGTCTGAAAACTATCTTTATTAAGAGTAGTTTATATATGTATTTACTTTTGATTGCCTGGTTTTACCTCACGCAAACGCTGATTGTGAAAGAGTGCTCAGAAAATCTAACTTGGCAAAAAACACATATAAGTTGGCATCGTCAGGACCACTATGTCCTAGTTATGAATGAAATTCTATTGTTATAATTATCGGCGATGCCAATGGGTTAAGAAATAAACTTGCAACTCGCTCCATTGAATCCCTGATACTTACCTGCAATGCTCTAAATGAAAGTAAATCTAATAACTGTTAAAATTTATGGCGTCTGTCATCATTTTGCGTCGTGTCAATGACAAGGATAAAGTTCTGATTGGCGAATTAGCCGAGATAGACATGCCCTTGCCTTTTTTATGCCTGGTAGGTTAGCCTATGACCGCTATCTCACCTGATGGTAAGAAGTTATGTGGTCGAAGATATGTTCAGGCTAACCTAGAATTACTGGCTCTCAAGGACAGCTGCTGGAACACACCATTAGGTATTTGGCGTCAGATTTTCTACATGCGCAAAATGCCCTACCACCATGCTATAATGACTGGCATCCTAAGACAACAATGGAACCGACAGCTTATCGTGCCCTCCGAAGCACGGAAGCGTTCAATTGTAATGTCACTAGCGGTCACCCATCCAACTCATGACCGCGGCGGACGTTGCTTAACTTTGCTGATAAAACAAACTTCACTACGAGTGCTTCAAAAACTTGCTTTACAGGTATGCATATTGAATTTAGTGAATATTTTGGTTTCAACTAAATAAAGAAATATATTATTTACGATGGACGAAACGTACAAACACTATATAAAAAAAACATGAAACGTCAAACGTGGTATAATTTTGTGCGAATAGTATAATTTTATTTTTAATGTACAATGGAATACGTTTTATTGAACACATACAAAGATACGGAGCAAGCTTGCAGTTGGCGCACATACGCACATGACTGAGACTCAATCTGGAGACGTCGCCTGATTTGACATTACCATTTTCGAGGTACTGGTCCCGTTTCTTCCGCTATTCATAAGTTCAATGGCTAATCTACAAATATTTCCTAACTGGTTCTCCATTCCAGCTTCCTCTGACATATTCATACCAAATCTTCTACGTTCCAGTTAACCTCTCTTTAGATCACCAAAACCCGGATTCATACATTATACCTATATATTTTCTTGTTTTTAACTGGCGCTATGCCTTTACTATACTATCCACGTGGGGTGGGGTTAGAATTGCACCTCCCCATGTCATCCCGTTGGTGTCGTAAGAGGCGACTAAGGGAAAAATACTGGAAGGTGGGCAGCAGTACCTTTTAATGAACTGCAATCTTACACTGCTATCCCCAAGCCACCTGCCAAGCGTGGGGATTATGGCAAATACCCCCTTAATAGGGGAGGCTGTTTCAGCAGTGGACAAGTCAGCTGTTACAGTACAGTACAGTATGCCTTTACTAACAAAATACTACGAACAATATACAAAACTACAGCTATTACTGAAAACATTTAGAAAACCTACAAGCCATTGAAGACATTTTTCTTGTGTGCACATATAATATCATCAACAAATTTATTTTAATCTAACAGTTGGAAAAATAATTCAAAAAGTTTCCATTGAATATTCGTAAAACAGAGTAACAGCTAGTACATTCGAGAATTAATTAAAGCAAGTAACAGTGCGTGTGAATTTACTGCGACATACCGCTCGCATGACGTCACATGGCGCGTTTCAACTTAGTTTGGAAATACCAAGTGAACTCGTAGGTAAAATATTGGTGTATAAATTCGCTATTACTCATTCAAATTACGATCATCATCGGTAGTACTGTTTTTTCTCCTATTAGATCATCCTCATAGTCGTCTAAAGAAAACATGCTTCGAATGTGTAGCATGGCGCTACTTACGTCGACGTGTTAGTATATATTAGGCACAGAACGGGTCTCATTTTCAGATTCCGCCCTTATACACGCAGTTAGTTGGCTACAAACTGAAGTTATCTCTTTTTTTACGCTCGTGGTTTTGATTTGTCCCTGTCTGAAAGAAAGTAGGTTTATAGGTAGGTACCGTAATTTTTTCTTTACTGGTAATACGTAAGACTTCAACTCCCATATTACCTATTGGTAAATAATAATGAGAATGAGAATCAGACCATGGGGTGCTGGGCCAGAATGACCCCCCTCCCCATTGCTACCTGTGGGTGTCGTGAGAGGCGACTAAAGATAAATTACCGGAAGGTGGGCAGCAGCGCCTTCTAAGGAACTGATATCTTAAACTGCGATCCCAGCGATTAATGGGGGAGGCTGTGTTCAGCAGTGGACGATCCGGCTGATACAGTAATCAGACTTAACTCAGAAAGTACTGGCTCATGAGCATAGTATGGGTCCATGATTCTGTAACCAAGGTGGTTACAGAATCATGGACCCTTGCGCGGCATTCAGAAGTATAGATATGGCAATATTTAATATATTTAGACCTTACTTTGTTGTGATCTATATTCGGATTGTTCACTGCTGAACACAACCCCAATAAGAGAGGGTTTGCCATAATCCCCACGCTCGGCAGGCATCTTGAGAATCGAGTTTAAGATAATAGTTACTCAGAAGGCGCTGCTGCCTACCTTCCGGTAAATTACCCTTAGTTTTACGACACCCACGAGAACATTTGGGAGTGACATTCTAACCCGGCAACCCACGAGTGCCAAATAACCTATAAGTAATAATTTAAAAAAAAATGCTTAAAATATTATATCAATACGTATTTCAGAAAATCTCTCCATGAGTCAAGGCCTATTGATTATGCTTGGTGTAGAATTTAAACGCGAAACTTCTTCCACTCCGGCTACGTGGCTTTTGTAATGTCTCAGACTTAGCAGGAATTTTGACTAGATTTTTTATGTATTTTAAAATGTTTTTCTACTATGTAGTGTATATGCGATTTTATTATTATTTTACATATTGCCACTTAGCCACGCATGTGCTTGTGTCATAATAAATATAATAAGAGAAGACATATATTGTACCGATTGTGTAAGAGCTACAAGGGTATTACAATGATCATTCAAATTAGGGGCTGCAAGGTCCCGAGTCCTTATTTTCCAATTTACAAGGTATTTCGCTAAGAGGGAGCGCCAATTTGAGGACGAACCCAGATTGTCTCGTATTGGGCGATTCAGGTTGGCTTCTATCCAATTATACGCTTTGTGCTGCTTTGTTGAAATTGTGTAAATACTTTTATAGATCTTTTGGTTGAACCTATGGTATTTTATGGTATTTCAGAGTTTTTTTAGAGGATTGTTCGTTATGAACAAATAAGTATTCAACTGGGAATAGTCTTATATTTACTAGACTAGTACTTTGAAGTAAGTATGGGAGTCATGATTGCGATGGGCCTTCGAATTCGGATCGTAATCGTATTGGTAATCTACTTCGTGCAATCGTAACCGGACGAAGGTCTTCATATGTTTTGAAAGTGGTCGATATTTCTACGGTAAATATCAGTGAAGTACCAGCCGGTTTCTAACTAGTTATAATGATTATTATACACTATAGAATTCGCAAGTTTTCAATGAAGGTTAAGGTATGTTTTAAGGTAAGGATGAGATTGCTGCCTAGCAATAGGGCCGTCGATTTTACTATCTTAAGATGAAATATTTTATAAGTAATATTAATTGTTGTAAGAAAGTACAATATAGCTATGTTTTTGAAACTTAACAGTTTTTGATCGAGTGAATAGTTGCTGACTGATACATAATATTTAAATGTTTATTTTAGAGTTAAAACAACCCACCTTTATTTTATATAGAATGGACTTGGATGCTATTTGTCACTGCGACAATACAACTTCCCCGGTCTGTGGGCAAGGGATTGCTCTTTAGAAATCTAGATAAGCTTCCCGCGCAGAAGAAGTTAGTTTTTACCTTTTACATCATCTGCCAGCGCCGAAAACGCACTGCTACAAAAAGAGGAGCTCCAACAACGGGGTCAAAGGCACCACTGTGGTACAGACCTCGGCTTGAGTCGAGATTATTCGGGCAGATTGAAACTAACCCTTGTGAAATAAGGTAGTATAAAGTACTCACAAACATCCATACTATCATCTCGTCAAGGTTACTCAGATATCTATTAAATCTAAGTCGACTTTTAGGACACCTAATTGGTATTATAATTACATATGTCGCACCAAAAAAGACTTACTTAATTATATTACAAATTATTTAAAGATACTTTAAGTAAAACAGTGCTGCAAGAACACATACTTTATACTTATAATCTTTGCTTAACTATAACGCTGTTTATCAATAACACATTGTGTGATTATGACCCATCTGTTTTGCTAAAATGTATATCGAAACATAATATTTCTATTATGAAAACATTAATTCTTTAAAACTGCAATTAATTTAAATTCTAAGAATAAGTTTCTTACTAGATTTCATTGAAATATCCCGTTTTATAGGCCAAAGGGGAATGAGAGCTTGCAAACGGGAAAAGATATCTTTCGCATATTTTTTTACACTCATTACGGGAGCGGTTTCCGGTTTTTTTGCCCTTTTCCGGTGAAAGAGATAAAAAATGAAGATGAACTGGCGAGGTGCAGAGTAAATACGGGGAGTGAGGGATGAGGTTTTAATTATTTTGATATCGATGAATCGTTTTATTGTAGCATAGCATTATAATCCAACGGGGCAATGCTGCCAGCATACTGAGCAATCTGCCAACTGGTGGTAGGCTGGAGCATTCGGACTGCCTGTGGGCCTGCAGGTCTTTAAGTTTCCTAAATGCTTTCGTAGTTTTAGCTGTAGTGTTGTAATTTGTTTGTTGTGTTTTATTTTACGTCAAAAGTCTAAATCCTTCTTGTTATATAAGTTTAGACTCTACACTATTAGAATTGGAAAGTGTGTTACTGCAACCATTCTTGATATCCATATTAGCTAATAATGCCCGAAAAGGTTATCGACATTTTACCTTACCTTACTACTTTCTACCATCTTTTGTAGTCCTACTATCAGGATTTTCAGTTTTATTAACTTACCTTTGACCTCTATTTCACAGGTACATCATCACTTACCAAAATATGGAAAATAAGACAAGGGTTTACTTCTTACCGCTAAAAACGTCCTGATAGGGCTTTGGAAAGTATAAATAAATAAGTTAAGATAAAAGTCGATACATTTTTTCAATTTAGTTTCAGATTATTTTTGCGAGATTGACTTGCACTGGCCATTTTTATTTATCATTATTGTATTTTATTATATGTAACTAATGGGCTAGCCTAATTAAACAAAATTCCTCACCTATTTTGTAATGGAAATATTGTAAGCGGTAATAGTAAGGAAAAAAGTGTCGGATAAAATAAAAATAATACTAAAAAGGCAAAAAAAATATCGACATAAACAACAAAATTTCTTTATGTCTCATCTCTAGCTAGCCGGCCGCAGACCGCACGGGCCGGTACACACGAAAAGTCGTTCCCGGCAAATATATTAGAATATACATTACCCTACGTGACTCCGGCAAAATGAATAGCTCTACCTCTGTGCCGGCAATCTCTATATGTTACAGGAAATGTGGTAAATCTGAGTTCATATAGTTTTGAAATGAAAATCTATGTATTATTTGCGCATACATATATAATGTACTTACATACATTGTTTCTGAAAAAGTGCATTTACGACTGCTGTTATACGTCAGTGTAGTGGCAAAAACGTCTTCTTTGGAAAACTTATATCGTGGATTCGATCTCCGAAAAAATATTGGGATTTTCAGCAAAGAAATTCTAAGTAGCAGTTAATTTGCACTAATGATGGCAGTACGCACGCCCTTTGTTAAATTGGAACATTTTTTCTTTTTTTATGTTCTTATGACGGAACAATCACGAGGTCCACCTGATGTTAAGCGCACTAACCTCTGACTATAACAGATGCATTTCGTCACAAGACACAAATTCCATTGCGCCCATCACCCTGAGACATAGTTGTTAAGTCACATATATGCCTGTAATTTTACTGGCTCTCAATGACTGCTGCCGGAAAACACTGTTAGGAGCTTGTGCTCGACAGATTTTCTACTAAAGGGTATGGTAGCTAGCCACTGGAACTATCATAAATTGCCCTACCACTATGCAATTGCATATTGCAAATGCACAATGCAAATTTGGCAACTACTTCTATCTTGCCAGATAGGAAAAGCCGCTCGTTTCATTATGATCCCTTAGACCAGGGGACTGTACTTCTACCTATTACTTGTAGAATATCAAGACGTGTTTGTAATACGCGAAAAAATCCGTTTTGGCCACCATAGCCTAAGTTAAGTAGGTAATAAAATGAAATATAAACTATTTTTATAAAATAGCTTGCTTACCTACCATCTTCAAGTAGAAAGTCTGTCACCAAGCACCTAATGGTGTGTTCCGGCAGCTGTTGTTGAGAGCCAGTAATTTTAAGTTGGCCTGAACAAGATCTTTGACCAGATCATGACTTACCATCAGGTGAGGGAATGGTCAATAGCTAGCCTATCAGCTATAAATAAAAATAAAAAATAATAACTGTCCGATCCGGATATTAAACCCAGAACCTCTTGGTTCCAAAGTGAAGCATTGCACCACACGACCAACAAGGAAGACGCTAAGCGATAGTATTATTGCATGCGCTTTACGTTATTGTTACTATTAGAGTAAAAACATTTGTTTTTAATCTATTTCGGGTCAATGTAAATAAAATCGAGATCAAAAACCTGATGTTCAACCTGAACCAATATGAAAATGAAATATATTTTTCTGTCGTTTTAAACACTGCAAGTTGGATTTTTTTTACCGCATCTCCACGTAATTTCTAAACAATATTAATATTTTAATAATGTTATGTTTGCAAAAACACCTGCTCTGCGGATTACATTACGAAATTACAAATTTACGAGGGAAAAAAATGTAGTTGTGTGCGAGATCGAACCCGCGTCATCATTTACAAGTTTAAAAAAAGTTATTGGAAATACTGGTCTTGTTTGTAGAACAACGTAAATTAAACTATATGTTAGCTCAGTCGGTCAGAGCATCCACCTCTACAGCCGGGGTACCAGCTGTAGGGGTGGATGGACGCGAGATCGAACAAGACTATAATATTTTCTCTCGTAAATTTGTGATTTTAAAATTGTTTGTTTGCCATATTTTCAAAGGTCAGATTATAACGACCAATATTTAATACAATAAAACTTTAAAACATTTATGTAAGACAATGTTCGTAAAACTGAAATTGAACAGAAATAAGAGTATAAAGATATTTCAGAGGTCGATTGAGATTTAGATTTGTCTAGCTAGACAAATTACTAAATTGGCTAAGACAAACTAATAGTTTAGTAAGTGTTACTATACTTGACGTCCTTGAATTTACACACACAATAAAGTACTTTTTTGCCGAATTTGAAGTATAAACTAATTCTACACGATCGAAACCTCCGAATAGCTTGTCCATAATAATAGTCTAGTAAAATAATCTTATATGCACGTTACGTTTTTTGCGTACGAAAATAAATCATTAGTACTAGGTAGAAAAACATTAGATTTTAATCTTCGTCACAAAGACATATATTTAAAATATGTAAATTAAAAGATACATATTAATAATGATGAGTCTATTTGTACCTATTTAATAATATACCTACATTAGTTATTATTAAAATTTATATATACGCTAATTGAATAGTAATAATGGACGCTATTTTTAATGATAAACATTTATGTAATCTGTAATTAATTTATTGACATGGATTTTAGCTTGTGATAACGGACGTTGACTTATTTATTATAATATAGCAGCAATAAGCAGTGATGCCCCAGTGGCATTGGCTAAGGACTGCCGCGCAGCAGGTCCATGTTTCGAATCCCGCCGCGCGCTTGAGCTTCACCGCATAGTGGAAGGGCATTTGGCGATTGCCCGCTTGGCTAGCTACCACCCTCAAGTAGAAAATCTGTTACCAAGCACCTAACGGTGTGTTCCGGTAGTAATCCTTGAGAGCCAGTGAAATTACAGGCACGTGAGACTCAACAACTATGTCTCAAGGTGACGGGCGCAATGCAATTCGTGACTTGTGATGAAATGCATCTGTTATAGGCAGAGGTTAGTACGCTTAACATCAGGTAGGCCTCGAGCTTGTCCCGCAATAACATAAACAATGTTTTTTATTTAATTGGTAATATTTTAGACTAGATTTTATTTAAATGATTGCTATACGTATGTTAATTGGTGACGGTATTTAGATTCTTAACTATTATTTTAATCCTTATTTTCTTAGCCATAAGTTGCATATACACTTGATATACACAAGTTGATATACACAATTGAATTAGGATATTCCGGTATAAATTTTCCCAGATTATTTAGATAATAATAATTTAAGTACGCATGATGAATAAAGAAAAAAAATAAACTACATGGAGTTTGCGACATAGAAGTAGAAGTGAAACATATTAACTGAATAAAATAAAATCATACCTTGATATTTTTTCTTCCTGTAATTACTTCTACCACATTTTTCTCTATCAAACACAAAGAATTTTGTAATACAGCAAAAAAATTTGAGACACTCGTCACGAAAATCGTGAAGCTGTACTGATTGTGGATTTCTCCACGCCTTCCTTTTATACAGGTTCAGAGAGCCGGATCCGCACTGAAGCTGAAATTTCCAGTCAACCTGAAAACTACATCTGTGCGCATGAGTTCAATGAGAGATTGTGAGGGTATTCATCCATTGTGTGTGATAATGGAACTGTTAAGGAGTTGCAAGATGGGATCGGATACTACATATGATTGGAAGTACATTTTGATATTATTAAGATATACTAAGGTATATGAGTATATATATCATAAGGTGTCTGTAGTTTCTGGAAGGTAAGCCTTAGTGTGCATTAGATCTACAGACTTTAGAGATCATTTAAAAAACTATCAAAGCTGGATTTATTACGCGACGGTTTGTTACTGTCTTATGAAGAATAATTTTTAACCGATCAACTAAGTTGAGGGAAGTGTATAAAAGCACTTTCTGTACGTAGTTAGTACGTCATATTTTAAATACCAAGTGTTCTAACTGGGTACTTTTTTATGCCTGTCTTGAGTCTCTGTACTTCTGGTTTGTTAGCCTCTGGTATAAGCCGTAGTTGGTCCCGGTTGTTGTCTTATATGCAGACGGCAATCGTTATAGTATGATGTTACGGCATTTAGCGAATGCCCGCCTGGCTAGCTACCACCTTCAAGTAAAAAGTCTGGTGTTAAGCACCTAACTATGTGTTCCGGCAGCTGTCCTTGAGAGCCAGTAATTCTAGGTCTGAACAACATCTTCGATCACAAAATTACTAGCCATCAATTGAGATAGTGGTCACAGGCTAGCCTATCAGATACATAAAATTAAATATAAAAATTAATTACTACTAGCTTTATTCCACTGCTTTACAGTGATGAGTTGCATTTGCAGTTTAATGTGCTATAATTTACTACAAACCTTGACTTTGATCATTCAGTTCCCTTATTTCAATAAATCGTCCATTGAATCCAAAGTAAAATTTATTCAACGGAAAAACACTGTGACTATCTGGAGTTTACTAGAATTAAAATTTGCGTAAACAAACATGGTAAGTAGTTTGCACTGATTTGAACATAATAACTGGAAATGAAAAGAACAAAAGTAGAATATAATTAGTCAGGTTGTATTATGAACTAAATCGGCTTGAAGCTTAATAAAAGACATTTGAAATTTTCAACGGATAGAAATATGTCCAATGTTAAGTCTTTTTGTTGGAACATTCCAGATATATATTTTATTTTGTTTTAGTCCTCTCAGTTTTTTGTCTATGCTAAATTGTATAAAATGCAGTACATTGCGAGGTCTTAATTTGTAGGACTCAGTTTTCTGTACACTAATCTTAAACACCAAAGTAAATTCTTTACATAAATAAGACATAACCTCAGCTCTGCCAAACAAGTAAGAACTCATCAAACAGCAGTTTGCAAGTTTACGCAGTTAGGGCGCATTATAGAGTGAACGCCGTAAATTGAACAAGGCGAGACGAAGTTCCTCCTTTCCAAGGTATTGTTATACTATGCGCACTTTATATCTTTCGGCTTTTGTGACGAAGTACCAAAGAATAATATGTTGTATTCTGCTGATTGTACGATGCAACTCTGGAATATGAGTGGGATGATAACTGGCTAATTTCCTTGAGTCTGGTAGCACTGTTACATAAGATATTTGAACAAGACTCTACGTTAAAAACGTATTTTATTAGCACACGCAGTTCAATATTCTTTATCTGAAACACCTTAGGGTAAAACCAAACGAGCGTAATTTGAGTCGCAGAATTTGGGTACCATAAATTCTGCTGCATTCGGTTTCATACAAAAAGGCAGTTGGTGCTACACGACCACGCAAAATGAGTTATCCACATGTATGCAACAAAAATTACGCGACCGAAAATATGCGACTCACAACTCACAAAATTACGCTCGTTTGGTTTAACCCTTACTATCGGCGTTGTCTTAACTCGGGACAATCAAGTAAAATATACGTGGTTACGTATATTCTTGTACCAATTTGTACTATACTAACTGCTTATACACCCAATCTCCAATTAAGATACTGCGTAACATTTTTGTGCGACAAGCACCATTTTGTTGGCAGCATTAAGTATAAGTTTCAGGCAATTCCAATAAGCCAACGAAAGAGACAAGTGTAGTAGTGCCTCATGACTTTTTATCTAGAACGGTAACGTAATACAACAATATGTAAGAAATAAAACAATGCACACTAACAGACTGTTTTGTTCATTACCCAGTAGTTTAAAAAAAGTAAAAGATTATGACCAAAAATATGTTTTAATTTTGGATAGTTTTGGAATAAAATCATGTTCGCAACTATTATTTTATTAAATACTTTAAATATGATCATCATATCAACTGGAAGATAAGTCCACCGTTGTACTAAGGCCTCTCTCAGAAGGCGCTGCTGCCCACCTTCTGGGTATTTTTCCCATTCGTAGCCTCTGGAAGGTATGGTAGTGTGCAATTCTAGCCTAACATTCCATGGAACCACACGAATAGCCTAATTTTCAAAATTTTAACTATTGTGATATAAAAATTGTTTTGTAATCGTTATGATAACAGAAGAAATATATGTTTATTACGCTCACGAGCGAAAAATAATTAAAGGACCGAATGCAGTAGGTAAATGATTTTCATCACACTTGCACGTAGGTTAACTTGACCGTAATGCCCATATAAATCCCTCGAAAATTCTTTTTGTCATAAAACCCAAGGTCAGGAAGTTTTTTTTTTTAATTATAGCACGGCACTGGTCTTTCAAGTTCAAGCAAGAAGTTTACACGCAATTTAAAAATTGTCTTAAAATGTTATCTAAACACGAATTTCATTGCAACTTATATACTCAACTAATCTTCTTAATAATAGATTTTTTTACACTACGTCATGGCTGTATTCCTACTTAAGTATTTGCCCTTAACGTTTCTGAAAGAAACATTTGTATAATCTGTGGTGTGGGAAAAAGCCCGCCATCCGCTTAAAAAAACATTCACGTATTTCGAAATATTTATTATTCGCAAATGTGACGAAAAACATTGTATGTTTCACGGGCGGCACGGGAATTACAACCTCGACGAATTACTAGAGCCTCGATCGTTATTCCTTACTTACCACCCCTAATACACAATGTACTATAGTATTAACTTGGACATTACGAATTTTTTTACATTTGTTTTAGGATAACTGGTGAAACATGAAGAAATTATGGCTGAGTGAGTTATGGCTATAGACTGCTACGCTTGAGTAACCTGTTTTGAATCACACTAGACTTGAACTACGCCAAATGGTTGCATGGAATTTTAAGAATGCTCGCCTGACTAACTATATACCACACTCATGTACAAATACAAAGTATTTCACCTAGCGACCTAAGTGTTTGCAGGCAGTTGTGTTTAAGAGCTAGTAATTATAGGTGTTTCTTTTTTTTATGATACTGTGACGGAACAAGCTTGAGGCCCACCTGATGTTAAGCGGTCTAACCTCTGCCTATAACAGATGCATTTCGTCACAAGTCACGAATTGAACTGCGCCCGTCACCTTGAGACATAGTTCTTAAGTCTCATGTGCCTGTAATTTCACTGGCTCTCGAGGACTACTGCCGGAACACACCTATAGGTGCTTGGCGACAGATTTTCTAATTGAGGGTGGTCGCTAGCCAGGCGGGCATTTGCAAAATGCCCTTCTACCATGCGGTGAAGCTCAAGCCCGCGGCGGGATTCGAACCATGGACCTGCTGCGTGGCAGTCCATAGCCAATGCCACTGAGCCATTACTGCTTCAAAAGGAAAGATGCTGTTAACATTTCTGTTCGGACCGATCATTTTCGCGGGCAATTGGAACACGCCGCTTTGCTAGTCGTCTATTTGTGATCTATGGAATTTGTATGTGAAAATAACTTCAGTTTATTGCTCGGTCATTTTTTGATTGTTTAATTATTCTTTGATATTTATTTGGGATTTTTCTCGTGCTAATAATTTGTGATTGTGATTTGTGATAACGTGTTAAAGACATTTGGATCGTATTGTGGAACCTGGAACTTCGGAGCCGCCTCGTGAGTAGAAACTTACACTTTTATATTGGCCAACATGAAAGTTAGGTACACTCTAGTGGGATCGTAGTATCATGAGTTATATGTAAGTTACTGTTGTAACTTTATTTTCATGAAATTGATTTTGTAACTTGTCCTTTTCAGACATTCTTTTTCAGCCTTCCCGGTGTATCGCCGGAGTTAAGCATTCAGTACAGATTGTCCAGGTGGAATGCGCCTCTGCTGAACAATCCCTGCCTGGGCAATCTGGAATCTTAACATTACAATAAAATTTACGACATTTCGCAGTGTTGGTCTCGCAACATTGGCCTAGGAGTTATTGTACAATACAGATACAATAGTAAATCTTTTAGAAGTAAAGAATAAGGTCAAAGGTCTGTTCTATTATCTCTGTCTGATCTCTTCTGAGTCTATTCAGAACGAAAGTGAATTTGGGATTTGATTTTGGGACTGTGCTATTATATATCATTATAATTTATATAAATAGCTTGCATAAGAGACATATTACGTGAATGGTATCAAAATATATTTTAATGTTGTATTATTTTTACCAACTAAACGTTTATAAAGAAATATTTTAAGATATTTAATGGGTAAAACAATTCACTAAACCTTAATCATTTCATTGTCTACGGTTATTAATCCTTTACAATATATTTCCAATGTATTTTTTTTTATATCAATTGTATAAAATATATTCAACAAATAAAACACAGATGTTATATAAAACGAATTACGCAGATTTTCGCAGAAAGAATGCCGGTTAAATCTTTTTTCGGTCGTCACTTATCATCATGGATTAAATTTTCACCTTCAGCTAACTGAAAAAATCCATTACTTCCGCCAGATGTCACCGAAATCAAATGTCGTTGGAACACAAACCTGTGGAGATAATATGTAGATTATTATTAAAATTGCAATATTGAATAGGATGTTGCTAGGAAGTTATACCTAGGTTGCTAGGATATTGTGCCTTTATATTATAATTGTATTTTATTTTTATGTGTGTCTGTTTGTTTTGACCTCTGAAAAATATCGTTACGAAACGTAAGTATTAGTATTTATGATACATAAAGATAATTTGAAATTGACTTTCCTTTGAAATCTTTGGTAAAATTTGGTACATGTATATCGTAATTACCATAATTACAGTTACCAATGATTAAGACATAATAACGTTAAGCCTGATTTTCTGTGTAGTATTTGATGGAGTGCAATGAATTCAAAATTTTCACGTGTAAAGCTAGTAATTCATAAAAATTGTAAGATAAATAACAATGAAAATTGTTTCAGTATTAAGTATTTCAATGGCAATTTATTTGTAACATGTTTGCTCACGTTTTACCCGTATTGGCACTAAAATAAAAAATTGTTTAATTCAAACAAAATAATAATAACAAAGTTGACTATTTTTGTTTTTATTATAGATTGTTTAGTCTTTGACCACTGTCTCACCTGATGGTAAGTGATTATGTGGTCGGCGATGCTGTTCAGGCTAACCTATAATTACTGGCTCTCAAGGACAGCTGCCGCAACACACCGTTAGGTGCTTGGCGACAGATTTTCTACTTGAGGCTAGCCGGGGCATCCGCAAAATGCCCTACCACCATGCTGCCAACTGCCATCCTAAGACAACAACCGGGACCGACGGCTTAACGTGCCCTCCGAAGCACGGAAGCTCTCAGTAGTAATGTCACTAGCGGTTACCCATCCAACTCATGACCGCGGCGGACGTTGCATAACTTAGCTGATCAGTTAAGAACGGCTGAGCAAACTTCGCTATGAGCACTACAAAACCGAATGAGTTGATAAAAAAAATTCAGTAGTTTATACCAGTTTTGAACGTGGATACACAAACAAATCGGATTTCTTATGACTCCACGGACAATTCTGCATTCTAATGCATTAGTAAAATGCTCGTTACAAGTACGTGATAATAGAACGCATTATTTTCGAGCTATCTCTTTATTACACTGACGACCTCTCCACTCACTCTCTGTCCAGGGCCGCCACTGAAACACAAACTTTTTTTTAATCCAGCTAGAACATTAATCAACGTCTATCAGTCGCAGTCTGGATGCCATCAAACGGGATGTTTTCACGGTATTGCAGCCATTGTCTGTCCGAATTAATTGATTTTAGAATATTTTGCGTATTGATGACGGTAAAAATTTGGTTTGACACTTGATCATATTGGATATGACGGTCTTAATTAAATTTTAATGGCTTTAAGTGTAAATATCTTTAATAAATTTGGTTATATTAACTGATTTGGATTTGTTTTAGTGTGTGCGAACGCTAACTTGCCATGTGGGAAATATGTAACGAAAATGAAGATGTAAGCTCACAAGAATAATACGCGTATCTTATAAAAACATTTCATTATATGGAAAGTTCCTTAAAATTATCAAGTCAACACTCCTATTCAAAGAAACCCTTTCAAAATAAACCCTAAAACAGTAAAATTATTAAAACAATATTTAAATTTAATTAAACAGAGCATATTACAACGAACATGGAAAATTTCAAATCCCAATCTAAAATTCTAATTATTCCAACCCGACCTCATCAAGGTTGAGGAAGGAATTAACGAAATAAGAGACAACTTAGCATATTCTGGTGTTAATAATTAATTTATTATGAAGTGCGTGTAACCGAGAAACGCGATTTATTGTGGAGTGTATACTTATTGACTTTCTAATTTATATTATTTCAAATGGCTACGTTGTGTGATTGAAATTTTTATGAATGTTCATATCTACTTACTTTTGTGATTATATAAACCTTCAATAAACCCGTCGGCAGATTTTACCATTGAAACTGAACGCGATTAGCTTAACAGTTTACTTACAAAAAACACATCGGAAGAATTAATTCATTTTCAACAGAACTTGAAATCTAAACGCAGATTTGCTACGCGTCTACGATTACGGCTACAGTGAAGCTCTACAGATCGCTAGTCTCTACGTCTCGTCGTCGCATTTCTGTGTCGTAGCAGTAGCTACGAAATACAAACTCGCTTTAGCAGTATGGACAGCAAACAGTATAAACATCTTCAATTTCCATTATTTTTGTAACATCTTCGTCACGATAAGTATCACATGTAATATTTACAATAGCATGAGCGTCAAGAAGTCCTGGGCTTTGATAACGGGTCTGATAAGTATCTAATTATTAAAAAAATCGTAATTTCAAATTGACAAGCGCCCTACAGAAAGTATCATTACTGTTTATTCGAACGTTTTGTTACGGCGCTCCGTGCTACGCTTGACTGTGCATGCGCTGATCGAATTATGAAGATTTGTTAAAGGATTCCGAGGTCCTCCCTTCTCCCAGACGGTTTTTGACTTCTTGAGGTCTGTTTTTGATTTTGTTGTTGTTTGTTGTGGAGCGCTTTCTATTAGCTCCTACTAATACATTATTGTTTTATCTAACAGTATAATATATGAAAGAATAATTCACACAATAAGATGGCAACTCAATGTTCTATAAGCTGATTTCAAAACACATATAAGTAAGTTCAACAGATAATACGGCCTGACTAACTGCTAATAGCTTTCTCTTCAGCATTGTTTTATAAAATGTACGTCTTAATAAAAATCTTATTAGTTTTTAAAATTTTTGAAGTAGTGATGGTCCAGTGTAGATTATTTATCACCGCTGCAGGTCTATGATTCGAATCTCATGGCGTGTATGAGCTTTACTGCGTGATAGTAGAACATATTTCGAATGCCTATTAGTCTGACATTTAAGTAGAATTTAAATTCTATACACCTGATAGCAAGTTTTAACAGATAGAACCAGCTCCAAGCCTTTTTATCATATACGACCACATTATTATATGCTACAAGATAGTGGTTAAAGGCTAAACTATCGTACTTGTTGATAATGACAACTAATTGATCTTCACCGCTGACTCGAACAACTAAAAACTATATGTTAACAATATGTACATGACAACTAGATCATAGACTTATTAAGAGAAACATTAATCAAGAAAAAAGTTTGTAACTGGCCGGTTATAAAAGTAACAGTCCAGGCAACGAAATATAAGTTCACAAATTATTCTTTACGCATTATTCCTAACTAGCGACCCGCCCCGGCTTCACACGGGTGCAATGCTGATACTAAATATACTACAGAATGTCATTATATACAACGTTCACAGTGATCTATATTAAATGCACAATATATTGAAGGTACGTAATTTGATAAGGATTAATGCTATATTGCTTAGCATTCCACCTTTTTAAGGTGTATAAAACTGTAGTACATTATTTTGAACTATCTCAGGTATCTGGGTTCAGCCAGGGTTGGCAATGTAAGCGCAAAAAAGTGTTTATTTACGACATTACATTAGAAACCTCCAAAATTATCAGTGTTTCTCTACTACATTATGCATGTATTATACATATAAACCTACCTCTTGAATTATTCTGTTAAAAAAATGCAAAACCCGTTGCATATAGTTTTAAAGATCTAAGCATACATAGGGACAGACAGCGGGAAGCGACTTTGTTTTATACTATGTGTGCAAAATATTAAAAAAAAATTAGTTCACATTAATTTCTATAACTAATAACCCAGGAATAATAATTAAATAATACGTACCATTTTTTTTATTATATGAACGAATTGTACTATTTTAAAGTATCTTGTCTATTGTACTATCTTAAAGTATATCTAATTGAAGCAGTGATGGCTCAGTGGCATTGGCTATGGACGGCAGTCCATAGCCAATGCCACTGAGCCGCAGGTCCATGGTTCGAATCACGCCGCGGGCTTGAGCTTCAAAGTATGGTGGAAGGGCTTTTTGCGAATAGGTCATCTAGCGTCGCTACACGTCGCTAGCCAGGTGGGCACCTGGCTAGCGACCACCCTCAAGTAGAAAATCTGTCGCCAAGCACCTAACGGCACCCCGGCAGCAGTCCTTGAGAGCCAGTGAAATTACAGGCACATGAGACTTACCAACTATGTCTCAAGGTGACGGGCGCAGTGCAATTCGTGACTTGTGACGAAATGCATCTGTTATAGGCAGAGGTTAGTCCGCTTAACATCAGGTGGGCCTCGTGCTTGATCCGCCACAAAAACATGAAAAAAAAAAAAACTTATTTATCGATCGCAAAATTATTTATTCCTCAGGCGAAGGATTTTGAATCCCACACTACACTTAGGATTAAAAATAGCGTACATTTAGGATAACTAATATTATTTTACTGCCTTGTGGTACAATCTGCTATCTCTATCCTTTTTGAACTATATATATAATACCTTTTATACAAAACAACCCCATTAATCTTACCAGAAACTAAGAAGAAACTCAAAAACTAATCCCATTTCCTTAACAAACATAGACGCAAATCCGAGGAAGTAATAAACAGGGTTCCATAAGTTGTTCTCGAGAAACCCTGAGACAGTTGGAGCGTGGCCTGAGACCGCAGGGTTCACTGACGCAGCGCAAACCTGCTCTGATCCTGACTGACGCGCGTTTGATACCGAATGTGGAATACCTTATAGAGAACTGTATAAAGATGATACAACATATAATAAACGAGATCAATGTGCTTTACATTCTGAGTAATATACTACCTTGTCGCATGTCCATGGTTTGCTCACCATGCGTGATTTTCGAATTTTTGATTTTCGAAGGACATTTCTAATGCTTGCCTGGCTTACTACAACTTTCAAGTAGAAAGTCTGTAGCCCAGCACCTAACAGTGTGCCAGCAGTAGTCTTTGAGATCCAGTAAAACTACAAGCACAATGAGACTTAACAACCATAAGTGTCAGGGTGACTGGCGCAGTGCAGTTCGTACTTTTGACAAACTGCATATGTTGTTGGCTGAGTTAATCCTTCAAAATCAGGTGGGTCTCGTGCCATCACAATATCATAGTATATATAAATATACATATATATATTACAAAAATAAGTTCATTTAGCTATAATACTCTTTTTTATCGCTTTAGGCTACTATTTGATCCAACTATCGAATATCACAAATATAAAACAATGATGCTAACCAAATTACGCTGTGAAACATATACTACTGTACGTCGCGATTCAAAAAGTGGAACCTTACGCTTATTTCCTAATAGTAATAATTACTAACAGCAATCAAAGAAAAATATCATCGCTTTCGGAATCAGATGGGGAAGAAATTCTTGTGGTCATTTATTTCGAAAAGGTGTAGAACTATAGTGTACGAGATTAAAGAACATAAGTCAGGATAAAAACAATTTCTATAGCCTGCATGATTTTGCAAACACAGTATAGATCTTCTTCAAACTTCTTGGATTACTTTTTCCGTGTAATCATTATACAGTTTACCAAAAAAAGTTTCGCCTCATTGTCTTATCTATGGTCACTGATACGTGCGAAATAAACGCGGTGCAGTGCCGCGTTGTAAAAGTGCGGGTAATAGATAGAATCATAATCAAATATGTACGTTGGAATAAGCAGTTTTTCCTTTATTTTACTTGTCGTATATCGAACAAGACATGGCGGAACTACGGTTCTTTATTCATGCAGCGGAACAGCCATGTGGTGACCACAGTCGATCACGTGAATAAAGAATGGTACAGAATAAAAGCTACGAAAGCTTTGCTCGCTTACTGAGCTGGTTTGAACTGGTTCCGCGCAGTTCGTTATTTCACTACTAAATTTTTAGTATTTTTTAGGTTTTGAGAGTGAATATGTTGACCCCATGCACACAATCGGGCAATACACCCACGAGCCAGTATTAATAAATAATAATAATAATAATAATAATAATTTATTTGGCATAAAAATGTTACAGGTATCACTTGTTGAATCCATTGACTCCCGAACTAGTTAATAAAAACTGTGTTTCGAGTGCCAGTGGCTTCTCCCATCTAGATTCACTTATTTAATTATTATGCATATCTTACATGAACTAAAAATAAGGTAAGTTTATACAACAAGAAGAAAAGAAAAAAAAAATGACTACATAATATATATATTATAATATATATATTATAATATATATAATACATCTTTTGTGTGTGTGTGTGCGTGCGTGTGTGTGTATGTGCGTGTGAAGGTGTGTGTGTGTGTGTGTGTGTGTGCGCGCGTGAGTGCGTGTGTGTGGTAGTGTGATAATTTATAGTAATACATAATATCATACGTCAAAACTATTAAGCATCTATTCTATGCCTTCATAATCAAATTGGCAGATCCAGGTAAGTAGTGTCTTCTTGATATCATTGTTACTTAACTTTTTAACTTTATATGTTTTGTTAAATTTATTATATATGTGAGGGACAACAACTTTATATTGCTTTTTTGCAAACATACTCTTTGCACGCGGTACAGGACATCTATTTATTCGCTTATTTAATTCTGGCAGCGTGGGTATAACTTTTCTATGATAGCGCCGTATGCCTTCCCAAATAAATAGTTTCCTGACGCTTAAGACATTAGCTTTTTCATATACATCCGTTGTCGGATGTCTGTAGGGGAGACGCAAGAGCACTTTTAGAATAGCACGTTGGGCACGTTCCGCTGTTATAAGGTGAGTTTTTGCTGCACTGCCCCAAGCGCAAATGCAATACCTAAAGAGGCACTCACTAAGTGCTCTATATGTCTGTATTGCAAGTTTTTGATCTACTACTTGCCTAAGATTTAAAAGAGTCAAAGTTATATGTACTTATATACCTATATTGTATACCTATATAGATAGTTTCTTTGTGATGCAGTAGCCGTAGTAATACTACTACATATATTCTTATTTTTTCTATAAAATTATGTTATATAACGTCATTCGTTCTGCGCATGGAAAAATTCTTTTCCGTAGTAGATATGACATTTTGATAAAGTTATGAAACGATTATAAATACTTTTACGTTAAGTCTATTTAGAATTCTAATTATAGCTTCCTTACTCCATCTTAGGCGCAGCTACCAATTTGACTCTTTTGATGGACACGTATGAAAAACACTACAGTATTCCTAGGGATGTTGGTGTTTCGTCTTCCAGACGAGACATATTTCTATATTCAAAAAATCTAAAACCCATTGTACTTATAGAACTTACTGTGCTATGGGAAACAAACATACCTAAAGACCACACAATAAAAATAAACAAATATTATGACCTAACAAATGAATTAACCAAAAACGGTTATGATTGTGGTTAAATTAAATGTTGTAGAAGTTGGAACAAGGGGTATACCAAATTAACTTATTAGTAACCGGCTAGGACCCGCGTTATATTTACCGGAAAGATTCCGCCCAGTTTCGGACTGTTTTGAAGTCCTTCGTCTGGGAGTCATGATTGCCTCAGGCCCGTGCTCGTCCCGAAGCTGGTCGGAATCTTTCCACTAAATATAACGCGGGTCTTAGCTGGTTCCTGATAAGTTAATATGGATAACACTCGCGATAGTTTTTAAAGTGAACGGGTATACCAGCGAAATCCCTATATAACGTACTAAAAGACCTTGGCCTGTCAAGAACAACCGTAACTTCCATCCTAGATTAGGCAGGGGAGGAGGCTCGAGCGGTGAAGGGGAGAATTGATGACATCGTAAAGGGGCCTCTCAACCCTGGGTTGCAACTCCCAGGCCCCCCTGACCTCTTCCTCTGCAACGCTATGGATCCGTCACCCACAAGGTGAATCTATGGAATGCTAAGTAATTCGTCTCGTCTCATATGTTGTAACATCTCCATACACATAAGTGTGAAATCAAATCGTATGAGTGCAGCGAGGCGACGAAGGCGCGAACGTGACGACTTCCGCACGGGACGGGCACGGAACGGGGCCGGGGTGGGGAACACGCTTGCCATTTTGATTCACCCCCGACACATTCAGATAACTTGTGTGGCAGCGACATTATCACATTTGGTTCTATAGTTCTTTTTGAGTCTTTTATATATCAAAGTTCGTATATCTGTTACAGCCAAAGTAACAAATCTGGATATTATATATACTGTCTAGCCATTATATATAATGTCTACTTAATTTAGATAAAGTTATAATTGACACAAAATTTTGATATTATTCATGAGACTCATATTTCTATTGGTCACGGAGGGCGCACCAGAATGGTTAAAGAGCTTAAAAATAAATATAAGAATAGTAGTAATTTATGTGGCGCATCGCCGGCCGCTGCCGCGGCACGCTCGCTTCGCTCGCTCGGCTCGCGCGTTGTTGTAGTCACAAGTAACCTAACGCTCCTCCTCGCTGCGCTCGTCGTCGCACCTAAATATTACTTTGCACTAGACTAAATGATATTTAACCCCTTTTTATAACTTTTACCAATATGTGTCGTGAATTATTTATAATTACTACTAAAAGTAATAAATTTCGATCGTTTATTCACATTTACCAAAACAATTTTGTGTCAATTATCACTTTATCTAAATTGAGTAGACATTATATATAATGGCTAGACAGTATATATAATATCCAGATTTATTACTTTGGCTGTGACATATCTACTAATATAAAAAATGTATTAGCCTATTTATCTATTTGTGAATTCCCTCTATCATGTGCCTTTAAACTACAAAGCAATCTAGGTGAAATATGTAACATTGACAGGAACATAGGATTATTTTAGCCCTTATGCCGATATAGTGTGCGATTTGGATATTTTTTAACGGCGGCATGTCTTTTTTTACATAATACTATATATAGCTATATACAACTTCAATAGAAGCATTTAGACAACCTATAATTTAATAAAACAAAGTAAAATCACTACAATTTTAAAGTCGGGGTCTACATCTGACCCTTGCAATTATAGACCTATTTCCATCTTACCTGTTCTGAATAAAGTATTTGAAAAAATGATGCTCAAACAACTACTATCCCATTTTAACAAGCATAATTTATTAAATAAGAATCAGTTTGGTTTCACCAAGAGCACATCCACAACGGATGCAGGTGTTCAATTGATGTCGCATATACTGGAAGCCTGGGAGAGTTCACATGATGCTATTGGCGTATTTTGTGATCTTTCCAAGGCATTCGACTGTGTAGAGCACTGCACTCTGATTCGTAAACGTTCCCACTATGGTATTCGTGGATAAGCTCTGAATCTTATAGAGTCATATCTGTCAGACAGGCTACAGAGGGTTGGAATAAGTGGCAATACTTCTTCCGGGTTATTGGTAAAAATGGGAGTACCACAGGGATCAATTTTGGGACCTTTTCTGATTCTAACATATATTAATGATCTGCCTTGCATGGTCAAAGATTTCTGCGATATTGTTTTATTCGCAGATGATACCTCTCTGATTTTTAAAGTAGATAAGAAAGACAGTGAACTGGCGCATGTAAATAATGTATTATCTAAGATTTGTAAATGGTTCGCCGCTAATAATCTTCTCCTAAATTCAAAAAAGACGAAATGTTTAAAGTTTTCTTTACCAAATGTTCCTTATGTTGAACCAAACATAAAGCTTGGCCCAGATAAACTCCCTATTGACAAAACGACAGTCTTCCTGGGAATCAAAATGGATTCCACTTTACAATGGGATCCACATATACATGATCTCTCCGGAAGACTTAGTTCTGCTGCATATGCAGTTCTTAGAATAAGACAGTTAACAGACGTAGCTACTGCTCGCCTAGTTTATTTCGCGTACTTCCACAGTATTATGTCGTATGGTGTATTGCTGTGGGGAACTGCTGCTGAGATAGAGGCAATCTTTATCATACAAAAGCGTGCAATTCGAGCCATATATAAAATGGGTCCTAGGGAATCTGTGAGGGATCTTTTTAAAGAAATTGATATTTTAACTTTACCAAGTCTGTATATATTTGAAAATATTATGTATGTTCGTAAAAATCTGAGTAAATTTAAATTAAACAGTGACAATCACGATTACAATACTAGGAATAAAGATAAAATAGCGGTGCCAGGTTTTAGATTAACAAAGACAAATAAAAGGTCCTTCTTAGGTAATTGTGTGCGGTTTTATAATAAAGTTCCTAAACATATTACAACGCTTACAGAAGGGAAATTCAAGTTGCATGTGAAAAACATATTGATTAAAAAATCCTAATACACAGTTTCTGATTACATAAACGACAAAAATGCCTGGACAATTCCGCCTCCGCCAAGCTATTGCCTGTCACCTACATAATTTAAACAAATATTGTAATAACTTTATTATATAGTATGTATGCAACACATTGTTAAAAGATGTTTAAAAGAATGGCCCGAGTTTCTTGCCCGTTCTCCTTGCAGTGGCTCTATACAATTTATTTGCTGAACGTGGCAGTACAATGTAGAATATTTCAATACTAAAATTTGTAATTGACCTTCATAAGAGCGTCGTAGACGCCTAAATTGAATAAATGATTTTGACTTGACTTGACTTGATAAGTAATTGCAGACTCACAGGCAGTTTAAATGCTCCAGCCCACTACCAATTGGCAGCGTGCCCAGCATGCTGGCAACATTGCCCCGTTTAATTGTAATGCTTATTCGTTGAGCATTTTAATCACGCGTCGCATCGACCAAGCGCTCTGACAAGTTTTAAAAATACTCCCGGTCTCCACGGACCCAACGTCTCTACACTAAACGGCTCAAATAATGTGTAACCAAACCAAGGCTAGTATACTTGCACCGCTTGAGTTGCTACGCCGAAGTGGCCGCGGCGCCAGTCCTCACGTTGTTGATTTCTCAGAAAGATGTGACGGTGCTAAAGTGTCTACGCATGTACCGTTTGGATTGTATGTGTAGTCGAGCCTCTGTACTTTTTATTGCGTCCTCAGGTGCTGATTAAGATGTTATTATTTGGATCTACTAGTTTAATTGATATAAGGCGTGTTTCGTTACTAGGGACGCTAATTACTGAAATCTTTTGCACAGAAGGTTTTGTATGTTTGTAAGCAAAGAGTCTTAATTGCTGGTCATGTTCTTTTTTGTATTTGGGTAGTTAAAAAAGAATTTTGAGGTTATCCAGTGATGAATATTAACGGACATATAAATTTGCTAAAAGACTCCAAATTTCTAGCGTCACGCTTATGATTGTAGAATATGAGTTGGAAAACTATCGCGAGTTTGGCCCATAATTATTATTTAGCAACCAGCTAGGCTTAAGGAATCGTGTATAACATTTACAGCAATTTTCTCCGACCAGTTTTGAACTTATTTGCTATTGGTTAATATAACGCGTGGCCTAGCTGGATACCAAATTATCATCCTATAGGTATAGGCGTATTATTCTATCCAAGAGCCCTAATCCACAAGGAAGACCAAACGAAGAGACCGCAATTGAAGCAGTTATGCCTGCGATGCGCACCACCCTCAGTCGCTGACTAGTCCGTTGGGCTTCCCACCAGCGTGATCAACCTGGCAAGGCTTGATCACCTAGATATCCAATGTCCACCGGACTCCGAACTGTGAGATCAAGTCTATTAGACCACAACATTGACGTTTCCATAGTAATGGTAACAAAAGGGCCAGAGCCAGAGGGCCTAACCCTGAAGCTGTTTCCCCGTACCACACCAAGTGCGAGAAGAAACCCAACTGTAGTAACCCTCTATTGAAAAGCATTGCCTTAATTGAAAAAAACTGCACTATTTCCGAAGCTATTTCCAAGACCAAATTCGACCTAAGCTTTATAATACTTACTTAGAACGTGGAAAATATAATAATCATTGTACCATGAAGAGAATTGAGATCAAATCAACCATCCACACGAAATCAGAACCTCATTTCTTCTTAACCAGCCCTTCTTATTTAACTACGTACACTGCGGACTTAAGCTACAGCAACACTTTTAAAAGTTACGGCTTGGGACCACAACAGCACCAATATTTGTACAGAGCAACAGTGATGGGCAATTTTTGTGAGACCTGTCAAAAATAGATTTAAAATATTTAAAAGGTTTCACAACCACTGACATTACTTATGTAGGCGATCAAAGATGTTCCTAGGGTAGTTCCTAATCAGTACTTTTGAAAATAACTGCCAGTTCACCATTAGCTGTTCAATGATTTTAATTTTCTTATTGAGATATACCACATTTTATTTATTTATATCTGATAGGCTAGGCTTTGACCAATACCTTACCTGATGATAAGAATGATATGGTCGAAGATGTTGTAATTTTCTAAGAGATAAACACCATAATATGTTATATGAAATTTTACACACAAAAATCGACGTGCTGATATTTGATTGCGATTTATACGTATTCTATTATTACTAATTTAAAGATCTTTATTTTTTTACCAGCTGGTAGGTAAAAATTCTAGAAAAACGTTATTATGATACCAATATAAAACTTTGAAGTAGTGATAGCTCAGTGGCATTGGCTATGGACTGCCACGCAGCAGGTCCGTGGTTCGAATCCCGCCGCTGGGCTTGAGCTTCACCGCATGGTGGAAGGGCATTTTGCGAATGCCCGCCTGGCTAGCAACCACCCTCAAGTAGAAAATCTGTCTCCAAGCACCTAACGGTGTGTTCCGGCAGCTGTCCTTGAGATCCAGTGAAATGACAGGCACATGAGACTTAACAACTATGTCTCAAGGTGACGGACGCAGTGCCATTCGTAAATTGTGACGAAATGCATCTCTTATAGGCAGAGGTTAGTCCGCTCATCATCAAGTGGGCCTCGAGCTTGTTCCGTCACAATGACATAAAAAAAATATATGTGTCACTTTCTATACCTAAAAAAAGCAAGTCCAAACTTTTATCGAGCACAGAAACAATTTCCTCGGCGACAGGATCTCGGTATATTCGCTTAGAAATTTAATGTAATCCGCGCACAATAGCCGCATTGGAAGCATTGGCTTGGCAAGCATTGGATGGCATTGGGAGTCAGGTCGCGTGAACACGGGACAATGGTTTTGAGGTAAAGTCGCCAGAATTTTGGCAAAAAATGTCGTTATGCTTATAAAATATTCTTGATACGAGATCAGAGTCAATATTTTTTTCATAACTTTGCCAGCTTTCAATTTAATGCCTGACGTTGATCCATAAAGCTTGCCTGAGGTGTAAAATGCCTTAAGCTCACATGTCCTGAAAACGTATAATAAGAATTTGGGCTTAATTATAATATAGCTATAATACATGCCTTCTTGAGCGGAAAGAACTAGACTAAGTCACCAAGGGTGACCATTACATAATTATAATATATTTTAATTAATATATTATAATATATTTTTAACATATTTTTTTGACAAATAAAATTTATAATAATAATAATAAATTTTATTTGTCAAAAAAATATGTGTACAGATTAATATTTGAACCCATTGGCCCTGAGCTAGTGAAAACTGTAATGTTGAGCTTAGTTTTGTGTCAAAACTTAGTAACAGTGCTTATTTATTCTAGGAATGTATTATGTATGTTTTTGTGTTTATCTAACAATACAAAAGAAAAAAAAAACAAACTAAGTTGTAATAAGGCTTTAAACTAAACTTATTACATAGATTAGTAGATACCATTATGTTTAGCGAGTGATATTATCAATCCTTTATGTCACATTTTAATATTGTTATGTTTGCAATAACGCCTGCTATGCGGATTACATTACAAAATTACAAATATACGATAGAAAAAAAAAACCATCCCAATACGATGGTTAAAGAACTATATATTATAACCATCCCAATACGATGGTTAAAGAACTATAGGATAACCTATAGTTCTTTAACCATCGTATTGGGATGGTTTTTTTTTTGTATCGTCTATTTGTGATTTTGTAATGTAATCCGCATAGCAGGCGTTATTGCAAACATAACAATATTAAAATATTTGATTAGATTTGAGTTATGACGTCATGTCAGTTAGCTCAATTGGTTAGAGCATACCCCGGCTAAAGGGGTGGATGGACGCGGGTTCGAATCCCGCACATGACTTAAAATTTTTCTATCGTATATTTGTGATTTTGTAAATTTATGTCACATGCTTGACCTGATAGAATGATTCCTAAAAGACCTTAACTGACTGACTTCACACATTTAAAAATATAAGTGCCAAGTGTCAACCTTCAGTATAAGTGAAAACCTGTCGCTTTGGATTATTCGTAGTACTCCTATCGGTTACCTGTTGGTTGAAAGATCTATATTTTTCCAGTACTCAGATTGCATATTTTGGTAAGAGAATCGGGAATACTTCTTCCCATTCCTCCGATTGAGCACTTTTGGTAGGGGAGCGATAATTTTTTCTAATGCCTCCGATTTAACTTTATCAGTGTTGTTATCAGTTAAGAATTTCATTAAATTACTTAACTTATGCCAATGTAGTAAGAAACGATTCCTTATTTTCAATACAAGTTAATTTACGTCATATATTATATGACAAGTGTTGAACCTCTGTAAAATCATGCGTATTTTGCCTTGAGACAGGATCAATAAAGGGTCATGATTTGCTAGTTTCCTATAAAATAATGTAATCTCAAACCAACTATATCTTCGATTCGACTACATCATCACTTACCATCAAGCAAGATAGTGCTCAAAGACCTACTTAACTTCGGATAAGGTCACAGAATAAAAAGGAAAAGGTAAAGAAGATGAAGTAATATAAATACGTTTTGTGTGTATTGCACAACCACAAAAACTCATACCAAACCTTAAGTGGATAATACAATTTCCAAGATATAAAGTCAAAGAGCTACCCCACACCACCCTCCCCCCTGCCTCACCCCGCGGTGTCGCAATAAACTTAATTACTTTAATACGACCCCAATACGTGCCGTTATGAGGTAGGGTGCTTGTCAGTTCGGATTTTTAATGTGATTTTTATTTTGATGCTAATTGGAATATAATTTTAATTAGTGTTTTTAACGATGTTAGGGGTGGCTTAGTGAGGTTTTGGAATAGCTTGTTTATATGTCAGGCTGACGGTATTAAGAATTTGTATACATAATATTAAACTCTGTGATTAAATAAGTATATAATTTATATAGCATTTTGCATGGTGGTAGAGCAATCTGTGAATGCCCGCCGGGCTAGCTATCACCCTCAAATATAAAATTCGTTGCCAAGCACCTAACGGTATGTTTCGGCAGTTGCCCTTGAGAGCTAGTATTTATAAGTTAGCCTGAATAATATCTTCGAACGCATCATCACTACTATTAGGTGAGATAGTCGTTGAGGATGTTGTTCAGGCTAACCTAGAATTACTTAGGGTAGTAGCTAGCCAGGCGGGCATTCGCAAAATGCCCTACCACCATGCTATAACGACTGCCATCCTAAGACAACAACCGGTACCGACGGCTTAACTTGCCCCCCGAAGCACGGAAGCGCTCAGTAGTAATGTGGTCACCCATCCAACTCAAGACCGCGGTGGACGTTTTGGTACATATAAATTACATTTATTGAAAAACATAACAAACAATACTTTTGGAGTATACAAGTAATTAAATAAAAATCTGAAAAACAGTACTTTAGTGGTATTTCTGACCGACTCGTTCTAACCATACCGATACGAGATTAGAACGAGACAACAAATTAGAGTTTCTCCTGTATATTCAACTAGATGGCGTTAGTGTCGTTTTCATTGTGGGCTGAATCACGCAAACGGTTGTTGCACGCTTCTCTTCGGGTGTTTTCGTGATACTTCGTTATCATCATCAGATTGTCCACGAAAGTTGAACAAAGCCTAATATTAATAGTTTTTGATCTCTCTCGCACCTATCAGTGCCGGGAGTAATATTATAATATACAAAATACAAATATAAAAAAATATTAATGAACAGCTGTTACCCGCGTTCACATAGTATGTAAGAAATCTGTTTTTCTGAATAGTGATAAATGCATTGCTACTATAATACAAACAGAACATTAGTATTTCAGGATCCTAATGTATGCTAAGTAGATAATCGTTAAGATCTGCATCCCACTGATCATGTAATACTATCTTCATCCTTCAAATTCTGTATTCGTTCAACTGCATTTTGATGCCAACTTCGACGGAACCTCATTTGTCATGTATAAATAAATAAAATATTAGCGAAAAAAACCTACAACAAACAGAAAATATTCTAAAACAAAAATTGTACTAAAAAGTATATAAAGCAAACTATCGTATTTGGTTCTTTTTGTTTACTTATGAAAATGAGATCATCGTCAATGTAGTCGAAGCCGATTCTTTTCTTGATTCCTACGCATTCTTGGGGATAACTCAAACCTGATTGAAATTTAAGTGGGAACACAAGACAGACACCACTATCAAATACTTTCGAATATATAGAAATTCTCAAAGTCGGTGAACACAACTTTTTAGTTATGTAATACAATTACATTACAACAATAAACACACACAAAAATAGTCACGTTGAGAATTTCCCTTTTTAAAGCCGGGTAAAAATATATTTGTATCTATTATTATTTATATCTACTCTAGAAGATATCCCATAGCAAAGATGCAAAACAAATATAAAGCCATCTTCAATTGTATTAATTAGAACCGCTATGAAAAATAATTGAATTGAATTTCTAGTCCAGTATGCGTCAATCCAATTGAAACATTTTAGAGCTGAATATATGCCCCAGTAGATTGACCCACCTGCAAAGAGGATTGAGTTCTCGATTCTTGGTCTCATTATATTTTACGATAGTGTGCAAAGTTATAACATTATCGATGTAGACGCTTTCTATACAGGGTTATTTGTAAAATGTTAACAACCTCTTAGGGTTGACTTCTGCTAGTCCTAACAAACATTTTGAGACTTTTTTTTTGTTTTGAAAAAAAAAGTATAAGTAAAGTTTTATTTTTAAACAAAACAAAAATCATCTCAAAATGTTTGTTAGGACTAGCAGAAGTCTACCCTCGTTAGCATTTCACCAATATAAATAATATATTCAATAGAATTTCATAAAATTTATATGAGACGAGTGCGGAAACTTTCCAATCATAAAAACTCGCTACACTCGAAGTAGTCGAATTACTCTCAGTGTTCTTTTGGAAATCCGTTAAAACTGTTCGAAAACCCGTCAACTTCCCAAAACCCTCCATCATATACACCGTAGCCCGTGCCGTGGCAGTAATTACGTGCTAATTACGTGAATCACGCGCGCGTGCGTAATTAACGCACGTTAACCTGAACGTAGACTCGAGTGTCGCGATTTTCAACCTGAATCTTAATGTACACGACTCCACGCTGAACGTTTTGTTACATATAAACCTTCAAATGTATAGAAAAACATATCAAACTATACTTTTGGAGTATGCAGGTAATAAAATAAAAATCTGAAAAAATTGTACTTCTTTAGTGGTATACTTACTATTTCTGACCGACTCGTTCTTAACCATCCCCATACTAGTGAACGAGAGGGCAAATCAGAGTTTGTGCTGTATATTTAACTAGATGGCGTTAGTGTCGTTTTCATTGTGGGCTGAATCACGCAAACGTTTGTTGCACGCTACTCTTCGGGTGTTTTCGTGATACTTCGTTATCATCATCAGTTCGTCCACGAAAGTTGAACAAAGCCTAATATTAATAGTTTTTGAACTCTGTTGCACTTAGTAGTGCCGGGAGTAAAATTATAATTTAAAGAAAAGTAAAGAATAGCTTATCACCACGTTGCCCGCGTTATCATACTGTGTAAAAAATCTGTCTTTCTGAATAGTGATAAGTGCATTGCTCCTAGAATACACACAGAACATCATCATACAAAGTTTCTATCAAAATATCTATCGAGCTTTCCAATCAGCCAAGCAGCTGAACCTCCTAACCCTAAGCTATGTAATCTAGAGCTATAATTTCCAATAACCTGTAGCCGAAGTATCGCAATATTTCCGCGAGGCAAAGCGGCAAATTTCTCATCATCCGATCGCAGGAGCAGCTCGGTCGTGTGATCGCGGCGATCGGTGCACCGTAATTGCAATGAGATGGCCTATTGATGCGGTTATGCGTCGATATCATTGGCAGGCAACTTTGATAGTAATAGGGTATTCATATTATGATTATATACGCAATTTCTACATTCATTAGTAAAAGGTATGTCTTAGTATCGATTTTCATACAAACGTAGTTTTGTCATTTAAATAGCAAGTGTTCAAACTCGGTGAAATTTCGCATGTACGTCCTTGAGTTCTAGATATGCTTCTGGTTTGCCAGTTCTCCGAAAATATGTGTAATTTCAAAATTATTTAGTTCTTATTTTCACATTTAGAGATCAAATAGATAATAAACGATGAACTGGTGAACCAGAAGCATAAATGTTAGGTTTGGTAAGTATTTGAAACGTCGGGACAATAAAAAAAATAATATACGCGATTTAAAGTTTAAAGTTGTTTAATTACTATGCATGCAAAATTTTAATTAATTGGAAACTGGGTATTATGGGACTACGTTTGTATTGAAAGTGCTAAGCAGAAAATTAGCCATATTTATGTAAGCTATGTTTTTCCAAATCGTAATGTAATTTGTGTGTGTAACTTTTGATTTCCCGCTCCAAGATAAATACGTATGAGAGGAGAAAAGAGACGATACCACATTTCTGTACTTGCACACAAGCGTAACACATGCCTTTCTATATTTACTTCTATCTTTCGCCTGCGGCTTCGCCTGTATGGAAATGAGGAAAATTATAAGAAATGTGTTACGTCTCATCAGCAAGTTTTGTTTTTTCATCTCACCTGATAGCAAGTTATGATGCAGTCGCAGATTATATAGGCTAACCTTAATTTACCTAATTATCAAGGACTGCTGCCGGAAGACACTGATAGGGGCTTGGCAACAGATTTTCCACTTGAGGGTGGTAGCTAGCCAGGCGAGTATTTGCAAAATGTCCTTGCACAAGGCGGTGAAGTTCAAGTCTGCGGTGGGGATCCAACCATGGACCCTCGGCACGGCAGTCCATAGCTGTGAGCGCTCGGTTATCACTGCTTCACAATCATATCATAAAAAAGTGCTGATTAACCTTCACAGGTTATTTATAATCATGATTTAATCAGTCAATTAGATATAGACGTATGGATGTTTGTTGGAACTCGCCTTCGCAATGACTTTCCTACTTACATAGAAGTACCACGACACAAAAAAAATAGTCAATGTGAGAACTTTCACCTTTTTAGAATTTCGTACCCAAAGGGTAAAAACGGGACCCTATTACGGACCCTACGGAGACTTCGCTGTCCGTCTGTAACCAGGCTGTATCTCAAGAACAGTGATAGCTAGATAGTTGAAACTTTCACAGATGATGTATTTCTATTGCCGCTATAACAACAATACTAAAAAGAAAATAAAATAAATATTTAAGTGGGGCTCCCATACAACAAACTTGATTTTTTTACCGTTTCTTGCTCGATACTAAAACTAACTGTGACAGGTAGACGCTTTAACTATTCACAGAATATTTAGTTTTATGCTCTCTTGAAATATAATTAATCAAAATAAAATAAATAACTAAGAGGGCTCCCATACAATAAAAGAGGTTTATGCCATGCCTACCCAGCTCAATCGAACACTGCGAAAAGTGTCTGTAACTTGCAAGATTAGGTTACAGATGATACCTACGGAACTCTTCGTGCGCGAGTCCCACTCTCAAATGGCCGGTTTTTTAAATCAGTTAAAAATACAGAACAGAATGAAAATCAAACATTACTGAATGAACACAGAAAATAAGTTCAATTATTTCTTGCATCATAAGGTATGTACCTATTTAATCAAATTAAATTAAGATCGTCATTATTTGAGGGGAGAGGCATAAGAGCTTCCTTACTACGTATCACCAACTGTCAAAATTAACATGTGGTCAATATTACAACATTTGTTCAATAATACGGTACTTGTCACAAGTGGTGATTATATTATTATGCCCTCTCGATGTAATCGTATTTTGTATTGTTGAAAGGAACACGAGTGTAATTGCATGTTTACACTTCAATGCGGTTGCGGTCGTTGAAATGGATACATTGTTCAACGACTTCAAATTGAAAAGATGATAAATTTATGAAAATAATTGTTACAAGCGTTTACGAATGCTGAGCGATAATATTTATCTTCAATTTGAATGATAACACTATAATAGCTAGAACGGTAATAGCTATAGACTGCCACGCCGTAGGTCTATGGTTCGATTCCCATCGTCAACTTGAACTTCACCGCATGGTGGAAGGGCGAATGCGCCTGGCTAGCTACCACCCTCAAGTAGAAAATCTGTCGCCAAGCACCTGGCAATGTGTTACGGCAGCGCTCCTTGAAAGCCAGTAAAATTACAGGCACATGAGACTTAACAACTGTATGTCTCAGGGTGACGGGCGTAGTGCAATTAGTCGCTTGAGACGAAGTGCATCTGTTATAGGCCTGTTAGTCAGATTAAAAACAGGTGGGCCTCGAGCCTGTTCCATTGACAATAGCAAAAATAAATATTTGGCTTCTAGTATTGGATTCGAAAGCGACAACAGATCTAACTACGACGACGCGGTCGCTTTGCAGGCATTATTTTCTTTATTTTTTGCGGATAGGCTAGCCTTTAAGCATTATCTCAGATGATGGTAAGTGACGATGCAGTTGGTTACGGCTAACCTAGAATTAATTACTGACTTTCAAAGTCAGCAGCTGGAAACATATTGTTGGGCGCTTGGCAACGGATTTTCTTCTTAAAGGTGAAATCTGTTCAGACAGGTATTCGCAAATTGCCCTACCACCAAGCCAGGATCGGCTTAACGTAAGCACGGAAGCGCTTAGTAGAAAATGCCACTAGCGGTGATCCATCTAAGTCATCATAGAAGCGGACTTTGATAACTGTCATACCAAATAACAGTTGTTTGGTTAAGAACGTCTACGAACTGTTAAAAAAAATATAGCAATATTTTTTCTACAGAATTTGTAGGCGTCATGAAATTGGAGTTAAGAGCCATTCGTACACTCGACTACCATATAAAAATAGTACTAGATAATATAAATAGATGGCGCCCATATTGACAATGAGATGTAAATTAACACTTGGTGTTTTTTTTGACAAACTACGAATAAATATTTATTATTCGTAGGAGATGAACGATAACTTAAAAATTCCAAGAATGTGACTGCTTGGATTATCACTTTTTTTTCACCCTCGAGAATTGATAAGTAACAGGAAATTTTCAGTAACATACCAGTCTGGCCCAGTAAGTTGTAATAGGATCGTCGTCCATACCATGCGACTTCAAAACGTCTGGAAAAATCAATGTGTTTTAATATGCCTCTACACTTCGTAAATATGTAGGTATTTATACGTGCGAGACTGTTTTTTTTTTATTTTCATAATAAATTAGTTCTAAAGCAATTTCATCAGATCTTTTGGGTAATTACAGTGAAAGAATAACTTAAGCACTTTGTTAAGAAGTTATATTCTAACATACCACACCAAAAGCAGGAAGACGACCCCTGTAAAAAGACCTCGCCCAGGGGTTTTAAATAATTACCACGCTTGGCAGTCTTGGAGGTCTCAGTGTAAAGTGGCAGTTCTTCAGGAAACGCTGCTTTTTCCTTCTGTGATTAATTTCGTCGTCGCTTGTTACGACTTCTACGGGGTTCGATTTTCGCCCGACACCTCACGGTGTATAGTTTAAGATAGGATTGAGTTTGTAATAAAAAACTATGTAATCAGTTTTGTATATACATTAGATATTTTTTTACAGTCTTCTAAAATCCGAGAAGTAGATCAAATCGTGCGGCAGTAGAATTGCACGATTGTGTGATTCTTACAGCATTTTCTGCCTCCCGCATTGCCACAATTTGGAAACAGCTACCATATGAGATATTTGCATACCAATACGACTTAATAGCCTTCAAGAAGAAAGCATTATATACCCTAATCAAACGCTGCCAACGCATCCTCGAGACCTCTGGCATTACAGTGGGTGGCGGTGATCACTTAAAACCAGATGAGCCGCCGACTCTAGTAATCCATTATGTTTCATAAAAAAAAACACTCTTAGACCGTTTTAGCTTAACCTATTTTATTTTAACTATAACCTTTATACCTAGTTACAAATTTAGTAAGAAATTTATCATTTAATTAATAAATATTTATGTGCCAAACATCGCCATGAACTACGAGTATGATAACCTAAATAAAATGCTCTCCGGAGCATCATGAACGCCTGTTCAAAAAATTGTTGATGCTTGTGCAAATTTTACTAATTTAAATATTGTTTTCAATTGCTCAAACCTTTTTTTCCACTGTGGTTTTTTGAAAAATACCTTAAATTAGTACTAAGTCCAAGAATAAAATAATGAGAGCAGCCTTCAGGCAGTTTTCTATTTGTAGGTCCAAATGCGGAGGGCTTGTTTCAGTTGTCGGCAAGGCCAGCATGCTGACAGCATTGCCTTGTTAGATTGCAAAGATAACGCCATACAAAATTGTGAAGCCTGTAACTTTGCCATTTACCTAATGGCTTCTACATTTCCTACTAATCACTAAACCTAACGCTATTTATCTCGAATCTAAAGTAACCAAACAACCGGGATCAGCGTCGATCCATCCTTTACGTCTAATCTACCGTGTTAAACCGAGATTAATAAATGATGCTTAAAATTTAGCCTTTTTTCGGTGAACCTAATGGCGCTGAAATAATTAGACGCCTTTTTATAGCGCCTAATGTGGGGAGGAATTTATTATTGGACTTTGTTGCTTGTTAGCTGGTGAGTGAGTTATAGATTTAATTTACTTTTACACACGCGTTTGTAATTTGCATAGTGTAACTTCCGTTAGAGAGATTTACTTAACATAAAAAAAACATTAAGAAAGCAAAAATTCGATCTGTTAAGAGCACTTTGTTCGTTTTTTATGAATTCATTTAAGATATCGTCACGTATTCGATTAAAAGTATTTTTACAGCAGTTAGGTTAATTAAGCCTTTGTCCACTATCTAACAGGTTGTTAAGTATTGATCTGGTCGATGATGGTAAACACGCTTAATTTAGAATTAATGATTTTTGGCTACAGATTTTCACTTGAGGAACCATCCTCGTGGCTAGCTGCCAAGCTAGACACGCGGGCTACCGCAAAATGCCCTACTACATATAATGAAGCTCAAGGCCACAGCGGTTATCCCTATTCTTACTTTATAAAACAGGTACTTTTATGATCTTAGATACCAGGCAATCAGGGAACAACAGCAGGTGGTCAAGCATATGAAATATTAGAATGTAGGTACGCCTTGATTGCGTCAAAATAACCTTCTGGCAATGTATGCAACCCTGGTACTCCCTCATTGCTCTTGTATTGGTGGATTGTGCATAAAAGTATCCGTACAAAATACGTGACTACCGCCGTCGTTAGTACTTAATAGAAGTACTAGATCATCATCTTATTTATAAACTGGATAGGATTGTATATATGTATAAAATAAAATTTTGCTTAGTCCTAACGGTAAGAATAAGTTACATATAAAATTATACTTATTCAAATCAGTAAGGACAACTAATGGGGCTAAGTTTACTAGTAAACTGGGCAAAATTTCTTCCACGCACGAATAAATACAAGTTGGTTAATATAAAGGTAAAGTAACTTGTGCACAGTTCCAGACTCTGAACTGCTGGTGATAAATTAATTGTAATTAAAATCCAATACCTGTCCGACATGGACATCGATCTGAGGATTCGAGATTACAAAGAGATGCATTCACCACCACACTAACGAGGCATTATTTACCGATCAAACATATTTTAAGGTACCTTTATAAAAAGGAAAAGTTAAACACGCATGATGTAAGATGCCTGTTTCTTATAAGGCGCTGCTGGCACTTTATGGTATTTTTGCTTTAGTCACCTCTTACTCCCACAGCATGATATGGAGGGTGCAATTCTAGTTTGTCACCCCTCTTATTCCGGCTATTTGAAGAGTGTATACTTAAACTTATCGCAGTTCCAGGCCTCAGAATGTAAGGACTGTTCCATAACCGTAAGATATTGATAAATGCGACCCAGGAAATGTTCCTGATGAGCAGCATGTCGCTACTCGTAATTATAAGTAGAGTGCTGTTGCATTTGGGTGTAACATCATTGTCTTACCATCTGAATACATTGATCACATTAATCATTGGAGGAAAAATACCAACGAAAGCAGTACTAAGCAGTTGCTGACCATTACCTTGTAGGAAAAGTGTTGTGTTGTGGTTTTATCTGATTTTTTTCCGCTTTAACTTCTTCGACCTCGTCATTAACCACCCGAAGTTAGTTAGTTTTCTTAAACGATTTGAATGAAGGGAAAGAGTAAGAGAGCTTAAGAAAATCAAGTTTGGGATAGACAATATTAAGGATTTATAGTTTATAAATAAATAAGAAAGCGGTAAATATTATATGTCACTGTTTATTGAAATCTGAGTTTAATATATAATTATGAATAGGTATTTACAATCATATTTATTAATATGCATAGGTACTCTCAGCTACTATAATAAGTATAATAATATGTCATATTTTATATACTATAGGTATATAAATAATAGATACACAACCGATATTTTCTACTGATATACAAACGTACATAGTATTTCTGGAATGTATCGAGTATATATCGGGTAAATAAGTGTGATTTTCAGTTTACGTATAAATTACTAGGCTACTGAGCAAGTAAATTTGGAAGACTTGGCGACAAATGAAACTGACATAATATCTTTGAAACGTCACGTCCTTAAGCAAGTACATGACGCTTAATGACAACTCTATTAAGATATATTATTCTCTAATTCATTGTGCCGATTATTAAAACAGCCATAGCACGCTAATGGTCATGTTCATTTTGTCAATGAGTAATATGTATGAATAACGGTCATCGATTTAGCTGATAACATATCTTAATTGAAGAATTCTTCAATTTAAGCCGATAATCAGCCAAAACCACCATACTCCCTGGTAAGTTAAGGTACCTTTTATTGGTAATCTTTTTTGTAAATCATTGCGAATTATAACCTTTCTTTTCTACTTCTTCACTTAGTATTTTTTTTTTCTTCTACTACATCAGTTTTTCTATAGTGTATTTAATCTTTATTAGCCTGTTATAAGAGCCTAAGTAATGAGGTTGGCAATGCTTCAGTGATGTTTTTGATACTGCAGTTGCCAGAGGCGTCATTGACCACTAATAAAATAAAAATCTCTTCTGAATCATCTAATCCGGGTAGTTCGCAAAAAATCCAAATATATCGATAAATGGGACTGGATATACTACTATAAGACTATAGATCTATAATAATAGATCTATTGGGTTATTGCATAATTTAAGTTTAATATAGCCGATATACATACCAGAAACACTATGGTTCAGAAAGAGTAGAATAGATTCTTTAGGATCTCATCGAAAGCAGAATAATTTATAATGATATACTTATTAAGTTAAAAGTTATTAAAGCATAGGAGATACGTCGTTGGAATAAATATACTAATATATAACTTATCAATCCATGTTAATTATCTATAAAAGAATAAAAACACAAACGTGTTTTGAGTGAGACAAAAGTAAGTAAATATACTAAATTATAATAGTTAATTGTAATAAAATACAAAATTATAAAAGTTTACAAAATATTTCGTTATTCTCGGCAGTGATTATCATTAAATTCATTACCTCTAATATATACTTTTATATATATATTAGTATAAGTATAGAAATGTGTTTTATTATTATTTTATCTACATACTGTATGATTAAGAAAAAAAGAGTTGATATTGTGAGTTTTGTACCAAAATTTCCTATTTTATGTTGGTATAAAACTGAAGCCAAATCCACATTCAGCCTACCACAATATAATACGGTAAGACATATTTATCGACTCATCTCATAAATGGGTGAATGGTAGGAAGATGAATTTTTAATATATTAGATTTACCCTAAGTTACTGGTGTTTATCCATTAGCTTCGCATAAGATGCCACATAATGTGATCTCGGTGAGTAATAATAATTATTAGGTAATGTTTTTCAAATCTACCCACATTTTTATCTGGATCATACAGTATTTTAAATCAAATATTTTATCGTATATAAATAGATATTATCTAACTACCATAACTAATATATTATTATGTTTAATAGTATCTTTGGTATACAATAAGTGATATACTCTTCCCAGTTTTAATTATGTTTCGATCCCGTTACTTTCATAAATGTGCAATATAAGAAAAATTGTTGAACATGTAGTTAACTTTTTTCCGAATTTTGCATTTCATGAGAATGATTTATTAGTTATATATGATTAAAATGTTTTCCATTAGAGCGGTTGCAAATATTTTGTACGCCAAAATGAAACTATGTATAAATTACATACATAAAATGAGTCTGTTAACCACATAAGAGAAGTCTCTGAGCAATATCATTTTAGCTATAATTTCGACATGTATATCGTAATCTAAGTACAAAATGGACGCCTAATAACACATCATCTTCCTAACTGTATATCAAAATAACTAAATTTGATGTTTTATGAGCAATATGGGGTTTGAATATTGGCGGCTATTTCCTGTAAATTTGCATTTTGGCACTATCCATATTGTTATATAAACTGTAATACATATTTTATAAGTACACACATTTAATTATACTAATAAGAACATACATATATTTAACACTGAATAGTATTATATCTATAACTAGGTATATCATTTCAACAGTAACATTTGACATAAAGCTGTGAAATATACATAAACGTACGTAGAGTATGTAAGCATAAGCAACAAGGATAATTTGTGAAATAAAAGAAATACAAATTAATTGAATACTTTTTACTTTTCAAATTATATCACAAGGATTACAAGAAATCTCAATTAATTAAATCAGACTTCAAAAACATTACACATGAAAACATAAGGCCAATTACTAGACGACGACATATAGGTACTAAATGAATAATTTTGAAATAGAATAAAACGCCACTGGCTTGAGCAAAATGTTGCCATAATTGAAGAAAACACCAAAATATTTCCAAAATATTGTTCTTGTCTAAGACAAATTATTGTTTTTAAATACGCCACTACTTGCAAAATTAACATCGGAAGCTCACATATAATTTTTTAAATTACCTCCCTATTTTATTGTGATCATCATAACAAGACATTTTCACAAAGTTTTGTTTTAAACCGATTAAAGAGAATTGATTAGCTTAGCCAATAAACAACGTATTTTCTTTTCATTCAATATTTGTTGATATGTTTTATGTACTATATGTTAGAAATGTATTTGCCTTGTTTATCATAAGATGTGTATATGCTGTAACGACCTATATTTTTATATTTATGTAATTTACTGAAACAATAACTATATACAATACAATATTTAATATACGACACCGAAATATGGTAACGCATTTATTGTAACTACATAATATCTAATATCAAGATAATCATAGTTTAGGCCTATGCAAATATCAATATTATGTTTCAAACGCGAAAAATAATACAAAGCGTAACTAGTTATTGATAATTTTATTATGATTAAAGCAATATTTCATATATTTTCAATAATTATAAAATTTAAAGCATTCATTTTATTTTCAGCTGCGAATAACATTTTACTGTTATGAAATCGTATATTATTATTATTTAGGTAGATTTTCAACAAAGTAATGAAAAGACATTCCATTTTTATTTAATTTTTGTATAGTCATTTTCACCAATTGTAAAATATTCATGTAAATAATTAAAAATGAATAACATGACCATTGTTATCATTCGTTTGCTATTTCATTTATTAAAATATTCACAACAATACACGCATCAACACTACAACGAAACAAAAATATACAACTATTTAAACCTACTATAAATATAACAGCCCCTAAAATTTTACTATTCAATAGTAAAACTGTTTATTTATCTATTATCTTATCATACACTCATATAAATAAGGTTTATGGTTTTCAAAAGCAGTGTCAAAACTTTTATAGTAATAGTAAATATCAATAACATACAATTTAAGCCAGACACATACGGTCTCAAAAATGGTGTAGTAAACTCCTATTTAATACTCAGAACCATACACGAATACAAATACCGTCAAAGCAATTATACCAAAATTCGAGAAAAAACATTCAACAATGCCAATGTTGACCTTACAATAGGATTCATACAAATCCGAGTATGGAAGTATCGCTTCTTATAGGAAGACTCTAGGCTTTGTAGGCCCTTTATTTTGTCTTTACGGTTCAATTTTGACCGTAAATACATAAGTTAACGTTAAATTTCTAATTTCATCGCAATCATGTTTTTTTTTATTTTCATTTACATCGATGATATTATTCTCTACTCGACAAGTTTTATTAGAAATAGTGAACAAAACCATTTATAATTCTTCAGTAGATGCTATAGGAGCTTTTAGGAGTGGAGTCCTCGGACTTCTTGATCCATCTGAATTCCTTGTCGCGGCTTGAAAGTCTTCGTTTGATAAGGATGCCGGTAACGGAGCTATTTTGAGTTGGTGTCCATTGAGTTTGATTTCAGTTATGGAATGTGATCTCCCATGGTTTAAATTAGGCTTTTCCTTATTACTAGTGGTCGTGGGGTCATGAGTTGGAGTTTTGGCCAATGATTGCGTCACTCGTGTCCTGTTGGACTGCTCTCGTAGGGCCATTTGATACGCCACTTCAAACGCTTCGCCTAGTGTTAGGATAACTTCGGTCGCCTGATCCTGTAATCAGTAGAAAAAAGGAATTGTTATCGATACAATTTTCAGGCTAAATGCTGGAATCTGACAAACGATACAAGTAAAAGCACATAAAACCCAAAGTCAAGTTATCTAAAAAAACCGTTTTCATTTTAAAAATGATAATTTACAAATGTATCTTCACTTTGTGTGAAGATAGATAATGATTATGCACAGTAAATTTTTGTTTGTACATTTTGTAGAACTTACCATAGTTGCGACTCTGAATACATGGCAGTAGTGACTTCTAGTGGCATGGTCTTTTGTAATATATGCAAAGTGTGTGAGGTCATCGGCATCTTGGCAGGCGCAGTGGATGTTCCGAATTTCATGTTCGCAGATCAGCTCCTAATGGAAACAAAATGATGTACAGATGAGCTTAATGTGCGAGTGGATGTTGATTGAGTACATTCACATTATTAAAACACGGACCTTGTATCAAAAATAAATCAGCCCAAATGCAGATTCAAATATGTGAGTCGTGTAACAAGAGTTCAAACCACCAGGTCCATGTACAATCCTCAAGTCAAGTGTGTATTGATTTTTCTTATAGGTATACATAATTTTTGTCAATAACGTATAGTCTGGTACTGTGCTCAGAAGACCCAAAAAACAAATATGGATGTTAAAGCACCTGGCTTTCCCTTTCGGTAATAAACAGATGTGATACACCGCATGAAAGTAAAGCATTTCGCAAATGCCCATCTACAAGTAGCTAACACTGTCATGTTGAAAATGGGTTGTTAGCACCTATTGGTTTGTTTCAGCTGCTGTTCTTGAGAGCCAGTTGTCATTCTAGTTAAGCCTGTTCACCCTCTTCAGGTAAATTATCACTTCCATCAGGTAAGATCTTGTCAAAGACTGGTCTATCAGCAATAATCAGCAATTGTGTTCATTTGCGTGGTATTAGATATGTTACCTGCATATGCTGCATATAAAAGCGTTCATGACGAGTCTTAAGTTGTTATGTTTACTACTTTTCAGATGAGAAACCCACAACATGTAATACATTATATTCTTTTGGCAAATCTCCGAAACACATCCAGTGGTTTTTGAGTGAATACATACACAGGCTGAAAATTCATCAGTACCATTATCTCTGCCTATTGCAGGTAGAAAAACATGAGACAGTAAGTTTAAATACATATCATCACGCCTTTGTATTCCCGTAGGGATAGATAGAGGTGTCAAAAACCCACACTTTGCAAAATATGTCCTATTTCTAACGAAGCGAGCCCATAGGTACAAATCTACTGATAACAGTTTCAAACACCAGACTGCTACTGAAAATTGCTCCGTCTGAAAACCCCAACAACTACCCAACCACGGAATCGAATCCATGACCTAGAGCCTCCGGAGCGAAGCTCCACATCACTCAATAAATAAAGCAGTCGCCTAGATGATGCTAATCTTACCAAAAGTCAATCAAGATTTGTATGAATAGGTATATTATAGGATAACACCTCAAAATTAATTAAGATCTGATTAAATTCATTAACTAATAGCTAAAATTTAATGACCTTCTGTTCTTAAGAATTACCTTTATTCAAAACAGTATAATAAAATATGGGACCAACAGGATAATTATTATAATTTATTCATTTGAAAACAAAATAATACCATCCTTTCTTATCTTTCAACCGAAACAAATTTCTTTGTCCTATACAATAGGTGGCCCTTATAAACAACTAAGAATATTTTCAATATCAGAAAAAAACTGAAGCAGAACAAAACAGACAAAAACACTAATTATCCCACTTAACTAACCGTGAAAGGTTAACAAAAAATAATTTTATAAAAAGGGGAGGAAAACAATCCTTTTTTCTTTAAGAAACACAAAGGCGGTGTTGGTCACTGGTCCGATCAAGTGTAAGCGATGATCCATAATTAAAAATCAAATGAGAACAATCAGGGTTTTTGTATACCAGTCTATTTAAAGTTAGATATTAAAAACTTCACGTTACTGCTCCAGTTTTTATATTAGAAGTTTTTAAATGCTCGCCTGGTTAGCTACTGCTCTCAACTCAAGTAGAAAATCGGTTACCAAACACGTAACAGTCTGTTCCGGCAGCAGTCATTGAAAGTCAGTAAGTAATTATGAAATTACAAGCACATGTAACTTAACAATTGTACGTTTAAGGGTGAATGGCGCAGTGCTGTTCGTTATTTGTGATGAAATGCATCTGTTATATGCAGAATTGCAGAAGTTATCATTTAACCTTCGGTGGGCCTCCGTGAGTGTTCCACCATCACAATACAATTAAAAAGAGTATATAACTTGTCTACATCTATAACTTGTAAGTGTGACCCCCGTGGGGTGCCGGGTTAGAATGTCTTCACCCCATTTCTACTGTGGCTGGCGTAAGAGGCGACTAAAAGAAAAATACCAGTCGGTTGGCAGCAGCGCCTTCTAAGGAACTGATATCTTTAGCTGCGATACCCAAGACGCCTGCCACGTGTGGGGATTATGGCAAAGGCCCCCTAAATGGGGGATGCTGAGTTCAGCAGCGGACGAAATGGCTGATACAGTATATATAACTCGTGCGGGCTAATATTCAGTTTATTAATTTTGCTATAAAGCACTCTAAATCACTTGGTTACCTCACAAAGCCTATCATCTTTTTCTCGGCTGCCTTCTTCATGTATGGTACCCCCATGTCTAATTACAATATTTATGTTATATCAAGATCCTACTTAAAATAAAAACTTGATTCCGTAAATGTATTCTGCTTACAAGCTAACCCATTACATACGGGCAGACAGACAGACAGCAGACTGAAATATATAGGACTGCGTTTATTTACGGAACCTTAAAAATCAAGATCGTATAAACTCACCCTGGTAATGGTATTGAGAAACTTGACGCCTCTATAGCTGATGGAAAGGATGATATCGGGAGAATCCCGTGGTTCTTTGGTGGTTTTCTTCAGCTTTTGTATAGACTTCTTTGTTGATTCCGTCCCTCGCAGCTCTTTGACTACTGTCGACCCTAAATACTGTTGGGAAACAAATACATACTCAAATTATATTCATGTATAATCTTTTACTTCATCGATTTCTTTATTTGAATATTTATCTTTAGAATCATAGTTTGAACAAAAAGAGGAGATTGCGGGATTTTTCAGTACCAGGATTTAATTAAGTAAATGAGAATCTTTGAGTTGTTCCATTTTTTATATACATTTTTTATATTAATCCAGAATTATTTTTAAAACCACTCTAAGAGGGAAGCATGAAAATTCTCTACAAATGTGACGGAAATACCTAGATAAACAAAATTGTTGTATACCAATATGTTGTATACTCAACAATTTTTAACCTACTCGTACGTACTACTTGGAAATATATTATTGTTAAAATACTATTACTGTTGTTACAATATGAAATAACGAAACCGTAGACGGTGAACTTACATTAGCTACATATGTCACAGCCCCCGTTACCAGCACGAAAGGCTGATGCTTCCACTGTGTTTTCAATGCCCCTGGTACTCCCACCAGCAGTTCTGACGGTGCTCTGATCTCCAGGTCCGAGGGTCTTGGCGGCTGAGGAGCAGGTCGATTCTTCTTGCTGCGCTTTAAGGTTTCACCACCAGGGGGCATCAGTGTAGGAACAACTGGCGGCGGAACGGGTTTGAGATTTTCTGAAGGTGGTAGTTTTTCTTTGATATCTTCTTTAAGCTGCTGTATGTTGTTTTTCTATTAAAGAAAATTTATAGGGTTGTATATTATTTGGAGGAAAAGTGTCTAAGACTATGTTTAAATGAGAATAGAAAGTGTAATGAGAGCTGATAAAACAAAAGAGATCTGTTATATAACATTTGATCAGGTAGGCCTCTTTAGCAAGACACCGTTTTGGTGGGTACCACCAAGGTATCAGATATTCAGCCTCAAAGCAGAAGTGTGCAAACACTTGTTTTACTGTGTTTAGGTGTGAAGGGCACTGTAGCAAGGAAAATTACAGGGCGGCTGAATCAGAGTGAGGAGCACAGTGTGCCACACAGAACTTGGCAGTCGTGAAGCTTATCGTAGGCGGGCGAATTATCCGTCTCATATCATAAAAACGGAAATCATCAATCTCTATATAACCTACCAAGAAATAAACATGAATTCTTGCTTGTTTAATTAACTATAATCGGTATTCAATAACTTATATTGGAAAATGTACACAAAATAAATTTCGTAAAACAAACTATCACTGTAATTATTCAAAAACATTACGAGCACCCTTCAAACGGAAACAGAGCAACACTTTGCAACACTTCCAAAAGCAAATTAATAAAACAACAGAATACAAAAAAGGACTAATTAAATCAGAAAGGGGTTACAAACAAAGCTGACAATAAAATGGAGAGAGGAAAAAAAGTCACTCGAACAGCGATTCACACCTCAGAGGTGGGAAACAAAAGTAATGATGCAATGCAAAAATAAAACTCATAGATAGGTGGGCGGAAAATTTTAATTAGAGTACTAGCTTTACACAAGGGAAACTGTGAGTGAACCATCTAATTTGACGCGAGTGTCATTTGGCAATAACATAATTGGAATAGATGTTTGAATTCAGGGGCTTGTGAATGGAATGATATCACGCCAGGGTGGGTTTGAATGGTGAGGGATGTACGCGGGCGCTCGTACCAGATTTTGTAGGACTGCAACTACCTAATCGAACAATTTTACAGCAAGCCAAACATACAGTATTTTACCTTTGTGTCAAGATGATCTTTACAATAAATTTCTTTTTTGAGGTCAAGTGACCCTTATTTTACTATATAAGTATCTAAGTTTTTAACGGACTCAGAACACGCCAAGTAGGTACCTACTTAAGTCTATGCGTATGTTTTTTATATATGTGTTTACTACAAAACTTTTTGCTGGTTTATCTAATATTCATGACGCTTTTTATTGGGTTTGAATACACTTTCAAGTTGGACCCACTTAAATAGTATCAACTTCGGTTATCACAAATCATAAGGGCTTCGAATCCATATCATTAAGTACATAGAAGATGTACTTAATGATTTTAGTATTGCTGATGTCGAGCATTATTGTTTAATGATATTTTAGTTTTAACGCCACATATTTAAAATTTATCGGGTAGAGGTTCTCCAGGAGGGTAAACATGATTTAGTTAGTACATGGCAGTACTAGACTCGCTTGTCCTCATATTGTGTCTATAGCAACCTTAAAACAGAATTGGCGAAGATGGGTACTAACACCTTTGCTTGCCCTTTCAAGGTGATACAGGCGTAGGTGCTTGCAGATCGTATTTCCTCCTGAAGGGTAAATATCTAGACAGTTGTTAAATGTCTCCAAACAACCCTCTTGTTTCGGTAGGTACATGCAGATTCTCGTAGTAAGCGCATTCACCAGTACGTAGCCATGTTTCAGCAACCACAGAGTGCCTCTCTCGTACGAGCTCCGTGAATAGCCCGCGAATTGAGCCCTAATTACCTATACAAAGTCGGCGATGTGTGAAATTAAAAAAAATGCCTGCAACTGGATGAATGCGGTGCTTACTGGTGAATTGCAGCTATTCACATGTGGTACTGAGTTCTATGAAGTACTTATCTGACTTATATATATGGAATATGTTGTAAGTACAGAGCTCAAAAGATCATAATATTTTTTCAAAGTTACTGAAACGCCTGGTAAAATAATTATGTACTTCTAAGTGTGCATGCTACTTATTATAGAATTATCATTTGATTTTTGTTTTCTATTATATTGTCGATCATTATACGCGTTTTTGATTGAATCAAAGAGATAAAATGTTGCATGAAGAACATTAAATTATTAATGTGATCTTGCCTTAAGTTCATAAAGTTTAGTACAAAGAAAACAAGTAGTTAAAATACTTTCATAATTTTAACCTGTAAACTGTAGGTGCATGAAATTTACCTCGTATATGTATTTATAAAATTACGTAGCGTGTCTTAATCGCCATCTCAAAAACACCCTAAAATCAGTGACGAGATTAAAATGGCTAATCTTCTACAAATTGCTCATCTAGCGGTAATTAAGATCACGCGCGTGCTGTGGGGCGTAGCCAGGCAACACCCTGTCGGGTGCGTCTTTTATCAGTAAATATGGTGGCATTAAAATTGGATGTTAAGTGTGGATGGTTTTCAATGGCTTGCAATGGTGGAAGAAGTGGATATCATGAGATTAAAGTGAACTGTGTCAAACAGACTGCAGGGTAAAAGTATATTAAACGAAATAAAAGCCTTAAAAGAGGGAGGGATATAAGAACTATTGGAAAGAAGTTTGTCCCAAGTAGATAATGATTTAAAGTCGTAATGATAATGCAAAGTATCCTACGTATTAATCTAGAACCTAACTAATCTATATTCCGAGTTCCATCGAAATCGGTATAGCAATTCCAGCGTGAAGAAGTAACAAATATTCCCTCTCACATCCTTACTCAAAAAGTTTCGCATAAATATGTATTATAATCGAAGATTAAGGCTTAAGTTTGGCCATACATTTTGATCCGTAAAAATCTCTTTAATTATTTTGAATTTAGAACGTGTGACTCATGTTATACATATGTTAAAAACTTCTTTCGATTTCCCGCCATTTCACACTTTCGTGTTTAATAATCAAATTAAAATATAGAAAAGTCAAAGTATATCAAAAGATTGTATTGGACCGTGATGTGAAACTTGTGAAAACTGTGAAACAAACTACCCAAAACTGGCTGGAAACCAGCATTCCGGACTGTATAAGAGGTGAAGACTGACCCAGATCTTAGACCCTTCGATTTCGAATTATGGTCAGTGTTAGAAGACATGGCCTGCTCTAAACGACACGCCGACATAGTATCTTAAGAAATCTCTGGAGCTAGCAGTGGCTAAATTTCCCATGGAAACAGTGCGTACATCGTGCATAGGTTCGTGGCAAGATCATTAAAGATCTTCAAAGCCAAAGGTGACTTTTCAAATAACATTATTTTATACCTTTTTTACTGAGACATCAAAATATACTTATATATGTACCTATATTTTCATTTGTAATAGAACTTCTGGACGGACTAGGTATATATTATATTTGTATTAATATGACTTGCTAGGTAGCTCTGAATAAATCTAAAACTTTATAAAAAAAAACAATGTCTGCATCTTTTACGTTAAAATCTGCAACGTTTATCGGTGTAAATAAATTGACATTATCAATATCGTAAATTGTCACTTAGTTAATCCAAGAAAGTGAGTGCATTCCATTCAAGTAGTAACATATTGCATACATAATATTGCTTATAAATATAGCAGCAATGTGAAGTGTATATCCTCAATATATTGGTTCTTATATCCGATATGGAAAAGATATCGTTATTTTAAATGTATTCAATGATCGTACAAATATGTTTAATACAGAATATGCGCACCTGGACTTGGTAATATATGTATTTTATATTGGTAATGAAAACTTATTACATTAAAAAGGGATTCTTGATATAATAGTAGATGTGGGTGATAATAATGTTTTAATAATGATGATATTTATCACTCAGTTAAAAGTATTTTGTTATATCTGTGGTAATGTTACTTTTTTTTCACATGTTAACCTTTGACCTCTATCTCACCTGATGGTAAGTGATGATGTGATCGAAGATGTTGTTCAGTCTAACCTGTAAGTACTGGCTCTCAAGGACAGCTGCCGGAACACACCGTTAGGTGCTTGGCGACAGATTTTCTACTTGAGGGTGGTAGCTAGACAGGCGGGCATTCGCAAAATACCCTACCACCATGCTATAACGACTGCCATCGAGACAACAACCGGGACCCACGGCTTACGTGCCCTGCGAAGCACGGAAGCGTTGAGTAGTAATGTCACTAGCGGACATCCAAGTCATGACCGTGGCGGACGTTGCTTAACTTTGCTGATCGGTTAAGAACAGCTAAGTAAACTTCGCTACGAGCGCTTCGAACTTAAAGAATACCTTTTTGTAAACTCATCCCCTCAATGTTAAAAAAAAAACACATTAATAGAGTACCCTATTAGTACTACTATAATATTTACTATGGAATCATTATCGGTCGAATATACTTAATTATAACATTAAGGAATTCATTAGAACGGACACCGGCGTCATCGTTAATATCACTTCCTTGAATATTCGTCTTTTAGAATGTAGTACAGGAACTAATTGCAACTGAGTTTTCAAATCATTGTGAACGTTTATTTAGTAAAACTCAGATCATGATTTTAGTTTGTTTACACATCGATGCTCTTAAAACTATATCTTATGCGTTTTCGAAGCTTTAGACAGGGTTATTGGAAAAATGCTAACTACCTCTTAGGGTTGACTTCTGCTAGTCCTAACAAACATTTTGGGTTGACTTTTTTTTAATGTTTTTGACTGAATAAGCACGACCATCTGATGTCAAAAGTGTCTTGTTCCTGTAATGTATTTTTCTTTTATTACTATGCTCGACGTAAATATTCAAAACTCTATTCAAAGGGAGCACGGCGCGGTCCAGTGTTGCCGCAACGGCTGCTTTGGCACGGAGTGGGCATTAAAACACAAAAAATAAATAAAAAATATTTTTATTTTCCAAACATAAAAAAACATCTTATTATGTTTCTTAGGACAAGCAGAAGTCAACCCTAAGAGTTTGTAAGCATTTTACCAATAACCCTGTATTGACAGATTTACAATATCATCATAAACTATCTCATAAAACGCAATCTGTTACGGAGGTGCGATTACACTTAATCACAACCCTCCTTCCACAATTGCATTCATTGACTTTAAAGCCTGGGGGTGTCGTAGCAACTCCCTATATCACGATAATCGCTTGCTCTCGAACATCGCGCAGGATATCCTTTTTACAACCGTTCTGATTGAGATTGCTCAGTTTATAGTTTATACTATCTCGATCTCTATTATGGTTTGCAGCGTTCATCGGACTTTGATATCAATAATAATTTGGTATTTCTTGAAACAAATGCCGATGAAAAAATGCATTAATAAAGGATACGGCAATAAGAAATATATATATATTATAAGTAATATATATTAGAAACACTAATATTATAAACAGGAAAGATTTGTATTTTGTATGCAACGAATAAACTTAAAAACTACGCGACCGATTTGGATGAAATTTGGTATGGAAATAGTTTGAGATACGGGGAAGGACATAGGATAGTTTTTGTCCAACTGCGCAAAAAGAGGTTAATGGTTTTGCGCGATAACCGACATATGCGCGGGCGGAGCGGCGACCGGAAAGCTAGTAAGTATAAATAAATTACAGATGAAATAACTCAAAATTAAAACAATTAATATATTGTTATTTGTGATGTGTTCTGGAATTATATTTGTTATAAAAATATAATTAACATTAAGGGTGAACTGGCCGGTCAGTTCTCACATTGTAAAAAAAAAAAAAAAAAATTAACATTATCGTTCACTCCCATATTTGAGGATTTAGGTTCAAAACAAAGCATGATATCGATTGGTCTCTTTATTATCTAGGCTTGTGTCGTAACAGTTTTTTAATAAGATAATTCACTTGAGAGTTATGAGCCTCGAAATATTTTCATATATAGTTTTCTAGGCTCATAAGTTTCAACTTAACCATCTCATTGACAAGATCAATCGATATTATGCTTAATTCTAGACCAAAAATCATAAATAAGGGAGTGATCACCCTACTACGTTTGTATGGAGAAGCGACCGGCCAGTTCAACCTTAATACAGTATTTCATTAAGATACGTTTTCTTATTAATAGTTTAGATGGCGGTTACTGCTTTAAAATCCAAAAACTAACCCAGATATTACAATAGAGTATGTATAATTTTCACTTTTATATCTATTGTAGAAATATTGCAAAATAGTTTATTATGCGTAGTCCGGTTATATAAACCAGCATACTCTACCAGTAAAAGCTTATTGAATACCAAAATTTAATCAAACGCTTATTTAAATTCAGCAAACATAGAATTGATATTACCACGGGGAACAATGACGGCCACAGTTAGCATTTTGGTTGCTTAATGCAAAATCAGTAGTTGCTTATGCATGGCAAACATGTGTGGTCTACAGCCAATGGTTATTTTGCATGAGTATTTATGTACGTCCAGAAAAGCAAAGAAGGCAAGTTCTTTACAAGTTCAATTCTCTATGACTCGGATAAAAATGTTTATAGACTTTGACCAGTATCTCACCTGATGGAATGGTAAGTGATTAGATACGGACAAAAATTTTCTTCAAAATTACCTAAAATTACTGGCGCTCAAAGAAAACAGTCGGAACAGCCGTAAGGTTCTTGGTGATAGGTTTCAGAGTGGTAGCTAGCCAGGCGAAAATTCGCGAAATGCCCTAACACCATGCTGTTTTAAAAGTAACCTTTAAGACCCGGAAATAGTGTCGTTACCTTTAGCATTCCTTCAATTTTATCTTCCATGATATATTGATGTAAATTGAATGAAACTTACCAAAGTATTGAGATCAGTGTTAATATCTTCCATATGATTTGCAGGTCCATTATGCTCGCCAGAAACAGATGCCAGTATCCTTTTCCTGTGTCCAGCTTTCTGAATTTCTAGTACAGCAGTCAGTTCCACCTCCCAAATCCTTCTTACTCTATCCATATCAACATACAAATGTTTTCTAAAAGTATCACTATATATCTCTAAATTTATTTGCCTTAACCATTCATCTACAGATTCGTTTTGGTTTTTATTACTTATATTATTATTGTTGTGATTATTGCTTATTTCTGTTATTTTAAGAGGTAATTGTTTCGATGACTCAAATATTTTTTGTCTATCGTTTTCTTCTATTCCCATTTCGCGTAAGTCATTTTCATCTAAGATTCCGTTCTGAAACAAAATTTTAATGAATCAAAGGAGAGAAATTATATATTTGAAAGATTATATATTAATTACGATTTAAGTTTATGATGAACTAATTGCTTGTTTCATGCAGCACTTTCAATAGTAGTTTCGCTATATTTTAAATAACAAGCAATGAAATTTTGAGTGCATGTTCTTGAACCTAATATATATTCTTATACTATTATTTAAATATTTATTATATATTATTATTTATTTAATATAGTAATATTATTTATTTTATCACTAAATGTTAAAAATAGAATTTCCAATCATAACGATTTATCTGAATAATTTTGTTGGTAAATAATTTCAATGAAAACTGGCAAACCAGAAGCATAGATATTATTAGATTCAAGGTCATGCATGCAAAATTTCACTGAGTTTGAATGTTTTGTTTGGTAGTTAAAATATGACAAAACTACATTTATAAGGAAATCGCTGCGTGAACACAAGCCTTAAACCTTGAGTTATTAATTTACCTAAACACATACATGAACAAAGAGGTTCAATGTGTAATTAATTATAAAAAAGTACTCACAATAAAATCAATATCATCAAAACCACTTTCCAGGAACAAAGTCTCGTAGTCGTGGAGTCCCATACTTGACAGCCACAGACCAAGATTGGAAGTCACAGAAGGACTGAGACTGGACTCGGAACAGCTGAGACCCAGTCTGGAGGTAAACTCCTGCTCCAGTTCAGAGACGAAGACAGACTCACGAACCAGCTTGCTGCCGAACGAGGCCATTATCTCGGAGATCTTAGCCCATTCCTCCTGTAGACAAAAGAGTTGGATATAAGTACAAATACGTAATTTTTTTTAATATTTTGCTTAATCCAAACCATTAGTTTAATGTTTATTGAACATAATTGGGTTGCTCTACAATTTAATTATGTATTCAAAAATCGATTATTACCTATTCTATTTACCCCACCCGCGGTTTTGCCCACGTAAGAATTGGGAATACCATGCCCTGGTTTTTTAATTATCAGATAAAACGTATCAAACAGAAAAAAGTTGTGATATCAATTTTAAATCATTAATTTCTCTTTTACATTCTTTCGTTCTAATATTAGTCGTGTACATTTCTTTTTCGGAATTTTTAAGATAAATTAACTATCTGATGATGGAATAACTGGACCTAAATTGGATAAAAAATATTATTCATTCAATCGAAATCCGTTCGGTAGTCTACCCCATGTGAAAAAACAAACATAATACTTCGGCTACAATTATATAAAAATAAATTTTTCGTTATAATGTTACTAAGGAAAAAGATTTGTTTAATGTAATGTGCAATTTAATAAAAACGGATGTTCCTTATCAAAATCAATTTGATAACTTTGAATTTAATTTTTCCAGTTAGCAATATATTTCTAATTATACATATATAGACTTTTAGTTTCCTAATGCAATTTATTTCAGCATACGAGTACGAGTATTACGAGTAATCTAATTTGCACGAACAAATAAAAAAAATAACTATAGAGATTATTTAGGTTTTCTTATGTAGAAGATGTCGCAACTCAGTTGTTAGGGTTCCGTACCCACAGGGTAAAAACGAGACCTTATTACTAAAACTCTACTGTCCGTCTGTCTGTCTGTCACCTGGCTGTAACTCATGAACCGTGATAGCTAGACTGTTAAATTTTTTACAGATGATGTATTTCTGTATAACCACACTTAAAAATCGGCCAAGCGCAAGTCCGACTCGCATTTGCCCGATTTTTTTATAGCTGATAAACTAGTCTTTGGCAGATTTTTATACTTGGCGGTGGTAGCTTCCCGGGCGTGCATTTGCAAAATGACCTACTCTATCATACTATCCAAGTATGTCCATACTATCCATATGGCCATTCAAGACAACAACCGAGAACGACGCGACGGCTAAACGGGCCCTACGTAGCATGGAAGCGCTCAGTGGCAGTAATAAATGCCACTAGCGGTCACCCATCCCAGTAATGGTCGCAAGTAACGTTGCTCAACCTAGCTGATCAGTTCAGACAGATAAGGCAAACTCCACCCCGAGAGAAGCAAAAGTAAAGCTAGAACTGAGTTGATCTAAGACTGAGACGGAGTATTCACGAAAGTATTCTTAGATAACATTACAAAATTACAAATATACGATAGGAAAATTTTAAGTCATGTGCGGGATTCGAACCCGCGTCCATCCAACATAACAATATTAAAAATATTCTTGGATAAATTGAGTGCCCTCAGAAACTACGTCTATATCCGGCATATATAAAAGTAAAAAATACTCACGTAAGTATGGGTTAAGGGCTCTTTAATGTACCTTTGGAATATTTATCGTAAATGAATACGGCAAAAACTACATCGCCTCAGGTCTTATCGCTTCCGTTAGCTTTTGCATTTCAACAAAGTATTTATAGCTAAATACATCTGCCTTTACCACACCTGCCTACCTGCACCGCAACATTCAACCTTATCAAAGAAATATGAATACGAGGACACGAGAAAAAAGAAATGATGTGGGACATCCACCCGCATGTGTGACGATGTGTGGCAGAGACATTTTTTTGTTATATGTAACCATTTAGTCAGATAGGGATCGTGAGATATCTACTATATTTGAAAAGGACTTTGTTGTAGACTCATATTTGTTTAGTAGACTACGATTATAATTAAATAAACAAGCTGAACCCCGCATCTTAATCAGTCTCAATCGTCAAATTTAATCAGTGTGAACTGCACAACGCGAAGTATAGCTATGTATTGTACCTATATAGCAAGTTTTTTTATTGCATGAGGTTCTATAGTAGACAAGTATGTAGACAATTAGCAATAGCGGCTTTGATTTAACACTTTTTATTAACAATCACACGCATTTGTGTAATATTTCGTTAAATAATATTACATTAATGCACCATGCAAAATATTAGACGTTATCTTGAGGTATTGTACCTTTACAACAGGTTGCTTTGTTTTAAATCAGCGGATTCCTTTTTTTTATATAAGACGATACAAACTACGGACAATACTACACGAAGCACTTCAGGTCCAGTTCAAATTCTCAAGCCATAATTACAGTGTGCCATAATGGCAGCATGCTAGCTAATTTGCAGAGGGCAATATTTTATGAAAGAATTGTCACAAACGTTGCAGTTGTCCTTAAACAAATAAGAAAACCTGAGGTGTAACATTGAAAAGATAATTTCATTTCCTGCCTTTGTCATAATGTACCTAATTATAAGTTACCTTGTACCGCAGGGCTTGCAGTTAGAAGGAAGATGTGTCACCCGTACGGATACGTTTTGATTGAGCAATTCATTTGATATGCACATAATAACACTTCCTATAAAAACATTTATTTGTTATTAACTAGTGAAACAAGCCAATGCCCTGCCTGGTGTTATTAGCAGTTAATGCAACGCAGAACGTCGAAGCGTAGCGAAGTTTGCTCGATCAGCAAAATTAAACTACGTACGCCGCGGTCTTGACTTGGATGGGTGACCGCCAAAGACATTACTACGGAGCGCACGTTACGCCGTTGGTCCCGGTTGTTGTCTTAGGATGGCAGTCGTTATATAATGGTGGTAGGGCAGCTAGTTAGGGAGGGCCATGTCCATGCTGCCCCGCTCCGGCGCAGACGAACGGGGATGAGGAGGCAGCAGTTTGCCCGCCTCCCCCCTTGTCCGTAGTGGGGTCACTGGTCGGTGGATTCTCCACCAGCATGCACGGCACCACACGTTTGGGGGTGGCCTTGGTGAGCAAGGTCGTCCTCCAAAGCGCAGAGGCCCGACGGAGTTCAGGCGTACCGCCGGGACAAGATGGTGAGTGCTATCGCGACCCTACCTTGCCCGAACTTGGCGAAAGGCTGCTCACGGAGGGTTTTAGTGGGTTCAAGTCCCTTACACCAACCCCGTGGTGGAGGGGCAGTGAGCAGGCATTACCGGCCCTTAAAAAAAATGGTGGTAGGGCATTTTGCGAATGCCTGCCTGACAACCACCCTCAAGTATAAAATCTACCGCCAAACATCTAACGACGTGTTTCGGCAGCTGTCCTTCTGAGCCAATAAGTAGTTCTAAGTAGTTCTATGACATAATCATTTAACTTCAGGAAAGAAAAAAAATGGCCAAAGGTAAGTTGTATGGCGTGTGTGTGTGGCCTTACCTGCTCGTCAAAAGGGCTAAGTATCGACAGCGACTTGTCCCCACTCTGAGTAGAGCTGGTCGTGTTGCTTCGTCTTCTAACTTCGTCTTCGACACCGTTGATGTTCTTCTCGACCCCATTGGAGACGCTGTGGGGAGGCTCGGTGGGTGACGAGTCGTAGACGGACTTGAGCTTGCGCAGCGTTTTGGGACGTTCGGCTGGCATCGGCCGCAGTCCGATGCCGTCTAACGTGGTCGTTGAGCCTTTGAACAGGCCTGTTGACAAAAGAAACAGATTCTTTATATTATGTTTCAAATGATTTAACATCATCATCATCCAGGTCTCCAACACCTTAGATCCAAACACTTAGACCTAGCCACCAAAAAACTATGTGTAAGCATTATTGTCTCTCTAAAACTCTTGAAATCGTTGGCGGATAACAATAATTTCAAGAGAAGTCTAAAATGCCTGCAAAGGACTTAAGGGTATCTAAATGCTTTTATTGTGGTAGCTGTAGTGTTGTATGTAGTTTGTAGTATTTTGTAAAAAAAAGAGATATTATATACAAGTACATGGACTGCCTGCGAGTCTGCAATGACTTGTAGGTTGTCTAGATGCTTTCATTTCATTGCAGTGTTTTACATGTAGTTCGTATTTTGTTAATAAAGGCATACCGCTGGTTCAAGAAGGTACAAAACTAAATTTTAGTTAAATCTGTATAAAACCAAATATCATAAAGCAACTTGTAATTATATGTGTCGTATTTCTAATTAAAAGGACAATATTTTATAAGTTATTTTTATTATTGGCTCTATGGCTTTGTTGAACGCATTAGCAGAGTATTTTAAGAAATGTTAGTCAAAGAGGCTACTATTACATTTACTTTGAAGAGTCACATGATTGGAGATAATGGGTATGTAATATAAGAAGAAGAATAGATGGATAATAATTGGCAAGTAGCGGGATTCGAACCCGCGAATACAGGTTTCCGGCTTTGTCGTTATACCTATTAACTAAGTAGCACTCGCCTCATATTTTTCCATCCATTCATTTACAAATTACTGTTGATGTGGCACCATCGAGATACAGCCTTTACGTTATCGTTTGACAGTATATATAGCAATTTGTTGAAGCTTGCATATCTATAAGAAAAAACATTTCAAAAAGTTCGAATGTCCAAAATTTTTATTGAATGTCATAAAAACAATAGAATCGTATATAGAGGGCACTGCCCTTGATCGGCAGGTAGTCAGAACACATGAATAAACAATTCTTTTCATGTGGTCAGAATAAGTATGTCTCATCGCATCATCAAATTATATTAATTACTCTTCACTGGGACATATGAGTAGTAATATAATATTACTTGCGTTTGATCCATTATTTATAGAACCTTGCAACTTTTCTACCTGATGTTCTTTTTTAATGTAATTCGAACTGAATTACTTTTAACAAGTAGCAAGCAGGTGCGTGACGAAGGATGCGACAGGTGCATATATGTTATTTGTCGTATGGTACACCGTTTAACAATATTGTGAATATGTAATTCTGTATTTTTATTGTATACTCGTATATTTCTTTATTGTGTTACAGTTATTCTACCGATGTTCTGGCCTAAAGATCTAGTGAGCCTTTTGAGATGTTGGCCTAGGTTTTAAGAGATAATTATCGGCAGAATGAATGTCAATTCAATATTTTACATGGTTGTCAATTCGTGGGCTCTGTGTTTGAGTTTCTTACAAGTTCGTTTTTCTTGTTTTTCACGAGGTTATCATTTTTGCGAGACGTGAATTGGACTTCCTAAAGTTGTGACAGATCCTCCGTCTTAATATGTTTGTTTAAAAATGACGTAAGCCAATTTTACACTACGTTACATGCGCGGGGTAAAAAAGTGCTCAAATAACAATATATGCTTATTATTTTAAAAGTTTAGCGTCCAGAAGGCAATCACTCCAATAGCTGTTCTTAATATTTTTATGTTTATATCAGCGATACGGCAGCGACGAATTCACACGGGTTTGCTTTTGGGGCACCTTATGCATCATGTTCTGTACGGGAAAACGACATTTGAACAAAAACAGCACAATGTGTAAGGACCATAAATTATTGTAAGTACCTATCTATTTTACTAGAACAAGAAATACACTTTCGACCCAATTCAATAACGACAAAGGAGTGGCATCACGCTATCAGTAAAACTTAATAATTATAATAGACATTTATTATTATGTCAATGATGTCATATATAAGTGAGACGAACTAATTGACCACCTACTCTAGATTTCACCGTTAGTATTATTTTGTAAATAGAACACTAGATCTGTATATGATTACAATTTGTCGTATCATGAATATTTTGACAGCATTTCTAGGTTTTTACTGTTTTAAAATTATGTTTTGGTGGAAGACCTAGGTTTAGTCAAATAATCAGAAACCTACGTAAAATATTTTTCAAGCTGTTTCGGTTAGGGATTGGATCAATTTGATTTGTACCAGAGAATGATGTTGTATACTATCCCTTATAATTTATTAAGTAATTCATAGAAGTATAAGTAGGAGGTATATTCATAGAGCTTTCCACACAAACGTAGTTTCGTGAAATTTTATATAACAAGTGTTAAAACTTAATGAAATTTTGTATGCATATCTTTGAGCCTGAATATTGAGTCTAATTTAACATTAAAATATGTATTATTCAACATTATTCGGAAAAATCGTTTTGTACGGGTATTCTTATAGTCACGTTTGGAGTTAAAATAAGGAATACAACGAAAAACTCGAAAGATAAAAAAAAGAAACCAGAAGCATATATATATTAGTCTCAAAGACCTAGGAAAGTGCAAAATTTTACCGAATATGAACACTTGGTATTTAAAATATGATGAAATTACTTTTGTATGATCAGCGCTCTGAATATCAAAATACGATATTATATTACTACTAGTCTACTCATACAAATGAACACATGAAATATGTCATTGCAAAACCTAAATCAACCGTAACGAATAACCCAACAAAAATACCTAAAAAAAGCATGACTAATCTAATAACCTCCACAAAACCGTTAAAAAAAGAAAAGTGAAAATACAATACTATGCCAAGGTCCGTTAGATAGAGTTATCATAACAAACAGGTCTTTAGAATGAAATACCAATACATTACGTGACGTTTTTGGATCATGGACAAAACTAGACTTGAGTAGGTCGAGACAATAAAACTAGTATTAGGATTCAAGACAAACGTAAGTTACTAAGAGAGCTAAACGAAGCAAGTGAAGACCTCATCGATAGTATGCTTGTATGTTATCACTATCATCAGCACTATCACTACATAGTATAAAAGAAGTCACTTTTCGCTGTCTGACCCTATCTATGCTCTTCTTTATATCTACGCAACGGATTTTGATGCGGTTTTTTCATAGATACAGTGATTCAAGACGAAGCTTATATGTATAATACATGCATAATATAGTAAACTAACACTATATAGAGGTTTCTAATGTATTTTTTTGCGCTTACATTGCTAACGCTGCGCTGGTTGAACCCTACGAGTTAGACTTAGATCAAAATAATGTACTACATGACGTACAACGTTTTGACCTTAGAGAAAAAATAAAAAAAAACGTTGTAACACGTTTCTTGGCTGGAAATTTCAACCAGCTAACTTTAAAGGTTCCAAAGCTACACAGACATACGGACGGACAGCTGAGCCTTAGAAATAGGGTCCCGTTTACTAGGTCGGAGCCATAACACCAATGACTTTGTATTTTATTTAATTATTTTATTATACTACCTAGTTGAATAAATAAATTCAAATTGAAACTGATTATCTAATCAATCAAATCCATAGTCTGTATAAAACATGATAAACATTATCAGATACATATCTTTATTCTTGTGAAACAATATGATTTTGAGCAAATGGACTACTGTGTTACTGCTTGTGTGTTTTATTTAATTGTTGCTTATTATAGTGCTGAGTCATTTATCATACTTGTAATATACCTAAGTACTATAAAATTGTTATTTTCACCTCACAAGCTCGGAAAGGTGTTGCTTATCATTAGAGCTTATCTTATCTACAAAAAGATTTAAGTTTCAGAAACTATAAGAATTCCAGAAAAAAATAATTTACTTTAAATATGTATTACCATTTTTTTTTTTAAACATTTTAATAACTACATTTTGTAGTTATTAAACAACTTTAAACTGTTTAAATCGCGTATATATATCATTATTGTCCCGATGTTTCAAACACTCAAATGTCACCCCGTGACCACTATCACTGCAGTGTTTGAAACGTCACCGTGTCGGGAAAAAAATAATGATAAATATACGCCATTTAAACCGTTTAAAGTTGTTCAATTACTATGTGTAATAATCGCGAAAACCTAAGACAACATTAATATAATTTGTGACAAAACTAGCATATAAAAAATATAATGTCGTACAATAAAGTGACTATACCAGCAAAATAGAGAATCCAGCCAGACATAACATTTGCATGCTTCCGTCGCCTGCGCATACCAAACAATTCAGGACAATTGGTGTGACCACGTGGAGTCAACTCTTTACGGTTATTGCTTACAGTCGTTGATGAAAATTAACACGAATATATTGCAATTCCTAAAACTAATAACTGCTTTAGGTGTAGTACACGCGCATGTGAATATTTGAACGTTAATAGACTATTGGAAAAAAACGAGGTATTTATCGTACTACGCATATAAAAAAACAATATTTTATTTCATTCAGAGCAACCTTATATCAATTACAATATTTGAACCAAGCTATACATTAAATACTGTACCTACAATATATTTATGGGAATTTGGATTTCATCGCTTTAGCTCGAATGTTACGCGATACGTCCCTTGCTACTTGTAAGCTATAGCATCGCTATTTCCGAACATTTTAAGTTTTGTCTTTGAAGCTCTCGTTTCCGTGCTTTGAAGGCCACGTTAAGCCATCGGTTCCAGTTGTCTAGGCTATCGTTAGGATATGCCAGAGGTCTTCAGGTGGCTTGAAAACTCCGTCATTCTGCATGTTGGTAGAGCGTTTTACGAATGCCAGCCAGGTCAGCTAACATCTTCTAGTTGCAAATTTATCGCCAAAGAAATGAAGGTGTGTTTCAGCAGTTGTCCTTAAGAGCAAACTCTTAATCTAGGTAACGACAGCTTAGGATCTTTGAACACATCATCACTTATCATACCATCAGGTGAGATTGGGGTCAAAGGTTGTCCTATAGACAAAGAAAAAAGAAATCTACTTGAATTTGATAAAAACTGGAAAGTAAAATAGCTTTTTTGTTAAAAAGACAATTAACAAACTTATTCTTACACCACATGCTGAACCGACACTGGCACCACAAGTATACTCATGTTTATAATAAAAGTGACAGTAGGACCTTGGTACCGTGGTGCACTGGTGGTATAAACAATGGCCGAACAATGGTCCATTGTGGCCCTTGTAGCTTCTGATGATACACATGATAATTATGTAACTTATGGTGTGCTTGTCAGTTTTAATGATATAAAGGAAAATCGTATATACATATACTTCGGTTGATAACTTTAACTTCAGAACAACCTTTTTGGATGAGACATCACAAAAAATAAAGATAATGAGACTTTACCCTTTGCAGTTAATGATATCACCAAAATAAATATGAATCCTTGAAATTGACCTTCATGTCTTTAATCAGAAAACATACAAGTTGAATGCAAAACCAATTAAGACTTTAGTACACGTTTTATACGTATTGATTTTATATTAACGATAATCGGTGTTAATCACACTATGACGAATGAAAACACAGCGAGGAAACATGTCCAAAACAAGAACCAAACCCATAAATATCACATAAATATCGGGAAAATAGAGATATATGTAAAACGATGAAGGATTTACTGAAAAAAAAATAAAGGGACCTGTAATGAGAAAATACTTTATATACATATGTTTTAACAGTTATTATTTGTTTCAAGGTTTTCCTTTATTGATAAACAAACTATATAAATACAGAGTGCAGCTTGCGTAACAACACAACGAAAGAATTCGCGGCTGTGAGGTGGTCCAAAGGCTCTACCACCGATTGCCAGCAAGCTCAACATCCCGGCAGCATGGCTATTTGCCACATTAGATTACATTGTTAATGCTTTGAACACCAAATAAGTGACACTATTTTGGTCATGCGTAGCATCAACCAGGCTGTATTTCGTATTATCGTAATAAATTGACATTGTACTATTTTAATATTTTATGCAGTTCTGGATGTACATACAACATACGACACATCAAAAAGAATTCAAATTGCCATAGCGCGATTTGCTTATGACTGATGAATTTTACGATTCTCTCGTCCCAAAATGTAAATGCTTTCAAAATAAGGGACCAGAGCAAGATAAATAAAAAGTTCCAAACAAAGAGATGCCTTGTTACCATAATTAACTTTGTTTACACAAGATTGTTAACATGTGTTTTACAGCTTACCGATTATTAAAAAAAAAGAAATCGTTGTCCATTTTTATTTCGTAATAAATTATCATGACACATTAAGTTGACATCGTAATGGTCTCATCGTACATACGTCTCATAAGGAAATGCAATAAATAATATTGATATATCTACCTACATAGTTAACATAGACTTTACTGATACGCGAATGACTAAAACAAATATAGGTACTTGTTTGAACAAGTGCAGTATCACAATAATCGTCTCTACTTACAGTTTCCCATCAGTGTAATGATGTTGATGATTAAATACTCCATAAGATTCGTACACCATCATCTCGGCATTAGCCAGATATGTCACACACCTTATTTTCTATTCACGAATTTTATTCACACACTTTTACGATTTCACGTCGCGTTTAGTCAAAATAAGCTACTAAATTCCGAAGTGTCACTGCCGGTAGTTGATGGATGATACTTTATCATTAGCGTGGGATATATTTTAACGTAATTTGATGTTGTGTATAATAAAATATCGATGGTCGATAGAATGCGGTCGCACGAAGAGCCGGTCGCGAAGGAACTGCCGAAGCGGGTTGTAAGTGAAACTTTATTGATAAGACCGTGCGAGCCAACGTCACTTATCGACCACTTTATTAATCTGCATCAATTTATTCATGAAGACAATTGGTCGGATATGTCGCCGAGGTTTGGAGACAGGGCATTGGACAGACCTTTTAATCAGACGGGGCCCAGGACGTAAAATGTACAACACATTTTACAAACGATGCTCGTGTTTTGAATGAAAGAAACGTGTTGTCGTATCTCTCATACAAGGGTTTACATTGATAAAGTTCAAATTTTAAGTGCTTTAGATAAGGAAACTCAATTTCGGATACAAAAAATGTATTCGTGGATTCTGCGAACGTGAAGACGTATTATTATCAAAAAGGAGTGTCGTGTTCCGATTTCCCTGATAACTTTTGATAAAGCACTAAAGTATTAACGTTGTTTCCTCATCGTTGCGTTACTTTTCCCCATTTGTTACCTTAATATCGGCTTTAAGTACGTGACGACATTGTATTTTATGCTAGCATTAAAGATATCAAAGAGCCGTTCAGTTGCGTAACTGGTTTGAAGATTTACATATCAAAATAGGAGATAGTTATGATAACCATTAATCAACGACAAAGTCTTGAATAATGCGACTTGTTAATATGTTTAATTTTATAGTGTTTCGGATAGTGTTTTTATATTCAAAGATTTCTTTTTAAGTAGCAACGATAATTATAGTGGATGAATTCCCATCGTGTGTTAAGTTTATTCATTTAAAAGCTGTCCAATTTATTACGTATTTTTTGATAGTATTATTATTATTTTACAATTTACATATATTTTCATCTTAAGTAATAGTAATTTGGAATCGTTTAGATAAAAATGTTATAGACTATTTGTGTTAATATCAATACAGCATGGCAACGTATAAAATTATACTCGTAGTCTATTTTAAAATTTCATTGTTCACAAAAGCCTTTATTTATTATACACAAAATTACACCTGGATGTTTTAATAGTATTGGTCTATAATATCATGAAGGAATAAAATTATTTCTAGATATTATTACGCTCATGTGCTCACAATTTATACAGAAGACGATTATCAAGATGCAAACGGAGACGTTCTGTTCAGGCTACATAGAACCACCGCACCTGTCATTTAACCGCATTTATACATAACTAGGCGGTAAAATAACAGTTTCGTGGTATTTTCCACCTAAGGTCGGCCGAGCAATGCTGGTAAAGCATTGCTTTAGATCTGAAGCGTCTGAGCGTTAAATTGTTAGGGTAGGTACCGGAAAATTGTGTCCTATATACATATATCTATTAATGTAATATATATTTACCGTGCTATTTTCCCCGTGGGGTGCCTTGTTGTTGTTATTAGAATTGCACCTCCCCATATCATCCTGTGGGTGTCGTAAAAGGCGACTAAGGGAATAATTATACTGGAAGGTGAGCAGCAGCGCTTTCTAAAGAAACTATCTTACACTGCGATCCCCAAGCCGCCTGCCAAGCGTGGGGATTATGGAAAATACCCCCCCCCCTTAATAGGGGAGGCTGTGTTCAGCAGTGGACGATCCGGCTGATACAGTTCTATTTTAATATTTCTGACAAAACATGGGTAATGCGAATAAAATCAATAATTGATTGTAATTTAATCGTTTATCTATCTACCTCCAAACACAAATAAATTTGTTATTAGCCTCAAAAATATTCAAAGAACCACTGTCTCTACCCGTCTGTATCAACCAACCATATGTTATCAATATAGTGGTGGTTACTGTTGAATTAAATACATGTGCACAGCTAAGGTTATTCAAGGTTACATTCATTCAATTTTATGATAACGTTTTTAATGAATTCATGTTCGATTAATTTGGATTTGCTTATTCCGATAACGGTGACTGTTGTTATATATAAATTACATTTGATATTTCCAGCTAAACAATCAGTTTTTATACAACTACTACTACCACTTAATACATTATTCTAATTGAAGTTCCATGAAATTGCAATTTCATGCTATAAATTATATTATTTTATCATATTAATCGTGGCTATAGAGCTTTGAAGGGATTCAATTAATAAAATCCACATAAAATCTCAAGAGAAATATTTGTCCGTCTGTTGTTTGTCTGTATTTTTCTTCTTTACGTCAAAACTACTAAGCTAATTGTAACCGTGATAAATACCATGTGTAAAGTAGGCACTTAATTTGTGAATGGACATAGGATGTTTTTCATTGAGATTTAACAACAATTTCCAAAGAAGCTAGCTAAGAAGTCAGGGTCAGATACACCGTTTAAAAATATTGTTTATGAATAAATACTTCTAACAATATTAAATACAATTTCAAAAATAATATTAAATTAAATTACTTTAAAAGTAATGGTCAATCAAACGAATATACAGTGTAAACTCCATGTAACGTCACTCTATTTAACGACAAACCCCCTTAAGCGTCGAAATCAATTGGCTTTGGTTGGTTTAGCTTGTCTTTCATACAATGTTTCACTCTACATAGCATTACACCCACTCTCAATAACGACAACAATTGAGTAATAAAAAGTGCCTTTGAAGTTGCTAAAATTAGTAAAAACAGCGCAGCTGTGTACGATCTATTGTCGCTTTATTATCCTAGCCCACAATAAACTCGACTGTAGGCATCATGTATACCGAACTTTCTAAGAAATTCGTTCTTTTGTTTACAAATTGGGATTGCTTGTACGTTTAGACCGTTGTTGACCATGACTCATAAGTAGGAGTCATGGATTATCTATACCTTATCATATTCTTAGTTGCTCACAAACTTTCAAACTGTAAACATGGCTAATAAAAGAAAATCACTGTGTATTGATGAAAAAGTTTTACTGATACGCGCAATAGAAACGGGAGAGAAGATAAGTGATTTTGGCAAACGCTTTGGATTTAGTCGCTCTACCATGTCCACAATATGGAAAAACAAAGAAAAAATCCTCCACGCTGAAGGCGAGGGAAAATCTTCCAAAAAATTAAAGAAACCTATATACGAAGATTTGGATCAAGCTGTACATGGTTTCACCGACAGCGCCAGAATAATATGCCTATATCGGGGCCGCTCGTGAAAGCTAAGGCGGAGAATTTTGCTGAAGAACTTGGTTTAACTTCTTTCAAAGCATCAGAAGGATGGCTCGGAAAACTCAAGCAGCGTCATCATATCAACTATGGTAAAATAAGTGGGGAAGCACGAAGTGTTGATACAAATGTGACTCATGATTGGATTAACAGAGTGTGGTCAAAATTCATAGAAAAATACGCCCCAAGTGACCAATTCTACCAGTGATGAGGTGGAAACAGAACCTGAGTTTGAAAGCGACGACGACCTTCCATTAACTGAGTGGATTCAACAGTTCAACATGACAGGATATACGATAAATCTTCAAACCTACATAGAAGTAGACGACCGCCTGCTTACAACGGCTTCACTCACAGACGAAGAAATTTTGGATTCAGTGAGAAAAACTGAGGATCAAGAACAAGGCGATGAAGAAGATGAGACGGATGAGCCTGAGCCTCCGCCGAGCATTAAAAAAGCTCTGGAAGCAGCTAAATTATTGGAAAAATACTTCCTTTATAACCAAGATGCCTCAATATTGCTAGATATGAATAAAATAAGTAAAAAAATACAACAAATTTACTGGTGCAGCAAAAGACGTCAGACAAAAATAACAGACTATACGCAATAGCGTTCAAATAACATTATTTTTTATGCACATAACTACTAACAATAGTCGGAAATAAACTTTTTCTTTTTCTAATTCTGATGTTTCTTCTCTCCGTTTAACGACAACTCTCTATAACGCCATAAAATGCACAGTCCCTTCAGTGTCGCTATATAGAGTTTACACTGTATTTTATTATAACTTATATGCAAATGCATACACTAGTTTTCAAATGTATAATAAAATTGTTAAGAAAAAGGATTTAAGTTATTGGAGAAAATCCTCCTTAGTAGTTAATCTATGCACATACACAATGATATTTGAATTTGATTACGAACAAGTGAGTTTTGTTTTAGTTGTCTGTCATGTGCTAATAAAAGGTAAAATTGTATATTTTCGATGTTGTAAATAAATTTGGTATTTTACAAGGAATTAGTTTTCTTCCTTAAAAGATCCACATATCATGGATATAAGTTAGGTTGGATACCTATAAACAAGTATTTTAACATGGTAGCAGGAGCGTCAAAAGGAACAAATTTTCTATGGGAGGTAAATTTTGTGTAAAATAAAGAAACGATTACCAAGTAAGTACCTATTAGACCATAATTACGATGGAAGGAAATGACGAATTTAAGTTACAAATATTTGATGGGAACCATTATGATAAATGGAAGTTTCGTCTAAAACTTTTTCTCAAAATGAAAAATTGTGAAGAATGTATAGAAAATGAAGTTAAACCAGAGGAAATAACTGAAATTGAATGGAAAAAGATGGAGCTGAAAGCAGAAAATTATATCGTAAATAGTATTAGCAACTCGCAATTAGATATTATCATAACTGAGCAGACAGCGTACAGAATGATAAAAAAACTTGACGATATGTATCTTGTTAGAGGATGTGCAAATAAGCTTTTGATTAAAAGAAAATTATTGGAAACAAAATTTAAAGACGGGAATCCGATAGAGTTCTTTCAAATATTTGAAAAACAAATAAATGATTTAAAAAATACAGGCGAAGTAGTCTCAGAAGAGGATAGACTTAATTATTTGTTATTATCGTTACCAGAAAAATTTTCAACAATCATTAATATTGTAGATGCTTTACCACAGAAGGAACAAACAGTAGAATATGTTAAATCAAAGCTCTTGTTGGATTATAAGAAGAATGAGATTGAAAACATAGAACAGTCTTTTGCAAGCAATAATTCCAGTGCAAAGGTGTGCTATGAGTGCAAACAAGAAGGACACTTTAAAAGGGATTGTCCCAAGCTTTTCATCAAAGTAGCTGTAGCAAGGAAAAAGAATAGACTGTATGAATTAGATGGTAAGGTAGATAAAAGAGAGAATGTAAATATTTATACAAATGATAAGACAATGTCAGTGAAAGAGAAATGGCACAGAATTTTAGGACACGTAAATTTTTCAAAGTTAAAAGAAATGTGTAGGCATAAATTATTAGATGGTTTACCAGACAAAATTGAAGAAGTATACATACAGTGTGAGATATGCTTACAAAATAAAATGACAAATTTACCTTTTGAGAACAATAGACGCAGAGCAAAGGATATTTTGGAAATTATTCATACCGATGTTAATGGACCAATTACGCCGGTAGGCTATAACGGACAAAGATATTTTGTTTCATTTATTGATGACTATAGTAGACACGCGGCAGTGTGTGTGATTAAAAATAAAAGTGAAGTGTTTAATTGTTTTAGAACCTACGTGAATGCGATGCACAACCAAACAGGCAAAAGAGTGAAGGAAATTAGATGTGACAATGGACGTGAGTATTTAAATAGAGATTTTTATGAATTTACCAAAGAGCAGGGAATATACTTAAAGCCAAGCCCAGCCTATACTCATGAATTAAACGGTGTGGCCGAAAGATATAATAGGACAGTAATGGATCGAGCTAGATGTTTGATGACAGAAGCAAATATAAATAAATGTTACTGGCCAGAATGCGTATTGACTGCGGCATATCTTGGAAACAGAACACTTACAAATACAGTAGAAAAGAAAAGTCCATATGAAATATTTTATGGTAGGAAACCGGACATACATAATTTGAAACTTTATGGAAGTCAATGTTTTGTAAGAGTTCCCGAAGAGGTACGAACTTCAAAGTTAAATCCAAAAGGCATGAAAGGTATTTTAGTTGGTTATACAGATACTGGGTACAAAGTCTTGGTGGACAATAAAATAGTAATAAGCAGAAATGTTATATTTATAGATCCAGAAGCAGACGTAATTAAATTTCGCGATATAGAAACAAATGATGAAAATAAAAGTATAGAAAAGAGAAATAATACAAATGATGAATTTAGTAAAGCAGAAATTGAAAAACAAACTGAATCAAAATCAACAGCAACAAGTGATAATGATGAATTCTATGATACAATAGAAGATGAAGAAGATAAAAGAAAGAAATCTAAGATTGACGAGATGAATGTACCATACCATCCTAAAAGAGAGCGAAAGTTACCAGAAAAGTTTAAGGATCATGTAGTTTATGTGAATGTGTGTGATGCTGGAGTACCAGATACTTATCAAGATGCAATAAATAGTTTACAAGCGAAAAAGTGGAAGAATGCAATGGTTGAAGAAATAAAAAGCTTAGAGGAAAACAAAACATGGGAGATAGTTGACGAACCAGTAAATAAACCTATAATTGAAGTTAAATGGATTTATAGAATAAAATCAAATGGACGATATAAAGCTCGTGTTGTAGCAAGAGGTTTTCAACAAGTGTACGATGATAATGAGGAAATATATTCACCAGTTGCCAGAATGATATCAATGAAAGCTTTATTGTCAATTGCTTGTGTTAGAGGCTGGCACATTGAAAGCATGGACGTCGAAACAGCATTTTTAAATGGAAATATTAAATCAGAAGTGTATATATACGCACCAGATGGATATGAAATTGAAAGTAACAAAGTTCTGAAGCTTCAAAAAGCTCTGTATGGTTTAAGAGAGAGCCCAAGAGATTGGTACGAATGTTTCAATGAATTTATGTTAAGCATTAATTTTAAGAGATCAGACTATGATTATTGCTTATATACAGGATGTATTGCAAATGTACGGATTTATTTATGTTTGTATGTTGATGACATTTTAATATGCTCAGAAAATGAACAAGCTATAAAGGAGGTTAAGCAGAAGTTAAATAATCGATTTCGAATGAAGGACTTAGGAAAAGTTAAACAATATTTAGGGATTGACATCGATTACAAGCCAGAATTAAAGTTAATGACTTTGAGCCAGAGCAAGTATATAGAAAGTTTAGCAGAGAAATATAACATAAAAGAATCCAAGAAATATGAGACGCCTATGGAACAGAATTTATCTATTGAAGGTAGTGTAGTAAACAATAATGATTTAAAATATAGAAACTTGATTGGAGCGTTGCTATATGTGGCTGGTGGAACGCGACCAGATGTTTCATTCAGTGTTAATTATTTAAGTCGTTTCCAAAACTGTTACACTGATACACACTACAAGTATGCGCTACGAATTTTAAAGTATTTGTATTACACTCGAAATTTAACATTAAACTATAATTCAGAATTTGAGGAATGTTTTGACGCATTCGTCGATTCCGACTGGGCAGCAGACCAGACAGATCGAAAATCAACCACTGGTATTTTATTAAGAGTTTATAACAATGCAGTAATGTGGAAAACACATAAGCAAAAAATTGTATCGAGAGCATCAACTCATGCGGAATATTATGCATTAGCAGAATGTGTTACAGAAATATTGCCGGTCATAGGAGTGCTTAATGATTTAGACGTGGTCATTAAACAACCTGTTAAAATTTATGAAGATAATAGCGGTGCCATAGCTCTTTCAAAAAATGGTAAATTTTGTAAAAATTCTAAACATATTGATATAAGTTTTCATTTTGTAAACGATTATGAAAAGAAAGGTATTATTAATGTAACAAAAATCGATACAGAGAATCAGTTAGCGGACATTTTAACAAAGGCACTAGGTAAAAATAAGTTTGTTAAGTTAAGAGAGCTGCTTAATATATATAGTCATTCATTAATTAAGAAAGTTGTTGTTTAATGATAATACTTGTATTGTATGCTAGTTAGCTATGCATTGTGTGTACATTTTACTGATTTTATAATAGTATAGAGTTTATATGAGGAATTATTATTAGTTAATGATTTATGAATATGCTAATATGTTTTAACAATTGTGTATGTTATCTAGGTTATTGTTCTTGAGTTTTAATAGTATATTTTCTACAAAAACTTACGGAGGTGTGTTAAGAAAAAGGATTTAAGTTATTGGAGAAAATCCTCCTTAGTAGTTAATCTATGCACATACACAATGATATTTGAATTTGATTACGAACAAGTGAGTTTTGTTTTAGTTGTCTGTCATGTGCTAATAAAAGGTAAAATTGTATATTTTCGATGTTGTAAATAAATTTGGTATTTTACAAGGAATTAGTTTTCTTCCTTAAAAGATCCACATATCATGGATATAAGTTAGGTTGGATACCTATAAACAAGTATTTTAACAAAAATATATGATAAAGTTTTATCGAATGGCACCTCTTATATTTTTAACCACAAAGAGACTTTTACATTATTTTCCCAAGCCAAAGAAACCCTATAAACATTTAACAAAAAACTGTTCCAAAGATAGCGTCCATAAAAACGAACCCGCTGTAACTCAATCTAGGGAATATCTCACAAAACGTCAAAAATTGTTACGAAGCAACCAAATAAATGCATCTTTGAAATATTCAAACAATATGGCATCTTATGTTCTAAGCAGTAGAATTTAATATTGGGATGAAGTGAGAAGTAAATTAAGATATCTGGTTGTAACATTGAAACCTGATAGTTCCTGTGTGGTTAGATTTTTTTTAATAGTCGACACGAATGTTATCGTGACTGCTCCATTTTACACGCCATGAAATAATTTAATATGGGTAGTGTGAATGGTATACATACTAATTATATCATATTACCAGACTAAAATTTCGTTGATATATAAACAAAGTATATGAAGTAAAGTATCACTTAAAAGAATTACCATATTTGGTAATATTACTATAATGTTGTCTTAGGTTTTCGCGATTATTGCACATAGTAATTAAACAACTATAAACTGTTTAAATCGCGTATATTTATCATTATTTTTATCCCGACGTTTCAAACACTTTGCAGTGATCGTGGTCACGGGGTGAATATTACTATGTTTTTTTTTAATGCAACAAAAAAGAAAATGTTATAATTAAGGAAAATCATTAGGTCAAGATTATTATTAAGTCTTAATAAGTCAGCAATTAAACGAATAAGTAGTCACGAAACAAAAGATAAAATGATAAATTATTAATCGACAAACCCTTGACATGTCACTCCTAATTTTTTTGTCATGTGGAGGGATGAAGAACATATTATACATACTAAATGAAATAGTGTTGTACAATGCGATTAAAATAAGAATAGGACGGGCTCTCGGCTAACTTCACTCATATTCACTCTAATAAATACGATCAGCAGAACAAACTTAAAAATAGAGCAGTGCCATATTTTTATTATACGTAATTTTAAATGAATTTCGGGTTAATTTATTAAAAATTAACCCGAAATTGTTAATTTTTAATAAATTCATATTTTTAAGGTTGACAGCATCTGTGCCATAGTAGGAGTGGGGAACCCCACTCTTTCTACTGTCTGTGATGTCAACCTTAAACATATGAATTTATTTAATTAAAACAATTTCGGCCATCTTGTTTAGATGACAACGCGGGCGTCAGGGTCTCATTTCTCCGACAGTGTACTACTACGCGACACGTTTCCGTGTGCTTATTATTCTAATCTTTTAATTTATTTTTTGACTGTTTAATTTGTTGTTGTTGACTGTTTAATATGTTTTTGGTGATTGTTATATTTGTTTTTGTTACCCGTTACGATGATAACGATGAGTCTGACTCAGTTGGCCATCAGGAAATGCTGCATTGAAGAGCTAAGTGATTCAAATTAAGATACCTAAGTACAAAATATTGCTAACAAATAAAATCAGTTCAAATTATTTCTGTGTTTGCTGTACCTACAGTGACCTACAACTTCGTGTACCCACCTATGACTACTTGTTTTTTTACACGACTGCCCACATAAAAGTGTGTTAAGTTTTCAGGTTTCATGTATGTATTTGTGTTTGTGAGTTTCTTTATTTCACCATAACTTCTAAACGGCTAACGTCATAACCGATTTTAATTTACGAGATATCGTTAGTTTTATCTTGATAGCTCAAGTGACACTATGTACATAAAAAAATAAAAAACAAACTGGTGGGTTTTAGAAGCCATATAGTGAGAAAAACAATTTATTTTTTCTTCCAAAGCCATCGTGTTGGGTATCAAAATGAACGACTTTAAAAAACGATTCCATAAATATATTAACTTGCAATTATAATTTTAATGGATTGATAAGCGCTTAACGAAAATAAATTATTTGCAGTCGGCTTTTTTATTTTCTTTATTAATTTATACATGTTTTATCATTTCTTATTTGCACACTGTACCAAGTTCTAGTTTTGACGTCACAATATGGCGCTAGGCCGATCCTATTCTTATTTTAATCGCATTGTATGCATGTTGTCTGACATAAGAACAGAGGAAGTTTAAAAAGATATGGATGAACTACGAAAAGTATATTTGTATATTGATAAAGGTTCTAATACTGAGATTGACTGGAGCGAAATCATGATTTTGCGACCTATTTCATCGTCGCATTATAGGACAGGAAAAACATACATTGTAATTATTTGCGCAATAATGACGTCAGAAAAAAGTACACCATTGTAAGGACAAATATAATTCTGAAAATGTTTGGGTGATGCATTCTATTTTAGTTATAATGCAGTATGACGAAACACGTCTCGTAATTCGTGTGAAACGGTTACCTATCATCATATTGATAAAATGTGATAAGCGATTAGAGGTGATTTCTTGCTGGTTTTACTAGACTTGTTGCGTTATCCCACGTCCCACACTAAGTAGTCAGTGTAATTCTGTTCTGTTGCTCGTCATCTTACAAATCCATCCTTTCGTACGCTAACCTTCTTCATGAACTTCATCAATTTCTTGGACCTTCCTCTATTCCTATAATTATCCGTCTATATTCATACCTACATAATACTTTTTCCGTTACCTGTTTCGTCCCTCTTAACGGTAGGTATATATAACCAAATCATGTTTATCTGTGATTTTCTGTCAATGATGGCAATTTCAACCTTCCCTTGATATGCTGTTTCGTTATGTTTACCTCCCTCCTGACGGTATCCCTAACCACACCATGCTAGTCTATTATTATCAAGTTTTCTGTCACTGGTTTCAATCTCAAGCTTTCCGTGATATACTATTTCGTTATATGTTTAATTAACATTTCTTTTAAATTTGATGGCAACTAGGTCTCTTACCGTCACTCACGTACGCTTGCCAAACATGGAAGTTCACGCGCAAGATTAAGAACAAAATAAACTCATGCCAACGAAGCATGGAAAGAAGCATGATGAAAATCCGAAAAATTCAAAATATTCGCAACTCCACTATAAGAGAAACAACAGGAATAATAGACGCACTAAATTACTCCATGAGATTGAAATGGCGATGGGCGGGCCACGTAGCAAGAATGGGCGACGATAGATGGACTTCTCGGCTGACGACATGGCCAGGCCCCCGGGGAACTAGAAAAAGAGGAAGACCTAGAAGCAGATGGGCAGACAACATTGAAGAGACGGCTGGTAAAATGTGGAGAGAAAAAGCCACAGATAGAGACTACTGGTTATATTTGGAGGAGGCCTTTACCCTCAAATAGAGGGGTTCATACTAATTTTAAACACTTATGAATTGTAAATTATATAATGATAATATAATAGTAAATAAACAACGATATTTTAAAATGTATAATTACAATGCATGATGACTTTCGTTTCTATTCTCTATTACATTGATTAATTTATAAATAATTGCATGATATAATTCCAATTATAAATTTAATATTATGTACAATTTTTTTATTTTATATTATTCCTGATACGTTAGCCTTAGACCATAATCTCACTTGATAGTAAGTGATGATGTGGTCGAAGATTTTGTTCAGGCTAACCTAGAAGTACTGGCTCTCAAGGACAGCTGCCGGAATACACCGTTAGGCGCTTGGCGAAAGATTTTCTACTTGAGGGTGGTAGCTAGCCAGGCGGGCATTCGCAAAACGCCCTACCATTATGCTATAACGACTGCTATCCTTAGTCAACAACCGGGACTGACGGCTTAACGTGCCCTACGAAGCACGGAAGCGCTCAGTAGTAATGTCACTAGCGGTCACCCATCCAACTCCTGACCGCGGGCAACTTTGCTTAACTTTTTCTGATCGGTTAAGAACAGATAACTAAACTTCGCTACGAGCGCTTCAAAAACAATGTTTTAGTTAACTATTAAGTATGAAATAAAAGGCTTTTTATTTATTATTATTATATGTTTAATTGCCTCCTGACCGTTTATCTAACTTCACCACGCTAATATATTACTTTCAAGATTTCTGTCACTGGTGCCAAAGTCAATTTTCCACTGATATACTGTTTGTCTATTTCGTTATATGTTTACCTTCTTCCAGACTGTATCTCTAACCTCACCATGCTAGTATATTACTTTAAAGTTTTCTGTCACTGGTCCCAATTTCAAACTTCCTCTATATTTATCTCTATTGCGTCTATTCAAGTATTATTAAACATCAATCTTATCATTTGCATATCTGATACCACTTCTCTTTTATTTGTTTTATAAATGAAAGTTTATGAAGAAGTAAGCTATAGATCGCGAGACATGCTTATTTGTTTGATTTATATTGCTTAAATATGCTTTTGCTAAGCATCGCCCGAGAAGACTAAATATAGATAACAAAGTATTATTTGCTTCAAGAAAAATAAGAATAGTACTTGAATTTAAAATTAATCTTCTTTCACATAAGGTACTACTATAACAATGTACTGTATGTGACAACATTTTTAACTAATACTTAGTTTATAACACAAAAACTCCTCATTTTCAATATTTATTTTGATCGCACAATATAGTTTTGTTAGCATATGAAACACATTTTATATCTCCTCTACGTTCCATGCTTATCGTTACGTGAATATGTGTTTTCTTTAAAACCATTTCTGATGGATATATTAGCATTTATTTTAATTATTATGCATTGTAGCGGATGTATACTCTACAATCTTTCGAAGACTTTCTGCTAGCTTACACCAAACACAACACATTGCTTGTCCAAATTTGCCATGGCTGTGTCACCAAACCGTCTAGCATAAAATTATTGAAACTAAGGAAACTACATCTTAAAACTTCCCTTGACTCACATACAAATGACTCATACATTACTCATACACGGTAAAAACGTTAACATAAATGATAACCGCTCTTAACGGCATAGTTACTAGGGTTGGGTCTAATCTGTGGTATTGCCATTGTGTGGAATTCGACCTTGGTTGATAATACGCGTAAAATGAATGATAATAATGTGATAACTGTGAATTAGATTGAGCACATGTCATGTTTATGTTTTGTTTATAACTAACATTAATGAGATAAACATAAATTAAATATAATTCAAAAATATTACAATATGACACTGGTAACAAAGAGCTTTTAGATTTTATATAACTGCAGCGCTATTAAAACACAATAATAGGTAGTAGCATAGGTACTGTCAAAACAAAAAATCACAAAATAAAGAATACGTGATAATCCCCGTGACTGAGGTAAAAGAGAGAGGAGGGACTTTAGGTTTGTTATTGGTTGGAACTATATAGTTATCTGGAGTTTCCCATAATGATTGGTACTTAATATGTCGTATTCACAAAGACGTGTTATGGTTGTTTGTTAAATACAGTTAAGATCCTTGTCTGTTCAAATTCGTACTTCAAAAGAATGATAATATAAATAGTGTAATTTTCAGTTAAAACCATAAAACTACAGATGCACCTAGTAGGTACGTCTGGTTAGTAAGACCGATACATGGAAAATAATAATTCGTAGCTCCTAACAAACATCCTGATAATAAAAGCAAAAACTGTGAAAAGGTGAACGCCGAACGTCGGTAGAGTTAGTACTGTCCGATAATGTAGACAACGCGGCAGTGGATAGAAAGAGGTTCAGTATATTTATCATTTCGGTTAGTTCAAGCTACCAAATTTCGTTCAATATGATAAAGCAATTGAGCCAATCCGTATTATAACAATTGAGCATAACATAAAATGAAATATAAACATAAACGAAAAAAGGTTTTGTTAGTTTCAAGTTTCTAAGCCAGGGCTGCAATAAAAAAACCGTTACTTTTAAAGTAACAATATGAAAAGTAAGTTTATTACAAGACCTGGCAATAACAATAAGGTAATAATTTTCTTAGAAATCTTAATATTCCCGCATCTCGTTGCAAAGACGATTTGCATAATAATAAGCTTTTATTACTTGTATCATAAAAATATAGATTTGTCGCAAACGTGAACTGGCTCTATATCTTTTTTTTACCATAGTATTTTATATACGATTTGATAACAACGCATATGGTTTAAAGAGACAATTCTAGGAGTACATCATTCAATGTACATCAAAGCGCATGAAAATCTTTCATAAAAAGCTCCGAATGAGATTGATGAATATATACACACGCAGCCGGGGCCCAGTATGCAGCAATCACCACACCGCACCCCGCAATAACCACCGACCTCTATTGTCTCGAGCGCAACACAGTATAAAACAGGGATCTCTAGATCATCAGGATCATCAAGACCTTAGTACGGTTCAAACTGCACTCCAGATCCTGATCATGGCTTCATTATGAATATAACGAAATAATTGTCAGTCATTATATTGGCAACACATAAGTGTTTATTTCACCCGTCGTTATCAAATCAAAGCATAAAATGTCCATGAATTTAAATAATTGTATGATAGAAAACAAACGAAGTCTTTTTACTTCAAAGTGAAAGTAAGTTGTTTCTATTTTGCGACATAAAGTACTAATAAGATGCAATAAAAATATTACCGCCATAAGGAGTGGACAAAGGCAGTTCGATGACTCTAGTCATGTGTTTCCATTGTTTAAGCACACTCGGCTATTTTAACGGTATGGTAATTTCAAATGACCGTAATAAATGAATGTGGAAAACTAGGAAAGTTTTTAAAAAATATATTTTTTGTATTAGTACATTTGAATGAGAGTTCGTTACCACATCTCTTTGAGTTACCTATAACTTGAGATTATTGTTAAATTATTTTGTAATACTTTGTTAGTACTCAATATTTGTGAAATGCATATATGCACATGATTAAAAACAATGAACATAATACTGACATAAGATAATCTATTTATCTCTGACTGTCACTTCTTTTTTTTCTTTTAACTGTTTGTCTCAGTGACGCTCGCAGTGCAATCAGATGAAATGCATGTAATAGGCAGAGGTTCGTCCTCTTAACATCAGGTGGGCCTCGAGCTTCTTCCGTCACAAACACATAAAAAAAATTGTTTATTAGTGTGAAACAACTATATAAACAAAACTGAAATACGGGCACTAGGGAATAGAACTATTCTGATAATGAGTCAGAAGTGTAAAAGTCAAATAGAAAAGATGAAAGAGAAAAAATAAAACAAAAACCGATCTGGGCCTATATTGTTATCGCTTAAAAACAGGTTCGTGCAAGTATTTTGTACATCCAAATGCGTATTTGTACGAAAATATGACGTATAACAAAATTAAATTATATCGTAAGTTTGTGGACAGTGGAGCCGCACATTCAAGTCGTTGCACTGACCCCACAAGCACCTGCTGACCTTGCGCAGAGTCCAATAATACCTTGTTTATTAGATTTCTCTATAATAGAGGTATAATTTTCATGAATCTCAATTATATACCACTGGAAAGATAGCGCTGTAATTGGAGAAGATTCGAACCAGTATCCACTAACTCAGTGCATGTACTTGAAGCGCGTCAACAATTTTAGCAAAGCAATGAGAGCAGAGCGTGATTATAGATATGCCATGCCGCAGGTCCATGGTTCGATTCCCGCCGCCCGCGCCGGCTTGAGCTTCACCGCATGGTGAAAGAGCATTTTGCGATTGCCCGCGTGGCTAGCTACCACACTCACGTAAAAAAAAAACTGTAGCCAAGCACCTAACAGTATGTTCCGGCAGCAGTCCTTGAGAGCCAGTTTAAATATAGGTATATGAGACTTAACAACTATATGAGGGACATACCCAGACCAAGCAAATAAAGAAATTGAAATTTGAATTTACATTAATTTTTAATCATTAAAAATCAGACTTCAGAAGACAGTGTAGTTACAAAGCAAATAAAATTATTGAAACATCATCACATACCATCAGTTGAGATTGTATTCAAAGGCTTACCTTTACTCATAAGCAATAAAAAAAATGATATTCTTTCCATATTTTCTCAACCCTTAAACTGGTAAACAGAGTGTATATAAGTACATACAATAATAAGAAAATAATTCCAAAATATAAAACACGATCTCTTTTGCCCCACAAGCAAAGATGCTTACTCACTCCACTGCTTGAACAAAACGGTTAAGTAAAGGGGCCGAAACAATTTCTTAACAAAAGTTTTGCTTCGGCTATTATTTCTCAAGTAATTTTAAATAGTTATTTCAATAAGAAGGTTCGTTTCTTATCTGATCTTGAGAAACTGCACCTTTTGTGGTACCAAGTTTTATAAGTAGGGCCTTTGTGAGAAAAAGGCTTAGAAGGGTTTTATTGTGCTTATTTGTACTTCAGTAAATTCTGCTTAAAATGTATTATTATTTTAGCTTATTTTAAGAACAATAGCTTCACCTTTCGACTTTGCATACATGTACTTTGAGTATATCACAGTCTCACTTTTTAGAACACGCTATTTATCTGCGCGACATTGAATTGATTTTGATATATGTCATATATATTGAATTATATATATATACATATATATCTCATGAGCCAATTATATCACTGGCTGACCTCTCTTTCAATTTACGACACCGCAATAGAACACACACGCTTCGCAATGATGGTATAATACATTCTAAATTCCTTCTTCTTGGAACTAGATTTTGTTCGCCTTTATCAGCCACCGTAAGTCTACCGAACGTTGAACGAGTCCTTGCGTTGCGGTTCAGCCCGGAAGTAATGTAAATTTTAAAATATACGTTTTGGTATGATAAAAACGGTAATAAGTGATAACTCCACGGTAACTAGGTTCGGCTGTCGATTGTAGGGTCATAATCCTAGCGTAGGTTTGATGGCCCTCGTTGGAGTAAGGTTTTTGTACGCTCTTCGTGCTCGTAGACCCTCAAGTTCCTTTTTATTTTGTAAAGTGTTTTTGGTCATGATGAGTCGGACAAGCTCTCCTGATGGTAGGCGTAACTACTGTCCATTACAGTTGCAATGTCATCGCTCCTATTCTGCTTGACACTGCACTGCGCTCGTTGCTACCAAACGGTAGTTCTTAGTAATAGTTAAAGTATAAAATATGTCGTCAGGTACTAATGTACTTAACCAAAATGAGGCAAAAACCACAAACCACCTTTATAAGTTTATGGAAAAAGACTTTTTAGTTCTAACAATATATCGCAAAAAACTATCCTTCTGCGATGGCTAGAGAACAATGTAATTTAATTATTTTTTTTCACTTATACTTATGATGTAACTAATATTGTTTATGTAGTCACAGTTATGTGGTTACGTTACTAAATTATATTTTCAAGGGAAAAAGTAAACTCAATTAGTGATTAACAAGTGTATTTAAGCCTTACATACTACTTTAATCGGAAAATGAGGTCCTCAAAACTCACAACACGTAGTAGAAACTCACACGCAATTGAGCAAAGTTAAAATTACAGTTTCAAAGCCCTAAAGTACAGTTTTTGCGTTGTAATGCGTGCGTGTAATGCGCGCTCAACTCCTAGAGCATTTTGGCATATAGGCTTAATAAATTATGTTACTATAGACATGTATTGGGTCCGGTATTTTTTGTTTCAATGAAAAGTGGATAATGTCTATCTCAGACTTTTTTCTTCAGTGCTACTTGTTTAAAATGAACATTAATCCATCCAACTATCATACCTCTCTGAGATATATAACGATAATTATTCTTTATTTAAAAAACAGATTTAAATAATAGTTCATATAATTCAATTGATCGAGCCAAGCAGTCGAACCATTGGCCCTAGACAACGCACCCTGAATAATTTTCTAGGCACTTCTTAGAGCGAAGAATACTCGTATGTACATGTGCGAAAAGAATTATTAACAAAAATAATTATTCTGTGCGTAAATAATTAGCTGACATATGGAAAGACGTATTCTGTAGCAGGTGTAGGGTTGAATATAAGCTCGTTACATTTTTTTTATTGCTGATAGGTGAAAGCCTTTCACCACAATCTCATCTGATGGTAAGTGATGATATGGTCGAAGGTGTTAACAAGTTTATCCTAGAATTTAAAACCGGCATTTTCTACCTCGCACTGCCACAATATAGAACCAGCTGCCAGGTGCAGTATTTCCGAACGGATACGACTTAGGGGCCTTCAAAAAGAGAGCATATTCTCTGGTGCTGCGGATGTTCGTGGGCGACGGTGATCACTTACCACCTGGTGAGCCGCCTGCTCGTTTGCCCTCCTATAACATTAAAAAAAAAAGACCTTGGCGACAGATTTTCTACTTGAGGGTAGGTCGCTAACCAGGCGGGCATTCGCAAAATACCCTTCCACCATGCGGTGGAGCTCAAGCCCGCGTCGGGATTCGAACCATGGACCTTCTGCGCGGCTGTCCATAGCCAATGCAGCCCTTGACCACTATCCACCTTATGGTTAATGAAGATGTTGTTCAGGCTAACCTAGAATTACTGGCTCTCAAGGACAGCCGAAAAGAAAACACACCGTTAGGTGCAAATTTTCTACTTGAGAATGTCCTATCACCATGCAAAAATAATTAATCTGTTCCAAACACTGGGATATTGAAACTATTTATATTTACTTGAAGTAAGTAGAGTGCCAAGCAACCTTGTCGTATAGTCCACTCGTGCCGACCCACTTGCGGAGAAGGTGTTAACGACCAAACGAAGGGCCTCAAGACTCAAGTACGATCGGCGCGTGCGTCGCTAAACACTTTCCAAACACGAAACCACAAACATCAGAACGTAAACAAATGCCGTAAGAGGTCATGGTATGTACTGAGGTATTGACTCTTGCTTGGACCTATGCAATGGTGCCAATGATTCTTGATTTGAATAGTTTCTATCATTAGAATAAGGAGTTAAGGAACTAATTGTAATAAAATTCAAAGGAGACTTTGACATATACTTTCATCAATAAAGCCGGTATCACACTGTCATAGATAAAAGTATATGATCATAGATAAAGCAGTATCTCCACCACACAAAAGTTGATAACTTTAAAATCTCCACCGAATAAAATTTGACATTTGTTGTCATTGGTGACAACAAATGTCAAATTTTATTTATTTTTTGTCGTTTTCGTTTGTTGAAAACATAATAAAAAATCCTTTGAAAAAAGTATGAAATGCAATTGCCTTAATTTACTAGGGTCATGTAGGTTTGTAAACTAAACCACACTACTGAAATAATTTTCATAATATTTATATTAGAATAGCTCTGGATATGACCCATCAAACAAAAACTAATCATCAAAATCAATTCATATTTGGCGGAGTTAGCAGTAACAAACATACATTAAAATCTCGCATCCTTTTGAACCGTTTAAAATTGGCCGTTTTTGTGTTTCCAATACATCTTCATAGTTTCCATTTTGATCTATGCTATATGATGGAACAAGCACGAGGCCCATCTGTTGTTAATGCAGCTCGTCACAAGTGTCGAACTGCACTGCTCCCATCACCATGACACATAAAGTTGTTAAGTTTCATGTGCCTTATTAAAGGGTATTTCCCCGGTACCCATACCTTGCAAAGCAGAACAAGGTAATGCGAACATTACTAATTGGCGGTAGAAATTGGTATGGTGGCAGTACTGGGAGTACATCCCCAGACGAACTCGCGCACTCGAGTTCTACTGCTACTGAAAACTTTACAGAAACTTTTTAAACTTTACGTAACTTTTGTTGACGGAGACACAGATTTATTTATATAATCCTATATATATATATATATTTATGTTATTGTGACGGAACAAGCTCGAGGCCCACCTGATGTTAAGCGGACTAAACTCTGCCTAAAACAGATACATTTCATCACAAGTGACGAATTGCACTGCGCCCGTCACCTTGAGACATAGTTGTTAAGCCTCATGTGCCTGTAATTTCACTGGCTCTCAAGGACTGCTGCCGGAACACACCGTTAGGTGTTTGACGACAGATTTTCTATTGCTGGTAGCTAGCCAGGCGGGCAATCGCAAAATGCTCTGCCACCATGCAAATATATAAAATGATAGTGTTACAGAGGTTTAACCACAGAGTGCATTGACTGCGAATTTATCGTCAATTCCAATTACATTACCCAGTAAATCTAGATCGACATAGTGATGATGTGGGCGATTTTTTATTGTATTGTAGAAAATCAACTTTTTACATCATCAAGCCAAACTAAGTCTTCGTCGTCAATTTGGTACGCCTTCATATACACAAGCGATGGAAGATACTAACGAAGCAAATTCACGAAAGTAAAAACTTTGTTTCTTATAAAATCACAACACCTTCAAAATATGAACTTGTCGTTTAGGAATAATTTGGAAGCGCTCGTAGCGAAGTTTGCTTAGCTGTTCTCAACCGATCAGCAAAGTTAAGCAACGTCGCGCGCGGTCATGAGTTGGATGGGTGACTGCTAGTGACATTACTATACTGAGTGTTTCCGTACTTCGGAGGGCACGTTAAGCCGTCGGTCTCGGTTGTTGTCTTAGGATGGCAGTCGTTATAGCATGGTGGTAGATAGGTCCTCTCGCGATGTTGATGCCCCTTCCGTGTTCGGGGGGCATCACACGAGGTGGAGGGGTGTTCCTATTGACACCCCTCACCGAGGAGGGCCCGCCACTTTTCGACTGCTGGAACACCGTGGGGTTTTAGACGGTATGGGCGCCTTTAGCCGAGTCCCCCCCCCCCCCCCGCATACGGCAATGCGTAACAGCATTTCCCCACGCAAAAAAAAAAAAAATGGTGGTAGGGCATTTTACGAATGCCCGCCTGGCTAGCTACCACCCTCAAGTAGAAAATCTGTCGCCAGCACCTGACGGTGTGTTCCGGCAGCTGTCCTTGAGAGCCAGTACTTCTAGGTTAGCCTGAACAACATCTTCGACCATATAATCACTTACATCAGGTGAGATAGTGGTTAAAGGCAAACCTATCAAACTAAAAAAAAAAAATAGGGTAAAAACTCACGCATGTGGCAGTAAATAAGAAAAAAAAGAGATTTTTCGCGCTTATAGCTAGGTTTAATAACTATTCTACATGATTATGGTATTCGCGAGTTTAGTATTTTTAAGTAACTTTCGCACTATGTTGAAAAGTGTTTGAACACCATGAAAATAACTGTATAAGTTAGGTACCTCTGAAACTATCAAAAATATAAGAAAAATATTTTAACTCGACACAAACAAATCAAATAGTAAAAAATATTGCCTAAATCTCGCGTCATCAAGTACAGCAGTTACACGGGCTAGTAAAAAAACTAAGAAAATGTTTGACTTCTAAATGTTCCCGGCATGAACATCAGCGTGCACCAAACCATTATAAAAGGACGAAAATACATCTAAAGTCAATGTTTTTCCATACACAAACGAGTTATTAAAATAATGATACACTACTACGATATGTAGCTAGTCCCGAAACGCTATTCTTCTCATGTAGTTAGATATGCTAGAGCTCAAAGAACGGATCAGAGGCAGGATCGAGTATGCTGTGATTAAAATATTTCCTGTGGCTGCAATTTTATAATCTAAGACTAATGAATAACAAAATTACGATAGGAAAATTATAGTAAAACCTATCAAGACACTATTAAAATTATAGGGTTGCATCATAGTTAACAAGTTTTAAGCTAATTGCAAAAAATATTCTTGTTTGTAGTCCAACGTAAGTTGAACTATAGGTGTCGCTCGATCTCCATACGATGGTTAAACGAGAGGACAAATTAGAGTTATGAGTCATATGTCATGTTAGCTTAGCCGTCAGAGCATACCCCGGCTATAGGGGTGGATGGCGCGGGATCAGATGCCGCACATGACTATAATTTTTCCTCACGTAATTTTGTAACGTAATCCGAAGAGCGTGCGTAATTGCAAAAATAATTTCGAGGTTTTCTTTCTTATCTAATTTTATGAGGTTATTCGCTCAGCAAGCGTTAGGTACTGTAAAAATTACAATGTAGAATTATTTAGTACCATTCAACTGATCTCCGCTCTTACCTAGAACAACTCGGCTAAGATCGACCAAGAAACTAATAAAGTATGAAACAATATAAGCACCCAATTAGAAGTAGTTATAACTAGAAGTAGCTTGGTGGATATATTGAATATAAGAAGTTATATTCTATGTACTTTGAGATGATTACAACCTCTTGTAAAGCATAGATACAAATCCACAAAAAACTATTGATAAAGGCCGTTGAGGGCTCAATAGGCCGGAAGAGCAATTCCGGACCTGTCGGAAGTACACCGGTAGCCCTTTTCCGGTTTTTAGTTATACGGACAATTGGTACTGCACTTGATTTGTCGGTTGACTGTCTGACTATTTGTAAAGACTTTCTAATGCCATTCTTCTAATGATACATTTTTCTATATCCATAGTTGTTTGCAGACCAATCTCTTCTGGTTTACGTAATGGTTAAATAAGTGTTGCTTCCACCTTTTTATGAATTAAAGTTTTTGGCCAGTGCTACATAACCTTACATACAAGAACAACATTGAAAAAAAAATTCTTTAATTTGTTGCAGTGATAAAAGAAAACAAGCAACTTCAAACATAAAATATGCATTATTAGGGATATCTCAAAAACTACTCGTCAGATCTAACACAAATGACATCCTTCCACATCCCCCCTTCCATGACAGGGCAAAGAGATATGAGGTAACACACACACAAAAAAATACAGTCAAATTGAGAACCTCCTTCTTAATAATCGGACAATATTCGGAGAGTAAAAGTAAATACAAATCGAAATACGAATGTAATTAAAAATATCACACAGCCAGCGTCCAGTGTAGAACAAATTGCCGACAACGGCAAACATCATCGTCAATAAATGTAATAAAAATCTGAAAGAACGCGGGCGAAAACAAATCAAAAATACAGAAAGGACCCAAAATATACATTTTAATATGAACTAGTTAAACAACCAGATCAGTTCCCGGCTTAAAAATGAAAGGCCTGTTTCAAATCCTCTGACTAGTCACTAGACTGTTGGATTTGGTTTTTAATTACGTTAAAAAATATATGTGTAAAATTTGTTGTATCAAAACCTCATTCATGGATCTATGAATATGTCCATGCACGATTTTTATTTTTATCTTTTCAAAGTATGAGCCAATTAGGTGGCGAGAAGAAGTGACAACGGAACGCGGAAATTACTTGACGTTACATATCTCTCGGATATCTGTAGAAGAAACCAACATTGTTTTAAATGATGAATGATCGATATAAATAAAAAAGGAAGATAGGGTTCTAATAATATCACGGCAATATAATGTGGAGAAAATTTAACACAAGCATATAATGCACACAGCTACACTTCAATTGTATATCTACGAATAAATTATTCGTGGTTGTATATGATAAGTTTTAATGAATGACAAAGACAGGAACACAAGCATTCAATAGACACACACACACTACTGAGACTGAACCAGGAGACGTTGCCGGGTTTAACATTGCCATGCTCGAGGTCCGGGTGCCGTGTCTCCCGTTTTTTATAAGTACAATAATTGAATCATATTGAATATATCTTCTATTTATTGTACTGTGTGTTGATAGCGACATAAAGACATGTATATATGAAACGCTCGTAGCGAAGTTTGCTTGGCTGTTCTTAACCGATCAGCAAAGTTTAGCAACGTCGCCCGCGGTAATGAGTTGGATGGGTGACCGCTAGTGACATTACTACTGAGCGCTTCCGTGCCTCGGAGGGCAGGTTAAGCCGTCGGTCCCGGTGGTCGTCTTAGGATGGCACTCGTAGCATGGTGTTAGGGCAATGCCCGCCTGGCTAGATGCCACCCTCAAGTAGAAAGTCGCCAACACCTAACGGTGTGATCCGGTAGCTGTCCTTGAGAGTCAGTAAGTCTAGGTTAGCCTGAACAACATCTTCACTTAACATCAGGTGAGATAGTGGTAAAAGTTAACCTATCAGGCATAAAAAAAAAAGTTTTGTGTTGTCCTCTATATTATTAGGAAGACATATTGTACCTACTCCACATTATTGGGATATGGCCAGTAAAGTGATGATAAACGAATACAGTATGATTATCATGTCGTGGAGAGTGTGGATGACTGATAAGTAGATACAGTACAACTGCCAATCCTTGAACCAATTTGATAAGGAATGTAGATTATGATCGCTAGTTTCATTTTATAAAGATTTTCAGTGAACATGTGTGTTTGTTACTCCTTGACGCTGAAACAACTGAGCCGATTTGGATGATAATTGGAATAATGATGGATTTGGCCCTGCATTAAACACACAGGATACTTTAATGATCATCAGCATCACTTTACATCATTGACTTTGTGCGTACTGGGTGAAACCGGAGCTAGTATATAATAGAGGTAGAAAAAATTGCAAAATGACATACATTATGGTGGAAGGGCATTTTGCGAATGCCCGCCTGGCTAGCGACCACCCTCATGTAGAAAATCTGTCGCCAAGCACCTAGCGGTGTGTTCTGGCAGCAGTCCTTGAGAGCCAGTGAAATTACAGGCACATGAGACTTAACAACTATGTCTCAAGGTTGCGGGCGCAGAGCAATTCGTGAATTGTGACGAAATGCATCTGTTATAGGCAGAGGATAGTCTGCTTAACATCAGGTGGGCCTCGAGCTTGTTCCATCATAATAACATTTAAAAAAACATATATGTAATGAATAATCTTGAACTACGAGCGGGATTCAAATTAACGGTTTACCTATCTCGAAGGATGGCTAAGCCATTGCCCTGTTATTTAAAAATATTTTTCGGTTATATTAGTTTTTGGTAAATGTTCCACATTCATATTTTGTCTCATACATTCAAAAAAGACATATAGAAAAGCGAAATAAAAGCTCTCAAAACGACGCTCAAAACAATCTTATTGTTCAAGAAATGCCATCCGTGCGCGCATAAAAACACTTATTTTCGTATAATGGGCACATAGAATACATCAAAGTTAGTATGGAGAATGTCACAGATTACAAAATAGCTAGTACCAGGACCTAATAGGACTTTCTGATCACGTACGAACAAATACTGTTACTGTGAAGACAGTAAGTTGTTTAATGTGAGTTTTTTGGAGCAAAAGTATCGATGGAATAAAAGGTTATTAGATCACAAGAATGGACAAAAAAGGAACTAACTTGAGAACCGAAATGCTGTAACATCATTAATGCAAAGACGGAAGGATTTGCTTTGATTTTGGATTGATCTCATAACGTCTCGAACGTTCGACCATCGAAGCAGAGGCATGCTTTAACCAAGAGAATTGACTCCTTAGTGTTTAATCGGCCACACCTTCCAAGATACAAGAATTCCAGAATACAAGAAGTAGTGATGGCTCAGTGGCATTGGCTATGGACTGCCGCGCAGCGAGTCCATGGTTCGAATCCCGCCGCGGGCTTGAACTTCACCGCATGGTGGCAGGGCATTTTGCGAAAAGCCTGGCTATCAACCACCCTCAAGTAGAAAATCTGTCGCCAAGCATCTAACGGTGTGTTTCGGCAGCAGTCCTTGAGAGCCAGTGAAATTACAGGCACAATAACTATGTCTCAAGGTGACGGGCGCAGTGGAATTCAATTCGTGACTTGTGACGAAATGCATCTGTTATAGGCAGAGGTTAGTCCGCTTAACATCAGGTGGGCCTCAGGCTTGTTCCGTCTCTAGCAATTCCCAACTCGCAGTTCCGTATCCCGAAAAAAAGTTGTGCGTATGACCCCCTCAAGATTTACCAAGAAACGAAAGGTAGTCATACTAAAAAGACGTCAATGTTATCAAAACAACAACTATAACGTATTTTTGTTTGTAAGAATTAGATGACACATACAAAAGTGGAATACTTATTACTGGAATATAAACTAGTTCAAGAGCAACATTGTTATTAAAGCATTATCCTTTACAAAAACGACATATATCCTTTATATTTTATGGTCCATAGACTTTTACCATCTTGAATTGGCAACATACGTGCTTGGCGACAGATTTTCTACTTAAGGCTAGAGTGCACGTAGCGCTATCCATACAAACATAGTTTGGTCATATTTTAAATACAATTAAAAAACTTTTTTTTTTATTTTGCATGCATATCGCTGATCCAAACATGTATGCTTCTGGTTTGCCTGTTTTTCAATTTAATATTATTTTTTTTTCCTAAATCTGAAAATAAGAATTTCCATACTAAATATTTTTTTCTTCATTTTTTTTTTATTCCTGATAGGTTAGCCTTTCATCACTATCTCACATGATGGTAAGTGATGATGTGGTCGAAGATGTTGTTCAGGCTAACCTAGAAGAAAATTTACGGAAATCTGGAAAACTAGAAGCATTGATATAAGCCTCAAGAATATGCATGTCTAATATCACAGAGTTTGAACACTTGGTATTTAAAATATGACTAAACTACGTTTTTATGGAAAGCGCTACGAGCGTTCTAGAGAAGTGGTAGCTAGGCAGAATTTGAAAAATGCCCTTCTTTAAAGACTGCCAGCCTAAAAAAACTAACCGGGACCGACGTCAAACAATGGTATCGTGTCCTCGTAAAGCACGGAAGCGTATAGTAAATGCCACTAGCAGTCATAGACGATCTCCGCTACAAGCGCATCAAAAGTGTGTAAAGTTCCACCAACTTAACTGTGCAGTTCTCGAGGGCGCTATTGGTCAAGGAAATCAACTACAAACTGTCACAATTTGAGGGAATTTTGTAGCTCTTTTTTCTGCCGCCTGAACAGATAAGTTGGTCGAACTGTACACACAGGGATGAGAAATGTACGACTTACGAGATACTATAGTTGTATATACGAGATACAATGGGCTTACGCGATACAATAGACTCGTAGATGGCTTATTGCATTATGATAATATGAAATATCACATACGAAAGAAAAACACTATCCGAAAGACTACTATGCATAGTGGTTTGAATGGTGGTAGGGCATTTTGTGAATTCCCGCTTAGGTAGCTTCAAGTAGAAAATCAGTCAGTGAGCACATAACGGTGTGTTCCGGCAGCTATCCTTGAGATGTAGTAAGTCTATTTAGCCTTGACTACATCTTCGATCACGTGATCAATTACCATCAGGTGAGATAGTAATAGAAGGCTAGCCTATCAGCTATAAAAATTCAAATGAAAATAGTATTTATTTCGATAAACTTAATCTAATTTACATCTTATATGTTTGATAGTCTCTTTTAAGTATTGACATACCTGCGTTAGAGGGTCTCGCATTGTGATTAAGTAATGAATTACAGAGAATTAAAATTTGTATTTTGAAATACTGCTAGTTACAATTAAAGAATACTAAAAATTAATATGAGTAAATTATTTAAATGTATTAAATTTTTTTTAAAAATTATATTTTTTTTTTTATAAAAAACATATAACTGTTTTTATGTATTTTCTTTACAGATTTAACAATAATGATACCATTGTAGAACTGTGTGAAAATATAAAATACAGTATTGATTAATTTTCAGGCACTACTTTGCGGGATTGTACAGTAAATATAAAAAAATGCTTCGGAGATTAAAGTCTCCTGATAATGCTTTGTGTAGAAGTGAAACTCTTCCAGTTAGGCTACGTGGCGTTTATGACGTCACGTCGACATAGCAGGAAAATTAGGCGGAATTGTCAATAAATATAAATATATGTGTATTAAATGTTTCTGTATAAAAATGATTCAATAAGTTATTTTTGTTTTTTTTATTCATTTTGAATAGTCATTACCAGAATTGTTAAAAACAATGTTTCATGGTTATTAAATAACTATCAACTCTAAGTTTACATATATACGAGCGTTCATAAAATTCCTGAATTAAATTTATATTATATATAAATATAATATTTCTAAAGCCAGTTACTGCCAATTATTTGTCTATTTTTATTATTTTGTATTTCAGTATACTTTTCTTTTATTAAATCTTAATATATATCAACTCTAAGATTTGAAATAAACTTCGTAACAGTAAAAACAAATGACAAACTATCGTGCACCATCCAGAAGTAAAAATGAGCATTCATTTTTTCATTGACACTTCAAATTTTATTTTAAAGACGCTTACACCCGCTCCTTTGCTGATTTGAACTTTATTTCAAAGTTGTTAATCTCACATTTGTGTGGTTTTGTGTTGACGTGTATCAGACAATGGTCATACAATTTCGTGTCCCAGGAAAGGGTCTCGGAAGGATTCATCCGAATTGAATGGAATTTAATTGTGTAAAAGATTTTTTAATCTGACCGGATTTGTTATCTTTAACAATGGGGCCCACATCTTGTAGGAAATTGAATTTCACACTAATGAAGAACCAGATAAGGTAACTGTTGCATCAAAACCGGTAAAGACAGAAGATTGGTTACCTCTTTTTAGTTATTTTTACTGTGACAGTTTGAGAATTCAGATTATTCTTAAATTATATTTTTTGCATTAACTACTCCTAAGTAACTTACTATTCCTAAGTAACTTACTACTCCTAAGTAACTTACTACTCCTAAGTAAATTATTTGATTTGATTTGATTTGGAGTGATATACGCTTACAACATTGCTCTGTTTATTTGAGCTACCCTAGCCCAAGGGACGGATGGATGAGGGTCCGAATCTGGCTCGTGGTTAAAATTTTTCCTTTCATTGTATTTTTGTATATCAGATAATTGTTATAAAAATAGTATATAGTCTGTAGTATTTTCACAGAGTATAATTATATCATTAATTGATTTTCAATATAGTAGGTGCTTTATTATAAGAAATAAAAGTAGGTGAATAAATTATACAAAAAAAAATTACTTAAATGTAAAAATGCATTGGTAATCAATTCATATAATCAAAATCTACAAGGAGTAGAATATGAATCAAATTTGAAACTATACCTTGGATGATTAATTTCTCGTGTTGTATAAAATATAAATTTCAAAATCATTTTAATTTTAGTCTTTGGGAAATAATATTGAAGTTTTATGTAACATACCCATTTGCCCCTCAGTAGGCACGAAGTCCGGAATTTTTAATGCTTGCAACATTCGAATGCTACAAAAAATCTCCTGACATGTCGGCACTGTCAGATGTCACTGTCACTTTTCACTTGAGCTCATTGCCTGAACGAATAAGTTACCTTTAAAAAGAAACAAATGTTGAGGTAAAATGAAAAACACGAGGATAATGTTAGTGGTTTGGTTTAACGTTCAATTTAACTAACCTCAGACGGCTATTATACAAGAAATATTGGTGATTTTGCTTGTTTATCCTTTTACAGTAGCAGTATGTAAGAAGAACGGATAGATGTTAAATATACATATTTCGTTAATAATAACAAATATTTTTTAAATATTTTAAGAAAACATCAATATAATAATATATAAGTAGTAGTAATTCCGCCTAATTTTCCTGTTAAGCCGACGTGACGTCACAAACGCCACGCAGCCAAACCGGAAGAATTTTACGCGTTTCGCTTCTATACGAAGCATCCTCAGGACGTATTGACTCTACGAGCGCACGATCGAGAAGATGTGAATTTCTCGATCGTGCGCTCGTAGAGTCTATTTACATATTTTGTTCACCTTGGTTGTAAATATATATATGTAGATAAAGTCCGAATATCTTATGGGTATCTCGCTAAAATAGACACGTGACCACTTTGTGATTTGACAATACTCAGGAGTATAGACCATACGGTCTTTACTCCGACTCGACCGAATACTCCTATATTGTCATCATTATTTTTAAACTATATATTTGAAAGTGTTTCTCGTGTTTACCTTCAAAACTTATTCATTTAAAAGTATTAACGTTACCGTAGTAAAATGTTAATAAAAAATGGAAGTGTAGCAAACTAAAAAGTCGATGAGTAATATAGCTAACATCATAAAATGGGGTAAGTAACTAAGTACCTCATGACGAACTCATATAAATATTTTATTCCTAACTAATCAATCACGGACTCATATAAAATTTATATGAGTTAATTTAATAATTAATTAATTAATTCAATTTAATTTTAATTTTTATTACATATTTAATATGATTACAAGCGTATTAGCGTGCTAAGCGAAATTCACATTTACCAATTATTGGAACACGACATTTTAGTCCCGGGCGGGTAGCGAACCCGCGTCTTTCGATTTCGCGTCGGATGTCTATTCCACTAGTGGCGAGAAATCGAAGCATGCGGGTTCGATTTCGGGAAATTTTTGCTCTAATAATTTATCAATGTCATGTCAAACTAAATGAAACTTTTGAGTTACTCAAAAATCATAAGTATAGGTACATGCTTATAGGTTTATGATATATATAATTTTCACCAAACGGTTATGTTGGCAATTTTTCCCACATGTTATTTTCACACAATATTGTTTCAGCTAATATGCAATAGGACGCTGTGTCAGCCCGCATTTGGTAGCTATCAGAATGTCAGAACGGCTACTCATCTCATAATGTTTTTACTAAGTATCGCTTACATAAACACCGCCTCATGTTGGATGGTGTCATGCAATATGATGGAGACACCCAACACCTCGAAACTTTGATATTGTGTTGGATTAGGAGAAACTAGAGCTTATTATTCTCTTCTTATAGTTAGATTCACTGGGTAGTGAATTTTGGACCAGATCTAATGATACTTGCTATCAGAATGGGTTGCTATAAGTGTTATTTCCCGCTGCTACAGTTGTGGTTTCATCGTGGTTTGAACAGATGGTGGGACACCGTTAAGATTTGACTTGGCTGGATCTCCACCAATAGTTGCCCTGTGCATGATGATTCTCAGCCAAATTTACTTCTAGTTGTGTTTCTAAGCAGCACCATTTTTTTAATATTGCTTGGCGCCTTGCAGCATTGATTTTTATAAGAATAGAAGACTATGCTACCGATTATACATGGTTATTTATATCATCGGTTAAACGACACCGCGCTGATGAAAAAGTTTGTTGAAGTTTATAACGGTCAAAATAACGGCTTTGCCCAAGAACATAGATGCCTATTTTTTGACCACGCGAAGTAAAATCGTACTATTTTTGAGTGTTCTTATCTTATCAAAAAACGGTTTACATATTTCGTTGATAACGTATCAGTGCAACTTCTAAACGCTTTATATGTTCTACTGAAGGTTTAGATGTCGATTTTACAGAAACGTTTCGTTTTCTTAAAATTGTTCTCATGACACATAACTTTGACGTTATATATATGAAACATGTATGAGACTCACGGACGCGACACGGGCGTTTACAAGATTTGTTCCTAATTGACCTAATGGAACCTCGCTTCCCAGATTATGTCACTAACTATTATTTATGTATCCATATTACATTCTAGAATTGACTTGGTTGTATGTTAGTATTCCTCTGTAAAATAGTTGGTTAGTAAAACAATTTCCTGTGTTGACTTCGACTATTGTCCATGTATGAACGTTCTTATTTCGCGTCTCTCCAACTAAACTCCTCTTTCTACTGAATATTGTAATACTTTTGACGTCTAATTTCTGTTATTTGACATTTATTATATAGGTACATACTATAATACACTTTAATGAACCCTACTCGCAAGTTGATATTTTTTTCCAAAAGAGGGGAAGTGGTTTCTCGGGATGTGGTTACACCAAACTTGGTAGCATTAATAAATTTGGACTTGACCCATAATTCGACTATAACAAAAGACGGATGGGACAATGGTCAATAAAAAATGTATTTAAACGTCCTTCGGGAGTTAACGTTCCTTTGTTTAAAAACGCCACGTGTTGATTCATTCAGTCGTCACTACAAAGAAGTTGAATAATTCACAACCCGAAATAGACACTATATAAAAACTTAAAATTTTACCATTAAAGAGGCTAATCACTATCCAATAAAACTTCTTTGAAGCTGCCACAAATGGCCAGCAAAAACAATAAGAAGCCATCGGCCGGGAGTTCACTGTTCCAGAATAGAACACGTTCTAAATTTAAACAGGCCGTAGAGAAGCGCCGCGGGAACTCTCGTTCTAAATTTGAATTATTTTTATATTTCGAATCTTGTTTTGTCACGTTCAAGGTCGGATGCATCCTCCGTCAACGTTTTTAAAAGAGAAAATAGCCTTTTTTGTTAGGCGTAACACCTGGCAATGATCGTACGATTCCTTTAATAAAATCAACACTTTTTAATGATAAAATAAACAGAAGTGAATTGGTGTTTGATTAAATATATTGAAGATTCATTGAAATTGCCCTGGCCTTGGTAAGGACGGACGAAGAGCGTGGGTGTTTTTATTGAAGAGATCCATATTGAACGACCAGTTCATTTGCCGCGATTGTACGGAGATGTTTATTATTTTGCCTTAGGTACCACGTGCCGATGTTTTCAACAAAACACATTCGTAATTGTTATTCAACAGATTCCTATAGTCGATCTCTGAACTGCCTTCGGGGCTTTATTTGTGAAAGGTCTACAGATATCTGTACTATCATTTGCTATATTACGTAACATGTCTTCGTGTATACTCTCAAAACACTTACTTATCATCATTGAAGCGTAGAAGATTTTTCTTCAGAATGTTTGACCATATTATTCCTAGTCTAAAGAAAAATATATTGTTTATTAATTATTATTCTGTACAGAATCAGGCAAACTGTAGCCATTTCTATAAAAACGTATGTGCACATTTTTGAAGCATGATTAGACGTGCGGTAATAGCTATGGATTGCCGTGCTATGGTTTCCATTTCGATCTCTATGGCCAGCTTGAGCTTCACCGCATTGTGGAAGGGTATTTTGAGAATACTCACCTGGCTAGCTACCACCCTATAGAAACGCTGTCACCAATCATCTAACAGTGTGTTCCGGCAGCAGTTAGAGCGATAGGTGCAGTTTTGACGAAATGTATTTATTATAGGCAGAAATTACCCATTAAAATCTAGTGGCCTAGTGCGTGTTCCATTACAACCAAATAATAAAAAACTATTTAAAATAACAATTAATATTATGATTCTGATGCGGATGATCTATGCTCTATACAGTGTTTAACTCATAGGATCTCGTCTGCAGAACGTCAGTAACTATAGGAAATACATACGTGTACGTAGTATAATAATAATAATTTAATAGGTTAATCCTGTAAAAATAGTTGTAATGAATGAATAAATAAATAAATAATATTTAACATCGTTACGATGTACTGTATAATATATAATGAGGCTGTAAAAGATTGGCTGCAGCTCAATTTAGTGTATTCGCAAAAAGCTAACACTAGACTCGCTACACTAACACTAAATTAACAAAAATTGAAGCAACATTTATGATGGATAAGTGGCAATCACTATGCACGGCTGCGCAAATGGTCTACTAAGGTTTCGAACCTGCAGCTGGCTTAGCTTCAACTGGCTTCATTGCTTGGTGGTAGTGCTTGCTTGCTTATCTAGCACCCTCTAAAAGAAAATCTATCAGCAAGTACTATTCTAGGCTTCCTTTTTGTCATCTATGAACACATCATTATTTACCAACATGCAAGATTACAGAGGCTAACTTATCAATTAGCCATCAAAAAGAACTAATTTTACAACAAAAATATGTATTCTCCTAAGGCTACGACTTCCCAACGTAGCTGAAACACTTATTTCTCCCCAAATAAGCTTATTTTTCACTGTAATTAGGTCCAAAAATAGACCTAACCGAATGATTCCCAATCTCGCATTGAAGCACGAAGGGCACTAAATATCCCTTATCCTGTTGACAGACAGACAAATTGCTTTTCTAAATCCTACCTCTACCTCAAACCATCAACAAAGGAACTATCTATTTACAGAAACTCTATTAATCCAGAGGTCTTATAAAGGTGGCTTGTGCTGTTTCGAAACCATTCGACTTAGATATTTCTTCTTACCATACAGCAATAGAATAACAGGTCAGAATTGTCTGGTCCTGTTTGTCTAAATTGGTGAAGAATAATCTTCTTACGGTTTGCGCAATCGTCAGGATGTCAAGGTGTCGTTTGCAGCTATATTTGGGAGTTAACATGTCTTCCGAAAGCAATAATTCTTGTGAAAATATTCTGTGCTGATGAGATTTTTAAGGCTGATGAAAGCTGTACAGTTTTACGCTTGTACGTAGGTATTTATATTTATGTCCATTATATATCTTGCGTTTATTTTTAGAATCCACGAGTTTACTAGGAATATATAGCATAAGAGGCTTCGCGGCAATTAAGTAGGTACTAATAATAGTAATGTAATGACATGGTGATGACTATTTGCCAAGGGATTGCCAAGCAGATAGTCTGTAGAGTCGGCAAATGATCGCCTGAGTAGCTAATAACGTCAATTAGAAAATATGTCCCGAATCATCTGTGTGTTGTGGAATAACCAATAATTGTATCATTATGTTCTCAATATAGTATTATGATCGCGTAACCTCAAATAAAATTCAATTTGAAAATCCACAATACATATTTAAATGCACGGTCTCTACTTTATCAACAAAGGAACAAAATTATATTCACATAGAATATTTATACTCAGTCATTACAATTGTAGTACCTAAAATATAACTGTCAAAACTTACGCAACATCCAGCAAATATGATTGCAAAAAAGATAAGCCAACGTATACAGAACTTCCTGGGTATAAGACAACATAAATAACAGCACGGCGAATGCATTCGGCGCGGGCGCAGGGCAAGTCGTGGTCCGGTACCGTTACAGGTCCTCCCAATTAAAGGGTAACGGTGCCAGGACTGTGCACGAGCGCCCTCTTTATTCTTATCGGTAGCTTTTGGTTTTGGAGGTTTGCAAATAAGATTAGTAACAAAATTGGACATATTTTTATGTAGTTGAATATAGTCGAACGCGCCCTTAGAAGCATTCCTGCATGTGTAAGTATACCTTCAAATAGAGAATAGTCTTTATTCTCTATATAGCCAAGCGAGATCCTTAAGTTACCTCAGAATCAAAACAGTTTGTTTATTAAAATATTTACCATAAAACCTCGTATTTTTTATATATTTTTGTGACGGAACAAACTCGAGGCCCACTTGATGTTAAGCGAACTAACCTCTGCTTACAACAGATGCATTTCGTCACTAGACACGAATTGCACTGCGCCCGTCAACTTGAGACATAGTTATTAAGTCTCATATGCCTGTAATTTCACTGGCTCTCAAGGACTGCTGCCGGAACACACCGTTAGGTGCTTGGCGACAGATTTACTACTTGAGGGTGGTCACTAGCCATGCGGACATTCGCAAAATGCCCTTCTACCATGCGGTGCAGATCAAGCCCGCGGCGGGATTCGAACCATGGACCTGCTTCACGGCAGTCCATAGCCAATGCCACTGAGCTATCACTGCTTCAAACATTTTTGAAGCATGATTAGCCGAGCCATCACTGCTACAATGTCGGGTTTTACCAAAATCATATCAAGATAATGTTGTAAATCTGATTTATAGTTTGAAAACATCGTCCATGTTATCGTAATCCGATAAAATCTAACGGTTCGCTGTTCACACTTATCACGTAGGAAGCTTTAGCAAGATCAGACCACCGGCATTGGGGATTCGATAAGTACCGACGTGTTTTCATACTAAATAAGAACAGGTGTAGGCTTAATGGGAGTCTGCTTTAGAGAGGTTGTCGAAAGTATTATAGTACATTCAGAAACTTGAGAAAATTGGAGGTGAAGCTAAAATGTTACAGTCCACGCCTAAGGATAGGAATATGGTGCGTGGATTTTGATCAAAACATCTTTATATTATAGGACTCGTATATCAGTTAGTGTTTTTTCCAAAGATGAAAGTAATATTGGAAGAATTTTTTTTAAATATTTTTTTCGTTATTGTAACGGAACAAGCACGAGGCCCACCTGATGTTAAGGGGTAACCACTGCCTATAACAGAGGCATCTCATCATCGTCACAAGTGACGAACTGCACTGCGCCCGTCACCCTGAGACATACAGTTGTTGAGTCTTATGTGCCTGATTTTCTACTTGAGGGTGGTAGCTAGCCAGGCGGGCATTCGCAAAATGCCCTTCCACCATGCGGTGAAGCTCAAGCCCGCGGCGGGATTCGAACTATGGACCTGCTGCGCGGCAGTCCATAGCCTATGCCACTGAGCTATCACTGCTTCAAAATTACTACTGAAAACTAGATTTGTTTCAATATCCGTTGCTACTGGGCATTGTTGCTTCAATATCATAATGAATTAATTTGTCTAGCATAGTAATTAATTTAACCATAATGGTCTACATATAAATGAATAACAAAACAAAAAAGAAACAGAAGTTGGATACCTACGATAAAAAAATATCAGACAAAATTTTTTTACTCTACTATCAAGCAAGAGTCAAGGCTATCGTTACCGATTGTTTATTGGATATATTTCAGTCCTAACTAAACTAAAACTGACCTTCCTCACGTTATCTCTGATTTATGTAACAGTAAACAAATGTTCGTTTTTGTGGACATAAAAACTATCCCGTCACGTGGCCGATGTCCCAGCGTGTCCCGGCTTAATGTCCCGCATCCCTGTTTTGTTTACTGTCATTTCATTACTATGACATATTTTACGATATGTTATTTTTAAGAGGTTACCTTTGGATCTTAATGTGGAACTGTATTTTTATTTATAACAAAGTTTTACAGATACCTAGGAAGTTTTAAAATTACTTGGAATTGCTGCTGAAGTAATACTCCATTTTCTCTGTATATATGTATATGCTATTCTATATCAAAGCAGTAGTGTGCATAGTAGATTACTTCTTCTAATTACACTACTTACTGTATACTAAGTATTATTTACAGAAAAGTTTTGGGTGAATAAAACTTATAAACTAATTTTATGGAGTGACGACCACAAAAGAACAGTGTACTCTCACACACAACGGTGACACTGTAAGGGTAAGCGTGGCCCTTACTATCCAGCGAGAAGGACTTGTCGACTTGTTGATAAATGTGTAACTAATAAACAATCTATAAAACCTAAGCCTATATACATGGAATCCTAGGTACGGAACCTATACCTATAACCTGTTCAGGAATAGAATTTTTAGATGGAATTGAGTGTGATTCCATATATCAGTATAAAATCCATTGCCTAATATGTATAAGTATAATATAAGTCCTACTTGAGTATAGTTGTTGATTCTTGTTACCACAGCAACATTTAAATGTACTATCATATGAGATCAATCGCGGAGCCGAATATAACCTCAAATTTGCTTCATGGCATAAACAAAATTTTAGACAAGTCATGAGTCTTCAAAACCCACGTGTGAACTACTGCAGTACCAGACATTGCAGAGGCAGGTGGAAAATCACGTGCTCCGCTCTACATACAGAAGTTACGCAAACTGATAAATAAATTACCTACACTTCTCAACAATAGCTGGGATCACTCATTATCAGAAGTCAGAACTAATTGAAACGCATTCCAGAACTATGAGTAAGTAATGAGCACGTGGGTATTAACTTGAATTCAATCTGTGGATATCGTCTGACGTCTGAGTTACGTCGCAGCGACGGCGTTGACCGCATTGGTGATATTTTTGACAAGTTCTCGGACAATATTACTGGTCAAATGAAAAAAGAATGATAATCTACAACTACTAGCAAGAGTAGAACTTCTGGTTTTAGTTAAGTATACTTTGTGTGTGTGGTTGTACAGTTTCAGTAATGATTTCTATGTGATTGAAATTATTAAGATTAAAACACTAATCTAAATCACAATCACAAATGAAATACATAAAATAACATAAAATGTCCACTGGTCAATTAACAATAGTTATAGTGGTCAAACTGAAACCCTGAACTCAAAAATCGTAAAAGATTTCTAGAAATATACCTGTCCCTGACGTTTGTACGGATACTCAATAATATGGGAAGATTAAAAATTGTACCACTATTTTATTTATACCTAAAATCACCATGAATAATGGGGACGAAGTTTAAATTAGTGAAACTTAAGATAAATGGAATAGGTTCAACCTTAAATGTCCTGAGAAACGAAGTAAGTAAAGGAACTAGCATATAAGAACCAACAATTTTCGAATTCCTGCATTTTTCACAACGCCTCAATCTGACCGTGGCCGTGGTTACAACGTATTACGCATGTGTAGACGTGCTTACATTAACATCTATTTGCATAATAACCGCCAGGATTCTTATGACGCAGAATACTACCGAAGAGATGATTTCAAATGAGAAATATTTAGAAATAGCAATGACCTTCGACTGAATTATCAACTTTAGTACAGTATTAGTTATTGGTCTGATAGAAAAGTTGTGAAATAGCCTGTATTCGTTTTAAATATACATTCGGTTTACTGAAGGAGGAATAGAAACAAATGATGAGGGCAAACAGATTTGGAAAGACACGTTGGTTAAGAAAGACGAACTGGATATAAAAGATCAAAGATTTAAAGCGGTAATAACTGCCACAGTGGGATTATTAACCTTATCAAATCTGATGTAGACGAAGAGAGCTTTCAGTAATTTTTGCTACCCTCAAAAATATAGTAAATTACAAATTTAGTAAAACAATGATAGATTTTAGAAGGTGCACCTTCTAAAATCTATCAATGTTTTTTGACAATGACATGTCAAGAACTAAAGAAAGAGTCTAAAGATAGGAAAGTGGTAATATATTTATCAATATACTGCCCCCTACAGGCTCTAAACGTAGGCGTGACGTATATCGAAATGTAATTATTTCTGCATACGTGCTGTTTACTTTACAATTTAGTTTTTATAAGCTGCCAGTCTAACAACAATTCAATATGAGTACCTTGCAAGCATGAAGTTAAAGATGAAGGTACATTTCAAACGCCATTCTAATTTCCCAACTCGGGAAGTGAACCGTGCAATCATGATGAGTAACTACGGAGTAGCAATTTGTTAATTAAAATTCCATATGTTAGTATATGATTTCGAAGAGCAAATAAATGAAACATACTTATAATAATATAATATATGGTGTACGGTATGTATAAGGTGTACCTATAACAAAATTACAACATTTTATATCGACCTCAATATCGTTGAATAATCGCGAATATGCAATTCTACTACGACGTGGTATCTTTAAGTCAGGTGTAAAGATTATTCGATGCAGAAACGTATTGATAGATTAGATCTTTTTAAAGCATTGATGGCTCAGTGGCAATGGCTTTAGACTGCCGTGCAGCAGGTCCACGGTTCGAATTCCGCCGCGGGCTTGAGCTCACTGCATGGTGGAAGAGCATTTTGCGAATGCCTGCCTAGCTAGCGACCACTTTCAAGTAGAAAATTTGTCGCCAAGCACCTAACGGTGTGTTCCAGCAGCAGTTCTGAGAGCCAGTGAAATTACAGGCACATGAGACTTAACAACTATGTCTCAAGGTGACGGAAGTAGTGAAATTCGTGACTTGTGACTAAATGCATGTGTTATAGGCAGAGGTTAGACCGCTTCACATCAAGCTTCAAGCGCGGCCTCAACAAGCTTGAGGCCGCGCTTGAAGCTTGATGGGATCCGTCACAATAACATAAATAAAACTATAATTAACTATGTTCTCAACTTTCACATTACTGATTTAGGCTCAGTCATAATAATAATGGAATATAAAAGTTTCAAAGTCAAAAAAATTTATGCAGATAAATTCAAGAGTTATCTGGCTCATCTCATCAGATGTACTGCCTGCTCATATCATCACACGGATCCCGTAACACTTACGAACAAAGTTACTTAACAATAGCAGACGTAGATTGTGTCTATTTCACTTAAAATTCAGCCAACGTGCGTGTTGCATTCTCCAAAGTATCTCCGTTCACCATCAGATGCAATAATGGCCAAAGGCGAATCTATAACACTGAAGCGAACAATGTTATCAAACAGGTCATCATCATCACAATGCATTTCCACCGCCCCAAATACCTCTTACACATCCGTTATCCGAACATCAAAATCCGATCCACTTTTAGAGTGCAATCGTGATTGTAATGAACGAACGAAACAGTATGAAACTGTACATATACTGCATGCTTCCTGTTTATTCTGAGAAACAAACGCTAGTGGAGTTTGGCTGTGAATTTATATTAGTATGGCAATCCAAGCAGGAAAACCGCTCTAAAATGATTATGCTCACATGATGACACTGGTGACTATAATCAATATGAAACACAATTACATAGACAATGATATTTGTTAAGCAATTAAAACTTGCACGGAATTTCTAGACAAACTTTATTGTCACTTCTATCGTCACAAATTTTGTAACACCAAAGGATACTGTACAAATTCCACTCAATTGCGATTAATTGTAGTAATCAAGCAATTGTCAGTACGATTACATCGCTGAAATTAACAATGATAATAGTCAGCACAAAGACAATCATATACAGAGTTTAAGTCCTGAACAATAAAGTTTAGTATTGCATAACATGGAAGAAACATGAGTAGAAAAGAATGGAGTTAATACTTAACTAGTTAAAAGGAGGGGACATAATGGCCTTTTTAAGTTTAATGGCTGTTAAATAGTTATTTAAGCAGCTAAACATGGTTAAAATAGCAGACAAAGATCCATAGTTAAAAGTTTATTTGTTATCTAAAATCTAGTTCCGGAAGCCCATTTTGGTCAAATGAAATATTACTTTTACGGACTGACACTTAAATGCCGTTAAGGACAAACTTTTGGTTATTACTCTTTGTCTTATATAAAAAAAAAATTTTTTTACTAACGGCATTGTAGGAACTATTAATTTTAACCGCAAAAAGTAAAAACTTTTGAATGTGCGTATTGTTTTGAGCTCAATATCATTAATTATTTCTGACATTTGTGATAGATGGTTTTTTTTTTTTTTATGCCTGATAGGTTAGCCTTTGACCACTATCTCACCTGATGGTAAGTGATGATGTGGTCGAAGATGTTGTTCAGGCTAGCCTAGAAGTACTGGCTCTCAAGGACAGCTGCCGGAACACACCGTTAGGTGTTTGGCGACAGACTTTCTACTTGAGGGTGGTAGCTAGCCAGGCGGGCATTCGCAAAATGCCCTACCACCATGCTATAACGACTGCCATCTTAAGACGACAACCGGGACCGACGGCTTAACGTGCCCTCCGAAGCACGGAAACGCTCAGTAGTAATGTCACTAGCGGTCACCCATCCAACTCCTGACCGCGCGCGACGTTGCTTAACTTTGCTGATCGGTTGAGAACAGCTAAGTAAACTTCGCTACGAGCGCTTCAAGAAATAAATATTTAGAACGTAATACATAAAGCAAATCAATTCCTCAATAATAAGAATGCGGTCCAGATTAAAATCTATTGACATTTACGTGGTGTTAATTACCATGTCAAATGTAATTCCATGTCAACATACCATGAAATTCCCACAACTATATGGAGTACTTAGATTCGAAGGTCGTGACCTGCATAGATGTTATCAACGGGGTCCATTTGGAGGTTAATCTGTGTCCAAATTTTAGAGACCCTTGAATAGTATCTGCAATGGTTTCGAGAAGTACTTAAGTTGATAGAGGCAGGGAAAGCGAGGCAGGTCAACGAAGACTGGTTACAGCAACTTTAATCATCGTAGTAATAAAATGTAGATGGCATGGTGTGACGGACAGACGAACAATTCTATGTTTGTAGTGTGCATCGGAACGTGACGAATGGCGTTGTAATTAGGACGACAGTTCAGTTCGTCATGCTTTCGACTTTACCATGGTTTGTGGTAACAATGGGCTAACAATTGCAGTTTTATACAATAGCTCTAGATTTGCTATTATAACAAGACCAGAGAATAGCTTTATATTTAGGTACAATAGATGGTTGAGAAGAAGAAAATAAGTCACTTGAAAATTCTAGTGAAGTGAGGTCAAATCGACAAACGATAATAGTAGATATACTCTCATAATATATCATGGTTCAATTTTATAAAATCTTCAGCCAGGTGTTTTAAAGTCCTATGGAAAATAGAGCAAACATATTTTTTTTTTATGCTTGATAGTTTAGCCTTTGACCACTATCTCACCTGATGGTAAGTGACGATGTGGTCGAAGATGTTGTTCAGGCTAACCTAGAAGTACTGGCTCTCAAGGACAGCTGCCGGAACACACCGTTAGGTGCTTGGCGACAGATTTTCTACTTGAGGGTTACCACCCATTTTGCGAATGCCCGCCTGGCTAGCTACCGCTAGCCAGGCGGCCCTACCCCCATGCTATAACGACTGCAATCCTAAGACAACAACCGGGACCGAGAAAAGATAGAGGAGTACGATGTGGTCACAGATGACTAACAGGTTTGGCCAATGAGAAGTTCCACTCAAGGACAGTTGCCGTTACTTACTATTAGATGCTTGGCGACAGATTTTCAGATTTACTACGTGAACTAGACTACTAGTTCACGTAGTAAATCTGAAAATCTGTCGCTATTTGTGGTGTATAACTATACGATTTTGTGACACTGTGTTTGGAAGAAAATTTCAACAGCAAAACAAACAGCAACATTTTAGTTACAAATTGTGCAACTGATAAGCGTTGCCACACGAGCATTGTACCTACTGCAATATGGAAAGTCCGTTGTGAAACACTTTGTATGAAACTCCACATACATGTGCTAAGAATTTGATAAAACATGTAGATGTAACAAGCAAATGGCTTAATTTGTTTATGACATAAGCTAATTACAAGTGAAGGACATGGAACTAACAGACGCGTATATTATATCTTCTCTGCCTAAGTTGGTGTATTCTTCTAGAACATTCTGCGACGTATTAAAAATATATGTTTTAGATCTTTATTTTTTTGGTCATGAGTACATATTACAACAAGTTTGTTTCTCAACAAGCAAACAATTTAACTGCACCATGCCTTCAACTGGGCCTGATGATCCTTATTTTAATTTAATCCCAATCTTTTTATCTGTACTGTAATCTTTTTCCTATTTATTATTGTCTTTTATTTTGTTTTTAATGTCACTGGTTATCTCTCTAGATGTTAATTAGATAAAAATGTGTACGACGAAGTAATGCTGAACTAAAAGATGTATATATTTTTTTCCAGTTAAATACAACATTCATACAAATATGATTCTAAATATATATTCCTTAAACCCTGGTTGTAGTAGCTAAAATAAAGATGTACATATTCTACGGTATTTAGTCTGCCACTACACAATATTTTACTTACGCACGTGGTCATTTATCAGCCCTTATCTTGCATCCAAACATTCTTCGGTCGTGAAGTATCACAACATGCACTACTGGCTTATCGTTACTATTAATCTTCTTCTTAATCTTCCTTTTACTTTAAACTTACGTGAGAGACAGATAGAAACTTGTAATATTTAGATAGTTTTTCTTTATTTGTTAACTTATTCCTAGCAAGTTTTTACGTTGAGATTAGCCAACAAGTAGACGTAACTTTCTATTTTTTTATCGAGTAGTTTTGCTGAGCTGAAATAGTAGACATTAGAGTAAGGCTGGCAGTAAAGCTGTATTTGTGATGTTTTCCGAGAAGATATAGGTGCTTTGTTTTGATGTAAAATACGTCTAAATACAATATTCTTTTGTTCATGCTCTGGATAAGTCGTTATAGGAATTATTATCATCAAATGATGTTTTAGAACTCTCTTTCCAGTGAAATAAAAGTTTTCTAAAGTAAATACACATGAACGATCGTTACTTTACGTAAGTTCAGACATCAGGTAAACTATAATTATAATTTGTCCAAAAGTTATCCAGCGTTCTTTGTTTTTTCGCTAACTTAGACCGCAGTATCTCACGTGGTAGTCAGTGATGATGTAGTCGAAAGATTTCTTAGCAAACTAAAACAGGATCTTAAGGTTGAGGTTCATGCTTGAGGTTAGTACCTAACGAGGCGAACATTCGTCATATGTTCCACCAAGTTCCAGATAAATAGAAGCGTGCGGCAGGACCTGAATTAGCCATGAAAAACCATGGGCCTCCTGTATGGCAGTCCATACTCTATACAACTGGAGCATCATTACTTTAAAATATCCAGAAGCAAAGTATAATATCAATTAAAAAGAAAACGGCTCAATCAATTCACAAAGCATTTCTCCAGCCATATCTGTCACCGTAAAATTTGTGATTGCACTTGAATCGAAAATCAATTTTGGAAACCCGTTTTTGTTGTGGTCATTCAGGTTGTCATAAACGTTTACAGTTTGATGTAGAGTTGGGTAGTAGATAATTCGTATGTGAGCGAGTGGAGTTCAAACTGTACAAAGTTTTATTTTCTCTTTTACATCTACTCTAGTGCCTCCAACTGACTGCAATAGTGGATCTTGGAAAAATAATGAACGAAGAACATGGTATTCTTGTATGATTTTCCTACCTTTATCAATTGGGTAATATTTAATATGTTTTCTGTTGTATCTTAGACTATCTATATTGTGGTACTAGATTGAATATTCGTATCTATTATAGTCTCTTTATTAGTGACTGCACCTGTAGCTAGCAGCAGCAGTCAAAAGTTCGTTATAGTATTTAATACTATAACGAACTTTTGACTTCGTAACATTGTCATTATACACTTATCTTAGATATTACAAATAAATAAAATTACACATTCAATTCTTTTGATTGCAATTGCGAAAGCAAGCGTAGTGCTGCGCAGAACATACGTCATAAATTTAAAATCGACCATTAAACATGGTAAATAGCTTATCAGGCTGTCTTTGTCATTCTACCTATAGTAAAAATGTGCTTTCTAATATCGAGTATAACTTCTTTCTTTCAGTTATTTTCACCACTAGTTCTAACGGCACTATTCCATATTCATAATTAATTGTGAGCATCCGGTGGCACAGTACCGGAAGCTGGCACGATTTGGTGAAAAAAACCTTTCTCAAGGGATCATTCATCAGCCGATCGGTAACAGATGACTCGTAGACGTGGGAGACTTGATTCGGCTAAATATAACAAACATTACTGTTAGCTTCCTCACGTCTATTATGTATATTTATTTTAGACATGTGATTTGTTGGAGTTACTTAATTACAGGGTAGCGTATATAGTTAGGTAATATGAAAATTAATAAAGTATCAGTTTAAACCACATTTCAAGTTTCAAGTTTAAAATTTTTCTTCAATATTATTACGAAACAATCTAACTTCACAGTTAAAGGAATAATTTATTCCTTCTATATTATACTACTACTATACTATATAGAGTTTTTAAAATTTTAATGCTCTAGTGAAGCACATGTTTTGTTTACATCTACTATTTATTAGAAATAGGTTAATGGGTACTTATTTCTAATAAATAGTAAATAACTATAGAGATTGAACAAAAAAATTATGGACTAAATGATATGCTGCTAGAAGAAAAAAAACAATCTAAATCACATAGTTCGTTTTTGGAGGATTGAGACAGCCTAATCTCACGCAAACGATGTTCTTGATAGGTCAGCTGAACACTGTTATATCAATACAAAAATAATATATTTTGATAACTACACTTGACTATTTGTCTAAAATTAGTTCGCAGAATAAGGTAGCAGAATAAGGTAATGTTACAGAAGAGATGTTAGTAATTTTTAGTGTGACACTACAAGTATATGGGTATCACAAAATCAAAGCCACGAGTAGAAAATCAATTCTATAAATATCATCGGTATAGTAGAAGTTCGTACGCGGGAACTGAGCTTATAAAAACTTGAAGTGTCTCGATTGGAAGCGCGTTTTTGCTGGAAACGAGTTCCGAGTACAATGAATCTCGATTTTTATTTTATTGCGTGTAAATTATATCACTCGTGCCTGCAGCTATGTCTGATATAAATTAGGTCTAGCTTTTTGTAGAGAAGCATTCTGAGATGCTTTTACTTTTGCTCGTAACATTAATGTTTTGGTTCGTTCTTCGGTGTGAAAGTTAAGCCTCTTTAATGGCACAGGTTTGTGAATGAGGTCTAGGGATTATATGTAGAAAATAGTCAGCTTACGGATTTTATTAAAATATGCGTATATGCTTATGTTATACTGAGACATGTGTATAAAAAGGTAACTTGCAATTAGCAAATTTACCAAAATTGATTGATTTTTAACCGACTTCCGAAAGAATTAGTTTTCAATTCAACTGTATGTTTTTTTTGTATGTTAGTTACGCGATTACTTTGCCAATGACCTATGCATTGACTTTAATGGCTTTTTTTTTGTTTGACACATGATACTTCTAGTACCTAAGTTAATCCTATTTAAATTTTATCAATACAGTCGAGTACTGATTAAGTTATTGTCACTAACTGAAAAATGCGTTTGCATTACTAGATGATTTAATGGTATGGCCGATGGTGAAGTATTTTAGGCGAGTGACAATGATCTTGTAAGCAGTATGCATAAAGAAAAAGAATCAAATCAATTATTAAGAAAAGGTACTAAGTTCCATGGTGTTTTGTCATTGGTACCATTATAATTTATAATGGTAATATATTAGGTCCTTACATATGAAATTGGCGTTTTTCGTACTGGCCACTTTAATCACGAATTTCTCCTCTTTGGTAAGGAATTCCAAATTCAAATTTGTACAGCTATAGACTCATGTATTTGTGCTTCGATGATCGTCATTCATTTGTTTTTTTTCTTCTGTTTTTTTCTGTTTGCGTCACTCATTTTACAAAATGGAAAACCTTAAATATCGCATTATTTACGAGTACGAGTTCCGCCGTGGCACTAGTGCTGCGGAAACAACTCGAAGGGTGAATGATGTGTATGGCGGTCGTGTTGCAAAAGAAAACACAGTTCGTTTTTGGTTCCAACGTTTTCGTTCTGGAAATTTCGACCTGCAGAACAAGCCCCGTGGACGGCCTGAGACTCAAGTTGATAATGAAGAGTTGAAGGCTATTGTGGAAGCGGATCCATCGCAAACCACGTCCGAGTTAGCTGCAGGCTGCGATGTTAGTGATAAAACTGTTTTAATTCACTTGAAGCAAATTGGGAAGATTAAAAAGCTTGAAAGGTGGGTACCTCACGAATTGACTGAAACAAACCGGCAAACGCGCGTCGACTGCTGCGTTACATTACTAAACCGGCACAATAATGAAGGTATTTTAAACCGAATCATTACCTGTGATGAAAAATGGGTTCTTTCGATAATCGGAAGCGCTCAGCGCAATGGTTAGATCCTGGCCAGCCAGCCAAATCCTGCCCCAAGCGAAAATTAACCCCAAAAAAGTTACTTGTAAGCGTTTGGTGGACTAGTGCCGGTATTGTTCATTACAGTTTTCTCAAATCTGGCCAGACTATTACGGCTGATGTCTATTGTCAGGAATTGCAAACCATGATGGAAAAGCTAGCGGCTAAACAACCTAGGCTGGTCAATCGCTCCACGCCACTGCTGCTTCACGACAACGCTAGACCACACACTGCGCAACAGACGGCTACTAAATTAGAAGAGCTTCAATTGGAAAGTCTAAGACATCCTCCGTACTCCCCGGACCTTGCTCCAACAGATTACCATTTTTTTCGAAATTTGGATAACTTCTTGCAAGGGAAAAAATTCAACTCCGATGGGGCAGTCCAAATCGCCTTCAAAGATTTTATTGATTCCCGTCCGACTGGTTTTTTTAGTAAAGGGATCAATGAACTACCTATGAGATGGCAAAAGTGCATAGAAAATAATGGTTCATACTTTGATTAATTAAATATATTATATTAAAAAATATTCGACTTTTTGTTCCTCCCATACAAAACGCCAATTTCATATGTTAGGACCTAATATTACATTATGATGGTACTAATTCCAGAAGTTATTTCATCCACCATGCTGACTGAGGTCAGTAACTTTAATTAGCATGGTACCGACTTCCACTTGTTATTTCATAAATTGTTATCAGTGTTGTTTTATTATTAAAAAAAACTTTTAACCAAATATATTTTCCGAAAGCTACCGCATTTGCCATTTTGATATATTGAACAACAATGATTTCTCAGTTGTTATGAGAATTAGAATAATATTGTGTCAGAATCACAGGATTTTATGAATTCCCGATTTGAGCTTCAACGGCACAACATGCATTAGGAAAAGCTATTTTATTTGATTGCAGAGTTGTTGTAAATAAAGACACTAAAAGGGATACCAATGTGACAAACACTCTACTAACTAAATAGAAAGGGCATTAACATTACTATCCATAAACAAACACGATAACGAACGTTCACGATCGTGACCTTAAAGACCATACGGACTATCTCAGGTTAACCAAATGTTTGTTAAGAATACACAGGACTGACTATCAAAACACAGTCAAAAATCAATAATGATTCACCGAAGCGAGCTGATAATAGCTTATGTAATAGTATAGCGTCACGAAGGAGTCGGTTTTCTATGCTGTTTCATAAATATTCACATGCTTCTGTGATATTTCTAAGGTCAAGCATTATGTAATGATCTTCAGGGGTTTAGACTTCATCATTCAAGGCAGATCTAAAAATCTAAATTCAACGACTTAGCAGGTATAACGGTATTTTATTTGTGCCCTGTGGGATGCCAGGTTAGAATATCACCCCCACCTGTGGGTGTCGTAAGAGACGACTTAAGGTAAAATACCGAAAGAGAGGCGCTGCTGCCTTCTGAGGAACAGATATCTTAAACTGCGATCCCCAAGATGCCTGCCAAGCGTGAAGATTATGGCACCCCCCTATAAATATGGGAGGCTGTGTTCAACAGTGTATAATACGGATAATACTGTAGATATATAGATATGCAATAGCAACAGAGTTTGGTAGCAAGTAAACATAGAGGAATTGCACTAGAAAAAATGCTGATAAAACGAAGCCTTAACTATTACTTTCTATTAATTGTTTTAGTGTTACAAGAAGGCATAATTTACCAACTCCATATAAGTTGGCGATGGGTAGAGATGATGATAGTTGAATAAAATTGTGCATAACATAGTAATTGTGCATGTAAAATATGCTCCAGGAGCCATTTCTGGAGGCGTCTTAACAATGTTGCATTAATTGATGTGGTAACTTTCTTACCGACTTTAATCTCTGATGAAACTAGATAGGTACCAACATTATCTCTGTTCTTAAACAGAAGCCTTACGAAGTTTTATTTTTATCTATTGCAGATTATGCAGTCAGATAATGTGGTGATAAGAAATTATAAAATAAACTATCTCAACCTACAACTACTGTATGTGACAGTTACAACTATTCTTCTCAACTTGTTATAACAGATTGTTTTAAAGAATTTATAGAAATGGGGTGCCGGTTTAGGATCTCACCTCCCCTATTTCTTCCCTTGGGTGTCGTAGGAGGCGAGTAAGGGTAAAATACCGAAAGAGTGCAGCAGTGCCTCTTCAGAAACTGCTAACTTATACTGCGATCCTCAAGACGCCTGCCAAGCGTGGGGATTTCGGCAAATCTCCCCTTAATTGCGGAGGCTTTGTTCAACAGTGAACAAATCATTGATACAGTACAGTACCGATAAATTAAAGAAAAAACGGATAACGACAATGTAGAAACATCATTTCAATATATTGAAGATGTTATGGAGAAAGGCCAGATCAAGTATAAGTATCATAACAAAAAACCGTGAATGAAGAATATGAGTCAAAAGAATGCTAAGATCTTAGAAAGATGTGATCAAAAATAACAACACAAATGTCCATATGTTAGTCACGTCTCAATGAATAAACTGCATCCCAATTCGAAAACAACCAAAACAACGAATTTTCAATTATTTTAACAAATCAAATTCGTGTTTTAGACTACCTACTAATTTGTCTAATCCACCGTAATGATTCAAACATAACTTGTTTCCAAACGAATGACCTCTATATTAGTGAGATTAATATTATTTGACATTAAAACGCTGTTAGTAGTTACGTAAACAATGATAATATTGTTGACAATGATTATTGTGAGTACGAAATAATTATGCTGTATATGTGAGGTTGCCAATGTTGTTTTAATTAGTGTTCATCTTCATTCATCTTGATGACTCAAAGTATGTTTGTTTTTGATAATATCACAGAAACTGCTGATTATTTATAAAGCATTTTTAATATAAAAGTAGTAGTAATGTTTGATGAGTTAAATAAATTAGACATTAATTAAGAATCGGAAGCGTTAACCAAACCACTATCACTTATACATGTAATTAAATTAAATGCACCTTAGATTATTATTCATAATAAGTAATAAATATACGAACCAAGGATGAATGAGGAAGGTATAGAGCACAAACACAATCCACTGAAGCGACAGTATCGCTTAAAGAACTGGGCACACTTAAATCACAAATTGGATTTTTTCAATCGATCAATAAAGTCGAGACGCAAACAGGCATGCAGCCGCTTCTATCGATCGAGAGCTACTGCTGACAACTGGTATCGCTAGAGCGTGCGCCTGCGCAAGTACAAACCGGCCGAGTTTAAACAACCTCTACTTTCTTAAGTTCGAATTCAAGTGGAATAATATTTTATTTGTTTGGGTAGTAGTATGTTTATTCACCGTGAATCTAATGTATTTTTAGTAGATACGGTGTGGCAGGTAATAACTTCTGTAGGGCCAAGGGCTCCCTGTCAAAAAAATCAAATAACGAAGGGAATTTATTAGTGCAAATAAATTGTAGAGAAAATTAATGGTCGTATCTTATGATTATTCTCAATGCAATAAGTTATTTAAAAATAGCTTACTTTTTTGTTATTTAAGGTTTCGGTTTATATCAACTTCTTGTTCATTTGTATAGGTATCTACTTTACTTCATATATGGTTTTGAATTTTAATTCTAGGTTAGCCTGAACAACATCTTCGACCACATAATCACGTACCATCAGGTGAGATCGTGGTCCAAGGCTAATCATACCATACCAGGCATAAAAAATGGTATTAAAAATGTAAGTAGCATGTCAAGAACTAACAAATTTCATCTAAATCAGTCCGGTAGTTTTTAAGTTTATTCGTTGCATACAAAAATACAAGTCTTTCCTCTTTATAACATTAGTGTAGCAGTTTAGTTGTAGATTGGACCCATAATTTGCTTTTGTTACATTTTTACGATGAAATCCTGGTAGGCACTAGCACGATAAAAAAAACAATGTTTCTACTATTATTATTATTATTTTAATTATGACGGAATAAGCACAAGGCCCACCTGATGTTAAGCGGTAACCACTGCCTATGACATATGCATTTTATTACAAGTGGCGACCGCACCGCGTGCTACACCCTGAGACATACAGTTGCTGTGTCTCATGTGCCTGTAATTATACTGGCTCTCAAGGATAGCTGCCGGAACACAGCGTTAGGTGCTTGGCGACAGATTTTCTACTTGAGGGTAGTCGCTAGCCAGTCGGGCATTCGCAAAATGCCCTTCCACCATGCGGTGAAGCTCAAGTCCGCGGCGGGACTCGAACCATGGAACAGCTGCGCAGTCCATAGACAATGCCAGGAAGCCATCACTGCTTCAAAAATTTGTCAAAAAGCAGACCGGAGACAGTAAGTGAATTAGGGAGATAGCAAACTCTTTGATATTATCCCGATTTGTCTGGTATGCCCCATGCAAATTATCTCAATAATTAATTTTGGTTAAATTGCACAAATCATTAAGGCATACATTTACGAGTTGCATTATCCATCTGATCTGTACAAGTATTATCATTAATATATCCCCCGTGGGGTGCCGGGTTAGAATAGCACCTCCCCATATCATCCCGTGGGTGTCGTAGGAGGCGACTAAGGGAAAAAATATACTGGTAGGTGGGCAGCAGCACCTTCTAAAGAACTGCCATCTTACACTGCGATCCCCTAGCCGCCTGCCAAGCGTGGGGATTATGGCAAATACCCCTTAATAGGGGAGGCTGTGTTCTGCAGTGGACGAGTCGGCTGTTACAGTATAGCAATGCAAGGAACAATAACCTTACAATTTGATATAAAGTAGCGGATATTTTGGTAAAAAATCATAAGTAACATGTTTTACTGCAAAATCACAAATCCACTTCAGATTTTTTTTACCTGAAAATGGAATCGACTTCAACACTGTGAAATAACGTGTTGAAGTCGTACCATGATAGTTTAAAAGTACTTATTATCACAATATTGTGCTTTTCACTTTTCAGTTATTGGAGTGTAACTCAAAAACATGTCGACCGATTTTGATTAAATTTGGTCCGGTCGAAAAGCATCAGCTTTCAAATAAAAAAAAAAAAAAAAATTGCTTCACCCAGTCAAAAATTTCTGAGGTAAGACATATTTAAAACACATCACAGTCACATTGAGTACTTCCTCCTTTTTTTGGAGTTGGTCAAAAATAGATACAAGGCGATTACGCTATTATAATGATAAATAATATCTAGCGTGTGATGGGTACATCCTCAGACACATAAAAAAAAATTTAGTTGTCTCAGACGACACCATCGTCCACAGTCTAGTAAGATTACAAAACATGGAAATACATTTATTGTTTTTTAAACTGTAATATCTCAGATATGATCTCGATATTGTATACGATAATAGAATAATACGTATGTTTATAGCTATTTTTAATCTTTTGCAATAAGTATTATCGTTTTTTATGAGTGATGAATCTGACTTTTATTTTTATCTATATTTTATAAAGCAATACAAATCTTACGATTGAATGCGAGCTAATTAATTTATCTGGTTGTTGAGAAACTTACACTTCAAAGATCTCAGTTCAAGGCGATCTACTATTGGTGGGAAATAGAGATTCAACTAAACAACATGACACAGGGCTATATTAAAAACATCTACAAATTTTGAAACAAATTAGGAAATAATATTGAATTTAGTAAGCATGTATGTTCCTTTTCGGCGAAAGACATCAAATACAATCTCTATGTTCATCTGTTTCTTGTTACAGAGCAGCAATTACAATGGCCACGGTCTATTGAGAATCATTAAAACACCAGAATACCAAACAGGGCCCCAATTCAAACAACAGTTACGAGTAAAATCGGATGTGTTCCATATACGACGATCTATATCCACAGATCGATTTGGACCAATAACACGGAACAGTGGGCCGGTGTCAACGCACTCCTGCGCATGTGGCAGGACGACTAGCAGCGATTCCAAATTCGAATCACCGACTCGCTTATGTAATGTACTGGCCAGTATGGTCACTATTCGAAATTTAATTTGAATCCGATAAGAGTTTAGTACCTTTTTAAAGACTAGGGTATTTTTTTTTTATGTAGCTGGTGTATTAATTGTTAAACGTAAATGTTACTAATTGTTAAACGTAATTATGTAATTGGATATTACATAATTATTATAGTTTTCAACGAAGACGTGTTGTAAAGCTGTCAAAGGGTACGAGTTAGTTATTTAGTTAGAGAAGGTTAATCGCGAGTGATGATATGAATAAGAAACCTATCTCGGAAGGCAAGGATAAAGTAAAGACATAAAATCCGTATATAATAAAGTCAGCCGAGTCATAGTCGGACACATATGGTTTTTCCTCCGAACATACAATAATAATATAATTGTTTTGTGTGTTTACTCTATAATAATACAATTATATCATATTATTATTTATAACAGAGTTTTTCCTACGAACACAATGATAGTATAGTTGTTTTATGTGTTTACTCTATAATAATATAATTATATAATATTATAAAGGCGAAAGTTCATGAGAGTGTATGTTTGTTACTTCTCAAACGGCTCTCTACGTTCAAACAGCTGGACAAATTTCGTAGAGGTAGATGAGGCGCTGGTTAAATACAGAATACTTTTAATTATCATGATCGCCATCCATCACCATCTTAGTGCAATTATGACTCATTTTTATTACATATAAAATACGCCTACTTCTTTTTCTTGGATCCCCTTAATATCTTTTTGTTAATATTGTATAGAAAATCCGCTATAATACAATAATTCTAAGAAAATGTGAACCGGCTAGCCATAACGCCTCTAAAGATACATAAACATATACATCACTAGCATTTCATATCAAATACCAACAAATTTCACAAGTTTCATTGATAGGTTAGCCTTTGACCACTATCTCACCTGATGGTAAGTGATGATGAGGTCGAAGATGTTGTTCAGGCCAACCTAAAAGTACTGGCTCTCAAGGACAGCTGCCGGAACACACCGTTAGGTGCTTGGCGACAGATTTTCTACTTGAGGGTGGTAGCTAGCCAGGCGGGCATTCGCAAAATGCCCTACCACCATGCTATAACGACTGCCATCCTAAGACGACAACCGGGACCGACGGCTTAACGTGCCCTCCGAAGCACGGAAACGCTCAGTAGTAATGTCACTAGCGGTCACCCATCCAACGCATGACCGCGGGCGACGTTGCTTAACTTTGCTGATCGGCTGAGAACAACTAAGTAAACTTCGCTACGAGCGCTTCAAAATTAACATATTATTTTATTATTAATATATTTATTATTATTTTAATTTATATATTTGCTGGGCACGCTGCCAACTGGTAGTGGGCTAGAGCATTTGGACTGCCTATGAGTCTGCAATGACTTAAAGAGATCTCAATGCTTTTATTGTAGTATACACATAAGTACATAAATTGTTATAAAATCAAAACAAACATTATGTATGTTGGCTTTTCATATTTATTTATTTATTGAGATCAAAACGACACGGGATCAATTACATTTATGTCACAATATGAAAAAAAAGAAATACACTAGAATTGTTTGTCAACATTAATATTGAGTTTTGATAATCATAATTTGTATACTATGACATTTTAAAATGTATAAAGTTCAATGTCAATGAATAGATAAAATCATAGTAGTTTATGCAACTGTCATATAATAGAGGGTATTAAAACATGAGTGTAGTTTTTGACCTGATACCTGTGCAGCTGCCGTCGCTGAGGCGATACTGGTGGGAATGGAATGTTATATTCCAAACCCACTAGTGGCAGCAGGGGAGAAGAAGCGACCGTGGTTTAATCGGCCCTGCAAAGATGTTAGACAAAATAAGCAAACTTTGTATGAGGCTTGGACCACGGCCCGAACTAATCAGGACCCTAACATCTCTGATGCGAAACGCAAATTTAACGCTGCTTCCAGGTTCAGTAAGCGAATGATTGCCAGGGCTAAGTTTGATTTCGTCGGCAGGTTTGGTGAGAGGCTGACTAGCCTTCCCTCTGGAAGCCGTGCTTTCTGGTCTCTTGCCAAAGCTGCTGAGGGAAACTTTTGCCAGTCATCCTTGCCACCACTCCGTAAGCCGGACGGAAACTTGGCCCATAGTGCAAAGGAGAAAGCTGATCTTCTGGGCTGTCTCTTTGCCTCGAACTCGACTTTGGATGACGGGGGCGCCACACCGCCTACCATCCCGCAGTGTGCTAGCTCCATGCCGGAGATAAGCATTACCCAACGGGAGGTCCGGCGGGAACTGCTTTCTCTGGACATCCACAAGTCGAGTGGGCCAGACGGTATACCGGCAGTGGTACTGAAGCGGTGTGCTCCTGAATTGTGTCCAGTATTGACGCGTCTCTTCGCACTTTCCTACACCAAAAAGGAAGTACCGTCTTCGTGGAAGACTGCCCACGTGCACCCAGTGCCCAAAAAGGGCGACAGATCAGACCCGTCGAATTACAGGCCTATCGCCATCACCTCCCTTCTCTCCAAAGTCATGGAGCGTGTGATCAACACGCAGCTTTTGAGATACCTGGAGGATCACGAGTTGTTGAGCGACCGACAATATGGTTTCCGCCACAGTCGCTCAGCTGGTGACCTCCTAGTGTATCTCACGCACCGTTGGTCACTCGCCATCGAGAGTCAAGGTGAGGCATTGGCAGTGAGCCTAGATGTAGCGAAGGCGTTCGATCGGGTCTGGCACAGGGGTCTTCTAACGAAGTTACCATCATACGGTCTTCCCGAGGGATTATGCAAATGGGTTGCCAGCTTTCTGTCCAGCAGATGCATAAGAGCTGTCGTTGACGGTAGCTGCTCTGATAGCATGGACATAAATGCTGGCATTCCGCAAGGCTCTGTGCTGTCCCCAACACTGTTCCTACTGCATATCAATGACATGCTGTCTATTGACGGCATTCATTGCTATGCGGACGACAGTACAGGGGACACCCATTACACGGGCCGTGCAAATATCCCTCGTTCTGAGGTGGAGGAAAGCCGCGAACGGCTGGTGTCTGAAATCGAGAGAACACTAACTTGTGTCTCCGATTGGGGTCGACTAAACCTAGTCCATTTCAACCCCACTAAGACTCAAGCCTGCGCGTTCACCGCTAAGAAAACCCCATGGTCTGTGGCTCCACAATTCCGGAACACTCTCTTAAACTTCAGTCAAAGCATCGGGATCCTTGGCATCGACATTTCCAGCGACGTTTTGTTCCGGAGACACTTGGAGGACAAGGTGAAGCTGGCTTCCAAAAAGCTTGGAGTGCTCAACAGAGCTAGGCAGTACTTCACATCGGGGCAAAGGCTGCAACTTTATAAGTCGCAGGTCCGGCCTCATATGGAGTACTGCTGTCATCTGTGGGCGGGAGCACCTGGATACCAGCTTGGGCCTTTAGACTCGGTTCAGCGACGTGCTATCAGAATTGTTGACGATCCCGAGCTCACAAGCGGTTTAGAACCCCTTAGTCTAAGGAGAGACTTTGCCTCCTTATGTGTGTTCTACCGTTTGTATAACGGAGAGTGTTCTAAGGAATTGTTTGACTTGATGCCCACGGCTACTTTCCACCATCGCAACTCTCGCCATCGACGGGGAGTCCAACCCCACACATTGAAACCAGAAGTGTTTCGTACTGTGCGGGCTCAAAGGAGCTTCCTTCCGCGGACGCTCAGATTGTGGAATGAGCTCCCCGCCGTGGTTTTCCCGATGGACTACAGCATGGGGTTCTTCAAAAAGGGCGTGAAGAGATTTCTTCAGGGTCGGCAACGCGCGAGTGATACCCCTGGTGTTGCAAGCGTCCATAGGCTACGGTAACTGCTTACCATCAGGCGGGCCGTATGCTTGTTTGCCACCTTTGTGGTATAAAAAAAAAAAAATATTTTTTACATTCAATCATATCATAAAAACAGGTACAATAGTTTTCCAGATATTGACAAACATATATATTTATATAAATTTTAATTATTACAAATGTATAAATGTTAAAGCACTTAACTTTAAGATAATGGTTATGTTACCGTTTAGTGAAAAAAACGAATGAAATCAATATATATTTCGAGTTTTACTCCACGAGAACTACCTTGGCATTTATTGGTTCATTTAGTGCCATAATTATGACACAATAGCGTATATTTCTCTCAATTTATTGCATTGTTTTTATTTCAATTTTTATTATCCTATTTGACTTGATTTCGACAGATTTATTGCATTTTTTACACTTATTTAAACCATTTTGTGCACTTTGGGTAAACTATTACGAATATAAATGTTTACAAAAAAAATATTGGGTACATAGAATACTAAATGTGTGCCAACGTTCGCGAATGAGAAGCAAAAACAAAACTCTTAATATAGAGTAAACAAATTCCTGAACTGAAGTGGGTGAGGTTTATTTTTTACCGGATATTTGCGGAAACTGGTAGGATGTTGGTGAATATCGGTCAGAGGGCTAAGTTTGCCCTAAATTATTACGTAGGGCGAGGCCTAGACGAATTCCAGCGTATATAGTATTCTGTTCTGACAAGTATATACAGCATAGACATACGTGCTTAGTATGTGAACTATCACATCTGTGTGTCCTTGAAAAACACAATTATTTCTTAATTTTTTAAAACCTTTGTATTTCCAATAATCCAGTTTGTTTTGGACAAGTTCATGTAACATTCTTTTGCGGATTAATACGTTCTTATTTGGAAAAATTGTATGTTATTATTCTACTTTTAACTATACTGAACGAGCATATAGGTAAGGAATATGTGGATTATGTATGCTTCTTGTAAATATTGGGTTAATACCGAGATTGCCTTGGGGATATCAATCCTAGGTGATATGACTAGGTTTCAGTAAAAATGTTTTTTTTTATATCCGATAGGCTAGCCTATGATCACTGTCTCACCAGATAAAAACGTTAGGTGCTTGGCGACAGATTGTCTACTTGAAGGTGGTAGCTAGCCAGGCGGGTTTTCGCAAAATGCCCTTCCACCATGCATATACTGCCAACTTATGACAACATCCGGTACCGACGGCTTAACATGCCCTTCGGGGCACGGAAGCACTCTGTAGTAATATCACTAGCGTCCAATCCAGCACCAGTCCAAGTCATGACCGCAGCGGATGTTCCTTAACTTAACTAATCGGTTAAGAACGGCTGAGCAAACTTCACTACGAGCGCTTCAAGATTAGAAAAAAACAAATTTTCTGTAAACTCGGACACAGAAGAGTGAAGAACCAATGACAATGACGAGGTTCCGTTTATTGCGTCTATACACTATTTTACATTTATGAATGAATGAATTTTTAGACTGAAATATCTCTACGTATTCACGTAATAAAGCGATTTGGACACCTTCGACATCTTCGCATGGTCAGAACAGATTATGTAATTATAATATTATCATAGGAAACCACACGGTCGAATAAAACTGCCTACCATACTGCATCGTAATTCCAGTACTTTATTCTGCCGGCTGATTCAAAGCGCTTAATAGTCACAATCGGTCTGAAAATCTGGCACCGTAAATAAAGCACGTGAGTCAGTGACGAGGAAGCGACCCAGAAACGGTCGGCGTCGATTTGACGCGGGGACGCCGGCGGTTGTCGCGCCACCTTCGACGCGTCATCACTTTCCGAGATCCGTGGATGCTGGAAACAGTCGAATCGTATTTTGCAGTTCATTCTTTATACACTGTGCCTATTGACTTGCCCGCTTTGGTATTCCTATCACGAGAGATGGGTTGGTTGGTAGGTTTTGAAGCGCTGGTAGCGTAGTTTGCTTATGCATTCTTAACCGATCAGGTAAGTTAAGCAACGTCCGCAATGGTTATGACTTGTCGAAATCAAAGTCAAAATTATTTGTTCAATTTAGGCGTCGACGTCGCTTTTATGAAGGTCAAATACAAATTTTAATATTGAAATATTCTACATTGTACTGCCACTGGATGGGTGACCGCTAGTGACATTACTACTGAGCGCTAGCTCATCTATTAGATTAAAATTTTCAAATTTTAGGTTGCAATCAAATATTTGTTAAAATATAGATAAGGATTTATTACATTAGGAAATTCAGATTTCAGATTGAAATAAAATATTTGTTAAAATTTAGATAGCAGTTATTAGATTAGGATGTTCCAATCTTAAATTGCAATCAAATATTTGTTAAAATTTAGATTAGGATTCTTCAGTAGGCGCAGCTGACCTTCTGGTATATTTCCCGTGGTCGTCTTTCCCGACACCCACGGGAAGATATGCGAGTGCAGTACTCACCCGGCACCCCATGGGAAGCAACACATGTTAGCACCATTTTTAGGGTTCCGTACCCAAAGGGTAAAAACGGGACCCTATTACTGAGAATTCGCTGTCCGTACGTCCGTCCTTCTGTCACCAGGCTGCATCTCAAGAACGGTGATAGCTAGACAGTTGAAATTTTCACAGATGATGTATTTCTATTGCCACTATGACAACAAATACTAAAAATAAAATAAATATTTAAGGGAGGCTCCAATACAACAAACTTAATTTTTTTACCGTTTCTTGTTTGATACTAATAACGGTGACAGGTAGACACTTTAACTTTTCACACAATATTTAGTTACGGAATCCTTCGTGCGCGAGTCCCACTTGAACTTGGCCGGTTTTTTTTAAATATTTCAGCAAAACGTTAACAATGCTTTTGCAAATAGTTGGTTAAAATTGCAATATACGTCGGGAAGTACCTAGAAGGAACTTTTTTATAATCAACCAATAAAAACTACCAGAAATATTATATAGAGAGTTTATATATAGAGTACTAAAACAATTTATCGATTAAACAATACGTGACACCTAAAGACGTCCATCGATAGCCCTAATGTAACGTAATATATCCGCTACAACATATGGAACGCATATTTTAATACTAATATTAATATATAATTCATTGCACTTACCGACTTTTCCATCTGGGGCTGCAGACTTAAAGGATACAGTCCAGATTATTGATATTCCAAGCTGTATTTCCGCGGTATAAGGTTGAAATTCAAAGATAATTTATCAAATTTAAAGTTAAAACCTTAAGTTTGTTTTGGGAACAGACGGTGGCGCGACAGCAAGGCGACAAAGTCATGATTCGTTGCGCTAGGTCAAGACGTTTTGTTTATTTTCGACTATGTTTTGTCGATCATTTTGTATTTGCAATGGCGAGACGAATGGATTGACATTTATCTCAATCTATTAAAAGGATAGATATCGATTTATTTTTATGCAATTTTACGCATAGCTAATTAATCTATGTCTGGGGCCGAACTCCTTGAAAAAACTATTATAGAACACGAACGTCATTACTTCAAGTTTAAAATATTGATACTAAGATTCATACCGTGTCGGTCACGAAACAATAATGTTCATAAAGCGCTATCTCTATCACACAAATTACTGGATTCAATGCATGTAGCCCGCTCTCTCGTTGAAGTTCTAATGTAAGTTTACTATAGTGACATGTGGACTACCACATTTCACTAAAATTGTCAAATTAAGGTTAAAATAAGACTGAATTAAGAGATGGGAGTTGGACTCCTGAACTTGCTGTTTTTTCTGCGGGTTAATATGTGATCGCGCTTCAAGGATGTTGAAACTATGTGTGTTGAATATATTTTATTTATATAGCCTTTTAAACCATATTTTTTATAGCAGATAGGCTAGCCTCTGACCACTATCTCACCTGATGGTAAGTGATGATGTGGTCGAAGATGTTGTTCAGGGTAGACTAGAATTACTGGCTCTCAAGGACAGCTGCCGAAACACACCGTTAGTTGTTTAGCGACAGATTTTCTACTGAGGGTGGTAGGTAGCCAGGCGGGCATTCGAAAAATGCCCTACCACCATGCTGTAACGACTGCCATCGTAAGATAACAACCGAGACCCACGGCCCTCCGAATCACGGAAGCGCTTAATAGTAATGTCACTAGCGGTTACCAACTCCTGACCGCGGCGGACGTTGCTTAACTTAGCTCATCGATTATGAACCGCTAAGCAAAATTCGCTACGAGATCTTCGAACCGTATATTGGTAAGTGATGATATGGACAAAGATGGTGTTAGGTTGAACCCAGCATTGAAATTCTTTTTGAAGGATAGCGGATACGACACACCGTTAGTGCGTGGTGATTTCTCACCTGACAGTGTTTTTTTTCTCTGGACATAATGTCATACCATCACGGTAAATTATCCTGCGAGCAATTTCTGCACTTACCAGAGCAAAAGTTTCCAGTGGGAAGTTGGAAAGCAGCACACAGTTTATGAATAATAATAGCCTTTACCAACCTTACAAAACATTAATATATATGTGAGTAAAGCTCTTAAGTATAAATTAGCCTATTAAATTTAATAACATATAAATTATTTGAAACTGGTATTGAGATTGTGTCGCGTTTCCGCAAAGGCCTCCCAACAGCTGCGTTTTAGTTTCTTTTTACCTATTAATTAAGCAGTTATAAAAAAACCTTCAACAAGTATGTGTTGCCACAATGTCTGTACATAGAATATACACTTCTTAACTCTAACTATGCTCCTCTAAAAAGGAGTTCAACTTGGAAGTAACCAAAATCAGGTAACACCCCCTTAAGGTTGCTCTCTCATAAAATATCAACATTTCCGGGATATTTAAGCTCCTACTGCTTTTCAAATATTAAAGCTAGGATGCATATACCCGCAGACGTATTTATTTCATTTCAATGTAAAAAAGTAACAAGAGATTTTTTGATTTGTTAAATTTAGTTCGATGAATAAAAATATCTTAAAATTTTACATATATTTGCCTCCTACTATGTACCAATTTGACTTATTTACTTACATTGAAATATATATCAATTGTAGTGCTACATTTTCGCCTATACAATTAGACCACCAAATTCCGGCTCAGACCAGCGATTCTTACTACTTACTCCATCTGTAGCGAATAAGAATAAGTTAGTACATTTCCGTCGAGAATGTCCCTCAATACTGGTCTCACTGATCAAGGATCGGACCTCTGGGATATGGCACCCGGTGCGTCTTTAAAGTTTTAAGAAATTTTGTACTATAAAAATATGTACGAATAATAGTGAATTTCGCTTAGCATACGACACTGCTTGTAATAACTTGTTACAAATTACACGGAAGATGCGGGTTCGATCCCGTCCGGAACAAAAAATGCTGTCACCAATAATTTGTAAATATAAACTTTTGTACATACCAATTACTATACTAATAACATCATGTCTGTTTCCTAGGGAAATGTACAAAGACCCCATAATTCCCCTTTCTACGATCTTGGCATACCAACTTATAATTCTCTCGAATACCCTCATCAAGATTTATATTAAAAAATATAGTAAAGGTGGTGATAAGTTTTAAAGCTATGAAATAATTGTAGTGCAAAACAAAATCTTTTGAGCTTGAAGTTCCAAAGAAGGGATTCATATTTTCTGTTATATAAAAAAGCCCTATGCCGTGTCTACTGAGCAATTCAGATACCACGGAAAAACCGAAATGCAAAATCTACTATCGTGTTTTTTTTTTATATTGTTATGTTTACGCCTGCTATGCGGATTACATTACAAAATTACACCAACACCAACGGGAAAATCCCGCACATGACTTAAATTTTTTCCATCGTATTTTTACTACCGTGTTTTTAGAGACCTTATTATTTTTCATGTTGTTGTATGTTTTGTGCCTCAATTGCAATAGGTACACAATGGTACTGAACTGACAGTACAGATAGTCCGGCGGTTACTTCCAACCTTTTTCGAAGCAGACAATCACTTTACTCAGAACCTCAAAATAGCACTTAAATAATAAGCAGGTATAATAACCCGTAATCTTTCGACACCGTCACTGTTTACGATATGACTGCATGTCGTGTCTGTCGAACGTATAATTAATTCATTCAGTGTTTATTTATTTTAATTGCAGCCACGGGTTTCATCGCGCGTGTATCTGTCATGTCATGCCACTCCGTGATACCGTTAATTCGTAGTCTCGTTATTCCGATTCGACGCTTTGTTGGACGATTTTTTGGAATATACATGAAAAATATTTTTCGTGTATCGGGTTGTATTTTTGTGTTTTTGTAGCGGGGAATGGAATGTTATTAAGGGGCATCACTGTAGAGAAAGATGTTATATTTCGTCTCCACTTCTCGCGTTTTTAGTTTGCGCCATGTACCCCATGGCGCCATGTTCGCAAGTCAATGGCAATATTTTATTTTATTAGAAATTTAGAGCGCGCTCTAGTAGAACTAGTAGAAACTATCTTGTCACACACGAATGATATATGAATGAATGAATAAAGCGCCATCTAGCACGCATATATGATACCAACACATTAGTAGGCTCATGAATTGTTTTGTAGCGTGGCACAGTTAATAAATTTACCATACCTACAGTAGAACAAGTTTAATCTTGATGAATACCAGCTTTTTCTTGCATGTTTTTGTGTATGCAAATTTTCAACTTGCCGATTTTGATGAACTAATTGCTTTGATGTAAGGCGTAACCCATTATAAAAAAGATAGTTTATTTATTACAAAAACAAGTATATAGTGTAAAATTTGCGCTGAAAATAATGAATAAGCTTTTGTACCCCATGATCAAAAGACAGATAGCGGGTATACTATTAGGTATTATTATCAAGTAGCTTGGTTTTTAAACAAGATTTTATCTTGTTTAGAAACTAAGTATAAGTCATACGACTTGCTCGTGTCATTACTACAAGTCCTATTAAGGTCACATAAACAAAAAATCACATGGAGAAGGTAGTAAGTACAGTTATTATTTCAATTTGTTAATAATAATTCATACATTTCGTGAATGCTATTGCTTAGATGGGTGGCACAACAAAACTTTTAAGAAAATAATATCTTTATTCAGATTACCCACTTAGGAAGATAGGTATTTTGTTTATAAATTTTACCATTAAATATTATTTGTACCCGTACGTAAATATTACTATTTGTACTACTATTCGTACGTATTACCACAATATTATACATCGATAGTAAAACTGTGGTATAACTTAATGTTGTCTTAGGTTTTCGCGATTGTTACACATAGTAATTAAACAACTTTAAACGGTTTAAATCGCGTATATTTATCATTATTTTGTCCCGACGTTTTAAACACTTTGAAGTAATCGTGGTCACGGGTAACTAAAAAAAATTGATAAATATACGCGATTTAAACCGTTTAAAGTTGTTTAATTACTATGTGGTATAACTGTATTGGTAGTACTAAGATACTATCTTATTCATATATCATCATATACGAGTACGTAGAAAGAAGTAAATATACTTATACTATATACACCGTGTCCCAAAATTCAACGATAAGCCGGCATCGGTGCATGGACCTACTCATGACTACTCGGGAAAAAATAAAAAAAAAAATATAACTCTTATTTTTTTTAATTACAGAGACTTTTATAAAGTTGCGCCAACTTTTAATAAAACTTGCCATGGTAGTGTCCATACTTTTTTTTTTAACCCAGACTATAGAAAGTGCATAGAATGTTAAAATCAATGAAAATTATAAGAAAAAAATTTTTTTTTACTGATTTTTGTAAAATAACTACAGACTTTCTGTAATTTTAAAGGATTGTGGTAGATAGCCGTCCTTCTTAGGTTGCTAATGCACAAAAAATATCAAAAATATGTCAAAAATTGTGGTCATGGTAGTTGAAAATAGCATAATGGGTATCGAATATCGATGAAATTTATAAAAGTCTCTGTAATTAATAAACAAAAACAGTTATATTTTTTTTTTTTTTTTCCGAGGAGTCATGAGTAGGTCCATGCACCGATGCCGGCTTATCGTTGAATTTTGGGACACGGTGTATACTTATTACCTAAAGCCAAGTAAAAAAAGGCAGTGCAATGCATACCTTTTATTTTAGCTGATTTTTACGTGCGCTCCGTAACCACCGGGCAAAACGGAGCACTTATCTGTCATCTGTCTATCCGTCCGTTTTAATGTCAAACAAATCTTGAGCTCGTAAACGGGATATAGGTGACAAAGCGCTCGTAGCGTGGCTGGCTTAGACATTCTTTACAGATCAACTAAGTAATTCAACATCAGCTGCTTCATGACTTGGATGGGTGACCGCTAGTGGCATTACAACTAAGCGCTTCCGTACATCAAATGGCACATAAAACCATTGATCTCGGTTGTTGTCTTAGGATTGCAGTCGTTATAGAAAGGTGGTAAGGCAATGCCTGCACGGCTAGCTTCCACCTTCTGTCACCAAGAACCAAGCAGTGTGTTCCGGCAGCACTCCTTAACCCTAGTGATACTATATCCTAACATACCCTAGATATAATCCTAGTGTTCATATGATGGGTTGCTTTTCTGGGCTATAATTACTACCTATGAAATTATGAATACTTATTTAAATAACTTTTTATGTTTGATAGTTTGTGTGTGTTCCATTATTTGTGGAAAGAAGAGTCTGTGTTTACTGCATGACAGCTTTGTACCGTAAGACCTACTGTTACTGTTACGCTGTGGCCTCAAAATATTTTTTATTCCATCAGCATGTTCATATATATGAAAAGTCTTTCGTTTGTTCTGGTGTCCATCCAGGGTAAGAAATATAATTTTCCTAGATCTACGAAAAAATATGGTAGATACTTAAGATTTACATACATTACGTATTACTTACTATATTCAGCATACTAAACTTTTTGAGTGAATAATAGGAAAAAAAATGGAATCTAGGTAATAAAATTATAAGCAGAATGCATAAAGCATATTGTAAATAAACTTAGAAGTAAATACGTATCAATTTATACCAATAAATAAAAAAAATATAAAAATAAATTTAGCTTTGGATTTGAACCTTGAACCTACAGTTTTCTGGTCCGACCTTAGAAGAAATGAGCTACTCAAACAATGTTTTATCAATGAAAATGACAGACCTATGTAACATTTGTGATTGTGTTTCCTGGATCAAAATGTGGCAACGTAAAAACTAAACAGTTGTCAACGTAGGTTAACTACGAAATCAAGGTAAAAATGTACAAGATTTACATTAAAGAACTGGAAAGTCGTTAGATAACTAAATTATATGTAAATACGTATAAAATTTTCATTAAAAAAAAATAGTAGACAAAAAGTGAATACGACAGATTCGAACTCCGCTCTTCCAGATTCTGGTCTGACCTTTCTAAGATTGCGCCACTTAGACATAGCGGTTGGAGTCGAAAATAAGAGATATTTACAGACTTTTGTGCCATACTGTCAGAAGAATTTGTAAATTTATGTAAAAGTTCATATTATGAAAAATTCAGAATAACGCTCATAATGACTTTAGGTAGCTCAAGTAGTTCCTACGTCTTATAAAATCTTGCATGTTTATTTTATTGTGATAGTGTCACAGTAATATGATGAATTAATTAAAATTAGAAAATTACATTCATGACAGTAAACATAAATGGAGGAAAAAGTACAGATGCCTGCCTTATTATGTCCACGATGCGTTTTTGGCGATTTGTATAAACCTTTTTTGTACCTACAAAGCGTTTATTTGTATGTTTAACCATATTTTTATTTAATCGAGATCGCTGAGAAAAGCGACATAGGTCCAACGCTCAACGCGGCTGGCCGCGGTTTGAACGATAATGATAGCGATATACGTGGATCGCTGGAGAAAATAGTGCGGCATGATATTAACGCTTCTCGGAATGAAAGGGCGTATGCGACATTTTAGAAACAGACTTATTACACATTAACCATGCTTTTTTTGTAAAAAATTAAATAACAAACTTTATTGCACTTAAAAATTCAATATTTTAGAACATAAATCATATCTTAATACAATAAAATCTAGCGGAAAAAGTAGAAAACCTTTATTTTCAGAGGGGTTTTTGTCAATTTTTTGTATCGAGCCAATTATTAGGAAACATGTTTTGAGTGCTATGAGCACACTACCTATATCCTTGAGTATTGTGTATTTAAATTGCAGTACCATGCGGTATCTGGTTTATGAGATTTTCGACATATTGTTAGCATTATTTCTTATATACTGGGCCTTAATGGCGATGTTAAATCTATTTTAATAGTAGGTACAGATGTTCAGTGCTAATAAAATATTATTTTGCTTAAATAACAATGACGATGAAAATCTAAGACTTGCTCCTTTAACTGCAACCAAGCATTCACTTTTACAGCACAGGATGATTCCTTATTGAACGATGATGGATATTTCACCGTCGCCCTAATAGCGTTAGAGGTGTTAAAAAAACTTGAACAAGGAAATGGTTTTGCATCAAGAACACTTAATGTGAAGACTGTTTACGTTCACCAACCAATACATTTTAAATAATGAAAAATTACTATCACGCTTTATTTTTGGGAGTAGAGTTGATTGTTAGACAGTAAATTCCTAACCAAGTTTCCGTGTTATGTTCCATATGGTCATTCTGTATCCTATAAAAAATCTAAAAAAAACAGTATCTAATAAACCTAACGATTTTTTAAATATAAACTTTTTATTTCTAAATATGATTACATACTCTATCGCGTGCTGAGCGAAAATCACATTTATAAATTATAGGAGCACATTTTTGTTGTTCAGGGTGATAATTAATCACGCCTCCTCCGATTTCGTGCTGGATGCCTATTCCACTCGTTCCCGGCGCGAAATCGGAGGAAGCGTGTTCGATTCCAGTCCGGAACAATAAATTGTGTGCTCCAACAATTTGTAAGCTTTTGTACATATCAATAACTATACTAATAACATCATATCTGTTTCCTAGAGAAATGTACAAAGACCCCATAATTCCACTTTCTACGATCTTGGCATACTTATCATTCTCTCGTGCACGCTCATCAAATTTTCCTACACTCCTTCATTAAGGTTCAGGGTTTCCTTGAATTGGCCTTTTTGCATATATTTTCAATCTGGACGGAATACGTTCGCCGCCGGGGTTGCACTGTTTCATTATCACTGGCCTTGTATAATTGCTTTGTTAATCACCATTCCTCCCTCCTTTCTAAAAGTCCTAACAAACTCAGTACCTACTCGTTTATCTGCCTATATTAACACCACTATATCCAGATTCACTTCCGCGTTGCTTTTTAATCACGCTATTCCTCATTCTATCTTTCAAAGTCACACCAACACCTTAAAGATGTCATCTCAACTGCATTGTTTTAAATCCTTCTTCTACTATACCCAACTTTCTCTGCTGTAGATCAATGTCAGCAGTGTACTCTACTATCTACCACCAGACGAGACTTTAACACGACATTATTGGTCATATTTTAATCTTCTTTCAACATCTCTCACATGTTTTACATTCCTAATACATTCAGATCCCAGATATATCCTCTTTACTCATACTCTTTACTACATGAATTGCTATACTGGTCTTTAATTTTAAGTCTTTGATTTCGTTTTACTTAATCTTGCTTTTGTATTTTTTTTAATTGATAGTCTATATTTTGACTGACCCTACTGACTTTTTTGACTTTCACATACTGCCAGCATGTGAGATATAATTATGTTTACATGTGTATAACGTGATGTTGTGGTCTAAGACACGTTAGACCTATAATAGCTCTCAAAGACAGCCGTCCTTGATGCTGAGGCTATTTAAACTAGAACTCCATGTGACAAGCACTCATTATCCGCTCGTGATGCACCGAGCGGTAAGTAACTTTACCTTTTATATCCTTATTCAAACTACGTTAGGTTTTTAATTCAACGATCCAGAAACATCGCAAAATTCTTCAAGTATAAATAACACTCATGTGATACGTAATGGTTTTTTATCTGACAACTTGATTTCCGATACGTTTTCAATTAAATTCTGACAATGTTTTAATTTAATAGCTCCAAAATTAGTGATATAAATTAACAAAGTAAAATTGATATGTTGAAGATGACGGCTTGCGTGAAATATTGCCGTAAGCATATTTAATTTATATTACTAAGAAAGGTAAAAAATGTTTATATAAGACCATATAACCCTTTGACCATATCACTCGTTAAGTACCCACGTTTCGTCCGTCTTCGTATGTTTTGATCCCATGGCACGTGAGGAGAGTTTTTGGGACCATCCCAAACTGCGACTGTCTACCTTTGTCAGGAAAACCCCATAATTACTTGATGGTGGTAAGTGGATGACGAGACGAACGTCCGAAAAATGCTCTGCCACCATGCTGTGAAGCTCAAGTTCATGGTTCTTCTCATAATGATGACAAACAAGACAAATGCAGGATGGATGACAAGACGGACAGCGTGCAAGCATGTTGGCAGCATTGCCCCGTTGAATTGCAATGCTAATTTATTGTTTATTCATATCGATTTTCTTTTAACTATGTTATTGATTTTCTTTTTATTATATTACACGTTAATGAACTTGTTAATTTATTTAAGTGAATATTTATTAGAAGCAATAAAGAACAAAAAAATATTTGCATGTCAGATTGATGAAGTATGCTAGGACAATCTTATTAGTAACTAAGACCTTTATTGTACCATATTTCTTGCAAATAAATTATCATTATCTTTAAATCATGTAGCTAAATGACAGTTCGTCACATGAGCATTTCATTTTCACAGCTGACAACAAGACAGTAACGTGGCTTACAATACTGTAGTATTGTCACGTTCTCATCTTGAGACCGGTTGTTCGCCACCTCTGACCTACGGATTTGAGCTGTGAATTTCATTATGGTAATAATACGTTATTTTATTGCGTGTTCTCTCACGAAGTCGAGCCTTCACCTACATGTTTTCTGATGTGTTTTTCCTTCAATGTATGTTTAATGTTTGTCGGAGATAGTTTTATCGTGAAGTTAGCTGAAATTGAGAACATGCCTATTCGTATTTTAACTTAGGAGAAAAAATTAAGTACAGAATAAAATAAGTAGTTGAAATGAACACAGCAACAACACTTTTGTTTACTTTATAAACGTTTTATCGTAGTCATGATTATTATATTATATAATTATATCCCGCTAGTGAGAAATGACTTTAACATAATTTGATCACTTGGTTTTTAACATTTTACATAATTTATACTTCTTAATTAAATTTCATTGTCACTCCTGTATACACTCCCGAGAGGGTAGGGTAGGTGAGTTAAGAATACATTTTGCTTTTTTCGCCAAATACTTTTTTTCTAGGCTTTTGTATTACATCTTAATTTTGATGCTAAATTATAGACATAGTTACATGCAATGTTATACACCTAGAAGAACATATAAACATCGCAAAAGCTAGTCATGTGGTGAGTGTGTATCATATATAAAACGCTGATAATATTATAAGAATATTTTATCGATCTTCATCAATCAAGTTTTTGCTTTGATCTTAACCCACAGAATAGTGTTAATATGGCCGTAATTCTGTTGTGCACCACAAACTAAAATGAAATAAAATACATTCTTATTCTGTTGATGTTAAAATATAATTTAGTAAGAATGACAATCGTAAAACAAAGTTCATTCCTTGCTATGTAACAAAACTTTAAACTATCTTAGATATAGCATTGGAAAATAAGTTACATTCTAATACCTCATCAACATTCAGTAACCTCGAAGTTCGCCAGTAAAACAGATGAATATTGCTCGGTGTTGCACTCAAACAGCAGCAGAATTACACAAACTTACAAAACAAATCACAATAAAGCTCAGTGGTTAAAATGCCAATGTCGAAACCATCAACAAACTCCCAGATTCTTCGTGTATTAACTAACCTCAGAACACAAAAGCAATCACTGTGTAGACCACAAACTGTTCTATTCAATCCGAATTTAAAGTACCATAGCTGTTGTATTTCAACGTAGAAAGCTGGTGTATAATTTACGTTCATTAATTTCTAAGCTTAAATTACACCGACTAAGAGTCTGTATATATACGGATATACTCACTTACTTATTATTATAAAGAAACTAGCGGCCCGCTCCGGCTTAAACGCACGGTATAAAATATAATATATAGCCTATGTCATTCACTGAAAAAAATGATAAAAATCGATCCAGTAGTTTTGATTTATTTAATTATTAAGAAGATAAGAAATCTCATTCATTATTTTGATAAATCTCGTAGGGTTCAACCTGCGTTTGCAATGTAAGCGGAAAAAAAATAATTATTTACGACATCACATTAGAAACCTCAAAAAATAACAGTATTTCTCCACCATTTATTGGATGTTATTATGCATATAAACCTTCCTCTTGAATCACTCTATCTATTAAAAAGAACCGCATCAAAATCCGATGCGTAGTTTAAAAGATTTAAGCATACATAGGGATATAGGGACAGAGAAAGCGACTTTGTTTTATACTATGTAGTGACTATCACTACATATATGATGATAGTGATAGTGAAGTGATGATAATAAAGAGCAATAGATTTAGATCAAATTTGATAGCCAAGTGGAAAAGTCTACGGAACGCCCCGAAACGGGTCCTTGCTTCAGATCCCGCCGCGGAGTTGACGTTCACCGTTGATGATAGGGCATTTTGGAAATGCTGGCCTAGTCGCCATCCTCAAGCATAGTGTGTTCTGGCAGGGCGGTAGCCATTGAAGGACAGTAAGCCTGTTTATCAATCTCGTCCACATCATATCTTATTTTATTTATTTATTTTATTTATTTATTTGCTTGGAAGACCAACAGCCATCATGTCAAATAGAAACATGTATACAAAGCAATGGGCCAATTATAGGTCCTCACGAATATAAACAATTTATACAAAGCAATAACAACAGTGTGAACTATACTTAACTAACTTTACAAATATCACACAATTATCCGAAAAAATCCCTGGCCAACAACTGTCTAGCCGATCCGATGCTCGTACAGAATAGATCTATATCTATATCTAGACGTTTACTGAGTACATTGAAATTATTGGACGCCCTTAACAAGTATGAATTTTTCCTATAATTAGTATCAGATACCGGAACATTTATCAATGGGTTAAACCTTATGAGTTTAGTCGGGGTATTAAATCGAACTTTACCCAAAAGTTCGGGGCAATCAACTGTACCTGCTACTATTTTTATAAGGTATGTAAGATCAGCAATTTCCCTTCTTACAGAAAGAGGAAGCAGATGAAATCTTCTACAGAGACTTAAGTAATCTTCTGACGAGTACCAAACTTTTGTACGATAGCATAAATATTTAATGAACTTGATTTGTATTCGCTCAATTCGTTCGACGTACTTATGATACTGTGGATTCCATACCTGGGATGCGTATTCTAAAATACTACGTACAAAAGTGCAGTAAAGAATTTTGTAGGTTTTTACATTATTGAAAGAAGCACAACTTCTCATCACAAATCCTAGTGATTTTGACGCTCTAGATGTTCTCAATGTGTTCATCAAATAAAAGTTTGGAGTCGTGAACAACTCCTAGATCACGAATGGTTGAGCTCTTACTAAGAGTTTGATTTCTTAATCTATATGTAGAGGAAAAGAAATGTTTTTTACGAGTGTATGTCACAGAAGAACATTTGGAAGGATTTAAATCAAGTTTATTTTGTAGACAATATAAATCTAGACGATTTAGGTCAGTTTGAAGCTTTATAATGTCTTCATGTGAATTAATTTTCATAAAAATTTTCATGTCATCTGCAAAGCAAAGTAAATTAGAATAAGATATGCAAGTAGAAATGTCGTTAATAAATAAATTAAAAAGCAAAGGTCCCGTCAACGATCCTTGGGGAATGCCACTTGGAATGGTAACCCAACTCGAAATATAATTGCTTACTACTACTGCTTGCGTTCTTCTTTCCAAATAGGATGAAAACCACCGGTATAAGTTACCTCTTATGCCCGCGGTACTGAGCTTATGCAACAATGTCACGTGGTCTATTCTGTCGAATGCCTTGCTGTAGTCAGTATAGACTACGTCTACCTGACTACCACCTTCCATAGCTTCAGTAATATAGTCGTTTAAAATAACTAAGTTAGACACCGTAGAACGACCTCGGACGAAGCCGTGCTGTGTGTTTTGGAAAGTATTCTTAAGAGCTGCATATACCTGATCGTAGACCACCCTTTCGAAGACTTTGGCTAAAATGCACAGCTTTGATATTGGTCTATAATTCTCGACATCAGTCCTGGATCCTTTCTTATGTACAGGAGTAATAAAAGCAGATTTCCAAATTTGAGGAAATTTGCATTCAGATATAGATTTATTAAAAAGTAGCGTTAATGGGACTGCGATGCTTTCCGCACACTTAACAAGAAAATAAGAGCTAATTTTATCAGGTCCAGCCGATTTAGATGGATCAAGTTTAAGTAGTAGTTCCAACACCAGTTTTGTATTAATATCTACTCGCGATATATCCGCCAGTTGGGAAGTACTTGAAGGTGACTCCCTTATACTCGACAAGGAGCCACTTGTATTATGTAAGAGAAAGTTTGATTTAAAATAGTCCGAAAAAATGTTGCATATATCCGTACCTGTAGTAGCTATGTTATTTTTATACTTAAGTGACGTGGAAATGCCCTTTGATTTTGACTTTGACTTTATATATGACCAGAAGTGTTGAGGCTTTTTTTCGATTAGGTTTTCTATGCTTATTATATACTTGGAGTAGCATTCTTTTTCAATTGATTTAATTCTGTCTCGAAGTAATATGTAAGTTTGACGATTAGACTTATTCTTATATATTCTGTATTTTTTTAAATATTTATATTTTTCTTTTAGTGCCTTTTTAAGTGCTGGCGTATACCATTTTGGATAAAAATCATTTCTTACAGTCTGAGTTGGAATGAATTTACTTTTTAGGTCGTCTAACGTCCTGTAGAGAAAATCAACAGCATCCTCTATTTTTCGAATGGACAACTCATTTATCCAGTTGATCTCGGAGATTTTTGTATTTAACGACTCATAATCCCCTTTGTAGTACAGATATTTAACATACGATTGAGGCTTTAGAAATGGCAATTTGATGAAGTGAGCAGTTATTAATAAAGATTTATGAAAGGGATCCAATGGTACCAGAGGATCGTCACATTCTACAACAAGTACGTCTTCGTTGGAGAGGACCAAGTCCAAAATTTTACCGAATTTATTAACTATTCCATTATACTGGTGCAACCCGTGAAGATAAAGGTCATCAATTAAGTATTGCGCGTCACTACTTACGACATTGGTAGGCAAAAGTGCTAATGAATTATCTGTATTTGCGATCCAAGTAATAGAACTTAAGTTAAAATCGCCAATTATTAGATATTTGTCATTAGGATATGTTAGAATAATATCATTTAATTTAGTCAAATAATTATGTAGTTGTTGGGAAAACGAGAAACCTAAGTTCTGTTCGCACAGATATATAGCACATAAATGTACTTTCGTTGTTATGCGGTTGTGAGTCAGCGAGATTGTGAGCCATAAGTCCTCAGCTGAAGATTGAAACTGCGTTAGTGCTATTACATTAATATCTCTCCTTAAAGCTATGGCGATTCCACCTCCCTTCGTCTGAGAAGTGGTTCTCATGCATCTATCTCTTCTAAAAACTATATAACGGCTGTCGAAGAGTTCAGAACTCGCTAAGCTGTCAACAAGCCATGTCTCAGTTAAAACAATTACGTCAAACGAGTTAAGGCAGAGATTTCGGTAAAATTCCGATGTTTTTGTACGTAAGCCCCGAACATTTTGGTAATAGATACTTAAGCTACTTGAACCCGAATCATCCATTGTTACAAATTGTTTTTAGATACAAACTAATAACAGTATATAATAGGCAGAGCTGACGTATGATGGCTGGCTGATTACTGGTATATATTAATGAAGAAAAATTTGTGTAAAGTATACTGCTATCTTGTATTGAATAGAAGATTAAAACTTTACGTAAACGAACCTCGTCAACACATAAAAATAAAATTTGAAAGCCACAACACAGCAAGACTGTATAACTGAGAGAATGTGTAGATTTGTTATAATATAAAATACGACTAAAAAGGGTGGTATTTAATTGAGAACACGCAAGTTTGCAGCGAATTTGCAAATGGTAGGAAACTACAGTAAGCGAACATACTCGTATATTGTTAACCTTTACAAAGTAAAGGAGGTAGGTCGGATTATCACTACAGTTATTGGTACGACTATTTGTATAACATGTGTTTACCTGTTTGAGGCAAAACCGGATCGGCCAGGCAGCGAACAAAAGCGGGATTACCAGCTGATAACACATCGACAACAATAACAATATCACTCTTATGCAATTTGTACGAGTTGCGGTGCAACTATAAAGACATATATAAATATCGTACACATAACTCGTAATATAGAATAAAAAATAGAAACATTTTAAGTAATTCTGTTTAAATCCTCTTCCTTGGTAATGACGTGTATTGGGGAAGTGTCATTTTTTCGAACATGAATTTTTGCGAACTTAACCCATACGTAGCTGATACCTCTTTGCTTGGCTAAGGCTTTTGTTCTTGTTAAGAGATTTTTGGTTTCTGCGTTAAGGTGATCATTAATAAAGACTCGTTGTTGCGAGCCCTGAAAGCCAATGTCAGCCGCCGATAATGTTTTGTGAGCTCTGGCAGCAGCTACAAGATCTTCTTTCATGTACCGATTCGTAAATCTCACAATTATAGCTTTTTCTTTGGAGTTATGAATGGGAACTCTGTACAAGTAATCAATTTGCTCTTTAGGAAAGGGAAAGTTAACCTTCTTGCTGATGGTCTCAATTATGGTGAATAGATTTTCGTCCTTCTTATATGGCACACCCTTCACCTCCACGTTGTTCAGACGGGACCTCTGCTCAGCCGCTGCTGACTGCGTCTTAAGATGCACTAGGTCGGTTTTCATGGAGTTCAGCCTAGTATCCCATCGTTCAACATCCGAGACTCTGGTCTCCAAGTCAGAAAATTGTTTTGAGAGCTCCAACATTTTGCTATTTGTAAAATCAATGGATGCCTTGAGGTCAGAGACTTCTTCCTTGATAGATTTCACGTCAGCAAGCAAGGCAGGCAGACCATTGAGCTGAGACTTCAAAAACTGAATTTCCTTAAGGAGGACTTCAAGTGTCACAAGAGGCGCCGACTCAGAACCCTGAATTGGCGATGGAGTAGGTGACAGCCCTCTACACGATGCACATTTCCAGGCAGCGCGCCTATCTACCCCCAACTTTCTCCATCCCACTTCGGTAATCTGAGCACAGCCGTAATCAAACTGCTTCCTGCAAGATCCACACTGCACTCCATCATTGAAATTATTCCCGCACGTGTCACACTTCATTGCAAAATTTTTATTTTTGAAATATCGAACCAGAATCTAAACTAATACGGACTATAAATAAATAATATAGAATATACAAGCTAGTACGTGTGCCCCTCGTGAGCGTTCACACCGGACTGAACTTGCCTACAAGTAACATACAGTCAATGGCGAGCCTACCAGTTGGATAATAAGTTGACATATTGCAGGGCTCTCATAATCTCTAATAAACAATACGTTTTAATATTGTTATGTTTTCAATAACGTCTGCTCGGCATATTACAGTACAAAATTACAAATTATGTAATACAGTTATGAGTCTTTGTCATGTTAGCTCAAGCGGTCAGAGCCTACCTCGGGTGGAAGGACGCGGGTTCGAACCCCGCACATGACTAAATTTTTTTCTCTAGTAAATTTGTAAACAATACGTGTCTAAAACCGTATGACTATGGCTGTCCAATGCAATGTAACATCCATGTTGAATATAAGACATTTAAAGTTGGGCAAGTATAGCAAAAGAAAGATCGCAATAGAAAAACTTGAGATTAAAGCTTCGAAAAGTATTTGTGAAGTGACTTTGAGAGAAAGGAATGTGCAGTCAAGATCCATTGTTAGACACTGTCCTTTAGAGCCAGTACTTCTAGGTTAGCCTGAACAACATCTTCGACCACATCATCACTTACCATCAGGTGAGATAGTGGTCAAAGGCTAACCACTCTAGCATAAAAATACAAGGCAAGCATAAATAGACAATATTGGTGTCTTCAAATCGAGAGTAAATGATTTCTCCTAGATAAGCGTGCTCCATCTTAGACCACATCAATGCTTAACATCAGGCAGGGTATGGTCAAACGCGAACCTATTTTGAAATATAAAAAATAAAACATTTGAAAGGAGAAGGAGTGTATAAAAATACTATTATGAGAGTGAAGTAAGCAAGGTAAATATATCAAGATCATCGCTAGTTTAAATCCGTGTCTCCGTCTACCCCACCGGGAAACAGGCGTGATGCTATGTATGTATAGGACGTATTTCTATTCGGTGAGGGGGCAGTTCTGCACATATATCCCACTTGGAGCGTATTGTGCATTATTTCCGCCAAACTTTTAACCTTATTATTCTTACCACCTAACCTTATCCATCTCTACTTATTTTGTACTTCCAATGTATTGGATTCGCTGACACATTAAGTACAATTGTTCTGTAGGTGGTCCTTAGTCTATACGGAGTCAATTCTGTTTTCCAGAAAGAGGTCCTATGATGCAAGACGATATTTCACCTCATTTCTTCTGTGGCCTTGCATTGCAGTAGCACATGCTCCACACAATCTCATTTTGTAGCTTACAACCTGTACAGAGTTGACAGTTTAATAGCTCTAATCGTGAGCAGGTATTGAATTGTCCAATGATGAGGCCAACTTTATGACGTAGGTCTTGTTTTGGTAGTTTTAGGAACTTAGTTCAGATTTTCTGGCTTCTACATATATTGCCTGACTGCCGTCCGTTTTCACATTCCGAAGGGCTTGCCATTGATGTGACTTGGTGCCATTACATGTCATCGTATATCTGATTTCTGACTTTAACAATGATATTTGTTTTGTTTTTGATTATAAAGGATTTCAGGTTCATATATTCATCACCCTTGAACCCTGTTTACATTCGTAGAGAACTGGGTGTACTATATTTCCCTAAATCAATCTCCGGGCATTGCTCTTGGCCGTCCGGTTATTGCTCTATTAGGTTTTTATAAAGAAATGCCTCGATAGGCCTCAGAAGATGAAGATACTAACGCTGTACTAGCTGAAGTTCTAGTAAAAAAAGCTGATAGAAAAAGTGTTAACATTTATTTATAGTAAAGACAAGCATATTGTTTTGGCGATAAATCCCAAGACATAACATATCAAAATATAGAGCCAATTATTTCAAAACAAAAATAAAATTAACACAATAACATTCACCCACTTACAGTACAATAAATTCATGTAAATTAAAAGTAAAACCAACGTTCAGGGTTACGTTTACACGTTAAAAACGGCATAACAATATATCGTTTCGCACATAAACGTTAAGCGAGAGTAAATTAAAAAAGGAAATAAAAAGGGTAAAAGATGGCGGTCGACACGGCGGCGCGACGACGGCTGCGGCTCCGGCGCTTGCGCATGTCTTGGTGTACTTTTTGCGCCTCTACAAGAATACTGCGTGCGGTAAAGTGCACAAAAAGAGAGAGACCAAGGTAAGGGATAGGGCTTGTAAATACTAATTACCTGTATAGACGTACCTTTCTTTAAAAGGTCTGTCTCTATTTTTAAACTTCACTGCGATTAAAATCAGCTCACTTGGAATGTTTTATATATGATATGAATAAAATAATTGATATTCTATATTATGCCTGCTCCGTAAACACGATTCTATACCTAAATATCTCTCAATATAAAACATCATAAATACAGGTCTAAAATTTCGCTTAGTCAAGTTTTGTCTCTAAGTAATATATAAAATGGTATGAAGTCAAATTTATTTCTAATTATATTAGATATGATTTTTTTAGAAACGGCTGTTAAACCCAGCTACCGAAACACACCATAAGGAGCTTGGTCCCAGATATTCTAAAAAAATGTATTAACTGTGAGGCAATTAGCAACTTAGCAAAATGCAGGACCACCATATGGTGTAGCTCAATCCCACGGCAGGATTTGAACTATAGTCCCTGGTCCATATTCCCTGAGTGGCAGTCCATAGTCTATTCACCAGGTCATCATTGAATCATAACCTCATCAGAGCGACTTTGCAAAATAGATGCGGAAGTAGATTTACATGCAACAGGTGTACGAATTTTAACGCTCGATCTTAATACTTCTTTAGAGGATAATTAGTGGCTCCCAAGCAAAATATAATACCGAATTTCACGCGAGCGCAGTGAGCAGTCGCGTGGAAAAGCTAGTGTATGTCTGTTGTATACATATATATTTAATATTCTAACACAAAGATTGAGTTAATTCACGCTTGTGAGTTCATGATCATTCGTCTAATATAATCGGGCCCTTTCGAAACCAACTAATCATGATCATTGCTTTGCCTCATTCCCATACTCACCTCGGGTACAGAATATTTCATAGTGTCTATGGTTAATGTGTTATTAGTGGCATATAAAAACAGTAGCTCATTTGACAACAGCCAGTTTACAACTTTGATTAAAGACTTCAGCCCTCAGTTCTGTAACGCAGAACTTCTATTATTAATTATAAAGCATGTTTCGTTAAAGGATAGTTGTCAAATCGACAACTATCCTTTAACAAACAATCGTATGTTTTTATTTATTTTGAACACGGATAACTTTTACATTATCTAATCTATGGCTCGTATTAATAATTGCTTCTTAAGAATAAAATATTTTGTATTTATAGCTGATAGGTTAGCCTTAGACAACAATCTCCCCTGATGGTAAGTGATGATGTGGTCGAAGATGTTGTTAGAGCTATCCTAGAATTACTGCCTCTGAAGGACAGCTGCTAGAACACACCGTTACGTGCTCGGTGACAGATTTTCTACTTGAAAGTGGTAGCTAGCCAGGTAATCGTAAAGTGCCCTACCACCATGCTGTAACTACTACAATCCTAAGACAACAACAGGGACCGATGGCTTAATGTGCGGTCACCCATCCAAGTCATGACCGCGGCGAACGTTGCTTAACTTCAGCTAAGTTCGGTTAAGAACGGCTAAGCAAGCTACGCTACGAGCGCCTCAAAATCGATCTCAAGATACAGTTTTTGACAGATGTTCCATACATTAATCGTCAAGACTGCATCTACATGCCTAAGTGTTTACTTTTTAGTAAGCAGAGTAATGCCCCGTGGGGTGCCGGCTTAGAATGTCACCCCCCCTTTGCTAATGTGGGTGTCGTAAGAGGCGACTAAAGGTTAGTACCGGAAGGTACTAACCTTTAGTCCTTTAGGCATCAGCGCCTACTGAGGAACTGATATCTTAAACTGCGATTCCCAAGACGCCTGCCAAGCGTGGGGATTATGGCAAACCCCTCTTTAATGGAGGAGGCTGTGTTCAGCAGTGGACAATCCGGCTGATACAGTAAGCAGCGTAAATCTCCAAGTTGTCCCATTTCAATTTCATCAACATCGAACGAGTAATTTATTAATTACACTCAATTCATTTTAAAATTAATTTGCCAATACGCCTTTACATGGTTGACTTATTAGTAGTGGCCCATGATGTGCAGTATTGTAGACAAGGGACAATCAATCTTGTAAATATTAGGTCCTTACATATGAAATTGGCGTTTTGTATGGGAGGAACAAAAAGTCGAATATTTTTTAATGTAATATATTTAATTAATCAAAGTATGAACCATTATTTTCTATGCACTTTTGCCATCTCATAGGTAGTACATTGATCCCTTTACTAAAAAAACCAGTCGGACGGGAATCAATAAAATCTTTGAAGGCGATTTGGACTGCCCCATCGGAGTTGAATTTTTTCCCTTGCAAGAAGTTATCCAAATTTCGAAAAAAATGGTAATCTGTTGGAGCAAGGTCCGGGGAGTACGGAGGATGTCTTAGACTTTCCAATTGAAGCTCTTCTAATTTAGTAGCCGTCTGTAGCGCAGTGTGTGGTCTAGCGTTGTCGTGAAGCAGCAGTGGCGTGGAGCGATTGACCAGCCTAGGTTGTTTAGCCGCTAGCTTTTCCATCATGGTTTGCAATTCCTGACAATAGACATCAGCCGTAATAGTCTGGCCAGATTTGAAAAAACTGTAATGAACAATACCGGCACTAGTCCACCAAACGCTTACAAGTAACTTTTTTGGGGTTAATTTTCGCTTGGGGCAGGATTTGGCTGGCTGGCCAGGATCTAACCATTGCGCTGAGCGCTTCCGATTATCGTAAAGAACCCATTTTTCATCACAGGTAATGATTCGGTTTAAAATACCTTCATTATTGTGCCGGTTTAGTAATGTAACGCAGCAGTCGACGCGCGTTTGCCGGTTTGTTTCAGTCAATTCGTGAGGTACCCACCTTTCAAGCTTTTTAATCTTCCCAATTTGCTTCAAGTGAATTAAAACAGTTTTATCACTAACATCGCAGCCTGCAGCTAACTCGGACGTGGTTTGCGATGGATCCGCTTCCACAATAGCCTTCAACTCTTCATTATCAACTTGAGTCTCAGGCCGTCCACGGGGCTTGTTCTGCAGGTCGAAATTTCCAGAACGAAAACGTTGGAACCAAAAACGAACTGTGTTTTCTTTTGCAACACGACCGCCATACACATCATTCACCCTTCGAGTTGTTTCCGCAGCACTAGTGCCACGGCGGAACTCGTACTCGTAAATAATGCGATATTTAAGGTTTTCCATTTTGTAAAATGAGTGACGCAAACAGAAAAAAACAGAAGAAAAAAAACAAATGAATGACGATCATCGAAGCACAAATACATGAGTCTATAGCTGTACAAATTTGAATCTGGAATTCCTTACCAAAGAGGAGAAATTCGTGATTAAAGTGGCCAGTACGAAAAACGCCAATTTCATATGTAAGGACCTAATATATATTTTACTTTATATATATATCATTTTAATTATGTTTTTTATAAATATATTTTAAATATTTTTTATATAAATATATATATTTTAATATTTCTTAATTTGTGTACGCTGCCATCTGGTAGTGGGCTAGAGCATTTGGACTGCCTATGAGTCTGCAATGACTTATAGGGATCTAAATACTTTTATTGTGTAGCTGTAGTGTTGTATATAGTTCATAGTATTTTGTTAATAAAGGTTCAGAGAGAAGGCAATATGTCTTAAAAAAACTTTTATTTAGTGCTACGAGTATATGTACATATATTCATCACTAAAAAGAGTGAAAATATGATAAAATAAAAATGGAAACTACTTTTCACGCTGAAAATTATGAAATAAAACACTAATTTGTGTTGGGTCATGAAAATGTGTGCCCGAGAGTTTTGAATCAGCATGGTACCGACTTCCACAAATTAATCCCTATTTTTCAGTAATGTTTTATTTATTTTCATACAAAATAATAATTAGGCAAATACCTAAGTTTATATCACGTGTTTCTTGGGTCAACCTGTGTCTACGTGATTCGAAATAATTAATTTCATCACTTTTTTATTTTTTTATTTTTTACCATATAATTAATAGTTAACAGCGTTAATATGCAGAAATCTATATATAACAATTAAAAAATAAGTAAATATTTAGTTATTATTCCGCTCAATATCCTAGAACGACATACTGATGTGATGTCAGGAACACCAGGCAATACAACCGAAACGATTCTCCACGCACTCTCTTCTGCACAAAGTATCTTCAATTATTGATTTATGGACGGTGCGTTCAACGATTTTTGACGGGTTTCACTTCTACCTGAAGCACCTGCAACTCTTCAAGTGTAAAAGTCATCCCGGCTGGGGTATGGGGAGTTATTAACATTACGACGGTGTACCTTAAGTATGCAATTTGGCAGATTTTTATTTTTATGAATATTCATTCTGACGACAGTACTATAATATGGTACAATCGAGATCGACATAATAATATATATAGCTATCGTGTGTTTTTTATAATAGGCTAGAGCATTTGGACTCCCTATGAGTCCAAATGCTTTTATTGTAGTGTTGTATATAGTTTGTAGTATATAGCAATAGCTGTAGTGTTGTATATAGTTTGTAGTATTTGGTTAATTTTTATAATTATAATGAAGCACGCAGACGTAGCCAGCCTTTGAACTAGTTTATTCTATGCCTGGGTGATACTTTTTATAATTGTTAAGATAGATACTCGAAGGATAATACTTAGTTACTGCATAACCAGTGTTCAAAGTAATTCTCGCATTTATTATAAGTACACCCTTATAGTTCCTTTGCCTTAAGAATATATCTAGGTTGTTCCATATCCTCCTGCCTGATGTCATAAAAGGCGACTAAGGGAAAGAATGTACCAAATGAGCAGTATGCAAGTCGACACGAGTAAGGTATTGCTGCGCATCGAAAAACACTGCTACTTATTCAACTATCAATCTTGTAATAAGTGCTAAATGCACAGTTTGTACTACCAATGAGAGGATGGCCAGAAACATACAAGATAAAAATGTCTTTAATGCGTTCTTGTGTTGTTAGAGAAAAAATTGTATCGTTCGACCCCACATACATGAGAGGAGGATACCACTGATACCACTGGGGTGAGACGGTGAATGCTAACGCGATCTTCCATCCATCCCCATCCATCTTACCCTTCGTCAGGGGAGGACTGCTCATCGCTGTATTTTTCGTGGGACCTATACCGGGCAACGAGCAGTGAAGAGTCCCACAGAGCTGCACGACGGGCGGCCCCTCGGAGCTCCGCGGTTACGTTTTCCCAAAGATAAGAAAAAGGAAAATTCAGGATGAGGTCATTCGTGTCTACTTATAAGTAGCTATAGGTATGATTAGGTACTCATACTGTATCAGCCGGATAGTCCATTGCTGAACAAGCCTCCCCCATAATCCTCACGCATGGCAGGCGTCTCGGAGATCGCAGTTTGAGATATATCAGTTCTTGAGAAGACGCTGCTGCTCACCTTGCAGTATTTTACCTTTAGTCGACACCCGCAGGTAGAAATGGGGGTGACATGTTTCTAGCCCAGTATCCCACGGGGCAAGTAAGTACTCATGGCATACCTATAGCTAAATCTACGAGTTATGGTATTTAATAATGCCGACTTTAGTCAGTTTGCCATCTATTCTCAAACATTGAACATCAGTTCTTGAGAGCCAGTGAAATTACAGGCAACTGAGACTGAAAAAGTTTGTCTCATGGTGATGGGCGCAGTGCAGCTCGTCACTTGTGATGAAATGCATCTGTTATAGGCAGAGGATACCGCTTAACATCAGGTGGGTTTCGTGCTAGTTCCGTCACAATAACATAAAAAAGAAACTATCAATTCCCGTAATGTCGACTTTTTATATTTTGTAACTATTTCTTACTAATATACCGACTATCCAATGAGACTGAGATTTTGCAAATATCTTTATATCAGTACCATGAAGCCGAAAAGTAAATTTTTCTATGGTTTGTCACTGGAATGGTCACTAGATTGCCGACAAATTGTACATTCAAACATAAATTGACCATAATATATATTGTATTGTAGTAAAATCACCTACTAATCCGTGTCTTGAAGCTCTTGAATCTATGAGATTCACTTACTGCATATATAGTCACATTCATATGACAAAGATTAGGTAGCAGTTTCTACGCTCACTTAATCGCTATTTAGTAAGATACTAAGCAATTAGTTTTTTATGCACCAATCAATCTCCATCAAGATTGCGCGCCGCGTGTTGTTATAAGTACATACTTGGTTTAATGAGTTGAGGGCTTGCGTAATTTAGTTGCTTTTCATTGATGATTGGATGGCAAATGGAATGATAGTAGGTACCTACTTATAGATTGGTTTAAAAATCTGCCGCCCAGCAATTATGACTACGGGTTTCGCCATAATCTAATTTCAATGTTTGCAAAAATAAGTGAGTTTTTAATATCGATAATCTCTTTGTTTGTCCCGTACTATGCCGGACAGAAATTGCCCCCTGTAAGAGGCAACTAATGGAAAAATCCCACGAGTTGGGCAGCAGCGCCTACTCAAGAACTGTAATCTTATAATGGGATCCCGAGAACGCCTGCCAAGCGTGGGGATACGCAAATCCCCCATTAATAGGGGAGGCTGTGTTCAGCAGCTGACGATCCGGTTGACACAGTGCAGGGATCAAATAGTGAAGATAACACTAGCTACTACTAACTTCGAAAAATCTTCACTCAACAGCGAAAATAATAAGTGGTTACCCGTAAAAATTTCTCCGGTACGACCTACGAAGTTAGATTAATGTGAACGATACTAACGTCATTAAGGACATTATAAAACGAATAATCTACAACTATAATAATACTTTGTTCAACGGTGGACGATCCGGTTGATGTGATGATAATGATGAATCTCTTTGAATCTTATATTACTTACAATATTTCAGTTTTTTTTTTTTTTTTTTTTTTTTATGTTATTGTGACGGAACAAGCCCGAGGCCCACCTGATGTTAAGTGGACTAACCTCTGCCTATAACAGACGCATTTCGTCAGCGACGAATTGCACTGTGCCCGTCACACTGAGACGTCCAGTTGTTAGGTCTCATTAGCCTGTAATTTTTCTGGCTCTCAAGGACTGCTGCCGGAACACACTGTTAGGTGCTTGGCGACAGATTTTCTACTTGAGGGTGGTCGCTAGCCATGGGGGCATTCACAAAATGCCCTTCCACCATGCGGTGAAGCTCAAGCTCTGGGCGGGATTCGAACCATGGACCTGCTGCACGGCAGTCCATAGCCAATGCCACTGAGCCATCACTGCTTCAAAAAGTTTCATTTAAATTCAACTTTACTTTTATATTCCTCGAAAAATGGTGAAATAGTACTGTGCTGCTTTTTGTTGTTTGTTGCAATGAACGTCTACTTTATCCGCCCTTATGTCCCTGAAAATTTTCCTGGATATCAACAATTTCGAGATTGTATTGAAATGTAACAAAATCTGGATACCAATCCTTAATGGCTATAGTGAACCTTCCTGTTTACGCTTTAGACATTCAGCAGTATAATGGATAATCCTCGCTACGATTTGTCAACAGAGCAACGGATCCAAGTTTTTTCTTTATGTTATTGTGACGGAACAAGCTCGAGGCCCACCTGATGTTAGGTGGAGTAACCTCTGCCTATGACAGTTGCAATTCATGACAACTCACGAATTGCACTGCGCCCGTCACATTGAGACATAGTTGTTAAGTCTCATTGTGCCTGTAATTTCAATGGCTCTCAAGGACTACTGCCGGAACTCACCTTTCGGTGCTTGGCGACAGACTTTCTACTTGAGGGTGAGCCAGGCGGGCAATCGCAAAATGCCCTTCTACCATGAAAAAGTGAAATGCAAAGAAAAGTTTTTTTTGCATGGAGTTAAAGTTTCCTGGAGAAGAGATTATTATATTAGTCATTGCGCAAGACGTTATTCTTCCTAGGCGTTTTAACCCACTGGCATCGGCGATAATGATAACAATAGAATTTCATTCATAACTAGGACGTAGTGGTCCTGACGATGCCAACTTATTATTCGTAATTATTATATTCCTACAGAGGGTAATATACTTTTTATCCCGATTGTTCCGAGTCCAGTGCTGAAGGTAGAGGTATGATAAAGAAATAAATATATCATACAAATCTCACTTGAGGATGTATGTATTATCAAGTTTCAACATTTTCAACGTTTTGGCAACACTTCCACATCTTTTAGTATTAGTGTCATGTGATGCGGATATGATTATCCGGATACTAATACAATTACTACACTATTTATGCCGATTTATTGAGTAGTTCTAAAGGTAGCGAGGTAAAACAAATGTCCACGCAGGCCAGCGTCATTAAAATTATAAAAATATACCTATATATATATATACCTAATTAACGCTTAAATGACTATACTACTAATCCAAATAAAAAGAAACAAAAAAGCGCTAGTCAATTCTCTATTCACCATAATAATATAATCACAGTCAAAATGACAAATCTACCAAGCTCTTTATTACGTTTGTTCGTGTTCTCTCCCATTAGACATGCAATGGCGGTCAGAGAATATATTACAATAGATTAACACAATTATATAATAAGTTCTTAAGACGCGCCCAACAGTGCTATGAAAATAGCAGTAAGTTTTGTGATTTGGTGCCAAGTGGTTATATTTAGGTTTTGTTTTACTTTAAAATTGAATGCTTATCGATAAAGAAGAACTCCAAGCACACAATTATTTGAACTGCTTACTGTAAACTCATCGTGTTCCTACCCTTATGCTACACTATGCAGGGTCGGTATAGTGTGTATTATTTTTCTAACACACGTACATGAACACATTGTAAAAAGAATTGGCTTCCATTTTATAATCCGTACCTTGTCGCCTGACATCTTCACTCCCAGACTACAAATTCTTCGTGGTAGTTCATAACTAGCTTTCGCTAATAATTGTAGTGCGGACTTTGGTCGTGGTTCTCTTTCTGCAGCTTACAAGTACATACGGCTTCTACAAAATGAGCTTAGTAAAAAATATTTATGAATTCCATCGGAACCAAATAATTTATATTTATTTACGTGTCTTTTATACATATGTATATAGACTAGTAAAAAAGATAATGGCAATAGTAATTGAGGCGTGTAAGTAACAGTACCTTTAGTCAGATGTATGGATAAAATATCATTGATAACATTTCTGATGGCCGTGTCTACTCGTAAGTTACTGGTGCTCGTGACCGCCATAGGGCGTATGGTAATTTTATAACATGTTTTGATCATGTTACTAAGTCAATAAAACACTATTATATGGATTTAAAATATCTATTGGCAGTCTGATTTTGATTACCTACGTATTAAATAATAGTTCCTAATTGATTGGAAATTTGTGTAAACCGTTTAAAGCATTATGTAAGTATAATATAATAATAGTGGTCTGAATTTTTCTTTCCAGCTGAGTGTAAAATAATAATAATATTTATTTTTAATAATAATAATATATTTTTTATTTTTATTTGCTCAAATATACTACAAAATACATCTATTAATCTATATATTGAGATGTACATACCATTGAGTCTGTCTTTTTACGTTTCCACTCTAGGCAGGTATGTACATCTGTACATTATTAACTTAGTGATTAGAGGTAGTCCCTAGTCCTCGCTGTAGGATTCCCTGAGTTTGTGAGGACTAAAATAGTTCACATAGGATGATTTTACAAGTAATTTGAGCTTATATTTGCGCGTTTTTTTCAGCATATTGGGTTATTGACTTACACGAAGTGAAATGTTTCAAAAACAATTCGGAAGAGTTATGATATTTTTTAGATTATTTTTAGAAATTTTTTAGAAGTTTCTTTAGCTGTTCTTAACCGTCCAAAGTTAAGCAACGTCCGCCGCGGTCATGACTTGGATGGGTGACCGCTAGCGACATTACTACTGAGCGCTTCCGTGCTTCGGAGGGCACGTTAAGCCGTCGGTCCCAGTTGTTGTCTCAGGATGGCAGTCGTTAAAGCCTGGTGGTAGGGCATTGTGCCGAAATCGGCGGAATGTCTTTATATTAGTCGACTTATAACTTAAATAAAACTTGGCGACTACGTTTTCAAGGAATCAGGAAAATATCGCCATTTCTTGGGAACCTACTTGTCAAATGTTAAATGAACCGGCCAAGTGCGAGTAAGGCCTCACTTTACCTTATCTTAGGGTTCCGAATAACGTGAAACGGTAAGGAAGAAATTCATGTTTTAAAAACAACATTATCACGTCAATACGAAACACTAAGAAATTCCTACAAGTTCTTTTTTTTTTAACTAGATATAGTATATATTTATTATTCATTTTCATTAACAAAAATGATTAAAAATTACGACTTTTACGACGATGAAATAACAATAAATTCAACAAATTTTTTGATACGCTATAATAAATCGGATAGTTTTAAAAGTCTTGCGTGGTGTAGTAGCATTTATTTACCAGCTAATAATGTAAATAACTTTTTTTATTTAATTACATTAAATATTCTAATATTTCATGACAGGGCATTTATATTTCTCACGCACGTGCTGTAAGCACAGTAGATCTCTTTTGCTAATGAAGCTAAAGCATAAGTATATCTTATACGCTGTAGTAATTTTTGTGTGGGAGTAATATCTTTTTCAGAATATACCCGTCTCTATTTTTAGTAAAAAGTGAAGGATGATTTTATGTCATATCATTCTCAAGTGCTTTTATTTACGATGACCAAGATAATTAGAAAAAATAAAAATAGAGAAATATTATTTTTTTAATAATTAATCTAAGAGAAATAACGAGATACTACGTCCGCTTTTTAATTTAAAACCCGTAGCTATATCGACTGTTATTTTGTAATGTACCTAATCCGCGGAACAAGTGTTATTGCAAAAATATATATATTATAATTTTCTAAGAGTTTTTACGTGTTTTGCCCATGTATCGAAATAGCATCGTACCAACTATAGTTTCAACCGCATGAGAAGCTCTTTTTCAAAGTGCGTTGAGGACGTTCTCGTTTCACGCACTTATATATCGAACGATCCAATTTCTTACGAGGGTAATAATACCCATTAACATTAAAAAAAATTAAGTAAACCTATTTGTTAAAAAAAAATTGCGAAAGTAAAATAGCTCGATAAAATTATGTTTCGTCACTGCAAGCTTCGACGTATGCAGGATGACGTACCTATGTAATAGGAGTGTTGCCATCAGCGCTGACCACATTAATGCTGTTAAACGTGAACAAGTCAAGTTTGAGAGGAATGAGGAAACCTGAGGCTTGCGGTGGCTTATGATACGTAGGAATTCAGGGTCAGATTCATTGGAGAGGTGAAGTATTAGGTATTCTGTTGATTTTGTATCGACATTGATGGGAGTCAAGCAGCAATTTAATTAAGTTGGAAATAGCGTCTGTTCCTGGCTTCGTCCATTTGGTATTTCATATAACATGGTACTTTAGGAACCATTCAGTAAATGAGTGTGAAAAATCTACCTTTGTTATGCAATTAATAAAAAAAACATATCGTCATTACTGTATTACCCGAAGAGATAGGACAGGGGTATCTAAACACCGATATTTCCGGGTGTTAGCCGTGGACCAATCACGTTTGACAACTAGATGTACTCGCCAGAAATGTTTTGGTCCCATGTAATAAGGGGCGAGGCTATTTTCACCTACCGGGCACAATACCTGACTCCCGGTTGCCAGTGAAATTTTTTTTGTGTATAAAATCCAATAAATTGTCGAACCCGGGATCAAACCAACATATTTAATGACGCAATCACCGGTATGTGGAAAAGTAACTAAATGCTGAAAATGTAAGTTACTTTAATGACCATATTTTTTCCTCACTTTAATGACCAGCCAATGGTAACCTCCTCTAGATATGTGGCTGGGCTTTGTTCAGCGGTAGACATCATGGTTGTTTAATAAAGAAGATATGGTCGACAGAGATATGCTGAGAAGATTAGACTATGAGAAAGGATGGACGAAAGTGGAGATTGACAAAATTAGTATAAAAAGCTAGTGTGAATGGAACAGTTAAAAGGGCGACCTCAAAGAATGCAGTTTGATCATATTGGAGACGTTCTATAAAAAAGCCAGGTCATAAGTTATCATGCGTATCGTTTATGAAGAACGTCATAAAAAGGAAGGAAGAAAGAGAGATTTGTAAATTTTAAAGGGTATCTGCCCACCCCTTTGGGAAATATACGTGACGTTGTGTATTTTATAATTATTATTGTAATTGAAATTGGGTGACTAGAACTATCGTCTCTCAATATGATGCAAGTAACAACCACTATACGCGGTTTTTTTTTGTGATAATATATTGGTTTGAAATTCATCAAAATGACTAAAATAGTTTAAAAAAAAAACAATTATAACAGACATCCTTGAAATTCTGTATTTCGATGTCGAGAAAATCTTTGCAAAATAATCCCTATAATATTTCAACTGCCTGTCAAAAGTCCGCGCAAACTGCCAAAAAATATAAAACTACTGTCGAACTTAACTCAAATATTTGGTAAAATATTTCCATTGTGGGATTTTCGGTTGGAAACAATGCAGTGTTTGTTTGCCGTCTGGCAACCCAGTGGAGCGTGCCGTGTTGCCATATTTGCTGGATAAATATCGGGAAAAATCAGGAAAAGCCGCTGGTATTGTCGCAAATACGCCACAATTTGTCGTATCGGATTTCAAACAAGGCTCTTCTCGTCAGATATTGTAGGTACACTTTTATTTTGAGTGTCATTCTACGATCATCAACTTAACTAACACCTACTTTTTCAGTTCTGTAATAGCTGTTGTACATGGTACCCCACGGGGTTTCTTCACTACCTAGCCAAAATTATAATAGAAATAGAGCTCTTTGCGCGAGTTCGTTTCGGGTATTACTGCCACCATGCCTATTTTTACCGCCAAGCAGTAATGTTCGCATTACTATGAGACCATATTAATAGGGACGAGACTCACTCGATACGATAGCCCGTAAAAAAATAGGAAAGGATAAATTTCAGTTATGACCTACTAAGATAAATATGACCTTATCTTAGTAGGTCATAACTGAAATTTATCCTTTCGTTTCTATATTTTGAAATTTATCCTTTCCTATTTTTTTACGGGCTATCGTATCGAGTGAGTCTCGTCCCTATTAATATGGTCTCACAGTAATGCGAACATTACTGCTTGGCGGTAAAAATAGGCATGGTGGCAGTAATACCCGAAACGAACTCGCGCAAAGAGCTCTATTTCTATTATAATTTTGGCTAGGTAGTGAAGAAACCCCGTGGGGTACCAGTTTAGAATTGCACCTCCCCATATCATCCCGTGGGTGATAAGAGGCCACTAAGGGAAAAATACTGAAAGGTGGGCTGCAGCGCCATCTAAAGAACTGCCAACTTACACTGCGGTCCCCAAGACGCCTGCAAAGCGTGGGGATTATGGCAAATACCCCATTAATAGGGGAGGCTGTGTTCAGCAGTGGACGATCCGGTTGACACACTGCAGGGATCAAATAGTGAAGATAACACTAACTACTACTAACTTCGAAAAATCTTCACTCAACAGCGAAAATAATAAGTGGTTACCCGGAAAACTTTCTCTGATAAGACCTACGAGGTAAGTTTTTTGTGACGAGCCGCTGTAAATATAACGTCATTAAGGTCATATAAAACGAATATTCTACATACAAATATAATCCGTTAAATGGGTAACAATAGCATTCTTTAAATGACGCAATAATGTACAAAAACCAGCCTAGCTATAAGAAGAGCATAAAAATATTCACAATTTTAATGTCCTGCCGAAGACTCACGCAGACACCAAAACTAGTGCACGCGGTGGAGCCAAATATTCGATTTTAGTTTCAGCTGAAAACAATCTGCATCAGACAAATCTTCAAACAATATATACCTAAAGAGTTTATTGCCCGTGATGGCTATCTGAGACTACTTTATGAGTCGCACAATGACCCATCCAAATATTGACGAATACTTGGAGTTTCTTTCCTCGTCAAAATCCGAAATCAGTCATCAAGTGATTTTAAATTGACCAATGGTCATTGACACGCCTCCCGCTACTGACGCGTACGGTATCGTGAGTAAAAGAAAATAAATTGTAAGAAAACTACATCTAAACTCACCAGCAAAAGGCACGTCGCAGACATACTCCTCGACGCAATTGTCTGACTTGCCGCTTCTGTCCGTGGCACCACTGGCGACAGAAGCGGCGGATGCTGCGCGCAGCAGATTCACTTCTGTCTCCGTGTAGCTATCACGCAGCTGCGATCTTCGTTTGTATTCCTGTTGGATGAAATCGTTAGTTAATAACACGCTACTCATTAAAATAAGCGCAGAAGTACGGACACGGAAGATCTTTGAATAGCAAAGCTTTTTATTATATCTTTGAACTATTACTAGCAAATACTGAGCTTTTGTGAGGGCTCGCGTTTATATTACAACCTGATTTTAGTTGTGTCATCTGGTATTAAATAGATTAACTACGATGTATTTGAGTATTGAGTTTAGTTCTGTAGCAGCGGTGTTAACTCTTTGGTTTACTAACAGATGGCGTTAGTAACACAATAACATTCTATTCAATGAATACAACATTATAGCTGTTATATTTTTTAGTGGTTATGAAATTATATTTTTTGACATATAACTCATCTAGATATACATTTAAATTACTATGTGAAAGCACACATCTATAGGCGTGATAGTTTTTCAGTAAAAGGGGCCAAAAAAATGTTCAAATTGTGGGATAATGATAGGGGCGAGCAAATTGGGGTGCCGGGTAGATTTAAAACACTCCTATATCTTACTGTGGGAGTCGTCAGAGGCGACAAAGGGAAAATACCAGAACGGCGCCTTCTAAAGAACTGCCATCTTACACTGCAATCCCCAAGGTGCCTGCCAAGCGTGGGGATTATAGCAAACTTAACCGCTGTGGGTCGGCTGTGAATAGATTCACAAGAAAATAATAAATTTATATTGTTATGAATTAGATACCGATATGTAGATAAGGGTTAATTCATTTGTTCAACCGTGGACTTTCTGCCTGTAATAGTTGGTAATAGCACGACAGTCGTCTACAGAAGAGCACCTACCTAGTATAGTGTCTTAGTAACGTAGGGGATATATGAACGTTGAGAAAAATTCCAATAAAACGAAGGAATACTGAATAAATAGGTAAAATTTGTTACTTATTGGGCAAATTTTATAAACGAACTACGCTTCTTACTTCTAAAATCAAAGTGCAGAAATTCATCTTATAAATCAATAATAAAAATTTTGACTTCGTGTTAATCAGGCTCTTAGGTGGGTAATCACGATCGGGTAATGGTGAAATAACCGTGTTATGCATTGGCCTAACACGGTTATTTCACTCTTAGGGCCTGTTTCAGAATGTTCGAGTAAGTTCTGGTTATACTACCCAGAAGATATTAAACAAATAAAACACTATCTTTGCGTTTCACAGTCATCGATTTAGCCTGTCCACCGGTTAAAGCTTGAAACACGCTGAATGTTAAGTGTCATTTTTATCATTAAGGTATTTTATGTTCTGGGTAGAATAACCGGAACTTACTCGAACATTCTGAAACAGGCCATTACTCTACTATTTTAGAAAGAAGTTGTTTTAATCTCGACGGGTCCTAAAATCGGATAGTCTGTGTGAGTCAAGTATTCAGAAACTATTAAGTATTATTTTAATTCCCATTTCGGACTCTGTACTTAGGATGAAACCTTTTAAAATTAAAATTTTGAAAATAAATTTTAAATTTAAATGACGATGGAGTATTGGTTGAATAATCGATTTAGCTTATAAATGACAAGTGCCTGTAGTTCCGTACATATTTTGATTAGATTAGGTCTTAGGTTTGAAGTTCATGGGAATCCCGCTACTTTCAATGGGTCGTAGAGATAGGAAGCGAAAAGCACAGGATACTCACCTTCAGTAGGGAAATCTGCTCGTAGATTTATGAAATTTAAAATAAAATGTAAGAAATTTTTCATTTGTCATCGATTTTTATCTGCACGGAGCTTTGTTATGGTTAAAAACGATAGCCGGCACGTTAAAATATTCTATTAATAAGTAAGAATAATTAGTGTCGGATCTGTGCCACCCGGAATAATATAACAGCAACTTTTTATATTTGTTTTTTGTTTTGCTACCATATCAGGCATCAAATAACGGTTTGGGTGGGCTAAGCTCAAACGTTCGCTCAAATCCTTAGTAAGCTGAAAAAAAATTGGATCAGGACACAGGTGTGAAAGAGGCTACGAAATCCTTATTTCTAAACATAAAAGTGAAATTTTTAACATGTTTTTAGAAAGAGCTTTACTAATATGAATATAATATTCTATAGAAAAATAGTCATAAAACAGCTCTAAAATTTCGCTTAAACAAGCTTTGTGTCTATATTGTAAAATGTATCTTATTTTATTCGTATTTTATTTGTAAATATGGTATTGATAATTAAAAGTTTAAACAAGTTTAACTTAAACTGAAATGGCAGATATTTAGTAATTTTTTTTACTAAAACATGAGCTATCTGGGTTTTGTGTTATGTTTACAAATCTATTGATATTAATGTTTTTTGGTTTTCATAAATGCGTTGCACATAAAGCACATAAAATATTACTTTTATATGTATCACAATAGACTTTCGTTTACTATGCTAGGAAACCCTATTGAACATTAACTAAACACGAGTAATATAACGAAGTTTAATTTTATAGTTTATTATAGAGCAATTGACCCATCCGAAAATAGAGGATTGAGTGAGCACAATTATATATTTGTAAATTTTTAAATACGGCACTTGGCAATCTGTAAATAGATACTCTTCACAAGTTTTACTAAAAACTAGTACAAAATGTGTTTTTGTAAACTCAATAGATTTTAATATATTGACGGTTTTCTGTGAGGACCGAGTGATCACATTGTAAACAATTCATATTCTTAACTTTTTACAAAAAGGTACCTATATTGGTTTTAGAATTGTTTTAGAGTTTTTACTAAATTATCCTCTTATTTTTCTGAGGGTGCTCACTCAATGCACGCGCACACTAAAAAATCTACATATGCTTTTTAAATATTCTGTTTCGCTCACTCGCATATGAAACGATGTCTCTCTGCCCTTTGCCCTCAGTCTGTCATTTCTCGAAAACCACTATAAAAACTTATTATTTGTATATACCCTTTTATCAAGTTCAATACGATTTTGACGAAAACAATATGGATAGCGGCAGACGATACAATTGATGACAATCCCAAGCTTTTATCATACTGTCCCTTTCAACATTATGGCAAACACGTGGATAGTGAAAAGGACAGTGTGAAAGGAACGTATTTTATTTCAGCTTCACTTGTATCGTGTAACAGCATACAAATACCAAAGTGATGTTCCCATAAAAGGGGTGTTTGGGTAAAATATAAAAACTGGACACAAAGAAATGTCAATTTGTTATCTGTGTAATTTTCTATAGTTATGCTTACAAAGACAATCAGTGTAATAAGCTGGTTCACCATTAGTCATTACCCACATAAGAGCATGATTGAACAAGACATGGTTGACAAGAAAGCCAAAAAAAAAATCATATTATAAGTTGAATAACATGTATTGTAATTTTGATTATGTGTTCTACTAACAATGTTATTATTGTTGTGGTTATATAGTAGTGGTGTCTTTTTGTTTTAGATAAAATAATCGTCATGGTAGAAAAACATCTGGTCGATTCTCCCTTGTAAACACCAACCGTTCTCATAAAATTAAGCACTTTCCTACATGAGTTAAATGACACTATAATATGTACGGACATTGGCAAAACTGTAACAATACGCCACAGAAGCCATAAATATAGATATTATCAAGGTCATATTATTAAGGTCATGATGAATTTCTGCACTTTGATTTTAGAAGTAACTAGCGTTCGTTTATAAAACTTGCCCAATCAGTGATAAATATTTTTATAAAAAAGTCATTAATAGTTTTTTACATGTAAGTAATCTGTTTATTGCTTTAATATGATACAATTAAAATCAATGAGACTTACCAAATTCTTAATATTAATAGTACTTGTGTAGGGCGGTAAGTAAGGAATTACGAACTAGGCTCTAGTAAAACAGGCTTTCTGAGTGGAGGTTCGTATTTCCCGTAAAACGTACTATGTTTTTCATCACATTTGCGTGTAGATAATTATGAATAAATAATTATGGCTTTTATGCACAACTGTTATTACGAAATGGGTAAACTTTTTTTAAGCGGATGGCGGGTTTTTTTCTCGCACCACAGATTATACAAATGTTGCGTTCAGGAACTTCAAGGGCAAATACTCACGTAAGTATACAGCCATAAAGGTGTGTAAAAAATTATTTTCGAAGTTTTGATACAAAAAACTATTAAAATCGATTATTAAGAACATTAGTTGAGTATTTAAGTAACATGTAGCGAGATTGTAATGAAATTCCTGTTTAGATAACATTTTAAGACAATTTTTCAATTGCATGTAAACTCCTTGCTTGAACTTAAGTAGGTACAAGACATGATTGTGTGCTCCGCTATAAATTAAAAAATACTTACCAATCTTGGGTTTCATGACAGAAAGAAAGCTCGAGGGTTTTACATTATTGGGCATTACGGCCAAGTTAACCAGTATTTTTAGATACTGTTTACGTGCAAGTGTGATGAAAAAATTGTAATGTAATACTAAAGAGTAAACATTTGGTACATTACAGTGCTAAAAAGTACAAAAACAGTCCTGAATGCAAACCTCATTCAATTTTTTATTGTAATGATGAAAAATCTTTTTCACTTCAGTTGCTCAAATGTACCTAGGTTTTGCTGCCTAAAATCAGAGAGAAAAATACGATATTGCTCACTGAGTGAGACAAAGTAACTTTTAATTTTTTTTTCAGATAGACGCAAATATTTTATTTAGCCTTGGGTTAATCATACAGTTCGAAACATTCACACTCTATCTCTTTCCCGCCATTAGAAAGAGAGAGAGACAATGACCAGCCCTTGCGAAGTTCCGATTTTGAATTCGACCTCAAAGACAAACACGTTCGGAATTTCGTAATAACTAAAGAAATTGTGCAAAAAAGATAATTTTGTTTTTTTTTTAATATTGTTAGGTTTGCAATAACGCTTGCTATGCGGATTACATTACAAAATCACAAATATACGATAGGAAAATTTAAGTCATGTGCGGGATTCGAACCCGCGTCCATCCACTCCTTGAGCCGGTATGCTCTAACCAAGGAGTGGATGGACGCGGGTTCGAATCCCGCACATGACTTAAATTTTTCCTATCGTATATTTGTGATTTTGTAAGATAATTTTGTCTTTAAATGTAATTTATTGCATTAATAACTTATTTTTGTAGGTATATAAATGAAAATAAGTATTTACTGCAAATAAAACTGATATTTAACCTGTAAATATTTAATTCTAGTTTCAAAAATGTTACGTAATATATTTTAAATAATAAAATATCATGGGTACTATTTCCGAACACGCCTTAATTTAAATATAAAATTTCGTGGCTGGCGTAAAGAGTTGAATAAGTTAAAAGTTATCTATTATGTATCTATTACTGTTTATTATTTTATCACCTGAAGTGTTCTCGCTGCTGAAGTGAAAGTTATATGTGTTACACGAGAGCTAAGTTTTATGCATCTCGTGCCTTTGAATCCCTCGCCACACTCAGGATTCAACTTTAGAATTAGTGATTCAATCATTGACAGGATTCAAAATCAGCACTCGCAGCAAAAAACGACTTTGCTCTCTTGTTGCACAAATAACTATTAAACATGTTTTTGAATACATTAGATTTTATTATTTTTATTTTCTCCATTATTGTTCCGCGTAAGGTATTTAATAGTATAGGTAAAAAGCATGTCTGAACCCTTCTCCCATAAATATTGTTATATTTAGGTATATTGAACAATGGAATATAAGATATAAAATATTTAATGCTTATATTTATTTAATTGCTTGATATTTGAATGTATGCTTTGACTTTTTATTATATTGTGTATTCCTGATCCTATCTTACTATAATTTTATGATTTCTGTTTTATAATATGGACTGTGCTATGTCTGAAATAAAGATTTTTTGATTTGATTTGATAAGGAAAGTTTCGTAGATTGCATGATTTTTAGATGTAAACAAAAGTCTTAGTGTGTTATAAGCTAAAATAAGTATTCCTTCGTTTATTGGAAGTTTTCCTGGTGTTCCCAATTTATTTAAGTAGGTAGCAACGTATCTACTTTTATCTGTGATCAGAAAAAAGTAAAAATAGTTTCCTAAGTTTTTTTATCTACAACTGACACATGATTACAGACCCACCAACTTATCTGTTCAGGTGGCAGAAAAAAGAACTACAACATTCCTTCAAATTGTGACAGTTTGTAGTTGATTTCCATGACCAGTAGCGCCCTCGAAAGCTGCACAGTTAAGTTGGTGGTACTATATATGCGACAGCTTTCCATTATTCGTTGTCACTACACTGATCACGCGATCATCTAACATGAACCCTGAAAATAGTTCCTTATTACACGAATATGATAAGGACTGGCGGGCGCACTCTACTTACATCACTTACCTCAATGTTCTGTAGTTTCACTCGTACATACTGTCCTCCAAGGTAAACCAGTCAAAGTAGATAGCATATATATCTTAACTAAATATAATTATATACCTATATTTAAATAGGTAACCTACACTGACGATAGATCAGTAATGTAATACTCCTTTTAAAAAAACTGGAATATAAATGATGAATGTGAAGGCAGTAAAATGCCAGGATGGTATAGCAAACGGATACCCGTTCTATTTTTGATACTTCTGAAACAGGTTGCATTGTTCTAAATCAGAAAAAGTCCGATGCATAACCGACATAGAAGAATCAATATACCAGTAGCTACACGGAAGTTCTGTGACAGAACGCTTTAAAATCAATCGACAAACATGTACGAAAACAGCGGTCTGACTTGCACCTAGCCAGCCTACTATCCCTGGCAATAACAAGAAACAGAATGTTCAGGACTTGCAAATGTTCTTCGTAGCACAACAGGGCATTCGCCACCCGAAATAGTTCCTGATATACTTAGCAGTGCATCATGGTGTTTTGCAGTTGCCTACAACATTCTGATTTGAACCTTCAAATCAGAATGTTGTAGGCAACTGCTTAATCTATACATGAAATAATACCGGTCAGCTTGAATAACGTTTGAATTTGATACACATTCAGAGTTATTGCAATAATATAGTGATCAGGCGCTACCTGAACTTTTGTGCTCCGAGACTCCAACGTAACGTTCGACATCCATTACATAGGTGCGATGTATTTTGCGGAATTATTTTGTAAAGGCGTTACGATAATATACAGATTTTCTTACGGCCCGTATCCACCTACCAGCTTGTACAGTTAATGACAAAAAAGATAGAGATTTTAACTGCAATTTTATTAATTGATATAGCTTATATTGATACTTTTTCGTTAAGCGAGTCTAAGCTTTTACATTAAGGTTAAGGTATATATTTTTATTTCCTTTGGCCACAATCTCACCTGATGTCAAGTGAAGAGTTGGTCGAAAATGGTAAACGGGCCTTAGAATTAGAACAGAATATGCCGCTTGAGAATTTGCAACTAACCTAAAAAATAGGACAATAATGACAGACATTTTACTCTACGGTGGTAGCTAGCCAGGCGGGCATTCGCAAATGGCATATCACCATGCGGTGAAGCTGAAGTCTGCGGTGTGCGGCGGGACAAATAGTGAACCTTCTGAAAGCAGTCTACAGCTGTTGCAACTGCGTCATGTCTTAGATTATTGATGGGTCTCCGCGCGCGCTCCGACTAGATACCGCCGGTGTCTTTGTAAAATGCGGCAACTAATACTACGCCGAAGTCGGCGTACCCGAGCCAGTTTCGCCTTTCATTAAGCTTTATCTTTCAAACAATGTACGCTAAAACCTACCTATAATTATAATTATTTATAATCATATTATTTAAATATTAGTTAAGAGATGTAAATAATAAAATAACTGTTAAAAATGAGGCCTTCAACTAATTAAAATCTTATTTAATTGCCTTGAGTTGCCGCATTTACGGATCTATTGTTTTCAGGTAGCGCGGTATCTAGTCGGAGCGCGAGCGGAGACCCATCAATAATCTAAGCGTCATGTATACATTTTTTCTAAGTATCTTTGACAAATGAAATACATAACCTTTAAATTAGGGATGCAACCGATTACGATACGATTAATCGGCGATCATCAGCGCGATTACGATTGATCGGAAAACCCGATTAATGATACGATTATCGATTAATATACCTATAGCACAATTTCAGAAAATTAAGAGTTAGCTTATAAAAAGGATAAAACGCATTACAGGAACGCAGCAGGGTAATACAGGCCCATATTATTCGGTTATTGGAGTGCCTTAAAATTAGTTAAGATATATATGTTCATTAAATTTCAAATACTTTTCATGCTTTTTTTTGCATATAGGGTTCTTTAGATTACAATGAAACAAGTCATTACATGGTAGTTAGTAATAGAATAAAGAAAATACCATTGAAAATAATACTATTATACAAAAGCTGGGTTCGTAAATTTTCATTTTTTACAAAGTGATCTACGGATTCGGAATTGCCGATAATCGTATTCGGAATCTTAATCGGCAAATTGATAATTGTTGCAACCCTACTTTAAATGTAATAGCTATAAATTACTTATAATAGAGTGCATATTATCTAAATACGTGAAAAAAAACAAAAACACATAAAAAAAGAAATTTAATATAATGGTAAATAATCTTGAAAATAATACATAAATCATACATAGAAACTTAAAATTAACTTATATTAAACATGACGTATATTAAATTCTTTTTGGGAACATTTTTTTCGCACTTCAGTCTAATCTTCGTCTTTTATCTTTTTTTTCACACAACCGTAATTTTTTCAAGGTTGCCGATAATTAATTAAAATAATAAATGTTACAAACTAAAACAAACAAAGATTAATAATTATTCAAGGAAAATAATAGTTAGTTACATACTTACTAATTAATACCTTAAACTTAAAATAACGAATATACTGTCATGTAGGTAAAAAATCTAATGATAATTTTTGTGACTCAAAACTGTAATCAGTTGATAATCAGGTGAAGTTGATACATGTTCTATCAACTTCACCTCAATCACTGAAATAATGGAAGAGGGAACAATAATATAGTAAAAATGATCTTATTTCTGCCATTTTGTTGAAGAATCTGTTGGCGTCCCCAATCGAACCGTAAAAAATATTACCTATCTTCATCGCATACAAACTGTATTATTTAAAACTCATAAATTAATCTACTATAACTAATTCCCATTTATGTACAAAATAGATTTTATTTTTACATAAATGGAAATTGGTAATGTAATTTATTAGTAATTCAGTTATGCACCACAGACTTGCTAAAATTAAGTCAAATATGAAATTTCTTATTATGTCTATGGTAAAATGCATGTTGCTATTTTTCCTATTCTAAATTAGACAATAACGCTGCGAATCCATCAGTCAATACAAACTTGCATAAATGTATTTTGAGCTGACTGAAATATATGAACCAAACTTGGTCTTACCTATCTTTACCTTAGTATATGCTTAGCTTAGTATAACTACTCAAATAAAGAATGTATAGTCCTAACCAGGAGCTTAAGGCTACGTACTAAGTATACTCAGTAAGCTAAGATACGGTAATACCAAGTGTGGTTCATATATTTCAGCTAAAGCTAAATCAACGTAAGTTTATGCAAGTTTGTGCAGATTTCAATTGATTTTGATTCAAATTGTCATAATAATACTGAATTAATTTGTTATAAGTTTATTCATTACAATGTGTACCTAAAATTGTATTGTTAACATGACAAAAAGAAAAAAAATGCACAATAAAACGTTAATTATATTCAATTTATTCTTTTATTTGTGGACATACATTAAGTATGTATGCAATATTATGCACTATTTTTTCCTTATGTCACGACCAAATAAGTTCAAAAAGATGCGTACTTAAGCAAACAAATTTTAAATCAAATGTAAGTTTTTCCCATCTTTATTTTAAATTTGTCTACTTTTTAAAGTTAAAAAAACAATGTTTGTGAAAAATACAATGTAATAAATAAACTTCAAAACATGAATAATTGATGAGAGAGGGAAATTCGATTTAAACATAAAACGGTTTTAATTAATACTATTTAAAACAGCTTGTGACATACTAAATGCACCAGAATGTGGAAATATTCCATTTAAAAATCTATAGGCTAAATTGCTGAAGTTTAAAAAACATGTGTCTCTTTTTGGAGTCAGATAAAATGTACTTTTAAGGTAATTGTAAAAATTACGGTCAATTCATATAATAAAACGTAGAAGTATTTATTATTTCATAAAATAACTATTAAGTATACTGATTGATAATAAACGATAAACAGATAATTTATGAATTTAAATCATTTCTATTGCTACATTTTGCAAATTATAACATTAAAATATCTTAACATCCATAAGCACCTACAGGACTAAGATTTTAGCACCTTTATTTTGTAAATACATAAAAAAATTGTACACATAACAGCGATATACTTTTTTTTACTATTTCTAGGCAGCACCATATGCACACATCAGACTAAGGTGCATACAATATGTGTATAGTTTACGACAAGAAAAATGACACATCACAAATTGACATACAAAAACATAACTGGAAAATGACGAGTTTTGTTTTAACGATGCAATACAGGCTGCTTTCAAACATTTTCTATGTGTCATGCACCTTGTCGTCTTTTTTTTAAACTTTAATGATCAGCTATTCGTTACGTCACCCTGCGACTTTTTTCTTATTCTTATTTCTTCTACAACTTCCATTATAAGCTGAAATATTCAAAATATATTAAATAATAAAAATAATAAAAAAAATTGGATGCTTTTAGCATGCTCATGCAAGTGACAGAAACATAGGTGTTGCAAAAGAAATTAAAACATAACCTAAAAGAAGTGTGTAAGATACAACGTTTTTACGTCTCAGAAAACATAGTTAAGTAGTATGACATAGTTATAATTTAATTGTTATTATAACTATATCATAATTCCATAGTTACAATATTGTACTGATTTGATTTCACGGAAATGACAAACGAGTTTTATTTTTATAAAACTTAGGAGCCAATTTACACTGCCGCGGAAAAGAAACGTCAAATTCGGTTTCATTGCGCGGGAAGTCAAAATGGAAAATAAAACAAAACTGCATACAATATGGCTATAAAATTAGCTTCTCTTCTATTCCGCGCTATAGTAAATTGTCCCTTGTTTTTTCAAATTTCTTCAAGTTAGTTTGACCGTCAGAACAGCGTTCGCCAGAACAGAGGCTTTCAATACAGTATTTCGAATCTGCCATATTTACTACCATTCACAGTAAATCAGGAATTAAATCAGTAATGATGTAACTTTATGACTTTAACAAGATAAACAAGCAAGTGCTTCGTGACCTAAAACTAGCTTCAATCAGGACTAACCTGACTCAAAGGTCTGATCCTTTCGTGTATGCTATTCTCGGCTTGCCGCGCCGATGGCGGCGGGTGATCCGGCGTAGGAGGCTGCTCATAATGCGTCGGAGACAAGGGAATATTCACCCTCGGACCGTCATAATACCGCTCACAATCGCTCGGGCTATTCATCGACTGGTCGTCTAATAGACTCTCAAGGGAAGACCTCTCTTGGTGGGAGTACTTCCGACCGGTCATTTTAGAGTCATAGCTATCTGTAAAGTTGTTTCTTCTTAGTTTTCGTCTGGGATTCTGTTCCTTTATGACGACGTTTTCGTACATAGCGGTGATGGCTACTGGTTGGGAGCGCTGTTTGAGACTGGGTCTGGGGTTAGGGATTGGTGCAACTCTGGGAGAGTTGTGGTTCTCTTCGTATTCTGAATACGATAGTTTGCTGTCTACGTAGTGGTCGACAGACCGGCCATGTTTGAGGTAGTGTTTCGGACCCTGCAACAAAGAAAAAACATGTAAGATATTGCGTTAAATAGGTTTTAGTGTGGCGGCGATTGCATTCTTTCATTCATTACGCAAGCGTACTTTAGCCCGTACGTTATATTATTTGGTCCCCTGATCTCATATTATTGTGTAAATGTCTGAAAAAATAGTTTATAGCTTCAGAGTGAAATGAAAACTAATGATTACATCCCAACACTCTATTTGGTTAAATCCACTAAACACTTCGAATGTGTCCAGAGTCACAAAACACATAAAAAACTTTTTATTAGGGTTTTATTCCTTTTACTAAATCTCATCACGAATACGATTACCTGAAGTAATACAGTATATAAGTATACATACGAGTATAATATAGATAGTGCCAAAACAAATGTTTTTCAAGCCTGGAGTTAAATGTTGGAGGGTGCTTCAACTCGTATTTACTAATTTAATCCAAACCTCATCCTAGTTTCAATTTCAATATGCACTTGTCCTGCCTTCTTGCAATGCAGAATTTCAGTCATCGACCCCAATCATCTATCATTCTGCTACAAACATACTACCCTAACCGTTTAACTAACTTAAGCAAGTTTCTCTGCGGTGAAGGGGTGATACGGAATATTGCTCTTGCAATCACACAGAAGTCAATGACAAAAAAGTTCTGTGAGATTGAAAGGGAGCATTGAACTATGTATGCATAGACGCACGTTTAGGGTCGTTGACCGAAATTCTCTACGACTGTACACGAAAGCAAGGCTATTTAATAGTTTAAATTCAACTCCACTAACCCCGCATTGTGTTGAATAGTTATCTGGCCGAAGTTTACATTCCGGTTACCTGTATATCATCCAAGTCATCCTGACTCCTCGCGTGTACCCTCAGCTCGTAGCTGTATCCGGACGAGGGAGAGTTGGCATGGGTCGGTGAGACAGAGAGGTTCCGTCGAGGTGGCTTCTTGGGTGGAGTAGGCTGCAAGGTTACAGGGAAGTAAGACTCCTGTCGGTTGTAGGAGTCTACAGTGAACGGTTTCAGCCTCATCGTGTCATTCCTATCAGTCGTTTGTACGTGTTTTGGCACGTGATAATTTTGGTGTGTGTTATAGGGTAAATAAATAACTTACTTAATAACTACCTGTACCTACTCAAATCTTTTTGGCACCTAACATTAAAAAAACAATGTATACTTACTGATACCGTGGGGGTTAGTCACATATCTAATAAGTATAATTTTGTTCTTAGGACGTCACGTAATAGCATTAGAAAACATAAAATTTCTCTTGCAACTTCTTTAGGGTAGCAAGTTCAAGTAAGATACGTTGAACGCTACCATTTATTTATCATTTGCCTTTAATTAATGCAGGATACACTGGAAAAAAATAATATAAATTATCTTTCCAATAAACATACATACATAAAATGACGCTTCTTTCCCATTGGGGTAGACAGAGATCACAGATTTCCACTTACTGCGATCCTTACATATCTCTTTAACTTTATCTACACTCATCAATCATTTCATACATGAGCGTCGGTTAAGGGTACTCTTGACCTGGCTTATTTCAGAACGTCTGCAATCTGATTTTGTTAAGTTCGCCTAGGTCTTCTCCTTCCAACACCGTTCCGTTCACTTGTCTCATGTACACTTGTTTAGCCATTCTCATTTCATTCATTCTCCATATATCCAAACGAATTTAACATCTTTTAAATAAAACTTTGATTAAAGATTATGTAAATAATGATCGATTTACAGTTGAAATAAGTCGCCTATTTTAGTTGTGTTTCGTTGTCATCCGAACAGAACCGCGATAAGTGCTACAATTGAGTAATAGCAAATTTGAATCAGTACGCAAACGAATGGCCCAATTTAAAAGAAATCTGGCGGTCAATATCCTCCTATGCGGAGTATATGCATTTAGATCTCACGGTCAAAATGTATAAATAACATCGTCATGGCTGTAGGACCCTGAAAGCGTAAACAGGGCAGGGGTATGGGAACTGCCACATTTCGTCAGATTTTTATATCCTATATGAAATAGGTCGATTGGTTGGTTGATTGGAAACTTGTTGACAGTTTAACGGGCACAGTGGCAGTTATTGCATATTTCACGGCACAGCATTAAGGTCATGGTTATAGTATTTTTCATAAAAATCAATGAATAACATATTCTTAGTGGGTTTGAGTTATATTCTTTAAAATGAATGAATATAAAACAAACCCACTAAACAATATTAGGTTAAATAAAAATAATTTAAAGAGATCTTGTTTGGTGCAAGATTAAAAATATATTCATTGGTACATTACTTACTGTACCAATGAATATATTATTACTATTTTATTTGGCTACCCCGTACTCATAAGACTGACAAATTAGGTATACCTTTCGTGATATGATGGAATATTCAAGATACCGAATGCGCAATATAACTAAATTACACGCAAGTTCAGCGGTTAAGTATCATAAAATATATACATAATATATATATATATATATATATATATATATATTATATACTATATATATATATATATATATATATATAATATATATATATATATATATATTATATATTATACATATATTTTATGCCTGATATCCTTTGATCACTATCTCACCTGATGGTATGTGATGATGTGGTCGAAGTACTGGCTGTCAAGGACAGCTGCCGAAACACATCGTTAGGTGCTTGGCGACATATTTTCTACTTGAGGGTGGTAGCTAGCCAGGCGGGCATTCGCAAAATGCCCTACCACCGTGCAAAATGCCCCACATGACATTAACGTCAATCAACATCGAATAAAAGGAAAGAAAAGTCTGATAGCTCCCTCATCAACCCGCTGTCGCTTATAACCAAGACAGGATAATAAGGCCCAAGTGGTCTAAGTAATTCAATACTAAGTCGCGGATGAGGCTCAAATTGGTCGCAGCCGGTCACCGAATGGACCGTTTTAACGTAAATGGCTATTACGCTATAACGGATTACGCTTTTCTGTTCCCGTCTACATTTACATTCAATTGGTGTTAGGCTTCTTGAGCAAGCGTCGGTAAATTATTGCATTAAGTTTAAACCCAGTTTTTCGACTACACATTTTCCGGTAGGCTGAGATTTTATCCGTCCGCCTAATGTGTGGTGTGTATCTATACTATAGTACCGAAAAATATAACTGCACCCGTGGGGTGCCGGGCCTGAATGTCTCCTTCCATCTCGACGTGTGAGGCCGCAAAAGGCGACTTAAGGTAAAATACCAAAGCAGCGGCTTCTGAGAAACTGCTATATTACACTGAGATTCCCAAGACGTATGACAAATCCCACCTAAAGAGATGATTAAGACATGACAATAATTAAAAAAACAAACAAAAAAATATCTTCTAAGAAACGTCTTTATTCGTCAATTTTGTTTATACTCTATGGTAATGTCGCTAACAAAGAGGTTACTAATCTAAATATAATGCAGGTGCACCATATATCTTTTATATTACATAATGATATACAAACGACTTGTATGTTATAATTGATAGACGCGTTGTTGTGAAGACGAAAATAGGGCTGACGATTGTTTTGGGGGCACCTACTGATAAGACTTCTCTCTCTCTCTCTACGGTCGTTTCTTCATTGCTGAAGGTCGTGGTCACTCTTGGCTAAGTAGGATCGGACAAACTGTCTCCATTGATTTCGGTCCGTGGCCTTCCTCACTGCGGCATAGAATTTAGACGAAGGAGTGGTGTCTCTGATTTGGTCAGACCATCTAGTTGGTGACCGTCCTCTTGATCTCTTTCCGGCGGTGTTGCCAACTATTACCAGTTTTTCGAGACTATCGTCACCTCTCCTGATTATATGTCCAAAATACGTGAGAATGCGCTGATGACATATTGTGGACAGACGAGTCTCAATTTTGAGTTGCGTAAGAATTGATGCATTGGTCCGCTTTGCAGTCCAGGGTATTCTTAACATGCGCCTCCAACACCACATCTCAAATGCATCAATCCTTTGTCTTTCTCTTGCTCTGATGGTCCATGTTTCCACTCCGTACAAAAATATTGGAAAAACCAAAGCACGTACAAGGCGGGTTTTGGTTTTATTAGTGATCCCACGGTTTCTCCATATGGTACCAAGTCGGGACATTGCATCTTTGGCCATACCAATACGTCGTTTTATCTCCGGAACGCAGCTACCGTCACTGCATATACGGGACCCCAGGTAAACAAACTCTTCCACGATGTCAATATGAGGGATATTGTTGGTAATTGCTAGTTTGTCCGCGCGATCCACTATCATCAACTTGGTCTTGCTCCTATTGATGGCAAGCCCCAGTCCTCTGCTCTCGGTCTCCAGTCTTTGGATTAGTTCCTTCATATCATCAATGTTTGTGGCCAGAAGCACGGTGTCGTCCGCATATCTCAGATTGGTAATTCTTTTTCCTCCAACCGAAAATCCTTTGTCCCAGTTTTCTAGCCTCTTTCGAACAATGTACTCTCCGTAAATATTGAAGAGTAATGGTGAGAGTATACAACCTTGTCTTACACCCTTCCTAGTTTCAAACACATTAGAACAATCGGTGTCTATCCGGACAAAAGAGCGGTTGTCAGTGTAGAGGTTGCGAACCAGGCCTACCAGGTGGTCAGGTACACCCATTTCATGTATTACAGTCCATAGCTTGTCCCATTGTACGCAATCGAATGCCTATATGACTTATGTGCCGTTAAATAGACTCTCAATGAGTTTCCATTAAGCAATACATGTTAGTAATGACGAATATTGCTAAAATAAACACAATAGCTTTTTTTTTTTTATTACTGATAGGTTAGCTTTTGACCACTATCTCACCTGATGGTAAGTTATGATGTGGTCGAAGATGTTGTTCAGGCTAACCTAGAAGTATATTCGCAAGGCATAATAAACTACACCACTTACAATATAAAATAAAATATATGGTTCATTTCTAATACTAAAAGTGTAGGGGGAAAATCCGACATTGAGTTAAAAATACTTTCATTTCTGTACTTTCATTTCTACTCCTGCTTTGTGCTGCCCACCCACGATCTTGAAAACCTTAACATAGTTTAATTTCATAACGCAGTTCTTAATGCACTTATAAGTTCGAATTACAGTACAAAGAAATATAAGATAAATAAATTAGCACGCGAGCAACAAAGCCACTATTTCTTCGAAAACAAGCAGTTATACTGCCTTTCTACATCAAAGGGCCGACGTAAGTTATTGTGCGCAAGCGCTGCTCACATGGCGCACGAATTTCACGACAGTATACCAGTAAGGATTTTTATGCCATGCTCAAATTTAGTTTTTTTTAAGTTATATGATGTGTGGTAGTAGCATCCGTGACTCCTAAGCTTCTATATGTAATTATAGAATTGACTATAGATTACAATATATTGGTTTTAATGCAAAAACTCGTAACTTTATGAAATGTCAAAACTATATTAATATTTTTATTTTTGCAATGACGTATGCGCTTTCAATCACATCACAAAATTACAAAAAGCGGTAAAATAAACTTACATGACATGAAAGATATGACTAGAGTCATATATTTCTCCACTGGTTGGCTTAGCGGTTAGAGCACCCAGGCTACAGGGGTGGATGGTGCGGGTTCGAATCCCGCACATGAATATAATTTTTCCTCTAATTTTAATAATGTAATCAAAAATATTTATTTACTTAAGGCTCATAGTCCGCTCATATGTAAGTAAAATTTTACATTGAACAATTCTAAAATCCATTGCTACGATCAGCAAAAAATGAGTATAGAGTCACCGCGAGAAAACGAATAAGATACATAAGAGACAAAAAGGTGATCTTGGTAATAGCATAGAACTAGGTACAACAATATATACTTAATACCATAACCATCAATGTCAATCATAAAACCAATTGAGTTTAACCGACCCGACCTATCTGTTCCTTAGACACATCAGTCGATACTACAGTCGTTGAACAAGTAATTGCTGCGTGGTGGAAGGGCACTTAGCGAATGCCCTTATGGCTAACTACCACCCTCGAGTAGAGAATCTGTCACCAAACACCTAACGGCGTATTCTAGCAGCTAGTAGCAGTAGAACTAGAACTCTTTGTGAACGATTTCACCTATGGAACTATATTCACCACATGATCATTTACTAGCAGGTGAGATTGTGGTTTAGAGATAACATAACAAAAATAAAAAAATATGATTAGTGGGAACATAGGGGATATAATATGGTATTATGAAGACGTTTACAAAAACCCATTAATAATGTAGATTGAGAAAAATGTTACTGTATTGTAACAGACAAATCGTACACTGCTGAACACAGGCTTCTTTTATGGGTTGTTTGCCATAATGCCCACCTTCCTATATTTAGAAAGATATAGGGGAGTGCAATTCAATTCCAGTCCGGCACGTCAACGTGCACAAAAGTTACACATTCAAGGAATGTACGAATATTATCTACTGGTTGTGATCTGTAGTGCATTATCATGGTACATTAAGATGGCGCCAACGCGGATGGATCGCGATATATATGGCGGTACGAGGAATGTGAACATTGACCGTGACCGATTAGGTTAATTTAATTCGTGTTTTGATGTGAACTCGTGTTCGAAATTCGTATTTTAAGACTTTTGATGCTCGAAGCGGATCTCGTCGTTCTAAACCGATCAATTACTATAAGCAATGTCCGTTAGTGTCAGGGCGTGGATGGGTGACCGCTGAATGGCATTTAATACGTGCTACGGGCACGTAAAGCTGTCGTTATTGCGTTGGAATTACAGTCTTTAGGTATATCGGTGATAGAAACTTAGAGTGCATCCTGATAAGACATTTCGCGAACGCCCGAATGGCTAAAACAGAAAATCTGTCGCCATGCATCTAACGGTGTGTTCCGGCAACATGAGACACTATATTATACACTTTTTTTAGTTTTCACGTGCACTATCCCTGCCGCCCTTGGCCAGTTTTTAGTATTTGTTGGTATAGCGGCACCAGAAATACATCATCTGTGAAAATTTCAACAGTCTAGATATCACGGTTCATGAGATACAGCGTGGTGACAGACAGATAGACGGACAATGGAGTCTTAGTAATAGGGTCCCGTTTTTACCCTTTGTGCACGGAACCCTAAAAAGCAACGTCAATTTCACAATTTTTTTAAAGAAAATGTATGGTTTGCTCATGATAAGGCACACAAAACCGACTATAGTATGGACCGCATTTTATGGTCTTTTTCAAGGACGCTCGAGTAAACTGCTCGCTTTGTACTTAGAAAAAACTCCTTGACAAAGACCATCTGACGTGTTTGAAACTCTAGTCGGATTTATCTGACTTATCAAAATGAGCAATCCCGTCTATTTTCTTTAACAAGGATAAACTAATTATAAAAGTAAAAAACCCGACTGCTAACTATTTATTTTCGTTAAGCGTTTTCTCGTTCCATTGAAACAGAAAACTGCACACTGAAAATTTTTGTAACCATTTTAAAAGATCATGGTACTCGCGAGTTTAAAATCTTATTGGTCGAATTATCTTAAACAGTTATTAGACACCACTGCACATGATTCCATAATTTACCCCTAAAACTAACATATATAAACAAACATATTAATTTTTACATTAGCCCGTAACAAGCAAAGGTAACAAGTAAGCCCCGTGGGTGGCTAGAATGTCACCACAATGTTACGAGCGGGTGTGGTAGGAGGCCACTAAAGTTAAAATACCGGAAGTTGGGCAGCAGCGCCTTCTGCGGAGCTGATATCTTAAAATGCGATCCCCAAGACGCCTGCCAAGCGTGGGGAAAATGGCAAATCCTCCCTAAACGGGTAACCTGTGTTCAGCAGTGGACAATCCAGGTGATACAGTAACCCGTAATAAATGTAAATAATTCAATAAGTATTAAAAACTTTTACTCAACATTTTGTGAAACCTCCCTTCCGAATCTCGCGTTTGACGTGACAAGTACAATAATTTTTTTTTTGGTTTTGTAGTCTGCTACAAAACCAAAAAAATAATAATATAAGAATTTCCCGCCAAAGCGTTCAGCGTTCGCCTCAAGACTAGTGTGCTCGTGGCGCTTTCCATACAAAACGTAGTTTCGTCATATTTAGCATACTAAGTGTTCAAACCCAATGAAACTTAGCATACATACATGGATATACATCCTTGAGCCTAATATATATGCATCTAAACAGTTTATCGGCTTTCCGTAAAATTAAGTACTATAAAGATAATTTGAATAATCGTGTTATATGGAAATTGTTATTGTGACATTTAGGGATAAAATTAACAATAAATCGAAAAACTGGCAAACTCGAAGCGCTCGTACCGAAGTTTACTTAGCTGTTCTCAACCGATCAGCAAAGTTAAGCAAAGTCGCGCGCGGTCATGAGTTGGATGGGTGACCGCTAGTGACATTACTACTGAGCGCTTCCGTGCTTCGGAGGGCACGTTAAGCCGTCGGTCCCGGTTGTTGTCTTAGGATGGCAGTCGTTATAGCATGGTGGTAGGGCATTTTGCGAATGCCCGCCTGGCTAGCTACCACCCTCAAGTAGAAAATCTGTCGCCAAGCAACTCACGGTGTATTCCGGCAGCTGTCCTTGAGAGCCAGTACTTCTAGGTTAGCCTGAACAACATCTTCGACCAAATCATCACTACCATCAGGTGAGATAGTGGTCAAAGGCTAATCTATCAGGCATAAAACAAAAAAAAAACCATCAGCATAGATATTATGCTCAGCAATACGCATACAAAATTTCACCGAGTTTGAACACTTGGTATTTTATTTTTATTTTTTATTCCTGATAGGTTAGCTTCACTATCTCACCTGATGGTAAGTGATGATGTGGTCGAAGATGTTGTTCAGGCTAATCTAGAAGTACTGGCTCTCAAGGACAGCTGCCGGAACACACCGTTAGGTGCTTGGCGTCAGAAATTATTAAAAAAAATAGAAATAGAAAGAAATAGAAAATAGATAGAAATAATAATAATATAATAGAGATAGAAATTTAAAATATGACAAAACTAAGTTTGTATGGCAAACGCTCCGTGTACTCTCAAACGGGCTCAACTGTGTAAAAGAATGCAGCTCCAGTTAATATTTAAGTCGATATTTCACTAATTTCATACGCCACCCGCTAACCCAGATAACTGTGACGAAATCAATATATACCTAGTTAATAGTGAAACTTCTAGTATACAATACGCGGTGTGCGCATCTGCCGCCCGCCACATGTCCGTCTGTTGCAATCGTTAGCACATGGCTTAGATAGGGTATTTTTAATAATTTCAACACGTTTATTCATGCATTAAGATAATTTTATTTGCCACTTCAATGTTTTATTGGTGGGATCATAAAACAATGACGCTTTCTTGTTTCCCAGGAAGGTTGACTGGAATAACTCTTCTGGAAAGTTCTAACTATGGTAACCCATACAGTCCCACCAACTTATATATGGGCAATATATGTTCAGGCGGCAAAAAAAAGAACTACAACATTCCTTCAAATTGTGACAGTTTGTAGTTGATTTCCTTGACCAGTAGCGCCCTCGAAAACTGCACAGTTAAGTTGGTGGCTCTATATATATTTTGAAGCCATCGTAGCGAAGTTTGCTTAGCCGTTCTTAAACGATTAGCTAAGTTAAGCAACGTCCGTCGCGGTCATGAGTTGGATGGGTGATCGCTTGTGACATTACTACTGAGCGTGCACGTGCTTCGGAGACCAGTCGGTTGCGTTAAGCAGTCGGTCCCGATTGTTCTCTTAGGATGGCAGTCGTTATAACATGGTAGTTTTGCGAATGCCCGCCTGGCTAGCTACCCTAATTTAGCGACCACTCTCAAGTAGAAAATCTGTCGGACGGTGTGTTCCGGCACTTGTCATTGAGAGCCAGTAATTCTAGGTTAGCCTGAACAACATCTTTGACCAAAATCATCGCTTAACATCAGGTGATATAGTGGTCAAAGGCTAGCCTATCAACCATGAATAAATAAATAAACTTTACCTTCCTGTGATAATCGTAAAGAGGCGACGAAAGGAAAATCTAGAAAGTGTGCAGTATACACTGGTACTCAACGATCCCTAAGACGCCTGCAAGTGTGGCGATTATGACAATCCCCGCTATGTATGTACAAATTACATATAAGAGCTATCTCAATGACTTGAAATGAAATTCGTTGAAGTTGGCAGTACTTAAAAATGTTGATAGCAAATGCAAACTTGCGACCAATGCCAAATATAAGCAACTGTAATAATTTTCATATACACGATTACGGATTTAATGTAATGATGAACGATTAAAATCGGAAACGATTAAGTTTATAAACATAGATTCAATCGCCCGTGGTGTGCCGGGTAGAATGTCACCCCCCATCTGTACCCGTGGGTGTCGTAAGAGGCGACTAATGGTAACAACACACCAGAAGGTGGGCAGCAGCGCTTTCTGAAGCACTGCGATCCCCACGACGACTGCCAAGCGTGGGGATTATGGCAAACCATGCAACCATAATGGGAGTTGGACAATCCGACTGATACAGTACATTACCCTAATGAAGGCTCTCCGCCTTCAACGGTGGACGTAAAAGCTATTAATGATGGTGTAGAGCAATGTTGTACCGACCCAACACACGTGAGATAAAGGTAGGAAGGTGATAATGCAGAGCATTCATTTCTTGTGATGAAATCGGTTTATGTCACCATAATAGAAGATGACGTGACGACAGGAAGAAATCAGGAATGTTGAAAAATATACTCATTTCTTAAATGGTCTGCTTAAAGCAATGACATTTTGACTTTTAGTTTCTTTATTAAGGTTGATGTCTTTGGCGTATTTTTTTTTCAACCGGCTTCTTTATACAAGCAACTTTTCAATTTGACTGTTTTTTATTTGTGTTACCTCAGATTACATAGACTAACAGACTGATTTGTTTTTTATATTTGAAAGCTGGTGCTTGTCTTGTGGTCCCATTTGAATTTCAGTGAGATCTAACGAGTAGTATTTGAGTTATTCTTTATAATGTGTATTTAATTGGCTTGGACGACAATGACGATGTTCTCATTTTCACTTGACGATGTAAAATGAACAAAAAAGACTTATACGATGGTTTGGATTATTTACTTTTTAGTGCATTTTTTGTTTAAAAATAATTTCAGTTTGAAACCGGTGTTTTTAACGTTGAATCACTTTTTATGATTAATCTAAGTTTTTTTTATTAATAAAGGCGGCTTAACAGATTAAGATCGAGCGTGCGAATTCGCACACCATTTAGAGATTAAGCATTCGGTCAGCCTGGTTTTAACTTAAAACCACCTCCAATATAATAGACATTGTCCGTGGTGTTGCTGGTGTTTTGCCGGCGTTAAAAGAAATTTATAAACATATTTTTTAAACTATAATAATCATGTTCAGTGATTTTAAAATATTATTAGCAATAGCTATTATTGCTATCGCGAATTCCATGATTATAGGCCATAAGCCTTGTTAAAAAAGCAAAAAATGTGTTCTAATTTTGAATATCGCGCAGTGGCCTATCGTATTTCTCGTTAGCGCGTAAACTTACGCTATTTTAGACGGTAAAATGCTTAATTCAGAGGCTCACCCCATACAAACTTGCGTGACATTACTTGAGAAAAACTCGCACTAAACACGCCCATGTACGTTTCCGCGTATTACATCTGAATCTAATATAGTCTTTATACGTATATTATATTTATGCATTTCTATTATAGTAATTTTGTTAATATTATATACTTTGTTAACCTTTATATGGTATTTGTATAATGGTGGTAGGCTATTTGTTATGCTCGCATGGTGGCTACCAGCTTTAATAAAAAAAAAACTGAAAGTTTCCTCTGAGAACCAGCTCCTTTATTCGAGGCCCATCCTGCTAAAACCTCCATTTATTGTCTATCAGTTACCAATAGCTGATGATGTAGAGAATAAAAGTTATCCCATGAGTAATAAAAATACAATAAGCACGGTCAACATGGTTAACTACCACCCTGAAGTAGCAATTCTGTCGCCAAGCTATTGACTGTCTTTTCCAGCATCTGTCCTTGAGCGTTAGTAATTTTAGAATAAGACTTTATGCCATACTTTACATTGGCGTCAGATTTTCTACATGAGGGTGCTGGTTAGTTCGGCGGGCATTCACAAAATTCCCTACCACCATGCAATTGTTTAAATTTGGCGCTCAAAGGTAACAATACCTACTAAATGTAAAAACAAATACATACAGTTAAAAACAAACTGCATTAGTCAGTCTATATATTTAGTAGATCTGTTTCAAAACACAACCTTGACGACATTTTTCTGTGTGACCTTTGGCAATAAAGCAGTTAAAAAAGCGTTATATTGAGTAAACCAATCAACTTTTCATGTAAACGTACAATGTTTGTGTTGGAAACTGGCCAAACGCTAGTATGTTTTGCTATTTCCGTAAATCCTGGACTTTCGATATATTAACTAGAACGAGGAAATACTGACGTGGGAATTAGAAATCACATACGTGTTACCTATAGACCAATCAATTATTGCCTCATTGGAAGTTATATGTACTATTATTTATTCTTCGTCGTAGGAAATTGGACCGGTAATTATACGGACTAAATTATTATTTTTTTACGAGGAACATTACAATCCCAGTCAAAATAAGTTGTTGAAGATTAAACATAGTCGTAACTTTTTATTTAGATTTGTCTAAAAACTTACTACGGATTTGATTCATAAACCATTGTTAGCGCCGGCGTTTGAAAAAACCTTAACTGTTTAATAAAACACAGTAGGTATAGAATTCAAAGTACCTGGCTTCTAATTTCCCTTATTTGACCGGCATGCTCACTTTTATTTACACGCTAAACTATATATTCTTTAAAAAAATATATAAGATTGTGTAAGTCGTAAGAGAAATCGCAAAGTCTAATGTTCAGATGTGAATATTCGGTATCAATATTATCAGTGATTTGGAATGCTGACATAATGACAAAGATGGACCGAACGTAATGTAAAGAATCGTTAGCTGCCAATTCCAGTAATTCTTTTGTATAGACGATCCGAATGGGAGGACTGAGAGCGGAAAAATTGAAAGGGCTAAATCACAAAACAGCGCAAGCATAAAACATGAGTGAACATTACAGTTTTGAAATGAGGGTTAACAGAGAAAGCTGCCAAACACAAACATCAATTAGGAGATAAGTGGAGAATCAATCGTGATAACCATAATGGATAGTACAAATCTATCAACACACTGGTAATTTAGGTTGCTGAAACATACGTTTGTTGTATTTATAAATTTAGGAAACGATCTCTGGAACTCGGCTACGTAGCTTTTGGCGATTTATTTATAGATGTGAATTAACGAAACGTTGGAAACTGGGTTAAAGGGCCCTTGACACGGAGATCCTCAATCTTAAGGGACATCCATGTTCACACAATCATTGACAATGGAGAATAGAGAATGGAAAAATCAAGCCTAAAAAATGTGGGAAAATACATATAGATAAAGTCGAAAACATTACTCATAATAAAACCGTTGATAATTCGTACACACACGACGTGCATAATTAGAAAATATTCTCGGCTGAACCTCAATTTACACATTCATTCCGAACTCATTCTTATCTAATCAACTAGATATCATTATCGATACTTACATTCAAAGCACAATCGCTTTCAGCACTTCACAACACAATCACATCACACACAAGCACAACACTTTCGCCTATCGAAAAGTTGCGATTTATTGATAACGATCTCGATTAATAATCGATTCAGCTCGCGACAGACGCCGGCGTCGATCGCATACGCGACGGAGCGACTGGCCTCCGAATTCTTCGCGGGTTGCTCGCACGATGCTTAACATGTGGGACGAGAAAATGAGTGAGCAAGTGTAACAATGTAGACTAAAAATAGAAGAGCTATTGTTGATGGATTAAGGAGCTGGATATAATAATAAAGGGCTAATAAAGAGAACACTTGGGTCGCAGAGAAATGAGATGGTAAGTAGCTATTGATCAGTACACCGCGTAATTGAAGCGTTAAGAAGAATATGTGCTATTAAGGTATTGTTTTAGGAACTAAAATTAATACTGCAAATCTTTTCAATCAAATACCTCGAAACATAAGTACATTCTAATTGTTTTCCCAAAAGCATTCAAATTATTACCAAGTTTTTTTTAAGAAATAAAGCATCGTGTTGTGTTGGATGCCATGAACAGAAAATTTTATCTTTAGAAAATGTAATAACAGGTTATTGCTTATTATAAGCAGCTAAGATGTTGATGTCACCGTCATTTTACCGACCTGACTTTCAAGTATCAAAACATCTAATTAAGATTCAGACATTATTAAAATTAATAAAAGAAAAATTTCCAAGGAATAATTTATTTCGAACATTTTCGCAGAATCATTTATGGTCTTTTAAATTTTAATTCACCTTTGCCTTATTTTCTCCCAGACATAAACACAGATAGTCAAGAGATTAGAAGCAATTAGCATAAATAAAAGCTTATACGTTCATAAAACTAAATTTAATTCATGTCGTGAACCCATAATACCAGAACAGGCACAGAAATATTTGAAACCGCTACCAACGTGGGAAGAATTAACCAAATGTATTTTATCACATTTCCCACGAGTTTTATGAATTAAATGTAGAATATGTATATTATAGAGTGCGTTATTCTATAAGTATTTCCTAGTATTTCTTCTAAAACATTAATAATATAAGTACCTTATTTTCGTATTTTTTGTGGACAGATCGTTTCGAATGCTTAACCTAAAAAAATTTTTGTAAGCTAGGATTCATTTCAATGCTCTATTGAGCTTTAACGTCTCAATCGTTAAACTCATTTCTTTCTGTAATAAAATGATTTTATTTGGTACTTTAGAGGTAAATATACATATATATATATATATATGGTAACCAAATAAAATCGTTCAACTCGTTTCTTTCTTAATTTAATAAATAAATAATATTATTGATTAAATTTAGAAAGAATATATATATATATAGATTAATATTATTTATTTTAACCTCAGTACCAAATAAAATCATCTTATATATTTCTTTCTGTAATAAGATGATTTTATTTGGTACTGAGCATTGAAATTAATCCTAGCTAATTTAGGTTAAGCATTCGAAACGATCTGTCCACAAAAAATACGAAAATAAGGTATATATATATATAGTATATCTGTACTCATATTATACTTCTCACTATACTCGTTCTTTTTTATGCCACGCGGAAACTGACTAAAACGACTTTTCAAGCTCGTAAATATGATTAAAAATGATAGTAGTGCATAAAAATGATTATTTTAATTAAAAATGTTCATTTAGGTTGAGTTTGCAATATATTTCATGTAGGAAGTTTGCTTGAGTCTTTCATAATACCAACAGATTGGGGTTTTTAGTAAGGTAAGATCAATATATACGTCTGTCTTAAATCCCCCTGAATTATGAAAGACCCAGGCATATATTGTTTTGTCGAAACAATGACACTCAAAATAGAACACTGTTCAAATATCAGGTTAGATTTTAATTGAAGAGATGTTACTTCCAATGTATAGATTCATTTTCTCGCAATAGGAAGTTAAAAGCTGAGTGTACAACTCGTGCATAAAACCGAATTTAGCCTCGACTTAACGCTTCAGTTAAAATTACATGTTTCATGCACTTGTACAAATCTACTATTCCTAAATGAACAAAGATTTTGGCTTCGCTTTTATTACCGGCTGCTTTCATAACGTCAATCCCTTGTGGTGCGATGTGTAGGTATGTACACATCGAACCACACTAGTCTATAAAGAATTTCCATTCTTAATTTTACAGCTTATACGTTAGTTGGACCTTTGGCCACTGTCCCCGTTGGTAAATGTCGAAAGATGTTATAGCTGGCTAGAATGGGAATTGCCTCTCATGGTAAGCTGCCGATACGCACTGTTAGGAGCTTGTGAACCGATTTTCTACTCGAGAGTGGTAGACAGGATAGCTGTCACTCGACAACAGAAGAGAGAAACATGTCTACCGGATCACCAACACATTGGGATCATAAAGTTTTGAATGCTAAATGTCAGTGGCACTGAAAACCACGTGTTACGATTTTTTCTACGATGTCAATTTGCGGAATCAATAAAATTTGATGTAATATGAAGACAATCAAGATAATCTGTTACATCAGTTATATATAAATATGTTTTTTTGTAAGGAACGCAGCGTAGCAGATAATATTCTAGACAACACTATCATTTTACATACTTTTTTAATAAAGAAAATACATTTTGTGCCTTTGATGCAAGTGGAAAGTCATAGTGTTCCTAGATTATTTCATGTGTACGAGTACATATAATTGAGATGAAAAATTGAAATGATAATATAAAATCCTTACCCAAATAGACCATAAGATAATGTTTATGATTTTCTTACGACTGGAAAGACAGATGAGGCTGAAGAAAGACGTTCACTGGACACAGAACATATAATTGATTATGTATTTGATGGTAATGAAGCGATGATGGTTTCTTTTATTTCATACCTTAAATATAATCTGTTAACCTTTTGAAACTTGGAAATCAAACGGGACCTTGGCCGTATAAAATTGTATACATATATCTATATCTTAAAAATAGTAATTAGTCAGATTTTTATATAGGACTTTGCGCGGAGCCTTTCTAGTATACCTATACTCGTACTTCCAGCTAAATCATATACAACATATAACATTTTATAATCTGAAAACGGACCTGACTATGCGTCGGACACGTCGAATGCTAAAGTTACATTCCCCAAACAAAACTTTCGTTTCGTGACTTGGGTGTACAAATAAAATGACAGGTAATAATTTTGTTACATTATGTGGCGCCCCATTGCGTGACTGTCCCGCTAATACGCCGAGCAACAGGTCACTAGGTTGCTATTTGTAGATATTTAATTATAGTAATTATGTATTTTAAACTTTAATTTCAAGGTAGAAATATAAATCTGTAAGCAGAGTGTTTTTGCTATATAGCTTAGTAGACAGGCTGCGGTTTTTAGCCACATGTGACAAAGATTAATTCTTCAAATACATTTTTCTCTATATTATTACTCTGACGCGGTTCTAGATCGCTTAGAGAATAACCTCAACGCAATCTCCCCTGATGCTCAATGATTCATACAGTAAAATAACTGTATAATAAATATCAGGTGAAAGTTTGAAAAAATAATAAAATTCTTTTAAATTTATATTGATAAAATTGTACGGTGGATATTTTTACAAACACATTTATGCATAAAAAAGACAATGCAATCATCATAATATATTATAAAGCGCAGTTAACAACACGAAGTTAAGTATATCAAATAACGCTACAAAGTTCAACAAATGTGACTATTGTAAATTCAATCACGCCAATTTGTTAGCTATACTTGCCAACAAACATTTTTGTTATTTTAACTAGACTTAGTTAAGTGTAAGTATGTTCGTAACAAAACATTAATATTATAGTCATCACATAGCAACTACATAACATAAAAACAATATTATTTATCGGTCTACCAGCTGTAAGAACAATTGCATTGTCACAGCTGAATGTTAATTCTCCATGAAGTTAATTGCGTTTAATTAAAATTATTTTCCCACAAGCAATTGGCTCGAAGATGGGTCACAATGACAAAGTATCACGCAATAAATACACAGTGCATTGTCTTTGGCAGCACGAAATTTCTTATATATAATCTCGTTAACGGTCGGTTTTAGTGTAATATTTTATTTTATTTTTGGAAACATTTCAAATTATTTTAAAACATTGCTGACGAAAAGATTCCTATCATTCAATAATAAGGCGTAGATAGTCTTGTTTTGAACAACAAATAGAGCATCGTATTTTATAGCTATAAGGGTTTGATAACATACTATTGAATTTAGTTTGGCTCTCCAAATAGCATCTGTGAAACTGAAAACGATAGCCACTTAAAATCCTCTCATTAATATTAAAAAAACGCATTCTAGAAATGTAAAGGGAACTAACTCACCGAGACTTTACTGTAGTCGTGATGATGCGCCAGATGCAGCGGCGCGCAGCTTGAAGCAGCGCTGGATAGACTGAGAGCATCGCCTTCGCTCGTACCCTCCATCTCGTCCCACCGCCGGCGGCCCGACCCGCTGCGAACACCCCCCGACACCGAACCCCGCTCAAGCGAAGCACCAAGCGATACATCACCACCCTTCGGAACACCACTATCGTCCTCACCCCCCGACGACGAACTCTCAGACCCTTCGACGCTTATCCCGCTCTCAAACTTCGAAGACATAGACTCATATTTCTCTTCAAAAGAACTGTGACTTTCTTCTACTATCGTATCTATCTCAGGCCTTGTGTTAGTACCAAACCTAAACGAGTCACTGTGCACCCAGGGCCTTTTAACTGTACTGATATCAGATTTGATCGTCTCGGTGTCGGATTCGTCGTCGGAGTGCAAGGTACCGTCGGAATCTTCCTCTGAAGATTCCTCAAGACACGTCTTAAATGAAGCGTCAGATTTTATTGTTACGTTCGAATTGCATGACTGCAGCGACCAATGACCGGAGTATTCCGAAGAGCTTGACTTTCGAACGGGCAAATGCAGATCGGAAGCGTTAGACAGAGTAGAGGCGGTCGACGATGATTTATTTAAAGAAATGACTTCTGCGATGTCTTTTATCGAATACATACGAGATGCTGAAGAAGACAAAGTAGAAGGATGCGACATTATCGAGTAAGTTTCACCGTCGTCGTTGTGATTATCAGGTTGATTTCTTTTTACGATTTCTTCAACGCTAACAACAGCATAAGGCTCCTCAAGATTGTGTGGTACGGAATAATTTTTAGGTAATCCTGTTCTAGGAACTGTCGAAAAAGAAGGATTCAAGGTGATGTCTGGTGTCGAAATACTTCTCTTTATGGCCGAAAACTTAACAACTAAATCAATAGGTGAATCGCGACGGTTACAATGAAAGGTGCATGTTCCTGAATCACAAAAACATTTAAAGGTCGTAGAGAACATTTCCCACCTACTTTTCAAGAGTTCAAGGTCTATTGATACACTATCATCTGGTTCTGGTATAGGTCTTTCAAGTAAGTCTTCAGCACTATTGTGATGTTTTGGACGTCTTGGCTTACAAAAGCATATCGCTGTTTCAAAATAATTATCAGGTTTATCGTTTGGGACTTTCGTAAATGGTGGCACGTCTTTGTACAACGTATCTCTATTAAAAATGTATAAGAACTCTTGTACTGTGGGTGCATTATAAATGCAATGACCGGTGCCTCGAATGTGGTAGTGCGCCAAAGTCTCTTTAAGGAATTCATTATTCCATTGGGGCAGGTCTTTTACTTTAACTGAATTCCTGTCTACCTCTATGTTGGTGAATGTTTTGTGTCTAAACAGCACTTTTTTCTTTTCTGTGTTAGTCTTTTTATTGGGTAGCGTGCCAGTCATTGACAGATACAACGCTTTGTCATCCGTAACATCACTGCAATCGACATTTTCTATAGCACTAGCCTCTGTTACATCAGACGAGTCAGATGCAGTTGACTGAGTTCTACGTACTGATTTATATGAATCTGAATTGTAAGGTGGTACTTGCCCGTGCCTAAAAGATTTTGATTTCTGTGACAGAAAAATATCTTCCAGGTTGGTTTCGTCCACCAGTGAGTCAGACGACAACGTAGAAGACCTACTGAGACTACGTGAATTATCTTTATCTGAGCTGCTTGACAGTGATGGCAAAATCGTCCTTTTAGGCGGTTCAGGTTTTCTTAAAACAGGTACATTCTCATATAAAACCTTTTTCTCTACTTCGTCTAAAGGTAATTTTAAAGGAATGTGCGTTCTGGCTGCCGGTGTTGGTTTTGGTCTAAGGTTCATTACATTTTCGTAAATCATACTGTCATCGTTTTTCGTAACATTAGGTCTTGGAAAAGGACGTGGGAAAGAATTATTCTGCATGAGATCTTGAGTTTTATTAAATTCATAAGATTCATAGCATTCATTAATTAAATGGGCTGAACCAGCCGACAGATTCGAAATAACAGACGTTCGTTCTCTAGGCTCGAATATATTAAGATTAGGATTATAGTTAATGGCTTCATTTATCTTATTAACGGGTTTATCACAGTCTATTTCAGTAATAACCACAGATTCCGCGATGGATTCGTGATCGCTAAGTTCGTTATTTTCAGATATATTAGGTAGCGATGTTTTAAACCCTGGACAACTTCTGTTGCTTCTATTTACAACAGAATCCCTATTAAGTGTACCTAATCTATCTAACGAAATGGTGTCGAATTCATCATTGCAGACAATTTCACCAGATTCCTCCTTTTTCGACAATATTTTAAAGAATTTGCTATTACCTATGAGTAAGGTGTTAGTGTTTGACTTTGAGTTTGTCGATTTCGATATTACATCGGCTTCCGATTCTGTGCCTACATTGTTAGAAATATTAGGAGCGGAGTTAAACTTTGCTTTAAGTCCCAAGCATTTAGAAGCAAGCTTTTTAACGAAACTTTGTGGATGACTTTTTGTTAAAGACGATGTTAGAGACGATGGAGATGGAGAAAATAAGCTGTCAATTTTGTTAGAAATTTTCTGGGTCTCTGGGGCCGTCCTGTAAAACACATAGAGCAGCAAAAATGAAAAACAAATAGTAAAACAAAATTAATGGATTGGAAGTAATGTTGAGAAGGTGAGTTTGTTAGTAATGACGAAATTGTTAATGCCAGCACCGACATCATTATTTTAGGCCTACGACTTATATGTCGGTTCCTGTGTGGTTATGTGAAGAAAAATCTGTATCATAAAACATCTACCTCTCCCGCACAGCACAACTATCACAGGAACCGCCTCAGTTAAGCGGTAAGCTAGGTAGCGGTAGGGTACCTAGATTTGGTACAAACTGCATTTAGAAGGTACTCAGGGTCATACACATCGCACTTCAAAATGCTTGCAGGTTTATTTTATATAACCTCAGTAACCATGCCTGTTATTATTGCACATTGTTACGTGAGGATGTGGTAGATCATTAAATATACATTACCAGAAGTGGGAAAAAGCTCTTATGGACGGACGTCTGCTGCAGCACACCGCTAGGTGCTTGTCAGACTTTCTAATTGAGGGTGGCAGGCTGGCAGCTAGCCAGGCGTGCAGTCGTAAAATTAACTACCACCATGGGAACCACATGGTCATGACATGTACATTTATATATATTTTTTACGTATATAATATATTTAACATTAATTAACTATGCCTACAGATATAATTTAGTCATTAAAAAGTATTTATTTTAAGTTACTTATTTCAGTAAGTACTTATTGTTCTCATCTTTTTATATAGCTATTAGTTTAATATTTTTGTGTATAATTTAAAATATTCTTAGACCGTCGAAATTTGGGTCCGTGGTTACGACCCCGGCTTCGTTTGCTCCCGTGGTTATTCCCCAGATCCTTATAAATTTGATGTCATTTTGTTTATATTTCATTATTTAATACAATTATTTATGATTAGACTTATGCTCTTACAATTAGTCCAATCAAATTGGGCGTAAGTGTGGACGTAATACTGGAAGTTTTTTACTCTTGTGGAATCGAAGGATTATACTGCTAATTGGGACATTTCAGAATTACTCCCGCTCTTTTGCATCGCCTAATTTGACTAAACTGAATAGTTACTTGCCGAAGCTACAAAAAAATACCTGTAAAATTGTTGAATCGCGAAACGTACTAACGATAGATGTACTGATTTTTCTATTGACCTACTGCCTCCGCCTACCATTGAAAAAAAAGTTGTTTAAGCAGATCTATTTTTCTCTTTAGTATAGTAGTCGGTTTTTTGTCCTGATCTGGGTTCTCGATGGATGGATCATATCTATCAAACGTTTTAAAAACAACGTTTTCGACCTTTTCTTGAATTTTTATTGTTTTATTGGGATTTTTCAGATCTGCTACGATACTGAACTGTGAATCATTTTCATTAATTTTTTCGCAACTGTAATATGGACCTTCAGATTCAGATAAATCCTTGCAATAACATGGCATATTTGTTCCAGTCATTTTTTTTTTTATGAATGGTGGTCCACGAGTAGATGTATGATTTATTTCGTAAATATACTCGTAATAGATTTTTTCGAAAAGACAACCGGGTGAGCCTCTTATATGCATGCTATAAGTATGTTCTTTTGAACCGTATCCATAATAGAAACAGTCAGGAATAGATTTGATTCGACTGTTAACTGTTTTTCTTCTATAACGACGAAGCACCGAGGCGTCATCATAAATGTCATTAGCCGATGAACTGAGTGCTTTGACCGAAGATCTGTTAGAGTGCTCGTATAGACTACTCGATAATTTTCTGCGTTGATATTGTTGAGGAGGCTTTGCATCCATTGCTACATATATGTTGTCTGGCTTCATGCTAGGTTTTAACGCTTTAGAAATATGATGATTTCTTTTAAAATCTGGTTTGTTGCTAAGTCTTGTGTTTTTCTTTAATTTTGAATCAATTTCTAAGAAATGATTCTCTGGTTTGAGGCTGACTTTCGCTGCGAACGCAGAATCTTGCGTCTTTATTGTGGTATTCGTCCTTAAGTAATGATTATCATGTATGTCACTGACGTTCGCTCCGAATTCAGACATATGCTTGCTTTCTATTGCATCCATCGGTAAATAGTGATCCGCCGGTATATTGCTGATATTATTTGCCGAATCAGACTTAGGCGTCCTTAATATTACATCCATCGGTAAGTAGTGGTCTTCTGATATGTTGCTGATATCCTTTTCCGAATCAGACACATGCGTCCTTAACATCGCATCCATAGGTAAGTAGTGCTCTTCTGGTATATTGCTGATATCCTGTGCAGCATCAGACATACGCGTCCTTAATATAGCATCCATCGGTAAGTAGTGGTCCTCTGGTGTATTACTATTATTCGTTGCCAAATCATACACTGGCGCCTTTATTACAGGATTCATTCTTAAATAATGATTATCGTGTATGTTGTTGAGTTTGGCTACGAAATCAGACCCTGGAGTCCTTAGTATAGGATTCACCCCTAAGAAATGATTTACGTGTATGTTACTGACTCTCGTTCCGAAATCAGGCGCTGGTTTCCGCACTACTGAATCCATCGGTAGGTAATGGTCTTTTGGTGTATTCCTGACATTCGCTGCTAAATCAGGCTCTGGCGTGCTTACTATTGGATCCATTGGTAAATTTATGTTCTCTACAATCATTCCTAGATAACTATTCTTTGGAACATTGCTGATTTTTGTACCAAAACTAGGAATAGTCATCTTAACTGAAATATCCATCGATAAAGAACGATTTTCTGGCTTTTCCATACATATATTTGTTTTAACACTAATTGGGTCATTTCTACAGGGCAAATTTTCATATATTTGTTGAGTACTATTTTCCACATCGATATTTGCATAAATTTCTTCATCCGTCCTTGGTGCATTTGCATAAATACACTCTTCTTCGAATACATGAGTTATTGGGCTCTGATGTAATTTTTTTAGCTTTTTTGATGGAGTATTGTGATGCAATGTTTTTTCTATCCCATCTTCACCTTGGCGTGTACGATTAACTTTCACTTGAGGTTTCGGCGAAGGTAATGGTTTCTTTTTTTCCACGCTGTTGAGCCTATCTGTCCTTAAATCTTTTTCCGAGTCTAGACCGGGCCACATGGTCGAAATTCTTTTGTATATATTAGATTTAAAAAGTTTCTTACTTTTATTATTTGATACAGTTCCTTTTGTGACGTTTAAATGAATATTTTGTAACTCTGAGAGTACCAAAGAATGTTGGCCAAACATTTTTGATGAAATTATTTCATCGGCATGAGTATCCACATCTTTAACTAGTTTTTTCAGAATGATTTGTTTATTGAGAAAGCTATCCGTACGTGTCATTAGTTCATATTCACAAGTTTCTGTGCTTAAACGTATTGACTGTGACCTATCTGATGATGGTTTATAACAAGCGTTAGTCACTTCTGTTTTGTGTAACTTATTCAATTCTTGCAAATAAGCAGGTTTGTTAGTGCCAAGCGAAAAACTAGCAGATGCTTTAGCTAACTTAGACCTGGAAATCGAAACAGGACATCTAAAATAGATATGTGGATAAGTATTTAAAATTATATTTGGAAATACTTTTCATATGATTTCTGGATGTCATCGTTTTCCATTCACTTCGTTATGCTTTTTAAGATTAATTTAAAAGTTGTATTTTTACAGCCGTCTGAGGTGTTTTTTATTTAAAATGTCCTCGATTTAACTAGAACCTTTGCACATCAAAGAATGTTGGCGCAGATAAATCTTTTCCTTACATTACAGACTTCTCCGCTGGCCGTTTTCAGACAAAATCAAAGACATGGAAGATTTTAATGAGGCGCAGTCGTTGAATGTGTTTTTCTTTTTTGTTTTCCTTCTATTATTTAGATGCCGCTTTGGAAATCGTTTTATAATAATAAACAAAACAGATGTCTTCTTTAATATAAATACATTATTTTTTATAAGAAAAATAATGTTATGCAAAGATCCAGTTTTCTAATAGGAAACTGCGTATAAAAAGCGTCAGTTCTGATACAAAAAGTAAAGAAAACGTAATAAAAGAAAAAAAATCTAAGAGGTGAGGGCCCCCAAGATAGTAATCGGAGTTCAAAGGTGGCAGGCGTGGGTGACACACACTCCAATTAAAACCGAATGTTTAGAGCCCTTTCGCGTGGAATCTTTGAGTAATTACAGGTAGGGAGGTATTTATAGGTAGGGAACTTCCCTTTTTCTGTAAATGACGGATTTTAGAGAATTTTAATCACCGTCACTGAAGGACGTACAATGTATGTACGTCCTTCAGTGACGTTTGATATAAATGCATGGAATGTTAATGTGTTACGATTGAAAAGGATATAATAAAATGTAAATACAGATACCCACACCATGACAGACGAAAGAAGATGATACTATAAATACTAAGAACGTGGTTTTACAGTGCCATTCGGAATATTGTCAGAGTGAAGTAGCGCATGTTTTATATCATTTTGTTGAATGAGAGCATGATTATAATGATAAACTTTCTCTTCACAAGTTAGCACTTGTAATTGATATAAAACTATATCCGATGGGCATTGTAATATTGCAAAGAAAATTATACAAAGAAAGACAGTTGAAAATATATATTTATTATATTAATTCTTTTTTTTTATTATATAATTAGTAACATCAACTTAACAGACAGCTGTACTATAAAACCAACGTGATTTTTCACTCATTTTACTACATTACAGGATATATCACGTGAATAAGGCCCAATTTCACCAAACTAGGTTTAAAGTTAATACACGGATAACTTTTAATAGAAACCTTTAAAATGTGATATGCCTTTGTTATCATAGAACGTCGAACTAACAACAGACATTTTAAATTTGTTGGATTCCTGTCGTTGAAACCAGAAAACTCCTTGGTTTGACTTTTACCTTCCAATGGCAATATTTTATTATCACATTCAATTCACCTTAAATTAATATGTCTCCTTAAACGACTTAAGACTAGAGTGCTCGTGGCGCTTTCCGTACAAACGTAGTTTCGTCATATTTTAATTCTTGAGTGTTCAAACTCGATGAAACTTTGCATGTATGTCCATGAGCCTAATATCTATGCCAGATTTTCTTCAAAAATAATTCGAAAAAACATTTTGTATGGGATTTTTATTTTGAAATTTAGGGATAAAATAAATAACAAACCACAAGCATTGATATTAGGCTCAGTAAAATGCATACAACATTTCACCGAGTAACACTTAAGAAGTATCTAAAACTTGTAGCTTAGAACATTTATAGCTCGCTTTTTTTTGGAATTAGGTAGCTTTGCTAGCATATCGTTCTAGTATATGTGTCTAAGTATAAATTACATAGAAAAGTTAATACGATTAATCGGTTATCCGATTAATATACATGGTGATGCCATGTTTTGATCGGCGTAATAACAAACTTACCACTTTATCCGATCGTAATAAGATATTAATATTTTTTTTTTCTTTTACTTATGTGTGATAGTGTAGCCTTTGGCCACTATCTCATCTGATGGTAAATGATGATGTGGTCGAAGATGTTGTTCAGGCTAACCTAGAATTCTAGAATATATCTGGTTGACATGGAATTAACTAATCGATAAATACTTGTCACGTCTAACGTTAGTTCAGTAGCTATTAAGGTTTCTTTTGTATGATTTTTGGACGTTGTCTATAAATAAGTTAACTTATTAGGAACCGGCTAGGACCCGCGTTATATTTACCGGAGAGATTCCGACCAGTTTTGGACTGATTTGAAGTCCGTCGTCTGGGCGTCACGATTGACACTGTCAGTTACGCGCTGAGGCTCGTGCTTGTCGCCTCGAGCAATCGTGACTCCCAGGCGACTTCCAAACCGTCCGGAACTGGAATGAATCTTTCCGGTATATATAACACCGGTCCTAGCCAGTTCCTCATAAGTTAATATGAGTAAAACTCGCGATAATTTTCAAAGTGAAGGTATCTATTTAATAAATAGCAAAAAAGTTACATAGATCGACTTATTGGATGGTATGGATCAAATTTATAAACAAAAAACATAGTTAAATTCGTTGAAAGTGTATGCAGATGTATCCAAGCATCCACGTTTCGCTGGACATTTTTATTTTCGTTTATTTTCCATTGTCTTTTCTGGCATTTCTTCAACTGTCTTTCTTTAATTTCACTAACAAAATTAAATCTTACGTATATGACAATAGAGGGTATTTTACTTACGTAGGAGCGGTGGGACTGTAGTCATGGGTCACTGGGAAGGGTGGCAACTCCTCTTCACTATCATACGAACTCTTGTGACTCACATATTCTGTAGAAAGATGTTTGCATAAGTAAAATTGTACAGTATACAATAATGTCAATGACGTAGCCAAAGACCACCAATTTTCATTGTTTACTGCAAGAAGCAGTGATAGCTCTGTGGAATTGGCTATGGACTACCGCGCACCAAGCCTATGGTTCGAATCCCGCGGCTGGTTTGAGCTTCACCGTATGGTGAAAGGGCATTTTGCGATTGCCCGCCTGGCTAGCTACCATCCTCAAGTAGAAAATCTGTCACCAAGCACTTAATGATATGTTCCAGCAGCAGTCCTTGAGAGCCAGTGAAATTACAGGCATACATGAGCAGCTGTATCAAGGTGACGGGCGCTGAGCAATTCGTAACTTGTGATGAAATGCATCTGTTATAGGCAGAGGTTAGTCCGCTTAACATCAGGTGGGGCATCGAGCATGTCACTGTACAACGACATAAAAAAAAACTGATGTGGACGGTTGTGGGTTTAGGCACTGAAAGGAGTTTGATGGATAGATTGGGTGAAGAATGAAATGGGCATGTCATCCAAGAACTGCGTAGACGGAGGGCAGATGTCGGAGTTTTTGAATAGAGTAATAAAACTGCGTACGATCCAAGTCATGACCGCGGCAGACGTTGCTTAACATTGCTGATAGGTTTAGAACTGCGTAGCAAACTTTGCTAAGAACGCTTCCAAATAATATCCATATAAATAATAATAGCACAATATACCTAAAAATTATTTTACGTTTTATTAGATTAGGGTCCAGCTCCCGATTGGCCTCTTTTGATGGATACGTATGAAAAACACTACAAAATTCGTGAATATGTTGGTGGTTCGTCATCCAGACCAGATATATTTCTATACTTAAAAAATCTAAAACGCATAGTACTTGTAAGGTTCTAAGTATAGCTATAGTATAAGTTCTAAGTAAGCTATCTGCTATCAGGGCGCACGTCACTTTTTATATGTGCGCCCTTATTTCTTTCATATGCGGACTATCCTCTGCCAATAACAGGTGCATTTCGTCGCAAGTCACGAATTGCACTGTGCCCGTCACCTTGAGACATAGTTCTTAAGTCTCATGTGCCTGTAATTTCACTAGCTCTCAAGGACTGCTGCCGGAACACACCTTTACGTGCTTGGCGACAGATTTTCTAATTGATGTTGGACGCTAGCCAGGCGGGCATTTGCGATATGTCCTTCCACCATGCGGTGAAGCTCAAGCCCGCGGCGGGATTCAAACCATGGACCTGCTGCGCGGCAGTCCATGGCCAATGCCACTGAGCCATCACTGCTTCACCCTTCTAGTTAGGTCCTCATGTCATAACCAATTGTAATACCTCTTAAAACCTCCCGGACTTTCCTTGTAGCTTCCTCTGGATATGCTGTCAGGAGGTCGTACACCGTTTTGCCCCTCTTATCGCGTGCTCTGAGATCTGCCCCCCGTCTTAGCAGTTCCCGGACGACATCGGCTCTCGCGAAGCAAGCCGCTTCGTGTAGAGGGGTCCCGCTGTCTGTTCTTATGTTGGGGTCCACGCCGGCTTCTATTAGGGCTATAACTACGTCCCTGGGAACAAAATAAAACGGATTTTAGCAATAAAGGTGGAATGGTGGGTGAAGAAAGAATAAGGGGAGGATTTCACATAAAGTTACAATAAGGGAAACAATATCTATGAGAAAGATAAAATAATATCCAACCTCCATAATAAAATGTTCCAGTATTGCGTTGGACTGTTGCCGTTGAAAGTGTTTATCAATTCTAATACACCTACGTTTGCAGTTAAATTTATCGTGGTATTTTAATACGTACGTATCCTGAAAATATCTAAGCAAATAAAAATAGAATGGTGCATTTTACACATTTTTACAAGTATTTTATCGTATTATTTTTTCACATATTCATTAATTGATAAGCAATTTTATGTATAAAAAGCAAACGATTAATTGGCATAGGTTTGAATTGCTAGCAGATTTGAAAATATATTTCTGCGATCTCCGAGACGCCTGCCAAGTGTGGGGTTTAAGACAACCCCCCCCCCCCCCCATAACGGGGGGAGGCTGTGCTCAGCAGTGGACAATCCAGCTGATATGGTATAGGTGAAGCTGAAACCAACGCTTAAACGCCGAGCCTAGAAAAGTGTAGTGATCGAATTAGTCCAATTGGTGCATTTTTTACTCTTACACCACTAATGTTTCTCGCACATCTCTGGTGGTATACGCAGCCTTCGGGGTCTGTTAACTGTTGGCCTGATATTCATCTTGCCTTTGCTAGAGACCTGCAGAGTTTCGCAGCCTCAGTATCGGCTACAGCTTCGTTCAGTAAAATCTATTTTTATATAAATTATGTTATATAAAAAGAAATTGTCAGAATTGTGTGAAAGTAATTTAATTGTCACCCTTCCAATACATAACTATTTGCTCGTCACCATTATTAATATATGTTAATGTAAAGGCGTGTACACAGCGCGCTACAATCGCTTCATATTCATATTCATTCGTTCGTTATAACGCACCGCTAGCTTTCGTGCTTGTGAATTTACGTTATACATTCAGCACCAACAAATTTGGTTTTGGATGCGGTATTTACATTAGCTAAGACATTGCGAAACGTCTGATAAAATAACTGACCAAAATAAAGCATATTAATAATTATTATTAGCCACATATCTTTTTTAAATCATGGGAAATAACTACTAAAATACTTTAAAATTCACAAAATCAACAAATTCGCATAAAATTCGATGTTTTTAACGACATTGTGTTACAACGTGTACATAGTAGGTTTCCAAATTATTATGAAGGCATATTCAAGGAAAGGTTTAAAGTTTGAAGACACAGATATGATACCATCGAAGTACTATTTGATCTATCGTAAATCATTTACCCCCAAACTGCATAATATTATAAGGCATAAGCACCAGCTACTGTGAAAGAGAAAGAGGGTGTACAATTTTTAATGTGCAGTTTTTAACCGAAGTCAAGAAAAGAAGAAGATTCTCAATATGACTGTATATTTTTTTTAGAAAGGTTTCATCATCTCACTTCATCACCCCTTTACAGAGTGTGCCGATTTTGATGATATTTTTTTGGAAGATCGTCTTTATCATATTGTCGCATTTAAGTTTGTGTGAGATCTGACGAGAAGTATTTGAGTTATTCCTAATAATGCGTATTTTACGTTTGAAGTCAGTAGTTTTTTGTAACAAACATTAGATTTTTGTATTGTGGCATAGTAGCTCTTAGCGGCTAAACCGATTCCAATTTTGTTTATATTCCAATGCATTGATTCTTAGCCATAATTATTTGTCGAGAATCTAATTAGCCGTTTTTAAGATATTAAGAGTTGACATCACCGTTTGTAATTATTATAACAAAGATGACCTGAAGGTATTTTTAGCATTTGATACTAAGTTTTCCTTAAATGTCTTCGTCATTCTATTTTAATAATAATTGTAGGTGTTTTAAACAAATCGTTCCTACATAAAATTTGATCAAGTTTTTAATTATTTTTTTTTTATTTTTTTTTTATGCCTCATAGGTTAGCCTTTGACCACTATCTCACCTGATGGTAAGTGATGATGTGGTCGAAGATGTTGTTCAGGCTAACCTAGAATTACTGGCTCTCAAGGACAGCTGCCGGAACACACCGTTAGGTGTTTGGCGACAGATTTTCTACTTGAGGGTGGTAGCTAGCCAGGCGGGCATTCGCAAAATGCCCTACCACCATACTATAACGACTGCCATCCTAAGACGACAACCGGGACCGACGGCTTAACGTGCCCTCCGAAGCACGGAAGCGCTCAGTAGTAATCTCACTAGCGGTCACCCATCCAACTCATGACCGCGGGCGACGTTGCTTAACTTTGCTGATCGGTTGAGAGCAGCTAAGTAAACTTCGCTACGAGCGCTTCTAGATAGATATTATGAATTTAAAGCCGTATCTACCAAAGAATAATTTCTTACATCAGCAACGGCGTCTATGTGTCAATTTTCCTGTCGAAGGGTTAAATTGGTGACGGTGGCGTGTGGCGCCCGCCTTCGCTAGGCGTTTGTTGATTTGATTGCACCAAGGTGTAAGAGATCGCGATCTTGATAATATTTATGTATTTTTTAGTGATATTAAATCTGACTTCAAAGTTTTTATCCATCTTGGAAAGGTTTGGAAATTAAGGTGTATGCGCCAAGGTGTTTATCGCAATCTTGATAGTTTTTATACATTAGTTATTCGTTCTCATACAATTTAGTGATATTAAATGTGTTCAAACTTTTTGAATGAATAGATTCAGGCGTTACTTTGCGGAAATCCATATTTAATAATAACAAATATTTTTAAAATATTTGTTATTATTCAAACTTTTTGTACATCTTGGAAAGGTTTGGAAATTAATGCTTATAAGTATATAAACCTTTTTTCGAATCCATTATTACCCACTTGTTGAGTTAAAGCAGTCAAAGCCGTAAGCTATGGACTGCCATGCCAAAGGTTCACGGTTCCCACCACCGGCTCGAGCTGCACCGTATGGTGAAAGGGCATTTTTCTAAAGCTAGTTTGGCTAGTTACCACCCTCAAGTAGAAAATCTGTTGCCATGCACTTAACGGTGTATTCCGGGAGAAGTCCTTGAGAGCCAGTTAAAGTAATAAAAAAATTACAGGTATATGAGACTTAATAACTGTATGTCTCAGGATGATGAGCGTAGTGCAGTTCGTTACTTGTGACGAAATGCTTCTGTTCTAGGCAGAGGTGGTTGCTAACCATCGAGTGTATCGGGCTGGTGCTCTTTATGTGATAGATCATAATGCCAGACAATTTGTTAGAAGTGCTTAAAAAAGATTAGTTTCTTGCTCTTTTTTTTCGAAGGCCCTCGTCTGCTTTTTTAATCTATATCACATGATTTAAATTAATTATAATTTTGCAACAAAGGCAAAAATATTCTTTGCTATTTGAATCTGTACATTCAAAAATGCGTTCACATATATGAAACATTAACACCTTTTTTATAAAAAAGACAAAGTCAAATAACAAAATATATAAGTCACGCAGTGTAAAGGACACCTGCGTATTGGCCCCGGACAATAGGTACCCATTATGCTTGCCGCATTGCCTCTTTGTATGGCAAGATATATGTGCTGGCTTAAGAAATTACCCGACAGAGGGTTACAGCTTTTTCTCAATCACACGACACCCTGTGGCATTAACGATTTTTTAAGATCACTGCTCCACGGTCGGACTGTGTGAACAGAAAACGGCGTAAAAGTCGTACACTGATATCAGGCATGAGTGTTTGACGTGTTTGTCTCTGGCAGCGGTCACTGCATCTTTTATTTTAATATAAAATTTCAGCAGTTTGAAATAACCACTAACTGCTACCAGAAATGTGTGAGCAGTGGAGTTTTTCCAGACTCCCCTTAGTCTCAAATTTACCACGGACAAACGGACAAACCACGCTCTTCTGTCACAAAAATGTTTGAGACACCCAGTAACTGCTACCAGAAACGTGTGAGCATTACGCCTAGAAATAAGGCTTCAACCCGAGTGCATCGTTTACCGAAAATCAGCTATTGTGAAATTCACGTTTTATGCAAACTGTTTCGAACTTGGTCCTTAGAATACATATATTTTTCTTATGTTTATGTAATGTCTAAAACGCTACTAATTTGTATTTCGGACCGCACCAGGAGCTGTCGCCTTGCTACGATATCGATATAATATAAATAAATTGAGCTTTTACATTACTCTAGGTACATATGTAAATATATACATTATATTTATACACTTTTATGCATCAATTTAAATAAAAAAGGAAAATAGGGTACTAAAATAGGGCCTTAAGTCTCGACAATATTGTTATTTTTTTTTTTTTATGCCTGATAGGTTAGCCTTTGACCACTATCTCACCAGATGGTAAGTGATGATGTGGTCGAAGATGTTGTTCAGGCTAACTTAGAAGTACTGGCTCTCAAGGACAGCTGCCGGAACACACCGTTAGGTGCTTGGCGACAGATTTTCTACTTGAGGGTGGTAGCTAGCCAGGCGGGCATTCGCAAAATGCCCTACTACCGTGCAAATGTAGGGAAAATTTTCCACAAGTATATAATGCACACAGCTACACTCGTCCCTTGTATGTGATACGTTTCAATGAATGACAAAGACATGAAAACAAGCATGCAGAAGACACACATACGCACACTACTGAAACTCAATCAGGAGACGTCACCTGATTTGACATTGCCTTATTCGAGGTACGAGTGCCGCATCTCCCGATTTTTTTAAGTTCCTTACTCATCCATACATAAGTATATTTATTGAGAGCAATATAATTTCATCAAGACGATATCGTCCACGCGGATGCCTAATATGTTACGCCTGGGGCAAGATTATAAGATTAAGTTTTTTTTTTTTGTTATTACTTTTGCAGTAACTTTGAAGCGCTCGTAACGGAGTTTGCCTAGGCGATCTGAACGGATCAGCAAAGTTAAGCAACATCCGCCGCGGTCATGAATTGGATGGGTGACCGCTGGTGACAATGCTACTGAGCGTTTCCGTGCTTCGGAGGGCCCGTTTAAGACGTCGGTCCCGGTTGTTATTTTGCAAATGCCCGCCTGACTAGCTACCACCATCAAGTCGAAAATCTGTCGCCAAGCACCTAACGGTATGTTCCAGCAGCTTTCCTTGAGAGCAAGTAATTCTAAGTTAGCCTGAACAACATCTTCGACCAGATCATCACTTCCATCTGGTGAAATTGTGGTCAAAAACTTACTCTAATTCTTCTAAGTATGATTTCAAGCCTTTTCGCAGCTAAGCCAATATCATATTTACTTTTAGAGCACAATCTTATTATTCTATTTGTCTCACGTAACAAGTGTCAATGTATAAACCATAAATCAACATTCTTAGGCAATACCTAATCGGTGAAAACATCTCTGTTTTACTGTTTACTCTGGTTTAATTTTTTTTATACAAAGTGGCATTGTTGTTAGTGCACATCGAATAATACTTTTACTTTTACTACATATCAATCACACAATAAAGTACTTTCTTTTATCATTCAATCACGGTCGACTTACATGAAGACTGACCTCATTTGGTGTCGTCATTTTTGTCTCCAATTAATAAGCGACCGTTGGAACTTGTCTTTTACCTAGTTTCTAGGTATGTAAGTAGGTGTATGGAATGGTTTCTTGGTTTGTAAGTAGTTATATGGAATAGTTTCTTTGTTTGTAAGTATATGGAATAGTTTCTAAGGACGTCCGTCAGTAGGTATATGGAATAGTCTTTTCTTTTCGAAAGTACACTGAGAAAAACGACTTTGCAGCTTACATCAAATTTGATCTTTTACCGTTGAATTGTAACTACGCAAGATGAATACACAAGTCTTAAAATGATTTTCACCAATCAATAAAAATGTACCATGTTTTATAATAAACAAAACCGTCAAAAAACGCCTTCCGTAAAGTATTTTCTGAATAGAACTTGTTATACGATATTAATTGCAGTATTGACCATAAAATATACCTTAGTTTTACGGCGGTTTATATACGGTGATTATCACTATAACGTACGACTTAATCTGCCTCATCGTAAAGTCAATATTTAAGAAAGACCACAAAATACACCTTAAATGCAGACGAAAAGAAACATTCGCCTTCACTGACCTTGTTTAACGCCTTCTAGTTGGAAGGCGTTTTGTACGTATTTACGTTTAGTCGGTTTTTTGCCTTCATACCATATAAATTGGCCGTCATTAGGGCGCTTTTGACTTTAGATTTTTCTCAGTGTAGGTATGTGAAATAGATTCTAGGTAGATATTATAAGTAGGTATATGGAATAGTTTCTTTGTAAGTAGGTGGGTATATGGAATAGTTTCTAGGTAGGTATATAAGTAGGTGTACCGAATAGTTTCTTTGTTTGTAAGTAGTTAGGTATATGGAATAGTGTCTAGGTAAGTATATAGAATACTAACTAGATATGTAATTAGGTATATCGAATACTTTCTTTGCATGTAAGTAGGTATATGGAAAAGATCAAAAACTCACGTGTGTCCGTATTTGGCGGCGCGGTGTAGAGGCGTTGTACATCCACTCAGGTAGAGGCTCTCGCGGTTCGGCGACGACCTGTACTGCTCTACCAACTGCGGCCGGACTCGAAGCAAGAACTTCACTGTTTTTAACCTGCACCAAAAACAAACACGTATAAAAATATGCTCTGAGTTGCCTTTTTAAATTTTAGTCTAAGAGAGCTTGAGCGCCGTCTTCGCTGCCTTCGAAAACTCTACAAATTTATACGCGCTGCAGCAGCACTTTTTGTTCAAATATGTTAAATTTACATCGTGGCCTACCATATATTGAGAATAATGTACCTATTTTTCCGAAATTAACAAATAACCTCTCGTAACCTCAAGAAGATTAATTGCAGTCTTCGTTGACAACCTCGTCTTCTAATCATCCTAGACCTACTTTTAGAGGAATTCCTCGCTAGCTTGCTTCAGCGTTCTCAATGAAAACCTGCATAGGTATAGGTCATAATTTTAACCCCTCTGGGATATTAAGGCGAAAGTTAAGGCCAGTTAATTTTGTGCATTTAGCCGTCGCTCGAACGAAATTGGTTTTCGATTCGACTAGTACTTATTTTTAGAAGGCGCAAAAAGTTTTTTTTTTTTATTGTTTCGGAACTATCACTAGGCCCACCTGATGTTAAGCGGACTAACCTCTGCCTATAACAGATACATTTCGTTACAAGTCACGAATTGCACTGCGCCCGTCACCTTGAGACATGTTGTTAAGTCTCATATGCCTGTAATTTCACTGGCTCTCAAGGACTGCTGCCTGCAAGGAACACACTGTTAAGTGCTTGGCGACAGATTTTCTACTTGAGGGTGGTCGCTAGGCAGGCGGCAATCGCATAATGTCCTTCCACCATGCAAAAGATTTAAATGCCTATCAGAAATTGTCAAGACAATGTTTTAACTTACAAAGCTTGCATTAATGTGAAGTTTCTAACCCAAGTTAGACCATAATGTGATCAAACAATACAATTATATTAATTCACGCTCAAGTAATTTTTATAGATTTTTATGACTATCAGAATGGTTGAGCATGACCGGCGCAACGTATACCACCATTTGTACACCGGTGAAGATTTGAACAATAATTGAACCCGAAATAATCATTATGCAAAGACGACGCCAGTTATTTTTTACACATTTAACTACATTACTTGTTATAAATACTAAATTAGTTTTCATACTCAGTGTTGAGCTTTATTTATTTAAAACATGATTTTCTCCTTGCATTTATCCCAATATAAGTGCGGTCAGTTCGACAAAGACCCTCCATTTATATATAATATCATTGACATAGATTGATCTAGTAGCAGCTTTTGATAGCCAGTTTATTTTGAAGAACATGCGACGTCGACCACATCTATACTTCCAAACTGAAGACGTAGTGGTCAAAGACTAGTTGGTAAAAATACTTAGCTAAACATAAAGAATAGTACAACTTCACCAAACCAAGCCAAAGTAGAATTTAATGGCGTCTCTCTCAACAAGTTATCCACAAGACTTAAATTTCAAATAAGTCTCGTATAAGTTAGCGAGAAAACTGAAAATCTTCAACTATCTCAAAGTAACAAAATCTAAGTTAGTTTATGTCGGTAACCGCGGTCGCAACCGCGCTCTGAACTAACGAGATACTTCACAAAACTTCACAGTTATTTTATAAACAAGATCATGTTTAACTATAGTTAGATTTACGTTCGCCATCTATTTCGGATTATTATTGGTCGTGTAGAGAGGATGGACGAAAGGAGATTGATAAAGCTAGTATACAAAATTACAACTAAAGGAAAATTTAAACCACAAGCGGGATGCGTACCGGCTACTATCTCTGCCAATTGAAGGCTGCTCTCTCATAAATATCAACATTTCTGAGATATTTGAGCTCCTGCTTTTCAAATATTAAACCGAGGATTCATATACTCGCAGACGTATTTATACCATTTCACTTTGTACAAAATATTTTGATTCGGTCAATTATTTCATTTCTTAAATTTTGTTCTATGAATGAAAATAGCAAAGATCTTAATTCTGACATATATTTGCCTTCTACTCTGAACTCCCCGTGAGGTTCACCGTGGGGTGCCGGGTTAAAATTGCACCTCACCATATCACCCCGTGGGTGTCGTAAGAGGCGACTAAGGGAAAAATACTGGAAGGTGGGCAGCAGCGCCTTCTAAAGAACTGTTATCTTACACTGCGATCCCCAAGCCGCCTGCCTAGCGTGGGGATTATGGCAAATACACCCTTTATAAGGCTGTGTTCAGTGGACGATCCGGCTGATCAGTACTCTGAACCAATTTGACTTATTGACTTGATACTTACATTCAAAAATATATAGGGTTTACTGGAACGGTACTCTCTAAATTATCTGATATAGTTTTAGCGCTTACGACATTTACTTCCAAGCAACTTCGGGGACCTTGCGCGGTGCCAGGGTCGAGCCGTTAGCGCCGCTCCTGCGTTACTAGACGATGTTCAAGGTTATTGGCGTGATCTAAAGCCTTAAGCTACAATCGTGAAAACGAGTCATACTTTGAATTCATCCTTTCGTTCTTGTTGTTTAACCGTCTTTTTTTATATTATCGTGACGGAACAAGCTCGAGGTCCACTTGATATTAAGAGAACTAACCTCTACCTATAACAGATGCATTTCGTCACAAGTCACAAAATTGCACTGCGCCCGTCGTCACCTTGAGATATAGTTGTTAAGTCTCATGTGCCTGTAATTTCACTGGCTCTCAAGGACTGCTGCCGGAACACACCGTTAGGTGCTTGGCGAAAGATTTTCTACTTGAGGGTGGTCACTAACCAGGCGGGCATTCGCAAAATGCCCTTCCACCAAGCGTCTTAAGGGGAAGAAGCGACATTCATAGTCAAAGGGAATTGAACTACAAATAGACTAATTTTACAATTAGTTTTGAACTTGTTTACGATGATGGAACCCTTATGGAGAATAGTTCTTACAATTGTCATTTGACCACGGTAGCTCGTATTGGCAGAGCATGCCCGAGGGACGGATGGTCGCGGGTTATCCCAATAGTAGTTATCTTTTTTTTGTCACGAGGTAGCTCATCGGGTAAGTGATCAACGTCGCCCACGGACATATCTGCAACACCAGAGGTATCGACGATGCGTTGCCGGCCTTTGAGGCGGGAATATGCTCTTATGCTTATGTATGACTGATATATTTAGATAAACATACTAACCGATGGGATGCAATTCTTACGACAACATAAGGCAAACTGCGTGTGTTTCATCAATGGTTATTGCCTTCGAGAATAGTTTCTCGATGGTTATTGCATAATAATTTTTATGAGAATTTGATTCGCCTAAGGTTAAGTTAACGTAACCGAGACTACAAGTGTTACGTCAGTGCTGAGCTATTACCAAAACTTATTGAAGCAGTGATGACTCAGTGGCAAAAACTATGACACTCCATAGAAGCATAGTTCGCATAAGTCCATGATTCGAATCCCGCCGCGGGCTTAAGAGTGGAAAGAAATTCTGTTTATTCTCGCCTGGCGAGCTTCCACTCTGATAGAATATCTGTCGGCAAGCATACGACAGTGTGTTCCAGCAGCTGTTCTTGAAAGCCAGTACTACTATTTACTATCCATCTTACTAACAGCACAGAATGTGGTCAAAGAGTAGGCTCAATATAAAAAAGAATTGGCTCTTGTGTAAATAAGACATACGTGGCCCAGAGCAGAACGGCTTATTACGTATTATCCATAGAGTTGAAATACATAAAGTAGTTATATCCGAACACCACTGCTCTTAAAACTAACTAGAATTTACCAATCTACATTCCTACCTATGCACATGTATATGCAGTTTGTAATTACAAGGAAAGAATATTCAAATATTATGCGTCATATATGTTCTTCGAAAAGAAAAATAAGCAATTTGTGGTTACCACCGCCACGAGACGTTCCGATCACCATTACGCTGCGATCACTTTCACTCTCTCACACAAAACGATCCACACATCTCGCTCATCCATTTCATTGTGAGAAGTTCCTAAGATAAAACAAAATGACGTTTTTCTATGTCAATAATAAAACCAATACTTCCGCGTGAAATGAAACATTTTTCTTATCTCTCACAGTGTCTGTATAATTAGTGCAGTGTCTAAAAACACAGGAAGGCATATTGTTCACATCTTTTTCCTAAAAAACAAGATAAGCGGCTACGTATTCACCGGGCGCTCGGAAGTGCAAGACTGGTAGAAACTACGGCAATTACCTTGTATGCGTCTAGTAAATATATGGGTACCTCACAACTCATCTACAGGTAAAAAAATCTTAGGTATTATGACGTTCAAGGGTCGTTTCGGATGTGTTAAATTCTGAACTGAAAGTGTTTGCCTTCGCTAATATTCTTGCTGCAACTACAGCGCTGAGGTACATATTATGTAATAGTTTCTACTGGAGCCTTGAGTTGAGCGGCGGCTATGCTTGTCTTAAAAGGTTAGGTACTACATAAGGGTGGTCGTTTCCCTGTAAATGGATATGCAGAGGACGCAGGTTGTAATACTGTGAAACTGTGAAGAAGAGAAGAAACGAAGGAAGATGCCGACGCGTTTCTGTGGCAATCTGTCAATCTCTTCACATGTCACCTTAAGGGAGTTAGTGGCTAAAAATCCCACATAACTCTGCAGTAAAGCTAGACGCTACTCGATATCTTATCAAAGAATAGTTCCCTCTCTAAAACAAAAATAACGATATGTTAAAAAAATCCAAAGAAATCGACATCCAACAGATAATATAATATAATTCTAAATCAAAAAATGCACTAAAAAGTTAATAAACTAAACCACCGAACTTTTTTTTTTGACTATTTTACATCGACAAGTGTAAATGTGATCAACATCAATTCAAATCAAATATGAAGCCAATTAAATAGGCATTATTAGGGATAACTTAAATACTACTCGTCAGATCTCACAAAAATAAAAAGGGGTAGTATAAAGAATACAAGACAAGCACCAGCTTTCAAGTTTAAAAACAAGTATAAATTAATTAAAAAAGTATTAAATACGTATTACATACATAAAATGACGCCTCTTTCCCGTAGAAAGGCAGAGACCACGGATTTCCACTTACTACGATCCTTACATATCTCTTTCGCTTCATCTACACTCATCAATCCTTTCATACATAAGCGTCGGTTTAGGGTACTCTTGACCTGGCTTTTTTCAGATTTCGGAACGTTCGCCTAGGTCTTCCCCTTCCAACACTTCCGTTCACTTGTCCCACATGTTGTATACCTGTTTAGTATATCATCATGCGTTGCCATTTGTACCTTTTGGTTAGCTTTTATTGCTAACCAATCCAGCCATGCTTTTTTCTTTTCGTTTAGCCGTTTGTACTTTTTTGTATTAAATACGACTGCAAATTATTTATTTTCTTTAAACGTTTTATCGTTCCATTGAAATTAAATTACTTATTATTATTATTTATGTACCTAGTGTCACTGGCAGTCGTGTGAAAAATCATCAAAATCGGTACACTCTGTATCAAGTTATCAGTACACAAAAAAATACATTCGAATCGAGAACCTCCTCCTTGGATTAAAAAGCTGCCACGCTCTATCAACAGATCCACTAAGTCCTGGAAAACATCGAATCTTTGTCCTCACCTGCCGAACTGAGAGGCGAGATCCAGCGCGTTTTCGTCTTTGATGTTCCGGAGGGACACATCAGCGCCGCGTGATATCAACAGCGCAACAAACTCTTCGAAGCCGAATTGAGCAGCCATCAGCAACGCTGTCTCGTGGTTTAGCGTCTGGAGAAAAAAACAATGTGAGGTCTTTACTTATTCAACACAGCGTTTTTTTAAGGTGAGATTTAATTTGAGAAGAAGCCTTCCGTGTTATAATCAGCCCATTGTTCTATATTGAAAGGCGGCAGTGAATGTCAGATGGAAGGTAAGGGCAACCAGCGAAGTAGATGAGATTTGAAACCTATCTAACATGAAGCATTACCACCTGGTGTCTCTCCTCTTCTCTTCGGGTGGAGAACAGAAAACAGTACGCAATTTCCTACGTATCTTGAGCTATCTGGAGTTCTTTTACTAGGCTCTGAGCAGCGCCTTAAACTCAAGCAGCTCAATCTATCTGTAACCTCGATCACACCAAAATGTTTGAAACGTCAGGATAAAAGTAATTCAATATAAACGCGATAAATTTTTTAAGTTGTTTATATTATTTGAGCCACTATATAATTTCTCGAAATTTCCTTTTTTATTAGTAAAATATATAATAATGAATACAACTTGTTAAGCGTACATAAAATAGCTAACGGCACTATAAAACATATAACTTGTATTTTTATCGACAAATACTAAAGTTATTAAACAGAAAAAAACAAGGCTGATACGCACACCAAAAGAGGCTTCAAACCTTGTTAAGGTCAACTTTCTTCTTTAACGATAAATAAAAACATGTAAATATACCCAAAGGTCATCGTATAGACTTCGTTGCACAAAATGCCATCGACCCCAGAAGGCAATGGGTCCCCAGACCGGTTCTAGGCTCGATTACATCTCTCTGCCCACAGCAAACGCATTTTATATCAACTAAATTACAATTTCCACATTCCTTCAATTCCGTGAATTAGCTTTATAGTGAAAGATTTTAATGTTATTAAATTTATAACGGAATTAACTGTATGCTGTTTTAGTTCAGCAATTGGAAACATAAGATAACTTCATCAGCATGTTTTAACAAAATATTGTGGCATTTAGTATGGACTGTAGGTGTTTTTTTTTATGATATTGTGACGGTACAAGCTCTAGGCCCACCTAATGTTAAGCGGACTAACCTCTGCCTATAAAAGATGCATTTCATCACAAGTCACGAATTGCACTGCGCCCGTCACCTTGAGATATAGTTGTTAAGTCTCATGTGCCTGTAATTTCACTGGCTCTCAAGGACTACTACCGGAACACACCGTTAGGTGCTTGGCGACAGATTTTCTACTTGATATGATTGTGGTTCCCTTTCGCATGGCGATATACGACTACCAGGCCAGGTAATCTTAAAAACGATGACCTCAGCAGAGATACTGAATTGATGTTGATTAAAGTAGTCAGGTGAAGCCGGTGAACCCCAAGTCACGAGTACGTAGTTCACACAAGATAATGCGCTATTAAATCTGTATACACACACTTTATTACAGTCACACAGCCACTTTGGAGAACTCACCACATCGTCGATGTTGACTGGGGGATTGTTGTGGGCCAAGAGTATCCTGGCCACGTCGGTGTAACCATTGAAGGCGGCCAGATGAAGCGGCGTCAATCCACCTTTGTCCGTGCTGCATGGCGACGCATCTGCCGATAGTAGTAGTTGGACGATCTCCCTAGGAACGAGAATATTTATAAGTCAACGGCGCCATATCCTGACACAGCCGTGTCAGAAATCTGCTTAGAAGCAGCATTGTGCAAACTAAAAAGGCACTGTACTAAGAGAGATTACTGGACGAATAAGACGTAAGAACTAATGTCTAGGAGTGACCAGCCCAGTGCATTGTCACCGAGAACGATGATGCTGCTACCGTAATGGGCAGCTGTGACCCTTATTATCAGACGGACTTGTCGGTCTCGGTAAAAAATGGGAAAGACCCCATTTGTTAAGGAACCGTGTTTCCAAGCAGAATATAGTTACTAGTGTAGTGTATCAGCCAGATTGTCCACTGCTGAACATAGCCTCTCCTATTATGGTGTTTTCCATAATCCCCACGCTTGGCACGCGTCTTGGGAACGCAGTTAACAGAAGGTGCTGCTGTCCACCTTTCTGGTTTTTTTACCTTTAGTCGCCTTTTACGACACCCACAGGTATGGGAGGGATTCTAGCCCGGCACCCCACGGGCATATAGTTAGTGAGTAAACAATAATCTAACAGCGTTCGTTATATTAGAGGTAACAGATCATCTTCTTGAGGGTGGTACATAGCGCCAGGCAAGTATGTAAAATGCCCTTCCACTTAGGTATTTAATAGTATCGTTGGAGGGGTGCAATTCAAACAAAGAAATATTATTTCGATTGCTAATGAAAGCAAGAAAAGACCTTTGACCACCATCTCATCTGATCGTAAGTGATGATTTGGTCTAAAATGAGACAGACTGCTACTTTAAGTACTGTATATGGCGGATTGTCCACGGCTGAACACAGCCTCCTCAATTATGGGGGGTTGTCATAATCCCCACGCTTGGCAGAAGTCTTGGGTATGGCAGTCCAAGATAGCAGTGCCTCATAGGCTACTGCCCACCAAGGTAAAATACCGGAGTATTTTACCTTTAGTCGCCTCTTACGACACCCACAGTTAGCAATGGGGGGGTGACATTCTAGCCCGGTACCCCACGGGCCTACTTTAAGTGCTTGGCAACAATATATCAACTTGATGGTGATAGTTAGCTAGGCGGGCATCCGCAAACCATACGGTAAAACTCAAGTCAGCAGCGCGATCCGAACCATGTACATTCTAAGCTGCAGGCCATAGTTTTACCACTGATCCAAAACTTTTTCAAATTTTGAAGCGCTCGTAGCGAAGTTTACTTGGCTGTTCTTAACCGATCAGCAAAGTTAAGCAACGTCGCCCGCGGTCATGAGTTGGATGGGTGACCGCTAGTGACATTACTACTGAGCGCTTCCGTTCTTCGGAGGGCACGTAAAGCCGTCGGTCCCGGTTGTCGTCTTTGGATGGCAGTCGTTAAAGCATGGTGGTAGGGCATTTTGCGAATGATGCCCGCCTGGCTAGCTACCACCCTCAAGTAGAAAATCTGTCGCCAAGCACCTAACGGTGTGTTCCGGCAGCTGTCCTTGAGAGCCAGTAATTCTAGGTTAGCCTGAACAACATCTTCGACCACATCATCACTTTCCATCAGGTGAGATAGTGGTCAAAGGCTAACTTATAAAGCATAAAAAAAAAAAAATGTGACCCGTATTGTGTACCCACTTTAGGCAGATAGACGAAACACTAATCATTTGTGCATATTCAATATTTTTTTACCATATATGGCAATGCGCTGTATTGTTCCTTATCTGAATACTAATAATTAACCGCATGACCTAGGTATTAATTTATTTTCCAAGTAAAAGTCCAAAACGCACACCGAGGGCTTTGTGTTCCGTAGTAACATATAAATATTGTAAATACATACACACATGTTTGTTGTATGGATTTACCGCAGAAATCGTTATTTTTAAATTCAGTCATTATTTTTTAAAGTTTGTACTATTATCCAGTACCATAAGTTTATGTTTAGGTACTGCTTGTAAAAGTCATTGCTTTAACGATAGCACAGAACCAAAAACAATGATAAAATACGTATCTGTTACTGCAATTTTTGCATTTTTAAGACTATTTCACATTAAATTAAAATTGTCTTTTCCGCCTAAATTTCAACCAGTTCTTATCACGATTCAAAAGAAACAGCGTCTTAGGACGAACGAATGAATAGCGTAGGCTTAAAGCTAGCGTCTCATAGCGCATACCATACCAACGAAGTTGAAGTTTGTATGTGAAATATTCGTATTAAACATTTATTTATTATATTATTTATTATTCATATTAAACATTCGTTTAATGAAACACTTCGGTGTTTCATTAAACCTTCGATAAAATATACATTTCTTCAATTGAAATTTTGCATGCATTTCCTTGAAAACTATGCTTCTTATGTGTTAATTTTCCGTAAAAAGTAGTGTTTTTAAAATTATTAGGAAAAGTCGTTTTGTATGGGAGTAGTTAATTTCACATTTAGATATAATAAAACGAGAAACTGGCAAACCAAAAACAGACATTATTATGCTTAAAGGACAAGCATGCAAAATTACAATGAGTTTGAACATTTGGTATAAAAAATATGGCACATTTACTGTCATGTCTCCTGTGCCCGACCACCTGCACACAAGATGACCTCAAGTATGCTTTTTACAGGGCCGTGGAGGTTGCCTCCCATCGGGCAAACATTATCTTAGAGTCAATTAGCCATTGATACAAAATGAATGAATTAATTTTGAAGCGCTCGTAGCGAAGTTTACTTAGCTGTTTTCAACCGATCAGCAAAGTTAAGCAACGTCGCGCGTGGTCAGAAGTTGGATGGGTGACCGCTAGTGACATTACTACTGCTTCCGTGCTTCAGAGGGCACGTTAAGCCGTCGGTCCCGGTTGTCGTCTAAGGATGGCAGTCGTTATAGCATGGTGGTAGGGCATTTTGCGAATGCCCGCCTGGCTAGCTACCACCCTCAAGTAGAAAATCTGTCGCCAAGCACCTAACGGTGTGTTCCGGCAGCTGTCCTTGAGAGCCAGTACTTCTAGGTTAGCCTGAACAACATCTTCGATCACATCATCACTTACCATCAGGTGAGATAGTGGTCAAAGGGTAACCTATCAGGCATAAAAAAAAAGTTTTTTTAATTTCACTGACTCTCAAGGACTGCTGCTGGAACACACCGTTAGGTGCTTGACGACAGATTTTCTACTTGAGGGTTACCACCCTCAAGTAGAAAATCTGTCGTCAAGCGTAGCCCGCCTGGCTAGCTACCGCTAGTCAGGCGGGCAATCGCAAAATGCCTTTGCACCTTCCATATGACGAAAGTACCTTTGTATGGAAAGAACTATTTATCATGTTTCCCCTTTTGGTATGAAACCATAGAATTTTATAAGGATTGTTTTACTTATTCGTGGAAAATTAGAAATAAAGTACGCATACTCAGTGTCAAATTAGTTATTTTTTATAAGTTTGAATTCCATTGGTTCAATATAATATGGAAAATAATATAAACAGATGGTGTGGGAGCGTTCATTTGATGGATCATTGTGGAGGACGTAATCATTTTAGATATACTGGGTTTAGTATAGGTACACCATCATCACGTAAAAACCAATCTATATTGCCATATGAAACATAATAAAAATACCAGGAAATTTACACAATTAAGTGTTATTATTCAAAAGTTACATGAATAACAAAACAAAAAGAAACCTTCTTCTAACGCTGTTTTTCTGTTAATTTTATTTTTGTGCTGTCATTGTGGAACAAGCTAGAGGATCACCTGTTGTTAAGCTGTAACCTCTGCCTATAACAGATGCATTTCGTCATAACGGACGATCACGACGGCATTGCGCCCTATTGTTGCACTGCACTTTTCTCTAATATTCCGTGGCATGAGCTAATCATATTGGTCATAAAATTACAAGCAGGCCTTTTTTAATCTGCTTTTCATACATATTCTGTTATCAAATCTGGTAGTTTTATAATTTGAAATTATGATAATCTGGCGTTCTGAATATTATATTATGCTCCGGAGCTAATTAAATAACAGGCTGTCAGTTACTCGTACTGGAGATTGTCGACCTGGGTTTCGGGTATACCGATGATGATGGCCCTTCATCAGGTGTGTTCACACGTCTTCTATGCTACCATTTTATGTGTCGTGGTCAGTCATAGTTTGTCAAGAACAATGTTACCACAAATGGCATCAGCGTTTTATAACGCGTTACTTCGTCTATGAGCATGACGCTGGAAATCACAGCTAATGAATCAGTCATGTGTCAGTCTCCAAAATATTTCATCAAACGATGTCAATTGTTTTATAGGGCAAGTTATTTATGAACAGAATACTAGTACCACAGTATAAGGAAGATGCTTATACTTTTTGTAAGTACTTCCTCAGTAAATCATATCGTCATGCCTCTAAAATTAATTAGCGAGGTAAACACGCGACGTCACAATTAATTCCAGTAAATTAACACGATTATGGTCTTTACGGTGACGTTTTTAGTAGGAAAAGTATAAGTATAAAATAGATACAATAAGGAATTCCTGGCACTCGGGTTGTTTAAAATTGTCCATGTAGGCTCAGATATTAAAAAAGGCAAATAATAGTACAATTCGCATAAAAGGCGAAATCAAAAGACGTAAATACATATAGACGGATACAGCAATACATGTGTTCACAACGAAAGGAAAAGTTTTAAACATGAGCGGGATTCGTAGGTAGGATTTTTGCCGTCTAGCACCTTACGGTGTGTTCCAGCAGCTGTCCTTGAGAGCCAGTGAAATTACAGGTACATAAGGCTTAACAACTATGTCTAAAAGTGAAGGGCGCAGTGCAATTCATGACTTGTGATGAAATGCATCTGTTATAGGCAGAGGTACGCTTAACATCAGGTGGGTCTCGAGCTTGTTCCGTCACAATAACATAAAAAAGCATATTAGCTTAGCAGGCTTTATGCAAAAGATAATAACTTTAGAAAACTATGTTTAGTTTTTCAATAGAACCCCAAGATCCTAAGGACATACTAGAAAATTATACTGTACGTTCCCTTCGAGCGATTACATTGCGTACTATGATAAGCGCGACAGCCTTGACAGTTTCATGTACCAAATATGGTCAGAGGTCAACCGTAATAGCTAAGACTCGTCACGGAATACAGAACAGGCTCAGACGACTCTACAGACATAGTGAATATATGCTGAATATTTATCGAAGTTGCATGGAGGATCGTAATTAAGATATTCAGATACGATTAAACGATATTTGGGCATTTTGCACTACATGACCTATTTCTAACAATTCGCATTATCTATCACTCTGAAGAAGACAATTTACCGAAGAACATAAGCTTTGTATTATTAAGTAAGATATTTAATTATTAAAATAAATAATACTTACTTATGGCCATTTAAACAAGCGTGGTGTAAAGGCGTATAACCACTTTCATCTTTGATATTGACGCCAGGCCCTCGTCGTATACTGTAACAAAAAGACAAAAAAAATATTAGCACAAAAATAATTCGCAGTCGGTAGGATTCGAACCTACGCTCCCAGAGGGAATCTGATTTCTAGTCAGACGCCTTAACCGCTCGGCCACGACTGCTATACATATTACGTCGAAAGTAACGATCAATTGGAAAACAAGTCTTATTGGGTTCACGAGCATATCTTAGTGATGTCATCGCATCGACCGCTTATTGTGACATTGTATGATACATAATAACTCATATACCTACCCTGCTATTTCACTGACTACCTTTTCCTTCCTTCCGCAACACAAAATGAACCTTGCATCTTTACGGTTAAATTATTGGCCAAGGCAGTGTTGCCAATCCTTTACTATTTCTCACTAGGCAACTTACACAAATTTTCATCTAACTAGCATATAATAGAGAAGGAAGTTTTATAATATCCAGTAACTACTTCATAAATAACTTTAATATGTAAAGCGGTAAAACCTATTAAACTTTGCATACGCCCGGCCTTGGCCGATCGACTGGTCTCGGTCAACGAACCGATGCAAAACATTCATTGAGAAAGAAAACCTGTGAATTAAACCTCTTTCCTAATCTGTGTCACTGACAATACATGAGCAACTGTATCAACAGTACCTATTTAGGGGTATGCAACATATAACATACTTCTCATAATGCGGGCCAACCGTTATGTTCCGAATTCACCAATTTAAGCTACGTATTCACTTGTAAAATAATATAGAACGTTGTTTCATACACATTACCTCTGAAGTGCCAGTAGCGGGACCTTATCTAGATCAATTGGGTTCTGAAATTGTTAATAAGTGTATACCTTTATTGTTCCGAATACACAATAATTATTATAAGTACATAGAAGCTTGACTTTACGTAATGTATGCTGAATTGATATTAGATGTGTGGAAATAATGTGACCTAGGCATACAATAGTCAATAAATCTGAATATTTACAGTAGATAACAATAGAATTTAAAGTTACCGAAGAAAATATGTTTTTTTAATTGCACATTGTGGCATTATGGACGTAGCTACATCTACGTACATTTTGATTTCTTTATATTATTTTGTAAAATGTTAAATTCGGGAATTTTAATTTCGTTCTGTAAACGGAAAAACGTAATTAAAAAAACGAAAGCATGCATTTTATTAAATGTTTTTTTCACACATCTCACTTATATCTTAATTGATAACATCGCAGGGTTTTTTGGTCGATATACTTACTCGTATATCGACTGAAAAACCCCGCGGTGTTATACATTATTTTAACATCCTATTACGTTAAAACGATAACAACATTTTTTTATGTAAAATTTGCTTTGCGGCTTCGCACGACCATTTAAAAAAAACATAAATAAGTAGTTATTGTGACATAACTGTAATAGTTAGACATATGATATTGATGTCCTCTATAAAATTTTACATTACTTTGCTCTATTATCAATCATTTACGCACCGTATATGTACACGATATTATATTGATTTTTTGGGGTTTTTTTTCACGCTTTGGGTTACATTTTCGAAGTTTTCATACGGATCCCTAACTTTTTTGAAAACATTCTATTGCCTATGTTCACATGGATAATGTAGTTTATATGTTACACACAAAAATGCAAATCTTTCCTTTTAGGTATATTATAAATAAAAAACAATAGTATAGAAAAACAAAGCCATGTTGTTTTTTTTTTCTTCTTCTTTTTTGTTTATGTTAGCAGCTTCGTGTTTATCAATTTGAGTACCTTTGCGTTCCTATCTATATAATTGATAAATCTCAGAAATCAACGATAACAATTTTGCCGTTTAAGAAAATTAATTTTTACTTTAATAGGTCTACCTAAGCAAATTGTCGACATGTGATGTAATAATATTAAGGATGCAATATATTGCCAAAATAGAAACGTCTCTTAGAAGGCTACTTACAATGCTGTGAGCTGATAAGGAAAATATGATACGTCTTAAATATAGACATGAGACAAATTTTAACATAACAATGTAAGACAACAAAGTAATTTGAGATTTGCATGTTAACATTCTTACATAATTTAAGTTAGGTAGGAACTTAGTAAAATAATATTACGACTTGGAGGGCTATTGTTATTACACGACTGTGTAAGGATTGTAATATTTGGAGTTCATGTATATTTATATTTAAAGGAAACTCGAGAACAAACAAAAGAACTTTCTTCCGTGTGATAAGTAAGTTCTTTATGACTTCTTGAGCTGTATTTTTAATTTCTGGTAGCGTCATCATTATAAAATGTAACTTTTACTATCAGCTAAAATTTTGGAAAATTAAAAGCGTACTTATTTTGTTTTTTACCAAATTGGTAATTTAACAGAAATTACCAATTTGGTAAAAAACAAAATTTGACAAATAAAATAAATTGCCACGCTTTTTTTTCGTAATGCAGAAAAAGGTTGTCAACCTCCTTTCATTGAAAATCGAGTAAAATAAAATACCCACCTCTTTATCTAATAATTTAATATAAAACATTTTTGAGATTTGACGTTTGTATTTTTTTATGTTGGCAGCTAAATAAAAACAAATGAACGCTAGCAGGGCAGGTATGGATTTTCATACAACATTCCTTTACTGGACGGAGGGCAGGAATGAAATTCCCTATAACTTTTCCCACCGCACATTTATAAGGGAGAAATGACGAACTTTATAACACGTTTTCGAAGGAGCAATGACACTTTCTGAGTAGGTGTGGTATAATAGTAGTGTATTAAAACACGAGTGTAGTTTTTTAAAACGAGCCGCAGACGAGTTTCAAAATAAGATTACACGAGTGTTTTAATACCTAATTATATGCAGTTGCATACACTTACTTTATTAAATCTCATGGCTATAAGTAGCTACATTAAATAAATATTATAATTTTATCCATAAAATATTACTCAAATTCGTATGTACGAAATAACGCCAAAATGGAAAAAGTATGTTATTTTCAGAGATTTGGAGTTCATCATCGTCAAACTAACCATAATCTCGAAGAACCGGGTCGGATAGAGATGCTGTGTTTACTGACAATTATTTTTCAGAAGCAAAATTTTTATTTAATTAGATTTTGGAACTGTGCCAGTCTCCGGTTCCGGCATAGAAACTTATATTTTTTTTTTAGATATTATTATCAAATACAAACGGTGGAAGTTGGTTTCTTAATATAAGCATTACAAAAAAAAGGACAAGCAGATGCAGACTTTTTTACACGGCGCGGTTTTCCCTTATCGAAATATTTGACATCAAACTCTCTGCATTTACTTATTAGGAACGGGCTAAGACCCGCGTAACTGTTACGCACTGAGGCCCGTGCTCGTCGCTTCGCGCAATCGGGACTCCTAGACTTACTTCAAATCAGGCCGAAACTGGTCGGAATCTTTCCAGTATATATAAAACAGGTCCTAGCCAGTTCCTAATAAGTTAATATGGATAAAACTCGCGATAGTTTTCAAAGTGACACTCTCTACAGCCTAATAACAAAAGCATTTTGAGTTATATACCTAGTAAATATTATTTAATGTACCCTATTCTAATATTATCTAATATTTAGCTACACCTTGAAGCAAATAAGATTGTGAATATTATCTAAACTTCTTAACTAATATAATAAAGAGGAAATATTATATTATTTGTTTGCATTGAATAGGCTCTGAAACTACTGGACCGATTATGATGAAATTTGGTATGGAGATAGTTAGAGACACGGTGAAGGACATAGGATAGTTTTTATCCAACAGCGCAAAAAGAGGCTAATGGTTATGCGCAATTACCGATATACCCGCGGGCGGATCCGCGGCCGGAGAGCTAGTTCATTATATGGTTACTATTATACTTATATACTATAATTATATGGTACCTTGAATCAGAGTAAATATTTCAGAGATAAATACGGAAGTTACAGAAACCCTTGAACACAAAAGTGGTTTTATCAAAGATGCGTAATAATTACGTATTTTAATAAGATTATACAAAGAAATAACTATCCAAACAAAGGCAAGGTCGAAGTAAACGAGTATTTAATTTAATAAGTTCGTCGATTATGACTAATACTTCTATGCTGATTTCGAATTATAATATACTTTACACGGGGCTAAATATATGGCCGTTTACCGGCTATTCCGAGAAAAGGAAATGACGTGTTGCCGGACCAACCAGCAATGGTAATACCGCCACAGAACATAAAGGATGATTATTTAGAACAATAATATTTAAAAAAGTAGAATACATATTAAGATATTTCATCATCTTGGATATTTAACTGCCTGGACTTGAAGGTAAATGTGATGAGTAAATTCGACACAAAAATGTTGGGGTTAAAAATAACATACATTTGATGAGACAGAGAAAACTTTTAAACAAATTGTGCTCAAAGATGTACTGTCTGTATCAGTCGGGTTGTCCACTGCTGAACATAGCCTCCCCCTTATGGGGAGTTTTCCATAATCCCCACGCGTCGCAGGCGTCTTGGGATCGCAGTGTGAGATATCAGTTCCTCAGAAAGCGCTGCTGTGTGTTACCCTTAGGCGCCTCTTACGACACCCACGGGTAGAGATGGGGGGGTGACATTCTAGCCCGTCAACCCACGGGCTCAAAGATGTGAAGAACATAAAATATACTTATTGATAATCGTATTAATATATGCATCAGTGTTGCCGTTTAATGTTTGGAACATCTGTCAAAAATAACATCTTAAGATCGATCTCTATTTATTAACACAAACATAGACTCTTAATAAAATTAATTAACTACCAATGACATTTAATACATATAAATGTCATGTTTCACCAAAGATGAAATAGGTACTAAAACAATTTTTGTTAACATTTGTTGTTGCAATGTTGCAAATCTTTCCTATCGTTCTTTAACCATCGTACTGGGATGGTTAGAGTAGAGCATACCCCGGCTCAAGGGATGGATGGACGCGGGTTCGAATCCCGCACATGACTTAAATTTTTCCTATCGTATATGTGTAATTTTGTAATAATTTTGATATTCCTGGCAGAAAAGTACATCTATAGCGTTACACCATTGGCGTATGCAGTGATGCGTCAGAGCAGGATCAAAATATATTGCGCGGTTTTACTATTCTTCGGTAAGCATTTTATATTTTTTCCTAAATCAGCTGTGTTTCCAATTAAAGACAGGACAACTCTAGGTTGAGCCTGAGCAACATCTTCGACCACATCATTACTTACCATCAGGTGAGATAGCGGTTTTGAACTTTTTGGCTAGCAACGTAAAAAAAGCTGCCGTACGAAACTCACTAGGTGCTTGGCAACAGATTTTCTACTTGAGCGTCGTTACCAGCCCGCCAGTCATTCGCAAGATGCACTGTAAATGCCATATTTTTAAATATGATTACAAGCACAATCGCATTCGAAGCGAAAATTACATTTTACAAATTATTAATTTACAAAATTTTATGCCCCAGGCGGGAATCGAACCCGCGTCCTTCCATTTCGCGCCGGATGCCTAAACCACTAGGCCACCTATGCACGCTCTTTCGAAGCGAAATTTCGTGCTCCAATTGTGTTACTTTAAACGTCATAGGGGACGGTGCGCGCCATCAACGAGACTACTAGACTTCATCTGATCAAAAGAAGTGCTTTTTGAAACACTTAACTCCCGGAACGATGTCCAATCTTTCTATAGCGCATGCAATGTTTCGGAGATTTGATCTCCCTGTATATACGAATACCAAGGCGTATTATCATCGAACGGACGTTTCGAGGAAGGCCGTCGCGGATCGGTTGTTTTAAACCATTTTTATTTAGACCGAGACGATAAAATTTACCTGCTAGTAATTAATTAACCTTAACATTTTTATAATACTAGTGGGGAGGCAGGGCACAATGGAAAATCAATCAAAAAATCACATGACGCAGTTAAGAAGTGATAATCATGATCAATTATAATGTTGTCTTAGGTTTTCGCGATTATTACACATAGTAATTAAACAACTTTAAACGGTTTATTATTATTAATAACAATTATGTTATTAAGAGTAGAATTCGCGGAGCGCTTTCCATACAAACGTAGTTTCGACATATTTTAAATACTAAGTGTTACTAGGTGAAATATCTATGCTTCTGGTTTGCCAGTTTTTCGATTTATTATTTATTATATTCCTAAATGTCAAAATAACAACTCCAATACGAAGCGCTCGTAGCGAAGTTTACTTAGCTGTTCTCAACCGATCAGCAAAGTTAAACAACGTCGCGCGCGCTCATTAGTTGGATGGGTGACCGCTAGTGACATTACTACTGAGCGTTTCCGTGCTTCGGAGGGCACGTTAAGCCGTCGGTCCCGGTTGTTGTCTTAGGATGGCAGTCGTTATAGCATGGTGGTAGGGCATTTTGCGAATGCCCGCCTGGCTAGCTACCACCCTCAAGTAGAAAATCTGTCGCCAAACACCTAACGGTGTGTTCCGGCAGCTGTCCTTGAGAGCCAGTACTTCTAGGTTAGCCTGAACAACATCTTCGACCACATCATCGCTTACCATCAGGTGAGATAGTGGTCAAAGGCTAACCTAGCAGATATAAAAAAATAAATAAAAAAAATGATTTTTCGAATTACTTGTGATAATACTTAATTTTACGGAAATCTGGCAAACCAGAAGCATAGATATTAGGTATACATGACAAGTTTCGCCGTTTTTGAACATTTATTATTTAAAAATGTTACAAAACTTCGTTTGTATGGAAAGCGCTCCTTAAAACCTACTCTTAAGTTATAACCAATGTATACAATATTGTCAGTAGATATGTCATACATTCGTGAACATTGAATTCAAGCTCTGAAATATCTTTATCAGATATCCAGTGACTGCATATACACGTGATATTATGATACATCATTTGATTACATTATCTGTGTTTTAGAAAATAATGTTAAGGAATAGTTATAAATTTGTGTTAATAATCAAAGTAATATTGACACTGGTATGTAAAGGGATTATTAAAAATAATAATTATATATATTCATATTAATTTAAATAGTCTACGTAACAGCTGACCTAATATGGGTTTTTACCACTTGGCGCAAATTTCATTATTTTCGATAATGTTGATCACATTTTGTGTCTATTGTTCATATTAAATGTGGATCCATAGACGCAAAATGTGGTCAAAATTATCGAAAATAACGAAATTTACGACAAATGGAGTACGGCCTATAACGGATGCACGAACGCAGACCAATCAGACGAGAGAAACTCAAACTCCCTGAAGAACCAAATTCGTATTACGCTCCCGATGCGCTGTTCGCTAACGGCAATTAACCTTTTTCGAACAGGTGTGTAGAAAGAAACATTTTTTAGTTTATTTATAAACATATTCTTAGCGATCAGCTTTCACAATGTTATAGATATCATTTTAAGTAGAACAATTTTATAATATGAAGGATAAAAATAGTAAAACAAACTTACATAAATGTAAAAAATAAAATTGAATTGAATGCACGCACTCGACATTTAAAAAAATAGGTTTGTCATGGCAATACGTGTGCCACTTACTTATAGGATACATGGTAACAAAAATACATATAAATAAATGTACTTTACTTTCACTTACTCTCAGTTTAAATAAGATCTAATGATATTCCTACGCAGTTCGCTAAATAGAATGATCTAAATATCGTCATCGTTCTAAACTAGCGCCGTTTAGATGCTTTGAAAAGAAAATGTGGTTGATAAATTCAGTGTGTTTGAAATCAAACACATTAAAGTACTTACTACCTATGAAAGTGTACGAATTACGAACAGTAAAAGTTCTGGCAATTACAGGAATTGTTAAAACGGAACTCACCTATTTTTGAGGAGGATTTTGTCTCTGAGCTTCTTAGCTTTGACCAAACTCCTGCTGAAGCTGTACCTGACATCGCTCGCATTCAAATTGAAATCACTGCCACTGGTGCCACAGCAGGTCACTGTTTTCTCACTCGTTGTCATATTGACAAACACAACTACCTAGGAGTAGAAGTATAGACCATCGCCGAGGAAACTTCAAATGCAACTAACACAAGGCGTAAGACATTGAGAATGCCGCGGTCCAAATTATTATATGAATACAAAGTTAAGTAAAAGATTATAAAACATGAACGCGCTCGGAAAAGAAACACATGCTGTCCGTAACGAGTGCAAGTTTGAAGTAAGGAACGAGAAATTATTGTTACAACGCCAGATAAGATATTGGCAAAGTCGATAAGATACGCAAAGTGGTCCAAGGAAATACAAAACAAACGCAATTGGAAATTAGCAATACGTTAACATACGTATTGAGGTCCGATCGAAAGCAAAAGTAAACAATGTCAGTCAGAAGACAAAAAGCGTTTCAGTTGTAAAAATGTTGAATGTCCTGACAGAGAAAGTATCCGAAAATACTGAACTGAAAGTGAATATTCTAATGCATGGTAAACTCATTGTTTTTATTCTAGTCGTTATAGATTTAAAATTGATAAAAAACATGCTGATGATGATCTTGATAACGGTAAGTCCAATCATAACAGCTCGATGGTACCTCGCCGGACCCACATAATTATTTTTAAAAAGCCCGTAGACAGTGCTTTGTTATGAATTGCAAAGCATGTCTTCAAAATTTCATAACTCAGACAGAATGTTTTCCTTATATTCTTACCAACTCATTCATAATCGTTACATAACTTTATAAAAGGTTTATCAAACGACGTTTCATAAACCTTTTCTTTTTATTATTCCCTATAGGTTAACCTATATAAGTTAATCTATATCACCTGACGGTAAGTGATAATGTGGTCGAAGATGTTGCTCAGGCTAACCTAGAAGTACTGGCAAACTAGCTAAGCTACAATACTATCATAGCGTTATGAAACGACTAAGAATATAAGGGGTTAGTACATAGAGGCATTTGATTTTGTCAAAGAAATCATGACTACCGAATTCCACATAGGTATGATAAGGGTAGGATGTAGTTAAAGTTATGTATGACTAGCGACCCACCCCGGCTTCGCACTGGTGCAATACTGACTACATAATGTCTTTATATACAATGTTCACAGTGATCTATATTAAATTCACAATGTATTTAAGGTACTAATTGGATAAGGATTAATGCTGTATTGCTTAAAATCGCATTGTAAATAAGCTTTTATTTCACGTAAAAAGTAAAGGATATAAAATGGTTATTGTAGGTTATCCCTAAGAGATAGATATATACCATCGCGGACTTTTTTGTAGGCATTTTTTTAAGGTGTACATTACCGTAGTAAATTATTTTGATCTATCTCGTAGAGTTGAGCCAGCGTTTATGTGTTTATTGACGACATCACATTCAAATACTCTAAAATTATCAGTGATTCTCTATTACATTATTCATTTATTATAGATGTAAACCTTAAATCATTTTCTCTCTATCTATCAAAAAACCCACATCAAAATCCGTTGCGTAGTTTTAAAGATCTAAACATACATAGGGACAGACAGCAGGAAGCGACCTGTTTTATACTATGTAGTGCTGATGAATTTACAGACGGTGATGATAAAAGCAAATTACAACGTCTGCAAATTATAATATAACAAACCTTATCTAAAATATAAAAAACCGCATGGTGGAAGGGCATTTTGCGATTGCCCGCCTGGCTAGCTACCACCCTCAAGTAGAAAATCTGTCGCCAAGCACCTAACGGTGTGTTCCGGCAGCAGTCCTTGAGAGCCAGTGAAATTACAGGCACGTGAGACTTAACAACTATGTCTCAAGGTGACGGACGCAGTGCAATTCGTGACTTGTGACGAAATGCATCTGTTATAGGCAGAGGTTAGTCCGCTTAACATCAGGTGGGCCTCGAGCTTGATCCGTCACAATTCCGTAAAAAAAAATTAAGAAATTTACTATGACGCTTACATACACTTTAATATGAAAGCACTATATTCTAAAGCTTTCTCTAACAGTGTCAACACAACAGTACTTTCATAAGCGTCGGTTAGCACAAAAAATATGTAGCTCATTGTCTTAAGCAGGACGTTCTTTATTCACGCCAAAATCACACACACACATGTAGGTCAGAAGTAGCACTAAGCCAGGCCGCCCATCGGTCTTGCCTGTCTTGATTGCGCGTAGGCTACACTTGACACGGTTTTTCCATAACAATTTCTATTAGGCTGCCATAATAAGTACCTGACTTCATTGTATTACTAATCAACGCTAAACAATGAAGCGATTTATTCCGAACGATTCTAGGAATTGCTTTTTTTTCTATCATCATGCTATGTGTTACGAATCCACGATTTTATATAATACTGCTTACTTACTCAGTGTTTAAATTTGGCAGTAAGAACTTGTTTAGCGGCCCGCTCCGGCTTCGCACGGGTATAAAATATATAGCCTATGTCATCCACTGAAAAAAATATTAAAATCGATCCAGTAGTTTTGATTAAGTAATTTAATTATTTAAGATTAGGAAGATAAGAAATCTCATTCATTATTTTGATAAATCTCGTAGGGTTCAGCCTGCGTTTGCAATGTAAGCGGAAAAAATGTAATTATCTACGACATCACATTAGAAACCTCAAAAATAACAGTATTTCTCCACAAGATAAGAAATCTCATTCATTATTTTGATAAATCTCGTAGGGTTCAGCCTGCGTTTGCAATGTAAGCGGAAAAAATGTAATTATTTACGACATCACATTAGAAACCTCAATAATAACAATATTTCTCCACCTGTAATTGATGTTATTATACATATAAACTTTCCTCTTGAATCACTCTATCTATTAAAAAAAACCGCATCAAAATCCGTTGCGTAGTTACAAAGATTTAAACATACATAGGGATATAGGGACAGAGAAAGCGACTTTGTTTTATACTATGTATGTGATGTAGTGATAGTGATGTTATTGTGACGCAACAAGCTCGAGGCCCACCGGATGTTAAGTGGACTAACCTCTGCCTATAACAGATGCATTTAATCACAAGTCACGAATTGCACTGCGCCCGACACTTTGAGACATAGTTGTTAAGTCTCATGTGCCTGTAATTTCACTGGCTCTCAAGGACTGATGCTGGTACACACCGTTCGGTGCTTGGCGACAGATTTTCTACTTGAGGGTGGTTGCTACCCAAGCGGGCAATTGCAAAATGTCCTTCCATCATGCGGTGTAGCTCAAGCCGGCGGTGGGGATCTAACCAGGATACTGCGGCACAGCAGTCCAAAGCTATTACCGCTCGGCCATCATTGCTAAAATGTTTAAATGTTTATATCTGACAGTAAGAAATGGTCTGTTTTAATTTGCCGCTATTGTTGAACATTTTTACAATGTAATCCCATAAAAAATAGCGTTATAGAATTCTGGTTTCGTTACCGGATTTACCTAATTTCTCTGTAAGGCTGGGTTATCGGTTCAACTGCGGTTAAAGGCAAATACTCAAATGATAACCGAAGCACCTCGTTCGGAGAATTGGGCAGTGTTATTTACCATCTTAGCGATACTCGCCTTTACGTCTTTAGCTTTTTATAGTGAACAAATTATGTATACCAAAATTACAATTTTCGCATGAATGAACCACGAAATGACAGATTCTTACTATGACGCATTACCACGGTCAAACTAGAAGAGCATGATCCCCAGGCCCTAAACCCGGGGAGGAATGGTTGCGGGTTCAAATTCAGCTCTAGGGTAGAAATTTTGTTCATGTTGTGATTTCATAATATGTGGTATTAAAGACAGGGAGAAAATAACATTTTTACCTCACAAGCCTGAAAACTTGTTGTTTATCGTACGAAAGCTGCGTAGAAAAGTGCTTATTATCCTCTACCCTGGCAAAGGATTTCTAAATTCGAAACGCTATATAATTTCCAGAAAAACGAATTGCTTTTACGCTTTTAGGTTCCAGAAAATCTACTTGGCAGGTTAACTTTTAATACTCCACATTTTATTTACTTCTAATTTTTACTATATAGGTGGAATGAGGTGAAAAATTGTGTGTTGCTCTCCGCATTAAAGTTTTTTTGGGTCAAGTACTTTTGACACATTCAGTACGCTCAGAATTCTAGTTTTTGATCTAGATTTTAGCTTTGCTCGTAAACAGCATCCTTCGCTTACTGAAGTTTCAATAAAGTACTCGCGCTAAATGCCAACTTTGCAGCCTTGGATAACAAAAACTATTTCATATTTCGACTGTCCCTAGCAATACTATCGAAACTAAATAATCGCGAATTTTAAGTTTCGTGAGTTTACGAGGACCAGCAACGTCACATTCCATACTTTACGACTTGCTAAAACTGAATATATTAATAATATTTGAAATATCTACTTTGTCATGTAATGTGATAGAAACAAGTTACGACGGTAATAAAAAAAAAACCTTTTTTGAGTTTCGATAGTCTACGTAGGGACAGTCGATTTATCACATTAATACAACGTAAATAACGATATAACGGTATATTATAAACTAACTTATAGTACGTAATACGAACCTAAATCTTCGTTTCATCTTCCTAAACATGTTACTGTCGTCAAAACACGGTATCCGTAGCTTCATTTTCATAACAACAGATCGAGACGCACAAAATCACAACATCACTAGAATATTAGCATAACAATTATTTACGATAACATTCAAAGATTGGTTTCGCGACGCTTATGGCTTCAAACGGCATTTCACGTCTCTCTCTATTCAAATATTGATTTAAAAATATTTACAAGAAAGCGAAGTGTTCGGACAAGTTGCGGCATGTGACTAACCGGGGCCCACTGAGGCTTTCCGAAAGGATGATTCATAGGACCGGTCAGGTCGCTCACTTAGAAGTTTTGTATTGCGGTATATTTTTTACCGCGTAACTTTTTTTTTTTTTTTTTCATTTATTTATCAAAATAAACAATTGTTTTACAAAAGATTTGTTAGCAATAGCATAGAAAAAAACCACTAAGGTTTGAAGAGACAACTGTTTTAGGGTAGGCGACTGCCCCAATTAGATGTGAATTTCGCTGACCGTGTAAGCAGATGTTTAGTTCAGTGATTATCACGGCCTTTGCTAATCTAAGCTTAGAGTAACATGAAATTACTAGCTTTTTTAGAAATATAATTTCATGCACTAGTTTTCGCCTATTAAATAACAATTTACAAACTTGATGTCCTGTACTGGTACTAAACTGTATCAGCCGGATTGTCCACTGCTGAACACAGTCAGATTTGCCATAATCCCTACGTTGACAGGCGTCTTGGGGATCGCAGTTTTAGATATCAGTTCCTCAGAAGGCGCTGCTGCCAACTTCCGGTATTTTACTTTTAGTCGCCTCTAATGACACCGACAGGTAGCACGGCACCCCACGGTCAATCTTTTTGATGAAATTTTATATCCGCCGTCCCATTACAAAGTAAGAACTTTAGATTAAGGAAGGGGTGTTTAAAACATTTAATTAAAGCACAAAATTTGCATCTCCTTACACTGTCTCGATGTCCAAACGGTTAAAGCGTTCGGAACGTTACGTAGAGCCGGCAGATGCGGGTTCGATCCCCGCTCGAGATTAAAATGTAGGTACTGTATCAGCCGGATTGTCCTCTGTCCCCCATTAAGGAGGTGTTTGCCATAAGCCCCACGACTTGTAATTCTCCGCAAACTTAAACCTTACATGATCGAATTTTATATACTTGGACTTGTGTACTTAGAAAGTTAGAAACAGACCAATTGCGAGTCGGGCAGGGTTTCTCATTAATGCAGCTAGTAAAGGAAAAGTGTTTTTTTCTTATTTGATTGTGACAGAACATGCACGAGGCCCACCTGATATTAAGCGGGCTAACTTCTGCCTAAAAGAGATGCATTTCGTCCGAACGAATTGCACTTCGTCCGTCGCACTAGTATACTAAAAAACAAGCCAAGTGCGAGTCGGGCCACTTTTAGGGTTTCTCATCACAGCAGCCAGTAAAGAAATACTTTAAATAGTATGTGATGAACTGGCCAGCCCGTTCTCCATACAAACGTGGTAGGGTGATCACTCCCTTATTTGAGGATTTAAGTCCAAAACAAAGCATAATACCGATTGATCTCGTCATTATCTAGGCTTGTATGATGCCGAAATTTTAATAAGATAATTAACTTGAGAGTTATGAGCTTCGAAACATTTTCATATAACATTTTAGAGTCTCATAACTTTTAAATTAATTATCTTTTTAAAATTTCGGCACCATACAAGCCTAGATAATGACGCATGCGCAATGGCTTAAAAGCGTCGCACAGCCGGCAATCGCTGTCCTCGTCTGACAAATGATGTTACGCGCTAACTCTCTTTCACTCTACCTTAAATATTAATTATCTTTAACAGCCAGTAACCCTTATTTGCGGCCAGATTTAATTAAGCAACTTTATATGATAATTAATAGAAAAAAATTAGCTTCAATTTGACATATAATTAATAAAAATAGGTTATAAACGTATAAATTTATCGAAATCATACCTGTTTACACCTGGCTGCAAAGAGGTGCGGCCAGGTGCGCAACGGCAACCGTGATTTTTTAGAATCTTCATATTAATTACCGTGATGTAGACGTTATTTTATTTAAAAAATAAATAAACGAAATTTTTTACCAAAAATCAATTAAAAATAATTTAATTAAAAATAATGGCGGCCAAATTTTAATAGGCACCCTAGTAAATATATATACTCTTAACTATAAATAAACATAAAAATTTGGTTTTAAACAAAAAGTCGATGAGCACACCAATCCTGCAGCGGGATCTCGTACTACTAGTGACATTACTACTGAGCGTTTCCGTGCTTCGGAGAGCACGTTAAGCCGTTGGTCCCGGTTGTTGTCTTAGGATGGCAGTCGTTATAGCACGGTGATGGGGCATTTTGCGATTGCCCGCCTGGCTAGCTACCACCCTCAAGTAGAAAATCTGTCGCCAAGCACCTAACGGTGTGTTCCGGCAGCTGTCCTTGAGAGCCAGTACTTCTAGGTTAGCCTGAACAACATCTTCGACCACATCATCACTTACCATCAGGTGAGATAGTGGTCAAAGGCTAACCAATCAGGCCTAAAAAAAAAAGTATAAAATTGTCATAACTCCGAAAATACGAAAAATCGCGGAACATACATGGGGGTGATTCAGATAGCCCTCTAGGTCCTCTACCTCCCAGCTTCAGTATATATCACTACTGCTTGGGACACATATATATCATAAGTCAAACTGATTTTTAACAAAAACATATTTCGCTCTACCTCATTCCAGACACATTCCACCTAAATAAGAGTAACTTCCTCGACAATGTTGCAATCAGTACAGTTGGGAGATTCAGTTATTCACATTAAAAATGTAAAGCTATTCAGCGAGATGTTTCCATAACGTAATCTAAGAGCCATGATATTATCACTAGGCAATTTCCACCAACAAACCAGGCAATGCGGGAAAGACGAGGCTATAGTCTTGTACCAAATCCCCTTATTTCGTGAACTCTCATCAAAATATTCTCTCCAGCACTCTAGGGCATCTTAATATATGCTAATAGCTTTCCGGCCGGTATGTGCGGTTATCACGCAAAATAATTAACCTCTTTTTGCGCATTTGGATAAAACTATTTCCATACCAAATTTCATCCAAATCAGTCCAGTATTTTTTAGTTTTATTCGTTGCATACAAAAATACAAATCTTTCCTCTTTATAATAGTAGTGTTGATATGTAAATACAGGTCACCTACCTTCTTATGACGTATTAGAACCTTTACGACAATAATTGTCTTTTAGGTCAACGTTTTACACAAATCATCAAAATTTTTGTCTGTGACTAATTCAGTTTAAGGGCTATAGACACGTGACATATTCGGACGGACGGACAGACAGGGAGTCTTATTTGGGACTCCATTTTGCCTTTTGGGTAAGGAACCTAAAACCTATGAGGCCTTTAAATAAACAAAAATATATTTTCGTTTACAATTAAAAGCTCTTTTCTACGACACCCTATTTGACCTACTTTTGCAACACTCTTCTAAGACCTTGTATCTCAAAAACCCTCGACCGACTTAACTCATACGATCTTAAAACTTTTTTTCAACACCCTTGCTTGTAAAATGAGCTTTCTTAAATCGTTCTTAGGGCCATAAACCGAACTATAACTCCCTCGTGCATAATAATGACATTATACACTAGTGCGTAATAGAATTATCCCTACAAAGTTCAGTTAGTACCTAACTGCAAATTATATGCGAGTAAACAGAGCATTTTCAATTAAATCGGGTAATTTATCCCTACAAAGTTAAGTTAGTTAACTGCAAATTATATGCGAGTAAATAGAGCATTTTTAATTTAACCGGATAATACAGATTTGTAACATCAAAGAGGTTTTTAAGTAATCAACCATCATACATTTGCCGCGCGCAAAAAAAAAACTTGCGCGCTATTTTCCATAATTTTCGTATGTTGTTTATATCGCATTTGTGCAATATATTTTTTTCCTCGCAAAGGTGTTGAACAAAGTGCGTATGAAACACGTGCGCAACTTGCACATTATACACTCGGCCTATTTACGCTCTCGCCTACGGCTCGGTCTGCAACACACAGCCTCGTGTATAATGAGCAACTTAGCTCACTTGTATCATAATCTACTAATATGTATTTAGGCATATACAATGTGTCAGCCAATCTTGTACAATAAAAACATGGCATATGTCGACATTGTTTTTTTTTATAGGTTTGTAACGGAACAAGCACGAGACCCACTTGTTGTTAAGCAATAACCTCTGCCCATAACAGATGCATATCGTCACCATTTTCGAGGTGCACAGCGCCGTCATCTTAAGACATACAGTTGTTAAGTCTCATGTGCCTGTAATTTTACTGACTTTCAATAACTGCTCCCGGAATTCACTATTAGGTGCTTGGCGACAGTTGAGAGACTTAACTTCTATGTACTTGAGGGTGGTAACTAGCCAGAAGAGCATTCGCAAAATGCTCTTCCACCATGAGGTGAAGCTGAAGCCGGCGGTGGGGATCGAACCAGGGTCGTGCGGATGACAGCCCAAAACAATTATTATGTATTCTTATTATCATTGCTTCATCATTTTTTTATTCTTTCAAACTTGCGTAGATATATATATATTTTCAGCAAGAAAGTATCGCGTGTGACTTTGTAATTTTGAGAACCAAAATCACATCATAAGTCTAATTTTAATGCTTGGACTCTCTCTCTACGGTCGTTTCTTCAATGCTGAAGGTCGTGGTCACTCTTGGCTAAGTATGCTTTATGCTTAAACTATATTTAGCATTATTACATATACATTGTCTTTCTTAACAAAATAAATGCAAGGTGACGCTTACGCTGAGCATTGTAAATTTGTACAGTGATAAAGACCGAAATGAATACGAATTTGTTGAAACAAAGAATACTGCCGTTTCCTTAACGACGGTATATCCAGTTCCGCTGTAAATTGTTAATGCATATTCATTAAAGCAATTAACGCTCAGCTTATCTGATGTGATGTAACGATTTTTGGAGGAAAAACACATTTATTTATACTAGTTTTGAAGCAGTGATGGCTCAGTGGCATTGGCTATGGACTGCCGCGCAGCAGTTCCATGGTTCGAATCCCGCCCAGAGCTTGAGCTTCGCCGCATGGTGGAAGGGCATTTTGCGATTGCCCGCCAGGCTAGCTACCACCCTCAATTAGAAAGTCTGTCGTCGCCAAGCACCGAAAGGTGTGTTCCGGCAGTAGTCCTTGAGAGCCAGTGAAATTACAGGCACAATGAGACTTAACAACTATGTGATGAGTGTCATGAATTGCAACTGTTATAGGCAGAGGTTAATCCACTTAACATCAGGTGGGCCTCGAGCTTGTTCCGTCACTATAACATAAAATAAAAAAAATAAAAATATGCCCCGAGTCATTAAAAAAAAGATCCTACTAATGCCGCCCTAGATACACGTTATAGGATGGAAGTTACGGTTGTTCCTGACAGGCCAAGGTCTTAAAGTAGGTTATATAGGGATTTCACTGGTATGCCCCTTGCTCTTCTACAGCATATAAATTAACCACATAACCGTTTTTTGTTAATACATTAGATAAGTCATGTTTGTTTGTTTGTTTTAATTGTGTGGTCTAGAGTCTGAAATTATACCCGTAAAATGGCAGTATTCCCCCTCATGTGACTACATGGCTCACATGTGACTACTGGGTCATATGGGGAAAATGTCTATATAACTTAAATAAATAATGTATCTGCCTAATCGGTGCCTTCAGTAAGTTTTTTTTTTTTTTATGCCTGATAGGTTAGCTTTTGACCACTATCTCACCTGATGGTAAGTGATGATGTGGTCGAAGATGTTGTTCAGGCTAACCTAGAAGTACTGGCTCTCAAGGACAGCTGCCGGAACACACCGTTAGGTGCTTGGCGACAGATTTTCCACTTGAGGGCGGTAGCTAGTCAGGCGGGTATTCGCAAAATGCCCTACCACCATGCTATGACGACTGCCATCCTAAGACAACAACCGGGACCGACGGCTTAACGTGCCCTCCGAAGCACGGAAACGCTCAGTAGTAATGTCACTAGCGGTCACCCATCCAACTCATGACCGCGCGCGTCGTTGCTTAACATTGCTGATCGGTTGAGAACAGCTAAGTAAACTTCGCTACGAGCGCTTCGAAGTAGTTTGTTATGCTTACTCGTAGCCTGTTTTCAAACCCTCGCCGATAATGGACGTATATACGTATATGTAATATTACCAGTCTGTGGTATGAGTAATTTATGAGCTGTCAATTCAGATCCAGATCACATAGACATAGTGTGATCACAATTAAAATTTAGCTCTGATGAGGACAAAATATTTGAAAATACCTACGTTGAATGAGTAGTCGTTGATTATTCACATATAGTGTCAGTTTTAAATATATAACCCATAAGTATTTCCATTTTTTAAGAATTTTCGTAGTTTCACAGCAATTAGGAAACGTAGCATTATTACTATGTAATACATGTCATAATTCAATGATTTATTGTGCTTTTCATGCACTGGTCGACAAACCATCGAGAAAGTGTTTCTCGATGCTCTTGCCTGACGATATATATAACTGATATAGGCGACTGCTAGAGCAGCTTCACTTGGTCTGGCTCGAAGTTAAATGGCCTTGAGCCGGCTAAGACGGAGATAGAAAGACGAGCTTTGCCTATAAGAAAGAATAGAATGGCCTACCAAATCAGGATGGAAGGCAAGGCGATTTAGTCTAACAGTAGTATTTGGTTGGGACAAGTCTAAAAATAACAATAATTATATAATTTACGAAAAGCTGATTGGCTATTTTGCGTTCCACGCTCAAAAAAACTCGTTCCACGAGATTTTTCTATGACAATCATTGTAACCTATGATGTTTTAATGTGATTTCGAATAAAAATAAAAGTGTACTAAAATTTACTGACAAGGCGTCTAGATAGGCGCCTGTCTTCCTGAATTATTCCTCCTCCTTCCTCCTACTATAACTTAATAATCCTACAATGCATAATAAATACCAAATAATACAATACCACGGTGTGTTTGTTGTTATGTTGTAGAATTATACATAAGGATTACGTGTCTATAAATGTATAATTAATGCAGAAAAAATATATATTTATATATTTTTGTGGGCATGCGCTTAGCAGACTTAACACAGGTTCGCCCAGTATGGCTGCTAATGGAAGGTAAATATACTGTGTATTATCTTACGACTTCAGTGTTTAAGTTAAAATTTTTATCCTGTTTGTTATTATAGGAAAAATAAACAAGTTGTATTTGTACAACAGAGTTCAAAATGTACAATCTGGAAACTAAATTAAACATTAAATCGACCTCGCTTTTACTTATAAATTGATGGATACATGGATGGTATCACAGACGCAAATAACGGCCTAAAATAAAACTACAGGCACAATAATCATTTCTCAATCGCATGTCCAGCGCATGAAGACTAATAAAGGTCAGTGAAACCACCATTTTGACATTTGGTTGCTTACAATCAAGATACGTAATCGCATCGTTGATAATTAAGAGAAGATAGCACTCGCTGGCCTAGAAAACACTCACTCCTGCCCTAGGGACCCCAGATTTACACGTAGCAAAAACACAGATAACGTAGGAACGTAGTTTCAAAAATTACCTGTTATGTAGCTACGCAACAGGTGAGATATTAAAATGTTTCCACACGCTTCGAGTGTAACACATGTAAGCAAGATATTCAGAAGCATATGAACCAACTAAGCAACTAGGATATAAGACTAGGTTTAAACTAGGAAAGAAAGAAAAAGACAATAAGGAAGACCTAGAAACTGCCAATGACGATCAATAATTAAGATTTACGGCTTCGGAACACGATGAAATTGGGCCGGATTGATAAGCCCATTATCTGATTAGCGGAGTGGCTTCAAGCTTTATTGATGCGTAAAACATGCAGTATCTAAATAGCTAGTGGCACGCAAACGCTATTTTGGAGTAACCAAGTGTTCAAACTTGCGATTAGAATAGATACTATGTATATATAGATTTCATATCATCACATCACGTCTTTCTCAGACCAAATAAAGGAGTTAAGACAGAACTTTGCAAACAGCGAGGTGGGGCCTGTTATCTAAAAATGTGTGCGATGTTACCATGTTACCGACCAAGTAACTTATGTGAGAAGTGTGATACCATCCTGCTTTAGATTGTTTTTTACACTCTTTCACAACACAACCCGGCATTTTCAATGTTGTTGATTTCTCATAACGTTTTTCTCCAGGCTAAGTCTTAGTTTTGTTGTACGTGTGTGCAGACAGTGAGGTATAGTTTATAGGCCTCACTTGCTGTTTGCAGTCCTAGTTTAATTTTTTATTTGGTCGGAGACGTCTTTTACCTCCTGGAATGGATACGCGGAGGTGCCTAAACACTCACTTTTCCCGAGGTATATTTGGTCTATATAGTTAATAGTCAGTAAGAAATACTCGATATTGAAGGAATCTGACGTAACTACCTATTGGTCAGACCTGACATCACCGGCATCTTCCTACCCTATGCCACCAATGGTGGGGTCGTTACAATACATCTTTCTTCCTTTACTCACACTCAACAGTTTTGTTTACAACTTATGAGCAGCCGCCTTTAAACCTATCCTTCCTCCGGTATTTCATTGATAGTATAACCAGCAGCATGTATGCTAGTCGATAAAAAGGACGTAATAGATTTTGTCTGATTATGTGCCGAATGCGCAACAACACCCCACTACCACATCCACGTTGGTAGTGGTATGTGCTGGCATTTGGCGCATTATACTCCCTTGACGCATTTTACGAATATCCAAATGGTAGAACATGGAATAGTAGCCTCCTATACGTAAACTGGTAACTGTAAGCCTTAAAGAAGGACATAATTCTTGCTGGAATGTTATTTTTTATGTTATTATGACGGAACTAACTCGTGACCCAAGCGCCGCGGGCATTCGCAAAATACCCTTCCACCATGCGGTGAAGCTCAAGCCGGCAAGCGCGGCGGGATTCGAACAATGGACCTGCTGCGCGGCAGTCCATAGCCAAAGCCACTGAGCCATTACTGCTTCAAAAAATAAAAAAGGGAATATTTAATTTTTCATTACAATCCAGCGCAGTGAAGGCTCTGGATCAATTTGATCAATACATGCAATATTTTTAATTTATTGCATCAACCTTACGAATACTTACTTACGTCATTTCTTAATAAATAAACCCAGAAATTCCCATATAATCATGTCATTGTACACCTATCTGTCCTCTCCAAGCGTCCATACATGTCTGGTTACAACTTACGAGGCGCATTTAGTAGGCACAGACAGTCGGACAAAAGTTCAACGTACACTAACATCGATATTGGCGTCTGGCCAGCAGCGGCCGAACACTCCACTTTAATGGTTTAACTTATCCTACCTACCCACTTCCTTAAATAGATTAGGTGTGTTCGTATTCGGATGATATGTTTATTCATGGACTCTTTACATTGCCTTTTGAAATTTTATTTGTGACTGTACACTTGTTGAATAATCTTGAAATGAAATTATATTTTACTTTGCCTCAGGAATAAAATCCTGATAGTTAGCATTAGACCACTATCTCACCTGTAGGTAAGTGATGATGTGGTCGAAGATGTTGTTCAGGCTAACCTAGAATTACTGTGTCTCAAGGACAGCTGCCGGAACACTGGTTGGCGACTGATTTTCTACTTGAGGGTGGAAGCTAGCCGGGCGGGCCCTATCACCATGCTGTAACGACACCATGCGGGACCGACGGCTTAACGTGCCCTCCAAAGCACGGATGCGCTCAGTAGTAATGTCACCAGCGGTCACCCATCCAACTCATGGCCACGGCGGGCGTTGCTTCACTTTGCTGATCGGTTAAGAACAGATAAGTAAACTTCGCTACGAGCGCTTCTACTAGCTTTTACCTAGGTAAAAGAATAAGTGGAAACCCTTACTTATTTAGGCAATACTTAACGAATTTATTTAATGTATGTAACATTGAGGAAGCTCTAAGTAAACCTACTTACTGGAATGTGTATAAAATGATAAGGAAGTGAATACTACAATCAGGCATTTATGAATATTCAGAAGGCCAATTCCTCATGCCTTACATAATAATAAAATTAATACAGTTCTTCAAAATAATATAAAGAATAAACTTATATACAAAAATAAAATATAATTGGATCTGACTTTGAAAGATTTTTAAGACTGACTTGTCTTAAAAATCTTTCGTGTTTATTCAAACTGATAAGTTCATGTTCAGATCAACAAACACGAACTGAAGGCATATCTCTCTATTTCTCTGATCTGTGGCTTCATGCACAAATGTCATCAACGTTCCATTTCATAGATAATTTAGCTATACAATCCCAGACAAAAACCCATATCATATCCAGTGATGTAACTCAGAAAGGGATTATTAAATTTAATGGCTATCATTTAATGGTCTGCTGATAAAAGGTTTTGGTCAGCCTTAAATTTATTTTATTAAAAGTAGCATAAAAAGTGAGTTTAGCTGCTTTTAGTGGTCGGCAAAAATAACTGAATTGATCACCAAGTATTATAATAACTTATTTGGAACCGGCTAGGACCCGCGTTATATTTACCGGAAATATTTCGACCAGTTACGGACTGCATTGTCCTTGTCTGGGAGTCACAATTACGCGAAGCGACGAGCACGGGCTTCAGCGCGTAACTAAGTATCGTATAACTGATTATAATTATATATTTAAGAAATTTACTAATATTGATGATTTACAAATAGTTCGAAAATAAGGTTTCATTTATAAAAAAAATATCAAGCTCAAACATTGACTTCAAATATCTTATGAGTATTACGTTTGCTGATAGAATTGCAATATGGATTCAGTTAATACCTAATAAAGATGCATAATAAACACTCATTCAAATAATATTTTGAAAATTTCAGGTCATCAGTACTCACTCTGACCGCTACAAATCCTTGGACTAATTACTGTTGCATTTTTTGGAATTTAATTTAATTATGTTATGCAATTTTTTATATTTATGTAGTCAAAGATAAAGCTTGTCTCAAAATAGAGAAAACCTGTCTGCTACTAGACTTATCAAAAATCAATTAAAACTTAAAAGTACTCACTCAAGTATTTATTTCGTGTTTGTTATGATTTTTCTATGGAAGGTACTTTTCAGTTGCATTGCAGCAGCAAACAAAGGCAATAAGTTAATCATCCTCACCATTTATGCTCAAACATGGAGTCTAAACGAAATTGTAAACTATAAAAATAACAGTTGGTCCAAGGGCAGAATTTCAATAATTTTAAGAAATAATATATCATCACTCACATCTGTGTAATATGTTTTGCTATATTTATTAGGCAGAGGTCATGCTTGTAAGACCTCACGAGATCAGTAATAATTTATTTTTTATTTTTAATTCTGGGTATAAATTACTTCATCACATGCCTAAAGCCTATCAACAGCCTATTTCTATTCTAGATTTTTTTTATATTTTTTTTGATTGGTGGATGACCTTTGCTCTCCCCATCCACCACACGGGTGGTGGAAAGAGATGTGTGGGACATAAACCCGCTAAAAACCGTGAGCAGTTCTCCGCCGAGGTGGGGCAAGACAGGGTTGCGTTAGCATTCACCATCTTGCCCCAGCCGTAGGCCCAAATTCCGTCGGGCCTCTGCGCCTGTGGATGATGACATTGCTCACCAAGGCCACCCCCCGAACATGTGGGGTCGTGCAAGCTGGTGAAGAATCCCCCGCCTCTCCACCAGTGACCCCACTAAGGAGAAGGCAGGCGAACTGCCACCAACTCACCCCCATTCGTCTGCGCCGGAGCGGGCCAGCATGGACATCGCCCTCCATGACCCGCTCCGCGGCCTCCTTCTGCAGAAATAGAATCTGCTCTATTGTAAGCCCAGGAAAACAATTTGTCAAAACTTGTTCTGAGAGCTGCAAATGCAGTATGGTGGTCAAGACTTAACTTCTAAGGAGTTATTTAACTGATCACTTCACCAAGAATAATAAAACAGAAATTTGTCACACTACCAAAACTAATCAAGTAGTATGCTGTTTTTGTCAAAACTTGTTCTGAGGGCTGCAAGTGCAGTATGGTGTGCAAGACTTAACTTCTAGCAAGTTACTTAACTGATCACTTCACCAAGAATAATAAAACAAAAATTTATCATACTACCAAAACTGTTCAAGTAATATGCTGTTTTCTCTTCTCATGTACAGACTTTTTCACTCAGGAAGGTGCACCTTAATTTTTATGTGGGTACTTGCAACTAGTACTGCCTAGCCAAGCAACCATATTTTACAAATTATTGTTTTCGTGTATGTCCCATTAGCATTTTTTTTATGCGATTGTTAAGAAATACGCATGAAGCCCACCTGATAGTTTAAAAGGCTAAGCGGTAACTTTGGGTCAGTATTTTACACAAAACATCTGAATTTCAGGTCTGTAACTCATTCATTTCACAGGCTAGAGTCCCAAGATATACAAAGATGGACAGATGTACACAGGCAAGTCGTTAAAAGGGTTCTGTTTAGTTTTTGATTACAGAACCCTAAAACCTATGAAGTCTATAAACAAAAAAATATTTCTAAAGTACAATTAAAAGCTCTTTTCTACAACAGCCTATTTGACTTACTTTTGTTACACTTATAAGACCTTGTATCTTAAAAACCTGACGACCTACTGAAAAAACTTATACAGACTTAAAAAATATTATAGGCATATAGAATGTGCAAATTAATGAGATCATGGTATATAATGACAATATTTTTTTATAGGTTTCTGACGGATTTTAGGTATGAGCCCCTGATGTTTAGTAATAACCTCTGCCTGTAACACATGCATTCTGTCACAAGTAACGAACTTTACTGCATCCACCACCCTAAGACATACAGTTTTGAAGTCTGATGTACCTGTAATTAACTGGCTCTCAAGGACTGCTGCCAGAACACACTATTAGGTGACAGGTTTTCTACTTCAGGGTGGTAGCCAGCCAGGCGAGCTTTCGCAAAATGCCCTTCAACCATGCAATGAAGATCTAGCCGTCAGTGGGAGTCGAACCATTGAATGCGACACGGCAGTCCATAGCTTTTACACTCAGCTATCACAGCTTGAAATATACACCCACACTAAGGCATAGTGTGGCAACCAACAAGGTCTACTCATAAAACAACGCAACTATAATTTACAGCAGAGTGGCACTCCTTTGTGACTGAATAGTTCTGTAACAATTATTCTGTATAATTGGTTTCACATTGAAATTGATTTACATGATGTTACCATAAAGAGTGAAATATGAAATATAAGATAAAATATACACAGGTGGAAGCCACAGGTGATATATAGATAGCCATAGGCATATAGTACACACATATAAAGTCACTCCAGGGCTATTTTATATGCTATGAACTTGGTATTTATAACTAGCTTACTTCATTCTTATGGAATACTTCCAACCAATATGCCTTAACATGAGTAATTATTTTTAACCATTGTTTTTCATCTACTATTTACACTTAGATAATGCCTAAAGATAGGCTATGAATAATAATAATTTCTATAGTTTTGATTATTTTACAATCTATAGAGCTTAAGTATTGTAAAAAAACCTACTCATGCATGGTTACTACACATTCAATGGAAGCTAAGGGCTATTGTTTCCAATTCTTAGATTTTTTTTAGGTATGTATGATTAGGTTTTACACTGTACCTGTGACCTATGAAGTTGAAGGGTACAATTTTAAGATTATCAGTTAAGTTATTGATGATTTATGTGCTTTAATATCAAAATGAAATCAACTTCAGTTAATTGGGTACATATTACATCTAAATCATGATAAATCTAAAACTTAGATTTGTCTCTACTGAATTAATGGACTGCCTCTAAATGGATTACATTCAAACCAATACATTGTCACGTATTTTATATACTATAGTACCAGATAAAAACCAGAATACCCATAATTCATGATAAGCAAGTAAACATCCTAAAAATCATCGATAACAATACACCTTTGTTGATAACTAGTATACATCTGTTTTTTTTTGTAATTTACATCACGTTTATATGAAATGAAACCGCAGCAAAGGAGCAAAGTAACAATAGTGTTTTGCGGTTCAATAAATTAATAGTTTTCTATCAAAACATGTCTACATACCTTGGAAATGGACCACTCCTTTTAGTTATTTGGCCTATTATTTTCTCGACAGTTTTTCGGTCGCCTTCGCGAGCCGCGTCTAACAGCTCCTGGCCTCTCCCCATGGCCCATACAGTTCAGCACTCACAAAAACAGCACGGAAATAATCATTATTTGATTTTACACTAGACTTCACACTACCTACACATCACTTCATTGATCGCGCCGCCGCCATGTTTGTGAATTTGACGTGAGTGAGCTGAGGTGGTGAGGGGAGTGCGGAATCGATAGTGTATGCCGTTCCGTTTCTAGAAATATTAAGTCATATTTACACAGTCGCGCCAGTGCCGAAACGAGTAACGAGTTGCGTAGCATGGCGCGGCGCATGTACAATCACTTATTTATCCTTTTCAAATAATTGGTATCATTCGTAGTCGCGCATCGCTACTCTAATAACAAAATGAGACACCATTGAACTTATAAAAAATGGGTGAAGCGGCATGCATACGCTGTCCATTTGCACATTTTTTTGAAGTAAAAACTTCTTTAGGGGCGTTGAGCACTTTTTCTGTAAAGCCGGCTCTACACTCGCGCCGCGAAGGCCGCGAACCGCGAGTGTGGATGGTTTCGCGACATCGCGTTCTCGCTTCGCGGCGTTCCCCGTCCGGTGGCGGTTTTTTGGTCCGCTTCAAAGGGTTTGCGAAGCGCGAACAAAGCGCGAACGCGAACGCATCCACACTCGCGCTGTGTTCACAGTTGTGTGCGAGACGCAGTAGCAAGCGGACGTCAAAATGAGCACCCAGTGGAGCAACGATCGCGAATTAGTGTTCCTGGAGTGCTATCAAGCAGAACCCGTGCTTTGGCAAGCCCAACATGAAGGACATAAAAATAAAAATAAGACACACGATGCATGGACGAGAATTAGTGCAATCATGGAAATTCCAGTGCCAGATTTGAAGAAGAAAAGGGATTCCCTAATGTCCAGCTACAGAACGTACAGAAAAAAAGTGAAGGATTCTATCCACAGGGGTGCGTTCCGAACCTTGGTTAGAGCGCACTCGGAGTGCAACTTTTCACTCTAACGTCGTTCACAACCTTCGAGTAGAGCGTTCGGTTGTCACAACTGGACCGTTCCAAACCTTTGAAGGTTGCAACTTTTTAACCATAAAACGCGTGACATGAAATGACTTTGACGTTTATATCGTATTTTATCTGATGCGCTCACCCATATATTTAAAAAAATATAAATACTAATATAATATCTCAAAATATAAAACTTAAATAAAAATGGAAAACGAATTTGTGATAGTGTTAAACAGCAATTATTATTACGATAATGATGTAAGTCTGTCAATGTCACAATTTGTTTGAGGTTATAAAACAACCGGTCGTTCCATACCTCAGGGTAAGTTGCAAAACAACCAAACAACGAAACAACTACACTCTGAGCCTCTGAACGCACTCCAGTGGTGCCAGCACAGATGAAGTATATAAACCTATATGGTTCGCCTATGAAACTATGGATTCATTTCTCGGAGAAGGAGTGGCATGTAATAAAACAATAAATAGTGTAAGTATGTTTTATTTGATAATTTAAAAAAAGATCTTATACCTAATTATAATCTATACTTATCTATCTAGGTACCTACTTACAAAGTACTTCGTAAATTCTTCTCTTATTTCATGGGCATTCAGAGCTGATCGGCGTGCTGTGATTGGAATATTACGAACAGCACAAGTAGTTTCGATTTCGTTTCTCCATGAGCCAGGTGCGATTAGTACACTATTTTCATCATAAATGTCTATGTTTCCAGGCGGTGTATATATATGTGAAGAAGTGGTACTTTTTCGTAAGAAATTATGCAGTAAAATGCACGTCATTGTTATAAGTGAGACTTTTTCCGGGTTAAATGGAATCGGTTTTTTAAATATTCTAAATTTTGTGACAAGTATCCCAAACGTATTTTCTACTACAACCCTTGATCTTGATAGATTCTGATTAAATACACGTTTTGGGGATCCTGAATCATGGTTACCCGGATAAGGTTTCATTACATGTGTCGACAGCGCAAAAGCACCATCTCCTAAAAATACATAGGGCACATCTTTGTATGAACCAGGCAAGGGGTGTGGTGTAGGCAAGTTTAATGTATTCAGACATATTTTTTTCCATAGTAAACTATTTCTAAACACGCCGCCATCACTAATTCTGCCCCGGCATCCTATATCTGCAAATATAAAATTATAATTGCTGTCAACTAAAGCTAACAATACTATGCTGTGTGTTTTCTTATAATTAAAATATTCCGATCCTGCTTCAGGTGGGCATTGTATAACGACATGTTTTCCATCAATTGAACCAAGAGCTCGAGGAAATTTAAATCCTTTTTCAATTTCAAGCCATTCTTCTGCGCACGTCGGTATCTGTAAAAGAAAATAAATTTCTTTAATTTATTCAACTTAGCGTTATAGTCTGTATTTTTAGGTATTTAAATAAAGGTAAACAAACAAGTTGCACATTTTCGAGTAGTTATAATATTATTATTTTTTTATATTTCAGGAACAATCAGCAAATAATGAAACAAATGAGGAGGCTCAGGAGGCTGGACCGAGTCGTAATATAAACAGTCAACAAATGATATCTAAAACGATTCGTCGTCGTAACAACCCCTCTGAGCTTTTGATTGCTGGAGAAACGGTTAAAGATTGTCTTTCGACACTCAAAACGACATTAAGCGCTCGACAGCCACAGGAAGATGATGAATGTGACTTACACGGTAAAATAATTGCCAAAAAGTTGAGATTATTATCTGAAGAAGAAAGAGAACAGTTTATATGTGAAATGTATCAAATGTTCCAGCGTTATAACCGACGCAAAGAACCACAATCCCCTGCCTATTTTTCACTAGCTCGATCAGAAATTCCTGGATATTTTTTGCCTGCTCAAACGTATGTTTCATCACAGTCTCCATCACCACAGCAACAACTCAGGGCAACTAGTTCACGCAGTACTTACTCTGAGCCGCCCATGCAACAACAGAGGGGAACTAGTTCACGCAGTACTTACTCTGAGCCGCCCATGCAACAACAGAGGGGAACTAGTTCACGCAGTACTTACTCTGAGCCGCCCATGCAACAACAGAGGGGAACTAGTTCATGCAGCACTTATTCAGAGCAGCCAATACAGCAACAGAGGGCACCTATTCAACAGCGCATCTACTCAGAGTCACTACCATTTCATTCACCAGTAATTCATATTCCAGAAGAAGCAGCAACCGCAGGAGATTCATCAGTGATTATAATAAGCAATGAGTTGATTCCAAAAACTACTGAAGACTACACAGATTATACTAATGACACGAGCGACCAACCTAATGAAGGTCCAACAGATTATGACAATTTGATTGATAAGGCTTTCAAGTTCTCTTAATATTGAAACCAAATCACATTTAGGCACACAGGTTCCTTGAATTACTAAGTTTAGTTTACAAATTGTAAAAGCTAATATGACACTTATCGTAATAAATGTTTTTGATTATTATGTATTTGTTTTATATTAAATTACCTTTATTTCCGTCTCCAGTACTTGATTCAAAGCTTGGCACACTTCGGGTATTATCAGCGATATCAGTTGAGGTGACACTTTAAACAAAAAGTGTAAACTTTCTAGGCTATCTCCAGTTGCCAAAAATCGTAATGTAATGGCGAGGCGTGTTTTAGCAGGGATTGCTTTTCGTAATTGCGTATCTTCCTTAGCAATTAGTGGAGAAACTTTACATAATAACTTCTCGAAATCTAAGAGAGACATTCTTGTAAACTTTTTGAATTCACCCGAAGGTTCTCCTACTAATTCGGCCAGCTGCTTTTCCATAATCGCACTGAAATAAATAATTGAAAAAAAAAACATATTTTTTTAAATGGCTAATAATATTTTTTCGCTGTGTTATCTACAGTCAGCAACAAGCCATGCTATATAATCTGCTAAAGGAAATGGGGTTGGCAACTATCAAATATTTGACTGATGGTGCCATTATAGATCTGTCAATAGCCTTTTTCTATGGGATTTGGCTTAAACAAGAAAATTCCGAAAAATACAAGAATTTGAGTTTTGGTAAGACTGACAGGTTCATCCTATGCTGGCGCCATCTGCAAATACCTTCGCCCGGCCAACCCCATTTGTAGTAACTTATTAAGGTCATACTAGACTTGCCTGGTTCTGTTGCGATGGATTTGTGTCATCCACCACCTTCTTCTCCTCCATTTCTTCTTAATTTGTTTTTTGGACTTTATAAATGCATAATTGTAATTCGCTAAAGCGCACAATGTCAGAGCAGCAGCAACTTCCACGTCCATTTTAGTCAAATGCGCGAACGTTAATGCGAAAGGTTGCGAGTGTAGAGGGCTATATTTATCGCGGCGTGTCAATGCGCGAACCGCGGCCGTGAAACACGGCCGCGGTTCGCGGGCGAGTGTAGAGCCGCCTTAATGGGTATAAAATCTTAAACTCGCGTCAGGACACGTGACCTGATCGAAAAAGCGTAAGACGGATGGAGAGTAGACAGCTATCCCCTCTCTACGGCGCGGACACACTTAAGTCATTGCATGAGCGCACATAAACAGTACGCGGCCAGAAGCTTGATCCGTACGTATGTCTCTGTAAAAAATATTTTTTTACGATCGTGGCCATGGAGTGCAATAAAAATGCCTACATGCGCCATTAAATGGTGCGGGAAAAATAGTATGTAAAACATCCAATTACAAAACAGATGGAATTACCTTTAATATTGAGAATCGGGAGAGCAGTCGGATGACATTTGTCAAAAATCCAAAATGGCGGATTTCAAAATGGCCGCCATACAAAATCCTTCGATCCCTCAAAAAAGTAGCTGGTTCTACCAGAAAGAGTTGAGTACGGTTATAGTAATGTATTACGAAAATGACTAAGGGGCTTAGCTGAGTAGGGAAAAATTAAAAACCATAGAAATGACGCCTGCCAAGTAAAGCTGGACTACGTATCTCGAAAACGGTAAGAGATATGTTGGGGGTGTTTGAACAAATGTCATAGGGAATAGGGAGAGCAGTCGCATGACACCTGTCAAATGACTACTCTCATTCTTCATACATTATTTGGAGTATTTAACCTTACAATGTCAACTGTATTAGGAGTGTTTGTGGGAATTTCAACTCAATTTAGAGTAATTGTCCTACTGTCAGTGTAGCGAGCCCGAAGGGCGAGCTTTTGGTGAGGCCGAAGGCCGAACTTTCGGGCCGCGAGGCCGTAGGCCGAGTGGACGGTGCGCGAGGCCGCAGGTCGAGCCGTCTTAGTAACTTGCGAGACCGAAGGCCGAGCTCAGACTTGCACCGATTTGGCTGAAAATCGATATATAGGTTGTTCTCGTCATCCTTATTCCAAATACGAAATTTTTATTTCGATGACGTCTGCCAAGTAAAAAAAGTTACTCCGATTTGGCTGAAACTCGATATTTATGTGGTTCTGGACGTCCTTATTCTAAATCAAAATTTTTTGTTTCGATGACGTCAGCCAAGTAAAAAAAAATACTCCGATTTGGCTGAAACTCGATATTTAGGTGGTTCTGGGTGTCTTTATCACAAATCAAATTTTTTTTTTCGATGACGTCTGCCAAGTAAAAAAAAGTACTCCGATTTGGCTTAAATTTTATATCTAGGTTGTTCTGGACGTCCTTATTCCAAATATGAAATTTTTTTTTCGATGACGTCTGCCAAGTGCAGATAAATCACGTATCTCGAAAACGGTAAGAGATAGGTAGGGAGTGCTTGACCAAATGTCATAGGGAATCGGGAGAGCAGTCGAATGACATCTGTCAAAAATCCAAAATGGCGGATTTCAAGATGGCCGCCATACAAAGTGCTCATTTTTCGACCGTATTAGGAGTTTTTGTGGGATTTTAGACTGAATTTGGAATTATTGTCCTATGATAGTGTTTAGCAAGCCCAAAGGGCGAGCTCCTGGTGAGGCCAAAGGCCGAATTTTCGGCTCGCGAGGCCGAAGGCCGAGCCATGTTAGTAATTTGCGAGGCCGAAGGCCGAGCTCCGACTCAAGAGTATTTTCCACGTCACCGACTGGTCTCCATGGCAACTGCCCGCGGTAACCGAAGCACCTACGAGTGGGGTTCCTAAGCAAAAGTGACTCAGAATCTTGGTCCCATTCTGCCTGTACCACCTTTTTATGGCAGTAGGGTGAATTTGATTTTGTGGCTACAGTATGGTTCTTTATTGTATTGAGAGTTTATATGGGATTTCATACTTCTATTGGAGTTTTGAAATATTTTTATTTTAATGTAAAAGGTGTTTTGATATAGTTTAAAATAAAATTAATAATTAGTTCACGAATAATAAGGTTAATGAATACAACAGTACAATTTTGAACAGTTTTGAAAATAAAATTGTTTCATTGGCATCGGATGTTTTCGTTGGTTGTCATAATGCAGAACAAGAAAATTTTGTAAGGCAAAAGTTACATAAAATGAAACCTGACGAGACTGGTGGATTACCTTATGAACTAGTTCTAGTTCCTAACCGACCCTATATGATAACCATAAACATAGATGTCGCTGATGGTTTATCTAATGGCACTGTAGGAAAATTACTACTCATAGAATCTGATAAAAATGATGAAATCACAAGACTTTGGTTCAAATTCTCAAAATCCATTGGTCAAAAACGTGAAACAAAATTTAGAAGCGACATTGCACGCTTGAAAATCGACAGACGCTGTTCCAATTTCTTTACAATCATCGTCAATACCACTCAACAGAAATAAAACTATAGTGGCAAAAAGAAAACACTTTCCACTGATTTCGGCTTTGGCGATGACAATTCATAAATCGCAAGGAGGTACGTTTGATGCTATCGTTTATGAATACAATCGTTCTCATTCAAGAGAATTGGTGTACGTTGCGCTATCAAGAGTAAGTAGTATAGAAGGTTTGTTCTTAGTCACTGAAGACGACACAAGGGCGAGCTGGAAATTTTATCATGGCAGAGTAGGAAACGCACAGGTGGAAGATTCAAACGCAACAAAAAATCAAAAGAGATCAACAACTCATCGAGAAGATTTATCAATTGAATTGAAACGTTTACGTGAAAATCCTTTGCAAACCATCACCAAAACACTTGTAGATTTTATTTCTAAGAATAATAGATTGTCTATTTTTTCATTCAATTGTCAGAGTTTACGTGCGCATGTAGATGATCTAGGAATTGACGCTCTTGTTAAAAAGATGAATGTGTTAATTTTATCAGAAACTCATATGGGTAACAATGAAATAATTGACATTCCGAATTTCAACTTTGTTGAGAGTTTCAGAAGAAATAATCGTCCCGCGGGAGGTGTAGCTATTTATCAAAATATGAACACAGTTCATTATTGCACAAATTATATGGATGTGCATGTGAAATACAACAGCATGTTTAATGCCACTGTTTCTGATATCGGTGATATTTGTATAAGTCGTTGCCACTCTGGTGATAATCAGTTCATAATTATGGTTGCCGTTTACATCTCTCCAGATAAGTCATTGCGTGCTATACGAGACTTCTTGTATGAAAATTTATTCATTTATTCTCATGATGCATCTGCATTGCTTAAAAAAATAATTGGAAAAAGCTTTGATGAATTGCCAATGATTTTGAGTGGAGATTTCAACATAAACTTCGCAGACGATAAAAATCAACTATTAATTGAATTTTTAAATAATGAATTTGGTTTAACTATGTCGAATGATCGCAATCTTAGCACAACGAAATACAAAACTACTATTGATGCGGTCTTTATTAGACATTTAAATAGGTTCGAATCAAAACTGTTCGTTTCTTACTTCAGCTACCATAAACCTATCGTATCAGTTTTAGAGATTGGCGATGATAGTTCTGGTAATGATGATGGTGAAAAAGTCGTTGAAATTATGGATGAAAGTTGATTTTTCGGAGAGATAAACTTTTTAATGTAAAATAATTGTAATAGTTTGAAAGTGTTAAATTTTTTATGTAATATAAATTGTCATGTTTGTGTACGATAGCGCAATAAATGAATATTGTATTCTACCACATAAATGATAGTACTTTTATACTGATAAAGCAATTGGTGCAAAATTATTCCCTAACCATTCCAAAATATCAAACATGCTCAACGTTAATTAATAATCAAGTTTTCACTTCTGCCGGCACTCCCGGAGTGCAACCCGTCTTTTTTTTTATTTTTTTTTATTATGTGCCTGATAGGTTAGCCTTTGACCACTATCTCACCTGATGGTAAGTGATGATGTGGTCGAAGATGTTGTTCAGGCTAACCTAGAAGTATTGATTAGAAGTGCAAGTGTTTAGTGCAGATACTAACTTAAAACCAAAGTTTAGTTATTCATGCTACACACCCACAGATTACAGACTTCTCAGACTAAACAGCTTTAATACATACATACATAAAATCACGCCTCTTTCCCGTTGGGGTAGGCAGAGACCACAGATTTCCACATACTACGATCCTTACATATCTCTTTCGCTTCATCTACACTCATCAGTCCTTTCAAACTTCACATTCATCAGCTTTAATATGCACATCCAATATGCACTAACCACTAAACAATTGCACTACCAACTAAACAACTGCACTAAACACTAATCGAAATAGAAACAGGCCTTCAGTTGCAGTTAAAGCCTTATTATTAGACGTAGTACCGAGAACCTACAGTTGCAAGAAGTTGCCCTCGGCCGAGTGCTCGGTCCATTTGTATTCTTTTGACGAGTGCTCGATCCAGCTTAAAGCAAGTGAGTCACTTAGACCTTTGTCTTTGTTTTTTTTACTAAGCTGAGTGTCAACATAACTCCACCCATCGATTAACGCTCTAATATCACGACAATAGAATGTGGAGAAAATTTAACACGAGCTATAATTCACACTTCAGTTGACCAACTACCACAGCACAATGTTTCATATATCTCATCTCACTGTCAAAAATCAAGCCTAGATTTCTAGCGTCTATTTCTAGAGGTATTTCTATTTTATTTATTGTTAATTTGGGATTATGTAACATTACTTTGCTAATTTGTGGTTTAGTACCCAGAATTATCATTTTTGATTTAGCTGGATTGAGCACTAAACAATTACGCGTGGCCCAATCAAAAATTGCAGCTAAATCGCGGTTCATATGCTTTAATGCATCTGCTGTGTCCTCTGCCTTAAAACTATGGTAAATTTGAGTGTCATCAGCATACAGATGATATTTACAAGTTTTAATGCATTCAGGCATATCTGCCGTAAAAATTGAAAAGAGGGTAGGACTTAAAATTGAACCTTGAGGCGATCCCCTGGGTACGCTTGCAACATCAGATACATTTTTGCTTCCGTTCTGATTGACAATCTCTACATATTGTTTACGACCAGTGAGGTAAGTTTCGAACCATTTGCACGTTTTGGGAGAGAATCCATAATATGAGAGCTTGGCAATCAGTAGCCGAGGATCCAAACAATCGAATGCTCTAGAAAAGTCTAACAAAACGAGAATACTACTAAGTCCTAAGTCAGAGGCTGATAGTAAATCATCTGAAACCTTCAAAAGTGCTGTTTCAGTACTATGAGATTTACGGAAACCAGATTGAAATTTTGGTATTATAATATTTAATATAATATAATATAATATTTGTTTATTTCAGGCATAAACCCAGAGTTAAATTAATGTTACGAACTAACACTGTATAGAGGTGTCCAAATAAAAATAATAATAATATAACAATTAATACATTATCCTCAGTAGAGAAAAGGAAAAGTAGGTAAAATAAAATACCTACGCGTCGCACTTATCGTGCTGAATCACTTTTTATTCTTGTCCATGAGAACGGAAATCCAGTGCGTAAACACAGGGTTCCTGAATATGTCGTCAGAGATAGCCACAAGTATTCTGTTGGAGGAACGGCGCAGGCGAAGCCAGAACGAGGCCACCCGAGATCGAATGACGGCAAAGAAGTCAGGGACACGCGCCTCAGCGAACATGCCTGACGCACTACAGTATCGCGGTAGCTTCATAAGAGCCCGGAATACGTCATTATACTGGACTCTTATCCTACTCATTGCTTTCTGCGTGAAATTTGTCCACAACTGACACGTATACAATCCTAAGCAATACGCCTTAAACAGTGTGGTCTTTACGTCATTACTGCACTTAGCAAACCGGCGAGCAAGCATGTTCCCTCTGACTGCAAGTGCCCTCCGCTCTCGCTCAATATCCTCATCGTCCTGAAGCCGTTCCGTCAACAGATGTCCTAAGTATTTAAACTGCTTCACAACTTTAATTGTCGTGCCACCCAAATGCACCGCGGGCACCCTATCCGGACCCTTACCCTTACCCGCTGCAAAAACTACCATTTCTGTTTTCAGAACATTATATTTCAGCCCATGAGCATTAGCATAATGCTCACAGACTGAAAGCAGTTTCCTCATCCCTTTGATCGAGGGACTGAGGAGCACCATGTCGTCTGCATAGCTCAGGTTATTCACACACACGTTTCCTATGTGACAGCCGACCCTGGTGCTCCTCAGCTCCTCGATGAGGCCGTTCATGTAGCAATTAAAAAGGTCCGGAGAGGTAACCCCCCCTTGGCGGACACCACATTCTAGCCTGTAACTGCTAGAGGTTGCGTCGCCCCATTTAACAATGTTGTTTTGGTTTCCGTACCAGTATCTCAGCAGATTAACCACTCCTCTAGGCACTTGTGATGCTAATACTTTGGTCCACAGAATGTCATAATTGACCAGGTCAAAGGCGCGGCTGAGGTCTAGAAAGCACGCATATATAGATGAACTACGCGTCGTGTAGTGGGTAATAGTGCTTTTTAGGCTGAATATAGCGGCATCCGTCGAGAGACCTGGACGGAAACCAAACTGTGCTTCGTCAATCTTAATTTTCTTAAGCAGTTCGGGATGTATAAGACGCTCTAGTATTTTACCAAATATCGTACCTAAAGATATAGGACGATAGTTGGAGGAGGACCTGATAACTCCTGTTTTGTTTTTTACAATAGGAACAACTATCGTGCGCATTAAAGCTTCAGGTAAATAGCTATATTTCATACACAGGTTAAAAAGACAACATAAATGTTTAATAATTTTGCTGCAGGCCCAAAGTATGTGCTCGACACTGAGCCCGTCATGTCCGGGTGATTTTCCACGTTTCATATTCATTATGACCTTAGAGATATCTCTACGTGTAAATTCTATGACGTCATAATTTTGACGTGCTTCAGTGTCGTGCACACACTTCGCGACCGCTTCGGTTCACTTTAAATCGCTGTGCAAACAGTTCTGCTATTCCGGACGGTTCCTGGCAGCCCTCCACAGACACAGGTAAGTTTTGTTTGTAGTTTATGTTTTGTGTTGCATTCCAAAATTTTACAAAGTTCTTATTTCTCTTATGTAAGGCCAATATATTCATTTTAACACTTTCTTAAATTTTTTGACACCAATTGAGTTTATTTTTAAATACCGCGCGACTGTTACGCATATTTTCATATTCTGTACCACACTTAGGCCTGCCAGCAACCGTCCAGCATCTGAAATAAAGCCTAGCTCTCTCGTGACTATCTCTGACATGGTAGTTCCGACCTACCACTTTTTTATGACGTGCACGCTCACACGGACCTGAACTTACTATAGCTGCACTTTGCAGCACGTCGATTATATGCCCGTAATACTTATCAATATAATTATAATAATTGTTACGATGAACACAATTTAAAAGATTATCACAGTCACAGCTAATTAAGTCCGGAAATATATCTAATTTATTATAACAAAATTCACCGTATGTATCAATTTGACTATTAGATCTCTCGCCCCACTTTATAAATTTCAGTGCGTCCCGTACACAAGATTCTGCCGTGCCCACTGCAACTCCCGACACATTACACTCAATGCTCAGGGGGTGATGATTGGACCACGTGACGTCATGCGTGACGCTGGCGCCGACCACAGTATTCCATGCTGCTCTGGTGGTAATACAGTGGTCCAACTATCTTCTACTACCACTCGCCTCACACTGAAATGTAAATGTATCGGAATGGCTGCCAAGTAAATTACAGTCCGCCCACTCCCACAACATATCATCACAAAACTTTGCTAATTGCTTGCCAAACCTCGCACTAGGGTGAGCGTTAAAGTCCCCCATCACATAAGCCACCTGGACTTCCGACTCGTCGATAATGGCACTGACCTCAGCTAAGCATTCCGTAAACTCTTCGACATTCTCACTTTTGTCCACAGGCATGTAGACATTCACTAATAAAAATGAACCGGAGTTCAACAACACTCGCACGGCCTGAATCCTTTTATTCGAACAGTCCACAGGTATTACGTTCGGAAATGTCGCCTTGTTCCACATGATAGCGAGACCACCGTAAGGCCTCCCACAGAAGAATCAACCGAAGACTTAGCCACACATCCAAATGACTTATTAATCTCGTGAATGAAGTTCAGGTCATGCTCCAGCAGCCAAGTCTCTTGTAGAACTATTAAATGCGAAGTGGCGGTCAGGTCACGTACAACTTTTACAGATTTTTTAACATTTTTACAATTAAAAGAAGATATAATTATTTTCGAGGTCGTACAATCCATATTAATTTTGTGTAAGTTTGTTTCCTCTCGCCGCATGTTCACGGAAAAGTCTGAATTTTACACCTTCAGGCCAAAAATCATTGCTTAAGAATACATCCAATTTGCGCCTAGGTACCGATAGCTTATAGGAGCAAAAGTCGGTTTCATTCCTCTGTGTGAGTAAATCTATTTTAAGGCATTCTTCACCCTTTTCTTTTATATAATCTTTCACGTCCTCTATAGTGGTTGATTTCTTTAAACGAGAAATGTAAAGAAAAGATGTCAAATCCGCTATTTGTAGTTTACTTGAGCACTGTGCTGTGCCGGTCAAATTATTTATTTTCTTACGTTTCTTACGTTCTACAACTATAAAAGTATCATCTTTTCCGTCATCCTTCCGCATACTATGGCGTTCTTGTTTTTGCAGCGAGCTTGCACTCATAATCATATCGCGATATAACGGCACATGCGATTGTATAGGATCAGCTGATAGCTGCCGGCCGGGCGAGCTTTTGTGCGTTAGTTGCGATGACTGCAGCGCGCATTGTTTATTCGATGTGGCGGACTCGTTTGACAGCCTTTTGCCAGCATTACCTCGCGCCTGTGTTACGCATGCAAATGTTTGCGATAAGTTATTATTTTCAAATTGTTCATGTTGCATTGTTTCTTTGGAAGTACTTTTATTGTGTTGCGTATTTTTGACGTGTTGTTCAAGTACCTTCAAAATAGATTTCACTTCCTTGAGCTCTGACTTTAAACCCTCTATCTCAGTCACTGCATTAGAACTGTCATTTTTCGTTGATTTCTCGGCTTTAATAACAGCCACGTCGGTTCTTAATATAGCTATTTCCTTCAGAAACGATGTAGAATCAGTGTAGTTAAACGAGACGGGGGGCATTTTATTAATATCTTTAATGACAAATATCGGTAAATATTCCGGGTTCGATTCCTTAATTAGTTTCATCATATCCTGGATGCTTTTCTGTTCATTACCTTCTTTTCTCCTCATAAACTTCTTGGTCGGCGCTAGCAACTTGTATGCTATATTTCGAGCCGCTTCAATTTCATCCCCGGAATACGCTGTAAGGCATATTTCTGAGATCGCCGTCTATTAAATATATCCATCTACTCTGTCATCTAGTAAATTTATCCATTTGATCATGTACTACTCTCTCTAGCACTTTAGATAGCACAGGGAGAATACTTATGGGCCTCAAGTCTATAAGCACATCTACTCTGCTCGTTTTAGGGATCGGCTTAACAATACACTGCTTCCAATTATCAGGAAAGGTACTAGTCAAAATGGAGCTGTTAATGATGTCCGTAATAATTGGCAAAGTCTTAGGTAATGTAAGTTTGATCATTTCCGCATTTATTCCGTCGTGACCCATTGCACTTGTCTGAATACTAAGAATTAATTTACATACATCCTCCTCAGAAACGGTATTTAAATGAAATACGGAATTAGATTTATTATTGGATAGAAAAAACAAGAGCAGATTGTTGCAAATTTGTCCATTACCTGGAATATCCAAAAAATGTTGATTAATAAGGTCAGGGTTCATAAAATTTTCAGGTAAAGACACGTGTGGAATATTATTTATTAATTTAGTTTTTTTAAGAAAAGTCCACATCTTTTTTAGCCGGTGTAAGTTTTTATTTACGTAATGGTTGAAAAACGCGGATTTTTCGTTTTCGACTGAGTTAGACACCAAAATTCTTAAAGATCTATAATATTCTTTGGATGAGTCCGTTTTCTTTTTGTGGCTGTTGCTTAATGCTTCATCCCTGAGTGACATCATAAACTTTATCATACTAGTTATCCACGGCTTTGGAGAATCCACAACCCTTTTCAACTTTAGAGGAGAATGTTTATCAAAGATATGAATAATAATTTTATTGAAGTACTCTACTTTAGAATTAACATTATCTAGATCCCAGAAACCATGCCATTCTATGGTATCTAGATCAGTTTGGAATAAGTGCGGGTTAATATCATTTAAATAACGTAATTGAATAATACTAGGGATAGGTTTCGGTTTTTTTATATTAAAATCACATAAAACTAGAGCATGGTCACTTAAATCCTGGTTATGCAAAACAGTTATTAGTTTACATCTTTCTGGTACGTTAGTAATAACGAGATCAATCAGGCTCTCAGTTTCCTCAGTTATTCTAGTAGGTTCATTTACGAGCTGTAGTAAGACTATGCTGAGAGCAAAAGGTTAGTAATTCACGAGCTTTTGGCGATTCAGATTTGAGCAGATCTGTGTTGAAATCTGTCAACAAGCATACATAATCACAGTGCCCAAACGTACTCAAAGATTCACTGAGAGCGTCTATACCTGTGGTGACTTTCACACTCTCTGGCCTGTAGGCAGTACCAATAGCCATTTTAGCCCCCGGTAGAGTAAAGAGCAATAATAATACATCTGATTACAAAAATATAGAAATAAAGAACTTTTAAAATTATTTTGACAATATATATGTTTATGAAATTAATTATACTATTCAATACATGTAAAAGATTTTTTGTTGCATAGAGTAATTGCCAGAGAAAAATAAATAAAGTCTTTTTCAAACATTCACATTGTATAACGCTTAGGTTGACACATAAAGTAGCAATACAACACAACCGATTCTTAAGAGAAAATCTGATATAATTATACAAGGTACAAAGCTTAGTGCGGGCGAGAGCCTGAGTGGAACAGGCAAACTTAATCGCAATTAGGAGCAGGGCGCATTTTAAATACTGTGTCCAAATCACCTCCATGGCGAATACGAAACGCCTGTTTACCATCCGCTTCTCTAACTAGAACTCTACCTTCTCGCGTCCAAGCGTATTTCCAGTTGAATTGTTTGCATAGAGTGCGAGCACGACCAAATATCAGTCGGTTGTCTTTAGTTAGGCGCTCGTTGACATAGATTAGGCGTGGAGTTCCTACCAACTCAATATCGCCCGTAGCCAAGTGACGCCGCGAACGCACGCATCGCAGCACTTTATCATGCACCGCGCGCCTTATCAATCGTACAACAATGGGACGCGGCCGCTGCTTGCCATCCTGACCAACACGGATTGGACCAACTCTCCGGGCTTCGACAATATCGCGCTCATCCACGGTTAAACCAACTTTGCTAAAGATGAGCCCAGTTATGTGCATGACGTTTTCGCCACTATTCTCAGTCACTCCGCTTACTTCTATGTCATTTCGAAGAGCCTGTTGCTCCCTGTCACTAAGTTCCTGTTTTAACAGGTGTATCTCAGTTTCAAGAGCTTTGGTCTTGATACAAGATGCTTCTAGCAGTACGAGCCTGAACTCTTGACTGTCCAACCTCTATGAGAAAGCTTCCATTCTACTATTGCAACTTTCATACATTCCTCTTAGGTCTCTCAATTCCCCTCGGACTTCCTCCCTAAAGGATCCAAACTCCTTTTGAAAACCACTCATTTCCCTCCGTAAGGCCCTGAGCTCTTCAAGCAGCTGCTCGCTACAGTCTTCATACCCTTGGGAAGATTCTTCCGCTGCAAGTTCTGTGATGACCTTCACAGGAGTATCTGTGTTGTCCTTTCGTGGTTCATTTGCAACGCAACACGGACATGTCCAGTTCTTTGGAGACTGGTTCGGAGTGACATTAACACATTGTCGATGGTACATAGCTTTACATTTTGTACAAGTAACGCCACCTGACAGAAATTTACCGCAACCGCCGCACTTGCTCATAGTGACAGTTTAATCTTCAAAGGATACAAAAATCACGATCAATATAGTAGATTATAATAGTTCAGACCTTGTCCGATAGATGGCGCTTATACAAGAACGACTGAAGGAATATTTATTATAATTACTTTTATCTGATTCTATATCTACTGACTGACCGGTAGTGGATTATGCGCTTGCCGTCCTCGATTACAGCCAGAATAATGTTTCTGGTGTTTGAATCTCCCTGGGAAAAATTTTGTCCCGTCGAACGGAATTATCAACAGAATTTCAGATAAATATCACTTATTGGGTTCGAAATGCACGGATAACACTTCCACACTTAGATATCACCACTGTTTACAATCACCTTTGAAGTTATTGCACTTTTGAAACCAAAATCTATTTTAAAAACATTAAATACGGATCAGCTGTTTTGTTGACACGGTCTACCCGCATAGACTCCGTAATGTAATTATTTCAATGGTATTTATGTTCATATTATTCAAAATGTTATCTACATGGATGGGAAATGGGAATTCAAAATGAACTAATGACCTGAATAATGGATTATGATCAAAAAGAGGCAAGAAAAGAAAATATAGTTTAAATCAGCTTCATCATCTTCAAAAACTGAAAAAGATTTTACTCAGACTCGATAACCATCATGTTCAGTTATCTCTGGTCAAGATATATCTATTGTGATTAAGATAATAGTATCACTACTAATGTCTAATATCACTACAAACTACCCAGGAGTTAGCGGCATGGTTTGACGTAACCTTACCAACAATATTGACTCATAACAATATAAAAAAATGGGTTCATCTTGATTTGACTGACTGGCAGAAAAAAACGCGTGTTGAAATGTGTCTTGCCCTGTTGAATCGATACAGAAATGAATGAATATTGGTTAAGACTAATTGTGACATGTTTTTTTTTATGCTATGGAGTGACGAGACGAGCTAAACGGTGCCTGATGGTAAGCATCACGTCTGCTCATATATAGTTGCAGTGTCATTGATTGCACACTGCACTGCGCTCGTCATTCCGAGACATCCGTTCTAAAGTCTCGTTTGCACAGTAATTTCAATAAATCCACACCAGAATCCACTTTTCACAGTGATGAAAAGTGGATTCTTGACGATAAGAAGATAAGCGAAATATGCAAAAAAATGCATGGCTGACCCCAGGTCAAACCACCGGACTACCATTTTTTTTCATGATTTGGTCAATTTTCTACGTGATAAAAAGTTTTTATCCCAGTGTGAGATACCTCAGAAAAACAGCAGGTCCCAGACAATAAATACTTTTATTTATCAAATTATTAACTCAGAACATAAATCAGAATCAAATCGGCTTATCACAATTTTACAGAACTGGATTAAGATATTATTCAAACTTTCAATTATATAATCAACGGTCGATCCGGCAGAGATTTAACTTATATAACCGCTCGAGATGGCTGTCAGCGATCGAATGGCTCGAATGCCAGAGGCCCGAGCCCTTGTCTTATCGCCACTACGGTTAGTAGGGGGGAGTATGGTGTTGCCAGCTCTTAAACAATGTTGCTAGTATAATTTACACAATACTACGATATTTTGTAACAGCTCGGCCATCCGATCGCCAACGAGTGCCTTCGTTGTCTTAGCATTTTTATACATACACTATAAAATAAGCTATAGTTAAGAAAGTACTTCAATTATCGAATACATTTTCCATATTTTATTTATCTACTATTTAATTTACTAACATAATTGATATGCATCACTTAGAATCAATAAATCTCATGAGACAAAGTCTCAGTATGTAACAATCGAACATAATTGACAAATCTATAATAAAATCAAACTAAATAAAATCAACTTATAAATCCTATTCAGTAGTTTTCTTATGAGACAAATCATATAATTTTGTTATATTTATAGTAACATCATTTCGACGGTCCCTACGTACAATCCCGCATATGGTAGATACGTGATTTGCACTTTTTATTTTCAGAACCTTCAGAACACTCATCAGTTTCAGTTAAGTTAAAAAAATTCAACGTTTCTACTCAATTTGCTCCATATAGCCATAAACACAAAATCTCGTTACTACAAAACTAAGGATGGTTTCCAAAGTAAAGTCGCAGAAGTGGTAGTTAGGCGATTTTAGGGCGGAACGGACGCTTAACCCCACCCGGCTGCCCCGCAACTGCCACTTACGTTCGCGCCGTCCAAGGTGACCGTCATGTTGTATTTATCAGTGTAAAAACCGACTAAATATGTCGACTAGAAAAAATATATCTACCATGCAGAACCACGGAAAACCAAGAAAACTCGTAAACAAATAAAGTACCCTCCAGGTATGTAAAAAAAAATGTTAAGTTTGACTTATTCTACTATTTAGTGTAACCTAAGCTAACCCAACGTAATTATCGGTATATGGTAGTTACGTTGTTTTACATGACAAGACTTAACAGACCATGGTTATTAAGTGGTACTTGCGTATTTTTACGTCGTGAAATTAAACTACCCTGAATCAGTAACTGCCACTTAACGTGTTTTACTTCGGAAATATTTGTTTCAAGATTGTAAGTTACTGGCACTTATGGTTTTTTACGTGGGAACAAATGTATTTTCAGTTCAATCTAGAGGAGATACGAAACATTACAAGATATTTTAAACCAAAGAACTGAAACTACTAATGACTCATTGCAAAGAAAATTTTGGTCCCTGCTACATAATACATCACCTACCGTAAGTCAGCTTCCAGATTCACTTAAACAATATTTTGACAGAGACCCCACCAATAATGTAGCGGAATCACTGAGGTTATATATCTTCATCCATGTTGCCTCAAGAAATTATTGCTGAAATTCACACGATCACGAATTTACCCATTCATTTTTTGCGATCCGAACTCCGTCGAAATGATAGACCCAACCTGAATCTGTACATACAATTTTGAAGCAGTGATGGCTCAGTGGCATTGGCTATGGACTGCCGTGCAGCAGTCTGGTCTGCTCTCTCAACTGTACGTCTCATTGTGACGGGCACAATACACTTCGTCGTTGACGAAAGGCATCTGTTATAGGCAGAGGTTAGTCCACTAAACATCAGCTGGGCCTCGGGCTTGTTCCGTCACAATAACATAAAAAACAAACCAGTTGAAGTTGAAGAACAAGTTATAGAGGTTGAAAAAATATTAAGCGATAAACCTAGATGCAGAAGCATTCAATAATAAATAAGCACTATCTACATCAAGATTCTATCAAATCTGTAAAAGAAAACTAAACGTTTCCATTTCAAGATTTTGGTGGCTAGTTGTGTAAGTTTACTACTTCATCACATCAGAGATCAAGCTTCAAAAGGTATACTTACATACCACAAACTTGTATTCCGACATTAATTGTGGTGGCCAAAATAGAAACAATCGTTTTCGTGATGCGTTTGCTGGCTGCCAAAGAGTTCATAGTAAATGTAACTCACTGATTTCTTGAGAAAGGAAATAGAACGACAGTATTAATGTTTTAATAGAGCATTGTGCAAAACAAGGAAATTTATACACCTGATCAACTGTTTGCGCTAGCGAGATGGGCCAAACAGACTGGAGATCTTTATATCGTAAAAGAAATAGCCGCTGAAGACATATTGGATGTTATTAATGGGCAAAAACTGGACTATTATATATGAGAAATGTAAAAAAAATGTGGTCTAAGATTAGAGAGCTTAACACCTCATCTTCAGAACCCGATATGATCTATTATAAAAACCAATTCGATGAAACTTACCAGCGTTTAATTGTATGCAGAATCCAAAATCGAAGGCGTCAAAATCAAACTATTGAAAAGTTAACACAGGTTTACACGGGACCTTTGCCAATCCCTCATGCTAAAGTAGCAGATCTTAACTACCTTTGTGAATACAACTTAATACCTAGACAATATCAAGGCTTTTTTTACACTTGCATCATTACTAGCTAAATGAAAAATCAGGGTCTGATGAAGAGTAAGTTCTAAGTTTTATTACATATAATTATAGAATTTTCTACTAAGCTGACAGTCTTAATTTTGTAATATTCATGTTAAAAAATTGGGTTCTCTATACAAAATAAAACATTTTATATAATTATTAGATAATGTACAAAATATTCATTATTGTGCACCCCCAGTGCTGTTCATCATTTACTTATCCACAATTGATAAACAATTTCGCATCTAATTACTTGTATAAAAATTATAATATGTTAGTAAAAAGTTATTCATATGTTTCTACTACTTGCAAAATTCCAATTTATAAAATAAGTTTAATAACATGTTTCAATGATTATAAATTATACACCTCCTTTGATTATGATATTATCACTATAGCTGCATATAGATCTACGAGAAATAGTTGGTATAATATAAAAGAAAATACACAATTTAAATTCTAGCCGTTTTTGAAAAGTAACTAACAGCAAAAGTTCTAAATAGTTTCCATGTATAATGTTCTATGTGGCAGTTAAGCATTTGAACAAACATAATATTCCCACGTAATTGCCAATAAGTACCAGTTATGATATTTTATATTCAAAATTTCCGATGTATAAGTGAGTAAGTGACAAATTATACACATAAAGTAATATTTTTCAGTTATTTCTTCAAGTTTCTTAAAGTATACAGCAAAGAAACCTATACTACCAAATTTTATCACTGTGTGTTAGACAGAACACGAGCTAAACATGTTTCTATGTTTATGACGCTCTCTCCTAAAATTTGACGTTTGCAGTTACAGCATTTTACGTAGGGACCGTCGATTTAGTCAAGAAATTCACTTCTATTCACATCACAAAAGATCGTTATCGGTTTCCCTGAGCGGTACATTCATTGGGCAAGTCCTACCCCCGATCATTAAAACATTATTTAATCATTATAAACAGACATGGGGTCGCTTATTGCTTCTCTTTGGGCGGCACATCATGTGCACGTCATGCCCACAACAAGCGGCCCGAGTCAAAGTCACTTAGGACTGCTTATTGCTTCTCTTTGGGCGGCACGTCATGTGCACGTCATGCCCACAATAAGCAGTCCAAACATCACTTCAGGCTGTCCATTGATTTATCCTTAGGCGGCATGTCATTGTGCCAATCATGCCCACAATAGACAGCCTGTACATCATGCCATGTGATACTTTGAACATGACTCATTTCCTGGTCACAATATACGCATGGACTTTTCACTTATACTTCAATAACTTTAGACTAAGAGTTGGTATCCAGTGAGAAGGTTTCGAGTTCGACCAAGTCCTTATGGCCATTAAAATCGTTATTATCAAGCTCGCTGTCTGAACCGTTATCATCAACATCGCTTTCCGAGATTGGTTTAAATGATAACCAGGGGAACATTTTGTCTACTGCAATAATGGCTTCATAGCGTCGCCCTTTCCGTGATATTGGGGTATCTTCGACGACATAGCGGTCATTCGGCAATACTTTTATTACTCTGTATGGTCCTTGTAATTTTGGCTCTAACTTCTTGGACTGCCCGCTGCCTGATGCAATTGCCCGTACGATTCGGACCAAGTCTCCTTCTTTATATTCTTTAGCTACTTTCTTACGACTATTGTATCGTTCTTTACTCAGTTCACTTTGCTTTTGCATCAAGCTGGCATCTGCCCTAACGTCTTCTATGTTACCCTGTATCAATCCATCACCGGTGTCAGAAATTACTTCATTCAAGATACCCTGTGATGGATTAATTACCCTACGTCCAAATAATAGTTCACTAGGAGACTTCTTAGTAACATCATGTATTGTTGTATTGATGCCTAACTGTATGTCGGGGAGGTACTGATCCCATGTTCGAGGATCCTTTCCGTGGGTCATCGCACCTAGGGAAGCCAGGATAGTCCTGTTCGATCGTTCAACCTGTCCATTCGCACGAGGTGTTGACACGGCGTTAAGTATGTGCTTAATGCCTAGGGATTGAGTAAATGTTTTGAACTTTTTACTCGTGAAGCAGCTATCCATGATAAGACGAGTAGGGGTCCCAAAATATCCAATTAAACTTTTAATTACCTTTATAGTTTCTGAAGATTTTGTACTCCTGACCGGCGCTAACGTAATGAATTTTGTGAACGCGTCAATTATTACCAAAATGTAAGAGTTTTTCTTTTTGCTTTTATTGAATGGGCCTAAATGGTCAGCGTGTATGGTGTGAAAGGGAACTTCTACCTTTTGTATGGGATGCAGATATCCCTGCTGTGCACCACTCGGCAGCTTGTGGTGTGCACACTCCAAACATGCAGACACATATTTCCTAATAAATGCTCTCATTTTAGGAAACCAATACAAGGCGCGAACCCGGTCCAACGTTTTATCGAAACCGAAATGCCCTACATCGTCATGGTTAGCTTTAACTACCTGCCACCGAGAACTTTTAGGTACTACCCATCTTAATACATCTTCCGCTATGATTTTGTACACACGACCGTTTTTTAATTTATAGTTTCGTTGGATATCAACTATGGTCGCGGTTTCAGGGTCGGACAAAATACGCTTAATATGTTGTATCTCGTCATCAGTGGATTGTACCGTGGTGATCCAATCCTCTGTCGTGACGGCAAGGACATCAACGATGTGTTTAGTTTCAGGTCCAGCGTGTATGGGTGCCCGGCTTAGTGCATCGACGTGAGCCATTTTATCTCCTGGGCGGTACTCGAAGTCGCAATCAAATTCCTGCAGCTGCACCCACCACCTCGCAATTTTGGGAATCAAATCCCTTTTTGTCAAGGTGGTGCGTAGAGAATTGCAGTCAGTCACGATCTTGAACTTTATTCCTAGCAGATAAATTCTAAACTTACTCAAGGAAGCCATTACTGCCAATGTCTCTAGCTCGAACGAGTGGAGTTTTTGCTCATCCAACGATGTTTGACGGCTATTAGTAAGCTACGGCTCTCCACGACCCCTTACTATCCCTTTGAAGAAGAATTCCTGCTATACCGAGCTTGCTTGCGTCGGTATGCAGCTGAGTCTCCAAGTTTTTATCGTACAGCGCGAGGATAGGTCTATTAATTAACCGTTCCTTGATTCCAATAAATGCTTCATTTTCCAGTTCACTCCATCTCCAAGGCATATCCTTCTTCAAAAGTGATGTCAAGGGTCTTGCTATTAGGGCAAATCCCTTGACGAATCGTCTAAAGAAACTAGCCAATCCTATAAACCGCCTAACATCGTGAGCATTAATAGGAGTGGGAAACTTAGAAATCGCTTCTGTTTTTAAAGATCCCAGCTTAATTCCCTGACCGCTAACTTCAAACCCTAAGAAATCTAACTTGTCAAACATGAATTTACATTTCTCCAACTTGAGCGTAAGACCACCTTCTTTTATGAGACCTAGAACTTCCTCCAATCGTTGCATTGCCTCCTCAAACGATCGTGCCGGGATTAGGACGTCATCCATGTATATTATTACGTAGCTCACTTTTGATTTAGGGAGGATTTTATGCATTGCCCTTTGAAATATCGAAGGTGCATTGGCTAAGCCAAATGGCATTCTCGTATATTCGAATTGGCCATCTGGTGTAACGAAAGCAGTTTTTTCTTGGGACTTCTCCGAAATGGGAATTTGATAACATCCTGACGCTAGGTCAAGGGATATGAAGATATTATGGCCAGCTAACTCATCAAGCAGATCTTCCATTCTAGGCAGTGGGTAATGATCGCGCTTAGTTTTAGAGTTAAGCGTTCTGTAGTCTACACATAAGCGTTTTTCACCGCTCTTTTTCTTGACTATCACAATAGGACTCGCGTAAGGAGAAGAAGACTCTTTCACTATACCGCATTCTAACATTTCTGCTACCATTTGTCGTACGACCTCCCTCTCAGAATGCGAGAGCCTATACGGTCTGTAAACCACAGGTTGTTCGTCCTTTAGATGTATATCCATTTCAACGACCGTTGTAAACCCTAAGTCTTTGAGACAGGAAGAAAAACATTCCTAATACCTAAGAAGTAGGCCCTTTACTGCTTGCTTTTGCTCGTTTGTAACGTAATCTCCGACATTCGGCTCAAACTCATAGTCTTTGTCAGTCAACTTAACATCATACACGTATTTGCAGCCTTGAGATACTTGACTACGGGTGAGTAATTGTTCACTTTTTATTAGCAGATCCCGAGTGCTCAAATTAAAAATTAAAACTTGACCTTGACTTTTATTTATTTCGTATTCTCTCGAGAACAAGTAATACTCGGACCCGATTGGACCACGAATTCCCCCAGCTAAAAAAAAGAGAACCAGAAAAATTCGGGACTGATATTACCTGAACAGGTTTTATTTCATTAGGCTTGATATAGATGTTATCCCTGCAGATCAAGTGAATTTTGACGTCATTGGTCATTTTACTAATATCTAAACAATTTGCAGTTTTAGTTATTTTTATACCAGGGCGTTCAGAGAACGTATGGCCCAAAAGAACAGGATAGTTAATGAGATTATCGTCAACTATCAATACCTCGACATCGGTTTCGACAACATCCTGAGCCTCAATTGTTACTTTTGAAATACCTAAAGGCTGATACGGTATGTTGCCAAGTCCCTTCAAAAGCGGCAAGTCCCTACCAGTTGTGAAATTGACTCCTAATCTCGTGGCATCAGAAAAGCGTATTAATGTACATTCACTGCCCAAATCTAAGTGGCACTGAACCTTTGCACCATTGACGTTAATGGGAAAGGTGTATATACTGGGTGCTGTCCGACTGGCAATATTAAGTACAGTTTTTTCTTTATCAGATTTTTGGGCTATGTCCGCTTTTGGGCACGCATTTGCCAAATGTCCTAAAAATTTACAGTGAGTACATCGTATTGTGGGTTTACTACATTTATAACTAGGGTGACCAGGCTGATTACAATTAAAGCAAACCATGGCTTTATCCTCAGATTTGTTTACCTTGTTAGTTCCCTTTGTGTGTGCGGGAATAGTAGAACGTTTTTCTTTATCTTTACCTGACCGATCCGGTTCCCTAGGAGTTCCCGGTTTTACATTTTTAAGAAATTTTAATAACTGTTCTGGCTCCGAGAACTGTGCCGCTTGAGCGCCTAACCTAATGCCTCTATCTTCAATTCCATACACTATGCAATCTACGGCATTTTTGCCATGGATTTTGCAGCGATTGAGCAGATTAATTTTAGCATAATAGTATAATTCAGAGGATTCGCCAAAACGTAGTTTCTTATTTAACATTTCTGTAAGTAATTCCCCATAATTTTGGCTAGACGGAAATGTCTCGATTAATTTAGTTTTCCATTCATCCCAAGAATGCAAAAGAGTAGGCAAACTTTGATACCACGTTTTGGCGATGCCTGTGAGTTTAGGTAACGCGTAACGAATGACCTGTTTTTCCGACCACTCGTAAATCTGTCTACATTCTTCGACTTTAGAAATCCATGCGTTAATAGTTTGCTCTTTAACCATTGGATCAAATTCAGGTATAACCTGGCTTAAAGATGAAAACTTCTCACTCGAACCGAACTTTGAAGACTTCATAATATCTAGAAATGACTCAATCAATAAAGTAGTATTTTGGTTGCTTACATCACGTTTGCTTCGTTTGGCCCCATTTGCCACGTCGTCACGTTCAGAACTGCGCTTGGTTCTGCCACGTTTCTGGTGCTGGTGGCCTCGACAATCGCTGTCAAGTCTGCTGTTGCGCCGGCCCCGTGGTCGGCTTGAGCTGCGACTACGCGACTCACTCGTTCGTACGCTGCGGCGTTCCTTGCTGCGCCTGCTGCGATGCTCGTCCGGGTTCTCACACTGCAGTCGCTACGATCACGCCGCTTGGTGCGACGTTTCGAAGTAATGCTGCGCCGGTGCTTGCTCCGGCCACGCATTTTGCATCGATCACCAACCTCGCCTCTGCTATCTCGGCAACGCGACGGTGTTCGAGAACGCTCAGGTTCCATCGATATACTGAAGTAGACAAAAAAAACGCATCATTCCCTTTTTATTGGTATGTTAAGGCCGAAACTTAGTATTTATACGAAAGTTTAAAAGAGGGATCACTAACATTGTCAGGGAGTGCCTTAACCAAATGCCAACAATAATATTGTTAGGTAGGTGAAGGTTCAACACAACGTAATTATTATTTAAAAATAAATTCTAATCATCCAACCTCAATACTGGGGAGTACCCCGGCCAAATGCTGTTGTGATCATAGAACGAGTAATAGCTATTTATCAACATTATCAGGGAGTGCCCTGACCAAATGTTAACAAATCTCAATCATACTAAAAGGTTATCGAATAAGTAGGTAGGTATTTTACAACCAATCAATTCTAACCACACAACCTCATTACCGGGGAGTACCCCGGCCGAATGTTGTTGTGATCGTAGAAAGACTAGAGTTCTTTATCAACATTGTCAGGGAGTGCCCTGACCAAATGTTAACAAATCACATCCATACAATTCTAAACTATCGTTATTAATATTTTTATTTAATTTTTCAATCACTGTGGGCAAGTGGACGACTACAAGTAACGGACATAAGTAAAAGAAAGAAAAGAAAAAAAAAAACATCTATTTTCTTACCTTGTCGTAATCCCACTTCTGAGTTGTGAGATACCTCAGAAAAACAGCAGGTCCCAGACAATAAATACTTTTATTTATCAAATTATTAACTCAGAACATAAATCAGAATCAAATCGGCTTATCACAATTTCACAGAACTGGATTAAGATATTATTCAAACTTTCAATTATATAATCAACGGTCGATCCGGCAGAGATTTAACTTATATAACCGCTCGAGATGGCTGTCAGCGATCGAATGGCTCGAATGCCCGAGGCCCGAGCCCTTGTCTTATCGCCACTACGGTTAGTAGGGGGGGAGTATGGTGTTGCCAGCTCTTAAACAATGTTGCTAGTATAATTTACACAATACTACTATATTTTGTAACACCAGGAGGCAGAAAAATGCTTTCACACAATTTGTCGAATCTAAATCACCATTCACCAGAGTTCTATCATATTACAACTATTATATTGCTAAATAGATAAATATATTCAGTTCCCATTTCTAATTTTAAAGATAATCGATCAACGAGGATTTCTTGTTTTTTTTTCTCTCTATGGTCATGTTCGTCGGCGGATAAGGTCGGCTTATATTTTAAAGAAAAGTATTTTTAATCAAATTGGGTATGTTCCATTTGTCGCTAAGAACGTTAATTTCGATAATTTTGATCACATTCTGCGTCTGTGGTTGTGATCACTGTGATCGTTTGTAAGGGCCTGTTCCATTAGTCGCTAAGAACGTAAATTTCGATAATTTTGATCACATTCTGCGTCTGCGGTTGTGATCACGTGATCGTTTGTAACTGTCATCCCCGTTCCATTTTTGGATAAGAACGCTAAGAATGCCACTAAAATTTGCCACTTCTGTCACTTTTGACATTAGATGTAGCGTTTAAGGCGAAAATAACGCCAAGACCCATGTGGAAAACTTTTTGGGAGTGTGATCGTTTTTAGCGTTTTTAGCGAATCTCACTCAAATGAAACGCACCCTAACTGTCATCCCCTGTTCCATTTAGGATACGAACGCTAAGAATGCCACTAAAATTTGCCACTTCTGTCACTTTTGACATTAGATGTAGGGAATTCAAACTGTTCCAGTAGCCTCATAGCGTTTATGGCGAAAATAACGCCAAGACCCATGTGGAACAACTTTTTGGGAGTGTGATCGTTTTTAGCGTTTTTAGCGAATCTAACTTCAAATGGTATGCACCCATTATTGTTTAGTTGAAATGGGACTCTTCCTTAAAATTGGCTCTATTAACATACTATTTACGATTGCAACCAAAAAAAATCCTTTATATACCGTGCCTGATAAGCTTGAATGACCCGCATGACATGACCACAGATAAATATTGAATTTACAGATTATGTATAAACCACAGATAAAAGTAACAAAAAGACGCTGTCAGTCAAATCATTACGTACAAATATCTCCTTCGTTCTGTTTTGACTTTTGTTATGTTTTGACTTTAGAGATTACCCGAGGAAATTTTGTCCCGACTCTCGTCTGACCGTCCGTGTTTTGTCCTCTACGGTACTCTAATTCAAAGTTCAATGGATTATGTATTTTGATTTACGGAGTGCGTACTTACTGTTATCGTTAAACCTTGAGCAATGTTGCAAAATACAGTGCGCTACCTACTCAATAAGCCAGCAAAATTATTATCTGCTGTAAAATGAGTTGAGGAAAGACATGTTACTAGATTTATTACTATTCCACTGTTAAAAAAGGATAGGTGTGACAATGATTATCACAAATTGTGTACACTGCTTTGTTAGTTGTTACATTGTGTTATGTGCCACGTTAGTAATTTCTTCTCAAAGTAAGTCTTACCCTCATTGTATTGTTTTGCGCGTTGTGGGTATTGTAAGCCCTGAACGGCCTGCGTCCTTTCCATAGAGTTTAATTATCAACGTTGATCATGAACCATATCACTTGATATACCTACACGTGAGATATTGATTAATGCTTGACAAATCTGCAAAAAATATTCGAAGTCCATAAATAAGTACTTACCTACATATTTTCCCTGTATAAGTTTCCTCTGTAGTGCGACAAACTACACTGGCTACATCAAATATAAGTAAATAACTTATGTCCCTAAGTCACGAAAATTAATGAGTAATAATGTATATTCTTAAATTGTAAAATTGTGGCAATCTTTTGAAGCTTTGCAATATAAAATTAAAAATGATTCTAGATTTCCCTCTGCATAGCTGTCATTCACCGCCTTAAGTGTATACTGGAGGCAGAGTAGATAATATGTGATTCCATTCCATTCTGTCATGAGCAGCCTGTCTCACCTTACTCTGATGTTATTTGCATTTGCAATCATAGCCTTGCCAGGTCTGTTTGTGATTGTAGCCTTTAGGTTTCAATTCATATCATGTCTAGGAATGTGGTCCAATCTCTTGTGCAGTTTGTCCAATCCCTGTCACTTGCAGTGTCACATGATCAAATTAACAGGATCTTTATCTGCATTGGCAGTAGTGCCAAGCCAAATGTTATGTAACTTTTCATTTAGAGAAAGTATAAATGTATGATAAGTTACAGTTACTTAACTAATGATGAAACCGATTATGATACTTAATATCTGTTGCAAATATTGTAGCGCACACTTTATCTTCACAAGGCCCCAAATTTGGCTTGGTCTTTATCATGGGGTTCTAGAAGTCAATAAATTTTACAAAGGCTTAAAAAATAAAAAAATAATACTCATAGAGTTTGTGCATATACTTGGAGGTCTTTGTGAGCCTTTTTGACTCTAGAATCTCAAGCACCAATGTGATCTTAAGATTCTGTTTCACTCTGCAGAGGTGTTTGGACTGCTATACAGGATGACCATGAGAAAGGGTGGAAAAGTTTAATGATTTCCAAAATCAATTAGTTATGCCTTCAGTCATGAACCAAATAGCTTTCAGTAATGTCTTTTCAAACTCCATATAGCTCCATATGGTGATATGCAATGTATCAATTTGGTTTGTAAATGATCTGCTTGTTGGGAATCCTGTTTGCTTGTTACAAATAAGGGGTTCAACCAGGTACATCAGATATTTACTAAATCCCTACCCTTTGTCTGAGTGTATTGATAGTTTTAAGCATTGCTGCAGATTTACTATCAACACCCAAAGCTTTGCTGTTATTTCCCAATAATTTATAGCAAATTTTAGTAGAAGTGTCTGCATTTTTGCTCAGCACTTGCAAGCTGGAGCTGGTTTCATGAATAAAGCTTGTTGAATCCCATAGACGTCAACGCTCAGTGGAAGACACACATTATTCTATGCCATACTGGTATTGCCTAAAATTAGGACAAGCTCAATAATAGTTGTGAAGATAAGGCATGGCAACATTGATATGGTGCCAGGTATATGATGGTGTTAATCTTTAGTTGCCCTTCTAATGTCACTTAAACCTTCCTGTTCTTCTCATTGTGTATTTTTTTTTTATTTCTGATTGGTTTAGCCTTTGGCCACTATCTTACCTGATGGTATGTGATGATGTGGTCGAAGATGTTGTTCGGGCTAACCTAGAAGTACTGGCTCTCAAGGACAGCTGCCAGAACACACTGTTAGATGCTTGGCGACAGATTTTCTACTTGAGGGTGGTAGCTAGCCAGGCGGGCATTCGCAATATGTCCTACCACCATGCTATAATGTATACGCCATCCTAAGACAACAACCAGGACCGACGGACGTGCTCTCCGAAGCACGGAAACGCTCAGTAGCAATGTCATTAGCGGTCACCCATCCAACTAATGACCGCCCGCGACATTGCTTAACTTTGCTGATCGGTTGAGCACAGCTAAGTAAACTTCGCTACGAGCTCTTCATAATGCTTTGTTTCTTGGGATCTATGAAAGTTAAAATAGCGGAATCGTGTTCACTCTGTTATGACACTTCTTTACTGCGCTTGTGATGACTGAGATGGTAGACCAAGCATATCCTTATAGATCACTTTGTACCACTTGTAGATGCTATTTGATTGTTTTCAGTTCCTAACAAAATAATTGCCCTGAACAAAACTCTTTCATATGACGATAAAGAGTTGTATGGAGACTTTATTTACTTGAACCGATCATCAATACTACAAGTAAACTTCACAGATGTCAATGAAAAATTGTATTTCATTGTATTCCAAGTGCACAGCCATCTCTACAATGTTACATTATACAGAAATGAAAATGGAAAAGGGAATAATGTTACTGCAACAAACATTGGGCTCCATAGCCTAATAGATAATCTTGACACATTCCATATACAAAACAAATATGAGGATGTTGACCTTAAATTGTTCGTGTCTGTACATGGATATACAGAATATGGTTGGTAACATTTTTTTTCCTGGTTTCTCATGTTATAACAATATTATAAAGCAATATACTAATCATACTATAACTTTTTACACTGCACAAAAATACTATTAATGCATAAGTTTTATTTTTTATTTTTTTATCCTTGATAGGTTAGCCTTTGACCACTATCTCACCTGATGGTAAGTGATGATGTGGTCGAAGATGTTGTTCGGGCTAACCTAGAAGTACTGACTCTCAAGGACAGCGGAACACACCATTAGGTACTTGGCGACAGATTTTCTACTTGAGGGTGGTAGCTAGCCAGGCGGGCATTCGCAAAATGCCCTACCACCATGCTGTAACGAATGCCATCTTTAGACGACAACCGGAACCGACGGCTTAATGTGCCCTCCGAAACACGGAAGCGCTCAGTAGTAATGTCTCTAGCGGTTACCCATGCTCTCATGTCCGGGCTGGACATCGCTTAACTTTGCTGATCGGTTAAGAACAGCTAAGCAAACTTCGCTACGAGCGCTTTGTTTGTAAGTGAGTAGTATCTCAGTAGGAGATGTTGCAGCCTGTTTTCCCACCAGCAATACACTAACTCAACTACACTCGCAGGGTAAGCTCTAACTAAGCTGGTGAGTCACATAAACTTAGGCACAGACGAACAAAACTATTTCTTGCTATGTCATCTACCGTGCATGAGTTGAATAAATTTGTAATCATAATTTAATAATCCCCAAACTTGGCAGGCATCTTTTAGAGTGTAATATGGGTGTTAACAATTCTACAAAAAACACTGCTGCCCAATCTGCTGTCCCTTTGCCTCTTTTCCAAGGTAAACTACGGCGGGTTCTGAATCCTAGATAAGCATCCCCAGAAAAGATAAGAACACTAACTAATTCAATTCAAAGTGTCCAACTTAACAGTAAGCTTTTTCCAGATCCGATGCCAGGTGGTTGTAACATGGAATATCCCAATCCAATAGCTCCATATATGCGAGCCAGAAAACACAAAAACACCTACATACTGGTTGAAGCACCAGCACCACAGTCAAAATCTGACATCAGCTGTACAGGAAACAACAATGTTGATATTATTTTCTATATCTTGTATCTTCCACAAATTAACTATGAACGTGATGTCTACTTTGAAGCGATCAGAAAGATGACTACTTATAAAAACCTTATCAAAAATGGAAGAACAGTAAGTTTTTTCTAGATGAAACTTAATTGAAATTCAGGCATCACATTGTCATACCTGGATATTTTGGCAGAATTGTATAACACCTAGATATGTGTTTTATATATATTATATGTTTTTTGCCATATTTTAAATATTAATAATACATAACAAATTAAATGCAACACTACAGTTACTACAATGAAAGTATTATGGCAACCTAAAAGCCATTGCAGGCCTACTACAGGCAGTCCAAATGTTGCAGCCCATTATCAGTTGGCAGTGTGCCCAGCAATTTTGAAGCATTGTCCTGTTGGATTGCAAAGCTTATTATTTGAACTCAATAAGCGCCAATATTTAGATCACTAGTATGCATCAACCAGCGCTCTGATAAGTTTTTAATAATTAGTATTATAAAATATTCGTTAATATTCAGTAACATCAATCATAATGCTGATAAACTACATGATTCAAATTTGGTGTTTGCTCATACAATCACTTTGCAGTTTGTCCCTCTTTTAAGTTATTATTTGTCATAATTGGATCGAGGTATGGTTTTTAAATTCATATCAATCATTAGAGCCACTGTCCTTTGGAGATGTATTTAAAAAAAATTAAGCTAAGTCGACACAATCAGGCCATCTATGATATATTACGATACTCGCGAGTTCACTCATTAAAAATGTATGGCACTTCTTCTCGAAAAAGATGCAGGTGATAAAAGCAGAATATGTCAGCGCCTTCTGAAGAACCGCCATCTTATACTGGAGTCCCCAAGACTCCTGCCGTGTAGTCTGTTCCAACAGCATCAAAGTCAGTATGAAATTTGCTCCTCACAGTCGACCATCAGTCTCTCCCGGAAGTCACCATTCGAGAGAGGTTGATTTTTAGTCGGTGCTATATATGTTTCCGCTAACAGCACAACAGCGCTAACGCTAACAGGACAACTCATGGAGATAATTGTTAAAAGATTTGACTTTAATTTTAATGCCGTCTATTTCACCCCCACCTTGCTTGGGAATGCTGTCGTCGGTAGTTTCCACTACAGTCCGAGTAATCTGGTCGTTTTTTTTTTTTTGCTTATAGGTTAGACTTTGACCACTATCTCACCTGATGGTAAGTGATGATGTGGTCGAAGATGTTGTTAAGGCTAACCTAGAAGTACTGGCTCTCAAGGACAGCTGCCGGAACACACCGTTAGGTGCTTGGCGACAGATTTTCTACTTGGGGTGGTAGCTAGCCTGGCGGGCATTCGCAAAATGCCCTACCACCATGCTATAACGACTGCCATCCTAGGACAACAACCGGGACCGACGGCTTAACGTGCCCTCCGAAGCACGGAAGCGCTCAGTAGTAATGCCACTAGCGGTCACGTTGAGATGGTATGGAAACCTGATGTGCACCTAATGTGCATCAACATCCTACTCGTACGAGAGTGGCTGAAGCCGTTAACTGTAATAAAAAATTCGCAGATTCCACAAAGCCTCACAAAATATTGGACTATGCGTCGGATGCTTAGCGCGTACCCTGGTAATGGAGCAATTTACGTGGCTCTTGCTTACCAACATAATGGACCAGGGCTCCTGGCGAGTTATTCTGTCTATGTGCCCACCCATAGCTACGCTTGCTCACCTTTGGTGGCTTATGATTGTGAATTAATGGGTAAGCTGTGAACAGTTTTCTATAAGCAATAATCGTATAGTTTTCGAAAATTACATGAACACATTTCTGGAGTACAATATTTACCTCTCGAGCTGGAATCGAATTCGCGTTACCAGGTATTTAGGCACTAGGCGCTTTAATGCGCTGACAAATGTTTTACTTGAACAGATTTTTGGAAAAATATATTTAGTTTGTAGCAGTAAGAAAATTATATATGAATCTTGATCATATTCTGAAGGCCCTCTTAATTTATGTTTTAACATGAGGAAAATGCATTTACGCATATACACCCGCCGGGGAACAGGTGGTCCGGCTCAGGGTCAATAGGGACCACACTACCGACTAATAACCTCATATAGTGTTCCGTCGCTATCGATTAGTGGCAGAGGCCGCGGGGTAACTCGCACACTCATCCGCTGCCCCCATAGACGTCGCTGCCCTCTTAAACAAGCTCAGCCTCTGGGAATTACTCCCGAATACTGCTTCGTGGGATTCCCCGGAACACTTAGGCATCCACACCTAATGAGGACCTAATCCAGGTGGGGAGTGTCGGCTGCCCTCACAGCCGGCCCTCCTTTTTGTGGGACCTGATCTACGAAACAGTTCGAAATTGACTCGAGCTTGTTACGTAAATATTTTTATATGTATATGTATGTATGTAAAAATATAAAATAAATTAGCTAAAGTTTATGCAGAGATGGACAAGTTAAGTTACAGTTTCGATTTAAGTTACTATTTTGTGTAAAAAGCTTACTTTAGTTATTCACTTAAACTGATCGCGGTTTCACCATCGCTGCCTCTCTTATCTACACTCCTACGCAGCCCAATAGTGATAGAATTTCAACATTTATCAGCGTCTTAGCCGTTCGGCCATCGATTCAGGTAGATTGAGACGCAAATTTTGTGCTGTAGTTTTATTATTTTAACTGTTAATATATCTTCGTTAGATATCTCAGGTCACAGAGTACCTACCAAGGAACATCTAATTTAAATCTCTGGTTTCTGGTTTAATATATTTATTTCTCATAAGAATAAATTCACTTACATGAGAAACATTACATTCAGGTTAAACATTTTTGTTAGGCTTAGTACAGTACACTACAACAGCACAATATGTATGGAACCTTAATTAATAAGTACTTAAAATTAAGGTTTCATACATAAATCTAATGGAAAAACCTACTTTTCGCACTAATCTGCGAACAAACCCTCGTTTTTCGAATAGAAATAGTTGATTATACAACGAGTGTGTAAAATAAATTATTTTAGCTGACACGTTTAACAGTCTGAGCTAAAGGCGAAGATTGATTTATAAGTCGAGGCGAAAATGGGTTTTACTCGTATATGCTCAGATTTTCATTCCAATTGGTAGGAAATGGAACAATGATATTGCAATAGGTATCTGTTTAAATAGAATAAAACTGATGTTTGATCAATGTATATTTCAAATTATATGGACAAATATTATTAATAAATATTAAATATTATATCCAAGGTATGATTAAAGATCCAGACAAATTTTCTACACGAAATATATTATAAGATGACACACTTTGTAATAAAAATATTTTGTGTGCACTTGTTTAAAAACAGGCTTTTATGCACTAGGGCGTAAAAACCCGTTTTAGTCCGCTTACACCGGGTATAAACAGGAACTTTACGAGCATGGGAAGTGAAATATATTTTATGTTTCAGACGATTCCTTTTCTATGTTACTCAACGCTTCCCTGTTCTTCGTCGGTCTGTTCATGTGTTACTATGGACATCGTTTTTTCAAAACGCAAATCATGATTATTGGCTTCGTCAGTGGATTCATAGTAACCTACATACTGCTCTCAGTTATTTTCGGCTTAGATGGACCGGGTGAGTGATGAATATTTATATTTAAATGATTAACATTTTGGTAATCCTTAAATCCACTCACACACACATATTCACACCCACACACACACTAGCTAGGCGGGCATTCGCAAAATGTCCTACCCTTGTGCTGTCAATTTTATGTGGTTGTATGTATATAAAAAAAATCGACTAAAGGTTCAAATGTGGCTGCGAAAAGAGGCGCAGCTGCCAACAGAAGGTGCGCAGCAACGCTTTCTGAAGAACTACCATATTACAAAGCGATCCCCAAAACGGTTGTCAAGCGTGGGGATTATGGCAAACCCCTAATAAAAGAGGCCTTTGTTCACCGGTGTGTAATATACTATACGTCTGATCTAGGATAAAGCTGGAAGGAGGTGAAAGTGAAAGTACCATTGGACTCTAAAAAAGAACAATGTTCGTAACCGTATTTGGGCTTCATGCACTCTGCTGACTGCTGCTATGCTTCGTGTAGACGATCCACAGTTAGATGGATGACTGCCAGTACGGGGCTGTAGCCATCTTAAGGGCGAACTGGCCGGCCCGTTCTCCATACAAACGCCGTTGGGTGATCCCTCCCTTATTTGAGGATTTAGGTCCGAAATAAAGTATAATACCGATTGATCTCGTCATTATCTAGGCTTGTATGATACCGAAATAAAATAAGATAATTAACTTGAGAATTATGAGCCTCGAAACATTTTCATATAAAGTTTTCGAGGCTCATAACTTACAACTTAATTATCTTTTTAAAATTTTGGCATCATACAGGCCTATAGATAATGACGATATCAATCGGTATTATGCTTAAGTTTGGACCTAAAATGAGTGTTCACCCTACGACGTTTGTATGGAGAAGTGACCGTCCAGTTCAACCTTAAGGGATGAGGCCTCGTACAGGTCACCCAAAGTTCAAGCATTGGGACACTGAGGGCAGGACTCTGCTGACTACAAACGTTTTTCATGTTGTAAGAGTAATGTTTTTTTTAACTATTCATGACCCTATCTTTTTAGCGTTGGTAGCTGCGTCAGCATTATCAGGATTATGCACGGGAGCGTTAATGTTAGTAAGCTGGTGGATTTATGGACTGCCAATTTCTGTAATCGTCCTTTCCTCTGCTGATATCGGATTCTTGATCGCTTCCTGTCTCTACTACACATTTCTTGGTGAGCAAAAAGTTATTTATATACATATATATTATCTATATACTTACCTATGATTATGTTGAAGTATTGTTCGTTTCTGGTGTTTCATATTTAGCCCTGGATTTTAAATCATCGGATACTATTCCTGAGACTAAATGTATGCACAAACAGAACGAACGTTGTTTTGATAAAAATATATTAAAAGATCATTCACCTCAGCAGGTGAAACATGCATGTTATGCTGTAGTGCAAAGCAAAAAATTATAATGCTGCGAAAGTGCGACTAAATTCCAGTTTCTGGAACGTTCGTCAAACTCTTAAGTATTAAATCTGTATATAACAGATTGAATACTGAACGTTCATTGGTCACCTATCGCGTCATAGAATGCCATTGACCAATCAGCGTACAGTATTTAGTCGGTCAACCAATCAAAGCTTTGATAAACGTTTCAAAAACTGGGGTAAGTAATTTGAAAGTGATTTGAATTTAGAATACCATGAAAACAATATAACAAACATTCGAAAACGCATATAAACCTATAATTTGATAATCGTCTGCGTAATTACAAAAATACAATGTGAGGAAAAATTATAATCTGCGGGATTTCCTATCGTTTCATTACAAAAATCTGCGTAATTACTAACCTTTTAATGTTTTTTTTACATAGAGGGAATAATTTTTGTCATCATACATTTTTCATACTCCTATTATTCATTCAAATTCATACAATCGCCACAATTTGCGCTCGTCTGACTTGACGCATTCCACTCAGAGCTTTTTTGAAGAACGGAAGTTCTTGTCTTCGAACTTAGGTACTTAAAAATACCTTGTTCTCTCTTAATACAAAGTTATATATTAATACTAGCTGACGCGGCAAACGTTGCTTTGCCATATAAATAATTTTGACTATTAAAAAATAAGGGTTGATCGTAGAAGGGTGAAAATTGAGGATTGTATGTATTTTTGTATGTTGTATCATAAAAAAATAGAAATTAAAAATTTTGTCTAAAAAATAAAAAATAAATTTAGGGGTGGACTACCCCTAACATTTAGGGGGATGAAAAATAGATGTTGGCCGATTCTCATAGATACCGGATAAGCACAAAAAATTTCATCAAAATCGGTCAAGCCGTTTCGGAGGAGTATGGCAACGAAAACTGTGACACGAGAATTTTATATATAAGATAAAGTTACATTTTCTAAAGAAAAACAAGAGTTCGATTTGAAAAAAAAATCAATGTTCTAAAATATATTCCTTTCTTGTTCCTGTATCAACGTCGACATCTCCATAATATCATCCCATATATTTGTGATACCGAATAGTTCCCCTGAGCTGGTCGGTATCCCTCGGGGAACCTCCATCGTTGCAACTAAGGAAAAAATAAATAAAAGCTAACAAAGTATATCAAGTATAAACGACAAAAATGCCTGGACAATTCCGCCTCCGCCAAGCTATTGCCTGTCACCTACATAATTTAAACAAATATTGTAATAACTCTATTATATAGTAAGTATGTAACACATTGTTAAAAGATGTTTAAAAGAATGGCCCCGAGTTTCTTGCCCGTTCTTCTCGCAGTGGCTCTATACAATTTATTTGCTGAACGTGGCAGTACAATGTAGAATATTTCAATACTAAAATTTGTAATTGACCTTCATAAGAGCGTCGTAGACGCCTAAATTGAATAAATGATTTTGACTTTGACATGAACAAAAAAAATATAAAATTATCAGAGCGCTTGTTCGGTGCGACGACGCGTGATTAGGTAGCAGTTTCAGAACGCACTTTTAAAAAAGTTGCGGGAATTTATAGTCACAGTGAAAATGATTCTATACGAAATAATTCCTAATTATACTCACTATATACAGGATGTCCCAAAAAGTCGTGATATACTGAAGCTGGGAGGTAGAGGACCTAAGGCTATCAGAATCACCCCCATGTATGTTCCGCGATTTTTCGTATTTACGAGTTATGAATTTTTTATTAATTTTGCACCTATCGCCGAGTACGATGAGATTTTTATTTATGGTGACGTGAATTATTGGGGTAGATGCTTGATAGATAGGCCAGTTCAGTATGGTAACCTTTACTATCGCTAGATCTTTGAATGGAATAAAAAAGTATGAAAGAAATAGTATGTTTACATTAATAAAAAGTATGTTCACAACTTCCAGGGCCATTAAAAAAGTAAAATCACATAAAAAAATACCGTTTGGCTTTTAAACACTTGCTCTATCAATCAGGTAAAGGTAATTTCATTTTATTAACCATAAGGCTTCAATCAAAAAACTAAAATCTAAATATGGAAAGTGCAAAATTTTAATTTATATGATGATTAATGCTAACAAAGTAAAACCAATTACAAGGTGTTTAATCACAATAAATTTTCAAAATGGTCCCCCTGTTGCTCAATGCATGTGCGACATCTCTGGAAAAAGTTATCTTTTAAACGTCTGAATGCACTTCTATTATTTTTAATGGTTTCTTCTGCTACTCTCAATTTCCGGGTTAACTCGTTCAAATTGCGGCATTCTCTCGAGTAGACGAGGTCTTTGTAGTATCCCCATACAAAAAAAACAATGGGGTTTAGGTCGGGGGACCGTGAAGGCCATGCTATAAGGCAGGCGTCACCCCGGCCGCAACGGCCAATCCATGTTTCAGGGTATCTTTGATATAAATAGTTTGAGCTTCATCGAATGGTGGAAGGGCATTTTGCGAATGCCCACCTAGCCAGCGACCACCCTCAAGTAGAAAATCTGTCGCCAAGCACCTAACGGTGTGTTCCGGCAGCAGTCCTTGAGAGCCAGTGAAATTACAGGCACCTGACTTGAGACTTAACAACGATGTCTCAAGGTGACGGCGCAGTGCAATTCGTGGCTTCTGACGAAATGCATCTGTTATAGGCAGAGGTTAGTCCGCTTAACAACAGGTGGGCCTCGAGTTTGTTCCGTAACGATAAGATAAAAAAATAAAATAAACGTAGGGACCCACAGTCCAATTATCAAACTTGCTAATTGTAGAACAATTCTTTTCAGGTGAAACCCCTTACCAAATCTTGCAAGAGAATTTCAACTTTTGGTGTCTATTTATTCTTACAATCCTTTTGATAACAATATGTTTGATATCAACTAGCCACCTATCAAACTTAATATGCTGCGCCGTCGTCGGCTCTTACACGACTATATACCCTATCGACTATTATTTAGGGTCCAATTTGAAATACATATTGAATAACACCATAAGGAGAGCTACTGTGCCTGAATTTAATATGGCTGTCATTATGCCGCCTTTTCAGTGGAGAGGTGAGTCGTAGATTTTATGAAATTTTGCAAGGTGGTAGAGTGTTTTGCTGTCGCCGAGCTCCTAAAAGTATGTTCTGGCAGCTATCTTTCAGAGCCAGTGATTGTAGGTTAGCCTGAACATCTTAGACTGCATCATAACTTACCATCAGGTGAGATAGTGGTCAAAGGTTAGCATAACAGCAATAAAAACAAAGTGCAATGCCTGGAAAGCGATTGCAGATCTGTTCTCGCATTCTAATCTGAACTTGAATTTATCCAATTGTTTGTTTTAATGTCGCTCAGCACGTGTAACTGGTTATAACAATTTTATCATCACTTACTATCAAGTGAGATAGTGCTCAAAAGCTATCCAACCAGATATAATAAATAAAATAAAAGTCATTGTTATTTTTTATCACTGATCATAATTGTCACAAAAGCGTCATAGAGATTCTGAAGCAGTGATGGCTCAGTGGCATTGGACTGCTGTGGCGCAGGTCCATGGTTCGAATCCTGCCGCGGGCTTGAGCTGCACCTCATGGTGGAAGGGCATTTTGCGAATGCCCGCCTGGCTAGCTACCACCCTCAAGTCGACAATCTGTCGCCTGCATCTAACGGTGTGTTCCGGCAGCAGTCCTTGAGAGCCAGAGATATTACAGTCACATGAGACTTAACAACTATGTCTCAAGGTGAAGGGCGCAGTGCAATTTGTGACTTGTTATGAAATGCATCTGTTATAGGCAGAGGTTAGTCCGCTTAACATCAGGTGGGCCTCGTGCTTGTTCCGTCACAATAACATAATAAAAGAGCTTAATAAATTTAATAAATGATTTTGACTTTGCAATCGAAACAACAAGTAGCTCAAGGCTGTGATCCATGAAACTCAATCTGATTAACCACGTTTCAGATTGGTTTCTCTCATTCACATGGCTCACGCTTGCAATGACAGGCTTTTGGTATCAATACCAATACCATAAAGGAAGACCGCCGTTCCCACCACCTCCTAGAAGCGTGCGTGCGGTGCCTGAAGATCCTGCCGAACCCATTGTGTCTGCATCAAGAGGAAGCAGGTACGACTTGGTTCTGTGGTACTATAACAGCCTGTTCGTCCACTTGGGGAGATTTGCCATAGTCCACACGCTGGGCAGGCGTCTTGGGGATCGCAGTGTGAGATGTCAGTTCCTCAGAAAGCGCTGCTGTTCTGGTGTGTTACCCGTAGTCGCCTCTTACGACACCCGCGGATACAGATGGGAGGGGGGAGGGGGTCGACATTGTAGGCACGCCAGGCGGTCTACTGTGGTTGTCCATGTCAATTTAATCCAAATGCCCCATTTCTGCCATCTCTTCGATTTAATTAAGTTTCTCTTCATATATTTGAAGTTAAATTTTCAGGATTGTATGACAGTAACTTTTCTACAACTTCTTGGAGGTCGATCGTATAGCGCTCTTGAAAATACTCTAATATATAAGGTCTTCCTAGTGCAAGGTTGTTTTGCTTGTATGTGTGGATATGGAGTATATTAGTAATGTATCAGCTGTATAGTCCACTGTTGGACACAGCCTCCCCCAAAATCCGCACGCTTGGCAGGCGTCTTAGGGATCCCAGTGTTAGCAGTTCCTCAGAAGGTGCTGCTGCTCTTCCGCAATAAACACAGTTAAAGTACATGCCTATGAGTTACTTATTTAGTGTAGGTTGCATAATAATATTTTAACGAAAGAATATGAAATCTACTTATTTCATTTAAAATCTTGGCTCCCAGACTATCCCTACAAACCCAGAGAGCCGAGATGCACTAAATACCCTATTATATTACACAGCTACCCAACTGTGAAAAATTAATCCAAAAACATTCTAATATTGTAATCGTCGGCACGGGTATCCAGAGCGGTCAAGCTCACAAAGGTGTTGTCTAGTGGCGGTGTTGTGTGCCAGGTCGCCATCTTCCCTCAAAAATGGTTGAGGAAGGCGATGGATGGCAGATGCGTCAGCTCGTGAACGGGTGCTGCTAGAGGATACCGGTCTGCTCTGGATGCTAGTGCTTAATTGCTATCCGAAAAAAAAAACTTTTAATACTGTTCCCGTTTAGAATGCTGCATATTTCCTATTTCTTGTATCTAGTTTTAAATAAAAAATGATCATAATTAATAATATAAAATTGCATTACATTTACATTTTTCATTTTATAAATGATATTTTTTTTATTTCATAAGTCTAAACTCCATAGACTCCAGGGTTGTGACTTTACCCTGGCGTCTATGGAGTTTAGTTTAGAATAAGTCTAAACTCCATAGACTCCAGGGTTGTGACTTTACCCTGGCGTCTATGGCGTTTAGTTTAGAATAAGTCTAAACTCCATAAACCCCAGGGTTGTGACTTTACCCTGGAGTCTATGGAGTTGAGACTTATAAAATAAATAAATTACAGTTTTATATTATATTTCCTTATTTACAGGGCACAGAACGTTCAAATAAACCGTTCGAATCGTATCAATGAGAGGACTCCGCTTTTAGCATGAACAATGGGCATGTTAGAACTTTGTCACAGTGAAATAGCTCTAAACACTAAGAACATTACTTCATACCGCTATTTACTATTACCTACACCGCACCTACTTCACATTTTCAGCGGTATGGAATTGTTTTAACCCTATTATTTGTGTGTATTGTGTGTATAAGTATATCGTGTGTATCTGTATGCAACTGAACTCCCAAAAGAAAGACCTGATTTAAATTCAGGTCTTTTTTGTTTGAAAGAAGACTTGAAATTGAGGTTGTTCTTAGCGACAATAGATGACCATCAGCTCTTCTAGTGGATGAAGGTATACGAGTATGAGCGATATTCCACAGGCCTGAAGGATTCAAAATTACGACCTGTTTTTATTTAGTCACTTGCCGTCGTTAAAATATACGTACATATTAAATCAAAGTAGTATCGGTATCTGTTTATATTACAGATTAATATCTGCACAATTTAACCGCACAACTGCATTTATTATCGTCTAAAAACAAGGCGCTAGTCTATTAATAAAAGTTTTTATATTATGTTACGTAAAGTGTAGTTACGTAACACGTACTGTACGTACTGTACGTACTGTACGTACTTATAATTTTCGGTTATTAAATATTTTTGATATAAAATACGGTATAATATATTATAACACTAAGCCAGTTTCTGCATGCGCGGACGCAGCGGCGCGTCTAGATATAGTTGAGTCTTTGTAACGATCTCTTGCTTCTTACCAAAAAGTTTGTGATATTATTAATATAACACAAATATATAAAAGACTAAAGAAACCATGAGACTAAATTTAGTATAGAGATATTATTTTAAGCCTTTTTGGAAATATTTAAATACCCAGTCATTGGAAAAAAATTATGTAAGTAAAATTTGCGTATCAAAAATATGTTTATGATGTCAAGGCGCAAAATGTTAGAGAAACGGGACTTAGACTGCTATAGTTTTTGTTTGATATATGAGGCTTTAATTAACAGATATTTTTAAAACGTGCAATTAATTTTTCAAAACTGTAATTGCAAAGTGGGTCCCGCTTGCAATATGGACAAGTGGCGCACTCAGAAACATCAGTTGACCTTTCAATAGGATTGAATCGTTTGTTTTGTACTGTTTTTGGCAGTATTAAATAGTCATCACTTCAACCGGTGCGTCCACTGTTGAACAAGGTCCTCCTCCATTGGGGGATTTGCCATAAACCCCACCCTTGGCAGGTGTCTTGGGGATCGCAGTAGAAGTTGTCTGTTCTTCAGAAGGCGCTTCTTCCCACTTTCTGGTATTTTTCCCTTAGTCGCTTCTTACGACTTCCTTGGGAAGTCGAAGAAATAAGAAATGGGGCGGGGAGATGCCATTTTAACCCGGCACCCCACGGGACAATTTTAATTCAATTGTAATTAGTGTTAATGAATGTGGCAAATAGTTGACAATATTCAGTCATTATTTATATCAGTCTACATTCAAATCAAAAGTATTGTATTGTGTCACTCACTTACACGCTCTTCCTGTAAATATAATTGTCAAAATTTTAAGGTATTTACACATAGACTCTATTTATATCGCAAATGTTTACGCCGCCTTTATATAATTTGTTGTAATTATTAAAACCCAAAATGGTATTTTAAGTTTTTTTTATTAATCATAATAAAGCCTGCATCAAACGCATGCAACATACTTAGTTGGTACGGTACCTTGATTTTAGATTTTGTTACGATAAATTTAGTACGTATATATTACAAACTGTACGATTTTACAAGAACCAAAGGTTAATTTGCTTAAAAAATACGTAAAGGAACGTATGAAAATGACTTCTTTAAATAAAATAAATGCTTTTTATTTGAAGCAGTATTAAGCCCGCGCTACACACGTAGGCGCACAACTATGGTACATATCGAAGTACATAAAGTAGGTGCGTATCCATATTTTGTATTTTCTTATAACTTGAAGTAGGCACATCACTATATGATATGGTACATATCACAGTACATGAAGTGGATGCCTATTCATATTTTGTATTTATTTATAATTTGAAGTAGTCACAACACTGTATGATATGGTACATATCTATATACATGAAGTAGATCTATGCCTAGTCATATGTTGTATTTCCTCACAACTTCAAGTAGGCACAACACCATATGATATGGTTTATATCTAAGTACATGAAGTAGGTGCCTATCCATATTTTATATTTGCTTATAACTTGAAAAATTATGAAAGCACCAAAACACAAGGAGGCTTTTCTGTTATTTACTTTTACATAATGTTAAGCGCTACGTGGTGGTTGCGATACGACTGACATTCGGAAAATCTGGAACATATTAACACCAATAATAATGTGACAAGTATATTAAAAATATTTAGACCGAGCTTGAAAGGTAGTCTAGCGAAGCACTCCCAAAATACTCAGCCGATACGTTGTGAGTGGTTAGTATGGCCCTTACTTTGAACACAAAATATATGTCACATCGAGAAAAGATTTAACGCACATACCATGATTAAAAATTACTGTAGATTTTATTTTGATTGTATTAGGTGATAATGACTGAATTTAAATTAATTTATTTATTTGAAATAATCAATGTTGTTTAAATCGTACAATATTCGTATTAGTACACCGTGTACACAAGGCTTAACAAACTGTCAAAACGTTACCTTCACAATTTGTTTTTGAATGAAATCATGCACTTACAAAATAAGTTGAAAATAATGTTGACTACACTATTTGAATAATATGTTAATTTTGAATTAATTAAATTATAGCACTTCGTAATTACTCGGCCGATACACGATCTTAGTGTTGCCCTTACAGTTTACGAATTTTGGACACAACTTATAAGTCACAACGAGGATAGATTTAAAGCATACCGTAATAAAAAGTTACTACATGTTATTTTGACTGTATTGGGTGATAATTATGACTGAATAATAAATTAAAATTAACTTATGTCTTTATAATTATTAATGTTGTTTAAATCGTACAATATTCGTATTAGCACACCGTACACCGTGTACACAAGGCTTAACAAACTGTCAAAACGTTACCTTACAATTTGTTTCAATGAAAGAATGCAGTTATAAAATAAGTTGAAAATAATGTTGACTGCAATATTTGAAATTTTGAATAATATGTTAATTTTGAATGAATTAAATTTTAGCACTCCGTAATTACTCGGCCGATACACGTTATAATGTTGTTTTAATCGTACAACATTTGTATCAGCGTACACCGTGTATACAAGGCTTAACAAACTGTCAAAACCGTTACCTTCACAATTTGTTTTTCATGAAAGAATGCAGTTATAAAATAACTTGAAAATAATGTTGACTAGATTTAAACAATATGTTGATTTTGAATGTATTGAATTATAATTATCATTAAGATAAGTTAGTTATAATTGCTTTGCTTGGTGCTTTGAATTGTGATTTACAATATTAGCTGTAATGTATTGACAATAATTGTTGTTAAGACTGCTTCTACGCTTGTTTTTTGAGATAAGTGTTATAAGAGTTTGTTAACAATAAGTTTATTTATATTATTTAAATAGTTATGTATGTAAATAATATTTAATAAATAAATCTTGTAATAATTATCTATTTTTTAATTAAATGTTAGGCCCCTATTGGCAAAAAACTGGGACAAAAGGAATAACCGGATTTTTTTCGTATTTTTTTGGTACAGGTTCCCGTTGGATATCTTACAAGGCAAATGAGGTTGAAAATGTTCCAAGTGAGCAACACAGCATGACATTATTCTCGTCTGTGTTGCCGAACATTGGCGCAAAAAGTACGTCTTAAAACTATGATTTTTAATGAGGCGAGTATGGTGCAAACAAGTGCCATTAAATTGCAGCCAAAACTTTTACTTATTTATTCCTTAATGTTGTTAGAGAAGACATGTTTTGCCGACCCCAGTCTAGTGGGACAAGGGCAGGAAGGTAATCGTGATTTCAGTGAAGTATCAAAAGCGATATGAGTAGGTGACCTACGTGATGTTAAGATTCTTCATGAACAGAAACATACTATTAAAAAGTTCTACATAGGATACAGGATTGCATTCGCCTGTCGTAATTATATCATGCGACTGTTGTTTCATTGGCTGCCCTGTCCTTTGATATGGATACTAAACGCTCGTTGTGCAGCTTTCTTCGTCTTTCATCTGTGCCAACTGCCAGTACTGCCAGCCCTATCTCCTAGTATGCATAGTTTAATATTTGTAAGTGTGAAATTGCTCTTGCATTTCTATCAGGCACTGAAAGTCTGAAACATATTTATCGAAGGCTTCTAAAACTGTGCAAGATCATCTACTCAACAAGCGTCATTTTTAAATCAATCCTCGCGTTGAAAAATTACTCTACCTGATAGGAATTCAACCTAGTAAGAAGAAGAGTTGGCCCTAGTAAGAACAAGAACCAACCCTGGTAAGTGGTAATATAAGTAAGCCCGCTCAAACCTGGTGCGGAGAGCAGGGCAAATATTGACACAAAGCTATAAGGTTATTGTTTTTATATATATTTAATTAAGAATTATTTTGAAATATATATATTTTGTTATAACTAATAAGGGCTTGCTTGTGAGCCGTGTGAATTTGGAAAATAAGTCTTATACTAATGATGTAAAGATTAATTTTAAATACTATCAAAATGGTCTCCGCTCTTCGCATCGTTTTTTATGAATTGTATACGGACACTCACTATAGAAACTTTTTGAACTATTGTGAATAAATATCGGCTTTAGTCAAATCAAATGCAGTGTCCTCATTCGAATGGGACGCGCAGACAGACAAAATCTAAACCAATTATACGCATAGATAATCTACAGCGCTGCGCTATTGTTGTTTGTGACGACAGAGGGCATTTGTGTGGTTCTGATAGAATTTCAACGGTTATACAGGGTGATGCCGATTTCCTTTCGGCTGGGATCTATAAAGCCAACTCAGTCGTATCTCATGTCTTAGCATTTTTTATGTTATGGTGACGGAACCAGCTCGCCCACATGATGTTAAGCGGACTAACCGCTGCCTATAACACATGCATTTCGTCACAAGTCACGAATTGCACTGCGACCGTCACCTTGAGACATAGTTATTAAGTCTCATGTGCCTGTAAATTTAATGGCTCTCAAGGAATGCTGCCGGAACACACCGTTAGGTGCTTGGCGGCAGATTTTCTGCTTGAGGGTGGTCGCTAGCCAGGCAGGCAACCGCATAATGCCCTTACACCATGCGGTGAAGCTCAAGCCCGCGGCGGGATTCGAACCATGGCCCTGAAATTATAAAGCAATTTCGAAATAAAATGTGTAAAATACAAGGTGATTGCTTACTTAGTGAGTTGGTGCGTAGCAAGGACTGGCCGAGTTATAACTTGTAGCCAAAGAGACATCATCACTCATGAAGGCGCGTGGCTCCACTGTAAATTATTGCTGAGCATTTGTCCTGTCGGTTTGTACATGACATAGTGTGGGTGTAAATGCTTATAGTATATATAGTAAACACGATAGATTGGGTAGGTAGTAGTAGTTGCAATGACAAAAAAACTTTTGAGTCGCAGACAGATCATGTTCGGTTGATAGATTTTGGACCCATTATGGTAGATTTTGTGATATTGAGTTTTGATACGTAACTGTCAAGGTTTTTGAAGGTTCATCGCAACAGTTTTGAAGGTTCATCGCAACAGGAGATGAGTAGGTGAGAATGTACTTAGACCGTATATTAGGTGGACCGACGACATCGTGGGAGTTGCGGGGAGCTGTATGTAAGTACCTAGGTAATAGTTGTAGCGGACAACACAGAACGAACATGCAACAAAGACATGAAGACTCATGTCTTTGTCGTTTTTCGTCTCATAATGAAGCAAAAACAAGCATTTGAATATGTGTTCCAATTCTAGCGTACCTACCTATAGAATCTTATGTTATACTCGTTAACAACCAAGAGATACCTACTAGTAAAGTTGCGGTAGCAAACAAGTTTTTTTTTTTGAGATATCAGCTTGCCGAGCTCAAAACTTGCTAAGCGTTCGAAAACTACTGCAACTAGGTACTTTAATGACTATGTTTTATACCGAAGCAAACCCCTTTAGACCAATTATTGAATTGATGAAGTTCATAATAAAATGATCGTTATGCCGGCACTGATTAATAGTAAAATAGTACTATACCGGTCAATTTCTCTAAAGCCCCCACCATAAAACCTTTTTCTTGATAGAAACACAAAAGTTACCAACCTTTGTTTAGTGGCAGACCCAATTTTACAGAAACAATTGTCACAGTTGGAACCGTGTTGGAAACATAAAGTAGCCAACTTTTGTTCGGTGGAGACCCTGCTTAAGTACAGGTCAACATCAAAAAATAGTGAAAACAGTCACGACCCTCTGCCATGAGGGAGCAATTGAAGACAGAGAGAATGCAATGCGGTCCATATCGGCCTATGTTTCGAAAGCTTGCCTGCCAGTGCCTATCTACTAACCTAGAATAGGAAATCTATCGCCAAGCACCTTAAGGCGTGTACCGGCAGCTGTCGTTAAGAGCCAGTACCTATTTAAGATTGTGTAACAACTATGACCACATCATCGCATTTAACAACAGGTGGGATAGGTGTCAAAGGCTAATCAATCAGCAATAGTAAACAAAAACTACAAAAAGTTAGTAGGTACTGATAATGAAAAATTACAATTTGCTGTAATCATTACCTACGGGGCAAAACACACTGTACCTGAATGGCAATACACATTTGAAGCTTAGATCACTTTAATGCCTACAACACAACATGGTTAATCCCATCCTTTTGTCCCACCCTCCCTTATAAGGGTGTATTAGGGTGCAATGCATGAGGGTAGCTCGCACACACAAAATTAATACGTACCGCCCAAATAAAGTTAACAGCATAATTTCCTCTGTTAGGCAAATGTTTTTTTCTTGTGGCAACATTGTGCCTAAATAGGGTAAAAACTCCGATAGAACGTTCTGATTTTGAATAACAAAGGAAGTCAAATTAAAAAGTTTTTAATGATTAATGCAATATTTATTTATTAATAAATTTCACTGTAATTTCCTCAATCTATACTTATAATTATAATAATTTACAATACAATACACTTAATTCTTAAATTAATTACATAGAATTTAAACTCTATACCACCGTATTGCATTTTTTACTTAATTCAAAGAAATATATAATGTTTATTATGACTATTGTGTACAGAATTAAATCTTACTTTGTCATAAATTGTGCCAAAACAGCACCATTTATAGTTAAAGAAACAAATACATCAAAGGATTATAGAAAATTCTGTACATTGTTACACTGTATGTAGGTAAAATACATTATTGTACGATTTCTTTTTCTTTTACTTGCTGGGAAAATGCTTATAAAACAGAATACAATAGGTCAATCGGCTTCTTTCGGCATGCAAATACATAACCAACATAAATGTTTAACACATCGGGAATAAAAGTTGCTAGACTAGTTTTTTTAATTTTCAAATGTAAAATAAATGCTCTTTTGTATCTTTTCAAATTAGAAAAATGTACTGAATAAGTATCTACCGAAATTGCTATTAATGACCTAGCTCAGTTAAAATGGAAATAAATACTAAGGGTTCGAAAACACTCGGTGACGCATCTTCTGTCTATATGTGTGTATGCTTACAAGTCAGAACAATAAATGTATTTTTGCATTTATCCAGTTTAGTGAAAATTAAAGTCAAAAAATCTACCCTAGGGCCTTTATCTTACCCAGTTTAGTCGAATTTTAGAAAGTCGGTAAATTCTTTACCAGAAAATAAACCTTCTATGGGGCCTTTATGCCTAACTAGAACGATAATAAAAATGGACTTCATTTTGACATTTGTAATACAATCCTGTGGGGTGCCGGGCTAGAATGTCACCCCCCTATCTCTACCCATGGGTGTCGTAAGAGGCGACTAAGGGTAAAACATCAAAAGGTGGTCAACAGCACTTTTTGAGGAACTGATGTCTCACACTGCGATCCCTCAGACGCCTGCTAAGCATGGGAATTATGGTAAACCCCTTCATAATGAGGAAGCTGTGTTTAGCGGTGGACAACTTGGCTGAAACAGTATACTGATAAAAAGTAAGCCCATAGACAAGTGTCCAAATTAAGTTCACGTCCAATAACATTCTAACTAGAACCTAATTGTGAAACAAGACAGAAAACGAAATTGAACTTATTTTTGACATTTGACCTCCATAATGGGCTTCGTTTCCTAAGGGAAATGTCAAAATGACGTTCATCTCTATTACTATTCCAATTAGAAAATAAGGGCACTGGTCTTGAAAAAAAAGTAGGAGATTTTTTCCCAAATATACAATACTATTTTTAAGCTTTTGATCAGTTCGTCAAATAAAAACTGAAAAATTACCCAAGGATTTATACATTCCAGATTTTCCTTAATTTTGTGGTAAATCTATTCACTATCATTTATATAATCACAGCGTTACTGACATTATTAATAATTAATGTAATAAATTAGATAAATTAATACGTTAGGAGTGCGCTATTACTGTATGAGTCAACACGTATACAACATCTAATGTAATATAATACAAGAATCATATCGTTACCAACGTGATTATACTGTATGACAATTTGTAAGCAACGCAGGGGTGTCAACAAATAGCCATAACGAAGCTCATTGCTGCTTTTTTCTGTATAGATTAATATTTCTGTACCCCTACTGCATACATCAAAGGAATAAAGGGGTTAAAATGTATTCGTAGGGCAAATACTCGATTATTAGAAATGTTGGCACAAACAATTTTAATATACCTCATTTTCGCGCCACGTTTGGCAGTTTTCGAGCTTCCGCTACTCAACAACAGATGGCGCTACTAGTCTCTATATTTACAAACGCCCTTGCACAATCTTAAATCTATTGACCACACACAATGAAACAATGTCATACTTTACATGCAAATAATTATTTTATAGCAGCTCGTACATTATCATCGTGTACGGTCACTTACTGCTAGGTTTGAACATCATCAGTTTCCTTAAATTATCGTGACGAAGACAAAATAACTTCACTGTTGAATTTTTGTCACTGAGTTTACGAATTGTTTTGTTCTTGCATATCTCCCGCCAAAACGGCGTCATGTCCGGCGGTCATGTTGATAGCACTCATGGACAAGTGAGCGTCGGCGTAGTTGTGCGCAAGTTCTCCGCTAGATGGCTCCGGTAGTCCGGAAGTCGGATTCTCCATCGACAGAAGTCGATGCGGGAATCCGAATAGCTGAGATCACTGAAGTCGCCCCCAATAGTTCGATGCAAGGTCTGGCCCCTGAGACGGTATTTGCACTGGCACGCTTACGCCCGCCGATATTACACCTATGGACAAAAGGGGATGTCAATAAAAATTGCACATTATTACTTGGCTTTGTTCTTTTGGCTATTTGTGTTGGGGGTAAGATGGCTGTTTGCTGATGTTTATTATTTTGGAAGGCCAAGTCAGGTTTCGTTGTAAACTTTCTTAGAACTATAGTTCTAAGTATAGTTACGAGTAATATAAATGCAATGATAACTTTAAAAGTGTTTTACAATCATTGACGCCTCTTCAAAACCTATCATACAAATTATAACTGGTTCCACTTACACACATACGAGTATTCTATAAGATGATTATAGTAAATTTAGCATAACGTTATTATTCTTTCTCGTATTAAGTTGAATGTTATCTTAATAAGAAACACTGGATTTAATTGTAATTTATCTTGTCCAATTACCTATTTAAAAAACCTAATTTGACTTTGGGTGATAAAATTCTGTACATATACTAACCACGCAATCTACCTGTACTCGGTCCTTATAGGCCCTGTACCACGAAACCTAATTATTATGGTCTATTCCTAAACTCATATCGCTAGAATTTCCTAGTACAGGGCCTACAAGGAGGCAACGGTACAAATAAACAACTCTTATATATACGAAATCTATTGCCATGCTATTTGGCACCGAGTATACCAACTTATATTCGTAATACATATGTTTAATTATTGATTAGTGACGTAGCTACTTCTCTGATTTATGGTTTAGTATCTATTGCTGTCTCGAAATTGATTCTGTCTAACATACCTACGCATCTCTGCCTACACAGGACCAGTCAATCAAACGCTGGCAGCACGTTAACACAATATCGGGAAACCTATTACGCTTGTATCGGTATCGGACCAGCCATATGTCTAATGGGATTCCGATTGCGTTCCGTTACACACAATCGCGTTATCTGCCGTTCGATGCCGTCACGAAGCCGTCACACATAGATGATGAGACGATACACGCCCGCCAGTATTACTGTAATAATTGCATATTAAACGCCTATCCTTTCATTATGCTGGCTAAGCTAATTTATATTTGTATACAATGTAGTCTATTATGAAATGTCTTTTTGTAATCCTTATAAGCTTGATTTATACATTTAGTATTTTTATGTTTGTTGTACATTGTAAGGAATAGAACTGTTGTCGTGTAATGGTTTGGCTTATAAAGTTTCTACATACTGTTGGAAAATGATGGTTATTGATAATAATTAATATCCAACCTTCAATAAAATAGGTAGACGTATTCACTTGCGAAGGCGCGCTACTCCACAGTAAATTATTGATGCGCATTTGTATGGGTATCATATGGCCTCATTTGTATACTATGTCATAAACTATATATTAGTAGTATGATTCTAAATATATCATATTTAGAATCATAGTTAAGGCTGTGTCACCACTAAAATTTACGACGAAGTTTTAGTAAAGCTGGAAACGTGTTGGAAGTACAAAAATTGCATATTTCATTGTTGACATAAGTTGTTGCGCGGTTTTTTATAGTTGTTAACATTTGTTTGGTGGAGGCACAGCTTTCACTATGATCCATTATATATGTTAATGTAATAGGGTTCTTCATGGGTGTAAATGCTAGTGGTACATAAAGTAGAATCATAAAATGTAAAAAAAAATCGCTTGGGGAGAGATTAGTAGTTGCAACAATACTTCAAAAATATAGAGAGGCAGGCTTTTGTGACTTGGAAAGGTGTATAAGTTACTGAAGAAGAAATTGCGTATAAGCACAATGCAAGAATTTCCCATATATTTACTACGATATAAGTCAATAAACATAAAAAAATGTTTCACTTTAATATTTTAAGTCAGATATATGGTGATATAATTTATAAAAAAATGCGTCAGTGCGGAAATCCATGTTAAACAATAACAAATGTTTTAAAAAGCAATGTACAAAAACTAAATAATATTTTAGAAAAACATTTAACAAATATGTCTTGTCACAATTCCCCATAATTGCACTGCTAAGCCAACCCGACGTCATAAAACGCCACGCGTATCAGACCAAAAGAATTTTCGAAGCGTTTTTCTACTACACGAAGCATCATCAGAAAATACTCTTGAATCTTGAAGCAACGATCGTAAACTCGATAGTGCACACGGGCGAGGCGCCTATGACGTCACGTTGCCTTAGCAGGAAAATTAGGCGGAATTGTTACTAAATATTTTTTTGTATTTATAAGTATTTTGCTTGAACATTTTTTTAATGTTTTCTTAAAGTATTTGCTATCATTAAACTTTTTTTGTTGCAGTTTAGGTTAGCATTTGACCACTATCTTGTCTGTTGATAAGTGATGACTGATGATGTAGCCGAAGATGTTGTGCATGCAAACCTAAATTTACTGGATTTCAAGGTAAGCTGCCGGAACACATCGTTAGGTGCTTAGCGACAGTTTTCTACTTGAGGGTGGTAGCTAGGCTAGGTAGGCGGGCTTTCGCAAAATGCCCTACCACCATGTTAAAACGACTGCCATCCTAAGGCAACAACCGGGACCGATGACTTAACATGTCCTCCAAAGCACGGAAGCGCTCAGTAGTAATGTCACTAGCGGTGGTGGACTTTACTGATCGGTAGAAACGACTAACCACTAACTAAACTTCACTACGAGCGTTTAAAATAATTACATTAAATTTTGAATGTTTATTTAATTATTATATATATATTTTAATGTGTCCTTGCATACCACTCGCTCATGTTTCTACTAAACTATTATCACATGAAAATCAGAAACAGACTTGATAATTTCATTAAAACACGAATACTTTTTTAATTTACCTAGAACGTGTAGTCTTTCGATAATAACTATCCGACAACAATATGGTCACATCAACGATTAGTGATACTTAACACATCGCCTCGATGTAAACCCTTTTCCAATAACGTGCCCCTAGCGTGCGGCCGCGCGATAACACTCGTTCCACCGCGGCTCCCATCACTAGGGTACACATTTTACAGTGAATTAGCTTTAAATAAAAACCGATTGCAACGAATGCGAGACAATCGTCAATCAAACTACGTAACAAAGAGGAAGCGCATTGACATATGAGATATAGGTCATTGCACTAATCCCGTATCTTAATAATTTTTTCACATCTTTACTTTAGGATAGCTCTGCTATGCTGCTTCTTCCTTATTTAGTTAAATTCATTTCAACATATCATTCCTGCTGCCAGCGTTTAAGTTTTTTTTCATTGATAACATGATCGTCCCAAGTTGGAGTACTGATTAGGATTCTCGCTATTTGCCGCCGCAGCGTCACTAGGGGTAGCAGCTAACAACGTTTACATTCATTATGCGTTATTATCGCCGCTAAACAGCTCTTGCGAGACTCGTTTAGTCATTCGTCTGAATCGTCGCTTGTTTATGGCAAGCTATGTTGACGGTTTGAATTACTTTTATTGGCCTCCAAGTATAATTGAACGAAATTACTTCAAAACGCTTTACTTCTATTATGTGAGGTTAGAGAAAAAATATTCTATTAAAACCGGGCCTTAATTTTCGAAAGGGACATTGCTGCATTATATTAAGAATATGAAGAGGAGATAGTGATTTAGTATGTTAAAATATTCTGAACATCCCAATACTGGAAAATGTATGTTCTAAAACATTTTGCTATTTAATCATCATATTGAAAATGAAAAAGTTCTACGTTCCCGTGAATTTGGAAAAAAAACATGAGTCAAAAAGCGAAAAGAAGAACAAATCCACATTATTTAATACCGCACGAAGCTGGAAATGCGCCCGTCGAAAGAGCGCAAAAGAGTAAATGAAACGAAAGCGTGCATTTTGAATTGTGAAAAAGTCTTTTGTTCGCGGTCCGTGGTGGAAACTCGGCGTTGAACAATGCCGCGAAACGCCCCAAACAACAATAATTCATACCGCTTTCCGCCACCTACGGCTAAAAATGTCCGCCGCGTGATATATAATATCAAATGGAAAAGTTACGGCTTTTTAAAACAATGGCTGCGGCACCGCCTCGCGTATTCTCGCTGAATAATATTTTTGCTTATATATTTGTGCCGTGAAATATTAAAAAGTACTGCAGACTAAACATTCTATCATTGTAAATTGTAATGTATCGTGCATTCGAGGGGCACTATTATTTTTTCAATGTTTAAACTATTTGTTAACCAGAGCGGTGTGTATTCAAAATCAATTTAAAAGCCATTTGTAAGGAACAGACAACGGCAAATCCAATCGGAGCATGAACTCCTATTTTCCCTTTTCTCGGCTTTTTTGTTTTTCCCGTCATGTCGCGGTCTTGTGAGCCAGACGCCCCTTGCTCTTGAGTCAGCGTTTTTTACATTTTATTACCGAGTTGGTAAATATTTTCCGTGAGCTCTCATCTTGATTTCGTTGATGCTGTAATATTTTTATTTACTTTACGTTTTAGTAATTCGAGTGTTACCGTTTCCCTAAGCTTAGTATTATTAGGTAGAGTCTGAGTAAAATTATAAATTGTAGGTAATACATAGATTCCTAAGAAAATTTACACACAAATAAATATTGACGCGGCGAAAATAGTCTTTTTCATATTTTGAGTCTTATTTCTGGGCATTTTTTATATTGCTTCATTAGTTTTAAGCTCTTTGAAGCATGTATAGTCTTGTTCAAAACTTAAATGAGACTTATTATGAACAGCTGAACACATTTTATTTTACCTTACTTTAATACTGCCTATGAAACGTTCTATACTACTCTATTCAGTATGTGGGCGGGAACAAAAGTGACGATATACAGTGTTATTGAAAAAATGCTAACAACCTCTTAGAGTTGACTTCTGTTAGTCCTAAAAACCTTTATTTTTTTAGAAAATGTATTAACTTTTAGTATTTTTTTGTAATTTTTTTATGTTTTTGTGACGTAACAAGAGCTTTTTCCAATAACCCTGTATATGTATATTATAAATACTATGGAAATTCTTGTAACTTGTCAACTTAGCTTTTCTTGTCATTTTTTTCTAACCAGCGCGGTGGTTCGTAGTATTTACAAATATTTACAAAATACTACGAACTATATTCAACACTAGTACAATAAAATCATTTAGTCAACCTTTAAGTCGTTGCAGACTCACAGGCAGTGCAATGCTTCAGCCCACTAGCTTTTGTTTTTATTGTAAGAATGTTTAAATCTCAAACTTACCAGTACTAGCAGCGCCTTGAGGCTGCGTATATGCTGGGTGCTGTTGATGGGCTGCTGGCGCTCGTGAGTAGCCCCCGCTGCCCAGCACATCGCCAAACATGTACGGGTAGCCACCCTCTCGCTGTTGCAGGCACGATGACGAGAGACCACCCGACATTGAGCTATAGGAAATACCACTGTTAATAGCGAAGCAAAAAAAAACAAAATTAATATGTTTATATTATATATATATATATACGTTCGTACTGTAAAAGCAAAAAAATAATGTTGTCTATGGTATAACTTTGGCCTGTGGGCTTAATATTGTTGAATATTGATAGGCACAATTTTAATTAATGCTAAAAATTTAACTAATTCTCGTAGTAGTCTTTGACTATAATCTCACGGTAAGCTATAATATGGTCGAAATTGGTAAATAGGCTTAACGTACAATGGAACTGTTTTTCAGGTCATGCCACTAGAACACCACTAGATGCTTGGCGACTATTTTCTACTTGAGGGTGGCAACTAGTCAGGCGGGCATTCGAAAAAGCTAATCATAAACATTGATAGAATTCGTTTCGGAGCAAGGTAATTGAAAGTTACTTGAAAAAAAAAATATATATAAAATATATTTGATTTTTCACCAGTTGAAAAATTCAAACTCGAACTAACTTGAGAGTTTTTCATCTCTTCCATGATTGACACTTGTCGCAATGACTTATGAGATAATATGGCATGATAATTTGATTTCAAAAAAGAATCTACACTCGCTTCATAGACATCAACTGAAAACGCAATTAATATTCATAGCAGGAACAATGAACGAACACCTTACGGCGGTGGCACTAAAGAGGAACTTCTCGTCTCACTAAGTTAATTTGTTCGACGACAAAAGCTAAAACTCGTAGTTCACTATTAAAAATCAATTCAAGTGGAAAGGCGGTCGACCTTCGGGAATTTAAGCGTCTAGAGTCGGTGCAATGGCGGGAAAACAAGGGAAGGAGGCGACCTTTGCCGCTCGATTTCGCGCGCAATTCAATTAGTGTCGCTGCTCGATGATAGATGGCGTTACAAAACATTGTAGGATAGATTACGTTCACTCACAGTAGACTAGCTAATTCGCAGCTCCTAAATTTCCTTAGTAGTCAATATGTTAAACCAAATGGGTACGTTTTTATTTGAATAGCTTGGGCTTTGTTATATATCTACATTACATTGGCACATTCCAATAATCAAAATAATATATTATTTGTCAAAATGATTTGCCAATTAATTAAAATTGTTATAGAAATCCCTACCAGAATTGAACTACACACAGATATGAACTATGTAATGTGAATAACTACCATCTCTACATAAAAATCAGTTCAACCTTTATACCAGCAAAATATAATACGGTAAAGTTTTTAGTAATATTATAAGACAAATCTTCAGTTTCCATATCTTACCTATAAGTATCGCTCATCGTTGCAATCGGTTGGGGTATGGGGCTGTACATGGAGTTGAAACCCCCGTTGAGGGGCAGCCGCGGGGCGGGTGGTGCGGGGGGAGAGGCAGCGGGGGCGTCCCGCCGTTGGCTCCTAAGTTTTTCCTCACGTCGCCATTTCGCTCGCCGGTTCGAGAACCATACCTATTGGAAGAAAAAACCAAATAAGTTCATTATACTATGGAATTCTTTTGAATGCTAGTATATACCTTATTTTTTGTACATATGACATTTTTTAGAAGTGATAGGGTTGCCTTTGAACGCTAATAATTTTCGTGTAGGTCAATAGAAATTGGCTCTCAAGGGTGTCATGGCATATGACAGTACACGCCGGTAGGTGCTTGGCGACAGATGGAGTTTCCCATGATACGCAAAAATAAATTCATAAAAATATTTCGTTCAAAGTTCAAAGTTCTTCTATAGAAATCCAAGCAGAGACACAATATTGTGACATTGAACTGCGTGGAACGGAACGCGGGCCGGAAGTAGCCCTCACGTGCGCGTCAGTTCCGCCGCCGGGAGCCATGGCGACGACAATATGGCGCCGCTTTCCCGCGCTTTGTTTATGTCACCGGAATTCAGGCTGCGAATATTGTAACACCTAGCACTTCACTACGTTGGTACTGGAGGATATTTCATTTCGATTTAATTTTCAGCAGGAGCTTGTTTACAAAGTGGTTAGCTATTTAAAACTAAATATTACTAAGTATATTTCTGTAGTGTATTCCGCCTCATTCAAGACTAAACATATTATAAAATTTGCAAGAGATACCTACTTCCATTACCTAATAACAAAATGATCGCAAATCCACACTGTCATTGAATTATTCTGATACCTAGTAGCTGCTATTCGTATGTTTTCATTGCTACAGTTTTTAAGTCAACGAAGCTATGCAATTATTTAAATTCTTTAGAAGTATCGTTCACAAATTATCCTTTGAAAAAGCCGACCAAAGCGAATGACCAAAATAAAACAGCTACGTATTTATATATACTTAAACAACCTAAAGAAAAATAAGAAAATACGCAACTTATATAGGGAAACTCCGGATATGGTGGCGTGTTCAAAGAGGTTTCGCATAAGGCAATATGTCATAATATTATTGCTTCGGCCTCCGACAAATTCGCTAGAATGTTACCGACAATATTTTATCCCAACCCTCACAAAGAACTACGCAAAGGGTCGTAAAGTTCTGTTCATGTCGGAGGGAAAACGCGCAAAAATTGCTTTTCTTTATATCTGGCCGTAAAAACATACGTATTAATTTTGATATTGCATTTTATTTCACGTTTACAACTATAAAGAAGGTCACGTTAGATCGTTAATCTAGACTTAAAAATACTGCCAAAATACAATCAGACCATTCCTAATGTCACACGGTTTTTTTTCAGAAACTAATTTTTTTTTTCATTATTACATACATGAAGTACAAAGGCGACACAAGCTATACGCATTTTTATTCATATATCTCAAGTAAACTCCAAGATAAAATACTGTGACGTCGCACCCGTTTTCCCGCCATAGATATGTTTCGTGACAGCCATGACAGGCCTTTTCCCGCCTCTCAGCTATTTCCACTGGCCTTTTATAAATTGTTCGCCTACCCTCATAGTAACGACCAAATAGAGTTAGAGGGTTCACCAAATGGGATTTTCCCATAATTTTATTAAATAAACGAGTTGCGGTACCCTAATTGTTTTCTGTCTGCAATATTTTAATGAAAATACGCCGAGATATATTATTTTCGTGTTACGAAAAGGTTTTATTTTCAATGTAAAGTGCAGTTGTCAGTTGTTTTGGCTTGTAAACTTTGCTCATTAGCGACTATTTTGTGGATTGTGTATGAAAATACTAGTTATAAGTATTTCAATAATTATTGCGTTGTTTTGTGTAACATTAGGTAGGTTGGTTTATGAAGTTCTATGAAGAGCTTTTAGAATTCAAAATTATTTTATTTCATGAGTTAGGAACGAAGCAAATGTTTATGAGGATTATGTGTGCTTTAATTACATTATACTTATATACAGTTAACATTTTTTAAGCATTTCCTTTTATTGCTAACTTTACAATATTTTGGCAATGACTAACGAGTAACGCACAGGGCTTCATGGTTCGGATTCTGCCATGGTTATGGTGGTAGGGCATATTGTTAGCGCTCGCCTGGCTAGGTACCACCCTCAAATACATTACACAAACAAAATTCTCCTGCCCAGCACTTAACGATGTGTTTCGGCAGCTGTACCTACTAGAGAGTTGAAATGCATTATCTCTCAGTTTAACCTGTGCAGTTAATACCTTGTGAAGTTTACTTTCGACCACATCAACACTTACCACCAGGTGCGATTTTGGTCAAGGAATAATCTCTCTTCTTCAGAAAACTGAAAATACACAGGGTTGTTTTTATTTTTTTTCCAGATTGGCCAATAGGGCTTTCCCTATTTACCAGAAACGGATACGAGTATATACCTTTATCATTATATTGCACACAAAAACGTATATTAATCAAAAACATAAAAACACAAGGGAATTCCGGGCCCAAGAAATCTTTGAAAGCCATAGAGCAGGGAATTGTTACTTTATTGTAAGGAGTGTAGAGTTGCAATTTGGTTGTTCTAAGAGAAGTATTTGTAGGTGCCAATTTTTCAAAACACCTCCCTCGGAGCGGAAACGCGCCCCGCTTCCGGTAGGCTCGAGGATCGATACCACACCCCTTGCTGCAGTGACGATGACCATGATAAAATATTATGGACTATGTTTTATTTGTCATTTAGGAGTAGAAAATCTGTCGCCAAGCACCTAACGGTTCCGGCAGCAGTCCTTGAGAGTCAGTGAAATTACAGGCACATGAGACTTAACAACTATGTCTCAAAGTGACGGGCGCAGTGCAATACATGACTTGTGATAAAATGCATCTGTTACAGGCAGAGGTTAGTTCGCTTAACAGCCAGGGGGGCCTCGAGCTTGTTTCGTCACAAAAATTTAAAGAACAAAAATAAGGAACCTTCCCTGAAATAATATTATTTACGTGATTTTTTCAGACCTGCTTCGAACAAATTAAACTTCTTCGTCTGAGAGCTACAAACAATTATTATACATAGCAACAGGCCGGGGCTGGCGGAACTAAGATAGTTGCTTGAAGTTTATTTAACTTGTATAATTAATTAAATAATAACATTTACATATATATTTTACCGTCTGTATTCAATATTAATATTTATGGTGTAAGAAATTGAAAAATTAAAAAGACCTCCTAGTATAATTAAATTTTAATAAATTATATTAAAGGATAGAAATTTCGACTTAGTTCTATCAATGTACAATAATTCAAACGATTTTTGAAACTAAGCATCATCTGCAATACTATGAAAAATACTTTATTACTCTACAATAACGAAAAATATTTCAAGTCATGAAATAAAACCGGACGCAAGCGCAACTATACATTTTGGCGCAAAATAACAAGTCGCGTAATAATAATCTCGTACCTACTTGACCTAGGAAGCTATTATTTTGGACGACATATAACGTAATTAAATAAAAAATCAAAGGTATGGGTTAAGTCGTTATGAATAAAAAATAAATATTATCCTCGATTAGAAAAACAGTTTTAAAGAGGTGTACAGTCAAGAAATCTTGACTGTAGGTACAACTCAAGCACATTTCGAATGAAAAATTCTTTCCGGCCACAGTGTCTCAAGTGTTTTCAAGCGAGCCACAATGTCACAAAGAATCGGGCCAAATCATTTTGGGCCACAACGTTAACTATCCTAAAATCGCACCAGAACACGTAGGTAGAGTAACAAGTAACCTCAAAATTTCTAGATGTATCAATAACGATTAATGTCGTTGTTAGTAAAGTTACAGTCTTCTATGACCAATCCTGTACCACAATAAGTCGTGGATATTCAAAGTCTGTATTTCATTTATCATCATCTTTTTGGAATATATTAATTTTATTTTAGTAATATTAACAAATATCCTCATATTACAAGATCCATGGCCACACCATCTCATCGCAGCCTTGAACCCGAGGGCAACACGTGGTGAAGTCCCTCCGAACAAATTGTTCCCCTCCTTGAAAGCCTAACCACCCGAGTGAGTAACTGAAATGGAACTCTATGATCCAGTGATACAGCACAATGTAGCTCATTATGACTGGCTGAAGCTTCAGGACATAGAATAGGCAAGAGTTATGTAGGGATGTACCACTCAATTATAAATGTCGATATTTCGGATGTTGTTTGTTTTCAGCAAAAGGTTTTACAAAATCTGTTATTTTGCTTCTCTTTATATATTCTATTTCTATTCTATTTTATAATACTAACCTACCGTCAGCGTAATATTGCTCACAATTTTTTAATGCTTGATAGGTTAGCCTTTGACCACTATCTCACCTGATGTTAAGAGATGATGTGGTCGAAGTTGTTGTTCAGGCTAACTTAGAATTACTGGCTCTCAAGGACAGCTGCCGGAACACATCGGTAGGTGCTTGGCGACAGATTTTCTACTTGAGAGTGGTAGCTAGCCAGGCGTGCATTCGCAAAATGCCCTACCACCTATAACGACTGCCATCCAAAGACGACAACCGGGACCGACGGCTTTACGTGCCCTCCGAATCACGGAAGCGCTCGGTAGTAATGTCATTAGCGGTCACCCATCCAACTCATGACCGCGGCGGACGTGGCTTAACTTTGCTGATCTGTTAGGAACCGCTAAGCAAGCTTCGCTACGAGCGCTTCAAAATTATTTTTGTTTTCCTTAGCCTGGATTGTACCTTATCAAATATTATCACGATTTGTTCAACCACGTAGATATAAAGGGAAATATCATGATGAAATCAACAAATATAAATCGACTTTTAAATACCTACTTTTTTGGGACATCTTCAGTACCTACTTTTTCAACTGCTTACTACCCCAAGTAAGTCAGGTTACTAGTCAAACGGAGTACTAGATAGTAAACTACTTTTATCTTAAAAGACCACTGCTTTATGACACTTTTAAATGTTAATTCTTCAGTATTTTTACTCTTTACTTTGAAACAAAGTTCGAATGCAAGTATCCGAGCAGAATATTAACTACGGCCCGACGACACGAGGTTAATGTAGGAGCTTAGTCCTCTCTCGGGTACAATGTTGCCGCCATTTTCTTTTTTCTTGGCGCGAACAAGAAAACTCGGGCGAAGTTTTTTGCTCGTCATGTTGGTAACAAATTTTCGTTATCATAAGTTGATGTCTACAAATACAGTTAATTTACTTGTAATATTATTCCTAATTATTTTTAAGGGCATTTAAAGGGCCAAGACAACACAATGAACGAAAGTTAAGAAGGCTTTTTTTTATCTCTCGATAACAATAATCACAAAAATATTGGCACTAAGAGAAAGGATCCCTTTGCCTCGTATATTGTTTTTCCTAATTCACTTTGGCATAATGAGTTTGGCAGTATTGGTATTAATGTCATGGTAATACTTTTTTTTGTACGAGTTTTTTTTTGCATACGTACTGAATTTTATGCGAACTGATAGTTTAATAGTAGATTATGATACAAGTGAGCTAAGTTGCTCATTATACACGGGGCCGTGTGTTGCAGCCCGAGCAGTAGGCGAGGGCGTAAATCAGCCGAGTATATAATCAGCAAGTTGCTTACGAGTTTCATACGCACTTTTTCAACACTCTTGCGAGGAAAAAAATATATATTGCACAAATGCGATACAAACAACATACGAAAGTTACGGAAAATAGCAAGCAAGTTTTAATTTTTTGCGCGCGGCAAATGTATGATGGTTGATTACATATAAACCTCTTTGATGTTACAAATCTGTATTACCCGGTTAAATTGAAAATGCTCTGTTTACTCGCATATAATTTGCAGTTAGGTACTAACATAACTTTGTAGGGATAATTCAATAACGCACTAGTGTATAATATTATTATGCACGAGGGTGTAATAGTTCGATTTATGGCCCTAAGAACGATATAATAAAGCTCACATTACGAGCAAGGGTGTCGAAAAAAATTATAGAAGCACTGCTTTTAAAAAGTGTTTAATTCGATGAATCTCATCGCTATCGAATAAATAATTATTTTGAATCTGTAGGCAGTTTGAACAGGATGATCGTATTATAATTTACAAATAGTAAAAATTTTTATTAAGGAGTAAGTTAATAATTAAAATAAAACTTATCCTTGTCTAAACTACTCCGTAGGCATGTTTTAAAAATCATAATACATTAATTTATCACAACATATAATACATTTATTTATAACTATTAAAGCGCTCGTAGCGAAGTTTGCTAAGGTTTTCGTAACCGATCAGCAAAGTTAAGCAACGTCCACCGCGGTCATGAGTTGGATGGGTGACCGCTAGTGACATTACTACTGAGCGCTTCCGAGCTTCGGAGGGCACGTTATACCATCGGTTCCGGTTGTCATCTTCGAATGACAGTCGTTATAGCATGGTGGTAGGGCATTTTGCGAATGCCCGCCTGGCTAGCTACCACCCTCAAGTAGAAAATCTGTCGCCAAGCACTTAACGGTATATTCTGGTGGCTGTCCTTGGGAGCCAGTAATTCTAGGTTAGCCTGAACAACATTTGGCCACATCATCAGTTACCATCAGGTGAGATAGTGGCCAAAGGCTAACCTATGAAGCATAATAAAATGTAATATTTAAAGTACATCGGTAAACTGGGACTCATATGTATTTGTGTAATTCCTTTTTATTTTTTATTACCTATAGTATTGCGAAGAACACACACCAGGCCCACCTTTAACTATGTAATTTGTTACTAACTTAATCTGATTGAAATCATAGAGAAATGGCCGTTTCGCGATTAAGTATGCACACTTTTTAACTAACTTAACGTATTATAATCCGATGAACATTAATAAAAACAGCTTTAGTTATAGTGCGCGCGGAACTAGTTGGCCGCGCCTTAGGTGGCGACAGGGGCGGCGAGGGGGCGGGTTGCCTACTGCTCGCAACGCACACACGCACATTAGACAGTGATGACCAAAGCAAGCGCCCCCGCCTCTCCACCGCTCACACACCTAAGGCGCGGCCAACTAGTTCCGCGCGCATGAACATTGTGAATAAATCGCGTAACCATATATTTTCTATACATTTTTTCAGATGTTGTCAGCAACGAATTATATAATTGGCCCACTGATGTTAAGCGATAACCTTAGTTTTAAGCAGTTAAGACATGTGCATTATATATATTCCATTATTATAGTTCCATATCCCATAAAAGATCATAAATCTTCTTTATAAGTTTTGCAGCACAGGGGCTCAAAGATGACGGGCGAACTCACCAAATTGAATTATCTTAATGTACAGCAAATTTAAAATGTTTTAAAACTTAAAAGGCTGCAGTGTAAATTACATTAAATTGTTAGAGTGGATCGCAATATTAAAAGATTTTTTTATTGTAATGATAATGGATGACTTTTTTCGTTAGATTGAGTGGCGAACAACCTAATGACGTAATGGAAGCCTATGGCGTCGCTCGTGTGGTTTTTCATCTTCTTTCTTGCCCTAGGGCACATCTTAGTACATTAGATATCTCCTATCCTATATATGTCAATATAGTAAGACGTATATACGCACACAGCCACACTCATACACATTGAGGCCCGATTTCAATCATTGATAATAATTATTTATAATAATAAATGTCTACACAATAAAAATAGAACGAACGCATGTTGGTGATTTAAAACAGATTTCATTTGTTTTAAAATTCGGTTAACCTTTTTTTAGACTGATATTTTTTATTTATTGATTAAAAAAAAGGCTAAAAATTTAAAAAATGAAGGAAGGAAGGCTTTTTATTAACTTCATACAACAGGGAATTAAACCATTTAATTGTCAAGTAATAACAGTCACGTTAAGTGAAAAAAAAACATGGTGCGGGCCAGTCATCTACGTCTAAAGTGGTGTTAACTTTTCTGGAAGCTTCCATAAAGACGAGGGAACATAACGAAAAGTCGCGTATTTATAATTTTGAAATTCTGTAATCGCGTATTTTAACTTTGTGTCATTTGCCTATACTTGTGACGCTTAGTACTAAACGGTTAAATTACCTCCACAATATTGGGTACACATAATCATACGAAATAACAAAAAATATTTAAATATATTATTACAAAATCAACCACAATACCATGCTTTACTGTACTGTATCAGTCGGATTGTCCACTGCTGAACACAGCCTCCTCCATTTAGGGGGGGTTTGCATAATCCCCACGCTTGGCAGGCGTCTTCGGGATCGCAGTTTAAGATATAAGTTCCTCAGGAGGCGCTGCTGTCCACCTTGCGATATTTTAACATTAGTCGCATTTTACGAAGCATTCTCATTTAGAAATGGGGGATGACATTCAAACCCGGCATCACACGACAGACTATATTAAACTACTTCCCGTAAAATAAAATGGAATCATAACCTGAAAAGTAAAACTTCAAACAGACAATGAAATATATGCCAAAAAATTAAACAATGCCAAATTAACATAGTGCTGTGTTACCAGAGCGTAAACATTTACATAATCTATATAATGAGTAGCCCTATCTATACATATATATTATTTGCACACGGTTGCTGCTCCATAATAATAATAAAGCCCTTGTTTTTTTAACATGTTTGCTAAAGACGCATTTCCATGCGGCCCGCGCCTACGCAAACACACAGTGTAAACACGCGTATATGGACGCATCCGCGCGAGGTTTTAATAAAGGACCATGTTCTAGCAGATTTATTTAAAATTGAATTAATTTACTGGCATTGATTGAACGCGCTTGAACGTGGATGTAGTAGCTTTATATTTTTTTAATTAAACATTTTTAACCCTTTATTTTAAGAGTGATCATGACAATATCATTGATTAGGCATATAGTTTGAGTTATTTTATGATACGATATGTCACGAGAGCGCCAGCACGTTATTTCAAAATCGTGTTAAGACGCGGAAATGTCCTGAAATTCCATCTCTATCAGACAGCGTGGGAGCGAAAGAGAGGCAGCGATGCTGAATCGCGTGAAAACCGAAAGAAAGCTTATTAACACAAAACTAGTAAATTAATTGTCTCTGACGATATGGTACACATAAATATGATATTTTGGTACATATATATATGATATAGATATTTTTGTTACAAGCGTAATTTCATTCAAATTTGCAATAATCTATCGAGAAAATTTTAAAGAAACGTGTTTCCGAATTAACTTGGCCTTGTGCCTTTATTAAATTGCACGCAAACTAACATTATAAAACGGTCCCAATACAAAGATAAGTATTTTCTGATACATTTTCAATATTTTATAATATTTTTAACTATTATTATTTTATTTTATTTAGGGCCTGTTTCAGAATGTACGAGTAAGTTCCGGTTATAGTACTACCCAGAACATATTTAATAAATAAAACACTATCTTTGCGTTTCACAGTCATCGATTTAGCCTATCCATCGGTGAAAGCTTGAAACGCGCTGCATGTTAAATGTATTTTTTATCATTCAGTTATTTATGTTCTTGGTAGTATAACCGGAACTTAGTCGAACATTCTGAAACAGGCCCTTACTATTAAGCTTTATATCAGATGCGTTATGGTATAATCGTAAGTACACCAGTGAAGTTTGGGTAAATTCGTCAAGTACCAGTTTTGTTTAAATCGTGTCAATAAGTTAGTGTCGTGCTCTAGTCATAATTTAGTAAGGTTTTGGATATTAAAACTTCACATGGAGATCGTGCTGGAATATAATCTATAATATTCCAGAACTTGTTCTAACACGAAAATACTTCATGCTATTTTACTATTTGTATATATACTATACTCATGCCCCTTTAATAATTCGTTATTATTATACATTAACACACAAACAAACATATTTTTATGAAATCCACAAAAATAAACATGTCACATTCTGAAAGTTCTAAAGTACTGAATATATTTTTATTCAACTGCAATAAAATGGTAATAAATTATAAAAAAAATGTTTCATATCTGTATTTGTAACTGAGATGGAATTGTTGTATCAGTCGGATTGTGGGCTAATGAACACAGCGTCTGGAGGATTTCTATAATCCCCACGCTTGACAGGCGTCTTGTGAATCGTATTATAAGATAGCAGTTCCTCAGAAGGCGCTGCCGCAACCACTTGCCGATATTGTTCTTGGCCGCCTCTTAGCTCTTATCCAGGGCACGTGTTGTATTAATAGAAATCTCACAATATATAGAGTCTCATTATTTTTTATATCGTTTCGTTGAAAATGGGAATAATTATATCTACAAAAATTTCGTAGATTGAGTTAAGCTACGAACCGTAGCACATATTTCAAAGTAACACACTTCATTAGTTAGATACTAGCGTAAGTACGTACAAACGTACATACAACGTACGGAATTTATCAGCTATAAATACATACATTTAGTAGCATTTCTATACCGCCCTAGTTTGTTTCGTGTGTTTGTTTGTATAAATGCAATTGTTCCATCAACAAAAATGACGCGATTACAGGCATAGTGAAAGCTAAAATCAACCGTAAAATATAACAGAGATCATTCTCTTCTTTATCATGTTATTGATTTGGCTATACGTATTTAACGAATTTTGGTCAAAGAGTTGCCAGAGTGACCACATTGTCGGTAGGCTTGTTGAGTTGAATGACAAATATGTTTTTTTTAATGATTGTTCAATCGCACGACCTTGATGTTTTCTCTCACACATATTAAAGAACATGCGCCTGAAAATCTATTCTGGCTTGATCATGTTCTCGAAGAGTTAATACCCTAAAGAACATGAAGACGCGAAAACCGTTCTATTTGGGCTACGTGACGGGCTACGAAAACCGTTCTATTTGGGCTACGTGACGGGTTACGAAAACCGTTCTATTTGGGCTACGTGACGGGCTACGAAAACCGTTCTATTTGCGCTACGTGACGGGCTACAAAAACCGTTCTATTTGCGCTACGTGACGGGCTACGAAAACCGTTCCATCTCAGCAAAACGTGGCAATTCAACGGTCAACATGTTTTGGTGGAATTATGACTGGTTTTTTTTTAATATCTTCATATATTTCTGCAAAATAACTCATATCATTATCTTTTTGAAATACAGTTTTAGTTTAGGCCCAGAGAAAATCGTCCTCATAGTGATTTCATGAGTTTCGTTAGTTTTATATTTTTTTATATTATCAAAGCGGTTATTTGTTAATTATCGTTACGGCCTTACCGCATTTGAAACTGGATTTTATTTTACCTGGATACGTGCCTCAGGCAATCCGATCTTTTCGGCCAGTCGTTCCCGCGCAAACACGTCGGGGTAGTGCGTCCGCTCGAATTCTGGTGACAAAATATATAATTATTGTACAAGTTGTTTGTTTTACTACCTCCTTTGAACCATTGATAGCGGTAACAGCTATGTTCTGCCACCGCTGGTCCACGGCATCTCCACCGCCACCGAAGGGCATTTCGTGACGGCTCGCGTGGCTAGCTACAACTCTCAAGTAGAAAATCTGTTGCCAAGCACCTTACAACAGAAGTTCCGGCAGCAATCCTTGAGAGCCAGTAAGTTATTATTAATCATTATTAGTTATTAAGTCTCATTTGCTACTGAGACTACAGGAATATATATGTCAGAGTCTGAAAGCTTAGATATTCATGGGGTAAACATTCAACATCATCATCAACAGCTACAACGTCCACCAAAATCATATTAGAGGGGGCTTTCCATAATATTCACGCTTAGCAGGCGTCTTGGGTATCGCAGATGGCAGTTCTTCAGAGGGCACTGGCCCACCTTCTAGTATTTTTCCCTACGTCGTCTCCTCGCATGAATACTATAGAAAGATAATTATGGAGGTGCGACCCTAGCCTACCTACTAAATCTACTAGGTAACTAAATATACCCTTTCAAAAGACGTCACACACAAAATGCTTTTATTAAGCTCTACCAATTTTCCTTAATCCCACCGATACACTTTCAATAAATCAATACTTAACCTACGATCAACTAATATTTCATCGAAGTCAACACAAGTGGTCCAACAAACACAATCGAAGATTAGCACCGAGGTATAATTGGCCCCAGTGCCACGATCAGAGAGCTGGACAAATATTGGGGGACAATATTTATTTGTTTACTAATAACTGGCTGTTTATTTACTTATAACTTGATAGCAAATAGGGGACAAGAAATGGGCTTATGAAGACACTTGGGACCACTTATGGGGCGATTGATGTAGGACTGTGTTTGATTGGAGTTCAGGATCGCTTGTGGTTCTAAATAAGGCATATAAATATTGTGTATATGACTTTAAAAAAACGGTAAAGTTCAAGGTAAAGACGAAACTCTTAGCGTTAGAACGGTCGTACTACTGGACTGAGCAGCCATTGGAGGTGAGTGAAGAAACCCACCTTTCTCTAGGCTATCGATCTGGTCATTGGTGAAGGAGGTCCGGTTTCGCTGCAGCTTTCTCTTCAGTCGTAACCGCATCTGCGAGTCCTCGTCTCCTGATGATGCGTGCTCGCTGTTCCCGTCTGAACCCGCTTCGGACTGGAGGGTATCTGCTGTGAGAATGAATACAAACTAATTTAATTCCTGTGCTACTTCGTTGGTGTCAGAGTAAAAGCGCCGCATCTGAGGTTTTTATCTCCGGATAGGACTAGCTCTTGGGTTTTTTTGACAAAAAAATATTTATGGACAAGGTCTGAAGCGTAACAGTGTTTAAAAAACGGAACAGTCTCAAATTCTCTATCAAATTAAATCATATTTATTGCATTATTCCAGGTTCCAATATAGGTATTATCATAAATAAGTGTCTCTATATCATATCTCTAATAATAAAGTCTCCAGATCTCGTCTTTATCATGGTGCAATAGTTACTCGACATTACTAGAACAAGAATAAACTGTTAAAATTTTAAAATTATGGCCATCATTATATCATTATGGACATAACCATTCAGAGAAGAGAGTATGCATTGATCATTAAAGTTTAGCATTCATCATAAAAAAGTATTGATTGATCAATAAAATTTTGCATTCAACATAAGAAAGTATAAATTTTGTATTTTACTAATGAAATTATTGAGTGACCATAACATTTTCCTTTTATTTCAACAATGGCAACAAAGTCTCAAAACGATACAGTTAAGTCAGCGTCATTACACGTCAAAAATTCTACAGCAAGGGGATGTACAACTACAAATGGTTCAAGCACTCCATCATAAACTCTAAACACATTGTTCGACAAACGCACTCGACGTCGACGATCAAGCAAATGCGTCAGCAGTATTGCACAAAGTCCACCCTAGCATTACTGACAAAAATTATCCATTTCCCATTCAAAAGACCTCTCTTATCTAACACATTTAAACGACAGACAGTTCAAATTATATTGGATGTTGCGTAACCAAAATTAAGGACGCTAGACCTCTGAATTAGAACTAAACGTGAGCCGGGAAAGTTCAAGATGCGTGGTTCTGCAAACCCTCTAAGGGTTGAGCTAAACGTTGCTCGTAATGTTGTCGACATGCCTCCAGCTAATTGATTAATTTGCTTTATGGTCGGCACTCGAGTCGGGGTTCGATTCCAGGACGGTAATGACGGTACGGATAGCTGGACATGAAAAGGAGGACTGTTAGCCAATCTGTCGCAGTTTTTCTGATGTATTTTACTAAGGGCTTGAATTAATTACGTAATGGAACCTGGGAATTTTGTATGTTTCTATCGAAGTCATCGCCCTGTCTGATGTAAGTGATCGCGCCCACGCGTTTGTTGTAGGTGTGGGCGAGGTAATTTTAGGCTAGTGTCGAATTGACTTTAATTTAGTTCTGTTCATTAGGTTGGTATCTGCTACCAAGGTAACCAAGGTGACCTTGTATTAGACAAGTTGCATAGGTGTACAATGAAAAAATGGCTAAGGGGCACTCCTATTCACTTCACAGGTTTAATTCTACTAGTTCTAGAATGCGCGCGAAAATCAAACTCAGTGTCTGTTATTTATACGTAAAAGAATGTGTTAAAGATTATTACTTATTGTAAAAATATTTCTAATAGAAATGAAAAATATTTCGGTTTAAACCTTTTTTTCTCTTTAGTTCATATTAAATTTAACATTATTTTTATAGAAAGAATACAAATCAGCACATCCTTTTAGGCCATCTGCACACTAGTTATATACTGGTGGAATGTATTGAATCTAAACATATTTATATTAGTGTAACATATTCTGAAAATGAATTAATTTCACTGTTTAATTTATTAATCATGAGTTGCTTGATTACACCTGTTATATATCAATTTTAATTTATTTGTCGATATATTATTTCGTTTGATATATTTATGTTTAACGGATTTAGCGTGATGTGTGGACATTACCCTCGGAATTAATATAGTAAAATTCAGTTTAGTTCATTACACTTATAGTATAAATTTATTATACTTATAGTAAAAAAATGTGTGAATGAGTGAAGTTGTGCGGATATGAGTGTGTATGATTTTTTAATCCTTCACGCTGAATCGGATTTGGATAAAATTCGGAATATATAGACAGCTAACGTTCTGGATTAGCATATAGGATACTGTTGACCATCATTATCATCATTTTTCATAATTGTCTACGCGGGTGAAACCTCGGGGCGCAGTTAGAATTTATGCATTCGTACGAATTCTTTTTATAGTTTCTTGTCATTCTCGACTCACAAAATTCCAATCTAAAAGACAAGAGATCCCCACTGTTACTAGTGTCTTCTATAAATTGTACCTAAATACGAGTACAACCAATACACATTCAAACTCCAAAAATTAAGCGGGGTATTGACAGAGCGGATGATTGATGCACGACACGACTCGACGTGGACTTTCCAATCGGTTGACAATTTTGATTGATCGCTGCACAGTGTGCCGCAGTCCTTAGACACGCGTAATGAGATCGGCCGTTAAAACGGTTCTGGTATGGTGTATTGGGTTTCAGATGTGAAGAATTTGAGTCAGTAACCAAATCATTTCTATGGATAGGATGAGCTATAAATTAAGGAATAGAAGGCTTAGGTTAAAATAACGCAGGCTATAAGGTATAAATAGTACATCTTTCTTTAAAATTAAGCTTGGCAAATTAGATTGTTCATCGCCATAGTGTTGATTCTATTTTTTCAACATCCTTACTCGTAAATTGAGCTTAGTTATATTGTTCTTAGGGCCATAAACCAAACTATAACACTAACGAACTAATATTATACACTAGTGCATAATAGAATTACCCCTACATAATTAAGTAAGTACCTAACTGCAAATTATATGCGAGTAAACAGGGTATTTTAATTTTAACCGGGTAATACAGATTTGTAACATCAAAGAGGTTTATATGTAATCAACCATCACACACCAGCCGGGTGCAAAAAAAAACCTTCGCGCTATTTTCCATAAGTTTTTTCCTCGCAAGGGTGATGAAAAAGTGCGTATGAAACTCGTGCGCGTTGTTTATTACAATAAAATACAACTAAAACCCGTCTCGATTGTAATAAACAACTTTGCGCACTTGTTGCGTAATGTACTATTGGTACCTTTCCACTCACCAAGGCACGCCAATCCATAGTAAAAAAAATTATGCGACATTTGTATCATAGTCGGTAATTATATGAAGCATTAAGAAGTGTTCACGTGAACGGCTTAGGCTCCCTTCAATTGCCGAATATCGAAGTGTCAACGACACTCAAGTGCCTTAAGCTGCCTAAATTGTCTTATTTATATCCAATTAGGGTTTCCTTACTAAGACTCCTTATATAAGCATTGTACCTACTTATCACCGTTTTTTTGACCGACTTCAAAAAAAAAGGAGGAGGTGTTCAATTAGACTGTATTTTTTATGTTTGTTACCTCTGAACTTTTGACTGGGTGAACCAAATTGTTCTTTAATTTTTTTGAAAGGTTCCATTAACATTTTATCAAAATCGGCCCCGCTGTTTTTGAGTTACACTCCAATAACTGAAAAGTCTTTTTCTATCTTGATGGTGAATGACAGTCGATCCCGTAAATAGCAAGGGTCACTAAAAATTTAAAATAAAATTTTACTTAAAAATGGACTTGACTTCAACACTTGAAAGTGTGATCATGGTACCGACTTCAACGAATTATTTCACACTTTTGTGTGTTGATGTCGGTTCCAATTTTGGGTAAAAAAATATTGTTTAAACGTTTAACATCTGTCTGCTCGATTATTTTTTTAGAAGGTATCTGTATCATAAGTGGGAATGATTTTGGCCTCCAATACTTACACATAGCTACTTATGCTTGTGCTTAGCACACGATAGTGCTTGTTATCATATTTACAAATATATGAGTATGTTTTATTTAGCAGTACCTAATGTTATAGTCAAATTTATACTACTGTCAACTGTGACGTCTTTAAAAGAACTGTAGGCCCTTAACAACACAATTAAAGTACGACAATAAAAACTAACCACTTATGTAATTTTTTTGATGGTGCTATACAAGTTAAACATAGTATTGAAATTGGTAATGAATACATTCAGGCGTTACCTACTAATTTTAAGATAACAATAAATTAATAATTTAGTTAAACACTCAATATAAAAATATATCTAGTGACTATTCCGCCTAATTTTCCTGTTAAGCTCACAAGTCAGAAACGCCACGCATCAAACCGTAAGAATTTACGACGCGTTTCAATTCTACACGAAGCATCCTCAGGAGGTCGTGCGCTTGAAGGTGCTTGACGACATATTTGACCAGATTGGAAACCTCTAGAAAAGGGCCAAGTGGAAATGTATGGTGTTTGTAAGCCATTCCGGGAAAATATGTATATCAACTTTTAAAGCTGAGTCTAAGGGCAGGTACAAATTATAAAATCCTATTTTCCTTTAAACTGAAAATTAATCAAGAACCTTTGTTAGTCTAAAACTTTCCATTCCACTGGCTAGCAATTTTTCATTATTTGCCATTGGCATTCTATCATTATTCCTTATCCCGTCGAACATAAAGGAATTCATTATAAAAAAGCAATTCGATCGACCGCGGCACTTAGCATCTCCACCAATAGCGACCGAAGGAATGATTGAAGGAAAAAACTTCCGAGGGGCTGAAACACGAAAAATACATAAGAGAAAATAATAGTAGTAGGAAAATAAAAGGAACGGAATAAAAGTGGGGGAAAAATTGGAGAAAATAAGCACAAAGGGGACAAGAAAGTCGTGAGTTGGGGAGATAGAGCGGAATTGCGAGTTATCGGGGCGCACGGTGAGGTGGGGGCGCACTGCCAGCGCGCGATTATATGAGATCGATACTGTCACTCAACGGGCGGGCGTGAATTACAAGCGGTAGCGGGATCAACAGATTCAAATCAAGTATATTCTGAGAATTTACACGAAATAAAAATATATATTTGTTATCTCTATGTATGTATAGCATTTTCCTATTATTGACGTGGCAATGGTAAGAGACGACGAATAATTTAAGGGTTTTTTAGTTGCCAATGCCTGTACAAATTTTACCGAATCCGGGTGGAAAAAAATGATCTCCTGTTTTACAGCATAATATAACAGCTTACAATGTTATGTTTATTTTGACATAAATATTCTTATTATAAGAACAATTGTACAAGTTAGCAGAGGTCTATTATTATTCTTCTATCTATCTACTATAATTATTGTGTATTGATGTGGAATCATGTCTTACTCGTTCAGTATAAGATGATAGGTAGGTAAGGAAAATAAAATATATGGTGGAGAAATTGTTACGGCACAGTATAAAGGTAACTTAACAACATACCATATAAATCTAAGACAATGATGCAATTACAATAATAATAAAGTAATTCACTATTATTACTTTTGTTCGGTGTACCGAGAGAGAGTTCAGTATACGATAAAAACTTACGCTGCTTCTGATTTTAAAGATGGTAAACAAGCTAAGCCTACAATTAGAACTAGCTCTCAAGGAGAGCTCTCAGTTACCGAGAGTAAACGAAGATATACTAAAAAAAACGATATTCTGACATGTTCGTACACAAGTAATATATTTTTAAGCTACAGATGTATTACGTAATGCAATTAAATTGTGTATAAAAGAACCTCCAATCAATCAATTAATAAAAATGTGTAAATCGCGTATCGCTTCTATTTAGACTGGAGCATACAAAGCCAAGAACACGACCGCTGCGGCCGGACAAGGCGCGATCCGGCTAATTCGACACGCCTCTCTAAACGTCGCAGATATCTATCCGCTTGCTTTTTGGAGAGAAAAGAAAACTGTTGTTTTATTTGCGTTGACTGGAACGTTTAGGAATAGGCCTTACTCTAAATAGGGAGGTATGCAATATTTCTGCTTAGGTGCAGTTGTAGTTGGATGATCTGTGTGATGAATCGCTTCTGTAAGTAATCACGTAAATGAATGTAGTGCACGCAATAGAGCTACGAATGACGCGATGTGACGTCACGGGTGTGGGAACTGGGATGGTATGGATTGTTCCATTTAAAGAACTGAAAGAATACTTTCCTCACCCTAGGTAAAGAAAGTGATGTATACAATTTAAGAATAAGTTACCCATAAACAGGTCCTAAAAGACAATGATAGCTCGTAGGTCAGAGTCATATACATCGTAAAATTAATGTCATCTCGCCTGTCATATTTCTGAAAGGGCAAGCAGTGGTGCATAAGTCACCATTCTTAAATAATCTTTTACAGTTCCATGTAATAAAGAGTTAGTCTATTGCCACCGCTCGGCCGCAGTACTAAGGTACTGTCCAATGTAAGCTTTGGACTGCTTCTGAGAATTCGCAATAAATAATTACGGAGCAATGATTTTTAAGATTCCATAAAATATTTTCACCCCACTAAACGAAACTAAATCATTACACAGCTACTTACCCGCCCGAATAACGACCCAACCAATGAAGCAAGACCTCACAGTCAAAGATTACTAAACTTTACGATCATCCTGGGACAAACTAACTGTTATCAAATTTGTGATGGGAGCTACGCGGGACTTACTTGCCAAGGGTCACAATAAATTTGTCGTAATCAACCGTTCACTTAATGTCCCATACTGGGCAATCTAAATTACTTAGTGCTCGAGACCCTGGGGTAGATAACGTAAAGTTTTTATTATTGTGACTGGGAGGGCAGCAATTCTACCAATTGTCTACTAATGGGCCATCCCGAGAGATGAAGGAGATTGCTGGGGCGGACTGTACTTATTTGTTGATATGTATTAACATAATTAGTTTCTTGGTGAAAACAATCTTTTATGTCTAGTATTTTGTATTAGTAGTTCTATTTGAGATACTTATAAAATTTTCTGATTTTCTTTAAATGTAATGTTGTCTTAGGTTTTCGCGATTATTACACATAGTAATTAAACAACTTTAAACGGTTGAAATCGCGTATATTTATCATTATTTTTGTCCCGACGTTTCAAAAACTTTGCAGTGATCGTGGTGACGGGGTGACTGATTATCTTTAAATCTTTTAATCTTTGCTGCAAGATCCTTGCAGTCTGGATACATCTGTCGAATCTGACCTCTGCACATATTTAAATAATAATTTAGTTAATACATTTTTCTTTAGTTTTCATCATAATTTCCAAATATTCATTGCTAAATATATAGGGATTCGTAAGACCTATTCATTCATTTGTAACGAGAGTGTACCTGAATCAATAGGTATAAAAAAACAATTAAAAAATAATTGCGTTGAAATGTATAGACACGTGCATCGTTTATCGTCAAGTATGCTTCATTTCGAAGTCGATCACAATCGAATTGAAAGTACTTACGGGCGGTTTAAAAGTAGTGTTGTTTCGAATCGACTAAAGTGCTCGCTTGTAATCGATAGTTTAGTCGAGAGTCGAAGTCAAGAGTTTCGTTTGTATTGTTTTATTGGTTGTAGTGACACCTGGTTAGGGAGAATATTAAATTCAAAACTGCTATGAATCACAAAATTATTTTACTATAGTGTTAATTTGTACAATATACGTTTGGATAGTAAAATCATGTTTCTGCATCAAAATTAAACAGTGGTTAGTATTTATGAATTTTGGAATGGTTTAAATTCTTTTCATACACTTTTAAACAATATTTACTACTTCCGTACTTATAGAAAACATTATTTTATCCGAATATGTGATCAGTTGTAATCGATATATTTCGATAAACTTTTAGTCGAGAAGAGCGGAGTTGGCGCGGCAGTGTAAATAATTCATTTTATTGTTGCTAAACTTCCATTGGTTGTTGTAGGTTACAATTAAAATTTTAATAACATATTTTATTAATTATAAACCCAGTTTTGTAGCTTAACCCATATTTTTCTGTTATTAGGTACGAAGATACTTCTTTATAAAACTAAATGAAATAGAAGGTAGACTTAATTGAGATATACAGACGAGACTGATTTTGATAAAACTGTTAAAGCTAATGTACACAAATGTATATCTCAAAAATATTATCACTGAAATTTCTAGCATTTATATGAATTTGCATAATGATTCACATAAGTATATTTATCCCAACATGAATGATGAAGTCACCCCGTGACCACGATCACTGCAAAGTGTTTTAAACGTCGGGACAAAAATAATGATAAATATACGCGATTTAAACCGTTTAAAGTTGTTTAATTACTATGTGTAATAATCGTGAAAACCTAAGACAACATTATGAATGATGAACCCATAGGTATACTGGTCAGGCATGGAAGCTGCAGGCACTACCTCACCGTTATTGCAAACGTCCATTACTTCCAGTGAATATTTTGTTACATATGCGGTAATTTATTTACATATTAAGTTTCAATCTAAAGCTATTCCTATTTCAAATATATATTTTTTTATTTTTTGTAACAATATTGAATAGTTGACTGCAATAGGCTCAGTCTACACGAACGATTTGTGTGTCCACAACGATGCATCACTGCCCTAGGAAGACATACAAACTTGCATATTATATTTAATATTTTCCGGAAAATGACTCTCTATTTCCACGTCCATTCACACAAGCTTACACACTCACAAATAATTAACATACATATGTTTTTCTATTAGTCTTCTTTGTAAGTCTTCTAGTAATAACCTTTTCTAAGAAACTTGCTAGATTAACTATATAAGGCAATTTTTTACCTAATTTGCTGTTTAGATGAAATCGCCCCCGAGCTCCAAGACACAGGCCTCGTGCTTTGGGGTTCATTGTAAATCTATTTTTACTCTGTAATCCGCTTCAAACAATGTTAACTTTCTCTGCATAATTTTGGTAAGACTTATTATATAAAGATATCTTATATCATGTTTACCTTTCATTCGTCTATGTTTTAGCAGGTTTCCACCAATTCCTAAATGGTATATTAAACCAAGTTTTTTGTATCCATATTATCATTACCACGCGACATAAAGTCAATAATAGAGATCATGTCGATTGAAGTAAAATTATATATAGTGTACATAAACAATTTGCACAATTATTTGCACCGCGTTCCCGGCACGTAAATATTAGATAATTATGTTTGGTGAGGTTAGCTGTGGACTGTATGGACAATCAATATGCTATTATCGGTTATTCGACACATTTTGTACACACCCATTAATTTGTATAGATTGACATAGAGTTGTTAGTTGTCGATGAATTTCAAATCAAAAAGAGCCACTCAAATAAAATGAATAAAGCTCTATCTACATTATTGTTATACTGTATTACAAGCGGGAAGAAGGAAATTAAAACAAAGGCTGTTGTTAAAACAGTTGTTGTATAGTACATATATATTTTACTTTTCGTTTGTTTTTATTAGGGTTCCGTCACCAAAGGGTAAAAACGGGACCATAATACTGAGACTTCGCTATCCGTCCGTTCGTCTGTCACCAGGCTGTATCTCAAGAAAGGTGATAGCTAGACAGTTGAAATTTTAACAGATGATGTATTTCTATTGCCGCTATAACAACAAATACCAAAAATCAAATAAAATAAATATTTAAGGGGGGCTCCCATATGATCCCTTAAGCATATACAACAAACTTGATTTTTTACCGTTTCTTGCTCGATACTAATAACGGTGACAGGTAGACGCTTTAACTATTAACAGAATATTTCGTACGGTACCCTTCGTGCGCGAGTCCCACTTGCACTTGGCCGGTTTTAAGAAAAATGCCTGACGCGTGCTGAGAATTAGGACGACGTAAATCAGCCCATTGAAGGGCAGATAAGATTTTGCAACGAATTATGAATTTGTACACACGGGAATAAGCTGTATGACCTTTTTGAATTTTGCACAGATATAATTTCCCGTCATGAAAGCAAAATAATTAAATCCACATAACCACTGCACAATACGCACCTACACTTTGGCGTCAATCACACTGGCCAGTTAACTTTTTGTACGAAAAATATATCGGCCATTTTGTTATTTTTTTGCCCGTTTTTGTATGCTTCCGAAACATTGGGCGCGCCCATTCACCCATGAGTCGACACTGCGATATTAAAAAAATGCGTAGGCTAGCGGATGACATACAAATAAATTGGTTCTGATCAAAATGAATATGCAGATAGGCTTTTTTGACCGTCGATATCTATTGTAAGAGAAATTGAATGTTATTGGGATTGGATGTTGACAGTTACATAGACGTTATTGTGTCCAAATAGGTTATATATAATTACTTTATTCAATGAAAATTTAATGAAGTAATAAACATAATATTAGGTCCTTACATATGAAATTGGCGTTTTTCGTACTGGCCACTTTAATCACGAATTTCTCCTCTTTGGTAAGGAATTCCAAATTCAAATTTGTACAGCTATAGACTCATGTATTTGTGCTTCGATGATCGTCATTCATTTGTTTTTTTTCTTCTGTTTTTTTCTGTTTGCGTCACTCATTTTACAAAATGGAAAACCTTAAATATCGCATTATTTACGAGTACGAGTTCCGCCGTGGCACTAGTGCTGCGGAAACAACTCGAAGGGTGAATGATGTGTATGGCGGTCGTGTTGCAAAAGAAAACACAGTTCGTTTTTGGTTCCAACGTTTTCGTTCTGGAAATTTCGACCTGCAGAACAAGCCCCGTGGACGGCCTGAGACTCAAGTTGATAATGAAGAGTTGAAGGCTATTGTGGAAGCGGATCCATCGCAAACCACGTCCGAGTTAGCTGCAGGCTGCGATGTTAGTGATAAAACTGTTTTAATTCACTTGAAGCAAATTGGGAAGATTAAAAAGCTTGAAAGGTGGGTACCTCACGAATTGACTGAAACAAACCGGCAAACGCGCGTCGACTGCTGCGTTACATTACTAAACCGCCACAATAATGAAGGTATTTTAAACCGAATCATTACCTGTGATGAAAAATGGGTTCTTTACGATAATCGGAAGCGCTCAGCGCAATGGTTAGATCCTGGCCAGCCAGCCAAATCCTGCCCCAAGCGAAAATTAACCCCAAAAAAGTTACTTGTAAGCGTTTGGTGGACTAGTGCCGGTATTGTTCATTACAGTTTTTTCAAATCTGGCCAGACTATTACGGCTGATGTCTATTGTCAGGAATTGCAAACCATGATGGAAAAGCTAGCGGCTAAACAACCTAGGCTGGTCAATCGCTCCACGCCACTGCTGCTTCACGACAACGCTAGACCACACACTGCGCTACAGACGGCTACTAAATTAGAAGAGCTTCAATTGGAAAGTCTAAGACATCCTCCGTACTCCCCGGACCTTGCTCCAACAGATTACCATTTTTTTCCAAATTTGGTTAACTTCTTGCAAGGGAAAAAATTCAACTCCGATGGGGCAGTCCAAATCGCCTTCAAAGATTTTATTGATTCCCGTCCGACTGGTTTTTTTAGTAAAGGGATCAATGAACTACCTATGAGATGGCAAAAGTGCATAGAAAATAATGGTTCATACTTTGATTAATTAAATATATTATATTAAAAAATATTCGACTTTTTGTTCCTCCCATACAAAACGCCAATTTCATATGTAAGGACCTAATATATAAAATCAATTTTAAAAACAGAACATCATTATATGTACGTATCAATTGATTTTGTATTATTGTCCAATGACACGACACAATATTATATTAAAATTGTATTAGTTCGATTATATTGGTAATCTTAGTTCTTCTTAACCTGATGCGCCGCGCCGTTTACTGTCTGGTTTTTTTTTATGTTATAGTGACGGAACAAGCCCGAGGCCCACCTGATGTTAAGTGGAATAACCTCTGCCTATAACAGACGCATTTCGTCAACGACGAATTGCACTGTGCCCGTCACACTGAGACGTCCAGTTGTTAGGTCTCATCAGACATTGTAGAATACAAAGAAAATGCCAGAAAAATTTGCAACGAGAAAATGGTTACGTTTTAAATAAAATTGTGTTAAACATACCCTTTACACCTTTATACTCTTCAAACCTACTCCTCATCATAATTATTTAATAAGTAGGAACGCTTTTTTTTCATGCCTTATAGGTTAACCTTTGACCACTATCTCACCTGATGGTAAGTGATGATGTGGTCGAAGATATTGTTCAGGCTAACCTAGAAATACTGGCTCTCAAGGACAGCTGCCAGAACACACTGTGAGGTGCTTGGCGACAGATTTTCTACTTGAGGGTGGTCGCTAGCCAGGCGGGCATTCACAAAATGCTCTTAATAAAATGTCACTGAGAAACTGACAACGATATTAGTGGTGTGTGTTTATCTCGTATCTATTTAAGGGAACGGTAGCGTGCTTTTTTACAAAACTAAAATATTGGTCTTTCAGATGTGTTAATAGTTGTGTGACGGCTAACGTAAAAGAATATTTCAGTATAGGTCAACAGTAAATTGATACTCTTTTTGTAATTACTAAGTGGGCAGACGTAGTTTTAGTACAACATTTCGTCCTCATCCAGAACAGGGAAAATTACCCTTTTTTAACCTGCGAATTAGTTGGTTGGTTATCGGTAGGTTTTTGTCTTCGACACAGTGGAAGTAAAAGTTACTGCTTGCTACCAGTAGGTTTAAGCTCAATTGATACTTAAAAATACATAGTAAAAAAAAATCTGCGGGGATGCGGCTCTCGCCCTAGTTTTTTCGTTGTGTTTTTGAGTATTTCCTTAAAGAAATCCTAAAATAACAATGTTATAGAGGTATGTAAGGCTATTTTGGTTATGAAAATCGGTAATAAATGAAAATTAAGGTTTTTATGTGACAGTATGGTATGGTAGTCACGGTACGTGTTGCATAAGTGCCACATAAGGAAACTATTAGAAATATAGTACCTTTGTACCAGAGATAGATTTACGGCCACGAGAGTCAAAGATTACCACAGATTAACAATTACCACATGGCCTATCTGTTCGAGACAGTGAAAATCAAATGTGTCTGCAAAAGATAGACCACTCTTGTACACGTGCCTTCATTTGAGAATCTTCATTGATTTAACATCACATTAAATAGTTCTTTTAAGATAGGTTCCTATCACTTTCTGACAATAATAAAATTATAATGCTGCATTAAAATAAGAAAGAATGTAAAGAAAAGTACAAAATCCTTCTAATATTACGGGTAAAACTTTCATCTTACACAAAACTCGACAAAAATACCTTCGATCCCTCTCAACTTTCAGCATTTCAGAACTTCTTTGCGAAATGTTGAGAAACTTAGAGAATAAAGATGGCGACTGAAGACGCTCTACTTTTTCCGAAATATTCAGGTCACGCATGAGCAGTGAGGCTTGCAAACGTAGGTATATACCTATAAATAAAATACTACACGAAAAACATATCAACTGTAAGTTTTACGTAGGTAATCCTATACTTAATATTAACCGAGAAATTGAATACATTTGTATACATTATCATTACCCCGTGGGGTGCCGGGTTAGAATTGCACCTCCCCGTATCATCCCGTGGGTGTCGTAAGAGCCGACTAAGGGAATTATAGTGGAAGGTGGGCAGCAGCACCTTCTTAAGAATCACTATCTTAAACTGCGATCCCCAGGCCGCCTGCCAAGCGTGAGGATTATTGCAAATACCCCCTTAATAGGGGAGGCTGTGTTCAGCAGTGGACGATCCGGCTGATACAGTACAGTACAGTATACATTATCGCGTTCTCAAAAATTTCTTTAGCAATGTCTGTGAAACATATATGCCGTTAAAACTATTTGACTAATTGGTCTAACTAAATCTTATTCCTGTAAAAGCCACTTGACTTCATCACTTGGTCCAGCATGCTTTTATCATGTACATATTTCATGCAACACGAATTTCTTCCAGTATCCAATTACGTACACAATAAAATGGTAAAAACCAAATCTTGAAAGAATATAAGACGACATGCTTGTTTTATTGGTCCCCAAAACACATCTTGTATTTTTTTGTACTGGCGACAAATTATCTACTTGAGAGTGATAGCTAGCCAGATAGGAAGTCAAATGCTCTATTACGGATGGACAGAAGGGAATATTACTCCATTGAAAAGCGTTGTATATTTTCCAGTATAAGCTATTAGTGTATCTGTGGCATTGTTATACGAGACATTATAGTTTGTAATGAGTTTCATTCAACTGTTTAGGTAACCGATCAATACTTTAACTTTTTGTAAATGTTTGTGCTACGCCTCTGGTCTACAGCTTTACAAATTTTAGAAACTTGTGCTACGATGTTGGTCTAACTACAGCTTTGCCTGTTGTAACTTGATCTATTGTAAAGTACGTAGCACGAATATATCAATGTTCAAGTTCAGCTGTAGACCAAGTGGTCTACAGCTTAACTTTTTGTAAATATGTGTGCTACGTCACTTGTCTACAGATTCACTCGTTGTATAAATTCTTTTTCTGGTCTACAATTTTAATTGTTGTATATATTTGTGCTACGCTACTGATTTAGAGATTCAACTAAAAACTAACAACGTAAATCGAAAATGTAACTTTCGTGTCCCTTTTGATAAGGTTTTGCTGTTTATTTATTATATATTCATACACGTAATTAATTAAGATATTTACGTGACAAACGTAATTTAGAGTCAACTTTGCAATTTTATTATATCGAGAAAGTTTTAAGGAAACGTGTTTCGGACTTTTCATTGCCTTAGATACTGTGATCAAGATTATAATATAATTTTCTTACTGCTACAAACTAAATACATTTTGCTAAAAATCTGTTCAAGTAAGTATTTAGCATTTATCAGCGTCTTAAGTATTCGTGCTATGCCACTGTAGTTTCGTCGGATGGAGATTCAATAAGAGTTACTAAGTAAACTGAAAGCTAGTGTATAATTTTGTCAATGCCATGGTCGTGACTTTGTAAGTCAAACAACACGGTTAGATCTTGATAGAAGTGCCTTTAGTTACTAAATACAAACTAGCATATTACCTCAAATGTTTCATTCATTGATTACCTTACATGATACTCTAGGAACCTACGGGTAATGAAACAAATTTATCTAACGTTTCATTTCTTAAATGGTGATAGTAAGTTTTTGAAACCAATCATATATCAACCTACTAGAAAAAAAAAGTTAAAGAAACTAGCCAGTGCTTGCGACTTCATCTCCGGGAAATTAAAACAAATTGGTTTATCGTCGGACCTAAGAAGGGAGTAATTTATAGTTTCAAAAAGTAACTTACGCCTAAAGACTAAATTTTTCCATCCAATATGTTAATTTATTCGTGTAGAATTCTGATGATCTCTACATATATACTTTTAGCAAATCTGTGTTGAAAACCCTAGAAACAACCTTCAAATGCATTCGTACGTGTGACTTGGTTTTCTATACAAAATATCCTAAATACTTCCCCAGTTAAGTTCGCAAGCGGTGAAGTGTGAGTCTCCCAAAAAGACCCCAAGATCAAGTGAGAAGCGAAGTCAGAGATCAGCCACATTACACTCTTGACTCCACTTCTAAGCCAGCCGTAGTTCGTGGCTTGAGGGATGCATACTCAATGAGTTTCTTGCCGCTTCTTATATAGCCGTGGGTGTCGTAGAAACTGCTACCTAAGCAAGGGTGCGCTTTTTGGAGTAGGGTTCCTATTAGGAAAAATATTTAAGTGACTTTGATGTTAACAATTTTCACTTAAATTAAATTAATAAATGAAAAAAATATTAAGAGGCTTGAAATCCTTGAGACAAGGTACATTTTAATGGTCTTTGTTAGAGTCAAGTTTGAATTTGTACATTGATTTTATTTTATGTATAGAAATTTGTATCGATTTTATTCTAAACATCTTTACATACGTATTGAAAATTGCGCGTATATTTATTGTACTGTATCAGCCAGATTGTCCACTGCTGAACACAGCCTCTCCAATTATGGGGGTTTTGGAATCCTCACGCCTAGCAGGCGTGTAGGTGATCACAGTGTTAGATAGCATTTCCTCAGAACCTTCCGGTACCCCTATCTTTTACACTTTGTCGCTTCTTACGACAAACAAGGTAAGACAATGGGGGGATTGGGCAATACAACGTAAGTTGAACTATAGATGTAGAGAGGGGATAAATTATTGTTGGCATTGCGGTTAGAGCATACCCCAGCTAAAGTTGCGGATGGCGCGGGTTTGAATCCCGCAAATGACTATAATTTTCTCATTGTTTTTATTTTTAATATAATCCGCGGAGCATGCGTCATTTCAAATAAAAAATACAAATATAAAAATAGAAGATAACGTTAACTAAATGGTTGCGTAAAAAACCGCTCGTCTATCACCGAAAACCTTGCTTTTGGTCTGTATCAAAGGTTAGTGTTGGGTAAGCATCCTACTCTTTCACTTATTTATCTTCCCAAAAACAACTATCGTATGACCATAAATATACCTTGAATGTGGCAATTATTCGTAGGAGACGTTGTAACAACGCGCGAGAGCTTATCGAGTTTACTGTACAAAAAAGCTTAAAGGTACAAGTGAAATGTCCACCTGCCTGACACAGTTAGAACTGTGTCGCCATACACCTACACCTAAGTTTGTACAGACACCCCACGACACTGGGTAGATGTTCTTTCCTATTTCACTTTGACGCGGCGCGACTTGTTCCTTTGAAAACGTGATGGCACGATGGCGCTAGGGTTGGTGCTTTTGCGAAATGTTCGCTGGTAGATTAGCGTAGTTACCTTGCATGAATTATTACAAAACCTTTAGCAATAGGATTTCTGTTTTAAATTTTTTGAGGTTATGTCTTTTGTTGCATATTACGAATAAAAGATGAAGGATTGAGATTTTATTATGAGATTCTGTTGTATCTATCCATAAGAGCGATGACAGAAGCACAAAGATTTCTCAAAGAACATGCCTTTGAGGAAATATGCGTGCCCGCGAATAACGACTTTATGTTCAAAGTGTTTATTATCATATCCATTTTGGTTTATGAAGGCGTTAAGTTACTAAAGAGTTCGTTGTGCACTTATTTTACAGTAACGCTCTGCTACCTTCGACGATATTATCACTTATTAAGTTACGACATTGCTGTTAATATATATATTTATAATGCGTTCTCTGGGTTTTGTAGGTTAGCCAAAACAACATCCTCAGTCAACATCATTAAATGAGAAAGTGGTCTGGAGGCTTGCCTACCTATATATTGCTATACATATGTATAAAACTGTATTGTACACGATTTCCTTTTACACACTTACAAAATATATACTACAGATGTTTAGTCCTACATTAGTACTAAAAAAATACCCTCTTCTTTAAGTTATGGAAACTGCGTACCAAATCGGTTTTCAGTCACGAACAACACTCTATACTGGTCACTACTGGTACATGTTTGAGCGTAGCTTAAAGGCAACACTGATGTTGACGAAATTTAAATCAGAACACCTGTGACGTATGACGTATCAAAAATAAAAATCATCAAAATCAATTCATAATTTGCAAAGATTCATAAATCGCTTACAAACATACAAAAATACATACCGTGGAATTGGGAACTACTTCCTTATAAGTCTGTTAAAAGTGGGAAGAGAAGAACAACCAATACTCAATATCAAATCGTTATTTTTCACATGTTTAGTTAGATACTTTAAGTTCAGACTTAAAATATCAATCTATATCTATATAACAATAAGTATATTACAAGTATACATATGTAGGTATTTATGAGTATAAATTTTCACATTTCCATCGTATACTTTTACCGGGCGAGTAACCCTGTCCACGCCTTTCAGGGAGGTTGGAATGGGGTGGGGGGACCGTTGTTACCGACTTCTTACGAACACCTCCAGTGGTGGAGATTATATGCCTGCTTTTGTTAGATTTGTATGTATGCATTAGCTGTGTGTGTAAGAGGATTGGTCGACGCTATCGAGGATATTTTGGACTTGAATTTTCGGAGGAAAATCGCTGTAAGAACTTTCGGTTGCAGTTTCCCTTGGGTCTTCCTATAATACAGGACGCGTACTTAGCTAGTTTAAGTGAGAATTAGGGGACTACAGCTTTTTAAATATATTAAGTATATGTATAATATATATTCTAAATAATGCAATTCTAATTATACTACCTGTGTAGCAGTACAGTAGTTAAACAGGATTTGTATTTCGGCTACTACACAAGATTTTGAAATTGTACTGAAAAATATAGTAAATAAACAAATTTAAACGGTTTAAATCTGGACACTGTTAGCGAATACTGCAAGCATAGGAAACGTCATGATTAAATTAAAATTTCTGACGGTAGTACAAAATAATTTCATATTAACACAAGTGACATATAAAACCGATTAGTCACCCCGTGGCCACGATCACTGCAAAGTGTTTGTAACGTCGGAATAAATATAATGATAAATATAACGCGACTGAAACTGTTTATATTTTTTTTACTAGTGTGTAATAATTACAAAAGTCTAAAGTGTCGAGCACAGTGCATTGTCACACACAATCTTGACACTGTTACGGCAATGGACAGACGCGATGGTAACTCGTATAACATCATTCTAGTCTGATACTAGTATTTGTTCTAGATGGTGATCCGGACTCTCGGAAAAAGTATGCAAAGAACAATCTGACTTAAAGAAGTCACTAACCTCTTTTATGCTCTTCCGGCGTCCGGTTGAGTTGAGGAGGTAAAGGCGCTGGTATCGCCGGAGCCGCTGGTGCCGTTGGAAGACCAGGATACCACCACCCCGTCGCAGCCTGTCCGTTGAACATTCTTAACTTCTCGTACACGCTGTCGTTTTGGGCTGATGCTGCTTGTTCCTTCTGCGACGCCAGATTCCGCAGCACTCGGTTTATTGATGATACCTGGTTGGTTGGAATGATTAAAAAACTATCCTACTCAAAGGAGCCTTTCAACGTAAACATATATATCTCACAGTATATAAATTAAAACAATAATAATAGGTATATGATAATAACCTTGAGGAGCCAGGATAGAGTATCACCTCCCCATTTCTTCCCGTGGGTGTCGTAAGATGCGACGAAGGGAAAAATACTGGAAGTTGGGTAACAGCGCCTTGAAAAACTGACAACTAAACGCGATCACCAAGACACCTGCCAAGCGTGGGAATTATGGCTCATCCCCCCAATGGTGGAGACCTTGTTCAACAGTGCACGTTCCGGTTGATGTGATGATATGATAATTAAGGCAATACAACTGAATTTATATTTCCCAATTTTAATAAAAAGGGTCGTTTCTGTCTGTTTGTTTCTGTATCTAGACAACTACTGAATCAAGTTCTAAGAGGTTTGGTTCAAAGATATTCTATTGAAGTCGCGTAGTGTTAGACGAGTTTAACATCAACGCAACTACAGACTTCACTGAGGAAGTAAACAATCGACGTAACGTACAAGATATGAGCAAGTACATACTGCGTTCACCATCCAAAATTTGAAGTCTTAAGAGTGGATGCCTGAATATTATGCTTAGCAGCTGATTTCATAGTTAATGTGGTGGTATTCATCCAGGTACCTTCCTCGTGAGGTATATAATGAAGATATTTAAGTGTTTTGCTCTAATAAAATCCCTAGTAATAATCTGATTTGATACTTAAGATCTAATAAGACTTGTCTTAAAACGCTGCTTAGAAAACTCAAGTTCATGGGTTTACTCCTCGTCTCGTAAGATTTATTGAGTTTTTCTGACAAAGAAATATTCAGTAACAGTCTGGAGTCTGAAATTTTGCTCGGTAAATGGCAATAGTTCAGCCTCCTATTAAATGGTATCCGAAATATTTGTGTCGAAAGGTGGGAGTTTAGAAGTCTATGTCCACATCGGGAATTCAAGCGTGACAACATGCTTATTATTATTCTATTGCTTTTATATAATTTCAACACAAGGAGCATTCATTGCATTGCACGAGAAATCAAAAAGCCTGAAAAGCCTAAATCCATTTGGTTTTCACGGACTCCGCCCGCCCTAGCCGCCCACGGCCCGAATCGTCTCCACAGAGAAAAATAAGGTACCGTTGCCATGGCAACAAAAGTAGATATCATCTATGGAGAGTGGAGTTCCATTCTCACCTTCTACTGATAAATTTTGTTAGGAACAAAAATCTGAAAGTAAAATGGTACAACAGAAAGAGAAAAATGGTAATACAGAAAGAGATATTATACAAACCCTATGTTTAATCGGGATACGCTTGAGAATGCCTAACGAAGAATGAACTTTCTACCCTTGCATGTTATTTGTTACTAACATAAGTTTAGCTCAGGACTACAAAATAGCTTGATAATACCCAGCTTTCCAATCAGCAGATAAATGCTATTCCTAACAAAACATGTATACACAACAAATATAAATATAATGTTGGTTGTTTACAAGAAAAGTTAATTTGTTTAAAATTTGTTCGGTATAATAACACAAAAATTGTAGAATAATATCGATTGAGTGGATGGAGAACTTCAAGAAGTATTTAGGAAAATCATACAAAACAGGAAAAAACTTATATAAAGCAATTTTATCCGAAACCTTTTTTTTTTTAATCGTGGGATGCTATCACATTGACAGCATTTAGAAAACCTACAAGTCATTGCAGACTCACAGGCAGTTCAAATTATCCAGCTCACTACCAGTTGGCAGCGTGCCCAGCATGCTGGCAACATTGCTTCGTTTAATTGCAATGCTTATATGAAAATTAGATATTAAGAAATATTTTAAATAACGCTGTGTTTTTTTATTGCTGATAGGTAAGCCTTTGACCACAATCTCATCTGATGGAAAGTGATGACGTGGGCGAAGGTGTTAACAGGCTTATTCTAGAATTACTGGCTCTCAAGGACAGCTGCCGGAACACACCATTAGGTGCTTGGTGACAGATTTTCTACTTAAGAGTGGCCGCTAGGCGGGCATTCGCAAAATGCCCTTCTACCATGCAAAATCTGTATCACAAGGTTAAATATCAATTCATATACATAATACAACGTAACTGCAGGTATCTATCCCGTGTTTAAAGAGGCAAACATAGGTACACATTTTATATTCGTGTGCGTTTCGTTCACGCATGCGTGGTTATGGACGAGTGTAAGTAGATAGATATTTGGGGTTTCAGGGCCCTTAGGGGTGGGCGGCAGAAGGGGTGAGATGCCCTAATCTGCCCCTTTGAAACCCCCGATTGGAATTTAGTAATCATATTACATTTTAAATTACACGTGTTTGAATTGAAAGGATGGGAAGGCGCAATTTGTTTCCTATTTGATGTATGTTACATAGTTGAGTGCTCGTGTGTTTCAAATAGGATTTTAATGTCTTGTTTTGTGTTCAGATTTATTTCACAGAACTGTAGCTAGTTTTGAGTTGGAGTTTTTTATGATTTGTATATTGCTTTATTTGCCCATATATTGATGATGTTATCGTATCAAAAGTTATTTGGCGACGGCATGCTGAGTAATGGGCGTTACAATATATATTCCAAACGGGGCACGATAAGTTGTATGAATCCTGACATTTATGGTGTTTAACGTTCATATGAAATTGGGGACTTATTGCCTTTTTCTACAGAGCACATAGTTCCATTATTTCTGACTTATTCGAAATTCTTGAACGTACGAGAAACCCAATACGGATGTTACGACCCGGAAATTGAATCTGCGACCTTACTGTTATATTTGATTAAAACTTACTGTTATAATCATGATGCTCATGGCACTGTATCCAGGAGTTCCTTATATACCAATTAATATGCACAATAGTAGAAACATCCAATTCTTAGGGAACAACTTGATACAAGCAGTTGTGCTTTAAACTGTTCTTTCATATTATTTGATATACTTTAAATATTGTTCATCGGGCTTCGGGTTCAATAGCAACCTGCGGTACTCATCGTTATCTTCCCATTCTTATTCCACTCATGTGAGGTCGGTGCGATAAGTCTTCTCTTACAAGGACATAATAATTGAAAAAGATTTTGTTTCGATATAACAACCGTCTGCTTGATGCTAACACTCTTTGGAAGTGCTCTAGTTGGGAGTGTCAAAAAATTTCAAGTAATCAGGGCGTTAAAATTGTAAGAAACTCTATTGAGCGCCAAATGTGCTGAGGTATTGCCATCTCAGTCAAATCGATTTAAGCACTGGAATATTGCTCATTATAAATAGCCCTTTGCGACACCTAACGGCACGATATGGAACGATCCCTATTTCGTTAGACCTGAAACAGTACGGCACCGTTTTTGTAAACTTTCATATGTTAGCAAAAATCTTTATTTCCTGTTCCATGGTGTAAAGTAAGCATACAGGAATAGACGTATATTCACAAGCAAGCAAATAAAACCACCAAGCAACAATGCGAAGAGGTGAGTACGCCCAAATAATGTTTAAAAGTACAGTTGGAAACAGCAACTCCTCCGTTTTGTGAGGCTGCGTGTTATGCAAATATGACTTAAAAAGACGTGATCTAATTGACAAGTTCTGTGTCAGTCTTCTTAGAATTAAATGGAGAAGACTGTAACAAGTGTTAGCAGGTCGATAACTTTAAAAAATAATTGTAAATTGGAAATGTAAGGTATTGAAATTCGGTTTATATGTAACTACGTAATTTAGATCTTGATAGTATCATGGAATATTCATCTAACCTTCGACTTCAAGAACATTTTATCTATACGTAGACATTTAGTAGTTTGTTTGTTTGTTTTTTCTGACCTATGTAATGCTTGAATAGATTTTGAAGAAATGTTCCTTATTTTTTTTAATATTGATATGTTTGCAATAACACCTGCTATGCGGATTACATTAATCATGTCATGTTAGCTCAATTGGTTAGAGCATACCCCGGCTAAAAGGGTGGATGGACGCGGGTTCGAATCCCGCACATGACTTAAATTTTTCCTATCGTATATTTGAAATGTTCCTTATGTTGATTTCAGGTTCTGGGATACCTTATACGACTTTTTTATTTATTAGCACGCTGAAAACGAATTCCATTCTGATGATGACCGAATTGTCACATAAGGACAGAAAGTAGGATATACGATAGTTTGTAATGAAACCTCTAAAAACTATATAAACTATTTCAATTTGTAATTTTCAAATACGAATAGATAAGAATAGATTTCGTTACTAAGACTTCCTATTTTGTATAACATCGAAAAATATTTAAACGAAAGAATTGCAAGTTCTAGTCTACAAAATATTACTACAGAACAATTATTTTTTCATAAAATCAATAATAGTAAAACATTTTTTTCTATTCTAAATCATTTTGTATTATATTTGGCATATGTCTTTAAATCGGTCATTTCATGGATACAAGTCAGATAAAAGTTTTCTTAGCTGACTGTACCCATTTACCTATTGGATTTAATCCGGTGTTCCACTAATGGTAGTTAATGTGTGGATACGTCGGGAACACGTGGTGTTACATACAGCAACGTACGATATCAACACCTTTCTACCCTTATCCAACTCATCTAGGGTCGACATAATATGTAAATTCTCTAAAAAGGACATGTCTATATTTCGGTCCTTCTCCACAACGCTACCAAACGGTAGTACATAGGGACGCTGCGGCCATCAACCAGACTACTAGACTTCATTTGATCGATTTTTTTTTCTCACACTTAACTCTTGGAATAATGCCCTTACCCTTCTATATTTCTAAATATGATTTTGGAATAATGCCCTTATCCTTCTATATTTCTAAATATGATTACAAGCACTATCGCGTGTTTAAGGAAAATTCATATTTACAAATTATTATTAGAACGCAAAATGTTTTTTCGGGAATCGAATCCCCGTCCCCCGGATTTCTGCCGAGGGCCTGGCTTCTAAGCTATAGAAACATACTGCGCAACCCGACAGATATTTTACGAACCAAATATGAACAATATATATTAAATTTTACGCATTCTGACGTTTACTAAGACGATAATGTCTGTGACGTATAGCTGTGACATTTGGACATCTCTTACTATGTGTAACACTAAAGTAAAAAAGTTCTTGGACACTGTCAAAACCGACTACTTACTTAGCAGTTTTATTTCTTATAGTAAATTGGAAAACTGGCGGTTAAATCCTTTCCAATAAGATATCTACAACAACAAAACACTATAGTCACCAAGCACTTTTTTAAATTACGATCCGAAGCCAGCCAATAAGAGAGATGCATTCAAAGCGTGTTCTGTTTCTGACAGCGACAGAACCAATAAGATAGGTACGACAGTTAAGTCCGAAAGATTAAAGAGGACACGTTCCTGTTAGAATTTTAAATTATTTATTTTACAAATTCTGATTTGTTTATGTTTGCCACGGGCACTCGACACGAGTATATATAGCATGTATATTACAAGTGTTGTTTTCTGTGTTGTAATATGAACTTTGTGAATAACACCTTTGAATGAAACCTACGTATTTTGAATGAAGCACAAAAAGTTCTTAAGCTATTTATGTCAAAAACTGTGGTTTCGAGATAAGTACCCGTCGGGTTCACAGATGTGATATTACTCACTGACGTAATAAAAGTACGACAAATATATTTTACGTGCGTGTGTGAAGAATGTGATGATTGTGCAGGATGTCAAAGAGATATGCTAAAATAGGTAGTAGAAATCATAAACAGGCGTGACTTCATTTATGTGTATACTCCATTTTATTTGATAGTAAACATAGAAATACATAATTAATTAAATATTTATTTCACATTTATTTCAGATAATCAATCCATATAGTGTTATTAATACATATACAATAGTATTATTTATAGGAGCATTGACGCATGCTAAGCGAAAACATAGAAATTATTACGGATTGAAAAAGATAACTAACCGGTCCCGCTGGAAGTTATCTTTTTCCATCCGTAATAATTTCTACATATACAATAGTTTTATACCTAATATACATAATATAAGTTGTTTCTAAATTACTATTTCATTAAAAAAAGAAAACTTCAATATTATTTTATATTAAATTTAGTTATCGGCGCATGTATCTCATTCCAATGACGCACTATTGGACAGTCAGATCTCAGAATTAAAATCAGTATTGCTATTTTTGGTAAATATGGACAAACTTGTTGAAAAATAGCACGTGGCTTCGTTCAAAAACGAGGTTAACTCACTTTATAATCGATCCCGGTATTTATTCAGATGTCATTATTTGAAAAATCGTCCGGATAATCGTGTTCTTTCATATTAGCACGCAACGGTGGGCCCAGCTGCCGAGTTTTTGTTAGCATGTATCAGTTTTGTAAGTTTTTTATACCTTTTTTGCTATTGTTTTACCATAGTTGGGTGATATTTTGAATGCATTTCACGGTTAAACAGGTTTATTAATTACGGTTTTTGTTGATTTAGTATAGTAGTAACTAAGTATATACTTCTAATCTAGGTTTTGGTCAGTATAAAATAGTAGATTGTTTCCCAAGGGAGCAAACAACCATTTTAAGGGCGAGAGTGTTTCTTTGAATCCAGAACCATAGAGTAGATTCATGAGCGGAGCGAGGGATTCTAAAGATGCTTATGAACACTTATGGAAGTTCAAGTAACTTGTTCATACAATATTTGAGATTGATCTCTATGGTGATTGGAACTTTTACTAAAAATATCCACATTCCAAATTTAAATCATTTTTTGTCCCTCAGGGATTAAAAAGCAATTTAGTCCCTGTTTACGAGGAATAAACTAGATGTGATAAAACATAATAATAATTAATGTTTTCTATATTATGATTACAAGCACTATTGCATGCTAAGCAAACTTCACATTTAGACATTGTTAGACGCGACCGCCAACTTTACGCACCGGGTGACTTAACCGCTTGGCTATCGAGCCTGCCTAAATAGACTTGAAATATCGTGCTCTCAAAAAAAAGGTAGGTACATCTCGTAGGCAGTGTGAAATATTTGTTCCTACATGTTGTTTACACTCCAATATGATTGCAGAAAAGAAACGCTGAATATGAAATAAAGTAACAGAAATATACATAATGACTTAATTCATTGTCAAATAATTGTCAATGTTATTTAAACGATTTCTGATATTGAAAAATAGATCTTTTTCATTTTAGTAAAATTGTAAGTGTCCGTTTTGAAGTAAGTTACGCCCTTTCATATCGGCGCAATCCGAATTAGTGAGCAGCGATGTGTGTAAAGGGTCTAAAACTTTCGGCCGCGACTAGCACAGGGTGTGTGCGTGTCGGCGCGCCTTGTGGAGAGGGGGCTTTACAACACATTAAAAAAAACTATTTGCTCGAAGTGCAAACTCGAACTGATATCACTGTACATATGATTTAAAATTGGTTCGGTTTCCGCAACACATTTTATTTATACAAATGTTGTGGCGTGCAGCAATAGTTTTGAAATATGTATATATATAAACCATACCTATTAGAAACTTTTCCCTACTTCACTCGATATGGCAACATAATTTTACAATATCTATCAGGTTCAGGTATTAGAATGTCGTAAAACCAAATCAAACTTGCCATAAAATTATCATTTAATGTGTCCTTGTTAACTATATCTGCTCCCTATTACAGAAAGTCGTTGTGAGATAATATTTGATATTAAAATATATAACAATTATAAATTAAATAAAAAATTAAAAAAAACTTGATTGCAAATTATGTATTTTCGTTAAGCGCTTTACCGTTCCATGGAAATTAAAACTGCAAGTATTATATATTAACGTTTTTTTAAAGCCCTTCATTTTGATACTCAACTAGATGCGTTTGGAAGAAAAAAAATTTTTTTTACTCACACTAAGTTGTCGAAACCCACCAGTTGTTTTTTGTACCTAGTGTCACTTGCGCTATCAAGACAAATCTAATGATAGAATCAGTTAAGCCGTTAAGAAGTTATGGTGGAATAAAGAAACTCACAAACATACATACATGAAAAAAAAAAAAAAAATGAAACCTGAAAACAAAGCATTCTTTGGTTTGAGTAGTCGTGTAAAAGATTACAATATAATTAGTATAATAAGGCAACAAGTAATAAGAGCCCTATATGCAGAATTAGCGCGGGTCTAACTGAAACAAGTATACGTCACACAACCACGCTCTAGAATGCAGGTTGTTTTGCTTTTAGTTGGAAAGGCGTGTACTGATTTCAAAGTCAATGCCATGGAATGACACTTGTCGAAATTCTGATAGATATAAGTATGACGAATGATAACTGTGTTAAAATATGTTTTATCTATTTTTTGTTTGTGTCACTTAGGTAGAGCTTGTAGAGCTGCAAGTTGACATGAATTAGGTACATTTATACTTTAGTAAAAGCCATGTTAATACGGTGTAATTAATAAAGAGATTTGAGAGAGGAGGAGAAAGTGGGCAGTACCGCCTTTTGAAAACTGCCATCTAACATTGCGATCCCCAAGAAGACTGCCAAGCGTGGGACTTATGGAGCCAAAAAGTGGACAATCAAACAACCGGGACCACCACTTTAACGTGCCCTTAGAAACAGGGAAACGCTCAGTAGTAAATGCTACTGGCGTTCATCCACCCTCTTAATTGATTGGTTAAGAATGGCTATGCAATTTCTGCATTGTGCGCTTCAAAAATAATATTATTCAGACTAGATTTCAATTTTAAATAACTACTCTACTGCTTATTCTTATAAAATATAAGTACTTAGTATAATTTTCATTAATGCTCATTTTATTGACTTTTGCTTATAGGCTAGATATCCGTAGAAGCATAGTAGAACCTTCTACTATGGTAGAAGCTACCTTATATCAAGGCAATATGGATCAAAATATCTGGTACACAAATAACTCTTTCCAGATTGTCTACAAGCGCGATAATATCACATCTTCCACAGCATCTAATTAAAACTGAACATAATTATATCATGTTTCGCGACCGCCTGCTCGTAGATCATTTTTGATATTCGAACGCGCGGGCGTTCTTACGTCATCGTGACAGTTGACAGGTGTCATTGCGCTGCGCGAACCCACCTCATTAGACAAGGGTAGGGCTGTCTCAAAGTACATATAATGTGAATTTTATAACAAATTGTGGCCACAATATTATCCGTATCGAAGATACATTTAAGTACAGTTAAGTATGCAATAATTACTTAATTATATTTAGGCTAGAAAAATAGTTTATTTACATGAATATCTTTACTAACATTTATTTCACTACATGGTCGCACTTCGTGTAGACACAGGTTCAGTCACATTGCTTTGCACAGAAAGAGTCAAAATTAGATAAATTTTTGATTGTGTTAAATACAATCTTACATTGAACGAAATATTGATATTTTCACTATTTTGTGTCAAATAATTGAAACAAATCTATTGGGAGAGTCAGAATCACAAATGATGACAAAAGTCGACGAATAGTAGTACTCTAGTAAGTACTCGTATGTTATATATTCTACTTAGAACTCATTCTTTCTTTGTCAGTTTCTTCTTCCACCTAGTTATATGATAGCATATACAGAGTTTACGTGACAGCCCTATTGAGACGTATCGGTGCATCTAGCCAGTGATAGTGTTAGATATCCAATATGTTGGTGGTCTTTAAAAAAATATCGGACGTAAACGGACGTTTACGCGGATAAACGAATTTGTAAACGTTATTGGGTTTGATCGATGATCGAGGCCGTTTGAGGAGATATTGTGATAAAATTGCATTGGAGAATTTTCATTATGAGATTTTGGTTTTGTATATATATTTTGGTTTTGTATACTTTGATATTGGTTGAGATTTTGATTTCGTTGAGCATAAAAATGGTCCCCTTAAAGTCAGTGGTACCATTGACTTGGGTACCATTTGTGGTACAAGTGATACTAATTTAGGAGAAAAGGTAGTCATCATGAATATTGTTATCCAGCCGTTTCATGTAATAATTTCCAAATTTTTTCTTTAGTTTACGTAATTACGTACCTAATTAGGTATGATATCTGAATTTGCCAACCTCACTTATTGAACTTTACGTAGCAATTTCTAAAGAGAAAGAAATAAATAACTATGGGAGACGTCATAGGATGAATAGAGAAAACTACCCTTGCCATCATAATTTGCAAACACATGTTATATGCTTTATTAAACTGTGTTAAGAAAGACTGTGCTACTACAAGAGATGTAAGAAAAATATCCTCATCATCTTCCAACCCTTTTCCTTTTTGGAGCCCTTTTCATGGCTGAGTACCTAACGTGACTTCAAAATATTAGGGTTAAAAATGATCAAAAATCATGAGAGCACTAGGATAGTGCGATTATCACATTAAAAAGAAACAACGATACTCACAAATCTTCCAGAAGAAATACAGCACTAGAAAGCTACGTTTAGATTTCTTTTCAACAAATACAAAACATAACTGAATAGTACACAGAATACACAACAGTGTGGAGTTCCGATACCTAAAGCTGTGCCTAAAGTACAAAAGCCATTACGATGAATACGAATTCCAACAGTGGGGAGACGGCCCCCGATTTAGAATTACTTACTATTACCTACATCGGTATTATCTATAAACATTTTAACGTGTGCGCTTAACCCGCGGAGACCCGGTGAATGCGAGTCCCCGGGTGATTTCGCGCATCCCCCGGTGGAAGCGGTTACAGGGGCGGTCAGAAGGGGGATTTTTTGCGTGCCTCTTGGGGACTCAGATTGCATAGTTTACTTGTGAAGCACTCGCCGAGTTCATTATCGATGTTAAATTGTTGGCAGTGATTTTGAGTGGCTGCATGGATGGAACATGACAGCGTCACGATAAGGTTTTTTTTTATCAAAATATAAGCATACACTTTCGCTTCTGAACTGAACATATTATACGTCCTTTTGCTTCTAAATTAGAAGAACCATGGAAATAACATTGTCAGTCTCAGGGAGCTGATAGATGGAAATGGTTATTCCCTCCATTTGTTAAGTTTCAGTGAGAGATCTATTTATGTTTAACGGTAATCGATCTCGTACTGATAATGTCGATGAACACATAAGGTTGGCCGAAAAGAAGAAACTCCATTCCCTCGGTCAATGCATGAAACATTTCTAAAACCTTCATCGAAATGTTTTAAAGCGTCTTGTTTGGTTAGTAAGTATTCACCTTCAAAACATTGTCATTGCCATTAAATTAAATATGAGTATATTGGAAAATAAAATACATAAATATCTGAACATCAAAGATCATTTTTACGGTCTGCAGATCAACAGTTACTTTTGTATCTACCCCTCAATTAACGTTTTCAAGGGCCTATGCCTGTTAAAGTAACGATATTATGTCCCTTCCCCCCTTGGAGACATAGATTAAGTAGTAGTTATATCTTGAGAGTGACGTTGCGTGACGGAGGGCTCCTGGTCAATGTCGAGTCATGACCGCGGTTATTGTGCTTAATGTCCGACGAATCGCATGATAATGATACACCTATCATTAGATATGTTTGTATCTAATCATTAAGCTTTTATTCTTTATTGTGGATAGCTAAAGATCTAAACTGTGGGGAATCTGTTGTTACATGAGTTAAGCATGAGCTTTATTAACTAACGTGATTACTTAGGTATTTATTCTCTGTTAGTTCGCGCGTTACCATTATTTACGAGTCACTTCCGCCTTTCTTTAAATTATACAATAAAGGTGCGAATTCTAGAGCTTAAGTTTTAATATAAATTGTTTTTATAAGTAGTTGTGTGTGTCAAACGGATTTTAGTATTCTTCTGTGCACATTTTATCTCTATTCTCTAATTTTCGTTTACATCTCTTTTTGAAAACGTTATTACTTTACCTTTAGTTCTCATTTTTTCTAATTTCTTTAGTCATTGTACTTAGTTTTATGTATGTACAACATTAATATAACGAATTATAGACTTCGTGAAAACAATGTGGATACCGCAACACCGTCTCTAAAAGTTCCATATAAGAAACTCGGTCCATATTCAATAATACTAGGTTTTTATGTTATAAATTAGGGTATAGGTACTCTGAAAGTCGTATGAGTACTCTAAAACTGAATTTATAAAAATCAAAATACTTATAGTACCTTTATAATAGCTCCCCGTGGGGTGCCAGGTTTGAATTGCACCTCCCCATATCATCTCGTGGGTGTCGTAAGAGGCGACTAAGGGAATTATACTGGAAGGTGGGCAGCAGCGCCTTCTAAAGAACTATCTTATCTAACTATCTTACACTGCGATCCCCAAGCCGCCTGCCAAGCGTGTGGATTATGGCAAACACCCCCTTAATAGGGGAGGCTGTGTTTAGCAGTGGTCGATCCGGCTGAAACAGTACAACTTTATAATATCAGCGTTGTACTAAATATTACTTTTACAAAGGCACATTTTTATTTAGCTCTATCAAATGTGTGTTGACAATCCCGAAAGGTAACAAGCTTTACCGTTAGCTATTTATGAGATACACACGTAAAGCAGCCCATAATAGGTAGATACCTAGGTATATAAATTCCTGTAATAATTAACTTCAGTACAAACTGACGCAAGTGTATCCAGAGCGTCAATAAACGTCCCACACGACACGACATCCTCTCCAGTTACAACATTTTTGCGTGTTAACGAAATCGAAACCTACCTAAGGCTACATAATACAGTTTACGGGGAAGCCTCCAAAATGCGGCACAGTAGCTTTTGACTGGTGTCGGGTTTCCGTTCTGCCCACGCTCGATCGACTCGTGAATTCCAAATTTGAATTAGATGACTCTGTGTAAAGAGGTTGAGTTTTGCCTGTCAGTTGGTGGTTTGTCAAAAAGCTTTTGTTTTTATTAATACTTAGGTAATTTGAAATTAGAAAACACTTTATAGAGTAGCTTCTGAAGTTATAGCCGGTGTACTTTTATGTACCATTTTTACGTGACTAATAATGACACATATGGCATACGCTCATTCGACTTCTAAATTCCATATTCGAAAGATGATTTGGTATCTCTCATAGAGGCTTTTAATTTTCGATTGGTGTATTTAAAAAAATATGCTGTTGTCTTTAGAACAAGCGACTCGAGTATTCTCTAGTAGTTAAATTTATGGTATAAATATATTTTTATGTTGCTAGGGAAGAAAAACAAACGTGCGATACCCCACACTATTGTAGTACAGACAGGATATTCCTGATGATAATAATTGAAATAAGGCAGCATTTCAATAATGCGAATGATTACACAGAAATCTTTATTATTCCAATGGCGTAGGCAAGTCAGTCTATAACGAGAGATCAGCTCGAGGCTGACGCGAGCTCGGGCGGCCTGAACATTCCCTGAATGATCACCTGATGTGCTTCAAACTACCGTTGGAATTTTCTATACATGAGAATATCTCTTTATGTACTTAATATATATTAATAACTAGGTTTTTTTATAACAGTATATTGGAGTACAATATTTTGCTGAGTAGACAGAAAAAGATCCTAGAGTTAACTCTTGTGCTATATGGTTATAACTGATGTAAAAAAATTACAAGCGCAATGTCGGTGTTTTTACGAGTGGGTAGACATATTTATTTATAGCAAAGAAAAAATAAGTACAACTTGTTTCGTTTTCCTATCTCTACATTTAGTTACTGTTCGACGCAAAGACAGGAATTACTTTTGTATTATTTAAGGAGAATTAAAGGACTATATTTTTTAATTACCTACATATTGACTTTGGGCATAGATAAATTGTGGTAGGTAGGTATAACGACTAACAGCAAGGTACCATATTAAATCAAAGAGTAACTTCTATAAACATACTTTACCCCCAATACTCAGCCCCAAAAATACCCTCACATTTGCAAATGCCTTTAAACTCAAACCGTCAAAATCGTCAATGCCGTCATAAGCATGACGTTAATCTGTCCGACAAGGAGGGAGATATGACTCAATGCAGATTGTTAAGGACTTACAGTAGGTATGAATGCGATGGCAAATGTTCTGTGCACTCACGCGTAAACGTGGAATTATAGTATGCGGAGTTGAAGGAAAAAGGGCGTAAGTGTTCTTTAGGGTTGTTGATTTAAATGTTTAGTCTTATGAAGATATTATCGAATGTGTTGAATTATGTAATCTTCTTTAAAATCTTACTCGACTCAGAATTTAAGTTGTTTAAAAGTTTTCAAACTAGGCTCGCATCGGTGTTCAACTGCCTTCATAATTGACTATAAAACGTATTCCTGGAAGTTTTACTACTATGAACTTACATAAGCCAAAATCCGTTGCTACTTATTAAATAATTATGATGAGGGTAGGTTTGAAGAGTATAAAGGTGTAAAGGGTATCTTTAACACAATTTTATTTAAAACGTAACCATTTTCTCGTTGCATATTTTTCTGGCATTTTCTTTGTATTCTACAATGTCCTTATTGAGACTAAATAAATAAGAGAAGTGCTTTGAAAAATAAAACAAAAAGATTCATAAAGTTTCAGGGCTCCTATTCAGCTTTAGCCTTCACGGCGGCACGGCGCGCCACTCGCGTCGCTTACGCCATTTGGTCGCCGGGCAACAATCGATTGTTCCACGTATTTTTGTCCGCTTTCAGTCGGTAAGAAACATCACGCCCATTCGACCGTTATGACTAGGCAGCGGAACGCACGATAAATACCTATCTCTTTCTAACACGTGTGTTAGTCCATAGCACTTCACCGCTCACCTATTTGCCCAGTGGGCCGAGTGCGTACGTACGACAGTCATAAAAATAGCCCCTTTGGCGCCGAATCTTCTAGGGGCTGTCAGTATTTCGATTTTGTGCCCTCTTGTTACGGAGGGTGGGCGGAGGTATGTTTATGATTGCTTATGGTTATATGTGATTTTGTCTGTAGTATCGACGAGTTCCATTTGGGATTTCACCCGCTCAAAGTAGACGCAATATTTATTGCTATGTTTATGACATCTATGTCTTTTTGTAGGTGGCACAAAGAGTAAACTCTAGGTTCAATTGAAAAGGGATATATAGTACCACCAACTTAACTGTGCAGTTCTCGAGGGCGCTATTGGTCAAGGAAATCAACTACAAACTGTCACAATTTGAGGGAATTTCGTAGTTCTTTTTTCTGCCGCTTGAACAGATAAGTTGGTCGAACTGTAAAAAATTACGACATTTCCATGTGACGAAGATAACATATCCACAAAACCAACATTCAACACTCGAAATTACAAACCTTTTTTTTTGCACGAACGGCGTCTATTGTATCGCCAAGTGTTTATATTATGCCGTGCGATGGCGGAATCACAAAAACATGATTTTCAAGTTGTGACATTATTAACAGAAAAATTGGCTCGATCAATGGATAGAATTTACAATTTTTGCTTTGTTGTTTTTTGCGTGCGTCGCCGCGCAGATGTCGTTTCGAAACGTCTGTTTCGATTACCGCCGGCGTCAATTCTGTTACAGCTTTATTTTTAATATCATGTATGAGATACTTTTCATATGAACCGCAGCAGGATCGATTTTACTTTTTACTCCTCTCATTAAATTGTGAGAAACGTTGCGTCTGTCACGAGTAGACATGCTCAGTGGAGCCGAGATGCTGACATTATAAATTTATTCTTATTCTGAATGCTTTTTAGTATAAGTCATGCAACTTATATTTAGACTATAAATATACCTACAGTATCTTTATAAGAATGTAAGAGTACACTCTTGTTTCGCTAACTCCAAACTACACTCAAAGCTTCCAAAGCGCTTTCATAAAACTGGCTGCGACAGCGTATTAGCATCGTTGAATGGCAGAATTTATGAACTCGCAAACTCAATAATAGACTGTTATTTGTATAGAGGACGACAAAAACCTAATAAAACGGTGCCATCAGACGGTCAGGCCGAAAATTTTATAAGCCGTCATCAATTATGTTCGCAGAATGGAGTGGACTGCATTATGTTGAGTTGAACGCGGAGCATCTTGAAAGGGCCTTTTTCGGACAATGGGCCCCCGTTAACCGAAACATATGCCAGTATGAAATTTCCCAAATTGGATTAAAAATTGTTCCAGAATAATGTCCATCTTATTTTGATGGGCGACTCAATGGGCGGCTGTGCATGTTTGGATATTTTTAATGAAATTCGTTGAGTGTTTGTAAGTATTTTGACGTATCTGCATTGTGTTTGACTTACTCGTAACTTGAATGTCAATGGAGTGTGTATTGATTGACGTGTGAATTATTAACTTTACTATTGTTAATAGGGTGCATACCATTTGAAGTTAGATTCGCTAAAAACGCTAAAAACGATCACACTCCCAAAAAGTTGTTCCACATGGGTCTTGGCGTTATTTTCGCCATAAACGCTATGAGGCTACTGGAACAGTTTGAATTCCCTACATCTAATGTCAAAAGTGACAGAAGTGGCAAATTTTAGTGGCATTCTTAGCTAAATGGAACAGGGGATGACAGTTACAAACGATCACAGTGATCACAACCACAGACGCAGAATGTGATCAAAATTATCGAAATTAACGTTCTTAGCGACTAATGGAACACGCCCATAGTAAGTGTCAAGAGTCAGCCAAAACAAAAAAAAACTACCAAACGTTCCACCTGTGCTTAAGATAATATAAAAAGCTTCAACTCAAATAGCCATAAAAAAATCAATTAAGATACTTGACATTTAGGTACATGAGTGTACGGTTGCTTATATTTAATTTACAATAAATAAAAATGCGATTCTAGGCCCTATAACAAAGCTTCTATTCGTCGTTTTGGAGATTTTTGGATTTAATAAAAAATATAAAAATCTTTTTTCACATGTTTGCCGTATATTTGAATTTTATAAGATAATTATAATGAATTTTATAGATATATATAATATATCAGATCAGTAAGCGTGAGTGCAGAGTTTGATTATTAGAGAAAATATCCTCTCCTATATAAAGGATAAAGTATTTTATGATACTTTAGACATTATAATACTAATACCGAAGAAAAAGAGATAAAATTAATTTAGCCTCAACTCAAGACCTCAGCAATAAAACACATCCTTATATTTGGATATTTATTACAATTCAATAACAACCTTAAAAAAACTGCAGGTTGATATTGAGATGCAATTTATATTATACTTGCTTTCCGGCCGCGGCTCCGCCCGTGTGTATTTAGCAAGATAGCAAGATTAATTAAAAATATTATAATTCAAGAACAATAATTTAACTCACTCAAATGTATTTACTTTATTGTGAATTTTGACACGAAAATATTGATATTGATGATGATGTTACACCGTCTTAATAATATAATAACAAGACCAGTGCTTATATGAAAAGCTCTGCCAGAAATATAAAAAATCCTTATCATAGGTATAGCAAAACCATGGACATTGGAGGAAATTATTTGGAACCCATTTATTTATACCAAAGTATGTAAAGCATCAAAGAGGAAGACCGCATTTTAAAAATGGAAAGGAAACCTTGTCACCGATTACTGATAACATGCTATGTTATCCGGTTTGGATGCAGTAGTGAATGCTAGAGAAGTTTCAAATCAGAGGGATAACCGGCCGCTACCCTCAAGAGCGTCTGCATGGCACTAACACAACGCGTTCTTTGCGTGCGCATACGCAGGGCGCTGTTCAGTGCCAACATATATATGTATATATATATATATGTATGCTTTACCACTCTGATATGACTCTGATTTCATATCTCACCTGAGTAGTAAGTGATGATGTGGTCGAAGATGTTGTTCAGGCTAACCTAGAATTACTGGCTCAGCTGGGAGGAAAAGGACAGCTGTCGGAATACAAGGTGCTTGGCGACAGATATTCTACTTGAGGTTGGTAGCTAGCCAGGCAAAATGCCCTACCACCATACAATTAAAGTAAAATATATAAAACGAATACTCACGCTAGGTATATTGTCGTTATTGCACACGTTTTCACTGAGCAGGCGATCCCTGATCTCCCAGGCGAAGATTGAGGGGCATTCTCGCTTGTAGTCCGCTATCTTCGAGACCACAGGGGTCGTGGCGACCCGCGGCTTGGACCCTCCGATGGCTCGCGGCTTTATGGACCCCGTCTCGTAATATCTGTGCGCAAATCTGAACTTAGTTTGGATTTTGGAAAATGGTGAAAGCGTACATTGGGAATACAATTGGAAGCTTAACCATTAAAAAGGTGATGAAATGCGGAAGTGATTATACACTAATGATTATGCACTAATTTCTAAATTAGTGCTTTATTGTAGTAATTAAGAACTACCCTATACATATATCAAATGTTTCTCTAGCTCTCTACACAGCTGAATCTCTTCGTCTGTCAATTTATAATAAAACAATGTAAAAGTTGCATTGTTTACACTTTGAAGCAATGATGGCCGAAGTTCGATCCCAAACACCGACTTGAGCTTCACCGCATGGTGGAAGGGCATTTTGCGATTGCCCGCCTGGCTAGCTACTACCCTCAAGTAGAAAATCTGCCGCTAAGCATCAAACGGTATGTTCCGGCAGCAGTCCTTGAAAATGACCAGACCCAGTGAAATTACAGGCACATGAGACCTAACAACTGTACGTCTCAGTGTGACGGGCGCAGTGCAATTCATCGTTGACGAAATGCGTCTGTTATAGGCAGAGGTTAGTCCACTTAACATCAGGTGGGGCTCGGGCTTGTTCCATCACAATAACATTTTATTGTTGCCAAGCCTTTGACCGCCATGTGACCTTGCTAAGGGATGATGTCGTCAAAGATGTCTATCAGGCTATAACTTAGAATAGGCTCAGCCAGAGCCAATAATGCCTCAAGGGCAGCCACCGAAAGATTTTTCTATCTGATATTGGTTGTGTCCGTAAAATGTTCTACCATTATGGGGTTGAAGCTCAAGCCTGCATCAGCATTCAGGCAATAGACCCCCCACTACACCGTTCGTAGTCATTGCCACTTCGTCATTGCTCATACATCTAGTAAACAATGTTTAAATAACAAAGAAAATGAGTATCAAATACACAATTTCGTTTGTACTTATGTAGCATATTTTTTTCCTGTTATTTTGATTTCAATCTAAACAACTAAATCTATATATATGAAATTTCTATGGGACCAAGTTGTAAATTGCGTATATCCTTTAAATACAAATTAGTTTTCAGCATCGGTTTATAAATGACGGAATTCTGAGTTTAAAACGTAAAAAAATAATGAAGAACATCCTCCTTTTTTTTGAAGCAGTTTACGAATGAATGTTGGCCTGCATTACTAGAAGACAAGGGTATAATAATAAAGATAAGGTGATCAGATGCTTTATGATTTCTTGTTAGAAACAGAGAGAACAGTATAGTTACATATAATTCCGCACAGTAGGTAAATGCTAAGTGTTCATCATATTTACACATTTTAGAGCACATCATAGAAATTAGTCGAAAATGGTTTATATTTTCACCCGAGGTGATAACCAAAGATATCGTCTATATAAAATTAAAATATCATCATTACTTATACCAACCGGTGCTACATACGTAGCTATGCTAAGCTAGACTATAAAATTAAATACTATAACTATAACAAGAACAAATATTGCCTAGAGAAGCCAATTTTAATTATTATTAGCCTAATTTTAAGGCTAATCCGACTTTGAGACTAAATCCAACCTTGACATATACGTATTACGATACAATTTATAATTATTTCAACAGGTCCAAAAACAGTTTTCGTTAATCCTTCTTATGTAGTTACTTTGAATAATTAATATCTACTTAATGTCTATATACTTATATAAATAAATACGAGTCTAAAAAATATGTCAATATACCGTTTTTGAACGTACAACGTTACTTTTTTATACGATCTAGTGGCATAAATGTTTTGCCCGTGGGGTGCCGGGCTAGAATGTCACCCTCCCCCCCATCTCTATCCGTGGGTGTCGTAAGAGGTGACTAAGGGTAACACACTAGAAGGTGGGCAGCAGCGCTTCCTTAGGAATTGATATCTCACACAACGATCCCCAAGACGCCTGCCAAGCGTGGGGATTACGGCAAATAATGGGGGAGGCTGTGTTCAGCAGTGGACAATCCGGCTGATACAGTACAGTATAGTACAGTAGGTAGTGGCAAAAAAAAAGAAAAAAGGGGTAATATTAGGACTCTATTTTACTTAACGTTTATGAGAAGAGTTTCCTACTGCGTAACGATCTTTAGACAACTTCCCCATCCACTCGAAAAGTATTAAAACACAATTACAAATGTAATCTCCGAAACTATCCCCTTAACTTCAAGTACCTATATCCTTCGCTACAAAATAGACTCTAATCAGTTGACATAAGCAACAAGATAAGTTAGTCTGGAATCAGCTACAAACTTAGAATCGTAGTCATCGGTAAAGTTTTCGTGCGAGAATTGACCTTATTTTGAAAGTGGTAAAGGTTAACCAGTATTGTTGCAGATCAGGTAGGATCTTGGTTTTGATACAGGATGTACTTGAATGGAGGGTATTGTTGCAAGATCGACATGTGTCGATATTTAGGGCGACAATCGACAGTTGATACAGGCAATACGATTGTCGATATGTCTGCGTCGATAATGGAGGCTGCAATCTGTTTGAATTGCGGATTTCACTGATTGTGTGCAGGCAAAGTTAAGAATGTACCAAAGGTTCATTTTTTTGCAGAAAACCGAGTACCCATTCTCACAATCATAATATTCTATGATGTTAAGGTAATTGTTCTAATGGTTAGAGTTTTTTTTTAAATTGGCGATATGCCTTTATTAAACAAATACTACAAAATACATACAACAGTACAGCTACTACAATACTACAGCTACTACAGTAAAAGCATTTGGACTCATAGGGAGTCCAAACTCGTAAAGTATTGTGAATAGGTCCGGTAAATATATGTTTTTGTCATTTCAGTTTATGGAAATTTTTCAAAACTGAGATATCGGGGTTAAAAAAGTAAAACACATGTTTCAGTCGCGAGTTCTAAGGTCACAGAGCCACAAGTAAAAAAAAATTCACTGTCATAATCATATTCATTTCAAACATATCGAATGCGAAGTGAATATGTTATAAGGTACACATTTAATGTAATAATAAAAAATAAGCAAAAAAAATTTACGTCGAGCTCAGCGTCGAGTGATAATCGAAACCAAATTTTCCAGTTTTACATACCGATTGAGATCGATAAGCTTGTAACTAAATTTTACACTCAATTCATACGGTCAAAGATTTGGCATCCAGTCTTCTTTTGTTACTAAAAAGTTAGCCTGTGACCACTAGGCGTCTCACTCTCACCTGATGATGTAGTCGAGGATAGCAGGTATCAGGTTTGACCTGGAAACTGGCTCTCAAGTATAGCTGCTGGAGTACATCGTTAGTTTCTTGGCAATACATTTTCTACTTAAGGGGGTAGCTTGCCAGACGAGCTAGCATAATACCTTACACTCATACTGGGAACTTAACCCCATGGTAGGTTCTGAACTTACGGTTTACTTATGATTAGTGTGTTTGTAGCTTTTTCCATAGTAACGTAGTTTCGTCATATTTTATATACCAAGTGTTTAAACACTGTGTTCTTTTGCATACATATTCTTGAGCCTATATCTTTGACTCCGGCTTGCCAGGTTTTCGTTTTATTATATATTTTAAATGGGAGAATGAGAATATCTATCGAAATATAATATATCGAATAATTAGTAATAGTACATAATGTAATGAATACTGGCAAAAGTGGCAAACTAGAGCAGCATGGATTAGGTTTAAAAGACATCCATGCAAGACTTCGCCGGGCTTGAATACTTCGTATTTAAAATATCACGAAACTATGTTTGTATGGAAAACGCTAGGAAGACACTTCAAAGGTCATTTTGCGAATGCCCACCTGGCTAGCTACCAATCAAGTAGATAATCTGACGCCGAGCACCTAACAGTGAATTCCGGCAGCAGTCATTGAGAGCCAGTAAAATTACATTCACATGATGAAACTTAACAACTGTATGTCTCAGGGTGACAGGCGCAGTGCATTTCGTCACTTGTGATGAAATGTATCTGTTATAGGCAGAGCTTAACATTGGGGGGGCCTCGTGCATGTTCCGTAGTAACATAAAAAAGGATAGAGTTTGCGTAGCGCGTCCCATATAACCGTAGTTACGTTGTGGTTACGTCATATTTTAAATACCAAATATTCTAATACCAATACTCTATGATATATTTCACGCATGTTCATGAGTCTAACTTATCCACTCCTGCTTTGGCAGTTTCCCGTTACTCATTTTATTTTTGTAAATACGATATAAATCAAGTGAATACGTCAGCTCCCTCATTATTTTATTTTTTATGTTTGAGCAAGTAATTTCATGCAAAACGTTTTTCATATTAAATGAAAATACATACATGCGGAATCTCAACCAGTGTCAAAGTGAAATACAAAATTTCACATAATTTTTATAGAATATTTGGAATTTAAAATATGGAAAGCAATGCTCATATACCTACACTAAACTTATTAAAAATATATCTTTCTAAGTTAACAAAATATATCTATGCCTATTAGGTACGATATATGGTATGTACCATATATAAACATATTTTTTATTTATTTATCATATTGATGTTGCCGCAGGCCGCAGCTGGCAGCTGATCCAATGATAACCGTTAGTTAACATTGCCAATTGAATCCACGTTAAATAGGTCACTATCTCAAAACGCTACAAAATCTTTCCCAAACAGACAAAACCATGTCAACCCCAAGACAAACAATCATTGCTCAGTAGTTGTTTATTTAAGCTCGGTCTATCGTTTATAAAGTTATTAGCGATCAGGGGCCTACTACGGTGCCGCGGGTGAATCGTAATCGTTTGCCCTGAGGTGGTTGTTGTAGGGGTGTGAGTACGACGGTGTTATTAAATTTTAATTGTGAAAGTTTGTTTAAGATTGTATGACAATATGATTTTGAAATAAACAAAAGTAGCAACCGTTCATTACTAAATATGACCAAAGCCTTCCCGGATAAATTTCCCTAGATTTTTCATTAAAAAATAAGTTACTTCATCAACCATGTGTCAACCCTATAACTGAGAAATACTGATAAAATATCGTTTAATGGAATGTTTAAATCAGTTTTAGTTAAAAGTCCCTTCAAATAAACAAAAAACGGATAACATTGCTTAGGATTTTTACTAGAATTAATTTGGAATTACGTTGACTTTCCGATTTAAAGTATGAAATTCATCTAAATTGGGATCCCTGAAAAGGAACTAGGACTACTGTCAGGCTAGTCTTGACAAGCAGGTCAAGTTTAAAACAGCCACTGGTTCTCAAAGACTGATTCTGGATAGTATAGATATGTTTTTTTTTAATCCTGTTTACCAATTACATCATACAGGCACACAAATATGTTGCAAACGAATACTTCAACAAACTAATAATAATGTCAAAACATCAAAACCATCGGGTAACTAATTCGAGCCACAAATGCATATGAAATAGCAAACAAATTGTCGAAACCGACCAATTACTCGATCAAACAATAACAAATTGATCGAAATCGGTTGCGTTAAATCGAAAACACGATACCGACTGCGTTAACCGTCGTCGCTAAACGATTGTTTTGCATTCATTCCCATCTCGTGCGATATAATCGCTCAGCATGGACTGCCGATCTTAGATCGATTAGCTTTGAAAAATACTTTGACAGATCATGAAACGATTACTTCAAGTATTTTTTATTTTTTTATGGTATAGGATGGCAAACGAGTACGCGACTCACCTGGTGGTAAGTGATCACCGTCGCCCACAAAACTCCGCAACACCAGAGGTCACGAAGATGCGTTGCCGGCCTTTAAGGAGGGAATATGCTCTCTTCTTGAAAGCTTCTAAGTCGTGGTTGTAATTTTTAAGGCGGCAAGACGCCTGTACAAACGTCAACATCGAGCTTAGTTGCTTGAACACCGCCAATCTGATGTGAAAAACAAAACTCAGTTGCCAGTGCAATTATATAGAGATTTCAAATCTAATGTCTCAAGGTTGTGTAACGTCTATATTATTTGATATTACTAAGAGAGTCAAGTGGCGAATATAATATAAAGCCGTGCACTACATTGTGGGTGGACTTAACACTTTTAGGAAGTTAATTTAGATCAATTTCCTAAAAAAAATACCCAAGTGCGAGTAAGGCTGCGCTCTTTTTTCTTTATCAAAATAAGACGCCATAAAAGAAAAAAAAGGCTTTGATCGCAACTAAAACTGTGCACAGGATCGGTGTTTTTAGTAGACATATATTGTACTTTGTACTGGGTTCATGGTGTACAGAAATTTCAAATCCGACAGTATTTGAGTTAGATCCTGTCACAAAAGTTGTCTATATCTGGCAACTTTGCTATATTTCTCTTCTTCTCTCTACTTTCTTTATTTATATTGATGAATAATAATAAACATATTTTTAAATTACTCATGTTCGTAAAATTCTTGTTTATGCTCTGTGTAAGCGGACTTGAACCACCTATTATTAACTAGTGCATATATGCTTGAATTAAGAAGCACACGTGCATAAAAAAAATATTTTAAAATAATTTTAAGGCGTTTAGCATATAATATGTTTCATGTAATAATGATGTCTGGGTCTTTACCGTGTATCTGGGGTATTATTCAACATAGAGCATTATACAAATATTACTTAATATCTTTGTAGAATTCCTCAGAATTTAATTGAAAATCAGAGTGTATAACTCGAGCATAAAACCCGTTTTAGCCTCTTAATACCAGCCCACGCCTTTGGTTCGGTCTGTTAAACGTCTCGGCTAAAATGTCTTGTTTTATGAACTCGTTCTATAATCTACTATTGTACACAAATCAGATAGGTTAAGAACACGACACCCCATATACAAGAATAAAAAAAAATAACTAGGTATCTTTTAATTATGAAAAAATATTTATATAATGCAACTCTAACTTCGACTTAGTTGTTTTAAAACTTTTTACTACACGCCATCTAAGTAGGTAAATACTCAGCAATCGAGCAATGAATGTTGCCAAACGCGATTTTATCGTAACCTAGCGGGGGTCAAAGATTAAAGACGCGATATATTCCGGGAGCAATCCGGAGTGGGCCCTTATCTGAGATTGTTTTTGAAGTGGTTATTTAAATGTAACTGAGTTACTGCACTTGGTGACGCTCGGTTGCGACTCTGACCTGATTATAGTTAAGGGGCCCATAGGAAATACGCTATGAATATTTTGCCTTATGATTATTTGCACGGTTTTAAGAGTAACTTCATAAAATGAAAATAAAAGAACCACTACATTTTTTTTTTAAATTCGAAATAGGTTCTAGGCTTTTTTACACAATTGAAGATTTTCTTAGGAAAACGTCACGTCGTTTCTACGTCTTCGGAAGTGCATTGTATTATTCGTAATACCTATTCAAATTTTATGGGACATAGATATGATTATATATTCTATGTTTTAGTCAATAATATGAAATAATGAATCAAGATTTGCACATCAGGATTGTGATTGAATATAGAGAAACTTATTTTATCATATAAAACCATAATTGTACCTATTTCAGCAAATAAATGTATATATATATATATATATATAACAGTTTATTTTTACCTCGATTACTGCGGCTGAATTTTCGTTGGTTAACTAAAGCATGATTACATTCTTATGAACAAGTCGGGGTGGACCAGGTGGTCTAGCATGCCTAGCAGAAATTTTTCCATCGGTTGTGACTTAAACATGAATTTAGACGGACTGCCTTGCAATCAGAATTTATTTACCACTGAATTGCTTATGACTTAAATCAAAACGTCTGAGTACAAAGAATTGATAGTATAATCTCCAGTAGATATTTAAAAAGCTGTATTAGCCAGTTCTCAAACCGAGACTTACTCCCAATGACATAGTCCCCAAGAAAACTAAAAGCCAGAATCAAACACAAATAGGTACCGCAGCGGGGCACCTCCTTAATTAGGAGTCCTGCCACGCTTGCCTTTTATTATAAGCCCTAAGGAACTCTTGCGAACCCTTCCTACGTAATTGGCACGATAAGAATATCTGGGCGTGTGGGAAAAACTTGGCGAATCGCACTTGCAGCCGGCGAGCGAAAAGCGAAAAATGTCGATTAGTTTTCGTGTAGCTTTGTAAATACAGCATTGTATTCGGAGATCTAAAATGTATTATTTTCGTTACATTTTGTGGTTTTAGGTTTGTGATCTGAAGCTTTAACAGATTATGAAACCTGTATAATACCTGTAGAGAAAAAGGAATGCTTAGTTGTGTTTGCGGGCGATTTTAATTTATTTTTGAAGCAGAGCAATAAATAGAATTTTTCCAATGATGCAAAGTCTTTAGTCTCAAAAAGTGTTGAAGAAAAAGTGCTTCATATTAACAAAAAGTTTGAGGATCTAGCAGGCTGATGAAAATCCTGCAATTAGATTCAGCTACTAGCCTACACAATGAGAAAAGAAGGAAATAAACAATCAGCCCATGCCATTGTCGCCAGATCTATGATGACTATGAATGAGCAGGGGATCCATGGTGCGAATCCAACCACGAGCTTGAGCTTCACCGTATGGTGTTACATCATTTTCAAATTCTTCCTAGATATAGCTAGCCAGTCTAGCCATCCAAAGCAGAAAAGCTTTGACACCTAACCGTGTGTTGTAGCATTTGAACCAGTACATAATATAGAATAAATATATTTTACCAGATCATCACACTAACAAGTGACGCAGTGGTCAAATAATACAGTGTCCTCTGACGATATAAAAAAAAACGAATCTAAGCAAAAAAATCGAAACAATGACTACAAAAACTATCAAACTAGAGTGTTTCAACACTTCTGTTAGGATTTGTTTCGCCAATACCTTAACAAGCGCAACATTACAAAATAATAACACATGCCCAGAGGGTCCCATTGTAGGGTTCTGGGCCAAAATATATTTTCCTATAAGATCTACTCAAGTGGCGTCAAGCGGTCTCCGCTGCAGGGGTGCCAATTACTAGCAAATAATGTTTTATTTCTATTTTTATTTTAGGGCGGTCGTGGGACTGCCTTGAAAGGCACACCCTGTATTAAAATAAGTCAATTCTTTGATCATTCTTTGATTGACGTCTTTTGCATTTTTTTTTATTGTTTAGTTTTGACATTCCTGTTCTCGTGAACCTATTATTTTGTCAATCAGCAGCGTATTTGAATTAAACGATGTTATTTTGTTTTGGAAATTTCAACATTTCAAAGATAAATTATGTTTTGATCTAAGAATAATTAATACGGCTTTCATAGATTTATGGACATTTAAATATAACTATAGTTATAATTATTGTTGTTTGTGAAATCGGCTGAAGTCTGTTAAATGATCGTCATTCATCACTTTGAAATATTGAGACAAATATCGTTAATGTTAAAATTAGTACCTAAATTGTAATCTTTTTATATATTTTCTAATTTAGATAAGGGATAAAAGCCTATCGTACAGTAATACGAGCTTAATTTACTAGGCACTTGCTTTCCAATCCTCCACATCCTAATCGAAAGGGATCAAATCCTCCTTGATCTGCAGATAAAATCGCAATCAAGCAATAAACTCAGCGTGGAAATTACCACGGGCACCCCATCGAAGTCGCACCCGATGTCGATTCCCACTCTGTCGCCCGCAGAGCACACGTCTACAAAAACAATGCTCTATGGGAATGCAAGACCATTACTATTGTATTGATTAAGTCATTCAAATATTCCTTAATTTTGTCCACAATTTTTATTGTCCCGGCTCATTGTGCGGCGTCTTGGGCGGTACTATGGGAATTCCGTCAATTTGCTCGCGTGGCTTCGAATCGACTTAGTCTCACATTCGATTCTTTCTCGACAATGGTTTGTGCTAAATAATTCGTTTATTCGTGCTGTGATGTAATAGTACTCGATTTAATTGTTATGGGTGCTTGGTTCAATGTTTGTAAGGAGGGAATGTGGGTAACTACGGCTTAGTAGTCATTCTTCTTTTGAAATTATTGAAATTGAATTAGATGGACAAAATGTTTTGACATTGGTATGGCACACCCAAAAGTATTTTTTTTTTATATATTGTGGCATAACTAATTCGGGAAATTCCTGACATGAAGCTACTGCCTTTATAGAAATATTTTAAAACGCTTAAATGTGTACTGCATTGCATTCGCCACCCGAAATTAGTTCTTATATCACAAGTGCCTTTAAGTTTATTGGGTTCATTGTCCTTCAATCAGAAACACTGCTGCTTACCGTTGGATTTATGCACCCGATGGTGAAACCTATACAACATGCTTGAGGAATTCTCTCGCTTAATGGGAGACAGTTTAGCTAGCTGGAGACCTTAAAGTGGCGAATCGTATCCACCAGAGACATGGAAGGAAGATGAGCGTTGGAGGTTAAAATACACCATTAGGACCTCTGCGCTCAGCAAGGTCAGTAAAATAAGGCGATCCTACTGTTAGATTTTTTATCGTACACCGCTCACTTTCCTGTGGATCCACATTTCTGGTGGATATGCAGCCTTATGATGTTGATGACGTTGCAGGGCCGTACCTCTCAATCATTTCCAAGATCTCCACTTCAAGTACGCCAACTTAACTAATACAAGTCATATTTAAAAAAATATCATAAATGGTATTTTTTTAAATGTTATTGTGACGGAACTAGCTCGAGGCCTATTTGATGTTAAGCGGACTAACCTCTGCCTATAACAGATGCATTTCGTAACAAGTCACGAATTGTACTGCGCCCGTCACCTTGAGACATAGTTCTTAAGTCTCATGTGCCTGTAATTTCACTGCCTCTCAAGGACTGCTGTCGGGACACACCGTTAGGTGCTTGGCGACAGATTTTCTACTTGAGGGTGGTCATATACACAGTCACATATCATATGTATAGTCACATATCATATATGGCAGAGATCTTCTTTTTGGAAGCTACAGTAAGTATAAATCATCATCCAATATAACTGACCTGTCGAAAACCTGGCCCATGCAGCCATTGGAGAACTACAAGATGCCGCTAATGTCACAGGGTCACACCCACAAGTGTTCCAGTTTACGACCTTTTGGGTCATCAAATCTGGCAGGAATCTTACAAACTGTAGTCACTACAACTTATCATCAAATGGTACTGACCTTCCGAGAATCTTGGACACGCAGCCGTTAGAGACCTGCAGGATGCGGCTGATGTCGCAGGGCCGCGCCCCCGAGTGCGCCAGCTCCACGATCTTCTGTCTCGTTGAATCCGGCAGGGGTCTCCCGTTGACGTAGACCCCTCCAAGCTGATTGATGCCGCTGTGGCCGGCGGAGGAGCACCCGAATAGGGCTCCTCCGCCCATCGCAGCGCTGTGCATCAGCTCATCTGAGACAAAGACGAAATGATCTGAGAAACCGTCGAATTACTTTTGATGCCCACGAGACCTCTTTATATGACTGGTTTGTGGCTAGGAGTGAGATCTTTGGGCATTTACTTATAAATAAGGGATGAACGGTGGTGCTGCTTCACTACTAAAATCTGACTGAAAAAATGATATTTCGGTAATCATCTTAGGGTTTGAAAGTTAGCTATTCATTCAAAATTTGAGTAAGAACAAAGCATGTACTCAACTTAGTTCAACTCTAAGATAAGTCAAAAAACCATTAAAGTCTATTATGATTTCTGAAATCATCTTTAAGATTCGAATCGGATTGTATTCGGTTTCGTCAAGTTAAAACCGGTAAAATTAGTGTCAAGTTTTTTGATTGCTGATAGGCTAGCCTTTGATTTAGTAATCGAAGGCTTCTCACTGATATTAAGTGAAGTTGCAGTTGAATATGTTGTTCAGCCTATCATAGAATTAAGTACTGGTTCAGAAGGAGCGCTGCCTTTGTGGCAGATTTACTACTAGCAAGTAGAAGCTTGCTAGGCGGGCTTTCGCAAAATACTTTAACACCATGTAAGAAATCTTGTCGCAGTCAAGCACATACTAGATGTTAATTATTTATTACTCTAGAATTAGATGTTAATAACTAAAACTAAAAAGACGTAAGGATTATACATCAACACTCGAAGAATGTAATTTTTCTTAAATACATAGCACACTATTGAGGTTAGAGTGCACATAGTGCTCCCCATACAAATTTCGTCATATTTTAAATACCAAGTGTTCAAAGGCGATAAAATGTTGAATACATTTCCCTGAACCTAATAGCTATGCTTCTGATTTGCCACTTAAACTTAAACTTAATAAATATTACCACCGTATTTCTGCAAGATGTCTTTCAAAGATTTACCTACCAACTATATATTTCGGACACGAATTTGATCTAAAAGTCTTAATAGCATCTGCCTAGTTTATTGCTTATTCTTTAGCCCTTTGAAGTGGCTATTGTCCTCAATGTGGTTTAAAATCTTACGAATTGAAAAGAATTCATAGTTTTTTTACATTACTTTTTCTTATCTTCTTAACCACTATCTAACCTCTATTGAAAATAGCTCGGTGCATCTTTAGCAAAAAATGTTAAAAAATCCAAACCCTTTTATCATAATCGGCTTTGCAAAATTAAAAAAAGATCTTCAATTCAGAATGGGTTTTGCGCTGCACACCACGTTTTTTTACAATCTTTTCAAATAACGAGATGTTTCATAAAAAACATCGTCACCTATTATTCTAGATGAACCGTTAAGCACTTTGTTAATATCATATAAAACTATGGATGGTTTAAAGCTTTTTGAAGAGGATATCGCTAAACTAACTCATGCCATGATACTATTCATATTCATTTATTTATATTAATTGGTTACAGGTCATTGATTTGAGTATATAAGTATACAAATAAATATACCTATAATAGACTAATTTGTATCGTTATACAATATCTGCTTAGATATAAATATGTTTTGCGAAATAATTATATTAATTATTATTACATTTCAAAAATTTCAAAATGTTTAGTGTGTAGAGTGTACAAATAGTATACATACAAATACAAAATACATATTTGTATTTGTACGTATAATCACACCCGTAATCCCCAAAGGGGTAGGCAGAAGTGTGTAAACACCCACGTTTCGACAATCGGCCTTTGGTCCCATGTAATAAGGGCGGGCCTATTACCACTCACCCGGCACTTAAATTAAACCTCTAAACCTGATATCATCATCGTTATCAACATACCCAGCCTGGTATTAGTCCACTGTTGGACGTAGGTCTCTTCTGATGCACGCCACTGAGCCCGATTTTTAACCGACTTTCAAAAAGGAAAAGGTTCTCAATCCGACTATGTTGTTGTATGTTTGTTACGCGATGACTTTAATTAAGAACTGATTTTGATGTTTTTTTTGTTGGGTAATTATAATAATCTTTGAGGTGTGCCCATATAGATTTTATTAAAATCGGTCGAGTAGTTTTAACGCAAAAATGTATTTGCTGACCTGGATCATAATATAATAGATTTTGCAATTCTTGTTAATGATGAACAGTATTTTAGGAGAGATCTTGTAAGCAGTATGAATCAAATAATATCAAATATTTTAAAAGTATTCTAAGAAAAAACTATATCAATATTTATAAAAACATTAGTTGCAATTCCGCCTAGTTTTCATGTTAAGCTAACGTAACGTTACAATGCTACACAACATTTCGCTTCTACACAATGCTTCCTCAGGAGGTCTTGACTCTACGAGCGCACGATCGAGAACGTGATATTTATTATTAAATATGGGTTGCCGCAAAGTAACGCTGAATCTATTCACTATCTTCAGTATGCATTACTTAAGAGATTAAAAAAAATATATAAAGCATGGAACCGACTTCCAACATAGAAAAGTATGAAATTACTTGTGGAGGTCGGACTGTGATAATGTAAAGTAGGCAATGTTTTGAATGAGCATGATGCCGACTTCAACAAGTTAATCATACTTTTTCGTGTTGGAAGTTGGTCCTTGTATATTGACTTAGCAGGTCTTCTAACGTAATGTCATTCATAGTGCAATTAAATTAGCTTTCCCAATGCAAACAAAGAGCGATTTATGTATTGGTATTTTCTCTCTCAATCAAGACGCTGCTGCAGTTGTTAATTGGTTCAATGGTCATCAAAAAGAACCCTTTATTCCACCAAATTGCAGCCTTTAACGTGTTATCACCAATTATCACCGCCCAGTTTTCAAGCCAATAGTTTTGAATAGGAGTGCATTAGATCGCATCCACACATCGCCAGTCTGTCAGAGAATCTTCCCTTTTTTACCACCCCAGGCAAACCCGCGGTAAAAAGTGAACAATTGGTTGCAATTTGTGGGCGAATTTAGGGCAGGCCCTTGATTAAGCCTAAGGCGGGGGGAGGGCATTGTTTTTGGCCCTTTTTCGTTCCCTTTTTTGTGGTTGGTATAATTTCGCAAGATCGTGGCAAGAATCCGAATGTGCAGATTAGGTCTTTGTTTTTGAAAGGTTTGCAATTTTGCGTGGATTGGATTTTTTGATTAGGTGTCGATTAAAGGTATTTTTTTAGCCTTATGGATTATTTTGGATTTTAGGCATATTATTTAGGTTACCAGGTACAACAGTGTTACTAGATCAGAAAATAATTTATTAAAATTTTCTGGGTTCTGTCACCTTCTGAGCGATTTAGTAGTTAGCATTAAGTAGGGGTTGCATTTTTATTCATAAACTTGTGAACATTTGCTAGTTTTATTTATGTAGGTACACCTTCCTCCAGTTTTTTTAACACCAGGGAGAAATTACCAAATTAATTTATTTTCCCCCTTAACGACTTTCCATGCACACAAGTATTTCAAACGAGCAACCTCTCACGTCACCAATTAATTGACGTTTCGAGGGTGTACCACCGGTTCTCACCTTGCACTCGCATTATTCACACCTCACCAAGTGCGTGGGCGTCAGCGTTGCACGTCTCGCGACTCGCGACTAACAAGCGAAAACTTGTTAAAAGAACAATGGACAATCGGAGTAGTCCCCCAAACACTAGTGTGATAGAGTCCAAGTGGTAAGCGACTAATTAATAAAAAAGTTCATTATTTTTTGTATTTATTATTAATAAATAATATTTGATTTATTTAAAATATAAATATATTCCAAACAGGCATATCGTTTGGCTGTACTATTACTTAATGCTAAATGGAGATGCTGTCGAATTTGAATACGCTCGCCTAAAAGTCTATGTGACCCAAGTCTTTGCAAAGAAATATCAGTATTGATAAACATTCTAAGGCATGAATGAACTAAAATAAGGGAACGTTGGCTTAGAACAGTGAAAATGGTCTACTTTTTTCTCAATTCGATTAATATACTTCTCTTGCGTAAAGTTTGTTCTATAAACAAAAGAATAACACAAATTTGATGTTGCTGAAGAAATACTGCCCATATTTACGGTTAAAAAAGTTTTCCAATTAAGTTAGTGTGCGCATTCGGCTATTTTAAGCAAGCATTCCCTTACTTTATTTCCTCCAAGTTTTAAAGTTAACTCCTGGCCATACCAGCGCCCGTATATTCTTCAACACTTTCACTTCATAAAAATTAGGATTCAAACTATTTGCTCTACGAGCACACGATAGTATATAAACAATATTATTCGTTCGACCGCTCGCGATTATCACTTAAACCTTTTGTTTCAGTTGTGTTCAGAATCCGCTCCCGCTTCATCTTGTCGCCCACTCATGCCCTATACCCGCTCGCTGTGAGCACGCGTGTCGTGTGAGGGAGCGTTTTAATTTCAGAGGCGCAATTTATTCAAGCGATTTATTTTTAATCCCCGTTTTTATGTGCCACGCTATAAATTCCATTTGTACTTGTAGTTATATTTTTAGTTGTTTATAGTTTTTGTACTTTCAGCAAGGGCGCTGATGCTCGGAAAAATAAATTGAAATTTTTGGTCTTTTAGTTATAGACTTTCCATCATTTTGAATGATTAAGGCATTTGTAACATATTATGATATTTGTATACATATGATATATATTTTCTGCCTCTTGTGGGGCTTAAAACTGAGAGCTGTCGTGCTTCGAAAGGCATTTTGAACTTGGCAATCTTTAGGATCCAACGGAAGCATACGGCTGTTCTGAAAACTTCGACACGACCTACCCATGGTTGACACTAGGGCTGTCTAACACTAGCAAATCTGCCAAGCCACACTGGGCTGTGTTGTTGATTCTAGTTCTAATCTACTTTCGCTCTCTCTCTGAGAAGAAGCCTCGTGGCAACACAGTGGGAAAGTAATGGCCAGAAGTGGTAAGCTTAACTATGGCCTGTCTGATATATGGCCTATCAATAGATAAACCACGTACAAAATGATTTCACTAATAAATAAATAAGGTTAGTATAGGTAAACCTAGGATTTTGTTAAAACTTAAGCACAATAAATTCTGTCTATATCCAAAAAGAATAAACAGATATTTCTATAAACACCCACGTTTTGTCAACATGGCATTTTTTATACCAACCCTAGCCTATTCCTAACTATAAAGGTCAGTTCTAGACTCCAGAAGATACTGAAAGTGTCCGGAACACTGATAACTATCCTTCCCGGGCCGATCGCCTAGAACCCATGGCCAAAGCGACGCGTCACGCCGCGCACTTTACAATAGTCATTAAATTATTTTACCAAAAATTTAATAAGCTATCGGATAATATTTAGTTAAACCACTTAACTTATCCGTTTCTAACGAAAATCCAACTAAGTTAATTATAGACCAAACAAAAAACAGTTTATCTGGCGAACTGTCATCGTGGCATTAATCAAACATTCAATTATATTTATATATAATACTTTATTACATAAGGGTCGTCACCCCGACAGACACACCTGGCGCTACCCCCACTTATCAACCCCTCCTATTATTATTTTGTATCTGTTTTTGAATTGTTTAAGCCAGGGGTTGTTTAATCGTACGGTAAACGCCATTTTGGATGCGCCAAATCCTGTTTAAGATGGTTTCGGAAATATGGGCATTGTCATTTATGTACAGACATTGGAGAGGGAATTAAGATTTAAGAATTAAAATACGTGAACTGTTATTTTATTATTATTACTATGGTCAATTCAAGCTTAAGAGTCTTAAAATGTGGCTACGATTCAGTCCCCAGCTTAAAAATGTAATTTATAGACTGTTGCATACCTTCCAGTTGTCCATAATAAAAAGGTTTTTTTTAATTCCTGATACGTTAGCCCTTGACCACTATTCTATTGACACTGATGGTAAGTGATGATGTTGTCGAAGAAGTTGCTCAGGCTAACCTAGAAGTACTGGCTCTCAAGGGCAGCTGCCGGAACACACCGTTAGGTGCTTGGTGACAGATTTTCACTCGTAGCGAAGTTTACTTAGCTGTTCTTAACCGATCAGCAAAGTTAAGCAACGTCGCCCGTGGGCATGAATAGGATGGGTGACCGCTAGTGACATTACTACTGAGCGCTTCCGTGCTTCGTAGGGCTCGTTAAGCCGTCGGTCTTGGCTATTGTCTTAGGATGGCAGTCGTTACAGCGTGATGGTAGAGCATTTTGCAATTGCTCGCCTCGCTAGCTACCACCCTCCGGTAGAAAATCTGTCAGCAAGCACGTAACAATGTTTTCCAGCAGTAGTCCTTGAGAACCTTTGACCACATCATCACTCACCATCATATGATATAGTGGTCAAAGACTTGCTTATCAGCATTAAAAAAACTCCTATATTAAAGTACATTTTAAAGTTTTATATATTACAAATTACAGTAAAACTTATACGTGCATAAATTATCAAATGAATATTTCTTTCAGAACTTGCACGTGAAGTAATATTTTGATATTATTCACTCTCTCGTGCACATTGATAAACGTTTAAATTGGACATTTATTTTTTCTTCACAAACTATATACATAATCTACCTAGGGAACATTTAAAAAATATATCTAGTGACTATTCCGCCTAATTTTCCTGCTAAGCCGACGTGACGTCACAAACGTAACGCAGCCAAGAAAATTAGGCGGAATTGTCACTGGATATATTTTTTATTAAATTTTTTTTTAGTGACCCTGTTTTCGACTCAACTCGACGACTTCTCATTGATAAAAGGAGGACAAAAGACCATTTCATGGATTGACATAATTTATAGTTATAACAGCCAACCACGCCCCAGAAGTGGATGAGGAGAAAAAACTCATTCATAGACACTATTCGAGCTAAAACTTATCATAGATTTTTTGACAGATGCAAAAAAATATATTGAAGGTCAATAACTTCTAAAGAAATACTTTGCGAAACATAAGATATATCAGTTTTTTTAATTGTAACATTTAAGCCTGGTTTGTGAAGTAGAGAAAACGATGCTTTGGTAAAAAACTCGTGAGTCCTGTTCGCCCTGAATGGGTAAGCAATGGCGTCTAGGTGTCACCCATTTTTCGTAAGCTTTTTGGTCCCAATTATAGTGGGCGATTGCTACCTATCTATATACCAGGCACAGTTGCAGACTAACTACCAACCCTAATTTCAATAACACATCGATGTTGTAAACATATTAATATTCTGGTAGGTAATAAACCAAAATTCGTTGACCTACTCGAAAAAAAATATTCGAATAGAAAATCTGTCGCCAAGCACTTAACGTGTAGCGGAATCTGTCCTTGAGAGCCACTGGGATGTTATCATCATACAAATATTTTGTTATTATAGTTAGATACGTAAAGAAAGCCTTTCCTTCACCCTTTGTAAAAAAAAACCTGCCCGTAAAAAAATACTCAAATAGAAAATCTTACGCTAAGAACTTAACGTGTTTCGGAAGCTTTCGGAAGACAACTAACCAATAGATAAGTTTAGACCATAAACAATCAGCTGTAAAAAATATGTTCGCAACCAGCTTTTAAATATTTCATTAATAATTTAAAAGTAAATAATTGCTATTTCCTTAACAACGAGACACAGAACTAAAATGTACCAGAGAATACTTTAAAAAATGTATGTTTTTGATAAGAAATGTTTCTAGTTTGGGTTTGCAGTAGAATCATAGAATTATTGTTGTATCGTTATGTTAAATAGAATGGCTCGCAAAAAGTTGTTAGTTTTTTTTCAATTACCCTGTAAAACCCTATGAAAAGCGCTTAAAAACTTAACCGGTATAGAGATTTGTTTAACGGTATCTTTAAGCTTAAGTTAATCCATCCTTTTGATTATAATTACATAACAGTAACTTTTTGCGTCTGCGGCGAAATTTAAATGTTCAATTACAATCAGGTAACAGACAAAAGAAATGAGAGGCAAGCCTATAGCCATACGAATCAGAATATATTTATTGTCAACTGAACAAACTAAAATTAAACAAGTCTGCCAGATTTTATGGCAATAGAGTAATAATCATTTGCCCACATCGAGAATTCAATATTACATACATACATAAAATCACGCCTCTTTCCCGTAGGGGTAGGCAGAGACCACGGATTTCCACTTACTACGATCCTTACATATCTCTTTCGCTTCATCTACACTCATCAATCCTTTCATACATAAGCGTCGGTTTAGGGTACTCTTGACCTGGCCTTTTTTCAGAACGTCTTCAATCTGATTTCGGAACGTTCGCCTAGGTCTTCCCCTTCCAACACTTCCGTTCACTTGTCCCATGTATACCTGTTTAGTCATTCTCATTTAATTCATTCTCTCCACATGTCCAAACCTTCTTAACATACCTTTCTCGATTTTTGTCACTACTTCCTCATTCACACCACATCGTTCGCTTAGCATTCAATATTAATCATAGTTATATACGAGTACCTCAGTCTTTATAAAGTTAGTTCAAATAATACTGCATTATGTAAAAACTACATGCTATGGGGGGCAAGCCCATGGCCATTTACCAGATAGTTTCACTTATTTAAAAATTAAGTACCATTACAAGATTATTTTTTTTTTATTTACCTATAGTTGATACGTTGACCACTATCTCTCACCTGATGGTAAGGGATGATGTGGTCGAAGATGTTTTTCAGGCTAACCTAGAATTACTGACATAGCTACCAGAACACATCGCTAAGTGCTTGGCGACAGATTTTCGTCTTGAGGGTGGTAACTATCCAAGCGGGTATTCGCAAAATGTTTTACTAACGTATATAAAATCTGTAAGTATTATATATTTTCAATTATGTTATTTATATTATCTCTGTTTGGTAACTAATATGATATGCAAATAGTCACATTAGAAAACAATTTTAAAGTAAGAATACAATAAATAAAATTGAAACCCAATTCAAGCATTGCACCGAGACATCGTCGCCTGGCACTCAATCATTAAAATTCCTCTCAGAGCTGCAACAAAGAAATCTATGTTTATCTCTTTCGAACAACTGTTTTTCCGGTCTATTTGTCTTTATCTTTCGCCTTAATGTGACACAATTGTCGCATGCTCGGTTTGCTTGGCTACGAGCACGCCATAATTATATTTTGTGTTATGCCTTTGAGCCAAACTATTTTGCTAAGTTTTCACTGAAGAGAACGGTGGCTTTGTTTTCCGTTGTTTTCTATTTATTGGAGAATTAACAACATTTCAACTAAGAGCATTTCCGGCGATCTACAAAACGTGTTACTGCAATAACTGATCATGTTTTTTCATGGGTATATTTGGTATATTTCATGGGTCGTTATTAATGTGGCCTGTTCACTTTTTTTAATGTTATTGTGACGGAACAAGCACAAGTCTCACCTCATGTTAAGCGGATTAACCTCTGCCTATAACAGATGCATTTCGTCGTGAGACGAATTGCACTGCCGCCGTCACACTGAAACATATTTTTCATTAAGTTTCATGTGCCTGTAATTTCACTGGCTCTCAAGGACAGCAGTCCCGCAGCAGCGGGAACACTCATTTAAAAAAATAAAAAACTTATTTATTAAATGACTCATCACCCCGTTACCACGGTCACTGCAAAGTGTTTGAAACGTTGGTATAAAAATAATGATAAATATACGCGATTTAAACCGTTTAAAATTGTTTAATTCCTATCTGTAATAATCGCAAAAACCCTATCATTCGAATGCTTACCTACACCATCCCACTGGCATGACAGTCGTGTTTATTTTTTAATAAATTTGTTTAATACTTAATTTAAAATATTATTATACCTCTTTTTATCTTCCGGATTTTAATAAAATGTGTTTTCGATATTATAACGCTTAGAGTTCCTAAATATCTTAAAGCGGAACTTTCCCAACCGCATCCATATTCCATACGTACTTTACGGCGAACGGTCAAGTTTGCAACTCGTTAAAGTTAACTGACCTCTGCCTGCACAAACAAACTTAGATCCAGTGTTGCCAGTTGGAAGTGAATTCTGCTTTTACTGGGTTAAAATGTATTTAAAACTGGTCACGTGTGAGTTGGGCTTCTTTCCATGTAGTTTCAGAATCGCAACCCGGAAATAAATAAATACCTAGCTAATTGATCGCAGCTTAAAAACTGATTTTACAAAAGGCATTTTCAGTATTTACTTTTATTTAATCATTTATGTGTAATTTTATTCAAATTAGAAAAAAGAAATTTAATTTGCAGTAGCAGAGGAAGTCTTGGTGTGATTTGGTCCGAGAAACTACTGCACTCATATCTATTTTTAATGCCAACTGTGGTCCAGTTTTTAGAACATGACGCTTTACAACTTAATATCTCAGGGTATTTTTTTTTATGTTATTGTGACCGAACAATCTCGAGGCCCACCTGATGTTAAGTGGACTAACCTCTGCCTATAACAGTTGCAATTCATGACAACTCACGAACTGCACTGCGCCCGTCACATTGAGACATAGTTGTTAAGTCTCATTGTGCCTGTAATTTCACTGGCTCTCAAGGACTCCTACCGGAACACACCTTTCGTTGCTTGGCGACAGACTTTCTACATGAGGGTGGTCGCTAGCCAGGCGGTTTCGCAAAATGCCCTTCCACCATGTGGTGAAGCTCAAGTTCTGGGCAGGATTCGAACCATGAATCTGCTATAATCATTTCTGTGTAATGGGCGCAGTGCAGTTCACCACTGATGAAATGCATCTGTTATAGGCAGATGTAACTGCTTAACACTAGGTGGGGCTCATGCTTGTTCTGTCGCAATCGCATAAAATATTTTTATGGATAATTTTTGGACATGGCCCATAAATACTTCTTAGTCCGATTAATACCTAACTAGGTCCTAAACTAAACTTAGTTTTTGGGATGGTATCCGGTAACAATATTGGTTCAAAATTTACCACTTCTCTCATTTCTTTATATATGTAATGTTATATATATGTAAGACAAACATCTTCTCCTGTAGCACGAAGAACAATTCGTAGAGTAGACATATGATAATGATCGCAAGGGCTTTGACTCCAGCTTTTCCAGCTAACTTTAAAAGACCATCGTAAGGCCTGTCGTGAATTTTGGGAAACAAAAAGCATTTTGAAGGAAAAATGCAAGCAGCAGAGATGTGATTACAAAATCACAAATATACTATAGGAAAAATTTAAGTCATGTGCGGGATTCGAACCCGCGTCCATCCACTCCTTGAGACGGGGTATGGTCTAACCAATCATCGTATTGGGACGTATATTTGTGATTTTGTAATGTAATCCGCAAAGCAGGTGTTATTGCAAACCTAACAATTTTAAAAAGCAGAGATGTGAATTGTGACATGGATTGTGATTTCCATAATAAAAAAGCTTGGCAGGCGTCTTGAGTATTACCATTATCAAATGAAATGTTTTTATTAAGCACGCTGATTACATATTATACAGGTCCATTGAAGAAATAGTTAAACGTGCTTCACCCTGTAAGACCAATATATATAGGCGCAGATATATACGAAGGTTTTCTCCAGGCGAGAATGACCTACTGAGGTAATTTACAGATTTCTTACATTGTGACTTATATATTTCATATTTATCCTCAGTATGTTATTAACGAGCAGTAAGATCTATTGATATAAACTTTTTATAAAACAATATGCACTCTAATTGTTTCTTATCTGGTAACACTAAGTCAGTGAGCGAGCTCCTAAAGATATTCTTAGGTGTGTTGGTATTCACTTAGAAGTAAACTGAGGTCTTCAAAGTTGCTTGCTTTAGTATTACTTCCTGTTGTTTGTTATGCAACAACTCTAAGATTGTTGTGGAAGAATCAGGTGCCTTGCTAGAGCATAGATAGAGATAGCTAGAGTAGGTATCAAACGATATATTTATTTATTAGCAGTCAACTCTAAGTTTGTCCTAATCTCTGATCTGTGGTCATAATACATAATACTTAAATATTGTAGGTTTGTGACAAAGTGCCAGAAGGTTTTTTTTATGTTATTGTGACGGAACAAGCTCGAGGCTCACCCGATGTTAGGCGGACTAACCTCCGCCTATAACAGATACATTTCATAAAAAGTCACGAATTGCACTGCGCCCGTCGCTTTGAGACATAGTTGTTAAGTCTCATTATTATGCCTGTAATTTCACTGGCTCTCAAAGACTGCTCCCTGAACACACCGTATATAAAAATGTAATTTTAATAGTTTTATATCACTTTATTTCAAATAAATTTCTCATGAAGCACAATGATTGAATCGTTCGTGTGTTTCTATTTGCTCGATTAGCTTAATAAGGTTTGATACGTTTATTGAGACATGAAACATTTTGATCTTGTAAACTTTTATATAGGCTATTAAATATCCGAATACAATGCTAATTTAAATTAATGTTGACTTTTAAGAAGAACAGGCATATGCACAGATCAGAGAATTCCTGATCTGAGTGCATACCTATGCCTTTTTAACAGCCTCTGTCTATGACTATGTCTAACAGCATTTTTAATAAAATTTATTGACGCTTGATTATTAATGTTTATGATAGAGTCTATAATAGTTTGGTGATAGTTTTGAACTTCAAGTCTATTTCCTTTGATAACATAGGCATACTAAGTATGATGACATAAGAATACTAGGTTTTTTTTTATTGGTGATAGGCAAGCCTATGACCACAATCTCATCTGATGGGATGTGGTCGAAGGTGTTAACAAGGTATTAATATATTACAATTGTGTAATTGAGATCCATCTGTTATCAATGTCTCTATGGATAAATCCCAAAGAGAAGTTGATGTGAATTGGATTATTCGACTATGTTATAGCGCGATGTGATGTTTCGAACGGCATATTAACCAACTAACCTCTTCACCTGATCTTCAATTGCCAAAGTAATGGTGAATGAAACCGAATAAATCTATTGATTCAAACATGTCACGTCTAACTTCAATAGCAATCTAGATTCATTTGCAATTTGTAACTAAAGTAAGTAGATGAATGGAAAAATATATCTTTTCAAGCGTAAAGGATAAGAAGTTGATTGCAACAAAGTGGTATAATCGATTTGCTAGGGTTTTAGGTAAAACTTAGGTAATATAGAAATTATAAATGAGTTCTTTTTATCAGATTCCAATTTTTTATGTTGTCGTGACGGAACAAGCTTGAGGCCCACCTCATGTTAAGCGGACTAACCTCTGCCTATAACAGATAAATTTCATCACTAGTCACGAATTGGACTGTGCCCGTCTCTTAATGACATTGTTAAGTCTCAAGTGCCTGTAATTTCACTGGCTCTCAAGGACTGCTGCCGGTACACACCGTTAAGTGCTTGGCAATAGATTTTCAACTTGAGGGTGGTAGCTAGCCAGGTGGGCACTCGCAAAATGCCCTTCCACCATGCGGTGAAGCTCAAGCCGGTGGCGGGGATCGCATCAGGGACCTGCGGCACAGTCATAACTATTACCGATCAGCCATCATTGCTTCAAAATGCCTAAAAATACCCGCTTAAAGTTTATTTATTGCGCCGAACAGTAAACTATCCTATTATATGAAGTTAATGTATAAAGTCGTGTAAGTTATATCGTCTAGTGTGACGGTTCCTTGCGTTCCGCTCGTTCTAACTTGGCCGATGCCTTTATGAGATGTCAGGTCTCCTACTATCAGTTGTCGGATTAATCTCGACATATGCTTTGATGCTTTCAAATGAACAGGTTAAAATATTGCAGAAATATTAATAACAAAGTATTAGAATTTCATATCTATAAAAACAAATGTGACCGAGTCTTATCCTACCACGAGACACAATAAAATACGCTCCTGCAGCTCTTACTCTGAAGTTGAATCATGTATCACTTGTATAATAATTCGAATAGTACTAGAAGACAAAAACAATCTCATCGGAATAATTTCGTATAAAACACAATATGTGAATACTATTCGAGTTGCTATAGTAGCGGTACTTAAAACCAAATCCGAAGGCAAGTCCTTCAAGCAGGAAGTCGGCAACTTGGTCTTAAGTTGTAACTTGTAAACTTGTAACTTGCAACATTTGTAGTTGTAAACAAGTGGTCGAGACGCTTGGCTTGTTAAAGTTCGTATGACGTGAATGTGATGTAGCATTTCGGGAAGGTTATGGAAAGCCAAATCAGTTTTGAAAGTGCTAATTTTGGTTGCATAAATTATTAATGAGTATAGTGAGGTTCTTGTTGTCCTGTAAATTAATAATTTCCAGTCTAATTGTAAAAAAAAAATGTTAGGTAAATATAGATATCTGGGGACTGTCTATAGATTCATGGGTTGGATGGATAGTAATAGTATTTTTCGGTTAAAGGAATTTTCATAGTAATGTAAATACTATGACAATTCTTTTGCATGGGTTTTGGGTTCTGGTAAATTTTTAAGGTGGTACCTACATCTGTCAAACATGAATCCTTCTTATGTTGCTGTGGTTGTTTTGACTGCCACTGCACGGGTGGACCGATATATTTGGTGGTATATATTATGTTTCTTGATGACACTGTTGGCAATCTATTAGCATATAACGTGAATATGTTAGTTTTTTATTGCTTATTAATAAAATGAGCATGTGTTTCATTTTACAAGTCTGTACAAATGACTTTATTCTGGAAAATATATAAGTACACACAAGGTGATAGTTTGTATATTTGAAATTACTTCGACAGTGACAGTTTGAGATACGTTATGAAATTGGTATTAAAATGGACATATGAAGTATTTCTAAAAGAGTCAACACTGAAGTTGTTGTTATAGTGTTTTATGAGTAATAAAAAAAATATAGCATGTAATTTATTCATAATAATACCGTGCAACTCTATCGAAGTACTCGTCGTCGTCATAATCATAAAATGCTTTAGTTATTATATAGATATATTAACGTTAAATGCCCTAGTTGTGGTTAAAAATACTCTAGTAGAAAAACTATAACGACTACAAATCGGCGCTAGCCTTTTAGTAGAACAGTTTAAGGAATATGTCGAGAACGTGACTATTTAACACAAAATTAATAAATTGATATTACCGTACCATACAACAACTCTAGAATGAAATGCCTTGTGCGCTATTATAATGCAAGTAAGCGATTTTATTCTGGAAATAAACACAACTCAGTGAATTGTATATACTAGCTATATATATATATATAGTGATTTTAAATTCAGTAGTGCAATTGTAATAGTTGTTAGCAACATACCTTTGTGTGGCATCTTCCAAAAGGCCTCCGCCGCCGTGGTGGGTTCCCGCGGCGGCGCCACCAGCCCCCCGACCAGCGTGGTGGCGGCGTGCGCGGGCGCCGGCCGCCCCCACCCTCCGTGCAAAGCCACCCTCCTAACCTACCCCCAACTCCCTCTAACCCCCTCTTCAAACGCGTCACTCTTCTATATTCTACTAATCTTTGACAAATTATTTTTAACGCCTGACTTTAACTAAAAAATATTTTAACTATCCCCTCTGTCTCTGTAATCTATGACAGTTTCTGCGCCTATCAATACCGCATCCGCGTCGTGACCTGTAAAGAAAGAAATTCACGTTAAAGAAATTTATTGACCCCAATACCGCATAGACAATCGCATCATCAATTACAATCAAGGCTCGCCTCGTGCCATCTCATTCGCGCACTAAATGAATGAAAGAGAGAGGATATTCCACAGATGTACTAATTGGTAGATGATTGTGCTGAATGTGTTTGAAAGCGCCATCTATTGTTGCATAGTAGAAATAGCGGCGCGGCAGTCGCGGTCGTGAGTTGATAATACTCGATAATGATCGATGCAGTAATGAAGTGAGATGGTAGTACCACCCATAGCGCAGTCGGAACGGTAGTCGAAGCTGTCTGTTTTGTTTGATTTTTTTATTGTTTGGCTGAGACGTTGAGTGCGGGTGATTAGGTCAAGCGTGGTCGAACGTTCACTTTGAAGTTGAAGGAAGCTGTTTTAACGTTACATAATTTTTGCATCTCAACTCCTCTTTGAGACCTTAAAATGACAATGTAAATTTTTCAAAAAAAAATTGTTGGACTCATTTTGAGTGCATTATTCATTCATCATTCTGCATTCGCAAACACGCTTATATAGTCTTCCGATTCCAAGAGTCTTCCGAGTTATTTTGACTGGTCGCTTTGTATCGGCGACTCATCATTCGTATTAAGTTGTTCTTGGTAAGAAACACATGGGGTTTCAAGCTAAAATTGCTTACTGGGGGAGTTTGTTTTCTACTACAAGAAGAAAATAATCAACCGGGTATTGATAAAACAGAGTAAGGGAAAACAGAGAAAACAATTTGTCCACAAGGTTTTTATTGTATTTTTGTTAGGGACTTGTACTTGTATTTTTTTGTGAAGCAAATCAGTTAGACTGTCCTGTCCTGTTTGACATATATTGACCAACCTTTTAGTCACTAAGCGTGGATATTAATGCCAACTATTCCTATCCTTAGGGGAAGCTTATGTTCAGCTGTATGTGGTGATTGATTTGCATTCAACATATCGTGCTGTCTCTTTGTCTTCAATGATCACGTCATAATACTAAAATCGTATGCGAAATCCCTACATAGTTTTAATAGAAACATCCTCTATATTTTTATTTTTGCAATAACTCATGCTCTGTGGATTACATAACAAAATTACAAATTTATCCCGGACATGACTATAATTTTTCCTTTTCCTTAAGTTAAGAGATATTTTACTGTTCATAATTTTCTCTATACATTTAAAGCATTGACATGTTCTCAACATACTTACATTAAACATTCCATAGCTATTCAGCAATCGCATCACAAAAGTCACAGGTACTCAAATACGTACGCATTTGATCTTTTCAAGTCCCAATCGAACGGTTTCACTTTGATATATTTTCCCCCACGTACAACACAATGCTCCAACTTGAGGGTAGTTAAATTGAGTCTTTGAGGGAATATTTTGAGTCTTTGACTGAGTCTAGTCAAAGTCTGTCAAAGGGCCTAAAGTGGAGTGTAGACTAACGGGAAAGTCGCGCGTGCGGTCACCGTTCGAGAGGTTGGTCTAATGAGGCTGGGTTGATTTTCACAAGTCAAGATGACTGAGCCCTTATTAGAAGTGGGCTCTTGTTTTATCTTCAATCACACATATTTTACAACATTTCAATGTTTTCATTTCCTGTCAATACACTACAACATTATTTGAACACTTATTGAAATATAAAAGTCTAAAGTTGGATGTACTAGATAAAAATATTTAAGACCGATTTCATTGTTATCAGAAAAATGTGGTATTATAATAAGTTAATTATGAAGTATCCAGCTTCGCATATCCGGGTAAGGCCAACCAAAAACAAAAAAAAGTCTTTCCCATAGCAGAGCCGACATTTAAAACGAAACAAATATGATCCATCGAAGCCGGCCGCTTATCGCGCGTCGGATCGCACCGTATAGTCTAGAGGCTCCTTTATCGCGGTGTCCAGTTACAGAACAAAACTTGTTTCTAATTACGATAATTATTAGTGGATCTTTGAAGCTTGTTACTTAGTATTACGGAGATTGAAATAAAATGTATTTAAACTGACTTACTTCGGCAGATTCATTCGCGAAATAATTATAATATATGGTTACAGTCCGTGGGTTATATTCGAATGATTGTGTTACTGTGTTATATTTGAAATGTGCTAGAATGTCACCTCCTCTTTGCTATCTAGGAGTTGTAGGGGTTCTCATACAAGTAACGTGTTTTTATAATTTTGTTTTTGCCCAATCTTTAGAACGGTAATGCATACAATCGTCAAAATTGCTATAAAGGCCAATATCTAACGTACAACAGCAAACACTAAAAACCGACCAAGTGCAAGTAGAACTAACACTAAGGATTACAATTTAAAAATAATATATTTTAGTACATTTCGTGTTGGAGACTTGGAACGGAACTCTTGTTGTGAGAGTCCAACACTGCACTGAGAAAAACGACTTAAAGGCTTAAATCAAATTTGACCTTTTACCGTTGAATTGTAAATACGTAAGATGAATTCACAACTCTTAAGATGATTTTCACCAATCAATAAAAATGTACCATGTTGTTTGTTATAATAAACACAACCATCAAAAACGCCTTCCGTAAAGTATTTTCAGAATTGAACTTGTTATACGATAATAATTGCAGTATTGACCATAAAATATACCTTACTTTTACGGCGGTTTATATACGGTGATTATCACTATAACGTACGACTTAATCAGCCTCATCGAAAAGTCAATATTTAAGAAAGACCACAAAAAACTATATATATGTATACACCTATACACCTTAAATGAAGACGAAAAAAAAACATTCGCCTTCACTGACCTCGTTTAATTCTAGTTGGCAGGCGTTTTTGTACGTATTTACGTTTGGTCGGTTTTTCGCCTTATAGCATATAAATTGGCCGTCATTAGGGCGCTTTTGACTTTAGATTTTTCTCAGTGTGTTTTTTTTAAATTTCGTACATTGCTCGAGTATCAGTATCAAGACTATTCAACAAAACCTCCGAAGCGTAAATTTGAACCGTCCTCTCATTGAGAAGCATTTTCTTATTCCTATTACTTTTCTTTCAAAAGTTCAAGAAAAAAATCCAACGAATAAATTGAACAACTACAATCGACGTCAAACTTTCGTCCGTCCGAACAATCGTGTATTCGGAGTAATAACAGACCACGAAATCCCATTCGCAACTTCGTAGACAGGCGAGGGCTCTTAAAACCCAGAAAAATACCTAAATGTTGAAAATGTACCTAAATGTGAGGTACTAAATGTAAAAAAAAAACAGTTTTCGCTGTAAGTGGCAGTCTGAGTGCATCAAAGCAAAGGAGAGTTGATGCATGCAAAGCACTCTGAGAGTATACGATTTTGAATTCTATCCTTATTCTAGGGAGTTTGAGCGGTGGCAATGGCAATGTATTTGTCGATAAGTGTTATTTTTGTTTGAAATGAGTGTGCACTAAAGGAATGTCTAAGGTATTTATTCCAGAACGATGCTTGTCGCTGAATTCGATTTTAGTAGAGATCTAACTATATGTATCTATCCGGTAAATTTTTCTTTGATATTTTTGGACATCATGGTGAGAGTTAAGCTTGAACTTAACTCATTGGGATCGTGAGGACTACTACGTCCTAGTTATGAATCAAATTTTATTGTTATCATTATCGCCGATGCCAATGGGATAAAAGGACTGTTCAAAATACTCCCGTTCGATGATCCTAAGAGGTGATTAAGGGAAATAATGCGCTGCAAGAAACGAATGTCTCTACTCTCGTCGAATTGAGTAGAGTGTTACTGTTCATTAAACAAAAAATATTCCGCCGTAGACTCCAGCATTACCTTAAGTAATCCAGAATATTTGGGCTAAAAATATATAATTAATATCTGATTCGTTGCTCAGCTATATGAAAGTAATATGTGTAGTATGTGGTATGGTAGCTTTAGTATTGCCTTACTTCTTCTTATCAGTACCCCAAACTAAGTCGGTCAGCACAGCTTGTATTTTTCGTCCTGCTCGTCATCTTCCTATGCTCACCTTTCACACATCATATCCTTCTATACATTCAGTCCAATCCATACCTGTTGTGACTCTTCGCTACTCCTATAATATATCAGTGCACATCTACTTACATGTTTTTCGACTTGTTATAGTCATTAAATTATTCATATTGAATGCTTCATATACATATGATACACAGTCATAAATATAAATTCATAGAAAAAAGCATCATCCCGTCAAAATATTATCGCAGGTACATACGCCATATTGCTATTGTTTGCATCAAAATTAAGTATTGTTAAACTTTTATTTTTATTTATAACTGATAGGTAGACTATGACCACTTCCTCACCTGATGGTAAGTAATGTCTGCTCAAAGATGTTTTTCGGGCTAACCTAGAATTGCTGGTTCTCAAAGACAGCTGCCGAAAAGCATCTAACGCTTGATGGCAGATTTTCTACTTGTAGGTGGTAGCTGAACAGGAGGACATTATCAAAATGCCCTGTCACTGAGTGCTATATATGGCACTCGGTCATTTAAAGACATCAGCCGGCTTTACGTGCCCTTCGAATCACGGAAGCGCTCAGTAGTAATGCCACTAGCGGTCACCCATCCAAGTCATAACTGCAGTGGACGTTGCTTAACTTAGTTGATCGGGTACGAACGGCTAAACAAGCTATGCTCGAGCGCTTCAGCAAACTGTTTGTGTAATACCTTCAGTGTTTATTCCACAAAGAGTTCTCAAGGATCGATTTGCACATCTCATTAGACTTGCTTTGATTCCGTTCCTCGTCACCGAACGCAGGTGCCGCGCTTACTCTAACAAATTGATTCTTGTGGTTTAAGGAAGTTTTTTCAATGTTTTATTTATCATGTCACTACGATATAAAAGTTTTACCACAGATGTCCTTAGCCGATATCGGCCATTTAGGAATGAAATTCAATTGTTATCGTTACCTATGATGTGCATGTATTTAGAAGAAAAGTTTCGGAAACAAGTAAGCAGCTTCATATATCATTATATTACAATGCTCACAGAAGGGAAAGCCTATATACAGTTTGTGATTATTTAAACGTCAAAAATGCTTGGGCAATTCTGCTTCTACCACCTACGTAATTTGAACAGTTATCTGTAATAATTTTATATATAATGTAACACTCAGTTCAAAAATATTAAAAAAATGGCTCCGAGTTTCTTGTCTATGAATTTTCTTTTTAACATTTGACTTTTCAACTTAGGTGACATTTTTGAAAAGTCTTTTTACGAAAACTAATTCTATCGTTATTTTATTGCTGATAGGCGGTAGTGTGGAAAAATATGTTATTCTGACCAACCTAGTATTACTGGCTCTTGAGAAAAGTAGCCGAAACACACTGTTAAATGTGTTACGCTAAACAGCCACTTTTTTACTTAAAAGTAGTAGATAGTCAGGCGATCATATATAAAATGCTGCACCACCATGCAAGAAACTAGTAGCATAAAACAGAGTTGGTATTACACGTGCTTTTTGATTAAAAGGAGTTTAAAGACAATCAGATGGGAAGACATAACAAAGAGGACAGTGGATCTGGACTGGAGAAGAGAGACGAGGAAAAAGAATCAGTGTAAAGAGTTATGGGTGAAGAGGGTGAGCCAAGAGGCATAATGTCCTTGTCATTAATATCATGATAATTACATCATTGAGACATATTGTTGAGTATTGCTGTCAAACTACAGCTGCTGGGACACAAGGTTAGATTAGCTAGGCGACTGATTTTCTATTCAAAGGTGTTATTTAACCTATCAGGCTAGCATAATTTGACTGGTTTTCAAGTCCTACATAATAATTGCCTGATTCGTTACTCCTTATTACTCGTATAGTAATATCAGTTACCTATTCATTTACATCATGTTTATCATTTTCTTTTTCTAATGTTATAGTTATTGTAAGAAGTGCATAGAGGATAGAGGTGAAGATAGTGTAACGTGTTCTATCACAATAGCAGATTGATTTATCGTGCCGACATAGCGTGCCATAGCTGTGTGGTGGTGCACTCAAAAAGTACAGACAGCAAAATAAAAAACGAAATATCTAAATTTAACGTTTTAAAATCTCAGACAGTTTAAAAGCAATAAGAGTTAAAATTATGACTAAAAATGTGATAGCTTTTAGAACCAATATTTTCAGAATATAATGTTCCTACCCTGTAGTTAGGTTTTAGTTTAGACTGATAAAAAGGTTACAAAAGTTTCAATAGCAGTCTGGAGCCTGTGCCTGTGACCGTTAGATAGCAATAAAGTCGCTGCCTATTACATGGGAAATAAATATATATGGCAAAAAGTAGGTGTCTAAACGCCTCTTCTTACCCATTAGAAAATATAGAGGCGTGATGACATGTATTTTACACATTCACTTTTATATATACTGTTGGTGTTTAATTAAATCAAATTTAAAACCGCAAATAACACTAATATGAAGTTTTCATACTTAAATATTATATCAAACACGTGTATCGAACTAACAAACTAAAAATTATACTAAACAAAACTAACAAAATTTCGGAAAACAATTATATACGAACCAATCATTATCCAACAACTCGTTATAGTTTGTTTGCTGACCGTACGCGTCAGTTTTAAATCAATGTAACAAATCGCTTCGGTCTTTGTGCTGACTGTACAGGAGGCATTGCGCGAGGCAGTAATTTATTTTCTGCTCTGACAGTACCGAATCGGAGCGGCTCCTTTAGGCAATATTCGGTAGCTAGCGTAGATGAGTTATTGTATGGAATGTATGGGTTAGCTGATCTATGAGATGGTGTAGTGATGCTGTATTATAGACACTAAGGAATGTTTGATGTATGAAATATGATTACGTTGGCCTCTCCAGTATCAGTTGTAACGTAAATGATACCTCTCAAAGCCTTTACATTCATCAAATTAGAATCAGGCCTGATTTTACTGTTCTAATTTAACAGTAGGTATTACAAAAATGGGAATAAAATATATTTAGAATGAATAGATCCTGGACTACATTTTCAACACATTCTTCGTCTGTGACGCCAAAAGTTCTTGCCTTCTTCCGTCAGAATCAAATATAGAATTAAATAAAAAACATATTAATTGAATAGTGGAAAGATTTACAAAACAGTAACATTGCGTAAATATGCGCCTTTGATCATGGCTATCATCATCACGTTACGAACGCGTAACGTGGGAATAAGACAACTGTAAACAGGAACTGGCTTTCACGGGCAGCTGCCGGAACATACCTTTATGTGCTACGCGACTGATTTGCTACTAAAGGGGTGTAGCTAGCCAGGAATACCATTTACAAAATTACTCAACACCATACAAGGTTACCACAATCGGAATACCTGCAATGCGAGGTGCACCTCAATAAAACATAACTCACAAAGATGAATCTCTACATTTCCAAAGTGTAAATACCAAAAACATAGTATTAAATTTGTTTGAAGCCCGACGCACGTACGATGACACTTCAAACGTCAAAGGGACGTTACTCAGGATTGCGTTCATTTAATATAAAACCAGTGACATCACTGTTAATTATATCCACACAGAGTTTTGAAAGCATTCCGTCCCTGTATTTTTAAAGCGTAGTCAAAAGGAAGAGGCTTTCCTTTGGAAATGCAACTTTAAAAGTAAGTGCACTTGTTTAAATGGTGCCTGTATTTTGTATGTAAAGCTTTGATGTGATGCCTGTATACATCGAAATAAAGAATATAATCGTACTTATATTGAATTTGTTTGCTCGCTGCGAACCCCAAACGCTGTATTCCTAAATCACGTTGTATACCTATGTCATTACACGACTGCCCAACCAGTGGCTTAACCAATTTTAATGTATGAGGTATCGTTAGATTTGTCTTGATAGCGCAAGTGACACTAAGGACATAAAAAAATACTGGAAAAAAAATACGCTATATTGTGTAACATAAAAGTTTTTTTCTTCCAAACCCATCGAGTGAGGTTTCAAAATGAAGGGCTTTATAAAACGATTTCATAAATATATATAACTTGCAGTTTTCATTTAAATGGAACGATATAACATTTATAGAAAATAAATAAATTTGCGGTAGGGCATTATACTTTTATAATTAATTTATACTTGTTTTAAATAATCGTTTAGACTATATACGAAAAATATCAGTTTATGTCACTAGTGGTTTACTTCTTACATCGCCATTCCGGGGTATGATCATTTCGTTATTGATCTATTTCTTATATTGCCCATGACGCGATACGACTGTCTTTATATTTTTTTTAGTATACATTGGTCTATTTCTTACACATGATATTCGCCTGATTTACATTATGTCAAACTTATTCAATAAAAACTCATTTGTATATGATATAACTTTTTTTCTCGTTGGTTTTCATCATGAACGTGCAACCGCAGAATGCAGCTAGTAAAAATGGAGCTAAGTCTTACTAGGTCTATTATGCTTTCGATCTAAAATTCTTTGGACCTAAATCTCAATATACCTACCCTCGCGTTTGGTTTTAGGCATAACGTGATTAGGCACACTACGTTTTAAGTACTTAAAAGATTCGTTTACTCACTGCGTACCTAGTGAGCAAACGAATTATCTATACCTACGCCTATCATTATCTTTTTAGGGTTCCGTACCTAAAGGGAAAAACGAAGCCCTATTAATGACACTCCTCTCTCTGTCTATCTGTCCGTCAGCCCGTCACGGGTATGACTAGATATTTTTTTTCATGTGGTATCCGAAACGATAAAGTTAATGAACTAAACAGCTATTTTGCACCCGAGCACGTGCGGTGTCATTGTCTAGAACTCGTCGAATAGAAGAGTACAAATATATCTTGAACAAGAAAAATGAACCAATTAGGAGCCGACCAATTAGGAATTTAGACATTTGTATTACGAACGAGGTCTACTCATGGTAGGAAGCTGAAATATTGGTTCGTCATGTGCTATATTGCTTTCGCGCTCGGTTTGAATATGAACTTGGTTATTTCGTTCCGCTTTCATTCAGGATATAAGACATTTACTATGTATACCAACTTAATAAAGTCCCGTTCAGCTGTTTCGAACTGACTGAACAAACACACACACAAACTGTCGAATTGAAATTTAATATTATAGATAGACTCAATCGTAGCTAGAGTGTCGCAAACGTCGCTTTGAAAACATACAAGAGGAAAAATTTCAGTCATGTGTGGGATTCGAACCCGCGTCCATCCATCTCTTTAGCCGGGGTATGCTTTAAACAATTGAGCTGACATGACAATGATATCATAACTCATTTTTTTCCTATCGTTCTTTAACCATAGTTAAAAATATATATAAGGTTCCATGTGTGTGTGATATTATTATATATACTTATCAAACTTTTCGTTATTAATGATAGTTAATTATATGGTATCATTTACGAATATATTATGTTTGGGTTGTTATTCGTTTGATTTGTAGCAGTGATGGCTCAGTGGCATTGGCTATGGACTGCCGTGCAGCAGGTCCATGGTTCGAATCTAGCCACGGGCTTGAGCTTCACCGCATGGTGGAAGGGCATTTTGCGAATGCCCGCCTGGCTAGCGACCACCCTCAAGTAGAAAATCTGTCGCCAAGCACCTAACGGTGTGTTCCGGCAGCAGTCCTTGAGAGCCAGTGAAATAACAGGCAAAAATGAGACTTAACAGGTATGTCTCAAGGTGATGGGAGCAGTGCAGTTCGTCACTTGTGATGAAATGCATCTGTTATAGGCAGAAGATACCGCTTAACATCAGGTGGGCCTCGTGCTTGTTCCTTCACATTAAAAAATAAAATAAAAAAGTTCTCCCATCTCTTCTACATACACTCTTCTTTCGTTCGTCAATTTCGCTGCCAAACGATTAGATCCATACATTACGACAGGTCCTACAATAGTCTTATAATTGATTCCCTCAAGCTTCGTGCGCTTTCATGGGTCATATATGGTCCCAGATATAGTATAGTCCTCATAATAGATATGGGTACATATAAATAAAACAAAACATTGATTTTTGACATTTCAACTCCAAAAAAGTATTATCTTATTCAAATCGGATATCAAAAATAAAAGGGTATAACTGAAAAACATCGAAAGCTTTTTACTTTATAAAAACCCATATCTAAATCCTTATTAAGCCTCATCGTCGGAAGGGTGAAGGTATAGAGACCAAGAAGGTGTTATTTTGAGCTGATCTCAGATTATTTTATTTTAATGTTTTTTTTCACATTTTTGACTAAGGATGTAATACAGGGAGTCGCTATAAGATCAAATGTAAGAAGATTATCGCATTTGAAACTAATATTTCATTTATGTGTTTATGTATAGGCTTAAAAGCTACTGATCTAACTCTTTGTAAGCATATAAGTTTTATTCTTCAACCTTTTTAGAAACCTGAATTAAAATATTATTATAAACTACACCTCCTTGTAATTTTTTTTGTGATCATTTAATACATACCTAGTGTGGCCTGAGTTAATATATTTTTGGTAACATTTTGACATAATATATAAAAATGGCATTAAGAGTCAATTAAAAAATGAAATTGAGCCTTTTTGTATGTAAGAAAAGTGCATTAATATGTAAACTGACACTTTTGACAGGTAATGTAAAATTTAAACAGTTTTACCGCGTTTGTAGCTATATTTAGTTTAAGTATTCGAAAGAATTTTAAGTTAAAAATTATACTACTAATATTATTTTGCAAAATTATGGAACACCAACGTACATGATTCCATAAACCATAACTGGTTATTCAAACCGTCAAAAATATTCAAAATTTAGCTATCCAATAAATACTAATTAAATATTTCAAAAATATAATACCTCAGATCTTGCGTTTTGCGTGATAAAGTACAATGACAGCCCAATAACAAAAAAAAATATAATTTTGAATTTCCTGCCAAAAACATCAGAGTTCACCGATCCGACAAAACTATCTACTCAAAAAAGTAAAGACATCAAAACTCAACCAAAGTAGCGAAATCGATTGCGAACCGTGTAACGACATGGTGAGAAATTTCTGCACAACCATCAATGGTCATGTCTTTCTTTGTCAAAAAATATGTCATTAATACTAGAAAAAAAATTGTCAAAGTTGGCACCCCTGAGAGTTGTATCATAATAGCCATGTCAACACTCGAAAATGATGGCTTTGAGTATAAATAATGGTACAATAGCACATTTCAATGATACTTCTTACTTTGTCGGCATGCTTGAACTCCCTTCGGTTGCATTTATTGATTTTTCTTAGTGACTTTTGACAGTGCGCTGAAATTTGTCACGTATTGTTATTATTTTGTCAGTTTAAATGTCATATGAACAAAACATATTTTTTCTCTTTTCAAACATATCAGGTCTTTTAACCCATGGTAAGACATATGTTAAGTGCTATTTAGTATATTTAATAGGTACTATTATATGTCAATATGTTTTGGAAATAATATTTTAATTATTCATGGAAACTAGCAAATATACTGGTAGATCATATAACAAAACATATAGTAGTTGTTTAACTACTGTTAATATACTGTCATGAATTGACGCTACAGTACTCGGATGTAAAATTTGGCAGTATTTAATTTCACCATTAAAAAGATGTTGTTTGAATATAACAATCAAAGTATTTTTTATGTTCGCGGACATAAATGTATACTGTGTTATATGTATAGTGAAAAATAATAAATAAACAGCGTACAAACATTCATATTTTATTTTCCTAATATGTACCTACTAAAACCGTAGCTGACACTTTTATGGTGAAGTTTTACAACATTTTCATAAAGAATTGAAAAGTTTATTTTATTTGATATTTAAATTTGTTTTTTGTTGAATTGTTTATTGAATTTAATATATTATATTACATTTGTAGTATAATATTTTTTTTTTTCTTGAATTAAAAAATAACTGTAATTTTAGACATAACTTTGAAACGTTTATTAAAATGTTAAAAATAAATATTTTTATAGATTTTGACATAAGACGACTAACACTGAATAGAAATGTATAAAGTTTGGGATAAAGAAATTTTCATTACCGTCCCTTTCTAAAGTCTTACAATATGGCATCCCACGTCACTGTCATCTATTATCCCTCAAGTATCGCTTACCGCAAAAATTATCTGCCGCTCACAATACATACGTCCTATCTCTATTTAACGAAATTACGAGTCTCGTGAGCAAAGCACAATGGGACATGGAGCGCTATTTGTTAGACGGCAACATCAAACGATGAAAGATGTTTTCGATTTCGTTTGAATTTGGAATTTGCTATTTCGTGAATTAAAATTGCCAGTGTTTGTGCGTTGGCAAAGGTAAATATATATGGTTGAAACCAATGTGTTTCTCTTGTAATAAAATTATGACATACTTTTAACGATAAAGTGTTTAAAAATATTTATTTTAGCTTTTATTTTTTTCTTGACTCACAAAACTACAATAATTTACGTGTCACTGTTATCTACTATTAAGAAAATTGTACAAGCAATTTATTAGTTAAGATATTCCAATTAAGTCTTGCGTGAAACAAAACTATTTGAAAATGATGAATTGAAAATGTCAATACTGTCCAGGCTATTGTATATAGAGCACATGCGATAAACAGGGGAATCCTGTACATTTTTATTTGAACACATAGGTAACGTAAATATCCTTAGTGTAAAGTTGACTGATTTGTTTTAATTCTTACGATAAAATTAGAACTCAGAACTGTCTATTTAGTTATATCAATTTTATATAACAAAACGCAAATAGTTATCGCGTGCCTTTATTTTAGTGAAATAACCTAATGATTTGGTCTCAAATCGTTAGACGTAAACTCATGAGATCGATTATGAAAAAAACAAAGATGATATAGGAACAGTTTTTGTATATTTTCTAACTTATCAATATGGATTTTGTAGATGGATTCCAGACAACACTACAATAATCTACTAATTAACTATTATTTAGTGTACACTGCAATCCGGTATTGAAATTTTACTTTGTTTTTAATGTGTTTCTCTGTAAGAGAATATTGTTATTATCAAGAGAAATCAAATTCTTAAACCACATATTCATGCAAACTACGAACATATCGATTAAGAATATTATAAATGCGCTAACTTAATATTAAGTTAATAGTTTTATGTCTGGATTTGGTATATACTGAAGGTAAAGGCAAAAGATTATCTGGTGACAATTTTATCCCAAAAAAGCAATTAACACATATTGTTTCTCTAAAAATCGTTACCACTAATAAAGTAAAGATATTCAGTACCTATATAGCGAAAATATTTTAGTCTTATTTTTTTCCCGAATGTTATCGTTCAAATTGACCAGTTATTAAAAAATAACAATAATGCTCCTGAATAATTATAATGGAATGGTTGCGTTTTCTTTTACTAACTATTTAAATGTCCTAAATTTGTTAATAATACAAGACCTATTAGCAAAGCAAAATTGATCAAATTACATAGCAAAAAATAACAATGAGACCAAATGTTTACTTTTAAAAATTATCTTTGACAAAAGATATTAAATGATTCAATTACATTTTTATGCCCGCAGGACTGTTGAGCCAAACAAAATATCATATTACATTTATAGGGAGACCTTTGTCAAGTTGAAAGAAAATAAATAAGATACAGGTAGACACTTACGTTATCATTTTGCTTTTACAATTTTTTTAGTTATTTCTCAAATGTCTTAACGCAAGTGGTCAATTAATAATTGAACGATTTTTTTTAACACATAGGGTTACATCGTTGTTATTTTTATTGCTATAATTTTTCATTGATTTTTATTGGTGTATAAATGATTTCTCTTTGCATATTTATATGCAGTGTTTGTGCGGATTTGTGCCTTGTTATAAGGCTCACATGGTGTATGAAAAATTAAACAAAGATACAATGACGTTATACTATGTCTATTTCAAAGTTGGTCCCTAGTTTGCTATCATTAGCAATTAACTATATCTCATTTGATTTTCTGTTCCTAGGCCTATTTATTGTCATATGTCGTAGCGCGCGTAAGCTTCCGTAGAACAGGAATTTCGTAGCGTCGATTCGTAGCACCAATTGTGTACAAATGTAAAATGTAATGCAATACATCACGTCATTTAGCAACCATAATATAACTGTAACCACCTACCTAATAAAATCGCCGGCGCACACCAAACACTACAAGTCCAAAACACTAAAAAATCACTTGAACCAAAAAAAAACTAAATTTAATTCACAGTCCGATAGTTTAAATCACGCGACGTTGCAAACCGGAATTCTTTAATTTGACAAGTTTCGGGGGGTCAGTGTAGCGCGTAATCATCGAATGGTGTATTGAGGGACGCTTGGAAGCTGCGATCCGTTCACGATGACACGGCTGGCTTGCGACTGGCCAAGCCATCTGATTCCAAGTCAGCCGTGTGAGCATGATGGGGCGGAGCCTGGGCGAGCTCACCCTGGGGTGGGTGACGCACACATACAGATAGAACACTACTACAAGCGCACCGGGGTGTGTCGACGTTGTCGTTGGGTTGTACAACCACATTGATGCGGACGCCTACATTCGCGCGGCAGTCGGCTCGAACACTGTATGATACCGGTCTAAGATTTTGCGACAAGTTTTGTTGTTTGTATGGTATGGTGTTGATGTGTATTGTAGTGAGGTTTTTCGATCAGTTTGACCAGTGATTTTAGGAGCTATTTTTTTAGTTATATCTCGATTCGGTAGATAGGTTTGTTTGTATTGGTTTTTTGTACTTACAGACATACGTATTTTAAATTATAATATGCGTTGATTTTATAAAATACAGTTAAAAGTTACAGGTAAAATCTTTGCCTTATACAAATTTTGAAACGTAAAATATAATTGTATAAGTACCTACCTAAATCAATAAAGAAGTTCGGGAGCAAAAACAAGTTAGATTTACGTGGCTTTACTTACATATACTTCCATGGATGGGATATCTAGCATTCTCTAGCATAATTATTTTTTTACGATAGTAGTAAAACTGGAATGAACCATTTTAACTGTCCTGATTATCTTTTTCATAAAATGGATTTACGCTGATATGGATAAAAATTAAATTGCAAAATGTCTAGTTCCCTACTTACTTATATTACCTATATGATAATATAAACATTCTTATCTTATTAGATAGGTAAATATAGTAAATTTTTAAAACTTGTTAGCTAGAGAGCTATATCAACTTAAAAGAGCTTGCTGGTAATTTTAAAGATTTTTATGGTTGTTTAAAATAAAAATTGGTTCATATTGTTTTTCTGGCCAATTGTATGTTCTTATCTCATCAGATAGGTAAATAATGGAACTCTTTAACAAATAGCACCGCTATCTAAATGTAAATCAATTTAAAAGATATTGCTGTTAAATAAAAAAAGATCTTTGTCTATGTTTAAATTAAAATTGGGTCATAGTCTTTTTCTTACGAACCGTACAGACCATCGGGGATATACATATGTTATACCAATATTTATGGTATAAAGATTCTACTTAAACTGGTGCCTATGTTTTCTTACCTATGTATTAGGTAAATAAAATAAAAAATTTAAACGACAAAATAATTATCTGACCACCATATAGCACTACTGCAGGATCTGTTTTTTTTTATATGATATATATAATATAGTTTTCTTTTGTTATATAACGTTAGGTAAGGTAACATTTCTGGTATTATTGCGGTACATTACGTAGATGGGTACTTTTTATTTCAGTGAAGCGGGTAGGTCGTAAACTGGGAATAAAATATTTTACTATCCCCCAGTGGGGTTTACGTCCAATATCCTGGATATCGTAATGGCTTGTCGGGTAAGCGGGAACGGGTTGTAAAGTTAAGGGTTACTTCTGTAACCTGCGTATGGGGAAGTTGCTCTATATATCCTATATCTTGTGATGTATACTTAATTATGTATCCCTAATGGTTATAGTGCTACATACTTTTAGCTTTAAATAATTTTAGTCGTGGGGATGTTGTTATGACGAGGCCTAATAAACCTTTTTGTTTAAAAACTGTCATAATTATTCAAACATCGAAATATTTAATTAGAATCTGCTAATAGAATAAGGAAAAGCACGCGTAGGATTCGAACCCTTGTTATACGTCGCTGGTCTGTAAAGGCTTGTAAACAATCACATGAGTTCTGCTTAAGGTTCTTAACTTTTCTAGGTAAATATATAGGTATACGTAGTACACATACCTACCTCTATCTCTAAGACTTTTAATTAGGTATACAATCCTTAAACCATAAAGTTAAGGCTTGAATACCTACTGAAAAAACTAAGATTTAGAAAAGCAAACAAGTAGGAGAGAAAAAGCATGTAATAAGTACCTTTAGTACATATGTACCTATTGTATGATACGTAAATGATGCATTTAAAAAAAGGTAAGTAAGTTTTAACATGAGATAAACTACGAGAGTTTCTTGGTCAAAAAAAAAGGGTTAAAGTCATTTCAAAGCAGCAAAAAGTCCTTGATGAAATCAGTCTATCAATATGACTATTATATTATTAGTCGTATAATCTACGTTAAGCTTCGAAACTAGACTTTTAATAATGCTAATAGTTCATTGACCTTTCAACTAATTTATGCAGTCTAATATATTTCCCACGAATGTGACTCGAAAAAAGTCGAAAGTCGATGTCCAGCATCGGTATGTTTAGATCAGCTCGACGACGTGAAATGAAGCATTCATCCATTAGTAACTACATTTCACACAAAAACAAACACATAATCCGACACAAGTTGTGTCATTGTGTCACGAGCAATTAATTTATGAAATTGTCACAATCATATCATGTCGGTCGGCGGGTGGCAAATGTCTATAACTTGTAAAATCAACAAAACGGTTTCGCACGCCGCCACCGCTCCTCAACAATGGACGACACGCGGCATCGTCACGCCGCTCAGCCCAAAAATGAGTTAGCCCTAATTTATACTGGCCTAATTTCACGCTCGTTCTTAGTTATTGTGAGATTTCGCGATACCATGTCACGGTATTCGACACGCCTGGTTACTTCGTTCTGATTGAGTCGTTATTTTTTTAGCACTAAGGGTTTGGCGTATAAGTTCAAACTCAGAGGTCATACGTTGGGTTTGTAAAACCGATACAACACAAACGGTTGGTCGAATTTAGAGTTTTCAATGAATTAGTTCAACCATCAAAAATCACGCCAACAATAGCGTATAAAAAAATAAAGTTCTTGTAAAGAAGTGTTTGTCTAAGAACAATGTGGGGTACCGCAGCGGGACATCTAGATACGCGGGGCTAAAACATTTTTTTATATTATATTTTTTATTTGGTCTTATACCTTGAGTGAATAGCGTCGGATCCTTAATTTACGCACCGATAGGTTCGTTCTGTAGTTTCGCATTTGTAAGGGATTGTTCTTGGTGCGCGTTTTGTAACATTGCGTATGGAACTCCGTGATGCTATTGTGCGAAATATCAAGAGGCTTATTTATTTTAACGGGCTTTAAGATTCACTGGAGTGTTATTGATTCTTGTATAAAACAATCTTGATGGCACAACCAAGCCAAATCAAAACTTTAAGAATTTAAAAGTGCCCAACCTTATTGATATTCAATATTTGCTACATTTATTTAAGATTCCAGAGTCACGGGACAATTATTTTAGTAGTGTCGATCTAAAATTGTACAATCTTAGGCAATGCTAAGCCATGTGGCGTGACGGGCTAGAGTTCACCTCCCCATCACTTCCCATGGGTGTTGTAAGTGGCGACTAAGGGTAACATACTGGAAGGTGGGCATTAGCGCCTGAGGAAATGCTATCTTAAAATGCGATCCCCAAGACGCCTGCCAATCATGGTGATTATGGCAACCGTCAGCCAGCAGTGGAAAATCTGGCTGATACAGTAAACTATGATACCCACACATCACCACATATTTCCGCATCGCTGATGCGATGTGAACACGCTAGTTTTTATAAAACAGACAGTTGTTTGTATAAACACACGCCCACTCCCACAAATACTAAACAAAAACGTATCCATTCACATAATTACCCACACAGCATTATTCTTTAGCTCACCATAAATCAGAGTTTCTCGTCGTCAGCTGCGCCGCCTTACATGCATCAGTGGCGACTCACAGCATCCAGGATAAGTAACGGACGCTTTGTGCGTGCCGATAGATTAGATGGAACGGAACAAGTTGAAAGCAGATGGCGAAAAAGCTTTTGATAATTCCAACATTTTGGATATAGAACACTAAATGTATTGAACGGTTTATGTGAGATTTTTGTGACAGGACAAGCTTCCTGATGTTAAGCTGACTAACCTATGCCTATAACAGATACATTTCGTCACAAGTCACGGATTGCACTGCGCCCGTCACCTTGAGACATCTTTGTTAAGTCTCATGTGCCTGTAATTTCACTGGCTCTCAGGGACTGCTGCCGGAACACACCGTTGGGTGCTTGGCGTCAGATTTTCTACTTGAGGGTGGTCGCTAGCCTAATGCTACTGAGCTATCACTGCTTCAGAATACCTGAAGGTTTGCATATGCCTCTTGTTCATCAGAGTTGCTTTAGATTTTTGTAGAGCTAATAATTGATGCCACCGACTAGAATGTCAGAGATTTGTAAGCGATATTACCCGAATTGCAGAGTACAAGGGATCCACTATTGAAATCTGCAGCAAGATTTAGTTTTATAGATAGTGGTAGGACACTTTTTGAAAGGGCTCCAGGCTAGCTACCATCTGTGGCCAAGCCTGAAACCGTGTGTTCTGGCAGCTGTTCTTAAGATCCAGTTCCTGTTTAAGGTAGAGTTTGCCGTCTTTGATCTTATAATCATTAACAAAGGTGTGATAGAAGTGAAACTCTTGCCAATCAGGACTTACGTTATAGTTATAAAAAAGACCATACATGCAGCTTTCAGGAAATAGTATTCCTGCTTGAGATGAAAGTATTTTGTATCGTTGAATGACAAAGAAAAAGATCATAGTAACTTTAGAGAGTTTGAATATTCAATACAAAAGCACAAGAACTTGAAAACTTATACTATGCACGAAATAAAGTGAAGTAGGAAGTGATTACACCACAAGCGAAAAAATACAGTAATTATTGCGAAATAAATGGTTAAAATGTATTAATAAATTATTAATTATAAACAATACTTATGGACTTTATCAAAATTCTATAAAATGACAGAATTGACAGAACCGCTATGGCTTCTGAGTTGGGCCGCGCTCTTGAATTAAAAAAGGAGGCGAATCCTTTTCAGCGATAGGTTACAGATTAGACGGGACGCAGCCAATTTGACGCGAGCGTCTTCCGCAAACCGACGCGTTTTTGTGCGGTTTTGAATTACGACTTTTTGCGACTAGACAGATAAAAGAGTTGGTGATTTTTTAAGAAATATATATAGAGTTTAATCTTTTACTTTTACCACATTTTATACAGTCAGTAAGCTTATGTAGCAACTAACTTGTTTTTTTAAGCTTTTTATTTGCATCAATAGCGGTCTATGCATAAGTAGGTTCCTACTCTAAGTACTTACCATCGGCGACTTTATCTTTGCATACATGTGCATAACTCATTAATTTCCTACCTACGTGTACAAAGAAATACGTATAATATAAGAATGTTTTTGAAGCAATGATGGCCGAGCGGTAATTGCTATTGGCTGCACTAAGAAAACTATCGCGAGTTTTGTCTTATTTATAGCTATTGGCTGCCGTGCCGCAGGTCCCTGGTTCGATCCCCACCGCCAGCTTCCTTCCGGCAGCAGTCCTTGAGAGCCAGCGAAATTAAACGGCATATGAGACTTAACAACTGTCTCAAGGTGACGGGCGCAGTGCAATTCGTGACTTGTGATGAAATGCATCTGTTATAGGTAGAGGTTCGAGAGCCCTCGAGCTTGTTCCGTCACATTAACATAAAACATGTACTTAATAATAATTGTTGCAACGTTTTCTTTCATGATGCACTGACTTTTTGAACTGGCAACCCCATAATGGGGGAGGTTCAGCAGTGGACAATCCGGCTGATACAGAAAAGTACAGTAGGTAGGTACTACGAGCCTCAGGGGAGCTAAACTGTAACACAAGTGCGATAAGAAGGAAAAAGTTTCTCTGCGGAAGGTGCAATATCCTTTTTACCAATTACATCTATAACGATCGATGGAAATTCGGCTTAAAGGCTTCGTTATCGAGAATCAACTAATAAAGAAAAAAATGTTGTTAAAAAAATATTTTGCAATATTTCTGAACTGTTTACGGGTGCAAATGAATTTCCATATAAAATCTGTTCTGTTTTTAATTTTATTTCACATAGTGTAAGATGTTACTTCTTCAGAAGGTCCTTCTGACTATACCTTTTGGTAATTTTCCCTTCGTTGCCTTACAGGACACAGCAAGATATGGGGGTGTAATTGTAGCCTGGCACCCCCCGGTATTATTAAATACTTCTTTTGTAGTTACAAGAGTTATTACTGTCATCGCAAAACCCTAAATTGAATCCTTAGCTACACCTAATTATCATATGAAATAATTATATCTTATTATCTCTTGATCCTATTAAATGCATGCTTGAAATCAGCCTAAAGAAAACGCTTTCGCGCATTAATCTACTACCATTTTAGTTTCTCACAAAAACTACCCTACCTACCATGACATGTACTCAAAAACAATGGACTCTATTTCTGTCTCAAATAAGAACAGACTTGATACACAAAGAGCTAAACCAAAACATACATTTGCCAATACATTATATTATAAGTAACTAATATTACCTAATTAAAACTCTTTATTCTTAAACTTATTTACGTTGACTCTCAAACATAGTAGGTTATAACAAATAGTTTCTATTTTCTGTAAAGCAACAAAATGGAACATAACAACTGCCTAAAGCTCAATTTTTTTACAAATATTAATCAACACTTACTTCACAGAATAAATAGTTATGCAATTTATTGTGAAGAGTAGCTAAGAGTATATTATTGGTTTAGCATCCTAGAGAGTGATCTATAAAACCGATAATACCATAGATTTTTCGAAAGTTATACTTCTAAATTCAACTGCGTTGGTTGTAATCCGCGTCACTCCATTAACATTAAAATAATGAGATGTACCCTCCATTTCAGCAATGAATCCATAAATAAATAAACACGAATTTATAATAATGTTGCATCTGCCGTAATTATGGAAAGGGGATTCGTTATGAGATCGCCTCAAGACATTATGAATAAAGATTTAATTTGTTACATAGAGTTAAACGGTTTTTAGTTCTGTAGAAAAGTAACATAGTGTTATAAATACATGTGTCGTATATATATATATATATATATATATATATATGTGTACCTTGGTAATAGTTAGATGAAAGTTCAAGGATGATCATTATATTTAAAGCAGTGATGGCTCAGTGGCATTGGCTATGGACTGCCGCGCAGCAGGTCCATGGTTCGAAACCCGTCGCGGGCTTGAGCTTCACCGCATAGTGGTAGGGCATTTTGCGAATGCCCGCCTGGCTAGCGACCACCCTTAAGTAGAACATCTGTCGCCAAGCACCTATAACGGCACACCGTTATAGGTGCTTGGCGGAACACATTCCGCCAGCTGTCCTTGAGAGCCAGTAATTCTAGGTTTAGCCTGTTAACACCTTCGACCTCATCATCACTTACCATCAAATGAGAATGTGGTCAAAGACTTAGGTACCAATCAGAAAAAAAATATATTCATAGTTCATTTTCTTTTAATTGAAATATAAGAAGTTTGAGACCAAATAGGTACGCATCATATACTTATCAATCACGTTTAAAATTGCTGATAGCATATTTATTATTAAAACCATGATGAAATAAACTGTACGTTATACTAAACGAAGTTGTAAAAATAAATTAGGTTGTTCTATTTTTAAATAGATTGCGCCATCAGCATATTGAAAAACTTGAAAAGGGCATTCCATTTTCAAAATGTGACGTTATCAATGCGTATGGCGGGCTTTCCCCTTCAGTGGAAAGCTCACGCACACACTCAAACGCGACAAACGCGTCTTGTATCTAACACACACAGGTGTAAAAAGCGGAAATACTACACTAAGGCAGTTGTGCGTACCTAGTATTAATGGTATCATCAAATATTTTATAGATGGCTTTCTACACTTAGGAACTTTTTTTGGCTCGCAATATTCTTTACAAATAGATAAAATTTTAAGTTTACTGAGTTTGGTTTTTAAAGTTGTCTTTGTTAATAGTTTATTTCGTAAGTTATGAGAAAATATAGAACCAAAGAATATAATTTCAAGTTAATCCACTCCTTACCTCTCGCAAAAAACCTAAGATACATAAATAAATCGAACAGAAACCGATACTAAAACAACACGATGCATCATATTTCCCTCGCAGGCGTGCAAACACATGCGTGAGCTGCATCTCTTTCTAATACGTCGCTTTTCCGTATAGATCTATCTCGTTTCAGCGTGGGGCGTATACTGTTGTGTGATTGGTAGAGGGGAGAAGGAGAGTTCGAAAGCCGTCGGCAACGTACCGTCGGCATTTTCCCGTCGGCCCGTGTTCTAAAATCGAAAATTTTACCGCCGCCGCCGGTTTTCTTTACCAGATGAAAATGTTTCTTTATGTTGAATGTAATTTTTGTGACGTTTTCTTTTCTGAGAGTGATTAAAAAGATGCAGATAGACTTCCAATTTTTATAATTATATTTGTATTTAATTTTTTTTTAATCTTTCTACGTAAATATATATGTACACGTGTACAAATGTATATACATAGGTATATAGGTTAGCTATCTACTCTACCCGTGCAAATAGTTATGTGTTTATTTTAATTAAAGGCTTTTAAAATTTACTTTGACTGTGACTTCGTTTTTAGATGAGTAGTTATCGTACAGTACAATATTATCACATTTTTATTTGTTACAGAGATAATACAGAAACTAGAAATAATCGTCTAAGCGTAGGTAGGAAAATGTGTACTAAATTTAGTTACCTATACTTATTAGTCCCTCACTTAACTAAGTTATCTTCAAATTTCTTTGCTTTAGAAGTCAGCTTGTTAATATTGTGTTTATTAAAACAAAACAATACATAAATATCCTCGTTAATATGTCCATTTGATATCTATATAAGAAGGTATATAATTATTTGACTCAACAAATAAACAGTGTAATCCAACAGAGCAATACTGTCAGTTTGGTAGTGGGCTAGAGAATTTGAACTGCTTGTAGAACTGTAATGGCCTTTGGGGTGCCTAAGGGTTTTCGATGTAGTTTCTGTAGTATTGTATACCTTTTGTAGCGTTTCATTATTAAATTATACTACGTAAAATTTAACTGAAACACAGTACAACGTAAACAATACGAAGTTTCAAGTCAAAAGAATGTTTAAATTGAAAATCAACCATTTTCAAATAAATTGCGTACAAATTTGAAGTTGCATCTTTATCCATCGGAGTGGTAAGGAGCTTAGATGGGAGATATACCAGAAGGTGGCACCATTCAAAGAACTGCTATCTTACACTACGATCCCCAAAGACTCCTGCCAAGCGTGGGGATTATGGCAAACCCTTCCTATTGGGGAGGCATTAGTTCAAAGGTAGACTTTATGGCTATTGATGATAATGTTCATGAAATACTGACATTGTGGTCGAGGGCTAAACTATCACATATAAAAAAATGCATGACCTAATTCACGTCTGGACAAAAATCTAGATTTCTTTTTGATTTACTTTCAAATCTTAAGAGTAGAAAGAAAGAAAATGCGTTTTGGTATTCATAACGTCCTACAACAATTTAAAGTTAGTAGGTTCAGACTCCGATCAAATTCCTATACTCTGGTTTTTAATTCGAGATCAAAAATGTAAACAAAGGTGTTAACCGTGCAAAAAAATTACAAGTACTTGGTAATTTTTCTAATTTTGGGAACGGATGGAGCATTTAATGTAAAAAATATATTTAATGCTATAATTTATTGCATTATTATGAAACAATAAAACACTTTTATATACGCGTACATATTTACGCATATAATCAAGCCTGAAAAAATTAGTGTAAGATTTTTTTGTTTTTAATAGCCACACTTGTGAGAATATTTTTGAAGAAAAACTAGTGAACACCCTGACCTATCAGTTTGACAATGACCTATATTGACATTTCTTTGTTTACATTTTTGATCTCGAATTAAAAACCAGACTATAGTTAAATAACTATTGTTAGTTCTAGCTACAGTATTTTTTTTAAATTGGTCTCGTACGTTTTATACATTTATCAAATAACATGTAAATAAGGTAAACTTGTATCTAATGATTAGTATGAAATATTAAGTTTCTCGAAGTTATGTCTTGTAAAGCAGTTGGTACATCACTACAAACCTTAGTATGGAGATTGGGCGAGGACTCGAAAGTAACATTCGTAGGTATGCCCACACTCGTTCGTGTTCAACAGTTCTTCTACCTATATACGATAACACTGCGAATAAACACAAAATTTGTATGTATTTAATACAGATGTCCCTTTTCTCCCTTTATTAACAACACACTATACTTAATACCACACTACAACGAAAGCTCTGACGAAAGATTTAAATACGCAAGTTTAATATTAACAAACTCTTTTGTTTTGACATCAAACTCCTTAATCAGACTTTCCATTCCACGTCTGATTATCTTTCACCATATTACGTAATTCAATAGATGGTCACGGAGAAATCTGGTAAATATTTTTAATAAAACCTATACGTAGTTAGGTAATCACCACAAAAGCCCTAATCTGGCCCCAAACCTATTTTAAGTCATAACTTCATAGGTTTGCGATTCCACCTCTCGTCGCGATAACAGGAGAAAATACATTAATTATGTACCTAATACAATATTGAAGATGACCCTTTTTCGATCCTACAGCCGAAAAAATACAAAAAGAAGTGACAAGTATGAAGTCCCACGACATGACGCAAACGAGATTTGTTCTACCAGATCAAACTCTTTTGTCCTGACTTCCAATTGCTGATCAGATTTTCCTTTCCACGTCTGATTATCTTTCACCATATTACCTAATTCACTTATGAGAATTGAGATAATGGGCAAAGAAAACTCATAAAATATTTTAAATAGGTATAGTAACATTATAGCATAATAGGATCACCACAAAAGCTCCAAGCTTGTCTCAGGCATTTCAATCTAGCTTTCGTACCTTCTATGTAGTACTTACATAAAATCAAGCTAAGGGGTGTACAGTGCATATAGTTTTTGTAGCAAATGTAGAGCTGACAATTTTGCGAAGCAGGCACGTGCGTCGCACACATGTCTTGCCTGCGTGGACTGTGTTTTGTTTTTCAGCATACGAAGTGTCAGAGAATATTCTCTTTTGTTCCTATTTCTATGTTCTATACACTAGATATTGCTTATCGATATTTAAGTTGAGTTACTAACTCGAAATAGGTGTAACTTAAACGGATCTAAGTATTACTTAGTACCTACTTGGCTCTAATTAGTATTCTCTTAAGAAGGCCTATGAATATTCTGTTCTTCAATTCAAAATACAGCTCAGTATCTATTTCTGAACGTTGCTCTTAGTAACTTAATTTTTGGTAGGTAAGATAAACCTAGCTAAGAGAAGCTAAGCTGCGAACGCTCACATCTTGATTTGTTTGTCTGTGTAGTAGTTCCAAAACGATCAACTAAGCTAGGTCAAGCAGTGCTTGCTACGTACATGACTTGGATGGGTGCCTGCTAGTAGAATGCCACTAGCGCTCACCCATCCGAATGATGAGCGTAATAAATGTACTACTGAGCGCTTCCGTGCTTCGGAGAGCACGATAAGCGATTGGACCCGGTTGTTGTCTTGGGATGATGGTCGTAATAGAATGGTGGTAGGTTGGTTTTTCTATATTTCCCATCTGGATAGCTACCACCCTTAAGTAGAAATTGTAGTAATCTTAGTAGTAGAAATTGTAGTAGCACTTACCTAAGTACTTGAGTGTCAGTAATTCAGGGTTAAGTCTGTGTACCTCATAGACCGGATCATCACTTACTATCAGGTGAGATTGTGGCCAAAGGCTAACCTATAAGCTATACAAAAAAATTAAATAAAAATAGAGAGCATAATATTCATTTGTAGCCTCAGGAAAAATAGGCAAATATCACACTGGTGTGGAGGCACATCTTGTTAAGATAGGTTCACACGACGCGCCCATTACCGCATTACACGGCGCATCGCCTTGAATCGTGTACACGAGACAAGTTGTTTGTGGTCTTATTTCCAATCTGGTCACTTTTGTTTTTTTAACAGAGGTTCCGCAATTATTTTTTAAGTCTATGAGTCGACTCTTTAAAGTCAAACAAAACGTTTCTAAGGTTTTAAGGTCGTTTAAAGTTCCATAGAAACGTTTTGTTTGAGTATAAATTTGGTGGATAACTTTGTATTTTGTGCCACTTATAATATCTACTTATGTAGGAACTGTTATGTACTATTATCAGTCAATCTCCGTGGAATTCTAGGCAAAATGTTTTTTTCAAATTTTTGAGCTGTGTTAGAGTTAACATGGCGTTGGCGTAACTGATTTCCTTCTTAATACAGCCAAACAGACCACTGAACGTTTTTCTCTTCAGGGTGAGTTGAGAAAATCTTGACTCTGATATTACACTGTTTCTAGCTGCGACAGTATCTCTTCATATATGAAGCTTCTTGAATCTGAGTTAAATGATAATACTGATGATCAAATTGCACCATAACTTTGATGACTTATTGTACCAAAACTAAAAACACTCTCTGAAGCTCCGAACCATTGAAGGGCTTAAAATGTGTTCCCCAAAGTTATTAAGCTTTGAATGAAAATTCAACCTAAACTTTTCAACTACCCCTAAACCTATTTTCCCCAACAACATTCAGAAATTTCTATGGGTTCAGAACAAAAATCACACCTAGCTAAGAGCATTACCGTGAAGGCTCATAATCGGCTAAATATCGAATCGTACCATCTATTGTTTGGAGGCTTTAAACCTCCCGGCCCTCGAGAATTGCTTCGAGAGTTTTAAGCCTTCGGAAAAACAACCCTTTTCACCCAAAATACTACCTTAAGTTATCAGCTTAACGTCTAAAACTATTTGGGTGCGTGAATCCAAAATAATTCCTGAAAAGTGAAAGCTTTCCTACGCGAGGTATTTAGGTTTAAACTCCTATTGAAAGAGGTGAAAGTTTTGGGGTTGCTTGCTGTAGCAACTTCAGCCTTATTTTATGGAGTGTATGGTGTATATTGTTGGGTGGTGTCGCGAAGATTGTGCAGTAACGAGACTACACACAGAGTAATTGTATCGGGATCGGATCGACCCCCGAAAGTAGTGAAGGGGTTGTAGTCGATATATTGCGTGGAAAAGTGCAAGTGAATTTGAACGTTATCTTCAATTTGGGATTGAAAAGCATTGCATGAACTGATTGTAAACTTGTTCACTTAGCCAGCATTTATGTAAAAATTACAACGTCAGAACGTCTTTTAATATTTAATAATAATTGAATTTTATATATACTAGAATTTTGCATAAATTTGAAATATGATTATAGGCGTGAAAAAGAGAATAATAAAATAATCACAGATGTAAATAATCAAGATATTGGTTAAATACCAGAGTATTTGATCAAATGCAGAGTATTACACTAAGGAAAACCTTAGCTCTCCATTTCATTTCTACTCCACTCAATTATATTTCTATATAGAAACAATCCGTTATCAACTAGAGATACATACAACAGCAAAGTTTAGACTTGGTGGGAATCTCCTGAGCAGATGCTCATAATAGCGTTTATGATTGCCTAGACTCAGTGAGAGTCGACTGCCAAGAGGAGGCTGAGGGTTCAAATCCTGCAGTGGGCTGCAATGCCTGCTGCTTCTTAGCATAGTGGTAGTGAAAGTATATAAGTAAAATTTAATTTTCATTTCAAATAACAAGACAGAAATATAATATCTGATCTTTAAAAAAACAAGGAAATCCTTGTTTTTTTTAAAGATAGATTTCTGTCTTGGAATTTCCACTTCTTTAAAAAATTAAGGAAATCCTTGTTTTTTTAAAGATCAGATATTATATTTCTGTCTTGGAATTCCCACTTCTATCCTTGTTTTTTTAAAGACCCTCAGCCTCCTCTCGGCAGTCGCTCTGCTTTATAATTTTTATTTTTGCAATAACACGTGTTTCGTGGATTATAATATATGCTGATTCCTCTTAATCCTATCAATGGGACCAATACTAATTGATTTCCTCGTGATTGAGTCACTATGAATGGGATTTCTTCGTGGTCCTATGTGGGGAGACTATGCGATGAGACCGCCAGGAATAAATCGTGATGATAAAACCAGCATGTCTAATTAAAACTTACATTTGTGGGCACAACTTTATCATTCTGCTGGCCCTGAGATTAGACTCGGACTATCTTTTTCCCCTCATGCTATTTAACCTTCTATACTTCTCTCTCCTTAATCTCACCCTTAGAGATAATTCGAGTCTCAGCAGTTCTACTGTGGTTGCCTGATAATCTCTTGTTATAAACTTATCTGGAATGCGCATCATGAATCCTGTGCGTTCCGGATTCTTCCAGATGTACAACGATAGGTAGAAAGATCTTTCAGTTTAAAAATGCACTAAACTTGTTAATTAAAATATGTGTTCGTGCAGTGATTTTACTGTTAACTCACTCTTCTGCGGACTCCGCATACACACACTGCGATGACTGCAGAATCTTGCAGTATATTGATGATATTGCGTGTATAGCGTCCATGTTTTGCATGTAGGGGCATATTTTTTGGATGGACGTAGATTTTTAGACTGAAAGATCTCTAGTCAAGTATTTTGAAAAGTTTAGTTACGATATTATACATTAAAGTCTTCAAAATGTTTATCCTTGTCCTACCTTCCTTTGACACAATTCTGTAAATATAGCCTGAGCACATAAAGGTCAAGATTGCTCGCACGCTCGCTTCATCGACACCTCCAACGAAGCGCGCTATCCCATCACTATTCTTGCGTAGGGGTGCGACCCTAAGCTAAAAAGGGAGCTATTTATTGTGTGTATCGTTTTATTTTATTTGTATCACCCATTATAATTGTTGTGTAATGATGCTGTGGGATGAAGAGCTAGCGTGATTGTGATTGAAGATCTAGATGTGTAAGAGAGCGTCAACAAATGTTCGCAGATGAGTTTGCTGATTCCTAGTATAATAAACGCAGAAGTTGGCTGGGATATATGTAGGTGTTAATGTTTATTCTTTATTAAGCAAAAGTTCAGAACGGATTTGAAGCGCTCGTAGCAAAGTTTACTTAGCTGTTCTCAACCGATCAGCAAAGTTAAGCAACGTCGCGCGCGGTCTTGAGTTGGATGGGTGACTGCTAGTGACATTACTACTGAGCGATTCCGTGCTTCGGAGGGCACGTTAAGCCGTCGGTCCCGGTTGTCGTCTTAGGATGGCAGTCGTAATAGCATGGTGGTAGGGCATTTTGCGAATGCCCGCCTGGCTAGCTACCACCCTCAAGTAGAAAATCTGTCGCCAAGCACCTAACGGTGTGTTCCGGCAGCTGTCCTTGAGAGCCAGTTCTTCTAGGTTAGCCTGAACAACATCTTCGACCACATCATCAGGTGAGATAGTGGTCAAAGGCTAAAACCTATCAGGCATAAAAAAAAAACTAATTTGGCAGAGAGTAAGCCAGCATCTTAAAGAGAATGAAATGAAATGAAATTAATTCCCGATTTAGTACATACTTCATTTTATTCTTACATATATTACATCGTTAATTTTTTTTTGTATAATTTATAACTGATTTTGACCACTATCTAATATGTTGGTAAGTGATGATGTGGTCAAAGATGTTGTTTGGGCTGATCTAGTATTACTTGCTCTCAAGTACATCTGCCAGAACACACCGTTAGGTGCGATAGGTAAGTTCATGGTTGCATAAATTCATGGTGACAGATTTTCTACTTGAGGTAGCTTACCAGGCGGGAATTTGTAAAATGTCCTACCAACTTACTACGAGTATAACTACTGCCATCCACACATTACCATCGTCAACAACCGGAACAGACGGTTCAATTAATATTGTCTTAGAAAAAAGATACATCTTTAGAAAGGGAAAAATACTGGAAGGTGGGGTAGCAGTGCCTTCTAAAGAACTGCCTTCTTACACTGCGAGCCCCAAGCCGCCTACCAAGCGTGGGGATTATGGCAAATAACCCCTACATAGGGGAGGCTGTGTTTAGCAGTGGACAATCCGGCTGAAACAGTAATGGATACTCAGAGCGACACCTACCAGTCATGTTATGACAATAATTGAGCCCGGATGCGTTATTCAGTTTATTTTTATGTCTGATTAGTACCACAGTGATTGTGGTCAGAAATGGCAAGCTATGTGTGGTCGCAGTTGTGAAAAACCTACTATAAAAAAACGCGGCTTCTATGGAGAGCTGTGGATGCACAATATTAAATGCGTGTTGAGCTAGCCAGGACAAGCAATAACAACATTTTTCCTTAAATAGTAAGTATGAAATCTATTTTAAAGAGATCATACTCTTATTCTATACGATTTCATAAAATATTATGTTATATTTTGAGAATCGTACGGTACTGGTAGTGGCATCTATTATTTTTCAGGAGAGCTACTTTTTACAGAGAGGGTAGCTCACATAAATAGTTATGGTGTTGAAAGAGGTCTCGGAGGGAGAGGGTTGGAAGGGTTACGCTACCTCCCGTTAGATGGCTCTTTTCGATATACTAGTCTGATATAGTTTATCATAAAAAAAAACATTTTTGTAAATCTAAACTAAACTATTGATATAGTATGAGTACATTGATAAAAAAAAAGTTTTAAAAATATTAACTCGCTGAAAATTTGATACATTTGGTCCACAATTAACAAATAGTCAAAAGAAACTGAAAAAAAATCAGGAACATTACGCTACTCACTGAAAGATGGTGTCGTATGCTTTAATTTCCTGAAACAGAGTTTAGTAATTTGGTTGAAATATTTTTATTACATTTTATGATTTTTCTGGACTTTGTTTTATTTCTTTTAAATGCAATGATGAAAAGACAAAATCGGATAAAACTGTTGTAGTAGTTTCTTTAGATTTGACATCCCCTATCTGTAATCAAATGCTTTTGCCGAAAACAGTTTATCATGTTAATTTATATTTTTAATACAAGATAATAGGTCTCTTCAGCAGTCTTGGTCACCGCATTGTCTGGAAGTCTGCTTTGATTGGGATTGTGCCATTACTAAAGAAAAAATGCTCTAATAAATTGTAAATGTGATTTTCGATTAGCACGCGATCTAACGAGACGTACGAACAAGAAACATCTTGGAGTGCCAATCGCAGTGCAGTGTTAAGCAGAACGAGGACGGTGCACTACAACTGTAATAGACAGACATTCTCAACACAATATATTTTAAAATTCAAACTGCTGCGCCTTGAAAGTAGAATTTAATAATGCACTTAAATGGCTGTGAGGGACCACAGGATTCAAGTTTTCCTCGCGCAGAATCCTGAGTATCACCGTCATAAAATTAAGAAGACTTTTCTTAGTTAAATCCTTTCAGTGATCAAAACATAATCAAATTCCAGATTATATAATACCTAACTTTCACACAACCAAGAATTCATAAGTTGCTTCTGGATTTGTTTGTGTGACTTGCGTTTAATTAGTTGGGGGTCAATGGCTCCTAAAATTGTCGCTGACCTTTCGAACAAATTGATGAACCTCCTTGAAAACACCAATACATACCCAATGCAGTAGTAAATAGCCCACGTACCTTAAGCAATCCTTATCATGCCAACAAAACTTCAAGTTGGTATTTACAGCAGACATCGTTCCAGGCGTTCTTATATATATGGCGACTGGCCGGCGACACACAATTCCAAAATAATCGAGAGAAAGCCTTGCCCAAAATATGTTACATTCACACGTGACACTGTGACGTCCATACAATATGTTTTATAGCAAGTGTTATTTCTTGCGTCTTCAATTGTTCAATTATTTTAATAAAATTAACACGGAGCGTCGATGTGCGGTTTTTTAGTGGAGAAAAACGAATGAATATTCTACACCTCAGATCATAGAAACAAGGTTCCTTGTTTCTATGATCTGAGGTCAACACATTAGACTCGCTACAAAATAATTTATTGCTAGCATCTTGTATCGCTTTTGTAGGTAGATTATAAAACCAAATATCAGCCGAATCGATACTGCTAACGCCATCTCTGGGATCTGTTGAGCTAAAAACTCAGTCAGCAGCTGATACGATGGGCTCTGCAGCATATTGGCGCTATCCTGAGGGTTCGTTAATTTAGAACTAAGATATATTATATTTATATATGAGAATATTAATAAGGCATTGCCGCTTCACCAGCTTCCATTCCAAAATTATGTTGGAGACGAACTGTCTTGCGGAGACAATGAACTAAAACAATAGAAATCCATCACCCTAAAATCTTCTCGCGTTAGTTCATAGAGAAAAGTAATATACTGGAAAAGTTGGTTCCATTTTTGCAATAAAAAACAATTGACATCCGAATTCCCGCCAAAAATATTTAAATCAATCAATGAGTTATTAATTATAACAAAATATTACATTCATATTTCAAACGCTTATGAGCTAACAGGAACGCAGAACTTCCAGTATGCTATATTTACACACAAGGTTGTATGGTGCCAATATGCATAACGAAAGCAAAACTTAGTTACGGCACATTAGTGAATCTATTTGGTTGGGCAGGGGAGGAGGCTCGATCGGCGAAAGGGAGCATTGATGCATCATCAGGCAAGGGGCCCCTTAACCTTACTCACTGGGTTGCAAGTCCCAGGTGCCTTGTCTTCCTCTACAACGCTATGGACAAGTCACCCGCACGGTGAATCCATGGAATGCTAAGTAAATTCGTCTTGCCATACTAAATCGCATTAACCACGCGCCCAGCAAGCCCATATGCAAGAAATACACACTAGATCCACTGGGCTTCCAAAGTGGGCCAACGCTGCATGAGCCGCGGTAGAGTGCACAAGAGTTCCCGTAGTCCAAGCATTAAGACGTCCCGTAGGAGTACTGTGTGGTTTTTAGTCGGTACTTGCTGCTGTAGAAGTAGTTGGTGCCGAGCCCGTCATACCCCGCCCACCACACCTTTGGTGGACGGGAATGCGTTAAGGCATTTTCCAAAAGCAAAAAAAAAATACTGGGCTTTCCATCTTAACGCCCTCATTATAACTGAAAAGTAGATTATACAGGGTTATTGGTAATTTTACCAATAACCCTGTATAAGTACTACAAACAAGAGCATACATAAGGAGGTTTAAGAAGGCGGCCGGCCATAAAAGGAGGTCAAAACTTATGACATCATATCCTTTGTATTCTTGGAGAGGACATATTACAAAAATAAAAATATTAAAGTCATAGGGTCTTGTTTGTAGTACAACGTAAGTTGAGCTATAGGTGTAGCTGGTTAAGAACGAGAGGAAAAATGTAAGTTATGAGTCTTAAGTCATGTTAGCTTAGCGGTCAGAACATGGCCCGGCTATAAGGGTAGGTGGCACGGGTTCTAATCCCGTACATGACTATAATTTTTCCTCTCGTTATAATTTTGTAATGTAATCCGCGGCGCATGCGTTATTGCAAATATTAAAAATAATAAAAAGACATACTGTACGTTTCCTTCCTTCCTTCGTCCCTACATATATGAAATACGGGCAGGAAGATGCTGATAATAATAGTTATACAAAAAACCAAAAACTTTTTATCAAATTCTGTAGAAAGATTACTTCAAGATAAAACTCGCGCGAATATTATTTTTATCGAAAAATTGCCGCAAAACTATCAGTAACAAAGAGTACGAGGATTGTGAGGTTAAATCATCTCTTTGTCGGCCTTCGGCAAATCAAACAGCGGCGGTGCTTTCGGCTCCTTTGTGTAGCTTACTGCGCTTGTGCAACTTATGAGTTTCAGTAATCTTAGGGTATTGTCCGCTGCGAACAAGTGTTTGGTTTGTAAACATTTTTTAGGCTATTAGTTTGTTCATGTTTTCATTTTCGGTACTATCTACTATTCTATAGTTAATAAGTTTTTTTAACGGATAATTAAATAACGTTTTTATTTCTAGTTTTGCCTTACATGGTCAAAGATCTGTGCCGTATTGTTTTATCCGTAGATGATACTTCTGTTTATTAAGGAACTTTGCTCCGGCTAAGTGGATTTCAAATAGTTTGAAATAATCATTTTTTTATTATCTTCTATGTAGATACGAAACCTTCGATTAGCAAGTCAACCTCGCACTTGGCGTGTTTTTGAGAATAAAATCTCAAAACACACCCTTGTATTGTGTGAAGGAGACAGGTGTATAATCATTGACGTTTTACCAGACTTGCGTTCGTCCTATACAATAATGCTAGTGACAATTCCGCCTATAGCCCTAGCTATATTCTGGACTCTACGAGCGCACGATCGAGAATTTCTCGATCATGAGAGTAAAGACCTCCTGAGGATGCTTCGTGTAGAAGCGAAACGCTTCGAAAATTCTTCCTGTTTGGCTGCGTGGCGTTTGTGACGTCACGTCGTCTTAACAGGAAAATTAGGCGGAATTGTCACTAGATATATTTTTATAATTTTTAAGTGTGTGTGTGTGTGCAGCGTGTGTATTGCGAATCTGGTATTATGGTCCTTTGCCGTCTTCCGTACATTATATGTTCTTGGTCGGTACAATGTGTCCTTCACATACCAAACATGCATACATACTGTAAATCTTGACTATCTGAAATCATTAATTGAATGGGTGACCGCTAGTGGCGTTACTATTGAGCGATTCTGTTATTCCGAGGGCACGTTTTATGATGGCAGTCGTAATATCATCGTGGTAGGTCTTTTAATGGATGCCCATCTGGATAGCTACCACCCTAAAACAAGTAGAAAATCTGCCATCAAGCAACTAACGATGTGTTTCAGCAACTGTCCCATTCTAGGTTACCCTGAAGAACATCTTCGAGTGCATGATAACTTACTATCTAGTGAGTTACTGGCTTAAGATAGCCTATAAGCAATAAAAAGCTTCGGTTTTATAGCCGATCCAAGACCAAGCCTCACTGAGGATTTGAAATTAGAGTGAAAATGTTTACAATATTATTATTATTACTTTTTTTTATTCCTGATAGGTTACCCTTTGACCACTATCTCACCTGATGGTAAGTGATGATGTGGTCGAAGATGTTTTTTAGGCTAACATAGAAGTACTGGCTCTCAAGGACAGCTGCCGGAACACACCGTTAGGTGCTGGGGGACAGATTTTCTTCTTGAGGGTGGTAGCTAGCCAGGCGGGCATTCGCAAAATGCCCTACCACCATGCTATAACGACTGTCATCCTTAGACAACAATCGGGACCGACGGCTCAACGTGCCCTCCGAAGCACGAAAGCGCTCAGTAGTAATATCACTAGCGGTCACCCATCCACCGCGGGCGACGTTGCTTAACTTTGCTGATCGGTTAAGAACAGCTTAGTAAACTTCGCTACGAGCGCTTCAAATTATTAGATTTTGCTAATTTGAAAATCTCTCCGGAACAAGTCGCGGGCAATACAGTAACTAAGAAATCTCTACAACAATGAAGCATCACACAATGAGCCACCATAAGCCAGAAGTAAGGCGTTTACACACCAAGTGCAGAGCCCCGAAAGGAAACAGCGCCAAGCCTTCCCACACCCGCGTCTTCTGTTTAAATTGAAAATATGGAATAACTTTGTAAACATCTTAGGTGCCCGAAACGAACAATACGTTTTGATACTTGTAAAATGAAACGATTTACATCGCGTCTATTGAGCATTATTTTATTCCAACTTTCAAACAAACCCGTGACTACGTTCATTGTCAAGTCTTTGACACGTATGGATAATAATTTATATGAAATATACGCGATCAAAACTGTTTAAAGGTGCTCAACTTCTATGCGTATAATAATTGCTTAAACCCAGGAAAGCATTACTTGAACAGTTTTCACATGTAAAGAATACTCGTAGGTTATTTATTCAACAAACGAATTTGCTAGCGAACGACTAGAATTTACTGGAAACGGACACATTTTAACTTATTTGAAGTTGACTTCATCTACGAGTCACGGTTGTGCACAGCGCAGCGGCGAGAACGGGTCTCTGTATGTCATGTATGTGGCGATGGCGTATGTATCTATCAATTTCATAACTCCGTAACTTATTTCGCTATTAGAATACGCTATTATGACTCTCTGATCTATGTACGTTAATAACAAGAATACGATAGTATATTATGAATACGTTTTTATATGCCACGTTGTTTGCCATATTATTACATAGGTACATATTATTATTCTGATTATAAATAATAACATGTAATAACTTTAAAGCTTAATGGCGTCTTTGTCATACTGTTAAACGCATTCTGACAGAGCTCTCTCAGTATTATACGTTGACAAAATATTCTAGTTAGTAATCATATGATGATCTAAAATTGAAAAAAGCTAATTTTTGTCCGCGTGACAAAAAATTATAAATTTCTGCAAGGGCTCAAAGAACTCATTCACTACGTATTATGCCTAGAACTTCACAAAATTAAAAACTCTATACACTTTAAGTTGAGAGAACTAATTGGCCCAATGCTCCTACGCGTACTGCAATATCAGTGGAGCGTCACATTGAAATCGGGAAGTCAGGGTTTCGAATCCTGAATAGAAATTCTTTGTAGCAGTCAATATAATGAAGTACTTTCCACCTGATACATGGTACTATAAACACTGGCAAAATGTGTCTGTTTATACAAATGCGTTGTTGATTATGATGTGTTTTTTTCTGACAGTACAGGTATGATAACGATAAATTAGACAATTTGTATTGAAGTTCATTATTATTCGTTTATTTCGCTCCAAAAGACTTTGTTCTAACAAAAAGCCGAAAGTTAAAAAAATGTTTATTTCCATAATAGTTTATCAAGTATCAAGACTATATTTCGCCGTACCACAACCAGGAGCCCAATGCACCGATGCGTGCTAACCAAATTACAGCGGTTGGTGAAGTGAACTATGAAAATAGGATTTCTTTGCCCCCCTCTACCCCCTCCCATTACCCCCGCAGTACCAGGTGAGGCGGATTATGAAGATTATCAAGGAATGATATACAGACGGAGTAATTATACGTCTTATTATTAAATTAATTGAAGTTTGATATAGGTATTGTATCAGTTTTTTTGGTGTTTTTCGTGTCAGATTAAATAATATATTATTATAATTTTTCCTTCGTCGAATTTGTTCCGTAAAGTATGTTTGCTTGTATCCCGTGCTCTACACTATTTTTAAAGAAAATTTCAAAATAACATTTTAGTATTATATTCCGTTTTTCAACTTTCATATTGGAACAGAGCTATGATCGCCACGTTGAGGCGCGCGTACTTATATACCTTAGATTAGATTTAAGACGCACCTCGTTTGATTTTTGTCTCCGAGCTTCTATTGGTAAATGAAAGAAGTATTTTTGTACTGTACACAATGAGCTGCTAAATTCGGCAAGATTTAAGGCTTCATTATGTCACTTAGGCCTTTTAAATGTTTTTTTGCTTTGGCAACCAGATTCTGAACCCGAGATCGAGTTCCCACATATTTCAAAGCCTAACCGACCCTGCATAAATTATTTTGATAACATAATTCGCGTTTTCCGCCATTTGGTTCTCATCAGCGAACAATAAACGATGGCTTGACAGTTTTGACATATTTCTTGATGGCTTGATGTCCTTGTTGTCAAATCGAGCGTTCGAGCGCTCCTAATCGATAATAACGCGATTGTTGTGGTTATAATATGCATCGTATGTCGTAATTATAGCGCATTTTACTTATATTTACCAACTTAACAAATACGTGTGTCAGAAAAAGGAACTAAATGTATTCGTACGTTGTAACAGTTACAGGTTTTTTTTTCTTTACCAGTAGCTCCATCGTTAATGTTGCAGTTAAGTTTGTAGTCCTAAATGTACCTGGAGATATTTGATGATACTCGTATGAGCTCGTATGTTTATCGTGAGAAACCCATTAATTGCATGGTGGGACGGCATACAAATGTCCGTCTGACTAGCTTCCCTTAAGCAGAAATTCTGTAACCAAGCACCTAATTGTTGTACCGGCAGCTAACGGTAAACATGCTGTATTGGTTGAGTTGGGCTACGCTTTATTCATATTTAGAAAAAATATAGAAAGTTGAGGCATTAGTTTAATGGCCGGCAGTATTCTTAAAATCAAGCATCCTTGGGTATGGACTTCTTGATTGAAACGTGGACTTTTCATGCGTTGACCTTTTGCTATATGAGACCGTAGTGATCGATAAGAACATTGTTGTCTAATCTGCAGCAATACACTTCTCGCGTCTACGTGGGTAAATAGGGCCATGCTGCTCATACAACAAAGTAGTCTCCTTAGTCGCCTATTGCATTGCAACGTCCAACATTTTTGTTAAATGAAGGGAAATAATGGAAAAGATGGCTGGTGTCATAGTGACAGATGGATATTGGATTTTCATTGATTAAAAACAATTGTTCATCACCCTTGCACGTAAACAGTATCTAAACATACATGTTAACTTGGCCGTAATGTCCCATATAAAACCTACGAGCTTTCTTTATGTCATGAAACCCAAGGTCAATAAGTATATTTTTTTATTTAAGGCACACCACAAATAAAAAAATATACTAACTACACCTACGAATAACACAGCACACAGTTCATGTAAGTTCAAGCAAGGAGTTTACACGCAATTGAAAAATTGTCTTAAATGTTATCTAAACAGGAATTTCATTGCAATCTCGCTACATGTTATTTAAATACTCAACTAATGTTCTTAAAAATCGATTCAAATAGTGTTTTGTAACAAAACGTCAAAATCATTTAATTTTTTCACACTCCGCCAAAGCCTACGACTTACGTTTCTAAACGGAACAGTTGTATAATCTGTGGAGTGGATAAAAACTCCGCCATCCGCTTAAAAAAAAGTTCACTTAATTCGTAATAATAGTAGTGCTGACTTGTGTATTAAAGTTGTAAGTAATTCATAATTATTTTCTCGCAAATGTGATGAAAAACATTGTAGGTATGTTTTACGGGCGGTACGGATTTTTTTTTCAATTTATTGTCCACAATTTTAACAATACAAGTTTTACTTGAAATTAGATATTGGGTAAGCTCGAAGGGCTTATGAGCAGTCAATGAGGTCGGTAACTTATAAATTATAATATTAACATAAGAAATTACTTACATAAGAAATAGCCATTTAAAGTATATAATCAGTGTTATTTAATAACATTAGTTTCTGTTTTAGTATTTTGAAAGGGCGTGCAGTGTGGAGGTATATGTCCTGTATGTCTTTAGGTAAAGTGTTAATTAATTTAGGTAGAAGGTAATTGTAGGTTCTCATTCCATATGCATTATTATATCTAGGTTTAAAAAAAACGAACTTCGACTCAGAAAGCCCTCAGTCTTCGACTTCCGGCTTCTACTAGAGCCTTGATCGTAATTCCTTACTTACCGCCCTTAACCCATTGAAATCTGCGATAATGATAACAATAGAATTTCATTCATAAATTGGCCATAGTGGGTCAGCCGATGACATCGAGTTAATACACAATGTACTACAACTGAACATAGTCAATGCTACCATAAGTTCGCTGATAACTGTCACCTAACTTTAAAGACAATAATCACAGAACAGCCATATCGTCCACGCTGTTAAACCATGCACGACTGTTTTAACACGAACTCTAGCATACAAACATAATGAAGCATATAAGTTTTGCTACACTCTGTGGTTTTCAAACATGACTCGTACTTCGCATCGAAAATCAAGTGATGACTCCGCCATTCTGAAAAATAAAATACCAAATATTTAATTATATCAAATTAACTGTAAAACAAGCATTTAATTTACCAAACACTGCACAAGCTTCCACGAAGGCGGGAGCAACGATCCCGAACGGTGCAGGCCGCAGCTCGCCCGCGCGGAAACTGTCATTATTTGACGTTTCACTTGACGTGACGTTCCATATTCAAACAGCCCGCCTTTTATTTTTATTTCTTTATCTCCATCTCAATCTAACGAGCGACTTGTAACTTTTTTATTAATTCTAAGTCAAAGCTATAAGGTTGACTTTAAGTTGCTCTCAAAGTTTAATAATTTTTAATCGTGTGTTATCTTTATAACCTGTTGTGGGGTATTTCATTTCGTTCGAACGCGATGAATGCATAATTAAGTGGAAGCATTTTATGATTTGGTTAATCCGAGCGCTTGGATCGCGTTACCGTTTTTGATTTGTGAAATGATTAGACGGAAAAAGGTGTGTCTTTCACATTAGCACAGGAAAATTTGTACACTTTATTTATTTATTTAATTTAAAGGAATACCAACAGCTGAAGTGATTTATACATATTAGTACTAATAGTAACAGAGAGCTAATTATAGGTTTTCACTTGAAGTGTAGAAGTGTGACAAATAAAAATATCGCTTATGTAACACACTTATGTGATTAAGTAGAATATCCTAAATACCTTGAAACAAATGATAATTGACTAATAATATCAAAATTAACTTTCAAAGTAATAATATCAAAATATACTCTGGCCTCTACCTTTTTTATTATACTATGGTGACGGGACAAGCTCGAGGCCCACCTGATGTTAAGCGGACTAATCTCTCCCTATAACAGATGCATTTCATCAGACGTCATGAATTGCACTGCCACTTTGAGATATTTCACTGGCTCTCAAGCATTGCTGCCGAAACACACCGTTAGGTGCTTGGCGACAGATATTCTACTTGAGGGTGGTCGTGGGCATTCGCAAAATGTCCTTCCACCATGCGGTGAAGCTCAAGCTCGCGGCGGGATTCGAACTGCGCGGCCGTCCATAGACAATGCCACTGAGCCATCACTGCCTCAAAATTATTATTAGCCTATTTAATACAATATTGATATGTTGTAAGTAATTATATTTTTGCTTGAATAATTTTATCAAAATGAGGTCATACAAAATAATTTGATCGTGAGCCCGAGTAGTCAAGACTTTTTGAGGTCGCTTGGTGTAGAAGTGAAACACGTCGAAAATACTTCCAGTTTGGTTACGTGGTGTTTATGGCGTCGCATTGGATTAACAGGAAAATAAGGCGGAATTATGTCACAACATATATTTTTATATTTTGGATGTGTTTTTATGAAGCAATATAATATAGACTTAAATATTTTTTTTATATTTTTTACATATGGATTTCCGCAACGTAACGCCTGAGTCTAACATGAGGTTTCTTAAGTATTTTATAATATTTTTTATTATTATATAGGGATTTCAGCTAAGTATCGATGTGAATCTATTAATATGTCACATAACATTAAGAGCTAGTAAAATTTAGTATATTTATTTAGTAGATTATAGGTATTTTTATTTAGGTACTTTTCCAATTTCTACCAACAATCAGTAATGTTCACGTTACTCTGTTCTGGTTGGAAGGTTATAGGTGTAAATTACAGGCACATGACACTTTTTATGTCCAAGGGTGAAGGGTGCAGTGCAGTTCACATCTTGTGATGAACTGTATCTGTTATAGGCAGAGGTTACCGCTTAATACCAGCACGGTCTCGTGCTTGTTCCATCACCATACTATTTAAAAAAAAAACTTTAGTATAAAAACTGGGTAAAAATAATATTACAATATATATCTTGCTAGGTATCTTATTACTATGATCCATAGATCATAATCATGATATAGTAACGTTTATGTAAGTGTTTTTTCATTAATAAGCCCTACCTGCTAGTAATACAAGTATTGTAAAGTAACAAAAGCAATAAAACCAACCCTTCATAAATAAAAACTCTTTAAAAATGTTAACGAAAGTAAAACCACCATCCGACCTCTTTCGTACTGGACGCCTGCTGACATTACCCGTCAAGTTTGAATTTCGAACACGAACCTTACGAGAAAAAATAAAGACGCGTTCTTTTTTTACCGCCGAAAAAGTAAAGCAACCCGATCCTAAAATTCACTTGCTACCAAGTTTATTATTTGATACTTGGGGCGGATTATTTAATTTTTTTATTCGCTCCGTAGACGTCGGCTTCGCTTTAAGTCTTTGTTAGATTGAGTTCTAATGTGTAGGTGTTGTTTGTATGAATTCATATAGCTATTTGGAGGAGTTTTAAAGTAGTTATTTGAGAAACATTTTTTGCTTTTGCCACAGAATAATTTTGAGCCCGCTTCGCGTAGATGCTTAGTAAAAATAAGTTCAATACTTAAAAATTGGAATAGAAACGTCGCGTATGAGTCCCCGTGGGGTGCCGGGTTAGAATTGCACCTTCCCATATCATCCCGTGGGTGTCGTAAGAGGCGACTAAGGGAAAAATACTGGAAGGTGTGCAGCAGCGCCTTCTAAAGAACTGCCAACTTACATTGCAATCCCCAAGCCGCCTGCCAAGCGTGGGGACTATGGTAAATACCCCCTTAATAGGGGAGGCTGTGTTCAGCAGTGGACGATCCAGCTGATATAGTACAGTATAGAGTAAAATAAAGTTTCTAATAAATTATAGCAACTTTTTTAAAAAGCTGTATTGTTTATATATTAAGTTCCTAAAACACTTAATAAAAATAATACGTTTCAAACAGTGTAGTAAGCTGAATAGAGTATCACTGTTTATAAAGAGAGAAGAAGATAGCATTTTATGTATGAAATAGATAGACGTAAGTAACGAACCTTTTGCGTTATATTTTGTAGCAGTGATGGCTCAGTGGCATTGGCTATAGACTACCGCGCTTGAGCTTCACCGCATGGTGGAAGGGTATTTTGCGAATGAGCGCCTGACTGGCGATCACCCTCAAGTAGAAAATCTGTCGCCAAGCACCGAACAGTGTGTTCCGGCAGCTGTCTTTGAGAGCCATTAATTCTAGGTTAAGCCTGTTAACACCTTCGACCACATCATCACTTACCATCGGGTGAGATTGGGGTCAAAGGCTAACCTTTCAGCATTTTTTTAATTAAGTAATGCAAAATAGAAGCACATGTGTACACATATGTGCTTAAGTAAAATTACATGATTTATAATAAGTAAGATTTCTATTACTTAGACCCATTTTTTCCAAACTAAAGTTTAATGAACACACGGATAACTTTGTTAAAATTTAAACCATATAAATGTGATAGACATTTATTATCATAGAACAGAGCGGACTACCGTGCCGCAGGTCCCTGGTACGATCCCCACCGCCGGTTTGAACTTCACCGCATGGTGGACGGGCATTTAGCGAACACTCGCCTGGCTAGCTACCACCCTCAAGTAGAAAATCTGTCACCAAGCACTTAACAGTGTGTTCCGGCAGCAGTCCTTGAGGCTAAAGGCACATGAGACTTAACAAATGTACCTATATCTCAGTGTGACTGACGGGCGCAGTGCAATTCGTCACATAATGAAATGCATCTGTTATAGGCAGAGGTTAATCCGCTTAACATCAGGTGGACCTTGTGCTTGTTCCCTCAACCCTAGGAACATATTATAATTTTTTGGCGAAATTGTGGCAACACCACAGAAGCCACTCAAAAAAGTTTTTTTTTTTTTTATGTCTGATAGGTTAGCCTTTGACCACTATCTCACCTGATGGTAAGTGATGATGTGGTCGAAGATGTTGTTCAGACTAACCTAGAATTTCTGGCTCTCACGGACAGCTGCCGGAACACACCGTTAGGTATTTGGCGACAGATTTTCTACCTGAGGGTGGTAGCTAGCCAGGCGGGCATTCGCAAATTGCCCTACCACCATGCTATAACGACTGCCATCCTAAGATAACAACCGGGACCGACGGCTTAACGTGCCCTCCGAAGCACGGAAACGCTCAGTAGTAATGTCACTAGCGGTCACCCATCCAACTCATGACCGCGGGTGACGTTGCTTAACTTTGCTGATCGGTTAAGAACAGCTAAGTAAACTTCGCTACGAGCACTTCAAAGTTATTTTAAGTTTGTTGGATTCCTGTCATGGAAAAAAGGAAACTCCTTGGTTTTACTGTTATATAATGTGACAACAGCTTTAGATATAAAATTTGTATCTTATATCAAACAGTAGCAAAGTAGCCATCGTTCTTTTTTGGTTATGGAGCTATACCGCCAAGTTTAATGGTTATACATTTTTAATCTAAGATTACATATTTTCCTTTACAAGAGCTGTCTGCCTGACATCAAATTTCGTAAAACTTAATACCCGTGCAAATTCAAAATACTACAACATCATTGGACATCTATACCGAAATAGGCTATCACATCTTAACGGATTACTCTTCAGTTATTGGTAAAATTATAGATTAGGTATAAACTTCTTGAAGCGCTCGTAGCGAAGTTTGCTTAGCCATTTTTAATCGATCAGCTACGTTAAGCAACGTCCGCCGCGGTCAGGAGTTAAATGGTTGCCCGCCAGTGACATTACTACTGAGCGGACCCGTGCTTCGGAGGGCACGTTAAGCCGTCGGTCCCGGTTGCAGTCTTACAATGGCAGTCGTTACAGCATTGTGGTAGGGCATTATGCGATTGCCCGCCTGACTAGCGATTACCCTCAAGTAGAAAATCTGTCGCCAAGCACCTAACGGCGTGTACCGGCAGCTATCCTTATCCTAGAAAGCCAGTAATCCTAGGTTAAACCTGTTAACAAATTCGTCCACATCATCACTTACCATCAGGTGAGATATTAGTCAAAGGCTAGCCTATCAGCTATAAAAAAAATAGTATGGTATGTCGAAATCCTCTTGTCCTGCTATGTTATAAGAAAGTGCAAATCGTGATAATTCTGCCACAGTTTTTAGCAAATACATTACATTTGGCAGGTTCTCTCGAATTTAGTGGCGTTACTAATATCGAAAATATTTTCTCACTAATTGTAATCTAAGCCATCTTTATCGCCATTTCGATCAGTTTAGTGAGAGACACAGCCCGGTGGTCTTCTTTGACAGTGACAGCGCCAGAGCCAAATTGTCAAAATGTCGACCGATCATGACAACCTTGACGTGACATTTTGTTGTACCCGTATTATTTAAAATAATAATTTTGAACCTTAACCATCAAGAGATAAAGTTGTATATCTTGATAACTTTTCGTTATTTTAAGAATGAAATTTTAAACTTACACTCAATGGTATAAAGATCAATTTTAAGAGTGTAATATAAGGTGAAGGAATACATAAATAAGTTTTTGGACAACGACAAAAAGTCGAAGATGGTAGAGATAAGGCAGTGGACGCCGAAAGTCTCATAACCTTTGCGTTTATGAATTTCTTTGAACGTTAAAGTTAAATGTGTGTCACCTATATTAAATTTTATAGAATAAGTTTATACCTAAGCTGCAGTAAGTTAAGTTTCTATGTTGAAAGTCGATAAGACGTAAGAGTAGTATGTATATTTTTGTATTAGGTACATTTTACAAACCTAAGTGGCGGGCAAACAATTCTACAAAATACGTAAAATATAAAAAAACAATGACTTCTACAAAAGCATTCTTAGGGATAAGTCAAATAGTACTCGTCAGATCGCTCTCAAATTTAAATGGGGACACAAGACAAGCACCGCACTTCAAAAATTAAAAAAAGCATCAAAATTGTCTTCAACAGAAGATTTGATAAAGAAATATGAAGTAACACACACAAAAAAAATATACAGGTGACACTACAACGTCCTCCTTTTTTGAAGTCGGTTAAAAAAACAGTAACAACACAGTATACCCACACAATATTAGTTCCTATAAAATACACAATTTCAATTAATACAAATTACAAAATTTCAATTCAATCAATATTTATATTTATTTATTTATATTAATTTCTATACTAATAATATTACAAAATATCAATTCAATTAATAAATAACTATCTTAAATTATTATGGTTTATTATATAAGTCCCTTACAGAAAGTTAAACTCAGCGCTGTTCTTAAATTACGTTTATATAAAAATTAACCGACTTAGGGCCGCTTTCACTTATCCACGGTATAATTACCGAGTATAATTTCATACCTTAAACAATTAATGGAATAGGATTTTGTTATCATAAAATGTCAAAGGTAGTAGCAGTTTTTGAATTTGTTGGATTTCTATCGTGGAAAAAAGAAAACTCATAACTCTGACATATATGACATGTCACAGTCGCTATAGGTAGATGTAGTTTGCTAGAAGTAGTTTGGCCATATTTGTTTTTAGAATATGAATTTATATCGCTAAAATCAATAATATATTTTTAGGGTTCCGTATCTCAAAAGGAAAAAATCTGAACCTTATAGGATCACTTTGTTGCCCATCAGTCTGTCAATGCCGCTTTTCTCAGGAACGCGTGGAGGGAAGTATTAAGCTGAAATTCATATCAAATATTCAGGTCTACTGTCCCATAGAGCTGTGTAAAGATCGAAGCAATTCAATCAAAAGATACCAACAGCCATTTATGCTGCAAATTTTCGACCCTCGCATGGGAATCAAAACCTACAGGTTACTTCCCGTGAACTCAGATCTTGAAATTTGGTACGAAGCTACGTCTTATAGCACAGATCAAAGAAAAACTGCGAAAAGCATACATTTTTAGTTACATCATAATAATAAACATATTTTTAAAAATATATATATGTTACTGATTTCATTTAGCAATAAAAATACCATAACATGTTTGTACGGAACCCTCGCCTCGGTGTGCGAATCTGTCTCGCACTTGACCGGTTTTTTTTAATCTTGGATTAGAGTTGTTCCTTTGCTACAGCAGCAGATGTCAGATATAATAAATGTCATTATCATTGTAGTTCACCGTACGACATATTTAACACATAAATACGTCTTTGGACATCTCTGATGACCAAGTCCTATTATATTTTGTTAGATACCGAGATTAAGTTATCCCGGTAACTGTTGTGTTCACTGTACAATTTAATCCAAAATTGGCTTGCTAGTATCGTTAATTGTAAAGGACACTACTGGTAGTGTGGCGTGTAATAGATATCCTTACCAAATATCGAGTTATTCTCGTACAGTTACACCTTGAATTGCTGAAATTCAGCCTTAGTATTATTGTAAGTCGGTATCAGGGCACTCTAATCTTTCTACTTTACACGCGACAAAAAATCGGAGCTTAAAGATTGCACTAATATTTTCAACAAGAATATTTTAATGCTTTGGTTTTTGGCAAAAATATTGAGCAAGGCCCAACCCTCTTTATATAATGGGTAAACGCTCGTTTACGAAACATATTAACGGTCTACATTTTTCTAATTAGGAGGATGTATACGAACGGATGTACAGATTGCTATCTACTTTTAACAATATATTCGCCCCTTTTGTAAAATAGACAAATCCAATCATCCGATGACATACAGTCATCCGACTAAGAAAAATATGAACGTAATACGTTTTTATGGTTAAAAGCACGATTTCCAAGTACTTATTCCAAGAGAAAATTAGAAATGAAACATACATGTTATGTTATTTACTAAAATGTGGCTTACCCATTAGTCTCTCAATACATTTGTTCACTGCAACTATGTATGAAATAAATAAATAATCTAAAATGGAGACCGGATGATAGTCTAATTTTCTTTCAGTACTTATTCCGAGAAAGAATTGGAAATGAGATATACATGGTTTTGTTCTAAAATGTGTCTTAATACGTCTCTCAATACTTTTGTTCACTGCTGCAATGTATGAAATAAATAAATAATCTAAAATGGAGACTGGAAGAATGTCTCTTATACGTTCTCATTCGTGGCTGAAGATGTCATTTAGGCTCCATCGACGACGTTTTGTCGTATGTCACGCCATTGGACATTCCACTCATGTCTTTGCGATGCATTTTGATATAAGACTTGTCCTAAAAGTCCAACCAATGAGGTGTAGCTCGTAAGCGTTTAGTATATCATATCTAACTACGCTCATACTCTTCCGAATTTTAATTGCAACGCGTACATTCTTGTCCTGCAAGGGCTGCAAGTCCTCTTGTGAATACGTGAACAAATCAAATTTGTGGTTCAGAACCATTCAGCTAGTGGAACGCGATATAACCTGAGCTCTCGTGGATGAAGTCGCATGATTAAACTAGTAAAAGTAAACTCCATTGGTGTGCGTCGGCGTCAGTGTTGGACGCCTAATTATTCGGAATAATTGTCGTGTAGCGATAATTAGCCGCGACGAGTGCGTCGAGCGACCGCCCGCAACCACACTGGCCCTCAAACTTTTATTATATCATAATTCTTATTGTGTCGCAGTTATTAAACTAAATTTAAGGCTTCGTCAAGAGTTTTGTTTATGTTATAATATCCAGTAGCATCGTAGCTCTAAAACGACAGCATCAATTTTGATTTTGTTTTCTATTCGAAAGCTGACATTAACTTTGTTAAAAGAAGGCTTGATTTAGTTTTTTAGAGATATTACGTTTTAAGTATAGCTTATGCACCTCGTCGCACCGTGAAACACTGGATCTGGGTGAATATTGCAGCTAAATGTATGTTTGTTAGGTCAAAATAGTGCAGGTTTTGTAATCAGGTATATTGGGGCTTACTTTTAAATTTTCAAGTAATTACTTATTACACGACTGCCCAAAAAAGAGTGTTATGTTTCAGGGTTCATATGTATGTTTGTAAGTTTCTTCATTCCACCATAAATTCTAAACAGCTTAACTGATTTTAATGTTTGAGATATCGTTAGTTGAGCCATTTTCATATTTTGTGCCAAGTTCTATATTAAAGAGTAATAAATATTTTTAGAGCGATAATCGAACTGCATCTCTCGGTATTAGGTTTCGAATGCCTTAAGGGCAGTAAAGATTTATTTGAGGCGGTTCAGACCTTTTGGCTATATAGGCGATCACAAGATATGCGACTTTTTTCGCTAACTCATTGTTTCAACTGTTGTCGAGCTTTTTCAAACACTTTACTTTCCCAAAGAAATCTTCAAAAGGAAATTGACGTAGATAGTTCGGTTTTTCTAAACATTTTCATTTTCTTCACAGCCCATAAAAGTTTGAAGATCGTCCAAATTTTTGTCGCTTGATGGATCGGGCTGGTTCACCGAGGTGTTGGATCGATCGACGAGCTGTAATCGAATATTAGTTATCGTCCGATTCACTCAGCCGAGACATGTCAAGACATTTCAGACTATGTTCATTTAGTAAAATAAAAAAAATTAAACTGATGGCGATTCTCGACTCTGTATGTACTCTAAATTTCAATTTGTGTATAAGTAAAGTTTACTTACTTACGACTATGAGAAGAATATAAAAATTCAAACAGTTTCATTGCAATTATATTAATTAACAATTGTTCATAGAATTCCCAAATTTCAAATAATATTGTTCGTAAGAATCATCTATATTACAAATATGATCATTGAGCAAGTTTTTAAAAAAATAGGTATCCTAGGTACGCTTATGTCGCAAATACAAACAGAAAGAGACTCCAGAGAATAGAAAACTGTTGCCTAAGGAGCACACTGAGTGTACCAAGATATGTAAGGAACGCCACTTTACCGAAGGCCCTGAAAATGGATAACTTTCATGACTTTCTAAGAAGGTTAGCAACCAGCATGTTTGCCAGGGCGAAGAGCTCCAACTTAGGGCACATCAGGGGCATATATATAGCGCATTTGCACGCCCGCCAGACATCAAGGGGAACAGAGAACACAAAAACAGAGACACCGCGATCATTCGGCAATATCCACAGTGGACAGCGCCGATTAGTGCGCTGGGCATCTCATCCCTGACGCGGCCTGATCACCCAGGCACCTAGTGCTCACTGGGCGGTAGGACTGATGAAATCAAGGTGATACCAACTTAAACACTGCACCATTGTCATGGCGTAGGGAGTGCTACAGCAAGAGAACAAAGGCCTGAAGCTTTTTTCCCCAAACACAACGTTCGGTGTTTGAGAATAGAATCCGAGGAGGTATCGTCGAACATTTTCTCCGAATCTCGCGTTTGAAGTGATTAAGTTCAACAACCAAAACCTAAAAATATATTGATTTTCCGCTATAGAAGTCAAGGGTTCTCCCTAGGTTTGTTTTTAATATGTTTTTATAGATGTGAATATAAAATACGGTGTATAAGAGGATAAATATACATAATAATTTACCGCAAACCATAAAAGAGGCAAAGAATATTGACATGTTTAAATTGAAATTAAAGGAGTTTCTTATTTATAGGGTTTACATAATTTATATGGATGAATTTTTTAGAGTAAAATTGAGAACAAAACCTCACTTTTCCACTTATGAAAATTCATTGTTTTTTTTAATCTATGTGCAAAACAATACAAATTGATTTGCATGTAATTGAAACCTTGTCGAAAACACCTCTTTTCATATATAAATATTCATTTGAAATCGAGAGTTTCGAACCAAACCACATATAAAAAAGTCTTCCTTGATTTGTTTCAAAAGCTCACTTTATTGAACTAAAATTAAATGGCAACACTAAAATTTCATCAACACCACATAAAAACAGTTTTTTTGTTTAGAATAACATTGAGTGTAGAATAAAGATAAGACCTTCATATAAAGCGTAGTCTTTTTGCTTGACATCCTACCTTTTATTGCAAGACGGAAAACGAATCTGCACGAGGATCTACTATTTTTAATGTGGTTGTGACGGAACAAGACTGACCTCTGCTTATAACAGATGCATTTCGTCACATATGACGAATTACGCTGCGCCCATCACTCGGTATATACAGTTGTTTAAGTCTCATGTGCCTGTAATTTTATTTGCCCTCAAGAACTGCTGCCGGAACACACTGTTAGATTCTTTGCTACAGATTTTCTACTTAATGTTGGTAGCTAGCAAGGCAAACATTCACATGGTGGTCGAACCATAGACCTGTGGCACGGCAATCTATAGCTATAACGACTCGGCCATCATGCTTCGAAAAAATTGGATCAGCATTATTGAAACAACACAAGAAGCTGATTCTATTTGTTTTTAAAAAAACAAATAGAATCATCGTTATCATATCAGTTATTATCAAACCCACAATTTTTTTTGGTAAATATCAAAACCTAGCTTTTCCTGATCGATAATGGATATTCAATTTATCTATCGATTGACATGGTTTTTGAGAAAATCGACTTAAACACGATTAGATGGAGATACGAATTTTATTACGTAACTTAACGAAACTGCATTACACAATAAAAGTGTTAACTTGGCGTTATAGACTAAGTTGGCGTTACAGAGTCGTTAGAAACGTAGTCAAAGATCACTTTTTTAATACCTTCTGTGGAGGTTGGATGTGGAGTTTGCTTTTAAAATCAATTCCAATTTTAATTTGAGGACTTAATTGAGGCATTTCCCATTCTAGGCATAGTTAGCTAATATCCTTGATCGTTTTAAGAGGCGAGATAAACCCCAATCGCGTAATGTATATGAAACAAGCTCTGTCTCACTATACGTTTTTGTTGAGTGACTAGGGATGATAAACTAATTCTAAATAAAATTAAAATCTTATAATGTATGTCTTTTTTTTATGCCTGATAGGTTAGCCTTTGACCACTATCTCACCTGATGGTAAGTGATAATGTGGTCGAAGATGTTGTTCAGACTAACCTAGAATTACTGGCTCTCAAGGACAACTGCCGGAACACGTTAGGTGTTTAGCGACAGAATTTCTACTTGAGGGTGGTAGCTAGCCAGGCGGGTATTCGCAAATTGCCCTACCACCATGCTATAACGACTGCCATCTTAAGATAACAACCGCCGGCTTAACGTGCCCCCCCCGAAGCACGGAAGCGCTCAGTAGTAATATCACTAGCGGTCACCCATCCAACTCATGACCGCGGGCGACGTTGCTTATCTTTGCTGATCGGTTAAGAACAGCTAAGTAAACTTCGCTACGTGTGCTTCAAATCACCTACCTAAATGTCTACAATTTAGGTATGTTAAGGTTGAACTGAAGAGACCTGCTTCTCCATACTAGATTCGAATAGTGACTACAATGACTCTCGTAAACTATTTTAACTTCAAAGCTGAAAATTGGCATGTTCGTAGTTTATAAGTAACAAACATCAGCTAAAAACAGATTTTGCAACAGTACCTACTGTATCAGCCGGATCGTCTACTGCTGAACAGTCTCCCCTATTAAGGGGGGTATTTGCCATAATCCCCACGCTTGGCAGGCGGCTTGGGGATCGCAGTGTAAGATAGCAGTTATTTAGAAGGTGCTGCTGCCCACCTTCCAGTATTTCCCTTAGTCGCCTCTTACGACACCCACGGGATGATATGGGGAGGTGCAATTCTAACCCGGCACCCCACGGGGAAACAGTACCTAATTGGGGTCAAATTGGGGCTCATAATTTATATCCCAAATTTAGGTTTTGGGTCCAGTACTAAGCATGATATCGATTTATACCTTCATTGTCTAGGCCATTGTAACACGTTTTTAAAAGGATAATTAACTTGAGAGTTATGTTATGACCCTCGAGACATTTTCTAATTTTGCTAAACTTATATTTTTATCTTAATTATCTTATTGAAAATTCGTATTGTTATATTCGTACATAGATAATGAAGAGATAAATCGATAACATGGTCAGTTCTAGACTTAATAAGTTGGCATCGTCAGGACCACTATGTCCTAGTTATGAATGAAATTCTATTGTTATCATTATCGCCATGCCGTTATCATGATGCCATTGGGTTAAGACCTCAAATAAGAACTTGCACGTTTGTATGGAGAAGTGACCGAACCGTTCAACATTAAATGAATGAGCTTGAAAAAAAAATGATTACCTTACAAAATTACAAATATACGACAGGGAAAATGTAAGTCATGTGCGGGATTCGAACCCGCGTCCATCCGCCCCTTTAGCCGGGGCATGCTCTAACCAGTTAAGCTAACATGACATGACGTCTTAACTCAAATCTTTCCTATCGTTCGTTAACCATCGTATTGGGATGGAGCGACATCTATAGTACCACTTACGTTGTACTACAAACAAGACCAATTTTGCAATTGGTTTTAAACTTGTAAATGTTGCAGCAAACTTATTTTTTTTTTTTTGTATAATTTTTTTTTTCTGTCATATATTTGTAATTTTGTAATGTAATCCGCATAGCATGCGTTATTGCAATCATAACAATATTAAAATTGATTACCTTTAATCGCAATTTCGTTACCTTAAGCTTTCCAGTGTATACGGTAAAAGTTTCAGCTCCATAGTGAGATAGAGACATTGTCACCTCGGGTGCGCGCGCGCAGCCGCCCGACCGTCATGACGCCAACCCATTTGCTCAATCGTTCGCATCGCGTAGCATTCATCGGCTATTATGATATTGTTCAAAGAAACTTAACGCATTCCAGGATTCCTTTCTTATTGAACTAATCAAAATAAAATTTAAAATAATAACTTAAGAAAACCAAACCGAATGTAATTGTACTAATACAAATAAAATATAAATAATTACTTAAGAAAACCAAACCGAATATAAAAAATAATTAATTATACTTGGCATGTATTTAATCACCGCATGGTGGAAGGGCATTTTGTGAATGCCCGCCTATCTAGAGACCACCCTCAAGTAGAAAATCTGTCGCCAAGCACCTAACGGTGTATTCCGGCAGCAGTCCTTGAGAGTTATGACGAAATGCATCTGTTATAGGCAGAGGTTAGTCCGCTTAAAATCAGGTGGGCCTCGAGCTTGATCCGTGACAATAACATAAAAATAAAACTAAATATACTAGTGTTTCTGAAACAAAATATTGTGTATATTGGCTGATTCAATGCACGGACGACGAAAACAAAGTTTTGTGGACGAATAAATACTCGTCAATGTTTCCAAAAATTTTAACAAAAATAACCCGACTTCAAGCAGAAAATATTCTGAAACAAAAATGCACTTAAAAGTAACTAAACCGAACCATCGTTTACAATTTTTTCTTATTACATTTATATTGACAATTGAAAATGAGATCATCATGTAGTCGAAATTAATTAAATTAGTATTATGAGGGATAATAAATAATAATTATAATGTGGAAATCCGTGGTCTCTGCCTATCTCTTCGGGAAAGCGGCGTGATTTTATGTATGTATATGTATTAGGATTCATTCCAATACTACTCGTCAGAAACTGTACTGTATCAGCTGGACCGTCCACTGCTGAACACAGCCTCCCCTAGTAAGGGGGTATTTGCCATAATCTCCACGCTTGGCAGGCGGCTTGGGGATCGCAGTGTAAGATGGCAGTTCTTTAGAAGGCGCTGCTGCCCACTTTCCAGTATATTTCCCTTCGTCGCCTTTTACGACACCCACAAGATGATATTGGGAGGTGCAATTCTAACGCGGCACCCTACGGGGTAGATACACTCACTGAAATTTAAATGGGACCAGATAACAAGCACTACCTTTCGAATATATTAAAAAATAATAAAAATCTTTACACCCTGTAAAAAGTTATGAGGAATTAACATAGACAAAAAAAACAGGGAAATTGAGAACCTCCTCCTTTTTTTTAAATCATTGAAAAATACATCCGGGCAGACGTATTTAGGCGATCAACAAAACGTAATTATAATATAGAAAACCCTGTCCTCTCTATTCGTCCAACCCATTTCAACCCAATCACGATATTGGCTTCAGTATATCAAACGCTGTATCCTGTAAGTTGAGAGTTATCTGACAGGTGATGCTGCGATATTAGGTCAAGGTCCATACTGTATCATCCGGATTGTCCAGTGCTGAACACAGCATCCCCCCTTTAAAGGGAAATTGCCATAATCCCCACTTTTGGCAGGCATCTTGAGGATCGCAGTATATGATATCAGTTCCTCAGAAGGCGCTGCTGCCCACCTTCCGATATTTTACCTTAAGTCGCTTCTTACGACACCCAAAGCTAGAAATGGAGGGGTGAAATTCTAATCCGGTACCCCTAGACCTCAAGGTCCATGGTCTTGCAATTTTATTGAAGTAACGGAATACCAAATTTCGCACAAACGTGACATAGTTGCTCACATCCGTTTATCGTCCTGAAAACATTTTCAAACTGCTGAACAGATTCATTTCAATTATGACTAAAAACACTCTCGATAATGTCACCTTTAAAGAAACTATTATTATTTTGAGGCAGTGATGGCTCAGTGGCATTGGCTATGGACTTCCGTGCAGCAGGTCCATGGTTCGAATCCCGCTGCGGGCTTGAGCTTCACCGCATGGTGGAAGGGCATTTTGCGAATGCCCGATTGGCTAGCGACCACCCTCAAGTAGAAAATCTGTCGACAAGCACCTAACGGTGTGTTCCGGCAGCAGTCCTTGAGAGCCAGTGAAATTACAGGCACACGAGACTTAAGAACTATGTCTCAAGGTGACGGGCGCAGTGCAATTCGTGACTTGTGACGAAATGCATCTGTTATAGGCAGAGGTTAGTCCGCTTAACATTAGGTGGGCCTCGCGCTTGTTCCGTCACAAAAACATTAAAAAAAAAAAAAACTAGCATAATTAGCTCATCTATTTGGGAACTACCAGTGGAATGCCACATATAGTACTAGGCTAGCCTGAACAACATCTTCGACCACATCATCGTCTACTATCAGGTGAGATAGTGGTCAAAGGCCAGCCTATAATAAAAAAAATACAGACCACGCGTATACCTCCGGTTTCTGTTGGAAGTTTTTTTTTATTGTTAATAGGTAATCTTTTGACCACAATCTCACCTGATGGTAAGTGATGATGTGGTCGAAGGTGTTAACAGGCTTAACCTAAAATTACTGGCTCTCAAAGACAGCTGCCGGAACACACACAGAACAGATTTTCTACTTGAGGGTGGTCGCTAGCCAGGCAGGCATTCGCAAAATGCCCTACCACCATGTGGTGAAGCTCAAGCTCGCGGCAAGATTCGAACCATGGACCTGCTGCGCGGCAGTCCATAGCCAATGCCACTGAGCCATCACTGCTTCAAAAAAAGGTTGAAAATATTAAGGAAATGGTATCAAGCCGTGATATCAATTTTAAACTACCATGTTTGATAGTTGTAGCTTGTAAAAGTAATGAAACAGAAAATGTTCCTACCTATTCCTAAAAATTCTGTCACCGCAAATCTATGCCTACCTACATGTCTAAGGAACAGATTCCTATTCGGACCAAATAAATTCCTGACGTCAACTATCGTCATAACAGCTTTTTTTGCATGCGACCGCCCAGTAGCATCAAAATATGCTATATTAACTTTCCATTGTCAAAAGTTATTGAGCAAACCTTAATTTCAATCTACTCTCAAAACGGTTTAAAACCCTAACCCAGATACCAGCTTCAAAAACTTGTTCAGAATTTGAAGTCTATGAGACGCCGAAAATAGCAAAAAATTAAAAAGTTACTAGAAAAACAATACAAACCTTTTTGGACTTTACCGATTTTGATCGAAGGGTCAAAATAAAAGAGGCCTAACGCAAAATGTATTGAAATTTATTATCTGTGGTTTATTAAGTTTAAGTTACAAAGAAATGTCGTTATGATAATCCCTTTTTGGGACCAGTAAGTTACTTGTTTGGTGCTTATTAACTTCAAAATTATGGCGGAGTTCTCAAAAACTTAAAAAGCGTCATTTTGAAGAATCCTCAACTATTAGGCTTAGAACGGTAAGGAGCTTAAAACTGTAAGTACTTTGTTTAGAAAAATAGTGAAAGCTTATTATGTCTTAAAAATGGTTAACTTACCTATTTAGAAATTTATAATTTTTTATGCCTTGTTATTTTATGTACATATATATTTACGTGGTCTATATTAACAAAATACTACAAACTATATACTACACTACAGTTACTACAATAAAAACATTTGGACTCATATGCAGTCCAAATGCTCTAGCCCACTATCAGTTGGCAGCGTGCCCAGCATGCTGGCAGCATTGCCCCGTTGAATTGCAATGCATATTCTTTGAGCCAAATAGGTGCCAGCATTTTGATCACGCGTCGCATCAACCAAGCGCTCTGATAAGTTTTGGAAAATACGATGAGCTCCCGGTCCCCACGGACCCAACGTCTCTACACCAAACGGCTCAAATATGTAACCAATACCAAGGTTAGCATACTTGCGCCGCTTGAGTTGCTCTGCTGAAGTAGCCGCGGCGCCAGCCCTCACGTGGGTTTCAGAAAGATGTGACGACTCTAAAGTGTCTACGCATGTAGCGTCCCACACTAAGGGCCATCCTAACTTCCATGGAACCAGAGTCATGCCGTCAGGTCTTTTACCATCGTCACGCATCAGACCGTTCGGTTCGAGAACAGCTGGAACATTGGCGCTGGTAAAAGCCCGGCGAATGATATCGTTAAGGCTGGCGTGGCGGGAAATTCGACCAGCACTTCGAGAGCAGGAGAGGCCATGGTGACCGAGTTGGTCAACTGCAGTACCACACTGGCAGTGATGTGTAACACGACACCTTGCACCCAAGCGTAAGCTAATAGCGAAACGAAAAGCGGAAGGATCTATAAGGCTACCAGTTTTGTAAGAAGGAATGGCTTGTAACCAAAGACCTGATTCGTGGTCTATGTTGCTCTGTATTGATATCACCTCTCGAGATATCAGGTATATAACAAACATACATAAGTAACATACAATTTTTTTTTTAAATAGTTTCTATCTTGTATTCAAAAACTAGGCTTACATAAAGTATTTTCACCACCTTACTGTATCATATCTTGAATACTACCAAATAATACTATACACTCCAAAAGTGACTGGAACTCGACTTCTGATTTGTATGTTATTTTACCTTTTTTTTTTGTTATTGTGACGAAACAAGCTCGAGGCCCATCTGATGTTAAGCAGACTAACTGCCTAGAACAGATGCATTTCATCACAAGTGACGAATTGCACTGCGCCCGTCACCTTGAGACATAGTTGTTATGTCTCACGTGCCTGTAATTTCACTGGCTCTCAAGGACTGCTGCCGGAACACACCGTAAGGTGCTTGGCGACAGATTTTTCTACTTGAGGGTGGTAGCTAGCCAGGCGGGCAATCGCAAAATGCCCTTCCACCATGCGGTGAAGCTCAAGCCAGCGCGGTGGGGATCGAACCAGGGATCTGCGGCACGGCAGTCCATAGCTATTACCGCTCGGCCATCATTGCTTTAGAATTACTTATGTAGCATAATATACATACAGATACGAGTATATATAATTGGCGAATAATCTTCTTTATAAAATTTCGCAATGGACCTTACTAAGCCCATAATAAAGAATAGTACTTCGTAAGTCAATAAGCGAACGGTAACTAAAAATGATAATGGATCAATCTGAGGTCACGCACGTCCATACATCATCTGTCATGTATGAATCGTGCATGATCCATCGACACCTAGTCAACGACAGGTTGTATAGAAATGCTGGATGTGGCTAGTAAGGATATAGCTGCTTAAAATTTAGCAATACAAAGATTACATATATAATATATAGAAGGGAAGAGACATCATGTTTGAAAAAGCAATGTTTTCTATCGGATGAAGTCTAGTAGTCTGGTTGATGGCCGCGCACCGTCTTCTGTAATATAATTGGGGCACAAAGTTTCGGCGGAATGAGTAAGGTTTCGATAAACTAGTGGAATAGGCAGACGGTGCGAAACCGGACGACGTGGGTTCGTTTCCCGTCCGGAGCAAACATTTTTGTGCTCCAATAATTTATAATACAAAGTTATTTTTAGTCCCTCGACGTCCGAAATGGGTGTTGTTAGTTTAAAGCTTTTGCCTCTGGTGCACGGCCCTTGCATGCCACCGCAATACGTACCTAAGCTGGGGGTTCTGCTCGTGATTTCCTCGCTGCCACAAAATGGTACACGTCGGCGAGAGTCTCCGCATGGACCTCCGAGGGGGGATCAAAGGCCAACAAGCAGGCTACCGTCCAGAATACTACCTGGTATCCCCGTATCGCCTTCATCGCGATGACTTTCTGCGGACGTTGCAGCAGATTTTTTTATCTCGCTTGAAGGCGTCCGTCCACCCAGACAGAGCCTCGCACTACAGGGTTTAAGAGCTTTACCAAATGTTGTGAGTGAATATGTATGTTTGTTACTCCCTCAGACAGAAACGGTAGAACCGATTTGGATGAAACTTGGAATATAGATAGTTTAGGTCCCGGATAACACAACTAGCTAAATAAAAATTTGATGTGAGAACTTTTCGAGAAAATATATCCGAACGAACTTATCCGTTTCGAATCGTGTTTCAATTTCCTATTTACATACCTACTACTAAACTGTTTAGGTATAAGTGATTAAGTTCAGTGTTTGCATGTGAAATTGAAATTTTGGCTCTACCTGACCTGATCCTCATTAAGCTAGATTAAAAATACCCTAGAATAGTTATGCCCTAAATGCTTCAGGCCAAATTTTTGAGCTCGACCATTGGAAGACATTCTAAAATATTTTCTAAAATGTATACCTCTATCGCTTTCTGAGAAAATGATATCTCACACTGCGATCCCCAAGACGCCTGCCAGGCGTGGGGATTATGGCAAACTCCCCATAATGGGGGAGGATGTGTTCAGCAGTGGAAAATCCGGCTGATACAGTATACCTCAGGTAAAATTAATTAATACGTCATGCATTTAACATATTCAAAGCTCGTAATTATCAAAGAAACTCTAGTTGTAGTACAATCAAGTACAATCACCTCACTTGACTTTTTATTTTTTTATATTTTTTAAGAGTTTTATAAAATATTCATTTGATGTCTTTCTTTAGGGGCGGTCTTTTTTGTTAGATATAGTTGACATTTATTGACGATAATATACGTCTTGACTCTACGAGCTCACGATCAAGAAATATATTTCTCAAATATCTCGATCGAGGATGCTGCGTGTAGAAGCGAACCCGGTTTCGCTGCGTGGCGTTTGTGAAGTCACGTCGGCCAAACAGGAAAATTAGGCGGAATTGTCACTAGATATGTTTTTAAGTGTTTTATTAAAAAAATATTTTAAATTTTTCTTAAAATATTTCAAAAATATTTGTTATATTTAAAAAATAATTAATACGTCATGCATTAAACATATTCAAAGCTTGTAATTATAATGAAATTCTAGTTGTAGTGCTTTAAGTGTCAAATCCAGCAATTAAACTTTCATGTATCTTGTAGAAGCGTGTGACCACACAATACTAACAAACTAATTTCTCTGCGTTGCCACCCGCCGGCCGGTAGCAGAGGTCGAAATGTAATTTAATTTATCTACAATATCATACTTTCATATTTCATTGAATGGCAGGCTTGAGTCGGTTTCTTGAGGCTCAAGTATAAGCGTCTAAATCCGAAGAGTTGTTAGACGTAGTAATCGTTAAGTTTGAGGTAGGAACTATTGAAATTAGCATAAGATTATAATAATAATAATCCTTACTAATTCTTTATAAATTATAGTATATGTGTTATTCTGATGTGTAAGCTATATTATTGTAAAGTTTCATTAAAATCCATTCAGTAGTTTTTTCGTGAAAGAGTCACAAACAACCATACATCTATACATCCATACCTACAAACTTTAGATTTTTTTAAATTATTGTGTGAATTGTCCACAAAAGTGTCAAGTAAGTAGGAAAATATTCTGCCATATGGTCGCATATGGCAGAATATTTTCTTACTTATTCTGGTGTGCGCTGCAATAACCTTTATATACTATCACACGTTCATAATATATAACGGATATGTTTATATTAAATTGTCCTACAAAAAATCCCGCGACACTATATATATATACATATATTTTAAGTGTAAGCCATTATCGGAAAAAAAAATGTTTGTTACTTCTTCACGCTCAAACGGATGGAGAAATTTTGATGAAATTGAATATGCACGTAAGTGAGGCGCTACTTTTCACCATCATCATCCATCACCACGCGGGTGTAGACGCGGGGCGCAGCTAGTTATTGTATAAAATATAGAGGTAAGCTAGTCATTACTTGAACTGTCACTTATACAGCTTGTGTTTATTTTCTAATATTGGTGTTTCTGTGATGGATGTGAAGAGAAGGATAAATATACGCGATTTAAACCGTAAAACGGTTTAATTATTGTTTAATTACTAGGTCGATTAACCCTCAAACTTAGATTCACAATCGCTAGAGCTGGTCGCTATTAATTTTTGTGTAATAATAATATCTACCTTATCTTCCTGTACTTATTCATTTATAAATAGTTTGGTCTGAATATTTTTCTCCACTCTGTTCTCTTGCTCGTATCATCTCACTAAACACAACTTTTTTCGGTTTCCTATATCACTTTACCTGTCCAAAATAATAGTCAACACTTCTAGTTATTATTATTACCCTATATATAAGTGTCTGAATTAAAGATATATTATAACATCATTATGTTTTTCGCCCCTTCACATGATTTGCTGTATGATGTAATAAATCATTAATATCAGAAAATTTCATACACTCAGTTTTCTCTCACCTTGCGTTCAAATATAAAGGTTTAATTAAACTACGTTTTGGAGTGCTGTGCTATTACTAAGTTAAGCCATTTTAATATTATATAAGCAAATAATGTGATCAAAACCTAAATCAACAGCCTCTGGCACACAGTAGCGAGATATAAAACTCTCATGCACAAATGCAAAGTTAACTGAGCGCATTGACCTTTGTAATTTATTTCAACCAAGAATCATTCCTTATTGGAATTTAAGAATTGATAATATTAAACATTACGGGTATAATCTTAGAGTTCATAATGGAAATGTTGGTTGTTTATAAAGTGTTTAGTAATTTAGTTCACATCTAAGCTTGTCGAGGAGCAGCGGAGCGCAAAATAGACGCTACCATGATACGTCTCAGATGATGAGAAAAAATGTTTAATTAAATGTAGTAAGCTTCTACCAGATGGTAGGTCTCTTCAGCAAGAGTCCGTCTTGGTAGGTACCACCACAGCGTCAGATATTCTGCGTCAAAGCAGTATCGTGCAAACACTACTGTGTTCAGGCGTGAAGGGCACTGTAGTGCGTGTTTTGTAATCAAACAGATATATGAGGCCTAAGATCTCAGAGTGAAGAGTGAAGTGCATGAAATGCAGAATGAGTAAAGTGACACTGCAACTATAATGGACAGGCGTGACGCTTATTCGTCTCCTCAAGTTATCATACATAAGAATACAAAGAAAATTCAATACAATCTGCGTAAGCTCTAAGACTAGGACGACATACATGGTTACGACGTTCGAAACGATTCTAATTTTCTTGGGAATCATTTGCGTTATCGTACCTACAAATGTCATTATATGAAGCATCATGAACGTCGAGAAATTCAATTGTTTTGTAACAAGTACACGAATGCAACCACAGATAAGATACTACTGTAATATATCTCGTATTGCCGAGTGAGCACGCAGTACGAGCGACGCATCTCTGCTTCACAAGTATGTCCGGTGGTTCTCCTCTACAGGTAAAGTTGCCAGATCAAGGTATATCAATTCCAGGACATTTCTGGGGTTAAAAAGGAAGTTGGTACTTTGATCTCATATTCAAATCTAAATAAATCTACAGTTGAACTGCCAAATTAGTATACTTATAAATATTAGATTGTTTTTTCATAGGAAAAAAGAAATAGCAATTATTGTTACACATATTTATTTCAGATAAAGATGTGTTACCTAAATTAGATAGCAAATCGATATAACATAAAAATAAACTGAAAACGAAATTAAGCCACTCTTTAAGGCTAACTATTAACTAATTATGACACTTTGAATTAACATTATAAGAAAAAAACACAGTGACTTAGGCCTATTAACTATTTTTTTTTTAAACTTTGGAATCAAACTTACGCCCTCATGTACCGAGCGTAGCATAGTATTGGTATCCGTATGTTTGTGAAAAACCCTAAAATGTGATAATTCCGGGACAATTAATCGAAACAGAAACGGGACAAACCCCTTTATCCTGGATTTCCCGGACGTCTGGCAACCTGACTACAGGTCGCATTTCCAACCGATTCTTGTGACAATTCCATAGATTATTTTTGTCGATTCAGAATTTGTATGTCTATTTATGTGTGTATAATATATATCTCTTACTATATTTGTGTGGAATTTCAGATAAAAAAGCTTATTATAATCAGTTTTATATGTAGGTAGGACTAAATTTAATTAGTAATTTTGAGAAAATTAAGTTTTAGAAATCTCTATCTGATATTTTGAGATCTCGTTGCGCTCCCGTGAACAGGGAACCACTAATTATTAAGGACTTTTGCAGAAATAAGACTGTTGCAACAGTTTATTTACATTACAAAATCACAAATATACGATAGGAAAAATTTGAGTCATGTGCGGGATTCGAACCCACGTCCATCCACCCCTTGAGCCGGGGTATGCTCTAACCAATTGAGCTAATATGACATGACGTCATAACTCAAATCTTTCCTATCGTTCTTTAACCATCGTATTGGGATGGAGCGACATCTATAGTACCACTTGCGTTGTACTACAAAGAAGACCAATTTTGCATTTGGTTTTATACTTGTAAATGATGACGCAGCAATATAATTTTAATATTTTTAGATTAAAAAAGTTTATTTACATGTATAAAAGGTGACTTCCAATATTAAATGCTCTTAATAATTATTGATAAACTCATTGTATTGCTAATCTCAATAAAATTCAATTCTATCGTAATTATGACCATTCTATTTATAAATTCATATTTACCATTTAATCTACCTATGCTCCTCTCTTCTAATATGCTGTACTGGGTCGGTACGATATAGATATAAAATATATAAGTTCGTACAGGATCGGTATAGAGTCGCCAACTATGGTAACTTGGAATGACTCCTTGAAAAAAATGTGTTACAAACTTGACAGAAAGTGGCACAGTATTTTATTTTCATAGAAAAGTTAATTACACAAGTATGAATAAATTAAAAAAGTAAAGGACCCAATTGCATTTTTTTATTAAACATTTTATCTTTTAATTTTAACTGCAAGTTATATATATTTATGGAATCGTTTTTAAATCCTTTCATTTTAATACACGATGGGTTTGAAACAATTTTTATTTTTATCTCACAATATGACGTCTAAAATCTGCCAGTTTCTAGCGTCACTTGCGCTATCAAGACAAATCTAACAATATCTCTTACATTTAATTAGAAGTTATCGTGGAATAAAGAAACTCACAAACATACATACATACATGAACCCTGAAAACATAATGTATCAGCCGGATTGTCCTCTGCTGAACACAGCCATCCATTAAGAGGGGATTTGCCATAATCCCCACGCTTGGCTGATGTCTAAGATATCAGTTCCTGAGAAAGCGCTGCTGCCCACCTTCCGGTATTTTACCTTTAGTCGCCTCTTACGACACCCACAGGTAGCAATGGGAGGGTGACATTCTAGCCCGGCACCCCACGGGCATAAAACGAAAATATAACAGTCCTTTTTTAGGCAGTCGTGTAAAATGTCAGTTGTTACGTTATGATACCATAAGTTGCCTGAGTATGGAACACCTTTGAACACAGTCAAAATATCTTGGATACCACGTCTACATGTCGGGAATGTTCAAGTCGGACTCCGACACTTAATACCATGGTACTCGTATCATTGCTTCAAAAACTTATTTATGTTTTGAAGATGCCGAACCTTTCTCCAACTTCTAAAACTAACACAACAAAGTGAAAAACAACAAATACTCCGCCAAGACCACATGGACGCAAACAGATTCCGCCGAGTGGTCCATTATCTCTGAAGCGAAGAGGATCCTCAAATAACAATTACTCTTTTTGAACAGCCATCATTCTTTTGAGGCGTCGGCGTATCGCCAAACAAGACCGTTTATGCTCTAGTGCATATCCATTACACGCAGTTATTGTATTCTTTAATCCACGGTCAAACTCCTTGCTGCCGCGTACTGGCCGCCAACAAGAAGCGATTAGGATTAAAAAGTAAACGGCACGGCGCCGAATGGTCATTGGCCCGTTTGAATTTAGAAGTGTTTGGGGTATTTATGTATAGTAGCTCAAACCACTGAGCATGTAATACTAGTTCAAACTAAGTTATGCATGTGAAGCGTTGTTTTATACGTTATATAATTAAATTTTCAACTCCCTTGCTCGTAAAGTGAGCTTTATTATATCGTTCTTAGGGCCATAAACCGAACTATAACATCCTCGTGCATAATACTATTATACACTAGTGCGTAATAGAATTATCCCTACAAAGTTAAGTTAGTACCTAACTGCAAATTATATGCGAGTAAACATAGCATTTTTTCAATGTAACCGGGTAATACATATTTGTAACTTATGTGAGACATGAGACATTTGCCGCGCGCAAAAAAAATAAACTTGTGCGCTATTTTCCATAATTTTCGTATGTTGTTTGCATCGCATTTGTGCAATATATATTTTTATTTCCTCGCAAGGCTGTTGAAATAGTGTGTATGAAACTTGTGAGCAACTTAGCTCACTTGTATCATAATCTACTATTAAATATTTCTTAAATATCTGTTAGACCGTAGTAGCTTAGAAGGTATTCGTACAAAAGACAGCAGACGATTTAAGCGTGTTTTAGCGCAACCTATGAGCTTAAATATTTTTTGTCAAGTAGCAACACTTGTTTTCGTACCGTAACAAAAGAAATACTGCTTCCTAGCATTGCCCCAGGCCATAGTGCAGTATAAAAAGAGCGAGTTCGTCCGGGAATTACTGCCACCCATACATCAAATAGAATATACTACTGCCACCATACCTTTTTCTAACGCTTAACAGTAATGTTCACATTATTGTGTTCCGGTTTCAACGGTGTGGGTGCCATAGAAATTACAGGCACATGAGACTTAACAACTTTATCAAAGGTTACTGCTTAACACCAGGCCAAGTGTTTGTTCCATCACGATAGCAAAAAAAATACGATTGACAAATTATTACCTGCATAATAAGTATTAGACAAACGATGCTCGTGAAAAATGTGAGGAAATCAAAAGAAGTTACCATCGGCGTATGCCCAAACAAGACTGTTTATGCTCTAGTGCATATCCATTACACGCAGATATTGTATTATTTAATCCTCGTCCAATCTTCTTGCTTGCCGCAGGGATTAAGTAGCACCAGCGCCGATAGTGACCATCTGCACTGCAGAGGTGTCTTTGAAATCATTTAGTGTCTTGTTTAGAATCTTGATATCTACTACTTTTCCTGACACTATTAATCTTTCTCTCATGGGTCAATCCATAGACGAGGCATGCAACTTAGGTATAATTATGGATGTAGGATTGAGGTTCGAAAAACACATACCTGAATCTGGGCGAAACTGCGTTTACAAATTGAGAACATTGTATAAATTACGGTCACATCTTATTTCAAAATTATGTGTTCAACTGGTTGACTCACTGGTCTTGTCTAGGCTTCAACTACGTGGATGCAGTTTATGGACCTAGACCACTTGCCCGGACAAAACGCATTACACAACGGGTTCAAAACGCGCGTGCGAGGTTCTGTCTCTTGATCCCATCGAGAAACCATGTCACACCATTTCTTAATCATCATAACATTTAAAAAATGAAATCTCATCGTAAGGTTCATCTAGCTTGCCTCCTATTTATTGTGGTTCATCTCAAGAATCCTTCTTACTTATATAACAAGCTAAGGTGGGCCTCTCACTTCTCTAGAAGACATGGTTATCTGCAGGTGTCCATACCGCCACATCTTTTAAGGATGGATTCAGTTACGTGGCCACCAAGTTTTGGAACAATCTGCCACCTCCCATTAGGAAATTGAAAAATTTTGATACATTTAGGTCCAAGCTCAAAAAAATCTTAATTGATGAGCAGATAAAGGACTTTGCTTTCATATAAAAATATCCTAATTTTATAAGCCTTCAAATATTATAATGTTTGATTTTTTTTAAAGGTATGAATAAATTGAACAGTATATTCCTTAGCTATTAGAACTCCCTTTCTCATATTTATATGATACAATAATTTTAAAAAAACCTTAATTTACATACAACTCTGCTATAAGCCAATACTTGGTCGACCTACCTTTTGGATGCAGCTGCTGCTCTAGTATCTCTGTACTCATATCTAACAGAAAAATAACCGCCATCATCATCAGTTATAGTTTTGATATTATTCGGACTAAGGCCAATAACACCAATAAGGCCAATAACTATCCCATTATTTTAGTATTAATATCATTTTTCCTATATTTTTTTTTAAAAACTACATCTACTTTGGACCTTGGATATTATTCTGAGTTAGCATCGGTGGTCTGATTCGATTATAGGGTAAAAATAATGTGCCTCTTTTTGTTACAGGTGTAAGGGTAGCTCTTGACTTCCATACTCAGCTGTTGGTAAGTGATGTGATCGAGGAAGGTAAACGGAAAAGGCTATGAATTACTGGCTGTCAAGAACTGCTGCCATGAAGGACGATGACTTGACGACCAGGGCCCAAATTCTCTTAGCTATTGACCAAACGCCACACTACTGCGATGCTTCAGTGATCGAACTGCTGTTAATGTCAAATTCGGTAGTCTACTAATTCTAGCTCCTAATCGCAGTTGTATAGCAATCGCGTCGCTATCGTATGGCTGTGCTATGGCTTGCAAATGTTGACAATGAAATAATAATTAAAACTTCTTTCAATCAAGCATCAGTGAAAACATCAATACAATGTTTTTCTATCAAACTATAAATGAAATAAATATATTTAAATCTTTTAGCTATTTTTTATCTAAAATCCTGAAAAATATTCTATGCCACTATAGCAACGCAATCGCAACAAAATAATAGCGATAATACCAAATATGTCAAAAACTATTGATAGCAAGCCACTGACTTGCGATAGAACCTAAATAGCGGGCAGACTACGGATACTGTCCAAAACTACGATTTTCATGCAATTAAGTTGCGTTAACGCCGTTCAATAGCTAAGAGAATCGGCCCCTGGATTTGAATACCGTAAGTTGCTAATCAGGCTAATCAGATATATAATTTCGTGTTCTCTTACATTAATTACCCATCGTAATCATCACAAAGCCTGGTAAACAGTATAAGCATATATAGGAATAAATAAAAATACAAAGCTCATCATCAGGAGTCATCGTCGTCATCCCAGGATGTCAGTGTTAGACAGTGAGATTATCTCCACAAACAGAATCGGCCCCTTGCTGCGCGTCGAGCTCCCGTAGCTGCGTGTGCGCATGTACCGACAACAGAAAAACATAAACATAAATGTATCGGTAAAGTAATAGATGGGATTTTTTTATAGCTGATAGGCTGACCACCATCTCACCCATTGGTAAGTGATGAAGTAGTCAGGCGTAACATAGAAGACGCTGATATTATTAAAAGAAGATCGCATGTTTGTAGACAATTTTAGTCTTCAAAATATATAATAGTATGATATAATTGATTTTATACTGGCTCTTTCAAAGGCCTACCCTGCCGAAGTGTATATCTAATAGGTCTGTATACTGACAAGTACCACGTAGAGGTTTTTTTCATGATCCCATTTATTTATGTGCATAGAAACTACCAATTATTATTTTTTCAGGTGAATAGTCTCTTTTTAAAAAACAGCAATTATCCGGGCAGTCATCGAAATTAGTCAGCGTCCAAAATTCAACAGAGATAGTAGGTGGGCGCTATCACAAACTTGGAACATGTGTCTTCATGGAACTGTAGGGAATGTCAGCATGGAAGTCTATGACACAGTGAGTTTCACATGTGACTGCAAGAATTTTATCAGATGAGAACAGCAACAGCAGCAGAGATGGAGATGACATCTCACAGCTGGGGTCCATTATGTAGCAGTTACCACATCGCAGCCCAGATCCTGATAATGGCTTAATTATGAAGTCGATACAATTGTCGGACTTTACATCGGCAACACGTAAGTGTTTATTAAACGTGAATAACCGATCGTAATCAATATCAAAGTTTTAAACATTAGTGAGTTTTAATCATATTATATTATAATGAGTAATTGAGATTATGTAAGTAATGAATAAATGACATAATCTACTAACCATATTCAACTTAGTAATATGACATTAGATCATATTGACGTAAGATCATTTCCTGCGGTAAAATTGAATTATATGATTGCGAAATACATCTTTCTTCAAGTCAAAGATTGGCAAACGGTTCAATTAATTCAGTTACAATTTATTCAGTAATCTTAATTCTGTAGTGGCTGTAATATGTTTTTTTTACATAATATAACCATAGTAAGTAAATGTTTAATGTATGATTAGGAATGTATAAAAATTAAATTATTACTGTCTTGTTTTTTTGCCATCCCTACACCATACCTTCACCACTTACGCAGTGACAGTCGTAAGGTCCCAAGTTCGAGTCCTGTCAAGAACACCAGTTTAATTTACTTGGATATTCCAAGTACGTAGAGTGGAATGTAAGAAATATTAATAAAAATAATTACAATAAAAAACGTTAAATTGTATTCAATAAGCCCTTTTAACCACTCGCAATATCATCGTATGGGTAATTTGTTAAAAATATTATAAAAAATTGAGTATCAGATTTTTTTGATCGTTGATTCTATTTGTGTTGAGTTCAATATAGCTCTAAGTTAATCACGTTTAAATTTCATCAACTTCTGTCGAACCGTTTTTTTTAGTTTAGTAAACAAGTTTTTTTTCTACCACGATGACTTTTTACATTCTTGAACTAATTAATCTAAGTAGATTTCATAGTTATGAATAGTTTTTACTGGTCACAGTAGGATTCTTTGTATGGTAAGGATCTGTTTCTCACATTGTTCAAAGTTGGTAAGTTGCTTTACAAGTATTCTATGATTGGAATATTGAGACTAACCCCCTTACCTACTCTAGATATACGTAATTAAGCCCTGGTCACAAGACTTTTGTACTGTGCAAAAGCACTAGTACAAATTGACGCCAACGATTCTAAGTAAAGGGGTATTTAGATAGATAGAAACTAACTGCGCACTGAGACTTTGGGTAAATTGGTAGGGTTGGCAAGGTAACCCTAAAAATTAAGGCATTCCACTATTTATTCTCGATTTTATTTTTTAATTTTTATTTGCCTTTGACCTCCTGATGGTAAGTTATGGAACATGTCGAAAATGATTATCAGCCTAGAATATGGACTGATTCTCAAGGACAGCTGCCGGAAAATACTGTTAGGTGTAAAACACTCACGTATTCTTCGAGGTATCCCGCGGGCAAGTAATGATGCACGAGTATGTCTACTTGATGGTGGTAGCTGGCCAGGCGGGCTATCGAATGCCCTATCATTAGCTTGGAAAACGTTGGAGGTTTCAGACCACCCAAAGCCATCAGAGTACGTAGGTAAGCACTGCCATCCTAAGACAACAACCAGCACCGACGGTTTAACGTAACCACTAATGTACAGAAGTGATCAGTAGTAAGCGCTACTAGCGGTCACGCTTCCAAGTTATGACATAACACAGAGAACATTCCTTAAAAGGGGACAATTCCTTTTTTTTGGGTCAGTTTGAAGGTGAACTACGCTTCAGTGGATCATTATTTAAATTAATAAAAAATAATTTAAAACACGGACAAAGACAAAGAACGGAACTTTTGGCAATAAATCCTTGATATGATGAAAATTTTATTATAAAGGCTTAATTAATAGACAGAAAAACAATCTGAAGTACCACTGTATTTCTAAGAACTCCTCCTCAACGATAGTGAATTTTCATTATCCCACATTTAAATGTGACCAATTACAACCTAACAAATAAGTACATCTATATAAAAAGTTTAATTTTCTATAATTTTCACGCATACAAATATAACGTCGTAGTCGTTATGTGCAGCGGGCACTGAGAAAGAACTTTATTTACTTAAAATTTTGTTTAATTTTCCGTTCATCACATCAACGGGAACGTCCACCGTTGAAAGAGTCTCTCTTATTTGGGGCATTTACCATAATCCCCACGCTTGGCAGGCCTTGTGGATCGCAGTAGAAGTTGTCAGTTCTTCTCAAGGCGCTGCACCTTCTGGTATTTTTCCCTTAGTGGCCTATTACGAGACCTACGGGAAGAAAGGGGGGGTGACATGCTACATCCAACTCACCATGGATAATTTTTAACGGTTTATTTTCCGTTACTAGTTTGTAATTGATCTGAAAAACTTAACCTAGTTGCTCGGTTAAGAACAATTAGCCAAACTCCGCTACGCGTGCTTCAAATCTATATCATGAAGTATTTAAAACACGATATCTCATTTTGAACTATAGGTAGATATACAAAATGCACATGACCAGCGAAGGTACATCACAATCAAAAGACGATTCGATATTCAAAAAGTGAATGTATCATTTCGACCGCTATCTCTGCGCCCGCGCGCATCAAAAGTGCCGCCTTCTTTGATACACCGCTTTGTGCGCTACCGAATGTATAGTGTATTCTCATACTATGGGGTATTGATTACAAGATCCTCAATTGATAATTAAGCTCCCTTTACAATCATGTGTGTAATGAAAGAATTTCTTTAGGTGTTACTTGTTACAAGAGCGGTGTCGGCAAACTAAAGAAACTGATGTTGGTGTTTGCAAATTATTGTGTTGCCGAAATATTGTTTGGAGTACATAATACTGATGTTTAGTGAATGTACATTAACGCACACGAATGTAGCTTTATTGTACAAGATCTGCGATGTTGGTAAAATACGCCAAATTGGCAGACAATTTTTTTTTTTTTTTTTATGTTATTGTGACGGAACATGCCCGAGGCCCACCTGATGTTAAGTGGACTAACCTCTGCCTATAACAGACGCATTTCGTCAGCGACGAATTGCACTGTGCCCGTCACACTGAGACGTCCAGTTATTAGGTCTCATTAGCCTGTAATTTTTCTGGCTCTCAAGGACTGCTGCCGGAACACACTGTTAGGTGCTTGGCGACAGATTTTCCACTTGAGGGTGGTCGCTAGCCAGGCGGGCATTCACAAAATGCCCTTCCACCATGCGGTGAAGCTCAAGCTCTGGGCGGGATTCGAACCATGGACCTGCTGCACGGCAGTCCATAGCCAATGCCACTGAGCCATCACTGCTTCAAAAAATAAAAATAAAAAATATACAGTATAGATCGTGCAAGGTCATAGATTAAAATAATATCGTAGCGCTATATTTCCAGTCGTCAATAAATGTTATTTTTGGTGACCCCAGAAATGTCAAACTTTGGGTTACTCCTAGCGTATGCTCAGTTGGAACTCATTCCTGACATTTCGCAACTTTAAATTACAATATACCGTATTCAGTAGCAGTATTCTTATATATATATAGCAAGTCACTAAAAAGTTCCGTACAGGACCACTGCCTCGTAGTGAGTTATTATATGCAGGACATGTAGGTGTACGATAGAGACCAAACGACATCAAAATATTGGATGGTTACAAATTTAAAAGCTCTTTAACTCACTGGCTTCTTGACAACTCTTTTTACAGTGTGAAAGAATTTAAAGAATTTTGTAAAACATAAATTTTAAGTACTTAATAAATACTACACAAAAATTTGCACGTCTGCTTGCAGACTAAATACATTGTATATTAATATAATAACCATTATTATACGATCTTATGTGACATGTATTTTAGCAAATAAATGATTTGATTTGATTTGAGATATCTAATTGAACGAAAAATGTCCAAATTTCTCTACAGAATGGTGCGAACAATTTTTTTTAAATAGTTTTTTTTTTATCTTATTGCGACGGAATAAGCTCGTGATGTTAAGCGGACTAACCTCTGCCTAGAATAGATGCATTTCATCACAAGTGACGAATTGCACTGCGCCCGTCACCTTGAGACGTTTCACTAGCTCTCAAGGACTGCTGCCGGAACACACCGTTAGGTGTTTGGCGACAGATTTTCTACTTGAGAGTGGTAGCTAGCCAGGCGGGCAATCTTAAAATGCCCTTCCACCATGCGATGAAGCTCAAGCTGGCGATGGGGATCGAACCAGGAACCTGCTATTACCGCTTGGCCATCTCGCTTCAATAAATTGGACAAATAGCCACATGCAACACAAGTATATCATACGCAAAAAAATCAAGCTTTACAGGATCATGGCATTCCATCGCTAGAAGTCGCCAGTTGTCGGCATCGACGCGACAAACATGTATCTCAACCACAATGCAAGCCAGGATTATCCCTTATCCTTCAAAGCACCGATACCCCCCAAGTCGGATCGTATACGAATAGCCTTCTTTTGCAAAAAATATGATAAAAAGATTGAGTAATGCACCCATTACTTACGCCATGCCGCCGCCCCAATGTAGAGTTTAAGTTGAGTTACAATACATAGAGATTTATAAATAAAAACAACCATTTCTGACCTTATGTAAAACCTGATATAGCCTGAACATGAAATTAAATCCATCCCAATGCGATGGTTAATGAACTATAGGAAAAGTTCGAGTTATGACGTCATGTCATGTTAGCTCAATTGGTTAGAGCATGCCCCGGCTAAACGGGCGGATGGACGCGGGTTCGAATCTCGCACATGACTTAAATTTTTCCTATCGTATATATTTTTTTTTATTATATAAATCTACACTCCACAGACTCCAGGGACCGTGCCTTTTTTTTAATTATGACCATATTTTATTTACAAACTATATACTTACAATACATAGGAAACATGCAACATTCTAAAAAAGAACAGTGTTAAAAGAACAGTTATTTTTTTTTCCGATAAATGTCATTAGCACTTGCATCCAGAGCAGACCAGTGTCCTCTAGCAGCACCCGTTCACGAGTTGACGCATGTGCCAGCCATCGCCTTCCGCAACCATTTTTGAGGGAAGATGGCGACCCGACACACAACACCGCCGCTAGACAACACCTTTATGTGAGCTTGACCGCTCTGGATACCCGTGCCAACGATTACAATTTGGGATTACTCTACTTTTTTGTGTCATTCCCCCACGTCACATTGTAACAGGGTCTCCATTACCACGCTGTTTCGATCTTTGATCGCCATTTTGAGGTTGTAATTATGGATGGTTTTAGGTGTCGCAACCATCGCCTTCCTGACGAACCGTCCTATGGCGTCTTCTTCGTCATCTGCGTAGTATGTGAAGGTTCCAGTATGCCGTGAAACTGCAACGACTGCGTGCGGGACGCTCTCGTGCAGCTTCATGCTGCTCTTGGTCTTGATGGCGATGACCGACTCGTATGTCAGTCCCTGAGCTTCGTGGATGGTAAGGGTGCGTGATCCCCTTCCCTCTCCGTAGCCCTGGCTTGTCAGGGTCTCTTTTACTTCCTGGGTGTGAACCAGGTATAAGGTGTTGGGGAGAAATTTGAGAATTTTCGCACCCGTGTACCTTTCAAGCTTCAGGGACTTAATACGGGGAGCTGAGGAATATATACCAGAGTATATTTCCCTCAGTGCGTACGCGACATCCATTGGGTTCCGATGCGTGCATAACAACTCCTGGGTGATGTTTGTGACCAGGTTAGGGCGGTTGTACCTTAATACGAAGAGATTATCTCTATCGATGTAAGGCAGCTGATTGACATCTCCGATGAGGACAAGTTCACCAACTCCAGCCAGCCTGGAAGACATGACTATGGCTCCAAAATGGTTCATGAGAGCTTCATCTACTGTGAGGCGGCTGTAGCTCTCAGTCCTTATAAAACCATTTACGAGGACAGAAGCCATTGTGCGCACCTTGGTTTTCACTAAGTCTCCGATTCGATGCGCAAGTTTCTCCCTCAGGTCTTTTGCTGCTTCTGTAGTTGTTGTGATAATGATGTCCTTGTCCACATCGAATTGCCTTACCACCCAAGTTGTTTTACCACATCCTGGAACTCCATTTACCCATTGTATTTTCGGTACTTCCCAGTGTTTCCAGAATGCTTCAATGTCCGCTCCCCCCAAAATAGATTTCGCCATTTCGAGGATACGGTCATCTAACATTATTTTGGTGCACTGGGCCGTTACTACTATTGGGTCATTATGTGGTGTCGCGTATTTAGGCCTACCTAGTCGCTCCGTTTCTCCCTCGTCCAGGGACACAAATCCGCCTATTGCATTGTATGCCGCCATATACTTACCTGATATTTTCCCCTTGACGACCTGGGCTGTGTCGTTGTTGTATATAGCGGCTTCTGCCTCTTCGAGTCTCACCTTTAAAAGGTTTTAATTTTCTAGCCTGAAGGACTGCAAGATGTTTTCACAGTTTCTATGGTTGATCTCTCTGGTCGCCCTTGTAATGGCTAGAAACTCTAGGAAGGCCTATCGTATATTTGTAATTTTGTAATGAAATTAAAACTAAAAATATACTAGAAAATTTCAACGAGCGGAAAATTATTGTCATGAGCGGGATACGAAGCCGCGCCATCCACCCCTATAGCGGGGGTATGCTCTAACCACTAAGCCAACAAAACATATGACATATGACTTTATATTTATAGTTTCGTTCTTAACCATCATATGTGGATGGAATGACGTCTATAGTTCAGCCTAAGTTGTACTACAATGTGTATTTACTTTTCTCTTTGCTATACAATGTTATACGCGGAGCGTGTATTAAAATATACTGTCAATTTGGCAGCTGTCACCTTGACTATGTATTGCCCTAGTGAAATATGAGGATGAAATTTTCCAGTCGCTGTCCGTGACTCACCTACATGTAAAATTTTCTCCCCGTGGTCCTCCTAAGGTTAACTGGGTGTACCTGGGGTAATTTTCTCTCGAGTAGCTAGTGGACTACGACCGAATCCAGAGTACTTATATATCCAATTCTCTTATATCTACTATACAAGGCCACAAATAAAAAGTAAATGTCAGTCCTAATATCCTAGAACTATATACTACTAGAAACGTGTGATAACTGCATTTTCTTCCTGATAAGGTTATTATGAAGAAAATGCAGTTATCACACGTTTCTAGTAGTATATAGTTCTAAAGTAAAGCTATGTAGATATGCTTGACGATATCGCAGTTGCGACCAGAGCTTCTCCAATTCTCAGATAGTAGTTTTTCTATACTAATTATTAATAAAAACAGATAACGGAAAAACAGACACACGTTTAAAAGATGTAAAAAGTAGAAAGGAACCGACGTAAATAAAATAGTGAAATGATTGGTACAGTACTTTTATTTCCACTGTCATAGTTTTATAAACAACTTTTTATTTAAACGTACCTTGCTCTTTCAATAAGAAAAGGTTAACCATTTCATGGACAAGTATAGCCTAGAACTAAAAATCCTCAATATTTTCAAATGAATCGAAAGTTTGAAAGTGTTCAGGCATTTTAGCATTCACTTCTAACTATACGCCAAATTGCTTCTCCTTATTGTTAATTTTACAAATTTTTTTAATTACTTCTTTAGGTATTATAATTTGGGCTTGGTTGGAGTGCAGCTGATCTGTATTTTTTTTATTCTTCGAAATTGTTTCATCACTTAGGCTTTTCGTTCAACGGTGGTTCATTCTTATGCAGTTCTTTCTCATTCATCAACTTCTTTAGTTTCTCCAAGCGAGCTTTGTTCAGCTTATAGAAGAATCCATCTTCATTGGCGGAGTCTAGCTTCCCAAAGCCACCGCCAGACTGCCTAACAGCTCCACCTCCGGCGGGCCCGTCTTTGGTTTTGGAGTACAACCGCATGTTTCCAAAGAAGGTTTTCCAAGGGACAACGAGCATGCCTGGGTTCCATGGGAAATTATTTTTCATCCGGATTTCGTATAAGCTGAAGGCATCAACTGAAAAAAAAGAATAATTATGGTAAATGTATTTTTTCTTTCTAAAAATTACGTTTACTAGCAACCCGGCCCGGCTTCGCACGGGTGCAATGCTGATACTAAATACACACACAATACATAAATACTACAGGAAGTCTTTCTATACAACGTTTAGAGCTTTGTTGTCATTGGGCAATACAAACATAATAACAAATGTTTTTACAATATTTTATGAAAACATCAAATTAATATTTTAATAAAACACTTAAAAAATACAAAATATATCTAGTGACAATTCCGCCTAATTTTCCTGTTAAGCCGACGTGACGTCACAAACGCCACGCAGTCAAACCGGAAGAATTTTCGATGCGTTTCGCTTCTACACGAAGCATCCTCAGGAGGTCTTGACTCTACGAGCGCACAATCGAGAATACAAACATGTTTTCTTTAGAGGTTACTCTTCGAAGGTTAAAGGTTACTCTTGATATCACATTAGAAACCTCTAAAACTATCAGTGTTTCTCTAGTATATTATGTATGTTTTATACATATAAACCTTCCTCTTGAATCATTCTATCTATTAAGAGCAATATCATCAAAATCTGTTGCGTAGTTTTATAGATCTAAGCATACAAAAGGACAGACAGTGGGAAGCGACATTGTTTTATACAATGTAGTGATATTTATTGGAAACCTAGTCAGTAGCTGTCAATTCGTCAAAACAACATTTCTTACTTTAATCCCCTTGCCCGTATAGCCCGCCAGTATAACGAATATTTTGTAATATATCCTGAACTAGACGTATTTTATCTAAGATATAGTATTTATATCAAAACTGTAAAAGATACCCTCTTCCCCGAACCAAATAATTCGGACAATAGCGGCGCTTCCGCGCCTCGTCTGTCCGAATTATTATATCATCAATGATGATTATATTATTGTTCACGGCTTTTATTTATTGGTATGATTAAATTAGCAATATTATTAGCTACGAGCACACACGTACTATGTTAGATACAATCTGTATAGCTGTAAGCGCATGTATTTCGATCGCAATCCAGCATAGAAAATAAGTGAATGTATATAATTTATATTGCTTTGATTGTGTTCTGTTTTGTGATTTAAATAAATAAATAAAAAAACGAACTTCTTTCAGAGGCTGTCAATCAAGTCTTTGAATGGATCGAGCTACTCTCGGTATGCCTACGTGATACACCTAAGGGTTTTCAGCTAAAGGGAACCAAGGCACCAGTGAAGACCAGATATTTTGCCTCCTGTATAGAGTAGTACAAACGTTACTAGTTAGCTTTCAAGAACAAAAAAGAAAGAGACTAATGCTTGGTGCAGTGCCACGTAGAACACATTCTAATTGAAGCCACTGGAGCAACAACATTAAAAATAGGTTGTAGATACTTTTTTATGCTTGATAGTAGCCTTTCACTACTATCTTATCTCACCTGGTGGTAAGTGATGATGTCGAAGATCTTGTTCAGAATAACTTAGAATTACTGGCTCTCAAGGACAGCTGCCGGAACACACCGTTAGGTGCTTGGCGACAGATTTTGTACTTGAAGGTGGTAGCTCGCCAGGCGAGCATTCGCTTAATGCCCTACTACCACGCAAATTGTCTCATAGTTATTAAAGAAGCGTTGTATTAGTTTCGTTTTACCTTTAAATCTGTTGGAATTTTTCGAGATCGGGCTTAACAGGACATTTGCCGAAACACTTTTCGTAACATAGAAAAACATTTTTCCGAGATATTTCACTGTTTCTAGAATAATCTATATAGATTGCGTTGTAATGTAAGTACTCATGAATTCTTATAAGTGTGGCGTTGATGGTTTATAAAGGGTTTCATTTTAGTAAATTATTTTTGCCATAACTAATAAACGGTAAAGATACAGAAACTAATTCGTATGACAGAAATACACAAAAAACTTGTTTAATTGACAGGAAATCCAGAGACAAAGTAAGAATTCAACATAGAATCAAAAAAGTTTATTGCTCTCTTACCAATCTTGCCATAGACAGTTTTATCAAATGTCACTTAGTAGGTACAGTACTAGATACTGCGCCATTGAAAAAATCTTGTGTACAGTCCCACCAACTTATCTGTTCAGGCGGCAGAAAAAAGAACTACAACATTCCTTCAAATTGTGACAGTTTGTAGTTGATTTCCTTGACCAGCAGCGCCCTCGTGAACTGCACAGTCAAGTTGGTGGTACTATACTGTTAAATATTATACTATTAGTACCCTTGGGGTTGTCAGCGTGCGATTCGGAAACTACTCAGATATACCGGTACTTGCCCGTGGAACACCTCGCAGAACACCTAGGTGTTCCACGGGAGATTTTTTTCCCCCGTGGAACATGCCTCCCCGTGGCAAGTACCGAGATATACGGATCAAAATGTTCCTATCCTAATGATGATATCTTTTTTTCATGTTATTGTGTCGGAACAAGCCCGAGGCCCACCTGATGTTAAGTGGACTAACCCCTGCCTATAACAGACTACGACGACGAATTGCACTGTGCCCGTCACACTGAGACGTACAGTTGTTAGGTCTCATGTACTATTACTGGCTCTCAAGGACTGCTGCCGGAACACACCGTTAGGTGCTTGGCGACAGAATATCTGCTTGAGGGTGGTCGCTACATAGGCGGGCATTCGCAAAATACCCTTCCACCATGCGGTGAAGCTCAAGCCCGCGGCGGGATTCGAACCATGGACCTGCTGCGCGGCAGTCCATAGCCAATGCCACTGAGCCATCACTGCTTCAAAACCTGTCAGATGCTTTTCAAAGCCCAAGTCTGAATTGTGTGTTCCAGCAGCAGTATTTGAGCGTCACTAAAAAGGCTTCCTTCGCTACGAAAAACAAGTTGGAATGTTCGGGTAGTAGAAGGAGGCAGGGGGAAATGCACAAAATAAAATAAATGAGATGTCATTGCAGATTTTATCACCCCCAAATCGAATAAAGAAGATGAGCTGAACTCATCATCAAAACTCGTTCAGTACTTGGGCCTTATTGTCTAATTTAAATAGTGCTAGAAGTTAACTTCAGTTTTGACATAAATTATAACCCATAATGGCACAGTTTACAAAGAAAACAATTCAAATTAAGTTCAATACTAATTTAGTTCGAAAATAAGACATCAGTTTTGATATATCATAGTTATAAGAAAAAATCGCCTGCTTGAGGATATAGGTCACGTTTGTTGTTTGCTTGTCGCCGTTTTGGTTATCCTTGACACTACACAGCCGTCGTCACTCCAACAAAGTTATCATGTCACGTTCGCCCAGTAATTTCAATTGCCACCTTACGCCATTTCATGGTTCCGTTCGTTTCATTTTAGATTTATTTCTACTTACATTCTTACAGGACCATAATATATTAAATCTTGAAAAATCTAATGCACATTAAATACGAATGCGCATAAGTCCATTTCCGAAATTGTTATTCGCTTAGCAGGCGATAGTGCTTGGTATAAAATATAAAAGAAGAGGACGAACGAGCCCTATCACTATGCCACAACTTGAACATTTTGTGGTACACTTTACTGAAAAACGATCACGCTTATAGATTTGTGCTTTAACATAGTATTTTAACTTCATATATATAGTGTTCTCTGTCATAAATAATATTTGTAACCATAAAAATAAAATTAACAATAATAATTTTGTGTTCATTGGATATAATGTTATTGTACCACTAACGCCATCTGTTAGAAAACCAAAGAGTTAACATCGCTGCAACAGAACTAAACTCAATACTCAAATACATCGTAGTTAACCTACATAATACTAGATGACACCACTAGAATCAGGTTGTAAAATAAACGCGAGCCCTTACAAAGCTCAGCTTTTTGCTATCTTACAAAATAAATCTGACGAAATTGCAATTGTATGGGACTCGCTACGCAAACACTATCTTCAACCAAAGTGTCTTCATATACAATGGTCTTCATATGTAGTTTCGTCTACGAATAAATAATTATGTCTTCGTAGAGTTTCGTGATATTTTAAAATGCCCGTGGGGTGCCGGGCTAGATTTTCACCTCTCCATTGCTACTTGTGGGTGTCGTAAGAGGCGACTAAGTAAAATGCCAAAAGGAGGGCAGCGGCGCCTTTTGAGAAACTGATATTTAAAATTGCGATCCCCAAGACGCCTGCCAAACGTGGGGATTATGGCTAGCTATGGGGGGGGCTGTGTTCAGCAGTGGACAATCCGGCTGATAAGTATCATTACCTATTGGTCCCCGTGGGGTGGATGACCATAGCCGTAGTATTCATGAGTATACTTTATAGTTATTTATTTGACGGTTATTATTTTCTTACGATGGTTAGGATTCTAAATTTTTAATCGTATTCAATCACTAGATGGGTCTACCGGTAAATAAAATTATCCGTGGACCTGTTAATGAGTCAAAACACTGGGTAATAGGCCACAAAGTCTAGAAGAGGACATACCACCTGATAAGATATTAGTCATTACGGCGTACAGCCCAAACAAAAAACAAATACAGTTTTTTTTATTTAAGCTAACCTTTGCACACTATCTCATCTCATCTGACGGTTAGTGATGATGCAAATTACTGGCTCTCAAATACAGCTTCATACTCTTAGTTACAGATTTTCTTCTTGAAGGCGATATAGCAAGTAAGACACGCATAACGCCCTACCACCATGCTATAACGACTGCCATCGTAAGAGAACAACCGGGACGGGTGAACTGGCCGGCCCGTTCGCCATTTAAACGTCGTAGGGTGATCACTCCCTCGTGATTACATTTGAGGATTTAGGTCCAAAATAAAGCATAATACCGTTTGATCTCATCGTTGTCTAGGCTTGTATGGTGCCGAAATTTTATTATAATAATTAACTTGAGAAATATCAGCCTCTAAACATTTTCATGTAAAATTTTCTAGGCTCATAACTTCTAACTTAATTATCTTTTTAAAATTTTGGCATCATACAAGCATAGATAATGACGATATCAATCGGTATCATGCTTAAGTCAGGACTTAAAATCTCAAATAAGGGAGTGATCACCCTACGACGTTTGTATGGAGAAGTGACCGGCCAGTTCAACCTTAAAGATCCCTCCGAAGCACTGAAGCGCTCATTAGTAGGGTCACTAGCGGTCACCCATCCAAGTCATGACTGCAGCGGACGTTGCTTAACATTGCTGAACAAACTTTGCTATACGAGCGCTTCAAACTAAATTAAAAACAAAACTATTCAATACCATTCTTTTTTCTCCGGATTGGTCAAAGTTGGCTTATCAAGTACTTTTCTCTTCCTCTCTTCAAGTTGTTGCTTACCCTTCTGAGTAAAACAGCCCTCCTCGCAATGGGTATCCGGGTGGACAAATCCTGGCATCTTGATAGTTAATTCTTCTTCTTTTGCAGTTTTCTTAGGTTCGCTATCTTTACCTTCTACATAAACCCTTGGCTGCATGGATTTTGGTATGACAATGCACGTGAGCAGATTAAATGTCTTCGTTTTTGGATCCGGATTTGATGTGTTAGGATGCTTTCTGAATAGGTAATAACGAGATAAGATTTTAGGAATCATGATGAGGCTGTCGAACTTGGTTGTCTGTTTTGAGTATGGTTATTGGTTGATCATGGTTTAATCCATTTTATTCATGACCAGTTATTACATATTGAACACATATTAATTTATTAATAACTGAATACTACCACAACGTTTTTTGGTTGTATTACTTTTCTCTATGGTTTTGATTATCAATGACATATAACGCTTATTTGACACTGACTTTTAGTAAAAATATACGTTTCTTTTGAACAATGAGGTCATAGTAAAAAATTAGGAAGTAAAATGAGAAGTATCAAGGAGGTTTTGACACATTGACCTAATTCTTCTTACCGTTATCTTCAGCTATGTGCGGACAGCACTATACAGAATATTCTTAGACTAAAACTGAGTCTTGAGCTCGCTATCAAACATTGAGATGCACTACTTATAAGCCACAGGCTTTTTAACTGTAAAACTACCATACTACCATATACAAAAAATCTGAAAGAAAGTTTTTTTTTTAGGGAGGACATAGACTCTGACTGCCGCTGTCAGTCGTTCAGCTCCACCGGATTTTGAGCGAGGGTAGGCCCTCTTATAGCCCGGGTAAAAGAAAGCATTTAATAGCAGAAAAGATTTATTATAATTTCATATTAATTTATTATTGACGTTAATATATCATGCGATTTATATGATATGATGGTTATACATAGGTAACTGACATTTCTAAATGATTGCATGCCTCTACAATTACATATATGTGATAATAATTTTACGGAAAAAATTAAAATCCCTGTGGTAAAAAATATTTAACAAATAACGAACTTATACTAATATATGAAATAACTTTTTGATGTTGTTACCATGCTGATTCAAAACACTGACTCATATTAGGAAGGTCCGACTTCACAAGTTATTGCACACTTTCAGTGTTGGAAGTCGGTATTTATTTATTTCACTCTTTTAAGTGATGCAGACTGCTTCACTGAAAAGATCATTCAGTCGCCTAAAATCTTTTCGACGTCGCAAAAAGCATATACCATTAAATAATGTAGGTAAGCAAAATACATTTTTCAATTAACTTACTAGAACTAGGACTTAAAACTACTCAATCGCAAGTGAGTAGTTTTCATCACAACGTTATGAAATATAATAATAAAATATACGGGATCGCCTCGGAGGTATACTCTACTACCAACAAAGGAAGAAACATCAAAATCAGTTCGTAATTGTCGGAGTAAGTAAAAAAAATACCAACAAAAAATAAAACTGATGAATTGAGAAACTTCTTCTTTCGGGGATCGCTTAAAATATGGCCATATCTAAGCTATTAAGAACTGTATACAAAATATCACCCATGTTTACCAAATCCTATCTACCGCTGTCGGTCGTTCAGCTCCACCGGGTTTTGGGCGAAGGAAGGCTCTCTCATAGCCCGGGAGGGGGAAGTGCCGAACCGAAGGCACTTCTCCCGAGACGGGCATAGAAGGCGAAAAGCGCTTTCTACCTCCGTCTCCTGCGGGCGGGACTTTATTTTTGCCTCAAGCTCGGTGTTTGATAGTATAACCACTGATTACCGCTCACCTGGGGTATTCCCCATATCTCCGGGACGACTTGCAGATGACGCTAAAGCTATGCCAACGTAATGGCTGCGATTGGGTCATCCGGGTGAATTTTGACTCGCGGCGGATTACACTACAAAATATTAATATAAGCGTATATTTGTAATTTTGTAATGTAATCCGCATAGCAGGCGTTATTATAAGGTTGCGTCATGATTTACAAGTATAAAACCAATTGCAATATTGGTCTTGTTTGTAGTAAAACGTAAGTTGTACTATAGATGTCGCTCCAACCCAATACGATGGTTAAAGAACGATAGGAAAGATTTGAGTTATGACGTCATGTCATGTTAGCTCAATTAGTTAGAGCATACCCCGGCTATAGGGGTGGATGGACGCGGGTTCGAATCCCGCACATGACTTAAATTTTTCCTATTGTATATTTGTAAATTATTTCATACTTTTCAGCGTTAGATGTTAGTTCCATTGTTTGGAAAAAATATTCACCCTTTTTAGTGATAATTTCTGGTTTCACGGTCGATTTTCGCTCACCACAGTATTGCAGGTGAGTGAAAATCGATTGTACCAGTAGGTCACCATCGAAAAAACTTTCAACAACCAAATCATTTAGGTATGACAATTTTTTCAGTTACTTGATTCATTACTTAACTGAAAATCCTTGATATAATTAACCATATAATTTTTTTTCACTCACCTATACAAAGCACGTGAATTTATATCCTAAGAGAACTATTCTGTAAAAAGTTATACGTGGTCAAAAATGAAATAAAAATAAAGTGTCAAATTGAGAACATACTACTATTTAGAAATCAGTTAAAAAATAAGTTCTTATATAAATCTAAGCGTAAAAAATAAAATCTTGGTAGTGAAAGGTGTTAATATGTACATTAGATTCACATCACAATTAGTACAGAATGCGTTCCGTATCGGAAATATCAATTATTTCACGTTCATTACTCAAAAATCATTAGAAGATTTCTGACTAATTAGTATTTCAGTATAAATATAAAAGAGACTTGAACAGGAAACAGTTATTGTGGATTTTGTGAAAGGAATTATGAAATGGTAACAACAATGCTTATTTCCGTCAAAAAGATTCCACCGAAGGTGAGATTATATTTTATTTATTTGCGTTTCCTTGTTTTGTGACTTTGGCTCTGTTTCTTCTAATTTCACACTTTCGCACAGTCGGACTTACTGTGTTCTATATCTACCTGCTGGACGTCGTAAGAAAAATTATAAGGCTTATAAGCAGCGAGCCGATGCTCACATTGATGTGAGTGGATGTGCTGCTGCGCATTACGCGCACAACACGACTCCTTACCATCTCATTGCCCTGATTAACAAGAAGAAAGCGGGTATACAGTCCCACCAACTTATCTGTTCAGGTGGCAGAAAAAAGAACTACAACATTCCTTCAAATTGTGACAGTTTGTAGTTGATTTCCTTGATCAGCAGCGCCCTCGCCAACTGCACAGTTAAGTTGGTGGTACTATACTACCAACGAGACCATTCCCAAGGATCGTTGGAATCAGATAGTGGGGCGGCCATAAAACCAAAGCTTTACAGTTATGTACATCCACAGAAAAGAGTATATTTCTCTATGGGTACATCCATCATGCGTGTCGTTAGCAAAAACATATTTTTTATTATGTTCTTGTAATGTATCTACTTTGTTCTGCTAAAAAAGGCATTTTTTACAGAGCCCACATCAATTAGATACAGTGGAATCCGTTTATAATGACATTATTGGGAAATAACAAACACGTCGTACTAAGCAAACGTTCACATCATACAAAGCATTTTATATAAAATAAAAAATCATTTAAATTTTCGAATGGCCAACCCCAACTTCCCTTGCGAGAGTTGAGTTGAATACCCCATTTTCTAATCTGCATATTATTGCACGTTTCACTTCAATCGTAAATGCTTTACTACGGTAGAGGTTGAGGCATATATTTTTTCAATAATCATCATGCTCTATCTTGACTATCAATTACCCACTGACCATAGAGAAAAGTACCGGCCACTGAGGCTCAAAACAAAAAAGCCATGAACTCGTTGAACGTAGCTGGGTATTACGTGACTCTCCCGAACACTGCTAAAGGTGTTTGGAATCTTCCGGTTACTATAACAGGATTTATTGAAAATGGGTCACAATAAGCGAAGTCCTTATATACGACTTAGTTATAAAGAATTTTATATGAAAACCAAACTTTGCTGTGTAATTACCTACTTCTTAATAAGCGGTTGGTCAATATAGGCGGAGTCATAATAAACGGATTCTACTATGTAAATAGATGTTAATCCCGCATTTACTCAATTTTCAGCAGCCTGTTTTGCCTTTATATATGTATATATATATATATATACTATGTAATTTAGTTGTGAATCTAAGAATATACAGCTGCTTAACACTTCTCAAAAGTTAATTCCAGGAAAGTTAACTATTTATAGTAATAAATTTTCGGTCTCAAGTATATTTTATATAATAAAGGTGAATTTACAGATTTCGGTTGTCTCGTTACTCGTGGTTCTATCAACGTGTTACACCATGTAAGTTCGTTTATTTTACAATATTTTTATCCAGACCTGTTTGATGGTTGTAATATTTTTTGCTACTAATTTAGTCATACTATTTAGTTCATCACCAAACTCAAATTTCGATGACAGAAAAATCAAGATCAATGTCATTTTACTCATACCGTCTTTAATTCATTTTATTTATCTCTTGCAGTGAGTCTCGAGGTATCAAACAAAATCCATATATTCAAAATGATGCTACACCCGATGGTCAAAATTGCTTTTGTTTTGATAACTATGGAAAAAATGCGGCCAATATTCCTGACTTAATGCAACCAAGTGGACTCGAGAAGCTAGTGGTCTACTTATACAAAGATTTAGACTCAGATCAAATCAATATGCATACTCCAAATCAAGAAAAGCAAACATTAATAACAGATCTTCCGTTTGAAAATAGAGACGGGTTATTACCAGTCTCCGCTTATACATCAAACACTATTTTGAGTAGAAACCCAGAAAAATGGTTGATTAGAGGAAACGATAAATTATCTAAAGACGAAATAAAGCAGGTCAGCAATGACGACCTGACACCGAAAAATTATAGACAGAAATATTTAGAAATTACTCCTGAACTGAATGAAGCAGAAACTCTGGAAAACAGTCCTGTAACTTACGTGAAAATGAATCCACACTCATATGATGTTCTTCTTGAACCTGAAAATAACAATCGAATAGTTGAAACCAGTAAGCCAAATCAAATGAAATTCATCGAGTATACAGATTTTAATCAGAATCCCGAACATAAACAAGTAGATAAAATAAAATCTTATGCCCAAACAAATGTCCCTCATGTGGTTACATTTGAACTTGAACGTCAAGAATCAAATGACTTGATCAATAATGAAAACGAAGGCGAAGGTAAAATCATTTCAGAACTCAAGTATGATGAACAACAACCATCTCCAGAAAAATATATTCCTTCTACTTTTTCTTATGACCACGAAACCCACGAAAAACCAATAACAACACTTTTGCGAAGGCGATATCCAAATATGGTAAATCCTTATATTATGCCTTATGATTCCGGTATTCATCAACAGCAAAACACGGGTAGTTTCCCATTGTATACTAAATTGAATATACCTTATATTCATAATATACATGATCAACCTTACTCTAGTGATGTCCCAACGTATGGCGTACATGAATTCGATCAATTGATCCATGAGCAATCGGCAAACAATTATAACACCATAAATGACGTGGGATATCAGCCTGTAAATTTTCCAGTGGTAGACAATTTGCTTCTAGAACATTTAAAAGGATATAGTAAACCTATAAATATAATAGAGAATATGAAATTCAACAATTTACAACCATCAAGAAATAAAAACCAACAGTATCCCGTATACAATGTCCCATACGCTATTCCTTCTACAACAAAAAATGCATTCTGGGAATGGATGGTAGAACAATCACAGTTATTTAAAGATCTCCAAAGCGGAGTGGAAGATAAAATCGACTTTATTTCAATTGCCAAATCAATAATAAACATTCTTCTTAAAAATAGTATGTATATAACGAAAAACGGCATGCTTGTGGATTCACAAGGGAAAGTACTAGATTTACACAACTTGTGTCTAAAACCAATCTTGATAGGAAACACAGTTCCTTTTGGAGATTTCCTTAAACGTAACGGACTTTTTTCACCGCAAACAAAATACATTCAGGCAATTTTAGTCACTGTCACACAACCACTCAAATTATTAGGCTTAATACCTCTTGGAAAGGCATATTTTCCATTGCCGATTCACAACAATGTAACAAATAAATGGAATAGTGAACCCCAAATTATAGTCAACAAACAAACTTTACTATCTGATCTATTGAAAAAGTTAAGTGATTCTGAAATTCCCGAGCCCTTAAGTATACAATTGAACGAACCAAAGGAAGAAAACATGAAATCCATACAAGATGATAGAAAACTTATTCAGTATAAGCCAGTCCAATCCAACGAAAATCTTTACTACAATCACAAAGCAAAAGACGATCAAGAAAAACAAATTTCTTATCCAACTACCAATTACTACAACATAAAAGGCAATGAAAACCAAATAGCACGGTCAAATTTAGAAAACACTATCAGTGTCACATCTTCTAGACGTGGAAAAAAACCAGTACATATAAAAAGAATCAAACCTTATTCAAAAAAAGGTTATGAATTATACCATGATTCATTAGAACCGGTGGAAAGTAAGTCTAATGTCGGCAGATTATTTATACCACGCAATAATTTATCAATAAAGCCTGTACTTGTTTCATCTGCTCGTAGTAATATACCATACAATGTTGATATTAGACGAGATCCATTTCCAAATTTTAAAAGTAATGATTTACCAGAAAATAATGTGATTGGCAACAATGGCTCTGAACCAATGGAGCTTCAACCCGAAAGCTTACTTATATATAGTAAAGTTGAAAACAATAGCGATCCTATCACAAAACTAAAAGAGCTCAGTTTGGTCGATTTGCATTCAAGAAGAAATGATATCCCTATTTACAGTATTGAACAACAGCCTGTCTTGAACAGCGGAATACCTGCTCAGAATTTATATTCGGATGAAAATAACAACATTCCAAATTTTTACTCAAACAGAAAACTAGAAGTTCCAACTGAAGAATCATTAGCGGCTTATACGGAACAGCTTGATCTGAAAGAACCTAATGTGCAATTGTTTAGCAGATTACCAGATATGAACGTTTTATCAACATCTCAAGAGATATCTGAAAGTGACGTTGTACCTGTCAATATTAATGAAAAATTAGGATTAAACAAGCCCAATATAATGCATCCCTTACATCCTAGCCTGGTATCTTCTGAACATTACTCAGATTTTATGTCATCTAGAAGTGGAACTTCGCCCGAAGGGGTAGTACCGGAGAATAGTCCCAATGGTGAGCAGTTGGGTTTTTTGTTAGACGGTGAAGAAGATGATGATGATGATGATGGTGATTTTAGAATCATTGGCGGAAATGCTGCCACTGGCAGTGGCACCCCCTTAAATAATAAAGGGAGGTCAGGATATCATTTTTAAATGCACAATTCCATTCAAATCAAACTCTGTAAGAATTATTAGTATCAGTCTTGCTATGAAGAATCAATAAATTAGTTTTGGCTTTTGGTGGAATAGTTTGATGATAGAGTCAATGAAGAAACTATCTCAGTTGAATCTTCTGTAATCCAGAGTCCTGCTCAAATAGATCCAAGAACTTTGCTTGCCTATGCAGGTTACCAGTATATGTTGTCTTCTGGCTTGGCTTACTGTATCATATTATATTCTACCTTAATGTTGTCTTTGGTTTTCGCGATTATTACACATAGTAATTAAAACATCTTATATCATTATTTTTGTCCCGACGTTTCAAACACTTTGCAGTGATCGTAGTCACGGGGTGACATGATAAATATACGCGATTTAAACGGTTTAAAGTTGTTTAATTACTATGTATATTCTACCTTGTTATTAAATTTTAAAGATAAAATATCGTCTAAAATTATTATGGAATTACTCATATTTTCCGTTTTATAAATCTTTGCTTATAACGACAGGCTTACACGATCAGTTATTATAATATACTGTATCAGCCGGTTTGTGCACTGATGAACACAGCCTCAAACCATTAAGGTTGGGTTTGCTTTAATCCCCACACCCCATTGGCAGGCTGCCCCTACTGTCCGGTATTCTTATTCTATTTAGGGGCGATATGTCCTGCACTGACGTCCCGCTTGGGGTGTATTGTGCATTTCCCCCGCCAGCTTCTACCCAAGCCATCCCAACTCCTTGATTTAGCGGAGAAGGACTTTGGGTCGCTGGCATAGCCGCTCCAGTGACGTGTGTGATGGTGGTGAGGATGTCGTCGATGAGAATGACTCTTGTAGTCCGGTTGTACATCTTATTCGTTCCGTGGCTTCGCAATGCAATAGTACATGCTGCACGGTCTCATCTTTTAGCATACAGCATCTACATAGAGGACTGTCTGTTGCTCCGGTTTTATGCAGAAAGTAATTCAGGTTACAATGACCTGTAATAATACTGTACGGAATTTTACCTTTAGTCGCCTCTTATGACACCCACGGTAGCAATTGGGGGACAGTCTAGCCCGCACTCCACGGGACATTGATTATAATATATATATTAATACTTTTAAGAATAATAATTATCAAGTAATTAATAAAAAGTGTATGCCTTACACTTCAATGAAATTTAATTGACTAGCGCTCGCTATCTCACGAAAGTTGCTGAAGATGTAATTCCTTCTCTACACAAATATGAATAGCAGTAGTGCTAAAAACTTAAGTTGCAGTAAAATATTTTTAAGATGTATGATGATAATGCTTGATAGGTTAGCCTTTGACCACTCTCTCACTTGATGGTAAGTGATGTTGTGGTCGAAGATGTTTTGCAGGCTCACCTAGAATTACTGGCTATCAAGGACAGCTGCTGCTAGCCTGCCTATACTAGCTAGCCTAGCGGGCATTCGCAAAATGCCTTACCAAAATGCAATGCTTTTAAAAAATCCGTGACGATGGTCTATCCCTGTTGTAATGTCACTGTCCTTGTTCTGCATGACACTGCACTGCGCACGTCGACCAAGACGCTCAACTGAAGTCCCGGACTTCTTTAGAGAATAATTCTCTTACTAATATATTCGCCCTTCACGCCTTAGCACATAACTGTTTGCACACTATTACTTCGAGGCAGAATATCTGACGCGGTGATACCCAACAAGAGACTCTTAGTAAACAAAACTTCTAAATATTTACCTGATAATATAATACTTATTTGTGTTAACTCTGGGATTTGCGTCCAGTGACATTGAGCGTCACCGTTATGCTATCGTTTGTCTGCATAAAACAGAAAACAGTCTGTACAGTCCTCTAAGCAGCTGTCGGCAATAGTTTCGTCCCTAATTACCTAGTACCAAAATATAATTAAAATTATAACTATCACTTTAATAATGAAGTTGACGAAACAAAAAATCAGCTCAATAGCGCTTGGCATTCACCGTCCTTTGTTCTCAGAATATTACATTCGCAAAACATTATATTCTAAAAAAAAACGCTAAATATAATTCTCAAATGATCATATCAAATTTTGGACAATCACAGTCAAGAAGGTTAGAGTAAACATGGTGTCTTGTTTAATGACGCGTAATAAACATACGTACATGTATATTGATCTTACTACTAATTTTATTTTAACCACTAATTGCTTTTTAAAAGATTTTGATTAAACTTACGTATGAGGAAGGAGCTGCCGAGCTCCTTCCTCATTTCGAATGAATTAAGGACCGATGAAGCCGCTGGCGTGTAAGCCGCACCAAACAGTAAAATTGTTTTTTGTTATTGTGTCGGAATAAGCTCGAGGGCCACCGGATTTTTAGCGGACAAACCTCTGCCTATAACAGATGCATTTCGTCACAAGTCACGAATTGCACTGCGCCCGTCACCTTGAGACATAGTTGTTAAGTCTCATATGCCTGTAGTTTCACTGGCTTTCAAGGACTGCTGCCGGAACCCACCGTTAGGTGCTTGGCGACAGTTTTTCAACTTGAGGGTCGCAAGCCAGTCGGGCATTCGCAAAATGTCATGTCAACACAGTTTGACATTTTCTACTGTAAATACATAGATAACAACCAATAAAACTTCTCATGGAGCTCAAAAAACACCCAATGTAAGCCCTTCATACAACTCTCTGATGCCCTGCGCCTCTCCTTTGTGATGGTTAGATTTGAAGCGCTCGTAGCGAAGTTTATTTAGCTGTTCTCAATCAGCAAAGTTAAGCAACGTCGCGCGCGGTCATGAGTTGGATGGGTGACCGCTAGTGACATTACTACTGAGCGTTTCCGTGCTTCAGAGGGCACGTTAAGCCGATCGGTCTCGGTTGTCGTCTTAGGATGGCAGTCGTTATAGCATGGTGGTAGGGCATTTTGCGAATGCCCGCCTGGCTAGCTACCACCCTCAAGTAGAAAATCTGTCTTCAAACACCTAACGGTGTGTTCCGGCAGCTGTCCTTGAGAGCCAGTACTTCTAGGTTAGCCTGAATAACATTTTCGACCACATCATCACTTACCATCAGGTGAGATAGTGGTCAAAGGCTAAACTATCAGGCATAAAAAAAAATGTGATTGATGTGTTGCTAAACACTGGGCATAAACCAGAGCTCCTTACCATCTAAAGGCCCTGAATGAGTAAGATGATGGTCAGTACATCACTAACACGACTACGCACGGTCTACCATGCAGCTCATTTGTCGCATGATTCATGGAATGACCAAATAAAGAATAGGGCAGATGAAGTTGTTACCTGTCGTGGCAACCTCAATCAGTGTGAGATAAGAATAAGAAAAAAAAGGTAGTCTTTTAGGAACATCCAGCTGGGATCATATTTGCAAATCTCGTTTTTTCTATATTCATAATTATGCTCATTGAATAAAAATCTAATCTTAACATTTAATTACATGCATAACAAATATGATAACAAAATCCTGTGTAGAAGTACTTATGTAGGTACTAGACCATGTAGGGAAGTTTCGTCGGCGAAATGGAGTTTATAAGCCTTATTGCAAATTTTGAAGGCTTTTAAGAATAATGCCACCTGTACAATTATAGTAGTACTAATATAACATAGTCGTCGTATAAGCACAAACATCACTTGAAAGCAAATAGCGTACATCAAACATACTAGGTTCCGTAAAATTACAATAGATGGCAAAGCAAATAAATTTTACTGCTATCTATTGAGAGTTTTTTGTACTAATATTAAGTTTCAAAAACACTAACAAATTAATTTCAGATGGAAATATTAGATGGCGCTGTAATAATATCTCTATTATTACAAGTTAAAATACGTAGTTAACATGTAATAGTAAGTAATTTCTACTGTATATATCAAAGTGAAATTAGCATAAGTTTGCACATAATGAGCAGCATCATCCTCCTAGTGATAAATCTCAGCTTTCAAGAAATAGAACCGTTCTCGGCTGTCTCCAGTAAAATTTTCTATAAAAAGGGTCGCTAGCGGGTTATGAATGAAAGTTTAGGTTATTACAAATAATTTGCATTTAAATTTACTACTAGTATTTTTGTCTTAGCAGCTATTTTACATTATAATCATCTTCCAACCTTTGTCTTTTATTGCAAAATCACAAATATACGATTGGAAAAATTTAAGTCATGTGCTTTGTCTTTTATGTTGAACGGTTTGTGTATGCAGTAAGCATAAGTACATACAAAAACACAAAAAACACGAATCATAAAAAAATATAGCTGATATTTTAGCTTTTGTCCACTATCTCGCAGATCGTAATTGATGATGCGCTCGAAGATGTTGTTCAGACTAACCTACAATAGATGTCTCTCTAGGACAACTGCCGGAACAAACTGTTAGATGCTTGGCAATACATTTTCTATTTGAGGGAGATAGCTAGCCTAACATTCGCAAAACCCCTTATACCTTGCTATAAGTTACGACTGCTATCATAACTTCATAAGGGAGTGCACGTAAGCGCTCAGTTGGATATGCCACAAGCGGTTACCCATCAAGACATACTCATAAATTATAGACAAGTTCCTCTACGAGCGCTTCAAAATTTTAAGCTTGGAAGTATACAGTTTTGGTTTCGATTCTTGGTCAGCTGTTTGACTTGCTCTAAACCTTCATGGTATCTCTGATTGAGAACCGTTCCGGAAGGGCCCCGCGGCGTTTCTGACGTCACGTTGACTTAGCAGGATATGGCGGGAATTTGTATATAATTTTTTATAATATAAGGATTCTTCAATATCCAATTTATAAATATATTGAAGAATATTTATAAATTGGATATTGAAGAATCCCTATATTCTGTAGGAATTCCTGTAGGATGTCATAAAGGCGACTAAGGGTGACCATGGAAAATAATGATTCAATAAGCAGGATGCCACCACTCATGTAGATGTTAGTTCCGTGTTGCTGCACGATAGGCGCGCATCAGGGCTCCTTACCATCTCAACTCCCTGATTACCTGAGAAAGGAAAAAAAAAATGTTTGGACACAGGTGACCATAATATACATGATGACATAAACTTAATCCAAAGTTTTTCACAAATACATATTTCATTCGTTTCCGAAGGGCTACCTAGACTATAAAGCTACCTTACCTATAATAATAGCCCAAAATATATTTTTACATTATTAAGTGTTTTTTTTAATACATTAATCTTATTTACTTTTCTATATACCGGCAAAGTAACCTGGAATTAAATACTAAATTGGGACTCCGAAACTCCAGATGAATGCGTTTTTAATAAAACAGGTAGGTGGTAGCAAACAAGCAGACGCCCCGTGTGATGGTAAGCGATATAACTATCGCCTATGAACATCTGCTATGAAATACGAAACCAGACATCATGATTCATGATGCGTTGCTTTGCTACCCCCAAACATCCTCACGCGCACATAAACACACTGTTCAATAACTTATAAAGAACCTAATTCTCTCCAGGAATACCATTTTAGAAAGCCTATCAGACATAAAATACACACTCAGAAACATTCGCCTTTATAAATTTGTATGATTTAGGTATATGTAACCAACAGCAGCAATATCATCCAAACCTAAACCACATTGAAAATAAATAATAAAAAAACTAAACCGCAATCACAACAAAAAGTGCATCAAATTGACTCCCGCGCAAACCACGTCAAGTGGCCAAGTTGATCAAGTTCAAATGCACAAAGCAAAGCAACGCAACGCCTTCAATTCAGTCAGTCAGGCCAGTACCAACCTATCGGCCGCAGCGCGTGCGCGTATCCAACTACACGTCTCTCAAAACGACCGATCCGCACTAAAAATAGACAAACCAACATAAAAATAGCACCGAATAACTTGTAACTTAAAAACTAAAGCTCCAATACAGTTTTTGCAAGATCCATCGTTATGTTTTGTTGATGTTTTAATTCAAGTTGTAACTTTTTTGCCATTTTCCGGAGTGTTTGTGCCCTATTGTTTGGAATGGTAAACCTATGTTGCGACTATGACAGGATGTTGTGATTCTACCAACCTAATAGGAATATCAATTTGAGCGTTTCATGGGATTTTTGAACTGGTAAGTTGTATTTTCTATAAACTACTTAGGTATCTTTAAAAACTAAGTGATAACTTTACATAATTCTTTAGATTAGTTGTTACCTTTGCCGCTGTAGTGATTTTATGTAAATTTTAACGTTTCGTTGGATTTAGGAACTGGTTATGAGTTTTAAACTATATATTTTACCTAATTATACTATTTAAATAACTGAAGAACTCAAAATGTTGCTTAATGAATTAATCTAATGACTTAATTCTTAACAGTTAGTTGGTGAATTTGGCATCGAGACAATACGTTATATATAATTGTTTTATATATAAATATATATATACTTATATACGTCATTGGACTTTGGCATTTAGTTATAAACACGTTATAAACTTACCTACCTACTTAGATTAAGTATACGTATACCTAAGACCGTATTCCACTTGGCGCCAATTTCGTTATTTTCGATAATTTTGATCACATTTTGTGTGTATGGGTCCGCATATTTTAATATGAACCATATAGTTCCTAGGTATATATAGACACAAAATGTGATCGAAATTATTGAAAATAACGAAATTGTCTCCAAAACGCCTTAAAATAGGAATATAACTGGGGTTTGATCTTCGGATATTTTTGTTTGGTATCTCTCTAGAATTAGTAAACAATTAAACATGTCTCTTAATAAATTATGCAATTACCTTTAAAATATAATTATTTTTTATTTCCTTAGCACACTTTTCTTTTAATGTGGGCGAAATTCTGCCGGAACTAATAACTCAATTCATAATAAATCAATTCGTATCCCATTCAAAAATACTTACAAATTAACTGTGTATAGCGATTATATAATTTCGATGAAATTTTATCTGTGAGTATAATTATTATACAAAATATTTTCATATATAGAGATAAATTATCAATGAAACGAGAAACTTGGAAACTAGAACTAGATATTAAGCTCAAGGCCATGCATGCAAAATTTCACCGAGTTTGAACACTTGTTAGGTGATTAAAATATGACGAAACGTTTGTAACAAAATCGCTACGAAGACACTAGGTAACTGATAAGTCATCAGCACCAAGTAATTAACGAATTATACCTATTTAGTAAAACGACAAAAAAATTACGAAACACAAAACCCGAATTAACATCCCCATCCCCATACGATGTTTTTTTATTTTATTGTGACGGTACAAACTCGAGGCCCACCTGATGTTAGGTTGACTAACCTCCGCCTATAACAGAAGCATTTCATCACAAGTCATGAATTGCACTGCGCCCGTCACTTAGAGACGCAGTTGGTAAGTCTCATGTGCCTGTAATTTCACTGGCTCTCAAGGACTGCTGCCGGAACACACCGTTAGGTGCTTGGCGACAGATTATTAGTTAAAGAACGAGAGGAAAAATTAAAGTTAAGAGTCAACGTCATGCTAGCTCAGTCGGTCAGAGCTTACCCCGGCTATAGGTGTGGATGACGCGAGTCCGAATCCATGACTATAATTCTCCTCTAGTGAATTTGTATTTTTGTAACCGAATTAATAGATTTCTCAATCCATTTCATACAATACTAGATTGGTTTTCATAGTAAATTTAGCTTCACATTGATCTCTAAAATAACAGATTACACAATACAACAAACCAACCATAGACAACGACGCAACCTTGTCCGTACTTGGCCCCGCAGTTTCATCCCCAATCAACACATTTTGAAGCAGTGATGGCTCAGTGGCGTTGGCTATGGACTGCCGTACAGCAGGTCCGTGGTTCGAATCCCGTGCGGGCTTGAGCTTCACCGCATGGTGGAAGGGCATTTTGCAAAAAAGCTCGCCTGGCTAGAAAATCTGTCGCCAAGCACCTAACGGTGTGTGAAGTCTCATTATGCCTGTTATTTCACTGGCTCTCAAGGACTACTGCCGGAACACACCGTTAGGTGCTTGGCGACAGATTTTCTACTTACGCTACATCTATCTACGCTAGCCAGGCGGGCATTCGCAAAATGCCCTTCCACCGTGCGGTGAGGCTCAAGCTCTGGGCGGGATTCGAACCATGGACCTGCTGCGCGGCAGTCCATAGCCAATGCCAATGAGCCATCACTGCTTCAAAATATCATACATTAAAGTCGGTTAAGCCGTTTAGAAGTTATGGTGGAATATAGAAACATACATACATACAAGAACCCTGAAAACAAAACACTTCTTGGGCAGTCGTGTAAAAAAGGGAATAAGTTAGACGGGACAATTGTCAAGAGAAATTCTCTGTTGCACTAACAAAATTTTCTCAATCGGAACATAGTTACGAACATAATACGAACTTCTTGGTCCTTTCCCAAACACTAATTTCTTGTGACAGAGTTCTAAAGTGTTCCGCATTATGCAGTTGCCACCAAAGTGATACCAGCTGTCATTTGCAAAACCGTCGATTGCGGCCGTGATTTTTGTTTTGCAATTTTTTTACAACTTCACTCCGCCTTGACAATTGTTAGTTGATTCAGTAAAAATAAAGAAGTATTGAAAGTTTGTATTAGAGTAAAAAAATAATAATACAAAAAAATTATAAATCTTCTTCTCTACTTAACTTGCACTCAATTCTGCACTAAAAAATATACTAAGCTTTTTATACGTTAATACTCTGTTCAGCTTCGCAGAGTAAGGATTTCGTTAATAATTATTATGAAAATATGATGTTAGAAATTTGAGTGGAATGCGTACTCAACACTGCATATCAATAACATGATTGTTTACTTTGGCTTAACTTTTTACTTAACTTAATGATACCTATCCATTAAAAAATTAAAAAAGTACCGCTGAGAGACATTGACAGTTCGTTTCCTACTACCAATTTTGTTCGCCAGTTTAAAGTTATATTGCTCTTTATGAGAGGAATAATTATAGTCATGTGTGGGATTCGAACCCGCACCATCCACCCCCATAGTCAGGGTATGCTCTAACGTAATGCGTTTCGTTCTTAACTATCGTATAGGGAAGATCGCGAAGCACGCTCCATTGCAAAAATAAATGTTAAATAACAAAGACAGTCTGATTCTTCAACATGGACTTCCGCTGTGCCAGGTTTGGTATTGTTTTCATTAGTATCAAGAATTGTGTCAGTATCTAAAAATATTTTTACTGTTTATTTTACGCCACAACAGCAATAAAAACACGAACTGTCAGACGGATTCCCTCGAGACGGCCGGACTTAGTTATAATATAACTTAGTAAAAAAAAAAAGTTTCACGGAAAAGTCTGCAAACAAACATCCACATAAAGTTGATACCTGACTACTTACTTATACTTTTCCGAACATATAAACCTCTTTTCACCTTGCACGGCGGGAAATTTTCAGTTGTTATCTTTATATATTGAGATACGAATATCAACCTTTTTTTCATGCTTTATTTTGATTTGCCTAGTAATTATTGGGACTTTATTATTGCCAAGTATTCTAGGGCAACGCCAAATTTCGAAGATCATCAATAATAACTTCGTCGAAAACTAAGGTTCTGTTCCCATAACTGGTATTAATTAATTCCATAGAGAAAAAAAAATCGTTTTTTGAAATTGTTCCTTCTTTGTTTTGCTGGATATTGTCATAAACACATTGATCAGTAAGCATTTATGATGTGTTGTTCAATTTGATACATTTTAGAAGATATTAAGATTACCAATTTGAAAAAAAGCATTCAAAAACAACTAACTCAAGCAAATATTTACACTAAAACTATTTCAAATTAGTTATAATTATCGAATACAATATACTGTTACTGTTTCAGCCGGAAAGTCCACTGCTGAACACAGCCTCCCCTATTTAGGGGGTATTTGCCATAATCCTCGCGTTTGGCAGGCGTTTTGGGGATCGCAGTGTAAGAAGGTAGTTCTTTTGAAGGCGCTGCTGCCCACCTTCCAGTATTTTTCCCTTAGTCGCCTCTTACGACACCCACGGGATGATATGGGGAGGTGCAATTCTAACCCGGCACCCCACGGGAGAAATACAATATAGTTAGTCATAATTATGTCAATGTAACCCGTTGCACCTCGTTGCCAGTGTGTATTTATGTATGGTTAAAAAAAACGTGGTACCATCAGAGAAACCATCCAATGGAACAACGGCAAATGGACTAATTGATAAGGATAAAAAACCCTTGAATATACCTCCCTATGCTTGTAGGTATTTTTAAGACTTCTTTATCCCTGCATTGTAAATCTTTCAAAACATTTGCTAAGAACCTTACAGAAGTACAACAGGTCCATAATTAATCATCGTCAGATCTTCTAAGTCAGAGTGATGTAGATCCTACTCGAAGTTTCTGCGAATGCGGATGAAGATTCAAGTTCAAATGTAACAAAAAACCACTTAAAAATGTACCAAGTGTGTCCGACCTACCTTGAGTCAACATTATCGCTACACAAAAAGGAACAAAAATATTCAAACCAAAGTGCACAGTGGATCATACTAATTATAATATCAGGCCAAAATAAGATTTAATTTGATTTATAACTATCAAAGTCGCATATAAAAAATTGTTCCGGATTCGAATATAATGAGGATGGTTCGTTAAGTTTTCGTTATAACCGGATCTCAAAAGAAAAAACTTAATAATAATTCAGTATTGTTATACTTATGTATAGTACGAAACAGGAATTGAAATTTGACCTTCTGTAGCGGCAGTCTTTTAATATCCTTGATACTTTATGTATTTATTTTAATTCATTTATTAAATCGTGTACTTTGATAAATTTGTAAATTTACAGCCATTGTCTCGCCTGATTTCCCCCATGTTCATGTTTCGCCAGATTTTTTTCGGTTCTATGTGTATAAAAGCCATCGTGGTGTGCCGGGATAAACCCTGTGGGGTACCGGAATAAAATTGCACCCCATGTACCTTCTTGTGAAACGCGGGGATTATGGCAAACTTCGCATAATAAGATAGAGATGCCGCGTTTTTTTACAACTGGTAAGGTTAATTGGTTATCCTTTGGCCTGATAAGTATGTGACCTGTTATGTGATGACGGTTGAGGATGGGAAACAAGCTTAATCTGGATATGAACTCTCGAGACCAGAACACACCGTTAGGTGCTTAGCGACAGATTCACAACTTGAGACAACTGCTAGCTGCCTCAAGTGGTGAATCTGTCGTCAGCCAGGCGAACGAAGTCTCCTCATTTGGAAAGTTTGCCATAATCCCCACGCCTACATCTCGGGGATCGAAGATTAATGGTGATTCCTCAGAAGGCGCTGCTCCACATCCTCCAGTATTCCGGCATCAGGGTTGTGGTCAAGATCAAGGTCGTGGTAGGGTCCAAACCATGGAACTCTCTGCGTGGCATTCGATAGCTTTTGCCATTGGGCCATCACTGCTTTTCTTTATTTATCATTATTTTTCATATAAACAATTCACAAACTAGAGATACAAGTTTTGAGAAAATATCGGTATTTAAATACATATTAAATCCAATTCCTTTAATATAATGATAAAAATCAGAACCTATTAACCTGAATATTGATTACATAACATTTCCAAAAATCATCAAAACGGTGATTGTTTAGGGGGGTAGAAACGTTATCTATTTTGTAGTACCACCAACTTAACTGTGCAGTTTTCGAGGGCGCTACTGGTCATGGAAATCAACTACAAACTGTCACAGTTTGAAGGAATTTTGTAGTTCTTTTTTCTGCCACCTGAACAGATAAGTTGGTGGGTCTGTATGAAAATTTGAGACTTCCTTTCAGTCTTAAGGCCTACATCAGATCTACCTTTTTCCGGCACTCAGTAACCTTCCTATATTATAAGCAATAGAAAATGCTTTTTAATATCAAATAGAATGATAATATATGCACAAAAATACGCGGCATCAAGTCACAAATGTTGTTCAGATGCGTCCTTATTTATGATTATGATAAATGGCTGTCTTCAATTTGTCTCCTTCGCAGATAAGGCGCATAATTGTATCAGTTATGCTATTTGTGTCATCAGCAAGACGATTCTGTGATTCTACTAAACACATTGCTGTATTTATTATTTAAAATTATGGTTTAACACTGTAAGGCACCTATTTGCCACTCTGTGGTAGTGGCGTAACGAACACAGATATTCATATCTTCTAAGAAAACTTTATTGCATATGTTAAAGAACAAAATTAAATGAACAAGTATAAAAAATTAAAAAACTCGACTGTAAATTATTTATTTTTGTTAAGCGTTTTATCGTTCACTTGAAATTTATTTATTTTATTTTATTTATTTATTTAGTACACAACACAAATTACAATCATAACAAAATACATAAACATACTTAAGGTACCTACTCGCTACCTACTTAAAGCCCTTCACTTTCCTTCCACGAGGGGTTTGGGGGAAAAAATGTTTTACTCACTATATGGCGTCTAAAATCCTCCAAAAACAATCTTTTTTATATGTACCTACCCAGTATCACCTGCACTATCAAGACGTATCAAATGATACGTCACACATTAAAATCGGTCAAGCCGTTTAGAAGTTATGGTGGAATAAAGAAACTCTCGAACATACAATACCTGAAAAAAAATGTTGTTGGTCAGTCGTGTGTAAAAAAGACTAACTAAGTAGGTACTTATTAAAATAAGTAAAAATGTGACCGTGATAACCAAATAAAAAAGTTTACAAAATATGAGTAACCAAAGATGCAGTAACTATGTAAGTTATTACTTTAATACTAAGATTTTTGGTTGTGGTTACTAGTAATAAAAAAGCTGCGTTTATCGAGATAAAAGGTAAATAAATTACTATGTTTCTATATTGGGTTTGAGCGATTGAACCTATTATTAGAATTGCTCCCCAGATGCATTATGTCTTTTTACTAGGTTTTGTAGGTCAATAGATCTTAGTAACTATGATCTAATCTGGGACGATAGTAACTGGTGCATCGCACTCATTCGATTATGTAGGTACTATCATTTGACCTTATCTTCTGTAGTGCGTTCGATTTGAGACGATAGCGTTTATTGCATCATCAAAATCTGCATTCGTTTCCAAGCGTTCGGAACCCATCTTTCATAATTTAGCTCTATTTGCTCACCAATGATTTGCCACAAATCGAACGACAGATAACACTTCTTGCCAATAGCTGTCATTATTAAAAGACAACGCGCGCGCGTAAATCCATGCAAAAAACATTGACCTATATATATATGCTATATATATATATTTGCATGGTGGTAGGGTATTTTGCGAATGCCCGCCTAGCTAGCTACCACCCTCTAGTAGAAAATCTGTCGCCAAGCACTTAACGGTGTGTTTATTTATTTATTTAAGGCTTATCATTAGCAATTACACTGTTACATGTGTAGGTTATACCATATTCTTACTCTAGGTTCTTAAGCTAAATGCATTGTAGGTATATAAAAATTAGACGCGACATCTCAAACAAGGATAGTAGACCAATGCAGGTAAGCCGGCCGGCATACTCTTCCCAACACGCAGCTGGGCACTCGTAGAGATTACACGCGCTTTACGTTCGAAAAACGTGTATTATCAATTGTGTATTTTGAATACACAATTTTCGAATGTAAAGCGCGTGTAATCTCTACGAGTGAATGGTTCGTAAAGCAGCGGCGGGGATCGAACCATGGATTTGCGGCACCGCAGTCCATATCTAATAATCACTCCCCTATCATTGCTTCATTCACGATATAACTAGGTTGTGACAAAGAAGTGGTATTTTTTTTTCTCAATTTGGACAAGTAAGGTACTTAGCTTCTTGGTCACTTACAAATTTTACCAATTACCTACCAAAGAAGTATTTAGTACTTCTTTGTAAAGCCTATAAGGGAAATTTGTAGGTTTTTATGCACACTTACACCATAGGACTTATATATGTACATATATAATATTTAAGTATCACACTTGTCTTAAAATGATAATGTTTAGAGTAAATTCATGACAACATTATGGATTTACTATTATATCAATTATATCGGTAAAATTTTCGTCTGATGAGTTTTTGGTATCAGTTAAATAATTAGGATTATGGTACAAAATTATGAATAGTAAATTCATAATTTTGTACAATAATCCTAATTATTTAACTGGTACAAAACTATGAATGGTAAATTCATAATTTTGTACCATAATCCTCAAATCATAATAGTAAATTCATAATTTTGTTCCATAATCCTAATTATTTAACTGATACCAAAAACTCATCCGACCAAAATTTTACCGATATAATTACCATTTTGGTAAAAAAAAACTGCTAAAATGTTATACATATTTTATGAAACTCAGTTGAGCCGATATGGTAAGTACATTAAATAAGGTAAATTTCAATACTTTAGTAAAATCAAGCAATGTCAACTCTAATTAGTAGTCGGCCGCAATCCAATATTCCATGGTCATATTTACAGATTTCGTTCTATATCTGTGGTCATATTGTAAGTCAAAATGAATTTGATATCTTCGATAAAATAAATGAATGTTCATTTAAAAACATTTAATAAAATATATTATGGCACTTAATTATTGTTCAATTTAAGTATTGTTTATTTTACAATTCTTGTGAATGATAATAATAATTTATTGACTTAAATAGGTGAAGTCACGTTCGCGCTTTTGTCATATTATTGCACAACTGGTAAAACAAAACAGCGAGCGACAAAATATTAAATACTTCATTTGATATATTTATACTAGTCACCCCGTGACCACGATCACTGCAAAGTGTTTGAAACGTCGGGACAAAAATAATGATTAATATACACGATTTAAACCATTTCTAGTTGGTTAATTACTATGTGTAATGATCGCGAAAACCTAAGACAACATTATAATATATATATCGAGTTTTAGTATAATTTGGAAAATTTCTTGTGTTCATTGTATGTCTTCAGGTAACCACGGATTGTATTTGCCGTAAAAAAAAACAGAAAAAAGTCCAAATACTGATTTAATTTTATGAAAATGTAACTTCGTTTATCATAATAAATAACATAACTAAACAACTGGTACATACTTAAATACTAGTCACAAACCTAGTTAAGGAGGTCTTAGAGTAAATAAACGAACTAACCTCTGATAACAGATTGGAGCATTGAGATTATTTAGGTCCATGATATTTAAATGAACAAGTCCTATTGCGATAGCTTGGCCTAAATAAGATATAGAAACAGTGATTATAGATATTACTTATTCTAAACGGTTTCGAAAACGTTCTATTGGTCTTAACATCCGAGTACTTTCGTACTTTTTTTTATTCCTGGTACGTTAACCTTTGACCACTATCTCACTTGATTGTAAGTGATGATGTGGTTGAAGATGTCGTTCAGGCTAACCTAGAAGTACTGGCTCTCAAGGCCAGCTGCCGGAACACACTGTTGGGTGCTTGGCGACAGATTTTCTACTTGAGGATGGTATCGACTCAGGCGGCTTTCGCGAAATGCCCTACCACCATGCTATAACGACTGCCATCCTTAGACAACCGGGACCGACGGCTTAACGTCCCCCCGAAACACGGAAGCGCTCAGTAGTAATGTCACTAGCGGTCACCCATCCAACTCATGACCGCAGGCGACGTTGCTTAACTGCTAAGTAAACTTCGCTACGAACGCTTCATTATTCAATGTACTTTCGATAACTTTGTTATATATATATACAGCTATATAAACAACCAAAGTAAAATGAAAATAAGAATAAAGTATCATTAATTATACAAAGCGTTTACAAGTTGTTTTTTCAACAGACTAAGGTCGCCATCGTTGTAGCGCCTTACGGTCCTTACCCACGACCACTTACCAAATATACTTTGTACTACATTTTAGTGCTCCAAAGTTTTTGTAATATTTTCCTTCGTTCATTTAATAAGATTAATATATACATGAACTATTTCTAATCCTAAATTCTGAAAGGAAAAATACTGTTTCAAATAAAATAATTAGTAATTCTCGACATGAAAGGTCCGATTGCAATGGACGGCGGAAACCTGTAAACGGGTCATTATAAAAGGTAAATAAACAACTTTTCTAGTTCATATATTTTGCATAAACATGTTATTTTTGTTTTTTCCCCTTTAATGATTAAACGGTTAATTAGTTCAAGACAAATTAAATTAATTATTTTTTGTAGTAAACTATTTAGTATATGGAAATAAAAGATCTTAAATTATTAAAAAAAAAATTACTTAAACTCAATAAAAAGTTTGAATATGAGCTATGTGGTAAAAAACAGATTAGGTAGTGTCTTGGGTATTGAAGATATCTCTTCATTACAGCCCGTTTCTTCACTCACACAATGACATAATACCCAAGGGCATAAATATTCTCCACGACACTACGTTTTGTAGTATCGTGGAAAAGGACCGACGCCTTAACTTAATATCTTTCTTACCCATTTATTTTTTTATTTGAATTGTTGGCAACGATCTTGAAATATTTTTATTACTTTCTATATCGCACTAAACAATCAATATATTTTGTTGATTGTTTTAAATAACGATTCCTTTGTCTGTGAGTAATTTCAAAGGAACTACGAAATGGAAAGGGTTTCGTGTTCATGAACCACGACATTTCATTGATAGACTTGGTCACGATCAAAACCCCATAACAATTGCAAAATTTAACCAGAAATTAGTTTTGCTTCTATAGAATATTAGGAAATAGTATTTTTTTACGTGCGCTAGTATTAATCAATCAATCGATAAAGATTATCTATTAGTCATTTAGTTGATACATTTAAACCATCTTCATATTATTAAAGTTGCATTTATTCTTCAACTCATCAACCAAGTTACATTAGCGAAATCAAATTTAAATGATGTATAATGATTTAAAGGTAAACAACTCAATTATATTTAATAAAAAGATTCAGGCGTTACTTTGCGGAAATCCAATTTTAATAATAACAAATATTTTTAAAATATTTTATGAAAACATCAAATTAATCTATCTATACTTATAATAAAACTGTAACAGGCCCAATTCTGTACATAAGAGATATTTTGCAAAAAAAATTTGAGGGCACTCTGTAGCTGATACTGATGCCAAAACTGTATTTTTTTTTATTTTTGTCTGTCTTTCTGTCTGTCTGTCTGTCTGTCTGTATCCCGGCCGCGCATCACTCCAAAACTACTGAATGGAATTCAATGAAACTTAACACGATTTGAGTTCATACTACGAAGAAGGTTATTGTATACTTTTTATCCCGAAATTCAGCACGGTTCCCTCGGGAAAGGGGATGAAAGTCAAAATGTTACTTAGATGTAATTAATGAACGCGTAGTCCGATTTAATAATTTTTTTTGTTCGAATAGTGATGAGTGAGCCCGGAACCCCATGGGCAGCCTGGCACCCCACGGGCAGCCCAGCACCCCATGGGCTACTGAATAGAATTCAATGAAACTTAACACGATTTGAGTTCATACTATGAAAAAGGTTATTGTATACTTTTTATCCCGAAATTCAGCACGATTCCCTCGGGAAAGGGGATGAAAGTCAAAATGTACACTTAGTTGTAATTTATTAACGCGTAGTCCGATTTCAATTATTCTTTTTCGTTAGAATAATGATGAGTGAGCCCGGAACCCCATGGCCAGCCCGGCACCCCACGGGCAGCCCAGCACCCCATGGGCTACTGAATGGAATTCAATGAAACTTAACATGATCTGAGTTCATACCACGAAGAACGTTATTGTATACTTTTTATCCCGAAATTTAGCACGGTTCCCTCGGCAAAGGGGATGAAAGTCAAAATGTTACTTAGTTGTACTTTATGAACGCGTAACGAGCGAGCTCGGGACCCCACGGGCAGCCCGGCACCCCACGGGCCACCCGGCACCCCAAGGGCAGCCCGGCACCCACGGGCATCCCGACACCCCACGGGCATCCCGGCACCCCACGGGCAGCCCAGCACCCCATGGGCAGCTCGGCAACCCACGGGCATCTCGGCATCCTTATTTAGATTTGCCAGCTTGCTAAGATAAAAGTCTAAAATCTGGAACATTCGCCACATTCAATTTTGTTAACTATCTATCTTTTGCCGGATACATTTTGGAGACTGCGCAATGGAAGTGTACAATCTAATATATTTTTGTTCTACCGCCAAACAAGGAGAACCTCGGCAAAAAGATATCGTTTTATAATCGAAATTCCAATGAAACGCACAAAGTACCTACTTTGCTTCAATATTTATTGTGCGAACCGCGAAGGAACTCTCTGAGTTACTTAACTACTGTCTTCTGGAAAAACAAGCTAGGAGTTATCAAACCCAAAGTAAAAAGCTCCTTTCTGAGCTATGCTTTACTAAGAGTGCTTCACCACAGACCACAACGTTGCTTAATATGAGATAAACGGTGCTCAAATGTGAATAATTAGTTTGCAGGTACGGCAATCGCGTACGAAGTCGCGGGTACAGCTAGTATTTAATAAAACACTTAATAAATATCGAGAATCTCGATCGTGCACTCGTAGAGTCAAGTCCTCCTGAGGATTCTTCGTGTAGAAGCGCAACGCGTCGAAAATTCTTCCGGATTGGCTGCGTGGCGTTTGTGTCGTCACGTCGGCTTAACAGGAAAATTAGACGGAATTGTCACTAGATATATTTTTGTATTTTTTAAGTGCTTTATTAAAATATTAATTTGATATTTTCAAAAAAATATTTTAAAAATATGTTATTATCTATTATATATATTTTGAATTTAACTTAACGAAATACATTTAACTGTTCGTTTAGCAATATATTGTAGGGCCTGTTTCAAAATGTTCGTTTAAGTTCCGGTTATACTACGCAGAACTTGTTCATTAAAAAAAACTTTGCGTTTCACAGACATCGATTTAGCCTATCCATCGGTTAAAGCTTGAAACACGCTGCATGTTAACAGTCATTTTTATCGTTCAGTTATTTTATGTGTTGGTTAGCAACCCGAAACTTTATTAGGACATTCTGAAACGGGCCCTAAATCTAATAATATTTCATCAAGTTTCCAATAAACAAGTTACATTCTTACAAGTCCCGAAGCAAGGTGACAATTGCAAGACCAAATTTAAATGATTGATGATAGTAAACGGCTCAATAATGGATTTTTATTTTAAAATATTTAAATATATGAAACATAGCAGCATGGATAGCTTATTTTCATTCTGCTTTTATTTCATCAGTTTTCCGACAGCCAAACTACATTCTTATTAGTTATAAAGCAAGGTGACAATTGCGATATCAAATTTAAATTATTGACAGCATTTTTAAGGTAAACTGCTCAATTATGAATTTTTAATTTTAACTTATTTAAATACATTCAACATAAAAGGTAAGATAACAGCTTAGTTACCTTTTAAACTGCTAATATTTCATCACTTTTCCAACAAAAATCTCATTTGTTTAGCATGTTTTTTTTTAAATATTTTAATCAGTATAATAAAGTTAGATTAGAATCATCAGTCATCTTTCATTATTACATGCATGGTGGTAGGGCATTTTATGAATGCCCGTCTTGCTAGCTACCACCCTCAAGTAGAAAATCTGTCGCCAAGCGCCGAACGGTGTGTTCCGGCAGCTGTCCTTGAGAGCCAGTAATTCTAAGTTAGCCTGAACAACATCTTCGACGACATCATTACTTACCATCAGGTGAGATAGTGGCCAAAGACTAAATTGTCAAGCATAAAAGAAAAAAAATATATATTTAATATTTATTTATGAGAAATAATATACAACAGAACAGTCGACATTATGCTTTGTTGTCATCAACGCAAATAGTTTTGAGCATTAGAAATTAAAAACAACATATAAATACGTGATGACGTATTTATATCTACGAAGGGGTAGGCAGAGATATCAAACACTCACGTTTTCTAGTCATTTTTGTTCCCAGTTAGTTTTATTTTATTTTATTTATTTTTCAGGACCAGCAAACAGTTTCACAATATTTCTTAATACAAAAGTAGTCTTATTTATAATAATAATTGTGAGACCAAAATCGTTGACCATATTTGTTATTACAAAACGGCGAGTTCTACCTTAGGTTTAAAATAACTTATTTATTGAAAATCACCTCACGTTTTGACTTTGGCCTTATTTAAAGGCCTTACATAAATGCTGACAAAATACCAATGATGTGATAAGAGATGAACGATTACAATCATTCTCTTTTTTTATAGACCTTAATGGAAACATTTCAATTCTTGAGTTTTGTGTGAACTTGAGCGATAATCACTAATACAAATGGATAATTATAAAACTCTATTATTATAATAAAGAAACTTTATAAGGCTATATATTTTTGGCGCGATTCAATAGACGCGATTAAAACAAAATGCATGCGAAATAATTCATGAACAGCAGGTAAAGTTATCCCAAGGTAATATATAATATATTATCCCAGATAATTTCAAAATTTACTTCAAATTAGTATAATATAATGTTGTCTTAGTTTTTCGCGATTATAACACATAGTAATTAAACAACTTTAAACGGTTTAAAGCGGTCTAATTACTATTAGTATAATATCGTTTTTAAATAATAACAAGTATTTTTAAAATATTTTAAGAAAACATTAAATTAATATTTTAATAAAACACTTAAAAATATATAATAGAAGCGAAACGCATCGAAATTTCTTCCGGTTTGGCTGCGTGGCGTTTGTGATGTCACGTCGGTTTAGCAGGAAAATTAGGCGGAATTGTCATTAGATATATTTATATTTTTTTTAAGTGTTTTATCAAAATATTAATTTGATGTTTTCGTAAAATATTTTAAAAATATTTGTTATTATTAAATATAGATTTCCGCAAAGTAACGCCTGAATCTATTCATTATAGTTTTTAAAGGTTTCCCTGATTATGTACAGCTTGACTTGTTAGTAACTGATACAATGTTTTTTCTATCAGTTTTGTATATAACAGGTTTCCACAAATATATAATGTCCATAGTCACACTTGAAAAAAATATTCAAACTGAGCTTTCGAATATTATGTCTATCGAAAGGTAGACCGTGCGTGGACGATCAATTGTTTGCCTGACAATCAAGACACGTATCTACCACCCTAAATTATAAAATATGTGGCCAAGCATTTAACGGTGTGTTCTGGCAGCTGTCCTCTGAAGCCAGTTCTTGTTTTAGGTATATCTTGCCAAGACAATATGTTCGACAAAGTCGTCACTTACAACTGTCGCACTTACACCTTCCAAGATAGTGCATCATTGTGAAAAAACTTCACAAAAATGTGATCTGCATGAACCCACGCAACAAGTCAGAAGTCAAAGTGCACCAAGAGACACAATCGTCCTCGGCCAGGCGGGACACAATGAGTAGCCAATGTTCTAGACGTGCAGACAGACGGGATGGGACAATTTGTACAAATTGGGTCAATTGTCGGATGTTATGGAACACGCCAAAAGACCTGTCATTGGCGAAGTGATAAATTGGCATTTTGGTGTTGTAATACAAGGACGTTGGACTGTCGACCTTGACACCAATTTCGACGACGAAGTTGAAGGACGTTTAGAAATAGACGGGGAAATAGTTGGGGTAAAAAGTTCTTACATTTCAGTATTTTTTTTCCTTAATAATTCCATGTCTGTACTTTTTTGGTACTGTGAATCGTGCTGTGAATTGTACATGGGTAAACCTAAAATGCATAAAGTTTTTTTGTTTATGAGTCATTGAAAGAATTTTGTACAATACTCACAACTTTATACTACGTTTTATAAAACTGCACGCAAGGGTTTTCCTTTGCAGTACTAAGTTATGGCGTTTGCTAAAGTAATAAAAAAATAGATTCGGCGCTAGTATACTATACTCGGGCGGGCATTCGCCCTTTTGGTTATTTAGATCAGTTTAATTTTTCGATTATTTACCTGGGGGTAAACTTTCACTAAATTTCAAAGTAGTAAATTCAGTATGTTTATAGTATAACGTTTTACTACCGTAAATACTTTACTAAATGTACTCGTACATAGATAATGAGAACAATAGAATTTCATTCATAAAATGAATGATATCGTCCACGTGGATGCCAAGGCGCAATATCTAATAAAGCTTTCGAAGCAATGATGGCCGAGCGGTAATAGCTATGGACTGCCGTGCCGCAGTACCCTGGTTCGATCCCCACCGCCGGCTTGAGCTTCACCGCATGGTGGAAGGGCATTTTGCGATTGCCCGCCTGGCTTGCTACCACCCTCAAGTAGAAAGTCTGTCGCCAAGCACCAAAGGTGCGTTCCGGCAGTAGTCGTTGAGAGCCAGTGAAATTACAGACACAATGAGACTTAAAAACTATGTCTCAATGTGACGGGCGCAGTGCAATTCGTGACTTGTGATGAATTGCAACTGTTATAGGCAGAGGTTAGTCCACTTAACATCAGGTGGGCCTGAAACTTGTTCCATCACAATAACATAAAAAAAAAGCTTTTTGAGGCAGTGATGGCTCAGTGGCCTGGCTATGAACTGCCGCGCAACAGGTCCATCGTTCGAATCCCGACGCCAGCTTGAGTTTCACCGCATGGTGGAAGTTCGAAGTATACCAGCCTCAAGTAGAAATCTGTCGCAAAGCACCTAACGGTAGTGTGTTCCGGCAGCAGTCCTTGAAAGCCATTAATTCTAGGTTAAGCCTGTTAACACCTTCGACCACATCATCACCAACCATCAGGTGAGATTGTGGTCAAAGTCTTAACTATAAGCAGTAAAAATTAAAAAAAGCTAAATCATTAAATCAAAATGACGTCACAAAATAAACAACATTAGCAAGCCAAAGTTCACAGCTGTTTCGCAAGCATAAAATTCAAAATATAATGTAGGATGCAAATCAATATCTGAATATTATATTAGTATGGAAATATTTTGTGTCATTTATTCCCATGATGTGATTATTCATTTCTAGTATCTATATGTATATTATCTTCCTAACCTTGGCGTCAGCCAATGACCTTCAACTTTTATGAATGATTAGTTGTAATAAGCTGCAATGACTATAATAAATCACTGTAATGTGGACTATCTACCAATCATAATTGAGTATTTTATTGAGTTTCATATTATAATTATTACTCTGAAGAAAGACTTATCTGTATGTGATGAAATAGCACAGGATACTATTATGTACCTACTTTCACTAGGTCTTCATTAACAAATGTGCACCAATTTTTTTTATTTTTTTTACCGACGGTATGCCTTTATTAACAAAATACTTCGAACTATATACAACACTACAGCCACTACAATAAAAGCATTTGGACTCATAGGCAGTCCAAATGCTCTAGCCCACTATCAGTTGGCAGCGTGCCCAGCATGCTGGCAGTTAAAAAATTAAATTTAAATTAAATTAGTTTAATAACATATTTTCACCGCAGTAAGATGCCATGCAGTTACTATTTCTATTCTATTATATTTATATTCTTTTTATTACTGTTTCATATCCTTCCAAATTGGATGTTATAGTTGAACACAACACTGCAGGTACCTACGTCGAAAGTCATGAAGTCCTTCTCTCCATTATTTCATTACCTTTACTATCATAAGTTTTTTTAGTTGACTTATTAGATGATAGGTCGTTAATATTTAGATTAGAAATTTGATTTACTCTGTTTTATGCCTTCGATCGAAGAAAACGACTTACACACTTATTATTACTCTACGAGCATTACTTATTTAGGGTTCCGTACCCAAAGGGTAAAAACGGGACCCTATTACTGAGACTTCGCTGTCCGTCCGTCCGTCCGTCTGTCACCAGGCTGTATCTCAAGAACGTTGATAGCTAGACAGTTGAAATTTTCACAGATGAAGTATTACTATTGCCGCTATAACAAAAAATACTGAAAATAAAATAAATATTTAAGGGGGGCTCCCATACAACAAACTTGATTTTTTCACCGTTTTTTACTTGATACTAATAATGGTGGCAGGTAGACGTAGTCAGAATATTTAATTTTATGTTCTCTTTAAATATAATTAATTAAAATAAAGTAAAATAAATAATATAACTAATTATTAAACTGCTAAAAATAATATAATTGTACGGAACCCTTCGTGCGCTAGCCCACTCGCCCTTAGCCGGTTTTTTTATGTTATTGTCACGGAACAAGCTCGAGGCCCACCTGCTGTTAAGCGGACTAACCTCTGCCTAGACAGATAGAACAGATTTCATCACAAGTGACCAATTGCACTGCGCTCGTCACCTTGAGACATACTTGTTAAGTCTCATGTGCCTGTAATTAAACTGTCTCTCAAGGACTGCTGATGGAACACACTGTTAGGTGCTTGGCGACAGATTTTGTACTTGATAGCTAGCCAGGCGAGCAATCGCAAAATGCTCTTCCACCATGCGGACTTGACCATAATATAATACTTTACAGTACCCCGGAGGTCCGTACATACATGTTCAATTACGAAGGCACGCCAATCCGTAGTTCAATCTCACCTCACCTGTTGATAAGTGATGTGGTCGAAGATGTTAACAGTCTTAACCTACAATTACTGGCTCTCAAGGACAGCTGCTGGAACACACATAAGGTGCATGTCGACAGATTATTTGGCGCGTGCATTCGCAAAATGCCCTACCACCATGCTGTGAAACTCAAGCCCGCGGCGGGATTCGAACCATGGATCTGGGCCGCTACTACAATTCGACGAAGTTTCGTTTTTCGTGTTTCGAGTGACACTTTAAACAACGAAAATTGAATTTGCGGTACCAAGTTCGTTGTTTGATATAGTCTATAGTCGGACCGCAACGTTCAACACAAATCTTGCCCGCTATGGAATCTCCCATACTTCTCTGAGAACGCTGTTATCTATCGCTCGAAACACGAAAAACTAAACTTCGTCGAATTGTAGTAGCGGCCCTGCTGCGCGGCAGTCCATAGCCAATGCCACTGAGCCATCACTGCTTCAAACGTACTTTCATTCCACGTCATATACTCGTGTTACTAAATGTCTGGACTTAAGGTTGAACTGGCCGGTCGCTTCTTCATACAAACGCCGTAGGGTGTCTCCCTTAGGTACCTTCGTATCCTTCGTAGGATCACTCCCTTATGTGAGATTTGAGGTCCAGAATTAAGCGTAATACCGATTGATCTCGTCATTATCTAGGCTTGTATGGTGCCGACATTTTAAAAAGGTAATTAAGGTGAAAGTTATGAGCCTAGAACATTTTATATGAAAATGTTTCGAAGCTCATAAATCATAACTCACTCAAAACATATGAGCTTCGAAACATTTATTTTTTAAATACAAATACAATTACAATCATCTTATTAAAATTTCGACATCATACAAGCCTAGATAATGACAAGATTAACAGGTGTTATGCTTTGTTTTAGACCTAAATCCTGAAATAAGGGAGTGATCACCCTACCACGTTTGTATGGAGAACGGGCCGGCCAGTTCACCTTTAAAATGGAAGTTAACGTTAGTACCTACCTTGCTAAATTTAGATGTATGAAGCAATTTCCTGGTAGTCTAAACGTTAAGAGCCTTATTAAGAATCCAAAAAGGTATTTTATATCCATCAAGGCACCACTGTTTGACAAAAAGTCGTGACGGGGACCCTAGCTATCTCGGCTGCAGTGCAGCATACTAATCGCTAACTTCAACATAAGAGGGTCGCTGACTCTATTTTTTCCGATTCTGAACACAAAAAAGCAGTTATGCTAATATGTTTTACGTTCTTTTATTTTAAAATGATCCCCATAGCAACAGAGTTGTGAAGATGGTCGAACGAAAATGGGATTATTCTTGTTTTATTTTATTCTAAGTACCCTGCTAGGGTTTCATACAATATGTTCTTGTGTTTCTGTTTTAGATGTTGTTAGGATTTTTTTTATGTTTTGATGTTATTTGACGGAAGAAGCTCGAGGCCCACCTGATGTTCAGCGGACTAACCTCTGCCTATAACAGATGCATTTCGTCACAAGTCACGAGTTGCACTGCGCCTGTCACCTTGAGACATAGTTGTTAAGTCTCACTGTGCCTGTAATATCACTGGCTCTCAAGGACTGCTGTCAGAACACACCACTGTCGCCAAGCACCTAATGCTTGGCGACAGATTTTCTACTTGAACAAACACTAGCACAATTCGTAATATGTTCTTGTATTTCGTCCGGTGTGTTAGAGAAAACATTTGTGTGACCCTGAACCTGTGCCCAGTGAATGACAATAGGCTCGCCCGTATCACCAATTGGGTTTAGTCCCATGTAATAGGACATGGGACTAAACCCAATTGGCGATACGTGGGTGCACACCTCTGCCTACCCCTGCGGGGAATACAAGCGTGATTATATGTATGAATGTATTCTAAGGAATAGCTTAGTACTTAGTACCTTCGTGTAAGAAAAAATATGCTGAATCTTAGTTAAAGTGCAGTAGTAGTACTATGTACATTTTGATACTCGTTTTTTTTTTCTTATTTATATTATTGCGACGGAACATGCCTGAAGCCCACCTGAAGTTAAGTGGACTAACCTCTGCCTATAACATATGCATTTCGTCCACGACGAATTGCACTGTGCCTGTCACACTGAGACGTACAGTTGTTAGGTATCATGGGCCTGTAATTTTTCTGGCTCTCAAGGACTGCTGCCGTCGTTAGTCAGGCGGGCATTCGCAAAATGCCCTACCACCGTGCGGTGAAGCTCAATCTCGCGACGGGATTCGAACCATGGACCTGCTGCACGGCAGTCCATAGCCAATGCCGCTGAGCCATCACTGCACAAACTCTGTCACTCAACATAGCCTGTTTAAGCTTGACAGTGCACTATTAAATACATAATATGGTACAACGTTTTTATAATATGATTTATAACTTAATATTAATCAGCAGATTCGAGCGTTTAAACATTATCTTAACAAAGGGATAATTAATTTTCGCCATATGTTAAGCAGCCATGTTATTTGTTTTCCTTTTGTGGCTTGCGCCCAAAATGAAATAATTACACAGCGCGAGAGCAAATAATCAAGTACACAGCACTTGTATGCGTAATACGTTTCTAGAGCACGTATTTCTTTTATTGAGACAATCTACTGTTACACAAAGTTACTTCACTTTTTTATTTCTACATCGAAGTTTATGTCAGTAACATACGAATGTAACAAGATATACTAAATAAAAATCTACAGAACATAGTTACTTACTGAGTTATTGTTAAGGGTGAACTGGCCGGCCCGTTCTCCATACAAACGCCGTTGGGTGATCACTCCCTTATTTGAGGATTTAGGTCCAAAATAAAGCATAATACCGATTCATCTCGTCATTATCTAGGCTTCTATGATGCCGAAATTTTAATAAAATAATTAACCTGAGAATTATGAGCCTCGAAACATTTTCATATAAAGTTTTCGAGGCTCATAACTTACAACTTAATTATCTTTTTAAAATATTGGCATCATACAAGCCTAGAGATAATGACGAGATCAATCGGTATTATACTTTATTTTGGACCTAAATCCTCAAATAAGGGAGTGATCACCCAACGGCGTTTGTATGGAGAACGGGCCGGCCAGTTCACCCTTAAGATAAATTAATGTACTTTTAATAATATATAATTACCAGATGATTCGTCTTATGTTTAAAGGTCATGCATCAAAAATGTGAACTTGCGAATAGTTTTGGATGTGATAATGATAATACTACTGATATTAGTTGCAATGTGAAACTTGAGTAGGTACCTGTTCTACAAATTCATGAGAGAAAAAATCCATCTCGATGAGATGGTTGAAGAACGAGAGCAAAAATTCGAGTTATGAGTTAGTGTCATGTTAGCTCAATTGATTAGAGCATACCCCGGGTAAAGGGGTGGATGGACGCGGATTCGAATCCCCCACATGACTATAATTTTTTTCTCTCTTATTTGTAATTTTGTAATGTTATTCGCCAAGTAGTCGTTATTGCAAACATAATGATAAAAAGGTAGCTGTTCTTTCAGACATTACATATTATTAGTCCTTAATCGCTTATCTGGCAGAGGAATATCAGGTTGTATATAAATCTTTGACATTATTCCTTTTTTACATCTATGTGCCTCAGGCAACAACCGCAGGCGCAGCCAAAGCTTAATAAAATTAAATAAACGATTTACCTACCAATAGAATTATCTGCATTACGAAATACATTAATCATCTTTATGAACAATTTCCGTTTGGCAAGGCTCCATCATCTAAACGACAAAAGCTTGTCATGTCATGTCGAGTTCAGTTAAGCCAATTCACCCCCGTAAATTGGTCCATTTACAATCAATATCTTTGAAGCGCTCGTAGCGAAGTTTACTTAGCTGTTCTCAACCGATCAGCAAAGTTAAGCAACGTCGCGCGCGGTCAGGAGTTGGATGGGTGACCGCTAGTGACATTACTACTGAGCGTTTCCGTGCTTCGGAGGGCACGTTAAGCCGTCGGTCCCGGTTGTCGTCTTAGGATGGCAGTTATAGCATGGTGGTAGGGCATTTTGCGAATGCCCGCCTGGCTAGCTACCACCCTCAAGTAGAAAATCTGTCGCCAAGCACCTAACGGTGTGTTCCGGCAGCTGTCCTTGAGAGCCAGTACTTCTAGGTTAGCCTGAACAACATCTTCGACCACATCATCACTTACCATCAGGTGAGATAGTGGTCAAAGGCTAACCTATCAGGCATAAAAAAAAAAAAAAACTGATTTAAAACAGTCTGCGCCTAGCTGATTAGGCATGGCATTGACCTTTCCTCTTGTACTGATTATAGGAACAAATTTGTAATCGAGCTTCGTATATATACGTACCTACCGCCTGAAACCCACACTACAGAGAAATAGTTATGATTTACCAAGATATAGCAATCGTGTCAAATCTCAGGTTCCATTTGATATAATTAGTAATAAATAAAAATTAGTAATGACTAGCAGTTAGTAATGACTAACTGCTGATGTTGTTTTAATAATAATTACTAGCCGTTATTTCCCCGTTTAATAATTAAAAATATGGTAATTAAAAAAACATACACTGTATAACAACAAATGAAAATAAATAAATAATAATGATAAATATACGCGATTTAACCGTTTAAAGTTGTTTAATTATTATGTGTAATAATCGCGAAAACCTAATACAACATTATACACTGATGTTTATTTATTATTATTTTCAAATATCAATATAACGAGATACATACGCGCATATATTAATAATGTGTAAACGCGACCCAAAGACTTAATTGATTGAGCGCACGTGAACGCTTTAATCTGCATAGACCAGAGTTTTCTAGAAACACGTACCCTTAATTTGTGTGTTTATGATTGCGTACTCTCCGGATATAAACCTTTTATGCCATAACTAGGTGTCATAATGTGTAAAGTCTCAGATGGCGCGAATACAAATCTTAAATGCATTCTTTAAAACACATGTTCATTTCGCTAAATAAATATATATACTTATGAAATGAAATACATATGATGATGAAATGAAAGATATATAATATTATATATGCGTGTCCCAAAATTCAACGATAAGCCGGCATCGGAGCATGGACCTACTCATGACTCATCGGAAAAAAAAAAAAAAAATTATAACTATTTTTTTATTAATTACAGAGACTTTTATAAATTTCATCTATATTCGATACCCATTATGCTATTTTCAACTACCATGACCACAATTTTTGACATATTTTTGATATTTTTTGTGCATTAGCAACCTAAGAAGGACGGCTATCTACCACAATCCTTTAAAATTACAGAAAGTCTGTAGTTATTTTACAAAAATCAGTAAAAAAAAAATTTTTTCTTATAATTTTCATAGATTTTAACATTCTATGCACTTTCTATAGTCTGGGTTAAAAAAAAAAGTATGGACACTACCATGGCAAGTTTTATTAAAAGTTGGCGCAACTTTATAAAAGTCTCTGTAATTTAAAAAAAAGAGTTATAATTTTTTTTTTTTTTTTTCCCGAGTAGTCATGAGTAGGTCCATGCACCGATGCCGGCTTATCGTTGAATTTTGGGACACGGTGTATATATCTTTCATTTCATAATGTATGAAATGAAATGAAATGAGATATATATAATATAATTATATATATGATTAGTCGACCTACAATAAAACACAAACGGTGTTAGCAAAAAAATACTAAACGACTAGATATTAGTGTAGAGTTGTAGACTGTAGAGTCTACACTATAGTTTTGTATTTTTTTTATGTATAATGAATAAACTTAAAAAGTACTGGACTAATTTGAAAAATTGTTTTACCAGTATTAGAATCCTACATTATCCCTGATGAACATAGCTAAAGATAGTTAAAAAAAATATTTTGACATTTTTAGTAGTAATATCACTAGCGGTCACCCATCCAACTCATGAGCGCGGGCGACGTTGCTTAACTATGACCAGTTAAGAACAGCTAAGTAAACGCTACGAGCGCTTCAAAACTTTATTGTATATATTTTTTGTTTTAATGTTATAAGTAGCTTCACATCAGCCGGGCTACTTGCTTGTTGTGCCAGTCACAAGACATGACGTGTCGAAAATTGATACGGACATTGCCTCTCAATATGTATCAATGAGTGGCAGATACACATGCTGTCCGTCTGTCTATCCGTATGTGGCAGTGAAGGGGCGTCCTTGACTCCGTAACACAGTTCGCTATATGCTTGTCGATTATGTCAAGTTTAACTTGCTATCACTACGGCTACTGCGTAGTTATAATACCACGTGAATAAATATTCTTTATTCATGTGGTTATACACTAGCTACTTACGTTCTCATCTGATCATTATATTACTCTAAGAGCCTGTTTCAGAATGTTCGAGTAAGTTCCGGTTATACTACCCAGAACATAAAATAACTGAATGATAAAAATGACAGTTAACATGCAGCGCGTGTCAAGCTTTAACTGATGGATAGACTAAATCTATGGCTGTGAAACGCATCGAGAATCAAAGCTCGTTGGTGAAACGCAAAGATAGTGTTTTATTTATTAAATATGTTCTGGGTAGTATAACCGGAACTTACTCGAACATTCTGAAACAGGACCTTAGTATTAGTATTGTTTGTATAGCACAAGTCTAGCTTTGTTCTATGCCCTTTTACTAAACGTAGCATTTGTATGTTCATAGTATTTATGGATAATAAAAAAACGCGTTCCTGAAATGGTTTCATAATATTACAGGCAATATTATCCGCCCACGACTTCTTCTAGAATAACTGAACACATCATTAGGTGCTTGGCGACAGATTTTCTAATTGAGAGTGGTATCTATTGAGGTTGGCATTCGCGAAATGTCCTAACAAAAAAAATTACCAAAAAATTTAACCGACTTGTTGAAGCCGGGACCATGATGGTTCAAAGTACCTATTATCACAATATTGTGTGCATGATACTGACTTCGACAAGTTATTTCACACATTTGAGCGTTGAAGTCGGTTCATTAGTAATTATGATTCGTAAAAAAAATATTTCACCATTTTTAGTGACTCTTGCTACTTATTGGATCGATTGTCATTCACTGTCAATGACTATATCATCAAGACAGGAAAATACTTTCAGTTATTGGAGTGTAACTCAAAAATGGCTTGACCGATTTTGATGAAATTTAAATGGGACCACATGGCAAGCATCAGCTTTCAAATAATAATAAAACATCAACATCAGTTCACCCAGTCAAATGTTATGAGGTAAAAAAATTGAGTACCTCCTTCTTTTTTTAAAGTCGGTAACAATGCAAAAAGAAGATACGTATTAAATTAGATATAAATATAATTATACCCACATTTAAATGAAGCATATAGCCAGTATGCTGGGCACGCTGTCAATAATTTACTACCAGCTTAGTGGTCTGAAGTATTTGGCTTATAAACATGGCCAATAGGTTGCTTAATTGCTTTCGTAATATTGTAAATAGCTTGTAGTGTTTCACAGAGACGGCAAACCGCGAATTTAAAACATTACCAACCTCAGAATTGCGTGTATTATGTTTACAAGTATTCTTAATATAAACGTATTTTCTGGTGTTTTCCTCAGAATTTATGTTTTCGTTTCTGCGTAAAAAATAACAAACAGGCAGATACACCGCATTAACCTTAATTGTTATGTATTAGCGATTGACTTTTTGCCTTTTAGTTATTCATTTTTTTACATCTGAAGATATTATCCAGATCCAGATAACACAAAAATATCAAAAAATGGAAACGACTTTAACACTCAAATATGTAAAATAACTTGTTGAAGTCGATACCATGACGATTCTAAAGTACACAATAACATAATATTGTGTGCATGGTACCGACTTCGACAAATTATTTCACACACTTCCATTTCTTGGTAAAATAATACTGTTTTACTACTTATGGGATCGATTGACATTCACTGTCAATGACTATAGCATCCAGATAGGAAAATACTCAGTTATTGAAGTGTAACTCAAAAACGGCTTGACTGATTTCGATGAAATTTAAATGGGACCACACGGCAAGCATCTGCTTTCAAATTAAATAAGAATCATCAAAATCACCTAAAAAACAGACGAATTTAGTACCTCCTTTTTTTAAAGTCGGTAAAAACGATTTAGGAAACTATTTTTGATATTAGTATATTTTTTTTATTAAGATGTTATTCAAAACACTAGATGAAGCCTGAAGGTTGTAGATAATTAGCACTTAGATGAAGCAGAACGTGTAGAAATTAATGACCGGCATAAATTCAACAAGTTCACGTTCTGCCCGCGTAAGTTCCGGGTGTGAACCACTGTGCAGTGTTATGGTCACGATTTTTTGCTTGTTTCGTAAACTCACGGCCGTTGTCTTGCTTTGTAAACACGTCTTTTTTCAACGATTGCCATGTTGGTTTAGGAGCACCTTTACCTAGTCCTTTTGGTAATGACAAAGCAATGTCAAAATGTGAATAAATAGGTAATTAGTAGGTAATTATAGTCAAATAATCGTTTGTTGAGGTCCCGAGATAGAGGTACGATGGATTTTGTCCAATTACTCCAATTAGCGATGCTTTCCAAGTTTATGAGTTAGATCTAATGTATTTTTTTATGCCTGATAAGTTAGCCTTTGACCACTATCTCACCTGATTGTAAGTAATGATGTGGTCGAAGATGTTGTTCAGATTAACCTAAATTACTGGCTCTCAAGCACAGCTGCCGGACTGTGTACTGACACAGTGTATACTGTTAGATGCTTGGCGACCGATTTTTCACTTGAGGGTGGTTACTAGCCAGATGGGCATTCGCAAAATGCCCTACCACCATGCTACAAGGACTGCTGTCCTAAGACATCGACCGAAGGCTTAACGAGCCCTCCGAAGCACAGAAGCGCTAATTTTACTTATCAAAGACATAATTATATAATTTATAAGAATTTATTTAATTATGAATTATTTCTAGATCTACAAATATACCTAAACCAATTTTAATATTGTATGTTTGCAATAAAGCCTGCTATGCGGATTACATTACAAAATCACAAATATACGATAGGAAAAATCTCGCACATGACTTAAATTTATGCGTCATCATTTACAAGTATTAAACCAAGTGCAAAATTGATCTTGTTTGTAGTACAACGTAAGTGGTACTATAGATGTCGCTCCATCCCAATACGATGGTTAAAGAACGATAGGAAAGATTTGAGTTATGACGTCATGTCATGTTAGCTCAATTGGTTAGAGCATACCCCGGCTCAACGTGGATGGACGCGGGTTCGTATCCCGCACATGACTTAGTTTTTTCCTATCATATATTTGTGATTTTGTAATACCTAAACCAAATTATCATTGTAAAATTATCTAAAAAATGCCAAATACCCGAAACTTTTAATGATAGCCGAGTGGTTATATTTATGGTCGGCCGTAATGTGGTCCATGGTTCGATCGCCACGGCCGGCTTTTGCTTCACAGCATGGTGGTTTTTATGCGAATTCTTGCCAGACTAGCTACCACCCTCTAGTAGAAAATCTGTCGTCAAGCACAGAACAGTGTGTTCCGGCAGCAGTCCTTGAGAACCAGTAAAATTACAGGCTCGTCCTCGGTGACTTACCAACTGTATGTCTTAGGGTAACTGGCATATGTTCTAGGTAGAGGATACATCTCAACATATGGTGGATCTCGTGCTTTTTACGTCACAATCCTGTAAACCGACGTCCCAACACAGATTACGTTGATGCAAGAGGACATTAGGAGAGCAGAACCCACATAAATTAGAAAGACACAAACACAAAGAAGACGTTATTACGCTTAGCAGGAAAATTAAGCGGAATTGTCACTAGATATATTTTTATATTTTTTAAGTGTTTTATTAAAATATTAATTTGATGTTTTCTTAAAATATTTAAAAGTATTTGTTATTAAGACGTTATTTCAGACCGAAGAAGACTACCTATTTCCAGGCGGATTTATCCAGCACCAGCTTCAATAGCATAATTGAAAATGCACCATGATGGTATTCTGGGGTTGTAGGTTCAACTCCCGCTGGAAGTTATCTTTTTCCATTCTAAATAAATAATGTTTTCACTTAGCATGCGTCAATGCTTTAATAAAATTATATAGGGATCTTGCCCGTGGGGTTAGAATGTCACCTCCCTATTTCTACCTGTAGGTGTCGTAAGAGGCGACTAAAGTAAAATACCAGAAGGTAGGTAGCAAGAAAGTAGGAAGCAGCGCTATCTGAGGAACTGATATCTCACACTGTGATCCCCAAGACGCCTGCCATGCGTGGGGATAATGGCAAATCCCCCCATAATAGGGGAGGCTATGTTCAGCAATGGACGATCCGGCTGATACAGTACAGTACAATACATAAGTATGGCTAGCGCGGGATTCGAATCCCACACATGACTATATTTTTTCCTCTCTATTTTTGTAATGTAATCAGCGGCGCATGCGTTATAGCATTTCTTTTTTTCAAATATGGCATCTGTTTAAGTTATTGTGAAATTTGGTACATAGTCTGATTGATGTATAGTCTATATGAATAGACAATAATATAATCTAAATGAAGTTATAAATCTAAATAAATAATAATGTTTATTTGATTGGTGGTGTGTACCCTTAGTCGCCTCTTACGACACCCACGGGTAGAGATGGGAAGGTAACATTCTATCCCGGCACCCCACGGGCACCCGACACCCCACGGGAAATTATATTACGTAAGTATTTTTTTTTTATTGATTTTCTAATGTCCTCGTCGAATGGACGGCGCATTGTTCATAGTTTATTGATTGAATAAAAAAGTTAATTTGCCGCATTTGCAAGACGTGATCATTGGAAGATCTTTTCAATTAAAAACAAAAACAATTGCTAGTTGCAGCACGAATTTCATGATTTCACGCTCATCGGTGAATTAAAACGCAGTTGCAAATATTTAGAGTTCAGTACCTAACGGGCAAAACGGACTCTGCGTTGTACGTCTGTAAGTCTTGGCCTTGTAAATGAAATGGACACTTACAACTTACTATTCCAAAAATTTTTGAAGCGCTCGTAACGAAGTTTGCTTAGCTGTTCTTAACCGTTCAGCAAAGTTAAGCAACGTCCGCCGCGGTCATGACTTCAAATTGACCGCTATGAGAAGCATGTAGGTAACTGTGTCAGAGACTGTTTCTATAGACTGAAGGTGCTATATAGTATGCGACCATTTTTGGAGGAAGGGCTGCGTGTAAGGTTAGTTGAAACATTAGTTTTGTCTAAATTAAACTACATGGACGCGGTCTTTGGTCCAAGACTGAAAGCCAGGACAAAGAAGCAAATACAAAGGGTGCAAAATGCCTGCGCTCGTTTTTGCTTCAATATCCCGTTGAGATCACATGTTACTCCGTTTCTAAATAAGCACGGTCTCTTAAAAATGATGCACCGCCGTAAATTTCATTTGGCGTGTCTTTTATTCGGTGTTATTCTTATTCTTATTCTATTTGGGGGCGATATGTCCTGCACTGACGTCCCGCTTGGGGTGTATTGTGCATTTCCCCCGCCAGCTTCTACCCAAGCCATCCCAACTCCTTAACGTAGCGGAGAAGGACCTTGGGTCGCTGGCATAGCTGCTCCAGTGACTTGTGTGATGGTGGTGAGGATGTCGTCGATGAGAATGACTCTTGTAGACTCATATTCGGTGTTATTAAATACAAAGAACCGTCTTATTTATACGACAAATTGTCATGGAGGAGGAGTAACAGGCCTAGTGTGTCGCGCACTTGCTCGACCCAGCTCGAAACTGAGCGGCATAGTTCTGCTGCTTTTAGAGGTAGCTTTCGCTATGCTGCGTCAAGGTGTTGGAACAATATCCCGCCGCCTATCAGGAACCTGCAAAGTTTGCACACGTTTAGGAATAAACTAAGGACATTCATTTACGAACATCAAAAAAATGAAGAGCCCTTAATAAATGACACAAGTGCTATTTAACGAAATACTCGTAACACCTACATTTAAAAAAGAAAAATCTTTACATTTTTGTTAATTTTTCTTACTTTGTTACATCTGTCATTGGCCCAGTACATAGCATTATTGATTATATATCGAAAATGTTATCACTGTAACAAATTTTTTTACTTCTAACATTTTGCTGTATGAAATTGTGAATTTTATAGCTAAGACACTTACATTGTTCCAACGGAAGATCAGCGCTAGTTGTTTACAACTAGCATTATGCTGAGTTGGAACCGATTTGTGGCAGGAAATTAGACCATTTACGCAAATATATTTAGATATTGTACAGATAATACGTCAGGTAAAATATTGTATGTGTTATGCTTTCTGCTACAAATAAACTTTATTCTATTCTATTTCAATTCAAATTTATTTATTTGCTGGAATGTACAGGTAGTTTAGATACATCGATCTTAAAATTATTAATTATGTCCACTATATTCTACCCTTAATGGGTGTGCAAATTTCGGTTACATGTCAGTGAAAAATTGGTACCTACATATGAATTATGTAATACTTGGATGGGTAACCGCGACATTACTTCTGAGCGCTTCCGCCGTCGGTCACGGTTGTCGTCGTAGGATTGCAGTCGTTATAGCATGGTGGAAGGGCATTTTGCGAATGCCCGCCTGACCTAGCTACCTCCCACAAGTAGAAAAATCTGTCGCAAAGCACCTAACGGTGTGTTCCGGCAGCTATCCTTGAGAGCCTAGAGAGCCATGTAATTCTAGGTTAGCCTGAACAACATATTCGACCACATCATCACTTACAATCAGGTGAGATAGAGGTCAAAGGCTTAACTTACAAGGATACATATTTAATTCGTTCTTTAAGTAGGATCAAAGCAATATTGGTCAACGCGATTATGGGTGGGTGATAGTTCGTGGCTGTTTATTTTAAGCATGAAACAAAACGCTCCTTTTTATGATGGTTTCGTAAAAGGTGGGAGTTGGCCCCCTGAACCTGAAATATTGATATTTTAAGAAACGACCACTCAATAGTTAGGATAAAGGTCGGAAAATGATGATATTGGTAATGTCTTTCGGAACTAAGTGGGGCTACCGAGCGTGACTAGACATTGCATAATTACTTCACCAACAGAATTCTCGCCAGCAAATCTGTTAAACCTCGCCGACAAAAAGTCATTATCAAAACCGGTTATGTTTTTTTTTTTATTATTATATAAATCTACACTCCACAGACTCCAGGGTCCGTGCCTTTTTTTTAATTATGACCATATTTTATTTACAAACTAGATACTTACAATATATAGGAAACATCGGTTATGATATTCATACAACATAGTAAGCAAACTACAACCTTTAAAATATCTACCGTAGTACGTTTTTTTTATAGATGTGCACTTACTAATAGGTATGTTATTTTTATAGCTATCCAGGTGGGCCTTTGACGACTCACCTGATTTTAAGTGATGTTGTACAAGATAACCTAGTGTTACTAGCACTCAAGGACAGCTAACACACACCGTTAGGTGCTTGGTGACAGATTTTCTACTTGAGGGTGGTTAGCCACACGGCCATTCGAAAAATGCTACCATGATGCTATGACGTCTGCCATCCTAAGACAACCGGGTGTGCCCTTCGAAGTACTCAGTTTTAAACAGATAGACGGATAAAGAAAGGAACAGAATGAAAGCTACGAAAACTTTTCCCGCTCTGAGCTGGTTCAAACCAGTTCCGCACTCAAACGGCGCTGCTGTGGCCGCTGCAACCCCCCGCGCGTCCTGTCAGTGATTAGTTAAGCACTCATAGCTGTACCTGTAGTAGTGTACTTGCTTTCTGTACCGTTGCGTTGTCTAGTCTGAAGGAACAGAATGAAAGCTACGTAAACATTGCCCGCTCTGAGCTGGTTTAAACCGATTCCGCATTCAAGCGGGCGCTGCTGTGGCCGCTGCAACCCCCCGCGCGTCCTGTCAGTGATTAGTTAAGCACACATAGCTGTACCTGTAGTAGTGTACTTGCTTTCTGTACCGTTGCGTTGTCTAGTTTGAAGGAACAGAATGAAAGCTACGCAAACTTTGCCCACTCTGAGCTGGTTCAAACCGATTCCGCATGCAAGCGGGCGCTGCTGTGGCCGCTGCTACCCCACGCGCGTCTTGTAAGTGATTAGTTAAGCACACATAGCTGTGTCTGTATTAGTGTACTTGCATTCTGTACCGTTCTCTAGTTTGAAGGAACAGAATGAAAGCTACGCAAACTTTGCCCGCTCTGAGCTGGTTCAAACCGGTTCCGTACCCGAGCGGGCGCCGATGCAACCCTCGCGCGCCTTGTCTTTGACTAGTTACGCACACATAGCTGTGCGTGTAGTAGTGTACTTTCATTGTGTTCCGTTAATTATTTAAGTGTTTGTTAATGCCTCTAGCGGTCACCCATCCCAGTAATGACAGTAATGGTCGTTGCTTAAGTACTAGGGAAGCTCCGCTACGAGCGCAAAAAGAGGTTGAAGGTTTCCCTCGGCCGCTGTTTCACCTCTCAATAAGTGATAAGGTGTAAATTATGATGTGTAAGACATAATTTGATTATCTTTAGGAGTATCTTTGCGGAAATCCATAATGTTATGTAATAATAATATTTTAAATATGCTAATTTAATGATAATTCCGACTAAACTACCTGCTAGGTACACCGACGTGACGTCATCAATGCAATGGCACCCAACCGGAAAGTTCTTCGACGCGTGTCGCTTCTCATGTATGTAGCATCTTTATGAGGTCCTTCGAATGCACGATGGAGATTTCATGTTTTTTTAATAGCTTATAGACTAGACTTTGACCACTAACTCACCTGATGGTAAGTGATGATGTGGTCGAAGATGTGGTTCAGGCTAACCAAGAATTAAGTACTGGCTCTCGAGGACAATTGCCGGAACAAATCAATTGGTGCTTGGCGACAGATTTTCTACTTGAGGGTGGTAGCTAGCCAGGCGCGCATTCGCAAAATGACCTAACGCCATGCTATAAAGACTGCCATCCTAAGACAACAACCGGGACATTTTATATTATTATTTTTTTCGGTAGCTTTTATTAACAATATACTACAAACTATAAACAACACTACAGCTACCTACTACAATAAAAGCATGTACACAACCTATAAGTAATTGCAGACTCACAGGCAGTCTAAATGCTCCAGCCCACTACCAGTCAGCAGCGTGCCCAGCATGCTGACAGCATTGCCCCATTGAATTGCAATGCTTATTCGTTGAGCCAAATAGGAGCCAGCATATAGGATCACGCGTCGCATTGTTTTATATTCAATTAATCAGGGATAGGTATTTTATAAGATCCACACCATTTTTTTGTCAAATTATAACATTGTTCATATAAGACTTTCAAGTTTAATTAAGGATATATTACTTACAATATCATTGTTTAATTTCCTTGCAATTAAAGTGAAAAGCCAAATGTATAACTCGAGCAAAAACCCATTTTAACCACTACTTAAATATTCTTGCCTTTGGCTCGGGCGGTTAACGTACCGGCTAAAATGACTTGTTTTTTGCACTGATGTACAATCTTAATATATATAATATATATGTTCCCTTAGTCGCCTTTTGCGGCCATACGAGTGTACCAGTAACGATTCACATTGTTATATTCTCAGACACGACTATTGTAAGCAATCCGGGTTATTGCAACAAAAAACTAGAACATTGTTTTTACTTCATTAGAGATAATGTACAGGCGTCTACACAAGTGCAAGATAGTTTTGACAATAGATAAACATTATTATGCCGATTGTTTGTATCGATGATCTTCACTGTCGTACTTGATGTTAGGATTCTTAATAGAATTCTCTAGCAAGGATGACTTACGTATACAATAACCGCTCAGTTGAAGGATGACGCCCATTACCGCAACAAACAAATATCTATAATCGACCGAATTAATTAAAAATAAAACTTCGGTAATTTCCACTTATCTCACTATATTTCATCTACCAATACGTCTGCACTGTACGAGAGATTAGTCTAGACTGCTATCAGCTATGTTCTCAAGTAGAACTACTACCCTCACAACTCCCGCCGAAAAGTGATGTAAGTTAGCTTTTTTTTAGAAAAATCGGAAATGTAAAGGGACTTGAGTTAATTGACTACCAAGTAAACATCAGTAATGCGCCGCGTAAGTCAAATAAATTGTGGTAATTAATCGCTAACGGAAATAATTGTAGACTTGGGAGCATATTGACGAATAATTAATTAATCATAAACTAATACATAAGCCTGCACCGAGGCAGCGATTCGTAATTGTGTTTCGTTTGATCCCTTGCTGTATCTTTATTCCTTGATTTTGAGTTATGCAATTAATATATAGTATATTTAAGGATTCATTCTAAGATTTATTATTCTATAGATTTATAATTCTTTAGAAAAACGATTACTTAAAGATTCATCTATAGAAAAAAAATCTAAAATTATATCTAAACAATTAAATAAACCCTTAGTAAATAGCGTAAATACTACACGGAAAGTTATCAGTATATGAATTATAAACAAAACAACGTGTTTTATATAACGTATACGCATACAATTTTTCAAATAGGTATTTGTTTTTATTATAAGTAGGAAATACCTTGATTCACGCACGTTCCGCCTATTTTAGCCAGAGCCGCGATGCTTCCTCCCTGTCCGCGTCGGACGGGGACGGATGCTGGCAGCTTGCGTTACTCACGCACACATACGCGGCGCGATTAAAAAGCTCGGTGCGCTATTAATGATATAGCTATTGACTACATTATCACAATAGCTAACATGTCTTATACTCGTATCTCGAGTGAGTAGCACGGCGCAATAGACGTTATGACGACGACACGTCTTATGTTGAGACAGGCAGGGGCAGATGCCTTATACAATTATATTTCATGAAAAAAACCTACACCCCACGGGCCATAACATCATAATACATACTTGAACTTCTTTGCAAGGGTCAATGCTGCCAGCATGTTAGGCATGTCCACTACCAGTTTAAAGCATGCTAGACACTGCCAACTCCTATTGGGCTGGATTTTTTGAACTGCCAATTGGCCTGCAACACCTGGTAGGTTATTCAACTGCTTTTGCTGTGGTATTTCGTACCAGCTGGATCGTCTAGGTCTCCCTGAAGGGTTAGCCATTACTCCCACGGTCGCCTTTTACGACTCTCACGAGAAGAGATGATGCATATTCAACATACAAGGAAACACCGTAAAATGATTATTTAAGGCTCATCTCAAGGTTGAAATGATGCAGTTTTTGTCAGTTGTTCTATGCATAAAACGCCAAAACTAGGTACTTCTTAAGATCGATTGCAAATATGCCTAAGTAACTTTTTGTAATCAAATCTGTACTTTATAATTTTTTGAAGGCAAAATACTCGTATGCTTAAAATTTGTTTGCAAATGACCAATTAAAAATTCAATTATGCTTGTTCATAAAACCCTAAGCAAATATTTATTCGCAAATTACGCATAAATCCATTCACTTCGTCATATTTGCTTATCAATTGCTTACCATAATAATTACAACACCTACTTAACTTGATGCAATGAAAAATGTACTGCAAATACATGGATCCTTGAGCTTCACAGCGTGATGGTGGTATTATATAGCTAGCTTCTATCCATCATACAAATCCATTTCGGGGACCGTTAAAGTTATGAAAATTGAAGTGTTTGTAACGTATTTTGCTGAGTCGTTCTTGACTGATCAATTAGGTTAAGCAAGGTCCGCTGCAGTCATGATTCGGATGGGTGACCTCTAACTACTGAGTGCTTCAGTGCTACAGATGGCACGTTATACCCTCAGTCCCGGTTGTTTTCGGAGTGGCAGTCGTTATAGCACGGTGATGAAGCATTTTGCTAATATAATAAGCATAAAATCTATCCCTAAGCACCTAATGGTTTATCTGCAGCTGCCCTTGAAAGTTTTTAATTTTAGGTTAGCCAGAACAACATCTTCAACCATATTTCTTTCGAGACTTTCCATCAGGTGAGATACCACCGCCGGCTTGAGCTTCACCGCATGGTGGATGGCATTTTGCGATTGCCCGCCTGAATAGCTACCACCCTCAAGTAGAAAGTCTGTCGCCAAGCACCGAAAGGTGTGTTCCGGCAGTAGTCCTTGAGAGCCAGTGAAATTACAGGCACAATGAGACTTAACAACTATGTCGCAATGTGACGGGCGCAGTGCAATTCGTGACTTGTGATGAAGTGCAACTGTTATAGGCAGAGGTTATCCCACTTAACATCAGGTGGGCCTCGAGCTTGTTCCATCACATATTCATGAAAAAAAAAATAGTGGTCAAAGGCTAGTCTATGAGCTATAAATAAAAACATATATGTGCAATGTAATAGAGTCCCGTTGTCTCGCATGGAACCTATAGAGATGCAGTATAAAATAATATAAAATACTAGCAGACCCGGCAAACGTTGTTTTGCCATATAAATAATTTAAAAATAAGGGTTGATCGTAGAAGGGTGAAAATTGAGGATTGTATGTTTTTTGTATGTTGTATCATAAAAAAATAGAAATTAAAAATTTTGTCTAAAAAATTAAAAATAAAATTTAGGGGTGGACTACCCCTAACATTTAAGGGGATGAAAAATAGATGTTGGCCGATTCTCATAGATACCGGATAAGCACAAAATTTCATCTAAATCGGTCAAGCCGTTTCGGAGGAGTATGGCAACGAAAACTGTGACACGAGAATTTTATATATTAGATAAATAACATATTAGTTTCATCATCCCCGAACATTGCTTACTTAAGCAGTATTATCTGTGTAACATTGATGTGCCCGATTGTACGGTACGTGTTTATTTACCCACGATTCGTTCAGTATTGCATTGCGAATATTGCCTCATAAGCAGCCTTGCGAGATAAAATGTACCGGATAACATGTTTTGCTTACATTGTGGGTGGACACGGACATTCTTACGATTAAATATATACGATATATTATGAACGGACTTCACTTCGTCTGAGATAAAATCAGGATCTCCTTTTAACGCGATAAGTCGATGGTAAAATTTATAAATGGTCGGCCATCTTTGATTTTGTAACAATCTTGCGTATGTATCGTTACAAAATATATTTTTACTTGTTATTTAACTGAATATAATAATATAATATAGCAACTCAAGCGGCGCAAGTATGCTAACCTCGGTATGGGTTACATATTTGAGCCGTTTGGTGTAGAGACGTTGGGTCCGTGGGGTCCGGGAGCTCATCGTATTTTCCAAAACTTATCAGAGCGTTTGGTTGATGCGACGCGTGATCATAATGCTGGCACCTATTTGGCTCAAAGAATAAGCATTGCAATTCAACGGGGCAATGCTGCCAGCATGCTGGGCACGCTGCCAACTGGTAGCGGTCTAGAGCATTTGGACTGCCTATGAGTCTACAATTACTTATAGGGATCTAAATGCTTTTATTGTAGTAGCTGTAGTGTTGTATATAGTTCGTAGTAGGCATACCGCCGGTAAAAAAAATGAATATTGAATCGCATTTTTTTACAACTAGCCTTTTTCCACTATCAAACCTCATGGTAAGCGGTTAGGTATGTAGTCTAAGGTGCTGCCAGAACACACCATTAGGAGCTTGCCCACAGATTGTATACGTGAAGGTGGTTGCTTAACCGTGCATTTACAAAATGCCCTACTACCATGCCATCACGACTGCCATTCTTAGAGAAGCTGGGTCCAAAGGACGATTTTATTAGCCCCCCGGAGCACGGAAGCGCTCTAGTAATGCCACTAGCGGTCACCCATCCAAGTCATGACCGCAACGGCTGTTGCTTAACATAGTTGATCAGTCAAGAACGACTGCCAGCGAGGATAACTACGACAGCTTCAAAACATTCTCTAACCCTAATAATTATTATTTGTCTCTTAAAAAGTAAAATTATAATAGGAAAATCAGCTCGTTCCTTGCGAGTGTTTAATCAAACTACTTGGGTTTAGCTTCCTGATATTCAATGAAACAGAGCTCTGTAACCTGTATAGAAGCTCTGTAATAGAAGTGTAAATTAATGAAAATAATAGTGATATAAACGCAATCGACAATGATTTAAGATGTCCAAGTTTAATTGAAATAATGTTGAAAATATCGTCTATATTGTTTAGAAGTAGGTAGCGAATTTAACGTCTTCCTAGTATAATTTCAGTATAGACGTCAGGAATAAATAAATAGTAGAGATAGTAGGAACTAGGAATAATATTCCAAATGTTCCCATTAATTGGGGACGTTGGGAATATTATCTGTGTCTAAGCACCCTACCATTTGTCCAGTAATTAAAATTAACTTTTGAGGAGGTAACGAGGATGGTAATATTTACCTTCACCACATCATCACTCATCAACAGGTGAAATAACGTTCAAAGGCTAAGATCTAACGAAAAAATAAGAAATCTGCCAATGTAAATAATACTGTCCTGTTTAGTTATTTGTTATATTTCTAATCTGACCACTTTAGATGAAACTATTAATGCTATAGATGAAACTGCGAATACTTTAGATGAAACTATTAATGCTTTAGATTGACTGAGAATACTTTAGATTGAACAATTAATGCTTTAGATGAGACTAAATTCTAAAGATTAAACTTATATACCTACTTTGAATGAAATCGTAAATACCTTAGATGATACTGTAAATAATTTAAATGAGATTTTAAATACTTGGAATGAGGGTGACTTATAATACTTGATAGTAATTAAACAACTTTAAACGGTTTAAATCGCGTGTATTTAACCGCTTAAAGTTGTTTATTTACTATGTGTTATAATCGCGAAAACCTAAGACAACATTATAATACTTTAGATTAAACTGTAAACGCTGTAGATAAGACGAAATACCTACTTAAGCCCAAACTGTGTATATACTTAATTTGGATGAAAGTGTCAATAACGTAGATGAGATTGTGTGAGACTGGTAAATATTTCTAAATATAATTATAAACATTCCGGCGTGCTTAGTTAAAATCACATATACAAAAAAGTACCTTTATATTTTTTTACCTCTAGTGGGAGTCGAACCCACGTTCCCCGATTTTACGCACCTGATGCCTTAACCACTGGGCTATCGAGGATGGATGAGCCGATTTTTTTTTCTCTAATTGTATGACTTTAAACAATCATTAGGCCCTCAGACAATAAATTGAGAAAGTCTTCATTAGCACCTCCATAAAGTAGGACAAGTCTTAGTTCTAGGTGGTTCTACAAGACGTCAAGTATATCAATTATTTAAAAAAGCGTTGTATCGTACAAAGTTTAAAATACTTTAAGTATCAAGGTAAATATTTCAGTATTCGCCGTTTGCCTAAATATAGGCTACATTACAACAAGATCAATTTCAAAGCGTTCGTGTCCTTTCTCTACGTTGCCCAATGCTGGTGACTGTCGAAGGCGCTCTACCACAATCGTAATTCACAAACAACTGCATTTCACGCTACAAATAATAAAGGGCAATAGAATTTACCCCGCCGGGTTAGAATTGCACCTCCCCGTGTTATCTCGTGGGTGTCGTACGAAGCGACTAAGGGAAAAATATTGGAAGGTGGGCAGCAGCGCTTTCTAAAGAACTGGCATCTTACACTGCGATCCCCAAGCCGCCTGCCAAGCGTGGGAAAAATGGCAAATACCCCCTTAATAAGGGAGGCTGTGTTCAGCAGTGGACGATCCGGCTGATACAGTACAGTAATATAATTTAAAAAAGTATCGCTCGTAGGTACTTACAATTTATTTTACTGATGATAAGTTGACATTCTAACCCGGCACCCCACGGGACGCTTCCGTGGGGTGCCGGGTTAGAATGTGAACCGCCCATTTCTACCCGTGGGTGTCGTAACGGGCGACTAAAGGAGAAATACCAGAAGGTGGGCAACAGCGCCTTCTCAGGAACTAATATCTTAAACTGCGATCCCAAGCCGCCTGCCAAGCGTAAGGATTATGACAAATACCCCCTTAATAGGAGAGACTGTGTTCAGCAGTGGACAATCTGGCTAATACAGTAAGCAAGCATTTGACCACAGTCTCATGTGATAAAGCGACGACATGGTCTACGCTAGAACATCCTTAGAAGTTACCCAATCTGTACTTGAATACTCTCAGATACTATTTACTAGAAAATACAGACAATACTACGATGCTCCTCTGCCTATGTGCACAAGTAAGACGAACTGTACTGCGCTCATCACCCTGAGACGCACTGTTGTTAAGTCTCATGTGCCTGTTATTTCATAATTATTAACTGGATCTCAAGGACTGCTGCCGGAACACACTGTTGGGTGCTTGGTGACAGATTTTCTACTTGAGGGTAGTAGCTAGCTAGACGGGTAATAAGTACCTATGCTTTTTCATAGTTCGAATGTACACGTTTGTCACAAACTAGCTAATTATTTATATATGTATATAATTAATAACTAATTATTTGATGCCTTAATGAGGTTACTTATAGAACTTCAAAGGCATGGTAAACTCGGCAATACGTAAATTAATGAATTGATATATATATATATATATAGACGTTGGGTCCGTGGGGACCGGGAGCTCATCGTATTTTCCAAAATTTATCAGAGCGCTTGGTCGATGCGACGCGTGATCAAAATGCTGGCACCTATTTGGCTCAAAGAATAAGCATTGCAATTCAACGGGGCAATGCTGCCAGCATGCTGGGCACGCTGCCAACTGATAGTGGGCTAGAGCATTTGGACTCCCTATGAGTCCAAATGCTTTTACTGTAGTAGCTGTAGTATTGTAGTAGCTGTAGTGTTGTATATAGTTTGTAGTATTTGTTTAATAATTTCAACCAATATAATTATACTTTATTTATTCAACCAATATATATTATATATATGTATATTGGTGACTGAGCGTGAGCAAAATCGCATTTTGCTCACTGATTTCAGGCAGCAAAACCTCCATGTTTGAGCCACTGAAGTGAAAAGTTCCATTTTTGTTTGAAAGTTCCCGTGAGTATGAGACATATTAATGTTTTCAATAACCGGCTGTACTCCCAAGCATTTTTTTGTGGCCAAGTGGAAAAGTTCCATGAAAAAGAGACTAGCTGGATGTTCATCTAACTCGCAGGGCAATGTTTACTTTACCTGTGATAAAATGCAGAACCCTTAAAGTACATTTTTGAACGACATCAAAAAAAAATACCGTTGAATTGAGTACCTCCTCCTTTTTTTTAAGTCGGTCAAAAATAAGGAGGTTCTCAATGCGAATGTATTTTTTTTATGTTTGTTACCTCAGAACTTTTCACTGGGTGAACTGATTTTTTTGATTTGAAAGCTGATGCTTCCCATGTGTCCAATTTAAATTTCATTAAAATTGGTCCAGCTATTTTTGAGTTACAGTACAATAACTGAAAAGTGTTTGCGCATGGTACTGACTTCAGCAAGTTATTTCACACTTTTTAGTGTTGAAGTCGGCTCCATTTTTAGTAAATATATTTTTTTTTACTTGTTTAGTGGCCCTTGCTAGTAACATGTTCGATTTTTCATACAGTGAATGCTCACTGTCATTGAAAACACTTTTCAGTTATTGGACTGTAACTCAAAAATGGCTGGACCAATTTTGATGAAATTTAAATTGGACCTCACGGGAAGTATCAGCTTTTAAATAAGAAAGAATCATCAAAATCGGTTCACCCAGTGAAAAGTTTTGAGGTAACAAACATACAAAAAAGTTCATTCGCATTGAGTACCTCCTTCTATAAGTAAATAACTATTTTAGAACTTGGAAATAGTCCACTGACTTTTCTAGTCTCTGTGTCCAATCAGCTGATCACTATATTCCGAGTTGTAGACAACCCCTTTTGCGTTGCCACCAATGTATTTATTGACTATAGAGTTTAACCACACAAAATCTTAACATTGAAAACATAACTTGTTGGATGACATATATGACATATTTATTGTTCGAGGCTCGCCTAAAGGTCTCAAGAACAGGAAATTTGTTATTGGCTCTTTGGAGAATTATGACATTCTCTCTAGGTGCTCAAGGTGACGAGCAAATATATATCACATCGAGATATCTACTACAATGTTTTTATTTTCACTTATAGTGGATAATGCCTGTATGGAGGCGACTAAGGGAAAAGTACGCCTAATGAGCAGCTTGCCACTTCTCACGTGGATGTGAGTAGGGTGTTGTGCGCATTAGAGGCACAACAGGGCTGTATACCATCTTAGTGCCCTGCCAACGTTCAATATGTTGTGTTCCTGTCTTATATGTTGTTACCGTAAACATATTATTCGTTATATGTTCTTGTGTTTCGTCTAGCGTGTTAGAGAAAACATTTTTTATGACCCTGAAACTGTGCGCGGTGAATGGCAATATGCTCGCTCCCTATTACATGGGACCAAAACTCAATTGGCGAGATGTGGGTGTTTACACACCTCTGCCTACCCCTTCGGTGAATACAGGCGTGATTATATGTACCTATGTATACGTAGTGGATATTATATTTTAAGAATTCAGATTCGTCATATACACATAAAATAGCCTAGGGTAAAAATAATGGAATTCAATAAATCATATAGATAGTCAGTTGTTGAATTTGTCTTAGGTACTTTGAACTGTTCAAGATCATTAATATTTATGATGGAGAAATATTAAAATATCCTAATTCCAACTAGTGCTGTTTCATATACAGAAATGGGGGATGAAATTATTTAGTTTTACCCATAAATTAGGGGAGCCCCTAATTCATAATCGTTTCATAATTATTGACACGGTTTATAGAACGTTATTAGTATTGCGCAATGGGTTTTCCTTTGCAGTACTGATGAGACTTGATAAACATATTAATATATTATGGAGCGTAGCTAGTGAGCCGATGAGTGTTATCACAGGCTGCCAACATTCGTTTGTAAGAATTCTCACAGGATAGCAATTAATAGCTTTCTTTTGTTTGAATTTAATTAATTAAAACAAGAGAAAGCATTTTTTTATGTTATTGTGACGGAACAAGCCCGCGGTCCATCTGATGTTAAGTGGACTAACCTCTGCCTAATAACAGATGAAATGCGTCAACGACGAATTGCACTGTGCCCGTAACACTGAGACATACAGTTGTTAGATCTCATGTCACTGAAATTTTACTACTGCCGGAACACACTGTTAGGTGCTTGGCGACAGATTTTCTACTTGAGGGTGGTGTCTAGCCAGGCGGGCATTCGCAAAATGCCGTTCCACCATGCGGTGAAGCTCAAGCACGCGGCGGGATTCGAACCATAGACCTGCTGCACGGCAGTCCATAGCCAATACCATGAGCCATCATTGCTTCAAAATTATTATTGTTAATGTTATCATATAAGGAATTTTTACTAAGTGGAATGGCTAAATTCTAATCTGAAGCTTTTTTGTAGGCAGTATTGTGTAGATAGACTACAATAGTTTGATTAGCAGTTTGCTTAAATATGTAACTCCGCAGTCAAAACTGGTTCCCTGAATAATAAGAATACATTTAGTTCTTCAAGAACTGCACTACTTAGTTCCACCCTCCCTCTTCTATCATCGGACGTCAGATAACGGAGAGGCGCCATCCATACATGGTAGATATTCCCAGGACTCGTACGTACTTTGCTTCCACTTTTCTCGTGCGTACTGCGAAAGAGTGGAACACCTTACCGTAGTCAGTTTTCCCGATGGATACAACTATTTCAAACCGAGATTAAACAAGTTTTTTCTAGGTACGCGTGCACCATCTTAGGCCACATCAATGCTTAACGTCAGGGTGCGAACAAAGACCTATTACGAATAAAAAAAAACACTAACAGAAACAAAGTACATACAGCATTCAGAGGATTATCCTACTGTAGCATTAGAAACGGGATAACCCGTCCACGCTCAGCACCTGTATTCTATAGAACTCGTTAGTGAAACCGTTTGAATATGTCCAGCTCTCAGATCATAGAGACAAGGGAGCATTGCTTTTAGTCATTAATCATACGTGTTTCAATGTCTCCGAGGTTCTCCCACCTGTTCCTCTAACACAAAAACAATAACTATGGCACACTTCATCAAATTTCTCACCCTCACTACGAAACTTTCAGGAACACCAATAAACCAACAAATAGCACACATGCAAAAATGAGGCTGGTGCATTACCCTGTACGGACTGTGAATAAACACCCCCTTACCAATCTCCCTTGTTTCTATGATCTCAGGTCCAGCATAAGCTTATCAAATCATATTGCGATATATCGGGTTGCAAATGGCGCAAGTCCGTAGAAACGGTGGGCTGGTAGCGTGATATCATTAGACGTAATATGATCCAGGGAACGCGGAGACTTACAGAATTCGGTGAAGCAGTAAAGGATGTAAATATCCTCAATGAAAGTTCGCATAACAGAGTTATACATGTAACGTCATCTGAAGCATTCGTAATGGAACTTGTCTAGTTATTTTTAATTAAGGGACAGAATTGTAGAGAAAGATGATATATTGTTATTTTCTAAAATGATATATTTCGTCTCCACTTCTCGCGTTTTTAGGTAGGTACACAATGGCGTCTGATGCCATGATGTTTTTTTGTTTAAAAATAAATCAATTAAATTTATTGTACTTAAAAAATCAACATAAATCATATCATATACATTAAAATCCAGCGGAAGAAGTCGAAAACCTTATCTGAAAATAACAGAGGTGTTTTTGTGTTTTGTATCGAAACAATTATTAGGAGACATGTTTTGAGATCTATTAACCGAGTATTGTGTATATAAATTGCAGCAACATGCGGTATCTGATTTATGAGGTTTTCTATATATTGTTAACAGAATTTCTTATTTTCTGGGCCTTAAGTAAGTTAAGTTATATTTCTAAATATGAATACAAGCACTATTGCGTGCTAATATAAAATTACATTTACAAATTATTCGATCACAACGTTTAAGTCCCGGGTGAGAATCGAACGAGCGTCCTACGATTTCGAGCCAGATTCCTAAACCAGTCTAAATCGGGGAACGCTGTTTCGATTCCCGCCCAGGACCAAAGATTTTGTGGTCCAATAATTTGTGAGGTTAATTTATGTTCGCTGCGATTACTAGTTTGATGGGTGACCGCTAATAGCAGCTTTACTGAGATCTTCAGTGCTTCGAAGGGCATGTTAAGCCATTGGTCCTGGTTGTCTTGGGTTGGAAGTAGATAGAATACGGAGGCTTTACGGTGGTCTGAAAACTACGACACTTTTCATGGAGGTGCGGAATTTTACTAAAGGCTGCCGGGTTTGGTACCAAGTATAAAAAATGTCGCCAAATGATGTTACGTTAGGTAGGTTAGGTTACACCTGTTTACATTACCTGGACGATGGTAAATATTTCTCTTTGAACATATCAAATGATGACCAAATTACAACGAAAGGATTTTTTTTAACTAGGAACAGGTTACAAATCCGCGATATTTTTTTTTTTTTTTTTTTTTCCCTGATATGTTAGCCTTTGACCACTATCTCACCTGATGGTAAGTGATGATGTGGTCGAAGATGTTGTTCAGGCTAACCTAGAAGTATCATCATCATCAGGATCATGCGTCCCTATAGCTATATGGAACTAATGGATAAATTTGAGAATGGATCAGTTTGAAATGGGATGACACGGCAAGCATCAGCTTTCAAATAAAAAAATAAACATCAAAATCGGTTCACCCAGCAAAAAGTTCTGAGGTAACAAATAAAAAAAAAAAGTCCCGACGAATTGAGAACCTCCTCCTTTTTTTGAAGCTGATTAAGCTAAGGTAACGGTGTGTTCCGGCAGCTGTCCTTGAGAGCCAGTAATTCTAGGTTAAGCCTGTTAACACCTTCAACCACATCATCACTTACCATCGGGTGAGATTGTGGTCAAAGGACTACCAATCAGATATGTAAAAAAAAAAACTTCTCGTCAATTTTTCATTTTGTAACAAAGAAAAACTTAAATTGTACAGTCTGAGCTTCGTGTTTTAGGCAGCCTTACTGACGTAGTAGACCCGTTATCTTATGGATAATAAGGGCATTGAGATGGCTTAGAATACAATGCGGCTAATGTGCAGCAACACCGTATGTATTCACGTCGACATAAGTATTAGCATGCTGCTCATTTTCTTTTCCTTTGTCACTTTTACCTAACACCATCCTTGAGGAGGATAATAGAGCAGTCCTTATTCGAACCAAACGTTGCATGTTTGGTTCATTTGCTGTATATTTCACTTTTCAAATCATCTCAACTTAAAATAGAAATCGATGCACGTACAAGAATATGAAAATGTAAATTTGCGGTCAACGTCGTTGTTATTTTTTTGTTATAAAAACTAACGTGGTTTTCACTCATTTTAGTAAATAATACGGGATAACTCACGTAAATAAGTCAGATAGCTCCGACTATACTTTCAACCACATCCGGTGGTCTTTTTCAAGGAGAGCTCGGGACGCCCGGTCTCGCTGAGCACTCAAGTCGTTGTTATTGCAATAACTTATATATTTTGTCTAATTTTTTTTAACAATTTTGTATTGTCTGTACTGTTAGTTGGTCCAAGAATATTACTTTACTAAAACTCTTACATTTGCTGTAGCATTTAAAAAAAAAAAATAATTTCTGTAACATTGTTCAGCAATAATAATCTTAATAATAACAAATATTTTTAAAATATTTTATGAAAACATCAAATTAATATTTTCGTCGGCTTAACAGGAAAATTAGGCGGAATTGTCACTAGATATATTTTTGTATTTTTTAAGTGATTTATTTAAATATTAATTTGATGTTTTCATAAAATATTTTAAAAATATTTTTTATTATTAAATATGGATTTGCGCAAAGTAACGCCTGAATCTATTTATTAATAATAATCTTCTCATCAAATCTGCCAACAAGCATTTAGTGGTATTTACTCACATTACAAAATAACTGTTCATTACTGTTAGATAAGTCATACACATACATACATAATACATATACGCATACAGAGTATACAGTGTCTCCGTGGGAACCATGTAGACCATTGTATGCTTGAGTCTAATTATTTTTATTGTGCCATGCCTTTCAGAGCACCTAATTATTGCATTCTAATGTAAATAAGTTTAGCTTAATTTCAAAGGAAAAAAATAGTTTTAACCTGATAAAATAACGAGAGGAAAAATTTTACTATGTGCGGGATTCGAACCCGCGCCGTCAACATTTATTCGTACCATATACATCGTTACGTCATGTAGGGATCTCATGCTTGACTAGAAATGATATCCCGCTAGAGGGGTAGCGCGGTGTATCCCGCATATGACAATAATGTTTACTCTCGTTGTTTTTTTTTTGTAATGTTTACGTTGTAAATTTACATCAAAATTCTTGTGAAACATATTTTGGTCTGAGAGTATACCTTAAAAGTAGTTAAGCTTTTATTGTATCTTTACGTAATATTCCAAGATGTGTTCCAAATATGCCGAGATATACTATATAGGTACAATGCTTTGGTAAGGTCATATCTTCTACATCTGACAGACATGTGGCAGGGCCACTAAAACAAAACTAGCAGGACTTCACATTAGTTACAGACTGAATAACTTTGTTTGTGGCAAAAACAAACATACATAAAATTAGGTACCTAGTAACCTCCTTAATCATAGTATTTGCCAGCCCAACCAAGCCCTCCTCAACTCATTGTATGTCTTGGAAGCCGCGGGAGTAAAATTGTAAGCCTGGATTGCCGTGGAAAATTGGAAGTCTGGGAATAAGACAAAATAAAATAGGTACCTCTAGTTAATTTTCCAATATGATATTAATTTTCTTTTTCTCAAATTACTTTGTTACTTATAAAAAAAGTGGGAAACCCTAAGAATACAAGCATATTAATTATTTAATAATAACAAATAATTTTAAAATATTTTAAGAAAACATCAAATTAATATTTTAATAAAACACTTAAAAAATATATCTAGTGACAATATCCGCCCAATTTTTCTGCTAAGCCGACGTGACGTCACAAACGCCACGCAGCCAAACCGATCGAGAAATTCTCGATCGTGCGCTCGAAAACACTTAAAAAATATAAAAATATATCTAGTGACAATATATTTTACTATTTTTAAGTGTTAATTTGATGTTTTCTTAAAATATTTTAAAAAAATTGGTTAATATTAAATATGGATTTCCGCAAAGTAACGCCTGAATCTATTCATTATATTAATTATTTGTCATAAAAAAATTGCTTTTGAAATGTCTTATCATAACACAGACCTAGGAAATATAGAAAGTTTTGCAAACTCAGTACGTTACTATTCTGTCACGACTTCAACCTCTGAGTGTCTCAAAACGGAGTGCGTTTAGACTATTGCACCAGTTAGTAGGGTTTCTAATTATCATTTCTAATTTTAATATCACAACAGACTTCCTATATTTAAGTTGCAATCAGTAACTTTCACAACACTTTCATGCAAACCAAAAGGCATTTATAGCCCTATGGGTCTAGTTAGCCGGGCAATAATATTGAACTGGACCATATTATCAGCCGCTGGCATAGTAATAAATAATATACAAGCACTATTAGCTATATATACTTAACCGCAGGTCAATAAAGTGTTTTAAATGTTGAACCTTAAAATTAGTTTCAAAACTGTTACCAGAGAGATTTATACACCAGAAACATCTAATATGAAAAAAAAGAGCTGGCTTCCGTATGCCGATTCACCAAGGAGGTTGCATTCTATCTAAAAAGGCCGAAAAAATTCGAGAATTCAACTTCGTCGCCAAAAGCGCAACACAAGTAAAGTTGAAAGTCGAAAATGAATACATATATCAATAAAGTTTTAAACCTCTAGTACTTTCTTATTTTGAATGATATATGTCGAGATGGCGAAAATTATTAAAAGTAGCAATAAAACACCTAAGGCATTATCACAGAGGAATAGCACATTGGAAGTACATACCTACACCCTGAAAAGTAAACGTACTTATTTGAAAGCCTTAATTTTCTGATATTGGGATTGGTGGTCCTTTCAAAGGGCCACAGGTGCACTGAATCAATGTTTATATATATAACTATACAATGTGTATAGTCTGTAACCACATATTTTATGTATAACTAATTAGGCATTTATTTATAATTTCCTACTTAGTTATTTACCTATTTTTTGAAGCAGTGATGGCTCAGTGGCATTGGCTATGGACTGCCGCGCAGCAGGTCCATGGTTCGAATCCCGCCGCGGGCTTGAGCTTCACCGCATGGTGGAAGGACATTTTGCGAATGCCCGTCTGGCTAGCAACCACTCTCAAGTAGAAAATCTGGCGCCAAGCACCTAACGGTGTGTTCCGGCAGCAGTCCTTGAGAGCCAGTGATATTACAGGCACATGAGACCTAACAACTATGTCTCAAGGTGAAGGGCGCAGTGCAATTCGTGACTTGTGACGAAATGCATCTGTTATAGGCAAAGGTTAGTCCGCTTCACATCAGGTGGGCCTCGAGCTTGTTCCCTCACAATAACATAAAAAAAACCTAAAGATATTACAGTTCTTACAGAAGGATAATTCAAGCTGCATGTAAAAAAAAAATTATAGTAAGCGTATACAAAGTCAGTGATTATTTATGAAGAAATTTATAATTAACTTACACATTGTAAAATAGTATAGACGTATAAATAGAATGGCCCCGAGCTCATGCCCGTTCTTCTCAAAGTGGCTCTATACAATTTTTGCTGAACGCGGCAGTAGAATATTATAAAATTAAATTATGTAATTGGCGTTATTAAAAATTTGGATATTCAAAGCCAAAATTGAATAAACGATTTTGAATTTTCCAGTGTTTCTCAGTATGACCAAAAAAAATCACATTACAGGGCCAACATAGGGCCAAATTAGTACACAACATAGGGCCAAATTAGAAGGAAAAAAGAAAGTTTATCTGTTATGACTATCATTATTATTATATGTTCTATGCTATCATAGCGTTAATTCTAAATTTCCGGCCCGAGTCCGGTTCCATGCCATGTATCTACATGGCCATGGTATCTACCAACAGGCTCGCCCCAGTTTACATGAGGGAATGATAATGATGATAACTTGCAAAAGGCAGGTAGGCAAGTAATGCAGAAAGGAAACCAGAGATCGTTGTACCACCATAAAGTAACCTCATCGACTTCCTATACAAGTATAACCATTTAACAAATACGTAATAAGTAATAACATAACACTTCACAATTCAAGGTTTATGACAATTCATAAAATATTTCCATGACCAGGTACATTTAAATGGTAAATACAAGGTATTTACCGTGATCGTATCTACAACAAGAAAATTGCGCATCTTCAATGTTAAAATCTTACGTATACTAATACTACCTAACCTATGTTACTCTTGTGAAGTCAAGTTTAAATAACAATTACTTATGTACAATATAAATAAATAGGAACCCGGCTGGGACTCGCGTTATATTTACCGGATAGATTCCAACCAGTTTCGGGCTATATACATACATGAATCCTGAAAACATACCCCTCCTTTTTTGGGAAGACAACAAACCGCAGTTTATAGAAAATAAAAATTAGTAGGTAGTATAGAGTTATAGTTTCTAATTTTTTCAACGGAACTCTAAAAAGAAAATCATAGACATTCAAAGATCAGCGACTCAATCTTGACATAGATGTTCAACCTTGACACACAGTTTTGTTTAACATAGATAAACAATTTTTATGTAAATCAGGAATGTTAATTTATATGTTATAGTTATCTGTTTTGTATTATTTTATTTTCTTGAATACTGATTTTGTTGTTTGTAACAAGTTTTTGTTGATGAACGTAACAAGATTGTTTTGAAAAATGTTTATGAAGAATGTATTGAGAGAGAAGGAAGCAAGAAATGTACGTTAAAATCGTAGCAAGTGAAAATCCGTGATGTCTACTTACGACTCCGAAACATTGACGTGATATTGTCTTATTTTATTTTTTTATTTATTTATTTCGTACACAACACAAATTACAATCATAACAAAATACATAAATAAATACTTAAGGTTCAGAACTAGATTATAATCCAAAACATGTGTACACAAGGAAAACCGATTTGTGGAGACGTTGAGGTAAATATTAAATAATATAACCCAGCGAGGCGGGCATTCACAAAATGCCCTACAAACATGCTATAACGACTGCCATCCTAAGACGACAACCGGGGGACCGGGTGCCGACGGCTTAACGGGCCCTCCGAAGCACGGAAGCGCTCAATAGTAAAGTCACTTGCGGTCACACATCGAACTCATGACCGCGGCGGACGTTGCTTAACTTAGCTGATCGGTTAAGAACAGCTTAGCAAACTTCTCTACGAGCACTTCATTAGTATATTTTTTTAAAGTATTTTTGCAGTGTTGATAACGTTGCTAGCGTATTAGTTCTTAGCCGATAGCTAATACGGACGTTGCCACTTCGGTGGTGAGGGGTTACCACTAGTGGCATTACTACTATAGAACTGGTGTTTAAATTTATGTGTTACTACTGAGCGCTTCCGTGCTTCGGATAATCTGAGTGTCACTGCTGACTGTAACTGCAAGCAGCCAGTGCCGCGGCTGCATGCAGTCGGCTACATAACAGCGGTTTGTATGTATTTCTTGAAAAATAGAAGTTCCTTAAAAGGCGCCACAGGCCACTGCCCGCCTTCCGAACTGAGAAAAATCTAAAGTCAAAAGCGCCCTAATGACGGCCAATTTATATGGTATAAGGCAAAAAACCGACCAAACGTAAATACGTACAAAAACGCCTTCCAACTAGAAGGCGTTAAACGAGGTCAGTGAAGGCGAATGTTTCTTTTCGTCTTCATTTAAGGTGTATTTTGTGGTCTTTTTCGATGAGGCTGATTAAGTCGTACGTTATAGTGATAATCACCGTATATAAACCGCCGTAAAAGTAAGGTATATTTTATGGTCAATACTGCAATTATTATCGTATAACAAGTTCAATTCTGAAAATACTTTACGGAAGGCGTTTTTGACGGTTTTATTTATTATAAAACATGGTCCATTTTTATTGATTGGTGAAAATCATCTTAAGAGTTGTGAATTCACTTTGCGTAGTTACAATTCAACGGTAAAATGTCAAATTTGCTTTAAGCTCCAAAGTCGTTTTTCTCAGTGCGGTATTTTACCCTTAGTCGACTCTTACTTTACCCACGGGTAGTGATGGAGAGGTGACATTTGAGGTGTGAACGGGCCACATTTGCACCCCACGGTTAAGTAAATACTTGGGTAATGGTAAATAAAGAAAATTAAATGTAGTCGTTTTCAAATTGTTATTGGTACTCCTCAACATTAACTAAGTTTCACAACTTACTCGCGCTAAAATCTGCCCAATTATATCCATAATAAATCCGCGCTGAATATTTAAAAATCGAACAACCGCAACCATTTGGAAAGTAATATTATAGATAAACAAAAGGTCGTAGCCGCCACGATCAGGGCACATTGAGATTGAGCTTTATTAAAATCATTTTATGTTTTATTTTCCGCTACAAGTTTTGGAAATTGAAATAATTACTAGTGGAAAATCCCACACTTCACACAGTAAATTAGGTTTTCAGATAGAATCCGTTGCAAAAATGTGTACCACGAGCATACATTTTTGGGTTGTTTCTGAACAAACCTAAGTACGAGTACGATTTTATTAGATCGGTTTTTTCGTACACCTCCGCCGGCTCGCGAAAACAGAAAAGAGAGAGAGAGAGAAATAGCAACTGAACTGACCCGCCACGCGTGAGAAACTCGGTCCTGTGACTGTTATTGTTTATTAATTATTTTTACTGTATTTTAAGGTATTTTATCAGTATACCGTTTCGTGAGCACCTGTTTTTCAAGTGATTACCCGGGAGTCGAATCTGTGGACTATACAAAATACTTATAAATGATATTAAAATGACGGCCCTCCATTATTTTACACTTAGATAAAATATAACTATAAATTCTAAATAGCATTGAGTCATCTCCGCAAATGTCATGGATTTATAAAATTATTACAAATAAAGATGCATACAAGATTAACCGTTCTTTCGTAATGCAATTTAATAATATATAAAATGAACGGATGTCATTAGTGTGAACAGTTACAACAATTAGTGTGATTAGAGTGAACAGGATTCATGCCTCAATCGCTTATACAAAAAAATATAGCTGCTAGGCTAACCATTGACTGCTATCCCAGCTAAAGGAAAGTGGTCGTAGGTGTTGTTCATACTAACCTAGAATTACTGACTCTCCAAAAACACACTGATAAGTGCTTGGCCACAGATTTTCTACTCGAAAGTAGCTTGCCAGGCGGGAATTCACTTAAAGCCTTATCACCATTCTATTAAGACTGCCATCCTAAGAAACACGGAAACTACTGAGCAGTAGTAAATGTCACTACAACCACGTAATGTCACAACCGGGGCCGACGCATGACCGCGGCAGACGTTGAATAGACAAGCTAAGCTACAAGTTCAAAGGCAGACCGAGAGGCTTCAAAGGAGATCAAGAAGAGACATTCGTCAAGACGATTTTTCTTGCGGTATATGAACAAAGATCACACTTTGATCAGTCAAAAAATAAAGGAAAAATATTTATAAAAATGTATTTGTTCGTTAATATTAATTTGACCCTCTTTAAATAATCATCGTCGGATTCAACACAGTTGTGCCAGCGTCTTACGATATTCAAAGCACTTCAGGAACTAACCGTTAGCTGAAGTCTTCATAGTGCTTTTAAGTGATTTGGTTTTTATCTCCTCTGTGATCGCGACACCTGTTTTTAGTTATCTTTATCTTTGAGAGTAGGAAGCATTATAACCATATACAGCGATAATGTACAGCAAAAAAAATCGGGAGTATGCCGTGATTCCGCAACCGTTCTCCTTAGACCGACGACGGTCGACGACAGGTCTTTCCAGCTACAGATTTTACTTGGTGTTTTGGCTGTTTTGGCTTTTAGCTACAGATTTTACTTGGCTCAACTTTGGCTTGACAAGTCGCAAGTCTAGATCCTCTAAGGCAAGTAGCCGGCCCTTGTCTCATAGTAAAGACACAGTAAGCTGTGCATTTTTGGTAATTTCGCGTACCTTAAGATTGAAGGTGAATTCTCCGTAGTTGGAAAGTTCTGCCGTTAAAAAGTTATAGGTTTATCGTCGTGTTGGTGAGAAAATCTGTAGCTGGAAAGACCTGTCGTTGACAGTGTAATAGACGAAAGGTTCTGTAGGCGAAATGTCCGTAGGTGAAAGACTCTGCTGGGGAAATGGAAATAAATGAATCATCCTGTCTACGAACAGTCCAATGGCGAATCGTCCTTAGGAGAACGGTTGCGGAATCGTATGCCGTGAGTTGTGAGCCGGCGCGTTATCGTAGTGCCAATTGGAATCTTGAACCATTCTAAAGCATCTTATTAATACTCCTTGTTGACCGTGCAGCCTGGTGGTAGGAACTCACTTGCTGTTTTGGGCCTTGGCTTTTGCTGGAGTCTTTTATTGGAATCATTCCACATATTTTTCACCATTAAATCCGTACACCCAAGATTCATTTTTATTAGGGTCGTCAGCATCTTCATTTAACAGTTGCCTGGCCATGTTTTTGCCATAAGTTCTACTTTCGTTGAAGAGTTTAGGGCATTTTGTTAGCCGCTCGAATTATTTTCAAAATGTCGGCGATAATCGATTCATAAGATTCAACACCAATTGCATTTTCCACCTCACTTATAGTGATTTGAAAAGGCAATTTCTTTGATTTTGTGCCTTCTCGTAATTAGAAGATGTTCTTGGCCGCCCGTGCCTCTCGTCATCTTCACGGACTTCACAGCCCTTTTTAAAACGTTTATAGCAAGTTGTTCGTCATTGCGGCCTCTAAAATTTAAACATTTTCAATCACATCACTGCATTTAATATTGCTTTTATCACAAAATTTTATTTTAACAAATTTACCCGCAAACGCTGCAGCCTAGATAGAACAGATTTTATCATTGAGGTAACATACATGCTTTTACAATACGTATGACTTTAAAGCATACTTATTGCACCGACCCTCCATTATTGGGTTAATGGTACGATGTTGATGATCTTTTGTTTCAATGTGAGTACAATTTTACGTCCCTGGCGTTCTTTGTCTAGAGGTTGGCAAACCGTGTAATAACTTTGGCCCTAAACACGGGATATCGACGATCAAGCCTATTGTCCCGGTCGTTGCCCCGGTTAGCTGGGCTAAGTGTACTTAACCGTTATGTACTTATATAACGGGTCCTTGTGATACATGGACTATCATAAACTTTACCGCACGCTGTATAAATATTGAACACGCTATTTTTGTCTTCGTTCGTGTAGATTTAATTACCTCCTTACCAAAGTCAAAGTCAAAATCCAAAGTCAAAGTCCTGTTATTGGTAAATGCATATTTAACGGTCATTTTTGAAACTAAATTATAAATTAACAAAAAATATTTCAAAATAATTACTTAACACTACATTAAGCCTTATACTTAAAATCATAAGAACTACCTGTTCCAACTTGATGCTGTCGGTAAGAAGGAAAAGGTGGCATTTTTTTTGGTGTGGTGGTGATGGCTGTCTTCGCCTACAATCTTAGTACTTTTTCTGTCCTTATCCCACTGTAAGTGGGGTCGGCTTGTTTATTAAGCCTTGAGTGTGGTAATTATTTTCGTTTACGAGTTAAAAACCTGTGACTAAATTACGATCAGAAGAACAGCAGAGTGTCAGTTAGTTAGTAGGGCTCCGTTTTGTCCATTGTGTATGGAACACTAAATAGATACACTTATTTTGTAATGCCACCGAGATATCCCATTGCCTTCGTTATGGGTATAGAAATATCAGTTGAAGATGCTGACATCTCCTGCACAAGGTTACCGCCGTCGAGGATATGGTGTTTTGAAACGAATAAATCAAAAGTATATTGTATGAGAAATTTCCAAATAGGGTCAAAACCTTGCAAACAGGGGGATTCCCTGATTTTGGTAACTTTGAAGGTGAACTTCTCCAGAGAAACATTGTATGGATTAAGAAATATATATATTATGTACGGATATTCTGTCAACGAATCCGAGCTGAAGGTATTTACATAACTGCTTGATTAATAGGTAAAAATATAGAATATAAATGCAGCTGTCTTCAAATAACTTATAGGAAGTCCTCCTCCTCCGCAATAACGAATTTTAACTAAAATGTGACCGATTATATATTTAATCCGTGTTGAACATTTTAAAATAGGACAAGTCCATGTGAAAAGTATTATTTTCTCTACATTTTTGAACAAACAAAAAGTCGAAGCCGCCGTGCTCAGCACGCATTGAGATCGAACTTTGCTCAGCTTAAATTATTACTATTTGCTCAGCTTTTATTTTGTTTCAGTTTCAGGCTCTTAATTGATCGTCATAGTCCCCGATAGATACTACTTACGCGTATTTACATTTCCACCTTGCTGACACCAATCTACGAAAGCATAACACGAGCGTCGCGTTGCGGAGGTTGTCAACGACTCATTGTTATCGGTTTCCACATTCAGGTTATCTAACTTGTTTTATAAACATCAGCCGAGATATTGTTCCCGTGGGAACTAGATACTTTACGGGATGTACGGATTTAGATAAAAATAATCGCTTAAAACTTCTTGAGACAAAATAATTACGGCACACAAAATGTTTGTACTATTTCCGAAACGGTTCTAACAAGGGATACCTTCTTCTTATAAAGTACTAATTGCCGTTTTACGAATAGGTGCTATGTAATAGTATATACAGGGCGGTAATTAAGGAATTACGACCGAGGCTCTAGTTGAAGCCCGAATTCGAAGTATGAGGGCTTTCTGAGTCGAGGTTCGTAATTCCCGTACCGCCCGTGAAACATACAATGTTTATAACACATTTGCGAGTAAATAATTATTAATTATAGCTCTAATACACAAGTCAGCAGAACTATTATTACGACGACATACTTGAACTTTTTTTAAGTGGGTTGCGGGCTTTTTCCCACACCACAGATTATACAAATGTTTCGTTCAGAAACGTTAAGAGCAAATACTTACTTAGGTATGTTATATATATAGTCATGACGGAGTGTAAAAAAATAAATAGGTAGACGTTTTGATACGAAAAACGATTAAAATCGATTATTAAGAACATTAGTTGAGTATTTAAGTAACATGTAGCGAGATTGCAATGAAATTCCTGTTAAGATAACATTTTACAATTATTCAATTGCGTGTAAACTCCTTGCTTAGATACTGCTTACGTGCAAGTGTGATGAAAAAATAATTATATACCCATTTAAACGTTTTAGAAACATACAACCTACCTTCACCTCCCCTACCATATAAAACATTAACATATGCACTTATACATGCACGATTACATTAAAATTGCAAATCATAAAAACATAGTGCATTGATTACGTATTAAGCACCAGGAAAACTTGCTTATCGCTACGATAAGTAATGTAAACAAGGAAAGGCGCAGGGCAATGGCGAATGCCATGACTAAATAAAAATGCATGCGTTCATTCACCATTAAGATTCTTTTTGTTGCTGATAGGCTAGCCTTTAAACACACTAACACCTCTACTGAGAAAAATCTAAAGTCAAAAGCGCCCTAATGACGGCCAATGTATATGGTATGACGGCAAAAAACCGACCAAACGTAAATACGCACAAAAACGCCTTCCAACTAGAAGGCGATAAACGAGGTCAGTGAAGGCGAACGTTTCTTTTCGATTTAAGGTGTATTTTGAGGTCTTTCTTAAATATTGACTTTTCGATGAGGCTGATTAAGTCGTACGTTATAGTGATAATCACCGTATATAAACCGCCGTAAAAGTAAGGTATATTTTATGGTCAATACTGCAATTATTATCGTATAACAAGTGCAATTCTGAAAATACTTTACGGAAGGTGTTTTTTGACGGTTGTGTTTATTATAAAACATGGTACATTTTTATTGAGTTGTGAAAATCATCTTAAGAGTTGTGAATTCACCTTGCGTAGTTACAATTCGACAGTAAAAGGTCAAATTTGATTTAAGCTCCAAAGTAGTTTTTCTCAGTGTGATGGTGCAGTCTAAGATGTACAGGAGAAGATGTGCAGGTAAAGCGATTTCACGTGTTGTGCCTAGATGCTTACACAAACTCTCCTTGGTTATTCTCGTTGTTATTAAATCCGCGACCATTCGGCTATAAGGATTATGAGAGAGGAGTACTCAGAGCGACTGGAATCTTTTCAAAACTGGGCTCACCACGATCCCAGAAACGTTATTTTTTTTAATTATCTGAAGACAATTCCATTTTTATTATATATATTGCTTTCTTAGAATTCTATTACTTCTTACAGTTAGAAAAAAGTATTTGGAATCTAAAAAATAATCTATTTTGGTTAAAATAGAACCCTATCGCCTTTTTCTTCCCGTCGGGGTCGTAAGAGGCGACTAAAGTGAAAGAAGCAGCGCCATTTGAAATAAATAAATAAAGAAATTGTTTATTAAGATAAAAAACGTCACGAAATACAATTATATTTATCTCACAGCAATAAATTAAATCGATAAGTTTTACGGCAAAGTAAATATTTCATTTTGCATAATAAATCATTTGAAATGGTCATTGATTGTATGTTTCCGTCAAAAATTATACGATAATAAATTAAAATAAAAATCATACATAGTCAAATAATTACATCTTAAAATACACAAATTAGGTCAAATAAAATTCTATGTTTACATTCATAATTTCTATCGTCATAATTTTATCATTATTATAGTTTAACCTGTCAAAATAGTCACAATCACAAAGATCTGTCGAGCTGTCAGGCTTAGCACATCTGTCCCATTGGTCAATAAGGCTCTCACAATAGGAAAGTATGACTATCTTGATATTGTTGAAGTTATCAGTCATTAAATGAACTGGCCGGTCACTTCTCCATACAAACGCCGTAGGGTGATCACTCCCTTATTTGAGATTTTAGGTCCAGAATTAAGCAAGCAACCGATTGATATCGTCATTATCTAGGCTTGTATGATGCAGAAATTTTAAAAAGATAATTAAGTTGAAAGTTATTGCCTCGAAAATGTTGTATGAAAATGTTTCGAAGGTCATAACTTTCAAGTTAATTATCTTATTAAAATTTTGACATCATACAAGCCTAGATTATGATGAGATCAATCGGTATTATGCTTTGTTTGGGACCTAAATCCTCAAATAAGGGAGTGATCACCCTAACACGTTTGTATCGGGAACGGGCCGGCCAGTTCACCCTTAACTCAGTGTTGGCGACAAGGAGTGACATTCATAGTGGCCCTTTACTGTGCCTAAATGCAGCAACAGGAAGCTAATTCGTTGCTTTTTTTCTTTACCTCCTAACTGTACCTACTTGATTAGGACCTTTGAAGTAGGACCTCTATATTTCGTTTACGACAACTTCTTAAAACTACATTAGATAACTTTTATACTATAGTAAACATTAATCAAATCTAAAAATTTTTATATAACTAACAGAAAAAAACCGGTCAAGTGCGAGTGGGACTCGCGCACGAAGGGTTCCGTACCATTATCTCGTTTTCATTATTATTATTTTTAGCAAATAATCGGCGAAAACCTCTTTTATTGCATGGGAGCCCCCTTAATTATTTATTTTATTATGATTAATTATATTTAAAGAGAATGTAAAACTAAATATTCTGTAAATAGTTAAAGCGTCTACCCGTCACCGTTATCAGTATCGAGCAAGAAACGGTAAAAAATCAAGTTTTTTGTATGGGAGCCCCCCCTTAAATATTTATTTAATTTTAGTATTTGTTGTTATAGCGGCAATTGAAATTAAGGTTGCCAGACGTCCGGGAAATCCGGGATTGTCCCGGAATGGGGCGTCTTGTCCCGTGTCAAGTAATTTCGCTCTACTGTCCCGGAATTCACTAGTACTCGTATTAGGTGTCCGTATGTTTGGCGCCAACCTAAATAGTACGTAATCCAACTATTCTTGAGGTCAGTGTCAGGCCCTAAAGTATCATTAAGAGGGCCCTTCCCGGTCCGTCTATCGTCAAAGCGAGCGTGATTGAAAAGCTTGTTGTTTCATCTTTTTTCAACTTCAGCGCTTGGCATTCAACACTCCGTCTCACTCCGTCCCCCGCATTTCCTTTTCCGCCACTTGGCTAACAAGCAAGTGAGAACGAGATAACATTTAACGAAAAATATTGTGCGTAAACTTCATAAAACTTGGTCCAGTAATTACGTGTTTTTTTAATAAGCCTTACATGTTTGTAAAACAAATGTTTATCAATTAGAATCTCCATTATATTAGCAAGGATTCTATCAAAATATGTTCCTATTTTTAAAATTTACCTGAACTTGGGGCGTTCAGAATGTACTCAACATTCTGAACGCCCCAAGTTCAGGTTAAATTTGTACAAAAAAGCAGATTTTTGGCTTATATTGAAGTCGTTTCTACAAATTTTACTTTTTTGTTTGCATAAAAGCCTGTACTGTATCAGCCGGATCATCCACTGCTGAACACAGCCTCCCCTATAAAAGGGGTATTTGCCATAATCCCCACACTTGGCAGGCGGCTTGGGGATTGCAGTGTAGGATGGCAGTTCTTTAGAAGGCGCTGCTGCCCACCTTCCAGTATTTTTGCCTTAGTCGCCTCTTACGACACCCACGGGATGATATGGGGAGGTGCAATTCGAACCTGGCACCCCACGGGGAAAGAAACATAAAAGCCTACATACGCAAAATACCTATTAGCTTAAAAATTACATAGAAAGATCTGTTACAACGCCATAATCACGTACGAACGTTTATATGAAAAGTAGGAAGGGTTGGCCGCTCTTTAAGCCCTTTTTTTATACCGAACTGGGTAACACTTGACCACTATCTCTCCACTATCACCTGATGTTAAGTGATGGTGCGATCGATGATGGACCGCGCTTAGATATTTTATTAGCCTTATACAGACGCCGACCTCAAAATTAGTTGGTTTACGTACCTGCTTAGGTAGATGCCCAGTTTTGATGTGGTTTTTGTGTTATTTATCCGTTTTTAGTTAATTAGATTATATTGATGTTGGTTTAATTTCTGTAGATTACTTTTATTTAAGCATTTTTAATAATTTTTACTCGTTATGATTAAAATAAATTAATTAATCTCAAAACTTCACTGGGTATAAGTTCGTAAAATTTTCAAACACACTTCACTACAATTGTTACACCTAAGTTTTGTATTATAAATTATGCCAGATCCTTTTATTACATAATATGAGTGAAAAACCTACTGAACTTCGTTCAAATCTGCCCAGTAGTTATTGCAGTTGAAACGCTCATATTTTAAAATTAAAACAGTCCATATCCTGAAAACTACTAAACCGGTTTTGATAAAAATTAGTCACTCTTAAGTTGAGAGGTTATTAAAACATGAATTTGTGCAATACGATATCCGTTTTCTGCGTAATACGTGGACAGAATACAAACATATTAACACAGAAACATATAGTATACACGTATGAAATTTCGGCACAGATGTTAAGAAGCTAGTATAGACTAACATATCAAAAAACTGTGCAGTTTTGACAATATTTCATACATGCAGGTCGAATTGAGTACCTCCATTTTTGAAGTCAGCTAAAAAATAATCACCATGTAGTATTCTTTAAAAAACTACGGCAACTGCGACGAAACCCTACCATAAACGTGACCGAACCCGCCCTTGGTCAATTATTTATTATCCTAGAAAACGTAAACTTCAGAATGTCATAAAAAAAATGTGAAACATTATATAAAATAATAACTGTGAGGATTGTACAATATTATTGTAAAGTATTGTATGAACAGATTTTGCTGTAATAGATATTTTGTATGTTTATATTTTCAAAAACGTGAAATTTAATTTTAAAAAATTGCGAATAATCATACGATTATAATCATGATGACTGTCCAGTATTATTGTGAAGCTTTTAAAATAACAGGATTTTGCTGCATGTATATTTAGTACATTTAATTCTTTAAAAATGTGAAATATGATTAACAACAATAAATAAAAATATACAATAATAATCATGAAGATTGTGCAGTATATTGAAGTATTTTAACGAACAGATTTTGCTGTAAGTATATTCTGTATATTTATATCATCAAAAATGTATCTGCCATAAACCAGATTAGTTATTTTTTTCATATATTATTTTCTTCACTCATATAAAAAAGTAGCTTCATTTTGATGTTTCACCGGGCTGTCTTTCTTTCTCAGTTTTCAGAGTCATACGCACGCCGCATGCCGGCCGTGTGTGTGAATTCATAGTTAAAAGGCTTATATAAGGTTACAGATTTTATCTTTTATTGTTTTACAAAATTTTCATCTTCAACCCCAGAAATGTCCAGGAATTGATATACCTTGATCTGGCAACCTTAATTGAAATACATCATCTGTGAAAATTTCAGCTGTCTAGCTATCACCGTTCTTGAGAAACAGCCTGGTGACAGTCGGAAGTCTCAGTAATAGGGTCCCGTTTTTACCCTTTGGGTACGGAACCCTAAAAAAGAGATTTATAGTTTTTCCTTTTTCTTTATTTATCTTTTTCCTATACATAATTCACAAATTAGAGATGCAAGTTTTTACAAACATCGGTATTTAAATACCCATTAATTCAAAATCCTTTAATATGATGCCAAAAATCAAAACATATAAACCTCAATATAAGTCAATCACATCTGCAACATTTCCAGAAATCATCAAAATCGGTGAATGTTTAGGGGGGTAGAAACGTTTTCTATTTTGTATGACAATTCGAGACTACCCTCTTCTTAATTCCTTTCTTTGATGTACCACTAAATCTTCCAATAACGAGGAGTGTGATATTGACCTTATAACAATGAACAAGTATCTCATGGTCAGAGAAGATCCACCGAAATGAGGCCGCTACTGCTGACCCTAACCTCAAGGCAGGCATTCAGGTCAGGGTCACATCCAATTGGCATCGTGAATTTGATTGAGCATTTGAATAAGGTATACCTAGATTACAGAGCTGGATAAACTGTGTCGTAAGGATGTGTTAAGGATTCTTTAAGAATGGCAATTAGTTTTGAGGTGATTTTTATTTGCGGTAATGTAATAGCGCCATCATTTAGCCATGTGTCCGTTTACTTCATTTTATATTAGATAAGATATAGATAAGATTGGTAGCAGTACTTGATAAGGTTTTAAAAATGTGCATTGTGAAGTAAGTAAATACTTACTATGAAACCATATCAGTTACCTCAAAATTGGACAACAATTTTGTCGTATATGCGCATATTTATGTAGTTCTTATTCTCATATTATGTCATATGTATTCTTCTTTCCATTACTGGACTTATACCTCACTATGTGTGGTCTGTACAATAAAAAAAACAATGTCTTCTGTTGCTTGCCATAACACTTCTCTACCTATTGCACACGTATCATTTTTCGTGCACTACGTCAATGTTATCATTTTTTTTTTATTTCACTTTATTTCCTAATAAAGTCTTGTAAGCATAACCCATCATGCTCATGTCACGTGCATTATCGGAGTTTCCTGTTATTAATTTGGCAATTCATGCGTAAATGAAATGTTTTTATATGTATCAGGTATTTACAATAAAAAATTAAACGCTCCAGGCAAATTTTACACTAACCTCTAACTCGCCGTTGTAGCACTCCAATCGAGCTTAATTTGATCTTTAAAAAAAATATTGCCTAGGCAAAATTAGACTACCAAATATTGGCTAGCTGCCAAATGTGACAGATTTTACACAGAAGGGATCACATGAAATCTACACACCACAAACATCCATCCAACTGGAAAGTTTCTATGACCTTATCCTTACAAATCACCGCTTTAAATAACCTTTTACAGTGGGTATAATAGCTAGTCTGAATAAAGTCGGTACTTAACGAAAAGTGAACGGAAATAAGATGGAATTAAAGTTATTCACTAGATACATTGAATATGTAATAGTGTCTGTCAGATTATTGGGATTAGAATGTTCATCTTACAAATCTCAAGGTTCTTTGTTTCTTAGATGTTCAGATTAAGTAGTAGATTAGATGTTATGTATAGTTAGATCGAAAGAAACTTATAGCATATAACTACATGGTATGTAAAATAATTAATTGTATAAAAAAATTATGTTAATATTTTGATACTTTTGAATGAAGACGTAAAGGAGTTTGGGAAGAGCAAACTTTGGAAAATAAATTCATCCAGAAAACTTTCACCAATCGTGTTTTTGACTAGATTAGAAGCCAAGTTGTCTTAGTCAGAGAAAAAAAATCAAAACTATATGTTTTATGACCTGTTGATTTTGACTACCTTTTACTTACTTTACTTTTACTACTTTTTACAGCATGTATTAGTATGGCGGACTGCTGAACACATAATTATAATAATATCATCAAAAAGTTTAAAATAAAAGTGGGTCTCCATACCAGGAAACATGTTTAAAAACTATGTCGAACTGTATGAAAAATTATATATATAAAAAATTATATATGACAATTTAGTAAATTCTGTGTACCCACAGTAAACCTACAGAATAGTCGGTGTGCGCACCAGCAACTGGCTGGTGTTTTACTTTTGACAGCCTCGTTGGTGTTTTGTGAAAGTGCCGCATGGGAAGCTCAAGATCCTGGTTTCGATCCTTGATTCATACAAAGTATTAAGTTGTAGATAAATAAATTTCCAGTAACAGTTTGAAGTCTGGAACTGTTCTCGATAGATGTCACCAGACTCGCCCTATATTACATGTAACTAACGCCAGACATATGGCGAAACGTGGATGCTTAGGTTACCTGACGTCTACGGGGAATACCGGATGAACGATTATGTTGTATAAATTGGTTTAATTGTAAAATCTAGAATCAAACGCAGTACCTAACAAATACCTACATACATATATATCCGTATAATTCTCGGCTTAGGAATACATATGTGTTCTATATATGTTCCGTATCTACCTCTTCTCACGACAAGAGATAGATAGATATACTACCGCCAACTTAACTGTGCAGTTTTCGAGGGCGCTACTGGTCAAGGAAATCAACTACAAACGGTCACAATTTGAAGAAATGTTGTAGTTCCTTTTTTTGCCGCCTGAACAGATAATTTGGTGTACTGTACAGAACGATTATACAACTCCACGGAGTTTCATATTATGTATGTGCTGTTGGAGCAGAGGAAACATATACTTATTGTAATGACGATAACCAATGCGATAAAGGGATAGGAAGAAGATATAAAGCAGGCACTTATTCAATTTTCCTCGTAATTGAATTATCGGACTGAGATAGGTATAATTTTCAAAACTCCGCCGCGTTGTCGATCGGCCGGCTGAGTCACCGAGGTTTCCTGTAGTTGCTTAACCAGATGTATGTGTGTGTGTTTTTCTGTTTTAACTTTTAAATTACTATTGCCTTATTGGATTTAGTGCAAAAGTTTAAGTGCGTTTTTGTAGTCGAATAAAGTTCCAATATTTTCTGTTTTTTTTATTTATGATTTTTACGCGTTGTGACCACAGTCAAAAATATAGTGATATCAAAACGTAATAACACACTTTATTATAGATATATCTGATAGGTTTGACCATTATCTCACTTGATGTCAGGTGATGTTCTGAATTACTGAAAGTTGCCGGAGCAAACCGTTCGGTGCTTGGAGACAGAATTTCTACTTGACGTTAGCTTGCTTGAGGTTTTGAATGTTGTTAGGGCAAAATGCCCTAACAACATACAACATTTTCAAAACCTTTTTCGTATATTTTTTTCCTTCCTGAACCCTAATAAATCTTGTTTTTTACATTACTGGTAGGCTAGCCTTTGGCCACTATCTCACCTGATGGTAAGGTTGAAATTTTGTTCAGGATAACCTAGACTGTCACTAGCGGTCACCCATGAAAGTCACGACCGTGGCGAACGTTGCATACAACATACCTGATCGGCTAAGCAAACTACGCTACGAGTGCTTCAAAATATGTTTTTTTATTACTGAAACACTGGAAATGGACCGTTTTAAAGATTTGTTTAAACATGGTAAGCCTTACCCCATAATATGAACTATGTAGGTATTTGAGGATATTTGCCTAAGCCCCAAACAGTAATTGGTCAGATATCCTGAATATCTAATTCGCATTTAAGAAACAAGGCATATTGCTTTCCATATTTGACCATAGACCACATCATCACCTACCAACAGGTGATACAATGGTCGAAGTATAGCCTATCAGTAATAAAAATATCCAATTTAGTAGATTATTTCTAATAAAACTAATCACTAATAGAATATTTAATAAATTCGTTACCTATGTCGCATTTACCGAATGTTACTTGCCTTTAACAGTCTTGCTTCACGGAGACCGTAAAATTTACTGAATATACTGACATTATTTCTTTGTATACAATAATTTGCATGAAACATCTCATTTGTATATGAATAGTATGATTGTTCAACATGTGGGAGTGTGTAGGTAATTTTTTAAACAAAACGTATGCTATAATAACAAATATTTTTAAAATATTTTATGAAAACATCAAATTAATATTTTAATAAAACACTTAAAAATACAAAAAATATATGTAGTGACAATTCCGCCTAATTTTTAAACTAATAAATCTTGTTTTTTACATTACTGGTAGGCTAGCCTTTGGCCACTATCTCACCTGATGGTAAGGTTGAAATTTTGTTCAGGATAACCTAGACTGTCACTAGCGGTCACCCATGAAAGTCACGACCGTGGCGAACGTTGCATACAACATACCTGATCGGCTAAGCAAACTACGCTACGAGTGCTTCAAAATATGTTTTTTTATTACTGAAACACTGGAAATGGACCGTTTTAAAGATTTGTTTAAACATGGTAAGCCTTACCCCATAATATGAACTATGTAGGTATTTGAGGATATTTGCCTAAGCCCCAAACAGTAATTGGTCAGATATCCTGAATATCTAATTCGCATTTAAGAAACAAGGCATATTGGTTTCCATATTTGACCATAGACCACATCATCACCTACCAACAGGTGATACAATGGTCGAAGTATAGCCTATCAGTAATAAAAATATCCAATTTAGTAGATTATTTCTAATAAAACTAATCACTAATAGAATATTTAATAAATTCGTTACCTATGTCGCATTTACCGAATGTTACTTGCCTTTAACAGTCTTGCTTCACGGAGACCGTAAAATTTACTGAATATACTGACATTATTTCTTTGTATACAATAATTTGCATGAAACATCTCATTTGTATATGAATAGTATGATTGTTCAACATGTGGGAGTGTGTAGGTAATTTTTTAAACAAAACGTATGCTATAATAACAAATATTTTTAAAATATTTTATGAAAACATCAAATTAATATTTTAATAAAACACTTAAAAATACAAAAAATATATGTAGTGACAATTCCGCCTAATTTTCCTGTTAAGCCGACGTGACGTCAGAAACGCCACGCAGCCAAACCGGAAGAATTTTCGAAGAGCATCCTTAGGAGGTCTTGATTCTACAAGCGCACGATCGAGAAAATTTCAATATTGATTTTCTTAAAAATTAGGCGGAATTGTCACTACATATATTTTTGTATTTTTTAAGTGTTTTATTAAAATATTTATTTGATGTTTTCATAAAATATTTTAAAAATATTTGTTATTATTGAATATGGATTTCCGCAAAGTAACGCCTGAATCTATTTATTACAAAAAGTATGCTCTTTATTTATTTAGTCACTGAACGTAAGCCTCTCAATTATGGCGATGGCAAGTGCTAAAAATCCTTATGTGAACAGGTTTTTAGCAGTCTATATAGCTTAAAAGAAAATTATATGTTATCTTGACCATATAACTACTAGAAAGAGTGGAGTAAACATACATTGAAATTCTAATCCACTTACAAAACAACTCACACCACACACCTTCATACACACTCTCAAACACACATACACATACACAATATTTTATAAACCTAATCCTTTTTTTCCCTATACTTATCTCCGATGCTGATTCTAAATTATATCTCTATAATGCTTAAATATACATAATTGTGGGAAAGGAACTGCCTTCTGCAACACAGTGAAAATTACAGCAACGGGCACGGATTTCATACACACGCTCAAATACACACACACATACACCTACACAATATTTTATAAACCTAATCCTTTTTATTTGCTTTTATCTCCGATGCTGATTCTAAATTATATGTCTATAATCTTTATATATACATAATTGTGGGAAAGGAACTGCCTTCTGCAACACAGTGAAAACTACAGCAACGGGCACGGATTTCCCTTTTAAATTGTACCATATTTTTTTACAATAAAGATATTTGTATATACTCAAAGACCAAGTTTATTCAAAAACATAGTAAATAGATAACCGTGTCATAATTTTATACCCACTTACTCGGACACCCTATGTCCCAGAAATAGGGGCATAAAACCACTACCTAAAATATCTAAGATTCGATCCGAGAACAGATACTTATGCATAAGTATATATATCTTGTTACACAAATATGTGTTCTCCGGCACGGTTTCGCATGAAGTGGTAGATAAAAAGGCGACATGAATATATTCTGAAATAATATAGTGATCATTTTAATACAATAATGTCTTCCAACTATCAAATAGAATCATCAAAACAACTCAATCCGATGTATCCGCTCGATATCTAGTAGTCATCTCTCGGATACATCGGATTTTTAAGCTATAAAAATTATTCCAAGCACCTAACGGTGTGTTCCGGCAGCTGTCCTTGAGAGCCAGTACTTCTAGGTTAGCCTGAACAACATCTTCGACCACATCATCACTTACCATCAGGTGAGATAGTGGTCAAAGGCTCACCTATCAGGCATAAAAAAAACCATATATTAGCATATTATATAGCAGACGACATCCTTTGTGCTCTATAAACTGATCTGAATCAGTTTCCTGATCTAAGACAGACTCAGAACACGTAATCGCTATCTATAATTTATCTCAGTACTTGTGTTAGTTCTGTAAACTGTTATGAGATGGCACTTGCATCAATATCAAACATTCTCAAAAAGTACACAAAGAAATACTAGTATCTCAAAAAGTAGAAAATTTTCTCAGTCGGTCATAAAAATAAAATCATATTAGGTATATATAAATTCATAAACATTTTTCTTTCACAAAAATAATAAAATCACATACACTACACATATAAAAAAAACAGTAAATGCATGTACAAAGTTTCTATGTGTCTAATTAACTAATTGTGTTGAATCCTTGGAAGAGTCTAGTTATCGCAAACACAGGGAATCCTACTGCGATAGAGAACAATCTAATACATTTATGTTTTTTCATTAATATTCATATTATAGTGTAACTAGTATGTATATTATAATGAATATGTTACTAATTTACTATGTATATTAATGTTACAAGTATTTGATGCAAATAAACATTATTATTATTATTTATCTGCCTCAGTATTCAAGAAAGCGCTTGCCGTAAATACCCGTGCTTTTCTAACTGTACTGTACTGTATCAGCCGGATCGTCCACTGCTGAACACAGCCTCCCCTATTTAGGGGGTATTTGCCATAATCCCTACGCTTGGCAGGCGGCTTGGGGATCGCAGTGTAAGATGGCAGTTCTTTAGAAGGCGCTGCTGCCCACCTTCCAGTATTTTTCCCTTAGTCGCCTCTTACGACACCCACGGGATGATATGGGGAGGTGCAATTCTAACCCGGCACCCCACGGGCTTCCCTAAACTAACCTTTAAATTTGTCGCGAGCAACCAACGGTTTGTCCCCCTTGATCATTGCTTATCGTCCATTATTTCTTGCCTTTTACAAATCTCGGCGATTGAAAGAGTGGGCAGTAATACTGTTGTAATAAACGATAAATATTTCACAAAAGAAATATTGGAGCCATTGTAGTCGCCATGTTGAAACAGTATTAAAATGATAAAGAACCGGTTGTCGACCTTCACTGGGTCATTGTTGCAAGACATCCTTTTGTAGACATGTTGTTCATCTCAGATTCCGTGCCTCGATATCTCTGTCGTTCGTTTGGTAAATGTATGTAGATCTTATGTCGTATTTTTTAATTTTTTTTTTATGCCTGATAGATTATCCTTTGACCACTATCTCACCTGATGGTAAGTGATGATGTGGTCGAAGATGTTGTTCAGGCTAACCTAGAATTACTGGCTCTCAAGGACAGCTACCGGAACACGCCGTTAGGTGTTTGGCGACAGATTTTCAACTTGAGAGTGGTAGCTATAGCCAGGCGGGCATTCGCAAATTGCCCTACCACCATGCTATAACGACTGCACTCCTAAGGTAACAACCGGGACCGACGGCTTAACGTGCCCTCCAAAGCACGGAAGCGCTCAGTAGTAATGTTACTAGCGGTCACCCTTCCATCTCATGACCGCGCGCGACGTTGCTTAACTTTGCTGATCGTTTAAGAACAGCTAAGTAAACTTACGCGCTTTGCGCTACTTTGCGCTACGAGCGCTTCATGTGAAGTGTATGTTCATGATGTATTTGTATAATATCTAGGTATACTTAAATTAAGCGGTATTATTTAACTTCACGATACGATAAGGAATTAAGTATAAAAACGATTACACAATAGCAACACAATCAGTGGTCTTATCACTAATGCAAGGCGATTATATAACATTAGTACTTATCATTAGGTAAGCGCAGTTTTTTAGATAGCTTAAGGTACCTATGTGTTTTTATATTGAAGGTAAGTGAATTTCTATAAATTAAAAAAATATATGACAATGTTTTTTAGAAGAAGATATACAATCATTCGATATAGCGCCATCTCGCGAAATGTTTTGGAGTTACGTTTGTTTTGTTTGCACTTTATCTTCTATGCAGAGATATATCCAAAAAGCTTTATTTAAGAATTAATATATTATTTATGTTCTTTTTCTCTATATACATATTAACGCTGTCTATGCTGTTTTGACATTGATACCCATATGATTTTGGCACGGTAGTAGATAATTTTCCAAAGCTGGCTCGCTACCACTTTTAAGTAGAAAATTGATCGCCAAGTACACATATGTGTTCCGGCAGTAGTTCTTAAAGGTAGTTCCTATTCTAGATAAAGCCTGTTCACTATCTTCAACCAAATTGTTAGGTTATCTTACCATCAGGTGAGATTATGTCCAAAGGCTATCGGCAAAAATAACCCTAAACAGGCAATTTTCAATGAATGCCACCTCCCAGAACCACCTACAACCAAGTTGTCATTTACCAACAAACGTGACACAAAGGTCAAGGGATAGGATATCCTATAGTTATATAAAAACAAGAGTCTGCGATGGGAATCAGTAATTTTAGAAAAATATTCCGAACTAAACTCTAAACCTTTATTTAATCCCTTCCAAAATATACCTTACTTAATCTAATATTACTAATCAACTTTTATAAACGTGTTAAACAAGTTAAAGGTGACGTCACACGTTCAATCACGTCATCTGACCGTCATAAAAATTCCCTCCCACCATCAAACCATCCATTACGAATGCAAACGAACCGTCTGATGAATGTAGCACAGTAATCATCAGCTGGTGGAACTAATTGGGCATTTTGATATCTATACTTAGTCATTCGAAGGGATTTTGAAGCAGTGATGGCTAAGTGGCATTGGATATGGACTGCCGCGCAGCAGGTCCATGGTTCGAATCCGCGGAGCTTCACCGCATGGTGGAAGGGCATTTTGCGATTGCCCGCCTGGCTAGCTACCAACCAAGTAGAAAATCTGTCGCCAAGCACTTAACGGTGTGTTCCGGCAGCAGTCCTTGAGAGGCAGTGAAATTACAGGCACATGCGACTTAACAGCTGTCTCAAGATGACGGGCGCAGTGCAATTCATAACTTGTGATGAAGTGCATCTGTTATATAGGTAGAGGTTAGTCCGCTTAAAATCAGCTGGTCCTTGAGCTTGTCCCGCCACAATAACATAAAAAAGAAGATTTACTTGGGGAATCATGTATAAGATAGCTTCGTCTAAATTATTTTTAAAAGAACAAGTTTACAACAGTCTTCTTACTGTCGGCCTGCGTAGGATTTTTTTTTTACTTAAAAATGGAACAGACTTCAACACTCAAAAGTGTGAAATAACCTGTTGAAGTCGGTACGATGATAGTTCAAAAGTACTTAGTATAACAATATTGTGTGCGTGGTACCGACTTCGACAAGTCATTTCACACTTTTGAGTGTTGAAGTCGGTTCCATTTATAGGTAAAAAAAAACACTCCAGGGTTGTGCAAGTATTTTTAACTTATAGCCGGCCTTTGAGACAGCCTTTGAAAACTTTCTCACCTGATAGTAAGTTGCACCGATCAGCTGCCGTTGCTTAACTTAGCTGGTCGGTTTTAAGAACGGCTATGCTTAAACTTCGCTTCGACCGCTTCAAAACATGCAAGTATTCAGGATTCAGGAGTCTTCAAGCATGTAGAAAGAAACAGAGAATATAGTGTTTGATTGTTTAAACACAAAATAGTAGGTCTGTCAAGATGGATTTAAAGCGCTTTGTGTGCATTTTCGGAATATCGACCATGTAAGGATGCCGTATTCTTGTGCGTCATGTTGTCCGAAGAAAGAAAGAAGACGAGAATCCCAAACCTCCACTAATGATAGCTCTTCTTCGGCTACAGTGTCCGTCACGTCTAACCACATAAGTGTTTGCACACTACTGCTTCGTTGCAGATTATCTGACCCTGTAGTGGTACACACCAACACGGTCTTTTAGAAGAGACCTAACACCTACTTACCGAACAGAATAAAAAGGAACAGAAGGATCACTCCGCAAAGCCATTCCAATAAATAAGCAACTCTAGCTATGAAGCAAGAAAGTGCACTTCAGCTCGCAAAGCACGGAGTACCTAATATTTATATTCACCAACAAGATGTCTTTCTTTCTATAGCATAGGCACGCATAGCTCTGATCTCTTCTGACGCGGCACGCACCATACAATAGTCCCGTCCGGACGGATACGCCGATGTACTTGTAGTTTTGTACCTAAAGTGGGAAGTGAGCCAAACCTGCTTACAGTGTGATAAATTGATAATTAATCTTCTTACTGTTACTAGTATGTTTGTACTGTACTGTATCAACTGGGTTGTCCACTGCTGAACACAGCCTCCCCTCGGCAGGCGTCTTGAGGATCGCAGTTTAAGATATCAGTGCCTCAGAAGGCGCTGCTGCCCACTGTAATTTACCTTTAGTCACCTCTTAACACACCTACACGTAGCTTGGGGCCGTGACATTCTAGCCCATTTTAGTAAATAATACGAGATAACTCACGTGTATAAGTCAGATAGCTCCGATTATAGTTTCAACCACATTCGGTGGTCTTTTTCAAGAAGAGCTTGGGACGCCCGCGTAGACGTCTCGCTTAGCACTGCGGGCGGCAGCTCGTAGCGCGCGTGACGTCATAGGTTGGTGCGAGGGGTGGGTTGCAGTTGGTCGTGTCGGTGAGTTCTGATGCGAGTCCTCTTCATCGCTAGTGAAATCCCGGCTGGCATGGGGAACGTCCCAGCAAAAAGAGCTCACTACATCTCCACTAGACCCGTCCTTAGCATCCAGTTCAGTTCCATGAAGACACGGCTTCCAAGTAGGTGACAAGAACCATCCTCCGTCTCTATTAAAGTTGGGACGCCTACTAATTTCAATAGATTCTCGGATCTTGCGAGGCACGAAGAACTTTTCTCTCGACAAGACCCGAGTTTGCTACTTACTGCTCCAGATAGCAGAGAATGTTCTGTCACGGCTGAGCTGTTTATATCCTGATACTTCATGGAGCGTATGTGCTCCGTGAGTCTAGTGGAAACGTTCCTGCATGTTTCTCCGACGTAACATTTGCCACAGTCGCAGAGAATTATGTAGACACCGGGGACTCCCAATGGGTCTTTGGGAGAGCGAAGCAGCTGTCTGAGTTGTCTTAGGGGGCGGAATATTGTCTTGATGCTGTACCTTGGGCGTAACAAGTTTCCAATTTTATCTGTAATTCCCTTTATATATGGAAGGTATGCTGCCGCTCTTTCCACTGATGCTGGGCGTGTTTTGGACGACGCGTTCGCAATACGCCAACTGTGCCTCCACTTGTAACCATTGCTTTGTAGAACACCTTTAATATGGTTTAGCTCAGTATCCAGGTACTCAGGATAGCATATTCTTAATGCTCTGCTTATAAGCATCCGTGGTACTGAGGCTAGATGCGCTGGGTGGTGGTGAGAATCCGCCCTATTTGTGCGTGTTTGTTTGCGATATATTGAGTGCGATAAATGGCCGACTGAGTCGCATCTTACCAACACATCCAGAAAAGGCAGGGCAAAGGCTTATTCACGTGAGTTATCCCGTATTATTTACTAAAATGAGTGAAAACCACGTTAGTTTTTATAATAAAACATTCTAGCCTGGCACCCCTCGAAAAGTATGTTTGTAGGTATTGTATATTAGGTAGGATACTAATCATTCTTCAGTCCCTAGTCTATGTCCAGTAATTATCATACCATGTCATACGAGTAGATGCTATAACTATGCACAGATGTGATTGGATATGGTAATGAAATAGCGATGCGACCGGCAGTGCAAGGAATGTTGTTGACATTTAGACACATCCACACTTGTCTTGCATACAGGTGTGCGATGCGCTTATGGTAACTTCTCTTGACACTATGGTTTACTTAGGTATTTGCAGCGTTTTGTCTTCTTCAATTCATGTTTTATACTAAACTAGAGCACTAAGTTTCGGACGGGTGCAACGCTCATACTAAATATACTACAGAATGTCTTTATATACAACTTTCACAGTTTTTTTGTCATTAGACAATACAAACATGTTTTCTTCAGAGGTTTCTCCGGAAAGGTTGACCTTGACATCACATTAGAGACCTCTAAAATTATCAGTGTTTCTCTAGTATACCATGCATGTATTATACATATAAAGCTTTCTATTGAATCACTCTATCTATTAAGAAAAACCGCATCAAAATCCGTTGCGTAGTTTTGAAGATATAAGCATACAGACAGACAGCGGGAAGCGACTTGGTTTTATATTTATATTCTGTAATGATGATAGTGATGAATTCAATACGAAAATCGAACGAGAATTAATGGCACAGATTAAAAAATATTTATTTCTTATGGGCGAGATTGACTATTAACAATATTATTGAAGCAGTGATGGCTCAGTGGCATTGGCTATGGACTGCCGCGCAGCAGGTCCATGGTTCGAATCCCGCCCAGAGCTTGAGCTTCACCGCATGGTGGAAGGGCATTTTGCGAATGCCCGACTGGCTAGCGACCACCCTCAAGTAGAAAGTCTGTCGCCAAGCACCGAAAGGTGTGTTCCGGCAGTAGTCCTTGAGAGCCAGTGAAATTACAGGCACAATGAGACTTAACAACTATGTCTCAATGTGACGGGCGCAGTGCAATTCCATGAATTGCAACTGTTATAGGCAGAGGTTAGTCCACTTAACATCAGGTGGGCCTCGAGCTTGTTCCGTCACAATAACATAAAAAAAAATAAAAATAAAATAACAAAATCCACAGCCCTTAAATAGGAGGGTTTTATATTGAGTAACTTATATCTAATGAGGCCAATTACGGATTTACTTTTTACAAACTATACATATATTTTAATTAGACAGTCCTAATACTCCTATTGTGATCAAATAATATTGTTAAACTAAAAAATACAAAGAAATTACAGATTGTTACAAAAAATATAAAATTATGTGGGTCAGGGCATGTGTGTTTGTGTGTAAGGGAAAGTGTGTAAGGGAGGGTGTGTTTGTGAACATAAGAAAATTAAATTGAAGTGTTCGTAAAATAATTATGATACTGCACTTTTGGAGATTCCGAATCAGAGCTAAAGCTTTGGTTCAGAATAGCGAGGTCGCTTTATAAGTAAAAAAGGGACTTGGGTTCTCCTGGCAGCATGATAGTAAACCATTCCTTCAGTTATTCATACAATTTTTAGGGTTCCATACCCAAAGGGTAAAAACGGGACCCTATTACTGAGACTTCGCTGTCCGTCCGCCCGTCCGTCTGTCACCTGGCTGTATCTCAAGAACGACGATAGTTAGACAGTTGAAATTTTCACAGATGATGTATTTCTATTACCGCTATAACAACAAATGATAAAAATAAAATAATTATTTAAGGCTCCCATACAACAAACTTGATTTTTTTACTGTTTCTTGCTTGATACTAATAATGGTGACAGGTAGACGCTTTAACTATTCACAGAATATTGAGTTTTAGGTTATGTTATTCTCTTTAAATATAATTAATTAAAATGAACTAAAATAAATAATTAAGGGGGCTACCCATAGAATAAAAGTATTTTCGCCGTACCTACCCAGCTCAATCGGACACTGCGAAGTGTCTGTAACTTGCAATATTAGGTTACAGATAGTACGGAACCCTTCGTGCGCGAGTCCCACTCGCACTTGGCCGGTTTTTCTGTATGAAATCTGAAGTAAATAATTTTTTTCATTATTATTTTTTTTTTTTTTTTATGCCTGATAGGTTAGCCTTTGACCACTATCTCACCTGATGGTAAGTGATGATGTGGTCGAAGATGTTGTTCAGGCTAACCTAGAAGTACTGGCTCTCAAGGACAGCTGCCGGAACACACGGTTAGGTGCTTGGCGACAGATTTTCTACTTGAGGGTGGTAGCTAGCCAGGCGGGCATTCGCAAAATGCCCTACCACCATGCTATAACGACTGCCATCCTAAGACAACAACCGGGACCGACGGCTTAACGTGCTTAACTTTGCTGATCGGTTGAGAACAGCTAAGTAAACTTCGCTACGAGCGCTTCAATACCTCATGACCTGTTTCCTCAAAGTATCATGTTAGATTATTTTGTATGTACCCAGGTAATTGTGTATGAAAAAACTAATGGTAGCTAACCAACCGTACATTTTTAAATGTTGCCATACAAAAACTAGACGCGTCTGTCCAGTTTACCCACAAAATTAGACAATTTAAATATTTAGACGTAATGATAAAACCAGTACCGGTCTAGTTATTATGTAATTGAAATGTAACTGTGCCACTTGTGTTAGTTAAGCGTGACACTGTTATCTAAGCTGTGGAATGACATACAAACAGACATTTATCTATATAAAACTAATTGTTACTCAATACATAGTTGCATTGCTAGTTTTTTGCTTTTAGCGGTTTTGATTGTAACAATAACATTTTTGATTGTTTTTTTTTTACTAACTGATTTGCTGGCCTTTGTCCACTATCTCACCTGATGATACGTGCTGATGTGGCCAAAGATGTTGTTCAGGCTAACCTATTTTTTTTTATGCCTGATACTATTTTAATATTAATACTATTTTTTATACCTTTGTCCACTATCTCACCTCATTGTTAGTGATGATGTGGTCGATGATGTTCTTCAGACTTACCTAGAATTACTGGCTCTCAAGGACAGCTGCTGGAACACACTGATAGATGCTTGGCGACAGATTTTCTACTTGAGGGTGGTAGCTAGCCAGGCGGCATTCGCAAAATGCCCTACTACCATGCTCTAACGACTACCATCCTAAGACAAAAAGAAGCACGGAAACACTCAGTAGTATTTCCACCAGCGGTCACCCTTGATCCCGGCGGACTAACTTTGCTAATCAGTTCAGAACAGCTAAGCAAACTTCGCTACGAGCGCTTCAACCTACTAATTACCTACTGGCTCTCAAGGAAAGCTGTGGAACACACCGTTAGGTTTTTTTTTCTATGTGGCATTGTTCTATTTGGTGGTAGTTGGCTGGCTATACCTACCACCATCAAATAAGGCCATTTGCAAAATGCCTTACCACCATGCTTTAACGACTGCCATCCTAAGGCAGCAACCGTGTTGACAATAGTTAAATTCTTGCTTGACGATTGTAGAATTCGACGAAGTAAGGACTTGTGACGTACTCGTATACAGAATTTGACGGCACAAGAATTAGACCAAAAACTAGTTTTACAAACGTCGCGGCTACCGTCCATTCCCTTTGTTATATCTAAATTAAAATTAAGTATGCATCAGACTATATGACTGTTATACAGAGAGTTAAAATACATAGAGTAGTTATATCCTAACACCACTTCTCTAAAAACTAACTAGAATTTATCTATCTACATTCCTACCTATGCACATGTAAGTATATGCAGTTTGTAATGACAAGGAAAGAACATCCAAATGTTGTACGTCATATATGTTGTTAGAAAGAGATAAATAAGCAATGTGTGTTACAACCGCACCGCCACTAGATGTTCCGAATAGCCACCATTACGCTGCAATCTCTTTCACTCTCACACATAACGATCCACACATCTCGCTCATCCATTTAATTGTGACAACAGTCACCTAAGATAAAACAAAATGACGAAAATTCAATAATATTAGCAATAACTTACGCGTAAAATGGAACATTTTTCGTAACTCTCACAGTGCCTGTATAAGTTCAGTGTTTAAAGACACAGGAAGGTATATTGTCCACAACTTTTTCCTAAAAACACACGATTAGCGGCAACGTATTTACCGTACGCTTGGAAGTGCAAGACTGGTAGCGACTACGGCAATTACCTTGCATTCGTCTAGTAAATCTAGGGGGTTCACAACTCATCTACAGGTAAAAAAATCTTAGTTGTTATAGGTATATTTGCATTGTCTTAAAATAGATGCAACCCATTCAGAAAGCGTGCAAGGAGTGATCGCACTCGGTTCGTGATGATAAATGTGGCTTTTAAGCTGTCATTCAGCAGCATTATAACAAAGTGTGAAGCTCAGCTGTATAAACTAAAGAAACAAAGGATTGGGACAATATGAATCGTAATATTGAACTATACACACGTAATTATATACGTAGGTACATTTATGTTATGAACGCAAAGTTTATATTTGATTTGAAGCGCTCGTAGCGAAGTTTGCTTAGCCGTAAAGTTAAGCAACGTCCGCCGCGGTCATGACTTGGATGGGTGACCGCTAGTGACATTACTACTGAGTGCTTCCGTGCTTCGGAGGGACGTTCGATCCTGGTTGTCGTCTTAGGATGGCAGTCGTTATAGCATGGTGGTAGGGCATTTTGCGAATGCCCGTCTGGCTAGCTACCCCCTCAAGTAGAAAATCTTTCGCCAAGCATCTAGCGGTGTGTTAAGGCAGCTGTCCTTGTGAGCCAGTAATTCTAGGTTAGCCTGAACAACATCTTCGACATCATCACTTACCATCAGGTGAGATAGTGGTCAAAGGCTAACCTATCAAGCATAAAAGAAAAAAACTTAGCCTAAACTGTCACAATAAAGAATGCAGTCACAAGAAGAGTTATAAACAGTGTTCCAATGCTAGCCTATTATATTTTCCTATCTTGATGATACAGTAAATGACAATCGGTCCCGTAAGTGGCAAGGGTCACTAAAAAGGAGGAAAAATTTTATTGCTAATAAATGGAACAGACTTCAACACTCAAACGTTTGAAATAACTGTCGAAGTCAGTACCATGCGCACTATATTGTGATAATAGTTACTTTTGAACCATCATGGTACCGACTTCAATAAGTTATTGCACACATTTGAATATTGAAGTAGGTTCCATTTTTTGGTAATTTTTTTTAGTACTGAAAGTCACTTACGTTTTTTTTAAATAGATAACCCTTTCGTGAACATGGTCGATGCATGTCGAAAAAATATTCGAGGTTAGTCAAAATTATACATTTTGGTTTCAAATAGACCCCATGTTTAAGTAAAACATAAATATATTTCGCGAACGTTTAAAAAACTGCCTTCAATGTGCCTATTACCTGATATTTTTCCCACTTTTAGTAGTGAAAAGTTGTATGTTTTACGAGTACACGAGAATCAAATATTAAATAGAATATATATATTTTTGAAGTGTTTTATTAAAATATTAATTTGATGTTTTCATAAAATATTTTAAAAATATTTGTTATTATTAATCAATAATTATTTTAGGTCGCACCAATTAACAACTTTGCTCTTATGTTCAAGCAAAAATCTATATTTTCTGACTGTATTAGCCGGATTGTCCACTGCTGAACACAGCCTCCCCCATTAAGGGGGAATTTGCCATAATCCCCACGCTAATGTCACTGACTAAACCAATTTACTAGAATTGCAATTCTACTTTTAATATATAACCTTTCCTGTCTTTGAATTTCCTCAAACACAAAAATAACAAAGCAAAGGCAGTAACCTTTAAACAGACATATTTTTTATTAACAATCATAATTTATTCATACTTAATTGCTTTTACTTTTGCACTTAAGCGTATAGGTAGGCGAACAAGCATTCTCCATCTTGAGATTCAGTGCATTTCTGAAGTGGAAGCCCTTATCAGAAGTTTAATTGTATCTGTTATATCAATAATCTAAATGCAGTTCAATTATGTTTTATGTCCATTGCAACATCTCCAAAACTCGAGTGCTCTATTGGGGTTAATTTGAAGCTTAATTGGCACTTTAGTGCATATTTCTGTGCGTATTATATCGACGATATACGATGCTGTTGAAACTCTGAGTTCTTGTATACTTTACTGTATTTTTCAATATTAATTTAAAAAAATAGTTCAGTATAGGATTTTTTATTTAAAGATCAAATAAACAATAAACAGTGCATGCAGCTCTATACTTTTTTTGTTGAACGTGGCAATACAATGTAGAATATTTCAAAATTAAAACTTGTAATTGACCTTCTCTTATTACCATAGTTTTTTTTTATATATAATTATGCTACGCACTACAGACTCTTGGTCCGTACTCTTTTTTGATTGTACACATACATTTTCCTATTTTACAAATTACATTCTCCATACATCATTGACATTTTTACACTTAGATGTAAGTTAGTGTAAAAGGTGTTAGATCTTAAAAACTAAGTGAGTCCATATATATAAATTAATTCTAGGTTTTGTTAGTTACATGCTGAATCCTATTTTATTCTAAGATGTACACATATAATTTTAAAATTAATTTATTCTATAATCTATACAGTCAATTTGTCCCGGATGGACCTGCCACTGACTCCGGGTGCCTCTTTCTCTTTAACATTTCCTCCATGACCTCTTCGTTGCAATCTTGTATTGGCATACCATAGTACTTTAGCAACAATAAGATTCTCAGATAAAATACAAAACAACTAGATATATGTATTAGGAACCGGCTAGGACCCGCGTTATATGTACCGGAAAGATTCCGACCAGTTACGCGCTGAGGCCCGTGCTCGTCGCTTCGCGCAATCGTGACTCCCAGACGAAGGACTTCAAAACAGTCTGAAACTGATCGGAATCTTTCCAGTAAATATAACGCGGGTCCGAGCCGGTTCCTAATAAGTTAACTAGATTAATATTGAAAAAAAAACAAAATGCATAAATTGAGACAAAGTACTGGACAGGTGCGAGTCGACGTTGGTGTAATACAAAACACACACACAAATTTGTGAGCTATAAAGTTTAAATTCCGTACTAAAAACGGTAGTCCGGAACGGATTCTTATGACGTGCTACGTAATAAGAATTGTTATTCCCTTACGTATCTCGCGGAGCCGATATCGTCCATTTTTTAATGAGATTCATTTGTTATCATTATCTAAGGTGCGAATGGATTAAGGTCAGCGTCTTTGTAGCTCCTTCCATACAAACGGACGAAACACGAAACCGTCATACTTTGAAAGTTTGAATACCAAGTGTTCAAACTCATTAAAATTTTGTATGCATACCCTTAAGACTGAAATCTATGAAGAAAATAAATAAAACTGGCAAATCAGAAGATTTGCCAGTATTGTTTTTTTTATTTTGTCTCTAAATTAAAAAAAAAAGAATTCCCATACAGAATGATTTTTTCAATAGTTATTAAAATACACATTTTTAAGGTAAACTGCCAAACCAGAACCATAGATTTTAGACTCAAGGACACACGTGCGAAATGTCATCGAGTTTGAACCCTTGGTATTTAAAATATGACGTAACTACGTTTATATAGAAAACATTATGAAGACATTTTCCTTAACGAGACGAAAAAAAGATCCTTTTTAAATTCAAATGCTTTTATATATTATACTACTACCTTACATTGTCGTCCATTCCTTGTAGAAATAGATATTTAGCGAAAACAACACTTAGGGCCTGTTTCAGAATGTTCGAGTAAGTTCCGGTTATACTACCCAGAACATAAAATAACTGAATGATAAAAATGACAGTTAACATGCGGCGCGTTCCAAGCTTTAACCGATGGATAGGCTAAATCAATGACTGAAACGCAAAGTTAGTGTTTTATTTATTAGATATGTTCTAGGTAGTATAACGGGAACTTACTCGAACATTCTGAAACAGGTCCTTAAAATATCTAAAAAGCCAGTAATACAAACATTATGTTGATCATACTTATCTAAAACTCGTTGTCACAGGTCAAATAACTAATTCTGAGTCGAGGCTGCGTATAGTACTCGATTTACTACTTTTTGCGTAAGTACCTACATGTTTACTTCACATTATTACTATGTGTATATCTTCGATCTGTCTCAATAAACTGCATCTGCTCTGCAGGCACAGATCTAGTAGGTTTTGTTTGTTTTTTTTGTCACACCGTTAGGTGCTTGGCGACAGATTTCCTACTTGAGGCCACCCTCAAGAGCGAGTGGTCGCCTGGCTAGCGACCACTCGCTAGCCAGGCGGGCATTCGCAAAATGCCCTTCCACCACGTGGTGAAGCTCAAGACCTGCTGCGCGGCAGTCCATAGCCAATGCCACTGAACAACCACTGCCTCAAAATATTATACATAGTAGTTCAAAATAAATATACATATATACATAGTAAATATATTTTCTGAATCCAAATCAAAATCATCAGGGAATTACCCGATTATTTTGTTTTGTTTTTAATGCCTGATAGGTTAGCCTTTGACCACTATCTCACCTGATGGTAAGTGATGATGTGGTCGAAGATGTTGTTCAGGCTAACCTAGAAGTACTGGCTCTCAAGGACAGCCGCCGGAACACACCGTTAAGTGCTTGGCGACAAATTTTCTACTTGAGGGTGGTAGCTAGCCAGGCGGGCATTCGCAAAATGCCCTACCACCATGCAAAATTCATTCTCGTACAATGCCATTCTATCTGTAAAACCAAGATCACCTTAAGAGATTACGTAACGTCTTCATGCCTAGTCTACATTGCAAATGAAGCTTAATTAGGTTTCATCATTAAGAATACTTCTTCAGCAAATTAATTTGTCTTTGAATTTAACACGCTATTGTGTAGATCGTAATGCAATGAAATCTTGAGTTGATATTGCTGTAATTTATAACTCAATCGTGTCAAGGGACGTTTAAAAGAATAAGCATGAAATATAATTTAGTAGATGTTGAGACGAAGTCTTTGAAAAATATCTGACTGAGGGCGTACGACGGCTAGACCTCGTTTTGTATGCTACGTTTTTTTAAATAAAATAGTATAGAAGTGCGTTTTTTATACCGCTTTTTTGGTTGGTAGTTTATTACTTGGTTACTACATAATTACCTATTAGCAATGTAATTTGTATTCAGATACAGTCTTCCGTGGGACTAGAATGTCACCCCCCATTGCTGCCTGTGGGTATCTTAAGAGGCGACTAAAGGTTGACCGGAAGGTGGCAGCAGCGCCTTCTGAGGAACATAGATATCTTAAACTGCGATCCCCAAGACGCCTGCCAAGCATGGGCATTATAGCAAACCCCCGTAATGGGGGAGGCTGTGTTCAGCAGTGGGCAATCCGGCTGATACAGTGAATGTAGACATAAAACTTGATTACGCGAAATTTTAGAGCTGTATGTAGGTATTGATGATATTTTTCTAGAGAAAAAATATATTAGAAAATTACGAATATAGGGGTGGATGGACGCGGGTTCGAATCCCGCACATGACTTAATTTTTTTCTACCGTATATTCGTAATTTTGTAATATAATCCGCATAGCAGGCGTAATTGCAAACATAACAATATTAAAAATATTGAATTGTGTTTTCAGATCAGACATAGTATTAATAATATCTTCTAGAATACGATATGTTTTAATCATATCTGTATATTATCTTTCTAAAAAACATGTTCAATATTTCGACTGTCCCTACGTAGACCATCGAAACTCAAAAAAGGGTTATTTGATTACCGTCGCAACTTGTTTCTACCTTTTAAAATGTAGATAAAATGTATTTCAAATATTATAAATATATTCAGTTATCAAGTCCTAAAGTATGGAATGTGACGTCACTGGTCCTCGTAAACTCACGAAACTTAAAATTCGCGATATTTAGTTTCGATAGTATACGTAGGGACAGTCGATTTGTCTAATTGATTGTATGGTGACCTGTAGGTTCGTCCAAGTCGTCGCATTCCATCCTCAAACAGTATCCAGGGTGTATTCTGGATCAGGACAGCTGACGCTGATACTTGACAGACAAACAGTTTACTTTTAGTTTTATGTAGTTAATCAGTGGTATAGCGGGCTAATACATCTTCGATCTTAACGTCACATTGCTAAGTGAGATTAAATCTCTAGGCTCGAATAAAATAAAAATGTTGTGACTTAAAATGCACATATACAACACGAAAATTAATAATGTCCGTGGCGGAACTGTACCCAGAATTATTTTTGTAAATCTTAAATATTTTTAAAATATTAATATACTAATATCTAATACTGATGAATGATTATGTTTTGTTCTACAACATTTCACATATTTAATTGTTTAATTTGTCTTTATTAATTTTGAATTTCCGCACTATGATCTCACCTGAGTCTCATCATTATTTATTTTATTTGATTAAAAAACTGGCCAAGTGTGTGTCGGGCCTCGCTATTATACAGACCAAATTTGTGACTTCCCAACTAGTTTAGTTTTTGAAATTGAACACGTAACAATAATGGTTTAAAATGTACTTTTTTGACGGGTCCCATTATTTTTCATCCTTATAACTATGTATTTTTACAATAAATTAATGAAAATAATATACTTCTTCCCTCCTATTTGAACGAATAAATGAATTACTACCCTCTCTCTCCCACAACTTATCTTTATCTCTAATCTCATTCTTTATCTCTAAAAACTAATTTTCTAAACTTCAAAGACACAAATATTATAAACATTGATACATTACATATACCATACCAAGTTCATAGCCCACATAAATAGTCTCTATTTTAAAGAGTATTTTCCTGCTCTACTTTTTACACAAGTAGGTACCTAACTAATTTTTGTCATACATAAATGTTAATCTTTTATAATTTAACAATACGTAATCTTTACACCCATTATACAAGTCTATATTTGGAAATAGGCCTCTAGTTCTCTACTCTACATTTAAATGACAATGGTCCAGTGCTCTACTTTAGAACTCTACTAAGTAGGTAGGTACGTAAGTACATATAATTAGGTAACGCATATTTGAGACGTAGGTATAGTACCACCAACTTAACTGTGCAGTTGGCGAGGGCGCTGCTGATCAAGGAAATCAACTACAAACTGTCACAATTTGAAGGAATGTTGTAGTTCTTTTTTCTGCCACCTGAACAGATAAGATGGTGGGTCAGTTTTCAAGCTTGACCATCGTCAACACAGAATTATTCAATAGTGTTAACCGAACTAGCGACATCTGTGTTCACAGCAAACATCTATCGTTATATCATACTTACCAGTTTTATTTTACTATACGCCATCTATGAGCTTGGTGTAGAAACATTTTGCTAGAGCAACGAATCGCTTATTTCGACGGAGCTAATACATGTCAGGATGGCCGAGCGGTCTAAGGCGCCAGACTCAAGGTTACCCCTTGCCTGTAAGTACAGGTTGAGCTCTTCTGGTCCTCTCTGAGGGCGTGGGTTCGAATCCCACTTCTGACAAATCTTTTTGTTAATGAATTATAATTGGTTGTATAAATTGTGAATATTAGTATAGAATATCATTCTTTCGTATTTTCTATTACCAATATTTCAAAACATATTTTCATTTCATCTTTCATAAATGCTTATCACATAAATTTGCACTAAGAAATCTAATAAATTTTTTTTTTTTTCAGTTTTTATGCGTCTGTGTATATTGTAATATTATAACCCACATCTATCCCATATCGTACAATGATTGAATTACTATTTATGTGCCCACAGTTTTGTAGGGCAAAATATTATGTTTTCTCCAAAACATCCAATAGGTAATATAGGGAAACTGAATGCAGGAAAATGTAGAACTTTTATTAAATAATTAAAACTTAAGGAAGTTACATACGGTATTAATTGAAATTTTATTATCAAAATTATCATACATCTGTTAATTTCTGAATCTATAAATAATATAAAAAAAGCTGTATTAGTGTACATATAATCCGTTTTTTTTGTTCGACTTGGCGGGGGCACCGCTGTGCCCCCAGACAATATCGAAGCAATTGCAGCATATGAAAATGAATAAAGAACCGTAATTAATTCATGTGGTTACAGTACACTGCAGCGGTTGTCATACTTGACTTGTTCTTTTATATGTAGTAGCTAGTAACTATTATTTTCGCCACATAATCACAGTCTTCGGTAGTATAGTGGTAAGTATCCCCGCCTGTCACGCGGGAGACCGGGGTTCGATTCCCCGCCGGAGAGAATCTTTTTGCGTTGTATATTTTTTTCACCTAAATAATATTATTTTGTTGAATGTTTAATATGATAATATAAAATTTTATCATATTAAATAAAAAATTATAAAATAAGCTATATTTTTTTAAATGAGCCAGTTTCTATCTATATTTTACGAACGGTGTCAAAATTTTTGATATCGGTCTTATGGTTTATTAAGTTTGTTAGATTTGCCGTTAAAGCGAAAATTATATATAATGTTTTTTGCTGACGGGATGACATAGATGCTGACTACCGCTGTACGGACATCCAGCTCCACCGGATTTTGGGCGAGGGAAGACCCTCTTATAGCCCGGGAGCAAGAAGTGCCGAAGGCACTAAACTTGTCCCGAGAGAATCTTTTTGCGTTGTTTATTTTTTAGTATATATTATTTCATTGAATGTAAATTATCATATTAAATAATATTTTATAGAAAAAGGTATATTTTTTTTAAATGGGCCAGTTTCTATCTCTATTTTAAACTACTGGCCTTATCCAAACCAAGAATATACGTGTACAGTTCTGCAGTCCGAACCGGTAACATTCGTTCTGCACTGGCGTTGCGATTGCCACGATTGATGGACAAGGCTTTGTCGGTTCGGGGGTTTTGCAATCAGACGTCTTTCTCACCAGGAATCCTACTACTTAGTAACTGATATACGACAGTTTAAGACCTATCGAAGACGCGATTATTAAGATAATATCAAGTAGTACCCACACCAAGACGTTTACTTTGCATACTCGTAGTACTATACATGACAGGACGTTTGATAATCTACACTAATATTATAAAGATGAAAGATTTGTATTTTTGTATTTAAGGAATTAACTTAAAAACTACTGGACCAATATCAACAGTTATTTCACCATTAGAATCCTACATTATCCCTAATGAACAAAATTATAATCAGAAGTCTTTATTTGCCATTATAACAGTAAATGTTACTCTAGGCAAGTCATTTTACAATTAGGTTGGTATGAATTTCAATGCATTATTGTTTACTAGAAAATCATGATAAAAACTACTTAATGTATCATGTTATGGATCATAATAGGAATATGATATATTAATACACATTGACAATGACTATTATTTGTAAAAACCATTTAAAATTAATATACATACCTATATAAATTCAGTAGAATTATACAAAATAAAGATTCATCATCACATCAACCGGAACGTCTACTGTTGAACAAGGCTCCACCATTGGGGGGTTTTGCCATAATCCCCACGCTTGGCAGGCGTCTTGGATATCGCAGTAGAGTTGTCAGTACTTCAGCAGGCGTTGCTTCCCAGCCCAGAGCGCCCTGTCATCAAATCTGGACCGCGCTGCGCTCCCTTTGAATAGAGTTTTGAATATTTACGTCGTCTAAGTAATAAAAAATATGAAATATTAAATTACAGGCACAAAGAGACTTTTATCAGGTGGTCCTCGTCCTTATTCAGTCAAATACAAATATAAAAGAAACATCTCAAAATGTTTGTTAGGACTAGCAGAAGTCAACCCTTAGAGGTTGTTAGCATTTAACCAATAACCCTGTATATGGGACCAAACCTATTTGTCGAAACTGGGATGTTTAAACACCCGCCTACCCTTACGATAATTAATATGTCGTTACTACAATAGGAAGAAATCGAATAAGGAACGGTTTCAAAATTTTTGATATCGGTACTCGTCTTATGGTTTATTAAGTTTGTTAGGCTTGTCTCGCTGCCAAGAGACAATGGGAGAATCGGAACTAAATGCCCCGGTACAACTGCAGCGTTGTACCGTTGAGAATGGGCCCTACTAAAATTTACTGTGTGACTATTTGGAGGGCATATAATGATGATTTATTTTGTTTTATAAGTGTGTATGTGTTGTTCCAGATCGTGGTGTGCGTGTGTGATGGTGCGGACGCACTCGGTGCTGCTGCTGGCGGTAGCACTGTGCGCCGCCACCACCACCGACTCCGAGCTGGGAGTGGGCAAGGCGATCAACATATTTATGAGGTATCATTAAATCTTCATCATCTTAATATTGTTATGTTTGCAATAACGCCTGCTCTGCGGATTAAATTACAAATTTAAAATTTACGAGAGAAAAATTATAATCATGTGTGGTATTCGCACTAGGTGGACTGACGACATCGTTTAAGTCGCGGGTAGCCAATGGTTACAAGCGGCTTATAGCCGTTCTTTGTGGCGTTCTATGGGGGAGGCCTTTGTTCAACAGTGGACGTCTTCCGGCTGATGATGATGATGATGTGGTATTGGAACCCGCGTCCAACATGCTACTAGTGTAATTACATGCAATCAAAATAATAATTATATTAGTTAGTTTAAAAAATAACAAGTAGAATGTGCGCTTCTACTCACTTTTAGAAGTCAGTTATATTTTTGCGAAACCGACCTAGGGATTCCGCAAATGCGTCGGCTATTACGGCACAATTATTAAAAGACCTACTCAGTCCGGGAACCACAGAATTTTCTCCTAAAACAGTCTGTCGAAAGGGTGGATATAAAAGTTCTATATATAATTTTTTTATGCTATCATTTTTTATGTTATTTTGATGGAACAAGCACGAAGCCCGCCTGGTGTAAAGTGATAACCTCTGCCTTTAACAGATGCAGTTCGTCACAAGTGGCGAATTGCACGATGATACATATAGTCGTTAAGCCCTCCGAAGCACGGAAGCGCTCCGTAGTGATGTCTGACCGCGGTGGACGTTACTTAACTTAGCTGATCGATTAAGAACGGCTAAGCAAACTTCACTACGAGCGCTTCTATCATAATATTTTCTCCCGGGCAGGTATATAAACTCGATTTTTTTATAATTTCGAACTAGGTAAAGAAAATTATGGTTGACCAAACACGCAAATGCCTTGTTACCTTTGCACATAGAATTACGTTTCACTTGGACAGTATGTTTTTGTTACCTAGTGAATAAAGTTTACCTAAGTGCGAAAAGTCCCTGAAACAGGATTTTGTACTCTTGACTGCCTGCAAGATCTATATTAGTATATTTTTAAAGATTGCCTGGGCTCATCCCTGGTTACGACTGATATTGGATTTTCTGTACCCTTCAAACCAGAACACAATAATGTGAACATTACTGCTTTGATTACTGCGTGCCCGGACTCACTAAAAGATTTCTACTGCTACTAAAAGTTAGACATTTATTTCAATTGCCTCTCAAAATAAAACTTGAGAGGTGTCAAGGGACACCCGGATGGAACGAAGTTCCTTTCGATTACTGAGTGACGGAATGGTATTTCTTTTAAGTTATACAAATATCTTTTTATTATTAACAAATATAAACTTAAATAAAAATAACTGGCTTGCTTTCTATGAGAGAGAGAGACAGAGATACACGCGCACCCCGCACGGCTTACAACTATAGCAAAAAGTGTCGTATAGTACCACCAACTTATCTGTCCAGGCGGCAAAAAAAGAACTACAACATTCCTTCAAATTGTGACAGTTTGTAGTTGATTTCCTTGACCAGTAGCGCCCTCGAAAACTGCACAGATAAGTTGGTGGTACTATGACAACTTTTGGTCTTAATTTTTTCTAGCCTCCTTTCGCAACGCGCGATAAGGAACTTCGTTCCAAAATGTTTCTGCTTTTCCAAACAAAGGAAAATAACAACTTTTACACTTTCCTCGGCGTTTCTGTGTATCTGAGTTAGGTACGTGGTTTTATCATTGAGACAAAAAGTTATCATGCTTATCCAATTCAGCTTAAAAAGTATGTTTCACTTACCCAGCCTGACCCTGCTTATATAATCAATTGTCATTCAAAAATGTTTTTTCAATAATTTTCTCTCTGTTAGAACTGTGAATCTTAAGGTTGAACTGGCCGGCCCGTTCTCCATACAAACGTCGTTGGGTGATCACTCCCTTATTTGAGGATTTAGGTCCAAAATAAAGCATAATACCGATTGATCTCGTCATTATTTAGGCTTGTATGATGCCGAAATTTTAATAAAATAATTAACTTGTGGATTATGAGCCTCGAAACATTTTCATATAAAGTTTTCGAGGCCCATAACTTACAAAGTAATTATCTTTTTAAAATTTTGGCATCATACAAGCCTAGATAATGACTATATCAATCGGTATTATGCTTAAGTCTGGACTTAAAATCTCAAATAAAGGAGTGATCAACCAACGACGTTTGTATGGAGAAGTGACCGGCCAGTTCAATCTTAAGGAACTTTATTATAAAATTGCAAACAATCCCAAGACTTCGTATTCCAAAACTTGGCACCGCCATTCCATGTGTTCGAGTATTTTAAAGCAAAATCTCTTTGGGTGGCACTTTGGTCTCAAAGGTGAACCCTTGAGACCCTATATCTCTAAGTTTATCTGATTAGTCTAACATGATTTTCTTACCCTTTTGACGTCTATCAATTCCAGATATGGTTACCTCAGCATCTGCATGCGTGTGGTCCCCCGCAACGACACCGAGGGCTGGGTGTTCCGCGAGCCCACAGTCAGCGTGTTCCGCGACGTGGACCGGTTCTCGGTGGCTCCCAAGCCTCGCCAAGCCAAGGCGCTTTTCGACGGAGACTTCCACATGGAGTTCTGCGATAACCTGAAGCAGTTGCTCCAGGCTTACTTTAGGGATTTTAGTTTTGAAAGGTAATTTGCAATTTCTATTATTTTTCCTAAGACCTATTCTGCGAGACAACAGTTTCCATTTTCCACGACATATTATGGAAGGGTTCTCCGTGACTGCTAAGACTCGCCAGGCTGAAGCGAGGACTTTGATGGGGCTTCCAAGGTTTCTTCTTGAAGGTATACGATAACCTGAATGCTTGTTTTATTGCTGATAGGTAAGCTTTTGACCACAATCTCACCTGGTGGTAAGTGATCATGTGGTCGAAGGTGTAAACAGGCTTAACCTAGAATTACGTACTGGCTCTCAAGGACAGCTGGCGCAACACACCGTTAGGTACTTGGCGACAGATTTTATACTTGAGGGTGGTCGCTAGTCAGGCGGGCATTCGTAAAATGCCCTACCACCATGCGGTGAAGCTCAAGCCCGCGGCGGGATTCGAACCATGGACCTGGTGCGCGGCAGTCCATAGCCAATGCCACTGAGCCTTCACTGCTTCAACAGCTGTTCTTCTATACGAGAATTTCGGTTGGAAAACCGTTTTGGTCCGCAGGTAAACGTTGTATAGTCATTTCGAATAACATAATGGTCCAACGTAATATGTATAAACTATGGCTAAGAATACCAAATATCACAAAAAATCTTTACTTACTTATATGAGATTTCCAAAGTCAAGAAAAACTTGAGTGCATATATCATCGGTCTAAGGAGGAGGTGAGTATGTCGGGTAGCAATAAAAGAACCGTCGTACTCGATAGCTACAGACCCACCAACTTATCTGTTCAGGTGGCAGAAAAAAGAACTAAAACTTTCCCCCAAATTGTGACAGTCTGTATAGTTGATTTCCATGACCAGTAGCGCCCTCGAAAACTGCACAGTTAAGTTGGTGGTACTATAGTGAAATATTCAGGAACAATCGTAGGTGCACCGCAAATACAATTATAGCTTAAGATATACCTATCTAAGCATACAGTTCAAGCTTATAATATATCATGGGTCTTTTCTTTTATACTTATATACTTCATTGTATCGACGATAAATGCATGCCGGCTCCTTCCAAGTAACCAATTCTCGCTCGTCTTGGGCAAAATGGTTTCGTCAACTTAGGTACTCTCAGTCATACGTTTTCTTAATTACAACATATATCAAAACGGTTCAAACCCTTAATTCCAGGTTAGAAAGACCGTGGCGAGCGTTCACTGCTGGTTGGCCGAATGACATCATTGCGCGGAATCTGGGCATCAACTCCTCATTTATTAATGGAGACCACTGTTACGTGCTGGTTAGGGTATCCAGGTAATATATTATATGATAATACTGTACTCGGACTTACTTTTAACGAACATCCGAAAGAGGACAAGATCCTCAGGGAGATGCGTTTGTTGTAAGTTATGCCTATATTTTCTCCTATATGCCTATAATCCATTAGTTTTTAAGTTTATTCGTGATATACAAAAATACAAATATCTCCTTTTTATATAGGCAGGTAATATTAGTGTAGATGTATAAGTACACTATTTTACTTTTATACTTTGGCAAGCGGATTGGCGCAGGCATTCGGAACGGTCGCCCTCCTCCCTCACAAATGGTTGAGGAGGACGATGGCTGGCACGCTAGTCAACTCGTGAACGAGTGCTGCTTGAAGACACTGGTCCATTCAGAATGCCAGTGCAAACCAGTTTGTAACTCTTTTGTAATAGTATATATAATAGTTATGTAAAATTAGCATCCCTTATAACTGTGTTCCCCGCTAAATATGTAATGCTCTCCACAGTAATGTAATTAGTTAACAAATTTCTAAGTTAACATAAAAAATGGAACGGACCCTGGAGTCTGTGGAAAATCTAATAAACAACATAAAAAAAATAAAAAAAGTACACTATTTTACCACACAAAAAAACGAAACAATTACCTTATAAAAAAACAACCCGCTTAAAGTTCAAATGTTGTTGTCGGGATCGGTGTCGAGATCGGACATTGAATACGAGTTTTACTTTTCTGTGCATCAAAAGGGATCCAATATCAACCGCATCATACCTTTCCAATGGATTGATTAATAGCACGGTCATGTGGAGCAGCTTCTATATCATATCCTTATAACTGATCGGCTAACATTGGTATTGGCTTACATTACTTACATATCATCTAACGGTGTGTTCCGCAGCTGTCCTTGAGAGCCAGTAATTCTAGGTTAGCCTGAACAACATCTTCGACCACATCACTTACCATCAGGTGAGATAGAGGGCAAAGGCTAACCTATCAAACAAAAAAAAACATTACCAGGATGAATCGAAGATAATATAGATTCCTTTTCTTATCAGCCTATACAAACCCACGCCAATAACGATAATACGAATATCCGGTAATCAGTCTAAAATTAAAGAAAATTGTGTAAATAATACTTCGCCATCGCCCTTCTTCAATTTCAAAATCGCATATAATAAGTTGATATATCGATTGACATGGTTTTGAAAAATCGACACTGTCGTTTTGGAGGAGATACAAACATATTAATTGAGAATGTAATCCAGGTTCTTATGATTCTAAATTTTCTCAACATTTTTGTATAACTATTCTGTAAAAGTAGATCACTTATCGAATTCGACTTTGATACTTAAAAGATCACATCGCGATGACTAAGGAATATTGACGAGCTTACGTGTCTATACACTATTTTGCATGTAAGGGTTAGGACATTGTAGGGGTGTGTATTTTTAGACTGAAAGATCCCTTGCACATATACTTAAATTAAGGAAATGGTGAACTATTATTTAAGGAAATGGTTTTCAAGTACTGTATCAGCCGGATTGTCCACTGCTGAACACAGCCACCTCCACGATGGGGAGATTTGCCATATTCCCCACGCTTGGCAGGCGTCTTAGGAATCGCAATGTAAGATATGAGTTCTTCAGAAAGTACTGCTGCCCACCTTCTGGTGTTACACCCACGGGTAGAGATGGGGGGGTGTCATTCTAGCCCGACACCCGACGGGCATGTCAGCTGCCGGAAAACTGTTAGCAAAATCGTCTACTAGTGGCCTTTGTTTTCTGTCGAGTTAAAAGTTAAGTAATCAAGTAGTGACCTCATTAGCAAGAGTCCGTCTTGGTGCCTACCGATGCGGTGTCAGATATTCTTCCTCGAAGAAGAAATGTGCAAACCTAACCGTGTTAAGGCGTGAAGGGTCCTGTAGCAAGTGAAATTATAGGGCGTACGAGACATAAAAGGGCGAATGTAAGACGAGCGCAGTGCAGTATCACGCAGAATAGCGACACTACGACTAACGCAGGCGTGACGCTTTTTTACAGATTCCGTGAGACAGCTAAGCTGACGGACTTACCACCGAACATATCAGTAGAAGACGTAGTATTCGATGCCATACAGGATTCTACCATAGGAGATACGGCCTCCATAGCCGACTTCATAAGGAAATACGGCTCGCATTATATAGCCTCTTATATCACTGGTAACTCCTTATATCAGGTGAGTTTTAATCCTGGATATACAAGTTAACAATCTTATAGATACGGCCGTGGTACAGAAGAAATCCGTTCATTCACTTCTATAGTTCATCTTTGTCGTTTTCGAACAAACTTATTGCCCTTTCACGTGCATTGATGGGGTACGCTGAGGTGTCTCAACAGCCACCGCACATATATCGCAAACCATGTTTTATCCCATATAATAAGGGGCGAGTCTGTTGCCATATATCAGTCATAGTTACAGACTCCAGACTGCTACTGAGAGTTCCAAAGTCATAAAAACACAATAAAAGTCCGACCTAGCAATTAAACTAAGGTTTTTTAGATTCTAAGACGATCCTTTTGTGACTTTAGTCAGATGTGGTTGTAGAAAATCTGTCGCAAAGTAACTAACAGTAAGTTTAGGCAGCTGTTCTTGAGAGTTAGTAATTCGGTTGAGCCTGTTTACCAAATAATACTACATTCAACAGTACCTTCGACGACGTCATCACTCAGGTGAGAACGGGCGGTGGTCAAATGCTATACCTATAAGCCTAAAAAAATTCTCCTTTTCTCATACTAAAGTTACGGTACCCTTCAAAAAGCAAACTTAGTTAAAAAACAAAAAAATATGTTATGTGGCTGTAACTCTACTGACTCCTATCCAGGTGTTTGTATTCTCCCGGTCGGTTTACGCCCGGATTAAGGAGCGCGTCAAGTCCCGGGGGATATCCGACATCCCTCCCAACGAGATGAAGAATTTTTTCTCCCCGTTCTTTGCAGAGCACATCGGCGCGGTCAAGGTTTGACTTTTGTATTGGACCTGATTCTATTCTGAACTAAAAAACATTGGAAGAAAAATATCTTTGCCTAGTGAAGATATTCCATTAACTGCATATCATTTTGTGTACACATTGTCATTTCTGATCAAAACTATATCCACTAAAGATCGGCGAATGCAAATTCGCACAGAATAACAATAAATTCAATTGTTTTAATTAATTACCGATCTGTAGTGGTACACCTTGACTTACTGATGGCTTCAATTATGAAAATTAGTTTTTCCTATAAAAAAGATATCACTAAAGAATTGAATCAGGTCAATTGATGAAGCGTTCATATCATTCTTGGATGCGGGTTTGCTTTGCCCATCATTATCTTTAACTTCTTTTCTGTTATAAACTTCCATCAATTCCAAACATTGCATTATATTTTTTTATTTGGTCAAAAGTAAACTTTATAACTATCATGTGGTTCATACGCCTTATTTACCATTGTCTTGTCTCTTTAAATCATAAAGTGAAATGTCCAATATAATCCAAGACATACGCATACGATAATTTGGTTCAGAATGACATTATCTACTATCATTTCTATGTTTTCTGTTTCTGTTCATCCATTATGTCACAGCACACATTGTGATAACCATATACATATAAGTTATATACATACATAAAATACCTACATAACTTTTAACGGCTTTTCGAACACATTTAGTAATGATTACAACGAGTAAAAATAAAATAAACATTTTGTTACCAACGTAATATTTAACAAAGTAACCTTTGAGCAATCAAATATTTTTTTAAAAAGACTACATTATTCTTAAAAAAATACTGCAATGAGATAAATCGCTGACCATAAAATAAAAGTAAACATATATTTACTAAAGTATTACACGGCAAGGAAAATAATAAACAGGAAAGAAGTAAATGTCAACCATGGCCGTGCCAACTACGCAATATCTGAATTAGAATAAAAAGAATAATTGTGTAGTACTTATACTTTATTAAAACATAGTAATGTTTATGATTTGTCTATGCTCTCACTCCAGGTGTTTGTATTCTCTAGAACTGCGTACTCTATGATAAAAGAGAGACTAAAATCTAAAGGAGTAGCTGATATAACTGCTAAGGAGTTAGAAGGTTACTTTTCGCCATGGCATGCGAAACATATAGGCCAAATAAAGGTAATATTTTTTATCAGATAATAATAAATTATGATATAAGTTTTCAAAAAATGCTGTGGTACCAATTTGAAGACAGGTATTTTTTTTCAAAAACTGTACCTAGTGAATGTATAAAAAATTAAAAACATAATAAACATTTGATTGAAGGCTGCAGCATTCAAGGCTATTGATTGATTGATCCTTTAAAGCTCCATGTATTTTGCACCATATAATATTTTGTCAGTGCATGATTGATTGCTTAACACAATACATGGTTTTTCCGACCTTTTTTGTTTGTCGAGATCGTGATGCTTTTTTGCCTTAAGATCCATGTAAAGACATTTTGCACTCGTTTCACGTTTCATCTTACGTGTTTAGTCATTACCTCATTTCATTGGAACACTAAATAACTACATAATTCATTATACTACTAGTTTCAAACTTTTATTATCCATTCATTTCATGTTTAAGTTATACTAATTCCTAGCTGATTTCCGTTTTTCATTCCATCAAGCTTACATACTGTAGAACCTACTAAACATAAGCTTACTTTTCCTTTTATTATTACAGGTGGCCAGTGGCAACAAAACAGTAGAAAATTGGGCAATGAAACGCTTGCGAGTACACTACTACATATTCTCCTACCCAAGTCTTCTCAAGTTACACGGCGAACAGAGTTTGTTAAGAAATCTAGACTCTCTACTAGGAAATGAAGCCTTATTACAGTTAGAATTAAAAACATTGTCGCCTGCGTTCAAAGACGCGAAGAAAAAGAAGTGGTTCGAAGAAGTCATAGACAATTATTTAAAACTGTGGGAGAGTAACATGTGACGAATAAGTTTAGTTAGTCTAAGTAACCGTAAGTGTGAAGTGTAAAGCATCACTTGATTCCTAGTAAAGAGATCGATTTGTAATGAATCAGCTCTCAAAAATAAACAATAATGATATTATTTGTCTGTCCTCGTCACAGAATCTCAAACCGTCGTATCTTTATAGTTGCTGCGCATAAATTTGAGTTAATAATATACCCCAGGTAAGTTCTACTTTCGCCATTATTGTAATCAAACAAAGTGTTCCGTCCATATTCAGCTGAATTATTATTGTTAGAAATCTCCATACGGACATACGACCATTTGAGTTGACTTTTCCAATAGACATTTGTACACCAAAAAATGGCGTCAGTAGCATCCACTTTATTTATGTTGAATTGCATGGCATACATTTATAAATGATAAAAAGATTTATCGAATTATATAAGTTGCATTTTAAAATAAATTCTAAGTAATACAAATATGTGATCTATATTTATCATTACTTATTTTATTTATTACTTGAATCAGTTCATACTACTTAACAATAGGTGAAAGATTTTGTAAATATAATTATTAAAAATGTGCCTTATTTTTTATGCGTTAATTCTGCGCCATCTAGCGTTCATCTATGGAAACTCTTAGGAAAGAATTGATGTCGCTATATTCTATTTGTAAAGAGGATGTTTATAGCTGAAGAAGCATGTATACAAATTATATTCCAAATTTCAAAACCTTAAGTGCAATACCTAGCTAAAATGCAAATAACATTTTCATATATTAATTAAATTCACAGACAATGCATTTAGAATTGACTAGATAAGTAAAAAAACGGATGTAAATATTTTACAAATAAATGAATTAATTGAAACTAAAGAAATAAAACTGATTTTTGACTGGACATATTTTGTTTAATGATCCTAACACCTGTTTATCCCCAAAGTTGTGCACAAACCAATTGTAAGAATTATATACCTATGTTTATCCCAATTTAATAGAGGTTAGTTACCTATATACTTAATGCGGTCTTGTAGATTTTGTTTGATGTCAAATATTATTTTTCAACTTAATTTTCAATAGGGTAAGAATAGAGACCAAAGGGAACGTGATAGTAGATATTTTTTAAAGTACCTACATGCTATAGCAGAATTATGTACCTATATTACACTCGTGCATTTGACGAATTTACCTGGGCGTGTCTGAGAGCCATAGCCAAGTGAGGATAATTCTATACCCCATGTTTATGCTGACCTTTCCGGGCTATAAGAGGGCCACGCCCAAAATCCGGTGGAACTGGACGGCCGCGCGGCCGTAGAATTCGTTTGTAGTATAAAATCTCTTTAAACATCAACGATATGAAGCAGAACTATACTAGACAGAAGTTAAACTACATTTTGACAGAGTGGACAATGTTTTCAGAGCAAATATGTCATAATTTAGTGGTATAGTACCACCAACTTAACTGTGCAGTTCTCGTGGGCGCTATTGGTCAAGGAAATCAACTACAAACTGTCACAATGTGGGGGAATTTTGTAGTTCTTTTTTCTGCCGCCTGAACAGATAAGTTGGTGGGACTGTACCCTTATCATCAAATCGAGGTCATTGGTCAACTTAGTCTAGTTGTTAGCATGAACACTACGTAAGCAATGGAACGAAATATTTTGGCAAATCTCGGCTACTTAAGTCCATAGTAAATAACTAACAGTAGGCCTAGCAGTAGGCACTTATGAACCATTCCAAGTGAAAATTTATGTTTGTTTCGCTTGCCATGCGATAGTGCTTAAAATGATATTAAAAAAATGTATTAAGAGAGGAAACAAGCGGCTGACATCTGCGTAGTCTCGTCCCTTAAGGCTAAATTCACATCTTTCATTCAAGCGTTACTCACAAACAAACTTTCATATCTATATTATTATTACGAATAGGTACGATTCAATTATATCTATTGAGTTACACATAATACTGAATAGCTTTGCTTTATTTTGCCCTGGCATATGGCCGTGGGAGATAAGGAGATGTGTGAAAAGTATTTTTGCACCTTTATAATTAGTTTAGTTTAGGGTCACCATTTCATTTTTGCTCCGGGGCTCTTGGTCACCCGGGGTGTGCCGGGATAGAATGTCACCACATCTCTTCCCGTGGGTGTCGTAAGAAGGTACCGGAAGGTGCCCTTACGGTATTTTTCCCTTTGAAGTCGCTCCTTTTGAGAAACTTATACTGCGATCTCTAAGACCTGCCAAGCGTGGGCATTATAGCTAACCCTCTTCATGGAGGAGGCTGTGTTCAGCAGTGGACCACCTGGCTGATATCTATAGTGCAAGCATCGACACTGATAGGCTGGTCACAATTTAGCGCGTCTGCCATTTTCTATTCAATTCATGTCTTTATTACCGTACTGTACTGTATCAGCCGGATCATCCACTGCTGAACACAGCCTCCCCCCTTAAGGTGGTATTTGCCATAATCCCCACGCTTGGCAGGCGTCTTGGGATCGCAGTTTAAGATATCAGTTCCTCAGAAGGCGCTGCTTCCGGTATTTTAACTTCAGTCGCCTCTTACGACACCCACAGGTAGCATTGGGGGGGGGGGGGGGGTGACATTCTAGCCCGGCACCCCACAGGCAGTTCGTTCACGTTCTTTATTAAGCCGGGTTGTATTAACATTAATAGATAAATAAACGATTTTATAAATAAGTGATCTGGTTGTTCTTCGGTCCAAATTATTATGTCGATTTATACGGTGGTGCCGGAGGCAACGTGTGGGTGAAGAAGCTTTGTTTTTTTAATATCCTATAGACTATCATTTAACTTATACATTTTCACATGAAGGTTTGTGATTACGAGTTCAAAGATGGTAAACAGTTATAAACTATAATGGTCATAGGGTTACAAAACAAGCACAGCTAAAAGCCGCCATCTACATCTGTGAAAATAATAATTATTATTATCAAATTATCATACAAAATATTTCGTGGTAAGTATGATTCGCGATAAGGGTTAATTCACATTAGGTCAACGAGGTTATCTCTAAAACGTGTCGCTTGAACTGAACGCAACATTATGGCCTTGATTTTTATTATTTTTATCTATGTACAATGTAGAGCGATCAGCTAACCTAAGCTAGACAGTTACGTATGAAGAGATCTTTGTATAACCGTTTTACTTTTCTGTAAGAGAGATGACCAAATTTAAAATAAAACAGGACCAATGCGAGTTGGGCCCCGCTTTTATAGTGGTCGCATCCCAACTTCGAGAAGAGGTTAGTTTCTCGATGCATCCTAACAACCCGCGTAGAAGAAATGTGAATTCTTACATATTTCTGTGATCAAAAACATAAAAAATTGTTGATGTCTTAAATCACAGTTTTTTTAGTAAGTATTTGTTGGTAGAGGATCTAATAGTATCATCTATTATTACCGACTTACCATTTTTTACGTGCTAGGTATGTCTTAAAACTGAACGAGGTTGGATACTATTATCATATAAAATTAATATTTTTTAATTTAGATTCCTAAATTTTCAATTTTTGAGACATAGCCCGTAACAAGAATAACTAAAATTGACCTCTTTGTCAGCGCACCATTTATTTAAATTTAGGTAAAATATATAAAATGTAAATTTGTATTTATATACTGCACATGCTGGGGGTGGAGGTTTGTGTGCTACGAATCTTTCTCTTTTTGACTAGTATTATTTTAAAGAAGAATAACTAAAATTGACCTCTTTGTCAGCGCACCATTTATTTAAATTTAGGTAAAATATATAAAATGTAAATTTGTATTTATACGAGTATACTGCACATGCTGGGGGTGGAGGTTTGTGTGCTACGAATCTTTCTCTTTTTGACTAGTATTATTTTATAGGAGCATTGACGCATGCTAAGCGAAAACATAGAAATTATTACGGATGGAAAAAATAACTTCCAGCGGGACTTGAACCCGCAAACCCCAGAATACCATTTACCAATTACCGCTTCCATAGCATAATTGGTAATGCACCAGGACGGTATTCTGGGGGTTGCGGGTTCAAGTCCCGCTGGAAGTTATCTTTTTCCATCCGTAATAATTTCTTTCTCTTTTTTTTTATGTTATTGTGAAGGAACAAGCGCGAGGCCCACCTGATGTTAAGCGGTATCCTCTGCCTATAACAGATACATTTCATCACAAGTGACGAACTGCACTTCGCCCATCACCTTGAGACATAACTGTTAAGTCTCATTTTGCCTGTTATTTCACTGGCTCTCAAGAACTGCTGCCGGAACACACCGTTAGGTGTTTGGCGACAGATTTTCTACTTGAGGGTGGTCGCTAGCCAGGCATTCGCAAAATGCCCTTCCACCATGCGGTGAAGCTCAAGTTCTGAGCGGGATTCGAACCATGGACCTGCTGCGTGGCAGTCCATAGCCAATGCAACTGAGCCATCACTGCTTCAAAAGTGGCATCTCAGTGGCAAGTTGGAGCATTTGTATATTATGTGTGTGTGTTCGATGCTATAACTTTCGAACTTTAGTGAAATTTTATAGATAGGCAGAGTGTCCGTTTATCATTCTATTAGGTACTATGTCCTTGTATGATGGTTCTTAAATAAGATAATATTGTACCGACCTAACATTAGGGGGATAAGAAAAGATGATGTATACGTAGGTACATAATGAACTTAATCGGAGCAAGTAATTTAACAATGGTCAACATTTTCACACTGAGAAAAACGACTTAAAGGCTTAAATCGAATTTGACCTTTTACCGTTGAATTGTAAATACGTAAGATGAATTCACAACTCTTAAGATGATTTTCACCAATCAATAAAAATGTACCATGTTTTATAATAATCACAACCGTCAAAAACGCCTTCCGTAAAGTATTTTCAGAATTGAACTTGTTATACGATAATAATTGTAGTATTGACCATAAAATATACCTTACTTTTACGGCGGTTTATATATTGTGATTATCACTATCAGCCTCATCGAAGATTCAGTATTTAAGAAAGACCACAAAATACACCTTAAATGAAGACGAAAAGAAACATTCACCTCACTGACCTCGTTTAACGCCTTCTAGTTGGAAGGCGTTTTTGTACGTATTTACGTTTGGTCGGTTTTTTGCCTTATACCATATAAATTGGCCGTCATTAGGGCGCTTTTGACTTTAGATTTTCTCAGTGCACTGACGAAATGTTTAGGGTGAAGTGTCTTATAAAAGTGCATGTTTTGTACATTTCAAAAGTCTTAAATAAAGAGTAGGAAATAATTTGTTGAAGTCAGTCGACTTCCATGGGTTACTTTCAGAACAGGAAGTGAAAGTGAATTCAGTTGTTTATACTACATCTGATCGAAAGAAGTGCTTATTCAAACACTTAACTCTCGGAATGATGTCGCTACCCTTCTATATTTTTAAGTATGATTACAAGCACTATTGCCTGCTAAACGAAAATTATATTTTTACAAATAATTGGAGCACATAATTTTCTGCCCCGGGCGGGAATCGAACCCGCGTCCTCCGATTACGCGCCGGATGCCTAAATATGATTTTCGCTTAGGACGTGATAGTGCTTGTAATCTTATTTAGAAAAAAACATAAGAAAATAGTGTGTTTATAGTTTATACTCTATCAATCAATAAGAATGATTAAGATTGTTTGATCCGGTAAAACAATTGATATTGTAAAATAACCCCAGTCGCATCCTGCATTTTTTTTTATGTTATTGTGAAGGAACAAGCGCGAGGCCTACCTGATGTTAAGCGGTATCCTCTGCCTATAACAGATGCATTTCATCACAAGTGACGAACTGCACTGCGCCCATCACCTTGAGAAATACCTGTTAAGTCTCATTTTTGCCTGTATTTTCACTGGCTCTCAAGGACTGCTGCCGGAACACACCGTTAGGTGCTTGGCGACAGATTTTCATCTTGAGGGTGGTCGCTAGCCAGGCGGGCATTCGCAAAATGCCCTTCCACCATGCGGTGAAGCTCAAGCTCTGGGCGGGATTCGAACCATGGACCTGCTGCGCGGCAGTCCATAGCCAATGCCACTGAGCCATCACTGCTTCGAAATGCATTGTTTTATGAAGTAATATATGTATAAAAATCAGTAAAGCGCGAAGTCTCAGCGGCGAACTACTCATTATAATGATAAAAACAGTATGTTGTTTCCGCAATAGTATTAAAATTCCGCATCTGCGAAATAATCATGTTAACGCCTCCCAGCCACACGTCTATTACGTATTTAGATAGTGCAAACAAAAAGGAAATAGGATCAAATACTTTTCTATAAATAATACTACTGGCTCTGTGAGGTCTAGACCAAGCAACTTTAATTATTTTTAAGTTTTACATTGAAGCGCTCGTAGCGAAGTTTGCTTAGCCGTTCTTAACCGATCAGCAAAGTTAAGCAACGTCCGCCGCGGTCATGACTTGGATGGGTGACCGCTAGTGACATTACTACTGAGCGCTTCCGTGCTTCAGAGGGCACGTTAAGCCGTCGGTCCCGGTTGTTGTCTTAGGATGGCAATCGTACTATTATGATCCCGCTTGTACATCCCATATTATCTCATTGATTTTTTCCACAACTGTTGCTGAGTAGATGTCTCATTAGTTTTGCAATCTTGCGGTTTCCGTTGTTAGAAACGCAAGGATCACAGCACTGCACCAATCACTTGGTATTTGGCGCAAGTTCCAGCATGGCTAAAAAGCGATATAGCTAACACGCTACGACGTTAAGTCCAGCTTTCAGCATCTCGACTGATAACAAATTCTTTCATTTCTTCCCGTGGTGTCGTAAGACGCGACTAATAGAAATATACCAGGTGGGAAGCAGCGCTTTCTGAAGAACTGACAACATCTACTGGGATCCTCAAGACGCCTGCCAAGCGGGGGATGATGGTAATTCATGGAGCGATCAACAGTGGACGTTTCAGTTAATGTTATGACGATGATGAATAATAGTGATGCATAAATAACCTACGCAGTGTGACTAAATAAAATTTGGATGCCAATTATAAAATTCTTACTTATGTACCTAAAGTCTGTGCGTATATGGAACTGTCGCGGCATAAATAAGAACTAACCAATGTCTGCAGTGATTCTCATACAAAGTGCTGCCACATTGTCGAATCCGACGACTGTTCTTTTCCGGAGTGACTCTATAAATCGGAATAAAAGCAACGCCGAGATAACATACTATACAGGCTAATCTGCCAGGTCAAGTGCACAGCATCACGGCACTGTTTACATTAGCGAAATGTTGAAAAAATGACAGTTTGTTCATCACACGCGAGACCGTGATAACATGGCTACAAGTTAGAGCAATGATTTTCTTGTAAAAACTACAGAGAAAATATTTTAGTGGTGAAAACAAGAGAGATAATGTTTTTCTGGTTTTTCTTTGTGCTGCTCTGCTGCGGAGTGTGTGAGAGTGAAGAAGGGGATTTAGGATACGAACTGAACATTGGAAATGCGATTGACGTATTCGCTAAGTAAGTTTTTTTTTATATATTATACTTACTCAACAAAACGCTTCGCTTATTTATTACATAGTTAAGTATTTGTCACAGACGCAATGGAAGTACTGAAAAAACATGTAACCTTTTCAAAATTATACAAATTAAAAAAATATTTTCCTCATTCATTTTTGAATGCGCAATAAACTGTGTGATGGTAAATATTGGATTTTAATGTTTTTATTGCATCAATATAATATTGAGATAAATAGGGTGTGTAAATTTACCAATAGCGACAAAGTGTGGTGGAAGGAATTAGTCAAATAGCCCAAATAGATGTTCTTTTTTTTTTTCTAACTCATAAGTTTCACTTCTCTTATTAGAACAACCCTAAAGATTAAGAATACTTTAAAATACATTAAAATAAAAAAAGGTTCCGATACAGGACACGTGTTTTTATAAACATATTTTTATTGCTTTTGTTCTATCGTTTAAACCGGATTACATAAAATAAACTTGGTATGATAAAGTCCAATATCTACTGTATAGCAACAAATCGTAAAAACGGGCCAAAAGCGGGTTTGACTCATACTAAGGATCTCTATACATTCGATTCGAATCCCACCCATGAGTATATTTTTTTCTCTCGTCCTAACTTTGTAGTGTAATCCTCGGAGCATGAGCCATAGCAAAAATATAACTTATAGGATTGCATCTTCGTTAACAAGATCAAATTCTTGCAAAAAATTGTCTTGTTTATAGTAAACGTAAGTTTATTTATATATTAAGAATGAAAGGATAAAAAAATTAGAGTTATACGTCAAAAGTCATGTTGGCATAGCGGTTAGAGCATACCCCAGCTATATGGGTAGATGGCGTGGGTTCGAATCCCACACATGACTATAATTTTTCCTCTCCTTGTAATTTTGTAACATTTCTTTGTCCATTTTGTGATGGTAAGAAACCCTTATTTTCCTTTAAGTTTCTAAAATCATCCAAATTTTAATTGAATTTCTTGTAAAATATTCGTTTTCGTTTCATCATTCTACACAAAATATCACAATTTCAGCTTTATAACTCATAGACCCAAGACATACAGCCAGATGGCGAAGTTTTATTAATAACTCTCCCGTTTTTTCGTTTGGGTAAAATCTGAAATATTACACTAGCAATTAATTGATTGGGGTCAGTACCTACACCTAGAAATATTACTTTTAATGCACCAGCATTGTTATAAATTGCATGATATCAGTTTGGGAAAATCCAGGACATTTAGGTACTTCGCTTATCTCACGGGGTCTTTGAACGAATAGAATCACTAAACTGCGTAGATTTCCTCGTTGCGCTCTTATGCCGATTGACATCAAGCGTTGGTTTGAGATCTTAAAGAATTATATTGAAAAACATAAAAGGAGCAGAAGTTTCACTCCGCAAAGCCATTCCAATAAATGACTCTAACTACGAAGCAATAAAGTGCACTTCAGCTAGCAAAGCATGGAGTAGCTAATATTTATATTCACCTACAAGGCGTCTCTCTTTCCAGATTATTTATGGTTGAAATCTGTTAAAAATATGTGTATTTGTTAAACTTAATAAAGTATCTATATATGTGTGACAATTCGTTTTTCTTTATTACCAGTCTAAGTCCGGTTATCCGATTCGACCCCGGTCCCAATTAATTCGGATAATCGGCGTTCTACTTTTTTTTTTACGCCTGATAGGCCTTTGACTACTATCTCACCTGATGGTAAGTGATGATGGTAAGTGATGATGTTGGTCAGGCTAACCTAGAAGTACTGGCTCTCAAGGGCAGCTGCCGGAACACACCGTTAGGTGATTAGCGGCAGATTTTCTACTTGAGGGTGGTAGCTAGCCAGGCGGGCATTCGCAAAATGCCCTACCACCAAGCTATAACGACTGCCATCCTAAGACAACAACCAGGACCGACGGCTTAACGTGCCCTCCGAAGCACGGAAAACAGGTACCTACCTGGCCCTCAAGTAGAAAATCTGTCACCTTACGGTGTGTTCCAGGAGCTGTCCTTGAGAACCAGTAATTCTAGGTTAGACAGAACCAACCTCTTCATCAGGTGATACGGTGATACAGGCTTCACAGATACAAAAAAATGCTCTAGCAATTGAGCTATCGTAAGAATACGTTCCTTTGTTTTTATTATTTAACCATCATGACGAAGCGACATCTATAATCAATCAATGTAATGTCAAATCTGGGAAGTTGCTAAACCCATTGAGTTCCCAGGTAATTCCAGTTGCGTAGTAGTGGCTAATAAAAAAACTTACTTGAGAGTACTTGCATAAAAACAAACTCATTAAGTAGGTACTTAACATTGCATTAATCATTGCCTTTTAGTAACAGAGATAATTTAATTGCGTTATCATTATTAGAAAGATACAATTTTCATTACTTGTTAGTAAGCACTTGATGTAACTTCATTACTAATTGGTAACAGAGGATAGAGAGACAAACATGTACCTATAATTATTGTAAAAACATTGGTTTCATTACAGTCCAGAAATATATTAAAGATGATGTTATCTATGAAACTTTAGTCATTACAAACTTGGTAGGTATTATCAATGCGTAATATAGAGTCCCAAAGTAATTATAGATTTATAATATTTTTATATAAATTAAGTTTCAAGTTCACCGAAAATTTAATTTATTATTTCTTTACTGCAACTGTGTTTTTGGTGCGCGGCATTCTGTGTTCAAAAACAATTTTCAACTTACTTCATAAAGATGAGCATGTATACTTAATTAAAAGTTAGTCACCATCAAACCTTTCAGAAGTAGGTAGGTAGGCCGGCTGCGGTTTTCTTTACCAAACCGACAACACACCAAAACGTCTCAAAAGATATAATCGAATTTATAATTATCAATTTGGCAATTGCGTAGTCCTATCCAAACCGAAGGCGAAGTACAAAACAAATTGCAGATCTCGTTTGAAAATAATTGTGACGATTGTTTAGTCAGATGACTTCAGATGTGCTAAGTACTGTTTAAATCCTAATGGTTCAAGTGCGTCTGTTTACTTCATCACAACAGTGAATTGAGTCACCCGGATGTTACTCAATAACTAAAAATATATAGAACATGTTATGCCTGAAAGATTGTTATATAATTTACCGACATGAAAAACATGTAACCACGCATTGGCGATTCCACAACTTTTTACCAGGTAGACATCTTTAGCAAGACTCCAACTTGGTGAGTACCACCGCAGTATGAAATATTATAATTTTGTAGCAGTTTTGGCTCAGTGACTGCCGTGCAGCTGGTCCATGGTTTGAATCCGTCGGCTCAAGCTTCACCGCATAGTGGAAGGGCATTTTGTTAATGCCCGCCTGGCTAGCGACCACCCTCAAGTAGAAAAGGCAGCTGTACTTGAGAGCCAAGTAATTCTAGGTTAAGCCAGTCAACACCTTCGACCACATCATCACTTACCTTCAGGTGATATTGTGGTCAAAGGCTTACCTATCAGCAATACAAAAAAATCAAATTCAAAACAGTCCGAAACTGGTCGGAATCTTTCCGGTATATATAACTTGGGTCCTAGCCGGTTCCTTATAAGTTAATATGGATAAAACTCGCGATAGTTTTCAAGGTAAAATAAAAAAATACAAAAAAAAATTATGCCTAGAAGCAAGAGCGTTCAAACACTACTGTGTTATGGCGTAAAAGGCAATGTGCAAGAAAAAATACTGGGTGAACGAGACAAGAAAAAAAATATCCTGTACTTAACTGTGTGATGAGCGCAGAACAGTGTCAAGTAAGACGAGAATGGTGACACCTGTAACAGTAATGGACAGGCGTGACGATGACCCTCAGTGACAATGACATAACCCCATCATCACTTCCAATAAAAAAAATTAATATGGTGCATATAAAACTGTTTTACCAAGGCTTTAACCTCCGGCCAGCTTGTACACAGACTGAGAGACTGTCAGAAGCAGTCCGGATTCTTGAACTGAGCCCAGTAGATAGCATCACATGCGGGACTAAAACATCTGGTGAAGCGTGGATGTGTATATACTTCTGCAGACCATAGACCGTAGTTAGTAGTGTGCAAAAATATGTCTTAAGTGTTATCCACATTCACTAAACAAAATTATCTTATTTACAGAGGGAAGGAAAACTTTTCCTTACAAAATCACAAATATACGATAGGAAAAATTTAAGTCATGTGCGGGATTCGAACTCGCGTCCATCCACACCTTGAGCCGGGGTATGCTCTAACCAATTGAGCTAACATGACATGACGTCATAACTCAAATCTTTCTTTAACCATCGTATTGGGATGGGGCGTTATTGCAAACCTAACAATATTAAAACTTTTCCTTTTGACATTTCCGTGCAATTATGTCTTAAATTTTTGAGAGCGTGGATAAATTGTCAACGTCTGACATACCTAAGGAAGGGAGAAGTTATCCTTGTTTCAAGACGTAGTCTGAATAATGTAGCGTGTGATAGGCCGCTGGTCCTGCTGCAAATGAGAAATACAGAGGTGAAGTTGTTTTATCTATGTCATATTTGTATACAAAAATGTCCCAATATGTAGGCTGATTATAATCCGAAAGCTATAAGACCTACGAGTAGATTTAAATGTAGAGTCCACCGCAACAGGAAAGGTGCGTGTGGACTGTGGACTTTGACCACTCGGCAGCAGTGTTTTATGAGAACCTGTTTCCATTAAGTCAAGGTTGTATATCCAATATCAATGACATGGGAAGAATTCATAGTGTATAAGTGTAAATTGGTCGAATAATAGTAACAGGGTAGAAAAAGATGGTGGACTTTGGAAGAGTGTCATGTGGCATTGGTATAAAAATATAATTCAATTGGACAAAGAAGTTTGACATACCATGCCATTAGTAATGCCGTACACAGTAACGGTGTGTGCTATATTTCTTTGAGAGCCAGTTTACTATCCTCTTACTGTCACTTGCCATCGAGTGAGATAGATTGGTTAAGCTATACACACGTTACAGTAATTACAGTAAAATACCCTTTTCAGCTATGGCGACTTATCCCAAGTGACGCAAGTGGTCTCAGCAGACTATGAAGGCGAGGAAAGCAAGGAGGTCATAGTGCCGTTTAGTGAGAAGAACATACGAGTCTTTGTCAATGTCTCTAGCAAGGTAAAAAACCAACGTCATAAACCTTTCTACCATCTTATTCTGGTCTTTATTGACGTCGGTTGCCCCCGTCATTTCTACCCGTGGGTGCCATAAAAGGCGACTAAAGTGAAATACCGGAAGGCGCAGCTGCCCTTCTGAGGAACTGATATTTTAAACTTCGATTCCCAAGACGCCTGCAAAGCGTGGAGACTATCGCCAAAACTCCTTAACGGGGGAGGTTGTGTGCAGCAATGAACAATCCGGCTGATACAGTACGGTAATGAGGTCGGCAGGGTGTTATAGTGGAAAAATGAAACCTTATTCCATCCTAAGTGATACCTATGGCTGGGATAAATTGAATATCTGATTCCACTTATCCACCCTGCGTTGGAATAGTAGATAAATTAAAAATTTTTTGCTCTTAAGTGAAATAGCTGTGTTGGATAAGTCGTATGCCCCTTCACGTTTTTTCACCTAACGGTGTGTTCCGGCAGCAGTCCTTGAGAGCCAGTGAAATAACAGGCAAAAATGAGACTTAACAGGTATGTCTCAAGGTGATGGGCACAGTGCAGTTCGTCATTTGTGATGAAATGCATCTGTTATAGGCAGAGGTTCCGTCACAATAACATAAAAAGAAATCTTTAAAATTGTTAATTTATTCTTTATTTATATTACTTGTACTAGTTCTACGTACAATACAATAGGGCGTAATTGAAACAGTAATGTCCAATTAATCAAATGGCAATGTCTATGGACTGTTCCGCAGGGGTCCATAATTTTCAAGCTTCACCGCACCGTCGATGTCCACAATAAAAATGCTCGCCTGCTTAGCTACCACACTCAAGTAGAAATTCTGTCGCTAAGCTAAAGACCTTACGGTGTATGCTTTGAGCTATCCTTGAGGGCCAGTAACTTCTTGGTTTAGATTATTTACCATCCTTGATCACATAACTTCCAACAGGTTAAACCGGGATAATAGGAGAAACCGTTTACTAATAACGAACTACCCAAACCATCCACCTGAGTGATCAGGTCAGTTAAGAGTGGGCTGTCAATTAGGAATTCAATATCTCCTGGTTAAAGATTAGTCTATCAGATGTTTAAGAAAACCGTCAAAACACAACAAGTAGAAAAAAACCTATAATCAATAAACTCTCCCGATCTGTTTGTTACAAACAATTATTGTTCAAGCACCTGATGGAACTGATCTCAATAGATACATACACCATGGTATTACTATCTACCTACTGTGCAGGAGCATGCTCGGCCTAGAGCTGGACGGATGCTCGCGAGTTTTAAAATCACAATGAAAGGTATACTTACATAGGTGCTAAAATATTAGTATGTAAGTATACCTTTCGTGTTATCGGCAGGCAGTTTTTGGCGATGGCATCACGGATATGGACGTCCAGCTGTGCGAGACCTTCGATGACCTACTGAATGCCTACTTCCAGAATTTTAGGATAGAAGGGTGAGTGACTCCTGATAATTTCTGGTGTTGTTTATAGCGATGTGTTTTTATTTTAGTGACGCGTTTGTGTAAATAACTTAGATAACGCTGGCGGTGTAGACCTAATAGCTTCTTAATTAGCTGTATTTGTAATAAATAACTGACTTATTTCATATTAAACTACAGTGGCAGTAGGTATCACCCAGAGTATCAAACATAAGACACTTTGGCGTGACATTGCACTGTGCTCCTCAATCCGAGACATAGTTCACCAAAATATTACGGAGATCTTCAGTTGCTGTCAAGAACAACCGTAACTTCCATCCTAGAATGTGTATCCAAGGCGTTTAGGCATTAGTACGAGTAGGATCTTACCAAATTTGGTTGGGCAGGCGAGGAGGCTCTCGCAACTCCTACCGAAGCGGACTCTTGTTCAAGAGAACGGGGGAAAAGGCTGGGTAAAAGTAGTCAATATTTGTTATAAATTCCAGCACAGACAAGCCATGGAAAGCGTTCATGGGAGACTGGATATTGGATGAAATCATGCGCACTTTCGGCATAGAATACGACGGGAAACCCGACAACTGCTGCTACGTCCTTGTAAAATTAGCTAAGAAGCACAAAACTGTGGAACTTGACGACATGAGAGGGGCTGAAGTGAAGGATTATGTGACCAGAGCTATAAATGATCTGAACGTTACTGACACAGCAGCTGTGAGGAAATTCATGAAGAGTTATGGGACGCATTATATTAGCTCGTATGTTACTGGGAATTTTATTTATCAGGTAAAACATTTGTTTTGTATACCCTAACCTAGGAAGCGATGACAGAGACCTTATATGTTCGAGATATAACGCGGGCTTGAGGTTCACAAAATGGTGGTGGGGTATTTTAAGATCGTCTTAGCTGAAAATTTTTCATCATCAAGTAGGATATCTGTCGCCAGTGTGTTCCAGCAGCTGTTGGTGGAAACTGGTTCCCATTCCAGGTCTAGCCTGCTATCATCTTCATATAAATCATTACTTACTCACAGATTAGGTTTATCAGTATGTCATAATAACACCGTTATTAGGATATCAGGGAGGGAATATCAAGGCAACAAGGGGAAAAAATCCATCCTGGATTTACTCAACGGATTTGGATAAAAAGTACCCTACCCGACAAATCATCCCTATCTGTAACGTAGTTTTAACGTGGTTCGGGACATAGTTACATAGGAGAGAGTTTTGATATACTGTCACTTTGCACTAACGCCTGCTCAGTAAATAAGATTACATAATTTCCTCGAAAGGATAAATTATTTTAATGCGGTTGGAACTACGGCACAATGTGACTTATGGTCGAGTTGCTGCGGCGGCTCGGTTGGAAAGAGCATCTTATGGCCTAATAGAGTTAATGACAGTTCTTCCAGAGTGAACCTCTGGCTGGCCTTAGGGATAAATTGCGTCAGTGTCCATTAATTATTTCAAAATAACTTTGCAATATTTGTTAGCGTTAACTTAAAATATCTCATAAAATGGCTCACGTCACTAGGAGTCTAGGAGCAAGTAGCTAGCTAAGAACAAGTATCTATGTTCTTAGCTAAGACTCCATTTATATCTTCGATGTACAGACTTAGAAGTTTTACTTAGAAGTTGACTTTATCCCAATAATAAGAGTCATTTATATTCCACCAGGTATTCAAATACAAAAGAACAGGGTACAACATGCTGCGGTCGTACATAAGACTAAGGAACAACAGGCCGAATGCTTCCCCAGATAACCTGAGGTTCTACTTCTCGTCGTACTTTCTGAAGCAAGTTGGAGATATCAGAGTAAGTGAAATAACTGTGTAAATACGTCTAGGGTCCGCGCCTAGAGCTGACGCTGTATTACAACGGTGGCAGAGCTCGCGCAAAAAAGGGTAGTCAGAAGGCAGAAAAATGGACAGGACACGACTATCTCTGTTTCGTTCTGTTTTCGAAAGGGAGAGGAAATATTTCAGTGACTTTGGGTCTAACGGCTGGAAGTTCCTTATAACGCGTTGTAAATGTTCAAAGTAATACACCCTTAAGAAGGAAACCCTACAAGGTAAGGTGTACGTACGAAAACAACCGGCTCTCCCACTTCCGCAAAAAAGAGGGACATATCATGATAAATATTCTAACCATTTGTACCCGGAAGTAAAGAAGTGTAAGGAAACGGATTACTACAGTCACTGAATAAAAAGGACTACAGGGAGAGGTGAGAGATGGTTATAATTCTGTTATACTCAGAATTACGTAAATGCGTAAACCTGTATGATCTTCACCGTTCGGTTTACGCACCAGGATTCACGCGAGAGATTTCCCAAGCTATCTTGGGATATCTCAAACTGACTCAAAGGGCTTTTCGACAGAGAGAAAACAATGTAAAGGTATAATTATTATATTTATAACCGTACCTAGCTGGACTCGCATTTGCAAAATTATTATTATCAGTTCATGAGCCATGATTTCATTTTAATGTCAAATTTAGTTCGGGGACGGTAGCGTCTTTGTCGGAAAATTTAGCCGTTCACGCCCAGTGCACAAGACAAATATGGAGGTCAACGTTTCCTTTGAAGCTGGGCTCGGTTGCTCACTAGCGTAGTCTGAATGACAATTACAATCGGATTTTTATGTTTCGAAAAAAAAAACTTTATTTTTTTTGTTTTAATGCCTACTCCGAGATAAGACCGCCTGCCGCGGCAACACTGGACCACGCCGTGCTCCCTTTGAATAGAGTTTTGAATATTTAAATCGAGCAAAGTAATAACAAATATACCTATATGAAATAATACACTACAGGCACAAGAGACTTTGACATCAGGTGGTCCTCGTGCTTATTCAGTGAAAAAAAAAACACAAAAAAATAATAATCTCAAAATGTTTCTTCGGTCTAGCAAAATTCAACCCTAAGAGGTTGTTAGCATTTTACCAATAACCCTGTATATCATTTTCGCAGGTGGCGAGCGGCAACAAGACCGTAGAAAATTGGGCTCGATGGAATCTAAGAGACAGTCAATACCTCTACTCTCGCCCCAGCTTACTCCGCCTCCACTATAACCCTCTTCTAGTCTACAAGCTCAACGACCTACTCGACAATAAGGCCTTACTGGGCCTGGGCCTTAAAACATTAAGGCCTTTATTCATGGACAGGCGTAAAGGGGAAATGTATGCAGAGATCGTAGAAAATGATTTACTGTTATGGGAGGTCAACGCTTAGAAAAATTTAATAGTGTAGATAAAGGTAATTACTTGATGTTTATGAAACTGTTGCTTAAACGGGGTTAATTTTAATACCTTGTTTTATATAGTTATAGGTGATGTCAACTCATGCAATAATACTTTTGCAACAAAAAATACAGCAAGTACTAAGGGTAAACTAGAAAAAAAATATCGAAACCTAATTACATATACATCAAAACTTTGTTTTGTTAATAAGTGCACTGAGCAAGAAGTGAGCTTAAATAAGTGATTTTTTTGATATCCAAGCATAGATAAATAATATACTATTAATCTATGGTACAAGATAAGTGATTTTTTTGATATCCAAGTAAATAGTAAGTAGTAAGTATAAATAGTATATTATTTATATATGGTACAGGATACAAGTGAACTATGTTGGTACTGTAATGTAGCATTGCTCACTAAAAAATATAATGCAAGGTCTGCTAATGTATGGTTATTCTAATATATTAAAGCTTTGGAAACAGTGCAGGGCCTATTGATACTCCTGTTAAAAATATTAGGCACTTGGGGCATTTGCCATAATCCCCACGCTTGGCAGGCTTCTTGGGAATCGCAGTTAAGTTTTCAGTTCTTCAATGAAAAGGTGTTGCTTCCCACCATCTAGTATTTTTTCCTTAAATCGCTTTTTACGACACCGACGGGAAGAAATGGGGGTGGGGGGTGACATTCTAACCCGGCACCCCACGGGGAGGCACTAATTACCTGTTTGATACTCTATCTAAGCCGTAGTACTATTTTATGAATGTAACAGTAATTTTAAGATAAGGAAGTTTAAAACGAAAGTTTGAAATAAATTCGAAGAGCACTACCAAAGATTTGTTGATTCCATGTTTTTTATTTGTACCTCAACTTCGGCAAACCTGTGGCCTTATTGTTTACCTTCCAGTCACGAAGGCGCGCTTCTCCATACTTTTTCTCCTTCTCCTTTATTGAGTGTAGTTGCAACCTCTAATGGATACCCGAACGATCGTATTTACTTAATATTTTATTGTTTTTGTAACATTTATTTTACACCCACACTAAGACGTTGTGTACAAATAAGGCCTACCCGTACAAATGCGCTTTCTTTAGTGAGATTTACTGTGTTGGCGCATTCTTTAGTGAGAGAACTGGGTCTAATTTTCTAACCGGAATGGTAATAGAAATGAACTTAATTTTGAAAATTTTCCTCTGAAAACGATACCCATTATGGAGTTCAAAATGAAGGTCATTTTTATTACCTTTCTAATAAGACAATAAAGCTCCAGGTCTGTTACTAAAACGGTAGTGAAAGTGAACTTCATTTTGAAATTCGAACTCCATAATGGACATCGTTTTCAAAGGAAAATTATAAAATTAAGTTCATTTCTGTTACCGTTCTAGTCATAAAATAGTTCATAGGCTTTTATTAATAATTTTATGACTTTACTTATGAATTATCATGCACCAAAGGAGAGTAGGACAGTATTTCTACAATAAAACAGTTTTTATATCACTACGTGTTTTATTCCATTTAATAAATTAGTATGTGTACATTTAGTTTGGTATTACAAATGAATATCATAGACACCGAGATTTTAAAAATATTTGTATAAAGAGAAACAGATTTGTAAAAAATTGTCATGTGACTACCGTTATTTTCCTAATATGTATGGTACAGTCAGCAAAAAAACTAGTATAATATTTTCATGTCATCTCTAAACCTTGAGTTATAAGTCTCTGAATCTCCTCCAATATAATATAATTGGGTCAACAAGCTACAGAAAAGATAACAGACTAAACGTTAATTATAATTAACGAAATATTTATTCCTTCCCATTTCGAGACGATACGTTTATTAGATAATTGCAATTATTTTATTACAGTTTAATGGGTCTTAAATTATAAAATAATCAACTGTTTCTATCGCTGACTGTACCTAAAACATATGACAAAATCAGTTAACTTTTCGAATACCGAAAGCTTGAATGTACGAGAGATAGTACGAGCTTACACGAAACTGATAATTTCTGCAAACTTCTCCTGCATAATCACAATGGACGATAGCACGTGGCGTTAGTTTCGCTGGTGGTTTCATATGTTTGTATAAATTACCAACTTACGCTGACACGCTCAATGGTGCCAACAACCAAATGACACCGAGCGTAATTTCGGTCATCGACCCCCGATCGTACACCTGTATTATTATTATTTCGTCTATTGTAGTTGTATGTAGTACATTTCATTGTGTTCGTTTTTGGGACGGTTGCGGATGCCAACTTCGTTTGACTTCAAAACCTATACTATGGTGCATCTCGCTGTAGTAGGCCATTTTCAGATTGTAATCGACGATCTATTGATCTGATGCTGCCTTCGCGCACCTTACGAAACTGGTTGTAGTGTCTTCGCATTTATGTGTGAAGTAAGAACTGTTCAGGAGGTAAGAACTTAATGTTAAACAAACGCCGCTGTCCAAGTGAAAATGCACTAATTCTGCATGCTAAAGAAAAAGATGAACGATTGGGGTCGTTGACCTAAATTCCTTCTGACATTCTGATGATTTGCAGTCAGTGTTAAAACTTAAGACCTCTCTTGCGTGGACTCAACAATATGTCGTATTTTCCGGCATTCGAAAGGTAAACGTTTGCTAGTAGCGGCTGGCTACTCATTACTTTTCATTTCATGAAAAGTGTGCTAATTTGGCATCAATTTTCCAAAAGTTACAAAAATATGTAGTGTTACTACGAACTTGTCATGAATTTATTAAAAATACAAATACTAACAATTATTCTACAACTACTACAATAATTATTATTAAAATTCAAAAATCTATGTTTACCAAGTTTTCCGGAAATATTATAGTGTCTTTTTTTAGAAAATGCTCCTATTTTTAGAATAGTCTAGAGTCATAATAATACATTTTTAGAAACTTTATCAATGTTTAGACATTTTCATAGTTATCTTTAAAAAAATCCAAATAAACTTTATGCGTGAATATTTTATAAGCATACAAATTAAATTAATTATAATATAACAATACATCATTTCTTAAACAATATTGCTAAGCTAAACTCAACAAAATGTGTCTCATATTTGTTTTACATAACAACGCCTGCGTTGTTAAATTTTACATAATACAACATTTTATTTCAGTTAAGGGAGCTAATGTCCACAAATATTTTAACTTCAATTCAATAAATACAAAGCAATGCCAGCTAACATGGTCCTAAACAAAATGTAATTCATGTCAAATGTTTGTGTTGATTGTGGATAAATGGTTTTTCAGTTTCGAAGTCCGAGCTTCAGTAGGTGCCGAAAGGCTTTGTATCATGACCATCTTAGATCCGCCATTTTGGATTTTTCACAGGTGTTCTGAGAATTCTTTCCCCATTACCTCTGACATTTGTTATATTATTGTGATTAGATTTTTTAGCATTAAATAATTGGTCTGAATCAAAAGCCACAGTTTATCTAAACTCGGGATTTCGGCATCTAAAAGATTTGTGCGGTACTTGTGTTATAATAATAGAGTCCTTTAAAACTGTGCTGTGATGAAAACATACCACTTTCAAACATTTATCTCACAATTGACATTGATAGCAAATATAAGACCTTAAATATTAGCTCCCATTTTACAACATTTTGCGTTTTACCAACTACCCACATTTCTAGAATAGTTTAGAACTAGTACTTATTAATTTCATCCGATACCGACAGTTACTGCCCAGTCTTCAAGTTACCCTTTGGGGTTGCCACAACATAGAAAACTCCCAAAAGTACAGCACCCGGCATCTTAACTTGGTGGTACAGTTTCGTTCTGAATTGGCATTCATAATATTCCGTACTGATATGTGTCGTTTTCAATTATATTTAAATGCACTTGCAAAGTGACTTAAGACGTAAATTTTAGAAATATTCATTCCTACCTCTTCAAAATATATGAAGAGTCTTAATTAATTAATTGTAATTAATGGACAGTACTGGTTATTTTGTAACAACAGATAAATGTGTTCAAATTAGGCTGTCAGCCTAATCATTTATTTCCAAAATTATCATTGTTATGAATTGATTTTGGTGATAGCTATTGCTAGTACAATTTTTGTTTGCCAACTGACCGGCCAACTCAGATACCGCGCACTGTAATATCATACAAAATTGCAAGCATTTCCAACACATCGCTTCCTTAATACACGTCCATTCTTTTCCAATTGTATACTGATACCGTTACGAGAACAATGTAGTCGATACTTATTTAGTAACAGAGATAGTCTAGCCAAAATTATAGCACGTCGCAAAGAAAAATATAATTAATATATTCTATTATGTTAATAACTACACCATAAGGGTAGTATTTTTAACGCAATAACTTTTGTTAGTCCATATTTATAAGTATTTAACGGGACTTTATCGGGATAAAACATTTATAAATTTATTTATTTACCTCGACGTTTCGACCAAGTTGCATTGGTCGTGGTCACGAATACTTATAAATATGTGTTCAAGTCGCGAAAGTCTTAAAGTTACTTTTGTAAGTCCCGTGATTTTAGTACCTAAATAAATAAAAAAACAAACCCCTATATTAAAAATAAACTGCGACAAATGAAATAAATAGATATCAGTAAGTAAGGCCGCAGTGTAGCGCTTAAATTTTAGCGAAATCTGATCCGGGATGATATAATTCAAAGAGTTAAGTTTGTTTCTTTTTTTCGAAATCATTATATAAAACACAATTTCCACGACTTGCTAAATATTTCTCACATACAAGCATCGTTATTTTTATTTGCACTTTTTCCAATGTATTGCAGTTGTGACGTGCTATATTTCCAGCAGCGCTGTACAACAATGAGATCTGTTTTTATCTAGAGTATACACTTATAGAGGTCCCTAACGAAGTCACATATAAATTCGAATTACGTAGACAGTCACATTTAAGCCACATACATAAATAGACATCAATTTGCTATTACACTCTAAAATCTTATTTAAACGCCTATACCTAACTACTATTTTAGGGGTCTCACGCACTGCGCAATCACGAACACTCGTTCTGGTCGTAAAATTGGTCACAGAAGCTCAGACCAAAGAGCTCAACTGTAACAGCAAAATTGGTACTAAAGCGCTCTAGAAGATGCGAGTTAACCACGTGGCGCGTTTCTGATACTCTTCAAAAGATGTGTGACCGAGCATAAGGCATGGTTATGTACATTGATATTAAGAGGGACATCGGCGTTCGATTTTTCATACTAATATATCCCCATATTTTCTTTCTGGATAATGCATCAAGAACAATCATTTATTTGCATAAAATCTAGGCCTCCTGTACACGCCTGTTTGTACGACCAGTTTTTTATTTCTTTCCTTTTTTCAGCAACTTTGGAAATAACTTAAGAAAATATGACCCTGAAGATCACTAAAAATGCCGACATTTTAAAAGTCAATGACAAAAGATAAAGTAAGTGTCAATAATTTAAATTCGCAAAAAAAAATTGATACGGCTCAGTTTAGGAATAGAAAACAGGGGTATACAAAATTTCGATCCCGTGAATTATTGCTCTCTTTTAAATTATGATCGTGATCTTGGCTGTGTAGTGCGCGAGGACCCTTAATGAATGCGCACGTATCGGCTAGGCACCGTATACTCAAGAGCTTTACCAAAATGAAGGCGATGCCGATACGACGTCGATGAGTGTGCGTTGTAGTATGGTGTTCCATACAAAGAACACTGAACGATATAAGTTGGGGCGATGTTGAAACGGTGCCGGGTGGGTCAGTGTGCGCCAACCCTTGTAAGTGTAACTAGGCGATTGTCTGTGATTATGTAACATAAAAATAAACGTTAATATCCTTACGATGGTTTCATAATAGGAAGAAAATACCTAATTCGAACTATGAATCATCACAACGACAGCTCAGTCGGTAAACATGTCACGATTCATTTATCGGATTTTTCTTGTCGTTGTGATTTTGTTAACATTAATAATATAATATACTCATACATACAATATTTATATAGATAATATTAGCTAGTTGATATCGATCAAAAGCTACCTAGTTACACTTTTCTTCACGTTCTCTATTGGTCAAATTATACTTCATTCCGTTAAGAAAGTCCTGTTAGAATTAAAATCCCTTAAGGGGTAGGCAGCGGTGTCTTATACAGCTCGCGCAAAACTTATGACCCTGTTCGAGACACGACTGTCGTGACTTGCGCAGTATATAATTTACATGGATTTTTGCTTCTGCGCGAAAGTATGCGGTGACGCTGTGTCCCCGCCAGGGATCATAAAGTTTTGCGCGAGCTTTACTCGTATCGGCAAATATGAAATCAGTAGGTAGTGAAATCATGGCTTAAGAATACTTAAATTATACTCTTTGCAATGTAGTATAATTTAAGTATTTTTACTTACATAACTGAAAAATACTCACATTTTAAATAATATTTAGGGAGTTTAGCAATAAACAAAATTTTTTTTAATCGTCGCGACGCGTCGTTACTATAATTATGATCATTTTTAATTACTTAAAACGCAATTTAATTTTAACGTATATTTATTGGCTGATAGGCTAGCAATATAACCTTTTGATAAGTTATGTGGTAGCAGATATTATTCAGGCTAAGCCTAAAATAGGACAATGGCTCTCAAGGACATCTGCTGAAACGCACTTTTAAGTGCTTGGCGACATAAATTATTTTGTCTATCATTCTGTGAAAAAGCCCGCGGCAAGTCTCGAACCATACGCGCCAGTCCATAGCCACTGGACAATTATTATTAATAATATAATATTCTAATTACTAGCAAATTAGTCAGTCGAAGCATAAATTATTAAAATAATAACTTATTATATATTATTAATATTCATTGTGATGAATATCTATCCAAAACTTCCATTCTAGAGATCACATTCCGTAACACAACATTTAAAACATTAATATTTTATATACTACCCACATATTTATTCATATCAAAAAAATCGAATGGATAAATTAAACTTCCTGCGGGACTTGAACCCGAATACGCCAGAATACCATCCTGGTGCATATCCAATTATCTTATGGAAGCTGGACAGTCGTATGTTTTTTCATGCTTGAATACAAATCTTTTTGCCAGTGGCGACATCTACTTAAATAACAAGAAACTATCTTACGCTGGTAAGCTAATATTCGATCCACACTTAACTACAAAGAAACCATAATCACATGTCAACTCTATAGCATAATCGGAAATACACCAGGACGGCATTTTAGGGTTGCTGGTACGAGTCCCGCTGTAAGTTATCTTTTTTCATCCGAAACTATTTGTTTTTGCATTGACGCATAATTCTCTTTAAACTACACTAAGTCATATATTAACATAACTATATAATTTTCACTGAAAAATCTTAATCTATAGTGATAAAAATTAAAATGTATCGAGTGATGATTGATAATAAACCGTAATGTGAACTACTAGGGTTGATTTTGTATTGACTACGGATGTAGATAAAGGTTGTCAAGTTTTGGTCGTCACAATGTCGATATTTGTGCAAAGTAATGATATATCGAGTGATATTACCTACTCACGTAGCTATATCTAACGTTCAGAAGGGTAAGGTCTTATCTCAATTTTAGAAAACGAAATATGTATGTAATACGTATATGTATAGCTAGGCTCCCACGATCCGGACATTTTCTTTACATGGTCTTTTGAGTGCATATTAATATTTACTTCTAATGTTATTATCATTATAATAATAATGTTTTATTTCTCATAAATAGCATACAATTTGTTAAAGAACTAAATTTGGAACTTTACGTTATATTAATTAATTCTTACAAGTAATCTTATATATACAAGAAATATAAGATTATTTTCGTGCAGAACCTACACTAAGCAAACGATTTCTTGTGTTGCAGTTAAAGTGTACCTTAAAATGTTACATGATATAACCGTGCGATGCACGACTATGTCAAAATATTAATTACATTATACAAAAATAAATGAATAGAGATACATACATTTTCATAAATGTTAAGTAAATGTGGTAATTAATATTATTTTAATATATTTATGAAATTATTGTTTGCTGATGTGTCTTTTGCTCATCAATTTCACTTGATATAGTGCCTTTCATAATTAAATACATTAGTGACTGCTTTGACGCAAAATATCTGCCACTGCGGTAGTACCCGCCAAGACCGCTGAAGAGATCTACCAGGAAAAATATATATTCTGTAACCTTTCATCACTGAAAATGGTCTAAGTTTTTTTTTTTATATAGGTAGACGCAGAAAATGTTAGTTTTCACAAAGTCTACGGTTCCTCTTTCCTTGAAGAAGACATTAACTTTGTGTAGGAAATTTATACGTTCTGTTAAGATAGATGAATAACTTTATCAATACCTATTACAAGTACACGAATAACTTTATCTATTTGTTATTTAATCTGTGGCGTCGGACTGCGCAATGACGGATCATGAGAGTGTAGCTTTACATGGTCAAATGCAGTATTCTAATAATTTAAGACTTATATAAGACAAATGACGTATATAAGACCGAAAACTATGTACAGTTTTGTCTATGGCTATACTTTATGTCAGAACTACGGACGTTACGAATTGCACTGCAGTATTTTTCTGTGATATGCTTCTTATAAAAATTACGTTTGTAATAATTTACCCTTCCTATGAAATAAATCGAATTTATTGAAAGAAAAACAATATGAAACTATTGCCAGATTACCTCAAACGAATGTCTTTCTAAAGCGTAGTCTTTTCTCATATTACAAGTACGATTTTGGCTTGTTGCATATCACACATATTACAAAGTTTGTTTTTTTTTTTTAAATATTGTTATGTTTGCAATAGCCTGCTTGGCGAATTACATTATAAAATTACAAAACTCCCTGTTGTTATAAAAGAAAATTTGAAAGTTTATTAAACTCATTGTCAGTTTTCAGATATAGACTTGTAGAAACAAAAATATCATATACAGTAGGATCTGTTTATTATACTCCGCCTATGTTGGTAAATAGGATGTAATTACATAGCTCAGTTTGGTTTTCATATAATATTCTTAATAACAAAGTCGGATATAATGACCAGTGCATACAAACTCATAAATAATCATGTGAAATAATGACAGCATGTAATGCAAACAAATCAAACAGATATCTGACATACACACAAAGTCATTGTAAACGTATTTTATATTTTGTAGCATAGCACTATAATTTTGTGTTTTTTTTAACAGATAGCATTGCCTACCCTAATATTATAAAGATAAAGTATTTGTATTTTTGTATGTAACGAATAAAATTAAAGACTACTGGATCGATTTGAAAAAATCTTTCAACGTTAGTATCCTACATTATCCCTGATAAACATAGAATATAAAAAAAAAAAAATATGGCTGGCCCGCTATTGTTAAATATGCAGAAATGAAGTTATACATATGGCAGTTGCATAAACTAAAATAAATCATAGGCTATACCTTAAAAAAAACAACGGCTGTCATAATTCACCATGTGACAGTATTTCTCATGGGCTAATAGTTGAAGGTTTACGAATTGTTAGTGATTTATGAACAAAATTGCTTTGTGCTTCATATAACGTCCGTTCAGTATGACATATTTGCTTCCCTTCGAGGTCATTATAAACGAATGATATTGTACATCAAAATAAATCGGTTTTATATCGATATGGGGTTCGATAGATTGTAGCTACGTGGGTACGTACCGTCTACCCCCAGTCGACGACCACTCGGTACGATAGTCAGTGCGCCTCGTAAGTGCTGGTTACTTTAGTGCTGGCGTACTCCTCCCGGCCGACTCGCTTGCCGTTCACGCGGAGCTTCGTTGGATCGTTCACACGGATCGTACGGAAATCGTACACCTGGAAACAATTAGTTAGAAATTCAGTTTTTCAAACTAACGTGAAATTGAACTATTATATTCAAAGATTAAACACTACATAGTATAAAAGTAGCTTCCCGCTATCTGTCCCTATATGTATATGAGTTGATCTTTAAAACTACCCGACGGATTTTGATGCGGTTTTTTAATAGATATAGTAATTCAAGAGGAAGGGTTATATAAATATAATACATGCATAATATAGTAGAGAAATACTGATAATTTTAGAGGTTTCTAATGTGATGTCGTATATAGACACATCTGTTGTTGCTGAACCATAAGGTTGAACTGGCCGGTAACTTTTCCATACAAACGCCGTAGGGTGATCACTCCCTTATTTGAGGTTTTAGGTCCAGAACTAAGCATGATATCGATTTATCTCTTCATTATCTAGGCTTGTCTTGGCACCGATTTGTAAAAAAAATCTTCACATGATAGTTATAAGCCTCGAAACATCCCTGTAATATCACGAATTTTAGCGCATGTTTAGTCGTAAATAAACGACTTATAGAGCATGAAATCCCTAAAATTATTTACATAGAAGCATAGCTCAGTTCATGATCATTTTAGATAACATTTTGGAAAACAAATACATCCAGTAGTATAATCATAAACATCCTAGAGCCAAAGGTCGGCACACATAGTTTTGCGCGCTAGTTTTTCGTTCAAAATATTGGGCATCTCATGTCAATACTTCCATTCCGCGGTGTGGGAAACGGGCGGGCGGGTCTCATGCGCAGCACACTAATATATAATTAACAAAACGCACACTACCAAAAGTCACGTGCATCGCGCCGAGATCTTAGAACATAATTGTAGGAATGCCCTGTTGCTTTTTGGTGTGCACGTATGTATACACTACCAATATGTAGTGCCTATGCCTACGTACGTACTTATATATATATATATATATATATATATATATATATATATATATATATATATTTACATATGTTGGGAGTTGGGGACCGGATTTTCTTTCGCATTTGATTAGTTTGTTCGTGATAGTAAGTGTCGGACGCCATAATCCATATAGATAGGTACTTGGGTAATATAAATACGTAACTATGTCTAGGTACTCACCGACTCTCACCTAAGTTAGTACCTAGTAGGTATTAGTCAATACGCAGGTCATGATAGCTATGGTGAGTACCTAATCATTTTAGCAACACTTAGACAATATAAAAAGCTGCATTTGGTTAGATATGGTATGGACGTAGGTAGTCCGCATTCTTTTTAGAATATAGTCCAAGCAGTAATATAGCTTCGAGAAAGTACCTACCTAACACAAAGTAGTAAAGGGTTAGAATTAGAAGCTCAATGGAAGATACCTACCTATCTACGATATAATTATCATTTATCATATAGGCCTGCCTAGGCACGCAACTGTCAGCGATGTCAAATCGACATTCGCGGGCGCGCATTACATTGCATACCTATCTACATAGCTATAAGATCACAACAAATAATAAAGTTAGTACTATGTATCTACCTACGTAAATTAGTAGAATAAGTATGTATATTTGTAGTAGGTACTTATACCTAAGGTAGTACGAAAGTTTATATGGTAAACTTAGCGATGATTGTAGGCACTTACCTAATCAAAAATAACCTATGATTAGTTATTGATTTTTATTGGAAATCATTTAAATCAGTTACGGGTAGGTAGAGAATTTTTATTCCAAATGTGTTCTACCAGGATTGGTAGATCCATGATGCCATCGTACATTACCGCTTAGAGACAGATTTTGAAATCGGTACGACACACTCTCATCTCAAAGCTCGCTAGCCGGGCGAGCATTCGCAAAACAACCTTCCACCATGCGGTGAAGTTCATGCCCGCGGCGGGATTCGACCCATAGACCTGTTGCGCGGCAGTCCATTGCTAAGAGCCATCACTGCTTCCCGTTAAGTGTTTAGTGACAGAATTTCTACTTGAGGGTGGTAGCTAGCCAAGCGAGCATTCGCAAAATGCCCTTCTACCAAGCGGTGAATTTCAAGCCCGCGGCGGGATTCGAACCATAGACCTGCTGCGTGGCAGTCCAAACCTAATGCCACTGAGCCATCACTGCTTCCCGTTAGGTGCTTTCTAACAGATTTTCTACTTGAGGGTGGTAGCTATCCAGGCGAGCATTCGCAAAATGCTCTTCACCAACGCGGGGAAGCTCAATATCGCGGCTGGATTCGAACCATGGACCTGCTGCGCGGCAGTCACTAGCTAATGCCACTGGCCCATCAATGCTTCCCGTTAGGCGCTTACTGACAGATTTTCTGCTTGAGGATGGTGGCTAGCCAGGCGAACATTCGCAAAATGCCCTATGCCCTTCCACCAAGCGGTGAAGCTCGAGCCCGCAGCGGGATTCGAACCATAAACATGCTGCGAGGCAGTCCATAGCTAATGCCACTGAGTTCACGTTAGTTGCATGGTGACAGATTTTCTACTTGGGTAGCTATCCCGGCGAGCATTCGCAAAATGCTCTTTTTTTTATGCCTGATAGGTTAGCCTTTGACCACTATCTCACCTGATGGTAAGTGATGATGTGGTCGAAGATGTTGTTCAGGCTAACCTAGAAGTACTGGCTCTCAAGGACAGCTGCCGGAACACACCGTTAGGTGCTTGGCGACAGATTTTCTACTTGAGGGTGGTAGCTATACAGGCGGGCATTCGCAAAATGCCCTACCACCATGCTATAACGACTGCCATCCTAAGACCACAACCGGGACCAACGGCTTAACGTGCCCTCCGAAGCACGGAAGCGCTCAGTAGTATTGTCCTAGCGGTCACCCATCCAACTCATGACCGCGCGCGACGGTGCTAAACTTTGCTGATCGGTTGAGAACAGCTAAGTAAACTTCGCTACGAACTCTCCACCACGCGGTGAAGCTCAATATCGCGGCGGGATTCAAACTATGGACCTGCTGCGCAGCAGTCCATAACCAATGCCACTGAGCCATGATTGCTTCCCTTTAGGTGCTTGGCGACCGATTTTTTACTTGAGGGTAGTAGCTATCCAGGCGGGCATTCGTAAAATGCTCTTCTACCACGCGGTGAAGATTAAGCCCGCGACGGGATTCGAACCATGGACCTGCTGCGCGGAAGTCCATAACCTATGCCACTGAGCGACTGAGCCGTCACTGCTTTACAAAATATGTTGTAGTAAAAGCAGTAACTTGCTAATTATGTAATAAATAATTATTGTAGGTAAATATTTACTACATCAATATGAAAAGAACAAACTAATACATTTACTATGTACCTACAAATCATTGTCCCTACTTACTAAATATTTACCTACTATAGGTGAAATAACATCAGTATGTTATTATAAAACGAACGAAAATTATAACAACAGGTACCTACTGTCCGAACCAAAATGTATTCCTCTGTGAATATATAATATTATTTTATAAGAAATACCTACACACGTCGTGACGTAGCTTGAGACACTATCTCCGTCCGTCGTCAAACATCGTAATTCGTTCGGCATGGTTCGGCTTTCATTGATATATCGCAAACAAGTGTGCGTAATTAGCGTAGATGCAATACGGGTGTGTGATGCGCGATCACTATCTTCGTACTACTCATCACGGAGTCTTACCCTTTCCCACAAAGGTATAGGTGAAATAGCATGCTTTGTTGCCTCGCCCGCTGATTAGTTCGAGCCGTGGGCAAGTGCATCCTTAAGAGATAGATTAAAATAATGTAGTACAGTATTATACAACTTAAAAAGGTCTACAAAAAAGTCCGCAATTGTATACGTCTATCTCTTAGGGATAACCCACAGTAAACATTTTTTATCATTTACTTTTTACGAGACATAATGGCTTATTTAAGAAGCTGTTTTAAGCAATACAGCATTTATTCTTATCCAATTAAATACATTGTGCATATATTATACAGAGTTATTGATAAAATGCTAACAACCTCTCAAACATTTTGAGATGTATTGTTTAAATTTTTTTGAAGTTGTTTTTTTTTTGCTTTTGTTTATGTGTATTTGACGGAATAAGCACGAGGACCACCGGATGTTAAAAGTGTCTTGTGTCGGTAATTTAATATTTCACATTTATATTACTTAGATTAGGTCGTAGTAAATATTCAAAACTCTATTCAAAGGGAGCGCGGCGCGGTCCAGTGTTGCTGCGGCGGGCGCTCTTAGCTTGGAGTAGGCATTGTCTTTTACTACGAGACACAGAACTTAAAAGTATCAGACAGTACTAGAAAAGATTATTGTTTTAAGTTTTGAGTCTCTCCGCCAAGAGCGCCCACACTAGACCACTCCGCGCTCTCTTTGAATAGAGTTTTGAATATTTACATCGAGCTATTAGATGAAATATGTGAAATATTAAATTACTAGCATAAGAGACTTTTCACATCAGGTGGTCCTCATGCTTATTCCGTCAAATACACATAAACCAACACAAACAATAAAAATAAAAACTACTCCACAAAAAAAAACTCAAAACATTTGTTCCGACTAGCAGAAGTCAACCCTAAGAGGTTGTTAGCATTTTACCAATAACCCTGTAGATTAGTATGGCTATTTACAGCATAAAATTGAAATGAATATTTTTGAAGATATTACAGACTATTTAGCATTGCACCCGTGCGAAGCCGGGGCGGGTCGCTGGTGTTACATAAAATAAGTATCAGTAATCTTCTTATAAGCATATAATGCCTGTACTAGGACCCTCCGCTCATCCATATCTAGTACATACAAGGAATCATGTGTCAACTTAGTTGCATCAATAAATTCACAATCAGTTTTATTGGTAATAGTTTAATGTTGTGTTTGTGTGTGTGTGTGTGGTTTTTGCGTGTGCGTTTGTATATTTTAAGGTGATTGCGTGTGTGTGTTTTAAATTTCTATCTACAAAGTTTTTTTTTAACGGCGGTATGCCTTTATTAACAAAATACTACAAACTATACTACGCACTGACATTGTGACTCAAACGATTATGAAAAAGCTACCAGTTTAAGAACCATTTCTTGAGATTTGGTGGACTTGTACTTGACATGGTGAAAGGGCATTTTGCGATTGCCGGCCTGGCTGGCTACCACCCTCAAGTACAAAATCTGTCGCTAAGCACCAATGGTGTGTTCCGGCGGCAGTCCCTGAGAGCCAGTGAAATTATAGGCCCATAAGACTTAATAACTATGTCTCAAGGTGACGGGCGCAGTACAATTCGTCACTTGTGAGGAATTGCATCTGTTCTAGGCAGAGGTTAGGCCGCTTAACATCAGGCGGGCCTCGAGCTTGTTCTGTCACAATATCATTAAAAAAAAACTTGGGCAGGTTTTTTTCTCACACCGCAGAAATACGTCTTGTAGGTGAATATATATATTAGTTACTCCGTGCTTTGTAAACAGAAGTGCACTTTATTGCTTTGTTGCTAGAGTCGTTTATTTAATATTAACAAATATTTTTAAAATATTTTAAGAAAACATTAAATGAATATTTTAATAAAACACTTAAAAAATATAAAAAAAAATATCTAGTGACAACTCCGCCTAATTTTCCTGTTAAGCCGACGTGACGTCACACACGCCACGTAGCCAAACCGGAAGAATTTTCGACGCGTGTCGCTTCTACACGAAGTATCCTCAGGAGCGCACGATTTGGGGTATGTTCCATTTGTCGCTAAGAACGTTAATTTCGATAATTTTGATCACATTCTGCGTCTGTGGTTGTGATCACTGTGATCGTTTGTAACTGTCATCCCCTGTTCCATTTAGGATAAGAACGCTAAGAATGCCACAAAAATTTGCCACTTCTGTCACTTTTGACATTAGATGTAGGGAATTCAAACTGTTCCAGTAGCCTCATAGCGTTTATGGCGAAAATAACGCCAAGACCCATGTGGAACAACTTTTTGGGAGTGTGATCGTTTTTAGCGTTTTTAGCGAATCTAACTTCAAATGGTATGCACCCTAAGAGGCCGGCGGCTCAGCACGCCTTTATATTGACTCGAGCGTGAGTCACTGCTCTTTGTTGTAGCGAACAATTGGTAAGCTATACGTTTTATAATTTAAAAACGTATAACTTAGTTAACGTCACTAGATATATTAATTTTATATTTTTTAAGTGTTTTATTAAAATAATAATTTAATGATTTTATAAAATATTTTATAAATATTTTTTATTATTAAATATGGATTTCCGCAAAGTAACGCCTGAATCTATTCAAAATCAATCAATCAAAAATATATTTATTTCCTCCTCACAAAAGGTTTCTTACGTAAAAATACATAAATGGACAGACAAGAGCGCCAAAATTAAACCTATCTTTGTGAGGGGCTTCATTCATTATCTTAAGTCGCTTATTTATTGGAGTGGCTTTGCGGAGTGATCCCTCTGGACCTTTTTATTTTGTGACTTGGGCTGAATTGATTTAAACTGAGAAATTAATTTTATAAACAGAATAAGGTTAACCGCGGACAATGAAATATGTCTTGCATTAACTTATGCACATTTGATATGTACACAACACATATGACATTACTGTCTTCATATAAATAAATATGGAATAAGTATATCATAAATTAATACTAAAAACAGTAGATAAAATCTCACCAGATCTGTTTTCTTCGTCTTGTTGTCCCTTATTTTGGAGCCAAAGAAGTTTTCATTCGCGATAGCTTCCTGTAAATAGATGAAATAGTATAATTTTATTCTGCAAAATTAGAACCACATAAATCTGTAGCTATGGAATCTGATTGGTAATATATTATTATGTGCACACTTTTCCTGTACAAGCTTTGTCCCAATCCCAAATATTAAAATCATTTATTAAAACCGCATTATCCACACTAATATTTTAAATCAGTAATGGCTCAGTGGCATTGGCTATGGACTGCTACGCAACAGGTCCATGGTTCGAATTCCGCCGTGGGCTTGAGGTTCACCGCATGGTGGAAGGGTATTTTGCGAATGCCCGCCTGGCTAGCGACCACCCTCCAGTAGAAAATCTGTCGCCAAGCACCTAACGATGTGTTCCGGCAGCTGTCCTTGAGAGCCAGTAAAATTACAGGCACATGAGACTCAACAACTGTATGTCTCAGGGTGACGGGCGCAGTGCAGTTCGTCACTTGTGATGAAATGAATCTGTTATAGGCAGTGGTTACCGCTTAAAATTAGGTGGGAACTTGTTTTTTTTTTTTGAATGTTATTGTGACGGATCGAGCACGAGTACCACCTGATGTTAAGCGGAATAACCTCTGCCTATAACAAGGGGACGGGCGCAGTTACGAATTGCACTGCGCCTGTCCCCTTGAGACATACTTGTTAAGTCTCATGTGCCTGTAAATTGTTCCGTCATTATAACAAAAATCTAATAATAATAATAGTATAAAAAGGAAAGATAAGTATTTTGTGAGTAACGAATAAAATTAAAAACCAATAGACAGATTAAAAAAAATATTTCATCATTAGAATCCTACATTATCCCTGATGAACATAGACTATAGAATATTTTTGTTAAACTAGGGGCCAGTTCCTCTGCCAGGGTTCGCACGGACGAAGCCTGGCAGAGGAACTGGCCCCTAGTTTATAATGAAGGGCATTCACATTTCATAATTATCTATCTACGCTTAATACACGCTATTAAGCATAGATTGCTAAGTCCATTTTAACTGAGCAGCTAAGTTAAGCAACGTCCTATGCTGTCATTACTTTGATGGCTAGTGACAATACTAGAGAGCGCTTCCGTGCTTCGGAGAACACGTAAAGCCGTCGTCCCGGTTGGTGTCTTAGGATGGTAGTAGTTATAGCATGGTGGTAGAACATTTTTCCAATGCCTGGCTACCTACCAGCGAGTAGAAAATCTGTCGCCAATCAATTAAACGTGTGTTCCGACAACTGTTACACAAGATATACTCTAGTCCACTATTCTTATATTTGGGGGCGATTGTCCTGCACTGACTTCGCTCAGGGTGTTGTGTATTTCCCCCGCCAGCTTCCACCCAAGCCATCCTAACTGCTTGATGTAGCGGAGAAGGACTTTGGGTCTATGGCCGAGCAGCTCCAGTGACGTGTGATAGTGGTGAGGATGTCTTGTAGACTCTCGTAGTCCGGTTTTAACTCTTATTCTAGTCTACTATTACAAAAGTAACGGTCACGTACCGGATACGGCATATTGTTGGTGTGAGTAGTGACTTTAGGTTCCGGTATAGCCACACAGTCCCCGATGATGACGCCACGTCCGTCCGCCCAGTTGTACACATTCACCGCCACACAAGACATACTTTCGTCAACTATTGCGAATGTGCTGGAAATATAAAGAAAAAAGTATTAGTTTATAGGCTTCTGTACAAGGAATCGTGGCCCTATTACGTAGTCTGGGTCCGTCCTACCTCTAAAGGGTTGCTAGTCGCGATGGCGACTAGGAGGCGGGTGGATAAATTTTCGCCGACCTATTTTATAGACCGCCTGTTGTATTTTTTTAAATCAAGGCATATTGGTTTATAAATAATAATAAAAACAAAAAAGATGGAGGAAAGAAAGTATCTCATAAAGTAGTAGCAGAACTCTTTTTATAAAAGTTCACCAGCAGAAGAACTGCCACCATACCTTTTACTTCCAAGCAGTAATGTTTGCATTTCTGTTCCGGTTTGAAGGGTTTAGGTGCCGGTAAAATCACATGCACATAAGACTTAACAACTTTATGTCTCAGGGTAATGGGGGCAGTGAAGTTCGCCACTTAAAACGAGATGCATCTGTTAGGCAGAGGTTAGAGGAAATACTGTTTAACACCGGGTGGGCCTCATGTATGTTCCATCTGTACTGTACCTACTGTACTGTAACAGTCAACTCGTCCACTGCTGAACACAGCCTCCCCTATTAAGGGGGTATTTGCCATAATCCCCACGCTTGGCAGGCGACTTGGTGATCGCAGTGTAAGATGACAGTTCTTTAGAAGGTGCTGCTGCCCACCTTCCAGTATAATTATTCCCTTAGTCGCCTCTTACGACACCCACGGCATGATATGGGGAGGTTTAATTCTAACCCGGTACCCCCCGGGGTGTTAGATGTTCCATCACATTCATATAAATAAAAATAAACATATCAAATGCTAATCCTACTGGCATGCATATGAGTTAATGACTTACAAAGGAACAGAGTTATCGCTGTGGAGTGAGCCGACGACGCGGCCCATGACCACCTTGCCGAGGTTCTCACCGTCGAGGACATCTCCTAACTTCACGTGTTCGAAGGTGACATTCCGTTTGTTATAGGTGACAGTGCATCCTGGTTGGTAGTCACCGAACATTGATTGGACCATCGACTGAAATTATAAATGACCAATCATACACATACCTGTAGAATGGAACAGTAGCTTGCATGCTTGTTGACGGCATATAGAAGTTACTGGCGCAATGTCAAAGACAAAGTCATTTTTTTTCAATTTAGGCGTCTACGACGCTCTTATGAAGGTCAATAACAAATTTAAGTATTGAAATATTCTAAATTGCACTGCCACGTTTTTTTTTTTTTATGCCTGATAGGTTAGCCTTTGACCACTATCTCACCTGATGGTAAGTGATGATGTGGTCGAAGATGTTGTTCAGACTAACCTAGAATCATGCCACGTTCAGCAAATAAATTGTATAGAGCCACTGCGAGCAGAACGGGCAAGAAAATCGGGGCCATTCTTTTAAACATCTTTAAACAATGTGTTACATATAATAAAGTTATTACAATATTTGTTTAAATTATGTAGGTGACAGGCAATAGCTTGGGAGAGGCGGAATTGTCCAGGCATTTTTGTCGTTTACGTAATCAGTGTGTAGTAGGATTTTTTTATCAATATGTTTTACACGTGCAACTTGAATTTCCCTTCTGTGAGCGTTGTAATTTGTTTGGGAACTTTATTATAAAACCGTACACAATTACCTAAGAATGACCCTTTATTTGTCTTTGCTAATCTAAAACCTGGCACCACTATTTTATCTTTATTCCTGGTATTGTAATCGTGATTGTCACTGTTTAATTTAAATTTACTCAATTTTTACGAACTTAATAATATTTTCTAATATATATACAGACTTATGTGGGTATATTTGCAAGTCAAACTTTCATGTATTTACGCCCTTGCATGACTGTATTTTAAGACGTATACACAAACCAGTTCACGAGACAGCCCCCCGCGGCCCCTACCTCACGTGGCATGCCAGTAAATCAAATGTTGCGCTATCAATCCGCGTGGCAGATACAGGCATGCCAGTTAGCGTATATACATGAAAGTAGGCGGCATGTGCAAGGAGCTTCTATGCAAGTGTGCCAGCTACAGTCATGTGTATTGCCGCCTTTAATAAATTGTAAATATATTGATACATTGAATTGGAAGAAGTAATTATGATAGTTGTGCTCTAAAGGGTGTCACAAATGATAAATAGCTTCACTTGAGGGCGCCATTAGCATGGACTGGAGATAAAAAATATATCCCTTAATTTTATCCACCTTCGAGAGACAAAATTGTCTACAAAATCAAGTAAAACTAAATCCTTTTGACTTTTTCCGTGGAAATATGTCTCCGTTTTAAATTGATACAAAACGTGAATAGTCTCCGCCTGACATGAGAGAGGGAGAAGTTATTCCTGTTCCTAGGAGGTGGGTATATAATTACTAATTTTATAATATAAAAAGATTGAGCTTAACATACAAAGTAATTTTCACTAGAAGTAAATCTAGTTTAACACTTTCATCGCTTCCTAAAAAGTGATATAGCGGGCAAGGACTAGCTCAATGATAAATACTGGGTAGTTTTATTTTATATTGTTATGTATGACGATACTAATAGAAAAAAGGATTAATCCACCGTGGATAAATATTCACTAGCGCGCACAAGCATGAAGACTAGGTAAAAAAATCAAAATTGAGAAGATTTTTATCCTTTCCCCGTGGATATGTCTCCAGCCCACGGTGGCCCGTTGACGTTGGTAAAGTCATGAAAGAATCGCTATAAAATACCGAGGTCGTTATTCCTCTATCAGACAGTATTACTTCTATGCAAGAAATTTTCTGGTGCATTCCAAAGTCTGGATCTCTTCAAAGCTGTGCCCGGATGATGGAAATAGGCTCGTCTCCTATTACATGTGAAAAACACATCTGGCAAAACGTGGATGTGAAGACACATCTGCTGAATAGTTTAACACTAATTTCTACTAATAATATAATTTTATATGAAATATATATAAATATTATAAATGCAAAAATGTATTTGCAATATTTTTCTTCATTCTTTAAAATAATAGGCTTTGTCAGAAAGATACTGTTTCAAATTTTGTATAAATCGAATGTCACTTTTAATACTTTTCAAATCTTTCATCAGTTTATTATAAATTTTTACACCCATAATTACCATGCTGTGCGAAAGCATCTTGAGTCGAATTTTAGGTAGCCACAACCGGCTTCGGGCTGCATTGAATAATCTGAGCTTGAGTAGTGTTTCTGTTTCAAAAAGAAATACAACGTAGAACGCGCACGGCTCTAGCTGCGCTCAGCACGGCGACGCCCAGCGACGGCAGCTGTTTGTAGCGCTAGTACATCCCGCACCGTCACTGCACCACCACCTTGCTACCGTTCTTGATAGTGTGTTATAGTCTTTCATACTAATTCAACACAAAAATACACCTCAGCTACGCTTCCGCCTCCGCAGCTTATGTGAGGTAAATCATCAAAGTAAAATCAAGTTGCCATAATCATTTACCTCATCCACATGATCCTACATTTCGCAGGATTTTTAATAAAGTACCGTGCCAGCATCTCGATTATGTAAAACAGGGCCCATGTGGGGGTCGAAAAGTTTTGGAAACTGTATTCAAACTCTGTTTTATGAAGTTACATTGGCGTACCTTAACCATTTGCATGATCCGCTTGGCCTTCATCTTGCCCTTCTGCTTCGTAAGGTCTTCGATGTAGTTGAGGTACCCAACAAGCTCCTTCAGTTCGTGGATGGGAGGCACCCACGTGGGGTCTAACAGGTTCGCCATTGTAAAGCTTTCTATAGCTTCATTGTAGCACTCCTCATATTTTAAAGCCTGGATCGATAAAAAAGTCATAAGTGGACAAAATTGTCGTTTTTATTCATACAACTATATCTTGTTTGAAATTATATCGACTGAGTTAAGTGTATCTAACAACACTTTAGCTAGTTCATGGGCATTTTTCAGCAGTATTAACTGGAAACAATGTGGTTACGGTATGCGGTTTGCGATGTTGTTTATTAAAGGGGTTTTCAACAAGAACTTTGTTTTCTAAAACAAAATAGAACAAAGAATTTATATGAAGACGATTCAAATTTTTATTGTATTACGAAGAGAAAAGTTTGACAATTATGAATGAAAAATGATATCTGGCAAATGGGGCAGGAGCACGATGACAGATGTCGATTCTCTTGTCAAAGTTTTTAATCACTTTTTGGCATAATGGTGGGTCTATTTCGTTAATCACATGAAGGATTTCGAGTCTTCACGCTGCAATCGATTGGATTGGCTCCGTATAGACAGTCTTTAACATAGCCTCACAAAAAATAATCTACTGGTGTTAAATCACACGATCTGGCTGGCCACTTGAATTTGACCAGCCAGATCACGCTGAATTTCGTGAAATTATGCGATCGGGACTTTCGTTTGAAATATCAATCAAATATAATCGTTTCATTGGCTGTGCGACATATAGCACTGTATTGGCATTTTGTACCGAGCCTGTCGACTCTTAGCGACCAAATTTTTAATAGCGGTCTTAGGAGGACTATCATGTTGTCCTAAAATATCACGAATTTTACGAATTGTAACTTTAACAGAACCACCATTTTCATAGTGGATTTCAATTATTTTAATGCGATTTTCGAGCGAAATTGAATTAATTGTAACAAGGCACCTAAAGGTGTTTTCCGGCAGATGTCCTTGAGAGCCAGGCTTTGAAAAAGTGATGGCTCAGTGGCACTGGCTATGGATTGCCGCGCAGCAGGTCTATGGTTCGAATCTCGCCGCGGGCTTGAGCTTCACCGCATGGTAGAAGGGCATTTTGCGAATGCCCGCCTGGCTAGTGACCACGCTCAAGTAGAAAATTTGACGCCAAGCACCTAACAGTGTGTTCCGGCAGATGTCCTTGAGAGCCAGTAATTCTAGGTTAAGCCTATTAACACCTTCGACCACATCATCACTCACCATCAGGTGAGATAGCCGTCAAAGGCTAACCTATCAAACCTTAAAACCCAAAGCTCAACAATAAGGAAAATACTGCTTCAATAAGAAAATATACTTTAAAATAGCTACTAAATATTACACACTCATCTAAGACAGACATTATCTCAGACAATTATCTCAGATTGCTCAAGCGCTCGTAGCGAAGTTTACTTAGCTGTTCTCAAGCGATCAGCAAAGTTAAGCAACGTCGCGCGCGGTCATGATTTGGATGGGTGACCGCTAGTGACATTACTACTGGGCGTTTCCGTGCTTCGGAGGGCACGTTAAGCCGTCGGTCCCGGTTGTTGTCTTAGGATGGCAGTCGTTATAGCACGGTGGTAGGGCATTTTGCGAATGCCCGCCTGGCTAGCTACCACCCTCAAGTAGAAAATCTATCGCCAAGCACCGAACGGTGTGTTCCGGCACCTGTCCTTGGGCGGCAGTACTTCTAGGTTATCCTGAACAACATCTTAGATCACATCATCACTTACAATCAGGCGAGATAGTGGTCAAAGGCTAACCCATCTAGAAAAAATATAAAAAATATAAATTTAAACTTAGACAGAGCTTGTGCTCTCGGGTCTGTAGGTCACCACCACATAGTACTTACTGGGTTTTACTTGACTGGTTGTCGCAAACGGCACATTATTACCGGATCCGTTATGTAGGTTGACAATATTCTGATATGATTCACACCCGCATAGAAATGGGTTCTTTCGAAAAGCAGCTTCAATTTAATTTAGTGCTTTTATCAAGGATTGTATGGGCTCCCTTTCAATCGTCATGGGTCTCCTAACACTGTTTCAAAGACATTACAAACAACTCACCATCCCCTTATTATAATGTAGATCCGGGTGACCCTTTGCAATTGGATCATGCCAAGCTTGCTTATAAGCACTCAGTGACAACTTCAAAGTCCCAGGAAGTTGAGCCACCAGGAAGAACTGGCACAGGTACGCATTCCCAAGGACGCTCCATGACTGTCCATCTTTGGGGTCCATAGCCACAGCTTCTTTAGCGAACTCCACACTGCGCATGATTGTCTCGCCGTCGGCCTGGTCAGCAGATTTCCCTTGCCGGAGTAGTATGGATAGGCTCCTTAAGGTGATGCGGTCACGTTTCTGTTGATGGTTGGAAAATGATGTAATGTTCGAATTTCAGCATGGACACCTGTTACGCTATGTTAACTCTATCACAACACAACGAAACGAAAAATTCAAACCTTAAAAATTTAAATTCAATAGCAGGACTCAAATCCCCCAACATCCATTAGTATTCCCGCTATTAAGGTTACAAGGGTAGTAATTAGAGCCCTTTTATGTGCCTGAAAATACCTCCTTGATGATGTCGTGAGAAAGGGAAAAAGAGAAATACTCCCTTTCTAATGTGCTAACTTAGAGCATTATTTTCCCTGAGTTTTACAATATATTCAGCTGGTTTGCGTGTATTGATTCTTAATCCGTGAACTATACGACAAAACAAATTTAAAGCAACTCTACATGTATAAAGACTACATTTATGAGAGCCTGTAATTCTAGGTTACCCTTACTCATATACAATTTGTAAATGACTAAATAATTAAGTAATGGCACTAAAATTTTGTCTACTTTTATTCTTGTGATGGACATGGACAGGTAATACGAAGATGACATAAGAGCTTCAAGCTGTATGCAAGCCAACAGAGTAAATATTTTCATACCTACTGAACTACACTGAAATGTAGCAATTTAATGATTGTATTGACATGCCATGCAAATTCAATTCAAAGACACACCACAAAACCAATGCAATGGCAGCGCGTTTCGTCATAGACTTGTATGCTTGCACTGCTGTACTCAATTCCAACGACTAATTGAAGTTATTCACAGATGATGGCACACAAGTTAAGTCAACTTGTAATATCATGTGCATTAAAATATTTCACAAAATTCCCGTGGCGATCAGGGAGCTCCTATATAAATATTTTAAATTGAAATTACACCTGTGGCTGACTGAAAACTGTTTCTATACAATCAAAGAATTAATAAATTTTAAAAGTGACATTAAATTTTATTATAATATGTACCTAATTTATGCACTTGCGTTGAATTATAATTTTTGGTTTTAATGTGTATATTAAATTATTATATTACTAGCAAGCCCGGCGAACTCCGTTTCGCCACCAGATGGTTTCGTTTTATGTAACATTTCGTTTGGTGATTAAAAGAAAAAGATTTTTTTTTTGTTTTATATTTGAAAAGGAAAAATTTTATTTCATTTCACAACAGTAATGAATTCATTTCGATTACAAAAATTAAGTGTTATTTAGTCGAACTTCTCTAAGTAAATGAAATTGAATCCAAAGTAAATACTGAATCGAAGCGTTATACTTGTCCGCAAATTATCCGTTTCATTGAAGTGCTCTTTGGTAAACCACAGTTTTTGTGGTATGAAGATCAGTCAGAATCATAGGTATTCGAGGAATACATACATTTTCACCTGCGTACTTTCCATTAATAATGGTTGCCTCAATCAAATTCGGCGTAAGTATTTTTACCGAAAGTCGAGTACCGTTGCAAAGTCGCGGTCGATTCAAATTACGCAATATGATAATAACTGTACCAACTTTGAGTTGCAAGTTATGTAGTGGAAATCCTGGTAACTCCAGAGAATTCAAAAACTCCGTTGGATAATTTACTACATCATCGGGATTTGTTATGGATGATTCCATAACAAATCCCAAAGATGTAGTAAACGTACGGATTTGTATGTCACCAATTCGCCAGCAATTTTTGATTGAATGGTGAAATTCAGTGCGTGTACATCATTATTCTTTGCGGCAAGAATTGCTCGTTGACTTAACCAAGCATAATTCTGATAATTCTCTCTAATGTTTGGGAAAACATTTTCAATAAGAGCTGATTGAGAGTCTACAAATCGGCAAAAGTCGTTGGTAAGAGTAATTAATCCAGATGTCGCATCAACTGGGAATTTTCCATTTCCAACAGCTAACCATTGTTTGGACAATTGTGCAGCACTTTGATCATTTTGAAGTTGAACTCTCATATTAGTGGTTAGCGATGTTTTTACGTTATTCCATAAAGGTGATGCCTTCAGGCAAGCATTCAATTCATCTGCAGGCGTTCCACGGGGAATTACTGGCAACGTCTGCCTGAAATCGCCTGCCAACAATATCATCAAGCCGCCAAAGATGTTGTTATTTCGCCGAAGATCCTTCAGTGTGAAGTTAAGTGCTTCAAGTGATTTCTTACGTGCCATTGTGCACTCATCCCAAACAATGAGCTTGCATTGCATCAACAATTTTCCCATTGCACTGGATTGGGAAATATTGCATGTTGGAGTATCAATTGTGTTCAAATTGAGTGGCAACTTAAGCGCAGAATGTGCAGTACGACCGCCATCTAGAAGAGTCCCCGCAATTCCAGATGATGCTAACGCCAAAGCTATGTCACATCTTGATCGAATAGTGGCCAAAATCAATGAAATGACAAATGTTTTCCCTGTTCCTCCAGGTGCGTTCAGGAAGAATAGACCACCAGTATTATTGTCCACCGCTTGCATTAATGTTTCGTATACTTGTTTTTGCTGTTCATTCAGCAACGGCACATTATTTCGAACGAATTCTTGCAATGTATCAACATTGTATTGCAGCTCTCGATTTAATTCTTGGTTGAATGCATCGTGCATCGATCGATTAGGCGCAAACATTACTACTTCAATCAGTAGCTTGTTTGCAATAGTCAAGCGTTGATCCTCAATCAGAATCAATCCTTCATTGGATATTTCATCGGTTATTTGGATGTCAGGATTATTCGTTTGAATGCGCAAGCGATGCAAGATATCTTCACATATGTCGTCTTTGTATATGTTCCATAACTGAATTGGTTGTGAAGGAAAACATGTGGTGATGATAATAATTGCGAACACCGTACGTATTTGGTACGCATTTGATGAAACAACTGAATCTGCAAGTGTTAAATCCCAATGAGAATCGTTCTCCAGCAAACCCAATAGTTGACATGCTTCTCGATATGTTTGGCATTGGTGGCCATTCACAGTTTTCAAATGCGCAAATGATTTTGGTCCACGTACATTTACCAACAGCAGTCGCAAATAAAAACATTCATCATTTCTAGGATGAACAGTATACTTGCGACCTAGTGCATCAGTGGAAAACACCTGTGGCCAATCTGGAACTGGGGTTCCTTGTTTGCGACGTTGGAATTTCTTTGTTGATTTCTTCCAAGTGTAATACTTGGGCATTTCAACGTACATCAGCGTCGCTGCGAATGGATCTGCTTCACACATTGCAAAGAAGCTAGTCAATGTTGTCAATGGTGGTCTCTCAGCTCGTTGTGCCGCATTAGCCTCAGTGAAGTAAACTCTTTGGCCATTTTCCAAATGCACTGCTAAATGTACAACTGTGGGATATCTTTCATGAATTTGAAATGACAAAAGTATCTGCCCATTTGGAAGTTGCTGATTTCGTCATTCGCATTTTCCGACGCAATACCAAACACAGCCATGTCGCTGCCTTTTGTGACGTACTTGCACAAATATTTGATTGATTTGGCCGAATGACAACTCTCAACGTTTGCATTGTTTGTAGTACATGCTTTGTATCAGAGATGGCGCTGGATGTGAAAAAAGATTTTCCCGCTTTCCTGTTGAAATTTTTCCCGAATTTTCTTTGCTATAAACCTCACGGAGCCCAAGACCTTTCCAACGAATGCATAACCGTGGAAATCGGTTCGTGCGTTCTGGAGTTATAGCGTCAGGAAGGAAAACCCGACTTATTTTTATATAGTAGATTATTTGAGTAATAGTGAATAAGATAGTGTAATATTATGGTCCTGACATCTTTTACTTGACATTAATATTATTTAATTTTATTCAATTGCATTTCATTCATTGATATATTTTTTTTCTGTTTGCAAGAGTAATAATATTCATATTGTATATTTAAATTTTGTATGCCAATTATTGGTGAAACATGCTGAACCTAACTAATCATATAACAACTTTATTGTACCATGTTTCGTGCAAATAAACAAATTTCAGTTCAAACTCCTGGAATCAACTGAACAATCAAATCATCAGTCATACACATAAAAAACAACCAAAAGAACAATAATCGCTCAAGCAGTACAATTATTACTATAATCATTAATTACAAACTCTAGGAAAACAATTTTAATTGTCTACTTACTTGGCTGAGAGCACCTTCAAAGCATTCCTTAGCCTCTTTTAGGTTGAAGTTCTTCCAGTAGCACTCTCCTAGTTCGTTCCATGCATTAACCATGGTTGGGTCCAGCTTAACGGCTTTGCTGAGACATTCCAAAGCTCTTGGATCATAAACTGATATTATATTGTAGCAACGACCTTTAAGGTACAGGAAATTTCCTCGTTGTTCTGGTGGAATGCTTGCCTCTGAAACATTGTGAAGAGATAAGATAGTAAATAATTTGAGGTTTGACTATATAGCAACGAATTATTAAATACCTAATCTACAGAGGCCATGGAACTTGACATTTGGCTAATTGGCATACAACAATTCTGCCGATGTCATTTAAGGCAAACTGTAATCAGAGAAAAACTTTATAAAAAATATTATATCTACCATCAATAGCTTCAAATTTGAGAATGAGTTCATCCCGTTTTTTATTAATAATGGTGTTCTTATCTTTAGCCAAATCCATAGGGTGATTCTCAAAGAACATGTCTTTGAACACATGTAGATCTTGTACTTCTTTCTGAAAAATAAATGTGAAAAATGTTTTGGTAAAAATATTGCAACACTTTCTTATATATTGTTTACTGTATCAGTAATATTGCATAAAAATTCTATAAAGTAAATATAGGATAAATTGACTAGTATTATTAGTATTTATTTATAATGTATAATATAAATTTAAAAAAGAAATTCTTCAATTTGGTATTAAATGTTGATTGTATATCAACCTAATAGTCTTCTGCGGTTTATATAGATGTCCCCTACATCAAAAGATATGCTTTCCAGATGGATGGAAAAAAATCAATAGTCCAGCACCCGCTTCCATAGCATAATTGGAAGTGCATCAGAACGGTATTCTGGAGTTGTGGGTTTAAATTCTGCTGGAAGCCATGAGAGTGCTGAATCCATGCAGTTCCAAGGAAAAAAATAGTTACGTATTGGACTGTAGTTAATGAGAACTTCTCTACAATTCACCAATGCTTGCTTTCATTCTTTGAACTGCCTCCCCTGCAATGAGTGCCTATCTAAACCTGATAAGATCCTACTTGTGCCATTGAGATTCTTGATCACATTGACAACAAATCAATGACATACGAAGCAAAATCCCTAATTGTCATGTCTAGCATGTTTACTTTGCACTAGCCTATTTCATGGTCTTTCTACATCAGTATCGCAATGTTACCATAGAAGTAATAATAATAAATATTTATTTCCAAAAAAGTGAATCTTATAGCTAAAGTACTCAATAGTTGTACTGTTACAGTTAGCGTTAGTATTTAACCAGTGAATCTCAAACCAGGCAAGGGCCTGTATCTTGAGATACTGAGTGCGATTGAATCAATATAAATAACAGTTGCATCAAAACAACAAGTAATATAAGGAAAACCCACCCTTTATTTATTAATTAAGTACATATCAAAATGAGTTGTTCTAGATTTACATTGTAAGCAGTGATGGCTCCGTGGCATTTGCTATGGACTGCCACGGAACAAGTCAAAGGTTCGAATCCAGCGGCGGGCTTGAGCTTCATGGCATGGTGGAAGGGTATTTTGTGAATGCCCGCCTGGCTAGCGACCACCCTCAAGTAGAAAATCTGTCGCCAAGCACGTAACGGTGAGTTCCGGCAGCAGTCCTTGAGCCAGTGAAATCACAGGCACAATGAGACTTAACAACTATGTCTCAAAGTGACAGGCACAGTGCTATTCGTGACTTTTGATGTAATTTATCTGTCATAGGCAGAGGTTAGTCCGCTTAACATCAGGTGGGCCTCGTGCTTGTCCCGTCACATTATCTTTAAAAAAAACGCTTTGATACAAGCTAGAGCGGGATGCCTTTTAAAAACCTATTTGAGCCTGAGTAATCTATCTACGATTTTATTTTAGTCAATAAATAGTCGGACGGGTCCCAGCCTTTACCTCACCTAAGCAAACTATTAGTATAATATTAGTGTACAATAGGTAGTAGGTATATAGTTTGGTATAACATACCGCAAGATTTTCGATAACTTCTACGTAATTCTCCATGATTATGGGCTCTAAACCGTCTGTATCTAAAGCCTCTGCATCTGTAGACATCAGTAATAATTTTAAATCACTGCGGAATTATATCACAGCAAACGTTAAACAAATTTCAGAAATTCCTTTCTTTTTCGAATTTGTTTTCAAGAAATCAATCCTAATCAATACAATATAAGGCTACGTTCAGAATTCAGAGCATCACAGTATTCAGAGTCACAGAACTGAGTGGAACTGAGAAACTGAGAATACTCTCTAACGAGAGCTCAGAGCAGTGCTCCCAACTCTATTTAGCAAAAACGCGACTACACGTCAATAACGCGCTAGCATGCGCTTCATGACATCTACAAAATAAAAACTTCCTAAAAGACGCCAATCAGTAACGAATAAGGGAGAGATTTATCAATTTGACCGTATTTTAGGTATTTAACTTGTAAAAATAATTTACAAAATATATACAAAAAATAAAAAAAAGAGTGGGTGCCTACTTAGGATATTTTACATAACAGCATAAGCAACTAATCAGGCATCAGCTTTTAATCATAATCTTCATCCGATTCATGTTAGGTTGTTAAGAGCCCTTTTACATTTTGCAGCCTTCTCACTCGCACTTTTAGAGATAATTTCAAATAACAACAATATGGTTTATATTTTGGAAAATGTGGTCAATCAATATTTTGCTGCAAGCAACTATAGATATTCTCTAATAATTTTCATTTTGATATCTGTTATGGGGGATCCAAAACGCGTAATTTAGTTATTTTAAATTTTGGGCCTCTAATTCTAATTGGACTCAACATGTAACAAAGTAAAAATATGTTGAGAACATCTATAGTTGCATGCAGCGAAATAATGATTGACTACATTTTAAAAAATATAAACCATATTGTTGCTATTTGAAATAATCTTTAAAAGTGCGAGTGAGAGGGCTGCAAAATGTGAAAGGCCTCTTGCTGTTTCACGATGTCGTTTAATAATTAAATAACATTAACTTGGGCCGAAAATTCCAGTTCACAATATGTACTCTGCACTTTTGTTCAATCTCCAGCCAGTAACTCTAGGTTAAGCATGTTAGCACCTTCGACCACATCGTCACTTACCATCAGGTAAGATTGTAAGATTGTGGTCAAAGGCTTACTCATCAGCAATAAAAAAAAGTCGGGAAATTAATTCTTCTCATAAGTCATAATTTACAATAATATAAGCATTTCACTATTTCTAGTTTATAAAATATAGTGATTCGTTCTGTTTTAAGCTATTGTAATTTAATATCAAATAAGCGCTAGGCGCCATAACCCGCATCAGCCAAAAAAAGCGCTAGATCTTGCACATGAACGTGCTAAGTTGGCAGCACTGGCTCAGAGTATAACGTATGTTGTGAGTAGTAGTTTTCTGTGGCAAGTAGTCGATTCCAGTTCATTTGTTTTTAAAGTTACTCGTGGGTGCCGAACGAAAGCACTTTTAGTACCGAATCATACTTGCTATACCTACTCAGCATCAGAAGTTCAAATAAGACTAATAAGACAAAAATCGAAATAAGACAAAAATCGAATCAAATGAGACTAATAAAATATTTCAAATTGCATTCTAGTCAACGAACCAAACGCGTTATTGAAACCCACTATTAGCGATTATTCCCGAGCTCCACAGTACGTGATTTTGCTTTTTTTTCTAGTAATTAAAATACTAACCTTTTTAGCTTACGTGCACTTTCGTCTCATTTATATCCGACAGTGATTTAAATGAAGAAGATCATTATCAAGATCGAGGATTACTTTTTTATTGGCTTGGTAAAGTTCCACTCCGAGTATAAGGCACTTAAGGTTCATCTTTTACTAACTTAGGTGCTGCTGAATGCACCTCGCATATTGGGCAGAGCTATTTCACCACAATCTTATTATTCTGTGGATTTGTAACAATAAGCCACAGATAACAATAAGTGTGGGATGAACACATGGGGTATATATTTTTTTTTTTTTTTTTTTTATAGTGTATAATGTTGTATTAAAATGTTTATTTTGCATTTACAAATATCATCAAATTACATTTTAAGTTATTACAATAAACAATATTTAATCAAAATAATACAAACATAATTAATAATATTTAAGTCAAACTTAAAACTAGCCTAATCAAACAACCCACCCCTGATCGCTCCCGGTGCAAAGGTGCCCATAACACTTGCAGCATTTCCGCGTTGAATGGCAATGGCCATCCTCTGCACCAGGAACGAACTGGAGCGGGAGTCACCAGTTTTTGTATGGTATATGTGGGGTATATTCCATTTGTATAAGAACGTTATTTTTGATAATTTTTATCACAATCTGCGTCTATGGTTGTGATCACTGTGATCGTTTGTAACTGTCATCCCCTGTTCCATTTAGAACGAAATTTTAGTTACTTTAGAACGCTAAGAATGCCACTAAAATTTGCCACTTCTGTCACTTTTGACATTAGATGTAGCGTTTGTGGCGAAAATAACGCCAAGACCCATGTGGAACAACTTTTTGGGAGTGTGATCGTTTTTAGCGTTTTTAGCGAATCTCACTTCAAATGGTAAGCACCCGATAAACAGCCGTGTGACCAGATCTAGCAGAATTCTGCGATTTTAGCATAATTTGATCTAGAATTTAGAGCCTGGCAGATTGTGTCGCAGCTCTGAAAAAATAGCAGATTTTGGCAGCATTTTATAAAATATCCGCAGAAATTTAGCAAATTGAAGAAGAACTGGCAATTTAACTGTGTTTGACTTGGGTAGTGGTGCTATAAATATTTTGAAATTCTACAATTCATGAAGATTTCTTTTTACTGTTCTGGTTAATACAGTGGGAATTCTCAGTCTTATGTGATCAAACTTTTTATTGAACTAAAATCTCGTCTACCCCTAAATGACCTTTTTGAGCAAGTGCAATTTTTTGAGCCACAAAACATTGTGTACAAGTGTTTTACAGGTTTGGCCATAACTGTTTCTCAATTTCCAAATTTGGTATACGAATCTAACATATAATCAATCGACTCTGAAAATAGGGAGCTTAATTTTTTTCGCCTAGTTTGAGACTCACTGTTAACATAGGTAGATTTATAATTATACCTTAAAGCAGTGTAACCGTAAATTTATGCATGAGCTTGTAAATTTATTTTTGGAAATAAACACTATTTATTATTAACCGTATACGGTTATTTAATTTTATTTATGTGCTATAATCTCTAAAATCGCTTTTGGCGTGTAACGTAAGGCATACATTGTATAAGAGCTGAAAATTACCTACGGTGTCCATAAAAAGTAGTCGGTGAGAGAATTTAAATTGAAACACGCGATTAACGTTCATGCCGTTTAAAAGAAATGGATGTACATGACTCAGAGTACTTACCACCCACCCAACGGCATCCAACACGCATGCTGCTGAGCTCGACTATCAGGTCATTTATGTAAAGATTGAAGAGCTTCGGATCTCCCTCACGCCGCACTCCAGCCTATACGACTCGGAGATACAGTTCAACCATTTAATGCAATTTGTTTTGCATACCAATACTTAAAAATATTTAGCATTTCACCTGGCACACTGCTGTCCCCTAGCTTTCTCCAAAGCACATCATATGTCACGAGGCTTTGGAGAGATCCAAGAAACAGACGTACGCAATTGTGACTAATGCACATGCTGAACAACACAGACAGGAGTCTCGGAATATGGACGCCAGTATATTTGAGATGTTAAATGCTGAGCCCAACACGGCCGGGAAATTTGCTTTGCTCATTTCATTGATGACAGCTTTAACCTGGTTTTGGGACGATATATTGGGGATGATAAGCACAATACACGCGATACAAATGTATTATTTGATAATGATGATAATTCGGGATTACTTCAATGTTAACTAAACTAAACTATAACTTAAATAAAAATGATTTTCCGTAATGATATACCGAATTATATTCAAACTGTATTAGTGAAACCGTATAGGTACCATTTTAGTGAAAGAGGAAAAACATTGATTCGAGAAATCCTCAATGAACGATTGTGTTAAAATTAGAATTCGATATCATAACTGAACATATATCTGTTTAATTAATAAAATAATGATTGTTAAAGCAGAAATTAGGTTTTTTTTTCATATGATTTTATTTTTTTACAGGCCCTTGAAGTTGTGAACACACTGGGTAATTTTATCGTTCTTGGCATTTAATTTTTTTTTATTCCATTCAATGATCTATGATAGTAAATGTTACCATACTGAATTGGCCTATCTATCAGCTTAGCACACAAAAAAAATCATCAACCGCAATAATTCACGTCACCATAAATAAAAATCTCATCGTACTCAGCTATAGGTGATATATTAAAAAAAAATCATAACTCACATAATTCATTTCACCATAAATAAAAGTCACATCGTACTCGGCGATAGGTAAAAAAAATAAAATTATAACTCCGAAAATATGAAAAAACGCGGAACATACATGGGGTTATTCAGATAGCCCTCTAGGTCCTCTACCTCCCAGCTTCAGTATATCACTACTTCTTGGGACACCTTGTATAGATTTTTGGCGGGGAACTATAAAAATATATAGTCGTTTTATGATGTTTGAAAAGCAATAACTACCGTTACATGCAAAATACAAAAGAGTGCCTATAATTGTCTCATCAACAAATGTCGAGGTCATTTCAGTTAAAGATGCAACCTTATAACGACCCTTTTAACGACTGATAGTTAAAAAGTTGCAACCTTCAAAGGTTCGGAACTATCAAGTTGTGACCACCGAGTAAAAAGTTGCACACCGCGTGAGCTGTTACCAAGGTACTGAACGGCCCCCTTTTTTTTTTTTTTTTTTTTTTGACCCGGGAAAATCCTTTATGGATACCACCCGGCTCCGGGGGAGCAGAGTGGTTATGTGGGAGTCCTCGCCTGAGGGGCCTTACTACCCTCACGGGGGGGTAGTAAGTGAGGTTACCCACTAAAAACCCGGGATGAGCAGTCTGCCGCCTAGACGGGGCGAGATGGGGTAGCGTTAGCATTCACCATCTCGCCCCGGCGGTTGGCCCGTCACCGGTGACGGGCCCCGGCCAATGGAGGGATGACCCAGCTCATTAGGGCCATCCCCCAGACGTGTGGGATCGTGCAAGCCAGTGGAGAATCCCCCGACTCTCCACCGATGATCCGCACAGCACTAGGATAGAGTGAGAAGGCGCCCGAATCGCCTTCTCCTTCCACCAGTTCGTCTACGCCGGAGCGGGTCTGCGAGGACGTCGTCCTCCCTCGCCCGCTCCACAGCCTCTTTCTGCGCCATCACCTCTTCGCAGAAAGAGACCACCGCCTGCCACGATCCGTCGCTGCCGAGCATAGCGTTAACCACGCTCGGCAGCGACAGATCTGCGCCTATGACCGCTGTGAGGGCGTGCCGCATGGGACTCCACGCGGCGCACTCCTCCAGCGTGTGGAGCGCCGTGTCTTCTGGCGCTCCACACTCGTGACAGGCGGGGGTCGCCTCACGTCTTGCGATGTGATGCAGGTACTTCCCGAAGCATCCATGCCCGGAAAGCACCTGCCCCAATCGGAAGGTGAGCGACCCGAATCGCCGCCCTACCCACCTCCGAAGGACCGGGCGAATGGCATCCACCGTCCTCTGTCCAGGGACCGGTGGAGCCAGGTCCTCCGTCCACCGCCGCAACAGGGCGGCCCGCGCCTGCCGTCGCATGCGCGTGACCTCCTCACTGAACGGCCCCCTGTATCAGCCGGAGCCAAAGATTACTAACCCACTAGGCCGGAGTTTGTGGGCCGGAGACAGTATTGCCAGACATGCGATAATTATCCTAGATCCACAATATATTTGAGTATCATGCGATAAAAATATTAAGAATGTATCGCACGATAGTTTATCAAACGCCTACGATTTTTTTTCAAAACCACGTTATTTTTTAATGAATTCAGATCTCTATAACGCAACGCAACGCACGACTCCATTCATTTCCAGTAGAATGTGAAATGGTTTTTTTTCCAAAATACTTAAAATTAGTTATAAAAAGCCGACACCGTCTTAAAACAACTAACTGTTACTGTTAATGGCCTTTTGGCTGATCAGACTGTTGAAGGCTATGACGATAGTAGCGCAAAAACCTGCTGAATTGATTTTATACCAAACCGAGCATGATTGAGTGTATGAATAGCTCAGGAATTTACGGATCTAAGAAAACCAGAGCCCATCAAAGCCTTCATATGTCATACGCAGAATTTCAATCATTGAGGTCTGATTCTGAGGAAGAAATTACTTTTAGATTTATATTATAATCAGATACATATTCAAGAAAAAAAAATATTATTTCATTTTAATTTATAGAAGAACGGAAAGAACCTGCGTGTAGTTTTCAGAAAATTACTCGTAGGTGGGCGCCCAACATTAAGATTGCTTAATATGATAATTGATAAGTAATAGATCCCAACTAGATTTGGGATAACAAAATTAACGGTATATGTTAAAGTTCCACACCCTAAATTTTAGCCGTCTTTATAGACTAGGTTGCGAAATGTTTATAGTAAATTTGGACTTGCGATAAAAACACGATAATTTTGCATTATATCTCGGATAATTTTTAACTCACGGATTTGGCAACACTGGCCGGAGCCCGGAATGCCCGAATTGTCCACACTCCACTCCAAAATACAGTTTATTTATTTGCTCGCAGCTTGTCAGCAGCAGTAATTGCAATTGGGCACGTTCTTTCTTAAAGGTTTCAGTGTAATTATATTGAGTGAGAGTGAATAATAATTATTAATGAAAGAGTCATAGGGACATTTCGCTGCAATATTTGATTGCTAAAAGTAATAGTAGGTACTGCCGTCGTCTATGATTACATACCTGTCAGAATCTAAGTTCATACTGTGAAAGTTTTCGAACTCTTGTGTTTGATAACATTAAATAAACAATGTTTTGCATTTTCAGCTAAGTGGTAAAGACAGTTATCTCAAAGTGTAATAAAATCTAGTTCTTTTCTGCAAATATGGCATACTACGAGCATATAGCCATACTACCCAACGACGAAGTAAAGTGCACTCTCTGTGAGGACGTAATCAACGACACCAATCGGCTTTTAGAGGCGCACATTCATGGTAGAAAACACAGACAACTTTATCTGAAAACTCTGATGTCGGCTAATAATATTATTATGGGCACTTCGGACCTAATCTGCTGTATTTGTAGTAGCATTAAAATACCTGAATTGTTAAGCCATGTACAATCTCCTGAGCATCAAAGCAAAGTGTTTTCCATTAAAGAACTAGTGAATTCAGATGGAGGATTTGTATTACTCCCAGAAAAAAACAAACATGCATATTGTATCTTATGCGACAAAGATGTAGAATTTATGTCTGCAGCAATAGATGATCACATAAAGTCAATGGCTCATAGGAGCGCAAAAGCAATGGCCCTACAACCTCTAAATGGTATATTCTCTGTTGAAGGTAGTGATGAATATTTGTGGTGTAAAGTGTGTCGAATATTCTTTGACAACTACATTGAGCTAATATTTTACCATATTGAAGAATCAGACCATGTTCAAAAAATTGGTAAAATATTAAGATTGATTGGTGACCAACATATTGAAATAGACAATTACTTACAAAACCTCAAACAGGATAAAGTCTATTGTAAACCATGTAAAATTGAAGTGCCATGCTGTGTGGATAATCTTCAGAGTCATATTAAAGGAAAAAATCATAAAGAATGTTCATTAAAATATCAATTAAAATAAATAAACTTATACTTAAATGTATTGTTTTGTATTGTACCTATTTTGTGCTTAAAACAAATTATAAATTTGATATACAAGACCTGTGTTATTTATTAAATCGAAAACAGCACATCATTGTATTTGTTCGAATGACTACAGTCTCTAACTTGTACACCATCTCATACACAAAGCAATAAATATATAATTATGTATATCATATTTGTAGCAGTATAGCGCATTCATAAGTATAATAGGTGACAGCAGGGCTCTTTTTGAAAATCTCAATTTAATAAGCAGTAGAACTCTGTGTGAGTGAGTCTGCGGAGTACTGCCACCATACATATTTTTGCAGCCAAGCAGTAACGTTCCTGTTTGAAGGTTAGTAAAGGGTACTGGTGAGATTACAGGCACATGAAACTTTACAACTTAATGTCTTACAGCCAGAGGTTAACACAACACCAGGTATCATGTAGGCATATTTTTTTTTACCGAAATCTCTGATAATAGTAAGAGCATTCCCAAGGATAGTTGGAGTCAGATCAGTGGCCATTCTTAATATCCAAGCCAAACTTTTACAACCAATGTTCATCATACGAGTATGTGGGAAGTAAATGACCACACCAAAATAAAGGTGGCAGATGATGGAATTTAAAATTAAAATGGCTATGTCACAATTTTAATCTGGATAAAACTACAGAATTCCGTAAAACATGCATGGCACAACAATCTACATTGCAAAGAAACCATAATAATTAATATTTATAGCTGATAGGCTAGCCTTTGACCACTATATCATCTGATGGTAATGGATGATGTAGTTGAAGATGTTGTTCAAGCTAAGCTAGAATTACTGGCACTAAGGCAGGGCAGCTGTCTGTCGGAACGCACCGTTAGGTGCTTGGTGACAGGGTAGTCGCTAGCCAGGCGGGCATTCGCAAAATGCCCTAAAACTATGCTATATCGACTGCCTTCGTAAGACAACAACCGAGACCGACACGACATAACGTGCCCTCCGAAGCACGGAAGTGCTCAGTAGTAATGTCAGTGGTCACCCATCTAAGTCATGACCGCGGCGGACGTTGCTTTGCTTAGCTGATCGGTTAAGTTAAGAACGGCTAAGCAAATTTCGCTACGAGCGCTTCAAATTATCTAAGATTATAAATTCAATTAAATTGCAACATTGTGAACATTGATTCATTCATATTCAAATGAATGTGTATTGTATTCTATTTTATATCAACTACATAATACACGTGTAGGGGCTTCCCCCATAGTGCAAAAATGGGGACTGGTGCAAATATAGGGGGTGTTTTCCCGAGCTCTATTTTTGGGATTCCCAATCCATTGGATGGGGAATCCCAGAAATTTGGATCATTGGATGAGGAATCCCAGAAATTTGGATCATTTGATGGGGATTCCAGCAATTTTGGATCATTGGATAGTACAAATTACAATGGTGCAATTAGGTAAGTACATATACATAATATATGGAAAATAAGGGGTGGTGTAGTTGTTTAACTTGTTCAATTTTCATGTTATTGAGCTCGATATCGGCGACGAAGGGAAAACTACCAGGAAGGCAGCAACGCCTTCTGAAAAACTGCTTTCTTAGATTTTCTACTTGAGGGTAGTAGCTAGCCATGCGGGCATTCACAAAATACACTATTGGTAGTAGGACCATTTTTAAAAAAAAATTTTTAGGTGGGGAAATGCCTTCGCGCTGCCCTTCCACCGCGGGGGTGGTGGAAAGGGATGTGTGGGACTTGAACCGACTAAAACCCCCCCGTGAGCAGTCCTCCGCCAAGGTGGGGCAAGATAGGGTCGCGTTCAGACACCATCTTGCCCCGGCGGTAGGCCCGAAAACCGTCGGGCCTCTGCGCCTGTGGAGGGGTGACCTTGCTCACCAAGGCCACCCCCCAAACGTGTAGGGCCGTACAAGCTGGTGGAAAATCCCCCGACTCCACCAGTGACCCCACTACGGAGAAGGGAGGAGGCGAGCAAACTGCAGCCTCCTCGCCCCCGTTCGTCTGCGCCGGAGCGGGGCAGCATAAATATCGCCCTCCCTGACCCGCTCCGCGGCCTCCTTCTGCGCCATTACCGCTTCGCAGAAGGAGACCACCGCCTGCCACGATCTCTCTCCTCCGAGCATGGCGTTTACAACGCTCGGCAGAGAGAGATCCCCTCCTATGAGGGCCGAAAGAGTGTGCCGCTGCGGGCCCCATGCGGCACACTCCTCCAGCGTATGGAGCGCCGTATCTTCCGGCACCCCACACTCGTGGCAGGCTAGGGTCGCCTCTCGTCTTGCGATTTGGTGCAGGTGCTTCCCGAAACATCCGTGTCCGGAAAGAACCTGCACTAATCGGAAGGTCAGCGACCCGCACGGCCGCCTCACCCACCTCTGGAGGACCGGGCGGATGGCCTCCACCGTCCACTGCCCAGAGACCGGTGGAGCTAGGTCCTCCGTCCACCGCCGCAACAGGGCAGCCTTCGCCTGCCGCCGCATGCGTGTGACCTCCTCCCACGCAGGGGGCTCCCCACGGGACCTCCTCGCCGCCACGAAGTGGTAAACTTCGGCGAGGATCTTGGTAGTAGCACCATGCCATAACCACTGTTATACAATACCAAGTCAAAACCAGGTCGTCGGCCCGGATTCAAGCACGGAATGCCACAGATTAATAATATATTGTCGCTAGCTGTCACCCATCTAAGTCATGACCGCAGGATTACGCTACGCTTCATTCGAGTAGTTACCTAATTAGTTTTTTTTTGGTGCATATTTCATATTGCGATGTATCTTACAATTTACATTATATACCTTAATATACCTACATTTTTCTACTATGGTATTCCGTTTTTCAAATAACGCAGAGACGTTTACTTACATTAACGAAAAAATATAGAAATCAAAAATTACCTTTACATTTTAAACAAAGAAAAAAAAAATTGTGTCTAGTTAGAGTGGTGTGCCGGGTTAGAATTGCACCTCCCCATATCATCCCGTGGGTGTCGTAAGAGGCGACTAAGGGAAAAAACTACCTATTGGAAGGTGGGAAGCAGCACCTTCTAAAGAACTGCCATCTTTCACTGCGATCCCCAAACCGCCTGCCAAGCGTGGGGATTATGGCAAATATCCCCTTAATAGGGGAGGCTGTGTTCAGCAGTGGACGAGTCGGCTGCTACAGTACAGTACACTGTCTAGTTGTGCTGTTTGCTTTTCATTGTTCCATTAAGTAACTCCTGCAAATGGGGTATGTAGTTTGACATTTTATATTGTCTTTTTTTATGAAAATGTTTACGCAACTTGATTTTTCCTTCTGTGAAAATTCTCTGTAATATCGGCTTCGGCAAGAATTGTATTGCTTGCTGGCTGGGATGTAACGGATAAGGGGATCCAGAAATTTAAAATAAATTGTACAATATATCCTATATTCGCAAAATAATAAACTGAACAAATTATCTTCCATGACAACAAATACAATCACATTTTATTTAAGCTTCAAATGGATAATCATCTTCATCTTCTTCCTTAATCGATGCCAATTCATTCTGAGAACATCCGGAATGCTGTGGCTGTTTAGTAGACGTTGGGGACGGACCCGGGGCAGTGCTGTGGCAAGTGCAGTTAGGGACTTCCCCGAACCGTGCCTTGATCCTTTCTTCGTCCAGGCTGACGACTAGCAGAAGATCTTCCGCGCAGCAGTTGATACGTGACACAGAATCAGCCAAGTGGTTCTGCAAACAGCTGTAGTACAAAACGTTTAAATACATGAGTATTAATAATTTGGAAACTGTTTTTATAGCAGTCAGAATTGCTTATTATAAGCGCTGTTTTAGGAAGTAAATCATGGGTATTGACCTCGTAAATGGAGTTCCAAGCCTGAAATTTAGATACTCAAATTTTGTGTTAAACGTTGACGGCTATTAAACTAGAAATTAAATTACTCATAATTATCAGTTCAAGCGGTCACGAGTCTTTTGCTCGTAAACGGAAGAGTAACCAAGCCTTAACATTTACAAATATTGGAGCACAAATTCCGGACAGGAATCGAACCCGCGTCCACCAATTTTGCGCCGGATGCCTAAACCAACAAGGCTACCGGAAGTACCGGAATCATACTTTTTCGAACCGAAACTGTGCTCTAATTGGATTACTTTAACAGTCATACGCACGCGACGTAGCGCGGTCATCAATCAGACTAAGTACTAGACTCTGATGTGCTTTTTCAAACACTTAACTCTCGGTATGATGTCGCTACCCTTCTATATTTCTAAATATGATTATAAGCACTATCGCATGCTGGGCGAAAATCACATTTACAAATGAATGGAGAACAAATTTTTTTTTTTGTTAAAAAAAAAATTAATTTTAGACATTTTCTGGAAAACATTGACCCAAAGACTATATAGGTTACCTTCTGACTATTGGACTAGAAATTGAATTAAGTATTTTAAAAGGCTCCGATGCAAGAGAAATTAGTTAATAAATGCATTTCGTACTTTAGCACGTGGTATCTCATCGTATAGAGTCTAGACTCTAGAGCTTATTGAGTAAAATTCAAATATCGTTGCCTACGAATAAATATGAATTTATTCGTAGATAATTACTTAATATTTATTTAACACAAAAAAAAAATTTTGACCACTTCTGTTACGGGATCTATCTCAAAAACGAAAGTAGTTATAGGGACCTGAAATTTTGGTATAATTTGAACCATATCCTCTATTTAGCCACAAATACTAAAAAAGGCCGACTTATATATATTAAGAATAAGACTTACATTTTGTACTTTTAAAACCAGCTAATATTATAACTTTCACTGGCTGTTGCAACTTACAAGAGGGGCCCAACACACATTCCAATTTCTTTTCTACTACTGTACCGTACCTACTGTATTAGCTGGATAGTCCACTGTTGAACACAACCTCCCCCAATATGTGGGGGTATGCCATAATCCACGCGCATCCATATCTTCCTATGGGAGATGTAAGAGGTGTCAAAGGGAAACTACCCGAAGAAGGATAACAGCGCCTTCTGAAAAACTGCCATCTTACACTTTGACCTTCAAGACGCCTGCTGTGGGGACTATGGCAATCTACTGCTATCGGGGAGGCATCTGTTCAACGGTGGACGGAATGGTTGTTGATGTATGATGGGTAAGCTTCCCACGAAACAGGGAATCCAAGTTCAAGGTGCCAACGTAATCTTCAATATTTAAATACCTGATCCTATTCATGTTCGTCCTCAGCTGTTTGCTGAAATTTCTGAGCCTGCCAAGTTCATCTCTCAGTTTCCTATCCACTTCATCTCTAGTAAGTTCCCCTGGAGGTCTTAGAGAGCGATCTAAAAGCCTTGCTTCTATAACTCGTTCTTGTTCCATCGTTTCTAAGAGATTTTGTTCAGTTGTTTTAATTTCTTCCTCCAAAGATTCATAGTCTCTGATTGCCTGGAAATAGTTTTCGTAGTCGAAATTACATAACGTCTTATGCTTATCTTCTGCAGCTTTCGAAAACCTTAATTTATTCTTCGTTATCTTAATTTTAAAGCAGTGATAGCCCTGTGGCAATTTCTCTGGACTGCCGAGCAGAAGTTCCTTAATTCGTGTTCAACCGCATACTTGAATTACAAAATCACAAATAAAAATCGCATACCTGTGTTTTCTGATATATATTATAATCTAGCCGCCTTTTTAAGGCAAGAAAAATAGTAACTGAATAGCCATCTCCATTGGATACGATGGGACGAAGAAGATGGGAAAGTCGGCAACTTAACATCAAGTTAGATTGCGGTCAAACGCCCGGGTACCGATTACGTCTGAAACCGTGGTCGGAAATCTCTAATACTATTTTAATATTGTTAGGATTGCAATAACGCCTGCTATGCGGATTACATTACAAAATCACAAATATACGATAGGAAAAATTTCCCGCACATGACTTAAATTTTTCTTATCGTATATTTGTGATTCTCTAATACTATGCCTGAATAATTAATGAGCAAGTCAATCTCCATAGTTGTGTCGATATCATGATATCGATTTTTCAAATACTTTCTTTATTTGAAAGTAAGTGCTGAAGTCTTATCTCTTTCTCGATAATCGAAATCTCGAATTATTGAACGCACCAGAAAGCGACTTCCACAATGTCATGAAACTTGAAATGTCATGAAACTTGAAAGCAAAGTCGGTATATTTTTTTTGCGTATTAATTGCGTAAGTTGAACTTAAAAGATCATCGCGGAGTCATTGTTGCCGCGATTTAGACGCGTAAACTCACATGAATTGGAGATGCCCTAAACCTAGATTGACAATTTGAACCACTCGTAAGTACCAAAGTATATTTATTACAAAGAACTATAAAGCATGTGTCTTACCTCTTCTCGTTGCCAGGTCAAGTCTTCTATTTTGATCCTGTTAGAGTGTAAACGTCTCCGAAGCGCCGAGTCAACCCTTGCAGCGTAAGCTTGCGCTGCTATCGAAAGATGTGTTCTGGCTCCTCGCACCTGAATGATAAATATTTAAAGCACGCTGAAGTCCTTAGAAATACTGGAACTTGAAAAACTACAAGTGCATGTGCGTTAAGGGAACAAACTTAATCTTAACAATGGAAAATAACACCTGTTGTCTGATGATTATGGCGTTGCTCAATGCCTTAAGACCCGCTGTTTTCAAAGAAGCACATCGATTTTCCCAACGGTTCAATGGAGAAGCTCTAAAACAAAACATCATATATGTCATCCTTTTGCGTTTGTCATAAAAACTAACGTGAAATGTCATTATTATTAACTAAATATACCAGCTAGTACTCACGGTGTTTAGTCGTAATATACGACCGGTGTTCGAGCAGTATAGATGCTCATTCTCAAGGAATGCGGGCGGCTTCCAAAGCTGCTAGACACGCACTTTTGCTTTTGGTCTAATAGTTGTACATTTGTATAGGTACCTATAAGCTAAAAGGTTTATAATACTGCGTACTTGCCTTCTCTTCTTTTTCTTGGTCCCCGCTAGCCTGCATGTGGAATTCACAGTGATGCTAGCACATGACTCTTCCACTGAAAGGGCCTGTTGTTTATGAACGATATCGGTATCTATCCGCTGTTTCGTTTTCTTCAAGGCCTTAATCTCATTGTCTAAATCTGGGATCATCATTTCGAATTTCTTCTTATGCTCTCGTAGAAACTTGAATTCCTAAACAAGAAAAAGTTGCGGACAGACACAAACCTATATCATAGTATTTTTTGTACACCAAATAGAAGATGTAAGTCGATACTTGCTTACCAGATTAATTGCATTTTCCACAACATCAGAGAACGGGCAGAAAGCTCCAGGCTTGGTCTTTTCCGTCAAATGTCCATCTATTTCGTCTTGCACTCTCTGAACTACAATTCTCAAAGCATTGTGTTCATACTGTAAAGCTCCAACCGCTTCCTCTAGACGTTTTCCAAGATCTTCCAGAACCCATCTCCATGAAGATATGTCTGATATCCTAAATAGAGATTTTGATAGCATTTTCTTTGATAGATATGCTGGTGGATGATCGCATAGGAAGCTACATCCCGTAGAGAAGTTGGAAAAATCCTTTTAATTTAACGTAGTATAAACTAATACGTAGATTACTACTCGTATAACGCTGCTAGGTAAGGTAATAATTTGCCCAAGTAGATATTTAATATAAACTAGCATGGTGGTAGCGCGTTTTTCGAATGCCCGCCTGGCTAGAAACCACCCTCAAATAGAAAACCTGTCGCTGAGTGCTAGTTGAATTCTTAGAGTAAGTGTTTGTATAAGTTCGTAGAAATCAATTTAAGTATATGATTGAAGTTGATAGCTTAGAATGGGTAGGATGTCTTTATGCTTGCATAGGCGAGAGAAGAGGAACATTTTGACCTGTTCCTAAACTCTTTTTTAATGTGGCAGAAAGAATAGAAAGTGAACGTGAGAAAGAGTTTTGCCTTGACAACAATAAACTTTGAAATAAAAGGGTTGCTGTTGGTTTAAAAAACGCCTGCAGAAAATATCTTTGCTATATTATTTGCCGATTTTTTTTATATCTCATAGTCTATCCTTTGACCATTGTCTCACCTAATGGTAAGTAATGAAGTGGTCGAAGATGTTGTTCGGGCTAACCTAGAATTACTGGCTTCCAAAGCCAGCTGCTGGAACACGCTGTTAGCTGCTAGGCGACAGATTTTCTACTTGAGGGTGGGACCTAGCCGGGCGTGCATTTGCAAAATGCCCTACCACCATGCCGTAACGACTGCTATCGTAAGACAACAACCGGGACCGACGGTTTAACGTGCCCTCCGAAGCACGGAAGCGCTCAGTAGCGATCATCCAACTCCTGACCGCGCGGACGTCTTAACTTAGCTGATCGATTAAGAACGGCTAAGCAAACTTCGTTATGAGCACCTCAATAATTTCAGCAAGCATTTTCTGACACACATCAGACCAATTTTATTCATTTTACCTGTCTTGTAAGCATCGTTTGAAGTGGCATTCGTTACTCTCTCGTGCAAAGTTGTTCAGCATCACTAACTCTTGGCTATCGTTTACTTGTTCGACCACTTTCGCGTTCAGTTTGTCGTTCAAGGCTCTGAGTTCCCCCATACCACATGGACAGCCAAGGTAACCGTCCCCGGAGTTCATTGTTGATAAAAGTATCGAAAATTTTGTTACGTTTTGTTACTGTACGTACTGTTGTATTATTTACATTTATATTTCTGTTAGATTCCTTGTATTTTATTTCGAATGTCAAAGTTCGTGAAAGTCAATCTGACTGTGACAGTTTGACTATTCGTGGTCGAAATCACAAAAATATTATTTCTGCTTGTTTAGGAACGTATGGTCCAATACCTTTTTAAGATACATACAATACCTGTGTTCCATATTATGCAAAAAAATGGAACCGACTTCAACACTCAAATGTGTGAAATAACTTGTTGAAGTACCTATTATCACAATATTGTGCGCATGGTACCAACTTCGATAAGTTATTTCACACATTTATTTATTTATTTTTATTTATTTATTGCAAATTCATATACACAAATTATTACAGGAGTGTCCTAATTCAATCGTGTATGTAACATAATATGATTAAAGTAATTACTAAATACCTTCACCAAACAATACAAACGATAAACAATAATTAAAATTACAGTCTAATCTAAAATATTACCAATTAAATCAAATTCAACTACTTACTAAGCATTATGATAAATAAGTCAACGTCCATTATTACAAGTTAAAATCCATGTCAATAATTACAATTTAAATTTCCTGTCAATAATTACAAACTCAAAAATTCATGTCAATAATTCAATAAGAATTCAAAAGTCAATAAGATAAATATAATTTTTAATAATAAATAATGTTAATCATTAATGTAAACTATTAAATAGGTACTAACGTCAATTACACCAATCAAATGACAATACAAATTAATACAAATTAAAATGTCTGGTATATAATAAAAAGTATCAGCGGAAATATGAATTATTCATTTGTGTCATAACATATGTGAAATAGAGTGCATGTCTTAAATTCTGCAACTGAGCATATAAATAGGTCAATTTTATTGGCAACTCGATTTAGTATGTGCAACGTACGGATCAACGGAGTCTTGGCTAACAGGTTAGTTCGTGCGACGGGCACAGCAAACAGTATTGGCCGCCGCGGCGGCGCGCGCGCCGCCGCCGCGTTACGTATTCGTCCGGTACACATAGACTCATCATTAGGTATCAATATGTATTATGTCCATTTGAGTGTTGAAGTCGATTACATTTTTTAGTAGATAAACATGTTTTTTTGACTCTTGTTAGGGACCCTTGATACTTATGGGTTCGATTGTCATTCACTGTCAATGACTATATCATCAAGATAGGAAATATATTCGAGTTATTGGAGTCTAACTCATAAATGGCTAGACCAATATTGATGAAATTTAAATGGGCCTACACAGTAAGCATCAGCTTTCAAATAAAAAAAAAACATCAAAATCGGTTCACGCAGTCAAAAGATCTGAGGTAACAAACATAAAAAAAGCACAGATGAATTGAGTATCTCCTCCTTTTTTTTTAAGTCGGTTAAAAGAAGGTAAATTCTAAGTGCTCTATTCCAAGCGACGTTGCCGACTGAAACTGAAGGCTCCACTACCAACTGAGCTCAAAACCAAAACATATATTTTTTCTTCTACAATGCGGTACCCAAAAATAGCGAGACCCAACTCGTACTTGAGCAGTTTAATAATTATTTTTTTTTATTTTCCCCAACATTTGTTTGTTAAAGAACTTAACATAAACAAATGTTGGGGAAGCCTACTAGGGAATAATGCGATTGAAGTATGTATACAATTACATCCATGGCGTCCACCATTAAACAAAGCCTCCTCCTTTTTAGTCTGTCATAATCGCAGTAATTTGGCATAATGGCAATTAGTTCTTCCCTCCTGGTACTGTTTCCTTCGTCGCCTAGTGTCCGGGAAGTGTGTATACCCATACTTAACTTACCAAGCTTAATATTTTGATTATTTCAGCTTTTAGAGTATACTATTTACATCACACTAGATATCGTTTCTGCTTTTTGTTTCCTATATTATGTTCAGAAAAAAAATAATTATTAAAAAAAAAACAAACAAAAACAGACTTCTAACAAAAAATAGGCATTATCAAGGAACTCAAATCATTCCTTGTCATATCATGTTCATGACATGCATCACTTTTTGAATATAAAAAAAGTCATTAAAATCGGTACACCCTGTAATGAGTTAAGAGTTAACACACACCAAAAAATTCAGTCGAATGAGAAACGCCTCCTTTTTTGATGATGGTAAAAATTTTTGAAGTGTTATAGTATCTGTAAGACTTCAAAAATGTATAAGTAGTATATAAGTATGTCTTATCCTACCGATATATATTAGATCAAGTTAAAAGAAAATAAGTTTACATCATATTATATGTAGTTTTATATTAACATCATCAATTTTAGCCAGTAGAGCTCTTAAATAGATATCCAAGTACGTTCATTAGTTAACCCCTTTTACGAAAGGACTTGCTTGTGGTTGATTTCTTTTACTATATACAATACGATTCCTTCAGAACAATGTAGGCAGGTCTCAGGATGACGAAATATGCTAGCTCCGCTACGCTGATAATGCTGAAGCCAAGGAAGAGACTTAGAAGACCACCGATAGCACCTGCAAACAACACAACAATAATAAGGTATGATTCGTATGCTGCTCTCTGCTGCTATCTTTTCCACGTGGCGCTTATATACGAACTGTCTGATAAGAAGGTAAGCCACTTGAGCTATTTAGAGTCGTACCGAGAAGCCATAAACAGTAATGAAAGGAACGAGTGGATAAATGCTATGAAGTCTGAGATAAACTCTCTCCGAGATTATGGTACATGGACTTTACAAGATCTACCGGAAGGAAGAAAAGCGTTACCATGCAAATGGATATTTAAAGTAAAAGGAAATCCAGATGGCTCTGTCGAAAGATTTAAAGCACGTTTAGTCAAGTAAGGTAAGCCACTTGAGCTATTTAGAGTCCTACTGTATATGAAGTTCACTGTCGCAAGTGAAATTACAGTGATGACATATTGGCGATAAAACCGGATTGCCGGTCCCTATTTAGTAACCTGGCAAGCGACTACCCTCAAGTAGAAAATCTGTTGCCAAGCACCTAAAGACTTAGTGTATCTGGCACACTGAGAAAAATCTAAAGTCAAAAGCGCCCTAATGACGGCCAATTTATATGGTATAAGGCGAAAAACCGACCAAACGTAAATACGTACAAAAACGCCTTCCAACTAGAAGGCGTTAAACGAGGTCAGTGAAGGCGAATGTTTCTTTCCCCCCGAAGGGTTCCCGCCTTGTCGTGGCGGTGGGGCTTAGTAGCCGTGGCTTCGTCACCCACGGTGAAGCGAAGAGGAACCAGGGGCCGTGCTGGCTTGGGCAGTCGGCCGGCCCCAGAGGGGCCGCTCCACTGGGCTTTGCCTCTAAGTCCAGACTGGAGCGGCAACGGGTAGGCTGCGGTGTTGTATGGGCAGCACCGCATCTGAGGCGGGCTGTGGTGTTGTATGGGCGACACCACAGCTGACGGTGAGGGGCCACGGTGGGAGAGGAGTGCCGGTATCACGGTGCGCCGCTCTCCCTACCTTCCGTGGCCACGGCGGGGCCGCCACCGTTGGATGGCGGACGCGGAGGGGCCGCAGGGGAGGAGGAGTGTTGGTATAGCGAGGCGCCGCTCTCCCTATCCTCTGCGGCCGAAGTAGCAGGCGACGGGGCTACTCATCTGACCCGTCGCAGGGGGACCTTGGGCGTCGGAAGCGGGGTATTCTGACGCCCATTTGCGGGCTTGGTCCCCGGGTGGTAGCGACGTGCCATGTGTTCTGGTGCGTCGTGAGGGGTAGATACCCAGGAGGGGTCCGGCAACGGACAACCGTGGCGGGTTCGTGGTTGAGTGCTAAAGCGACCCTGCGATCCCGCCGAGAAGCGGTAGAGATGGAACACCGTGTGTTATTTAGTCGGTAGGGGCACTTGCTGCTGTGGGAGTAGTTGGTGTCGAGCCCGACATATCCCGGCCACCTTCCCCGGGGTGGACGGGAATGCGTAAATGCATTTTACACACGTTAAAAAAAAAAAAAAAAAAAAAAAAAAAAAAAAAAAAAAAAAAAAAGGCGAATGTTTTTTTTCGTCTTCATTTAAGGTGTATTTTGTGGTCTTACTTAAATATTGACTTTTGATAAGGCTGATTAAGTCGTACGTTATAGTGAAATCACCGTATATAAACCGCCGTAAAAGTAAGGTATATTTTATGGTCAATACTGCAATTATTATCGTATAACAAGTTGCAATTCTGAAAATACTTTACGGAAGGCGTTTTTGACGGTTGTGTTTATTATAAAACATGGTACATTTTTATTGATTGGTGAAAATCATCTTAAGAGTTGTGAATTCATGTTACGTAGTTACAATTCAACGGTAAAAGGTCAAATTTGATTTAAGCCTTTAAGACGGTTTTCTCAGTGCAGCTGTCCTTGAGAGCAAGATTTCATTCAAGACCATTTTATCACTTAACGATAACCTATGAACTGAAAAAAATTAAGAGCTCGAGTCTCAGGGTAACGAGTGCAGTGCAATGCCACGCAAATCCTCTTTGTGACACTACCCGTGGGGTGCCGGGATAGAATGTCACCCCCTATCTCTATCCGTGGTTGTAGTAAGAGGCGACTAAGGGTAACACACCAGAAGGTGGGCAACAACGTTTTCCGGGGAACTGATATCTCACACTGCGATCCCCAAGATTCCTGCCAAGCGTAGGGATAATGGCAAACGCCCCTTCATGGGAGAGGCTGTGTTCAGCAGTGGAAAATCCGGCTGATACAGTGTTAACACTAGATTGCTGACTGACAGGCATACGCCTGACAAAACATGCCATGTATAGGTTGAGACTGTAAAAATAATTTTCCACCTCACAAGCTCGGAAAGGTGTTGTTTATCATTAAAAATCTGCATGTTTTTTTTATGGTATTGTGACGGATCAAGCACGAGGACCACCTGATGTTAAGTGGACTAACCTCTGCCTATAACAGATGCAATTCATCACAAGTCACGAATTGCACTGCGCCCGTCACCTTGAGACATAGTTGTCTCATGTGCCTGTAATTTCACTGGCTCTCAAGGACTGCTGCCGGAACACACCGTTAGGTGCTTGGCGACAGATTTTCTACTTGAGGGTGGTCGCTAGCCAGGCGGACATTCGCAAAATGCCCTTCCACCATGCGGTGAAGCTCAATCCCGCGGCGGGATTCGAACCATTGACCTGTGGCACGGCAGTCTATCCCAATGCCACTGAGCCATCAATGCTTCAAAAATTATAGTATTACGTCCCGTAACTTTGAAACCTTCGGTGCACTTAGTATTCTATATTTTGAACCACTCGCTTCGCTCATAGTGCAATCCTAGAATCAGTTGCTTCCTCAAGCTTCAATAAAAGTACTCGCGACAAATAACAACTTTGCTACCTTGCGTAACAAATTACTATTAGTATCTAGCAGTAAAACTCTTTGTGAACGAGTTTATCCGATGTACTGTCAACGTACCTATTTCTAAGTAAGGATACAAATAATAAAATTCGGATGTTGTAAATGGGCATTATAGATCTGTTATACCTATTTATTGTTGAATAGATACATCATAAATTGTCACTAGAATACGTCCCGTGGGGTGCCGAGCTGGAATGTCACTCCCCCATCTCTACCCGTGGTGGTCGTAAGAGGCAACTAAGGGTAACACACCAGAAGGTGGGCAGCAGCGCTTTCTGAGAAACTGATATCTCACACTGCGATCTCCAAGACGCCTGCCAAGCGTGGGAATTATGACAAATCCCTCCATAATGGGGGAGGCTGTGTTCAGCAGGACAATCTGGCTGCTACAGTAAGAATAAATACATATAATAATCGAAATGATAATAATACATTCTACCAGAAACAATCATTTAGTTTATCAAAATTAAAGTGGCTAATTTACAAAAATGTTTGCTACCTGCGAAGTAGTACTGATCATATTGCGCATGACGATGTTGTCCTAAAAACATGTCATCGTAGAAATGGATGTTGATTTGCGTCACTTCATCTCTGAAAATGTAAATATATCATGTAAGTAACCAATTTTTTTTAGGACGGAATTGCCTTATTTCTTCCCCACCACCACAGATGTGGCGGAATTTGAACTCACTAAAACCCCCCGTGAGCAGTCCTCCACCATGGTGCGGTAAGATAGGGTCGCGTTAGCATTCACCATCTTGTCCTGGCGGTCAGCCCGAACTCCGTCAGGCCTCTGCGTCTGTGGAGGGGCAAGCTTGCTCACCAAAGCCACCCTCCAGACGTGGGGGGCCGTGCAGGCTGGTGGAGAATCCCCCGACTCTCCACCAGTGACCCTACTACGGAGAAGGGAGGAGGCGGGTTAACTGCTGCCTACGCACCCCCGTTTGTCTGCGATTATCGAAGTAAAATAGCCCAACCAGTAGTAAATTACAGCTACTTGGGCTTGATGCACTTATGCTTTACGCAATGCAACTTATGGTTTTTGATTAGCTTGATCCAGTCTCACCACTACAAATAGTCGCATACAATATATACAATGGAGCTCATCCACTGTCCCATTTCCACAGTCCTTCCTGTCCCGAAAGCCTTGCTTTCCGTTTTGAAAACAACTTCTAAATTCTTCCACTGCGTTAGAAAGAAGTAGGGATTAAACCAGTGCATCAAGCCGTACTGCGAAATGCAGACGCGGCTTCCTGATCGATGTTACTGTAGATCTACAATATGATGTCCCCCAAAAGAAACCGGCTAAAGAAAAGGTCTGTACATAAATTAGGCTTCTCCTAGGGATTTTTGGCCAGAAACTTAGACGGTAATGAATGCACAAGTGAACAGCTTACCAAAATACTGGCTACTTTATTAAACTCCATTGTTTTATGATTGTCATTCGTTAGTCAAACATACCCATGTTTGATCAAGAACATTGACTTACGTTGTCGGCAATGGCGCATGCTATTTTAGTCTTTGATAAGGTTAGAGTAGAACACCTGGTTGTAGTAGATAAAGTTATTGCAGGAAGCCTAACAAATGAGCCCAATCCTTTTATATGACGACACTTGATCCGTAGTACACATAGATAGATCTCACACACAAGCCAAATCGTAAACTGATAATATTTACAATTTAGGTAGTCATCATTGACTCGTTTTGTTCGTTTCTTCAGCTCATTCAGAGCAAAAGACCTCATTGCATACGGGAAGACAGGGCCGAAGTTCCTTGAGGCCTTCCTCGTCACTTTATCTGTAGTATACTTGTGTAATGTTTACACTTACAGCTTAGGCTGTCCCCACTGGCGCGTGCTGTTCAAATCTTTGATCAGGTCGGAGTAGAACACCTGGCTGGAGTAGATGACGTCATTGCACGAGGGATGACAGGACTGAGATTCCTCCTTGATGCCCTGCTCGTCGCTCTCGGCATAGTATGCGTAAATAAGCTGTTCTTCTACCTTTGCTAAACCATTGCACAAACAAAGTTGAAATAAACAATCACGCTTTAATACAAAAGATATATTTTCATGGTGTTATGGCATTTTGCGATAATTTTACCATCTGTCGTAAACTAGAATGGGATCCACCTAGTATTGGAATGGGCTCTCAAGATCGACAGATTTTCTTCTCTGGCTAGCCACAAAGCCAGGTTACCACCAGCTCTAAAGCCTGCGATTTGATCCAAATCTTGGATACCCTGCGTAGCAGTCCATAGTTATTGCTACTGGACTATCGCTGTTAATGATTACATATATGCCTTTATAATAGTGCTTAACCCATTGATATCTGCGATAATGATAACAGTAGAATTTCATTAATAAATTGGCCATAGTGGGTCAGCCGATGCCAAAGGATTAATAGTGCTATTGATTTTATAATAGTGCATTGTTCCTAGATTATGAATATAAAAGCTGTTCCATATCTGCTAGCTGGATGTCGTAAATGCGACTCAGGGAAAGTGTTAAGTAATGCAACAACGCATCTTCGACGAAAAGTGCTAATTTACATTAGACGATCTACAGAGCTATTATTGCCATCTCTACTCCCTTATTAATGGAGAGGTTGCGAGTTTGCTACCAACAATTGCATTTAAAAGGAAGGCTTGATGTCTGTGGGTCATGAAACTGAAGATAGAACTTTGTACATTACATTATTGCATAGTTACCTATAGCAAACACATATACCTACCCCACATCCGTGGAATAAAGTGATGGCTCAGTGGCATTAGCTATGGACTGCCGAGCAGCAGGTCCATGGTTCTAATCCCGCCGCGGGCTTGAGCTTCACCGCATGGTGGAAGGGCATTTTGCGAATGCCTGGCTAGTGACCACCCTTAAGTAGAAAATCTGTCGTCAAGCACCTAACGATGTGATCCGGCAGCTGTCCTGCGCAGTCCTTGAGAGCCAGTAAAATTACAGGCACATGAGACTTAACAACTGCACGTCTCAGTGTGACGGGCACAGTGCAATTCAACGTTGGCGATATGCGTCTGTTATAGGCAGAGGTTAGTCCACTTAACATCAGGTGGGAATCGGGCCTGCTCCGTCACAATAGCATAAAAAAAAAGTTAAAGAGATGCTGATATTCTATTGTTTTTAAATTACCTTTGACTTTGCTAATGCATTGGTAGTCCATATTTGTAGAACATATTGGTTCCCATTCGGTCTTTCCTGTAATATAATAATAATAATAATAAATTTGTTTATTGATCAAAAAAGTTACTATAATACTAAATCATAACAAAAAATTAAAATTGATAACAAATTATGATTTAGAGGTTAATTAATAGAGCATATCTTATGCTATTTGAATAGGGTTATAATGGTAACAGAATGGTGAAATATTGTTAGAATTGCTTTGCTAGTAACCACGCATGCGACCTACCTACTTACATGGAATTTATACCGAAAATTGTTAGTTTATGTACCTTATTGATTGCCACAAAAATTACAGAATGGTATAACTAATAAATTCAAAAGTTGCGCGGAGTCGTCGCCGCGATTTAGACGCGTGAACTCACCTGATGAAGGGCATCGGACATGCCCGAAACCTAGGTCGACAATCTCGACCAATACGCATGAGTACACCCGGTTATTGACAACATTAATATGTCTCATACTCACGGGAACTTTCAAACAAAAATAATAAATTTGCAATAACGCCTGCTCTGCGGATTACATTACTAAATCACAAATTTACGAGACAAAAAAATATATTCATGTGCGGGATTAGAACCCGCGTCCATCCACCCCTAAAGTCCTATATATCCATCCCCATACGATAGTTGAAGAACGAGAGTAAGAATTAAAATTATTAGTTGTACTGTCATGTTAGCGCAGTCGGTCAGAGCATTCCCCGGCTATAGGGTTGGATGGACGCGGGCCAGTTCTCTATGTTCTGACAAATATATTTTAACTTAAAAAATACAAATGTGTCTCTCGTACTCAAGTTTTTTATTTCAATTAACGCCTCAAAATCGGAATTCGTTTATTTACGCTATCCTTTCAGTGATTGGATCGCAAATACATTTATTATTTTTCAACGTTTTCATCGTAATGTCTTAGCACAAAACGATTCATAAATATTTTTTAAAGTCTATTTCGTCTACATATAGCCTGCAATATTGTGATAACAACAAATCTTACACCAAAATATAAGAATTTTTTTAATATGAAACTACCTATACCTTTAACTTTATTATACCGTAGTAGTGTATAGTAATGTTTTGTGTGTAGTTTATTCCCTCGCATTTCAGACGAAAATATTAAAACGCAATTGCCACGTCAGACAGCACACTAAAAAAATCCTTATTTCGACGGTAGTTAATTTGGTTTTCGTAATCGCTGACATCGATCTGCTAATTTGGCAGCTAGCCAGGCCAGCATTGGCAAAATACTATTGGTTTACTTCAGCTTCACTGCATGGTGGTCCATGCAGTAAAGCTCATGGTGGTGTTCGAACCATGGATGTACTGCGTGGCAGTCCATAACCATAGCTACTGGGCAATGGCTATGAACATCACTGCTTCTATATCAAAAGTTTTCTACTTTCTGTCGCCAAGCACCTCACAGTTTGTTCCAGAAACAGTCCTTGAGAGCTGGCTTGCATTTCTTCTTCTTAGTCGCTATACTCTTGACAGAGCGGTCGTGGTCGTCACATCAGGTTTGCTCTAGTTAAAGCCAGATTACTATTGTTGATCACATCACATCTTACGTCTCCTTAAGTGTTGTGTGCTCAGACTAGCTAATAAAAAAGAACCTTTGTGATAGTAAATACGTATAGATACATAACTGTTTTGACATTTATTGTATCTTTAAAATAATTGGGAGAAAATTTGAGCATCAATGTTTCTTTTATGCTATCGTGATGGAACAAACATGAAGCTCACCTAGAGTTAAGCGGCAAACTTGGCTTTGATAGATGCAGTTTGACATTGGTGGCGAACTGCTCTGCGTCCATCACTATGAGACATAATTCTCTGAGATCTAAATAAGACCTAAGTCTCATGTCCCTGTAATTTCAACGGCACCCATGCTGTGAAATTCACATTACTGTGTACCGGTTTGAAGGGTATATAGGAATCGATTAAATGATTTGTTGTTATCAAGATATTACTGGCTATATATAGATAAAAAGACGTAAGAAAAATATTTATTGATCGTTCTGTGCTAAGACATTGCGATGAAATTGTTGAAAAATAAAAAAAAATTTGCGACCCAATCACTGAAAGGATAGCGTAAATAAGCGAATTCCGATGTTGAGGCGTTAATTGAAATAAAAAACTTGAGTACGCTAAATACAGTTGTATTTTTTTAAGCTAAAATATATGTATCAGAACGTAGAGAACTGGAATGGCACACATATTGTTTAGTCTATAATGATCTCCTAACCCAACCAGTCACTGTCCGAAATGGACCTAGGGACGAACTGGGGATCAGAACCACTACCTCAAAAGATCAAAGCACCGCTCGTCCAAACGAATAGTTCAAGATTTCAGCAAAAAACAGGTACTGTTAGTAGTACAGGTAGTAGTTGTTGTGCAAATAAAATTGCGATTACAAAATTACAAATTTACATTTAATTTACTACATAAGACCTAAGTCTCATGTCCCTGTAATTTCAACGGCACCCATACCCAAACCGGTACACAGTAATGTAATGATCACATTACAGTGTACCGGTTACTACTGCTTGGCAGTAGAAACAGGTATTGTTGCGGTTATTCCCTGAACGACAGATACAAAAACGCGAATGGGGAAATCGCTCCTAGCCCTGGCTGTTGGCCAGAAACTAAAAATGGTATCGATGTACCTACACTACTTATAAAGACTTTGACTTGACTCAAGTAGAAAATCAGTCGACAAGCACCTAACGGTGTGTTCCGGCAGTAGTCCTTGAGAGCCAGTGAAATTACAGACACATGAGACTTAACAACTATGTCTCAAGGTGACGGGCGCAGTGCAATTCGTGACTTGTGATGAAATGCATCTGTTATAGGCAGAGGTTAGTCCGCTTAACATCAGGTGGGCCTCGAGCGTGTTCCGTCACAGTAACATAAAAAAACAGGAAAACTTACTTGGCCAGTTAAAAAGCACACAGTCACACATTTCCTTCGCCTCCTGAACCAGCAGGTTATGTTTACAGTTGCTGTCTGTGTAGAACTCGAAGTATTCCAACTGCCTTTCGTTCTGGAAGAAGCACTGCCTCTGGGCAGGCGTGAGGGAGCGGAGACTGGAGTCAGTCTTGTATGTGAGTGGATTCACTTCGACTGTGGTCATCCGGTCCATTGGGAGTCGGATCACGGTGCTGGTGTAGACGTGGTCAGTTGGAGAGCTGATTAGTACCTGTGGATTGTAGGACTCTTCAGAGTCATTTATAATATGATGATGCTTTGCATCAATTTGAGCATCAAAGCATCTATGTACAAATGAGGATAGAACATATCATTACATAAACTTAATCCTAATAAAGACATCAAGGGTGTAAGAAGTTAAGAAATCCTTGATGAGTCTTCTTGGTTTAATCGATAGATTCAGGAGTTGCTTGCGGAAATCGATGAATAACGTATAATTAATATTTTAGAAAAAACATTAAAAATATATCTAGTGATAATTCCGCCGCAACTTCCTGCTAAGCTGAAGTGCACGACGCCAGGAACACCACGTAGCCTAGTCGGAATACTCTTTCAGGTTGTTTGCCGTTACAGTCATGAATTTATTTCACAGGGCACTTTGTAAGATAGTGTATTCTCCTAAGTTGGCAGTGACTCAAATGCGCGTGGGGAGTCATCATCGCAAGGGGCACTGTTTTGCAATACACTCGCCACCCGGGCCTGTAGAGACGTAATAGTCTTCATAATAATTTAAAATCTTTTAAATTATTATGTTAAAATAAGTTATTGTAGCCAACTGCATATTGTATTATACTCATTTCCAATATAAGAAGGGGATAGACGCTATATTCTATGAATATGGAGGTAGTTTAGCATTGGGTGATACTGGGTATTTCAATACAGCTTCGCGGAGTTGGATTGGAAGAACAGGAACAGGCCTTATTACCATTTCGTAAGGCCATCAACCGCAAGGGAGTAATTTTAGGCGTTGGAGGGCACAGCTGATGTCTTGGGGTGTCACTCATTAGACTATGTTGGAGATATTTGGGCGGCTTAAAAACTCCGACAATGTATGGTTACCACCATACATTGTCGGAGTTTTGTGAATGACCTCCTGGATACCGCCATATATCTACCGCATAAAATCTACCGCTAAGCACCTAATGGTGTACCTATTCCAGCAGCTGCTGCTATATTTGAGAGCCAGATCCTAATCTAGGTAAAACCTGTTTACTACTTTAGTCCAAAAACCATTATTTCCTATCAGGTGAGATAGTAGTGCAATTACTAAAAGCAATTTCTAAAAAAATAAAGAAAGTCTCTGTTTAAAGAAAGCTTGTGCTTGTGTAAGTTAAGTGACTTGTGCCAGAAAGACTTTATGAATCAAGGGAACTCAGACTACTAGCACATGAATAAATTATGGTTATTTATTCATGTGCTACTAGTGTCTTGAAATAGTAATTTTTATGAGAAATAAACAAATGAAGAAAATTAAGATTACTGACGGCCATACGACTGACGTCACGGACGGCCATACGACAGTATACGCTCGCATAAATTTAATCCGCAAAAATATAAAATTGTGCTCATTCGTTGTGAAAGTGCTATCATTGAAGGCTATTTGGAAAATATCGTGTGTGGAAGTGTCAAAGTCAAAGTCAAAATCATTTATTCAATTTAGGCGTCTACGACGCTCTTATGAAGGTCAATTACAAATTTTAGTATTGAAATATTCAACATTGTACTGCCACGTTCAGCAAATAAATTGTATAGAGCCACTGCGAGAAGAACGGGCAAGAAACTCGTGAGTGAAAAAGTGTTTGTGTATACTCGGATACATGGTTAGTGCTTTAATCTCCGATATTTATTAACATAATTATCAGTATCGTGAATACTAAATGTGGGTAGGTTACTGATCATATATCGCGATCGATAACCCTGCTCTCTCTCTAATCTTGTAATAGCGCTATCTAGCGAAAAAATCAAGAACTAAAATAGTTCGACTTTTGCTATGGCTAAGTGTGCAGCTTGCGGGAAGTTCCTCAAGCCGACGGTAGGCGCCGCCACATGTACCAATTGCCAGTGCATATATCATAAAAGCTGTGTAGGGATATCTGACGGCTCTAACATACCCAAGAGCTGGGTATGCCCCGAGTGCAAGAAGCAGCGAAAATGCAATAATTCTAGCACACCTGCAAAGGACATTAGCGAGGCTCCTTATTCCCTGCCCGCCGTTGAAAATATAGTGTCCGGGTTGCCCCCCGCAGAAAATATATCTAGTCTTCCCCCAGGATCGCCTCATGTTGGGGACTCAGATTTCCAGGTTATGCGCCGAGAACTTGCTGATTTCATGACTGAGCTACGTGACTTTCGTAAAGAATTTCGTTCTTCCATTGAAAGTATTGTGCATCGTATGGATGGCCTAGAGCGGAGGCTTGAAGTGGTCGAGCAGAAAAGGTTGGCGGAGGAAACAACCGAAATGATTGAACTGCAACAGGCAGTCGTCCAACTGAAGCAGGATCTCAATGACCGTGATCAAGAAGCCCTACTAACACATCTGGACATTGGCCATCTTCCGGAGGAAAATGGTGAAAATTTGGTACCTACATACTGTAACAGTCATGGCTGCTAAGCTGGGGGTCTCCCTAGAGAGTCGCGAGATTGTGTTTGCCGAGCGAGTCGGAACCGTGGGCCCAAGTGGCACCGGCGCCAGCATAGGAGGTACAGCCGGGGGAGGGGTGAAGGGGCGTGCGCGCCGCGTCGTTGTGCGGTTGGCCCGACGTCATCTGCGTGACGAGCTTCTGAGTGCTGCACGCGTGCGACGCCATTTCACTACGGCTGATATCAGTCTGTCGGGACCGCCACAGAGGGTGTATTTAAATGAAAGGTTGACGAAGGCAAATAGCCTACTTTTTCATCAAGTTCGGGAGGAAGTTCGTAAGCGCCAGTGGAGGTACTGTTGGACCAAGAAAGGTCGCATCTTTGTTAGGCAAGGCGATGGTAAGCCAGTGTTTGTGATTCGATCAGATGCAGATTTCTTAAAAATAGGTTTGTTTAATGCGGGTTCCCTCGGCACAAACCACGAAAATTTTATAGCTGCAGTCACTCGAAATGACTTAGACATTCTAGCAGTAAATGAGACCTGGCTCAGAACTGGTGAGGAAGGTCGTGCACCCGTCCTTTCTGATTATCGTATCCGTCACTTGCCCAGAGGGGAAGGCGACCGGACGCGAGGGGATGGTGTCGGCTTTTATATCAAACGGAGCGTAAGCGTACGCACCTGGCCCAGTAGATCCACTGCACAGTACAGTTGAGCAAATGTGGCTATATCTGAACCTGAATGGCAAAAAAATTGTAATAGGGACTGCTTACCGTCCCCAGTGGGTAAGTGTGGACCTATTTTTAGACACAATTACAGATTCCATCACATGCATTCCTAAATATGATAACTTAATTTTAGTAGGTGATTTTAATATTAATTTATTTAATAAAGACGATGGTAATACAATAAAATTCAATGCATTTTTATCATCACTAAATCTGTCACAGTTGGTATCCGAGCCGACTCACTTTACTGACACAAGTCAGACTCTAATCGATCTCGTTTGTACGGATTTGCCCGCAAAAAATATTACTTTGGAACTGGTAGGTACTCTTTTTGGACATTGCCTAGTGTCTTGTGAGTTCAACGTGAAGCGCGTAAAGACTTTGCCTTGTACTATAACTTATAGAGCCAAGAAAAATGATAATTTAGAAGCATTAAATAGTGATTTAGAAGCTATAGCATGGCATAATATATCGGAATTGGGTGACGTAAACGACGTAGTTTACCTTTTTCGTCAAAACATTTTAGCTATGTCCAATTTGTATACGCCTTTAAAGTCTATTGTTATCAGAGAGCGCTCCCAACCTTGGATTACTGACACAATTAAATTAATGATGAAACTACGCGATGAAGCTTCAGCGGTTTATCATAAAGCTAAATTAGATAGTAAAAAAGAATATTATAAATGTTTAAAATCAATAGTAACCGTAGCACTTTACCACGAAAAATCTGCATATTTTAAATACAATATTAACTGCCATATCCACAATCCGAAACAATTATGGAAAAATCTTAGAAATACATTATTACCTAAAAGTGAAATTGAACTGCCTTCTTTCTTTAATAATCCCAACCTAATAAATAATGTTTTTCTGGATATATCAGGCCCTTCAGGCGTAACTATTTCTCAGCTGACATACTTCGAGTTTCATAAGTTTAGCGATGCAGTATTTCACATAGAGCCTATTAGTTTAGACAAAATAATAAATATAATTAAAAGTTTACAATCCAATGCAGAAGGGTGTGATAATATAATTTTAGACATGCTAATTATGACTTTTCCATATACAATAAATACTGTAAAAGACATAATTAATTTATCAATCTGTACATCCACATTCAAGCATACTTGGAAGGTAGCCGTTGTGCGTCCTTTGCCTAAGCACTCGAATCCAGTTGACATCAAAGACCTCAGACCAATAAGTATATTGCCGTGTTTGTCAAAGGTATTGGAAAAGGCAGTCTGTACTCAATTAACTGAGTACATAGAAAAAAATAATATATTACCCGAAGTGCAGTCTGGCTTTAGAAAAGGCCGCAGCACGGCAACTGCTTTATTGGATGTCACGGATAACATACTCTCTTCTCAGAGTGGGGGTATGTGTACCTTGCTTGTTTTACTCGATTTTTCTAGAGCTTTCGATTGTATAAATCTTGATCTTCTAATTTCCAAATTACGTTATTATGGTTTCGACTTTAAGGCTATAAAATGGTTTGAAAGTTATCTAACTGATCGTTTTCAGTACGTTAAACTTAGTCGTAATGACGGTACTCGATTGGAGTCTGACAAGATGGCTGTGAAGAGAGGCGTTCCTCAAGGATCGATACTGGGACCGATTTTGTTTATTTTGTATTTGGCTGATATAAGTAAACATATAAAACATTGTAAATTTCATATATATGCTGATGATATACAAATGTACATTTCTTTTAAGCCTTCGGAAATTGATGATGCAATACGTGCTTTAAATATCGATCTCTCTAGTGTATCTGCATGGGCAAGTCAAAATGATCTTGTACTTAATCCCACCAAAACAAAATACTTGCTATTTGGTAGTAAGTATCAATTAAACAGCTTGAGTCCAACGGTGAGTGTTATGCTTAAAGATGTGAAAATAGAACAAGTTCATGAAGCGCGTAATCTGGGTTTACAGATGGACTCTGCACTACGCTTTGAAAAACATGTCGCAAATGTAGTTAAAAATTGTTTTTATAAATTAAAAGTGTTGCACAGAATGAGGCCATTTATAAAGGAAGATTTGCGTATTCAGTTAGTCGAGTCACTTGTTCTTTCAAAATTGAACTATGTGGACGTAGTGTTTGGCCCTCGTTTGCTAACAAGAACCGAGAAACTTGTTCAGAGAGTTCAGAATGCTTGCGCACGGTTCTGTTTTGATATCCCTTTTAGAGCTCATGTGAATATACCTGAATAAAAATTGTATACTGAAAATGAAGCATCGTCGCAAGCTACACTTGGCCACTCTTCTTTTTGGTGTTATAAAACATAAAACTCCTATCTATTTATTTGAAAAATTATCCTGGGTATCCAATCACCGGTCACTTGGACCGCGGCAATGCGCAATTCAACTTTCTACACCACAGCATGGGTCTGCTTCTTTTCGTGGTAGTTTTCGCTATGCTGCGTCCAAATGCTGGAACAATATTCCACCACCGATCAGGAACCTGCACAACATAAATGGATTTAAAACAAAACTAAAACAATTCTTATTTAGTCATCAAAAAACCCAGGAAAAACAGAGACATGATACAAGTGCTATATAAGACTTACCTCAAGGTTATTAACTTATATTTTAGTAAGGTTTATTTTTATTTTGTAGTTTATGTACTTGCCTAAAAATTGCACTAGCATTAATGTAGTTTAAGTTAAAATTTAAATGCCGTTTTCAAGAAGGTAATTTTAGTAATTAAAAAAAAATAGATTTATATGTAAGAAATTTAAAAAAGTATATATAAAAAATTATACTTTTTCTATTGTTATATTTTCGTAATATATATTCATAATTCACTGGATAACTATAGCATTAGTTGACATTGCTATATTTCTTTTCGGAGTCTTTTTTTTTTTTTTCCCACTCCAATAGTATTTCTAGTAATAATTTAATGGTTATGTTGTAAAATTTAAGCTGTTGTATCATTAATCCTCCGTGACGTCACAAAGTGGCTCCAACGGAATACCAGCGCTAGCTTTAAATAAAACTAGCACATGCTGAGTTGGGGAACAATTTATGATGTAAAGCAATTATTTCTATGTCTGTCAAATGTGCCTTTTATGTAAATATCCTGTTGTAAATTGCTTACGTCGTAAATAAATAAATTTCATTTCATTTCATTCATTTCATTTTCAAGATGCTGCCTACTGCAAAACCCAAGTTGTTCCTATCCCAGGAGTCGTTGGGGTTCAAATACAGCAGGCTAGTGCCAAGCCTGTTATTTTCTCCAAAGCCGTCACCCTCAAAGGAACTATTTTGAGATCCAGTAGGAAAGTCTTCAGGTTTCCAACATCTTGTAATCTAATATATCATAGTTCACATGTAAGACAAACGAAGTTATGGAACGTATCGTATTAAGCATAATGTAGTGTAAAACGTCTTATGTTAAATTATCTCCTCTACTACTTCAAAAGACCGGCATCAGTCATTAAAAGAAAATCTACTTAAATATTAGCTATTCCCATGATAAGATCTTTACATATTGGGTGTCCACAGGGTTGTGTTGGAACATCTACTCCAAAACCGAGGCATGGTAAGCCTTACCGGAGTCATTTTGGGGCACCGCGGCATAGTACTTGTGGTGTTCAATGTTTATGCCCTAAGCAAGCTGTTGCTAACTGATCGACTTCTACCAGAAAATCTTTCTGACTAATGGAAATCGAGAGTAAGGCATGGTTACATTTATAAGAAATAAACAAATGAAGTAGAAAAAGAAGCTACCTACTGTAAAACCCAAGCTATTCCCATCACAAGCAAACTGATGTTCACTGGTGTTCAAATACAGCTCCAACCCAAGACCGTTACTTTCTCCTGAAGCCATCACTCTCAAAGGAACCATCTTGGGGTCTGGTGGGAAGGTCTTCGGATATCCGATATCTAGGCCCCATTCGAGCTCAGCTGGTGCAGCCTGTTCATTGAAGGACTTGTGCCAGGGGTACGTGTCATTGGTCCTGTGACAATACAAACTGATTACTAATTTTATCATGCTGTAGGTCTCTTTCTATCTTAAAAAAAAATCAAATTTTTAAGAAATCTGTCGCCCAGCACTTGAAAGTGCTTTTGAGACCAAGTTGTCATTCTAGCTTGAGCGAGTATTAGATATGTTATCATCAGCACTTAGGTGAGATAATGTACTTGGTTAGGCTTTCAGAATTAAAAATAACAAAGGGCGTCATCATCACGCCTGTATATCCCCGAAGGAATAGGCAGAAGTTCAAGTAAACTTCGCCAGATACACTTTTATTGTATTAAAAGTCACTTAGCATAAAAAAGGTCATCAAGTGAAAGACTTTGAAAAGTACCTGAAGAAAACTTTTCGAGAGGAGGACTGTTACAGTAAAGTTATAATCAATTTAATTATCCTGATGAGTTTGACGTCGGTCAAGTAGATTTGTAAATGTTTTCAGCCACTTCATTAGATAGTCTCTCGTGCCTCGGTAAGTCACAAAGGTTTAGATGTAAAGTAATTAGTTATAATTACTTTTCTACCTGAAGAAATCCCTACTAATTCAATTAGCTTATCGATTATTTTGTCTCAATGAAAGTCGAGCTGCTCTCATTTTAACCCTTTTCATATATTTATTGCCGTTAGCCTATTCTTTGACCACAATCTCATCTGACGGTAAGTGGTCCAAGGTGGAAAACAGGCTTGAATGGGAACTTACTCTCTAGGACTGCCGGAAGACACCGCTAGTGCTATGCGACATATTTTCTACTTGATTGGTTTGCTAGCCTATTGATAATCTTTTAACATCAACTTGGCAAGCTTCGCTACGAGCGCTTCCGGACGTGAAGAACCTGATAACTGCAACCCAACCACATCATCGACCAAATCGATCGACCACAAAATCACTTGCCAACAGGTGAGATAGTGATTACCAAATTTTTTTCTTCTGATAGGCTAGCTTTTGTCTATTACGACACGTTGCAACGTGTAAAATGTGTACCATGGTCTTCGAGAAAGTAACCCGAAGAGACGCCATTCTATTAGCTTTGTAAGAAACAAATTTCTGTCAATTTTTCTCATATCGAAACACGTTCTAATTGGCTAAGCCACGACCACGTGATTTATAGTGATGGGCCGGAATGAATGTGCAATTTTAATCGATATCGATATAGTGCATACTTAGAACATCAACGTGGTAATATATCTATAAACATCTTAAGCGTTGAGTGTGAATTCTATTTATGCTTGGCTGTAAGAAGTAGGTAAACAATGTAACTGTGTAACAAAACCAAATGTTAGCAAATTACAAATTCAAATACACTTACAAACTGCTGTATTGGCAGGATTGTCCACTTCCGAACACATTCTCCACCATTTAGGGAGAGTTTGCCATAATTCCCACGCTTGGCAGGCGTCTTGGGGATCGCAGTTTAAGATATCAGTTCCTCAGAAAGCACTGCTTCCCACCTTTCGGTATTTTACCTTTAGTTACCTCTTACAACACCAATGACACCGATAGCAATGGTGGAGTAAAATTCTAGCACGGTACCCCACGGGATACTTATCAATTAACACTTATAAATTAACATGAGTCACTCACCGTGTCTATTCTACTAAGTCTATTTTTAATGAAGTCAGCGCATTTTAGCTAATCCACATAATGTAAGTTAATATTTTAGTTTTCACAGCTATCAATAAGAGAAAATAAAATACAGAAGAAATATGAAGCAGTGATGGCTCAGTGCCATTGGCTATGGACTGCCGTGCCGCAGTCCATGGTTCGAATCCCGCCGCGGGCTTGAGCTTCAAAGCATGGTGGAAGGGCATTTTGCGAATGCCCGCCAGGCTAGCGACCACCCTCAAGTAGAAAATCTGTCGCCAAGCACCTAACGGTGTGTTCCGACAGCTGTCCTTGAGAGCCAGTAATTCTAGGTTAACCTGAACAACCTCTTCGACCACATCATCACTTACCATCAGGTGAGATAGTGGTCAAAGGCTATGTAATTAGCAACTATGTCTCAAGGTGACGGGCGCAGTGCAATTCGTGACTTGTAACGAAACGCATCTGTTATAGGCAGAGATTAGTCCGCTTAACATCAGGCTGACCTTGTGCTTGATCCGTCACAATTACATAAAAAAAGACTAAAACAACGGAAAAAATTGTAAGTTAGAATACTCATTCTAACTTATAATTTTACCAAACTCATTCTAGCTTACCAAATATTGTTTTATAAGCTTTAAGTTATATATATAGGTTATAAATAAAGTAATTACTATGATTCGCATCTCTTAAAATAAGTAAAATATTAAATGACTCCCTAAATAACCTAATCAAATATCAAACTACGACATTATTGAAAAAAAATTGATCGCTGAGTATTAAGAAATTCGGTATTTGAAAATATTAAAAATGGTTTATTATATAAGGCTTCCTTCGAAGTGTAACAGGTTTAGGTTTAAATAAGTGTTTGAGTGTGTTTAGATATACATAAAACTAATTCAAACAAATAAAATAAAGATCTTTTATACAATACATATAATAAATTGAATAATAATAATAATAATGGCCATATAATAAGTGTATAGGTGTAGTAGATATTTTACTAACTATGTAAGACAAAGCTATATAGATAGAAATTAATAAGTTGTGCGATATCTGTTTAAATTACACTGTATCTTTTAGAAGCAGTGATGGTCCAGATGACTATGAATTTCCGTGTAGAAATTCCATGGTTGGAATCAAAAATTTACCATAAGAAGGGTATCATAATATCGACAATTATCTATATTATTATAAAATCGATATACACCACCATAAGCACTGTAATCACAACACTAGGAGGAAGGATATTTTAAATTTGGAGTGTGTCCGATACAACACACTAGTTGCCAGATAAACCGAACCATGAATTCCACTCTCGAGGTTAGTTTCTCGATGACCATGGTAAATTACGAAATTTCCAAATATAAAAACATGAACGGAAACTTGCAGTGAAGTGTTTGGTGACAGATTTTCTACTAATCAAGTGAGCTTTTGGCAAAATGCACTCGCTCTACTCTGTGATGCTCAAGCTCTCAGCAGATTGGAAATAAAGAAACCTACTCCCGGCAGGAAACATTCGCTACTGATTTACTATGATGGTATTTTGGTGATGAAAGTACTACAATATGTCACATACATTCCATTCAGCGGTAGGCTATTGAATGCATAGCACAATCCATAGTTCGTAAAGATTGGCTGGAACAGCTGGCAGCAGTTCTCGGTCTCCCATTTCAGGTCGTGCATGACAGGCCAGTTGCAGGTTTTGATTACATCCTCGCATGTTGGAGATGCCTGATAGATAAGAAAAAGGAATGGGTGAAAGAAGCACAAGAGGGAAACCAGAAAGAAATAGATCCAAAGCACAGGACTAAGGTTGGGTTTAATCAATGGCATAAATTATCTAATTAGGAGTATCATCATCTAAGCCTTAGTTGCATGATTTGTTAGATGTAAATCTACTACTTATTATTGCCTATTAACTTCAAAGTTATTGTCTTGGGAACTTGAACATCAGCAACTAAAAATACTGCAGATGGCATAATCTGGCACACAGGGTTATTGGTAAAATGCTAACAACATCTTAGGGTTGACTTCTGCTAGTCCTATGAAACATTAAGAGATGATTTTACTTTGTTAAAAAAAATTAGTTTTTAAAATTATAATGCCTACTCCGAGCCAAGAGCGCCCGCAGCGGTAACACTGTGCGCCGTGGTCCCTTTGAATAGAGTTTTGAATATTTACATCGAGAAAAGTAGTAAAAATATGAAATAATACATTACAGGTACAAGAGACTTTTGACATCAGGTGGTCCTCGTGCTTATTTAGTCAAAAACATATAAAAACACAAAGAAAGTTTCAAAAATATTAAAAACAAAACAAAAAAAAATAATCTCAAAATGTTTCTTAGGACAAGCAGAAGTCAACCCTAAGAGGTTGTTAGCATATTGCCAATAACCCTATATATAATACTCATTTTATTTTATTTATTTATTTATTAATTAATTATAACGGACATACCATTTACAATAATTAATCATAATCAAACTCACATGGTCACAAAATATACATTAATAGTCATTCAGTCAACAAACTATAAATTACAATATTAAATAAACATAATACATTTGTCAATAATCATTTGGTATTAAAATTATATAATTTACACACGGTTAATTTGCATAGTAGACTCTATATACTCAGAACGTTCACAATAACTTAAAAATACAGACAACAATTCCATCAATCCATCTACAAACAAGTCACAATTAGGATTTTGATCCAGGATAGCGTTGAACGTGGCTAGGATACGTGGCAGTGGAGAATTAGCACGCGCCACTATGAGGTGACGAGGCTCTGCGAACAGCACGTGATGTCGGCCTCTTGTATATTTATCGGGAACGTGAAACCTACACAATTCCTGTACCAACTCTGGACAGTCAACAGTACCCCGAAGAATCTTAAGGGCAATGACAATCTGATCGTTAAGGCAGCGTACCTGTAACGTGTGATACCCTAAACAACCCATAATAAAATTTGTAGGGTACATATAAGTATAGTATCCATACTGGCGCTTGTAAAGAAACCTCAGGTATGCTTTCTGGACCTTCTCCAGAGCTTTGTGGAATGTAAGCTCATATGGGTTCCAGATGCAGGCACTGGACTCCAGCTTCGACCTGACAAGCGTACGGAACAACAGTTTGACGACATTGTTGTTTTTAAAATCACGTGAATTTCTAAGGACGAAACCTAGTCTCCTGAACGACTCCTTCACAAGCGCACAAACATGATTATGAAACGTGAGCTTCCTATCAAATGTGACCCCCAAATTTTACCGTGTTAACCCTGACTATTTCCTCACCGTTAATTTTGTATGGGAAAATGAGAGGGCCCCTCATTCGACCGAAAGTCAGCACGTTGCACTTAGAAGGATTAAACTCCATCTTGTTTGTGGCGCTCCACCTAAATATTGCATTCACATCTCTCTGTAAGAGCTGACAATCGGATGAAGACCTAATCTCAGAGTATAATTTTAGATCGTCTGCATAAAGTAGGAACTTTCCATGGCCAGCGACGCCCGGCAAGTCATCAGCAAGAAAAGTAAAGGCCCCAAGATAGAGCCCTGACTGACTCCGGAACGCGTGTGATAAGAAGGAAGCAAGCTCGGCCCAACTTAGTTTCTACTTTACAGCAATAAACTGTAGAAATTGTATCGTTTACCGTAATTTTTATCAACTTACTCTGAGGATGAAGTCTAGCAACAAACTGGTTTGTTCCAAGTTAAGGCGTTGTTCCATACGTTTGTCATAAGTCATGCGGGGGCAAACCAACGATGCGAAGAACTGCTCCATGCTAAAAACAGAAGCCTCATTAAAAACTGCAAATTTTACCTATTTTATATAAAAACAGGTTATTTCCTATTCGTAGTTTTTTCCATTGGTTCCGTTAGTCATATGATAATTGAAACAAAGAGTACAATCTATACTTATAATAAAACTATTACAGATCCAATTCCGAACATGGCAGATATATTGAAAAAATAAAAATTCAGAGCTCTCTGAAGCTGACACTGATGCCAAAACTGTATTTTTTTTCGTCTATCTGACTGCCTGTTTGTGTGCATCCCGGCCGCGCATCTACTAAATTAATTTCAATGAAACTTAACACGATTTCATACTACGAAGAAGGACATTGTATACTTTTTATCCCGAAATTCAACACGGTTGGGTAGGGCTGGGAAGGGGATGAAAGTCATCCCCCGAAGGGTTCCCGCCTTGTCGTGGCGGTGGGGCTTAGTAGCCGTGGCTTCGTCACCCACGGTGAAGCGAAGAGGAACCAGGGGCCGTGCTGGCTTGGGCAGTCAGCCGGCCCCAGAGGGGCCGCTCCACTGGGCTTTGCCTCTAAGTCCAGACTGGAGCAACAACGGGTAGGCTGCGGTGCTGTATGGGCAGCACCGCATCTGAGGCGGGCTGTGGTGTTGTATGGGCGACACCACAGCTGACGGTCCTCTGACGCCCATTTGCGGGCTTGGTCCCCGGGTGGTAGCGACGTGCCATGTGTTCTGGTGCGTCGTGAGGGGTAGCACCCCAGGAGGGGTCCGGCAACGGACAACCGTGGCGGGTTCGTGGTTGAGTGCTAAAGCGACCCTGCGATCCCGCCGAGAAGCGGTAGAGATGGAACACCGTGTGTTATTTAGTCGGTAGGGGCACTTGCTGCTGTGGGAGTAGTTGGTGTCGAGTCCGACATATCCCGGCCACCTTCCCCGGGGTGGACGGGAATGCGTAAATGCATTTTTCACACGTTAAAAAAAGAAAAAAAAAAAAAAGGGGATGAAAGTCAAAATGTACACTTGTTTTCGAGTACTTACTGCGAAATGTACGTATAACCTACATTAATAATATTAAGTAGTCAACGTTTTATTTTTCTTTTTTATTGGTAACAACTGTATTTAAGTATAGAAGTAAGATTCATTGTAAGTTTTATATGATGATGAATAAAGTTATATTATTAACTTAGTTTCAATTTATTAACGCGTAGTCCGATTTCAATTATTCTTTTTTTGTTAAAATAGTGACGGATGACCCCATGCACAGCCCGGCACCCCACGGGCAGTCCGGCGCCCCACGGGCAGTCCGGCACCCCACGGGCAGTCCGGCACCCCACGGGCAGTCTGGCATCCCACGGGCAGCCCGGCACCCTTATTTAGTATTGCAAGCTTGCTAAGATAAAACTTTAAAATCTTGAACATTCGCCACAATCAGTTTTTTTTACTATCTATCTTTTGCCGGATACATTTCGGAGACTGCTCAATGGAAGTGCACAATCTAATATATCTTCGTTCTACCGCAAAACAAGGAAAGCATCGGCGAAAAGACGCCGTTTCAAAATCAAAATAACAAAGAAACGCACAAAGTACAACGAAACTTTGCTTCAACCATCGAGATATTATTACTAACGTAATACGTCAATGGCTTCAACATTTATTGTGTGAACCGCGAAGGAACTCTCTGAGTTACTTAATTCCTGTCTTCTTGAAAATACAACCTGGAGTTTTCAAACCCAAAGTAACAAGCTTCTTTCTGAGCTATGCTTTACTAAGCGTGTTTCACCGCAGACCACAACGTTGCTTAATATGAGATAAACAGTGTTCAAATGTAAATAATTACATAGTCTGCAGGTACGGCTAGTTTATAATAATGATAAATATTTCAAAAATATTTTACGAAATCATTCATTCAATATATTATACCACACTTGAAAAATATATAAAGTATATCTAGTGACAATTCCGCCTAATCTGCTTGTTAAGCCGACGTGACGTCATTGCATTCTCGATCGGCCGCACGAAGAGTCAAGACCTCTTGAGGATGCTTCGTGTGGAAGCGAAACGCATCAAAAACTTTTCCGGGTTGGCTGAGTGGCGTAATAAAGACAAATATTCGACGTCACAAATCACGTCGGCTTAGCAGGAAAATTAGGCGGAGTTATTAAATTTTTTTTTTTTTTTTTTTTATATTAACTCGATTAATTACTGCAATATAAAATTGTAATATTGTGTATGTATTCACAGTCGATGTTAAGGGGTTAATACTAAATTACAATTTAATGTAGAATTGTAATTTAGTAGATTATTATGTTGTTCGTCTGTAGATTGTTATGTTGTCCTAGTTGATTGATGTAAATAATATTATTAATGTTTTCTTAAAATATTTGTCATTATTATATATGGATTTCTGCAAAGAAACGCCTGAATCTATTCAATATTACCTACAATTTATTACGAAAATCTCAGAATGAGAATATTTATTCACCATTATAACAATGTTTGTTACACTAGTTATCTAAGTCATTTACATAAAATTTTCAAAACCATAATTACCAAAAACTACATCCCTCTTTTTATCTTGTTACAAAACTGAGTTGGATTCTCATGCCGGGTAGATTAATTTGTAATTTTGAGCAATCTACACCACACCTGAACAAAGTCATAATCAAAATAATGTATTCAATAAGTGTATCCAAAAAACCCCAAGTCTAATTACAGGATAACCGTTTGACACACGAGTACTTTAGGTCAAAATAATAATATGGCAGAAAAAAGAACTACAACATTCCTTCAAATTGTGACAGTTTGTATTTGATTTCCTTGATCAGCAGCGCCCTCGCAAACTGCACAGTTAAGTTGGTGGTACTATAGATTATAAGATATCATAGCGAAGGTAGTCTCTTTTGTTCGACGCCTCTCTGTCTTGCAATAAACGCGCTTGAGGAATTACCGTGTTATTATTTTTGTGATCGCCACCTATTCCCTCAGGACATATTAGTTATCTATTTTGTTGTATGTAAAAAAAGGTTTTTCTTTGAAACCTATCTCCCCACACGTTAGATACATATTAAGATACGAAAAGGGGCTTTTAAGCAGATTTATAAAATTTACAACATTTTTTTTTATGTTATTGTGACGGAACAAGCCCGAGGCCCAGCTGATGTTAAGCGGACTAACCTCTGCCTATAACAGATGCATTTCGTCACAAGTTACGAATTGCACTGCGCCCGTCACCCTGAGACATATAGTTGTTAAGTCTCAATTGCCTGTAATTTCACTGGCTCTCAAGGACTGCTGCCCGAGCATACCGTTAGGTACTTGGTGACAGATTTTCTACTTGAGGGTGGTAGCTAGCCAGGCGGGCATTCGCAAAATGCCCTTCCACCATGCGGTGAAGCTCAAGCCCGCGGCGGTATTCGAACCATGGACTTGCTGCGCGGCAGTCCATAGCCAATGTCACTGAGCCATCACTGCTTCATAAATATATATACAACATTATGTTGTGTGTGCGAAATAAAGCAGGCGAGCTGTAACTACGTCCATCTTGCGAACGTCATACCTAATTTAATTACTAAGGCAGCGGAACTAAAAGTTTAAAATGCATAAAACGGAACAACATCTGAAAATTTCCAATATTTAAGTTCCGAGCTCACGTGTACTCTATGCTTCTCCATAATTTTATTGACCGATAGCCTCGCCGATGTAATATGTCTCTACACAGGTAGGGGGCGCCCTGATGAACACTTAATTGGCTTTTCCTGGCAGCCTTTGACTAAGCAAACAAAGTTATTTCAGGGAATATACCCAGTTTTTTTAAATACACCGTTCACAAGCTATCTAGTTGCGATTTAATGGACAATCCTGCTCTACCGGATTACATTACAAAATTACAATATTTCTATAGAAAAATTATAAATTTACGACAGAAATGACTTATTTTTTCACTTTATTTTTTCTCTCGTAAATTTGTATTTTTGTGAGCACAATTTAATTTACTAGCGATGGGGAAAAGCATCCAAACAAGACAAACACTTGCTACAATTTTGTAACACGAAATATATAACAATAAAATAAACGTGCAACTTTTGACTTTACATTTTTCGAGCGAGCACGAAGTGCTAGCGAAGCGTCTTTTCTTCAACTTACTAAAATGTTTCGTATGTCCCGGTTGTTCTCCTCTACAGTTCGTATTTCTTGAAGCAATGATAGCCTGCGGTCCATATGGTTAGTTCCCCGCCGCCGGCTTGAGTTTAAATGCGTGGTGGAAGAGCATTTTGCGAATGCCTGCCTGGCTAGCTACCACCTTCAAGTAGAAAATCTGTCGCCAGGCACTTAAGAGTGTGTTTCGGAAGCAATCCTACCAACCATAGCCAGTAAAATTACATGATGAGACTTAACGACTGTATGTCTCAGGGTAACGAGCGCAGTTGTCCAGCGGATCAGGGAAGCCGCTCATGTTGCCCTGATCCAAAGATGGGCCGAGGATCTCCAGTCTCTAGCAGCCGGCCTGGTGACGGTGGAGGCAGTTCGTCCCCACCTAGATCGCTGGATAAAAAGGCGGCATGGCTCCCTCTCGTTCCGAATGGTGCAGGTGCTGACTGGGCACGGATGCTTCGGCGAGTATCTGCACCGGATTGCGAGACGGGAGCCCACCTCTACCTGTCACGAGTGTGGCGCGCCCGTGGACACGGCACGTCACACTGTGGTAGACTGTGCCACATGGGGATCCCGAAGGGATCCAAAAATCTTATAGCTGAGGTTGGAAGTGACCTTTTGCCGTCAAGCCTGGTTGATGCCATGCTTAGCAGTGAGCGGTGCTGGTTAACAATGGCCTCCTTTTGTGAAAAGATCATATCACAAAAGGAGGCCGCGGAGCGGGTCAGGGAGGAAAGTGAACTCGCTGACCCGATCCGAAGGAGGAGACCAGGGCGGAGAAGGCGCCGATATGCAGACCTACTTCCGCCCCCTTAGAAGAAATGCCCTCCTGGTGGGTCGGGGGACCCATCACCAATGAAGGGCAATCATGAAGAATGCCCCCACGGTAGGGGTGCCTAAGGCAGGAGGCTCCAGTGAGCCTAGCGTCGGGGTGATTGAGGTAGAATGCGCAAGCGAACCCGCTTCACCCCACATAAGACGTAGAGGCCCACCGCTGGGTTTTTAGTGAGTATACCGGGCACTCTGCCCGGGGAGTCCCACATAACCACGTGGTTTCCCCCGGAACTGCGTGGTACGCGTAAGGCGTTTTCCCAGCGAAGTGCAGTTCGGGCGCAGTGTACTTGTGACGAAATGCATCTGTTATAGGCAGAGGATACCGCTTAACATTAAGTGGCCCTCGTGCTTGTTCTGTCTCAATAACATTAAAAAAAACTAATGATTTTTACTGATCCATAGGATAGTATAGAAGACGTAAACCAATAAAAAAATTATTGGCTATACCTATAGGGAAGATACGCTATGAAACGGACGTTTTACTTTGGAGTATTATTGCATAATGCAGTTGAAACTTAGAAACTCACGAACTGTCCTTAGGGAATTCAGAGGTAATATACTATTAGTAATTAGCCATATTTTAAGACAATTATATTTATTTCAAGAAATATAACGATATTTTTGTCAACCCACTAACGTCCGTTTCATGACACATGAAGCATTGAATAGGACAGTGGGTGTCTTGAAACGGACTATGAACCAACGCACTACTTTATGCCACATAAGTATGCAAGGTTTCACAAATTCTTTGGTTTCATACAAAAACTCCTATTTTGATAAGTCAAACACTTTGGTACAAAACAAACTGACATCAAAAACTAAACATAAAAAAAAGAACAAAATAATCAGACATTGAACTTCCTTATCTTGTAATGAACACGAGAGCTTGGCTTCAATTTGGTTACATTATAAGAAAGTATAACAAATAATCCTTAATAATATTAGAAGGAATAATAATCACAAACTATTTCCTTATATCCTATAATTGTACCTACACATAAAAAATAACCAGCCTTCAGGTTGCCTCTTTGAGTATTTATTATTATTACAAAATGTATATATAATAATTATTAATAATTATTCATGCACTTCAAGCCACATGTTAAATAGCACAAACACTGACGTATTGAACAGACGTCCGTTTCAATGCGACGGCACCTGTCCGATTCATTGCAAATCTAACTTTAAAACATTTTTTAACCAAATTTCATACAATATTTATTGATAAGATTATGACTCACCGCTCCGTGTATTTTTAAGAATATGTCACAACAAATACGACCACCAAAACTGTAGCACAAGTTACAATAGAATTTTATACCAGTTTGCAAATATACAATAGTTTTTACAAAACCTACTAGGCTCATTATCAACCTATATATATGGGTCTTATAGCTTTTGTTCGCTACTATTTTCTCTTTAAAGCATTAAGTATTTAATATAGTGAGCAATAATCTAATTGATGCGAATAAATGAAAATAGTTAAACAAAGAAATATTATACATATTTTTTGGATTTGGTGACCCATTCTCCCATCTGCATGCGCAGTGAACTTGTATTAAATTGTAAGCTATGCAATGACAGATTCGCGAGGTTTACAGCTCTGAGAGCCACTGGTAATGTTATGTTGCCTAGAATAAAATGCCGTAAACCGGAAATGGTTTAAGAATGTGAGGATTTTCTATGTCACCCTGTTGGACGACATAAAAGACAACTAAGGGAAATAATGTGCTGGATGAGCTTAATGCCGGCACGCCGGAGTTCTTGCACATTGGGCATCAGAACTCCTTACCAACTTAACTCCCAATTTGTCCGAGATGTATCCGCGATATACTAACGAGAATATTCGCAAGGAGGGTTGCAGTTTGGTTTTTGTGTTTTCTTTGTTTGTTTCATTTTTGTATGTTGTTTTTGTGTTTCATAAATTGCGGCTCGTGGTAGCGGTCCGGTCTACGTTGGTTTCGGCTAAATAGGGTCAATAGTGTATAAGTTATTCACATTTTATTGGTATTTTTATTCAAAATTTTGTTTTTTCCGGTATTTAATTTTCATTTGCTAAATTTTTCTATAGTTCCTCGCATCACTACACGCGGGCCGTGATCCCTGATCGTTTCCCGTTGGTATGAGCGCGATCGGAGCTATAGTTTTTTTTCAATATTCATAAATCTATGTAAGTTACATAAACTTGTTCTGTACAAGTAGAAAATCTGTCGCCAAGCACCTAACAGTGTGTTCCGGCAGCAGTCCTTGAGAGCCAGTGAAATTACAGGCACATGAGACTTAAGAACTATGTCTCAAGGTGACGGGCGCAGTGCAATTCGTGACTTGTGACGAATGCATCTGTTATAGGCAGAGGTTAGTCCACTTAACATCAGGTGGGCCTCGTGCTTGTTCCGTCACAATAACATAAAAAAAAACCTTTTGATAGGTTTTTGTGTTATTAAAGAAAATTTATCGCACCGACCTCATATGAAATTAGAGAAGGGTATAGGAAGATGATAAATGTCTATACGTTATATAGGTACTTTCTCATAGAATAACATTGTACTTACTTATTAAGCTGTGAAACATTATGATAAGACAGCTTGACGTGCAGATGTGGGCACAGTACTACCATGGGAAACGGGACTGCCCATACCGGCGTAGGCATAGAGTCGATCACGTTCACGAACGGGGTGGAGGTCCACTTGGAAACCAGCTGGATGATGTTCACCGCGCATATGGCCACGCTGATCACCATGATGATCACCCATGATACCTTCTCACGGATGCTGAAAGTTGGCTCGAAGATGTACCTGGATGAAGTATTAGATTTATGAAATAAAGTAAAATTTACAAGTGTTGACAAATGCGTGTTATAAGTTGGCATCGTCAGTACCACTACGTCCTAGTTATGAATGAAATTTTATTGTTATCATTATCGCCGATGCCAATGGGTTAAGAGTTTCGTAGAAAACGGGACCTCATTATTTATATCCAAAACTATCACTCCGGTCTCTGACCATCTATCCGTCATGCCTTTTATGGGCGGTATTAAACAATACACGACCTTAAACCATCACATTGGGCGACTCAAATTTTTGGTCTACTTACAACGGACGACAGAGCAACTGGTCCATGGAAATACGGATCTCGAAATAGGCGAGGAGAAACTCTCAGTAAATTTTGTTTGAACTAGCAAAAGCTGAGCTTTGTGAGGGCTCGCGTTTATTTTACAACCTGATTCTAGTGGTGTCACCTAGTATTAAGTAGATTAATTACGATGTATTTGAGTTTTGAGTTTAGTTCTGTTGCAGCGATGTTAACGCTCTGGTTTTCTAACAGATGGTGCTAGTAGTACAATAACATTCTATCCAATTAATACAAAATGATTAATGTTAATTGTTTTAATGGTTATAAAATAATAATTTTATTACAGATAACACATCTAGGTATGAAGTTAAATTACTATGTTAAAGCGTAAATCTATAGGCGTAATACTTTTTCAGTAAAGTGTGCCACAAAATGTTCAAGTTGTGGGATAGTGACAGTCAACAAGTGACTGACAATGATTTTTACATAATGGATATAAACATATTGGTTTCAAGAAAATGGTAAAATCGAAATGGCAGTCACGTGAGGCATACTGATATCGATTTCATTAAGACAAAAAAAGAATACCGCGGATTGAAGAGTGAGTGGCATCTTTTCTGTTATAGAAAAGATGCCACTCATTGAACTGACCACAGAAAGGTTCGCGACACAATCAGTTTAAATAAATACGTATACGCAAGAAAAAAAAATGTAGAATGCAATCTGACCCACAAAATGAACACGTGAGACGATGATAAACATGTTCATAAACTCTATAAAAGAAGCGGACACTGACATATAACTTATAACCTATAGCACTGAATTAAAAAAAACTGCGATAGTAAAATAACTTTAAAACGAGATTAGGCTGCAAAAACATGATACTTAAAAGATTGAACGAAACTACAAAAAAACTTGGACAGAAAATAAAAACATTCAACAATATATGAATAAAATTAAAGGACATATAAAAAGAAACACAAATAAAATTAGTACTTAAATAAATATTTTATGATGAAGTGAAATAAAATGTAAAATAAATACCCTTCCACCGCATGATTGAAGGGCATTTTGCGAATACCTGCCTAGCTAGCACCTTACAGTGTGCTCCGGCAGCAGTCCTTGAGAGCCAGTAAAATTACAGGCATATGAGACTTAACAACTGTATGTCTCAGTGAGACGGGCGCAGTGCAGTTCGTTACTTGTGATGAAATGCATCTGTTATAAGAGTTGTTACCGCTTATATCAGGTGGGCCTCGTGCTTGTTTCTTCTCAATAACATATAAAAGTCGACAAAAAAGACTGTAAAAATGGGAAATTAAATATATTACTTACTCGTAAGCTCGTAAGTTACTAGACATGCTGGAATAGAATAATACTAAATAATGATAATACTAAAAAATACATAAATAATACTAGTTACTAGACATAAATAAACTGTTAATTAAGTAGTAATGTCACTAGCGGTCAACCATCCAACTCATGACCGTGGCGGACGTTGCTTAACTTTGCTGATCGGTTAAGAACAGCTACGAGTACGCAAACTCCGCTACGAGCGCTTCAAAACGTTTAGTTATTTGTCAAAATTGGAACTTCGCTAATATAAAAAGCGACGTGACAATCAGGGCAGATTACTAAAGACATTATTAAGGAAATACAACTCTTTGTGTCGAAAAGATTATGCAAAGTATTAAACTGAAATATCAAGTTAAAGCACCACAGCTTCTTTAGCGAACTCCACACTGCGCATGATTGTCTCGCCGTCGGCCTGGTCAGCAGATTTCCCTTGCCGGAGTAGTATGGATAGGCTCCTTAAGGTGATGCGGTCACGTTTCTGTTGATGGTTGGAAAATGATGTAATGTTCGAATTTCAGCATGGACACCTGTTACGCTATGTTAACTCTATCACAACACAACGAAACGAAAAATTCAAACCTTAAAAATTTAAATTCAATAGCAGGACTCAAATCCCCCAACATCCATTAGTATTCCCGCTATTAAGGTTACAAGGGTAGTAATTAGAGCCCTTTTATGTGCCTGAAAATACCTCCTTGATGATGTCGTGAGAAAGGGAAAAAGAGAAATACTCCCTTTCTAATGTGCTAACTTAGAGCATTATTTTCCCTGAGTTTTACAATATATTCAGCTGGTTTGCGTGTATTGATTCTTAATCCGTGAACTATACGACAAAACAAATTTAAAGCAACTCTACATGTATAAAGACTACATTTATGAGAGCCTGTAATTCTAGGTTACCCTTACTCATATACAATTTGTAAATGACTAAATAATTAAGTAATGGCACTAAAATTTTGTCTACTTTTATTCTTGTGATGGACATGGACAGGTAATACGAAGATGACATAAGAGCTTCAAGCTGTATGCAAGCCAACAGAGTAAATATTTTCATACCTACTGAACTACACTGAAATGTAGCAATTTAATGATTGTATTGACATGCCATGCAAATTCAATTCAAAGACACACCACAAAACCAATGCAATGGCAGCGCGTTTCGTCATAGACTTGTATGCTTGCACTGCTGTACTCAATTCCAACGACTAATTGAAGTTATTCACAGATGATGGCACACAAGTTAAGTCAACTTGTAATATCATGTGCATTAAAATATTTCACAAAATTCCCGTGGCGATCAGGGAGCTCCTATATAAATATTTTAAATTGAAATTACACCTGTGGCTGACTGAAAACTGTTTCTATACAATCAAAGAATTAATAAATTTTAAAAGTGACATTAAATTTTATTATAATATGTACCTAATTTATGCACTTGCGTTGAATTATAATTTTTGGTTTTAATGTGTATATTAAATTATTATATTACTAGCAAGCCCGGCGAACTCCGTTTCGCCACCAGATGGTTTCGTTTTATGTAACATTTCGTTTGGTGATTAAAAGAAAAAGATTTTTTTTTTGTTTTATATTTGAAAAGGAAAAATTTTATTTCATTTCACAACAGTAATGAATTCATTTCGATTACAAAAATTAAGTGTTATTTAGTCGAACTTCTCTAAGTAAATGAAATTGAATCCAAAGTAAATACTGAATCGAAGCGTTATACTTGTCCGCAAATTATCCGTTTCATTGAAGTGCTCTTTGGTAAACCACAGTTTTTGTGGTATGAAGATCAGTCAGAATCATAGGTATTCGAGGAATACATACATTTTCACCTGCGTACTTTCCATTAATAATGGTTGCCTCAATCAAATTCGGCGTAAGTATTTTTACCGAAAGTCGAGTACCGTTGCAAAGTCGCGGTCGATTCAAATTACGCAATATGATAATAACTGTACCAACTTTGAGTTGCAAGTTATGTAGTGGAAATCCTGGTAACTCCAGAGAATTCAAAAACTCCGTTGGATAATTTACTACATCATCGGGATTTGTTATGGATGATTCCATAACAAATCCCAAAGATGTAGTAAACGTACGGATTTGTATGTCACCAATTCGCCAGCAATTTTTGATTGAATGGTGAAATTCAGTGCGTGTACATCATTATTCTTTGCGGCAAGAATTGCTCGTTGACTTAACCAAGCATAATTCTGATAATTCTCTCTAATGTTTGGGAAAACATTTTCAATAAGAGCTGATTGAGAGTCTACAAATCGGCAAAAGTCGTTGGTAAGAGTAATTAATCCAGATGTCGCATCAACTGGGAATTTTCCATTTCCAACAGCTAACCATTGTTTGGACAATTGTGCAGCACTTTGATCATTTTGAAGTTGAACTCTCATATTAGTGGTTAGCGATGTTTTTACGTTATTCCATAAAGGTGATGCCTTCAGGCAAGCATTCAATTCATCTGCAGGCGTTCCACGGGGAATTACTGGCAACGTCTGCCTGAAATCGCCTGCCAACAATATCATCAAGCCGCCAAAGATGTTGTTATTTCGCCGAAGATCCTTCAGTGTGAAGTTAAGTGCTTCAAGTGATTTCTTACGTGCCATTGTGCACTCATCCCAAACAATGAGCTTGCATTGCATCAACAATTTTCCCATTGCACTGGATTGGGAAATATTGCATGTTGGAGTATCAATTGTGTTCAAATTGAGTGGCAACTTAAGCGCAGAATGTGCAGTACGACCGCCATCTAGAAGAGTCCCCGCAATTCCAGATGATGCTAACGCCAAAGCTATGTCACATCTTGATCGAATAGTGGCCAAAATCAATGAAATGACAAATGTTTTCCCTGTTCCTCCAGGTGCGTTCAGGAAGAATAGACCACCAGTATTATTGTCCACCGCTTGCATTAATGTTTCGTATACTTGTTTTTGCTGTTCATTCAGCAACGGCACATTATTTCGAACGAATTCTTGCAATGTATCAACATTGTATTGCAGCTCTCGATTTAATTCTTGGTTGAATGCATCGTGCATCGATCGATTAGGCGCAAACATTACTACTTCAATCAGTAGCTTGTTTGCAATAGTCAAGCGTTGATCCTCAATCAGAATCAATCCTTCATTGGATATTTCATCGGTTATTTGGATGTCAGGATTATTCGTTTGAATGCGCAAGCGATGCAAGATATCTTCACATATGTCGTCTTTGTATATGTTCCATAACTGAATTGGTTGTGAAGGAAAACATGTGGTGATGATAATAATTGCGAACACCGTACGTATTTGGTACGCATTTGATGAAACAACTGAATCTGCAAGTGTTAAATCCCAATGAGAATCGTTCTCCAGCAAACCCAATAGTTGACATGCTTCTCGATATGTTTGGCATTGGTGGCCATTCACAGTTTTCAAATGCGCAAATGATTTTGGTCCACGTACATTTACCAACAGCAGTCGCAAATAAAAACATTCATCATTTCTAGGATGAACAGTATACTTGCGACCTAGTGCATCAGTGGAAAACACCTGTGGCCAATCTGGAACTGGGGTTCCTTGTTTGCGACGTTGGAATTTCTTTGTTGATTTCTTCCAAGTGTAATACTTGGGCATTTCAACGTACATCAGCGTCGCTGCGAATGGATCTGCTTCACACATTGCAAAGAAGCTAGTCAATGTTGTCAATGGTGGTCTCTCAGCTCGTTGTGCCGCATTAGCCTCAGTGAAGTAAACTCTTTGGCCATTTTCCAAATGCACTGCTAAATGTACAACTGTGGGATATCTTTCATGAATTTGAAATGACAAAAGTATCTGCCCATTTGGAAGTTGCTGATTTCGTCATTCGCATTTTCCGACGCAATACCAAACACAGCCATGTCGCTGCCTTTTGTGACGTACTTGCACAAATATTTGATTGATTTGGCCGAATGACAACTCTCAACGTTTGCATTGTTTGTAGTACATGCTTTGTATCAGAGATGGCGCTGGATGTGAAAAAAGATTTTCCCACTTTCCTGTTGAAATTTTTCCCGAATTTTCTTTGCTATAAACCTCACGGAGCCCAAGACCTTTCCAACGAATGCATAACCGTGGAAATCGGTTCGTGCGTTCTGGAGTTATAGCGTCAGGAAGGAAAACCCGACTTATTTTTATATAGTAGATTATTTGAGTAATAGTGAATAAGATAGTGTAATATTATGGTCCTGACATCTTTTACTTGACATTAATATTATTTAATTTTATTCAATTGCATTTCATTCATTGATATATTTTTTTTCTGTTTGCAAGAGTAATAATATTCATATTGTATATTTAAATTTTGTATGCCAATTATTGGTGAAACATGCTGAACCTAACTAATCATATAACAACTTTATTGTACCATGTTTCGTGCAAATAAACAAATTTCAGTTCAAACTCCTGGAATCAACTGAACAATCAAATCATCAGTCATACACATAAAAAACAACCAAAAGAACAATAATCGCTCAAGCAGTACAATTATTACTATAATCATTAATTACAAACTCTAGGAAAACAATTTTAATTGTCTACTTACTTGGCTGAGAGCACCTTCAAAGCATTCCTTAGCCTCTTTTAGGTTGAAGTTCTTCCAGTAGCACTCTCCTAGTTCGTTCCATGCATTAACCATGGTTGGGTCCAGCTTAACGGCTTTGCTGAGACATTCCAAAGCTCTTGGATCATAAACTGATATTATATTGTAGCAACGACCTTTAAGGTACAGGAAATTTCCTCGTTGTTCTGGTGGAATGCTTGCCTCTGAAACATTGTGAAGAGATAAGATAGTAAATAATTTGAGGTTTGACTATATAGCAACGAATTATTAAATACCTAATCTACAGAGGCCATGGAACTTGACATTTGGCTAATTGGCATACAACAATTCTGCCGATGTCATTTAAGGCAAACTGTAATCAGAGAAAAACTTTATAAAAAATATTATATCTACCATCAATAGCTTCAAATTTGAGAATGAGTTCATCCCGTTTTTTATTAATAATGGTGTTCTTATCTTTAGCCAAATCCATAGGGTGATTCTCAAAGAACATGTCTTTGAACACATGTAGATCTTGTACTTCTTTCTGAAAAATAAATGTGAAAAATGTTTTGGTAAAAATATTGCAACACTTTCTTATATATTGTTTACTGTATCAGTAATATTGCATAAAAATTCTATAAAGTAAATATAGGATAAATTGACTAGTATTATTAGTATTTATTTATAATGTATAATATAAATTTAAAAAAGAAATTCTTCAATTTGGTATTAAATGTTGATTGTATATCAACCTAATAGTCTTCTGCGGTTTATATAGATGTCCCCTACATCAAAAGATATGCTTTCCAGATGGATGGAAAAAAATCAATAGTCCAGCACCCGCTTCCATAGCATAATTGGAAGTGCATCAGAACGGTATTCTGGAGTTGTGGGTTTAAATTCTGCTGGAAGCCATGAGAGTGCTGAATCCATGCAGTTCCAAGGAAAAAAATAGTTACGTATTGGACTGTAGTTAATGAGAACTTCTCTACAATTCACCAATGCTTGCTTTCATTCTTTGAACTGCCTCCCCTGCAATGAGTGCCTATCTAAACCTGATAAGATCCTACTTGTGCCATTGAGATTCTTGATCACATTGACAACAAATCAATGACATACGAAGCAAAATCCCTAATTGTCATGTCTAGCATGTTTACTTTGCACTAGCCTATTTCATGGTCTTTCTACATCAGTATCGCAATGTTACCATAGAAGTAATAATAATAAATATTTATTTCCAAAAAAGTGAATCTTATAGCTAAAGTACTCAATAGTTGTACTGTTACAGTTAGCGTTAGTATTTAACCAGTGAATCTCAAACCAGGCAAGGGCCTGTATCTTGAGATACTGAGTGCGATTGAATCAATATAAATAACAGTTGCATCAAAACAACAAGTAATATAAGGAAAACCCACCCTTTATTTATTAATTAAGTACATATCAAAATGAGTTGTTCTAGATTTACATTGTAAGCAGTGATGGCTCCGTGGCATTTGCTATGGACTGCCACGGAACAAGTCAAAGGTTCGAATCCAGCGGCGGGCTTGAGCTTCATGGCATGGTGGAAGGGTATTTTGTGAATGCCCGCCTGGCTAGCGACCACCCTCAAGTAGAAAATCTGTCGCCAAGCACGTAACGGTGAGTTCCGGCAGCAGTCCTTGAGCCAGTGAAATCACAGGCACAATGAGACTTAACAACTATGTCTCAAAGTGACAGGCACAGTGCTATTCGTGACTTTTGATGTAATTTATCTGTCATAGGCAGAGGTTAGTCCGCTTAACATCAGGTGGGCCTCGTGCTTGTCCCGTCACATTATCTTTAAAAAAAACGCTTTGATACAAGCTAGAGCGGGATGCCTTTTAAAAACCTATTTGAGCCTGAGTAATCTATCTACGATTTTATTTTAGTCAATAAATAGTCGGACGGGTCCCAGCCTTTACCTCACCTAAGCAAACTATTAGTATAATATTAGTGTACAATAGGTAGTAGGTATATAGTTTGGTATAACATACCGCAAGATTTTCGATAACTTCTACGTAATTCTCCATGATTATGGGCTCTAAACCGTCTGTATCTAAAGCCTCTGCATCTGTAGACATCAGTAATAATTTTAAATCACTGCGGAATTATATCACAGCAAACGTTAAACAAATTTCAGAAATTCCTTTCTTTTTCGAATTTGTTTTCAAGAAATCAATCCTAATCAATACAATATAAGGCTACGTTCAGAATTCAGAGCATCACAGTATTCAGAGTCACAGAACTGAGTGGAACTGAGAAACTGAGAATACTCTCTAACGAGAGCTCAGAGCAGTGCTCCCAACTCTATTTAGCAAAAACGCGACTACACGTCAATAACGCGCTAGCATGCGCTTCATGACATCTACAAAATAAAAACTTCCTAAAAGACGCCAATCAGTAACGAATAAGGGAGAGATTTATCAATTTGACCGTATTTTAGGTATTTAACTTGTAAAAATAATTTACAAAATATATACAAAAAATAAAAAAAAGAGTGGGTGCCTACTTAGGATATTTTACATAACAGCATAAGCAACTAATCAGGCATCAGCTTTTAATCATAATCTTCATCCGATTCATGTTAGGTTGTTAAGAGCCCTTTTACATTTTGCAGCCTTCTCACTCGCACTTTTAGAGATAATTTCAAATAACAACAATATGGTTTATATTTTGGAAAATGTGGTCAATCAATATTTTGCTGCAAGCAACTATAGATATTCTCTAATAATTTTCATTTTGATATCTGTTATGGGGGATCCAAAACGCGTAATTTAGTTATTTTAAATTTTGGGCCTCTAATTCTAATTGGACTCAACATGTAACAAAGTAAAAATATGTTGAGAACATCTATAGTTGCATGCAGCGAAATAATGATTGACTACATTTTAAAAAATATAAACCATATTGTTGCTATTTGAAATAATCTTTAAAAGTGCGAGTGAGAGGGCTGCAAAATGTGAAAGGCCTCTTGCTGTTTCACGATGTCGTTTAATAATTAAATAACATTAACTTGGGCCGAAAATTCCAGTTCACAATATGTACTCTGCACTTTTGTTCAATCTCCAGCCAGTAACTCTAGGTTAAGCATGTTAGCACCTTCGACCACATCGTCACTTACCATCAGGTAAGATTGTAAGATTGTGGTCAAAGGCTTACTCATCAGCAATAAAAAAAAGTCGGGAAATTAATTCTTCTCATAAGTCATAATTTACAATAATATAAGCATTTCACTATTTCTAGTTTATAAAATATAGTGATTCGTTCTGTTTTAAGCTATTGTAATTTAATATCAAATAAGCGCTAGGCGCCATAACCCGCATCAGCCAAAAAAAGCGCTAGATCTTGCACATGAACGTGCTAAGTTGGCAGCACTGGCTCAGAGTATAACGTATGTTGTGAGTAGTAGTTTTCTGTGGCAAGTAGTCGATTCCAGTTCATTTGTTTTTAAAGTTACTCGTGGGTGCCGAACGAAAGCACTTTTAGTACCGAATCATACTTGCTATACCTACTCAGCATCAGAAGTTCAAATAAGACTAATAAGACAAAAATCGAAATAAGACAAAAATCGAATCAAATGAGACTAATAAAATATTTCAAATTGCATTCTAGTCAACGAACCAAACGCGTTATTGAAACCCACTATTAGCGATTATTCCCGAGCTCCACAGTACGTGATTTTGCTTTTTTTTCTAGTAATTAAAATACTAACCTTTTTAGCTTACGTGCACTTTCGTCTCATTTATATCCGACAGTGATTTAAATGAAGAAGATCATTATCAAGATCGAGGATTACTTTTTTATTGGCTTGGTAAAGTTCCACTCCGAGTATAAGGCACTTAAGGTTCATCTTTTACTAACTTAGGTGCTGCTGAATGCACCTCGCATATTGGGCAGAGCTATTTCACCACAATCTTATTATTCTGTGGATTTGTAACAATAAGCCACAGATAACAATAAGTGTGGGATGAACACATGGGGTATATATTTTTTTTTTTTTTTTTTTTATAGTGTATAATGTTGTATTAAAATGTTTATTTTGCATTTACAAATATCATCAAATTACATTTTAAGTTATTACAATAAACAATATTTAATCAAAATAATACAAACATAATTAATAATATTTAAGTCAAACTTAAAACTAGCCTAATCAAACAACCCACCCCTGATCGCTCCCGGTGCAAAGGTGCCCATAACACTTGCAGCATTTCCGCGTTGAATGGCAATGGCCATCCTCTGCACCAGGAACGAACTGGAGCGGGAGTCACCAGTTTTTGTATGGTATATGTGGGGTATATTCCATTTGTATAAGAACGTTATTTTTGATAATTTTTATCACAATCTGCGTCTATGGTTGTGATCACTGTGATCGTTTGTAACTGTCATCCCCTGTTCCATTTAGAACGAAATTTTAGTTACTTTAGAACGCTAAGAATGCCACTAAAATTTGCCACTTCTGTCACTTTTGACATTAGATGTAGCGTTTGTGGCGAAAATAACGCCAAGACCCATGTGGAACAACTTTTTGGGAGTGTGATCGTTTTTAGCGTTTTTAGCGAATCTCACTTCAAATGGTAAGCACCCGATAAACAGCCGTGTGACCAGATCTAGCAGAATTCTGCGATTTTAGCATAATTTGATCTAGAATTTAGAGCCTGGCAGATTGTGTCGCAGCTCTGAAAAAATAGCAGATTTTGGCAGCATTTTATAAAATATCCGCAGAAATTTAGCAAATTGAAGAAGAACTGGCAATTTAACTGTGTTTGACTTGGGTAGTGGTGCTATAAATATTTTGAAATTCTACAATTCATGAAGATTTCTTTTTACTGTTCTGGTTAATACAGTGGGAATTCTCAGTCTTATGTGATCAAACTTTTTATTGAACTAAAATCTCGTCTACCCCTAAATGACCTTTTTGAGCAAGTGCAATTTTTTGAGCCACAAAACATTGTGTACAAGTGTTTTACAGGTTTGGCCATAACTGTTTCTCAATTTCCAAATTTGGTATACGAATCTAACATATAATCAATCGACTCTGAAAATAGGGAGCTTAATTTTTTTCGCCTAGTTTGAGACTCACTGTTAACATAGGTAGATTTATAATTATACCTTAAAGCAGTGTAACCGTAAATTTATGCATGAGCTTGTAAATTTATTTTTGGAAATAAACACTATTTATTATTAACCGTATACGGTTATTTAATTTTATTTATGTGCTATAATCTCTAAAATCGCTTTTGGCGTGTAACGTAAGGCATACATTGTATAAGAGCTGAAAATTACCTACGGTGTCCATAAAAAGTAGTCGGTGAGAGAATTTAAATTGAAACACGCGATTAACGTTCATGCCGTTTAAAAGAAATGGATGTACATGACTCAGAGTACTTACCACCCACCCAACGGCATCCAACACGCATGCTGCTGAGCTCGACTATCAGGTCATTTATGTAAAGATTGAAGAGCTTCGGATCTCCCTCACGCCGCACTCCAGCCTATACGACTCGGAGATACAGTTCAACCATTTAATGCAATTTGTTTTGCATACCAATACTTAAAAATATTTAGCATTTCACCTGGCACACTGCTGTCCCCTAGCTTTCTCCAAAGCACATCATATGTCACGAGGCTTTGGAGAGATCCAAGAAACAGACGTACGCAATTGTGACTAATGCACATGCTGAACAACACAGACAGGAGTCTCGGAATATGGACGCCAGTATATTTGAGATGTTAAATGCTGAGCCCAACACGGCCGGGAAATTTGCTTTGCTCATTTCATTGATGACAGCTTTAACCTGGTTTTGGGACGATATATTGGGGATGATAAGCACAATACACGCGATACAAATGTATTATTTGATAATGATGATAATTCGGGATTACTTCAATGTTAACTAAACTAAACTATAACTTAAATAAAAATGATTTTCCGTAATGATATACCGAATTATATTCAAACTGTATTAGTGAAACCGTATAGGTACCATTTTAGTGAAAGAGGAAAAACATTGATTCGAGAAATCCTCAATGAACGATTGTGTTAAAATTAGAATTCGATATCATAACTGAACATATATCTGTTTAATTAATAAAATAATGATTGTTAAAGCAGAAATTAGGTTTTTTTTTCATATGATTTTATTTTTTTACAGGCCCTTGAAGTTGTGAACACACTGGGTAATTTTATCGTTCTTGGCATTTAATTTTTTTTTATTCCATTCAATGATCTATGATAGTAAATGTTACCATACTGAATTGGCCTATCTATCAGCTTAGCACACAAAAAAAATCATCAACCGCAATAATTCACGTCACCATAAATAAAAATCTCATCGTACTCAGCTATAGGTGATATATTAAAAAAAAATCATAACTCACATAATTCATTTCACCATAAATAAAAGTCACATCGTACTCGGCGATAGGTAAAAAAAATAAAATTATAACTCCGAAAATATGAAAAAACGCGGAACATACATGGGGTTATTCAGATAGCCCTCTAGGTCCTCTACCTCCCAGCTTCAGTATATCACTACTTCTTGGGACACCTTGTATAGATTTTTGGCGGGGAACTATAAAAATATATAGTCGTTTTATGATGTTTGAAAAGCAATAACTACCGTTACATGGAAAATACAAAAGAGTGCCTATAATTGTCTCATCAACAAATGTCGAGGTCATTTCAGTTAAAGATGCAACCTTATAACGACCCTTTTAACGACTGATAGTTAAAAAGTTGCAACCTTCAAAGGTTCGGAACTATCAAGTTGTGACCACCGAGTAAAAAGTTGCACACCGCGTGAGCTGTTACCAAGGTACTGAACGGCCCCCTTTTTTTTTTTTTTTTTTTTTTTGACCCGGGAAAATCCTTTATGGATACCACCCGGCTCCGGGGGAGCAGAGTGGTTATGTGGGAGTCCTCGCCTGAGGGGCCTTACTACCCTCACGGGGGGGTAGTAAGTGAGGTTACCCACTAAAAACCCGGGATGAGCAGTCTGCCGCCTAGACGGGGCGAGATGGGGTAGCGTTAGCATTCACCATCTCGCCCCGGCGGTTGGCCCGTCACCGGTGACGGGCCCCGGCCAATGGAGGGATGACCCAGCTCATTAGGGCCATCCCCCAGACGTGTGGGATCGTGCAAGCCAGTGGAGAATCCCCCGACTCTCCACCGATGATCCGCACAGCACTAGGATAGAGTGAGAAGGCGCCCGAATCGCCTTCTCCTTCCACCAGTTCGTCTACGCCGGAGCGGGTCTGCGAGGACGTCGTCCTCCCTCGCCCGCTCCACAGCCTCTTTCTGCGCCATCACCTCTTCGCAGAAAGAGACCACCGCCTGCCACGATCCGTCGCTGCCGAGCATAGCGTTAACCACGCTCGGCAGCGACAGATCTGCGCCTATGACCGCTGTGAGGGCGTGCCGCATGGGACTCCACGCGGCGCACTCCTCCAGCGTGTGGAGCGCCGTGTCTTCTGGCGCTCCACACTCGTGACAGGCGGGGGTCGCCTCACGTCTTGCGATGTGATGCAGGTACTTCCCGAAGCATCCATGCCCGGAAAGCACCTGCCCCAATCGGAAGGTGAGCGACCCGAATCGCCGCCCTACCCACCTCCGAAGGACCGGGCGAATGGCATCCACCGTCCTCTGTCCAGGGACCGGTGGAGCCAGGTCCTCCGTCCACCGCCGCAACAGGGCGGCCCGCGCCTGCCGTCGCATGCGCGTGACCTCCTCACTGAACGGCCCCCTGTATCAGCCGGAGCCAAAGATTACTAACCCACTAGGCCGGAGTTTGTGGGCCGGAGACAGTATTGCCAGACATGCGATAATTATCCTAGATCCACAATATATTTGAGTATCATGCGATAAAAATATTAAGAATGTATCGCACGATAGTTTATCAAACGCCTACGATTTTTTTTCAAAACCACGTTATTTTTTAATGAATTCAGATCTCTATAACGCAACGCAACGCACGACTCCATTCATTTCCAGTAGAATGTGAAATGGTTTTTTTTCCAAAATACTTAAAATTAGTTATAAAAAGCCGACACCGTCTTAAAACAACTAACTGTTACTGTTAATGGCCTTTTGGCTGATCAGACTGTTGAAGGCTATGACGATAGTAGCGCAAAAACCTGCTGAATTGATTTTATACCAAACCGAGCATGATTGAGTGTATGAATAGCTCAGGAATTTACGGATCTAAGAAAACCAGAGCCCATCAAAGCCTTCATATGTCATACGCAGAATTTCAATCATTGAGGTCTGATTCTGAGGAAGAAATTACTTTTAGATTTATATTATAATCAGATACATATTCAAGAAAAAAAAATATTATTTCATTTTAATTTATAGAAGAACGGAAAGAACCTGCGTGTAGTTTTCAGAAAATTACTCGTAGGTGGGCGCCCAACATTAAGATTGCTTAATATGATAATTGATAAGTAATAGATCCCAACTAGATTTGGGATAACAAAATTAACGGTATATGTTAAAGTTCCACACCCTAAATTTTAGCCGTCTTTATAGACTAGGTTGCGAAATGTTTATAGTAAATTTGGACTTGCGATAAAAACACGATAATTTTGCATTATATCTCGGATAATTTTTAACTCACGGATTTGGCAACACTGGCCGGAGCCCGGAATGCCCGAATTGTCCACACTCCACTCCAAAATACAGTTTATTTATTTGCTCGCAGCTTGTCAGCAGCAGTAATTGCAATTGGGCACGTTCTTTCTTAAAGGTTTCAGTGTAATTATATTGAGTGAGAGTGAATAATAATTATTAATGAAAGAGTCATAGGGACATTTCGCTGCAATATTTGATTGCTAAAAGTAATAGTAGGTACTGCCGTCGTCTATGATTACATACCTGTCAGAATCTAAGTTCATACTGTGAAAGTTTTCGAACTCTTGTGTTTGATAACATTAAATAAACAATGTTTTGCATTTTCAGCTAAGTGGTAAAGACAGTTATCTCAAAGTGTAATAAAATCTAGTTCTTTTCTGCAAATATGGCATACTACGAGCATATAGCCATACTACCCAACGACGAAGTAAAGTGCACTCTCTGTGAGGACGTAATCAACGACACCAATCGGCTTTTAGAGGCGCACATTCATGGTAGAAAACACAGACAACTTTATCTGAAAACTCTGATGTCGGCTAATAATATTATTATGGGCACTTCGGACCTAATCTGCTGTATTTGTAGTAGCATTAAAATACCTGAATTGTTAAGCCATGTACAATCTCCTGAGCATCAAAGCAAAGTGTTTTCCATTAAAGAACTAGTGAATTCAGATGGAGGATTTGTATTACTCCCAGAAAAAAACAAACATGCATATTGTATCTTATGCGACAAAGATGTAGAATTTATGTCTGCAGCAATAGATGATCACATAAAGTCAATGGCTCATAGGAGCGCAAAAGCAATGGCCCTACAACCTCTAAATGGTATATTCTCTGTTGAAGGTAGTGATGAATATTTGTGGTGTAAAGTGTGTCGAATATTCTTTGACAACTACATTGAGCTAATATTTTACCATATTGAAGAATCAGACCATGTTCAAAAAATTGGTAAAATATTAAGATTGATTGGTGACCAACATATTGAAATAGACAATTACTTACAAAACCTCAAACAGGATAAAGTCTATTGTAAACCATGTAAAATTGAAGTGCCATGCTGTGTGGATAATCTTCAGAGTCATATTAAAGGAAAAAATCATAAAGAATGTTCATTAAAATATCAATTAAAATAAATAAACTTATACTTAAATGTATTGTTTTGTATTGTACCTATTTTGTGCTTAAAACAAATTATAAATTTGATATACAAGACCTGTGTTATTTATTAAATCGAAAACAGCACATCATTGTATTTGTTCGAATGACTACAGTCTCTAACTTGTACACCATCTCATACACAAAGCAATAAATATATAATTATGTATATCATATTTGTAGCAGTATAGCGCATTCATAAGTATAATAGGTGACAGCAGGGCTCTTTTTGAAAATCTCAATTTAATAAGCAGTAGAACTCTGTGTGAGTGAGTCTGCGGAGTACTGCCACCATACATATTTTTGCAGCCAAGCAGTAACGTTCCTGTTTGAAGGTTAGTAAAGGGTACTGGTGAGATTACAGGCACATGAAACTTTACAACTTAATGTCTTACAGCCAGAGGTTAACACAACACCAGGTATCATGTAGGCATATTTTTTTTTACCGAAATCTCTGATAATAGTAAGAGCATTCCCAAGGATAGTTGGAGTCAGATCAGTGGCCATTCTTAATATCCAAGCCAAACTTTTACAACCAATGTTCATCATACGAGTATGTGGGAAGTAAATGACCACACCAAAATAAAGGTGGCAGATGATGGAATTTAAAATTAAAATGGCTATGTCACAATTTTAATCTGGATAAAACTACAGAATTCCGTAAAACATGCATGGCACAACAATCTACATTGCAAAGAAACCATAATAATTAATATTTATAGCTGATAGGCTAGCCTTTGACCACTATATCATCTGATGGTAATGGATGATGTAGTTGAAGATGTTGTTCAAGCTAAGCTAGAATTACTGGCACTAAGGCAGGGCAGCTGTCTGTCGGAACGCACCGTTAGGTGCTTGGTGACAGGGTAGTCGCTAGCCAGGCGGGCATTCGCAAAATGCCCTAAAACTATGCTATATCGACTGCCTTCGTAAGACAACAACCGAGACCGACACGACATAACGTGCCCTCCGAAGCACGGAAGTGCTCAGTAGTAATGTCAGTGGTCACCCATCTAAGTCATGACCGCGGCGGACGTTGCTTTGCTTAGCTGATCGGTTAAGTTAAGAACGGCTAAGCAAATTTCGCTACGAGCGCTTCAAATTATCTAAGATTATAAATTCAATTAAATTGCAACATTGTGAACATTGATTCATTCATATTCAAATGAATGTGTATTGTATTCTATTTTATATCAACTACATAATACACGTGTAGGGGCTTCCCCCATAGTGCAAAAATGGGGACTGGTGCAAATATAGGGGGTGTTTTCCCGAGCTCTATTTTTGGGATTCCCAATCCATTGGATGGGGAATCCCAGAAATTTGGATCATTGGATGAGGAATCCCAGAAATTTGGATCATTTGATGGGGATTCCAGCAATTTTGGATCATTGGATAGTACAAATTACAATGGTGCAATTAGGTAAGTACATATACATAATATATGGAAAATAAGGGGTGGTGTAGTTGTTTAACTTGTTCAATTTTCATGTTATTGAGCTCGATATCGGCGACGAAGGGAAAACTACCAGGAAGGCAGCAACGCCTTCTGAAAAACTGCTTTCTTAGATTTTCTACTTGAGGGTAGTAGCTAGCCATGCGGGCATTCACAAAATACACTATTGGTAGTAGGACCATTTTTAAAAAAAAATTTTTAGGTGGGGAAATGCCTTCGCGCTGCCCTTCCACCGCGGGGGTGGTGGAAAGGGATGTGTGGGACTTGAACCGACTAAAACCCCCCCGTGAGCAGTCCTCCGCCAAGGTGGGGCAAGATAGGGTCGCGTTCAGACACCATCTTGCCCCGGCGGTAGGCCCGAAAACCGTCGGGCCTCTGCGCCTGTGGAGGGGTGACCTTGCTCACCAAGGCCACCCCCCAAACGTGTAGGGCCGTACAAGCTGGTGGAAAATCCCCCGACTCCACCAGTGACCCCACTACGGAGAAGGGAGGAGGCGAGCAAACTGCAGCCTCCTCGCCCCCGTTCGTCTGCGCCGGAGCGGGGCAGCATAAATATCGCCCTCCCTGACCCGCTCCGCGGCCTCCTTCTGCGCCATTACCGCTTCGCAGAAGGAGACCACCGCCTGCCACGATCTCTCTCCTCCGAGCATGGCGTTTACAACGCTCGGCAGAGAGAGATCCCCTCCTATGAGGGCCGAAAGAGTGTGCCGCTGCGGGCCCCATGCGGCACACTCCTCCAGCGTATGGAGCGCCGTATCTTCCGGCACCCCACACTCGTGGCAGGCTAGGGTCGCCTCTCGTCTTGCGATTTGGTGCAGGTGCTTCCCGAAACATCCGTGTCCGGAAAGAACCTGCACTAATCGGAAGGTCAGCGACCCGCACGGCCGCCTCACCCACCTCTGGAGGACCGGGCGGATGGCCTCCACCGTCCACTGCCCAGAGACCGGTGGAGCTAGGTCCTCCGTCCACCGCCGCAACAGGGCAGCCTTCGCCTGCCGCCGCATGCGTGTGACCTCCTCCCACGCAGGGGGCTCCCCACGGGACCTCCTCGCCGCCACGAAGTGGTAAACTTCGGCGAGGATCTTGGTAGTAGCACCATGCCATAACCACTGTTATACAATACCAAGTCAAAACCAGGTCGTCGGCCCGGATTCAAGCACGGAATGCCACAGATTAATAATATATTGTCGCTAGCTGTCACCCATCTAAGTCATGACCGCAGGATTACGCTACGCTTCATTCGAGTAGTTACCTAATTAGTTTTTTTTTGGTGCATATTTCATATTGCGATGTATCTTACAATTTACATTATATACCTTAATATACCTACATTTTTCTACTATGGTATTCCGTTTTTCAAATAACGCAGAGACGTTTACTTACATTAACGAAAAAATATAGAAATCAAAAATTACCTTTACATTTTAAACAAAGAAAAAAAAAATTGTGTCTAGTTAGAGTGGTGTGCCGGGTTAGAATTGCACCTCCCCATATCATCCCGTGGGTGTCGTAAGAGGCGACTAAGGGAAAAAACTACCTATTGGAAGGTGGGAAGCAGCACCTTCTAAAGAACTGCCATCTTTCACTGCGATCCCCAAACCGCCTGCCAAGCGTGGGGATTATGGCAAATATCCCCTTAATAGGGGAGGCTGTGTTCAGCAGTGGACGAGTCGGCTGCTACAGTACAGTACACTGTCTAGTTGTGCTGTTTGCTTTTCATTGTTCCATTAAGTAACTCCTGCAAATGGGGTATGTAGTTTGACATTTTATATTGTCTTTTTTTATGAAAATGTTTACGCAACTTGATTTTTCCTTCTGTGAAAATTCTCTGTAATATCGGCTTCGGCAAGAATTGTATTGCTTGCTGGCTGGGATGTAACGGATAAGGGGATCCAGAAATTTAAAATAAATTGTACAATATATCCTATATTCGCAAAATAATAAACTGAACAAATTATCTTCCATGACAACAAATACAATCACATTTTATTTAAGCTTCAAATGGATAATCATCTTCATCTTCTTCCTTAATCGATGCCAATTCATTCTGAGAACATCCGGAATGCTGTGGCTGTTTAGTAGACGTTGGGGACGGACCCGGGGCAGTGCTGTGGCAAGTGCAGTTAGGGACTTCCCCGAACCGTGCCTTGATCCTTTCTTCGTCCAGGCTGACGACTAGCAGAAGATCTTCCGCGCAGCAGTTGATACGTGACACAGAATCAGCCAAGTGGTTCTGCAAACAGCTGTAGTACAAAACGTTTAAATACATGAGTATTAATAATTTGGAAACTGTTTTTATAGCAGTCAGAATTGCTTATTATAAGCGCTGTTTTAGGAAGTAAATCATGGGTATTGACCTCGTAAATGGAGTTCCAAGCCTGAAATTTAGATACTCAAATTTTGTGTTAAACGTTGACGGCTATTAAACTAGAAATTAAATTACTCATAATTATCAGTTCAAGCGGTCACGAGTCTTTTGCTCGTAAACGGAAGAGTAACCAAGCCTTAACATTTACAAATATTGGAGCACAAATTCCGGACAGGAATCGAACCCGCGTCCACCAATTTTGCGCCGGATGCCTAAACCAACAAGGCTACCGGAAGTACCGGAATCATACTTTTTCGAACCGAAACTGTGCTCTAATTGGATTACTTTAACAGTCATACGCACGCGACGTAGCGCGGTCATCAATCAGACTAAGTACTAGACTCTGATGTGCTTTTTCAAACACTTAACTCTCGGTATGATGTCGCTACCCTTCTATATTTCTAAATATGATTATAAGCACTATCGCATGCTGGGCGAAAATCACATTTACAAATGAATGGAGAACAAATTTTTTTTTTTGTTAAAAAAAAAATTAATTTTAGACATTTTCTGGAAAACATTGACCCAAAGACTATATAGGTTACCTTCTGACTATTGGACTAGAAATTGAATTAAGTATTTTAAAAGGCTCCGATGCAAGAGAAATTAGTTAATAAATGCATTTCGTACTTTAGCACGTGGTATCTCATCGTATAGAGTCTAGACTCTAGAGCTTATTGAGTAAAATTCAAATATCGTTGCCTACGAATAAATATGAATTTATTCGTAGATAATTACTTAATATTTATTTAACACAAAAAAAAAATTTTGACCACTTCTGTTACGGGATCTATCTCAAAAACGAAAGTAGTTATAGGGACCTGAAATTTTGGTATAATTTGAACCATATCCTCTATTTAGCCACAAATACTAAAAAAGGCCGACTTATATATATTAAGAATAAGACTTACATTTTGTACTTTTAAAACCAGCTAATATTATAACTTTCACTGGCTGTTGCAACTTACAAGAGGGGCCCAACACACATTCCAATTTCTTTTCTACTACTGTACCGTACCTACTGTATTAGCTGGATAGTCCACTGTTGAACACAACCTCCCCCAATATGTGGGGGTATGCCATAATCCACGCGCATCCATATCTTCCTATGGGAGATGTAAGAGGTGTCAAAGGGAAACTACCCGAAGAAGGATAACAGCGCCTTCTGAAAAACTGCCATCTTACACTTTGACCTTCAAGACGCCTGCTGTGGGGACTATGGCAATCTACTGCTATCGGGGAGGCATCTGTTCAACGGTGGACGGAATGGTTGTTGATGTATGATGGGTAAGCTTCCCACGAAACAGGGAATCCAAGTTCAAGGTGCCAACGTAATCTTCAATATTTAAATACCTGATCCTATTCATGTTCGTCCTCAGCTGTTTGCTGAAATTTCTGAGCCTGCCAAGTTCATCTCTCAGTTTCCTATCCACTTCATCTCTAGTAAGTTCCCCTGGAGGTCTTAGAGAGCGATCTAAAAGCCTTGCTTCTATAACTCGTTCTTGTTCCATCGTTTCTAAGAGATTTTGTTCAGTTGTTTTAATTTCTTCCTCCAAAGATTCATAGTCTCTGATTGCCTGGAAATAGTTTTCGTAGTCGAAATTACATAACGTCTTATGCTTATCTTCTGCAGCTTTCGAAAACCTTAATTTATTCTTCGTTATCTTAATTTTAAAGCAGTGATAGCCCTGTGGCAATTTCTCTGGACTGCCGAGCAGAAGTTCCTTAATTCGTGTTCAACCGCATACTTGAATTACAAAATCACAAATAAAAATCGCATACCTGTGTTTTCTGATATATATTATAATCTAGCCGCCTTTTTAAGGCAAGAAAAATAGTAACTGAATAGCCATCTCCATTGGATACGATGGGACGAAGAAGATGGGAAAGTCGGCAACTTAACATCAAGTTAGATTGCGGTCAAACGCCCGGGTACCGATTACGTCTGAAACCGTGGTCGGAAATCTCTAATACTATTTTAATATTGTTAGGATTGCAATAACGCCTGCTATGCGGATTACATTACAAAATCACAAATATACGATAGGAAAAATTTCCCGCACATGACTTAAATTTTTCTTATCGTATATTTGTGATTCTCTAATACTATGCCTGAATAATTAATGAGCAAGTCAATCTCCATAGTTGTGTCGATATCATGATATCGATTTTTCAAATACTTTCTTTATTTGAAAGTAAGTGCTGAAGTCTTATCTCTTTCTCGATAATCGAAATCTCGAATTATTGAACGCACCAGAAAGCGACTTCCACAATGTCATGAAACTTGAAATGTCATGAAACTTGAAAGCAAAGTCGGTATATTTTTTTTGCGTATTAATTGCGTAAGTTGAACTTAAAAGATCATCGCGGAGTCATTGTTGCCGCGATTTAGACGCGTAAACTCACATGAATTGGAGATGCCCTAAACCTAGATTGACAATTTGAACCACTCGTAAGTACCAAAGTATATTTATTACAAAGAACTATAAAGCATGTGTCTTACCTCTTCTCGTTGCCAGGTCAAGTCTTCTATTTTGATCCTGTTAGAGTGTAAACGTCTCCGAAGCGCCGAGTCAACCCTTGCAGCGTAAGCTTGCGCTGCTATCGAAAGATGTGTTCTGGCTCCTCGCACCTGAATGATAAATATTTAAAGCACGCTGAAGTCCTTAGAAATACTGGAACTTGAAAAACTACAAGTGCATGTGCGTTAAGGGAACAAACTTAATCTTAACAATGGAAAATAACACCTGTTGTCTGATGATTATGGCGTTGCTCAATGCCTTAAGACCCGCTGTTTTCAAAGAAGCACATCGATTTTCCCAACGGTTCAATGGAGAAGCTCTAAAACAAAACATCATATATGTCATCCTTTTGCGTTTGTCATAAAAACTAACGTGAAATGTCATTATTATTAACTAAATATACCAGCTAGTACTCACGGTGTTTAGTCGTAATATACGACCGGTGTTCGAGCAGTATAGATGCTCATTCTCAAGGAATGCGGGCGGCTTCCAAAGCTGCTAGACACGCACTTTTGCTTTTGGTCTAATAGTTGTACATTTGTATAGGTACCTATAAGCTAAAAGGTTTATAATACTGCGTACTTGCCTTCTCTTCTTTTTCTTGGTCCCCGCTAGCCTGCATGTGGAATTCACAGTGATGCTAGCACATGACTCTTCCACTGAAAGGGCCTGTTGTTTATGAACGATATCGGTATCTATCCGCTGTTTCGTTTTCTTCAAGGCCTTAATCTCATTGTCTAAATCTGGGATCATCATTTCGAATTTCTTCTTATGCTCTCGTAGAAACTTGAATTCCTAAACAAGAAAAAGTTGCGGACAGACACAAACCTATATCATAGTATTTTTTGTACACCAAATAGAAGATGTAAGTCGATACTTGCTTACCAGATTAATTGCATTTTCCACAACATCAGAGAACGGGCAGAAAGCTCCAGGCTTGGTCTTTTCCGTCAAATGTCCATCTATTTCGTCTTGCACTCTCTGAACTACAATTCTCAAAGCATTGTGTTCATACTGTAAAGCTCCAACCGCTTCCTCTAGACGTTTTCCAAGATCTTCCAGAACCCATCTCCATGAAGATATGTCTGATATCCTAAATAGAGATTTTGATAGCATTTTCTTTGATAGATATGCTGGTGGATGATCGCATAGGAAGCTACATCCCGTAGAGAAGTTGGAAAAATCCTTTTAATTTAACGTAGTATAAACTAATACGTAGATTACTACTCGTATAACGCTGCTAGGTAAGGTAATAATTTGCCCAAGTAGATATTTAATATAAACTAGCATGGTGGTAGCGCGTTTTTCGAATGCCCGCCTGGCTAGAAACCACCCTCAAATAGAAAACCTGTCGCTGAGTGCTAGTTGAATTCTTAGAGTAAGTGTTTGTATAAGTTCGTAGAAATCAATTTAAGTATATGATTGAAGTTGATAGCTTAGAATGGGTAGGATGTCTTTATGCTTGCATAGGCGAGAGAAGAGGAACATTTTGACCTGTTCCTAAACTCTTTTTTAATGTGGCAGAAAGAATAGAAAGTGAACGTGAGAAAGAGTTTTGCCTTGACAACAATAAACTTTGAAATAAAAGGGTTGCTGTTGGTTTAAAAAACGCCTGCAGAAAATATCTTTGCTATATTATTTGCCGATTTTTTTTATATCTCATAGTCTATCCTTTGACCATTGTCTCACCTAATGGTAAGTAATGAAGTGGTCGAAGATGTTGTTCGGGCTAACCTAGAATTACTGGCTTCCAAAGCCAGCTGCTGGAACACGCTGTTAGCTGCTAGGCGACAGATTTTCTACTTGAGGGTGGGACCTAGCCGGGCGTGCATTTGCAAAATGCCCTACCACCATGCCGTAACGACTGCTATCGTAAGACAACAACCGGGACCGACGGTTTAACGTGCCCTCCGAAGCACGGAAGCGCTCAGTAGCGATCATCCAACTCCTGACCGCGCGGACGTCTTAACTTAGCTGATCGATTAAGAACGGCTAAGCAAACTTCGTTATGAGCACCTCAATAATTTCAGCAAGCATTTTCTGACACACATCAGACCAATTTTATTCATTTTACCTGTCTTGTAAGCATCGTTTGAAGTGGCATTCGTTACTCTCTCGTGCAAAGTTGTTCAGCATCACTAACTCTTGGCTATCGTTTACTTGTTCGACCACTTTCGCGTTCAGTTTGTCGTTCAAGGCTCTGAGTTCCCCCATACCACATGGACAGCCAAGGTAACCGTCCCCGGAGTTCATTGTTGATAAAAGTATCGAAAATTTTGTTACGTTTTGTTACTGTACGTACTGTTGTATTATTTACATTTATATTTCTGTTAGATTCCTTGTATTTTATTTCGAATGTCAAAGTTCGTGAAAGTCAATCTGACTGTGACAGTTTGACTATTCGTGGTCGAAATCACAAAAATATTATTTCTGCTTGTTTAGGAACGTATGGTCCAATACCTTTTTAAGATACATACAATACCTGTGTTCCATATTATGCAAAAAAATGGAACCGACTTCAACACTCAAATGTGTGAAATAACTTGTTGAAGTACCTATTATCACAATATTGTGCGCATGGTACCAACTTCGATAAGTTATTTCACACATTTATTTATTTATTTTTATTTATTTATTGCAAATTCATATACACAAATTATTACAGGAGTGTCCTAATTCAATCGTGTATGTAACATAATATGATTAAAGTAATTACTAAATACCTTCACCAAACAATACAAACGATAAACAATAATTAAAATTACAGTCTAATCTAAAATATTACCAATTAAATCAAATTCAACTACTTACTAAGCATTATGATAAATAAGTCAACGTCCATTATTACAAGTTAAAATCCATGTCAATAATTACAATTTAAATTTCCTGTCAATAATTACAAACTCAAAAATTCATGTCAATAATTCAATAAGAATTCAAAAGTCAATAAGATAAATATAATTTTTAATAATAAATAATGTTAATCATTAATGTAAACTATTAAATAGGTACTAACGTCAATTACACCAATCAAATGACAATACAAATTAATACAAATTAAAATGTCTGGTATATAATAAAAAGTATCAGCGGAAATATGAATTATTCATTTGTGTCATAACATATGTGAAATAGAGTGCATGTCTTAAATTCTGCAACTGAGCATATAAATAGGTCAATTTTATTGGCAACTCGATTTAGTATGTGCAACGTACGGATCAACGGAGTCTTGGCTAACAGGTTAGTTCGTGCGACGGGCACAGCAAACAGTATTGGCCGCCGCGGCGGCGCGCGCGCCGCCGCCGCGTTACGTATTCGTCCGGTACACATAGACTCATCATTAGGTATCAATATGTATTATGTCCATTTGAGTGTTGAAGTCGATTACATTTTTTAGTAGATAAACATGTTTTTTTGACTCTTGTTAGGGACCCTTGATACTTATGGGTTCGATTGTCATTCACTGTCAATGACTATATCATCAAGATAGGAAATATATTCGAGTTATTGGAGTCTAACTCATAAATGGCTAGACCAATATTGATGAAATTTAAATGGGCCTACACGGTAAGCATCAGCTTTCAAATAAAAAAAAAACATCAAAATCGGTTCACGCAGTCAAAAGATCTGAGGTAACAAACATAAAAAAAGCACAGATGAATTGAGTATCTCCTCCTTTTTTTTTAAGTCGGTTAAAAGAAGGTAAATTCTAAGTGCTCTATTCCAAGCGACGTTGCCGACTGAAACTGAAGGCTCCACTACCAACTGAGCTCAAAACCAAAACATATATTTTTTCTTCTACAATGCGGTACCCAAAAATAGCGAGACCCAACTCGTACTTGAGCAGTTTAATAATTATTTTTTTTTATTTTCCCCAACATTTGTTTGTTAAAGAACTTAACATAAACAAATGTTGGGGAAGCCTACTAGGGAATAATGCGATTGAAGTATGTATACAATTACATCCATGGCGTCCACCATTAAACAAAGCCTCCTCCTTTTTAGTCTGTCATAATCGCAGTAATTTGGCATAATGGCAATTAGTTCTTCCCTCCTGGTACTGTTTCCTTCGTCGCCTAGTGTCCGGGAAGTGTGTATACCCATACTTAACTTACCAAGCTTAATATTTTGATTATTTCAGCTTTTAGAGTATACTATTTACATCACACTAGATATCGTTTCTGCTTTTTGTTTCCTATATTATGTTCAGAAAAAAAATAATTATTAAAAAAAAAACAAACAAAAACAGACTTCTAACAAAAAATAGGCATTATCAAGGAACTCAAATCATTCCTTGTCATATCATGTTCATGACATGCATCACTTTTTGAATATAAAAAAAGTCATTAAAATCGGTACACCCTGTAATGAGTTAAGAGTTAACACACACCAAAAAATTCAGTCGAATGAGAAACGCCTCCTTTTTTGATGATGGTAAAAATTTTTGAAGTGTTATAGTATCTGTAAGACTTCAAAAATGTATAAGTAGTATATAAGTATGTCTTATCCTACCGATATATATTAGATCAAGTTAAAAGAAAATAAGTTTACATCATATTATATGTAGTTTTATATTAACATCATCAATTTTAGCCAGTAGAGCTCTTAAATAGATATCCAAGTACGTTCATTAGTTAACCCCTTTTACGAAAGGACTTGCTTGTGGTTGATTTCTTTTACTATATACAATACGATTCCTTCAGAACAATGTAGGCAGGTCTCAGGATGACGAAATATGCTAGCTCCGCTACGCTGATAATGCTGAAGCCAAGGAAGAGACTTAGAAGACCACCGATAGCACCTGCAAACAACACAACAATAATAAGGTATGATTCGTATGCTGCTCTCTGCTGCTATCTTTTCCACGTGGCGCTTATATACGAACTGTCTGATAAGAAGGTAAGCCACTTGAGCTATTTAGAGTCGTACCGAGAAGCCATAAACAGTAATGAAAGGAACGAGTGGATAAATGCTATGAAGTCTGAGATAAACTCTCTCCGAGATTATGGTACATGGACTTTACAAGATCTACCGGAAGGAAGAAAAGCGTTACCATGCAAATGGATATTTAAAGTAAAAGGAAATCCAGATGGCTCTGTCGAAAGATTTAAAGCACGTTTAGTCAAGTAAGGTAAGCCACTTGAGCTATTTAGAGTCCTACTGTATATGAAGTTCACTGTCGCAAGTGAAATTACAGTGATGACATATTGGCGATAAAACCGGATTGCCGGTCCCTATTTAGTAACCTGGCAAGCGACTACCCTCAAGTAGAAAATCTGTTGCCAAGCACCTAAAGACTTAGTGTATCTGGCACACTGAGAAAAATCTAAAGTCAAAAGCGCCCTAATGACGGCCAATTTATATGGTATAAGGCGAAAAACCGACCAAACGTAAATACGTACAAAAACGCCTTCCAACTAGAAGGCGTTAAACGAGGTCAGTGAAGGCGAATGTTTCTTTCCCCCCGAAGGGTTCCCGCCTTGTCGTGGCGGTGGGGCTTAGTAGCCGTGGCTTCGTCACCCACGGTGAAGCGAAGAGGAACCAGGGGCCGTGCTGGCTTGGGCAGTCGGCCGGCCCCAGAGGGGCCGCTCCACTGGGCTTTGCCTCTAAGTCCAGACTGGAGCGGCAACGGGTAGGCTGCGGTGTTGTATGGGCAGCACCGCATCTGAGGCGGGCTGTGGTGTTGTATGGGCGACACCACAGCTGACGGTGAGGGGCCACGGTGGGAGAGGAGTGCCGGTATCACGGTGCGCCGCTCTCCCTACCTTCCGTGGCCACGGCGGGGCCGCCACCGTTGGATGGCGGACGCGGAGGGGCCGCAGGGGAGGAGGAGTGTTGGTATAGCGAGGCGCCGCTCTCCCTATCCTCTGCGGCCGAAGTAGCAGGCGACGGGGCTACTCATCTGACCCGTCGCAGGGGGACCTTGGGCGTCGGAAGCGGGGTATTCTGACGCCCATTTGCGGGCTTGGTCCCCGGGTGGTAGCGACGTGCCATGTGTTCTGGTGCGTCGTGAGGGGTAGATACCCAGGAGGGGTCCGGCAACGGACAACCGTGGCGGGTTCGTGGTTGAGTGCTAAAGCGACCCTGCGATCCCGCCGAGAAGCGGTAGAGATGGAACACCGTGTGTTATTTAGTCGGTAGGGGCACTTGCTGCTGTGGGAGTAGTTGGTGTCGAGCCCGACATATCCCGGCCACCTTCCCCGGGGTGGACGGGAATGCGTAAATGCATTTTACACACGTTAAAAAAAAAAAAAAAAAAAAAAAAAAAAAAAAAAAAAAAAAAAAAGGCGAATGTTTTTTTTCGTCTTCATTTAAGGTGTATTTTGTGGTCTTACTTAAATATTGACTTTTGATAAGGCTGATTAAGTCGTACGTTATAGTGAAATCACCGTATATAAACCGCCGTAAAAGTAAGGTATATTTTATGGTCAATACTGCAATTATTATCGTATAACAAGTTGCAATTCTGAAAATACTTTACGGAAGGCGTTTTTGACGGTTGTGTTTATTATAAAACATGGTACATTTTTATTGATTGGTGAAAATCATCTTAAGAGTTGTGAATTCATGTTACGTAGTTACAATTCAACGGTAAAAGGTCAAATTTGATTTAAGCCTTTAAGACGGTTTTCTCAGTGCAGCTGTCCTTGAGAGCAAGATTTCATTCAAGACCATTTTATCACTTAACGATAACCTATGAACTGAAAAAAATTAAGAGCTCGAGTCTCAGGGTAACGAGTGCAGTGCAATGCCACGCAAATCCTCTTTGTGACACTACCCGTGGGGTGCCGGGATAGAATGTCACCCCCTATCTCTATCCGTGGTTGTAGTAAGAGGCGACTAAGGGTAACACACCAGAAGGTGGGCAACAACGTTTTCCGGGGAACTGATATCTCACACTGCGATCCCCAAGATTCCTGCCAAGCGTAGGGATAATGGCAAACGCCCCTTCATGGGAGAGGCTGTGTTCAGCAGTGGAAAATCCGGCTGATACAGTGTTAACACTAGATTGCTGACTGACAGGCATACGCCTGACAAAACATGCCATGTATAGGTTGAGACTGTAAAAATAATTTTCCACCTCACAAGCTCGGAAAGGTGTTGTTTATCATTAAAAATCTGCATGTTTTTTTTATGGTATTGTGACGGATCAAGCACGAGGACCACCTGATGTTAAGTGGACTAACCTCTGCCTATAACAGATGCAATTCATCACAAGTCACGAATTGCACTGCGCCCGTCACCTTGAGACATAGTTGTCTCATGTGCCTGTAATTTCACTGGCTCTCAAGGACTGCTGCCGGAACACACCGTTAGGTGCTTGGCGACAGATTTTCTACTTGAGGGTGGTCGCTAGCCAGGCGGACATTCGCAAAATGCCCTTCCACCATGCGGTGAAGCTCAATCCCGCGGCGGGATTCGAACCATTGACCTGTGGCACGGCAGTCTATCCCAATGCCACTGAGCCATCAATGCTTCAAAAATTATAGTATTACGTCCCGTAACTTTGAAACCTTCGGTGCACTTAGTATTCTATATTTTGAACCACTCGCTTCGCTCATAGTGCAATCCTAGAATCAGTTGCTTCCTCAAGCTTCAATAAAAGTACTCGCGACAAATAACAACTTTGCTACCTTGCGTAACAAATTACTATTAGTATCTAGCAGTAAAACTCTTTGTGAACGAGTTTATCCGATGTACTGTCAACGTACCTATTTCTAAGTAAGGATACAAATAATAAAATTCGGATGTTGTAAATGGGCATTATAGATCTGTTATACCTATTTATTGTTGAATAGATACATCATAAATTGTCACTAGAATACGTCCCGTGGGGTGCCGAGCTGGAATGTCACTCCCCCATCTCTACCCGTGGTGGTCGTAAGAGGCAACTAAGGGTAACACACCAGAAGGTGGGCAGCAGCGCTTTCTGAGAAACTGATATCTCACACTGCGATCTCCAAGACGCCTGCCAAGCGTGGGAATTATGACAAATCCCTCCATAATGGGGGAGGCTGTGTTCAGCAGGACAATCTGGCTGCTACAGTAAGAATAAATACATATAATAATCGAAATGATAATAATACATTCTACCAGAAACAATCATTTAGTTTATCAAAATTAAAGTGGCTAATTTACAAAAATGTTTGCTACCTGCGAAGTAGTACTGATCATATTGCGCATGACGATGTTGTCCTAAAAACATGTCATCGTAGAAATGGATGTTGATTTGCGTCACTTCATCTCTGAAAATGTAAATATATCATGTAAGTAACCAATTTTTTTTAGGACGGAATTGCCTTATTTCTTCCCCACCACCACAGATGTGGCGGAATTTGAACTCACTAAAACCCCCCGTGAGCAGTCCTCCACCATGGTGCGGTAAGATAGGGTCGCGTTAGCATTCACCATCTTGTCCTGGCGGTCAGCCCGAACTCCGTCAGGCCTCTGCGTCTGTGGAGGGGCAAGCTTGCTCACCAAAGCCACCCTCCAGACGTGGGGGGCCGTGCAGGCTGGTGGAGAATCCCCCGACTCTCCACCAGTGACCCTACTACGGAGAAGGGAGGAGGCGGGTTAACTGCTGCCTACGCACCCCCGTTTGTCTGCGATTATCGAAGTAAAATAGCCCAACCAGTAGTAAATTACAGCTACTTGGGCTTGATGCACTTATGCTTTACGCAATGCAACTTATGGTTTTTGATTAGCTTGATCCAGTCTCACCACTACAAATAGTCGCATACAATATATACAATGGAGCTCATCCACTGTCCCATTTCCACAGTCCTTCCTGTCCCGAAAGCCTTGCTTTCCGTTTTGAAAACAACTTCTAAATTCTTCCACTGCGTTAGAAAGAAGTAGGGATTAAACCAGTGCATCAAGCCGTACTGCGAAATGCAGACGCGGCTTCCTGATCGATGTTACTGTAGATCTACAATATGATGTCCCCCAAAAGAAACCGGCTAAAGAAAAGGTCTGTACATAAATTAGGCTTCTCCTAGGGATTTTTGGCCAGAAACTTAGACGGTAATGAATGCACAAGTGAACAGCTTACCAAAATACTGGCTACTTTATTAAACTCCATTGTTTTATGATTGTCATTCGTTAGTCAAACATACCCATGTTTGATCAAGAACATTGACTTACGTTGTCGGCAATGGCGCATGCTATTTTAGTCTTTGATAAGGTTAGAGTAGAACACCTGGTTGTAGTAGATAAAGTTATTGCAGGAAGCCTAACAAATGAGCCCAATCCTTTTATATGACGACACTTGATCCGTAGTACACATAGATAGATCTCACACACAAGCCAAATCGTAAACTGATAATATTTACAATTTAGGTAGTCATCATTGACTCGTTTTGTTCGTTTCTTCAGCTCATTCAGAGCAAAAGACCTCATTGCATACGGGAAGACAGGGCCGAAGTTCCTTGAGGCCTTCCTCGTCACTTTATCTGTAGTATACTTGTGTAATGTTTACACTTACAGCTTAGGCTGTCCCCACTGGCGCGTGCTGTTCAAATCTTTGATCAGGTCGGAGTAGAACACCTGGCTGGAGTAGATGACGTCATTGCACGAGGGATGACAGGACTGAGATTCCTCCTTGATGCCCTGCTCGTCGCTCTCGGCATAGTATGCGTAAATAAGCTGTTCTTCTACCTTTGCTAAACCATTGCACAAACAAAGTTGAAATAAACAATCACGCTTTAATACAAAAGATATATTTTCATGGTGTTATGGCATTTTGCGATAATTTTACCATCTGTCGTAAACTAGAATGGGATCCACCTAGTATTGGAATGGGCTCTCAAGATCGACAGATTTTCTTCTCTGGCTAGCCACAAAGCCAGGTTACCACCAGCTCTAAAGCCTGCGATTTGATCCAAATCTTGGATACCCTGCGTAGCAGTCCATAGTTATTGCTACTGGACTATCGCTGTTAATGATTACATATATGCCTTTATAATAGTGCTTAACCCATTGATATCTGCGATAATGATAACAGTAGAATTTCATTAATAAATTGGCCATAGTGGGTCAGCCGATGCCAAAGGATTAATAGTGCTATTGATTTTATAATAGTGCATTGTTCCTAGATTATGAATATAAAAGCTGTTCCATATCTGCTAGCTGGATGTCGTAAATGCGACTCAGGGAAAGTGTTAAGTAATGCAACAACGCATCTTCGACGAAAAGTGCTAATTTACATTAGACGATCTACAGAGCTATTATTGCCATCTCTACTCCCTTATTAATGGAGAGGTTGCGAGTTTGCTACCAACAATTGCATTTAAAAGGAAGGCTTGATGTCTGTGGGTCATGAAACTGAAGATAGAACTTTGTACATTACATTATTGCATAGTTACCTATAGCAAACACATATACCTACCCCACATCCGTGGAATAAAGTGATGGCTCAGTGGCATTAGCTATGGACTGCCGAGCAGCAGGTCCATGGTTCTAATCCCGCCGCGGGCTTGAGCTTCACCGCATGGTGGAAGGGCATTTTGCGAATGCCTGGCTAGTGACCACCCTTAAGTAGAAAATCTGTCGTCAAGCACCTAACGATGTGATCCGGCAGCTGTCCTGCGCAGTCCTTGAGAGCCAGTAAAATTACAGGCACATGAGACTTAACAACTGCACGTCTCAGTGTGACGGGCACAGTGCAATTCAACGTTGGCGATATGCGTCTGTTATAGGCAGAGGTTAGTCCACTTAACATCAGGTGGGAATCGGGCCTGCTCCGTCACAATAGCATAAAAAAAAAGTTAAAGAGATGCTGATATTCTATTGTTTTTAAATTACCTTTGACTTTGCTAATGCATTGGTAGTCCATATTTGTAGAACATATTGGTTCCCATTCGGTCTTTCCTGTAATATAATAATAATAATAATAAATTTGTTTATTGATCAAAAAAGTTACTATAATACTAAATCATAACAAAAAATTAAAATTGATAACAAATTATGATTTAGAGGTTAATTAATAGAGCATATCTTATGCTATTTGAATAGGGTTATAATGGTAACAGAATGGTGAAATATTGTTAGAATTGCTTTGCTAGTAACCACGCATGCGACCTACCTACTTACATGGAATTTATACCGAAAATTGTTAGTTTATGTACCTTATTGATTGCCACAAAAATTACAGAATGGTATAACTAATAAATTCAAAAGTTGCGCGGAGTCGTCGCCGCGATTTAGACGCGTGAACTCACCTGATGAAGGGCATCGGACATGCCCGAAACCTAGGTCGACAATCTCGACCAATACGCATGAGTACACCCGGTTATTGACAACATTAATATGTCTCATACTCACGGGAACTTTCAAACAAAAATAATAAATTTGCAATAACGCCTGCTCTGCGGATTACATTACTAAATCACAAATTTACGAGACAAAAAAATATATTCATGTGCGGGATTAGAACCCGCGTCCATCCACCCCTAAAGTCCTATATATCCATCCCCATACGATAGTTGAAGAACGAGAGTAAGAATTAAAATTATTAGTTGTACTGTCATGTTAGCGCAGTCGGTCAGAGCATTCCCCGGCTATAGGGTTGGATGGACGCGGGCCAGTTCTCTATGTTCTGACAAATATATTTTAACTTAAAAAATACAAATGTGTCTCTCGTACTCAAGTTTTTTATTTCAATTAACGCCTCAAAATCGGAATTCGTTTATTTACGCTATCCTTTCAGTGATTGGATCGCAAATACATTTATTATTTTTCAACGTTTTCATCGTAATGTCTTAGCACAAAACGATTCATAAATATTTTTTAAAGTCTATTTCGTCTACATATAGCCTGCAATATTGTGATAACAACAAATCTTACACCAAAATATAAGAATTTTTTTAATATGAAACTACCTATACCTTTAACTTTATTATACCGTAGTAGTGTATAGTAATGTTTTGTGTGTAGTTTATTCCCTCGCATTTCAGACGAAAATATTAAAACGCAATTGCCACGTCAGACAGCACACTAAAAAAATCCTTATTTCGACGGTAGTTAATTTGGTTTTCGTAATCGCTGACATCGATCTGCTAATTTGGCAGCTAGCCAGGCCAGCATTGGCAAAATACTATTGGTTTACTTCAGCTTCACTGCATGGTGGTCCATGCAGTAAAGCTCATGGTGGTGTTCGAACCATGGATGTACTGCGTGGCAGTCCATAACCATAGCTACTGGGCAATGGCTATGAACATCACTGCTTCTATATCAAAAGTTTTCTACTTTCTGTCGCCAAGCACCTCACAGTTTGTTCCAGAAACAGTCCTTGAGAGCTGGCTTGCATTTCTTCTTCTTAGTCGCTATACTCTTGACAGAGCGGTCGTGGTCGTCACATCAGGTTTGCTCTAGTTAAAGCCAGATTACTATTGTTGATCACATCACATCTTACGTCTCCTTAAGTGTTGTGTGCTCAGACTAGCTAATAAAAAAGAACCTTTGTGATAGTAAATACGTATAGATACATAACTGTTTTGACATTTATTGTATCTTTAAAATAATTGGGAGAAAATTTGAGCATCAATGTTTCTTTTATGCTATCGTGATGGAACAAACATGAAGCTCACCTAGAGTTAAGCGGCAAACTTGGCTTTGATAGATGCAGTTTGACATTGGTGGCGAACTGCTCTGCGTCCATCACTATGAGACATAATTCTCTGAGATCTAAATAAGACCTAAGTCTCATGTCCCTGTAATTTCAACGGCACCCATGCTGTGAAATTCACATTACTGTGTACCGGTTTGAAGGGTATATAGGAATCGATTAAATGATTTGTTGTTATCAAGATATTACTGGCTATATATAGATAAAAAGACGTAAGAAAAATATTTATTGATCGTTCTGTGCTAAGACATTGCGATGAAATTGTTGAAAAATAAAAAAAAATTTGCGACCCAATCACTGAAAGGATAGCGTAAATAAGCGAATTCCGATGTTGAGGCGTTAATTGAAATAAAAAACTTGAGTACGCTAAATACAGTTGTATTTTTTTAAGCTAAAATATATGTATCAGAACGTAGAGAACTGGAATGGCACACATATTGTTTAGTCTATAATGATCTCCTAACCCAACCAGTCACTGTCCGAAATGGACCTAGGGACGAACTGGGGATCAGAACCACTACCTCAAAAGATCAAAGCACCGCTCGTCCAAACGAATAGTTCAAGATTTCAGCAAAAAACAGGTACTGTTAGTAGTACAGGTAGTAGTTGTTGTGCAAATAAAATTGCGATTACAAAATTACAAATTTACATTTAATTTACTACATAAGACCTAAGTCTCATGTCCCTGTAATTTCAACGGCACCCATACCCAAACCGGTACACAGTAATGTAATGATCACATTACAGTGTACCGGTTACTACTGCTTGGCAGTAGAAACAGGTATTGTTGCGGTTATTCCCTGAACGACAGATACAAAAACGCGAATGGGGAAATCGCTCCTAGCCCTGGCTGTTGGCCAGAAACTAAAAATGGTATCGATGTACCTACACTACTTATAAAGACTTTGACTTGACTCAAGTAGAAAATCAGTCGACAAGCACCTAACGGTGTGTTCCGGCAGTAGTCCTTGAGAGCCAGTGAAATTACAGACACATGAGACTTAACAACTATGTCTCAAGGTGACGGGCGCAGTGCAATTCGTGACTTGTGATGAAATGCATCTGTTATAGGCAGAGGTTAGTCCGCTTAACATCAGGTGGGCCTCGAGCGTGTTCCGTCACAGTAACATAAAAAAACAGGAAAACTTACTTGGCCAGTTAAAAAGCACACAGTCACACATTTCCTTCGCCTCCTGAACCAGCAGGTTATGTTTACAGTTGCTGTCTGTGTAGAACTCGAAGTATTCCAACTGCCTTTCGTTCTGGAAGAAGCACTGCCTCTGGGCAGGCGTGAGGGAGCGGAGACTGGAGTCAGTCTTGTATGTGAGTGGATTCACTTCGACTGTGGTCATCCGGTCCATTGGGAGTCGGATCACGGTGCTGGTGTAGACGTGGTCAGTTGGAGAGCTGATTAGTACCTGTGGATTGTAGGACTCTTCAGAGTCATTTATAATATGATGATGCTTTGCATCAATTTGAGCATCAAAGCATCTATGTACAAATGAGGATAGAACATATCATTACATAAACTTAATCCTAATAAAGACATCAAGGGTGTAAGAAGTTAAGAAATCCTTGATGAGTCTTCTTGGTTTAATCGATAGATTCAGGAGTTGCTTGCGGAAATCGATGAATAACGTATAATTAATATTTTAGAAAAAACATTAAAAATATATCTAGTGATAATTCCGCCGCAACTTCCTGCTAAGCTGAAGTGCACGACGCCAGGAACACCACGTAGCCTAGTCGGAATACTCTTTCAGGTTGTTTGCCGTTACAGTCATGAATTTATTTCACAGGGCACTTTGTAAGATAGTGTATTCTCCTAAGTTGGCAGTGACTCAAATGCGCGTGGGGAGTCATCATCGCAAGGGGCACTGTTTTGCAATACACTCGCCACCCGGGCCTGTAGAGACGTAATAGTCTTCATAATAATTTAAAATCTTTTAAATTATTATGTTAAAATAAGTTATTGTAGCCAACTGCATATTGTATTATACTCATTTCCAATATAAGAAGGGGATAGACGCTATATTCTATGAATATGGAGGTAGTTTAGCATTGGGTGATACTGGGTATTTCAATACAGCTTCGCGGAGTTGGATTGGAAGAACAGGAACAGGCCTTATTACCATTTCGTAAGGCCATCAACCGCAAGGGAGTAATTTTAGGCGTTGGAGGGCACAGCTGATGTCTTGGGGTGTCACTCATTAGACTATGTTGGAGATATTTGGGCGGCTTAAAAACTCCGACAATGTATGGTTACCACCATACATTGTCGGAGTTTTGTGAATGACCTCCTGGATACCGCCATATATCTACCGCATAAAATCTACCGCTAAGCACCTAATGGTGTACCTATTCCAGCAGCTGCTGCTATATTTGAGAGCCAGATCCTAATCTAGGTAAAACCTGTTTACTACTTTAGTCCAAAAACCATTATTTCCTATCAGGTGAGATAGTAGTGCAATTACTAAAAGCAATTTCTAAAAAAATAAAGAAAGTCTCTGTTTAAAGAAAGCTTGTGCTTGTGTAAGTTAAGTGACTTGTGCCAGAAAGACTTTATGAATCAAGGGAACTCAGACTACTAGCACATGAATAAATTATGGTTATTTATTCATGTGCTACTAGTGTCTTGAAATAGTAATTTTTATGAGAAATAAACAAATGAAGAAAATTAAGATTACTGACGGCCATACGACTGACGTCACGGACGGCCATACGACAGTATACGCTCGCATAAATTTAATCCGCAAAAATATAAAATTGTGCTCATTCGTTGTGAAAGTGCTATCATTGAAGGCTATTTGGAAAATATCGTGTGTGGAAGTGTCAAAGTCAAAGTCAAAATCATTTATTCAATTTAGGCGTCTACGACGCTCTTATGAAGGTCAATTACAAATTTTAGTATTGAAATATTCAACATTGTACTGCCACGTTCAGCAAATAAATTGTATAGAGCCACTGCGAGAAGAACGGGCAAGAAACTCGTGAGTGAAAAAGTGTTTGTGTATACTCGGATACATGGTTAGTGCTTTAATCTCCGATATTTATTAACATAATTATCAGTATCGTGAATACTAAATGTGGGTAGGTTACTGATCATATATCGCGATCGATAACCCTGCTCTCTCTCTAATCTTGTAATAGCGCTATCTAGCGAAAAAATCAAGAACTAAAATAGTTCGACTTTTGCTATGGCTAAGTGTGCAGCTTGCGGGAAGTTCCTCAAGCCGACGGTAGGCGCCGCCACATGTACCAATTGCCAGTGCATATATCATAAAAGCTGTGTAGGGATATCTGACGGCTCTAACATACCCAAGAGCTGGGTATGCCCCGAGTGCAAGAAGCAGCGAAAATGCAATAATTCTAGCACACCTGCAAAGGACATTAGCGAGGCTCCTTATTCCCTGCCCGCCGTTGAAAATATAGTGTCCGGGTTGCCCCCCGCAGAAAATATATCTAGTCTTCCCCCAGGATCGCCTCATGTTGGGGACTCAGATTTCCAGGTTATGCGCCGAGAACTTGCTGATTTCATGACTGAGCTACGTGACTTTCGTAAAGAATTTCGTTCTTCCATTGAAAGTATTGTGCATCGTATGGATGGCCTAGAGCGGAGGCTTGAAGTGGTCGAGCAGAAAAGGTTGGCGGAGGAAACAACCGAAATGATTGAACTGCAACAGGCAGTCGTCCAACTGAAGCAGGATCTCAATGACCGTGATCAAGAAGCCCTACTAACACATCTGGACATTGGCCATCTTCCGGAGGAAAATGGTGAAAATTTGGTACCTACATACTGTAACAGTCATGGCTGCTAAGCTGGGGGTCTCCCTAGAGAGTCGCGAGATTGTGTTTGCCGAGCGAGTCGGAACCGTGGGCCCAAGTGGCACCGGCGCCAGCATAGGAGGTACAGCCGGGGGAGGGGTGAAGGGGCGTGCGCGCCGCGTCGTTGTGCGGTTGGCCCGACGTCATCTGCGTGACGAGCTTCTGAGTGCTGCACGCGTGCGACGCCATTTCACTACGGCTGATATCAGTCTGTCGGGACCGCCACAGAGGGTGTATTTAAATGAAAGGTTGACGAAGGCAAATAGCCTACTTTTTCATCAAGTTCGGGAGGAAGTTCGTAAGCGCCAGTGGAGGTACTGTTGGACCAAGAAAGGTCGCATCTTTGTTAGGCAAGGCGATGGTAAGCCAGTGTTTGTGATTCGATCAGATGCAGATTTCTTAAAAATAGGTTTGTTTAATGCGGGTTCCCTCGGCACAAACCACGAAAATTTTATAGCTGCAGTCACTCGAAATGACTTAGACATTCTAGCAGTAAATGAGACCTGGCTCAGAACTGGTGAGGAAGGTCGTGCACCCGTCCTTTCTGATTATCGTATCCGTCACTTGCCCAGAGGGGAAGGCGACCGGACGCGAGGGGATGGTGTCGGCTTTTATATCAAACGGAGCGTAAGCGTACGCACCTGGCCCAGTAGATCCACTGCACAGTACAGTTGAGCAAATGTGGCTATATCTGAACCTGAATGGCAAAAAAATTGTAATAGGGACTGCTTACCGTCCCCAGTGGGTAAGTGTGGACCTATTTTTAGACACAATTACAGATTCCATCACATGCATTCCTAAATATGATAACTTAATTTTAGTAGGTGATTTTAATATTAATTTATTTAATAAAGACGATGGTAATACAATAAAATTCAATGCATTTTTATCATCACTAAATCTGTCACAGTTGGTATCCGAGCCGACTCACTTTACTGACACAAGTCAGACTCTAATCGATCTCGTTTGTACGGATTTGCCCGCAAAAAATATTACTTTGGAACTGGTAGGTACTCTTTTTGGACATTGCCTAGTGTCTTGTGAGTTCAACGTGAAGCGCGTAAAGACTTTGCCTTGTACTATAACTTATAGAGCCAAGAAAAATGATAATTTAGAAGCATTAAATAGTGATTTAGAAGCTATAGCATGGCATAATATATCGGAATTGGGTGACGTAAACGACGTAGTTTACCTTTTTCGTCAAAACATTTTAGCTATGTCCAATTTGTATACGCCTTTAAAGTCTATTGTTATCAGAGAGCGCTCCCAACCTTGGATTACTGACACAATTAAATTAATGATGAAACTACGCGATGAAGCTTCAGCGGTTTATCATAAAGCTAAATTAGATAGTAAAAAAGAATATTATAAATGTTTAAAATCAATAGTAACCGTAGCACTTTACCACGAAAAATCTGCATATTTTAAATACAATATTAACTGCCATATCCACAATCCGAAACAATTATGGAAAAATCTTAGAAATACATTATTACCTAAAAGTGAAATTGAACTGCCTTCTTTCTTTAATAATCCCAACCTAATAAATAATGTTTTTCTGGATATATCAGGCCCTTCAGGCGTAACTATTTCTCAGCTGACATACTTCGAGTTTCATAAGTTTAGCGATGCAGTATTTCACATAGAGCCTATTAGTTTAGACAAAATAATAAATATAATTAAAAGTTTACAATCCAATGCAGAAGGGTGTGATAATATAATTTTAGACATGCTAATTATGACTTTTCCATATACAATAAATACTGTAAAAGACATAATTAATTTATCAATCTGTACATCCACATTCAAGCATACTTGGAAGGTAGCCGTTGTGCGTCCTTTGCCTAAGCACTCGAATCCAGTTGACATCAAAGACCTCAGACCAATAAGTATATTGCCGTGTTTGTCAAAGGTATTGGAAAAGGCAGTCTGTACTCAATTAACTGAGTACATAGAAAAAAATAATATATTACCCGAAGTGCAGTCTGGCTTTAGAAAAGGCCGCAGCACGGCAACTGCTTTATTGGATGTCACGGATAACATACTCTCTTCTCAGAGTGGGGGTATGTGTACCTTGCTTGTTTTACTCGATTTTTCTAGAGCTTTCGATTGTATAAATCTTGATCTTCTAATTTCCAAATTACGTTATTATGGTTTCGACTTTAAGGCTATAAAATGGTTTGAAAGTTATCTAACTGATCGTTTTCAGTACGTTAAACTTAGTCGTAATGACGGTACTCGATTGGAGTCTGACAAGATGGCTGTGAAGAGAGGCGTTCCTCAAGGATCGATACTGGGACCGATTTTGTTTATTTTGTATTTGGCTGATATAAGTAAACATATAAAACATTGTAAATTTCATATATATGCTGATGATATACAAATGTACATTTCTTTTAAGCCTTCGGAAATTGATGATGCAATACGTGCTTTAAATATCGATCTCTCTAGTGTATCTGCATGGGCAAGTCAAAATGATCTTGTACTTAATCCCACCAAAACAAAATACTTGCTATTTGGTAGTAAGTATCAATTAAACAGCTTGAGTCCAACGGTGAGTGTTATGCTTAAAGATGTGAAAATAGAACAAGTTCATGAAGCGCGTAATCTGGGTTTACAGATGGACTCTGCACTACGCTTTGAAAAACATGTCGCAAATGTAGTTAAAAATTGTTTTTATAAATTAAAAGTGTTGCACAGAATGAGGCCATTTATAAAGGAAGATTTGCGTATTCAGTTAGTCGAGTCACTTGTTCTTTCAAAATTGAACTATGTGGACGTAGTGTTTGGCCCTCGTTTGCTAACAAGAACCGAGAAACTTGTTCAGAGAGTTCAGAATGCTTGCGCACGGTTCTGTTTTGATATCCCTTTTAGAGCTCATGTGAATATACCTGAATAAAAATTGTATACTGAAAATGAAGCATCGTCGCAAGCTACACTTGGCCACTCTTCTTTTTGGTGTTATAAAACATAAAACTCCTATCTATTTATTTGAAAAATTATCCTGGGTATCCAATCACCGGTCACTTGGACCGCGGCAATGCGCAATTCAACTTTCTACACCACAGCATGGGTCTGCTTCTTTTCGTGGTAGTTTTCGCTATGCTGCGTCCAAATGCTGGAACAATATTCCACCACCGATCAGGAACCTGCACAACATAAATGGATTTAAAACAAAACTAAAACAATTCTTATTTAGTCATCAAAAAACCCAGGAAAAACAGAGACATGATACAAGTGCTATATAAGACTTACCTCAAGGTTATTAACTTATATTTTAGTAAGGTTTATTTTTATTTTGTAGTTTATGTACTTGCCTAAAAATTGCACTAGCATTAATGTAGTTTAAGTTAAAATTTAAATGCCGTTTTCAAGAAGGTAATTTTAGTAATTAAAAAAAAATAGATTTATATGTAAGAAATTTAAAAAAGTATATATAAAAAATTATACTTTTTCTATTGTTATATTTTCGTAATATATATTCATAATTCACTGGATAACTATAGCATTAGTTGACATTGCTATATTTCTTTTCGGAGTCTTTTTTTTTTTTTTCCCACTCCAATAGTATTTCTAGTAATAATTTAATGGTTATGTTGTAAAATTTAAGCTGTTGTATCATTAATCCTCCGTGACGTCACAAAGTGGCTCCAACGGAATACCAGCGCTAGCTTTAAATAAAACTAGCACATGCTGAGTTGGGGAACAATTTATGATGTAAAGCAATTATTTCTATGTCTGTCAAATGTGCCTTTTATGTAAATATCCTGTTGTAAATTGCTTACGTCGTAAATAAATAAATTTCATTTCATTTCATTCATTTCATTTTCAAGATGCTGCCTACTGCAAAACCCAAGTTGTTCCTATCCCAGGAGTCGTTGGGGTTCAAATACAGCAGGCTAGTGCCAAGCCTGTTATTTTCTCCAAAGCCGTCACCCTCAAAGGAACTATTTTGAGATCCAGTAGGAAAGTCTTCAGGTTTCCAACATCTTGTAATCTAATATATCATAGTTCACATGTAAGACAAACGAAGTTATGGAACGTATCGTATTAAGCATAATGTAGTGTAAAACGTCTTATGTTAAATTATCTCCTCTACTACTTCAAAAGACCGGCATCAGTCATTAAAAGAAAATCTACTTAAATATTAGCTATTCCCATGATAAGATCTTTACATATTGGGTGTCCACAGGGTTGTGTTGGAACATCTACTCCAAAACCGAGGCATGGTAAGCCTTACCGGAGTCATTTTGGGGCACCGCGGCATAGTACTTGTGGTGTTCAATGTTTATGCCCTAAGCAAGCTGTTGCTAACTGATCGACTTCTACCAGAAAATCTTTCTGACTAATGGAAATCGAGAGTAAGGCATGGTTACATTTATAAGAAATAAACAAATGAAGTAGAAAAAGAAGCTACCTACTGTAAAACCCAAGCTATTCCCATCACAAGCAAACTGATGTTCACTGGTGTTCAAATACAGCTCCAACCCAAGACCGTTACTTTCTCCTGAAGCCATCACTCTCAAAGGAACCATCTTGGGGTCTGGTGGGAAGGTCTTCGGATATCCGATATCTAGGCCCCATTCGAGCTCAGCTGGTGCAGCCTGTTCATTGAAGGACTTGTGCCAGGGGTACGTGTCATTGGTCCTGTGACAATACAAACTGATTACTAATTTTATCATGCTGTAGGTCTCTTTCTATCTTAAAAAAAAATCAAATTTTTAAGAAATCTGTCGCCCAGCACTTGAAAGTGCTTTTGAGACCAAGTTGTCATTCTAGCTTGAGCGAGTATTAGATATGTTATCATCAGCACTTAGGTGAGATAATGTACTTGGTTAGGCTTTCAGAATTAAAAATAACAAAGGGCGTCATCATCACGCCTGTATATCCCCGAAGGAATAGGCAGAAGTTCAAGTAAACTTCGCCAGATACACTTTTATTGTATTAAAAGTCACTTAGCATAAAAAAGGTCATCAAGTGAAAGACTTTGAAAAGTACCTGAAGAAAACTTTTCGAGAGGAGGACTGTTACAGTAAAGTTATAATCAATTTAATTATCCTGATGAGTTTGACGTCGGTCAAGTAGATTTGTAAATGTTTTCAGCCACTTCATTAGATAGTCTCTCGTGCCTCGGTAAGTCACAAAGGTTTAGATGTAAAGTAATTAGTTATAATTACTTTTCTACCTGAAGAAATCCCTACTAATTCAATTAGCTTATCGATTATTTTGTCTCAATGAAAGTCGAGCTGCTCTCATTTTAACCCTTTTCATATATTTATTGCCGTTAGCCTATTCTTTGACCACAATCTCATCTGACGGTAAGTGGTCCAAGGTGGAAAACAGGCTTGAATGGGAACTTACTCTCTAGGACTGCCGGAAGACACCGCTAGTGCTATGCGACATATTTTCTACTTGATTGGTTTGCTAGCCTATTGATAATCTTTTAACATCAACTTGGCAAGCTTCGCTACGAGCGCTTCCGGACGTGAAGAACCTGATAACTGCAACCCAACCACATCATCGACCAAATCGATCGACCACAAAATCACTTGCCAACAGGTGAGATAGTGATTACCAAATTTTTTTCTTCTGATAGGCTAGCTTTTGTCTATTACGACACGTTGCAACGTGTAAAATGTGTACCATGGTCTTCGAGAAAGTAACCCGAAGAGACGCCATTCTATTAGCTTTGTAAGAAACAAATTTCTGTCAATTTTTCTCATATCGAAACACGTTCTAATTGGCTAAGCCACGACCACGTGATTTATAGTGATGGGCCGGAATGAATGTGCAATTTTAATCGATATCGATATAGTGCATACTTAGAACATCAACGTGGTAATATATCTATAAACATCTTAAGCGTTGAGTGTGAATTCTATTTATGCTTGGCTGTAAGAAGTAGGTAAACAATGTAACTGTGTAACAAAACCAAATGTTAGCAAATTACAAATTCAAATACACTTACAAACTGCTGTATTGGCAGGATTGTCCACTTCCGAACACATTCTCCACCATTTAGGGAGAGTTTGCCATAATTCCCACGCTTGGCAGGCGTCTTGGGGATCGCAGTTTAAGATATCAGTTCCTCAGAAAGCACTGCTTCCCACCTTTCGGTATTTTACCTTTAGTTACCTCTTACAACACCAATGACACCGATAGCAATGGTGGAGTAAAATTCTAGCACGGTACCCCACGGGATACTTATCAATTAACACTTATAAATTAACATGAGTCACTCACCGTGTCTATTCTACTAAGTCTATTTTTAATGAAGTCAGCGCATTTTAGCTAATCCACATAATGTAAGTTAATATTTTAGTTTTCACAGCTATCAATAAGAGAAAATAAAATACAGAAGAAATATGAAGCAGTGATGGCTCAGTGCCATTGGCTATGGACTGCCGTGCCGCAGTCCATGGTTCGAATCCCGCCGCGGGCTTGAGCTTCAAAGCATGGTGGAAGGGCATTTTGCGAATGCCCGCCAGGCTAGCGACCACCCTCAAGTAGAAAATCTGTCGCCAAGCACCTAACGGTGTGTTCCGACAGCTGTCCTTGAGAGCCAGTAATTCTAGGTTAACCTGAACAACCTCTTCGACCACATCATCACTTACCATCAGGTGAGATAGTGGTCAAAGGCTATGTAATTAGCAACTATGTCTCAAGGTGACGGGCGCAGTGCAATTCGTGACTTGTAACGAAACGCATCTGTTATAGGCAGAGATTAGTCCGCTTAACATCAGGCTGACCTTGTGCTTGATCCGTCACAATTACATAAAAAAAGACTAAAACAACGGAAAAAATTGTAAGTTAGAATACTCATTCTAACTTATAATTTTACCAAACTCATTCTAGCTTACCAAATATTGTTTTATAAGCTTTAAGTTATATATATAGGTTATAAATAAAGTAATTACTATGATTCGCATCTCTTAAAATAAGTAAAATATTAAATGACTCCCTAAATAACCTAATCAAATATCAAACTACGACATTATTGAAAAAAAATTGATCGCTGAGTATTAAGAAATTCGGTATTTGAAAATATTAAAAATGGTTTATTATATAAGGCTTCCTTCGAAGTGTAACAGGTTTAGGTTTAAATAAGTGTTTGAGTGTGTTTAGATATACATAAAACTAATTCAAACAAATAAAATAAAGATCTTTTATACAATACATATAATAAATTGAATAATAATAATAATAATGGCCATATAATAAGTGTATAGGTGTAGTAGATATTTTACTAACTATGTAAGACAAAGCTATATAGATAGAAATTAATAAGTTGTGCGATATCTGTTTAAATTACACTGTATCTTTTAGAAGCAGTGATGGTCCAGATGACTATGAATTTCCGTGTAGAAATTCCATGGTTGGAATCAAAAATTTACCATAAGAAGGGTATCATAATATCGACAATTATCTATATTATTATAAAATCGATATACACCACCATAAGCACTGTAATCACAACACTAGGAGGAAGGATATTTTAAATTTGGAGTGTGTCCGATACAACACACTAGTTGCCAGATAAACCGAACCATGAATTCCACTCTCGAGGTTAGTTTCTCGATGACCATGGTAAATTACGAAATTTCCAAATATAAAAACATGAACGGAAACTTGCAGTGAAGTGTTTGGTGACAGATTTTCTACTAATCAAGTGAGCTTTTGGCAAAATGCACTCGCTCTACTCTGTGATGCTCAAGCTCTCAGCAGATTGGAAATAAAGAAACCTACTCCCGGCAGGAAACATTCGCTACTGATTTACTATGATGGTATTTTGGTGATGAAAGTACTACAATATGTCACATACATTCCATTCAGCGGTAGGCTATTGAATGCATAGCACAATCCATAGTTCGTAAAGATTGGCTGGAACAGCTGGCAGCAGTTCTCGGTCTCCCATTTCAGGTCGTGCATGACAGGCCAGTTGCAGGTTTTGATTACATCCTCGCATGTTGGAGATGCCTGATAGATAAGAAAAAGGAATGGGTGAAAGAAGCACAAGAGGGAAACCAGAAAGAAATAGATCCAAAGCACAGGACTAAGGTTGGGTTTAATCAATGGCATAAATTATCTAATTAGGAGTATCATCATCTAAGCCTTAGTTGCATGATTTGTTAGATGTAAATCTACTACTTATTATTGCCTATTAACTTCAAAGTTATTGTCTTGGGAACTTGAACATCAGCAACTAAAAATACTGCAGATGGCATAATCTGGCACACAGGGTTATTGGTAAAATGCTAACAACATCTTAGGGTTGACTTCTGCTAGTCCTATGAAACATTAAGAGATGATTTTACTTTGTTAAAAAAAATTAGTTTTTAAAATTATAATGCCTACTCCGAGCCAAGAGCGCCCGCAGCGGTAACACTGTGCGCCGTGGTCCCTTTGAATAGAGTTTTGAATATTTACATCGAGAAAAGTAGTAAAAATATGAAATAATACATTACAGGTACAAGAGACTTTTGACATCAGGTGGTCCTCGTGCTTATTTAGTCAAAAACATATAAAAACACAAAGAAAGTTTCAAAAATATTAAAAACAAAACAAAAAAAAATAATCTCAAAATGTTTCTTAGGACAAGCAGAAGTCAACCCTAAGAGGTTGTTAGCATATTGCCAATAACCCTATATATAATACTCATTTTATTTTATTTATTTATTTATTAATTAATTATAACGGACATACCATTTACAATAATTAATCATAATCAAACTCACATGGTCACAAAATATACATTAATAGTCATTCAGTCAACAAACTATAAATTACAATATTAAATAAACATAATACATTTGTCAATAATCATTTGGTATTAAAATTATATAATTTACACACGGTTAATTTGCATAGTAGACTCTATATACTCAGAACGTTCACAATAACTTAAAAATACAGACAACAATTCCATCAATCCATCTACAAACAAGTCACAATTAGGATTTTGATCCAGGATAGCGTTGAACGTGGCTAGGATACGTGGCAGTGGAGAATTAGCACGCGCCACTATGAGGTGACGAGGCTCTGCGAACAGCACGTGATGTCGGCCTCTTGTATATTTATCGGGAACGTGAAACCTACACAATTCCTGTACCAACTCTGGACAGTCAACAGTACCCCGAAGAATCTTAAGGGCAATGACAATCTGATCGTTAAGGCAGCGTACCTGTAACGTGTGATACCCTAAACAACCCATAATAAAATTTGTAGGGTACATATAAGTATAGTATCCATACTGGCGCTTGTAAAGAAACCTCAGGTATGCTTTCTGGACCTTCTCCAGAGCTTTGTGGAATGTAAGCTCATATGGGTTCCAGATGCAGGCACTGGACTCCAGCTTCGACCTGACAAGCGTACGGAACAACAGTTTGACGACATTGTTGTTTTTAAAATCACGTGAATTTCTAAGGACGAAACCTAGTCTCCTGAACGACTCCTTCACAAGCGCACAAACATGATTATGAAACGTGAGCTTCCTATCAAATGTGACCCCCAAATTTTACCGTGTTAACCCTGACTATTTCCTCACCGTTAATTTTGTATGGGAAAATGAGAGGGCCCCTCATTCGACCGAAAGTCAGCACGTTGCACTTAGAAGGATTAAACTCCATCTTGTTTGTGGCGCTCCACCTAAATATTGCATTCACATCTCTCTGTAAGAGCTGACAATCGGATGAAGACCTAATCTCAGAGTATAATTTTAGATCGTCTGCATAAAGTAGGAACTTTCCATGGCCAGCGACGCCCGGCAAGTCATCAGCAAGAAAAGTAAAGGCCCCAAGATAGAGCCCTGACTGACTCCGGAACGCGTGTGATAAGAAGGAAGCAAGCTCGGCCCAACTTAGTTTCTACTTTACAGCAATAAACTGTAGAAATTGTATCGTTTACCGTAATTTTTATCAACTTACTCTGAGGATGAAGTCTAGCAACAAACTGGTTTGTTCCAAGTTAAGGCGTTGTTCCATACGTTTGTCATAAGTCATGCGGGGGCAAACCAACGATGCGAAGAACTGCTCCATGCTAAAAACAGAAGCCTCATTAAAAACTGCAAATTTTACCTATTTTATATAAAAACAGGTTATTTCCTATTCGTAGTTTTTTCCATTGGTTCCGTTAGTCATATGATAATTGAAACAAAGAGTACAATCTATACTTATAATAAAACTATTACAGATCCAATTCCGAACATGGCAGATATATTGAAAAAATAAAAATTCAGAGCTCTCTGAAGCTGACACTGATGCCAAAACTGTATTTTTTTTCGTCTATCTGACTGCCTGTTTGTGTGCATCCCGGCCGCGCATCTACTAAATTAATTTCAATGAAACTTAACACGATTTCATACTACGAAGAAGGACATTGTATACTTTTTATCCCGAAATTCAACACGGTTGGGTAGGGCTGGGAAGGGGATGAAAGTCATCCCCCGAAGGGTTCCCGCCTTGTCGTGGCGGTGGGGCTTAGTAGCCGTGGCTTCGTCACCCACGGTGAAGCGAAGAGGAACCAGGGGCCGTGCTGGCTTGGGCAGTCAGCCGGCCCCAGAGGGGCCGCTCCACTGGGCTTTGCCTCTAAGTCCAGACTGGAGCAACAACGGGTAGGCTGCGGTGCTGTATGGGCAGCACCGCATCTGAGGCGGGCTGTGGTGTTGTATGGGCGACACCACAGCTGACGGTCCTCTGACGCCCATTTGCGGGCTTGGTCCCCGGGTGGTAGCGACGTGCCATGTGTTCTGGTGCGTCGTGAGGGGTAGCACCCCAGGAGGGGTCCGGCAACGGACAACCGTGGCGGGTTCGTGGTTGAGTGCTAAAGCGACCCTGCGATCCCGCCGAGAAGCGGTAGAGATGGAACACCGTGTGTTATTTAGTCGGTAGGGGCACTTGCTGCTGTGGGAGTAGTTGGTGTCGAGTCCGACATATCCCGGCCACCTTCCCCGGGGTGGACGGGAATGCGTAAATGCATTTTTCACACGTTAAAAAAAGAAAAAAAAAAAAAAGGGGATGAAAGTCAAAATGTACACTTGTTTTCGAGTACTTACTGCGAAATGTACGTATAACCTACATTAATAATATTAAGTAGTCAACGTTTTATTTTTCTTTTTTATTGGTAACAACTGTATTTAAGTATAGAAGTAAGATTCATTGTAAGTTTTATATGATGATGAATAAAGTTATATTATTAACTTAGTTTCAATTTATTAACGCGTAGTCCGATTTCAATTATTCTTTTTTTGTTAAAATAGTGACGGATGACCCCATGCACAGCCCGGCACCCCACGGGCAGTCCGGCGCCCCACGGGCAGTCCGGCACCCCACGGGCAGTCCGGCACCCCACGGGCAGTCTGGCATCCCACGGGCAGCCCGGCACCCTTATTTAGTATTGCAAGCTTGCTAAGATAAAACTTTAAAATCTTGAACATTCGCCACAATCAGTTTTTTTTACTATCTATCTTTTGCCGGATACATTTCGGAGACTGCTCAATGGAAGTGCACAATCTAATATATCTTCGTTCTACCGCAAAACAAGGAAAGCATCGGCGAAAAGACGCCGTTTCAAAATCAAAATAACAAAGAAACGCACAAAGTACAACGAAACTTTGCTTCAACCATCGAGATATTATTACTAACGTAATACGTCAATGGCTTCAACATTTATTGTGTGAACCGCGAAGGAACTCTCTGAGTTACTTAATTCCTGTCTTCTTGAAAATACAACCTGGAGTTTTCAAACCCAAAGTAACAAGCTTCTTTCTGAGCTATGCTTTACTAAGCGTGTTTCACCGCAGACCACAACGTTGCTTAATATGAGATAAACAGTGTTCAAATGTAAATAATTACATAGTCTGCAGGTACGGCTAGTTTATAATAATGATAAATATTTCAAAAATATTTTACGAAATCATTCATTCAATATATTATACCACACTTGAAAAATATATAAAGTATATCTAGTGACAATTCCGCCTAATCTGCTTGTTAAGCCGACGTGACGTCATTGCATTCTCGATCGGCCGCACGAAGAGTCAAGACCTCTTGAGGATGCTTCGTGTGGAAGCGAAACGCATCAAAAACTTTTCCGGGTTGGCTGAGTGGCGTAATAAAGACAAATATTCGACGTCACAAATCACGTCGGCTTAGCAGGAAAATTAGGCGGAGTTATTAAATTTTTTTTTTTTTTTTTTTTATATTAACTCGATTAATTACTGCAATATAAAATTGTAATATTGTGTATGTATTCACAGTCGATGTTAAGGGGTTAATACTAAATTACAATTTAATGTAGAATTGTAATTTAGTAGATTATTATGTTGTTCGTCTGTAGATTGTTATGTTGTCCTAGTTGATTGATGTAAATAATATTATTAATGTTTTCTTAAAATATTTGTCATTATTATATATGGATTTCTGCAAAGAAACGCCTGAATCTATTCAATATTACCTACAATTTATTACGAAAATCTCAGAATGAGAATATTTATTCACCATTATAACAATGTTTGTTACACTAGTTATCTAAGTCATTTACATAAAATTTTCAAAACCATAATTACCAAAAACTACATCCCTCTTTTTATCTTGTTACAAAACTGAGTTGGATTCTCATGCCGGGTAGATTAATTTGTAATTTTGAGCAATCTACACCACACCTGAACAAAGTCATAATCAAAATAATGTATTCAATAAGTGTATCCAAAAAACCCCAAGTCTAATTACAGGATAACCGTTTGACACACGAGTACTTTAGGTCAAAATAATAATATGGCAGAAAAAAGAACTACAACATTCCTTCAAATTGTGACAGTTTGTATTTGATTTCCTTGATCAGCAGCGCCCTCGCAAACTGCACAGTTAAGTTGGTGGTACTATAGATTATAAGATATCATAGCGAAGGTAGTCTCTTTTGTTCGACGCCTCTCTGTCTTGCAATAAACGCGCTTGAGGAATTACCGTGTTATTATTTTTGTGATCGCCACCTATTCCCTCAGGACATATTAGTTATCTATTTTGTTGTATGTAAAAAAAGGTTTTTCTTTGAAACCTATCTCCCCACACGTTAGATACATATTAAGATACGAAAAGGGGCTTTTAAGCAGATTTATAAAATTTACAACATTTTTTTTTATGTTATTGTGACGGAACAAGCCCGAGGCCCAGCTGATGTTAAGCGGACTAACCTCTGCCTATAACAGATGCATTTCGTCACAAGTTACGAATTGCACTGCGCCCGTCACCCTGAGACATATAGTTGTTAAGTCTCAATTGCCTGTAATTTCACTGGCTCTCAAGGACTGCTGCCCGAGCATACCGTTAGGTACTTGGTGACAGATTTTCTACTTGAGGGTGGTAGCTAGCCAGGCGGGCATTCGCAAAATGCCCTTCCACCATGCGGTGAAGCTCAAGCCCGCGGCGGTATTCGAACCATGGACTTGCTGCGCGGCAGTCCATAGCCAATGTCACTGAGCCATCACTGCTTCATAAATATATATACAACATTATGTTGTGTGTGCGAAATAAAGCAGGCGAGCTGTAACTACGTCCATCTTGCGAACGTCATACCTAATTTAATTACTAAGGCAGCGGAACTAAAAGTTTAAAATGCATAAAACGGAACAACATCTGAAAATTTCCAATATTTAAGTTCCGAGCTCACGTGTACTCTATGCTTCTCCATAATTTTATTGACCGATAGCCTCGCCGATGTAATATGTCTCTACACAGGTAGGGGGCGCCCTGATGAACACTTAATTGGCTTTTCCTGGCAGCCTTTGACTAAGCAAACAAAGTTATTTCAGGGAATATACCCAGTTTTTTTAAATACACCGTTCACAAGCTATCTAGTTGCGATTTAATGGACAATCCTGCTCTACCGGATTACATTACAAAATTACAATATTTCTATAGAAAAATTATAAATTTACGACAGAAATGACTTATTTTTTCACTTTATTTTTTCTCTCGTAAATTTGTATTTTTGTGAGCACAATTTAATTTACTAGCGATGGGGAAAAGCATCCAAACAAGACAAACACTTGCTACAATTTTGTAACACGAAATATATAACAATAAAATAAACGTGCAACTTTTGACTTTACATTTTTCGAGCGAGCACGAAGTGCTAGCGAAGCGTCTTTTCTTCAACTTACTAAAATGTTTCGTATGTCCCGGTTGTTCTCCTCTACAGTTCGTATTTCTTGAAGCAATGATAGCCTGCGGTCCATATGGTTAGTTCCCCGCCGCCGGCTTGAGTTTAAATGCGTGGTGGAAGAGCATTTTGCGAATGCCTGCCTGGCTAGCTACCACCTTCAAGTAGAAAATCTGTCGCCAGGCACTTAAGAGTGTGTTTCGGAAGCAATCCTACCAACCATAGCCAGTAAAATTACATGATGAGACTTAACGACTGTATGTCTCAGGGTAACGAGCGCAGTTGTCCAGCGGATCAGGGAAGCCGCTCATGTTGCCCTGATCCAAAGATGGGCCGAGGATCTCCAGTCTCTAGCAGCCGGCCTGGTGACGGTGGAGGCAGTTCGTCCCCACCTAGATCGCTGGATAAAAAGGCGGCATGGCTCCCTCTCGTTCCGAATGGTGCAGGTGCTGACTGGGCACGGATGCTTCGGCGAGTATCTGCACCGGATTGCGAGACGGGAGCCCACCTCTACCTGTCACGAGTGTGGCGCGCCCGTGGACACGGCACGTCACACTGTGGTAGACTGTGCCACATGGGGATCCCGAAGGGATCCAAAAATCTTATAGCTGAGGTTGGAAGTGACCTTTTGCCGTCAAGCCTGGTTGATGCCATGCTTAGCAGTGAGCGGTGCTGGTTAACAATGGCCTCCTTTTGTGAAAAGATCATATCACAAAAGGAGGCCGCGGAGCGGGTCAGGGAGGAAAGTGAACTCGCTGACCCGATCCGAAGGAGGAGACCAGGGCGGAGAAGGCGCCGATATGCAGACCTACTTCCGCCCCCTTAGAAGAAATGCCCTCCTGGTGGGTCGGGGGACCCATCACCAATGAAGGGCAATCATGAAGAATGCCCCCACGGTAGGGGTGCCTAAGGCAGGAGGCTCCAGTGAGCCTAGCGTCGGGGTGATTGAGGTAGAATGCGCAAGCGAACCCGCTTCACCCCACATAAGACGTAGAGGCCCACCGCTGGGTTTTTAGTGAGTATACCGGGCACTCTGCCCGGGGAGTCCCACATAACCACGTGGTTTCCCCCGGAACTGCGTGGTACGCGTAAGGCGTTTTCCCAGCGAAGTGCAGTTCGGGCGCAGTGTACTTGTGACGAAATGCATCTGTTATAGGCAGAGGATACCGCTTAACATTAAGTGGCCCTCGTGCTTGTTCTGTCTCAATAACATTAAAAAAAACTAATGATTTTTACTGATCCATAGGATAGTATAGAAGACGTAAACCAATAAAAAAATTATTGGCTATACCTATAGGGAAGATACGCTATGAAACGGACGTTTTACTTTGGAGTATTATTGCATAATGCAGTTGAAACTTAGAAACTCACGAACTGTCCTTAGGGAATTCAGAGGTAATATACTATTAGTAATTAGCCATATTTTAAGACAATTATATTTATTTCAAGAAATATAACGATATTTTTGTCAACCCACTAACGTCCGTTTCATGACACATGAAGCATTGAATAGGACAGTGGGTGTCTTGAAACGGACTAGGAACCAACGCACTACTTTATGCCACATAAGTATGCAAGGTTTCACAAATTCTTTGGTTTCATACAAAAACTCCTATTTTGATAAGTCAAACACTTTGGTACAAAACAAACTGACATCAAAAACTAAACATAAAAAAAAGAACAAAATAATCAGACATTGAACTTCCTTATCTTGTAATGAACACGAGAGCTTGGCTTCAATTTGGTTACATTATAAGAAAGTATAACAAATAATCCTTAATAATATTAGAAGGAATAATAATCACAAACTATTTCCTTATATCCTATAATTGTACCTACACATAAAAAATAACCAGCCTTCAGGTTGCCTCTTTGAGTATTTATTATTATTACAAAATGTATATATAATAATTATTAATAATTATTCATGCACTTCAAGCCACATGTTAAATAGCACAAACACTGACGTATTGAACAGACGTCCGTTTCAATGCGACGGCACCTGTCCGATTCATTGCAAATCTAACTTTAAAACATTTTTTAACCAAATTTCATACAATATTTATTGATAAGATTATGACTCACCGCTCCGTGTATTTTTAAGAATATGTCACAACAAATACGACCACCAAAACTGTAGCACAAGTTACAATAGAATTTTATACCAGTTTGCAAATATACAATAGTTTTTACAAAACCTACTAGGCTCATTATCAACCTATATATATGGGTCTTATAGCTTTTGTTCGCTACTATTTTCTCTTTAAAGCATTAAGTATTTAATATAGTGAGCAATAATCTAATTGATGCGAATAAATGAAAATAGTTAAACAAAGAAATATTATACATATTTTTTGGATTTGGTGACCCATTCTCCCATCTGCATGCGCAGTGAACTTGTATTAAATTGTAAGCTATGCAATGACAGATTCGCGAGGTTTACAGCTCTGAGAGCCACTGGTAATGTTATGTTGCCTAGAATAAAATGCCGTAAACCGGAAATGGTTTAAGAATGTGAGGATTTTCTATGTCACCCTGTTGGACGACATAAAAGACAACTAAGGGAAATAATGTGCTGGATGAGCTTAATGCCGGCACGCCGGAGTTCTTGCACATTGGGCATCAGAACTCCTTACCAACTTAACTCCCAATTTGTCCGAGATGTATCCGCGATATACTAACGAGAATATTCGCAAGGAGGGTTGCAGTTTGGTTTTTGTGTTTTCTTTGTTTGTTTCATTTTTGTATGTTGTTTTTGTGTTTCATAAATTGCGGCTCGTGGTAGCGGTCCGGTCTACGTTGGTTTCGGCTAAATAGGGTCAATAGTGTATAAGTTATTCACATTTTATTGGTATTTTTATTCAAAATTTTGTTTTTTCCGGTATTTAATTTTCATTTGCTAAATTTTTCTATAGTTCCTCGCATCACTACACGCGGGCCGTGATCCCTGATCGTTTCCCGTTGGTATGAGCGCGATCGGAGCTATAGTTTTTTTTCAATATTCATAAATCTATGTAAGTTACATAAACTTGTTCTGTACAAGTAGAAAATCTGTCGCCAAGCACCTAACAGTGTGTTCCGGCAGCAGTCCTTGAGAGCCAGTGAAATTACAGGCACATGAGACTTAAGAACTATGTCTCAAGGTGACGGGCGCAGTGCAATTCGTGACTTGTGACGAATGCATCTGTTATAGGCAGAGGTTAGTCCACTTAACATCAGGTGGGCCTCGTGCTTGTTCCGTCACAATAACATAAAAAAAAACCTTTTGATAGGTTTTTGTGTTATTAAAGAAAATTTATCGCACCGACCTCATATGAAATTAGAGAAGGGTATAGGAAGATGATAAATGTCTATACGTTATATAGGTACTTTCTCATAGAATAACATTGTACTTACTTATTAAGCTGTGAAACATTATGATAAGACAGCTTGACGTGCAGATGTGGGCACAGTACTACCATGGGAAACGGGACTGCCCATACCGGCGTAGGCATAGAGTCGATCACGTTCACGAACGGGGTGGAGGTCCACTTGGAAACCAGCTGGATGATGTTCACCGCGCATATGGCCACGCTGATCACCATGATGATCACCCATGATACCTTCTCACGGATGCTGAAAGTTGGCTCGAAGATGTACCTGGATGAAGTATTAGATTTATGAAATAAAGTAAAATTTACAAGTGTTGACAAATGCGTGTTATAAGTTGGCATCGTCAGTACCACTACGTCCTAGTTATGAATGAAATTTTATTGTTATCATTATCGCCGATGCCAATGGGTTAAGAGTTTCGTAGAAAACGGGACCTCATTATTTATATCCAAAACTATCACTCCGGTCTCTGACCATCTATCCGTCATGCCTTTTATGGGCGGTATTAAACAATACACGACCTTAAACCATCGCATTGGGCGACTCAAATTTTTGGTCTACTTACAACGGACGACAGAGCAACTGGTCCATGGAAATACGGATCTCGAAATAGGCGAGGAGAAACTCTCAGTAAATTTTGTTTGAACTAGCAAAAGCTGAGCTTTGTGAGGGCTCGCGTTTATTTTACAACCTGATTCTAGTGGTGTCACCTAGTATTAAGTAGATTAATTACGATGTATTTGAGTTTTGAGTTTAGTTCTGTTGCAGCGATGTTAACGCTCTGGTTTTCTAACAGATGGTGCTAGTAGTACAATAACATTCTATCCAATTAATACAAAATGATTAATGTTAATTGTTTTAATGGTTATAAAATAATAATTTTATTACAGATAACACATCTAGGTATGAAGTTAAATTACTATGTTAAAGCGTAAATCTATAGGCGTAATACTTTTTCAGTAAAGTGTGCCACAAAATGTTCAAGTTGTGGGATAGTGACAGTCAACAAGTGACTGACAATGATTTTTACATAATGGATATAAACATATTGGTTTCAAGAAAATGGTAAAATCGAAATGGCAGTCACGTGAGGCATACTGATATCGATTTCATTAAGACAAAAAAAGAATACCGCGGATTGAAGAGTGAGTGGCATCTTTTCTGTTATAGAAAAGATGCCACTCATTGAACTGACCACAGAAAGGTTCGCGACACAATCAGTTTAAATAAATACGTATACGCAAGAAAAAAAAATGTAGAATGCAATCTGACCCACAAAATGAACACGTGAGACGATGATAAACATGTTCATAAACTCTATAAAAGAAGCGGACACTGACATATAACTTATAACCTATAGCACTGAATTAAAAAAAACTGCGATAGTAAAATAACTTTAAAACGAGATTAGGCTGCAAAAACATGATACTTAAAAGATTGAACGAAACTACAAAAAAACTTGGACAGAAAATAAAAACATTCAACAATATATGAATAAAATTAAAGGACATATAAAAAGAAACACAAATAAAATTAGTACTTAAATAAATATTTTATGATGAAGTGAAATAAAATGTAAAATAAATACCCTTCCACCGCATGATTGAAGGGCATTTTGCGAATACCTGCCTAGCTAGCACCTTACAGTGTGCTCCGGCAGCAGTCCTTGAGAGCCAGTAAAATTACAGGCATATGAGACTTAACAACTGTATGTCTCAGTGAGACGGGCGCAGTGCAGTTCGTTACTTGTGATGAAATGCATCTGTTATAAGAGTTGTTACCGCTTATATCAGGTGGGCCTCGTGCTTGTTTCTTCTCAATAACATATAAAAGTCGACAAAAAAGACTGTAAAAATGGGAAATTAAATATATTACTTACTCGTAAGCTCGTAAGTTACTAGACATGCTGGAATAGAATAATACTAAATAATGATAATACTAAAAAATACATAAATAATACTAGTTACTAGACATAAATAAACTGTTAATTAAGTAGTAATGTCACTAGCGGTCAACCATCCAACTCATGACCGTGGCGGACGTTGCTTAACTTTGCTGATCGGTTAAGAACAGCTACGAGTACGCAAACTCCGCTACGAGCGCTTCAAAACGTTTAGTTATTTGTCAAAATTGGAACTTCGCTAATATAAAAAGCGACGTGACAATCAGGGCAGATTACTAAAGACATTATTAAGGAAATACAACTCTTTGTGTCGAAAAGATTATGCAAAGTATTAAACTGAAATATCAAGTTAAAGGCAGCTATATCCACGCTAAATCAGAAGTTTCTACCTTCTGATTTAGCGTGGATATAGCTGCATCACGCTATCGACACTATTCTTAAGGATAACATCATTAGAAGCAACCTTATGTATAATAGATGAAATATCTCTTCTCGGATCAATAAAATATAGCTTAACTACTTAACAACCTCGCATACTTTGAAATTTATTAAGCAATCGCGATAATCCCTAGGTTAATCTTCAAGGCTATATTTCAATGATTTACGTAAGAATTTAAAACCTTGAATAGGGTATTTATAATTCAAAATGCCGTGTTTCGGCAGGGTGTAACATTTTAATCTTTAATTTTGGCCCCTTGATATTTTCTTATACCATACCCGTTCAAACAGTACTGCGGGCAGAAGCGAGAAGTATTGCAAATAATTGTAGCCACGCACCGAATCGGACAGCTACGTAAGTGGTGTTACGGAATTATATGTGGATCAGGGGGCCAACTCCCATCTCTTAATTCAGTCTTCTTTTAACCTTACATTAGCAATTTTAATTTGCACTACCACATGTCACTATAGTAAACTTACATTAGAACTTCAACGTGGGAGCGGGGTGCATGCATTGAATCAATAATTTATGTTTGAAATAATGATGTTGGTTTTCCATAATAGTTTTTAAAAGGTGGGAGTTGGGCTTGAAGCGTTTAAGTGGAATCCTACTTATTATATAGATACTATTAAAAACCAGTCACTGTGAACTGGAGTTTTATGCCCAGGGTTTCGAATCACCACACAAAACGTTTATAGTATGTATTTTCTAATGAGATCGTTGATTTTACATTCAGTACTTAGTATGGATTCCCTAAAGTTTCTCATTTTAGAGTTTGTAATTGGTGCCAAATATTCGTACCAAGTTAGATAAAAATTTTTTTTTTTATTCTTTTGTCACGGAACAAGCTCGAGGCCCACCTGATGTTAAGCGGACTAACCTCTGCCTATAACAGATGCATTTCATTCACGAGAGAGAGAGACTTAGTTGTTAAGTCTCATGTGCCTGTAATTTCACTGGCTCTCAAGGACTACTGCCGGAACACACCGTTAGGTGCTTGGCGACAGATTTTCTACTTGAGGGTGGTAGCTAGCCAGGCGGGCAATCGCCCTTCCACCATGCGGTGAAGCTCAAGCCGGCGGTGGGGATCGAACCAGGGTACTGCGGTGCGGCAGTCAATACCTATAACCGGTCGGCCATCATAGCTTCAAAAACTCGTACGTATTATTATAAACATATATTATGCTAACAAGTTATTAAGTTATTATTTGTTAGAATATCTGTCATAGTAACATAATAAAATATTAAAATCGAATAACTGTAACGGTTCACACGATAAATCCCTTTTAAGGGTGAACTGGCCGGTCGCTTCTCCATACAAACGTGGTAGGGTGATCACTCCCTTATTTGAGGATTTAGGTCCAAAACAAAGCATGATATCGATTGATCTCTTTATTATCTAGGCTTGTATCGTAACATTTTTTTAATAAGATAATTCACTTGAGAATTATTAGCCTCGAAATATTTTCATATAAAGTTTTAAAGGGTCATAACTTTCAACTTAATTATCATTTAAAAATTTCGTTACGATACAAGCATAGATAATGACGAGAGCAATCGATATTATGCTTAAATCTGGACCTAAAATCTCAAATAAGGGAGTGATCACCCTACTACGTTTGTATGGAGAAGCGACCGGCCAGTTCAACCTTAACGGTCGGACTTCGGACGGCATTCACCGTAGAACGTTCAGCAGATGACATCTTTCGGGAGATAACGATGATGTTAAAATAAATATAAACAAGTGGGGGAACTGGATAAACAAAATTGACCTGATGAAGCCTTGTTCGAGAACTAGTCTTGGTAGTATCGCAATAGCAACGGCGATATTTGAGGTAGTAAATTACACTTTTAATTCTGAAAATTTATTCACATTAGTTATATATTTATCATGTTGACAGTTTTTAGGGTTCCGTACCCAACGGGTAAAAACGGAACCCTATTGCTGAGACATCGCTGTCCGTCCGTCCGTCTGTCACCAGGCTGTATCTCAAGAACGGTTTTTTTTTTATAATTTTTTTTATTATGCCTGATAGGTTAGCCTTTGACCACTATCTCACCTGATGGTAAGCGATGATGTGGTCGAAGATGTTGTTCAGGCTAACCTAGAAGTACTGGCTCTCAAGGATAGCTGCCGGAACACACCGTTAGGTGCTTGGCGACAAATTTTCTACTAGCTAGCCAGGCGGGCATTCGCAAAATGCCCTACCACCTTGCTATAACGACTGCCATACTAAGACGACAACCGGGACCGACGGCTTAACGTGCCTTCCGAAGCACGGAAGCGCTCAGTAGTAATGTCACTAGCGGTCACCCATCCAACTTATGACCGCGCGCGACGTTGCTTAACTTTGCTGATCGGTTGAGAACAGCTAAGTAAACTTCTCTACGAGCGCTTCAAAAATTATAGGTAGACAGTAGACATTTTCACAGATGATGTATTTCTATAGCCGCTATAACAACAAATACTAAAAATAAAATAAAATAAACATTTAAGGGGGGCTCCCATACAACAAACTTGATTTTTTTACGATTTCTTGCTCGAAACCAATAACGGTGACAGGTAGACGCTTTCACTATTCATAGAATATTTAGTTACGGAACCCTTCGTGCGCGAGTCCCATTTGCACTTGGCCGATTTTTATTTTATTTTATATCATCCCTATATCATTTCATGCTGCTTCCAGCGCCATTGACAAGCATGACGCTAAGTCAATTGTTATAAGACTTTATTGCCAAGCAGTCAGTAAATACAATAAGCAATAGGAAGTGAAGCTTTTGAAAGACCACTTCTCGGAGAATCTCATTCTCTATCAAGCGTCCCAGTAACTTGTATCGTTCCTTGGACGGCGGAAGTCCATGTTGCTCTTAACTCGTTCCAGAAATAGAAGAGTACTTAGTTCATATACTTACTTAACTCCGTGTAAGGATCCTCCGTAAAAGAACTGTTTCAATCCTTTCATCACCTCCGCTAACCATTTTTCAAACATAGACTGGTCTTTAGGCATGCGACGGCCATTTTCGGGCAAAAACGTGATTATTTTATCGTTTCTCGAAGCTTCCAGAACTTCCGGACTTAAATATTGAAAATCTTTGATATAGAAATTGCGTAGATATACATTCATTGCTATGTTTTCGTCTGGCGATGCTGACGGTATTTTTTGATCAAGTTGCCGAATTTTGTTCCTTTTAAATGTTTCAAGCATGTTTTTAAGTTGAATATCACTTGTTTTCCTAGTGCTGTGCGTACTGGAACTAATATTGAACTAGCAATTGACTTCGATGCACTTCTGTTAATTAAGTGAGGAAGTTTTTATGGTGGTCCATATAGAAGCTAATAGATAGTTTAAATGAAACTGTAGTCGGTTTGTTGATTTGAAATCTAATAATAAAGATTATTGACTTAAAAAAATATATATATATATCTAGTGACAATTCCGCCCAATTTTCCTGCTAAGCCGAGGCGACGTCACAAACGCCACGCAGCCAAACGAGAATGAATTTCTAGATCGTGCACTCGTAGAGTCCTGAGGATGCTTCGTGTAGAAGCGAAAAGCGTCGAAAATTCTTCCTGTTTGGCTGCATGGCATTTGTGACGTCGCGTCGGCTTAGCAGGCAAATTATTGACTTAGTTGAAATATTAAATTTAACCTTAAATATTCAAATATAAATAGATATATGTCTGCTGGCGTACCCCCACACATAAGACACAATTTCCTGTATAAGCAGAAGTAGTACGAACTTATAAATATTTTTTACCTTTTTACCTATCAGGTGTACATCTGATGGGTAAGACTTTGAATATTAATTACACCTGTTAAGGATAAAGGATGGCATATTACCCCTGGAATGAGAACTTGCACTCACAGATAGCAACGGGAACTGTTATATGCATGGCGACAGATTTATTCGGATCATTTGGTGAAGCTCAAGCCCACGACGAAATTCGAACCCCGGACTCCCTGGTAGTCCATAGCTTGCCATTACCACATGGATCTTCACTGTTTCATCTTCTTACATATTTAGACCAAATGTCCTACTGGGTAATTTATATCTCTATTTTTGTCAATTTCTATACATTTGTAAGACTATCTGAAACAACACGGCTCAATATGTCCTTGTAAAAGAATCTCTTAATATATTATAAATAAAATATATTATATAGCCTAGCTCAAGCTACAGAATCTAACCTGACTTGGCGCAATTTGAATGCCAGCTACCACCCACAAGTAGAACATCTGTCGCCAAGCAACAATGTTTTTCGGCAGCAATAACTTTTTAGAGTCGGCCCCATGCTAATTCAAAACACTCTGAGATCACATTTTTATGGTCCGACTTCAACAAGTTAATTTATACTATTCAGTATTAGAAGTCAGGTCTATTACTAGTAAAAAAAAAACAACTTTTTTAGTGGTAAAACGATCGATTTTTACTCACCCACAATACTGGTCTCCATCGACAAAACTTGCAACAATCAAGTGATACGTCAAATAATTTTCGGTTAGTTGAGACTTGAGTGTAACTAAAAAACTACTTGACCCATTTTGATGAAATTATAAATGAAATTATATAAATTATCAAAATAGACCTACTCTGTAAAAAGGTATGCGTGGCTTCATTAAAAAAAAATACGGTGTCGAATTATTTGGCCTCCATCTGTTATGGAAATCGGTTAAAATAAGACCCATCGCAAGCCGGAGGCAAAACCTAGTGCTCTGTAGATCGGTAATCATCAATTTGTGACAATATTTGCACCTGTAACTGGATGCACTTAACAGAATTGCTGATAGAGGGATAATCGATGAATAGACTTTGAAATTAATTCGTAGTTAATCGATTATAAGAAACTTGTAGAGGCTTCTTTATGTCTTTGTTTTAAAATTTGCTTTTATTAATGTAGACTTTTCACTTTAAACTGTTCTTCCGTATCTGATTTAGAAGTAGCTAAATTGTGCCCGTGGGGCTAGAATGTCAACAACCCCCATCCCTTACCATGTCGGTGTAGAGGTGACTAAGGGAAGAATACCAGAAGCTGGGCAGCAACGCCTTCTGAGGACTTTACACCTATAACTGCGATCTCCAAGACGCCTGCCAAGCCCGGGGGATTATGACAAAACTCCCTTATGATACAACTCGGCCCCCAGTCACCGGCAGCTCTATTATTCCTGGCCCCGGTAGCAGGACAGGTGATGGTGGAGCAGGGGGGGGAAAGAATATACGGCAATGCCTGGCTGTAGGCCCCCCACTAGGTGGATTAACGACATCGTGAAGTAGCAGGTAGCCAATGGTTACAAGTGGCTAATAGATAGATAGATAATTCTTTATTGTACATACCGCTAAATTACAATATAATAAAATATGAAGGCTTACAATCAAGTGTTACAATGCCTTATCACTAACAGCGATATCTTCCAGGCAACCTTGGAATGGAGGGGAAATACTGGAATAATAGGAATAATAAGACTAACAAACTAATATAAAAAAAATAGCCGTTCTTTGTGGCTTTTTATGGGGAGGTGTTTATTCAGCAGTGGAAGTCTTCCGGCTGATAATGATTATTTTAAAAACAACAATATACTTCCTCTACCATGTTCCAAATCATATGTTCCATACCTATATATGAGACTTATGAATCTCTGTTAAGGCAAAACCAAGCTATTTTCCTACGAATGAATATGTATTTATATCTACGAATAAATTCGTAGATTTATATGTAGCTATTTTCAAAAAAGAAGTGATGTTATTCCAAGACATAAATATCTCAGTATAAAAACTCTATGCGAGAAAGTTTTTTCTCAAAATAATGTGTACAACATTAATGTTTTAACAAATTACCAAAACTTTAGCCAGAAACAGCTTCAAAACTAGATTGCCCAATTGGTAATAGAATATTTTATTGTGTATAAAAAGTATATTTTAGGAATAAATACTAATATTTGTACGCCTGATTGCACGTTGAATGCATTGCTATATATTTTCCTAACATCTGAAATTGTAATGATTGTGTATTCTGACATAGGTTTTTTTTTTATGTTATTGTGACGGAACAAGCTCGAGGCACACCTGATGTTAAGTGGACTCTGCCTATAACAGATGCAATTCATCACAAATCTCACGAATTGCACTGCGCCCGTCACTTTGAGACATAGTTCTTAAGTCTCCTGTGTCTGTAATTTCACTGGCTCTCAAGAACAGCTGCCGGAACACACCGTTAGGTGCTTGGTGACAGATTTTGTACTTGAGGTATAAATAATTGATTGGTAAGAAAGGCTCAACTACTTCTTTTTTTTTTATGCCTGATAGTTTAGCCTTTGACCACTATCTCACCTGATGGTAAGTGATGATGTGGTCGAAGATGTTGTTCAGGCTAACCTAGAAGTACTGGCTCTCAAGGACAGCTGCCGGAACACACCGTTAGGTGCTTGGCGACAGATTTTCTACTTGAGGGTGGTAGCTAGCCAGGCGGGCATTTTGAAAATGCCCTACCACCATGCTATAACGACTGCCATCCTAAGACAACAACCGGGAACGACGGCTTAATGTGCCCTCCGAAGCACGGAAACGCTCAGTAGTAATGTCACTAGCGGTCACCCATCCAACTCATGACTGCGCGCGACGATGCTTAACTTTGCTGATCGGTTAAGAACAGCTAAGTAAACTTCGCTACGAGCGCTTTAAAAAACTTTTTTACCATACTCGCAGTACCAAAATGAAAAAGCTGTCTCGATAACTTTTCAATCTAAAACAGAGATGACAACATACAAGTAGTTGCGACTTAAAACAAGCCACGAAAGAGAAAGTATTTTATGAAACTTTCCTTGTTCACCTCTTTTCATCTTTACTTTCTAAGTCTTTAGCTTGCAAATTGAAACAACTTGCCGGCGGCAGATCGAAGAGTTGGAATGTAGAATGGAGTAGTTATTGTTGTCTTATTGTAAAGTTTTAGCAATCATTGCCATTGACAAACATGTAACCCACGCCAAGACGTGTTTTGTTTTTCGCTGGTCTTAGAGAAGTACTTAGTATCGTTCCTTAACCATCCTAATACGATGGTTAAGGAACGATAGGAAAGATTTGAGTTATGGCGTCATGTCATGTTAGCGTAATTGGTTAAAGCATACCCCGGCTAAAGGGGTGGATGGACGCGGATTCGAATCCCGCACATGACTTAATTTTTTCCTAGCGTATATTTGTAATGTAATCCGCATAGCAGGCGTTATTGCAAACATAACAATATTAAAAAGTACTTAGTAGTTACTAGGTATATTAATTATGTGGTTGTGGATTGTCGGTAGTTTTGGAACTTTTTTGCTGGACTAAATCCATGCGCATCATAGATAATGATAACAACTAAAATTCATTCATAAATGTGTTAACGTGTCCAGTATAATAATGGATTTGGTGTGTTGATGGGACTGCCCAATTTCTGCAGCGCTTCAAAGATGTTTGCAGAAGCACGCGTTGACGATTTTTATGCGATCCTTCGAAAAAGCCCTGCTTCATTGGTAAGAAGGATGGATGGCAGTGTCAACAACATCATAAATATATAGCTGTGAATTTTAATTCACCTATATAAGCAGGCATTTTGTTCAGTTGTTTACTAATTAAGTTTAATACGAGCCGGTCAGCGCTTGAAAATATATGTCTTCTATACCATACATTTTTTTCTTCTATTTATTATAAGTAACATTACGATATAGTTTATTATATGTATATGTATTGGGTCATTGTAGTCTGAATAAAGAAATTTATTACTATTAATATTATTAAATGGACGATATCGAGTTTGCGTGATACGTTTAATCCATGCGAATCGTAGATAATAACCAGAAAATGGTTTTGTTCACCCATTCTTTAGAAGACGTAAACCAATCCAATATTTTTATTGGCTACACCTACTATGCCCATTACCAACCAAAACCCATATCAATACTTAGCTTTTGTTCGCTATTTTTCTCTTTAAAGCGTTAGGTACTTATTAAAGTGAGCAATATAGTAATTAATACGAATAAGTAAATATAGGTAAATAAACGTGTTAATAAACTTGTACGTGCTTTGGTTTTTCCAATATTTTTGTACGGAGTAGAAACATGGACCATCAGAGCAAGAGAAAGACAAAGGATTGATGCATTTGAGATGTGGTGTTGGAGGCGCATGTTAAGAATACCCTGGACTGCAAAGCGGACCATTGCATCAATTCTTACGCAACTCAAAATTGAGACTCGTCTGTCCACAATATGTCATCAGCGCATTCTCACGTATTTTGGACATATAATCAGGAGAGGTGACGATAGTCTAGAAAAACTGGTAATAGTTGGCAACACCGCCGGAAAGAGATCAAGAGGACGGTCACCAACTAGATGGTCTGACCAAATCAGAGACACCACTCCTTCGTCTAAATTATATGCCGGAGTGCGGAAGGCCACGGACTGAAATCAATGGAAACAGTTTGTCCGATCCTACTTAGCCAAGAGTGACCACGACCTTCAGCAATGAAGAAACGACCGTAGAGAGAGAGGTAAATAAATAAATACCATACGCTCCTTAGTTGTTGACCGTAATAAATGCGTTCGGAGAGGGGAGGGGTGCGATGGAGAGGCGCGGCGCGCACTCATTTCAATGAAGAAATGCAAATTACCTGTGTCACATCAATACAGTCATCACTGTCATCAATATCAGTATCAGTTTACAAAATATAATTTTTGGATTTTGTTACCCATTCCCCCATCAGCAAGCGTTGTAAACCTTAATTCAATTATAAGCTATGCAAGGGCAGACTCGCGAGGTTTACAGCTCCGAGACCAACTACTGTAATGTTTTACATCAAGTCTTCTCCGCTCGGGTCACCTATACTGCATTTTCTTCTGGACACCTATTTTGAGCCCAGCTCTTCCTTGCCTCATTTGCTAGATAGCTTCTTGTAGAGGTATCGTTACCTCAGTCCCGTTTCTCACACCGCAGGCTAATAGAATGAAATTTTTTGATTAGAAATAAGGTAATAAACATTTTGCATGGTGGTAGGGCATTTTGCGAATGCCCACCTGGCTAGCTACCTCAAGTAGAAAATCTGTCGCCAAGCACCTAACGGTGTGTTTCGGCAGCTCTCCTTGAGAGCCAGTACCTCTAGGTTAGCCTGTACAACATCTTCGACCACATCATCACTTACCATCAGGTGAGATGGTGGTCAAAGGCTAACCTATCAGGAAAAAGAAAAAAAAAAACATTTATAGTCATCCAATTTAAATGTTCTTACTGACCATTTTTGCTACTTTAGCACCTTATTTTCTTACTTCCAAATTCCTTGAACCCGAAAAAAATTACTTATATTGAACGAAGGTGCGCTAAAATTTATTCAGCTCTAAGGGAAGTTATAAATTTATGGCTCGTTCATCTAGTAAGTGTAATTGCTACAGTGCCTTTCAAGCTTAAACACAGTAATGCACACTAATGCTTGCAAAATGCAAATTGGCAACAAAATACCAACTGCAGTGGTATACACCAAGCTGGACTATAGGTAAGCAGACCTACCATCTGCAAAATTATTACTAGTAAGTAAATACTGATCGCCAATTACGAGTATCATCTCTTAATTCAGTCTTATCATAACCTTACAGTCAATTTTAATTTGCATGTATAACATTAGAACTTTAAAATATGAGCGAGCTGCACGCATTGCATTAAGTCATTTGTGTGATAAAGATAGCGTAATATGAACATTATTGTTTCATGTTGACCATGGTACGAATCATTGGTAATAATATTTTATACTTGAAATAGTGACATAACATAATAACGGACCCTGATATTTGATAAACAATACTTCATAATATTACCTCAATACTCGTGTTTCTATAAAATCAACACAGAAAGGGCTGCGGGAGAAAGGGAATCTCCTCACCGGAAGTGTCTACCAACCGGACGTTTGCAGTATTTAATTACCTGTCCATTAACCAAGACTTCAAAGCCAATCTGACATCAAATCAATCCAAGGACAATTAACTTATATATCAACTTGAAAATGAGACTGATGTTGTTATTTTATACGAATTATTTATGTACAACGCAAGTAATTCACTAAAAAACAACCTGACCCAAATCTGTACCCTGTATCAGCCGGATAGTCCACTGCTGAACACAGCTTCTCCAACCTGGGGGGTTTCCCATATCCCTCAAGCTTGGCAGGTGCCTTGGGGATCGCAGTGTGAGATATCAGTTTCCCAGAAATGCTGCTGTCCACCTCCTGGTGTTACCCTTAGTCAACTCTTACGACACCCACGGTTAGAGATGGGGGATCGACATTCTAGCCCGGCACCACTAGATTAACCTAAAACTAACTCCACTAAAAAAATATGAAATAACTTGTGCTTATTAAAACCTTTTCAGCTCTCAATTTTATGGTCATATTTCTAGAAAAAAAAAATATGTACACTCTTTCAGCGATTTATGATGCGTACAGATGGATGATGATCTATATCCTTATTCGGTCACACTAATATCAATGCAATAGTTGCAATTCACAGGCTGTCGAAGCATTTTGGCAGCAGTGATGGCCGAGCGGTAAAAGCTATGGACTGCCGTGCCGCAGGTCCAGGGTGCGATCCCACCGCCGCCGGCTTGAACTTTACCGCATGGTGGAAGGGAGTTTTGCAAATGCTCGCCTGGCGAGCTACAACCTTCATGTAGAAAGTATGTCAGCCAAGCATTTGACAGTGTTCCGGCAACAGTCCTTCAGAACCCGTAAATTACAGACACATGAAACTTAACAACTGTACGTCTCAGGGTGATGGGCTCAGTGCAGAAATACATCTGTTATAGGCAGAGATTACCGCTTAACATCAACTGGCCCTAATATACACAATCCCTAATAATAAACAAAATACTGTTTTCAGTTACAGGCCTTTTACTCACGAAGGTGCTCTACTACGAGTACTGTCTATTCAAGCAATCTGAAATGTTTACTGCTTTTTTTTATTATTATGTTTTTGTGACGGAAGAAGCTCGAGGCCCACCTGATGTTAAGCGGACTAACCTCTGTCTATAACAGCTGAATTTAATCATAAGTCATGAATTGCACTGCGCCCGTCACTTTGAGGTATAGTTGTAAAGTCTCATGTGCCTGTAATTTCACTGGCTCTCAAGGACTACTACCGGAACACACCGCTAGTTGCTTGGGGACAGATTTTCTACTTGAAAGTGGCTGTTATCCAGGCGGGCAATCGCAAAATGCTCTTCCACCATGCAGTGAAGCTCAAGCCGGCGGTGGGGATCGAACCAGGGTACTGCGGCACGGCAGTCTATAGCTATTACCGCTCGGCCATCATTGCTTCGAATATAATTGCAATCTTTTTTTCTAACTGACGCCTAGCAGTCACTAAGTCATTGGATTCTTGTCCCGATGTAGCAGAAGCTCTGGTAAAACATGATTTTCCCTGCAAAACACCGGACTTTTCTTTCAGGTGCAGGATAACCTTCGAAACAATAGTTTGTGGAGTTTATCCTTAGGGCTGCCGTCATTATTTCTTGCTGTAAATGAAACAGCCATACCTTATCAAAGGCCTTCTCCATGTCTAGGAGAACCGTCACCGAGGTATATTTCTGCCCGAAAGCTAAACTGCTCTTCCATGGGTTTTGTGTGTGGCGACAAATGAAAGAGCAGTAACCTCTCGAACAGCTTTGATAGCATGGTCAAGAGGGAGATCAGGCGGTAACTTTCTGGTTTTCTTATGCTCTTCACGGCTTTTTGCAACATAATCCCTTTTTCCACGCACGGGTTAGCGCGGTGATGGTTTTCATTCGAAGGTATTTCAGGGCTTCGTTTGATTTTTATGGCATGTAGGTATAATAGTGAGTATAGCTCCTCTAGGAAGTGGCTATTTTTTCCGATTATGATATACCATCAAATTCTATGGTTTATTTTTTTAATCTTGGATCAGATTGTTTCACGAAAGTGAATACCATTATCATAAAATACTACGTATCAAAAACCCTTTACGTGAAAAGTGGAAAATAAAGGAAATATAGTTTTGGCTTTAGATTTTAAAGTTAAGAGGTTTAATAATAAACGGCTACTCGTGTAAGAGATTGTGTTTATAAAAATAGATATAAAAATATACTAATAACAAATTTACCTTACATCAGATTAAAGTATGGACTTACCGGTGTTTGTTGTATACAGATTTAATATAAAGAGCACTAGGTACTTCGTGTTTCTAGTATCAAGATGTGCTAGTCAGTATTGTCCACTGTAAACTCCTGAAACCTTACAATGCCAGGATAAGTCTCATATTTCAGAAGGCAGTCCCTTACTGCAGGTATCTTGGACACTTTTATACTTAAGCTTTTGACGTTAGTCTCGTGTTTGTATACTACTATAAATATCGTCGGCGAACAAACTATACGAACTAAACCATATGAGAGTCCGACTTCCAAGAAAAGGCGGAAGTTTCCCATGTCGACGTCATATATTTTAGTAATAAATAGATTCAGGCGTTACTTTGCGGAAATCCATATTTAATAAAATTAAATATTTTGAAAATATTTTGTGAAAGCATCGAAAATTAATATTTTAATAAAACACTTAAAAAATACAAACTGTGGTGCAAACTGATAAAATGTACCCTCTATGTGAATGTTTAATGTCTAAGAATTGCCGCGTAGAGGTCCATGATTCGTATCCTGCCGTGGGCTTGAGAGGGTAGTAGGATATTTTGCGACTGCTCCTTTGGCTTATTATCTAAAATAAAAAATATTGCTAAGCACCTAATAGTGTGTTTCGGCAGCTGTCATTCAGAGCCAGTTATCATTTTTACATATTTCTTTTTTTTTTGTTATTTTTTTCCTTTGACCACTATCTCACGTGATGGTAAGTGATGATGTGGTCAAATATGTTATCCAGGCTAACCTAGAAGTACTGGCTCTCAAGGACAGCTGCCGGAACACACCGTTAGGTGCTTGGCGACAGGTTTTCTACTCGAGGGTGGTAGCTAGCCAGGCGGGCATTCGCAAAATGCCCTACCACCATGTAACAACTTCGAAAAGGAGGAGGTTCTCAATTGGATTGTGTATTTGTTGTGTTAGTTACGCGTACATAGGGTACTTTTATCGATCGATTTTAAAGAAAAAGAGCTTTTTAGGGCCTTGTACATTTAATGACAAAACAGAACCCTATATGATCACTTGCATTTAAGTCTGTCCGCCTTAGCTCGACTAAAGCACATTCTATTTATAAGCAGCGACTACTTAGTAAGTCGAAGTTATTTCGATTTAAATAGTTAACCAAATTTGAAGCGTTCGAAGTAATATCATGTACGTAGAAACTATTTTTAAATCTGTGGTCGCGTGTGGTTCAACAATTAGTTTTATTTTCTTGTTTCTCAAATAATATTACGATAGTGTCGTGTCAAGGGTTATCGATAAGTCCATTCACTCGAATACGAAATCGGTCATTGAGATATACACCGTATCTAGCTATAATAGTATCTAGCGGAATTAGATGGACCAAACAGTGTTGATACGTTTATTACATTATAATTTTATTGCGTCATTTATTTTTAAATATAAGCTACCATTTGATAAATAATGAATGTATAAGCTTGTTCGCTTACAATACAATATCTAATCGTATATGTGTATATATATGTTACAAAATTACATATTTACAAGGAAAAATTATAGTCATGTGCGGGATTCGAACCCACGTCATCATCCTCTGTGTATATATGTGTTTGTATTTATGTAGTTAATGAAATAGTGTATCAACAAATGTAACAGAGTACTTGTTAGACTGCTTACTTGCCACGGCTTCGTTCGCGAATACATTACGATTTGTATCCAGTTCTTTTTTTGCAGATATTCATCAACACCTGCTCTCAATCATATTTCCACCTGCCCTTACCCTTATCTACCTATACTCCTAAACTCACTTCTATCTTACTCCTGCATGAATTCTCATCTGAGGGTCACCCCCTAATCCTTATCGTTACCATTCCACTAAACCATAGCTACGCCCGGCGGGTTTTATCAGCAACATATCAGGTAGGAACCATCCAACTGATTTCAAATGTAGAAGAAAAAGCGATGACATTGTAATAACTGAACAAAAATATCATCATACACAGTTTTTTTTTAAATCAAAATAGCAGTTAGCCACTGCAAATTTATACAAAATATAATAAGACGTATTATATAGTAGCATATTTTCAACAAAATAAAAAATAACATATCTACAAAAATTTCTGATTAGCTGTAACACTCACAATCGGCCAAACACGCTGGTTTTTCTTCAGTATTACCTTTCGCCAGGTTTTAGTTCTATTTTATACACAGGACTGAACTATTCTATCATAACCTCCAGACCAAGAACTTCAATTAAATTTGAAATTGGTTGCTATTAGCCAGATTTATACTTAATAACATTTTTATGAATAAAACCAGCTATAGTTAACTAACACAAAAAGACGCTTTGTCTACGAGATCTGTGCTCTACCAACGAAGTGAGATGAGAACCAGTTTAATTTAATCAAAGTCAATATAATTTATTTGTCTACGACGCTCTTTTGGTCAATTACAAATACTAAAATTTAAAGATTCTACAATGTACTGCCACGCTTAGCAACAATAAAAGAATAGAGTCAGTGAATAATTAAAGAGTTACATAAAAAAAGTAAATGATCAAGATTCCGTAGACGCACTACTTGTAACGTAACGTATATGTGCCGGTTCGTGAAACTTTATACTGTGACTATGAGTGTACAATCGTAGTCTTAGGCAAATCTAGTTCCTTGTTATCGTTGTCTGCTCGCTGGCTCCTAGCGACATATTATTTTAATTGCTTACATAATTTATATAAACATATCTATTATGTATCTACTGTTGTAACGATTACATTATACGTTGCGCAAGATTGTGTAATATTTAAAAAGATTACAAAGGCAAATATTGTTTTGTAAATTTATTTTTGTTAAATGATATTGAGTATCCAAAAAAGCATATCCTATTCTAACTTACGTTGTCTGTGATTGCAGTGATTTTGGACGTTAAAAAAATAAGGTAATATAAACTATTAATTATATATATTTATGTGTGGGGTTGTGAGTGTGTTTGTTGCTCTTTTTACCACTTTTCTGCAATAGCGGAATGGATATTTTACGTTATATTTAACTGGGTTAACAAAATACTAGTATTTTAGAGACTAGACATTTTATTCTAGAACTATGTACAACACTACAGCTACTACAATACAATCATTTAGATACCCATAAGTCATTGCAGACTCATAGGTAGTCCAAATGCTCCAGCCCACTACCAGTTGGCAGCGTGCCCAGCATGCTGGCAGGCAATTCTGGCAGCATTGCCTGTTGCATTGCAATGCTTATTCTTATTTAACTGGGTACATTATATAGTCTTGAACATAGTCAATAGTCCAAATTAGGTCATAGAATAGTTTTTATTGCGACTTACTGAGTAGTTCTCGAAGGAACTCGATAACCGCGCAGAAGTTTGCATATCTATAAAACAATCACATAATTTACTCGCACATATATAATTAGAATTTACTAGCTTATCCAATCCAGGTCCTAGTTTAATCAAAATCTATTTAGCCGTTATGGAAGCGAGAAGCGAGACAAACACACTTCACTATCACTTCATCACTACCACTACATAGTATAAAACAAAGTCGCTTTCTCTGTCCCTATATCCCTATGTATGCTTAAATCTTTTAAACTGCGCAATGGATTTTGATGCGGCTTTTTTTTAATAGATAGAGTGATTCAAGAGAAAGGTTTATATGTATAATAACATCCATTAAATGGGGAAAAAATACTGTTATTTTTGAGGTTTCTAATGTGATGTCGTAAATAATTAATTTTTTTCCGCTTACATTGCAAACGCAGGCTGAACCCTAAGAGATTTATCAAAATAATGTACTAAGTATTGTATACATTGAAAAGGTCTACAGAAAACTCCGGTATGGTATATGTCTATCTCTTATGGGTATCCCACATTTTTTTTGTCATTTACTTTTTACGACAATTAATGGCTAATTTTCGAAGCGATTTTAACCAATACAGCATTAATTCTTATCTAACCAAATATTTTAAATACATTGTTGATTTAATATAGATCTATATGGTCCTTTACAGCATCTGATTTAAATTTTCCGGCCGGCCAAGGCGGCGGGAGCGTGTAGTAGTGTAAAAATGTAATAAGTAAAAATGTATGAATTGAGATATTCCAAAGAGAGCTGGAAATCTTCATGGTTTAGGGAAAGAAAAATTGTTTCTCTAAATTTAACGCGTGCGGGCCATGGGCAGTAATGAATAAATCAAAACTACTGGATCGATTTCAATCATTTTTTCAGTGAATGACATGGGCTATATATTTTATACCCGTGCGAAGCCGGAGAGGGCCGCTATTCGTTTATAAATTACTGTGGTTAAATAAAGTTATTAATAAAACCAGAAAAAGATCAGGTTATAATAAAAGCCATTATCTGAAAGCTGAATAAACTTCTCCTTTTCTTTCTTCAAATATAGGTGAGTAGGAATCTTTTGTTTGAGTTAAAATTCTTTTGGAAAATAGACCTTTTGAAAATGCTACAGGCAGTAGAGATTTATGGTGTCTTAAAGACTGTTAAACGCAATTACTGTATAGGTAAATCATTTAAAAGCCTTATCGTCTTTAAAATGTAACAATAGCAGCATTGAGATGAATAAAGTGGTAAAAGGTTTACGAGAATAGAACAGTTTACACGTGTTTTTATGGTATAGAATTGTGTTTTTATTAGTGTCCCGTTTTAAGAGTTACGTAGAGCGTTACTTTAAAATCTGAAGTTTTGGATTCGATCCCTGGTCTTAACGGTTATTTGATATTTCAAAAAATATTTTTTCAGTATTAATCCGGACGTAGTCTGGAAAACTTATATAAACTTATTTAATTAATTTATTTATTTACTGTAATATCACGGCATAAACAATTATACTTAATCGTACATTATATAAAGTTGTTTTTATACAGATACACAAAATTAATTAATCAAAAAATAAAAATATAAATTGCACAATTTAGTCAAAGTAATGGAAAAAAGTCAAATGTCTCAAATAAAAAAATGTTTTTTAAGCAACAAAGTCTGCTATGATTATAACAGTTAAATGGTGTCCATCAAAGATATTATCTAAGGTGATGGAAATGAAATGAAGCAGTCATGGCTCAGAGGCATTGGCTATAGACTGCGCGCAGCAGGTCCATGGTTCAAATCCCGCCGCGGGCTTGAGCATCACCGCATGGTGGAAGGGCATTTTGCAAATGCCCGCCTGGCTAGCGACCACCCTATTAAAATCTGTCGCCAAGCCTAATGGTGTGCTCCAGCAGCTGTCCTTGAGAGCCAGTGAAATTACAGGCACATGAGACTTAACAACTGTCTCAAAGTGATGGGCGCAGTGCAATTCATGACTTGTGATGAAATGCATCTGTTATAGGCAGAGGTTACTCCGTTTAACATCCGGTGGGACTCGAGCTTGTTCTCACAATAAAATAAAATAAAAAGTTCGCAATTCTATATATGAAAAATAAAAAAGTATTGACGTACCACAAAATTTAAAACATGGTAATTGCTAACCTGGAATTATTTTATTTTATTGGGTTTGTTGACCTAACTCACTCTGAGCTTTAAGTCCATAGAGTAAAGTATATAGTACATCTCAGCTAAGGAAAAATATATGAGCTGGTATCTTTTTTTTTTGCAGACACAATGACGTCATTTCATAAAGGTCTCTTAGCCATCGTTGTATTTGCCACCCTCATTTGTGGAGGTAAGTTTATCTCATAATACCTTAGCAATTTCCGCATCGAAGTATTTTCTATCGGACTTCCAAAAAAGGAGGTTTTATGTTCGACTGTATATTTGTTCATGTATGTTCACCGATTTCTTCCCCATTTGTAGACCGATTCTTAAAATATTTTTTTTTGTAAAGGGTAGTTCCAAAATAAGGATACTTCCAAAGTGGTCCCATACAAATTTCATCAAAATGGGTTGAGTAGTTTATAAGTTACAGTCAATTAACCGAAAAATATATTTGCATATCTGGATGATTGAATGGTCCGAGTATTTACTAATGTCAAAGATGAACACTAATTTAAGCGAGTGAATGATCTTATAAGCTTAGCAGTCTTGATCACGAAAAGAGTAAAAAAATACCGACTCCCAACATTGCAAAATATGAAATATGAAAAAGATATGAAGCGTTCGTAGCGAAGTTTACTTAGCTGTTCTCAACCGATCAGAAAAGTTAAGAACGTCGCCCGCGGTCATGAGTTGGATGGGTGACCGCTAGTGACATTACTACTGAGCGTTTCCGTGCTTCAGAGGGCACGTTAAGCCGTCGGTCCCGGTTCTTGTCTTAGGATGGCAGTCGTTATAGCATGGTGGTAGGGCATTTAGCGAATGCCCGCCTGGCTAGCAACCACCCTCAATGTGGTGATGATGTGGTCAAAGATCAGGCTAACCTAGAAGTACTGGCTCTCAAGGACAGCTGCTGGAACACACCGTTAGGTGCTTGGCGATAGATTTTCTACTTGAGGGTGGTAGCTAGCCAGGCGGGCATTCGCAAAATGCCCTACCACCATGCTATAACGACTGCCATCCTTAGACGACAACCGGGACCGACGGCTTAACGTGCCCTCTTTAGCACGGAAACGCTCAGTAGTAATGTCACTAGCGGTCACCCATCCAACTCATGACCGCGCGCGACCGGTTGAGAACAGCTAAGTAAACTTCGCTACGAGCGCTTCAAAATATAAAAAAAACATTAGCGACCTCACGGTATATTGCCATTAGATAAATGGCCGGCATTAAAACAGAAACCAAAATTCCTACATGATTCCTCTGTTTTCAAGTTATCAGCCCCATTTACCATATGAAGATACTGGAGAACTGTTAAAAAAGGATGTTAAAAAAATCTGTTAGTCACATCGACCGTTCACTTATAGGTTTTTACATCGAAGGAGGTTTATCAGCTGTAGGTTTAACAACGAGACACCTGATTCTGAGACACAAGAAAGGCTTTTACTGTTATTAAAAATATTACCTACTTACTTTACCTTTTACCTTTTGCATGGTGGAAGGACATTTTGCAAATACTCGCCTGGCTAGCACCCTCAAGTAGAAAATCTATCGCTAAGCACCTAACGGTGTGTGCCGGCAGCAGTCCTTGAGAGCCAGTTAAATTACAGGCACTTAACAACTATGTCTCAAAGTGACGGGCGCAGTGCAATTCGTGACTTGTGATGAGCATGTGTTATAGGCAGAGGTTAGTCCGCTTAACACCAGGTGGGCCTCGACCTTGTTACATCACAATAACATAAAAAAAAAACTTCCTATTGAATTATTTATAATGAAATCATGTACACATTTTTAATGTAGGTATACCTATTTGTTACTTTTTAAAATATTATATTAGTTTAATTAGGTGGACGGGTGCACAGGGAAACCCTGCGCTCTGTCCAGGCGGAGAACCTTGGTGAAGCATGGATCCTGACCCTATTAAATAAAGCACGTAGCCTTCCAGATAGTATGTGGTTACAGCTGAAGATATACACAACCCTTATCTAAAGAATACTTCTGTTTTTAACCTTAATGTCACACTAACGTCACTGCTATCATACTGAGATAGGTACCATTTTATTATCCCATACATCCAATAATTTCAATTGCTATACTGTACTGTACTAGCCAGATCGTCCACTGCTGAACACAGCCTCCCCTATTTAGCGGCTATTTCCCATAATCCCCATGTTTGGCATGTGGCTTGGGGATCGCATTGTAATATAGTAGTTAATAATAACAAATATTTTTTAAATATTTGATGAAAACATCAAATCAAAAAATTTAATAAAACACTTAAAAAATACAAAAATATATCTAGTGACAATTCCGCCTAATTTTCCTGTTAAGCCGACGTGAGGTCACAAACGCCACGCAGCCAAACCGGAAGAATTTTCGACGCATTTCGCTTCTACACGAAGCATCCTCAAGAGGTCTTGACTCTACGAGCGCTCGATCGAGAAATTTATTTCTCGTAAATTGATGTTGTTTTGATGTTTTCATAAAATATTTGTTATTATTAAATATGGATTTCCGCAAAGTAACGCCTGAATCTATTTATTATCTTAAGATAGTAGTTCTTAAGAAAACGCTGCTGCTCACCTTCCAGTATAATTCCCTTAGTCACCTCTTACGACACCCACGGGATGTTATGGGAAGGTGCAATTCTAACCCGGCACCCCACGGGGTCCCCCCAATTGCTATAACTCTTTATTTTTTACTAGCTATGTACTACTATTGGTTGGTAAGTGATAATATCAGCTCGCTAGGCGCAGAATGAGACCTGGCTCTCAAGGACAGCAGCTTGAGCTGGAATACACTGTTAGCTACTTGGCGATAGTTTTCCTTCTGTATGTTGATGCGCCAGGTGAGCATTCACAGAATCCATTACACTTACCCAATTGAAACCTCTACAAATCATGAAAAACAAAAAGTCGCTAGATCTGGCTTCAAATATACAATGCCAATTTGAAATTCGAATTTGGCTGGGGCCGATATAGGCCAGCTTGATTCCAAAAGGGAAACTTTAGCTGGCAGAAGAATTCCAGCAACTGACTTTCTCTGCCACTGAGCTACCTTGATGTATCAGCTCTTAATCCTAAAGTAAACTTTTAGGATCATGCATCAACTGCTACTACTGCACTAGCGCGAATAACTCCGCTTGCCTGAACATCGAGCAGTACGAAGACGAGGTCAGGGCTCGCGTGATACCTGTCGTCAACTGCGAAACCGCCAGCCAAGTAAGGATGGACTTTTTCTGCAGGAAAATCACACAGACTAGTAAGTTTCTGGAGTATTAAGAGTTACGTTGACTTTTTCACTGCTAGAGTCCAGATAATTTTTTGAGAGGTATGCGAGGTACCTAACGCCATTATGGCCATGATACAGCGTTAAATGTTAGCAATCCTACCACAAGAAGGATTCCTGGTCAGCAAAACTGTCGCGCCTTCTATACCTTTATACGTAAAGATGCCTGAATCCTAGTAGGTATAGATATACATTGGGCAACAAAGAACGCGTACATTTTATTATACATGAAATGATAACAACCGACGAGAAATCTGCTATTGCTAGCTACCCTCACATAGCCTTGAGTATTACCGGCTGCCATTGTCCCCACAAAAAAGGGGGGGGGGAGTTCTAGAAGGAGTGCCCTTCAAGAATATTTCTGTCCAATTGTTGACGGTGACTCGCATATAGCGCAACAAAAACCTTTGAATAGGTGCAACTGCCTTGTCAATTGTTTTACTATTTTCTAGAAGGACGAGACTGGCTAGCGAAATAATTGTCACATTAGTGCAGAAAATATACCTTTTTTATGTTTTTTCCTCGGCAACTCACGGGCTAGAATTTCAACACCATCTCTACTCGTAAGAGGCGACTAAGGGTAACACACCAGAAGATGGCCAGCAGCGCTTTCTGAGGAAGTGATATCTCACACTGCCATCCCAAGACGCCTGCCAAGCGTGGGGATGATGGCAAACCCTCCCCGTATCAGGCTGTGTTCAGCAGTGGACAATGCGGCTGATACAGAGTGCAGAAAATATATACCTACATTCACTTTTACACTTGCGATGAAGTGCATCTGTTATACGCAGTAGATACCGCTTAGCATCGTTGTCGTGGGCGTTGAGTACCTACTATGTACAGAAGCTCGATCTCGTCTCTGATTTTCAAACAAAATTTAAATTGCTGATTCGGGAGCGCAGTTGTCTGCTAGAAAATACTACATAGTATTAAGTCCTCCTTGTAAACTTATTTGCCCACAAATCACAGTCAGTAACGTATTAGTAGTGCTGCAGTATTTTTGGGTCGCGAGGGTATCGTGACCCAGAAATACTGTTGCTGTTTGCATTAAACTTTTTTGTACAAAAGCTGTTTTTTTTTCAGTCTTCCATTCTCACAAAGAACCAGATGTCCGTGTGACTCGCGGCTGTGGCTGGGTGCAGCACCCCAAACCCTGCTACCGAGCTGACAACAGTGACCATCTGGAGACGGTCTGCCAGTGCTTCAGCAATTTCTGCAACTCCGCTGAGAGCGCTGACCCAGCTTCTTCTGTATTGCTGTTCTTAGTACTATCTGCTGTACTTTACTTTTATCGATAAATTACTTCTGATAATTATTTTCTGTTGACCCATTTCGTGCTGATAACCGAAACATTTTGAAGAAGTTTTAACAGTTGTACAATAACTCTATGATTGAGCTAGCATGGCACAATCTTTTATGATTTTTGTGTCTGTACTTCTATAGACAGTCTGCCGAAATTCATCCAACTATTTCAACTGTGCTGATCACGCCAATACCGAATTAATGAAACATAACATTATTTGATGCACAGAGCTGCGAGTTGATATGCTTGACTTATATAGTTTATTCTATTATAATATTATATTTCCTCGCACCTCCAAACTGGTAGAGTATCATAAGATATTTTTATTGATTGTTTTTTAAATAAATACGGTGCATTTAGTCAAAATGACAAATCTGCCCTGATTTTGATTTTATCACATATATGGAATTTGGCGTAATTTCATACAGTGTCCTGTAGATACGGCCGTATCTACTACTAATCGAAAAGTTCTTATTTTATTTAGATTAAAACTCAATTTGGTATAACACATAATTTTCTGTAGAACTTATTTGGTCGCATAATTTTAAGTATAATTTTAATTTTAAGCTAGCACCATTTATTTATTTTTATGTAATTGTATCGGCACACACACGAGGCCCAACTGATGTTAAGCGATCTGCCTCTAACAGATGCATTCGTCACAATTAAGAAACTACACCGCGCCCATCACCCTGAGACATACAGTTGTTAAGTAATTTCATAATTACTTACTGTATCTTAAGGACTGCTGCAGGGACACACTTGGCGACAGATTTTCTTGAATTGAGGGTGGTTGTCAGCCAAACGAGCATTCGACTACTCTGCTTGAAAATACCACAATTACACAGATTCAAAGGATTTTTAAATTATGCCGGTATATACTTTAGCGTAAGAAAAGCAAGAATTTTTGTATTTTACTTCATTTTAGTTGGCGGACATTTTATATTTATTTTTCACTACTTTGGTCTAAATTCATTCTTTTAAACGTTTTAACTTCTACTTACTATATAATAAAGTTATTACAATGTTTGTTTAAATTATATAGGAGACTGGCGATAAGCTTGGCAGGCGGAATTGTCCAGGCGTTTTTGTTCACAAACTACGTAGTAGGATTTCCTAATCAATATGTTTTTCATGTGCAACTTGAACTTCCCTTCTGTGAGCGTTGTAATATGTTTGGGAACTTTATTAAGGACCTATTATTTGTCATTGCCAATCTGATAATATCACAAAGTAGGTGACGGTTGTGAGTATTTGTAATAAGTAACATAGAATTACGCACATGACGATAATTTTTCCTCTCGTAAATTTATAATTTTGTAATGAAATCCGCAGAACATGCGTTATTGCAAAATAAAAATATTAAAATTATAGGGTTGCATCATCATTAGCAAGATAACTGCAAAATTATTCTTGTTTGTAGTATATCGTAAGTTGAACTATAGGTGTCGCCCCATCCCGATACAATGGTTTGAGAACGAAAGGAAAAATTAGAGTTATGAGTCATTGTCATGTTAACTCAGTCGGTCAGCATACCCCGGCTATAGGGGTGGATGGCGCGGGTTCGAATCCCGAACATGACTATAATTTTTCCTCTCGTAAATTTGTAATTTTGTAATGTAAAACATAGGGGTAAAATTTACCAAGTAAGTGTTTTTAATGATAAGATTGTGTAGAAATAAATTCTTAAGAAACCCGGATTCCTTTAGTTTAGCATAGACCTACTCGTACTCACTCTACTTTTCGTCGGTATTTTAAAAGTTTGTTCTTCATCGTGACTGAATAAAATCTTACACCTAGTAGAGTATTTGTATTAATAACTGACTACCAAAGATAAAGACAAAAACCAAAACCGAAGGGGCTACCCCCTTCGGTTTTGGTTTTTGTTTTCCTCCATTTAAATCGCTCCCGCCGCTTCTCAAGATGATGACACCGGTGTTCTTGACCACAAGTAAGTCCGTTACTGCTTCTGAAGTAAAAAGAAAGTTAGAAGTGACGTCTACCTGTACATCGCTTACCGTAGAAACATACGTACATAATTACCGTAGAACAGTCCACCGTTCTACGGTAATTCTACGTGTTCCAACACGTGCAATAAAATATCATAGGCGTTTGTATCCCAAAAAGTCTTCCCAAGCACCAGGCGAACAGGAATGAGTAAGAGGTTAGAATGTAACATTTTCTAAACAATAATCATATGTGAAATTCAATTTGAAAATACCAGGCGAGCAGAAACTTGTAATAGGTAAGAGTATGTATACGTATGTATAAAACAAGGTTATAAATCATCAAAACAGAATGTCCAGAAACGTTCAATATTTAACTAAAGCTGTTAACAAACGCCCACTGCACCAGCGGATGGACCGAGCAAAGCCTTCTTCATTCACCGCGCTCACGGTTTGTTTGCTTGTTACTTACTAATACACAGTTCATAACTGGTACTTTCGTGTACTGGTTTGGTACGAGTAAACAACAAATATAGTAATCTGTATTCCTGTGGTATGTATCGATTACAATGCTGACATTGAAATTGTTAAGGACTGGCCAGTTTCATAGTAGATTATTGAAGCGGTCGTAGCGGAATTTGCTTGGCCGTTCTTAACCGATCAGCTAATTTAAGCAACGTCCGCCGCGGTCATCAGTTGTATGGGTAGCAGTGACATAACGACTATGTGATTCCGTGCTTGAGGGCATGTTAAGCTGTCGGTTTCGGTTGTTTTCGTAGGATGGCTGACGTTGCAGCATGTTGGTAGGGCATTTTGTGAATGCCCGCCTGAGTACCTATTTACTTACCACCCTCAAGTAGAAGATCTGTCGCCAAGAACTTAACGGCTTATTCCGGCAGCTGTCCTGGAGAGTTAGTAATTCTAGGTTAGCCTGAACAACATCTTCGACTTCACTCAAATATAACATTTTTTCTCTGTAATAAAGTAAACTTTAAATTCCCTATTTCGTACGTAACTAAAAGCGCTATCCACTAAGCAAGTAATTGGCGCTATCCGCAAAGCCAAATAAAATAAACCATATTCTTCAGTCTATGGCCGATCGCTATGCGTGCGCATAGGAAAACTGATAATTTTTTACCGCCATTCCGAAATTGTTTTCAAAACTCACTGCTGAAATTACGAGTATAGTTATTTTTAGTAATGAAATAATAGTTTATTTGCTAAATGCCAAATATACTACCAAACATGGCTGCACAATGTATAAGATGTTATAAAGTGGAACTTTTAAAGTATTTAGCATGATCTGCCTTGCAGCGTACAAATTATGAAATATGCATATTGAAGATATATAATTGTTCTAAATATACACAATATTTTTAAAGAATGAACACAGTATATAATTTAAAAGTCAGTCTTAATTTTAAAAAGTAAAGATTTTGTTTGATAATGAATAATAGATCGATAAAACTTAATACAATAAAAAAAATATTATATTACAATAAACAATATCACTTAGATTATATTACATTAGTTTTTAAAACTTAAAAGTATGTCATTAGATGTCACATAATAATAATAATAATGTCTTTATTGATATAAAAACTTAGGCTACAGTTACATGTAGATTACTAATTATTTAAGTTTTACATTTGAAAAAGTCGTCAAGCGAATAAAAGGAATTCTGCGATAGCCAATTATGCAATTTAAATAGGACAGGTATAATATATAAATTGGGATTTTGTTATATATTTTTATCGCCTTACAATTTTTTTAAATAATCCTATAGACATAGGCATTACTAGGTTTTTCCGATAGCGAGTTGATCGGTGTACATCACCATTTACATCGAAAACGTATATGGGTTTTGTTGCAAAAAGAGGCTTATTTCTTCTATATAGATACATGGAAGAGTTGTTTTATTTTTTAAATAAAGGCATTTATATGGGTATGTTTATTTTTTTAAATAAATGTCTACAATGTCATGCTGAGCACAAAGGCCGAATGTTATTTTTGGCTTTTCTTCACAAGTGTGTTGAAAAAAGTCGTATGATACACGTGTGTCTTGATGATTACCATCATCGGATCTCTTAAAACCCTCACCTAATGGCTCCGGTCTCAATGGCCCTCAGCTGTAATCACCAACATACTTGTACCATAATGTACACATGATATGAATCCTCTATAAAAAGTTCTGAAACCGTAGGGTGTAAAGTGTTCTAAGAACTCTATGTAAATTTACGGAAAGTTAATTGCTGAATATCTAATACAAACAAACAATGTATTGGTTACATACTTATTTAATATACTTATTTATTGTAATAATTATTTACATTTTGGATCGTACATATACTGAAATGCATTTGATTAAAAAATAAGACAATAATAATATTTGGGGATGCAGATTTGAATTTGGTAAGCCTTTATTTTCATTGACTATATAAAGGCCAATGTTTTCATATTGTTTTCTCGACTTTTCTGGTAAAGCCAATTATGGTTAGAAATGTTCTTTGCTGCATTAGAAATATCTGGTGGTGTGTTATTAAAACTTGTATCACTCTTTTTTGTAAACAACAAACTAATACGTTTTTGCAATACTTATATCCTACAAATAAATAGCTTATATCGCACAAATATGGTGGGATACGACGTGAATTCGAATAACAGTTCTTTTTTTGAACACGGCGCTGTGGTAGTGAAAGGTGCGTGCCTGACAGTGTTCTTTTTTTGAAAAAGAAGTTGCATTTGAATTTTGAACATTATAACACTCGTTAGGATTATATTATGGGTACTATGACATAGGATATTTTAATGTTGGTAATAAGCTAACTGTTTCAGAAACTTATATAGCATGGGTGCAGATAAATAATGTTATAAAAAGAATTATTATCACTTTACACATTTTATTAAGTAATGCGCCGTATTATATACGGAATAACTGACGTGAATAAGTGAGATAGCTCAGATTATAGTTTCTATTACATCAGGTGATATTTTTCAATAAAAGCTCGGGTCGCCCGCGTCTTGTTTCGCAGTGCATAAAACAAGTATTTTCTATTCAACCTTATTTACTTATTTTTATTTCATTTTAGCATAGGTCATGCTAAAATAGGTTTATGCATACACTCAGGTTTCCACTTTAATTACGAGTAAATGAACAGATTATATTGTAAGGCTCTATTTTAAATGTAATTTTTTTGATAAAAGTTATCTATGAGTCTATGAGAGTTAAAGACTCAGACAAACTTCGTACATAAAATATATTACAATCGCAACCTATTTGATTCAACGAATAAGCTTTGCAATGTTTGAATTGCACAGCAATTTAACGGGACAATGTTGCCAGCATGCTGCGCACGCTGCCAACTGGTAGTGGGCTGGAGCAGTTGGCCTACCTGTGAGTCTGCAATGACTTGTAAGTTATCTAAATGTTTTTATTGTAGTAGCTGTAGTGTTGTATATAGTTGGTAGTATTTTATTAATTACAACTCCTTGAACCTCTATCTATATATAAATAGAGGTTCAAGGAGTAGATATATATAAATTTTTAGGGTTCCGTACCCAAAGGGTAAAATCGGGACCCTATTACTGAGACTTCGCTGTCCGTCCGTCCGTTTGTCACTAGGCTGTATCTCAAGAACGGTGATACATCATCTGTGAAAATTTTAAATTTTCACAGATAATGTATTTCTGTTACCGCTATAACAACAACAACTAAAAATAAAATAAAATAATTTTTTTAGGGGGGCTCCCATACAACAAACTAGATTTTTTACCGTTTCTTGCTTGATAATAATAACGGTGACAGGTAGACGCTTTAACTATTGACAGAATATTGAGTTTTATTATATAAATATCATTAATTAAAATAAAATAAATAATTAAGGGGGCTCCCATACAATAAAAGAGATTTTCGCCGTACCTACCCAACTCAATCGGACACTGCGAAAAGTTTCTGTAACTTGCAAGATTAGATTACAGATAATGGTACGGAACCCTTCGAACGCGATTCCCACTCGCATTTGGCCGGTTTTGTCGTTTAAGTAATCACGAACTGTAGTAGAATTTTTTAATCAATGTTTTTCATGTGCAACTTGAATTTCCCTTCTGTGAGCGATGTGATACTGCTATGTTTGGGAGCTTTATTATAAAACCCTACACAATTACCTACCCGTAAAAAGGACCTTTTATTTGTCTTTGCTTATATAAATATCAAAGAAGGTGACGGTTGTGAGTTTGTTTGTAATAAGTAACATAGGATCCCGTACATGACTATAATATTTAATAAAATACTTTTTTATTACTTTTGCTTTAGTAACCAAAATTTTATTCACTAGATCATAAAAAGCCGTTTTAGTATACTTAAACCGGCATAAACAACAATTTTGCTATGGAAAGAAAAAATATTCTATAATAGCATAATTTCTGTTTACTATAGTCACACATTGGAGAAGGATTTGGTCTTCGAAACACAGTGTTAAGCTTATTGTACACAATATAATGTCAATAAATGATTTTTATGTTTGTTTATGTTTAATGAATCCGATCTTCCGGTTGAAGACAGCAATTTCAGTGGCCGTTACTGTAAATACAGTGCCATCGACGCGTAACAGAGTAGAGTTTGCACACTACGGCTTCGAGGCCGAATATCTAAAACTGGGTGGTACCTACCAAGAGACCTACCACCTGATGAACATTGCCATATTAAGCACTAGTCTTATATAAATGGTATGTAGTATCATAATAAAAAAATTGGCTCAACGAATAAGCATTGAAATTCAACGGTGCACTTTCGCCAGCATGCTGGGCGCGCTGCCAACTGGTAGTGGTCTGAGTCTGGAATGCCTGTGTGTCTGTAGTGAGTTGTAGGTTGTATAAATGCGTTTATTTAAGTAGCTTTAGTGTTGTATATGGTTCGTAGTATTTACATAATAAAGCATACTGCCAATTAAAAAAGAAAAGTATTTTTGCTTTTAATTTGTGGTCAAATGTCTAAACCAAGCAGCAGTAAAAAAAATTTTCTTAAAATTTGAATATTTGAAGATGGTCAGTTTCTGTCCGAAATCTAAACCATCCTTAACAGGCAGCCTAAGGTCAAGAAGAAGTTAGAAAAAACGTCTCGATTATGCCATATCCATCCATACAAAAAATACTTATTTCGGAGCTACGTAGCAGTCTCAACCGTAGCGCTTTGCTACGGATTACTACGTGTGTAGCTGTTTTATAATAGACAACAAAAATATTGTACTTTCTTCAACTAACATAATCGCACTTTTTATCATCAAGGTTGTCATAACATCTATAGTTGCATGCAGCGAAATAATGATTGACCACATTTAAAAAAATATAAACCATATTGTTGCTATTTGAAATTATCTTTAAAAGTGCGAGTGAGAGGGCTGCAAAATGTAAAAGGCCTCTTAACTTGGATATAAAATGGATTTCATTTAGCAAGTAAATACCATAACTATTACTTGTATAGATACCTACAGGTTTGTGCGGAACCCTCGGTGCGCGAGTCCGACTCACCTTTGGCCGGTTTTTCTCCTTTAACGATAATCGAACGGGTAGATATAGTCCAGTGGCAAGTGGCTATGGGCTGCCAACGCATTGGGTCCTCGGTTCGAAGACACATTACTGCACATATACATTTACAGCACTTTGTGAATGCCCATCTTGCTAGCTACCACTCTCAAGTAGAACATTTGTCGTTAATCCGTATAACGGCAGCTGTCTTTGAGAGTCAATACCATCTAGTGTGAACTTGTTTACTACCCTCGACCGCGTCATCACTTACCAACAGGTAGGTATGAGATGGTGGTCTAGGACCACCTATCACCTGTAACTAAGTCTAATTTTCATGTCGGGAACTGTATAAAATATACAACAACACATTGTGTGTTACACAAAAAAATCGAAAAGCAGTGAGGGTTTGTTATAATTTTAATTTGCCCACCGTGGCCCGCGGCGGGATTATCTCTATTCCATCTTTCTCTCAAACGATACAATGTTTAATTACCTATTCCAATAAACCTGGCTCGAGATTGTATAAAATTAGAAAAGAACGTTGGGATCAAAGGTAATACAATGAACTAACAGTTTTTCGTAGAATTCATGCACTTTGTCCTTATTTGTTTAGGTAAGAGGAAATGAGAAAGATATCAAGTCAAATCTTGCTTATTTTATCTCTCTAATTCTTGTAAAAAGTGAATTGTATATTACACAACTACGCTACTTTATATTTCCGGGATAAGTTTGAATAAATTTCAAAGGAAGGTTGTAAATATTTATTCTCAAGTTATATCTTCCCATTACACAATCTAAACAATGCAACTGTTTCACTTCACTTAAAACTAGATATGTTTAGTGAAAAGTTAAGAGCTTACAAATGCAAAAAAAAATATTTTTTTTGTATTTTATTTAAGGTAACTTGAATGAAAACGGATCTTATTTGTTAAACAAGTTCAATGGTTATAAAAATAAAACTGCAGATTTCTATTAAGTAACTTTATCTTCGATATCTTCAATATTGCGTTCTCTACTCTATTGAAAACAAAATTAAGCCAAGTGCTGCCTGTTTCCTTAGAGATTTAGAGAAGATTTTACTAATATAAATACAATACATACAACATCTCGTTATAATCTTATTTATTTATATAATAATAATAACACATTGCCAAGATTATTTAGTAGATCGAAAATCTACCCAGCCTCTAATTAAAATTGGCAATTCATCTACACATTTATAAATAACAATAATTCATACACTTTATTTATATAATTTAATTATTATTTATACTTATTACCACTAGTAATCACAAAATTATACATAACTTTTGTGAAAGTTCAATACCAATATACAATGAAAGAGAAGGTGGAGAGGAGGTTTCGGTTACACAAGTGAAGAGAGTACACATTATTTAAAGGACAGTAGTAGGGTATAATAAATTAATTCTAAGCATGATTTTACCAGTATTAAAATGCCTTGAAGATGTTTTAATTAAAAGTGCTGATATAATGATCTTACGTTCTTAAAATTAGTGAAAAAAATAGTACAGACAAAACCTTTGAATCTCGACTAGTCACCCTCCTTTGTCACGTGTAAGTTTTATTAATAGCTTGCGCCCGCGCACTTGGAACTATTAACATTGTATGGAGGTGCCTCGGAAATCGGAATCAATATAATCTGGCTAAAAAGTTTGTTAGTTATTTCAGGTAGGTTAGGTAGAATCTGTATGGATCTCTAGATCTAGTCTTCTCTAGGTTTAGCCGTTGCAGCGTGTGATGAAAAAAACACATATACCTAAAATGAACGAACTTTTTTTTTTTTATTATTAAAAACACATGTTGCATTTTATCGCGATTTTAAATTCACACGGACAATTTTGGTAGCTGACACTAGTATGAAATAGAAAATATAAAGAGCTAGTAAAAGCATTATGATTACGTTAAACGTGGTGTAAGAAAGTTCTACGAAGTAACTACAACCATATTCTCTGACATTTTTAGTATAAATAATTAAATCGAATAATTAAATACAGAATTCGCTATGGTGTAATCGGGGTTGTAGTAAATTTTCGAGTAATTATAATTGATAATTACAGTAATTTAGTTTGACGCTTCTCTCTTTCTTCGTGGACTGGATCAGATTGTTCTGGGTCGCTGTGGTCGTAATTCTCGTTTTGGATTGTAATATCTGTAACAAATATAGCATTGGTGAGAAATGACTCGTAGCTTACCCAAAGCCTTCGATTAAATACATATTTAGTGTTTTTGTAGTACGCGAGTGACTGCTACGAGTCTACGATTAAATAAATATTTATTCGTAGACTCGTAGCAGTGGTTCGCGTAGCAGTGACATTTTAGCACGAGAAACCCGCAGCTCGGTTACATGACACCATACAACCAGTGTGTTATTAAAGTTAAATTGACAAATTAATTTTAAACATAAACTTAATTTACCGTCCTATTTTATAGGTCACATCCTACTATCATATTGTATAGAAAATGTCAATTTTTTTTTCGTATACAGGCGCTTTGTGTGCGGAATCCTAAAAAAGCGAGGTCGACTCGCATTTCGCCATTTATTAAACTTTGGACATATACCAAATCATAGGGCTTGTTTGAAAAGTACAAAACTTTTTGGGAGGAAAAAGAGTTTATGCCTTACCAGCTTTTAGCTCACTCTAATTTTATCCGGCTATGTTGTATCTTCCTCTGGGCCTCACAACTAAAATAGCAAATAAAGAGTAGTAAAAGTACAAAATGTTTACCATCTTCCTGGCTCTTGAAGGACCGTCCAAGTCTGGGTCCGAACCACATGGAAGGGTCGTCACCACTCCTCTTAGCCGGACTCGGCTGCAGCACGCGACGCAGCGGCTCGCGCAGCAGCGACATGTCGCTGCGACCGACCCGTGGGAACGCATACAACTGTCGCTTCTCTATAGGCTCGTATTCTGCCACAATTAAATGATATATTTGAATTCATATTGCGAGTGTTAATTAATATTTAAAAATGGCGGATTACTGTTCAATAACCAGCACAAGTATAGGAAATAAGTACAATAAATAATATCAATCGATTAGTTTAGTTAAGCTACGTCCGCTGCGGTCATGACTTGGATAGGTGGCCGCTAGTGACATTACTACTGAGCGCTTCCGTGCTTCCTAGGTACAATGTTCCCGCCATAGGTCATAGAGCTGAAATATCGATGGTCAATTTATGATGTCATTTACCATTACAAGATAAACAAATAACCCTTCTACCCACAGGTATAAAATAAATTGCAATAACATACATGGATCATTTAATTTTGTGTACCCGAAGTGGTAACACTTCTTTAGTACTCTTTAGCGTTATCTTTTCCACGAAATTTGTATTGTTTTCAAAGTCTTGTTTTTCTCGGAAATTGATTGTTTGTGATATTGTTGTGCCATGGATATTCAAAAAGAAGGTATGTACGACATTTTTAATCTTAATTTGTTTACTTTAACCCTGGGTAGTATATAGGTAGGAGGGTACGTGAAGCCGTCGGTTCCGGTTGTCAGGACGTAGCGATGAACAAGCGGGACGCTTACCATAAAAGAAAAAAATCACCATGTTACAAAATAACATAAAACTCTCCTTACCCAAGAAGAGTTCATTGAGAGGCACCTGCCAGGTATTCCGTGAAGCTCGCCCCACTCTGGGAAATGGATAGAGATTCAGCACGCCATCCCTTCGCAGTTTTGTGCTGCTGTCTGCAAACAAACGATTCGAAATAGAACACAGATTAAAACAGATGCTTTATGGCAGGTAATTCATAATTTTTACAGTATTATCGTGCTTGTAGTTAGGTTTGGTAATTATTCTATGTCATCGTAGTATTCGCGAGCTAATACTATTATTACACTGAGAAAAATCTAAAGTCAAAAGCGCCCTAATGACGGCCAATTTATATGGTATAAGGCGAAAAAACGACCAAACGTAAATACGTACATAAACGCCTTCCAACTAGAAGGCGTTAAACGAGGTCAGTGAAGGCGAATATTTCTTTTCGTCTTCATTTAAGGTGTATTTCGATGAGGCTGATTAAGTCGTACGTCATAGTGATAATCACCGTATATTAACCGCCGTAAAAATAAGGTATATTTTACGGTCAATACTGCAATTATTATCGTATAACAAGTTCAATTCTGAAAATACTTTACAGAAGGCGTTTTTGACGGTTGTGTTTATTATAAAACACGGTACATTTTTATTGATTGGTGAAAATCATCTTAAGGATGCACTTGCCGGCGGCCCGAACTTATCAGCGGGCGAGGCAACGAAGCATGCTATTTCACCTATACCTTTGTGGGAAAGGGTAAGACTCCGTGATGAGTAGTACGAAGATAGTGATCGCGCATCACACACCCGTATTGCATCTACGCTAATTACGCACACTTGTTTGCGATATATCAATGAAAGCCGAACCATGCCGAACGAATTACGATGTTTGACGACGGACGGAGATAGTGTCTCAAGCTACGTCACGACGTGTGCAGGTATTTCTTATAAAATAATATTATATATTCACAGAGGAATACATTTTGGTTCGGACAGTAGGTACCTGTTGTTATAATTTTCGTTCGTTTTATAATAACATACTGATGTTATTTCACCTATAGTAGGTAAATATTTAGTAAGTAGGGACAATGATTTGTAGGTACATAGTAAATGTATTAGTTTGTTCTTTTCATATTGATGTAGTAAATATTTACCTACAATAATTATTTATTACATAATTAGCAAGTTACTGCTTTTACTACAACATATTTTGTAAAGCAGTGACGGCTCAGTGGCATAGGTTATGGACTTCCGCGCAGCAGGTCCATGGTTGTGTGAATGTCTCCAGCTTACTCAATCGAAATTTCTTAATTCTGAATATGCCAATATTTAGAGCATATTTTGTGCAATTATGAATACCAACTCAAAATTTAGGTGCCAAATAAACTTCGACGCTACGTGTGATTATTAGTGTGTTAGCTGACGTTATGGTCTCCAGCTGACACATGCTGTATATACGAAACGGCTGAAGATGTGGTTATATACTATAGCCAGGGATTTAGAGCACAATTTGTGCCAATGGCACAAAAAAAATTGAACGTCATACTTGAAAGCTGTAGTAGTTATGACTCGATTTTAACGTGTAAGCTGGAGACCACGTGTCTACAGCTACTCATCTGTATCTTCAGAACGAATGGACCTACGACTTTGTTTAATATGTCAAAATTTAGAGCCAAATTTGTGCCAAAGGCACTAAAATTTTCAAGTCCCTGGCTATTAAGGTTTTGGAGATACAAGCTCAAATCAACGTGTAAGCTGGGGACACATGTCCCCAGCTAGCACATGCTGGACAGCTCAAACGGGAAAGCCTAGAATACTGTTTAATGGCTTAAAATGTAGGGTAGAATTTGTGCCATCGGCACCAAAATTTTCAATACAATAGGCCCCATAGTTTTTGTGTAACAAGCAAAATCAATTCTTCCCGCCAAAAAATTTAAATATTTGGACAAAAACATTTCTAAGCGCGGCGTTGCCGTCCCGTTGCCTGTAGCTGCAATCTATCTTGAACCTTATTCCTATTGCGTTTGAACTTACTTTTTGCTTTCACGTTATGAATAGGTGGAAGAAGTTACAAAAAAACAGTAGGTGTATAGACTAGGAGTGAGTAAGTACAAAATGTACTGGTATTTTTTCTCTCAGTATGTTAACTTATATACCTAATCCTATATATAAGATCTGTATAAGACCCTCGATGAACGAGATAATGCACTGGAAACTAATCCACGCATGTACAGAACGTGATGATCACATACCTATTAGGTAGGCACTGTAATTTTATAACTGTAAAGAGATATTATCAGTTTATCACACACCTAAACGCGTAGAAAGCTTTTGACTTAAAAGTATTAGCGTGTAATACTTTAGTACCTATTACTAGAGAATGTAAAGATAAGTTACCAACTACTCAGCTTAGTTCGGCCAGTGTGACGTAGTCAAAAAGGTAAGCTAAATATTCGCTATGTGCGCTGCATTCTTACATAAGTAGGTACGTCGGTTGTACATACGTAGTATTATTATATGTTCTATGCCAACTCCCTACCTACATAAAACGTCTATGATTATTTAAAAACTATACATAATAATCTCTATTTTGTGGTTTGTAGGGATTTGGAATTGAAATAAAAGTATCGATACCGTTGCGTTTCAAAGCATCGCTGCGGTATCGATATTGGAACAAATGTTTCGAAGTACTCCAGTATCGAGTACTTTTAAACGAATACAATGAGAGTTTTTATTTTATTTATTTTTATGTTATTGTGTCGGGACAAGCTCGAGGCCCCCCTAATGTTAAGCGGACTGACCTCTGCCTATAACAGATGCATTTCATCACAATTTACGAATTGCCCTGCCCCCGTCTCTTGAGACAGCTCTCGTGTGTGCCTGTAATTTCACTGGCTTTTAAGGACTGCTGCCTTGCCAGATATCATTTATCATTCTTGATTGCCAAACCTTTTATTTTGTTTTAGAAAATAAAGTTCTTGTTGAAATCCCCTTTATAATTTAACTTTTTTCTTACGTATAATTTATGGGCAGAACCATATCTCTTAATATAGAAAAAATATTTTTTATACAAAACAAGTCTTTCCAAATAATTTATATTAGTTTTTATACACCGTGTCCCAAAATTCAACGATAAGCCGGCATCGGTGCATGGACCTACTCATGACTACTCGGGAAAAAATAAAAAAAAATTATAACTCTTTTTTTTTTAATTACAGAGACTTTTATAAAGTTGCGCCAACTTTTAATAAAACTTGCCATGGTAGTGTCCATACTTTTTTTTTAACCCAGACTATAGAAAGTGCATAGAATGTTAAAATCTATGAAAATTATAAGTAAAAAAAGTAAAAAAAATTTTTCTTATAATAAGAAGTAAAAAGTAAAAAAAAATTTTCTTATAATTTTCATAGATTTTAACATTCTATGCACTTTCTATAGTCTGGGTTAAAAAAAAAGTATGGACACTACCATGGCAAGTTTTATTAAAAGTTGGCGCAACTTTATAAAAGTCTCTGTAATTAAAAAAAAAAAAAGTTATAATTTTTTTTTTATTTTTTCCCGAGTAGTCATGAGTAGGTCCATGCACCGATGCCGGCTTATCGTTGAATTTTGGGACACGCTGTATATAAGCGATATATTATGTTATTCTATATATGTATTAAAATGTGAATTTAATACAGAAATTCTACAGTACATTGACTCGGGTAACTACAAAAAAACGTATTTTGTGTCCGAAATTCAAGTAAATAAAACTATAAATCTATTAGAACTATTTTATTCAAAACTCCTTAATAGTGTTACAACGCTCTACTGGATTATTATAAAAATTAATTGTCATTACCGGCAGCTGTCCTTGAGAGTCTAGGTTAGCCTGAACAACATCTTCAGCCGCATCATCACTTCGGTACCATCAGGTGAGACAGTTGTCAATCAGCCATAATTATATAAATTGAAGCCGTGATGGCTCAGTGGCATTGACTGCCAAGCAGCAGGTCCATGGTTCCAATCCCGCCGCGGCTTGAGCTTCACCGCATGTTGAAAGGGCATTTTGCGAATGCCCGCCTGGCTAGCGACCACCATCAAGTAGAAATTCTGTCGCCACCTTACGGTGTGTTCCGGCAGCTGTCCTTGGAAGCCAGTACTTCTAGGATAAGCCTGTTAACACCTTCGACCACATCATCACTTAACATCAGGTGAGATTTTGGTCAAAGGCTCCATTATGCCAAACTCGTCTGTGAATATAAAACTTTTTGGAGTTTTGAGTCTAGATTCATATTTGACATAATGAAGTTCGAGTCTAAACTCGAACTCGTCTCTGAATGTCAACTTAGAAGTGGTGATTTTAGGCTCGTTTTATTATTGAACATATTTTTTTTCGGGTATTGTTCCATCGCTCTATATTTAAAGGCGGTGCGCGCGTAATAATCACCATTTCAATGCCTACGAATTCCGGAAAGCGTCACATTGCAATCAGATAACATTAAAATGAATACTCTCTGCTACTAGCCTATGCCCCAACTGCTTTCATTTGCTATAAAAGAGAAAAGTGATTCCAACGCTATAGAAATAAAGTTCAAAACAGATTGCAGCTACAGTGAACGGGATGGCAACGCCGCGTTCAGTAATGTTTTTAACCCAATATTTAAATTTTTTGGCGGGATAAAATGTTTTTGCTTGTTACACAAAAACTATGGGGCCTATTGTATTGAAAATGTTGGTGCCGATGGCACAAATTCTATCCTACATTTTAAGCCATTAAACAGTATTCTAGGCTTTCCCGTTTGAGCTGTCCAGCATGTGCTAGCTGGGGACATGTGTCCCCAGCTTACACGTTGATTTGAGCTTGTATCTCCAAAACCTTAATAGCCAGAGACTTGAAAATTTTAGTGCCTTTGGCACAAATTTGGCTCTAAATTTTGACATATTAAACAAAGTCGTAGGTCCATTCGTTCAGAAGATACAGATGAGTAGCTGTAGACACGAGGTCTCCAGCTTACACATTAAAATCGAGTCATAACTACTACAGCTTACAAGTATGACGTTCAAATTTTTTTGTGCCATTGGCACAAATTTTGCTCTAAATCCCTGGATAAAGTATATAACCACATCTTCAGCCGTTTCGTATATACAGCATGTGTCAGCTGGAGACCATAACGTCAGCTAACACACTAATAATCACGCGTAGCGTCGAAGTTTATTTGGCACCTAAATTTTGAGTTGGTATTCATAATTGCACAAAATATGCTCTAAATATTGGCATATTCAGAATCAAGAAAAAAGCTGTCCAGCATGTGCTAGCTGGGGACATGTGTCCCCAGCTTACACGTTGATTTGAGCTTGTATCTCCAAAACCTTAATAGCCAGAGACTTGAAAATTTTAGTGCCTTTGGCACAAATTTGGCTCTAAATTTTGACATATTAAACAAAGTCGTAGGTCCATTCGTTCAGAAGATACAGATGAGTAGCTGTAGACACGAGGTCTCCAGCTTACACATTAAAATCGAGTCATAACTACTACAGCTTACAAGTATGACGTTCAAATTTTTTTGTGCCATTGGCACAAATTTTGCTCTAAATCCCTGGATAAAGTATATAACCACATCTTCAGCCGTTTCGTATATACAGCATGTGTCAGCTGGAGACCATAACGTCAGCTAACACACTAATAATCACGCGTAGCGTCGAAGTTTATTTGGCACCTAAATTTTGAGTTGGTATTCATAATTGCACAAAATATGCTCTAAATATTGGCATATTCAGAATCAAGAAATTTCGATTGAGTAAGCTGGAGACATTCACGAATCCCGTCGCGGGCTTAATCTTCACCGCGTGGTAGAAGAGCATTTTACGAATGCCCGCCTGGATAGCTACTACCCTCAAGTAAAAAATCGGTCGCCAAGCACCTAAAGGGAAGCAATGATGGCTCAGTGGCATTGGTTATGGACTGCTGCGCAGCAGGTCCATAGTTTGAATCCCGCCGCGATATTGAGCTACACCGCGTGGTGGAGAGTTCGTAGCGAAGTTTACTTAGCTGTTCTCAACCGATCAGCAAAGTTTAGCACCGTCGCGCGCGGTCATGAGTTGGATGGGTGACCGCTAGGACAATACTACTGAGCGCTTCCGTGCTTCGGAGGGCACGTTAAGCCGTTGGTCCCGGTTGTGGTCTTAGGATGGCAGTCGTTATAGCATGGTGGTAGGGCATTTTGCGAATGCCCGCCTGTATAGCTACCACCCTCAAGTAGAAAATCTGTCGCCAAGCACCTAACGGTGTGTTCCGGCAGCTGTCCTTGAGAGCCAGTACTTCTAGGTTAGCCTGAACAACATCTTCGACCACATCATCACTTACCATCAGGTGAGATAGTGGTCAAAGGCTAACCTATCAGGCATAAAAAAAGAGCATTATGCGAATGCTCGCCGGGATAGCTACCCAAGTAGAAAATCTGTCACCATGCAACTAACGTGAACTCAGTGGCATTAGCTATGGACTGCCTCGCAGCATGTTTATGGTTCGAATCCCACTGCGGGCTCGAGCTTCACCGCTTGGTGGAAGGGCATAGGGCATTTTGCGAATGTTCACCTGGCTAGCCACCATCCTCAAGCAGAAAATCTGTCAGTAAGCGCCTAACGGGAAGCAGTGATGGGCCAGTGGCATTAGCTAGTGACTGCCGCGCAGCAGGTCCATGGTTCGAATCCAGCCGCGATATTGAGCTTCCCCGCGTTGGTGAAGAGCATTTTGCGAATGCTCGCCTGGATAGCTACCACCCTCAAGTAGAAAATCTGTTAGAAAGCACCTAACGGGAAGCAGTGATGGCTCAGTGGCATTAGGTTTGGACTGCCACGCAGCAGGTCTATGGTTCGAATCCCGCCGCGGGCTTGAAATTCACCGCTTGGTAGAAGGGCATTTTGCGAATGCTCGCTTGGCTAGCTACCACCCTCAAGTAGAAATTCTGTCACTAAACACTTAACGGGAAGCAGTGATGGCTCTTAGCAATGGACTGCCGCGCAACAGGACTATGGGTCGAATCCCGCCGCGGGCATGAACTTCACCGCATGGTGGAAGGTTGTTTTGCGAATGCTCGCCCGGCTAGCGAGCTTTGAGATGAGAGTGTGTCGTACCGATTTCAAAATCTGTCTCTAAGCGGTAATGTACGATGGCATCATGGATCTACCAATCCTGGTAGAACACATTTGGAATTAAAATTCTCTACCTACCCGTAACTGATTTAAATTATTTCCAATAAAAATCAATAACTAATCATAGGTTATTTTTGATTAGGTAGGTGCCTACAATCATCGCTAAGTTTACCATATAAACTTTCGTACTACCTTAGGTATAAGTACCTACTACAAATATACATACTTATTCTACTAATTTACGTAGGTAGTATCTTATAGCTATGTAGATAGGTATGCAATGTAATGCGCGCCCGCGAATGTCGATTTGACATCGCTGACAGTTGCGTGCCTAGGCTGGCCTATATGATAAATGATAATTATATCGTAGATAGGTAGGTATCTTCCATTGAGCTTCTAATTCTAACCCTTTACTACTTTGTGTTAGGTAGGTACTTTCTCGAAGCTATATTACTGGTTAGACTATATTCTAAAAAGAATGCGGACTACCTACGTCCATACCATATCTAACCAAATGCAGCTTTTTATATTGTCTAAGTGTTGCTAAAATGATTAGGTACTCACCATAGCTATCATGACCTGCGTATTGACTAATACCTACTAGGTACTAACTTAGTTGAGAGTAGGTGAGTACCTAGACATAGTTACGTATTTATATTACCCAAGTACCTATCTACCTAGTCTAGCCATAAATATTGTTACGAAGAAAAAACATTTTTTTTTATTGCAAATAATATTTATTACTTTTACAGTGTGTTAGTTTAATACATAAATATAAAACAATTCAAAATATAAAAAGCTTATTCGAAGTGGTCTCCATTGGCTGCAACACAGTCCTTTAAACGTTGAGGCCAGTTATCAATAGAAGCACGCACTCTTTCCATGGGAAAATTCTTCACTGCCAATCGTATGGATTGTTTTAGGGACTCCAAATTATCATGGCGTTTAGAGCAAGCCATACTCTCTAAAACTGACCATAAATCATAATCCAGCGGATTAAGATCGGGACTAGACGACGGCCAGTCTTCAGCTCTGATGAAGTCCGAAACGTTCATTTCCAACCAAGACTGCGTGGACCGAGCTTTATGACCCGGCGCTGAGTCTTGTTGGAAGGACCATACTTGGTTATTGAACATGGTGTTGTTAAGGGGTTTAACTACCTTCTCAAGAATGGTATCTTGATACACTTGTGCCGATGTTTTGATACCTTTTTCACAAAAATATGGCTCAGTCACTCCTTCATAGCTAACACCCCACCAAACCATCACTGAAGTCGGATAATGCCCACGTTGCACTCTGTCGACTAATTGGGAAGCTTCCTTAGAGCTTTGAGCATAAATACGGTCATTTTGTTTGTTAAAATGTTGCTCAACTGTAAAGATTTTCTCATCCGTAAACAAAATTTTTCTGTGACCTCCCTTTGCGTACCGCTTCAGTAGTTGCTTCGATTTTACCACCCTATTCTTTTTTAAATTATCAGTTAAAAAATGACCAGTGCGTCTCTTATAGGCTGCAAGTCCTAAGTCATCTTTTAAAATGCGTGACATGGTTCTGGGTGCTATCTTCATCTCCCGAGATAAAATCTTTTGCTTTCGGACAGGATTTCTTCGAATTCTTTCCCTTACTGCTTTGACCACCATTTTCGTACGAACACTACGTGGACGGCCAGATCTTTTTCTGTCACAAACAGAGAAGGTCTCATTGTACCTATTAATAGCCCGGTACACAAACATTTGACTAATACCAAGCGTATGGAGAGTTTTAAAAATTACATTCGGCTCCATACCAACTTTGTGTAATGCAATCACAGCGATTCGGTTTTCTTTATCACCCCACTCCATTTTAATATAGCAAAATATTGTACAATGTATTGGCGCCAAAATTTGAAAATACAATGAACAATCGTATAAAAATGACAGATTCCAAATTCAAATGTAATATCTTTCTTATTTTTAATTGTAACAGTATTTATGGCCAGACTATGTATATGGATTATGGCGTCCGACACTTACTATCACGAACAAACTAATCAAATGCGAAAGAAAATCCGGTCCCCAACTCCCAACATATGTAAATATATATATATATATATATATATATAAGTACGTAAGTAGGCATAGGCACTACATATTGGTAGTGTATACATACGTGCACACCAAAAAGCAACAGGGCATTCCTACAATATAATATTATGTTCTAAGATCGCGGCGCGGTGCACGTGACTTTTGGTAGTGTGCGTTTTGTTAATTATATATTAGTGTGCTGCGCATGAGACCCGCCCGCCCGCTTCCCTCACCGCGGAATGGAAGTATTGACATGAGATGCCCAATATTTTGAACGAAAAACTAGCGCGCAAAACTATGTGTGCCGACCTTTGGCTCTAGGATGTTTATGATTATACTACTGGATGTATTTGTTTTCCAAAATGTTATCTAAAATGATCATGAACTGAGCTATGCTTCTATGTAAATAATTTTAGGGATTTCATGCTCTATAAGTCGTTTATTTACGACTAAAAATGCGCTAAAATTCGTGATATTACAGGGATGTTTCGAGGCTTATAACTATCATGTGAAGATTTTTTTTACAAATCGGTGCCAAGACAAGCCTAGATAATGAAGAGATAAATCGATATCATGCTTAGTTGTGGACCTAAAACCTCAAATAAGGGAGTGATCACCCTACGGCGTTTGTATGGAAAAGTTACCGGCCAGTTCAACCTTAAGAGTTGTGAATTCATCTTACGTATTTACAATTAAACGGTAAAAGGTCAAATTTGATTTAAGCCTTTAAGTCGTTTTTCTCAGTGTACATACATAGATATAATCACGCCTGTATTCCCCGAAGGGGTAGGCAGAGGTGTGAACCCACGTTTCGCCAATTGGGTTTTAGTCCTATGTAATAGGGGGCGAGCCTATTACCATTCACCGGGCTCAGTTTCAGGGTCATACAAAATATTTTCTCTAACACACTGGGCGAAATAAAATAACGTATTACGAATAATATGTTTACGCTGACAACATATACCGGCACCTAATGGATCGTATTATATTGCAAAGTTATGAAATAATATTCCATAAATTTACCCTAACACCGTCAAAAATATCCAGAGTTAATAATTATAACAAATATTTTAAAATTATTCTAAGAAAAACTAAATCAATAATTTAATACAACACTTAAAAAATATATTAAAAAAATATGTAGTGACAATTCCGCCTAATTTTCCTATTAAACCAACGTGAAGTCACAAACGCCACGCAGTCAAACCGGAATAATCTTCGTCGCGTTTCTATTCTACACGAAGCATCCTCAGGATGTCTTAAACCTATAAGCGCGCGATCGAGACATTGTCACTCGATATATTTTTTAAGTGTTATTAAAAATTGATTTAGTTCTTTCTTAGACTACTTTTAAAATATTTGTTATTAATAAATTAGATATCCGCAAAGTAACGCCTGAATCTATTAATTATCCAGAGTAATTCTGGATACCTTGCTTTTGTTTTTGGGTGAGAAATAAAGTGTTGTTACGACTCCGATTAATAATATGGAACAGGAAAGTTCAAGTCTTACTCACGTACTCAGGGCAACCACACAAATTCACACTACATTTATTTTTAATTACCAGTTACGAGCAGGGGGCCAAGTCTGCTAATTACATGTTCATATTCAGCATAGATTCATTCAAGATTCATACATGACACAATCGGTAGTCTGCTGATCCCTTACGAATATATGAATCTATGATGAATCTAGGCTGTTTTTTTTATGCCTGATAGGTTATCCTTTGACCACTATCACACCTGATGCTAAGTGATGATGTGATCGAAGATGTTATACATTCTAACCTAGAAGTACTGGCTCTCAAGGACAGCTGCTGGAACACACCCTTAGGTGCTTGGCGACAGATTTTCTACTTGAGGGTGGTAGCTAGCCAGGCGAGCATTCGCAAAATGCTCTACCACCATGCCGTGAAGCTCAAGCCCGCGGCGGGATTCGAACCATGGACCTGCTGCACGGCAGTCCATAGCCAATGCCACTGAGCCATCACTGCTTCAAAATGCAGTAAAGTTTATCGAAGCTTGGAGAGTAAGATAATTCTAGCTTGTTAGTCAACGCAATCTAAAGACAGGACGCAAGTGGCTGGTAATTATTATCACTGTGATACTCGCCAACCCACTTAATAACCTTATAGAGTACTTATGTGTTCCGGCAACAGTCCTTGAGAGCCAGAAAAAATACAGGAACATGAGACCTAACAACTGTTCGTCTCAGTGTGACGGGCACGGTGCAATTCGTCGTTGGCGAAATGCGTCTGTTATAGGCAGAGGTTAGTCCACTTAACAACAGATGGGACTCGTGCTTGTTCGGTAACAGTAACAAAAAAAAAAAACGAAGCCTCTAAGCGACTGTAAATCTTAGTATCTGATATTAATTGTTGTAACTTGATTCCTCTTAAATCCAAGAACTAAATGTTTTTATTGCTTACTGTAAGTGAATAATATAAATAAGCGCAAATTTTAACCTCGAACGGTTATTTCTCTAAACGTTTCTGAAACAAAGGGTCGTGACAGATGGACTACAAAGCTACCCTTTCATATATTCTGTTTGTTCACAACCTTTTTGTGCCTCACTTCAAGGTACAGAACGGACCCCTAGAGACTAAGTAATCGTTATTAGCAACAAGGTTTTAAATTTAGAATCAGCTACACTTATGTCACAGTTTACGCCTATTGAGCTGAATATGGTTTATCCACTCTTCATACCCATATACCCCCGTGGGGTGCCGGGTTAGAATTGCACCTTTCCATATCAACCCGTGGGTGTCGTAAGAGGCGACTTAGGGAAAAATACTGGAAGGTGGGCAGCAGCACCTTCTAAAGAACTGCCATCTTACACTGCGATCCCCAAGCCGCCTGCCAAGCGTAGGGATTATGGCAAATACCCCCATCAAAGGGGAGGCTGTGTTCAGCAGTGGACAAGTCGGCTATTACAGTACAGTACTCTTCATAAGCATAATATATATACATAGTACCCATAGCACGAGCTTGGAATCGCTCGTAGCATAGCTTGTGCTTAGTCATTCTTAATTAAATAAAACTCTACTACTAATCAATTAATTAAAACGTCCACGTCATGACTTGGATGGGTGACCGCTAGTGGCATTACTACTAAGCGCCTCCGTGCTTCAGAAGTGCACGTTAAGCCGTTGGTTTAGTACGGCGCGTAAAATGTTGTGGTATGTTTTGGGTTTTTCGAATGCCAGCCCGGCTGGTTACTAACCTCAAATATAGTATATATGGTCGTGGACGACGGTGGCAGTTGTCCTTGAGAGCCAGTAATTCCAAGTAATACTTACCATCAAGTGAGATAGTGGTCAATGGCTAGTCTATCAGCTATAAATGTAAGGTTGAAATTACAAATAACATCAGTATTCTGATCCTAAGTGTGCTACAAATACGTACTCGTGTATGGTGGCATGGGTGTCCGCTAGTGACATTAGGTACTACTGAGCGCTTCCGTGATTCGGAGGGTACGATAAGCCGTCGGTCCCGGTTGTTTTCTTAGGATGGCAGTCGTAATAGCATGGTGGTAGGCCATTTTGCGAATGCCCACCTGGCTAGCTACCAGCCTCAAGTAGAACATCTGTCGCCAAGCATCTAACGTGTTCCGGCAGCCGTCCTTGAGAGTCAGTAATTCAATGTTGGCCTGAACAACATCTTTGACCACATAGTCAGGTGAGATAGTGGGTAAAGACTATAAGTTATAAGGCACACTGAGAAAAACGACTTTGGAGCTTAAATCAAATTTGACCTTTTACCGTTGAATTGTAACTACGCAAGGTGAATTCACAACTCTTAAGTTTTACGGCAGTTTATATACGGTTATTATCACTATAACGTACGACTTAATCAGCCTCATCGAAAAGTCAATATTTAAGAAAGACCACAAAATACACCTTAAATGAAGACGAAAAGAAACATTCGCCTTCACTGACCTCGTTTAACGCCTTCTAGTTGGAAGGCGTTTTTAAACGTATTTACGTTTGGTCAGTTTTTTGCCTTTATACCATATAAATTGGCCGTCATTAGGGCGCTTTTCACTTTAGATTTTTCTCAGTGCATAAAAAACAAATTCAAATAAATTGCCCTATACTTGTTTCATATACACTGAGGCACAGTTTAAATTCAAGAGTTACAAAACACGTTAGAAAACAGAGACATTTCTACAAATAGAATAACAAATGCCTTAGACTCTGTAACTTGGGCTATAATTAGAAAGACCGAACGTAAATTGCCAAGCTTTTCACCCCTTTAGACACCAGTGTAGTTAAATAAACCTTAATGATTTTCCTATTCCCGTTACAGTTATTTATATAAATATCACTTTAAAGGTAATAAACGTTTAAAATCTTTAATTAAAGTATATAATTCGTTTTATAAACTTGTAACTTCGTAATGTTGTCTTAGTCAGTCACCCCGTGACCACGATCACTGCAAAGTGTTTGAAACGTCGGGACAAAAATAATGATAAATATACGCGATTTAAACCGTTTAAAGTTGTTTAATTACTATTTGTAACTTCGTATTTTTTTCTATTGAGTAAATTATTCGACCATCTCTACCCGTGGGTGTCGTAAGAGGCGACTAAGGAAAACACACCAGAAGGTGGGCAGCAGCGCTTTCTGAGCAATCTCTTATACTGCAATCCCCAGGACGCTTGCCAAGGGTGCGGATTATTGCAAACCCCCATCATAGGGGAGGCCGTGTTCAGCAGTGGACCATCCGGCTGTTACAGTCAATTATTTGAATTGTGTACCTATTTAATGACTTTAATCTAGTTTCTTTATATCTCTACGCTTCAAAAGTTCCTTTTTTCTAAATTTTTTTGAAAATTGTTGTCACTTTATGTTACGCCATGTTCAGAGTTACAGTGATATTTATCACTAATACGAATTAACTACTTCAAGCAACATTAGGCAGAGTACCCTAGCCATTTCACTAATATATCCTGCACTACAGCTCTTACGTCACTTAAATTGAGTCCAAATTCAGCTCTCTCATAAATATTATTAATGTATATAACCTAATAATAATTAAACCTACGATAACTATAACATATTTAGCAAAGATTATTACCAATCAACAATTTCGCAGATATTGCTGCCTAATATCTAATCGCACATGTATCGAATGATATCACAATATAATCTAATTATGTAAACTTCATTAATTTTGTGTTCATGCCTATATTGTCAATTAAATCGAATTGTCTACAACATTAATTGAGAAAGCAACGTTAGGTATTTCTAACATAACAATTACGTTAAAATAACTAATATTCTCCGTCGTTTAGTCATTGAACTCTGTAAAAATCTTGTTAGTATCATGAGTTATTTTTCTGTGTGGTAAGCTGAAAAAATTAATTAAGCTAAATATTGTTCAATTTAGCAAAATTAAAGTCTACTCTATTTCTTAAATACTTTTTGATTAGTTACGTTATATGAGGGTCGACATTATTAGAAATAATTCAAATTTAAAGTGCTTCCAAATTCATTGTGTGTTTTTATCTTACACTAGTAGCATCCCACGATTTCACCCGCGAGTTACATTATGGTAATACGTACCTATTCTGTATCAGCCGGATCGTCCACTGCTGAACACAGCCTCCCCTATAAAGGGGGTATTTGCCATAATCCCCACGCTTGGCAGGCGTCTTGGGGATAGCAGTGTCGGATGACAGTTCTTTATAAGGCGCTGCTGCCCACTTTCTAGCATTTTTCCCTTAGTCGCCTTTTATGACACCCACGGGATGATATGGGGAGGTGCAATTCTAACCTGGCACCACACGGGATTACCTATTATCAAGCATGTATTTCACGCATGGTTCGTTGTTTGTGGAAAGCTAGGCTATTTTTTTATTCAAACTCAAAAACATTTAGAAAATTGAGTCGTCTAAGAAGCTGTTATGAAGGTCAGTTACAAAATTTTATTATTGCATTATTCTACATTGTACGTTCTTACTTGCAACAAAAAAATATATAGATCCACTGCGAGAAGAACGGGCAAGAGAGTCGGGGCAATGGCTCCGAGATTCTTGACCGTTATAAACGTCCTTAATGTGTTACAAATTATTTTATAAAATTATTACTATATTTGTTTAAATGCCGTAGGTGATAGCTTGGCTGAAGTGGAATTGTCCAATTTTTGTTATAGTTTAAGTAATTACCAACTGTGTAGTAGGATTTCTTAATAAAAATGTTTTTCATAGTAATTAAACAACTTTAAACGGTTTAAATCGCGTATATATATAATTTCTTAAGATTCGATCGTGATCACGGGGTGAGATCACGATCACTGCAAAGTGTTTGAAACGTCACGTCGGGACAATAATAATGATAAATTTACGCAATTTGCCTTTATTAACAAAATACTACGAACTATATACGACACTACAGCTACTACAATAAAAGCATTTGGACTCATAGGCAGTCCAAATGCTCTAGCCCACTACCAGTTGGCAGCATGCTGGCAGCATTGCCCCGTTGAATTGCAATGCTTATTCTTTGAGCCATGTAGGTGCCAGCATTTTGATCACGCGTCGCATCGAATAAGCGCTCTGATAAGTTTTGGAAAATACGACGAGCTCCCGGTCCCCATGGACCCAACGTTTCTACACCAAACGGCACAAATATGTAACCCATACCGAGGTTAGCATACTTGCGCCGCTTGAGTCGCTCTAAAACCTGCCACTGCAATTATTTCTTTATTCTATAATCGTTATAGTCTCTAGTCAGAGCTATCTGACTTATTCACGTGAGTTATCCCGTGTTATTTACTAAAGTGATAGTCTCTGTTTAATTTAAATTTGCTCGATTTTTTACAAACAAACAAAAAGTATTTTCTAATATATATTATAGGTATACCTGGTCTGTATCGACTAGGTAAAACTAATGTATTAATTTCTATTGAAATTTTATAAAAAAAATTCTATTAAATGATCTCATGGGATTTCCTAGGATCCTTGGAGTCATAAAATCATTTTGTTTACCTCTTCTCGAAGCTAAAAGCCATGCGAGAGGGCGAACGCCTCCTGCGCTCCGATTAATTTTACACACAGCTTTTATTTACATTACCTCCAAATTTTTTCAAAAACTTACTGTGTTATTTATACCATAGTATATTAACGGCTAATTTTATTTACATTTACATACAATTACAGTAATTCCAGAAATGCTCATCAACTTTTGTAAAATCTACAAATTATTGGCATAGCAACCGTGATTGTGGCTTGCACATGAACTTTTAAATACTATCTTGGAGTTTTTTTGTACACCTACCACAGAGATATGTTTTCGCTTCACATTATGTGCCTATCAACCAGTCAGTCAGCAAAACAAGTCCAACTAGTCTAATAAAAACAGCATTTTTTAATATGATTACACCCGTGGGGTGCCGGGCTAGAATGCCCCCCGCCATTGCTACCTGTGGGCGTCGTAAGAGTCGACTAAAGGTAAAATACCGGAAGGTGTGCGCAGCAGCGCCTTCTGTGGAACTGATATCTTAAACTGCGGTCCCCAAGACGCCTGCCAAGCGTAGGGAGCTTGGCAAATCCCCCTTTAATGATATAGATTATAATAATGCGGCTTCAATTCCCGCCCAAAATGAACATTATGTCCTCTAAAAATGTGTAAATGAGATGATGGATGGATGAATGAGACAAGTTATGAATGCAAGAAGTACTTACGGTAACTGGCCCATGCTGAGGACAGTACAACTAACGACACGATAATTTTAACTGATGAATGCATTTTCTGAAACAAAAGAAATAATAATAATTTTAGTATACATTCGACGGATTGGTTGATTTGATCCATTTTTTTTTTTAACATTCATCTATTTAAGGAAAAGCCGTGAGGTGCCGGGTTAGAATTCCACCTCGCCATATCACCCCGTGGGTGTCGTAAGAAGGGACTAAGGCCAAAATACCGGAAGGTGGGCAGCAGCGCCTTCTAAAAAACTGCCTTCTTATAGTCCTATCCCCAAGCCCCAAATTATGGCAAATACCCCTCTAATAGGGGAGACTGTGTTCTGCAGTGAACGATCCAACTGATACAGAAGGAAAGTTTAAAATTTGGTAAATCACAACACTTAATAAATGCTTAACATATAAACTTTCATAATCACACTATATTCCAAATCTTCACACAATATCATATTTCCCTGATATGGATAGAGACAAGGTGTGTGGTATTAATACTTAAGTTATGGATTAATTCATATATGGCACAACGCTGTTTCGCAGGCTGGATGTGGCCCATTCCGGCTTTTGATTCATACAACGGAAAATTATAAAATCACGCAAGGGAAAATAATGATTTATTCTTGATTGATCTAAAGCAAGAACTTTGGTTCTGCATGTGAAACTTGTTTATTTATTCCGTCAAGTTGAGAAAATTGTATCGGCCAAGTGGCCGCCGGCAGAGTTGATGACCATATACGGGATCGTTTTATGGCATCTTCCTTCACTATGCCTGCACTTCGGGCAACAGGTTCTCGCATTCTTGGCGTTCAAGAGTCTAAGACTTGTTGACGTAAACCCGCGACTTCAAAACACCCCTTAAAAAAGAAAAATAAGGCTGGAACGGTTAAATCGGGTGATCTGGCCGACGAAGTGCAAATCACCAAAACAAGAGATTAAGCGACACGGAAATGCTTCCTTTAGAATATCGGTTGTGGCTCAAGCAGAATGCGCCGTTGCACCATCCAGTTGAAACCACATGTTTCCCAGTCTCAATTCATCCATTTGAGGAAGAAAAAAATCGGTTATCGTGGCTTTGTAGCGCACCCTGCAAAGTCATCGAAAATTTTATGCACTGCGCCTTTGAAGCGCTCGTAGCGAAGTTTACTTAGCCGTTCTTAACCGATCAGCAAAGTTAAGCAACGTCGCCCGCAGTCCTGAGTTGGATCGGTGACCGCTAGTGACATTACTACTGAGCGCTTCCGTGCTTCGGAGGGCACGTTAAGCCGTCGGTCCCGGTTGTTATCTTAGGATGGCAGTCGTTATAGCATGGTGGTAGGGCAATTTGTGAATGCCCACCTGGCTAGCGACCACCCTCAAGTGGAAAATCTGTCGCCAAACACCTAACGGTGTGTCCCGGCAGCTGTCCTTGAGAGCCAGTAATTCTAGGTTAGTCTGAACAGCATCTTCGACCACATCATCACTTACCATCAGGTGAGATAGTGGTCAAAGGCTAACCTATCAGGCATAAAAAAAAAACTTTATTAGTGGGATTCATCCCTACAATGGTGAAGTATCCTGTAGATCAAGTTCCAGCTCGTGATATTAAAAAAGATTGTCATCAATTGCTGCCCATTGTCAGCAAGTATTGCTGTTAGTCAACGCAATATTACTTTCATTGATATAATTGTAATAGCATTATGTACTGTTTATTATTTGTAGTTGATATAAAACTACATAAATTATTATTTCAAATATACCTAATTTTGTAACTACGGGAAAGTTCAAAGATTTGATTTTTCATTATAATTATATTAATTTAAGTAAATGCGCCCGTACGACTAGATTATGGGTTAACCCTCCTTAATTGGGGGAGGCTGTGTTCAGCAGTGCACAATCCAGCTGACACGGTAAGTAAATGAGACTGAGAAAAGTCGTGACTAAACTTTATCTACGTCCCGCGAAGTTCTCAACGACCAAAGATTTAGCCCGCAACTTTGAAAGTTTACCCATACCTGGTTTATGGTAAAATTAAACGTAAACATTACACCTATTTGTTGCGATATGATATCGTTTCTAGCTATACTAAACTTGTAATTATGTACAAGTAGGATACCAATCTACATTTGGAACAAGGGATTTAAGTTTGGCGATAATATCAATATGTACTTTGTGATTTCGATCAGGTAATAATGTGTAGGTAGTTGCGTGGGTTATTTGAGTTTAAATGTAATATGACTTCGTAGATCCAGTTGCACGATACTCTCTTGTTGGTGGCAGGGCATTTTGCGAATGCTCACCTAGCTAGCCGCCACTTTCATTGTCTGCTATTGCTTACCAACAGATTTTATACTGGGCATGTGGTTCATGTCCTCCAGTTTTTTTGTTTTTTTTTATGTTATTGTGACGGAGCAATCCCTCGGGATTGCTCCGGGCCTCGGCCCACCTGATGTTAAGTGGACTAACCTCTGCCTATAACAGATGCATTTCGTCTACGACGAATTACACAGTGCCCGTCACACTGAGACGTACAGTTGTTAGGTCTCATCTACCTATAATTTCACTAGCTCTCAAGGACTGCTGCCAGAACACACCGTAAGGTGCTTGGCGACAGATTTTTACTTTAGGTTGGTAGCTATTCGTAAAATGCCGATTCATCATGCGGTGAAGCTCAAGCCAGCAGCGGGATTAGAACCATGGACCTGCAGCACGGCAGTCCATAGCTAATGCAACTGAGCCGTCACTGCTTCAAAAAGTGCCAGTACTTCTGGGTTACGCCTGTTAATACCTTCAGTCACATCATCACTTAATCATAAGTGAAATTAAGCTTATAAGCAAAACAACAAAAAACTTCAAAATAGTTCTCGCGATTTAGACCTGTACTAGAACGAACAAAAGCTGAATTCTAAACAAGAGAACAGTGCGATTCTGGGAACTGTATCCATTAGATGGTTATAAGTATAACAAGATGTATTTTTCATTTTCGGCTTTGCGTTAACAAGATGCCCGTGAATATTAAATTTGCTTATAAATCAGGTTGTTTTTTTTATTTTATTATGACGGGACAAGCTTGAGGCCCACCTGATGTCAAGTGGACTAATCTCTGCCTATAACAGATGCATTTCATCAAAAGTGACGAATTGCACTGCGCCCGTCACTTTGAGACATAGTTGTTAAGTCTCATCTACCTGTAATTTCACTGGCTCTCAAGGACTGCTGCCGGAATACACCGCTAGGTGCTTGGTGACAGATTCTTACTTTAGGGTGGTAGCTAGCCAGGCGAGCAGCATCACAAAATAAAAGCCCTTCTACCATGCATAAAAAAATCTGCTTTACCTTTGTATCAACTTAAACCTATTCAAAATCAATAATAACAGTAATAATATTTGATAATATCCGCACACATATTGGTCTGTCATAATACACTGCTGCCAAGAACTGTTAAACTTTCGGACTTTAATACCTTAGCGTGATGGACGACACGGAGTTAATATTTGTTTGTTTGTATCACAATGAGGGCTGCCGTCAAATAGTCCCGCTATCAGTGGGATCACAGAAAAGAGAGGATTGTATTAGATAATTACAAATATACGATAGGAAAAATTTAAGCAGGCGTTATTGCAAACATAACAATATTAAAATGAGAGGATTATATTTCTCTATGAGTGGAATGATAAAACCGTGAAGTATGGTAATGAAGTGACCGCAGTTTTTGGCCTGATGGACCACTACTGCCCACTGTAACACATCACTGTCGAAGTAAATAATGGCATGCTGTTCACTTGGCGTATTATTTTCCTGGACTTGGATTTTCCATAAATATAATGAAAAGCATAATTCATATTAAATACGACTTTATCATTCATGTCTTGCAAATGGTAGGTTAATCTTAGACGAATTTTGTCTGAGATTCAAGTGCTTTTGAGTCTAGAAATAGAGTTTCATCGTCTGCACTGTAAATGAACTGAATAGCACGTATAAATTGAAGAACATATTTCACAATATATACCAAAATAAACCTAATAGACTAAAAGAACCGGCCAAATGCGAGTGAGACTCGCGCACGAAGGGTTCTGTGCCATTATCTGTAACCTAATCTTGCAAGTTACAGACCCTTTTCGCAGTGTCCGATTGAGCTGGGTAGGTACGGCGAAAACCTCTTTTATTGTATATCTGTGAAAATTTCAACTGTCTAGCTATCACCGTTCTTGAGATACAGCCTGGTGACAGACGGACGGACGGACGGACAGCGAAGTCTCAGTAACAGGGTCCCGTTTTACCCTTTTGGTACGGAACCCTAAAAATTCAGACAGAGAGACATACTCAAAGTGACGGGCGCAGTGAAATACGTCACACATGACGAAATGCAGCCGTAATAGGTAGAGGCTACCGCTTTACATCAGGTGGGCCTCGTGCTTGTTCCGACAAAATGACATTAAAAAATCTGAGAACTATATTTTTTTTTAAATAATTTTACAGCTGCATACTTTTTGAAAAGAAAATTGACGGTGCCACGAATAAATCACACGTTTGATGGTTTCAATCTAAAACAATATGATTATTTCTTAAATTAATTATTTACGGTTTCAAAAATACATCCACTATATTCCGATATATTTTACTTGACATGGTATCATCGCGATTGCAAATACTAACCGTTTCAAAAACGCGCAAAAACTATTTATAAACCGATATTTGTTGCAACAAAATTATTAGTAGCACGATATCTAGCCCATATTATAAAACTTTCAGCTTATCACAGAACACTTATATTTTATTTTGATGTAACTTGTTTAAATCAAAATTTAGTTAAAATCCAATGATTTAGTTAATATATTACACCAGAAACAAAATTTGTAATTTCGTACCACGAATTACATATATTTATATATAATTATATTTTAATAACCGTTTTAAAAGCACTCAAAAAATATTTAAATTCCGATATTTGCAGCGATAAATCTATTAGAATTTCAGCGCAACTTTAAAAGGATTAACCATAAAAATAAATACAGTACGAAAACATAGAATTTTTTGAAACTGAGAAATTTTCTTTTCGATATAAAGGCTCGTTCACACTGCACTGTAAAACTGTACTTACCTGTCACCTGTTGCGTGTCGAATGATAGCTCGGATCCGACTGGCCTATTTATATAGCCGGGAGAGCAAATCTGCACTGATGCTCAAACTTAGACCCGCTAGAGAACTTTAAACAATGAATGCCCTGTGTCTGTTTAAGATTCCTTAATTAGATTATATACATACAAGTCCAACTGGGATACCTATTATATATATAACTAGCTATAGGGATAATGTATCTGTAGCGCTTCCCATACATACTTAGTTTGGTCATTATAATAATATCAACTCCCTTATTCATAATCATTTCAGAATTTTGATAATTCGTGCTGCACAATAGAGTTTTCGTTTGAGAAGTACTAATGACATTTGATAAACCTGCCATAAAGTTATGAAGTGATTTAGAAACTCCAAAAGTTAAAACTCTGTAAAGTTTTGCATGCTTGAACTGACGTCTAAATTATATGTTCCTGTGATATGTTCCACTATTGATTATAATAAAACCAACGCTTTAAAAAAAAATAGATAGATTGCAGATGTCATACAATTTTAGGATTCTGCATAGAATTAGTACAGGTTAGTCGAGTTGCTTAATTTATCGCTTAATCATTTTTATAATTATGCACCTGTACTCCACATTGGTGATCCCCAAGATGCCTGCCATGCGTGGGGATAATGAGAAATCCTCCAAGGGGAGGCTGTGTTCAGCAGTGGACAATCCGGCTGATACAGTATTCCACATTAGATCTTAGCTTACGGAGATATTAGTGTCTCTGTGGAGAGAAACAACCATAACATCAACAATCTTCATATCACCATCATAATAATAAGCAGTTGAATTTTTCTATGCTAGCTGTGATCTCCAATCGGTGGATTGTTTTTCTTAACCATAGAAAGCATGTTGCATTCCCAGTATTGCCCAGGGTGGACATATTAAATAAAAACATATTAAAATGCGTTGAAATAGGAGATTTTTGTTATAAACTAGAAATTTTACTAGACATCTTCATATAAGTAGGCTACGACAACTAGACCAAATTGAACGAATTGAAGTAGGTACTAATACTTTTAGAATATAGAACCAACTTCATTATATTTATATGACTTGCGATACATGCTGAAAATGTGAAATATCTTGTGACCATTGGTACCGGACACTTACAGAGTCAGTCTATTTCTTTTAAACTTTGTTCTTCAGTAATTCTTCCATCTTTTACAGTTATTAAACGATAATGACATTATAAATAGAACTAGGGCTTAGATTTAAATGTGTTAAATCTATGTTACAGGCACGCTGAATTTGTTGTGTCTCATGTGCCTATATTTTTATTAGCTTTCAAGGAATGCTGCCGGAACACACTGCTAGGTTATTACCACGTTTATTTATTAGTTAATAGTTTTTATGATTTATCACCCCCCGTGGGATGCCGGGCTAGAATTGCACCTCCCCATATCAACCCGTGGGTGTCGTAAAAGGCGACTAAGGGAATAATTATACTGGAAGGTGGGCAGCAGCGCCTTTTAAAGAACTACTATTTTACACTGCGATCCCCAAACCGCCTGCCAAGCGTGGGGATTATGGTAAATACTCCCTTAATAGAGGAGGCTGTGTTCAGCAGTGGACGATCCAGCTGATACAGTAAAGTTTTTATGATAAAAGAAACGTTCCTATTATAGTACATAGAACTCTAGAAATTACTCCCATTACAAACAAATTGTACCTATTACTTAAAGTGTGTTGATGAACTAGTTCAGGATAAAACCTCAAAACATTTTATTTATACTAAACGATAGTTTGAGCACCGCTGGCGAGCTTTGGCAGCGGAATCACGTCCGCAGAGTTTAAAGATAATTCATTTAAGGGGGTGGTTCACCCCTGCCCCTGAGCTCGCTGTAACACTGGATATGCTGACATTTACATGTTCTAAAACTATCATGTTTTAATTCGTTGCTTTGCGGCCTTTTAGTTTGTTGTTTCCTTTGATCTAAACTTTGCTCCTTTGGATGAACTATGAATGATGAATAGAAATACACTACTGCCGCAACCGTTGCTTAAGTACCGTAATAATTCTTGTAAAACATGATTTTCTGCAATATATCCTGTATATATGAAAGTATTTAGACAAACTACAAGTAATTGCAGACTCACTGGCAATCCAAATCCTACCAACTTTTTTTTTTATGCCTGATATGTTAGCCTTTGACCACATCTCACCTGATGTGAAGTGAGGATGTGGTCGAAGATGTTGTTCAGGCTAACCTAGAAGTACTAGCTCTCAATGACAGCTGCCGGAACACACCATTAAGTGCTTGGCGACAGATTTTCTACTTGAGGGTGGTAGCTAGCCAGGCGGGCATTCGCAAAATGCCCTACCACCATGCTATAACGACTGCCATCCTAAGACAACAACCGGGACCGACGGCTTAACGTGCCCTCCGAAGCACGGAAACGCTCAGTAGTAATGTCACTAGCGGTCACCCATCCAACTCATGACCGCGCGCGACGTTGCTTAACTTTGCTGATCGGTTGAGAATAGCTAAGTAAACTTCGCTACGAGCGCTTCAAACTACAAGTTGGCAGCGTGCCCAGCATTCTGGCAGCATTTTCCCGTTGAATTGCAATGCTTTTTAACATGTGCCTTGCCTTCTTAGTTGAACGTCTTTCGATAAGAGTCTGGTTGCAGAACGAGCCTTTTTACTTTTGCTTTAGATGATATCCTCGCAAGGATTATTTAAAGTTTGCGAAGCATTACATCCATATATAGCCTAGACGTTCACCGTTGATCAAGGCGTCCCCCATTAGGCGGGTTTTATTATTACCCCCACGCTTGGTAGCGTCTTAGAGATCTACTGTAATTTTGAAGCCAAGCAGTTATTTTTAGTCGCGTGCAATTTTTTTGTACGAATTTTATTCTATTTTTATTATAAATTAGTAGTGCGCTATCTGAGACGACATTTTTTATATATATTACACGTTATTGTACAATGAGGTTTCTCTGTTAATTTCCGAATGTATGGGGAGTGGTATACCTAAGCTGTATTGTAGTATATGAAAAATCCAGTATTAAACTAATATTTTTTAAAAGTATGGCACCGTTCAATAACAACAAACGGGAAACGATTGGGGATCGCGGTCCGTGTGTGATACGAGAAAATTACCAAACAAGTTAAAAATTTAATTATTAATACTCATAATGACGAAATTTTCAATAAAATTACCTAACTTTTGTTTGAGGGTATCGCGAAATATACGCCATTTAAACTGTTTAAAGTTGTTTAATTACTAAATATTTGTTTGGTTTTGGTTCAAATCTTTTAATTTTTTCTCCTCTTTGACGTCCCCGTTTTCCCCGAGAAGTGCCGGACAAGAACCTGTGTCACCTCCATTGCTACCCGTGGGTGTCGTAAGAGGTGACTAAAGGTAAAATATCGTAAGGTGGGCAGCAGCGCCTTCTGAAAAACTGTTATCTTAAACTGCTACATTAACAAGCGTGGGAATTATAGTGGCTGTCGGAGCTGTAAACCTCGCGAGTCTCCTCTTGCATAGCTTACAATTAAATAAAGGTTCACTGCGCATGCTGATTAGAGAAGGGGTCACAAAATCCAAAAACCACACAAAAAGGTCACAAAAAGAAAAACGTCTTTGGAGCTTAAATCAAATTTGACCTTTTACCGTTGAATTATAACTACGCAAGATGAATCCACAACTCTTAAGATGATTTTCACCACGCAAGCGAAATCAATAAAAATATACCATGTTTTATAATAAACACAACCGTCAAAAAACGCCTTCCGTAAAGTATTTTCAGAATTGAACGTTATACGATAATAATTGCAGTATTGACCATTAAATATACCTTACGTTTACAGCGGTTTATATACGGTGATTATCACTATAACGTACGACTTAATCAGCCTAATCGAAAAGTCAATATTTAAGAAAGACCTTTGTGGTCTTTATACACCTTAAATGATGACGATCATTCGCCTACACTGTATCTCGTTTAACGCCTTCTAGTTGGAAGGCGTTTTTGTACGTATTGACGTTTGGTCGGTTTTTTTGACTTCATACCATATAAATTGGCCGTCATTAGGGCACTTTTGACTAGATTTTTCTCAGTGCATACTTACATGCAAAATGTCAACGAGTTGGAACACTTGGTATTTAAAATATTAAGCAACTATACTTTTGTATGGAAAACACTATGAACACCTTGTATCGAAATCTCATATTCTTGAGAACCTTCATTCTATTTTTATGAAGTTTCTAAAAGAGCAGCAGATGACCAGCCTTTTTTTTATTATGTTATTTTGACGGAACAAGCTCGACGACCACCTGATGTTAAGCGGACTAACCTCTGCCTAGAACAGATATATTTCATCACAAGTGACTAATTGTACTGTGCCCGTCACCTTCAGACATAGTTGTTAAGTCTCATGTGCCTGTAATTTCACTGGCTGTCAAGGACTGCTGCCGGAACACACCGTTAGGTGCTTGGCAACAGATTTTCGACTTGAGGGTGGTAGCTAGCCAGACGTACATTAGCAAAATGCCCTTCCGCCATGCGGTGAAGCTCAAGTCGGCGGTGTGGATCGAACCAGGGACCTGCGGCATGGTAGTACATAGGTATTACCGCTCGGCCATCATTAATTCTGATTATCATTGAGCCTGATGTGAGACACGCAATGTTCTGCACGGTTTTTTTTTTTGAGCTTGATAGGTTAGCCTTTGACCACTATCTCATCTGATGGTAAGTGATGATATGGTCGAAGATGTTGTTCAGGCTAACCTAGAATTACTGGCTCTCAAGGACAGCTGCCGGAACACACGGTTAGGTGCTTGGCGACAGATTTTCTACTTGAGGGTGGTAGCTAGCCAGGCGGGCATTCGCAAAATGCCCTACCACCTTGCTATAACGACTGCCATCCAAAGACGACAACCGGGACCGTCGGCTTAACGTGCCCTCCGAAGCACGGAAGCGCTCAGTAGTAATGTCACTAGCGGTCACTCATCCAAATCATGACCGCGGGCGACGTTGCTTAACTTTGCTGATCGGTTAAGAACAGCTAAGTAAACTTCGCTACGAGCGCTTCAAAAGAACAAGCACGTATAAGCACGGTAAGCAGATTGCATTGTTTTGGCTACCATTAATATTAGACCTTATATCATTAATCTGCTTCGGCGGCTTTACTGCTTAACCTTTCCTTCAATTCAGATATACACCAATGTTAACTCATTTAAAACTTACGATTTCTTCTATCTCAAAGTTTATTTCAAAATCTTTGATTCAAGATCGCAGACGCGTACCTAGGTACTTATGTAGTTGTTAGATTGTAAGCAATGTGTTAATCAGATGTGTTTACTTGTAATCTTATTCTTACTGTCGTTATCCTAGCCTAGTGAGTTTGGCCCAATATATATTCCTGTAATATAATCACGATTTTGTAAGAGGAACACGTTTTTAGGGGGGTAAAAAACTTTATTGTGTCCTATAATAGGTGATATACTAATGGTATGTACATCTCAATATATAGATTAATAGATGTATTTTGTAGTGCATATATTTGAGCAAATAAATATTATTATTATTAATGTAGGGTTCAATATAGAGCGCAAATGAAATAGGTAGTATTATTTAATTTTTCGATAGTTATCGATATTACACCTTTCTGAAATTTTCGTAATACCTACCTATACCATAATATCATAGTCTAATTGAGTAGCATTATTCCCACCACGTCGCTTCCTATGACATCGCTCCACGCTTGACTGTAGTTGTATATAGTTTGTAGTATATTGTTAATAAACTTTTAGAAATATATGTCATATAATACAGATAGTGAAAATCCGTGTCACCTGGCTGGCATTCTTATTGAAAAGCTGGGAGTAACCTGTGCAGAGTGTGACATCGTTTCTGTGGAGCGGGTGGGCATACGTCGTGCGCCATCTAGTGGCGAATCGACAAGCGTGCTGCGCCCGCGAGCTTTGGTGTTACGACTAGCGCGCAAGCCAGTACGCGACGCGATTCTGCAAGCTGCTCGCGTTCGCCGTGGAATCACGACAGAGGGCATGGGACTCGCTGATACCGCGACGAGGCTTTATATAAACGAGCGCCTCTCGAAATACAACAGAATGCTTTTTTTCAAGGCACGCGAAGTGGCTCGTTCCCGCGGATGGAAATATGTATGGAGCAGGGGAGGGCGCATATTTGTCCGTCGGGAAACAGGCAAGGCGTCTCATCGGGTTCGGTCCGAGGAAGACTTCGTGAAGATATTTGGTTCAGAAGCCAACTAAAGTGTCATTCGTATTCTGTTACAAATGTAGGTTATAATAAAAAAAATGATGTTTTTGTAATAAAATATATTATATGGACTGATATTATATGGTATAATATATTAGGTATTATTTTATTAACTATTAATTCTTGTATGCTTAATAATTTAAAAAGTTTTGTTTTCTTGTCTAAACATTCTCAGTTTATAAAATTGATTGTTATTGTTTTGTTACCGCACATAATTTTACTGAGAATATATGATTAGTTACATTACGAGTATAGCCAGGTACTATTTAAAATCATTTCGCACTGTGTCTTTGTTCTGTTTTGAAAATGAGCTATTGCAATTAATGTAATGGCTACTAAGTATTTGAAAGTTGGTTTATACAATGCAGGTTCCCTCGGCACCAACCATGACAACATCATAGCTTCTGTGACTCGTAGTGGCGTAGATATTTTAGCAGTTAACGAGACTTGGGTACACGCCGGGGAAGAGAGGCGCGCGCCGGCGATCCCCGGGTACGCGCTACGGCACACGCCGCGGCCGCGAGCGCACCGCGCGCGCGGCGGCGGCGTGGGCTTCTACGTGAAGCGGGGCATCGCCGTGCGCACCTGGCGCCACCCGGTAGATCCGCTACATACTGTGGTCGAGCAAATGTGGCTCACTTTGTATCTTAATGGGAGGAAGCTTATGATTGGCACGGCATATAGACCTAATTGGGTAAATATTGATTTGTTTCTTGATGCTATCACTGATTCTGTTAGTTCTATACCAAAAAGTGAAAACTTGATTTTGTTAGGCGATTTTAACACGAATTATTTAGATATGAATGACCAGAAAACAAAAAAGTTTATATCTTTCCTTTCGTGTTTCAACTTAAAACAAGTGGTTGCCGAGCCGACGCATTTTACTGACACAAGTCAAACATTAATTGATGTGGTATGCACTGATCTATTGGTAAAGAAAACGACCTCAGAGTTGGTTGGAACTCTCAACGGTCACTGTCTTGTCGTCTGCGAATTTGATATTAAACGTGTCAAAATCGCTCCCCGCATTATAACATATAGACCAATTAAACATATCTGCATGGATAACTTTAACAGTGATTTGCAGTCGATAAGTTGGGAACTAATTTCACAGTATGCAGATATAAATGAGATGTTAAATGCTTTTAATTATGGTGTCATGTATTTATTTGATTGTCATGCTCCAGTCAAGTCATTAGTCGTGAAAGATCGCTCTTATCCCTGGATAACTGAGACCGTAAAACTCATGATGAAATTGCGTGACGATGCTGCAGTAGATTACAATAAAACCAAGTCAGAAGTCAAGAAAATATATTACAAAGACCTTAAATCTTCTGTAAATCAAGCTATTTATCATGAAAAATCGGCCTATTTTGCACACAACATAAATAATAATATCTATAAACCTAAATTGCTTTGGAAAAATTTGAAAAACACATTATTACCTAAAAATTATCATGACCTCCCTATAGCTTTTAATGACCCTGATGTTATTAATAATCATTTTTTAAATATTCGGGGTAACCCAAGTATTACTATTTCATATTTAACGTTTTTCGAATTCCATCGCTTTAGTAATGCGGTTTTTCATATTGAGAAGATTAGCCTGGACCGGCTTATTAACATAATTAAGAGTCTCAAATCCAACGCTGAAGGTTGTGATGCGATTAGTTTGAATATGCTGCTGTTGACGTTTCCTCGAACCATAGATTGTATACAAACCCTGATAAATACTTCCATAGATAAATGCAAATTTCCCGACATGTGGAAACTTGCTATAGTGCGTCCATTGCCGAAAAAATCTAACCCAACTGATTTAAAAGATCTTAGACCCATAAATATTTTACCTTGTTTGTCGAAAGTCTTGGAAAAAGCAATATGTATACAGTTAACTGACTATCTTGAACGCCATCATATTCTGCCACCAATCCAATCAGGTTTTAGAAAAGGACGCAGTACTACAACTACCTTGCTCGATGTCACTGATAATATTCTTAGTGCTCAGGATAAGGGTATGTGTACAATATTAGTGTTACTCGATTTTTCAAGGGCATTTGATTCCCTGAATATAAACCTCTTATTGTCTAAGTTATCTTACTATGGTTTTGACTCGGAGGCTCTACAGTGGTTTAATAGTTACTTAAGCGATCGTTATCAGTACGTGAAGATTACTCAAAGTGATGGGTCTTCTGCAGTGTCAGCCAAAGTAGCTATAACAAGAGGAGTACCTCAGGGTTCCATCTTGGGGCCAATACTCTTTTCCTTGTACTCAGCCGACATAATATCACAAATCAAGTACAGTAACTGTCATATTTACGCTGATGACACTCAGGTCTATATATCGTGCAGGCCACTAGAAATTGACGAAGCTATTACCAAACTCAACAATGATCTCGAGAGAATAGCTGTGTGGTCTTCAAATAATTGTTTGTTGCTCAACCCCGTAAAATCAAAATACCTTATTTTCGGTAACCAGCATCAGCTAGCTAATCTTTATCCTTCCTCAAGTGTCACGCTCATGGGCGAGCCTATTGAGCGTGTGTATGAAGCCCGTAACCTAGGCCTCAATATGGACTGCGAATTGCGCTATGAGAAGCATGTAGGTAACTGTGTCAGAGACTGTTTCTATAGACTGAAGGTGCTATATAGTATGCGACCATTTTTGGAGGAAGGGCTGCGTGTAAAGTTAGTTGAAACATTAGTTTTGTCTAAATTAAACTACATGGACGCGGTCTTTGGTCCAAGACTGAAAGCCAGGACAAAGAAGCAAATACAAAGGGTGCAAAATGCCTGCGCTCGATTTTGCTTCAATATCCCGTTGAGATCACATGTTACTCCGTTTCTAAATAAGCACGGTCTCTTAAAAATGATGCACCGCCGTAAATTTCATTTGGCGTGTCTTTTATTCGGTGTTATTAAATACAAAGAACCGTCTTATTTATACGACAAATTGTCATGGAGGAGGAGTAACAGGCCTAGTGTGTCGCGCACTTGCTCGACCCAGCTCGAAACTGAGCGGCATAGTTCTGCTGCTTTTAGAGGTAGCTTTCGCTATGCTGCGTCAAGGTGTTGGAACAATATCCCGCCGCCTATCAGGAACCTGCAAAGTTTGCACACGTTTAGGAATAAACTAAGGACATTCATTTACGAACATCAAAAAAATGAAGAGCCCTTAATAAATGACACAAGTGCTATTTAACGAAATACTCGTAACACCTACATTTAAAAAAAAAAAAAACTTTATTTTTTTGTTATTTTTTCTTACATTGTTACATCTGTCATTGGCCCAGTACATAGCATTATTGATTATATATCGAAAATGTTATCACTGTAACAAATTTTTTTACTTCTAACATTTTGCTGTATGAAATTGTGAATTTTATAGCTAAGACACTTACATTGTTTTTTTTCCTGATATTTTTTTTTTTTTTATTAATTGCCTTTGTATGTTGGTTTATTTAGATTTTTATTTATTTTTGTAATATGTTTATGATATTGTGGGAGTACACTGCAGATTGTGACGTGCGTGACGTCGCCGCCGGTTCCAACGGAAGATCAGCGCTAGTTGTTTACAACTAGCATTATGCTGAGTTGGAACCGATTTGTGGCAGGAAATTAGACCATTTACGCAAATATATTTAGATATTGTACAGATAATACGTCAGGTAAAATATTGTATGTGTTATGCTTTCTGCTACAAATAAACTTTATTCTATTCTATTCTATTCTATAGATATATTTGATCCCATGTAAGAGTTGGCGAGCCTTTCTCCATTTACCAGGCACAGTTCCAGAAACAGGGCCGTTATTGAACATATCTTTATCAGACAATACCAAGGATTGTGCTTTGTGTCATGAAGTAATAAGATGTACAAGTCGCCCGCCAGATGATAAGCGTACGCCTGTTTACTATAGTTGCAGTGTCATCATCCTCTGTTAACTCGACACTGCACTGCACTCTTAACTCTGCTACGTTAATTCTTATGTCTCGTTCGCCCAGCAGCGTTTGCAAACTACTGCTTCGATGCATAATATCTGTCTATGCGGTACACCCACCAAGATGGACTCTTCTCTTTATACTTAAGGCTAGTGTCTACGTAGCGCTTAAATTACTTAAACTTTATCATATTTTAAATAACAGTGGTTCAAACTTGGTGAAATTTCTAAAATCTATGCTTTTGGCTTGTCAGTTTTCCGTAAAAATGTGTATTTTGAAAATGATTATGAAAAATTGTTTTGTATGGGAATTAATATTTTATAATTATTTTCACATTTAGACATAAAATAAGTAATAAAACAATAAACTGGCAAACCAGAAGCATAGATTTAAGACTTAAGGACATGCATGCAAAATTTCAAAGAGTTTTAACACTTGGTAAAAATATGACGAAAGTACGTTTGTATGGAAAGCTACGAAAACACTAACCTTAAGAGACTTATCATCTGGTCCTACCCGGGGAACGAGCCCGGGATCTCTACATTGCAAAGCAACGTATTACTCCACTCAGCCTAAGCAGTTGGACTTTGTATTTGATATTTTATTCGCCTAGATACCTCTACATGTCAGTAATAAAAAGTGCCTTGACAGAAGGACAACAAATAGTACATTAGTGCGAATCCAGTAAGTAAGCTTTCCTAGCCAAGTATGAGTTCCTCCTGCGTTTCGGTCCGGTTATATACGAGGTTATTTACTGGTTGAGGCTTATTTAATACTTTCTTCAAAAATGAGAGAAAGTTTAACAACAAACATATAAATAAAACACATACACAATTATCGCAATTGAATGTGAAATCCCGCCTATTGTTAATTTTTTTACTAAAAAGTTTGTGTTTAGATTTGAACATTGTTCTATTTTAACATTAAATGAAAGTTTTAGTAAAAAAAAAAAATTTTTTTTAAACTTCATTTTAATTTTAGAATGGAAAGTTTTAATCCAACACGATTTATAAACTGAAATTTCTAAATACAGAAAATCCCACTTCTACCTACAACATTACTAAGTAGAAAACGCAATGTGTATACTTTTTATGCGTCGCGTTAAGTGTCACAGACTATAAAATGGCCGTTAAAGGCTCCAAAAATATATCTATATCATAAAATGTCATACCAAAAAGAAAGATAGATATATATTTAGAGCCTCCCTCCTATAACCATATTGTTATAATGGCTAAACTCTAATCTGTGTCTGGTGCTATGTTTTTTTTCTAAGCAGATCTAAAGAGTTGCATACTACTTACTGGACGGTTGGAGATTCCAAATTTAAAATCTCGCTTCTTACTGGACAGTTATGAATGAGTCTCCGGTTCACTTTCTGTATACTTTTTACAGATGTTATGGCAACATTACATACCATTTTTGAGAAAATTATATTTTTTTTCCTTCTGAGGCACGAAACCCTAAAACCCAAACGGTACATAACAAAAAAGCAGTCCCGTTTTAATTATTCAAATAAATCCAGCAAACGGTAATCTGATAATGGACGGACATAAGAAATGTACAAAAGACACAGTTAAGATTCACTTGTATCAAGACAAGATGAAAACGTAAAGACGTTCCGTAATCTCAAGGGATCTCACACACTTAAATATTTATATACTGTGACGCAACATCACTGTATAATATTTTCTTGGTACCTACTCTATAATCTATGATCGATGTTTTCTGATTCCACTTTGCATTTCTACTCTGCTATCGCAGGGTTAGCTTGTGTCCATGGAAGTAAAAAGAACTACGTTGTACGTAGTACTTATTATTTCTACCCGTGTGGGTGTCGTAAGAGGCGACTAAGGGAAACACACCAGAAGGTAGCAGTGCTTTCTGAGGAACTGATATCTCATACTGCGGGCCCCAAGACGGAGTCCCAAGGGGGAGGTTGTGTTCAGCAGTAGACAATCCGGCTGATACAATAGAGTACGAATAATGTGCGTAATGGTAAACTCCGCGTGGTTAATTAGAAAAATAGTTGAATGTATGGAAATAAATAAACTGTGATACTCCATACGGGAACGTCACTATAAGGGAAACATTTGTTATTTTAATTGTTTATAACTATAACGCTCGTAGCGAAGCTTCTAAGTTAAGGTGAGTCTCAAAAGGCAAATTTTGAACATGTTTTTTAGAAGGAGTGTATGCCTTAAAGGTATGAATAAAATAATATTCAAGAGAATATGACAAATACTATGCCTGCTCCGAAATTCCACAGATTTCTCTCGATAGAAAAAAACATGAATACAGCTCTGTTTTTGTGTCTAGTGGAAATGGCATCTATGCAAATGTTATTTCTAATTATTATATAGCAACCATGTGATACACAAACTGAAAGATTTTTTAGTTTCTTAAAATGCTATATGAATTTATTTAATATTTATATATTTATTTAATCTATTCATATTAAATAAATTCATTACGCTATCACTATTACGCTTACGCTATTTTAATATTGCTTAATACTATTTCGCTATCTCGCAGGCGAAACGTGATCTCTCCGTCTTTAGTCTGATATTTTTCAAAGACCAATTCGTCTAAAGCTGCGTTCATGACCTGGATGGGTGACCGCTAGTGACATTACTACTGATCGCTTCCGTGCTTCGGAGGGCACGTTAAGCCGTCGGTCCCGGTTGTTGTCTTAGGATGATATTCGTTGTAGCATGGTGGTAGAATTTTTTCGGCTATCTACCACCCTCAAGTAGATGACCTTGAGAGCTAAGTAATTCGGGGGTTATAATAAGCTTTAGAAATTATTGACTACCAAGTACATTATTTTATTTATATGTGATAGGCTGGCCTTTGGCCACAATCTCATCTGATGGTAAATGATGATGTGGTCAAAGATGCTGTTCAGGCTTAGAATTACTAGCTCTCAAAGACAGCTGCCAGAACACTGCTTGCAGCTGCTTGGCGACAGATTTATTGCTTGAGGGTCGTAGCTAGCCGGGGGGTATACGCAAAATGGCCTACCACCATGCTATAACAGCTGCCATCAACAACCGGGCGGTACCGACAGCTTATCCTGCCCGCCGAAGCACGGAAGCGCTCAGTAGCAATGTCACTAGCGGTCACCCATCCAAGACAAGACGTGACTGCACCAGACGTTAATAAACATACAAACTACGCTACGAGCGCTTCAAAAGCCGGCAGACGTCCACCCTTGAATAAAAGCCTTGCCAATTTTGGAGTTGCCATAATCGGCAATACTTTCAGTCATAAAAAGACGGACAATTTTTCCGAGGATAGAATTAGTTTTTCCCAATTCCAATTCAGCTCGCTGGGCTTTGCAGAATTATACAAATATGTTATACACAGTCATTTTAGCTAAATATAACGTAAGCTAAAAAGGTGGTGTTACTCATATTTAAATTTTCCTCTTTATGAAGTTTATTAACTGGAGTGTCAATATTCATTAATCATATTTCGTTTTACTTTTTCTGTACATATGACTAACCTGAGGAACTTAATGTACCGTAGTTTTAAAGGAGGAGGACCCTCAAATAGAAAATCTGTCGCCAAGCAACTAACGGTGTGTTCCGGCAGCTTTCCTTGAGAGCCAGTAATTCTAGGTTAGCCTGAACAACATCTTCAACCACATCATCAATTACCATCAGGTGAGATAGTGGTCAAAGGCTAACCTATCAAGCATAAAAAAGGAGGGCGTCGGTACATGCAACGCAGTTTTTCTCAAAAACTTTCGCGGTTACCATCCTGTTTCATATAATTTATGCCATCGCTTAATTTCCAAATAAATCATTTGAATTCAAGTCGAGAGAGAGCGGCAAATAGATAGTTCAGAATAATTAAACATATTACTGAAGATGATTTAACTATAATTTCTACCCTCCAACCTAATATACTTCAAATACAATATCAATTACTTGTCTTGACTGCCATATAACTCTGTGCCAACCGATACGCTATTATATTGATTGGATATAAGTGATACCTTTGATAGACGACTCTGGCTTTGATACTACGAATTTTCATCCACCTGTAATAATAATCTTATAGTACAATAAAAAGTAATGTTGATAATAATGGCTTTGAAAAACCATGACACTCGTACTCGCCTTCGCATTCTAGCTCGACATCCCACGGGTTCTAGCCCGTATTTCAATGAATCACTTAAAAGATGTAAAATATATCGAGAGTTCTCAATCGTGCGTCAAGACCTCCTGAGGATGCTTTGTGTAGAAGCGAAATGCGTCGCCTGAATCAATAAGTTAATAAGTTTACAGTAAGAAAAGCCAATAACTAATCTAATTACGTGCAAACCAATGTAATCAGCTGCCGCGGCGGTTGCCGTTCAATGTGAAGATATAAGTTAATATTATCTATATTTTTCAGTATTTTTGAGCGTACCTTAAAAGGAAGTACAAATAAAACTTAAAAAATAAATAGAGCTAATATCCACCTTGAGAGCCACCATCGCAAATGCAGCAGAACACGTTGGTTTGGATGTACCTACCTGTATTTTTTCACCAGTAAGTACATGCATATATATGATATGTTTTAACAGGATAAACTTCAATTTAATAAACCTCGTTTTATATACTCGTTAAATCCACAGTGTCGCAAAATCTGTGATATCGTATAGAGAGATTCAAATTCAAATTATTTATTTGCTTAATAAATAATAATAAAAATAAAAGAGCCATTTATTCCAAATCTCAATTTCGATGTACAATATTTGTTAGTAAATTATTACTTAAAGATTTAAACAAGATTACTTATAGTTAATTAGTTAATGTTAGTATTATTTATGAGGTTTGGACCCCTGTTTGGGTAGAGGCCTCCTCCATCCTTTTCCATGACTCCCTGTCCTTGCCTAACTTTATCCAGTCGTTTCCTACGACGTGTATTATGTCGTCAGACCACCGTCTTAATTGTCGACCAACATTCCTCTTCCCTATTGGACCTTTCCATCGTGTGGCTTCAATGGTCCACCTTCTGTCTGTATATCGCGAGATGTGTCCGGCCCATCTCCACTTAAGTGAGAGTGCGTGCCTTAGAGCATCTGTGAGTTTAGTTTTTTTACGAGTATGTTCGCTCTTAATTTTTTGTATTCTTCTAATTTTCAGCATACTCCTTTCCATTGCTGTTTGACTGCATTTAATTTTTTGTTTTATTTTATTTGTAAATGTCCATGTTTGGCAGCCGTACAGCAAACAGGGTAGTAGACATGTATCATATAATGTTCTTTTCATGTACAAGCTGTAGTTCCCTTTTAGGATTTCTCTTAGTGACCAAAATTTCTTCCAAGTCGTATTGATTCTTCTAGTTACTTCTTCTTCGTTACTTGACGTTTTAAATGAGATTTGCTTCCCTAGATAGATGTATTCGCTGACGTATTCTATATTGTTACCTTTTATCACTATCGGACGTTCCCGATTGTTGGTAAGTATCTTAGTTTTATTGACATTCATTTCAAGGCCGATTTTGGAACTTTCGCAGTCCAGTGAGTTCATCATTTCCTCTAAGTCTTTGGCAGTTTCCGCAATTATAGCAATATCATCAGCGAACCTCAGATGACTTAGGTATTGTCCATTTATGTACACTCCCTTATTTTTCCAGTCTAGTTTTTGGAAAATATTCTCAAGTACTGCTACAAAAATCTTCGGAGAAAGAGGGTCTCCCTGTCTAACTCCTCGTTCTATGTTTATTTCATCTCCTCTAGTATCTAATTTGATTTTACTTGTACTATTTGTATAGATATATTTCAAGATATTGATGTATTTGTAGTTAATATTTGATTGTAGTGCGTTCCAGATTGAACAGTGGCTGATGCTGTCAAAAGCTTTACTGTAATCAATGAAAGCCACATATAGAGATCTGTTGTATTCTCTGTATTTTTCTATAATTTGTTCTAATGTCTGTATGTGGTCCACTGTGCTAAAGCCTGATCTAAATCCTGCTTGCTCCCTTGGCTGTTTCTTATCAATGTCATTGGATATTCTCTTTAAAATAATAGATGAAAATAGTTTATATATACTTGCCAGCAGGCTTATGGGTCTGTAATTCCCTATATCTAAGGGGCTTCCTTTCTTGAAGAGAAGAATTATGTCTGATGTACACCACTGTTTAGGTACTTTTTCTTCTTGTAATATCATATTGAACAGTCGTGTAAAGTGACGTGTTAAAATAGGTGCTCCTATTTTAAGGATCTCATTGCATAACTAATCTGGTCCGGGACTCTTTTCATCTTTCAACTTTTTTATTTGTTCGTAGACTTCGGAGTCTTCAATTTGTTCTATACTGTCCGTATTGTTCATGTGGGTTATTTGCACTTTATTTGCAGGGTTATTTTGTTTACTATATAAGTTTTTATAGAATTTTGTAGCATGGTTTATTACATCTTTTCTACATTTTGTTTCTGCCGAGTTATTCTCAAGTTTTTGAATCCATGACTTGTGTGTAGTTAATAACTAGTATGCTTTTTTTATTTGCTTATACATGGGTAAAATTATTAGGAAATTAGGCGGAATTGTCCCTAGATATATTTTTAAGAGTTTTATTAAAAAAATAATTTGATGTTTTCTTAAAATATTTTAATAATATTTGTTATTAGTAAATATGGATTTCCGCAAAGTAACGCCTGAATCTATTCAACCTCTTAATTCCACCAGTTTTGGCCTGCACTATAACCACTCCACCGTACTCTGTCGTATAATAGAATTATCAGGGGTTTCCGGCGCATGCTTTTACCTCAGTTACCAGCATGATACTAAATATGTTATGGATAAATTAGAACGAAATCGATGCATATATATTGCTTCCAAGGTTGCAAGTACTACGAGTACCAATAGTTCAACTGCACGCTGATGTCCAAAGCGGGAGATTCAAAGCTTCATTATTTTTTTTGGTTTTGATCTTATGTCGTATACAGATAAAAATACGAATATGAATGCAAATAAAAATATTTTTCTTACTTTTAATATTGTTATGTTTGCAATAACGCCTGCTATGCGGATTACATTACAAAATCACAAATATACGATAGCTCAATTCGTTAGAGCATACCCCGGCTCAAGGGGTGGACGGACGCGGGTTCGAATCCCGCACATGACTTAAATTTTTCCTATCGTATATTTGTGATTTTGTAATATTTTTCTTACATTTAGAAATTATTAAAGCACATTTTTTTTTTGTTTCGGGTGGGAATTTAACCCTCGTTTTCCGGTTTCGCGTCGGATTCCAATCGGCCACCGGAACCTTACCCTTTCGAGCCGAAACTTTGTGCTACAATTGTATTACTTATATGATGTTTTAGCACATATTTATTTATTAGTATGGTTGCCCGTGGGGTGCCGAGCTAGAATGTCACTCCGCCTATCTCTACCCGTGGGTGTCGTAAGAGGCGACGGTAACATACCAGAAGGTGGGCAGCAGCGCTTTTTGAGGAATTGATATTTCACAATGCGATCACTAACACGCCTGCCAAGAGCGGGGATTACAGCAAATCCTCCCCATAATGGGGGAGGCTGTGTTCAGCAGTGGACAATCCGGGTGATACAGTTACGGGTAAACGTAATTCTTTGTTTTAATTTTAATGGGTTTGTTTCTTATTGAATTTTGATGGAACTTGCACGATGCCCATCTAATGTTAAGCGGAAACCTCTGCCTATAACAGATACATTCCGACAAAAGTGACGAATTGCACTGCGCCCGTCGTCCTGAGGCATACAGTTTTTAAGGCCATTGGTATCGGAAATGCGTACTTTCTAAAGCGAACTCCCCCGTCTCATGTAACTATAATTTTGCTGGCTCTTGCTGCCGGAACAAACTGTCAAGTACTTAATGACAGATTTTCTACTTGAGGGTGGTAGCTAGCCAGGTGAGCATTCGCAAAATGCCCTTCCACCATGAAACTTCCAAATGAAATGAAGGGTTAATGGTATCTTATGCATTGGTGAACCATAACTTTCCAAAAGAATACGAACAATATAATTTTTCAACACCCTTGCTCGTAAAGTGAGCTTTATTATATCGTTCTTAGGGCCATAAACCGAACTATAACATCCTCGTGCATAATAATATTATACACTAGTGCGTAATAGATATACAAGGTTACTGCTAATTAACTGGCGATACGCGACAGGCGTGATGGGTATCGATAACAAAAGCTAAAAAAAATGAAAAAAAAAATTTTTTTTTTGAAGAATTTTTTAACCTGTCAGCGATTTCTCAATGAGATACTAAGTGATACACAATACTGTATGGTGCTTAGAATCACTAACAAAACAATAAAAAAGAATAATTACTAAGTAAACGCATCAGCTGTTTTCAATTAGACGCTCGCGCACCCACCCGCTACGTTGCGATCGCTTAGTGATTGAAACGGCGGCCGCCGCTTGACGTCGCCGGTTCGAAGTGCAGCGGAGTAGCGGCGGAGGTGTCGCATGTCGGTGTGCTCCGACGTTCCATCTATCTTTTGTTTTACCTACCTAATCCATCCATGAAATTTCATGTCCATCACTCTCTTAGTAAGCGTTACATCCTATCTGCTCATAACAAGCCAAACGAAATCCCGACATGTAGGTTAACTAACTTATTCATCATTAAACTTCTGTTGTCGCCAATAAATAATCTAATCACACCTTTTGTCAAACGACCACATTTACACTAAAAATAACACAATTTTAAAAGCGTGATATTCAAAATGTGGAATAACAACGTTCATTATTCATTACCTACATTGAGCTAATAGGTAGGTACGTTACACACGTCAACGATTACCTACCATATTATATCAAAGATAGGTAATTAAAATCAACTGCTTTTTGTGGATAGGTAGATTCTATGTAGGTAATCACATCAATTTGTTAAGATAAATTTTAAGGAAACTTGAGTAAGTAGTAGGTAACTACTTACTTACCTGCCTAGCTAATTAATGACAATTAGTTGTACATCACATCTTCACAAGAAAAACTGTTCTAGCACGTACCTAGTAGGTATAAGGTGCAAAATGACCTATCGGCGATTCGAACTCAAACGTACGAAAAACAGTAAACATGTAAAAACAGTTTCTAATAGGTTACTAACTTGTGTAAGCATGGATTACATTTCCATACAAAACTACGCATGTTATACTTATTTATTACCTACTATGAACGTATTGATCTTAGTAGGTACCTACTTAAACGCTATCTGCGCACGAGTAACGTAGGTACTTACCTACTCACCTAATAAATGAATAACGTTAAAAATACACAAACGTTTAACATATTATGGTTCAATATGATATTAATGGCCCCAGGCTAGCTACCACCCCTAATTGGAAAATCTATCGCCAAGCACCTAACGGTGTGTTCAGGTAGCTATTCTTTAGAGCCAGTAATTCCAGGTTGGCTTATAAGAAGTAAAGAAAAAAAATTTGGCTAGGCGCAAAGCAAGTACATAAAGGTAGATGATACCTACTTTTTAATTAAATCATTATCGTATCAATTATCGTACCCAGGCTATTGACTGGCACACTGCTTTAATGAGGTATTTCAGAAGCCGTGAGGTAAATAACGCGAACAAGACATTACCCGTTGGTAGGTACCTACCTAGGTAGAAAGTAGATATTGCAATAACAATGAAACCCAACGATTATTGTTCTAAATAAAATCTCTACAGACAAACTCGTACTCTCTAGCTACATACATACCTACTAATATGTAGAATACCTATGTATGTAGCCTTGATGCACCTCGATGCGACGCACAACGGTCGCCAGTGGCGATCTTTTCCGAGCTTGTCCGATCGCGGGAAGCCGGGCGGGGCGGCGCGCGTAGCGCTTCAAAGAAGATAGAAAATAATAGGTAACGTAGGTATTAAGCTATTTTGACGGGGAGAGTGCGGGGGTGCGGGTGCGCAGTGCCGTTGACATGGAACCGACTAATTATTTTGAAATTAGTTGTTATTGCATCGGGAATGCGTATACACGCGAATACAGACAGACAGTACACCGACATGGTGATGTGTTACGCGGCAAGTGGATATGTTTTGGACGCTGCACGTGATATGTACCGTCAAATGCACCGATTCGAACCGGTACCAGCTACCGGCTAGAGGAACCATACTGGGGGCCGTTCAGAGGTTGCGGGACTTCGGGGTTTTCCGACGTCCTAATGTCGATGCTGGTCGACCACGTGGTGATGCTAGGCTGGAAGAAGAAATCGTAGAGTACTTCGAGGATAATCCTATGGCCAGCACCAATGATGCAGCGCAGCAGTTCGGGGTCAGCCAGTACTTCGCGTAGCAATTAGTGCGCGTAGCGGCAAACATTCTTACCACTTCAGGAGGGTCCAAGAACTGCTTACTACTGATTTACGCCAAGGTTAGAGTTCTGCAATTGGCTGGTGGAAGAGCCACGAAACATACTGTGGACCGATTAGTCCACATTTTCCAGGGTTGACATCTTCAACCAGCATAATGCACATTGATGGGCTAGTGAAAATCCACACGTTACAATGGCAGGCCATTTCCAGCATCGGTTTTCTGTCAATGTCTGGGCTGGCCTGCTGAACAATGTGATTCTTGGACCAGTTTTCCTGCAGCGACTCAACCATCGAGCAACAACTCGTTGGACTCAACGGTGCTTCTTACTTGAGCATGTTTCAGGAGGACGTCGAACAACTGTTGGAGGGTTAGGTAAGTAGGTACGTACTCGTGCGCAGATAGCATTTAAGTAGATAAGTAAGTACTTACTAACATCAATATGATCTTAATAAAAACATTCATGGTTTTGTATGGTAATGCAATCCATGCTTAGACAAGTTAAACTGTAAATACAAAATGTAAAAACAGTGTCTAGTAGGTATACTGTTTTCACATGTTTACCTACCAATTTTTTCATTCGATTGAGTTCAAATCGTTGACTATCGTGCCGATAGGTAAATGAACCTTAGACTACGCGCTTTTCTTATGAAGATGTGATGATATACCTACTATACTAGGTACTAATTGACATTAATTAGGTACTTACCTACCTACTACTTAGTTATCTTGAAAATTAATCTTAACACATTGATGTGAGTACCTACAAAGTGTTCTACGTATCCACAAAAAGCAGCTGATTTTAATTACTTATGGTATAATAATATGGTAGGTATCATTGACCTGTGTATCGTAGCTCAATGTAGGTAATGAATAATGAACATTTTTATTCCACATTTCGAATATCACGCTTTTAAAATTGTTTTATGTTTAGTGTAAAAGTGGTCGTTTGACAAAAGGTGTGATTAAATTATTTATTGGCGACAACAGAAGTCTAATGATGAATAAGTTAGTTAACCTACATGTCGGGATTTCGTTTGGCTTGTTATGAGCAGATAGGATGTAACGCTTACTAAGAGAGTGATGGACATGAAATTTCATGGATGGATTAAGTAGGTAGGTAAAACAAAAGATAGATGGAACGTCGGAGCACACCGACATGCGACACCTCCGCCGCTACTCCGCTGCACTTCGAACCGGCGACGTCAAGCGGCGGCCGCCGTTTCAATCACTAAGCGATCGCAACGTAGCGGGTGGGTGCGCGAGCGTCTAATTCAAAACAGCTGATGCGTTTACTTAGTAATTATTCTTTTTTATTGTTTTGTTAGTGATTCTAAGCACCATACAGTGTTGTGTATCACTTAGTATCTCATTGATAAATCGCTGACAGGTTGAAAAATTCTTAAAAAAAAAATTTTTTTTTTTTTTCATTTTTTTTAGCTTTTGTTATCGATACCCATCACGCCTGTTGCGTATCGCCAGTTAATTAGCAGTAACCTTGTATACCTACAAAGTTAAGTTAGTACCTAACTGCAAATTATATGCGAGTAAACAGAGCATTTTCAATTTAACCGGGTAAAACAGATTTGTAACATCAAAGAGGTTTATATGCAATTAACCATACATTTGCGCGCGCAAAAAATAAACTGGCTCGCTATTTTCCATAATTTTCGTATGTTGTTTGTATCGCATTTGTGCAATATATATTTTTTTCCTCGCAAGGGTGTTGAAAAAGTGCTTATGAAACTCGTGAGTAACTTGCTCATTATACACTCGGCTGATTTATACCTCGCCTGCGGCACGGACTGCAACACGCAGCCTCGAGTATAATAAGCAACTTAGCTCACTTGTATCATAATCTACTGTTAAACTCGAGAATATCACTTTCGTGTGGAAAGTTCAAACATAGCTACAACCGCGTTAAAACTGTTTACAATTTGAAATTACCGCCCAAGATTCCCCTTTAAGGTTTGAAGGGCATTGTAGCGAAATGAACTGAAACGAAACAGTGATGGCTCAGTGGCATTGGCTATGGACTGCCGTGACGCAGATCCATGGTTCAAATCCCGCCGCGGGCTTGAGCTTCACCGCACGGTGGAAAGCCATTTTGCGAATGCCTGCCTGCCTAGCGACCACCCTCAAGTAAAAAATCTGTTGCCAAGCACCTAACGGTGTGTTCCGGCAGCAGTCCTTGATAGCCAGTGAAATAACAGGCACATGAAACTTAACAACTATGTCTCAAGGTGATGGGCGCAGTGCAATTCGCGACTTGACGAAATGCATCTGTTATAGGCAGAGGTTAGTCAGTTTAACATCAGGTGGGCCTCGTGCTTGAACCGTCACAATTACATTAAAAAAAACTAATAACCTCACCCTTAGATGGGTAACTTGCTCGTCCTGTCTCCTGCATACTTAAAACAAATTACTCACAAACCCATTTGACCTTCTAATTTAAAAATCACTATTATCTTACAAAGAACAGAAATCTTCTTTCAGTTTAAAAAATCTAAGGTCCCACGATACCTGAATAGTTTAAACTTTGAGTAAAACCTTTTTATATTAACAATTAAGACCAAAGAGTTTTTCTTATTCAATATTAGTGAAGAGAAGTTAATCTAGTTATATTTTAACTTATTTAGACGTGACTAGAATGGCACTGAAATAAATTAAAACCAAAATTATGTATAACTTTTAATGCTTTTAACGTTTTATTTAAGATGACAAGCGCAATGACACACGACGTTTTTGAAGCGCTCGAAGAGAAGTTTGCTTAGCTATTCTGAACCGATCAGCAAAGTTAAGCAACGTGGTCATGACTTGGATGAGTGACCGCTGGTGACTATACTACTGAGCGCTCCCGTGCTTCAGAGGGCACGTTAAGCTTTCGGTCCCGGTTATTGTCTTGGGATGGCAGTCGTTATAGCATGGTGGTAGAGCATTTTGCGAATGCCCGCTTGGATAGCTACCACCCTCAAGTAGAAAATCTGTCGCCAAGCACCTAACGGTGTGTTTCGGCAGCTGTCCTGGACAGCTAGTAATTCTAGGTTAGCCTGAACTACATCTTCGACAACATCATCAATTACCATCAGGTGAGATAGTGGTCAAGCACGTCACGTTTTTTTTACGCCTAATAGGTTAGCCTTTGACTACTATCTCACATGATCTATGTCTACAGTGATTTCTAAATGAGAAGGTCAACATGGGTTTGTGAGTAATTTGTTTTAAGTATGCAGGAGACAAGGCGAGCAAATTACCCATCTAAGGGTGAGGTTATTAGTTCATTTCGCTACAATGCCCTTCAAACCTTAAACTCGGGCGGGAATTTAAAATTGTAAACAGTTTTAACACGGTTGTAGCTATGTTTGAACTTTCTACACGAAAGTGATATTCTCGAGTTTAAAATTATATTGATCATATTCTTTTGGAAAGTACACCAATGAATAAGATACCATTAACCCTTCATTTTATTTGGAAGTTTCATGGTGGAAGGGCATTTTGCGAATGCTCACCTGGCTAGCTACCGCCCTCAAGTAGATAAAATGTCACTAACCTGACAGTTTGTTCTGGCAGGAAGAGCCAGCAAAATTACAGGTAAATGAGACTTAGCAACTGTATGTCTCAGGGTGACGGGTGCAGTGTCATTTGTCCCTTTTGTCGAAATGTATCTGTTATAGGCAGAAGTTACCGCTTAACATTAGGTGGGCATCGTTCATGTTCCGTCACAATCACATAAGAAAAAAACCCGTTAAAATTAAAACAAACATTTACGTTTACCCGTAACTGTATCACCCGGATTGTCCACTGCTGAACACAGCCTCCCCCATTATGGGGAGGGTTTACCATAATCCCCACGCTTGGCAGGCGTGTTAGTGATCGCATTGTGATATATCAATTCCTCAGAATGCACTGCTGCCCACCTTCTGGTTTAAAAAAACATAATCGCTACACTCTGTAAAAGTTATGTAGTAACACACACAAGAAAACTGTAATTCATTTTTGAAGTCGGTTAAAAAAACAAACTTGTCAGTAGTGTGGCAATTGAAAATAATAAAAATAAGTATTAGTGTTAATATAATGTGATTACTTTTTTTCAATTACCTTTCTTTTCAGGTTTTAATTTTTTTTTTACATAATTGTGACAGATCCTGCACGAGGCCCACCTATAACAGATGCATTTCGTCTCAAGTCACGAATTTCACTGCGACATAGTTGTTAAGTCTCATATGTACCTGTAATTTCACTGGCTCTCAAGGACTGCTGCCGGAACACACCGTTAGGTGCTTGGCGGCAGATTTTCTACTTGAGGGTGGTAGCTAGCCAGGCGGGCCTTCGCAAAATGTTATTTACTAATAATTACTACTGGCCAGCCACACTAAAAGTTTTAATGCATTGACTATTTTGTTTGTATTTAATTTTATACATCAGGTGTTGCCATGTAAGTTGTATTATTGCGGCACGCGGCGAATTTTAGGATTAAGAGTTGATCGTGTTTTCATTTTTACGGCTGCCGTGTTACGCGAACGTGCTTTAATTTAAGCTACATGAGTAACGCGTAGTCACTGTTATTTGTGTTTAATTAGTCGTGTCTATCCATGGTAAGATGTGTTTTGATATTTTCTCAAACCGTTACTGAAATATAAGCTTTTTTATGTTATTGTGACGGAACAAGCTCGAGGCCCACCTGATGTTAAGCGGACTAACCTCTACCTATAACAGATGCAGATCGTCTGTCACGAATTGCACTGCGCCCGTCACCTTGAGACATAGTTGTTACGTCTCATATGCCTGTAATTTCAATTGCTGTAAAGACATCTGCTTGGACACACCGTTAGGTGCTTGGCGACAGATTTACTACTTGAAGTCGCTAGCATTCGCAAAATGCCCTTCCACCATGCGGTGAAGCTCAAGCCCGCGGCGGGATTCGAATCATGGATCTGCTGCGCGGCAGTCCATAGCCAATGCCACTGAGCCATCACTGCTTCAAGCTTTGTCTATTAGGTCCTTACATATGAAATTGGCGTTTTGTATGGGAGGAACAAAAAGTCGAATATTTTTTAATATAATATATTTAATTAATCAAAGTATGAACCATTATTTTCTATGCACTTTTGCCATCTCATAGGTAGTTCATTGATCCCTTTACTAAAAAAACCAGTCGGACGGGAATCAATAAAATCTTTGAAGGCGATTTGGACTGCCCCATCGGAGTTGAATTTTTTCCCTTGCAAGAAGTTATCCAAATTTCGAAAAAAATGGTAATCTGTTGGAGCAAGGTCCGGGGAGTACGGAGGATGTCTTAGACTTTCCAATTGAAGCTCTTCTAATTTAGTAGCCGTCTGTAGCGCAGTGTGTGGTCTAGCGTTGTCGTGAAGCAGCAGTGGCGTGGAGCGATTGACCAGCCTAGGTTGTTTAGCCGCTAGCTTTTCCATCATGGTTTGCAATTCCTGACAATAGACATCAGCCGTAATAGTCTGGCCAGATTTGAAAAAACTGTAATGAACAATACCGGCACTAGTCCACCAAACGCTTACAAGTAACTTTTTTGGGGTTAATTTTCGCTTGGGGCAGGATTTGGCTGGCTGGCCAGGATCTAACCATTGCGCTGAGCGCTTCCGATTATCGTAAAGAACCCATTTTTCATCACAGTTAATGATTCGGTTTAAAATACCTTCATTATTGTGCCGGTTTAGTAATGTAACGCAGCAGTCGACGCGCGTTTGCCGGTTTGTTTTAGTCAATTCCCACCTTTCAAGCTTTTTAATCTTCCCAATTTGCTTCAAGTGAATTAAAACAGTTTTATCACTAACATCGCAGCCTGCAGCTAACTTGGACGTGGTTTGCGATGGATCCGCTTCCACAATAGCCTTCAACTCTTCATTATCAACTTGAGTCTCAGGCCGTCCACGGGGCTTGTTCTGCAGGTCGAAATTTCCAGAACGAAAACGTTGGAACCAAAAACGAACTGTGTTTTCTTTTGCAACACGACCGCCATACACATCATTCACCCTTCGAGTTGTTTCCGCAGCACTAGTGCCACGGCGGAACTCGTACTCGTAAATAATGCGATATTTAAGGTTTTCCATTTTGTAAAATGAGTGACGCAAACAGAAAAAAACAGAAGAAAAAAAACAAATGAATGACGATCATCGAAGCACAAATACATGAGTCTATAGCTGTACAAATTTGAATTTGGAATTCCTTACCAAAGAGGAGAAATTCGTGATTAAAGTGGCCAGTACGAAAAACGCCAATTTCATATGTAAGGACCTAATATTTCGTGCAAGTGGATAATATATTACTTGAAATATGTATACCTTAACAGCGGCGGTAAGTAGTAAATGTACATAGATTCAGTTTAATTGCAATTAATCGCGATTAATTATTCTTATACAAATTAATTTTATAATGTTGATAGAATATGTGTTTTTTTCAGTATATATTCAGTTGAAATTACTTATTTTATTTGGCAACTCTGAGCCCCTATATAGTACTTATATATATAAATATAGTACTTGAGCACAACTGGCATCCCGTTTCTCAAACAAACACTATATCAGGTATATTTAGTTACCAGTTTTTTTTATGCCTGATACGTTAGCCTTTTACCACTATCTCACCTGATGGTAAGTGATGATGTGGTCGAAGATGTTTTTCAGGCTAACCTAGAAGTACTGTCTCTCAAGGACAGCTGCCGGAACACACCGTTAGGTGCTTGGCGACAGATTTTCTACTTGAGGGTGGTAGCTAGCCAGGCGGACATTCGCATGCCCTACCACCATGTGCGTGACCACGATTAATACGACCGCGTTTCAGGTGGAGCTCAAGCCTGCGGCGGGTTTTGAACCATGGACCTCCGTAACGGCTGTCCGTCGGTTGGCTCGGCTATATAACCGCTTCAACATGTATCCGTTGAAATTCTACGAAAACTCTAGTAATTTCGAAACATTAAGTCTTATTTCGCGAAGTAATTTCACTAAATACCAGCGCCCTTCAAACCTAAACAGTAATGTACCTATGCACTGCTTACAGGTAGAATACATGGGATTCCTAGTGGTACCCACCAAGACGGTATTTAGCTACCACCTGGCATATATATCTACTGAATATACCTACCATGCATGTGTCGTACATATTCATAAACGTCATTAAAGAATATGCAAAAGTGCTTATTTTCTTTTTAGATAATTTTTTAGATGATTCTCTTTAGAGATCTTAGTTTACCAGGTATAGTTATTTTGATGTTATAAGTGCATAAAATATATGTACTATAATGTATCCTAAATTACAGTATGTCCTGTGTGACCGCATTTGCGGGATTTTGGTCATGCGTAACTCCTTTAATTCCATTTGTGTTGCAAATATATATATTATTTATGAGAAATATTATAATAGACCTTATAATAATATTATAAGGTGTTAATTTCGGTAAATCCCACTTATTGACTGTACAAAATCAATACATCAATAAATGTATTTGTTATTAGGACATTACAACTTTATAACCCAAACAGAAAACTTTCATCTTCAGATTGTTTGCAACGGTCATTAGGTTTTTTTTTTTTGATAGGTTAGCCTTTGACCACTATCTCACCTGATGGTAAGTGATGATGTGGTCGAAGATATTTTTCAGGCTGACCTAGAAGTACTGGCTCTCAAGGACAGCTGCCGGAGCACACCGTTAGGTGCTTGGTGACAGATTTCCTACTTGAGGGTGGTAGCTAGCCTACAACCTCTGCATTCGCAAAGTGCCCTACCACCATGCTATAACTACTGACATCCTAAGACAACAACCGGGACCGACGGCTTAACGTGCCCTCCGAAGCACGGAAGCGCTCAGTAGTAATGTCACTAGCGGTCACCCATCCAACTCATGACCACGACGCACGTTGCTTAACTTTGCTGATCGTTTGAGAACAGATAAATAACAATCGCTACGAGCGCTTCTAAAAAAAAATTACTCAAATGATTTCATTATAGTAACTTTAATATGACGTTTTAGCTTACAATAAAGGCATGACTGTCGTTAAAGACCTACATTTAGTTTTTTTTTATTTGTATATATTTTCACGTTTGCGATAATATCGGCATCTCTTTATTATTCCAGGGTTGGCAAGCAGGGTAGTTTGTTAAGCCGTCTCGATGAATTATTTAGAACGCCCTCACGAAGTGACATACTAAGCTCACAAATTGAGACTGAGTGCCGGATGTGATACGTGATCATATTAAATGGAATTTGTGCGAGGACTACGACGTTTTGATCATTGAAAACTAATACTCACCCTCAAGTAGAAAATCTGTCGCCAAGCACCTAACGTTGTTTTCCGGCAGCTGTCCTTGAGAGCCAGTAAAATTACAGGCACATGAGCTAACAACTGTACGTCTCAGTGTGACGGGCACAGTGCAATTCGTCGTTGCCAAAATGCACCTGTTTTAAGATAGTCTACTTAACATCAGGTGGGCCTCGGGTTTGTTCAGTCACAATAACATAAAAAAAACTTAACTAATGCTATCAAAAAGCCTGTTTGTAAAGTATTTTTGTATGTACAAAAAATAATTTCATTCATCACCCTAAGATTTCTAAGATTTGTAGGAAATAAATTTAAGATGATTTCGAACAAATTAGTATGCTTAGGATTTAAAAGATCTAGCCTTGAATCAACAGGGACAAGCTGCAAAGTTGGATTGGACATCAAAGTTTTTAACTATTTTTTGGAACTATGGTGGTCATTGGTTCTGTGTAGGCTCGACAGACTTGGGCTAGAGTTTTACAACATGCATATATATGGGATTTTGCGAATTCTTATTTGGCTAGTTACCTGCAATCTCCTCAAGTAGAAAATCTGACACGAATAAAATAACTATACAACCAAGAAAATAACACCTTCAACCGCAACAACACTTACTAACAGATGTGGTCAAAGGTTCTTATCATTAATAAAAGATATCAAAACTTCTAAATAAAACATGGCTCCCGCATTTAACTACTAGCGTGTAATAAGTTTTTTCAAATATCGAACATAGATTATTAGTGTTCCTTTATTCAAAATACGCTTTCGAATATGGATACACAAAAATCTATGTTAAACCTTTTTAAAGTTTAAAATTATCGCTCAAATACCAGCAGTCGTTAATCCACTTTACAATTCTTTAAAAATGAACTTAAATTGCTAGCTTTAAACAAACTTGTGAATCCCAAGCAGTGAAATATATGGATTTGGTCTTAGGAACTCGTGTCCTAAAACAAAACATTTAAAACAATTTTTTAATACCTATGAATAATATACCGACTTACCATAAAATTTATAGATAATTTAATAGATCAAGAAGATATAGTTAACTTATAAATATATTGTCATGTATTCGGAAATAATAACAATAATTAATGCGGATTAATTTATGGCTTGATATTGTCTATAATTAACCATTGCTTTCTTTTAGACAACTACTAAAATTATAACTAAAAACGTAAACGTTACATTATTTTTTTAGAAAAATGCTCTAAAAATACAAATAGACAGAATTCCACTTAAATTTCGTCAAGTGACATCAGAAACGCCACTTAATCAAGACAAATAGTATTCTACGTGTTTTGATTCCAAACGAAGCATCTTTAGAAGTTAGAAATAGAAACCTGATAATATTTTTTTTTATATTATATAAGTATATTTCCAAAAAAATATTCAAAGTTATCTTTCTAGTCTTTTGTGACTAGCTGAAAGGTAACATGTTTTATACCCAAGTAATTATTTAAAATGGTACGGATCGAATCATAAGACAGAAAAATCGGCGACTATCTCTCTCAAACTTTAATGAGGATTTTTCTTTGTTCGATGTTTATGTCCATGATGAAATTTGTAATACACACTAGATATGATATACCTTAATCCAGCACTGTGTGTATTTAATCTAAATAACAGATGCAACTCAAACCACGCGATAAAATGGAAAGCATTGGTAACAGTCTAATAACAACAAAAAAATTATTGGTACCATAAACAAATCATCCATTCCCGATACTTTTTTGACTAAATAGATAACATCCAATAGACTATATATTGGAACCAGATCGATGTTTCAAAAGTATCTCTGAGCATATCCCAAAGTTACATGTTATATGCTGTTCCATAATCTCAAGTATCAAGTCTGTTGAACCTAACTACGACACTTGACTCTCACTGTCTGTGGTTGTATATTTTTGCATAGCATCGAGATAAAAAACTGGGCTTCATTTCTGAAAGGTTACTCAAAATAGATAGATACTTACTAGTGCTTTTAGGCACTTTGCCAGCCTTAATTTTATTTCCCTTACGTAAAATATAAATATAAAGAATGTCCTTTTTAAAAACAAATACTTTAGAGACTATACTACAACAGGTTCTTCATTTTCTTTCAGCATTTTCTTTCAGCATGAGTCAGTCTATCTAAGTACTAAAGCAGTTCCAGATATTCTGCTTCGAATCAGAAGTATGCAAATAATACTAATATTTATTTTAAGAACAAGTTAATAATGTTATTCATGTAGATACCTTGTATGTACGCTGGTAGTATGTATAAGTAAGTATACATAATCTAGTTTATAAGCAAGGCTTGGACCTATACTTTTGCATGCCAAACATTGTGGGATGTGAAGATCTGTTTACAGCTATAACTAATAACTTTCAGGTATTGTTTGAATACTTACTCACATTTTTGCAAATAAATTGAATTTGAATACTATGTTTGTAAGGGGTACTGCAGTGCACCTGTGAAATTATAGAACTAACGAGATATAAGAACTAACGACTCGGAGTGACCATTAGGCGGGCATCTTGTTCGGCTCATCACTTTTTATGGACTTAAAAAAAAAAGGAGGAGGTACTCAATCCTTTGTTTTTTATATAATTATTTGTTACCACAGAACTGTTGACTGGGTCAACCGATTTTGATGATTCTATTTTTATTTGAAAGCTGACGCTTGCCGTGTGGTCCCATTTAAATTTTATCAAAATTGGTCAAGCTGTTTGAGTTACACTACCATAGCTGAAGCGCTCGTAGCGAAGTTTACTTAGCTGTTCTCAACCGATCAGCAAAGTTAAGCAATATCGCGCGCGGTCATGAGTTGGATGGGTGACCGCTAGTGAAATTACTACTGAGCGTTTCCGTGCTTCGGAGGGCACGTTAAGCCATCGGTCCCGGTTGTTGTCTTAGGATGGCAGTCGTTATAGCATGGTAGTAGGGCATTTTGCGAATGCCCGCCTGGCTAGCTACCACCCACAAGTAAAAAAATCTGTTGCCAAGCACTAACGGTGTGTTCCGGCGCTGTCCTTGAGAGCCAGTACTTCTAGGTTACCCTGAACAACATCTTCGACCACATCATCACTTACCACCAGGTGAGATAGTAGTCAAAGGCTAACCTATCAGGCATCAAAAAAAATATAAATAAAAAAACTGAAAAGTATTTTCCTTCTTCTCTTGATGATATCGTCATTGACACTTATTATCACAAAATTTTGCGCATTTGCATTTTTTGGGAAAATCAATATTATTTTCTTAAAAAACAAACTTCTCTGCTTCGTTGGTCGAGTTGCGTTGTACGTTTGTAGCGGTTCTGGATTCGAATCTCGGGTCGTACCTACCCGTATAATTTATTGGGTTCTCTCTCACAAAGAAATTGTCAATAACAGAGAGGGGTCTGGAACTTCAAAAATAAACTGGAAAATCTGGGACTAAAACATAAATAGTGAAAAGTGGATATTTCAACACCTCTACGAACTGTATTTTCGGGGATTTAAATAGGTTATAGGTTTTGAAGCAGTGATGGCTCAGTGGCTTTGGCTATGGACTGCCGTGCAGCAGGTCCTTGGTTCGAATCCCGCCGCGGGCTTGAGCCTCACCGCATGGTGGAACGGTATTTTGCGAATGCCCGCCTGCGAGCGACCACCCTCAAGTAGAAAATCTGTCGCCAAGCACCTAACGGTGTGTTCTGGCAGCTGTCTTTGTCAGCCAGTGAAATTAAATTACAGGCACATGAGACTTAACAACTATGTGCAATTCGTGACTTGTGATGAAATGCATGTGTTATACGCAGAGGTTAGTCCGCTTAACATCAGGTGGGCCTCAAGCTTGTTACGTGGCAATAACATGGTAAATTTGTTTATGTCAGTTTTTGTGTAAATATCACTGTTAACTAAGTGATAATAGTGGTATTTAGACATAAACATTACAAGCACACACTCCATCGGTTTCTAATTATTGTTCTGAGTTATACTGCTGTTCAAACCATGCAAACACTGCTTTGATTAAATACATTGCAAACACTCGGTTCATAATTAAATACGGAAATATGCATAAGCATGACTTAAGCAACCGTGCTTACTATATATATATGTCAACTCTCAATTGGTTTCTTTGCAAGCCTTTACAGTGCATTAATATTCAAAGCACTCTTTTATAAAGATGTCTGTCTTACATATAAAATTCTAACCACAAAAACAAAAAGCTTGCCATCTATCTGTGAAAGTTAAGTTTGATGATCGTGTACACTTTTTTTTTAATGGTAATAGGTTAGCCTTTGACCACTATCTCACCTGATGTTAAGTGATGATGTGGCCGAAGATGTTGTTCAGGCTAACCTAGAAGTACTGGCTCTCAAGGACAGCTGCCGGAACACACCGGTAGGTGCTTGGCGACAGATTTTCTACATAAGGGTGGTAGCTAGCCAGGCGGGCATTCGCAAAATACCCTACCACCATGCTACAACGACTGCCATCCTAAGGCAACAACCGGGACCGACTTTAACGCTCAGTAGTAATGTCACTAGCGGTCACCCATCCAACTCGCGCCGCCAACGACCGCGCGCGACGTTGCTTAACTTTTGCTGATCGGTTGAGAACAGCTAAGTAAACTTCGCTACGAGCGCTTCAAAACAAAACGTTGCACATGCTTTGCACTACTTTTATGTGAGTGTTAAATGCAGCCCAAGGTGAAGTCATAAATGATATCATGTTGTCGTGGTGTCAGTTTAGCATTTTGTGAAACCACCGTTTTTTATGTGATTGTGATGGAACAAGCACGAGGCCCACCTGATGTTAAGCGGACTAACCTCTGCCTATAACAGATGTTTTCGTCATTAGTGACGAATTGCATTGCGCACGTCACCCGGAGACATACAATTGTTAAGTCTCATGTGCCTGTGATTTGACTGGCTCACACTGGTTAGGTGCACGACAGATTTTCTACATGAGGGTGGTAGCTAGCAAGGCCAAAAAGGCCCTACCACCATGCAGTGAAGCTCAAGCCGCCGGATCAAACCATGGACATGTGGCACGGCAGTCCACAGCTATTACTTTTCGGCCACTATTGCTTTACACCGTTTGCGCGAATACAGTGTAAATGACGCATATTTGCATGATTTGAACCGCAGTGTAATCTAAGTGGAAACCCACGTAAAACCACGTAAAGATGTGTAGGTGGAAAGAGAAATTATAACTGCTTACGCACATTCTAAATCTACGTATATTCAGTACCTTCTTCTTTTCATTAATTATGAAGTAAAGTAATATTGGCATATATGTAAACGACTAAAGGTAATATAATTAAGGCTGCCTCCTATGGCGACAGATAATCAAATGGCGTTTTCTTAAAGGGGTAAATTTGCATATAGAGTAAGGTAATAGTTTTAATTAAATCATGGACATGGGCGTTGTGATGTTATGTTGTTCAGTTCCTGATTTAAGAATCAGAATTTTCCATATTCTTCTATTAGGTGATCTTAAATAATCTAATACTGAAAAGTACGATATAACTTGTGGAAGGCGGTGCCTGCTGATTCAAAACACACTGAGCTGCTTTTTCCATGGTCCGACTCCCAAAACTTATTTTATATTTGTATCCAAATGATGGTACAAGTTTGTTACCTAGGATAAAAAAAAAACTTAACATATTTCTTACAATCTGAGTTGCTGTTTAGCAGTGTGTTGTTTGGATGTCGAGAAATAGGAATTTATAATTTCTTTATATGATTACAACCACTATGGCGTGCTAAGTGGAAATCACATAGGTATACAAATATTTAGAGTACAAAATTGTTCACTTTGAGTGGGAAATCGTACCCACGTCCCCCGATTTAGCGTACCGGGCGCCTTAACCACGAGGTTACCAAGGATCGCTGGATCGAGCGGAAATTTAGTAATTGTATGACTTTAACAGTCGCAGGCCGGTGCGCGATCCTCAATCAAGCTACTATACTAAGGCAATATATTTAGAAGAGCAATACACTGAGACAAAGTTTTCAGTGATAGAACTAGATGAACATGCATAAAAAAATTATTTGTAAGGCACATGATCTCTAAATATTATATAATTAAAATATTAAGAAACAAGTTAAAACCAACCTTACCTATTTAACAAAGCTTTGAATCATGCAGCTGCTCTACGAAAATAAAATCTAAAACTCTGCCATCTTGAAGGATTTCACCGTAACCAGCCCTCAGAAACAGTGCGTAGCCTTTTCTAGAAAGTGTGTTTCATGTCATATGTCACTAGATGGCAGTCTTTGGCAGTCAGTCATTTAAAATATCTCTGTAGAACGCCATCTTGGGTAAGTTAGTATAACTACTTCAATATTGAACAAGCCTTATGTTCACAAAGCTTTTAGGTACTTTTATCACAGCTTTTATGGTAGGGTGTCGTGGATCGTTATGAAGAATATTACGAATGAATCTGGTTGTACAAAATTACGCCAGCTGTCTAGATTTGCTGGAACTAAGTTGTGAACTTGAAGGGTTGGTAAACTAATAATGGGGATACTTATTTCACGGAATATAGATGGCGTATCATAAGTATTTAGAAACTCACATTTATTGAATAATAATATTGTTAGCTTAAGAATAAATATTATTCGTAGTTGTTAGCCTTGTGTTTTATGTTGTAATTGGTGTGGAGAAGACATAATATAGTAAGTAACCACCCCACATCAGTGTAACGTGGGTAGGAAGTAGAAACTATTAAGAAAAACAGAGTATTAAAACAGTCTCTTTAGTATGTAATCTATCAGTTTATTTAGCAGAAGAGTGGTTCTGGATTCTGAGGTCAATTTGAGTGAAATCAACCTCCAAAGCATATGCGAGATGCTACGACTAATGAAAAGTTTTTGCAATGAGGAATAAAACCTTTTTTATGATTTATTTATCATGCGGAATCAAAAACTTTCCAGGGAAGTGGTCTTAAAAAATTCCAGGCTGAGGGCGTAGGACGGAGAGACCTTATTTCGCATACGAGTGAGCGAAATAGAACTACACAACATATAAATAGCTTGCGCGAAATTTAAAAAGATATCATACTATGAACTTTTCAAAACGAAACAATCTTTCAGACACGGTATCACGTGTTTTTTTTAATTATTTTTTTTAATGTAATTGTGACGGAAAAGCTTGAGGCCCACCTGATGTTAAGCGGACTAACCTCTGCCTATAACAGATGCATTTCATAACAAGTCACGAATTGCAATGCGCCCGTCACCTTGAGACATAGTTGTTAAGTCTCATGTGCCTGTAATTTCACTGGCTCTCAAGGACTTTTTTTTTTTATTATTTTTATGCCTGATAGGTTAGCCTTTGACCACTATCTCACCTGGTGGTAAGTGATGATGTGGTCGGAGATGTTGTTCAGGCTAACTTAGAAGTACTGGCTCTCAAGGACAGCTGCCAGAACACACCGTTAGGTGCTTGGCGACAGAGTTTCTACTTGAGGGTGGTAGCTAGCCAGGCGGGCATTCGCAAACAAGCCGGCGGTGGGCATCGAACCAGGGTACTGCGGCGCGGCAGTCCATAGCTATTACCGCTCGGCCATCATTGAAAATGTTGGCTACATAACAAGTAGAAATAAAATTTGATTTCATTGGATTTGCTGTATAGACTCAAAAAGGTAATTAGAGCTGTATTCATGTTTTTTTTTAGATAGCATAATACCTATATATGTCATAGCCTCTAGAATATTATATATTTTTTTCATACCTATAAGACGTACCTACCTACACTCTTTCAAAAAATATTCAAATTTGCCTTTTGACGACTTTCGTCAAATTAGATTGTCATAATTCTCAAGCTAGGCATGCGTCTTGGAATCGCAGTGTACGATGGCATTTCATCAGAAGGCGCTACTGACCTTCTATAATGTTTCCCTTGGTTGCCTCATACAGCTTCCATACGAAGATATACAAGGCTGTTATTCTATCCTGGCAGCCCATGGGCAAGTAGTCAAAAGTATGTAATATAATTTTAAATGTTATAGTACCTAGGAAAGGCATCTTGGTAGCAACTTAAATAAGCTTTCTGCTGTACAGCCTGCGTTCAATTGCTTGCTTAGCATATTTAAAACAAAAAAATCTTGTCAGAATGTTCAAAGTCCAAAGATATTGAGGAAATGTTAAAGAGAAAGAGGCACCTGGAGTCAGTGGCAGGTCCATCCGGGACAAATTGACTGTATAGATTATAGAATAAATTAATTTTAAAATTATGTGTGTACATTTTAGAATAAAATAGGATTCAGCATGTAACTAAAAAAACCTAGAATTAATTTATATATGGACTCACTTAGTTTTTAAGATCTAACACCTTTTACACTAACTACATCTAAGTGTAAAAAAGTCAATGATTTATGGAGAATGTAATTTGTAAAATAGGAAAATGTATGTGTACAATCAAAAAAGAGTACGGACCAAGAGTCTGTAGTGCGTAGCATAATTATAAAAAAAAAAACAATTTGAATATATTAGTTGTTATTTACTTTTAAAGTTAGCATATCCTTCTTGCCCGTCCCTCCCTTCAACGAATATTTTGTGAAATCTTGTTTGAATAAGCGTTCGATGAGTCGTCATAGGTGAAAAAGAACAAGTTGAAGTGTGTTTTAGAGTGGCGTAGTGAACCCGTTCATACCACGAGGCCAAACCTCATTCAAATTACCATAATAATTGCACATGTTCTTGTAACGGAAGTGCAGCCAGTGAACGTGCAGAGGCCGTGGGCATGTTTCTGCATGCATTAAAAACAATAAATACTTATCTGCACATCTTGGTTAGAACATAGTTTTCATTGCATTATTATCTTTTTTAAACTAAGTTATTGTAAGCATCTAACTGTCTACGCGGCCTGCGTTTTTTCGTATTTTTACATATATTGAACGCTCACATCACATTTTAAATATCAGTATTTAACACTTAGGAATACAGAATACAACGAAAGAAATAAAAACTTGCTTCGAAGCTTGGCCATCCGTCCTTGGAGCCGGGACATAGCTCTGCTAATATGAGCAACCATGTTTTTTTATTTGTTGTAATTATGCCAAAATTACAAAAAAAAGCTGTTTAAAATATGTATATGGACATAGGATTGTTATTTACATAGGATAGCTCGCTTTAGACATGCATGGTCATAGATTTTATAGAGAGTTATAACTAAAAAGTAAAAAGAAGTAAGCTCAACTCAAAAATAACTTCTAAAACCAGTCAATTCTAACAACATGTGTGTGTGACAAGGCTTGAAGAACAACGCCAGAGTTTCAGCAGTATGAGCGTGATAACAGAATACATACAAGATGTGTAAAAATATCGCGTATGATTTGTTTTCGGGTTAGAATTAAACACTTTCTACCTGTGATATGACCAGCTGGAAGCAGGTATTCCTCTTAAAAAATATGTTACAAGTAAAAAATATAAATTGATTAAAAAAGTAAAACGACTGCAAATTATTTATTTTTGTTAAACGTTTTATCGTTCCATTGAATTTAAAACTGCAAGTTATATATATCTTTGGAATCGTTTTTTAAAGCTCTTCCTTTTGACATCCCACTCAATGAATATGAAAAAAGAAAATTATTTTCTCACAATATGGCGTCTAAAACCCACCGGTTTTTTTTATTATTCCTTTTATACCTGGTGGTACTTGAGCTATCAAGACAGATTTGTCTTATGATAGCGTTAGATGATATCTCATACATTAATATCGGCTAAGCCGTTTGGAAGTTATCGTAGAATAAAGAAACTCACAAACATACATACATACATTCACGCTGAAAAATTAAACACTTCTTTTTTGGGCAGTTGTGTAAAAATATGAGTATAGTAAAACCTTAGCCAGTATTGTTTCCAGTATTGGAATAAGTGAATAACGTTACGCTACGTCATTAGCATCAATCACTTTCAGTATTTTTTGTACTGCTTATAGGCTAGCCTTCAATTACAACATCATCGTATGGTTAATGAAGATGTGGATGGTGGTGTTAAACAGGCATAACTCAGATGGGAACTGGCTCTCAAGGACAGCTGCCGGAACACTCCGTTAGTTGCTTGGTTGTGTATTTGCTACTTGCTAGTAGTAATAGTAATAGCCAGGGAAGCATTTGCAGAACCTTACGGCTTACCTTGCTTTGGGTTTTTGTTAAGCAGCATCATAAAATCTTTACACTCAATTCAGAGGTGGTCATGAGATCTACTAGAAATAAATTTAAACTCTTCTACCCTGCACCTTATTCGGTAACGTTGCATGTACTGTACTGTATCAGCCGGATTGTCCACTGCTGAACACAGCCTCCCTCATTATGAGGGGGTTTGACATAATCCCCACGCTTGGCAGGCGTCTTGGGAATCGCAATGTGAGATATCAATTCCTCAGAAAGCGCTGCTGCCCACCTTCTGGTGTGTTACTCTTAGTCGCCTCTTACGACAACCACGGGAGAGATTGTGGGGTGACATCCTAGCCCGGCACTCCACGGGATTATTGCATGTACTTACTTCTAGGTTAGCCTGCACAACATCTTCGACCACATCATCACTTACCATCAGGTGAGATAGTGGTCAAAGGCTAACCTAAAAGCATTAAAAAAAAAATATGTAAATATGTCCGAATTCAAGACGCAGAAAAGTAATTTTTCTTTGGCACCTACTTTGCTGCAATTTTGTAGTTGTAAAATTGGCTTTAATAATAATAATAATAATTTTATTTCAGTAATTAAACCATAATATGTACATTCAGAAAAATATAAAATAAACAAAAATTAAATAAAAAACAAAATACATTAAAATCAAAAATATCAATTCAACAGTCATTAAAATATTAGTAAAATTGTTATCAAAGATTAGTAAAATGATATATAAAATAAATATATTAATTAGTTATATTCCAATCCAATCTATGTTAAAGCATTTAAATATATATATATATATATATATAATGTCAAATACAAATATGTGTGATCATGTCAAATAAATACAATGATTCAATATATATTGATTTGCCCAGTAACAATTTTTACCCATTTATGTTGGATAGGGCAGTCTGCTCGAGATTCAATCATCTGCAGGATACCGTTACCAGTGCCTCGCGTGCGCCGGGATAAACTGGCAACTTTTTTACGAATGATTGCATGAAAACCATCCGTGCGCGTTTCTGCAAACATTCCAGACGCACTGCAATAACGAGGCAGTGCTAACAGCATCCTGAAGATATCATTATATTGAACTCGCAGAGAACTGGCGGCGCGATGCGTATGGTTCACCCATAGACTGCTTGAATAAAAGGACTGGCAGTAAGTCTTAAAAAGGCAGATTTTTACTTCTTTAGAGCAGCGAGCAAATCTACGAGCTAGCATATTTCCTCGTACCGCCAGCGCCCTGCGCTCGCTATCTCTATGTCCATATTATCTTTGAGCTCTTCAGTGACAATGTGCCCCAGGTATTTAAAACTACTTACCACCCTCAGAGCCGTACCATTGAGCACAATAGGCGGGACACAAGCGGGCTTGATTCTACCACTCTTAAAAATGAGAACTTCGCTTTTAGTAGAGTTATACCTTAGCCTGTGTTCCGCCGCATACGCTTCACAAATTGTGAGTAGTTTGCGAATCGCACCATGTGACGGACCCAGCAGCACCATATCGTCAGCATAACTTATATTATTGACAGATACTCCGTCTATAATACAACCAGTATGCGTGCTGCTGAGCTCGCCAATGAGGTCGTTAACATAGAGATTGAACAGCAAAGGAGAGGTAATGCCCCCCTGCCGCACACCACACTCCATGCTATACTCGTCGGACAAACTACCCGCCCACCTCACCTGGTTTTGCTGACTACTGTACCAGTATTTCAACAAACTGATGATTTCAACCGGCACACCCTCTACTCCCAACTTGCCCCAAAGCTTTTTATACAGAACTGTATCAAAAGCCCTGGACAGATCCAGGAAGCAAGCGTATACCGGCGTCTTTCTATCGGTATAGTAGTAGATTTACCCTTTTTCATGGAACTTATAACTTTTTTCACGTCCCTAGCTTCAAAGTGTACACTTCTGTTTAGCACTTTAGTCTCAGCATTGGGTATCTCGCTCTTGGTAGACTCAATGGATACTGATTGTACACTGAAATGGTCTTTAAAGAGATTAGCTATACCCGTATGGTCACTAACATCGTCCACATTCACAGGGAGGCCAGGCTTAGCATTCATGGCCTTGATTGTTAGTGTGGTAATGATCACTTATGATTACCTTCATAAGAGCGTCGTAGACGGTTAAATTGAATAAATGATTTTGACTTTGACTTAATTTTTTTGAGAATGGATGCTTAGTTTTTGCGGCGCGTATAATTAATCTAAAACTTGATAATTTTCTTTGGATATATGTAAAAGCTTGCTGATTACGATTACTATTTGTTGCTGTGTGTTATTAAGAAGTGAGTGGCCGTTGCACGTGAGCGAGGGGAGTTCGTCATGGACCGATTTTGAATTTGAATTGATATAACGCTGACTGACTAACAACGACTTACTTCGTGCTTCGAGCGCCGAGCATCCACTGCTAAGTACTTCAAGTATAACAAAATCACAAATATACGATAAGAAAAATTTACACACATGACTTAAATTTTTCCTATCGTATATTTGACTAGTTTTATTTATTAGAATTGGAACACATATATTATTCATAAAATTATTTTTTATATTTTAGATTTTATTTACACACCTTTGTTATGGTACAATGTTTTAACCTATGTGCGTATTAAACACAACATTCTTGTAAATAAATTATTTGATCTAGGTAGATCTGGTATATAATATACCTCACGCCTGCAGCGAATATCGATTTCGATGCTAGTTTTCGTACACCAAAATCGTCATTTACTTGCTGAAGAGGTGGAACATCATAATATATAATGACAGCTTCTTGGAACAGATGGTATGATCACATATGTGTGATGTATCAGCTTCTTCAAACAGATGCTGTGTATCACACATCGCACGTATGAATAAAGAACCATTATTTATTCATATGGTAATAGGGACCCGTTTTCAAGTGCGCAATCCTAAAAAACAAACATGTTACTGTCAACCACTGAAGTAACTCTATATGACCTTTATGTATAGGTCAATTTCAGCCTGATTTTTGCGCAAAAGACATGGAAAATTGGATATCTCGCATGCGCTCCACCCAGAGAAGCCGTGGCAGACATTTAAATGATGTCGTATTCCACACATAATGGCATCACTACATCTTTCAAATAAATAAATAATTTTGATAATATCTCACACACACTTTGTTTTATTTAAATTTAAAGATAGGACACGCTTAATGAAAGGACCTTTAAAAGAGACGTTAGTGATTGAGAATCCAAACAATGATCCCTGAGGAGAAGTTAACAGTCCAAGTTTCAAGTATCGACATACATACATAAAATCACGCCTCTTTCCCGTAGGGGTAGGCAGAGAGCACGGATTTCCACTTACTACGATCCTTACATATCTCTTTCGCTTCATCTACACTCATCAATCCTTTCATACATAAGCGTCGGTTTAGGGTACTCTTGACCTGGCCTTTTCAGATTTCAGAACATCTTTAATCTGATTTCGGAACGTTCACCTAGGTCTTCCTCAACACTTCCGTTCACTTGTCCCATGTATACCTGTTTAGTCATACTCATTTTATTCATTCTCTCCACATGTCCAAACCATCTTAACATACCTTTCTCGATTGTTGTCACTACTTCCTCATTCACACCACATCGTTCCCTTATCACACTATTCTTTATCCTGTCACTCCGTTTGACTCCAATCATGCCCCTCAATGCTCTCATCTCCACTGCATTTATTCTACTTTTATGCTTTTTCTGCCATACCCAACTTTCACCACCATACATTAGTGTCTGAACCAACACATGAACAGCCAGACAAGCTTTTTGAGACACCTTCTGACTGTTCATAAACGCGTGTGTTAGAATCATATATTTGTTAAGCTTAGATTATCTTAAGTAAATAAGTAACAAGAAGTTACTCATTATGTAATCCTAGAATATTCTAAAACTTGTTGATATTTTACATTTTTAATAACCGCCACACTGAAATCATGCTTATATCTGTGTTCATTCTGAACTAGCCAATGATGAAACATCCTGTCTTATTTCGGATTGGCTGATGCGTTGTGGAGGGAACTTTCATGTTTCTGATTGGTTGTGGTAAATATGGCGGGAACTTTAATGTATATGCGACAGACACTTGGCGCCAGTTATTGCGATAAAACCAATGTTTCAATTTGCTGAGCTCTCTTTTATTTTCTTCACAAGTGACTGCCGCATCGAGAGTTATTGAGTTAAGTGCTGTACTATTTTATTTAATGTAACATAACTGATATTCAAGTGTTGTGTGTGGGTCTATGTTTGTTGGCTTCCAAAATGGTTTGCCCTGTTTATTATATTATCGCTGTAGAATGTGACTATACAATATTACCTTTGAAGTAATCCATGTGACCCTAATGATGTATTATTCTTATTAAAGTGTTCTATGTGTTCCTATAAACGTTGTGCTTTTGAAGTATCCTTATGATTCCCTTTTGTGTAGAAAACCTAGTAAGTGGGATAGTTAAGTACTGAACTAGTAGTACTCATTTACTTTACCTTAAGCTAGGACTAGATTATGGCATCACCGCCTGAAAACATCTTATAATTTAATGAGCCTACATTACAGATTAAATAAATGCTCTCTATCTTGACAAATCTCACATCAGAAGTGGGATCACTCAGATTGCCTACCTTCATTTTTTTAATCACTTTTATTAGTTTCAGAATCGATGCAACTACTCTCAAAGACTTGAACGCCGCGGGTTGCAAAGCCGTGGCTGCAACCTGGCGACAAGATGACAACACCGTGTTCCCAGTTTTCGTATCTGCTACTAGCAGCAGTGGAACGCCGCGGTTTGCGAAGCCGTCGTGCAACCTGGCAACAGGATGACGACACCGTGTTGCGAGTTATCGAATACTAGCGGCAGTGGCACCGAGTTTTTATTCACTGACATCGGTATATTGGCGAAATAATTCATCTGGACAAGTACTATAACAGTGGCAAAAGCAGGTAAAGCCCTCCAAAGGGTCTGTTTTATAATGATTACAATCCTGTGACCGTGTAGTGGCAATGTGAAGAATAACCTCGACGAAAATTTTCTCAATGTTATAACGTTTATATCTGAAACTGACGGTTCTTGCTTCATATATCCCTCAAGATAAAGGTGCTTTCACTGAACCTTATTGAATTAGTGTTTGCTAGCATATGTAATGGAAGTTTATGAAACTTGTTATGTCATTGTGTATTTTTTTATATTATTTACACTAATAAGTACATATTATAACGACGAACGTAATTAGATTTCTTCAAAGACAAACTATGTTCTCATTTTATATAGTGACTATTGGTATTAATTGAGAATACATTTCTATAAACCTAGGAACCTAAATGTGGAAACGCATATCGAACAATAAATAGCAATGTTACAACTATATCTGAACTAATGTCGCTATTACCTTGTGCTTGAAATTTTCTTAATTTTATTTAAAAGCGATCCTTAAAACTTAGTGACATATGAAATGTATTTGAACATCTGAGAATATCTTATGTAATATTACTTGCTCAGTGATCTTATGGGCATTAAATAAATTCACTACAGATTGCTAATTCTATAAAAGTAGTCATGACAAAGTATATAGTATATTTACTTATGCTTTTGCTTGATATTTGTAAAAGCAGTTTGGGTCCTAAGCAAGGGTTATTTTATCCTATAAAGAAAACTCCTTAACTGTTTGACACTAATCAACTCGATTGTATTATAGCATTTTGAATCGATTGTATAATATAGTAACTGGCGATGGGTAGAAATGTTTTAATTGTTGGTTTCGCAAAGTATTGTTTATTAAATCCACTTTAAACTTTGAATTCTTATACATAGGTTGTCTTATCCTACATATATACGAAGATAACCTATGACAAATGTTAGCACTTGGCATCCCTTCAGAAGTCATTACTGACTGTCACGCAAACTTTGGCTCAAACCATAATCGATCTCTTTTTCGGAAATTACTAATCGACAAACATATGATTGTTACTGGAACACTCTGAAGTAACGGTTAGATGGAACGGTATGTCTATATTAGGTAGAATGTTCTATAAATTGTCAGATTGGCCGAACGGATTCTGGAATGTTCAACAAAAAAATCTATGCAACAATACAGAAGTTTACAGGGGTTTTACCTCTGCGTTTATTGATTGGTGTAGACTATAGATGGTTTATCATGAAATATTGTAATTCACAAGCATATATTGATACTGGCCACGAGATTGGGTGTTTGAACAAAATTTATTTAATGATAGATTGTACCTATTGTTTTGAAACAAGAGATACGATAATTATGTACGTTTCAGTTAAGAATATTAATATGACATGCTACCCTACATATTGTAGAAATAAACTACTTATGTTATATTATCAGATATATCACATAAAATGATAATATCAAAAACTCTTATCTACATGTATTTATGCTCTAAGTTCAATATTATATAAAGACACTGCTAACCCATTTGATTGGTGCTGGTTTATCTCACGAGCAGTGTGTGAATGCAACCTTCATGTCTATTCAAATGGCAACTACTGTTTAAATTGATTACACTGCATACCCATTTGATTGGTGCTTGTTGATCTCACAAGCAGTAAGTGAATGCGACCTGCACGTCTATTCAAATGGCAAACTGTTTGATAAAAGCCGGTCGACCTTTTACTTGGCGATGGTTGTCTCACATGGCGGCTTGTGAATGTAATCATCGTGTCTAGGTAACTGGTAATTATTAAAATGATTAGGGTTTTTCATGAGAATTTAAAGTGTTATTTTTACTGCTACATAAGTACATGTAGGTAGACTGCCTGTTGTTATCAGAAAAGTTGTTTTACGTGTACAAATGATGATCCTATTATTCTGGATAAAATACTTAAGCCCTGACGTAAAAATGTCCAAATCACAAAAGGAAAACCCAATTTTGTCCTTATGGTTAAGACTTATGTCGTGAAGTCAAAAGGTCCAGACGTTTGTTGTCAAATGTAATATGTCCAATGTTTAATGGTACATTTTGTTATTGTCTAAAAAAATACGTGGACGATAAAACGTCCAATTGATAACTAAGCAAGTTAAAAGTTGCATTGCAGAAATTTACCACAGTCGTTCTAATCAAATTTTAAACTCCCTATTGCTTAATATGTTATCAAATATGTAGTTTAAACTGGAAACTATCTACGAAACTCCTAGTATCAGTATTTACTTCGTACATAAACCTGGAATACTTTTCGAATTATGTACTTGCACATAATATTTATTCGTGACACTTAATATAACAACGTAGTAAAAGGGAATGTTGCATTTTTCACAAATTTATTGAATGTATTTTGATTCCATTCCAATGATATTATTTTCTTTTCGAGAGATAGCAAGTCACAACAGTCTACGCGTAGAAAGATAATCTACCCTCCACGCCCAATAAATATATACACCATCTGTATAGTACCACCAACTTAACTGTGCAGTTTTCGAGGGCGTTACTGGTCATGGAAATCAACTATAAACTGTCACAATTTGAAGGAATGTAGTTCTTTTTTCTGCCACCTGAGCGGATGAGTTGGTGGGTCTGTACTATGAACATTTGATAATGATTTTACAGATAATCGATAGCTGTTGTCTCTGTGGTGACTTCAAACCAAAGACTGTTTAAGCGTTGTGTTTATTATTTAGTACATAAACTCTTTATCAAGCAAGCTTTGTGCAAATAATTGTGGGTTGCCATACACGGTAACAATCTTTCCTGCATAAATACTATTATCACTAAGTTATACATAATTATTTTAAAGCGAAGTTTGCCTGGTGTTATATTTGTACTTCGTGGACGAAGTACTGTCAGTATGGCCGTGTTAGAATCATATATTTGTTAAGCTTAGATTATCTTAAGTAAATAAGTAACAAGAAGTTACTCATTATGTAATCCTAGAATATTCTAAAACTTGTTGATATTTTACATTTTTAATAACCGCCACACTTGATTTCCATTGTGTCTCAAAAAGATAGGCCACTATGGTACTCATGGCCTCAAATCATGCTTATATCTGTGTTCATTCTGAACTAGCCAATGATGAAACATCCTGTCTTATTTCGGATTGGCTGATGCGTTGTGGAGGGAACTTTCATGTTTCTGATTGGTTGTGGTAAATATGGCGGGAACTTTAATGTATATGCGACAGACACTTGGCGCCAGTTATTGCGATAAAACCAATGTTTCAATTTGCTGAGCTCTCTTTTATTTTCTTCACAAGTGACTGCCGCATCGAGAGTTATTGAGTTAAGTGCTGTACTATTTTATTTAATGTAACATAACTGATATTCAAGTGTTGTGTGTGGGTCTATGTTTGTTGGCTTCCAAAATGGTTTGCCCTGTTTATTATATTATCGCTGTAGAATGTGACTATACAATATTACCTTTGAAGTAATCCATGTGACCCTAATGATGTATTATTCTTATTAAAGTGTTCTATGTGTTCCTATAAACGTATACATAATTATTTTAAAGCGAAGTTTGCCTGGTGTTATATTTATACTTCGTGGACGAAGTACTGTCAGTATGGCCGTGTTAGAATCATATATTTGTTAAGCTTAGATTATCTTAAGTAAATAAGTAACAAGAAGTTACTCATTATGTAATCCTAGAATATTCTAAAACTTGTTGATATTTTACATTTTTAATAACCGCCACACTTGATTTCCATTGTGTCTCAAAAAGATAGGCCACTATGGTACTCATGGCCTCAAATCATGCTTATATCTGTGTTCATTCTGAACTAGCCAATGATGAAACATCCTGTCTTATTTCGGATTGGCTGATGCGTTGTGGAGGGAACTTTCATGTTTCTGATTGGTTGTGGTAAATATGGCGGGAACTTTAATGTATATGCGACAGACACTTGGCGCCAGTTATTGCGATAAAACCAATGTTTCAATTTGCTGAGCTCTCTTTTATTTTCTTCACAAGTGACTGCCGCATCGAGAGTTATTGAGTTAAGTGCTGTACTATTTTATTTAATGTAACATAACTGATATTCAAGTGTTGTGTGTGGGTCTATGTTTGTTGGCTTCCAAAATGGTTTGCCCTGTTTATTATATTATCGCTGTAGAATGTGACTATACAATATTACCTTTGAAGTAATCCATGTGACCCTAATGATGTATTATTCTTATTAAAGTGTTCTATGTGTTCCTATAAACGTTGTGTTTTTGAAGTATCCTTATGATTCCCTTTTGTGTAGAAAACCTAGTAAGTGGGATAGTTAAGTACTGAACTAGTAGTACTCATTTACTTTACCTTAAGCTAGGACTAGATTATGGCATCACCGCCTGAAAACATCTTATAATTTAATGAGCCTACATTACAGATTAAATAAATGCTCTCTATCTTGACAAATCTCACACGTGCAATGCTCCGTTTACCAAGTTTCCAGGGTTTACTCTCCTTTCTATATCACTTTCACACTCTCCATCTTTCGTAAACATGGATCCCAAGTATACACTTTCACTTGTTCCACTTTTTCACCTCCAATCACAATATTGCAATACGCAGCCAACCAATAACTTTTTTTTAAATAAATAAATATTTTAGGAGGACTTAGATGCTGACTGCTGCTGTCGGTCGTTCAGCTACACCGGATTTTGGGAAGGCCCTCTTATAGCCCGGGAGCCAATAACCAACTGGGACTCGCTTTATATTTCCAAGAAATCCAAGCAGTTCCGGACTTTATTTACGCGCATCCTGGTCGCGTCGCACAACGCGACTCCTTGGCGAAGAACTTCAAAACTATCAGTATCTCTCCGGACCAGTATCTCTCCGGACCAGTATCTCTCCGGACCAGTATCTATCAGCAAGGAAATTTATGTATAAGGTTCCGTTTCATGTTAAGCATAACTTCGTATCTCTATATCACACTGCCGTGCCGCAGGCCCATGCTTCGCTCTCCACGCCGGTTTAAGCGTTACCGCATGGTGGAAGGGCTTTTTGCGAATGCTTGCCTGGCTGGCTACCACCCTCAAGTAGAAAATCTGTCACCAAACCAGTCAACTTCCGTGCTTCGAAACGAACGAACAGAGCGCTTCCGTGCTTCGAAGGGCACGTTAAGCCGTCGGTCCCGGTTGTTGTCTTAGCGTGGCAGTCGTTATATCACGGTGGTAGGGCATTTTGCGAATGCTCGCTTGGCTAGCTACCACCCTTAAGTAGAAAATCTATCGCCAAGCACCAACAGTGTGTTCCAGCTGCTGTCCTTGAGAGTTAGTAAGTAAATATCAAATAACAGGCCCTTAAAACTAACCAACAGTACCTATCTCAGTCTCAGGGGATGTGCTCAGTTCAGTTCTTTACTGGTGATGAAATGCAGCTGTTATTGGCAGAAGTTATCGCTTAAGGTGCCCTCGGTCGCGCCGATAAGGCCCTGGTGCGTCATCCGCAGCGGATCATCGCGACGAGGGCGATACGCGGGTACCGGACGGTGTCCTGGACGGCGGGATGCGTGTTGGCCGGTGATCCCCCCTGGGAGCTCCAAGCGGAGATCCTCGCCGAAGTGTACCACTTCGTGGCGGCGAGGAGATCCCGCGGGGAGCCTCCAGCGTGGGAGGAGGTCACGCGCATCCGACGGCAGGCGTGGGCCGCCTTGTTGAGGCGGTGGACGGAGGACCTGGCTCCACCGGTCCCTGGACAGAGGACGGTGGATGCCATTCGCCCGGTCCTCCGGAGGTGGGTAGGGCGGCGATTCGGGTCGCTCACCTTCCGATTGGTGCAGGTGCTTTCCGGACACGGATGTTTCGGCAAGTACCTGCATCACATCGCAAGACGTGAGGTGACCCCCGCCTGTCACGAGTGTGGAGCGCCAGAAGACATGGCGCTCCACACGCTGGAGGAGTGCGCCGCATGGAGTCCCATACGGTGCGCCCTCACAGCGGTCATAGGCGCAGATCTGTCGCTGCCGAGCGTGGTTAACGCTATGCTCGGCAGCGACGGATCGTGGCAGGCGGTGGTCTCTTTCTGCGAAGAGGTGATGGCGCAGAAAGAGGCCGTGGAGCGGGCGAGGGAGGACGACGTCCTCTCCGACCCGCTCCGGCGTAGACGAACTGGGGCAAGGAGAAGGCGATTCGGGCGCCTTCTCGCTCTTACCTAGTGTTGTGCGGATCATCGGTGGAGAGTCGGGGGATTCTCCACTGGCTTGCACGATCCCACACGTCTGGGGGATGGCCCTAATGAGCTGGGTCATCCCTCCATTGGCCGGGGCCCGTCACCGGTGACGGGCCAACCGCCGGGGCGAGATGGTATTCACCATCTCGCCCCGGCGGTTGGCAGACTGCTCATTCCGGGTTTTTAGTGGGTAACCTCACTTACTACCCCCCCGTGGGGGTCAGGCGAGGACTCCCACATAACCACTCTGCTCCCCCCGGAGCCGGGTGGTATACATAAAGGATTTTCCAGGGTCAAAAAAAAAATAAAGGTATATAACTTTCAGGTGAACTTCGGCTTGTTCCATATCTTCACAGAATATACACTGTTGACGGACAAGGCAGCCTGTTGTAGTGGGTAGTTTATAACTAATAGAATTATGTATTTGCTTCTGGAGGTAGGCATAATAAATCAGTTGTTGTCTGCCCACCGGTGTTTCATTGAAAGTCATAACATGGTGACAGCGATTTAAATACATTTTCGCGTAGAATCGTCGTAAAAAAGTGATAAAATTAGAAAGTTAGTTGCAAATTACTCAGGCAAAGTGTTTTCCATTCGTTTCTACGTGCATTTTGGGTGAAAACGACATTCAAAAATGGAACACGCGCGGCCGCCGGGCGAGTTGAACATGGACGCCGCCGGCGGGCCTATGGGACGAGCCGAGGCTTGGAAAAGGTGGAGACAACAGTTCATGCTGTTCTTGAAGGCGTCAGGAGTGCACACCGAGAAGTCTAGTGTGCAAGCGAGTTTACTAGTTAATTTAATAGGACCGGACGGATTTGATATCTATCAAACATTCACTTTTGAGACTGAAGAGGAACGTGATGACATCAATGTGATTTTAAAAAAGTTTGATAGCTATTTTGGAACGAAATCGAATATTACGCTGGCGAGATACAAGTTTTTCACTCGCAATCAGGAAGAAGGTGAATCGATCCTACAATATGTGACAGCTCTGCGACTCCTGAGCAAAAATTGTGAATTTGCGTCGTTAGAAGAGGATCTCATCAAAGATCGCATCGTTTGTGGAATCCGCCTGACCACGGTTAGGGACCGGCTTTTGCGGAGTGATGAACTCACACTAGAGAAGGCGATAAAAGTTTGTCAAGCGGAGGAAGCGTCGCAGGAAAGCGGACGACAAATAGTAAACGGTGGCGGCACGAGTACGAGTAAGGAGGTGGTGCACGTGGATAGTGTGTCAGGTCGCGGACGTCGCGGTGTCATCGCCGGCGTGGGCCGGCCGGCACCCAGCGGTAGTGGCGCAGGCACTCAGCGGGGCCGCGGCCAGCCGGCGCGTCGCGAGGCGCCGCCTCTGCGAGTCTCGTGCGGCGCATGCGGTGGTACGCGATGTGCTGAGGGCAGGTGCCCGGCACAGTTCGCAGATTGTTTTGTGTGTGGATCCAAAGGTCATTTTGCCCGTGCATGTAAGTCAAATCAATCATTTTATAAAGGCAGTTCTCGTGAAAAAGTGAGACGTGTTTATCAGGTTGAACTCGATGATGACTCTGACTCGGACAGTTTTTACATCTCCACGATAGATAATCGAAGCGATAGCTCTGAAAATTGGTATCAAGTGTTAGTATGTAAAAACGGTACAGAGAAATTTAAGCTGGACTCTGGGGCCGATTATGATGTTTTACCCTATCATAGATTTAAGGAATTAGGGTTCACCGATAGCATGATAAGGAAAGAAAATGTACCGTTACAGTCTTACACTCACGATTCCATACCTGTCAGAGGTACATGTATATTACCGTGGTCATACAAAGGCGTTGTATACGATTTAAAATTTGCAATTGCTGACATGCGTGGTTGTAGTGTGTTGGGACGGAAGTCTTGTGTTAAATTGGGTTTAGTAAAGCGCATTAGAAGTATAGAAACGGCAAATTATGACGATTTATTTGAAGGTATAGGTTGCCTGCCGGGCAAATATCACATAGTGATCGACGAGTCCGTGCCGCCAGTAATATGCGCTTCTAGGAAGGTACCTCATGGGCAGCGAGATCAGCTAGCGAACGAGCTAAAAGCGATGGAACAAATGGGCATCATCAGAAAGGTAAGCCACCCCACAAAGTGGGTACATCCTTTGGTATTAGTTGCGAAGAAGGAAGATGGCATTAGAGTGTGTTTGGACCCGCGGGACCTGAACCGAGCGGTGCAGCGTGCGCACTTCCAGCTGCCGACGCTAGCTGAGCTCGCGGCGCGCATGCACGGTGCCAGGTACTTTTCCGTATTAGACGCCAACTCGGGCTTCTGGGCTCTACAGCTGGACGAGGCCAGCGCAGACCTCTGCACTTTCGCCACGCCTTTTGGAAGATTTCAATTTTTAAGACTTCCTTTTGGAATAAATTGTGCGTCAGAAGTTTTTCATGCAAAAGTGCACCAGCTCCTGGAAGACCTGGAAGGCGTCGAAAATTTCATAGATGACATAATAGTCTGGGGCCATACAAAACAAGTACATGATCAAAGACTTGAGCGACTCTTAGATAGGGCAAGAGAGATTAACTTAAAATTTAACAAAAAGAAGTGCAAGATAGGTGTAGAAGAAGTGACATATCTGGGGCACGTATTTAACGCGAAAGGAATGAGGCCAGATTACAATAAGATCAAGGCCATAAAGGAAATAAAACCTCCTTGTGATAGGAAAAGTTTAGAGAGATTTTTAGGAGCCGTCAACTTTTTATCAAAATTTATACCGAACTATTCAGAAATAGCTATTCCTCTCACGAACTTACTAAAAAAAGATAGCGAATGGCGATGGGAAGAAAGTGAGAACAGAGCGTTTGAAAAACTGAAAGACAGCGTGACAGGAGCCGGTGTGCTGGCGCTTTACGACGGGGCGCGGCCGGTGCGGCTCTCTGTAGACGCGTCCGCCCACGCGCTCGGCGCCGTGCTGCTCCAGGACGGCCGCCCCATCGAGTATGCCTCAAAGACGCTCACTGACACACAAAAAAGGTACGCACAGATAGAAAAAGAGTTGCTAGCGATAGTGTTTGCATGCGAAAGATTTCACCAGTACATTTTTGCCCAGCCGCGAGTAATAGTCGACTCGGATCATTTACCGCTACAGAGCATTTTTAAAAAACCGCTTATGTCCGTCCCGGCACGCTTACAACGCATGATGTTGAGAATACAATGTTACGACTTGATAGTGAATTACGTTCCGGGCAAGTACATGTACATTCCTGATATGCTGTCTCGTTCGCCCCTACCTGATCTATACAGCGATGATGTTAGCAAAAATGTTCTATATCAAGTTCGCATGATTGTCAAAAATATACCTATTTCTAACGATAAGCTAACACTTATAAAGAAAGAAACTAAAAAAGACGAGCATATGAATGATTTAGCAAAATATGTTAATGACGGGTGGCCAAAAAATAAATATGATGTTTCTGAGAATGTGAGAGAATATTGGTCTATAAAGGAGGAGCTATTTGTAGTCGATGACGTCATATTCAAAGATAAATCTGTTGTGATTCCGAGAAACTTGCGCAAAACAATGTTAGACATTGTACACAACGGGCACACTTAGGTATAGATCGGTGCAAGCGGCGAGCGAGACAGGTGATGTTTTGGCCACATATGTCGCGAGATATAGAAATGTATGTTAAACGTTGTAAAATTTGTCAGGAGTTCTCAAACGCCCCGTCCAAAGAACCAATGATCCCTATAGAAATACCGAAACTGCCGTGGCACAAAGTGGGATCTGACATTTTCGAGTATAAGAAAAAATACTTTATTATCGTAGTAGACTATTATTCTAGCTATGTGGAAGTTTCCAAATTGATTAATATATCGTCAGACACGGTCATTGAAAAAATTAAAGAGATATTTGCGCGACATGGAATCCCAAAAATATTCATTAGTGACAACGGCACACAATACAGCAGCCGTAAATTCCAGCAGTTCGCTAAAGAGTGGGGGTTTGATCACGTGACTTCGTCACCTAATTATCCACAAGCGAATGGGAAAAGCGAACGTACAGTACAAACTGTTAAACAATTATTATTAAAGTCTATAAAGGGCAACGGGGATTTTAACCTCGCACTACTTAATTATAGAAACACGCCTCGGGACGGCTTGAGTTCTCCTGCACAGCTGTTGATGGGTCGAAGACTGCGATGTCAATTACCAGTACATAATGATCTGTTGGAGCCGCGCCCTATCAACCCATCAGAGCACAAAGCCATGGTCGAAAAACAAAACAAGTCGAAATTCATGTACGATAAACAATGTAAAACATTACCAAATTTAAAACCAGGAGATCGAGTAATTTACATAGATGGCAAAACTAGGGGTAGGGCTACAGTAGTAAACCACGCTGACACCCCACGCTCTTATATTGTAAAAAATAAACTAGGAGTCAGGTATAGACGCAATCGTCGTCACTTAATTAAGTGCCTAACAGATGATAACGCATCGCACGATGCAAACAATGCGCCTGACGATGACGTGTTCAGCGATGCGTGTGAAGATAACAAAGAAGAGGCGCGCACCGATACTTCAGCAACTAACTCTGTAGATAACAATGAAAGCGATACCTCTTCTGAGAAATCCGCACACGGACCGCTTATCCGGAAAGCTAAACAAAAAGCTAAAAAGCTTATTAGAAATCAAATTATATTGTAAATATTGTATTATAAAAAAGTTATGTAGACACATATCTATATAAATATATAAGCACAAGCATAAATATTAAATAAATAATTTAAAAAAAAAAAACACGGTTTATCGTATTAGAAAGTGATTTTATTTATAACATAATAAGCACATATTTACATATGGGGAGAAGAGAGATGTATAGATTATTGCAGATCAAGTAGGTATTAGTTGTACACTTACTTGTAAGCGTTTTGTATGAAGGTGGTTAGTGTTAGTGTTCTATAAGTATAAGATGTTATAGTATTAAATGTTGCGTAGTCTCATCTGTATCATGTAACTTAATTATTAAGGGGGAGATGTTGTAGTGGGTAGTTTATAACTAATAGAATTATGTATTTGCTTCTGGAGGTAGGCATAATAAATCAGTTGTTGTCTGCCCACCGGTGTTTCATTGAAAGTCATAACACAGCCCATGACAATGCCACCCACTGAAGTATACTTATGACACGGAACTGGGTGGCTAGGAGTTGCCGATATTAATCTCAAATTCTCCATCTACCAGTATCTATCAGCAAGCAAAATCATAATTCCGTTTACATGGTTAGTTTATAATCTAACGAAAATGTAAACGTTAGATTGTAAATTTTAGTTTCCATTCAGAATCTATCGACAGTTTATAATCTAACTAGATTTATTATAAACTAATGGTTAGTACAATAAACCGGTGACATATACATGCGATTGAGTTATTCATATCTTAGGTGTTATTTTCAATTATTATTAAATAATGAAACGAACAAATCGCCCGCCTGATTGTAAGCGCTATGCTGTCTTTTGCAATTGCAGTGTCACACTTCTCATGCTGCTGGATGCTGCACTGCGTTTGTCACTCCGAGGCGCTAGTTCTTATGTCTCGTTCGGCCCAGTAATTTTATTGCTACAATGCCCTTCATGGCATACACAGTATTGTTTGCACCCTACTTCTTCAAGGATTCTAACATTCATCTAACACTGCGGTGGTATTTACCCGCCAAGACGGACTCTTGCTGCAGCAACCTGGTAAAATTACAGCTCAGCTTGTGATTTTACCAGGTTGCTTCACCAAGAGTCCGTCTTGTCTGATGTATCCTGCCTACTACTACTACTATATCAGCCAGATTGTCCACTGCTGAACATAGCCTCCCCCATTATGGATAGTGGGGGAGGGTTTGCCATTATCCCTACGCCTGGCAGGCTTCTTGGGGATCGTAGTGTGAGATATCAGTTCCTCAGAAGGCGCTGCTGCCCAACTTCTGGTATTAGCCTTAGTCGCCTCTTACGACAACCACGGGTAACCTAGCACCCCACGAGCCTATATGTATCCTACCTGATGTATATTTATTTTATTTATTGTTTGGGTAAGTTGTGTAGAAGGTAAGTACATGGTTTAAATCTTTATCAATATCCAACTTAGTAAAATACCTAAATAATGATACTTGCTCTTGGGGTGCCGGGGTAGAATGCCACCTCCCGCCCCATCTCTTCCATTAAATGGCGTTAGAGGCAACTATGTCTAAAATACCGGAAGGTTGGCAGCAGTGCCTTCTGAGGAAATGCTAGCTTATAGTGAGATCAGCAAGACGCCTGCCAAAATTAAATGTGGACATTAAGGCAAACCATCTCTCAGGGACAGGGGCTGTCATCAGCAGTGGACAATACGGAAGACATTGTATTATATTTCGGAGTACCTACTTAACTATCCACTCAATTCTATATAGCCTTGTGAAAAAAAATAACCTAACCTAACGAAATAACGAATAACGATGTGTAGTCATTAATGATAGTAGTTAAAGTATAAATCTGAAATGATATGAAGCATATATATGAAGCATCTCTATGAAGCAGTGATCTCAGTGGCATTGGCTATGGACTGCTGCGCAGCAGGTCCATGGTTCGAATCCCGCCGCGGGCTTGAGCTTCACCGCATGGTGGAAGGACATTTTGCGAATGCCCGCCTAGCGACCACCCTTAAGTAGAAAATCTGTCGTCAAGCCCCTAGCTATGTGTTCCGGGAGCTGTCCTTGAGAGCCAGTGAAATTACAGGCACATGTGTTAGTCCGCTTAACATCAGATGGGCCTCGAGCTTGTTCCGTCACAATAACATTAAAAATAAAGTGAAAGTAACAAATAATTTGAATTTATTTAATGGTTATTTTCCGAATAAAGCGCGCAAACCCCGTCTAAACAGTGCGGTCGGACATGAAAGCGAACATCCAGACACGGTCATTACGACAAGTACAAAGGACTTTAAGCCTATTATAACGCGCAAGTGACCACCGACCACTGTCACCCCATGTACAGAATATGTTGCAGTTCAAATACCCACAAACGCGTGAGCTTGGTCATTAAAGGTTTACAAGGATTTTCTAATAATTACTTACATCTGAATTCCTGATTGAACCGGTTATTAATTTGCTTGTATATTCCTTTAGCTTCTACAAAAAACCATGATATTTAAGCAATGGCAGCCGAGCGCTTACAGCTATGGACTGCGGTGTCGCAGGTCCATGATTCGATGTCCACCGCCTGCGTGAGCTTGTGAATGTTGCTGAATCCTAAAAAAAACCGTTAAATGTAAGTAAATCAGTAGGTATTTAAAATATATTAAAATTTTAATGAAATTCGCCGCAGTCAATAAATAAATGAATATAAATGAACTACTTTTAGGGTTCCGTACCCAATATGTTGCTATAAAATATTAATAGGTACTTATATATAAAAACAGATAAGCTGATAGGCATAAAACAGATAGGGAAAAAAAGTTTTTATCACAGCTACTGAACTAGTTTTTAGGGTCCCATTTATTTGTTCTTTATTTAACAATATATGTAATAGTATTTTATAGCAGTATAACCATCGTCAAAAAAGATAAAAATGAAATACTTGATGCATAAAAGTCGGCAATTCAATGTATCATTCTTTTGAAAATTACAGCAACGGGAACAGTTTTTAATAATAACCTTCATAGCTATCATACCTAACATAATTCCTAATGAAGTGTCGAGAACGGGAAAAATAAATTAATCGTTCATAAAAGTATGGTATTTTATTGGTTCACAGTCCATCACTGTTTATTTCCTAAAACTGTTCCAAATTCAACCAACAAACAGCGCAATGGAGAATCGTCCACAGATAATCTCAATGAACAGATCTTAGCGTGGTGCGGCCGCTCCTATCGTCCGCCACTCGTCTCTCGTGTCGTGCGTGATATATCTCTTATTTGCACATGCTAGCCAGGCTGGTCATATAAGCAAGCTTACAAACGCTAATGGAATCGCTCGGCGTTTTGATGATGTCACAAGAAATTGTTCACTGTATTCGCGTACCCTGACGTGTTACGAAGTATTACTATTCCAATAACAAATCCGTCATATTTATCCATCTTTAACATTGACCTTTATATACTAGACGCGTCATCTCAAACGAGGATAGTCGACCAGTGCAAGTATGCTGGCCGGCATACTCTCCCCCACACGTAGCTGAGCATTCGTAAAGATTACAAGCGCTTTACGTTTGAAAATTGTGTGTTCAAAATACACAATTTTCGATCGCAAAGCGCGTGTAATCTCTACGAGTGCCCAGCTGCATGTGGGGGAATTGCACTGGTCGACTATCCTCGTTTGAGATATCTTTTCTAGTATATATAGGTCAATGATCTTTAAAAAGTTCTTTTACGCGGATTTGAACTTGTTTTTGATTATTTTACGATAAAAATGGGTTTAATTTATATGTAAATTAAGTCAAATTTTATATCTATTATTCATTAAAAAAAATGCAGCAAAATTAACCAAAAAAATTAATGACCCCTGTTAACAGCGTACAATAAAATGTCGGAAAACTATGGTGAAACCGCTCCATAAATCATTGTAGTTCGGGACAGTGAGAGCGGTACAACGCTATATTATAAAAATCTTTTATCTTGCTTGCACATCCGTGACACATAATATGTGCAATATTGATATTATGCTGCCGACCCACAATTGCGTCAAGCAATATTGGTTTTGTCCTACTTAAATAACGAATGATATATTTTATTTTTATTTTATTTTATTATGCTAGGAAAACTAACAGCTTAATAAAATAAAATAACAATAAAATAAAATAAAATAACTTAATCATATTTATATCTGTGAAAACTTATAATTGGCTTTCTGTTTTATATTTCATAAATATTATTGTAACTAGCTGTTAGTTTTCCTAGCATAATAAAATAAAATAAAAATAAAATATATCATTCGTTATTTAAGTAGGACAAAACCAATATTGCTTGACGCAATTGTGGGTCGGTGATAGTTCGTGTCTACGAATGATTATTTTAAGCATGAAATAAAACGCTCCTTTTTTATGATGGTTTAGTATAGGTAATGTGGGAGTTGGCCCCCTGTAATATTTAAATGTGGGCTTTACACGGGTGACAAAAGCTGCACGATAAGTAACTAGGTGCATTGCTCTTTAAAAATAGGGTCGATAAAAATCGCAGATTATTTGTATCAAAATGTTGATGTTGTAGAACAGTTGCGCTGCTTAGGTACATTCAAAACATAGAAGAGGTAATGTGGTCGAATGTATTCTTCTGGCTTACCTAGAATTACTGGCTCTCAAAAACAGCTGCCGGAACACACCGTTCCTTGGCCGACAGATTTTCTACTTGACTGCTTGAAAGGCATATAGGCATTCGCAAAATGCCCTATCACCATACAAAAATAATAATAATTTATGAATACTAAAACTTACCCAATTTACTTGTAATATATTATTATGCGCTACTGGAACGTATTATATAATTAGTTTCTCTCTTTCCGTCGTCTGCAGAGCTGTCATCATCTACATCTACTGTGGTTCCCTCGAAACCTGCCAAGCCCAGGGATTATGGTTATTCCCCAGCCCTTGGGGCAGGCCTTTGATCACTAGAACCTCTTCTAGTGATCAAAGGCCTGCCCTCATCATTATTATATATTATAACAATGTATTTTTATCATGTTTAGTAATGGTTGTGGGGCTTTTTCAAAATCAATGAAGATAATAATATTCTATCTAATCTCTAATCTCTATAATATCTAAGTACATAGATTTTAAGGCATATTTCCTAGCGTTATGGCATATTTGATAAGACTGCATAGTTTGTTTTTACTTGTTTGTTTGTTAATACTCGCCTGGCAAGCTATCAGAGCTGTTACCAAGGACTTAAAGTGTTCTCGGAGTTGTATTTAAGTACCAGTTTCCATTCAAGGTCTAGTCTGTTTACTATCTTCGACCAGATCTCTTACAAAAACGAACATATTATTTATTTATTTATCTCATTCATGAGTATACCCATTTTTTCTTGAATGTGATCAGCGGCAAACAAGCATACGCCTCGCCTGATGGTAAGTGGCTACCGGCGCCTATAGATATCTGCAATATCAACAGTACTGTCAATACGTTGCCGACCTTTTTAAAATACCCTATGTCATATTTATGAGGAAAGGCCGAATAAGGAAGGTCGTTCCACATTTTAACCGTATGCGGCAAAAACGACTGCTTGAAACGGACGGTGCGGGACGTCCAAGCCTGCGAAATGTGAGGACTGTGATGGAAAAATTGGTTAGGTGGAATAAGGTCAAAACGCTCGGCATAGCATTCCCCATTGTACAATTGATAGAATACACATAGCGAACCGATGTTTCTTCGGATTCTAAGTAATTCCAGAGTGTCAGCTAGTTCAGGATCGTCAACAATTCTAATGGCTTTTCACTGTAGGGAGTCGAGAGGTTGTAGCAATTACTTCGGCGCACTGTTCCATAAGTGGGAGCAATACTCCATATGGGGACGAACCTGCGCTTTGTATAATAAAAGTCATAAACGCGAGGTGAAGACACCTTCGCCTTGTTCAACACGCCTAGTCTCTTAGAAGCATGTCTTGCTTTTGTCTCAAGATGACTCCGAAACTGGACTTTACAGGCAAATTTTGACACCCAGTATACTAAGACTTTAAGAAACTACAAGGGGAACGCTCTGAAAACCTGGAGCAACAGCGAATGGAGTATTTTTTGCTGTGAACGCGCAGTCCTGTGTCTTAGATGCGTTGAAGTTCAACCCAACCGCGAAGGAACTCTCTCAGTTACCCTTTTTTAATTTTTATATTTTATGTTTTTGTGACCGAAGAAGCTCGAGGCCCACCTGATGTTAAGCGGACTAACTTCTGCCTAAAACAGATACATTTAATCACAAGTCACGAATTGCACTGCCCCGTCACCTTGAGACATAGTTGTTAAATCTCATGTGCCTGTAATTTCACTAGCTCTAAAGGACGGCTGCCGTTAGATGCTTGGCGACAGATTGTCTACTTGAGGGTGGTAGCTAGCAAGGCGGGCAATCGCAAAATGCCCTTCCACCGTGCGGTGAAGCTTGGGCCAGCGGCGGGGATCGAACCAGGGACCTGCGGCATGGCCGCAGTCCATAGCTATTATCGCTCGGTATCATTGCTGCAAAACTACCTATACTGTCTTCTGGAAAATACAACCTGAGAGTTTTCAAACCCAAAATAAAAAGCTCCTTTCTGAGCTATGCTTTACTAAGAGTGCTTCATCGCAGACCACAGCATTGCTTAATATGAGATAAACAGTGCTCAAATTGTGAATAATTAGTATGCAGGTACGGCAATCGCTAACGAAGTCGCAGGTATAGCTAGTATTTAACCATAACTGTAATTTTATCAGCCGGATTGTCCACTGCTGAACACAGCCTCCCCCATAAAATAGGGGTTTACCCACGCTTGGCAAGCCCGCGTCTTGGTGAGCGCAGTATAATATATCAGTTCCTCTGTATTTTTCCTTTAGTCTCCTCTTACGACATCCACTGGTAGCCAATAGAGGGGGGGGGTGACATTCTGGCTCGGCACCCCACGGGGCTATTATTTAAATATAGTTAATAATAATTATCATTGTCGAATAGGTACATAATATTAGAGGTTTAAAAATAACATATAGTGATCAGTTTTTTTTTATGTTATTGTGACGGAACAAGCTCGAGGCCCACCTGATGTTAAGTGGACTAACCTCTGCCTATGACAGTTGCAATTCATGACAACTCACAAATTGCACTGCGCCCGTCACATTGAGACATAGTTTTTAAGTCTCATTGTGCCTGTAATTTCACTGGCTCTCAAGGACTACTGCCGGAACACACCATTCGGTTCTTGGCGACAGACTTTATACTTGAGGGTGGTAGCTAGCCAGGCGGGCAATCGCAAAATGCCCTTCCATCATGCGGTGAAGCTCAAGCCGGCGGTGGGGATCGAACCAGGGTACTGCGGCACGGCAGTCCATAGCTATTACCGCTCGGCCATCATTGCTATAGTCAGATGCATGACATGTCTGCAATAATAAATAAACAAGACCGGAAAGTCTTTATGTACTGTAGTAATAGATGTAGTTACTCACATACCTATATCAGTAGATATGACGGATACTCTAAACACGAAAGGCTTAAATAAGTATATCAGTTTCATGGCCCTTATATTGTTTTGTTCGTCATCATAGGATCTTACTTCGCGTAGATGTAGAGATGTTGTTCTCCCTAATAGAATCACACATTATCCGAGGTCTATTTACATAAGCAACAGTAACCGACTGAGAAATGGTTTCTCAGGCGGATGTCAGAAGCGCCACCGAACCACTATTGGTGTGCAATTGCGCACACACTGCGTTGGGCACGCTACAGTCAGAGTCGGCTGGTAAGTATGGAGGTGGACTTTTTATGCTTGTGTTAAGATGGTTCGAAATTTTTTATGAGAACCCTTAAATACTCCGAGGAAATAGATAGGCGACCCACTGGCATTAAACTGCTGCCCATCTGCAGTGTTAGTATGGGAATGTAATATCAAAAAAACATTTGTTTTTTTTAAGATTTGCGTTTTTTTATTGTAACTTGGTTGTAGTTTGTATAAAGCATACATTAATCCATGCGCATCATAGTTGATGAGAATAATAGAATTTTATTCATAATATGGACGATATCGCCATATCCCCAAACGGGTTAGCAGAAGTGTTCCCATATTTCATCTTGGCTTGGTGACATGAAATAACAATACTGTATGGTGAGCGAGGGAATTGTTGTTGTAGGGTTAAGTAACATAGTTTTTCACCGGGACATAAATTTCAGTAGCGTTGTGCTTTGTGTCAATATTACTTGTATTCCGCGTGTTAGTTGGATTTAAACAACAAAGTCAATAGTCAAAACCATTTATTCAATTTGATGAAATTTTAATATTTAATTATTCTACATTGTACTGCCACGTTCAGCAAACAAAATTGTATAGAGCCACTGCGAGAAGAACGGGCAAGAAACTCGGGGCCATTCTTTTATAAGTCTTTTAACAATGTGTTACATACTTACTATATACACTTTATTTGCACTTTCACTGGTTTATCAACTATTAATTAACATATAAAGTCACTGTTTACATAAACAGATATTTTCTTATTCGATATATAATTGTCATAACCTTTTTAACAAACCATGTAATGGTCCAAAAGGACCAATACATTTAAACGAGGTTTGTCGTTATGTAATATCAGAAAAGATAATAATAAATTACCTTACTTCACTACATCTTGATCGGGCAGCACTTCGTCACTAAAGACTACTTTCCAAATATATTTCGACACCCCCGGAGCTCTGCTCGGCACGGCGGTCCGACCGAAAGTGAATCAAGCAGCACTTCGTCGTCAAACACTATTTCAACACCACTGGAGGTCTGCTCGGCACGGCGGTCCGACAGAAAGTGAATCAAATCGCTTTACACTACCCCTTATATAGGAAGGAACAAACAAGGTGACGAAGTGACTACCGTCACAAACACAGTACTCTTTTAAATTGTCAAATATGTGATTTCAAGCTCTATACATATGGCAATAAGTATAATAAAATCATCAATGATTTTACATATAGATATAAAGTACATAATACACTTTACAAGTATCTTGTCACATGATCAGTTATACTACTAATAAAATATACTTGTAGTAAAAATATTATCAAATAATGATTCCAGTGATCATGATAATCTATATATTATGATGCTTAATTACAGTCTCACATTATACATAATTAGGTACAGTATTAAATTCACACCACAGATAAAATATACACATAGATAATTAAACCAATACTTGTTTTCATCTTAAGAACCACAGAGTATTTCTAAAACGAAATTAGAATGTCACATTATACCAGTTGTTTAAATCTTAAGCTTATCTTAAAGCCAATCAAGTGAATATAAACAAATATTTCAATAAATAGTGAGCTAATTTTCAAATAAACTATCACGCGCCACAACGTGTCGACATAGTCGGTGTCTCGCCAGATAGCGCAGTGAGTGAATGTGAGCTATACGCAGTTTTGCTCCCTTATCCGCAACTGTACAGACTGAGAAAGGGTTCCCGTGTCAAGGTGTATTACTGTCCATAAAACCTCTTCAGTTCTCTCAGAATCTCCGGTTTTGATGAGATGATTCTACCATCGATCTTCAGCTTTGTCATTTGGCTTTGCGCTATAGACGAATTTTTTGCGAACACTTTGAAGTCTATGTTACACCCATTGCGACTTTTATGTATGGTTTGTATTGAATGTAGGCTATATCGTCGCAGTGCGTTTCATATCCATCTATTGAGCTTACCGTAAACTGACATATCAGCTGAAGATTTTAGGCTTTCTCATTCCGGTTTTTCATTAGCTTGATAGTTTCTTCCGAGTTCCTTAGATTTTTTCGGCTAGCGGCTTTAAAGAACAGAGACCCCACCTCTTGGACATTTTCCACCAACTCGTTGCTTATATCTTCCACAGTTTTACATTCACCTAGGCACAGCAACAGCACTAGGATGTAGCGTGGAATTTATCACGCGACCTCTCAAGCATAACATTGATTATCACTGTACCTCTAATGTGATCGCTACCGGTTTTAACCCTGTTGATCACAGAGACAAGAAGGCTGAAGACAAAGGCCATGATAGCCCAGCACCCCCCACTACCTTGGCCGGGGGCACTGACAACATCATAGTGGCTAATAGCCGTCCATTGTGACCTTCTATGGACGAGGCGTTTGTTTAAAAGTGGATTTCTTCCGGCTAATGATAATGATGATGCTGGATTACAAAAATATGTCTAGTTATACAAAAAATCATAGTGTTTTTTCTGCTTAGATTTTCAACACGTTTTGCTTATTTTAGAAGTGTGTCATGGGGCGGTCTTGATTCTTAGAGTGCACTTTTCTCGCTCGTGCCATCGCTATTTTTTTGTTTTTAAAATATTAATTTTTATTTTGAGATATTATGAAGATACTCGTTATTAGTACTAAGTTTTATTATTGCTTATCTAATAATAATTTGTGTAACAAATTTGCTGTTTATAAAAAATCTCCAGTAGTATAAAAAAAACTTTTCTCGACTATCCATTTTTCAGGACAAATCGATTTTAGGTGAAGTCTACTATATAATTGTGGAGTGATTTGAATATTAATGAAGCCATTGTTGTGCCAAAATTAAGACGCACAATAAGTAGCAGTTTTTTTATTATTATTGTCATACATACATGTTGTTTTTAACAAACTTAGTTAAAAACAACATGTGTGTGTTTCGTTAACATTTCTTAACGAAATATTTTAACTGGGACTGATAGTAGATTTGATATTTGAATACTGCCTTACAAGAATCAGTACACTGCATAGAAAACATAGCACAAATACATTTTTTTGTCATCAGATCACAGTCGTATAAGATCTAAAACTTACACACTTTGTATTTTCGTAGACAATCTGACAAACGTCACTACGGGAATAGGTATAGGTGCGACAATATTTTTTCTATATAGATGTTTTTTTAATAGCACACTATACTTTTTTTTTGTCCATAAGCGACGGTAACCGCTTACCATCAGGTGGTCCGTCTGCTTGTTTGCCAACCCATTACATTAAAAAAAAACTATACTTTAATGTACAGTCGCCTGCAATAAGAAGTATACACTTCTAAATTTTCAAAATAATGTGATGTCGCTAAGTTATTAATAATCGAAGTTAACATTACCATGAGTAAAAATATTCAAATTATTCTTTGATTTTAAAATACTTCTGATGACATAGAGAAAAACAAAACTCATTGCCACTGTTTTGAAAGTTGCAATGTGTTTACTTCTTATTGCAGGCGACTGTACATATCACAAAATTAATGAAGAAATATACAAATAATTCATTTTAATAGTTTTTACTTATATTTATTGATCTTTATATTTATTTTTGTAGTTTAGTTTAATCCTTAGTGTAATTCATATTATGTGCTACAATTTTTATAAATATTTGTACGGCGGCAGCGGTTGAATATTGGACTGGACTGATTTTATTATAAGACCTTATATACAATATTCTTAAAAATAAATGTATTTTAATCGTAATTTGAATACTTATAAGGATTATTACTAATAAACATGCGGAACCAAGTTAGTTGTTTTTTCTTTTAAATAAGTCCATCTCCACATTAAGCCAGTCTGAAGGAGGAACTAATCTACTTCAACAAATTGAGTAATGCTCAATTTGTTGAAGTAGATTAGGAGGACGTGAAACCATCGCCTTCGTCTTAACCAAAACATCACTGCGGACGTTAAGGTCCTGTTCCACCAACCGACGTCGGTTATCTGTGGAAATCGGCTGTTTTGATTTTGAACTCATGCCATAATAGGATGTGATCAGTAAATTGTGCATTGAAAGGCTTGATATTTATTTTGTTATAATATCAATTCTCTCATGAAGGTTTAATTCCGAATAAAAACGTTGGTTTTTGTTTACTGTAATATTGATTTATCTCCCATACGTTGAAACTGCAGTAGGCCTAGCATGGCCTGGATATATAATTTTTATCCCCGCATCTTATACCCCGATTAATACCTACTAAAGTAAAAACCAGTATCTCCTTTTAACATTTGAAGCAGTGATGGCGCAGTGGCATTAGCTATGTACAGCCGTGCAGCAGGTTAATGGTTCGAATCCCGCCGCGGGCTTGAGCTTCTCTGCATGGAGGAAGGGCATTTTGCTGAAGCACCCTTAAGTAGAAAATCTGTCACCAAGCACCTAACGGCGTGTTCCGGCAGCAGTCCTTGAGAGCCAGTAAAATTACAGGCATATGAGACTTAACAACTATGTCTCAAGGTGACGGGCGCAGTGCAATTCGTGACGAAATGCAAAGGTTAGTCCGCTTAACATCAGGTGGGCGTCGAGCTTATTCCGTCACAATATCATTTAAAAAAAACATTTCAGTGGAAATATGTCTCCGTTTTAAAGAATTGACGCACAATGTGGATAAAATTGTCTCCGTAACATAAAGAAAAGAGAGGTTATCCTTGTTTCAAGACGTGGGTATATAAGTTATTGTACTGTATCAGTCGGATTGTCCACTTCCCCCATCATGGGGATATTTGACATAATCCCCACGCTTATCAGGCGTCTTGGGTATCGCAGTGTCGGAATAACAGTTCCTCAGAAGGTGCTGCTGCCCACCTTTTAGTATATTTATCCTTAGTGTCTTCTTACGACACCCACGGGGAGAGATGGGGGGTGACATTCTAGCCCGGCACCCCACGGGTATTATAAATAACGAATTCAATAACATAATGTTGGCTGCGTATTTTAATTTGCGCTATAATTAAATACTGTGTAACGCCTTCGATAACTTCATTACTTACTATTACGTGACATAGCGAACAAGGACTAATAATAAAAATGGTAGAAGACTAATAATATTGGTAACGGCTAGGTTTTTTTTAATTGTTATATATGGAGAAATTTAACCATCGCCTTATCCTTAATCAAAATAAAACTTCGGAATTTGACACCCTAAATTACTAGGTTCTCGACGATTGCTAAGTAGAGAAAAATTTCTTTAAGGTCACATAAAGTAACACTTGAGTCAGTGACATACTTGTGTGGTTTTTTTTAATTATTTCTTTTATAATGTGACCTTTTGTGCTTGCTTAGAGCTTTCGATGCTTTAAACTAACAAAATCATTTTGATTTTTTGATGAAGAAATATAGGTACTAACCATTCAATTGATACAACTTAATTTAAATTTCACTTGGATAAGTTTGATTTCTTGTCCAAATTAAATCTTCTGCATTAAATTGAGCATTGAACAGGACGTGTTCCAAGCGCCGTCGTCGCCTTAACCAAAACATCACTTCAGGCTTTAAGGGCCTGTTCCACCACTCGACAATGATTAAGTGGATAACGGCCGTTTTGAGCTCACGAAATGTTAAGATAAGGTCACTTACGTCCTTGTGTAATTACTAATTGAAAACCTTTTACTTTTTACTTATAATATCACCTTAATAAGAAAGCCAAACAAAATCTTTATCATACTTTACAGTAAGTCAAAAAGTTACCTTTTTGACTGTATTTAATAAGTACTTAACATGTCTTTAAATTTCAAACCTTTATTTTTAATAATAAAACTGTAATTCAATTTTTCATCAAATATCTATGAAGTATCTCTTTGTGCATAGTATTAGATTTTAATCAATGAGCTGAATAATAAATAAAATAAATTGTGAAATAAATAGAACGGGCGGCTGTGTCACTACAAAATCAGTACAAATATCATACAAAAGATATGTACGAAACGTACGTAGGTGTTATTGTTAGACCTGCATATGACAGCAGTCCGAGTACATGTGCACTTGTTATATTATTTTAATACGTTTAATTTTAAGATACTATTGTTTTTTTTAATGTTATAATTTATTTGATGTTGTTGTGTGCAGTTATGTCTGGAATAAATACATTTTCATTTCATTTCATTTCATTTCATTTCATTTCATTTATATTAGGTCCTTACATATGAAATTGGCGTTTTGTATGGGAGGAACAAAAAGTCGAATATTTTTTTAATATAATATATTTAATTAATCAAAGTATGAACCATTATTTTCTATGCACTTTTGCCATCTCATAGGTAGTTCATTGATCCCTTTACTAAAAAAACCAGTCGGACGGGAATCAATAAAATCTTTGAAGGCGATTTGGACTGCCCCATCGGAGTTGAATTTTTTCCCTTGCAAGAAGTTATCCAAATTTCGAAAAAAATGGTAATCTGTTGGAGCAAGGTCCGGGGAGTACGGAGGATGTCTTAGACTTTCCAATTGAAGCTCTTCTAATTTAGTAGCCGTCTGTAGCGCAGTGTGTGGTCTAGCGTTGTCGTGAAGCAGCAGTGGCGTGGAGCGATTGACCAGCCTAGGTTGTTTAGCCGCTAGCTTTTCCATCATGGTTTGCAATTCCTGACAATAGACATCAGCCGTAATAGTCTGGCCAGATTTGAAAAAACTGTAATGAACAATACCGGCACTAGTCCACCAAACGCTTACAAGTAACTTTTTTGGGGTTAATTTTCGCTTGGGGCAGGATTTGGCTGGCTGGCCAGGATCTAACCATTGCGCTGAGCGCTTCCGATTATCGTAAAGAACCCATTTTTCATCACAGGTAATGATTCGGTTTAAAATACCTTCATTATTGTGCCGGTTTAGTAATGTAACGCAGCAGTCGACGCGCGTTTGCCGGTTTGTTTCAGTCAATTCGTGAGGTACCCACCTTTCAAGCTTTTTAATTTTCCCAATTTGCTTCAAGTGAATTAAAACAGTTTTATCACTAACATCGCAGCCTGCAGCTAACTCGGACGTGGTTTGCGATGGATCCGCTTCCACAATAGCCTTCAACTCTTCATTATCAACTTGAGTCTCAGGCCGTCCACGGGGCTTGTTCTGCAGGTCGAAAATTCCAGAACGAAAACGTTGGTACCAAAAACGAACTGTGTTTTCTTTTGCAACACGACCGCCATACACATCATTCACCCTTCGAGTTGTTTCCGCAGCACTAGTGCCACGGCGGAACTCGTACTCGTAAATAATGCGATATTTTAGGTTTTCCATTTTGTAAAATGAGTGACGCAAACAGAAAAAAACAGAAGAAAAAAAAACAAATGAATGACGATCATCGAAGCACAAATACATGAGTCTATAGCTGTACAAATTTGAATTTGGAATTCCTTACCAAAGAGGAGAAATTCGTGATTAAAGTGGCCAGTACGAAAAACGCCAATTTCATATGTAAGGACCTAATATATTATATATGAAAGGTGCAAAAAGACAGATGCAATTTCAAAATTAAAACAAAAGAAAAATTTAAAGCCCTCAACGCGCGAAACCGAAGAATTTAAACGCATCCATTGGTTAAAAAAGCCCAGCGGTTACGAACCCATTGGTCAAAGATAATGTTATTTGCGCGGGCGAAATAAACCGAAATCCGACCGCAAACTGTTGACAAAGGCTCTCCTAACGAATGCAAATAAATATAAACCTTACGCTGTTACGTTAAAGTAGTTATTTAATCTTTACGATTACGAGTGTGTGGGCGAAAGGGATAGGAGTTAACATATTGGGTTTTTACATGTGTGTAAAAGAGATCGCGCAACTTGCAAAATGATTTTTAATCGCTATAAAGCAATATATTTATCTTACACCACAAATCTATTTAAAGTTTTCAATTGACGCAGTTATATATAATTAAAAATGCTTTATCAAAAAATAACTTAAAACAAAACTGCAATCCCGGTCTACTAAGTACGCCTACACATTTATAAAAAAAATTTTTGGTCTAAAATTATTGTGACAAACATGGTAAAGCTCTGAAACATTATGTGCTTAAACTAATATTGGTACCTACTTAAAGTAGATGATAATCAACATCGTAGGTGAACTTGGCGTCGTAGTGTACTCAACAGTCATATCAGAACTGTCGAGCCTTGCAAAGATAAAGATATCGACATAAATTAAACACATCATTACCATAACCAACCCCTTATTTTGCGAAATAATTTTATTATAATAGATAATTTAAAACTGCCCAAGTTTACCCCACCACTAGGGGGGTTAAATGAGGAATGGGCGGGGCATGAATTAAAGCTACACAATAAAAAGCTATGTGTCTCACTCGCTCAAATGAACAGTCCTAAATGCAGTAAGGAGCTTACAATGGGTGTTGACACTCGGGGTTAGTTTCGTCTCGCTCTAGCGGCTTCAGGGGAATAGAGCTGTCTCGACTCGACAGCCCTTCATAGTTATAAAGGTATAGCCAAGCTTCGGATCGGAGCTCCACGTGAGATTGTATTTTGTAATCAGTGAAGTGGCGCCTTTATTCAGATGTAGAGGCGCAATGTTCGCGCGTTTGACAGATTGACGTTTCGGTTGGCGGGAAATATCAATATAGTTTTTCTCTAGTGTGACAGCCAAAATCTATACGGCCAATACGAACTGTGAACTTTTTTTAACAAGTATATAAAGTTTTTAGTGATGTTACAGGCGGCCAGTTGAAAAAGGTTCTAGTTATTGCCGTGGCAATAACTTGGATTTTGTTTTAAGTTTGTAAGTTAAGGTAAGGAATTGTATAAAATTATTAAAAATAATCTACAGTTTATAAAATTATGTTGTGCAATAACTAGGGTCTAAGACCAACCTTATATAAAGCCTACCCAAGTATAAAAATGTTGCACCCGAGTAGATATGATCAGATGCAACAACTCTACCATAGAGGGATGGCTTCTAGAAAAGTTGGCCCTACATTATAAACAATGGGTAGGTAGGTACACTACAATACTAGATTTTAAATATAATAAGAAATAAATAAAAAAAATGCTTAACATTAGCTGAACATATCCAAAAATTTTTAGAACACAAATTTGTTGCCTCACACGGGAATCGAACCCCCATCTTTCAGTTTTACGCGCTGGATGCGTTTTCATTCATTCAAATGAAGTCTATATCAGTCTACAGGATGGCCATATGGTCCCTTTTAATGATAAAAAAAGTTATTTGGAGCACAAAACGCACAATTCTGCTGTCAGCAGCATTATTAGAAGATGGAAACGCGTCCATCGCATATACCAGAAGAACTGAGTTCATTGTCCGCTTCAGGCGAAAATTTTGTGGGCTTAGGGCCACTTTCTGATTAGATCGTTGCGAAATCGTTTTGGTATAGTAATGATTCTTCACCGAACAAATGAGTGCTTCCTTCCTTCTCATTTTTATGAGTAGATAGATTTTTTTAATATATATTTTTGTGACGGAAGAAGCCCGAGGCCCACCTGATGTTAACTGGACTAACTTCTGCCTATAGCAGATGCATATTTTATTAGGTGCTTGGCGACAGATTTTCTACTTGAGGAGGACGAGGTCGCTAGAATTAATAAATTAACTACTGAAATAAAGATTACATTGCTTGGCCAAATAATAAATAATCTAAGTAAGTTAATGCGATATACTTATTACAAAATACGAGACTGTCCCATTCGTCGAGTGGTGTAAAGTGTTGCTTGTAATCTAGAGGTGTTGACTTCGATTCCCGGGTCACAAAGTTATTGTATTTTTCTGACAAAATATAGGTATTTAGTAGCAGTCCAGGCAATAAGCTGGCCCCAATAACGTAAGACTAAAACCTATATGGCGAAATATAGTCTTACCACCTCTGCCTGCCCCTTCCAGGATTTAAAGATATGATGGTATTACATAAAATCAAATAAAGACCTACCTAGCTAAAATACGAGTTACATATACCTAGGTTTTTATTGGGTTTGTATTTTGTGAGATTTATTGTAGCTACATACAAAAAAAAAAACAAGTATTGAGCTTATTTACAGTGAATAGGTAAACTAAATATATTTCTTTTTAATAAATAAGTGCATATGCAACACAATGATTAGGTAACCACAATAGAATACTTTCTTTTCCTATGATTTTAAATTATCTTATTTACTAACTATATATCAGTATCAGTAGCTATTTATATAATTTATTATGATATAATTCAATTATATTGTTTAATATTGTTTTTATATGAATAGTCTTTAGCTGTCATTTGACTTCTTATCCTTTTCCATGTCCCCTTCCATCCAAACCAGTGGTTTCTGAAATAGAAATAATATTTAAAAAATATATATTATATAAATTACGCTATTTAATACAAATGGAAACTTATGACGCAAATAAAATTGTGGCGATATCTGGGTATCTATACAACAAAGCGTATTACAAAGTATCTTAGAATACCCTACCAAGCCAAAATAAAATAAGTATATAATATTACGTAATATGTTTAGAAACACTGTCTGTCGTTTATTTGTACGTTCGTGCATCACCTATGGTGCATTGCATGGTGGTAGGGCATTTTGCGAATGCCCGCCTGGCCAGCTACCACCCTCAAGTAAAAAATCTGTCGCCAAGCACCTAACGGTGTGTTGCGGCTGCTGTCCTTGAGAGCCAGTACTTCTAGGTTAGCCTGAACAACATCTTCGACCGCATCATCACTTAACATCAGGTGAGATAGTGGTCAAAGGTTAACCTATGAGGCAAAAAAAAAACCTTGAAATTGGTGAATCTGATTTTGAGGAAATTTCGCATTTTAAGATATAAGACTCGTGAGGGTACGAATAAATATGTAAAGAAATGTAAGTTAAGCTCAAAAACAAAAGAACGCAAACTTTACCGCGGCGGGCGTGGTTAAGAACTATACCGTGCGGCGGCGCAACGATCCTTGTCAAGACGCGCTAAGGATCAAATGAATGTGATAATTTCTAAGCGCTTAATCAATAAACCAATCCAATTGAATTTCGAATATAGTTTGTGTTTTGTTAATAGTCAACTTGATGAGTCTGAAATCAAAGCGGTAACTGTATAAGGGCTACACCTCTTTCGAAGCGCTCGTAGCGAAGTTAAGCGTAAGCAACGTCCGCCGCGGTCATTGGATGGGTGACCGCTAGTAACATTACTACTGAGCGTGCTTATGAGGGCACGTTAAGCCGTCAGTCCCCGTTGTTGTCTTAGGATGGTAGTCCTCATAGCATGGTGGTAGGAATACATAGGACCTTTTGCAAATGCCCGCCTGGCTAGCTACCACCCTCAAGTAGAAAATCTGTCGCCAAGCACCCAACGGTGTGTTCCGGCAGCTGTCTTTGAGAGCTAGTAATTCTAGGTTAGCATGAACAACATATTCGACCACATAATCGCTTACCATCAGGTGATATAGTGGTAAAAGGCTAACCTATAAGGCATGAAATAAACATGAAATTAAATGGTGTTTATCCAAGTTTTAATCAAAAAAATACTTTAATTTATTAATGCTTTAGATTCTTATCGATTAGGTGTCGCTTAATAATAATAAATTAAAAAACAAGAACTATGTTCTTGTTCTTCTTCTCCTTATTCCACGTTAAATGAGCCGACACAACTTATATATATTTATTCCACTCTGTTTTGTTGTAGGTACGTATAACCTCAGTATTGATGACATACTACTTCATGCAGTCACACAATCTTCGGCTTTCCTCTAAGAAGTGCCCTTTATATTCGTCCATACTCATATTCGACACTCATAACTTTTTTTATAACTGATAGGCTAGCCTTTGATCATCAACAGGCGGTTGCCTGATTGATGTTGTTGAAGAGGCTAACCTAAATTTACTGGTTCTCAAGGACAGCTGCCGGAACACACCGTTAGGTGCTTGGCGACAGATTTTCTGCTTGAGAGTGGTAGCTAGCCAGGCAAGCATTTGCAAAAGGTCTTGCCACCATGCTATGATGATTGCTATCCTAAGACAAAAACCGGAATCGACGGCTTAACGATCCCTTCGAAGCACTTAGCGCTCAGTAGTAAAGCCACTAGCGGTCACCCATCCAAATCATAATCGCAGCGCAGTTCTTAACTTATTTGATCGATAAAGAACGATTAAGCAACTACGTTACGGGCGCTTCAATTTCCTTCATTATTCATGATAGGTATGTCCACACCACGCCGATCAAATCCAATCAATTAAAGGAGCACCAGTGGACATTCTCTGTCATCTGGTCTTACTTTCAAGCTCCTTATATAGTCATATCTAACCTTGTCAATACTCTTACACCACAAATCCATTATTCTATGCCAATTACTTATCACTGTTTAACTTCATGACAAGTCTTGTCAACTGCTCCCGTGGACTGTAGTGCCATGTATGGCAAAGACAATGTGTCAGAATAACAATACTAACGACTCTACTTAAATGAATTTTTAGATAAAAAATAATAATTTAATTGGGACTCTATAATAATAATTGTTTATTTATTGAAAAAGGCAATTTTACAAAAATAAGTTTCATACAAACTCCTGATTCCTAAACTAGTCACAATTACTACTCTAGACAGTGACACCCCACATGCAAGGGCGCATTTTTTTTTCGGTTTCTTTTAGATGTATTGGAGCCCCCAGATACATTTATTTATTATTTCTAGTCCTTAGAATTTCTTATAGCGGCAGCAAAAATACATGATCTGTGAAAATTTTAACTGTCTAGCTATCAAGGTTCATGAGATCCAGCCCATGATAGACAGACAGACGGACAGTGTCTTAGTCTTAGTGTCTTAGTAATAGGGACCCGTTTTTACCCTTTGGTTCCGTAACTCCAATAATCTTTAAAAAAGCACTTCTAATTTAACGTACCGCGGATCAAGTCGGTTCTGGGTAGGAAGATACAATGAACATAGGTACTTACTTAATTATATTTCTCGCCAAATTTTTTAAGCATTACAACTAGGAAATGATATCATAATTTTGAAATCACAGTAAAGAAAAGGCAAACAAATAACTAAACAACATGTAGCATGTACAACGCGGTCAGTTACCAAAACTTGTAAAAATTTACGAAAGGCCATAAAGTTCCCTTCCTCTAACGATTGAATAATATGGATTTCCCTTTAGACGTATATTTTGAAGCACTAAGGTACGTTCATAAAGTCAGCATTCAGTGTGAAAATCATCCGGGCGAAAGTAGCACGATTATCCACGGACTAGCAGCCCGATGGACAATGAACGGTTAGCATCTGCCATGATGAGTTTCAATTTAACTTCACAGGTGACTAAAATGAAATGATTCCATACACTTTACAAATCAAGATATCAAAGCTAAAAATCGCATTCAAAATTGAATTTAAACACAAGCATGTTCGCCAGACTCACAACTTTGCTCCTATTTTCTAGTCCATGTGACATATCATCTATTATAATGACAGCAGAAAGACTTTCACTCTGCTATTTTTTGGGGTGACCGGTGCCTTCGCTCGCTGACACCCGATCATGTTAGGAAAGGTTTGGTGTGACGATCAAACTGACTTTGTGAACACCAAATAGTGATCGGTGCGTAGAAATCAATGTTATTTAACTCACACCTTTATTTACCTGATGCAGTAGTGCACTAGTAGTGTACTATTATAGTAGATTATGATACAAGTGAGCTAAGTTGCTCATTATACACGAGGCTGTGTGTTGCCTAAATCAGCCGAGTGTATAATGAGCAAGTTGCTCACGAGTTTCATACGCACTTTTTCAACACCCTTGCGAAGAAACAAATATATAGTGCACAAATGCGATACAAACGACATACGAAAGGTATGGAAAATAGCGCGCAAGTTTTTATTTTGCACGTGGCAAATGTATGGTGGTTGATTACATATAAACCTCTTTGATGTTAAAAATCTGTATTACCCGGTTAAATTGAAAATGCTCTGTTTACTCGCATATAATTTGCAGTTAGGTACTAACATAACTTTGTAGGGATAAATTACCCGATTAAATTGAAAATGCTCTGTTTACTCGCATATAAATTGCAGTTAGGTACTAACTTAACTTTTTAGGGATAATTCTATTACGCACTAGTGTATAATATTATTATGCACGAGGGTGTTATAGTTCGGTTTATGGCCCTAAACGATAAAATAGACGCTCATTTTACGAGCAAGGGTGTTCAAAAATATACAAAGGTTATTCTTCACTTACCGATAATGAAGTCTTTTTAGTTACTTCCGTCGTTGCCGCTGTCGTCGTAGAATCAACTACTGTAGTAATAGTGAGCTCCAATGTTTCATTAATTTCTTGTTCCTTAACTTGAGGTGCAAGCGGGCTTTCAGTATAGCTATCAGTATTTGTATTTAAAGGTGGTTCAATAGAAGTTTCTATCTCAGGAACAATCTCAGTGGTTTTATTGTCTTTCTCTACTGTAGTCTCTTTTGAGTTCGATACAGTTCTAGCTTTTATTGAAGGCAAATAAGTAATAGTAGTACTAACTTCAACAGCAGATGGTGTCGCTTTTTTAGCTATAGTTTTTATATCACTGCGAAATATAGGTTTTCCTGAGGGTTTATTTTCTTTTGATATCTTAACATCCGGATTAGGATCTAGTTTCACTTCTATTGTATCTCTCAGTGAAAAATGAACTTTAACGTTTTCTAACTCCTTATTTCTATTATTTTTATAAGTAGTGGTTTTAAATTGTGGTATTGGTTTCTTATCAAATTCTTTTCTTAAGCGAAGAACCCTGTCTGTCAGTTCTTTTTTGAACTCTTCGTATGTTAAATATGCATTTGGGATTTTTGTTTCTACTGGGTTGTTTATATAAATCATGGGATTGGTGGAGTTGTCTTCTTTTACCATGAGGTTGTGTCTTTTGCGGCCATTTACCTCATTTAGTTTCATAACGTGTATTTGATATTTTTTATTGTCAGCATTTACTCGTCGGAACGAAACAGTGCCTTCATCTGAAAATACTTATGTATTAGATAATATATATAAGATGATTTTATATCTATATCTGTTTGTTATCTATTTTTTACGCATAAAGCACGAATAATTTTTTTATAGTTAATGTCGAAAAATAACATAAATATTTTTTGTATCCGTATTTTAGTTGAAATACATTAAATGAAGCTTTTAAAAAATAAATATAAGGTTTATTGTATACCTACTAACCTAAACAGAAAAGAGATGTTTCCATTATAGAAAGTAAAAATCCATGATTGGTGTCCCACATTTCGGTTAACATATATATGATATAATTCTAATTGGAAATGGAAATCATTTCACCGATTCTCACCAGTTTTAAGTAGTAGAGTTTAGTAGAGTGCGCGAAGCCCTTTCCATACAAACGTAGTTTCGTCATATTTTACATACCAAGTGTTCGAACTCGGTGAAATTTTGTGTTCATATTGCTGAGTCTAATATCTATGATTCTGGTTTGCCAGGTTTTCGATTTATTATTTATTTTATCCCTAAATGTCAAAATAACAATTCCCATACAAAACGATTATTCGAATTATTTTTGAAAATACATAATTTTACGGAAATCTGGCAAACCAGAAGCATATATTATATTAGGCTCAGCAAAATTAGGCTAGGCTTAGGCTTAACAAATTTTAAGCCAATTTTTCAATTGCGTGTATATTTGAACTTGCAAGATATGTGGGCTGTGCTATAAATTAAAAAAAAATTACTCACCAACCTTGGGTTTCATAACAAAAGTAAAGCTTGAAAGTTTTATATGGGGCATTACGGCCAAGTTAACCTGTATTCAGAAACTGTTTACGTGCAATTGTAATGAAAACTAACTCGTGATCAGCGACATCATCGCATCATATTACTCCCAATTAAAATTTGTTATTTCATCAATTTCCCAATATCATTGTTATATATATGAATATATAGTTTAGTTATGTAAATATGTAATTTAAGCTAACCATGATATAATGTTGTCTTAGGTTTTCGCGATTATTACACAAAGTAATTAAACAACCTTTTGTTTAAAGTTGTTTAACTCACCATGATATTTTTTATTATTATTATCAATTTAGCATATTCCCAAAGTCAATCCCTCTCTCTTTTTGAACAGACGAAAGCATTTCCAAGGTGGCATGGGGTCTAGCAATTCATGTGTGAAAGTTTTTTTATGGGTTGGAAGAAGGATTAATTTATTATGGGTTGGAAGACAATGATTTACTCACCGATATTTAAAGCCTCCTTATACGACGAATAAAGTTCTGATAGCAATTTATCAGATATTTCAAAACCTATATACGCACTTTTAGCAAAATTTAAACATATAAAAATAAACATAAATTTTGAGGTTTTACAGCCGTGAATTGCCGTGAGCCGTGACATTTTTAGGCTTTATTCATGTTTTGAATTAAAGTTAAAAACTGAATTAACGAGTTTTGCGTGTGAACGCTTCAGTGAAATTTAATTTTCATTCAAAATAATAAATTTATGTTAACTTGCTTTTCGCACGTAAATTCGCTCGCGGTTAACATTGTTTTTTAGGGTTCCGTATCCAAAGGATAGGAACGGAATCCTATTACTGAGACTTCGCTGTCCGTTCGTCCGTCCGTCTGTCACCAGGCTGTACATCAAGAACGGCGATAGCTAGACAGTTGAAATTTTCACAGATGATGTATTTCTATTGCCGCTGTAACAACAAATACGTAAAATAAAATAAATATTTAAGTGGCCCCCTTAAATATTTATTTTACTTTTCCCATACAGCAAACTTGTTTTTTTTACAGTTTCTTGCTCGATACTTATAACGGTAACAGGTAGACGCTTTAACTATTCACAGAATATTTAGTTACGGAACCCTTCGTGCGTGAGTCCCACTCGCACTTGGCCGGTTTTTTTTATTTTTTGTTTTTCTTTGTGTGATGACTCACTGATTATACTGTCACTAAATCAAGGGACTGAGATAATAACAAATATTTTTAAAATATTTTATGAAAACATCAAATTAATATTTTAATAAAACACTTAAAAAATACAAAAATATATCTAATGACAACTCCGCCTAATTTTTCTGTTAAGCCGACGTGACGTCACAAACGCCACGCAGCCAAACCGGAACAATTTTCGACGCGTTTCGATTCTACACGAAGCATCCTCAGGAGGTCTTGAATCTACGAGCGCACAATCGAGATCTTTCTCGACACGTCGGCTTAACAGGAAAATTAGGCGGAATTGTCACTAGATATATTTTTGTATTTTTTAAGTGTTTTATTAAAAAATGAATTTGATGGTTGAATAAAATATTTTATAAATATTTGTTATTATTAAATATGGATTTCCGCAAAGTACCGCCTGAATCTATTTATTATCAAGGGAATGAGGTTTTTTATGTATTCTTAAATACATTGTTAGGATTCCACAAATAACGTTATGAAACTAATATAATACATAAAAAACAAAACAGATTACGAATGTATTGATAAAGGAAATAAGTAAGGTCTCCTCTACTCACTGTTAAATATTAAATTTACTAAAATTTTGTGTATTACTGAATTTGATAGCACGTACTACTGCATTTAAAAACATTTTTTTTTACACTTAAAAAGTTTACACCACAAAATGTTCTTCATTGTCGGGAATCAAACCTGCCCGCGGTTTAATGTACCGGGTACCTTAACCACTCGGCCTTTGCGATTGGTGCTTCAGATGCAAAATTTGTGCTTTAATTTTATTACCTTAATCGTCATGGGAGATGATGAGGCTGGAGATCATAAAAATAAGCTTTTTCGTACTTTCGTAATAATCACACTACTCTTATATTCGCTTAGGTATTTTTGAAGCAGTGATGGTTCAGTGGCTTTGGCTATGGACTGCCACGCAGCAGGTCCATGGCTCGAATCCCGCCACGGGCTTCACCTTCATCGCATGGTGGAAGGGCTTTTTGCGAATGCCCGCCTGGCTAGCGACCACCCTCAAGTAGAAAATCTGTCGCCAAGCACCTAACGGTGTGTTCCGGCAGCAGTCCTTGAGAGCCAGTGAAATTACAGGCACATGAAACTTAACAAATATGTCTCAAGGTGACGGGCGCAGTGAAATTCGTCACTTGTGATGAAATGCATCTGTTATAGGCAGAGGTTAGTCCGCTTAACATCAGCTTGTTCCGTCATAATATATTGTAAGTAACATAGTAACTACAAAATAAATATCGTAATAAAAAAACAATTTCTTGCAAGGTATGTACTTGAACAGTAATGACGAGATCGCTGACTTGTTTTTTGGGGACGAAATTTATTTATTAGCGACAAACTCTGAAATCAAAGCTATAAAAATGTTTATACTGGAATTCAAATGGATTTAAATTCAAAATCGCATTACAAATAAATTTAATGCTTAAATCTAGTCCAACAACATACAAAATCTAAGAAAAAATGCTTTTTTTATACTTGGTAGTTTAGGCCACTATCTCACCTGGTGGTAAGTGATGATATGGTCGAAGGTGTTGTTCAGGCTAACTAAGAATTACTGGCTCTCAAGGACAACTGCGGGAACACGCTGTTAGGTGATTGGCGACAGATTTTTCTACTTGAGGGTGGTAGCTAGCCAGGCGGGCATTCGCAAAATGCCATACCACCATATTATAAGGACTGCCATCCTAAGACAAACCGGGACCGACGACTTAACGTGCCCTGCGAAGCACCGAAGCGCTCAGTAGTAACATAGTAGAAACTCTTTCTACTATGGTAGTAATGTCACTAGCGGTCACCCATCCAACTGATCACCGCGGTGGACGTTGTTCAACTTTGCTGATCGGTTAAGAACAGCTAAGCAAACTTCGCTACGAGCGCTTCAAAATAACTGAAGGGCACGTTGGTAACTGGCAGAAGCCCTTGAAATAGCGCCCTAGCGTTGCTTTGCTACGCTTGCTGTTCAGGCCCACCCGTGATCATCTGGCTCACGGACTTTTCTGGGTACTGTGGTTTAGGGAACTCAAAGGACAAAATGTAGTCCTGTTATTTAGACTTCGCTGGCAGTTTATCTGTCCATCACCTATTCGGAACAACTCTGTAAGCCACAATGATATTATATTCAATCACCTCTCCTTTTCTCAATTTTTATAAATTCAATTTCAGTAGTTATTTTCTTTCTACAATCTTTATGCGGATGAATGGCTAAATGAATTGCCAGCAGTGATCGCAATAGTCAATACTGATTTGCGAAGAATCTCTGAATGAAGTAAATCCAATGGTCATAGTCATTGGCAGCCCAAGAACGGTATCCTTGATCGACTGGTTACGCCTTCCACATGTTATCTTTGATGGACAAGTTTTAGATTACAATACCACAATTAAAATCTAGGAATATTATCATGGATAGGAAATTATCTTGGGTGTCACAGCTTGCTGAAACGCAACCTTTGCTTCTGCTTTTTCTCTAAGAAGACTGCAAAATTTCTTACCAATCACAACTAAAATTGCGCTCGCACAATCAATTTTACTCCCAATTCTCGACTACGCTTACATAATAATCCCTTGATTTAACTCAAGAACAGCTAGATAAACTTGAACGCCAACAAAATGTTTGTATGTATTTGATATGGCCTCTGCAAGTATGACCATACATCCGAGTTCATAAAATCTCTTGTTTATATACTAGTCACGGAGTCATTAACTATAGTACCACCCATATTAAAATTGATGTGCTGGCATATTTCTAGGATACTTTGTGAATGCCCGTCTGGCTGTCTACACCCAGAAAATTTGACAAGCACCTAACGTTGTGTTCACTACTTAATTCTAGGTTAGTCTGAACAACATATTTGATCCCATTAATACTTAATATCAGGTGAGATAGTAGTCATAGGCTAGCCTACTAGCACCAAAAAAATATTCATTCAAATATATTCAAAGTAGAAGATACAGGGAATCAGGTAACATATATAAAAATGCAAATAATTGATAGCTAAAGCAGGTCCTTAAAAAAATAGAAAACAAACATTAAAAAATCAATTTTTCTTCCTCTTTGTTTACGCTAAAATATTTGATAGCAACGATAAACTTCTTCATAACCATTAGAAAGGTTATTGAGTGAAAGAAAATATTACAAAACTACAACGAGAGTAAAAATTATAGTCATGTGCGGGATTAGACTCCGCGTATACCCCGTCTATAGTGATAGACGGGGTTGTGGTCTAACCGATAGGCCAACATGACATTCCATCATCCCCTATCATTACCATCGTATGGGGATATAGCAACATCTATAGTTCAACTTATGTTCAAATAATATAGTTGGAAAATAAAACTTATACGCAAAGTTTAATAAATTAAATTGTTGATTAGTTGTTTAAAATCACATTATTAATCGGTACATCGCTCGGTACATGGACTTGCGCAAGTGTCGGTCGATACGTGTATATGTGTGACTTGTCCAAGGTCAGCAAATTTCGCATCTACCCTCATTTCTCAAATCTTCTTTTTATGTAACCAATATATTATACATTAATTATTATATGACATTTTCTTTACAGTATATAAATAATATACTTATATGCATTTGATTAATACAGCGAAATTATTAATGAAACCGGTATTATTTTGGAAAATCGCGAAAGAATATTGTAAGTATTCTAACATGTATTCTAACTGTATTATTCTATATTACAAAATTAGAAATATGCAAGAGGAAAAATTTCAGACATGTGCAGGATTCTACCCCGCGTCCAGGCGGGCATTCGCAAAATGCCCTTCCACCATGCGCTGAAGATCAAGCCCGCAAGTCCAAAGCCACTGAGTCATCACTGCTTCAACATTTTTGTCTAAGCAGTGATGGCTCAGTGGCAGTTTTAATTGCACCTACTGTATCTGTATCTGTATCAGCCGGATCGTCCACTGCTGAACACAGCCTCCCCTATAAAGGGGGTATTTGCCATAATCCCCACGCTTGGCAGGCGTCTTGGGGATCGCAGAGTCAGATGACAGTTCTTTAGAAGGCGCTGCTGTCCACCTTCTAGTATTTTTCCCTTAGTCGCCATTACGACACCTACGGGATGATATGGGGAGGTGCAATTCTAACCCGGCACCCCACGGGGTACCTACTACTACGTGCAAATTACTAGTATTTCCTCGTTGTAGTGAGATCAAAAGTTGTGTGTTTCGCTTGGTTACAAAGTGATTTTGCGTCTCGTAAGTCGTACCTTTGAAACCCCTTGTCACGCTCAGGATTCTATATTTGAATAGTGATTCAAATTTACCTATAGAATCCTGAGCGTGAATTGTAAGCGAAAAATTTTAAGACTAAACCATGTACAAAGCGAGTGCGCTCGGTACATGGTTAATCTTACAATTCTTCGCTTCCTGAGGTATCTATAGCAAGTATACGCGCGCCAAATAACAACTTTCCAGCTTTACTTCACGAATAATTAGAATTAGAATTCCTAATTTATTTTTTGTCTTAGTAATTTAATAAGGATCTTATTAAAATACACTCGAGAGCAATGAATCCGGGTCACTTAAAGAATGTTAAAAATCTCGGAAACTAAAAATGATAGGTTAATGCAATAAATTGTATTTAATAGACAATGTAATACTCCTTAAATGAAAGTAAAAAAAATATGAGTCACCATACATTTTATTAACACAAAATTACATAAAGAAAAAAACTGCTGATCTCTCCTTAAAACAAAAATAGGAAACATGAAATTTTTGAACTTTATTACGATTTTCTTGAATTTTAATACTTCGTATTGCCTCCTCGTGCTTCCATTACTGCGTTTACGCGGTTTGGCATGCTGTACACCAAGTTCCTTATACGATTTTGGGGAATATTCTCCCATTCCTCTGTGAGAGCAATTTTGAGCTCACGAAGCGTGATTGGGGGAGGGTTTCGTTGTTTTACGCATCTGCCTAGCTCGTCCCAAGCATGCTCGATCGGGTTGATATCCGGGCTGCGCGCTGGCCACTCCATACGAGTAATGTTCATCTCTTGAAGGTAGTCATTCACAATCCTACCTGTATGAGGTCGGGCATTGTCATGCATAAATATAGCATCCTCACCTAAATTGACCATAAATGGACCAACGTGATCATTGAGGATTTCTTCCACATATCTTACGCTAGTTAAAGAGCCGTTTTCTATGATCACCAGCTCTGTGCGACTTTCAGAAGAAATTCCGGCCCACACAAGTACAGACCCACCACCGTAGGCTACTTTTTCTTCGATGCATGCTTGCTTGAATCTTTCCCCTGGTCTTCGATACACTCTGTGTCTTCCATCGTGCTTGTAGAGCATAAATTTTGATTCGTCGGAGAACATAACTTTTGACCAATCTTCAATACTCCAATTTACGTGGCTCTGGGCATATCTTAGTCTCGAAATACGATGCCCACGCTCCAGTTTAGGGCCGTTTGCAGGTCTAAGGGGTTTTAAGTTAGATTCAGCAAGCCGACGTCTTACTGTCCATGCACTTGGGTTACTTCCTCCGAGGCGTCGAAACTGATTGGTGAGTTCAGTTCCTGTGAGAAAGCGATTTCGAAGCATGGTGTTCACCAAGTATCGGTCTTCTCGTGCTGTGGTACACCTGGTTCTGCCCGTTCCTGGTCTGCGTAGGTTAGAACCAGTTTCTTCGTAACGTCGGAGAACTCTTTGTACTGTTGACAGCGACACACCGACAGTCCTGGCTGTATCGCGCTGACTCCGGCCGGTTTCCAGCATTGTAAGTATTCTGGTGCATTCTTCAGGCGTAAGCGACATAATTTCAGCTTGAATAATGAATATAGAGCACTATCAACATGGTTTATGTACCCACATAAATGACAGATTACAAACAAAAGCAAAACCAAATGCTGTAATTTCGTAGTTCCATCTTCGAAAGTGGCCCTTTTTAAAATTTGATTTTTTTATGATATAACTTTACAATAACTAAGAAGTTTTAATACCTTCATTTAAGGAGTATTACATTGTCTATTAAATACAATTTATTGCATTAACCTAGCATTTTTAGTTTCCGAGATTTTTAGGATTCTTTAAGTGACCCGGATTCATTGCTCTCGAGTGTATATGCTTATTAATTAATTGGTTTTGTAACAACAGTGGAAAACAGAGCCGTTCATTGTGTTATCTCTCTTTACCATATTTCACGGGACTCTAACGGAGTGGAGTTACCTTATATTTGTATTTCAGGTAACTCATTCTATGAATAATGCATAGATTTAAGCGTTACTTTGCAGAACTTCGTATATAATAATAAAAAAATATTTTAAGAAAACATTTAATTCATATTTTAATAAAAATCTTTAAAATATTAAAATATATATCTAGTGAACTAAGCCTAATATAAATAAGACGACTTGACGTCACAAACGTCACGCAACCAAACCAAAAGATTTTTGTTCTTCGACTACTAAATTTAGCTTTAACCTGCAAAGGCTAGCCTACCAGCTATAAAAAAGCACATTCTCCCATCCTTACCCACCCACTCACATACTTTTATAATATTAGGGTGTCGTATCTGTCTTAGGTCGGCACAATAGAAGACTACGGGGTGTACACAATGCTGCCGGCGCAGCAGCTCGCCCCAATCAGCCCCTGGCCTCCTGACGCCAACCTCCTGGACCGCATGGATGATCTGGCGCACAAAGGTAAAGGTAATGGTGACCACCATTCCTCTGTACTATACATCTCACCTGTCTATACAAACTTCAATATTTCGCTAGAAGTTTTTGTTGTAATATGCGGACGAATCATCTACTGGCCATAGTATAATATCCAGGAATGTTAGTGAGAATTTATTGTAGGAAACATAGCTTGGTAGATCCGGATATCAAATCCGGGGTCACATGGTCAGTCAGTCACACACATTTAAACCAATGAAATATATTTACTACCTACTAGAGAAACTCTTTCAAACAAAAAAAGTGTCGCAACTTAACAGCGAGGGTGAGTGCTCACTGGACTGACTTGCTGCAGCGCTAGATCGTTTTTTAATCTATGATTGCAGATTGCGTGGCATTTAAGTAAAGTGTTTCTTTATATAGCGTTAATAAGTACTATGATATTAAGTATTTATTCACTTAAACAACAAATAATTTTACATACTTGACTACTGAATTAGTATTTACGTCCAGGTTCTCACTTTAATGTGTATAGTTGTAGTTATTCCGCTGCGTATGCATCCTCTCTACATGGATGCAAAAGCCACACCATAGTAATGTATATGTCACCGTTTTATTGTACTAACCGTTAGTTTATAATAAATCTAGTTAGATTATAATCTGTCGATAGATTGTGAATGGAAACTAAAATTTACAATCTAACGTTTAAATTTTCGTAAGATTATAAACTGACGATGTCCAGCCGTCAAATTGTAATTATGTGGATCAACAACAATTTACCATCTATCTACGAAAGTATTACAGTAGCCATAAGCAAAATACGTAGGTACAGGTTTTTAATGTATTATTTTTTTGCTTATGTTTAACTTACCACCAGATATAGTAGAGTAACATGTAACAGACAAAAATAGTAAATTATCACCAAAATTAAACCCGCATTTTAATGTAATCTTATAACCAAAGTCTCGCTATCTTATTTAATAAAACATCTCGCTATCCTATTTAAGCAAAATTACTCAAAATAAATCATTATTAACCCAAAAGTAGTAAATGATCACCAAAAGTAGTATATGAAATTGAATTCTTGTGGCGCATCGCCGGCCGCTGCCACGGCACGCTCGCTTCGCTCGCTCGGCTCGCGTGTTGTTGTAGTCACAAGTAACCTAATGCTCCTCCTCACTTCGCTCGTCGTCGCACCTAAATATGACTTTGCTCTAGACTAAATGATATTTAAGCCCTCGCGCTGGTGGTCATTATTTTAAATGCATTAGTTTTTTTAATGTACAAACTCGAAAAGAATATGTTTTTTTTTTGTCTGACTATTATTTTTGTTCTTAACTCTATGAAATGAACTCATGGCACCTATAACGGCGACCAATCAGAGGACGGTTCACAATTTCGCGGGCGATTACAGATCGTTAGATTATAAACTGCCAGCTAGACATGGTCAGTTCATAATCTGACGAAAATGTAAGCGTTAGATTGTAAATTTTAATGTTCGTTCACAATCTATCGACAGTTTATAATCTCACTAGATTTTTTATAAACTAACGTATCGTACAATTATCCGGTGACATATACAGATATCAGTACAGTTCAGTCAAACAGAGTGAGCACTCGGATCGTGAAATTAGTACATAGATACCTATTACTTACATATCGATAGTTTAGACGTGATGCATCACCAAAACCAAAAGAACCCATCATAGGTCCACTCACCTAGACGGTGATTCTCGTCGTACGCGGTAGGCGTGAAATTTTGGAACTGCCGTGGAGAAAATTTATGGTTTGAATCACACCATGGGCTTGACCTTCACACCGCATGGTGGTAGGATGTCCTGCATACATCTGCAAGCATCAGATTTTTTATTAGAAGATGGTAGTTAGACACGCGAGCATTAGAAAACTGCCCTATCATTATGTGAGTAGTGGGTGGCTGATGCATCAGTTAGATCCTTTTATGCTATTATATTTATGTCAGAAAGAGGAAATACGAGGAAGTGGCCTTATAAACATCATCACATGAATGAAGTCCAAGGTTGAAAATAGCCTATCTATTAAACGCTAATATGAACGTCTACTAGCCATTTGCAAACATTATACTGAACATGAGGCTTTTATCGTCACTTTTACTCGTAAAAAGTGGATTTGGCATAAAAGCATCTATCACAGTAAGATTGTCCGATACTTTCACTAGCTTTGAAAGAGGTATATTTTCTAAGTTAAATTGCTACTTAGGTCTTCGAACTAGAAAACCACTATTTTACTAGTAGTTCGTCTAGTATTTGTTAATTGTGACTTTATTTTGACCTGCATTCTCTGAAGTCCATAAGACAGCTTGCTCTGAGAACTAGTCCAAATTCGATAAAGAATCCAATCCGTGGGGTACAATCCTACATTTTGCTATTCAATGAAAATTTGGAAGTACGCGATTAATTGGAGTAAGCTTAGTTATGGTGCGGCAGGTCACAGCGGTGTTAACCAGCTCGGCGGCGTGTTTGTAGGAGGGAGACCCCTGCCAGACTCGACGAGACAGAAGATCGTGGAGCTGGCGCACTCGGGAGCTCGGCCCTGCGATATCAGCCGCATCCTGCAGGTCTCCAACGGCTGCGTGTCCAAGATTCTCGGCAGGTCAGTAACTTTCAAAGATCACTTATAGTGACTATAATTTGTAGAAGGAAAACCACTGCTAGACTCTAGAAGACTAAAGACAGTGGAAGTACGTACTAACGGGTTTGTCCTTGCAAGTTAAACAGCATTCAGGCCATTGAGGATAAGTTGCAGTGAATATAAATTATGAGTAGTAAACCTTTGCCAGATTCAAGGACACTAAAGATCATAGAGGTAGCGCAACGGCAGGTCTCGAAGGTCTGCGTGCCCAAGATCCTTGATATAATTCAGAACCACCTCTTTGTTTATCCTCTATTGGTCTATCTTTCATGGTAGACATTCAAAATACTAAGTATCTCAAACTTGGACGATTCGGACAGTTCTTTCAGTATATATGAGTATCTTATAGGTAGTAAAGGTATGTTGAGAAATAGGAGAGAAGCTTAGGAGCTTATTTTTTTGCACTGCCTTAGTTAATGAAATCTAGGACTTGTTCTTTCGTATATCCCGTACTAATATATAATCAGCTAAACCTTTGAAAACTCGTCAAAGTTCCCTTGATACCATTTCGAACCTGACGAACTTGGGGTGGTGATCGCAGCATCGGCTTGTTTAACGTTAAGCTATCTCCTGTTGTAATCCTCGTTTTCTTTTTTTTTATGCCTGATAGGTTAGCTTTACCACTATCTCACCTGATGGTAAGTGATGATGTGGTCGAAGATGTTGTTCAGGCTAACCTGGATGTACTGGCTCTCAAGGACAGCTGTCGGAACACACCGTTAGGTGCTTGGCGACAGATTTTCTACTTGAGGGTGGTAGCTAGCCAGGCGGGCATTCGCAAAATGCCCTACCACCATGCTATAACGACTGCCATCCTAAGACAACAACCAGGACCGACGGATGAACGTGCCCTCCGAAGCACGAAAACGCTCAGTAGTAATGTCACTAGCGGTCACCCATCCAACTCATGACCGCGGGCGATGTTGCTTAACTTTGCTGACCTGCTGTTGTCGATTTACTCCTGGACCCATGTCACATCCTTTCTCACCGATCGCTTCAGTTGTTAGACAATCCCCTCCATTTAAGTACTTCTATAACCAACGCGTACCCAGTTTGGCTAGGGCTGTACTAATGGAAAGGATACTGAAAAACCAGTGAATTATTCTATCTCTTGAAGAATTTAATGAACCGAAGAGATATGGTGGATTAGAGCATCGCGCTTAAAATCATTAAAAAATCATCTGCCCACATATCATGGTCCTGAGCTGTTTTTTGCCTCCTTTTTGTTACTTGGTCATAACCGAATTTGCAAAGGTCTCAAACTAACCGTTATTTAAACCAACAACATCCTCGGTGAAAGTGCAAGAATGTCTACAAAACAGAAACAAGACAAAATACCTCTAAACCGCAAACGGCCCTCTCGAATTCTAATAGACAGGCAACATTATACCGCGCCATCCCAAAAATGCAGTTGGAAATCTATCCGCGATCTAACTGGTCGAGACCACAGGATCATAGACACCATACTTGCCTACCACACTTCATAGGTAAACCGCAGGGTTAACTTGAACCACTTTTAGTAGACCTCCATCACCTTTCAATCACGCTACACGCCTGGTTAGTCCTAAATTGGAAGGCTAAGACAAGGTGACGTGAAGGTTGGGTCTAAGCAACAGACGCGAGCGAGTAATATGATACTATTTTTGCTTAGGTAAGTAAATTTTTCGTTGCGTAGTTTTGCGGTTAGATGTTTTGATTGTGGTTTTTGTATGATTAAATTATTATTATCATGTCAATTATCTGAGCGGAAATTTGGTAATCAATAACGTTATAAATACGAAACGCGCTTGTGAGCTTTTATTTTTAACGTATGTAGCAAACAAACAAAAATGGTTGATCTACCAATTGACGGGAAGCAGATACTGTCGTGAATTAACTGTAGTATTATGGGTGATTTACTAATGTGATTAGGTTACGTTACTAAACAAGCACGAGGGTCATCTGTTGTTAAGCTGTAACTTCTACCTATAACAGATGTATTTCATCACAAGTGACGAACGGCACTGTGCCGTAATCGTCCTGAGGCATAAAGTTGTTAAGTCTCAAGTGCCTTACGTATTTGTAATTACAAATGTAAAGTATTATTGAATCGCTGCAGACCGATGAATCTCTATAGTGCATTTATATATCCTTTATCTCTGCTAATAATATACATTAATTCACAATAAACAGATTCACACCTAAGAAACGTGGATTCGTGCCATAACTTACGCTATTTCACATGGCAAAAATATGGCATATCCTACCAGGGGAGTCGCTGTTTCCCGATATAATATATAGAGAGAAATCCTTAAGCTCCAAGTAAATTAGTACTATCTAGTCTAAACACGCATGCTTCATCATCGACCGTGCAGGAGACAGTAGAGAAATGCTTGAGGATCCACTAAAATATGGAATAGTAATTTCGTTAGTTCCTCATTTACTTCCTATTTAGTTGATTGACCAGGACCGATTTGAGTTAAGTTACTTTGGTGAGGTTTTTATAAGTCCGAAAACGGGATACTCGCTATAAGTCAAATTCTTACGTAATACCTACTTTTATTTTTGTATAGATTTTACTGTCAGGATGAATAATTCTCCCCGAGATCTTATTCTTTCATTATATTCGTGGTGCATTACCTGAGTCACAAAACGATGTATCACAAGTCAGGATGAGGACAGAACTCAAAACCAGTCAGTTACCAAAAAGTTAATTAAAAGCTAAATATACTTTGTCCTACAAAATGGACGACAGGTGGTAAAATGCAGTATAAAATATGCATATATAGTCCGGGCCCCGAATCCAACACCTGACACCTGATACTGCCGACCCCCAGGATGATACCACACGACGCGGACTGGTGACAGTTTGCTTGCGAACATTGTTGGTGTAGCCTTACATGGGACACGGGTGGAAATTGTTAATAAGACATTTACATCAGGAATAATTAACATTCTACTCAACCACAACACTTCACACACACGCACACACACATCTTCACTAAGGAGCTCCAATGAAGCACCAGGACATCATAAACAAAAAAGGCGTACTTATGTGATTTGATCTGGATGTGTCAATAGGTACATTGTTTCATCTTGGTGGCTGAATGTAAAGTTGCTCTGATACCCATCCAGATCTCTTGTTAAAGAGGAGCCTCAAAATTTCACCGAGTTTCAAAACTTGGTATTTTAAATATGAAGCAGTGATGGCTCAGTGGTATTGCCTATGGACTGCCGTGCAGCAGGTCCATGGTTCGAATCCCGCCGCGGACTTGAGCTTCACCGCATAGTGGAAGGGCATTTTGCAAGTCCACTTAAAATCAGGTGGGCCTCGGGCTTGTTCCGTCACAATAACATAAAATAAAAAAACGAAACTACGTTTGTATGGAAAGCGCTACGTGCGCTATAACCTTAACATTTTCTGGTCAATAATGTTTGAAGTACCCTTTATTATATTATTTGTATTAACCTGTCACTAACTATCCAGGTACTACGAGACGGGGTCCATCAGGCCCAGAGCGATCGGCGGGTCCAAGCCCAGGGTAGCGACCGCGGAGGTTGTCAGCAAGATAGCCCAATACAAGCGCGAGTGCCCTTCCATCTTCGCCTGGGAGATCAGAGATCGCCTGCTGAGTGAAGGAGTCTGCACTTCAGATAATATACCAAGCGTGAGTCATATTATTATATTCTTTTTAAGCGTGCCACAAAATAAAACAGTGCAAATACTTAAAATATAGCTGCTGTCGGGTTATGAATTGATCTTAATGTGTGCGTGAATAGACTAATTACTTAATTATAAATAGTGCTCGGGACGAGTACAACTAAAATACACACAAATGGACCAGTCCTTGAGAGCCAGTACTTCTAAGTTAGCCTGAAGTTGTTCAGGCTAACCTAGAAGTACTTCCATCTTTGACCACATCATCACTTACCATCAGGTGAGATAGTGGTCAAAGGTTAACATATCAAGAAAAAAAAAACCCGACATATTTATCGAGTGCCTTACCTAAATATTATTTACCTCGCCACCACACCAAAGATTACGAAGTACCACACGCTTACATAAATACATTTACGTAGATATAAGTAAAATAAGAAAGGGCGCCGTAAAATACAATGGTATACCTATCTACTAATACACAGGATGGTACGTTATCTGCCCCTGCACTACACAAGGCTCCTTTCTCCCCGGCTCCCCCTCCACTTCGCGGCAAAACAATATGACGTTATAACTTTTTTTTCATCATTTTTCCCTTTTTTGAATACAGAACCCTCCCTACCAACCTTTAGATGTCGATACTTCTTCGGTTATAAAGGTTGATATGGATTTTTTATGGAAAGAATTAGAACTTAGGGTGGCAACATTTTTTCCGGTAGGTTGGTATTACTCGTTTTTGACATGCACTTGTTTCTTTCATATTAGATAATTAATCTGTTAGCTTTGTGTCATGATTTTTATTGAAAGAGGTTTTTTGACATTTTGAAAACAACCTTACCTATTTTTATATAGCTGATAGGATAGCCTTTGACTACTATCTCTTCTAATGGTATGAATAATGTTGTTCAGGCTAACCTAGTATTACTGGCACTCGCAGGTGCCACAGCGTTAGATGCTTGGCGTCAGATTCTCTACTTTAGAATGGTAGTTATCCAGGTGAGCATTCGTAAAATGCCCTACCACCACGTTGTAACGACTGCCTTCCTTAGACAACAATCTGGACCTACGGTGCTCTTCAAAGCACGGAAGCGCTCAATAGTAAATTACTCAAGGGACACACACCCAAGCCATGACAGCAGAGAACGTTGCTTTACCTAGTTGATCAATCAAGAACGACTATGCAAGCATCGTTACGTTCGTTTCAATTTCTACCTGTTGGTAGTGATGATCTGGTCGAAGGTGTTAAAAGACTAATCCTAGAGTAACTGCCTCTTAAGACGGCTGTCAGACCACGGCGGCGTTAGGTGTGCTTGGCGATAGATTTTCAACACGTGGGCTATCAATGTGAGCGTTTTTAAAATGTTCTACTACCATGCTTTACCTCAAGCCGGCAGCAGTGTTTCGGCGGCTGTCCTTGAGAGCCAGTAATTCTAGGTTAGCCTGAACAACATCTTCGGCACATCATCACCTACCATCAGATGATATAGTGGTCAAAGGCTAATCTATCAAACATAAATAAAATAAAACCACTCAAATATAAAAAAGATCTTAAACGTAGTAACATCTCGTTTTCTTGGAAGGTTTAAGCTTAATAATATCTTCCAAGTTTTACTTTTCGAAACACTCCAAAGCTGTTTTAAGCTGCCAAAGTCGAGTAAGTAAGCACTTAGTCAAAAGCACGGCCTGTTGTTACCTAACTCCTTCGAGACGATGTCAATGAAAACGGTATAAAACTTAACGTACCGCGAAGATACTAAAAACATCGCGAATCTACGAAAAAATTACTTCTGCGCTTTATGGCTCCAGCTTAAATATTCCTTACACCCTTTGGCATTTCTCCCTTGCTTAGCATAAATTAATTACGATAGGTATTAACGACACTGGTGACTTTCCAGAAAAAATAACAGCCATAGACAAAACCAAAACGGCGGGAAATCTGTAGATAGAGACAACGATATTATTTTTAATGTGAGCGAAAGAGTTGGTTGAATATCTATTTTTTCATCGTCTAAAGAGGGTAAATGCTACCGATTTTGACACGAAGACTTGAATAAAGAAAATATGAACGCTTTTGTTACGGTAAAAATTCCTTTGCTGGGGATAAAGTCTTTAAGTTATCAGAGGGTAACGCTAAGGGAGGTACGGAGGTAGGTATCGGTAGGTATGAGGGATGTCTTCGTTTTATTCTATATCGGGTTATATTGTGTTTACGTATATTGTTTAAGAGGGTGCTTAAGATTGAATATATTAACGTCGGGCTCGGCGGCGGGGAGAATAGCGTCTGGTTTTATTAAGTCTCGAGAGATAGGTAAAATAATCGGTTTTCTGTTAACCAAAATAGAATAGATGATAACATGTTATGTCTCTGCATAATTTTATATGTTGCTATCTACAATAACAAATTAGAGTTTTGACGTTGTTTATTTTATAACAGGATTTCACTTTACAAGAGTACATATCTATATAATTATATTTATTGCGCTAAGCTTGTATTTTTGCATTAACGAAAACTAAGGGAATAAGCTTTCAAAATTACTACGAAAGGAAAAAAAAATGTCGTGGGTTTGAATACCACTAGTAGTTTGATTTTGCATTCCATTTTATATACGTAAGCTTAAATTTTTAGTTTCTTTGTGTGACTTAAATATTAAGCTTGATTGTGTAACATATTTAAAAATATTCTTAACCAGTTACTATAAACTGAAACTAGCGATTCAAATATTTAAAATAAATAAGTCTTGTTAACTATTAAATTTATTTAGGCTAAAATTATCATTGATTGCACACAAATTCAAGCTTAATTGATGAATTAATAAAGCTTGTTTTAAGTTATCAACTGTGATAAGAGGGTCAAATTGTCATCGTAGGGTCATATCTCCATAGAACATGCGTTCCCGTAGCAAATCATTTCCGGGCCACTAAATCCAGTCCAAATTAATGCATTTAGCACGCTCCCGGCCCTTCAACTGGGGATGACAACTTTATTTCATTGTGATCACGATATTTTCTTGTCACTTTAACGTCACGCGGACGTTTTTTTTGTGCTATTGACTTTTACACGGTTAAATGCGTTGTAATATGTGGTACACATTTAATCATATACTATCTTTGTGAAGGGACTTCTATAATACCTGTAAATTCTATAGATATTATTCGTAGTATAAAAAATATATGTAGGTACTATTTATTATACTGTTATACCATTTTTATTTGTATGTCAAATAAGTAACACATTTGAATACCCTAAAAATGTAAAGAAATATTTTAATAACATTGTTTACCTCTTTATTGTTAAAGTAGTTTAATAATAAACTTAATAAGATATATATCTCGATTCGGACACTGATTTAAAATATCATTACGGATCATATCTGAGATTTGGATCTCACTAGGGTCCGGAAAATATATCGGTGCGGCAACAAATTGTAACAAAAGAGGACGGCAAAGAAGATTATCGGAGATGGCGCGTGTCGAGCACGTGACACGCATGTGGTCGATGATAGCAACATTTACCCTTCTATTTTTACGAGGCACAAAAATGAACCTTATAAGAAAGGCAATAAGCTGAATTTTTGCTCGCAAATTAAAATTTGGGTAAGTCATAGACAGTGATAAACAAAAATAGTTTTTATATTTTTCTTTTTCGGTGCATTTTCCAGCTAGAGCGAGAGTAACGGAAGAGTTTAAAAAATAAGAAGTGTTGGAGGGAAATTAATACCACAAGCACAATTCTAATTCTAAGGATTTAAGGCTTATATTGTTGAGAGTGTAATCGGAAGAGTAAATAAATATATAAAGTTGTGACGATCGTGTCGTCTGTCATCAGTCCAATACAAGTGTCATGGCCAGGAATGCCTATGGGTATATTTGATGTGTGGTTTCTATTTTTGTTTCTGTCGTTATTTTTGTGGATATCTGAGTACGCACAATATTATTTTTGAACGTGAATTGTCGGGATGGCTTACGGGACAAGTCTCTTAGATAATTATATACGCTAGATGAATGAATACATTAAATATATATATATCTAGCTACTAAACACGTCAACGCAAATAGGGTGTTGCTGCACAATAGGTGCATCACATGATGATTTATTATTTTATCGCCCCCAATCGCAGCAAGGTATACCACTGACAAGAACTTTATCTAAACCAAAATTTTATCACAATATGATTACCTTCTTAGACGCGTCCAGCCTTCCTGTCATGGTGTTCAGAGAAAATATATATACCGACCCCACATAACAATTAGAACAAGGGTATGAAGAAGATAATAACTTAGAATTCACTAACTAAATGTTTTCAAATTTGATAACATTATAATAGAAGCTCCGAAAAGGGAAGTCATGTGTTATTAATCAATAAAAATGTGTTGCCCAATTTTCTTCCTGGATAATGCCTATAGAGCAATCTTTTTTACATAAAATCTAGGTCTTCAATAGACACGCTCCTGTCATTTTCTTTTTTTCCCCAAATATTTATTACTAAGGAAAATGACTTCTTAAAATTCACTAAACACGACCCGTTTTCACCGCTATAAACAGAGAACCCAAACAAATTGGTAAAGTTTTTTATAAAATAAAAGGATCCAAGATAGTAATACTATATATGAAAAATTACAGAGGCATTTCTTTATAAACGAATTCCCTTTGATATTTTGAGAGGACTTAAGTTATATCTTATATAATTATGATAAATTCGAGACGTTAACAACTAGACACATAATAACTTAGCAGAAACCTTTCTTTCGCATTTTTTCCGGTGCTTAAGTTATTTTGTTTTTAATTAAAAGGATCATTATAAAGGAGTTCACAGACGGCAGCTATAATATATATTGTAGCATAACTGTCGGTATGAAGAAACGAAAATGTACCGCTATATATTATAGCTGCCGTGTCTTGTCACTTGTCAATTTCTATAGAAAATGTGTTGAGATGTACAGTCCCACCAACTTATCTGTTCAGGCGGCAAAAAAAGAACTACAACATTCCTTCAAATTGTGACAGTTAGTAGTTGATTTCCTTGACCAGTAGCGCCCTCTAAAACTGCACAGTTAAGTTGGTGGTACTATATTGCAATGTATCGAGCTATAATATATAGCTTTATATTATAGCTGTGGTCTGTGAAACGCTTAATTTCGGCCCCGTAAACCACATGTTGATCATAAAACGCTAATACACTCTTATTGTAAAGTGCTTGCAATTCTCGTATAAGCTACCCTACGTTTATTAGTTCTCGAGTTAATTACAAGGCTTATCCAATATACCGCCTCCCGCGGCGCGACACGTGGTGTGATATATCTATTAATTTTATATAGGTATCTATGGACAATGTTGGAAAATCTAAATTTGAAAGTTGAATTGACGTTTCCGCGGGAATATATTTTAAGGTATTGTTTATTAATTGTGCCTTTTAAACGAGTACCTATTATCGTTTAAAAATAGTGGATCGCTAAGTGTTCGTGAACGCACACAATAAGGCCAAATTCTGCAGTAGCAAATAATATCGTTATGGTGTTCATGCCTAATTTCCCATTGAACTTTCGTCGTCGTAAGATATCCTCCGATTCAATAAAACATTACTTGGACAGCTAATTGAGATTATTTTGGCATAAATGGGACTTGATTTTGACGACTTGTATGCAATTGAACTTCAAGTTTCGAACAACCCGGAGCAATGGATATTATAATTGCAGAATAAGTTCAGAAAGAGCGTGGACTTGAGATTTATAGTTGTTATATTAACTTTATATTAATATATAATTTAGATATTGAAATTATTATATATTATTACTAATTACTCTTAAAATAAAATCCCTAGTTTCTCTCTTTTTGAACAGACTATCATAAAATAAGTGTAATTACTTGAAACATGGCAATTGTACAAATCATACGAGTTAAATTTATAAAAAAAATATGGATAGTGTGAAAAAGTAATTAGTGTTGCCAGACATGCGATAATTATCCTAGATCCACGGTATTTTTAGTATCATGCGATATAAATTAATAAGTACGTATCGCACGATATTTTATCAAACTTCTTCGATATTTTTTTCAAATCCACGATATTTTTGTGATGTATTCAGATATCTGTAACGGATCGCAACTTATTGTAATATTTTTGAAAATGAATTACCTAGTGAATTATTATAAAGAACAGTGACCTTTGACCATTATCGCACCAAAAGGTTAGTGATGTGCCCTTACTTGTAGCTTAGGATGGCTAAAGTCTACCTAGTATACTTTATGTCAATTCTTTCTGATCTCATGCTATAAGTATGTAGGTAACATTATTAAGTATATTTGTACAGCGCAAAAAAGAGCCATTTTCCTTACTTTTTCGTATTAGCTTACTTTCCATAATTCGATGCATATGATGACGTAGTGTCATGTGGACTGGTGCTAGAAGCTAGCTTGTTCCATTTTTTGCAACGAGTCACAAAAATCACAACATTTAAGTACGATTTCCGGCTATGGTAATTAATTGTTCTTACATATAGATCTTATCAAAACAGCCTTGACACCTTTCACTTTTTAACTTTCACTGAAGACCGCCTTGAAATAAAATCATGGTGTATAGGTACAATATGTTACATAAATTACGATTTCATTGAAAAAGTTTTGCGGCAAATGGCCATTTATTTCAGTATAATCAATGAAAAAAAAAATTGCAATATAAGATTTTTATTTATTTGAAGCCGAGCATTCTAGATATAACGAACTGGTGTCAGTATGTACATGCCAATCAATAAAACTACTCATAACGCAAACTGAACGCGCGTTGAAGTCTTTTCTACGGAACCAAGTACACGAATACATAATTCGCGCCTAACCCATCTTAACATTATAACTTTTAAAAGAAACACCTCGAAACATTTCCCTTACATTTCAAAAGTAAATATTGATGAAAAATCACAGCTCCGAAGAGCTTTACAAAAAATGAGGCCCATAAGGGTGAGAAGCGGTGCGAGATAAGTACCGCCTAGACACGTGCGGGTAAAGCCGGGATGCAATTTTTGTATTATACTACACTTATTATTATATTGACGTGATGCTTACGGATATTGAGCGTTTTATTACGAATTTTATAGCGATTTCACGATACGAGTGTTGTAGATTTAATTAAAAACAGGTTACATAATGGAACGGAACATTTTAGTACAAATTTTAAGGATCACACGATGATTCAGATAAATTCGGAACAAAATATATGCTTAATGAATTATACTGTTTTTTTATAGGATTGGGACTGAAAAAGCACGAGGTCCAACTGGTTTTAAATGGTAACCTATGCCTATAACAGATGCATTTCGTCACAATTGACAAGTTGCACTGCGCCCATCACCCTGAACATATATTTGTTAAGTACCTACCATGTGCCTGTGATTTCACGCAGCCCTTCAAACAGAAACACAGTAATGGGCAACATCACAGCTTGTAGAAATAGGTTTTTAAATCTTTACTCTAAAAAAAACGAATGTTCACAAACTCGATTAATAAACTTTGTCAACTGGCACTTAGTAAATTTTGCACAGTGGCCCCTAGCGACATATAATAAAGGACAGTGTAGGCAGTACTTGCCGGAAGAACTCGTTCACAAATATTTCTACTGCTACTGACAGATTTTTGACTTATCTTTTGACCGAAAAGGAAAAGTGGGATAAGACTATAAAAATAAACATATTCATTTGTATTAGTAAGATAATCATAGGCTAGCTATTAGCATGGTTGCACCAAAGCTATTTTCAACATATTGACGAATTGGAAAATTAAATCAATGAGCCTCTTGTTCTTGGCTGTATCCTCATGATTGAAAGAGACTCTGATTTGTAGCCAGTTACACTGTCTTTTTTTTTTTATGCTTGATAGGTTAGCATTTGACCACTATCTCACCTGATGGTAAGTGATGATGTGGTCGAAGATGTTGTTCAGGCTAACCTAGAAGTACTGGCTCTCAAGGACAGTTGCCGGAACACACCGTTAGGTGCTTGGCGACAGATTTTCTACTTGAGGGTGGTAGCTAGCCAGGCGGACATTCGCAAAATGCCCTACCTCCATGCTATAACGATTGCCATCCTAAGACGACAACCGGGACCGACGGCTTAACGTGCCCTCCGAAGCACGGAAACGCTCAGTAGTAATGTCACTAGCGGTCACCCATCCAACTCATGACCGCGGGCGACGTTGCTTAACTTTGCTGATCGGTTGAGAACAGCTAAGTAAACTTCGCTACGAGCGCTACAAAATGTCTCTCTCCAAATCACTGTATCTGTACTCAAGTTAATAAATCCGATTGTTTCAAGTTTCTAGTACGACAGTTCCAGTGGTTAGACACAACAGATTGTGTATATTAGCGTTAAATCCAAATCAGCTATTCGGTCGAAATGGCACCGATTGTCTTTACTAATCTCCAATGTATGGACAACAAATGAATATTGCAATAATTATGATTATTTACTGTATCAGCCGGATTGTCCACTGCTGAACACAGCCTCCCCCAATATAGCGGGGTTTGCCATAATCCCCACGCTTGGCAGACAGCTTCATAATTTTCTCAGAAAATGCTGCTGCCCACTTTCTGGTGTGTTACCCTTAGTTAGCTCTTACGACACCCACGGTTAGAGATGGGGGTTACATTCTAGCCCGGCATCCCACGGGCAGATTGCTTATCTAAACTTTGATATAATATATATTAATTCAACTTATATATATTATATCAAAGTTTAGATAAGCAATCTTCATCAATAGATATAAATTTTACAGTTAGAAAAAAAACGGGTGTAAAATTTTCAATAGCGGTTTTCCGTTTTCTAATATAATTTAATAATGTAATAATAATTTCGTTAATAATGTAATACTAACGTTTTTTCATTAATATTAAATAAATTTTGTTCTAAAATGCAATAATTACTTATATGTTTATTAAAATATAAATGATAACCTGTAATTAAAAAATTATATCTTGCTAAATACTTTTACTCCCAAATATCCGGTACAGTCAACAGAAAAAAATATTTATGTATATTTTTTTTCTGTTGACTGTACTTTCCCTTGATCTGACAGTATTAAACTGTGATACCATCAGTAGATACCAGATAAGGCGGTATACAATCACAAAGTACCGTTCAGAGCCAGGGGTTGACGATGTGGAGATATGTCAATAAAGACAACAAATTGTTTATCTGTCCGCATTCATTTTTTTTTCACTTTGATAGGATTTATACCACAGGTGTAACACGTGTTATATCTACGTAATCCTGTTATTACAAGTTAAAATCTGTTTACTGTATATTTTTTTTACTACTTTTTAGCATTGAAGAGGCCTGCTTCGAGTCTAAAAACGCAAATTATGAACTTCTTTTTTAGAAAGAGTACGCCTTACCTTATCAATAAAATATATAATATTTTATAGGATATGACAAATACAATGCTTGATCCGAAAATGCAATTCCATATATGTCTTTACAAATATACGAAAGGAAAAATTTAAGTCATGTGCGGGATTCGAACCCGCGTCCATCCACCCCTTATGCTCTAACCGATTGAGCTAACATTGGCTCTAACCAATTGAGCTAACAATGTCATGTTAGCTCAATTGGTTAGAGCATATATCCCGGCTCAAGGGGTGGATGGACGCGGGTTCGAATCCCGCACATGACTTAAATTTTTCCTTTCGTATATTTGTAATTTTGTAATGTAATCCGCATAGCAGGCGTTATTGCAAACCTAACAATATTAAAATCCATATATTTCTCCCGATGGAAAAAAAATGTGTACATCTTTAAAATTTCGCTTAGGTAATCTCTTTTCGTGTCTATATATTAAATCGTATCAATACAAATTGTATATCTAATTATAATGTAGCTATATACCTATGTGTTATAGGATATAGCACCTGAAATATTATTTCCGTTTTTTAAAAGCACTCTTTATAAAAGTAGCATTTAAATGTTGCTTAGTTCTGTTGCACTCCTTCGCATGCGGTACGAGGACTATCCGTCCTAGTCCCGTCTTAAAGGCTAGCAACATCCTCGAGACCTCTGGTGTTGCGGGTGTCCGTAGACGACGATGTTTTTTTTTTATGCCTGATAGTTTATCCTTTGACTACTATCTCACCTGATGGTAAGTGATTATGTGGTCAAAGATGTTGTTCAGGCTAACCTAGAAGTACTGGCTCTCAAGGACAGCTGCCGGAACACACCGTTAGGTGCTTGTCGACAGATTTTCTACTTGAGGGTGGTAGCTAACCAGACGGGCATTCGCAAAATGCCCTACCACCATGCTATAACGACTGCCATCCTAAGACAACAACCGGGACCGACGGCTTAACGTGCCCTCCGAAGCACGGAAGCGCTCAGTAGTAATGTCACTAGCGGTCACCCATCCAACTCATGACCGCGCGCGACGTTGCTTAACTTTGCTGATCGGTTGAGAACAGCTAAGTAAACTTCGCTACGAGCGCTTCAAAATCACACACATCCTAAACACACGCATGCTCGTTTGCACAAATTAGCTAGCTGAGTAGTTTTACAAGCCTGTAGTCAAGACATCTATCTATATCAAAGATCTAAAATTAACTACTACCGGGGTTAACCTGAAAGTAATTATAAAGTAACATCAGGTATTCAGATTACACGCATTTAGATACCTCAGCCTACCCCTTCGAGATATAAATTCAGTTTTGTAATAAATACATTTTAAATTGAAATTCTCGTGAGTTTCACACATATTTAAATATTATAAATTAAACTGGCAAAAAACACTCACGTTGAGGATCGAATACGTCGACCCGGGTTTCGAGCATATCAGATGCTCATCATCAGGGCGAGTGCGCAGCTGCGTCTGCGCGCGGTGAGAGAGCTCTGCCGGTTTAATTTATAATATTCAAATACATTTTACTTGTATTCATTTTTCTTAAAACCATCGGCTGATCACAACAATGTTCATGGCAAATGACCATTAAATTAAACTTGAAAATAAGCAGATTGCAGACGGTCAAACTCCGTCAAACTACAAACAACTCACCAACGTCTGGCCGTCAAGCAAGACAAGTGAAAACAAATTAAATTCCTCTAAAGACGCTAATGTCGGTTATCAAAGAAAGCCTAAACGTCTGATTATGACTGTTTTGTAGGGAACTGTTTGATGTTCGCTCGTCTGGAAACGCCCTAAGAATGCCTTGTGGAGTACCCTACTCCGCTTTACTTTGAATATATTTGCGTATATAATCTAATTTAAGTAAATAAGGATTTTGGGATTTAGAAACTCGCCTTAAACGTGCGGTGGCGAAGTTAGTATAAACTAAGCTTAACTATTTTAAACGAAAACTAAAGTACCAACGAGGCGATGACTGAATAAAAAGGATTTTATGGGTTTATTTATAATTTTACAATCAATTTAATACATTAATACTAGGAAATTTAAGAAAACGCGCCTAGAGTTATTTTTTTATGTGATTTATACATATTCGCGAATAGTCTACTACTTCTTCTAGGTTAGCCTGAATAACATCTTCGACCACATCATCACTTACCATCAGGTGAGATAGTGGTCAAAGGCTAACCCATCAGGCATAAAAAAAAATAAAAAAAATGACATAAAATAGAAAGATGCGTGTAGAAGAGATTTTTATCCGCTAGCTTGTAATATACATATTTTTAAATTCAAAGTCCTCAATATTTCATACACTTTTAAATTTATATATATTTTGTCATATTACTTTTATATGTTACTTGACATTAACTATAGTATTAAGTTGTTTTATTTGCTCCTAGCATTTTCCTTGCTGTAGTGATTGTGTGCTCGAGTGGTTACCACACTACACCGGAAAACGTAGAGTTGGTAGGCCCCTCACTAGGTGGACTAACGACATCGTGAAAGTCGCGGCTAGCCAATGGTTACTAGTGGCTAATAGCCGTTCTTTGTGGCGCTCTATGGGGGAGACCTTTGTTCAACAGTGGACGTCTTCCGGCTGATGATGATGTGTGATTGTATATTGCACTCGGCAACAAAGTTATTTTGTGTCTTGTACTTTTCAAACCTTCGGTACATTCTGGATTTTATATTTAGTACTTTGCTAGACGCTTCGGTAGTTGCTCAATCCTAGAATCCTTCGCTGTCTCAAGTTTCAATAAAAGAATTCGTATCATAAGTATAACAATTTTGCAGCATTGCATAACAAATAACTTTTTCTTCTGTACCTACTACTGAGAATGACATAAGCTCAAGAAACACACTGAAGGCTATATTAAACAATAACTTTCTTCTTATATACATACACGGTATGATACCCCGGCACTCTTGATGCCGGGCTAAAATTAAACAAACGTCAATGGGCGCATTAAGTGGTGAGAAATATCAGAAGGTGGCAGCAATACCATCTGAAGAACTGCCATCTTAAACTGCAATCCCCAAGACATCTGTCGGGATTATAGCAATCCCACCCCAATAGGAGGCCTTTGTAAAGGTTGGACATTATGATTGTCGATAATGATATCATATTTAAAATAAACAATAGGTACTAATTAAAAGTATAGTTACTGCAGTTATGTTGTTGGTCAAGACTGTCAGTTTTATACGGGGTCGCTTTTCCTTTACAGTTCATTCGAAGTAAAAGTCAATTTTAACACTAAACTTGTTTATCACTTAAAATGCTCTTTTCGTGTTGTAGAGGGGAAAGGAAACAAGTTTTCAAACATATCCCTTCGGAAAATATTGATGAGAAGACTTGTTTTATTTTAATAGAAGATAATTTTTATTTACATTCACCTTTTCCATCTCATAATAATCATGAAAGTTTTTATTTATTTTTTATTTAAACAAGTACCGTTTATCCCGATCCCGTTTATTCACGCTGGGGTGGCTGCCCCACCCCATATCCAAAGTATTCAAATGTGCGCATATGCTGTGCGTTTTACGCAGTTTTAATTTTAATCCGCGTCACCGGGGCTCGCTTCTCATAATGGGCAGTCATTTAGCGATAGACAGTGCGAATTTGGCCAAGTGACACAAAGCGTTGATTTGGAATTATAAAGTTCTGGGTACGAAAGTAACTGGGTTCTTGTAAAAAAGAATTGTCTGATACTAGTCTCGATTATGCAACTGTATCTGTCGATGGCAATAGGCTCACCTCTATTACTTGAGACACTCAGATAAATAAAGAAGTCTAGATGGACCACGACGCACGATACAAGTGAAGCCAATAAAAACCATGCTCCTAACATACTGAGTCTATCACGCTCCACGAGATTGGCATTTCAAGTATATAATAAAATAATTACAATATCTGTTTAAATTTTGTAGGCGACAGGTGATAGTTATTTAATAGACATAGTTAATACGTAGAGGCGGAATCGTCCAAGCAATTTGTTCACGTCAGTTTTTCATCAGAATGTTTTCCACGAGCAACTTTAATTTTTCTTCTGTGAGCTTTGCAAAATCTTTGTGAACCTTATTATATAACCGCACACAATTATCTAAGAAAGACCTTTTATGTAACTTTGATAAGCTAAAACCTGGCACTGCTATTTTATACTTCTCTGAATTTGAATATATTAAATTCATTAACGTTGATAACAGGTTTTTTATACTAAAACTATTTCACTGCAGACTGGGTCTGTCCTCTTTTTAGATCTTCCTTTTTACTATCAGTTTAATACAGTTTACAAAACAGTTGTCGTCTCCAATACATCAGTCTTCCTGAAGGGAAGGCTGTTAGTTTGTTACAATCTTATGAAACATACAGGTACATTTACATTATATACAATAAAGGTAGGGTCTAAGATCAGGAAACAAGGAAGATAGGTAATGGAGGCGTGGCACGTGCGAACGCATCTGGCCTAAATCAGGCTTTTAAGAAAAACATTGCGCGCTTAGTACAAATCAACAAACGAATCAGTTCTTCCGATAGCGCAATGGATCAGTGTTTTATTAGCTGTATCTGTGTGTATAACTAGCGACCGTAGCTACAGGCTGAAGCGCAACTCATTTTTGCATGTGTACAAATAGTTAAGTTAGTGTATTAGTTTGCAGCGGAAATTTTGTGTGCGTGCCAAAATGTATGTACTTATTGTTTTTATTGATGAGAGTGTGAAATGGGTGGGAGAGACGTGGTGATTGATACTTTTATTTCAATAAACACGGACTGAAGGCAAATCTCCCTTGTTTCTCTGATCTGTGGGTAGGATCAATCCGCTATAATCTAATTCGATTCGCAACAAAGAGCAATATTACCTATTAGCACTTCTACATAGGTATCTGACGGTATCTGGTTCAATCTAACATGCAATTTGGCGTACTATTGGTGCAAATTTGGCAATTAGCTCAACTCTAGCTTTAGATTGCCGTCGCGATCCGTTACTAAACGCACGAAACTACTATCTAGATATCTGCTAATAGGTATCATATTAACGGCTTTTGGCTGACTTTGATAACCGTAAATACAAAGGGCCAAAGCTAGCTCGACTTTCAAAGTTTTGGTAGGCATTTTCAGGGTTAAACCACTTATTTTTATCATAACCTTCGAACTTATTTTACGTATAGTAAACTAGTGACCAGAAAAACAAATATTTTTGAAATTATCGGAGCACAAAATTGTATGCCACGGGCGGGAATCGAACCCACGTCCTCCAATTTCGCACCGAATGCCTAAACCTAGAAATAGCGTGCTAAAAATTTGTGAAATATGATTATCGCTAGCACGCGGTAGTGCTTGGATCCATATTTAAATAAAAAAAAATACAAAGAACGAAATCAACTTCTAGCACTGAAATTTATGATATAACTTGTGGAAGTCGTTACCATGCTGATTCAAACACCTACCTCACATTATCATTGTCCAAATTTCACAAGTCATTTTATACTTTTCAGTGTAGGTTTTTTTTTAAGTTAATTGACTATAACTTTCAAATCACTAGACCAATTTTGATGGGACTAATTTGGAGGTATACTCCACCCGATAAAAAATTAATCAAGCGAGTAACAGGGTAACAATAATATTAAAAAAAACATAGTCGAACTTAGGACCTCATCCTTTTTTGGAAGTAGGGCAAATATAATACAAAATATGCGTAAAAAATTGTTTAGATGAATGTAATTACAGTGGGTTTTGAATGTAATTTCAGTATATGTCAAAACTTTGATAGCAAACGTAACTTTCCAAAGTATTTTTTTAGGTAATTTATATTTAACCCCGTGCCAGGTTATAATGTCCCTCCCCTCCCATTGAAAAATTCCAGAGGTGGGTAGCAGCGCCCTCTGAAGAACTGGCAACTTCTAAATCTCAACGCTCTCTTATGCACTTGGCCACCGAGTCGGTGCAAATCTTTCTACTCGTCCATTATGTTAATCACTTTTTGACAGCTCATACAAGATTGATGACATTTTTTTTTTTTTATGTTATTGTGACGGAACAAGCACGGGGCCCACCTGATGTTAAGCGGTATCCTCTGCCTATAACAGATGCATTTCATCACAAGTGACGAACTGCACTGCGCCCATCACCTTGAGACATACCTGTTAAGTCTCATTTTGTCTGTTATTTCACTGGCTCTCAAGGACTGCTGCCGGAACACACCGTTAGGTGCTTGGCGACAGATTTGCTACTTGAGGGTGGTCGCTAGCCAGGCGGGCATTCGCAAAATGCCCTTCCACCATGCGGTGAAGCTCAAGCCCGTGGCGGGTTTCCAACCATGGACCTGCTGCACGGCAGTCCATAGCCAATGCCACTGAGCCATCACTGCTTCAAATAACTTTGAAAAGCATCTAGCAAATTATATACAAGGCTAACGTTACCGAATAGCCGAAAAACGCTAGCGCCAGTTTTATTCCCACATGAGTTGAAAATGTTGCGCTCTTAAATTATTAAATACGCTCTTAATTTGTTAAGCATGTGATGTTGCTTAAAATTCATGGATAAATAAAGAAGTAAATTCATTTTTCATCCCATCTTTTTTTTTATGCCTGATAGTTTAGCCCACTATCTCACCTGATGGTAAGTGATGATGTGGTCGAAGATGTTGTTCAGTCTAACCTAGAATTACTGGCTCTCAAGGACAGCTGCCGGAACACACCGTTAGATGTTTGGCGACAGATTTTCTACTAGAGGGTGGTAGCTAGCCGGGCGGGCATTCGCAAATTGCCCTACTACTATAACGACTGCCATCCTAAGATAACCACCGGGACCGACGGCTTAACGTGCCCTCCGAAGCACGGAAGCGCTCAGTAGTAATGTCACTAGCGGTCACCCATCCAAGTCATGACCGCAGGCGACGTTGCTTAACTTTGCTGATCGGTTAAGAACAGCTAAGTAAACTTCGCTACGAGCGCTTCAAAAGCCATCTATTCGAAAGAAACGGTTGGTTCGTGTATAAGTTCGAGCAAAGTAGGTATTTTCTGTCAGTTCTAGTCCTCATTGAAACATACCTACCGTAAAAAATATTTGTAAATTTTGTTTCAGTTTAAATTGACATTATAAATCGCCATTTACAGTATTTGTTGGTTAACTAAAGGATATTATATCTCCGGACGATTCCAAGATTTTAGATTCTTAACTAATTAAGTTTTTGAAGTTCTCAATTTTAGAACATATTTGTTACTTGGTCTTCACCAAGTAACAAATATGTTCTAAAATTGAGAACTTTTCCGGTCGCCCATTTGTTTTATATGTAAAATAATCTATCGGACTTAATGAGTACATTACAATGACACCCTGCATACTAAAGTGCATAAACTTTATTTTTGGCTTCCTACTGATGTATTGGAGATTTGGAGCTGTTTAAAACTTAGTTTAAAAAAATTCTGGTCTAGAGAACATTCATCTTTGCGTAAACGTTCTTTACAAAATATCAAAATGTAAGGTTTGTAATTTATTTCTTTTAAGAGCTAGAACCCTTGACGTACGGAAAGACGATCAGACACATAGCGGAATGTCATTAACAGGGCTCCAGTTTATTCTTTGGGTACATAACTCAAAAAATAATGACTATATCCCAAAAAGAAAGGGTTAGCTAAAAACTCACGTTTCGCTATATATGTTTCATGTGATAGATTGCAGCCCTGAAGTACCACTGAATATTTATTTCTAATCAAAACCCAGTAACTGCTGACCCGCAGATTGAACTTAAGAGATTCCAAAGCTTAAAAATTCTAGGTTAGTTTAAATATTATTATTTACAAACCGACGAAGGAGGCCTGGTACCTATCGCACGGGTCTTTATGAACCTAGTTTAGGAACCAGGAGCTCTCTTTTTTACTTAATGTGTTCAATTGCCTGTAAATAAATCTATACGATCAACGGGTTAGTTACTTCGTAGCAATTCCTCCTTGAACGTAGTTTCGACGTATTTTAATAACCATGAGTTCAAACTCTCTGAAATTTTGCATACATGATCCTGAGTCCAAAGTCTTCTAGTTCTAGTTTATCAGTTTTACTATTTTTTTTATCTCTAAGTGTAAAAATAAGAGTTCCCATACAAAACAATTTGTCAGTATAATTTTGAAAATACATACACTTATAGAAATCTGACTTAGATTATTAGAAAAATACATTCTCTCGTAAATTTGTAATTTTGTAATGTAATCCCCGGAGCGGCGTTATTGCAGACATAACAATATTAAAAATAGATTATTAGGCTCAAAGAGATGTATCCAAAATTTTACCAAGTTTCAACACTCTGCATATAAAAATATAACGAAAATATGTTTGAATGGAACTCGAAATGAAGCCAGTAACTTTCGTAAGCCACTGCTACGAAAGGCGTAGCAAATACTACGATGTTTAATCCCGGATCCCGGACACTTGCATAGAACTTCTACTTTGTTAAGAGTTGTTATTCTACTCTTATAGAACTATAACTGATTATCGTTGTGTAACTTTACAACGTTGTATACTGCTCTGTCACAAAGGTTTTACTTGACTTTTTTTTTATGCTTGATATGATAGCTTTTGACCACTATCTCACCTGATGGTAAGTGATAATGTGGACGAAGATGTTGTTCAGGCTAACCTAGAGAGGCTCTCAAAAAGTTTAGTAAAGTTATGCAGCGTATACTAGTAAGCGGTATAATAAATACTTTAATACCCTTTGTTTAGCTATGATTAAATCTGTGAAAAACGTTCCAAATTCATCCTTATCCCAACATAATATTTAAATTGAAATAACTGATGCTGAGGCTCAATGCTCATCCCTCAAACCTTGTCACGGGTTAGCGGTAAAATCATCAGATTTTACCATAACCACATACACCCGTAAAATTCGCCTATTACAAAATCTTAAAGGATTTTAGTTACAATTTCACAGATGTCACATTCCCCATTCCCCTTGTGAAACATCAAAATCATCACCCATACTTTAATAATGGTTTCGATGCGAATCTGAATTGATAGCCATTATTAGACCCTCCTCTAGTTAACACATGAGTTATGACTTATTACGTGTAACATAAAGCTCCCCACACACAGTCCGACATGTAATGCCCCTGTTCGACGTCCAAATGACGAGTGTGTATTGTCACCTTTACAATTTACGGATGTGGTTTATTAGTAGGGCTGTCAACAAAGTCGTTTATTTGACTCAAGCTAATAATCAACTTATTCTAACATCAAATTAACCGCCAGTGTATATATGATAAATTCATAGTAAAAATAGTATGTGTATTATTTTGCTGAACTCGTTACATTGATTCTCGTCAAAAACAAGCGTATCTGTACCTATGTTACCTCTGGTATGTTATCTATCTGGTATGATAATAAGTAGCCAGTTTTGGTAAAAGTCTTTAATTAAAAAAATACGTAAATATCTAAATATATGTGAATAAGTCAGAGCACTAATTCTTAAAGCATTTTCCCAATATCATATTATCTACAAGTTTGACTGACATACACAAGGGAAATGCCAGACGTATCTTGAACCGAGATCGTGACAGCCCTATGCATAGAGATGCAACTAGGGATGACCGTTTCCATACTCCATCTCTTTCACTCCAGTAGTAAAATAATGCTACAAATTTATCTGTCTCTGTCTCTGAATATTTATTATAATTTTATGCGGCGTCCACGCTACGCTTTGTGTATTAAACGAGGTACTTGTCAGCTTTTTGTTGTTCCGAGGGGTATTAACAGCGCTATCGAGATCTGTGTATGATGAATATTAATGTGTTTTTTCATCTGATTCCCGGCTTAATCATATGATTACTGATTATTATGGAGTACGGCGTCAGATGTATGTAATTATTGATGAATGCGGTTAACTGACAATGGGGTCCTTGTTGAATTTGTTTAATCGCTATCTGATCGCAATTGGAGAAGAATTTTTAACATTTCAAATATTAATGTTGTCTTAGGTTTTCGCGATTATTATACATAGTAATTAAACAACTTTAAACGGTTTAGTTCAGTCACCCCGTGACTACGATCACTGCAAAGTGTTTGAAACGTCAGGACAAAAATAATGATAAATATACGCGATTTCAACCGTTTAAAGTTGTTTAATTACTATTTCAAATATTGTTTCAGATTTTATACTTACATATTAATATAGTTTTTTTTATATATGAGGAAATAATATACCCAGTATTCTATAGATTGGTGGCAATCGGAAATCGGTGGCGGTGGAAGGGCATTTTGCGAATGCTCGCCTGGCTAGCCACCACCCTCAAGTAGAAAATCTGTCGCCAAGCACCTATCTGTGTGTTCCGGCAGTCCTTGAGAGCCAGAAAAATTACAGGCAAATGAGACTTAACAAACTGTATATCTCAGTGTGACGGGCGCAGTGCAATTCGTTACGTAACCAAATGCATCTGTTATACGCAGAGGTTAATCCGCTTAACATCATGGTGGGCCTCGTGTTTGTTCCTTCACGATAACACAAAAAAATAAGTATTCCCAAGGTTGGCGTCAGGAATGCGACCGCTTTTTACAATTATGCCCCTTTACTGTAGTGTGTGTTGTTAGCGGAAACGCATCTTCCAATATATCCTTGTGCTGTTAAAAAATACATATTGGTCCGACCCTAAATTTGCGGGATAAGGGTAGGATGACGGTGATCCCTGTTAAACTAAACAAGGTGCTATAGAAAGTCAAACAAAAAGCGACGTGTCAAAAACGAAATGTATAAAACCGTTGAAAAACTGTGTCATTCTGATTCAGTCGAGCGTTCATCCCCGTGCCAATATTAATAATACACTATTATTGCGTCCTAATAATAATACTGACTTTTATTGTCATTAAAATCATTACAGTAGAATATGGACCGGTTCGATAAATAAACATAATTGACTTTTGCCATTTGGTTGGTTCTCAAAGACGTAGGTATTTAATTATATTGACCCTATATATTAAGGTTTAGTATTGAGCCAACTTTATACCATATTTTATTTTTAAGTTTAGTTGGATGAAGCTGTGTAAATAAATATAAATAACAATAATACTCGGAAGAAGGGAGAGAATTCCTTCGACTCTGGATACCTACTCCCTGTAATCTCAATTTATGTCGATATACATTATGTTTGGTGCAATGATGGCCGAGCGGTTATAGCTATGGACTGCCGCGCAGCAGGTCCATGGTTCAAATCCCGCCGCGGGCATGAGCTTCACCGTATGGTTGAAGGGCCTTTTGCGAATGGCCGCCTGGCCAGCGACCACCCTCAAGTAGAAAATCTGTTTCAAAGCACCTAACAGTGTGTTCCGGCAGCAGTCCTTGAGAACCAGTGAAATTACAAGCACATGAGACTTAACAACTATGTCTCAAGGTGACGGGCGCAGTGCAATTCGTGACTTGTGACGAAATGCATCTGTCATAGGCAGAGGTTAGTCCACTTAACATCAGGTGGGCCTTGAGCTTGTTCCGTCATAATTACATAAAAAAAACCTTCTGTTATCCAGAACATATGTATAACCCGGTTTATTAAAGAAACGAATCAAAAATGGCGCCGAATATCATTTTAAACTTTTACTTGCACTCAACTTTTAGAGTAGGTATAATTTTTCACTTCAAGTGGAAATCGAATCCACGTCCCCCAATTTTACGCAACGGATGCCTTAACCACTGGGCCATCGAGGATCGCTCGAAATTTTGTACTTTAAGGGCCTCTTTCAGAATGTTCGAGTTCCCGTTATACTACCCAGAACATATTTAATAAATAAAACACTATCTCTGCGTTTCACAGTCATCGATTTAGCCTATCCATCGGTTAAAGCTTGAAACGCGCTGCATGTTAACTGTCATTTTTGTCATTCAGTTATTTTATGTTCTGGGTAGTATAACCGGAACTTACGCGAACATTCTGAAACACGCCCTAATTGTATTACTTTACCCGTCGGGGACGGAACGCGGTCATCAACCAGATTTCTAGACTTCATCTGACATCGAAAGACGTGCCTTTTCAAACACCTCTCTTGATGATGTAGCTACCTTTCTATATTTATAAATATGAATATGAATTACAAGCACAATCGTTTGGTAAGCGAAAATCGCATTTACAAATTTTTAGAGTACAAATTTTCTCACCTAGAATCGAACCCACGTCTCCCGACTTTACGCACCGGGTCCCATCCCATCCCATTATTTCTTTCAATCCGCGCGAGTACTTCCAAACGTTGAAAATATGGCGAATAAATCAATAAACAATTTTACGCCACCCGGTCTTGTCCGACCCACCGGGACTCCGGGATTTTGTACAGATCTAGCGGAAAATGTCCGGGAAACCCGTGGAAGAATGAAAAGTGGGGCATCCTACGTAATGTTACAGTTTCTATCTTTTCTCTCCATCCGGTAATAGCTCCGGAATGTTCCAGTTCTTGTTATTTCTACTTCATTTTAGTAACTGGTTCGTAGCGAAGTTTGCTTAGCCGTCTTTAATCGATTAGCTAAATTAAGCTAAGTCCGCCGCGGCAATGAGTTGGATGGGTGACCGCTAGTGACATTACTACTGAGCGCTTCCGTGCTTCGGAAATCGGAGGGCACGTTAAGACGTCAGTCCCGGTTGTTGTTTTATGATGGCAGTCGTTATAGCATGGTGGTAGGGCATTTTGTGAATGGCCGCCTGGCTAGCTATCAAGTAGAAAATCTGTTGCCAAGCACTTAATGGTATGTTCCGCCAGCTGTCCTTGAGAGCCAGTAATTCTAGGTTAGCCTGGACAACACCTTCGACCTCATCATCACTTAACGTCAAGTGAGATAGCGGTCACAGGCTAACCTATCAGGCAAGGAAAAGAAAAGGAAACTGATATATTCTAGAGTCAGGTGCATAGCAACTCATCCTACAATTTATTATACTGTGTTCGAACCTTTCAAATACCCATTCAGCGCCATTTTATAGGTATTTTTATATAAATGCATTTTTTTTTGTAATGCTATTATATTTTTATGATTGTAACGGAACACTCACAACGCCCACCTGATGTTAAGCGGTGTACACTCTGCTTGTAATAGATGCAGATTTAGTCACAAGTGACCTATTGCACTGCGCCCATCACCCTGAGAAATACAGTAGTTACTTTAATTTCATATATTATATAATATATAGGTGTTTGGCGACAAATTTTCTGCTTAAGGGTGAATTGCTAGCCAGGCGAGCATTTATTTTCAAGTATTATCACGAGCTTAACGAATACTACATCTACAAATTTCAGATCCCGCTCGAAACGAAGATTTTGTTCTCTAAAAGTTTCTAGATGTGTATTTAGTTATTTTGTATGTTGAATATGCGGGTAGGTATAAGATTATTTAAAGAAACTTTTCTTAAAGTTAGAAAGACAAACACGCGCAGACCAATTTGTAATTCATGCATATACATACCTAGTGAATGGTCACAATAGTTTAAAAAGGCTTCGTAACGATAACTAGAATCTACTTAACTAAAATCATCAAAATATTTTTCCTAAGTGTCAAATTAACATACGCTTAAAATATTTCTGTTGTATATTTTATTCAATATTAAAAGCCACAATGGCATTACAAACACGAACTTTCAAGCCCATTCGCTCGGCGACTGCCACACTTAAGGATAGTGTCTTCTTAAGTAACTGTTTCCATACAGACGTAGTTCCGTAATATTTTAAATACCAAGTATTCAAACTCGTTCAAATCTGATACACATGTCACTATGCCTAAACTTGCTATTTAAAACATGACAAAACTACGTTTGTATCCAAACCTTATGAAGACACTAGTCTTAATGACTGGAGAGGTGCTTAAATTGTTTAAGTTAAACCTCCTGAGTTAATATGTTAGGTGACTAACTCCATAATTATGTATGGGGTATGGGGTCGCTTTGCTATCTCTAGGTCTTCTTCTATAAGAACCAAAGTGAAGAGAAGGATAGCCTCCTCTTCACTCTGTTCTGTTACTTATTATCACAATACGAAAATATTTGGATCAACCATCCGGGAACTAAATTTAGCATCACCATGGCTTATGAACTGACGGATGCATGTATAGTTCCAAATACATTAAGTACTTTCCACGCCCGTTTTTAGCAGCAAATGATATAAGCAAGCCTGTAATAATAATAATTTTGCAACTGCATATCAACCGTATATCTAGTACTAAGGTCAATGAAACAAAACAATGTTTGACATTTAACTGATGACAATCAACCAATGACCGCTTTACACCACTCGACCAATGAAAACTATAAAAACGAACAAATAAACGTATTTGAATTTAGAAAACCATTATTATGAAATTACATCTTGGTAAATAAAGAACTAACAACATATTATTGTGAGTGTATCGGTCAACCGTGTGTGAGAGTCACTTCCGAAGGCGTGTAAGTATCCATCGAAGCATAAGAAACGCTGTAACATCTCACATAAATAAGTTAACCTTGTTACTTGTCCGATATTTCACGTCTTCTTTTATCACGACGGATAACTTTGACGTGTACAATTATTTAATTTTTTTCTTGTAGATAGGTATGTTTAAAGATTTGTCTTTTTTATATGTAGAGGCATTTCCCAGACTAGAAAATTTAATCCGAAAAATCTGACCCCAATATTTTTGTCATACTATTTTAGACTTGTCATACTACTTTTAACTGAAGATGGAAACGATTATTGCCAAATTCAATCTTTTGTTTCTTCACTGATATGATCTGATAATTCAATTCAATTCAAAACATGTTACATATCACTGTTACTTTTCCATCGCTTCTTGATCTTATATCCTTTCATTACATTCTCTATCTGATTGCGTCGCCCAAGTCAAAAAAAACGCTAAGCATTTGGCAGCAGACTTTGAGAGCCTTCTCCCATTCTAGGTTAAATCTCTTAACCCGTCTACTAGCCTAGCCCAAATCAACAAAACAAAAAAACTATAAATTAAAAAACCTTGAAATCAATTCAGAAATCACCGAAACAAAAACTTGAATACATAAACATTTAAAACATATTGACAAACAATATTAGTTTTAAATAAGTTTAAAAGTGACTGCATACTGCTCTCATTGCACGCCAACAATAGAATTGTGTAGCTCACACGTTACCCACCTATGAGAACGCATCTAATGACTCACTAACTCACTGCATATCATTTCACTCTCAAATGATTCTCAATACACTCACCCAATCTTTAGTCAAAGAACACCTCGGCCCGCGGGTATTAAAAGCATTATTGAGTGCCAACAGAACGCCCCCCGTCGCGTCTCAATGCGCAAACGTATTGACAAATGCCTATAAGTCTCAATCAAACAATGAAAATGAGCTCCTTATAGTATTGACCCATTTCTTTGATTGCCAACAATAGTTCGACAATTAAATTTAAATTTCGAACGTGGGAAACGGTCGTATTAAGCGTTTGACTTTCGCTGTCTATGGGCGGTTTTTTTCTTGTTGGAATAGGAGGCGGTGTTGCGTCTTGAAGGGGCGGTGTGCGGTCGGCTTTATTTTAATTGTTGTCAGCTTTTGTTGTGATTGATTTGATTTATTTATTGTAAAGAAAGTAAATCGCGTATTTTCATAATTGAATTATTTCTATACAATAGGTCGTATGCTAAGAACTTTTAAATATTCATAAATTTTATTCCTTTTCTTTCAATTGTTTGAAAAGATTGAACATTCGAAGCCAATTACAAAATTGCATGACGCGTTCGATAATACCAAAGCGAGCAAAACTGGTAAACAAACATGCACTCCAATTTGATCATGCACAAAAACTGCTAAAACAATGAAAAAATAAGACAAAAAATAATCGACAGTATGGAGTAGGTGCGCATTTGTTCGCTCGCGACGAGACGCTTCCTTTGAAAAGAGTCGAGCGGGCCAAAGAGCGAAAGTCACCGAAAATATTGAGTCGCAAAGTGCCGACTTGGCACACAATAGACCAGCAGGTTGCCTTTTGTCGGATCCCCCGTGCCCGACAACCGACACGGCTGGGAGTAATGCACTGCTTTTTATTTTTTTACCATTAAATATCGCGATTGGAGTAAACGTGGACTTGAGAATGGAGACGTGAAAAACATTTTGCGTGTTTTTATTGAATTGTATGGATGTAATTTTAAAGTTAATAAACGATTAGCAATAGTAGGTATATTTAATATATAGCATAGATTGGCTTTGAGACTTCAATTATTGCAAATAAATCAAATCTTCTGCCGAAATGTGATGGTTGATGTGTTAAGATTAAGTTATTTCTATAATAATATATGCGCGACAGTGGTAAATTATAATTCTTTACCCGATGTTAGTTCTTATTCTGTTCCTACTAAAATCTACATTCGTAAACACTTAAAATAGCCATTTTAAATATAGGACACTTTAGAGAGCACCAAGACTTAGCGCTTATATTTGGTGACTAAATTTACGTAAAACACCACAATCGAACACAAAAGTCAACTTTATGGACTTGTCTTTCGTCAAACGAATAAGATCTGTATGTAAGACCACATAATTCCACAATAAACGATTTGAGCGATTGATTGAATTTGCATTTTAATATGAAATAGGCCAGATATAGAATAGGCCAGAATTTCATTCGCAAGCGGTATACAAATTTGGATTTCAGTGATATCAGAATAATTACTTCCATAATTTTGAGAATTTACCAAAGTTTAGGGTCAAAGCCCTAAACTTTGGTAAATTCTCAAAATGTTGCCAGTGAACTCAGAAAAATAATTAGAGAATTGTGATATAACCTGATACTTAGTCCTTATGTTATGGATAAGTACCTAGGAAAAAAGTGTTATCTATCTATCTATCTATCTAGGATACGTTCTATGTCGAAAATAGTTCCCAAGGGAAAATTATAAGTGTTTCCAAGGAGACGGAAGCCAAGGACAAAATCTACCTAGATTTTTATTGCTGACGAGCTAGCCTTTGACCATTAGGTACCACACCTAAAGATAACTGATTATGCAGTTGACAATTCTGTTCAGGATAACTTACGCTCTCATAAAAAGCTACTCGAACACACCGTCAGGTACTTGGTGATAGAATTACTACGTGCTATTCATATAATGACTTGAAATCTTGTAGAGGGTAATCTTTCTACATAGATCATTTTTTAAATGTAATTCATGTTTTATTTTGCATAACCGAGAAATTAAGGTTAATCCACGCGCATTAAAGATAATGAAAAACAATAGAATTTCATTCATAAACAGACCCATATTGTCCTGCTGATGCCAATGGATCAAATATCTATCACCTGCCTCCAACAAGCCTATAGCAAATATACAGCAGCATTATAATAGCATTGCAAAGTTTGACGTCGTGGCATTTCAGTGAACCCTTCTTACTGTAAGTTTTTAGAACTCAATGACTCAGTGAACTCAATTACACAACTACATTTCTTATCACATTATGCATAATATCTACAACAAACAAACTTCATTCAGCAATCAGAGAAATCGCATCGATCAATAAGACCCCTCTATTTGCTATACAGAACCATACTTTACAAGATGGCTCTCGCAAAATAAAAAATAAAAAAACGCTCTCTAAGCTTATTGAAAAGTATTCGCGCCCGGAGTTCACGCCGTCTGCGCAAATATAAGATAATTTTCGCGCTTCGCCTCACTCGGTATTTAGGGGGCACCTTTCATACTTTTACGGAGACCGTTTCATACGAATGGAACGTTTTTACTTTTAATGTAATTTATTTTGTATTCGGAACGCGTTGTTTTAGGCAACGGTCGTGATTTTATAATGACAGAGTTGTAAACGCGTGCTAGACAATTTGAAATCAATTTATTTACAGAACGGATGGAGTCATATTTACCGACTTCAAAAAAAGGAGGATACATAGTAAACCGCGCTTTATGTATTCCAATTCCTGGTCAGAAAGCAGTCAGGTTAGATGACCTTAACCATTTTATTCGGTGACAGATTAAAGGGGACGGTATTCAGTAATACTAGTACTCGATTCGTCTGTATGTTTTTTTATGTTTTGTTACCTCATAAGGCTCTCGTCGGCGTCTTAAGGTATAAATACAAATTTATCAGGTATTAGTAAAAAACCATCCCATGCAATACTAAAATCCTCAGAATAAGCCTTTATCATAAAAAAAACAGTAAAATACTTTTAATCCAATTCTTAGCTACCTGTATTTAAAAATCGAACAACGACAGAATTAATTCACCGTACACGCAGTTTTTCAACAAGCAAAAAAACTGTATTAAAATCAAATCAAGTGAAATGCACCCTTTGTGTCCGAACATTGTCTAAATTCATTCTCTTAGAGAAAATTGGTTTCATATAAACATGTAAATATAATAAAGAGCATTTCTTGTATGTTGTGGACTTTTGAGGGTACAAATAGGTTTTATTATTTCACTGAAGGGTTTTTAACTAATTGGTGTACAATCAGCAAAACAAGTCAATCGGTGTGTGTAATTCCTATTAAAGGACTGTTTACAGGACGGTACTTTAGAGATTTTTTAATACGGTGGGCACAGACGGTTTTCACACATGGCCACACTTTTGCGCGGGTCGGTTGCTTTCCGCACATCCGCATAAACATCGTTGGACTTTTATTCTAATTTTAAATCCATCTGTTTTAGGAATGTATTTATTTACGTATCCTATTACAGGACATATTTAAAATACGTTAAAAATCTTGGACCAGAGATTTAATGGAATAATATTGATAGCGCTTTCCATACAAACGTACTGTATCAGCCGGACCGTAAATTGCTGAACACAGCCTCCCCTATTAAGGGGGTATTTGCCATAATCCCCACGCTTGGCAGGCGGCTTGGGGATCGCAGTGTAAAATGGCAGTTCTTTAGAAGGTGCTGCTGCCCACCTTCCAGTATTTTTCCCTTAGTCGCCTCTTACGACACCCACCGGATGATATGGGGAGGTGCAATTCTAACCCGGCACCCCACGGAGGGCATACAAACGTACTTTGTCATATTTTAAATACTCGGTCAAATTTTGCACGCATGTTTGAACTTAATATCTACGCTTCTGGTTTGCCAGTTCTTCGTTTTATTATTTATTTTATCTCTAAATGGGAAATAATAGTTTCCGCAGCTTCACCTGCACCAAAATTGAATATACCGCGCTATCTTGGGAACTCGGAACAAAAAGATAACACTTTTATATATTTCTTAATTAATTTTCTTAATGTTAAAAACTTATAGATTCGTGCGTGAAATTAATTACTAATCTACAAAGAATCAGCATAATTTTTATGACATTTGTAACTCCGAATGGGTAGTCAATTGTGTCACCATATGGTTTAAGTACCATTTAATAGCGGCGAGCTTATTGCTATCTCTCAAGCACAGTGCCAGTCTCCGGTCTACTCCAGAAAAAAATATTGTAGACGAAACAAAAACGGCTGACCCGGGCTCGATCCCGGGAGCTCGTTTGGACGTGATCGTCACTCATGTTTCTGCGCCACCGAAGCAGTAAATTCATCGAATTGTTTTCTGTAATAGATGACAATTAGAAAGTAAATAATGAAAACATTTAATTGCCTCGAATCATTGACTCTTGAATCGGAGCGTTGAAAAACAGCTTGTTAAAATTTTCCGTTTCATTTGTATGAAAAGTTCAACCCTTTAAAGAAAATATTATTAAAAGTATTTATATTGACTAACTAGCAGGCTTCACGAACTTGAGTTTTACTTTGTCAGTCTTGTTAATTTCTATTGGAAAGTCATTTGGACTATGTAGTAAAGTTAAATTGTCATAACAAGTTTATTTTGTAACTTGTTATCATCTACTTACCTAACGTAATTCAAATATTCCCCAAAAATAAAAAATATAAATTCGGTTGTTGACACTATCGGGTATTTTGCCACAAAAAAGGCACTACTATTTTTTTCTTAAATCATAGACAAAAACGGTTTTAAGCAGAAAAAAGTAACGTTCGTTTTTCGAACGTGCCGCATTTTCTCGGTCCATCGGGCATGCCGTCATCTGCCAGTCAGGCCAGTGCCGGGACCACCGCGCGGCCGCGTATCGCGTTACCATCTATCGTCTTACGGCCTTCCTGTCCTACGTCTAAGTTACGTACCATGTCCGTTTGGCGCGCTGTCACATGACAGTGACAGTTGGTGCGCCAGGTTTTCGGCTTTCCTTGGCCTGGGTGGCCTGTGTCGGGTTCTTGTATTTGGGGGGTCTGTATTGACGAATTTGTCCAATTACGAGGTTATGATTAAGAAAGCACGTCATCATTCTTTATCTTCCCTTATCCCACTTATATGGGGAAGAAACGATGTGTTTTTATATTTCACTCCCTCCCATCGTCCGTGAAGTCCAAATCCATTCCTCGCTTGAGCATATCATGATTATCACAATCCATTAAGACCTTCTTCAATCTCCATCTTTTTATAGCAATACATATAAATTAAAATTATTATGAAAAAAGACAACTTATTGCATCGATTTTTTACCCGGTCTTTTTTTTCAGCTAGGGATGTACTGGTTAAATCAAGATGGAAACTGACTCTCAAAAGCAGCTTCCGAAACACACTGTTAGACGCTTGGTGACTGAATTTCTTCTTTAGGTAGTTTTTAATATTCAAACTTACGATATCCATAGTGCTCAACCAAATATCATAGAAGTATATTATTTTTATCTTTTAAAGACATTGGTCGAGTGCGTATCGGTTTTCGCTCTATTAAGAAATCGGATCGCATCGACTCAATATAATAAAAAAAAAATATTTTGGTCACAACTTAATAGCCTCCCTTTAATTAAGAGATTTCAGTATTTGGAACTTAAAACAGAGTATATGGTACACAATACAATGAATTACCCTCTGCAGCATAGGGCCCCTCTGCCCATGAAAAAGAATTGAATCAAATTTCCAATTCAATACTGGGTTTTGTTTCAAAATATTACAAAAAGTATTACATATTTATATTTACTTTAAAATCATTTGCATGGTATGACTTCCACAAATTATATACTTTTCAGTGTTAGAAGTCACTTCTGTGTTTTTTTTAATATTTTTTTACTCGTATTCGTGATAAAGAACGCTTATAAAATCATTCACTCGCCTAAAATAGTTTTCATCGTGTTCAAAAGCAAATACCATTAAATCATCCATATATACGAATACATTTTTAGTTAATTGATTATAACTTATAAACTTCTCAACCGATTTTGATGAAATTTATAGAGACCACCTCAGACCCTTTCTAATAAAACAAGTATGAGAATCGGCCCACAAATGGGGAGAAATTGGTGAAAATACATAAATACATACAATCGAACATAGAACCTCGTTCTTTTTTGAGAGTCAGTTAAAAATATCTATAACTCAAGTTTGGAACTCATTACGTTTACAAGATAGATACTCATGAAATTAGGACGGACAGACAGATTGATAAACAGACGACAGTGACACTACAGCAGATTGAAATTTCCGATCGGCTCTTCGAGTACGGAACCCTAAAACTAACACGGAATCTTACCGAAGTATACAAGTATACAGGTACTCTGTATCAAGAAAAAGAAAGGGATAATTTTTAATGATCAATTTATTGCACACCCTTCCGATCCGATGTCGTCAAACCCGGGCCGGTGCCCTTTATCATAAACATCGCAGGATCAGATCTCGGAGATATTTGGGTAATATAAGAAAACAAAACTTGATGGCAGTATTCTCAAGACGCGGCCAATACGAAATATTCATAGAGAAACCGCTACTTTGACTTGCCCACATATAGTGCTGTACCTAATTATAATGTATGTCTAGGTACCTATTTACCAATGTCTATACGACATATTCACAGAAAAACCACTACTTGGACTCGCCCCCAGAAAATGCCAAACCTAAATACAATGTATGTCTAGGTACCTATTTAGCAATGTATATACGAGATAATCAAAGAAAATCCCTACTTGGACTCGCCCACGTAAAGTTTTGTACCTAATTACAATGTATGTCTAGGTGCCTTTTTTTTTTTATGGCGGCATGCCTTTATTAAACAAATACTACAAACTATATACAACACTACAGCTACTACAATACTACAGCTACTCAGTTGGTATATATATATATATATATATATATACCTATCTAGGTGCCTATTTACCAATGTATATTCGAGATGTACATAGAAAAACCGCTACTTGGACTCGCCCACATAAAGTTCTGTGCCTAATTACAATGTATTTCTAAGTACCTATTTACCAATGTCTATACGAGATATTCATAGAAAAACTACTACTAAACTACATAGTATATCTAGGTACCTACGTATCAATGTCTTATTTTTCATTCCGGTGAGATCTTTAGCACGAGTTTGTACTCGTATTTAGAAGGTCTTAATTAAAAGTTTATTATTATTACTTAGATGACCCCATATTTTTTACTTTTGTTATTTAATATAAATAGTAATTAGTATTAACTAATGTTAATAAATTATTAGGTTATAAATTAAGGAATAAATTTTGAATGACTAAATAAAAGCGACAATTTGTGAGTTGAACGAGTGAAGTTCGATTGTGTATGTTTATTACTTGGCTGTACCGATTTGGTTGAATGATAAGATTTTTGATCATCATCACTTTTCACCATTGTATACGCGGATGAAACCACGTGCCGTAGTAATACATAATGTGTATCCATTTTAAATGGCCACCTAAGTATCAGATGTGTAATTACGAGTAATAAATATTACACATATAATGCTGTTATTTTTTGTTTTCCAGATTGTTAACAAATATTAAATACAGAATAAAAAAAACAGAAGTAAAAAATTGGTACTAGCCAGCTATACAAACCTTTCCTTATAACAGACGTTAGCAGTGCGTGAAAATAAATGATTCTAGTAACCTTTATAAATGTACTTATCAAGGCCGGTAAATTGAATATTCTTCCCGCATTTTGAGATAAACACGACCTACTGTCAGAGATTTCCAAAAATATTGAATCCACAGGTATCATCAATCAACCGCGTCCTCCGTAACCTGGCCGCTCAAAAGGAGAAGTCTTCAAGCCAGCAACCTTCACCGGACTGTTCGACGCCGGTGTATGAGAGGCTGCGACTCCTGGGCACACCCGGGGCTGCTCCATCCTGGCCCAGGGCTCCTTGGCCTGCGCAGATTGACACCAGGACTCCACCCTACCAGCTACACAGTCTCAGTCCAGGGCCGCAGGCTATTGGCTGCAATGGGGGCGAGATGACCGGGATGAAGAAAGGTTAGTAAAATACAAAATATTTTTTAATGGTGCAGCTATCAGAATTATTCCTGATTCGAGCTTTCGGAAGATCTAGATTTCTAGAGCAGTATGCGTATAGACATTGCGTCTCTCTGTAGCGTTTATAGCTAGAGTGTTCTGAAGAATAACTCAGCCTCGTCTGGATTAGTTTCATCACCGCACTAAGTGCCATCGACAGATTATTCATATTATTTTTCATTACACTTGCACGTAAACAGTATCTAAATATACAGGTTCACTTGGCCGTAATGTCCCATATAAAAAACCCTCCAGCTTTATTTTTGTTATGAAGGTAGGCAATTAATTTCTTTTTAAACATCACACAACTCATGCAAGTTCAAGCAAGGAGTTTACAAGCAATTGTAAAATTGTCTTAAAATGTTATCTTAACAGGAACTTCATTGCAATTTCGCTACATATTACTGAAACGCTCAACTAATATTCTTATTAATCGATTTTAATAGTTTTTGTATCAAAATATTAAAATTATTTTATTAAGTATTTGCCCATAATTTTTCTAAACGAAACATTTGTATAATCTGTGGTGTGCGCAAAAATCCGCCATCCGCTTAAAAAAAGTTCACGTAGGTAATTCGTAATAATATTTGTGCTGACTAGTGTATTAAAGTTATTATTCATATTTATTTACTCGCAAATGTGATGAAAAACATTGTATGTTTCACGGGCGGTACGGGAATAGAAAGCCCTGTCTTTGACTTCGGACTTCTACTATAGCCTCGATCGTAATTCCTTACTCACCGCCTTTAATAGACAATGTACTATTTTATGCCTCTGACTACTATCTCACCTGATGGTAATGATAAAGCGTAACACATGTTGTTCAGGCTAACATAGAATTACTGGCTCTTATATAGGGACAGTTGCCGCTGCGCACCGTTAGGTGCTAGGCAACAGATTTTCTGCTGTCTGGTGGTAGCAGGCCAGGCAGGCATTCGCAAAATGATGGGTGACCACTTATTACTGAGCGTTTCCGTGCTTCGGAGGGCACGTTAAGCCTTAGGTCCCGGTTGTCGTCTTAGGATGGCAGTCGTTATCGCATGGTGGTAGGGCATTTTGCGAATGCCCGCCTGGCTAGCTACCACCCTCAAGTAGAAAATCTGTCGCCAAGCACCTAACGGTGTGTTCCGGCAGCTGTCCTTGAGACCCAGTACTTCTAGGTTAGCCTGAACAACATCTTCGAACACATCATCACTTACCATCAGGTGAGATAGTGGTCAAAGGCTAACCTATCAGGCATAAAAAAAGTCAAACTATAAAAAAAAACATAACCTTTCATGTGAGTGTTTGTGTTACTATTTTTGAACCGGTTAACGCTAAATAGTCCTTTCCTGCGCTTTGCTATACTACAACACTCTATTTTAATCGGCGACATACTGCGCGTATTCCGTGCAGGCATCGCCTTTTACGACGTCCAGCAGAAAGGTGGAAAAAATCTAGCATTCTTAAAGAAAACGCTGACTCCTTATGGTGGGAAATTCTAAATTTAAACAATCATTTTATTTTGTTGCTAGGTTCTCTAACTTTTGTACCATATAACGGTATACGAGACATTTGGACAATATTTTTTAAGATATCTAATGTACTTAATTTTTTGACTTATTGAATTGATTGCAGTATTCTCAATTATTTATCACACGATTACGTATTTTTGAATACTTTTGATGGTGTCAGGAGTAATTTGTAGAATCATGTGTTCAATTACATGCATTGCAAGATAATACAAGCAATATTATTTTGACCTCACAAGCTCGGAAAGTTGTTGTTTATCATTCAAAATCTGCTTGGAAAATCATTTTATCCGTTAGTGTGGAAAATAATATTGAAATTCGACCATAATATAAGAAAGAAATAAATTTGCCCTAAATAGTATCAATTGTGATTATTTTACTTGTAACATAAATTACTTCAGCTGTTTTTATTGCACCTAGCATTTTCCTCACTGGAGTGAGGTGAAAAATTGTGTTTGAAAAAGTTATTTTGCGACACTTACCTTGAACCTCTCGCTTTGTGCATTGTCTAGAGTCCTTCGTTTCCTCAGTTTTCAATAAAAGTACTCGCGCCAATTATTAACTTTGCAGCCTTACATAACACATAACTATTTTTACTCGCGAATAACATAATCATTTGGAATGGTTACCAACCCTAGATACAAACGCGATAAACATACATACATAAAATCACGTTTATTTCCCGTACCGGTAGGCAGACCACAGAATTTCACTTGCTACGACCCTTACACATCTCTTTCGCTTCATCTACACCCATCAATCCTTTCATACATAAGCGTCAGTTTAAGGTACTCCTGACCTGGCCTTTTTTCAGAACGTCTTTAATCTGATTTTGGAACGTTCGCCTAGACCTTCCCCTTTCAACATTTCTGTTCACTTGTCCCACGTATGCTTGTTTATGCGATAAAACTGTAATAAATTTAGTATTTCCCGCCACAAACTTATCATTCTGTCTAAGCCGGGAACTATAAGGAAAGGAAATTAAATCTAGCTTGTATAACGAGTGCTAGTTCCTGTTTCACAGTGGGAATAAGTAACTAGACGATATATCTAGAGGTTGTTCATGAGTTTCCCAATAAATCATATTTTCTCGTTAAATCAAAATAAACCTTAATGAAATTCAAGTATAAATACATATTTATACCGTCACCAATACAAGGTATGACGTACGTGACAGCTGTCAAGTCGGATTCCCGCGCAAAATGTCGTGCGTCGATCAGAGCCGCGTATCGGCTTACAGATTTGCCGCACTTTCACGCTCTGCCCGGCCCTGTGTGGTAATCGTGTGATGATATGGTTAACTTTACGATCAAACAAGGAAGCATTTTTATTTTAAATTAATTTAATACGGCAATTTTGCCTGAGAAGAGTATTTTTTGCCACTTAAGATGTTTTTTATTTTTATTTTATTGTATAAATCTACACTCCACAGACTCCAAGGTCCGTGACTTTTTTTAATTATGACCATATTTTATTTACAAACTACATACTTACAATAAATAAGAAATGCAACATTCTAAAAGAGAACAGTGTTAAAAGAAAAGTTTTCCAATTAAGATGTTGACTTCGTGACTCTGCCTTCTAGGTCCTTCTAGGTCTAAACCTAGGTCGTAAACGTTTAGAAGCGCGCGGAACTTGCCTATTTCGTTTTCAATCGATCTAGTTTAAAGTGAAGTGAGTCGTAAAAGGAAAATGTTTTTAGAAAAAGTGTAGGTAGGTACGTCTTACAGATATAAATAAAATATGTATTCTAAGGGATATGATAAATACTATGCTCTGAAAATTACATTCTATGTATTTATCCCCATAATAAAAAATATTTGATACAGCTCTGAAATGTTTCTTAGTCAAGTTTTGTGTCTAAATCGTAGTTATACAAATTTTATCTCTAATGTGTATCTATCGTGAAAACACTATCATGTATCCACTTACTCGAAATTTTTATACATATAATAAAACAACCCAAAACAAATTTCCACCTTATCCATTTTTTTATAACAGTAAATAAAAGTTGGTAATTTTACCTACTGTTTATCTTTGCTGTTATAGGCAGAGGTTACCGCAGCAGGTGAGATTAGTGCAAAACCCTACTCTATTATGGTAACTATATATGGTTACCAGAAAAACAAATATGAAGCAATGATACCCGAGCGGTAAGCTGTGGACCGCCGGCTTGCTAGCTACCACCCTCAAGTAGAAAATCTATCGCCAAGCACCTAACAGTATGTTCCGGCAGCAGTCCTTGAGATCCAGTAAAATTACAGGCACATGACACTAAACAACTGTAACTCTCAAGGTAACGGGCGCAGTGCAATTCGTCACTTGTTATGAAATGCATCTGTTATAGGCAATGTTTACCGCTTAACATCAGGTGGGACTCGTGCTTGTTCCGACACAATAACATAAAAAATAGGCTACATTTTTTTCGTTTCGAAATTGTATATCAAGCACTCAACCGTAACAATCTTTATATTGTTTAGAAAATTACAATACAAAGCCTTTTCTATGATCAAAATTAAAAATTCCATATCTCCAAACGCGACTGCAACTATGTGAGAGTACCAGAAAAATCCTCAAAGCGACCTAATTGGATACAGAATCACCACTACAAAGGGGATGTTTCAGATAAAAATGAAAATTAAATCTTCCACGCGGATGGGCAGAGTAATGTTTTTGACGGAGGCCTCCCTACCGGCGGGGGGTGAAGGAGGGTGGCAGCCGCAAATCGACTATCAAAACGCTGAAAAAAAGTTCGAAGCGATGCCTGTGACCGGCTGTTTCGGATTTCTGCCCATTTCGCCGCTTTTTGTTTTTATTAATTCGTGGTTTTTAGACCGGTTATCCAGACGTCCTGTATATACCTACATAGTCATATACTTTGTAAATTTACGTGTACGTACACAATTCTGTCTGGTGATTCTAATGGTGTCTTGTTTCACATAGAAACTATTAGGTAAAAACGTCTACTTTATAGCGTATAAAGTGACTTAACAAAGGGCGAAGCAATAGCAAAGTTCTTGCTTAAAAAGCTTCTAGACGGTAAGCGTGAAAATCTAAGAAACTACTTTTGAAATAAGGTTTCTATAAGGTAAAAACGTCTTCGTTATAGCGTATACAGTGACTTAACAAAGGGCGAACCAATAGCAAAGTAGGTACTTGCTACTACTAATAACCTAAGAAATTTTCTTTGAGTGATAGGTAGGTACCTATATGTTAAATTGTAATTTTATAGCAATTTGAAATGTACTTATATACGGTAATTTAAATATTATTCATTACTTTTCTAATAGATCCAATAAAATATTAATATGTTTATGCACCCATAAATATCCAGATGTCTTAATTGCCACCACGACCTTTGCTTCGCTAGGGTAAAATAAGAATGCAATTCATTTAATCTATTAACTGCTAAATCTAAGCAGTACCTGAAATAGTGGGGTAAAATCAACGGTTATCGACTACCCAATGCAATTGTTTGTAGATGTCAGACACTGTGTGCCCTCGGGGCGCACTTTGCAACGTTCAATTACTGGTGTTGCTACCTTTGTGTACCTAATAATTAAACTGTGGGAGCGGTTTAGGGTTGATTTTCAAACCGAACGAAGAATAAAGTTCTTTATTAACTAGTCTTTTAAATGATTGTAGTCGATTTAAACCGTTTAAAGTTTAATTACTATGTGTAATGAAATAATCTCGAATACCTAAGACAACGTAACGTGTTATTTTTTAACGTTATTTTGCTCTATCGTAAAAACGGTAAACACATATTACCGTTATAGAGCAAAATTCTGGGCACATGAGACTTAACAACTGTATGTCTCAGTGTGACGGGCGCATGGAAATGCATCTGTTAAAGACAGATGTTAGTCTACTTAACATCAGGTGGGCCTCATGCTTGTTCCGACAATGTAAATCGTCGTATCCGTACTACTTGTAGCTTTGTACCTCAAGTGCGGTTAAAATCATTTGTTCAATTAAGGCGTCAACGACGCTCTCATGAAGGTCAATTACAAGTTGTTGGGTCCGTGGGGACCGGGAGCTCATCGTATTTTCCAAAATTTATCAGAGCGCTTGGTCGATGCGACGCGTGATCAAAATGCTGGCACCTATTTGGCTCAAAGAATAAGCATTGCAATTCAACGGGGCAATGCTGCCAGCATGCTGGGCACGCTGCCAACTGATAGTGGGCTAGAGCATTTGGACTCCCTATGAGTCCAAATGCTTTTACTGTAGTAGCTGTAGTATTGTAGTAGCTGTAGTGTTGTATATAGTTTGTAGTATTTGTTTAATAAAGGCAGACCGCCACTAAAAAAAATTTACAAATTTTAATATTGAAATATTCTACATTGTACTGTCATAAGCCAGGCCTGCCCCAGCGCGGGAGTACAACTCTTGTACAGTTTTTGTAACACACTGGACGTATTCACATGTCTCATAATAATGCACAAGATTTGTACTCCCGCACTGGGGCAGGCCTGGCCCTATCATTTTATTTTCAATCCAACCTACCATATTATTTTAATATCAAATAAAAACAAGTTGTTCCTACTCAAGGGTCATATTAACTAACAGTTTAAGTACCCTACACTACACCCTGCATGATGAAGCAGTGTAACTAATTTTATTTTCACTTCCCCCAGCTAAGGGTGGGTTTATTTATGACGTATCGACGTGTCATAATGACCTCGGGTGCGTAAAGAGGTCTATTTGTGGACCTTAACTATGATATATTACTTGTTAATGTTTTAAACAGATGTACCTATATTTTGAAGACCGTAGACTGCAATTAAAAACAAAATAAAATCATAGTGAATTTGCAAGAGGTCACGCAATGCAAACACATACCTGGTGTATAATGATCGATGTGGAATATGTGATAATATGGAATCCTCAGAAAACAATTTCGGTAAAAATATCTGTTTACCTTTATTTTAGGTTATAATGAGTTCTATGAGTTTAAATCGCTTTTAACCGACTTCCAAAAAAGGAGGATGGTCTCAATTCAATGAGTTTGTAATGCATTTACTTTTTACTTTGCACGGTGGTAGGGCATTTTACGAATGCCCGCCTGGCTAGCTACCACCCTCAAGTAGAAAATCTGTCGCTAAGCACCTAACGGTGTGTTCCGGCAGCTGTTCTTGAGAGCCAGTACTTCTAGGTTAGCCTGAACAACATCTTCGACCACATCATCACTTACCATCAGGTGAGATAGTGGTCAAAGGCTAACCTACCAGGAATAGGAAAAAAAAAAAAAAACCGTCAATTATGAACGAATTAAAAAAAACGAGCAGTATCTAAATCAATTTAAATAACACGGAACCGACTTTTAACACTAAAATGTATGGAATAACTTGTGCACGTCAGACCATGATAAGGTCAGTTTTTTTTTTATATTGTTATGATTGCAATAACGCCTGCTAAGCGAATTACATAACAAAATTACAAATATACGATAGGAAAAATTTAAGTCATGTGCGGGATTCGAACCCGCGTCCATCCGCCCCTCTAGCCGGGGCATGCTCTAACCAATTGAGCTAACATGACATGACGTCATAACTCGAATTTTTCCTATAGTTCATTAACCATCGTATTGGGATGGAGCGACATCTATAGTACCACTTACGTTGTACTACAAACAAGACCAATTTTGCAATTGGTTTTATACTTGTAAATGATGACGCAACCTTATAATTTTTATATTGTTATGATTGCAATAACGCCTGCTAAGCGAATTACATAACAAAATTACAAAATATATACGATAGGAAAATTTTTTTTTGTTTTTTTTTTTTTTTTTTTTTCAGTATGATATCGATATCAACAAGTTATTTCATGCTTGCGTTGCGTTGAAAGTTGGATCCTTTTTTAATTTTCAAAGAGTTGCTGGGTTCTTCGTAAACAGGGACTAAAGTACCTGTTTAAGGGCTAAAAGTGATTTCTATTTGTAATTTGGATATTAATACTGCATGTTCCTATCACCAAAGAAATCGATCACGAATATTGTATGAACAAGTCTAAGCAACTACTAAGTCTAAGTCTAAACAACGAAAACACAGCCCAACAAAAAAAACAAGTTTAATCGCTCGAAATGCATTCCATCGTAGATTCCGTCATATTTGTTTAGTCAAGGTTAGGTTTATTTACTTACTGTTTATTAAACAAATTATTGCGTCTTACTCAAGAACTGAATAAGAGTATTAATTGACTCCAGATACCCCGTGGGGTGCCGGGTTAGTATTGCACCTCCCCATATCCCGTGGGTGTCGTAAGAGGCGACTAAGGGAAAAATACTGGAAGGTGGGCAGCAGCGCCTTCTAAAGAACTTTAATTTTTTTGAAAATCTGTGAAAGGGGATCAAAATTCCATGAAAAAATATGTTTAGTCTCTTAAGACCATTTCCGAGTAGCTGCAACGGATAACTTCCCCTTACTGCCCCGCTGAAAGTTTCCACTCTGCACATGGTCAAAGGGTAGCCAATCTGCACTAGAAAAGTAATCTGTTTTTTTAGTAAATTAGAAAAAAAATTCAAAATAGCTATTACTTAAACTATTTTACCATTTATAATACCATTATTTATTATATCATTAACGACTCAGAGAACTTAAAAGTACATGCAGCTCTTTGGCCCCAACATTTCTGAAATCTTTCTCGGCAAACCTTGACGAAAGAAAAACGTCTCCATATTTACATCCTAACTTCTAACCGACTTAACTCATCTCTACGACTGACCCACAACTCAATACAGACAGATTTTAGGTCAAGCCCATACATTACACTTAAGGAACTCCACCACTAGACAAGGTCAAAGAACCACAACGCGGAATAAATCCATTAAGGGGGTGAAAACTAAATAAAACTCACTGAATAACGGAGAGGGGGAAGCCTGAGATAAACCACCGTGCGAACGAGACAACTATAAACATTTAGTTGGAAACAGACAGGGACAAAAATCTCGTCTGGACACAGAGATAAGGCGAAGAAAAATGTCCTTGGATATTTTATTCTTAGGGTCCGACGATAAATGGTTATTATGGGGTTCGCGAGTAGTAAATTAGTGAGATGTATGGCGTCACTGTTGAATATTTATTTATTGGACACGTGAGTTATGTCAGTGACGTTTGTCGGCTCTTGTTTTGGGGGAAATGATGTCACATTGAGCCTGGATGTCTATTTGTCTTCAAAGTTAAGGAGAATTACTTCTGGAGACGATGAAGGAGATTTTCTTATTGTAGATATGTACCTAGATACCATATGTATATTATGTCTTAATACTTTGCCATTGTCTTTGTAAAATATTTTCATATGGCACAAGATTTTTACTGCTTGAATTGAATTGAATTGAAGCCTTGATGTGATTATATTTATATACGAAAGATATTCACATTGAAGTTTCGGCATTACGAGTATGATCATTCCTGAATGCATCTTGGAAATCCATTAATTACTTACAGAAATTGGTTGGGCAATTTTACTTCACGAACATTTTTACCACGCGTATCTGAAGCAGCACACTACACATACACCAATGATGCGAGGCTGTCATCGGACATAACATACTTACTACAAAATCCTAATATATAGGCACTTAGCTCAAAATTTCTGTTATCATACTTAAACCATATCTGTTTCCAAGCCGTTAAATCGCAAATACCTAAACATCCCCTCGACAGCCACCCCTTCAACAGTTACACCACAGTTTAAAACATATTTAACCCTAAGATGGGCCGAAATAGAAGGGCTTAGGCACAGACTATATCTAACCGTACGGCAGATCAAAGGGTTGCTGCCGCGCCCGACGCGCTTTGAACATGCCGACATTGCCGACATGCCATGGGATGTGTATAGGAATTTGTGTTATGTATTTGTGTATCTATGTGGGCGGATGGAAGACTGTTTTGATAGGTAACTTTGTAGATGTGTAAGCGTCATTAGCTGTTTTGTTTAGATTATATCAACTAAACCAATTAACCGGTGAAGAGGTTTATTTATATGGTTAATTTGCTTACTTTTTGACTGACTTCTAAAAGAGGAGGCGGTTTTCTATTTAATGAAATTTTAATTTTGTATGTTGTTTGCGCTATAACTCCGCCAATAAAATTGGGAATCTCATTTATTTTTTGATGTTATAGTGACGGAACAAGCTCGAGGCCCACCTAATATTAAACGGACTAACCTCTGCCTATAACAGACGCATTTCATCACATGTCACGATTTGTACTGCGCCCGTCACTTTGAGACATAGTTGTTAAGTCTCATGTGCCTGTAATCTCACTGGCTCACAAGCACACCGTTAGGTGCTTGGCGGCAGATTTTCTACTTGAGTGTGGTAGCTAGCCAGGCGTATAATGAGAATCGCATAATGCCCTTCCACCATGTGGTGAAGCTCAAGCCGGCGGTGGGGATCGAACCAGGGACCTACGGCACGGCAGTCCATAGCTATTACCGCTCGGCCATCATTACTACCATTTTAAAATATCATCAACAAGAGGAAACTTAAAAATATATTTGTTTACTGGATGATGATGGTAATTGCAAGTCTGGTCGATGGTGAACAGGATGTTAAGCGAAAGAAAATGACCTTGTAAGCAGTATTCATCACTAAAAAGAGGGAAATGTGATGAAATGATGCTTTAGATTTGCAATGAACATTAAATCATCCAGGTATATAAATATTTTTTTCGGTTAATTGAATATAACTTAAAAAGTACACAACCGATTTTGATGAAATTTTAATGGTACCTACCAACTTATATTCAACCCAAATAAAAAAGGATAATTAAAATCGATTCATTATTTGCGGAGTAATCGGGTAATAAACATCCAAAAAAAACATATGGTTGAATTGAAATCCTCCTCCTATTTGGAAGCCGTAAAGACGTATGAAATAACTTATGGAAGTCGGAACATGATAATATGAGTAGTATATTGATACTGCTCACGACTTTCATAATTTATATCATAACTAATTCAATAATCAGATTGGTGCCTACCAGTTCCAGTTTTTTTTTTAAATATTTTATATTGAAGTGATGATGTGGTCGAAAGTGATGATAGGTCTTACCAAGATTGAGAATTGAATCTTTACATACGAGTAGTTGCCGGAAATTACAGTTATGTGCTTCATGACTAGTTCTCTACTCAAGGGCAGCAGATGGCCAGGTTGTTCTTCATAATAGACTAAAATCACGCTGCTCAGTCCAGCAGTAGGATTGAAACTAACGACTTCCTGATCTGCAGCTCTTACAAAGAGCTATCTTTTTTCTAGCTATGAATATTATTGAAAAATTATTTGTCAGCATCGTCCTTCCCGTACCGATCGCACCTCGGTGGTAGGGTCTGTTCATCTTCGCTAGCAAGACATGCATTTTTATATATTTTGCCTGTGGTCTCATACAAGCCGCCTATCCGGACGCCAATCCACATTCAGATTATCTCTCTATCAGTTATATTTTTCATAGTTGATTGGCAAGCCCTTCACGGCTACCTCACTTGATGGTAAGTGATCAGCCTAATGTAATGAATTACTGGTTCTCAAGGGCGGTTTCTGATACTCACAGTTATGTGCTTGACGACAGATTATGTACTTGAGGGTGGTAGCTATAGTCGTGGTAGCAATGAATGCTACAATGTATTATTATTATCACTCAAGAAAATCCGTCGCTTTGAGTAACTTGTTCTATGTTTTCATTCTTACCAACCCATAAGGTCAAGCGAAAAAATGGAGTTGATCATATCAGTCAGTCTAGACACAACGACCGCGTTGAGATGAGAAATAAAAATGGAATGGATACTACGCATCTTTTGCAAATTAGCGAGTGCCTGTATCATTTTTTGTCTCCCACGCAGTGCCTAAAACTCTGGTCCGAATTGATATATTAGCATATATGAATATTATGTAATACAACGAATAACGATTCTTCCTAAGTGACTCATAAAGATATTTCTACCCGATTCTGTGCCAAGCCTCTTTTGTCACTTGAACTAAGGAGGTATGTGTGTATGGGTCAGGGTATTTTGATCTCAGATTACCAAATCCTTTATTTGTTAAATATAATTAAAGGCTAAATTTATTCGAATGAAATATTAGATACTTGTTTGTGCAATTGGTCACAACTAATATAAAAATAAATCAAATCTCTGTGCAAATTTTATATCGTTTAAAAAGAAAATTGGTATTATTTTAGAATACAATTTAAACTTAGTTTATAATAATCACGAATGATCATGGTTTGGGTAGTTTACATTAAAATGTAAAAAAAAAACAATGCTTACAAAATCACACCTTAAACTTGTTAAAGAAGGCAGGATAGTATTTTTTTGTATAGAACAGTATACGTAATATTTTAATAGTTTCAAATTTCATAATAGATTAAAATGGTAGCTGATTTATGCCAGTGGATATTATAAAATATGTTGGTATACATGGCTAATGTCCTTAACGCCTTCTTACTCGCTAAGAAACTAAATTCCATGAAGTTTAGTTGAGTGCACCATCCTTCCTGATTCAGTCGCCCTTACATCATGGTGGAATTTGAAGATGGAAAGACCTTGCGATTTCTTACCTATCACAAACAATGTCCAGCTTTTCAAGACTGTCGTCGTCGTCTCCTCTCCGCATCCTGGTCACAACCAGTTGAGCCTCACCCATCAAAAGGGCCTTTACCATAATCCCCACGATTGGCAGGCGTCTTGGGGATCGGGGTGCTGCTCTTCTTCTGGTATGCCTATTACGACTCCAATAGACGATATTGGGGGCGCAATTCTACCCTGGTACCCCACGGAGATACTCTATCATATAGCCGAAATACGAAAGAACATAGTTTTCATGTTAGGGTATTTTACGATTGATCCTCTAGCTGGCTTTAGTAGAAAATCTGTCGCTAAGTGCCAAACGGTGGGTGGCGGCAGCTTGACTTGAGAGCTTTTTTCCCTATTATAGTTAATCCTACTTATCATCGATCGTATCATCTCTTACTATCAGTTGAGATTGTGGTTAAATGCCAACAAACGATTGACAATAAAAAATACTCACTTATAATGTTGTCTTAGGTTTTCGCGATTATTACACATAGTAATTAAACAACTTTAAACGGTTTAAATCGCATATATTTATCATTATTTATGTCCCGACGTTTCAAACACTTTGCAGTGATCGTGGTCAGTACCCCGTGACCACGATCACTGCAAAGTGTTTGAAACGTCGGGACAAAAATGATGATAAATATATGCTATTTAAACCGTTTAAAGTTGTTTAATTACTATACTCATAATTTACAAGTTGCATGCAACAAGAAAGAAGCATAAAGTAGCACATTAACAAATAGATACGTAATGCGACAGTGTATATAGCATACATTAGCAGATAGCTATGTAAGTCCAGATTTCCCTGCTGAAATATGTATACCATGCATGGTCCCGTCCCGGAAGGATGAAAGGACCCTGGGAATAGACACACCCCGCCAAAATAGCAATTAAATCTGCGTTCATTACTGAACAACCCTTTGTGCTGTGTGCGCGACCGGAGAGGGTGCGACCAACCTTTGTAGGGAATTATTGCGGATTAGTTCAGCGCTTACGGTTGAATTGTATTACTTGACACTGTTTCAGGATGATAATTTATATGTAATGATAACTGATATATACCTACACAATATATTTATAGTACATACGAGAGCGGAAAGTCAGTTATTTCAATGGTATCTATGACATTATAACCCAGAGCCATAGGTGAGGGATTGCAAGACTTTAAGATAAACTATGATATAACAAATGCTAAAATTTCGGAGAAAAAATACTCACTCAGTATATATGTTTGTAAGTCCTTCACGGTTTATCAGCTGATTTGTATGAAACATGAAATATCTATAGTTTAGGTTCTAGATTAACACACTTTTCAAGATTATTTTTCATCATTGTCTTCGCGAGTGAAACCGTGTATTGTAGCTTGTAATAAATAATGCGTGTTATAGTATAATGACGTAGCAACATTTTCATTTCATTTGAATAACGTTTTGTTTTTGGTTTAAGACCGGCCATTGTTCCCTGTAATATAGTACTATGATCTCTTACGGTAGTATATCCGCTAACTTTCGGGTAATAAACGTGTTACAATGGCAAAGGCATCGTTGTACGCCTAATGCTCAGCCAAAACCATACAAATATCGAAATAAGTTAATATTTTTTCGTTTAGCCATGTGTTGAGGTAATCCAGTTGATAAATCTAGAATATTTCTGATTTCCTGAAAAAAAAACAAATGTTCGATCATCAAGTGAAAAGTACTTACAAAGTATAAAAAAATCTTATGCTTACTGAACCTAATAAACTAATTTCGTTGTTGATTCGAACCTAATATTACTTACTATACTACTAATATAACATCAATCCACCGTTGAAGAAAGGACTCAACTATTAAGGGGGGGTTTGCCACAATACTCACGCTTGGCAGGTGGCTTGGGGATCGCAGTGTAAGATTCCAGATGGCAGTTCTTCAGAAGGTGCTGCTGCCCAGAATTACAGCAATTACGAGTTGTGAGACCTGCAGACAGCGATGAAGGAAAAAATGCCAGAAAATGTTCTGGCATTTTTTCCTTCATCGCTTTCTACAGGTCTCACAACTCGTAATTGCATCCCCCTATATAAATTGACAGTACCCACTGTACCAGCTATAGTAATAATATATAGTAACTAATGCTAAATAGAATGATAAAATGAACGCGTTGATGTCTTTTCTATGCATTTAAATAATTATTAATTTAGGAACTATGTAAAAACTGTTGTTAACAATAATATTTGAATATTGTTCTCATTTTGAAATAAAATGTCTTCTCTAATAGATATAAAATAAATTCATGTTAAAGCCTCTAAATAGACTATTATCTACTCACTCACTCTACTCACTATACACCAAAGCAAATCAAATTGTTTTTGAACGTAAAAGGTAAACTATTATTTATACTAAATAAATAATAGTTCCACCATATTTCAGGCCATATACACCGTGTCCCAAAATTCAACGATAAGCCGGCATCGGTGCATGGACCTACTCATGACTCCTCGGAAAAAAAAAAAAAAATTATAACTGTTTTTTTTATTAATTACAGAGACTTTTATAAATTTCGTCGATATTCGATACCCATTATGCTATTTTCAACTACCATGACCACAATTTTTGACATATTTTTGATATTTTTTGTGCATTAGCAACCTAAGAAGGACGGCTATCTACCACAATCCTTTAAAATTACAGAAAGTCTGTAGTTATTTTACAAAAATCAGTAAAAAAAAATTTTTTCTTATAATTTTCATAGATTTTAACATTCTATGCACTTTCTATAGTCTGGGTTAAAAAAAAAAGTATGGACACTACCATGGCAAGTTTTATTAAAAGTTGGCGCAACTTTATAAAAGTCTCTGTAATTAAAAAAAAAAGAGTTATAATTTTTTTTTTTTTTCCCGAGTAGTCATGAGTAGGTCCATGCACCGATGCCGGCTTATCGTTGAATTTTGGGACACGGTGTAGATGCAAAAATGTATTTTCTTAAAATGATACAGTAGCTACTTATTAAAATATACCTAGTTATCCTATAAAAGTAAAAAGCCTTTTTTTATTTTACCGGAAGAGACATTTCATTTATATCTACTTCCGGGGAAATATTAAAAAAAAACGTCGTTGTTACTCGGGCATATAGAAGAGTAATTTTGCACGGTAGCTACAACTCTTGTACTTATAGAAAATCTGTCACCAAGCACCCAATAGAGTAATCCAGCAGCGATCCATAAAAACCAGTAAAACTAGGTTAAGCCTGTTTTCAGCCTCGACAACTGCACTTAACATTAAAATTTTGTACAAAGGCTAACCAATCAGAAAAAAGTGTAAAATTTCAGTCATCGCACCGTGTTCAAGCGAGCGCACTGTACAAAGGGTTGGTGGCCAATAACGCATGAAACAGGATTATAAAACATGAAAATGTTCGCTAAAGGGCGGTTTCAACCCTCCAGTGTTTATGTGTAATTATAGCTGTTAATTCGCATGTGGCTGTCTAGAGGTTTTGTACCTACCTACGTGGATAGGTTTGTTTGTCTGATTAGGAGGGTTTGGTTCAAACCAGGGGATTTATTGTCTAACTAGGCTCCTGATAGGTTTGAGTTTAAATTTGAAATTAGAACTAAAAAGTGTTTAATCACAAACGAAGAAAAGGAAACAACGAGCCACACGTCTGAACCTGTGATGGCCGGGCGGTCATAGCTATGGACTGCCGTGCCGCAGGTCCTTGGTTCGATCTCCACCGCCGGCTTGAGCTTCACCGCATGGTGGAACGGCTTTTTGGGATTGCCCGCCTGGCTAGCTACCACCCTCAAGTAGAAAACCTGTCACCAAGCACCTGACGGTGTGTTCCGGCAGCAGTCCTTGAGAGCCAGTGAAATTACAGGCATATGAGACTTAGGTAACAACTATGTCTCAAGGTGACGGGCGCAATGCAATTCGTCACTTGTGATGAAATGCATCTGTTCTAGGCAGAGGTCCGCTTAACATCATGTGGGCCTTGAGCTTGTTCCGTCACAATAATAAAAAATAAAGTTACAAAATTGAAGCACAAGTACAACAAGACAAGTACGCCAAACCGTTTGCACTAAATGCTGTTTTTTTGTATTATGAAGTGATGATATATACAAGTCGTCTGCCTCATGGTAAGCCTATAAATTATAGTGGCAGTGCTGCTATTTTGTCTGCTTATCAAGCACGATGCCTGCCTTGCTCTCGCTCGCTCTTACCCGAAGAGGGTTCATAAAATCTTATAAAATGCAAGGCTGTATAACTTTTATAGAGTATTTTGTTGTATCACGTCTTATAATTATTATTTGATAATTTTTAAGTATTGCTAAATAACAATGAATTCGTTGCAATTGTTGTTCATTATAATAAAAAAATCTGACATCTCCTAGCGGTGAGTTCATAAAAAATTATGTACATTCCAGATTGTTTGGTTTCCATTTTCTAGAGTATCATGTAATCTTTATACCCATGAAATCAAACATTAATACTTACGTTTTCATTTTATGAGAACAGTTCCCGATACGGTAGTTGTCTTTCGTTCATAGTTTACGTTGTAAACGCCTCAACTAACCAAATATTTTGAATTTTGGAATTGCTCGAAGCCATCTTCCTATCTTAATTTTGAGTAATATGTCATTATTTTGAGTCATCTTGGTATCTTCATTTATTTTTTTGAGTCAATAGACTACGGGCATTTCGACTTACTACCTCATTGCTATATACACGACAAAAGCATATGACACACATAACTTGAATGCAGTAGAGTCGTCTTAGATGCATCGTAGACGTTTAATTTCATAAATTATGTTGACTTTGACTTTAGATCTTGCTGAAACATCCAGTCACATTATTTTTGATAGAACTCATTATTTCCTTCCGAGGACCTACTTAGTCTTACCTGCAAAATTTGAGCTGGTTTAAGAACCTTATTCAAATTGATAGGTATAGGTAAAATGTTTACCAGAGTATATGTTCAGGGAGAGAATAGACTTGGGATGTCTAATAATAATTGTAATAAACCAAACTATAGTCAATTTCTCATTACCGTTGTCATGTATTAATATATAATTTATGTAAATAAATATATATATATCTTAAGCAAATCTTGATATTATTTATCATTATCAAAGAAGCACAGCCCCAAAGCCAAATCCCAAGTGACTATTATAGACCAATCCCAATCCTTTTTGAAAAGACTCGAAATCAAAATTAAAATAAAATTATAAAAATAAAAACAAATTAGTTAATAGAAATTAAGTGCATAAAATAATAAACATATGATGAGCAGCCGTAACCATTATAAAAGGATATCTTCCAGAGAACCTTTGAATGCATAGTGTAGTAAAATGAAGGAGTTAGGTCGGCGGCGGCCGCGTAAATCTAAAAAAGAACAATAATTTAAAATAATAATAACTATAATAATCACAATTAAGTATTACAATTTATATAATGTATATGTATAACAGGTAAAATACAACATAAAGGCAATAGACACCTTATTTTTTAAACTAATTAGTCTGTTTCTTTTTAAAAATACAAACTTTGTTTTGAGAAATATCTCTGCCAAAAACTCATAAACGTAGATACTTCTAAAATAGAAAGGAAGACCGCTCCGAAATTCAAAAAGACAAATTCCCCGTCTATATTCAAAAAAGGAAAAGAAAAACAAAATTGTCGATGGTTGGCGGGGGCGGGCTCCGCGCGCGCGTTAGTGCCGGCCCACTGCCCCTCCCATCGGCGCATAAACACAACATATAATTATTGGAATATGTTATGTTATGCGCGCATTGCGCATATACTGGAACAAAGAAGGATGTAATCGACTATTGTATCTCATTTACGTTGATATGTTATACATTATTGTTACCGTAAACAATATGAATTGTGAACTACGAGTACACTGACACGCTTGAGCGTATTGCAGAATTTTTTCCCATCTAATATATTTTGTACTTTTTTACATTACTAATAATGTGGTATTACGAGTATTTATAGCCAAATTTTCAATATGTACACAAACTAACTCAAAATGCGTATTTTGTGCAAGAAATGTTTGAAGCAATGCATGATGATTGCCAGTCGTCAAATAATGTCACACAAGTTAAATTTGTATACAAGTAGCGCAGTCAAATCAAAGTCCTGTAGAAGTCGTTTCTTTAAAACCAAGTGACGTCTTAGTTTAGTTGTTCATGCTCGCCTAGTTTTTTTTTTTTTTTTTTTTTTTTTTTACATTAGATGGGTTTGCGTTTGACTCCATCTCACCTGATGGTAAGCGACGATGAAGTCGAAGATGAATCACGCTTGCCCAGAAGAAACCTATTTACTCTTTTTTTGAAAACACCAGGATTATACGCACCTGGAAAGACTGACGATGGGAGAGAGTTCCACTGCTTCGCTGTTCGCATGATAAAAGAGTATAGTATATAGTTTATTTCGCGTACTTCCACAGTATTTATGTCGTATGGTGTATTGCTGTGGGGAACTGCTGCTGAGATAGAGACAATCTTTATCATACAAAAGCGTGCAATTCGAGCCTAATATAAAATGGGTCCTAGGGAATCTCTGAGGGATCTTTTTAAAGAAATTGATATTTTAACTTTACCAAGTGTGTATATATTTGAAACTATTATGTATATTCGTAAAAATTTGAGTAGATTTACCTAAATTAAACAGTGACAATCACGATTACAATACTAGGAATAAAGATAAAATAGCGGTGCCAGGTTTTAGATTAGCAAAGACAAATAAAAGGTCCTTCTTAGGTAATTGTGTACGGTTTTATGATAAAGTTCCCAAACATATTACAACGCTCACAGAAGGGAAATTCAAGTTGCATGTGAAAAACATATTAATAAAAAAATCCTACTACACAGTTTCTGATTACTTAAACGACAAAAATGCCTGGACAATTCCGCCTCTGCCAAGCTATTGCCTGTCACCTACATAATTTAAACAAATATTGCAACAACTCTATTATATAGTAAGTATGTAACACATTGTTAAAAAATGTTAAATATTTCAATTGTAGAATATTTCAATACTGAAATTTGTAATTGACCTTCATAAGAACGTCGTAGACGCCTAAATTGAATAAACGTTTTTTTTTTTTTTTACTTTTGTTCGATGCCCACTACTAGTTCGTCATTGAAAAATTGGGCGACAACACGATAACTAGGTGTTTCTTGCTATTAAATTTAAAACATCGCACTATTTCACAACGCTGTAGGATATTCACGAACTTCTAAAGGTTTAATATCCAGCATAATTTATCACATAAATTAATACTTACACGTTTTTTAATATAAAACAATGACATATTTCCCATTTTATCACTAAATCTAGGGCGTAATATTTGTTTCATAAGTCTAAGATAGGTTTATCTAACATCGTTAGTACTGCGCAAAGGGAAACTCTTTTGCCCAGTACTATTGACCTTTAATAAACTAATCATAAAGTTGAGAAGCGATTATGAATAATGGGTTATGAATTGGTTTTACTGTTTTGTTTTAAATGCTGATAGGCTAGCGTTTGACAACTATCTCAACTGATGATGTGGTCGAAGATGTTGGTCAGGCTAACCTAGAATTACTAGCTCTCAAGGACAACTGCCGGAACGCACCGTCAAGTGCTTCGCGACAGATTTTCTATATACTTGAGGGCTAACCAGGCGGGCATTCACAAAATGCGTTACCACCGTGCTATAACGACTGCCATTCTAAGACAACAACCGGGTCCGACGGCTTAACTGCCCTCGGAAGCACGGAAGCTCTCTGTAGTAATGCCACTAGCGGTCACCCATCCAACTCACGACCGCAGCTTAACCTAGCTGATCAGTTAAGAGGCAAACTACTTACTTCACAATGAGATACGAAGCATTACCCTAATAAGTGGATTTAGAACTGCAAAAAAATTTAGAAAAGCACGTGATTGTTACAATGTCTACAAACACGTAAACTTACAGTTACAATGTTTCTTTTTTTTTTTTATTCCTGGTAGGTTAGCCTTGGACTACTACTATCTCACCTGGTGGTAAGTGATGATGTGGTCGAAGATGTTGTTCAGGCTAAACTAGAAGTACTGGCTCTCAAGGACAGCTGCCGGAACACACCGTTAGGTGCTTGGCGACAGATTTTCTACTTGAGGGTGGTAGCTAGGCAGGCAGGCATTCGCAAAATGCCCTATATAACGACTGCCATCCTAAGACAACAACCGGGACCGACGGTTTAACGTGCCCTCCGAAGCACGGAAACGCTCAGTAGTAATGTCACTAGCGGTCACCCATCCAACTCCTGAGCGCGCGACGTTGCTTAACTTTGCTGATCGGTTGAGAACAGCTAAGTTAACTTCGCTACGAGCGCTTCAAAAGACATGTTTTGGCTCTGGTCTTATTTGTTAAAACTATAAGAGTCTGACTGAGTCAGGCCTCGCTCGCTTTAATGTTCAACATTGCAAAAGTCCGTAAAAGATAAGTGGTTACGTCCTCGATCGTGCATTCGAAGAGTTAAGACCTCCTAAGGATGATTCGCGTAGAAGGGAAACGCGTCAAACATTCTTTCAGTTTGGCTGCGTGGCATTTGGGAAGTCACGTCAGCTTAACAGGAAAATTAGGTGGAATTGTCACTAGATATATTTAACATATTTTTAAATATTTTTCTAAAATATTGATTTTTATAACATATTTTTAAAATATTTGCTATTCATATAAATTGTTTTGATCACAGCTTTAAAAATACATTTTAAATTAGAATCCACAGTATCTATCGGATAAATAGAGGATATACATATACCGAAATTACATATTTCTAACTAGTTTAGTTTTTGTGATAGGTAGGTACCATATCAATTTTTTTTTCTTAATTCAAATTTACAACGCTTCCCATTTGACAGACCTCATTTTTAGCTAAATATAATTTATTTTTACTCTACCTTAGTAATTATCTTATATATGATTCCCCACATGCTTAACCACGATCAAAAAAATAGGCCCCTTAAAATAAGTTGATTTTATTTTTTAGTCCAATATTAAATTTTGACTCAACGTTTTACAGAAAATATCAAAATTCTCGGTTTGCAACTCATTCCGTATACAAACTAGAGACCCGAGATACGAACGAACAGATAGACAAGTGAGTTCGGTTAATAAGGCTCCGTTTTGCCCTTGCCAATGGAACCCTAACTAAGCTAAAACAAATAACATGTCATAACATAAAATCGCACACATGAGATGTACAAACATCTCCCGCCTATTCCGAGGTGACTAAGCACGTGTCGCTAGTGTGGTGGTCCTATAATATGTAATGGTAAGCGAACCTATTGCCATCCACCAGGTACAGTTATATACAGACTCCAAAAATATAAAACATTTCTTTGTAGAAACACAATAACTGTCCAAGTCGGAGAACGAATCCATGACTTCCAAATTCTAAAATGACCCTTTAAACAACTTGACCAACTCTTTTCTTTTTTGCAATATTTATACACACTTTGAATTTGGTGCTATCTTATTTGCTATTGTAATCCTATAATTTATTTTTTAACCACAACCTCTGAAAATTTTGTTTGTCATTCGAAATCTGATTGCAAAACTGCTTTCTCTGAGCTAGTGTAGAAAAGGCTTCTATAAATCAGACTTTTGTAGCAGTCAAAAAAGATTTAGTAAACTTTTAATACTACTATACTATACTACTATACTATACTACTCTACTATACTACTAATTAGAGTAAATTTTACTTTAAGTTTTAAAAGAAATAAACACTAATGTACGATATTATTTGCTTCGAGTTGGTTTATTGCACCTAACATTTCTCTCGCTGTAGTGAGGTGAAAAATTGTGTGTTGCGCATGGTAGCAGTTACTTGGCAACTCGTACCATTAAAACTTTCGCAAATATCAAGATTCTATAGCTGAACTACTCGCTTCGCTCATGGTTGGATCATTCGCTTCTTCAGATTTCACATAACAAGTATCTGCAATAAATAACATAAAAAAAGACTATTTGGTAGCATGGTTGCCAGATTAGGCGAATTATCGCCATTTAGGCTACCTTAGGGGGTCAAATGGCGACCAAAAAACCAATCGGCTACCAGTAGCCATTTAGGCTACCTACGAGAACGGTCGGTTTAGGCTACTTCAGGATTACTACAATTCTATTAAATTCTTTCTACAATTCTATTAAACTATTTCATAATAACTGAAAAGTGTAAAGAAAAGTAATAGATACGTCCACCGTTTTTTCATCAGGGGCTTTCCATGCTGCTTGCTTTCTTCTAGGTATTGCATCTAATATCTGTAATAGTGAGATAGAGACAGATTCACCCGGGTAGTGACTCATTCTAACTCGCTGTAAGATAGATACAGTTCAAATTCAAAACACAAAATTAAGAGTATAGAAACGCTTCTAACTTCATTCACAAATTGTAACTCGCCGCGCGCGAAATTTTATATCACTTGTTCCCTAAATTCTTAATTAAGTTGAATGGGAGAGAATTCTTTATTACTTAATACAGAAAAAAAATGTATTTTTATATCAACTGTATTATTTTGTATGACATAACGTAAACATGCAAACATGAATGAGGCATTCAGTTACGGTCGTAGTTGTATATGATAATTACCTAAAAACTTTAGTTCTACAGACGAAACGATTTACTCGAAAATGTTGTATCAAAGATGACCGATTGAAGCGGCTGGGTCAACTTCTTCCGCTAACACTTCTAGTAGGAATGAGGATTCTCCCGTCTATAGAGATGGGGAATATCTGCAGAAATTTATTAAATTATAACAACAGGAAATGTTTAACAATTATAATACCTAGTACGTTAATTAGGTATCAACCTACATTAATATATATATTTTACAACATAGGTACCTAGTTTGTTTTTATTTGAGCTAAATATAGGCTACTTTAACAAAATCTTAGGTGAATTAGGCTACTTGTCAAAAAATAAAATAATAGGCGATTTAGGCTACTTGATAGGCAAAATTAGGCGACTTGAGTTGGCTGATATCTGGCAACCCTGTTTGGTAGCTTATAAAGTTTTTTTTTTTTTTGGTGTCACAAACATATCGCCCGTTACAAAAAGTCGAATACAAATGCCCTGATAAGACCATTTTTTTTTTCAACTACCTCAATAGAAAGACTACTATAACAAAGAATTAAAATTGAATTGACTTTGTCTTGAAAATTAATTAAAACACCAAACTCCCGATGCTAAATTTTAATAATTCAGTATGCATCAGACGCACCCCGGTATCGGTTACACCTGTGTGCGCTGGAGCGTGGCTGAGGTCTTTTCCCGCCTTTTGCACAAAATGGCCGACGCGTGACTCTACTCACAATTTATCTTCTAGTATTTTACTTATTCATATCGTTCGCACGCGTTTTAAATATTAAGTGGTGATAGCATTGGCAGGAAATAAAGACTGTGTCATATTATTATAGCACTTAATTAATAATAATAATAATAGATATTATATAGATACTAATGCTTAGGTACTTTTAATCGGGTCAGAAATTTCTATCTTACTCAAAATCTTTGACCAAACTATGTGTTGTATCCCTAGCCAATCGTTTAGTTTCTATTTTAGGTTAAACCTATTTACAGTGTCAGTTAGATACCATTAGGTGTGATTGTGGCACAGATATAAAAGTCAACGGCTAGTAGACTAAAAACATAACTAAGGTTTTTAAGGTACCAATAGATGGGGTAAATGGTCACAGGTTAACCTAAGTATCAACTGTAAAAAAAATAGTGCCTTCTCTGTCTTATTTATATTCTTTTATAAATTAAACACCATTTTAAAAGTGATGAATAACGAGGTCCATATCAATTGGTTATTTTGATTTAACGTTAAACGTTCAATGGTGGACGTCTTTCGGCAAAATGAACGGAATGAACCTAGGTAACGTAAATAGTTCTTACTTAATATTTTACACAGTCAGTACAAAACAACTCATGTTTAAATGAAACAGGTATAAATTAATAAAAAAAAAAACCGACTGTAAATTATTTCGTTAAACGTTTTATTGTTCCATTGAAATTAAAACTACAGGTTATATTAATGTATAGGATCGTTTTTAAAGCCCTTCACTTGAATGATAAATCAATATGATCAAAAGAAGAAAAAAAAATTGTTACACAATATGGCGTCTAAAATCCGTCTAAAAGAAACTCACAAACATACATGAACCCTGAAAACACAACACTCTTTTTTGAGCAGTCGTGTAAAAACTAAGCTTCACTTTAGCATCTAAAAATACTTCCAATATAGGTATATACGAGTAAGTAGATATAACAGACGCCACCGTCAGAACAAAACACCCTGCTTCCAGCAAATACCTACTCCTGTTTATTCTGGGGCCGGAGGGAAGACACCGGGGACGGGGAATCGCATCGAATGAAATACATGTCACACTGACGTTTTTGCGATAAGACCAGTTTTGTTTATGGTTACACACCGCCATCTTGGTTTTCTTGGCGGGAAATCGGGGAAAGAATATCGGTGTCGGTCGGTAGATTCGAGGAGAAAATTGATTCGGAAGTTTATCGTACATAATATACGAGTACTTCTAATTTTATTCGAAGGATTCGGTACCATGATATTAATTACAGGAGTTGGTATGTATGTCCTGATCTAGTACCTCCTTAGTGGAATTACCAAGTATTGCATTCTTAATCTAGAAAACTTCTTCACTATGTTTTTTTTATATTATTGGGACGGAACAAGCTTAAGGCCCACCTGATGTTATGCGGACTAACCTCTGCCTAGAACAGATGCATTTCATCACAAGTGACGAATTGCACTGCGCCCGTCAGATTGAGACATAGTTGTTAAGTCTCATGTGCCTGTAATTTCACTGGCTCTCAAGGACTGCTGCCGGAACTCACCGTTAGGTCACTTCGCGGGTATTGTATTAAATCCCGATAAACAGAAAACCTGTTTATCGGGATTTAATACAATACCCGCGAAAAGATCTAATGTGGAGCATTGACTTTCAGAACAATTTTATCTTGCCCATAAAACTTGACAGTAATACCCTATCAGCTTATCTTGTGAACCAGTTCCCGTGTCATCCATCTTGAACCACATCATCTCTTATCAGCATTTTTTTATGCAATTGTGATGAACAAGCACGAGGCCCACCTGAGTGTTAACCCATTGACATCGGCGATAACGATAACAATAGAATTCATTCATAACTAGGACGTAGTGGTCCTGACTATGCCAACTTATCGGTAACCTCTGCCTATAACGATGTAGTTCGTCATAAGTGGCAAACTGCACTGCGCACATCACCCTGAGATATAAAGATGTTAAGTAACCTAAACCGGAACATAGTTATGTGAACATTACCGCTTGGCGGTGGTAGATATAGGTATGGTGGCGGTACTTCCCGGAAGAAGGTGAGGTGGTGATCAAATGTGAGCTATAAAGAAATGCGATATCACACCTCTGTCCAATCAGTGTCATTCCCAAAAAAGCCGGCCGTTTTCGCATTAATCTGCAGCCTCATCCCAGCAGACATTGAGTGACAGGACTCTGAATAAACAGTAAGGGCAACCGGACTTTTAAAAGTTAATCGCAAGATGTTAACAGTTAGAGTTAGTAACTTAACTTTATGTTAAAGCGTAAGCACGGACAGCAGTGGGTCGGATTCTTCTCAGTGTTCATCCACAAAGCCATCAAGTAACTTACGGCTGCTACGAAACTGGCATCACTGATTTATCGACGTTATTCTAGTCTGTGATTGCTGCAATACTATTTCCATTTCGTTATTTTCTCGATGACAGGTCCTGTGAAAACTTGAACGCGCGTTCTTTTTTAAATTATGTATACATGCATTATTTTATAAAAAATATGACGTTTACGCACATACAAGGTTATACCAGAGTTTCTCCGACTCTACTTCTATGGTCATTTGAGAGACTATGACTGCGACTTCAAAGCTTACGTCGCAAGATACTGCTGTTGACTCTTCAGTCACGTAATCAGAAATAAAACTCATATCAGATACGGTATCCTTCCGGCGAAAACAATGGTTTAGACTGCGTAATAGGTAGTACAGTCTCACCAACTTATCTGTTCAGGCGGCAGAAAAAAGAACTACAACATTCCTTCAAATTGTGACAGTTTGTAGTTGATTTCCTTGACCAGCAGCGCCCTCGCGAACTGCACAGTTAAGTTGGTGGTACTATACGCATATGACTTGGCAATGACAGTGCTCGTTGAACAAATTTTGTATCTGGCTGGTCTGTGGTTTTCTGTCACAATTATGACAGAAGATATGTTACCGTTTTAACGCCAAAAGAACGTACAAAACGGAAAAATATCTGGATGTGGTACATTTTTTATCCCATGAACTACGCCCTCATAGCGCTCGCATGTCACTTAGCTTTATAATTAACGAAGTAAAATAAAATTATTAAATTTATCCGAAATTTCTGACGATGATACTCTTTCCTACTTGTAGCTGACAGTAGTACGTTACTGTTATTTTTTTATGTCCAAGATTGACTCAAATGTCCTTACGGTAGACTCATGACATTCATCTAATATCTGTTTCTAATATTATTTCTCAGTCATACTCTGTTTTTTAAATTATTCTATGTAAATAAATTAAAATTTTCGCCGTTATATCTCAGGACTTTTGTTTTCGGTCATTATTAAAAAAAAAAGTGGACGATTTTTATTTATAATATTTAGAACATTTTGAATATGTCGTAGTGTGGGCATAGATGGCGCCAAGTAGCAGCTCAATGCGTAATCGGATCTTTAGCGGAAATGTTGTCTATGGCGCAACATTGGCGCCGCGTGACAGTTCATAGCCTTCGTAATTTGACACTGAAATGCTGTATTTTCGGCTACAAGACATCCAAATTCTGGGACCAAATTAAAAAAAAATGGCCTGGAAAGTCAAAGTAATAGGGACGGAATGTAAAAGCTACAGGATCAAGGACCACAAGTAGGAGAACGATTTCTGGCACATAAGTCAAATTTTTCGTCTACTGTTCTCCCTTACTGATACAACGTAAACAGTCACAGACGCGTCTATTATCTGATATGGATCTACACCTTCATGAACATTAATGTGCCAGCCGACAGATGGGCTGATAAACAAACTTATATTTACGTCCACAAAACACGTATCTCGGTAAATTCAACCCTATTGCAACGGGGAAGGAGGGCTAGTAGAAATAGTTATAGGGGTGTAATTTTGGAATTATATTTTGTGGTGTCATATTCGGTGTTGGTTTGTGGTTTACACTAACATGATGTATCAACGAAATTTGATCACTATAACTTTGTATTTTCTACTGAATTACTAACTAGAAAAGTACATAATTACTGACAAAAATACAAGGCGTTTACACTAACATGATGTATCAACGAAATTTGATGACTATATATCTTTGTAATTTCTACTGAATTACTAAATAGAAAAGTACAAAATTACAAGGCGTTTACACTAACATGATATATCAACGAAATTTGATGACTATATATTTGTACTTTCTACTGAATTACTAACCATATAAGTACAAAATTACAAGGCGTTTACACTTACACGATGTATCAACGAAATTTGATGACTATATCTTTGTATTTTCTACTGAATTACTAACTAGAAAAGTACAAAATTACTGATAAAATTACAAGGAATTCAAGGAATTGAATTACAAGGAATTGTAAAATTTTTAACCATGAGTGGATTTCAAATTGCGGCCATCCCTTGGGCCAGGACGCTTACTGTACCAATCTGAGTTGCCGTGGTGCAGGAACCACCCTGTATGTTACGGTAATTGTAATTGAGAGCCAGTTTTAGTAGCAGTATAACTTTTTGTGAACGAATTCGTCCGCGGAAGTACTGCCACCATACCTATTTCTAGTGCCAAGCAGTAATGTTGGCATTACTGTGGTCCGGATGAAGGGTATGGGTGCTGGTGAAGTTACAGACACACAGAGGCCGGAGACTTAACAACTTTATATCTCAAGGTAATGGGCACACATATCGTCACTTTAGACGAAATGCATCTGTTTTAACAGATGCATTTCGTTCTTCATCTGTTTCGGCAGAGGTTACAGCTTAACACCGGCAGCGCGCGAAGCACTCGTAGCGAAGTTTGCTTAGCTGTTCTTAACCGATCAGCAAAGTTAAGCAACGTCCGCCGCGGTCAAGAGTTAGATGGGTGACCGCCAGTGACACACTGCCGCTTGACACACTTGAGCTTCACCGCATGGTGGAAGGGTATTTTGCGATTGCCCGCCTGGCTAGCTACCACCCTCAAGTAGAAAATTTGTCGCCAAGCACCTAACGGTGTGTTACGGCAGCTGTCCTTGAGAGCCAGTAATTCTAGGTTAGCCTGAACAACATCTTCGTCCACATCATCGCTTACCATCAGGTGAGATAGGTAGTGGTCAAAGGCTTACCTATCAAGCATAAAAAAAACACCAGATGGGCCTCATACTCCGATAAAAAAAAAGATCACGGACCGTCCACTGCTGAACACAGCCTCCCCTATTAAGCGGATATTTGCCATAATCCCCACGCTTGGCAGGCGGCTTGGGGATCGCAGTGTAAGATAGTAGTTCTTTAGAAGGCGCTGCTGCCCACCTTCCAGTATAATTCCCTTAGTCGCCTCTTACGACACCCACGGGATGATATGGGAGGTGCAATACTAACCCGGCATCCCACGGGGTAAGTATAGGCTTAGCCTGTCTAAAATCTTCGGCCACATAATCACTTATCTGCAGAGGAGGTTGCGCTTAATGTTACCAAAGGATTAGCGTATCGGCAAACAGAAAGCTATCTTCCTACTATTAAAAAGAGTATATTAATATTTTATAGCACAATTCTTATAAACTTAACACTTTATAGCTCTTATCTCCATGCTGTAAAAACGCGAGTCACGGAGAACCATCCCACCCAGACTTTACTATGGAAACTCACTTTATAAAAATAACACAAAATGAAAGGGAAAAAATATTAATAGCGGCTTCTATATAAACGTAGTTTTGTCATATATTAAACACCAAGTAGGTATTTAAAATTATTTACGTGTGTATGGAAGGTGATATTGATACACTTAAACAACTACAAAAAAAAAGTCTAATTTGAAAATAGTGATAGAATTTTGATCAACTTATAGGTTGCAAATGGTGATCTCTCAAAACTTATGACCTTTTCATAAAAAATCTTTGAGTTATATATTTGTACCAAAAAAATCAGTCTTGTACAAGCTAGTAGCAGAGGGTGCAGCGTGCCCTGTCAATCTGAGCTACCGTGCTGAGGTGATTCATAGTTCTCAGTATTTTGATAAGTGTCTCTTATGACTATATAAAAGATGTGCCTTCATCCCCGTATCCATATAATTTGATTCGAAGCGTTCGTAGCGGAGCTTGTCTAGTCGTTCTTTGCCGAAGCAACGTCCGCCGCAGTCATTACTTGGATAGATAACTCCTAGTAGTATTTACTGATGAGCCCTATCGTGCTTCAGAAGGCACGTCAAGTCGGCGGTAACGGTTGTCTTGGGAAGGCAAAGGTAAGGATTTTCGCGTTTAAAAATTCTAGTTAACACATTTATGTAGTGCTACGTAAAGCGTAGAGGTGTCTACGAAAGTGCTACTAGATTGTAATGAACTTTCAGAATATTTGATTTACGATTTTATCTGCCCAGAATGGGACTAAACAGAAATGTGACCACGGTACCTACACGGTACTTATAACTACAATAATAAGAATAGACTCGCCTAATATGAACGTTAAGTGTTTGAAAAAGCATTGCGTTTGTACGGTGAGATGAAGTCCTGTAGTATGGTTGATGGCCACACCGCCCTCTTATGGCGTTTGAAATAATAAAATTAGGGCACTAAATTTATCTAATTCACCAGTCACGATGGCTGAGTGTTTAAGGCACTCAGTGTGTAAAACCGAGGCACTCGGGTTCGACTCCAATTCATTTTGTGCTCTACAAATTGTAATTATGGTATTTACTAGCATTAGTAATAGTTTTACGGTAGTGCTTGAAACCTCATGCGATGCCAGGTTAGAGTCACCCTCCCACTCCCTCAATTTCATCCCGCGGGTGTCGTAAGATGTGGCTAAGGTAAATATACCGAAAGACGAGATGCAGCGCCTTCTGAAGACCTGACAACTTCTACTGTGATCCCTTAAACTTCACCTAATGGGAGAGACATTGTTCATAAACTCGTCTCCTATTATGAGTAAATGGGACCAAAATATACAGGGTTATTGGTAAAATGCTAACAAACTCTTAAGGTTGACTTGTGCTAGTCCTAAGAAACATTTACATAAACATAAGAAGAAAAAAAATATTTTTTAATTTTGAAACTTTTTATTGTGTTTTTTTATATGTTTTTACTGAATAAGCACGAGGACCACCTGATGTCAAAAGTATCTTGTGCTTGTAATGTATTATTTCATATTTTTATTACTTTGCTCGATGTAAATATACAAAACGCTATTCAAAATTACCACGGCGCGGTCCAGTGTTGGCGCAGTGGGCGCTCTAGGCTTGGAATAGACATCAAAACAGAAACATATATATAAAAAAATATTTCTAAATGTTTCATAGGACTAGCAGAAGTCAACCCTAAGAGGTTGTTAGCATTTTACCAATAACCCTGTATATTGTGAATTGTGGGTACTTAGACAGCTTATACGCCTCTGCCTAAACTACCTCTTCATATAAAGGCGTAATGATGTGTAATGCATCAAAATAGTCGTCAATTGAGTTTAAATACTTTATCAATACACTTGCTCGCAAAGGCTCTATTACGTAGGCGTTACCTAAATCCAAATGTGCTTCTTTTCGTACACATGCTTTATACATATTAGTTACATTACATATACATTTTAGTTTTATGAGCTGAAAGCAGATTGATACAAAGGAGATTGCTGTGTTATGCTAGAAAACAAACCAAGGAGTTTCTCACATTCAGAGTTTAAAGATAGATTATATTATTTAGAGATACCAATCACATATTAACCTCTTTACTGTTTATGGTAAGTATAAATTAAGGTGGAAACGTCAGTGGGGGGAAATTCCAAATTTAAACAGTTTTTTTACGTTTGTAGCTAGGTTTTGTAACAGTTACCAGGTCGTGGTATTGGCGAGTTTAAATAATATTGCTCGCATTGTCTTGAACAGTTATGAGACATCGGCGCACATGATTTTATAAATTACCCCTAACACTTTAAAAAATATTATAAAAAATACGGTTACCCGTAACAAATTGAAAAAGTATTTAAAGCCGTTTGAATTATTGAAGATATTATAAAAACTCCTCTTTAAATCTGCGTTTTACGTGAACCAGTATAATAGTGAGCAAATATAGCAATAAAAAAAACGAATTTGTTCTGAAAACTCCGCACGCACAAGCAATTCCAAGAATGATTTAAGTTCATGAGTGTATCTAAAATAGTCATATGTAGCGCGTGGAACGTTAATTATTTCAATCTCGGCTTTATCTATTCTAGCCTCATAGGAAACAGTACAATAATTACAATAATACTAATAATAGAAATAATTAACATAATTATCTTGAGTGGGAAAAGTTGCACTCGTGTCATAATGTAAATATTATAAACACTGTGGAATCTCACATAACAAATCAGCAATCGCAGACATTTTACCTAATACATTATCTAATGCAATGGAAGCGAGCTTATTTCCATTTATAGAGTAATGTCAGATTGCACCTAAAATTTATTTGTCAGAAAACAACCCGTACACAAATCAGGGTATTGAAATTCCAAAACTTGACTCTACTTGACCAATGAGGCAGTATCTTTTTTCTCCTTTCATTTCCTTTCATTACCTACCAAAATCTGCATCTCTGCCTACCTCCTAAAACTTCATTTCAAACTCAAAAATCCTCAAAATCAAACTAACAAGGCACTTATCAACCAGTCAGATGCATTCTTCCTTATCAAGAGAGGTATTCATTATTGGCCATACATTTTTAAGTCGGCTATAGCGCTATCATAGTACGTAGCAGGGTTACGTGGTAGGCCGGGACGTTATCGTCAGTTTCCGCATGAACGCGTCCGTTACGGTACCCCCCCTTGCCCCACCGAGTACCCCCCAGCTCCCTCAACCCCTCCCTCCCTCGCCTACTCCCGTTTAGACGCCGACTGCGATATTTTGACACTTGAATGTAATTTACTGGTAGCATAGTTAGTTCGCAATGTCTTCGAGTTCGCGTTTGGTTAGATAGAAAGTTGTTTTGAATTGTTTGTGAGATATGGCGTCTACAAAGTTGTCTTATCGGGAACTTTAAAGGTGTAAATTAATTGTGGTATTTGTTTGATATCCGCTTGTTTACTTGGTAGGTACTTATACTGTAAATCTTATATTGTTTTTGAGTACATTAATTCTCATTGAATTCCTACAAGTCATTAAACCAAAAAACAATATCTTAAATACTGTAGTAGATGATCAGAGAGCACCTTTACTCGGGTATTTCGTGCGGATATTTTTCCAGATAGGATGCCTCGTAAATATGTAATATACTTATGACATACCTCAAATGTCAGTTTAGTTGTCTGTACTATGTTTTCTTGTTGTAATGTTATTTTTTATACTCTCTGTTGTCCGAAGTAAACAATTTTTGATGAACTACTAAAATTTGTATTAAAAAAACTTATTAAATAACCGTCTCCCTAATAGCATTGTATAACGCTATTATAAGTTTTCACTTCTCAAACAGAAGATAACCCATATCCTTCCTCCTGCCTTGTCCCTTGGTTTGTGAGGTCGATGCTGATAATAATATTGAAGCAAAATTACTGTTTATGGTTATCTTATCGGTATCATCATCTGTTATTCAACTGTCAACCACTGCTTACCTCTTGAGGCTTAAACTGGCGTCACTATATATACTATATATTTTTAAATTCATACTAGATACGTAGCTAACATCCACGCGTATTTTTTTCCTTTTCCTATTTATCTACACTAAAAAGTCCAAAACAGACTAATTCTACACTGAAACAAAATATTTTCGACAATACTCGATTAGAGTTTTTTAGAACGCAACTAATATAAAAACACAACAGAAGCCATTTACGAAAAAATTGTTTACTTACTTAAGTATAAAAAAACAACAGAAGCCATTTACGAAAAAAATTTTTACTTACAAGATAATGTCGATTATCTAGTCATAGGTCGGAATATTGAAGTACCTACACATGAAGAAATAATACTTAATTATTTACGAAATAAATTATAAAATTAATTAACTATAAAACCATTACACGAATCAATATAATCACAACAAATAAGCATCAGGACAAGAATCAACTATTTTTACTTACTTTTATTCCCGCGTCTTTTATATAGGGTTATTCGTAAAATGCTAACAACCTCTTAGGGTTGACTTCTGCTAGTCCTAACAAATATTATGAGATAAGTTTATTTTCTTCTTATTGTTTTCAAATATTTTTTAAATTTTCTTTTGTTATTTTGACTGAATAAGCACGAGGACCAACTCATTTGAAAAGTCTGTTGTGCCTGTAATGTATTATTTCATATTTTTTATTACTTGCTCGATGTAAATATTCAAAACTCTATACAAAGGGAGCACGGAGTGGTCCAGTGATACGCGGCGGGCGACAAAAAATTGTTTTCAATAAATATTATAAAAATCAATTCAAAATGTTTCTTAGGACTAGCCGAAGTGAACCCTAAGAGGTTGTTAGCCATTTACCAATAACCCTGTATTAGTATCCTATTAATTTTCATCAAAAATCCTTCTGCTGATTTGGAGATGAGTGGCAACAAACATACACATCTTTGTAACGAATCTATAATATCAATATGATATACCAATTCATATTATTATGATCAATATCTTATTTATCAATACCTTTCACAATAACTGCACTGAGTGTTGCCATTTTATCGCATTTGTCGCTAGATCTAGTGCAATTTTAGGGTCACTAACGCTTTTTTCCTCATAACTGCGCTAAATAATATCTAGTGGAATCTGGCGCAAAACTGGACACTCATTATTAGCAACCAAAGATTGATAAAATATTAACACATGGCATGGAATTCAATTTGTCAAATGCGCTTCCATATTCAAATGCTCAAGTAGAATGAATCTTCAGCGTTCTGAACATTGTCAAATGAGCGTCTTAACCGGAAGTTTGCAGAAACAAAGAACTCCGTTATCGTGATACGTTATCAATTGAATTATTTGCATGGTGGTACGGCATTTTGCGAACCACCATCAAGTAGAAAATCTGTCGCCAAGCAACGGTGTGTTCCACCGTCCTTGAGAGCCAGTAATTCTAGGCTAGCCTGAACAAAATCTTCGACCACATCATCACTTACCATCAGGTGAGATAGTTGTCAAAGGCTAACTTATCATATATATTGTAAAGCTAAGCTGCCATGCCATACATATTACGACCTACCTGAAAATGTCCTCGACAAAATTATGTGCCAACACTTTAAAAAGTTTAAAAATGTGGTAGTAGCTGGTGCAGGCCATCATCGGTATCTGGGATGATGATGAAAATGAAGATGTTGTGAAATTGTTTAATTTAGTTGATTTCAGTACAGTTGAATATATGAAAATGTCTTTATTTTTAAGATTTTTTTATACTTACATTCACAAATTGTTTAGTAGAATCTAATACATTTTAGAAACCGGGTTTTTGCAAGTTATAGCGCATTTTTGATAAGGGTCTAGTACATTTTATTTTCGTTGAACGGCAACACTGGATTACCTTGTTTTGTGGAGTTATAAAATGATTCCTAATACCTACTTAAGATGAAGTGAGTCTCAAAAGGCAAATTTTGAACGTGTTGTTGAGAAATATTGTAGGATTTACAGATATGAATAGATATACCTTATATATTAGGGCATATAACAAATACAATGACTGATCCAAAAACATCTTTTTTTTATTTCTATAGAAAAATAACATGAATACAGCTCTAAAATTTCGGAAGTTTTATGTCTATATAGTAAAACTCGTGAATATAATTTTTATTTCTAATAATTATGTAGCAATACAGTACCAGAAAGGTAATTTCCGTTATTAAAAAGCTCACTTTTGTAAGAATTTATTTTAAATATTTCGCTCACGCTTTATAAATATTGCGTAGTTCTATTTCGCTCACTCGCGGGCGAAATGTGGTTTGTTCGTGCTACGCCGTTAGTCTGACATTTTACAAAGACCACTTCGTTTTATAATCCAAACTTCAAATCAGTAATGACACTAATGACACACCGAAGTTTGTGAAAAGACGGCGCGCCGGAGAACAGTGAAGATACGTTACCATTAAATAACCTTTAAATGTCCCACAAAATTGGTATATTTTTACATAGTTATTGAATTGATTTATTATAAGTGGGAAAGGAAGCTGACGATGAAAGCCACCATCGGCAACTTTCCCTCATGATATTAGAAACTAGGAGTACCTATCTAAAAGTATAAAATCATGTTCATCAGTCCGAATCTGGAACTTTGCAACCATTCATAATTTCTATTTGATTTTATTTTGTTTTAGATAGGTAAACCTTTCACCACAATCTCACCTGATGGTAAGTGATGATGTGTTCGAAGGTGTTAACAGGCTTAACCCAGAATTACTGGCTCTCGAGGGCAACTGCCGGAACACATCGTAAGGTGCTTGGCGACAGATTTTCTACTTGAGGGTGGTCGCTAACCAGGCGGGCATTCGCAAAATGCAGTGAAGCTTAAACTCGCGGCGGCATTCGACCTAAGGACCTGCTGCGCGGCAGTCCATAGCCAATGCCACTGAGCCATCACTACTTCATTCATTTTAATTATTATACCTTCTACACATTATTGGAAAAAAAATAACATGTAATGGAAATGTTTGTGGGTAATAAATACGTAATAAGTATTAAATAAGTTAGTTGAAACATTTTCTATCCCTGTCAGCTTTCCGCAAGTTTGTTTTCAGCGGATTTACAATTGAAAATCTGATATCTCCTCCCTTCCCCAACAAAACTTCTGAAATATCGTTTCACCAATAACTCACCAAGTTTTAATCTGGACTTAATAATTGAATCCCTTCTAAGTCAGCGTAACGAAACGCAGGATAACGCGACTTGCCAACAGAGACCCGAACATCGACTCCCAAACACCGAGTCCGCAAGATTAAAATCGCGCAAACTCGAATAAATTTCACTTGAATTTTGGCGGTAACTCGAATAAATTTTAGTGTAACTCGGGTTACGGGGCGGGAATAGGTACCTACTGGTAATGACGGTTAAATAAGTCTTGTTTGCATTTAATTATTGTACGGAAACATTGTAATTTTATATGGTATCTATATATGCTATGTGGCCAGCTAGTTTGGCTGACAGTTATCCACGAAATGTAAGTTATAGTGGCACCTCAAAAACGCCCGATTATTTTTTTAAATATCGAATTTAAATTCAAACCTTCCTGTCAATGCAGTCCAAACCACCTTTTGGCTTTGTTGGCTGAAACTGAATAAGGCGATGGTACTATTTCCACCGCTGTACCATCACGAAACTTTCTTTAAACGAAACCTGATACCCGTGGCACAACAATTTCACAAAAGTAAGCTAGTGTACTTCAATCGTGTTTTGAATTCGCATATCATCGGCCGAACTGTTATCATTTATATGTTGATTGTACCTACGTGCGTGACAGATATCGGCAATGTGCGAAAGTCGCCACTAAGCTCCGAAATCGAACATTTACTCTTTTTTCTGCAAGGCTGAGCTTATTCAATTATATTTTTTTCATTAAAATTTCAAGAAAAAGTATATATAGCTCCTATCATTCTCTTTTATTTTAAAAACGTATACAAATTTTGTGCGATCACGGCGGTAAAACAGGTAATTTTGAGTGATTTTTCTGGGTCTAATTTAATAATTTACCATCATCATCATAAGCCTGAAGACGTCCACTGTTGAACAAACGCCTCCCCCATAAAGCACCAGATAGAACGGCTATTAGCTGCTTGTAACCATTGGCTACTCGCCACTTTTACGATGTCGTCAGTCTACCTGGTTGGGGGCCTACCACCTCTTCGTCTTCCGGTGTAATATGGAAACCACTTTGCAGTAATGATGGCCGAGCGGTAATACCTATTGGACTGCCATGCCGCAGGTCCATGGTTTGATCCCCACCGCAGGCTTGAGCTTCATCGCATGGTGGAAGGGCATTTTGAGAATGCTCGCCTGGCTGGCTGGCTCAAGTAGAAAACCTTTTGCCACGCACCTAAAAGTGTGTTCCGGCAGCAGTCCTTGAGATCCAGTAAAATTTACAGGCACATGAGACTTAACAACTATATGTCTCAGGACGACGGGCGCAGGGAAATTCTTCACTGTGACGAAAACATATGTTATAGGCAGAGGTTAGTCCGCTTAACATCAGGTGGGCCTCGTGCTTTTTCCGTTACAATAACATAAAAAGTTTTCTTCTCCATCGGTTATCAGTTCGTCGAGCAATGTCGCCCGGCCCGCCCATTGCCACTTCAACTTGCAAATTCTAAAAGCAACGATCAACAACTTCGAGCGTATATCGTTCCTAATAACTACTGGTACGGGTGGACAGTAGACAAAACTTTCGTCTATCTACAATCATTATGGCTCTATCAACCATTATGGCTATTACAAAAGACATAAATAGATTAATTATTTTCTGAAAAAAAAAGAAATAAGTGGGTAGTGTTAAGAGGTGCGTGTAGTAATCCTACTTTTTATTAAAAAAAACATTGAATTAGACACTTTCAGTAAGAGACTGGGGAATACATTTGTAAAGAAAATCACAAGCAGTTTTCCCTTTTAATTAACTTTTGAATCCATAAATATATTAGTCAATTTAATAAATGTAAAAACAGTTTTGTGGAACTTAAGAATGAGGGATGATATGAAAAAAATTACACACAATAAATATTAAGTACTTTTTTACCTCATTTAAAATATTACAATGCAAAAAAGAACTATTTATAATGTAGTGTCTATACAATACAGGTGATGAACCTCTGGAAGGGTTAGAAGGGCTGCACTCAGATGAGACTGGGTCTGGAGACAACTCCAACGCGGGCTCCAGTGGTGCTGATGATGACGCCGCGAGGCTCCGACTGAAGAGGAAGCTGCAGCGAAACCGCACCAGTTTCACAAATGAGCAGATCGACAGCTTGGAGAGAGGTGAGATTTGCAATCTTTTTTAGCTCTAACATACCTTGCTTCTGAAGCCCGAATCAATCCTAACGATTCTGTAACAACTATTCAGCAGTGCTGGTGATGACACAGTGAACTCAGGCCAAAGAAGCTGTAGTGGTACCACTCCAGCTTCACTAATATCTAGTAGACCGACCGATTGGAGATGGACTATTTATCTCCCCTACAGCCCAAAATTCCAACGTCCTAAATGCTGAGGTCCTGATGATGACGCTGCGTGGCTCCGACAAAACAAAAAGCAGCAGCGAAACAGCACCATCTACACTAACGAGTAGATAGACAGATTATGGTGAAGTTAACTTTTCAATATATGTTAGCTGTAAATATACCTCATTCCTAAAGCCGGAAACAGTTCTAAGGAAGGCTCTAGCGGCACGGGTGACGTCGCTGGAATTGTCTAAAGGAACTTCAGTGGAATCGTACTAGTTTCACAGATTGAAGAGAGGTGAAATTTGCAATGCTTTTCAGCTGTTACGATAGTTCGCTTGTTTACGAAGGCTTCTGAAGTGCTGATGATGAAGTGGGATACTCAGACTAAAGAAGTTGCAGCGACACCGTATCAATGAGCAGATCGGCAGCATGCTTACTGCAACTATAGCTTGCTCTTAAAGCCGGAAAAAATACTAAAGAAAGTCCTCCAGTGATCCTGATGATGACGCCGGGCTGGGGTGCTTAAACTGAAGAAAAATCCTAATTAGTTTAATGTAGGACTAACAACCTTATTCTTCGAAGCTTTCAATGGCATCATTGATAGTTTGACGATAGGATATAATAATGTAGCAGAGGAGTTTATAATGTAACCGCACCAGTTCTTGCTGTGAGCTGATCATTACAGTTGCCTAGTTTTTTAGTTATTACTTACAGTCTAAAAGGACCTGAGTCCTTTCTTCTTCAGTATATAATCTAATGGCATAGGTTTTATACAGGCAGTTTCCCGGATGCTGGAGTCTATCCACACACCAATCTAAGGAATAATTTGAATAGGTTTCTATTAATTGTATTTAAATTTGTATTTTTGTAGGTTTCGATTCAGTTTGCTCTTCCATAGGGAACACTATGGTCCCGATATTTATTATGTCCAATTTATAATTTTCAGAATTTGAAAGGACGCACTATCCGGACGTTTTCGCTCGGGAAAGACTCGCAGCCAAAATCGGTCTACCTGAAGCTCGAATACAGGTGAGCTTGATGATGTTTGTTGATATAATCTGTCTCAGTGGGGATAATGCCAGTCTCATAAGCTCCACCAATGGAGAAAAGTTGGTGGAGATCGCGATGATAATATTAGTAATTGTATCTTCTAGATCTTTTTTCTATGCCTTTAACCACTATCTCACCTGATGGTAAGTGATGATATGGGCGTAGATTTTGTTCAGGCTAACCTAGAATTACTGGCTCGGAAGGACAGCTGCCTGAACACACCGTTAGGTGCGACAGATTTTCTACTTGTGGGTGGTTGCTCGCCAGGCGGGCATTCAAAAAATGCCACCAGGCCATGGCATGCATGGAAATCAGTATTTCAAATACTACATAGTATATGTTACTTTAATTATTTAGCCTTTTGGGGTGTAGCATTACGAATATATTATATAATTTTTTATTTTTTTTATTTGATTGACATATCAATAAAACAAATAAAAAATTAAAAAAATTATATAGATCTAGTTGAAGGTAGCCAGTGAAATGCATGCTCGTGAGATTTTTCATATAAATCGCGAACTTTTTTAAGGCGACTGTCTCATAAATATACACTTTTCCGGAATATGTTAGCTCCTTACTGCTTTTCAAATATTAAAGGTAGGATTCATATACTACAAACGCATTCATTTCATTTTGTACAAAAGCGCCAAGGTGAATTTTAGATTTGTTAAATTTTGTTCGATGAATGAAAATAACAAAAATTTCTTAAATTTGGCATATACACTCGAGAGCAATGAATCCGGGTCACTTAAAGAATGTTAAAAATCTCGGAAACTAAAAATGATAGGTTAATGCAATAAATTGTATTTAATAGACAATGTAATACTCCTTAAATGAAAGTAAAAAAAATATGAGTCACCATACATTTTATTAACACAAAATTACATAAAGAAAAAAACTGCTGATCTCTCCTTAAAACAAAAATAGGAAACATGAAATTTTTGAACTTTATTACGATTTTCTTGAATTTTAATACTTCGTATTGCCTCCTCGTGCTTCCATTACTGCGTTTACGCGGTTTGGCATGCTGTACACCAAGTTCCTTATACGATTTTGGGGAATATTCTCCCATTCCTCTGTGAGAGCAATTTTGAGCTCACGAAGCGTGATTGGGGGAGGGTTTCGTTGTTTTACGCATCTGCCTAGCTCGTCCCAAGCATGCTCGATCGGGTTGATATCCGGGCTGCGCGCTGGCCACTCCATACGAGTAATGTTCATCTCTTGAAGGTAGTCATTCACAATCCTACCTGTATGAGGTCGGGCATTGTCATGCATAAATATAGCATCCTCACCTAAATTGACCATAAATGGACCAACGTGATCATTGAGGATTTCTTCCACATATCTTACGCTAGTTAAAGAGCCGTTTTCTATGATCACCAGCTCTGTGCGACTTTCAGAAGAAATTCCGGCCCACACAAGTACAGACCCACCACCGTAGGCTACTTTTTCTTCGATGCATGCTTGCTTGAATCTTTCCCCTGGTCTTCGATACACTCTGTGTCTTCCATCGTGCTTGTAGAGCATAAATTTTGATTCGTCGGAGAACATAACTTTTGACCAATCTTCAATACTCCAATTTACGTGGCTCTGGGCATATCTTAGTCTCGAAATACGATGCCCACGCTCCAGTTTAGGGCCGTTTGCAGGTCTAAGGGGTTTTAAGTTAGATTCAGCAAGCCGACGTCTTACTGTCCATGCACTTGGGTTACTTCCTCCGAGGCGTCGAAACTGATTGGTGAGTTCAGTTCCTGTGAGAAAGCGATTTCGAAGCATGGTGTTCACCAAGTATCGGTCTTCTCGTGCTGTGGTACACCTGGTTCTGCCCGTTCCTGGTCTGCGTAGGTTAGAACCAGTTTCTTCGTAACGTCGGAGAACTCTTTGTACTGTTGACAGCGACACACCGACAGTCCTGGCTGTATCGCGCTGACTCCGGCCGGTTTCCAGCATTGTAAGTATTCTGGTGCATTCTTCAGGCGTAAGCGACATAATTTCAGCTTGAATAATGAATATAGAGCACTATCAACATGGTTTATGTACCCACATAAATGACAGATTACAAACAAAAGCAAAACCAAATGCTGTAATTTCGTAGTTCCATCTTCGAAAGTGGCCCTTTTTCAAATTTGATTTTTTTATGATATAACTTTACAATAACTAAGAAGTTTTAATACCTTCATTTAAGGAGTATTACATTGTCTATTAAATACAATTTATTGCATTAACCTAGCATTTTTAGTTTCCGAGATTTTTAGGATTCTTTAAGTGACCCGGATTCATTGCTCTCGAGTGTATTTTCTTTCTTCTTTAAAACAATTTGACTTATTGACTTGATACGTACAATAAAAGTGCTACAGTTTCGCCAAAAACAAAAAAGAGTTTATCTCTCAAATTAAAAGATATAGTTTTGGCGCTTTCGACATTTACTTCCAAGCAACTGCGGGGTCCTTGCGCGCTGTGAGGGACGAGCCGTTAGTGCTGGTCATGTATTCAAGTCATACGTTCAAGGTCATTAGCGTGATCTTAAGCCTTAAAAGGGATACGAATCATTTATCAGTTCTTTTATTTTGTGAAGATAGAAATTTTCATAGTACCCGAGAGGTGCCGGGCTAGAGTGTCATCCCATCACTTTACGTGGGTGTCATAAGAAGCGAGTAAAGGTAAAATATCAGTAGGTAGGCAGCAGCGACTTCTAAGGCACTGCTATTGTAAACTGCGATCCCCAAAGCGCCTGCCAAGCGTAAAGATTATGACAAACCCCCGTTAATAGGGTAGGCTGTGTTCAGCAGTGGACAATCTGGCTGATACAGCTATTGCTACATATGTTTATAGAGTAACATCAGGTAGAAATTTTGCTCGAAAACTATTGCAGTTTGTTATTACACTTACTTATTATAGCTGTCTGGCCGCGGCACCGCCCGCGCGTATGTCGGTTATCGCGCAAAAACATTGACTTCTTTTTGCGCAGTTGGATAAAAACTATCCTATGTCCTTTCCCGCATCTCAAACTTTGAAGCGCTCGTAGCGAAGTTTACTTAGCTGTTCTCAACCGATCAGCAAAGTTAAGCAACGTCGCGCGCGGTCATGAGTTGGATGGGTGACCGCTAGTGACATTACTACTGAGCGCTTCCGTGCTTCGGAGGGCACGTTAAGCTGTCGGTCCCGGTTGTTGTCTTAGGATGACAGTCGTTATAACATGGTGGTAGAGCATTTTGCGAATGCCCGCCTGGCTAACTACCACCCTCAAGTAGAAAATCTGTCGCCAAGCACCTAACGGTGTGTTCCGGCAGCTGTCCTTGAGACCTAGTACTTCTAGGTGAGCCTGAACAACATCTTCGACCACATCATCACTTACCATCAGGTGAGATAGTGGTCAAAGGCTAACCAATCAGGCATAAAAAAAAACCATACCAAATTTCATCCATATTAGTCCAGTAGTTTAATCGTGAGACAAACTGACAGATAGAGAAACAGACAGAGTTACTTTCCCATTTATAATATTAGTATAGAAGTATAGATTAAGTCATAACATAAGTATAGCCCGACCAGACACCAAAAACTCGCCCCATACCCGAACATTTTGAACTTGTTCCTTTTCCATTGGTAACTATTATGTGGAAAGTGGTGTCCTGAAAGGAGCAGTAGGTAGACGTTCTGGTCGGGGTATAGTTTGCGCGTAGTGTTAACTGTGCCGACGTAAAGGTGTGGTTCTCGAATCGTCGCGCGAAGTGGCGGCGCGAGGAGAAGATCCGCAGCCAGCGGCGCAGCCCCGAGTGCGGGTACGCGGGCGGAGCGCCGCACGCGCCGCCGCTAGCCTCCGCGCCCGCCTCCGCCCTGCCGCACCCCGCGCACCCGCCGCACGCCCCGCACCAGCCCTACCAGCCGCCGCATCCGCCGCTCAACGTAGACTCTTACAGGTACACTACACTCTACTCTACACCCTTATATTGCTAATTCATATATTTAACCTCCCAACGCCCAACATTTCAGATATCTTTTAGAGCTGGGTATCTAGCTCTAGCGTACAATTTCATACACGTAATCAATATTTTCTTGTCACCGTGCATATAGTCTTTCCGTGGGGTCCGGGCTAGAATGTTACCTCCCAGATGGGGGCATCGTTACCTAGGGTGTCGTAAGAGTCGACTGAAGGTAAAATACCGGAAGGTGGGCAGCAGTGCCTTCTGATGAACTAATATCTTAAACTGCGATCCCCAAGACGCCTGCCAAGCGTGGGGATTATGGCAAACCCCCCCTGAATAGGGAGGCTGTGTTCAGTAGTGATATTCAGTCCGGCTGATAAAGTTTTTAATATTTGCAGTCAGACCCAGACTTTACCTTCTAACCTCAAATTGCATCGCAAAACCGTCAATATTAGTATTGTTACGAGCTGAGGGTTCGGGATAAATAATGCAATACGTTTTCGGCAAACTGACACCTTTATTCACAGTTTTACAGTCACTTAACACTTTACTGAACACAACACTAAAACACTGACTGTTTGCACTTTACAGATACACTAGTCACACACTTCACTCACTTTAACTATTCGCGCTTGGAGCACTTGGTCCAAAAGTAATCGTACTGTTTCTCGTTTCGTACTCAAAGTAAGACTGTCTCGTCGGCCCGGACCCGAATCTATTTATACCCAAAAGTCAAAGCTTCCGGAATATTCTATACTAGTCTAGATAGAAAAACAATAGGGGCCATAAAACACTCGTTAAACGTAAACAACTTTTGTATGCAATTCAATGGAAACTAACTACTACTTATACTGTGGTTGTTTACTAGTTGCCTGAGAACAAAAGGCGACCCTTTTTTTATAACATTTTTTTGTGTAGAGTAGGTACATTCTTTGTTTTCTTTAACTTGTTTATCGACCTTGGATTATTCTAGATTGTTCGATTCCATGCGCCGTAACAGTATCTATAAAATATATGTAAATGATATGTTAAAGTGGGTTTCATTACTCAATATTATTTGTACTTGGGTTTGGAAGTTACATATTTTTACATGCAATCGAACACCTGCTGAAGCAATTTTTTTTGTTTTCTGTACCTCCAGGTTTTGCCGAATGATTAGTATATAGGAAACGTTAGAATAGAATAGATATTTAGATGAATTAATGAATGAATTTTTCAAGCGGAGAGGTAGTAGATAGGTAATCCAACGTAACACAAAAGTTAGGTGCAAGATGTGTGGATGAATTAAGTAAGAGCAGTCATAATGGAGAAGCTAGTCGACAGTCATATTTAGATTTTGGAGAGAGGTTTTCTAAGGTAACTTGTGACAACTTGAAATAAAAGAATAACCAGACATAGGCAAGTAATACCTTGTAGCATACAGAATACGGTTCAAAAATTCCTTGTTTTTAACAAACGCGTTATAGTTTACTTACACGTCATGAAGTCACGCGTTATTTGCAAGGAATCTCATGTGTCATAACGAATAAGGGCCCAGGTGATACAGTAATCAAAGTCTAGACAATAAATTGGTAAAAAAAACAAGTGTTTGAAATATTTCCTGTTCGTGGTTTTTCAGCCCTCTGACAGCGATGGGTTACGGCGGCGGCATGGTCCCCGAGGGCGGTGTCTGCGAGACCCCCGAGTCGGACCTCTGCAAGGGCGGGTTCCTGGGCTACCCGCGCTACGAGCTTGGCTACAGACAGCCGCATCCTTACGCCAACCATCACGCGTACCAACATGAGGCAGCGTCGCCACCGCCTGGTAACACATACATTCTAGTCTTCTCCTATCAACGAATTTGTTTAGTATATTACAAAATATAACGAAAGGATAAATTTGAATTACTAGTGGGATTCGAACCCGATACAAAAAAACAAGCGTTAACAGCATTTATAGCAGTACATGCTGTACATTTATGTTTAGTTATTGTCTATTGTAATATTTGCGGTGTTTTTCTATAGATCATGATGAACTACGGTACGTACAAATAAGGCCTATGATATAATGAGGCCTCTAGCAAAAACAATGGACTAACCATATAGTGTCAATACTTTGGGTATATAGGACATAAAGAATGAAACTCATCAAATAAAGATTCATAACTAAAAGCAATTAAATTTAAACTGTATCCTTATTATTCCTAATATGGAACATGTTAAAAATATAATTAAATTAAATATGGTACTGAAAGTTGCGTATGGCAGAAAAAGCATGAACGCAACGAATAAATGCAGAGGAGACATCGAGCAAGTAACTCAAAAGAGGTTTTAAGCTCGATGAGTGGAGATGAAAGCATTGAGAAGCAGGATTGGAATCAAACTGATTGACTGCATAAGGAATAGTGTGATAAGGGAACGATGTGGTGTGAATGAGGATGTAGTGACAAAAATCGAGAAAGGTATGTTAAGATGTTTTGGACATGTAGAGAGAATGAATGAAATGAGATTGACTAAACAGGTATACATGGGACAAGTGAACGGAAGTGTCTTAAGGGGAAGACATAGGCGAACGTTCCGAAATCAGATTGAAGACGTTCAGAAAAAACGCCAGGTCAGGAGTACCTTATACCGACGCTTATGTATGAAAGGATTGATGAGTGTAGATGAAGCGAAAGAGATATGTAAGGATCGCAGTAAGTGGAAATCTGTGGTCTCTGCCTACCCACCCCTACGGGAAAGAGGCGTGATTTTTAGTATGTATGTATTTATGTTAAAAAAGTATTGTTTGTGAGGCCTCTGTGCATCGCATAATAAAGCCTATTTCGGTTTTAAAGTCAATTTTGTTGCAAAAGTAAATCCTTGCAGGTATGATATAAGAATATTTTAGTCTATTATTTTATATCTAACTATATGTGTAAATTGAAGAGTATTTACAAATATACGCAATTACAATAGTATTAATAATGTTATCATAGTTTTCCGAAAAGCTGAAAAAGGCTTAAGGCCTTAATAAACAATCAGACATAATTGGACTACGCAAGGCCATTATTTTGTTTAAATAATAAGAGATACGGTGCATAAAGAGATAATATGGTTTGAAGTGTGTTTACATTTGTAAAAAGCAACACTTGCAGTCGTAATGATATATTTAGACTTTAAAAGTACTTATAAAAACGATTTGAATTAAGGCAGGCCTTATTTGTATCACGTACCTTATAACCACGCTATTTACTTTTGGATGTATGACCGCTTTTATGATAGAGCCAAAACTAATAGGTTTGCTATATTCGTGTCTTGTATGGAGGTCCCCCTTTATTTAGTACTTTTTGCCCTTTATTAATATTACCCCGTGGGGTGTCGGATTAGAATTTCACCCCGCTTTTCTTCCCGTGGGTGTCATAAGCTGCGACTAAGAGGAAAGTATAAGAAGGTGGGAAGCAGCGGTTGCTGAAGAACTGAAATCTTCTACTATCACAGTAGAAGATTTCAGTTCTTTCCCCGAGACGCTTGCCAAGCGTGGGATTATGGTAAATCCATCTAACTGGGGAGACCTTGGATCAACGGTGGACGTTCCAGTTAATGTTATTATTATAAGGATTTTGAAGCAATGATGATGGCCTAGCGGCGATAGCTATGGACTGCTTTGCCGCAGGTGCATGGGTCCCCTTATTCTCATAATATTACATTGGCAAAATATTATATTCGCTGAATATTACATTCTCAAAATACTAGATGTACTTCAAGTATAGAAAATCTGTCTCCAAGCACCTAACAGCGTGTTCAAGCAGCAGTTCTTAAGAGCCATTAACGGGCGCCCGAGACTTAACAACTGTTTTTCTCAGGGTGACGAGTGCAGTGCAGTTGGTCACTTGTAACGTGATACATCTGTTATAGATAGAGGTTAGTTTAGTCCATCCAAGTCGTTCGTCCAATCTCACCTGATGCTAAGTGATGATGTGGTGGTAGGTGTTAACAGGCTTAACCTAGAATTACTGACTCTCAAAGACAGCTGCCAGTACACACCGTAAGGTGCTTGGCGACAGATTTTCTACTTAAAGGTGCCTAGCTAGGCGGGCATTCGCAAAATGCCCATCCGCCATGCGGTGAAGCTTTAGCCCACAGCGGGATTCGAACCATGGACATGCTGCGCGGCAGTCCATAGCTATCACTGCTTCAAAACAAAGGAATACTCCCCAGAACACAAATTCTTTGAAATATTTTTGTAGGACAACTCATTGAGATATATCAATAGTTTAACTCGTGATTTCTGTTTTTGGTCATGCTTTATGTCATTCTTGAGAGAATACGAGAGAGTTGTAACATTTTCCAGAACTGGGAGGTCTCCTGGGCGCGGGAGTGTCGGTCCCGCTGGCGGTGCCGGGGCAGGACACGCAGCAGTACTGGTCGCGGCTGCAGTGACCCTGGTGGAACTAGCTCTCTACGCGTACACGGCACGCCGCGTAAACACTACGGCTAGGGAAACTATACACTCTTCTTTTCACTATTATACTATAGAAAGTGAAAAAATACTTATGTCGATGATGTAATGCTCTGTCAAGCGAACGCTTAAAGCCGAGGATACACATGCATGTAGAATGGAACAGTAGCTTGCATGCTGGTTAACGTCATATAGAAGTTTCTTGCGCAATTTGGATAGATTTGCAAGTTACACTTGCATGTAATGTGCCTCCTTGCATTCCTTTATTTCCGTCACGTGGCATGCCAGTAAATCAAATGTTGCGCTATCAACTTGCGTGGCAGATACAGGCATGCCAGTTAGCGTATATACATGAAAGTAGACGGCATTTGCAAGGAGCTTTTATTCAAGTGTGCCAGCTACAGTCATGTGTATTCCCGCCTTAACTGTAACTTCTAAAATCTTGAACAAATCTGACATTCACCATCCGTGGCAGCTGTCAAAAACCAAAGATGGCGGATCAAAGATGGCCGCCATACGTAGATTTTTCAACACCACGAAACGAGGCGGATGTAGTTTTGGCATTGTTGTGTATGAGGTTATGGTTATCTCAAATATTACGATCCCTTTTGATATTCGTACAAAAAGCGGTATATGTCGTCTTATCACAAATTAATCTTACGGACGTGGATAAGTAACTTGCGGGACGCGTTTCAGAAAAAGCCTATGGTACTACTGCACCAAACTTGTCGCAACTCGCACCGTATTAAATTTCCATATTTAAGCGTTTGTTTGAAAAAAAAACGCTTATTATTATAATACCAAATATATATATAGCTAATTCTTAATTTATCCCTTTTCGCGTGATTTTTTTAGATTATTATATTTTTCATTGAAGAAATCCTTTTATACAGCTAAACTTTTGTATCCCCTATTTGTCTTACTTCTTTTTTACTTAGCTCAATTATTGAACTTTATAACCTTCAACAAACACACCAACGGGCTCTACTTGCCACAAAAACCTCGCACACCTCAGTGAATTACCTACCTACATCACGTATTGATTATAGCTTTTTCCCTTTGGTGTCGATTATGAAGTTTTTCCTAATCAACTCAAAAGCCTTTGCACACTATCTCACCTGATGGTAAGTGATGATGTGGTCGTAGGTTAATTAAGAATTACTGGCTCTCAAGGACAGCTGCCGGGACACACCGTTAGGTGCTTGGCGACAGATTTTCTACTTGAGGGTGGTAGCTAGTCAGGCGGGCATTCGCAAAATGCCCTACCACCATGCAATAACGACTGCTATCCTAAGACAACAACCGGGACCGACAGCTTAACGTGCCCTCCGAAGCACGGAAACGCTCAGTAGTAATGTCACTAGCGGTCATCCATCCAAGTCATGACTGCGGCGGACGTTGCTTAACTTTGCTGATCAGTTAAGAACAGCTAAGCAAACTTCGCTACGAGCGCTTCAAAATGGACAAAATGTGCATAAATAATCACTTATGCACATTTTGATAACTTCTAAGAAATTCTTCATAATCGCCTCCAAAGATATTTCTAATCGTGATTATGTATGTAATTTTTTTAGGTTTTGACTTTCAATTCAATTTTAAAGACAAATTTGATTGATTCTTAAGACCTGGTTTTACAATCATCAAATCTTAAATGTCAGACTGATAGTGTTACCCGCCCACATTTTAAACAAATTAGGTTTCCTTTCCAACAACTACCTAACATTCGTTCTTTTTACATTGTGTACCTATACATTTATTATAACTTATTTAAAAATAGTAACTTTTTGAAAAACCGGGCATAAAATCTAATAAATGGTTTATTAAGGTATATTATGATGTAGTGTCAAGCTCAAAGGGCTCACAATATATGAGGTTATAGGTAGATTCCTACCACTCTAACAACAGTTGATGGGTACTTTTGCTTGAGACAACACAAGCGAAGAACTACCATCAAATTACAGAAATAGTCGCCTAATATAATGTTAGTAACGGCAAACGACGCTAAGCTGTTTTAACCTTTATTTACAACAGTTTAATTTATATGCCCGTTTTATAGAGCCGTTTCTCTGGTTTTGGTAACTTTCAGAGAGAACTCCTCTACAGAATTAACTATTTACCTGTACTCACCATTTTACTGTAAAGGATTTCCGTTTTCTGGTACTAGTTGAGTCCTGGGCATAGAGGGATAGAAGGGAATTGCATTTTTTGGTACCATTCATTTGCCGTGGTACCAGTAGCCAGTTCCTTTGATGGTACCACGGCAAATTTAATTTGATGTGGACTCAATGGTACCACGAAAATGCTGATTTCTCTACGAATAATTTATTCGTAGTGATTTCTATTATACTATAGTTAAGTCCACTAAATAGGGTACTGTAGTGGAATAGTGAGTGCTGTATGTGCCCTGGGGGACTGAGATAGGGGACTTAGATGGAACGTGCACATTATTTTATTTAGATATATTTTTTTTTGTAATTCTACCTCATCTATAGATAATTTTCACCTGTAACTTGCACTAAAATGTGAACAATTATGTCTTACCCAAATCGACGTTAAAAATAATTAAAATCTGGCAATCGCATACATGTGAAAAGTGTTATTTTCTCGCATTTTGGTCAAATAAAAGGTCGTAGCCACCGCGTAAAGCGCGATTGAGTTTGTTTTCCGTTACAAGTGCCTAATTGAGAATCGCCCCCTTAAGAGGTCTATTTTTGCGCAACATTTTGGCCCTTCATTATTAGCCCCTACATTTTCGAATTAGAAAAATTCAAAATCATATGATTATTCATTACTATATTTACTATGCTCATATTCTTTTTGAAAAGAAGTATTTTAGCTATTACTTTTTTATATAATTTCTTTTATTTATATATTATTATTTTTATTTTAATTTCTTTTATTTTGACTGAGCAAGGATACATCCATTCAGGTGACTTTGACTTTGAGGTCCTGTCCTGAGGCAGAGTGAGAGTCAAATCAAAACATACTTTTATGTAGTTCAGATACTCGATTTTTTTTCTTTTTGTATTTTTTTATTGTTATTTGAATAAGCCAATGAATAAACATATCTGTTAATTGCCACAAAACCAATCAGAGAGCACAAAGTCATGCTCAAAATAATCTTAAGAATTACCTATGTACTCGTTTTTTAGTACTTTACTGTACTAAGCGTTTTCTAAGCAAGAAAACAAGTAAATATTTGGGTAAGAACGAGCGGGTGGCTGGGAAAATATGGGTTATTCCTGTTGTCCCCCAGTTCGTCGCCCCCCAGTGGGGGCAACAGGATATTTTTTTCCTTTTCAGCCTAGTTGCCTACATTAATCCACCGGCAATCATTTTATATTCTGTGCTGCAATACTATTTCCCCGTTTAGTAGTATTTACATTATAAAGGTCCTTTCTGTCGCCGTATTTGTAAATACACTTTACACATACGGCGACAGAAAAGACTATCAAAGCCTTAAATAGGCCGCTCCCCGATGATACGTTACTTGTGGTGCAGTAGCTGAGGGTATGGGTTTACTTTACCTGTGGTCTTCAGCTCCAAACTTGTCTTAATGTCATCATCATCAAAGTCAAGTGAAATCACTGGCACTGGTCAATCACTGGCGTACGAGACGTAAGAACTACATGAGAATTAACGTCCCGGAGTGACGACCGCAGTACAAGCAGAACTAGGACGGTGACACTGCAACTTTAATAGACAGTCGTGACGCTTGTCATCAGACGGGCGGCTTGTCAGTCTCATTAGTAAATAGCATTAAAAAAAAGAAACAAAAGTTGGCAACTTTTGTTTTGCCAATACGTGTTGCCAATAGTTGCCAATTTTTATGGGTGGAACGCGGCTAGGAAGAAATTGAGTGGAGTAACATGAAAATGTTTCTTCAGGCGGAGTTTATATAACGACGCGACGGACAAATTCCACCTTAATTCACCGCATGGTGGAAGGGCATTTTGCAAATGCTCGCCTGGCTACAGACCACCCTCAAGTAGAAAATTTGTCGCCAAGCACCTAACAGTGTTTTCCGGCAGCTGTCCTTGAGAGCCAGTAATTCTAAGTAAAGCCTGTTAACACTTTCGACCATATCATCACTTATCACCAGGTGAGATTGTGGTCAATTTAAAAAAACATTATCCGTGGACCCCCAAACTTACAATGTCATAAAAAGTAATATTGTGTAGAAAATACCACACATATTCTCGTTATAAAATTTATAATATATATGTAACATTATTCATCTCTACGAGTTTATTTTCGTCTGCCGCTCGCTCTAATACAACTTAAATGTTCAACAATGAAGGTACAGTCGCCTGCACTAAGATGTTACAATATTATACATTTCACAACAGTGTTTTTTTCCCTTAAAACTTGAAATGGTGATTTTATATAAACCGTTTGAATTTTTCAATTACTTAATAAATAATTACTCATTTTAATTGCATTGGGTGGCACCCAATTCAGACATTTCAGTTTTTTTTTTTAGTAATTGTGTACCTAACACCACAAAATAAATTGGAAATTTTAACCTTATTTTTCAAAATTATGCCACTACGATACTGTATTATTAACTATCAATAATGATTAATCTGTATGACATAATCTTACGCGTACATAGGTAATTTTGTTTTCCGCATTTGTACATACGCTGTTTAAATGCATAATGCATGTCTACCGAATACCGACAGACTTTCTGACTCCTTATCTCACCTAGCATGGGATAGGCGCAGTAAGATTTTTTTATACCTATACCTACACCTTACTGCAGGCGAATGTACGGGTAAGAACGATGCACATCTAATGCTGTATCTTTAGACATAACTTTCAATCAAATGTTCGATGTAAGTGTTAAACAATACCTTATTAATATTAAAACATAGGTAGGTAAGCTACTAATTAATAATTAAAATTAGGGATAAATGTACTTATATTTGTTGTAATTTGTAAATGTCAATACATATAATAAATTAAGATTGTACTATGATTAGATGTTAAAATGGCGATAAGTTTCAAATAAGACTTTTTTCTCAATATAAATTCAGTTTAAATAACCTTCTCTGAATATAAAGCCTCAGTAAGTAACAAAATTTTGACACTGGAAGGCCGTTTTCTGACTTGTCGGTGTGGGAGCGGTGCGGGATCTGTAAGGTCTGTACCGAAACGATACCGCGTTGCCTTCACCTACTCACCTATCGGTATCTTCTCGGTATAAAATTCTGCAGTACCGAAGATGTCGTCTTCTAGTGATGACGATATTTTGGCGTGTTATTATGTTTATCGCCTACGTAAAAAAAGAAAACGTTATTGGCGTCATCCTTATATCAAAAATAATATTAATTGCCGATTTTTTGTTGCGGCTAAAGAACTTTCCCAAGATGACGAAAAATTTTTATTGATGTCAAAAAATACTTACAAAGAGCTTTTGAACTTGTTGACTACAGTATTAACAAAGCAAAATACAAGATTTAGAGAATGTGTGTCTGCTGATGAAAGATTGCTGATTACCTGAGGTCCTTTCACGAATTTTCCGCCAATTTATAATTATACAATGCAGGATACATTTCAATTTCTAGTACTAAAACGACGTAAATATCTCGCTCCGCCATCTTGTTTGCACGACCTCGCGCGGTAAATGTCGAGCGGCGCCTGGACACGCATCCCGAGACGCGGTAAAACGAAACGATCCCTCCCCGCTCCCGCACACACCGCGCCAATCAGAAGACGCGCATTAAAACATAGGCGCTCGGCAAGCTTTCGGTACCGTGTATACCGAGCGAAACGAATCCGCACCGCTCCCGCACCGACAAGTCAGAAAACGGCCTAAGTCGACTAGTTCAAGGGGCTTGTGTAATTATAAATGGTAATTAACCTCGTTTTGACATTTTCCTTTGATAACGAAACGCATTATGGTTTTCCAATTTCAAAATGAAGTTCATTGTCATTACCGTTCCAGTTAGACAATAAAGCCTCAGTACAATCACAATTATCACCGTTTCTAAGTGACAAATGGTTTTCTATTTTTAAATATCCTAATAAGCATACCAGCGCAACGGTCGTGTTGGCAGAACTCGCTTTGTCACAAATAGTATAGAATACATGTATTTGCAATAGACCTAAGACGAATCATTCCTTGCTCCATTAAAACATTATTTTATGAAGTCGGGGCTTTTTTGTATAAAATGTACTGCTTGTTACCGTATGAGAATGTAAATAGGTATTATGTTTGTGTAATGTCAATTTTGTAATTACAAACTCTTTTGTAAGATTTTCCAATAGATGTAAAGTACTTATATTAGATGGCTTAAATATTTGTAATAATAAAGTTAATTGAGGATATGTTTAGCATTATAATATTTTTTGTAAATGTATTTATGATTCGCTGCCCATCATCATACATCCAAGTATTAAATATATATATAAAGTTCAAGTACGTACCTTCATTACAAAAATAACTGACCGCAACAGTACTTTTTTTTTCATTCTAAGAACTTACCATATTAATAAAATTACATACAATTTAATTTGTTGTATCAAAGTAAAATATTATTTCATATTTTACAATACATTTGCGTCGTTGAGTAAAAATTGCATTGTATAAAAATTAAGGTATTCCTTTCGAATTTATTGTAGTCTTTAACGTGTATTATTAATAAATAATGTGAATAACTGTGTGATGTCAATGAAATCTTTTAATAACAGCATTAATATAAATACACTTTTGGATCAAAGTATCACTTGAGTTTTATTTGTCTTTAAATTACAACCGAATATTCTTAAAAAATAACAAATAAGAATTAATTATGAACTTGTGTAAAATCTAGCTCAACCTAAAATATAAAAAATACGCTTAGTGCGTACTTAACTTACGCGTGGCTATATCTAGAACTAAAATATCAACGTATAAATATGTAAAGAGTGTAAGTACTGCTTCGATTTTGACAATCGCAACCGACTGATTGTGTCTAAGGTAATGTTGATGCGCCCCTTTGTTCTCAAAATATTACATTTTCAAAATATTATATTCTCAAATGATTACATTTTGGACAATCACAGTCAGAAAGGTTAGAGTTTAATGTGGTGTCTGTGTAGTGACGCGTAATAAACATAAGTATCTTGACCTTACTACTGATGTTATTTTAACCACTAGTTCAATTTCAAATATTCTGAAAACAATGAAACTAGTGTTGAATTTTGTTATCACTGATTATTATTTTAGGCACTTGTGAAATTTTTGTACGTTGTAAAAACACTAGAGGTAAAACAGTTCTGATTATTTTATATAGCACGCTACAAACTAACCAAATCAAACCTTGGAGTACCAGGAGATAAGAATCATAAAGAAGGTATTAGCGTAACCACAGAATCTGAAATAACATAGAGCTCTGTATATAGTGCATAGATAGAGCTAGAGAGACAACCCGCAATACCATACTACTACGTACAAACAATGCAGGTGCATTGTTTGTCTAAAGGAGTATGGCAACCTTCTCTAAGTTTCTTATCTCCTGGTACTTCAGGTTTAAATTGGTTAGTTTGTAGCGTGTTGTATGCTGTGAACAAAGTCCACCAAGCAATTTAAAAACGTCGCCTCTGTGCACCTGGGTGATATATGCGTGCCTTTGTCTGGACAGGCCCACTCAAACCTGTATGGTGCTCTCCTCTAGAGCAGACGCCTAGAGTAGAACCCTATTGCAGACGAACTCTCAAGTCTACTTGGAACAAATTATTGTAAATATTTTCACTCAATTTATCTGGGTATATAAACCAACGAAAACACCTTCAATTTTTTTTTTTTATTGTGCTCGATTGTACATCTAGTATTTTGAGAATGTAATATTTAGCGAATGTAATGTTTTGCGAATATAATATTATGAGAATGAGGGGATGCACCGCACGGTACTGTTTTTAAAAAAACGTCCGCTGCGGTAAGGTTGGCGTTCTGCTGTTTTTGAACTTGACTTACAGTTCTTTACATATTTATTTGTAGTAAAATATCCTAAAATCAATTAATTCCTTCCTAAAATCTCACATTTTGTTGTATGTTTTAATATAAAACTGACGATAGTAAACCATTGTTGAGAAATGATATGAAAATGAAATATAAGATTTCAGAATAACACATGCAAAACATATCATTACGCTTTTGTATCCCCGAAGTGGTAGGCAGTGGTGACTAAAACGCCCAGGATCCGCCAGATGTCTTGGTTCCATATACAAGACGAACCTATTGAAACCTATGAGGCACTCAGCGTGACAGTTTTGCAAAATTTATTTCTTAGAAAATTAGGCTTAATCCAAAATTACTAACCAACCCGGGAACCCGGAACCTCGATATTACAACACGATACTTTACGCATATTCAACGAGGCAGTCTTTATACAAATAAAAACAAGTAAAAATTGTAAACAATAGAGAACAAAAAATTTAAAACATAAGTTTTACTAGTTTAAAGCTAGATTGTTACTTTGAAATATATTTAACTAGGCTACATCCAAGCCATCATTCCAATCATAATTCATCATTCAAAAGGGCATCTATATTCAAAACAGTTTTATCGGAGCTACAGTACTTATTTCTATGACAACTGGCAACAACATCAGGCACATTTTTAGTCAAGACTATATCAGAAGCAATTAAATCACTATCATCACCATCATCGCTTAAATCTACTATATCTATCGGCTCACCCATTCTAGTAGAATCTACATCTATGACTTCACTATCGTATATTTTGTCTAAATCTATATCTATTCCATTTTCAGAGATTTCTACGCTAACAATTTGTACTTCGTTATCAGAATCGTTGTCTTTACTTTCATCTGTTTTAACTTTATCGTAATTATCTTTATTCTCACTAACATTCCTATTTCTAATTAGCCTTGGTTTATTCTGTGTCAACTGTTCCGTTAATTTGATTCTTTTGAATTCGAAACAGTTGTCCACAAGTTCATCTTCTTGTACTTCTAGAACATCACTGTGCTCCGATATAGTTCGTTTTCTACTTTCACTCTCGCTGAGCTTACGTTCTATTTTGGCGCGATTTGAACTGGAAGGCTGACGATCTAATTGTTTATAAACAATGGAATTACTTCTTACTACTTTGATGATCTTCTCACCCGACGTAGTTATACCTTCCTGTGTGGACAACTTTCTTTTTCTATTAGAAAGGTTAAGTGTGATTGGAGGAGTACAGTGTGGAATTATGTCACTTTTCTTTTTAGCCCTAATTTCGTCTAGCGATAAGACTTTAAAGTCGAGAGAGCTGCGCCGTTCCTCGTCTTTCTTTTTACCAGCCAGTTCGTCTAGGGATAGTCTGTCGTATTTAGTGGAGAGGTTTGTTCTGATGATTTTTCTGTCTTTGTTGGGATCGGGGGGTGGGAGGCAGTCGTAGCTGTAGAAAGCGGCTGCTTCGGCTTGGATCTTCTCAAGCAGCAGTATTTCTTGCGACTTTGTGCGTGCGATGGTCTGCGCTTCGTCCGGAGAGGAGTTTTTAGTGGGCGTCGAGGAAGGAGCGCTTTCGTTATCCGACTCTGCAAGAACACACCAAGTAACCGCTTAGTCTCCGCTCGAGTACTAATTCGCATGATGATTTTCGTAATTAATTTTGAATCGTCCGTATCGAGTGACGAGCTCGGGTTACTGCGGTGTGTTCTTGGCGACATCTGAAAGCGCTCTGCTCGGGGAGGGCGGTCAAAAATAATTACAAAAATCATATTACGAAACATTTTTATTTACTCGTTGGTATAATAAACACAATTTCATTGAACAAAGCCAAAGTTTCTGTTCGAACACGAGTTCTTTTATCAGCTCACATGTTAATTAGCTTAAACCAAAGTTCTTAGACACACGCTTTATTAATAATAACATATTGAAACTCTTATTGTAAAATAAGTTTAAGATTAACATAACAACAACCCTTTTTATTTCAAACAAGAATGGCATTACAGCACGGTAGATAGTTAAATCATAATACTAGCTGTTATAACAGTGCCGTATGCATTCCAACTATACCTACGTTACGAACCTACTAAACCTGATAGCCCATCGATTGCCTCGCGTCGAACAACTTTAATGTCATGAAATACTATAATTTATAAGTATCAAAAGTGCTGCCATCTATTTTATCCTAAACCCCACGCCCGCACGCAATTACAAACCTTATTAAAAAAGACTGGCAAAGTAATAATCGATTTATATCAATCGACGAGTGTGACCACATATAAAAACTACCAAAGTTTACCGTGTATTGGTACTATCTAATACAGCCAAAGAGAACCTTAGACTTTTCATTAGTGTTGCAAGCGTTCTTAATTTTTTACTCGATTACGATTCAGTAAATCGATTATTAGTTCACTCATAACTTAACGTCTGCTGCGATATCGTCCGCCGATTAATATCGTCCTAACTAAAAAAACTTCCTTACCACAGACAATAAAAATCTTCAAACGACGTCGCACCAAACTACAATAATAAACGACAGAAAATCGAACTGTCCAACAGAAATAACATCCAACAATTAATCTAAGGGTAAATAAATAAGTTTAATGTTAAGAAAATAATAGGCTACAAATAACTATTTAATAATGAAACAATATTGCTAATTAGCGACACCAATATCTTAACCAGTCGCATTCATAAACAACTGTTTTTGTACTAATAAAACGTTCTACATATCGCCTCTAGTAAGTAAATCGGTACATTTACACTAATAATATTGTAACTAACTTTATACCCGTACTTGCCACGAGAAAAGTACTGCTTTGAGATGTTGGGTAGATTAAAAAAAACCGCATCTTACTATTTTCATGTTTGGGCAAGTACCTACATAAATCCAATATAATTACTCCCAAATCAAACAGGAAAAATATAGTTTTGAAAAGTTAAAAACTGAGCACATTAATTAGCTAAAAATCGTCCTATACCTTTCCATCCCCTCCGATCGCGACGTTTTTTGTTTCCACTTTCATATATTTTAAATTATTGATAAATACTTTATACATAAATAATGACTAGGCGTACCATGGACCATCGACAATTTTTTTTTATTTGTATCATGTTACCTGCTTAACTTTTGCAATGTATCTCTTTTTTTTTGTTAATAAATATAGGAACTTTGCTATCAGTGCAAAAATATACAAAAAAGGGTCTGAATTTCCAGAACGTTCGTCGACATATATTTTTACCTAATCATTGAACATACTTCGATAACGGTATGAACGGAAGCATTTATTGAATATAATGAAATTACCAAAAGTCGCTAAGCAATGAATATGCTTGTATTTTAATATTTTTTAGTTCTTTACCTTCTAAACATGAGTAAGTAGTATATATGTCCTTAAGCACTTTTTTTTTTTCGAAAACCGAGTGTCATATAGAATTTTTTGGATACATTTATCAATATGACACTATGATTTCTATTAATTTATATCTATATTTTTTTCATTAGCTCTATCTAATTTACATGGTGCGATATTAAGTGAGCGGGGCTTAAGGCAGTATGGATAAATTATAACCTGTCTAAGCCCCCAAAACCTCCTAAGAACTAACATACAAACAATTTAAAGGCATAAAGCTTATTTTTTTTTATTTTTTTTTCGTCCTATATTAATGAGTTATAATAATCGTGTATATATATTTTTATTTCTATTCATATTTTAAACCTATTTATTATGTACCTTTCTAAAATAGACAAAGATTATATCCAATATCTATTAGAAAAATGTATGACGTTTCTAGTAAAGATCAATTGAATTATTCAGTCAGTTTTTACTTGAAACGTTTATGTTATTCAATATATGATACGATAAAGTTATTATAACGGTTACATAGTAAATGAAAAGCGACTAATATGTTATTATATGAATCTAATTAGCTAAGATATGAAAGTTAATATTTAATATGTTATTGCACGTACAAAAATACCGACATGGCTTACATTATTCAATATATTATATGTCGGGCGAAGAGAGGTTACAAGTTTATTAATTACGCCAACAAGTTAAATTTTAGCTAATCTTCTCTCGCCCATGCTTAAAACGATGGCAGTATCTTTAAAACATTAAAAAACAAACAAACCAAAACGCCGTTTCTTCAGGCCAATAAATTTATAAACAATGTCTCTACATTTCAAATCTAGTTCACATATACATAAATACTATCTGAATCTGAATATTTCACATGACATATAAAAATGTATTCTATTAGGGCTAAGATATATGAATACTATAAAATTGACTATTGAAGAATGGAAAACAATAAATATTGATCTTAGAATAAACACGGCCGCTTCGCAGAACAGGGACAACATAAAAACAGTATTTATGACTATAAAATTTATATTCAATGGGCTACCAGCCTCTGTAAAAATACAAAACGTTCCCAGTCTGCTAGCAGGCCAAATAAGAAAAAAAAAACACTTTTAATGAATAACATGAGAATAAAATAAATATTTTCTAAGCTAACAGTTTGAAATATTACAAAATATTGGCACAACTTATTCTTTATAAAATCATAACAAAAACCGTTTGCTTAATTCGCGTTCCAAGGCAGCGATGCACATAACTCGCCGAATTGTTTGATAGGTAGACAAAAAGACGCGCGATTTGTTTACGGTTTATTCCATTCCACGATGAAAGGACAGCTGTATGACTTAATCGTTACGATAATCACTCTTAATTCCACAACCTAAATGTTTTCTAGCAATAAGCAAGCGAGCGAGTCGTGACTGAAATCGCACGACTTTTTGCCGTAAAATTCCACTCCTCAAACATTCTAAAAGCGTTACATTATCATTTTACATGAATTTATTTTCAAGATACATTAGTTCTTAGTTCTACACACGTCTCATATATTTTAATGCAAGTATCTAATACAAATTGTGAATAATGCAAGATGTATACATAACTGGTTAACAAGTAAAGCCTTGCACTTATTAATAGGCAATGGGAGTGACATGACAACATTGTGGAATTAAAACTTGTAAACTTTTATATTGTCATGTTTTCAAAATTCCGAGGAATAGATCAGTGTAGGTATATGAGCGGCATGTAATTTTGTTACTAACAATTTCTGATTTACAGTGTCATACTGACAACACTAGGCAGCAATCGAATCCTACTGCAACGGAAACATTGACCTCCATACTAGTGCACTGGACACGGTCAGAGCCCGAAAAGTAAGTCAACATTTTTCGAATGACCGTTCGGGTAATTCAATTTAACATTAAAATGACCTCACTTTGGCTTACTAACATCAGTTAGTGCATAAATATTTCTTTAAAAATTTAATATTGCCAAATGCAAGCCAAGCAAAAATTTAGGAAGATTTTTTTTTTTTAACTGCATGTCCATCATTCGAGTTTTAACTGAGCTCAGTAAGCCGAAACGATTTTAGTGATTTATTTGATTACAATTAACCAAAGTCAAAGTACATAATCGCCCTGCAGGTATAATAAGTACTTGAACAAATAATTTTATTTTGATTGATGTAAAAGCACAGTAATCTATTTTCACTAACCATAAACACAACCACATAAAATGAAAAAAGTACTGAAACAGATGTAAAAAGTGTACCTATTAGTAACATGTTAGGCGTTTTTACTATTGTTAAAACAAACCAACTTTTTTGACTTATGTCTTGGCCATTTATTCAGTTTATTGATTCTACCATAAACCATTTCTCGTTGACGGGGTCTGTGTAAATGAAATACAATATAGGTCACAGTTCTTAGCCCGTTACAACAGTGCAAGTTTTCTTGTTGCTTTATCACATCAGTCATATCATAAACTTCTAAACTCCTCTGGTTTTAAATTGATATTGACTAGCAAAAGCTTGCGACACAATTATCTTTCTCATCAAATCCTAAATCGGCAACTGACTTTTCTTTGACAAGAATTTGAAGACGGACATAGACTTCAATGAGAATCAAAGATTAGAAGATGGACATAGACTTTAATCAGAAACAAAATTCTCGATTCAGAATGCATTAAGTACCCACGATTCCACATGAGCACGATAATGATGATGTGTTTTGATACATAACAGTCATTCAGAATATTTCATAGCACCCTGTTTTTCAATGCTTACAATCTACATTAATACAAATGGGTAATTGTAAGAACAATTAATTAGGTTCTAAGCATTCCAGACCATTGTTGTTTTTGATCATCAGATCAAACTTCCAGGCCCTGTCAGTTTCAACCTCATAGAACTGTCTACTATCTGTTTTATTAGAAATAGAAATTATGTATTAATTATGTTCTATCATGATCATTAATTCAGAATTTTCCCTGTTATCATGTCACTCTCAACGCACAAACTAAACCAGTATGAATGATACAGTTATTCATAGATTAAATGTGCAAAAACTAACCACATCAAATCCTAATCATTAAACTTGAATAATAGTTCATCAATTCACTTATAGGGGCCAAAGAAATGATTTTAAAAATCGCCAAAAAATATTATAACACCTCTATATACTACCGGAGGCTTTATCAAAATGTGACACATAAAATAATTGCATAACTTGCAAAATAATAACGAGAAGCAAATTTCAAGACGATTTTTAAATATCATAACGTATCATGGCCATTAAGCCCTGGTCATACGATTTGAGAAGTCACATAGACGTGTTGCGGCATATCTATTCGTACAAAGTCATATTTGAAAGTACACACGACATTTTTAACCAACTGATGTGTGCATACTTATTTGCTACATACTGCTAACTAGTTCTTTGAGTGGTTGAGAGAAATATCTGATATTCATTTATTGAGTAAATGAAATTTCATTGCTTCATAAACATACCAAATCCAATCATATATGTTTCTGGACCAATTCTAGTTCTTCCAATAGGCCTTAGGGCTGTTCCTACTATCGCCATTCAATAGCTTTTAAATCACTGGGCATTTCATCCTGTTAAGCTCTATTAACTACCCAAATTATACATAAAGTAATAATATTAAATTGCATTAATGAAACAGCGTTCAATTCGATAATAGTAGGAACAAATTTTTGTTAAATATTTTAGGGCCGTTTTCATAATCCTCTGTATTAGCTGCCACCTTTCTGTTTTTTTTTTAATCTTCGTTTCATTCTAATAATCACTCTCAACCACCCAAATACATAAAAATAACAATATTAGCCATCTTATGCCGCAAACCTACCCTCTTTCTACTTACAAGCCACATTTCAAAAGACCCATGTGTTCAATTAAACCTAATTTTGCCACTTTTTCATACGTACACATTATTCTTAGACAGAGAAAACAATCGACAATTGAGATTTTTACAATCCTTTCTTGTTCTTGCCCTCACCCTTTCCAATGCTATATGGAGTGGGCACAATGTGGTCTTTCATGCCCCTTTATCGTAACATTATGTGCAATGTAGCCACAAATACTACATGCACTTTGGACATTCTATGTCTATATTATTATTGTCTGTTTGCATATGCTTTCTCTGTCTACAGAAAGTACAGTGTCACATTGTCTGTGACAAAGAGCATGTGAGATATCTCTCGCTTTTTTTTTTAAACAGTTGTGTGACAATAACTTATATATCATAACTCGGTAAAGTGTAAATGTATATCTGAGATAAGAAATTCAAAATATAATTAGTTATTTTGTTCTTGTAGCCGAGTTTGTTAATTTTTATTTATCGCTGACAGGCTGGCCTTTGACTACTATCTCACCTGATGGCAAGTTTAAATGTGGTCAAAGATGTTGTTCATGCTAACCAAGTTTTTTTTTATTAATAATTTCAATCATGACACTAGATGAATATTATCTTGATATGTCATTAAACATGATTACATAGGTTACCCCAAAAACCATGGAAAATATTAAAAATATGTTTACTTATGACAAATGCAATACATGAAAACTAAAGAGTTTTTTGAAGCTCATGCATCAGTGACCAGTATCAAAAACTCTTTGGTTCTTTAATATATTCCGAATCTCGCTAATCACATGATCGTAAAAAAGTCACCCACAAAATTTTGAATTTCATGCTAAGATGTGAGCATTTATCTTAATGTAAAATTAAATTATATCATATTGATAATTCGTGACAATAATTGAACAGACAGATCTTTTGATATACCCTAAACGACTTACTGGTTCCATCGATTACCAAATCTATCAAAACCCCTCGCTCTAGGAAACCTAAAATCCCCGGACGGGCCAGGAAAACGAGGCCTCACAAAATCCCCTCCAGATCTATCAAACCCTCTAAACCTTCCAAAATCCCCCCTAAACCTTCCAAAATCCCGTCTCAACCTTTCAAAATCATCAGTAGACCTCTCAAAATCAGTAGCAGAGTTGTCGTCCGTATGCTCAAATCGTCCGACCCGGGCTTAATACAAGTAGTTTCAGTAGAGTCGCATACCTTCCTCGAAGTTGACGACGAGAGGATCCACCGGGTGGGGTGCGTAGGGGTTGGGGGGCGGATCGTGCGGGTGGTGGGGGGTGAGCATGCGTCGCAGCTCGCTCGGCCCGCCCAGCACGCCCAGCATCGACGAGTCCAGCACCACTGGGGGCATGTGCTCTGTACATATACAAATTCAAAATATATTCAAGCGCTCGTAGCGAAGTTTACTTAGCTGTTCTTAACCGATCAGCAAAGTTAAGCAACGTCGCGCGCGGTCATGAGTTGGATGGGTGACCGCTAGTGACATTACTACTGAGCGTTTCCGTGCTTCGGAGGGCACGTTAAGCTGTCGGTCCCGGTTGTCGTCTTAGGATGGCAGTCGTTATAGCATGGTGGTAGGGCATTTTGCGAATGCCCGCCTGGCTAGCTACCACCCTCAAGTAGAAAATCTGTCGCCAAGCACCTAACGGTGTGTTCCGGCAGCTGTCCTTGAGAGCCAGTACTTCTAGGTTAGCCTGAACAACATCTTCGACCACATCATCACTTACCATCAGGTGAGATAGTGGTCAAAGGCTAACCTATAAAGCATAAAAAAAAAAAAACAATCAACACGTCAGATAATATAACTACTATGGTTATATATTCAATAAAACACCTAGATATACTCGACTTCTTCCACACTTCATACAATCTCTAAGAACATTGAGGGTGGTATAGAAGAGTTCTCTCAAGATGTCGTGAACCAATACTATCAAGACATACTGTACTATATAGTGCGATATGAGTAAAAATAGTATTTTCGTCTATTTGTTCTATCAAAAAAAAAAAAACCGTTTAGTACTAGGGCCCTGTCTGATACTTGTCTTTGGAGTAAAAAAAAACAATATATTTAAACATTAAAAAATAATTGGCCATTTTTATCATACATGCATAATATGTGCAACAGAAAAACACAGTTTACATACAGTTCCAAGGAATTGCGTCATCTACTTGTATATAGGTTCATTCATCAAAGAAGCATCATAGTATAAGCTTAGAGATGTAATTGTAGCCCGGTACCCCACGGGGTACTAATACTGTAAATGTATATATTTTTTTTATACCACTAAGCTGGCAAACAAGCATACGGCCCGCCTGATGGTAAACAGTTACCGTAGACTATGGACGCTTGTATGTATGTATTACCTTGACGTTGTTGCTGCCATAGTAGCGGCACGGGAGCTGGCACGGGCGCCGGAGGTGGCACAGCGTTCATCTGCGGCTCGGCCACTACGGGCTCGTTCACCGGCACTGCGGACGGGGCCTGCGAGAAATACTATTCCTTACTAATGACACTGTTCACGGGACGAATATGGACTATATAAAAAAAAAAAAAAAAAAAAAAATACATATTATTGCGCCTTTATTTCCCCGAAACGGGTAGACAAAGTGACAAAATACCCAACGTATTGAATTGGTCGTAAGCAATAGGGAGCGAGCCTATTGATGCAATACGCTCCAAACATCACATTGGTACTACGAAAATATCTTGTCTGAAAAATCGCTTTAAAAAAATTGAAGCGCTCATAGCGAAGTCTACTTAGCTGTTCTCAACCGATCAGCAAAGATAAGCAACGTCGCGCGCGGTCATGAGTTGATTTGATTACTACTAAGCGTTTCCGTGCTTCGGAGGGCACGTTAAGCCGTCGGTCCCGGTTGTCGTCATAGGATGGATGTCGTTATAGCATGGTGGTAGGGCATTTTGCGAATGCCCGCCTGGCTAGCTACCACCCTCAAGTAGAAAATCTGTCGCCACCTAATGGTGTGTTCCGGCAGCTGTCCTTGAGAGCCAGTACTTCTAGGTTAGCCTTTTTACCCCAACCCCCCCCCCCCCCCCCCTTGCCAGCCCCACACCCACGCACCAAAAAGGCAAGCATAAACTATAAAATCAAACAAACAGGCAGAGATTAGTCCAATTAACATCACGTGGGGCCACGTTCTAGATCCGTCAAAATCACATAAAAAAAAATATTACTCTCTTCACCTGTCAAATCTATTGAAGGATCTATTATAGGCTACAGATTCCTACTCTTTACGAGTCCTAACTCTCACTTGACCAGTTGTTGTGTAGTTATTTTTTTTTCTTTGTTACCTCAGAACTTGAAATGAAATGAAATGAAATGAAATGAAGTTTATTCCAGCACTACACAACACTACAATAGCTTCTACTGAAGCACAATTAAATACATATGTAATACAACAATTGCAATGTTGCGCGATGCTAGGAACGAGTCCCGTCTCAGCATGTGCCAGGTTCAAAACTGAACCTAAGCGCTGGTTTTCAGACGGCACTCCCGACCAACATCACGAACGTGCATGACATTAAATAACAAAACAATTAAATAACAGAAACAGAACTATAAATAAAAATTATAAAATATTTAAATAATAAATAAGACATTGTGACTTTTACTACCATTTAGAACATATCTTTGTGATTTATCTGTGGCGATGCAGCGAATAACGTGTTTAGTACTTTTGATTTTGATGTATCTTTTTTTATATGAAAGCTGATGCTTCCCGTTTGGTCCCATTTAAATTTCATCAAAATCAGTCAAGCCGTTTTTGAGTAACTCTCCAATAACTGAAAAGTGCTTTCCTATCTGATGATATAGTCATTGACAGTGAATGACAATCGATCCCGTAAGTTGCAAGGAGCACTAAAAAGGGTGAATTCACACAAAACACTCAAAAGTGAGAAATAACTTGTCGAAGTCGGTGCCATGCGCACAATATTGTGATCATAGGTACTTTTGAACTATCATGGTACCGACTTCACCTAGTTATTTCACACTTTTGAGTGTTGAAGTCAGTTCCATTTTTAGATCTAAAAAATTGTTCTAGAGGCTACGATGGCGAAGCCGCGTATTATATAATTACAGGTATTTCACCAAAGTAACGCCTGAATCTATCAATTTTTAAATATAAGACATATTCCATGCCTAATTTACATACACACATATAATCACGACTGTATTCCCGGAAGGGGTAAGCAGAGGTGTGTAAACACCCACGTTTCGCCAATTGGTTTTTGGTCTCATGTAATAGGGGGCGAGCCTGTTGCCATTCAACGGGCACAGTTTCAGGGTCATACAAAATGTTTTCTCTGGCACATTAGACGAAACACAATCACATATTATTGCGAATATATGTTTATGCTCACTACATATAAGACAGGAACACAAGAACAAATTGTATGAAACCCTAGCAGGGCACTAAGATGGCATACAGCCCTATTGTGCGTCTAATACACATAACACCCTACTCACATCCACGTGAGAAGTGGCATGCTGCTCGATAGACGCACTATTCCCTTAGTCACCTCTTACGACACCCACGGGAAGAAATGGGGAGGTGACATTCTCACCCGGCACCCCACGGGTATAATGTTCATATCGTTTGTGCGCGATTTATAACAAAACATTACAATGTTATTTAGCCGCAGTACAAAACGTTCGCAATTGAATACATCGTCAATAGAAACTCATTGAAATCCAATTACCTAGGCATTGTTACGTAACCGCTTCATTGGTTAATATTAACTCGCGTTAATAACACCAAGCTGTTAGTCTAAGATATACATAATACCTAGTTATGCTGAAATTGCACAAGATACTTTTGACAACACTTGCTCGTAAAGGCTGTTATTTAGGCGCCACCTGTATCGAAATGTGCTTCTTTCCGAACACGTGGTTTTGAAAGTTTTAAAAGCTGTCAGCATTTAAAACTTTGATGAGTTTATTGACTTTTAGTCATTTTCCTTCGTAAAACAAACCAAGGAATTTTAACCTTTACTGTTGGCTGTATGGCGCCATAAGTTACGAAAAGACTTTTTTCCATTTTCCAAGAGTTTTTCTTTGATTTTTTATGTTCTTGTGACGGAACAAGCTCGAGGAACACCTGTTAAGCGGACTAACCTTTGCCTATAACAGATGCATTTCATCACAAGTCACGAATTGCACTGCGCTCATCCCTTTGAGACATAGTTGTTAAGTCTCATGTGCCTGTAATTTCACTGGCTCTCAAGGAATACTGCCAGAACACACCGTTAAATGCTTTGAGACAGATTTTCTACTCGAGGGTGGTAGCTAGCCAGGAGGGCAGTCGTAATATGTCCTTCCACCATGCGGTGAAGCTCAAGCCGGCGGTAGGGACCTGCACCACGGCAGTCCATAGCTATTACCGCCCGGCCATCATTGCTTCAACAGTTATTAGTGATATATGGAAGAACTGACTCGCACATGTGACACTTGTCTTCTGCTACATTATAGCAATCTCGGCTTGATCTATTAGAGCCCTCGCCTACGGCTTCAAAAGCCTTCTATTCTTTCGCCTTCGGCTGGGGCTTACAACATCGTAGCCTCGATGGAAATAATTAACTTTCCGCACACATTTCATAATGTACTATCTTAGTTATTACATACTTATGTAGTTTTCGACAGAGCGAAACGTAACCACAACTAACATAAGTCAGGAGCTCGTCATTAATAAGAGACCAAATAATAATGAGATACTCTGTTCAGTAAAAACTTAAATATTTATAAGAATTTTGAAGTAAAATTGCCAATACGTAAATATAGAAGATAACAACACATATTTTTGCCCTCGCAAAGTCCATAAATGTTTTATTGCGCCAATCCTAACTATAAAATGCTACAAGTTGAGTTAGGTATTACTTTATCAGTTGCAATTTCTAGCACTCAACATGAGGCATAATTAGATTTAGTGGTCATGGTTGCGATTGGGGTGATGAGGATAATGCCATATTTGAAGAGATGTCCATGCTTAGCTTGTCTTTGGGATAACCAATTCATGTACAGGATTTGTTGAGGTTTGCTTTATCTTGTTAATATAATATAATAACTATGCTAGTTTAACAGTGATACATACCGGTAGAGGTCCAGGTTGGCTGGGAGCGATGCCATCAGTACGAGCCTCTGGGTTCTTATGCATGAATGGGCAGTGGATCTTACGGCACCCACCTGGCTGGTTTTCCCAATAGCATGGGATCTGCTTACGGTTTTTCTGGAAAATAAATATGAGAATATATTTAAAGAGGGCAAAAATTGGTGTGTGTATGATCAAAAACTCGTTTGCGCACCTCACCCTAAGAGAATTTGTCCACCGACGCCTTCACCGAAAGCGAGATTATTTCGGGCCGAGTTTAAGATGTCGCGTGATGGCAATAGTGTACATATCATAGATTAGACTAGTCAAACCTCGGGTCTGATAGTCTAAGTCAAACATTAAAACTAATTATTCAGGTGGCTTAGATTAGGTCGAATTATGTGACAGAACCGAATCGTGGCACCCACCTTCTAAGCAGCCTTGTCTGCCCTAGTGTTTTTTATAAGCCGGAGGAAGGGAGGAGGAGCGGCGCTAGTCCAGCGAGAAGACTAAAGCGCTGCGTACCCACAGCACCGGAGCTGTCATAGAATTTCTACACTTCCACTCTCGAATCGAGGCTGTGCCGATTAGTGTGCACTGTAGCTTTTAGTACCATGCTACACATAGTACATATATAACGCCTTGAGAAGAAATGTCGTTACGGTGTATATTTGAATTATCTTGCAATAACCCTAAAGAGTTGATAAGGTAAACAGAAGACGATGATTCCATTCTGGGCGAAAATTAAAAAGCATTATAATAATAGCAGAGATTATTACGACAACATTAGAAGTGGGTACGTGTTGTGAAACTAAAAAATATATTTTTCTTTTTCAGAAATAATACAATGTCATCTCTGTTTTGGATAACTACCCGAAAAGTCATCCTGATGGTTGAATGACCTGATCACGACAGCTACACTTGCCACGAAAATACAAAGAGAATCCCAAGAAAATGTTTATTATACCAATTTAAGTTAAAAAAAAACAATTACGATTTTGTATGAACGAACCAATAGCAATCACAAAAAATAATGACTATGATGTAACAAGTAGATTAAATTAATCAGGCATCCAAGTAATTCTCATTTACATAATTTGATAAGGCGTAACAAAGTAGATATATTTTGTAAATCCATTATGCAAATCACGTCAGCAGGTGTCACTGTGCAGAGTGCAGACTAGTCTAGACTATGAGTGTAAGACAGTTACAAGTAGTGACAATCCTGATAATGGCATACCTACCAATTGGGTTTATATAATGTATTTGAACATTTGCATAAGGTTGCTTAATAATGTTAAGGAATGGCAAACAAGCAGACAACCCACCTGATACCGTTACCGTCGCCTATGGACATTTGCAACACCAGGGGCATTACCAAGGGTGCTTACCATTTGAAGTTAGATTCGCTAAAAACTCTAAAAACGATCACACTCCCAAAAAGTTGTTCCACATGGGTCTTGGCGTTATTTTCGCCATAAACGCTACATCTAATGTCAAAAGTGACAGAAGTGGCAAATTTTAGTGGCATTCATAGCGTTCTTATCCAAAAATGGAACGGGGATGACAGTTACAAACGATCACAGTGATCACAACCATAGACGCAGAATGTAATCAAAATTATCGAAAATAACTTAGCGACAAATGGAATATACCCCAATGCGTTGCCAACCCTGTAGGACTCAAAATAAATAATATATTATCTAATATATCTTACTAAGGCTCAATTTTAGCAATCTACAGGTTATTTAACACACTGATAACTTTAACTATAAGCCATTTAAATGTGATAGGCCTTTATTATCCTAGAATGTCAAACTAATTTTTATTTTTTTTTAATTTGTTGGTTTCCTATGGTGTGAACAAGAAAACTGCTTGGTTAGTCTTGTTGTGTACTATGGAGTGTAGAGGTAAGGAGAGTCATATCATATGTTAGAAAACTTAAAAAGTGTCCAGCTGTAAGCAATAAATAACAGTTCAAAAACCTCCCAGAATGGCGCTGGTGTAGACAAAGGGTATGAATGTAGCGATTGTAAACGAAATGAAGTATGCAGAGTTAAAAATTAGTAGTTTATGCAACTGTCATATAATAGAGGGTATTAAAACATGAGTGTAGTTTTATATAAATTATATAAGATTACACGAGTGTTTTAATACCTAATTATATGCAGTTGCATACACTACTTTATTTAATCTCATGGCTATAGGTAGCTACATTAAATAAAAATTTTATTCAACATAATATTACTCAAATTCGTATGTACGAAATAGCGCCAAAATGGAAAAAGTCTGTTATTGGTCTATGGCTCGGAACCAGCGCGTTGCGTTCACCACAGATAATTTGAATTTCAAGTCCTTGCAAAGTACAAAGTTATATAGTAAATATAACCTAAAGAATTATTATGAGGAAACATGTAGCTAGAGTGATTTTCTTTCGTGAGCTGTGAATAGTAGGTTTATTGACTTTGACGCTTCCTTTCAAATTTACCCTGATGCTAGTGTGGCGCACATATTTCATGTACACAGATGATTCTCCTTACCTCTACCCTCCATGCTTTGTATGTATTACCAGGTGTAGCAAAGTGCCCTTATTTCTTTTTAGTTTAAGGAGCTATATCACCTAGTTCAATGGTATACATTTTTAAGTTTGGATTAGCAGTTTATTTTTTTATTCCTGATAGGTTAGCCTTTGACCACTATCTCACCTGATGGTAAGTAATGATGTGGTCGAAGATGATGTTCAGGCTAACCTAGAAGTACTGGCTCTCAAGGACAGCTGCCGGAACACACCGTTGGGTGCTTGGCGACAGATTTTCTACTTGAGGGTGGTAGCTAGCCAGGCAGGAATTCACAAAATGCCCTACCACCATGCTATAACGACTGCCATCCTTAGACAACAACCTGGACCGACGGCTTAACGTGCCCTCCGAAACACGGAAGCGCTCAGTAGTAATGTCACTAGCGGTCACCAATCTAACTTATCATCCGCCGGCGACGTTGCTTAACTTTTCTGATCGGTTAAGAACAGGTAAGTAAACTTGGCTACGAGCACTTCAAACTCAACTTCAAGTTTTCCTTTGCAACAACTGTCTGCCTAATGTGACATTTCAAAAAAGTCAATACCAAGTCAAATATAGGATTCTGCAACATTATATTCAATATCTATGGTGAGTAAGGCTATCATATATTAATGGATTAAAGTATACAGTTATCAGCATATCTATAAAACCCAAGATTGGTAGAATTGAGCCTAAGGAGCAAAATGACCCAATTTTTCACAAGCACCAAATTGTTTCTTGTTGATTTGATAAAAAATTCACAAAATCGAACTGTCTTTACTATTTCATGCTTTAAAAAAACATTAGGGCAATATTCAGATTTTCAGCTGTTATGAGTTAATAAAAAAATTATAAAATTATTTAGACCATAAAACACACAAATATTAAGAATTATAAACATTATTTACATAATAATAAAATGATATGATATTAATATTTAGCACTATTTTAGTTGTAGACAGTAGTGCGACTACACAAGTTGACGATGAATAAGTTAAGAAGTATATTTCAGTGTACACACCCTAAGCTCCATGTGACGGAGTTTGCAGCGCTTATCCAGGCACTTGCCCTGCTGCCATGCTGTGCACATTGTCTCGCAGCCAAGTGCTGAGGGCTCATGACGAAACACGCAATTGTCACCCTGGGAAAAAAAGTACACTTATGAAATAGTAAGAACATAGTTTTGGTTCATCATCCCAGGCAGAGGTTACGACACTATGGAAAACAATAATAGCTTAAAGAAGGATATACAATATAAACAATGAAATATTACATAAGGGGGCAATGTTGGAAGCATGCTGGATGTGTTGGTGACTGGTAGTGTGCGGAAGCTTTTGGACTGCAATGGCCTTTAGGTTGCCTAAATGCTTTTGCTGTAGCAGCTTTAGTGTTGTATATAGTTTGTAGTGTTTTGTTATTAAAGCAGCTTATGCAACCGGGGCTGATATTCAGCCCCCATTTTAAAATTCTTATAGTAGTTTATTTAGTGTCAGAATAAATGTAATTAATTTATAAAAATTATATGAGGTGTTCATAAAGAAACTAACCTTATAAATTTATTAACATGCCCAGTCAGGTCAATTCTTGTCGGAAAACATGGACCATCATAATTTTAAAATTTACTTAATTAAAATTATATGTCTATTTACTGTAATTTATAAATATTTTTAATTTTGGGTGATGATTAAAATTTGTTAGGCCCAGGCATAACTGAACCAAATACTTACTCGGGGAGAATTAACGAGAAATTATTAAAAAGTAAATTATTGGGAAAGTCTGTTTGTCAGCCGTTTTGTAGGTATATCCTATACACAGCAATGGAGAAAAAGATTGGAATGGTTTTTGCTATGGACAATTAAAGAGCCAAAGAATCACATCCAATGGCTCGCATGGGTAATTTAGGTAAGGCTACAGAATGCTGCTATGCAAATGTCAAAATATCAATCACAATATCACATAACTTTCATAGAGGCATTTTTATTTTTAATGCTTTTAGGCCAGAACCAGCTGTCAAAGATTGGTGACAACAACAATCCTATCATATTTCTGTTTTTCTACATGTAAATAATGATGGAATAACTACAATATATATAAATTTTTGCTGAGTAGAAAACATTAATCTGAAAACCTTTTTTGATTTGTATTTGTCAGTGTAATTTATTTCCACAAGCAGAATTAATACCAGCACTTGTATGTATGATATATACAATAGTGTTTATGAAGTGGTACAATGGATAGCTTACAGCAAGAACTATTTTAAATCAGGAGGGAACCTATTCCTTACCTTCCCTATACTTAATAGGCAGTCTATTTTGTAGTATGGTATGTACATTTGTATAACCATATTGCAATTTAGTAATACAGGAAATAGAACTGACTAGTTCAGCTTGAGATAACACCTTGCTGTGAATAATCTCAATACAGATAGACATTTCAATTGATCAAATTATTTAGCCAGATCATAATTTGTTTGAAGTATGTACTAAATCTACCTACAATAATTAATCATATTATAATAAAACGGAGAAATAAATCTTCTTACCTTGGTGCATGTGGAGTAATAGTAAAAGTAACAGTCGTTAAATTTTCGCGGCGACTCCATCGTGGTTTATGCTGGCCAGGGTCTGCAAATTATGTGACACTGTAAGTAGGTATGCCGACGCAAAATCTGTGACGAAATAGTACAAATATACTTGGGCACGGTACAATATATAACAGAGAAGGTACCTCCACCAATCAAACAACTAAAATCACGCGAAAATAAAGCACATTACGAAGAAAAATATCATTTTTCCTTTTGACACTAGACACGGAATGTTACGCCGCGCCGCGACTAAACAAAATTCAATTACATAGGTATTAGATAACCAAGAAAATCCATTTAAAGCACGTTACTTACCCTTTATTAAACTAAAACGTAATAAATTAAACAGTCTACATACATACAACAGAATACAAAATAATTCTAACGTCACTAGAAAGAAGATGTAGTAGATATGGCGGACATGTGGCGAACTTTCATTTCATTTGATTGAAGAAATTTTTGAGTTTGATTGGTCGCCGCCACACATATTGTCTATGAATTACACATAGACAATAGATATTAGACAACATAACAAAACTGTCATCCAAAGCCACAGACTATTGAAATAGAATGGAGAACGGATCAAAAACCTTAAAATAGGTATACATACGTATAAAGTCTTTGGGAACGGTAAAATAAAAAGTTCATAACCAATAAGGACATTCTAAGGATTCCGTGAAGAGCAAAAGGAATACGCGAACTTGAATGATGTAGGTAACTACATATTTCCATCCCTTGCAACCGAGAGACAATGGTCACAATTCTGTTGGCATAAAACTAACTAAAATGTAGTAAAATTATATTTTGAAATGTCACATGAGCATTCCTTATTCTGTATGCGCCATAGTTTAGTTAATTCGCTCTTAAATTATTAAAGTTACTAAAGTTAGCAAAATTTGCATATTTGCTATTCTGTTGTACAATAATTTAGCCAGATTAGGTGGCATCATAGATTAAATCTAATTTTAGTTTCAGGATTTCCAAAAGTCATTCTGCTGTTACCTTAAAGTACATTTAAAGCAGCGAATTATAAATATTAAATATAATTCACTTTGCCGCTACTCTACGCTAGATGGCGCACGATTCAAGTTGTTTTGTAAAAATGTTTAGTCTTTGATACATGTTTTTTAGCAATGGAACTTTGTGTGCATTAGAATCCTGTGCTAAAGCTGAAAAATAATGATTTCGAAACGGTGCTTGGCAGAGCGCAGTTCCAACAGGTCACTTCGCAATCTCGAATGCCTAGGTTCAGTATCAGAATATAAGGGTGATTTCATTCAAAATAACAAAGCACATAGCTGTCTGAAGCATATCGAAGGTTACTGCTAAATGATCTATATACATCTGATGAAAAGTAGGTATTTAAACACAACCCTCTGGGTATTACAGGTGTGCACAGATTTTATAAATCCAAGTTTGCCTACATGCTTATTTGTCCACTTATGCTTTGGAATTACCAAAAATACAATCCTTTCCGGAGAACCCACATGTCTAGCAACTATATACTACCATGCTCCATTATTTATCCGAATATAAAAGTCGTGATAATGTTATAATCCGCCAAAATAAATTCATAGGAGAATATGACAGCATTCAGTCAACACCAATTTACATGTTGATTAATTTTTAGGTTAAATTATCTATGATTAAATCTAATTTGACTAAATTATGGTGTAACAGAATAGCAAATATGCAAATTTTACTTAGTTTGGTAACTCTAATAATTTTAGAGCGAATGAACTAAACTATGGCGCCAATAGAATAAGGAATGTTCATTTGACATTTCTAAATCGAATTTTACTAAATTTTAGTTAGTATTTTTACCAACAGAATAGCAACCAATGTCTTTTTTCTTAAAAGCAAGGAGATGATGCATGCACAAAATTAAAAAGTAATGAAGGTTTTAAGTTAAACAGATCAATTCTGTCAACTCATTATAGATTCAGGTTTCTACAATTTAACAACATAATTTTGTATAGTTAGTTCAGACCATATGTCAGCAACATGTATAAATGATACAAAAATCTCAGAACCTCTATTCAATTTTTATTTTTCTTGTTACTTAATTTTGTAACTAAAATATTATAATTCTTCCTAAAGCTGTTGCTTGGTTCCGTTTTCGCAAAAATGAATGAAGAAGAGATTTATAGATCTAAATACAAGTAAGTACAAGTTTCAGAATCTAGCCATTGTAGGCGGTTATTGTTACGAGTAAATAATGATGATAACGGGATGGTAAGGTACTTTAACCCTTTGGGGTTTTAGACGATATGTTTTATTTGCAGTGTTTTAATAAAATAACATAGGTTAGTCACTTTTAATATTGTTAGGTTTGCAATAACGCCTGCTATGCGGATTACATTACAAAATCACAAATATACGATAGGTTTTTTTTTTTTTTTTAAGTCCTGCACATGACTTAAATTTTTCGTATCGTATATTTGTGATTTTGTAATAGGTTAATCACCCCGTGACCACGATCACTGCAATGTGTTTGAAACGTCGGGACAAAAATAACGATTTTAACCGTTTAAAGTTGTTTAATTACTATGTGTAATAATCGCGAAAACCTAAGACAACATAACATAGGTTACCTACTTAAAACTCGCAATAACAGAATGGAAGTAACCTATTTATTTTCTCAAACAATAACATAGTATAAGTTATCTAGTTTGAAAACTGATATACGATCAATGAATTAATTTAGTACGATAGGTACCACATAGTATTACCTCAGTCTATGGATATTTAGGGAGTAAATTACCATCTTTGTACCAGTGTTTTTGTAAAAATACGACACTAAGTACTAGTTGAACTGCGGATTACGGCAAATAAACTAATTTTAGGGGTAAAATAAAATAATTTCTTTGCCTTGACAAGAAGATTACTCAAAAATTTTGGAAACATTATTTATTAAGATTATACTCATATCTCGGAAAATGTAATAGTCTGATTGATGAGTAAGTAGACTTTCGTAATCCAAGTCCATAAAGAACAATGGCGAACTCCCATACATGGTTTTAGTTGATAGAAAAATATTGCGAATTAAGATGAAAAATATATTAATAATAAATAAGCTGTAAATATATGATTCCAATGGTAATAGAATTTTTGACAGAGAAAGCCTACGTTTTAAGATATTATGATTTGAATGTTTTTAAGGTTATGTTTTATCTTTTCGAAAATTAGTTTTAGATATTTAGTTTCATTTTGTTATTTATGCATAGGATGTAATTTTCCTAGTGTTATTTACCTAGGTAGGTTTGTGTAAGATACAAAACGAAAATAATTGTAACAAAACACTGTGAACATATAAAAATGATACTTACATTGCTTCATTTCGTTACGTTCATGTCGTTTTTCTGTTTAAATTAATTTATATAATTGTCTAATTTTAGAGATCATGTATGTATATTTATTTCCAAAGACCCTTTTTTACAATAATTATTTTTATCAATAGGCTTCCCACAAGGATTCCCTGTTTTGGGAATATACCTAGTTTATGTATACCTACTCTAAGATAAAACAATTATACATACCGAGGTCATGTATTAGTCATCTTATCCTAACAGCAGTTATGTAAATGTTTCTATGTATTCATACATTGTTTTTATATTGCTCACAGGCTAGCCTTCGACCACTATTTTACCTGTGGGTAAGTGATAATGTTGTTCAAGTTTAGCATAAATTGGAACTGGTTCTCCGGATTACAATGTAGGTTCTTGGTGACATATTATCTACTCTAGGCAAGCATAGATTTGCAAAGTAACTGACCAACATATACACTATATTTACCTGAGTAATTGACAAAAATGCAATTTTTGTACGAATAAATAAGAGAATATAACCGCCAAGGTCAAATACAAATACAAATACAAACAAATACAAATATTTTATTGGTAAAATAGATTTACATGTCATAAATACAAATAGCATAAACAAAATTATAAGTTACCGCGAGCGGTAGTGGTAAAGTCATCTTTTAAAAATTCTCTGACGTCATAATAAGCTTTACTTATTAGTAGTATTTTTAGTTTTCGTTTATATATATTTGCGGAAGCTGCACTTTTTATATCTACAGGTAGGTGGTTGTATAAGTTCGGACCGCCTACATACACGGACTTCACCGATTTAGCGAGGGAGTGAGCAGGTGTTCTCTCCTTGGTCTGTTGATACCAAGATTTCTTGGTACAAAATCTTGAAGAAGGAATATCCGTACTTGGTCCATAAGATTTTCTAAGGTGCGACGTGGTACTTGTAACAGTGTAGCTATTCTTTCGTCAGAATCGCCAGTTCTCATTTTTAGCAATAAAGCTGCTAGGCCTAATCTCCCTTTTCTTTTTTCTCTTACTCTGGGCAAGTCCGTGAATAAAGAGTTGAATTTTTCTTTAGAAAGTCCTATCCAATATTCAAATACCCGATCATCCATGTCTTGGATATTTTCAAAGTCCAGTATAGGGTTAAAAGCATTTACAAATGAGAATACATGTTTTATCTGCTCAGCAGTAAATGATGAATTACTATTTTCTGCTTCATAAAGCTCACCCCAAGAGTTGCTAGTCATATGCATATCACAAACGCGTGCTAACTGTGGTAAATAATATTTGTGATTGCTAAGAACAGTTGCTCGTAATTAATCATTTATACTGCGTAGCGTAGAAGCATTGCACTTTGGAAATACACAATGGTTATTTGTGTTGGCTGCTCGTCGGTAATTTGGCAAAACTAAAGTAGTGTGTTGCGTATTGGTCATGGGAGCATTCCGTTCGTCTACTTCTATATTCGAAGATGGTGAGGGATCCAATGGTGCTTCGTCTTCTACACTAGACTGGAACCGGGCCTCATCAATATTTATATGCCGCTGAGCCTCTCTTTGAGTACGACACCAGCAAACATGACACACACTGTCAGATGAAGCAATCTGGAAATAAATAAGTTAACATAATATAAAATCTTCACTTAAACGCGACCACACTCGACTTATAACCTTAACAAACTATAGAAGAACTCTACCATTCGGAAGAAATCAATAAATACTATTACAACTATTGCGAACACAACAATTTCAACAAGTTCCAACCCAGCTCGTTTAGTACTAAGGTTTACACTGAGTTTAATTAGTCAAGTAATTTCACTTGCTAAAATGCCCATCAATTCTAAACACAATTGTTTGCATACTACTTTTGCTTGAAGGACTGCAATACCCAGTAGCAACTAACAGCAGTAAGTAAGAGTAGTCTTTTTGTAAAGTACTGCCACCATACTTATTTCTACTGTAGTATTCTCTGTATCACAGTGTTCCGGTTTCAAAGGTATGGATGCCAAGTAAAATAACAGGCAATAATAATAACATACCTGCCGTGGCGCAACTCTGCTCTCTATTATGGTAGCCATTGCTTGCTGCAGTTCAGTAGGATTGTCTCTTATAATTCTGTCAGTTTGCCTGCGTGCCGTAGAGCAGCCACATAAAAAACACACATTTGTGTGGCCTCTGTGACTTGACTCTCCTCTACCAGAATTTTTCTGATGCAAATTGACATTGACTCCCGCCATTGCAAGATCACGGCATGTTTGCTTCACAAACAACATCTTTATCAGTAATCTGTCAAATAAAAAAAATGAATGAGTTCCTTGATAACAATGACTTATAATTATTATCTATAGTTTGGCGCTATTGTAATATGCATAAAAAGAAACCAATTACTTACAATACAACGCATAATCAGAGCATAATAATTTATGGCACATACATATTACAGAAAAAAGCAGTTAATATAAATAACGTTCAGAAAACAAGAATATAAATGTTTAATTTCCAATACCTATGTATATCAGCTGATATGGCAGTCCGGGTCAAATAAAAAAGAAGATATAAGACGGAAAACTAATGAAATCGCGAAAGAAACACAACACATCACACAAGCGCGGAATCATTTGTGGTTTGTTTTCTGTCATGTGATGTGACATTTCATTGAAAAAGTATCAATAAAAGAATCGTTATTTATTGCTTAAACTCAAATGATAGTGACAGCTGTACGGTATGAACGTACGTACAACGTAGTATTTATTACTTCCATGGAACTATCGACTGAAATACAATTCGGAAATAGTCAAAAATAATAACAAATATTTTTAAATATTTTAATAAAACTCTTTAAAAATAAAAAAATATATCTAGTGACAATTCCGCCTAATTTTCCTGCTAAGCCGACGTGACGTCACAAACGCCACGCGGCCAAACCGGAAGAATTTTCGACGCGTTTCGGTTCTACACGAAGCATCTTCAGGAGGACTCTACGATATTTCTCGATCGTGCGTTTTTTTTTGCAATTTTCATGAACTAAGCGGAATTGTCACTAGATATATTTTTATATGTTTTTTTTTAAATATTAATTTGATGTTTTCTTAAAACATTTAAAAATATTTGCTATTATTAAATATGCATTTCCGCAAAGTAACGCCTGAATTTATTAATTATTTAATAGTCAAAAACATTTCTTTATGTAATGTTTTTGTAGGCTTCTAGAAATAAATCTGTCTATGGAAGAAATAATGAAATTAGTTCAAACTACATAATGTAACGTAAGACAAAAGTCAGACTCCACGGGCAACTACGTGGAAGTATTTATGCATTTCATTAAGGAGTTGAGGTTGACATGTCTAAGGAGAACCTTTTTGAATTTTTGTATCGAAGTAAATCAATATTGAGTATCCTAATCATCGATTAATACTAGCGATACCTTCTTGGTATTCAATTCAGATGGCCTAAAGAGACAGAATACTTGAGAGTTTTCTAAGAAACCAAGTCTTCATAACAATATTTCTTGTCACATTTTGATTATATCAAACGTAATACAAAAAAACTTTTTTTTTTTTTTTTTTTCTATACTGCTACTTGGCGATCTGTCTGTGAAAGACAATAGTCCAATGGGCTGACTGAAGATCTCTGAATTCCTGTCTGACAAAAAAACTGAATAAATATCGATACTTATATGAATCGATACTTGTTTCCTTGCAGTTGGACAGCTCTAAGATAAGAGGTGTATCAGCCATTTTTGAAATGTGTAACTATCGGAAGTAATGAAAACTAGAGATGGGTAGGTCCGAGGATAACTCGGAGTTACATCCGGAAGTACATCCAACTCTAAAGACCTACATCCAGGTTCCGTGTCCGTTGCACCCATATGGGTCCGGCTACTCAATATGATCAGCGGACTGCGGGATCGCGAGAACAATGCAACGACAGAACAATGATTCAAATTCAATAGCTTAAATTATACTAAACATTTATTACTACTAAGTAAATACTGTTTCAATAATGGTTGTTGTAACATCATTGATCAGTGAAGATATTATGTAGGTATGTAACATAAAGGTAGGTCATACTTTACTAAAATATATTATATTTATGATATGGTAAGTATATTAGTATGGCAATATTGGCATTTAGCATTTTTTTCAGCACTGTAACACGCTATTTATTTATAGTGATTACATGACACACAGCAAAACAAACAAACAAAATACGAAAAACATTTTAAACAAACGTGCAGCCGTTAAATTGAATCGTCTGATGCTGACGTCTCGCTCAGTTTGATCGCTTTGCGTCGCACACTTTGTTCGATCCGCTCGCACCCGCGCGCCTACGCAGTCCCACCCGATCCGCGCGAAACCGCACCGCCGCGCTGCCGCCGACACGCGCCGTGTCCGGGACACGATGCCGCTCCGGAACGCGATGCCGCTCCGGAACGCGATTCAGTTCCACTACTCAGTGCCTACCTCCGACTAGCAAGGCAATTCGGTCGGTCGGTACTGTTGGATCGGTATCCTAATTGTGGTTGGAAGTACATCCATCAATAACGTGAGTGATGCGGATCCTCGGATTCGTATCCATCCGGACCTACCCATCTCTAATGAAAACTCCTCTAAAAATCATAATTTTTCGTAGGCAACAAACACATTTGTTGTATCAACAAATGTGTTTATTGAAAAAATACACATTAAACATTCAAATAACATAAGCTACTCAGATATTTCAATTCGCTCAAAGAATTGCCAACTAATGTTTCGTCATGATTCTTTAACCATTTCTACTCTCTTGATAATATTTATAACAGACTGTGAAAAGAACTTGCCTGTACGTACTTTGTTTAAGGATCTCACAAAAGCATTCGATTACATTCGTCTTAATTGTTCCTATAAACACAAAACTATGGAATATGCTTATTTGTAAACCTTATAAAATTATATCTTTAAAATCGGTATTAACTGACTTTATGTGATTCATTGCAATTAATATTTTTTATTTTATTTTTTATGCTTGATAGGTTAGTTAGCCTTTGACCACTATCTCACCTGATGGTAAGTGATGATGTGGTTAATTAATACTTCAATGTAACTCAACTTATTCCGTTTTTGATACACTGCATTGTCCATAAATATGTCCATGCTGAACGAAACGCCAACCTGGCGGTGCCACCTTTTGATTGAAATATCTCGTTAACTATGAAGGCACAAATTCTAGTAAAAATCGGAGATAGTGGTCCCGCCCCAGTGACGGACATACCTAAACTTGTTTTGTTTTGAAAGTAATTTCGTTTGACACCTACCACTATAAGTTGGCAATTAACTCGGCTCATAACATGTTTTTTTTTACAGTCGTCCTTACGAACCGCAACACTGTTACTCGACGCAACTGTTTTCTAAACAGCTGTCCCAACGCGTATGGGATTTTTTTAGTTATGACCTAGGTCATAACGATTGTTCAAGTACGTGTGCCAAATGGCTATCTTGTACATCGATTTACAGTTTTAAATCAATATTAATCTCGTCCATCATATCAACTGTAACGTCCACCGTTGAACGAGGTCTCCCCCATCAGGGGAATTTGCCATAATCCTCAGGTCTGGCAGGCGTCTTGGGGATCGCAGTGGAAGTTCTCAGTTCTTCAGAAGGCACTGCTTCCCGTTCTAGTATTTTACCCTTAGTTGCCTCTTACGACACCCACGGGAAGAAATGCTAGGGTGACATTCTAACCAGGCACCCACGGGGTTATTAATCTCGTACGCCGGCAACTATTTTGTCATATCTCAACTAGGTACTACCGTTGGGGTCATGAGGTAACCACCACTGTTGCCAGTTTTAGTGTCCTACGTCGTCGGGAATCGTCTGCTTACTAATAGGATCCCAATTTCTCATGACGGAAACCTAAATAAGTGTTTACTCCAAAAACTAGGGTTATAGAAATAAAAAAAATATATATTAATTAAGTATTTTACGTTTAATAATATTACATCATGATTTAAACGTTGAATTTCCATTAACAATAAAAAATGCGAACATTAATCATATAAGTCATTAGAATTAAGAATAGTAACATTTTGAGAGAATAATCAAAGTAAACCTAATGAAACGAAACTATACAATATAATGATGACAAAAAACGATATAAGAAAAACATAATATAACCAAATTCATAAAATATAATTATTGGTTTTCTAAACTATTGCCTATTGTCGGATGGGAAGTTTCAAAAACTATTAATAATTTAAGTTTATTTGAAATATGATGTAAGTTTATATAGCCAATTCTGTTTTGCAATTGTGACCGGGTCATATAAGGCTAAATTGGCATCGTAGGGACCACTATGTCCTAGTTATGAATGAAATTCTATTGTTATCATTATCGCCGATGCCAATGGTATAATATCGATGATTATCGCGATAATAGATCAAGTGAACCTTAGTCACAAGTACTAATGACCTGCAGTTAACGAAACAAGCGACGCGTTTTGAAAATATATCATCAATATGTATTTCTGAACTTTTTTTTGATTTTTACATGACATTCAGAAATATATAGTATTTATGATTCTATTAGCCGGTTGAGCCATTACCTATAATTTGGCTACATTATTATCAGATCTTTTTTTATATTATTGTTATTTGAAAAGGTTTATCAGTCAATTTATCTAAAACGGACCTAGGCCCGATTCTCTTAGCTATTGAACGGCGTTAACGCAACTTAATTGCATTAAAATTATACTTTTTGACCGTATCTGTAGTCTCATCTGTAGGTTCGATCTCAAGTCAGTGGCCTGCTATCAATAGTTTTGACATATTTGGTATGCTGTAAGCTACTTGGTTGCGATTGCGTTGCTACAGTGGCATAAAATATTTTGGAGGATTTTAGATAGAAAATTAGCTAAATTATTTAAATATATTTATTTAAAGTATTGTTTGCCAGAAATCCACTGTATTGATGTTTTGACTGATGCTTGATTGATAGAAGTTTTCATTATTATTTCATTGGGAAGATTTGCAAGCACAGCATGCGATAGCGACGCGATTGCTATACAACCTCGATTAGGAGCTAGAACTAGCAGACTACCGAATTTGACTTAACAGCAGTTCGATCGCAGTAGCATCGCAGTATTGTGGTGTTTGGTCAATAGCTAAGAGAATTAGGGCCCTGGTGTCGGAAATTGTCTATATTCTGGTAAGAATAACTGTACAGACTAGGCTATTGTAACACAAATGACTTTGACAGTGATATTTGTAAGCAACGTCTTGAATTACTAATAAGCTAGTTTAGTGCCGTCAAGCCATACATAAATTTGACTTCAACTAGTGTAAATAAAATATCAGGTCCATATCGCGTATGACAAAACATAACTTTCTACAATAGTTTAACAAATACGCCCGTTCGTGTCTTACTTGTAGGGTCGTCCACACTTGTCATACCAATTTTAGGGATATCCATACAATGTTCTATTGTCACGACAATTATCACCAATCTGCTGTAATGTGCCCCCGGGTTAATAGGCCATTTACAATTTAGAAGTCATATGCTGACTAAATATATGAAATAAGTTTAAATTGTGAAATTAGTCAGAAATAGAATAGCAATAGTAATATGTACCGACCTCACCTCAGAGGTGGGACTAGAGTAAGGTGATCATAATATAGTTTTTACATAAAAATTTAATTGTTAGGACGAAAATGTAATGATTGTTACTGATGAACTAGAATTAAACTACGCAAGTAAATTAATTTACATGAGGGTGGAATATCGAATTTCAAGTTTTTTTTTTTACATTAACCAATACTGAAGGGAATGTTGATTTTATGCATAAAGCACATATCTATGGGATTATATATTTAAGGCATCATCTCAGCTCACAAGTTTTCTAACAAACCGACTGGATGACAACTGCTCACCACAACACGAACACAACCCAAACTTAACACACACCAAACGTAAATGAGTATAATCGTCAGCCAAGCATCAAGATTCAAATTGAAATATGTAATCAGAAATGAATTCCGCAATTTACTTAACATAGTAAAATGCTGTGAGTCAACCCTACTTATAGATGATCATACACGCACACATTGCGTTAGTGTGCTTGCGAGTCGAAGCTACATACGCACACAATCACAACGTATACCTACACTGTAGACCAGCTAGGGTTACGCACGCTCGTAAATTCAAAAACTATGACTTGGTTGGACTGGATATTGCAGACAAGACTTGTTTAAACATCATTCACTCCTAGATAAAACCCACACTGCCATATTCACAGGAGTCGAAAGACATAGTTTTTCGACCACAAGCGAAAATCAATCATTAAACAATTCTTGCCAATTGCATTCATAAATCACTATTACTTAACGCTCAACTTATTTCAAACATTTTAATTTGGATAACATGTTGATATTATCAGTGACAGAATCACCCATCCTGCACATTTCAATTTGAACCTTAAAGGCTTGAAGAACAATCATATCAGCTGACGAAAACACTTCATCTCAATACTCTCCTTTCCTAAACAGTCTTAAAAAAACACTCGAAAAAAACAATGAAAAAAAAATACAATAAATAACTTTGTTAGTCACGTTCAAGCATCAACTGTAGTCTTCACTATATAAAAACTACATTGACATTACAGATATAAAATTATGTCACTTCTGTTACAGCTATTTCATAATATTCGTATTTGATTAGTTATTGTATTTTAATTGCTAACGGCTAGATTAGGCGCGTCAACTGCCAACGTTTTAGGATTACTAAACAACGGGATACTATTAATATTTTCACTTCTTTCAATAACATACACATTATTATTATTATTAACGAGGATGAATTATCTATACCATTTCTCACTGGTCCATGACGCACGGTAACATTGAATTTTCACATTAATACATACAGATTACAGTTAACATCAAGTGCTATTTAAACACATAATATTCGACTACATCTTTCAAATAATTTAGGTCCTTACGCCTATATGATTATGGGGCAGTATTGCATAAATACACATTACATATGTCATGAGAGTTCCTAATTGGGTGTTTACAAACGTGCGCGTGTGTTCACTACACTACAATTGTTAATAATCATATCATGATAAAAAAATTGAGATTATCATCCAGACTTTGCATTAATTTTAAATTTGCTTCATTAAGTTACCATACAAACTTTGGCGTTTTCAACAATTACATTTATTTCGCAAATATCAACTTTTTTCACTAAACAAGCAAATACAGTCAACGACATAAGTATTACAACCAAAAACCCACTCTGCCATAATCACAGGAATCGAAAAACATAGTATCTCGATTGCAAGCGACAACCAATCAACAATACCTTTGTTGCTGACTGCACTACTTCGATATCAACTACTTTATTTCCACGATACGTAACAACATCATCTCTCTATACCGCCAAACAAAACAATCTGGTTTTTTTTTCATACTTTTCAACCTTAGTCATTAGAATACAGTCAACGACAAAAGCATTAGAACTAAAATCTGCTCTGTCATTAAAATAACCACAAGAATCTTATGTCATAGTCTCTGAAGTATAAGTGACAAACAACTATATTATAATACATTTTGAAATAAGCTTACTTCCATGTTAACTCATTTAATTTCTCTTAATATTGTATCATGAAATACAATATGAATAGAACTTAAGAGCCCTTTTACATTTTGCAGCCTTCTCACTCGCACTTTTAAAGATAATTTCAAATAGCAACAATATGGTTTATATTTTTTAAAATGTAGTGTAATAGGGATGCAAAATGTAAAAGGCCTCTTAAAAATGTAAAATTGAATTTTGTCATAACATTACTAAAATACAGTCAATGACATAAGTATTACTCCGAAATATCAGCTGCTATAATCACCGAAATCCTAAAACACAGCAAGTGACAATCAATAATTTTAATACTTTTGTTGCCGACTGCATAACTTCTGATACAGATAATAAACAGACAACTTCATATTTTTCTTTTTATAAGAAACAAAATTTTTTTTTTTATTTGTCAGACCTTCAAAGTGTTGAGATAACATCCGTTAAATTAGTCAACTATATAAGTATTACCTACACCCAAACTATAATTCACCACTGCCATAATCACAAGTATTGAAAAACATAGTATCTCGTTTACAAGTGACAATCAATAATTCAATACTTATATTGCTGACTGCATCACATCACGTTGCATTTATGTATAGAGAAATAAACAGACAACTCAATGTCTTTTTATTCAGAATAACTTACAGGAGTTTTTTGTCAGACTGAAAGTTTTGAGATAACATATGTTAAATTAGTCAACTATATAAGTATTACCTACTCCCAAATTATAATTCACCACTGCCATAATCACAAGTATCGAAAAACATAGTATCTCGTTTACAAGTGACAATCAATCGTTCAATACTTATATTGCTGACTGCATCACATCATGTTGCATTTATGTATAGAGAAATAAACAGACAACTCAATGTCTTTTTATTCAGAATAACTTACAGGAGTTTTTTGTCAGACTGAAAGTTTTGAGATAACATATGTTAAATTAGTCAACTATATAAGTATTACCTACTCCCAAATTATAATTCACCACTGCCATAATCACAAGTATCGAAAAACATAGTATCTCGTTTACAAGTGACAATCAATCGTTCAATACTTATATTGCTGACTGCATCACATCATGTTGCATTTATGTATAGAGAAATAATCAGACAACTCCGTCTTTTTATTCAGAATAACTTACAAGAGTTTTTTTTTGTCAGACTGAAAGTTTTGAGATAACATTTGTTAAATTAGTCAACTATATAAGTATTACCTACTCCCAAATTATAATTCACCACTGCCATAATCACAAGTATCGAAAAACATAGTATCTCGTTTACAAGTGACAATCAATAATTCAATACTTATATTGCTGACTGCATCACATCATGTTGCATTTATTCTACCACAGAATATATTTTATGCTTCAAATCCAAAGCAAATTTTAAAATATGTACAATCAAGTTACCAATTGAATTTTGCGAACGAACCAACGTATTAGATTCAAATTATAAATACTTACATTTATCATGATCATGATTCAGTGTAATCATAAGACGGAAAAACTTTGAAAAATCATACATATATATATTAAAGCGCCCTTGCAATGGTTAAGACACTTTTTCCAAAATCGATCAGCCAATTCCTTTACAAAGACACAAGTGTACATACTACCCTGTGTCAGATGATACTGTTTCATATTGTCATTTTGCTCGTATAAGACAAGGTGAAATGGACATTACATAGGCCAAATAACATTTAATACTAAATAGCCCTAGGAAGTAAATGAGATGGACTGGGTATTACAATATCGTGAGATTTTAAAGCTGTTATCAAATCTTATAGGTTCTGTGCAGACGACAGACTTATCAGACTTCGATAAAAATGACTTTATTGCAGTTTTGTTTGTGGTTGTCTTCGATCACCAACTGTGTGTCAGTGTTTCTAAGTTGGTAGTCAGCGCAGAAAAGTAGAGTGTATGTTTAGAAAATCCCGAAGTAATCCAAAATGATCATCCACTTATTATTATGAATTGACTCAATATTGTTTTAAAAGTGGAATTGTCACAGGCGTAAAGGAATACCTATCACTGCTACTAATTAAAAAAAACCGCACCAACGACCCCATCCCCCTCATTAGCTATTGTAAAAACGCGCGACGCGCACTTTGTTTGTAAAAATCAACGAAGTACTTGAAAATACTTGAATGATCCCAATTCCATTCGTGATTCCCATAATATAACTTTTTTTGTAATAAAAGTCTCCGCTGATCATCTATCGCCCGCACAGCACCTTGGATGTAGATACGTTTTACTTTGATGCGATTACGTCGATTTGTGTTATAGTTATCAGAAAGATTTTTGAAAATACCCGCATTTTTTTACATTAGATGAATGTCAAATTGTCACGAAACGAGCTGAGAAACAAACTTACACGTATTAAATTGCTAATAAGACTATCTTGTATGGTTTTGATTTTATACTCATGTATCAGCCAGTAATTGAAATGTTGTCCCGGAAATGGAAATTGAGCCAGTTTCTTCCTCTGTCCTCAGTGACTTAATTAATATAGTCGATTATTGGCGATATTACTGTAAATCATCCTATTTAAAGAAGACATCAATGATTATAAGACACGTATTTGTATCAATTTAAACCATATCTACGTCCAATAATACACAAAAAATTACAATACATACTATTATTCACTTTGCGACATCGTGCAATTCGCGAGTGAAGTGTGTGAAAGAGAGCTACTAAATACGTAGTACGAGCGAGAGGTTTTATCTTTTGGACGAACTCTTTATTTGTTCCAGTTTCAGGCGTAACGCGTCCACGGCCGCTTCGTTCCTTTGCGACATCGATTGTGTTGGGTGAAGCTGTGAACAAGCATTGCAACTAAAATTTCAGGAGTCATGATGTAGTTTATATACTATGTTATAGACCTTTTAATAATAGCTGAGTGAATGTCATCATAAATATTTTGAGCAAATTTCTTAAGGTAGTCTGATAAAAATAATAATTATGTTACACAAAAATAACAAGAAGTTTCACTCGAATTTTGCTACATCACAGTTAAAGGAATGCTCGATTTTTGTTATCAAATCTACAGTAAACTATGATTGAAAAAAAAACATCAAAGTTACAGTAAAGTTGTATACGATACAATTTACAATTCTACATTAAAATTTCAGTAAATGACATCACAGTTATAGAAACGTTCGAAAATCACATTAAACTAACAAAAAAAAATTAAGTATAATCATATACTTAATTTTTTTTGTACATTTAATAGCAGTTAGAAAAATGTTACTTAAATGTTATCAAATCTAAAGCACCATTTGAGTTAGACATCTAACTCACATTTTGAAGAACATTACATACATACATAACATTTGGAGGAGAGTTAGATAAAAGACATCAAATCTACAAATAACTTTCGAGTCTAAAACGTCACATTTAGGGGAACATTAGGTAAAATATTTTTTTTCTTTATGGAAAATAAATATTATTATTATTAATACATCAAATCTATAGCAAGTTTTGAATAAAAGCATCACACAAAGAGGAGGAATGTTAGGTTTTTTTTATTTCTGGTAGGTAAGCCTTTAACTTCAATCTCACATTATGGTAACTGGTGATGTGGTTGAAGGTGTTAACAGGCTTAACCTAGAATAACTGGCTCTCAAGGACAGCTGCCGGAACAAAACAAATTTTGTGCTTCAGGGTCGCTAGCCAGGCGGTCATTCGTAAAATGCCCTTCCACCATGCGGTGAAAAGCTCAAGCCCGCGGCGGGATCCGAACTATGGACCTGCTGCGCGGCAGTCCATAGACAATGCCACTGAGCCATCAATGCTTCAGTTTATAGATCAAATTACAGCAAAATTTAAGAGAAACAAAGACAGAGGCCACTTAGATAAAAGAAATCAAATTTTCTGAACGTAGCAGTAGAAAGTTTTTATAGTAAAATACCAATATTGAATAAATTATTTTGATGTTGACAGCTAACAGGAACTTTAGAAAAGACAGAAAATCTAAAGCACAATTTGAATAAAAGACACCATGTTCAACAAAATACTCACGTCGAGCTGTGGATCGATGCTGTGCGTGCGAGGCATAGTGTTCTCGTTTATAGAGTCCGCGAGTGTCCGGTTGTCGCCCACTGGAGTCCGCGGCTGCGACGATGGATTAGATTCTATCTTCAAGCCGGCTTTAGCCTATAATAATTTTTAAAATTAATATGACTTACATACGATTAAGTTTAAGAGGCCTTTTACATTTTGCAGCCCTCTCACTCGCACTTTTAAAGATTATTTCAAATAGCAACAATATGGTTTATATTTTTTAAAAGTCAATCATTATTTCGCTGCATGCAACTATAGATGTTCTCAACATATTTTTACTTTGTTACATGTTGAGCCAATTAGAATTAGAGGCCCAAAATTTAAAATAACTAAATTACGCGTTTTGGATCCCCCATAACAGATATCAAAATGAAAATTAGTAGAGAATATCTATAGTTGCATGCAGCAAAATAATGATAGACCACATTTAAAAAAATATAAACCATATTGTTGCTATTTGAAATTATCTTTAAAAGTGCGAGTGAGAAGGCTGCAAAATGTAAAAGGGCTCTTAAGTATTTAGTTCTACTGATTATGAAAATAACATTAAAGTACTGATAAAAAATATATGTGCATGATCAAGTAACACGACAACATAGCTCTGCATTTGAAGCTTAGGGTTTTGAGTTCGAACCTGCCTTGGCCAAGCTACTTATCAAATAATCTGTAGTATTAATTATACATCGTCAACATACATAGGGATTGGCCGGATCTTTACCTGTAATAATCTCAGCCGTTCCAAGAAGACATGGGATTGTTTTTCACCATTTTCATTAGTTATATCTGAAACAAACACAGTAGTTAAAAAGGTACATTAATATTACACGTAATCATTCTCTTACTCTTATACTGATGATGTGGGCTAGATATATTTTCTCTAACAATACAAGAACATCCTCTGAAGATAGATTAAAACTATGGTAATTTATTAGTAAAGTATTAGTATTAATTTATTAGAAATATTAATTTAATATTTTATTAATAAATAGGTTCACTGAACCATTGCAGCAGAATGACCTCCAGCAGGCACAGCCGGCGAAACAAGTGAGGCGCATCACATCTGCCCCTGCCAGTTCTACTACTGCATAGCAATAACGGCGCTCTGTCAAGAGCGTACCGGATAGGAAGAAGCAAAACACTTACTTAAAAAAATATATCTAGTGACAACTCCGCCTACTTTTCCTGTTAAGCCAACGGGACGTCATAAACGCCACGTAGCCAAAACGGAATAATTTTCGACGCGTTCTCTTTATCTACGTAGACGCTTCTACACGAAACATCCTCAAGATTCTTGACTCTTCGAGCGCACGATCGAGAAATTTATATTGCATGTGAACATATTCATAACCTTTAGAAAGTTTTCGGTTTCATGACCGGCAGCCAGCTGACGTCTACGATCTTAGAAATTCGCAGTATACCCGCATTCAGGTGATAAAAAGATAAAATATGGTAATGAGTTCTGTTAAATTCGCAGATGATGACGTACTGCGATAATTTCTTTGAAATGTATCTGAGGGATAGTCTTTAGCTAGATAGTCATTAGGTCCAATCAGAAAAACTGAACATGAATTTCTAAGACGGGTTCAGGTAGACCACAAAGCCAAACTATTTAATGTTCTTGTTATGTTAAATAAAACACATTATGTATACACACACATATAATAATCCTAAAACTAAAGCATATCATAAGAGTGCATTTTATACTCCAATCGTTTTGTTTAATTGTTTGCCAAATTACATTAAAAATGCGCCTTACGATAAATGAAAAGTATTGACGATGAATTGTTTCTATACGTTAAATGAATTTATGACTAATAACTTTGATATGAAATGAACTTTATATATTTTATTTAATTATATTTTTTTGTAATGCCATTGAATTCTTTAATAGAAATTATGCACTGTTTATTAATTTTATGATCTCAATTTATGCATTATGATTGTTTGAATGTACCTATTTTTTCATATATGATATAAGTAGATGCATACATTTTTGTAGGAGAAACAGACTTTATACTGGCTTGGTTTAAACAAGCCATGTATGCTACTTATTTTGCAAGCCAAGTGGCAAATTATAGAGATTGACGAAGTTCATGCAATAAGATCTGCATAAAATGTACTCTTTAATTACGCAAATAAATATTATGATTTTGATTTTTTATGGTTCTGAACCACATGAGTGGGATAATGGTAGGATAATGATATAAATATGTAGTAGACGAGTTGATTCCTTACCAATATTATCCGTTTTATAGTCATGTTTGTATATAGGCGTAGATGCGAGTTTCCTGTGCTCGGCCACCTCCCGCAGTCCTCGCTCCACAAAGTTGCGGAAGTAAAATGATGATCCTTGCATAAACGTCCAGATGTCAACTTCTGGATGACGTTCCTGGGAAGAAAAACATGTATTTTTTTAATACTGAAGACAGGCGACGGTCAAATGAAAGCAAAAAATAAGCTATTTGGTGTATTTCACTGGAAAATTGTTCTATCAATAGTCAGCAATACACATAATACGAAAAATGCCCATAATTATTATATTTTAGCTGATTTCAAGACTCGGTAGACACAATAAAATTGTTAAAAAGATAACAATGCAAAAACAAATAATTAACAAACAATTTTTTTTAATGTGCAGAGAGTACGTTAAGTTAACAAAAGGAACACTGTGTTATAGAACCAAAATTGTACCAAAGTATAAGTCTGAGATTCAGGGACAGTGGGTCTAGTTTACTCAGTCAATTCAAACTCCAGACTCGGCGAGTATACTCTACTGATACTTCAGAATGGAGAACAAATTATAGCTTCATGCGTACTCTGTCGAGTTAGACTAAGATGGAGTTCCATGTCGAAGTATGTGATAAGAAAGAGACAACACTACGATATAGATAAAGGGTGCATATAGCAGGTTATATTACAAGAATTCTTCATTATGTCCTTATCGATCGAAACAATTTGTATGTAGGGCATATTTTCTGTTCAGTTTTGTAACAATGGCCTTTTGAAAATTCGGGATATTCATTTACACTACGAAAGTGATTCAAGTATAAAAAATTAATGGAGACCACAATTGAGGCGGTGAGTGTCATAGTAGCTAATCTTTTTGGTACACAATGAAAATCGATATAGTCTGCAAAAGATAGGTCGGTCAATCTGGTATTCAGGGCATCAATTTATCAAAAAGTTTATTTCTATAATATGGTTTAACAGTCAATAACAATCTTAGTAATGAGAAAACCTAGAATAATAAAGAAACACGAGCCAGGAACATTGTCAACTTCTGAAATGACAATGCATGAAAATATTACTAAAGCACCATAACCGTTAAATATTACTATACGCCAGGTTTTGACGCTCTCGAGCACACCCGGATTCACCGGATTTGGGACTCGGCCTATCTCATTTTCCACAGAGCATATACTCGGCCGAATTCGACTGTGAATAACAATGTACTTAGTACTTGAGTTGACAGACTTTACATAAGTCTCGAACTCTGATGAATCGTGCCTTAATCTTTTTACAATAAACTTTCCAAATACAGCTTTTCTTGACGGTTCAATTACCAAAATAGTTTTTATGGCAAATACATCATATTAAATGCACAATTGAAATGTATAATGCGGAATTTGACATTGAGCAAATGGTTAATACATATTTATCTATATGTCATTTTACCACCTCTAACTGATGTTAGTCTAAAACATATAAATGACGATAAGAAACGAAGAAGTGGGACTGTAAGCTCCAGCAACTGAGAACAACAACAACGTCGTACCAAATTCTGAGTAAAAGGATGATTCAACAAATCATGAAGTTAAAAAGGTCTTTTTTGGCAGTCCTCGTTGTTTTCTTTTGTTCCGAGGCTCTTGCATTTGCGAGTTATCTTTTTAACACGGGGTTATCTACCTTCATTGCCAGTTCTATATTCTATAATCTATGATCCCGCCCCGTGGGGTGTCGGGTTAGAATTGCACCGCATATCTTGTTGTGGGTATCATAAGAGGCGACTAAAGGAAACATACCAGAAGGTATGAAGGCAGAAGCAACGCCTTCTGAAGAACTGCTATCTAACACTATCTCTAAGACGCCTGCCAACGGTGGGGATTATGGTATAACCAATATAGTAAACACAGCCTCCCCCACTGGGAGGCTGTGTTCAGTAGTCAGTGGACGATCCGGCTGTTACAGTATACAGTATTGTAATATATGATCACTTACCCTAAGATCATATAGTTTTTCTAAAGCATCCTTGTTATGTTCTTTAGTCCCAATGCGCTTGAGTATGAGTGCTAACTCTTCATGCACAGCGCGCGGTAGTCTCCCGGCAGAAAGGGCAGTGTTGCCAGTCACAGCACTTAGAACAGAATCCCCGTTTAGTGTGTCTGGTGTGTTTTCTTTTTTTTCATCAAGTTTCAATTGCTGAAATAAAAGCATCTTATTTTAAGATTCCATATGTATGCTAACACCAGGGGACTTGTAGAATGTGGTATGGTATGAAAATAACATAATTGTGACATTGTTTTCAAAGGAACTTGCCAAATCGAAGTTTATCTTGTTAGACAATAACAAATGACTTCAAACCGGAGTTGAAGGTCCTACTCAGTTAAATATAAGAGATATGAAATGAACAATTACAAAATACACGTTTACTTTTTATTGGTCATATGTAATCCTTTGACCACAATCTCACCTGATGGTAAGTGATGATAACAGGCTTAACCTAGAATTACTGGCTCTCAAGGACAGCTACTGGAACACACCGTTAGGTGCTTGGCGACCGATTTTCTACTTGAGGGTGGTAGCTAGCCAGGTGGGCATTAGCAAAATGCCCTTTCACCATGCGGTGAAGCTCAAGCCCGCGGCGGGATTTGAACCATGGACCTACTGCGCGACAGTCCATAGCCTATGCCACTGAACCATCACTGCTCCGAATTCAAGTCGTAATGATCCCATCTAATCTCAAAAAAGATATACACAGTACATTCATAATTTTTAGTGTTGACAATGAATGTCACATTTGCTCCAACCAAGCAAATTTAATAACAAACCCAATAGTCAACACAATCGTTAACTTCCAAACAATTTAATGATCATATACTATTTGAACTTTGCATGGAGAGTGATTGAAGAATGAGATCAGCAGTACCAAAAGTTTAATCTCACCTTGAGTACTTTATGAAGGTATGGATAGAGGTCGGATTCGTTGATGTCAGGTATTTGAGTGAGGTGATTCGTGATAGATGATCCCTTCATCTTCACTAAAGTATGAACCAGCGTTTTTACAGTTCTGAAACAAATATGTGAGATAGAAGTCAACTACAATAAGTATATATTAGTAAGGGAATATTTTTAAAATTCCTTAAATTGATTGTGTGACAAACCTATAAAGCACTATCGCATGCTAAGCCCGAATCACATTGACAAATTTCTAAGGCACAAAATTTTTCACCTCGAGCTGGAGTTGAACCCGCATTTACACACCGGGTACCAAAGGAATGTCGAGACTTTTCTCGACAGCCGAAATGTTGTGCTCTCATTTTATTGTTTTAACCGCCATACTGTGCTGCCATCAAACAGACTAAGCTTCAACGAAAGAAGAGATTTTTCAAACAACTCTCGAAATGTCACTATCCTTCTATATTTCTTTACAACCAACAATAACTATCGCGTGCTAATAAAAAGCACAAATACAAATTTTTAGAGCACTGATTAGGCAAATGTAAAGGCACCCAGTACGTAAAACGCACGATCAATGAAACATTTTGTGCCTTAAAAATGTAATATAAGGAAATATATAGTAAGTTGGCGTGATAATTAAACAATACAGTAAATGCCCCGATTTACGCTAACCCGTGTTACGCGAATTCGGAGATACGCGGGCTTTCCTTTACGATAGCTCTCTCACTCCTATTACGACAGGTTCGAACGTGTTCCTTGTGGAAATGTGGTATTTACGCAGAGTGTTGTATTTATAATCTCTAATTGTGTCATTCAATTGAACAAAAAAGAGTAATTTAAACCTAACAAACAAAGAAAAACACTGTCTTCTTATATGCAAAGTTGAACCCAGACTTACGCGAATTCGACTTACACAGTTATTGCCCAGCAATCGCGTAAGTCCAGGGTATTACTACACTATAAACCTAAGGGCGGCCTAGGACCTAAATAGAGAGTTAACGAGTTAAGAATCATATCCGTAAAATATGTTAAGAGTGCACCGAGCTTTTTAGGCGCACCGCGTATGCGTGCGTGAGTAAGGCACGCCGCCAGCATCCGTCCCCGTCCGACACCGAAGAGTTACTTAAACGGACAGGGACGAAACATCGCGGCTCTGGCTAAAATGGGCGGAACATACGAGAATTAAGGTATTTCCTTCTTATAATAAAAACAAATACCTATTTGAAAAATGTAATGTGTATACGTTATAGAAAACAAGTTGTTTTTTGTATTATTCAAATACTGATGACTTTCCGTGAAGTATTTACGCCGTACTAAGTGGTTTATGTAATTGTTTAGATATAACTTTGGTTTCTTTTTCTATCGAGGAAACTAAGTAATTGTGTTTCTAAAGTGTATGATTTATAGAATGAATACTTAAATATTATATATATTAATTGCATAACACAAAATATATAATAATAAGAAATAAAGATACAGCAAGGGAAACACAATTACGTATCACTGCCTCGGTGCAGACTTAAGCAGCTCTCAAAAAGCAGACTCACCTATAAGGAGTATCGCTAATATCAGCATTTTTCTTCCAGTAACTGTTCGGGTACGCTTTATAAAATAGATGTATCTTATGAAGGACTGCATCATAGTCTACTGAGTTGACATCCCAGGCTGGTATCATCTTCAATGTCTTCCAGAAACATTTCAGCAGCAGATCCTGGTAGCGAGGGTAAGCGGGGTCCGAGATGCCTATTGACTCATGTAGAAGTGTGACGATAGCACTGTAATACAAAGTATAGTTACTTCATCAGTATGGATGCAAAGACACCTCTATGTACCACGTCTGGGATATACACGCACGGTGGTATCGTATGCTACGAAAAATAAATAGAATAACATGAAGAATTGACAGATGAATCCATAGTGCCTTCAATATACTGCTTATCACATTATGCCCACGATAATAGAGTAGTAGCTTTTAATAACTCTCTTATAGTAGGTCAACTTGATTCTAGGTATTGAGATGAGATCAAAAGAACTAAATTTCACCCACTTCTAATCCTGTCCATTATAATTGCAGTGTCACCATCCTCTTTCTGCTTGAAACTGCACTGCGCTCGTCACGTTTGTAATTACTCTTCGTACATAACCAGCTACAAAACTTTTCACTCACAAAGGCCCTCATATATTTACTGGGCATTGTCGAAACTACTATTACCTACCTAGGCGATAAATTGATTTATTGCTACATCCACAAAAAGATGTGTACAAACGAGACCTACCCGTACAGATAGAGACCTGACCGAGTGAAACTGACTATCCGCGGGAGAAATTGGTGGACATAGATATTCGACATTCGACGTTACATTCGCGGATAGCTACCATATTCTGATATGCGAAGATACATGGTTCGTGATATAAGTAGTATATCCGTGGTGAACCATGATACCAAAAACCTAGAAAGTAGCCTTATTAACCCATTGGCATCGGCGATAATGATAACAATAGAATTTCATTCATAACTAGGACATAGTGGTCCTGACGATGCCAACTTATTAAAACAAGTGTTGCAACCTAGGTAAAATTTTTTGTTTTTACCATTGACACTGCCGGGCAAAAGTCTGCCCCAATTTCTTCAGCTCATCATTAGTCTTCGCCATGTCTTTCCATCCAGTTAGATGGACGCTTAAATAATTTATACAATTATTCAATAAACTCACCACAGTAAGGGAGTCCTGGGCGACCGCTCTAGCACCTTCACACATAGGTTGTTCAAGAGGCGCACGAGTCGTTCTGCGTCAGTGCCCGTGCCCGCAGAGTTTGTGCCGCCCAGAACGCGAAGCAGTTCCCCTAACAATGCACAGAGGCCCGACTCGCCCACTTGCGACCCGCAACCAGCTGTTTCGTACAACTATAACAAAAATGTCAAGTACTCCACATAAAAAAATCATGCTATAGGTATGCTATAATATATTTAACTTAGAAATTACCCACAACACCGGAAGTTAGTGGTATTATGTTCACCATATTACATAAAAATTTTCACCTCTTGGCACTTGAAAACAAACATGCTATTGCAGTTACTTATACATTTTAAAAATAATATGTAGGGGTAGGCATTGTAGGTGCGTGTATTTTATATTTATAGTAGATATATTTAGACATAAAGATATCTACTTAGGTACGTTTAATACTTGTGTTTCTATTAGTATAGTGTTAAATCTATATATATTAATATTGTGTTAACTTTAGCATAATCTACTACCAAAAAGTCTCTTTCCGTATAAACCCGTAATTGACTTTCAGTTTTTACACGACTCCCCGAAAAGGAGTGTTATGTTTTCAGGGTTCATGTATGTTTGTGAGTTTCTTTATTCCACCATAACTTCTAAACGGATTAACCGATGTAAATGTATGAGATATCGTCAGATTCGTCTTGATAGCGCAAGTGAAACTACATAAAAGATAAACTGACGGATTCATCATATAACATATTGATATATAAAAAAAGCCATCGAGTGAAGTACCAATATGAAGAGCTTTAAAAACGAATCCATTTTATGTATATCTTGCAGTTTTAATATCAATGGAACCATAAAACGTTTAACAGAAATAAATAATTTGCAGTTAGGTTTTATTACTTTATTAATTAATTTATACCTGTATTTACTTATTGTTAAATAATTTTGTATAGTTGTTGAATTTCCAAATTATATATAAATAAAATAGAGGATATAAACTCACCGTAGTAAGCGCGGTGGCTAAGCATTTGTAAGCGCCCAAGGTCTCTTGTGTGATAGGGCCAGTCCGTAGTCTTCTCACTTGAGCTGCAATAGCGCTGACCAAGCGCTGCTCGTATATAGCTAGCGCAGGGCCGCGACCGGACGCTAGCGCTCCAGTTATTAACGATAAAGCACGCAGAGCAGCCTGCAAAAATAACGGTTACTACATATCGGCCTACGATGATACATTACTATACAGGCCTAATACTTAGTTTAAGATAAGGCTCGCTTCGCCGTTCAATCGCCTCCAGTTCCTAAAGTAAGGTAATCATATATTTAAGAGATAGAGGATCAGCAAAGAGGATATACAGTTAAATTAAAGGACTAGAATACAATTTCAAAAAGTATTAAAATACATATATAGCTGATAGGCTAGCGTTAGACCACTATCTCACCTGATGGTAAGTGATGATGTGGTCGAAGACGTTGTTCAGGCTAACCTAGACATACTGGCTCTCAAGTACAGCTGCCGGAACACACCGTTGGTGATTGGCGACAGATTTTCTACTTGAGGGTGGTAGCTAGCCAGGCATTTTTCCAGATTCGCAAAATGCCCTACCACCACGCGCAAATATAATATTTCAGCGTAAGATCTTATTAGAAGCTGTGGACAGGCGTGCCAGTACAGTACAAATAAGTATTATAACTCACATTTAAGTCGGGACTAGCTATGGAATGGATGGTGTCAGCCAATAGCGAGTCGTCGACGCTAGGCGCGGGCGCGGCCGCCGGCAGGAGGGGGTGGGGCCGAGACACGCGGGGCGGGGACAACGGCACCATGCTGTTCACATTTAAAAAAATATATATGTATTACCAAATTGTCTCAGTGAAGATGGAAACTTGGTAAACGATACAAGCGAAGCCAAAAATTCAAGCTTTTTGCCATACTGTTGAAAATAAAAGTAAGATAATAAACTATATATGATAAACTTTCATTTCGTGCACATTATCAAGATATTACGACGAAAGCCAATCAGCTTCTTGGATTCAAATCCACAAAAAATTTTGAAAACTTAGTTCTCTTCTCTATTTGTTTTTTACTCTTGTCAAAAGCATCTTAGAATACGCCAGCCCTGTATGGTCACCACACTGCAAAGTGCATAGCAATGAATTAGAAAGGTATAGAAAAAATGATTTAGGATAACAGCTATCGTCAGTTGATTGATCATCCTAAACTAAGCTATGAAACAAAACTGGCTAGATACTCGTATAATATACAAAGGCACGTCTAGAATATTTCGATTTCATTTATATTTATAAAATAATTCACTCCATACCGGACACCCCAGAGCTACTCTCACATATAAACTTTAAAATTAAATACAGATCACGCAGGTCCACTCAACAACACTCTTTTTGCTCTACAGACTTACAAAAATAACACTTCCTTCTATAATCTGCTAGTAAGAATCGCTCGTCAGTATGATGAATCCCTCTCGGCGCGTTATGTCACATTCGCGGAATGTTCCGCTTGAAATTGACACTCTCTTAATGTCACACTCGCACAATATCACACTCGATCTGTATCAAACTCGCGCTATGTCTCTTTCCGCGTTTACGGATTAATAAAGAGGAGGTTCTCAAATGTTTAGTATAAATTATAAAATGTACAAGGAATCTTTAAATTCATTGAAGGTTACTAGACTTTTTTATATCAAAGAGTAATTCATACAGCTACCTCTTAAGAGTTTCTTGTCTCCTGGTACATTACTCAATTTCATTTTATTAGAGTACATAATATCCATTTTTTATTGTATTTTTAACGATTGGTGATAAGATAGAGATTGATATTTTTACTCCAAAATTCTCATTATACATAAAACGGTCAAAGATATTCTCTTTTCTAAACCCGTTAAATCAGCCTCAACCTCTGGATTGAGCCTGGTTGCTCCAAACACAGGTTAAGGAATGGCATAGGCATGCCGCGCGTGCATCCCAGCGGCGAAATTGATCGCGGTGATGCGTAGTCTTCATGTTTTTATAATTTCTTTATGTTATATTAGTAGTTTATGCAACTGTCATATAATAGAGGGTATTAACACATGAGTATAGTTTTTTATAAGATTACACGAGTGTTTTAATACCTAATTATATGCAGTTGCATACTCTACTTTATTTAATCTAACGGCTATAGGTAGCTACATTAAATAAAAATTTTATCCATAAAAATATTACTCAAATTTGTATGTACGAAATAGCGCCAAAATGGAAAAAGTCTGTTATTGGTCTATGGCTCGGAACCAGCGCGTTGCGCGCTCACCACAGATAATGTGTACTTTTATTGAATTGAAACCTCCTTGGTCGGGACACATTGTACTTTAATAATTAAAAAAATGTTTTAAAGCATTGTTTTGTTAGGAGAATAATGCTTTAATTTAACATTTTAATTTTCTTAAAGAAGTATATAAATAAAATATGCCAATAAAAGTCTGTATTTCATTTCATGATTAGAATATTACCGAATGAGATTATATAAAATTATTTACTATTTACCTCAAAGTCTCCTCAAATAGTTGTTTTTGTTTACACATGTTTTGGATTATGATTTAATTCTGAACCTTAAGTGTTTCTTTGTTTCTTTATATTTGTTATGAATGTAATTGGTGTAGTGAACGAAATAAATACAAATAAATAAATAGATAGAAACACGGCTTTTGTTTGCTTACTTTTATCGAGCGCCGTGCTCCATCTGAACCCTTTATAGATCTGAATGAGTACAGCAGATAATATTATACATAAGAATAAAAAAGAGAAGAGCATAAACAAGAAAGAGACAAACCTAGCTCGTATGTGCGAGTGGACTATAGCTGTGTGCGGACGGGCGATGGCTGCGATGGGCTCGTCCAAGAACTTGATATCAAACTCGTGTAGGTTGGGCTTCTTCACCACCGCCGCCGCCGCGTCCAACTTGGCGATCACTAACGGGTCTAAGCCGAACGGGCCGCTGATCACTTTCGGCTCCGGAATGCTTCTGTGGAGAGTAAAAATTATTACAATAATGCCAGATCGGAACTTCACAGGTTCCAGCACATTCTAATCGAGATAAGTATAATTAAGGAATTGGTGCGAACAGACTGGAAAAATGTAGAAACATGAAAGCAAAGCAACCCATGATCAAAATGCTGGTACACATTTTTCACTTCACAGTTTTAGTTTGACCGTGTGCCGGTCTAGAATGTGACCTCTCCATCTCTACCCGAGTAATTGAGGACTAAGGGTAACGCATCAGAAGGTGGGCAGCAACGCTTTCTGAGGAACGGCTATCCCCAAGACACCTGCTATTAGACTATTAAGTGTTTGGGGACAATTTTCTCCTTGCAAGTGGTGGCTAGGCGTATCTAGGGGCAGGCAAGCATTAGCGAAATGCCCTGCAGTGAAGCATCATTCCTTCAAACCCAAATATGCAATCCAAAATGAAACAGTTTAATTTTTAAATCTATATGAGAAAAAGTTTAATCTCGGTCAGCAAAATATGATAGACCTTTATCACCATAGACATCCAATAATTTTGCAGTATTTTAAATTTGCAATAGTGGTGTGTTACGTATGCCACTAACTGCCTGTTATATTCCTTATTTTTATATTTTCCATACAAAAGTTGACTTGAGGAGATCGCTTTAAGCGATAAGTCCGCCCATTGTACCTTAGCTTTAATAATTCCTTATGTGTGTATTGTAATATGTTTAAGGTGTACAATAAAGAATTTATAAAGTACTGCGGCTATTTTATGTATCCAATCCAGTGACTTCAATACCAGCAATATTAATTTAAACAATAGAATTATATGATCACGGACAATGGTAACCTAGATTCAAGCCCGATAATACTGTTTTAATTATCTATTTTCCATTATAGACGTGGGCTTCCAACTTATATATAATATAAAAATCATTACACTCGTGATACTGACGGTTGGACGACAGCCGGAGGCATGTCCTCTTCCTCCTCCTCCTCTTCTTCATCTTCTTCTTCCATGGGTGGTGCATCAACAGATATCATGCGCCTTGATGGATCAGTTTCCTGTTAAAAATAATGTATAAAGACGCTGTCAAATGCTGAAATTTTGTCACTATCGGACTACGTAGGAGTGAAAGAGAGGCAGCGATGGTGAAATCGCGTTAATTTTAGGTAAAATCCGAAAGAAAGCTTAAGGTTGAACTGGCCGGTAACTTTTCCATACAAACGCCGTAGGATGATCACTCCCTTATTTGAGGTTTTAGATCCACAACTAAGCATGATATCGATTTATCTCTTCATTATCTAGGCTTGTCTTGGCACCGATTTGTAAAAAAAATCTTCACATGATAGTTATAAGCCTCGAAACATCCCTGTAATATCACGAATTTTAGCGCATGTTTAGTCGTAAATAAACGACTTATAGAGCATGAAATCCCTAAAATTATTTACATAGAAGCATAGCTCAGTTCATGATCATTTTAGATAACATTTTGGAAAACAAATACATCCAGTAGTATAATCATAAACATCCTAGAGCCAAAGGTCGGCATACATAGTTTTGCGCGCTAGTTTTTCGTTCAAAATATTGGGCATCTCATGTCAATACTTCCATTCCGCGGTGAGGGAAGCGGGCGGACGGGTCTCATGCGCAGCACACTAATATATAATTAACAAAACGCACACTACCAAAAGTCACGTGCACCGCGCCGCGATCTTAGAACATAATATTATATTGTAGGAATGCCCTGTTGCTTTTTGGTGTGCACGTACCTATGTATACACTACCAATATGTAGTGCCTATGCCTACTTACGTACTTATATATATATATATATATTTACATATGTTGGGAGTTGGGGACCGGATTTTCTTTCGCATTTGATTAGTTTGTTCGTGATAGTAAGTGTCGGACGCCATAATCCATATAGATAGGTACTTGGGTAATATAAATACGTAACTATGTCTAGGTACTCACCTACTCTCACCTAAGTTAGTACCTAGTAGGTATTAGTCAATACGCAGGTCATGATAGCTATGGTGAGTAAGTACCTAATCATTTTAGCAACACTTAGACAATATAAAAAGCTGCATTTGGTTAGATATGGTATGGACGTAGGTAGTCCGCATTCTTTTTAGAATATAGTCTAAGCAGTAATATAACTTCGAGAAAGTACCTACCTAACACAAAGTAGTAAAGGGTTAGAATTAGAAGCTCAATGGAAGATACCTACCTATCTACGATATAATTATCATTTATCATATAGGCCAGCCTAGGCACGTAACTATCAGCGATGTCAAATCGACATTCGCGGGCTCGCATTACATTGCATACCTATCTACATAGCTATAAGATCACAACAAATGATAAAGTTAGTACTATGTATCTACCTAAGTAAATTAGTAGAATAAGTATGTATATTTGTAGTAGGTACTTATACCTAAGGTACCTAAGGTAGTACGAAAGTTTATATGGTAAACTTAGCGATGATTGTAGGCACTTACCTAATCAAAAATAACCTATGATTAGTTATTGATTTTTATTGGAAATAATTTAAATCAGTTACGGGTAGGTAGAGAATTTTTATTCCAAATGTGTTCTACCAGGATTGGTAGATCCATGATGCCATCGTACATTACCGCTTAGAGACAGATTTTGAAATCGGTACGACACACTCTCATCTCAAAGCTCGCTAGCCGGGCGAGCATTCGCAAAACAACCTTCCACCATGCGGTGAAGTTCATGCCCGCGGCGGGATTCGACCCATAGACTTGTTGCGCGGCAGTCCATTGCTAAGAGCCATCACTGCTTCCCGTTAAGTGTTTAGTGACAGAATTTCTACTTGAGGGTGGTAGCTAGCCAAGCGAGCATTCGCAAAATGCCCTTCTACCAAGCGGTGAATTTCAAGCCCGCGGCGGGATTCAAACCATAGACCTGCTGCGTGGCAGTCCAAAGCTAATGCCACTGAGCCATCACTGCTTCCCGTTAGGTGCTTTCTGACAGATTTTCTACTTGAGGGTGGTAGCTATCCAGGCGAGCATTCGCAAAATGCTCTTCACCAACGCGGGGAAGCTCAATATCGCGGCTGGATTCGAACCATGGACCTGCTGCGCGGCAGTCACTAGCTAATGCTACTGGCCCATCACTGCTTCCCGTTAGGCGCTTACTGACAGATTTTCTGCTTGAGGATGGTGGCTAGCCAGGCGAACATTCGCAAAATGCCCTATGACCTTCTACCCAGCGGTGAAGCTCGAGCCCGCAGCGGGATTCGAACCATAAACATGCTGCGAGGCAGTCCATAGCTAATGCCACTGAGTTCACGTTAGTTGCATGGTGACAGATTTTCTACTTGGGTAGCTATCCCGGCGAGCATTCGCAAAATGCTCTTTTTTTATGCCTGATAGGTTAGCCTTTGACCACTATCTCACCTGATGGTAAGTGATGATGTGGTCGAAGATGTTGTTCAGGCTAACCTAGAAGTACTGGCTCTCAAGGACAGCTGCCGGAACACACCGTTAGGTGCTTGGCGACAGATTTTCTACTTGAGGGTGGTAGCTATACAGGCGGGCATTCGCAAAATGCCCTACCACCATGCTATAACGACTGCCATCTTAAGACCACAACCGGGACCAACGGCTTAACGTGCCCTCCGAAGCACGGAAGCGCTCAGTAGTATTGTCCTAGCGGTCACCCATCCAACTCATGACCGCGCGCGACGGTGCTAAACTTTGCTGATCGGTTGAGAACAGCTAAGTAAACTTCGCTACGAACTCTCCACCACGCGGTGAAGCTCAATATCGCGGCGGGATTCAAACTATGGACCTGATGCGCAGCCAGTCCATAACCAATGCCACTGAGCCATCACTGCTTCCCTTTAGGTGCTTGGCGACCGATTTTTTACTTGAGGGTAGTAGCTATCCAGGCGGGCATTCGTATAATGCTCTTCTACCACGCGGTGAAGATTAAGCCCGCGACGGGATTCGAACCATGGACCTGCTGCGCGGAAGTCCATAACCTATGCCACTGAGCCGTCACTGCTTTACAAAATATGTTGTAGTAAAAGCAGTAACTTGCTAATTATGTAATAAATAATTATTGTAGGTAAATATTTACTACATCAATATGAAAAGAACAAACTAATACATTTACTATGTACCTACAAATCATTGTACCTACTTACTAAATATTTACCTACTATAGGTGAAATAACATCAGTAGGTATGTTATTATAAAACGAACGAAAATTATAACAACAGGTACCTACTGTCCGAACCAAAATGTATTCCTCTGTGAATATATAATATTATTTTATAAGAAATACCTACACACGTCGTGACGTAGCTTGAGACACTATCTCCGTCCGTCGTCAAACATCGTAATTCGTTCGGCATGGTTCGGCTTTCATTGATATATCGCAAACAAGTGTGCGTAATTAGCGTAGATGCAATACGGGTGTGTGATGCGCGATCACTATCTTCGTACTACTCATCACGGAGTCTTACCCTTTCCCACAAAGGTATAGGTGAAATAGCATGCTTTGTTCCCTCGCCCGCTGATAAGTTCGAGCCGTCGGCAAGTGCATCCTTAATAACACAAAACCAGTAACGTAATTCGAAAAAGTGATTTTTCTTGTCCCACTTGATAAGGCTTTGCAAACTTTATTCATATATTTTCATACACATTCATACGTAAATAATTAAGATATTTACGCCACAAGCGTAATTAAGAGACAACTTTGAAATTTGATTATATTGAGAAAATTTTTAAGGACACATGTTTGGATTTTCTATGCCCGTAGATAATGAGATCATAATAAATATAATATATAATTTTGTTACTGGTACAAACTACATACATTTTGTTAAAAATCTGTTCCAGTAAAGCTATTTAGCACTTGTCAGCGCCTTAAAATTTGAATCTTCTTTCTCCCCTTATTCCATTCATGTGGGATCGGTACAACATGGACTAACGACACAGGAATAAATTACCAATATTTTACCACGCAGCACACCTAAAGGATATATTTGTAAAAATTCTTGTCTTCAGTTTAATGTTGGGCCGGCTTCTGTAGCCAATCCTTTTCCAGGATGCTTTTGTTGGTAGTAAACCCGGTATCTTTCGGATAAACAGGACGCGGGGGAGGGACGGAAAATTTATACTATGTAGTGATTTACAATTTTGCGGTCAAAGGTTACGCGGTAGGCATATCCTCCTCAACTCACGGTACGCGCACAAAAGGTATATTTATCCTTGCGCGAAGGTATATAACATATAACGCCTTCACAGAATAGATAAAAGTATTACGGAATTACAAATATACGAGACGAAAAATTGAAGTCATGTGCGGGATAATAGTCATTAAAATGTTGTAGGCTATTATACCGTAGGTATTTTGGCAAATGTATGTATGTGATGCTTCTGCTACGAAGTAGCTATTATTTAAGCTGTGGTTTAGACGATAAGGGTACTGTAGCAAGTGAAGTGTTCTTACTGAGCGAACGAGCCATAAGAACAAATGTCACGGGGTGACGAGCGCAGTACAGTATCAAGCCAAATGTGAATGGTGGAACTGCAACTAAAATGGACAAGCATGACCCTTGCCCATCAGGGTGGTGAATTGTCTGTCTCACACCTCATCCCAATAAAAATCGTGAATTGTAAAAACAAATAAATTATTTTGAAGCACTGATGGCGCAGAGGCATTTTCTAAGGACTGCCACGCAGCAGGCCCATGGTTCAAATCCCGCCACGAGCTTGGGCTTCACCGCGTGGTGGAAGTGCATTTTGCGAATCCCCGCCAACTGGCTAACGGTATGTTCCGGCAACTATCCTTGAGAGCCAGTATTTCTAGGTTAAGCCTGTTATCACCTTCGACCACATCATCACTAACTATCAGGTGAGATTGCGGTCAAAGGATTTTCATATCAAAATAAATAAAAATATAGTACCTCCGGTGGCGGTTGTATGGGCCGTCCCGAAGCAGAGAGCGGCACAATCATTGATCGGCGAGTTTCTGCACTGCGACTCTTGCTCGCTCGTTTGATTCGCTCTTCCAATAGAGATAGGTCTTTGTCCGATATCTGAAACAAAATTAACATTTAGTAAACCTTATAAATTGATGACTAATTTCAGGCAATTACAACATGTTAAACCAAGTATGGCTAGCCCGTTGCCTTTGCAATCATCTGGGTTATGAAAATTAGTTTGGTTTTCATCATATCACCTCATTTATGTGCAGATCTTATAAGAAACTCCGATATGTGTTTTTAATATTATTATGTTTGCAATTACGCCTGCTCTGCCGATTACATTACAAATTTACGAGAGAAAAATTAGTCATGTGCGGGATTCGAACCCGCGTCTATTCATCCCTATAGCCGGGGTATGCTCTGATCGACTATAGGGGCTATAGGGGTGAATAGACGCGGATTCGAATCCCGCACATGACTATAATTTTTTTCTCTGATATGTGAGTTCATTGAGTGGTGAGTACATTATCAAAAATATAATTTGCGGAATGGACGAATACACGAGAATTGACATTTCTTGTTATTTGCCTACAATCGTGTAATTAAACAAATTAAATAAAACGAACGGCGAAACAAACATTTTGGAAAAACGCAAAAATTATCAACAATTGAGTAATAACAGGAAATAGTATGACATTTTATATATTATTAAGAGACATTTTTAATTTTTTGTTGTTATAGCGGCAACAAAAATTTATCAGCTGCGTAAATTTCAACTGCCTAACTATCACGATTCATGAGATACAGCCTGGTGACCGACAGTGGAGTCTTAGTAATAGGGTCCCATTTTTACCTTTTGGGTTCAGATTTCTTTTTACCCGTTTTTACCCTAAAAATGAGATACCAAACCCAGGTCGCAGGGCGAATGAACTGTCAAATGATTCATGCCGGGATTATATAGGTGCATCATACCTGTCCAATCATCTTGTAAACCTTCTCTCCTTCCAAGAAGTAAGCGCTGGCGACACAGTTGAGAGCGGCGGAGCGCACCGCGTTGTCTCTGTCCCCGATGTGCCGCGCTAGCTCCTTCAGTGCGGCCGCACCGCCCGGGGACATCACTGTCGAACCGTACGTCTCCAGTAGGTGCCCGATGCATTCCAGGCATTCTGCCGTAAACAGAATTAAATCAAATCATTTATTTATTTGCTAGAATACATGTCAAAAGGATTTTAATATTAGTCATACAGATACAATGGATTCAGTCTGCAAGCAGACGTGCAAATGTTTTAATGAAGCTAATGTATATTAATTATTTTATACATTATAAAAACAATATTTACAATAATCTAAAAAATCCTTAACACTATAAAACAATTGGCGACGGTAAAACCATACTGATCCAAGTATCGTTTTCATTATATTGAGAAAAAGAAGGAAACGCGAAAATATTACGTGATTTATTATGCTTTAATCTTTATCGTAATGATGGCTAATATGTCAGACAAAATAAAAAAAAATCTATAATAGAATATTTTTATTAAAAGTAGTCAAAATGTTGATTTCTGCAGAAAAAAACCAGATAAAAAATAAAAATTGGATCAGTATAGCAGGATATATTTTTGAAAGTAAGTATAATGCTAAAGTGAAAAATAAGGCGATTTTTGTACTTAGATCAATGTGGCATCAATTGAATATTTTTTTTCCTTGCATTTGTTGCATATATATAACTCCAATATAGAGAAAATTTCACTTGATCGGTATGGTTCTACCTTCGCCAATTGCTAAGAAGCCAGTCAGTTAAACATTTCTTGAATTTACTTTCATTTAATATCCTAATTTCACTAAGCAATTATAAATTTTTATACACATTATATGTTTCTTTTATATAAATCTTTTTGGGCTAGAGGTTCATTTATATAATAGGTTACTGAACTTGGACCTTTGTTGTCGCGTGAGTACTCGGGAACGTTTTACAAAAAAATCAGAGTGTTGTTTGGCAAATATACAAATTTATTTAATGAACATGCAAGATAGAGGAAGTATGTTGCATGATTTAAAAAGAGGTTTGAAGCGTATCAATTGTTATGGTCGATACAAATTATATATGAGGTGTGCTACACAACCGTAAATAGTACACATGCATATGAGACCTATGTCTCAGAGTAATGGGCGCAGTGCAGTTAGTAAATTTTGACGAATACATCAGTTATAGGCATCAGGTCACCGCTTAACACCATTTGGGGGTAATATTCTAACCATACGAATGAATTCTTGAGACATGTGGGCTTTGTTTGTATATTTTTGTTTGGCCGGCACAGGTTATCAAGCAAAATAAGTCAGAAGGAAAACCAATCACATTAACAATAAGAAGCAGGCGTCAATGCTAATATTACAATAAGAGGATGCATTATATAAAATTAATAAATTACCAGCACGCTGCCTGGCGTTCTTAGATTTGAGCCCCTCCATCAAGTACCCGAACAGTTTAGTGACAGAGTACACAACGCAGATTTGCTTGAACAATGCCTTGACTCCATTGCGCACTGTATCTTTGGGGTCTCCAACCTGTGGAAAAATATTGAGGGATAATGTAACCAAAATACTAGACCTAAACCTAACCTAACTCACTTAACTGGATCTGAAATTGAACACAATAGCGTATCCAATTTCTTCACAAAGTTTCATTCACCAGTTGGAACATGTATATTTTTTTCTACATTCTGACTGAGTTCGGCCAGTACGAATCTAAAACTCAGGATTTCTTTTTATTTTTGAGGTGCAATTTACAGCCTTTTCTTTTACAACTGACTGCTTTCAACTTTTGACCACTATCACGCATGTTGGTAAGGATGTATGCTGTTGTCGAGGATGTGAAATAGATTTACCTTGAGTGGGCTCTGAAGGATAAACGCTGGAACATGAACATGTTAGGTGCTTAGCTTGACAGATTTCTACTTGAAACTTTCGCAAAATGCTCTACTACCTTGAAAACATAATCTGTATGTATATACATTTTTATTTCTAACAGGTATTATAAGTGTACCCCATGAGGAGCCGAAATAGAATTTCACCTCCTCATATCTTCCCATGAGACTCTTAAATTAACTCGAAAAATTCCAGGCGGTGGGCAGCAGTTCTGAAGAACGGCCATGTAACACTGCAATCAATACTATGGCGTGGGAATAATTCATTCTAGGCTGTTTGGCTTTATTTAATATGATGTTATGGCTGTTTATTTGTGTGATTATATGTATCTAAAGATTTAATTGTTCATCTATAAACTTACCTTGAGTACTAAGTAAGGTATGAAACAGTTGGCCTCATATTCTGCCATGGTGTAGTCAGCCTCGATTAGATAATGGAACACCAGTGAGAGGTACTCCAGCCCTTTCAATATCACAGATGGATTGGTGTCGAAGAAACGCAGGGTGAGCCACTTGAGGACAAGGTCTAAGTTGGCCATTAGAGCCGAGCCATTCTCCTGTAGGTCTTCAGATAGGGCTTCAATGGCTTTTAGATGGTATCTGAAAATGGAGTGTTATTGTCAGATAAGTTTGTTTGTGTGTGTGACAGTCCTTGGGTGACAGATATGGGCAGAATTATGTTAGTGGAGGCAGGTAATGTAGCGTTTGGTGTTTTATAAATATTGGAATAAATATATAGACAATAAGAACTTGCCTGAGTTATGATAATGCAATATGTGATATAAAATGTCCTGTGGTATAGATACAAAAGTAAACAAGTCAACTGTTTACTGAAGTACATAATTCATGTTGCAGAATACTAGAAATTATACGAAAATCAGGAAGTTTTTTTTAAGCTAAGGCACAAAAGAATTGACCATGGAAAAATCACAGGCCAATTTTTTAGAAATGGGTCAGCCTATAAAATCCAAAATAGAGCCTAATTTAACTCTGGGTATTGCTACAGATCAGACTCTATGGACACGTGAAATACACCATTAGAATGTCTGAGGATGTAGATGTTTCATCATCCAGATGTATTTACTTACTTAAAAGCAAACTAAAATGAATAGTACTTGTAGAATTTATGGTGCTGTGGGAAATATACATACCTAACGAAAAACACACAATAAAACAAACAAAATATTACGACATATAAAATATTTCATGACAAACGAAATGTCGAAACAGTAAGAGTTATGTGTTTAATTTATATGCTGTAGAAAACCAATCAACAGGTATACCAGGAAAAACTATCTATACTGTACTAAAAATCTTGATCAGTCAACATCAACCGTAACTTCCTTTTAAGAAAGAGTATACAAAACACAGTCCAAAGCATTTGTGGGAACTAGGATCTTATCAAGATTGTTTAGCCAAATTCTAAATTCTAGCTCAAGGGGTGGAATTGACCAATATCTACTCTACACTGTGAACACTACTCTTTTTGTTGCAAGTGCCAGGCATGACCTAAGCTTGTTCCCCACAAAGCAATGGACCCAGCCCTAACATAGTTAAACCAGAGAATGCCAAAAAATTCATCACTCGTTTCTAAATTGTTCAAGTGTTTAGTAATTAACCAACTTTAAACGGTTAAAATCGCGTATATTTATCGTTATTTTTGTCCCGACGTTTCAAACACTTTGCAGTGATCATGGTAATAATAGCGACCTAAGACAACATTTTGTCAAGTGTTTTTAAGTTTGGGAGAAATTTTGTAATAAAACTGGTAAAGAAGAATTCAGGGGCTGGACAACATGATCTTGAGGGTGACTTTGAGAGCTGTTAAGGAGTTTTATGATATCACTAGTATTTACCTAAAGTCGTTGTGAAACATGTTGGCCACAAGCTGCTTGTTCAGGCCTGCTGTACCCATTTGTTCCTTGAGAAGATCAAAGAATTCTTCACGTGGGGTTGTGAAGTTCCATTTCAATACTGAAAAGAAAAGTTAAGTTTTACAGATCTTTTTGTGCATAAGACTTGGATGAAAAATAGATCCCGTGTTTTCCTTTGACACGCTGTATCTAAAATGGTTTTTACCCGACATGCAATTTTTTCCTATGTTTATATAAAGGAGATTATGGATATTGACCAGATTTCAAGCAATTAAATGACAAAAAATTGCAATTTATAATTGACCCCACCTTCAGAGCATGTATGCGCGACTTAATTTTTTTTTATTCCTGATAGGTAAGCCTTTGACCACAATCTCACCTGATGTTAAGTGATGATGTGGTCGAAGGTGTTTACAGGCTTAACCTAGCCGTAAGACACCGTTAGGTGCTTGGCGGCAGATTTTCTACTTGAGGTTTGTCGCTAGCCAGGCGGGCATTCGCAAAAGGCCCTTCCACCATGCGGTGATGAAGTTCAAGCCCGCGGCGGGATTCGAACCATGGACCTGCTGCGAGCGGCAGTCCATAGCCAATGCCATTGAGCCATCACTGCTTTAAAATATTATAGACAAAAACAGCGTTAGAGCCAAGCGGGTAGCCTTTATTTTAACGGCTAAATCAATTTCACTTTTCAGACCTTTCCGCAGGTTTTAGGAATTTATATCTTCACGGTTACCTTTGAGCTTCTGATCGTCAATGATCCGCTGGTTCTTGGCGTTATTGTTGGGAAGTAGCGGCGAGAAATCTTCGTCGTCTTTTTTGACGCGACTCGCAGCCGATGTTGGTTTCACGACCTTCGAATTAAAAATGTATATTAAAATATCACTTACCTAGTGTTAACAATTCTATGAATTTGTGAAATTAGACATTTAGGCTTTGATTAAAAGACAGCGAACACAACGCATGTCGAAGCATTTTAACGTCTTACTATATGCGAAAGAGAACCGGTACATCTTACATTTAAAGAGTTTTTCAACAAGAACTTTTTTCCTAAAACAAAATAATACAAAGAATTTAGATGAAGATGATTCAAATTTTTATTGTATTACGAAGAGAAAAGTTTGGCAATAATGAATGAAAAAATGTGGGGCTATGTCCTAAACATAGCCCCACAAAAAATAATCCAGTGGTGTTAAATCACACGATCTGACTGGCCACTAAACCGCTAAATTTCGTGAAATTATGCTTTAATTATCGGGAAATTTCGTTTGCAGTAAATTGATCGTTTCATTGGCTATGTAACATGTGGCACCGTCTTGTTAAAACCACATGTCAGTGATATCCACGTCATCAATAATAGGCCAAAATTGAGTTGTTAACATCTCGCGATAAATATCACGAATTTTACGAAATGTAACATTAACAGAACCACCATTTTCATAATGGATTTCAATTATTTTAATGCGATTTTCGAGCGAAATTGAATACATTGTAACAATTGCCGAAGCATCTACTACGAATACGTTAAAAAACTAAAAGTCAAAACTGTCATGCTGTTGGTGTTGCCCCAATTGAAAATCAAAGTTCTTGTTGAAAACCCCTTTATATCAATTTGACGAGACTCAAAAGACTCTGTACATTACAAAACAAAAACGCTTTTCCAAATATTCGGTGTATTGTCTGTTTGAAAAGTCCAATGTTAACTTAAGTTTAAATATCAAATTCCGTTAAGTTCAAGACACAAATTTGCAGATTTTTGATATTTAACGATTTGCAGTCACCCAGGTACCTAGGCGTTGAAATCTATCAATTAAATGTGAGTTGGTTATGCCTTTTGAACTACCATCTAACACTGTGATCCTCAAGCCGCCTGCCAAGCGTGGGTTTTTGTTCAACAGTGGACGTTATGGCTGTTGATGATGAAACTCACTATATTAAACACAGATTACTAATACTTTATAATTTTTTTCCACTAACCTTCCCCTTAGCTGGAGCGTTGCCCTTTTTCTCAGCCTCTTTCTTCTGTGCCCCTGCGGATTTGATCCCGCGTGGTTCATCCTTTTTGCCCTTTGCAGATGGCAATGGCTGGACGGGCAAGTTAGGACGGGCCTTGTCTAAAGCCGCTTGGACTACTGACTTGGAACCGGGCTGTGAAAGAAACAGGATTTTAACATATGTTTAAACGATCTTATCTATGAATTGTCTTCAATCGAATTTTACATAACTCATGAAGAATTAAAAACTTTTTCTCATCTTCAGATACATACAGAACTGGATTCCGTTAAGTACTCACTATTCTTCTGTTTCAGGTTTGGTAATTCTCTACCACCAAAAATGTAAATAGATATAAAAATATTTAGCCTGCACATACCGCTGCCGACGTCACGTCGGCTTAATACGTAAATTGGGCGGAATTGTGACTAGATATATTTTTTATATTTGCCTACGTAGGCAGGTCGAATTCTTCGGCCATATCGCCAGAAAGGAGGGGCATAACCTGGAGCAGCTCATGGTTACTGGCAAGGTGGATGGCAAGCGCCCAAGGGGTCGCAGTCCGTTGAGATGGTCGGACCAAATCCGCACAGCTTTGGACTCCAATCTACACGACGCACTCCATGACGCCAACGATAGGCATAAGTGGCGGGACACCGTCAAGACGAAAGTACTCCAGAAGCGGGGTAATCACGACCCTCAGTAATGAGGAGAACGAAGCAAGGAGATATTTTTTATATTTTTAAGTGTTTTATTAAAATATTAATTTAAAGTTTACTTAAAATATTTTATTATTAAATATGGATTTCCGCAAAGTAACGCCTGAACCTATTCATTAAAAAAATACTAATAATTTTTTCGTGTTTTTTTTTTTTTGCTTATAAATACGGAATAACCACTAGGACCACCTGTGTGTTCAAAGGGAGCGTGGTGCGGTCCAGTGTTGCCGCGGCTGGCGCTCTTGGCTCGCGTACTAATGATAAACCCTATGTATATTCAGGTAGAACCAGATTTTTCGTTTTTACTTGACTATCAACAGAATTTCCTCACCTTGAGCTTATCAAGCAGCTTGTGCATCGGTTCGTATCCCAAATGCAGCATGAATGGGAACACGCAATCCGAAGCAGCCTTCCTCACGTCGGCGGCGCGGTCCTCGATACACGCGTACAGTGTCGGCACGCATACTGACAACTCTTCGCGTGGAAATGACTTTAGGGGCACTGTGGAAGAGAGATGCCTTAAAGAATTACAGTTTTTAATGTCATTTGACACAAATCAGATGTTATAATACTTAAACTACATTACTTGAATTACATTAAACGCACTGTATCATCTTCATCTGGTGGCGTATAAAAAGACAAATTGACCGCCTGATCACATGGTTTAGGCTGGATTTTTAGATAATTGCGTAGTATCTATTCATATGAATATATGTAGTCACAACCAATACAAAAAGAAACATACGAGTATGTTGGTTGGTTAAAAAAGTTTTTGGTTTAAATTTTTTTGTTCTCAGAGTTATTTTTTATCTGATTATTGAAAATATGGCCTAAATAGTATTTACGGGTTTAAACACGCACAAGTTAAGGTCCATATAGCGTTTTTTACCAACACTCAGGTGGTAAGGTAATAATTTTTCATGACTGAGATCGACATTTCTCAAATAAGGTTATTGAAATCACATGTTATCATAAAAAGTAAGATGATACATCTAAATTACAGATATGATAATATATAAGTATTTATATTTCCTTATACATTAATAGAAATAATTAGAAGAAATACCATTTTTTTGCCATTTTAAGATACATTATTATAAAAATGGCTAACCGTTGTTTCTTAAATCCTAGTAATATAGAAATAAATATGAATAAAGAGTCCAAATACAATATTGATGACCTAGAAAATTGAGTGATATGTCAACTGACCATTAGGTAAATGATCAGCCAGCCACTGCAGCAGCACCGCCCGCAGCACAGGCGAGCCTGCCTTCAGCGCGTCGAACACCATCTCCCCCTCCAAGGGCGAGGAGGGCCCCGCCTCGCGGCACCACGTCTCTACGCAGGACACGGCCGCCGCACGGATCCATTGCTTGCTGTCGCCGAAAGCTGTTACAAAAACAATTATTATAAAAACTAGTGGCTCTTCGAGCTGTAGACCTCGCGAGTCTGCCATTGCATAGCTTACAATTGAATAAAGGTTCACTGCGTATGCTAATAAAGGGAGAATGGGTCAAGAAATCCAAAAATATAGATATGTAATGTAAATAATAAATGATTTTCTTGGGCTTATGTCTAAGACAATCAATGACACGCGGCCCCCAGCGAAGGCTAGTTGTATCAGAAATAGGTAGGTAAGTAGTAAGTATACAATAATTTTACATACAGGTAATGTATTTATCTCGTATTAATATACTGGCTACAAAAACATGAAAAATAAATAATTGATTGTACGAGAGAGCCAATCATTTTTAGGCTATTGACGTGCGTACCAAAACATTGCCATTAAATTAAGCGCAAACGTCCATACTTTCAACATCTTATCATGTATATCTCCGGCATTTGGAAATACTTCCAAAATCTGTGTCGAAAAAAAAATATGGACTTATCAATCCTGCTCATAAAATTTCGTGAGAATCGGTTTAGAAATGCGATCTGTAGCGGAGAACAGCCGGACATACGAAAGCATTTTTGTCTAAGTTGAAGCAGAGACGCTTCGCTCGAACTAAGTTCTCGCTCTGTTAATCACATCTTTATCCTGAACAAACATCGCTGTTTTGTTACAAAACCATCGCGGTACATCGCGATAGTACAGGACGACATCACGAAGACATAAATGCAACCCTAAATAATACCAAAAAAAAACTAAATATGTGATAGTTATAAATGCTTAAAATTAATTTTTTCATGCAGTAATATTTTGATCGCAAAATTTGTTGATTTGATATTAACTTAGCATGTTGTATGACTTGAATATGATATTTAGAAATACTTTGGTAACTATTATATCTAAAACCAAACACGTTACTTTCAGAACATGTTGTTATGTCTATACACAGCATGATGCTTTACCTTTTGAAGATGGTATAAATTAGCACTAGGCTGCGTATCTAGCTAGGAAAATGAAGCGGGCATTTGCAAAATGTCCTTCCACCATGCGGTGAAGCTTAAGACCGCAGCGGGATTCGAACCATGGACATGCTGCACGGCAGTCCTTAACCAATGCTACTGAGTCATCACTGCTTCATAAATCTGTCCAATTCCTTTGCACTGTACGTAACTGTTTGGTATAATTTATATATGGTATAATTCTTACCTAGAAAGAAAGCTGGATAGAAAGTCCTGACATGCTGTTTGCTCTTCGTTCCCATAGCAGTGGCTAGCTGTTCGCATATCTGCAAAGCTGTCTGAGCTAATTTCGAGTTTGAGTCGATAAGTCTCGCTGATAAGGCTGCCGGTAACTCTCCCAGAGTGGATTTGAGGGGTGCAGAATTGCTGATTATGGTTTTAACTTTTTCCAAGCCTTCATTGCGGACCTACAACAGAGGGGTAGTTTGAAATTTTCTTCTTCTTACTTTGTACTTGTAATCTTATATGTCTAAAAGATGCCTATTCACTCTTACCTTAAAAACACCTAGATTATAGAGTTATATGTTCTTGTTAGACAGAATATATTGAACTGACATACCTTCCAGTTCTTATCGTAGATCTCTCCAATGAGTGTGTCGGTAATCAGTGGTGCTAAGTCAGTTCTGGGTCTATTGTCATCGACCACGGGTGGTTCATCTTCCACTGCGTCTTCGTATGCCTCTTCGATGTCATCGCCAACTGACGCTTTGCTTGCAGACTGGAGAAGAAACACGCTTCAGTATTTGAAGCTTAACCAAAACGTCATTGTAAATCGGGAGGGCAGTCAAATGACAACTGTCAAAAATCCAAAATGGCTGTCAGACAAAATGTTTCGATTCCTCTTAAGCGGGGCCATTAGGCTGAGCATGAATTTGGCCATTTTTAATTTGTCTTACGAGCTCCTCTCATTCTTATTTCTTTATTACGATTATTTTATATTTTCGGTAATTTCAGAGTTATTATGTTTTTTCATTGTATTTGGACTTTATGTCATAGAAAATCAAAATAGCAGCCAAATGGCACAAGTCAAACGAGCACAAATCATTCTATATACTGAAGTTGAAGCATATTCCATATTTTAACTTTTATTTTAATTTCGACTGTAATTCTTAATACTAGAGTGGGCGCGATATGAGCCGTCCTCACCAAGAAACATCAATAATTCGTAAAACAATTGCCCGTTAAGTTTTCGCTTTTGAATAGCTGACCCAACATTCGTTCACAATTCGTGCAGAAAGAGTGGACGCAATCAGTGCGCGGGAAGCCGCTAGAGGCGAATGAAGAGCGATTTTCTCACCGCGCGCCTTCTCACGTAAGTAAAAATTGTGTCATATATGCATTGCATAATTGGAACGTAGATTATATTTTATGGTGCAATTATTGTAAAAATTAAAAACAATGAAATGTTTATAATTTCAGAATTTAACAGTATCACGAGATTAAAACGAAAAATGTATAGCAAAATAGAAGATCATATTGTGTCTTGTTTAGAGGAAATGCACGAAAAATAATGTTGTAGATGCTCAAAATTACTGTGCAATATTGCACATACTCGTACTTCTGACTTACGTTTTGCTAAGGCCTACCTGTAGGATAGGGTATAGAAAATATATAGGTACTATGTTACATATATTTTTTGCGAGGACGAAATGAGCTTTTGGTGAGGCCGTCCAGCCATTACATACATAAGAAGAAATAGAAAGCATAAACTTTTGAGAAAAACAATTGTTAATATAATTTTGATCTTTATCTCCACAAATACAGCAAGTACAAAAGTAATATTGTGATGTTGCAATAAAAACATGCTTTGTTTCTAATTTAATTATGCTGAGCGATTGACTAACATCTAACCTGGTGATAAGTGATTGATAAGATATTTTTTTTGATTAACTTAGTTTAAGCAACATCAATTGATCGAGTCATGATTTGAATATGTAATCGCTAGTGGCACTAAGCGCTTCCATGCATCGAAGAGCATGTTGAGCCGTCGGTCTCAATTGTCTTAATTGGTGGTAGGTTATTGGATGCCCGCTTGGCCAGATACTCAACTAGAAAATCTGTCGCTAAGCATCCATCAGTGTATTCAAACAACCGTCCTTAATAGCCAGTAATTCTAGGTTAGGTAGTATGAACAACATCTTCAGCCACATCATCACTTACCATCAACAGGTTATATGATGGCTAGCCTATCAGCTATGTATAAAAAAATATCCTGAAATAAATTGTGATTACAAGGTAGAAGATGTTTTTGCAGCCTAAATAGAATCCCTGGTTCTTAAAAAATGCTAAACAGGCTAAACGTAGACCTGGCTCTCAAGGACAACTTCCCGAACACCCATAGCTAAAAAAGAGGTGCTTTGCGACAAATTTTCTACACGAAGATGTTAGCGAGCTTCCCAGGCGAGCATTCGCATCAGGGCAACACCATGCAGGGAAGCTCCAGCCCACCGTAGAACTCAAAACATGGGCCCCCTGCACGGAAGTCAATAGTGTTTGCTGCAAATTTTACCCTTACGCGACATTGTGTAAATATGTATTAATTTTTTTTAGGTCACTCGTATTGCTTACCTTGCTAACGGTACCGAGCTGTCTAGTCGGCGTAGGCGGTGTACTATTCGCATGCTTATCTAATTCCAAACTAATAAGTTGTTTGGTAGCTGCTTTCTCTCCGTCAAACTGGTTGATGAGCGAAGGGCCCACATATAACGACAGGATTCCCAGGAAATTAACAGTGGACGTTCGCACGTTTGGATTGGTGGCTGATAGGGCTTTTTTGCAGTGTGCGATTATAGACTTTATGTTCATACTGAAAAGGTAGACAGTCAGTTTAAATATGCGGTAACTACTAATAGTTAAGATATTTTTTGATAAACATAAAATAGAGGCCCTGGAGGACATTGACGCATAGTTGCTAAAAAATAGTATTGAAACCAAAAGTTTCGATGCATTTAAACTTTTAATGAAGCATCATCAGGACGTTGTAATATTTAAGCTCACGATCGACGAAATCACTTTAAATAAGCGCCGGTCGGAAAACATCCACCTTTGAACAAATGTTCTGGTGGCGAGTGTTGTCATAATCCACACGCTTGGCAGGCGTCTTGGGGATCGTAGTGTAAGATGGCAGTTCTTCAGAAGGAGCTGAATATTTATATATTTCATTTCCTCAATACCGACAGTGAACAAAAAGTATAAATTTTCAGTCTTAATCCTCGATAAGATTATATTTTTATAATCTGTATTTTTATATGTATATATAACGAAACGCATTTTCCAACATTTCAACCAAAATAATATGCTAACACTATGTCAGTCTCTGCCATTGGCTGCCAACGTGACTTCAAAGACAGCAGCAAATGTCATGCAACGGAGTAAAAAAAATAACAATCAATAATTTTGAAAAAAAAAAACAGTTATTTGAATCATATACAGATTTCTTAATTAAGAAATCTTCAAATGATTGAAAGCAAATATGTGAGTACCTACTTCATTATTTCAAGATATCAATTAACTGCTCGCCAAGACCCAAACAAGGAGTAACAAAAGTGGTAATAAATACAGCAAAATGTACTTACGAGAATCCAAACTCCTTGATAGCGTTAGCCATCCAGTTGAACATCTCAGACTGAACTTTAGGATTCTTCTGCGAGTCCATAGCGAATGTTAGACCCTCATTCAGCACGTGTTCCAAACCACAACCCTCAGCGAGAGATGTGAGGCACTCCGCCGATATAGGGGCACATGAAGATTCTCCTAACTTCGTCACTACATCTTGCAAGACGAAATCTGCTGCGGTTCTGTTTAAAAAGACATTTTTTTAAGAGAATAATAACAATTTGAATATTAAACATAAGGAATATCAATTATGAATAGTCGAGGAGGTCATATCAATTATGAATAGTCAAGGACAGAGTAGAATTTCCATAATTATTATAGAGCAACCAGCTAGGACTCGCATATTATTTGCCAGGAATAATTACTCTAATCAGGCCATATTGTCTGACTGGAATGGTTATGAAAATGAACTTAATTTTGCCATTTGAACTTCTAAAAATAACAAAATTAAGTTTATCTCAATTACCATTGATAAACAAGGTAGATGAGTGGGGTTGTAGGCCTCTTTGTCCAACAAATATCCAATAAAAAGGTAGATCTTTGAAACAGTAACAGGTAGCCAGTTGAAATTTGTTGAAACTTTAAAAAATATACCTAGTTTGTTTGTTATTTGTAAAAATTTACAAAACTTTTTACAAATGTATAAAATTATGTGATATTAAGATGGATTGGCTATCAAATAATAATAACAAGAAATTAGTTACTAGATCAGTGCCGACGAAACTCATTGACCAATATTCTCGGTCTGTTGAGACGAAACGTCAAGACTCATTTATCAAAAAAGCAGAAAAACTTACGTGGAAACAGGAAAGTTCTCCGTGATATATTTGCAGGCCTCCAACCGCGCTTTCAAGACTTGCACGTTAGTATCCTTCAGGCCTGGCTTCTTGTTCAGAATTCGGAATAGTACTTGTGACGATGCATCATTGACTGTGAGCCCTTGAATAGTGGATTGGAAGCTTTGGGCAGCTGACAGGCGGTTCTTCCAGTTACCATCGCCTAGACCTAGAACAAGGAATTCCACAAACTTATATTAACACGCCTGGACAGTGTAGGTGAGCATTGATGGATCGTGGTGAGCCCTTTAATCTACACCAGCTCTGTAACACGAAAGACTCACCATGTAATGCAAACACCCGTTTCTGAAACAGGTGTCAAAGCCGTTATTTATTGACAGACAAAATACTGTACGCTGATTGGTCAATAGTATATGACGCGATAGGTGACCAATGAGCGTTCAATATCCAGTTAACTGATCAAAAATTTGACAAGTTTCCAGAAACTGTGGGGTCAGTAATTCATTACATACACACCATTTCGAACATAACACAATAAGTAAGCAAGTATTCAATAGATTAGCAACATAATTAGTAAAGCTAACAGCTTTTTATTACACTTCAGAAAACTTTTGAAGTTTCAAGAACATCGTAGACATGTCGCAACTGTATCAACGTCGCCTCGCCTTTCTTAAGATTACGTACGAGCTAAATTCTGAACGGCTTAAGTGAGGTGATGCTGATATGATAGGTGGACAATCGTGCACCAGCCATTAATGTTATCAAAAAACGTTTCGACTTTGTTATTCCGGCTGGTGGTTCTTGCACCTTTCTATCAATACTGACTACACTTTTATGTTTAATACTTAGAGAGTCAGGTGTAATTGTATACAGAATATAAGCATATAGAAGTGGGTCACTCACCATTAATGACGTCAGCGGCAAGTAGCGTTTCAGCCTTTGCATCAACCTCTTCCTGAGAAAGTTCTTGTTCACGCGGCGGGCTTGTCTGGCCACGAGAGGCAGGTGCCTTTTTACCGGCCGCTGGTTTCTTGGCTATAAAAAAATATATGTATAACGTCAAGCCGGTATTCCCCGAAGAGGCAGGTTTCAGGCACAACATCAACGTTACGCCAAAGTTTTTTTGGTCCAATGTAATAAGGGACGAGACTATTGACATCTACCAATTACAGATCTAGAGTCCGGACTGTTACTGAAAATGTCTTAGTCAGAAAAACGTCAATTTTAGGCCACATCGTGAAAAGAGATTGATGGGAAGATGTATATTTAATAATAATTTAGAATATAGCATTTAGCAACGTGTTTTGTACAACTTATCGTTGTTTTCGTATTGTTGTTCATTATCAGCAAATTGCCAGCATCGTAATTTTAGTTAAAATCGATTGTTCGACATTTTTAGATCATAGAGCAGTGGATGGTAGTATATTTGGTCTGTTTTCAGATAACATTTGACTCTAGGAAAATTTAGTAATCCAGTGAGTGCTATATTTTATTATTATGTAGCCATTTATGCGACTAGGTTTGTTATGCCTTAGCTCTACAATTTTTGGAGGGCATAGGGATTTGTTTCGTCAATCATCTGAATGACATATTCATTAAAAATTTAGGTAACATCACTCAGAGGTCTATATGACATTTTGACTAATTTGTCGGATAATAAACATCACACAAATAAACAAACTTTTTCGTACATCGAGGGATACCACTAAACGTTTTAGCCTCTCTAACATAGTTTTACTAAATATAAAAATACTAAACTACTTGCTGAAGAGTCCATACACTATATGTAAACTGTAAGCCACTGTAAAGCCTGAAAAAAAGGTATTTAGAGGCTAAAACAGTTTTTTTTTATAAATATTTACGATTATTTTGTAGTCTAATATAAGAAATAATACAATTGGACATAGGTTTTCGAGGTTTATTTACGAATATAATACCTTGGACAACTATCAAGTTTAGCATCACCAATCCAAGTAGTAATAACTGAGTATCGTTACTTAACCTCGTTAATTGTTTTTAAATAACTACGCATGCGCTGCAGCACTACAACTTTTATCACCAGTCAGTCCTCACATAATATCATGAAATACTTACAAGAAGCTGGCCGTTTCACAGGTTTAGGCTGCGATGAACCTGCAGTAGGTTTGGAATCTCCCTTAGCCGATGGCGGGGTGGCTTTAGCCTTCGCTTCTTTCTTTGGCGCCGCAACTTTCACTTTTATTTCAGCCTGCAAAGAAATCACATGCTAGTAATAATGATGTAAAATATGTTGGACACCAAACACAAAATCATAAAATTTTACCATGAGCGGTATGGAAACCCATAACCATCTATCCATTGAGTCTGGACATGCTCTGCCAATTGAGCTATCTTGGTAAGAGAATCATAGCTAAAATGTATACTTTTGTTCCTATTTTTAACCCGTCTATTTATATATAAACAATTTATACAATCATGCTTCGATACTATATTATTTTAGCCTTTGACCACTATCTCACATGTTGGTCAGTGATAATGTGGTCAAACATTTTTTAACAGGCTGAACATAAAATAGAAACTAACCCTCAATCACGGCTGCCAGAAAACAATGGCGCATAGCCACAGATTTTTTACTTGAGCGTGGTAACTAGCCTGGCGTGCATATCTGATATGCCCTACGATCTTATTATGAAGCTCAAGGCTGCAGTAGGATTCCAATTATGAACCGCGTTTGTTTGACAGGATTCCAACAATCTAGCTACATAAAGGCAAATGTCCCACTCAACATTAGAAGGCCTTCCACGTCCACCTCTTCTCACCTTGTCTGCAAACTCCTTGATCTTCTGCTCTTTTAATGGTTCGAGCTTTCCAATGTGAGGAGCGATGTTCTTCTCACCAACTAGTTTAGTGGCTGTGCCTAACGCCTCCGCCGCTGCGTCTCGGACTGTGGGATCTATGAAAAAGGTTACAAAATATTAGCAGACAGAAAATATTAAATAATTAGCTTCCACCCATGGTTACATCCACGTCGAAACTAGTTAAAATCGAGCATACTTACTACCTCCCTAAAAAATGAGGATAAGGTATTTTGTATTATTCCAGGGCGCGGGCTAGAGAATTTTTCTAACAAATTACATATCCAAATCCTTGCAGCCAATACGAGGCAAAGAGAATACAAACTTATATACTTATACAATAAACTTTCGCCTCTAAATATATTATATACTAACCACATCATTGTATACTAACAAAAGATTAACTGCAAAGGCCACAAAGGCAAGGTAGATTATGTTTTATTTTTTTTATAAGGTCAATTTAGTTTCTGCAGCCATAACAAAATAATATACTGCTATGATATATAAAACTATGATAGATTCTATGGGACACGCGAGGGAAAATAACACCGAGTTATTCTATAATGAGAACATTTGCTCTTTTAGATTTATTATCCAATAAAACAAATGTGAGCACTCGACAGATATCGGTAAGACATCAGACAACTAGATAAAATCAAAGTATTTATGCGAAAATTAGGCAAGCAGTGTTTCCTTTCCTGAACAGGCTACAAATACCACAGTATACACAAGTACTGATTCAAATCTAAAAAATAATCTAAAAATTGCAGAACAACATGGACAGGAAGTTTTATTAGAAGTATTACAAAAAAATATATCTTTAATAGTAGTTTATGCAACTGTCATATAATAGAGGGTATTAACACATGAGTGTAGTTTCAAAATAAAATTACACAAGTGTTTTAATACCTAATTATATGCAGTTGCATACACTACTTTATTTAATCTCACGGCTATAGGTAGCAACATTAAATACAAATTTTATCCAACAAAATATTACTTAAATTCGTATGTACGAAATAGCGCCAAAATGGAAAAAGTATGTTATTGGTCTATGGCTCGGAACCAGCGCGTTGCGCTCACCACAGATAATGTGTACTTAAATTGAATGCAAACCTCCGGACACATTGTACTTTAATAATTAAAAAAATTGTTTTAAAGCATTGTTTTGTTAGGAAAATAATGCTTTAACTTAACTTTTTGATTTTCTTAAAAAAGTATGTAAATAAAATATGCCAATAAAAGTCTGTATTTCATTTCATAATTAGAATATTACCGAATGAGATTATATAACATACTTTATGCATCAAAGTCCCATGTGCACTAGGCCACACTCAGATTTATTACAATTTAGGCAGGTGGTCAATTGAAGATGTATCAAAATAGGATTGTGTCAATACAGTACAAAATTCTGTATATTCTATTCCCCTGGTTTCTATGGTCATATGCGGCTAGGATATCTTTAGGTACCACTTCTTAGAGCAAAGTTATAAAATACACTGACCAGCACTCTCCATCAATTTCAGCAATCCTCCGACGTATGCCTTGATCAGCTTCTTGTTAAATGCAGCCGGTTGCGTGACGCATAGCGCTCGAGCCAGGAACAGTGAACTCTCAGCCTTTATTGAAGGGTTTTTATTGTCAAACGCTGCAAGCATGTCCTCAGATATTGCTTCTAGGTTTGTCTGTGGAATGACAAATAAAACATGAAAGGCTTAAATCAAATGTTATGTTTGAGTCATACAATTATCGACCAAAATCAAGATTATTTGAAACCAATCATGGAATAGTCCCTCCTATTACAAAATAATGTGCGTAGCCGAAGATAAAAAACTGACGAAGCCTGTTTCATATTCAATTATACATGATGGTACGGCATTTCCTAATGCCCGCCTGGTTCGTTACCGTCAAGTACAAAATTCGTCGCAAATTTCGTAACATTGTATCGGCAGTTTCTATTCTATGTTAAGCTTGTTAACCAACTTCGACCACATCATCACATATACGTCCTACAAATAAATCTTTTCGATGTTTCGAGACTGCCTCGGGCCATGACAGCCATATTAAGTGCAGGAAGAATATGAAGTCGGTGCAGGCATGGCACTGCTTTCCGTCGCCAATCAAATTTCTACCCAAGTTTCCACATCAAGTGTCAGTATTTTAACTTTCTACCTTATCCGTTAAACCCTTACATCATTGTAAACATTGCCAATCTAGGGCTGAAATAACTTACAACATGGAACCTATCCAGACTCTTCCTCACCAGTACAACCTAGTTTGATGATGTACCATGGTTGTAAAGAGAACAATAAAAAAAGATTATATAAAATATAATTACATAAATATTATTTACTTTTTTTTTCTTTTACTATTTGTACGGCTAATAATATCACTTATTGAACACACAAAGGCAAACAAATTATTAAGACTTGACAAATAAATTAACTAAAAACGGTTATGTAGTTAATTTATATGCTGTAGAAGTCGGAGCAAGGGGTATACCAGCGAAATCCTTTTATAACCTACTAAAAGACTTTGGGCCTATCAAGAACAAACATAACTTCCATCCTAGAACTGGAGTATCCAAGGCGGCATTAGTAGGATCTTACCAAATTTGTTTGGGCAGGGGAGGAGACTCGAGTGGTGAAAGGGAGCATTGATGCATCATAAAGGGGCCCCTTAACCTTACTCAATGGGTTGCAAGTCCCAGGCACCTTGACTTGAGCCTCTTCCTCTGCAACGCTATGGACCCGGCACCCGCACGGTGAATCCATGGAATGCTAAGTAAATTCGTCTCATCTAGGTACGACTTGGGGATTGCAGTGAAAGATTTAGGTTCTTCATAAAGCGCTACTGCCCACTGTCTGGTATTTTCTTTTAGTCGCCTCTCACAACTCCCACGTATATATAGGATATGGGGGATACAATTCTAGCCCGCCGGGTGGCGGGTACAGGTAAAAATTAAATATAACTTACAGATGGATAAATAGCGTCTATGGCCTCTCGCAATGCCGTGACGACGTTGGACTTCTTCTCCTTGAACTTCTCCAATATGGCTTGAACACACGCAGTAGCATACGGCTGGAACTTGTTCCGGAGGCCGCTAGCTACCATACCGAGGAGGCGTCCCGCCATAGCTACCAGCATTACGTTGGAGTCTTTCGATATCACCTACAAACAAAAACATAAGCGTTGATGGCTTGTATTTCTTTTATTTTATTGTGACGGCACAAGCACGACGCCCACCTGATGTTAAGTGGATTAACCTTTACCTATAACAGATGCATTTCGTCACAATTGACTAATTGCACTCGGCCTGAGACATACAGCTGTTAAGTTCCAAGTGCATGTAATTTTACTGGCACTCAGGGACTGCTGCCGGAACAGACTGTTTAGGTGCTGGCGACAGTTTTTCCACTTGAAAAACATAAGCAATGATGATTTGTAATGCAAACATAGAATAGTAGTTTATAAAAACAAGCGCATAGGTTTTTATACAGCACAATAATAAATGGTTTACGCAGCTGATAAGACCACCTTTCGATGACCATGTGCGCCACGGGCACAGTAAATGAGAATGAGAAGATCATCGCGAGGCGATTGTTTGTTCTTTTATAATAACAAATATCTAAGCACAAATTTTATAGAAAAGACGAAAGTCTTGCTATATATCCTTATTGGTTCAAACTTATTTTCCATAGGTCTGCCTGTTACATCTTCGATCAAATCGACCATTTCCATCAGGTGATATTGCCGCGAAGCAGTAAAGCGACTCAGTTGCTAATCTGTGGCCAAGCACCAAAGTGTTTTCATGAACCTGTCCCTGTTAGCCAGTTCTCATATCGAAAACATACAACAATACTAGAATACTATTTGCGATAATAGTCAAAACAATTAATTAGGAGATTTTTTTTTGTGGTTTTTCCTGTGATCTGTAAGGGTAACAAGTTGGATTTTTCACGAAATTATAAGTATTATAACTTTTTTTCTATTAGTTTCAAATTGCATACATTTATATATATATATATATTTTTTTCTTTTTTTTTTATGCTTGATAGGTTAGCCTTTGACCACTATCTCACCTGATGGTAAGTGATGATGTGGTCGAAGATGTTGTTCAGGCTAACCTAGAAGTACTGGCTCTCAAGGGACAGCTGCCGGAACACACCGTTAGGTGCTTGGAGACAGATTTTCTACTTGAGGGTGGTAGCTAGCCAGGCGGGCATTCGCAAAATGCCCTACCACCATGCTATAACGACTGCCATCCTAAGACGACAAACGGGACCGACGGCTTAACGTGCCCTCCGAAGCACGGAAACGCTCAGTAGTAATGTCACTAGCGGTCACCCATCCAACTCATGACCGCGGGCGACGTTGCTTAACTTTGCTGATCGGTTGAGAACAGCTAAGTAATCTTCGCTACGAGCGCTTCGAAAATTTATAATATAACTCTGCCAAACTGGCGATTAGTTGGTCGGCAGATACTCTCATTATCATCTCACAAAGGTTTTTGTATAAGTACTATTCTATAGTTAGTAAAGAGATTATCTATATTATGTAGGTAGTTAACTAACTACCTACATATTATGTATGTATAGTGTGCTGTTCCCATTTCACTGTTATTACTTGTGTATGTTGCATAATGCATTTTTTTAATATTTAATATTTTAATGTCTTCTTAAAACCAGGAGGTGTTACATACTTGGCAGTAAAATATTTTCTTGTTGTACAGTAGTGGCACTTTATGTCTGTATAGAAGTAACTAGTCAAACACCCCACACCCACAAACTATATTACCCCAGCGGAACACCTGCCTCCTGGAAACAAACTGCAGTGGCCAATTTGGAAGTCGCTCAACTGACTCCATAATCAAGTTGGTTGTTGCAAAAGCAACCTGGCCAAATGGGGAATAAATGACAAGTTAGATGTGGAATGTGATTGTGGTGCCCCTGAGCAAAATATGGCACACTTGCTGTCATGTCCCCGAGTGCCCGACCACACAAGATGAGCTCAAATATGCATCTCACAGGGCCGTGAAGGTGGCCTCCCATAGGGCAATCATTTTTTTTTTTTTATGCCTGTTAGGTTAGCCTTTGACCACTATCTCACGTGATGGTAAGTGATGATGTGGTCGAAGATGTTGTTCAGGCTAACCTAGAAATACTGGCTCTCAAGGACAGCTGCCGGATCACACCGTTAGGTGCTTTGCGACAGATTTTCTACTTGAGGGTGGTCGCTAGCCAGGCGGGCATTCGCAAAATGCCCTACCACCATGTCATAACGACTGCCATCCTAAGACAACAACCGGGACCGACGGCTTAACGTTCCCTCCGAAGCACGGAAACGCTCAGTAGTAATATCATTAGCAGTCACCCATCCAACTCCTGACCACGCGCGACGTTGCTTAACTTTGCTGATCGGTTGGGAACAGCTAAGTAAACTTCGCTACGGGCGCTTCATAAAAAATGTGACTTTAAGAGACACTTATCCATTGATATGAAATGAACGAAGTAACTAGTTTCTACAGCTAGCTGGAGTTTAGATGCTTGACGATTAGGATAGTGGTTTTAGGTATTTTATATAAGTCTGCAGTAATGTTGCAACATAATTAATAATCAACTTTAACATCAACCGGCAAAATTATACATATATTGAATCTGAAAAGTTTATCATATTCTTTGTTTAATTCATCTTTTCCTTTATAATATAATATATATTTTTTATTAGATTTAAATATGTCGGAAACTCGAGTCCATAACAACTTAGGCCATAGCTAATAACAATGTTTTCGCGATGCAACACCTGAATCAATCGAACTATCATATACTCACTTTCTTCAGCGCCCTAACTAAGTCAGCATAATCTCCCGGCTCTAACTTGGGTGCATTTTTTAACAAGTTATCTAAAGCGTCCAAAGCTTCCTTTCTTTCCTGCCATTTCTTTTGTTCAAGCTTATCGTAGAAATCTTTGGGCAGTTTCGAGATGATTTCTACGGGGTCCAGGAGTTCGTAAGGGTCCATATCGCCTGAGTCACCACCTCCTGCGTCATCGTCTTCGTCTTCTACAGCACCTGGGATGAAATGAGACTTAAATTATTATTAAAGCCTTGCGAGGTCAATGGGTATTTTTAATGCCTTCACAGGGTACTTGAACAGCTTTTACCGAAATTAACTTAAAAAAATTGTATATAGAGCTTCATGTGCCTTGAGTGGAATTATATTCTCTACCTGTAACCCAAGATGGAGGTGTTATACGGTACGGTTTCTTACGTAAATTTATGATTATTAACGTTTTCACTCCATACATTTTTAAGAGCGTCCCTAGCGAAAACGTTAACGAACTAAAACAATGTAGCGGAGTAAACATTTAGTTTTCTGGGACAAAAAAGACAAGAAAATTTTACAACTTTTATGGTAACATGGAAATTTTATGACTCGTTCTAGGAGTGAATTTACATAAAACAAAGTACTTTCAACACTTTTCCTGAGCACTTCGACATAATTATTGTTATAGTTGCCGAAAGAACACTAATAAGTATCAAAATAATTAGTTTTTTCTAACAAGTGACATTTAGGCACGGTTCCTATTGTTTAGGCATATAAAAGCCTTATAATTATGATACGAAATAATCACGAAAAACAGTTTAGAAAGCAATATAAATAAAATCGAAGCTGTGATTGCTCAGTGGCATTGGCTATGGACTGCCGTGCTGCTGGTCCATGGTTCGAATCGCATAAGAGCTTCACCGAATTTCTGCCTGGCTAGCGACCATCAAGTAGAAAATGTGTCGGCAAGACAACGGTGTGTTGCGGCAGCTGTCTTTGAGGGCCAGTAATTCTAGGTTCAGCCTGTTAACACCTTCGACCACATATCACTTACCATCAAGAGATTGTGGTCAAAGGCAGTTATAAAAAACTTTAATCCTCTCACCATCGACAGCAGAAGTGGCTGGAGCGTCACGTATCCTATTCTGTTGCGACCGCAGATACCTAGTAGGCTGCGCGCCGCCGCCGGTGCCGCTGAACGCTTCTCTCAGTTCCTGCTGTACCACCGCCTGAAGCGACGCGATGTGAGGTTCTACAGCTGGGCCGATCCATCTAGAAATTTAAAATGATGTTTTAACGGTTCACTATTCCTCTTTCACTTTATTTTAGTACTTCCTGTCTGGACAAATTGTATTTTTTATTTACCTAAAAATGTTTTTTATTTTTTCGTAAAAGTCGATACCATTATAGTTCAAAAGTACCTATCACAATTTTGCATGGTACCGACTTCGACAAGATATTTCACGCTTCTGAGTGTTGAAGCCGGTTCCATTTTTAGGTTAAAAAAACTTAAATTTTTTTAGTGTCCCATTCTACTAGCGGGATCGATTGTCATTCACTGGCAATCATTCTAGATATGAAGAAGTTCAGTTATTGGAGTGTAACACGGAAACGGCTTGACCGATTTTGATGAAATTAAAATGGGACCACAAGGTAAAAATCAGCTTTCAAATAAATAAATAAACATCAAAATTGGTTCACCAAGTAAAAAGTTGTGAGGTATAGCAAATTATAAGCATTAATAAGAGAACTATATAATTTTTTCCGACTTAAAAAAATGGTTCTTAATTCATCTGTATTTTTTATTAATAAAAAATTAAATTTAAATTAATAAAATCAGCATTTTTTAAGTCGGAAAAAAAATATAATTTTCTTATTTCAGATAGCATATTGTTACCAAAAATAACACCAAAAATTATCATTTTGGGCGTTTGATTTGGGAGGTGGTAATCAAAAATTGGGTTTTGAACTACGAATAAATATATAAAGAAAATGAATAGATTCAGGCGTTACTTTGCGGAAGTCCATTTTTAATAATAAGAAATATTTTAAAAGTATTTTAAGAAAACCTTTAATTAATTATTTAATAAAACACTTAAAAAATCTTTATAAAAATGATATATATCTAGTGACAATTCCGCCTAATTTCCTATTAAGCCGACGTGACGTCACAAACGCCACGCAGCCAAACCGGAAGAGTGTTCGACGTGTATATAAACTTTATATACACGTCGAACACTCCGTCACAATAACATAAAAAAATAAATAAATAAAAAAACTTACTGCGGCGGGCGTGGTTTAAAAAGTACGTGCTGCGCAACAACATTACCTTGACACGACCGACTTGATTCGGTTGCGATCATTACTAAGCGTCAAATCAATAAACCAATTCACATTGAATTTGGAAGATTGTGCGCGTTGTGAACTTGATGACTCCGAAATCAAGGCGGTAAATGTATGAGAGTTAAACTTCTTTATAAAGAAGTTTAACTCTCAAAGGCGGTAAATGTATGAGAGTTAAACTTCTTTATAAAGAAGTTTAACTCTCATACATTTACCGCCTTGATTTCGGAGTCATCAAGTTCACAACGCGCACAATCTTCCAAATTCAATGTGAATTGGTTTATTGATTTGACGCTTAGTAATGATCGCAACCGAATCAAGTCGGTCGTGTCAAGGTAATGTTGTTGCGCAGCACGTACTTTTTAAACCACGCCCGCCGCAGTAAGTTTTTTTATTTATTTATTTTTTTATGTTATTGTGACGGAACAAGCCCGAGGTCTGATGTTGAGTAGACAAACCTCTGCCTATAACAGATGCATTTCATCAACGACGAATTGCACTGTGTCCGTCCCACTGAGACTTACAGTTGTTAGGTCTCATGTGTCTGTAATTTCACTGGCTCTCAAGGACTGCTGCCGGAACACACTGTTAGCTGCTTGGCGACAGATTTTCTACTTGACGGTGGTCGCTAGACAGGCGGGCATTCGCAAAATGCCCTTCCACCATGCGGTGAAGCTCAAGCCCGCGGCGGGCTATATTATATATTTATTCGTAGGTTTTGTACGCTTTTGTACAGTATTTGTAACAGCAATACAATGCCATCGCATTCTCACGTATTGACGGCCGCCATACAAATATCCTCACAGCTGTTTTACGTTACGATGTCAAATACCCCTCTCTAGGAAACCGCGCTATTCCGTTTACATAGACAATGTTCTTATGACGTCATTCACTGCTCTATTACGGCCGCTATATAGATAGATAACCGCTTTATTGATGCACCACAATTAATACAAATACTAAAACTTAGTGCTACATTGGGCGGTCTTATCGCTCAAAGCGATCTCCTCCAGACAACCCATTTCTAAGAGAGATTACATAAGATAGGGCGACTCATAGATAATCTTAGATCGAGATTACATAAGATAAGGAGCTATATGACGTCAACATAATCTTAGCGAACCGAACTATAATAATTCGCGACCGTTTTTATCGATAGCAGTGACGTTGACGAGGTTTCTATAGAAAAAGATGGCCGTAGCGGTGATGGAACTCTTTACATGTGTTCACCGCAAAGACGGCTGTTTTTAATAGAGGTTTGTTTCAAAAGAAACGTTGAAAACGTGTCTATTGAAATGATGTTCGAAGCCTTGATGGAAAATTCCATCAAGGCTTCGAACATCATTTCGTGTGTTTTACATGTGTTCACTGTAAAGACGGCCGTTTTTTTAACGTAACGGCACTGCTAACCTATGAAATCAGTCAACAGAGATTAAGGACAAGAAGATGATCTGATGAGTTTCATATATACTCCATATAAGCATAATACGTACCTGTGCATCTCAACAACGAGGGCTTTCATTTCATCTCTGACAGACTTATCCCTATCAGCTAGCAGTATGGGTATCTTTTTCACCATCGGTTTAATGGCTATCACTTTGTTGCCGAACTGCTTCAATGACTGTAGTAATGCGGCTATACAAGCGGCTACCACTTTTGGGTTCTTCTGTTCCATGCCTTTGAGGAGCTCCTCTTCAACGACTTCGTGTTTTTCAATCTCTATGTACATAAGCGTAATCTGGGAAAAGTAAAACATAATACTTATACACCTTTACAGATATCAGGTACGACCCTATTGTCATTTACCAGGCACAGTGCTAGTAATTACTGTTAAAGGAATATAAACAGGAACAGCTAATACAAACTCCTTCTTTTTTTTTTTTTCTTTTTAATGCTATTTTGACGGAACAAGCCCGAGGCCCACCGGATGTTAAGTGGACTAACCTCTGCCTATAACAGACGCATTTCGTCAACGACGAATTGCACTGTGCCCGTCACACTGAGACGTCCAGTTGTAAGGTCTCATTAGCCTGTAATTTACTGGCTCTCAAGGACTGCTGCGGATGACGGTGTGTTCCGCCGTTAGGTGCTTGGCGACAGATTTTCTACTTGAGGGTGGTCGCTAGTCAGGCGGACATTCGCAAAATGCCCTTCCACCATGCGGTAAAGCTCAAGCTCTGGGCGGGATTCGAACCATGGACCTGCTGCGCGGCAGTCCATAGCCAATGCCACTGAGCCATCACTGCTTCAAACTTCACATTAAATTGGAGCAGTTAGGGAATTACTATTATGAATTTATAAAATAGTGACAACAAAATAAGACTAATATTTTAAATGTAGAAGTAGTTACCTGTAAGGCAAGATCCTTGGTCTTAGTTTTGGGCGCAGCGATGCATTTGGCGACAATACCGGACATTACCTCACCGGTCGTCTTGCCTGCATGTCCGCAGTTTTCTACAAATACTAGCGCCGCTTCTAGACCTGGAAAAAAAAATAGAAGGATAAAATTATAGCGGTTCCTGGTAAACTCAGATCCGGTATTCTAGGTCAGGTGACCAAGAGTGAACCCTAGAGTATGTCCAATTTTCTATTAACACCATCGCGGTATCTAGACTTTTAAGCATGGAGCCTTTTCGCATTTAACAATTTTCACGATGGATTCACAATTAAACATTTTTAGGGTTGGGAAATTTCGCACGGCCGCCGTATTTAGTTTGTAGTCAGGGACATATCGGTCAGGGCTAACGCGTATTTGTTTGAATAAAAATAAGGGTTGGTTATATTGCATAAATATGACCTGTGCCATACGTGACTATAGTACTATACTATAAGTGCTGGTCTAGAAAGTTAATTTGTACGTTGACAACACAGTTTATGTCATATTATACAAAATTGCTTATTTTATATGTATGTAAGTGCCCAGCATCTTACGACGTCGGCTTTTACGCAAACATCAAAAGCGTTTATATGATATGATGTATGATTCCTACACTGTGACATAAGCATCTCGAGCGGGATTTGACTCCCGGGTGCAACAGCAAGTTGGTCTAGTTTTTATAGATTACAGTAGATTCTCAATAATCCGACACTATTAAAAACCGGGGGTGCCCGATTATTGAAATGTTCATATTACTTATAGTAGTATGAACATTTCAATAATGGTATAGAATAATCATAATAAATAAAATCACAATTTTCATAAAGAGGTCACATAACATATATTTCTATTCACGTCTATATATGACATTGGCGTATCTAAAATATTTTTTATTCATTTGTTTATTATATATAGCTGATATGCTAGTCTTTGACCACTATCTCACCTGATGGCAAGTGATTATCTAGTAAAGATGTTGTTCAGGCTAACTATTAATTATTAATTGTTCTTTTTAATTAATACAATATTTTATACTGAATGAATGACTCTCAAGGACGGCTGCCGGCTGCCGTTAGATGCTTGGCCGGAACGTTGTGCCAAGCACCTAACGTTGTGTTCCAGTAGCTGTCTTTGAGAGTCAGTAATTCATTATAAAAGATTATATGTTAGGTGAGTTTCTACTTGAGGGTGGTAGCTAGCCAGGCGGGCATTAGCAAAATGCCCTGTAACCATGCTGTAACGGCTGCCATCCTAAGACAACAACCGGGACCGACTGCTTGACGTGCCAACAGAAAGAGCGTTTCCAAATCTTGAAATATTTCTTAATTGAGGTTATTTTTTGCGCAAGTACTGTATAATATGTTTTATAGATATTTTTACGTAGGTAGTATGATGAAAAAACACGTGCTATGGACTCAATTTTATTCCAAAATCAACAAACCAAAGAAACATTAGTAGAGGCAGTCTGAAACAGTCAAATAAGATTAATTTTATTTATTTTCGCTAATCCTATGTAGTGTGTCCACATCACGTGACCAAATGCTTCAGCAGAACATGTGCGAATACACGTGACTCACGCTGAGTCAGGGAAGCCCTAGAATTTAGAACTATCTTGGACAATTGGATTAGACCTGTAAAAATTGACATGTGTACTCATTGCTTAATAAAGTAATAGGCATTAATGACTTGTGAGTCAATGGGATAAATTCACATGTGACTTGTTTAAATTGCTTAGATTATTTTGGGTAACAAGATTAACATCATCACGGTCAGTGTCTTCGTTGCACCCTCAATACATTTTTGAAGCGCTCGTAGCGAAGTTTACTTAGCTGTTCTCAACCAATAAGCAAAGTTAAGCAACGTCGCCCGCGGTCATGAGTTGGATGGGTGACCGCTAGTGACATTACTACTGAGCGTTTCCGTGCTTCGGAGGGCACGTTAAGCCGTCGGTCCCGAATGTTGTCTTAGGATGGCAGTCGTTATAGCATGGTGGTAGGGCATTTTGCGAATGCTCGCCTGGCTAGCTACCACCCTCAAGTAGAAAATATGTCGCCAACCACCTAACGGTGTGTTCCGGCAGCTGTACTTGAGAGCCAGTACTTCTAGGTTAGCCTGAACAACATCTTCGACCACATCATCACTTACCATCAGGTGCGATAGTGGTCAAAGGATAATCTACAATGCTAAAAAAAAAAACGTAATTTCGTCATATTTTAAATACTTAGAAAATACTCTCGTTGCTAGTATACGTATTACTTTTGGGAAGTCAGGTAATAGATCTCTTTAGAAATACTTTGCTTTGGTGGGTACCACCGCAAAGTTTTTTTTTGTTTTTGTGTCGGAATAAGCATAAGGACCAATTGATGCTACAAGTCTCTTGTGCATGTAATTTATTAAAACATATTTTTTCTTAGCTCGGAGTAGGCATTGTCTTTTACTACGGGATCAAAACCTAAAACATTAGGTTTTTCTAGTCTCGTAGTAAAAGACAATGCCTACTCCGAGCAAAGAGCGCCCACCGCGACAAGACTCGTCCACCTTTGAATAGAGTGTTTTATATAGAGCAAAGTAAAAAAATTAATAAATTACAGGCACAAGAAACTTTTAACATAAGGTGGTCCTCGTGCTAAATCAGTCACAAAAACATTAAAAAAATAATTAAAAATGTTTGTTAGTACTAACAGAAGCCAACTCTAAGAGATTGTTAGCATTTTTTTAATAACCCTGTATTCTTCATCGACAATTAGAGTGCATGCCATACAGACACAAGAAAGCATTTAGGCAATTAACTTTCCAGACATTCAATTGAACACTGCATAATTAATAACGCACAGCTCATCCTCGGTCAAGATTGTTAACCCGACAGTGGAGTATCGTTTTATGTTCAGCGAATTGAATCAACAAATTTATAACTGCATCTGAGAGATAACGAACATTCTTAAAATAAAACAGTAACATTGCTAAACAGTCCTGGTCGGCTGATGAATGTTATTCACCAATGATATCGCTTGATTTGTTAAGTTATGACAAAACGTCAGGCTATGCTTTGGATTTCGAGCGATTTGATTGGTGGATTCCAAACGCATCCATAGCTCACATCTCTGATTGAAAGGCAGCCGAGTGAGATCAATATCCTCCTTAGCCTGCGCGTCTATGCAGCAGATATTTGCGAAGAAGATGAGCGGTGTAAGAAGAAAAATCCACCAATAGAATCGTTTCATTTTCCTCCGCAGCGACCAAATTTTAGAAGGGAAAATGCGCCGAACGTTCAATAAGTAACTTCTCACTACAATGTGACTAGGGCTAGGGTGTTGCTGCACATCAGGCATATAGTAAACTTAACCATCTTAACCATTGAACTGTCGTACATCAGTTTTAGCCAAAGTTTCATTGTTGAGCAGCTGAAAGATTAACCGAAAGATAGCGGGTATACTATCAAGGAGGAGAGGTGGCGCTAGAAAGGCGGCCAGCCAAAAACCGAAGCCGATACTTCATATAATAGAATATTTCAGCCCGACTCACATACCTGTTCCTGACGGAGCGCAATATAACCAAGTCCTATGCGTCTGCATGGGACTTGATTATATTGAGCGCACGGAAGCTAATTATGAAAGATGGACACCTTGCCACTCAGAACAAGTATGGTTCCCCAACTACGCCGATCTGTTGGCACATATACACGCCTCACGCACTCACTAACTTAAAAAACTAGTCTAGTGAGAGTCGGGCCTCACACTTAAGGGTGCCGCATTGCAACTACCCGTGGGGTACCGGGTTAGAATGTCACCGCCTAATTTCTTCCCGTGGGTGCTAAATAGCGACTAAGGTAATAAGACTAAGGTAATGCCGGGAGGTCGGAAGCAGCGCTTTTTGAAGAACTGACAACTTCTACTGCCATCCCTAAGCGTGGGGTTTATACCACATTCCCCCCGATAGGGGAGACCTAGTTCTACGGTGGACATTCCGGTTGATGTGATGATGATTGCAACAGCACGTTTAAGTATTTTTTTGTGTTGGTTTTGATCACAGCTTCAAAACCTTTAAAATATAAACCGGCGTTTTCAGTATTCGTTCAATATTAGATATCAATAAAGTTTTACATCAAAATTTTAGGTAACTCATTTCGTTTCCGAGCTAGCGATCCATGACATACAGACAAACGCGGAGTCTATCCGTTTCGGCCTTTGGGTGTCCTAAAATAGGGCACCCAAAGGCCGAAGACCGGCCCACTCACAAATAGACATGTGCTAGATTAAAGCAGTGCAAAGTTTTATGTATGAAGAAATTGATTAACTTAGGGTTCCGTTCAAAGAAAACGCGACTCTATTACTAAGCCTCGGCTCCGACCTGTAAAGGGGTATCTTTGGAACGGTAATAGGTAGTTATTATGTTTATATGGCATTGCCTTATTAATAATAATGATAATAAAAAAATATTGTTTATATATTGCTCTATCGTAAAAACTCCCGCTCTGGACTCCCGCTAAGGATCTCGTTCTGTAAGACGAATAATATAGCGATTTTTTGGTACATTCTGCATTGGTATAGAACCCGCAGTTTGGGAGTACAACTCGCACTTGGCCGTTTTTTAACGCGAGAGTTGCGGTGTCATCATTTCTTAAAGGTTCATGAAGCTAATAGAAAATAAAAGAAAGTATAAGTATGAGGAAAGTGACAAACATACCTCTCTCTTGTGCCACAGCATTGCTGTCCGTCACAAACTTCTTGATCAGCCCCAAGTACTTGTTCCACTCTGGTGACTTTTCATCATCAATCTGGTTAAACAGCTTGATAGCCTCTTCGTAGCCGGCGAGTCGGGCTTTCCACACCTTGTGGACACATTTGTCTTCTGTCGGAAGCTTTTTATATTCATTCTCGTCCTCCATCGTGTTCTTTGTCAGTCAAATCTTTACCTATTGACAAAGTAAGCTGTTAATGCTACATGATATTAATTTCATTACTTAAATCTACAGAGGAGTATTTTAAAGATACTTAAATTTGGATATGTATATGCCACTGCCAACGTATCAGTGCAATGTAAAGCAGAATAAAATATTCTGTTCAACATGCACCGTGATGTCTTCACTAAACAAGAATACAGAAATATACTTGTGTCTTGGTGTAAAATGTGGGTTAACTTAAAAGTATTGTCTGTATCGGAACTTTTTTGTTAGTAATGAGGGTAGATTTAGACATACAGGTTCTCTTATGACATTATCGAAGATGAAAATAAGAAAATTTCGTGAATATACCATGATCAGTTTTTTTCACTTTACTAAAATCGTGTACCGCGCTTTTATTAAATTCTTGTACAACAACAAAAAAATAAACATCCACGTAGAGATAATGGTCGTTTACAAGGATTCCTCTCCTTCGTTGTAACATTTAAAAGTATGGTCGGGCAGAGAAAGCATTGAAGATGACCCTCGGTCAAGTGATCCTTTTTCTGCCACCACGGAAGAAAACTTTAAAAAGGTCAAGAAATTTGTACTCGAAGATGATCGAATAAAAATCAATTCGTTGGCAGAGATAGCAAGCTATCCGTGTCATTAATCATTCAGAGGTCCAAAACGTCATTCAATACTTCATATCTTGAAGAATGAGAAGATCTAAAGATGAACATCTCAAATTAAGTCAGTGCAAGATGGGTGCCAAGAATGCTCACACCACCGCGGAAATAACCGTGTATTGAATGTTGTAAAGAGTTTTTGGAGCTTTATAGTGAAAATCATGTCAGTGTTTTCGATCGCATCGATACCGGAGACGAAACCAGGGACCAGGACGAAACATCGTCGCTATGATCCGAGAGCAAATAAGAGTCAATGCAGTGGGTCAAAAACAGTGCAGCACCTCCGAAGAATTAAAGTCACACAAGCGGTCGTGAAAACTCCTGGGCACAGGAGTCAGGGACTAGAAAGGGATACCAAAAAAGGCTATAAATATAACCGCAGCAGTTTACGCAACTATGCGTAATGTTAAGGAAGCAACTGACCGCGGGTGTCTTGAACTTTAACGACAACGCATCGATTCACACTGCACGGCGCGGGCGTGCATTGCCAAAGCTATTCAGGAGTGGTTTCCAAGAGATGAAACATCCATTTTACGGCCTGACACTAAGTGACTATTTTTTTGTTCTCGAAGCTCATAAGAGTTCGTGGCAAGCGAATTTCCGATGATGAGAGCTCTACGTCATATTCTATATATTTTATATCTTTGTTTTTTAGAGGGTAGGTATTGAAAAGATGATTTCTCGTTATAAGAAGTGTATTGAGTTTGTAGGGGAGTATAAAGAAAAATATATTATTTTATATTTCTTTGCCTTTTCTTTCATATCCATACCTAGAATACATTGAACTACCTACGTATGTTACGTCACGAACACTCAATAACAACTCAGTAAATAAAGATTAACATCACCCCTTGTCCTAATTCAGGACCTATGGAATTTATGTACCAAATTTCATCAACATCCGAGGAGCAACATACAATTTCAGATATTTTACAATATTAGTGAAATAATAGTTATCATTTTTGTGCCTGGCTGCCTTACTAATATGTCTTTCTAACCATGAATCCTGGAAGTTAAACAGTTCTGAAAATTACCCGTCGAAGTCACGACACGTCACGACGTATACGGTACTATAAACTGCAAATTGGCAAGATGCCAAGTCTAAGCGCCATGTAGCTCACTGGTCAATGTTCTTCAATAGGCAACACGAACAATTCAGCCTGTAGGTATAGCATTCAAACTATCAAAATAGCGGGCAGCAGCTTGTTCATGAATCATATGTCTGTTGATATACATAATTACCCCTACTGGTATCAAGACAGTATTTTTTGTATTTTTAGGCTAGCCTTTGACCACTTATGCTAGGCAGCTGTCCTTGATAGCCAGTAATTCTAGCTTAGCCTGAACAACATTTTCGACCACGTCATCACTTACTATCAGGTGAGATAGTGGTCAAAAGGCTTACCCATCAGACACAAAAAAATATATACCCTATATAATATATAACTCACCTGATGGCTAGTGATGATGTGATCAAAGATGTTGTTCATGCTAGTCTAAAATTACTGGCGCTCAAGGACAGCTGCCAGAACGTACTGTTAAGTTCTATGCGACAGATTTTCTACTTGGTAGCTAGCCTGGCAGGCATTCTCAAAATGCCCTGCCACCATGCTATAACGCCCTCATAAGACAACAACCGGGACCTACAGCTTAACATGCCTTAACCCCGAAGCGTTCAGTAGTAATGTCACTAGCGATCATTCCCGCGGAGGACGTAGCTTAATTTATCTGATCGGTGAAAAACGCCTAAGGAAACTTCGCTACGACCGCTTCAAAATTTAATTCCACGGTTAAAATAACAATACGATTAAAAATCTTTCAACGCAGTTTATTACCACTTATTATATTTGTAGGGTGGTTAAACTGATACCCTAGAAAAGAAATATTTATTAAGTATTTGAGTAATGTTTGTTTTACATGTAAGGCTTGGTCATGGAACAACGACTCCATATTTTTGACATAGATTACAATCAAAGCGTGACCCAAATCTTTGTTTAATTGATCAAAATCTTCAACATAGTAAATTTTTTCAGTGTAATGAATGAGCTCGAGAACTGCATGATGATAAATGGAAACAAGTGATGAACTGCACTGCGCCATCAACCTTGTACAGGTATAGTTAAGTATCATGTGCCTGTAATCTCCTGGCACTGAAGAATTGGTGCAAGGAATACACTGTTAGGTGCTTGGCGATAGATTTTCTACTTGAGGGTTGGTTGCTAGCCCGGCGAGCATTCGCAAAATGCTATCAACATACCACTACCATCAACTGTACTTATTTAATAAATGGTTCCTCAAAATATAAAAATTAAGTATATTTACGATTTTTTTACGAAGTTGATTTAACCAAACTATGTAAAAAAAACTCAAACGGGTTAATAATACTGTGGGCAATATTGGAGGAATACCGCCCCCAAATCTCAAGGGATAACAATTAAAGAGAGTGAACCACGTGAGATTATACTTATTATTAATAAAAAAAATATAAGATGAATATTTTGCTATACTTTTACATAAGATACTGTCTGGGCTTGTACTGATCCTATCTAATATATTAAAGTACATAAGCCTGCCTGTCTTGTTGGTCGAGTGGCATATAGCATTGCTTTGGAATACAAAACATTTAAATGTACACTAAATACAGGACCACACAACTAAAATACACGAGTATATGGTGTAAACGGGCTATAACAGATGTACAAATACATCTTATGTACAAATTGTAAATCTATAATACTAAAATTAATATTTATTAAAGTCTAGAACTTAATTTATACTTTTAATTTCCAAAAATGAACTGATTTAGAGAGTACCTAATATAATAGAGTTTGTCTTAACAAATGTATGTTTTTTAAATTTTCAAAACTATAGCGTTATTCTTAATTTTATTCGATTATATTGATTTAATAAAAAGTTTAAGCACATTACAAGCAGGCTAATTGAAATTTTAATCTATTTTTAAATCTTGCAGGAAGGTTGTTCTGGCATCCCTGAACTTGTTAGGATAAGGTTAATATGGTTTAGAACAAATTTATGTATTTCTATATAGTATGTAAGTACATAATATATTTGTAAATAAATAATTTTGTATTTATGTAAGTATGATAAAAGTTTACAGTTTGTTCTATAGATATGTTTAAAGGTTGCCTAGAAGAGATCACTTGTAGTGATAAAGCCGCCTATTGTGACATTTGTATCATAGTTTTTGTTGTAAGCAGTGTAACAATAAATAATTATCTATCTATAAATATTTCACTAAATTAAGACCTACTTATTTTTAGTAATGGCTCAGTTCTAATCATAGAATCACCCATAGTTGTATATTTGAAGATGAAAATATATTTTAGCTTTGCACTGACCACCACATAGCATAATAAATATGTATAATATTAGGCTAAGATGAGTTCAATCTTAATATGCTGTTTTGATGTTTAATGTAAGAAACATCTATCAAAAACAGCATCTTATGATCAACCTCATTATTGAAATGCATTTATTAATAAGCTCTAGTGCAGTTCCAGTAAGTGGTTTATCTTTTATTCCATAAGACCATAAGAGAATTACTTAAAATAAGTGCATGTGGGGCGTTTTAATGGTGTGGTGATTCATTAGCTTCAATTTATTATAAACTACAGCTATCATGACTTTTGTCCATTTAGAGATGTCTGTTGGTACTGCTGTCTATAAAGCAACTTTTGGTTTCAGTCACATGTTGTAAAGGAAATTCATTCAGCAGATTAGGTCCACAAACTAAATGTGAACAACTAGTATTATGTTTCAAAAAGTTGTTTATATAAAGTTAATTAATTATAAATAAAATGAAGTAATAAGAGCTTCTTTAAAAAAAATGTCAAGATCACATTTTAACCTTAACTGAAAAGGAGTTTTGATTGCAAAGGGGTACTAATGTCATACATCCTCTATTTTAATTTTTTCAATTCATTGACAACCATTAAACTTTTTTATTTGAATATAGTACACAAAAATTGCATTGCCAAACATGGTGGAATGTGAAGATCTGTTTACAGTTAATTAAGAACTTTACTGTATTGTATAAATATTTACTTAGGTACATTCTTGCAAATAAATTGAATTTGAAAAAACAAACAGAACATATTAGGATATAGTGAAACTGAACAATCACATTGCTATGATACCTTCATGATGGCTAATATGGACACATTTGAGACTTAAATAATTATCATTGATAATTATGTGTGAAAAATATCATCTAATATCTATATCAACTCTTCATACTGACAAGATTTAATTTTTCATAAGGCTTAGAAGACCATTTCAAGCTTTTGTGTCATAGTTTTTTTATAACTAAAACAAACTCATATTCATTTGGATATAGGCATAATTCACACCTGTCACCATTGCCACTCTGTCTACACTTTACCAAATAGAAAATTAAAAAAAGTGTTTAGTTGTACTCATATATTGTTTATGTTCTCCATGTGATGCCAGGGTAGAATTGCATCCGCAATTCTTCCCATAGGAGTTGTAAGAGGCGAAGAAGGAAAAAATACTAGAAGATCGGTAACAGTGACTTCTGAAGAATTACATCTTACACTGCAATTCCCTAGATGTTTGACACATCGGGACAAAAATAATGATAAATATAGGCGATTTAAACCGTTTAAAGTTGTTTAATTACTAATCCCCTAGATATTTGGAAATATAAGACAAACATTTGGAACTATATAATTAATGGCACTGTTTTATCCATATACACACATCAGCTTTAAGCCATTTAGTGTATCACAATAATAATATTGGCCAAGCGTGGGGATTATGGTACGCCTCCTTTAACCACTAAGATCGGCTGTGTGAATTCGAACTCCTGTTACACAGGCATCTAATACCGCATATACCTCGCAAGCTTAATGTTTAGTTAAGTTGATGGAGTAGGCTCTTCTTTAATGGTAATGGTAAGGTATTTTGATGAGATTTGACATAAATTATTTGCTAATATGTCAAAAAGTTGCAAAGATTTATATTTCCATGTGAAAATGGTCTTTTTGATTGCAATGCCAAACTCAATAATTAACTATTAACTATAATTTATTCATCTTATGTAAACTAAGACAAGCAAATAGTCAAATACCAATACCCACACAAGGATTGCTAAGATTATGTTTTCTTGATAATTATCAATAAATAATTATCTTGATAATTTTATAACCTTGATGTATGTATTACCTTTTTTAAGGGAGATTAACAACTAAGGACAAAGCACATAAAAATCATGTTTTTTGTATGTATACCTCATTCTATTTCAAATAATTTATTAGGCAATCTGCTATACTAACTAGAACACATTCTTTGAAAATTTTGACTGGGTACCTCTAGATTACAAATCTACATTTCTTTGGACAGATAGACGGATGGATGGACAAACAGATAGCCGAAGCTAATATTAGGGTCTTGTTTTTCAGTATGGAGGGTTGGTAAGGTAAATTTTTAAACTAAATGTTCTAGTCATTCAATTAATAAAAAAAATAGAGTTTATCAAATTTTCTCCTCCAAAATAATAATAATAATATTTATTTATTAATTACATGACACAATCATTTCATTCACTAACTCCTAAACTAGGCTGATTGGCCTGTATTATAGTGTTCAGTACTCCCCTGTTCTAATGAATAAAATGTGTGCATGACACTTAACAAACTGTAATCATTCAAAGTTATTTCTATTTGCCACTTTAAATTTGAATAATATCCAGATAGCATTAGACTACTATGCGAGCCGTACAAGAAAAATATTCAAAGCCCTTAAAATGCACTGTATTTTTTTTTTAATTAATATACATATTTAGAATGATGGAAGACTTTAGAATCAGTATATATACACATATGTACTACGTGAAGGGGGAAGCCTCCTCTTTGAGGATAGCATGGCGATAATGATAACAATAGAATTTCATTCATAACTAATTCATACTAAGGACATAGTGGTCCAGTACGATGCCAACTTATTAAGTAGACACAACTCACAAGCACAGCAATGTCTACAACAAAATGATGCCATTCATGTTGTTTTATGATCGGAATGTATTACTAATAATGCATATACTAAATTCACATACATGTACATTAGAACAGATTGAACAATATATATTGTACAATTAATTTAGTACAAGGTTAGGCTTAACAAACAAATGTTAAACCTAACCTTTTTTAGAAGTGAAGAAATTCTATGAGCATGGCACTGTGCAAATGAAGTGCTTTAGTCTTTTTGGTTCTTGTGGACTAATGTATCTACTCCTAAATGCCTCCAGGTTTTAAAATAACACTATAGGGGCGGGCAGACAATAATGCTTGGTAGGTGGGTGCCCCCATTCCATTCTGTTATACCATTCAACCTAATCTTAGCCACCGGAATAAATAACAGTTAGATGAGTATTTTAAATCCATTAGGCTATGATATATAAATATATATATACATAATTGACAGTACAATATAAACCATACATTGCTACTAAAATAATGTTAGCTGTACATTCTGTCCTATATTTATTATCTGTGCATTATTCAATTAGTCATCAGTGCATTAATTATACATATAGTGTCGAAAAGTATGGATATCTATGAAAGTGCCAATTACATAAATAATTGTGCGAATTAAAACTTCAACTTAATATTTCTCAAAAACTTGATTTCCGTCAGATTATATTATGTGCAGTTATGCAAGGTCTATAAAATAAGGTCTGTAAAAAAAATATTAATGTACATAGTGGTGTGTGCCGATTCTAAAGACAAGCCAGAAGGAATGTTTACTTAACTAATTTACATTTAAAGAACAAGAATAGGAATAAAAGAAAGTATGACTCACTATGCATATTCCTTTAGTCATAATTATTATCTATAGCATAAAAAACATCTGTAAAATTAAGTGTGATGCTTTTCGGATGAGTACAACAGTAGAAGGTGTCACCTTTTCTATCCAGACACAGGCTACATCAACATAAATCCATCACACAACTACTTACATAAAGATTACAAATATCTTTATATGGATTCTAGTTAGCCCTGAATGTAAATTGCAACTGAATTAAACTGTTGATCAAGTATGACCTCTTACACCAATGTAGTTTTACATCGAAGGTCAAGGAACTTGAATCTGGTAAGCACAGAATGATTGATTCCAATACACAAGCACACAATTTTAGTGTAAATATAAAGAAGAGGTGTAAATAATGAGCTTATTTTCTGTATCTTTTGTCATGGTATTTGAGTCACTAATACAATATGCACATTATAAACATGTACAAATTGAGAGTTTAGAAGGTAAGTGCCAACTTTCATACCGCGTAGGCGTGTATTTTTAGCTGTTTAAGGCGTCCCAACCATTTTGAAGAGATACGTAATATATATAACAGCAATTAATAATTGTCTGTTGTGCCTCACATGGTTTTGATCTCAAACAGCTACTCAAATACTGCGGAACTGATCGTTAATTGGTAGCCGGTTCATTAATAGCTTTGCCCGATATAAGACATGTGAAATTGATCGCATCTGCCTGCAACGACAACTGCGGTCTTGGAACAACGGTCACTTTCTCGCTTTACAAACAAATTTACCTCAAATGTCACGAAACTTACCGTTAATTTCTTCTCTTAGACCGAAATTGGATAAATCAATGCGAATCGAATATCATCACCTACCATAAAGGAACACTCACATATTTTAAGGACAAGAAATATTACTTTTTAACGACAAAAGAAACGGTCTTTCTTATTCTTTTATTTCAGTCGTTTTTTGAGTTGCGAAATGAAAATGGACGGATGACATGACGGCCGGAAGATCAAAGTTGCCAGTGCCAGCTACAGACATTTTCCTCATAATTAGTAATAGTAAATATTAAAACGGTAGCGAATCGCTACTAGCGATATCACCTATCGTTACTTCAAATTGTATATAGGTCACTTTCTTTTGCTTTTTCGTTGCTAATTTTAAAACTCTATAAAGACGATCTCAGAATGTAAATGAAAATTTCAGTAGTGAGAAGAATAACACCTGTCTTGCCCAAGGGATCGAAACCGAGATGCTACGCATGACGCTGCAACAACGAAGCAGTCTAATACAAATAAATTACAATATTATTTATCTTACAATACACTGTCAGAGACAAAATTTGATTGGTATATATTTTTAATAATTTTTTTCCGCCGTTGCGCCGCATTAGGACCAATTTAACAAAACACTATGAACTTTAATTAAACAATACTACAGCTACTCCAACAAAAGCGTTTAGACAACCAACAAGTCACTGTAGGCTCCACATGTTTTTATTTTTGCTCCAGCCCACCAACAGTTGGTAACGTGTAAAGCGTGCTGGCACTTCTGGCAGCATGCCCCGTTGCAACCAAATTGCATTGCTTATTCGTTCAGACAAATAAATGCCATCATTTTGATCAGGAAACGCATTGACCGAGCGCGCAGATGATAATATTTATTATTATTATGTATAAAATTAGATTCACATGTTACACAGCCTGTTTAAAAATATTGAACATATCTAAAACTTGAGGAAATTTGTATGAATAGTTGGTAATATTTTTAAATGATTGCCGAGCTCTCTGTCTGTTCATTCTTAATAAGGGTGCGTTTACAGATGACTTCCAAAGTATGATGCTAACGTTCACAGTTCATGTTGCATACTTAGGGTAAGTAACATTTGAAGTTAAATTCACCAAAAACGCTAAAAACGATCACACTCCCAAAAAGTTGTTCCAGATGGGTCTTGGCATTATTTTCGCCATAAATGCTATGAAGCTGCTGGAACAGTTTGAATTACCTACATCAAATGTGACAGAAGTGGCAATGATACCACAAAAAAACGTTTTGTTTTTTTGTGGTATCATTGTCCGATTAATATTTTTTAATTAGTCACAAATAAATGCATGGTTTTACAAAATTACAAATATACGATAGGAATCCCGCACATGACTTAAATGGAGTGCGAACGGAGGCGATTGCAGAACAGTTAGCTCGCGTCATTCATAGCGGCTGATTTTTTTCTCTGCTACCTACGCGTCGTTTAATTTTTGTGTCCTAATCCACAAATATAATATCCTGAACTTCATAAAATTCTATAACAAAGTATTACTAATTAGTATTTAACATAAATGCTGTGTTTTTCCCTCTCGGGTGAGTGTTGTGATGTTATTTGACTAGCTGTAAGTACGAGTACCTAGTTGTGGCTCGATGTTAAAAAGTGTTGCTATTGTGTATCGTAAATATCGTAATGGCTATTATTTTGCGATACCTAATCTGGTAAACACAATCTACCTAATTGATAATGCTGTTTTCTATCTCATCCGTAAAAGTGTCTATTTATTAGTAGTAAACATCTTTACTTCATATAACATAACGGCCATCTTCTTGTAACCTTGGTCGCTATCTTTCATTTCATCATAACTGTAACTTTTCAAAGAAACCTTACATACTTAGGATGTTAAACCATTGACTATTAAAGGATAGTTCTGAAGTACCATTTTGTTATTTATAAAAATATTTCTTCTATCGATAAATTATACTACTATTAGATCAGAATTATCCTTTAATTAAAATATCAAGTCACATACAACGCATTGTTTTTGATTCTCCTTGTATGACTGCCACATCATTGACTAGTAATTTTGCACTCACCGCCTACCATTGCTTCTTGCTGGAATGTCGTTCGATCAGTGCAAGAGATGTCACTGTCAAATAGGATAATAGGCTTTTTCTAAATTGTCTGGTTGTGATTGTGATGGATTCCAGGGATCACCGCCCAGGCACACTTGCCTTCCACCTCGCTATTCAACGGGGAACCTACATCCACTGACCACAACGCGACCGTAAGCTACGATACTGCCCCGCTACGTCAAGCAGCCCCGTCGGTACTGTACTGCCCGTCTGTACTGCGCGCTCTGCTGCTCGAACGATAAAGCGCAGGATAATGGTACCGTAACACACCCTAACTTCGCCTACATTTTGATACATTTTCATATTTTTTTCTTAAACTATGAGGAATTCCACATATTGGCATATATCGAATGCTTCCTTTTGTTTTGAGCTACATGTTAATATCAAGAAATCAACTAAATATAAGCATTTTCTTCTTTAAAACAGACCGCAAAGATACTGGGCGAAGTTTGGGTCATTTTCCTAACTTCGCCTGCCCCTATTTGTGTGGCCCTTGTAAGAAATACACTTAACTTTGATACCACATTTTACCAAAAATGGTCTTCACAAATAATTTTTAATCTTATTGTACAGAAAATAAGGTGTGTTTTCAAGAAAAACGAGGTAGGCGAAATTAGGAACCCTATGGAGCATATCTCAAAACACTCAATACATTGAACGCGGCATAGTCAGGGTTGTCACAAACAATTTTTTATTAGGTATTGCAAAGGAAACAGTCATGGTCGTTTGTTTAAAGCGGTGGATTGAAAAAAAGTGCTACCATCTACAAAATTAAACGATAATTAACAGTAAATTAGTTTTTATTACCTTAATTCAGTTTATATTTATTAAAAACAATACAAAAATACTAAATGTTATTAAAAAGCTTAGGCTATATTGTGTTTAATATAATAGGAACTCAAAATTAAACATGCATTTAAAGGAAAAACTTTCCAAAAGGAAATATTTGTTCCAGCTGAAATGAGATCAAAATAAAAATTGAGTGTAAACAACACAAACATTTGCTATTAAAAAATTTTGATGTCATTTCAGCTTGATTATAAAATAATTATTAATAAAAAAATTAAAGTAAGTACGTAGGTATGTATGAAGCTAAGTCATGAAGTAGGGACCTATTTATTGAAGGAATTATTAGTAGAACAAAATTAGTAGAATATGTAAATTATAGGTCCTACGTCCTATAGTTAACTTTTTTATGAAACATTATAATTTTTAAAGTCAAATTTAAATACAAGTCGGCCTCTCCGACCATCAGTTGGGGATGGAAGTATTGATCATAATAAGTCTTCCTTTGACACCTATGATTCGTCATTAACATGAGGCCAGACAAAAGTGTTTTTATCTTTTCGCAAAAAACGGATTTTCCAACCTTATAATACGCCGTTTCATATTTTGCATTTATTAGGCATCTTAACCTGAAATAAAAGAATATTATAATAATATTGGTAATATATATAATATTACCAATATCACTTTAAGCAAAAACAGAATGAAGCTAAAATTGCAGGACACACTCAATGATAAAATAATTATAAACACATAAAAGGTTTCCATCAATTTTTGTACCTCTAAGGTATATTAATTTATAAACAAACATTTTTACAAAAAAGTTGCTGAAAAAAATGTTAATAAAGTTGATGTCAAACAGCATGTAACGTTAGCATGCCAAGTGCCAACCCTAGGCCCAGGCGAAGTTTAGAACAAACATGGATGCATCTATACTTCAGACTGATAAAATGCTGTTTTAACCAGAACCATTGAACTTATCATGCAAATTAATATCTTGAGAGAAAGCTGGTGAACCGTAGACTTAGCTAAACAGCAACTAATAATCTTACCTCCTTATTGCCTCTGATTTACAGTCGAAGTTTCAGGGAAGACACAATATTTCGCTACCATTGAACTCACATAAAAATGCAATTTCCATGTAAGACATGAAGTTGATTACAAATTGTTTGTAAAATACTGCCATTTAATAAAAAAGCTAACTAATGGGTAGTTTTTGAGACGGTTATATAACATACTAGACTATGTTATGACCATTCAAAAAATTTGGGCGAAGTATGGGTTACTAGGCGAAGTTCGGGTGTTTTACGGTAGTTACGATAACACGTACAATAATACCCAAAGTGAACGTAAGCCCACGACCCATGTTACCCAATAAAATATTGGGTAATATAGCTATTGTAAATTTTATTTCTTCCACTACCTTAAACCTTCTATGAGCCCGAATCGAAGGAGTGTTTCAATGTAAATGCCATGATTAATATATATAATGGATACGAAGGAGATAATTTTTGGCATCAATGACGCGCCAACTACTATGATATAGTTACTGAAAGCGTTTATCTCCCGTGATAATACCGCACGGCACTACCGGTAGTGCTATTACAATTTTTCTCTCCGGTCACACTATCGTTAGTGCCGTGGTAAAATAGTTTTTCCCTTTCCCAAACAGAAGGCAGGCTAAGTGAAGTTTCTGTTACTTACCCTTTACAAAAATTATACGATCTTTACTATAATTTCTAATGGCCTTTTCACGTTTATGCATCCCTAGTACTTTTTACAATTTAAGTAAGCAATTGTAGTTTGTACTTATTTAAATTCAGGAGTGTCTGCAGTAATACTGGGTAATATTAATGTGTGGATTTAATCAGCTAATGAGAATATTATTGTCACGGGAGAGAGAAAATTCCTATGACACTACTATTAGTGCCAAATAGTGTCTTGGGGGATAATGGCAGGGAAGGAGTAAATCCTGCTTTTAGTACACATATGTTGTTCCTTCATTCTGTTATCTGGCTTATTTATTCTGTTTCTAGCGATAAATATTACTACCTTATTATAGCCCACGGCTTCGCTGGCTTGAGTTTAGGTTTTATAACAATAGGTTTAATGTTTTTTTTTTTATTTCTCATAAAGAACAGAGTTCACTTATAATGAGATACAGTTAATTATTTAACTTAAAAACTAATTAATCTAATTAGCCAAGTTTTTATAATAATATTTTATGTTAGTCCAGAGATCTTACGAGATGTTATCATAGATATATTTTTTTAGTTTCTTTTTAAATAAATTAATTTGACAGTCTTTGAGATCTTTAGGTAACTCGTTATAGAACTGTGCTCCTTCATACAGTATGTTCCGATTACCGTACATTTTGGTTCTTGGAGTTATTGTTTTTAGTTTGTTTGAATTTCTTAAGTTGTAAGTAAATGTTCTTTTTGTAAATTTTATTTCTGTACGTATTTTTTGTGATAATATTTTTTTTATTAATATACATGTATTGTAATGGTAAAGTTGCTTTATGTTAAATATTTTTGTTGTTTGATAAAGAAAGTTAGTATTAGTTAGGTAGTGGTATTTAAAAAGGGTTTTAATTAATTTGTTTTGTGATATCTGGAGTACATTTATGTGCGTTTGAGCAGCACAGCCCCATATTTCGACAAGATATTGTAAATGTGATTTAACTAATGAGTTATAAATAGTCATACGAACTGCGTTAGGTATGCATCCAGTTACCCTGCGCAAAGCTCCGGTCGCTGATGAAATTTTCGACTTGACTTCATCAATATGAGCTCGCCAATTTAGTTTGTCATCCAGCTTAAGACCTAAATATTGTTCCTGATGTGATCGATGAATTACTGTGTTATTTATGGTTAATGGTGGATGCTGCGGATTTTTTTTATTTTTAGCTGTAAATATCATGTAAGAAGTTTTTTTTGTGTTAACAGTTAGTAAGTTGCTTTGGCACCAAATGCTAAATTTGCATAAATCGGCCTGTGCTTTATTCACCAGTTCAAGTAAATTGCGACCAAAATAAAATAGGCACGTGTCGTCAGCATATAAGGTTACATGCCCTGAAATACCTATTTTGCTTTAATTTTGATTTAAGAAAAACAAATAATAAACTTTAGAAGCCCTAAAATATTGGGATAAAACGCACTGAATTGTACACACATACTAATGTCCACTTGTATAATATTAGTGTGATGCGATATTAATATAATTTATATGTATACTCGTTTAGGTAAATAAGTACCTACCTATAATTATATAGCATTTATTTTGGTAATACACGGTTCATAGGTATCCATAATGGAACCTTTATAGTTTGTCTGTATGTTCCGGTCATTTGTTAGGTTTCTTTATTTATCACATATTTTTCTTTTAAATTTCAAATTTCAAAAAACAAGGTGCGATGTCGTGCTTAGTTTGGCTTTTGTACGATGCGGGAGTTCGAAACACACTGTGGTGTGCAACTGTGTACTGCGTAGTAGCAAACTCCGAAAGTGTTGAGTAACCAAGGCCCGCCAAGGCCGATGGGCAGAACCCATGGTGGCCAACTGTGGAGCACAGCTTTTACTCAGTGGCTGGTTCAAGACTGCCGAGCTTATAAAGGCTACGAATAAGTACTATTCGTAGTATACATGTTTTCCTTGTTCTAAGCTGCCGAGTCAATCGCGATGTCTTGTGACGGAAGTTTCAAAGTCACAGTCCCTCATATGATTAATATACTAGCAGTGACCGCAGATTAGAATAACGTCGACAAATCAATGAAATGAAATGAAATTTATTGCAAGAAACATGGTTATAACAAGGTGGTCTAAGTAATACAATTAACAGATCTATAGATGTTTCACCATTATCTGGCATACAATTTTTTTTTTTTTAAGTAACACAAATAATGTTATTCTACCTTACTTAGCTTACAATATTTAATCATCATAATTATATTAAACATAGTTATAATTACATTTATTTGTACCAAAGTGGCAAATTTTTAAAAACAACAAAAAATACATGAATTAATTATATTACAAATATACATGTCAGTAAAAATCAAAATATATTCAACCTTAAGAAATAAAATAGTATGTCAATTATGGATAATTACTTACTATGGCTAATTGTAACAATTAAAAAACTCGGTAACATTATAAAAACACTTTTCGACCAACCATTTGTGCAGTCTTATTTTAAAATATTTTAGAGGGAGCTCTCTAAAAGTCCTTGGAATTTTATTAAAAACCTTAATAGCCATTACAGTGCAGTTTCGTCCCATTAGAGCCCTCTTACAATAAATTGTTCTTAATCTACTTGGGTCTCTACTCTGAGTTTCAGTATAGGCACATATGTCAAACTGTTCAAATTTTTCAGGATGCTCCTTAACAAAAATTCCTATTTGCAGGATATATAATCCTGTCAAGGTCAAAACATTTAATTTTTTGAACAGTGGTCTACACGAATCTAGGGGGCCCACGCCACATACAGCTCTAATGCATTTTTTTTGCACTAAAAATACTTTAGTTATTTCTGTGGAATTTCCCCACAGCAAGAGGCCATACCTTAAAACAGAAGCCACATACCCATGATACGCCGTAAGTGCAGCGCTTATATTGACTGTACGACGTAGCTTTTTTAATGCAAATACGAAACGATTCAGTTTAGCACAAACATGTTCTACGTGGGACTTCCAATTACAGTGTTGGTCCACAATGATACCTAGAAACTTATACATCTCCGTAGTTTCTACATGTTGCGTTCCAATTTTAGCATTTACAGTATTCTCAGTTGTATTATAGTTATGAAAGTGAACGCACTTGGTTTTTGTTATGTTCGCTTGTAAATTATTGGAATCTAACCAGTTCATGACTGTATCACCAGCAGCAGAAATTAGATATTCGTGATTATGTATTGTTTGTTTAGTTTTGTCAGTTACTACAACCGAAACGTCGTCTGCGAAAAGTATACATTTTTGGTCCATTGCTGAAGGCAAGTCATTTATGTAAATCAGAAACAGTAAGGGTCCCAAAATACTACCTTGTGGCACGCCACAGGTATTCACTTGAAAAGCAGATCTATAGGATATTGAAGCATGGTTCTTATCTAGGGATGTTACTTCTACACATTGCTTTCGATCAGATAGATAACTTTGAAGCCAATCCAAAGCAGGACCTCTAACGCCATAATTTTCACATTTGCTAAGCAGAATTTTGTGATTGACAAAATCGAATGCTTTGCTCATGTCAAAAAAAATTACTGATATAGGAATACGTTTATCAATTTGCCTTACTATTTGACTGATAAGATTGTAAGCAGCTAGTGTTGTTGATTTCCCTTTTTGAATTCCTTTTAGTTCTTCATTTATGATTCTAAATTTTACAAAGAAATCATTGATACGCCGATGCATAGCCTTTTCAAAAATCTTGGAAAATATGGACACTAATGTTATAGGACGATAATTATTTAAGCTTTGCTTATCGTCTTTTTTATGGAGTGGGCGTATAACAGATTTCTTAAGACGGTCTGGAAACAAACCTTTGACAAAAGATAGGTTAACAAGATGTTGAATAATGGGAGAAATGATTGATATGCTATCTTTTATAATGCTTGTACATATTCCGTCAAATCCTACAGCTCGTGTGTTATTAAGTGACATGATAATTTTCTTTATTTCATCTAGACTACATGGTTTTAGAAACAAGCTGTGGTTTGAAATTGGTATTTTGTATTCTATCTGATCTGGTTTCTTTTCATGAGTAGAACTGTTTGTAATGTTTAAGTAATATTTATTAAATGCTTCTGCAATTTTCTTCGGATCATGTAGGACCACGTTGTCTACCGCAACACAATCGATTCCTGAATATGATGCTAGAGAGTCGGTTTTATTTTTTATAATTTGCCATGTGGCTCTACACTTATTCTTTGCATTTTTTATGTGGGTCAAATTATTTTTCCTTTGTGAAGTTTCTACACATTTTCTTAATAGTGAGCTATATTTTTGTAATTCCATCTTTTTTCCGGGCGAGTTATTTTTATAATACTGATGACGCAAGTTTCTCTTATGTTTGCTAGATTTTCGTATGCCTGCAGTGATCCAAGACGGAGGTGCGTTACGTCTATTAATTTTACGTTTTTTTATGGGGAAACACAGGTCATAAAATAAACAAAAAATATCATGGAAACTGTTAAAAGCTTCATTTAGGTTATCCGTGTCAAATTCCTCAGACCATTTTAAGGAGAACATGCATTCTTGAAACTTTCTTATATTCTCTTTATTATACTGTCTAGAGAATATATACCAGTGATTAAGCCTGGCTAGTTTTTTAAACAGAGGAATTTTCAATATCTGTCCGGTGTTATGGTCCGAAAGGTACAATTCATGAATTTCTCCTTTGGCTTCCTGAATATTGCTTATAAAATGATCAATACAAGAATTTAGTCGTGTAGGCCCAGTCATGTGAAAAATTAGATTATTATTTAAAACTATGTCACGTAGGCGATTATACACATTAGTAATTTTTAGAATATTTATATTTAAGTCACCTGCAATTACAATTTTTTTATTAGGATATTTTATTGAAATTTTATGCAAAATTGTCTCAAAATTGTCGAAAAATATATTATAATAGATGGATTTACGTGTCAGTATCCGATAAATACATAAAATTATTAGATTAAGCGTAGGTATAGTAATTCCACAACATTCAAAATACTTTTCAACGGAATTGTTTTTACTTAGGGGCAATTCTTTCCATTCTATATTATTTCGTAAGAGCATACATACACCTCCCCTTTTTGTTTTCCTTGAGTAAAATGATACCAATTGAAAACCTTTAAGAAGAATGTTACTCTCAGTTCCAGCTTTAACAAAAGTTTCTGATAAACATATCAGGTCAATGTAAATGTTTTTGGCTTGGAAAAAATCTATACATAATTCTAAGGAGTTAAGTTTACCAAGTAGCCCAGCTATGTTTTGATGAAATATTATAAACGTATTACTACTATTGGGAACGAAAAAACATGCAATCATTTTTAGTATTGATGTGTGTATTATTTACACCTGTACGTTTGGATACACAGAAATAATCTAACAAGGTTTTTTTTGGTTGGGATTTTACCTGAGCAGAAGTAGCAGCATTCGTTTTAGGCATGGGTTTTTCAATGTATCGATTTAGCTTAGTTTGTACTAATTTTTTTGACCTTGATGGCTCATATATCTTTTTCATAATGACTTCGCTTTTTAGGTGCTTTTTTATTTTGCCTACATTCAAATAGTTCTTGTTATAATACTGACAATCTATAATAAAACATATTTTTTTACAAATTTCTAATAAATAGTAAAATTTGGACAAATTATTTTTATCAACATTTACAAAGTCACAGTTGGGTACATATTTACATAGTATTTTAATATTGCAATTCAACTTTTCTTCATTTAAATATTTATTACTTTTTACATTCAACACTATAATTTTTATTTTTTCTAAGCGCTTAAATGCTCCTGAGAGCTCATACAATAATTTATTAGGATTTTTGTCATTCTCACCTATACATAAAATCAGCTGATCTTGATCTTTATTTAGTTTCAATTTATGACAGTCTTTCAGAATTTCTTCTGCCGTCGCGAACGGTTTTGTCAATGCAAAAATATCATAATCTTCATAATCTTAACAAAAATCACGTCTAAATTGAGTCAACATAGATGCTAAGCCCGTACATTGCTGGGTTCCGTAGATTAGTAATTTTGGCTTAGTCGCTAATTTGTTAGGAATTTTGTTACTGGTGGCTCCCTCTAATAATGGCTGTGTGGCATTTTGTGGAACTTGCGAGACTGTAAGAGTAGTCAAGTTGTTGGGTGTGGAACTCCGAGGTGCCACTGCACTTTTCTGATTTTGTGTTTTTAATACCGTTTTCGATATATCTTCGGTTAAATGATCCAAGTTGACTGCACCAGAACTTAAATTTTGCTGTGAAAAACGTCGAGTCTTTTTCCCTTTTTTAACGTAACGTAGTGGTGCTGTACATATTTTTGTTAGTTGATTTATTTTCATTTCATTTTCCTTATTTTCTTGCTGTAATAATGTTATTTTAAGTTTTAACTCATCGATCTCATGATATGCCCTTGATAATTGACATTTAAGATTATTATTTTCAATCTGAAAGTCTTCTAACGCATATAAGTCATTTGACGATAAATCAGGTAAACTCCTTGCTCTTAGCTCCGATTCAGTGGATATGAATGAATAATTCACCGATTCATCCGACATTCTTCTCTGAATTAGTTTCCTCGTAGTGACATTATTTATTTCCAATGTCATTTTTGTAATCTATTATTTAGTAATATATTAGTGCACAAAGTGAAATTGTTAAACGTCAGACGCAAAAAGACAAGTGTGTCAAAGTGTTGCCAGGCGCGTAGCAAACTTACTTCAGCTACCCGCTTGATGTTTCTGAACGTAGCATGCTTGTTGGCTTGAGAAGAACCCAACCCACTGAAGTCCGTCGGCACGCTCCGAGAGGTTCACTGTTCAATATTTTTTATAGATAATTTTATGATCTACAATTTTTGTCTGAGGTACTTTTATGATAAAACTTACCGTTTTGCTGAAAATCGCGAAAAACTATTTTTTTTTACCTTTGACCATGAATATTTTTTTTTCCATACACGGGAATGATGGGGAACTTCTAGACATTGTTTATAATTATGTTTTGAACAAATTCAGCTTGTTGGGACTTTGTGTAACTTCACTCTCATTTTTTGGTCTAAATTGACCGGACTACTTGTTATCTTCTTAAGATAGAAGCTCGAATTCGAAGTAGACTGTAGTCTATGGTTTCATCATTCATCCCTTCATTCAACAATAAGTGTCATCCCGCCTCTGCCTCAACTCTATTTTCGTTCAAAAATCTATACCTCAAATCATACACATGTATTTATATATTATTGTGTAAAGCTCATACCATAAAGTAACTTTGTATGCTCATACAGTTTTTTGAATCCAAGCGAATGAGACGTGTGTCGCGTGTTTTTTGTGACTACTGTGCGTTCGCAGTTCAGCCTATGAATGTTTTGTTAGCTGTAAATTCGCGTTTAATTCTACGGTTGAACCGTTGGGACTATGCAATGGATCTAAAGTAATGAAATTTAGGCTATAATAAAAACACTTTCAAACAGAAATAGAGATATTAAATTGTGATTGTTTTGATTCCGATTAGGGCGAGGGATTACGTGCGAGAAAAGGGTTCCAACAGCTGTTTGTGCATAGTATGCAACATATTGTGAGTACGTTGCTTTTTATTACTCGAATATTATTACTTATTTACATTTAACAGCAGCATTATATACAGAACCGGAGAGTAAAGCGCCCCTTGATTTTTATTCTTTGCCACAAGTTTCAAATACTACAAGTCTTTGCTTACATTTTTTAAATACGTTCCTAACACTAATTATATAAATTATTTTTCATCCTTATCACTGGTCTGTATTAAGGTTTTATCTCTAAATTTATTAGTACCTAGGTACATAAGTTAAATATATAGGTTAATTTCCACACTCACCTTCTAACAAAAGTTTACTGACATATTTCCTTTTTTGTACCTAGTACATATTTATGATTATTAGATACTTTTGCTCAAAATCATACTCTGACTACACAACTTTTACTTTCAGTTTTGACAGCTACAATAACTAAACTGTATCATATTATTTTTATTTTACCAATGTGCATGTAGACAGCCTTGTGATGAGATAACAATGATTTTTAAAAACAAATACCTATCTAGAATACTAACATTTAGCTACACTAACCATAACAAATCATTTTTCTTGACAGCTTGGCTCATCTGTTATTAATATTAATTATATTACATTACCATTTTAAATGTCACAGAAATATCAACTAGCCAGTTAATATTATTATTTATGTTCTTCGTTTGTTATGGTTGAAACTGCACACATCATACAAATCATATTTTTGTAGGTAGGTCTAGTGTTTTGCACCTGTGCTATGTAAATAAGTATTATGAAAATCTTATACCTACTTACCTACATTGATTTTGGTCATCTAATGTGAAGAAATTTTTACTGTGTATTTTCTAATATGAACTTGAAAACAAATCTGATTGCCCATACAAATAAATATTCCGTTTAGTTATTTTATCTCTAGCTTTAAAGCTTTTTCTACTGTTACTTTGCATACAATTTGGCACGATAAGAAATTAATAATTACCAATCCAACATAAATATCTAAGAAGCTCTTGAACACAACTGAAGTTCTTGGTCGCAAGTAAAACTAGAAAATATAATTAAAAATGTGATGATGTAGATAAATTGTTCTTCTTCTTCCAATATCATAATGCATACCAAACTTTTAAGTTTTTTATTTATCAATAACATTTGTTCAAACAATAAATTTACTAACCATCATCACTATCCCTTGGACTCTTGGCAAATGCTCTCAGAGAACAGAAAAAGCAGTTGGTTCGCATCCTGGTTTGGAATATTATCCAAACTGCCTTTTTATGTTTTTTTTTATACACTCACGAGACCCACCTAATCTTTGTCAGATGCATTTTGTCACAAGTGATGAACCATCACCTTGAGACATGCAGTTGTTAAGTGTCATCTGCCTGTAATTTCATCCTTCCCATCATGTCCTACAAAATATAATTAAACATGTAAAGAGACACAGGAAGGTTCCTTTACGGAATACATATAGGTACCTTATACTGCCTTGATAAGGCACATGTACCACTTGGTATAATATCTTAGTAATGATGTCATCCCCATATGATGGTTAAGAACGAAAGGACAAATTAGAGTCATATGTCATGTTGGCATAGCGGTTATAGCATACCCCGGCTATAAGGGTGGATGGCGTGGATTCGAATCCCGCACATGACTATAATTTTTCTGCTCGTTGTAATATCGTAATGTAATCCGCGGAGCGTCGTTGCAATAGTAACAATATTAAAATTATAGGGTTACGTCATTGTTTACAAATTTAAAGCTATATACAAAAAAAAAAATTGTAGTACAACGTTAGTTGAACTATAGATGTCACTCCTTCCCGACACAATGGTTGACAATGAAAGGACAAATTATAGTCATACGTCATATATCATGTTGGCTTAGCGGTGAGAGCATACCCCGGATATAGGGGTGGATGGCGACTGTTAGAATCCCACACATGAAATTTCGTAAAATGATATCATCGCCTCAGCAAGACGCAAGTTTAAGTAAGTAGGTATAGGTGATTCTTAAACTAAGTAGGCCAATCATCATCAATGGATCCACATGGTTGCGCCTCTTGGACAAAAAGTGTCAAACGAGAATAGTAGGCTTGTAGTATATGATTGTGTGCAATATATTACATGCGCCTTTATTTCTGATTCCGAATAGGTATACGAGTTCTATATGTTACAAAAAGCGCGCCTCTTTCTATATGCGGCAGAATTATAACTAAACTTTCGACAGACTTGACTAGGAAAAATGATGTGATGTTTGTAATGGACGTGATTGAAGATAAATAAATCATTGGCACCCACAAGCTCCTTCTGCAACACAATGGAGCCGGTTTCTCCACGGAAGAGCTAAATAATCTCGGGTATTGCCAACACCAATTATGCACTTACAGCTACAGTTCGGCATCCTAACAGTGTATGTAATAGCAACTTTTTTTGTATGCTATCGTGCTGGAAGAAGAAAGAGGCCAACTGGTGTTTTTTTTTTTTTTCCATAAGATAAGCTTTTGACCACAATCTCACCTGGGGGTAAGTCATGATGTCGTCGAAGCTGGTAACAGCCTTAACCTAGAATTACTGGCTCTCACAAAGTGAGCGGTAACCTATGCATTTCGTTACAAGTGACAAACTGCGTGCGCGCATCACCGTTGAGACATATATTTGTTAAGCCTCAATTGCCTGTAATATCATCATTATTTACTGGCTCCCAATCCAAATTTCTAAGTCAGTTTCTTATTCTAGGGCTAGACCATGACAGAGGACTATCCATATCTATTTTCGACCACATCATCACTTGTCAACAGATGGCAACTGGTAAAAGGCTCTCAGTTGTAAAAAAAAACTCAGTTCTGTTGTTGCGTGTTCAGTCATGGCTCAGTGACATTGGCTATGGACTGCCGCGGAGCAGGTCCATAGTTCGAATCCCGCCGCGGGCGGGCTTGAGCTTCACCGCATGGTGGAAGGAAATTTTGCGAAAATTTACCCACAAGTGGAAAATCTGTCGCTAAGCACCTAACGTTGTGTTCCGGCAGCTGTCCTTGAGAGACAGTAATTCTAGTTTAAGCCTGTTAACACTTTCGACCACATCATCACTTATTATCGGGTGAGATTGTGGTCAAAGTCATAACTATAAACAAGTAAAAAAAACAGACTGCAATAACTTGTATAAGAATACATTTGTGTTTTTTGATTATCGCTTCGCCTTTATTTGCTTCGCGTCTGCACTTCTAATTTAATCATCAAAACTGTTTACTCATTTAACCCATCGATACTCTCTGAAGATTTTCCTTCATTAGCGATTTCGTTCACGTGAAAGAACATTTAACATCAATCAAACGCATTACACTCAAGGCAACATTCTCGAAGAAGCGTGGAATACTTTACTTCCCATAAACACAGATTCGATTATACTACCTATGGAATCATTGCCATTACATTGGTAATAGTTGCTAAGTAATTGAACTCGAAATCGAATAGTTTGGACAAAAAGTTAATTGTATTGCCGAATGCCAATGGCTAGGAACTGAAAAACGTGGACACGGAAACGATCCAAATGTTGAAATTCTTAAGACCAAGAGGAAATTTTACCATTTTGTACCTTTATACTAGATACTAAAACTGAAAACTTCGCGATTACTCTAGCTGAATTTATGATGACAAATCTTTATTATCGTGATTAATTTATGTATGTAACATGGCTCCTAACTACTTATTCTCTTCTACTACTCCTTTCTATTCCTTTTTACTTTTTTCTGTTTACAAATTACCTTTACATATATGTATTATCCAGGGCAAGATTTTCAGTTTCCACAATTTATAGGTAAAATTACAAGCGCGTTGTAATTTATTTCAGAATATTAAAATTATATTTAAGAATTGTTATATATAATTCTAAATTTCACTAATTGATTTTGTATCCATCTTTTATATTAACACTCAGTATCCTTTTACTGCATTAATTAGGTAACATTTGTAATAATTTGTATTTTAAGAAATATTTTTACCATCTACAAGTAGTTCGTAGTGGCGTAAAACGATTTTATTAAAAAAAATATAACAAGTTAGGGTTGTCAAAGTTTATTTCTACCTATAGGTGTCCTGGTGATCCGTGTTACAGGTCCTTAGAATCCTCCTTCAGGCACCAGCCCTTCCTTCTCAAAGTTTATTTTGTCACTCTTGTCAGTCCATTCATGTATTTTTAGTAAAGATTTTGATTTGATTATTTTTCGAGCGAGATATGATCGCAAATTTCGAATATGACTTATGCCATGTAATACCTACCTAATACATAAACAACTAATATCAATGTGCTACTAGACTAGCACAGCAGTATGCTGTCCCTATTTGTTTCTATCGTACTGCACTGCAACGTCTGCAACCCACATAATGTTTTGGTAACGAGCGCCAAAACCCGTTAGAACTAGGGCTGCCATACTATCGTTTCTATATCTAGTATTGACCTTGTAAATCAGTTATATTATCGATAGAGCGATCGTTTATTTAATCGTATTGAATAAAAAAAGTATATTTAGTACTATCGATAGAAGCTTAACGTTCCACTGTATCAGTAAAGTGTGAATGAGTACATTATCGCTACACGCCTAGACTCTATGGCTAGGTAAACACTATTATTGTGCTAGATACCCCTATCCAATATATCTATGTGGCGATTGTTTTTATCCAATTCAATCTATAGTATTCTTACTACTTATTGTTTATTAACTGTTGATTCCTCTCGGCAGTTTCGATAGTATTGCTCCATTAGTATCACTAGAGACACTAAATCAATATTATTTAAAGATATTTATAGTAATCAATTGGCAGCACTAGTTAGAACCATATAAAGTTCGGCCGCTGAAATAATGCGTTTGACAGTACAAGTTTCTACTGTCGTTATGACTTGTAAATAGAGTAAAATATAAAATATACCCTATTTATTGATACTTAAATGCCTGCCTAATACAATATTATGCAGTATTAATGTCTATATTACTTTGAACTAGGGAATAAATATTCACAAAACGAACTGTCAAACGCATTCTTTCAACGGCCGGACTTTAATGTACATAAAACTTAATGACTGACGTCCCTACTACGAGTACTATGTTTATAATACCAAACCAGAGATAACAAAATACTAGACCATATATAAAGGTAAATATACGTACCAGTATTAGGTATACCGTCATAGGCTCAAACCTACCTACAGATACTCGTATCTCCTTAGCAACAGAAGCTATTCCACTTTGTTTAGATAGGTGAACAAACAAGGGAGGTCTCGACTATGTTGTCTATTCAATTTTATCTCAAACACTTATCAAAGAATGAGGTGGTCATAATTTGGGACACCAGTCCAACCATTCTTATAGTCATGATGAAATATTTGCTTTGACGATTAAATTTAAACTCTTGGCCCGCACATACGGACGTTTGTTTAAGCTAACAGACAGTACTCTTGAACTATATAACAATCACTGTAGTGTTGAGAATCAAACATCGAAGATATTTCTTCGTCCAGGAGTATTATTTGGCTTGTGGTCTTTTACATCCTTTGTAAACATTTCTACCTAGTAACCATCCGTTATTGTCCCACTTACATGCTTAAGAATAAATAAGATGGATAATATTTATTCACATTATTCACCGCTTAATATCGGCTGTTTGATTAAGGATGATCCTACCTAATTCGATAGGGCAGTTTTATGATCGTATCGATGCTATTTCGAGACAAAAATAATGCCGATTGCGTATGTAATGCATGACGTCTGAAGTTAGGAAAAATCAGCGTAACGACTAACGTTGTATTAGCATTCACAAAATTTCAATACAACGATCAGAGACGTGGATGTTGGGGTGCTTCTCCTTTTTGTCCAATGGTTTTTGCCATGCAGCCTTTGACCCATGGTGTGAATTGCTTCTATTAAATAATCTGAATTGTTGCGACTTTTGTTCTCGAAACAACATTTACGGTCACTAAATAAACTATTTAAATAAAGTTTGGAAACTGTAGGTTAAGTATTTGACTATCGTTGATCGCTATCACGACAATCATATCCTCTAAATGTGTCAAAGTTTATACCATATCCATATAGATCTGTGATACTTAATAGAAATTATATATATATGCAAATATTATATACTTACATTGTATTTATTCACCTTCTCCTCCGAACTGTAATACAACGAACAATGAGTCTACTAGTATGTGCCAAGTCCCTAACGACAAAAGCAAATAGCTAGCAGTAATTGGATGAGCCAGAGGCCGAGATAATAACCATTATCTTGCTATTATCCGAGTAATACAAACTACGCGTGCTTGTGATAGGTTCGACTGTGCTTTAGATAAGGAGAATGGCTAGTCATAGCATGTTGACCTAGGCATTAATCTGTCTAGATTTAACGTGTTGTAGATCACGTAGGAACAGGCACACCCTACTTTCAGCCTCGGATGTGGCCTGGATTGCAACTGTCATGGAATGGCGTCTTATGCAGCGGCCATGTTGGTGAATCACGCGCATGTATGTACAGTGTAGTCAGAATTAGAAAAATAAACGCCCTGAGGTAAAGTTACACTAAAAAAGTGATGCAGTTCTAATCATTGTCAAAATGGTTAGATTAGGTAATATTTTTGAATACTTATAGTAAGTAATTAATGAATTCGTATATTAAAACTTAGTTATTATCTTATCACCAGCAAATTCATACTAGTTAATACAAGTTTTTATTTTGTTAATTGCATACAATAACGCCTTACCGCCGGCCGGGTAACAAACTCAGGACTACTACTGAAAATCTCTTTGTCACAATTAGTACCTGTCCCACATAGAACCTCCTTTCGAGTAGGTACCTTGAAGCGAAATAGAGAACTACTATTTCCCTGTCTTTTCATCTTTCTATTTCCCAAGTTAGTGTGGATTTTTTCCATATGGCCACAAAGCTCCCATACCTATGAATCAGCCCAGACATGTAAATACTGGACAATAAGACGAAGTATCTTTAAACACTATACCATTGTCATATAAAAACCTGAATGGAGCCTAATTAACATTTCCTTCTGTAGCTATGAATACTAATCGCCTTCCTTTTATCACTTATCAAAGTATTATTCTTATGGTATCTTGGTGTGCCTTGGGCGTAAACAAAGGAACGAGTTCACTTATCAGCTTCGTTTGGATTATCAGTATGTATGTCGCGAATCGCCTCGCTTGGAGACGACAGGTCTGGTATACAAAACACACTTCACTCAGCGATTTTATCACCGTTTTCCGATAAATTACGAACCATTTGTCGAACATTGTTTTGAAAATCTTCAATTGACACTTGAAATAGCTTGTAGTTAATTGATATAAAGTCCGAACAAAAAAATATTTGGTACAATAATTTGTAAATGTAATATGAAGTGCTTCTGCTTTAATCATTTATTATTTTCTTCCTATAACAGCATTAAATTACTAGAAATTTTCTTACTAGACGCTTCCGTTGGTGATGTATCTCCATTACTATTAAATTAAGTATAGGAACACCGTCCATAAGAATTAGTTTTGTTATTTTATGTTTTTGATTAGGTGCCGTAGCAGTAAAACATTGTATGTGGTTAGGAGTAGGACACCATAATCAAAATCTCTATTATGGATGCAGTCAACCAATTTTTTTTCACTGAGCTCCTAAGCAGAACTCTCTCGAAACTATTTGGTTGATAAACGTATCCACTGAGTTCGTAATTAGAACACACTGAAAACAATTTGGTTGACAAACTGTATCTATTATTGAATGAAAAGTTTTATGTTGATATTTATGAAGTGATCGATGCAACGAATATTTTTTTAGATATTGATTAATATGATTATAGTAAGTATAGTTACTTTTCTGGATTCCTTATCAAACGACAGACGAAACATAGACTATTTACTATCTCCGCTTATGAACCTTTGTATTGACATGTTTTTTTTATCTCCATTAGTTCTATTTTCCTTGGGTTAGCACTTACCAACAACCTCAAATAGGCAAAGAGAACGAATTGGATCTCAAGGCTGAAAACCAATTGATCACAATATAAACTTTTAAAATTCTGCACTTGACATTTTGCTGCCTATGTCATGGAGTAAATATTGAGCAGAGGAGCGGCTGACGTGTGATCCTCAACCACTAACAGGATTATCGTCCGCCAGGACACATGTCTGTCTGCATTGTTGAGGATTCCTCGTGACTTGATTTGAGTGACGAACGTGCATTAAGGGATTTATCTCGTAAAGTCGTCTGCTCGTGTTGTGGGTTGTGATAGACTATAGATTGTATTGGTGATATTTGGTGTGAAAAATACATGATTATCTCAGCTCAAACTTTATCTAGGTCACGATTTTAATCTTTATGGCCAATTAGTTCTTTATGTTCTCTGATCTTTATTGTCCAATAACTGCATTTATTACAGATGACATGATGCTTCCTTAACTTCATGTCGTTTTCCTCTTCATTAGTATTAACAACCCTTGTACTTAATGAAGATCTTTATAAATGGTTGTGCTTTTATTTTACAAGTAGGTATTATTTACTACTATACTGTACTTTAAAATTTTGTAGTCTTATTTATTACTAGCATAAAGCTGAACTTTGTGAGGGCTCGCGTTTATTCTACAACCTGGTTCTAGTGGTGTCATCTAGTATTGAGTAGATTGGTACAATGAATTTAAGTATTGATTTTAGTTCTGTTGAAGCTATGTTAACTCTGTGGTTTTCTAACGGATGGCGTTAGTAGTACAATAACATTCTATCCAATGATTACAAAATTGTTAATGTAATTGGTTTAATGGTTATAAAAAATATTTTTTGACAAATAACGCATCTAGATGTGAAGTTAAATTACTATGTTAAAGCCCAAATCTATAGGCGTAAAAGATTTTCTGTAAAAGGGGCCACAAAATGTTCAAGTTGTGGGATAGTGATAGGGCTCGCTTCGAACGCCCTAATTTTTATATCAAGGCCCTATTATTTTTTAATGTTTTCATACATCATGCAATGAATGGTACCATTAAATAATGGGAACCATGAGAAAAACTCTCAATATTCATTAAAATAATGAATCCTTGGGACATTCAATATTAATAACGCACGAATGTAATAATCAATATTCACGCTGTGATGTCCCACTTTATATATAGTATTACTTCTACCAACATTTATAAAAACTAATAACAGACCTGTATGTTGCTCAATATCATTAACATAATGATAACATCGCTGATGAGCTTGAAGCCAGGCGTTTGATAGTGGCGTAAGAACTGGCCCGGACCCAGTAATATATACCATATAGTAATAGATAGATATGTGTATATGAGCTTTATCGCATGCAGGTCAACGATTCCACGAGATCCCGCGGTTCAATGACACCGCGCACTAAAATTAACTTGACCGAAATATCGTTTTGTTCAGAAATCTTGTATTTGATATCAAAACATTGTAAAGTGCGCGTGGGTCGATTGTTGATTCATAATTTGCAATAAACACTTACATTTTCGTATTCACATATTGTTTTCATCTATAGTAGAAGAATAATGTTAGTGGTAAAATATAATTAGTAGTAGTAAAAGTAATCCATCTAAATATCGGTAAGTATTATATTTCTGAACATTGTCGTTGATCGAGAGGTTGTAAATCGTTGCTTTGGATTTAAAGGTTGGCTTCTATACCCGGGTCAGCTATTTGGTTTTTCTGTAGAAATCCGGGGACAATTTCTGAGCCGGCCACAGGCTCGGCCGACGTTACATTGTACCAAAAAATAGCGAAACTTTTGAAGCGCTCGTAGCGAAGTTTGCTAAGCTGTTCTTAACCGACCAGCAAAGTTAAGCAACCTCCGCCGCGGTCATGAGTTGGATGGGTTACCGCTAGTGACATTACTACTGAGCGCTTCCTTGCTTCGGGGTATGTTACGCCGTCGGTCCCGGATGTTGTCTTAGGATGGCAGTCGTTAAAGCATGGTGGTAGGGCATTATGCGAATGGCCGCCTGCTAAGCTACTCAAGTAGAAAATCTGTCGCAAAACACCTAAGATGGCAGCTGTCCTTGAGGGGCAATAATTCTAGGTCAACTTCGACCACATCATCACATACCATCAGGTGAGATAGTGGTCAAATGCAAACCTATCAGGCATAAAAGGATCTCTTCCCTCCCGTTCGGGATTTATACAAGTGAAATTACCGGGTAAACGAGACATGAAAACTAACCTCTCGGAGTTATGAGCGCAGTGTCAAGCAGAACACCGATGGTGACACTGCAACTGTGTTGGACAAGCGTGACCACTCATTAGGCTAGCGACTAATCCGTTTTATCACTTCATTAAAGAAAAAAAAATTCGATTAATATTTTTTGTTCTGTGATGGCGCAAAACCGTCAAAAACATCGCTCTAAGACTGTTAAGAGCATTCATTAGATACATTGGCCATATTATTCACGGTGCTCACAGCTGACATCTCTTGTTATGGTTGTTTTAATTTTCAGCTGGAAGTGTACAATAGCTTCTTGACAGTAGCCAGTTCCGGCATGTAGAACTTGTGGATCTGCCTTGTTGAAATCAATGGATGTAGATATTTTATTAGTTTACGACAGCAGATTTAAAACCTAAGAATTGTGGCATATGATTATTGTTTATTTGGAGAATTTTTGAAAAGAAATTCTTGTGGGTTTTACACATATTTCAATATTATACACTAACCGGTAAAAACACTCACGTTGGGGATCGAAGCGGGCTCGCAGACGCAGCTGCGCACTCGCCCTGATGATGAACATCTGACATGCTCGAAACCTAGGTCGACGTATTCGACCCCTAACGTGAGTGTTTTTTCCGGTTGGTGTATAATATTGAAATTTGGAGAATCGCAAGAAACTATCAGAAATATACCTATGGTAAATGATGAGACCGCCCACACGTTGCTTGAATAACAGGAGGATTCCTTAATTTGTTTGTATTACATAGGAATATCAGTCGTTGGTTGTTTGTATAAAACGGTCGTTTCGGTACGCTGTTTTAAAAATTGTTTTAATGTTCTCAGTGGTTTGTAAGAAAACGCCTGATAGTTTAGTCTTTGACCACTAACTCACCAGATGGTAAGTGATGATGTGGTCCAAGATATTGTTCAGGCTAACCTAGAATTACTGGCTCTCAAGGACAGCTGCCGGAATACACGTTAGGTGCTTGGCGACAGATTTTATACTTAAGAGTAGCTAGCCAGTCGGGCATTCGCAAAATGCCCTAAAAGTGTTGAAGCACAATATTCTATTAATATAATTAATGGGCCTCTTCAAATAATTTTCGAGGCATTTATGATCTTTCGTTCTTCGTCCCATTACTGATACTTAGTGGCTTACAAAAAGAATACACTGGTGTTACGGTCCTTAATTTAACGCATATCAAGTTCCTAAAATGAGACATACGCATTTGAACGGTTTTAAATTTATGATATGACTTATAATTGTAACTTTATGACTCAGACTTTCTGTGAATACTAAGTGAGTAACAGTATCCTTAATTTATCGTTTCCTTTCGTAAAGTATGTTGCACATTTTAGTGACAATGCAATGATAAGAAATGTAGGATTATAAATGCTGTTTTACACCAAGACCTTGATACACAAAATATCTTATTACTGACCTAGGACAACATTCCTTTATAACCTTCAATGTGTTTGCATTCCTAGACCGCCATCACCACTATGATAATCAACATTTATCTGTTACAATTTTCATATAATAAAATATGTAATATTGTCAAGATATACATAATAAGTCTCAGGCCGCTTTTTTGTTGCTTGACATTTGTTGTTATATTCTAGAGGTATTCATAAATGCATAAAATCTTGAAGCAGTGATGGCTCAGTGGCATTGGCAATGTACTGCCACGTAGCAGGTCCATAGTTCGAATCCTGCCGCGGGCTTGAGCTTCACCACATGGTGGACCCTCAAGTAGAAAAGCTATCGCCAACCACCGATTCTCGGTTAAGCCTGATAACACCTCCGACCACATCATCACTTAACATCAGGTCAGATTGTGGTCAAAGGCTTACATATCGGTGGTCAGGTGGCGGGAACTATAAAAAACATTTTAATGAAAGGCTGCAAGTATTATGCAAACCGACGACTTCGCGCCGCTCAATTTTCATTACACGATTCTAATCGACTATTATGCAGCAGTAACAATTCAACCAAACAGTTTCCAACAAATTAATCAATTTACAGGCGGCGCAAACAGAGGAAGTGTGGCCACAGGAAAAAGGCTCAGTCGCGCATGGCATAAGATTAAGAAACTGCTTTTGACGGTACTTCCTGCGTACTATAAATAAATAAGCTAATATGGCCGCCCGGAAACTGGGCGGCCTCGTGATGACGGACCTTTTATACCTTTGTGCAAGAAGTTACTCGTCAATAAGTTGTCATTTGATTAAAGAAAACTTCAACGGTTCAATACCGTAGACTAAATATTTTGTATTTCTAAATATTATTACAAGCACTATCGCGTGCTAAGTGAAAATATATTTAACAAATTATTGTAGTACAAAATTTTATGCCCAAGGCGGGAATCGAACCCGCGTCCTCCGATATCGCGTCGGATGCCTAAACCTCCTCGGCCACCTGGACACGGCATTTGTAGCCGAAATTTCATACTCCAATCTTATTACTTTAACCGTCATAGGGGACGGTGCGCGGCCATCAACCAGACTACTAGACTTCATCTGTTCGAAAAAAGTGTTTTTTCAAACACTTAACTCTCGGTATGATGTCGGTATGATAAAATTTTGTACTCCAATAATTAGTTAAATATAAATATTTTGTATTTATACTCGGCGGAAGTTCCTACTATCTTTAATTTGTTCAGACTATATTGGACGCTGGCTTAATAAGTACCTTCGTTTATAACGTTTGCAGTCTATCGTGACTCTACAGGCCCAATAAACCTTTACTTTTACAAGTAAAACTTGAATTGCAAAAGATAAATCTGTATAAATATTCACTAAATTATATTTAAGGTTGTAGCTGGGTACTGGGTACCTAATGCCTTCGTAATTTAATGCTTTACGAACCGTGAACTGGATCATACATTTGTCCCAAAATGGACAAGCGCCTGGCGCTTGTGGTTGTCGGCGTTGCCAAAACTATTTGGCGTCAATGCAAATGAGAAACTTTTAGACAGTGACAAACTAGTTACACTAATAAGATAGCTGTTGATTGGTACCTTGAAAGGATTCTTAAGTAGCTATAATAAGATTTCTGCAAGTAAATTATGTCTTACATTTTGAAATTAAGTAAGTAAACAGTTGAGCATGAGCCCTCTTCCTTAACGCAATGTATTTTTGCTTATAGGACAGTGATTTCATCACCAACGTGGCAAATTACGTATCAAAACACGTCATTCACCTTTTCGATTCGAGGAAAAAAATTGGCATAAAATGTTGTAATTCGCACCCAATAAAATATTTTATCAGAAATTCCTATACGTATTGCTTATTTTACGCTCTTAAGCTTGCCAAATTTGATTGATAATATAAACTTAGTCTTGATTTTCGTCCAAAAATGCATATTAAACGCAAATCATTGCAATCCAATTTGGCACCTATATGGTCGAATTTTGCCAAGTGTCTTACGTTTGTGGGGTATGGATAAAGTTAGATATTCACGCTATTTGTCATCGTAATATACACCTAAAATATAGACATAGTTAATGCTTGCGATTTCGTAACAATTCTAGAATAATACAGAAGTCGCAAATATTGAAAAAAATAACCTAGCATTTGCTAGGTTATTTTTTTGCATTTTTTGCATAGTGGTAGGGCATTTTGTGAATGCCATCCTGGCTAGCTACCACCCTCAAGCAGAAAATCTGTCGCCAAGCACCTAACGGTGTGTTTCGGCAGCTGTCCTTGAGAACCAGTAATTCTAGGTTATCATGAACAACGTCTTCGACCACATCATCACCTACCATCAGGGGAGATAGTGGTCAAAGGCTAACCTATCAAAATATAAATAAAAATTGCTGTACAACCCTTGGTTATACACGTTAAACGTGTAGATAATTAAATAATAGGTGCATTTGATATGGATGAAGATATTGCATTGCCACAGACTCGTCTACAATAGGTTCTATTTTGCTTATCCAAGTTGTTTATTGTATTTGAACTCAATTCAGAAAGCGATATATGTCGCCAGTACAAAGGAATTGTATCAACGGGATTGTCCGGCGCACTCCATAATCATATTGTTGTTGTTGTGTTAACCATTCATGTGTTTCTGAATCATCACCGACTCTCCCGAGTTTATTTCTTACTTTCATAACGGCATTACTCATTTCGTTTCTCTCAAGTGGTATTTATTGTCTGCCGGCGTTTTATGTGTTACCACTTACCGCATACGTGCTCGTTATACTCTCTTGCTCATGTCTTGTTTTGGTTATTTTTACACTACTGTAGTGGCTCAATTTTAAAACTCGGCGTGGGGTATGTTTACCACTTTGGGGGCATTGATAAAAATATCACAAACCGTTGGCAGATGTTTTGTCGACGAATACATTGTAACTCGCAATCCCCATGGTATATCTATTCTTAGTCACCTGATTTGTTCTTCTTTGATATTGTAGACGTCATTATTTGGTCGTATGGCTTTGTAAGTATTTGTTGATCTTGAACTTTAAATCGTATTAATGTGGTGACAATATGTCGTTGTGTTGAGTAAGTATGCCGTCTGGGTACCTACGTCATGGGCGAAGCGCGTAACATGTCGCAACATGCCTCTCTAACTGATATTGTGTGTGTGTTTTTTTTTATGCCTGATAGGTTAGCCTTTGACCACTATCTCACCTGATAGTAAGTGATGATGTGGTCGAAGATGTTGTTCAGGCTTTCTTATTGAACACTTACAAAACATTATGATAATTTCCATTTCTGTAGTATTAACACTCTTTTGGTAAATGAGTCTATAAATAATTTTTTTGTGCTCGTATACCTACAAAAATGTACTCGTAAATTCAAAACAACATCACTCCCAAATGAGAACAATATTTTCCGTAATTGTTTTAAATATCTGTCACTAATTTGTAGCGCCTAAAAACATTTTGATCTTAAAATTCATATAACTTGTATCTAAATGTTAATCTATCCTATTAAGCGTTAACAAAGATATAGGTATGATCACTATGACTTCAATCCTGAAATAAACCATCAAAAACAAGTAGGTAGGTAACAAAAAAGATATAAAATAAAGAAACACATAAATATTCCTAGAAAGTATATATGTGACTCAAACTGCAGTTTCTGCAGTCTAGATTCAGTGGCGGAAAAGCTCAGATCACCCTTTTTCCACCTGGTCTTGTCCGCCCTAACCATAGTGCTTTTGTAATCTGAATACGTGAAAAGGAAACGGCTACTAAAGCGAGGCATGGCCGCAGCAGCTTTAGCCGTCATGTCATATAAAACACTTTTATGGGCAGCAAGGTAGAATTTCTCGATTATAATTATTATTTTATTAAATGTCTGGTGTAAAATGTTCAATGTGGTATCGGACAACCATTTTCAAGTAATTCTAATTTCTCATAAAATAATCTTACCAAAAACAGTGTTTGCGATAAACCTATTAATAATACATGATATTACAATAATATGTTTCGATTAATAAAATTCATTGTAGGTTATCTTCCTTTTCTTCTTCTTGAAATTGTAGATCTCATCGTTGAGTTTTTAAAGAAGTCGATGAGAATAGTGTTATGTCCACATTTTGTGACAGATATTCCCTTTCTTGTGCTTCTACTGTGGTCATGGACAAGTTATTTAATAGATAATAGCTAAGAACACATCTGCCCTACTAAACGAAGCAATTGAATAACGGTCTGTATAAGTATTGTCTAAACTTCTAAACTAATATAATAAAGAGGAAAGATTTGATTGTTTGTTTGTTTGCCTTGAATAGGCTCTGAAACTACCGATTAGGATGAAATTTGGTATGGAAATAGTTTGAGACACGGGGAAGGACATAGGGTAGTTTTTATCCAACTGCGCAAAAAGAGGTTATTGTCTTGTGCGATAACCGATATACCCGGCAGGAAAGCTAGTTAGAAATAAGAGGAAAAACCAAAGATTAAAGAATTTCGATTATTAGTTGGCTACAATTCCGTTCTCACTAACAAAACTTCAGTAGAAGACAAGATAAACTGGGAAACAACAGAAATAACACGAACATTTGTGAAAATTCACTAAAAATATCCCAATATTTCGTAGAAACAACAATGTTTAGATTTTTCAATTCAACGCTTTTCATTAAAATAGATCATGCTATAAACAGACGATATGTACGAGTAAAGACCACATGAAACATGCTCACCATCAAAAACCCATTACGCTCTTAAATCAAAGGCCTTGAATTAACGATATGGCTTTATATCACCATTCTGGTTATGGCATACTATGTGATGCAATTGTAAATATTTCAAACACTACGGTTTATTTCGGATCTCACATATCCGCTCAATTTCGAACTGTATTTATAGAGAGTCTAGGATTAATTTCAATTGCATCCTCTATGTTAAGTTTTTTCCACTTGTGAGGTCGATTACAATTTCTATGTTTATCAGCACAAGGGTCAAATTCAGTTGCGTGTGTATGATCTACATTTTCAGAGTGCATTGCAGATTGCGCGGTCCGGATACAGTGTTTGCTTTTATATGGTTTGGAAACCACTTATCGCTGTCGAATGGACATATGGTTTTTGTGACATGGGTCTGTGATTTTTGGGTCATGTTTGCCGATGGTAAAGAGAGCATAGCACCTACATTGAACTTTCAAAACGGGAGTAACGGCAATGCTGGCCGAGCAGTAATAGCTATGGACTGCAGTGCCAAGCACCTAACGGTGTATTCAGGCAGAAGCCTTTGAGAGCCTGTGAAATTACAGGCACATCAGACTTAACAACTGTGTCTCCAAATGACGGGGGTAATGCAATAATGTAATAAAAAAGACTTAAATATATTACTATTCACGCTTGCTATATCAGTCTTTAAAATATATTAGGTACAACCTTTTTTTAATGATTTCATTTTTTATTCACACAGGTTTAGCTTGCTTGGTCCTACCCTACTACTCGAAGTAGGTACTAGATCGCTTTTGATCACGATGGCCGACAAAGTAAACACGTTATATCGCTCCTTCTATTGTAATTATTAATCTGTGATGAAAATCCATTAGATCTGCGGCGGCGCATCTTTTTGTCTGAATTGTTGACTCCGAGATTTTCATAAGTTGCACGAAAAGTATTCATTCATAAAGATTATAAATGAACGTGCTGATAAAAAAAAATTATACACTTTAACAAAAAAAAATTACATCATGCAGAAAATATTCTAATACTAAAAATGCATTAAAAGTAAATAAAACAAACCATAGCATAAAGTTAAAAAACTTTATGCTATGGTTTGATGGCTCATTCGTCGACAAGTGAAAATCGCTGAAATTTAAATGGGACCACACGACAAGTACCACCTTACGAATATAAAAAACAACATCAAAATCGGTACACCATGCAAAAAGAGATGAGGTAACACTAAAAAAAAATACAGTTGAATTGAGACCCTACTCCTTTTTTTGAAGTCTTCTAGAAAATGGCCGCATGCGGGTTGATTTCGTTCTTTATTTTTTTCAAACTTCCGCGCTGTCAATGAAAAAAAAACTTCCGATTGGTTAGTGGACTCTACAGTTTCCCTATCCACACATAGAAATTATAGTTGGGGCTAACGAAAATAATCGGCGTATATCAAGACGCTAATAGATACTCCTATATTTTTACTTCGTGTGTTATTAAAATTTTATGAGCTATAAAACTGTGTAGTAGTGTTGCCATTAACTATTTATTATTAATATACCACACATATATTTACAGTAACTACTGCTACTGACTCTTTATAGTTGTAATCATTTTTATAAGTTCCATTTTTGAAGCAGTGATGGCTCAGTGGCATTGTAACTTATTCATGTCATTGTTCAACATTAAATAATTATTAGAAAATGGCAAGAAACAATAACACTATGTTCGAATTCCCCGCAAAAGCAAAAAACCCAACGTGCCACACAATGATGTAATTTGCTGCTAGAACGAGGTACATAACAGTTTTTACCTTTCTGATAACAAAGGAAGCAAAATACGTGATTACGGTACAATTGCAGCACGCAATGCATTATGCAACTCTAACTAAATAATTATATCAGGGTATGTTAGTTTATGTAACCTGAATCAGATGATACGATTGTTTGATTTACTCGAGAAAACGAATGAATCCATGGCGTTTGACTTCTCTCACTGAGTGAGATCTGTAGAGGCCAGTTTTTTTTTAATGGCAATTGTCTTTGATAAATTACTGCCAGCTTAAGTAAGATTTAAATTTATATGATTATATATACTAGCGGCCCGTCCCGGCTTTGCACGGGTATTCAACAAAAACTATAAATTGAAACAGAATGTGGTTATTGTGACATAACTATAATAGTTAGACATGTGGTATTGCGGACTTTTTTGTAGATATTGATGCTCCTCTATAAAATTGTACTACTTCACTTTGCTCTATTGTCAACAATTTCCGCAGCGTACGCGATGTAACGATTTTCTATTATTTTTTTCACACGTTACATTGTTGAGGTTTCATACGGATCCCTAAGTTTTTAAAAAAATATTTTATAGCTTATGTTCATCAGGGATAGGATAGGATTATACTGGTGAAAGAATTTTTCAAATCGGTTCAGTAGTCTTTAAGTTTATTCGTTACATACAAAAATTCAAATATAAGTACAAATCTTTCCCCTTTAAAATATTAGTCCTTTTTATTCTTTGATATTAGTATATATATATATATAATGTGTAATATTAAAATAAACAGTTAAGTGTCAAATTTTCTCTGAGTTTTATATGGTATTGTGACAACAACAACACAAAACCCATCTGATGTTTAGCAGTAACCTCTGCGTATAACATCATTTCGTCACAATTGACAAACTGTATTGCGCCCGTGATATCACGAGTTTTTTTTTCTTTTCGGCAATTGAGTTTTGATCCCATAGGGGGAGATCCTATTGCCATTCACCGGGCACAGTTTCAGGGTCATACAAAAAGTTTTCTTTAACACACTGGACGAAACACAAGAACATATTCCGAATAATATGTTTACGCTAGCAACATAAAGGACAGGAACACAAGAGCATATTGTATGAAACGTTGGCAGGGCACTAAGATGGTATACAGCCCTGTTGTGCGTCCAATGCACACAATACCCTACTGACATCCACGTGAGAAGTGCTATGCTGCTCATTAAGCGCACTTTTACGTGAGTCGCCTCTTACGACACCCACACGGGAAGAAATGGGGGGGTGACATTCTAACCCGGCACCCCACGGCCCTAGCAACATCCTTGCGTATAAACACGAGTCTATATTTTCTACCGGAAAATCATGTCGACGTGAACACAAACAAAGGTTATTTCTTATTTTCTAACAAAAACTCAACACGTGCCAGTCACTCCGCGTCTAATACCGACCTTATGTGACCTCGCTTCAATAATGGTATCTGAAAGGAGTCGAAGATAAAAGACAACCTTACAGAGGGTCGTGAAATAACAATGCTATAGCCTTTCTCCGCGGTATCCGGGTTGGGTAACATAATTTGGCATTACACTATTTGGTTTCAACGGTGTTATATTTATAGGAGAGTCAACATCTCCTCACGAAGCTTATTAGAATGAACCGCGTTGATTTTTGGGTCATACGGTATTTCTGACAATCTTACACAGGTTAGCATTGTTGTGGTAGTGTCCTTAGGTTTTTTTCGGTATTTGAGTACATTACATATGTTTAATTATATATTATTTTCGCAAAATGATGCCGGAATCGATCATTTGAAAGACGAAGTTCAAACAGATTTATAACGCTTAACTTGTAATAAATAAAGGGTCAAGCCAGGTCTATTATTGGACTCAATTACAACGTTAACGTGGCTTGCATCCATCATTGTAGCTAAGTTTGCTATGAGGCGATTAGTTTGATTTTCAGAGCGTTAAAGTTTGAAAGCTCGTTTCATATTGGAGACTAGAGATTTTCATAAACAAAAAAGGTTGATGCAACTCATTTTTTATTACCGTGGAAGACCTGTTTAGCAGTATCACACTGCTTCGTATCTTAATGTCATCGATTTCAATCAATTCATTTATCGTAACACGATCACCATTGTATATGTTCTTTCTTTTAGATTTCATTCTTATACTTATACTAGCTGACCCGGCAAACGTTGTTTTGCCATATAAATAACTAATTAAATGACGATTGATCAGTTTTCGACCGGAGAGAAAAAATGATTAAATTACTAAAATTGCTATTAAAAAATAAGGGTTGATCGTAGAAGGGTGAAAATTGAGGATTGTATGTATTTTTTATCATAAAAAAATAGAAATTAAAAATGTTGTCTAAAAAATAAAAAAAATAAATTTAGGCGTGGACTACCCCTAACATTTAGGGGGATGAAAAATAGATGTTGGCCGATTCTCATAGATAACGGATAAGCACAAAAAATTTCATCAAAATCGGTCAAGCCGTTTCGGAGGAGTATGGCAACGAAAACTGTGACACGAGAATTTTATATATTAGATATATCATCCAGAAAACTCAAGCTTGATTGGAATACGTCTGACATTTTGAGAAAATCAGTCCTAGCTGGATTCAAAGTTACAAAACATCACTAGTTCATTATCAGTACCCCATAGCAGGGACACGCTCTCAGAGTATAGATTAAATATCCTCCAACAGCCCAAAGAGGTTGGTAGATATAATATCGATAACAGCATAGACATCCATCTTTAATTATTGTAAAGATTGGCCAGATAGAAAATCTTTCTAAGAGTCGATGATTCTTACTTTGATTGTGATAACATCGTGTCCAGTATCTACTAGCCTTGTGGTGCCTAGTTATACTGGTTTCCTCACGTTTGCTCAGCGAATATAAAAACAAAATGAAACGGTCCGCGAACCGCACATTATCCACCACCATTAATATCTAACCAGCACTTAGAGCGAAAGCAGCGAAAGCAAATATCCGAAACCGTGTCAAGGTTGTTATGTTTGCATGATTTGAACTTCCGTGTTTTACATAATACCTACCTGCTGTTTGTTTCTTTTCAAGGGCAAGTTCAGTCACGTATCAAGGTTCGAGATCAATGTTACAGGTGTGAATTATATTTTTATTATTGAGATGATTAGTCACAAGCGCAATACGGCCAATAGGCGAGGCTATGATGGATGGTAGAGCTTTAGGCTTTGTACGATACCGATCTTCTGCTTCTATTGTAATATCAAGTACTCCTTCTTACGCCTCATGAACCTGGATTACTCCAAGATCTCACGAAATACTGACAGTTTCTTTATTTTTTTTATATTTGGAACTATTTGAACCTGGAAGAGTAGAGTGGACGGAGCGCTTTCCACAAATCGTAGTTTTGTTATATTTTAAATACCAAGTGTTCAAACTCGGTGAAATTTTGTATAAATGTTGCTGAGCCTAAAATATATGCTTCTGGTTAGGAAGTTTTTGATTTATTATTTATTTTATCCCTAAATGTCAAAATAAGTATTCCCATACAAAACCATTATTCGATTTATTTTTGAAAATACTTAATTTTACGGAAATCTGGAAAATCTGAAGCATTTATTAGGATCTAAGACATGCAAAGTTTCACCGAGTTTGATCACTCTAGTTACACTCAAAGTTTCACTGAGTTTGAGCAATCTAGCCTTAAATTAAACTTCGCTTCGCTTGGACAATCATAAATCCGACTGTTGGTTTGTCCGTTTATTTCTTAGTACTATAGACTATAACCCTACCTCTATAAACCACGACATTTTAATTTCGTCGCTTTTTATGTGTGCCGCATAACTTTACGGGTTCAATCGATTTTGATTATTTTTTTGTTGGAGTTCCTCTAAAATAGTGATGTTTCATCAACTCCACTTGGTAGTTGTTCCCATCTCAGTCAGATATTAAACGATGCTTTTTATTTATGTTGGAATCAGCGTGTTCCCGACAAGTCCCTTCACATTGAAAACGTTTTGCATTGGTGGTACCGTTTTATTGAACGATTTGTTTTAGCACGTATACTTCTCTAATATATGATATCTCTGAGTACCAACACCCGTATAACACAATCTAAGAATTCAATGTTCGCTCTGATCGTCTGCGAACGTGGCTATTGTTCGCTGCTCTCAAGGCATTATTGAACAGTCAGCGAATCAAACGTGGCAACCAGCGGCAGCGGCCCGATCGCACTAAAAATGTAAAGCTGAAACGCAATTGAACCTTAGCCGCATCGCAACTTTTCGAACGTCTCAGCTGAATCGAAACTGTACCACACTTGCAACCGAACCGCAGCTGAACATTAAACGTTTAGCGTTGTTTTCTTCTTCTTCTTTTTGTTTTGGCTTTTATCATTGTTTGACGATATTCTGCCAATGTCAAAGTATGAAGCGTTGTTTTAATTTAGCGCTTTCGACCTGCAGACTTGACATACGAAAGCCGGTTTCTATATGACTCATGATGAGATCAACTTCATGAGACTCAATACAAAACAATAACAACGCTTCGCCAAGCGTTCGGTTCGCTGTTCGTTGGAGAAGTTGCTCCGAATGAACATCGATGACCACCGCTGGCTTTCATTTGCATTTGATACAACACATCAATGGCAGGGTTGCCAACTCGATACCACAGATTGGTGCTAAATGACATCTGAAATAGTGCTACATTGCCATATATTTTCAAAAATAGTGCTATATAAATGTATTGGCCTTGAAATAATATAACAAAATCATATATAACGTTTTATTTTAAAATATATCCAGTCCTCCTCACTGTCATCGGTCTATTCTGCTGTATTTATTTCTTCCTGTTCTGTCACGGTTGAAGTGGATGGCTTTTTACTCTCAGTCAATTTTTTCAACATTAATGAATACAAATGTTTCTTTCCTAATTTTTATCTTGTTATACAAACATGTCCCTGCTAACTTGTCTTTTTCTTTATTCGTGCCGCGAAATACCCAATGAAAGTATAGCAACAGCGCGTGGCTGCGTTTTGAACTACAGTTACCAGAGCATAATCGCTATTTAGTGCTAGATTTAGTGCCAGGTGCTATATTTTAGATTTGAGGGCTAGACTTATGAAAATAGTGCTAAATCTAGCACCGAAAGTGCTGCTCGTAAGTGGGCAACACTGATGTTGGTTGTCTTGGTGTGTGTATACATAAAACATATTCCTTGTGTATCCCAATTGAACATTAAATACTTTATTTATATTTGAAGCGTTCGTAACAAACTTGTTTTTTTTTTTTTTTTTTTTTTTATGCCTGATAGATTAGCCTTTGACCACTATCTCACCTGATGGTAAGTGATGTTGTGGTCGAAGATCTTGTACAGGCTAACCTAGAAGTACTGGCTCTCAAGGACAGCTGCCGGAACACACCGTTATGTGCTTGGCGACAGATTTTCTACTTGAGATGCCCTACCACCATGCGACGACAGATTTTCTACTTGAGGTATTTCAGCTAGGTTAAGCAACGTCCGCCGCGGTCATGAGTTGGATGTGTGACCGCTAGTGACATTACTACTGAGCGTTTCCGTGCTTCGGAGATCACGCTAAGCCGTCGGTCCCGGTTGTTGTCTTAGGATGGAAGTCGTTTTAGCATGGTGATAGGGCATTTTGAGAATGCACGCCTGACTAGCTACCACTCTCAGGTAGAAAATCTGTCGTGAAGCACCTGAAGCTGTGTTCAGGCATTGAGAGCCAGTAATTCTAGGTTAGCCTGAACAACATCTTCGACCACATCATCACTAACGATCAGGTGAGTTAGTGGTTAAACGCTAACCTATCAGGCATTAAAAAAAACGAGTGTTCTGAGTAAAATGTCTTCAATGCAAAAAGCATTTAGTGTTGTCTACTTTCAATCTATTTTTCTATTAAAAACTGAATCGTCTCGTCTACATGCAAAACTGTGTCTGAAACTTCTTTAAAAACAAGATTTATTTTTCGTTTACATTATCCAATGTTAGTGCACCACTTTTGCATATGTCCGTGTAAAAATAATCTTAATAAAGTGTGAACAAATCGAATTGATTATTCTCAAAGATCGGAGCCGGTCGGAAATTTACATTTATTAGGTATATAACTACTTACACGTATTTCGTGGCATCTTGCTTTTTTGTTTTACATCGAGGTTGTCCAGTTAACACATGGTTGCTATTTTATTTATAAGTTTTAGAAGTTGTTGGGACATACATAATGGCTTCGTACCGGAGATTTTCATACTATACCGAATATTGCTTTATAGGAAACGTCCTTGAAAGCCAGTGAAATTACAGACTTAAAAATTGTACGTCTCAGTGTGACGGGTACAGTGCAATTCGTCGTTGACGAAATGCATCTGTTATAGGCAGAGGTGAGGCTTAAGGGTGAACTGGCCGGACCGTTCTCCATACAAACGTGGTAGGGTGATCACTCCGTTATTTGAGGATTTAGGTCCAAAACAAAGCATAATACCGATTGATCTCGTCATTATCTAGGCTTGTATGATGCCGAAATTTTAATAAGATAATTAACTTGAGAGTTATGAGCTTCGAAAAATCTAAACGAGTCACAAGTTTGTAAGGTACTGATACTTGGCATGTACTACAGTTTATTTTTTGTTATTGTACCTCATAATACAACCTACAACTAGGTATAAGTAAGTTCAAGGGTCTTCCGACTGCAATTAACTTTATGTGAGCCATGGCGTGGAATTCTCGTTATTATGTTGAAATTGATTGTAGGTACTATTTATAGGATAACAGGAAGCGAATGTTTTTCTTCGTGTTTGTTAACTTAAGCAAGTGTCATGGATTGAATTAATCAAGTTACATCATTACGTTAATCTTTTTAGTTCTGTGACTTTGATTTTCCTCAGATGATGAGATGTACGTAATGTTGGAAACCTTCTTGAACTGTACATAAGTAGAAAGACTGAAGCTTTTTGACGCATTTGGTAAATAGAACTAAGTGCGCCTGCGTATAGCCCAGGAGATTGCATATTTCAATAGTGGAATATCATATTCAATAGTCGATTGGTGGTATGTACGCGCTTATTATAAAACGTTTTAGAATATACAGGGCGTCCCTCGGCGTGCCACGTGGAGGGAAAGTACCTACCTTGAATATTGTAGATGGAACATTTTACTGAAAGAAGACATTATTTAAATTTAAAAAACAACTACAACTGCATTCATAGATATTTAAATAATTACATGGTTGAACCGGGAATCGAACCCTTTACACGAGATAAAAAAATCATTATGTAATTTTATCACACCGATCGAAAGATTTCATCACAAGGATTATTTTTTGTAAATAACATAGTCTCAGAAATAAAAGGAATACCATGAATTTTAACATTTGATGTAAAACGGTATGTGTGTGCATACCGATATTATGATAAAACCTCAGGTGATTTAAATATATTTGAAAAAAAAATAAAAGATCTAGATAGACACGCATTGTTTTTCCATTTGTTTTATTATTTGACAATCCTAAAAAGATCATAGTTCAAAATGACCGCTTTTAGTCAAAAAGTCTTTATTAATAAATGTGCAACTTTAAAAATATATACTTAAGTAGTATGTAACTCTCAAAATGACATGTTTATTTTAAAAAAAACACAAGGTTTACAATAATAATAATAATAATAATAATAATTTTTTATTTCTCAAAAGGTACAAATAAAACAACTGAAACTTAAGAGTAACATATTGAAAGTGGCTTAATTAGTTGCTAATAATACTTGCAGAATCTACACTAAGATGTACTCTTGTGTTGTAAATTCTGCATTCCCTTCCTAGGTACAAAATTAGTAAGTAATACATTGTCTATGGTGTTCAATTATAAAAAAAAAAGTTATATGGATACTATTGAATTTACATAATGTATTTATATATAGATATATATATTTATAATATAAATGTGTGCGTGAGGGTATGAGTGTTGTGTTGTGTGTAAGTGGCAGGTTATTAGAGTGAGTAGGTGAGATGAAATTATGTGTATGTACCTGAGTGTAAAGTTGAGTGTAGTGGTATGCAGTTAGACTAGATTGTAGTAGTGTTTTATCATACAATTACCTTTATCAGCCTTTCGGTTTCTTCTTGAGTTATGTTTTGTAACCAATTTTTAAGATTAGCTTTTGCTTCCCTATTATTTAATTTCACAAAATCTGTTATGACTCTATTTACATTGTTGTACAAATATGGTCCCAGAAAGCAAATATGTCGCTTTGCAAGTGCAGAGTTAAATTTTTTCCTATTAAAAATTAAATCTTTCCTTCTTTTCGTACTAAAATTATATTCTATTAAACTGCTTTTTTATGTTGTGTGAGTATGGTATTCTGGATGAATAACTGGCGAACTGTCAGTACTTTACAGTCCGCGTAAAGATCTGTAGTTGAAAAAAGAAATGGTTTTGATGTTGCAACCTTTAATACGGCTCTTTGTGCACGTTCTATTAGCATCATATACGTTATGCCGGCGCCACCCCATGAAGTATTGCAATATGTAAGTATAGATTTACAGAGGGCGTTGTACACACTAATAACTAAAGTGCGATCGGCAACATCACGCAGGTTTTTAAAGACGAAAATAAGCTTTCTGACTCTTTTACTGAGTATCTCAATATGAGTCTTCCACGTCATTCTTCTATCTAGGGTCACACCTAGATATTTCATGGTGGGGACATTTTGCAAGGAAGGGCATATACAATTAGTTTTATTACAGTTCGAGTGTATTTTAATATTGATGTCAGGTATTCTCTCTCGGGCATTGGTAAAAACACAATGTCAATCGTACTACACACATTTAATTCCATATGCATATATTTATGTATGTACTATTTATTATTGACTATTTATATTCTGAAGACCATATCCGAGACAAAAAAATACGCGGAGTGTGGTTGATACAGTACTGTACTGTATCAGCCGGATTGTCCACTGCTGAACAGCCTTCCCGGTACCCGGTTTTGCAATAATCACCACGCTTGGCAGGCGTCTTGGGGATCGCAGTGTCAGATATCAGCTCCTCAGAAAGCGCTGCTGCTCACTTTCTGGTGTTTCTGGTTACCCTTAGCCTCTTACGACACCTACGGGTAGAGATGGGGGGGTGACATTCTAGCCCGGCACCCCACGGGCAGACGAAACACGAAAGTAAACTTTTTAAATTTGGTAGATCATTACATCGGTGTTTAAGTATACTGAAGCAGGTATGTGCCTGCTTAACATTATCCATGTTATTTTTTGACTTCGACTGAGTCATTATTATATTGTTTCGTTGAAGCAAAAACTAAGCATATGCTAATACTTTGTTAATTAATGTTAATCACAAACTACACAAGTAGTTACATGTTTCAGTTGCGATGTGGTTTATATATAGTGGTAGGTAGGTATACCGACGACGTATGTACGGATTTATAAGCGTCAAATGGTATATTCCATTTGACGCTTATAACGTTATTTTCGATAATTTTGACCACATTCTGCGTCTATGGTTGTGATCACTGTGATCGTTTGTAACTGTTCTCCCCTGTTCCATTTAGGATAAGAACGCTAAGAATGTCACTAAAATTTGCCACTTCTGTCACTTTTGACATTAGATGTAGCGTTTATGGCGAAAATAACGCCAAGACCCATGTGGAACAACTTTTTGGGAGTGTGATCGTTTTTAGCGTTTTTAGCGAATCTAACTTCAAATGGTAAGCACCCTATATAGAAAGAGTAAGGAACTCTACAGGGACAAAAATGCCTGAACAATTCCGCCTCTACCAAGCTATCGCCTGTCACCTACATAATTTAGACTAATATTGTAATGACTTTATAATATAGTAAGTATGTAACACATTGTTAAAAGACGTTTAAAATAACAGCCCCGAGTTTCTTGCCCGTTCTTCTCGCATTGGCTCTATACAATTTATTTGCTGAACGTGGCAGTACAATTTAAAATATTTCAATACTAAAATTTGTAATTTACCTTCATAAGAGCGTCGTAGACGCCTAAATTGAATAAATGATTTTGATTTTGACTTGACTTTGGATGTTCTATTTTATTGCTGGTAGGCTAATCTTGTCCGTCTTCCCCGTGCAGTGCCGACCCACCCCTATATCTTTATGGCGTAAAAGACAACTAAGGAAAAATAACAGAAGATAGGCAGCAGCGCCTTCTATAAGACATTTTATACTGCGATCCCAAGCCGCCTGCCAAGCGTGGGAATCATTGCAAACCCTCCTAAATGGGGCAGTATCAGCAGTGGACCATCCGGCTGCTACAGTATAGTACAGGCTAGTCTTACTGTACCAGATCATTATCTTAACCTGATGGTAATTGATGATGCGGTTGTAGATTTTGTTCAGGTGAACATAGAATCTAGCCCGTGGGGAGCCGGGCTAGAATGCCACCCCCCATCTCTTCCCAACTCTAGAAGGTAGACAGCAGTGCCTTCTGACGAGCTACTTGAAGAATTTCACACTGCGATCCCCAAGACGCCCTGCCAAGCGTGGTATTTATGGCATACGCCCCCTTAATGGGGAGGCTATGTTCAGTTATAGATAATCCTGCTGACACAGAACATAGAATTACTGGCTCTCAAGGACAGCTGACATACCATACAAACAGCATGTGTCATACTTAATTAGAATTTCATCATGATCAGTCATTTCACTTGGTCCGAATTTATTTTCAATGATGTTAATTTCATTCGTAATAAATATTTATTAAGGTAACTAAGTGTATTCAACAGACCTATATAAAGTACCTATCCGGAAAAGTGGTATGCCAATCGTATTTCTGATTAAAGAATGTTTATTAAGCAACATTTTCTCTCTTCTTAATAATGCATACTAGTCCAGTGGTGAACACAGCCTCCCCCATAAAGGGGCGGGTTATTTTTCATTTTTTTTTTATGCCTGATAGGTGTGGCCTTTGACCACTATCTCACCTGATGGTAAGTGATGATTTGGTCGAAGATGTTGTCCAGGCTAAACTAGAAGTACTGGCTCTCAAGGACAGCTGCCGGAACACACCGTTAGGTGCTTGGCGACAGATTTTCTACTTGAAGGTGGTAGCTAGCCAGGCGGGAATTCGCAAAATGCCCTACCACCATGCTATAACGACTGCCATCCTAAGACAACAACCAGGACCGACGACTTAACGTGCCCTCCGAAGCACGGAAGCGCTCAGTAGTAATGTCACTAGCGGTCACCCATCCAACTCATGACCGCGCGCGATGTTGCTTAACTTTGCTGATCGGTTGAGAACAGGCAAGTAAACTTCGCTACGAGCGCTTCAGAAATCCCCTTGCCATAATCCCTACGCTTGGCAGGCGGTTTAGGGGTCTCAGTGTGAGATATCAGTTCCTCGGAAAGTGCTGCTGCCCACCTTCATACATACTTGTTTACATTACGAGATACCAGCCAAAAATACTAACACAAAATCATCCATTAATTTTTTTTTTCAACTTATCCACTATAACCTACGAATAATAATGAAAAGAAATGTAATTTAAGCTCAAAGACAACAGAACGGAAACTATACCGCAGCGGGCGTGGCTTAAAAACTGTACCGCACGGCCCTGTCAGTTCGCCGCGTGGGCTCGAGTCATGCGGGTGTACCGCGGAATTTTCAACTGAATTTATCAATGTTCTTCTGCGTTGTTTAATTCTGCAAAAATACCATAGTGTGAAATAAAATGGTTAAGAAGCCATACGGATATAAAAAAATCAGGAATACCTTTTATAAACGAGTAAAGACCAATATTTTCGAAACCCATACTTGACTACCCTGGATAGTTTTATGCAACATGAATTTTACATTAAATCAAAAATAACTTTGGAACATTGTTAGTCTTAGAACATTTTATATGAAAACAATTCCCATTTTTTTTGTATTCTAAATTTTTTATGTTAAACATGTGCTAGAAATGTCATAAAAACTACTTTGTAAAAGGTCCTGAATTCTTATTTAGTATTTGTGCTACTAATGACATAAAAATATCCTAGAAGTAGGGCTTAGGTCTGACAAAAGTCAAAGTGTCAATTGATGTCGTATTTTTCAGTATTGATTTCATTTTAGGGATACAAAGGACAGAAAAATTACAGATAAATTGATCTTACGTCTTATAACTGTTATGCTTGAGATCTATTTCTAGACAACTATTTTATCATTTGTAGCCAAAATATAAAATTATAACAGATAAATACGACATCAACTGTCACGTTGATAGTTGTCACACCTATGGCTGCGGTATTGTTAGTTCCAATAGGTATATATAAGTTCATTTGGTACTTCGTTTGGTACCATCTACTTCATTTGGTACAATGAAATACTACGAGTAGAATAATAGTTCTGAGGATGCTGGGCACGCTGCCAACGGGTAGAGGGCTGTAGTGTTTAGACTGCCTGCAAGCCTGCAATGGCATCTAGGCTGACAAATGCTTTCGTTGTAGTAGCTAAAAATATTTATTATAGATTGCAGCATTTTGTTAAAATACATACCGCCAAAAAAAACTTGATGTACTTATTAATGTAATACACGCAATAATATTTTTTTTAATTCAAAAATAATTCCAAATTATATCCAGATCTATATTAACTTGCATAAAAAAGTTTACTTGAAATCCATTTCTACTCATTTTGCGCATTATATATACCGACTTTTAAATTATAGAATATTATTTCCAAGAAAGTATTTTTAGTAGTATTCCAATCTACTGAAATAAATTGCATGAAAAACCATAAATCAATTTTATAGATAAAAGATGTAATAGAAAATGAATACGTAAACAAGCTAACATATTGTGGGATAATGCCATCCACGCGCATTTAAAGCTGGGACCGCACTACAGAGGTGCGGCGGGACGTGGAATCTGAGCGACCATCACTACCTACTAGTATTTACGGAGGTGCAAAGCAGTGCTGCAGCGAAGTACTTAGCAGCTACGGAAGTACTCACAAAACCTATCTTGACGACATGAACCACATACAGTATAGAATACTGAAAATTATTGTACCTCCTTACATTAAAAATAAATACTCAGGTGACCCACTGGGGTTATTTAAACACTTGCAACATTATTCCGGTTCATAAAAAAGTTCAATTAAATATACTTCTCGAACAATAATACTTCCGAACAGAAATCCAATCTCCTATAAGTCATTCTAAATTCACCAGAAGCATAAAAATAGAAAACTACTTGTACCTAGAGACAATAACGTATACGGCAAAAAAAAACTCTCAATTCATAATTTATCTCCTCATTAATAATCTGCCGCGGACAATTAAAGATAAAATCACAGAAAAAATATTAAATATTTTCCAAAAAAATATTTTGTATCATTATTTTATAGCTATATAAAATTTAATATGCGTTACGAAGTTTGTTGTTTGATATAGTCTATGGTTGGACCGGAACGTTCAACATAAATCTTGCCCGCTATGGAATCTCCCATACTACTCTGAAAACGCTTATATGCCTCAATCAATTTTAAGTCTTAAAACAGAGAAGTTAAAGAACATTTTCACAAGGTAAGAGTCTTAGAGTCCTAGTTATGGATGAGCGCGAGGAAATACAGGTTAGATATTAAGCATTAACGTTTATGTTCTAGAAACGGTGTGGCTTTGGCCGCACTAGGTTCTCCATAGGTGTTTATATCCTCATTAGTAATTGTGTTCTTTCGGCATATTAAGAACTCAACTGACTACTTATAGGCAAACGAATAAATTATATTTATATTATTTCATGTTTGGAAAATGTACAAACCCAACGAATGCAATAAAAAAAAAGGATATTCAAAATCTACACAGGTATAGTACCACCAACTTAACTGTGCAGTTCTCGAGGGTTAGCGCCCTCGAGAACTGCACAGTTACACTACAAACTGTCACAATTTGAAGGAAGGTTGTAGTTCTTTTTTTTGCCGCCTGAACAGATAAGTTGGTGGGACTATAAATGCTTGCAAGTCTATGCTACGAACTAAGTTAAACATAAGTGTTATGCGGTTTTCTTTCTTTCAGACCCGAAGTTCGATATTTTGACGAATTAGAGTAGAGTAGCCCTGGTTCGTATTGGTTGTATGCTCAGTGGGTAGCTACTTACTACACATACAATAAAATAATTCATTGAGCGCCTGAGATAACAGCTATTCGTGTGAGCAAAACTCATGCTTGACTCTAAAATCTAGGTCTATCTAAAATTTATCTTTTTACTGTTTTGTTTAGTTTTGTTATTTTGTTCGCTATTTGGCAGTGTACGTAACACACTGTAAGATATAGTGTGATACTATATACCTATTATTATGGAGAATTCAATGTCTAGCAGTGGCACGGCGGCGCGGCGCAGCCGTGACGCAGAGTTGCCTTAGGAGACATCTCTGTAGCGCTGGGCCGTGCCTCTCCGAAGCCGTATCACTATAGTGCGGTTTACGCCATTAATAAATGGATACAAATTAATATTTCTCCAGCCGCGCCGTTTCGCTGCCACGCTGTGCTGCAGTAGTGCGGTTTGTCTTTAGACAATGACGGCGGTGACAACATCAACTTGACGTGACCAATCAGATGCGATCATTTCTAAGCGCCAAATCAATTAACCAATCAAATTGAATTTGGAAAATTGTGCGTGTTTTGTTACTTGTGAACTTGATGAGGCTGAAATCAAAGCGGTCACTGTATCAGAGTTATACTTCTTTACATTATTTATTCGTAGACTATAACTTAAATACTACTCAACCAAATTTGATAAGATTTAAATGGGGCCTACTTGGAGGTGGACCCTTTATTTAGAGTAAACTCTAGCTCAACAAAAAAATAATCATCTAAATCAGTTCATAATTGGCGGATTAGGTAATAGTGGTAACGAAACAAAACAAAAATAATACTTACAGTCGATTTGATAACCTCTTCAATTTTTGAAGTAGTTCAAAATGTTTTTTTTTATTCCGAATAAACAAGCATTTGACCGCAGTCTCACTTGATGGTAAGTGACGAGACGGTCGACGGTGGAGGCATGCTTGCCTAGAAGATATTTATTCACGCTATATTTGAAGACATCCAGATTATAACTCACGGGGAACAAAGTCGCTGGGAGGGTGTTCCATTCCTTCGCTGTCCGTATTATAAAGGTGGACGCAAATCGCTTTGTGCGGACAGGAGGAATGTCAATCATATACGGATGCCGTGTTTCCCTACGTCTTGTAGTCCGATAGTTGAAAAGAGATGCAGAAGTTAGAATATGCAACTCCATCTCAATTTTAAAAAACTAGTCTCCTCTGTTCTCAGTACCCGTATTAATATTATTATTATTTTTTTTTTTTTATTGTGACGGAACAATCCCGAGGCCCACCTGATGTTAAGTGGACTAACTTCTTCCTATAACAGATGCATTTTGTCAACGACGAATTATACTGCGCCCGTCACAGTGAGACGTACAGTTGTTAGGTCTCATGTGTCTGTAATTTTACTGGCTCTCAAGGACTGCTGCCGGAACAAACTGTTAGGTGCTTGGCGACAAATTTTCTACTTGAGGGTGGTCACTAGTCAGGCGGGCATTCGCAAAATGCCCTTCCACCATGCTGTGAAGCTCAAGCTCGCGGCGGGATTTGAACCATGGACCTGCTGCACGGCAGTCCATAGCCAATGCCACTGAGCCATCACTGCTTATTAAGCAACATAATACTCAAACTAAGGCAAAGATAAGGCAGAGAAAGCAACGTACCATATTATATTTCAGATTGACACAATGGGATGGGATAACGGGAAGTATGTAAGCAGATACGTGCTTTATTCCAAAACAATACCGTATTCAATGGCACTCAGACAGAGTATAATGGATGTTTAACTCTTTAAAAATATTTTGGAGACTGAACATCTGAGTACACATTGTACAATGTCAACTTGGTTTATATTCATATTAGTAGGATTTACATTATGTATTCGTATTAGTAAGTACACGGCTACTAGCTTTACTCCATCTCCGTGGTAGGGCATTTTGCGAATGCCCGCCTGGCTAGCTACCACCCTCAAGTAGAAAATCTGTCGCCAAGCACCTAACGGTGTGTTCCGGCAGCTGTCCTTGAGAGCCAGTACTTCTAGGTTAGCCTGAACAACATCTTCGACCACATCAGCACTTACCATCAGGTGAGATAGTGGTCAAAAGCTAACATATCAGTCATAAAAATATATATATCTCAAAAGGTAAAACCTGATACAATAACTGAAGTTATTAGTGCAAGCGAAGCGAGCCCTATCACTATGCCAAAACTTGAACATTTTGTGACACTCTTTACTGAAAGACTATCAGCCCTATAGATTTATGTTTTAACATAGTAATTTAATTTCATATCTAGAAGTGTTATCTATCAAAAAATATATAAATTTATAACCATTAAAAAAATTAACATTAGTTACTTATCCGTTTTATATTCAATGAATAGAATGTTATTGTACTACTAGCGCCATCTGTTAGAAAACCAAAGAGTTAACATCGCTGCAATAGAACTAAACTCAATACTCCAATACATCGTAGTTTATCTACTTAATACTAGATGACACCACTAAAATCAGGTTTTAAATAAACACGAGCCCTCACAAAGCTCAGCTTTTTGCTAGTAAATTTGCTTTTTTATATTAGTGTTGTGGTAAGTATATATAACTATGTATTAGTATTATTCCTGCAACTTCCAATAGTAAAATACTAGCAATTACTATGAGTATATATATATAATAATTAACAGTTTATGTGCGATGAAAATGTGAATTAAACAGAGTTAAAGTAACAGATATCATAACGGCTTTAACCGCATTGTAAAAACTAGTTAGACCCAACCGAATGATTTGAAATGACAGACGTCGCCAGTACAACTTGTAGAGTATGTAAACAAGAGGCAATACTATTATATATCTAATGTAACTTGTTTCCATAGTCCACAAAAACAAAAACCTACAAACTAAAAACATCACAATTGTTCTATGTCAATGTCAACTTGACGATGCCAACATTGCTCATTGACTTAAGTCACTTCAGTTTTAGTACGCCTTTTATCACGAAGATAGATCAAAATACGAGTATATTAAAAGTATTGGAGACCATACTCGGTGCCAAATAGCATGGCAATAGATTTCGTATATTTTAGAGTTGTTTATTTGTACCGTTGCGTCCTTGTAGGCCCTGTACCACGAAACCTAATTATGGTCTATTGCTAAACTCGTATCGCTAGAATTTCGTGGTACAGGGCCTACAAGGACGCAACGGTACATATAAACACTAAAATATACGAAATCTATTGCCATGCTATTTGACACCCAGTATATATAACTATACTATGATATAACTAAACGGTTAAAACAGTTTTGTTAGATGTTTAAATTTACCATACTTTTGTAATATTAGTTACGATTTTATTATATTTGCAAAGAGTAGTTTCTGATATTTCAACTTACCAAAAAAACAAAAAAAGGTCCAATGGAAAATTTATCAATTCGTATCTTTAAAAACAAAACCATTTCGGAACCATTTTTCTGCTCAATTAATACATTACATGAATATAGAGAAACGTTTTTCGATTATTTATGAAGTAAAAGTGCAAAAATCAATGTTTCCATCAACGTCTGCTCGAGGCCAACTTCTACATGTATTACTAACACACCTATAACAATGTAAGACATAATTATACATAGATATGGAATTAGTTATACCTATTTTACACTAACATGCACATTCTATTTCTGTTTTGTAAGAGCGTGCACTCAGTTGCCCTCATAAGATAAACCGTTATTGTTAAATAGGCAAATAATGTACTGATAATACCTTGGCACTACATTTAACAGTCAGTAGTACTAAGTAACACGAGTAGCGGTAGTAATGAAGAATACTATGTAAAAGGAAGGCTGTCAAAGAAGTAGCCATGTCGATCACGTCAGCGTTCAAACAAAAAACACGCATCAAAATCGTTCATTCTTTTAGGAGCTATTATCACAGACAGACACGTCAAATTAGAACACTCTTCTTTTTGCATCAGGGTTTAAGAAGTAGTATAGTAATAGCACAGAATTAAAGAGGTCCAGAAGGATCACTCCGCAAACCCATTCCAGTACATACGCTACTCTAGGTTAGAAGTAATAAAGTGCACTTTTGCCGTAAAGCACGGGGAATACCTAATATTTATATTCACCTAAAAGGCTTCTTTGTTTGTATCGCATAGCCACGCATAGCTTTGATCTCTTCTGACGCGGCACGCATCGTAAAATAATTCCTTCTAAGGTGCGGAGTGAGCCAGGCCCGGTAATAGTGGCACTAAACTAAACTTACTGTAATTTTGATCACAGACTGAAAAGTACATAATAAATTGTCATTTTCTGTATTAAATACATGTTTAATTAAACCTCAAAGGTCTACCGCAAAATTTTCAATATACCATATATTGAAAATTTTGCGGTAAGAAAAAGTTAGGAAAACTAGTCTAAAATTTACTTTTTGACCACAGAATAAAAGGTCTAGAAGGATCACCCTGGAAAGCCATTCCAATAAATAAGCGACTCTAGCTACGAAGCAATTAAGTGTACTTCAGCTCGCAAAGCACTGAGTACCTAATATTTATATTCACCTACAAGGCGTATCTCTTTCTATCGTATAGGCACGCATAGCTCTGATCTCTTCTGCCGCGGTACTCACCGTACAGTAATCCTGTCCGGACGGATACGCCGATGTACTTGGAGCTTTGTACCTAAAGTACAGAGTGAGACAGGCCTGCTTTGACAACCCACTATTTATTTTTATTTAGATAAAAATATGTGTTTATAATGTCACCCCACGCCTCACATGCTAGTGGCTAGATTATCATGTACTAATTTATTTTTCAGGAGAGCTCAACTCTCCTGAAAAATAAATTAGGGTGTGTGCGGGTTCGAATCCCGCACATGACTTAAATTTTTCCTATCGTATATTTGTAATGTAATCCGCATAGCAGGCGTTATTGCAAACAAAACAGTATTATAATTACTTATTAGTTTGTGGGTCAACATTCTACATGCAATATCTAAATTTCTGGTTTGTAACTTACTGTGTTTACGAGTAAGGGTCCCGCCCGTGACGGACAGACAGTGCCCTCTGGGTACGGAGCTCTAAAAAATAACCAAGATAAGCAAAAGGACAATGAATTGTTTTTTCAGACAATGTGCTTTCTGTCTAGGACGTTATTTTATAGCAAGGTTCTAAGAAAGGCTAAGAAACCTACCTCGTTCTTTAATCGCCTATGTTATTAACCTAAACAATGCTGTTTTGTTGAATGATTGCCATCTTAATTAATACTGCCAAGAGGCTTATGCATAGATAAATATTGTTTTTTTTATTGCTGATAAGCCAGCCTTTCTTTTGACTACACGTTGTTTTGATTACTCACTAAATGGAACTGATTCTCATTGACAACTGCAGAACACAACATGGAACAACTTCCTCGGGCTGGATAAAATCGGATTAACATCAAGGCAATGCTTTATGTTACGAGAACTTCTGTGAAAGCTGTATGTGTGACCTCAGTCACGTAGGTGGTTAGTCAAGTCTTATTAAACAACCGAGAGGAAATTCATAAATCAACTAATAAAATATCGATAATGTCATAAATCATTGATTACAGAATGAGAGAATGGAGAATCGAATTGAACTGACACAAGCGGTAATATAATTATGTAAGGGGAGTGGGGAGGATGAAACTGACTGTCTCGTAAATCGAGTGGCGTACCTAACGCGTTGCTTTGGAATTTGGACAAAGAAGTTTTGAACATCAGTCTGGCAGTGGTACTGTGCATGATGCAAGCAATAGGTTCACCTCCTAAACCATAAGACGTAAATATAGATAGCGAGACCAGGGTGCTTAGATACCTGTGAGTACTAAATTCCCGGCTTGAGTGTATACGTTCTGTGCTCACAAGTCACTTACTTCCCCTTCGGGCATAAATAAAGGCGTGTGTGAATACACGAAAAATTATACAACATTAATTCTTAACTAATGTAGTAAAATTTTTCGTGTATTCAACTACAAAAGTTATAAACGTAACACAAAACTATTCGATGCTTAGAATTGAATGTTACTAGAGAGTTACAAAATACAGCTTCAATGTTCAACAGCTCTTGTCGTTTGCATTCGAAATTCAAACCGCTGAAACAGAAAGCACATGAATAAAGAGGTTTTTTTTTACACCTTCATGTGCTGAAAGTCCACTGCTACGCTGCGCACCGTTCCGTTCTATCGCTCATCCTCGCAGTCTGCAATCAAATAGAGCCGCTCTCCCAAACCAACACACAATAAATTTATGTAGCTCTGACCAAAAAGTCTCGACTCGACGAAGGTCGACATACGTAATTCACATTGAGTCGAGCACAGATGTCAAACTAGAAGCAAACACTTTCCAGGCAGAACTGACATGACCAGTCGAAAGGAGGGTTCCTGTCTTTCACAGAATCTCTCGTATCATAAAACAACGGGTGCCCGAATAAAGAAACACGTGTATATAATGTTGGCAATGTTTAGTTTGGTAGATATTTGGAATATTTAGTTTGGAATTACTTGAGTGTGGATGATGGCCGAAAATAAAAGAAATCAAGGCCAATTTGAGCCAATTCTGGTCATTGTCTTTTATTGTCTGTTCGATAAAAATAATATTAATGCAGCGCTAAGCTTAGGTATTCCGTCGAGCAGACTAAACTTGTTCATGGTTTGATGACTTTCGATTTTATAACAAAAAAAATCTCCGCGCACATCATTATTAGGTCAGTCAGTCTTTACTTTTCAGGCGCAGCTTGGGAACAGTGGTCGAATTCTTTGTTCGGGAGTGTCATCTGAATACACCTAGAAAAAATCCCATAAACATTCTTGTTGAAACAAAATTACAAAGAAAGAATTTTTTTTTCTTGTTTGTGGGTAAAGTCACTCATGTCGTTGTAATGTAAGTAAGCTCATTGGCTTAGTAGTTAAAGCAAAAATTACAATGTTAGGATTATGTTAATTTTCAGATATATTTATACCTCATTTTACAATATAAAGAAAAACCGACCAATGAGAGAGAGTTAAAAGTGACTATTGCCTCCAAATCGTGAGGTCACAAGCGTAGCCAATATCTTTTCTATTGAGACAAATTCAGAAACATTAGTAAGAGATTTGTCATGCTACGGTATATGAATTATGAATTAATATTTAAAAAATTGTATAGAACGAAATGTTTCGAATGACATACGAGTTGTAATGATTGTTCGTAGGAGGAATGAAATGAAGGACGTCTAGGATGCGGTGTTTTACGACATGTGATGTAAGAACATATTCTAGACAATTCTGCGTTATACCCTGAAATGCCAGAGAGCTGAATCGTAAGCTAGATAAAAAAATACCTATACTTCCTACGGGAGTCGTGAGAGGCGATGACGTATGGATGAATACCGAAGGTGAAGGAGTATTGTCGTCTGAAGAACTGCCGAATAGAATCTGCCAAGCGTGGGGGTTCTACCAAACCTTCCCGGGAAAGGGATTTGTTTAACGGTGGACGCATAACGGCTGATGATGTGAAGCTTATTTAAGTGAATCATCGTTAAGAATATTTATCCCCAAAGAGCTACGTAAAGGTGTGGTTATAATCACCAACATTAGGCTAAGTTTTTAAGTGCCTTGTAACGAGTATGAGTCTACAGAAACTATACCCCCCGTTACAGTTTCAAGAAGTTTCTGCAAGAAACCAGCTATAAATCGTACCAATACGTACTAATGTTGCTTTCCAACGAGACCATTTTCAATTCCCAAATATTTGGTCCGCAATATGAAGCCTATTCTCATCGACGTGAGTGCTCACTCAGCATATTTTTTTCGCAATGTAATTCTTCATTTGTGTTTATTTAAACGGGAATATATGGGACAGTCTAGATTCTTTAGCAGAGAACTGTTCGGCTGCAGCAAAGCTTTAACTACCATAACGTATTCTGTGTCCATCATTACACAATACAGCATTTCTTCATTACAATTTAATGTGTGTTATCTATTAGCAATGGTTCGATTGCGCCATAGGTTAGCGTGTACACGAAGTGTTTCCATTACCAGTTACGACACAATCCTTGAACGTGTCGTTTCCTACATCTGTATCAACTTCTGCATACAATGGACCATTATCTGAGATCTTCTATTCTGTTTGATCATGTCAATCATGTGCGACCTAGAGCATACTACTATTAATCTGTGATCTGGATAAAATTAAACACGATTTCGCAAAGAAAGCGAACACGCTCAATCATTACAAGTTCCTTTGATTCTATTAGTAATGATAATTACTACGCATAGTGTGTAGGTATAGGGGTTCCCTCTCTTTTGTTTAGTTCGTTCAATAATATAAGAACGTTTTTTTTTTTATGCCTGATAGGTTAGCCTTTGACCACTATCTCACCTGATGGTAAGTGATGATGCGGTCGAAGATGTTGTTCAGGCTAACCTAGAAGTACTGGCTCTCAAGGACAGCTGCCGGGACACACCGTTAGGTGCTTGGCGACAGATTTTCTACTTGAGGGTGGTAGCTAGCCAGGCGGGCATTCGCAAAATGCCAAACGCCTGCTATAACGACTGCCATCCTAAGACAACAACCGGGACCGACGGCTTAACGTGCCCTCCGAAGCACGGAAGCGCTCAGCAGTATTGTCACTAGCGGTCACCCATCCAACTCATGACCGCGCGCGACGTTGCTTAACTTTGCTGATCGGTTGAGAACAGCTAAGTAAACTTCGCTACGAGCGCTGCAAAACTTTGGTAATATATCTAGCATTGTCATATGTTACTTCTGGTCTATATAAAGAAACATTAAAAGTAGTAAAAGTATCAAGATAATTATTAAATAAAATTTAATTGAATTTGAAAATAAAATGTTTGAAATAAAGCAATGAAGCAGTTTTTAATGCAATGCACATTTTTCTAATAATAACAGACTTGACGTGAACAGCACTATATAATTCTTGCAGTACTGTGGTTCGATCCGATAAGTCAGTTTCGATTCTACGCGAAGTATCATCAGGGCTTGAAGTGTCTCTAAACTCTCTATTGATGTTCCATCTGAAGACACACAAGGAAAATTATTTCAGTAAGTCTTTGTTGTTCACTTTTGTTGTATTTTCTTGCGTTCAGTTTCTTGCAATTGTTTTACTAATGCAATTCGCTCCGTGACGTATTTTCCTCGCTCGTCCTGGAGTCGTGAGTCGTATTTTTAACCGCAAACGAGGGTTGGTATAGCTCACACTGTTTTTAAATTCAAAAGCAGGCATTAAGCGACGATTCTTAGCCATGATTGCTCAGCCAAGATATGAAGTCAAATAAAGTTCTATATAAAGGTGTACGCGCTGTAATGTGGCGACTACTGTACTACAAATATATGTATGAAATGCGTGATCCCATCCATTGAAAAATAATATTTTTCAATGTATGTGATTGTCCGATTTTAAAATTTTCAGCACAGATTTGTTAAGAGTACGATCGGTCACATTTAAGTGAAAGTTATACGCAACAAAATCTTTGTCTTTTGGGAGTTAGTTATAAAATATATATTTTAATACAGATTTAAGGTAAAAGCACTAATGCTAGACACATTAAGGAAAAATCTAACTTCATTCTCAAATATCAAATGTATTTATCAAAAAATTACAGTTACAATGTCTTTTAACTGTTAGAGCAACATTTAGAAATTCCTTTTTTAATATTAAATACTTTAAGACTTTATATTTTTAACAAAGAATTAAATTTTTCGTAGGTTTGCCGCACACACTAAAAGATGACAGCATCAAAAATCAAATCTACCAAAAATAGACATGAATTGGCACTAATTGTAGACATGATTATAACATCACATCAATATTATGTTTTATCAAAACAAATCAACAAAAAATATTTTAAAATGACAACCGAGCACAGCTTGTGCTTTAAAATTACAAATTAAGTAACAATATATAATCAAATTAAATATCATAAAAAATATTGTCAGAACATCAGTATTTAGCCATATTGCTTGTTAAATGTAATTAGTTTTTGACATTTTAAGTACTCTAAACTATTCAATACTTCAACATAATGATCACATCAAGTTACCCGCTAACATTTAATGGAAAATCAAATTGATCCTTAATCCTATCACCTGCAACAATCATTTTTGGCACACTGAGAACTTCCACTATTTGAGATTCGCTTACTATAATAATATCTTTTTCATTTTATTTTTACAGTTTTGTTTTTATCACAGCTTACCATTGCCATCACTTCAATCGATTGAACGCAAATAAATTTGTGAAACTTCTTTTTTCCAGGAAAGTTAATGATATCATAATTACCAGGCGTGATCTCATTTTCCTTATGGTAATTTTCTTCTTATGTATATAAATATTCTTCTTCATTATCAATCTCACGCTCGTCAGTTAAATCATCTAAGCTATCTCCAGATTCTATCCATTTCTCTTCAGTACTTGAACCACTACAGACATCAGTCTTATTAGTTTTCTTTTTCACAACCTTTTGACTTATCTTAGCTAATTTCAGAGCAGCCTTAAGTTTTCTTTCTTCTTCATTCTTCTGTTTTTTCTTCTTTCTTTCTTCTTCATTCTTCTGTTTTTTCTTCTTTCTTTCTTCTAAGTTCCATTTCTTTGTTTCAATCATTTAATTCTTTTTCTCCTTGTTTTCGTAATATTGGTGCCATTGCCTGGAATACACTACAGAGGGTATTTTTCCTTTTTTTAGAATGTTCTTTAGGTGTTGGCCAAAACAAAGGTTTTTTAAAGGGACTAGGAATGATTTCACCCATATTATGCCAGAGACTTTATGGAAATTGTGACAGAGTATCGAAACATCTGACCCTTTACTGGCGGCATCGTGATCGAACCTTAATCTAAAACTAATAGTTGACACCTAGTATACCCTAATAATTGACACTGTCTTCTTTTAGTTAGGCTAGCGTAAAACAAAAGAAACTCAGACAGAACTTTATATATACAACATAAAGGCTACATTTGCAATAAAACAAGCTAACAAATTCAATTTGATGTAACCCTAGTAGAAGACACACGTATCATCTTTTAGGTTTTGATTAATTTCTGGTACCAATATAAACACCACTTAAAACTTATACAAAAACAATCTAAAATAACAATGAAATGGTCGTAATTAATCAATAATTTCACACATTTATAATATTGAAACCAACAATAACCAATAATCATATATGTAAGACAAAATCATACCTGATAAAAGTCAGCTGCCTTATGACAAACACTAAGAATTACGCCCATAACGTCAACCTGTTCCCATTGATTGTTGCAAACTGACGCTATTTTGAAATTTGGTTCGGACAATGACTTAAGCTTTTGAGCATGTATTATACATGGCACTAGGTGTCTTTAACATCAGTGGCAATATTATTTAAATGATTATTTTTCTTATTAGAAACGATTTTTGTCCAAAATGTCATCTTTTAGTTCAATGTCGGGCATTAGTGCTTTTACCTTACTAAATATTTATATTCTAAAATATTTAGTGTCCAATTTTTTTTCACTGTCATATAAAATTACCCGCTCAAAGAAGTTCTCTTCTAAAGCAACCATACCTATCAAGGGAATAGGGCCAGCCTTCGCACCGTTTACCTCCGGATTAATTCTTTGCATTTGGACTAAAATTATTTTTGATCTACAGGCTTATAAATTATTTACGTCATTCGGTGATTCTGTTTTTAATATAATTTACTATAATTTTACTTATGTACTCTGTTCTGTATTCAAGCAAAACATTCGAAAATAGTTTTATGTGCCATTTTATTTGTACAAATATAGGTAACCTTCGATAAGACAACAACAATGCGTTTTCCACTGAGTTTAAACAAACAAATGTCACTTTCGTCAGAGTATTTACATCTGCATTACTAACCCAAATAGCTTATTCGCGCTGCAGCAAACAAAACATTAAATCAGTTTAACTATATTTTCATCTCTATCTATTTTTTTTTATGCCTGATAGGTTAGCCTTTGACCACTATCTCACCTGATGATAAGTGACGATGTGGTCGAAGATGTTGTTCAGGCTAACCTAGAAGTACTGGCTCTCAAGGACAGCTGCCGGAACACACCGTTAGATGCTTGGCGACAGAATTTTCTACTTGAGGGTGGTAGCTTGCCAGGCGGGCATTCGCAAAATGCCCTACCACCATGCTATAACGACTGCCATCGTAAGACAACAACCGGGACCAACGGCTTAACGTGCCCTCCGAAGCACGAAAACGCTCAGTAGTAATGTCACTAGCGGTCACCCATCCAAATCATGACCGCGGGCGACGTTGCTTAACTTTGCTGATCGGTTGAGAACAGCTAACTAAACTTCGCTACGAGCGCTTCAAAATGTTCGATTATATTTAAAATGTAGTTTTGAAACGTAATTTTCTAATACTCTTATATCTCTTTCAAAGCATTATTTAAATGTTTCTTCCTAGCATTAAGTTTTTGAAACGAATAACCCAAACGGCTTCGCAAAGGGATGATCACTTCTGAAACAATACTCTCCGCATAAATCTGAGCGTTGAGGTTGCCCCTGATCCAAATGAGATCTGTTCTTCTACCAAATACCAGCTCAAACCATTATTGTTTCCCCTCCATATGGGTGAACTTCTTGACAGAATTTTAAACTTTCTTGACGTTCAGAGCTCCGCCAAACTCGAGTACGTCTTGTATCAGGCCGCATACCGAAACAAGACTCGTCAGAAAAGCACACGAATATGATCCTCTATTGCGACAATACTCGAAAACGTACTTGATACTCGCCCGCCTAGCTACCACCCTCAAGTGGAAACTGTCGCCAAGCAACTAAGAGTGTGTTCCGGCAGCAGTCCTTGAGAGCCAGTGAAATTACAGGCACATGAGACTTAACAACAATGTCTCAAGGTGACGGGTGCAGTGCAATTCGACACTTGTGATGAAATGCATCTGTTTTAGGCAGAGGTTAGTCCGTTTAACATCAGGTGGGCATCGACCTTGTTCCGCCACACTAACATACAAAAAAGATGACATCCTAGCCCGGCCCGCATGGGCGAGAGAAAATATGTATACCCAGGTTTTGGATTATATACAAGAAGAGAGGAAACTAGTGTTGCATCATCAAGTCACATAATTTTATCGGTTTAAGGCCGTAAGCAGATTGCATGCTGTTAATTCATTACATAACCATTGTAACTGCTATGTACATATCTAAATGTACAACGCCATTATCTTCTCGACATCACCTCGACGTCTGTTACACCGAATAGATAAACAATATCTTCGTTGACGTGATATTGATAAACTATTGTAGCAGCGATAGACGAGTCCTATCAATTGTGAAAAAGGATATGTTTTGGATTTCGTAATAGATTTTTGTCAATTCCGGAATGTTACTGTCAGTGAGACCTAATAACTGCCCGTGTTTTCGGGGTTCGAAACCAATACTTTAAGATATCTAAAGTAACGCTTTTCCCTTATTTTTCCCTTGCTCGATTCACCGGCGTGACATCGGCGGCTGGGCCGCTACTACAATTCAACGAAGTTTCGTTTTTCTTGTTCGAACGACACTTTAGGCAACGACAATTTTATTTGCGGTACCAAATGCGTTGTTTGATATAGTCTATGGTCGGACCGCATCGTTCATTACAAATCTTGCCCGCTATGGAATCTCCCATAATACTCTGCGAACGCTATTATGCCTCAACCAGTTTTAAGTCTTAATTGAGAGAAATTAAAGACCATTTTCCCATGGGAAGAGTCTGAGAATCCTAGTTATGGAGCTCAGCGAGAGGTGTCGCTACTGTTCTAGAGAATACAGGTTAGATATTTAGAATTTTGTGAATGTCTTTGTTCTCTATAGGAATTTATATTCTCATTAGTATTTCTGTTCTATCTGCATATTTAGAACTCGACTTTGACTACTTATAACTCTTATAAGCAAACGAATATATTATAATTTCATATTTAGAAAATATACAAAACATTCGAATGTGATTTAAAAAGAAATTTTAATCAGAATCTACACAGGCAAATGCTTACAAGTCTATGCTGCGAACGAAGTTAAACAAAAGTAAGTTAATATGTGTTTTGCGGATACCTTTCGTACCCGATGTTCGATACTTCAACGCATTAAAGTAGGGCCTAGAGTAAGGCCTTTTAGACCCTAGTTCGGGAAGTGATGATGGACTGCGCGTCTTATGCAAGTCTTTGAACTAATAATATGCATTATATTAACAGAGATAAAGTCTACGAATAAATAAGAATATTCGTAGGATAAAGTCGAAAATGTTTTGACAGTACAACTGCCGGTCACTGCCACTTTGGTGTAAATTGAACCTAACGGTTATCCGACCCGGGTATCAGGGTTCGCGACTTAGTGTCTTGGTCTTGACTCGTGTCGTGACGCCCATGCTACTGCACCCACGAAGCAGGAATACTCATCAACTTCGCCAATAACGTTACAATTCGGTGTAAACACGCAGAAGTTCAGGTCAAAGTAAAGTTATCTAGTAATTACAATACAAGTTAATTATCATTAAACCAATATATTTTTTTTGTGATGATTGTTGATTACAATAACAGTTTATCATTGTCGATTAGTTACGTAATTATTAAATTGTTTTTAACATCATAACATAAACTGGTCACTCGTTGTGGTACCGCAAAGTATAATATTTTTACAATTATATTTTACTTGAAGGCATTAATGTTGTATGTTTACATCAGGAATACTCTGATGTGCGGCCCCCAACTCTTTAAAGCGAGGAAAAGAGACATCGTTATTACAAGCCTAAAATAATAATACTTAGATTCGTACCCTTTTCACCATGGAACAATAATGTTCATATAGCGTTACCTATCTCTATTGCACAAAATGACTTGCAGTATCAATGCGTGCAAATCCATCTCACGTTGAAGTTCTAATGTATGTTTACTTTAATGATATATGGTAGTGCGAAATCAACATTGAAAATGACAAAGTGTAACATTGTACTTTTTGCATTAACACCTGCTAAGTGAATAGTTTACAAATTTACAATGAAAAGAAATATTATTCTAGCTCGTAGTTATTTTTTTTCCTTTATTTGTAATTTGGTTGTAAATGTAAAATTGATTTAATGGTAGTTGGCCCCCCGATCGTAGAATTCCTGATCTGAGAATACAACATTGATTCCTTCAAGTACTACTCATCGCAGTAGCTCTATACCCATTTAGCTGAAAGCGTTAGCAAATTTATATTATACCTACGTAAGAACGTCGTAGATCCCAAAATTTTATAAAAGACTTCTTCTAGGCTAGGACTGGTATTTGTGATACAATACATATAAATAATCATCAACAGCCATATCGTTCACCGTCGGGGTAGTTCTATAAATCCAACCTTGGCAGGCGTCTTTGGGATCGTAATATAAGATGGCAGTTCTTCAGAAAATGCTACTATGCAGTATCCACCTTCTGGTATTTTTTCGTTGCCTCTTACTATATCAGCCGGTATGTTTACTGCTGAACAGACCCTCACCCATTTGAGGGCCGGCTCCTTCCGGTAGTACCTTCAATCGTATCACACTCAGGGTACGACACTCAGGGGTAGTAAAGGGGGGGGGGGGGGCGACATACAGTTAATATTTTAGAAAAATCATTCATATATATCTAGTGACATTTCCACCAAAAAATTAAGTATCAAAACGCAGTACATACGGATAAAATCGTTTACAGAATGTGATATGATAAACAACCTTGGTGCTAACTGCGGATGAAGTAGGTGTACATTATTCAATGTATAATAAAATAAAACAATAGATGAACATTGCTCAATTAATAACTCGTAGACTGCGAGTACCAAATCAAAAGAAGTACATTTTATTAGCGTGCGCTTTATGGCGGGGCTTCATCACATTCGCTACGACAAATTTTTGCGAAGGTTATGTCCAATTTCACCATTTCATTTTCATTTTTTTCTATTTCATGCTTTTATTGTAGTAGCTGTAGTGTTGTATATAGTTCGTAGTATTTTGTTAATAAAGGCATACCGCCGTTTCACCAATATATATGTATACTTGGTGTCAAATTTAATTAAAGTCAAATACTATGACAAATTTACAATACTCCAACACGTTTGATGTCTATGGTGACAAAGGTGTATCGTATTATGTTGGTTACAGAGATTAAACTTATCCTCGTATAGTTATACCATAGTTTGCTGAAATTGGCCGTTTGAGAAATTAGTACTTTTCATATTGTCAAGTAGAAAATCTGAGTTTGATGAAATATACCCTTAGAGAAATTAATACGTTCATATTATAAACTTGAAAGTCCGTCGCCAAGCACCTAACAGTGCACATGAGACTTTACTACTGTAGATCTCAGGGCTAAGGGCAAAGTGCAGTTCGTCACTTGCAACGAAATGCATCTGTTATAGGTAGAGGTTACCGCTTAACAACAGGTGGGCGTCATGCATGTTCCGTTACACTAGAATAAAATTTGCGATGAAAAAGGACATAAAAAATACCAAACTATTGTTAACGATTTCACAATTTTATCTAAATATTTATTCAGGAGTATTCGAGTTTTTATTCTTTGTATAAAAATAACGTTGAGGTGTTTTGTACTAAAATTGGTGAATACATAAAAAAAAATCATTTCGTTGTAATACTAATATCATTGATAGAAAACGAAAAAAAGTCATTGTTCTCCATTAAAACTGTTTATATCCAATAGCAGTATCCACGACCTACCCAGGTTCTGAACCCTGACCCCTTATTGTTGGCAAACAAACCACCCACGTCGGCCAAGAGGTTATCGTAGCTAGTTTGTCACCCCTATTGTTACCTGCATAAGGTTGAAAAATGTATGAACTTCGTGAGCAAACAGTAGCACTGGAGCTAGAGACTAGAGGCAACTAAACTATAATTACAAATGTGAACCTCGTCACAGTAAAAAAGTGTGTCTTTTTCTTCTGGTAACGATAGAAGTTTACAAAATGTACTGCGACAAAATTCTATAGTAGCGCAGATGTCAAGAGTTGATTTAACAGTTTACTGACGACCAATTGCCACTATACAGTTAATTATATTTTTATTTGGACAGCTGTTGTAAAGTGTGTTTTGGGTCACGTAGTAGGTGTCCAAGAGATGACAACAACATATTTTAGGTCCGATGTAAGAATTTAGGAACGCGTTCTAACTTGATTGTGAATCTTGTGATCGATAAGACAGTTTGTTCTGCTACTTTACACTGGACATTACCGGCCAGTACGACAGAAAAATCAAGCTGCTGTTGAAATAAGGTTCATGACTGCTGCGCAGCAAAGTGACGTTTATTTATCCGTTCGAAATTTAATAAAATTAGATGATGATACTTTTAATACATTACTTGTGAATCTAAATAATTCGTTTTATGACTATATGTGGGCTTGCATAGTTTTTAGATTAAAATGCATTCGTTGTAGTATAGCTTTAGTGTTGTATATAACCATAGTTATTAGTGTATTGTATTGCAATAAAGACATAGGTACCGCAGATAAAAAAATACATTCCAGATGGTTGCATGCAATTCGTTCTGTTCAAAACTGTACTAAGTTTTTAAATATTGATTGACATAGTTTTAAACAAATCTACTGGTGAGATCTATGAAAGAAATGTAAGTCAAGCTCAAAAATAAATGCACACGAGTGGCATACTAATTTTCGAAATGTCTATGATTAAAGATAATTTTTAGTAGATACCAACGAACTTACATACATGTGTTATTATTTCTTTGTCCCACACTAGATCCTCTACTAAAAGTACAACAAACAAAATTACTCACAAACATCGTCCATTTAGGTACCAGTAATAGTTGGTCACAAAGCATAATCTGAGCAGTTATTAAACGCAATAGATGCCATTAAAATGTTAGCAGTGCATCGTCAGAAGCATCATTCCATCTGCTGTTTTTCATGCGGAACTGCTTCAATAAAAAGCGGTCAATTCAGAGCGCCTCGCTCCATTTCCCCCAGTGATTGGATGTGGCAAAAACTGTCCATCAGGAAGCAGCGTTCTGATCGACTGGTGGAAGAAACTATGGGAAAACTGATGATTTGCGAAGCCATTGATGAAATTAGAGACGCCATCGCCTTGTATTAAACCTGTTACGATGGAAACGTGTCTATTTACCTTTAAACTATGTTTTTTTTATTGTGCCGGAACATGAACATTACAACGAAATTAATTAATTTTTATTTGTTTATTATTAATGGACGAGCAGCAATATGCTGATATGTCCATATCATTGCAGTGTTGGATTTATAGTTTCAGAAGAGATTTCTTTTCTGTAGATAGCCATTTGTCCAGTTTATTTTTAAAATTGTTTATTGATGTGGCTGACACAACATGTTCTGGTAGTTTATTCCAGTTATGCACTACTCTGTTACTCAGGAAATGGTGTGCATTTATGATGTAATTTTAGTACAAAACACCTCAACTTTATTTTTATACAAATAATAAATACTCTAATACTCCTGAATAATAATATTTAGATAAAATTGTGAAATCGTTAACAATAGTTTGGTATTTTTTACGTCCTTTTTCGTCGCAAATTTTATTATTCTTGTGTAATGGAACATGCATGACGGCCACCTGATTCTAAGCGGACTAACCTCTGCCTATAACATATGTATTCCGTCACAAGAGATGAATTGCCTGTCTGAGACATGTAGCTGTTAATTCTCGGAATACACTTGTTGGGTGTGCGACAGATTTTCTACTTCAGGGTAGTAGCTACCCAGGTGGGCATTCGCAAAAAGCTCTTTCACCATGAGGTGAAGCTTAAGCCAGCGTTGGGGATAAAAACCATGGACCTGCGGCATGGCAGGCCATAGCTATTACCGCTCGGTTATCATTGTTCCAAAACTAATCCTTTTGAATACGAATAAAGTTGGATTGTAATTATACCATTGCTGTGTTCCGTATAGAAGAAATGGGTATAGCCAATGGTGTCAAAGACTTAAGTTATTTAACACCATCAGGGGTCCTGCTTGTCTGGTCTCATATCAACCTTCCTACCAAGTTCAGATAGGATGGTTACTCCCAATTAGTAGCATCCTTCCTATTGAGAAGGATAAAAGATTCTAAGTGAATGCAGCCTTACAAACTGTGTAACATTTTCAAGCCGCTGACAGTGGGAAGGTTTCCTGATGATAACAGACGTTATATAGTACTCACCTTTATTTTACCTATCACCTTTATTACGGATAGGGCTGATGAAAATGATGATTACGTTCTTCGCTGATGTTCTTTTCTTTCCACGCATCTCTTTGTGTCGCACACTTTCGAATTGAAACCCTTATCACTCTGGTAGTTTTAATTGTAAAACAGCCTGCGAGCTCTCAACTGATTTGACTCATCGTGCGGCTGGCGCATCATCTCGATTGATAGTTTCGTACTCCATATTACAAAATAAACCTTGAAGTATTGTAGTGTGTGTCTCATATCTAACTCAAAATCTTGTTTGACCTATAGGTAATATGGTAGTTTAACTGTGTCCCTACCCCACCCCACCAATGTCAGACGTGCCATTACTATAGAACGTGGTCCCAAGACCACGCCGCCGTATTTGCCATAAAATGCCAACCAGCATTAAAGTCACGCGATCCCCCTTTCGACTACAACCACAGAATAAATGTACTAAAGTATACACGTATGCCGCAACCCTCGCTAGCTGACTTGTCTTGGTACTTTATGATATCCTACTAGTGTATTTACTAGTAGGTACTTTCTGGTCTATGATATGATACTTATGATTTTAACCCATGCGCATCGTAGATAATTATAACAATTGAAATTATCAATATCGTCCACTGCAGATGCTAAGAGGTCACGATCGACTGATAAAAACGTATCTTATAATCAAGTAAGTGTCTATGTGTATCGGGACTGAAAACCAGGAAGTCATTTCATAATAAGAGTGAGTCAGCTATGGCATATCGACCCATGGTCACGGCGCTGCCGCCGGTACCCTATCAATGTCAAACATTCCATTAGGGTCCAAGTTCACGTAACCTTGGATACAACACCGGCCGGCAGCCTTAATAGACCCTTATTTTATGTTCATTTTGTTTTATTTTGGGCATCAGGACAGGGATGAAACTCGCTGTGGAATTTCCAACGTGAAAAAAGCCGGCCGCTATCTTGGCGTAATGCCAAACATTTTTGGGTTGCGCATTGCACAGTCTGTTCGGAGAGAGTTTTGGTTGTGAATGCAAAATTTAAAACTGTTGGGATTGTGATTTTCATTACATTTATTTTAAGCTTGGAACTGTGTTCGGTGAATTGGCTATATTCCGTCATACATGGGACCAAAACATATCTGTCAAAACGGTGTTTAGACCCCACTGCCTGCCTACTCCTTCGAGGAATCATGACGATGTGTTCTTTACAAGCATCACTCCCATGTTTTGTAATTTTTTGCCATTGTTGTAGTCCTCGCGAAATATAAAATGCGTGGAATATGTCAGCGTGGCAATGGGAACAGTTTGTATTAGAATATCATTTCTCATTATCCATAGTTATTGGTTAGTCGTTGATATCCCTGTTAATGGTTAGTTCCAGATATCCATCGTTTACGGTTAGTTGTTAATATCTGTTAATGATTAGTGCATGTTTATGCCGCACCAGTGAAGGGAACTCTCTTGTAACACGCACTCTTGTACCTATGTATTATCGATCATTGCTTTCAAATCAAGTGGAAATGCAGTTGCAATATTCTTGATCAGATTTTTGATTTGTGTGGCATGGTGACATGCTGAAAGTGATATCTACGAATAGGTACTAATTTTAATAACTAATTCGAAACAACTCTAGTAAATAAGTCAGATAGCTCCGACTATCATTTGGAGCATATTCGGTTCCGGTGGTCTTTTTCAATGATAGTTGGAAACGCCGACGTTACCCTCTCGCTTTGCACTGAACGGAATTCGTTATTATTAACTAAATCGAGGGAAAACCCGTTAGTTTTCATGATAGGTCGACTGTTATTATCGTCTTTTATGAACCTGATTTGTGCCTGTCGAAAAACCAATATAAACTGAACCTTATTCTGCTTACAAGAAGCATTTTTATAAAAGACTTATCCACCCGGAAGAAGGCTTTAGCCACGCTAAACAAAGTAAATGAACTTTCACGACAGTCAATGCCAAAACCACCATTAGGGTCCAAGTTCACCATGGCCTTCACTGGCTTCGAGTAATGGGTTTACGTTGGAAACTCGTATTATGGTGGCGCATGGCGGTCGCTGCCGGTAGCGGCTTGTCACGCGATATTTCCCTTTTTGACCCTATTCAATTTAGTGAGAGGGGTGTTCAATGATAATTTATTTATTATATCTATAATAAATAAATTATCCAAACAGCCTTCCACAGTAAGGCGGATCTGCCATAATTCCCAGCTTGGCAGGCGTCTTGTTTTGCTTTTCACCTTTATTTTACCAAAAAAGGGGGCACTGTTCGTCATAACTTCGTAACTTATTAACCAAGCACGCTTAATTCTTTTTGAATCCTACTTAGCAGATGCCGTGTGCAGCACTGTACAATTGTAGAAGCATGAAAAGTCACGAATTGGTACTGTAGGCATAAACTAAAAAGACGTCCTTAGACTTCCTACCACGCCCGAAAACTCTATGTCATACAGGACAACTTTCTACTTCTCCTTTCTTTTCGGAATAATCAAACATGGCACGGGGCCGTCTGCAGCCGTGATCGACTGTAAGGTCTTTTGGAAAATATATTCCTGTGTTTGTTGTCATTACTTTTTTTGAGTAGGTTTTATGGACTTATAATATAATACCACTCATACGATACAGGTATCTGCTTATTTAGTCTTATACATGCCTCATCGACACTCAGTATTCCTTTCTGCGCCACCCCTATATATACCTCACCCCCAACCTTGTACGGGACGCACAGTCATGGCCGCCTGCGGCCTTGCTCGACCGAAAGGCCTCACGAACCAAACACCGGTGTTTATTGTCTTTTCCATTTTTGGGCATACACGAGTATATTATGCTATTGTCAGTACATTGGCCATATAATAAATATTATGTATAAAGATAGCTTTACATTTAGAAAATGCCTCATAATGGAGGCGGTTTAGTCAGTCGGTTCCACCCCTAATGTTCAGACATTGAACATCAGGCGAGCTACTGTCACGTTTCACCACTCATTATCATCTTCCTTCCCTTGTCTCACTCATGTGTACCAATAACAGTTTTAGTAGCAGTAGAACTCTGAGTGAACGAGTTGGTCTGGGAAAGTATTGCCACCATACCTATTTCTACCGCCAAGCACTAATGTTCGCATTACTGTGTTCCAGCTGAAGTGAACAGGTGCCTAATGTGTAAATTACAAGCACGTGAGACTTAACAACTCTGTCTCAGGGTACGTAGTGGAGTTCGTCACATTTGACGAACTGCAACTGCAGGCAGACTAGGTGGGCCTTGGGCATGTTCCGTCTCAAACCCATAAACAAAAAATCTGGTGGTTGGCTCAATATGTACAATCTCTAACACACAAAGGATGGATACAATTGTAAATGACATGAACAAAATTGTAAAAAGTAGAGGATTCTGTCAAACAGACGGCCACCTTCCTGATGCTGACCCTCTTTCCGCTACCTTTTGGGTATTCAGGTAATTAGAATTAATAAAAGCCTTGCGGTCAGTTTGCAGTACATTTAACTAACCCTTACTTCCGTCGCGCGTCTTGTTTTACGAAATACCAATAGGAGGATTTGAAACAGTTCTAAATACTCTCAAGCCTGGAACAGTTCCTCACATTTTTTTTTATGTTATTGTGACGGAATAAGCCCGAGGCCCACCTGATGTTAAGTGGACTAACCTCTGCCTATAACAGATGCATTTCTGTAACACGAATTGCACTGTGCCCGTCACACTGAGTCGTACAGTTGTTGTCTCATGTGTCTCTGTAATTTTACTGGCTTTCAAGGACTGCTGCCGGAACACACTGTTAGGTGCTTGGCGACTGATTTTCTACTTGAGGGTGGTCGCTAGCCAGGCGGGCATTCCCAAAATGCCCTTCCACCTTGTGGCGAAGCTCAAGCGCGGCGGGATTGGAACCATGGCCCTGCTGCACGGCAGTCCATAACCAATGCCACTGAGCCATCACTACTTCTAAAAATCGTCTTAAAACAAAGAAACACGATGCTGGAGCAATAAAACCAGTAATCACGATTAGTTCCTTATTTTATTGCATGTATTGTGGAAATTAATACTCAGTTCGCGATAAAGTTCGTTCGCATTTGATGAGATGTCGTTCACCCGTAGCGTATACAAGACGTGTCACGATAATATAAGTGACACTGTTTTTTTAATGGTGGCTTTCGTGTTTTCCTAATCTTTACAGTACAAACGGAGGAGCGAAAACATGTCTATCTCTGAAGCTATCCTGATAAAGTCCCAAAATCCACACATCAAGTAATTTTCATAGAAAGTACTGGCTTTTAATTCAAAATTAGGTTTTATTCCTCGAGACAAAGTATACAGTCATTATCATCTTCCTACCCATATTCAACTAATGTGGTGTCACGGTGGCACAATATGTCTTCTCCTTGACTCATGAACATATCAAAATGTTTCGTCTTACTACACACAAGACTGCACCATAACTTAACTGTGAAAAGACTTCCTGTTCCCATATTCGGTTAAGAACAGATTCTGTTTACGATAGATTACGTTTGTACGACAGATTCAGTTTATGACATATTCATGAGTTAGGATGCTGTCAAATGCTGAATTTTTGTCACTATCGGTCTGCATAGGAGTGAAAGAGAGGCAGCGATGATGAAATCGCGATCAGTTTAGGTAAAATCCGAAAGTAAGCCTAATAACACAAAATTGGTAACGTAAATCGAAAATTTAACTTTTCTTGTCCGTCTTGATAAGGTTTTGCTATTTTGTTAATATATTTTCATACACATTCATACATAAATAATAAAGATATTTACGTTACAAGCGTAATTTAGAGTCAACATTACAATTTTATATTATAGAGAAAATTTAAGGAGACGTGTTTCGGACTTTTCTTTGCCTTAGATAATGTGATCAACATTAATATATAATTTTCATACTACTACAAACTAAATACATTTTGCTAAAAATCTGTTCAAGTAAAGTATGTGTGTTCTATGTAGCACTTGTTAGCGCCAACTGTTTGATTAAAATATTTCAGTCAGATGAAGTATTGTTGTCTGGTTGATGGTTGCACCGTCTCCTATGACGGGTAAAAATTATAAAATTGGTGCACCAAATTCGCATCTGTCCAGCCAGTCCCAATGGTCAAGCGGTTAAGGGTGAACTGGCCGGCCCGTTTTCCATACAAACGTTGTAGGGTGATCACACACTTATTTGAGGATTTAGGTCCAAAATAAAGCATAATACCGATTGATTGATCTAGGTTTGTATGCTGCTGAAATTTCAATAATATAATTAACTTGAGAATTCTGAGCCTCGAAACGTTATCATATAAAGTTTTCGAGGCTCATAACATACAACTTAATTATCTTTTTAAAACTTTGGCATCATACAAGCCTAGATAATGACGAGATCATCGGTATTAGTTAGTAGTCTGGACTTACATGTCGTGTCGTTATATTTTTTATACCAAATGTTCAAACTTTGTGAAATTTGGCGTAGGTATTTAGCAAACAAACATGCAATAAAATTATTTCGTAACTGTCCTTATCTGAAGATAGACTTCCACCGCTTTCCTATATTTTTATTAAAGCAAGTCAAATAGATACTGATAACAAGTAGGTATTTGTTTTGGATAGGGAAGTTCGAAAAACGTAATACCAGAAATAATATGATTTCATCCTACTGTACAAACTACAATGTAACTCGAACAACGTCTATGGATTATAATATAAGTGCTGTGAATTGTATAAAATGGCCAAGTGCGAGTCGGCTCTCTGAGTCTATGGTTCCGCATTGAAGTAAAAGAAAAACATGTTTGTTAGTTTTTATAACAGCATTAAAAATGGTATAATAAGCGTTTTCAGAATTTTTTGGTTAAATGGACGACATGTTATATACCCTAATAAATATAAACTTGAGATTTTTGTTAAGTTATATAAATAAGAATCGGTCAAAATTTACCACTTTGATGAAATCCCATTTTTTTTTAAATTAAACTTATATATGTACCAACACTCAATAAGCTCTGAGCAATGTGTACAAAAGTTATTTTAGCCGAGACGCCTAACGGGCTGAGCCAAAGACGAGAGCTGGTATGGAAGTCGAGGCTAAAATGGGTTTTATGCACGTGTTATACACTCGGATTTTCACTTGAATAGTGAGGAAATTAAAGTATGATATTGTTAGTAATCCATATATCTTTCAATAAAATTGTATTATTAAAGACCTAGACAAACTTACACCGAACAATAACTTTCCGAGCATGAGAAGTGAAAAAGGTTTTTTCGGCCACAAGTATTATTGCTCCCTGATAAATAATTTTATTGAATTTATACTCTGCTTTGCCCTTTGGGTACAGACCCTAGTAATTGCAAGGAACCTCAAATAACAAAGTAAATAACTGGAAATTCAACCTATGAAAATTTTACGAAAGAGTACAGAGACTTGATTTACTTAAATTATTTATGTGTTTACATATAAATACAAGACAAACTATCTTTATTATGTTTATAACAGGGGTAAAGAACGATCACCTGTCGCCAACAAAACAACGATATGGTTTATGGCTTTTGTTAGAAAAATATTACCCTAGAATTTGTCTGACGACGACGTCTTTGTCCATGTTTTGTTGTCTTTACATTTTATAGTGAGACATTTTTATTATTAGTACCTAAGCAATTATGTACAATCGTGGGCCACGATGACTGTTCTTAAAATTAAAAATGCCTTCGTCGATGCAATGTTAAGAGTTGATCGTATATCAACGCCTAAGTAAATAGTCTCCTGCAATTTAGGTAGATGTCGCCAACTTCAAAAAGATTGATTAAAACTGAGAAGAAGAAGCATTCACACAGGTGGAAAAAAATACAGTTCCGGCATTCTGGGGTTGCAGGTTCAAGTCTCGCTGGAAGTTATCTTTATCCATCCGGAATAATTTTTATTTTTGCTTGAATCAATGCTCTTTAAAATAATACTAGTCAACTTACTATAAGTAAAAGGACGCGGTTTTTGTTTGCTTTTCCGTCGTGCATCATCTTAAATTATTTCGTTTCGAAGTGTTTCGTCGAGATTAAGATGACTTTTATCAGCCTTGTTACTTTAAATTCATAAAAAATTTGGTGCCATTTTACTAATTTCATTTCAAACATATGTTACGTGTACGAACTTTTACATCGCAGGTGTAAAAGTTCGTACACCATGGACCGCTGCTAGAACACTAAAATATTTAAAAAAACAAATGGTAGTAGCTAGCCAGGTAGGCATTGGAAAAAGGTCTTACCATCATGTAAAATATAAGACGTCATCTTAGGGCCTGTTTCAGAATGTTCGAGTAAGTTCCGGTTTTACTACCCAGAACATAAAATAACTGAATGATAAAAATTACAGTTAACATGCAGTGCGTTCCAAGCTTTAACCGATGGATAGGCTAAATCGATGACTGTGAAACGCAAAGAGTGTTTTATTTATTAAATATGTTCTGGGTAGTATAACCAGAACTTACTCGAACAATCTGAAACAGGCCCTTGGTATAATAAAATATATACTCGTATACTTAAATGCATACTGTTTTGTTTTTGTTTTCATTAATCACACATTCAATTGAGTATTATCATATAAAGCCCAGTTTATTTACATGTCATTGCTTTTTACAATACCTATCAGTGTTTTAATGCATTTTATTTCATCTCCGTCATTATCAACGGTTTAGAATTTTATTGTAAACAACATCAGTGCGGTATCTGCTTGGTATGATTCATTAGTTTCTGATGTCATTGACTTGACTTGACCGTGCCTACTCGCGTACTAACCTAGATAATTGAGTGGATTGGACTGAGTATACAAATAAACAACAATTTACGGTGGATATCTATATATGTCTATACATGTTTATGTCGCAGGGAAACGATACAATTAGGGATTTTTTAAATCACCAGAAAATATAAGTGATACTTTAATTGAATATCTCTACTCGAAGAATTATGGTTCACCTTAACACCTTTTACCTAAGATAATAAAAGTCATAATTTTATTATCTTTACTACTGATAGTACAGCCAGAGTCTGCCTCTAAAGCCTAGCAACTGCTGGAAGTACAGCCAGAGTCAGCCTCTAAAGCCTAGCAACGGCTCGAAGTACAGCCAGACTCAGCCTCTAAAGCCTAGCAACGGCTAGAAGTACAGCCAGAGTAAGCCTCTAAAGCCTAGCAACTGCTCGAAGTACAGCCAAAGTAAGCCTCTAAAGCCTAGCAACGGCTCGAAGTACAGCCAGAGTCAGCTTCTAAAGCCTAGCAACGGCTGGAAGTACAGCCTGAGTCAGCCTCTAAAGCCTAGCAACGGCTGGAAGGACAGCCAGAGTCAGCTTCTAAAGCCTAGCAACGGCTGGAAGTACAGCCAGAGTCAGCCTCTAAAGCCTAACAACGGCTGGAAGTACAGCCAGAGACTGCCTCTACAGCCTAACAACTGCTGGAAGTACGGACAGAGCCAACCTCTAAAAGCCTAGCAACGGCTGGAAGTACAGCCAGAGCCAGCCTCTAAAGCATATGGAAGTGCTGACAACTACTACCAGCACTTCGACAGAAATATCTACTCTTAGAAAAGCCAGAGGCGCACATGAAGAATATCCCCTAGCCACTGTAAGGGCAGGAGATATTCTCAGTTTGCGCCTCTGGCTTTCCAAAAACACAATGGGTTTAAGCTGGACTAGTTCCAGGTGACGTTGGGGTCGAAAGATTTCATTTAGTGACATTAATTTAACCGCTTAGTCTCCATTTCATTTCTGCTTCGAAAAGAGAATAAGGAGTAGAAATACCAACGAAAATCGGTCTCAAAGTAAGTAACATAAATGGCGCAACACCGTATGGTTTCTTTCATTTGTGATGTTTGTTTAGAAGAGCGCGTACTTAAACTAATAACAGGGTTTTTTTTACGTCGTTTAAAGTTCGCTTTGTACAAAAGAAACACTATTTTTTTATTTACTTTAAACTGAAGGAAAATAATCAAAATTTTAATTAATTTTTATGTATTTTCATATTATTTTTTTAATTAAAAAATAATAGTTTAACTGTACTTTTGTAATGTCAAAATAGTTCTTTATTTCCTCTCAATGCCACAGAATTCCGGTATTCATCTCCACCAAACAAAAGTAAGCCTTTTTTACAAAATCACAAATATACGATAGGAAAAATTTAAGTCATGTGCGGAATCACAAATATACGATAGGAAAAAAAAAATTCCTATCGTATATTTGTGATTTTGTAATGTAATCCGCATAGCAGGCGTTATTGCAAACCTAACAATATTAAAATAAGCCATTTTTGTTTAGTGTCTTCATATAAAGATTCATACTTATTAATAATATTAACAATACGCCTTTACACTATTATCCCTAAAACGCCTGTCAAGCGTGGGGATTGTGGAACTTTGACTAATGTGCATATTTTGATCTCAGCTAAATCTGTTATATTTTATTCAAAGAACGAGTCCTTATACACTTCTCGACTTAAACGTTGCATTTAATGAAGCTAATAACATAATATATAAAGGTATAGGTAGGTAGGTACACTGCATTGCATCTTATCGGATGACTTTTCAGTGGCCAAGGTTGTTTTAGAACCGAATATAACATTTAGGTACATTATATAACACTGCTCGTACCAAAAATTTAGAAATGTTTGCAGCAAAGAAGCTCGCTGAGCACCTGATTGTGTGTTCCGTTCCGTCACAGAATAAATAATAGTAGGTACTAGTCCTTTAGTTTCCATTCTAGGTTTAGATTGCTCAACAAAGTAAAATATAAATTAAAGGCAAGATAGTGTATCGAAAAAAAACAACTATATGACTTGATAAGTCGTAACTCATAAGCCAAGCACCTAAAAGTGTGTTCCGGCAGCAGCCAGTGAAATTACAGGCACATGAGACTTAACAACTATATCTCAAAGTGACGGCCGCAGTGCGATTCGTGACTTGTGATGAAATGCGGCAGAGGTTAGTCCGGTTAACATCAGGTGGGCTTCAAGCTGTTCCGTCACAATAACATTAAAAGCAAAAAAAAATGGTAAAAAGTAGATCTATCATATGTCTACAGCATTGTTTATTCGTAAGAGCAGATGCGTTTATTTTGGACTCAAAAAAATCTTCATATCTATGAAGGCATTAATCGGCAATACGTTCGATACACATCCGTACCGTATCCATAATAGATATTAAGCCCCATCGCCACAACAATGTCACAAAAGAAAGTTTTTTTTTCTCTAATTCAATTTATTATAACTATTTCAAAATTGTCACATTATTGACAGTATTCTGTTATCTGTCTAGCACAAGGAATATTTTTTAGAACCCAACCTTATAGTCGTGCAAGGTCGGCCTTTTGAATGTTTCTATTCGAAAGGACACATTTAAGATCCAAGGCAGACGCGGTTCACTTTTATTTATACTACCTCACTTATATACCATGCATAAAATACTGGCTATAATTGGGTCGTAGCGTTCCTCTAAAATGTTATTGTAATTAGCGGCGAGTACGTGACGAGAAACCAATTAACAATTCTGACGCCAGTTCCATTGTTACAGGTGCCTGACGCTGTGAAGTTCCTCGCCGGTTATGGAGCAGCAGTCGACTACCGCGAGTTTATAGCGACAGACATGTTCACTACTGCGTGGAAAATATCTTGACCGAGAGTTAACCACGCAAAAGCCGCAATCGAAGACGCGCTAACGAGAATAATCTTAAAATCTGCGTAGCACGAGAGTTCCCCAAGGAAGCTAGTGTTGTGCAAACACCGAATACTCAGTTCGACGATAACGCGTTATCGCTCGCGACTAAATCGTGTATTTTCGTTAACCGATAGCGCAGCTGATAAAGCAGTGTCGATATTTCGTTCCGAGTCAATCGGCTAACGTTCGCGCTTCTTACGAGACGTGTTAAATAGTTTATTAATTGTTATCGCTCCGTGCGCCAATGTTTAAAAACATTGGTAACCAATCGTGTGCCGATTTCGTGTGCGCTCAGTGTTGTGTTATTTCTGAGATTGTGAACCGAATGTTGTGAAAATGCGTGCTGAAGAGTTGTGGTCGGGTCTGGCGACGTTGGGTTGGGTCGTGAGCCTTGTGGGATGTCATTCGTCCGGGAGCGAGCTCGAGTCGGTCCGGTACGGTCCGGCTACGACCGACGAGCGATTCGTAAGCGACACATACACGGTTGCGAACATCAACATTACGTATCAGGATGAACACGGAGAAGAATACACGGAGACTTCTGAGGTAAGTCCAAACAATTGTACTGACAGTGTGCCATAATAACACCCAAAATTATTCTCATACCCACGAGTAGTTTATTAACCCATTGGCATCGGCGATAATAAGCGAATTGGCCATAGTGGTCCAGTCCGATGCCAACTTAAATGAAATACAATATAAATTTATCTAATATCTATTAATCCTATCGGTATATAAGGTGCATTTATTGAATGAAATACAATATCCACAGCCACAATTATTTTCATACTCACAAGTGGTTTATTGAATGAAATAGAATATAAATTTATCTAATGTCTATTAATGCTATCAGTATATAAGGTGCATTTTATACGTTATAGAGCCTATAAATCCTGTCAGTATAACCGATATAGATAGTCTGATCCCTTGTGTGAAATAAATGATATCAAAGTAGGTAGATATCAAAATGTCATAAAACTAAAGCGCAACTTATCAATGGCAAACAATGACAATAAAATTTATACATTGCAGATATATTTTATCATACATACCGTGATAAAAATTAGGTAGCAGTTAGAAAAGATTGGCAAAACAAATACAGGATGGCACAAATATTTGCGAAACTCGAGTCAAAGTCCATTCACACAACATGTGCTTCGCATGTGAAGACAGGCTGTATCTTCCTATTGAAAAACACATGCTCGGAATTATAGGTAAATGTCTGGGACAATTGTTACTCTATATTATTATGTAAATTCACTATTTTACAAAATGACATCAATGTAATAGTAGTGTGTGAGATTGCGACCGAAATCATGTCTCATCGTTTTGTACGTCTAAAACAGTATAATTAATATTGACCGAGCGAGAACTTAGTTCGATTCGAGCGAAGCGTCTCTGCTTCAACTTAGACAAAAATGCTTTGTTATGTCCGGTTGTTCTTCGCTACAGGTCGCATTTCTCAACCGATTCTCACGAAATTTTGTGACCAGGTTTGATAAGCCCATATTTTTATTTTGTTGATTCAGTTTTTGGATTTTTTTCTAAATGACGGAGATATACATGATAAGATGTTGAAAGTATGGACGCCTGCGCTTAATTTAATGGCAACGTCCTTCGCACGTCAGTTGCCTAAAAGTGATAGGTTCTCTCTCTTTCTCTCGCGTATAATCAATTATTTACTATCCATATTTTTTAATTATATATATTCATTAGCCAGTATATACGAGAAAAATACATTACCAAGTATGTAAAGTTATTGTATATTTACTACTTACCCACCTATTTCTGATACAACTAGCCTTCGCTGGGGCCCGCGTGTCATTTATTTTCTTAGACATAAGTCCAAGAAAATAATTTATTATTTACATTACATATCAAGATTTTTGGATTTCTTGACCCATTCTCCCAATAGCATGCGCAGTGAACCTTTATTCAATTGTAAGCTATGCAAGGGCAGACTCACGAGGTCTACAGCTCGGAAAGCCACTAGTAATTTTGAAGTAATAGCTGAGCGGTTTTAGCTATAGACTGCGGTGCCGCAGGTCCATGGTTCAGTCCTCTACGCCGGCTTGAGCTTCTCCGCATGGTGGCTGGGCATTTTGCGAATGCCCGCCTGGCTAGCCACCACCCTCAAGTATAAAGTATGTCGCCAATCACCAAACAGTGTTCCAGCTGCAGTCCTTGTGAGCCAGTAAAATTACAGGCACATGACATGACTGAACAACTGTACGAGTATGTCTCAGGGTGACAGGCGCATTGCAATTCGTTACTTGTAACGAAATGCACCTGTTACAGGCCAATTCCTTCAAAATTAAATTTAAAAAAAAAGTTTGATAATATATACTATAGTCGAAAACAGATTATGGCAAACCCACCTTAATGGGAGACTGTGTTCAGTGGACTATCTGGTTGATACAGTACCTATAACCGTTCCAAAGATACAGCCTTTTGAATGTTGGACAGACGGACAGCCGATGCTTAATAATAGGGTACGTATTACTTAGGGCCTGTTTCAGAATGTTCGAGTAAGTGCCGGTTATACTACCCAGAACATATTTAACAAAAAAAACACTTAAACCTCGTATTTTAGTCCTGGCTTCTTAAAATTACAGACGCTGTTATCCTTATACGTCATACATTGCAATTTGTACGTGATTACGTCATTATATCACGAAAAAGTTTGCAGAAGATATTTTTGGCGTATCACGCAAATCTTAGGTCAAATAATTGTACCAAATTAAGAACCGATTATTTTGATGTCATTGTAAATATTTGTTTAATACCTTTTTATGGCTGTCATAAGTCCTAAACTTTTTCAGACATTTTTAAGGACGCCAACGATTTCAATAACGGAAAAATCTAACCTGAGAGTTATTTTCTGAGTATTGAGAAAATGTATGAAATATTTTTTCCTACATCTACTCAATTTAACTCAAAACACTTTTCAGTCAGTAAAAATTTAATATATTCAAAGTGGTCTTAATTTGAAAGGTGGTGAGGATTGTATTTTTTGCACCAACAGACCCAAATCCAATTTTAAGAAAGATTTTCCGAAGTACTGCTATAATTTGTTGTTTTAATTTTTAATTCTTTCGAATTTCCTGATGACACGTAATTTGAATAGCCTCTGAGCGAATTTCTAAAATAGATGCTAAAAAGATAATTTAATAAGGTATTAACTACGAATAAATGTAGGTATTAATTAGGGGCTATTACCAACATATAGTTAGTTGTTAGGGTTCCGTACCTCAAAAGGAAAAAACGGAACCCTTATAGGATCACTTTTATGTCCGCCTTTTTCTCAGGAACGCGTGGAGGTATCCAGTTGAAATTCATATCAAATACTCAGGTCTAATGTCCCTTGGAGCTGGGTTTTTTGGTGTTTGGTGGGTGGTTGATTGGGTTCAGATTAATCGAATCTAAGGAACCGTTTAAAACGGTTGGCAGTATTGCTACAAGACAAACATTTTGGTATTGGGCTATCGTACTTATCTAATGCGAAAGTTTGTATCTTAAGGTTGAACTGGCCGGCCCGTTCTACATACAGACGTGTTAGGGTGATCACTCCCTTATTTAGGTCCCAAACCAAGCATAATACCGATTGATCTCGTCATTATCTAAGCTTGTATGATGCCGAAATTTTAATAAGATAGTTAACTTTATTAGTTATGAGCTTCGAAACATTTTCATATAACATTTTCGAGGCTCATAACTTACAACTGAATTATCTCTTTAAAATTTTGGCATCATGCAAGCCTAGATAATGACGATATCAATCGGTATTATGCTTAAGTCTGGACTTAAAATCGCAAATAAGGGAGTGATCATCCTACGGCGTTTGTATGGAGAAGCGATCGCCCAGTTCAATATTAATACTCATGTTTAGGGAAAAAATGTATATTAAGACTCATTAAATTCTTTATTATGTTTGTAACTTGTATTTTTAGAAGCAAAAAATATTTCTGCAATAAAAAAATATGGAACAGAATTTACATTTTTTCTAATTGAGATGGAGAATTTCATACAATACTATGTCAATTGTTGTGTAAACTTGATATCAGTAATGGCATTTCAAGATATTGAAGTCTACTTAATAATCGGATACAAGTAGAAAAAACCAGCTAAGTTCGCGCACGAAGGGTTCCGAAACTAAATATTCTGTGAATAGTTAAAGCGTCTACCTGTCACCATTATTAGTATCGAGCAAGAAACGGTAAAAAAATCAAGTTTGTTGTATGGGAGCTTAAATATTTATTTTATTTTATTTTTAGTATTGGTAGTTATAGTGGCAAAAGAAATACATCTGTGAAAATTTCAACTGTCTATAGCTATTCACCGAGATACAGCCTGGTGACAGACGGATGGACGTACTGACAGCGAAGTCTCAGTCATAGGGTCCCGTTTTTATCCTTTGGGTACGCAACTCTAAAAAATATATCCAGTTTTAGCTCATATCTGACGATAGCGATAAACGTAACCCCCTCGTTTTAGTACGCGCTAAAATGAACCTTATTTCAACCTGATTTGTTGTCCCATTTTCCTCGTCGACGACCGAAATTTAGCTTATGTAATTGTCGTTAGGATACTTTTGCAAATAGTGTTATATAGAATTATTGATAAAACTCTGGCCTAAAGATATGGTCTGATTATATTGATATAGATGATTGGAAATATACCGAATGTACGATTGTGTAAGTAAACAAACATACAGTTGAGTGCATTTTACAAATGTATTTGTGTATAGATTTAGATATATCTATACTTACAGACCAGGTTATTCAAAAAAAACTATACAGGCAAGTATATATATATATACTTGCCTGATTGTTTTGTGTCCTGCGATGCGGCGCGGCCACTATTACTTATGGTAGTTAAAGTTAGGTATTTTAATTGTACGGAAATTGTACCATCTGTACCTAAAAGAAAAAAATAAGTACTATCTTCGTTTACGAACTAGAGCATATTTTAGGTGGCCGCGCTACACCATATACGTTCCAGCGCGGCCACCCTAATAACTAACGAAATTGCTTATTCTCATTTTAATCAAGTGTGTTAAGTAATTGTACGTATAAAGTACTTCACCATATATGCATCATTAATATTTAAAAGCCTTCGAACTCTGAATTTCTTTTAATTTCCAAATTAAATTGAGCCGCCTGATGTAAACATCATAGCAATAATGTTCACCTGTAATATTAGTATTATTTTATAGGCGTTTTTTTTATTATTATTACCTACCTATACCAAAATTTGATATCATGTCGGGGATATAATAATAAACACAATATATCCCAAATGTGTGACGAAAACAAACATAATGTGGAGTATATTTCATATCAAACGAAATAAATATGTAATTATATTTAAAGGGTATTAAAACCCTTTGTATCGTCCAGGAATTGTTCCAGCAGGAAGTATGAGTGCAGTGGAAGAAAATATCTTCTGCTGGAACAGCCCTTGAGACGGGCGAATACTTATTAGCGATTCGCGAAGCTAAGAAACTAGAATTTTGTACTCACTTATGAGGACTTTTTTTTTATGCCTGATAGGTTAGCCTTTGACCACTATCTCACCTGATGGTAAGTGATGATGTGGTCGAAGATGTTGTTCAGGCTAACCTAAAAGTACTGGCTCTCAAGGACAGCTGCCGGAACACACCGTTAGGTGCTTGGCGACAGATTTTCTACTTGAGGGTGGTAGCTAGCCAGGCGGACATTCACAAAATGGCCTACCACCATACTATAACTCTCAGTAGTAATGTCACTAGCAGTCACCCATCCAACTCATGACTGCGGGCGACGTTGCTTAACTTTGCTGATCGGTTGAGAACAGCTAAGTAAACTTCGCTACGAGCGCTTCAATGCACCACATCAGTGATGAATCTGTAAAGGTGGTTAAGTACACGAATAACTAACTAATAATACTGGCCAGAATTATGACAGATAAACGTGTACTTATAGAACCAACGCCAGCAAAGAAGCCCACCTTCGTATTTCTTCGATAACTTTCCAAACAATTTTATCAAAACAATTATAGGTACTCGCTTACCAGCTGGTCAAAAGGCGGCAAAACTCACCAAAGTCCGCTATTATTCAAGGTTACAATTTCATGAGTTCATCCAACAAAAAAACATTTTAGCTAAGTTCGCGCATCGCAAAAACCGAAGAGTAGTAGTAGAGTAAAATAATAGTAAAATAATGTTACAGGTGAGCGGTGCCTATAAAATAATACTAATGTTACAGGTGAACATAATTGCTACGATGTTTACATCAGGCGGCTCAATTTAATTAGGAAATTAAAAGAAATTCAGAGTTCGAAGGCTTTTAAATATTAATGATGCATATATGGTGAAGTACTACAAATACTTAAAACACTGAATTAAAATGAGAATAAGCAATTTCGTTAGTTATTAGGGTGGCCGCGCTGGAACGTATATGGTGTAGCGCGGCCACCTAAAATATGCTCTAGTTCGTAAACGAAGATAGTACTTATTTTTTTCTTTTAGGTACAGATGGTACAATTTCCGTACAATTAAAATACCTAACTTTAACTACCATAAGTAATAGTGGCCGCGCCGCATCGCAGGACACGATTGTTTTATGGTTCAAAACCTTATCATTAAAACTTCGATATTAAAAATTTTAAAAAAATACCAACAATGGAACCGACTTCAATACTCAAATGTGTGAAATAACTTGTTGAAGTCGGTACCATGATTGTTCAAAAGTACCTATTATCACAATGTTGTGCGCATGGTACCGACTTCGGCAATTTATTTCACACATTTAAGTGTTGTAGTCGGTTCCATTATTTGGTAAAAAAAAATTCGCCCTGTATAGTGACCCTTGCTACTTATGGGATCGATTGACAATTGATGATATCATCAAGACAGAAAAATACGTTTCCTGTTCAAACGGCAAGCATTAGCTTTCAAATAAAAAAATATTCATCAAAATCGGTTCACGCAGTAAAAGTTCTAAAGTAACAAAAAAAAAATAGACGAATTGAGTACCTCTTCTTTTTTTGGAAGTCGGTTAAAAATCAAATTTCAATCGTTTTTGAGGTCGTAAGGAAATTATATTATTCTTTTACTTCAAAAAATAGTTAACAATGTTTAGAATAATATTTTATGGTGACTTTTTCTGAAAACAGTTGTATTTTTTTCAAATGAGTTGTTTTGAACTACACGTTCCTTGGGGGCCAAATATGATAGATAGATCATTCTTTATTACTACACCAATAAAATACAAATTAAATCGTAAAACTTTGACTAAAGTGTCACAATGGGCTGCCTCATCACTAATAGCGATCTCTTCCAGGCAACCTTTGATTTAATATGATCGAACTTTACAAGAATATATTTTTTGTTATCTTGTCTAGACGCATAGCTTGTTTACTCTCGCATCCCGAGTTTACAACTTCTTATGCTACAGCTTGTGGGCCAACAAAAATTGGGCATTGTCATTGTGTTTATATTTATTTTTGGTGACAGGCATGTCTTGTCCACTATTTACCTCTGATAAGTGGTATTGCCCGTGAGATACCGGGCTACAAGGTCTACCCCTCCATCACAACCCGTGGGTGTCTTAAGAGAAACTGCTATCTTGTACTGCGCTCCCCAAGGCGGCTGCCAAGCGTCGTAAAGGTTGTGGAAAACCGCCCTGGAGGGAGGCTATGTTCAGCAGTGGTCAATCTGGCTGATACAGTAAGCGATGGTATAATAGAGAAGATGATTAATAAGCTTAACCTAGAATGTTATATTTGAAAATATTATGTATGTAGTAAAAAAATATTAATTTTAAATTAAACAGTGACAATTGCAACAACACTAGGAATAAAGATAAAATAGCGGTGCCAGGTTTTAGATTAGCAAAGACTACTGAACGGTCCTTCTTAGGTAATTGTGTTCGGTTTTATAATAATGTTGCCAAACATATTACAACGCTCACAAAAGGGTAATTCAAGTTGCACGTGAAAAACATATTGATTAAGAAATCCTACTACACAGTTTGTGATTACTTAGACAGAAATGCCTGGACAATTCCGCCTCTGCCAAGCTATCAACTGTCACATCTACGTAATTTAAACAAATACTGTAATATTGTATTATATAGTAAGTATGTAACACATTGTTAAAAGAATTGTTAAATTGTAAAATATTGTTACAAAACGTTTAAAAGAATGTCCCCCGAGTTCCTTGGCCGTTCTACTCGCAGTGCCTCTATATAATTTTTTTTGCTGAACGTGCCAGTACAATGTAGAATATTTCAATACTAAAATTTGTAATTGACCTTCATAAGAGCTTCGTAGACGCCTAAATTGAATAAATGATTTTGTCTTTGTAAATTGGCTGTCTATAGCATCTGCTGGATCACTTACATGCTTATATATTCTACTTAATGGTATTGGTGGTAGCTAGCCAGGCGGGTAGCCATTCATAAAGATGTCTGAGGTGAAATATTCCGCCTTCCTACGTGAACACTAACAAATTCGAAGTATAACTCACCTTCACCACGGTAGCTGATATTGGCAGTGCCCCAGGACGGATGGTAATGTCAAATTTTTTACTGTCTTCGTAATTTTGTAAACAACGACATGCTCAGATGTTTTATAGTTGTTTTAGGTGCGTGCATCATAAAAGGCCAACGTAAAATTGTACTATAGTCGATTTTCTGAATATATACCTAATTAAGTATGTAATAAGTACCTGTTAGTCCTGACTTTAATGAATGGCAGTGAAAATTTGGCATTACAGAAGAAAGATCAAAGTGACCACGATCACTACAAAGTGTTTGAAATGTTGGGACAAAAATAATGAAAAATATACGCGATTTAAATCGTTTAAAGTTGTTTCATTACTATGCAATATACGCGAAAACCTAAGACAACATTTTGAATATTTAAATGAAGTTTGAGAGGTATGTTCTCACTGTGAAAGTAGAGTGAGGAACAGCGTAATAAGAAAACAGTGTAGAGTGAATGAGCAAAAGGGCACTTAGTCTAAAAAGTATGCTGAGATCGTTTGGACATGTAGAGATGATGGACGCAAGGAGATTGGACAAATCAAGCAATATGGATAAAACAGTTGTTAGGGGAAGTCCTCGGCAAACGTATTCTTATCAGATTAGAGACTTACTGACAAATAGTCAGGTATTGATCCCTGCGCATTGTATACAATGATAACAATTGAATTTCATTCATGAATGCACGAATTCGGGTGGATGTGAGTCAACAGCTTGAAGACGTCCACCGTTGCACAAATCTTCGCCTAAAAGGTGTGGGGGAGAGGAGGTTGCATTTATGCCATAATCCCCACACTTGGCAGGCGTCTTGGGGATCGCAGTGTAAGTTAGCAATTCTTCAGAAGACTGCTGCCACCATCTGATATGTTTTCCTTTATCGCCTCCTACAACTCCCACAGGAGTCGGGGGTCGGCAGGGTGGTTCAATTTTAGCGAAGCGCTCATAGCGAAGTTTACTTAGCTGTTCTCAACCGATCAGTAAAGTTAAGCAACGTCGCGCGCGGTCATGAGTTGGATGAGTGACCGCTAGTGACATTACTACTGAGCGTTTCCGTGCTTCGGAGGGCCCGTTAAGCCGTCGGTCCCGGTTGTTGTCTCAGGATGGCAGTCGTTATAGCATGGTGGTAGGGCATTTTGCGAATGCCCGCCTGGCTAGCTACCACCCTCAAGCAGAAAATCTGTCGCCAAGCACCTAACGGTGTGTTCCGGCAGCTGTCCTTGAGAGCCAGTACTTCTAGGTTAGCCTGTACAACATCTTCGACCACATCATCACTTACCATCAGGTGAGATAGTGGTCAAAGGCTAACCAATCAGGCATAAAAAAAGCACCCCAAGGGTGATACATTATATTACATTGTTTTAGCCCAAAAACAGTGTAAGTCACAATTCCATTGCCAAATCCCTACTAGCTGATGTCACGTGTGGCTATATGATAATAATGACTAAATAGGTATCAATCTGATATCTACTAGGTTATCGATAAAGTTATAACATTTTGTTAATTGACTTGACCTAAAGTACGATATTAAAATCAAATGTCATTTTAATTAATTTTATTACATTTAAATTGAGGCTAAGGTTTTGAAAACAGCATTATGTTTCCAACGTCCGGTATGTGTTTAATTAAAGTATGTTCCTACTCTTAGCCCACTGTTTGTTGTGTCGGTTCAATCTGTTTTCTCTAACAAAACACTACTAACTTACCATTACATAACCCTTTTACCATATGAATAAACATGGAATAGAAAGAAAGCTACGAAGACTTTGCCAGCTTACACAGCTGGTTCAAACCGGTTCTGCTCCCGAGCGAGTGCCGCTGTGGCCGCTATGAGCATGTACTAGTCACTGACAAGACGGGTAGGGGCTTCGTTTCTACGGCGCCCACTCGGGTGCGGAACCGGTTTGAACCAGCTCAGAGCGTGCAAAGTTTTCATAGCTTTCATTCTGTTCTTCCACACTAAAGAACGGTACAGAATTAAATTTTCACCACTACACGTACAGCTATGTGTGTGTATAACAAGTCACTGACAAGACTCGCGGGGGGTTGCAGCGGCACAGCGGCGCCCGCTCTGGTGCAGAACCGGTTTGAACCACTTCAGTAAGCGGACAGTTTTTGTAGCTTCCGTTCTTTTCCTTTCTTTATTTGTTCATGTGGCTACTTTCTTCATTCTTGTGCAAATGTAACCGTAAAAATGCGCATCAATAATTTACTTTTGGGGAACGTGCCTTTGTGTGTGATCATGTAAAAAAAAAAACAAAAGATATGTAACAAAGAAAAAAAAGTCTGCCTGTACTTACACAGTTGTACTTTGGCGAAATTATATTATTCTTTTACTTCAAAAAGCATCTGCTGGATCACTTACATGCTTATATATTCTACTTAATGGTATTGGTGGTAGCTAGCCAGGCGGGTAGCCATTCATAAAGATGTCTGAGGTGAAATATTCCGCCTTCCTACGTGAACACTAACAAATTCGAAGTATAACTCACCTTCACCACGGTAGCTGATATTGGCAGTGCCCCAGGACGGATGGTAATGTCAAATTTTTTACTGTCTTCGTAATTTTGTAAACAACGACATGCTCAGATGTTTTATAGTTGTTTTAGGTGCGTGCATCATAAAAGGCCAACGTAAAATTGTACTATAGTCGATTTTCTGAATATATACCTAATTAAGTATGTAATAAGTACCTGTTAGTCCTGACTTTAATGAATGGCAGTGAAAATTTGGCATTACAGAAGAAAGATCAAAGTGACCACGATCACTACAAAGTGTTTGAAATGTTGGGACAAAAATAATGAAAAATATACGCGATTTAAATCGTTTAAAGTTGTTTCATTACTATGCAATATACGCGAAAACCTAAGACAACATTTTGAATATTTAAATGAAGTTTGAGAGGTATGTTCTCACTGTGAAAGTAGAGTGAGGAACAGCGTAATAAGAAAACAGTGTAGAGTGAATGAGCAAAAGGGCACTTAGTCTAAAAAGTATGCTAAGATCGTTTGGACATGTAGAGATGATGGACGCAAGGAGATTGGACAAATCAAGCAATATGGATAAAACAGTTGTTAAGGAAGGCCTCGGCAAACGTATTCTTATCAGATTAGAGACTTACTGACAAATAGTCAGGTATTGATCCCTGCGCATTGTATACAATGATAACAATTGAATTTCATTCATGAATGCACGAATTCGGGTGGATGTGAGTCAACAGCTTGAAGACGTCCACCGTTGCACAAATCTTCGCCTAAAAGGTGTGGGGGAGAGGAGGTTGCATTTATGCCATAATCCCCACACTTGGCAGGCGTCTTGGGGATCGCAGTGTAAGTTAGCAATTCTTCAGAAGACTGCTGCCACCATCTGATATGTTTTCCTTTATCGCCTCCTACAACTCCCACAGGAGTCGGGGGTCGGCAGGGTGGTTCAATTTTAGCGAAGCGCTCATAGCGAAGTTTACTTAGCTGTTCTCAACCGATCAGTAAAGTTAAGCAACGTCGCGCGCGGTCATGAGTTGGATGAGTGACCGCTAGTGACATTACTACTGAGCGTTTCCGTGCTTCGGAGGGCCCGTTAAGCCGTCGGTCCCGGTTGTTGTCTCAGGATGGCAGTCGTTATAGCATGGTGGTAGGGCATTTTGCGAATGCCCGCCTGGCTAGCTACCACCCTCAAGCAGAAAATCTGTCGCCAAGCACCTAACGGTGTGTTCCGGCAGCTGTCCTTGAGAGCCAGTACTTCTAGGTTAGCCTGTACAACATCTTCGACCACATCATCACTTACCATCAGGTGAGATAGTGGTCAAAGGCTAACCAATCAGGCATAAAAAAAGCACCCCAAGGGTGATACATTATATTACATTGTTTTAGCCCAAAAACAGTGTAAGTCACAATTCCATTGCCAAATCCCTACTAGCTGATGTCACGTGTGGCTATATGATAATAATGACTAAATAGGTATCAATCTGATATCTACTAGGTTATCGATAAAGTTATAACATTTTGTTAATTGACTTGACCTAAAGTACGATATTAAAATCAAATGTCATTTTAATTAATTTTATTACATTTAAATTGAGGCTAAGGTTTTGAAAACAGCATTATGTTTCCAACGTCCGGTATGTGTTTAATTAAAGTATGTTCCTACTCTTAGCCCACTGTTTGTTGTGTCGGTTCAATCTGTTTTCTCTAACAAAACACTACTAACTTACCATTACATAACCCTTTTACCATATGAATAAACATGGAATAGAAAGAAAGCTACGAAGACTTTGCCAGCTTACACAGCTGGTTCATCAATAATTTACGTCTTTGTGCTAAACGCCTTTCACTAAAGCATTTCGTTACGTAACATGACCTACTTGTGAGCCAGTTTTCTTTGATCCACTGCCCTTTGAAACACAGATCAGTGACAAGAACTGCGGTAAATTCCACTTGAGAGAACTACATCCCTGTTGTTCCTAGATAAGTTGTCAGTTGTCAGTTGTCAAAGTCGGGGTCTACATCTGACCCTTGCAATTATAGACCTATTTCCATCTTACCTGTTCTGAGTAAAGTATTCGAAAAAATTATGCTCAAACAACTACTATCCCATTTTAACAAGCATAATTTATTAAATGAGAATCAGTTTGGTTTCACCAAGAGCAAATCCACAACAGATGCAGGTGTTCAATTGATGTCGCATATACTGGAAGCCTGGGAGAGTTCACATGATGCTATTGGCGTATTTTGTGATCTTTCCAAGGCATTCGACTGTGTAGAGCACTGCACTCTGATTCGTAAACTTTCCCACTATGGTATTCGTGGGAAAGCTCTGAATCTTATAGAGTCATATCTGTCAGACAGGCTACAGAGGGTTGGAATAAATGGCAATACTTCTTCCGGGTCATTGGTAAAAATGGGAGTACCACAGGGATCAATTTTGGGACCTTTTCTGTTTCTAACATATATTAATGATCTGCCTTGCATGGTCAAAGATTTCTGCGATATTGTTTTATTCGCAGATGATACCTCTCTGATTTTTAAAGTAGATAGGAAAGACAGTGAACTGACGCATGTAAATAATGTATTATCTAAGATTTGTAAATGGTTTGCCGCTAATAATCTTCTCCTAAATTCAAAAAAGACGAAATGTTTAAAGTTTTCTTTACCAAATGTTCCTTATGTTGAACCAAACATAAAGCTTGGCCCAGATAAACTCCCTATTGACAAAGCGACAGTCTTCCTGGGAATCAAAATGGATTCCACTTTACAATGGGATCCACATATACATGATCTCTCCGGAAGACTTAGTTCTGCTGCATATGCAGTTCTTAGGATAAGACAGTTAACAGACGTAGCTACTGCTCGGCTAGTTTATTTCGCGTACTTCCACAGTATTATGTCGTATGGCGTATTGCTGTGGGGAACTGCTGCTGAGATAGAGACAATCTTTATCATACAAAAGCGTGCAATTCGAGCCATATATAAAATGGGTCCTAGGGAATCTGTGAGGGATCTTTTTAAAGAAATTGATATTTTAACTTTACCAAGTCTGTATATATTTGAAAATATTATGTATGTTCGTAAAAATTTGAGTAAATTTAAATTAAACAGTGACAATCACGATTACAATACTAGGAATAAAGATAAAATAGTGGTGCCAGGTTTTAGATTAGCAAAGACAAATAAAAGGTCCTTCTTAGGTAATTGTGTGCGGTTTTATAATAAAGTTCCCAAACATATTACAACGCTCACAGAAGGGAAATTCAAGTTGCATGTGAAAAACATATTGATTAAAAAATCCTACTACACAGTTTCTGATTACATAAACGACAAAAATGCCTGGACAATTCCGCCTCCGCCAAGCTATTGCCTGTCACCTACATAATTTAAACAAATATTGTAATAACTCTATTATATAGTATGTATGTAACACATTGTTAAAAGATGTTTAAAAGAATGGCCCCGAGTTTCTTGCCCGTTCTTCTCGCAGTGGCTCTATACAATTTATTTGCTGAACGTGGCAGTACAATGTAGAATATTTCAATACTAAAATTTGTAATTGACCTTCATAAGAGCGTCGTAGACGCCTAAATTGAATAAATGATTTTGACTTTGACTTTGACTTTGAGTTTGATTTCCAAGAACAAAATTATTCCAAAAATAGGATAGTAAAAGAGTCCCCGTTTGTGTCTTTTGCTGTCTTCGCAGTTTCATTTCGCTCAATTTTGGCTTGTTAATATATTATAGACTTTTCACTCAATTTTGTTTTTTTTACTCGACTGTCCAAAATAGGAGTGTTATGTTTTCAGTGTTCATGTATGTATGTATGTTTGTGAGTTTTTTTATTCCACTATAACTTCTAAACGGCTTTACTGATGTATGAGATATCGTTAGGTTCATCTTTAGCGCAGGTGATACTAGGTACGTAAAAAAACAAACTGGCGGATTTTGGGACGCCAAACTGCGAGATAAAACAAACTTCTTTTTATTTCACACCCATCGAGTGGGGTTTCAAAATGAAAGGCTTTAAAAAACGATTCCATAAATATATATAAATTGCAGTTTTAATTTCAATGGAACGATAAAACGTTTACAAAAATAAATATTGGCAGTCGGATTTTTACTTTTTTTTTTACGAGAGCTCTCAGCATGACAGGTTTAGTTAGCTGTGTCATACGACAATAAGGGTATCTGCATCATTTGTTTCAACAGTCATCTCGTTCACAAATCGCACACACAGTACACACTTCGTCGCCAGGGTGTGATCAAACGCGGAGTTGTCTTAATAGGATTTCGTTTGATCTTTGGGAAAAACTTTCATTATTTGGTAAATTCATACAACATATATATAATTTTTTTTTTTTTGTGTTTGTGACGGAGCAACCTCGAGGCCCACCTGATGTTAAGCGGACTAACCTCTGCCTATAACAGATGCATTTCGTCACAAGTCACGAATTGCACTGCGCCCGTCACCTTTGAGACATGTGCCTGTAATTTCACTGGCTCTCAAGGACTGCTGCCGGAACACACCGTTAGGTGCTTGGCGGCAGATTTTCTACTTGGTATTGTGTATTGCAACGGAACCCTTGCTGTGCGAGTCCGACGTACTCGGCCGGTTTTATTTAATAGAAATGAAATCTATCCTTCCTTCCTACCAAGCTATGCCTGCTTTCTATGGATCTCATACAGACCTCTTTTTAAGGATCTACAGTTGCTCACTGTTCCCAGTACGTATATCTGGTATGTGTGTCTGTTTGTAAAAACACGACCACATTTATTTGAGTCTTCCACATATTGCAATTTTAATACACGCTACCCCAATCCAATTCAGTAATGAGAATCCCACTACAATTCAGGACACAATCATACAGAAGTAGTTGTTTCCCAATGTATCAAAATATAATAAACTGCCCCTAAGAATAACGGATTTCTTACTACCCTCCTTTAAACGCGAGTTATGTAAATTGTTGCTCCGTGGCTATTTTTATAATCTGACTGAATAGATGCCAAAATTTTAATCTTAATAAAAAAAAACCATTAGTTGTTTAATATATGAATATTTTGAGTGAAACTATTTATATTTTATTTTATAGTGTTTTTCACATACTGTAACAGCCGACTCGTCCACTGCTGAACACAGCCTCCCTTATTAAGGGGGTATTTGCCATAATCCCTACGCTTGGCAGGCGGCTTGGGGATCGCAGTGTAAGATGGCAGTTCTTAAGAAGGTACTGCTGCCCACCTTTCAGTATTTTTCCTTAGTCGGCTCTTACGATACTCACGGGGTATTATTCACATAGGTATGAAAATTTGTGAATTCTTATATACATTTCGTATTATTATTGTATTTTGTATTAATTATAATTGTTATTACGATTATAATGTTAGAATGGATGTAATTATGTGTTCTGATAATATAAATAAATAAAAATAAATAAATATTGGAATATAATACCGATAATGTTATCGATTTGTTATGACGTTAATGAGTTTGTTTATTTTAATATTTATTATAAGCAATTATGAACAAAAAACAATTGCATGTCAGATTGATGAAGTATGCTAGAACAATCTTATTACAAACTAGTCTTAGTTTGTAATTTTTCTTTATTGTACCATATTTCTTGCAAATATATTATCATTACCTATAACTTCGCCGTGGGGTGCCGGGTTAGAATAGCACCTCCCCATATCATCCCGTGGGTGTCGTAAGAGGCGACTAAGGGAAAATACTGGAAGGTGGGCAGCAGCACCTTCTAAAGAACTGCCATCTTACACTGCGATCTCCAAGCCGCCTGCCAAGCGTGGGGATTATGGCAAATACCCCGTCAATAGGGGAGGCTGTGTTCAGCAGTGGATAATCCGGCTGATACAGTACATTACAGTACCTATAACTCCCATTTCTAAGGAACACTTAGCAAGTCAACGTCCTGAAACGTAGCCTTTATGTTTAATGACAAGATAAATGTCTCGGTTTCCTCGTCGTTACAGTAATAAAACGTGTTATTTCTGTGTCAAGCCATACATCAAATCTTGAAAGGTCAGGCGATGAAAGGTCGAAAGGTCGACGCACTTTATGTGACAACGGTCTTTTAATCTCTTCTCATGTTTGTATTTTTCCAATTCTTTATTAGTGGTGGAAAGTGGAGCCAGTTCCAAATCTGTAATTGTATCAAACGATTAGCCTATCATAAATAAAAAAAGGTACTCAAATTGAACTCTTTTTTTTAATGCTGGTTGGCTAGCTTTGACCTCTATCTCACATGATGGTCAGTGATAACTCGGTTTAAGATGTTGTTCAGACTAACCTATAATTACTGTACACTACCACCATTTATTTAGGGGGTAAGGGGAGGGGGTGGGGGCGGTAATAGGAAATGCCGGCTCACTGCCCTTTGTGACAGGATGCGTGTGACTTGAAACCACTAAAAAACCGGTGTGAATGTCTCCAGCTTACTCAATCGAAATTTCTTAATTCTGAATATGCCAATATTTAGAGCATATTTTGTGCAATTATGAATACCAACTCAAAATTTAGGTGCCAAATAAACTTCGACGCTACGTGTGATTATTAGTGTGTTAGCTGACGTTATGGTCTCCAGCTGACACATGCTGTATATACGAAACGGCTGAAGATGTGGTTATATACTATAGCCAGGGATTTAGAGCATAATTTGTGCCAATGGCACAAAAAAATTTGAACGTCATACTTGAAAGCTGTAGGAGTTATGACTCGATTTTAACGTGTAAGCTGGAGACCACATGTCTACAGCTACTCATCTGTATCTTCTGAACGAATGGACCTACGACTTTGTTTAATATGTCAAAATTTAGAGCCAAATTTGTGCCAAAGGCACTAAAATTTTCAAGTCTCTGGCTATTAAGGTTTTGGAGATACAAGCTCAAATCAACGTGTAAGCTGGGGACACATGTCCCCAGCTAGCACATGCTGGACAGCTCAAACGGGAAAGCCTAGATTACTGTTTAATGGCTTAAAATGTAGGGTAGAATTTGTGCCATCGGCACCAAAATTTTCAATACAATAGGCCCCATAGTTTTTGTGTAACGAGCAAAAACATTTCTTCCCGCCAAAAAATTTCAATATTTGGACAAAAACATTTCTGAACGCGGCGTTGCCGTCCCGTTGCCTGTAGCTGCAATCTATCTTGAACCTTATTCCTATTACTTTTGAACTTACTTTTTGCTTTCACGTTATGAATAGGTGGAAGAAGTTACAAAAAAACAGTAGGTGTATAGACTAGGAGTGAGTAAGTACAAAATGTACTGGTATTTTTCCTCTCAGAATGTTAACTTATATACCTAATCCTATATATAAGATCTGTATAAGACCCTCGATGAACGAGATAATGCACTGGAAATTAATCCACACATGTACAGAACGTGATGATCACATACCTATTAGGTAGGCACTGTAATTTTATAACTAGAAAGAGATATTATCAGTTTATCACACACCTAAACGCGTAGAAAGCTTTTGACTTAAAAGTATTAGCGTGTAATATTTTAGTACCTATTACTAGAGAATGTAAAGATAAGTTACCAACTACTCAGCTTAGTTCGGCCAGTTTGACGTAGTCAAAAAGGTAAGCTAAATATTCGCTATGTGCGCTGCATACTTACATAAGTAGGTACGTCGGTTGTACATACGTAGTATTATTATATGTTCTATGCCAACTACCTACCTACATTAAACGTCTATGATTATGTAAAAACTATACATAATAATCTCTATTTTGTGGTTTGTAGGGATTTGGAATTGAAATAAAAGTATCAATACCGTTGCGTTTCAAAGCATCGCTGCGGTATCGATATTGGAACAAATGTATCGAGGTACTCCAGTATCGAGTACTTTTAAACGAATACAATGAGAGTTTTTATTTTATTTATTTTTATGTTATTGTGTCGGGACAAGCTCGAGGCCCACCTAATGTTAAGCGGACTGACCTCTGCCTATAACAGATGCATTTCATCACAATTAACGAATTGCCCTGCCCCTGTCTCTTGATACAGCTCTCATGTGTGCCTGTAATTTCACTGGCTTTCAAGGACTGCTGCCGAAACACACCATTAGGTGCTTGGCGACAGATTTCCTACTTGAGGGTTGTAGCTAGCCAGGCGGGCACTCGCAAAATGCCCTGCCACCATGCGGTGAAGCTCAAGCCTGCGGCGGTATTCGAACCATGGACCTGCTGTCTGTTTAGATATTAATGTCACTAAATTAAATTCCGAAAAATTGTTAAATGTTTTTTTATATAATCGTTTTATTTATTTATACGAAGCAATTTTTTATTAAAGACATCAAACTTCATATCAGATAAGAAGTATTAGAAAATGTATTAGTGAAAATTCCAGTGTATTAGAAAATGTATTAGTTAAGTTAAATTTCAAAAAAAAGTTAGATACTGTAATTGTAGGGGATTTTAATCTGAACTCATGCAACCAGGACGTTTGTATGCACTTTGAAAGTTTGATTACTAGCTGTGAATTGGTACAATACAATAATATTATTAATAAGCATGACGGAATCTTAGATCTGGTGTTGGGCAGCCGTGGTGATGCGTGGATTCAGGTGAATAGCGATACACCGTCCGTAGTGAAAGTTGACGGTTACCATCTCCCGTTGCTTGTGACAGTACCGTGCGCGCGCACGCCGCGTCCAAGGAACATTAACCTTCATCTGTTTCTGCACCACCCAATGCAGGATAACATGTACTCTGTATGACTTATTAGGCACGTGTTTCGATAGCTGCGTTCCTCTTAAACTGCCAGTAAATTCAGGCTCGCGTTACCAATACCCCACGTGGTTCACGGCAGAAATAATAAATAACATTAAAAATAAGTACTTTCATCTAAAAAGATTCAGAGAACAGAACAAACAATTCAACTGGGAAATGTTTAAGTCTTACCGAGCAAGAGTTAAAACTTTTATTGATCAGTCTTATTCTGAGTACATTAGTAGAACTGAAGTAGATATTAAACAAAATCCAAAGCTATTTTGGAAATATATAAAAGATCAACAATGTAACAGACAACCGATATCCTAATTCGAATTTGGTGGCACCACTGTTTCCGGTGTTGATGCGGCAGAAGCGTTCGCCACGTATTTTCAGTCGGTATTTCTAACTGACATACCGACTCTGTCTGCTGAAGAGGCAGAACGTGAGGCTGCAGAGTCTCTGAGCTCGTCTCGTATAAGACAATGTTGGACCAGGGGATTTGTTATTTGCTGTTCAACGGTTAAAAGCTTACTCTTCTGTAGGACCGGACGGCATACCGCCTTATATCGTTAAAGATTGCTATGACATACTTAAAGCCCCACTGCTACATATATTTAATTTAGCATTAAGCACCGCAACGTACCCGTCTCAGTGGAAGATGTCCAGGGTCACTCCAGTACCCAAGGATGGCTCTAGGTCCAAGGTTGAAAACTATAGACCTATAGCGGTTTTGTCAGCCCTCGGTAAAGCTTTGAGTCAATACTGAACCGCGATATCGTTAGGCAGATCAAGGCGACACTGAACGACGCTCAACACGGGTTTCGAGCTGGTAGGTCCACAACTACTAACCATATAAATTTTGTGGACTACGCTGTTGCTCAAATGGACTGCAAAATGCAAGTGGACGCTGCTTATTTCGATTTTAAAAAAGCTTTTGACCGTGTCCATAATGACGTTTTACTAAAGAAATTTTCGTGTATAGGTTTCACTCCAAATTTGTTAAAGTTTTTGCTAGTTATTTTGCAAACCGGCTACAGTATGTGCAGCTCGGAAACTGCCGCTCAGATCCTTATTTGACCTGTTCTGACGTGAGCCAGAGCAGCATTCTTGCCCCAACCCAATTTCTAATCATGGACGACTTGCCGAGGGTCGTCAAGACGGCTGAATGCCTCATGTTTGCGGACGACCTAAAGCTATTCTTGGGAATAAGAACTTGAAATGAAGAAGAAGTTGAAATCCCCTTTATAATTTAACTTTTTTCTTACGTATAATTTATGGGCAGAACCATATCTTAATATAGATATTTTGCAAAAAATATTTTTTATACAAAACAAGTCTTTCCAAATAATTTATTTTAGTTTTTATATATAAGCGATATATTATGTTATTCAATATAATATGAATTAAAATGTGAATAATTATATTGACTCGCGTAACTACAAAAATCGTATTTTGTGTACGAAATTCAAGTAAATAAAACCATAAATCTATTTCAACTATTTTATTCAAAACTCCTTAATAGTGTTACAACGCTCTACTGGATTATTATAAAAATAAATTGTCATTACCGGCAGCTGTCCATGAGAGTCTAGGTTAGCCTGAACAACATTGGTTCTTCAGCCGCATCATCACTTCGGTACCATCAGGTGAGACAGTTGTCAATCAGCCATAATTATATAAATTGAAGCCGTGATGGCTCAGTGGCATTGACTGCCAAGCAGCAGGTCCATGGTTCCAATCCCGCCGCGGCTTGAGCTTCACCGCATGTTGGAAGGGCATTTTGCGAATGCCCTCCTGGCTAGCGACCACCATGAAGTAGAAATTCTGTCGCCGCCTTACGGTGTGTTCCGGCAGCTGTCCTTGAAAGCCAGTACTTCTAGGATAAGCCTGTTAACACCTTCGACCACATCATCACTTACCATCAGGTGAGATTTTGGTCAAAGGCTCCATTATGCCAAACTTGACTATGAATATAAAACTTTTTGGAGTTTTGAGTCTAGATTCATATTTGACATAATGAAGTTCGAGTCTAACTAAACTAGAACTCGTCTCTGAATGTCAACTTAGAATTGGTGACTTTAGGCTCGTTTTATTATTAAACATATTTTATTTTCGGGTATTGTTCCATCGCTCTATATTTATAGGCGGTGCGCACGTAGTAATCACGATTTCAATGCCTACGAATTCCGGAAAGCGTCACATTTCAATCAGATAACATTAAAATGAATACTCTCTGCTACTAGCCTATGCCCCAACTGCTTTCATTTGCTATAAAAGAGAAAAGTGATTCCAACGCTATAGAAATAAAGTTCAAAACAGATTGCAGCTACAGTGAACGGGATGGCAACGCTGCGTTCAGTAATGTTTTTAACCAAATATTTAAATTTTTTGGCGGGAAGAAATGTTTTTGCTTGTTACACAAAAACTATGAGGCTTATTGTTTTGAAAATTTTGGTGCCGATGGCACAAATTCTACCCTACATTTTAAGCCATTAAACAGTAATCTAGGCTTTCCCGTTAGAGCTGTGCAGCATGTGCTAGCTGGGGACATGTGTCCCCAGCTTACACGTTGATTTGAGCTTGTATCTCCAAAACCTTAATAGCCAGAGACTTGAAAATTTTAGTGCCTTTGGCACAAATTTGGCTCTAAATTTTGACATATTAAACAAAGTCGTAGGTCCATTCGTTCAGAAGATACAGATGAGTAGCTGTAGACACGTGGTCTCCAGCTTACACGTTAAAATCGAGTCATAACTCCTACAGCTTTCAAGTATGACGTTCAAATTATTTTGTGCCATTGGCACAAATTATGCTCTAAATCCCTGGCTATAGTATATAACCACATCTTCAGCCGTTTCGTATATACAGCATGTGTCAGCTGGAGACCATAACGTCAGCTAACACACTAATAATCACACGTAGCGTCGAAGTTTATTTGGCACCTAAATTTTGAGTTGGTATTCATAATTGCACAAAATATGCTCTAAATATTGGCATATTCAGAATTAAGAAATTTCGATTGAGTAAGCTGGAGACATTCACACAAAAACCGCTGCCGCCTTGGGGAGGCTTGCTGCTGTCTAACGTGGGTGGCTGCAGCCTTTCCAAGGCGGCCGCGGTTCCAATGATTTTTGAGGCCAACCGGGGATGTTGGTCTCCAAAATACCGTACCATCATGTTATAACGACTGCTATTCTTAGGTTAACAACTGAGCCACTTGGCCTCCGAAGCATCGGATCGCTCATTAGTAGTCAAAGTTTTGGTAAGCTCCATTATCAGTACTTCAAAAAGTTAATAATATAACCTTTCAGCGAAGTAATAGATTTCAACTGGTGCAGGATTTCAGACAATTAAGGACCCCTCGTTACGGCAGATTGTTTGTGACGGATACTTATAAGTCTATATTTAAACCTCTTAAAGTGACAGACCATTGCCCTTGCTGACAGGATATTTTAATCGATTCACTACGTCGTGATAAGCCGTTCTCTTTATACCTTTGTTACGCGAAATCACGGAAAGTATTTTAAGTGATCGGTGTGCATTTTTGAGTTTATATAGCGATACGCTGCAAATGTGAACGGCTAATGGGTAGCGCACACTGATCCACCCCGCAGGCGGGGGCGTGTCGACATCGCCGTTCAATTTGATTTGAATATGGAACTCCCAACGCACACTAATCAACGCCGTATCGGCATTGAGTACACTTAAAATGAGACGAAGCGACGTTAATACGGTGCCGAGGCGATACCCGACGTTGGCCTTAAATGTGATTTTGTATGCAGTGTATGCTTGACTCCTTAACGCGCCGCCATGCCAGGGACTTTATGCGTCATGCGCATATCGCATTGGAAATTCGCGTTTAGGTTCTCGCGGCGCGGCATATACTACAAAAGTTTACAACCTTTTAGCCCCAGACTGATGTGGTTGAAGTTTGTTTTATAGGGCACACACCAATGATAGCCGAGCAGTATTAGCTATGGACTGTCGTAGCTCAGGTCCATGGTTCAATCCTTACCCCCGGCTTGAGCTTCACCGCATGGTGGTAGGGCATTTTGCGAATACTCGCATGGCTAGCTGCCATCCTTAAGTAGAAAATCTGTCGCCAAGCACCTAACAGAATGAAACAACGTCTGTATGGTCCGGCCGCAGTTCTTGTGACCCAATAAGTCATTCTGTAATGGTTTAGAATATACTAAAAATTAGAGAATTAGATTAGAGTGGAACAGCTAGGAGCGGCCAAGTTATTGGGTTTATTTTTATAGAGAATTTTTCATTAGCAGTCTGGAACTGTATCCAGCAGGTAACAAGCTTGGATGTTTCGATTGCTCTGCTTTTAAAAAGTGTAATAGTATGAATCATTTGATACAATGTTACTGAGAATATTAAATATTCGCTATGTGCGCTGCATACTTACATAAGTAGGTACGTCGGTTGTACATACGTAGTATTATTATATGTTCTATGCCAACTACCTACCTACATTAAACGTCTATGATTATGTAAAAACTATACATAATAATCTCTATTTTGTGGTTTGTAGGGATTTGGAATTGAAATAAAAGTATCAATACCGTTGCGTTTCAAAGCATCGCTGCGGTATCGATATTGGAACAAATGTATCGAGGTACTCCAGTATCGAGTACTTTTAAACGAATACAATGAGAGTTTTTATTTTATTTATTTTTATGTTATTGTGTCGGGACAAGCTCGAGGCCCACCTAATGTTAAGCGGACTGACCTCTGCCTATAACAGATGCATTTCATCACAATTAACGAATTGCCCTGCCCCTGTCTCTTGATACAGCTCTCATGTGTGCCTGTAATTTCACTGGCTTTCAAGGACTGCTGCCGAAACACACCATTAGGTGCTTGGCGACAGATTTCCTACTTGAGGGTTGTAGCTAGCCAGGCGGGCACTCGCAAAATGCCCTGCCACCATGCGGTGAAGCTCAAGCCTGCGGCGGTATTCGAACCATGGACCTGCTGTCTGTTTAGATATTAATGTCACTAAATTAAATTCCGAAAAATTGTTAAATGTTTTTTTATATAATCGTTTTATTTATTTATACGAAGCAATTTTTTATTAAAGACATCAAACTTCATATCAGATAAGAAGTATTAGAAAATGTATTAGTGAAAATTCCAGTGTATTAGAAAATGTATTAGTTAAGTTAAATTTCAAAAAAAAGTTAGATACTGTAATTGTAGGGGATTTTAATCTGAACTCATGCAACCAGGACGTTTGTATGCACTTTGAAAGTTTGATTACTAGCTGTGAATTGGTACAATACAATAATATTATTAATAAGCATGACGGAATCTTAGATCTGGTGTTGGGCAGCCGTGGTGATGCGTGGATTGAGGTGAATAGCGATACACCGTCCGTAGTGAAAGTTGACGGTTACCATCTCCCGTTGCTTGTGACAGTACCGTGCGCGCGCACGCCGCGTCCAAGGAACATTAACCTTCATCTGTTTCTGCACCACCCAATGCAGGATAACATGTACTCTGTATGACTTATTAGGCACGTGTTTCGATAGCTGCGTTCCTCTTAAACTGCCAGTAAATTCAGGCTCGCGTTACCAATACCCCACGTGGTTCACGGCAGAAATAATAAATAACATTAAAAATAAGTACTTTCATCTAAAAAGATTCAGAGAACAGAACAAACAATTCAACTGGGAAATGTTTAAGTCTTACCGAGTAAGAGTTAAAACTTTTATTGATCAGTCTTATTCTGAGTACATTAGTAGAACTGAAGTAGATATTAAACAAAATCCAAAGCTATTTTGGAAATATATAAAAGATCAACAATGTAACAGACAACCGATATCCTAATTCGAATTTGGTGGCACCACTGTTTCCGGTGTTGATGCGGCAGAAGCGTTCGCCACGTATTTTCAGTCGGTATTTCTAACTGACATACCGACTCTGTCTGCTGAAGAGGCAGAACGTGAGGCTGCAGAGTCTCTGAGCTCGTCTCGTATAAGACAATGTTGGACCAGGGGATTTGTTATTTGCTGTTCAACGGTTAAAAGCTTACTCTTCTGTAGGACCGGACGGCATACCGCCTTATATCGTTAAAGATTGCTATGACATACTTAAAGCCCCACTGCTACATATATTTAATTTAGCATTAAGCACCGCAACGTACCCGTCTCAGTGGAAGATGTCCAGGGTCACTCCAGTACCCAAGGATGGCTCTAGGTCCAAGGTTGAAAACTATAGACCTATAGCGGTTTTGTCAGCCCTCGGTAAAGCTTTGAGTCAATACTGAACCGCGATATCGTTAGGCAGATCAAGGCGACACTGAACGACGCTCAACACGGGTTTCGAGCTGGTAGGTCCACAACTACTAACCATATAAATTTTGTGGACTACGCTGTTGCTCAAATGGACTGCAAAATGCAAGTGGACGCTGCTTATTTCGATTTTAAAAAAGCTTTTGACCGTGTCCATAATGACGTTTTACTAAAGAAATTTTCGTGTATAGGTTTCACTCCAAATTTGTTAAAGTTTTTGCTAGTTATTTTGCAAACCGGCTACAGTATGTGCAGCTCGGAAACTGCCGCTCAGATCCTTATTTGACCTGTTCTGACGTGAGCCAGAGCAGCATTCTTGCCCCAACCCAATTTCTAATCATGGACGACTTGCCGAGGGTCGTCAAGACGGCTGAATGCCTCATGTTTGCGGACGACCTAAAGCTATTCTTGGGAATAAGAACTTGAAATGAAGAAGAAGTTGAAATCCCCTTTATAATTTAACTTTTTTCTTACGTATAATTTATGGGCAGAACCATATCTTAATATAGATATTTTGCAAAAAATATTTTTTATACAAAACAAGTCTTTCCAAATAATTTATTTTAGTTTTTATATATAAGCGATATATTATGTTATTCAATATAATATGAATTAAAATGTGAATAATTATATTGACTCGCGTAACTACAAAAATCGTATTTTGTGTACGAAATTCAAGTAAATAAAACCATAAATCTATTTCAACTATTTTATTCAAAACTCCTTAATAGTGTTACAACGCTCTACTGGATTATTATAAAAATAAATTGTCATTACCGGCAGCTGTCCATGAGAGTCTAGGTTAGCCTGAACAACATTGGTTCTTCAGCCGCATCATCACTTCGGTACCATCAGGTGAGACAGTTGTCAATCAGCCATAATTATATAAATTGAAGCCGTGATGGCTCAGTGGCATTGACTGCCAAGCAGCAGGTCCATGGTTCCAATCCCGCCGCGGCTTGAGCTTCACCGCATGTTGGAAGGGCATTTTGCGAATGCCCTCCTGGCTAGCGACCACCATGAAGTAGAAATTCTGTCGCCGCCTTACGGTGTGTTCCGGCAGCTGTCCTTGAAAGCCAGTACTTCTAGGATAAGCCTGTTAACACCTTCGACCACATCATCACTTACCATCAGGTGAGATTTTGGTCAAAGGCTCCATTATGCCAAACTTGACTATGAATATAAAACTTTTTGGAGTTTTGAGTCTAGATTCATATTTGACATAATGAAGTTCGAGTCTAACTAAACTAGAACTCGTCTCTGAATGTCAACTTAGAATTGGTGACTTTAGGCTCGTTTTATTATTAAACATATTTTATTTTCGGGTATTGTTCCATCGCTCTATATTTATAGGCGGTGCGCACGTAGTAATCACGATTTCAATGCCTACGAATTCCGGAAAGCGTCACATTTCAATCAGATAACATTAAAATGAATACTCTCTGCTACTAGCCTATGCCCCAACTGCTTTCATTTGCTATAAAAGAGAAAAGTGATTCCAACGCTATAGAAATAAAGTTCAAAACAGATTGCAGCTACAGTGAACGGGATGGCAACGCTGCGTTCAGTAATGTTTTTAACCAAATATTTAAATTTTTTGGCGGGAAGAAATGTTTTTGCTTGTTACACAAAAACTATGAGGCTTATTGTTTTGAAAATTTTGGTGCCGATGGCACAAATTCTACCCTACATTTTAAGCCATTAAACAGTAATCTAGGCTTTCCCGTTAGAGCTGTGCAGCATGTGCTAGCTGGGGACATGTGTCCCCAGCTTACACGTTGATTTGAGCTTGTATCTCCAAAACCTTAATAGCCAGAGACTTGAAAATTTTAGTGCCTTTGGCACAAATTTGGCTCTAAATTTTGACATATTAAACAAAGTCGTAGGTCCATTCGTTCAGAAGATACAGATGAGTAGCTGTAGACACGTGGTCTCCAGCTTACACGTTAAAATCGAGTCATAACTCCTACAGCTTTCAAGTATGACGTTCAAATTATTTTGTGCCATTGGCACAAATTATGCTCTAAATCCCTGGCTATAGTATATAACCACATCTTCAGCCGTTTCGTATATACAGCATGTGTCAGCTGGAGACCATAACGTCAGCTAACACACTAATAATCACACGTAGCGTCGAAGTTTATTTGGCACCTAAATTTTGAGTTGGTATTCATAATTGCACAAAATATGCTCTAAATATTGGCATATTCAGAATTAAGAAATTTCGATTGAGTAAGCTGGAGACATTCACACAAAAACCGCTGCCGCCTTGGGGAGGCTTGCTGCTGTCTAACGTGGGTGGCTGCAGCCTTTCCAAGGCGGCCGCGGTTCCAATGATTTTTGAGGCCAACCGGGGATGTTGGTCTCCAAAATACCGTACCATCATGTTATAACGACTGCTATTCTTAGGTTAACAACTGAGCCACTTGGCCTCCGAAGCATCGGATCGCTCATTAGTAGTCAAAGTTTTGGTAAGCTCCATTATCAGTACTTCAAAAAGTTAATAATATAACCTTTCAGCGAAGTAATAGATTTCAACTGGTGCAGGATTTCAGACAATTAAGGACCCCTCGTTACGGCAGATTGTTTGTGACGGATACTTATAAGTCTATATTTAAACCTCTTAAAGTGACAGACCATTGCCCTTGCTGACAGGATATTTTAATCGATTCACTACGTCGTGATAAGCCGTTCTCTTTATACCTTTGTTACGCGAAATCACGGAAAGTATTTTAAGTGATCGGTGTGCATTTTTGAGTTTATATAGCGATACGCTGCAAATGTGAACGGCTAATGGGTAGCGCACACTGATCCACCCCGCAGGCGGGGGCGTGTCGACATCGCCGTTCAATTTGATTTGAATATGGAACTCCCAACGCACACTAATCAACGCCGTATCGGCATTGAGTACACTTAAAATGAGACGAAGCGACGTTAATACGGTGCCGAGGCGATACCCGACGTTGGCCTTAAATGTGATTTTGTATGCAGTGTATGCTTGACTCCTTAACGCGCCGCCATGCCAGGGACTTTATGCGTCATGCGCATATCGCATTGGAAATTCGCGTTTAGGTTCTCGCGGCGCGGCATATACTACAAAAGTTTACAACCTTTTAGCCCCAGACTGATGTGGTTGAAGTTTGTTTTATAGGGCACACACCAATGATAGCCGAGCAGTATTAGCTATGGACTGTCGTAGCTCAGGTCCATGGTTCAATCCTTACCCCCGGCTTGAGCTTCACCGCATGGTGGTAGGGCATTTTGCGAATACTCGCATGGCTAGCTGCCATCCTTAAGTAGAAAATCTGTCGCCAAGCACCTAACAGAATGAAACAACGTCTGTATGGTCCGGCCGCAGTTCTTGTGACCCAATAAGTCATTCTGTAATGGTTTAGAATATACTAAAAATTTGAGAATTAGATTAGAGTGGAACAGCTAGGAGCGGCCAAGTTATTGGGTTTATTTTTATAGAGAATTTTTCATTAGCAGTCTGGAACTGTATCCAGCAGGTAACAAGCTTGGATGTTTCGATTGCTCTGCTTTTAAAAAGTGTAATAGTATGAATCATTTGATACAATGTTACTGAGAACATCTATATTTTGAGAACAGCCGATATAAATAAAAATATGGTAAAAATAAAATACATGTAAATAATTTTTTAAATGTAAGCCTTGGTTTTTTCGAAAATACCGATAAAACTTTGTAGAAATCATAATGAGATTTGGTCCATACTCGTCCCCGTAATTTCGCCCCAAAATAATCCCCGCCCGTTCCACTTATCCACTTTCGTCCCTTGAATTAATTGGATTATTTTTATTTCAACTTTGAAAGACTTGTTCCTTTTTGAAGTCCTTGTACTGACTTAGTTTTTAAGTTATTACACGTATTTTGGTACAGACCGTCGGAAAAGAATTATAAAAATGTCGGAAAATGATAACAGCGGAATATTACTTATTTCTATTCGTTCGTTTAATGGCCGTCTACTCAGCACTACTCTAATCTAGCTAATAAAACTAACTAAAAAATATTGTTTATGTTATTTACAAAACTAATTATAAAAGCCATTCAAGTTCTTCATGAACATAATTATAGGTTTAAACCTTCCACAAAGTAAGAAATATATATCACAGATAAACCATACAAAGGAAATGGTAGTAGGTACTTATAACCTTGATCTACCCTTATCCAGCATATGTGGGGTCGGCGCAATATCTTCAAAAGAACGTGTAGAAAGTTTTGAGACTGATTTTTTGCCCGTCCTCCTGTCTGACGCCGATCTCTTGGGAAGGCTATTGTTGGTAGTACCCATACTGATCTTGGTTAACAAAAGAGTTAAAATGGTATAGAAAAATAAGTCGTAGCATGCTGCTTATTCGGCGTATTATTCCAACAAGAAATATCCAAAAGGAGGATATGGAATACATAATTATTTTAATCGTGGCTTAAGAATAAAATTTCCTACTAATAATTAATCATGTAGAAGGTCTCTACTCTATACGTATTTAAAAATGCTCCTCTAATCTTTGCTAATCTTCGGATTATGTATCACACTATTTGCAATCAAATATTGATTGCAAATAGTGTGATAACAGTGTATTCGTGCAGTCTCTCAGCTCCCACACGTATTTTACACGACTGACAAAAAAAGGAGTGTTTTGTTTTCAGGGTTCATATACGAGTATGTATGTTGTATATTTGTGAGTTTCTTTATTCCACCATAACTTCTAAACGGTCTAACCGAGAAGGCAACGTCTAATTGTCAGGTACATAAATATAAATTAATAAAACCGGCCAAGTGCGAGCGGGTCTCGCGCACGAAGGGTTCCGTACCATTATCTCGTTTTCATTATTATTATTTTTAGCATATAAACGGCGAAAACCTCTTTTATTGTATGCGAGCCTTCGTAATTATTTATTTTATTTTAATTAATTATAGAGAACATAAAACTAAATATTCTGTGAATAGTTAAAGCGTCTACCTGTCACCATTATTAGTATCGAGCAAGAAACGGTAAAATAATCAAGTTTGTTGCATGAAATAAATATTTAATTCATTTAATTTTTAGTATTTGTTGTTATAGAGGCAATAGAAAGAAATACATCATCTGTGAAAATTTCGACTGTCTAGCTATCAACCTTCTTGAGATACAGCCTGGTGACAGACGGAAGGACAGCGAAGTCTGAGTGATAGGATCCCGTTTTTACCCTTTGGATACGGAACCCTAAAAAACAAACTGGTGGAATATAGACGCCATATTGTGAGATACAATTTTTTTTTCTTGCAAAACTATCTGATTGGGGTCAATGAAGGGCTTTTAATGCATCCCTAAATACATTAACTTGCAGTTTATGTTCAATGGAAAGATAAAACGTTTAACGATGATAATTCATTTGCAGTCGGGTTTTTTTTAAATACTTGTTTACACATGATTTGTATAATTGTTTTTTTTTTGTTTTTTTTTTTATGGGATATTTTTATTTTATTTATATTTTTATATGGCAAACGAGCAGGCGGCTCACCTGGTGGTAAGTGATCACCGTTGCCCACGAACATCCGCAACACCAGAGCGTATGCTATAGCACCAGGGAGTATGCTCTCTTCTTGAAGGCCCCTAAGTCGTATCCGTTCGGAAATACTGCACCTGGCAGCTGGTTCCATAATAATCTTCAATAATAAGCTTCTAAATAATCTCTCTCACAGTTCACTACACTCCACTATCACAATCAGAGCTAGTAGTAATCAATCACAGCCTACTGATTTAATTTGTATTGTTTTGCTCTATCAATGTAAACATACGAGTCACCACGCAGGTTCATATGTTTGACATACATGATGAACCTGATTAACCATTCTGATCTCTATTCCGTGTGTTTAAAGGATTTAGTAGCGTGTACATTTTATAATTGTATGAGTAAGACTGGGGTGCTAGTATAATTGTACTCCGGTTGTAGGAAAGTATGTATAGTACCACCAACTTAACTGTGCAGTTCGCGAGGGCGCTGCTAGTCAAGGAAATCAACTACAAACTATCACAATTTGAAGGAATGTTGTAGTTCTTTTTTCTGCCGCCTGAACAGATAAGTTGGTGGGACTGTATTGCTTGCTGTTGGCAATGGGTCGCCCCATTGCCAACAGCAAGCAATACAGTCCGCTGCGTTCAGTAATGTTTTTAACCAAATATTTAAATTTTTTGGCGGGAAGAAATGTTTTTGCTTGTTACACAAAAACTATGAGGCTTATTGTTTTGAAAATTTTGGTGCCGATGGCACAAATTCTACCCTACATTTTAAGCCATTAAACAGTAATCTAGGCTTTCCCGTTAGAGCTGTGCAGCATGTGCTAGCTGGGGACATGTGTCCCCAGCTTACACGTTGATTTGAGCTTGTATCTCCAAAACCTTAATAGCCAGAGACTTGAAAATTTTAGTGCCTTTGGCACAAATTTGGCTCTAAATTTTGACATATTAAACAAAGTCGTAGGTCCATTCGTTCAGAAGATACAGATGAGTAGCTGTAGACACGTGGTCTCCAGCTTACACGTTAAAATCGAGTCATAACTCCTACAGCTTTCAAGTATGACGTTCAAATTATTTTGTGCCATTGGCACAAATTATGCTCTAAATCCCTGGCTATAGTATATAACCACATCTTCAGCCGTTTCGTATATACAGCATGTGTCAGCTGGAGACCATAACGTCAGCTAACACACTAATAATCACACGTAGCGTCGAAGTTTATTTGGCACCTAAATTTTGAGTTGGTATTCATAATTGCACAAAATATGCTCTAAATATTGGCATATTCAGAATTAAGAAATTTCGATTGAGTAAGCTGGAGACATTCACACAAAAACCGCTGCCGCCTTGGGGAGGCTTGCTGCTGTCTAACGTGGGTGGCTGCAGCCTTTCCAAGGCGGCCGCGGTTCCAATGATTTTTGAGGCCAACCGGGGATGTTGGTCTCCAAAATACCGTACCATCATGTTATAACGACTGCTATTCTTAGGTTAACAACTGAGCCACTTGGCCTCCGAAGCATCGGATCGCTCATTAGTAGTCAAAGTTTTGGTAAGCTCCATTATCAGTACTTCAAAAAGTTAATAATATAACCTTTCAGCGAAGTAATAGATTTCAACTGGTGCAGGATTTCAGACAATTAAGGACCCCTCGTTACGGCAGATTGTTTGTGACGGATACTTATAAGTCTATATTTAAACCTCTTAAAGTGACAGACCATTGCCCTTGCTGACAGGATATTTTAATCGATTCACTACGTCGTGATAAGCCGTTCTCTTTATACCTTTGTTACGCGAAATCACGGAAAGTATTTTAAGTGATCGGTGTGCATTTTTGAGTTTATATAGCGATACGCTGCAAATGTGAACGGCTAATGGGTAGCGCACACTGATCCACCCCGCAGGCGGGGGCGTGTCGACATCGCCGTTCAATTTGATTTGAATATGGAACTCCCAACGCACACTAATCAACGCCGTATCGGCATTGAGTACACTTAAAATGAGACGAAGCGACGTTAATACGGTGCCGAGGCGATACCCGACGTTGGCCTTAAATGTGATTTTGTATGCAGTGTATGCTTGACTCCTTAACGCGCCGCCATGCCAGGGACTTTATGCGTCATGCGCATATCGCATTGGAAATTCGCGTTTAGGTTCTCGCGGCGCGGCATATACTACAAAAGTTTACAACCTTTTAGCCCCAGACTGATGTGGTTGAAGTTTGTTTTATAGGGCACACACCAATGATAGCCGAGCAGTATTAGCTATGGACTGTCGTAGCTCAGGTCCATGGTTCAATCCTTACCCCCGGCTTGAGCTTCACCGCATGGTGGTAGGGCATTTTGCGAATACTCGCATGGCTAGCTGCCATCCTTAAGTAGAAAATCTGTCGCCAAGCACCTAACAGAATGAAACAACGTCTGTATGGTCCGGCCGCAGTTCTTGTGACCCAATAAGTCATTCTGTAATGGTTTAGAATATACTAAAAATTAGAGAATTAGATTAGAGTGGAACAGCTAGGAGCGGCCAAGTTATTGGGTTTATTTTTATAGAGAATTTTTCATTAGCAGTCTGGAACTGTATCCAGCAGGTAACAAGCTTGGATGTTTCGATTGCTCTGCTTTTAAAAAGTGTAATAGTATGAATCATTTGATACAATGTTACTGAGAACATCTATATTTTGAGAACAGCCGATATAAATAAAAATATGGTAAAAATAAAATACATGTAAATAATTTTTTAAATGTAAGCCTTGGTTTTTTCGAAAATACCGATAAAACTTTGTAGAAATCATAATGAGATTTGGTCCATACTCGTCCCCGTAATTTCGCCCCAAAATAATCCCCGCCCGTTCCACTTATCCACTTTCGTCCCTTGAATTAATTGGATTATTTTTATTTCAACTTTGAAAGACTTGTTCCTTTTTGAAGTCCTTGTACTGACTTAGTTTTTAAGTTATTACACGTATTTTGGTACAGACCGTCGGAAAAGAATTATAAAAATGTCGGAAAATGATAACAGCGGAATATTACTTATTTCTATTCGTTCGTTTAATGGCCGTCTACTCAGCACTACTCTAATCTAGCTAATAAAACTAACTAAAAAATATTGTTTATGTTATTTACAAAACTAATTATAAAAGCCATTCAAGTTCTTCATGAACATAATTATAGGTTTAAACCTTCCACAAAGTAAGAAATATATATCACAGATAAACCATACAAAGGAAATGGTAGTAGGTACTTATAACCTTGATCTACCCTTATCCAGCATATGTGGGGTCGGCGCAATATCTTCAAAAGAACGTGTAGAAAGTTTTGAGACTGATTTTTTGCCCGTCCTCCTGTCTGACGCCGATCTCTTGGGAAGGCTATTGTTGGTAGTACCCATACTGATCTTGGTTAACAAAAGAGTTAAAATGGTATAGAAAAATAAGTCGTAGCATGCTGCTTATTCGGCGTATTATTCCAACAAGAAATATCCAAAAGGAGGATATGGAATACATAATTATTTTAATCGTGGCTTAAGAATAAAATTTCCTACTAATAATTAATCATGTAGAAGGTCTCTACTCTATACGTATTTAAAAATGCTCCTCTAATCTTTGCTAATCTTCGGATTATGTATCACACTATTTGCAATCAAATATTGATTGCAAATAGTGTGATAACAGTGTATTCGTGCAGTCTCTCAGCTCCCACACGTATTTTACACGACTGACAAAAAAAGGAGTGTTTTGTTTTCAGGGTTCATATACGAGTATGTATGTTGTATATTTGTGAGTTTCTTTATTCCACCATAACTTCTAAACGGTCTAACCGAGAAGGCAACGTCTAATTGTCAGGTACATAAATATAAATTAATAAAACCGGCCAAGTGCGAGCGGGTCTCGCGCACGAAGGGTTCCGTACCATTATCTCGTTTTCATTATTATTATTTTTAGCATATAAACGGCGAAAACCTCTTTTATTGTATGCGAGCCTTCGTAATTATTTATTTTATTTTAATTAATTATAGAGAACATAAAACTAAATATTCTGTGAATAGTTAAAGCGTCTACCTGTCACCATTATTAGTATCGAGCAAGAAACGGTAAAATAATCAAGTTTGTTGCATGAAATAAATATTTAATTCATTTAATTTTTAGTATTTGTTGTTATAGAGGCAATAGAAAGAAATACATCATCTGTGAAAATTTCGACTGTCTAGCTATCAACCTTCTTGAGATACAGCCTGGTGACAGACGGAAGGACAGCGAAGTCTGAGTGATAGGATCCCGTTTTTACCCTTTGGATACGGAACCCTAAAAAACAAACTGGTGGAATATAGACGCCATATTGTGAGATACAATTTTTTTTTCTTGCAAAACTATCTGATTGGGGTCAATGAAGGGCTTTTAATGCATCCCTAAATACATTAACTTGCAGTTTATGTTCAATGGAAAGATAAAACGTTTAACGATGATAATTCATTTGCAGTCGGGTTTTTTTTAAATACTTGTTTACACATGATTTGTATAATTGTTTTTTTTTTGTTTTTTTTTTTATGGGATATTTTTATTTTATTTATATTTTTATATGGCAAACGAGCAGGCGGCTCACCTGGTGGTAAGTGATCACCGTTGCCCACGAACATCCGCAACACCAGAGCGTATGCTATAGCACCAGGGAGTATGCTCTCTTCTTGAAGGCCCCTAAGTCGTATCCGTTCGGAAATACTGCACCTGGCAGCTGGTTCCATAATAATCTTCAATAATAAGCTTCTAAATAATCTCTCTCACAGTTCACTACACTCCACTATCACAATCAGAGCTAGTAGTAATCAATCACAGCCTACTGATTTAATTTGTATTGTTTTGCTCTATCAATGTAAACATACGAGTCACCACGCAGGTTCATATGTTTGACATACATGATGAACCTGATTAACCATTCTGATCTCTATTCCGTGTGTTTAAAGGATTTAGTAGCGTGTACATTTTATAATTGTATGAGTAAGACTGGGGTGCTAGTATAATTGTACTCCGGTTGTAGGAAAGTATGTATAGTACCACCAACTTAACTGTGCAGTTCGCGAGGGCGCTGCTAGTCAAGGAAATCAACTACAAACTATCACAATTTGAAGGAATGTTGTAGTTCTTTTTTCTGCCGCCTGAACAGATAAGTTGGTGGGACTGTATTGCTTGCTGTTGGCAATGGGGCGACGTTTCAGCAAGATATTTGCTAAACCTAAAGTGGCTCTCATTGAGGACGCACAGCGGTGTTCCATGAATCTGCTCGTAATTTTTTTACTGGTGAAGATGTCATATATATTTTTTATTTTTATAAAAGTAGTTTGTAAATTAAATCAATTATACAGCAACACCTTATTTAGGACAGATTAATTCATATTTTCAATAAACCTGATCGTTATTTCAACATCGCTGCCTCTCTTTCACTCCTACGCAGTCGGATAGTGAAGAAATTTCAGAAAATACGTTTGATATAGTGCCGGATCAGTTGTTGCTAACCTTTGAACAACATACTTTAAATAGTAGGTATATTAATTATACAAATTACGGTGTTTCTACGTTGCTATGGAAGCTTTTCATTATAGTGTATGTATCCAGTACGTCTTTTTATTACATAAAAAATTCTAACAAGCATTCATGTAAGTGATTGCACATTGTGCAGTGCTAAGGTATGATTTTGTCGCCCCCCACTAGGTGGACTGACGACATCGTTTAAGTCGCGGGTAGCCAATGGTTACAAGCGGCTAATTGCCGTTCTTTGTGGCATTCGATAGGGGAGGCTTTTGTTCAGCAGTGGACGTCTTCCGGCTGTAAATAAAGCTATGATTGCTTGTCATAAATTGCTTGACACTCTTCTTATGTAATGGGCAATGGCTGCGAGACCTCGCCCAATGTCCGGCAGATGAGCCACTGTCGGCTTAGGGCAAATTTTAATAGCAATTAACCCTATGATACGAGTTTCATACGCTACTCACAATTTCCTGTGAGTTATTACTAATAGCACATTTTTTTCACCAGCGCCCGTACCGCATATAGCTAAAAAACTAATATGTATGGGAGAAAACGTTAACTTTTTTAGGTTTGGACTAACTCGTACCCCTTTCTACGAGTTTGTCATTATACAAAAAAAGTAATGCCCGCTTTAGCTACATCGATGAACTCGTTCGAGCAATTCTTCGCCAAATATTTGCTGCAACGCAGCCCTATGTGTCATGAATGGTGACATGACATGACTCAGCGCGTGATTAAAGTTTCAGACATGTAGTTTCAGCAATGTACCTAGTTGTTTAAAATTAGAACGCTTTGGACACTGCTTTGCAGAATATTTAATGGATTTATGACTTGTGTTTATTTCCATAGTATTATCGTTTTTCCGGTATTTTCCATTTTCTGTGTCCGTGTTTATACAATACAGCAAAAAGCTGAGCTTTGTGAGGGGTCGCGTTTATTTTACAACCTGTTTCTTATGGTGTCATCTAGTATTGAGTAGATATAATACGATGCATTAAAGTATTGAGTTTATTTCTGTTGCAGCGATGGTCGAACTCTTTGGTTTTCTAACAGATGGCGTTAGTAGTACAATAACATTCTATCCAATGAATACATAATCGTTGATGTTCTTTTTTTTAATGGATATAAAACAATATTTTTTTGTCAGATAACACATCTAGATATGAAGTTAAATTACTATGTTAAAGCACAAATCTATAGGCGTGATAATTCTTCAGTAAAAAGGGCCACAAAATGTACAAGTTGTGGGATAGGGACAGGTTATTATAGTTATCTATGTTTCATTCTATTAATTGTTTTAAATGTGTACTTACATCTGTTTTTATATAATAACAACATGTAAATTCCAATGATATCAGAGATTTATCGAAAACTTTATATAGAATTAGGTTTTGAGGCGGTAAACCTATAGAGAAAGTACAATTTATAAGATTTTCCTCTTTCAAGACAGTCAATACAGACAAAATATTATGACACAATAGTAATCCACGTAAATATGTGCGTAATGCTGTTTATATCTGACTGGTAATTACCAAAAGCGCCTTCTGAGGAACTGTTATCTTAAACTGCAATCCCCAAGACGTCTGCCAAGTTTGGAATTATAACATCCCCTTAATGGGGAGGCTGTATTCAACAGTGGATAATCCGGCTGATACAGTACAGTAAAATTAATTATCAGATAGTCATCTGACAATTAACGCGATAATAACCAATAGACATAATTATCTCGATAATTAACCCTGCCTCCAGGCCCTCCAGTACAGTACTCTAGTCTCTAAATTTAGTCAAAATAATGGCTATATTTGTCTCCAAACATAACGTACCAGAATAACAGATTTACATAAAAGGAAGAGGAAGTGATTATTTATCTGATTGTTAGTGCGCGCGCGTCGACGGACGAGACCCACATACCCGATTGTCGCCGATAACTGACATGCGGGTAGTCGGATATACGGGTATCACTGTTTGTATAACTAAGCCGTGGTCAATGTTTTTATTTATTCCTTTGACCACAATCTAACCTCTTGTTAAGTAAACATGATCCAAGGTCAAACCTATAGAGTTAGTGAACTTAAAAGCTGCCAAAACACACATTTAGTTGCTTTTTCGTCCATGTTTTCGCATAGTGTCAATGTTCTTACAATAATACTGTACTGTAACAGCCGATTCTTCCACTGCTGAACACAGCCTCCCCTATCAAGGGGGTATTTGCAGTGTAAGATGGCCGTTCTTTAGAAGGTGCTGCTGCCCACCTTCCAGTATTTTTCCCTTAGTCGCCTTTTACGACACCCACGGGATGATATGGGGAGGTGCAATTATAACCCGGCACCTCACGGGAGTAATAATGTTGTAATAATAAAGACAATAATATTAATCAAATTAAAAAATGGCTTCATGGATATGGTGTTAAGTGATGATCGTATATCAACCTACCAGCCTATGCAAATTGTCTTCTGCTTTTTAGGTAGATGTCGCCAACGTCAAAATAGACTTGCATCGAAATGGATGGCGAAAATTCGACAGCCCAGCACTCGCTTCCATAGCATAATTAGAAATGGCAATGCACCAGGACTTTATACTGGGTCGGGTTCAAGTCCCGCTGGAAGTTGCCTTTTGCATCCGAAATAATTTCTACGCGTTCAGAAGCCTTCAGCAAAGCGCTCACCACAGATTTTTTACTTTAGCTATTGTAAGTTGCGTTAAGGTAGCTTGGTGATCTTTCCAAAATGTCCTCCCACTATGCAATGAAGTCCGCGACGGGGTTCGAATCATGGACCCACTTCGTTGCGCGGGTGTTCGTATCCGTCGGGCACAGGGCCGTCATTTTTGTTTTTATTTTATGAGTAAGTAAATGGTGAGAGTCTATGCCTGCCCCCTCGGCGTGATATAGTAAGACGGGTGACGGGTCCGTGACTTCACTAGATAACTTAAACAACAAAAGTCAAATGTTCAGTAAAAAATATATGGTGCCGTCCTCAATCTTTTTTTTTTTATGCCTGTTAGGTAAGCCTTTGACTACTATCTCACCTGATGGTAAGTGATGATGTGGTCGAAGATGTTGTTCAGACTGACCTAGAATTCTAAGAGATATATCTATAGTCAAATATCCTGTAAATTTGATCGCAGTACCTATTTACTCTGTTACGCAGTGTTCGTATCAGATCACGATCTGATACATCACATGCCAAATAACACTTCCTGCATCTCTGTTTTAGGTAGCGCCATAACTGTATCAGCAATCACGATGTTTTGAACACATCAAGGTCTTTAGTTTTCTGATAGCTTGTTACTAATAACTGCCGGTTGCAATCATATATGGTTTTGCTGTCTAACTCGACCCTAAAGTCCTACTAAGTACTCCTAACCTTTACGGTCGTTTTGCCAGGATAGTTCCGCAACCAGTTGCCAAAAAAATATATAACTTTTTTCCACAACTTTCATCATTAACCTTATAGTTTTGCAACCAGTTGTCGAATACGAAAAAAATATACTACTTCTCGACCATCATTCGCCAATCGGAAGGAATAAAATATTAAAACATTTAACAATGAATTAAACAGTGGGAGTTGCTATTCATCAACACTAATAACCATGTACGGTTTTTCTTAGTGGTTCAGATTGTTAGGCATCATAATTATGAACCGGGCTTCCTGAATACTTTTCGGATCACCAAATGTTCAGTTTGTTCAGTTCCATTATATACACTGTATTCAATAAGAATACATAAATCCCAGAATCCATCCAGACAAAGACTTAGTTGAGTTTCTTGGGCCGGCTGAATTTATGGTCCAACTCTTTTTCCCTAACTTCAAGCGCTAAGCAATAACATTAGGAGAGCTTTCCGAGTTGAACAGCATTTTGACTGAAATTGACGACACAGGAGATTAAGGGCCTGTTCCACAATTTCCGTGTAAGTTCCAGTTAACCCAGAACTTATTTGTTGAATAAACACTATGTTTGCGTTCCAGTCAGTCGCCTATCCATCGTATAAAAACTACTAATAATTTATAGGTCAGATGAGTTGGGAAGCAAAAGAGTTATTTGATGGGTATGTGAGATCAAACACACATTTCATGAATGAATGAACATCTTACTGCGATCCACTAGACGCCCGTAATGAGGGAGGCCTTTGTTTCACGGTCTACGTCATGGCATAGTAATATTCATAATGAAGAAGTTGAAGACTTAAGACTAGCTCCTTATTCAAAATTGAGATGACTTGAGTTGAATATAAGGCGTGAAAGACTTACTATGGTCAATACACAGTTGGTACATACCTAGGAGGATATCTCTAGATATGTTTTGTTTGTCTTATAATTACAGATAAGAACTTCACATAGTATATAAATGTGAGCAACAGGTGATCAGCGGAACAAATACAGTTACAGATATAGTAGGATACTACCGTACTTTGTCAGATCTGTTTTCTAAGGATGGCTGAAAGCGCCTTTTTTAAGTGTGTGTCATGGAATTACTGATTCATCATCATCACCCATCAACCAGAACGTCCACAGTTGAACAAGGTCGCTTGGGACTGCGTCTTGGCGATCGCAGTAGAAGTCGTCAGTTCTTCAGCCTCTTACGACACCCACGGGAACCCTGTGTGGAAATACGAGTTCCTCCAACCTGGTACCTGAATAACCGGAGCCTCTGTGCATTTAAGGAATGGGAGGGTGACATTCTAATCTAGCACCTCACGGGGTCGATATATAATTACTAATTAAGGCTTTAATAGTATGAGGTATGTTTCAGTATAAGCCAAGTATTTATTTTATTAAGAGCCATTTCACAAAATCACGCTACTGAAGTTTAGGTAAATGCCAGCGCATCGCATATACAAGCGAAAGAAGTGACGACGGAATAGCGTGACTGAGAGTAACATATTTTGATACTAGCACTCATTAATAAAGAAATGTCAGTTGCGAATTTAAAAATTGTGTGATTGGCATGAGTAAATAATCAATTTCTTGTCGATTACTTGCTAATGTTATAGAAAAGAAGTAGGCATGTACATTAAATAGTCAACCTACATCGTGAATCGTATATTTACATTTCATCCTTGATGAATAAAAAATAGATATGTTTGAATCAATTATTGTAACAATAAACTTAAATAATTAAATAATTATACGGCTTAAAATTATATAAATATTTGACGTAACGGCATTGATTAAAAGTTGCGGACTAAAAGCTCTTTCTTTTAAATTTTCCAAAAATTGCTATTTTCCTCGTTCACACTCTACACAGTATCTATATCCAGTCGTTAACACTGTCTGCCATAATGACCATGCATAGGACTGAGGTTTATTTTTCTGTGCATCCGGAAAACAACTCAGTACCAACCACAAACGTCCCATGACGTTTTTGGTTTTCTCATTACTTAAACATGTCACCCTCATATTCCCATACCACAATATATCACCTATACCTTTATAAAAATAACATTTTCATCCATTTAGTTTGAGTAGACCAAACTGCGAAATGTAAATGTATATTTACACATTTTGAGGTTTTTTTGTTTTTAAATCGAATATCTTTGATGCAATCTATAATCAACATATATACTTCTTGGTACCAATGCAATCCTCACTATATACTCTTATGCTCACTATTTCCTCTATGGAAAATAAATGATAATACACCTTTTTATAGAAAAAAAATACTGAAAATGGGGTTTGAACACACGACAAAAATTGTGGGAAATAGTAATTTAATTGCTATTTTTATTTTTTCGTAACTAGACTCACCTAGAACTTCGATTCTTCTTTTAATATGATAATTTAATATTGTTCTTTAGCCATGAATTGTTACAGATTTTTACGCCAAATATTTTAAAGTAACAAGATTAAAACAACCCAATTGTTTTAAGAACTTTGGCGGGAAAACTGTATTGGAGAGCAATATTTTTTTCTGAAAAACTATACCACCTACGGCTTTGGTCCTTCTTTGATATTATTATTTACATATAATTTATACACTTGTATTATTTCAGATTTTTTGGTTTAGAAGTTTAAAATTAGTTACGAGATTATTTAATACGCAAATTCGCATCGGTAATACATTTTGCAACGCAAACAGCGTTGGAAAATGTATCGAGCGAAAAATGACTTATACATATGCAAAATTGCGTTTTTCTAGGTTTATAACTGTTGACGTAGTTACGAGATTAAAATGAAATGACGTAATATTTTGGGGCCAAAATGTAATTTGTGCTGGTTTCAGATTTCATCAAAATATTCAAAATATGTACTTAGACTTACTCAGAAAAGTATGGATTCTTTCTTGTATGGGCAAGGATGCATCCTTTTGAAAACCATTTGGATTATGAAAGTCGGACTTATTTTTATTTATTTTTTATGTCATTGTGATGGAACAAGCGCGAGGCCCACCTGATGTTAAGTGGTATCATCTGCCTATAACAGATGCATTTCATCACAAGTGACGAACTGCACTGCGCCCATCACCTTGAGACATACCTGTTAAGTCTCATTTTTGTCTGTTATTTCACTGACTCTCAAGGACTGCTGCCGGAACTCACCGTTAGGTGCTTGGCGACAGATTTTCTACTAGAGGGTGGTCGCTAGCCAGGCGGGCATTCGCAAAATGCCCTTCCACCATGCGGTGAAGCTCAAGCTCTGGGCGGGATTCGAATCATGGACCTGCTGCGCGGCAGTCCATAGCCAATGCCACTGAGCCATCACTGCTTCAAAACTTAAACTTACGCAGAAAACACTTACGCAGATTTTATGGTAAATTTGTAAATACGACTATCGACCGCTAACTGGTATCCCTATATCGGTTTGTACAAATGATGGAAAAGCCGGGAGGCCGTATGTACAAATTAGGAAGGTAGTTTAATTTCCTGCTGAAGTTATCGCTGTGTTCACTTATAGACATTAACTGAATCCAAAAATATTGGAAATCAATTATTCGCCTGTCATCTTATCCTTCTAAAACAAAAGTTATAGTGAGTTACTAATTTAAACTAGAATAATATAAAAACTAGCAGACCAAAATGAAGAAGTCAACCCTCTGAGGTTGTTAGCATTTTTCCAATAACGCTGTATAAGACTGCATAATTGAGACGTTTTCTTTTTTTAACACAATGGATGAACAGAAACTAAAGATGTAGTTACTTAACAAGACAACAATAATTATATTATGGACAACAAACATAAAGTATAGTTTGTTACTTAAAAAAATAAAGACATGATCAAAACTCTGTGGTCGCACTATAAACTTGCGTCTAAGCGTTCCGCGTACGAGACGTCAGAGCAAGGCAAAACGAACGCAGGTCCTACCTCGATGAGCGCTCGCGCGGTACTGATCGCCTCGCGCTTGTACATTTCAATTTATGAGCATTTCGAGTTATGTTAAATATTTTTTCTTGTCTAACAAAACAGAGTTAATAGCACAATTTATTAAAGATCAGATTAATTAAAGAATGAACTTTCTTTTCATATAATATGTGTTTGGAATTACACTTTATTAAACGCAATATATCGTGGTAAACTGCTGATTAAATTCGTGGAAATTGGCGCAAGATCTTTATTTTTTTTCTACAATGACGATTAATTATCGATACTCTAGTACACTATGTGTCAACAGGATTATATGCCTGATGCACAGTTTTTTTTTTTAGTTAATTTGATGAATCTTTATACAAGAGATAGAACTCTGAAGTTGGCTATGTGTACTTTAATTCGTAAAACAAGGTGCGAGAGATTGGTCACTACAAAATAATTAATGTTATGTTTGTAAATCTGGTACATTAACTGAAAAGAGAACAGATTATTCTATTTTTATCAATTATTAAACAACTTGTAGATATTTCCTATGATAGTAAATTAAGCGCTTAAAATCTTCGTATACCGCATTAAAATGTAAAATGCCTCTTAAGATCGTATTTTTACTTTTTTAATGAGTTGTGACGAAACAAGTACGAGGCCCACCTGATATTAAACAGTAACCTCTGCCTATGTAAGTCGGTATTTTTTTTTTTATGTTATTGTGATGGAACAAACTCGAGGCCTACCTGATGTTAAGTGGACTAACCTCTGCCTATAACAGATGCATTTCGTCAACGACGAACTGCACTGTGCCCGTCACACTGAGACGTACAGTTGTTAGGTCTGATGTGCCTGTAATTTTACTGGATCTCAAGGACTGCTGCGGAACACACTGATAGGCTTGGCGACAGATTTTCTACGTGAGGGAGGTCGGTAGCCAGGCTGGCGCAAAATGCCCTTCCACCATGCGGTGAAGAAGTTCAAGCCCGCGGTGGGATTCGAACTATGGACCTGCTGCGCGTCCATAGCCAATGCCACTGAGCCATCACTGCTTCTAAATTCGTATATATTCGTATAATCTGCATTTCGTAACAAGTGATGAACTGTATTTAGACAATAAAGTAATTAAGTTTCATGTGCCTGTAATTTAACCAGCACCCATACCCTTCATACGGAACACAATAATGCAAACATTACTCTTTGGTTTGAAATAGATATGGTGGCAGTACTATCCTAGATGAAATTATCACAAAGAAAACTATTGCTACTAAAATTTTATAAGGAAATAACATTATATGCCCTGCCAAGTGCTGGTCGGAATCGCGCTCCGAGGGTTCCGTGAAAACATGTCATAACTATTTTCTGTTAATGTATTAATAACAAAAATAAATATGTTTATACCACACCCACTCAGAAAGTGTCTCATTGCTCGTTCAAAAACGTCTTATAAAGTTCGTAATTTCTCATAAATGAGCGGCGAGAAAAATTATAAGGAATTTCATTCCTCCCCTCAGCAGGCCAAATCTCAAAAAGGTTTTATATCAAATAATTAGAAATAAGACATGGGTTTTTTTGAACTCGATTTTCAATGAAAGGAGGTTGGCAACCCTTTTCTGCACTACGAAAAAAGCGCGTCAATTTGTTTTGTTTTGTTAAATTTAGTTTTTTATTAAATTGATAATTTAACAGTACGCTTTTAATTAGTCCAAATAATTTTCCAAAATGTCATATGATAGTGAAAGTGAAATTTTATAATCATTACGCCACCAGAACTAAAAAACATAGCTAAGGAAGTCATAAAGAACTTACTTCCTCGGAGAAGTCTCGGGATAAATATGATAAAACTTATGAATAATGCTTTTATTTTCCTCGCAGGTGTAGTATAAAGCAATATGTATTACTCGGGAGAAAGTTATGGAATTAATTAACCTTTAAACATACTTTCGAACAGAATTTTTGTCCCACATATTTTCTCCCCTCGGTGTACAATGAACTATTATTGAATATTGAATAGGTTAGGGATCCTTAGCGCGTGACCCCCTTGCCCGGTATTTATTAACTGTATACTTATATGTTATTTTATTGATTCCTTACTATTACTTTCGTTTTGATATCGTAACAAAATGGTCTAAAACTTCGACGTATAACAACATTTCCTTATCATGGAAAATAACCAATAATAAAATATTTGCTCGTGCCTACTCAATCTAACTGAGGTCTGTTAGTTGACACCCTAATACATTCAATGGGAGGAAGAAATATTATCCGGCTAGATTTTCTTGTAAAATAATTAAATGTATATACTTTGATTGAATTTTAATTTATTTATTAAGGTAAATGGGGGAGTAGTTGACACATAGGTCGGAATAGTCAACTTTAGAACAGTGTAGGGTAATCAAAATGTTTTAATGTAAAAGAGAATTATATATACTAAAAGAAAATGGTTTTATGTAGATTATTGCATGTTATTCAATTATCTCATAAGAGCAAGCAATAAAAAATGAAAAATACATGATTTCAAAATATCAAATGCACCCATAGTTGACATGCTAAAAATAGATTTGTTTGGGTAGTTGACATTAGTTGATCCAATAGTTGACATCAAATAAAGAAACTAATTTATTAATAATGAATACTTTAATACATATAAACATACATAAAATCACGCCTATTTCCCGTAGGGGTAGACAGAGACTATAGATTTCCACTTGCTACGATCCTTAGATATCTCTTTCGCTTCATCTACATTCATCATCCTTTCATACATAAGCGTCGGTTTAGGGTACTCCTGACATGACCATTTTTCAGAACGTCTTCAATTTGATTTCGGAACGTTTGCCTAGGTCTTCCCCTTCCAATGCTTTCTGCTATACCCAACTTTCACTAAAATACATTTACTTTTTGTTTGAACCAACCAATTTTTTGTTGGAACCAACACTCCTACATGAATAGCCGGATGAGCCTTCTTAGTCATATTTTTTTTTATGCCTGATAGGCTAACCATTGACCACTATCTCACCTGATGGTAAGTAATGATGTGGTCGAAGATGTTGTACAGGCTAACCTAGAAGTACTGGCTCTCAAGGACAGCTGCCGGAACACACCGTTACGTTAGGTGCTTGGTGACAGATTTTCTACTTAAGAGTGGTAGCTAGCCAGGCGGGCATTCGCAAAATGCTCTACCACCATGCTATAACGACTGCCATCCTAAGACAACAACCGGGACCGACGGCTTAACGTGCCCTCCTAAGCACGGAAGCGCTCAGTAGTAATGTCACTAGCGTTAGCATTTTATCAAATCTGGATTCTTAAATAATTTCATAATCTTTAACGCTTTCAAAATCTGTTCCATGCTTATTTCGTTTTCTTCATCGCTTGTATGTGTACATGTAGGTTCCTAAAACGGACTAGGTTTTAGGAACCCTCTCTTTCAAATAAACTTTCAAAATACTCTTTCCATCTTTTCAACACATATTCTTCTCATATTTATAAGTATTTAACGGGACTTAATCGCTATAAAAACATTTATAAATTTATTTATTTACCTCGACGTTTCGACCAAGTTGCATTGGTCGTGGTCACGAGCGGACTGATCGCGATTTAGTCCCGTTAAATACTTATAAATATGTGTTCATGTCGCGAAAGTCTTAAAGTTACATATTCTTCTCCTTTTATAATGCATTCCATCATGACTTCTGATTTGACAATCTCAGGTCATGGTTTCCTCGAGCTGTTCTTATTGATTTCCAGAAAAAACTTTACATTTGACTGGAAATCTTCAGAAATCCTTTCGCTCAGCTTTCTTTCTGCTTACAACTTCTTTAACTATCTTTTTTTAATCTCTTATAATCCTTTCTTGCTACACGTAACGTATATCATGATGTATTGCCATTTATACATTTTGGGTAGCTTATGTGGCTAACGAATCCAACCACGTTACTTTGTTTTCATTCACAGCATTTTGTACATCTTGATCCATCTACGCATTCTTATGCATTTTTCCTTTTCGCTTTTTAGAAGTTCCGCACACATTGATGGCAACGTCTACCATCCCTTGCTTCAATTTTATCCACATTTCTTTAATTTCACTTATCTAAACCATAAAGTCCAACTTATTAACATAATAATTTTTAACATCCTTCTCTTGCCGTTTTTTAACATTCACTCATTCCAAACAGTTCACACTTGTAGTGTAGATGCACGCGTTCGGTGTCGCTATCGGTTGAAAGGACCATTTAAACGTCTCACCACCAGGTAGTGGTCTGTATCGATGCCAACTCCGCGGTACGCCCGAGTATCCAATACTTTCGTCCTCAGCTTTTCATCCACAGTAATAAAGTCAATCATACTTCTTGAATCATCTTCCCTTGTAAACAAATGGATCTTTTTGTTGTCAAACATTGTGTTTGTGACGCAAAGACTCCATTCCGGACACAAATCAAGCAAACTTAGTCCATTCTCATTCTCTCGTTCATCCCCAAAAGCACCAGGAACCCTTTCATATCCATCTCGCTTTCTTCCTACCCATCCATCAATACAATCCTTTCATTATCTTTACACATTTTTTAAGTATTGTGCATACTGTCCCAAAACTCCTTTCTTTCTTTTTGTGCTTTTGGGGACCTTCACGAACCCATGTCCGTCGGCGCCAAAACATCGAGTAAGCCCAACTTTAAGCCTCACCCAGAGGAGTCTTGGGCTACCTCATTCATACATGATCATATTATATATATAATTTTTGTTTGTATTAATTTCTAATTTTAAAATTTTCAAACGTTCTACGCATCTTTACACGCGGGCCGCTATTTCAGATCGTTTTGCGTTTTTTTTTGAGCACGATCCGAGCTTTAGTTTTTAAAATACAACAAATTTTTGCATCTATCGTCTGGCATACTTCATAGTGTCCATTCCACCTCTTACATTTAACGTAGCAAAGTGGCTCTCCGTGGGACGCTTTCCGCTCCGCGAGCTAAGGAATATTTGACTAAGGGATTAATAATTTAAACCATCAACAAAGAGTACCTTATTATTATCATAATCATACTTATAAATATCAGTCTAGCTAATCTAAGAAAACAGTATATAGTTACAATTCATAAATCATATTTATTGCAGACTATAAAAATCCGACATCATTTAAAGTATAAAAAAATAGCAAGCACTACTACTAGCAACAAACTGTTTTTAAGATATAAGTGCAGTGCTCTTGATTGTTTTCCAAAGGAAGGAAAAAATATATGTACTCAGTACTTGACACTGTATGCATGTGTAGTTGACATCCCTGTCAAGTATTGGTTCTAGTAATAGGAACTATACTCATTATATACAGAAACAATTGTCACCTTACACTGATCACTGACATAATGCAAACTTAACTTACACCTAAAAAATCAGTAGTTGACAGGGATGTCAATTACTGGTCAACATTGAAAAAGGCGTAAGTAGTAATTGACACTCACGAAATAATTGGCGCCATTAGACACACGAGGTTAGGAGTGGAGTTCGGGTAATAAGCAGTTAACTAATAACAACATTATACATCACCTATGTGGATATCAGGAAAAGCAATGAAAAAATTTGAATAAATGTAAACTTACTCACCTCTTTAAATTCTGTTAGATATATTTAAAACAATATAATTCAAGGACACGCGCGCAGTTAAACACACGCTATTACAAAATGGCTGAACCAATTTTGCCACAATAAAAAAAATCATGTGTCTGGATATATTTCCTATCAATAGGATGCATTCACATGGTCTGTTCTATGAAAAAACTGTCTTTAAATGTCTTCAAAGTTGAAAGTGTCAACTATTACCTCAATGTCAACTATACCCACTGTTACGTTATATATAAATTCCTATTCAATATTTGCCTTTGGGTCAAACATTTCCAAAAATACCTAAACCTCAAAAATATACTACTTATTCCCATTCAGAGCTAGATATCCGTTTCATACTGACATAAAGACAGACCAGTGGGGTTCCGTTTCGCCTTTTGGATACAGACCCCTACGAGGTTACCATACTTATTATATAACTATTATACATTATTGACTTCGCCGAATATATAGAGGTGAATTTGCGCTCGCTTCCTAAGGAAGTCGTTTGCCTAATGTTAAGCTTCTCATCTGCACATAAAGGCTGCAGTGCACCCTTATCCCTAGAACGAGTTTTCATAGTTACCATAATTATGTTACCGTAAAAGTTAACGTTTGCTCCGATATTACTTTTTACCGACTTGAAAACAGGAGGAGGTGCTCAATCCGTTTTTTTTTTAAATATATTTGTTACCTGAGAATGTTTGACTGGGTATACCGAGTTTTATTATTCTTTCTTTATTAGAAAGCTGATGTGATTGCCGTGTGGCCCCATTTAAATTTAATGAAAAACGGTCATGCCGTTTTTTTTTATGTTATTGTGAAGGAACTAGCGCGAGGCCCACCTGATGTTAAGCGGTATCCTCTGCCTATAATAGATGCATTTCATCACAAGTGACGAACTGCACTGCGCCCATCACCTTGAGACATACCTGTTAAGTCTAATTTTGCCTGTTATTTCACTGGCTCACAAGGACTGCTGCCGGAACACACTGTTAGGTGCTTGGCGACAGATTTTCCACTTGAGGGTGGTCACTAGCCAGGCGGGCATTCGCAAAATGCCCTTCCACCATGCGGTGAAGGTCAAGCTCTGGGCGGGATTCGAACCATGGACCTGCTGCGCGGCAGTCCATAGCCAATGCCACTCAGCCATCACTGCTTCATAATGCTGTTTTTGAGTTACATTCCAATTACTGAAAAGTATTTTCCTATTTTGATATAGTCATTGACAGTGAATGACAATATATCCCATAAAGTGCAAGGGTTACTAAAAAGGGTGTTTTTTTTATTATTATTCTATTTATTACTTCAACAGGTTATTTCACACATTTGAGTGTTGCAGTCGGTTCCATTTTTTTTTTATTTCCTCACACTTACAATTAGGAGATGATGAGGTTTTATTATACGTAAAAACTCGCAGCGAAAGAAAACCCGTACTAGGGATACAGCACTTCATGCTTCTATACGGCATTGTACTGCGCTTATTACCTTGATACATTGTACATCGATATCGGTGTAAACGGAGTGTGCTAAAGACTGAGATTTATCACAGCTTGTTACCGCTTGCCCCGTTTGTATAATACCCAAAGTAAATCTTGCGAGAACAGCCATAAAACAGTATGATATTCCGCTTCCGTGGCCTGCTCTACTTCAAGAGGACGATAATATTGTTTGAACCACGATCCAGCTGTTGCTTCTATGAAAATGTTTTCGTTGACGTTTAAGATCTGTAACGTAATTAATAATGAATTCTTTATCACCTTTGGTGTAAATGTTACTCGTATTATATTAATAATTATAGCTGACTTTCATAAAAGTTTGTCATAAAAAGATAATTATATATCATGTCGACGTCGCATATTTTTTGCTGTAATCTCAAGTCTTGATAATTCATTTTTGTTGAGTAAAGGAAACCTCAAAGTTGGCCCATTTATATTTAATCAAAATGAGTCTAGTAGTTTTTCGGTCCCACTCAATAAACTATACAGCGAGAACATGGTGAAAAAAAAATATATGGTGAATTAGAACTGAATATTTTTAAAGACCTAAGGAACTTGTGGAAGGCGAACATTGAAAACTGGAGCTCAGGGTGGTTGGATCAGCATGGTACCGATTTCATCTAAATATAAAAAAAAAAGCTTTTTTTCGAGTAACATTACTAATTTTTTAAAATAGGCTAGCGGCTGGCCTTAGGAAACACATTGCACAAAAAGTCTCGTTTCAATAGGCCATTTTGCCAGAATCTAGCGATCGTAGGGGTTTCTCTTTGGGCAAAATAGTTTTATATTCTAGCAATTTTATTCTTTACTTCTTACGAATCAATATTTTATACTAGAATAAGATTGGCGACAAAATTACAATAAAGCCTAAAATTACAATGCTAGTTGCACTACAATAGTTTCACGACATTAGTGTGACTGGTAGTTTAACATGTAAATGGATAAGTTTCATCATGCATTCGCCAGTTTTATGAAACTGAATAGTTTCGCGATCCGCGTTAATTTACGGCAACACTATTGTCATGCAACCAATTTCATCGTGGAACATGATAGGTTTCTAATGTTACGAAAGGTTTTTGGGCTGACCCCCCCTTTTTTATTAGTATTTGCTACTATTGATACAGTTGCCCACGTGGAGTGCCGGGTTAGAATTGCACCTCCCCATATCATCCCGTGGGTGTCATAAGAGGCGACTAAGGGAAAAATACTGGAAGGTGGGCAGCAACGACTTCTAAAGAACTGCCATTTTACACTACGGTCCCCAAGACGCCTGCCAAGCATGGGGATTATGGCAAATACCATTACAGGCAAATACTAAATAGGGGAGGCTGTGTTCAGCAGTGGACTATCCAGCTGATACAGTACAGTACAGATACAGTTCTTAGTCTCTTAGAGTCTCGTAGAACTTGTAGTTCTTACTTTCTTGTTTGACGCGCCGGTAAAATATTGAGATACCGTTATTTTAAATCGTATTCTACTCTTCATTGGCTAATTCAGAGATAAATTTTATTAGAAGTACCGAGATGTTTTATTAATATTGTGTTTTAAATCTAAGGTATTTTCTCTTTCAATATCGTTTTCAATACGTTCTTATGAACGCATGAACACAGAATAAAAAGGACCAGAAGGATCACTCCGCAAAGCCATGCTAATAAATAAGCGACTCTAACTCAGAAGCAATAAAGTAGACTTCAGCTCGTGTACTTGTAGCTTTAAGTGCAGAGTGAGCCCGGCATGGCATGACTAACAAAAAAACATTGTATTTGCAGAAAAAAATACAATACAGACGGAAATATTGCCTTGAACTGACAGTTACACGGCAGCTACCGGGACCGAAGGCGTGCCCTCCGGAGTAAATGTTACAAGCGATCACCCACGCAAGTTTTCATTGCAGATCGCATTATCGCTTACCGATTAAGCAATTAAGTGTACTTGTAGCTTTAAGTGCAGAGTGAGCCCGGCCTGGCATGACTAACAAAAAAACATTGTATTTGCAGAAAAAAATACAATACAGACGGAAATATTGCCTTGAACTAACAGTTTCACGACAGTAACCGGGGTCGAAGGCGTGCCCCCCGGAGTAAATGTTACTAGCGGTCACCCGTCCAAGTTATAATTGCAGATCGCCTTATCGCTTAATCGGTTAGGAACGACTAGGCAAGCTACATACATACACTAGCGCTTCAAAACACTTGAACTATCCGTGGTATGGAGTAGCCAGCTCGTTTATATACGGATCACTTAGGTCATTCGGCCACTATACACCTGTCCGCTGCATCTTCCAAGAACGTTTTATTACAGTAAAACCGGCTTAATAAGTTTGTTACGATTTCCCGCATAAAAGATATCGCCGCAGTATCAGAAAGGCACGCAGTAAAAGAAATCTGAAAATACTCACACTGACGGACTCGTATCCAATTTTCACTTTCCACCTCGAGGCATCACCCTATCATTACACTAACTGTATTTTTTGTAGAGTGACATGAAGCGTCTCTTTGTCACCTCAAGGAGATGCGAACAGTTACTAGATTTTTTGACTAAAATGATTCAGTAACAGTTCCGAGTTTAAAAACTGTACAGATAGTTGGCATTAGCTCGCCCCCTATTACATGGGAATAGAACATACCTGGCGAAATGTGGGTGTTAAGTACACCCTTCGGGGATAAAAAGCCGGGATAATTGTATTTTTTTTTGTACCTATTAAATGTGATAACGCCAACACATAAGGAATTATAGACTAAAGTTCGTGTAAATCCGTTCAATCGTTAGGAAAGTTAGATTTAAATGCTCACAGGAATTCATAATGCGAACGTAGTTGCGGTCTGATCAGATTTATGATAAAAAAATACACTTAAACATACTTACCGATATTCGTTGTTTCGTCTGACTATTTTCGATATAAAACATTTTTTTTCTATTACTTTCAAAGTTTTTTTTTATACCTGATAGTTTAGCCTTTGACCACTATCTCACCTGCTGGTAAGTGATGATGTGGTCGAAGATGTTGTTCAGGCTAACCTAGAATTACTGGCTCTGAAGGTACTTGGAAAGTGCAGGAGCTGAACTACTGCATTGCTTATTTGTACTGTTGCTTTCCCACTTCAGACGCGTTCTTTGCTAGGTTCGTTCAGAATCGTCTCAATCTGGTGTTACTGTATGTTGTTCAGTGTACATTTTTAGATGTATTCGTGTCTCGTGGATGTCGTGGATCGTAAATATTAATTTTTGTATGTCAATCGTGCGTCCACAGGTACTCGCACGTTAAATAAACATCACAGCGGGCCTAGGCTTTGCGTTGTTGCTTGTCAATGTTTGATTAGGCTTCGGCCTTTTTTGATTCGCTTGACATTTATTGAATGGATAAGATATTGACCGATAAAAAAAAGCAGTAAATATTATTCTATAGCATACTAATTTACATTCCATCATACAAATTTTTACCTTAGTCAAAAGTACCTTTCAAAGTAAAATAATTAAAATTGGTAATATTGCAAGTTTGAAAACATTTTAAAACATTTTCTGGAACTTTTGTAGAGGTTCCAAATTCAAACTCCTTTTTCACTAGCTATCGGAAGAAAACCAGTCTCAGATTTCGAATGATAAACAACACCTTTCCTAATAATAGGTAATCTAAACTAATATAATAAAGAGGAAAGATTTGATTGTTTGTTTGCATTGAATAGGTTATGAAACTACTGGACCGATTAGAATGAAATTTGGTATGGAAGTAGCTTGAGACTCGGGGAAGGACATAGAATATTTTTTATCCAACTGCGCAAAAAGAGGTTAATGGTTTTGCGGGATAACCGATCTACTGGACTGATTAGGATGAAATTTGCTATGGATATAGTATAGATAGAGCCGCGGCCGGAAAGCTAGTAACGAATATTTTAAGTATTCTCAGAAAAAACTAAATATTTTTTTTTATAAAACACAAAAAATATATTAAAAAAAATATCTAGTGACAATTTTGCCTAAATTTCCTGCTAAGCTAACTTAAATAATTCTTGATATTCCTTCCCTTATCCCACGCATGTAAGTCCTTATAATATGTTTTTTTCCAAGGATAGCTTGCACGTAGCGCTTTATCAAACGTGGTTTCGGTAATTGAAAATAATAACCATTCAAACTCTGTGAAATTTTTCATGCATGTTCTTAAGCCTATCTATGCTTCTGATTTGTTAGTTTCCCGTATTGTTATTATTTTATTAATGTTAAAATATGAATAGCCATAGTTAACGAATATTCCGTTTTTAGGCTTCTATACCTCAAAAGGAAAAACGGAGCCCTTATAGGATCACTTTGTTTTACGTCTGTCTGTCTATCTGTCAAGACCCCTTTTCTCAGGAACGCGTAGAGGTATCAAACAGAAATTCATATCAAATACTCAGAGGTCTACAGTCTTTTGGAGCTGTAAAAATTAAAATTCTAAGCCAAGACGTTTGCATAAGGGGTAGAATGAAAAAGTACAATTTTACACTACATTCTACATTTGGTATTAAGTTGTTAGTAAATAATCCTGTTATATATGCATATTCTATTACATTATTATCCTATTGGCTGTCGTAAAGTAGCGACCTGTGTGCGTCAGCTGGACAATATTTTTTTATATTTTATTGAAATGTCCTTTGTGTTGCTAAGACATGTTATACCGACCCCATATGAGTGGCATGAGGGTAAGATGATTATGCAAAACGACGCTCCTTTTAAGTACCACCTTAGGTACTTATGTCGTAGTATGTTCTAGAAACTATTGTGTTTTATATGTGTCGCATCTATTTGTATTGATAACCTTATCTAATCTTATCCCCATCCCTTATCCCTAAAGTTTAGGCAATACCTACATGAATCATTCATTAATGTCGTTACATTTACGCCTTTCCGTTACATTTTCCTTAAGTAGGAAAGTATTTTATTAACCGACTTCCGAAAAAGTCAGAGGTTCTGAAATCGACGCGTATATTTTGTTTTACTCGTATGTATGACCACGCATGACCACGCATGACTTTTTACTGTTTGATAAAAAAAAATATGGTATACCTCCCTTGTTCCATATAAATTTTAAAATCGGTCAAGTAGTTTTTAAGTAACTCTCAAGTAACTAAAAACACTTGATAAACCTAGATGACTTGGTAGTTACAAGTTATGTCGTTGGTGACCAGTATTATAGGTGAGTGAAAATCGGTCGTTTAACCAGTAATCAAAAAATCAAAAGGTGAGATGTTTTTATAACAAAAAAATTATTGTGATCTATGATTGTTTTAATCAGCATGCATCCGAATTTGACAAGTTGTTTCATACATTTCACTGCTAGAAATCGGTTCCACTTGCTATTTTTTTAATATCTATCTTATTCCGGCTGTATATTTGTGACGTTATATTTTCATATAGGAACCTTTTGATCTTTGTCTGGTATCAAGTTCAAAAACGCTTGTCTAAGGATCTTTATAAAAGGAATGGAGAGGCACTGACTATCTCCAAACTTATGATTTATGAATGTATTGAACTTTGATCTATTGATATAACTTTCAAAAGAAATACTTTCTAAAACTACTTCCTAACGGTGTGTTCCAGCAGCTGTCCTTGAGAGCCAGTATTTCTAGGTTAGCCTGAACAACATCTTCGACCATATCATCACTTACCATCAGGTGAGATAGTGGTCAAAGGCTAACCTATCAGGCATAAAAAAAAAACACCCATGTTGGTTAAACGTTTTTAAACAGACACGGGGAGCGATCCTATTGGAAATTTAACGAGCACAGGATCCAAAATCTCGAAATAACAGAGCAATTTCTATTTTAGTCCTATGCAACATACATACACAAACACGTGCTTTATAAAACTTGCGCTGATTAGTTATTAAAAAGACCGGCCAAATGGAAGTTCCGTATCGATCTAATAAAGTTCCACATTGCAACAAGTCGTGATAGATTTTTTTGTCTTGTTTTTTGAAGCAGTGATGGCTCAGTGGCATTGGCTATGGACTGTCGCGCAGCAGGTCCTTGGTTCGAATCCCGCCGCGGGCTTGAGCTGCAAATGCCCTTCCTCCATGAGGTGAATGTCATCAGGCGGGCTTCGAGCTTGTTCCGTCACAATAACATTCCGTGGAACTATTGGTATGAAATAGTGTCAGTGGTCACATTATAACACGTCACGATGAGGCAAGCTTGTGGGACAGATCCAAATTCTCATGTTAAACAATGATTCGAATTTAAGATAAATTATTTTTTCCTTGATTACTAATAACTCCTTACGTGAGTTTACTCGTATCTACATAATAAAAGAGTGAAAAACATAATCCCATATTTCGTATAAAGAAAAGTAAAGAAATTCACAAGTCCCTTATTCAATTCTCTTTCTGTGCGCCCATGTAATATATTATCATGCCTTACATTCCAGTGTTAGTAAACGTGTATGTATTGGGTCATGTTAAAGAATGCATATAGCCATCTACCAGGCAGATTAGTAGACTCCAGAATGCTACAAATTTAAAATGTCTACCAGTAAAATCCAATATTTGTAAGACCCGAGTATCGAATCTAAGACCTCGGGATTACAAATCGACACTGTTTGCCATTCGATCAAAGACGTACCTGGCAGTCGTACTCAAAGTTAAGTTGTCAACTACAGGAAACATATACTAATTGATATATTTCTTCCACAGTCCGGTAAATACGGAGAGGGTTACATCGGCTCTTCCCGAGGGTTAGCTGTCCACATTCGCGCGAAAGGCGCGGCTGGTGAAAAAGACCACACGGGATGCACGTGGCCTTTGCTGTCCGTGGCTGATCCTTACGAGCCTCTGCCGCAGGAGCCGTGGGTGGCCGTCATTAGGAGAGGCAGCTGCAACTTTGAAATCAAGGTATATATATACGCAATTCTTATTTTTATTTCTGATAGTTAAGCCATTGACTACAATCTCACCTGATGGTAAGTGATGATGTGGTCGAAGATGTTGTACAAGCTAACCTAGAAGTACTGGCTCTCAAGGACAGCTGCCGGAACACACCGTTAGGTGCTTGGCGACAGATTTTCTACTTGAGGGTGGTAGCTAGCCAGGCGGGCATTCGCAAAATGCCCTATAACTGCCCACCATGCAAAGTATAAAGAAGGAAATGAAAGTAAAGAAAACATAACGTATGTTAAGGTCTTAGCAAGTGGAAATCCATTGGCTCGACATATCCCTCCGGGAAACAGGCGTGACGGTGTGCTGATGTACTGTACTGGACCAATACAACGTTTAATCAACACAAAAAAAATGTTATAATGATTAGTTGATGATATATTGTTATGATGTTGAACATAAGTGCAGTGCTAATATTAGTTTATCTTAGTATACATGATTGGCAATGGAGATAGGCGGATTATTGGGCACGTTTGTCTGCTGATAGTGTCAGTTTATTGATAGATATAGTGCTAATATCGAAACAATGGACTGCTCTGGCTTTCGCCATCGTTATCGTTAGATAACCGATGACGAAAGCTGATAAATGCAGGTATAATATAGATTGCAGTGTAAGCTGGGTCATTATGGTACAATTCCATACATAAACAATGGTCAATGCATATAAAAACATCAGGAAGTCTTATGTCCCAAATTACATTTGTAAGACAAAATGGCAAGATAAAAACTTAGAAGCAATGATGGCCGAACGGTAATAGCTATATGGACTGCCGTGCTGCAGGTCCCTGGTTCGATCCCCACCGCCGGCTTGAGCTTCACCACATGGTGGGAGGGCATTTTGCGATTGCCCGCCTTGCTAGCTACCACCCTCAAGTAGAAAATCTGTCGCCAAGCACCTAACGGTGTGTTCCGGCAGCAGTCCTTGAGATCCAGTGAAATTACAGGCACATGAGACTTAACAACTATGTCTCAAGGTGACGGGCGCAGTGCAATTCGTGACTTTTGATGAAATGCATCTGTTATAGGCAGAGGTAAGTCCGCTTAACATCAGGTGGCCCGAGTTTGGGCCGTCGTCGCAATAAAATAAAAAATAATTAAAAAAATGTGTCGCTTTGTTATATCCATAGTATTTTACACCGGCACTCTTCTCTCTTGGCGGAGTTTGAGTGAGTTTCTCTCTCTGATAAAAGACGTTGCTAAGTCACACAGAAAGAGATGGCTGTAGATGTTACTTCTAGTATACAGTATACACCATGAACACTTCGCGTTTACTTCGTCGGCAGAGGTGTCAAACGATCTATCTTATGGGAACCATGTTATAAGGGTCTAGCCTATTGCCATCTAGCGCTCAGTTCCAGACAGATTGCTAGCGTTCAGCACAACTGCCTATGAGAATTCCTTTGTCAGAAAATCCCAATTGATTTCCAATGTATGGATTAAACCCAGTACTTCGATACCAAAACGAGGATTTGCGACATTCGGCCATAATGCCAGGTGTAATAAATATTATAAAGCTGTTTACTTTATAACTAGGCGGGTTGGGCAGACTTCATTGCTTCGATAAGTTCATGGTCAAGGCATTGTTGTTTATTAAAAAATGCAGGCGCTTTTACCGTGTCTTCAACGAATGATAGTGCAGTCAGATAATTTTATGAAATAAATAAGTTGATAGTTTACCTTAGTTTCGAGTGTAATACAGTGACGTTTTGAAGTTGTTCCCACTGGCAACAGCCAAGGGGGTCATGGTTTGAATCCTTATCCTCGAACAATCTAGGTTTGAGCTTCACCGCACACTGAGAAAAATCTAAAGTCAAAAGCGCCCTAATGACGGCCAATTTGAAAAATGAAAATGAAAATGTACTTTATTTCTGTAGCCAAGATTTCACTTAAATTAAGGTAGGTTGAGGCCTTCTAGTAAGTATACAAATACTTGTGTCAGAAGATCTCGCTCTTCCATATCCATTCCATAACTTTAAATGGTTACAGATATAAACGATAAAAATACAAAGTTATCAAAGCTATATACTTAATTATACTTAATATAAATTTTATTGGTAGGTATTATTTCTAATACAATAAACTTTTAGATCTAGGTATTTATATATGTGTGTGTGTGTGTGCGCATGTGTGTGTGAGTGTGTATGTATGTGTTTGTGTGTGTGTGTGGGTGTGTGTGTGCATATGTGTGTGTTTGTATGTGTAATGTGCATGAGGTAAGAGTGCGATTTCCAGTAACTTTAGATAATATCTAAATATTTGGTGTACCATCCATTTAAAATATAAGTTATTTATTTAATGTTTGAAGTAGTGCTTCTACTTCGTCATAATTTTTAGTAAGTATCCAACTGATTAGATGTTTTTTACATTCATGATACGTTTTTGGATAAATATCCAAAGTTTTGTTTAAAACGTTATATAAGCGCGCTGATTTATTTACGAATTGATTACTAGCATATGTAGTTTTAGTGACTTGGACTGTAATTGCCCTATCTTTTCTTCTTCTGATAAGAATTTTGGAGTCAAAAAGTAAATTCTTGTGAACTTTCAGAATTGATTGTACTATATACATTTTTCTTACAGTTAGTAACTGACACAATGAATATAAATTATCTGTTGGGTATCTGTAGCTCTTGAAATACATAACCTTTATTAGACTTCGTTGTGCCCTTTCAACCTCTATAAATTTTGTCTTAGCTGCACCGCCCCAAATAGGCAAACAATAGCTTAGAATAGATTGTGCTAATGCCATATATATTCTATTTAGTAGCATTTGTGGTGCCACATGTCGTAAAGTTTTAAAAATCCATATTAGTTTTCTTATCCTCATGCTGATAACGTTAATTTGTGAGAACCAAGTGAATTTTTGGTCGATATGGACACCTAAATACTTGGTTGTGTTTACTCTATTTAAAACAGTGCAGTCACAATCAACATTGTGTATGGTATTAGAATTATGGAGCTTAATACTAAAGTCAATATCAGGCTGGGTTCTATTGTAAATAGTGTAACACATATAGTTAGTTTTTAGGGCATTAAGAGTAAGCAGGTTCAGTCTCAGCCAATTGGCTATCTTTACAAGGCCTTGTTCAGCTTGTACCCGTACCTTATCCCATGTACTGTTTGAAAAAACCACAGCGGTATCGTCAGCATAGGAGAAAATCATTGCATTCTCAAGTTTATGGTTGCATAAATTGTTTATATAAATTAAAAACAAGGTAGGTCCTAAGACACTTCCCTGGGGAACGCCGTAGGTGATAGCTGCGTCGTCACTAACATATTTACCAATTTTGACTTTCTGCTTTCTATCACTCAAGTAATCTTTAAAAAGAGCAAGGGGTATATCTCGTATTCCAATATCATTTAGTTTTTGTAAGAGTATGGGGACATAGACGGTGTCGAAAGCTTTTTTCAGGTCTATATATACAGCCACAGATTTTTGTCCTTTATCTACCTGATCTACAATATAAGAAGTCAGAGCTGTTACGGCGTCTTCTGTAGATTTACCACTTTGGAAACCGTATTGCGAGTCAGATATTAAGTTGTATTTATTAAGGTATTTAGTAAGTCTATTATTTATTAATTTTTCCAATATTTTTGAAATACAGGGTAATACCGAAATTGGTCTATAATTATTTTCATCGCCTATGTCTCCATTTTTATGCACGGGGGTAATGATAACGAAGACAATTTATATGGTATGAAGGCAAAAAACCCACCAAACGTAAATACGTACAAAAACCCCTTCCAACTAGAAGGCGTTAAACGAGGTCAGTGAAGGCGAATGTATCTTTTCGTCTTCATTCGAATGTTTCATTTCGTTCAGTCTTCGCCGTGTATTTTGTGGTATTTCTTAAATATTGACTTTTCGATGAGGCTGATTAAGTCGTACGTTATAGTGATAATCACCGTATATAAATCGCCGTAAAAGTAAGGTATATTTTATGGTTTATACTGCAATTATTATCGTATAACATGTTCAATTCTGGAAATACTTTACGAAAGGCTTTTTTTGACGGTGTTTATTATAAAACATAGTACATTTTTATTGATTTCGCTTTGCGTGGTGAAAATCATCTTTAGAGTTGTGAATTCATCTTGCGTAGTTACAATTCAACGGTAAAAGGTCAAATTTGATTTAAGCTCCAAAGTCGTTTTTCTCAGAGCATGCTGGGTGCATTATGCATGTGCTCGCCAGGTAGCTACCACCTTCAAGTAGAAAATCTTATGCCAAGTGCCTAACAGTGAATAACTCTTTAGTTAGTAGTCTTTAGTAGTACTCTAAGTTGCTCTTAAGAGACAGCACATTCTCAGTTATGTTTATTATACCAACCTCGACCAAAACAATTACGGAACAAAAGCTGATCTCAAATCACGATTTCATATTTTATACCATTCTCCCTTTTTATCAATTTGTAATATATACAAATTGTGTTTGCGCACCCTTATCAGAGATAAAAGGCGCCTATTAAATATCCCAGTGGTGTGCTGGGTTAGAATGTAACTCCCCCATTTCTATCTTTGGGTGTCGTAGTAAGTGGCGACTTGGGAATTACACCAGAAGGTGGGAAGCAGCGCCTTCTGAAGAACTGATAACTTGTACTGCGATCCCCAAGCGTGGGGATTGTGGCAAATCCTCCCCAATAGGGGAGACCTTGTTCAACGGAGGACGTTCCGGTTGATGATTGAATAGTTACTCTTCTTAATGTATTAGTGGGGTGTTGCATATTGGGCGGATAACAGTTCTTTAATCGTCATAACACTCTCATTAACTAAATGGTAGCGGGACCACCAACAAATCAAAAGTATTTCAAATGAGGGTTGTCGTCAGCTAGGCGGTAGGACATGAACCGTAGCCAAAACTTTATAACTTTATGTTCTCGTCGCCTTTTATGTTATTGTGACGGATCAAGCACGAGGCCCACCTGATGTTAAGCGGACTAACCTCTGACTATAAGAGATGCATTTCGTCACCAGTCACGAAATGCACTGCGCCCGTCACCTTGAGACATATTTGTTAAGTTTCATGTGCCTGTAATTTCAATGCCTCTCAAGGACTGCTGCCGGAACACACCGTTAGGTGATTTTCTAATCGAGGGTGATCGCTAAGCTCAAGGCCGCGGCGGGATTCGTACCATGATCCTACGGCACGGCAGTCCATAGCCAATGCCACTGAGCCATCACTGCTTCAAAATATGTAATGTAGAAAATAATATACGGACCTCACAAACGTGAGATTGGGGTAAGAATATGATGGTAATATTAATTTGTGATAATTTCAGGTGCAGAACGCATGGCGCTCCAACGCGACGGCTGTACTCATCTACAACGATCGTGATACAACACTGCTCGAGAAAATGAAGCTGTCCACGGATAATGGACGTGAGTTTTCATTATAATTTGCATACAAAGGCATACCCTCATTTTTGTGGAGGGGGGAGAGATAGCCATGAACGCCACGCTTGGCAAGCGTCTTAGGGATCGCACTGTAAGATGGCCGTTCTTCAAAAGGCGCTGCTGCTCTTCTGGTAGTTGATTTTCCCTTGGTCGCCTGTTGCGTCTCCCTCAAGAAGATTTGTTCCCACGACGAGAGTATTAGTTTTGCCTCCAAATTTATGACGCGATAGTTATTTGTGTTACAAGGGGACAAAGTAATATTTTGTTCCTCGATGATGTTATTCTTTATCCTGAGTGTAGTGAGGAATGATATTTTGGCTCCGATTGTTCAGTACACGCTACTTTTCGTCACTTCCTTTGAGAAAAGGAATAAGCACACGAAACTCGTGTATATAGAAGGAATGATTAATCAATAATAATGATTATAAGTAATGTAACGAGCGGTGGGTTCTGGATAATTTTACTACACTTACAGGAAACTGATAACTTTATTCACCAGTAACTTCACACTAAAAATACACTCAAAACATAGAACTGTTCGTTCTTTACAGAACACTAAAATAATCGCACTATAGGATAGATTTAATTTATAGTGGTGTTCTGAACAATCCTACCAATTTTCAGCTGGCTACGAATTTTTGTAACCTCACTCCTATGTTTTGGTCTAAATTGACCGGACTAATACGAGTAGTATGTTACAGATAATGCCGTCATTTCATGCATGGTTTATGTCATGCATGACCCTATCATATCTATCTATTGCGTCGTGACGTGACAAGACTAACTTCAGCTTTTGTCCACCTCCAGCGGAAGATAAAGTCAATTATTATTTTTATTAAGTGTAATTTTAATGCCACAACGCGATAATAATTATGACAAATAATATTGCACCAAGGTAAGCACGATCGGTAAAATTGTTTACTTGTGTAAGTACAGTCGGGGACAAAAGTAAGTTTGTTTGAAAGGAATACTAACGTTGATTTTGGTATTTATCGCTATCATATGTGGCTATACGTGGATCTTGATTAAGGTAGCCTCCCCTTCAATGCTATTCACAGGTGTGGTATGTTGTTTTTATATACTTACCTTTTCTATGCCTCATAACGATACTTGTTACAAAATATTGAATTATGCTAAATTTCCAGAAATTTATGATATATATATGTTATTGTAACGGAACAAGCCCGAGGCCCACCTGATGTTAAGTGGACTAACCTCTGCCTATAACAGATGCATATTGTCAACGACGAATTGCACTGTGCCCGTCACACTGAGACGTACAGTTGTTAGGTCTCATGTGCCTGTCATTTTACTGGCTCTCAAGGACTGCTGTCAGAACACACCGTTAGGTGCTTGGCGACAGATTTTCTACTTGGGTGGTCGCTAGCCACGCGGACATTCGCAAAATGCCCTTCCACCATGCGATGAAGCTCAATCCCGCGGTGGGATTCGAACCATGGACCTGCTCCACGGCAGTCCATAGTCAATGCCACTGAACCATCACTGCTTCAATATAATGGTAACAATGCGCCTGGTTTAGTATTTTTCGGAATGTTTCGGCAATAAGACATGGATAGTTTCTGAAGCACCCGTCAAAATTTTCGCCTTAATTTTATTTCGTTCGAAATGCTTGATTCGATTTTCGCCCGATTGTACTTTGCGAATATAAATAAGTGCTTATACATATTTTATGTCACTCCTTTTACGAGTAGGAAGACTATTAACATGCGTAAACATTGTATATAACTATATTAAGTATACATATAAGCTTTAAATAGCCACCCACTTAAGTTAAGTTACCTACATTCTTTTGAATAATTGCATATTATACTGATGAAGCAGGGAATATCAACAACATACGGTAAACTATCATACTATCATCTTCATACATTTTCCCACTAATATAGGTGTATATATATAGGTTGGTACAGTATTGCTTCTCTTAAGCCGCATCTCCACCAAACAAAAGTTGCCAACTTTTGTTCCGAAAACGTGTAGAAAACTCAGAATACTCCGGTATTCTAAGGTTGGAAACAAAATATGCCTGTTTTTGATTAGTGGACTATTTTATAAAAACTTTTGTCACCAACACGTGTTGGCAACACAAATTTGGCAACTTTAAAACAGTACTTCTGGCACTTGTTTAGACAAGAGAAACACAGGCATAGAGAATACCACAGAAATGAGGATAGTATTATGCAGCGCTCGTAGCGAAGTTTACTTAGCTGTTCTTAACGGATCATCAAAGTTACGCAACGTCCGACCCGGTCATGTGTTGGATGGGTGACCGCTAGTGATATTACTACTGAACGCTTCCGTGTTTCGGAGGGCACGTTAAGTCGTCGGTCTCGGTTGTATTCTTATAATGACAGTGGTTATAGCATGGTGGTAGGGCAATTTGCGAAAGCGCGCTTCGCTAGCTACCACCCTCAAGTAGAAAATCCGTCGCCAAACACCTAACGGTGTGCTCCGGCAGCTGTCCTTGAGAGCCAGTAATTCTAGGTTAGTCTGAACAACATCTTCGACCACCACTTACCATCAGGTGAGATAGTGGTCAAAGGCAAACCTATCTAACCAAAATAAAACCCTATGGAGAAGACAATAAATTATTGATATTATATAACGTATCTTACTGGTTATTAAATGATAATTGGCGAATAAACATCGTTCAGTTTGGGTTTATTTATTTCCACTATTCAAGAAAACAGAAATTTCAAAACCAATAAATCAACTTCCGTTTTTACCACATGAACATAACTATAAAGTCCAACACATACGTGTTTTACGAGTATGTGAATAAAATAATTTAGAATCCTTATAATTTGTTTGTTTTATTGCCAACGACGTAGGTAAGGTGTTAAAAAAATCGGCCAAGTGCGAGTCGGATTCGCGCACGAACAGTTCCGTAGCATCTATACATAATACAACATTAGACACTATATTACAACCTTTTTTTAGTAAACACATACGCGAGCTACTCGCACTTGGCCGATTTTAGTATTTGTTGTTATTGCGGCAACAAAAACACATCATCTGTGAAAATTTCAACTGTCTAGCTATCACGGTTCATGAAATACAGCCTGGTGACAGACAGGCGGACAGTGGAGTCTAAGTAAAAGGGTCCCGTTTTTACCCTTTTGGTATGTAACCCTGGAAACTGGACAAGTGCGAATAGGACTTGCGCTCTCTGGGTTTCGTAAATACGACCAATTCCATTCGTTCAATTTTGTAATTTGCTCTACGTAATCTACTAACAAGCTTTACTTTATTTATGGATTGTAATATATCTGAAATAAATTGATTGATTGATTGATTTACTCTCTAAAACAATATTTTTAAAAACAAACTTTTTTATAGAAATAACGAAAAAAAAAACTCGTCAATACGATTCAAATGAGCCCAAACTCGTTGAGGTTGTGTCGTTTCATTGCGAAGTTCCTTTGGCCACCTTCCAGCTCCATCATCAGATCAGCACCATGGGAAGTGAATCAAATTTAATTTGCAAGTTTTGATGAGAAACATCGGGACAAGTGAAACTAAATAGAAGCTTGTAAAAGGTATATACTGCGATCGTAGCCGTTGGTAAAATATACATATATATTTTCAAAGTCTTTGTATTGTGAATGCAAAGACCATATCATCAGAGTGCCATATAAGTACGAAACTCTGAATAATACAAAGTTTTTCTTGTGATTGAACCGCGAGTCGTCGGCTTGGTCGCAAGGCCGTCCGGTCAGTACTCCTGCGCTGCACTATGTTAAAATACAAGTACCTTTATATACGAGCATATGTATAGGGTGACCAGGTTTTGTGAGAATTTGGGACTATCAGGTAGATCTTAAACTAGTTTAAATCTCCTAGTATTCTTTGATACAAAAAATAATCAATATCAACCTTAATTATTGAATTAGTTTCTTGTATTTCTCTAGTGGTGGGAGCCTGTTGTGGAATTTTTTCTTGTATGTTGCAAGGGAAATTATATTCAGTCATGTTTGGTCTCCATATGAGTACAGATCAACAGATTATTTTATTAAGATGGGTAGTTACAAACAGTAGAACATCTGGTGCTGTTCTACTGTTTCTTTTACCAATAGTAACAATAGGGAAAATAAATCCTAGTTGTATTACTCATAGAACAAGAAGTAGCATAAAGAATTCCTTTAAACTAGTATCATGAATGCTAAAATTAGTATTATACTAGTTACCCCCCGCTTTTCCAGCGCGTGTTGATGGATTTTGATGAAAAGTATCCTAACTGTTAATCCAGCACCTCATCTAACCTCCATAACAAATTTCATCATAATTGGTCCAGCCGTTTGAACATGAAAAATAAACACACTAATAAACTTTCGCATTTATAATACGAGATTTATTTTTAGTACACGTTCGACCTATCTGCTCGTATGTCCTTTCGAGGTAAAACTAGTTTACCTATCGTAAAGATATTTTTGGTCCCCTTGCCCTTATAAGTGATGTGATGACTGATGATAATACATGCAGGTACTCGTATAAGACTTATATATTTACAAGTATGTATTTACTTTTATAAATAGTGTAAACGTCCAAAGAAAACCGTAAGAACTCCTCAACCTACAACTGCATACAGTATTTTTAGTAGCCTTATATCGTTCTTACATACTATATCATACACTGCGGTCACTGAGGCTTATCGTACGAGTGCCTGGCATTGATTTCAAGCCCTGAGTACCACTACCACTTACACTCATCGATGTCTACTACGGATACATAGAAAGAAGTTAGAACGGCTGAAAGTTAGAATTCCAAGAGGCCTGAAAAAGATTTTATATTAAGAGCCCTTTTACATTTTGCAGCCTTCTCACTCGCACTTTTAAAGATAATTTAAAATAGCAACAATATGGTTTATATTTTTTTAAATGTGGTCAATCATTATTTTGCTGCATGCAACTATAGATGTTCTCTACTAATTTTCATTTTGATATCTGTTATGGGGGATCCAAAACGCGTAAATTAGTTATTTTAAAATTTGGGCCTCTAATTCTAATTGGACTCAACATGTAACAAAGTAAAAATATGTTGAGAACATCTATAGTTGCATGCAGCGAAATAATGATTGACTACATTTAAAAAAATATAAACCATATTGTTGCTATTTGAAATAATCTTTAAAAGTGCGAGTGAGAGGGCTGCAAAATTTAAAAGGACTCTTAACAACTAACGTAGATTTCAGTTATTTTAGTAAATAGTACTTGGTTTTTTTTTTTTTTTTTCATTTATTGATCTTTATACAATTTAACTTTAAATCTATATAACATCATATCGAAAAACCATTAGGTTTGTCTCGATACTTGAATTCACATCGTGCGCTTGACATTTATTATCACTAATAAGATGTTCAATAACACTATTCATCCGTGAACTATAACTTACCTACTAAAAAGTGTAGCAAGCACCTATTTTAATATATGCACAGAATATATACTAGTAATTGAAGCAAATGCTGTTCCTCGGCAAGGCGCGTGGCGCGGCAGCGGCGCGGCGCGGCGGGGCGCTTCCTTGGAGCTCGAACTATAACCGGTTCTGGAGAACGTCATGTGACGGAGTAGGATTGTGCACATGCAGCGGACTGCAGCGCCTATTCAACGATTGAAATCTATACAGAGTGTTATTATTTTATGAATATGTTATAAACAGTTTCGTTTTTTTATTACAGATTTATACTTGTACATATAGGTACTCACATAACTATATATATGTATGTATATTTTATGTATTTTATTTACTAATTGTGTTTTAATTTATTATAGAAATATTTTTTGTAAATACGTTTGTAATTCATGTCGTTTATGTCATGCTTTATCTTTTGGGGCAAACTATTTAATAGGGTGGGAATTTTGTACGCGACAGTTCTTCTTCCATAGTAATTATTTTGTTTTGGTATTTTTAGCATATTATGTGTAATATTTCTAGTAACAATTTTATGCGATACAGGTATTTTTATTTCCATGTTATAAAATTGTTCAATCAATAATGACATATTCACTTTATCATGTACCGGTAGTATATTGCAGAACTCAAATATATCAATAAGGTTTTCTTTATATTGTTTATTAATGTTACCGGGGACTATTAATTTTAATAATCTGACTTGCAAATTCAATATTTTATCAATAAATGTTTTAAATGTTCGGCCATAGCTTGTGATTCCGTAAGATATGATGGATTCCGCTAAAGCTACGTACATATTAAGTAGAATCTGGAATGGTACCTTCGGTTTGATAATATAAAATTTTGCTAGTATAGCTCTTAGCTTGTCACAAATTAAATCAATATGGTAACCCCAGTTAAATCTGTTATCTACTATTAGGCCTAGGTATGCATGACTAGTTACCTGTTCTATAGCATCACATGTACAGTTATTCATATGAGAATGCATTGTACTGTGTAAACACTCGTGGCTATGTGCAATTATTCTAAATGAATTTGTTTTTTTAATGTGACTTGAGTGAACATGAATTATTTTCGTTTTGGATGCATTTAAAACTAGGCCAGCGTCATGCGACCATTTTGATACTTGTGTGAAATCATCTTGCATATATTTCACAGCCGTGCTGAGGTTTTTACTATATGCTAGGAGGCAGGTATCATCTGCATATTGGTAAATTGAACAGTTATTGATTACATGTTCCATATCGTTTACATATGCGAGATAATGCAAAGGTCCTAGTACCGATCCTTGGGCTGTCCCTTCAGTGACGTCAACAGCCGCACTATACTCGTCTCCCACCTTCACATGATATTTTCGACCTCTGAGATAATCTTCGCACCATTTTAGGATAGGACCTCGTATACCAGTATTGTTAAGTTTTTTTAGTAAGGTTTCATGCCTGAGAGTATCAAACGCCTTGCTAAAATCAATAAACAAAAGTATCACATGATTTTTGTCATTGAGACACTGATTAACTTCGTCCGTAAATTTTGATAGCAGTTGTGTAGTTGATTTATTACGTTGAAATCCATATTGTACATTGGAGAGTACATTATTTTTTACATAAAAGTCTTGTATCTGTTGACAAATAAATTTTTCTACAATTTTATCAATTACAGGTAGTATAGTAATTGGCCTATAGTTGCAGTATTCTTTATGACTACCTGTTTTATATATTGGTCTAACAATTCCGGTCTTTAAATCCTGTGGATATTTGCCCGTAGCCATACTAGTGTTTATCAACTTAACTATAACCCATAACATTTTTTCACAAATAGACTTGATATCCACACACCTTATGTTGTCTATACCCGCTGCTTTATTAGTATTCAAACTACGGATAATTTTGTCCACATTTTCTAAAGATGCTTTTTTGATATACATTGATTTATCTAGTGGATACGTATATTCTGATTCATTCAATAGGCGTTTGTTACACTTAGGCATGATTCTTTTGACACATTCACTAAATTCTCGTGCGAAATTTTCGGCTATGGTTTTTGTATTGTTCTTATTTTTGTTAAAAGCTCTTAAAATGGCTTCATCGACTGAAGTTTTATTACGACCTGATAGAGAATTAAGTATTTGCCATAGTTTACGTAAATTTAGTTTGTGTTTGTTAATTAAATCTAAATAATATTTGTTTCGGGATATTTCTATGACCTTTCGTGTATAATTTCTGAATTTATTATACTCCATTCTCAATATTGCATTTGTAGGGTCGTGTTTCCACTGTATAAACAGCTTATCTTTTTTCTTGCACATGTTATTAATTCTAGTGTTTATCCAGGGCTCTTGACTTCTCTTACTATTTATATTTAGTTTTTTTGTATATGTAGAATTATTATAGCAGATTTTAAATTTTTCTTTAATGCATTCATATATTTTTAAAGGACACTCTGTATCGTCGATTTCAGTCCAATCTAATTCGTATAATAAAGATTTCGTTTTACTATTGTCAAATAATTGAATGTTTTTAACACCACCCTGTATTTGTGATGTACCGCTTCCAATACACGACATTATTATCATTCGATGGTCAGCGAAAACAGTTCCGAGCGCGGCCGAGTAAACGTCTAACGAGTGCGACCGTACAAATATGTGGTCTATGCAAGTTTGCGTTATTATATTGCCTTGTTTCTCGATTCTAGTGTAGTCTGAGATCGCACTTGCTAGACCACACTCGGACATGCTACTGATGTAATGTTCACGTATGCCGTTGTTAGTTTTTAAATCAATGTTTATGTCGCCTAATAGATAAGTGTCGTGTTTTAAAAATAAGGCGTTCATAAATAGATTTTTAACTTCTTTCGTGAATAGGTGCTTGCTTTCATTTGGTGGTCTATACAATGCACAGACATACGCAGAATAATTATATGGTGTGGTTATCTGACCAAGTATGGACTCACAATGACTAAATGTGTGGTTTATTATGTTAAAAGTGTGAGTGTTTTTCACGTAAATAACAACACCTCCTCCTTTACGTTTTTGACGCAATTGACTGTGCAGTGTATATCCATTTATTTCAAACATAGAAACAACTTTTTTAGATATATTAACCTCAGTTAGTATAATAACATCGATATTTAACTTTGAGTAGGTAATTAGTTGAGTTAGGTAACAAAAATTTTTATTTAAAGATCTTATGTTTAAATGAATGTTATTAAGGCTAAACTGATGAGGAAAAATAGCAGGTAATCGCTCACTAAAATCATTTATATCAGTACAATCAAACAATTCTAGATGGTCAGGAGATACATCAAAGCTGCCTAATTCTGTTGTATATCTATTACCGATTCATGTTTGCTTGTGTGGCTATGTTTTCAATATCTTCCTCCGACCTTGCCACCAGTGGTTTGCCGTTGTCGTCCTTACGCACCAGTACTTTTCCATCTTGGAACCAGACGTGTTTAAACGCAGGTCGAAGCTTCTGCTGCGCTTGCCATAGCAACGCTTTGTTAGCTTTCGTGAGGGCTCGGCGCAGCATCACCTTAGATTTACCGTCATTAGGCGAAACTCCACTGATAAGACAGTCCACAGTAATTGACTCCTTCCTTGCAGCTCGTACCCACTGCTCTGCTTGTTGTAACTGAAGTAGGCCCAACTGGATAACTCCGTCTTGCCCATTGCGACCCTCCATTCGCTTAATAAATGATATTTCCTTCATATCCATATTTAGGGCTGTAGCCAGCTTACGAGAAATATCACTCAAGTCTTCTTGTTGTTGTTTAGGTACTCCAAACACCTCCAAAATGCTATCCAGTCGCTGCTGATCAACGCTGCGAACATACTGCTTGAGAGACTTTATTTCTAGCTGCAGATGCACCTGTTCATTTTTGAGATGGTTACATTTTCTACCGAGGTCTTTTATCTCTTTATTATGGGACTCGACTGTCTTTGTTAGGTCATCAATTTTTCGACAACAAAGGCCTACAGAGGTTTCAATGGGCTGTAATTCTTTTTTAAGTACCTTCTTCATTTCCGAGGTGATATCTTTAAGAAATTTTTTGGTGTCGATGTTACAGTTTCCGATGGTTTCACCGGCCAATAAATCTTCCTCTTCTTCTACCTCGTCCTCATCCGGGACAATAAAGGAAGATTTTCTAATTGGCGAGTCTTGTTTACATTCCTCACATGTCCACTCCAGGTTGTCCGTATTACGCAAAGCAGCGATTTGCTTAGCCGTCAAACCTGCGCAGGTTTGGCTGGCATGCACCAACTTACCGCAGGTTCTGCACTCTAATCCAGGTGACTTTTTAGTTATATTTTTATCACAATTGTCGCACTTGGATATGTTCGGCATTTTAAGTAAATTATTTGTATGAAAACACTGAAGAGGGTAGGCGAGTAAATAGCTCACGCACGTAAAATAAATCGACTTGTTCGCAGGCCAGCGCACGAGCGAATGAAGGTTACTCACGTGCATAAGTCAGATAACTCCAACTATAGTCTCGACCATATCCGGTTGTCTTAATGAGCGCTCGGGGCGCTCGCGTTGTCGTCTCGCTTCGCATTAGTGGGAAGTAAAAAAGACCACCGGATATGGCCTAAACTATTATATATTGAGAGATTTTTTGACTTATTCACGTTAGTTATCCCTGATTATCAACTAATGTGCAAAAAGGTAACAGCAGCTGAAAGTGATAGGTTGAATTGATCTTCACATTTTACAAACTATTGGAGCACAAAATATGAATCACCATGTGTGTGATGTGATGACACATATAGTGATAGCTGAAAATAAACTTTCGCTTTATCATTACGGAATATATCCATTGCTTCTTCTTCAAACGCGCTTACGAGCGCTACTCTACTTGTATCCGGCTCTTTTGAACGGTATATTTCATTGTACTATATAACTTATAACTGTACATTTTACTATATAACTTATCCTCCGTATTTTTCTTTTCATGACGGTGTGTTTTATTTATAATGTCTGCCATTATTTTTATTTTTTCTCTTTTATATATATATATATATATATATATATTCTCGTCTCCGTCTCGTTAATGTTTAAGCTCACAAGGAATAATTACGTTTTCCTTCTACTTGGCCCTTCCATATTTTTTCGATATCTGTGGTACGCACAAGCTTGCCTATGTTGTATTATTCATGACGTGAAGCAGTGCCATAAGTCATGTTCTGCCTTCATGTACTTATCTGTTTTTAATGCAACACTCATAAGGAAGAATGTTGTCCGTAGAACTATTTAGTTATAAAAAGAACGTTGCGCCTGTACTCACCAAAAGGGTTAATCAGATGTGCCCTCACGATTCACCAGATATATTTTAGTTCCGTGTAATGGGGGCGACCCTATTGCCATTTACCGGGCACAGTTCCAAACTCCGGACTACTAACAATTTCTGTCAGGAACCAAATAAACTGTTTCTCTTTATCTAAATAATAGGCTATATCTGTACCCTAATTGTGTCCAAATCGGTTGAGTAGTTTAGGAGTGGAACATTAACAAACAGACAAACTTAATTTTGTGTTTTATACTATTTTATATAAAGAAGTATGTCATACGATTTCGTAAGATTATAGTCGTGTTTTTTATCAAACAATAAATTAAATTTAAAAACAAAATCATTATTTTAACATGATTGCATACACATAGCCCGTGGGGTGCCCGTGGGTGTCGTAAGAGGCGTCTAAGGGTAAGTAATACACCAGAAGGTGGGCAGCAGTATTTTCTGAGAAACTGATATCTCACACTGCGATCCCCAAGCCGCCTGCCAAGCGCGGGGGTTATGGCAATCCTGGGGGGTTTGTATATTGTAGGAGGCTGTGTTCAGCAGTGAACTATCTAGCTGCTACAGTACATATACATAAATCACAGAACCCCAGAGAAGACATCTCATAATCGAGAGGACAGATTTAAACTATTTCACTTGTTACGATATAATTTAATAGCTATAGTACCACCAACTTAACTGTGCAGTTCTCGAGGGCGCTACTGGTCAAGGAAATCAACTACAAACTGTCACAATTTAAAGGGATGTTGTAGTTCTTTTTTCTGCCACCTGAACAGATAAGTTGGTGGGTCTGTATATGATAATATCTCAATTTTATTGGAGAAGCTAGCCTCGCTCGGTCCTTTGTACATATCGGTCGTGAATTCATATCCTGATGGTGGTTAAAATAATTCACATCGTTGTGTTTTTCTAAGCATATTAATGTTGTTACTATAACACAACATAAAGATAATGTTATTTTAACAAAGCATTTTAATAAATAGTAGTTTTTGCAACTCTCATATAATAGAGTAGTTTTTTTAAACAAGCCGCAGGCGAGTTCCAAAATAAGATTACACGAGTGTTTTAATACCTAACTATATGCAGTTGCATACACTACTTTATTTAATCTCATGGCTATAGGTAGCTACATTAAATAAAAATTTTATCCAACAACGTATTACTCAAATTCGTATGTACGAAATAGCGCCAAAATGGATCGCGCTCACCACAGATAATGTGTACTTAAATTGAATTGAAACCTCCTTGGTCGGGACACATTGTACTTTAATAATTTAAAAAATGTATTAAAGCATTGTTTTGTTATGAGAATAATCTTTTAATTTAACTTTTTAATTTTATTAAAGAAGTATGTAAATAAAATATGCCAATAAAAGTATGTATTTCATTTCATAATTAGAATATTATCGAATGAGATTATATAAATAAAATAATATAACCTGCCTGCCGTATTATAGCATAGAAGCTCAAATATAAAGTATGTAAACTCATTTAAAGCATTCAAAAAGCTTTTTTTTTTTAATGGCGGTATGCCTTTATTAACCAAATACTACAAACTATATACAACACTATAGCTATTGCTATATACTATATACAACACTACAATAAAAGCATTTGGACTCATAGGCAGTCCAAATGCTCTAGCCCACTATCAGTTGGCAGGGTGCCCAGCATGCTGGCAGCATTGCCCCGTTGAATTGCAATGCTTATTCTTTGAGCCAAATAGGTGCCAGCATTTTGATCACGCGTCGCATCGACCAAGCGCTCTGATAGATTTTGGAAAATACGATGAGCTCCCGGTCCCCACGGACCCAACGTCTCTACACCAAACGGCTCAATAACCCATACCGAGGTTAGCATATTTGCGCCGCTTGAGTTGCTCCGCCGAAGTAGCTGCAGCGCCAGCCCTCACGTTGGTTTCAGAAAGATGTGACGGCGCTAAAGTGTCTACGCATGTAGCGTCCCACACTAAGGGCCATCCTAACTTCCATGGAACCAGAGTCATGCCGTCAGGTCTTTTACCATCGTCACGCATCAGACCGTTCGGTTCGAGAACAGCTGGAACATTGGTGCTGGTAAAAGCCCGGCGAATGATATCGTTATGGCTGGCGTGGCGGGAAATTCGACCAGCACTTCGAGAGCAGGCCATACTGACCGAGTTGGTCAACTGCAGTACCACACTGGCAGTGATGTGGAACACAACACCTTGCACCCAAGCGTAAGCTAATAGCGAGACGAAAAGCGGAAGGATCTATAAGGCTACCAGTTTTGTAAGAAGGAATGGCTTGTAACCAAAGACCTGATTCCCACACAGAAACAGCGAGAATACGAGCACGATCTGCGATACTAGGGCACGTATTTAAAAGATCTTTCCGTGCTAGCTCGCATAGGGGCCGATCCCACTGTTTCTGAGATGACAACATTTTTGGGAACTCAGTATTTGGACAAGCCAGTCCCCATGTGGTTTTAGCCTCAGCCAGATATGCTACATCAAAAGAGCCTAAAGATAGTGCAAGAATTTTTTCTACTAATTTGTGTGTACAGAAGACAAAAAAGCTGGTAATGCCACACTAGAAATTTTCCGTATCCCTATGCCCCCCAACCTCACAGGGAGGGAAGCTTGCACCCAAGCCCTATCATCCATCTCAACATTCAAAACCGAAATTAACGTATCTTTTAATAAATTGTCTAAACTTAAAAGAAGCTCACTGTGTTTCCACAGCTGACAACACCTCAAAAAGTATGTAAATTTAGGAACGAAAAGGCAAAATCTAACAATAGTAAAAGCCATATGGGCGTTAATTTTGAATAATCTGCTAGAAGCATTTCTAAACTTTTGAATTTGTTCTTCGACAAATGTTGACAAAGATTCGTCAAGAATCGGTGAACCCAAAAGACGGAGCGAACTTTTTTCTACTAATTTTATACCAGGCGCAAGTAAGTTGAATTTTTCAATAATCGAAATTTTATCCGGACAAGTATCACAAACAAAAAGTTCACATTTGGAAAAAATTAGTTCAAGGCAAATAAGACGAAAATTATCTATAAGTACTCGCAAGTCATTCAATTACCGTGTTCGCATCGCCTCCTAAGGTTCCGTCATCCAAATACAGACGTTGAATTATTGAGTGGATGGCAAGGCTAAAGATGGCTGGTCCCAGAGGATCACCCTGTTGACATCCTACGGAAGATAATATAACATTGTTTTGGTATGTTAATTTTGATGGTTTGCCGTAACATTGCCAAAGAAAAGGGTGTAACTCCGGAATTTTATCTTTCACTTCAGTCAAAAGGGTGCCTCTATCTAATGAGTTGAATGCATTTTTAACATCCACCTTCAAAAGCACATCTCCACAATTTTGATCAAGAAATGTGCGAAGTGAATGTACAGCAGCCTCACAACCACCCTGCGAACCAAAACCGAGTTGTAGTGGTTGAAAAAGATTACTTAAAAAAGCAACCTTTTCCTACAACCACATTTGGCTGTGAGGCGACGATAAGTGGTGCCTACTGCTATAGGCCTAATACCACCATCTTTTTTATTGAGGGCACATAAATTCGCACCGTACAGAATTTCGGTAATTTCATTGTTGACCTGACCCGACAACATCAAATTAACCAAAGCCGTCACATCTCTTAGAAGTGTCTCGCTTACCTCACCAGAACTATAAGATAAAATATCTTTTAAGTGCTGAGGCGTCAGGCCATCTAGACCACCGGCTGAGCCACTTCGAAAAGATGCCACGGCTGCAGAAACATCATGTGGGGTCACCTCAACAATGTCATTATTTTGTTCAGGAGAGTCGGGAAGGTGGAGACCTGCAGTTGCAGGCGGATGCTTTTCTATTAGGGAATTCAACGTGTCAGATGTGAAAGGGGCGATTGTATCACTCGAAAACAAGATGCGTGCCGCGTTTTTGATGTCACCATCATTAATTTTGTTTTCTACTATTTTAATAGTAGCTGAATCGACATTATTTGTTTTTGTATTCCGCCGCAGTGGCGGAATTATTAAAGTTGAGCCAAAAGATTGCTCTTCCCGTGCCCTGTATTTCACGCAGTTTTCCTTTACTCTAGTTGTAAGGGATTTTTTGTTAGAAGGATCAAAATTTACGTGAAATACGTGGTACGGGAATGCTAGAAGATGCTCCCAGGCTTACGTAGTATTAGTAGCCAAAACGTTTTTAATCGAACAAGATAACGATTGGGCAACAGAAATTCTCGCACCCCGAGGTATGCGTTTTATAATAGGAATATTATTTTTGTACGAGCTTAAAACCTCCCAAAACGGTTTGGCAGGGGTAGCAACACTGCTACTACTCACTGTTTGATTATTTATTGGCGCCGAAAGGGGAATTTCCAAATTTTTATGACACCTTTTTTGGTGAATTTTGAGGCCTTTTTGACCTTTAAAATATCGAGCCTGGGGGCACTGCGGACACAACATCTGGCTGTCTTGCGATACAAAAGTCCCAACTACTGCATTCATTGTTTGGGTACAAAGCATTGTTTACAAAATAGATCAAAGCTTATCTTAGAATTTCTAGGGTGACGTCTCGACCCGGATGAAGTCTCGCGTCAACAACGTCGTCGAAGTCCGTAGTGCGCAGGTGTCGCAGGCAGCGTTGCCATGGAAACAAAAAATAACCGATTAGAAATTAATAAGCTAATGAAACTAAGTACAGAGGCCCACAGGAGCCCTACAAACAATACCTCGCAAAATTCCAATAGGAAGAATGCGGTTGATGGGCAGATAATGCCCATCTACTATCTGAAAATAAAATTAATTATTTTTTGTAAACAAATCTGAAATTTACTAACCTGCCAGTTCTTTTGATCATAGACAACTTAAATTTAATAATTTTCTCGTGTAAGTGACTATGTCTTATGTGAGAATAAACTTCTTTAAACCTAGAAGAGAAAGAGATCCGTATTAAGTGATAGTAAACCATCGTTACTTGATTGTAACCCTTTGTATTTTATACTATGTAATTGAGTCAATAACGAATTATCATTGTATTTTTTTATTTTTGTCCTTGAGAGCCAGTACTCCTAGGTTAGCCTGAACAATATCTTTGACCACATCATTACTTCCTATCAGGCGAGACAGAGTGGTCAAATACTATCAGTCATAAAAAAAACTATCAAACTCTAAATATTTCTTCAAGCAAATCAAGCTGTTAAAAAATTTTAAAGCATAAAATTTTCTTTTTGTTTCGTTATCGTTCCCGCGTACCCCGTTCACTATGAAGGTTTAAAAAAATCAAATTCGAGCACAAAGTTCGCAACTCTTCCAGCCTGGATGGCCGAGTGGTGATATCTGGTGCGTAAAACTGGAGGTGGCAGGTTCGATTCGCGTTTGAAATTAAATGAATTGAAATGAATTGTGTGTACTAAAATTTGAAAATGGAATTATCTATCAATCTTATAATTATAGTAAAAGGGCAGCATTATCGCTGAGTAGCGATCTTGCAGAAATCAAAGTTATTCTCTATGCAGAATATATTTGTGGAATACACTTAAAACTTGTTTTTGCATTGTAAGTAGGGCATTTTGTGAATGCCCGCCTGTCTAGCCACCACCCTCAAGTAGAAAATATGTCGCCAAGCACCTAACGCGTGTTTTCCGGGAGATGTCCTTGAGAGCGAGTAATTCTAGGTTAGCCTGAACAACATCTTCGACCACGTCTTCACTTATCATTATGTGAGATAGTGGTCAAAGTCAAACCTATCAAACTTAAAAAAAAAACAAAGTCAATCTTGTTTTTTTTTGCGACAAATGTGGTGTTTTAGATGGACAGTGACTTTATTAATATTATACATAATTTTTGAAGTTTATTGGTCAGTTTATGAAGTCCAATCATAACTTAATAGCTTGAATTCATCATAAATTATTAAATTATCATATAAACCTTGATATAAAAAGTCTTTGTTCGTTAATATTACACATTAAACTCGTTATAGTATTAATGTTTTGACTTTCCTACGTCCTGTTAGATATTCCAAATAAATTTTATGTACGTATCTAAAAACTTAATTGTTTAAGTTTTTACGCCCTGAGGTCCTCTTCATCATATTAAATGGCGATGGAACCTAATATAGATAAATATACTTTATTTGATAACTTTAAAAATAATATTACAATGGAACTTTATACAAATGTAAATATGTAAACTCTTATTACTTAAAGCAATTTCGGTTTACAGTTACTGTAACGGATGGTAATGGTAAAACTGTTACGATGCACTTCCATATATATTTAAATTTAAACATTAACGTCTATTTCTATGCCATATCATATTTTCCCTAATAATTATATCTAAATAAATAAACGTAGGTACTATTCTTATTCATAAGTTGCACTTTCTTATTTTCTCTTAGAGGGTGATAAAAAGAAGAGTGTCCACCTCCGAAGCCAACAACTATTTTAAGCTCGAGTAACGTTGAATCCCTTACTGCACTCAGGTTCTACTTTAGAATCTTTCGTTCCGCTCTGGATTCAAATAAACACTCGCCTTGAAAATTGTTTGCTCTCTTGGTAAACAATCTACTATTAAACTTGCGAATTCCATGATCATGTGGATTATTTGCCAAACCTACAAGCGCGTTAAAACTGTTTTTTTTGCACTTACTGCCCCGATGTAAGTTATCCCACCTTAAATCCTTTTTAGATAAGTCTATTGACGTAGATAACCTCGAGTAGCATTAGCTTGATATAGCCATAGCTGCTTATATCCATTGCATTCTATTTTTAAATTTGTCACGCGTGTTTTGTAGCGGCCGGTTACCTTGACAATGAAACCCTAGTAGTGATCGCGTTAGTCCAATACAGTATTGAAGCATTAGTGCATAATCACATTCAGCTGAAACGTATTCAAAACGAAATGAAAAACAAAACTATTCAAAATTACGAGAAGAAAATTTATAGTCATGTGTGGGTTTCGAACTCGCGCCATCCACCCTTATAGCCGGGATGTGCTCTGATCGCTAAGCTAACATGACATATGACTCATAACTCTAATGTGTTCTCTCGTTTTAATATTGTTAGGTTTGCAATAACGCCTGCTAACAATATTAAAATTTTAAGGATGCGTCATCATTTACAAATATAAAACTAATTCCTAAATTGGTCTTGTTTGTAGTACAACGCAAGTGGTACTATAGATGTCGCTCCATCCCAATACGATGGTTAAAGAACGATAGGAAAGATTTGAGTTATGACGTCATTGTCATGTTAGCTCAATTGGTTAGAGCATACCCCGGCTCAAGGGGTGGATGGACGCCGGTTCGAATCCCGCACATGATTTAAATTTTTCCATTCGTTTTCGATCAAGAGATACACGATTTCTTAAGGCTATAGTGCTCGGAACGCTTGTTTAAATTATGTAGGTGACAGGCAATAGCTTGGCGGAGGCGGAATTGTCCAGGCATTTTTGTCGTTTAAGTAATCAGAAACTGTGTAGTAGGATTTTTTAATCAATATGTTTTTCACGTGCAACTTGAATTTCCCTTCTGTGAGGGCTTTGCAATATGTATACTGAGTAACTATTACTATCTCAATATTGTTAGGTTTGCAATAACGCCTGCTATGCGGATTAAGTCATGTGCGGGATTCGAACCCGAGTCCATCCACCCCTTGAGCCGGGGTATTCTCTAACCAATTGAGCTAACATGATATGACGTCGTAACTCAAACCTTTCCTATCGTTCTTTAAGCATCGTATTGGAATGGAGCGACATCTATAGTACCACTTGCGTTGTACTACAAACAAGACCAATTTTGCAATTGGTTTTATACTTGTAAATGATGACGCAACCTTATAATTTTAATATTGTTAGGTTTGCAATAACGCCTGCTATACGGATTACATTACAAAGTTACAAAATTACAAGTAGTCTTGTTTGTAGTACGACGCAAGTGGTACTATAGATGTTGCTCCATCCCAATACGATGCTTAACGAACGATAGGAAAGATTTGAGTTATGACGTCATGTCATGTTAGCCCAATTGGTTAGAGCATACCCCGGCTCAAGGGGTGGATGGACGCGGGTTCGAATCCCGCACATGACAAAAAAAATACATTCCTATCGTATATTTGTGATTTTGTATTACTATCTCTCCTAAGCGTTATTATTGTCATGGAGCTACGTTTGTATGGGTATGGAATGCGATCTGAAGATAACTTAATTATAAGGTAAGGAAGAGACGACAAACACGTCTTATCAGTGCATTGGTTTATTATTTAGTTATCTTGTGACTTCATTTTACTTTCACACGGTATGTTCTCATTTCATGTTCTCGAATTCCCATTTTTGCAAACACGGTTACCGTTTGGCCTTTACAAATTTAAATTCAAGTTTGTGTAATTATGAAATATTTGCCAACAATTACGTAAAAAGTCTTTCGAAAAAAATTACTATTTATAAACATTTTGAAGCAATGATGGCTCAGTGGCATTGGCTATGGCCTGCCGCGCAGCAGGTCCATGGTCCGAATCCCGCCGCGGGCTTGAGCTTCACCGCATGGTTGAGGGCGTTTTATGAATGTCCGCCTGGCTAGCGACCACCCTCAATTAGAAAATATGTCGCCAAGCACCTAACGGTGTGTTCCGGCAACTATCATTGAGCCAGAAATTCTAGGTTACGCCTGTTTAACACCTTCGACCACATCACTTACCATCAGATGAGATTGTGGTCAAAGGCTAACCTATTAGAATTTTTTTTTATATGACGTTTTTTTTTTAATTACTGGCTCAGCTACTGGCAAATGACAACTGCCGGAACACACCGTTTCCATTCTTAAAATGCCTTACTGCCATGCATATGGTAGGAACCTATCCTAGGAGACAACCGCGGCTTAACGTGCCTTCCGAAGCACGGAAGCGCTCAGCAGTAATGCCACTAGCGGTCACCCATCCAAGTCATGACCGCAGCGTGCCTCTGTGACCGGATAGGCAAGCTCTGTTACGAGGGATTCATATGTTACACCATTGGTATACAAATGCCTTAAAATTCCTTAAAACATCAATACCATTTGAAGTCTATAAAACGTTTCGAGGCGCTTTTAATCATTAAGTATAATCGATACATGTAAATAATCGCATTTTCAAATTCAATTTTAACCGGACAATTCCTTATATTATAAACTTCATTTTCAAAACCTTTTCCTGCGTGGCACCAGTACTTCTTCTTCTTTTCCGGTACGCTCTTGACAGAGCGGTCGTGATCGCTATGCAGTAGTAGTACTGGCAGGGGCATATGTGATGTACCTCACGATGTTTCGCTATCTTTGCCTGCTGGAGTTCATTCTGCTGCACTGGAGGACGGAGGTTCACTACTCCGATGGCAGACTTGATCTGGTCATAAAATACGTGGGTGACTTTTTTTTTTTTTTTAATGGATCTTTGAAGCGGACTATTCTCTGCCTATAACAGATGCATTTCGTCGTAACGAATTGCACTGCGCTCGTCACCTTGGGAGATAGTTGTTAAGTCTCATGTGCCTGTAATTTCACTGGCTCTCAAGGACTGCTGCCGGAACACACCGTTAGGTGTTTGGCGACAGATTTTCTACTTGATGCTGGTAGCTAATCAGGCAGGCATTCGCAAATGCCCTTCCACCATGCGTTGAAGCTCAAGCCGGCGGCGGGGATCGAACCAGGGTACTGCGGCGCGGCAGTCCATAGCTATTACCGCTCGGCCATCATTCCTTCAAAACCTTCTGCGCGGTCTAGTGCCTTCCACTTTTCCTTGGACGACAAGGCGCACCAGTTACTAAGTAGTAATTCTGGCACACGTACGCCTAAGCAAATACTTACATACACCAAGGCTCAATCTTTGTTATGTACATGTATTATAAAATATTTACTTGCACTATCAAACAACCGGAAAACTGAGAAAATCTTGCTAAACACACATATCAAAATTACGATAATTGTCATGCCTTATCACTATCTAGTTAGTGATAACAAGTTCTCTAGTAAAAAACTGTTCTCGCCGGTTTTCTTTTAATAATGACACGTCTTATTACACGACTGCCCAAAAAAAGTGTTATGTTTTCAGGGTTCATGTATGTATGTATGTTTGTGAGTTTCTTTATTTCAACGTAACTTCTAACTGCTTAACCGATTTTATGAAGAGACCGATTTTTAGGGTTCCGTACGCAAAGGATAAAAACGGGACCCTATTACTGAGACTTCGCTGTCCGTACGTCCGATATGCTGTATCTCAAGAACGGTGATAGATTAGACAGTTTAGACCATTTCTTGCTCGATACTAATAATGGTGACAGGTAGACGCTATAACTATTCACAGAATATTTAGTTTTATGTTCTCTTCAAATATAAATTAATTAAAATAAAATAAATAATTAAGGGGGCTCCCATACAATAAAAGAGGTTTTCGCCGTACCTACCCAGCTCAATCGGACACTGCGAAAAGTGTCTGTAACTTGCAAGATTAGGTTACAGATAATGGTACAGAACCCTACGTGCTCGAGTCCCACTCGCACTTGGCCGGTTTTATATGAGATATCGTTAGATTCGTTTTGATAGCGCCAGTGACACGAGGTATTCATTAAACAAAAATAAAACAAACTTGTGGATTTTAGACGCCATAGGGTGACAAAAAAATACTTCCAATTTCATGAAATGGGGTTATGAAAATGAAGGCCTATAAAAATATATTTCATATATAACTTGCAATTTTAATTCGAACGATAGAACGATTAACGAAAATAATTAATTTGCAATCGGGTTTAATTAATTTATACTTGCTTAAATCATGGGGACATAGAACCGCATTCACAGTTCTTGGGGCTCCGTACCCAAAGGGTACCATATTACTAAGACTCCACTGTACGTCTATCTGTCACCAGGCTGTATCTCATAAACCGTGATAGTTAGACAGTTGAAATTTTCACAGATCATGTATTTTTGTTGTTTTAATTTTCACAAAGGGCACCTACGGAACCCTACATTGTTAAAAGATGTTTAAAAGAATGGCCCCGAATTTCTTGCCCGTTCTTCTCGCAGTGGCTCTATACAATTTATTTGCGGAACGTGGCAGTACAATGTAGAATATTTCAATACTAAAATTTGTAATTGACCTTCATAAGAGCGTAGACGCCTAAATTTAATAAATGATTTTGACTTTGACTATGACTACGTGTGCGAATCCGACTCGTACCTGGCCGTTTAGTTTATCAATATTTTCACCTAGGCTAGAGATCGAACCCGCGTCTTCTATACGCACAGGACTTATTTAGCTATACTAAGACAGAAAAGAAGCGATTTTCTACTGTGCTGCCATCCTTCAAAATACTAGACTAAGCTTCAACAAAAAATTGATTTTCAATTTGCAAATACTCAGCCACATAATTCGTACACAAAATTTAAAAGAAATATGTACTGAAAAATATTAAAAACTCGTTTGTCCACACCATACTCATATAAACACTCTGAGTACCTTGACATTTTCATGGTCCGACTTCTACAAGGTCGATATTTTTCAGTGTTAGAAGTCGGTTCTTTTTTTTTAAATATTTTTCTCTGTTTGGTGATGGATACTTCGTACAGGATTGTGCCACTCGTCCATAATAATAGTCACTCTCAACAATACTTGCAATCATGTGGTGATCCAGGTATACTGGCAAACACTTCAGAATACTCACAAATACACACTAATACTCACAAACTTCAAAAAAAATGTATTAGGATATTTGCCAATATAAAAGAACCTAACATCAATATACCAAATTTTCACAAACCATATTTTATAAAATTTAAAATTCTATCCTTAGTATCTATTTATATTCTAGAAATTTGCAAATTTGTAATAAAATACCCATCATTATTCCAAAAATATACCGATCAACGACGTGATATTCGATCTCAATGTAGGCATAAATTGATAAAACCAAAGTCCAATCTAGAAATGTACAGATCCGGCCCTAACTCAATGGCTATAGATATATATAATAAGCTGCCTACCTAATACGCTAAAAGACATTGAAAAGGTAGAATGTTTTATAAAAAACCTAAAATCTTTACTTGAATCTAAATGTTACTATACCTTAGACGAATTCTTCAACGATAAATTCAATGATATATATATAGATCGTTCCGTTCCTACCATTGCCATACCCTTATAGGGTCATATGTATAACACACACAAACATGTTAAATAAGACCTGCATGTAGCTACATATGTTGCAATAAACAATTGAGTATTGAGTATTGAAAAAAACTTATTAGGGTTCCGTACTTCAAATGGAAAAAAACTGAACCCTTATAGGATCACTTTGTTGTCCGTCTGTCTTCCTGTCAAGATCCCTTTTCTCAGGAACGCGTGGAGACATAAAGCTGAAATTCATATCAAATGCTCAAGTCTACTGTCCCCTGGAGCTGTGAAAAAATCAAACTTGTAAGCCAACGCAAAAAATAAAATCTGCCGCAAATTTCCAACACTCGCATGGGAATCAAAACCTACAGGGTACCTACTTCCCGTGAATTTTGATATTTGGTACGAAGCAACGTCGTATAATACAGATAAAGGAAAAATTCCCAAAAACATAAATTTTTAGTTACATCATATAATAAAAATATTTTTAATAACTTTAAAATAATAAGGATTTCACTAAGCAATAAAAATACCATAACTTTTACTTATATACCTACAGGTTTGTACGGAACCCTCGGTGCGCGAGACCGACTCGCACTAACCGGGTTTTTTAGTTCAATTTTACTGTACATAACTGAAATCTACTGAACCGATGTTGATGAAATTTAAATGGAACCAATGGTACAGTACAGAACAAAACAATAACTAAATAAGAACGGATAATTCAGTAAAAAAAATGTCCGTGGTGATAAACGAGTACATCATTAGTTATAAGTGACGAACTGCGCTCCGCCCATCACCTTGAAACATTTTTTTTTTAGTCCTGATCGGTTAGCCTTTGACCACTATCTCACCTGATGGTAAGTGATGATGTGGTCGAAGATGTTGTTCAGGCTAACCTAGAAGTACTGGCTCCCAAGGACAGCTGCCGGAACACACCGTTAGATGCTTGGCGACAGATTTTCTACTTGAGGGTGGTACGCTAGGCATTCGCAAAATGCCCTACCACCATGCTATAACGACTGCCATCCTAAAACAACAACCGGGACCGACGGCTTAACGTGCCCTCCGAAGCACGGAAACGCTCAGTAGTAATGTCACTAGCGGTCACCCATCCAACTCATGACCGCGCGCGACGTTGCTTCACTTTGCTGATCGGTTGGGAACAGCTAAGTAAACTTCGCTACGATTGCTTCAAAAACATACAGTAGTTGAGTCTCATATGCCTGTAATTTCATTAATAACTTATTTACTACTGCTGGAGCACTTTGGCGAGTTAGCCAAGCGAGCATTCGCGAATTGCCCTTCCACGATGCGGTGAAGCTCAAGCCGGCGGTAAGGATCACCCATGGACCTGCTGCACGGCAGTCCATAGCTAATACTGCTCGGCTTTCACTGTTTCAATCAATTAGCGAATCAATTCGAAGCGTTCGTAGCGAACTTTACTTAGCTGCTCTCAACCGATCAGCAAAGTTAAGCAACGTCGCCTGCGGTCATGAGTTGGATGGGTGACCGCTAGTGACATTACTACTGAGCGTTTCCGTGCTTCGGAGGGCACGTTAAGCCGTCGGTCCCGGTTGTTGCCATCCTAAGGATGGCAGTCGTTATAGCATGGTGGTAGGGCATTTTGCGAATGCCTAGCCTACCACCCTCAAGTAGAAAATCTGTCGCCAAGCATCTAACGGTGTGTTCCGGCAGCTGTCCTTGGGAGCCAGTACTTCTAGGTTAGCCTGAACAACATCTTCGACCACATCATCACTTACCATCAGGTGAGATAGTGGTCAAAGGCTAACCTCTCAGGCATATAAAAAATAATTAATTAGTATTTATTAGGATATCCGCCATAACAACAATATGTAGAATGTTGAACTTTAACGGTCTTTAACATACGATATAGGACGGCGTAGGCTTCGTAATAACATACGTAAATTACATTTTATATGCCAATTAATAAGTTTTGGGAAGAACATATTTAATAAATAAAACACTATCTTTGCGTTTCACAGTCATCGATTTAGCTTGAAACGCGCTGCATGTTAACTGTCATTTTCACCATTCAGTTATTTTATGTATTGGTTAGCAACCCTAAACTTTATTAGGACATTCTGAAACGGCCCTTAGAGTCTCGATGACATTTAAGTAAAGTGTCAATTATTTACTTCATAGTTAAAGTTACTCGCCTAATAAAAGTTACAATTATGGTTTTCTGTTTCACAATAGAAAACTGTCTTCAGATTAACAACTCGATGGTTACTTGAAGGTTCTTCGAAGTAAATTCAAATATCAGTTCATAATCTGTCAACGACTTCACTCATGCATACGCCGAAAATAATTTTAATCAAGAAGTGTATGCCCAATATGGAGTTTGCAATATCAAACTTCTTCTAAAACCTGTATAAACGATAGACAGATAAACCAATAATTAAGTTAGTGGTCACTTTATCTGTGGGTTAGTACTACTCAGCCATTGTGAAATTCATATACACGGTTACTTGTGTCTTAAAGCGGCAATTAGCCTACTCGACACTTTATTTGAAGGTCGTGAAAGAGGCCCTTAATAAAGTTATCATCAAGAATTATCATCTAATCTCTAGTCATATAATAAACTATCAAATAGTACCTAGTTTTCTGAATAGATGGCGTTCTCTTTAAAAGATGAGCAAATACATTTTACTATGACCCTTTGTAAATGCAATTATTATAATAAGATTTCGACAAGAGTGTCCCGAGTCTTGACCCGAAGTCTGGGGACAAGACAAATTAAATTTGGAAATTGCCGGGACAAAGAGACAAGTGGCGACCGCGGGCCCAAACCCTAGTCCCGTCTCGTAGGTAGGTACGGTACCCTAAAATGGTATAATAGAACCCTAAAAAATTACTGAAATAAGTTTAAAGCTACATAATTGAAAAAAATGTTTTGTTTTGGGTCAATTTCCAATCAAAGGAATCCGCCCGCCCCGGATTGTTAATTATTTTGCTCTAAACGTCATAATATTTTCTGAAGCGCTCGTAGCGAAGTTTACTTTGCTGTTCTCAACCGATCAGCAAAGTTAAGCAACGTCGCGCGCGGTCGTGAGTTGGATGGGTGACCGCTAGTGACATTGCTACTGAGCGTTTCCGTGCTTCGGAGGGCACGTGAAGCCGTCGGTCCGGGTTGTTGTCTTAGGATGGCAGTCGTTATAGCATGGTGGTAGGGCATTTTGCGAATGCCCGCCTGGCTAGCTACCACCCTCAAGTAGAAAATCTGTTGCCAAGCACCTAACGGTGTGTTCCGGCAGCTGTCCTTGAGAGCCAGTAATTCTAGGTTATCCTGAACAACATCTTCGACCACATCATCACTTACCATCAGGTGAGATAGTGGTCAAAGGTTAACCTATCAGGCATAAAAAAAAAACAACCGAACGACCCGCATTTATGAATTAATACGATGACTTCGGCGCGAAGCTGGATAATTGTCACTAGATAGATTTAATATTTTAACCATTTGTAACTTTTTTAACGCAAGTATATTGTTACAGGTAACATAAGTGCAGTTTTCACGTACAAGTGGAAAGGGGAGGAGATCACCCGTCTCATCGACAACGGCACTCGCGTCATGGTCGGCATCATCAAAGGGCGGACGTTCGCGCACGTCACTAACAACATTAACAAGTGAGTGGGCACTAACTCGATTATCGCACTAACTGGTCTTACTGTTTGTTTACGTCTTCTATATACCGATATATATCCAAAATAGATTATAAGTAGTCTGGCCATAAACACTGTTACATAAAAAGTTTTCATATATATCAACTTATCAATTATTTATAATTTGGAACGCGTTTATTATTTTCTTTAGATTTCCATTATCAAATATATTATATAACATATTTCGTGTTCATTATCAAATTACAATATGGAATGGGGTGTATAAGAAAATAGGATTGCAGTGATCGCTTTGCTCAAAGTGGGCATGGAGCCGTCGGTCATATTCTAGACGCTTCAAAAGCTTGGTATCATGCGTTTGTTCGTATATCATACGCTTGGCAAGCATCTTTGCGGCGGAATCGCAGTGAACGGTGGCAGTTCTTTAGAAGATGCTGTTGCCTACCATCTGGTATTTTTCCCTTCGAGTTTCCCCTGGAAGATATGGGGCGGTGATATAATATCACCGGTACCACACGGGCAGGTTTAGAGTACAAGAGGTTTATTATACACGGTTATTGGTAAAATACTAACAACCTCTTAGGGTTGACTTCTGCTAGTCCTAACAAACATTTTGAGATGATTTTTTTTTATTTGACGGTATAAGCACGAGGACATGATGTTAAAAGTCTCTTGTGCCTGTAATTTATTATTTCATATTTTTCGTTACTGATGTAAATATTCAAAACTCTATGCGGGCACTCTTGGCTTGGAATAGGTATCATCTTTTACTACGAGACATAGGACTTAAAAGTGTCAGACAGTACTAGAAAAACTTATTGTTTTAAGTTTTGAGTCTCTTCGAGCCAAGAGCGGCCGCCTGGCAACATTGGACCGCGCAGCGCTCCGTTTGAATGGAGTTTTGAATATTCGAGCCAAGAAATAAAAAATATGAAATATTAAATTGCAGGCACAAGAGACTTTTGACATCAGGTGGTCCTTGTGCTTATTCCGTCAAATACACATAAACAAACAAAAAAATATCTCGAATTGTTTGTTAGTACTAGCAGAAGTCAACCCTAAGAGTTTGTTAGCATTTTACCAATAACCCTGTATATACGTGGACATATCTGAAAATATATATTTGGTTTATATATCTCTGTCTACCTCTTCGAGGGTATTCAGGCGTGATAATATGTGTATGTAGTTATGAAATTTCCGCTTCCTATGATAAAATTATATATATATAAGATTACGTGTCTAGTGTCTACGTCACTGACGTCCTCGCCCTTCGCCTAGATTCTGCATGCCCTTTACTTAGAGATAACGTTCGAGCCAAAATAAATATACCTACGTAATCGCGTCAACCTGTACCTTCGTCAAGCCTTTACAGTCTTGTCACCTTGTTGTGTCGTAAGTAGTAGGCTTCCGGGAGATGAAACTGAAAATAAACTTTATTTTTGTCTATGATTGTTGAGTCTCATGGAGATGATCTTCATTTTTACATTAGAACTCGTGAATGCACAGTGATAATGGGTCTCGCTCTTTTCTTCTTACTTCTTTACACGTTCGTCTCCCCTAATTAGTCAAATTGCCCAAGTAGCATAATGTCAAAGATTCGAAAGGTATTACTAACCTAAACGGCCAAGCGTGCAATTCATCTAAGTATCATAATGTCGAAGACGCAAATCGTGCCTACGACCAATCATAATAAAATAATGCAACATACCTGCTTCGTCTCAAAATGTCTATCATACAGCCATTTAGGATAAAGCCTTTTATAGGTAAACTATATCTATGTATAAACATTACTCTACGCTTTCAACTATATAAACATTATTCCGATGCAGATTTTTTTATGTGATTGTGACAGAACAATCTCGAGGCCCACCTGATGTTAAACGGTAACCTCTGCCTATAACAGACGCATTTAATCACAAGTCACAAACTGCACTGTGCTACTACAATGTGCCTGTAATTTTACTGGCTCTCTACGTACTGCTGTAGGAAAACACGGTTAGGTGCTTTGCGACAGATTTTCTACTTGTGGTTGGTATCTAGCCAGGCGAGTATTCGTATAATGCCCTTCACCATGAGGTGAAGCTAAAGTCGTCGGTAGGGATCGAACCCTGGATCTGCGGCACGGCGCGGCAGTCCATAGCTGCTATAACTACTCGGCTATCATTTGCTACATTCTGCTAATTGGTCGATTTTCCTACATTCGTTTTGCATAGCAATCGTTCCAATACGAGTAGCTTTTTAAAAACTTACCTCATACTTTTTAGTTTTTTTCTCTTATTTGTTAAGCTCGAGACAATGGCAATGCCAATGCTAAAATGCTAGACGACGGAAAATAATTATAATATTCGGACACCTATTCTTCAACTTACTGTACTGTATCAGCCGGATCGTCCACTGCTGAACACAGCCTCCCCTCTTTAGGGGGTATTTGCCATAATCCCCACGCTTGGCAGGCGGCTTCGGGATCGCAGTGTAAGATGGAAGTTCTTTAGAAGGCGCTGCTGCCCACCTTCCAGTATTTTTCCCTTAGTCGCCTCTTACGACACCCACGGGATGATATGGGGAGGTGCTATTCTAACCCGTCACCTCACGGGGCATTCATCAACATTACACTAATGCCATAAAGAGGATAGATTTGCATTTTTGCCTGCAAAGATGGACCGATTTGGATGAAATAGTAATATATGGAAACCGTTTCAGACCCGTGGAAGGACATAGGATAGTTTTTATCCAACTGCGCAAAAAGAGCTGAATGGTTTGGCGCGTTTACCGACATACGCGCGGGTGGAGCCGCGACGGAAAGCTAGTCTAAAATAATTATTCTACGATTTCACAGTATAGAATTGAGATTCAAACTCAATATTTGGTTTTGTATTATCATTGTATCCAACATTTTCGATACGGACGGGCAGACAGAGAGCTGAGTGATTTTATTAGGGCTCCCTTTTGCGCTTTGATTACAGAACCCTAATAACGGTGAACTGTCATTACAAAATATCCATACCGTACTATCCATAGTCAAAGTCAAAGTCAAAGTCAAAATCATTTATTCAATTTAGGCGTCTATGACGCTCTTATGAAGGTCAATTACAAATTTGAGTATTGAAATATTCTACATTGTACTGCCACGTTCAGCAAATAAAGTGTATAGAGCCACTGCGAGAAGAACGGGCAAGAAACTCGGGGCCATTCTTTTAAACATCTTTTAACAATGTGTTACATACATACTATATAATAGAGTTATTACAATATTTGTTTAAATTATGTAGGTGACAGGCAATAGCTTGGCGGAGGCGGAATTGTCCAGTCATTTTTGTCGTTAATGTAATCAGAAACTGTGTAGTAGGATTTTTTAATCAATATGTTTTTCACATGCAACTTGAATTTCCCTTCTGTGAGCGTTGTAATATGTTTAGGAACTTTATTATAAAACCGCACACAATTACCTAAGAAGGACCTTTTATTTGTCTTTGCTAATCTAAAACCTGGCACCGCTATTTTATCTTTATTCCTAGTATTGTAATCGTGATTGTCACTGTTTAATTTAAATTTACTCAAATTTTTACGAACATACATAATATTTTCAAATATATACAGACTTGGTAAAGTTAAAATATCAATTTCTTTAAAAAGATCCCTCACAGATTCCCTAGGACCCATTTTATATATGGCTCGAATTGCACGCTTTTGTATGATAAAGATTGTCTCTATCTCAGCAGCAGTTCCCCACAGCAATACGCCATACGACATAATACTGTGGAAGTACGCGAAATAAACTAGGCGAGCAGTAGCTACGTCTGTTAACTGTCTTATCTTAAGAACTGCATATGCAGCAGAACTAAGTCTTCCGGAGAGATCATGTATATGTGGATCCCATTGTAAAGTGGAATCCATTGTGATTCCCAGGAAGACTGTCGCTTTGTCAATAGGGAGTTTATCTGGTCCAAGCTTAATGTTTGGTTCAACATAAGGAACATTTGGTAAAGAAAACTTTAAACATTTCGTCTTTTTTGAATTTAGGAGAAGATTGTTAGCGGCGAACCATTTACAAATCTTAGATAATACATTATTTACATGCGTCAGTTCACTGTCTTTCCTATCTACTTTAAAAATCAGAGAGGTATCATCTGCGAATAAAACAATATCGCAGAAATCTTTGACCATGCAAGGCAGATCATTAATATATGTTAGAAACAGAAAAGGTCCCAAAATTGATCCCTGTGGTACTCCCATTTTTACCAATGACCCGGAAGAAGTATTGCCACTTATTCCAACCCTCTGTAGCCTGTCTGACAGATATGACTCTATAAGATTCAGAGCTTTTCCACGAATACCATAGTGGTAAAGTTTACGAATCAGAGTGCAGTGCTCTACACAGTCGAATGCCTTGGAAAGATCACAAAATACGCCAATAGCATCATGTGAACTCTCCCAGGCTTCCAGTATATGCGACATCAATTGAACACCTGCATCTGTTGTGGATTTGCTCTTGATAGATGTATGTCACTATTCTCTTAATATGATATTGTTTGTTTATATGCGCATTAGGATACGCAGGTAAGCGGCACAGTGAGTGTGTGAGTGATCTTAGAACCCATAGCACTTCACCTATTCCCATATCCTCCGTTTAAATTTTGAACTACCTTCCTTAGATGTAAGCTCACTTTAATATAGCTCTATACATTTTTTGTGAAGCAATGATGGCCGGGCGGTAATAGCTATGGACTGCCATGCCGCAGGTCCATGGTTCGATCCCCACCTCATTTTGCGAATGCTCGACTGGCTAGCTACCCTCAAGTAGAAAATCTGTTGCCAAGCACCTAAAAGTGTGTTCCAAGTGTGTGCAGCAGTCCTTGAATAAATTACGGGCACATGAGACTTAACAACTGTATGTCTTAGTGTGACGGGCGCTTTCCGATTCGTCACTTGTGACGAAATGGATCTGTAAGAGGCAGAGGTTAGTCCACTTGACATCAGGTGGGCCTCGCACTTATTCCGCCACAAACATAAAAAAGATGTTATTATTCTTACATACAATTCATAATAATATATCAAACGCTTAATTGATGTATTTCTTTTACATAGTGTTAGTATTTTGCTTGGTTGCATTTATGGCTTGATACCAAGTAATCTGTTGCCAAGCATCTAACGGTGTCTTCCGGTGGCAGTCCTTGAGACCCAGTAATTTTAGTCTGAACAACCACCGGGTGAGTGAGGCGGTGAAATAAAAAAAATAATGGAAATTGTTGAAGAAATTACTGATATGAATTTTCCCGATTGTTCACAGAACGTCAGTGCTGTTTGTGTCGATATCTTTCATAGTGTTGATGGTGATATCGTTGGCGTGGCTCGTCTTCTACTACATACAGCGGTTCAGATACATACATGCAAAGGACAGACTCTCTGTAAGTTTACATTATTTCATTCTTGAGCATGTTTGCTTGAATAGGAAGCCTAGAATTATCAATATATATTAACATATAAAAAAAAACAAACATATTTCGTTCCCATGCATCACATCAACGCCTCAGTGACTCACGCGCCGAAGTCATCTAATTAATTAGAAAATTACAACAATAGGACAAAATATCGTCATTTGCGGGATAATTTTTCCTTTCGTTGTAATTTTGCAATGTAACCCGCGGAGCATCATAATTGCAAAACTGAAAGTACTAAAACCCTCAGAAATTTGATGGTTTTAGTAAGAGGGTCGTTCAGCGCGGTAGGGCGTGCGGCTGCTCCTTTCTAGTATCTAATTGCGCGTCCATCGTCAGTAGCAGATCTTCAGATGGCGCTGCTGCACTTATTTGGGTATTCTACCCTTCGTCGCCTCTCACGAATCCCATAGGAAGATTAGCGGGAGTGGTGAATAGCCTGGCACATCACATACATATGATATGCATAAAGAAAAAGAAAAGATTTAAGATGCACAAAGAATAAACAGTTTTTGTTATTAATTTTACTCCCCCTGTGTTTTCTGTTGTGAAAATAATTACCTGTCTAGTAAAAATATTATTTTTTTAATCATTAATTTTCTACGTTACAGAAAAGACTTTGCTGTGCCGCTAAGAAGGCGCTATCAAAAATACCTGTTAAGAGTTTAAAGACTGAAGATAGAGTAAGTACTGATTTCATAAATTTATACTTTACGATATGAAATTGCACAGTTAAAAAAGATAGTGAGAAGTGAAATCACCAAGAGTAGCGTAGCAGAATTTCTAACTAATAATTGTATACCATGATAAAGGCGAAAGAGATGTACTGCTTGCTTAGTGATTTTTCTGTGTCGACCACTTGCATTTTATATACTTACATTATACGGATCGACTGTCAGTAGTTATAATACCTATAATGAAGAAGATAATCGTATTTATTATTTTATTAATAAAACAAACAAAACATTACGAAAATACTCGTTGAAGAATTATCGTAATATTTAACTGAACTATTAACATATTTTTAGTCGCGCGTTTAGGGGGATGCAGACGTCTTTAAAGGGAAATTTAAAATTGTAATTTTTTATTAATTTTTTATTTTTTTTGTAATATTGTTTATTTATCTTGATCGCGTAAAACGCGAGATTCGAAGAAGAGTTTTACAATATCTAATACATTTTTGAAATCCTTATTGAATTTATTACCATTTGTCACGGGTAAAAGTAATTTTTCGTACTTTAGAGGTAAAGTGGCAGGGCCGGAGACCTGGAGTCGCGGGTTCGAATCCAGCTAAAAATCCAGCAAATGATTTTTCCATATAAGAGAATATTAAAATGTTGGATTGTATAATTTCAGGAAGTGCAGGGAGACGGCGAGTGCTGCGCTATTTGCATAGAGCCTTACAAAGTGACGGAGACGCTCAGATCTCTTCCTTGTAGGTAAGTTCACTCTCTCTCTCTCTCTCTCTCCTTATGGCGCGCTCGTATCAGCCAGAAAGGTTATGACCGACAACCTTTCAGCGGCTTTAGACTTTTAGTATAGCAGTAAAACTCTTTGTGAACGATTTCGTCCGGGGAAGTAGTGCGACCATAGATATTTCTACCGCCAAGCAGTTGCTCGCACTACTGTGTTCTGTTTTGAAGGGTATGGGTGCCGGTGAAATTACAGGGACAAGAGACTTAACAAGTATGTGTTAGCTTAGGATGACGGGCGAAATGCAGTTCGTTGAAATGCATCTGTTGTTTAGAGGTTACCGCTTATAAGTTGGCATCGTCAGGACCACTACGTCCTAGTTATGAATGAAATTCTATTGTTATCATTATCGCCGATGCCAATGGGTTAACACCAGGCCTCGGCTTTACAATAGATATTCTTGAAATAAAATGACCACTTCTTGAACATTTCCAATTTAGAATTAACATAAAGCGTACAGCGAAGCAATGATAGCCGAGCGGTAATAGCTATGGAATGCCGTGCCGCAGGTCCCTGGTTCGACCCCCACCGCGCGCCAGCTTGAGCTTCACCGCATGGTGGAAGGGCATTTTGCGATTACCCGCCTGGCAAGCTACCAATCTCAAGTAGAACATCTGTCGCCAAGCACCTAACGGTGTGTTCCGGCAGCAGTGAAATTACAGGCACATGAGACTTAACAACTATGTCTCAAGGTGACGGGCGCAGTGCAATTAATGACTTATGATGAAATGTATCTGTTAAAGGCTGAGGTTAGTCCGTTTAACATCAGATGGGCCTCGAGGTTTTTCCGTTACAATAACAAAAAAAAACTGTGCCTCAAAATCTATCAGGTGACAACAGACAGCTATTCTATTACCCATGAACCTATTTACCAAGAACTTTCAAAATCTACCCTACCACAATAATTTATTTAACTTTAGTTCCTTCACTTTAATCCTTAAAAAAAATGTGTCAATAATATTTGTGTTTGATATATTGCATTTGCTGTGGGCAGGAAACATAGCTTATCATATATACATATCCTTTCCTTTCAAACTAACTACAAGGTCTACAAGTAGACTTGTTTTTTTATGAGTATTTAATTTATGAATGGGTCAGGTCGATTTAATTAATTCGTTTTCATTTTATTAAGTATGAAACAATAACATTTTTTACAGAAAGTAAAATTCGATTGTGAAGCGCGCTATTTCTACACAATTACAGTCAGCATATACAGAAATAAATAATACTATTCCATAAGTAAAATCTGTACAAATTTAATTCCACAAAAAATACTGAAAATAATTCAAAAATATTATAAATTAAATCATCAAAATGTATTCAATATAGTGGTAGTCTACGTTATAATATCATTAATAAACGTAACATTTTTATTTACACGACAACCCAAAAAATGTAGTGTTATTTTTTCAGGGTTCATGTTTGTTCGTGAGTTTATTTATTCCATCATAACTTCTAAACGGCTAAACCGATTTTATTGTATGAGATATCGCCGTGAGAGTGTAGAGATTCGTCTTAATAACGCAAGTGACACTGGATACATAGAAAAAAAATGAAAAACAAACTGTCGGATTTTATACGCAATATAGTGAGAAAACTCATTATTTTTCTTTCAAACCCGTCGGTTGGTGTATCAAAATGAAAAGCTTTAAAAATCGATTCAATAAATATTATATAACTTGCAGTTTTAATTTCAATTAAACGATAAAACACTTAATGAAAAGAAATAATTTGCAGTCGGTTTTTTTACTTTTGAATTAAATTATACATGTTAGTTTTTCAAAATAAAATCTGTGCATGGTATTGAAAATTACGTTATGGTCTGTACTATTTTAAACATCTCTTGCATAATCAGAATGCTTACTAAACATTTGTCATATGTTATCTTATGAAAAAGAATCCATCTGAATTATTAGGTGTTATATTATTTTAAGGCAGGAAATAAACTAATATAATTAAATAATCTAATCTGACATCTCGGCGCTTCCGTATAGGTAGCTAAGATAAAAAAAAAACTTGTATACTTATAATACTATCTTCCTGTTCTCTTTATTACGTGCTAAAAATAGATTGTACTTGTTTTAGATCGTTATCAAAATAATTTATGGGAATTCAAAAATCGAATTGATTGTACGTTATATATTTTATATGCATATAATGCTATTAATACTTATAAAACGTAACATGTTATCCTTGGTTTTATTTTTAGACATCGTCATTTATGATCGAGGCAGCAGATAAAGATGTATTTTATGCAGTCGAAAACATTAATAGTCATAATATGTACCTACTTTAATACAATAAAATTCGAAGCGCTCGTAGCGAAGTTTTCTTAGCTGTTCTCAACCGATCAGCAAAGTTATGCATCGTCGCGCGCGGTCATGAGTTGGATGGGTGACGGCTTGTGACATTACTACTGAGCGTTTCCGTGCTTCGGAGGGCACTATAAGCCGTCGGTCCCGGTTGTCATCTTAGAATGGCAGTCGTTATAGCATGGTGGTAGGGCATTTTGCGAATGCCCGCCTGGATAGCTACCACCCTCAAGTAGAAAATCTGTTGCCAAGCACCTAACGGTGTGTTCCGGCAGCTATCCTTGAGAGCCAGTACCTCTAGGTTAGCCTGAACAACATCTACTATTAAGTCTAGTGTCTTTATAGCTTTTCCCATACAAATGTACCAGACCCAGGACGCGATAGTGTTTTAATTTATTTAGAAATATTAAGTAAAATTGTTTTATGAAAGTATGTTTTCCATTCACAGACACGATTTTCACAAGAACTGCATAGATCCGTGGCTGCTAGAGCATCGCACGTGTCCCATGTGCAAGATGGACATACTCAAATATTATGGGTTTGTGGTGAGTACCTTTCATAATGTTGTCATAGACAGGCGTAGCTGACTCCGTACTTTATGTACAAAACTAACGCCCCATAGAATAAACCCGTTCGGATGCAAACGCCGATATACTAGATATCGGCGTTTCCATCCGAACGGGTTTATTCTATGGGGCGTGCCGCGTCAGAAGAGATCAGAGCTATGTGATAGAAAGAGAGACGCCTTGTAGATGAATATAAATATTAGGTATTCCGTGCTTTGCGAGCTGAAGTGCACTTTATGTCTTCGTAGCTAGAGTCGCTTATTTATTGCAATGGCTTGGCAGAGTGATCCTTCTGGTCCTTTCTGGTTATTCAACTTAGATTACTGTGTGCCGCTGGTATTGCGAAGGTTAGGTTTGTTAAGGATTTAATGAGTAGTCCTGCATTTACGATAACACTTTATTGACACAATAAGAATTTACAAACTTAAAACTTAAAAAAACATAATTTGTAAAAGTAGATGTGACAATGGGCGGTCTTATCGCTGAGAGCGATCCCTTCCAGACAACCCGTTACAAAAGTATTATTATTGTTTGATATGGACGAAGGTTTATCTATTACAATGCTAATAAAAGTACAAAATAATTAATAATATCCAACACAAGAAATAATCATACAGCAAATAAATAAAACGTAAATTACTTAATTATGACACTATAATTTTGTCAGCATTTATGTTCATGACACACAACAAACTTTTAGTTCAAACTGTTATTATGAATACCGACCATATTCTAATTTAAAACAATAAAACGTGATTTATGAAATTACCATGAACTGATTTTGGTAGAATTGAGATGACATTATGCCGCAGAAGCAACTAACAAAGAAATAATAAACATCGATTTGAGATTATACACGTTTTGACATCTTACTATAAATAATCTTCTCTCTCGGAGTATTAAATATCGAATATTAATTATCTTCGGAATATTAATATTCAAATTCAAATTTAAAATATTTATTTTGCAAAACATGGATACAATATGTGTTATGCTGGAATAATATAATGGAATTAGATTGCCATGGTTTAGCCGGTTTGGCATGCAGAATCTAAATGTTACAATAAATGTGAATTATAGTTATATGTTTATAAAATATTACATTATCATCATATTATATCATCATTATGTAATAAAGTATGAATTCATTTCCGATCTAAACAAGTACCTACATATTTGTTATCAAACAAACAAAACGAATACCAAGCGATTCTAGGAATATTTTACACAGTTGAACATACAACAAAATATAACGTTGTTTACCACTTAGGTAATTGTTATTATCTACTTTCAGAGAATGTCTCACATTTTTATTTATTTTATCATGAGATAACTGCAGCGTTTCTATCCTGTTACTCATTTTTCGATAAGGCGGTGCATTTATTTTTTATGATGTATCAGATATGATTTAAAGACACACATTACCCAGCTTTTCATATCTCGACGGCAAAAGAGAGGTGCTATAAGCCTATATCTCTGTGTGTCTGCTTCATGGCCTCGAAGCTCCAAAACTGCTTAACCGATTTCGATGCTGTCTTTTTTCGAACCCAATGTCTCTACACCAAACGACTCAATTATGTAACCATTGCCGAGATACACAAACAAGATACACTTGCGCCGCTTAAGTTGCTCCACCGAAGAAAAATGTTTTTTTTATTTAGGTTATGACGTCCTTTATTATTTCTATACGTCCTATTTAGCTCATGCTTCACATCCTAAATGATTGTACACATAAAACGTTACACCCTTTTGAAGCAGTGACGGCTCAGTGGCATTAGCTATGGACTGCCGCGCAGCAGGTCCATGGTTCAAATCCTGCCACGGGCTTGAGCTTTCACCGCATGGTGGAAAGGAATTTTGCGAATGCCCGCCTGGCTAGCGACCACCCTCAAGTAGAAAATCGCCAAGCGCCTAACGGTGTGTTCCGACTGCTGTCCTTGAGAGCTAGTGATTCTAGGTTAAGCCTGTTAACACCTTCGACCACATCATCACTTACCATCAGGTGAGATTGTGGTCAAAGGCTTACCTATCAGCAATAAAAAAAACCTACTTATGTCAAGACGTACTAAACTATTTTACATATAAAAAAATCACCAATTTAGGTAATGAAGTCCTTTATTGTTTTACACATCCTACTTAGACCCTGGATGACGTCTTAAATTTCTTTACACATAAAACTTTACACCCTATTAAGGTTATTAACATTTGTGTTATAGTTCACGGGCAGCCAAGAGAGCATCCTCCAGCTGGAAGTGGAAGAGGCTCGGAGTCGCGCGCTCAGCCCCGCCAGGAATCGTCACCCGCTCACTTTGGTATGTCACGTTCTTTTATTATATGCATTATATAAATTTTAATAAAAGTCGACTGACTGACTCACTGATTTTGGCGCAAAATAGATTGAGGGTATCTTGGCCATATCCGTGACACTAGGCACAAAAAGTCAGATATGTGATTGCCCTGTCAATTTAGAGTATTTTTTTGTTGTATTGTTTCGTTGGATGTGTAACTGTTTTTTTAGCGCTTCGCCGGCTGCTGCCGCGGCACGCTCTCTTCGCTCGCTCGCCTCGCGTGTTGTTTGTCGCAGTTTCAACCTAACCAATTTTTTTTTGGTGGGGTGTACGATATACTCAAGTGTCGCTGGCCAAATCGCCAAACGTTAAGTGTCTAAGATCTGACCAATTCAACGATCAGTCCACGAAATATCCATTTAATACAATTAATTTGTTGTTTACAGTTAACGAGTGACAACTCGTATTCAGCGGCGGGCAGCGCGCGGTCAAGTCGCGCCTCCTCGCCGGACGAGCTGGTGCCCTCGCTGCGACAACAGCGGGACTCTACCAGGCGTGAACACCGAGACAGGTTAGTATTACCCAGCTTCTCGTTCCATAGGTTACTTAGTAAAGATGCCCAATGTCGACGAATACTTAGGTGATGGCTAGAGTCGGCTCAGTGTATTCGTCTCGCGAGTATGTCAACGAACGAGGACACACACGGCTGTCTAAAGTCCTGCGGGACTAGTCACTAGTCACATCGCTTTTGAGAAATCTTATCGCCGTCTGATTTACACGGTTGATAAAAATCCTAGGGGCCTGATTCTCTTAGCTATTGAACCACTATTGAACGGCGTTAACGTAACTTAATTGCTTGAAAATTGTAGTTTTTACAGTATCCGTAGTCTGCCCGCTATTTAGGTTCGATCGCAAGTCAGTGGCTTGCAATAGTATTTGACATATTTGGTATGCAGTAAGCTATTTTGTTGCGATTACGTTGCTACAGTGGCATAAAATATTTTGGAGGATTTTAGATGGAAAAATTGCTAAATGATTTAAATATATTTATGAAATGTATGTTTGCTAGAAAACCACTGTATTGATGTTTTGACTGATGCTTGATTGATAGAAGTTTTCATTATTATTTCAGTGGCAACATTTGCAAGCCATAGCACAGCCATACGATAGCGACGCGATTGCTGTACAACTGCGATTAGGAGAGCAATTAGTAGACTACCGAATTTGACATTAACAGTAACAGTCGATCGCAGAAGCATCGCAGTAGTGTGGCGTTTGGTCAATAGCTAAGAGAATTGGAGCCCTGGTGACTTGTTCATGTTGTATCATAATGTCGATCAGAGCATATAATAAATATAATCCTGAAGTTTCCAGCTATTGGCGATAACTACTCTAGCAGAATAATTCAGGGTTTTTTTGGATGTATTATGTATTCAGTGGAACCCACTATTCACAGCAAGGGATTGCCTGCGTCCAGTAGGACGCATCCAGTAGGACGCATAGTAAGGTAACTTTCTATTTAGTCACCTGTGGCCTAGCCGAATTTCCATTTAGTTGTAGTCACCCGTGTATAGCCCACGTATACCAGTTGTGCTTTGCGTGTTGCCATACGTGTTCGCGTTTATTGGTTAGCGTTCGTATGTCGCGAATATTTCACACTAGGGCCACAGAATCTCGAGGCAAAAGTACCAGATTAGAATGCGTGATCTAGCTAACAATCATTTTAGTTAGTTTATGGTGAATAGCAGAATGACGATCAATGTCAAGTAAAAGTAAAAAGAGGCAGGACCTTTTAAGTCTTGTGGGCCACAATGCACAAAAGTTTCACGTTCACTGAGGGATTCGTTTTCTTTTAATGGTTGAGTAATACTGAGGATACTGCTAGTAGACTAGACTCTTTCCCATCTCAGCATATGATACCACGACAAGTGGCATACAACTGTTCTCAGAGAGAGAGCAGAAGAGAATAAAGTCATGACGTTGTTGAGTAAGTACTAGTCCTGAGAGGATCAAACTTTCTAGGACAGGCCTTGCTCCAATTCCTATAAGAAAGCGAAAATTGCAATCCACAATGGAGACGGCAGTTTTATCTCAGGAATCTGGCAAAACACCTTTACTACCTAACCTGGAAATAAGCAGTTGATGATACCATATGTTGTAATAGCTTAATTTTTAAAACTACTGCAGTATAAACAATAATTAATGCGGTTATTTTATTGAGTCAGTAAATGAATGCTTATGTTACAGGCCTTGTACGGGCTCGCCATCGGGCACACAACGGGGCGACAACCGACAGGACAACGAATCAATTAGCTCCACCAGCACACAAGAGTGAAAGGGACAGAAACAACCTGAGTGCCAAACACTACTAAGCCATTACGTATGAGCTTAAATACACCCTACGCAGGGCGATATAAGCTCCATTATCGTGTGAACATAGTGCAGTGAGAAAGTGAATGTGTTCATTATAAGTAAATACTCAATAACTTCCAGTGATAGTGAAGTTGGTGGACAAGTGATATTTTAAACATAAGGACTAGTTGTATGAAGTAGCTAATGTTCAGAAAACACCGCAGCTCCGCCTAGTCAATGTATCCTAGGGTCCTAGGCTAATACTGCGCAATACAATAATTGCAGGCTACAAGTACCTATCTAAAAAGTCGATACACCTGAAAATGTTTTAGAGCTCTGACTTGAAAAATTATTTAATATTCTATATCGTAAAAATTCAAGGGATACCGACTTTTATCCAAAGAAAGACTTTATAAAAATACATTTTTGTTTATGTTTTATAAAAAAATTGTGCTAGAAATGAACTTTAAATCAATTTCATTAAAATCATTGACTTTGCGATGGTGTATTGGTGAAATTTATTATTGTGCTATTGCTACTGAACCCTTATTTTTAATCATACCCCGCTCCCTTTTGCTATGTCAAATATCAATCACAGTGTCTGAAATGCAGTGATTGTGTACTTAAAATGTTTTGATTGGTCTATGATCTCATAAGTTAGAGCTTATCATTATATTTTATCTTATATACTGTAATCACGGTTTGTTTTGGTGGCCCTGTAGTAACTAACATGTATGGGATATAGGATCCGTCCAATGATAAACTAACAACATGTTTACTACGTACTTTAATAGTGTACTTAGCTCTTCATACGGAGTTTGTGAAATAATAGTTTTAGAATATGCAGGATTAGTATACAAGTGGGTTTTTATGGATTATCCTAAATTGCCTGGAATAGCACCAAAATCTCTAAAGTTGAAAATTAAGCCTGTATATCTAAGCGCGCTACATACAAAAGTTGCAAAAAATGTTTGTCATTGACTCCTAAAAACGTGTTTTCATTCGTCAGAGATTTTTCACTTGTTCTATTTCAGTTATTTGACTTAGTTATATAACTTAAAAGTAGTATTAGTAAGATAATAAATACTAAGTCTTCAATGTGTGATAGTCTAACTTACTTTCGTCATCGGTATACCTACTTTAGTTTTAATTATATTTAAAACATTAATTAACCTCATTTAAAAAAAAAGTCGTTTTGCTATAATCATTTGAAGGAAGAACACTATTGTCACTTGCGAATGCCGCTGTATTGTAAAAGGAAAAATAAGTTATCACGAATATTACACACAATCTATCGGGGTCAACGACCGAAATTCTCTATGTATACGGCGACGAGTAATTGACGTTTGGTTCCGACCTTGAACTAGAGCATATTTTCGAATAATATTTTTTGTGAATAAAGTGAATGAAACAAAGATGATAAAGAAGGTTAAAATAAATATCCGTTCCGAGAATATATACTCGTTACGACCTTCAGATGTTCCTTTTACTCATCACAGCGCGTGGGTGCATAGGGGTGGGGCGTGAACAAATCATTACCGTATTTTTTTGCATAAAGTTAACCTAATTTAGTATTATGTGTAAACAAATTAAAGTTTGAAAATCTGATCAACTGACAGAAAGGTGCAACACGATTGTGATTTACAGATAAAACCTTGTTTAATTAGAAGATTTTTTTCTTGATCCACGTATCTAGGGGTCTGATTTCATTTATAGTCTATATTTTGAATTCAATTGTTGTGTATATAAAACATTTAAAGTAATTTTGTATGAAGTCGCTAGTTAGAACATCATATGAAAAAGTTTTTTATCATCATACACATGTTCTACATAAAATTGTATAAAGCATGTGAGTTTTTTATTTCTAAGCTCCGTATGAAAGGTATTTTTTTTGTATTTTTGTGTCATCCTTATGTGCTACTCTTGTATCCTATTTTTATACTGACAGCTTAACATTTATATGGCAATAGATTTAAGTTTTCTTGTGTATTTTTCCGTGTAATTTACAGACTGTCTTACAACCACCTTTAATTTAGATTATTTCTCGAAAATCAATCAATTTAGGGGCATCGGTAACTGCGTACGGTACTGTAAAAAATATACATAGTTACCGATCGCCGCGAATTGAGTCATGCAGAAGTAACTTAAATAAAATGTTGTATAACATATCTTTTGATTGGGGCCATTTTGCGACCAAATTGTTAATATTTCATTATACGATGAATTCTAGCTAGAAATGTAATAAAATTTAAATTAAATTCCAATGGCTCTGCTATTCTGTAATTTGGCAGCAAGGTAAAGTGGTGCAGTATGGAGTGGGACTTTCTCGATGGTACCTTATTAGAAATACTAATTTCGTAACTTCGAAAATGGTAATTAAATAATCTAGTCTGAAGTCATATCGCTTTTAAAATCAATTAAAATACAATTATCTTGTTTGCCAATGACGTGTGTTTACATTATTTGTCATTTAGATAGAATTGGTTTACAAGTGGTTTTTAAAAGCGTTTATTTTCAAACTGAAGTAAAATAAAAGTATACATATATTTACTTGCGTTAAGATATTTTTAAGTGAGCATTTAAGTTATTTACGCAGTACATTAATAAGGTACTTAAGTCTATTTGGATTTTATAATATACAAGGAGACTGGTATATAATATTAATAATAAAAGAAAATCATGTAAAAATATTTACATTCCCATCTTATGTGTTCTTCTATCACTATTGTGTGAATATGAAGTGAATAAAACCAATACAGTATTGACATTTGTGTTTATATTTAAAACCTTCCTATATTTTTAGGTTTTCTTCTGTTATATTCTGCACGACTTCTTTGTACTATCAAAAATGTCGATAAGACCCATATAACATGAGAGTGAAGCTAACCCACCCAGCTTATGGAGAACGCCGATGTCAATGGCGGGAATTGAAATACTAGTTTTTCCTGACAAGTGTACTTAAAAATCTAGCTCAACAAGATCGATAACTTATAAAAAAAATATTTTCCGTCATCGACGCCAGTTTCCACCTTATGCCTCTTATGTGTAGAATCCATAACACATATAAAAGCTTATTCTCATTACATAATATAAGCATATCGAAGCCTGACATAAATATAACATGTAGAACAACCTCTTCCCATGGACTGCCTTACGGTGTATACGTGTAAACTGAACGAAATATTTTTTATTTATCATAATATATAAATTTCAGGTAAATTAAATTAAGCCTAAAAATAGGAGTGCATGAATTGGTGAAGACTAGCGGAGCGCCCTAAGCCAAAACCAAAGTAATCCATCCATACGATGGTTAAAGAACGAGAGGACAAAATTTGAGTTATATATAGTATATAGTCATATGTCATCTCAGCTCATGATAGCTCAGTCGTCAGCATTCACCCGCTATAGGAGTGGAAGAGGCGGGTTCGAATCCCGCACATGACTATAATTTTTCCTTTCGTATATTTGATATTTGTAAAGTGAATTCTACTACGCTGACAAGTCTCTCCCTCGCACGCAAGTACAATAAATACTGTTTCATTCGGGTACACGGCGCAACGTGACGACACAGTAGGCGGGCGTTGCGTACATCTTAACATCCTTTTCCCGCTTGTATATGTCCTGCTCACTCACAGTCCAAGATGACATAGAAGTGCCGACAGAGTATATGCAGTGTCGTCTGACATGGCGAGCGTGCCGGGTGACGTAGTATTAGGCCTTCCGGACCGATGACACAACTACAATGCTCAACTGGTTGTGCCATGGTCACTTCTGATTCCCTTCTACACAATTGAGGTACCAACGACTCAACCCGGATCCATGGCACAACTACTATGCCCAGCTGGTTGAGTCGTAAGAAACTTAGAAATCAATCTGATTCCCCATCGCACAACCACCTCTATTTCCTTTGAGGAAATAGATAAAATAAAATAAAATAGACTTAACTGAAAGACGATTTGTTGGCCTTACCGCTGCTTTACCGTTGTTGTTAAAACCAAGAATTTACAAATGTCAAAGAGACATAAATAACAAAGTATTTTTTTATATTTTATTCCCTCATTCTCATAATATTACATTCGCAAAATATTATATTCGCAAAACATTACATTCGCTAAATATTACATTCTCAAAATACAAGATGTAGGTACAATTGAGCACAATAATTTTTTTTATTGAAATTGTGTTTCGTTGGTTTATATACCCAGATAAATTGAGTGAAAATATTTATAATAATTTGTTCCAAGTAGACTTGAGAGTTCGTCTGCAATAGGGTTCTGCCATAGGCGTCTGCTCTTGAGAAGAGCACCATACAGGTTTGAGTGGACCTGTCCAGACAAAGGTACGTAGTCACCCAGCTGCACAGAGGCGACTTTTTTAAATTGCTGCGACTTTATTCACAGCATACATCACGCTACAAACTAACCAAATTAAACCTGAAGTACCAGGAGATAAGAAACTTAGAGAAGGTTGCCATACTCCTTTAGACAAACAATACACCTGCACTGTTTGTACGTAGTAGTATGGTATTGCGGGTTGTCTCTATAGCTCTATCTATGCGCTATGTCCTTTCAGATTCTATGTTTACGCTGATACCTTCTTTATGATTCTTATCTCCTGGTACTTCAAAGTTTGATTTGGTTAGTTTGTAGCGTGTTATGTAAAAAATTCACAACTGTTTTTACGTGTACTGGTTTTCACCCTACAAAAATTTCACAAGTGCCTAAAATAATAATGTGTAACTAGTGATAACTAAATTCAACACAAGTTTTTGTCCCTTTAATTTGATAAAATTCAATTTACTATTTATTTCTCTAAGTCATTTTATAACATTAAACTGCAGAAGCCATTTACATAGAAATAATAATAAAGTCCTTTTAAAACTTTTGATGATACATAACTATTAATTGGTGGTACTGATTAACTCTAAAAGTCCTACCGTACTACCGTGGGTATGGTTAGGAGTACGGTGGGTCTGAAGCGGTTAAAATGTTGGCAGTGTATGGCCGTTTGCGTCCAGTTGTTTTCCCCCAGCGGATAAATCAGTTGTGTCTCAAAAGAACCCACGGCACAACCAGGGATTCGAGCATTCGTCAGTTGTGCCGTTTTTTTTCACCAACGGACCAATCAGTTGTGTAGAAGGGAATCAAAAGTACCCATGGCACAACCAGTTGAGCATTGTAGTTGTGTCATGGGTCTGGAAGGGTTAATACCCTCATGATCACAAATTTCATCATTGGTTCTGCTAGCCTAATGCTAGCAGAACCAATGATGAAATTTGTGATCTTGAACTGTGAATGAGCATTTTGAAGCAGTGATGGCTCAGTGGCATTGGCTGGACTGCCGCGCCATGGTTCAAATCCCACCGCGGGCTTGAGCTTCACCGCATAATGGAAGGGCATTTTGCGAATGCCCGCTTGGCTAGCGGCCACCCTCAAGTAGAAAATCTGTCGCCAAACACTTAACGGTGTGTTCCGGCAGCAGTCCTTGAGAGCCCGTAATTTTGGGTTAAAACTGTTAATAACACCTTCGACCACATCATCACTTACTATCACGTGAGATGTGGTCAAAGGGTTACTTATGAGAAATAAAAAAATAAAAGATCAGAACATACACGGGCGGAAGAGGGATGTCTAGTGTCACCTACCTACCTACTCAGGGTAGAAGGGAGCATAAAAGAAAGAAGAGAGAGTACAGTATAAAGTATAATCAACAGAAAGGGTCGTGGATCTGAGACAGGTATGGCAATTTTTGGCAAGCTTCCTTGTTAAGGACTTATCTCCGGTCCGCTCGTTGAGGAAAGACATCAAGTTGGGCGGATGTCGGGGGCGAATTTCATTACCATATATGGTAACGAAAAAAGCCTCCAAAACCGTTGGCGTCGCAAAGCCAATGACTGCACTTGATTTTGAATTTTTATTTTGATAAACTTCCGTCTATTCGAACTAACAACCACCATCATGGTATTTTCTGACAGACTGGATTGACATTTGTTTTAACTGTCAATAGTCGAATTGAATGGAGTAAAGGAAGAAGAAGACGGGTGTTGCTACCAGACTTAACATTGTGATTGTTATGCGCGACCTCTATTGGTGAGTCGCTGAACTACCTCAGCGCGCGGTAGTTAAGGTTAACCTAGGTGCTTTCTAAATTCAGATGGAATTTAGATAGACGTTTGGTCGTTTGCCTACAGATGGCGCGCTGATTTAAATTAGTATTTAGTGAAATTTTTAATTATTAAGTTAACCGATATTTTTAGATCGGTTACACTAGATGCAGCTTACTTTACACTTCCACTGCTATGCGTCTTCTCATTGCTCCATGGTCTTGACCCAACTTAGTGAGTGAGCAAGACATACACAAGCGGGAAAAGGATGTTTAGAGTATGCAACGCCCTTCGTTTCTCTTATCTTCTTCGTCTTCACGTAACATAACTGTACTCGGCTAACGTGACGAAACGTGAGTCGTTATAACGAAACACGTGAGGTTGATATTAATATATCAACAATACTGCTGGGGGTGGTGTGGAATCGAATAGATAGTGACGACATATTTAATCGTTGACCGCGGTGTATCTACTTCATTTATGCACACACGCACGTATGCTACGCGAGGTCAATGAACGACTAACACAGGCACAACAAAACAGCTGTTTTGTGTACCTATTCTGCTCGGGTCGGGTTTTGGCTGCTTGCGACAAAAGAACGCTTAACATAATACGGCATACCTAGGTACCCGTAACTCAATACAGTAGATACCTACGTAAACTTGAAATTAAATATAAGGTACCTTAAGAATCGACTAAGGCAGACAAGGCAGGCTAGCTAGATTGGCTGGTAACCAGACACAATCTAGCTCCACATCCCGTGTCCGTCAGAATAGGTACGCGAAATAGCTGTTTTGACCTAGTGATATCGTCTTATGAACTTGGCGTAGTATTTGTACGTACGTGTGTGAATGGAGTAAGCCGCGGTTGTCGTCGCTTATCATGCTCAAAGGCAACGCGCCACTGCATCGATAACAGTTAGTACTGATATTGTGTACATGAAAATTAAACATGAGCGGAAACATTCAGCTATCCATTCCACACCAACCCCCCGCAGTATTGTTGATACATTAACGTCCACGGATAATATTTCACTTGCGTACGTAGGAGAGTGACTTTGTCATCGAAGTAGATTCCACTTGTTTACTTTGCTATTGGTCAAATTAGTATATAACAATCATTTTAATATATAATTAAGAATTAAAACCACGAGTTAAATAAAAACAATTTATTGATATCTCCTCATATCCAATATTTACAAAAAAATATACAAATGTGTCATCACTTTGAAATGTGTTTAACAAAACAACCTACTAAAACAATCGTTGCCTTATTTCAGGTAGTAATTAACTAAAATTAGAAGATTGAGATTGAATTACGTTATGGATACTTGCCTTAATTTAAATTTATTCAACACCAATCTATGCTCTAAATTGTATTTTTAATTTTTCGGTTAATTTTTTTAAATATTGTTACTCAAAATAGTTGAAACATTCAGGAGTAATAATAACATTGAGCGTAAATATTTTACAAAGCATAGACTAATATAGTTATATGGTCTAATAATGATATGACTACTTATATGTAGTCATTATAAATCAGTCTTACAATGACTTCATACTAAAAAAATAACTTCCCCATTCAATGAGTAAAAATGTAGGAAGATTCCTTTAAATTCATGCTAAATGGTTATATTTGTAAAAGTGTACTAGGCTAATCGTTAACACTTGAAAAGAATATTAATTAAAATCACTTAAAAGGGAACATGAAGATTTATAATTTATCTAAGTTAATACAATACGAAGTAATGTTTTATTTTTCTAACGACCGAACGTTACATAATTTAGTTGAATCTAAAATCTACGTCCAACTTTTCAGTTCAATATATTAAGGTTGAATTAGCCGGTCACTTCTCCATACAAACGCCGTAGAGTGATCACTCCCTTATTTGAGATTTTAAATCCAGACTTATATGTAATATGTTATGACTATGTTGTAATTTATGATCCTCGAAAACTTTATATGAAAATGTTTCGAGGCTCATAATTCTCAAGTTCATTATTTTATTAAAATTTTGGCATCATACAAGCCTAGATACTGACGACATCAATCGGTATTATGCTTAAGTCTGGACCTAAAATCTCAAATAAGGGAGTGATCACCCTACGACGTTTGTATGGAGAACGGGCCGGCCAGTTCACCCCTTTTTATCTCCACATTTTACACTTCTTCATGATGCCAATACAAGCTTAATATTGTTGCCCTTAAGATGTAATTTTAAATAACACTTTTGTGTTATTTTTAATCTTAAGTTGATAGCCCCGTATCAAAACGTAACGGTGACTCTATTTTCCCTATGCATTTAAGACTATTTTAGAGATCTTCAAGTAAGCTCTCTAAAAGCAACAAAACGTGTACATCATCCAAAAGGCTCACCTTAAGCGGTTAAAACTGCTAAAACCAAATAAAAACAGCCACATTGAGTAGAGAAATACATTTGAAATATTACAATGACTTGAAATACACCAATACATCACGTATTTATAGATAGAATTGTGGATATCACTTACGCACTAAAAGATTATCATAAGTTTTACAAAAACATTTTTTACGCACTTTTACAAGTTATCCAATATAAAAAATAATTTATTTTATAAAGCTTTAATTGTAATACCGCATTGACATTCTAAATTTTTATATTTTTGCTGGTTGTTCTCGATTCAATACCATAGAACCCATAACATTATATACTTATTTTTTTAATAAATTTTTATTTTTGCAATAACACATGCTCTGCGGATTACATTACAAAATTACGAATAGAAAAATTATAGTCATGTGCGGGATTCGAACCCGCGTCTTCCGTCCCTATAGCCGGGGTATGCTCTGACCGACTGAGATAGCATGACAATGACTCATAACTCAAATTTTCCCTCGTTCTTTAACCATAGTGTGCGGATGGAGAGACATCTATAGTTCATCTTACATCTCAAGTTAAGTTGTACTACAAACAACCCTATAATTTAAATATTTTTATTTTTGCAATAACGCATGCTCTGCGGATTACATTGGAGGAAAAAAATGTGTTATGAGTCATTGTCATGTTAGCTCAGTTGGTCAGAGCATACCCAGGCTATAGGGGTGGATGGCGCGTTCGAATCCTGCAAATGACTGTAATTTTTCCTCTTGTAAATTTGTAAAATTTTATATGTTCTTTTATTGTGTTGTTTAGAGAAGATATTTTGTACCAATACCACATAAGTGGGATAAGGTTATGATGATGTTCTCGACTCAATAATTACTCGTGTACAATTTTCAATATTATTCAATATTAGTTGTAAAAATATAGATCGGCAATGAATGCTTACACCACTTTATTTGACATAGACAAAAAGTTCACAATATACAACACTGCCCTTTCCAGACATCTTCCAAATCCAGCTTAAATTCAGTCGTACATACCACAACAGTATCACGCCTGTATAACCCCAGAGGGGCAGGTAAGTGTCCAATCACCAACAATTGACCATTACAAAACTGCACTAAATCATTGCACCTTAGAGTATACGTCAGCAAGATATAGAGGGCGCCTCTAATCGAGTATGAACTGTAATCAAGTCCACGTAAAAAATGTACGCTGGCCTGAGTAAAGGAAATACTAGTCGTTTATAACCTTACAGGCCGACTCACTCTTTCAGTCTTTGTCAAACTGACAGCGAACCGACCGCGTGACGTAGCGTTTTTGTTTTGTTATGTATGGTATTGGTGCCTACTGAATCTAGTCACTTTCCTAATTTTATGGTAATAATAGGTAAGTGCGGATCGTGTCTCGTTCTAGTAGAGATCTTTATGCAACATTCAGTGAAAATAAAAAAAATGGGGCGTGGTTTTGTTTTGGACACGGCCGCTTGTTGTACGTGTATATGTCTCAAAATGGCGGGCTTTTCCTTCCGCCGCACGCGTAGTGTTACAGTCCTTATTTAGCGTAATAAATTCTTTGATCCTTTAGCTATCCAATGGTGTAATTGAAATTTGGATGGGAATGATAGGTATGTATCTGCAAAACTAAACTGTATCCCCCGATTTTGTTATCATTAGTATTTTTGAGCTGCGTCCCTATGGAAGCAATTTTAAAGACATATTCACGTCAAAAACTGCATTATACTCTGATCGCATTGTGAGATATCAGTTTTCGCATTGTCAGGTATCAGTTAGGTAAAATAGAGCTCTACTAACACCTTGCCGCTAAACCCTATAACCTCAAAACGATAATTATCGCGTTCGGTTAGCTGTTTAACGAGGTCTTCACTCGAATATGAACCTTAGTATGCGACAAAAAAGGCCCAAATTGTATAAAACTGATAAATGTTTCCTTACGGTCATCACAGCTTGCTTTAGTATACTCTTAGAATTTCACTAAATAGTTCATTCATCAGAGACGGGGGAAGTACCCCGCGCGTTGCTGATGAGATGTGCGACGAAGTAATCGTCGAAGTTGAACTCTAATCATTTGTCCCATAGACCGACCTCCTTCATCTTGCCGTGGAAGTACTTCTCGAGGGCGTTGGCACATCTGAAAGAAGGAATAAGATTATTTTTAATTGCTAACGCCTTTTTCTGTAAGTGTGAGTGAGTAAGTGTGTCTCTCGAGACGTCGTAGCTCTAAACAGGTAGACGGATTATAATTCTGATTTTCTTCGAAAGCAGGCAATGCGAAGACTAAGTACGTTAGTAAAACATCAGGTCAGGTATTTTCAAGATATTTCTTAAATCTAAGCATAGCCCGCGCACCGCACCACACCCCGTGTAGCACCAGATCTTGGTAAATAATATATCCGAAAGATACGGATTTAAACTGAAGAAATTATCAGGCAGTTGGTTTATGCAGGAAACTGATTCATCTAATATCCTCCCCAGTGGAGCTCATAAAGAGCAAATCAAAGAAAAATGTAGTAGCATGTTCTATGAATCACAGAATAATGGCGGTTCCGCGATTACGTAAGGTGCGTTCGTTTTGGCTCGATTGTGTTTGTAGCAGTTTCAAAAGTGGCAGTTGTGTATTAGTTGACCACCAATTACTGCATGCTATCCGAACGGCTTAAAACATACTCTGACAACCGACAATATTTTAACAATTTTGCACAGTACGAAACATGGAATCAATCTCTAAAATTAACATAACAAGTAGGTACCTACTACATAAAATATAAATACTATAAGAAAAACTTGTGAAACTATCAATCGCGTCAAATACAACTGTCAAACCAGCAGTTGTCAAAAAACGATCACAACGATCCCACGGTGAGACATGGGTCAAAAATATCACTTTTCTCTGTCATTTGTAGCGTTTTCAAAGCTATCCGAACGGTGAGCGAAAACGATATATTTGCTCACGAAGTCCCAAATCGAACGGCCCGTGTGATCATTTTTAGCGTTTGTGGGTGTTATTTTTGGAACTGATAGGCTATACGAACGCCCCAGTAATTACATTTCTTACCAACTAAAGCTGTTTTTTATAAAAGTCCATTACTTAATAACAACTTTAAATAATAGTTTACTATAGTTACCAGCTGATGAAAATTAGATATTAAGACCAGTACTGCATCCCCACGACTCATATCTTGGGGATGCAGTACTAACGTGGGGATTACAGTGGAGTATCCAGTCGATACAGAATAAAAAGTGTAATTATATTCCACCTTTTCGGCTGCAGTGACTTGATTTTTAAATAAAATTTAGGGACTTAGATGTTTAGCTCAAAGCGCGCGAGTATGTAAAGGATACTCTATGGTTTTCATTCCAGGTTGTTTCATCTTAATCATGTCTGCAATGAGTATCTGAACTTACCAAAAAGAAATCTGACAAGCTTGTGAGGGTGTGTTTGTAAGAGAGAGAATGCTTGAGTGTGTAGTAGCAGAATACGCGTGAGTTTGTACCTAAGTAACTTGTGGAGGCTGCTGATCGTGAATATTCATGTTTGTGACTCAGATAAATATGGATGTTTGGACAGTATGAGAGGTGCATGGTTTTTTTTTGCTTCACTTGTATCGTGCGCCGTGCTTACTCCACCTGAATTTATTTTCTAAGTATGCGAAGAATTCATTTTAAGAGATAAGTTGCAAGATTTTCAAATAACCACAGATCAGAGAAATAGAGAGATTTGCCTTTAGTCCATGTTTCACATAAAGGTGTCCCCGCGTCTCTCCCACACATCAATAGAAACAATAAGTATGGCACACATACGAACATTTTGCCACGCACACCAATAATTCCGCTTCAAACTAATACACTAACTAATCGTACACATGCAAAAATGGGTTGCGCTTCAGCCTGTATCTACCGTCACTAGTTACACACACAGACACAGCTGTTAAAACACTGATCCATTTCGTTATCGGAAGAAGTGATTCGTTTGTTGATTTGTACTAAGCGCGCAATGGTTTTCTTACAAACAAGCCTGATTTAGGCCAGATGCGTTCCCACGTGTCACGCCTCCATTACCTATCTCCCTTGTTTCCTGATCTGCGCAAATAACATAATAAATAAACATCTATCAACAATGCCTGTGTGAGTATATAGGTTTGTGTGTGAGTGTGTGTGTGTGTGTGTGTGTGGTGTGTTAGAGTTACCTGTAGTAGTCTGTGTCGGGCGAGTTGTAGAGGCGGCAGTTTGTGAATATCCGGGTCATGTCCGCGATGAATAGTCGTTTTGAGACGTAGTACCGCGACTTTAATCGCTCGCCCATCGTGCGGAGATCTGATCATAAAACGGTACAACAAAGCATTATTCGGGCATGTTCCGATAGATTAGAGGTCAGAGCGCGAATCCGGGGGACGCGGGTTCGATTCCCACTAACTTAATGAATAATGTGCTCTAATAATTAGCAAATGTGATTTTAGCATACGACGCGATAGTGCTTGTTATAAATAATATTTAGAAATTATTAAATAATCTTTATATGAGCTATCATTTTTTTTAATATTGCTAGGTTTGCAATAACGCCTGCTATGCGGATTACTTTACAAAATCACAAATATACGACAGGAAAAATTTTAAGTCATGACGCTCCATCCCAATACGATGGTTAAAGAACGATAGGAAAGATTTGAGTTATACGTCATGTCATGTTAGTGCAATTGGTTAGATTGGCATACCCCGGCTCAAGGGGTGGATGGACGCGGGTTCGAATCCCACACATGACTTTAATTTTTCCTATCATATATTTGTGATTTTGTAATGCCCTATCTTTACTTAAAATTTAATAGAAACATTTTAATTTAAGGCATCGTTCTTATTGTGTCATAACAATTTGGATTTTAGCAACAAATGAATAAGAACTTTCCATATTTAATCTTAGTTTGTGGTGGATAGCAGAATCACGATTCACGGCTAATGCCACCCGAAATTAACCGAAACCAAAGGATCGGCCTGACCGAATAGTCAGTATTTTTATTCCGGCCAGACGGATAGTGGACTAAAATCAAAATCAGCCTATCTCTAAATAGGACTCATAAATAATGTAAAATCTTTCCAAAGTAAGTCACTTGAGACATGCATATGGGATAGATTTTTGAAGCAGTGATGGCTCAGTGGCATTGGCTATGGACTGCCGCGCAGCAGGTCCATGGTTCGAATCCCGCCCAGAGCTTGAGCTTCACCGCATGGTGGAAGGGCATTTTGCGAATGCCCGCCTGGCTAGCGACCACCCTCAAGTACAAAATGTCGCCAAGCACCTAACGGTGTGTTCCGGCAGCAGTCCTTGAGAGCCAGTGAAATAACAGGCAAAAATGAGACTTAACAACTATGTCTCAAGGTGATGGGCGCAGTGCAGTTCGTCACTTGTGATGAAATGCATCTGTTATAGGCAGAGGATACCGCTTAACATCAGGTGGGCCTCGCGCTTGTTCCTTCACAATAACATAAAAAAAAAATTACTTGTCGTGAAACTCACCCATAGGATATTTGATGTGGTCGTAGTAATCCGGCACGTCCGTTTTGTCGACGGGCTTCAGGAACGGCCACGCGGCGGCGTGGTTCTTCAGCTGTAACATATTATTTAGGTTTATAGTACCAGACAAAATTTCCTCGAATAGAATTGCAATTCACTTACATGACAAAATACAATTTAAGAAGAAGACATTTTTAAAGTAGTTTATGGAACAGACTTACAATAATTATCTATACATGCTTCTTCTTTACAAAGCAACGAACATTTTTATGGACTATTGCCCTCAGGAAGACGGCCGGAAATAAAACCGAAGCCTTCAAATTATGTGTATTTATTGTTATCCAAAAACAGATACTTATTGATATGTTCTGAGCCCCAGAAATATTAATGTTTCTTTTACAGCTGACGCGTTGACCAATATATCACCTATCTATAAGGGATCACAGCTGCTGGCATACATCGGTACAGTAAACCTGTTTGCTATCTTCGAACCCATCATCACTTATTATCAGGTGAGACTAGTCAAAGTCTAAGGTATCTGTTATTTAAAAAAAAGGGGACGGAGACTGACCCCTTCGGCAGTCCATAGCCATTGCAACGGGTAATTCCACACAGCCCCATTGACGTTCCCCATTAATGTGAGATTTGTGAACTTTCAACAAATTCCATTGTCGTCTCATAGAGTTCATAATGGAGATTTGTGGAAAAAAAATCACGAGATTTTCACAAATAATGAGGATTTTCCATAGGTATTGGTGGAATAACACATTGCAACTGGGCCATTTCACCGAGCGAAGTTAGATGACATGTTACCTTTCCAGCTAAGCTACGCGCTAGTGTATGGGCTATCACAAGACTTACAGCATGCAGCACGTTCCTGAGCGCCGTGGGGTCGGCGTCGGGCTCGGCGTCCAGCCGCGGCGGCGGCGCGCGCCGGGACGCTTCTCGCAATCCTGGGATACACTCCGCGGGGATGCTGCGTACCTACACACGCATACATATGTGTAATGTTACCGGAAAAGTTTATAATTCAGTCATTTATAAAATACATACATATAGCAGGTTCAGCATGGAATTCTTTAGAATACGATATAAAGAGATCTGCTAAAGATTATATTGATACAAATACCTGCAATAAGATCATCAATTACGCGTATGTTAACACCCGAAAACACTATGTTCTATAGAACCTTGACCTAAGGACCGAAAAATAGCCTGCGGAGTGCGGAGTATAAGTATATGGTTGGGACCATGGAGGAATAGGAGTAGCGCTGCCCGCTGACGCCATACACCAATACCAAACTTTTTCCATTTTGGCGCTATTTCGTACATACGAATTTGAGTAATATTTTGTTGGATAAAAATTTTATTTAATGTAGCTACCTATAGCCGGCCATATATTAAATAGTGTATGCAACTGCTTATAATTAGGTATTAAAATACTCGTGTAATCTTATTTTGAAACTACACTTATGTTTTAATACCCTCTATTATATGACAGTTGCATAAACTACTATTACAATATATACTTCCTCAGCACCATTCCAATCGACTTTGGTTACTGTTGCTCTCACACTTACAATTCAAAATATACCTCTCAAGTGGATTTGTAAAGAACGTAGCTTAAAGGTACATGGACGTGATTTTATAACGGTACTGAAATAACGTGAGGTGCACGTGATCAGCGAATGAGACCATAATCTTATTGTTGTAATCACGAGACGTATTCGTCATTGGCTTAGAAAGTAGCTAGTCAGAGTCAAATGCCAGTCATGTAGATGTCGTATAGACATAGTCGTGTCCAGGTCAATATTTTTTGCAGTGGCATAGAGAACTATACTTACACCTTCTTTGAAGCAAGTAAGTCCTGGATAGATTTTTCTGACTTCTTTTTGCCGCATATCGATCAACTTCTTTACAATCTGGAAAGAAATTCAGAGCGAAGTCAAAGGACTGAGCAGAATTAGACATTGAAGAAATTGTTAATATTTAGTTTTTACCACTCAGTTTTGGAAAAAAATATTTGGTTAAACTAGAAATGCAAGAGGTACATTGCCTCCTCTCAAGGAGGTTCATCGCTGTTATTTACTGTACTTTCAGTGTTTAATTTTTATGGCTGACAGTTTTGCCTTAGTTTACAATTTCATCTGACGGTAAGTTTTCATGTGGTTGAAGAGAGTAAACAGGCTCTCAAAGACAGCTGTTGGAACGCATCATTAGATGCTTGGCCACAAGTAGGAGCTAGCCATTTGTGTGCCAATTGAGAGTGGGAGCTAGCCAGGCGGTGTCCTTCCTTTACTCACGATGGCTGCGAACTGTGTATATACTTCAGTTCACAGTGAATTACAGTGGGACTCTCTTATTCCTATATATCGCCCTGGTACATAATAGGTCAACTGAACAGCAGGAGCAAAATTAGTAGAATTTCAATTCCACCAGTTACCTATTTTATGGGATTGTGAGGTAACAAGCACGAGGTCCACATGGTGTTAAGTGGTATTGATTGATATTAAAATGCACTGTCTATAACAGATGCATTTTGCCACAAGTGACGAACTGCGTTACGCCCAACATCCTGAGATAAAGGTGTTAAGGCTCATGTGTGCAGTACTTCCCCGGACGAACACGTTCACAAAGAGTTCTACTGCAACTAAACTTACCTACCTTTTTGATGACGACTACGATTTGCATGTTCGCAAGGTAGCAAAGTACCGCCCCACTTTTTTTATAAATTACTCAAACTGGACAAACCTCTTTCTGTTTCCTGACGACGCCTGTGAACTGGGTATAAACGACTCGCGGATTCAATTCGCAGTGCATCAGAGTCGCACCCTCATAGTCTTTTATGTAGCCCTGGTACATCGCCCGCGGAAGTCTTATGTCTTTGCTGAAGCCCTGCTTCTTGAAATAACCTGTACAGATTGTTTTTATTATTATAATATATTTGCCAATGATTTTTTAAATGACCGTCTTACTTACTGTTAATTAATAACATGTTTCAAGATTTTAATATTGTTATGTTTGCAATAACGCCTGGTATGCGGATTACATAACAAAATTACATATATAAAAAAAACTTCTCGCATCTTTGTAATGTAATCCGCATAGCAGGCGTTATTGCTAACATAACAATATTAAAATTATAAGGTTGCATTTACAAGTATAAAACAAATTTCAATAAAAAAAAAAAGTCTTGTTTGTAGTACAAACGTAAGTTGAACTATAGATGTCGCTCCATCCCAATACGATGGTTAAAGAACTATAGGAAAAAAAATAGTTATGCCTCATTGTCATGTTAGCTCATAGCATACCCCAGCTAAAGGGGTAGATGGTCGCGGGTTCGAATCCCGCACATGACTTAAATTTTTCCTCGAGTAAATTTGTAATGTTTCAATATGTTAGTACCTAGGTACGAAAGGAGTTCAAAGTATTTTCACGACAAAGCTTCAAAGACTACATCATCATTCAATTCGCGCTCGTTTCTGCTGTGGAGTAAGCATTTGTGGCCATCTTGCTCTCACTTTTGAGAGGTTCAAAAGTTATGAAGTATTGAACGTAAGGTGATACCCATGGATAACATGGCCATCTTTGCCAACGAAACGATTTTTATTCGAGCATCTTCGAATTACAAGTATATTGATCTTTTTCACGTTCTTATCCGTGGTGGCAGAAACAGGACCACATGATCGAGGGCCATCTTCAGATAACGAAGGAGAGAAATCCTTGTAAACGGCAACAATCACTTCGTCCACATTACGTTTTTGAATATTTCGTTCTTTTTTTTTATATTTGAATTCATTGCGGTGCTCGATTTAGATCTACATTATCACGTCAGACTTTTGGTCGCACTCGGAGCACGTTTGTGAAAAACTTACCATCGTAAGTTTTTCACCAACAAACAATCCAATCAGAATATTTTGCAAACCAACGAAATATTCTGATTGGACACAATCAAAGACAAAGACTGCCCTCATTACTAACAAAAAAGTTTCGATACAGAGAATACTTTTAACTCTCCTCGTAGGTATAAGCACTGGTTTTCAGAAACAGATGCTGGAGCACTCCGTGAAGTGATTAACGCTAGATTTTGAACTTGTGGGTGGTAGCCTAGGTAGACGATAGTATTCTCGTCTACCAAAGCTACCATTCAAATACCACACCAAAAATTTCCTACCTCCTGTGAGTCTCAAGCCTATGGCAGAAAACTAGATCAAAGCGATTTTCACTTCTGGGGGCCAACTCTCACCTCTTATAGTAATAATAACTTATTCTTACTGCAAAATGTTACACCTCCACGTCAATTAAGCAAGCTTACAATGGTAATGAAATCGCTCAGCATTTTGATGACGTCAAAACTAATTGTTCACACTATTCGCGAACTCTGACGTTACATTTAATACGAAGTATTACTGTTCCAATGACAAATCCGTCATGTATATCCATCTTAAAAAAGTTACTTTCTAGCAGCTGATTTAAACGTGATTTTGACTATTTTCCGATAGAAATGGGTTTAATTAATGTGTAAATTACGTACAATGTTTTTATTTCTGTTATACTTTCAAATAAAAGCAGCAAAATTATTTGGTGAGTGAAACTATAAAAAGCTACAGACTGTTGTTGTGCAGCAGACAATAAAATGTCGTAAAACTATGGTAAAACTGCTCCATAACATCGTAGTTCCGAACAGTACGAGCGGGATCACGCTATATAATAAACATTTTGTATCTCGCTTGCACATCCGTAATACATATTTCATTCGTTTTTTAAGTAGGATCAAAACAATATTGCTTGACGCCATTGTGGGTCGGTGATAGTTCGTGTATACAAATTTTTATTTTACGCATGAACCAATACGCTTCTTTTTTATGATGGTTTCGTAAAAGGTGGGAGTTGGTCCCCAGAATTATATATAATAATTAAACAAATATGGTTTATTAAGAGATACTTTACATGGTCATTGTTAGAGCCCAATAGTAAGTTACACAAAATCCTTACCTATTGCGAATTCATCTGCAAAACTAAGAAAATGCAGGATATTGTTCCTTATGTGGTAGTCTTTGAGGTGATTCATCAAATGCGTCCCATATCCCTTCACCTGTTCATTTGAAGTCACCACGCAAAATACCAATTCACTGAAACCCTGAAAAATAAAAGCATATTAGCAAAGGATAACACCTGTAGCATACACATTATGCATTATGTGACAGTCACAGCAGTAATTACACCCAGGTGAAGTACAAAGAGCTTTATGTTTAAGTACATGTACGTAATAGCAACTTTTTATTTCAAATACTGTAAATAGGTACCACGAAGGAAACAGCACGACTTAGATATCATTTTATTGAAACACATGATTATATTTCACTTTAACGTAAAGCTATAAATAAGTGTAACAATAGACTTTATTGATTTATATATTTTTATTAATAGGTCTTATCTTTTCCATACAACATATAACTGGAGGACTACATTTTTACCAAAATATACATGGGTTAGCTAATGTAAGTCTTCATAGTGAAAAAAACATAGTAACATAGATATCATCTAACATACATACAATAAAAAAGGAAACGAGCTTAATTATATTAATAAACTTTCTACATAATATCTACATTAAATTCTTACTACATTTTAAAACATACATATGCCTACACAAATAAAATATTGAAGTCCTCGTAAGGAAGTTTTCTTAGCCGTTCTTAACCGATCAGCAAAGTTAAGCAACGTCCGCCGCGGTAATGAGTTGGATGGGTGACTGACTGGTAGTGACATCACTACTGAGCGCTTCCGTGCTTCGAAGGGCACGTTAAGCCGTCGGTCCTGGTTGTTGTGTTAGGATGGCAGTTGTTATATCATGGTGGTAGTGCATTTTTCGAATGCCCGTCTGGTTAGCTAACAACCTCAAGTAGAAAATCTGTCGCCAAGCAATTAAGGGTGTGTTCCGGCAGCTGTCCTTGAGAGCTAGTAATTCTAGGATAGCCTGAACAACCTCTACGACCACATCATAAATTACCATCAGCTGAGATAGTGGTCAAAGGCAAAAATGTATATTCATACTCATATACATATATTACTTACTGAGAAATGGAAAATATAATTATATATATACTATAATATTTCAAATCAAACTATATAGGGTCAACAAAATTATATATGAAACTGTTTTATGCTTTTGCATGAGGGCAAGAAAATCTTTGATATATCAAAAAATACGTATTTATCCGTTATACATAAATGAGTTTGTTTACATACCTGAGACGGAAATGTCCTAAAGCATATACCACCGATGGGTCTGCCTTCTTTTATTAAAGCTAATGTTTTGTGTTTGCTGAAATAACAAATGTTATGTATTACATTTTGTACCATTTTCAATGTAGATATTTTTTTTCCGTCGATGTTCTTTTATGAATACATAAAACACTACAAACTATACAATACAACGAAAGCGTTTTGGCTAGCTAAATGCCAATGCATTGGAAATGGTCCAGACCACTACCAGTTGGCAGCGTGCCATGTGCATGCTAGCATGCTGGCAGCATTGCCCCGTTGGATTGCAATGCTTATTCGTTGAGCCAAATATGTGTCAGCATTTTGTTCATGTGTCGCATCGACGGAGCGCTCTGATAAATTTTGGAAAAGTAACTGAGCCTCCGGCCCCCACGGACTCAATGTCTCAACAGAAAATTATTTAATTTTTTCATAGTTGTATTCTGGGATATGGTCAGATAATAGATGGCAATACGCTGGTCTTACAAAAGGGAGCTATGACATAATGATATAATGTATATTTTATTACCTCTGCCTAACTCTTTCGACAATATACAGACATATTACATACGATTGAATGAAATAAATAATACTTACGAATCAAAAACTAATTGAGATATGTACTCCTTAGTCATTTCAGGCAGTTGATGAGAGAAAACATTATGGAGACCTGGAAATATACGCAAATAATTACTTTCTTACTGGCACGATGCTTGCTTTTATATATAAAAAAACCTCAGTAACCCTGTTCTATGTACAGACCTGTTCATTGTAATTCAATAACATGGAACGGCGCATCTGATTTAGTGAAAGGTCTGTATAAACTGAGGAAGCAAAGGTCCCTGTTCAGAGGCATTTAATGACGTGATATTCTAAGCTACTGGTAAATTATAACAATGATCAAATAATTTCTTACCTATAAGCCAGAGCATAGTCTGTTTATTGACTGGTTCGGTCAACGAGTTGCCAATGACATGGAATTCAATTAGTTTTCGTTGTTCCTCCACTTTGGCCGCTTCATCACGAGGGGGTTGCATTTGGAAAAGTGCCTGAAATTGCTCAGAATTATTGCAAATATGATGTACGTAACTGCAGGTCTCACGGCTTAACTGAGTTGGAGTTTGGGCCACGCTCCCAGTTCTCATAATATTTTCTTAACGTATAAATTGCTGAAATAGCCAAACGCAAAACGAATCTTACTGCATTAACCAGATGTTATTTGAATAGGCAACAATAATGGTCTGCTGAGAAATTTACCTAAATTTAGAAGGGTGTCAACGAAGAGTGTTTAAATATTATCTAGAGTTTAGAAGTTATTTGCCATTTGGGATAACTCAAGAACTGGTAACGTCTTCTTAAAGAGGCACGCTGCAGGAGGGGTTGACACAGCACAAAAGATATTTTATCGGGTTTTTCACAACTCCTCCCTCCCGCACAGCGCTCAAGAACCGACTCAGTTAAACGAGAGCCCTGTATTTACTTTTTAATTGTATAACAAAATTTGGTGTAAGACAAAACCAATCGCAAGGGCAACGCTAAGCAGTAATTAGAATGTGCAGATACATCATGCCTAGGAACTAACCATTTTTTTTACAGTAGTAGAACGATGGACCAGCTATCTCATACATTAGCCAAGTCAAAGAGAAGATAGACGTTATGTCGTACAGAGAGTTGACTGATACCTCGTTGGACTGAGATATGAAGATAAATATGCACGAACTGCAACCTTTAAGTCTCGATGAAGCGGTGTTCACAAAATAAAATAATAGAGCGACTGACTACTGACCCAGGAAATATTACTTTGACAATATTAGCGCTTACAGATGTGTACAGACCAGGGCAAAACGAGCGCCAACCAATGACATGCGGAGTTTGCTGCCACTGCCGTACGTTAGGTGGCCTTCAAAGTCACGTCCAGAAACAAAACTTATACCGAACAACCGTTGGGACTTAAATCCACAAACATCAGCAGTTGTTTTTAGAGTAATATTAGTTTTTAGTTATATTTTTATATAAGGTCTCGAAGACTCAGCTGTTCCTTCTACTATTTATGCCGAGTATTTTTTATTTACCAGAGATGTGGCTTGAAATATCAACAAAATCTATTCATAATACTTCAGTTTCTACAACGAAAGTAGATCGTTCGATGGCGTTTGAATGGTTGGATTCCTCCGATATTACCGACTAATTGCAGATGGCCGGTAAACGAATGCCAATAAACGATCTTATGTTTTCACTAAACAATCCAGACAGGACCAATGAAGGCCAGCGGACCCCATTTGTTGTCATTCGTTCGTCTGATCTGTAGGTACTGCACGTAGCATGACTTATTTAAAACATCCCAAACCGAGCACTCCTACTTTAATTGGGACTTATTTTATTGAATTATTTAATAACGTTTTACACAAAAACATCAACAATTTTTTTAAAATAATAACAAATATTTAAAGAAAACATTTAATTAGTACTTTAGAAAATCACTAAATATGCATATAAAAATTATGGCGTTTCGATTCTACGCGAAGCATCATCAAGAGTACTTGTGCGAGCGCACGATCGAAAAGTTTTATAAGAATTATGTTTTTCTACAATATAAATTATGTTATTATTATATATGATATTCCGCAAAGTAACATCTATTCTATGTATTCATTTTTTTTTATAAATGTCAACTTAATAAAATATACAACAGCCTGTACATAAATTATGTATATAGAGCCCAGTTTCATCACAGCTCAATATAAAGTTTATTTATTTTACAACAAATTGTTCCACTAAGCTTGGCTTCAAGTAATTGTCTTAAATAAAATATGACGTATTATTTATAAATTATGTCCACTCAAAACAAAAGTTCTACTCAAATTTAATTCTGCTATTTATATTACACGAACATTTTAAGGCCTAATTTAACCAATCTGAGATTCGTACATGGATAACTTTATACTAAAAACCATTTTAATGTGATATGCCATTGCTGTCATAGAACGCCAAATCTAGTAAAAGATTTTAAATTTGTTGCGGTAGTACTAGCTGCCCATCGGTTCGCTCCGTTAAAAAAACAAAATAAAACACTATTGCCTATGTTCATCAGGTATAATGTAGGATTCTGAAAAAAAACTCAAATCGGTCCAGTAGTTTAGGTTTATAGTTCGTTACATACAAAAATACAAATCTTTCCTCTTTATAATATGATAGTATAATTATAATATTATATTAAATTAAACATATTAATTAATATTAATATAGCATTATGAAATATAATAATAATAATATAGTATAGATAAATCTACACTATATTATTATTAAGGTAAGGTAGGCATAAGTGGCCATGTACGTCTTTAGTTTATGGAGCTATACCACTGGCTACACATTCGATGGGTTTAATGTTTAAATTTTAGATCAGATGTTTTTTTTTTGCTACAGGCTACAGCCTGATGTCAGATTTAATAAAATCTAACAAAAACAAAGGTCTATCACATTTTGTTGGTTAAACAGATTAAAGTTATTCTCGCCAAGTTATACCATAGTTTGGTGAAACTGGCTCTTAGCGAATTATTTTACCATTCTTGTTAGTACTCTTAGGCTATGATGCATTTTAGTCTATAAAAATCTAATAATTTCTTCGATCGATAAGACAAAATCCACTTCGGCTTTTGGTAGGAGTCTTTTAATTTTATCAGGGTGGAGATACGAGCGGTGATTGCAATATTATAGTATAGCTTCATTTATTGATAAAATTTCCATTTATTGTTTATGTATCAATCTTTTGCACTTAATAACTGCCGAGCTCTCGAAGTGAAACCATAAATATACCATCACCGCTCGTATGAAAAACCAAGACTACTACCAAAAACCTAAGCAGACTTGTCGTGGGCCGAGGACTGTCCAATTGTAATAAACTGCAAATCATTACCGCCTTACCATAATACCCACTTGGGTAGGTATGTAAACGTCAATTATTTTTAAAGATATTCTCGGCCACTGATTCTTTATAAAGGGACTACTCATAATCTACATTAGACACCGTAAATTGGAAAAGTACACATAAAAAAAAAAAAATTGAAAATTTGTATAATTAGTTCTCGTAGTACACGATGATAAAATAATTCGCAATGATATATTTGTATGGTTTCTTATACCTATTTTTATATTTTATACATACATTATTTTAAAATCAATTGAAATCAATCTACTTTACAATGTACGTGATGTATTAACACTAAATACTTACGTAAAAATGTGGCCAGCGATTTTGTTTTACTTATGTATATAATTATAGTGCAATGAAATTCATAAAATTTTATCTTTCCGGCTATGAATCACTATTAGAAATCATCGCTACAATATCTAATAATTCCTATCACGAGTACAGTGTTGGTACAGTCAAAGACATTTGGGCAAATGTTTCTACATGGTTGCCCATGCTTTCCAAGGTTTCCAGGATCGTCGCTCCATGTAACTGTAATCACCTACTTTAGTTTCACACTCGAAGAATGCTGTCAAATCCATCTGTGTATCAAGTTTCAATGTTTTTTTTTATCTTTGTTTACTAAAGTGTAATTATCTTAAAGTTCTTTCATATACTTCTAAATTCGAATTCTTTATACAAAATGTTTATTTTTGTAAATTGAAAAAAAAAATGATTATGTTGCATTACCGTTAAAACCTAAAATTTATATCCAAAATGTGTCCAAAAATATATTTAGGAATTTAAAAAAAAATACATCTTTGTTTTCTAGTTATTGTCATCTCTGGCCACTTCCAACATGTCTGAGAGGATGTGTTGGTTGCCAGCTTCATACAAGTTCGGGAGTACCTCGTTGTTGTTCTGTTCAATGGAGGAGGTACTCCTTAGTACATCTACTATTTCTAAGAGATTTGCAGTATTTATTATGTAATTTAACGTGACTTCGTCCCCGGTGGCGAATATTTTCTTTCGTAACTCATCTGACGCACAGTTTTTAGTAATATGGTCAATGAATATGCGCTCCTCGTCTTGAAAATTACACTTCACGGCTTGTTGACGAAGTCGTTCCAAATAGTCATTGAATCTTTCATCGCGTCTCTGATCTAGGTGCGCAAATATATACCGATTGTATAATAAGCTAGATTCATCTATATTGCCTTGTAGCGGCGCAACTTCTGGAAAGTCCATTTGAACTTCTACATATTCTCTGTTCTGACATTGGCAAACACTTAAACCCATTAAGTTAACATCGATTCCATGAGCGCGGAATATAGTTATTAGATCATTCGCCAAATTATTGCACTGTTGATTGGTGGCGTCACCTTGCGGTGGGACAGCGGTGTCATCTCCGGCGTTCACTGGAGTGGCACTGCGATCTTCAATTCCGTCCGTCAATAATAAATCAAATGCGTCTTTAGTTAGCAGTTTTATAGGATTATTTGACGGTACTGTATTGGAGCAGTGTGCTCTAGTTGCAGGGTCATCAAAATTACAAGAGTTGGAATAATCCATTTGAATTATCGGACGATATATCGGTAATGCTGATGGCTCCCCATTAAAGCACTGTCGTCCAAGTTCCGAATCATCTATATGCGATACAGTAGAGTCAGCTCGTGGTAGCTGATGAATTGAGCAATATAGCAACACTGAAGGTGATCCTGCGTTGGTGTTCTGCTGTAGAGTTTCCTCAGGGTTTACAACTGTCCCCGGAATAGAACAGTTAGCGAACTCTGGTACTGCAGGCGATCCTGCATTTTCATTTGGTGCTCGTAGTTCAGAGGCACCAAAAAGCAATGTCGATATTAAGTCATTTGCTATCCGTATCAGAGTTTTGGGATTATTATTTTTCCCACAAGCCTTGTCTGATTGTGCTGCAGTTAAAGCATCGTCATTCTTGACTTCATATTGTACTTTGGATATCTGTGGCAGTGTTTCAACTAACATCAATGCAGGCGGCATATTGTCGTAAATTTGTGTTGGTGGTTCAGGGCTATCTATCAGCATTGCAGCGAACATTTCATTTGCAATCTCTTGTTGCGTTTTATTTTGATTTACAGGCTGTAATGAACGTGTCTGAAAAGGAAAATGACACTACATGCTTTCATATTCTTCGCAGATTTCATTCAATACAGCAATGTATAGTTTACTTACACTTGCACAAGGATCCCCGAATCATTCCAGAAATCAATTTAGAAAAAGGCTTGATTTTTCACTTCGTTTAGAATCGTTGATAATTGGATGACGTTTCCCTTTAGAAATAATTTTGTTCATTTGCCAATTATTGCTTGTCATTTGTCTGTTTAGTCACTTATATTCCATGATTAGCTATCACATATTTTTGGCTAAGAAGTGTTAAGTTTTTCTCTTGATACTGCGCGAGTATCAATCAAGCCTGGTCTTTTAATTCACATTTCAGAATTTGTTTTCAATATACTACAGCCAATTATACGGGGTCGACTTGTGCAAATCTTATAACACATAATTCCACAAATATACTTATATTATGACATTGAAACTATACCGCGCAGCTCGAATACTTTTGCCATGGAAACATAATATATTGTATGACCTTCACAATTATATTCATGCATTTCAGCAACATTGCTTCACGAACATTTATAATAAATAAAAGTGCGATTTAAAGAACAAATAAAAAACATTCAAATACTGACACATAGAGACCTAACGCCTCCGAGAGAAACGTGCGACCCGGTAAGAGAGCGCGGAGCCCCGACACTAAGGTCCACTAGATGCAGGTATGACCCGGTTTACTACTCAAGAAACGAATCTGAAAGGCACCGAAAATCGTTCCCTCTCACACACACTATAGATAGCAATTGAGTGAGCAAGTGAGAAGGGATGATTTTCGGCGCCATTTTAGATTAGCTTCTTTATTAAACTTGGCTATATTATATAGGCTAACCTTTGACCACTATCTCACCTGATGGCGAGTGGTGATGTGATCGAAGATGTTGTTCAGGCTATCCTAGAATTACTGGCTCTCAAGGACAGCTGCCGGAACACACCGTTCGTTGCTTGACGACAGATTTTCTACTTGAGGATGATAGCTAGCCAGGCAGGCATTCGCAAGATGCCGTACCACCATGCACATGATAAATGGGATCTATGTCTATGACACATTCATAGGAATGGATTGTACTTTATACCATGGCGCTAAAAGTGACCAACGTTCTTTATGATGAAGAGTGCAGAAACGAGGGAGCTACGCAGAGGACGTTCAGCCTATGACAAGTACAAAACAAGTAAATGTTCTATATGAGACTACATGGCGTTCACCGCCTAATATAGTTTAAACTCGGAACGTGGTAAGACTATGGTACGCGCATAACCGTGCTGTTGTATGGCCGTGGCAAATAACTTCAGACATACTGAAGTATAGTCCCCGTTGTGCAGTTCACTTGCCATCGCAGAACTTTATGAAGCTCTCCGATAGCACCAATGCACACACAATTTTTATCAGACACAAATTTAACAGAGATCTTACAATACCCTTGAACTATATTAACATTTTAAGTATTCCGCATGGTTGAAGGGCCTTTAATGAATGCTCGCGAGCTAGCTACCCCCTCATGTAGAAAATCTGTCGCCAAGCACCTAACCGTGTTCCGGCGGCTAACACTGTATATTGTCTCAGAATGACGGGTATAGTGCAATAAGTCACTTGTGACTAATGCATCTGTTATAGGCACAGGTTAGTCAACTTAACATCAGGTTTTAATTTCTGTGTTGTTTTAATATAATATGAAGACAATCGTGGTAGTCAATACTAGGTTTTGTGTTTGTGACGGATACACACAAGGCCCATCTGATGTTAAGCAGTAACCCCTGCCTATAACAGATGCATCGAACCGCACTGCGCCCATCATCCTGGGACATGTTGTCAAGTCAAGTCTTATGTAGCTGTAATTTCTTAATTACTGGCTCACAAGGACTGCTGCCGGAACACACTGTTAGGTGCTTGGCATTGAATTTTCTAGTTGAGAGTGGTACCAGGCGAACATTCACTAAAAACGCTATCATAATACGTTGAAGCTCAATCCGGTAGTATAGTTATAAGGTTAGTTTTCAGTTTTTATGTTATGTCTTTGTATTATGTTGTATTTGAGCTACATACATAGAGTTGTACTTGGTACAATGGCTTTTCTCATAGATGCATAATATGGTAATTAGAAAAGTTTCAATGCCTCGCGCCCGCGCTCACTTTCGCGGTCTTTTATAAAAGTAACACATATAACATAACATTGAGAAATTTTATTGTAAGTGGAATGATAATGCCTGAATAATGTATGTAAATAAAAACACATATAATAATAAAATAAAAATACAAAAGGAAACAAAACTACATAATAAAGATTTATCTATAATAAGTATTTAAATATTTCTTTAAATAGCAAGTCAAATGCAAATGATCTTTAATACATTATCTTAATCCGCTACCCAAATTTTTTGTCGTCTAAAGAATAATTACAGCGTTCCGGGCCCACACAGTATAGAAGTTTGCGTGCGACAGAGAAGTAAGACAGAAATGTTCCCCACCACACTTCTACTTACACATTTAATATAGGCATCGGCGCCCACATTTTTGTTACTTACGCAATTATTCAACTATTCAACCAAAATAATTATTTACTATATAGATTATATTATTATTCACGTTATTTATTTTCAAATATTTTTTTTTTACGTCATTCATATAAAAACAAATATTATAAAAACTTAAAACTTGTTGTGTCGGGTATTACTGCCTTCTGCATCCGACCCTAGATACAATTATTATTACAATTTTAATATTATTATTTTGTATGAATGTATTATTATTTATGTTGTTATTTAATCTATCGTATTTGAAAAAGTGAATTCATAGATTGCTGTTTTGACTGTGCCTAGATATATATGTATATGTATTTATTAGTAGTTCTTCAACTCGCTTTTTTTCATAATTACTGTTTTTTCTTGGCGTATTCAGGAATTCACTGAAAATCAGTATAATGGTTGCTCCTTAACAGGTGTGACCATAACTCAAACTGAGTATATTCTTGTATATTATGTATAGTAAGTTGTATATTGTTTGTAAGAAGTTGTATGTCATTTATTTTCTTTTATGTAGCAATCAATAATCTACTATTCTATCAAGTATGCAATCTCTTGAATGAATGGACAACAGCTACAGCTGCGGTCAAAGAGAACGCGTGTTCTATCGGAGTTCTATTAGAGTCGACCGTCGACATCATTGGTCTAACAATAAGAATAAATATATCGAACTTGCACGAGAAAAGCCTTTGATCTGTGATTGAATGGATGAAAAATATAATAATTGTGAGAAGCAGATCGTAGGACTAAGGAAGAGATGCGATCGTAGGCAGTAACCAGAAACTACCATTGCAAAACTGTACAATTTTCACCATTCGCTGCGAGAACTTATAACTTAGAACTCCGAGTGGTCGCTGTGGACCCAGCGCCATGATCTCATCGTAAAGAAATATTACATTTGACTTGATATTTAATAAAATCATTAGTATTAGTAACTCATATTCGAATAGCTGAATTGAAACACATAATATGTTGGTCGAGTTCGATGCCAAGTTCATATTTTATTTTTTTATTTTTCTTTAGTGCAACATATAATGTAACATAGGAACCTCTACTGTCTAACACTTTCCACATCACATCGATAAACTTTCACTAATATAAAAAATGATTTATTTCTAACATCTTATTTGTTTGCATAAATGCATGTTAAGCTACAACATCAAAATGAAAGGATTAATTTTAACCGTCATTCAACTTTTTCCTCAGTTAAGATTTTGTATTTTTTATATTTTGCTAGTATATACAAGCACACAATCTACAATTCTGCTATACACTTGTGCAATACACAAAATTTAAAGCAACCAAAAGCGATTTTAAACTTATTTTGATTATATAATATATTATTGAACCATACCAAGAAAAAAAGACGAAAAGCAAAAATTAATCTAAATTACTTGGAATGTTTGGAAACGCTCGTAGCGTAGTTTACTTAGCTGTTCTCAACCGATCAGCAAAGTTAAGCAACGTCGCGCGCGGTCATGAGTTGGATGGGTGACCGCTAGTGACATTACTACTGAGCGTTTCCGTGCTTCGGAGGGCACGTTAAGCCGTCGGTCCCGGTTGTTGTCTTAGGATGGCAGTCGTTATAGCATGGTGGTAGGGCATTTTGCGAATGCCCGCCTGGCTAGCTACCACCCTCAAGTAGAAAATCTGTCGCCAAGCACCTAACGGTGTGTTCCGGCAGCTGTCCTTGAGAGCCAGTAATTCTAGGTTAGCCTGAACAACATCTTCGATCACATCATCACTTACCATCAGGTGAGATAGTGGTCAAAGGCTAACCTATAAGGCATAAAAAAAAAAAAAAAAAAAAAAAAAAATTTGGGAGCAATTTCCAAAAGTCAATACAATAAATATGGCGTGCAATATCATTATGCTATAAGTGAAAGAATCCTGGAAAGATTACTAAAGTATGGCAATATTTAATGGCCTTCATGTACAGGAAAAAATATCAACCACAAACATATAAAACTTCAAACATTCAAGCACTTCTAACATCAAAATCGGTGACATGATGTGAAGCATGTTTGAAGTCATATCTACGATATATACCAAACAATAAATATATATAACACATAGCATACAGTAAAAATAATTACGTATACTAAAGTGCATTTGAGACGAACAAAGGCCGAAATCTGAGTAGCGAAGTAAGCCTTTGAACTATATCTAACTTAGCTTTCGTACACCTAAGCTTTAAGAAATTTAACTATATCATATTCGAATATCCAATGAATAGTCTTTAATCCCTTACTTATTTAATAACCGCAATCTTTACCCAAGGTAGTATACTACAGTCCCCAAAAGTGTTGCTTTGTCCAATACTAAACGATGGTTGATAAAGTTGCTCAATATAATATTAGTAAGGTTTCATTTAGAGCTCTTATTCTAAGGCAAGACAAGATAGGCCAAAGTTCGCTTTGAAGATTTCAGCCTTACTAAAAAGTAGATAGAATAATAGACATTAGTCGTAAAAGGTTGTTATGACAGCGTAAATTGGGTTGGAACAAAGAAGGCTGCCGGTTGAGTAAATGTGTTTTGAGAATAAAAATAAAGTGACAATCTCATTGACCTACAACACTAATGTAGTACACACGAGCTTAGCGATTAATACTTAGTATTTTTCAATTATACCTTGTGTATAAGTGTGAGTAAACAAATCGAATTAATAATAAGTATCAATGAAAATGCCAGTGCAAGTGAATAGAAATCTATCCTATTCAATTAGCGACAAGCCAATCATAAAAAAATACTAACCAGTCTATTTAGTGACAAACCGAAAAGCCTAACGAATACTGGTGGTGATCTCATTCAAATAGATGTCGAGTAACAAACAAACAACAACATGCAAGCGTTTACTTCTCAATTGTGAATAAAGCAAGTTAGTACTAATGACAAGTACTAAGCTCCTGTAAATTAGTTGAATAGAACGGTTATTTGAACTTAGTAACGTCACTAATACCAACGTATACGGTTATTTCTCACTTGTCATTGAAGCAGGTCAGTATTAGTGACCATCATGACGTATATTGTTCAATATGCAGAATGTTCAAATTTCTCTATTTGCGATAATGCTCAAAACGAACTACTAATAGAAGTTATTTCGGATAGTTGATGGAATTGAACCCGCATCCTAGAATATTGTCCTGGTGCATTTCCAAATATGCTATAGAAGCGGGTGCTGGATAGTCGAATTTTCTTCATCCGTTTGAACGTCTTTTTGTTAACATCTACCCAAATATGAGAAGACTGCATAAGTAAATACTTATGCACGTCTTTTTGGAATTAAAATAGATGGAGAAAATTCGACTATCCAGCACCCGCTTCCATAGCATAATTGGAAATGCACCAGAACGGTATTCTGGGGTTGCGGGTTCAAGTCCTATTGGAAGTTATCTGTTTCATCCGAAATAATTTCTATGTTTTCGCTAAGCATGCGTCAATGCTCTTTTAAATAATACGGAGTACTAATGACAAGTACTAAGCTCGTGTAAATTCAGGATTATATGTTTCCTTCAGCCGACCGCCTTTTCCGGTGTACAGGCTTTAGAACAAAGTAAATAGACTCACGTCAGGTCCGCACATGTAGTTGGGATCGTTGATGGTGGCTACGATATCTGCGACGGTGTGTTCGCTGACGTCATCAGGCGGGTCCTCACACACGCGGCGACGCTTGCCGCCCGCCGCCGGCGGCTCGGCACTCGCGCGGTCCGACCCGCGCTTGACGCCGGTGCTTTCCGTCTTTATTGTACCTATACCAGTTTATAAACTTAACTAATTTGTATACAAAAATTTGAAACAAGACATTGTCACCCCTAATACTCCCGAAGAGACAGACAGTTGTCTCAACACCTACATTTCGTCAATTATGTTTTGTTAGGTCTCATGTTATAAGAAGCGTAATTGTATTCACATTTGCCGGGCACACTCCCGTTGTACACATTTTATAAAATTCTTTGATTTCTAGACTTTGTTTGCCCTATAGAATGATCGTATAAGGCGACTAGAGGAAAATACGTGCTGTCCCGCGCCGACGTGAGGAGTGTTGCTGCACATTTAGGTTAAGTAGTTACCAACGAATACATTCCTAAGGATACTGGACAATAAATTGTAAGGTACGCTTCACTATCACTAAGGCTGCAGTGTAACTCTTTCAATAATTCTACTTGCACCTCTGCCCATCAAACCTGTATACTGTGTTCAACAATACTGCTTAGTGAGAACCAAGACGGATGTTTATATAAGATATAAAGCTCAGAGGGCGAACTGGTGTGAACACAAAGATAAATAGAAATAAGCATTAAAAATTACATGCATGTTATTGAATAAAGCTAAAATAATAATTAAAAGCGTATCTATTAACGATATGATTAAAGTAGTTTTCGTACATGAAGGTTATAGTTTTAAAATGTATTTTGTTAGTATATGATCAACAAACCTTTACTACGCTGCACAAAGTTTCAGCCAGGAAATTCTTGTACATACAGCATTTCGGATCACAACAATTTTAAAAACCGAACAAAGCAATATTGACTAGAGGTAGGTTAGTTTGTAAACATAACGTTATCGGCGCTCGCTCATTAAATGTTAGGTGAAGCATGAAGTTTGAGGTGGAACACGAAAAGCGATATAATTGAATCTGAAGTCTATTGTATAAAGGGGGTTATCGCCGTCTTAACCAATCGTAACAATTTTCGAACATACGTATTTCAACGGAAGGGAAACGCTTGTGCGTAAAAATATGATCATATATTTTTTTGAATTGTAGTCTAGTTACGTCGAAAAAACAAATAAAACACGATTCGAACGGATTTGTTGGCGTAGCGTTCATTGACGAAAATGGTATGGTACAGTAGGCATGCAAGTTGAGTGCAGATCTGAGTAGTGCGATAGTGTTGCAACCTAACTAATTTAAGTTGTAATTGATTTATGACAATGAGACCAATTGATTAGTTCGATTTTAACTAAACTATAACTTAATCAAAAATAATTTCCGTGAAAATAAGACGAATTATAGTCAAACTGTATTCGATTTTATTAGAGGAACAAGTAAAGTGACCATAGAGAAAAACATTAGAATCGAGAAATCCTCAATGACCGATTGTATTTAAAATAATAATAATCTGTTTAGCAAAATGCTGATTGTAAAAACATGGGTATTATTTTTTATTGTTATAGAATTGAATTTACGTGTGGCGTTATTTTATAATATGAGATTTTGTATGGTTTTTTCTCGACATATTAGTTTTAATGGCAAAGCTCATGGCATGGCATGGTGAACATCTATTGTAGAATCTATGAAATAAGATCAACTTCTAATCTAATAGGCTTGTGTTAATATCTTCCAATCATAAAATCACCGTTTCGTAATAGGATCACATTGATGTAGACTGATTAGTTCACAGTCCTCACGTCATATTTAAACTGTCATAGGTTTCACTACATAGGTGGTACCTGTTCCGATGGTTGGTAGAAGAGTGCCGAATCAACTGCAGTGTCTAATGAAGTTAGTACCACTGACTGAAATGCCACACTAGAAATAACACCGACAAATCTTAGTGTTGCCAGCCTCGTAGAAAACTAACTGCAGTTACCCAATTAATGTTTTTAAACGTTAGTTATTTGATGGCTTGATGGATGAACGCTGAGAAGAGCCCAATGTGTTGCAGTCTGTGTTACCTACCACCCCAAAGTAGAAAATCTGTCACCACGCACCTAACAGTGCTCTCCGGCGTAAGGATATGATCCAGTAAAATTTCAGGCACATGAGACTCAACACTGCTCCCGTCACCCTGAAATGACGGGCGCAATGCAGTTCGTCACTTGTGACGAAATACATCTGGTATACCACTTAACATGAGGTGGCCCTCGTGCTTGTTCCGTGAAAATCACAATAAAAAAACCAACGTAGAATGGATACTGGCTCTCAAAGACAGCCGCAGAAACACACAGGTGCTTGGTGACAGATTTTCCACTTGAAGATAGTAGTTAGCTACGCAAAGCAAAATGCGCTACCACCATATTGAAATGACATGCCACTCTAAAATGACAACCAGGACCGATGACTCCACAATAAAAAACATACAATAAAAAAAAAAAATTACGATATTTTGAGAATGTTGGCCGCAAACCTCATCTAGTAATTATTTACCAAGCATATGATGATGTGGTGCAGAAGCTATCTTGGTATAAAAAAAAACTATGCCTGCAATCATTATATTCGATTCGATTCGACGCTCATCATTATCCTCTAGGATATCTCTGGTAAAATATACAAGAAAGCTTATTTTAATCTTGGCGATTAAAATTAAATTAGTTCAACTTATTCCGAATACCAAATAATGGATCTGACAGGACTAAGACCAATTATAGTTAAGTTTTAATCAAGTTCGTGATATGGAACCGACCCCAATAGTGTCGTAAAAATTACAAAAAATAACAATAAAAATTTTTTATTGCATAAATATTATAAAAAAATTCAAACCATTCTTTATTTTGTAAATCCTGAATAGAAAATCAACAAAATGCATTTCGACACACTTATCCAGAAATTTCACTTGTCCGCGTGTGGCGATGAAACTTTTTGAGTATAATGAGTGATAAGCGTAAAATAGATGTCAAGGACAACACAACACTGCTGCCATTAACCCGACTGCGTCTAACTCACAGGCTTACTGCATCACTGCACTCCCTTATTAAGATTGAACTGGCCGGTCGCTCCTCCATACAAACGCCGTAGGGTGATCACTCCCGTATTTGAGATTTTAGGTCCAGAATTAAGCATAATACCGATTGATCTCGTCATTATGATGCTCGGCTAGTATGATGCCGAAATTTTAAAAAAAAATTAATGAGTTGAAAGTTTTGAGCCTTGAAAATGTTATATGAAAATGTTTCGGAGCTCATAACTCTCAAGTTAATTATCTTATTAAAATTTCGGCATCATACAAGCCTAGGTAATGATGAGATCAATGGGTATTATGCTTTGTTTTGGACCTAAATCCGCAAATAAGGGAGTGATAACCCTACGCCGTTTGTATGGAGAACGGCCCGGCCAGTTCACCCTTAATTCTAGTAGAATAATCTGACCGTCATTTTCACATTTCGCATAGAATGTTGCCTATAGAAAAATAGCACCGAAAATGTAATGTGTCTTTAAGCGGTGAAATATGAAGGATAATGTGTTTCAGATCGTTATAACAATGTTATACTGTGGCCTATATAGGCGCCATTGATGCTCATGCAAGCCGCGCCAATAATAAAAGGAATGCAATGGCAACATTAATCATGCCATCTCGTTCTAACAAGCAGGGTTGCACTGTGAAAAGAAAGCGACTCGACGAGAACACGGGCGGGTGTTTTTTTAAATATATGTGGACTTTAGAGAATGGCCGTATAACCAGCGGGGAACACGGGACCAAGAAATAAACTAGAAATAGTTCGCGTTCGCATCTCGTCACCCATGTAGGAAAAAGGGATAGAGCGAAAGATGTCCGTCTTTATCAGTTATTGGCGCAGCTTAGAACGCAAAATTGCAGGAAGCATTTCTTTGTTTCTCTCGTGTCATATAGCATGCTCCATCACCTCAGCACCCCCAAGCGTCATACAAATGAAGTTCACCTGATGAGAGCGTGACTGTGGTGAAGCCATCCTTGCTGTCCCCGGTCGGAGTGAGGCGCTCGAACTCGCCGCGGCGCGTACTGCCCGCTACCCAACAATACCGCTATGTTATACTACGTTCCCATTGTCCGTCATTTCACGGATTCTCAACAGAGTCCAAATAATAAAGATGATGACCTCTACGTGGAAAAGTGACTGCTTTTAACAACGGATGGACTGAGACTAGCCAGTTTTAGTATCCACTATAAGCCAATAAATGGTGCCAATCCGCGAAAATACGGACCTTGGGAACATAGCTTAACACGAGGCCGGCGAAAATAAGCGACGAGCGTCAAATGCTTAATAGCACAACTTGACTTTGTCCCAGTTAAACGAATCCTTGTCTAACGTTTCACTTTAAGACTTAGAAAGGAAAAATAATTGTTTTTTTTTTGTACTCCGTGCCAGCTTATCGTAGGCCTGGTAAGTGCCGATAGCGCAACTGTCTGTAGTTCGTCACCCGTTTTTGTGGCCAAGTGTTATGTGAAGTTATGCCCAAGTCTTACAAATATTCACCTAACATCTCTATGCGAAATTGTTTATTGGAATCAAGACTTTAGCCCCTTTATCATACGATCGAGGTTGCACATAGTACACTATGCATGTTAATGTACTCGTATATGCGTGTTATTTAACAATATCTGTATGGTTATGCTTCGTACAAAATCTACCTAACACCGCCTGTATTCGATTGGACTAATTGAAACTATCGTGAGATGATTATTTATAGAGTTTATGAATGTCAAGACGACGTTCACATATTATTACATTAGCTAATTAGGTACATTTTGATAAGGATCGTGATAAGTATTGGAGCTAGGCAATTAAATCTTTTGATAATATCCACGTCCCTGATTGTAGTAGGTGTACTATTAAGGTGGTTGCAATTCCAAATTCCTTAGTTACCTTACCCGTGGGGTGCCGGGTTAAAATGTCTCTTCCCGTGAGTGTCGTAAGAGGCGACTTATAGTAAAATACCGGAAGGTGGGCAACAGTGCCTTCTGACTGCTATCTTACACATGCAATGCGCAATTATTCTATTCAGATACTCGCTCCAGGGACTTTTCTACTTCAGTCTTACCCGATTATCTCTTTCTAGCCGACCAGGGGATATTTGCACGACCGGAATATCTGGCGTCACCGGTGCTATCATCCACATAACAATGAACATTATTATACAAAATGAACAATGTCGGCGACAGCACGCAGCCTTGTGGTACACCAGCGTTTATAAGCTTCGTGGTGGAGCAGCAACCGTCGACGACGACTTTAATGCTGCGCCCACCAAGAAAGCTGAATAGCCAAATACCAAGTCCCGCAGCGCCCATATTTAGGGAGCTTCGATAGAAGCACCCAATGCCAGACCAGATCAAATGAATTGGCGATGTCAAGGCTTACAGCCAATGCTTCACCATTGCTTTCAATGGCTTCAGCCCAACGGTAAGTAAGGTATACCAAGAGAACACCAGCGCTGAGAAGATAATTTGCTCCATCACCTTTGAAAGCAAGGATGTTATCGCTATATGGCTATAGTTGGTCAGCACTGTCCTATCAGCTTTTCCGGAATTGGGTGGACAAGGGCAATTTTCTACGAACATGGGACAAAGCCAGTACTGTAGGAGAGATTGAAGAGACGGGCCAGAACTAGAGTAAGGCGTATACGTCTTCAGCACGATTGCAGTTATACCATCTGGCTCGGATGACTTCTTGACATCGAGGGAGCCGAGAGCTCTACGAACTGCTTAATGTGTAAAACGGACCTCTTTCATAAAGCTCCCATATCGCGGTGGGGTGGCTCTCCGTCATCAAGTGTCGGATTGGATGCAAAGAAACTGCCCAAAAGTTCAACTTCATCCTTTGCAGCCAGTGGGCCAGATGGTTGTCAGTTGTGCGCAAGGATGAAAAGAAGGCCGGAAAAAATTGCCGTCAACAGTTTTGGTGAGACCAGAATGCCCGCGCTCCGGAAGGAAAGCTCGCAAGTCGTTCGCCAATTCTGCCGATATACTCAAACTTTGCCCTTGCAAACTCGTTTTTGAGGGACCAGGAGGCAAAGTTGCAACTTATTTATAAATCGGAAGTATTAGGATCTTGACATTGTTAAGCCGCCTTCCATGACTCATAAGCTATCTGTTTTTAGGTACCAGCCTCCGCAGACACTTTATTATACCATGGTTGGCACCGACCGCGATTACAGCGTGAGGAATGTCACATTCCATACCCTGCAACGCTATATCGAAGACCAAATGTGTCATGAACATCCAAGGAGAAACAAATCTGCATCCAAGGATAGGCGCATCCTATCCTTGGATGCAGATTTGTTTCCCTTGAAAAAGAAAATTCACGCAGTCCGTCCCAGTCAGCTGATAACTTTCCTTTTTCCATTGGGACCAGATTGTTCGGAAAAAGCAAGATGCATCAGATGATGTCCGACAATGGTCAGACTTGCCAAGAAGTGCCTTGACTGCGCCCCGATAATTCTCCGGTGTGAATTCAGCAGAAGGTCCAGCAAGGAAGGTCTTCTCTGTCTGGTATGCGATGTGAGTAAACTCAGTGGCCAGTTGAGTGAAACCTTAGGTTAAAGCAAAGTTACGAGATCCGGGAACAGCTGTCATTTGAGAACGCAACCATTCGGTACGGTGGATGAAGACTCCGAGAATTATAATTGCCGAAGAAGGGTACTGCTCAATAACTTTGTCAGTTGCGTCTTAGATATAACTGGTGATCGGTACAGGCACGTGTAGACTGATGGATCCACCAACATCAACCCGTACCCACAGTGAGGATGTATCCCGGTTTTCAAGGCCGTGGAGACTGCAGTCCTCCCGAGCATACATACATACATACACCGGCTTTTGGAAGAAACTTATGTTCCAGATTTTAACCAGGGTAGTACGATGGGTAGGTGACATTCTAGCCCGGCGGCTACGGGGGCGAATATAGTACAGTACAGTAAATAAATTAAGAAACGGGAGCCGTCAAAGTTGTAAGTTTTACACTATTTTTGTTACTTGCTCCATTACATTATTTTCAATTTAACTTACAAATACTGATAAATCCGATTTGTCATTTGTTTCTGAAGTGTGAACGAAATCAATAAAAACATTTTAGAGGCTGTTAGAATTCATCGAATTTTGAGTCAAACTTGGCCAGTTTTGAACTGACAGCGTTTGATTGATGGTTCATAGCTAGGTTTGATAAAAATCTGATTAGCAGGTTCTAAAATATTCAATTTTAACAGCCCGCGCCTTGACCATGTTGCACCATATTTCGGAGAATATCATAGCTACACCCTATCATAAAAATAACCTGGTCATATGTGTCGTACATCTTTATCCTAAGGGCATAGACTATATCTTGTATAACCGGGGGAATTCTAATGATTCACAGCCTTTGATGACTGGTATACTTGTTAGCCCAGGCCAATGCATAGGTGAAGTAAGTGAAGAACAGCAAAATAGACTTCTATTGGGCTAATAACTTAATTATTTTAATGACAATATCTTTTTTTTATACGCGAGTGATACTATTTATCGATAATGCATTAATGGCTCAGTGAGATGAGTTTTAATTCAATTAAGTGACGTAATGACAATGACATGCAGTGCATGCAAAAGATGGCAACAAAAAAAAAACATTTAAAACGCAAAATATAATTAAAAAGTACAGTCGCAGTCTACATTTCATGGATATTTTCGAATGGTCTAAAAATGGCTAAATAAGTACGTACATATAATTATGAGAAAGTATTACCTGTTAAATCATTTGTGGCTCGCCTTTATCTTTCGGACAGTCTAGTATTTTACTATTTTGCAATAAATAATGAACATTCTTTGTTATAATATATGCCTATTGTATAAAATTCATTTCCCGAGGTAGCGGGCACAGTGCGGAATAGATTACACGGAATAAGATAGTGTATTTTCAAAGAGTATAGATAGCTTGAAACTACAAAGATTGGAAAAAAAAACATCAAGGTAGCTTTGCAATAAATAATAAATCTGCAACCCTTACATATTACGCGCAAATAATATCGTCCATTTATGAATGAAAATCAATTGTTTATCCTTGTTGCAAATTTTAAATAAATTATATTGCACTCAATTGCAACAATTAACTTTCCGAACTCGTATAATAATGTACTATTTCCACACAAGCTCTTAAATACGCATTGTTACCTGATCGGCTGCCTATTATAAGCTCTGTTTCAGAATAAGGAACATTCCTTATTCATATCGTCGTCAATACTCGGTAGGAGTTGAGAATAAACATTACCATGAGAAAACAATAATGTATTTTTGTTTTCTCATTACTCATTCCTTTCTTTCCGCACCGCAAAGCTACCTTATAAAAGACTTAGTTAATCCGTCTGTCTTATGACATGGTCTAATCAGAAAAAGACCGTGATACTCACTAGTTTTGTTGTCCAGTATGGCTTGCAGATGTGTAGGAGGGACTTGTTTGTACTCCGGGTCCCAGATGGGCGAGGTGGGGCTGAAGATTTCCTCCTCGAGCAGCGCCAGGAAACGAGGGAAGTGGGTCAGTACTAACACCTGCAATCCACATAATATCTGGATTTTAAGGATTTTTTTACACACTATATGTGTAATATATAAATAAATCCTACAATACGCATCTTGAAGTATGCTATCCAGGTTTCAAATGCACTAAGTTTGAATTAGCACCCGGAACAATGTGAAAATTTTGAAGTACCATAAGACAATGTTTTTTAGAGGTGTGTCAAATACGTTTTGTAAACTTGGGTCAGTTATTCTTTGAGTTCGTACAAATATGTTTATGGTCCATTTTATTTAAAAATAAGGATTATAAGATTAAAAACTATCTGCGCCTCAGATAACTATTAGTTGAGGCTAAAACCAACTTCGTTTGTTTGCAAATATGATCAGGCCGTCTATTATTTAATAATAAACAACGCGTAATTAAATAGATAACGCGCGAGCGACCGCATAACGCACATAATCCATTGGCCTTACCCTTAATAAAGTCAATGACATGTATATATGAATCTATTACCATTTGAACTGGCATGAAACAACTATTGAATTGGCTAGAATAGAAAATGTTATGCCCCAGTCCAGACTCCAGACTGCTACTGAATTTTATTTTGTCAGTTAATCCCTATATTTTGACAGACCCATGAAACAAACCCAGGAATAAAAATATTTCTGTCTCGTTGGTGTGTGTGAGAGGGTGAGTGTGTAAAAGCTATGGTTGGAATAGTGAGATCTGTCAAAATATAAGGATAAACTGCCAAAAAAAAATTCAGTAGCAGCCTGCAGTCTGGACTGGGGCAACAGGCTCGCCCGCTATTACATGGATCCAAAACATATCTATTTACAAATGGACATCCACATTTACTGCTTCGGTCTAGAATAATCAGTGTAGGACTTCTATACTAGTGTGAATATATGTTTTATTAATATTTCATCATTGGGTTTGAGTATTTACTGTACAGTATCAGCTATAAGGTATTTTGCATGGTGGTAGGGCGTTTTGCGAATGCCTGGCTAGCTGCCACCCTCAAGTAGGAAACCTTTCTCTCGAGCACCTAACGGTGTATTCCGGCAGCTGTCCTTGAGAGCCAGTAATTCTTAGACCACTTAATCAGTTACCATCAGGTGAGTGTTCAAAGGCTGGCCTACAGCTACGAATAAATGAAAGTCCGTTTCTTTAAACACATCAATGACTATGTCACATGATAGTCAGTGATATTATTTTGGGTGAAGATCTTGGCCGGCTGGACCTAAAATGGGAACTAGCTCGAAAAAAGCTCAAAGAAACAGATGCTTCGGTTCAAGACCCGCTTTATTAGATTTTCTACAACTGACAGCTCTTTCACCACACAACTGACCATAAACATCTTACACAGTAGTTAGTGTTGTGTTCGAAGATCTTGAGAATATTGACCCAAAATGGGAACTGGTTCAAAGACAAATAAACAGATTTTTTGTTTCAAGGATAGTGAGATATAATTTTTTTAATATTGTTAGGTTTACAATAACGCCTGCTATGCGGATTGGATTACATTACAAAATCACAAATATACGATAGTAATTTTTTTTATTTCTATGTTTAAGTCATGTGCGGAAGTCATGCCGCTCAAATTTTTCCTATCGTATATTTGTGATTTTGTAAAGTGAGATATTATTTTCATAACATACCCGTTTCTCTGGCGGCATGCGGTCCCGCTCCGAATGGCATTTGTCCATGAGCTGGCGGCAGACGGACTTGAACACAGCGCGCAGCAACGTGCGCCCGAACACTAGCGACGTGTCGTAGTGCGGCAACGAGTCACAGAATGCGGGCACGTGGCAGAACACTAGCCATCTGAAACAGTTACACACGATATTAGAACATAATGTACTTTAATGTATTGTGATTTTATCAACTTATTTACTATGCAGGCGTTAATGCCAAAATAACCAATATTCGTCATCAGCAGCCGGAAGATGTCCACTGTTAAGACGAAGTTGTCTATGAAAAATTAAAGATTGAGGGCGTAGGACGAGAACTGATCTACCGTCAAATCTGGTGACTTAGCTGATTTTATACATATATTGACATCATAATCGACGTTATTTGTTTTAGTGAGTACAGGGGGCCAACTCCTACCTTTTACGAAACCATTAAAAAAGGGCGTTTTGTTTCGTGCTTAAATAATCATTCGCAGACACGAACTATCGCCGAGCCACAATCGCGATAAGTAATATTGGTATGATCCTACTTAAAGAACGAATGAAATATGTATCACGGATGTGCAAGCGAGATACAAGATGTTTATATTAGGTCCTTACATATGAAATTGGCGTTTTTCGTACTGGCCACTTTAATCACGAATTTCTCCTCTTTGGTAAGGAATTCCAAATTCAAATTTGTACAGCTATAGACTCATGTATTTGTGCTTCGATGATCGTCATTCATTTGTTTTTTTTCTTCTGTTTTTTTCTGTTTGCGTCACTCATTTTACAAAATGGAAAACCTTAAATATCGCATTATTTACGAGTACGAGTTCCGCCGTGGCACTAGTGCTGCGGAAACAACTCGAAGGGTGAATGATGTGTATGGCGGTCGTGTTGCAAAAGAAAACACAGTTCGTTTTTGGTTCCAACGTTTTCGTTCTGGAAATTTCGACCTGCAGAACAAGCCCCGTGGACGGCCTGAGACTCAAGTTGATAATGAAGAGTTGAAGGCTATTGTGGAAGCGGATCCATCGCAAACCACGTCCGAGTTAGCTGCAGGCTGCGATGTTAGTGATAAAACTGTTTTAATTCACTTGAAGCAAATTGGGAAGATTAAAAAGCTTGAAAGGTGGGTACCTCACGAATTGACTGAAACAAACCGGCAAACGCGCGTCGACTGCTGCGTTACATTACTAAACCGGCACAATAATGAAGGTATTTTAAACCGAATCATTACCTGTGATGAAAAGTGGGTTCTTTACGATAATCGGAAGCGCTCAGCGCAATGGTTAGATCCTGGCCAGCCAGCCAAATCCTGCCCCAAGCGAAAATTAACCCCAAAAAAGTTACTTATAAGCGTTTGGTGGACTAGTGCCGGTATTGTTCATTACAGTTTTTTCAAATCTGGCCAGACTATTACGGCTGATGTCTATTGTCAGGAATTGCAAACCATGATGGAAAAGCTAGCGGCTAAACAACCTAGGCTGGTCAATCGCTCCACGCCACTGCTGCTTCACGACAACGCTAGACCACACACTGCGCTACAGACGGCTACTAAATTAGAAGAGCTTCAATTGGAAAGTCTAAGACATCCTCCGTACTCCCCGGACCTTGCTCCAACAGATTACCATTTTTTTCGAAATTTGGATAACTTCTTGCAAGGGAAAAAATTCAACTCCGATGGGGCAGTCCAAATCGCCTTCAAAGATTTTATTGATTCCCGTCCGACTGGTTTTTTTAGTAAAGGGATCAATGAACTACCTATGAGATGGCAAAAGTGCATAGAAAATAATGGTTCATACTTTGATTAATTAAATATATTATATTAAAAAATATTCGACTTTTTGTTCCTCCCATACAAAACGCCAATTTCATATGTAAGGACCTAATAATACAGCGTTATCCTGCTCACACACTGTTCCGAACTACGATGTTATGGAACGGTTTCACCATAGTTTCACAACATTTTATTCTATGCAGCACAACAGCTGGCTGTAACTTTTTTATTTTTAAATAATCAAATAATTTTGGTGCATTTATTTTAAAGAATAATATAAATAAAAACATTACTTAATTTACACATTAATTACACCCATTTTTATCGTAAAATAGTCAAAATCAAGTTTAAATCCGCTGCTAGAAACTAATTTGTTTAAGATAGATAAACATGACGGACTTGTCGTTGGAACAGTAATACTTTGTATTAAATATCAAGTCAGAGTTCGCGAAAAGAGTGAACAATTTAATAATAATGTTTATTTCACAAAAAACTGAACAATAGTACAAACCAAACTGATGGGTACTAAACAATCTTATATGATATATAATATAGGTATTTATAATAAAGAACAAGTAAACACAATATTAGTTAGTCTATTGTTATTATAATGTACACTAACCCTCATACTAGGATTCCCTGTGTCATGAGGGCTAGTTCTCCCATTAAACAATCCGTGAAATTTAGTTCAAAAAGATATTAAGTGCTTGCAACGCCCATTGAACGTAATAAGATCGCGCGAAGTATACCAAAAAGTTAAAGTTATTCATTATATATAAAGACTGCATTATTTATAGTTAACTGTGTAGTTATTAAAGAGTGTGTGTAGGTATGTATGTGTGAGATGTGTATGCGTGTTGTGTGTGTGTGTGGATGTGAATGTGTGTGTGTGTAAGGGTGGGGGAAAAGGGCCAGGAGTAAAAGAGTATTTGACTAAGGTAATTTTGAGCAGACTTAAAACAATTTGTGGACCATAGGATATTGTAAATTTGAATTGAGTTTGAGACTTTCAACATTACTTTATAAGAAAAAATAATAATATCGTGTTTATGAGTTTATTCATCAATATGAAGAAAATTTTCTGTTTCATTGTAATTTTGCGTTAACAACCACTTTGTAACATTTCTTTTACAGATGTATCTCGTGCAATTAAAGATATCGAGTATTTTGTTCATCTTTGCGTACGAATATGGGGCAGCAAACATGTAAAACTTTTTAGCGAATTTTGTTCGTAGTCGGGGAATCTTCCATTTGGGATACCTTTTTTTGTTGTGACATCATCAAAACGACGAGCGGTTCCATTACCGTTTATATGCTGGCTTAATTGACATGGAGGTAGAAAAAGTAGCAGTAAGATTAAATTATTGTAACTTTAAGAGGTGAGAGTTGGGCCCCAGTAGTTGTGAGATGTGAATGTCTCCAGCTTACTCAATTGAATTTTTTTAATTCTGCATATGCCAATATTTAGAGCATATTTTGTGCAATTATGAATACCAACTCAAAGGTGCCAAATAAACTTCGATGCTACGTGTGATTATTAGTGTGTTAGCTGAAGTAATGGTCTCCAGCTGACACATGCTGTATATACGAAACTGCTGAAGATGTGATTATATACTATAGCCAGGGATTTAGAGCATAATTTGTGCCAATTGCACAAAAAAATTGGAACGTCCTACTTGAAAGCTGTAGTAGTTATGACCCGATTATAACGTGTAAGCTGGAGACTACGTGTTTACAGCTGCTCATCTGTATATTCTGGACCTACGACTTTGTTCAATATGTCAAAATTTACAGCATAATTTGTGCCATAGGCACCAAAATTTTCAAGTCTCTGGCTATTAAGGTTTTGGAGCTACAAGCACACACAAACGTGTAAGCTGGAGACACATGTCCCCAGCTAGCACATGCTGTACAGCTCAAACGGGAAAGGCTAGATTACTATTTAATAGCTTAAAATGTTGGGTAGAATTTGTGCCATCGGCACCAAAATTTTTAAAACAATGGGCCTCATAGTTTTTGTGTTATAAGCAAAAACATTTATTCTATCCAAAATATTTAAATATTAGGCCAAACACATTTCCGTGCGCGGCGTTGCCGTCCCGATGACTGTAGCTGCAATCTGTCTCGAACCTTATTTCTATTGCGTTAGAACATACTTTTTGCTTTTACGTTATGAATAGGTGGAAGAAGTTACAAAAAAACAGTACTTGTATAGACTAAGAGTAGGTGGTGTGTAGTTTGACAACAATTTTATGCCAATATTACAAAATATATCGGTAGGTATTTTTTCTCTCAGAATGTTGACCTATATACGAGATCTTTATTACACCGAGATATTGCACTCTAATGTAATCCTACACTCTACATCTGTTAGTGATAAATGGTTAAGAAAATACTGTTATTTATAATTAGAAAAAGAAAAAAGATAATAAGGTTGTAGACTTGCTTTTTTAAAGTATGTTAAATTATTTAGAACACTGAAATATAGGAGTCCTGAAATACTAGAAATCCATCTTTTTATTTCAACTTTTAAAATTGGCGCTAAAACATCATTCAATGGCGGCCTGTATGCTTATGACGTCACTAGGGCAAAAACAAATAGTGCTGAAATGTCATACGTTTTGCTTGCTTGTTGTAGTGACGTGCGTAATCGATTATACAGGTTGTTCGGCAGAACGTGTACTATGGTACACGTTTCATAGTGTAGGGGTGTATGTAGACTGAATAAAACAATCACAGAACCAACACAGTTTGAAGCACGGATACATGAGTGGCAGCATTATCAATTATTTTTCATACATGGTAATTAAGCAACTTTAATCGGTTCAAAATCACTATTTTATTGAACATTTTTGTAATCCCGAAATGTAAACACTTTCAAGTGATCGAGACAATGGCGTGCAGTGACATCGGAATAAATATAATGATAAACATAAGCTTTTCCAACTGTTAAAGTTGTTGTATTACTATGAGTAATAATTGCAAAATGTTTCCATAGATTCTTGTTCCGCGTTTGGGTTTTATTATCTATGCTGATCTTTGATCAAATCTCACGCCAAAATATGATCAAAGATAAATGAGTCAAAATATGTACGTATTACACTATTAAATATATGGGATCCAATGGATTTGATAGTGAAATAGGGGCCTAAGTAGTAAATCGATAGTGATGCGACATTTTGTAGGTTGCTTGCTTTTAGCAATTACTAATGTCAATTGTCACTATCAAAACCTTCGGAAGCAAACTCTCATGATTACTATTACCTATTCTGTGGCTTTGTTTTTGTCCTTATGACATCATTTCCGCCTTTACTTCCGTTTGAGATCACGTGACTTAAAGAAAATTTAAACACATTTTGTTTATTCTAAATAAAGGTAATCCAATGCAGAATAAATAATTTGTTAATTTCATCGAGTTATGTGCTCCAACTACTATCATGTTAACGTTACACTGTATTTTATTTTACTGTGTCAACTACCCTATTGTACGTAATTCTGTTCACAAATTGAAATGAAGTGAAATATACAAGTTCTTATTTTGTTTTGCAAAAGTCCAAATTGGTATGGCATTTACAAATCATAATCTAGACAGACAGTAACGCTGCAATGGTAATAAAAATAACAGGCCACTTTTGAAGCAGTGATGGCTCAGTGACATTGGCTATGGACTGCTGCGCAGCAAGTTCGAATCCCGCCGCGGGCTTGAGCTTCACCGCATGGTGGAAGGGCATTTTGCTAATGCCCAAGCACCTAACGGTGTGTTCCGGCAGCAGTCCTTGAGATCCAGTGAAATTACAGGCACATGAGACTTAACAACTATGTCTCAAGGTGATGGGCGCAGTGCAATTCGTGACTTGTGACGAAATGCATCTGTTATAGGCAGAGTATCAAAACACTTCACACCAAAAACATGAATTTAATACGTTCCTTAGAGTATATTCGACGACCTTCAAGATAAGATTATATAACAAATATATCACATTATCAGTCCAGTTGAAATTGTTAAAAATGTATATCTATACATCTATCTTTTCTAATACGCTACGCGCAACGGCTACCTGTTGAAAATCTTCACAAAATCCACTTACACTCATGTCAACTTACACAGGATCGCGCCCCTGCATGCCAAACCTAAATACTTATGTCAAAACGACATGGCACTCGCTGCCACGTGCTAAGGAGATCTGTCAAAAAACGCCGACGGAAGCTGAGAAGTCCAACAAAGGCCAGCGGCAGATGCAATAAGAAAAGCCACAACAGAAGCGTTACATTGCATAGACTCTGCGTGGAGCAGCTGCGTCCGTGAAACCATGGAGTAGAGGTTCAACAAGGTCTAGTAGAGGCTATGAGCGCACGCTTAAGGGTGAACTGGCAGGCCCGTTCTCCATACAAACGTCGTAGGGTGATCACTCCCTTATTTGAGTATTTAGGTCCAAAATAAAGCATAATACTGATTGATCTCGTCATTATCTAGGCTTGTATGAAGTGACCGGCCAGATCAACCTTAACGCCTCAGCCAATCACACGAGACTGATGATAAGAAGAAGAAAAGAAGATACCAATACTATTTTTGCGGTACTGACTTCTAACAACTTGATAACTTTGACGATACAAAAAACGATTAAAAATCGCATGTGTAAAATACTGTTGTGAATGTTGTATTTTAAAGAATATAAACAAAAAAAAACTAAATACCGAGTTAATATATGTCAAATAAAATTCTAAATTCTCTTAGTTATAATATATATATATATATATATATATATATACAATTCATATATATAATAATTATAAGCTATATCAATATGAGATACAAAATCTGCATTCAAAATTGGTAAGTAAAAATTCTTCACATCTCTGGGTTTACCGTCAAAACTTTGACGATGGGGTCATCATAATGATTATCCTTCGTATTATTTTCGGGTTAACATAGCTCTTAATAATGATATCCTTGCATATGCCCATATTTTGACGGAACACCAGTATTTCGTACTTATCCTGCAACGCAGTATAAAGGGCCAGCCTGCTTAATGGACTATTACCCAACATATATTTTTACACCAATCTCAAGACATCGCTACATAATATATGTTTCTAATATTTACAATTTCAGCGCCTTCTATAGAACTGCCATCTTACAATGCGATCTCCAAGCCGCCTGCCACGCGTGGGAATTATGGTGTATATAGGCCTGTTCTTTTTTTAAGTTATTGTGACGGAACTAGCCTGAGGCCCACCTGATGTTAAGTGGACTAACCTCTGCCTATAACAGACGCATTTCGTCAACGACGAATTGCACTGTGCCCGTCACACTGAGATGTCCAGTTGTTAGGTCTCATTAGCCTGTAATTTTTCTGGCTCTCAAGGACTGCTGCCGGAAAACACTGTTAGGTGCTTGGCGACAGATTTTCTACTTGAGGGTGGTCGCTAGCCAGGCGGGCATTCACAAAATGCCCTTCCACCACGCGGTGAAGCTCAAGCGCGCGGCGAGATTCGAACCATGGACCTGCTGCACGGCAGTCAGCAGTATTAATATATAAATATGTCTTACCGGGTGTAATTGATTTGGTATGCTGAAAGATCCTCTGGATTTGATACCTGCTGCAAAATAAATGAGTTAAAACCAAACAATTCACGAAAAACAACATTTTAATTTATTGCACTGCGTTTAAAACAGAATTAGTAGTTTCAGGGGCATGTTTTATTATCAAACGATAAGAGATCGGTACCCCACCACTACAAAAACAAACCCCTAAACTTCTTGTTGTGTTGTTTGTATTGGCCGCCAGTTGAGATTTTGCAATTGAGGTTTATATGCCCGAGGAACAGTATATATCAACTACAATAATAACCAAAGACATATACTTACGAGCTTCCTCACACTAGGTGTCTCAAAGTTCCAATGATTGAAGCAGTGTAGGAACATCTTCGCCAGGTCGTACATAGTCTGCCATTCCCGTTGGGGTAGCGAGTTGAACTTGTATAGAACAAAGTTGGTAATGGCCTTGGCAATGGAAGGTCGCTCGAAGGGGGGCTGGCCCAAGGGGCCTTCAATGCGAGGATGTGTACGCGTTAAGATGCATTTGCGTAGAATCTGTGAAAGGAATAATTGTCTATTGAGAACATAATTTATAGGGTAAGGACATCCTTATGCCATGGCCTACTATTTCCTTTAGGAAGTAAGAGGGTTAAACTTGTATAGGACAAAGTTGGGATCACAATGGACATTCAATCAAGGAGGTATGGCCTATGCACATGGGTGCAGATTGTGATTCAAATTTGAACAATTTCAGGTACAACTTTACTATAGTTTTAAGGAGTAGTATAAGATATAGCAAGAGTACACCTTGAAAGGTACCACACGGGTGAGTTACAATCAAGCGGGCGACTTCAGCGTCTCGTTACAATCCTAAACATATGAGAGCAAACACTACTGTATTTAGGATTGAAGGACACAGTAGCAAGTTACTGCAAGGCATAAGAACAAACGCTATAGAGTGCCAAAATGTGTATTCTTATTTCTTGTTCGAGAAAGGACACCTACCATTAGGCGTTATCGTCCAGTCACTTTATAACATAAAAAAGAGATTTTTATAACAACAACGGGTCTCCATAGACTTGGGTTGGTCCTTCACTTGGAACATGATATAGAACTGACAATCGCATGGTGAATTCATCAAGTGATAGTAATCAGTTGCATGCACGGTGCATTCATGGAATGATAGTATTGACCAACATATGAAAATGACAATATCAAGATGTCTTTTTTATCTTTTTTTGTAGATTTATAATTGTGTTGGTTAAAAGTGGAAAGGCATACATTTTATCGCACTAACTAACTTGTATATTAAACGCCCCATTTGAACAATACAAAAAACATATAATCCGTGTTAGTTGGAAAAGAACTGAAGAATCGGCGATTTTTCTTCAATTTTCAATGTTATAAATTATTCAATACTGATTGATCATGTTATAACTTTACAAAGATACTTAATCGCGATAAAAATATGCAAATTATCTATTTACTTCGGCGATACGAAAGATTGTGTAGAGACGATACATATCGGGATCAAATGCGGGTAGTGAGAAAATAATCGGTCTTCAAGACATTGACACCCATCTCTTCAGTCCGCTAATGACCACGACCAATGCAACTTGGTCGAAACATCGAGGTAAATAGATAATAGATGTTTTTATCGCGATTAAGTCCCGTTAAATACTCATGATGTGTTGAAGTCGCGAAATTCTTAGAGTTACTTCTATAGAAGTTAGACTACAAATTCTAACCTTGAACAGGTAGTAGTATACACGCTTGGTGTCATGATCCTCCTCTCGATGCATGGACATGAAGATATTCTCCACATCCACTACTGTCCCGAGTAAACGGTTTACTTCCGCTACCGGCAGGCCTTGCAATTGGGTCACATGCTTCTCTGAAATTGTATTAATTATAATATTTGAGGACGTTCCTGTTTTAACAATTCAGATATTGCATATCTTACTAAGAACCGGAAACAGCGCCAAATTAGCAGCATACTTACTTGTGTAGGTGCACAAGTAAGTATGCTGCAAGAGCCGAACCACAGAATAAAAGGACCAGAAGGATTATTCCGCAAAGTCCAATAAATAAGTAATTTAGACTATGAAGCAATAAAGTCCACATCAGCTCGCAAAGCACATGGTTCCTAATATTTACATGCACCTACAAGGAGTCTCTCTTTCTATCGTATAGCCACGCATAGCTCTGATCTGGTCTATCTGGGTAGTGGTATCCCGTCCGGACCGATACGCCGATGTACCTGTGGCTTTGTACCTAGAGTGCGGAGTGAGCTAGGCCACTAAACAGGGCTTTTCACTATCTTATAGCTCTATTAACCAAACGTTTACTACCAACAAAAGTCAGACAGTTGGCTTCATGTGAACGACTGACCATACTAGCATCACTATGTATTACTTTGTTCATCATAGTGTTTGTTTGAAGCTAACTGCAGTAAAAGACTAAAATATGAGAAAAATAAAATTCTTTGTGATATTCTAAACCAAGAACACGAAGAAAAGCCAAACAAGAATAGAGGTGGACCTAGGAAGGCGAAGGCTCGGTTCTTTTTGTTTATTTACTTTATGCTAGCGACAAATGTTTCGGAAAACATCAAAACTTCTGCCTATATTTTTTTCTAATTTTATGATTTATGCATTTTTTGCAGGCACTCTGAATGAGTTTAATAAGCACTGTAGTTATAAAATAACGCCGAGATGAAAAATTGTAGTCATGTGCAGGGTTCAAACCCACACCATCCATCCCTAATAGCCGGGTATAACCGCTAAGCCAACATGACATATGACTCTAATTTGTTCTTTCGTTCTTAACCATCCTGTGGGGACGATCATATGGAAATTATGTAGTTGTTTGTAGTGGTATGCCGCTCAGTTTTTACTTTCCAAGAGCCTTTATGAATATCAATATGGGAATACGTAACAATAGTGAATTCATTAACCCTCATATTATTGGTAAATAAAAGGAGTACAAACCTAGTATATGATTGCAATTACGGCATGGATCAGTAAAGCTAGCAAGAGGCTGGACGTCGGCACGATTGTTGCCTTTGGCGGGCTGTACAGGCACAGGGGTTTTCCATCCATTGCAGTTGCATTCTGGAGTCTGAGAAAGTACAGATAACAGGCTAGTAATTTAATTGTAATTTATGATTTCATTGTACTAAAAGGTTAGTAAATTTTCGCAAATGGTCACATTAGAAAAAAAGACAACAGCTTAGCAGGAAAACTGATTTTCTTATGAGCCTTGCTATATACCATACCAAAAAAGAAGCATCAACCATCAAATGCCTTTTTGTGTTTAATGCAGAGTCGTATGTCATTCTGAAATACATTGATAGCTATGCACAAATTCCATGTGATGTCATCAACCAATGCTTACGACGCTCAAGGTTGGGCTTTGTGAGCAATGTCATCTAGTCATAGAAAACAATAGTCATAGAAAAGTGGTATTTTTTGTTAATAAGTTGCTAAATAGGTGTTACTTATTCCGTAAAATTATTTAATTTAAGCAAGACTATCAAATTCTATATGTCGTTTTTATTGAAATATACCACATGAATTTTAATAGCACAAAATAACAATGAAAGGAAAATTTTTAAGCATAAGCGGGATGCAAACCCGCGACCACCCGTCTCTCTGGGCAAGACATGCTGTGCTAATATGAGCTGTAGGGATGGTTAAAGGAGAACAATTTAATGTTTTCTGCACAGACATAGATTGAAATAGATAACGCCTACCATAAGAATGGAAACTGAGCGTGCCACATTTTTTCTACCTATGAAAAGCGAAACGTTTTTTTTTTCTGTCGCCAAGCACTTAACGGTGTGTTCCAGCAGGTGTCCTTGAGAGCCATTAATTCTAGATTAGTCTGAACAACATCTTCATCACATCATCATTTACCATCATGTGAGAAAGTGGTAAACGGCTAGCCTATCTGTAAAAAAATAAAATATGTAAGTATCCATATATTACCTCGGCTAAATCTTTTTGTGGGTTTCAAATTTATACTTTGAAGTTAATTCTTCCTATTGTGTGTTGTGTTGTCATGTTTTAAAAAATGTAATAACGACCGGTACCGAGAACGACGGAGCGCAACTAAATAAAATAAACGGCCACGTGCGAGTTGGACGCGCGCCCCGAGGGCGAGGGTTCCTTACATATTTTTAGTGAAGTAACTAAAAAATTGCGGCATATCTTTTGATTGCGTTGTTGGCTTAGAAGTCTGATTTTTCCACAGCTCCAAGGGACAGTAGCTGAGTATTTGACATGAATTTTAGTTTGACCTCTACGCGCTCCTGAGAAGGTCTTGACAGACACAGACAGACAACAAAGTGATCCTATGAGGGTTCTGTTTCTTCCTTTTGAGGTACGGAACCTTAAAACGAGGATTGCTCTCCCTTTTCGGACGTTATTTGGCACGCGAAGGACATACACTCGCGTCAAGTATACTATATATGGGCTTGTTATGTATATATACGGGCTATACTATATATGGGTTATTTGTCTATATAAACTAGAGCTGACGTGTCATTCGCACTTCATATATCAGAATGATTTACATGAGCTGTACTATTGGTACATTGAAATTTTGTCTGCTGTCCTGAAATTTTCATTTCGGGACAGCAACATCCCAACGTACAAATGTATGCAATCCAATATCGTGTAAGTATGAATCCTAAGGATATATGACTAACTTCTAAGACTCCATAAATTACAGAACAATAACTAATTGCTATGTGATTGGTTCAATGTCTGTTTGACAAGGTCTCAAAATAGTAGAGACAATTATATACAATAATTTAACATTACTTTGATCATACCTGGCAAGCAGAATAAATGGCTAACTTAAGCAGTTTCTTATTATGCGGCCAGCTGTAGACCTGCTGCTTCCTTTGCTGGATACGCTGTAGGTTAGATTGCCGTGAAGCTTGCTCATTGGTTGATGGCGTCGCTGCACTTGTTGATGAGCCATCATCTGCACTTGTGGATGATCCAGCTGGAATTAGAATTATAATTTTATATGAAGAAAATGTGTGTTTTTTTCAAACAGACAGTTGATAATATATTCAACGGCAAAAGTATGCATGTAGCACCTACATGGTGAATCCATGTGTAACCCTTAAGCGAGCATTGGAAAATTTGCATTTACCAATAGCAATCGCAGCCTTTTTTTTGTGGTTGAAAAAAATTGTGTTTTGATTAATTACAGAAATGGACTTCTCAATGGCCTTCGTATTGTGCAGTGAAGTAGTGTTATAAGCAAAGATCTGTTATATTCCAGTTATTTAATGTATGTTTCATAAGAAAACACCAGCCAGGTGGGCTGGTATTGTATTTTACACTTTAAATATACATATGAATGTTGTCGCAATTAAATTAAGTTATTGCAAGGATGAGTTGATGTATAACTTGTCATTAATAATTAACTGTCACAAAACAAGCTCGAGGCCTACCTGTTAAGCAGACTAACCTCTGCCTAGAACAGATGCATTTCATCACAAGTGACGAATTGCACTACGCCCATCACCTTGAGACATAGTTGTTAAGTGTCATGTGCCTGTAATTTCACTGGCTCTCAAGGCCACTACTACTACTGCTGCCGGAACATATCGTTAGGTGGTTGGGGACAGATTTTCTACTTGAGGGTGGTAGCTAGCCAGGTGGGCAAACACAAAATACCCTTCCACCACAGAGTGAAACTCAAGCCAGCGGTGGGGATCAAACCAGGGACCTGCAGCACGGCAGTCCTCATAGCTATTACTGCTCGGCCATCATTGCATTAAAACCTGCCAAAAACAGTAAGAATTGTTAAGACCTGTTAAATGCAATATTTCTCTACCAGATCCAGGTGTGTTATAAAGCTAGATTATGAATATGGGCCGTCATACAACGGGCAAAACAAAAATAAGAATTGATACCCATCTACAAGAACATATGTTCTTGTACATGAAGAACAGAATCTCGACCAAGTCTGCGGTTTGTAACATTCTAATAACAATATTCTAATAATAATCTTTGGCGACTAATAATTCTTAAATGCCAGAGATACCCATTTTTCTTATGCCAAGAATTCAATTTTATGCGGTCCATCTTGTTGCAGAAAAGCTGACTTACAATTTACTGAACATAGGTAAGGGGCCTCTTTACAATATCATCAATGCTCCCCTCCACTGCTTGAGCCTTCTCCGCTGTAATATCCTACTAATACTGCCTTACACATTGACACGCATGATACACATTCTAATGTAGAAGTTGCAGTTGTTCTTGACAGGCCAAGATGCTTAAGTAGGCTATAAAGTGATTTCTCTGGTATACCCTTTGCTCAGACTTCTACAGCATATAAATTAACTGCATAACCATTTTTGGTTAATTAATTTGTGAAGTCGTAATATTTGTTTATGCTTGTGTAAAAGAAGGGTCAAATACAAAATCGAAATACAAGCCTTACTCCATCTTAGGCGCAGCTCCCGATTGGACTCTTTTGATGGACACGTATGAAAAACATCACAAAGTTCCTGAGGATGTTGGTGTTTCGTCATCCAGACCAGATATATTTTTATACTCAAAAAATCTAAAACGCGTAGTACTTAAAGAACTTACTGTGCCGTGGGAAACAAACATACCTAAAGACCACACAATAAAAACTAACAAATATTATGACCAAACAAATGAATTAATCAAAAACGGTTATGTGGTTAATTTATATGCTGTAGAAGTCGGAGCAAGGGGTATACCAGCAAAATTCCTATACAACCTACTAAAAGACCTTGGCTTGTCAAGAACAACCGTAACTTCCATCCTAGAACGTGTATCCAAGGCGGCATTAGTAGGATCTTACCAAATTTGGTTGGGCAGGGGGGAGGCTCGAGCGGTGAAAGGGAGCATTGATGCATCATAAAGGGGCCCCTTAACCTTACTCACTGGGTTGCAAGTCCCAGGCACCTCGACTTGGGCCTCTTCCTCTGCAACGCTATGGACCCGGCACCCGCATGGTGATTCAATGGAATGCTAAGTAATTCGTCTCTCTGTGGTCTTTAGGTTGTTTGTTTACATCATTTAAAAAATTGTAAAAGTAGGTACTATGGCATTTAGTTTTTAGCACCTTGGATCCCATCAGTAAGTGCCTAGTTGTACCTATTGACTCACAACAACTACAGCAAGTCTTTTCAGTGGCTTTCCCCCACCTTACTAAATTACTTTTTCCTAGAGCGGGAGTGACCGGCAGATTCTTGTCTGGTAATATTATATGCCCACTGTTGTGGCAAAATAGTTGCCTATGCTTGAAATACAGTTATAGTATAATTGGATAAAATACCTAGTTTTTCTTATATTTCATATGCTGCCTTGAAATATTAAGGAGCAAATTCGAATGAAAAATATGGTAAGGGGGGGTAGTTTCCAAGTAGCGCTGTATTGATACGCTAACTATGGGGCTAACCTAACCTGGCCACCTGTCCGGTGGGCAGGTTCGGCGTAGGGTTATGGAAAGGAGCGCAGGTCGTGTAGACATCCATAACAAGTCTAATATGTTACCTTCACGTGGTGCCGCCTGTTATTGGTCTGGTCCCATCAGGAACAGATGTAACGAAAACACTAGACGCAACTCTGTTATAATTCCCATCCCACCTTTCCCATCCCAACCCATCAATAGTAAACCATAAATTTCCCTTCCCATCCAGTAGCTATAAATCCTATCCCCACTCTAATCTTTCCCGTCACCGCTACAGTGAATAGGTAGGTGGTCCGGTAACTGTGGTCTTGCTATCCCACAAAAGAGTGATAGCAAGAGGGTAAGGACCACCCACGTGTCTTGGTGCTGCACGTGGGGGGCCCGTACGGGTGGATGAAACAAACCTGGAGGCTGAGTGCAGAAACACAACACTCCTCTTTGGTGTGGATTTCACCCTAAACGGGAGGCCAGGAGCTAGCCACTCTTGGTCATTCAGCACAGACGGGCAGCCTTCTGCTTCCGTCATGGCGAGAGGGGGAGATCAATGGGGTCTACAGTCGGCGGTGCACGGGCGTCCATCAAGCTGGTTGATGTGGCTCCTTTGTGCCGTGCGGACTCGTGGATAACGTGATCTCCCCCTCTATACCTAACTGATATCCCTGGTGTTATGTATAACATCCCCAGGTGCGGGCTCCGTGGAGGGTGGGGAGTCAGAAAGGTGAAAATTTCAATAAACAAGTATGGACAACCATAAAATTACACCAGCATACGAATCATTTAAAAATAACCCTACTCCCTCGGGTATGGGGGAGGTGGTGCAGGATCTCGTGGCGGCCTTATCGGCCCCGGAGCCTTGTACCTCGACGTGGACGGTTGTAAGAAGGAGAGGAAGGGACAACGGCCACAAGTCGGAGACCCTTCAGCAGGTTCGTCAAGACTCGAGGTGGCGCAAGTCCCGGAGCGCTTGACGAAAAAACAAAAGCAGAAACTTAGACAGAAAGAGAGGAAAAGACTGCAACTTGAGGCAACACGGGTAGGACAAAAGCCGGAAGCCAGAGACCCTAGTTCGGCTTCATGCTTGACGGGACAAAGGCCTCAAGCCGGAGACCCTAAAGCGGGAGACTGTCCGACGGGACAAAAGCCGACGACTGGAGTCCGAGCCCAGAATGCCCCCAAAACCTCTCAACTGAGCAGAGCATCACAGCCTAAGATCGTTGCTGGCCTACCAGTGGTAGAACCCATACCTTCCGGATCCAAAGGCAAATGGATGCACACCAAACACGGCAACCGCTACAACCGGCAGAAACGAGCAGCGATGGCCATTGCCAAATCGGCACAGGCCCCAGTTCGTGCCGAACCTTACAAAAGGACGCGGTTAGACGACACAGTGTCACCCAGAGGTGACCACAAAAAAACAAAGCTTGACAGCTCACGCAGGGCCCAGACCAGCTATGCCGAGATCATCCAGAACGACCTCTGCGTAGCTGTGACTGGCGCAAATTATGAACTGACAGCCGAGCAAGCCACGAAGGTGAAGAAGTTCCTGACAGCGCGGATTCTGGCGGACGTTAAGGACCCCAACATCTCCTTCTCCCCCCTCTTCAGAGGCAAACCCATCATAGCAGATGGAGCACTGAAGTTGTGGTGTGAGAATGAGGCTTCACTTGAGTGGCTCAAAAACGCCATAAATAGCATACCCACTGAAGCAGGCGCAAAGCTGGTCGTGAAGAAGCAGGCGGACCTAACCAGACTGGTTAGAGCAGCTCTTTTCGTTCCGGAATGCGTGGGCACAGTGGAAGATACAAGCCTAGTCCTGGCAGATCAGAACCAGTGGGCACTTGTCCACACGTGGAAGTTGTTCTCCCATTCTCTGCACGGACCGGAAAAAGACACAATGTTCCTTACATTGGGGATACCAGAAACCGTCATACCGACTCTCCTGGACCATGGAAGACGACTCTGGTATAACCTGGGGAACATATACGTGCGCTTCTATGCGGCCAATGGATCGCTCCAAGATGAACCACCAGAGGCAATGACGACGAAGACCGCACTGGAGGCATCCAGTGCGAGTGAGTCTCAACCTATGGTGCCGACAGCAGACCAACCAGCTCCAACAGACGGGACGATGGATGTCACTCCGGATGCACCGTCTCACTCATCGCCTAGACCATCAACCTCAAAGGCGACGGAAGGCATGAGTGTGGATTCCGACCACCCTAAAAAGGAGGTATGGCGGAGGCCAAGAAGGAGCCAAACGGAGTCAGATGGGGAGGGAAGCTCGAATGACAGCGACCCAAACCCGTTTAACCTGTAGTGTCATCCAAAGCAACCTCCAGCACAGCCTCACTGCAACGGCTAACCTGCGCAGAGTGCTGGAGGCAGACAACGAGGAGACCATCGCCCTGATCCAGGAGCCGTGGATCAGGGCAGGGCGTGTGTGTGGTCTCACTAATCTACGAGGTAAGTTGATCCTTGACAACACTTGTGACCAGCATCGAGCTTGCATTTATGTACCAAAAAATATAATAGCAGTGCCTCTAACCCAGTTCTGTTCCAGAGACTTGGTAACAGCCAGGCTCCCGAGCGTAATTGGGGAGGAGACAGGGGATGTCATCGTCGCGTCAGCCTACATGCCCGGCGATGAGGAGGTTCCTCCGAAAGACGTTGATGACCTGGTAAGATACTGTGAACTAAATAATTTTAATCTAATAATATCAGCTGACACGAATGCCCATCATCCAATCTGGGGCATGCCAACATCAAACAGCAGAGGAAACGATCTGGTAAATTTCTTATTCTCTACCAATCTTTCAATAGCTAACACGGGTGCGAAACCAACCTTTGTGAGAAATCAGAGCCGCACCATCATAGACCTCACCTTGGTATCAGGTAACTCGAGTCTAATCACGAACTGGAGAGTTTCGGATGAACTCTCAGCCTCCGACCATAGGTGGATAAGGTTTGAACTACAGGTAACAAAAACTACACCAGTGCCCACAAGAAACCCTCGAAGGACTGACAGAGAAATCTTTAAGAAATCTCTGACTCAGTACCTCAAAACAGCAAACACATCACAACTAAACAGTACCATAAACATTGAGCAGAACGTTAAACAGCTTGCAACTGACCTCACTAATAGTTTCGAAAATGCCTGCCCTCTGTCACTGCCGAGTGACGACAAGGGCAAGAAAATAGTTTGGTCAAAAGACTTAGAAAGAAAGAGAGGAAAAGTACGCAAACTGTTTAACAGAGCCATGAACACCTACAGGGACGAGGACTGGGACAGGTACACTGAAGCTAGATCAGCCTACACGAAACTTATCAGGTCTAAATCTCGTAGGTCTTGGCGAAACTACAGCACAAACATAGCATCCAACGCGCAGGCAAACAGAGTACGAAAAATAATGGCAACCAATCCGAGTAAAGATATCGGTACTCTGAAGAAAAGTGACAACACCTACACAAAAACAGACACAGAGACAAACACACTATTATTAGAAACACACTTCCCAGGCTGCAATATCGAGGATACCATACGCTGGAGTCCAGATGTAGTAACCACACCCACACCGACAGACTGGCTAGTAGCACAGACTGTGGTCACGGAGGAAAAAATCAGGTGGGCAATTAACACATTCCTTCCATTCAAAACACCGGGCTTGGACGGGATTTTCCCGGCACTCCTACAATGGGGCTTGCCTGATATAGCCGGAGTACTCAACCCCATTTTTAGGGCATGTCTAGCATATAGATATGTACCCGTGCAATGGAGGGAGGTCAAGGTTATCTTCATACCCAAACCAGGCAAGAGTGATTACACAGAAGCGAAAGCGTACAGACCGATAAGCCTCACGTCCTTCCTCTTAAAAACCCTGGAAAGGCTGTGTGACAGGTATATCAGAGATAGCATACTCACTATAACACCTCTTCATCCTGAACAACATGCCTACAGTGCAGGCAAATGTACTGAATCTGCCTTGCACAACGTGGTACACAGAATAGAAAGAGATTTACAAAATAAAAACTTATGCCTAGGTGCATTCATTGACATAGACGGCGCCTTTGACAAAACAAATTTCACCAGCATAAGAACTGCTATGTGTCGACATGGAGTTGATCCCACTCTAACCGATTGGATCATTAACATGCTTAGGCTAAGGGCGGTACGCATAGTCTTAAATGGCGAAACCAGGGGGGTGGTATCACGGGGCTGCCCACAAGGGGGAGTCCTGTCTCCACTTCTCTGGAACATGGTAGTCAATGACCTGATCACCAGGCTCAACTCCAGTCGATTCTACACGGTGGGCTATGCTGATGACCTGGCCATTCTAATATCGGGACTATGTGCTAGCGTCGCATGTGAACTGATGCAGAAAGCCCTGAGGATCATTGAAGCATGGTGCACAGAACAAGAGCTCACCGTGAATCCAGGAAAAACAGAACTGTTGTTTTTCACAAACAAAAGAGCACTGGGCAGGTTTACCCTACCCAGTCTGTTCAATAAGGAACTAAAACTGTCAAAGGAGGTGAAATATCTGGGCATCATACTAGACAGCAAACTGAACTGGGCAAGTCACCTAGAGAATAAGTTGAACAAGGCCAGTGTTACTTTCTGGCAATGCAAAAGAATGATCGGAAAAACATGGGGGCTTAGCCCTAAGATCACCCTATGGCTATATGCAACGGTTATCCGACCATCCCTCACACACGGAGCAGTGGTATGGTGGCCCAGAACCAAACTACAAACTGCTATTGCCAAACTAAAACAATTCCAGAGACTAGCCTGCGTCGCTATCACTGGGTGTATGAAAACCACGCCTACTGTCGCGATTGAAGCTCTCCTCGGCATGATACCGCTACAGCTGTACATACAGCAAGAAGCAGCGGCATCCGCATATCGACTTAAAGCATTAAATCTCTGGAATCTAAGTAGACAAGCACCACACACAAACATCATAGAGAACTACACTGATAACAATAATGGTTTGATCTTATCTCTCTATGACAAAGTTAACAAGCAGTACCACTTCTTTAAGAGCTACACTATACAAACACACGAAGAGCCTAGTGACAGTTCAGGTACTCACGAATATAGAATTTATACAGATGGCTCTAAAATGACTACAGGTACAGGAGCAGGTAGTTTCTCCGAAGAATTTAACATACACATAGCAACAGGCCTGGGTGCACACAACTCCATATTTCAAGCCGAATGTGTGGGTATTATCCAGGCTTTGACTGCGCTACTGAGTAGAAAGGTAAATGGTCATTTTATCAAAATCCTCTCGGACAGTACTGCAGTTCTACGAGCCCTGAAACGACATGATCTATCATCGGGGCTGATCATACAGTGCCATCAGCTACTGGAAGAAGTAAGTAGTCACAATAACAAAGTTACTCTTCAGTGGATAAAAGGGCATAGTGGGTCTAGAGGCAACGATGAAGCAGACGAGTTGGCGCGGAGAGGTTCGGGTCTTCACCCTGCAGGACCAGAGCCTCTGATGCCACTTCCATTCAGCCAAGTCCGGGCTTGGATCCGCCAAAGAACTAAAAACTTACATCAAAATTACTGAGCAGGTACAATAGACTGTAGACAGGCGAAAGAAGCTTTCCCAGAGTTAAACTTAAGGTACTCTAGAAGGCTCCTCAAGCTTAAAAGAGACAAATTACGACGGGTAGTTGGAATTGTCACTGGTCACTGTCATCTAAACAAACACCTGTTTACTATAGGTGTCACAGACAGCCCCCTGTGCAGAGGCTGTATGGAAGCAGAGGAGACAGCCGCACATGTGCTCGTCGAGTGCAGCAGTGTGGCGTCCCAAAGAGCAGAGCACCTTGGTACGCCAGGGACCGTCCGGGAGGCCTGCGCCGGCATCAGCGAGCTGCTGGCCTTCCTGGCCGATATTGGATGGCTGGATTAACGACAGCCTCCAAACTCCACGCAAAATAGGCCGCACAAGAGCGGCAAAATTGCGGAAAAGAGCCCGCACACCAAGTACCAAGTAAGTACCAAGTAGCTTTGTTATCTTTATCACTACTTAATTGTCATATAGAATTATTTTTGTTAGTTTTATTATTATGTAGTATAACTATGGAGGGTATAAAATCTAAATGTATGAACATTCTTCATAACAGAAACTATTGATTTTGGTAGGATTAAATTTAATTTGGTATTTTAACCCATGGTAATCATGTGTATTAGATAATAATAAATGATAGAGGAAACTTCCCCGACTTAATGAAACAAAGTAAAATCACTTAAATTTTAAAGTCGGGGTCTACATCTGACCCTTGTTATTATAAACCTATTTCATTTTAATGAGCATAATTTATTGAATGAGAATCAGTTTGATTTCACAAAGAGCAAATCCACAATGGACACAGGTGTTCAATTGATGTCCCATATACTGGAAGACTGGGAGAGTTCACATGATGCTATTGGCGTATTTTGTCACCTTTCCCAGGCATTCGACATTTGTAGAGCACTGCACTCTGATTCGTAAACTTTCACACTATGGTATTCGTGGAAAAGCTCTGAATCTTATAGTCATATCTGTCAGACAGGCTATATAAAATATAATTTTGATGCAAAGTACAAGAGCAGTAGGGAAAGACTGGGGTCTCAAACCGAAGCTCTGTCGATGGATCTACACAGTCATAGTACGACCGGTCCTCACCTACGGCTGTGTAGTGGTGCGTGACTTGTTCTGGCCATGAACAAGTCTGGTGACTACAATAAAGAAACTGCAGCAAACCCAAAGACTGGCTTGCTCTTTGATCAGCGGCAGTATAAAATCGACACCATCAGCTGCCCTTGATGTCATCCTGGGTCTGACGCCACTGCATCTTCATATACAGCAAGAAGCGATGGCGGCAGCATTAAGGATAAAGTCAACAAACCAGTGGATAGGCACTAGACAAATCACAAACCATTATCGAATACTAGACAAGGCCACTAAAATAATCTCCGAATCAAAGCAAGGCACTGACCAAGTAGCCAGTACCCACCTTAACAATAAGTAGTACAAACTGGCTACTGAGAACAGTGTAATGACAGTACTAGTGCGGTCATACAATATCTACACAGATGGCGCAAAAAACAAGACTGGTGCAGGTTGCGGTTACTACTCACCGGAACTTGGAATCTCAGACGCAAAAGGGCTAAATAACACCACCACTGTCATGCAAGCAGAGGCAATGGGCTTATAGCTAGCTGCGAGGGCAATATTACATCTAGACATAACACCCTGTTTAGAAAGTGAGCGTCAGGACAAGCTTTTTCTTTTTACTACAGACAGTGCGGCTGTAATATATGCGCTCAGAAGACCAGTAACCAGGTCTAGAGTCATATCTGAGTGTCATTCTGCCTTACAAAGGCTGTCAAAAAACTACAGAGTAATGATATCATGGACAAAGGGACATAGCGCATGCCATGGCAAAGAAAGGAGCAAAAAAACAAGTTTGTGATGACGTAAGGAGCCTTTGCAAGCCATCAGCAATGGAAGTACGGGAACTGCTACGTATTCACACCGAGAGAGAACAACAAAACCTGTGGAATAAGACAGAGGATTGTAAACAAACAAAGGCCATGTTCCCAACTCTAAGCAAGAAGCTGACGAACAACCTGCTGAAACTGAAGCGTGAGGAACTACGCATTGTAGCAGGTCTTATTATAGGTCATCGTAACCTGAATTACTTTCTGCATAAAACTGGACCAACAGACAGTCCTCTATGTAGAGGCTGTATGCTAAAAGATGAGACTGTGGAGCATGTACTGCAAAGCCATGGAACAAATACGATTTACAACCGGACTACAAGAGTCATTCTTATCGATGACATACTCACCACCATCACACAAGTCACTGGAGCAGCTATGCCAGTGACCCAAGGTCCTTCTCCGCTACGTTAAGGAGTTGGGATGGCTTGGGTAGAAGCTGGCGGGGGAAATGCACAAAACACCCCAAGCGGGACGTCAGTGCAGGACATATCGCCCCCCAATAGAATAAGAATATATAGTAAGTATGTAACACATTGTAAAAAGATGTTTTAAGGAATGGCCCTGAGTTTCTTTCCCGTTCTTCTCGCAGTGGCTCAATCCAATTTATTAGCTGAATGTGGCAGTACAATGTAGAATATTTCAATATTAAAATTTGTAATTGACCTTCATAAGAGCGTCATAGACGCCTAAATTGAATAAATGATTTTGACTTTTTGAGCTAGCGAAGTGAAGAAAGCAATGATGTAGGTAATTTACAAATCCAACCTGTATATTATTGCTCTCCAATGCGGTAAACATTGGAGAGCAATGCTTGGAGTGCATGGAGTCTGCAAATTTGGATTTTTTTCTTCGGCTTAATAACGAAACCCCACCAAAGGCTTATGGTACTGAATAGTTGTACGAAAACTCCTGTTTAATTAAGGTACCTACTTACTTACAGATTACTTTTTGTATGATACCATGGAAAATGGTACAATAGTAATTTCTAAGCATATGTATGCAAAAAACAACGATAGTCAGCTGTTACAAATTGAAAACACGACACCTAATACTTAAGTTATGTGTACGCCATCATGGAACAGCTAATAATTTTAAAATGGTATAAGAATTTATGATCATTTCATGAACTAAGTAAGGTGTACCATATTTACCTTCATTTGCTGTTTGGGAGTCTGGTTCTGTTGACATAGCAGATAGGTCGCCAATTTCATCGCCTATCTGGGACGACATTGTATATCCTGACAGCACAAGTTTTTAAATGAATTTTTGTAACACGAATCTATTATTTAACGTCGTGGAAATTCTTTTACAACGTGATTAACGTATCAATGAATTGGAAATGCTTCGCGAAAATCGATATCCGCGCGCGCGTCCATTACAAATGTTGCCACAGATTGCCACTGTTTGTATTTTATTTTACCTGTTTCAATTTCAATCAAACAAAAACATTCGATTTCTTAGGGCGTACTCCATTTGACGCCAATTTCGTTATTTTCGATAATTTGGATCACTTTTTGTGTCTATCATATTAAATGTGGAACCATAGACGCAAATGTGGTCAAAACTAGGTCAAAACTATCGAAAATAACTCAAGTGGAGTACGGCCTATATGTAATTTTTCTGAACTTTGACACTTTTATGTTTGCATGCATTCGGTTATGTTCCTTTTCATGCTTACATTATTTTTCAACATTTTATCCCTAAGTTTTAAATTTACACATGGTTCTAATCAGACATCTTTTAGCATTACAACATCTTAAAAACACAATATATGGAATTTTATTCTTCATAATATATGGAATTTTATCAAAAGTAGGTAAAGAAGCAATTGAAAACTACTAATAAAATATTAAAACCTTCTTTAAGGTAGGTAGGGGAACGGGGGGCACAGGTGACCGAGGGGTACAGTGGTTAAAATCGTATAACTCGCTTGTTTGTGATCATACGCGCACACGTTCTAGACGATTGAACGATCTAGCGAATTCCCCTCCCGTGCGCCAGTGCTTGTTGCCATGGTTGCCAGATGAGGCGAATTATCGCCATTTAGGCTACCTTAGGGGGTCAAATGGCGACCAAAAAACCAATCGGCTACCAGTAGCCATTTAGGCTACCTAGGAAAATAAGAACGGTCGGTTTAGGCTACTTCAGGATTACTACAATTCTATTAAATTCTTTCTACAATTCTATTATTTTATTTCATAATAACCGAAAAGTGTAAAGAAAAGTAATAGACACGTCCACCGTTTTTTCATCAGGGTATTTCCATGCTCCTTGCTTTCTTCTAGGTATTGCATCTAATATCTGTAATAGTGAGATAGAGACAGATTCATCCGGGTAGTAACTCATTCTAACTCACTGTATGATAGATACAGTTCAAAATCAAAACACGAAATCAAGAGTATAGAAACGCTACTAACTTCATTCACAAATTGTAACTAGCCGCGCGCGAAATTTTATATCACTTGTTTCCTAAACTCATAATTAAGTTGAATGGGAGAGAATTCTTTATTACTTAATACCTTAATACAGACAAAGTTTATATTTTTACATCAACCGTATTATTTTGTATGACATAACATAAACATGCAATGTTTATGTTATGTTAATGCACGTATCAAAGAAGACCGATTGAAGCAGCTGGGTTAACTTCTTCCGCAACCACTTCTAGTAGGAATGAGGATTCTCCCGTCTATAGAGATGGTGGATGCAGAAATTTCTGCAGATATTCCCTATTATATTATTAAATTATAACAACAGGAAATGTTTAACAATTATAATACCTAGTACGTTAAGTAGGTATCAACCTACATTAATATATATTTTGTACAACATAGGTACCTAGTTTGTTTTTATTTGAGCTAAATATAGGCTACTTTAACAAAATCTTAGGTGAATTAGGCTACTTGTCAAAAAATAAAATAATAGGCGATTTAGGCTACTTGATAGGCAAAATTAGGCGACTTGAGTTAGCTGATATCTGGCAACCCTGCTTGTTGCCCTGTCGGAGCGTGAAGATGCGGGGCTGCCGTACCGTCCGAAGTAAGTGTCCATAATTTTATCATACCTACACATTTTTTTCGTAACATTATAATCGTGTTAGCTTTGTTAAACTTACAATGTTGGTTTTTTATCGGCGTAATCGATAATTAATCTTTGAACAGATGGATGCTTGCATAATATTCGAAATGTTTGGTTGAGTCAAATTCGGATTTTCTTAAAAAAGGCGTCATGGGATATAGTGGATCATTTTGTAATGGGGCAAAGTGGATAGCGATTTAGTGTGCCCCTTGATAAATTTGCTGATATAATGTTCATATTCTTGTTTTAGAAGTTCAAAATGGTCTGCAATTGAGTTATAAAAACGAACATTGATCTTCATCTCTACATCTGGAAAAACCTTTTATGTTCACGAGGTTGCTCAGTGCGTCAGAGAAGCTCACATGAAGGCAATGACACTTGCAAATATTTGCAGCTTTTTTCAATGGACAGGAATATTCCCATACTACAGGTCTCCCTGTTTAGTATTTACTGATATTGACTTTGCTCCAAGTGAGGTCACTGAAAGTAACAATTTGAAGAGAGAACCAATTGATAACATGGTCCCTCGGTCTCCATCACGGATCAACATTAACAAATAATCAACACATAGTGACTCCTTTTGAGTTTAGAGGGATTTCAAAAGTAGGATCTCTAAAAATCCTCGTAAACCAAGGCGGTATAAGCATAATTGCAACCGACGAAATAGAAATAGAAAAAGGCCGAGAAGACCAGAAGAAAAAAAGAGAGAAAAATGGTTACAAAATAAAAAAAATTTAAAGTTTTACAGTCGGAATCTAGTAATGAAGAAAATTAGTTATTATTTATTCAGAAGAAGAAGAATATGAAAATTAAGATACCTAATTTAAGCACTATACTATTGAAGACTGATTGCTATTACTGTTCCTAAAGTTGTTAATTTTAAATAGGTACCTAAGTGTTTTTAGAAATTTAATTCTATTTTATTTTGTATTAAAATAATAATACTTATAATATACTTTAAGTACTTTCTAAGTACTTTCTTAAGATTAAGACAAAATAAAGACCTAATGACAAATTTAAATACAAAATAATATTTTATGTTAACACCAAATGGTTCACTGTTCCCCATAGTAATAAGTATGAAGATATAGTGTTGCAGTTCATGGTGCCCCTTGGTGGTTCATAGTACCCCAAGCTTATATCCGCTGTGCCCCCAGCGTTGGGTATACACTGGATCGTTTCCCACTTTTTTTTAAAAGACCATAATTTTAAAATTAACCATCAAATAGCTTAGTTTAACCATAAATTTGCTGGCCAAAATATCTAGCTACATAGGCAAATCAACAGTGTAGTTATAACTTAAGAAGTTTAAGCTTTAGCTGCCTACAAAAGAAATGTGATTCACTGAGCCCCATGTTCCCTTACTGTACTCAAAACATCATTTATCTCGAAATGTTTCATGACCACCGACCATGTTTTCTGTTCCTATCATACGTACATACATAGGTACATAAAATCACGCCTCCTTCCCGTTGGGGTAAGTAGAGACCACAGATTTCCACTTACTACGATCCTTACATATACCCTTCGCATTGTCTACACTCATCAAACCTTTCATACATGACCGTCGGTTTAAGGTAATCCTGACCTGGCTTTTTTTCAGAACGTCTTCAATCTGAATTCGGAACGTTCGCCTAGGTCTTCCCCTTCCGACACTTCCGTTCATTTGTCCCATGTATACCTGTTTAGTCATTCTCATTTCATTCTATCCATAATATGTCCAAACCATCTTAACATACCTTTCTCGATTTTTGTCACTACATCCTAATTAACACCACATTATTCCCTTATCACTTTATGTTATTGTGACCGAACAAGCTCGAGGCCCACCTGATGTTAAGCGGACTAAACTCTGCCTATAACAGATGCATTTCGTCACAAGTCACGGATTGCACTGCGCCCGTCACCTTGAGACATATTTGTTAAGTGTCATGTGCCTGTAATTTCACTGGCTCTCAAGGCCACTACTACTACTGCTGCCGGAACACACCGTTAAGCGCTTGGCGGCAGATTTTCTACTTGAGGGTGGTCGCTAGCCAGGCGGGCATTCGCAAAATCCCCTTGCACCATGCGGTGAAGCTCAAAAGCCCGCGGCGGGATTCGAACCATGGACCTGCTGCGTGGCAGTCCATAGCCAATGCCACTGAGCAATCACTGCTTCACTTTACAACTCCTTATCCTGTCACTCCATTTGACTCCAATCATGCTTCTCATTGCTCTCATCTACACTGCATTTATGCTAATTTCATGCTTTTTCTGCCATACCCAACTTTCACTACCATACATTAGTGTCGGAACCAACACTCCTCCTTCAATAGTTAGACGAGCCTTCTTACACCTTCTGACTGTTTCTAAACGCGTGCAATGCTCTTTTCACTATGTTTCCAGCATTTACTCTCCTTTATATATAACTTTCACACTCTCTATCTTTTGTAAACATAGATCCCAAGTTAATAAACTCTTTCACTTGTTCCACTTTTTCACCTACAATCACAATATTGCAATCGGTCACTCTATCATCTCGTTCAAAAAACATACGTTCAATTACATTCCCTTCCTTTGTATAGCTTCATGTTTAACATTTACCATCTTTTTCGGCTATGCACCGTTAAGAAAATACCTTTACTTACTAAACATTTACATTCAAACAAATTAAAGACAAGAACTCCAAGAACCAAAATGTACATCGGAACATACTGTATGAAGGACCACAGTTCAATAACGAGTTACCTAAAGATCTCAAAGACTGTCAAATTCATTTATATAAAAAGAAACTAAATATATATATATATATATATATATATATATATATACGTCCAGAGATCTTACGAGATGTTATCATATATATATATATATATATATATATATATATAGAGATGTTATCATATATATATATATATATATATATATATATATATATGATAACATCTCGTAAGATCTCTGGACTAACATAAAATATTATAAAAACTTGGCTACTTAGATTAATAAGTTTTAAATTAAATAATTAACTGTATCCCATTATAAGTAAACTCTGTACTTTATGAGAAAATAAAAAATCGTTAATCCTTTCTAAACCCTGCTTGTGCATCCCATACGTTCTCATCTGTCTCTTTTATCACTTGTTCAATCAATACTTTCGCAAATAGTTTACTGACAACGGCTGCTTCCGCGGTAATTCTTGCTGTCTTGTTGTGACCCTTTTATATAACGGCACAATCACAACCTTGCACCAGTCACCTGGTACTCGGCCACTCCTCCTACACAAATTAGAGGCGGTGCAACAGACTAGCTACTATGCCTCGCCTAGGTCTCAGCGTCTCGACTAACACTCTATCATATCCTGCAGCCTTGACAAATTTCATACCCTTTAACGCTTTCAAAATTTCATCCATACTTATTTAATTTTCATCATCACTTGTATCCATATAGGTTCCTGGAACCTGGTCCATTTTAAAAAAAGGAAATTTAAAAAAATACTCTTTCTATCTTTTCAACACATTCTTCTCCTTTTATAATGCTTCCATCATGATCTCTAATTTGATTCAGCTCTGAGATCGTGGTTTTGCCTAGATTGCCTTCTAGAAGAAAATCGTTAGATTTCATAAAAAAAATACATTTCCTCTCATACTTATAAAAAAACCGGCCTAGTGCGAGTGGGAATCGCGCACGAAGGGTTCCGTGCCATTGTCTGTAACCTAATCTTGCAAGTTACAGACACTTTTCGCAGTGTCCGATTGAGCGGAAATAGAAATACATCATTTGTGAAAATTTCAACTGTCTAGCTATCACTATTCTTGAGATATAGCCTGGTGACAGACGGACGGACGGACAGCGAAGTCTCAGTAATAGGTTCCCGTTTTTACACAGAACCCTAAAAATAATTAAAATAATAAATAGATTCAGGCGTTACTTTGCGGAAATCAATATTTAATAATAACAAATATTTTTCAAATATTTTATGAAAATATCATATTAATATTTTAATAAAACACTTATAAAATACATAGTAAGTATATATAGTGACAATTCCGCCTAATTTTCCTGTTAAGCCGACGTGACGTCACAAACGCCAAGCAGCCAAACCGGAAGAATTTTCGACGCGTTTCGCTTCTACACGAAGCATCCTCAGGAGGTCTTGACTCTACCAGCGCACGATCGAGATTTACGATCGTGCGCTCGTGGCGTTTGTGACGTCACGTCGGCTTAACAGGAAAATTAGGCGGAATTGACAATATATTATGTATTTTCTAAGTGTTTTATTAAAATATTAATTTGATGTTTTAATAAAATATTTTACAAATATTTGTTATTACTAAAAATAATTTGATTAACCGAGGAAGAACGAAGTTCGAGCGAAGCGACTCGGCTTTCGTTTCCTTTGTCATATCAGATTACATGAGAATTACTTTTGGGGCGTTCGTTTTGGCTCGATTGCGTTTGTAGCAGTTTCAAAAGTGGCATTTGTGTATTAGCGTTCGGATAGAAGCTTTTGCTATTTTTGACCACCAATTACTGCATGCTATCCGAACGGCTTAAAACGTACTTTGACAACCGACAATGTTTTAACAATTTTGCACAGTACGAAACATGGAATCAATCTCTAAAATTAACAAAAAAGTAGGTACCTATATTATTATTATTTTATTGTTAATGGCTTCTGATAGTTACATAAATAAAAAACTTATGAAACTCTTCAATCGCGCCAAATGCAACTGTCAAACCAGCAGTTGTCAAAAAACGATCACAACGATCCCACGGTAAGACATGGGTCAAAAATATCACTTTTCTCTGTCATTTGTAGCGTTTTCAAAGCTATCCGAACGGTGAGCGAAAACGATATTTTTGCTCACGAAGTCCCAAAACGAACGGCCCGTGTGATCATTTTTAGCGTTTGTGAGTGTTATTTTTGGCACCGATAGGCTATCCGAACGCCCTATTTTTAAGCTTTTGAAATAGGTAGGTATATCTAATATTTTTTGTTGACCAATACCTCATATTAAAATGGACTAATACTATAGAAGACGTAAACCAATAACCAACATAATTGGCTATACCTACTATACCCATAACTGTCCCATACCAATATAGCTTTTGTTCACTATTTTTTCTCTTTAAAGCATTAGGTACTGATAGCTAGTTGAAATTTTAACAACTAATGTATTTCTGTTGCCGCTATACTAACAAACACTAAAAATCAACCAAGTACGAGTCAGACTTGCGCACGAACGGTTCGGTACCCTTCGTGAAAACTAAAATAAAAGGTTTTCTCGATCATGCGCTCGTAGAGTCAAGGCCTCCTGAAGATGCTCCGTGTAGAAGCGAACCGCGTTGAAAATTCTTCCGGTTTGGCTGCGTGGCGTTTGTGACGTCGCGTCGGCTTACCAGGAAAATTAGGCGGAATTGTAAGTATTTTTATATTTTGTAAGTGTATTATTTAAATATTAATTTGATGTTTAATTAAAAAATATTTGTTATTATTAAATATGGATTTCCGCTAAGTAACGCCTGAATCTATTCATTATCAGTTGGATCACTCTGCATCTTCTACCGCATCTATCACGGGGAGTGTTCTGAGGAACTGTTCGATTTATTACCTGCAGCTCAATTTCGCCATCGGACGTCCCGACAAAGCATGATGTTTCATAAATTTCATGTCGACGTCTGGAAGTCCACAACTTTGCGATTTTCACGGCATTTTCTACCTCGCACTGCCACAATATGGAACCAGCTGCAAGGTGCAGTATTTCCGAACGGATACGACTTAGGGGCCTTCAAGAAGAGAGCATATTTCCTCCTCAAAGGCCGGTAACGCATCCTCGATACCTCTGATGTTGCGGATGTTCGTGGGCGACGGTGATTACTTACCACCAGGTGAGCCGCCTGCTCGTTTGCCCTAAGAGGGCATACATCTCATAAAAAAAAAATCTTAAAATAAAAGGTTATAATATAGTGTCATATTTTGTACAAATATTTAATGAACAAACACAAAGTATCTGTTCGAATCAAATTAATTTCATCAGTTTTCAAAATGTAACTACATATTGGATTTTAGATTTTGTGACCCTTTTCCCCATCAGCGTGCGCACTGAACCTTCATTTAAGTGTAAGCTTGCTGCAAAGGCAGATTTGCGAGGTTTACAGCTCCGAGAGACATTAGTTACGTTTATTCAAAACATAGAATAGGACGTGGTCATCGTAAAGAAAGAGACTGAAATCACATTGTGTTTTGTCGACTGTCGTCATTCATAGCAAGCCATTGTTTGTGGAAATCCATATTTAATAATAACAAATATTTTTAAGTAAACATCAAATTAATATTTAAATAATACACTTACAAAATATAAAATACTTACAATTCCGCCTAATTTTCCTGGTAAGCCGACGCGACGTCACAAACGCCACGCAGCCAAACCGGAAGAATTTTCAATTTCCAGTGCTGTGTGTATACACAGCACTGGAAATTGAAAATTCTATTATCTTATCTTCTATTATTATATTAAAAAGAAATTTAAATACAAACAATGGCTTGCACAAAACTGCCTCTGTGCAAATCAAGAAGATTATGTATACACACAGTTGTTGCTATAGCTACCATAGGTTATATGTATGCCATCCCCCGTGGCTATCGCTAAATGCGTGCTTCTATATGACTGAGGATACCTCTGCCAAAGCTGATTGCACTTGACATCAATCTTGACTAGCAATTTGACATCGTTTTAACGTCTTTTTAATTCTAGACTTGTCTGACGTCGTGACTGATGTCGATACGACAATCATATGTTACAGCCATATGCTCTGACAAACTATTAATTAATAATTGCTCTGAGTCTACGAATAAATATGAAAAGAAATGTAATTCAAGCTTAAAAACAACAGAACGCAAACTATACCGCAGCGGGCGTGGCCTAAAAAGTGTACCGCGCGGCGCTGTCAGTTCGCCGTGTGGGTTCGAGTCATGCGGTTGTACCGCGGGAACTTGCACCTGAATTTATCAATGTTCTTCTACGTTGTTTAATTCTGAAAAAATACCATACTGTGTAGTAAAATAGTAGAGAAGCCATACATACGGATATAAAAAAATCGGGAATAACTTGTATAAACGAGTAAATAACAATATTTTGGAAACCCATACTTGACTACCTTGGATAGTTTTATGCAACATGAATTTTACATTAAGTCAAAAATAACTTCGGAACATCGTTAGTCTGAGAACATTTTATGTGAAAAAAATTCCCAATTATTTTTTTGGTATGCTTAATTTTTATAAAACATGTACTACAAATGTCATAAAAAAACTTTGATAAAGGTCTTCAATTCTTATTAAGTATTTTTGCTTCTAATGACATAAAAATATCCTAATAGTAGGGATTAGATCTGACAACTGTCAAAGCATAGTAGAAAGAGGAGGAAGTAGGCCATCTCCAGCCCAATCCGCGAAATAATTACCTACCATACTTGCCTGTCTCAGGGTTGTTACTTATTTATAATGTATGCATATGCTACATTTTAAATCAGTACCTAGGATAGGCAAGGGCCGGGAAGTTGCATTTTTTACTTGTGTTGTCTGGGTTCAGGGTTAGTGAGGTCGGTTTTAGCTAAACGATGATGAAACCTTTCGCGATGAAAGAAAGAGCGACAGTTGATCCCTATGTGGTTGCGGGGCCAGAGACGAGCGACGCAGGGCATACCTACCTAATACAATAAAAAAATAAGTAGGTATCTCACTCATCATCAAGTAAAAATGATAGGTATGCTAGAATAAGTGACTTGCTTACCTTTCCTGTTCAGTAGGTAATCTAAACAGAGACAACAAGAATCGATGAATTATATAAACAGCCGAACACTAAGTTCAGCAATAAGTTCTCCTGCGATTATCAAACTTTTTTCGTTTATTTAGCGGTGCCGAAAAGCCGTGACGCGCGATGCTTATCGGTGTTAGCCCCGGCTGGCGCACTGAGAAACGGGTCGAGATTGTGTTAGAGTGTGCGTGCGGGACGCATAGATACTATGGCGCACACAAACAAGCCGCGTGCGGTACGTTTGTATGAACATAACTTACTTCCCACTCTTTCTACTATGGTCAAAGTGTCAATTAATGTCGTATATCTCGCGTTGTACCGCACACATTTCAAAACAAAAAGATGGTACATGGCTCTCTTCATACAGATGCTGGACATTTGTGTAAATAACGCCTGGTTGTTATATCGTAGGCACAATGCTGCAAACAAAAACATTATTCCGCTGAAAACGTTCAGAGTAAGAATTGCTGAAGAGCTGCTAAAGAAACACCGACTTCAGGATCTATCAACGAGCAACGATGTGCCAAATGAAAATAAAATTAGGCGTCCGTTTGCTCCGAGGCCAGCTGAAGCTGTTCGATACGATAGTACTGGGCATTTCCCAGATTTCATCACAAGAGGGAGATGTAAATATTGCAAAACAGGCTTGACAAATGTGCATTGTCTCAAATGTGATCAGAGACTTTGCTTTGTACCAAAAAGAAACTGTTTTAATAATTACCACCTAAAACCATAACTGAATTACCATATAAACCATTGATTTAATTGTAATAAATATGTAAATTGCTAGAATATTATTTTGTTTCATTACTGCCCTCTTACCTCAAAGTAACAAATACGATACATAGTTTCTTTTAACAAATCTTCTCAGGATATCGCGTTGTAACATATATGTTACATGTCATAAATAAAAAAATAAAAGCTTCGTCATTTTATTTTTATTTTTTTAGGTGTCCTTATAGCCTATTGAAACAATTATTTCACGTAAAACCACTATGATATAAAAAAAAAGTGGCTGAGCTTTAAAGGGTTAAACAGCTTCGCATTAAATGAATCTAATTGTGTAATTTTGTTACGAGTTGACAATACTACTGCCATCAGCTACATCAACCCACATTTAAACGACTTAAGTCGTCATATTTGGCAAAGGTGCGAGTTGCGGAACATATTATTACATGCTTCTTACGTGAATACTAGAGATAATCGTGCTGACCGCGAATCAAGAAAAACTAATCCTGACACAGAATGTCAATTGTCCGGTCAAGCTTTTAATTTAATTATTGAGCAGTTTGGACAACATCATATTGATCTCTTTGCATCTCGCTACAATGCCAAGTGCGAATCTTTTGTGTCATGGTTTCCAGAATCAGACGCTTTTGCGATTGATTGGATCTCAGCATATTTTTACGCTTTTCCTCCTTTTGCTATAATACTGGAATGCTTAAGAAAGATTATTGACGTTGAAGCAAATGGAATCTTTGTATTCCCACTGGCCTTCCCAACCATGGTTCCCTCTTTTGCAAAACCTTTTAGTCTCTGATGTGTTATACTTCAATCCCTGCAAGTCATTACTCTTGTCAGATTCCAGGGGGTCACATCGACTACATGCCAGCCTTACCCTGGCTGCCACGAAGTTATCCACGCGGCATTTTCAGAACGCGGCGTCCCACCTGAAGCGATGATACTCACCTTAGCATCACTTGCAGATAACACCTTAAAACCTGTCCATAAAGCTCTGGTGGGAGTTTCGTGGTAACAACAATCTCATACCATTGAAAGCGTCAAAGACAACAGTACTAAAATTTTTGTCTGGCCAATTTGATAGGGGTTGTTCATACGGGACCTTAAATAGCATTTCTCTCATACTGGGTTCTGATGTATGTTCTGACGACTGCATTAAGCGATTGCTCAAGGGCGCATTCAGACTTAAGCCCAGTGCGCCAAAATATATCAATACTTGGGATCCACAAGTTGTCTTGAATCTTCTATCGACTTGGTACCCTAAGAAGAAGCTATCATTAGAGAACATAACCAAAAAACTTGTATTATTGCTCGCATTATGTACCACCCACAGGGTGCAGACATTTGCATCAATAAAGTTAGAAAATTTACATGTTTGAGAAGAGGGTATTACTATTACAATAGCTAATCCAATAAAAACTTCAGCACCTGGGAGAGATCAACCCCTATAAAATTTGCCATATTTTCGGGAAACCCCCAAAATATGCCCTGCATTAGTTCAATGACTGTATATTGGTAACACAAGATAAAAGAAACGGAAGACAGGGACCTCTCATATTAACGCATAAACCTCCTCACAGAGCTACAAGCCAGACTTTAAGTAGGTGTATAAAGCAAGTATTGAGAGCTCGTGGTGTGGATGTGTCTGTGTTCACCGCCCACAGCACTCGGCACGCTTCCACGTCAGCCGCGAGTGCCTCTGGTGTCTCACTTGATGTTATATATAAAACTGTTGGTTGGACTTCCGCTTCTCAAACCTTTGCCAAGTATTATAATAGGCCACTTCAAAACCAAAATGATGTTTTTGCAAGAGCCGTTTGCTTCGCAACAAATGAATCTTAAATTAAACGTTACCTTTATACATTTAACGATAGTGATTACGAAATCTTTAACTATTAACACAAAATTAGTTGAATTATTCTTTAAAACTGTGCGACGTTACCTAGCAGGTTAAGAAAACTACCTGGTTAATTATTATATCTTCGAATGAAGCGACTCATAAAATAGTGTCGAACTTCACTCAGGAGTTCGTTTGATCATCTATAATTGTTCAAACGTCCCTTACCTATCTGTTACCATTTTCGAGATACGTCATTTGTCTTCACTTGGCAGACGTCACCCAAAAATTGACATACTGATAATAACGACGTCCATAACAACCTAGACATCGATTTTCAGAGTAACTTTTTTCACTTAGCAGACGTCATCGAAAAACCAATTCCATATTCGTAATATGAACGTCCAGAACTACGTAGATATCGATTTTTAGCCAAATTGAAGTAACTTGTTTCACTTTGCAGACGTCATCGAAACATAAACTCCAAATTCGAAATAAGAATGTCCAGAACAACCTAGATATCGATTTTCATTCAAATTAGAGTAACTTTTCTTATTTGGCAGACGTCATCGAAAAATAAATTCCAAATTTGAAATAAGGAAATCCAGAACAACATAGATATTCTCATCCAAATTGGAGTAAATTTTCTTACTTGGCAGACGTCATCGAAAAATAAATTCGTACGTTGTATAAATTGGTACGTAAGCATTACTAGATATAACAAGAATCTTCTTTTACATTTATGTCCGGGTATGCTTGCAAACCAATATTTGTTTTACTATTACTTTACTGAAGAAAATCTAATCTTCATTAAAGTACCAAATCACTAACCATGAGTATGAGTAACCTGTGAGTGTATTTTGTCGAAACTTTCAGTCGAGTGCGAGTTCCAGTGGTACGCTTAGCAAAAGACAAACAAAGAGGGTAGACCGTTTCGTCTGCTCTTGATTTTTGTCAACCGCTCGTTACTCCAGTCACCCCGCGATCATGATGCAACTGCGTCGAAATATCGGGAGCTCAAAAATATAAATCACCACGGTACAAATCCCGTAAGTAATAACATAAGTTATGAGTATTTTTGGTAGAGCTTCATAACTTTGGTCATAACTATAGATTTCCCTAGTGATAAGTACCTTTTATAAAGTATTTATGCTCGTCGGTACAAGGAAAATATTTCGGATGGAGGGATAATCATTTGTGCCATACCCATATTATACATACGAGTATAAATGGAACGGAAAAATGGCCTTCGATTTTACCGGTTAATTTTTTTTTATGAAAACCAGGTATATTTACTATTGAGCATACTTTTAAGCACTAGCAACTATATACGCATCTAAGTATATCTACACGCGGTACCTACGGTAGATATACCTAACATACGGTTCAACTACAAATAACTATAGTGCTAAATGTATTACCACTCAATCTCAATGCTGATCGCTAGCCTTTGATAACTATCTCACCAGTTAGTAAGCGATGATGTCTCGAAGTTTCTAGTAGTGTAAGAATTAAGACGTTTAGAATGGGAACCGCCTATGAAGGGAAGCTGTCAGTATACATTTTGAAGCAGTGATGACTTAGTGGCATTGGCTATGGACTGCCGCGCAGCAGGTCCATGGTTCGAATACCGCCGCGGGATTAAGCTTCACAACAAGGTGGAAGGGCGTTTTGTGAATGCCCACCTAAGACCATCCTTAAGTAGAAAATCTGTCGCCCAGCACCTAACGGTGTGTTCGAGTAGCTGTCCTTGAGAGCCATTAATTCTAGGTTAGGTCTGTTAACACCTTCGAATACATCATCACTTACCATCGGGTGAGATTGTGGTCAAAGGGTTACCTATCAGCAATTAAAAAAAAGATCACGTCGGCAGTTCTACTTGAGGTTGACTACTTTTTCACTTCGTGGCGGCGAGGAGAACTCGCTGGGATCCCCCAACGTGGGAAGAAGTCATGCGCATGCAATGGCAGGCGAGGTTAACCCTATTGCGGCAGTGGACGGAGGACCTGGCTTCTCCGGACCCTGGACAGTGGATGATGGCGACCATCCGCGCGGTCCTACGGAGGTGGGTGGGGCGGTGGTTCGGGTCCCTAACCTTCCGATTGGTTCAGGAGCTTTCCGGACACGAATATTTCAGAAAGTACCTGCATCACATCGCAAGATGGGAGGTGGATTCTCCACCAGCTTGCATGGTGTGGGGGGCAACGTCTGGGGGTGGCCTTGGTGAGCAAGGTTGCCCCTCCACAGAAGCCTGGTTGGGTTTGGGCCTACCGTTAGGAAGATGTTGAATGCTAACGCGACCCCATCTTGCCTCACTTCGGAGGAGCCTCACGGGGGATTTAGTGGGTTCAATTCCCACACATCCCCTTGCGCCACCACCGTGGAGTAAGGACAAGAAAGCATTTCCCCCCTGAAAAAAAATAATAATAGTGACTATACTTTTATAAATAATCAGAAATAGTTATTCTTCAATAAGTTGTTCAAAGTCATACAATTGGCATAGTTTGGGCATGAGATGAGCGGAGAGAAAGGCTGAAGTAGATATGGATGCACTGCGTCATATATAAAAAGAGCAAACACCTATATAACAAATAATAGAACAAACTATAAGAAGATCAATTGTTGCGCCAACCTTCTGGTAAAGATTAGGAATAAATGAAAAGTTTGCAAAATATGTAACTGAAATTATGAATTTTGTACAAATTTTTGTACGCATCTCTACTTCACCTTCATTTCTACTCTGCCATAGTCATTAAAACAACCAATCAAGGTAATAGCAACCACAATTCCAAACTCAACTATACAATATTATTTTATGATACGAAGATATTTATTTTACTGAACAGGCGACATTGTTATGACCAAAACATTTTGACAAATAACCAATCAGGGCGTCGTCAATATCGTCGATTTAATATCTTCTCGATCCAAATTAATGATGAAACAGCTTTCACACTCACGTTACTTCGGCCAAATAAGGCTGGTATGTTATTGTTCGCAATAAGAAGTTTAGAACAAACATGTTTCGATTCAGAATCAGAATCATTTATTGACCGTAATAACTAAGAATGTTATTCTAGGCAAGTCCGTATACAATGTAATATGTTTTTGTTTTTATTTAATCATTTAAATATCATTACTCTATAATAAATGATGCATTGGTTACCTAATATTTTCAATTAAAATAAAATAACTTAATAGCAACTAAGTACATAAAAACAATCATATTCATCGAAATATTACTCAGCATTGTAATTAATTAAAACAATATGATATTTCACGTAGGGAACACGACGACGGGCAACCCGACCTTGAGCAACTGTACCTGGCTTTTGGAAAGAAAACTGTTGGGAAAGTTAGGTTTGATTGATGGCTCCCGTCAGAGCCACACGAGGTTTTATTAATCGATCCCCACTTACGAGGTATGCTAATGGCTTCTCTACTATCGGGTATGACTTGCATAACTTCCAAGTGTTACCAACTTGGTGATAAAGGATTACCTACCTACTCATCTTCCTTTTCCCAAGTGTGTGTGGTTGATAATATAATATATATTTAATATGTTTTCCCTATAACGACACATCGGATGACAAGGAAATAACATTATTAACTGAGTTTCCTCCAAAAACGTAAGAATTAGGTACCTATTGTAAAAATTTCTTCAGTATAAAGTTATCTTCAGTTTTATGGCCATTCTTCCTGCCTACCCGTTTTTGAGGATCACGTCTGTGGGTATTATCCTCTTGTGAGCACTACAAGTTATCCAAGGGTGGAGCTAAATGGGTACAACTTCAGGTGATTGGTTTTAGCTTTGGAACAACCATTCTCATTACTGTTCTGTGTACAAATTTATTTTAATTCTTATGTTATTCCTCATCTTTTTACCAACTTCAAGAAAAGGAGGAAGTACTCAATTCGTCTGTATTTTTTTATGTTTGTTACCTGAGGACTTTTGACTGGGTGAACCGATTTTGTTAATTTTTTTAATTAGAAAGCTGATACTTACCTTGTGGTCCCATCTAAATTTCATCTAAATCGGTCACACACAAAATAAAATCATCCCGTAAGTAATAGTAATACCATAATGTTTTTCAAAACGGCGGTATGCCTTTATTAACAAAATATTACGAACTATATACCACATTCTACGAATAAATATTTTATAATTGGGGAGGCTGTGTTCAGCATACAGAATTTGAACACACCAATAGATTCAAACTCCATCACAATGCTGTACAACCACCTTACTCAAAAAATACTCGACATACGAGTACATATACCTACTCTATAAAAAGAACTCAATATCGCTTCAAAAGTGGACCATCTAATAATAATAGTAGTTGTTTCATTGTGCATTTTAATAAACTTAACCTTCCATTTTCTTTATTAAATGTCTTAAATCTTTATTTTTCTCGTAGTCATGGTATAAGGTATAGTATGCAACTCTTGAATAAAACGGATTTATATCGAGGGCCACCAATGACTCCTTACGATCGTGATTCAGTCGTTAGAATATTTCACTTCTCATTATTCATCTACGGCCCTCGCTTTGAATCTGTCATTTATTCACTAATTGCATAATATACAATTTTTTTTTATGGTATGGTAAGCCTTTGTCCACAATCTCACCTGATGGTAAGTGACGATGTGGTTGAAGGTGTTAACAGGCTTAACCTACAATTAATGGCCGCTGCCGATCCACACCGTTAGGTTCTTGGCGACAGATTTTCTACTTGAGGGTGGTCTCTAGGCAGGCGGGCATTCGCAAAATGCCCTTCCACCATGTGGTGAAGCTCAAGCCCCGGTGGGATTCGAACCATGGACCTTCTGCGTGGTAGTCCATTGCCAATGCCAATGAGCCATCACTGCTTCCAAAGTTCGAGCATACAGACGGTATGACGGTATTCTACAAGTAGGTACATAAAAGAAGCCATTTTAGCCAAAAATATACAGATTTTGTGGAGATATGCGAAATTAGATACAATTCAAAGTTTTACATATCAATCAATGACATTTTGTTTGACCTTTGAACCTGTTCATGGCTTAACAGGGTACCAGGTGGCCCGTGGATTATTGATTTATGGTGAAGCGTCAATGCTTTATTAATTTTCTCATTTAATATACAATATATCTTAGTTCTAAATTGATGAACCCTCAGGATAGCGCCAATATGATGCAGAGCGCATCGTATCAGCTGCTGTCTGAGTTTTTAGCTCAACAGATCCCTGAGATGGCGTTAGCAGTATATCGGTAGATATTTGGTGTTATAATCTACCTACAAAAGGCATACAAGATGCTCAAAGGAAATATTTTTGTATAGAGGGTAATGTGTGGACAATTCATTCGTTTTCTCTCCGCTAAAAAACGCACATCGCCGCTCCGTGTTAATTTTATTAATAATAACTGAACAATTGAAGACGCAAGAAATAACACTTGCAATACAATCCATATTGTATGAACGTCACAGTGCAGTGAGTGTAACATCTTTTGTGCAAGACTTTCTTCCGATTATTTGGGATTTGTGTATCACCGGCCGGTCGCCATATAAGAACGCCTAGAACGATGTCTGCTGTAAATCCCAACTTGAAGGATTTGTAGGCATAACAAGGATTGCTTAAGGTACGTGGGCTATTTACTACTGCATTGTGTATGTATTGGTGTTTTTCAGGGAGGTTCATCAATTTGTTCAAAAGGTCAGCCATAATTTTAGGCTCCATTGACCCCATCTAATTAACGGTACGCAAGTACACAATAGGTGTAGGTTATTTACACGCCTCACCAATTTATTTTATAATAATAATTGTAATCCTATGAGCCTCTTAGCGGGGTTGCTAGCGTAAGTAATGAATAAATTAAACATTGATTGATTCGGGTTCATTTTAATTATTTGCTAATGGAAATGGGGTTTATTATATACCTCAATGGTTACTAATTAAATAGGGCGTTTGGTTACGATACAATGTTGTGCAAAATATCATAGTAGGTAGGAAGTAGGTATGAACTAGCAAAACTGAAGGAATTTTGTACGTAATAAATTATATTTGTTTTTAATTTGTTTCTTTAGATAATTTCAAGTGTTTTGAATTGGAAGAGAACTATCTATATATGTAGCATTCTTGTGTGAAAAGAGGAAAACCCATATTTAAAAAACATCTACTCTACATTACGAATTTAAAACCTTGAACAATAGAGATGATTATTTTTATTCGACTATATAGTCTGGAGGTGTTTTTGAGATTAGAGAGTGGCTTCAATATACAAGTATATAAAAGTGGATGCAGCTTCAATTCCCGCTCGGGACAGTATTTTTGTGCGCTAATCATTTGTAATTGTGATTTTCGCTTGGCATAATATAGTGATTGTAATAATATTTAAAAATATAGAAGGGTAGCGACCTACGCACCGCACACCAATCCTCGTGTTGCATCCTCATTTCTCTCACAGGTGCTTTCGTGCGGTTCGTTAACAGTTCCACAGAGTATACGGTGGTTCAGTTAGGTACTGATAAATAATTGTGTTTAACGGGGTCGCTACAGAAGGGCGAAGTACCTGCTCTATTGCTTCAAAGAATAATTTTAATGTTTTATCTAAAATGATTACATCACAATCTAAGAAATGATTACTTAACAATTCATAATTATTGTTCTAGAATACACATATTCGTAGGTCACACTAAATGTTTTGCGTAACTTAAAAAACAACATGTTATAAACAAAATATTATGATTATTGCTTTTCAAAATACTCTCCTTTACATTTTAAACATTTTTTCATTTGATCGAACCATCTTTTAAAACAGGAGAACCACAGATCTGAAAGCATGTTTTCTACGTGCTGATTGAACGCTATCACTGCCTCTTCGGAGTTGGTAAAAGTGAAACCTCTCATGAAATCTTTGATTTTGGGGAAAATACAGATTCACAGGTCGGGGCTATGTGCAGGATGGGTGACGAGTTGTACTTTTTCCAAAGCTTAAAATGTTGTTTTGTTGGCCGTGTGAAGAATAGAAGCGATGACATAATGTAGGAGAACGCGGCTTTTTGGTAGTTTTCTTGCGAACTTTTTCTAACACCCTGGGTAAACAAATGGCATTAACACTCTTTTGATCTTCAAGTGGAATTGTGCAGATGGGACCCGTAGCTGAGAAAAAAAACGCGATAACATTTTTACCAACGTTTCTCGCCTGCCTCATTTTTGTTGGCCTGTTCTCATTTTCAAACACCCATTCACAAGTTTGCTGTTTTTTTCGGGTTCAAAACACTAAATCCACGTTTTGTCTCCTGTGACAATGTCATAAACAGCATTAGAATATCCGTGGTCGTACTTCAATAGCATCTGTGAGCACCATTCCAGGCGAGCCCGCTTCTGCTCCTCTGTCAGTTCATGAGGGATCCAACGACAACAAAGTTTCCGAACTTTTCATTCTTCGTTTCGTAAAATTTTCCGAGTTTAGCTCATACCAATCCCTAATAGTCATCGACTTGTCTCATAGGTAATCTGCGGGTTTTCTTCTATTAGCCGCATAACAGTAACCACATTGTTTTCGTTGACGGCAGTTGAAGGCGCCCTTCACGAAATTCTTCATACATGTAAAGAAACCCGACATCTCTCAAATTCAGCAAACCATCGCTCACACGGTGCTCAAACAAGGTGCTTCTCTCCCAAAAGCTTTTTGAAGACGAGCGGCACAGTCTTGCGGAGAGATAGAACTATTAAAATCATAAAAAAATCATCGCTCTAAAATCTTTTCAACTTTTTTTTTTTTTTTCCCCTATAGCGGGGTATGGTCTCGTACGTCTTGTGCATTTGCCAGTGTCATGTTTTATTCTTCATTAGTATCTTTTCATCTTAATTCCATTATCTTTGCGTATACGAACTTTGATGTGTGAAAAAAAACAATTGACAAATGATATCCTGCCATTATTTTAATTACGAAAAAGGTTGCAAGCCGTTTCAAAAAATATAATATTCGAAATTCAAATAGTTCCGATTAGCTAGAAGTGCAAAACTTTTAGTGTGCCCCATGTATGTACATAGTTACAAAAACCTTTGAGACTGCCAAATCTTACACTATTAGTAAAACGACTACATGTTGTACAGTGCTACCAATTCCAGATGAATTGGTTCAGATGACAAGAACTACCAAATCACCATGTATTTTCTCTTTGTCAGCAACGCCCTCATAATTTCAACAGTTCGTAGCTCTATATTGTTATGGGAACGTATTTTATTATTAATAATATGCTAATCTACTTATATTGATATAGGGTTGACTGAAAAAGTATATTTGAGCCTCATCAGACCAGATAAAAAAAATGAGTTTAATTAGCTGCAATTAAAGAAAAAACACAAGTTCAAGTACTAGAAAAAAAAAATCGTTGTATTCGTCGCATATTTCCTGACCGATGCACTAGACTTTGATGAATAATCTTCCAGATTCTCGATTACGGTCTCGAGTTGATATGATGCTGGGTCACAAAAGATGACACAAGAGGTGACGCGGAAGTTTCGGCGGCGGACCATGCGACGACATAACAAAGTCTCTTGGAACCCTATGCGGTATTTGTTGAAGAAAACATATTGTCACATACTTATAATTCTTAAATTATCATATTTTTCTAAGTTAATAATAACAAATACTGTAAAATATTTGAAGAAAACATTAAATTAATATTTTTATTCGTTTCGCTTCTACACGAAGCATCCTCAGGAGGTCTTGACTCTTCGAGCGCACCATCGAGAAACTTTCACAGAGTGTCGATCGTGCGCTCGAAGAGTCAAGACCTCCTGAGGATGCTTCGTGTAGAAGGGAAACGTGTCGAAAATTCTTCCGGTTTGGCTGCGTGGCGTTTGTGACGTCACCTCGGCTTAGCAGGAAAATTAAGCGGAATTGTCACTAGATATATTTTTATATTTTTTAAGTGTTTTATTAAAATATTAATTTGATGTTTTCTTAAAATATTTTAAAAGTATTTGTTATTATTAAAAATGGATTTCCGCAAGGTGACGCCTGAATCTATTCATTTTTCTAAGTTGATTCAAGACCAAGTGGAATAAGCATACGTACTGAATTTTTTTGGTTCCGAAATTTAAAAACTTGAAAATGACTGATTTATTTCCGTAATGTTGGTATTTGTTCACAAATTGGTAATGATAAGATTTCAAAGAGCGGATAGCAGATGAATGAGAGCGATTTGAATACAAATTTCAATATTGTGGATACCGTAATTAATATACTAAAATAATGATTTGTTCTTTGTCTAGGTTTGGTCTTGTATTCTATCTATCTATTCTAAACATCATTTTTATATTGCACTAAAACAACCCAAATGCAGGCACGGGTAAAAGCTAGTATAACATAATCAACTTCCAACTCCATCCACTCTCTGAAACAAAAAGGTATAAAGTTTCATCTATTAGGTTATTTCTATACCCTTTGAGACAAGCATTCGCTGTTCCGTTGGGAATAGAACTTACGAACATAGAAAAGAAATAGTCTATATTTTTACCGTAGTATGTAGTTTGGGACATATACATACACCTAAGTTCAAGTCGGTAAGTTCAAGCAATGCTGAGTCTGACCAATGTAATACAGTTATTATTTTTATTATATTTCATCATCGTCATCTTAACTTTATTCCACATACGTGAGGTCGGTAAAATACCTAAGGTTTCTCTAACAACATGAAGGATGAAATTATGACTTGGTGTAAGTACAGCTTCCTGTAAACGCATTCCTTAAATGGAGTTCACGTTGGTTGGAAGCACACTGTCGTTGGTGTATAATAATAAAAAAAATGCTTGCAATTTATGTAATGTATAAAAGAAAGAGTTGCAACATAGTATCATGCGATCTGCTTAACATCTTTTCCCAAAGCAAAGTAAGTACTTACATAACTACATTGTTCAAGACACGTAACTATTACAAACGATACTAGATATTGTAAGATATTACTATTACTCAACAGGCCCGTGGGGTGCCGGGCAAGAATCTGACTCCCCATCTTTTCCCGTGGGTGTCGTGGGAGGCGCCTATAAGGGTATAATACTGGTAGGTGGGCAGCTGCGCCTTCTAAGGAACTGCTTCTTACACTGCGATACCCACGACACTGCCAAGCGTGGGGATTATGGTAAATTCCCTTATTGAGAGAGAGCAGTTATATGTGTGAATGTCTCCAGCTTACTCAATTGAAATTTCTTAATTCTGAATATGCCAATATTTAGAGCATATTTTGTGCAATTATGAAAATAAAATTTAGGTGCCAAATAAACTTCGATGACGTTTTGGTCTCCAGCTGACACATGCTGTATATACGAAACGGCTGAAGATGTGGTTATATACTATAGCCATGGATTTAGAGCATAATTTGTGCCAGTGGCACATAAAAATTGGAATGTCCTGCTTGAAAGCTGTAGTAGTTATGACTCGATTTTAACGTGTAAGCTGGAGACCACGTGTCTACAGCTATACTCATCTGTATCTTCTGAACGAATGGACCTACGACTTTGTTATACGGAGTAAGGATGCGTGTATATATGTGTGTTTCATATCACTCATCTTCGAAACTGACGGATTCCAATAAAACTTCAAGCATATATTTCCTAGATTCTAGATTAATGCAGGAAACTTTTGGTCATTTATTTATTACTGAACGAGCGAAGCCCCGGACGGAAGCAAGATTAATGTATGGTGTTTCATAAGAGATGGCAAACTGGATAAAGCCAGCATTGAGTACCATTACTCATATTAATAACCATCAATTTTACTGCTGGGCATTATGCCACCGTTTGTTTCCCTCCGTTAATAAATACTTCGCAAAATGGAATAATATGAGAGCAATGTATAACTATAAAGCGTATTCGGGTCCTCGTATATTACTTTTTAATATCACTAACTATTCCACCTGACCCACGCACGCCTGTACCAATGTTGTATATCTTTAATATTACATTATTATATACTATATCTATCTATTTATGTACAGTCACGTTCGATATAAGGTAGCACTTTTATTATTATAGTTATATTTCTATTAATTCGTTAGTAAATTGTAAGGTTCTATAGATTATTTTTACACCTTCTGTCCGAAAATGTCGTCTATATGCGTAATGTACTACTAGGATGCTGTACAGATTTTCAATGAGGCTAATTTTAACATAATAGGTTTCGCTGTTATTGTGTGATGCGCAAACATAAAGACAGATAATATTTGTGATCTATGTATGTTACTCTTGATTTAATTTCTACCCGCATAAAAGTTCTTCTCAGTTTTTTTAAATACTATGTCGTTAACTCTCACGTATTTTGCATAAAAAAAAACAATAATGATTATTTAGGTACCTACGTTTCTGTACGCTATTATGAAGATTTTAACTTGATGTTAAAAAGCAGTTTAACGCGTGCCTGTGGGTATGAACTTTCATACAATAGGCTCCTGAAATACTGATATGTTCTGTGTGTAAACTATGTAGTAGTGCTCATTGAGAAAGCCATAATATTTTTTTATACTAGAATATAAAATAACGTATTACTATCTTTTAACCGTGGCTTTGCCGCACCTGTGTGCAACAGCCAAAGTTTTCGATCTATGGGTTTATTCTCAAAAAATGACCGGCCTTGGTTGATTTTTACGGCTGTATCAGGTCACGACTGCACCCAACGTCTGGTGGGGCTGATTCTGACGGGTGAACGAAGCAAGCTCCGCTACGAGCGCTTCAAGAATAATAATGCAAGTATTGTCGTATTGGAAGATTAGTTGAATTAGGTGTCCTCGTATTTTGTAGTTAATTGAGATAAAACTACTTGATCACAAATGATGAAGCTTAAATCAAAACGATTTGGAGGTATTCTCTAACCGAACCGAGGACGATGATCCATTAAAGGGTTTTGTTTAAGGGCAGCGTTTCAGTAAATCAAGTCAAGATAAGGCAAGTAAGTAGTTAGACTTGCGGTATGTCGACTTGGTTTTCTGAAACTGACACTGGTCTCGTGGCCTGATAGATAAAAGCGGTATCCGTACTGGCGACCTCTTAGGGCACTCGTTGATGTTACAACCTCTAAGAGCCTTGAACACAATCCATTCTCAAATATTTTGCCACAGCTGGCATTTAGCTGATACAGTACTATACAGTTGTCAGGCACATGTTTTTTGTGGGTAAATTAAAGTAGATATACAAAACTTTAGAGTGCACTTGAGACAGATTGTATCACTTTACAAGCGATGTCAAGGTTAAGTAATACGTTTTCATCAAGGTCCACATATACACACCAACGCGATCAGCAGTGCCTCCGGGGACACAAATGAAAGCGCTTTATCAGGTTTAGTTTTGGATTATTATGACTTAACCCGCAAAAAAAACATGGTTCATGTGCTTTTAATATTAGTTTGTGAAAAATATTTCAAGCGCTTTCAATACATTCATTACAGCGGGATATGACGTAATATTTTTCTCCTCCCTACTTCTAAACTAAGGAGCTGTAATATTTTTTGTTTGTGGTTAGTAACAAATACGTAAATAATGATATTAGTAAAAAAATATGCCATGTCAAGTAGTCTCAGTAGTGGCCGAAGTACTTATAAAATTTTTTTTTGGTGATGTTGTTTCTCTTACATCTATTCTCTATAATGTGAGAGCAGTCTAGAACCACTTCAATACTTGTTGTATAAAATAAGCACAATACTGTACCATAACAAAGGTACTTATATAATAATAAGTACCTATAATATAAATAATAATATTTAAGTACATTAATTAACAACCAAACACAAACACAACTCAAGCGGCGAAAGTATGCTAACCTCGGTATGGGTTACATATTTGACCCGTATGGTGTAGAGCCGTTCACGTCAATGGGGACCGGGAGCTCGTCGTATTTGTCAAAACTTATCAGAGCGCTTGGTCGATGCGACGCGCGATCAAAATGCTGGTACCTATATGGTTCAACGAATAAGCATCGCAATACAACAGGCAATGGTGCCTGCATGCTGGGCACGCTGCCAACTGGTGGTGGGCTGGAGCTTTTGGACTGGCTGTGAGCCTGCAATGACTTATAGGTTGTCTAAATGCTTTTATTGTAGTAGCTGTAGTGTTGTATATCGTTCTGTAGTATTTTGTTAATTTAGGCATAGCTACTCTGTTGGTAATCCAAGTTGATTACCAACGATTTAAAATCACGTTATTACACTGATAGTTTGAAACGAACTACTCCGAGAGTAAATTGGGATTGGCACAGGAGAGTTTTATTTCTTTTTGTAAATACAATATTTAAAACTCAATTCCACCTTCTGCAAGAAATAAAGTCACAAACAAAAATAAATACAATGGCTTCACGTTGTTTGTATGACTTTAACCACAGTACAGTAACTCTTTATATATAGAAATTTCTCATTCAGGTGCTCAATATTTGTGCTCAACCTTCATTTTGTCACAAGTTTTACCTTTTTCAACTGTATCTGACGTAAGACGCTATTAGGGATTAAAACTTTTCGATGGGGGATAAATACGTTTAAAATACCATTTATTTCGTTAGGCCTCAGTACAATTCTATTGTAACATTTATATTATAACTTTAAGGCAAGTTTCTATGTCCCGACTGTTCTATTTACATTATTCACGACTTGACCTTTCCATAACTTTAATAACTTGTTTGGTTCTTCAACAAACAGCATACTGAATTCAATTAATTATCTGTCAAAATCAAATTTGACCAGAAACTTCCTTTGATTAATTTATTTGGGTTGAAATGAGGTAAAGACTTTAACGATACCGACTGGAAACAATAACTTCCAGTACACAAACGCTCAAATTGTATATTACCAATCATTAAGTACTATATACCCATAAGTGCTAATCTAATGCAATATCTGATAATAACTTGCTAACCTCGGTATGGGTTACATATTTGAGCCGTTTGGTGTAGAGACGTTGGGTCCGTTGGGACCGGGAGCTCATCGTATTTTCCAAAATTTATCAAAGCGCTTGGTCGATGCGACGCGTGATCAAAATGCTGGCACCTATTTGGCTCAAAGAATAAGCATTGCAATTCAACGGGGCAATGCTGTCAGCATGCTGGGCACGCTGCCAACTGATAGTAGGCTAGCATTTGGACTGCCTATGAGTCCAAATGCTTTTATTGTAGTAGCTGTAGTATTGTAGTAGCTGTATTGTTGTATATAGTTTGTAGTATTTATGCAATAACAGTATTATATGTCCAATTCCAGATACCGTTAGAATTATCTATCTTCTCATTAAATAAATGTTTAATAATTTTTTCTCGTTAACTTAGAGTCATTTGAAGTCAATTTTTTTCCACTATTTAATTTATGGCCTTTTACTCGTGTGATCTTAACGAACCATTTTTATACCATGAAACCTATTGGAATCTTTTATATAAAAATATACCTCAAATTGGTCCTGAGTTAGTATCAACTTCTGTCAAGCAGCCTTTTCAGCTCCTCATCTGTCCAAACTGGCCTCCCGGCTTTACCATTCCAGACCGGGATCCCGGTCGGCGGATTGACAGGATTATCTTTAGGCTTGTGTAGGTTCGATTCTCATAACTCAAACGGTTTCACAAGAAGGTGTCCTTGGCTATACCATGTTTAGGCTCTCAAGGACAGCTGCCGGAACACGCCGTTGGGTGCTTGTTGATGGATTTTCAGGCTAGACAGGCACTCGTAAAATACCCCACCACCATGCTATAACGACTGTTACCCTAAGACAACAACCGAGACAGTCTGAAGTACGGAAGTGTTATCTATTAATGGCATTAGGGAACCGCTTCGGTCAAGACAAGGTAAGCTACAGATCGCCAAGACGCCTGCCAAGCGTGGGGATTGTGGGAAATCCCTCCTAAATGGGGGAGACTGTGTTCAGCAGTGGACAATCCGGCTGATACAGTAAGGTAAGCTACACTGCTAGCGCATCAAAACTTTTATTTTTTAGGACGTCTTCCGGCTGATGATGTTGATGATGAATCACAATTAAAGCTCTCACCTTAAAGGTTAAAATGTTTCACTTTACGATATATTGGGGTAGCTATCCTTGATAACCAGGTCCTATTCTATATCTTACCTGCTACTATCTTAGAGATATATATATGGTCCATACCAATCTATGTACCTAATATACTTACAAAGTATAATTTTATAACAACTTGTACTGTGAGGCTGCAGTAAATATTTGAATCTGAATATGAAGTAAGTGCCTATGTAGATACATAGACGAACGACTACATAGGCACTTACTGTATATTGCAAAGGTCACACTTGAACTCTCAACTTCTCAAGTTAACCTAAATAATGAATAACTAACGCTTGTTATTCGCCCAGATCTGAAACTGCGTAATTTGAAACCTAAAAGTCTGTTATCAAACTATCTTTTTTCTAAAGTTATCGGAGTCTAAAAAAACTTAAGAATACCTTTTCCCTTCCCGATCTATTCCTGAAAACTTCCCTTTACTCTAAAAAATGTTCTGTCTGTGAATTGTATAGTTATGTGACCTAATAAATTTACGTCAACCTGTTTGAAGTCCCAACACACTACAGCGCCAACCTCCTCCTTCCTAAAGGTAACACGTGTTTATTGTGACCGACCAAGCCCGAGGCCCACCTGATGTTAAGTGGACTAACCTCTGCCTATAACAGACGCATTTCGTCAACGACGAATTGCACTGTGCCCGTCACTCTGAGACGTCCAGTTGTTAGGTCTCATTAGCCTGTAATTTTTCTGGCTCTCCTGGTATAAGGCTCTCAAGGACTGCTGCCGGAACACACTGTTAGGTGCTTGGCGACAGATTTTCTACTTGATGGTGGTAGCTAGCCAGGCGGGCATTCGCAAAATGCCCTACCACCATGCTATAACGACTGCCATCCTAAGACAAGAACCGGGACCGACGGCTTAACGGCCTCGGGCATGTGCCGTCACCGTTTGTGCGTCGTAAAACCAATATATTTTGCTTTACGAATCAGTTTAGGCTGGTTTTGAAATAAAAAAAACAACGCATCCGGTCCCCACCTTACCTTTTTTTTTTTTATTTTTTTTATGCCTGATAGGTTAGCCTATGACCACTATCTCACCTGATGGTAAGTGATGATGTGGTCGAAGATGTTGTTCAGGCTAACCTAGAAGTACTGGCTCTCAAGGACAGCTGCCGGAACACACCGTTAGGTGCTTGGCGACAGATTTTCTACTTGATGGTGGTAGCTAGCCAGGCGGGCATTCGCAAAATGCCCTACCACCATGCTATAACGACTGCCATCCTAAGACAAGAACCGGGACCGACGGCTTAACGTGCCCTCCGAAGCACGGAAGCGCTCAGTAGTAATGTCACTAGCGGTCACCCATCCAAGTATTGACCGCGCGCGAAGTTGCTTAACTTTGCTGATCGGTTGAGAACAGCTAAGTAAACTTCGCTACGAGCGCTTCAAATGAAAGTTCTGACTTTTTGTTCCTTACACGAAGAATACGGAAACTTTAGATATGTAAATGATATCTAAAGATCCATACGTCAAAATCATATTTTGACTAACCTCGAGCCTACTCGTGACCCCGGTCAATGCAACTTTGAAGTTAGTTCACGCTCAAATTAGGATTAAAAAAACCTGCCAATTGCGAGTGGGACTCGCGCACGAAGGGTTCCGTAACTAAATATTCTATGACTAGTTAAAGTGTCTACCTGTCACCGTTATTTTATTATATTATCGAGCAAGAAAGAAGAGCGTTATTTTATTATCGAGCAAGAAACGGTAAAAAATCAAGTTGATTCAGTGAAATTCGATTGTTCTCACTATCGATGATCCCAATGAGATAAGGAACATAATTATGGTGTGTGTGTAAGTGTATGAGTGTAAGTGAGTTTGTAGTGTACGTTGAGTGTTTACAATTGTTAGAAGATGTGATTGTAAGTATGTGTATAAGGATATGTATGAATAAATTGATTACAGCGAGTGTTTATATACAGGATATATTACTATTATATTATTATTTTCTCGTAAAGATTCGATATTAATTAATAAGTGTGTTAATGAAAGAGGATATTGTTTAATAATTATTCAACTGTAGTTATATCAACTGAAAAATAAAACTCAATTAATAAATTTACAAGAGCTTCACTCAATCAAATCAAATTAAATATCTATTAAATATAATCTATTTATTTGCCAGAATATCGTCATTAAATAGCCGTCACATATTAAAAGTTTCAAATATTCTACCTTTCTTAGGTGTACATGTTAAATTTAATATTATATTAAGTGATCATTAACTAATTATTGATTGATGCATTTAGTTAATATTCTAAATCATTATTATATATTAAAAAAAATATTATTGGATACATATATATGTCAGTTTATCTTTTAAAAATTCATTTACATCATAATAGCATTTATCGATTAAAAATTTAAACAGATTACATTTTAATCTATTGTAATTTAAAATAATTTGGTAATTTGTTATAAATAGTGATAGCCATACAGTATACATTATTACTTTAAATACAAACTCTTTATATGGTTTATACATATGGGTTTAGATCACGAAAGTTTAATGAAAAGTATAAATTACGAAATGTTTCCTTAGTATATGCACAATTGTGTGTCCTTCCTTAGTGTGCAAAATTTGCAGACTTTGTGACACTTGGCCTTGCTAAGTAGTTAATTCCTATATCTGTGCTCGTAACGCCCTGGGCATCGATGTATGGGTAAATATTACTGCACTTTGATATCCAATAATGAAGTTAAAAGCCTTTCTGCTTCAACTTTCAGGCGTTATTTGGAAAATGGTAAAAGTGCCACCATCAGTATTAATTTAAAAGGGTATTTTGCATAAGCCGCCATGACTTTGATATGACGCTTTATTAAACCGTAATCTCAGGTTAAGTGCCGTTAGGAATCTAATTCTTTTCATGAAACGAGCAGCTTTTTGTGACTTCGTTTAAAGAATTCTATTGCTGTCTAAAAGAGTCGCCAGTAATAACAATGATCCAGTAAGCCTTTGTTTATAACATTGTCAACATAGAAAGCAATCAGCCAAGAGCAAGTCAGATTCACGCACGAAGGGTTCCGTACTATTATCTATACAACATGAAACACTATATGATAATTTAACAAATTATTTGAGTACAAAATTATTATGCCCAAGGCGGGAATCGTACCCGCGTCCTCCAATATCGCGTCGGATGCCTAAAACTCCTCGGCCACTTGGACACGGCATTTGTAGCCGAAATTTTATACTCCAATCGTATTAATTAAACCGTCATAAGGGACGGTGCGGTACTCTAATAATTTGTTAAATATATTTTCGCTTAGCACTTGCTTGTACAAATATTTAGAACTATATTATAACCTTTTTAAGTTTTGACGAAGGGTCCAAAACCCTTCGTGCGCAATTTTTTTGTGAATGTTGTTATGGCGGCAACACATTTCAACTCTCTAGCTATCAAGGTTCATGAGATACGGCCTGGTGACAGACAAACGGACATTGGAGTCTTAATCATAGGGTCCCGTTTTTACCCTTTGGGTACAGTACCCTAATTAAGAAACGTATTCAGATACGATTTTACGATGCTTTTAATAAAGCCATAAATAATTCTAGAAATTCTTCTGCCCTCGTTTTGCAAACGTATATTGTCTTATGTATTTCAGTGGCGGAAACAACGAAAACTTGATTTAAATACCATAACTAATTTATTGTGCATTCCCGGAAACCAAAAGGGGACTCAGTAAAAAATTACTTTGTCCTATTTATCTAAACTTAGATGAGTATATTTCGGAAATAAAAGGTCACTAGGCATGGACCTTGTGCGCTTAAAACTCTTACAATACAAAAAACATAAATAAGCTATAAATACTTTTTGCCTACTAGATGTGCATGGTCATAATTTTATATCTTAGGTATCCTCGTCTAGCTAGCTACTTTGCAAGAAAATATGTCTCCTAACATCCAACCTTGTGTTCCGGCAGCTGTTCCTGAGAATCAGCTTCTAATTCGGGGTTTAGGAAGTCTGATCAACATCTTTACTACTGCAGCATTTACCACCAGGTAAGTTGGTAGTATTATTACTTGTCAAATGCTTAGCAAAAACATCTATCAATAATTCAAGAAATTACCATCAATGAAGAAACATAAGTTAACAAAAAAATAACTAACATAGACGTAACTAATGCTACAAATTGGCTACTATGCGCTACGGATGGTTGCGTAGCGCTACGGTGTGGAATAAAGCTACGAATTATTGCTACATGTGAAATACGAATTATTGTGTGTGCTTTAGTGCAGATAAATCTTCGAATTAGTGGCACGTAGAATTATATGGTCTTTTCGAATATAATTGGTCTATAGCGTTCCTGGCAACGTATAAAGTAAAATGACGAATAATTATTATTTATGCAGTAAATTTGTTATTATGACTATTCACATTTTGACATATAAAATTGACAAAATGAAACAAAATTTTACTGTAAAAAAACTGTGCAAGATTTTAAGTTAAGGTGACCTTGTAGTTCCATATAAACTTAGTTTTCTCATATTTTAAATACCTACCAAGTGTTTAAACTCTATGAGATTTTGCATGCATGTGAGCCTAATATCTATGCTGACGGCCAATTTATCGTTTTGAATGTGAAAATAGATTTTCACAAATAATTTTTAACATACATAATTTTATGAAAAAATGGCAAACCAAAAGCATAGATATTAGACCTAAAGATATGCATACAAAATTTCAACGAGTTTGAACTTTTAGTATTCAAAATATGACGAAACTACGTTCTTATGCAAAGAGCTACGAAGACACTGACATTTACTTGTGAGTTTGTATGTAAACTATAACTACTTAATTGTAGAACAGAGATTCTAAAATGTACGCGATAACTACGTCTATTATTAAAAATTAGTTGAAATAGTTTTGACTTAAGTTTTAACCACAACCAGCGGGTTTTCGCGACTGAATTAACCGAATATCTTTTAAAAAACACCAGCGTAAGCCAGTTTATTTTACCCTCTCACCTTTGATATACAAAACATAGACGCTGACATACTCGTAAATACAAGCATAAAATATGTATTTATAGTTCATCAATAGACCCCTCAAGGGCCAAAGGTCTTCAAATAAAAAAATTCTTCTCGCAATTGCGTAAAAAAAAAAAAAATTTTTATGTAAATGGAATTCAATATTAAACAGTCTAATGCTTACAAATTATAATTTTTTCACAAGAATTGAGTCTTTGGCAATAACTATTTTTTTATAAAGTATTAAGCCATGTACCATGCCCGATACGTTTATTGTCTGCTGATTGGCTATCCTTTGACCATAATCTCACCTGATTGTAAGTGATAATGCGGTCGAAGGTGGTAAACAAGAACGGGAATTGGCTCTCAAAGACAGCTACGGGACTGGAACACGTCGTTAGTCGCTTGACGACAGATTTTTCTACTTGAAGGTCTCGCAAGCCTCACTATCACTATGGTACAACGATTGCCTAAGACAACAACCAGCAACAACGGCGTTATGCCGTTGTTGCTGTCGCTCTCCGAAGTACGGAAGCGCTCAATATCAGTAATAAATGCCAAAAGACGTCAATCAAGTAACGAACGCAACGATCACCTATTTGAGCGGTTATGAAAGACGTGGCGAATTCCACTACTAGCGCTACAAAGTTACTACAAACTTCCGGACTAGAAAAGAGCACTATGAACATAGACTGCTAAACCGGCAGACGTTGAGTATAAAAATAAAACCGGCCAAGTGCGAGTGGGACTCGCGCACGAAGGGTTCTGTACCATTATCTGTAACCTAATCTTGCAAGTTTTAAACACTTTTCGCAGTGTCCGATTGAGCTGGGTAGGTACGGCGAAAACCTCTTTTATTGTGTGGAAGCCCCTTAATTATTTATTTTATTTTAATTAATTATATTTAATGATAACATAAAACTACATATCCTGTGAATAGTTAAAGCGTACGTTATAAGTATCGAGCAAGAAACGGTACAAAATTCAAGTTTGTTGCATGGGAGCCCCCCTTAAATATTTATTTTATTATTAGTATTTGTTGTTATAGCGGCAATAGAAATACATCATCTGTGATAATTTAAACGGCACAGCCTGGTGACAGACGGACGGACAGCCAAGTCTCAGCAATAGGGTACCGTTTTTATGCTTTGGGTACGGAACCCTAAAAATACATTATATTATTATAAACTTTTTTTTTTTTTTTTTTTTTACGGGCGGTATGCCTTTATTAAACAAATACTACAAACTATATACAACACTACAGCTACTACAATACTACAGCTACTACAATAAAAGCATTTGGACTCATAGGCAGTCCAAATGCTCTAGCCCACTATCAGTTGGCAGCGTGCCCAGCATGCTGGCAGCATTGCCCCGTTGAATTGCAATGCTTATTCTTTGAGCCAAATAGGTGCCAGCATTTTGATCACGCGTCGCATCGACCAAGCGCTCTGATAAATTTTGGAAAATACGATGAGCTCCCGGTCCCCACGGCCCCAACGTTTCTACACCAAACGGCTCAAATATGTAACCCATACCGAGGTTAGCATACTTGCGCCGCTTGAGTTGCTCTGCCGAAGTAGCCGCGGCGCCAGCCCTCACGTGGGTTTCAGAAAGATGTGACGGCGCTAAAGTGTCTACGCATGTAGCGTCCCACACTAAGGGCCGTCCTAACTTCCATGGAACCAGAGTCATGCCGTCAGGTCTTTTACCATCGTCACGCATCAGACCGTTCGGTTCGAGAACAGCTGGAACATTGGCGCTGGTAAAAGCCCGGCGAATGATATCGTTAAGGCTGGTGTGGCGGGAAATTCGACCAGCACTTCGAGAGCAGGAGAGACCATGGTGACAAAATATTTTTTTTTTATTATTAGGTATAAACAATGTACGCCATTCGTTAATATGCGAGACAACGTTAATAATACGTAAAGTAGATTTTATTTCTCATTTTCATTCGAATTATTCTCTATATTTTTATGTAAACTTAAATTTCATGCAATTTGACACGGCTTATTTCAGATCAAGTTCTAATAACGTAAGATAAAAACGTTATCGATAAAAAATATATTGAAATCTGAATTTATTCTAAGAAAAATGTGAACAAGGTTCTTTAACATAGTCTGCGCCTTCATCTTCAAATTATGATTTAAGGATTACGGATCTGCTGATCTTGATTCATAAAACTGTTTCAGATATAATAATACGAACTTGAATATCCAAATTGGAGTCCACACATGTGCCTACACATCCATGTTAATACCTGAGTTTGTATAGGACATTTTTATATATCGACGCTTGAAAAAAGACTAGAAATTATACAAGAGAGCGATTTAAAGTGAAAATCGTATACAAGAAATTTCTGCTAACCATAGTGGTCCAGGACGATGCCAACTTATTAAGTAATTCTGAAAAAAATATTTACTACACAGTAAGACGCTACTCCTGTAAAACTTGCTATATTATTATATTATAGGTCATCCTAACAAGCATTATTTTGGTAAATATATATAGCGTATAATACCAAATGATATTTTTTCGGAATAAGGCTAATTGATTTTGAAGCAGTGATGGCTCAGAGGCATTGGCTATGGACTGCCGCGCAGCAGGTTAATAGTTCGAATCCCACCGCAGGCTTGAGCTTCACCGCATGATGGAAGGGCATTTTGCGAATGTCCGCCAAGCTAGCCAGCACCTTCAAGTAGAAAATCTGTCGCCAAGCTAACAGTCGCCAAGCTGTCCTTGAGAGCCAGTATTTCTAAGTTAAGCCTGTTAACCTTCGACCACATCATCACTTACCATCAGGTGATATTGTGGTCAAAGGCTTACCTATCAGCAATAAAATAACATAATAAAAACCAACAAAGATGTTAAAATTAGTTCAAATATTTTTTCGATCCAATTGCACTTTTGTTGATTATAATGAAGCATGCAACCATCTCGCTGACATGTCTTTTCTACATGGTATCTGTAATGGCTACGTGGATTGCGGTGAGCTATCATCTAAAATGTTGTGTTTTTGTGTTCCGAAAATACGAACGAGACAGACTAACCTATTTGCTGCTCCACATACAAGCACCAATTATTCGCAAAACTCTATCATCAGTCGGTTGCACAATAGCTATAATAAAAGATTTGGATCCACAGATATTTTCAATGATGGCAGGGAAGCATTTAGACGTGAAGTTCTCAAAATGCTTCACGAAAACTGTTAGAAAATAACTGGCACTCTCTCACCACACACACATACACACACACACACACACACACACACACACACACACAAGCGCGCGCGCACGCACCTTTCACTTACACTACAAACTTTTATATGCAGTATTTGAAATCTATCTTATTTTTACTCTTTCACAACAATTGATATATTTTTATTAGATTGTTTAATTGTATCTGCTTTTAGCCTTATATATATATTGCCATGTTTAGTTTACTTTATTTTTCTATTATTATAATGTGTAATGATGTGGCCCACTTGGTGACTGTCGTATTATATAAGTCAAGACTACAAAAAAAAGATATATATATAAGTTGTATCTATCTTTATAACAAGAGCTGTAGATTCTGTATAAATAAATAAAAAAAAAAAAAGCAAACAGGTGCATGGTAGTGTTGGTAGTCACGTATTGAGATGAAAGTAAAATTCGAAATGCCTTACATAATTATCGAAATAAAATGAGGCATATAGGTTTCAGTACAAAAAGTTACAATATAGAACAAAAAAATGTTCTTATATTAAGCCGTGGGTCCCGGTTGTTGTCTCAGGATGCCAGTCGTTACAGCAACATGGTTCGGCATTTTATGAATGCCTGCCTGGCTAGTTACCACTCTTAAATAGAGAATCTGTCGCCATATATCTAACGGTGCGTTCCGGCAGCTAACCTTGAGAGCCAGTAATTCTAGCTTAGGCGGAACATGTACGTACATTAGGTAAGTTGGTGGTCTAAGGTTAGCCTATTAGAAATACATAGAAATATATCTATCGTATAAATTTCTATGTATACGGGTACATTATAACCTGGAACCCAACGGGGTATCTCGTTGGGTGCCAGGTTATAATGTAGGTACCCGTGGGTGTCGTAAAAGGCGACTAAGGGTAACACACAAGAAGATGGGCAGCAGCGCTTTCTGACGAACTGATATCTCATACTGCGATCCCCAAGTCGCCTGCTAAGCGTGGGGATTATGGTAAACCCCCACCATAATGGTGGAGGCTGTGTTCAGCAGTAATTAATCCGGCTGATACAGATATATATCCATACGCTACATGAAGACCGAATGGATTGGTCCTATTTCATTAAAAAAAAATTGATTGCCACAAAATGTCATCAATTTTGTTGACGGCAATTTCATCGACGAATTGGATTGCTTTTCTGATTATGTTGACCAAAATTTAAATAATTTTGTGGAGAAACTGCCTTTGTGTATTCAATTTTATTTTAAATGCAGTGTGGGAAGGCGGTCGACAGAAAAATAAACTGAGGCGAAGATGTAGATGATAAGTATATCAGCTAAGTGATAATGATGTGAAGCACTCATACCGGAGTTTGTCGATCAACTTTGTGAATCAGTGTTCATAACTTGGAAGGGTTACCGTAAGTTGCATTTTCTAGCGAGCCACCCTCAAGTACAAACTCTGACGTTAAACACTTAAAGGTGTGTTGCAGCAGCTGTCCTTGAAAACCAGTTTCCATCCTAGGTTAAGGCGATTCACCACCTTCTACCGCATCATTTACTTTCGCCTAAGATTGTGGTCAAAGGCTAACGGCATTATTAAATTATCAGCATTCAAAACATAGTGTTACTTTAATACGTTAACCATTTCTGTGCCCATCAGTCCCATATATATGAGCCCATACTGTCTCTTGACGAAAAATACACTTCCATAAAATTTACCTCGACATATACAGTTTTACTTATAAACGCTACTTAAATTTTAAACATTACTTAGCCGCTGATTAGCAAAATTCCTTACTCATAAACGCTACATAACTTTATCCAGTACCTAAGTACTGGGACTTCGCGTGACGCGCGTGACGAGTACGCATCGTTGCTATGTTATTGTGATAATTAATTCAAAAACTATAGTTAAAAGTGCCAGTTTATAAAAGTGAATACAATAAAAGTGACAAGTGACTTATACGCTATGTATTAGTGAAAAAGTTAATTACAAATCTACAACGAATGAGAAATAAACAGTCAATACAAAATAAAAATTATTCAAACCGTTAACGTTTGAGTTGTGGCCATCGCATCGTGACTCATGCCTATCAGCTGACAATAGTGAATGAGCTACACTACGATATTGGATCTAACGACATACAAGATAAGGATCATTAAAATAACTAATCAAAATGAACTGCGAAGCATGCCGTGAACAAATCTCTCGCCGTGAAATCCTTTATTGCAATTTATGTAAAAATGTGTTCCATTTTCGGTGCTTAAATATGGACACTACTTATTACTCAGAAAATAAGAAATTTCTTACAACTTCATGGATATGTCCCTCGTGCGAGAAAAAAACAAAGCGTGTTAGAAACGACGATACCCCTGTCAGAAAACAACACCCATTACCACACAATGATACTACTATGTCAATTGACGATCAGATTTACGAAGATCAAAGTATATTTGGAGAAACATTGCAGCCTATATTACAACATACCACTCAAAATACTGATAATTTACATCAAATGGCAAACACTGCAACTATTACATTAGATCAGTTTAGCCATTTATTGGACCAGAAATTAGATGAAAAATTAGAATTGACTAGGAAAGTTATTCTGCAAGAAATTCAAAATACCGTCCAAACAGAAGTGAATCGCGCCGTTCAAAACCTGAGGGCAGAAATGCTGCAGAACACAGAACAACTATATACAAAACATAACAATTTGGAAAAAAATATCATTAGCGTAACGAATAGAATTAAAAGTTTAGAAACCGATTACAGTAATTTAAAAAGAGAAATAAGCGAATTAAAAACACTACCACGTAAGTCTGAGTCAGAAATATATATACAAACAAGTGAAAATGCAAAAAAAATTGTTATTTTCGGCCTAAATGAAAACTACGGTGAAACAGTACACGAACTTGAGAAGAGAACAGAGTTTGCTTTTATGGATATCTTAGGAGTGAACCTCTGTGGGTATATCGAGGACATCCGCAGAATAGGGAAAAGAGGACCACGACGACCAGTAATGGTAGAATTAGTTACTAAAAAAATGACTAAATATATTCTAAATAACACTTGTTTCTTTAAATCAACTGGATTATTTGTCACTGAATATTTGGACAGATATGCTTTAGAAAAAAAACGGAAGAGAGAACAAATGACTCTAACAAAACAAAATAACACCATAACAGGACTACCAAGGAGCCAATCTATATACTACCCAACAGATATAACACAAACATCTACCTTACCCACGCGCAGTGAATATAATGGACTTACCACAAAAGATGGCAATATACAGAATGACCATACATTTCGCATTTAAAATATTCGCTCAAAATGTACAGAGTATCAACAACAAAATTTACCTTATAGAAGCCATGCTCGAAGAAAAAAAGTATGACGTTATATGTCTAACGGAAACATGGATCCGAGAAACGAACAAAGACTTGGTAACAATTAATGGATATGAATTTAGCTCAGCTTTCTGCCGACGTGACCGCCGAGGGGGAGGATCGGCCATCTTTACACGAAAAGGACTAGACTATACAGAATTGTTTGATATTACTAGCCTATCAGTTGAGTATGTAGTAGAATGTAGTGCTATAGAAATAAAATCTCAAAAAACAATTATTGTAAACGTATATAGACCAGACAGACACATAGATATTTTTTTCGAATTTTTGGATAATTTAATGGATAAACTTAAATCTAAAATGCCTAATAACACTGTAATAATAACAGGTGACTTTAATTTGAATATGTTTGCTAACTGTCCAAACTCCCAAAAATTAAAAAACTTAATGCTAGAAAATAACTTAATACAAACAATAACATATCCAACAAGAGTAACCAATAGGACATCTACATGCATTGATCTATTATTCTCAAATAATAAACATCACAATATAATGATCGAGAAGAATGGTCTTTCAGACCACAATTGTCTAATTTACTGTAAGGAAAACCTAAAAATTAAAAATATACAAAGACCATTATTTATTACAAAGAGAATATTTAATTCAAATAATGTAGATAGATTTAAACGCCAATTAAAGAAAATAAAGTGGAATGACATATTAAATTTTGACTTGGACATAAATGAAACCTTCAATAAATTTAATAATATTTTGCAAAATATCCTAAATGACTGCATACCGAAAAAACGCATAAAAATCACTGACCGAAAATTAAAACCATATCTGACTAAGGGAATTAAAAAATCATGTAAGCATAAAAGACTTATCAGAATAATTTCTGACCAGTTAAAAAATGACATTTTTAAAAAACATTACAGATTATACGACAAAATTCTAAGAAAATCAATTAAAATCTTCAAAAAATCTAATTACATAAAAGAGATGAATTCTTCTAAAAATAAAACTAGATCCATGTGGTCCATAATCAAAAGGATTACTAAACCTGGAAATCATCAGAAAAAACCTACTAATATTAGTCTACAGATTGACAATACCTTGTTTAACTCGCCTCAGACAGTTGCTAACGCGTTTAATGACTACTTTGCATCCATAGGCACGACTGATAAGAGTCATGACGTCATACACGGGCACTCGGCGCACGCGGGACCGCTGCGGCCGAGTGGCCACTCAGTACTGAAACCTCCGGTTAACTCGCTATACGTAGAACCAGTTTCAGAGAATGAAGTGTACAACATCATTCGAAGGATGAATAACAAAACAAGTTTCGGTGTGGACGACATTCCTCCAAAGTTAGTAAAAAAATGCGTAAATGAACTTACACCCATATTAACCGCATTATTAAATAAATCATTTAACGAAGGCTGCTTTCCGGATACATTAAAAATTGCCAAAATTAGACCAATTGCCAAAAAATCAAACAACCTTAACGACCCAAGTAACTACCGACCGATCGCCCTTTTGCCTGTATTATCAAAAGTATTTGAGAAGGCAATGGCAAATAGAATAAATCGCTTCCTTGAAAAATTTAATATTTTAGACTGCAATCAATTCGGTTTCCGCCAAAAATGCTCGACTACACTTGCAGTGTATAATTACGTACAGCAAATCTACAGTTGCATAAATGATAGACAGTACGCCCTAGGTCTATTTTTAGATATGAGTAAGGCCTATGATCGAGTATCACATGACATCCTGCTGACAAAAATCTATGGATCAGGAATAAGAGGTACGGCTTTCACCTGGCTCAAGTCGTATTTGCAAAATAGAACGCAACTAGTAGAATTCGAATATTATGACGAAAATGTAAATGAAATTAAAAATGCCCAATCTAATATAAAACTAATAAATGGTTCCATACCCCAAGGTAGCGTGATCGGATGTCTATTTTTTTTATTATACATTAATGACTTACCAAAATGTATAAAATCAACTTGCGTACTATTTGCAGACGACATTTCGCTTCTATTCAAAACACCAGTAAATATCAACTATGCAGAAATTGACAAAGTTCTATTAGAAACAAAACGATGGCTTAACGAACATAATCTAGAAATTAATTACAATAAAACCAAAATAGTCCAATTTAGAACATATCAACGTCCGCCGATAAACCTTGGACCTTTCTGTACAAAAAACAAAATTGAAGAAATAGATAATTTTAAACTCTTAGGACTAACGCTTGATACACATTTGAACTGGAAAAAACACATAGAACAGTTAAAATCCAAACTAAGTCAATTTAGTTATGCGCTAGGTATCTTAAAAAGAAACACTAATTTTGAAACTGCACTAACAGCTTACTACGCGTTCGTGTATTCGAGATTTAATTATGGTATAATCCTATGGGGAGAGAGTGTAGAATTTGACAGTTTGTTCATCTTACAAAAGAAATGTATAAGAATATTAGCAAACATAAAACAGCCAGAAAGTTGCAAGCCCCACTTTATAGAACGGAAAATTCTTACATTGCCATCAATTTACATTCTACAGATTGCTTTATTTGTGCGTAATAATAGAACCTTGTACAAGTCAAATCTTGAAATTAACCCAAACTATCACCTAAGAAACAAGGACAGATTAGTTTCATCAGCAAACAATAAATTAAAAATTACAAGAAATAGTCCGTATTGTAGGTCATTAGATATTTATAATAGAATACCGAGAATTATTAAGCAAGAAGAAGATACCCACATATTTCATAAAAAATTAAAATCATTCTTAATAGAAAAGGCGTACTATTCTGTAAAAGAATTTGAAAAAGACGTCAAAAATATTTAATGTACACATAGTTAATTAATGACCTTGACATATATATTTTAATACCAATTTTGAATCATAATTTATTAATGAATAATGGAATGTTAATTCGTTTATTATATAATTTATTTATTTTGAGATTAGGTTGTTTAAAATTAATAATGGATTGTAAATTTGAAGATAAATTATTTATGTTTATGACATTATATATATATTACTTACCTTAATTATCTACCTGTTAGTTAGTAAGTGATTAATTTGTGACACCCTTACAGGGTAAATGTACTTACCTAATGCTATCTATAAGACCTTTATATATTGATGAAATGTACATTTGGACAAAATAAATGAATACTGAATACTGCTTAAATCAGCTGTCAATTTAAACACCGTCCCACCCTTGTTTAAATTTTAAGTAACAAGATGGCGCCCATATTTCTGATCAGCTGATTTAATTACGAATGAGGTTATTTTTGAGTAGGCACACAAAACTATAGACAAACATGTTCTGTTAATAAATCTTAAAAAATATATTAAGTAGAAACATACATTGGATGAGGAACTAATATTAAGGGTACTTTTCGCGATCTTATTAAATAGTACACCGCAACTGTTTTGCAAAAAGGCGTATAGAAATCTAGGTTTTATTTTACGCCGAGCGAACGGTTTTAAGAACTATAAGGCCTTAACAGCAATGTATGAGGCACTGGTAAGAAGCCAGCTGGAGAGCGCGGCCTTGGTATGGGCTCCTAGTGAAGCTAAATATAGTTTAATGTTGGAGCGCATTCAGAACAAGTTCACTAGATACCTGTACTGGAAGAGATATGGCGTCTACCCGTTCTACCCCTTGATGTACCCAACTTTGTTCGTTTTGGGCATGGTTGGTTACAACAAGTTGGGAATAAGAAGGCATGTGGCGCTTTCGGTCTATGTGGTTAAGGTGTTCCGGGGCATCATGACCAATCCAACCATCTTAGAAATGATAAGGCTAAGTGTGCCAGATGAGTACGTGGAGCGGCGCAGACAGCCACCTTTGTTCGAGGTTCCTCGCGGAAGAACTAACCTGCTCAACAAAGCACCACTGACGACCACCATACGATCTCTAAATCGGGTGGCGGAAAACGTTGACATATTCTACTGTTCGCTGAGCGAGTTCGTAAGGGCTGCATTATATTATTTTTGTTATTGTAAGGCCTCTGACTAAATGTGTAATTAATTAATAGTTATTATGAATGTTTTATATATTGATGATTTAACTACTCTATTGTATTAGGAAATAACTTGTAAGGATAGATGTATTGTTTTAATAATAAATAAAATAAATAAATAAATAACTACAAACCTGACATAAGAATGTAAGGACTGTGCCATATCTTCCTATTGGACGTAGGTAATAATATGCAACTTGGGAAATAAATAATGCGCCCAATGAGTGGTGTATGGTGTATGTAATGTTATGATATGAGCCAGCAGTGTCCATTCTATGCACGTCTGTGAAGATATTGCAATTGTATTGGCTTCCAAAATACATAGAGAAGCTACTGCAATTGAAAAATATCTTACCAGCATGCTTTTATGACGAATTTTTAGGAGTCGAAGTATTCTTATTTTGTATTAATGGTCTTATTTAATAGGATGCGAGCCTATTACTATGTACTAGACTACTTAGAGCATGATATAAACTCATGATAATGCAATCAAACCATTGTGTTGTTTCATCCAAACCCTCAAGCCGACAAAACGTGAACAGAAGACAAAACACATTCACATAAACTTTCGCCTTTATAATATTAGTGTGATTTAAGGAAGCGTTATAACTTATAAAACAAAATAAAAGAAAGGTTGGAAACTTGGATTCATAAAGAAATACGTAGACATAATCGGGCATAGAATTAATTTCGCATGGAAAAAGATAACTTCCAGCGGGACTTGAACCCGTAAGCCCAGAAAACCGACCTAGTGCTTTTCCAATTATGCTATGGAGTCGGTTGCTGTCCAATATAACTCATAGAATATTCTTGCACTATGAATTTACCATATTGCGAAATAAAAAACCGCTTCAGAAGTCTCCAGTACATCTAACAATATGTACGAAAATCAGTACCTACAAAGAAAAGTATTATTTTTACTTTTTAATTTCAAGATATTAAGCACTAGATACATGCTGTTGGGCCATTTAGGTCATTCATAATACCTTTTAGTACAATGTTGTCAGTTTAAAATTCGTTCGACCTCATTATCCATTGCTTAGCTAAACAGGTGCTATGTAGCGTTTATAAGTAAGAAATATTTAAACATTACTTAAACTCTGTTTAGTTATGTAGTTGCTAAGTAATGGATACTTAGCAACTACATAGCATAGTTTTTATAAGTAAGGGGATAAATTCTATCATTGTGAATTGTTTGTGGGTGCATAAGATCTTAAGAGTTGGTTTGTCATTCATCTCTCATTTTTTTTTAACTAACTATAATGACAATAAAGTAATAAATAAAACTACGAAAAAAATATTACTCCTATGATAAAAACATCCATGCATTGAAATTGAGCTGAATTTAAGTAAGTCAATATACAGGTTGCCCGGTAATGAATAGATAACCTTAAATTAGGTATTTGTATATCTAATGGCCATTCAGAAAAAAAAAACAGAACAAAAAAAAATCAAGTAGTACCAAAGTTATGGTCTTTTTAATAAACAAACATATTCATTTTGCCAAAGTTTAAGCATCCATAGCGTAAAAAAAAAGTATCAATACACATGTGACCAATCATTTTAAAATAAAGTGTGCCTAAAGCCGGTTTCAAAATGGTATTTGTTTTATTATATTTTTTTTTTTTTTTGTTCTGTTATTTTTTTTCTGAATGGCCATTAGATATACTAATACCTAATTTAAGGTTATCTATTCATTACCGGGCACCCTGTATACATAATAAATTGTACATCGAGGGGAGAAAAAGATCTATTTCCGTTCGAGAGTTTGTTTAAAGGCAAAGTTTGTTTAAGGCCTTAAAGGCAACTCGAGAACAGAAATAGAACTTTCTCCCGAGTGATACATAGTGCTTTATACTACACCTACGAGGAAAATAAAATCATTATAACTTTTCTCGTACTTATGTCAAGACTTCTCAGGCAGTGCGACTGTTGCTGAATGATTTCTTGAGCCGCATTTCAAATTGCCGGTGGCGTCATCATTATAAAATCGTCACGTTCACTATCAGATGATATTTTGGAAAATTATTTAGAATAATTAAAAGGCAAAATTAAATAATCTTAATTGCAACATTAATTATTAAATTTATGTCAAAATATCAATTTAATAACAACCAAATCCAACCAAACATAACTAATTGTCGCGCTTTTTTCTCGTAGTGCAAAAAAAGGTTGCCAACCTCCTTTCTTTGAAAATCGGGTACAAATAAAAATAACATCTCTTTTTTCTAATTATTTGATATAAAACCTTTTTGAGATTGTATTTTTTATGTAAGCAGCTAATAAAACTAGAGAAAGCTATCAGGGCAGGTATGGATTTTCATTCAACATTCCTTCACTGCTACGGAGTGAAGGAATGAAAATCCATATAACTTTCCCCGTCGTACATTTATAAGGGAGAAATGACGAACTTTAAAACATGTTTTTGAACGAGTAATGAGACGCTTTCTCAGTGGGTGTGGTATAAATAATTTTGTTCGTAATGTTGCAATTAAGATTATTTAAATATTTTTCTTACGTCTAAAAATATCTTTTGCGAGAAATAGCAAAGTCATCATCGTCATCATCAGCCGGAAGACGTCCACTGTTGAACAAATGCCTCCCCCATAGAACGCCACAAAGAACGCACACGAGCCACAAATAGCAAAGTGGTTGATATGTTTTTCCTCTCTTAAAAACGAATTTTCGATTGTAGTTTAAATATACGAGATATCACATATCTTCACTATCACAGCATGCTAACTTAACGTTTGACCTCTGTTACCGTTATAAAAACAGCATCACAAAAACAAAGAGGTCATAAAGATAAAGGTTCAGTGTACTGAAACAGTCTTCAGTACACTTCACTTTAGGTATATTATACACTTTCAAGTTCATAAGTGTGGTAATGGCGTGGCTGGGTGCTATTAGTTCGTTAATTGATGTTCATTCTCTCCAACGACCATTTTCGGTAGAGATTTTCAATTAAGTACATTCAATTTATTTTACAATACGCCAGTAGAAAGTAAGAACTCCATTCATATAGAGCACATTATATGAGTTACAGCGACTCTAGACCCAATTTAAACGGTAAGAGTAATATTAACAATGTATTTTTCCAATTTTGGATCGATATTTTTTCCATTAGCAACTGCTGCTTGGCAGCGTTTAACCTACATTTTCAAACAGACGAGGGTCTGCTCACCTTATCTATATTTTAGGATAGCATCTTCAAAGCCGAAAGCTTCTCTAATACTGTAGTAACATAAATGCTCATGGATGTATGGTCCCTACCGACATGCTTTGAGTAGTGATCGCTAACTCCATATTTGTAGAAAATGAGTAAAAAAAAATAAATCGTAACCAACTTTTATCATAATAAAGTAGGAAATAACTTGTGTAAGTCAAATCATTAAAATGTTATAGAGAGATATTTGCTAAAAACTATAAAAATATGAACTTATTTTAGATTTTTCTGAGGTCATCATAATTATAGGAATTTTGCATAAAGGCAAAGAACCGTGCGGGGTTCGCCATAATCCACACGCTTGGCAGGGGTTTTGGGGATCGCAGTACAGCAGTACACATACAGTAACAGTCAGAAGGCGCTGCTGCCCACTTTCCGGTATTTTTCCTTTTTATCACTGTTTAAGACCCCAACAGGTAGCAAAAACGGGATGACATTCTAGCCCGCATCCCACGGAACATGCCAAAATAATTTTCCTGTTAATTCATTTTTATTGTATCCCTATGTTCAGATTATCACCAATGTCTATTTTTTTTTACAAATTTTATAACAAAAAGCTGTCTGGACTCCGCTCTTTTTTAGAAAGTTTCAAATCTAATCTTTTATTAAAAAAAAATATCATTTGATACTTTCTAAATGAATAAAGAAACGTATACTCAAAAGTTCTGTGTTTTAAAAATATAGTGACACCCCTTGGGTACCCGATTACTTTGACTATTAGTTCGTCCATCCATCACAATTTATCTTCTACTAAATGAGTACAAAAATATTCAACTAAAGCCTGTGCTTGATTAGTTTTCATTTTGAAGCTGGTTAAAACATTTTTCTTTTTGCCCTTTCGAAAACTGTATCCATCTATCAGATGATGCAATGACAAGTAAGGTCCTTTAAAGTCAGAATCAATTAATTTAGAGAGAAAATTAGATTGGACTGCTAGTTTCAAAGTCTTATACCACAAGTTAGCTATCCTGTTATAAGCTTTGCTTCTGGATTACTTCGTGATACTTGATTTCTATAAAAAAAAACAATCCCATATAATAAATGATCTAATTCACGCCCATGCAACTAATGTGACTATAAATATTTGTGTGAGTCAGCCAGACAAATTGTAAGCGATAGGTATTTAAGTAAAAAAATGCTTATTAGAACCTAACATTACTTACCTTTGTCTAAAAATATATCAGTTTAAATACGTTGCACTTCGCTGCACAGTATTTGCCCAGAAATAGTGCTATGTAATCATTAGTCTTTTTTTTTATGCCTTGTAGTTTAGCCTTTGACCACTATCTCACCTGGTGGTAAGTGATGATGTGGTCGAAGATGTTGTTCAGGCTAACCTGGAAGTACTGCCGTATTAAATCAGCATTAAAATCGGTTCATTGTGAAGCTATGTAGCCAAGATACAAGCGATATGTACAGGTTCGTATGTAGAGACAGGTAAAGGCTTTACATTTAAAACAGCTATGTTTTGTAGACGGGTTTTTAAGGAAATAAAAACAATTTCGAAGCAGTACAAGGCATATATTATTATCACCAACCGAACAAGAAGCAGTGATGGCTCAGTGGCATTGGCTATGGACTGCCGCGCAGCAGGTCCATGGTTCGAACCCCGCTCAGAGCTTGAGCTTCACCGCATGGTGGAAGGGCATTTTGCGAATGCCCGCCTGGCTAGCGACCACCCTCAAGTAGAAAATCTGTCGCCAAGCACCTAACGGTGTGTTCCGGCAGCAGTCCTTGAGAGCCAGAAAAAATTACAGGCTAATGAGACCTAACAACTGGACGTCTCAGTGTGACGGGCACAGTGCAATTCGTCGTTGACGAAATGCGTCTGTTATAGGCAGAGGTTAGTCCACTTAACATCAGGTGGGCCTAGTGCTTGTTCCGTCACAATAACATTAAAAAAAAACAAAAAAAAAAACAATCCCAGATGGCAATCTAATAAATATCAATTGTCTGTGGTATAGGCGTTTAGCTGGGCTGCGTTTATAGAGGAAGAAAAAGGGTTTATTATTTATAGTGCATTGCATTGTTAAATTAAATGTATTTTCGTGGTATTAAAAGTGTTCAAGTACCCTTTGTTAGTTTTATATTTCTGCAATCCACCCAAGCCCAAGCATAAAGATTCGCTGTCACATAATTATACTTCCAATATGTTTCACACCTCATAAATACAATTAAATAAAATAGTATCAAACACACTTGTGAACTTTTTCCCCAAAACACAGCTGTTTCCAAGTTTTCCATGTATGTGACATATTCTTGAAGATTATTCTCACTGAAAAATTACAAATAAGGATCGATTTTGTTGATTGTATGGTGGAAGGGCATTTTGCAAATGCTCACCTGGCTAGCCACCACCCTGAAGTAGAAAACCACATTCACTGTGTTTAGGCAGCTGAGCTTGAGAACCAGTAATTTTAGGTTATCCATATCTGTTAACCATACTTGACCAGGTGATCTTCAACAAGTGTAATAGTGATAAAAAGCTAGTTTTTCAGCTTTTAGAAAAATCTATAAAAAGTATAGAGATAATATATATATATATATATATATATATATATATATAAATACTCAATAGTTTATCCTAGAAAAAAAACTTGAAGCATATGTTTTAAGAAATACTACCGCTAAACTTACAGTGTTACATAATTTTCTTGCTATCGGTAAGACTAATTATAGTATACTTATCACTAGTTTAACAATAAACTGTGTTATTTAATTGTAATTTTATTAGCACAATCAAATATCGTACAATGTCTTCATTATGTCATTAAAAACAAGGGAAAAACCTACGAATCATCTTTCATAGGAAATAACAAGAGATTTTTGCAAAATATTTACGTATTACATACAAATAACATATCTTATATACCCCAAAGGATTAGCCAGAGTTGCCAAAACACACATGCAAATATATATATTTTTTGAGTAAGAAATTTTTGCCAGTTTTTTCCAAAATTATTATTTAATGGCGTCGCGAATTAGTCGCCTTATTACGTGCTGAGGACGTGCTTATTACGTGCTGAGGACCGCGCTCCTCGCTGTACACGATTGTGACTCCCAGACGATGAAGTAAAGTAAGCTCGAAACTGGTCGGAGACATTTCCGGTAAGTACAACGTGAGCCGGTTACTAAAATAGAATTATTGATATGTTTTGCTTCAATGTTATGGGGAACGAGCCTATCGCCATCTGTCGTGGACAGTTCCAGACTCAGGACAGTTACTGTTTGTTTTTTATCACAAAAGTCTCATGGCTTATCTGACCCGTAGATCCAGTCCAGTACCGCAAGACTCCGAAGGTACGCTTTCACACACACATCAATGGTTGAACTATAGATTTTCTCGTTATTTTCTAAGCTTAATTACTATAATATAATGGGTCCTAATTGGAAATAGGGGCGCTGACTATTCCGTGGGATTTAAACACAAAGAAAATGCGGCAAGTTTTACCTCTATTGATATTTTACACAAAGTATATGAGTATTTTCGCAAAGAAAGTTTAGTAAAGCCAAATAATACTTATAAAATAAATAAGAATTCGAGGCGAAGGCTCGAATGGAATGCCTCATTGAACAAATATATTACAAAGCTGGGGGAGCCGTGTGTGACACCTTCTGTTGACATTCGTTGAATGATATGTGATCTTTGCGAATTTTATTAATCATATTTACATTATTTAAAGCGTCTGCGACTTTCGAAGATTTTATGGTTCAGAACTTGAAGTTGTAAAATGCACGCTTGTTCCCAGATACAAATCTGGGTATAAGCGTACATTTTATAATATGTTCACCCATCATCATCTTTCTGCACTTATACATTTCGTATAGAGTCGGTACAACATGTATTCTCTAACAAAACAAAGGTACAATTTCAAATGTTTTCGCTATCAATTCAAAAGACAACACCTAGAATATGGCAGATTTGGCTTCAGATTTTTTCGGATACCTACCTGCCTGGCCTACTAAATTGGTTTGAGCTGTGTATCTGATAATTTAGTTGTTTTACTCTAAACGCAAGCCCTTAACTAGTGGACATCACATTGGCGACGAATAAAAGAGCAGTAAGTAAAATATCCCCGTGAGGTGCCGATCCCCGTGAGGTGCCGGGTTAGAATTGCACCTCCCCATATCATCCCGTGGGTATCGTAAGAGACGACTAAGGGTAAAATACTAGAAGGTGGGCAGCAGCGCCTTCTAAAGAACTGCTATCTTACACTGCGATCCCCAAGCCGCCTGCCAGGCGTGGGGATTATGGCATACACCCCCTAAATAGGGGAGGTTACAGTATATATACAGTACAAAGTAAAATTATCGCTCAAATTATGTACCTGTTAACAGAAATTGGTCAACAACAAATTCAAATCGTTAAAAGAAAATAAATATGTGGGTATTTTGAAAAAGATGAGACGAATTCCTTAGCATTCCATGGATTCACCGTGCGGGTGCCGGGTCCATAGCGTTGCAGAGGAAGAGGCCAGAGGGGCCTGGGACTTGCAACCCAGGAGTAGGATTAAGGGGCCCCTTTATGATATATCAATGCTCTCCTTCACCACTCGAGCCTCCTCCCCTACCTAACCAAATTTGATAAGATCCTACTAATGCCGCCTTAGATACACGTTCTAGGATGGAAGTTACGGTTGTTCTTGGTAGGCCAAGGTCTTTAAGAGTAGGTTACATAGGGATTTCGCTGGTATACCCCTTGCTCCAACTTCTACAGCATATAAACTGACCACATAACCGTTTTTGGTTAATTCATTTGTTAGGTCATAAGATTTGTTTGTTTTTATTGTGTGGCTTTAGGTATGTTTGTTTCCCACGGCACAGTAAGTTCTATAAGTACTATGCGTTTTAGATTTTGTGAGTATAAAAATATGTCTGGTCTGGATGACGAAATATCAACATCCTCAGGAATTTTGTAATGTTTTTAATACGTGTCCATCAAAAGAGTCCAATCGGGAGCTGCGCCTAAGATGGAGTAAGGCTTGGATTTAGATTTTGTAGATGACCCTTCTTTTACAAAATCGACGTGTCGTTTATTCGTGGTCAGACCTTTTTTTGCTCTAGCTACCGAGAGACTCGCGGCTTCACGTATGATTTCGAGGACTCTATCATGGCGACGTTAATAATGACCCCTATCAAGGAGCACCTTGCATCCTACCAGCAAGTGCCTAGCTGTACCGATCGCCTCCCGACAAATACCGCAAGACTTTTCGGTGGCTTTCCCCCATCTTACTAAGTTACTTTGGTCTGGGAGGGTCATCTGAAAGGCGTTTAGATAGAATTTTAATAAGGCAGGAGACCAGTCGTATATCAAGGTGCGCCACTTTAACGCCAGAGGGATACAAAATTCACCTATAGTTAGCCATTCGCTCTGCATTTCTAAGCTCATTGCATGCACTTTATAGCTATCATTTTCGTCTTGCTGTAGAAAAGATTTTACAACGTCTTTATCCTCCATTTTCTTTTCCGACCCAAAACCCGCTTTGCCTCGCCGGTCTGTGCACCTATCATAAATTGTTTGTGGAATTGAAGCCTCGAGTCAAGGTCGGAGGCACTTTTGTCTTTTGGGAGAGATGCGACTATATCGTCTTGAGATTTTGATAAGACGTGCGTTTTGGTAACTCTGAGGTGTTTATAGAGCTCCGATGGTTTCTTTAATTTCATCCCAAAATTAGTTTGATCCCTAAATAGAGTAGATGGGTCTGCCGAAAGTGCGAGCCCCAACCAAGACTTCAATGTCCTTATGACGTTTACATCCAGCTTTGTTAAAAGTGATTTTGTAATGTCGTATACTAGAAAAGGCCAAGTCAGACGTGATGTTAAGTAGTTGTCGTATATCCAAGCTTTTTTTAATGTTATTTATTGGTTGTTGGTCTACCATACTAAGGTCTTTTAGAAAGCTATCGACAACTGCGTCTAGAGATGGTGTGCGACCTTTGTGATCAATCTTTCTACCAAGAAATTTATATGGCACAGATTCAGCAATTGTGGAAACACATTCTCCTCCTATCAAGAGTCCCGGATCGTAAGAGGTAAATTTGGTATTCCGTCTGCCCAGACACAGACAGTGGCATTTACTTGGTTTTGTTCTCAACCCTTCAGACCACGCACAGAACTCATCCACTTCTCGCAAAAGTTCCTGACATTGTTTTGGATTACGTGTCAGTATTGCAAGATCGTCAGCAAAAGCTAAGATGGACTCTGTGTATCTGTTATTGATCTTAAACCGATAGCCCCACTTTTTTTCATGACTAATTAACTTGTCAATTAAAATATTAATTACTACGTTAAATGCTATTGGTGACAAGCAGCAACCTTGGAACAAACCCACATTGTATTGCAACGTTTTAGTAAGTCCCTTTTTTGAAGATATAACAAATTTTAATTGGGAGTAATATGATGCGATGATGTCGCTGACCAGAAGTGGAAAGTTATACCATTTCATTGCGAATAACAGCAATTTGTGCTGCACAGAACCAAACGCGTTCTCTAAGTCTATCCAGCACACCGTTATTTGTCTTTCATATGTTCTGGCATCTTTTAAACTTTCCGCTAGTAAAGTATTGTGTTCCAGGCATCCAGAAATTCCAGGCAAAAACCCTTTCTGGTGATTGGGCCTGAAATACCTATTATTAATCATAAATTGTGTCATTCTAGTTTGTAAAATTGAGAAAAATATTTTTGATATTGTGTTTTTAAGTGCAATCGGCCTAGTATCTTTTGGATGAGTTACTTCGTCTTTTTTTGGAATGAGGACAAAAATTGCTTTTCCGAATGCCACTGGTATTTGCTTGCTTGACCAGATCTTAATGAAGATATTTAAGAGATGTTTACGAACCGATGGACACTTTTTATACACTATAATTATATGGGATACAATCAGGACCTGGCGCTGATTTAGATGTTTTGTTTTTCAGCTGATTGGTTATTTCCTCCATAGTAGGTGAGATGATTTTAAACTCAACATGGGGATCATGTGGTCTTTGGTTTGTGGGATCCTCATATGAACTCTCATGGTGGGGCACTTCGTATGTGCTTTTGAAGTGGTCGTAAATCTGTTCATTGGTCAAGAGAAGCTGTCCACCTTTTTCATTGAAAATGTTTTTCGAGTATTGAAAAGGGTTTTTATCAAAATTAACTTCATGTTTTGGTCTACTCAAGTTATCGCGATTTTCTGTTATTTGTAATGATATTCCTTGAATTAATTTAAGAATTGATCTTAATGCCCTGGACAGTTGATGACTTAGATGGTTATCGCCCATGGCCTTGGCATTCCTAAGTTGCTTTATTAACTCTCTTTTCTTTCTCCGCATTTTCAACTTAAAAGTATTTTCTTTGTTTTTGTGAGCATAATTAATTGGTGGTGGATAGTGCTCAGAAAAGTAGTCATAAATAGTGTTTTGGAAAGTGTCTACTTGGCTGTTTAAATCTTGTATTGATCCTGGATGTTTGACCTAGGATAATTGCCAAGTTTTAGTCATGTACTTTACAAGTTGACTGTTTAAGGGAAGGGATGCTAAGACGTGTCCGGATGTTAATGTACTCCTGGTAGTTATCACATGATGGCTCACCTTGGGATATGTGAGGGTCAACTCTATCCGCAGTGATTGTAATAAGCATGAATGAAGAATGAAATCATGACGTAATTGAGTTTGTTTATTGTGTGTCCACGGGCACTTTGAAAAACACGCAATATAGGTAATTGAAATAAAGTAAGGTTATTTACTTTATTGCGTTTGATATCCATCTAAACGACTTCTTCTTCAGCGATTAGCTCAGAATGTGCTAAATAGATGATCGTAAGAGTCATTAATCCATGTGCATCATAGATAATGAGAACAATAATATTTCATTAATAAATGGACGATATCGTCCACGCTGTTGATGCTCGCACCCTCCCCTATGACGGCTTTTTTATGCCTGATATGTTAGCTTTTGACAGTGGTCAAGGCTAAGAGATAGTTATTTCACCTAATTGTAAGTGATGACGTGGTCGAAGATGTTGTTCAGACTAACCTAGAAGTACTGCATTGTGAATTTCAACACCTATATCTTGTAATGATGTCGTTACTCTTCTTACTTACGAAACATGATTTCATGATCTCTATATTGCATGCTAGATGTATTTGCGAGAAAGAAGAGTTAGAGAGTGGTAAGTATGTTGTAAGTTTAAAGTGAGTCTTACGAGAGAAGAGTTCGTAAAACTCACTTTAATCTTATACTTAAACTTATACGACCTAGCGGTACTTCGTAACTGTGCGCCAGACTTTGGGCATATGCTTTCTCTTATAAATTTTTTAAGTGAATATATGGACTTAACTTAAAAAATTTATAGGAGAAAGCATATGCCCAAAGTTTGGCGCATTATTCATTTTCAAATATTTCCCATTGACAGCACGCTATTGACTTCATAAACGGTAATCCTTATTGACATAACGGTAAAATTTTCTCGGCAATAAGTGTTTCTTATTAATAAAATTGTGATAAGTTGACAGGTTTTGATACATTTGATAATATTAGCTTTTAATATGGAGACATTTGAAAGGCGGTGATAGACAGTTCTTTTTCGATATAAATCCACATTATTTGTAGCTTTCACTCGTGACTTTGCTTTTTTATGTCATGTGACGGAAAAAGCTTGAAGCCCATCTGATGTTAAGCGGACTAACCTCTGCCTATAACAGATGCATTTCATCACAAGTCACGAATTGCACTGCCCGTCTCCTTGAGACAAAGTCTCATGTTCCTGTAATTTCACTAGCTCTCAAGAACTACTGCCGGAACACACCATTAGGTGCTTGGCGACAGATTTTCAACTTGAAGGTAGTCTGCAGCCAGGCGGGCAATCGCAAAATGCCCTTTCACCATGCGGTGAAGCTCCAATGGCGGTGGGGATCAAACCAAGGACCTGCGGCGCGACAGTCTATTGCTATTACCGCTCGGCCAGCAGTGTTTAAATAGCGGTTTGCCTTCGCAGTTACTTAATACCAACATAGACAAGCTTTAGACCACAAAGTCACGTGAAGGGAAGTAAAGATGTGCTAGATGGATCATCCTTATCAAAGAGGTAAATTTTCAGACTAGACTTAAAGACCACGTTATGATTATTTCCAGAAATAAGGACGCTGTTGTCCGTTCCATTGCAGTTTTCCTTATAAAAGTGTAAGGAAAACGACATGCGATGCTCGATTTGATAAAATTGATATCGGGCTCATTAAGGAACTAATTAACAGTTCAGAACAATCTTTTAGATATATAGATACATAGATAACACTCTATTGCACTTGTGGTAATAAGTACTAGTTACAAAATAATGTATCCTAGACTTAGTACAATCGGCGGCCTTATTGCTAGGCAGTAATCTCTTCCAGGCCGCCGTGCGCTGAGTACATACAAATTGATTGACATGGAGGTTAAAACCAAAGTGCACAGTGCACGCTGGAGTGTATTAATTCTTTAATTACATTTATGTACACAAGTATAAAAGTAAAAAACCCGTCTGCAAATTATTATTTATTTTTGTGAAGCATTTTATCGTTTTATTGAAATTAAAACTGCAAGTAGTATATATTTTCCGAATCGTTTTGAAAAGCACTTCACTTTGAATCCATACAGAAATAATTTTTCTCTCAATATTGCGTCTAAAATCCACCAGTCGGGTTTTTTTAAATATGTTTTATGTATCTTGTGTCACTTGCGCTATCAAGATAAATCTAATGATATCTCGTACATTTAAATCGATTAAGCCGTTTAGACTTTATGGTGGAATAGAGAAACTCACTAACACACATACATACATAAATCCTGAAACATAACACTCCTTTTTCGGGCAGTCGTGTCAAAATCTAAGTCAAAGTCAAAATCATGTATTCAGTTTAGGCGTCGACGCTCTTATGAAGGTCAACTACAAATTTGTGCAAAAATAATATGCCTTAATATGAGTATTGTCTAGTTAATAAAATGTTTTATAGATACTGCAAAATAAATAACTATTATGAAATAAAAAACATGGTATACAATACTATAATAGAATACACATTCATTTTATTTTGTATAATTACTGCAACAAAGTAAAAAACCCGACTGCAAATTATTTATTTTGGTTAAGCGTTTTATCGTTCCATTGTTATTAAAACTACAAGTTATATATATTTATGGATATCAAAAAAATAAAAAAAACTCTCTATTTGGCGTCTTCATTACGCTATTTTGTCTTTCTATTTACTTAGTGTCACTAGCGTTATTAAGACGAATCTAACGATATCTCGCACATTAAAATCGGTTCAGCCGTTTAGAAGTTATGATGGAATAAAGAAACTCACAAACATACATAAACCCTGAAAACATAAAACTCCCTTTTTTCTCGTGTAAAAAGGACGATGAATCACAACCCTGTTTTGGTTAACGTAACGTGTCAGTGAATGTAGAATCTTACAAAATATTTTGTTAATTTCTAATTCTATACATTTACCTGGTGCCCAAAGCTAATGGAAAGCAATTTCGCTAACGATGAAACTTTTGTGCTGTAAAAACTAACTTGACATCATAATTTAGAAGGGTAGCGACATAATTACGAGATCTACTCGTCCGCCGCGCCGTCCCCTGTTACGTTTAAAATATTAAAATAGAGGATGATTTTCACATCTCATCCAGCAAGTCTCGATGACCGAGCGGTTAAGGTACCCAGTGCGTTACAGGAATTCGCGCTCGAAATGAAAATGTGCTCTAAAAATATGTACCTAAGTAAATGAAAAATTAAATGATTTTGACTTTGACTTTGTCACAGTAAGGTGCTTGGCTATTAACTGTACTTGTTAGTCTCTCTCCGAGTGAAGCACTTCCGTGCTTCGGAGGGCACGTTATGCCGTCGGTTCCGGTTGTCGTCTTACGATGGCAGTCGTTACAGCATGGTGGTAGGGCATTTTGTCGAATGCCCGCCTAGCTAGCTACCACCCTTAAGTAGAAAATCTGTCACCAAGCACCTAACGATGTATTCCGGCAGCTGTCCTTGAGAGCCAGTAATTCTAGGCTAGCCTGAACAACGTTTTCGACCACATCATCACTTACCATCAGGTGAGATAGTGATCAAAGTCTAGCCTATCAGCTATAAAAAAAAAAGAATCTCTCTTTCCTAGTCGTTGACTGGTAACACTATACTACTGTTATAATGATTTTACTAAAACGAAAGCCATTTCTACAGTATTATAGCAAAGTTATTCTATAGATGCCTTCTATAGAATAACTTTAGTTTAAGAGTGCCCTATACCGATGGGTGTGTATAAATATAAAAGATGAGGAGTAAAGAAATAGAAAAACTTGACAACTCAAATTGACACCTATTACCTACGGGTACGAGTATATCTACCTATCTGCCCAATTAACTTTCCGGGAATCATGGATGACTTTACCAAGCAATGTCCTACACAGCTACGAAATTTATTCACTCGTTACAGATTCATTTGCAGGTAATACGTATTTTAAATCCTAATCAAGCTTTGAAAACAATTCTCCGCGATACATATTCATATAAATTTTGTAATGAATATGCTTTAACACTTATTCATAAATTTTCTTTATTTTCACTGAAATTATAATACTTAATACATATTGTTTCTGCTGGTGCTGGTCATATTTTTTACTTTTATATTCAATATTTGCTTAACAAACTTTTTGAGCGTACAAATTGAATAAACAGCTGCGATTATTCTTAGTTTAAAGTGTGGGTTAAAGCTTTATTAGAATTTGATTTGACTTTAAACACTTTATTACTTTTTTGGAAATGCACAAATGTTTGCAAAATTTACAAATATGGTCCTTACATATGAAATTGGCGTTTTTCGTTTAATCACGAATTTCTCCTTTTTGGTAAGGAATTCCAAATTCAAATTTGTACAGCTATAGACTCATGTATTTGTGCTTCGATGATCGTCATTCATTTGTTTTTTTTCTTCTGTTTTTTTCTGTTTGCGTCACTCATTTTACAAAATGGAAAACCTTAAATATCGCATTATTTACGAGTACGAGTTCCGCCGTGGCACTAGTGCTGCGGAAACAACTCGAAGGGTGAATGATGTGTATGGCGGTCGTGTTGCAAAAGAAAACACAGTTCGTTTTTGGTTCCAACGTTTTCGTTCTGGAAATTTCGACCTGCAGAACAAGCCCCGTGGACGGCCTGAGACTCAAGTTGATAATGAAGAGTTGAAGGCTATTGTGGAAGCGGATCCATCGCAAACCACGTCCGAGTTAGCTGCAGGCTGCAATGTTAGTGATAAAACTGTTTTAATTCACTTGAAGCAAATTGGGAAGATTAAAAAGCTTGAAAGGTGGGTACCTCACGAATTGACTGAAACAAACCGGCAAACGCGCGTCGACTGCTGCGTTACATTACTAAACCGGCACAATAATGAAGGTATTTTAAACCGAATCATTACCTGTGATGAAAAATGGGTTCTTTACGATAATCGGAAGCGCTCAGCGCAATGGTTAGATCCTGGCCAGCCAGCCAAATCCTGCCCCAAGCGAAAATTAACCCCAAAAAAGTTACTTGTAAGCGTTTGGTGGACTAGTGCCGGTATTGTTCATTACAGTTTTTTCAAATCTGGCCAGACTATTACGGCTGATGTCTATTGTCAGGAATTGCAAACCATGATGGAAAAGCTAGCGGCTAAACAACCTAGGCTGGTCAATCGCTCCACGCCACTGCTGCTTCACGACAACGCTAGACCACACACTGCGCTACAGACGGCTACTAAATTAGAAGAGCTTCAATTGGAAAGTCTAAGACATCCTCCGTACTCCCCGGACCTTGCTCCAACAGATTACCATTTTTTTCGAAATTTGGATAACTTCTTGCAAGGGAAAAAATTCAACTCCGATGGGGCAGTCCAAATCGCCTTCAAAGATTTTATTGATTCCCGTCCGACTGGTTTTTTTAGTAAAGGGATCAATGAACTACCTATGAGATGGCAAAAGTGCATAGAAAATAATGGTTCATACTTTGATTAATTAAATATATTATATTAAAAAATATTCGACTTTTTGTTCCTCCCATACAAAACGCCAATTTCATATGTAAGGACCTAATATATGTTTAGGATGATCAAATATCCACAATCACGGGTTATTTGGTCAAGATCTATTAGCCAGAATGTAGGAAACGTTATCAACTTTCAAATAACCCCTACCTCCAGTTTTTGCTGTGGGTGTCGTAAAAATACCGATAAGTGGGAAGCAGCGCCTTGAAGGACTGACAACTTCTACTGCGATCCCCAAGACGCATGTGAAGCCACGCAAGGGGAAAATAGCAAATCCCACCAATGGGGTTGACCTTGTTCAACGGTGGCCGTTCCGGTTGATGGGAAGATGATGATGATCATGACGAATATGGTCATGTAATGATCAGTTTTACATCATTTTAGTTTTACTTTCAACACTACGAGTAGTTTACCTGATGCTGCAGCCGATTCATAAAGTTAAGATGACAAGTGTCGAAATAAAACGCCATCTTATTTTCTTTGGAAATCGGTTATGAAACTCCACATTCTCTTCTAAAAACCCTGCTTGAACGTCGTCTGTGAATGTTTAATTCGAGCCAAATCCGTGTAATCGTTCGTTTCCAATATCATTAAACCGGCATCACGTTGTCGTAGAGAAATAGAGATCACCTATATTAACTCGTTCCCGAAGGAAATGAGCGGCAATTTTGGTGATCACGTAATACAATAACGTGAAAAGACGATCTACTTTTGGGACTTCGGGACTTTTTTATTAAACACGTGACACATTAGCTCCATGCAGACTATCGCCTTTCACGTTTAAATTCACGGGTAAAATTGGATGTCTTCAGGAGCTGTGTATTGTTTAGGTTTATAAGTAGACTAGCTTTTACTTGCAGTTTCGCCCGCGTGGACTATCCCCTTGGAGCCGTACTGGTTTTTGGGAGCTGTGTAAAACGTGTCATATATAAATAGTTTACATTTTTAAATTGGCCCCGTAAATCATAATTGTTTTATAGGTCGACCTTCATAGTAGCAACGTTTCCCTAAGGTTTTCCTTCGAAAATGTACTTATACACTTGCCGCGGCTACCAGTTCACATGTAGTGACTCATATCGAGTGTTGTAACATATCAATAAGGTACTCAACCACAGAGGTGAAATTGTCTCCGTTACACATAGCATCATAAGACAATATCACAAATTCTTGCGCAATGATTCTTGGCAGTTAGCCACTAAATGGCTGACTATCTCTTTACGGACATCCATTGGCCTTTCCTGAGTCCCATAGAGTAAATATGACAGGGATTGAAACTGGCTGCGTGTGGCCTCTTAAGTAACCTCGGTCCGAGCTCAGTAGTGAGGCACCACGTGATAGATCGGAACACTATACTCGACTTGCCTGTCATACTCTACGCGCGGCAGCGTCTCATCCGAATTCCGGTGCTAAGCGCGTAGCGATCTCCATGCTTTGTAAAACAAATTTGTAATAATAATGTATTATAAACTTAATATCTAACTGATTTAGAAAATTATCTTAATTGTAAAAAGATACAATAATAATATAATTTTTTATAATTACATTTTATTAGTGAACTTGTTATTATTTTAATTTTATATTAAATATTCATTGTTTTAATTCCGCACATGACTTACAGTTTTTCTATCGTATATTTGTAATTTTGTACTGTAAGTTATTTAATAAAGGAATTTCATACAAACGTTTTCAACCATTTTTACCCCCATAGGGTTTGACCAGTGGTTTAGGCTGTGCGTTGTCTGTCAATCAGTGAGTAAGGATTTTGATTCTTATACCTATACGAGTATATACATAACCAGCAATTCTAGGTTAACCTGAACAACATCTTTGACCGCATCATCACTTACCATCAAGTGAGATAGTGGTCAAAGGCTAGCCTATCAGCTGTAAATAAATATACCTTTATGTAACGGTTCATGCCGGCAACGGTCTTTGAAACCTGTGTAGCTTAGTTGACCACCTCCTTATATTAGTTGATATATAAAAAAAGACCTAAAAATGGAACCGACTTCAACACTCAAAAATATGAAATAACTTGAAGTCGGTACCATGATATTTTAAAAGTACCATGTTATCACAATATTGGGCGCATGGTACCGACTTTGACAAGTTATTTCACACTTTTGCGTGTTGTTGTTGTTCTATTTTTAGGTAAAAAAGATTTCACCCTTTCTAGTGACCCTTGCTTGGATCGATTGCCATTCACTGTCAATGACTATATCATCGAGATAGGAAAACACTTTTCAGTTCTTGGAGTGTAACTCAAAAACGGATGGATAGATTTTGAAAAAATGGGACCACACGGGAAGCATCTGCTTTCATTTAAAAAAGAATCATCAAAATCGGTTCACCCAGTCAAAAGTTCCGTGGTAACAACCATAAAAACAATTGAATTGAGTACCTCCTCCTTTTTTGAAGTCAATCAAAATATGAGCTAGTGCAAAAATTACTCGCTTAAGGCAAGTGTATATCAGTCTGTGTGAAATTGCATGGCATATCTCAGAAACGCTAAAATGTAGGATCTAATGTCATAGAGAATTGGGAGTGCAGTCATATGACGACTATTTAAACAAAATGCCGGGCGGGTATGTAACACCATTAAGCACTTATCAGTTAAGCTGCTCAGTTCGGTGCCTTATAACTATACTGCTATGGACAAAGCAACATATCACATATTAAAACATGTAAGAGAATGACGAAAGTTACACGCAGGTACATTCGTAACTCACTTTACAGGAACACATATTTTGGCCTAAATTATGTAAGCCGCGTACAAGCGCAGTGAAGAGGTTCTAATGTAATGTATAGTGTCTTCTTATACGTTGCTTTTCGTAAGAGAAAAGGGAATGAGGTTGAAATTTTCTTGTTTCTTTCAAGGGCATCGTGGTAAGGCGCTCGCGTGCTAGCTGCCATATCAAAGAAAAAAACTGTCGTCAAGCACCTAACAGAGTGGACGAAGTTCCGAAAGGAGTCCTTAAGAACTAGTTTAATTCTATGATTCTATTATGATTAAACGACGCTATCAGCAAGAAATTTGTTCGATTATAAATTATTACGCAAATAAGGCTTATCCTTTGTGTGTGCCATTCACATTTTGACGTCTTTAGGGTTCCTTACACATAGGGCGAAATGGAGCCCTATATATATGACTATACTGTCTTTCTGTCTGTACTGTATGTCACGAGTCTCTAGCTCATACACGGAATACCTAAGCTTATGTATATAAACTAAAATAATATCATGTATTCACGTACACTTATTTATCTAATTTTAGGATGGTAACAAAAATGTTTAAAAGTAACTGAATGTTACAGTAATTTTGATCACTGCGGACGTTGTTATGTGCCACATACCATGGCAGGTAGTACCGTTTCACTATTGTCCTAAGCTATTTATGTTCCGAAACAAACATTATTATTACTATTATAAACTTAGACATATTATATTGAAGCGCTCATAGCTAGGTTTACTTAGCTGTTCTCAACCGATCAGCAAAGTTAAGCAACGTCGCGTGCGGTCATGAGTTGGATGGGTGACCGCTAGTGACATTACTACTGAGCGCTTCCGTGCTTCGGAGGGCACGTTAAGCCGTCGGTCCCGGTTGTTGTCTTAGGATGGCAGTCGTTACAGCATGGTGGTAGGGCATTTTGCGAATGCCCGCCTGGCTAGCTACCACCCTCAAGTAGAAAATCTGTCGCCAAGCACCTAACGGTGTGTTCCGGCAGCTGTCCTTGAGAGCCAGTACTTCTAGGTTAGCCTGAACAACATCTTCGACCACATCATCACTTACCATCAGGTGAGATAGTGGTCAAAGGCTAACATATCCAGCATAAAAAAAAAAAAAAACATATTATATGTTATAATATGTAGAGTATCTTTCCTAAACATTTTTCAAGAAATCTAAACTGAAAGGCGGACTATGATAGTAAAACCGCTTGTTGAAATTTGTGAAGCTGATGTATCACAGAAAGTTAAACAAAATTAAACTAAAATATTACATTCCACAATATTTTCGTATAGTCTCCCTAACACTTTTTAAGGTACACTGTTGGCCGGACACAGTCCCCACAGTACGCAGTCTAAATTAAAATTCCTGATGCAAATTAAACTTGCCAAGGAGCATCGCACTCCACGAAATGGACCTCGCAGAAATTTTCCCCGGTTTTAGCTACATAGTATGCCGCCCTAACATTGAGCTGCACTATTTAGCCTTGACGAAGAAGTAGGGGTCTTACAGTGGACGTGCAGCGTCCAGACGCCAGTTATGAAAGCGTATATGATAGTGTATAATGAATGTGTTACTTGTTTATGAGGAAGGATGTACCGCGTGGTTGTAGCCCGTTCGCCACGCCGTAACATTTTCCGTGCTTAAGTCGCGAAGCCAATTCACCACCAGGAGTTACCAGGAGGGTTAGCCAGGTCGTTTGTTTGGAAACCAAGTCGAGTCAAAAGGTTACTGGGAATATTGAAATAAACCCGGTGTAGAAAAATATCACAGCGGTAAAATTAAAAAAATGTCGGGTCGCATGGCTCCAATAAAAGAAAAATCCGAAACATGAGGATTAACATTCTGGTCGTAGCGAAAATCGAGATACAAAGTCTCGTCTTTTCTTGGGGGTTTTATAGTCTGCGGGTACTCGATGATAGAAACGTTTGCCTCCGTTGGCAAGAAGAATCAATGCGTTAATTTATAAGTAAATTTATTTACACTAAAAAGTTTTCAGAGAGTGGCTAAGGTTTTTCCCCAAATTACATTAGGTTAAAGAATTTAAACAAATTAAACATGTAACTTTAAAAATGTACATTGGGTAGATACGTATAAGATTTACAAACTTTAGGAACGTGAAATTGAATCTGGAGCTAATTATTGTACAAAATATTGTAATTGTGATTAAGGCGAGGTTGCACCTACTTAAGACATTTTTTAAAATCTGTAACTCGAATAGAATTGGAAATTTAGAATATATAAAATAATTTACATAAAGTTGAACATACTCTCCAGGAACGTACAAAGTCAAAAACGTGATTATGAACAATTTCTTCGATAAATTGCATTTTGCGAATACCCGCCTGGCTAGCTACTACTCTCAAGTAGAAAATCTGTCGCCAAGCACTTAAAGATATGTGCCGCTATGAGTTCTCTAGAACTAGTAATTTGGCATGGTGGTAAGGCATTTTGCGAATATCCGCCTAGCTAGCTACCACTATGTGTCAAGTAGAAAATCTGTCGCCAAGCACTTGACGGTATGTGCCGCTATGTGTCCTCTAGAACCAGTTATTTGGCGTGGTGGTAGGGCATTTTGCGCATACCCGCCTGGCTAGCTACTACCCTCAAGTAGAAAATCTGTCGCCAAGCACTTAAAGATATGTGCCGCTATGAGTCATCTAGAACTAGTAATTTGGCATGGTGGTAGGGCATTTTGCGAATATCCGCCTGGCTAGCTACCACTATGTGTCAAGTAGAAAATCTGTCGCCAAGCACATAGCGGTATGTGCCGCTATATTGTGTCCTCTAGAACCAGTTATTTGGCATGGTGGTAGGGCATTTTGCGAATACCCGCCTGGCTAGCTAGTACCCTCAAGTAGAAAATCTGTCGCCAAGCACTTAAAGGTATGTGCCGCTATGAGTCCTCTAGAACTAGTAATTTGCATGGTGGTAGGGCATTTTGAGAAAACCCACCTGGCTAGCTACCTCCCTCAAGTAGAAAATCTGTCGCCAAGCACTTAACGGTATGTGCCGCTATGTGTCCTCTAGATAGAACCAGTAATTTGGCATGGTGGTAGGGCATTTTGCGAATATCCGCCTTGCTAGCTGCTACCTTCAAGTAGAAAATCTGTCGCCAAGCACTTAAAGGTATGTATTTTAATAGTAACAGTTAAAGGTTATCAACTGTGTTAGTTGCACTATAAGGGAATAGTCACAAGAATATAATAATTGAGTACTGGATTTAGTAGCAGATACCTAAAGTAGATCAACTGTTTTAGTTCACTATGACGCCAATAGCGTGCGGCTAGGGACATCGGGCGAACGACCTGACGAGCGCTGTGCATCTAAAGCGCAGCGCCGCACAGTAGATCGAAACTCGTCTTTCATAGACATAGAATCTTGAATTATTAAAGGTCAATTTTTTTGCTTGGGACGAGTTCTGTTAATCATTGTTATACTATAAAATGGGATGTGCGACAATTGTGAGCACAAATAGGCAAGATATAATTTTTTTTTGAAAAATTTGTATGGGACTAACATATAAAATGTCAATATCTCCGTAATCACAAGTTTGGCCGTTATATCCTTGCACACGTATATAGTACTAATTATTTATGATTTTTTGATATACTTTGTTTTGCGGCACCACTTGCGATTTTTTTTTTAAAAATCGTCAAAGTTATTAATTTTTTTTTATATTGATGACTGTTTGTAATGCTAAAATATGCGATTATTAGTTCTAGTTTAGGGTATTTTATAAATCTTAACAGAAAACTTTCTAAGAAATCACAAGACTGTTAACCAAAACATTTTCACGTCTCAATACAACTTGCACGGTAATAATAAATTATATATTTTTGAATCTAATCTAGTCACCAGTAATGGTGACTAATAACTAACTTAATGACCTCCGTTACTTCTAATGGTTAAGTAGTCATTTGTTAATGACCTCCGTTACTTCTAATGGTTAAGTAGTCATTTGTTTATGACCTCCGTTACTTCTTATGGTTAAGTACTCATTTGTTAATGACCTCCGTTACTTCCGTTAATACTAATTAATATTGTACCTAATTAAGTAAATGAATATAACATCTAAAGTGACAAATGCTGCTTAATTTCAAAATTAGTTGTGATAATGATACCCTCATTACCAAAACTAATTATAAATTAAGAAAAAATAGTACCCTCATAATTAGTCAATACCTATAAATAGTCAAAAATCAAATTATGTAGCTTCAGTTCATTTTGAGTACTTCTACTGCTAACAACTAATAGTATCTACCTACCCGCTTACCCCGTGATTGTGAATAATGGAAAGTGTAATTTCAAACTTGGACTTGTTTGTTATTCTGAGTAGTCAGAATACTAAATTCGATCACGAAATATTATTTAACACGCTTGTTAATCGACTAGATTCTAGCCTTTCCGATGAAGACCGTGTTACCCTCAAGGAATTTTGTCGGAAATTCACACGGGCTGTTCAGAAGAGATGGATAAGATCCCACCGCAAACCTGATATTTTTAGACGTGATTATTCCAATTGGCTTGAGGCAAATATTGACTGGCCAAGCTGCGTACAAACAAATTTGCTCATACAAGAATCGGTAAATGAAAGTACTTATGCTGAACCCTTACCATCAACGTCAACGATGATATCGGCTTCAACAATGACAAAAAGGTCGCGAAAGCCCTTTGAAGATTTAAGCAACAAGCAGAAGAAGAGGAGATCAAATGAACATAAAGATGAAGAACCTGTTGAATTAGCATATTCAGCTGCAGCATTTTTAAAACAAGATGGTCGTGAGGATATTGCATACGTTATTGAATACATGTTAAAAAATCCAGATGCAACAGCAAGAATTAAGGAAATGATCAAAAAACCAGTCCCTAAAGTATTATTTTCACCAGAGAAAGCACTGGGTTTGTTGCTTTCATTAAAATTATCAAAATGGCAATACATCACTTTGAGGGAAACAACAACTCGAGAAGGTTCGAAAGATATATATCCGTCGTATTATAAACTTCAAAAGGCTAAGCTTCAGTGTTACCCTCCGGAGACATTTGTGACCATAACGGATAGCTCAGCTTCGATTGCACTCCAAGCATTACTAGATTTAACAGTGACCAGGATTATTGAAAGTCTTCCTAGTACTAGTGAAATACAAGGCAAGCAATTGATTTTAATATCGAAGTGGGGATTTGACGGTGCATCCAACCAAAGTAGATATAAGCAGAAAATAGACAGTGAGCAAGATGATTCCAGCATATTTATGACCTCTTTGGTTCCTCTAAAGTTAACAACAGGAGAAGGTGATACTATTTGGATAAATCCAAAACCCTGCTCTTCTACATATTGCCGCCCAGTGCAGTTCAGTTTTTTGAAGGAGAGCAAAGAAGTTGTCATGAATGAAAAAACTAGAATGGATAATGAAATCCAGGCTTTGATTTCCACAAAATACCAAGCAAATGAGATTAGTCATCAATTGTTATTAACAATGATCGATGGCAAAATTTGTACATATCTCTCGGAAGCTAAATCAAATGCGGCCTGCTACCTGTGTTTGGCTAAGCCAACCGAAATGAATCAGTTAGATAATGTAACGTCAAAGACCGTTTCTACTGGTTCCTATGAATTTGGATTGTCACCACTACATGCCCGTATTAATGTAATGGAATGTCTTTTACACATAGCTTATCGCCTCGATTTTAAGAAGTGGTCTGCGAGGGAGGAATCTCACAAGATACTGTTACAGACCAGAAAAAAGCTTATCCAAGATCGATTCAGAGATGATCTTAATCTCTTGATCGACATCGTTAAACAAGGGTCAGGCACAACTAACGATGGTAATACTGCGAGAAGGTTTTTCGAGTTTCCTGAGAAAACTGCAGCAATAACAGGACTGGATGAAAACCTTATCTACAGGTTTGCCGTGATTCTGCAGGCAATCACTTCTGGTGAGATAATTGATGTGCCTAAGTTTAAAGAGTATACCAAATTAACTGCCGAAAGATATGTAGAACTTTATAATTGGTATTACATGTCCTCAACTGTCCACAAATTATTAATCCACGGAGGTGATATAATAGCCGAAAATGCTATTGTGCCAATTGGGAGTCTATCAGAAGAAGCTTCAGAGGCCCGCAATAAAGACTTCAGAAGATTCAGGGAACATCATTCAAGGAAGAAGAGTAGACAAACATCTAACGAAGACATCCTCAACATGCTTCTTCTCTCATCTGATCCTCTGATTTCTTCAATAAGACCAAAACTGGATGCCCATAAGAAGCAGGTATACTTTAGAGAAGCTTTAGATCTACTCAAACTTCAGGAACCTCCGATAGAGTTCTTGGATGTAATGGGAACTGTAGAGTCAGATTCTGAAGTGGATTCTGATGGTGGTGAAGTATTAGAATAATTTAACTTTTAATATTATAAGTAGTTACTTAATTATTGTAATTTTATTTTCACTTGTATTTGACTTATTTATTTATTTATTTTACTTATATTAATTGTACTTACCTAAATCATTTTATTTGATTCCAATTTAATATTTATTGTGTGTAATAATTTCAATTTATTTTAAATTTCAGTTGATTTCATCTTTTGTTAGATTTAAGTATTTAATTTAATTTATTTTGAAGAATTTTATGATTTCTGATATTTATATTTGATATTCATGATTTTATTATGTTTTTTACATTAATAAAAAAATCAATTCTTTCTAAACTTCTTTTTTAATTTTATAACCCAACTTATCTAAGTATCTAATACTAGATAGTTTAAATCTCATATAAGATAAAAGTTTTTATCTTAATTTAATGATAGTTTTATACTATGGATCTGCATAGTATAAAACTGATAAATTACGTATATTTGAAGCATTAAATATAGCCTATAAAAAAGAATGATAATTCTGCACTAATTATTAAATTACGGAGCTCTTAAACTTAATACATATTCTTTTGAGTGTATCCTTTCGCTAATTGCTTTATTAGGTATTTAGTCTATCTGATCACCTAACGGAGGTCATTAACAAATGAGTACTTTTACAGTACTCATTTGTTATTGATTACCATACCATTACAGGTGACTAGATTAGATTCAAAAATATATAATTTATTATTACCGTGCAAGTTGTATTGAGACGTGAAAATGTTTTGGTTAACAGTCTTGTGATTTCTTAGAAAGTTTTCTGTTAAGATTTATAAAATACCCTAAACTAGAACTAATAATCGCATATTTTAGCATTACAAACAGTCATCAATATAAAAAAAAATTAATAACTTTGATGATTTTTAAAAAAAAAATCGCAAGTGGTGCCGCAAAACAAAGTATATCAAAAAATCATAAATAATTAGTACTATATACGTGTGCAAGGATATAACGGCCAAACTTGTGATTACGGAGATATTGACATTTTATATGTTAGTCCCATACAAATTTTTCAAAAAAAAATTATATCTTGCCTATTTGTGCTCACAATTGTCGCACATCCCATTTTATAGTATAACAATGATTAACAGAACTCGTCCCAAGCAAAAAAATTGACCTTTAATAATTCAAGATTCTATGTCTATGAAAGACGAGTTTCGATCTACTGTGCGCCGCGTAGTGTCCATAGAAAATGAAAAAACAGAAAGGCTACAACTCTTTCAAAGTGTTTGTTAGAAAGTCTAAGATTGACACCTTTTTAGATGATAATTTTTGGCCGTGTGGAATCTAGTACCGGCGTTTTGTATATATGGGACAGAAAGACATTAAGCCTGATAATGGGCATGCCAGAACGTCAATGGTGATGCATAAATAGTTTAATTATGGATAGTACAACGTTAACGAATAAATTATGTAGTTTTAACTGCAAGTCTCTGAAACGTTCCATGGAAGGAGTACGTGATCTTTGTAAAGCCGTCGATGTGTTGGTGTTACAGGAAACATGGTAACTACCAATTCTTCGACCTATCAATTCTGAGCACTGTAGATGATGATTTTGGTTCCACGGGCACCTCGGCAGTGGACACTTCGGCAGGTATTTTAGCGGGAAGACCTTATGGTGGTGTGGCTATTCTCTGGCGGAAAAGTGCTTTTCAGTCTGTGTCTGTGATTGATTGTAACAACTCACGTCTGTGCGCAATTATCAATGACAAATAAATCGTTCATGGTTTTTAGTGTATACATGCCAGTGAATGACAGAGATAATTTACCCTTATATACGGAATGTTTAAGCGTAATAAGTGCTGTCATTGAAGACAATCGTGACTGTGAAACAGTATATATATTAGGGGATTTTAATGCTCACCCTAAAGAATTATTTTGTAATGAAATGTTAAGTTTTTGTTATGATCAAAAATGGTGTTGTATAGATATAGATGTTTTAGGTATTGAGTCTGATACCTACACGTTCACAAGTGATGCGCATGGATGCAGGAGGTGGTTGGACGACTGTCTTGTCACGAAGGCAGCCCAGGATACGATTCGAAAAGTGTGGGTGCAGCATGACGTGTACTGGTCTGACCATTCTCCTTTGTTTGTAGAATGTGATATGGGCATAATAAATGCTAAGTTTAAGGACAACTCTAAGAAAACTGTGAGTAGTAACAAAGTGATCTGGGGTGAGAGAGGAGCGGATCAGATTACAATATATCACAATTACTGTAATGAAAATCTCAGGAAATTAGATTTTCCTGAACAACTGACTTTTTGTGCTGATGCGGTCTGCTCAAACCAGGATCACACAAAATTGCTTAATAAATTGTATTGCGACGTAATAGATATACTCTCAGCTGGATCAATTCTATCTCATAGGCGTAAGTGTCCTAGGAAAGGTGGTTATGTTATTGGTTGGAACAAATATGTGGCCAATGCTCATAGAGATGCCAGACAAAAGTTTCAATTATGGGTCGTAGCAGGTAAACCACGTGTAGGTATTATTTACAAAGATATGTGCAATAGTAGGAAGTTTTTCAAGTCTAAGCTAAAGTGGTGCCAGAATAGGCAGGAGCAAATAAAGATGGACATTTTGGCGTCAAATCACTCAGCGGGAGACTTTAAAAACTTCTGGAAACTCACAAACAGACAAAACCGAAGGTCTACTGCCCCTGTGAGTGTAGATGGGGATAGTGATTTGAAAAACATTGCTAACAAGTTTAAAGACCAGTTTATGATCCAGTCACCACTGGGGGCGTCACGGGCTGGGGTAGGAAATGGCGAGGCCGAATTGCCGTGCTCGGAGCGCAAAATTACATTCACTGATAAAGATATTGAAAAAATTATTAAAAGTATGCAGAGAGGGAAGTCTCCCGGGCATGATGGCCTCAGTATTGAATATTATAAATATGCTGGCGTTCACCTACCACGGGTGTTGGCAATGTTCTTCAAATTGTGTTTAGGTCACTCGTTTCTTCCGGAATCCTTGATGAGAACGATAGTGGTTCCAGTTATAAAAAACAGGACTGGAGACATGTCAAATAAGTCCAATTATAGACCAATCTCACTTGCCACTACTGCAGCTAAAGTGTTCGACAGTGTGCTTAATCGCATTCTTGGTGGTTACTTGCGCCTACATGACGCACAGTTTGGATTTAGGGCGGGATTGTCCACTGAGAGTGCAATTTTCAGCCTTAAGCATACGGTCCGCTATTACACCCAGAGGAAGACGCCAGTGTATGCCTGTTTTCTCGATTTGTCAAAAGCTTTTGACATGGTAAGTACGATATACTTTGGAAAAAGCTGAGCAAGACAGGCATGCCGATGGAGGGTGTCTGCCTACTCAGGTACTGGTACAAAAATCAAGTTAATCAGGTTAAGTGGGCGGACACTCTGTCAGACGAATAAAGGTTGGAGTGTGGAGTACGTCAAGGCGGTCTGACTTCTCCAAGCTTGTTTAATTTGTATGTAAATGACTTGATTGAGGGACTAAGTAGTATCCATGTCGGATGCTACATAGACGGAATCTGTGTCAATAATCTTAGTTACGCAGATGACATGGTGCTGCTTGCTCCTTCAATCAATGCTCTTAGAATACTTGTAAATACGTGTGAGAAGTATGCAGCTACGCATACTTCTCACACATCGTTATACGCAACGAGCTTACAACGCTCTTCTCTTAGGGTGCAATATAATAATGCTTTCAGGGCACTGTTGGGACTGCCACGGCGTTCCAGCGCTTCGGGAATGTTCGCGGAAGCACGTGTGGATGGCTTCCACGCTATTATGCGCAAAAAAATAGCATCAATGTTTCACCGTCTTAGAGGTAGCTCCAACAGTGTACTGAAGATAAGTGCATCTCGCTTCGATTGTCCTATCCAAAAGTACTGGATAGGTGTTGTCACGGGTAGGACTCAATAAAGTGAAATACCTCCTATATTACTAACATAGGTTTAAGGAAATTGTAACTAACACAACTATGGATGTTATCCGAAATAAATATTTATTATTATTATTATTATTATAGCCTGCAACTCTCGCACGCTAAATTTGCCTACTGTGCAAGAACAAAAGGGCCCTTAATCACTTTACATGCGACAATGCATATAATATAATCCAAAAATATCAAAAAATATGGATACTTACTTACAAATTATTTCCTACGTCAATATTCAAGAAGTATTTTAAAGTTTACACATTATACAAGTTACTTAAACAAGTATACATTAATTAAAAAAGGAAAATAACCGACAGCAAATTATTTATTTTCATTAAACGTTTTTTCCTTGCATTGAAATTAAAACTGCAAGTTATTTTTATATCTCGCACGATGGGTATGGAAGAAAAACACATATATCTCACTAAATGGCGTATAAAACTTGCGAGTTTTTTATATAACTAGTGTCCCTTGCGTTATCAAGACGAATGTAACGATATTTCTTACATCAATCGGTTCAGCCGTTTAGAAATTATGCTGGAATAAGAAACTCACAAACATACATACATGAACCCTGAAAATATAACTCTCATTTTTTTGGGCATTCGTGTAAACAATTTAAGTCCGTACAATTAATATCCATTTAACATAATGTAAATAATGTAGTTATGAACATTTCAATCTTGAGCATGTCCACTATGTTTGGTAATTTTCTTTTTATGCTTGATAATTTTGTATTTGACCACTATCTCACCTGATGGAAAGTGTTGATGTGGTTGAAGATGTTCTTCTGAATAATCTATAATTACTGGCTCTCAAGGACAGCTTTTGAAGCACTGATGGCTCAGTGGCAATGGCTATGGACTGCCGTGCAGCAGGTTCATGGTTCGAATCCCGCCGCGGGCTGGAGCTTCACCGCATGGTGGAAGGGCATTTTACAAATGTCCGCCTGGCTAGCGACCACCCTCAAGTAGAAAATCTGTCGCCAAGCAAGACCAATTATTAGCTTTAAACTTGTAAATGATGGCGCTACGCGTTATTACAAATATAAAGATATTAAAATTTTATGGAATATGTTGAACTAACTTCAAAAACCAATTTCTCGAACTTGGCGTAGAGATATAACAACTTGAGATTTATTTTTAGCTCAATGCTTTATTTAAATCAGAGGAAATTGGTTTCCTTCGAAGAACACGTCTAATGGCATAACGGTACGCGATCTCTAGCTCAACATCCGGGAATCGACAAATACAAAGTGAAACTTTTCTCATTAGTAGTCCTTCCCTGTCATTAAGTTGGCTCATTTGTTTGTGTGTTAGCAATTCTCTTGCTACCATTATCCCTTGAGGTAGAGTCGGTATAATATGCCTTTTCCTACCCAAACATTGTAAAAGTTTTAGCTGATTTACTGAAGCCAACAGCATTATTTACCACTAGGTGTGATTGTAGCTAATTGGATAATCATCAAAATAAAATAAAAACTATATTTCTAAGCTGTTTTTACTATAGGATAGTTTTATCAAACTGCGCAAAAAGAGGTTAATGATTTTGCGCGATAACCGATCTACTCAACCGATAAGGATTAAATTTGGTATGGAAACAGTTTGAGACACGAGTAAGGACATAGGATAGTTTTTATCCAACTGCGCAAAAAGAGGTTAATGGTTCTGCGCGATAACCGATCTAATGGACCGATTAGGATGAAATTTGGTGTGGAAATACTTTGAGACACGGGGGAGGACATGGTACAGTTTTTATCCAACTGCGCAAAGAGAGATTAATGGTTTTGCGCGATAACCGATCTACTGGACTGATTAGAAAGAAATTTGGTATGGAAATAGTTTGAGACACGGGGAAGGACATAGAACAGTTTTTAAAAAGAGATTAATGATTTTGCCAGATAAAAAAACATTAGAACAAAAACTATAAATAAAAGTTCATAAAAAAATTATATTTAACATTCTTTATTATTTTCTTTTCTTTGTAACCTGACTTAAATAGAAGGGTTTATGTGTTAGTGTAAAAATTATTATAATTATTTTTTTAATACCCGTGCGAAGCCGGGGCGGGCTGCTAGTCGTATATAAATAACGTGAACCTGTAGGATATCTACATATTATAATAATAGAGTATATATGTACAAAACTTGTTTTAAATAATGTTTTTATTGATCAGTTGAAATCTTAAAATTTATTTTTTTGTGTTCACCACGGTGTTACTTGAAATGTGATACTGTCCATACAAAGGTTGTCTGGAAGAAGTCGCTATGTGCGATAAGACCGCCCATTGCACAACAATAGTCTAAGAGTACTTCTAAGATTTTCTGAAAGTTTATTGGCTGTGCAATAAAGAGTTTTGTATTTTAGTTATATTATATTAATAAACAAAGGGCTGCACAAAAATAGTTAGTTCTACTTGCAACATATTAGTTTATCAGCTACCATCCCTTATAAATAACTTTATGTGGATGATGTGGTCGAAGGAGTTCCTGTTCGACCAGTAACACCTACGACCACATCACCACTTACCATCAGGTGAGATTGTAGTCAAAGGCTTACCTACAGGCAATAAAAAAATGCACTGGCTCAGCAAACCCGCACTGCGATACATCGGGACAAAGTAGTCGACATGCAGGGCACGCTGAAAGCTGGTAGACAGTCTTTGTGGACAGCCTATAGGCCTAAAACACCCTTTTGAATGCGCAAATGCTTTGTATGCAGTAGCTGTAGTACTATAAATATATAGTATGTGTTTGTAGTGTTTATTTTGAACAAGCGAGCACGAAGAGCTAGCGAATCTTTTCCGTTTGAGGTTCGATAGTTATAATTTTTTTTCTGCAAATTCAGTTGTTGGAAATTTTTCAAAGCGGCGAATATGTGGACTAAATCGAAAAAAAGAAACAAAATATTATATTTGCAAGGTCTTTGCTCACGATACCACTAGTTATTATGTATCTATAACCATCTTTTTACATTCCCTTATCGCATCTCTTACATGAGATCGGTTAAAAGGTAATTTACGGACCCAATATGATCAGGTTTCAGTTCTATGGTTGGCTCTCTTCCTGAAGCCAACCCATCTGGCAACGCACAATGTGGGCGGTACAACCGTTCTATCTAATGATATCGTGCTGAATTTCAGCCACAGCTGTAGGTTCTCCGTGGTAATTGGACTTGTGAAATAGCAATAAACTTGTCCTTTAATGCATGATACCTAGTAAAATGTGCATGTTACCCGCTTCTTAGGAAATATATAAAGATACTTCTCATAAAGGAGCGCTCGTAGCGGAGTTTTTACAAAACCATTCCTAAGCAATAAACTTGATTAAACAACATCTGCTGCGGTAATCACTTGAAACTAATAACATTTAGAGGGCAGTCCTATGATGGCAGTTGTTTGAGCATGATGGTGGGGCACTTATTAAATGCCTGCCTGGGTAGCTACCACTCTCAAGTAGAAAATATGCGATTACATGCCATCAGGTAAGATTATGGTCAATTGCTAGTCTCTCAACAGTAATCAATATAAACAATGACGTGGAATACATAACAAGATTATTATGCCAAGCATCTAACGGTGTGTTCCGGCTTCTGTCCTTAAGAGCCAGTCTTTCTAGTTTAGCCTGAACAACATCTTCGACCACATCGTCACTTACCATCAGGTGATATAGTGCTCAAAGGCTAACCTATTAAGGGAAAAAAAGATGGAATTACGTCATAATCCACAATCCCTACTCTATCCCCGGTCGAACGTTCGATATAATGGCATAATTTTTTTTTTTTTTTTTTTTTTTTTATGCATGATAGGTTAGCCTTTGACCACTATCTCACCTGATGGTAAGTGATGATGTGGTCGAAGATGTTATTCAGGCTAACCTAGAAGTACTGGCTCTCAAGGACAGCTGCCGGAACACACTGTTAGGTGCTTGGCGACAGATTTTCTTGAGGGTGGTAGCTAGCCAGGCGGGCATTCGTAAAATGCCCTACCACCATGCATTAACGACTGCCATCCTAAGACAACAACCGGGACCGACGGCTTAACGTGCCCTCCGAAGCACGGAAACGCTTAGTAGTAATGTCACTAGCGGTCACCCATCCAACTCATGACCGCGCGCGACGTTGCTTAACTTTGCTGATCGGTTGAGAACAGCTAAGTAAACTTCGCTACGAGCGCTTCAAAATACTACTATTATTCATATGACAATGGTATACATTTTAATGGCACGTACATAAAGGTATCTATTTCATCCATCGCTAGGAGTAGGTAAGAATGACTAGATAATGTTCTAGACAATCGTATACGATATATTAAAATAGGATCCTTTAATCGAAGAATCCTTTTCAGTTGTCTTTTCGGAGTTAACCTGTTTTAGACGACAAAAAGGGTTAGCCTGAATAACATCTTCGACCACATCATCACTTACCATCAGGTGAGATAGTGGTCAAAAAAAATAAAAAAAACACGAATCAACGTAATCAATAAATTAGTTGATCCAGTTAATTCACTATACTACAATGTTTCTATAGAATTTCCCCTTCCAAAATAGGATAAGTCCTCGTAACCATGGTGTTTTATGAATCGGAAACAATATGTTCAGAAACAATAGCTGTGATATCGGATTCCCGTTTATTTTGTTTCCAAATATAGCCTATTCAAGAGCTTGTCAATGGTTTGTATGTTCCAATTGAATATCTATACTTTGCTATCAGCTCACTGGAAGCTTATTAAAGAATGAGGAGGTTTTGTAGTAGTTAAAGAGCAAGCAGAGATACAAATCAAATTTTCACTTTTTTAGGACCAATTAAATGACGAGGTATGTATAAATGTGTACTACTGCATATACAATTCAGTCGTACCTGCACATGACTATAATTTTTCCTCTTATTGTTATTTTGATTACAGCTGATATCTTTGTTCCTGCGGTAAAACAATTAAAACCGTTAAATTGTAATGTTCCAATATTACTTTTCCCTGTGATTATGGTGCTTGCAATCAGTACCAAAATAACTGAAGCCCATAGCACCAAGTAAAAAAAATACGTTCATTAGGTAAACATCTTCATTGAAACCAAAGAACTAGAATTGTCTGAAAATTAGCAATAACATTTACCCTTCTTTCATTTTGCTGCTAAACAACCCAACCACGAAACTTCAAAACCTAGAACTCAAATCTAAACTCTAAATATTCAAATGTATTTTCAAACCAAATTTGGTAACAGATATAAAGGCCAGACAAATTTCTCAAAGGGAACTTTGAAGAAACTTGGGACTAGTTAGTGGATTTGACCTATATGTATATTGGCCAAGGCCTAGTAATCCAGTTCACATTTTCTAGTACAAACCTTAAAAATCAGAATAAAAAGAGACTAATTTATTATACAATGTCCGTAGCACAACATTGTAGAGGCACAATAAAAGTCTACGACGCAATTATCATCAAACAGTGAATTGGATTAAGCAATTGGGAGTTATATTGGTACCTACACTTCATAGCATCGCTACTAACTACGCAACTAACCTTTTATCATAAAGGTAGGCCGTCGGTCTCGGTAGGTTGTCTTAGGATAACAGTCGTAATGGCATAGTGTTAGGGGATTTTGTGAATGCCCGCCTGACTAGCTACCATCCTCAAGTAGAAAATCCGTCACCAACCACCTAACAGTGTGTTCCAGCAGCTGTCCTTGAGAGCCAGCAACTCTAATTTAGCCTGAACAACATCTGTGACCACATCATCACGGATCAGGTGAGATAGTTGTCAAAGGCTAGCCTATAATATACAAAAAAAGATGGTAGGTAATCGTATTACCCTTCCTTCGAGAACTTTAAAAATCCCTTGCGTAACACACGGAAGAGACTGATGAACATACATACCCGTAACAAATTAGTTCAGTAGAGAAAATGGTATAATATAACACATTATTTATATTTCAACACCTTTGCTCGTAAAGTGAGCTTTATTATATCGTTCTTAGGGCCATAAACCGAACCATAACATCCTCGTGCATAATAATATTATACACTAGTGCGTAATAGAATTATCCCTACAAAGTTAAGTTAGTACCTTACTACAAATTATATGCGAGTAAACAGAGCATTTTCAATTTAACCGGGTAATACAGATTTATAACATCAAATATTATGTATACCAACCATCATACATTTGCCGCGCGCAGAAAAAAAAAACATGCGCACTATTTTTCATAATTTTTGTATGTTGTTTGTATCGTATTTGTGAAATACCATCAATTTTTTCCTCGCAAGGGTGTTGAAAAAGTGCGTATGAAACTCGTGAGCAACTAAGCTCACTTGTATCTTAATCAACTATTATATTATAGTGATGTAATTGAATAATAGTGTACATAATAGTATATAAAGATTGTAATGAAATAATTTTGTAATGTATATAGGTATTGTTACCATAATTTGCACGCCTTGCAGGTTCAGCTATAAAGAAGCACATAATTTTAACATAAGACCTGTTTAATGTACCTATATCTAGCAAATAAATAATTTTGAATAATGTCACGAAATGTATAAACAGTCGTACATTTTTGAAGCGAAATAAAAATCCGCGAAAACTACGACGAATATGACTAGATAACGTAATTATTTCTCGCATGACAAAAAAATACAAAAATATCCTTTCTTCTTAAATATAGTTTCAGCAGTAACGTTCCCTAAAAACTTCACTTACGAACACATAAAAGAGACTGATGAACATATGTACATACCCGTGACACATCAGTAGAGAAAATGGCATAGTATAACACATAATAGATAAGCTGACACGAAACCCCAAACATAGCGAAACATGTACCAAAATGCGAAGAAATATGTCCCACAATGGGTAACATTTGTCACTGAGAAAGGTTCTCTAGATAGGTTTCATTTACAAAAGGGTTTCGTTAGCTTCACCTTTGCGGCCCACACACCTTGGGAACAAATTACCCTGTAAGAGAACAAATCCTACCCTCCTTGCAGAATCAAAAATGCTATTTGGTGCGGTAATGCCTTCCCATTTACCTGATTAATTTTAGTGGTATCAGTGGAACCTTAAGGCTACGAGATGGGACCACGTATTGGAACTTGTTACACTCAACATTTACCTTTTGTACGTACGAAAAGCCATTGTAATAATATTTAAGATTTAGCATAACAATGGTCTTTCAGATTTTTGGAATGATGTTACCGAAAAGCTAAAATAGCTGTGAGCAATCTTTACATACGACGTCGTCATAGGTATTCAAATTAAAGGTAACAGTGTCTGAACTGACTCCAGAAAGAGCATTTATTTGCTTATTTATGCTCTTCTCTGTCAAAAAATAGAAAACAAGCTCGACTTGATCACATAATTTGCTTCCATTTGAAGCGCGCGTAGTGAATCTTGCATAGTTTTTCAGATCATGAAACATTTTCTACAAAGCGCCACGTACAATATACTTGAACGCATGAAACCTTAAGAAAAATCGGAACATTTTTTTTGATTTTCAAATGTTGGTAGGACATTTACATATGTAATCCGCAGAGCCTTATTGTAAATATAAAAATATAATAACATCCTTAACTATTTTAATAAGTAATATAAGCATAACTATATAAACGTTGGGTACGTGGGTACCGGGAGCTCATCTTTTTTTTCCAAAACTTATCAGAGCGGTTGGTCGATGCGACGCGTGATCAAAATGCTGGCACATATTTGGCTCAAATTATAAGCATTGCAATTCAACGGGGCAATGCTGCCAGCATGCGTAGTGGGCTAGAGCATTTGGACTGCCTATGAGTCTGCAATTACTTGTATGTATCTAAATTCTTTTATTGTAATAGCTGTAGTGTTGTATATAGTTCGTAGTATTTTGTTAATAAAGGCATACCGCCAGTCAACATAACTTAACTAAAGAAATCTTTTTCTATATTAAGTATGGCTAAAGTATTGATAATGTTTTGAGTTGCTTGCTGTCAACGTCAGCGTTCCCCTTCCATAAATATATTTCATAAAAATACTCGTAACATTACGCAACGGCAATTTCATACCAATATAAATTATAATAAATAACTATTCCAATGATCACCTCGCGTCGTAAGAACGTGGTATAAATATTGTAAATAATAGATGCGCATAATGAAATAAAATTTCTACTAAATAACTTTAAGAGACGTTAAAGTTATTTAGTGCAAGTATTTCTCACTGTTATTCTGTAAAGGTCTAAAACATCGGGACGTGATCACATTCCTCTGATGTCGGGGACCGCGTGAACAATGTCTTCGCGACATTTATTATACAAAAACATGTAAACTATTACCACGTGACCAGACTTATATATCTTTAAATTTCAACTCAATATAAATATGTATTTTTTAGAGCTGATGTAGCGAGTCTTGGTAATGTTTTGGAGCATATTGTTAACATGATGGTTTCTGAATAGGTTCAGTTAGGAACAAGTATTATGTTGTTGTTTTTGATTGTGACTGAACAACACGAGCCCCACCTGATATTAAGCTGACCTGATATAACCGATGCATTTCGTGCGAATAAATTGCACTGCGCCCGTCACACTGACATACAGTTGTTGTCTCATGTGCCTGTAATTTTTCTGGCTCTCAAGGACGGCTGCCGGCACACACTGTTGCTTGGCGACAGATTTTGTACTTTATAGCTAGCCAGGCGAGCATTTGCAAAATGCCCTGCAGCTCCAGCCGGCGGAGGGGATCGAACCATGGACCTGCAGGAGGGCAGTGCATATTTTATTACTGCTCGGCCATCATTGCTTCAAAAATTACTATAATAGATAACAATGCTGTCTTGGTTGAGTCAATAATAAAAATCGCTTCAATGGGAATAGCACAAGATTTCAAATGTTTTAGAGCTCCATTAAACCCTGTTAATGAGACTCCGCTGCCTGTTTGTCTGTCCGTGGGTCACGGGATTCCAGCGCGTAAGCGACATTGGTTACAAGCCTGAAATTTTTATATACAGGGTTATTGCAAAAATGCTAACAATCTCTTAAGAGATGACTTCTGTTAGTTCTAACAAACATTGAACGATTTTTTTAATGTGTTTGTGAACGAATAAGCAAGAGGTTTCACCTGGTGTTAATAGTCTCTTGTGCCTCCAATTCATTATTTCATATGTTTTATTACTTTGCTCGGTGTAAATAGGTATTCAAAGGGAGCTTCGCGCGGTCCAGTGCTGCCGCGGCGGGCGCTCTTGGCTCGGAATATACGCATTGTCTTTTACTAAACTAAATAAAAACCCTCTATCAGATTACTGTCCATACAAAGGGCGGTTTTATCGTATATAGAGATTTCTGGAAGAAATCTACTACCATAGTCTAAGAGTTATACTATATTCAAGATTGTTGTAATGTGTAAACAAAGGCGTACAATAGAGAGTTATGTACTTAATTGTAAATTTGAACAAAAAATACCTTTTTCGAAATGAGAAAAAGTTTTCTCATATCGAGTATTTGTCTATAATATAACTTCTAATATAAAATAATTTATAACGATTTTTAAATTTTTTTTCATTCTCTAGTAATAGCAGATTACAAAAACATGCATGGCAATGATACTTGGCAATTTAAAGAATTAAATCGTGGCCTGGGTAATTTATAAGGCTTTAACCTAACCTAACCTAGGTAGATATCCTTATTAGAATCTCCTGGAGAACTTACTTTAATAAAGGATAATATCTATTTTGCTTCACAGGCTCGAAGAACGAGATTAAATTGGGACCTTTCATATTGTTTAGTGGGTGCTTTACAAGATAAAATAGCTTTGGAACATGGGTTGAGTAGAATATACAAAACTCTTCAATGAAACAAAAAATAAATATTAAAACTGGCATTTATGGCCGCTGGATAAGAAACGTTTCAAAATGTTTGCAATGTGGTAAGGCATTATTTCCATATTCCGGCCTGGCGACCACTCTTAAGTAGAAAATCTGTCGCCTAGCTTCTAGCATTTAGGTATTCTAGCTATTCTTTTCTTTCTTATTTCTACCGCTCAAACAGTTCACATTATTGTGTTCGGGGCTGTGGAACCACGAAGATGGCATTACTAGTGTGGAGTGACAACAGTCCTATATGTACATATCAAAACGATAGCAAGCTGAGGCCCGCGCTCGCTGTGCACATTGCACAATCGTGACTTCCAGACGAAGTAATTCAAATAAGTTCGATGATTCGAACTTCGGGTAGTATTATTATATGTTCTATGCTTCGGGGCCGAGACAAAGATATATTTTTCTACATAGCATAGTCAAACAAGTATAAATTTGCCTGTATAGATTATGATTAACTTTATTGTAATAAAGTTCGTATGGTTAGTACATTTCCCAAAAATGAAATAATAATTTTTTCGTTTGCATTTACCTAAGTAGTCGAACTTCAAAGTCGAGTTCTAAATATGCAGAAATATAGTAAATAAATTATAGTCGTGTCAAAGTCATTACATATTTAGTGACATGGGCTACGGCTACATACTAAATCTTTATAGGGAGTTTAGGCGAGAACACGAATACCATAGTACAATTAATATCCTTTCTTGGATCACGATGAAAAGTACTTATAGCATTAATTACACTTTAATTGCCTATACACTATACTGTGGACGGATTATTAAGGTGAAAAATAGAATTGCAATGTATATTATTATGTTGCCAGATACATTAACACTCTTAATGACTGATGTGATTGACGATGCGGTCCGACCATAGACTATATCAAATAACGAACTTCTTACCGCAAATACAATGTTCGTTGTCTAAAGTGTTGCTCGAAACACGAAACTTCGCTGAATTATAGTAACTTGTCGGAGTAATATCCAGTAAATATAACGCGAGTCCTAGCCGGTTGCTAAATAATTATTGTGTTCCGGTTTGAAGTGACAGGTCCATGAGATTCAACAACGCAGTGTCTCAGGGTGACGAGTGCAATGCAGTTTGTTACTTGTGACGAAATGCATCTATTATAAGCAGAGTTTACCGCTTAACATCGGGGAGGTCTCGTGCAAGTTCCGCCACAATCACATAAAAAAAGTTTATTATCATTTATTTAAATCCCATGTACTTATTGAAACGATTTTAAAATAACGTGTAAATCATTGTTTTATTTTGTAGGTAGTATGTAGTTACTTTTGATGTCCTTTTTGTAAATTTATATTTTAATGATATTTTTTATAAGCGTTACTTTGGTTTGAGAACGATGACAATGTGATTAAGAATTTGACAATTGTTTTAGACACTTACTTACAATTAGCAATTATCCATGTAAAAGTAGGTTAAAGGAAAGTAAAATTTTAGTATGCCATTTAGGTTAATGAAAAATGTTTTGAGGCTCCTAAGTTATCAGACTAATTATATACTCAGTAGATAGGTAGGTATATTGTCTTTCTATGGAGTAAATTTTTAAAACTTCCTAGCAGATGACGATTTGACAAGTACCAAACGGTACTTGGCAGAAGTATAGCAAAGTCTGATATTGGTTTTATCTGTAAGATCACCAGTAGTTTGGTATGAAAAAAGAGTTGAGTTTAAAGTTTTTATGTGATGTAATCTATACATGACATGTCACTGACTACATAAGGGGCTTATACAACCTTCTGGGAGGAAAAGCTGATATTGTCAAAATGTTACTACAGAACCCAGTTTATTATATTTAACCCACTTTCATTTTCAGGATTGATCAATATTAAATATTATTCAGGACACCGAGTCCTAAATATTGAGAAGAAAACTCAGAAAACAATTTAATGAAATAATAAACCCACAGTTAAAGTGATCACTAACTTACTTCTTGGTTCATATGGCTATAACTTTTATAAGTTTCAAAACAAGGTTGGTATTGCAAACTCTATATTGGGTAAAAATTTCTTGATTAAAAATAATTTTCGACGAATGTATAAGTGACGTTGTTGACAGATTTTGAACGAATATTTGAATTTATTTCTAAGATTCTTCAAGTAACCATCGAGTTGTTAATCAGAAGTCTGTTTTCTATTGTGAAACAGAAAATAAATGTCAAGTTAACCGTTGTGTGTATATTCGTAATCAAGGAAATGTCTATGACACAGAGCGAGCCTATTTCTATGTACTCCAATCTGCTATTTAAAATTTCAGAAACACTCAACAATCTAAACAATTCGTCCCAGGGATGGAATACAGGACCTCAACATTCCAAATCTTTAACACATAAACAAGGCAGTATTTATTTTAAGTCATGTTTAATGTCACTTTTCATAGCTTGACCCTGTTAGCCCAAAATTAAAACCACTAGGTAACCCTTAGGAAACCCTTAGTAGTTGAACTAAATATTTGACTTCCCTAACAAAAACACAGCGGCTATATTTATGAGCTTGGGGAACTATTTATTGGTATAGTTGAAGCCATTGAATAGTTCGTCTTTCAACTATACGGTAACATTCAGTTAGCAACAGTATCTTCGACATCAAGAGTCTAATATAATATACCTACTTAAAAATTATACAAATAACTATAAGCGCCATTGTCTTAGAGAAATTGACCAGAAAATATATAGTCCACAGTGCTGCTTCCCCCGGCAAACGCGTGATTTATAGGAAATTAAAAAGCGTTTTGGTCAGTCTACGTCTACGTACTGGTATGGGATGGCTGCTTGGCTGCCTCAAACGGAGTTCGTTAAGCTAATACACGATGTCAATAAGACCATATTACTTTACTGACTTGTTCCACAACTCAAATATACTCTACAGCTAAAATGCAGTCAACTGAACGCGTTCACGCTGATTCGGAGTTTGGATCGTTACATCTTGCTGCAACTTGCAGCTTGCAAGTACGATTACCAATAATCGAGAATTGTCCGGATACATCAGGATTTGTGTACTTTGCCAGACCATTTCAGAGTCTCAACGATCTCAACCGTAACTACGCGGGTGACTACGACGTAACAACGTCGTAGTCACCCGCGTAGTTACGGCGTAACCCAATGTCACACCGGGATACGCATACGTCTACGCATACGCATCTGGTCTGCTCCAGCCTTACAATAAAGTAAAAGCTAAATGCAGCTGTAGGTCAATGTTATGTCAAGTATGTCATACAGGGTTACAGGGTTACAACAAAGGTTACGTTTATATCTTGTCTACTTAATTCTCAACATTAAATGATATACCGACTTCATAAGAGGTAGGGTAGCTTTGACGAAGTCGGAGATAAAATTTCGTATTAAAAATATATTTTTTTCGAGGTTAGAAATAAAAGTAATTTTACAGTATTATTGATCAATCCAAGTATACATAAGTATTGTGGTGTCAAATGTTACCCAGCTCAATGTTATTATTCCAACTCTGGGCATGAATAGAGCATCACAATGCGCGCATTTATTCCACCGTTTGAACGTATTCAAATTCACTCACTCAGATCCCAGTCGTATACATTCAATAAAATCGTGCACTAAGATCGGAAGTGTCAGCAACAAAACTTTTAAAACATTCACAATTCGATTATATTCTACGAAACAAAAAGCTGTTGAAATAGTTTCTGTCAGGACGTCAGTTGTACATCCTTATATGACTTACGAAACCGTGTTTCACTAAGAAACACAAATATAGGTATGACACTTACCTAATACGTAGAATTTCATTACGCCTTAATATATCACCTGTATAACTCAAAATTATATGTTGGTTCTAAGGTGGATTCATGCCACACCGGGATCCGTCAAATCTAGAAGTCCCGAAAAATCACATAAATATTATAAGGCGAAAGTTTGTGATTGTGTTTGTATGTTTGTTACTTCTTCACGCTCAAACTGCGACACCAGTTTTTGTGAAATTTGGTATTGAGGTAGATGAGGCGTTGGATTAACACATAGGATACTTTTTATCATAATCAATCACCACGCAGGTTTAACCGCGGGGTAGTAGAAGGACTAGTAAAAGGATAAAAAATCATAGTATGGTTTCGTAATTCATGCTAAGTTTAAATTCTGGCCAAGTAAGAAACAATCTGCACGACTTGTGACTAGAAGCTCAAGGCCCGATTTTTGGTTAGGCACCACTTTAACCCTTCCATGACATCTTGGTAGAATTCCTTAATCGGCGAACATTTCTGTCAGTCAGTGAGTCAACAGCACGATTTTTTTTTTCTAATCTGTATAATTGTGATCCAAAATGATTTACTTGTAACAAGTCGTTATGTTGTGGGGTTCGTAATAGAGCGAGTCCCGACTTGTAAATTGCATCGATACTCGAAAAATGTTAGTTGGTTTTGATTTGATCACAGCTTAAAAACTAAAACACAAATAGGTGTTTTCAGTATTATTAAGAGCAATAGTGTACATAACATACGGAAGTTTCAGATATCTAACTAGTTTAGTTTTTGAGTTAGACCCCGTAACAAAAATAGTCTAGAGTTGACAAATATGGCTTTGTTATTTACTAAATTAGGACTAGACGTTGGCACCGCACATGCTAGAAATGAAAAAAAACCTGCCTCCTTCTTATTTTTTGGAGACCCATTTCAAAATTGTTGATATTAAACAAAACATTCATATTTTTAAATTTAAACTAATTCCATTTCTAAGTTAGGGTCCCGTGACATGCAGACGGACGGACAGATATATTATTTTACAGTCTCATTAATAAAGCCGCATTTTACCCATTAGGTACGAAATCATAGAAATTAACAATGGACTACCTAAGCCGGTACCTGTAAGGTTTTTTTTAAATATTGTAGATCATAACTAATTCCTCCCGTATAAAATGTGTGCAAAATTATGGTAAAATAATACGAGGTTCAGAAGCGAAAGTCACAGACACTTCGACGGCTCAGCCCTCACCCGGCATGAAAAGAATCTTGCTTTATTTGGAGCAGAAGCGAGGCAAAGTATATGTAATTGAGTTATATAAGACACCAATGACAGATAGGGTAATGTGAGATTACAACGCACACGAAGGGTTCTGTACCTACTATTTACGCTCAGAATACGAATAAGATTGTGTACATACCGCACAATCTTCAATATAGGCTAAATGACGTTGTCACAGAAACCATTACAACGATACATCGCTATTTGGTGGTCCGGCTGGCCAATTATGTCATAATAAGTAACACAATCTGATTGCAATACTTTTCTTTAAACTTTCGTGAACTAAGCTCATGTTTATAAATCCTAAACGGGTATTTAAACGCACGAATAAACATCTAAATATTATATTTTGACTAACCTCGATCACAAGTAGACACTCAATCTACTCGTGACCACGATCAATGCAACTTGATCGAAACGTCGAGGGTAATCAAAATATAATTATTAAGATGTTTATTCGTGCGTGAAATGACCCGTTAATTTATAAACAAAAACTGATAGGATTCACAGAAAAATAGCAGTTTCGCTATTACGTATGCACATAGTAACACATTACTAATTTTGTAAGTAGCTCCATAGCACTTTTCATACAAACGTTTCGTCATATTTTATATACATAGGACAATGCAATTTTGCATGCACGTCCTTCAGCTTAATATCTATTATATTGGTCCTTACATATGAAATTGGCGTTTTGTATGGGAGGAACAAAAAGTCGAATATTTTTTAATATAATATATTTAATTAATCAAAGTATGAACCATTATTTTCTATGCACTTTTGCCATCTCATAGGTAGTTCATTGATCCCTTTACTAAAAAAACCAGTCGGACGGGAATCAATAAAATCTTTGAAGGCGATTTGGACTGCCCCATCGGAGTTGAATTTTTTCCCTTGCAAGAAGTTATCCAAATTTCGAAAAAAATGGTAATCTGTTGGAGCAAGGTCCGGGGAGTACGGAGGATGTCTTAGACTTTCCAATTGAAGCTCTTCTAATTTAGTAGCCGTCTGTAGCGCAGTGTGTGGTCTAGCGTTGTCGTGAAGCAGCAGTGGCGTGGAGCGATTGACCAGCCTAGGTTGTTTAGCCGCTAGCTTTTCCATCATGGTTTGCAATTCCTGACAATAGACATCAGCCGTAATAGTCTGGCCAGATTTGAAAAAACTGTAATGAACAATACCGGCACTAGTCCACCAAACGCTTACAAGTAACTTTTTTGGGGTTAATTTTCGCTTGGGGCAGGATTTGGCTGGCTGGCCAGGATCTAACCATTGCGCTGAGCGCTTCCGATTATCGTAAAGAACCCATTTTTCATCACAGATAATGATTCGGTTTAAAATACCTTCATTATTGTGCCGGTTTAGTAATGTAACGCAGCAGTCGACGCGCGTTTGCCGGTTTGTTTCAGTCAATTCGTGAGGTACCCACCTTTCAAGCTTTTTAATCTTCCCAATTTGCTTCAAGTGAATTAAAACAGTTTTATCACTAACATCGCAGCCTGCAGCTAACTCGGACGTGGTTTGCGATGGATCCGCTTCCACAATAGCCTTCAACTCTTCATTATCAACTTGAGTCTCAGGCCGTCCACGGGGCTTGTTCTGGAGGTCGAAATTTCCAGAACGAAAACGTTGGAACCAAAAACGAACTGTGTTTTCTTTTGCAACACGACCGCCATACACATCATTCACCCTTCGAGTTGTTTCCGCAGCACTAGTGCCACGGCGGAACTCGTACTCGTAAATAATGCGATATTTAAGGTTTTCCATTTTGTAAAATGAGTGACGCAAACAGAAAAAAACAGAAGAAAAAAAACAAATGAATGACGATCATCGAAGCACAAATACATGAGTCTATAGCTGTACAAATTTGAATTTGGAATTCCTTACCAAAGAGGAGAAATTCGTGATTAAAGTGGCCAGTACGAAAAACGCCAATTTCATATGTAAGGACCTAATATAAATATTTTCTGATTTGCCGATTTTTTGTTTTATTTTTTATTCTATGTCTACATAAAAGCTTTGAAGGGCTGGTAGCGAAGTTTTTAATTGTATATATATATAGGTAGTCCCTGGTCTCCACATTAGGATTCCCTGTATTGTGGAGATCAGTTTCTTATCTTATTATTCTTAAAAGGATTTGTTTATAACGTTACAGGTGTTCTATGATTGGAACTGTATTTACTTATCGATTAACATTACTTATAAACGTAACTGTGCAGTATAGTCTTAACATAGTTTGCTTAGCCGTTTTTAACTGATAAGCTAAGTTAAGCGACGTCGCCCGCGAGTTGGATGGGTGACCGCTAGTGACATTACTACATTTATTACTGAGCGCTTCCGTGCTTCGGAGGGCACTTTAAGCTGTCGGTCCCGGTTGATGTCTTAAGATGGCAGTCGTTACGGCTTGGTGGTAGGGTATTTTACGATACCCACCTGGCTAGCCACCACCCTCAAGTAGAAAATATGTCGCCAAGCACCTAAGGGCGTGTTCCGGGTGATATCCTTGAGAATCAGTAATTCTAGGTTAGCCTGAACAACATCTTCGACCACATCATCACTTACCATCACGTGAGAAAGTGCTCAAAGGCTAACCTATAAACAATAAAAAAAAAAAACGGATACCATACAAAATTAGTTTTCCGAATTATTGTAATAAAACATTATTTTACGGTAGAGGGGTAAACCATTTTGTATTTTATTTTTGTATGAAAATCGCTACGAACATATTTTCCATAACTGAATCCAATGTAAATGAAACAAGAGTGAGTCAATGACTTTTTTTTTCGATTTAAATATTGACTCTGTTAACAACAATATTCGGATAAACAATTTTATTTTGGGCTTCAAAATTATTGAACCCTAACCAACGACGACTAAGAAAAAAATAACACAATCAATCTTGTTTACGGCAGGAACAGCTTTAAAGATAGCTTCATGGAACTGATGTTGTTATCAGCTTGTTTTACATAAAAATACATGTTTTTATATCTTTAAAGTATCTAATCATAAACAGGTGATATCAGGCACCACTGATATCACCTGTTTATGTTTAGGTTACCCTTATCAGTAAGCAATCATTGGAGTTATATTACTTTTAGTGAACTTGGACTGCTACGCAGTAGGTCCATGCTTTGATTCCTGCCGCTGCTGGCTTGAGCGGGTGGTATGATATTTTGCAAATAGCCTCCTAACTCTACCCTCTAGTAGCAGATCTGTTGCTAAGTACAATGGTATATTCCGGGAGCTGTCCTTTACACCAAGTTTCAATACAAATTACAACGACATGAAGAATTATAGTTATGTGAGGGATATAATTTTTATTCTCCTTGTAATTTTGTAGTGTAATACAAAGAGCATGCGTTATTGCAAAAATAAAAATACTAAAACCTTGTTTCAATTCTATGACAAGCTTTTTACACTTTAACTATTAAAATTTCACATTATCACTTACTTTCGGTCATATACACACCGCGGTAAACACATATACGTAATATATCATATTGATATATGTACAATATATACCTATCTATGTGATTTAATTTCAAATAGTGTTAAAGTAAGCTAAGTTATTCACAATTTACACTAAAGATAAAACGCATGCGGGAAAAGACAGAATAACAGAACGTATATAATTTATTAAATAAACTACAAAACTGATTATCAGTTACGTCATAACTTTTGTATGATGACGTCTAGTGTATAAATTGTCGGTGGTTATTTATGAAACAGTCGTAAAATATCGAGAACTCAATAAACTCGCAGACCATAACATCTTTACGACTAGAATCTCGTGACAGATTATCCTGCAAAATAGATTCAGTAAGTGGAATGGATATAGATAGTAGATGCCTACTTTACATATCAACGTCTACTTTTAACTATACAGTAAACAAAAAAAAATACCTAAAGATGGAACCGACTTCAACACTCAAATATGTGATATAACTTGTCGAAGTCGGTACCATGCGCACTGTATTGTGATAATAGGTACTTTTGAACCATCATGGTACCAACTTCAACAAGTTATTTCATTTAAAAATGTTACATCCTTTTTAGTAACTCTTGCTACGGGGTTGATTGTCATTCACTGTCAATGACTATATCATCCAGATAGGAAAATACTTTTCATTTATTGGAGTGTAACTCAAAAACGGCTTATGAAAATTTGATGAAATTTAAATGAGACGGCAAGCATCAGCTTTGAAATAAAAAAAAGAATCATTAAAATCGGTTCAACCAGCCAAAAGTGCTGAGGTAACAAACATTAAAAAAAATTACTAATTGAACACCTTCTCGATTTTAGATGTCGCTAAAAAATAGCGCGAAAATGCATGATCTATGTCTTAAATATTCATAATATCTAAGGCTTTCCTGGAATAGATGTAAGGTAAGCTTGAGCATCGAAAAAATTTAACTATAGGGAATTTCCCATAATCCCCACACTGGGCAGGCGTCTTAGAGATCGCAGTGTAAGATATCAGTTCTTCAGAAAGCGCTGTGCCCACCTTCTGGTGTGTTACCCTTAGTCGCCTCTTACGACACGGTAGAGATGAGGGGGTGACATTCTAGACCGGGACCCGACGGGACAGTAGGTAAGTCCTTCAGATTTATATAGTGACAATTTCATTTTGATCTATTATGGCATTTGCTCTTATGTGTCTGTTCATTGCGAAAATTACTGTATAACGATATTTACCAGTAGAACATCAGGGTAAATAAAGTCACCCGTTGTGTCGTGGATCAATTCACCCAAGCCACGGCCAATTATCATATCCCGTTGTGTTATCTATAAGTATACCATCTGCATATAATAGTACCCGATAAATATATATAGATATTAGGCGCATGGACATACATGCAAAGTTTCACCTAGTTCGAACACTTAGTATTTAAAATATGACGATATTTCGTTTGTAGGGAACGCGCCGCGAGCACTCCCCCCTCCCCTCTCCCCTTATGACCGACCCGATTGGTTATTTAAATAAATCATAACAATAATTTAAGGCTAGAATGCTCGTGGCGCTTTCCATACAAACGTAGTATGGTCATAATATTTTAAATACCAAGTGTACCAACTCGGTGAAACTTTGCATGCAAGTCCTTGAGCCTACTATATAAGAAATAATTAATTCAAATAATTCGAAGTAAAGGAATTATTTTTTTTATTTTTTTATTGTTATTGTGACGGAAAAAGCTCGAGGCCCACCTGATGTTAAGCGGACTAATAACTAATAAATCTAAAAACTAAAAGAAGCATAGATATTAGGCTCAGCAATATGCATACAATTTCACCGAGTTTGAACACTTGGTATTGAGAGTATGAGATATGTATCTCAACCTAAATGCTTTTATTGTAGTAGCTGTAGTGCTGTATATAGTTCGTAGTATTTTGTTCATAAAGGCATACCGCCAGTAAAAAATTAAATAAAAAACCTTACTAGGCTACTTTTAATATAATATTTGGACATTATACGGGATTTGCTAAGGGGATTTCTGGAATAAGCCTACAGAATCTACGATACAAGAGTATACATAGTGTAGATTCTGCACGACAATATTGTAACAAAATAATAAATTCAAGCCATTTTAGCTTCGTATTATATTATGTTACAATGTTACGAGTAACTTGTCCATCATCGCTACCTATATATTGTACATAAAGATAGCATAGATCTTTAAGTAAAAGCATTGTACTTTGTGTGAGAAATAAATAATAATTATTATCATTTATAATATGATAAACTACGTTTGTAAGAAAAGCGCTCCGTAAACTCAGTTATGTTATTACTCTTTTATGTTATAGTAACGGAACAAGCACGAGGCCTACCTGTTGTTAAGCGGTAACCACTGCCTATAACAGATGAATTTCATTATAGGTGACGAACTGCACTGCGCCCGTCACGCTGAGGCATATAGTTGTTTAGTCTCATGTGCCTGTAACTTTACTGGACTGCTGCCGGAACATACTGTTAGGTGTTTGGCGACAGATTTTCTACTTGAGGGTGGTAGCTAGCCAGGCGAGCATTCGAAAATGCCCTTCCACGATACGGTGAAGCTCAAGCCGAGCGACGGTGGGATTCGAACCATGGACCTGTTGCAGTCCATAGCTATAACCGCTTATAACTTTTGATAAGAAGCTGTAGATTTCAATGTAATATTTAATTCAATTTTCCGATCTTGGTGTCGACATAAAGGAAGTAGGATCCCTCTATAAATTGAACGCCTCATTGAACTGGAATATTCGGGGTTCGGGGTACATTTTACTAGTTGTAAAATGTACCCCGAACCCGTTATTATCGTTAGAGTATCATTACCTAGAATGACGTATTGAAATTACTTTCGTCCCAATTCAGGCAGACCATTATAATTTCTTAATTAGGAACTTGGATGAGACGTATCGATGAAATGGAACGACGCCATTGTAATGTAAAACGGAAGAGTTGATATTAAGGGTACATTCCACAACTCTAATATTTTCTACGGGTTGAACGTACCAATATGCATATTTAGATTTAGCTACTGTAAGGAATGCTTTTTTAAATAATGATTTTAATTTAATTAAGAGTAGAGTTCACGAAACGCTTTCCATATTGTCATATTTTAAACTAGCTTTCCGGCCGCGGGTCCGCTCGCGCGTATGTTGTTTATCATGCAAATCCATTAAACTCTTTTTGCTCTTTTTGAGTTACATAAAAAGTATCGTATGTCCTTCCCGGGTATCTAACTATTTCCATAGCGAATTTCATCCAAATCAGTCCAGCAGTTTTTAAGTTTATTCGTTGCATACAAAAATACAAATCATTCCTCTTTATAATATTAGTGCAGATACTAAGTGTTCAAACTCGGTGAACATTTTCATATATATGTTTCTGGTTTGCCAGATTACCGTAAAATTAAGTATTTAAAAAACTAATTTGATAAATAATGTTGTAAGAGAATTGTTATTTGGACATTTAGGCAATGATAAATAATAACTGAGATCGAAAAACTGGCAGAAGCATAGATATTAGTCTCAGCAATATGAACACAACATTTCACCGAGTTTGAACACTTGCAACTGAAAGCACTGCGTGCACTCCACTCTGAAGACGTAAAAGAAATTATCAAAAGACTGTTGATGATCTCTGGAAATTATTATACGACATCAAAGTACTTAGATAAATATATATACAAAATAAATATGACTTTCCACATTTTAAACTAAGATGCATTAAAGAATGATTTGGTGACGTATACCTAATGGAGCGCTTAAGAGTTTGAATAAGAACAGCCATTCATGTAAATTGAGCTTTTGGGGTTCAAATAAGTATGCCTATATATAAATAATGATTTAAAATGTATCTGTCGTTTTTTAATTGGACTACGTATTGATATGGCTGCTTTGTATCAGCCAGATTGGCTACTGCTGAACACAGCCTCCCATTAAGAGTGAGTTTATATACCAAAATCCCCGTCCTCGTCCAATACCTAATTCCTGGCATCATAGGCGGATGATTATTATAGGGGTTAAATTATGAAATTGCCGTTTTATTGTAATAGGTACTTCGAAGTGACATATAACATTCATGGTTTAAGATTTTTGAGTGAAACTTTTTTCACATAGTACCTATGAGGTTCTTCTATTAAAAATGTGCAACATTTGGTTATAAACTTTAAATTGTTTTGTTTTTATTCACCTTAGACAAGAAAGATGGATACTTCGAGTGATTTTTGAATACGAGTTCCGACGCGGACCTAATGCGGCAGAAACAATTCGCAATATCAATGTTCGCGTTTGGAGAGGGGACTGATGAAACGCACCGTGCAATTTTGGTTTAAGCGTTTTCGTGATGGAAACTTTGATTTGAAGAACGAACCACGTGGAAGACCGCCCATACAGGTGAATAACAATGAATTGAAAGAGATGGTGGTAGCGGATCCGAACCAAACTACCCAGGAGTTAACGGCATGGTTTAACTTTACCTCACCAACAATATTGACTAATTTGCGTCAAATCAATAAAATAAAATATATGAAAAATGGTTGCCTCATAATTTGATTGATCTGCAGAAAGAAACGCGTGTTGAAACTTCTGTTGCATTGTTGAATCGATACAGAAATTAAGGAAGCAGTGATGGCGCAGTGGCTATGGACTGCCCCGCAGCAGGTCCATGGTTCGAATCTCGTCGCGGGCTTGAGCTTCACCGCATGGTGGAAGGGCATTTTGCGAATGCCCGCCTGGCTAGCGACCACCGTCAAGTAGAAAATCTGTCGCCAAGCACTTAACGGTGTGTTACGGCAGCAGTCCTTGAGAGCCAGTGAAATAACAGGCAAATGAGACTTAACAACTATGTCTCAAGGTGACGGGCGCAGTGCAATTTGTGACTTGTGACGAAATTCACCTGTTCAGGTTGAACTGGCCGGTCACTTCTCCATACAAACGTCGCAGGGTCATCAGTCCCTTATTTGAGATTTTAGGTCCAGAACTAAGCATGATATCGACATATCTCTTTATTATCTAGGCTTGTGTCAGCGCCGATTTGTAAAAAAAATCTTAACTTGAAAGTTATAAGCCTCGAAACATCGGTATAATGTCACGAATTTTAGCGCATGTTCAGACGTAAATAAACGACTAATAGAGTATGAAATCCTCAAAACTATGTACATAGAAGCAAAGCTTAGTTCGTGATCATTTAGGATAATTTTTTGAAATAAATACATCCAGTAGTTTATTCATAAAAACCCTAGAGCCAAAGGTCGGCACATATAGTTTTGCGCGCTAGTTTTTCGTTCAAAATATTGGGCATCTCATGTAAATACTTCCATTGGGTGGTGAGGGAAGCGGGCGGGCGGGTCTCATGCGCCGCACACTAATATATAATGAACATAACGCACACTACGCTACTTCACGTGCGTGCCGCCACCGCGTCATAGTAGAAAGAGAGACTCTTTCTACTATGACCGCGCCGCGATCTTAGAACATAATATTATAATTATATTAGGTCCTTACATATGAAATTGGCGTTTTGTATGGGAGGAACAAAAAGTCGAATATTTTTTAATATAATATATTTAATTAATCAAAGTATGAACCATTATTTTCTATGCACTTTTGCCATCTCATAGGTAGTTCATTGATCCCTTTACTAAAAAAACCAGTCGGACGGGATACAATAAAATCTTTGAAGGCGATTTGGACTGCCCCATCGGAGTTGAATTTTTTCCCTTGCAAGAAGTTATCCAAATTTCGAAAAAAATGGTAATCTGTTGGAGCAAGGTCCGGGGAGTACGGAGGATGTCTTAGACTTTCCAATTGAAGCTCTTCTAATTTAGTAGCCGTCTGTAGCGCAGTGTGTGGTCTAGCGTTGTCGTGAAGCAGCAGTGGCGTGGAGCGATTGACCAGCCTAGGTTGTTTAGCCGCTAGCTTTTCCATCATGGTTTGCAATTCCTGACAATAGACATCAGCCGTAATAGTCTGGCCAGATTTGAAAAAACTGTAATGAACAATACCGGCATTAGTCCACCAAACGCTTACAAGTAACTTTTTTGGGGTTAATTTTCGCTTGAGGCAGGATTTGGCTGGCTGGCCAGGATCTAACCATTGCGCTGAGCGCTTCCGATTATCGTAAAGAACCCATTTTTCATCACAGGTAATGATTCGGTTTAAAATACCTTCATTATTGTGCCGGTTTAGTAATGTAACGCAGCAGTCGACGCGCGTTTGCCGGTTTGTTTCAGTCAATTCGTGAGGTACCCACCTTTCAAGCTTTTTAATCTTCCCAATTTGCTTCAAGTGAATTAAAACAGTTTTATCACTAACATCGCAGCCTGCAGCTAACTCGGACGTGGTTTGCGATGGATCCGCTTCCACAATAGCCTTCAACTCTTCATTATCAACTTGAGTCTCAGGCCGTCCACGGGGCTTGTTCTGCAGGTCGAAATTTCCAGAACGAAAACGTTGGAACCAAAAACGAACTGTGTTTTCTTTTGCAACACGACCGCCATACACATCATTCACCCTTCGAGTTGTTTCCGCAGCACTAGTACCACGGCGGAACTCGTACTCGTAAATAATGCGATATTTAAGGTTTTCCATTTTGTAAAATGAGTGACGCAAACAGAAAAAAACAGAAGAATAAAAACAAATGAATGGCGATCATCGAAGCACAAATACATGAGTCTATAGCTGTACAAATTTGAATTTGGAATTCCTTACCAAAGAGGAGAAATTCGTGATTAAAGTGGCCAGTACGAAAAACGCCAATTTCATATGTAAGGACCTAATATTTTTCGTTGGTTTGTAGATGGGTGAGCAGCAAAAAGCAACAAGAGTTTCCTTGGAATGCCTTGTTGCTTTTTGGTGTGTACGTATGTATACACTACCAATATGTTGTGCCTATGCCTACTTAAGTACGTACTTATATGTATGTATATATATATATATAAGTACGTACTATATATATATATATATATAATATGTATATATAAATGTTGGTAGTTGGGAACTGGAATTTCTTTCGCATTTGATTAGTTTGTTCGTGATAGTAATTGTCGGGCGTCATAATCCATATAGGTAGGTACATACTTGGGTAATATAAATACGTAACTATGTCTAGGTACCTACGAACCTACTCGCACCTAAGTTAGTAGTAGGTATTAGTCAATACGCAGGTCATAATAGCTATACTGAGTAGTAGAGTACCTAATCATTTTAGCAACAATTAGACAATATAAAAAGCTGCATTTGATTAGTTATGGTATGGACGTAGGTAGTCCGCATTCTTTGTAGAATTTAGTCTAAGCAGTAATATAGCTATCTTCGAGAAAGTACCTACCTAACACAAAGTAGTAAAGGGTTAGAAGCTCAATGGAAGATACCTACCTATCTACGATATAATTATCATTTATCATATAGGCCTGCCTAGGTACGCAACTGTTCAGCGGTGTCAAATCGACATTCGCGGTCGCGCATTGCATTGCATACCTATCTACATAGCTATAAGATCACAACAAATAATAAAATTAGTACTATGTATCTACCTACGTAAATTCATAGAATAAGTACCTATAGGTATATATTTGTAGTAGGTATGGTATTACAAGGTAGTATGAAAGTTTATATGGTAAACTTAGCGATGATTGTAGGCACTTACCAAATAAAAATAACCTATGATTAGTTATTGATTTTTATTGGAAATAATTTAATACAGTTACCTACCCAACCAGTCCTAAATTTTTGGGCCAAATAACTTTTTTTCATATGTGTTCTACCAGAATCGGTAGAACACATGATCCACGATGCCATCGTACATTACCGCTTAGAGACAGATTTTGAAATCGGTACGACATTTTGGCTCTCATCTGAAGGGTTGCTAGCCGGGCGAGCATTTGCAAAACACACTTCCACCATGCGGTGAAGTTCATGCCCGCGGCGGGATTCGAACCATAGACCTGCTGCGCGGCAGTCCATAGCTAATGCCACTGAGCCATCACTGCTTCCCGTTAGGTGCTTACTGACAGATTTTCTACTTGAGGGTGGTAGCTATCCAGGCGAGCATTCGCAAAATGCCCTATGCCCTTCCACCAAGCCGTGAAGCTCGAGCCCGCAGCGGGCTTCGAACCATAGACCTGCTGCGTGGCAGTCCATAGCGAATGCCACTGAGCCATCACTGCTTCACGTTAGTTGCATAGTGACAGATTTTCTACTTGAGGGTGGTAGCGATCCCGGCGAGCTTTCGCAAAATGCCCTTCCACCACGCGGTGAAGCTCAATATCGCGGCGGGATTCGAACTATGGACCTGCTGCGCAGCAGTCCATAACCGATGCCACTGAGCCATCACTGCTTCCCTTTAGGTGCTTGGCGACCGATTTTTTACTTGAGGGTAGTAGTTATCCAGCCTTCAACCTGCATTCGTAAAATGCCCTTCCACCACGCGGTGAAGCTTAAGCCCGCGGCGGGATTCAAACCATGGACCTGCTGCGCGGAAGTCCATAACTAATGCCACTGAGCCGTCACTGCTTTACAAAACATGTTGTAGTAAATGCAGTAAGTTACTAATTATGTAATAAATAATTATTGTAAATATTTAGTCAAATGATTTGTACATAGTAAATGTAGTAGTTTGTTCTTTTCATATTGATGCCATAAACATACCTATATGTTTCAGAGATAAAACACAATTTTATAAGAAATGTAATCAATGACAATCATGTCACATTCAATATTGAAACAGTACCTACCTACTAATGTTATTATAAAACTAAGGATGACTAAAAACAAGAAGGATCGCCCTAAATAGATACCTAGGTATGTAATATATTACAAATTTATTTACGGCGATCATATATGCCTATCATCAATTCATCATATTATTTCACCCGAGTGACATACCTAACGTATATGTACCTACTCTCCGCGAAAATATATTGCTCTGTGAAAGTGAATAGCTTGAGACACTATCTCCGTCCGTCGTCAAACATCGTAATTCGTTCGGCATGTTTCGGCTTTCATTGATATATCGCAAACAAGTGTGCGTAATTAGCGTAGATGCAATACGGGTGTGTGATGCGCGAGCACTATCTTCTTACTACTCATCACGGAGTCTTACCCTTTCCCGCAAAGGTATAGGTGAAATAGCATGCTTTGTTGCCTCGCCCGCTGATAAGTTCGGGCCGTCGCGCGTCGGCAAGTGCATCCTTAAAGGCAGAGGTTAGTCCTGCTTAACATCAGGTGGGCCTGGTGAGTCACAATAAAATAAAAATAAAATGGAATCTTTACGACAACCGTAATCGAAAAATGCAATGGCTGACCCCATGCTGGTCAAAAGCAGCAACAGTGTCTTAAAGCAAATCTTACCAATAAAAAGGTAACGCTAACTGTTTGGTGGTCTCATCATGGTGTTATTCAGTATAGTTTTCTCCGATCTGGTCGTGCAATAACGGCAGAAGTCTACTGTGCCTAACCCCGAACAATGATAGCAAACTAGCAGTGAAACAGCCCCGACTCATAATTCGGTCTTCACCATTATTGCTCCATGATAACGCGAGCCCTCACAGCACGAGAAACCGTTTTAACTGTACAGGAACTGCAATTAGAAACCATTCGTCACCCTCCGTATTCGACCTTGCTCCAACGGACTACCAATTTTTTCGTGATTTGGACAATATTCTTAAAAAGTTTTTTTCCCAGGAGGCAGTACAAAATGCTTTCACACAAATTGTCGAATCTAGATCACCAGAGTTGTGACGCAAAGGCATAAATGACCTTCCTATTAGATGGCAGCAATGTATAGATAATAATGCTTGTTATTTTGATTAAATAAATATGTTAAATTAAAAAAAAAACAATTTTCAGTACAATTCGAAAATTCATCCCTTAACCCCAATATAATTAACGAGAACATAAAAAGTTACATTTCTTCCTATTGTACTTATGCCTATACTCGTGCGCGTTCACGAACACTCAAGGGTTCATAGTGCACTACATCTTTAGGATTTTCTTGCCGAAACTCCATTTACAGTATTGAAACGAATCAAATGAGGCCGCTTAATTTGTCGTTACCTATTTTTTACATTATTATTTAGTACAACGTTATTATTACCTATTTTATACATTATTATTTAGTACAACGTTATGTTATTCTGACATTTTATTAAATGTTTGTTGTAATAAAAATTACTATGTAAAGTATTATTTTTAAAAAACAAATTAATGTATGCTTATACGTGTAATTTAACTCACAAAATGAACACATAATGTCGCCTTGTTAAGTTAAAATCTTTTCTGCCTTTGATACTACAGAGCATTTAAATCAAATATACATTCTCAAATCATACGTAGGTACTTACGAGTACATTAACTATTACTCTGCTACTGCTAAATGTGACTCTCCTTCTACAGCAGCTGCGTAAAATGTTTTAAGACCCTGCTAGTGCTGATATCATAAATGTATGATGTTCTTCTGGTATCCATCGCATTTCTAGAAGGATATGCATAAAATTAAATTCAAAATAAAATCGCGGTGGTAGAACAATCAACGTACTCCTGGAAGAATCTTGATGAAAAGGCGCTTGGACGATCTATAATGATATCAAACATGCCCTACAACCCGGTAAAGGGGTCTTAACCAATAACCCGGAAAGCCCGAATCGTATGTATCCTCGTCCTATATATTTTGATGATCATTAAAACATTTTTTATATTTTCTTTTTAGAAAATCGATTTAAAGAAAAGTTTAGGAGTATTTAATATAAAGTCAAATCTGATTCCAACTAAGCTAACTAAGCTTTTCAATAGCAACTTTTCATATTATTTGTATTCCTAAAACAGTTCTTGAATAAATATAGAATTTAAACGTTAACATTATTAACAAAACGGCATTACCCTGAAAATATAAGTTATGTAAGAATTATAATTTCAGTGAAAACAGGAATAATATTTATACAAGAACGTTACAGCATATTCATTAAAATTGACATGGATACGAAAGGCGGAGTATTCTACGCTTAATGAGATTTTAAATACGTTAATACGTGTAAAAAATACGTGTATTATTCAAAAGAATTGTAAACAGGATAATCTTACATTATATTACCTATATAACGTAATACATACATGATTCCTAAAGTGTTGGTCAGTTGGGTGGAAATAGATATAAGATTGCTGGATACAACGTGTTTCTACTTCCACATCCTTTAAGCTTATTTTTAGGGTTCCGTACCCAAAGGGTAAAAACGGGACCCTATTACTGAGACTTCGCTGTCCGTCCGTCCGTCTGTCACCAGGCTATATCAAATGAACGGTGATAGCTAGACAGTTGAAATTTTCACAGATGATGTGATTCTATTGCCGCTATTACAAAAAATACTAAAAATAAAATAAAATAAATATTTAAGGGGGGCTCCCATACAACAAACTTGATTTTTTTACCGTTTCTGAAACGATACTAATAACGGTGACAGGTTACTATTCACAGAATATTTAGTTTCATTTAGTTTTAAAAGAGGTTTTCGTCGTACCTACCTAGCTCAATCAGACATTGCGAAAAATGTCTGTAACTTGCAAGATGTTACACATAATGGTACGGATAATGGCCCTTCGTGCGCGAGTCTCACTCGCCCTTGGCCGGTTTTTTATACACGTCCGTCGGCTTGTGACGTTCGTGACTAAATGTCTATGTTATATATTTATTATTGTTATAATATTACTTTGCCAATATTAAATAAATGGCATCATTATCAGTAGGTAAATCGTATTTCCGGTCCGAGGGTTTTGGGCTCCAAGGGATAGATCAACACGTAAATAATCTAGCCTTACCTCCTTTATTGAATTGTATAATAGTCAATTAAACAATGCAAGAAATTAGTAATTATTATTAAAATAGAAATTATTTATTTTTTCAGAGATCTTACAAGACTAAATACTTTCGAAATGACCATTTTATTCTATGCGCTACTAACTCGGAGATTTATCTGCACTTACACACAATTCGTATTTATTCACATGTAGCAATAATTCTTAGCGTTATTGCTATCATAATACTACGCAACCATCCGTAGCGCGTAGTAGGTTATCCGTAGCATGAGCTACGACTAAGTCATTTTTATGAACTTACGCGGCTTTATTCTTTGAAGGTTTTTCCTTCATTATTGATAGATCTTTTATTTAGATTTGACTAGTAAGTTATACTACTAACTCACCTGATGGATAGTTATGCAGTGGTCGAAGATGTTGATAATACTATCTAAACCTAGAGTTAAAAGCTGATTCTCATGGGCAGAAAACAAGTTTAGGTGTTTCAAATTATATTTTCAATTCAATGGAGCTAGCCAGTCGAGGATACCTATAATATCGTACCATAATTTAAACTTAGTTCCTATAAAGTTTTTAGTTTATTTTATATATTGTAAAAACTATTAGCGGACGCGGATTCATAATGTATATTGACCTTTTATTTCTGAAATATACTCATATAACTAGAAAAATAGGGCATGTTTTTTTTCTGATTCTCCTTTTAAGTTTCCAGAATATACAGTAAACAGATGCTAGTAGTACTACTAGTACTTGCAAGTTACAGACATTTTTCGCAATGTCCGATTGAGGTAGGTACGACGAAAACCTCTTTTAAAAATAAATGAAACTAAATATTCTGTGAATAGTAACCTGTCACCGTTATTAGTATCGTTTCAGAAACGGTAAAAAAATCAAGTTTGTTGTATGGGAGCCCCCCTTAAATATTTATTTTATTTTATTTTTAGTATTTGTTGTAATAGCGGCAATAGAATCACATCATCTGTGAAAATTTCAACTGTCTCATTATCTGTGAAAATTTCAGCTATCACCGTTCATGAGATACAGCCTGGTGACAGACGGACGGAGGGACGGACGGACGGACAGCAAAGTCTCAGTAATAGGGTCCCGTTTTTACCCTTTGGGTACGGAACCCTAAAAATAAGCTTAAAGGATGTGGAAGTAGAAACACGTTGTATCCAGCAATCTTATATCTATTTCCACCCAACTGACCAACACTTTAGGAATTATGTATGTATTACGTTATATAGGTAATATAATGTAAGATTATCCTGTTTACAATTCTTTTGAATAATACACGTATTTTTTACACGTATTAACGTATTTAAAATCTCATTAAGCGTAGAATACTCCGCCTTTCGTATCCATGTCAATTTTAATGAATATGCTGTAACGTTCTTGTATAAATATTATTCCTGTTTTCACTGAAATTATAATTCTTATATAACTTATATTTTCAGGGTAATGCCGTTTTGTTAATAATGTTAACGTTTAAATTCTATATTTATTCAAGAACTGTTTTAGGAATACAAATAATATGAAAAGTTGCTATTAAAAAGCTTAGTTAGCTTAGTTGGAATTAGATTTGACTTTATATTAAATACTACTAAACTTTTCTTTAAATCGATTTTCTAAAAAGAAAATATTAAAAAAAAATAATGATCATCAAAATATATAGGACGAGGATACATACGATTCGGGCTTTCCGGGTTATTGGTTAAGACCCCTATACCGGGTTGTAGGGCACCTTTTCATCAAGAATCTTCCAGGAGTACGTTGATTGTTCTACCACTACGATTTTATTTTGTATTAAATTTTATGCATATCCTTCTAGAAATACGATGAATACAAGAAGAACATCATATATTTCTGATGACAGCAGGGTAAGAAAACATTTTTATACAGCTGCTCTAGGAGGAGAGTAACATCTATCGGGTGAATGTACTCGTAAGTACCTACGTATGGTTTGAGAATGTGTATGTGTTTTACAGGCATTGTAGTATCAAAGGCAGAAAAGAATTTAACTTAACGAGGCGACATTATATGTTCATTTTTTTAGTTAAATAATCATGGTAAACATCTATCTATTTATTGGTATTTACAAAATTACACGTATAAGCATACATAAATTTGTATTTTTAAAAGAATACTTAACATAGTATTTTTTATAACAAGAAACATTTAATAAAATGTCAGAATAACATAACGTTGTACTAAATAATAATGTATAATATAGGTAATCATTAATTTTTAACAGAAAATTCTAAAACTGTGTCATTATTACAAGTAATGCTTTGTCAAGTCATATAACAACTTATGTTTTACAGTCACAAAATTCTTCAAAGCTGTTAAACGTTTTCCCGATAAGCCAGTCTTTTAATAGCGACAACACAGCTAATATTAGTCGATGATATTATATTAACTTATTAGGAACCGACTAGGAACCGCGTTATATATACCGGATAGATACGCTACGTTACGCGCTGAGGCCCGTGCTTGTCGCTTCGCCGGTTCCAAATAGTTTAATATGGATAAAATAGTTTCCAAAGTGAAAATGATATTATATTTTGTTATGGTATGTATTATGGTACTTTGTTAAATATTGTTGGTCCCATGACATGCGAAATTTTAGTGGATTTTGTCAGCGACCGAATTACATTCACGAGTTTGTCCTAACCACGGGTGCTGTACGTGGGCATGTCACTGTGCTTTGTGTTAGATTTCTTATTAATCGATTACTTTTTTTAAATTAATTTGCTGTAGGAATAAATTCTACTCGACTGGCAACACAAATGGGTTATGTGGGTAGGGGAATACGTGGATTCGGGCATTCTGTTGACAGCTAGCAAGTAACACGGTCGTAACGGAGACAGACTTGAAAAGTACAGACGGTGTCGAATGAACTGTAAAACAGTGTAGGCTCAGATCCAGTTGATTAAGCGAGGTCGCTGTGAACACTACAGCTACGTCATCGGCGTACATATATCAGCATCGCTGATAGCGTGCGTCAGGCTATTGACTAGCCATGAGAACAGAATTTTCGGGACAGATGATCTTTGGACTACTGTTGTATATCTGTCGTCAACGGTTCCGATTTAACTGTACCAGCGCACCCTACCACCCCTTGCGATTTATCCCGCTACAGATCAACTAACAGGGCAAGCGGTTGTCGTTTATCCCGTAATGCTGAAATTTGTTGTAAGTAAGGTGTGTGTCAAACACGTCAAATACCTTTGACCATATGAAGCGCTCGTAGCGAAGTTTTCTAGGCTGTTCTTAACCGATCAGCAAAGTTAAGCAACGTCCACCGCGGTCATGAGCGGTCATTTGTCATTTGTTTTTGATAAGAACAAGGTAAGATAAGAGCTCAATCTGTGTTAAAAATTTTTGGCTATTTTATAGACATTATCAACCAGAAGCCTCCCAAAAATGCCATACCGACCGACAGCGTACCACTTGCAACCGTTTCAAAAGAATCATTAAATTAGTTTCGAATCCCGAAGTCTTTCGCGCCTAGCGCGTCTATAGTGTGTAGCCAGCTATATAGCGACCTCAACATTACAGCGCTTCATATATTACAAATGAGTAAAGGAGGCTGGCAAATGCGTGATATATCATATTTACCTCATTTTTAGGATTCCGTACCTCAAAAGGAAAAACGGAACCCTTACAGGATCACTTTGTTATCCGTCTGTCTGTCAAGGCCTTTTTTCTCTGGAACGCTAGGATGTATCTAGCTGAAATTCATACTAAATATTCAAACTTACTGTCCCTTAGAGCTGCAAAAAAATTAAACTTCTGAACCATCGCAATCAAAAGATACAGCCGTCTATGCCGCAAATTTTTGATACTCGCAAGGGAATCAAGCCTATAGGGTACTTCCCGTGAACTCAGAATCTTGAAATTTGGTACGAAGCAACGTCTTATAGCACAGATAAAGGCAAAATTACGAAAAGCATACATTTTTAGTTATTATAATAAAAATATTTTAAATAATTTTAAATTGTTATGGATTTAATTTAGCAATAAAAATACCACAACTTTTACTTATATACCTTCATGTTTGTACGGAACCCTCGGTAAGCGAGTCCGACTCGCACTTGGCCAGTTTTGTTATATATAAAATCATTGATCAAAGGTCTGAAACTATGCAAGTTTGATAATAGTGGTATGTTTAATAATAACAAATACTTTTAAAATATTTTAAGAAAACATCAAATTAATATTTTAATAAAACTCTTAAAAAATATAAAAATATATCTAGTGACAATTCCGCTTAATTTTCCTGCTAAGCCGAAGTGACGTCACAAATGCCACGCAGCCAAACCGGAAGAATTTTCGACGCTTTTCGCTTCCACACGAAGCATCCTCAGGTCTTTAGCATCGAGGTATTGACTCTTCGAGCGCACGATCGAGCATCAAGTGGTATGTTTCTATAACAAACAGCTGGTTTGTTTTTTAACCAGTCACTACAATGAAAAATAACTACATACATAAGCACAGCAAATAACTATTGCAAATGGTTATTACATTAATAAATATATTATTTACTTTATATTCAGACTACCTTGGTTTTCAACGACAACAGTTCTCTCTACTTCTACTTCTCATTCTGCATATTCCATCCTTTTTTAATTGAGTTTGCTTTAGACTTTAGGGGAATATTGTTAAAATTATATTGTTCACTTTATTATTATATCGTTTAAGGAAAAAAAATCGTGAAAACCTGATAATTACCCAGATAATATGTCATTCAATATTATATCCATAAAAAGGTCCATATTTTAATCAAAAAAATGTTTTTTTTTTATTAATGTGTAATTACTCCAATCTGTACAGCCTTTCGTTTCCAATATCATCAAATCGGCATCACGTCGTGATAGAAAAATACCTCACCTTTATTAACCCGTTCCCGGCAAAATGAGCGGCAATTTCGGTGATCACGTAATAAAATAACGTGACAAGACGATCCACTTCCAATATTTTTAGGACTTTTTTATTAAATGCGTGACACATTATGTTAGCCTCCATATTGCAGACTATCGCATTTAGAGAGTGAAATTGGATATGACTTCAGTAGGTATGTATTGTTTAGATACGGTTATTACTAGTAGTAATTACTTGTATGTAACGAAGATGTCTTCAGGAAATCACTTCCTCACATTAGTTCATTAACAAGCAATTTAAAAAAAACAACCAGAGATAAATGAAATACTATTCGTCAGATCTCACTCAAATTTAAATGGGACCACTTGACAAGCACCAGCTTATGAATATATAAAAAACATCGAAATCGGTGCACCCTGTAAAGATGTATGAGGTTTCACACACAAAACTCGAATTGAAAACCTCCTCTTTTTTTAAATCGGTGAGAAACGCAACAGACATCACAGTCTGTGTAAAATTTGATGGCATATTTTGGAAATGGTAATAGATAAGAAGAGAGTGTTTGAATAAATATCATAGGGAATCGGTAGTGCGGTGCAATGAAAACTATCAAAAGCCGGGCGGGAATGGAGTATAAGATTGTCAGTGCGCACAGACTAATAAACACTTATTGTGATTACCACTGACACTGAGTACGACACTTTAAAACTGCTTATATATACAATGCAACACGCATTACGTCAAATATTTAATTCCCTAAGAGAATAATAGAAATTACACGTAGGTACTTTCATAATTCAATTTGTAGGAACACATACTTTGGCCTAAATTATGTAAGCCGCGTGCAAGTAAAGTGAAGAGGTTCTAATGTAACGTATATTGTCTCCTCACGCCTGTCATAAGGGAAAAGGGAATTTAATTACTTCCGCTGAAATTTAGGATAGAATTAGTCTGATATTTTTAACATGATGGTAGAGCGGTTTGCAAATGTTAGCTTCTGATTACTTTTGAGTTGAAATTCTCGTAATGTTCACACATATTTAAATAGTATAAATCAAACCGGCAAAAACACTCACGTTGAGGATCGAATACATGGCGGCACTGCCCGCTGGGAGCTTCGAGATGCAGCTGCGCACTCGCCCTGATGATGAGCATCTGATATGCTCGAAACCCGGGTCGATGTATTCGATCCTCAACGTGAGTGTTTTTGCCGGTTTAATTTATAATATTTAAATTTCTGATTACTTCTCATAAGTCGAAAATCTGTCGCCAAGAACTTAACAGTCTGTACGGCAACTATCCTTCAAGAGTAAACAATTTTAGGATTTGCGATTAAAGACTGTCAGGAAGAATACGGCAATTAAGATTAATTCTTATAACTCAAGTATTTAACTCGTTTTAGTATGTGTCATTTACACCATTACCGTTTACGATTTTCCACTAATTTATTAAACGCGCATTTTTTAGAAGTCTATCATGAATTTTATTCTTGTTTTTGGAGCGACATTATTTTCTCAGCCTGCTGTTTATAAATAGATAATAATAAGTAAGAAGAAGCTGGTACGAGGTATAATACAAGGTATGTCAAATATCATCAAACTTGATACATTTTGAATGAATGGCATAACAACACATCTATATTAAATTAGTTGACAGATCAAGGAGGCTGACACAGCTGACAGAAGAAAAATTATCGTCTAGTAAGCTGCCACATACATTCTAGTCAAAAATGTGATGCCAAGCATTCGGAATACCCGGAGTGTGCCAACAGTTTACCATGCATCCTGGATTTATTGCATGGTAACTGGTCTAAAACAGCTTGCTACTTTATACAACCACGTCAAATCATCAATCAGTCACTAATAGATGAGCGCAAGCAATATTACCACCCGGAAGACGTCCACTGTTGGCCATATGCCTCCCCCATTACACGCTACACTGAATGACAATTAGCTAATTGTAACCATTGGCTACCCGCGACTCTACGATATCGTCAGTTCACCTAGTGGGGGGACACCAACTCTACGTCTTCCGGTATAATGTGGTAATGACTCGAGAACCTTTCTTCGCCATCGGTTACCAGTTCATCGAACAATGTGGCCCGCAAATTGCCACTTCAACTTGCAAATTGTGAAAGCTATGTCGGTGACCGGTGACTTCGGGAATATCTTCGTTCCGAGCATTATCGTGAATCAAATGCTGCTGTCAAATTAAGCAAAAGAAAATACAGCTTCACAGTAATTCCATACCAAATGAAGCAGTATAAACAGACAGAGAATGTGCGTTATCTCCAGAACCAAGGATCCGAAAGTAATATTATATAATTAGGCTGAGCTATTATCCACCGTTGGGATCGAATTATGATGTTCTTTAACGTTACTAGGTACAGCCGGGAGGGGATGAACCATTAATAATTAGGTAAGTACCTTGGATGTTTCTAAAAAGCTCCATAATGTCTTAGAATATATACACCTGCAATATTTATCCGACTGCGGCTGGCAGCATTACTATTGAAATCTTTTAAAAATGTTTCCTATATCCGTAAATCCCTCAGCAACAGTTATGATTTGCAATTCATTTTGTGTACTTTTGTAGGTTTTTATTGTTCCCAGATTTTAACCCTACATTCGTCCTATTTTACAAAAGAGTGTGATATTTGTAAAAAATAATGTTTCTGATAAGTTAGCCTTTGATTTAAGTGATTTTTATGTGATAATGAATAGAATGTGTTCTTCAGGACAACCTAGAATAACTGGCTCTCAGTGAGGTGCTTGGTAACATTTGGACAGATTTTCTACTTGAAAGTTCTAATTAGCAAGGGTATTCGCAAAATGCCTGACCACGAACGAACGTGCCCTCCGGAGCATGGAAGCGCTCAGTAGTACGAGTATATGCGTCTAGTGGAAACCCATCTATGTAATGACCGCAGCTACCTAGGCGATTTTAACTGGTCTATCATCAGTTAAAATCGCCTAAGCAAGCTCCACTACAACATAGAACAACTTCAACTGACGCGCAAACAGATTCCGCTCACGCAGCAACGTTGGAACAGATCGACTAGATTATCTACGAGTAAGTAGGCCAGTGAGTGGGTACATAACAATATTATGAATTGTAATCCTGAATACTAAGCATGCAATTCCGAAGGGATCACTATACAACACGGAATTCAATGTGGGCGAATTAATCCATAAAGAATATTACCACAGAAAAGAAAAACAGTATGATATTTCTCTATGAGTATTACTAGAGTTCCAGAAGCTTTTTAGGTGTGGACTAATTGTCAGTATATTGGTAAGACATATAGGTAGTTTATTTTACACTAAACACTATATTTTAGGATCTAACGATGGAAGAATATATGTAAGTAGTATTTCCACTGTAATGTTTTTTGTCGATGAGGTGAGATAAGGTCAGAGGATAGCTTCTGTGACCTCGTCACATTTGAAGGTAAGTGTGATTTGGTAGAAAGTGTTAAACAGGCTTAACTTGGAATGGTAACTGGTTCTCGTGGATAGATGCCAGAACACACCTTTAGGTGCTTGGCAACAGATTATCAACTACAGGGTTGTACCTAGCCAAGTTGGAGTTCGCAAAATGTCTTATTACCATGAAAAGTGCGGAGTATTCCGGCCCCACAATCGCTTCCTACATAGTCCGATCCTAAGACAACTGCCGGCACCGACGGCTTAGCGTGCCCTCCGAAACGCTAAAGCGCTCTGTAGTAAATGCCACTTGCGTTCACTCATGCAAGTAGTGACCACAGCAAACATTGCTGAACGCTAGGCAAGCTCGAGCTACGGGCTTCGTTGTTATATAAGGTATATTTAATAGATTGCATGCTGGGCACGCTGTCAACTGATAGTGGGCTAGAGCATTTGGACTGCCTATGAGTCCAAATGCTTTTATTGTAGTAGCTGTAGTATTGTAGTAGCTGTAGTGTTGTATATAGTTTGTAGTATTTGGTTAATAAAGGCATACCGCCGAAAAAAAAATAGATTGTATTATGATTCATATAACTGGATGCCTTCATTCTGTTATACATACTATACATTTAGAAGTATCGAAAGCGAAATTGATTGGTTAGAAGAACCTTTTATGAATGAAATAAGAATTGATATTCAAGTTTTTACTTACACATCTACGAATAAATATTCATATTTATTCGTAGTTACACATAGATGACAAAGGTCAAGTATTACAGTCCCGATACCCGATGGGTTTAAGTCTCCATGACGCCTAACGAAGTAAAGAAAATGTGGGATCCTTTCCAACTTTGCCATCTTGTAATATATTCAAGAGCTACGAGTAACTTGACTGGAATATGAAGGTATATTTGGTTATTTGCTTAGTGCGCGGTCCTTTGAATATAAACGAGATGTCCAAAGTGAGCACGGAAGGTGACGGCGGTTATATCTGCCTAATACGTTTACATAAAGCTCCAGCGTTATATACCTATTCTGTGTTTGTTTATCTCGGACAAACTAATGGGTGTTGATGGAAAAGCGCACCCTATTTCTATGGACAACGTAGTAACAAATAGTTCATGTGCCGCGGTCAGTGTGTTCTTTTCTTACGTAAGTAAGTATGTAGAAAATGGATTTTAATTTCTTCATTTATTCCGTTTAGATCATCTTTTCGCTCAAGTTTTGCGCTAATCTTTATACTATTTTAGTAACGATATCTTTAAAATGTTATGCCAGTAGGCTGAGAGTCTATAAAATTTATAGGCAGGTTAAATGGCTTGATTGATGATTTATGTATTTTAACTTTCTAGATAATTAGGTTGTACCTATATGCAGAAGAAAAACCGACGAGTTTCCCACACGCAAAATGTTTCACAAATCTACCGTCACGATGACTTCGATTCGAGATGTTTCGAGGCTTTCAAATATTTGAAATAGAACACTTTGGGCAATACATGATACCCATTATTACGTGAATGAACGCTTTATTTTCTTTATTAAATGATTAATTTACTCTAGATTGCATTGATGAAGCCACAGCGATAACTCCGCGCAATTTATTACGATGAGTGCATCGTTATTTATAACAATTTTAAGGTGCTCAGTATGAAAGTTCTGCGAGAAGGGAAGAAATATATATATATATATATATATAAGATGACTACATCAAAAAAATTCAATTGAATAATGTTAAGTATTTATTCACTACCTTTACTGAACGCCCCGAGTATAATAAACTTCGTTCTATACTTGATGGAGAAGAAATTTATCAGAAAATTAACTCACGGCACGCGTCGCCGCCCACGCACAGATTGATTTATCCCGGAACAACGTGATTACGTATATTTTATTGTACGACTATTCATATAGTCAAGTAATAATCCAAGTCAAAGTTCAAACAACTACAATTTCAAGTTCGCCATCTCACAAATTCCTCGAGGATCCTGACTCAACAATATTAATCTCCAGGAATTACCAATATCAAGACACTGACACAAGTCAAGGCTGAGCCGGGCCATATTAAGGAAAAAAAAGGCCATTTAACAGGGAAAACAGGATTGCCGCTAATATAAAGCGGAAAAGAGATTCTAGCTTTGTAGAGCTATACGTATACACGTTTATTGTATAGGAAATCCCTTATTATTATTATACTAGCGGCCCGCCCGGTTTCGCACAGATATTTAAAAAATTACAAAAAAGTAGTTTCTGTGACATAACTGTAAGAGTTAGACATATAGTATTCTGGACTTTTTTATAGTTATTGATGTCTTCTATAAAATTGTAGTACATCACTTTGCTCTAATGTTACGGTCTAATGTTACTTCCGCAGCGTATGCGATGTAACGATTAATTTGGTATTTTTTTACACGTTAGGCTACATTATCGAATTTTTTAAAATACTCTATAGCTTATATTGACCAAGGATAGTGTAGAATTCTAATGAATTTTTCAAATTGATACAGTTGTTTTTTACTTACAAAAATACAAATCTTTCCTCTTTATAATGTAAGTGTAGATTTCGTTTGTTGGTTGTTGTTTGCTAAGTCACATTTAAATTTTTACATTATGAAAAAATAATCTACCGGCTATAAATGATGGTTAAAGATATGCCTATTTAGGATTTATAAAACGTCCGTCAAATTCCACTGTCGTCGAAGTTTTAATAATGGGATTTCGTTTTCTCGTACAGAACCCTACAAAGTATTTGATGCCCTAATATTTGAGAACCTAAATAAACGAAGACAGTAATTAACAAAAAAATACAAAAAAACATCACCAGTGTTTTTGTATGCCGTACACAGAACATACAAAATAGTGGAAGAAATCTCACCCCATCTTATAGAGGTGAGGCGTAAATACTAGAACAGATCCGAAGATTAGGTATTTTAGGAGACTAGGCCGCACCTATTCCAATTTTCACAAGACTTAGTCCACCTAGTCTCGTGTACCTACGTTCACTCAATGACACTAATGACAGCGCTTACGCGTATCGCGTACAATACTCATTCATTTTTATTGTTCTGTCTCACTCACACGTGTTTTGCTTTATATCTGCTATCTTGCTCTAGCCAGGTGGAAACGAGACAACGCAATACATTGTTGATTGCTTGCATTTCGCTCTTTCACTCCGCGGCTATGAAAACCGGTTTATACAGGATAACCCCTAGCGTGTCGATGTCACCGTGGTGTGATATTTGAGCAAAGTTCACAAGAACAGGTGCAAAGGTCGAGTGCGCGAAGATTATCGAGTTAATTTACGTCGTCATAAGTGCATTCAATCTAGTATTGAGTATTAGACATTAGACTAGTATCCTGGTAGTGCGTGTTTAGTTTACTATCTTGTGTGTATAAAATATAACTTTTTGTGATTTTATAAAAATGGCGCCAAAGGGAAGCAGTGTTGCATGGGATCATTTTGTTGACAAAGGTCAAAGTATGGCCGAGTGTAAAATATGTAAAACCCAGTTAAGTTTTAAGTCATCCGTGTCAAATTTAACGAAACATATAAAAAAGAAGCATCCGTTAATTACTTTAATAATTAGGAATAATGTTGCGCCCACGTCAAGCCTAGTGACTTCACCATGTGACCAGAGTTTAAATCCAATTCCATCCACCTCCACATCTTCACCTGCAAATGTACCTGCGCCTGCGGGACCTGCGGTGTTAGGTACTAATACGGTGCATGTGGTACAGCCCGGCTATAAAAATATTGCCTCATATATATACAAAAAGAATGCGGATAGGTGCAAATCTGATATTGATCAGTTAATAATGGACTTATTTATCATGGATTTTCAACCTTTCCGAATTTTAGAAGATAAAGGGTTTAGAAAATTACTGCAATCCGCGTTCCCTTTCTATACTATCCCGACGAGAAAATATTTCTCAAACAATGTGCTACCTAGCCGCTACGAAAGTTTACGCGCAGTGAAAATGAAAGAAGTCGAAAACGAAGTGGAGTCTATTTGTTTAGCCTCTGATATGTGGACATCGAGCACCAATGACCCATACATGGCTGTCACTGGCCACTACATTGATAGAAAAGAATGTAAGTTCAAATCGGTTTTGTTGGAATGTGTCCTTCTCGAAGGTTCACATACCGGTGTAAATTTGGCCGCGGAGCTGTTGAGAGTTACAGAAGAATGGAAAATTACCGAAAAAATCAATTTGACTGTAACTGATAATGGGGCTAACATAAAAAAAGCGGTAGAAAAAGATTTAGCCTGGAAGCATTTCGGCTGCTATGCTCACACTTTAAATTTGGCTGTCCAAGAGGCAATAAATAAGTCAAGGGAACTCACTACGCTTATAGACAAAGTCAAAATAGCAGTTGGATACTTTAAGAGATCTGCACAAGCATGGGAAAAACTGAAAAAATTTCAAGTACAAGCTGGTAAAACTGTAAAAAGACCTTTACAAAATGTAATTACGAGATGGAATTCAACTTTCTACATGCTGGAAAGGTTCATAGAAATAAAAGAAGAAATTAATAGCTCACTTTCTAATTTAAATGCAACTGCTATGTCACTGACTGCAATGGATTGGGAGCTATGTCAAAATATGTGTGACATTTTAAAACCTTGTGAGGAAGTAACCAAAGAAATCAGCGGTCAAAAATATGTAACTGGGAGTATTGTCATACCAATCACAACTGCACTCATATCATCTATAGAAAATTTAGACACCCGAAATTATACCTTCGCAGCTCAAGTCCTCCAGCAAGATCTAATAGGTGCCTTGAAAAATAGGTTTGGCAACTTAGACAAAAGTCGAACCTTCACTGTTTGCATGTTCTTAGATCCAAGATTTAAATTATATTTTGAAGATCAAAACGTGGCAGATAATACTAAGCAACATATAATACACTTGGTAACTGCACTGATCAATAAAGAAGACCAATTACAAGTTCCACAAGAGGAAATCGAAACACGAACTGCTCCTGTAAACCAGTCATTGTCTTCTTCTTCTCTATGGCGTCATTATACCGAAAAAATGAAAAATCTGCAACCCAAGGGCACAGCACAATCGCGAGCTATTATAGAAGTGCAAAGATATTTAGAAGACAAGATTGTTATGCCCAACGAAAACATATCAACTCTTGACTGGTGGAAAGAGCAAAAAATGCGTACCCTAACCTTTATAGTTTAGCAGTCACTAAACTTAACGCAATGGCGACAAGTGTGCCTTGTGAACGAATTTTTTCTGCATGTGGGATACTATTGAATGATAGAAGAACACGACTGGGGCATCGAAAAGTGCAGCAATTGATGTTTCTCAACCAAAATTCCTAAGTTAAAAATAAAAAAGCATTAAAAAGAAAAGAAATATAAAAAACCGTTACTTGTCAATATTGTAAATACTAAATGTCAAATTCATAAAGAAAAACACGAATAAAAAAACATAAAAAAAATATAAAAATATAAAATAAAAAAAAACAAATGTAAATAATTGTAAATAAGTAAAAAAGGTCAAATTTGTAAATAAAATGAACTAAAATCTCTTAAATACGCCAACTTACAAACACTAGGCATTGCACTCATGACATGATTAATTTAATATGTTATGACGCATTTATAAGTTGACAGTCCTAAGCCTGTTGAAGTATGAAGGAGGGATTTTAGTCAGTGATTATTTTATATCAGTTTATCAGTGATTTCATCTATTCTTTCTATTGCAACGCGTGTCATAGTCGATACTAGGTGGAATAGGTATTTGGATCGCGTATTTTTAGGGACTAGGAACAGGTGGACTTGATCTTAAATTTACCTTTTTTTTTTTTTTTTTTTTGACTGGGAAAAATGCATTACGCATGCCCCCCCATCGGGGGATGGAGGGGGGATGTGGGACTCCCCGGTAGACGACCGGTATACCCACTAAACAACCCAGCGACATTCCAGCATCGTTTGTGTGGAGGAGGACTGGGAGACCGGCAGAGCCTTTGCGTCCAGTCCTCCTTCTACGACCGCCCGCTTTTACAGCGGGGCCTACACGCCCCTCCCAGCAGGAGGGGCCCGGGAATGACCAGGAATGCTTGGCCATTCCCGCCCGACGGAGGTGGTGAGTACGTGCAATGCGAGAGAAGACGCCCCCGCGCCTGTCTCTCGCTACTCACCACTGGGAGGGGGAAGGCGATTATTCAATCGCCTTCTCCCACCCCTTCGACGTCTTCGCAGTGGCGCAGCAAAGGGATCCTCCTCCCTCGCACGCTCCGCGGCCTCCTTTTGCGAAATTACTTCTTCGCAAAAGGAGGCGACCGCTTCCCAGGCCCCATCGCCCCCCAGCATAGCTTTTACCACGCCGGGAAGCGAGAGGTCTGGCCCGACTGCTGCGACCAAGTTGGTGCGCAGATCGGACCACGACGGGCACATCTCCAGGGTGTGCTGCACCGTGTCCTCCACCGCGGGACAGTGGTGGCACGCTGCCGCTTCCTCCCTCCCGATCCGGTGCAGGTATGAGCCGAAGCACCCATGCCCAGTTAACACCTGCACCAGACGGAATGAGAGGAAGCCATGGGGCCGCCCTAACCAATCTTGGAGGACTGGCCCGAGCGCATCCAGCGTACGGCGGCCAAAAGTGGCGGCGGCGAGGTCCTCCGTCCAATGATGGACGACCGCTTCCCTCGCCTCACGCCGGACGACCTCCCGCTCCTCCAAGGCGGGGTGTTCCCCGCGGGCTTTACGCCCCGCCGTCCACTCGTACACTCTGGCGAGCACTCCCGCCTCGAGCTCCCAAGGAGGGGTGCCAGCCAGAGCGCACGCCGCCGCAAATCCTACCGAGCGGTAGGCCCGCGCCACCCGCAGTGCAATGGCCCTTTGAGGCCTGCGGAGAGCGGTAGCGTTCTCCCTCCTACGGAGGGAGTCGGCCCAGATAGGGGCCCCGTAAAGGGCCATACTCTTCAAGATGCCGGCGTACAAGCGCCGGCATCGTGCCCTGGGCCCTCCCATATTTGGGAGGAGCCACGAAAGGGCGCCCGCAACCTTCAGCAGGCGCGTCGACAGCCCGCTGAAGTGCGGGCCGAAGCGCCACCTGCTGTCAAGGACTAGGCCCAGATATTTCATCTGGGCCTTCACTTCAATCCTGACGCCCTCCACAACAATGTGGGCGTCAGGGGGAATGCGCTGCCGAGGCCCGTGGAAGAATACGGCCTCGGTCTTTTCAAGCGCCACTTTCAAGCCCAGGCGGCGGATCCTTCCCGCAACTAGGGATCCGCCGGCTGAAGCTAGGCTCGCCGCCTCTCTAAAGTCTCCTCCCCGGGTGGTGAGAAGAGTGTCATCCGCATAGCAGATGACACTCGTGCCAGGGAGGAGACTTCCCCGCAGCAGCCAGTCGAATCCAATGTTCCACAGGAGCGGTCCCAGGACAGACCCCTGTGGAACACCGGAACCCACATCGTACCGGCGAAGCTGGCCCGCACGATCCACTAGGACGACAGTTCGGTCCCCCAAGTAGTCGGCCAGGAGACTGCGCAGGTACTGAGGCACTCCATGGTAGCGGAGCGCCTCCAAGATCGTCGAGTGGGGGACGGAGTTGAAGGCGTTGGCTATGTCAAATGACACAGCCAAAACCCCGTCCCCTGCCTCCGTAGCCCCCTGCACCTGGGCCTTGAGTCGGGCCAGCGCGTCCACAGTCGAACGCCCTCTTCGGAATCCGAATTGGGTGTCCGACAGGTCCGGCCCGACCATCCGCAGGTGGTCGTTCAGCCGGTGGGCGACGATCCCCTCGAACATTTTACCGACCTCATCGAGCAGAACGATGGGCCGGTATGCCGAGGGGGAGTCTACCGGGCGTCCCTCCTTTCGGAGAAGGCACAATTGCCCCTCCTTCCATGGTTTCGGGAACCTACCAGACGTAAAACACGCGCTGAATAGGTCCCGAAACCTGTCGCCCATTTGAAAGGCGGCGATGGCCACCACCCGTGCTGGAACGCCATCTGGCCCAGGGGCCGTCCTTTTGGCGCGGAGGCGGAGAACCTCCCCTTCAAATTCCGCCACCGTCACTGGAGATGCCTCCTCTTCCTCCCCCTCTAGGGGAGCCGCCCCCTGCGGGGGATCCATTACTGGTGGGGCGTGGTTGGATCCGGACGGAAACAGGGACCGAACCACCCCATCCAGCAACGCCGGCTCGAGAGACTCCGTCAGTGGGGGACCAAAGGGGCGCAGTTTGTTCCGCGCCGCCTTGTATGGTCTCCCATACGGGTCCCTATCGAGACCCTCCAGCATCTCGGCTTTCGCCGCGTCATCGGCGGCGCCAATGGCCGACTTGAGGACCCTCCTCGCCTCAACGTACGCGGCGTAAAGAAGGTCCTCGTTGGCCTCGTCCCGGTGGCTGCGCCGTCGACTCCGCGTGTAGGCCCTCCTTGCTGCCACACAAGCTGCTCGGAGCCCCGCTAAATCCTCCGACCACCAATAAACGGCGCGACGGGGAGGTGGGCGGCGAGACCGAGGCATGCTGGCGTTGCACACCTCGGTCAGGAACCTCCTGAGTTCGGCCGCTGCGGAGTCCACATCCAGGACCTCGAGAGGGGGCGCGAGCCAGTCCTGGACGAAAGCTGCCTCCATTGCCGCTTCACGGTCCAGGCGGGTGAGAGCCCACCGTGGAAAGGGAGAACGGCCCGAGGGGACCGTCCTCCGGGGGCTCTGGGTGGAGATGTCGAACCGCACATATCGGTGGTCCGACAGGGTCTCCACCATCTCTACCCGCCAGTTCGTGACGCGGGCGGCTAGCACGGTGGCGAACGAGACGTCCACCACTGACCCTCCCCGTTGCCGCACACACGTCTGGACCGTCCCTCTGTTGAGGAGGGACACACCGGAGGAGGCCGCCCAGTACTCAACTGCGCGGCCTCGGACGTTACAAGAGGTGGCCGGGTTACCCCAGACCACCGACTTGGCGTTAAGGTCGCCCAAAACGGCGACTTGACGCGGCGCCGCCCTACCAACAACGGCGGTGAGGACTTCGAGAAAATTCTCAAAGTCCGATAGAGGGCGGTTTGGGGAGAAATAGACGCCCACGAAGGCTATGTCTCCCCACGCGGCGGCCACATATCCCGGTCCCCTCTCTAAGAGCGAGAGGGGAGGGGAGTCTGTGAAAGACCGCGACACCATTGCGACCAAGCCATCCCGATCACCCAGCCAACGGCTAGGGATCGAGTATGGCTCGGCAACCACCGCCACGTCCACCAACCACTCAGCCATGGACTGCATCAGCAAGTCCTGGGCCGCTTTGCAGTGGTTGATGTTCGCCTGGAGGATGCGATGCTCGGCCCTATCCATTATTCGGACATCGCACCCCCCTCGACAGCCGCCGGAGGTCCTGTTTCAGGGACGGCGGTTGCCACGGCAGGCCGGGTCGGCACCTGCGCTCTGCCCTTCTTAGGGGGAGGATTGCAGTTCCTCCCCTTCATAACATGGTCCGCTGGGCGGCCACTTGCGGCACACACTGCGCAGCGCGGCGTGGTGGCCGTGCAGGAGGCGGATTTATGCCCCGCTTTGCCGCAGCGGTAGCAGCTGTCTGCCCTGTCCACCTCGGACGGACAGAGGGCCCGGGTGTGTCCGATTCCGAAGCACTTGAAGCAGCGCAGAGGCTGATCTTCAAGTGCTCGGACTCTGCAGGAGCTGAATCCTACAGACAGCCGTCCCTGGGCGAGGGCGGCCTTGGCCGCGGTGACAGGGCACTCGAGGCGAATGGTGCCCATGCCTCCGCGACCAGGCCGGATACCCCGACCTTGCACCGCTGCGACATCACAACCACCTACTGCTGCGACCGCCACCACCACTTCCTCTTTAGTGACCGAATCGTCGAGATCGGTCACCTCCAAGGTCGCAGACTTCACTGGCCTGACCACCTTAGCCGCGTCCGCAATGACCTCCTTTAGCTTGGTGGCAAATAGGTCCGCGTTGGCACCGCCCTGAGCCCCCGGGAACTCAAAAATTCGGGCCCCAGCTTGGGTCCGACGGCATGTGACGCCTCCTATCCCCAGCTGGGTGGGGTCAGCGCCAGCACGGGCCCGCTTCTGGACGGACTCGTAGGTCTCACCCCGCTCCGCAGCCTCCACGGTGAGCGTCACTACGACGGCCGCGGTTTTAGGGGGAACCAGGGGCTTAGGTTTCACCACACCGGCGGGGGCCCTTTTGGCTGCTGGACAAGCAACGGTGGAGGGCTTCGGGGCCGACTTTTTTTCCTTTCCCCTTCCCTTTCCCCTTGCCGGTCACCTAGGACGGGCAGGGAACGGTGGTTGTGGGGACGACAGGGGGAGCGGCCGCCTTCGTCTTGGCCTTGCCTTTCCCCTTCCTAACCACTTCCGTCCAAGCTTGGTTGGACGGGGTGGAGGAGGGAAGAAATGCGTCCTCCGTTCGGGAGGATGGCCCCAGCTTGTTCTGCCTCTTGTCCGCCGCAAGTGGTGGACGGATGCGACTCTCCGGCAAGAGCCTGTCCTCGATGCCGGCGAAGCAGGCTCTCGTGAAGGCCCTTTCCTCCATGACGACCTTGCGGATGATATCCTCAAGGTTGGAGGAGGTGGGGCCCTCAGCCGCTGGGATCGGGTTGGCCGAGATTGGCCGAGCCGTGGCTTCAGCCAGCTTTTGGTGCAGCTGGCTGACCTCCGACTGCAGGCGGTTGACCTTCGCCTGCAGTTGCCGCGTTTCGTCCGTAGCGGTGCGTTGCACCAGCTCGCGGATTATGCCACGCATACTTGCGGCCCTGCACTTCAGGGACTTCTGAAAAGTCCCCTTAAGGTTTGAGGACTTAGAGGCGACCTCCAATATCTCCTCCTCGTCCTCCTGCGCCATGCGCTCCAGCTCGGCCAGGGAGTGGTCCGAGTAGAGCACTATAGATGCGCCATATCCGGACTTAGCCCGCGCAGTGCGCGCCTGCTGCTCCTTGGCAGCGACCTTCTCCTCCAGGTCTTGTTGGAGCTGCGCCCGCCGAGTCAGGTTCAGCTGGCGTTGAGCAGCTGCGAAACCCACGTCATGGGTGTCCGCAGCTACTTTAGTAGGCTTTTTAGCCTTCGGCTTCTTGGGCTTACTCGTTGTGGAGTCCGAGGAGCAAGACCCGCCTTTCAAGAATGCCCGCTTCTTCGCTTGACGACCTTCCGCTGTTGCTGCAGAAGCATCAGACTCAAACGTGATTGACTCGACGTCGGAGTCCGAAAACTCGTCCGGCCGAGCAAACACGCTAGCCACGGATGGTGCGCGGCTCGCATCAGACGCCGATGCAGCCTCATCTCGGCCTTTTAGGAAACGCCCGGAGGCGTCCCGCGCTGGTTTAGGCATGTTTGCCTCCGCCAGTGTCGTAGATAAACCGCAATGAGTTCTACGACGTACAGTGCACTTTAGCCGAGCCCAGTCTGCCACTCCGTTACGGTGGTCAGAACTGGGTCGTTTCCAGGGGACACGACGAGGACGTAAGCACTGTGGGGGGTCCCCCTCTTAAATTTACCTAGTACAACCCATCTCTACCATCTTAAGCTCTTTCGATATATCATATCTGGTGGAAGCCAAAAACACAACAAGATTAGCTTGTCCAAATACTGAATTATGAAATGCAAACTAACACGGAAAGATCAGATACGAGTCCAAACGGCACAGATCATGATCGTACTCTTGCTCTTTTTGTATGGGAATCTGGTCTTTGATTACAGGCCATCTCTTCTTTCAATACTGGTAAACATATAGATCCATTCACTATCCATGCAAGTTGATAAAATTTTGGATTGGGTGCAAAATGTTGTGCTGCCAGTGTGGTTGTATCGACGGTTGTAGCGACAAAGTTTATCAACAACGCTACAGACTGAAGTTGATAAACTTTGTCACCATAGCCTCTCTAGCTCTGGAAGTGCTGGTCAAATTTCTCTCCACGGCATCCTAAGCGATGACATCCACCGGGCTATTTATTACCAGCGCCAATGTTGTAACTTTTCTCAAATCGAATGGTTTAATGCGTGACGATGGTAAAAGATCTGACGGTATTACTCTGGTTCTATGATCTTTATTAGAGTAGTAGAAGTTGCCCATAGTTTAGGATGCTACGTGCGTTGACACTTAAACGTCGTCACATCTTTATGAAACCAACGTGAGGGCTGGCGCCGCGGCTACTTCGGCGGTGCTGCTCAATCTTGGTAGTGGTTACATATTTGAGCAGTGTGTGTGTAGTCGGTCTGTGGGGGCTATAGGTAGAGCTCATTTTATTTTCCAAAACTTATCAGAGAGCTTGGGCCGTTAATGAACTTTAGGTTGCCTAAATGCTTACGTTGTAGAAGCTGTAGTGTGTTTATTAGTTTGTAAGATTTTGATAGTAAAGTCATATATACCATAATAATAGCCACTATAGTTCTGTTTATGGTTCGATATTTTGTTCATTCCAATTTTGATATTTTTATCACAAAATAGCATTATTACTTTAGGAAACCCTCACAACATAAACATCTCTATGGTTATGATAAATACCCAATATTCACGGAAATTCCTTAAATGTTTGAGATCGTTTAGCTCTATTTATGAGGTGATTCTATAAAAATATGGTGTAATTTGTAGGTTCTAGAAAAAAATATAAACCAGCCAAGTGCAACTGGGACAATTGTTTGTTGAAAAACTGCCGCTACACATTACTCACATGGTCTTAACGTGTTTACGAGCCACAACTGTACTGTACTTCTCAGTGATGAACGTAAGCTACAAAACATGCAAGCAATCAAGTTATTTACATGTAGCTTCAAAAGGTACTACTATGTTAAAGACATGATCCCACAAATTAGGTTTGGCAGTCATCACCGATATATTAAATTAGTATGGCATCGCAGCAAACAATCTTGGAGGGCTAGAGTTTCACTTGTAACTTATACCGCCTTTTACGCGTAATTACATGAAAGTTCCTCGAAACAACTTCGCTAATTTTCTCTGTCATTAAAAAGTTTACTACTAACAACGGTTGACTAAGGTAAGACCTTGTATTTGAATCCGAGGTTCCGATGTTCGATCACCAGGGTGCACAACTCATTGTACTGTTTAGGCTAAAAATTCCGTAGCTGATCGGAGTCCGTTGATTGAAAAAGTCTCGTGATCTATCTCATAGGAATATTAAAAATATTTTTATTCCTTAATGATAGGCATTTAACCACGATCACGCTTGATGGACAGTGTCGACGTAATAGAAGATGACGCATGCTTGTCTAGTCTGGAAAGCTCTCGGTTTATGTCAAGAATCAAGCACGCAGGCAAGATGTACTATTTATTTCCTGTATTTCATATTATAAAAGTGGATGCAAAACGCTGTTTGACTGGATTTCGTGAGCACGTAACAATATTTACTTTAAGAATCGTGGGCATTTTGGCACCTCAGCATATCCCTTCAATGAAGTTTAGACGAAAAAAAAAACTTGCAGATGATCCTTCACTTGAAAAACGTGCCTTTCGTTGTCCAACATGAATATTGTGATTCATCCGTAATAAATTGGTGTCACATACGCGAAAGGCCTAACGTTCTAACAGTATCCCCAATTCGTAAACGGACATGGAAGAAGAGGATTACCTTATCAAAAGCAGCTGCAAGACAGAATAGAAAGCATCGATAAACGTACCTACCTAAGTAAGCTAAACATTACCTTTTCTAGCTTCAATAGATTTGGAAGACAACAATTCTATATTAGTTGGTATGTAATTGTAAAATTAGCCTTGATATGGAAAAAGAAATGTTTTGATTGTATGGAGAAGGGAACTTTATAAAATAAATACTCTCGCCACGCGTTCGATTAGCTGTTGACTGCGCGGTTTTGAAGCAGTGTTGGTCCTGTGACTATGACAAGCCTGAATAATCTTCATAGGAGGAAGCTATGATCGAAGAAAAGAGTCTTCGTTATTTAGCTTCATTATTAGAAATTGTAGGGCGGCAATCCAAAGTTATTATCAAAACCTCAGTCTCAAATACTCAGCGAATCGAACTCGTTGCAATACGTTTATATTTTGTAAAGACGTATGGATTCTCTTGATTTGAATCCAGTCACATACAAAATGATGTGCTATAATGGATCGTTCCCAAATGCCATCGTCGTGCCTTCAGTTATACTTTTGCACAAAATAACGACTAATGGTTTCAATTTAGTTTTTTTCTTTTCACAGATGAGGAAAATCGTTAGCTATTAGTACAAATCGTATCATTGTTTCCGTCGTTACATTGTATTGCCCTACACTATCTCTACGGCAGTTTAGTTTTTAGGGACAGGGACCTTTTCTCCTATTTGAATAATCACAATGGCATCACAATCACGATTTTCATACTTTTTATTATAATATTTCTACAGCACCTGCGAAACGAACATAACATAGTAGTTATAGCTAATAAGTAATAGTACATTTGTTGTATAAAGTAGTAAAGTGCATACTCCAATACAAAGCAATTTATTCATCGTCTCTTTAAGTTACTGTTGGGTCAGTACCGCTACTACTACCAGGACAATAGACTGCTAACAATCTCGGTATACACTACAGCTAGAGTGCTCGTAGCGCTTTCCATACAAAGTCGGTGAAACTTTACATGTATGTTCTTGAACCTAATATCTATGCTTTTGGTTTGCCAGATTTCCGTAAAATAAAGTATTTAAAAAAATAAATCGAACAATCGTTTTGTTTGTGAATTGTTATTTTGACATTTAGGGATAAAATAAATAATAAATGGAAAAACGCAACCCAGAAGCATAGATTTAGGCTCAGCAATATTTATACAAAATTAAACCGAGTTTGAAAAATTGGTATTTAAAATATGACGATACTACGTTTGTATGGAAAACGCTACGTGCACTATACTCTTAATCACAGAAAAGATTTCTCTATACTTTTAAACCTTGTCTGCAATGAATTTAAAATGTTGGTTTTCGTTAAAAGTGTATCTAAAGTTGTTTTCAAACGAATAAATAATTGAATAATATATTAACAACTGTCAATTGATTGGAGCAACTTGTTGTAAGAGGTAACTAAGTATAAAAAATATATTTGTAAGTACAGTACAACGTAAGACTCCAAAAGCTTTGCGATTTCCCCACTTGAAATTGTGTGACGGAACATACTTAGATATGGGTACCACTAGAGAATTTTAATGCAAGACGCTTGTCTTGTGACCAATAAAGAAAAAAGAAAAAAGATGAATGGAGAAACCAATGCAATGCTGAACCTGATCAAATGCCACTGCGAGGAGACAGTGACAGGCAACTGTATAGCTCCGGGTCAATTACAACTTAGGATCACGACTACATCTATTTATTCCATGACTCAGTTTATTTCGTATGAGCATAATATGTATAAGACTCTAAATTCTTAGAGAGCGCATTTTGGTAAACATTATTAAATCAGCACGGACTTTGCTGGCAACTGATCGAAATACAAAGCCGATCAAATTTCTCCATAAACGCGCTTTCATCAGCCTTTATTGATATTGGTAGACATTCGAAATTTTCGTACAAAAAATAGATGGGTACTTTTTTGTGTACGTTTAATTCCATATCGTAAACAAATGGCTGCTAATCATCTACGTGCGACCCGCAAGAAAAATGCGAAATAGTGGATTCATACCGGCTCCTACCCGGGGTTTTAAATGTACCTATTTCATTTTTTACTCACTCTAGCTAGGTAGAGCAAGACTATGATGTTATGTATTGTTTCTACCGATAGTAAAAAAAAACTATTAAATTCTAAATTGCAAATTCATTTGCGTTTGTCAGCCGCACGTGATCGCTGGTGGCTTCTTTGAGACAATAGGTGGCACTCGCAGATGTGGGATGTGGCAAAATACAAAACGGCTATATTTGAATCACAGCTGAGCACAGCTCTTGCCGCATTCCGTTGTAGAAATGCGCCGGTAAATTACGTCTCATCTGGTTACCGGCTATGCGTTTCCTTTCACCTTTCTTCTCTTCGCTGATAGCTTCTAATGACGTAATAACCTAAAAATGGCTCCAAGAAAAAAGAAGGTATAAGAAGAAAAAAGAGTTTTTAATGAAATATGGACAGTTTTTTTTAACCGAGTTTTATATATTGAAACCGTTATGCTTGATTTGTCAAAACAATGTTTAGTAACGGAGTCTAAGAAGTGAAATTGCAACACTGAGCACAAAGCTCAATTTGCCTGTCTGGAAGAAGAATTACGACAAACGAAAATTTCCACGTCCATTTACCGATAGTGAACTAGTAAAAGAATGTGTTTTATCTATCGCATAAAAAATTTGCCTGAAAGAGAAAAAAAATAATTATAGTAGTCTCTCAGCTCAAACTTGTACCACACAACAACGTACCGAAGACTTTGGCGCTAACTTGTGTGAACAACCCAGGGATAAAGCGCAGTCTTTTAACTGCTTCTAAAGAGAAGATAAAAGATATGTTCGTTCTTCCATGCATCGCTAAAGAGCGATGCATGGAAGTACGGACATATCGAATACAGCACAGCTTCTCATTTATATACGCGGCATTGATGAATAGGTACTTTACTGTTTATAAAGACCTAGTGAAAATGTGCAGTTTGAAAGGGACAACTACGGGAGAAGATTTATTTCACCATTTCTAACAAGCTCTGGATTCATTGCAATTAAGCTAGGTAACAAAGGTAACATGTGTCATTACCGATAGAAGCAAGAATATGAGTGGTCAAAACAATGGTGTTGTTGGTTGGGAGAATCATCAGCAAACTGAATGACTCTGGATCTGCTGTGCCATTGATTTTGCACTATATTATCTATCAAGAGGCATTGTGTTTCTGGAAATAATTAATAGATACTGTAACACCCATGTTAGTACAACGTAAGTGGTACTATAGATGTCACTGCATCCCAATACGATGGTTAAATAACGATAGGAAAGATTTCAGTTACGACGTCATATCATGTTAGCTCAATTGGTTGGAGCATACCCCGCTCAAGGGGTGGATGGACGCGGGTTCGAATCCCGCACATGACTTTTTTCCTATCGTATATTTTTAATTTTGTAATGTAATCCGCATAGCAGGCGTTATTAAAAACCCATTGTTAATTTTATAAGAAGAAATGGGTTCACTCACCGTCAGTTCCAAAAGTTTTCGGAAGATCTGGATGCTGATCATGGCGATGTGGTTTAATACTGTGAAGTGAGACGGCGCAGTCCAGGTTCTTGGTTTTTTGACTAATTCAACTATACAACTTAATCAGCTCAACAAACACTTGCAAGGAAAATGCAAATTAATTTGCGATTTGTATTCTGATGTAAAGTCATTTGAGATGAAACAAATTGATTATCAAGCATATCTATGAAATAAAGCTTAACCATTTTCCTAATTGCAAGAAAGCCGTGGTAGAAGCTGGAGGTCATGTTTAGTGGCAAAATACTATAATGAGACACGTTAACTGGGTATGTAAATCGATTTACCGATTTTAAAAAGATTTCCCTTAATGTAAACATGAAAGTTTACCAAAATCCTTTTTAATTTATTTTGATGATGCACCAAGCAATTTGCAAATGAACATAGTAGATTTGCAAAGCAATGGCACACTTGAAACTGCATTTAAGAAAAACACTAACTTGGTACAGTTTTACGGAGGAGTTCAGAAATCTTCAATGAATTAAAAAAGTTTGCTCGGCAGATAAATATTGTTTTTTTTTTATGTTATTGGTAGTAGGTATAATATGTTTGGTAGTAGGTAAATTATTTTTATGAGATATTTTCAATGCTCAACTACCGCTAAAACAAAAATTGTTCACGGTTAACAAATGCACATATAGACGAGATACTGCGCTTGTCTACAACTAAATTAAATTGTAGACTATAGTTGGTTACGCCAATATTTATAGTTTAAATATTGAATTAAATAACACATAATATGACGTTGTTTACTTCAACTACCACGGACCATCCAAGGGGAGTTACTTATATTTGTACGACGATGAAACCTGTTCTCGTCGTGTCACCGTCTTCTCGCCCGCGCCTCCCTGCGCCGGGCAGTCTGCTGTGGGAACTGGTATTGAGTGGGCCCTCTACTTCGCGGTCAACAAACGATATTGCTCACGTAGTACATAGTTTATAAACTTTCCTTCATACATAAAACATCTGTGAAGAGTGATTGTGCAGTGCAGTGCACCATAATATAACTGATCAGTTACTGGATGGACCAGATAAACCTTCGACGGTGGACACCCTCCAGTGTTGAGGTTTATATGCCCGAGGAACAGTATATATCAACTACAATAATAACCAAAGACATATACTTACGAGCTTCCTCACACTAGGTGTCTCAAAGTTCCAATGATTGAAGCAGTGTAGGAACATCTTCGCCAGGTCGTACATAGTCTGCCATTCCCGTTGGGGTAGCGAGTTGAACTTGTATAGAACAAAGTTGGTAATGGCCTTGGCAATGGAAGGTCGCTCGAAGGGGGGCTGGCCCAAGGGGCCTTCAATGCGAGGATGTGTACGCGTTAAGATGCATTTGCGTAGAATCTGTGAAAGGAATAATTGTCTATTGAGAACATAATTTATAGGGTAAGGACATCCTTATGCCATGGCCTACTATTTCCTTTAGGAAGTAAGAGGGTTAAACTTGTATAGGACAAAGTTGGGATCACAATGGACATTCAATCAAGGAGGTATGGCCTATGCACATGGGTGCAGATTGTGATTCAAATTTGAACAATTTCAGGTACAACTTTACTATAGTTTTAAGGAGTAGTATAAGATATAGCAAGAGTACACCTTGAAAGGTACCACACGGGTGAGTTACAATCAAGCGGGCGACTTCAGCGTCTCGTTACAATCCTAAACATATGAGAGCAAACACTACTGTATTTAGGATTGAAGGACACAGTAGCAAGTTACTGCAAGGCATAAGAACAAACGCTATAGAGTGCCAAAATGTGTATTCTTATTTCTTGTTCGAGAAAGGACACCTACCATTAGGCGTTATCGTCCAGTCACTTTATAACATAAAAAAGAGATTTTTATAACAACAACGGGTCTCCATAGACTTGGGTTGGTCCTTCACTTGGAACATGATATAGAACTGACAATCGCATGGTGAATTCATCAAGTGATAGTAATCAGTTGCATGCACGGTGCATTCATGGAATGATAGTATTGACCAACATATGAAAATGACAATATCAAGATGTCTTTTTTATCTTTTTTTGTAGATTTATAATTGTGTTGGTTAAAAGTGGAAAGGCATACATTTTATCGCACTAACTAACTTGTATATTAAACGCCCCATTTGAACAATACAAAAAACATATAATCCGTGTTAGTTGGAAAAGAACTGAAGAATCGGCGATTTTTCTTCAATTTTCAATGTTATAAATTATTCAATACTGATTGATCATGTTATAACTTTACAAAGATACTTAATCGCGATAAAAATATGCAAATTATCTATTTACTTCGGCGATACGAAAGATTGTGTAGAGACGATACATATCGGGATCAAATGCGGGTAGTGAGAAAATAATCGGTCTTCAAGACATTGACACCCATCTCTTCAGTCCGCTAATGACCACGACCAATGCAACTTGGTCGAAACATCGAGGTAAATAGATAATAGATGTTTTTATCGCGATTAAGTCCCGTTAAATACTCATGATGTGTTGAAGTCGCGAAATTCTTAGAGTTACTTCTATAGAAGTTAGACTACAAATTCTAACCTTGAACAGGTAGTAGTATACACGCTTGGTGTCATGATCCTCCTCTCGATGCATGGACATGAAGATATTCTCCACATCCACTACTGTCCCGAGTAAACGGTTTACTTCCGCTACCGGCAGGCCTTGCAATTGGGTCACATGCTTCTCTGAAATTGTATTAATTATAATATTTGAGGACGTTCCTGTTTTAACAATTCAGATATTGCATATCTTACTAAGAACCGGAAACAGCGCCAAATTAGCAGCATACTTACTTGTGTAGGTGCACAAGTAAGTATGCTGCAAGAGCCGAACCACAGAATAAAAGGACCAGAAGGATTATTCCGCAAAGTCCAATAAATAAGTAATTTAGACTATGAAGCAATAAAGTCCACATCAGCTCGCAAAGCACATGGTTCCTAATATTTACATGCACCTACAAGGAGTCTCTCTTTCTATCGTATAGCCACGCATAGCTCTGATCTGGTCTATCTGGGTAGTGGTATCCCGTCCGGACCGATACGCCGATGTACCTGTGGCTTTGTACCTAGAGTGCGGAGTGAGCTAGGCCACTAAACAGGGCTTTTCACTATCTTATAGCTCTATTAACCAAACGTTTACTACCAACAAAAGTCAGACAGTTGGCTTCATGTGAACGACTGACCATACTAGCATCACTATGTATTACTTTGTTCATCATAGTGTTTGTTTGAAGCTAACTGCAGTAAAAGACTAAAATATGAGAAAAATAAAATTCTTTGTGATATTCTAAACCAAGAACACGAAGAAAAGCCAAACAAGAATAGAGGTGGACCTAGGAAGGCGAAGGCTCGGTTCTTTTTGTTTATTTACTTTATGCTAGCGACAAATGTTTCGGAAAACATCAAAACTTCTGCCTATATTTTTTTCTAATTTTATGATTTATGCATTTTTTGCAGGCACTCTGAATGAGTTTAATAAGCACTGTAGTTATAAAATAACGCCGAGATGAAAAATTGTAGTCATGTGCAGGGTTCAAACCCACACCATCCATCCCTAATAGCCGGGTATAACCGCTAAGCCAACATGACATATGACTCTAATTTGTTCTTTCGTTCTTAACCATCCTGTGGGGACGATCATATGGAAATTATGTAGTTGTTTGTAGTGGTATGCCGCTCAGTTTTTACTTTCCAAGAGCCTTTATGAATATCAATATGGGAATACGTAACAATAGTGAATTCATTAACCCTCATATTATTGGTAAATAAAAGGAGTACAAACCTAGTATATGATTGCAATTACGGCATGGATCAGTAAAGCTAGCAAGAGGCTGGACGTCGGCACGATTGTTGCCTTTGGCGGGCTGTACAGGCACAGGGGTTTTCCATCCATTGCAGTTGCATTCTGGAGTCTGAGAAAGTACAGATAACAGGCTAGTAATTTAATTGTAATTTATGATTTCATTGTACTAAAAGGTTAGTAAATTTTCGCAAATGGTCACATTAGAAAAAAAGACAACAGCTTAGCAGGAAAACTGATTTTCTTATGAGCCTTGCTATATACCATACCAAAAAAGAAGCATCAACCATCAAATGCCTTTTTGTGTTTAATGCAGAGTCGTATGTCATTCTGAAATACATTGATAGCTATGCACAAATTCCATGTGATGTCATCAACCAATGCTTACGACGCTCAAGGTTGGGCTTTGTGAGCAATGTCATCTAGTCATAGAAAACAATAGTCATAGAAAAGTGGTATTTTTTGTTAATAAGTTGCTAAATAGGTGTTACTTATTCCGTAAAATTATTTAATTTAAGCAAGACTATCAAATTCTATATGTCGTTTTTATTGAAATATACCACATGAATTTTAATAGCACAAAATAACAATGAAAGGAAAATTTTTAAGCATAAGCGGGATGCAAACCCGCGACCACCCGTCTCTCTGGGCAAGACATGCTGTGCTAATATGAGCTGTAGGGATGGTTAAAGGAGAACAATTTAATGTTTTCTGCACAGACATAGATTGAAATAGATAACGCCTACCATAAGAATGGAAACTGAGCGTGCCACATTTTTTCTACCTATGAAAAGCGAAACGTTTTTTTTTTTCTGTCGCCAAGCACTTAACGGTGTGTTCCAGCAGGTGTCCTTGAGAGCCATTAATTCTAGATTAGTCTGAACAACATCTTCATCACATCATCATTTACCATCATGTGAGAAAGTGGTAAACGGCTAGCCTATCTGTAAAAAAATAAAATATGTATCCATATATTACCTCGGCTAAATCTTTTTGTGGGTTTCAAATTTATACTTTGAAGTTAATTCTTCCTATTGTGTGTTGTGTTGTCATGTTTTAAAAAATGTAATAACGACCGGTACCGAGAACGACGGAGCGCAACTAAATAAAATAAACGGCCACGTGCGAGTTGGACGCGCGCCCCGAGGGCGAGGGTTCCTTACATATTTTTAGTGAAGTAACTAAAAAATTGCGGCATATCTTTTGATTGCGTTGTTGGCTTAGAAGTCTGATTTTTCCACAGCTCCAAGGGACAGTAGCTGAGTATTTGACATGAATTTTAGTTTGACCTCTACGCGCTCCTGAGAAGGTCTTGACAGACACAGACAGACAACAAAGTGATCCTATGAGGGTTCTGTTTCTTCCTTTTGAGGTACGGAACCTTAAAACGAGGATTGCTCTCCCTTTTCGGACGTTATTTGGCACGCGAAGGACATACACTCGCGTCAAGTATACTATATATGGGCTTGTTATGTATATATACGGGCTATACTATATATGGGTTATTTGTCTATATAAACTAGAGCTGACGTGTCATTCGCACTTCATATATCAGAATGATTTACATGAGCTGTACTATTGGTACATTGAAATTTTGTCTGCTGTCCTGAAATTTTCATTTCGGGACAGCAACATCCCAACGTACAAATGTATGCAATCCAATATCGTGTAAGTATGAATCCTAAGGATATATGACTAACTTCTAAGACTCCATAAATTACAGAACAATAACTAATTGCTATGTGATTGGTTCAATGTCTGTTTGACAAGGTCTCAAAATAGTAGAGACAATTATATACAATAATTTAACATTACTTTGATCATACCTGGCAAGCAGAATAAATGGCTAACTTAAGCAGTTTCTTATTATGCGGCCAGCTGTAGACCTGCTGCTTCCTTTGCTGGATACGCTGTAGGTTAGATTGCCGTGAAGCTTGCTCATTGGTTGATGGCGTCGCTGCACTTGTTGATGAGCCATCATCTGCACTTGTGGATGATCCAGCTGGAATTAGAATTATAATTTTATATGAAGAAAATGTGTGTTTTTTTCAAACAGACAGTTGATAATATATTCAACGGCAAAAGTATGCATGTAGCACCTACATGGTGAATCCATGTGTAACCCTTAAGCGAGCATTGGAAAATTTGCATTTACCAATAGCAATCGCAGCCTTTTTTTTGTGGTTGAAAAAAATTGTGTTTTGATTAATTACAGAAATGGACTTCTCAATGGCCTTCGTATTGTGCAGTGAAGTAGTGTTATAAGCAAAGATCTGTTATATTCCAGTTATTTAATGTATGTTTCATAAGAAAACACCAGCCAGGTGGGCTGGTATTGTATTTTACACTTTAAATATACATATGAATGTTGTCGCAATTAAATTAAGTTATTGCAAGGATGAGTTGATGTATAACTTGTCATTAATAATTAACTGTCACAAAACAAGCTCGAGGCCTACCTGTTAAGCAGACTAACCTCTGCCTAGAACAGATGCATTTCATCACAAGTGACGAATTGCACTACGCCCATCACCTTGAGACATAGTTGTTAAGTGTCATGTGCCTGTAATTTCACTGGCTCTCAAGGCCACTACTACTACTGCTGCCGGAACATATCGTTAGGTGGTTGGGGACAGATTTTCTACTTGAGGGTGGTAGCTAGCCAGGTGGGCAAACACAAAATACCCTTCCACCACAGAGTGAAACTCAAGCCAGCGGTGGGGATCAAACCAGGGACCTGCAGCACGGCAGTCCTCATAGCTATTACTGCTCGGCCATCATTGCATTAAAACCTGCCAAAAACAGTAAGAATTGTTAAGACCTGTTAAATGCAATATTTCTCTACCAGATCCAGGTGTGTTATAAAGCTAGATTATGAATATGGGCCGTCATACAACGGGCAAAACAAAAATAAGAATTGATACCCATCTACAAGAACATATGTTCTTGTACATGAAGAACAGAATCTCGACCAAGTCTGCGGTTTGTAACATTCTAATAACAATATTCTAATAATAATCTTTGGCGACTAATAATTCTTAAATGCCAGAGATACCCATTTTTCTTATGCCAAGAATTCAATTTTATGCGGTCCATCTTGTTGCAGAAAAGCTGACTTACAATTTACTGAACATAGGTAAGGGGCCTCTTTACAATATCATCAATGCTCCCCTCCACTGCTTGAGCCTTCTCCGCTGTAATATCCTACTAATACTGCCTTACACATTGACACGCATGATACACATTCTAATGTAGAAGTTGCAGTTGTTCTTGACAGGCCAAGATGCTTAAGTAGGCTATAAAGTGATTTCTCTGGTATACCCTTTGCTCAGACTTCTACAGCATATAAATTAACTGCATAACCATTTTTGGTTAATTAATTTGTGAAGTCGTAATATTTGTTTATGCTTGTGTAAAAGAAGGGTCAAATACAAAATCGAAATACAAGCCTTACTCCATCTTAGGCGCAGCTCCCGATTGGACTCTTTTGATGGACACGTATGAAAAACATCACAAAATTCCTGAGGATGTTGGTGTTTCGTCATCCAGACCAGATATATTTTTATACTCAAAAAATCTAAAACGCGTAGTACTTAAAGAACTTACTGTGCCGTGGGAAACAAACATACCTAAAGACCACACAATAAAAACTAACAAATATTATGACCAAACAAATGAATTAATCAAAAACGGTTATGTGGTTAATTTATATGCTGTAGAAGTCGGAGCAAGGGGTATACCAGCAAAATTCCTATACAACCTACTAAAAGACCTTGGCTTGTCAAGAACAACCGTAACTTCCATCCTAGAACGTGTATCCAAGGCGGCATTAGTAGGATCTTACCAAATTTGGTTGGGCAGGGGGGAGGCTCGAGCGGTGAAAGGGAGCATTGATGCATCATAAAGGGGCCCCTTAACCTTACTCACTGGGTTGCAAGTCCCAGGCACCTCGACTTGGGCCTCTTCCTCTGCAACGCTATGGACCCGGCACCCGCATGGTGATTCAATGGAATGCTAAATAATTCGTCTCTCTGTGGTCTTTAGGTTGTTTGTTTACATCATTTAAAAAATTGTAAAAGTAGGTACTATGGCATTTAGTTTTTAGCACCTTGGATCCCATCAGTAAGTGCCTAGTTGTACCTATTGACTCACAACAACTACAGCAAGTCTTTTCAGTGGCTTTCCCCCACCTTACTAAATTACTTTTTCCTAGAGCGGGAGTGACCGGCAGATTCTTGTCTGGTAATATTATATGCCCACTGTTGTGGCAAAATAGTTGCCTATGCTTGAAATACAGTTATAGTATAATTGGATAAAATACCTAGTTTTTCTTATATTTCATATGCTGCCTTGAAATATTAAGGAGCAAATTCGAATGAAAAATATGGTAAGGGGGGGTAGTTTCCAAGTAGCGCTGTATTGATACGCTAACTATGGGGCTAACCTAACCTGGCCACCTGTCCGGTGGGCAGGTTCGGCGTAGGGTTATGGAAAGGAGCGCAGGTCGTGTAGACATCCATAACAAGTCTAATATGTTACCTTCACGTGGTGCCGCCTGTTATTGGTCTGGTCCCATCAGGAACAGATGTAACGAAAACACTAGACGCAACTCTGTTATAATTCCCATCCCACCTTTCCCATCCCAACCCATCAATAGTAAACCATAAATTTCCCTTCCCATCCAGTAGCTATAAATCCTATCCCCACTCTAATCTTTCCCGTCACCGCTACAGTGAATAGGTAGGTGGTCCGGTAACTGTGGTCTTGCTATCCCACAAAAGAGTGATAGCAAGAGGGTAAGGACCACCCACGTGTCTTGGTGCTGCACGTGGGGGGCCCGTACGGGTGGATGAAACAAACCTGGAGGCTGAGTGCAGAAACACAACACTCCTCTTTGGTGTGGATTTCACCCTAAACGGGAGGCCAGGAGCTAGCCACTCTTGGTCATTCAGCACAGACGGGCAGCCTTCTGCTTCCGTCATGGCGAGAGGGGGAGATCAATGGGGTCTACAGTCGGCGGTGCACGGGCGTCCATCAAGCTGGTTGATGTGGCTCCTTTGTGCCGTGCGGACTCGTGGATAACGTGATCTCCCCCTCTATACCTAACTGATATCCCTGGTGTTATGTATAACATCCCCAGGTGCGGGCTCCGTGGAGGGTGGGGAGTCAGAAAGGTGAAAATTTCAATAAACAAGTATGGACAACCATAAAATTACACCAGCATACGAATCATTTAAAAATAACCCTACTCCCTCGGGTATGGGGGAGGTGGTGCAGGATCTCGTGGCGGCCTTATCGGCCCCGGAGCCTTGTACCTCGACGTGGACGGTTGTAAGACCGTCGAAGGAGAGGAAGGGACAACGGCCACAAGTCGGAGACCCTTCAGCAGGTTCGTCAAGACTCGAGGTGGCGCAAGTCCCGGAGCGCTTGACGAAAAAACAAAAGCAGAAACTTAGACAGAAAGAGAGGAAAAGACTGCAACTTGAGGCAACACGGGTAGGACAAAAGCCGGAAGCCAGAGACCCTAGTTCGGCTTCATGCTTGACGGGACAAAGGCCTCAAGCCGGAGACCCTAAAGCGGGAGACTGTCCGACGGGACAAAAGCCGACGACTGGAGTCCGAGCCCAGAATGCCCCCAAAACCTCTCAACTGAGCAGAGCATCACAGCCTAAGATCGTTGCTGGCCTACCAGTGGTAGAACCCATACCTTCCGGATCCAAAGGCAAATGGATGCACACCAAACACGGCAACCGCTACAACCGGCAGAAACGAGCAGCGATGGCCATTGCCAAATCGGCACAGGCCCCAGTTCGTGCCGAACCTTACAAAAGGACGCGGTTAGACGACACAGTGTCACCCAGAGGTGACCACAAAAAAACAAAGCTTGACAGCTCACGCAGGGCCCAGACCAGCTATGCCGAGATCATCCAGAACGACCTCTGCGTAGCTGTGACTGGCGCAAATTATGAACTGACAGCCGAGCAAGCCACGAAGGTGAAGAAGTTCCTGACAGCGCGGATTCTGGCGGACGTTAAGGACCCCAACATCTCCTTCTCCCCCCTCTTCAGAGGCAAACCCATCATAGCAGATGGAGCACTGAAGTTGTGGTGTGAGAATGAGGCTTCACTTGAGTGGCTCAAAAACGCCATAAATAGCATACCCACTGAAGCAGGCGCAAAGCTGGTCGTGAAGAAGCAGGCGGACCTAACCAGACTGGTTAGAGCAGCTCTTTTCGTTCCGGAATGCGTGGGCACAGTGGAAGATACAAGCCTAGTCCTGGCAGATCAGAACCAGTGGGCACTTGTCCACACGTGGAAGTTGTTCTCCCATTCTCTGCACGGACCGGAAAAAGACACAATGTTCCTTACATTGGGGATACCAGAAACCGTCATACCGACTCTCCTGGACCATGGAAGACGACTCTGGTATAACCTGGGGAACATATACGTGCGCTTCTATGCGGCCAATGGATCGCTCCAAGATGAACCACCAGAGGCAATGACGACGAAGACCGCACTGGAGGCATCCAGTGCGAGTGAGTCTCAACCTATGGTGCCGACAGCAGACCAACCAGCTCCAACAGACGGGACGATGGATGTCACTCCGGATGCACCGTCTCACTCATCGCCTAGACCATCAACCTCAAAGGCGACGGAAGGCATGAGTGTGGATTCCGACCACCCTAAAAAGGAGGTATGGCGGAGGCCAAGAAGGAGCCAAACGGAGTCAGATGGGGAGGGAAGCTCGAATGACAGCGACCCAAACCCGTTTAACCTGTAGTGTCATCCAAAGCAACCTCCAGCACAGCCTCACTGCAACGGCTAACCTGCGCAGAGTGCTGGAGGCAGACAACGAGGAGACCATCGCCCTGATCCAGGAGCCGTGGATCAGGGCAGGGCGTGTGTGTGGTCTCACTAATCTACGAGGTAAGTTGATCCTTGACAACACTTGTGACCAGCATCGAGCTTGCATTTATGTACCAAAAAATATAATAGCAGTGCCTCTAACCCAGTTCTGTTCCAGAGACTTGGTAACAGCCAGGCTCCCGAGCGTAATTGGGGAGGAGACAGGGGATGTCATCGTCGCGTCAGCCTACATGCCCGGCGATGAGGAGGTTCCTCCGAAAGACGTTGATGACCTGGTAAGATACTGTGAACTAAATAATTTTAATCTAATAATATCAGCTGACACGAATGCCCATCATCCAATCTGGGGCATGCCAACATCAAACAGCAGAGGAAACGATCTGGTAAATTTCTTATTCTCTACCAATCTTTCAATAGCTAACACGGGTGCGAAACCAACCTTTGTGAGAAATCAGAGCCGCACCATCATAGACCTCACCTTGGTATCAGGTAACTCGAGTCTAATCACGAACTGGAGAGTTTCGGATGAACTCTCAGCCTCCGACCATAGGTGGATAAGGTTTGAACTACAGGTAACAAAAACTACACCAGTGCCCACAAGAAACCCTCGAAGGACTGACAGAGAAATCTTTAAGAAATCTCTGACTCAGTACCTCAAAACAGCAAACACATCACAACTAAACAGTACCATAAACATTGAGCAGAACGTTAAACAGCTTGCAACTGACCTCACTAATAGTTTCGAAAATGCCTGCCCTCTGTCACTGCCGAGTGACGACAAGGGCAAGAAAATAGTTTGGTCAAAAGACTTAGAAAGAAAGAGAGGAAAAGTACGCAAACTGTTTAACAGAGCCATGAACACCTACAGGGACGAGGACTGGGACAGGTACACTGAAGCTAGATCAGCCTACACGAAACTTATCAGGTCTAAATCTCGTAGGTCTTGGCGAAACTACAGCACAAACATAGCATCCAACGCGCAGGCAAACAGAGTACGAAAAATAATGGCAACCAATCCGAGTAAAGATATCGGTACTCTGAAGAAAAGTGACAACACCTACACAAAAACAGACACAGAGACAAACACACTATTATTAGAAACACACTTCCCAGGCTGCAATATCGAGGATACCATACGCTGGAGTCCAGATGTAGTAACCACACCCACACCGACAGACTGGCTAGTAGCACAGACTGTGGTCACGGAGGAAAAAATCAGGTGGGCAATTAACACATTCCTTCCATTCAAAACACCGGGCTTGGACGGGATTTTCCCGGCACTCCTACAATGGGGCTTGCCTGATATAGCCGGAGTACTCAACCCCATTTTTAGGGCATGTCTAGCATATAGATATGTACCCGTGCAATGGAGGGAGGTCAAGGTTATCTTCATACCCAAACCAGGCAAGAGTGATTACACAGAAGCGAAAGCGTACAGACCGATAAGCCTCACGTCCTTCCTCTTAAAAACCCTGGAAAGGCTGTGTGACAGGTATATCAGAGATAGCATACTCACTATAACACCTCTTCATCCTGAACAACATGCCTACAGTGCAGGCAAATGTACTGAATCTGCCTTGCACAACGTGGTACACAGAATAGAAAGAGATTTACAAAATAAAAACTTATGCCTAGGTGCATTCATTGACATAGACGGCGCCTTTGACAAAACAAATTTCACCAGCATAAGAACTGCTATGTGTCGACATGGAGTTGATCCCACTCTAACCGATTGGATCATTAACATGCTTAGGCTAAGGGCGGTACGCATAGTCTTAAATGGCGAAACCAGGGGGGTGGTATCACGGGGCTGCCCACAAGGGGGAGTCCTGTCTCCACTTCTCTGGAACATGGTAGTCAATGACCTGATCACCAGGCTCAACTCCAGTCGATTCTACACGGTGGGCTATGCTGATGACCTGGCCATTCTAATATCGGGACTATGTGCTAGCGTCGCATGTGAACTGATGCAGAAAGCCCTGAGGATCATTGAAGCATGGTGCACAGAACAAGAGCTCACCGTGAATCCAGGAAAAACAGAACTGTTGTTTTTCACAAACAAAAGAGCACTGGGCAGGTTTACCCTACCCAGTCTGTTCAATAAGGAACTAAAACTGTCAAAGGAGGTGAAATATCTGGGCATCATACTAGACAGCAAACTGAACTGGGCAAGTCACCTAGAGAATAAGTTGAACAAGGCCAGTGTTACTTTCTGGCAATGCAAAAGAATGATCGGAAAAACATGGGGGCTTAGCCCTAAGATCACCCTATGGCTATATGCAACGGTTATCCGACCATCCCTCACACACGGAGCAGTGGTATGGTGGCCCAGAACCAAACTACAAACTGCTATTGCCAAACTAAAACAATTCCAGAGACTAGCCTGCGTCGCTATCACTGGGTGTATGAAAACCACGCCTACTGTCGCGATTGAAGCTCTCCTCGGCATGATACCGCTACAGCTGTACATACAGCAAGAAGCAGCGGCATCCGCATATCGACTTAAAGCATTAAATCTCTGGAATCTAAGTAGACAAGCACCACACACAAACATCATAGAGAACTACACTGATAACAATAATGGTTTGATCTTATCTCTCTATGACAAAGTTAACAAGCAGTACCACTTCTTTAAGAGCTACACTATACAAACACACGAAGAGCCTAGTGACAGTTCAGGTACTCACGAATATAGAATTTATACAGATGGCTCTAAAATGACTACAGGTACAGGAGCAGGTAGTTTCTCCGAAGAATTTAACATACACATAGCAACAGGCCTGGGTGCACACAACTCCATATTTCAAGCCGAATGTGTGGGTATTATCCAGGCTTTGACTGCGCTACTGAGTAGAAAGGTAAATGGTCATTTTATCAAAATCCTCTCGGACAGTACTGCAGTTCTACGAGCCCTGAAACGACATGATCTATCATCGGGGCTGATCATACAGTGCCATCAGCTACTGGAAGAAGTAAGTAGTCACAATAACAAAGTTACTCTTCAGTGGATAAAAGGGCATAGTGGGTCTAGAGGCAACGATGAAGCAGACGAGTTGGCGCGGAGAGGTTCGGGTCTTCACCCTGCAGGACCAGAGCCTCTGATGCCACTTCCATTCAGCCAAGTCCGGGCTTGGATCCGCCAAAGAACTAAAAACTTACATCAAAATTACTGAGCAGGTACAATAGACTGTAGACAGGCGAAAGAAGCTTTCCCAGAGTTAAACTTAAGGTACTCTAGAAGGCTCCTCAAGCTTAAAAGAGACAAATTACGACGGGTAGTTGGAATTGTCACTGGTCACTGTCATCTAAACAAACACCTGTTTACTATAGGTGTCACAGACAGCCCCCTGTGCAGAGGCTGTATGGAAGCAGAGGAGACAGCCGCACATGTGCTCGTCGAGTGCAGCAGTGTGGCGTCCCAAAGAGCAGAGCACCTTGGTACGCCAGGGACCGTCCGGGAGGCCTGCGCCGGCATCAGCGAGCTGCTGGCCTTCCTGGCCGATATTGGATGGCTGGATTAACGACAGCCTCCAAACTCCACGCAAAATAGGCCGCACAAGAGCGGCAAAATTGCGGAAAAGAGCCCGCACACCAAGTACCAAGTAAGTACCAAGTAGCTTTGTTATCTTTATCACTACTTAATTGTCATATAGAATTATTTTTGTTAGTTTTATTATTATGTAGTATAACTATGGAGGGTATAAAATCTAAATGTATGAACATTCTTCATAACAGAAACTATTGATTTTGGTAGGATTAAATTTAATTTGGTATTTTAACCCATGGTAATCATGTGTATTAGATAATAATAAATGATAGAGGAAACTTCCCCGACTTAATGAAACAAAGTAAAATCACTTAAATTTTAAAGTCGGGGTCTACATCTGACCCTTGTTATTATAAACCTATTTCATTTTAATGAGCATAATTTATTGAATGAGAATCAGTTTGATTTCACAAAGAGCCAATCCACAATGGACACAGGTGTTCAATTGATGTCCCATATACTGGAAGACTGGGAGAGTTCACATGATGCTATTGGCGTATTTTGTCACCTTTCCCAGGCATTCGACATTTGTAGAGCACTGCACTCTGATTCGTAAACTTTCACACTATGGTATTCGTGGAAAAGCTCTGAATCTTATAGTCATATCTGTCAGACAGGCTATATAAAATATAATTTTGATGCAAAGTACAAGAGCAGTAGGGAAAGACTGGGGTCTCAAACCGAAGCTCTGTCGATGGATCTACACAGTCATAGTACGACCGGTCCTCACCTACGGCTGTGTAGTGGTGCGTGACTTGTTCTGGCCATGAACAAGTCTGGTGACTACAATAAAGAAACTGCAGCAAACCCAAAGACTGGCTTGCTCTTTGATCAGCGGCAGTATAAAATCGACACCATCAGCTGCCCTTGATGTCATCCTGGGTCTGACGCCACTGCATCTTCATATACAGCAAGAAGCGATGGCGGCAGCATTAAGGATAAAGTCAACAAACCAGTGGATAGGCACTAGACAAATCACAAACCATTATCGAATACTAGACAAGGCCACTAAAATAATCTCCGAATCAAAGCAAGGCACTGACCAAGTAGCCAGTACCCACCTTAACAATAAGTAGTACAAACTGGCTACTGAGAACAGTGTAATGACAGTACTAGTGCGGTCATACAATATCTACACAGATGGCGCAAAAAACAAGACTGGTGCAGGTTGCGGTTACTACTCACCGGAACTTGGAATCTCAGACGCAAAAGGGCTAAATAACACCACCACTGTCATGCAAGCAGAGGCAATGGGCTTATAGCTAGCTGCGAGGGCAATATTACATCTAGACATAACACCCTGTTTAGAAAGTGAGCGTCAGGACAAGCTTTTTCTTTTTACTACAGACAGTGCGGCTGTAATATATGCGCTCAGAAGACCAGTAACCAGGTCTAGAGTCATATCTGAGTGTCATTCTGCCTTACAAAGGCTGTCAAAAAACTACAGAGTAATGATATCATGGACAAAGGGACATAGCGCATGCCATGGCAAAGAAAGGAGCAAAAAAACAAGTTTGTGATGACGTAAGGAGCCTTTGCAAGCCATCAGCAATGGAAGTACGGGAACTGCTACGTATTCACACCGAGAGAGAACAACAAAACCTGTGGAATAAGACAGAGGATTGTAAACAAACAAAGGCCATGTTCCCAACTCTAAGCAAGAAGCTGACGAACAACCTGCTGAAACTGAAGCGTGAGGAACTACGCATTGTAGCAGGTCTTATTATAGGTCATCGTAACCTGAATTACTTTCTGCATAAAACTGGACCAACAGACAGTCCTCTATGTAGAGGCTGTATGCTAAAAGATGAGACTGTGGAGCATGTACTGCAAAGCCATGGAACAAATACGATTTACAACCGGACTACAAGAGTCATTCTTATCGATGACATACTCACCACCATCACACAAGTCACTGGAGCAGCTATGCCAGTGACCCAAGGTCCTTCTCCGCTACGTTAAGGAGTTGGGATGGCTTGGGTAGAAGCTGGCGGGGGAAATGCACAAAACACCCCAAGCGGGACGTCAGTGCAGGACATATCGCCCCCCAATAGAATAAGAATATATAGTAAGTATGTAACACATTGTAAAAAGATGTTTTAAGGAATGGCCCTGAGTTTCTTTCCCGTTCTTCTCGCAGTGGCTCAATCCAATTTATTAGCTGAATGTGGCAGTACAATGTAGAATATTTCAATATTAAAATTTGTAATTGACCTTCATAAGAGCGTCATAGACGCCTAAATTGAATAAATGATTTTGACTTTTTGAGCTAGCGAAGTGAAGAAAGCAATGATGTAGGTAATTTACAAATCCAACCTGTATATTATTGCTCTCCAATGCGGTAAACATTGGAGAGCAATGCTTGGAGTGCATGGAGTCTGCAAATTTGGATTTTTTTCTTCGGCTTAATAACGAAACCCCACCAAAGGCTTATGGTACTGAATAGTTGTACGAAAACTCCTGTTTAATTAAGGTACCTACTTACTTACAGATTACTTTTTGTATGATACCATGGAAAATGGTACAATAGTAATTTCTAAGCATATGTATGCAAAAAACAACGATAGTCAGCTGTTACAAATTGAAAACACGACACCTAATACTTAAGTTATGTGTACGCCATCATGGAACAGCTAATAATTTTAAAATGGTATAAGAATTTATGATCATTTCATGAACTAAGTAAGGTGTACCATATTTACCTTCATTTGCTGTTTGGGAGTCTGGTTCTGTTGACATAGCAGATAGGTCGCCAATTTCATCGCCTATCTGGGACGACATTGTATATCCTGACAGCACAAGTTTTTAAATGAATTTTTGTAACACGAATCTATTATTTAACGTCGTGGAAATTCTTTTACAACGTGATTAACGTATCAATGAATTGGAAATGCTTCGCGAAAATCGATATCCGCGCGCGCGTCCATTACAAATGTTGCCACAGATTGCCACTGTTTGTATTTTATTTTACCTGTTTCAATTTCAATCAAACAAAAACATTCGATTTCTTAGGGCGTACTCCATTTGACGCCAATTTCGTTATTTTCGATAATTTGGATCACTTTTTGTGTCTATCATATTAAATGTGGAACCATAGACGCAAATGTGGTCAAAACTAGGTCAAAACTATCGAAAATAACTCAAGTGGAGTACGGCCTATATGTAATTTTTCTGAACTTTGACACTTTTATGTTTGCATGCATTCGGTTATGTTCCTTTTCATGCTTACATTATTTTTCAACATTTTATCCCTAAGTTTTAAATTTACACATGGTTCTAATCAGACATCTTTTAGCATTACAACATCTTAAAAACACAATATATGGAATTTTATTCTTCATAATATATGGAATTTTATCAAAAGTAGGTAAAGAAGCAATTGAAAACTACTAATAAAATATTAAAACCTTCTTTAAGGTAGGTAGGGGAACGGGGGGCACAGGTGACCGAGGGGTACAGTGGTTAAAATCGTATAACTCGCTTGTTTGTGATCATACGCGCACACGTTCTAGACGATTGAACGATCTAGCGAATTCCCCTCCCGTGCGCCAGTGCTTGTTGCCATGGTTGCCAGATGAGGCGAATTATCGCCATTTAGGCTACCTTAGGGGGTCAAATGGCGACCAAAAAACCAATCGGCTACCAGTAGCCATTTAGGCTACCTAGGAAAATAAGAACGGTCGGTTTAGGCTACTTCAGGATTACTACAATTCTATTAAATTCTTTCTACAATTCTATTATTTTATTTCATAATAACCGAAAAGTGTAAAGAAAAGTAATAGACACGTCCACCGTTTTTTCATCAGGGTATTTCCATGCTCCTTGCTTTCTTCTAGGTATTGCATCTAATATCTGTAATAGTGAGATAGAGACAGATTCATCCGGGTAGTAACTCATTCTAACTCACTGTATGATAGATACAGTTCAAAATCAAAACACGAAATCAAGAGTATAGAAACGCTACTAACTTCATTCACAAATTGTAACTAGCCGCGCGCGAAATTTTATATCACTTGTTTCCTAAACTCATAATTAAGTTGAATGGGAGAGAATTCTTTATTACTTAATACCTTAATACAGACAAAGTTTATATTTTTACATCAACCGTATTATTTTGTATGACATAACATAAACATGCAATGTTTATGTTATGTTAATGCACGTATCAAAGAAGACCGATTGAAGCAGCTGGGTTAACTTCTTCCGCAACCACTTCTAGTAGGAATGAGGATTCTCCCGTCTATAGAGATGGTGGATGCAGAAATTTCTGCAGATATTCCCTATTATATTATTAAATTATAACAACAGGAAATGTTTAACAATTATAATACCTAGTACGTTAAGTAGGTATCAACCTACATTAATATATATTTTGTACAACATAGGTACCTAGTTTGTTTTTATTTGAGCTAAATATAGGCTACTTTAACAAAATCTTAGGTGAATTAGGCTACTTGTCAAAAAATAAAATAATAGGCGATTTAGGCTACTTGATAGGCAAAATTAGGCGACTTGAGTTAGCTGATATCTGGCAACCCTGCTTGTTGCCCTGTCGGAGCGTGAAGATGCGGGGCTGCCGTACCGTCCGAAGTAAGTGTCCATAATTTTATCATACCTACACATTTTTTTCGTAACATTATAATCGTGTTAGCTTTGTTAAACTTACAATGTTGGTTTTTTATCGGCGTAATCGATAATTAATCTTTGAACAGATGGATGCTTGCATAATATTCGAAATGTTTGGTTGAGTCAAATTCGGATTTTCTTAAAAAAGGCGTCATGGGATATAGTGGATCATTTTGTAATGGGGCAAAGTGGATAGCGATTTAGTGTGCCCCTTGATAAATTTGCTGATATAATGTTCATATTCTTGTTTTAGAAGTTCAAAATGGTCTGCAATTGAGTTATAAAAACGAACATTGATCTTCATCTCTACATCTGGAAAAACCTTTTATGTTCACGAGGTTGCTCAGTGCGTCAGAGAAGCTCACATGAAGGCAATGACACTTGCAAATATTTGCAGCTTTTTTCAATGGACAGGAATATTCCCATACTACAGGTCTCCCTGTTTAGTATTTACTGATATTGACTTTGCTCCAAGTGAGGTCACTGAAAGAAACAATTTGAAGAGAGAACCAATTGATAACATGGTCCCTCGGTCTCCATCACGGATCAACATTAACAAATAATCAACACATAGTGACTCCTTTTGAGTTTAGAGGGATTTCAAAAGTAGGATCTCTAAAAATCCTCGTAAACCAAGGCGGTATAAGCATAATTGCAACCGACGAAATAGAAATAGAAAAAGGCCGAGAAGACCAGAAGAAAAAAAGAGAGAAAAATGGTTACAAAATAAAAAAAATTTAAAGTTTTACAGTCGGAATCTAGTAATGAAGAAAATTAGTTATTATTTATTCAGAAGAAGAAGAATATGAAAATTAAGATACCTAATTTAAGCACTATACTTATTGAAGACTGATTGCTATTACTGTTCCTAAAGTTGTTAATTTTAAATAGGTACCTAAGTGTTTTTAGAAATTTAATTCTATTTTATTTTGTATTAAAATAATAATACTTATAATATACTTTAAGTACTTTCTAAGTACTTTCTTAAGATTAAGACAAAATAAAGACCTAATGACAAATTTAAATACAAAATAATATTTTATGTTAACACCAAATGGTTCACTGTTCCCCATAGTAATAAGTATGAAGATATAGTGTTGCAGTTCATGGTGCCCCTTGGTGGTTCATAGTACCCCAAGCTTATATCCGCTGTGCCCCCAGCGTTGGGTATACACTGGATCGTTTCCCACTTTTTTTTAAAAGACCATAATTTTAAAATTAACCATCAAATAGCTTAGTTTAACCATAAATTTGCTGGCCAAAATATCTAGCTACATAGGCAAATCAACAGTGTAGTTATAACTTAAGAAGTTTAAGCTTTAGCTGCCTACAAAAGAAATGTGATTCACTGAGCCCCATGTTCCCTTACTGTACTCAAAACATCATTTATCTCGAAATGTTTCATGACCACCGACCATGTTTTCTGTTCCTATCATACGTACATACATAGGTACATAAAATCACGCCTCCTTCCCGTTGGGGTAAGTAGAGACCACAGATTTCCACTTACTACGATCCTTACATATACCCTTCGCATTGTCTACACTCATCAAACCTTTCATACATGACCGTCGGTTTAAGGTAATCCTGACCTGGCTTTTTTTCAGAACGTCTTCAATCTGAATTCGGAACGTTCGCCTAGGTCTTCCCCTTCCGACACTTCCGTTCATTTGTCCCATGTATACCTGTTTAGTCATTCTCATTTCATTCTATCCATAATATGTCCAAACCATCTTAACATACCTTTCTCGATTTTTGTCACTACATCCTAATTAACACCACATTATTCCCTTATCACTTTATGTTATTGTGACCGAACAAGCTCGAGGCCCACCTGATGTTAAGCGGACTAAACTCTGCCTATAACAGATGCATTTCGTCACAAGTCACGGATTGCACTGCGCCCGTCACCTTGAGACATATTTGTTAAGTGTCATGTGCCTGTAATTTCACTGGCTCTCAAGGCCACTACTACTACTGCTGCCGGAACACACCGTTAAGCGCTTGGCGGCAGATTTTCTACTTGAGGGTGGTCGCTAGCCAGGCGGGCATTCGCAAAATCCCCTTGCACCATGCGGTGAAGCTCAAAAGCCCGCGGCGGGATTCGAACCATGGACCTGCTGCGTGGCAGTCCATAGCCAATGCCACTGAGCAATCACTGCTTCACTTTACAACTCCTTATCCTGTCACTCCATTTGACTCCAATCATGCTTCTCATTGCTCTCATCTACACTGCATTTATGCTAATTTCATGCTTTTTCTGCCATACCCAACTTTCACTACCATACATTAGTGTCGGAACCAACACTCCTCCTTCAATAGTTAGACGAGCCTTCTTACACCTTCTGACTGTTTCTAAACGCGTGCAATGCTCTTTTCACTATGTTTCCAGCATTTACTCTCCTTTATATATAACTTTCACACTCTCTATCTTTTGTAAACATAGATCCCAAGTTAATAAACTCTTTCACTTGTTCCACTTTTTCACCTACAATCACAATATTGCAATCGGTCACTCTATCATCTCGTTCAAAAAACATACGTTCAATTACATTCCCTTCCTTTGTATAGCTTCATGTTTAACATTTACCATCTTTTTCGGCTATGCACCGTTAAGAAAATACCTTTACTTACTAAACATTTACATTCAAACAAATTAAAGACAAGAACTCCAAGAACCAAAATGTACATCGGAACATACTGTATGAAGGACCACAGTTCAATAACGAGTTACCTAAAGATCTCAAAGACTGTCAAATTCATTTATATAAAAAGAAACTAAATATATATATATATATATATATATATATATATACGTCCAGAGATCTTACGAGATGTTATCATATATATATATATATATATATATATATATATATATATATATATATATGATAACATCTCGTAAGATCTCTGGACTAACATAAAATATTATAAAAACTTGGCTACTTAGATTAATAAGTTTTAAATTAAATAATTAACTGTATCCCATTATAAGTAAACTCTGTACTTTATGAGAAAATAAAAAATCGTTAATCCTTTCTAAACCCTGCTTGTGCATCCCATACGTTCTCATCTGTCTCTTTTATCACTTGTTCAATCAATACTTTCGCAAATAGTTTACTGACAACGGCTGCTTCCGCGGTAATTCTTGCTGTCTTGTTGTGACCCTTTTATATAACGGCACAATCACAACCTTGCACCAGTCACCTGGTACTCGGCCACTCCTCCTACACAAATTAGAGGCGGTGCAACAGACTAGCTACTATGCCTCGCCTAGGTCTCAGCGTCTCGACTAACACTCTATCATATCCTGCAGCCTTGACAAATTTCATACCCTTTAACGCTTTCAAAATTTCATCCATACTTATTTAATTTTCATCATCACTTGTATCCATATAGGTTCCTGGAACCTGGTCCATTTTAAAAAAAGGAAATTTAAAAAAATACTCTTTCTATCTTTTCAACACATTCTTCTCCTTTTATAATGCTTCCATCATGATCTCTAATTTGATTCAGCTCTGAGATCGTGGTTTTGCCTAGATTGCCTTCTAGAAGAAAATCGTTAGATTTCATAAAAAAAATACATTTCCTCTCATACTTATAAAAAAACCGGCCTAGTGCGAGTGGGAATCGCGCACGAAGGGTTCCGTGCCATTGTCTGTAACCTAATCTTGCAAGTTACAGACACTTTTCGCAGTGTCCGATTGAGCGGAAATAGAAATACATCATTTGTGAAAATTTCAACTGTCTAGCTATCACTATTCTTGAGATATAGCCTGGTGACAGACGGACGGACGGACAGCGAAGTCTCAGTAATAGGTTCCCGTTTTTACACAGAACCCTAAAAATAATTAAAATAATAAATAGATTCAGGCGTTACTTTGCGGAAATCAATATTTAATAATAACAAATATTTTTCAAATATTTTATGAAAATATCATATTAATATTTTAATAAAACACTTATAAAATACATAGTATATATAGTGACAATTCCGCCTAATTTTCCTGTTAAGCCGACGTGACGTCACAAACGCCAAGCAGCCAAACCGGAAGAATTTTCGACGCGTTTCGCTTCTACACGAAGCATCCTCAGGAGGTCTTGACTCTACCAGCGCACGATCGAGATTTACGATCGTGCGCTCGTGGCGTTTGTGACGTCACGTCGGCTTAACAGGAAAATTAGGCGGAATTGACAATATATTATGTATTTTCTAAGTGTTTTATTAAAATATTAATTTGATGTTTTAATAAAATATTTTACAAATATTTGTTATTACTAAAAATAATTTGATTAACCGAGGAAGAACGAAGTTCGAGCGAAGCGACTCGGCTTTCGTTTCCTTTGTCATATCAGATTACATGAGAATTACTTTTGGGGCGTTCGTTTTGGCTCGATTGCGTTTGTAGCAGTTTCAAAAGTGGCATTTGTGTATTAGCGTTCGGATAGAAGCTTTTGCTATTTTTGACCACCAATTACTGCATGCTATCCGAACGGCTTAAAACGTACTTTGACAACCGACAATGTTTTAACAATTTTGCACAGTACGAAACATGGAATCAATCTCTAAAATTAACAAAAAAGTAGGTACCTATATTATTATTATTTTATTGTTAATGGCTTCTGATAGTTACATAAATAAAAAACTTATGAAACTCTTCAATCGCGCCAAATGCAACTGTCAAACCAGCAGTTGTCAAAAAACGATCACAACGATCCCACGGTAAGACATGGGTCAAAAATATCACTTTTCTCTGTCATTTGTAGCGTTTTCAAAGCTATCCGAACGGTGAGCGAAAACGATATTTTTGCTCACGAAGTCCCAAAACGAACGGCCCGTGTGATCATTTTTAGCGTTTGTGAGTGTTATTTTTGGCACCGATAGGCTATCCGAACGCCCTATTTTTAAGCTTTTGAAATAGGTAGGTATATCTAATATTTTTTGTTGACCAATACCTCATATTAAAATGGACTAATACTATAGAAGACGTAAACCAATAACCAACATAATTGGCTATACCTACTATACCCATAACTGTCCCATACCAATATAGCTTTTGTTCACTATTTTTTCTCTTTAAAGCATTAGGTACTGATAGCTAGTTGAAATTTTAACAACTAATGTATTTCTGTTGCCGCTATACTAACAAACACTAAAAATCAACCAAGTACGAGTCAGACTTGCGCACGAACGGTTCGGTACCCTTCGTGAAAACTAAAATAAAAGGTTTTCTCGATCATGCGCTCGTAGAGTCAAGGCCTCCTGAAGATGCTCCGTGTAGAAGCGAACCGCGTTGAAAATTCTTCCGGTTTGGCTGCGTGGCGTTTGTGACGTCGCGTCGGCTTACCAGGAAAATTAGGCGGAATTGTAAGTATTTTTATATTTTGTAAGTGTATTATTTAAATATTAATTTGATGTTTAATTAAAAAATATTTGTTATTATTAAATATGGATTTCCGCTAAGTAACGCCTGAATCTATTCATTATCAGTTGGATCACTCTGCATCTTCTACCGCATCTATCACGGGGAGTGTTCTGAGGAACTGTTCGATTTATTACCTGCAGCTCAATTTCGCCATCGGACGTCCCGACAAAGCATGATGTTTCATAAATTTCATGTCGACGTCTGGAAGTCCACAACTTTGCGATTTTCACGGCATTTTCTACCTCGCACTGCCACAATATGGAACCAGCTGCAAGGTGCAGTATTTCCGAACGGATACGACTTAGGGGCCTTCAAGAAGAGAGCATATTTCCTCCTCAAAGGCCGGTAACGCATCCTCGATACCTCTGATGTTGCGGATGTTCGTGGGCGACGGTGATTACTTACCACCAGGTGAGCCGCCTGCTCGTTTGCCCTAAGAGGGCATACATCTCATAAAAAAAAAATCTTAAAATAAAAGGTTATAATATAGTGTCATATTTTGTACAAATATTTAATGAACAAACACAAAGTATCTGTTCGAATCAAATTAATTTCATCAGTTTTCAAAATGTAACTACATATTGGATTTTAGATTTTGTGACCCTTTTCCCCATCAGCGTGCGCACTGAACCTTCATTTAAGTGTAAGCTTGCTGCAAAGGCAGATTTGCGAGGTTTACAGCTCCGAGAGACATTAGTTACGTTTATTCAAAACATAGAATAGGACGTGGTCATCGTAAAGAAAGAGACTGAAATCACATTGTGTTTTGTCGACTGTCGTCATTCATAGCAAGCCATTGTTTGTGGAAATCCATATTTAATAATAACAAATATTTTTAAGTAAACATCAAATTAATATTTAAATAATACACTTACAAAATATAAAATACTTACAATTCCGCCTAATTTTCCTGGTAAGCCGACGCGACGTCACAAACGCCACGCAGCCAAACCGGAAGAATTTTCAATTTCCAGTGCTGTGTGTATACACAGCACTGGAAATTGAAAATTCTATTATCTTATCTTCTATTATTATATTAAAAAGAAATTTAAATACAAACAATGGCTTGCACAAAACTGCCTCTGTGCAAATCAAGAAGATTATGTATACACACAGTTGTTGCTATAGCTACCATAGGTTATATGTATGCCATCCCCCGTGGCTATCGCTAAATGCGTGCTTCTATATGACTGAGGATACCTCTGCCAAAGCTGATTGCACTTGACATCAATCTTGACTAGCAATTTGACATCGTTTTAACGTCTTTTTAATTCTAGACTTGTCTGACGTCGTGACTGATGTCGATACGACAATCATATGTTACAGCCATATGCTCTGACAAACTATTAATTAATAATTGCTCTGAGTCTACGAATAAATATGAAAAGAAATGTAATTCAAGCTTAAAAACAACAGAACGCAAACTATACCGCAGCGGGCGTGGCCTAAAAAGTGTACCGCGCGGCGCTGTCAGTTCGCCGTGTGGGTTCGAGTCATGCGGTTGTACCGCGGGAACTTGCACCTGAATTTATCAATGTTCTTCTACGTTGTTTAATTCTGAAAAAATACCATACTGTGTAGTAAAATAGTAGAGAAGCCATACATACGGATATAAAAAAATCGGGAATAACTTGTATAAACGAGTAAATAACAATATTTTGGAAACCCATACTTGACTACCTTGGATAGTTTTATGCAACATGAATTTTACATTAAGTCAAAAATAACTTCGGAACATCGTTAGTCTGAGAACATTTTATGTGAAAAAAATTCCCAATTATTTTTTTGGTATGCTTAATTTTTATAAAACATGTACTACAAATGTCATAAAAAAACTTTGATAAAGGTCTTCAATTCTTATTAAGTATTTTTGCTTCTAATGACATAAAAATATCCTAATAGTAGGGATTAGATCTGACAACTGTCAAAGCATAGTAGAAAGAGGAGGAAGTAGGCCATCTCCAGCCCAATCCGCGAAATAATTACCTACCATACTTGCCTGTCTCAGGGTTGTTACTTATTTATAATGTATGCATATGCTACATTTTAAATCAGTACCTAGGATAGGCAAGGGCCGGGAAGTTGCATTTTTTACTTGTGTTGTCTGGGTTCAGGGTTAGTGAGGTCGGTTTTAGCTAAACGATGATGAAACCTTTCGCGATGAAAGAAAGAGCGACAGTTGATCCCTATGTGGTTGCGGGGCCAGAGACGAGCGACGCAGGGCATACCTACCTAATACAATAAAAAAATAAGTAGGTATCTCACTCATCATCAAGTAAAAATGATAGGTATGCTAGAATAAGTGACTTGCTTACCTTTCCTGTTCAGTAGGTAATCTAAACAGAGACAACAAGAATCGATGAATTATATAAACAGCCGAACACTAAGTTCAGCAATAAGTTCTCCTGCGATTATCAAACTTTTTTCGTTTATTTAGCGGTGCCGAAAAGCCGTGACGCGCGATGCTTATCGGTGTTAGCCCCGGCTGGCGCACTGAGAAACGGGTCGAGATTGTGTTAGAGTGTGCGTGCGGGACGCATAGATACTATGGCGCACACAAACAAGCCGCGTGCGGTACGTTTGTATGAACATAACTTACTTCCCACTCTTTCTACTATGGTCAAAGTGTCAATTAATGTCGTATATCTCGCGTTGTACCGCACACATTTCAAAACAAAAAGATGGTACATGGCTCTCTTCATACAGATGCTGGACATTTGTGTAAATAACGCCTGGTTGTTATATCGTAGGCACAATGCTGCAAACAAAAACATTATTCCGCTGAAAACGTTCAGAGTAAGAATTGCTGAAGAGCTGCTAAAGAAACACCGACTTCAGGATCTATCAACGAGCAACGATGTGCCAAATGAAAATAAAATTAGGCGTCCGTTTGCTCCGAGGCCAGCTGAAGCTGTTCGATACGATAGTACTGGGCATTTCCCAGATTTCATCACAAGAGGGAGATGTAAATATTGCAAAACAGGCTTGACAAATGTGCATTGTCTCAAATGTGATCAGAGACTTTGCTTTGTACCAAAAAGAAACTGTTTTAATAATTACCACCTAAAACCATAACTGAATTACCATATAAACCATTGATTTAATTGTAATAAATATGTAAATTGCTAGAATATTATTTTGTTTCATTACTGCCCTCTTACCTCAAAGTAACAAATACGATACATAGTTTCTTTTAACAAATCTTCTCAGGATATCGCGTTGTAACATATATGTTACATGTCATAAATAAAAAAATAAAAGCTTCGTCATTTTATTTTTATTTTTTTAGGTGTCCTTATAGCCTATTGAAACAATTATTTCACGTAAAACCACTATGATATAAAAAAAAAGTGGCTGAGCTTTAAAGGGTTAAACAGCTTCGCATTAAATGAATCTAATTGTGTAATTTTGTTACGAGTTGACAATACTACTGCCATCAGCTACATCAACCCACATTTAAACGACTTAAGTCGTCATATTTGGCAAAGGTGCGAGTTGCGGAACATATTATTACATGCTTCTTACGTGAATACTAGAGATAATCGTGCTGACCGCGAATCAAGAAAAACTAATCCTGACACAGAATGTCAATTGTCCGGTCAAGCTTTTAATTTAATTATTGAGCAGTTTGGACAACATCATATTGATCTCTTTGCATCTCGCTACAATGCCAAGTGCGAATCTTTTGTGTCATGGTTTCCAGAATCAGACGCTTTTGCGATTGATTGGATCTCAGCATATTTTTACGCTTTTCCTCCTTTTGCTATAATACTGGAATGCTTAAGAAAGATTATTGACGTTGAAGCAAATGGAATCTTTGTATTCCCACTGGCCTTCCCAACCATGGTTCCCTCTTTTGCAAAACCTTTTAGTCTCTGATGTGTTATACTTCAATCCCTGCAAGTCATTACTCTTGTCAGATTCCAGGGGGTCACATCGACTACATGCCAGCCTTACCCTGGCTGCCACGAAGTTATCCACGCGGCATTTTCAGAACGCGGCGTCCCACCTGAAGCGATGATACTCACCTTAGCATCACTTGCAGATAACACCTTAAAACCTGTCCATAAAGCTCTGGTGGGAGTTTCGTGGTAACAACAATCTCATACCATTGAAAGCGTCAAAGACAACAGTACTAAAATTTTTGTCTGGCCAATTTGATAGGGGTTGTTCATACGGGACCTTAAATAGCATTTCTCTCATACTGGGTTCTGATGTATGTTCTGACGACTGCATTAAGCGATTGCTCAAGGGCGCATTCAGACTTAAGCCCAGTGCGCCAAAATATATCAATACTTGGGATCCACAAGTTGTCTTGAATCTTCTATCGACTTGGTACCCTAAGAAGAAGCTATCATTAGAGAACATAACCAAAAAACTTGTATTATTGCTCGCATTATGTACCACCCACAGGGTGCAGACATTTGCATCAATAAAGTTAGAAAATTTACATGTTTGAGAAGAGGGTATTACTATTACAATAGCTAATCCAATAAAAACTTCAGCACCTGGGAGAGATCAACCCCTATAAAATTTGCCATATTTTCGGGAAACCCCCAAAATATGCCCTGCATTAGTTCAATGACTGTATATTGGTAACACAAGATAAAAGAAACGGAAGACAGGGACCTCTCATATTAACGCATAAACCTCCTCACAGAGCTACAAGCCAGACTTTAAGTAGGTGTATAAAGCAAGTATTGAGAGCTCGTGGTGTGGATGTGTCTGTGTTCACCGCCCACAGCACTCGGCACGCTTCCACGTCAGCCGCGAGTGCCTCTGGTGTCTCACTTGATGTTATATATAAAACTGTTGGTTGGACTTCCGCTTCTCAAACCTTTGCCAAGTATTATAATAGGCCACTTCAAAACCAAAATGATGTTTTTGCAAGAGCCGTTTGCTTCGCAACAAATGAATCTTAAATTAAACGTTACCTTTATACATTTAACGATAGTGATTACGAAATCTTTAACTATTAACACAAAATTAGTTGAATTATTCTTTAAAACTGTGCGACGTTACCTAGCAGGTTAAGAAAACTACCTGGTTAATTATTATATCTTCGAATGAAGCGACTCATAAAATAGTGTCGAACTTCACTCAGGAGTTCGTTTGATCATCTATAATTGTTCAAACGTCCCTTACCTATCTGTTACCATTTTCGAGATACGTCATTTGTCTTCACTTGGCAGACGTCACCCAAAAATTGACATACTGATAATAACGACGTCCATAACAACCTAGACATCGATTTTCAGAGTAACTTTTTTCACTTAGCAGACGTCATCGAAAAACCAATTCCATATTCGTAATATGAACGTCCAGAACTACGTAGATATCGATTTTTAGCCAAATTGAAGTAACTTGTTTCACTTTGCAGACGTCATCGAAACATAAACTCCAAATTCGAAATAAGAATGTCCAGAACAACCTAGATATCGATTTTCATTCAAATTAGAGTAACTTTTCTTATTTGGCAGACGTCATCGAAAAATAAATTCCAAATTTGAAATAAGGAAATCCAGAACAACATAGATATTCTCATCCAAATTGGAGTAAATTTTCTTACTTGGCAGACGTCATCGAAAAATAAATTCGTACGTTGTATAAATTGGTACGTAAGCATTACTAGATATAACAAGAATCTTCTTTTACATTTATGTCCGGGTATGCTTGCAAACCAATATTTGTTTTACTATTACTTTACTGAAGAAAATCTAATCTTCATTAAAGTACCAAATCACTAACCATGAGTATGAGTAACCTGTGAGTGTATTTTGTCGAAACTTTCAGTCGAGTGCGAGTTCCAGTGGTACGCTTAGCAAAAGACAAACAAAGAGGGTAGACCGTTTCGTCTGCTCTTGATTTTTGTCAACCGCTCGTTACTCCAGTCACCCCGCGATCATGATGCAACTGCGTCGAAATATCGGGAGCTCAAAAATATAAATCACCACGGTACAAATCCCGTAAGTAATAACATAAGTTATGAGTATTTTTGGTAGAGCTTCATAACTTTGGTCATAACTATAGATTTCCCTAGTGATAAGTACCTTTTATAAAGTATTTATGCTCGTCGGTACAAGGAAAATATTTCGGATGGAGGGATAATCATTTGTGCCATACCCATATTATACATACGAGTATAAATGGAACGGAAAAATGGCCTTCGATTTTACCGGTTAATTTTTTTTTATGAAAACCAGGTATATTTACTATTGAGCATACTTTTAAGCACTAGCAACTATATACGCATCTAAGTATATCTACACGCGGTACCTACGGTAGATATACCTAACATACGGTTCAACTACAAATAACTATAGTGCTAAATGTATTACCACTCAATCTCAATGCTGATCGCTAGCCTTTGATAACTATCTCACCAGTTAGTAAGCGATGATGTCTCGAAGTTTCTAGTAGTGTAAGAATTAAGACGTTTAGAATGGGAACCGCCTATGAAGGGAAGCTGTCAGTATACATTTTGAAGCAGTGATGACTTAGTGGCATTGGCTATGGACTGCCGCGCAGCAGGTCCATGGTTCGAATACCGCCGCGGGATTAAGCTTCACAACAAGGTGGAAGGGCGTTTTGTGAATGCCCACCTAAGACCATCCTTAAGTAGAAAATCTGTCGCCCAGCACCTAACGGTGTGTTCGAGTAGCTGTCCTTGAGAGCCATTAATTCTAGGTTAGGTCTGTTAACACCTTCGAATACATCATCACTTACCATCGGGTGAGATTGTGGTCAAAGGGTTACCTATCAGCAATTAAAAAAAAGTTCACGTCGGCAGTTCTACTTGAGGTTGACTACTTTTTCACTTCGTGGCGGCGAGGAGAACTCGCTGGGATCCCCCAACGTGGGAAGAAGTCATGCGCATGCAATGGCAGGCGAGGTTAACCCTATTGCGGCAGTGGACGGAGGACCTGGCTTCTCCGGACCCTGGACAGTGGATGATGGCGACCATCCGCGCGGTCCTACGGAGGTGGGTGGGGCGGTGGTTCGGGTCCCTAACCTTCCGATTGGTTCAGGAGCTTTCCGGACACGAATATTTCAGAAAGTACCTGCATCACATCGCAAGATGGGAGGTGGATTCTCCACCAGCTTGCATGGTGTGGGGGGCAACGTCTGGGGGTGGCCTTGGTGAGCAAGGTTGCCCCTCCACAGAAGCCTGGTTGGGTTTGGGCCTACCGTTAGGAAGATGTTGAATGCTAACGCGACCCCATCTTGCCTCACTTCGGAGGAGCCTCACGGGGGATTTAGTGGGTTCAATTCCCACACATCCCCTTGCGCCACCACCGTGGAGTAAGGACAAGAAAGCATTTCCCCCCTGAAAAAAAATAATAATAGTGACTATACTTTTATAAATAATCAGAAATAGTTATTCTTCAATAAGTTGTTCAAAGTCATACAATTGGCATAGTTTGGGCATGAGATGAGCGGAGAGAAAGGCTGAAGTAGATATGGATGCACTGCGTCATATATAAAAAGAGCAAACACCTATATAACAAATAATAGAACAAACTATAAGAAGATCAATTGTTGCGCCAACCTTCTGGTAAAGATTAGGAATAAATGAAAAGTTTGCAAAATATGTAACTGAAATTATGAATTTTGTACAAATTTTTGTACGCATCTCTACTTCACCTTCATTTCTACTCTGCCATAGTCATTAAAACAACCAATCAAGGTAATAGCAACCACAATTCCAAACTCAACTATACAATATTATTTTATGATACGAAGATATTTATTTTACTGAACAGGCGACATTGTTATGACCAAAACATTTTGACAAATAACCAATCAGGGCGTCGTCAATATCGTCGATTTAATATCTTCTCGATCCAAATTAATGATGAAACAGCTTTCACACTCACGTTACTTCGGCCAAATAAGGCTGGTATGTTATTGTTCGCAATAAGAAGTTTAGAACAAACATGTTTCGATTCAGAATCAGAATCATTTATTGACCGTAATAACTAAGAATGTTATTCTAGGCAAGTCCGTATACAATGTAATATGTTTTTGTTTTTATTTAATCATTTAAATATCATTACTCTATAATAAATGATGCATTGGTTACCTAATATTTTCAATTAAAATAAAATAACTTAATAGCAACTAAGTACATAAAAACAATCATATTCATCGAAATATTACTCAGCATTGTAATTAATTAAAACAATATGATATTTCACGTAGGGAACACGACGACGGGCAACCCGACCTTGAGCAACTGTACCTGGCTTTTGGAAAGAAAACTGTTGGGAAAGTTAGGTTTGATTGATGGCTCCCGTCAGAGCCACACGAGGTTTTATTAATCGATCCCCACTTACGAGGTATGCTAATGGCTTCTCTACTATCGGGTATGACTTGCATAACTTCCAAGTGTTACCAACTTGGTGATAAAGGATTACCTACCTACTCATCTTCCTTTTCCCAAGTGTGTGTGGTTGATAATATAATATATATTTAATATGTTTTCCCTATAACGACACATCGGATGACAAGGAAATAACATTATTAACTGAGTTTCCTCCAAAAACGTAAGAATTAGGTACCTATTGTAAAAATTTCTTCAGTATAAAGTTATCTTCAGTTTTATGGCCATTCTTCCTGCCTACCCGTTTTTGAGGATCACGTCTGTGGGTATTATCCTCTTGTGAGCACTACAAGTTATCCAAGGGTGGAGCTAAATGGGTACAACTTCAGGTGATTGGTTTTAGCTTTGGAACAACCATTCTCATTACTGTTCTGTGTACAAATTTATTTTAATTCTTATGTTATTCCTCATCTTTTTACCAACTTCAAGAAAAGGAGGAAGTACTCAATTCGTCTGTATTTTTTTATGTTTGTTACCTGAGGACTTTTGACTGGGTGAACCGATTTTGTTAATTTTTTTAATTAGAAAGCTGATACTTACCTTGTGGTCCCATCTAAATTTCATCTAAATCGGTCACACACAAAATAAAATCATCCCGTAAGTAATAGTAATACCATAATGTTTTTCAAAACGGCGGTATGCCTTTATTAACAAAATATTACGAACTATATACCACATTCTACGAATAAATATTTTATAATTGGGGAGGCTGTGTTCAGCATACAGAATTTGAACACACCAATAGATTCAAACTCCATCACAATGCTGTACAACCACCTTACTCAAAAAATACTCGACATACGAGTACATATACCTACTCTATAAAAAGAACTCAATATCGCTTCAAAAGTGGACCATCTAATAATAATAGTAGTTGTTTCATTGTGCATTTTAATAAACTTAACCTTCCATTTTCTTTATTAAATGTCTTAAATCTTTATTTTTCTCGTAGTCATGGTATAAGGTATAGTATGCAACTCTTGAATAAAACGGATTTATATCGAGGGCCACCAATGACTCCTTACGATCGTGATTCAGTCGTTAGAATATTTCACTTCTCATTATTCATCTACGGCCCTCGCTTTGAATCTGTCATTTATTCACTAATTGCATAATATACAATTTTTTTTTATGGTATGGTAAGCCTTTGTCCACAATCTCACCTGATGGTAAGTGACGATGTGGTTGAAGGTGTTAACAGGCTTAACCTACAATTAATGGCCGCTGCCGATCCACACCGTTAGGTTCTTGGCGACAGATTTTCTACTTGAGGGTGGTCTCTAGGCAGGCGGGCATTCGCAAAATGCCCTTCCACCATGTGGTGAAGCTCAAGCCCCGGTGGGATTCGAACCATGGACCTTCTGCGTGGTAGTCCATTGCCAATGCCAATGAGCCATCACTGCTTCCAAAGTTCGAGCATACAGACGGTATGACGGTATTCTACAAGTAGGTACATAAAAGAAGCCATTTTAGCCAAAAATATACAGATTTTGTGGAGATATGCGAAATTAGATACAATTCAAAGTTTTACATATCAATCAATGACATTTTGTTTGACCTTTGAACCTGTTCATGGCTTAACAGGGTACCAGGTGGCCCGTGGATTATTGATTTATGGTGAAGCGTCAATGCTTTATTAATTTTCTCATTTAATATACAATATATCTTAGTTCTAAATTGATGAACCCTCAGGATAGCGCCAATATGATGCAGAGCGCATCGTATCAGCTGCTGTCTGAGTTTTTAGCTCAACAGATCCCTGAGATGGCGTTAGCAGTATATCGGTAGATATTTGGTGTTATAATCTACCTACAAAAGGCATACAAGATGCTCAAAGGAAATATTTTTGTATAGAGGGTAATGTGTGGACAATTCATTCGTTTTCTCTCCGCTAAAAAACGCACATCGCCGCTCCGTGTTAATTTTATTAATAATAACTGAACAATTGAAGACGCAAGAAATAACACTTGCAATACAATCCATATTGTATGAACGTCACAGTGCAGTGAGTGTAACATCTTTTGTGCAAGACTTTCTTCCGATTATTTGGGATTTGTGTATCACCGGCCGGTCGCCATATAAGAACGCCTAGAACGATGTCTGCTGTAAATCCCAACTTGAAGGATTTGTAGGCATAACAAGGATTGCTTAAGGTACGTGGGCTATTTACTACTGCATTGTGTATGTATTGGTGTTTTTCAGGGAGGTTCATCAATTTGTTCAAAAGGTCAGCCATAATTTTAGGCTCCATTGACCCCATCTAATTAACGGTACGCAAGTACACAATAGGTGTAGGTTATTTACACGCCTCACCAATTTATTTTATAATAATAATTGTAATCCTATGAGCCTCTTAGCGGGGTTGCTAGCGTAAGTAATGAATAAATTAAACATTGATTGATTCGGGTTCATTTTAATTATTTGCTAATGGAAATGGGGTTTATTATATACCTCAATGGTTACTAATTAAATAGGGCGTTTGGTTACGATACAATGTTGTGCAAAATATCATAGTAGGTAGGAAGTAGGTATGAACTAGCAAAACTGAAGGAATTTTGTACGTAATAAATTATATTTGTTTTTAATTTGTTTCTTTAGATAATTTCAAGTGTTTTGAATTGGAAGAGAACTATCTATATATGTAGCATTCTTGTGTGAAAAGAGGAAAACCCATATTTAAAAAACATCTACTCTACATTACGAATTTAAAACCTTGAACAATAGAGATGATTATTTTTATTCGACTATATAGTCTGGAGGTGTTTTTGAGATTAGAGAGTGGCTTCAATATACAAGTATATAAAAGTGGATGCAGCTTCAATTCCCGCTCGGGACAGTATTTTTGTGCGCTAATCATTTGTAATTGTGATTTTCGCTTGGCATAATATAGTGATTGTAATAATATTTAAAAATATAGAAGGGTAGCGACCTACGCACCGCACACCAATCCTCGTGTTGCATCCTCATTTCTCTCACAGGTGCTTTCGTGCGGTTCGTTAACAGTTCCACAGAGTATACGGTGGTTCAGTTAGGTACTGATAAATAATTGTGTTTAACGGGGTCGCTACAGAAGGGCGAAGTACCTGCTCTATTGCTTCAAAGAATAATTTTAATGTTTTATCTAAAATGATTACATCACAATCTAAGAAATGGTTACTTAACAATTCATAATTATTGTTCTAGAATACACATATTCGTAGGTCACACTAAATGTTTTGCGTAACTTAAAAAACAACATGTTATAAACAAAATATTATGATTATTGCTTTTCAAAATACTCTCCTTTACATTTTAAACATTTTTTCATTTGATCGAACCATCTTTTAAAACAGGAGAACCACAGATCTGAAAGCATGTTTTCTACGTGCTGATTGAACGCTATCACTGCCTCTTCGGAGTTGGTAAAAGTGAAACCTCTCATGAAATCTTTGATTTTGGGGAAAATACAGATTCACAGGTCGGGGCTATGTGCAGGATGGGTGACGAGTTGTACTTTTTCCAAAGCTTAAAATGTTGTTTTGTTGGCCGTGTGAAGAATAGAAGCGATGACATAATGTAGGAGAACGCGGCTTTTTGGTAGTTTTCTTGCGAACTTTTTCTAACACCCTGGGTAAACAAATGGCATTAACACTCTTTTGATCTTCAAGTGGAATTGTGCAGATGGGACCCGTAGCTGAGAAAAAAAACGCGATAACATTTTTACCAACGTTTCTCGCCTGCCTCATTTTTGTTGGCCTGTTCTCATTTTCAAACACCCATTCACAAGTTTGCTGTTTTTTTCGGGTTCAAAACACTAAATCCACGTTTTGTCTCCTGTGACAATGTCATAAACAGCATTAGAATATCCGTGGTCGTACTTCAATAGCATCTGTGAGCACCATTCCAGGCGAGCCCGCTTCTGCTCCTCTGTCAGTTCATGAGGGATCCAACGACAACAAAGTTTCCGAACTTTTCATTCTTCGTTTCGTAAAATTTTCCGAGTTTAGCTCATACCAATCCCTAATAGTCATCGACTTGTCTCATAGGTAATCTGCGGGTTTTCTTCTATTAGCCGCATAACAGTAACCACATTGTTTTCGTTGACGGCAGTTGAAGGCGCCCTTCACGAAATTCTTCATACATGTAAAGAAACCCGACATCTCTCAAATTCAGCAAACCATCGCTCACACGGTGCTCAAACAAGGTGCTTCTCTCCCAAAAGCTTTTTGAAGACGAGCGGCACAGTCTTGCGGAGAGAGAGAACTATTAAAATCATAAAAAAATCATCGCTCTAAAATCTTTTCAACTTTTTTTTTTTTTTTCCCCTATAGCGGGGTATGGTCTCGTACGTCTTGTGCATTTGCCAGTGTCATGTTTTATTCTTCATTAGTATCTTTTCATCTTAATTCCATTATCTTTGCGTATACGAACTTTGATGTGTGAAAAAAAACAATTGACAAATGATATCCTGCCATTATTTTAATTACGAAAAAGGTTGCAAGCCGTTTCAAAAAATATAATATTCGAAATTCAAATAGTTCCGATTAGCTAGAAGTGCAAAACTTTTAGTGTGCCCCATGTATGTACATAGTTACAAAAACCTTTGAGACTGCCAAATCTTACACTATTAGTAAAACGACTACATGTTGTACAGTGCTACCAATTCCAGATGAATTGGTTCAGATGACAAGAACTACCAAATCACCATGTATTTTCTCTTTGTCAGCAACGCCCTCATAATTTCAACAGTTCGTAGCTCTATATTGTTATGGGAACGTATTTTATTATTAATAATATGCTAATCTACTTATATTGATATAGGGTTGACTGAAAAAGTATATTTGAGCCTCATCAGACCAGATAAAAAAAATGAGTTTAATTAGCTGCAATTAAAGAAAAAACACAAGTTCAAGTACTAGAAAAAAAAAATCGTTGTATTCGTCGCATATTTCCTGACCGATGCACTAGACTTTGATGAATAATCTTCCAGATTCTCGATTACGGTCTCGAGTTGATATGATGCTGGGTCACAAAAGATGACACAAGAGGTGACGCGGAAGTTTCGGCGGCGGACCATGCGACGACATAACAAAGTCTCTTGGAACCCTATGCGGTATTTGTTGAAGAAAACATATTGTCACATACTTATAATTCTTAAATTATCATATTTTTCTAAGTTAATAATAACAAATACTGTAAAATATTTGAAGAAAACATTAAATTAATATTTTTATTCGTTTCGCTTCTACACGAAGCATCCTCAGGAGGTCTTGACTCTTCGAGCGCACCATCGAGAAACTTTCACAGAGTGTCGATCGTGCGCTCGAAGAGTCAAGACCTCCTGAGGATGCTTCGTGTAGAAGGGAAACGTGTCGAAAATTCTTCCGGTTTGGCTGCGTGGCGTTTGTGACGTCACCTCGGCTTAGCAGGAAAATTAAGCGGAATTGTCACTAGATATATTTTTATATTTTTTAAGTGTTTTATTAAAATATTAATTTGATGTTTTCTTAAAATATTTTAAAAGTATTTGTTATTATTAAAAATGGATTTCCGCAAGGTGACGCCTGAATCTATTCATTTTTCTAAGTTGATTCAAGACCAAGTGGAATAAGCATACGTACTGAATTTTTTTGGTTCCGAAATTTAAAAACTTGAAAATGACTGATTTATTTCCGTAATGTTGGTATTTGTTCACAAATTGGTAATGATAAGATTTCAAAGAGCGGATAGCAGATGAATGAGAGCGATTTGAATACAAATTTCAATATTGTGGATACCGTAATTAATATACTAAAATAATGATTTGTTCTTTGTCTAGGTTTGGTCTTGTATTCTATCTATCTATTCTAAACATCATTTTTATATTGCACTAAAACAACCCAAATGCAGGCACGGGTAAAAGCTAGTATAACATAATCAACTTCCAACTCCATCCACTCTCTGAAACAAAAAGGTATAAAGTTTCATCTATTAGGTTATTTCTATACCCTTTGAGACAAGCATTCGCTGTTCCGTTGGGAATAGAACTTACGAACATAGAAAAGAAATAGTCTATATTTTTACCGTAGTATGTAGTTTGGGACATATACATACACCTAAGTTCAAGTCGGTAAGTTCAAGCAATGCTGAGTCTGACCAATGTAATACAGTTATTATTTTTATTATATTTCATCATCGTCATCTTAACTTTATTCCACATACGTGAGGTCGGTAAAATACCTAAGGTTTCTCTAACAACATGAAGGATGAAATTATGACTTGGTGTAAGTACAGCTTCCTGTAAACGCATTCCTTAAATGGAGTTCACGTTGGTTGGAAGCACACTGTCGTTGGTGTATAATAATAAAAAAAATGCTTGCAATTTATGTAATGTATAAAAGAAAGAGTTGCAACATAGTATCATGCGATCTGCTTAACATCTTTTCCCAAAGCAAAGTAAGTACTTACATAACTACATTGTTCAAGACACGTAACTATTACAAACGATACTAGATATTGTAAGATATTACTATTACTCAACAGGCCCGTGGGGTGCCGGGCAAGAATCTGACTCCCCATCTTTTCCCGTGGGTGTCGTGGGAGGCGCCTATAAGGGTATAATACTGGTAGGTGGGCAGCTGCGCCTTCTAAGGAACTGCTTCTTACACTGCGATACCCACGACACTGCCAAGCGTGGGGATTATGGTAAATTCCCTTATTGAGAGAGAGCAGTTATATGTGTGAATGTCTCCAGCTTACTCAATTGAAATTTCTTAATTCTGAATATGCCAATATTTAGAGCATATTTTGTGCAATTATGAAAATAAAATTTAGGTGCCAAATAAACTTCGATGACGTTTTGGTCTCCAGCTGACACATGCTGTATATACGAAACGGCTGAAGATGTGGTTATATACTATAGCCATGGATTTAGAGCATAATTTGTGCCAGTGGCACATAAAAATTGGAATGTCCTGCTTGAAAGCTGTAGTAGTTATGACTCGATTTTAACGTGTAAGCTGGAGACCACGTGTCTACAGCTATACTCATCTGTATCTTCTGAACGAATGGACCTACGACTTTGTTATACGGAGTAAGGATGCGTGTATATATGTGTGTTTCATATCACTCATCTTCGAAACTGACGGATTCCAATAAAACTTCAAGCATATATTTCCTAGATTCTAGATTAATGCAGGAAACTTTTGGTCATTTATTTATTACTGAACGAGCGAAGCCCCGGACGGAAGCAAGATTAATGTATGGTGTTTCATAAGAGATGGCAAACTGGATAAAGCCAGCATTGAGTACCATTACTCATATTAATAACCATCAATTTTACTGCTGGGCATTATGCCACCGTTTGTTTCCCTCCGTTAATAAATACTTCGCAAAATGGAATAATATGAGAGCAATGTATAACTATAAAGCGTATTCGGGTCCTCGTATATTACTTTTTAATATCACTAACTATTCCACCTGACCCACGCACGCCTGTACCAATGTTGTATATCTTTAATATTACATTATTATATACTATATCTATCTATTTATGTACAGTCACGTTCGATATAAGGTAGCACTTTTATTATTATAGTTATATTTCTATTAATTCGTTAGTAAATTGTAAGGTTCTATAGATTATTTTTACACCTTCTGTCCGAAAATGTCGTCTATATGCGTAATGTACTACTAGGATGCTGTACAGATTTTCAATGAGGCTAATTTTAACATAATAGGTTTCGCTGTTATTGTGTGATGCGCAAACATAAAGACAGATAATATTTGTGATCTATGTATGTTACTCTTGATTTAATTTCTACCCGCATAAAAGTTCTTCTCAGTTTTTTTAAATACTATGTCGTTAACTCTCACGTATTTTGCATAAAAAAAAACAATAATGATTATTTAGGTACCTACGTTTCTGTACGCTATTATGAAGATTTTAACTTGATGTTAAAAAGCAGTTTAACGCGTGCCTGTGGGTATGAACTTTCATACAATAGGCTCCTGAAATACTGATATGTTCTGTGTGTAAACTATGTAGTAGTGCTCATTGAGAAAGCCATAATATTTTTTTATACTAGAATATAAAATAACGTATTACTATCTTTTAACCGTGGCTTTGCCGCACCTGTGTGCAACAGCCAAAGTTTTCGATCTATGGGTTTATTCTCAAAAAATGACCGGCCTTGGTTGATTTTTACGGCTGTATCAGGTCACGACTGCACCCAACGTCTGGTGGGGCTGATTCTGACGGGTGAACGAAGCAAGCTCCGCTACGAGCGCTTCAAGAATAATAATGCAAGTATTGTCGTATTGGAAGATTAGTTGAATTAGGTGTCCTCGTATTTTGTAGTTAATTGAGATAAAACTACTTGATCACAAATGATGAAGCTTAAATCAAAACGATTTGGAGGTATTCTCTAACCGAACCGAGGACGATGATCCATTAAAGGGTTTTGTTTAAGGGCAGCGTTTCAGTAAATCAAGTCAAGATAAGGCAAGTAAGTAGTTAGACTTGCGGTATGTCGACTTGGTTTTCTGAAACTGACACTGGTCTCGTGGCCTGATAGATAAAAGCGGTATCCGTACTGGCGACCTCTTAGGGCACTCGTTGATGTTACAACCTCTAAGAGCCTTGAACACAATCCATTCTCAAATATTTTGCCACAGCTGGCATTTAGCTGATACAGTACTATACAGTTGTCAGGCACATGTTTTTTGTGGGTAAATTAAAGTAGATATACAAAACTTTAGAGTGCACTTGAGACAGATTGTATCACTTTACAAGCGATGTCAAGGTTAAGTAATACGTTTTCATCAAGGTCCACATATACACACCAACGCGATCAGCAGTGCCTCCGGGGACACAAATGAAAGCGCTTTATCAGGTTTAGTTTTGGATTATTATGACTTAACCCGCAAAAAAAACATGGTTCATGTGCTTTTAATATTAGTTTGTGAAAAATATTTCAAGCGCTTTCAATACATTCATTACAGCGGGATATGACGTAATATTTTTCTCCTCCCTACTTCTAAACTAAGGAGCTGTAATATTTTTTGTTTGTGGTTAGTAACAAATACGTAAATAATGATATTAGTAAAAAAATATGCCATGTCAAGTAGTCTCAGTAGTGGCCGAAGTACTTATAAAATTTTTTTTTGGTGATGTTGTTTCTCTTACATCTATTCTCTATAATGTGAGAGCAGTCTAGAACCACTTCAATACTTGTTGTATAAAATAAGCACAATACTGTACCATAACAAAGGTACTTATATAATAATAAGTACCTATAATATAAATAATAATATTTAAGTACATTAATTAACAACCAAACACAAACACAACTCAAGCGGCGAAAGTATGCTAACCTCGGTATGGGTTACATATTTGACCCGTATGGTGTAGAGCCGTTCACGTCAATGGGGACCGGGAGCTCGTCGTATTTGTCAAAACTTATCAGAGCGCTTGGTCGATGCGACGCGCGATCAAAATGCTGGTACCTATATGGTTCAACGAATAAGCATCGCAATACAACAGGCAATGGTGCCTGCATGCTGGGCACGCTGCCAACTGGTGGTGGGCTGGAGCTTTTGGACTGGCTGTGAGCCTGCAATGACTTATAGGTTGTCTAAATGCTTTTATTGTAGTAGCTGTAGTGTTGTATATCGTTCTGTAGTATTTTGTTAATTTAGGCATAGCTACTCTGTTGGTAATCCAAGTTGATTACCAACGATTTAAAATCACGTTATTACACTGATAGTTTGAAACGAACTACTCCGAGAGTAAATTGGGATTGGCACAGGAGAGTTTTATTTCTTTTTGTAAATACAATATTTAAAACTCAATTCCACCTTCTGCAAGAAATAAAGTCACAAACAAAAATAAATACAATGGCTTCACGTTGTTTGTATGACTTTAACCACAGTACAGTAACTCTTTATATATAGAAATTTCTCATTCAGGTGCTCAATATTTGTGCTCAACCTTCATTTTGTCACAAGTTTTACCTTTTTCAACTGTATCTGACGTAAGACGCTATTAGGGATTAAAACTTTTCGATGGGGGATAAATACGTTTAAAATACCATTTATTTCGTTAGGCCTCAGTACAATTCTATTGTAACATTTATATTATAACTTTAAGGCAAGTTTCTATGTCCCGACTGTTCTATTTACATTATTCACGACTTGACCTTTCCATAACTTTAATAACTTGTTTGGTTCTTCAACAAACAGCATACTGAATTCAATTAATTATCTGTCAAAATCAAATTTGACCAGAAACTTCCTTTGATTAATTTATTTGGGTTGAAATGAGGTAAAGACTTTAACGATACCGACTGGAAACAATAACTTCCAGTACACAAACGCTCAAATTGTATATTACCAATCATTAAGTACTATATACCCATAAGTGCTAATCTAATGCAATATCTGATAATAACTTGCTAACCTCGGTATGGGTTACATATTTGAGCCGTTTGGTGTAGAGACGTTGGGTCCGTTGGGACCGGGAGCTCATCGTATTTTCCAAAATTTATCAAAGCGCTTGGTCGATGCGACGCGTGATCAAAATGCTGGCACCTATTTGGCTCAAAGAATAAGCATTGCAATTCAACGGGGCAATGCTGTCAGCATGCTGGGCACGCTGCCAACTGATAGTAGGCTAGCATTTGGACTGCCTATGAGTCCAAATGCTTTTATTGTAGTAGCTGTAGTATTGTAGTAGCTGTATTGTTGTATATAGTTTGTAGTATTTATGCAATAACAGTATTATATGTCCAATTCCAGATACCGTTAGAATTATCTATCTTCTCATTAAATAAATGTTTAATAATTTTTTCTCGTTAACTTAGAGTCATTTGAAGTCAATTTTTTTCCACTATTTAATTTATGGCCTTTTACTCGTGTGATCTTAACGAACCATTTTTATACCATGAAACCTATTGGAATCTTTTATATAAAAATATACCTCAAATTGGTCCTGAGTTAGTATCAACTTCTGTCAAGCAGCCTTTTCAGCTCCTCATCTGTCCAAACTGGCCTCCCGGCTTTACCATTCCAGACCGGGATCCCGGTCGGCGGATTGACAGGATTATCTTTAGGCTTGTGTAGGTTCGATTCTCATAACTCAAACGGTTTCACAAGAAGGTGTCCTTGGCTATACCATGTTTAGGCTCTCAAGGACAGCTGCCGGAACACGCCGTTGGGTGCTTGTTGATGGATTTTCAGGCTAGACAGGCACTCGTAAAATACCCCACCACCATGCTATAACGACTGTTACCCTAAGACAACAACCGAGACAGTCTGAAGTACGGAAGTGTTATCTATTAATGGCATTAGGGAACCGCTTCGGTCAAGACAAGGTAAGCTACAGATCGCCAAGACGCCTGCCAAGCGTGGGGATTGTGGGAAATCCCTCCTAAATGGGGGAGACTGTGTTCAGCAGTGGACAATCCGGCTGATACAGTAAGGTAAGCTACACTGCTAGCGCATCAAAACTTTTATTTTTTAGGACGTCTTCCGGCTGATGATGTTGATGATGAATCACAATTAAAGCTCTCACCTTAAAGGTTAAAATGTTTCACTTTACGATATATTGGGGTAGCTATCCTTGATAACCAGGTCCTATTCTATATCTTACCTGCTACTATCTTAGAGATATATATATGGTCCATACCAATCTATGTACCTAATATACTTACAAAGTATAATTTTATAACAACTTGTACTGTGAGGCTGCAGTAAATATTTGAATCTGAATATGAAGTAAGTGCCTATGTAGATACATAGACGAACGACTACATAGGCACTTACTGTATATTGCAAAGGTCACACTTGAACTCTCAACTTCTCAAGTTAACCTAAATAATGAATAACTAACGCTTGTTATTCGCCCAGATCTGAAACTGCGTAATTTGAAACCTAAAAGTCTGTTATCAAACTATCTTTTTTCTAAAGTTATCGGAGTCTAAAAAAACTTAAGAATACCTTTTCCCTTCCCGATCTATTCCTGAAAACTTCCCTTTACTCTAAAAAATGTTCTGTCTGTGAATTGTATAGTTATGTGACCTAATAAATTTACGTCAACCTGTTTGAAGTCCCAACACACTACAGCGCCAACCTCCTCCTTCCTAAAGGTAACACGTGTTTATTGTGACCGACCAAGCCCGAGGCCCACCTGATGTTAAGTGGACTAACCTCTGCCTATAACAGACGCATTTCGTCAACGACGAATTGCACTGTGCCCGTCACTCTGAGACGTCCAGTTGTTAGGTCTCATTAGCCTGTAATTTTTCTGGCTCTCCTGGTATAAGGCTCTCAAGGACTGCTGCCGGAACACACTGTTAGGTGCTTGGCGACAGATTTTCTACTTGATGGTGGTAGCTAGCCAGGCGGGCATTCGCAAAATGCCCTACCACCATGCTATAACGACTGCCATCCTAAGACAAGAACCGGGACCGACGGCTTAACGGCCTCGGGCATGTGCCGTCACCGTTTGTGCGTCGTAAAACCAATATATTTTGCTTTACGAATCAGTTTAGGCTGGTTTTGAAATAAAAAAAACAACGCATCCGGTCCCCACCTTACCTTTTTTTTTTTTATTTTTTTTATGCCTGATAGGTTAGCCTATGACCACTATCTCACCTGATGGTAAGTGATGATGTGGTCGAAGATGTTGTTCAGGCTAACCTAGAAGTACTGGCTCTCAAGGACAGCTGCCGGAACACACCGTTAGGTGCTTGGCGACAGATTTTCTACTTGATGGTGGTAGCTAGCCAGGCGGGCATTCGCAAAATGCCCTACCACCATGCTATAACGACTGCCATCCTAAGACAAGAACCGGGACCGACGGCTTAACGTGCCCTCCGAAGCACGGAAGCGCTCAGTAGTAATGTCACTAGCGGTCACCCATCCAAGTATTGACCGCGCGCGAAGTTGCTTAACTTTGCTGATCGGTTGAGAACAGCTAAGTAAACTTCGCTACGAGCGCTTCAAATGAAAGTTCTGACTTTTTGTTCCTTACACGAAGAATACGGAAACTTTAGATATGTAAATGATATCTAAAGATCCATACGTCAAAATCATATTTTGACTAACCTCGAGCCTACTCGTGACCCCGGTCAATGCAACTTTGAAGTTAGTTCACGCTCAAATTAGGATTAAAAAAACCTGCCAATTGCGAGTGGGACTCGCGCACGAAGGGTTCCGTAACTAAATATTCTATGACTAGTTAAAGTGTCTACCTGTCACCGTTATTTTATTATATTATCGAGCAAGAAAGAAGAGCGTTATTTTATTATCGAGCAAGAAACGGTAAAAAATCAAGTTGATTCAGTGAAATTCGATTGTTCTCACTATCGATGATCCCAATGAGATAAGGAACATAATTATGGTGTGTGTGTAAGTGTATGAGTGTAAGTGAGTTTGTAGTGTACGTTGAGTGTTTACAATTGTTAGAAGATGTGATTGTAAGTATGTGTATAAGGATATGTATGAATAAATTGATTACAGCGAGTGTTTATATACAGGATATATTACTATTATATTATTATTTTCTCGTAAAGATTCGATATTAATTAATAAGTGTGTTAATGAAAGAGGATATTGTTTAATAATTATTCAACTGTAGTTATATCAACTGAAAAATAAAACTCAATTAATAAATTTACAAGAGCTTCACTCAATCAAATCAAATTAAATATCTATTAAATATAATCTATTTATTTGCCAGAATATCGTCATTAAATAGCCGTCACATATTAAAAGTTTCAAATATTCTACCTTTCTTAGGTGTACATGTTAAATTTAATATTATATTAAGTGATCATTAACTAATTATTGATTGATGCATTTAGTTAATATTCTAAATCATTATTATATATTAAAAAAAATATTATTGGATACATATATATGTCAGTTTATCTTTTAAAAATTCATTTACATCATAATAGCATTTATCGATTAAAAATTTAAACAGATTACATTTTAATCTATTGTAATTTAAAATAATTTGGTAATTTGTTATAAATAGTGATAGCCATACAGTATACATTATTACTTTAAATACAAACTCTTTATATGGTTTATACATATGGGTTTAGATCACGAAAGTTTAATGAAAAGTATAAATTACGAAATGTTTCCTTAGTATATGCACAATTGTGTGTCCTTCCTTAGTGTGCAAAATTTGCAGACTTTGTGACACTTGGCCTTGCTAAGTAGTTAATTCCTATATCTGTGCTCGTAACGCCCTGGGCATCGATGTATGGGTAAATATTACTGCACTTTGATATCCAATAATGAAGTTAAAAGCCTTTCTGCTTCAACTTTCAGGCGTTATTTGGAAAATGGTAAAAGTGCCACCATCAGTATTAATTTAAAAGGGTATTTTGCATAAGCCGCCATGACTTTGATATGACGCTTTATTAAACCGTAATCTCAGGTTAAGGGCCGTTAGGAATCTAATTCTTTTCATGAAACGAGCAGCTTTTTGTGACTTCGTTTAAAGAATTCTATTGCTGTCTAAAAGAGTCGCCAGTAATAACAATGATCCAGTAAGCCTTTGTTTATAACATTGTCAACATAGAAAGCAATCAGCCAAGAGCAAGTCAGATTCACGCACGAAGGGTTCCGTACTATTATCTATACAACATGAAACACTATATGATAATTTAACAAATTATTTGAGTACAAAATTATTATGCCCAAGGCGGGAATCGTACCCGCGTCCTCCAATATCGCGTCGGATGCCTAAAACTCCTCGGCCACTTGGACACGGCATTTGTAGCCGAAATTTTATACTCCAATCGTATTAATTAAACCGTCATAAGGGACGGTGCGGTACTCTAATAATTTGTTAAATATATTTTCGCTTAGCACTTGCTTGTACAAATATTTAGAACTATATTATAACCTTTTTAAGTTTTGACGAAGGGTCCAAAACCCTTCGTGCGCAATTTTTTTGTGAATGTTGTTATGGCGGCAACACATTTCAACTCTCTAGCTATCAAGGTTCATGAGATACGGCCTGGTGACAGACAAACGGACATTGGAGTCTTAATCATAGGGTCCCGTTTTTACCCTTTGGGTACAGTACCCTAATTAAGAAACGTATTCAGATACGATTTTACGATGCTTTTAATAAAGCCATAAATAATTCTAGAAATTCTTCTGCCCTCGTTTTGCAAACGTATATTGTCTTATGTATTTCAGTGGCGGAAACAACGAAAACTTGATTTAAATACCATAACTAATTTATTGTGCATTCCCGGAAACCAAAAGGGGACTCAGTAAAAAATTACTTTGTCCTATTTATCTAAACTTAGATGAGTATATTTCGGAAATAAAAGGTCACTAGGCATGGACCTTGTGCGCTTAAAACTCTTACAATACAAAAAACATAAATAAGCTATAAATACTTTTTGCCTACTAGATGTGCATGGTCATAATTTTATATCTTAGGTATCCTCGTCTAGCTAGCTACTTTGCAAGAAAATATGTCTCCTAACATCCAACCTTGTGTTCCGGCAGCTGTTCCTGAGAATCAGCTTCTAATTCGGGGTTTAGGAAGTCTGATCAACATCTTTACTACTGCAGCATTTACCACCAGGTAAGTTGGTAGTATTATTACTTGTCAAATGCTTAGCAAAAACATCTATCAATAATTCAAGAAATTACCATCAATGAAGAAACATAAGTTAACAAAAAAATAACTAACATAGACGTAACTAATGCTACAAATTGGCTACTATGCGCTACGGATGGTTGCGTAGCGCTACGGTGTGGAATAAAGCTACGAATTATTGCTACATGTGAAATACGAATTATTGTGTGTGCTTTAGTGCAGATAAATCTTCGAATTAGTGGCACGTAGAATTATATGGTCTTTTCGAATATAATTGGTCTATAGCGTTCCTGGCAACGTATAAAGTAAAATGACGAATAATTATTATTTATGCAGTAAATTTGTTATTATGACTATTCACATTTTGACATATAAAATTGACAAAATGAAACAAAATTTTACTGTAAAAAAACTGTGCAAGATTTTAAGTTAAGGTGACCTTGTAGTTCCATATAAACTTAGTTTTCTCATATTTTAAATACCTACCAAGTGTTTAAACTCTATGAGATTTTGCATGCATGTGAGCCTAATATCTATGCTGACGGCCAATTTATCGTTTTGAATGTGAAAATAGATTTTCACAAATAATTTTTAACATACATAATTTTATGAAAAAATGGCAAACCAAAAGCATAGATATTAGACCTAAAGATATGCATACAAAATTTCAACGAGTTTGAACTTTTAGTATTCAAAATATGACGAAACTACGTTCTTATGCAAAGAGCTACGAAGACACTGACATTTACTTGTGAGTTTGTATGTAAACTATAACTACTTAATTGTAGAACAGAGATTCTAAAATGTACGCGATAACTACGTCTATTATTAAAAATTAGTTGAAATAGTTTTGACTTAAGTTTTAACCACAACCAGCGGGTTTTCGCGACTGAATTAACCGAATATCTTTTAAAAAACACCAGCGTAAGCCAGTTTATTTTACCCTCTCACCTTTGATATACAAAACATAGACGCTGACATACTCGTAAATACAAGCATAAAATATGTATTTATAGTTCATCAATAGACCCCTCAAGGGCCAAAGGTCTTCAAATAAAAAAATTCTTCTCGCAATTGCGTAAAAAAAAAAAAAAATTTTATGTAAATGGAATTCAATATTAAACAGTCTAATGCTTACAAATTATAATTTTTTCACAAGAATTGAGTCTTTGGCAATAACTATTTTTTTATAAAGTATTAAGCCATGTACCATGCCCGATACGTTTATTGTCTGCTGATTGGCTATCCTTTGACCATAATCTCACCTGATTGTAAGTGATAATGCGGTCGAAGGTGGTAAACAAGAACGGGAATTGGCTCTCAAAGACAGCTACGGGACTGGAACACGTCGTTAGTCGCTTGACGACAGATTTTTCTACTTGAAGGTCTCGCAAGCCTCACTATCACTATGGTACAACGATTGCCTAAGACAACAACCAGCAACAACGGCGTTATGCCGTTGTTGCTGTCGCTCTCCGAAGTACGGAAGCGCTCAATATCAGTAATAAATGCCAAAAGACGTCAATCAAGTAACGAACGCAACGATCACCTATTTGAGCGGTTATGAAAGACGTGGCGAATTCCACTACTAGCGCTACAAAGTTACTACAAACTTCCGGACTAGAAAAGAGCACTATGAACATAGACTGCTAAACCGGCAGACGTTGAGTATAAAAATAAAACCGGCCAAGTGCGAGTGGGACTCGCGCACGAAGGGTTCTGTACCATTATCTGTAACCTAATCTTGCAAGTTTTAAACACTTTTCGCAGTGTCCGATTGAGCTGGGTAGGTACGGCGAAAACCTCTTTTATTGTGTGGAAGCCCCTTAATTATTTATTTTATTTTAATTAATTATATTTAATGATAACATAAAACTACATATCCTGTGAATAGTTAAAGCGTACGTTATAAGTATCGAGCAAGAAACGGTACAAAATTCAAGTTTGTTGCATGGGAGCCCCCCTTAAATATTTATTTTATTATTAGTATTTGTTGTTATAGCGGCAATAGAAATACATCATCTGTGATAATTTAAACGGCACAGCCTGGTGACAGACGGACGGACAGCCAAGTCTCAGCAATAGGGTACCGTTTTTATGCTTTGGGTACGGAACCCTAAAAATACATTATATTATTATAAACTTTTTTTTTTTTTTTTTTTTTACGGGCGGTATGCCTTTATTAAACAAATACTACAAACTATATACAACACTACAGCTACTACAATACTACAGCTACTACAATAAAAGCATTTGGACTCATAGGCAGTCCAAATGCTCTAGCCCACTATCAGTTGGCAGCGTGCCCAGCATGCTGGCAGCATTGCCCCGTTGAATTGCAATGCTTATTCTTTGAGCCAAATAGGTGCCAGCATTTTGATCACGCGTCGCATCGACCAAGCGCTCTGATAAATTTTGGAAAATACGATGAGCTCCCGGTCCCCACGGCCCCAACGTTTCTACACCAAACGGCTCAAATATGTAACCCATACCGAGGTTAGCATACTTGCGCCGCTTGAGTTGCTCTGCCGAAGTAGCCGCGGCGCCAGCCCTCACGTGGGTTTCAGAAAGATGTGACGGCGCTAAAGTGTCTACGCATGTAGCGTCCCACACTAAGGGCCGTCCTAACTTCCATGGAACCAGAGTCATGCCGTCAGGTCTTTTACCATCGTCACGCATCAGACCGTTCGGTTCGAGAACAGCTGGAACATTGGCGCTGGTAAAAGCCCGGCGAATGATATCGTTAAGGCTGGTGTGGCGGGAAATTCGACCAGCACTTCGAGAGCAGGAGAGACCATGGTGACAAAATATTTTTTTTTTATTATTAGGTATAAACAATGTACGCCATTCGTTAATATGCGAGACAACGTTAATAATACGTAAAGTAGATTTTATTTCTCATTTTCATTCGAATTATTCTCTATATTTTTATGTAAACTTAAATTTCATGCAATTTGACACGGCTTATTTCAGATCAAGTTCTAATAACGTAAGATAAAAACGTTATCGATAAAAAATATATTGAAATCTGAATTTATTCTAAGAAAAATGTGAACAAGGTTCTTTAACATAGTCTGCGCCTTCATCTTCAAATTATGATTTAAGGATTACGGATCTGCTGATCTTGATTCATAAAACTGTTTCAGATATAATAATACGAACTTGAATATCCAAATTGGAGTCCACACATGTGCCTACACATCCATGTTAATACCTGAGTTTGTATAGGACATTTTTATATATCGACGCTTGAAAAAAGACTAGAAATTATACAAGAGAGCGATTTAAAGTGAAAATCGTATACAAGAAATTTCTGCTAACCATAGTGGTCCAGGACGATGCCAACTTATTAAGTAATTCTGAAAAAAATATTTACTACACAGTAAGACGCTACTCCTGTAAAACTTGCTATATTATTATATTATAGGTCATCCTAACAAGCATTATTTTGGTAAATATATATAGCGTATAATACCAAATGATATTTTTTCGGAATAAGGCTAATTGATTTTGAAGCAGTGATGGCTCAGAGGCATTGGCTATGGACTGCCGCGCAGCAGGTTAATAGTTCGAATCCCACCGCAGGCTTGAGCTTCACCGCATGATGGAAGGGCATTTTGCGAATGTCCGCCAAGCTAGCCAGCACCTTCAAGTAGAAAATCTGTCGCCAAGCTAACAGTCGCCAAGCTGTCCTTGAGAGCCAGTATTTCTAAGTTAAGCCTGTTAACCTTCGACCACATCATCACTTACCATCAGGTGATATTGTGGTCAAAGGCTTACCTATCAGCAATAAAATAACATAATAAAAACCAACAAAGATGTTAAAATTAGTTCAAATATTTTTTCGATCCAATTGCACTTTTGTTGATTATAATGAAGCATGCAACCATCTCGCTGACATGTCTTTTCTACATGGTATCTGTAATGGCTACGTGGATTGCGGTGAGCTATCATCTAAAATGTTGTGTTTTTGTGTTCCGAAAATACGAACGAGACAGACTAACCTATTTGCTGCTCCACATACAAGCACCAATTATTCGCAAAACTCTATCATCAGTCGGTTGCACAATAGCTATAATAAAAGATTTGGATCCACAGATATTTTCAATGATGGCAGGGAAGCATTTAGACGTGAAGTTCTCAAAATGCTTCACGAAAACTGTTAGAAAATAACTGGCACTCTCTCACCACACACACATACACACACACACACACACACACACACACACACACAAGCGCGCGCGCACGCACCTTTCACTTACACTACAAACTTTTATATGCAGTATTTGAAATCTATCTTATTTTTACTCTTTCACAACAATTGATATATTTTTATTAGATTGTTTAATTGTATCTGCTTTTAGCCTTATATATATATTGCCATGTTTAGTTTACTTTATTTTTCTATTATTATAATGTGTAATGATGTGGCCCACTTGGTGACTGTCTGATATAAGTCAAGACTACAAAAAAAAGATATATATATAAGTTGTATCTATCTTTATAACAAGAGCTGTAGATTCTGTATAAATAAATAAAAAAAAAAAAAGCAAACAGGTGCATGGTAGTGTTGGTAGTCACGTATTGAGATGAAAGTAAAATTCGAAATGCCTTACATAATTATCGAAATAAAATGAGGCATATAGGTTTCAGTACAAAAAGTTACAATATAGAACAAAAAAATGTTCTTATATTAAGCCGTGGGTCCCGGTTGTTGTCTCAGGATGCCAGTCGTTACAGCAACATGGTTCGGCATTTTATGAATGCCTGCCTGGCTAGTTACCACTCTTAAATAGAGAATCTGTCGCCATATATCTAACGGTGCGTTCCGGCAGCTAACCTTGAGAGCCAGTAATTCTAGCTTAGGCGGAACATGTACGTACATTAGGTAAGTTGGTGGTCTAAGGTTAGCCTATTAGAAATACATAGAAATATATCTATCGTATAAATTTCTATGTATACGGGTACATTATAACCTGGAACCCAACGGGGTATCTCGTTGGGTGCCAGGTTATAATGTAGGTACCCGTGGGTGTCGTAAAAGGCGACTAAGGGTAACACACAAGAAGATGGGCAGCAGCGCTTTCTGACGAACTGATATCTCATACTGCGATCCCCAAGTCGCCTGCTAAGCGTGGGGATTATGGTAAACCCCCACCATAATGGTGGAGGCTGTGTTCAGCAGTAATTAATCCGGCTGATACAGATATATATCCATACGCTACATGAAGACCGAATGGATTGGTCCTATTTCATTAAAAAAAAATTGATTGCCACAAAATGTCATCAATTTTGTTGACGGCAATTTCATCGACGAATTGGATTGCTTTTCTGATTATGTTGACCAAAATTTAAATAATTTTGTGGAGAAACTGCCTTTGTGTATTCAATTTTATTTTAAATGCAGTGTGGGAAGGCGGTCGACAGAAAAATAAACTGAGGCGAAGATGTAGATGATAAGTATATCAGCTAAGTGATAATGATGTGAAGCACTCATACCGGAGTTTGTCGATCAACTTTGTGAATCAGTGTTCATAACTTGGAAGGGTTACCGTAAGTTGCATTTTCTAGCGAGCCACCCTCAAGTACAAACTCTGACGTTAAACACTTAAAGGTGTGTTGCAGCAGCTGTCCTTGAAAACCAGTTTCCATCCTAGGTTAAGGCGATTCACCACCTTCTACCGCATCATTTACTTTCGCCTAAGATTGTGGTCAAAGGCTAACGGCATTATTAAATTATCAGCATTCAAAACATAGTGTTACTTTAATACGTTAACCATTTCTGTGCCCATCAGTCCCATATATATGAGCCCATACTGTCTCTTGACGAAAAATACACTTCCATAAAATTTACCTCGACATATACAGTTTTACTTATAAACGCTACTTAAATTTTAAACATTACTTAGCCGCTGATTAGCAAAATTCCTTACTCATAAACGCTACATAACTTTATCCAGTACCTAAGTACTGCTTAAATCAGCTGTCAATTTAAACACCGTCCCACCCTTGTTTAAATTTTAAGTAACAAGATGGCGCCCATATTTCTGATCAGCTGATTTAATTACGAATGAGGTTATTTTTGAGTAGGCACACAAAACTATAGACAAACATGTTCTGTTAATAAATCTTAAAAAATATATTAAGTAGAAACATACATTGGATGAGGAACTAATATTAAGGGTACTTTTCGCGATCTTATTAAATAGTACACCGCAACTGTTTTGCAAAAAGGCGTATAGAAATCTAGGTTTTATTTTACGCCGAGCGAACGGTTTTAAGAACTATAAGGCCTTAACAGCAATGTATGAGGCACTGGTAAGAAGCCAGCTGGAGAGCGCGGCCTTGGTATGGGCTCCTAGTGAAGCTAAATATAGTTTAATGTTGGAGCGCATTCAGAACAAGTTCACTAGATACCTGTACTGGAAGAGATATGGCGTCTACCCGTTCTACCCCTTGATGTACCCAACTTTGTTCGTTTTGGGCATGGTTGGTTACAACAAGTTGGGAATAAGAAGGCATGTGGCGCTTTCGGTCTATGTGGTTAAGGTGTTCCGGGGCATCATGACCAATCCAACCATCTTAGAAATGATAAGGCTAAGTGTGCCAGATGAGTACGTGGAGCGGCGCAGACAGCCACCTTTGTTCGAGGTTCCTCGCGGAAGAACTAACCTGCTCAACAAAGCACCACTGACGACCACCATACGATCTCTAAATCGGGTGGCGGAAAACGTTGACATATTCTACTGTTCGCTGAGCGAGTTCGTAAGGGCTGCATTATATTATTTTTGTTATTGTAAGGCCTCTGACTAAATGTGTAATTAATTAATAGTTATTATGAATGTTTTATATATTGATGATTTAACTACTCTATTGTATTAGGAAATAACCTGTAAGGATAGATGTATTGTTTTAATAATAAATAAAATAAATAAATAAATAACTACAAACCTGACATAAGAATGTAAGGACTGTGCCATATCTTCCTATTGGACGTAGGTAATAATATGCAACTTGGGAAATAAATAATGCGCCCAATGAGTGGTGTATGGTGTATGTAATGTTATGATATGAGCCAGCAGTGTCCATTCTATGCACGTCTGTGAAGATATTGCAATTGTATTGGCTTCCAAAATACATAGAGAAGCTACTGCAATTGAAAAATATCTTACCAGCATGCTTTTATGACGAATTTTTAGGAGTCGAAGTATTCTTATTTTGTATTAATGGTCTTATTTAATAGGATGCGAGCCTATTACTATGTACTAGACTACTTAGAGCATGATATAAACTCATGATAATGCAATCAAACCATTGTGTTGTTTCATCCAAACCCTCAAGCCGACAAAACGTGAACAGAAGACAAAACACATTCACATAAACTTTCGTCTTTATAATATTAGTGTGATTTAAGGAAGCGTTATAACTTATAAAACAAAATAAAAGAAAGGTTGGAAACTTGGATTCATAAAGAAATACGTAGACATAATCGGGCATAGAATTAATTTCGCATGGAAAAAGATAACTTCCAGCGGGACTTGAACCCGTAAGCCCAGAAAACCGACCTAGTGCTTTTCCAATTATGCTATGGAGTCGGTTGCTGTCCAATATAACTCATAGAATATTCTTGCACTATGAATTTACCATATTGCGAAATAAAAAACCGCTTTAGAAGTCTCCAGTACATCTAACAATATGTACGAAAATCAGTACCTACAAAGAAAAGTATTATTTTTACTTTTTAATTTCAAGATATTAAGCACTAGATACATGCTGTTGGGCCATTTAGGTCATTCATAATACCTTTTAGTACAATGTTGTCAGTTTAAAATTCGTTCGACCTCATTATCCATTGCTTAGCTAAACAGGTGCTATGTAGCGTTTATAAGTAAGAAATATTTAAACATTACTTAAACTCTGTTTAGTTATGTAGTTGCTAAGTAATGGATACTTAGCAACTACATAGCATAGTTTTTATAAGTAAGGGGATAAATTCTATCATTGTGAATTGTTTGTGGGTGCATAAGATCTTAAGAGTTGGTTTGTCATTCATCTCTCATTTTTTTTTAACTAACTATAATGACAATAAAGTAATAAATAAAACTACGAAAAAAATATTACTCCTATGATAAAAACATCCATGCATTGAAATTGAGCTGAATTTAAGTAAGTCAATATACAGGTTGCCCGGTAATGAATAGATAACCTTAAATTAGGTATTTGTATATCTAATGGCCATTCAGAAAAAAAAAACAGAACAAAAAAAAATCAAGTAGTACCAAAGTTATGGTCTTTTTAATAAACAAACATATTCATTTTGCCAAAGTTTAAGCATCCATAGCGTAAAAAAAAAGTATCAATACACATGTGACCAATCATTTTAAAATAAAGTGTGCCTAAAGCCGGTTTCAAAATGGTATTTGTTTTATTATATTTTTTTTTTTTTTTTGTTCTGTTATTTTTTTTCTGAATGGCCATTAGATATACTAATACCTAATTTAAGGTTATCTATTCATTACCGGGCACCCTGTATACATAATAAATTGTACATCGAGGGGAGAAAAAGATCTATTTCCGTTCGAGAGTTTGTTTAAAGGCAAAGTTTGTTTAAGGCCTTAAAGGCAACTCGAGAACAGAAATAGAACTTTCTCCCGAGTGATACATAGTGCTTTATACTACACCTACGAGGAAAATAAAATCATTATAACTTTTCTCGTACTTATGTCAAGACTTCTCAGGCAGTGCGACTGTTGCTGAATGATTTCTTGAGCCGCATTTCAAATTGCCGGTGGCGTCATCATTATAAAATCGTCACGTTCACTATCAGATGATATTTTGGAAAATTATTTAGAATAATTAAAAGGCAAAATTAAATAATCTTAATTGCAACATTAATTATTAAATTTATGTCAAAATATCAATTTAATAACAACCAAATCCAACCAAACATAACTAATTGTCGCGCTTTTTTCTCGTAGTGCAAAAAAAGGTTGCCAACCTCCTTTCTTTGAAAATCGGGTACAAATAAAAATAACATCTCTTTTTTCTAATTATTTGATATAAAACCTTTTTGAGATTGTATTTTTTATGTAAGCAGCTAATAAAACTAGAGAAAGCTATCAGGGCAGGTATGGATTTTCATTCAACATTCCTTCACTGCTACGGAGTGAAGGAATGAAAATCCATATAACTTTCCCCGTCGTACATTTATAAGGGAGAAATGACGAACTTTAAAACATGTTTTTGAACGAGTAATGAGACGCTTTCTCAGTGGGTGTGGTATAAATAATTTTGTTCGTAATGTTGCAATTAAGATTATTTAAATATTTTTCTTACGTCTAAAAATATCTTTTGCGAGAAATAGCAAAGTCATCATCGTCATCATCAGCCGGAAGACGTCCACTGTTGAACAAATGCCTCCCCCATAGAACGCCACAAAGAACGCACACGAGCCACAAATAGCAAAGTGGTTGATATGTTTTTCCTCTCTTAAAAACGAATTTTCGATTGTAGTTTAAATATACGAGATATCACATATCTTCACTATCACAGCATGCTAACTTAACGTTTGACCTCTGTTACCGTTATAAAAACAGCATCACAAAAACAAAGAGGTCATAAAGATAAAGGTTCAGTGTACTGAAACAGTCTTCAGTACACTTCACTTTAGGTATATTATACACTTTCAAGTTCATAAGTGTGGTAATGGCGTGGCTGGGTGCTATTAGTTCGTTAATTGATGTTCATTCTCTCCAACGACCATTTTCGGTAGAGATTTTCAATTAAGTACATTCAATTTATTTTACAATACGCCAGTAGAAAGTAAGAACTCCATTCATATAGAGCACATTATATGAGTTACAGCGACTCTAGACCCAATTTAAACGGTAAGAGTAATATTAACAATGTATTTTTCCAATTTTGGATCGATATTTTTTCCATTAGCAACTGCTGCTTGGCAGCGTTTAACCTACATTTTCAAACAGACGAGGGTCTGCTCACCTTATCTATATTTTAGGATAGCATCTTCAAAGCCGAAAGCTTCTCTAATACTGTAGTAACATAAATGCTCATGGATGTATGGTCCCTACCGACATGCTTTGAGTAGTGATCGCTAACTCCATATTTGTAGAAAATGAGTAAAAAAAAATAAATCGTAACCAACTTTTATCATAATAAAGTAGGAAATAACTTGTGTAAGTCAAATCATTAAAATGTTATAGAGAGATATTTGCTAAAAACTATAAAAATATGAACTTATTTTAGATTTTTCTGAGGTCATCATAATTATAGGAATTTTGCATAAAGGCAAAGAACCGTGCGGGGTTCGCCATAATCCACACGCTTGGCAGGGGTTTTGGGGATCGCAGTACAGCAGTACACATACAGTAACAGTCAGAAGGCGCTGCTGCCCACTTTCCGGTATTTTTCCTTTTTATCACTGTTTAAGACCCCAACAGGTAGCAAAAACGGGATGACATTCTAGCCCGCATCCCACGGAACATGCCAAAATAATTTTCCTGTTAATTCATTTTTATTGTATCCCTATGTTCAGATTATCACCAATGTCTATTTTTTTTTACAAATTTTATAACAAAAAGTTGTCTGGACTCCGCTCTTTTTTAGAAAGTTTCAAATCTAATCTTTTATTAAAAAAAAATATCATTTGATACTTTCTAAATGAATAAAGAAACGTATACTCAAAAGTTCTGTGTTTTAAAAATATAGTGACACCCCTTGGGTACCCGATTACTTTGACTATTAGTTCGTCCATCCATCACAATTTATCTTCTACTAAATGAGTACAAAAATATTCAACTAAAGCCTGTGCTTGATTAGTTTTCATTTTGAAGCTGGTTAAAACATTTTTCTTTTTGCCCTTTCGAAAACTGTATCCATCTATCAGATGATGCAATGACAAGTAAGGTCCTTTAAAGTCAGAATCAATTAATTTAGAGAGAAAATTAGATTGGACTGCTAGTTTCAAAGTCTTATACCACAAGTTAGCTATCCTGTTATAAGCTTTGCTTCTGGATTACTTCGTGATACTTGATTTCTATAAAAAAAAACAATCCCATATAATAAATGATCTAATTCACGCCCATGCAACTAATGTGACTATAAATATTTGTGTGAGTCAGCCAGACAAATTGTAAGCGATAGGTATTTAAGTAAAAAAATGCTTATTAGAACCTAACATTACTTACCTTTGTCTAAAAATATATCAGTTTAAATACGTTGCACTTCGCTGCACAGTATTTGCCCAGAAATAGTGCTATGTAATCATTAGTCTTTTTTTTTATGCCTTGTAGTTTAGCCTTTGACCACTATCTCACCTGGTGGTAAGTGATGATGTGGTCGAAGATGTTGTTCAGGCTAACCTGGAAGTACTGCCGTATTAAATCAGCATTAAAATCGGTTCATTGTGAAGCTATGTAGCCAAGATACAAGCGATATGTACAGGTTCGTATGTAGAGACAGGTAAAGGCTTTACATTTAAAACAGCTATGTTTTGTAGACGGGTTTTTAAGGAAATAAAAACAATTTCGAAGCAGTACAAGGCATATATTATTATCACCAACCGAACAAGAAGCAGTGATGGCTCAGTGGCATTGGCTATGGACTGCCGCGCAGCAGGTCCATGGTTCGAACCCCGCTCAGAGCTTGAGCTTCACCGCATGGTGGAAGGGCATTTTGCGAATGCCCGCCTGGCTAGCGACCACCCTCAAGTAGAAAATCTGTCGCCAAGCACCTAACGGTGTGTTCCGGCAGCAGTCCTTGAGAGCCAGAAAAAATTACAGGCTAATGAGACCTAACAACTGGACGTCTCAGTGTGACGGGCACAGTGCAATTCGTCGTTGACGAAATGCGTCTGTTATAGGCAGAGGTTAGTCCACTTAACATCAGGTGGGCCTAGTGCTTGTTCCGTCACAATAACATTAAAAAAAAACAAAAAAAAAAACAATCCCAGATGGCAATCTAATAAATATCAATTGTCTGTGGTATAGGCGTTTAGCTGGGCTGCGTTTATAGAGGAAGAAAAAGGGTTTATTATTTATAGTGCATTGCATTGTTAAATTAAATGTATTTTCGTGGTATTAAAAGTGTTCAAGTACCCTTTGTTAGTTTTATATTTCTGCAATCCACCCAAGCCCAAGCATAAAGATTCGCTGTCACATAATTATACTTCCAATATGTTTCACACCTCATAAATACAATTAAATAAAATAGTATTAAACACACTTGTGAACTTTTTCCCCAAAACACAGCTGTTTCCAAGTTTTCCATGTATGTGACATATTCTTGAAGATTATTCTCACTGAAAAATTACAAATAAGGATCGATTTTGTTGATTGTATGGTGGAAGGGCATTTTGCAAATGCTCACCTGGCTAGCCACCACCCTGAAGTAGAAAACCACATTCACTGTGTTTAGGCAGCTGAGCTTGAGAACCAGTAATTTTAGGTTATCCATATCTGTTAACCATACTTGACCAGGTGATCTTCAACAAGTGTAATAGTGATAAAAAGCTAGTTTTTCAGCTTTTAGAAAAATCTATAAAAAGTATAGAGATAATATATATATATATATATATATATATATATATATATATATAAATACTCAATAGTTTATCCTAGAAAAAAAACTTGAAGCATATGTTTTAAGAAATACTACCGCTAAACTTACAGTGTTACATAATTTTCTTGCTATCGGTAAGACTAATTATAGTATACTTATCACTAGTTTAACAATAAACTGTGTTATTTAATTGTAATTTTATTAGCACAATCAAATATCGTACAATGTCTTCATTATGTCATTAAAAACAAGGGAAAAACCTACGAATCATCTTTCATAGGAAATAACAAGAGATTTTTGCAAAATATTTACGTATTACATACAAATAACATATCTTATATACCCCAAAGGATTAGCCAGAGTTGCCAAAACACACATGCAAATATATATATTTTTTGAGTAAGAAATTTTTGCCAGTTTTTTCCAAAATTATTATTTAATGGCGTCGCGAATTAGTCGCCTTATTACGTGCTGAGGACGTGCTTATTACGTGCTGAGGACCGCGCTCCTCGCTGTACACGATTGTGACTCCCAGACGATGAAGTAAAGTAAGCTCGAAACTGGTCGGAGACATTTCCGGTAAGTACAACGTGAGCCGGTTACTAAAATAGAATTATTGATATGTTTTGCTTCAATGTTATGGGGAACGAGCCTATCGCCATCTGTCGTGGACAGTTCCAGACTCAGGACAGTTACTGTTTGTTTTTTATCACAAAAGTCTCATGGCTTATCTGACCCGTAGATCCAGTCCAGTACCGCAAGACTCCGAAGGTACGCTTTCACACACACATCAATGGTTGAACTATAGATTTTCTCGTTATTTTCTAAGCTTAATTACTATAATATAATGGGTCCTAATTGGAAATAGGGGCGCTGACTATTCCGTGGGATTTAAACACAAAGAAAATGCGGCAAGTTTTACCTCTATTGATATTTTACACAAAGTATATGAGTATTTTCGCAAAGAAAGTTTAGTAAAGCCAAATAATACTTATAAAATAAATAAGAATTCGAGGCGAAGGCTCGAATGGAATGCCTCATTGAACAAATATATTACAAAGCTGGGGGAGCCGTGTGTGACACCTTCTGTTGACATTCGTTGAATGATATGTGATCTTTGCGAATTTTATTAATCATATTTACATTATTTAAAGCGTCTGCGACTTTCGAAGATTTTATGGTTCAGAACTTGAAGTTGTAAAATGCACGCTTGTTCCCAGATACAAATCTGGGTATAAGCGTACATTTTATAATATGTTCACCCATCATCATCTTTCTGCACTTATACATTTCGTATAGAGTCGGTACAACATGTATTCTCTAACAAAACAAAGGTACAATTTCAAATGTTTTCGCTATCAATTCAAAAGACAACACCTAGAATATGGCAGATTTGGCTTCAGATTTTTTCGGATACCTACCTGCCTGGCCTACTAAATTGGTTTGAGCTGTGTATCTGATAATTTAGTTGTTTTACTCTAAACGCAAGCCCTTAACTAGTGGACATCACATTGGCGACGAATAAAAGAGCAGTAAGTAAAATATCCCCGTGAGGTGCCGATCCCCGTGAGGTGCCGGGTTAGAATTGCACCTCCCCATATCATCCCGTGGGTATCATAAGAGACGACTAAGGGTAAAATACTAGAAGGTGGGCAGCAGCGCCTTCTAAAGAACTGCTATCTTACACTGCGATCCCCAAGCCGCCTGCCAGGCGTGGGGATTATGGCATACACCCCCTAAATAGGGGAGGTTACAGTATATATACAGTACAAAGTAAAATTATCGCTCAAATTATGTACCTGTTAACAGAAATTGGTCAACAACAAATTCAAATCGTTAAAAGAAAATAAATATGTGGGTATTTTGAAAAAGATGAGACGAATTCCTTAGCATTCCATGGATTCACCGTGCGGGTGCCGGGTCCATAGCGTTGCAGAGGAAGAGGCCAGAGGGGCCTGGGACTTGCAACCCAGGAGTAGGATTAAGGGGCCCCTTTATGATATATAAATGCTCTCCTTCACCACTCGAGCCTCCTCCCCTACCTAACCAAATTTGATAAGATCCTACTAATGCCGCCTTAGATACACGTTCTAGGATGGAAGTTACGGTTGTTCTTGGTAGGCCAAGGTCTTTAAGAGTAGGTTACATAGGGATTTCGCTGGTATACCCCTTGCTCCAACTTCTACAGCATATAAACTGACCACATAACCGTTTTTGGTTAATTCATTTGTTAGGTCATAAGATTTGTTTGTTTTTATTGTGTGGCTTTAGGTATGTTTGTTTCCCACGGCACAGTAAGTTCTATAAGTACTATGCGTTTTAGATTTTGTGAGTATAAAAATATGTCTGGTCTGGATGACGAAATATCAACATCCTCAGGAATTTTGTAATGTTTTTAATACGTGTCCATCAAAAGAGTCCAATCGGGAGCTGCGCCTAAGATGGAGTAAGGCTTGGATTTAGATTTTGTAGATGACCCTTCTTTTACAAAATCGACGTGTCGTTTATTCGTGGTCAGACCTTTTTTTGCTCTAGCTACCGAGAGACTCGCGGCTTCACGTATGATTTCGAGGACTCTATCATGGCGACGTTAATAATGACCCCTATCAAGGAGCACCTTGCATCCTACCAGCAAGTGCCTAGCTGTACCGATCGCCTCCCGACAAATACCGCAAGACTTTTCGGTGGCTTTCCCCCATCTTACTAAGTTACTTTGGTCTGGGAGGGTCATCTGAAAGGCGTTTAGATAGAATTTTAATAAGGCAGGAGACCAGTCGTATATCAAGGTGCGCCACTTTAACGCCAGAGGGATACAAAATTCACCTATAGTTAGCCATTCGCTCTGCATTTCTAAGCTCATTGCATGCACTTTATAGCTATCATTTTCGTCTTGCTGTAGAAAAGATTTTACAACGTCTTTATCCTCCATTTTCTTTTCCGACCCAAAACCCGCTTTGCCTCGCCGGTCTGTGCACCTATCATAAATTGTTTGTGGAATTGAAGCCTCGAGTCAAGGTCGGAGGCACTTTTGTCTTTTGGGAGAGATGCGACTATATCGTCTTGAGATTTTGATAAGACGTGCGTTTTGGTAACTCTGAGGTGTTTATAGAGCTCCGATGGTTTCTTTAATTTCATCCCAAAATTAGTTTGATCCCTAAATAGAGTAGATGGGTCTGCCGAAAGTGCGAGCCCCAACCAAGACTTCAATGTCCTTATGACGTTTACATCCAGCTTTGTTAAAAGTGATTTTGTAATGTCGTATACTAGAAAAGGCCAAGTCAGACGTGATGTTAAGTAGTTGTCGTATATCCAAGCTTTTTTTAATGTTATTTATTGGTTGTTGGTCTACCATACTAAGGTCTTTTAGAAAGCTATCGACAACTGCGTCTAGAGATGGTGTGCGACCTTTGTGATCAATCTTTCTACCAAGAAATTTATATGGCACAGATTCAGCAATTGTGGAAACACATTCTCCTCCTATCAAGAGTCCCGGATCGTAAGAGGTAAATTTGGTATTCCGTCTGCCCAGACACAGACAGTGGCATTTACTTGGTTTTGTTCTCAACCCTTCAGACCACGCACAGAACTCATCCACTTCTCGCAAAAGTTCCTGACATTGTTTTGGATTACGTGTCAGTATTGCAAGATCGTCAGCAAAAGCTAAGATGGACTCTGTGTATCTGTTATTGATCTTAAACCGATAGCCCCACTTTTTTTCATGACTAATTAACTTGTCAATTAAAATATTAATTACTACGTTAAATGCTATTGGTGACAAGCAGCAACCTTGGAACAAACCCACATTGTATTGCAACGTTTTAGTAAGTCCCTTTTTTGAAGATATAACAAATTTTAATTGGGAGTAATATGATGCGATGATGTCGCTGACCAGAAGTGGAAAGTTATACCATTTCATTGCGAATAACAGCAATTTGTGCTGCACAGAACCAAACGCGTTCTCTAAGTCTATCCAGCACACCGTTATTTGTCTTTCATATGTTCTGGCATCTTTTAAACTTTCCGCTAGTAAAGTATTGTGTTCCAGGCATCCAGAAATTCCAGGCAAAAACCCTTTCTGGTGATTGGGCCTGAAATACCTATTATTAATCATAAATTGTGTCATTCTAGTTTGTAAAATTGAGAAAAATATTTTTGATATTGTGTTTTTAAGTGCAATCGGCCTAGTATCTTTTGGATGAGTTACTTCGTCTTTTTTTGGAATGAGGACAAAAATTGCTTTTCCGAATGCCACTGGTATTTGCTTGCTTGACCAGATCTTAATGAAGATATTTAAGAGATGTTTACGAACCGATGGACACTTTTTATACACTATAATTATATGGGATACAATCAGGACCTGGCGCTGATTTAGATGTTTTGTTTTTCAGCTGATTGGTTATTTCCTCCATAGTAGGTGAGATGATTTTAAACTCAACATGGGGATCATGTGGTCTTTGGTTTGTGGGATCCTCATATGAACTCTCATGGTGGGGCACTTCGTATGTGCTTTTGAAGTGGTCGTAAATCTGTTCATTGGTCAAGAGAAGCTGTCCACCTTTTTCATTGAAAATGTTTTTCGAGTATTGAAAAGGGTTTTTATCAAAATTAACTTCATGTTTTGGTCTACTCAAGTTATCGCGATTTTCTGTTATTTGTAATGATATTCCTTGAATTAATTTAAGAATTGATCTTAATGCCCTGGACAGTTGATGACTTAGATGGTTATCGCCCATGGCCTTGGCATTCCTAAGTTGCTTTATTAACTCTCTTTTCTTTCTCCGCATTTTCAACTTAAAAGTATTTTCTTTGTTTTGTGAGCATAATTAATTGGTGGTGGATAGTGCTCAGAAAAGTAGTCATAAATAGTGTTTTGGAAAGTGTCTACTTGGCTGTTTAAATCTTGTATTGATCCTGGATGTTTGACCTAGGATAATTGCCAAGTTTTAGTCATGTACTTTACAAGTTGACTGTTTAAGGGAAGGGATGCTAAGACGTGTCCGGATGTTAATGTACTCCTGGTAGTTATCACATGATGGCTCACCTTGGGATATGTGAGGGTCAACTCTATCCGCAGTGATTGTAATAAGCATGAATGAAGAATGAAATCATGACGTAATTGAGTTTGTTTATTGTGTGTCCACGGGCACTTTGAAAAACACGCAATATAGGTAATTGAAATAAAGTAAGGTTATTTACTTTATTGCGTTTGATATCCATCTAAACGACTTCTTCTTCAGCGATTAGCTCAGAATGTGCTAAATAGATGATCGTAAGAGTCATTAATCCATGTGCATCATAGATAATGAGAACAATAATATTTCATTAATAAATGGACGATATCGTCCACGCTGTTGATGCTCGCACCCTCCCCTATGACGGCTTTTTTATGCCTGATATGTTAGCTTTTGACAGTGGTCAAGGCTAAGAGATAGTTATTTCACCTAATTGTAAGTGATGACGTGGTCGAAGATGTTGTTCAGACTAACCTAGAAGTACTGCATTGTGAATTTCAACACCTATATCTTGTAATGATGTCGTTACTCTTCTTACTTACGAAACATGATTTCATGATCTCTATATTGCATGCTAGATGTATTTGCGAGAAAGAAGAGTTAGAGAGTGGTAAGTATGTTGTAAGTTTAAAGTGAGTCTTACGAGAGAAGAGTTCGTAAAACTCACTTTAATCTTATACTTAAACTTATACGACCTAGCGGTACTTCGTAACTGTGCGCCAGACTTTGGGCATATGCTTTCTCTTATAAATTTTTTAAGTGAATATATGGACTTAACTTAAAAAATTTATAGGAGAAAGCATATGCCCAAAGTCTGGCGCATTATTCATTTTCAAATATTTCCCATTGACAGCACGCTATTGACTTCATAAACGGTAATCCTTATTGACATAACGGTAAAATTTTCTCGGCAATAAGTGTTTCTTATTAATAAAATTGTGATAAGTTGACAGGTTTTGATACATTTGATAATATTAGCTTTTAATATGGAGACATTTGAAAGGCGGTGATAGACAGTTCTTTTTCGATATAAATCCACATTATTTGTAGCTTTCACTCGTGACTTTGCTTTTTTATGTCATGTGACGGAAAAAGCTTGAAGCCCATCTGATGTTAAGCGGACTAACCTCTGCCTATAACAGATGCATTTCATCACAAGTCACGAATTGCACTGCCCGTCTCCTTGAGACAAAGTCTCATGTTCCTGTAATTTCACTAGCTCTCAAGAACTACTGCCGGAACACACCATTAGGTGCTTGGCGACAGATTTTCAACTTGAAGGTAGTCTGCAGCCAGGCGGGCAATCGCAAAATGCCCTTTCACCATGCGGTGAAGCTCCAATGGCGGTGGGGATCAAACCAAGGACCTGCGGCGCGACAGTCTATTGCTATTACCGCTCGGCCAGCAGTGTTTAAATAGCGGTTTGCCTTCGCAGTTACTTAATACCAACATAGACAAGCTTTAGACCACAAAGTCACGTGAAGGGAAGTAAAGATGTGCTAGATGGATCATCCTTATCAAAGAGGTAAATTTTCAGACTAGACTTAAAGACCACGTTATGATTATTTCCAGAAATAAGGACGCTGTTGTCCGTTCCATTGCAGTTTTCCTTATAAAAGTGTAAGGAAAACGACATGCGATGCTCGATTTGATAAAATTGATATCGGGCTCCTTAAGGAACTAATTAACAGTTCAGAACAATCTTTTAGATATATAGATACATAGATAACACTCTATTGCACTTGTGGTAATAAGTACTAGTTACAAAATAATGTATCCTAGACTTAGTACAATCGGCGGCCTTATTGCTAGGCAGTAATCTCTTCCAGGCCGCCGTGCGCTGAGTACATACAAATTGATTGACATGGAGGTTAAAACCAAAGTGCACAGTGCACGCTGGAGTGTATTAATTCTTTAATTACATTTATGTACACAAGTATAAAAGTAAAAAACCCGTCTGCAAATTATTATTTATTTTTGTGAAGCATTTTATCGTTTTATTGAAATTAAAACTGCAAGTAGTATATATTTTCCGAATCGTTTTGAAAAGCACTTCACTTTGAATCCATACAGAAATAATTTTTCTCTCAATATTGCGTCTAAAATCCACCAGTCGGGTTTTTTTAAATATGTTTTATGTATCTTGTGTCACTTGCGCTATCAAGATAAATCTAATGATATCTCGTACATTTAAATCGATTAAGCCGTTTAGACTTTATGGTGGAATAGAGAAACTCACTAACACACATACATACATAAATCCTGAAACATAACACTCCTTTTTCGGGCAGTCGTGTCAAAATCTAAGTCAAAGTCAAAATCATGTATTCAGTTTAGGCGTCGACGCTCTTATGAAGGTCAACTACAAATTTGTGCAAAAATAATATGCCTTAATATGAGTATTGTCTAGTTAATAAAATGTTTTATAGATACTGCAAAATAAATAACTATTATGAAATAAAAAACATGGTATACAATACTATAATAGAATACACATTCATTTTATTTTGTATAATTACTGCAACAAAGTAAAAAACCCGACTGCAAATTATTTATTTTGGTTAAGCGTTTTATCGTTCCATTGTTATTAAAACTACAAGTTATATATATTTATGGATATCAAAAAAATAAAAAAAACTCTCTATTTGGCGTCTTCATTACGCTAGTTTGTCTTTCTATTTACTTAGTGTCACTAGCGTTATTAAGACGAATCTAACGATATCTCGCACATTAAAATCGGTTCAGCCGTTTAGAAGTTATGATGGAATAAAGAAACTCACAAACATACATAAACCCTGAAAACATAAAACTCCCTTTTTTCTCGTGTAAAAAGGACGATGAATCACAACCCTGTTTTGGTTAACGTAACGTGTCAGTGAATGTAGAATCTTACAAAATATTTTGTTAATTTCTAATTCTATACATTTACCTGGTGCCCAAAGCTAATGGAAAGCAATTTCGCTAACGATGAAACTTTTGTGCTGTAAAAACTAACTTGACATCATAATTTAGAAGGGTAGCGACATAATTACGAGATCTACTCGTCCGCCGCGCCGTCCCCTGTTACGTTTAAAATATTAAAATAGAGGATGATTTTCACATCTCATCCAGCAAGTCTCGATGACCGAGCGGTTAAGGTACCCAGTGCGTTACAGGAATTCGCGCTCGAAATGAAAATGTGCTCTAAAAATATGTACCTAAGTAAATGAAAAATTAAATGATTTTGACTTTGACTTTGTCACAGTAAGGTGCTTGGCTATTAACTGTACTTGTTAGTCTCTCTCCGAGTGAAGCACTTCCGTGCTTCGGAGGGCACGTTATGCCGTCGGTTCCGGTTGTCGTCTTACGATGGCAGTCGTTACAGCATGGTGGTAGGGCATTTTGTCGAATGCCCGCCTAGCTAGCTACCACCCTTAAGTAGAAAATCTGTCACCAAGCACCTAACGATGTATTCCGGCAGCTGTCCTTGAGAGCCAGTAATTCTAGGCTAGCCTGAACAACGTTTTCGACCACATCATCACTTACCATCAGGTGAGATAGTGATCAAAGTCTAGCCTATCAGCTATAAAAAAAAAAGAATCTCTCTTTCCTAGTCGTTGACTGGTAACACTATACTACTGTTATAATGATTTTACTAAAACGAAAGCCATTTCTACAGTATTATAGCAAAGTTATTCTATAGATGCCTTCTATAGAATAACTTTAGTTTAAGAGTGCCCTATACCGATGGGTGTGTATAAATATAAAAGATGAGGAGTAAAGAAATAGAAAAACTTGACAACTCAAATTGACACCTATTACCTACGGGTACGAGTATATCTACCTATCTGCCCAATTAACTTTCCGGGAATCATGGATGACTTTACCAAGCAATGTCCTACACAGCTACGAAATTTATTCACTCGTTACAGATTCATTTGCAGGTAATACGTATTTTAAATCCTAATCAAGCTTTGAAAACAATTCTCCGCGATACATATTCATATAAATTTTGTAATGAATATGCTTTAACACTTATTCATAAATTTTCTTTATTTTCACTGAAATTATAATACTTAATACATATTGTTTCTGCTGGTGCTGGTCATATTTTTTACTTTTATATTCAATATTTGCTTAACAAACTTTTTGAGCGTACAAATTGAATAAACAGCTGCGATTATTCTTAGTTTAAAGTGTGGGTTAAAGCTTTATTAGAATTTGATTTGACTTTAAACACTTTATTACTTTTTTGGAAATGCACAAATGTTTGCAAAATTTACAAATATGGTCCTTACATATGAAATTGGCGTTTTTCGTTTAATCACGAATTTCTCCTTTTTGGTAAGGAATTCCAAATTCAAATTTGTACAGCTATAGACTCATGTATTTGTGCTTCGATGATCGTCATTCATTTGTTTTTTTTCTTCTGTTTTTTTCTGTTTGCGTCACTCATTTTACAAAATGGAAAACCTTAAATATCGCATTATTTACGAGTACGAGTTCCGCCGTGGCACTAGTGCTGCGGAAACAACTCGAAGGGTGAATGATGTGTATGGCGGTCGTGTTGCAAAAGAAAACACAGTTCGTTTTTGGTTCCAACGTTTTCGTTCTGGAAATTTCGACCTGCAGAACAAGCCCCGTGGACGGCCTGAGACTCAAGTTGATAATGAAGAGTTGAAGGCTATTGTGGAAGCGGATCCATCGCAAACCACGTCCGAGTTAGCTGCAGGCTGCAATGTTAGTGATAAAACTGTTTTAATTCACTTGAAGCAAATTGGGAAGATTAAAAAGCTTGAAAGGTGGGTACCTCACGAATTGACTGAAACAAACCGGCAAACGCGCGTCGACTGCTGCGTTACATTACTAAACCGGCACAATAATGAAGGTATTTTAAACCGAATCATTACCTGTGATGAAAAATGGGTTCTTTACGATAATCGGAAGCGCTCAGCGCAATGGTTAGATCCTGGCCAGCCAGCCAAATCCTGCCCCAAGCGAAAATTAACCCCAAAAAAGTTACTTGTAAGCGTTTGGTGGACTAGTGCCGGTATTGTTCATTACAGTTTTTTCAAATCTGGCCAGACTATTACGGCTGATGTCTATTGTCAGGAATTGCAAACCATGATGGAAAAGCTAGCGGCTAAACAACCTAGGCTGGTCAATCGCTCCACGCCACTGCTGCTTCACGACAACGCTAGACCACACACTGCGCTACAGACGGCTACTAAATTAGAAGAGCTTCAATTGGAAAGTCTAAGACATCCTCCGTACTCCCCGGACCTTGCTCCAACAGATTACCATTTTTTTCGAAATTTGGATAACTTCTTGCAAGGGAAAAAATTCAACTCCGATGGGGCAGTCCAAATCGCCTTCAAAGATTTTATTGATTCCCGTCCGACTGGTTTTTTTAGTAAAGGGATCAATGAACTACCTATGAGATGGCAAAAGTGCATAGAAAATAATGGTTCATACTTTGATTAATTAAATATATTATATTAAAAAATATTCGACTTTTTGTTCCTCCCATACAAAACGCCAATTTCATATGTAAGGACCTAATATATGTTTAGGATGATCAAATATCCACAATCACGGGTTATTTGGTCAAGATCTATTAGCCAGAATGTAGGAAACGTTATCAACTTTCAAATAACCCCTACCTCCAGTTTTTGCTGTGGGTGTCGTAAAAATACCGATAAGTGGGAAGCAGCGCCTTGAAGGACTGACAACTTCTACTGCGATCCCCAAGACGCATGTGAAGCCACGCAAGGGGAAAATAGCAAATCCCACCAATGGGGTTGACCTTGTTCAACGGTGGCCGTTCCGGTTGATGGGAAGATGATGATGATCATGACGAATATGGTCATGTAATGATCAGTTTTACATCATTTTAGTTTTACTTTCAACACTACGAGTAGTTTACCTGATGCTGCAGCCGATTCATAAAGTTAAGATGACAAGTGTCGAAATAAAACGCCATCTTATTTTCTTTGGAAATCGGTTATGAAACTCCACATTCTCTTCTAAAAACCCTGCTTGAACGTCGTCTGTGAATGTTTAATTCGAGCCAAATCCGTGTAATCGTTCGTTTCCAATATCATTAAACCGGCATCACGTTGTCGTAGAGAAATAGAGATCACCTATATTAACTCGTTCCCGAAGGAAATGAGCGGCAATTTTGGTGATCACGTAATACAATAACGTGAAAAGACGATCTACTTTTGGGACTTCGGGACTTTTTTATTAAACACGTGACACATTAGCTCCATGCAGACTATCGCCTTTCACGTTTAAATTCACGGGTAAAATTGGATGTCTTCAGGAGCTGTGTATTGTTTAGGTTTATAAGTAGACTAGCTTTTACTTGCAGTTTCGCCCGCGTGGACTATCCCCTTGGAGCCGTACTGGTTTTTGGGAGCTGTGTAAAACGTGTCATATATAAATAGTTTACATTTTTAAATTGGCCCCGTAAATCATAATTGTTTTATAGGTCGACCTTCATAGTAGCAACGTTTCCCTAAGGTTTTCCTTCGAAAATGTACTTATACACTTGCCGCGGCTACCAGTTCACATGTAGTGACTCATATCGAGTGTTGTAACATATCAATAAGGTACTCAACCACAGAGGTGAAATTGTCTCCGTTACACATAGCATCATAAGACAATATCACAAATTCTTGCGCAATGATTCTTGGCAGTTAGCCACTAAATGGCTGACTATCTCTTTACGGACATCCATTGGCCTTTCCTGAGTCCCATAGAGTAAATATGACAGGGATTGAAACTGGCTGCGTGTGGCCTCTTAAGTAACCTCGGTCCGAGCTCAGTAGTGAGGCACCACGTGATAGATCGGAACACTATACTCGACTTGCCTGTCATACTCTACGCGCGGCAGCGTCTCATCCGAATTCCGGTGCTAAGCGCGTAGCGATCTCCATGCTTTGTAAAACAAATTTGTAATAATAATGTATTATAAACTTAATATCTAACTGATTTAGAAAATTATCTTAATTGTAAAAAGATACAATAATAATATAATTTTTTATAATTACATTTTATTAGTGAACTTGTTATTATTTTAATTTTATATTAAATATTCATTGTTTTAATTCCGCACATGACTTACAGTTTTTCTATCGTATATTTGTAATTTTGTACTGTAAGTTATTTAATAAAGGAATTTCATACAAACGTTTTCAACCATTTTTACCCCCATAGGGTTTGACCAGTGGTTTAGGCTGTGCGTTGTCTGTCAATCAGTGAGTAAGGATTTTGATTCTTATACCTATACGAGTATATACATAACCAGCAATTCTAGGTTAACCTGAACAACATCTTTGACCGCATCATCACTTACCATCAAGTGAGATAGTGGTCAAAGGCTAGCCTATCAGCTGTAAATAAATATACCTTTATGTAACGGTTCATGCCGGCAACGGTCTTTGAAACCTGTGTAGCTTAGTTGACCACCTCCTTATATTAGTTGATATATAAAAAAAGACCTAAAAATGGAACCGACTTCAACACTCAAAAATATGAAATAACTTGAAGTCGGTACCATGATATTTTAAAAGTACCATGTTATCACAATATTGGGCGCATGGTACCGACTTTGACAAGTTATTTCACACTTTTGCGTGTTGTTGTTGTTCTATTTTTAGGTAAAAAAGATTTCACCCTTTCTAGTGACCCTTGCTTGGATCGATTGCCATTCACTGTCAATGACTATATCATCGAGATAGGAAAACACTTTTCAGTTCTTGGAGTGTAACTCAAAAACGGATGGATAGATTTTGAAAAAATGGGACCACACGGGAAGCATCTGCTTTCATTTAAAAAAGAATCATCAAAATCGGTTCACCCAGTCAAAAGTTCCGTGGTAACAACCATAAAAACAATTGAATTGAGTACCTCCTCCTTTTTTGAAGTCAATCAAAATATGAGCTAGTGCAAAAATTACTCGCTTAAGGCAAGTGTATATCAGTCTGTGTGAAATTGCATGGCATATCTCAGAAACGCTAAAATGTAGGATCTAATGTCATAGAGAATTGGGAGTGCAGTCATATGACGACTATTTAAACAAAATGCCGGGCGGGTATGTAACACCATTAAGCACTTATCAGTTAAGCTGCTCAGTTCGGTGCCTTATAACTATACTGCTATGGACAAAGCAACATATCACATATTAAAACATGTAAGAGAATGACGAAAGTTACACGCAGGTACATTCGTAACTCACTTTACAGGAACACATATTTTGGCCTAAATTATGTAAGCCGCGTACAAGCGCAGTGAAGAGGTTCTAATGTAATGTATAGTGTCTTCTTATACGTTGCTTTTCGTAAGAGAAAAGGGAATGAGGTTGAAATTTTCTTGTTTCTTTCAAGGGCATCGTGGTAAGGCGCTCGCGTGCTAGCTGCCATATCAAAGAAAAAAACTGTCGTCAAGCACCTAACAGAGTGGACGAAGTTCCGAAAGGAGTCCTTAAGAACTAGTTTAATTCTATGATTCTATTATGATTAAACGACGCTATCAGCAAGAAATTTGTTCGATTATAAATTATTACGCAAATAAGGCTTATCCTTTGTGTGTGCCATTCACATTTTGACGTCTTTAGGGTTCCTTACACATAGGGCGAAATGGAGCCCTATATATATGACTATACTGTCTTTCTGTCTGTACTGTATGTCACGAGTCTCTAGCTCATACACGGAATACCTAAGCTTATGTATATAAACTAAAATAATATCATGTATTCACGTACACTTATTTATCTAATTTTAGGATGGTAACAAAAATGTTTAAAAGTAACTGAATGTTACAGTAATTTTGATCACTGCGGACGTTGTTATGTGCCACATACCATGGCAGGTAGTACCGTTTCACTATTGTCCTAAGCTATTTATGTTCCGAAACAAACATTATTATTACTATTATAAACTTAGACATATTATATTGAAGCGCTCATAGCTAGGTTTACTTAGCTGTTCTCAACCGATCAGCAAAGTTAAGCAACGTCGCGTGCGGTCATGAGTTGGATGGGTGACCGCTAGTGACATTACTACTGAGCGCTTCCGTGCTTCGGAGGGCACGTTAAGCCGTCGGTCCCGGTTGTTGTCTTAGGATGGCAGTCGTTACAGCATGGTGGTAGGGCATTTTGCGAATGCCCGCCTGGCTAGCTACCACCCTCAAGTAGAAAATCTGTCGCCAAGCACCTAACGGTGTGTTCCGGCAGCTGTCCTTGAGAGCCAGTACTTCTAGGTTAGCCTGAACAACATCTTCGACCACATCATCACTTACCATCAGGTGAGATAGTGGTCAAAGGCTAACATATCCAGCATAAAAAAAAAAAAAAACATATTATATGTTATAATATGTAGAGTATCTTTCCTAAACATTTTTCAAGAAATCTAAACTGAAAGGCGGACTATGATAGTAAAACCGCTTGTTGAAATTTGTGAAGCTGATGTATCACAGAAAGTTAAACAAAATTAAACTAAAATATTACATTCCACAATATTTTCGTATAGTCTCCCTAACACTTTTTAAGGTACACTGTTGGCCGGACACAGTCCCCACAGTACGCAGTCTAAATTAAAATTCCTGATGCAAATTAAACTTGCCAAGGAGCATCGCACTCCACGAAATGGACCTCGCAGAAATTTTCCCCGGTTTTAGCTACATAGTATGCCGCCCTAACATTGAGCTGCACTATTTAGCCTTGACGAAGAAGTAGGGGTCTTACAGTGGACGTGCAGCGTCCAGACGCCAGTTATGAAAGCGTATATGATAGTGTATAATGAATGTGTTACTTGTTTATGAGGAAGGATGTACCGCGTGGTTGTAGCCCGTTCGCCACGCCGTAACATTTTCCGTGCTTAAGTCGCGAAGCCAATTCACCACCAGGAGTTACCAGGAGGGTTAGCCAGGTCGTTTGTTTGGAAACCAAGTCGAGTCAAAAGGTTACTGGGAATATTGAAATAAACCCGGTGTAGAAAAATATCACAGCGGTAAAATTAAAAAAATGTCGGGTCGCATGGCTCCAATAAAAGAAAAATCCGAAACATGAGGATTAACATTCTGGTCGTAGCGAAAATCGAGATACAAAGTCTCGTCTTTTCTTGGGGGTTTTATAGTCTGCGGGTACTCGATGATAGAAACGTTTGCCTCCGTTGGCAAGAAGAATCAATGCGTTAATTTATAAGTAAATTTATTTACACTAAAAAGTTTTCAGAGAGTGGCTAAGGTTTTTCCCCAAATTACATTAGGTTAAAGAATTTAAACAAATTAAACATGTAACTTTAAAAATGTACATTGGGTAGATACGTATAAGATTTACAAACTTTAGGAACGTGAAATTGAATCTGGAGCTAATTATTGTACAAAATATTGTAATTGTGATTAAGGCGAGGTTGCACCTACTTAAGACATTTTTTAAAATCTGTAACTCGAATAGAATTGGAAATTTAGAATATATAAAATAATTTACATAAAGTTGAACATACTCTCCAGGAACGTACAAAGTCAAAAACGTGATTATGAACAATTTCTTCGATAAATTGCATTTTGCGAATACCCGCCTGGCTAGCTACTACTCTCAAGTAGAAAATCTGTCGCCAAGCACTTAAAGATATGTGCCGCTATGAGTTCTCTAGAACTAGTAATTTGGCATGGTGGTAAGGCATTTTGCGAATATCCGCCTAGCTAGCTACCACTATGTGTCAAGTAGAAAATCTGTCGCCAAGCACTTGACGGTATGTGCCGCTATGTGTCCTCTAGAACCAGTTATTTGGCGTGGTGGTAGGGCATTTTGCGCATACCCGCCTGGCTAGCTACTACCCTCAAGTAGAAAATCTGTCGCCAAGCACTTAAAGATATGTGCCGCTATGAGTCTTCTAGAACTAGTATTTTGGCATGGTGGTAGGGCATTTTGCGTATATCCGCCTGGCTAGCTACCACTATGTGTCAAGTAGAAAATCTGTCGCCAAGCACTTAACGGTATGTGCCGCTATGTGTCCTCTAGAACCAGTGATTTGGCGTGGTGGTAGGGCATTTTGCGAATACCCGCCTGGCTAGCTACTACCCTCAAGTAGAAAATCTGTCGCCAAGCACTTAAAGATATGTGCCGCTATGAGTCATCTAGAACTAGTAATTTGGCATGGTGGTAGGGCATTTTGCGAATATCCGCCTGGCTAGCTACCACTATGTGTCAAGTAGAAAATCTGTCGCCAAGCACATAGCGGTATGTGCCGCTATATTGTGTCCTCTAGAACCAGTTATTTGGCATGGTGGTAGGGCATTTTGCGAATACCCGCCTGGCTAGCTAGTACCCTCAAGTAGAAAATCTGTCGCCAAGCACTTAAAGGTATGTGCCGCTATGAGTCCTCTAGAACTAGTAATTTGCATGGTGGTAGGGCATTTTGAGAAAACCCACCTGGCTAGCTACCTCCCTCAAGTAGAAAATCTGTCGCCAAGCACTTAACGGTATGTGCCGCTATGTGTCCTCTAGATAGAACCAGTAATTTGGCATGGTGGTAGGGCATTTTGCGAATATCCGCCTTGCTAGCTGCTACCTTCAAGTAGAAAATCTGTCGCCAAGCACTTAAAGGTATGTATTTTAATAGTAACAGTTAAAGGTTATCAACTGTGTTAGTTGCACTATAAGGGAATAGTCACAAGAATATAATAATTGAGTACTGGATTTAGTAGCAGATACCTAAAGTAGATCAACTGTTTTAGTTCACTATGACGCCAATAGCGTGCGGCTAGGGACATCGGGCGAACGACCTGACGAGCGCTGTGCATCTAAAGCGCAGCGCCGCGTAGTGTCCATAGAAAATGAAAAAACAGAAAGGCTACAACTCTTTCAAAGTGTTTGTTAGAAAGTCTAAGATTGACACCTTTTTAGATGATAATTTTTGGCCGTGTGGAATCTAGTACCGGCGTTTTGTATATATGGGACAGAAAGACATTAAGCCTGATAATGGGCATGCCAGAACGTCAATGGTGATGCATAAATAGTTTAATTATGGATAGTACAACGTTAACGAATAAATTATGTAGTTTTAACTGCAAGTCTCTGAAACGTTCCATGGAAGGAGTACGTGATCTTTGTAAAGCCGTCGATGTGTTGGTGTTACAGGAAACATGGTAACTACCAATTCTTCGACCTATCAATTCTGAGCACTGTAGATGATGATTTTGGTTCCACGGGCACCTCGGCAGTGGACACTTCGGCAGGTATTTTAGCGGGAAGACCTTATGGTGGTGTGGCTATTCTCTGGCGGAAAAGTGCTTTTCAGTCTGTGTCTGTGATTGATTGTAACAACTCACGTCTGTGCGCAATTATCAATGACAAATAAATCGTTCATGGTTTTTAGTGTATACATGCCAGTGAATGACAGAGATAATTTACCCTTATATACGGAATGTTTAAGCGTAATAAGTGCTGTCATTGAAGACAATCGTGACTGTGAAACAGTATATATATTAGGGGATTTTAATGCTCACCCTAAAGAATTATTTTGTAATGAAATGTTAAGTTTTTGTTATGATCAAAAATGGTGTTGTATAGATATAGATGTTTTAGGTATTGAGTCTGATACCTACACGTTCACAAGTGATGCGCATGGATGCAGGAGGTGGTTGGACGACTGTCTTGTCACGAAGGCAGCCCAGGATACGATTCGAAAAGTGTGGGTGCAGCATGACGTGTACTGGTCTGACCATTCTCCTTTGTTTGTAGAATGTGATATGGGCATAATAAATGCTAAGTTTAAGGACAACTCTAAGAAAACTGTGAGTAGTAACAAAGTGATCTGGGGTGAGAGAGGAGCGGATCAGATTACAATATATCACAATTACTGTAATGAAAATCTCAGGAAATTAGATTTTCCTGAACAACTGACTTTTTGTGCTGATGCGGTCTGCTCAAACCAGGATCACACAAAATTGCTTAATAAATTGTATTGCGACGTAATAGATATACTCTCAGCTGGATCAATTCTATCTCATAGGCGTAAGTGTCCTAGGAAAGGTGGTTATGTTATTGGTTGGAACAAATATGTGGCCAATGCTCATAGAGATGCCAGACAAAAGTTTCAATTATGGGTCGTAGCAGGTAAACCACGTGTAGGTATTATTTACAAAGATATGTGCAATAGTAGGAAGTTTTTCAAGTCTAAGCTAAAGTGGTGCCAGAATAGGCAGGAGCAAATAAAGATGGACATTTTGGCGTCAAATCACTCAGCGGGAGACTTTAAAAACTTCTGGAAACTCACAAACAGACAAAACCGAAGGTCTACTGCCCCTGTGAGTGTAGATGGGGATAGTGATTTGAAAAACATTGCTAACAAGTTTAAAGACCAGTTTATGATCCAGTCACCACTGGGGGCGTCACGGGCTGGGGTAGGAAATGGCGAGGCCGAATTGCCGTGCTCGGAGCGCAAAATTACATTCACTGATAAAGATATTGAAAAAATTATTAAAAGTATGCAGAGAGGGAAGTCTCCCGGGCATGATGGCCTCAGTATTGAATATTATAAATATGCTGGCGTTCACCTACCACGGGTGTTGGCAATGTTCTTCAAATTGTGTTTAGGTCACTCGTTTCTTCCGGAATCCTTGATGAGAACGATAGTGGTTCCAGTTATAAAAAACAGGACTGGAGACATGTCAAATAAGTCCAATTATAGACCAATCTCACTTGCCACTACTGCAGCTAAAGTGTTCGACAGTGTGCTTAATCGCATTCTTGGTGGTTACTTGCGCCTACATGACGCACAGTTTGGATTTAGGGCGGGATTGTCCACTGAGAGTGCAATTTTCAGCCTTAAGCATACGGTCCGCTATTACACCCAGAGGAAGACGCCAGTGTATGCCTGTTTTCTCGATTTGTCAAAAGCTTTTGACATGGTAAGTACGATATACTTTGGAAAAAGCTGAGCAAGACAGGCATGCCGATGGAGGGTGTCTGCCTACTCAGGTACTGGTACAAAAATCAAGTTAATCAGGTTAAGTGGGCGGACACTCTGTCAGACGAATAAAGGTTGGAGTGTGGAGTACGTCAAGGCGGTCTGACTTCTCCAAGCTTGTTTAATTTGTATGTAAATGACTTGATTGAGGGACTAAGTAGTATCCATGTCGGATGCTACATAGACGGAATCTGTGTCAATAATCTTAGTTACGCAGATGACATGGTGCTGCTTGCTCCTTCAATCAATGCTCTTAGAATACTTGTAAATACGTGTGAGAAGTATGCAGCTACGCATACTTCTCACACATCGTTATACGCAACGAGCTTACAACGCTCTTCTCTTAGGGTGCAATATAATAATGCTTTCAGGGCACTGTTGGGACTGCCACGGCGTTCCAGCGCTTCGGGAATGTTCGCGGAAGCACGTGTGGATGGCTTCCACGCTATTATGCGCAAAAAAATAGCATCAATGTTTCACCGTCTTAGAGGTAGCTCCAACAGTGTACTGAAGATAAGTGCATCTCGCTTCGATTGTCCTATCCAAAAGTACTGGATAGGTGTTGTCACGGGTAGGACTCAATAAAGTGAAATACCTCCTATATTACTAACATAGGTTTAAGGAAATTGTAACTAACACAACTATGGATGTTATCCGAAATAAATATTTATTATTATTATTATTATTATAGCCTGCAACTCTCGCACGCTAAATTTGCCTACTGTGCAAGAACAAAAGGGCCCTTAATCACTTTACATGCGACAATGCATATAATATAATCCAAAAATATCAAAAAATATGGATACTTACTTACAAATTATTTCCTACGTCAATATTCAAGAAGTATTTTAAAGTTTACACATTATACAAGTTACTTAAACAAGTATACATTAATTAAAAAAGGAAAATAACCGACAGCAAATTATTTATTTTCATTAAACGTTTTTTCCTTGCATTGAAATTAAAACTGCAAGTTATTTTTATATCTCGCACGATGGGTATGGAAGAAAAACACATATATCTCACTAAATGGCGTATAAAACTTGCGAGTTTTTTATATAACTAGTGTCCCTTGCGTTATCAAGACGAATGTAACGATATTTCTTACATCAATCGGTTCAGCCGTTTAGAAATTATGCTGGAATAAGAAACTCACAAACATACATACATGAACCCTGAAAATATAACTCTCATTTTTTTGGGCATTCGTGTAAACAATTTAAGTCCGTACAATTAATATCCATTTAACATAATGTAAATAATGTAGTTATGAACATTTCAATCTTGAGCATGTCCACTATGTTTGGTAATTTTCTTTTTATGCTTGATAATTTTGTATTTGACCACTATCTCACCTGATGGAAAGTGTTGATGTGGTTGAAGATGTTCTTCTGAATAATCTATAATTACTGGCTCTCAAGGACAGCTTTTGAAGCACTGATGGCTCAGTGGCAATGGCTATGGACTGCCGTGCAGCAGGTTCATGGTTCGAATCCCGCCGCAGGCTGGAGCTTCACCGCATGGTGGAAGGGCATTTTACAAATGTCCGCCTGGCTAGCGACCACCCTCAAGTAGAAAATCTGTCGCCAAGCAAGACCAATTATTAGCTTTAAACTTGTAAATGATGGCGCTACGCGTTATTACAAATATAAAGATATTAAAATTTTATGGAATATGTTGAACTAACTTCAAAAACCAATTTCTCGAACTTGGCGTAGAGATATAACAACTTGAGATTTATTTTTAGCTCAATGCTTTATTTAAATCAGAGGAAATTGGTTTCCTTCGAAGAACACGTCTAATGGCATAACGGTACGCGATCTCTAGCTCAACATCCGGGAATCGACAAATACAAAGTGAAACTTTTCTCATTAGTAGTCCTTCCCTGTCATTAAGTTGGCTCATTTGTTTGTGTGTTAGCAATTCTCTTGCTACCATTATCCCTTGAGGTAGAGTCGGTATAATATGCCTTTTCCTACCCAAACATTGTAAAAGTTTTAGCTGATTTACTGAAGCCAACAGCATTATTTACCACTAGGTGTGATTGTAGCTAATTGGATAATCATCAAAATAAAATAAAAACTATATTTCTAAGCTGTTTTTACTATAGGATAGTTTTATCAAACTGCGCAAAAAGAGGTTAATGATTTTGCGCGATAACCGATCTACTCAACCGATAAGGATTAAATTTGGTATGGAAACAGTTTGAGACACGAGTAAGGACATAGGATAGTTTTTATCCAACTGCGCAAAAAGAGGTTAATGGTTCTGCGCGATAACCGATCTAATGGACCGATTAGGATGAAATTTGGTGTGGAAATACTTTGAGACACGGGGGAGGACATGGTACAGTTTTTATCCAACTGCGCAAAGAGAGATTAATGGTTTTGCGCGATAACCGATCTACTGGACTGATTAGAAAGAAATTTGGTATGGAAATAGTTTGAGACACGGGGAAGGACATAGAACAGTTTTTAAAAAGAGATTAATGATTTTGCCAAATAAAAAAACATTAGAACAAAAACTATAAATAAAAGTTCATAAAAAAATTATATTTAACATTCTTTATTATTTTCTTTTCTTTGTAACCTGACTTAAATAGAAGGGTTTATGTGTTAGTGTAAAAATTATTATAATTATTTTTTTAATACCCGTGCGAAGCCGGGGCGGGCTGCTAGTCGTATATAAATAACGTGAACCTGTAGGATATCTACATATTATAATAATAGAGTATATATGTACAAAACTTGTTTTAAATAATGTTTTTATTGATCAGTTGAAATCTTAAAATTTATTTTTTTGTGTTCACCACGGTGTTACTTGAAATGTGATACTGTCCATACAAAGGTTGTCTGGAAGAAGTCGCTATGTGCGATAAGACCGCCCATTGCACAACAATAGTCTAAGAGTACTTCTAAGATTTTCTGAAAGTTTATTGGCTGTGCAATAAAGAGTTTTGTATTTTAGTTATATTATATTAATAAACAAAGGGCTGCACAAAAATAGTTAGTTCTACTTGCAACATATTAGTTTATCAGCTACCATCCCTTATAAATAACTTTATGTGGATGATGTGGTCGAAGGAGTTCCTGTTCGACCAGTAACACCTACGACCACATCACCACTTACCATCAGGTGAGATTGTAGTCAAAGGCTTACCTACAGGCAATAAAAAAATGCACTGGCTCAGCAAACCCGCACTGCGATACATCGGGACAAAGTAGTCGACATGCAGGGCACGCTGAAAGCTGGTAGACAGTCTTTGTGGACAGCCTATAGGCCTAAAACACCCTTTTGAATGCGCAAATGCTTTGTATGCAGTAGCTGTAGTACTATAAATATATAGTATGTGTTTGTAGTGTTTATTTTGAACAAGCGAGCACGAAGAGCTAGCGAATCTTTTCCGTTTGAGGTTCGATAGTTATAATTTTTTTTCTGCAAATTCAGTTGTTGGAAATTTTTCAAAGCGGCGAATATGTGGACTAAATCGAAAAAAAGAAACAAAATATTATATTTGCAAGGTCTTTGCTCACGATACCACTAGTTATTATGTATCTATAACCATCTTTTTACATTCCCTTATCGCATCTCTAACATGAGATCGGTTAAAAGGTAATTTACGGACCCAATATGATCAGGTTTCAGTTCTATGGTTGGCTCTCTTCCTGAAGCCAACCCATCTGGCAACGCACAATGTGGGCGGTACAACCGTTCTATCTAATGATATCGTGCTGAATTTCAGCCACAGCTGTAGGTTCTCCGTGGTAATTGGACTTGTGAAATAGCAATAAACTTGTCCTTTAATGCATGATACCTAGTAAAATGTGCATGTTACCCGCTTCTTAGGAAATATATAAAGATACTTCTCATAAAGGAGCGCTCGTAGCGGAGTTTTTACAAAACCATTCCTAAGCAATAAACTTGATTAAACAACATCTGCTGCGGTAATCACTTGAAACTAATAACATTTAGAGGGCAGTCCTATGATGGCAGTTGTTTGAGCATGATGGTGGGGCACTTATTAAATGCCTGCCTGGGTAGCTACCACTCTCAAGTAGAAAATATGCGATTACATGCCATCAGGTAAGATTATGGTCAATTGCTAGTCTCTCAACAGTAATCAATATAAACAATGACGTGGAATACATAACAAGATTATTATGCCAAGCATCTAACGGTGTGTTCCGGCTTCTGTCCTTAAGAGCCAGTCTTTCTAGTTTAGCCTGAACAACATCTTCGACCACATCGTCACTTACCATCAGGTGATATAGTGCTCAAAGGCTAACCTATTAAGGGAAAAAAAGATGGAATTACGTCATAATCCACAATCCCTACTCTATCCCCGGTCGAACGTTCGATATAATGGCATAATTTTTTTTTTTTTTTTTTTTTTTTATGCATGATAGGTTAGCCTTTGACCACTATCTCACCTGATGGTAAGTGATGATGTGGTCGAAGATGTTATTCAGGCTAACCTAGAAGTACTGGCTCTCAAGGACAGCTGCCGGAACACACTGTTAGGTGCTTGGCGACAGATTTTCTACTTGAGGGTGGTAGCTAGCCAGGCGGGCATTCGTAAAATGCCCTACCACCATGCATTAACGACTGCCATCCTAAGACAACAACCGGGACCGACGGCTTAACGTGCCCTCCGAAGCACGGAAACGCTTAGTAGTAATGTCACTAGCGGTCACCCATCCAACTCATGACCGCGCGCGACGTTGCTTAACTTTGCTGATCGGTTGAGAACAGCTAAGTAAACTTCGCTACGAGCGCTTCAAAATACTACTATTATTCATATGACAATGGTATACATTTTAATGGCACGTACATAAAGGTATCTATTTCATCCATCGCTAGGAGTAGGTAAGAATGACTAGATAATGTTCTAGACAATCGTATACGATATATTAAAATAGGATCCTTTAATCGAAGAATCCTTTTCAGTTGTCTTTTCGGAGTTAACCTGTTTTAGACGACAAAAAGGGTTAGCCTGAATAACATCTTCGACCACATCATCACTTACCATCAGGTGAGATAGTGGTCAAAAAAAATAAAAAAAACACGAATCAACGTAATCAATAAATTAGTTGATCCAGTTAATTCACTATACTACAATGTTTCTATAGAATTTCCCCTTCCAAAATAGGATAAGTCCTCGTAACCATGGTGTTTTATGAATCGGAAACAATATGTTCAGAAACAATAGCTGTGATATCGGATTCCCGTTTATTTTGTTTCCAAATATAGCCTATTCAAGAGCTTGTCAATGGTTTGTATGTTCCAATTGAATATCTATACTTTGCTATCAGCTCACTGGAAGCTTATTAAAGAATGAGGAGGTTTTGTAGTAGTTAAAGAGCAAGCAGAGATACAAATCAAATTTTCACTTTTTTAGGACCAATTAAATGACGAGGTATGTATAAATGTGTACTACTGCATATACAATTCAGTCGTACCTGCACATGACTATAATTTTTCCTCTTATTGTTATTTTGATTACAGCTGATATCTTTGTTCCTGCGGTAAAACAATTAAAACCGTTAAATTGTAATGTTCCAATATTACTTTTCCCTGTGATTATGGTGCTTGCAATCAGTACCAAAATAACTGAAGCCCATAGCACCAAGTAAAAAAAATACGTTCATTAGGTAAACATCTTCATTGAAACCAAAGAACTAGAATTGTCTGAAAATTAGCAATAACATTTACCCTTCTTTCATTTTGCTGCTAAACAACCCAACCACGAAACTTCAAAACCTAGAACTCAAATCTAAACTCTAAATATTCAAATGTATTTTCAAACCAAATTTGGTAACAGATATAAAGGCCAGACAAATTTCTCAAAGGGAACTTTGAAGAAACTTGGGACTAGTTAGTGGATTTGACCTATATGTATATTGGCCAAGGCCTAGTAATCCAGTTCACATTTTCTAGTACAAACCTTAAAAATCAGAATAAAAAACTCCGAATTTTCGGAGACTAATTTATTATACAATGTCCGTAGCACAACATTGTAGAGGCACAATAAAAGTCTACGACGCAATTATCATCAAACAGTGAATTGGATTAAGCAATTGGGAGTTATATTGGTACCTACACTTCATAGCATCGCTACTAACTACGCAACTAACCTTTTATCATAAAGGGAGGCCGTCGGTCTCGGTAGGTTGTCTTAGGATAACAGTCGTAATGGCATAGTGTTAGGGGATTTTGTGAATGCCCGCCTGACTAGCTACCATCCTCAAGTAGAAAATCCGTCACCAACCACCTAACAGTGTGTTCCAGCAGCTGTCCTTGAGAGCCAGCAACTCTAATTTAGCCTGAACAACATCTGTGACCACATCATCACGGATCAGGTGAGATAGTTGTCAAAGGCTAGCCTATAATATACAAAAAAAGATGGTAGGTAATCGTATTACCCTTCCTTCGAGAACTTTAAAAATCCCTTGCGTAACACACGGAAGAGACTGATGAACATACATACCCGTTACAAATTAGTTCAGTAGAGAAAATGGTATAATATAACACATTATTTATATTTCAACACCTTTGCTCGTAAAGTGAGCTTTATTATATCGTTCTTAGGGCCATAAACCGAACTATACCATCCTCGTGCATAATAATATTATACACTAGTGCGTAATAGAATTATTCCTACAAAGTTAAGTTAGTACCTTACTACAAATTATATGCGAGTAAACAGAGCATTTTCAATTTAATCGTGTAATACAGATTTATAACATCAAATATTATGTATACCAACCATCATTGCCGCGCGCAGGAAAACAAAACTTGCGCCCTATTTTTCATAATTTTTGTATGTTGTTTGTATCGTATTTGTGAAATACATATTTTTTTCCTCGCAAGGGTGTTGAAAAAGTGCGTATGAAACTCGTGAGCAACTTAGCTGACTTGTATCTTAATCTACTATTATATTATAATGATTTAAATGAATAATATTGTACATAATAGTATATAAAGATTGTAATGAAATAATTTTGTAATGTATATAGGTATTGTTACCATAATTTGCACGCCTTGCAGGTTCAGCTATAAAGAAGCACATAATTTTAACATAAGACCTGTTTAATGTACCTATATCTAGCAAATAAATAATTTTGAATAATGTCACGAAATGTATAAACAGTCGTACATTTTTGAAGCGAAATAAAAATCCGCGAAAACTACGACGAATATGACTAGATAACGTAATTATTTCTCGCATGACAAAAAAATACAAAAATATCCTTTCTTCTTAAATATAGTTTCAGCAGTAACGTTCCCTAAAAACTTCACTTACGAACACATAAAAGAGACTGATGAACATATGTACATACCCGTGACACATCAGTAGAGAAAATGGCATAGTATAACACATAATAGATAAGCTGACACGAAACCCCAAACATAGCGAAACATGTACCAAAATGCGAAGAAATATGTCCCACAATGGGTAACATTTGTCACTGAGAAAGGTTCTCTAGATAGGTTTCATTTACAAAAGGGTTTCGTTAGCTTCACCTTTGCGGCCCACACACCTTGGGAACAAATTACCCTGTAAGAGAACAAATCCTACCCTCCTTGCAGAATCAAAAATGCTATTTGGTGCGGTAATGCCTTCCCATTTACCTGATTAATTTTAGTGGTATCAGTGGAACCTTAAGGCTACGAGATGGGACCACGTATTGGAACTTGTTACACTCAACATTTACCTTTTGTACGTACGAAAAGCCATTGTAATAATATTTAAGATTTAGCATAACAATGGTCTTTCAGATTTTTGGAATGATGTTACCGAAAAGCTAAAATAGCTGTGAGCAATCTTTACATACGACGTCGTCATAGGTATTCAAATTAAAGGTAACAGTGTCTGAACTGACTCCAGAAAGAGCATTTATTTGCTTATTTATGCTCTTCTCTGTCAAAAAATAGAAAACAAGCTCGACTTGATCACATAATTTGCTTCCATTTGAAGCGCGCGTAGTGAATCTTGCATAGTTTTTCAGATCATGAAACATTTTCTACAAAGCGCCACGTACAATATACTTGAACGCATGAAACCTTAAGAAAAATCGGAACATTTTTTTTGATTTTCAAATGTTGGTAGGACATTTACATATGTAATCCGCAGAGCCTTATTGTAAATATAAAAATATAATAACATCCTTAACTATTTTAATAAGTAATATAAGCATAACTATATAAACGTTGGGTACGTGGGTACCGGGAGCTCATCTTTTTTTTCCAAAACTTATCAGAGCGGTTGGTCGATGCGACGCGTGATCAAAATGCTGGCACATATTTGGCTCAAATTATAAGCATTGCAATTCAACGGGGCAATGCTGCCAGCATGCGTAGTGGGCTAGAGCATTTGGACTGCCTATGAGTCTGCAATTACTTGTATGTATCTAAATTCTTTTATTGTAATAGCTGTAGTGTTGTATATAGTTCGTAGTATTTTGTTAATAAAGGCATACCGCCAGTCAACATAACTTAACTAAAGAAATCTTTTTCTATATTAAGTATGGCTAAAGTATTGATAATGTTTTGAGTTGCTTGCTGTCAACGTCAGCGTTCCCCTTCCATAAATATATTTCATAAAAATACTCGTAACATTACGCAACGGCAATTTCATACCAATATAAATTATAATAAATAACTATTCCAATGATCACCTCGCGTCGTAAGAACGTGGTATAAATATTGTAAATAATAGATGCGCATAATGAAATAAAATTTCTACTAAATAACTTTAAGAGACGTTAAAGTTATTTAGTGCAAGTATTTCTCACTGTTATTCTGTAAAGGTCTAAAACATCGGGACGTGATCACATTCCTCTGATGTCGGGGACCGCGTGAACAATGTCTTCGCGACATTTATTATACAAAAACATGTAAACTATTACCACGTGACCAGACTTATATATCTTTAAATTTCAACTCAATATAAATATGTATTTTTTAGAGCTGATGTAGCGAGTCTTGGTAATGTTTTGGAGCATATTGTTAACATGATGGTTTCTGAATAGGTTCAGTTAGGAACAAGTATTATGTTGTTGTTTTTGATTGTGACTGAACAACACGAGCCCCACCTGATATTAAGCTGACCTGATATAACCGATGCATTTCGTGCGAATAAATTGCACTGCGCCCGTCACACTGACATACAGTTGTTGTCTCATGTGCCTGTAATTTTTCTGGCTCTCAAGGACGGCTGCCGGCACACACTGTTGCTTGGCGACAGATTTTGTACTTTATAGCTAGCCAGGCGAGCATTTGCAAAATGCCCTGCAGCTCCAGCCGGCGGAGGGGATCGAACCATGGACCTGCAGGAGGGCAGTGCATATTTTATTACTGCTCGGCCATCATTGCTTCAAAAATTACTATAATAGATAACAATGCTGTCTTGGTTGAGTCAATAATAAAAATCGCTTCAATGGGAATAGCACAAGATTTCAAATGTTTTAGAGCTCCATTAAACCCTGTTAATGAGACTCCGCTGCCTGTTTGTCTGTCCGTGGGTCACGGGATTCCAGCGCGTAAGCGACATTGGTTACAAGCCTGAAATTTTTATATACAGGGTTATTGCAAAAATGCTAACAATCTCTTAAGAGATGACTTCTGTTAGTTCTAACAAACATTGAACGATTTTTTTAATGTGTTTGTGAACGAATAAGCAAGAGGTTTCACCTGGTGTTAATAGTCTCTTGTGCCTCCAATTCATTATTTCATATGTTTTATTACTTTGCTCGGTGTAAATAGGTATTCAAAGGGAGCTTCGCGCGGTCCAGTGCTGCCGCGGCGGGCGCTCTTGGCTCGGAATATACGCATTGTCTTTTACTAAACTAAATAAAAACCCTCTATCAGATTACTGTCCATACAAAGGGCGGTTTTATCGTATATAGAGATTTCTGGAAGAAATCTACTACCATAGTCTAAGAGTTATACTATATTCAAGATTGTTGTAATGTGTAAACAAAGGCGTACAATAGAGAGTTATGTACTTAATTGTAAATTTGAACAAAAAATACCTTTTTCGAAATGAGAAAAAGTTTTCTCATATCGAGTATTTGTCTATAATATAACTTCTAATATAAAATAATTTATAACGATTTTTAAATTTTTTTTCATTCTCTAGTAATAGCAGATTACAAAAACATGCATGGCAATGATACTTGGCAATTTAAAGAATTAAATCGTGGCCTGGGTAATTTATAAGGCTTTAACCTAACCTAACCTAGGTAGATATCCTTATTAGAATCTCCTGGAGAACTTACTTTAATAAAGGATAATATCTATTTTGCTTCACAGGCTCGAAGAACGAGATTAAATTGGGACCTTTCATATTGTTTAGTGGGTGCTTTACAAGATAAAATAGCTTTGGAACATGGGTTGAGTAGAATATACAAAACTCTTCAATGAAACAAAAAATAAATATTAAAACTGGCATTTATGGCCGCTGGATAAGAAACGTTTCAAAATGTTTGCAATGTGGTAAGGCATTATTTCCATATTCCGGCCTGGCGACCACTCTTAAGTAGAAAATCTGTCGCCTAGCTTCTAGCATTTAGGTATTCTAGCTATTCTTTTCTTTCTTATTTCTACCGCTCAAACAGTTCACATTATTGTGTTCGGGGCTGTGGAACCACGAAGATGGCATTACTAGTGTGGAGTGACAACAGTCCTATATGTACATATCAAAACGATAGCAAGCTGAGGCCCGCGCTCGCTGTGCACATTGCACAATCGTGACTTCCAGACGAAGTAATTCAAATAAGTTCGATGATTCGAACTTCGGGTAGTATTATTATATGTTCTATGCTTCGGGGCCGAGACAAAGATATATTTTTCTACATAGCATAGTCAAACAAGTATAAATTTGCCTGTATAGATTATGATTAACTTTATTGTAATAAAGTTCGTATGGTTAGTACATTTCCCAAAAATGAAATAATAATTTTTTCGTTTGCATTTAAGTAGTCGAACTTCAAAGTCGAGTTCTAAATATGCAGAAATATAGTAAATAAATTATAGTCGTGTCAAAGTCATTACATATTTAGTGACATGGGCTACGGCTACATACTAAATCTTTATAGGGAGTTTAGGCGAGAACACGAATACCATAGTACAATTAATATCCTTTCTTGGATCACGATGAAAAGTACTTATAGCATTAATTACACTTTAATTGCCTATACACTATACTGTGGACGGATTATTAAGGTGAAAAATAGAATTGCAATGTATATTATTATGTTGCCAGATACATTAACACTCTTAATGACTGATGTGATTGACGATGCGGTCCGACCATAGACTATATCAAATAACGAACTTCTTACCGCAAATACAATGTTCGTTGTCTAAAGTGTTGCTCGAAACACGAAACTTCGCTGAATTATAGTAACTTGTCGGAGTAATATCCAGTAAATATAACGCGAGTCCTAGCCGGTTGCTAAATAATTATTGTGTTCCGGTTTGAAGTGACAGGTCCATGAGATTCAACAACGCAGTGTCTCAGGGTGACGAGTGCAATGCAGTTTGTTACTTGTGACGAAATGCATCTATTATAAGCAGAGTTTACCGCTTAACATCGGGGAGGTCTCGTGCAAGTTCCGCCACAATCACATAAAAAAAGTTTATTATCATTTATTTAAATCCCATGTACTTATTGAAACGATTTTAAAATAACGTGTAAATCATTGTTTTATTTTGTAGGTAGTATGTAGTTACTTTTGATGTCCTTTTTGTAAATTTATATTTTAATGATATTTTTTATAAGCGTTACTTTGGTTTGAGAACGATGACAATGTGATTAAGAATTTGACAATTGTTTTAGACACTTACTTACAATTAGCAATTATCCATGTAAAAGTAGGTTAAAGGAAAGTAAAATTTTAGTATGCCATTTAGGTTAATGAAAAATGTTTTGAGGCTCCTAAGTTATCAGACTAATTATATACTCAGTAGATAGGTAGGTATATTGTCTTTCTATGGAGTAAATTTTTAAAACTTCCTAGCAGATGACGATTTGACAAGTACCAAACGGTACTTGGCAGAAGTATAGCAAAGTCTGATATTGGTTTTATCTGTAAGATCACCAGTAGTTTGGTATGAAAAAAGAGTTGAGTTTAAAGTTTTTATGTGATGTAATCTATACATGACATGTCACTGACTACATAAGGGGCTTATACAACCTTCTGGGAGGAAAAGCTGATATTGTCAAAATGTTACTACAGAACCCAGTTTATTATATTTAACCCACTTTCATTTTCAGGATTGATCAATATTAAATATTATTCAGGACACCGAGTCCTAAATATTGAGAAGAAAACTCAGAAAACAATTTAATGAAATAATAAACCCACAGTTAAAGTGATCACTAACTTACTTCTTGGTTCATATGGCTATAACTTTTATAAGTTTCAAAACAAGGTTGGTATTGCAAACTCTATATTGGGTAAAAATTTCTTGATTAAAAATAATTTTCGACGAATGTATAAGTGACGTTGTTGACAGATTTTGAACGAATATTTGAATTTATTTCTAAGATTCTTCAAGTAACCATCGAGTTGTTAATCAGAAGTCTGTTTTCTATTGTGAAACAGAAAATAAATGTCAAGTTAACCGTTGTGTGTATATTCGTAATCAAGGAAATGTCTATGACACAGAGCGAGCCTATTTCTATGTACTCCAATCTGCTATTTAAAATTTCAGAAACACTCAACAATCTAAACAATTCGTCCCAGGGATGGAATACAGGACCTCAACATTCCAAATCTTTAACACATAAACAAGGCAGTATTTATTTTAAGTCATGTTTAATGTCACTTTTCATAGCTTGACCCTGTTAGCCCAAAATTAAAACCACTAGGTAACCCTTAGGAAACCCTTAGTAGTTGAACTAAATATTTGACTTCCCTAACAAAAACACAGCGGCTATATTTATGAGCTTGGGGAACTATTTATTGGTATAGTTGAAGCCATTGAATAGTTCGTCTTTCAACTATACGGTAACATTCAGTTAGCAACAGTATCTTCGACATCAAGAGTCTAATATAATATACCTACTTAAAAATTATACAAATAACTATAAGCGCCATTGTCTTAGAGAAATTGACCAGAAAATATATAGTCCACAGTGCTGCTTCCCCCGGCAAACGCGTGATTTATAGGAAATTAAAAAGCGTTTTGGTCAGTCTACGTCTACGTACTGGTATGGGATGGCTGCTTGGCTGCCTCAAACGGAGTTCGTTAAGCTAATACACGATGTCAATAAGACCATATTACTTTACTGACTTGTTCCACAACTCAAATATACTCTACAGCTAAAATGCAGTCAACTGAACGCGTTCACGCTGATTCGGAGTTTGGATCGTTACATCTTGCTGCAACTTGCAGCTTGCAAGTACGATTACCAATAATCGAGAATTGTCCGGATACATCAGGATTTGTGTACTTTGCCAGACCATTTCAGAGTCTCAACGATCTCAACCGTAACTACGCGGGTGACTACGACGTAACAACGTCGTAGTCACCCGCGTAGTTACGGCGTAACCCAATGTCACACCGGGATACGCATACGTCTACGCATACGCATCTGGTCTGCTCCAGCCTTACAATAAAGTAAAAGCTAAATGCAGCTGTAGGTCAATGTTATGTCAAGTATGTCATACAGGGTTACAGGGTTACAACAAAGGTTACGTTTATATCTTGTCTACTTAATTCTCAACATTAAATGATATACCGACTTCATAAGAGGTAGGGTAGCTTTGACGAAGTCGGAGATAAAATTTCGTATTAAAAATATATTTTTTTCGAGGTTAGAAATAAAAGTAATTTTACAGTATTATTGATCAATCCAAGTATACATAAGTATTGTGGTGTCAAATGTTACCCAGCTCAATGTTATTATTCCAACTCTGGGCATGAATAGAGCATCACAATGCGCGCATTTATTCCACCGTTTGAACGTATTCAAATTCACTCACTCAGATCCCAGTCGTATACATTCAATAAAATCGTGCACTAAGATCGGAAGTGTCAGCAACAAAACTTTTAAAACATTCACAATTCGATTATATTCTACGAAACAAAAAGCTGTTGAAATAGTTTCTGTCAGGACGTCAGTTGTACATCCTTATATGACTTACGAAACCGTGTTTCACTAAGAAACACAAATATAGGTATGACACTTACCTAATACGTAGAATTTCATTACGCCTTAATATATCACCTGTATAACTCAAAATTATATGTTGGTTCTAAGGTGGATTCATGCCACACCGGGATCCGTCAAATCTAGAAGTCCCGAAAAATCACATAAATATTATAAGGCGAAAGTTTGTGATTGTGTTTGTATGTTTGTTACTTCTTCACGCTCAAACTGCGACACCAGTTTTTGTGAAATTTGGTATTGAGGTAGATGAGGCGTTGGATTAACACATAGGATACTTTTTATCATAATCAATCACCACGCAGGTTTAACCGCGGGGTAGTAGAAGGACTAGTAAAAGGATAAAAAATCATAGTATGGTTTCGTAATTCATGCTAAGTTTAAATTCTGGCCAAGTAAGAAACAATCTGCACGACTTGTGACTAGAAGCTCAAGGCCCGATTTTTGGTTAGGCACCACTTTAACCCTTCCATGACATCTTGGTAGAATTCCTTAATCGGCGAACATTTCTGTCAGTCAGTGAGTCAACAGCACGATTTTTTTTTTCTAATCTGTATAATTGTGATCCAAAATGATTTACTTGTAACAAGTCGTTATGTTGTGGGGTTCGTAATAGAGCGAGTCCCGACTTGTAAATTGCATCGATACTCGAAAAATGTTAGTTGGTTTTGATTTGATCACAGCTTAAAAACTAAAACACAAATAGGTGTTTTCAGTATTATTAAGAGCAATAGTGTACATAACATACGGAAGTTTCAGATATCTAACTAGTTTAGTTTTTGAGTTAGACCCCGTAACAAAAATAGTCTAGAGTTGACAAATATGGCTTTGTTATTTACTAAATTAGGACTAGACGTTGGCACCGCACATGCTAGAAATGAAAAAAAACCTGCCTCCTTCTTATTTTTTGGAGACCCATTTCAAAATTGTTGATATTAAACAAAACATTCATATTTTTAAATTTAAACTAATTCCATTTCTAAGTTAGGGTCCCGTGACATGCAGACGGACGGACAGATATATTATTTTACAGTCTCATTAATAAAGCCGCATTTTACCCATTAGGTACGAAATCATAGAAATTAACAATGGACTACCTAAGCCGGTACCTGTAAGGTTTTTTTTAAATATTGTAGATCATAACTAATTCCTCCCGTATAAAATGTGTGCAAAATTATGGTAAAATAATACGAGGTTCAGAAGCGAAAGTCACAGACACTTCGACGGCTCAGCCCTCACCCGGCATGAAAAGAATCTTGCTTTATTTGGAGCAGAAGCGAGGCAAAGTATATGTAATTGAGTTATATAAGACACCAATGACAGATAGGGTAATGTGAGATTACAACGCACACGAAGGGTTCTGTACCTACTATTTACGCTCAGAATACGAATAAGATTGTGTACATACCGCACAATCTTCAATATAGGCTAAATGACGTTGTCACAGAAACCATTACAACGATACATCGCTATTTGGTGGTCCGGCTGGCCAATTATGTCATAATAAGTAACACAATCTGATTGCAATACTTTTCTTTAAACTTTCGTGAACTAAGCTCATGTTTATAAATCCTAAACGGGTATTTAAACGCACGAATAAACATCTAAATATTATATTTTGACTAACCTCGATCACAAGTAGACACTCAATCTACTCGTGACCACGATCAATGCAACTTGATCGAAACGTCGAGGGTAATCAAAATATAATTATTAAGATGTTTATTCGTGCGTGAAATGACCCGTTAATTTATAAACAAAAACTGATAGGATTCACAGAAAAATAGCAGTTTCGCTATTACGTATGCACATAGTAACACATTACTAATTTTGTAAGTAGCTCCATAGCACTTTTCATACAAACGTTTCGTCATATTTTATATACATAGGACAATGCAATTTTGCATGCACGTCCTTCAGCTTAATATCTATTATATTGGTCCTTACATATGAAATTGGCGTTTTGTATGGGAGGAACAAAAAGTCGAATATTTTTTAATATAATATATTTAATTAATCAAAGTATGAACCATTATTTTCTATGCACTTTTGCCATCTCATAGGTAGTTCATTGATCCCTTTACTAAAAAAACCAGTCGGACGGGAATCAATAAAATCTTTGAAGGCGATTTGGACTGCCCCATCGGAGTTGAATTTTTTCCCTTGCAAGAAGTTATCCAAATTTCGAAAAAAATGGTAATCTGTTGGAGCAAGGTCCGGGGAGTACGGAGGATGTCTTAGACTTTCCAATTGAAGCTCTTCTAATTTAGTAGCCGTCTGTAGCGCAGTGTGTGGTCTAGCGTTGTCGTGAAGCAGCAGTGGCGTGGAGCGATTGACCAGCCTAGGTTGTTTAGCCGCTAGCTTTTCCATCATGGTTTGCAATTCCTGACAATAGACATCAGCCGTAATAGTCTGGCCAGATTTGAAAAAACTGTAATGAACAATACCGGCACTAGTCCACCAAACGCTTACAAGTAACTTTTTTGGGGTTAATTTTCGCTTGGGGCAGGATTTGGCTGGCTGGCCAGGATCTAACCATTGCGCTGAGCGCTTCCGATTATCGTAAAGAACCCATTTTTCATCACAGATAATGATTCGGTTTAAAATACCTTCATTATTGTGCCGGTTTAGTAATGTAACGCAGCAGTCGACGCGCGTTTGCCGGTTTGTTTCAGTCAATTCGTGAGGTACCCACCTTTCAAGCTTTTTAATCTTCCCAATTTGCTTCAAGTGAATTAAAACAGTTTTATCACTAACATCGCAGCCTGCAGCTAACTCGGACGTGGTTTGCGATGGATCCGCTTCCACAATAGCCTTCAACTCTTCATTATCAACTTGAGTCTCAGGCCGTCCACGGGGCTTGTTCTGGAGGTCGAAATTTCCAGAACGAAAACGTTGGAACCAAAAACGAACTGTGTTTTCTTTTGCAACACGACCGCCATACACATCATTCACCCTTCGAGTTGTTTCCGCAGCACTAGTGCCACGGCGGAACTCGTACTCGTAAATAATGCGATATTTAAGGTTTTCCATTTTGTAAAATGAGTGACGCAAACAGAAAAAAACAGAAGAAAAAAAACAAATGAATGACGATCATCGAAGCACAAATACATGAGTCTATAGCTGTACAAATTTGAATTTGGAATTCCTTACCAAAGAGGAGAAATTCGTGATTAAAGTGGCCAGTACGAAAAACGCCAATTTCATATGTAAGGACCTAATATAAATATTTTCTGATTTGCCGATTTTTTGTTTTATTTTTTATTCTATGTCTACATAAAAGCTTTGAAGGGCTGGTAGCGAAGTTTTTAATTGTATATATATATAGGTAGTCCCTGGTCTCCACATTAGGATTCCCTGTATTGTGGAGATCAGTTTCTTATCTTATTATTCTTAAAAGGATTTGTTTATAACGTTACAGGTGTTCTATGATTGGAACTGTATTTACTTATCGATTAACATTACTTATAAACGTAACTGTGCAGTATAGTCTTAACATAGTTTGCTTAGCCGTTTTTAACTGATAAGCTAAGTTAAGCGACGTCGCCCGCGAGTTGGATGGGTGACCGCTAGTGACATTACTACATTTATTACTGAGCGCTTCCGTGCTTCGGAGGGCACTTTAAGCTGTCGGTCCCGGTTGATGTCTTAAGATGGCAGTCGTTACGGCTTGGTGGTAGGGTATTTTACGATACCCACCTGGCTAGCCACCACCCTCAAGTAGAAAATATGTCGCCAAGCACCTAAGGGCGTGTTCCGGGTGATATCCTTGAGAATCAGTAATTCTAGGTTAGCCTGAACAACATCTTCGACCACATCATCACTTACCATCACGTGAGAAAGTGCTCAAAGGCTAACCTATAAACAATAAAAAAAAAAAACGGATTCCATACAAAATTAGTTTTCCGAATTATTGTAATAAAACATTATTTTACGGTAGAGGGGTAAACCATTTTGTATTTTATTTTTGTATGAAAATCGCTACGAACATATTTTCCATAACTGAATCCAATGTAAATGAAACAAGAGTGAGTCAATGACTTTTTTTTTCGATTTAAATATTGACTCTGTTAACAACAATATTCGGATAAACAATTTTATTTTGGGCTTCAAAATTATTGAACCCTAACCAACGACGACTAAGAAAAAAATAACACAATCAATCTTGTTTACGGCAGGAACAGCTTTAAAGATAGCTTCATGGAACTGATGTTGTTATCAGCTTGTTTTACATAAAAATACATGTTTTTATATCTTTAAAGTATCTAAGCCATGTTACGACTAGGCACCACTGATATCACCTGTTTATGTTTAGGTTACCCTTATCAGTAAGCAATCATTGGAGTTATATTACTTTTAGTGAACTTGGACTGCTACGCAGTAGGTCCATGCTTTGATTCCTGCCGCTGCTGGCTTGAGCGGGTGGTATGATATTTTGCAAATAGCCTCCTAACTCTACCCTCTAGTAGCAGATCTGTTGCTAAGTACAATGGTATATTCCGGGAGCTGTCCTTTACACCAAGTTTCAATACAAATTACAACGACATGAAGAATTATAGTTATGTGAGGGATATAATTTTTATTCTCCTTGTAATTTTGTAGTGTAATACAAAGAGCATGCGTTATTGCAAAAATAAAAATACTAAAACCTTGTTTCAATTCTATGACAAGCTTTTTACACTTTAACTATTAAAATTTCACATTATCACTTACTTTCGGTCATATACACACCGCGGTAAACACATATACGTAATATATCATATTGATATATGTACAATATATACCTATCTATGTGATTTAATTTCAAATAGTGTTAAAGTAAGCTAAGTTATTCACAATTTACACTAAAGATAAAACGCATGCGGGAAAAGACAGAATAACAGAACGTATATAATTTATTAAATAAACTACAAAACTGATTATCAGTTACGTCATAACTTTTGTATGATGACGTCTAGTGTATAAATTGTCGGTGGTTATTTATGAAACAGTCGTAAAATATCGAGAACTCAATAAACTCGCAGACCATAACATCTTTACGACTAGAATCTCGTGACAGATTATCCTGCAAAATAGATTCAGTAAGTGGAATGGATATAGATAGTAGATGCCTACTTTACATATCAACGTCTACTTTTAACTATACAGTAAACAAAAAAAAATACCTAAAGATGGAACCGACTTCAACACTCAAATATGTGATATAACTTGTCGAAGTCGGTACCATGCGCACTGTATTGTGATAATAGGTACTTTTGAACCATCATGGTACCAACTTCAACAAGTTATTTCATTTAAAAATGTTACATCCTTTTTAGTAACTCTTGCTACGGGGTTGATTGTCATTCACTGTCAATGACTATATCATCCAGATAGGAAAATACTTTTCATTTATTGGAGTGTAACTCAAAAACGGCTTATGAAAATTTGATGAAATTTAAATGAGACGGCAAGCATCAGCTTTGAAATAAAAAAAAGAATCATTAAAATCGGTTCAACCAGCCAAAAGTGCTGAGGTAACAAACATTAAAAAAAATTACTAATTGAACACCTTCTCGATTTTAGATGTCGCTAAAAAATAGCGCGAAAATGCATGATCTATGTCTTAAATATTCATAATATCTAAGGCTTTCCTGGAATAGATGTAAGGTAAGCTTGAGCATCGAAAAAATTTAACTATAGGGAATTTCCCATAATCCCCACACTGGGCAGGCGTCTTAGAGATCGCAGTGTAAGATATCAGTTCTTCAGAAAGCGCTGTGCCCACCTTCTGGTGTGTTACCCTTAGTCGCCTCTTACGACACGGTAGAGATGAGGGGGTGACATTCTAGACCGGGACCCGACGGGACAGTAGGTAAGTCCTTCAGATTTATATAGTGACAATTTCATTTTGATCTATTATGGCATTTGCTCTTATGTGTCTGTTCATTGCGAAAATTACTGTATAACGATATTTACCAGTAGAACATCAGGGTAAATAAAGTCACCCGTTGTGTCGTGGATCAATTCACCCAAGCCACGGCCAATTATCATATCCCGTTGTGTTATCTATAAGTATACCATCTGCATATAATAGTACCCGATAAATATATATAGATATTAGGCGCATGGACATACATGCAAAGTTTCACCTAGTTCGAACACTTAGTATTTAAAATATGACGATATTTCGTTTGTAGGGAACGCGCCGCGAGCACTCCCCCCTCCCCTCTCCCCTTATGACCGACCCGATTGGTTATTTAAATAAATCATAACAATAATTTAAGGCTAGAATGCTCGTGGCGCTTTCCATACAAACGTAGTATGGTCATAATATTTTAAATACCAAGTGTACCAACTCGGTGAAACTTTGCATGCAAGTCCTTGAGCCTACTATATAAGAAATAATTAATTCAAATAATTCGAAGTAAAGGAATTATTTTTTTTATTTTTTTATTGTTATTGTGACGGAAAAAGCTCGAGGCCCACCTGATGTTAAGCGGACTAATAACTAATAAATCTAAAAACTAAAAGAAGCATAGATATTAGGCTCAGCAATATGCATACAATTTCACCGAGTTTGAACACTTGGTATTACATATCTCAACCTAAATGCTTTTATTGTAGTAGCTGTAGTGCTGTATATAGTTCGTAGTATTTTGTTCATAAAGGCATACCGCCAGTAAAAAATTAAATAAAAAACCTTACTAGGCTACTTTTAATATAATATTTGGACATTATACGGGATTTGCTAAGGGGATTTCTGGAATAAGCCTACAGAATCTACGATACAAGAGTATACATAGTGTAGATTCTGCACGACAATATTGTAACAAAATAATAAATTCAAGCCATTTTAGCTTCGTATTATATTATGTTACAATGTTACGAGTAACTTGTCCATCATCGCTACCTATATATTGTACATAAAGATAGCATAGATCTTTAAGTAAAAGCATTGTACTTTGTGTGAGAAATAAATAATAATTATTATCATTTATAATATGATAAACTACGTTTGTAAGAAAAGCGCTCCGTAAACTCAGTTATGTTATTACTCTTTTATGTTATAGTAACGGAACAAGCACGAGGCCTACCTGTTGTTAAGCGGTAACCACTGCCTATAACAGATGAATTTCATTATAGGTGACGAACTGCACTGCGCCCGTCACGCTGAGGCATATAGTTGTTTAGTCTCATGTGCCTGTAACTTTACTGGACTGCTGCCGGAACATACTGTTAGGTGTTTGGCGACAGATTTTCTACTTGAGGGTGGTAGCTAGCCAGGCGAGCATTCGAAAATGCCCTTCCACGATACGGTGAAGCTCAAGCCGAGCGACGGTGGGATTCGAACCATGGACCTGTTGCAGTCCATAGCTATAACCGCTTATAACTTTTGATAAGAAGCTGTAGATTTCAATGTAATATTTAATTCAATTTTCCGATCTTGGTGTCGACATAAAGGAAGTAGGATCCCTCTATAAATTGAACGCCTCATTGAACTGGAATATTCGGGGTTCGGGGTACATTTTACTAGTTGTAAAATGTACCCCGAACCCGTTATTATCGTTAGAGTATCATTACCTAGAATGACGTATTGAAATTACTTTCGTCCCAATTCAGGCAGACCATTATAATTTCTTAATTAGGAACTTGGATGAGACGTATCGATGAAATGGAACGACGCCATTGTAATGTAAAACGGAAGAGTTGATATTAAGGGTACATTCCACAACTCTAATATTTTCTACGGGTTGAACGTACCAATATGCATATTTAGATTTAGCTACTGTAAGGAATGCTTTTTTAAATAATGATTTTAATTTAATTAAGAGTAGAGTTCACGAAACGCTTTCCATATTGTCATATTTTAAACTAGCTTTCCGGCCGCGGGTCCGCTCGCGCGTATGTTGTTTATCATGCAAATCCATTAAACTCTTTTTGCTCTTTTTGAGTTACATAAAAAGTATCGTATGTCCTTCCCGGGTATCTAACTATTTCCATAGCGAATTTCATCCAAATCAGTCCAGCAGTTTTTAAGTTTATTCGTTGCATACAAAAATACAAATCATTCCTCTTTATAATATTAGTGCAGATACTAAGTGTTCAAACTCGGTGAACATTTTCATATATATGTTTCTGGTTTGCCAGATTACCGTAAAATTAAGTATTTAAAAAACTAATTTGATAAATAATGTTGTAAGAGAATTGTTATTTGGACATTTAGGCAATGATAAATAATAACTGAGATCGAAAAACTGGCAGAAGCATAGATATTAGTCTCAGCAATATGAACACAACATTTCACCGAGTTTGAACACTTGCAACTGAAAGCACTGCGTGCACTCCACTCTGAAGACGTAAAAGAAATTATCAAAAGACTGTTGATGATCTCTGGAAATTATTATACGACATCAAAGTACTTAGATAAATATATATACACAATAAATATGACTTTCCACATTTTAAACTAAGATGCATTAAAGAATGATTTGGTGACGTATACCTAATGGAGCGCTTAAGAGTTTGAATAAGAACAGCCATTCATGTAAATTGAGCTTTTGGGGTTCAAATAAGTATGCCTATATATAAATAATGATTTAAAATGTATCTGTCGTTTTTTAATTGGACTACGTATTGATATGGCTGCTTTGTATCAGCCAGATTGGCTACTGCTGAACACAGCCTCCCATTAAGAGTGAGTTTATATACCAAAATCCCCGTCCTCGTCCAATACCTAATTCCTGGCATCATAGGCGGATGATTATTATAGGGGTTAAATTATGAAATTGCCGTTTTATTGTAATAGGTACTTCGAAGTGACATATAACATTCATGGTTTAAGATTTTTGAGTGAAACTTTTTTCACATAGTACCTATGAGGTTCTTCTATTAAAAATGTGCAATATTTGGTTATAAACTTTAAATTGTTTTGTTTTTATTCACCTTAGACAAGAAAGATGGATACTTCGAGTGATTTTTGAATACGAGTTCCGACGCGGACCTAATGCGGCAGAAACAATTCGCAATATCAATGTTCGCGTTTGGAGAGGGGACTGATGAAACGCACCGTGCAATTTTGGTTTAAGCGTTTTCGTGATGGAAACTTTGATTTGAAGAACGAACCACGTGGAAGACCGCCCATACAGGTGAATAACAATGAATTGAAAGAGATGGTGGTAGCGGATCCGAACCAAACTACCCAGGAGTTAACGGCATGGTTTAACTTTACCTCACCAACAATATTGACTAATTTGCGTCAAATCAATAAAATAAAATATATGAAAAATGGTTGCCTCATAATTTGATTGATCTGCAGAAAGAAACGCGTGTTGAAACTTCTGTTGCATTGTTGAATCGATACAGAAATTAAGGAAGCAGTGATGGCGCAGTGGCTATGGACTGCCCCGCAGCAGGTCCATGGTTCGAATCTCGTCGCGGGCTTGAGCTTCACCGCATGGTGGAAGGGCATTTTGCGAATGCCCGCCTGGCTAGCGACCACCGTCAAGTAGAAAATCTGTCGCCAAGCACTTAACGGTGTGTTACGGCAGCAGTCCTTGAGAGCCAGTGAAATAACAGGCAAATGAGACTTAACAACTATGTCTCAAGGTGACGGGCGCAGTGCAATTTGTGACTTGTGACGAAATTCACCTGTTCAGGTTGAACTGGCCGGTCACTTCTCCATACAAACGTCGCAGGGTCATCAGTCCCTTATTTGAGATTTTAGGTCCAGAACTAAGCATGATATCGACATATCTCTTTATTATCTAGGCTTGTGTCAGCGCCGATTTGTAAAAAAAATCTTAACTTGAAAGTTATAAGCCTCGAAACATCGGTATAATGTCACGAATTTTAGCGCATGTTCAGACGTAAATAAACGACTAATAGAGTATGAAATCCTCAAAACTATGTACATAGAAGCAAAGCTTAGTTCGTGATCATTTAGGATAATTTTTTGAAATAAATACATCCAGTAGTTTATTCATAAAAACCCTAGAGCCAAAGGTCGGCACATATAGTTTTGCGCGCTAGTTTTTCGTTCAAAATATTGGGCATCTCATGTAAATACTTCCATTGGGTGGTGAGGGAAGCGGGCGGGCGGGTCTCATGCGCCGCACACTAATATATAATGAACATAACGCACACTACGCTACTTCACGTGCGTGCCGCCACCGCGTCATAGTAGAAAGAGAGACTCTTTCTACTATGACCGCGCCGCGATCTTAGAACATAATATTATAATTATATTAGGTCCTTACATATGAAATTGGCGTTTTGTATGGGAGGAACAAAAAGTCGAATATTTTTTAATATAATATATTTAATTAATCAAAGTATGAACCATTATTTTCTATGCACTTTTGCCATCTCATAGGTAGTTCATTGATCCCTTTACTAAAAAAACCAGTCGGACGGGATACAATAAAATCTTTGAAGGCGATTTGGACTGCCCCATCGGAGTTGAATTTTTTCCCTTGCAAGAAGTTATCCAAATTTCGAAAAAAATGGTAATCTGTTGGAGCAAGGTCCGGGGAGTACGGAGGATGTCTTAGACTTTCCAATTGAAGCTCTTCTAATTTAGTAGCCGTCTGTAGCGCAGTGTGTGGTCTAGCGTTGTCGTGAAGCAGCAGTGGCGTGGAGCGATTGACCAGCCTAGGTTGTTTAGCCGCTAGCTTTTCCATCATGGTTTGCAATTCCTGACAATAGACATCAGCCGTAATAGTCTGGCCAGATTTGAAAAAACTGTAATGAACAATACCGGCATTAGTCCACCAAACGCTTACAAGTAACTTTTTTGGGGTTAATTTTCGCTTGAGGCAGGATTTGGCTGGCTGGCCAGGATCTAACCATTGCGCTGAGCGCTTCCGATTATCGTAAAGAACCCATTTTTCATCACAGGTAATGATTCGGTTTAAAATACCTTCATTATTGTGCCGGTTTAGTAATGTAACGCAGCAGTCGACGCGCGTTTGCCGGTTTGTTTCAGTCAATTCGTGAGGTACCCACCTTTCAAGCTTTTTAATCTTCCCAATTTGCTTCAAGTGAATTAAAACAGTTTTATCACTAACATCGCAGCCTGCAGCTAACTCGGACGTGGTTTGCGATGGATCCGCTTCCACAATAGCCTTCAACTCTTCATTATCAACTTGAGTCTCAGGCCGTCCACGGGGCTTGTTCTGCAGGTCGAAATTTCCAGAACGAAAACGTTGGAACCAAAAACGAACTGTGTTTTCTTTTGCAACACGACCGCCATACACATCATTCACCCTTCGAGTTGTTTCCGCAGCACTAGTACCACGGCGGAACTCGTACTCGTAAATAATGCGATATTTAAGGTTTTCCATTTTGTAAAATGAGTGACGCAAACAGAAAAAAACAGAAGAATAAAAACAAATGAATGGCGATCATCGAAGCACAAATACATGAGTCTATAGCTGTACAAATTTGAATTTGGAATTCCTTACCAAAGAGGAGAAATTCGTGATTAAAGTGGCCAGTACGAAAAACGCCAATTTCATATGTAAGGACCTAATATTTTTCGTTGGTTTGTAGATGGGTGAGCAGCAAAAAGCAACAAGAGTTTCCTTGGAATGCCTTGTTGCTTTTTGGTGTGTACGTATGTATACACTACCAATATGTTGTGCCTATGCCTACTTAAGTACGTACTTATATGTATGTATATATATATATATAAGTACGTACTATATATATATATATATATAATATGTATATATAAATGTTGGTAGTTGGGAACTGGAATTTCTTTCGCATTTGATTAGTTTGTTCGTGATAGTAATTGTCGGGCGTCATAATCCATATAGGTAGGTACATACTTGGGTAATATAAATACGTAACTATGTCTAGGTACCTACGAACCTACTCGCACCTAAGTTAGTAGTAGGTATTAGTCAATACGCAGGTCATAATAGCTATACTGAGTAGTAGAGTACCTAATCATTTTAGCAACAATTAGACAATATAAAAAGCTGCATTTGATTAGTTATGGTATGGACGTAGGTAGTCCGCATTCTTTGTAGAATTTAGTCTAAGCAGTAATATAGCTATCTTCGAGAAAGTACCTACCTAACACAAAGTAGTAAAGGGTTAGAAGCTCAATGGAAGATACCTACCTATCTACGATATAATTATCATTTATCATATAGGCCTGCCTAGGTACGCAACTGTTCAGCGGTGTCAAATCGACATTCGCGGTCGCGCATTGCATTGCATACCTATCTACATAGCTATAAGATCACAACAAATAATAAAATTAGTACTATGTATCTACCTACGTAAATTCATAGAATAAGTACCTATAGGTATATATTTGTAGTAGGTATGGTATTACAAGGTAGTATGAAAGTTTATATGGTAAACTTAGCGATGATTGTAGGCACTTACCAAATCAAAAATAACCTATGATTAGTTATTGATTTTTATTGGAAATAATTTAATACAGTTACCTACCCAACCAGTCCTAAATTTTTGGGCCAAATAACTTTTTTTCATATGTGTTCTACCAGAATCGGTAGAACACATGATCCACGATGCCATCGTACATTACCGCTTAGAGACAGATTTTGAAATCGGTACGACATTTTGGCTCTCATCTGAAGGGTTGCTAGCCGGGCGAGCATTTGCAAAACACACTTCCACCATGCGGTGAAGTTCATGCCCGCGGCGGGATTCGAACCATAGACCTGCTGCGCGGCAGTCCATAGCTAATGCCACTGAGCCATCACTGCTTCCCGTTAGGTGCTTACTGACAGATTTTCTACTTGAGGGTGGTAGCTATCCAGGCGAGCATTCGCAAAATGCCCTATGCCCTTCCACCAAGCCGTGAAGCTCGAGCCCGCAGCGGGCTTCGAACCATAGACCTGCTGCGTGGCAGTCCATAGCGAATGCCACTGAGCCATCACTGCTTCACGTTAGTTGCATAGTGACAGATTTTCTACTTGAGGGTGGTAGCGATCCCGGCGAGCTTTCGCAAAATGCCCTTCCACCACGCGGTGAAGCTCAATATCGCGGCGGGATTCGAACTATGGACCTGCTGCGCAGCAGTCCATAACCGATGCCACTGAGCCATCACTGCTTCCCTTTAGGTGCTTGGCGACCGATTTTTTACTTGAGGGTAGTAGTTATCCAGCCTTCAACCTGCATTCGTAAAATGCCCTTCCACCACGCGGTGAAGCTTAAGCCCGCGGCGGGATTCAAACCATGGACCTGCTGCGCGGAAGTCCATAACTAATGCCACTGAGCCGTCACTGCTTTACAAAACATGTTGTAGTAAATGCAGTAAGTTACTAATTATGTAATAAATAATTATTGTAAATATTTAGTCAAATGATTTGTACATAGTAAATGTAGTAGTTTGTTCTTTTCATATTGATGCCATAAACATACCTATATGTTTCAGAGATAAAACACAATTTTATAAGAAATGTAATCAATGACAATCATGTCACATTCAATATTGAAACAGTACCTACCTACTAATGTTATTATAAAACTAAGGATGACTAAAAACAAGAAGGATCGCCCTAAATAGATACCTAGGTATGTAATATATTACAAATTTATTTACGGCGATCATATATGCCTATCATCAATTCATCATATTATTTCACCCGAGTGACATACCTAACGTATATGTACCTACTCTCCGCGAAAATATATTGCTCTGTGAAAGTGAATAGCTTGAGACACTATCTCCGTCCGTCGTCAAACATCGTAATTCGTTCGGCATGTTTCGGCTTTCATTGATATATCGCAAACAAGTGTGCGTAATTAGCGTAGATGCAATACGGGTGTGTGATGCGCGAGCACTATCTTCTTACTACTCATCACGGAGTCTTACCCTTTCCCGCAAAGGTATAGGTGAAATAGCATGCTTTGTTGCCTCGCCCGCTGATAAGTTCGGGCCGTCGCGCGTCGGCAAGTGCATCCTTAAAGGCAGAGGTTAGTCCTGCTTAACATCAGGTGGGCCTGGTGAGTCACAATAAAATAAAAATAAAATGGAATCTTTACGACAACCGTAATCGAAAAATGCAATGGCTGACCCCATGCTGGTCAAAAGCGCCAACAGTGTCTTAAAGCAAATCTTACCAATAAAAAGGTAACGCTAACTGTTTGGTGGTCTCATCATGGTGTTATTCAGTATAGTTTTCTCCGATCTGGTCGTGCAATAACGGCAGAAGTCTACTGTGCCTAACCCCGAACAATGATAGCAAACTAGCAGTGAAACAGCCCCGACTCATAATTCGGTCTTCACCATTATTGCTCCATGATAACGCGAGCCCTCACAGCACGAGAAACCGTTTTAACTGTACAGGAACTGCAATTAGAAACCATTCGTCACCCTCCGTATTCGACCTTGCTCCAACGGACTACCAATTTTTTCGTGATTTGGACAATATTCTTAAAAAGTTTTTTTCCCAGGAGGCAGTACAAAATGCTTTCACACAAATTGTCGAATCTAGATCACCAGAGTTGTGACGCAAAGGCATAAATGACCTTCCTATTAGATGGCAGCAATGTATAGATAATAATGCTTGTTATTTTGATTAAATAAATATGTTAAATTAAAAAAAAAAACAATTTTCAGTACAATTCGAAAATTCATCCCTTAACCCCAATATAATTAACGAGAACATAAAAAGTTACATTTCTTCCTATTGTACTTATGCCTATACTCGTGCGCGTTCACGAACACTCAAGGGTTCATAGTGCACTACATCTTTAGGATTTTCTTGCCGAAACTCCATTTACAGTATTGAAACGAATCAAATGAGGCCGCTTAATTTGTCGTTACCTATTTTTTACATTATTATTTAGTACAACGTTATTATTACCTATTTTATACATTATTATTTAGTACAACGTTATGTTATTCTGACATTTTATTAAATGTTTGTTGTAATAAAAATTACTATGTAAAGTATTATTTTTAAAAAACAAATTAATGTATGCTTATACGTGTAATTTAACTCACAAAATGAACACATAATGTCGCCTTGTTAAGTTAAAATCTTTTCTGCCTTTGATACTACAGAGCATTTAAATCAAATATACATTCTCAAATCATACGTAGGTACTTACGAGTATATTAACTATTACTCTGCTACTGCTAAATGTGACTCTCCTTCTACAGCAGCTGCGTAAAATGTTTTAAGACCCTGCTAGTGCTGATATCATAAATGTATGATGTTCTTCTGGTATCCATCGCATTTCTAGAATGATATGCATAAAATTAAATTCAAAATAAAATCGCGGTGGTAATACAATCAACGTACTCCTGGAAGAATCTTGATGAAAAGGCGCTTGGACGATCTATAATGATATCAAACATGCCCTACAACCCGGTAAAGGGGTCTTAACCAATAACCCGGAAAACCCGAATCGTATGTATCCTCGTCCTATATATTTTGATGATCATTAAAACATTTTTTATATTTTCTTTTTAGAAAATCGATTTAAAGAAAAGTTTAGGAGTATTTAATATAAAGTCAAATCTGATTCCAACTAAGCTAACTAAGCTTTTCAATAGCAACTTTTCATATTATTTGTATTCCTAAAACAGTTCTTGAATAAATATAGAATTTAAACGTTAACATTATTAACAAAACGGCATTACCCTGAAAATATAAGTTATGTAAGAATTATAATTTCAGTGAAAACAGGAATAATATTTATACAAGAACGTTACAGCATATTCATTAAAATTGACATGGATACGAAAGGCGGAGTATTCTACGCTTAATGAGATTTTAAATTCGTTAATACGTGTAAAAAATACGCGTATTATTCAAAAGAATTGTAAACAGGATAATCTTACATTATATTACCTATATAACGTAATACATACATGATTCCTAAAGTGTTGGTCAGTTGGGTGGAAATAGATATAAGATTGCTGGATACAACGTGTTTCTACTTCCACATCCTTTAAGCTTATTTTTAGGGTTCCGTACCCAAAGGGTAAAAACGGGACCCTATTACTGAGACTTCGCTGTCCGTCCGTCCGTCTGTCACCAGGCTATATCAAATGAACGGTGATAGCTAGACAGTTGAAATTTTCACAGATGATGTGATTCTATTGCCGCTATTACAAAAAATACTAAAAATAAAATAAAATAAATATTTAAGGGGGGCTCCCATACAACAAACTTGATTTTTTTACCGTTTCTGACACGATACTAATAACGGTGACAGGTTATTCACAGAATATTTAGTTTCATTTAGTTTTAAAAGAGGTTTTCGTCGTACCTACCTAGCTCAATCAGACATTGCGAAAAATGTCTGTAACTTGCAAGATGTTACACATAATGGTACGGATAATGGCCCTTCGTGCGCGAGTCTCACTCGCCCTTGGCCGGTTTTTTATACACGTCCGTCGGCTTGTGACGTTCGTGACTAAATGTCTATGTTATATATTTATTATTGTTATAATATTACTTTGCCAATATTAAATAAATGGCATCATTATCAGTAGGTAAATCGTATTTCCGGTCCGAGGGTTTTGGGCTCCAAGGGATAGATCAACACGTAAATAATCTAGCCTTACCTCCTTTATTGAATTGTATAATAGTCAATTAAACAATGCAAGAAATTAGTAATTATTATTAAAATAGAAATTATTTATTTTTTTCAGAGATCTTACAAGACTAAATACTTTCGAAATGACCATTTTATTCTATGCGCTACTAACTCGGAGATTTATCTGCACTTACACACAATTCGTATTTATTCACATGTAGCAATAATTCTTAGCGTTATTGCTATCATAATACTACGCAACCATCCGTAGCGCGTAGTAGGTTATCCGTAGCATGAGCTACGACTAAGTCATTTTTATGAACTTACGCGGCTTTATTCTTTGAAGGTTTTTCCTTCATTATTGATAGATCTTTTATTTAGATTTGACTAGTAAGTTATACTACTAACTCACCTGATGGAAAGTTATGCAGTGGTCGAAGATGTTGATAATACTATCTAAACCTAGAGTTAAAAGCTGATTCTCATGGGCAGAAAACAAGTTTAGGTGTTTCAAATTATATTTTCAATTCAATGGAGCTAGCCAGTCGAGGATACCTATAATATCGTACCATAATTTAAACTTAGTTCCTATAAAGTTTTTAGTTTATTTTATATATTGTAAAAACTATTAGCGGACGCGGATTCATAATGTATATTGACCTTTTATTTCTGAAATATACTCATATAACTAGATAAATAGGGCATGTTTTTTTTCTGATTCTCCTTTTAAGTTTCCAGAATATACAGTAAACAGATGCTAGTAGTACTACTAGTACTTGCAAGTTACAGACATTTTTCGCAATGTCCGATTGAGGTATGTACGACGAAAACCTCTTTTAAAAATAAATGAAACTAAATATTCTGTGAATAGTAACCTGTCACCGTTATTAGTATCGTTTCAGAAACGGTAAAAAAATCAAGTTTGTTGTATGGGAGCCACCCTTAAATATTTATTTTATTTTATTTTTAGTATTTGTTGTAATAGCGGCAATAGAATCACATCATCTGTGAAAATTTCAACTGTCTCATTATCTGTGAAAATTTCAGCTATCACCGTTCATGAGATACAGCCTGGTGACAGACGGACGGAGGGACGGACGGACGGACAGCAAAGTCTCAGTAATAGGGTCCCGTTTTTACCCTTTGGGTACGGAACCCTAAAAATAAGCTTAAAGGATGTGGAAGTAGAAACACGTTGTATCCAGCAATCTTATATCTATTTCCACCCAACTGACCAACACTTTAGGAATTATGTATGTATTACGTTATATAGGTAATATAATGTAAGATTATCCTGTTTACAATTCTTTTGAATAATACACGTATTTTTTACACGTATTAACGTATTTAAAATCTCATTAAGCGTAGAATACTCCGCCTTTCGTATCCATGTCAATTTTAATGAATATGCTGTAACGTTCTTGTATAAATATTATTCCTGTTTTCACTGAAATTATAATTCTTATATAACTTATATTTTCAGGGTAATGCCGTTTTGTTAATAATGTTAACGTTTAAATTCTATATTTATTCAAGAACTGTTTTAGGAATACAAATAATATGAAAAGTTGCTATTAAAAAGCTTAGTTAGCTTAGTTGGAATTAGATTTGACTTTATATTAAATACTACTAAACTTTTCTTTAAATCGATTTTCTAAAAAGAAAATTTAAAAAAAAAATAATGATCATCAAAATATATAGGACGAGGATACATACGATTCGGGCTTTCCGGGTTATTGGTTAAGACCCCTATACCGGGTTGTAGGGCACCTTTTCATCAAGAATCTTCCAGGAGTACGTTGATTGTTCTACCACTACGATTTTATTTTGTATTAAATTTTATGCATATCCTTCTAGAAATACGATGAATACAAGAAGAACATCATATATTTCTGATGACAGCAGGGTAAGAAAACATTTTTATACAGCTGCTCTAGGAGGAGAGTAACATCTATCGGGTGAATGTACTCGTAAGTACCTACGTATGGTTTGAGAATGTGTATGTGTTTTACAGGCATTGTAGTATCAAAGGCAGAAAAGAATTTAACTTAACGAGGCGACATTATATGTTCATTTTTTTAGTTAAATAATCATGGTAATCATCTATCTATTTATTGGTATTTACAAAATTACACGTATAAGCATACATAAATTTGTATTTTTAAAAGAATACTTAACATAGTATTTTTTATAACAAGAAACATTTAATAAAATGTCAGAATAACATAACGTTGTACTAAATAATAATGTATAATATAGGTAATCATTAATTTTTAACAGAAAATTCTAAAACTGTGTCATTATTACAAGTAATGCTTTGTCAAGTCATATAACAACTTATGTTTTACAGTCACAAAATTCTTCAAAGCTGTTAAACGTTTTCCCGATAAGCCAGTCTTTTAATAGCGACAACACAGCTAATATTAGTCGATGATATTATATTAACTTATTAGGAACCGACTAGGAACCGCGTTATATATACCGGATAGATACGCTACGTTACGCGCTGAGGCCCGTGCTTGTCGCTTCGCCGGTTCCAAATAGTTTAATATGGATAAAATAGTTTCCAAAGTGAAAATGATATTATATTTTGTTATGGTATGTATTATGGTACTTTGTTAAATATTGTTGGTCCCATGACATGCGAAATTTTAGTGGATTTTGTCAGCGACCGAATTACATTCACGAGTTTGTCCTAACCACGGGTGCTGTACGTGGGCATGTCACTGTGCTTTGTGTTAGATTTCTTATTAATCGATTACTTTTTTTAAATTAATTTGCTGTAGGAATAAATTCTACTCGACTGGCAACACAAATGGGTTATGTGGGTAGGGGAATACGTGGATTCGGGCATTCTGTTGACAGCTAGCAAGTAACACGGTCGTAACGGAGACAGACTTGAAAAGTACAGACGGTGTCGAATGAACTGTAAAACAGTGTAGGCTCAGATCCAGTTGATTAAGCGAGGTCGCTGTGAACACTACAGCTACGTCATCGGCGTACATATATCAGCATCGCTGATAGCGTGCGTCAGGCTATTGACTAGCCATGAGAACAGAATTTTCGGGACAGATGATCTTTGGACTACTGTTGTATATCTGTCGTCAACGGTTCCGATTTAACTGTACCAGCGCACCCTACCACCCCTTGCGATTTATCCCGCTACAGATCAACTAACAGGGCAAGCGGTTGTCGTTTATCCCGTAATGCTGAAATTTGTTGTAAGTAAGGTGTGTGTCAAACACGTCAAATACCTTTGACCATATGAAGCGCTCGTAGCGAAGTTTTCTAGGCTGTTCTTAACCGATCAGCAAAGTTAAGCAACGTCCACCGCGGTCATGAGCGGTCATTTGTCATTTGTTTTTGATAAGAACAAGGTAAGATAAGAGCTCAATCTGTGTTAAAAATTTTTGGCTATTTTATAGACATTATCAACCAGAAGCCTCCCAAAAATGCCATACCGACCGACAGCGTACCACTTGCAACCGTTTCAAAAGAATCATTAAATTAGTTTCGAATCCCGAAGTCTTTCGCGCCTAGCGCGTCTATAGTGTGTAGCCAGCTATATAGCGACCTCAACATTACAGCGCTTCATATATTACAAATGAGTAAAGGAGGCTGGCAAATGCGTGATATATCATATTTACCTCATTTTTAGGATTCCGTACCTCAAAAGGAAAAACGGAACCCTTACAGGATCACTTTGTTATCCGTCTGTCTGTCAAGGCCTTTTTTCTCTGGAACGCTAGGATGTATCTAGCTGAAATTCATACTAAATATTCAAACTTACTGTCCCTTAGAGCTGCAAAAAAATTAAACTTCTGAACCATCGCAATCAAAAGATACAGCCGTCTATGCCGCAAATTTTTGATACTCGCAAGGGAATCAAGCCTATAGGGTACTTCCCGTGAACTCAGAATCTTGAAATTTGGTACGAAGCAACGTCTTATAGCACAGATAAAGGCAAAATTACGAAAAGCATACATTTTTAGTTATTATAATAAAAATATTTTAAATAATTTTAAATTGTTATGGATTTAATTTAGCAATAAAAATACCACAACTTTTACTTATATACCTTCATGTTTGTACGGAACCCTCGGTAAGCGAGTCCGACTCGCACTTGGCCAGTTTTGTTATATATAAAATCATTGATCAAAGGTCTGAAACTATGCAAGTTTGATAATAGTGGTATGTTTAATAATAACAAATACTTTTAAAATATTTTAAGAAAACATCAAATTAATATTTTAATAAAACTCTTAAAAAATATAAAAATATATCTAGTGACAATTCCGCTTAATTTTCCTGCTAAGCCGAAGTGACGTCACAAATGCCACGCAGCCAAACCGGAAGAATTTTCGACGCTTTTCGCTTCCACACGAAGCATCCTCAGGTCTTTAGCATCGAGGTATTGACTCTTCGAGCGCACGATCGAGCATCAAGTGGTATGTTTCTATAACAAACAGCTGGTTTGTTTTTTAACCAGTCACTACAATGAAAAATAACTACATACATAAGCACAGCAAATAACTATTGCAAATGGTTATTACATTAATAAATATATTATTTACTTTATATTCAGACTACCTTGGTTTTCAACGACAACAGTTCTCTCTACTTCTACTTCTCATTCTGCATATTCCATCCTTTTTTAATTGAGTTTGCTTTAGACTTTAGGGGAATATTGTTAAAATTATATTGTTCACTTTATTATAATATCGTTTAAGGAAAAAAAATCGTGAAAACCTGATAATTACCCAGATAATATGTCATTCAATATTATATCCATAAAAAGGTCCATATTTTAATCAAAAAAATGTTTTTTTTTTATTAATGTGTAATTACTCCAATCTGTACAGCCTTTCGTTTCCAATATCATCAAATCGGCATCACGTCGTGATAGAAAAATACCTCACCTTTATTAACCCGTTCCCGGCAAAATGAGCGGCAATTTCGGTGATCACGTAATAAAATAACGTGACAAGACGATCCACTTCCAATATTTTTAGGACTTTTTTATTAAATGCGTGACACATTATGTTAGCCTCCATATTGCAGACTATCGCATTTAGAGAGTGAAATTGGATATGACTTCAGTAGGTATGTATTGTTTAGATACGGTTATTACTAGTAGTAATTACTTGTATGTAACGAAGATGTCTTCAGGAAATCACTTCCTCACATTAGTTCATTAACAAGCAATTTAAAAAAAACAACCAGAGATAAATGAAATACTATTCGTCAGATCTCACTCAAATTTAAATGGGACCACTTGACAAGCACCAGCTTATGAATATATAAAAAACATCGAAATCGGTGCACCCTGTAAAGATGTATGAGGTTTCACACACAAAACTCGAATTGAAAACCTCCTCTTTTTTTAAATCGGTGAGAAACGCAACAGACATCACAGTCTGTGTAAAATTTGATGGCATATTTTGGAAATGGTAATAGATAAGAAGAGAGTGTTTGAATAAATATCATAGGGAATCGGTAGTGCGGTGCAATGAAAACTATCAAAAGCCGGGCGGGAATGGAGTATAAGATTGTCAGTGCGCACAGACTAATAAACACTTATTGTGATTACCACTGACACTGAGTACGACACTTTAAAACTGCTTATATATACAATGCAACACGCATTACGTCAAATATTTAATTCCCTAAGAGAATAATAGAAATTACACGTAGGTACTTTCATAATTCAATTTGTAGGAACACATACTTTGGCCTAAATTATGTAAGCCGCGTGCAAGTAAAGTGAAGAGGTTCTAATGTAACGTATATTGTCTCCTCACGCCTGTCATAAGGGAAAAGGGAATTTAATTACTTCCGCTGAAATTTAGGATAGAATTAGTCTGATATTTTTAACATGATGGTAGAGCGGTTTGCAAATGTTAGCTTCTGATTACTTTTGAGTTGAAATTCTCGTAATGTTCACACATATTTAAATAGTATAAATCAAACCGGCAAAAACACTCACGTTGAGGATCGAATACATGGCGGCACTGCCCGCTGGGAGCTTCGAGATGCAGCTGCGCACTCGCCCTGATGATGAGCATCTGATATGCTCGAAACCCGGGTCGATGTATTCGATCCTCAACGTGAGTGTTTTTGCCGGTTTAATTTATAATATTTAAATTTCTGATTACTTCTCATAAGTCGAAAATCTGTCGCCAAGAACTTAACAGTCTGTACGGCAACTATCCTTCAAGAGTAAACAATTTTAGGATTTGCGATTAAAGACTGTCAGGAAGAATACGGCAATTAAGATTAATTCTTATAACTCAAGTATTTAACTCGTTTTAGTATGTGTCATTTACACCATTACCGTTTACGATTTTCCACTAATTTATTAAACGCGCATTTTTTAGAAGTCTATCATGAATTTTATTCTTGTTTTTGGAGCGACATTATTTTCTCAGCCTGCTGTTTATAAATAGATAATAATAAGTAAGAAGAAGCTGGTACGAGGTATAATACAAGGTATGTCAAATATCATCAAACTTGATACATTTTGAATGAATGGCATAACAACACATCTATATTAAATTAGTTGACAGATCAAGGAGGCTGACACAGCTGACAGAAGAAAAATTATCGTCTAGTAAGCTGCCACATACATTCTAGTCAAAAATGTGATGCCAAGCATTCGGAATACCCGGAGTGTGCCAACAGTTTACCATGCATCCTGGATTTATTGCATGGTAACTGGTCTAAAACAGCTTGCTACTTTATACAACCACGTCAAATCATCAATCAGTCACTAATAGATGAGCGCAAGCAATATTACCACCCGGAAGACGTCCACTGTTGGCCATATGCCTCCCCCATTACACGCTACACTGAATGACAATTAGCTAATTGTAACCATTGGCTACCCGCGACTCTACGATATCGTCAGTTCACCTAGTGGGGGGACACCAACTCTACGTCTTCCGGTATAATGTGGTAATGACTCGAGAACCTTTCTTCGCCATCGGTTACCAGTTCATCGAACAATGTGGCCCGCAAATTGCCACTTCAACTTGCAAATTGTGAAAGCTATGTCGGTGACCGGTGACTTCGGGAATATCTTCGTTCCGAGCATTATCGTGAATCAAATGCTGCTGTCAAATTAAGCAAAAGAAAATACAGCTTCACAGTAATTCCATACCAAATGAAGCAGTATAAACAGACAGAGAATGTGCGTTATCTCCAGAACCAAGGATCCGAAAGTAATATTATATAATTAGGCTGAGCTATTATCCACCGTTGGGATCGAATTATGATGTTCTTTAACGTTACTAGGTACAGCCGGGAGGGGATGAACCATTAATAATTAGGTAAGTACCTTGGATGTTTCTAAAAAGCTCCATAATGTCTTAGAATATATACACCTGCAATATTTATCCGACTGCGGCTGGCAGCATTACTATTGAAATCTTTTAAAAATGTTTCCTATATCCGTAAATCCCTCAGCAACAGTTATGATTTGCAATTCATTTTGTGTACTTTTGTAGGTTTTTATTGTTCCCAGATTTTAACCCTACATTCGTCCTATTTTACAAAAGAGTGTGATATTTGTAAAAAATAATGTTTCTGATAAGTTAGCCTTTGATTTAAGTGATTTTTATGTGATAATGAATAGAATGTGTTCTTCAGGACAACCTAGAATTACTGGCTCTCAGTGAGGTGCTTGGTAACATTTGGACAGATTTTCTACTTGAAAGTTCTAATTAGCAAGGGTATTCGCAAAATGCCTGACCACGAACGAACGTGCCCTCCGGAGCATGGAAGCGCTCAGTAGTACGAGTATATGCGTCTAGTGGAAACCCATCTATGTAATGACCGCAGCTACCTAGGCGATTTTAACTGGTCTATCATCAGTTAAAATCGCCTAAGCAAGCTCCACTACAACATAGAACAACTTCAACTGACGCGCAAACAGATTCCGCTCACGCAGCAACGTTGGAACAGATCGACTAGATTATCTACGAGTAAGTAGGCCAGTGAGTGGGTACATAACAATATTATGAATTGTAATCCTGAATACTAAGCATGCAATTCCGAAGGGATCACTATACAACACGGAATTCAATGTGGGCGAATTAATCCATAAAGAATATTACCACAGAAAAGAAAAACAGTATGATATTTCTCTATGAGTATTACTAGAGTTCCAGAAGCTTTTTAGGTGTGGACTAATTGTCAGTATATTGGTAAGACATATAGGTAGTTTATTTTACACTAAACACTATATTTTAGGATCTAACGATGGAAGAATATATGTAAGTAGTATTTCCACTGTAATGTTTTTTGTCGATGAGGTGAGATAAGGTCAGAGGATAGCTTCTGTGACCTCGTCACATTTGAAGGTAAGTGTGATTTGGTAGAAAGTGTTAAACAGGCTTAACTTGGAATGGTAACTGGTTCTCGTGGATAGATGCCAGAACACACCTTTAGGTGCTTGGCAACAGATTATCAACTACAGGGTTGTACCTAGCCAAGTTGGAGTTCGCAAAATGTCTTATTACCATGAAAAGTGCGGAGTATTCCGGCCCCTCAATCGCTTCCTACATAGTCCGATCCTAAGACAACTGCCGGCACCGACGGCTTAGCGTGCCCTCCGAAACGCTAAAGCGCTCTGTAGTAAATGCCACTTGCGTTCACTCATGCAAGTAGTGACCACAGCAAACATTGCTGAACGCTAGGCAAGCTCGAGCTACGGGCTTCGTTGTTATATAAGGTATATTTAATAGATTGCATGCTGGGCACGCTGTCAACTGATAGTGGGCTAGAGCATTTGGACTGCCTATGAGTCCAAATGCTTTTATTGTAGTAGCTGTAGTATTGTAGTAGCTGTAGTGTTGTATATAGTTTGTAGTATTTGGTTAATAAAGGCATACCGCCGAAAAAAAAATAGATTGTATTATGATTCATATAACTGGATGCCTTCATTCTGTTATACATACTATACATTTAGAAGTATCGAAAGCGAAATTGATTGGTTAGAAGAACCTTTTATGAATGAAATAAGAATTGATATTCAAGTTTTTACTTACACATCTACGAATAAATATTCATATTTATTCGTAGTTACACATAGATGACAAAGGTCAAGTATTACAGTCCCGATACCCGATGGGTTTAAGTCTCCATGACGCCTAACGAAGTAAAGAAAATGTGGGATCCTTTCCAACTTTGCCATCTTGTAATATATTCAAGAGCTACGAGTAACTTGACTGGAATATGAAGGTATATTTGGTTATTTGCTTAGTGCGCGGTCCTTTGAATATAAACGAGATGTCCAAAGTGAGCACGGAAGGTGACGGCGGTTATATCTGCCTAATACGTTTACATAAAGCTCCAGCGTTATATACCTATTCTGTGTTTGTTTATCTCGGATAAACTAATGGGTGTTGATGGAAAAGCGCACCCTATTTCTATGGACAACGTAGTAACAAATAGTTCATGTGCCGCGGTCAGTGTGTTCTTTTCTTACGTAAGTAAGTATGTAGAAAATGGATTTTAATTTCTTCATTTATTCCGTTTAGATCATCTTTTCGCTCAAGTTTTGCGCTAATCTTTATACTATTTTAGTAACGATATCTTTAAAATGTTATGCCAGTAGGCTGAGAGTCTATAAAATTTATAGGCAGGTTAAATGGCTTGATTGATGATTTATGTATCTTAACTTTCTAGATAATTAGGTTGTACCTATATGCAGAAGAAAAACCGACGAGTTTCCCACACGCAAAATGTTTCACAAATCTACCGTCACGATGACTTCGATTCGAGATGTTTCGAGGCTTTCAAATATTTGAAATAGAATACTTTGGGCAATACATGATACCCATTATTACGTGAATGAACGCTTTATTTTCTTTATTAAATGATTAATTTACTCTAGATTGCATTGATGAAGCCACAGCGATGACTCCGCGCAATTTATTACGATGAGTGCATCGTTATTTATAACAATTTTAAGGTGCTCAGTATGAAAGTTCTGCGAGAAGGGAAGAAATATATATATATATATATATATAAGATGACTACATCAAAAAAATTCAATTGAATAATGTTAAGTATTTATTCACTACCTTTACTGAACGCCCCGAGTATAATAAACTTCGTTCTATACTTGATGGAGAAGAAATTTATCAGAAAATTAACTCACGGCACGCGTCGCCGCCCACGCACACATTGATTTATCCCGGAACAACGTGATTACGTATATTTTATTGTACGACTATTCATATAGTCAAATAATAATCCCAAGTCAAAGTTCAAACAACTACAATTTCAAGTTCGCCATCTCACAAATTCCTCGAGGATCCTGACTCAACAATATTAATCTCCAGGAATTACCAATATCAAGACACTGACACAAGTCAAGGCTGAGCCGGGCCATATTAAGGAAAAAAAAGGCCATTTAACAGGGAAAACAGGATTGCCGCTAATATAAAGCGGAAAAGAGATTCTAGCTTTGTAGAGCTATACGTATACACGTTTATTGTATAGGAAATCCCTTATTATTATTATACTAGCGGCCCGCCCGGTTTCGCACAGATATTTAAAAAATTACAAAAAAGTAGTTTCTGTGACATAACTGTAAGAGTTAGACATATAGTATTCTGGACTTTTTTATAGTTATTGATGTCTTCTATAAAATTGTAGTACATCACTTTGCTCTAATGTTACGGTCTAATGTTACTTCCGCAGCGTATGCGATGTAACGATTAATTTGGTATTTTTTTACACGTTAGGCTACATTATCGAATTTTTTAAAATACTCTATAGCTTATATTGACCAAGGATAGTGTAGAATTCTAATGAATTTTTCAAATTGATACAGTTGTTTTTTACTTACAAAAATACAAATCTTTCCTCTTTATAATGTAAGTGTAGATTTCGTTTGTTGGTTGTTGTTTGCTAAGTCACATTTAAATTTTTACATTATGAAAAAAAAATCTACCGGCTATAAATGATGGTTAAAGATATGCCTATTTAGGATTTATAAAACGTCCGTCAAATTCCACTGTCGTCGAAGTTTTAATAATGGGATTTCGTTTTCTCGTACAGAACCCTACAAAGTATTTGATGCCCTAATATTTGAGAACCTAAATAAACGAAGACAGTAATTAACAAAAAAATACAAAAAATCATCACCAGTGTTTTTGTATGCCGTACACAGAACATACAAAATAGTGGAAGAAATCTCACCCCATCTTATAGAGGTGAGGCGTAAATACTAGAACAGATCCGAAGATTAGGTATTTTAGGAGACTAGGCCGCACCTATTCCAATTTTCACAAGACTTAGTCCACCTAGTCTCGTGTACCTACGTTCACTCAATGACACTAATGACAGCGCTTACGCGTATCGCGTACAATACTCATTCATTTTTATTGTTCTGTCTCACTCACACGTGTTTTGCTTTATATCTGCTATCTTGCTCTAGCCAGGTGGAAACGAGACAACGCAATACATTGTTGATTGCTTGCATTTCGCTCTTTCACTCCGCGGCTATGAAAACCGGTTTATACAGGATAACCCCTAGCGTGTCGATGTCACCGTGGTGTGAAATTTGAGCAAAGTTCACAAGAACAGGTGCAAAGGTCGAGTGCGCGAAGATTATCGAGTTAATTTACGTCGTCATAAGTGCATTCAATCTAGTATTGAGTATTAGACATTAGACTAGTATCCTGGTAGTGCGTGTTTAGTTTACTATCTTGTGTGTATAAAATATAACTTTTTGTGATTTTATAAAAATGGCGCCAAAGGGAAGCAGTGTTGCATGGGATCATTTTGTTGACAAAGGTCAAAGTATGGCCGAGTGTAAAATATGTAAAACCCAGTTAATTTTTAAGTCATCCGTGTCAAATTTAACGAAACATATAAAAAAGAAGCATCCGTTAATTACTTTAATAATTAGGAATAATGTTGCGCCCACGTCAAGCCTAGTGACTTCACCATGTGACCAGAGTTTAAATCCAATTCCATCCACCTCCACATCTTCACCTGCAAATGTACCTGCGCCTGCGGGACCTGCGGTGTTAGGTACTAATACGGTGCATGTGGTACAGCCCGGCTATAAAAATATTGCCTCATATATATACAAAAAGAATGCGGATAGGTGCAAATCTGATATTGATCAGTTAATAATGGACTTATTTATCATGGATTTTCAACCTTTCCGAATTTTAGAAGATAAAGGGTTTAGAAAATTACTGCAATCCGCTTTCCCTTTCTATACTATCCCGACGAGAAAATATTTCTCAAACAATGTGCTACCTAGCCGCTACGAAAGTTTACGCGCAGTGAAAATGAAAGAAGTCGAAAACGAAGTGGAGTCTATTTGTTTAGCCTCTGATATGTGGACATCGAGCACCAATGACCCATACATGGCTGTCACTGGCCACTACATTGATAGAAAAGAATGTAAGTTCAAATCGGTTTTGTTGGAATGTGTCCTTCTCGAAGGTTCACATACCGGTGTAAATTTGGCCGCGGAGCTGTTGAGAGTTACAGAAGAATGGAAAATTACCGAAAAAATCAATTTGACTGTAACTGATAATGGGGCTAACATAAAAAAAGCGGTAGAAAAAGATTTAGCCTGGAAGCATTTCGGCTGCTATGCTCACACTTTAAATTTGGCTGTCCAAGAGGCAATAAATAAGTCAAGGGAACTCACTACGCTTATAGACAAAGTCAAAATAGCAGTTGGATACTTTAAGAGATCTGCACAAGCATGGGAAAAACTGAAAAAATTTCAAGTACAAGCTGGTAAAACTGTAAAAAGACCTTTACAAAATGTAATTACGAGATGGAATTCAACTTTCTACATGCTGGAAAGGTTCATAGAAATAAAAGAAGAAATTAATAGCTCACTTTCTAATTTAAATGCAACTGCTATGTCACTGACTGCAATGGATTGGGAGCTATGTCAAAATATGTGTGACATTTTAAAACCTTGTGAGGAAGTAACCAAAGAAATCAGCGGTCAAAAATATGTAACTGGGAGTATTGTCATACCAATCACAACTGCACTCATATCATCTATAGAAAATTTAGACACCCGAAATTATACCTTCGCAGCTCAAGTCCTCCAGCAAGATCTAATAGGTGCCTTGAAAAATAGGTTTGGCAACTTAGACAAAAGTCGAACCTTCACTGTTTGCATGTTCTTAGATCCAAGATTTAAATTATATTTTGAAGATCAAAACGTGGCAGATAATACTAAGCAACATATAATACACTTGGTAACTGCACTGATCAATAAAGAAGACCAATTACAAGTTCCACAAGAGGAAATCGAAACACGAACTGCTCCTGTAAACCAGTCATTGTCTTCTTCTTCTCTATGGCGTCATTATACCGAAAAAATGAAAAATCTGCAACCCAAGGGCACAGCACAATCGCGAGCTATTATAGAAGTGCAAAGATATTTAGAAGACAAGATTGTTATGCCCAACGAAAACATATCAACTCTTGACTGGTGGAAAGAGCAAAAAAATGCGTACCCTAACCTTTATAGTTTAGCAGTCACTAAACTTAACGCAATGGCGACAAGTGTGCCTTGTGAACGAATTTTTTCTGCATGTGGGATACTATTGAATGATAGAAGAACACGACTGGGGCATCGAAAAGTGCAGCAATTGATGTTTCTCAACCAAAATTCCTAAGTTAAAAATAAAAAAGCATTAAAAAGAAAAGAAATATAAAAAACCGTTACTTGTCAATATTGTAAATACTAAATGTCAAATTCATAAAGAAAAACACGAATAAAAAAACATAAAAAAAATATAAAAATATAAAATAAAAAAAAACAAATGTAAATAATTGTAAATAAGTAAAAAAGGTCAAATTTGTAAATAAAATGAACTAAAATCTCTTAAATACGCCAACTTACAAACACTAGGCATTGCACTCATGACATGATTAATTTAATATGTTATGACGCATTTATAAGTTGACAGTCCTAAGCCTGTTGAAGTATGAAGGAGGGATTTTAGTCAGTGATTATTTTATATCAGTTTATCAGTGATTTCATCTATTCTTTCTATTGCAACGCGTGTCATAGTCGATACTAGGTGGAATAGGTATTTGGATCGCGTATTTTTAGGGACTAGGAACAGGTGGACTTGATCTTAAATTTACCTTTTTTTTTTTTTTTTTTTTTTTTTTTTTTTTGACTCTGGGAAAAATGCATTACGCATGCCCCCCCATCGGGGGATGGAGGGGGGATGTGGGACTCCCCGGTAGACGACCGGTATACCCACTAAACAACCCAGCGACATTCCAGCATCGTTTGTGTGGAGGAGGACTGGGAGACCGGCAGAGCCTTTGCGTCCAGTCCTCCTTCTACGACCGCCCGCTTTTACAGCGGGGCCTACACGCCCCTCCCAGCAGGAGGGGCCCGGGAATGACCAGGAATGCTTGGCCATTCCCGCCCGACGGAGGTGGTGAGTACGTGCAATGCGAGAGAAGACGCCCCCGCGCCTGTCTCTCGCTACTCACCACTGGGAGGGGGAAGGCGATTATTCAATCGCCTTCTCCCACCCCTTCGACGTCTTCGCAGTGGCGCAGCAAAGGGATCCTCCTCCCTCGCACGCTCCGCGGCCTCCTTTTGCGAAATTACTTCTTCGCAAAAGGAGGCGACCGCTTCCCAGGCCCCATCGCCCCCCAGCATAGCTTTTACCACGCCGGGAAGCGAGAGGTCTGGCCCGACTGCTGCGACCAAGTTGGTGCGCAGATCGGACCACGACGGGCACATCTCCAGGGTGTGCTGCACCGTGTCCTCCACCGCGGGACAGTGGTGGCACGCTGCCGCTTCCTCCCTCCCGATCCGGTGCAGGTATGAGCCGAAGCACCCATGCCCAGTTAACACCTGCACCAGACGGAATGAGAGGAAGCCATGGGGCCGCCCTAACCAATCTTGGAGGACTGGCCCGAGCGCATCCAGCGTACGGCGGCCAAAAGTGGCGGCGGCGAGGTCCTCCGTCCAATGATGGACGACCGCTTCCCTCGCCTCACGCCGGACGACCTCCCGCTCCTCCAAGGCGGGGTGTTCCCCGCGGGCTTTACGCCCCGCCGTCCACTCGTACACTCTGGCGAGCACTCCCGCCTCGAGCTCCCAAGGAGGGGTGCCAGCCAGAGCGCACGCCGCCGCAAATCCTACCGAGCGGTAGGCCCGCGCCACCCGCAGTGCAATGGCCCTTTGAGGCCTGCGGAGAGCGGTAGCGTTCTCCCTCCTACGGAGGGAGTCGGCCCAGATAGGGGCCCCGTAAAGGGCCATACTCTTCAAGATGCCGGCGTACAAGCGCCGGCATCGTGCCCTGGGCCCTCCCATATTTGGGAGGAGCCACGAAAGGGCGCCCGCAACCTTCAGCAGGCGCGTCGACAGCCCGCTGAAGTGCGGGCCGAAGCGCCACCTGCTGTCAAGGACTAGGCCCAGATATTTCATCTGGGCCTTCACTTCAATCCTGACGCCCTCCACAACAATGTGGGCGTCAGGGGGAATGCGCTGCCGAGGCCCGTGGAAGAATACGGCCTCGGTCTTTTCAAGCGCCACTTTCAAGCCCAGGCGGCGGATCCTTCCCGCAACTAGGGATCCGCCGGCTGAAGCTAGGCTCGCCGCCTCTCTAAAGTCTCCTCCCCGGGTGGTGAGAAGAGTGTCATCCGCATAGCAGATGACACTCGTGCCAGGGAGGAGACTTCCCCGCAGCAGCCAGTCGAATCCAATGTTCCACAGGAGCGGTCCCAGGACAGACCCCTGTGGAACACCGGAACCCACATCGTACCGGCGAAGCTGGCCCGCACGATCCACTAGGACGACAGTTCGGTCCCCCAAGTAGTCGGCCAGGAGACTGCGCAGGTACTGAGGCACTCCATGGTAGCGGAGCGCCTCCAAGATCGTCGAGTGGGGGACGGAGTTGAAGGCGTTGGCTATGTCAAATGACACAGCCAAAACCCCGTCCCCTGCCTCCGTAGCCCCCTGCACCTGGGCCTTGAGTCGGGCCAGCGCGTCCACAGTCGAACGCCCTCTTCGGAATCCGAATTGGGTGTCCGACAGGTCCGGCCCGACCATCCGCAGGTGGTCGTTCAGCCGGTGGGCGACGATCCCCTCGAACATTTTACCGACCTCATCGAGCAGAACGATGGGCCGGTATGCCGAGGGGGAGTCTACCGGGCGTCCCTCCTTTCGGAGAAGGCACAATTGCCCCTCCTTCCATGGTTTCGGGAACCTACCAGACGTAAAACACGCGCTGAATAGGTCCCGAAACCTGTCGCCCATTTGGAAGGCGGCGATGGCCACCACCCGTGCTGGAACGCCATCTGGCCCAGGGGCCGTCCTTTTGGCGCGGAGGCGGAGAACCTCCCCTTCAAATTCCGCCACCGTCACTGGAGATGCCTCCTCTTCCTCCCCCTCTAGGGGAGCCGCCCCCTGCGGGGGATCCATTACTGGTGGGGCGTGGTTGGATCCGGACGGAAACAGGGACCGAACCACCCCATCCAGCAACGCCGGCTCGAGAGACTCCGTCAGTGGGGGACCAAAGGGGCGCAGTTTGTTCCGCGCCGCCTTGTATGGTCTCCCATACGGGTCCCTATCGAGACCCTCCAGCATCTCGGCTTTCGCCGCGTCATCGGCGGCGCCAATGGCCGACTTGAGGACCCTCCTCGCCTCAACGTACGCGGCGTAAAGAAGGTCCTCGTTGGCCTCGTCCCGGTGGCTGCGCCGTCGACTCCGCGTGTAGGCCCTCCTTGCTGCCACACAAGCTGCTCGGAGCCCCGCTAAATCCTCCGACCACCAATAAACGGCGCGACGGGGAGGTGGGCGGCGAGACCGAGGCATGCTGGCGTTGCACACCTCGGTCAGGAACCTCCTGAGTTCGGCCGCTGCGGAGTCCACATCCAGGACCTCGAGAGCGGGCGCGAGCCAGTCCTGGACGAAAGCTGCCTCCATTGCCGCTTCACGGTCCAGGCGGGTGAGAGCCCACCGTGGAAAGGGAGAACGGCCCGAGGGGACCGTCCTCCGGGGGCTCTGGGTGGAGATGTCGAACCGCACATATCGGTGGTCCGACAGGGTCTCCACCATCTCTACCCGCCAGTTCGTGACGCGGGCGGCTAGCACGGTGGCGAACGAGACGTCCACCACTGACCCTCCCCGTTGCCGCACACACGTCTGGACCGTCCCTCTGTTGAGGAGGGACACACCGGAGGAGGCCGCCCAGTACTCAACTGCGCGGCCTCGGACGTTACAAGAGGTGGCCGGGTTACCCCAGACCACCGACTTGGCGTTAAGGTCGCCCAAAACGGCGACTTGACGCGGCGCCGCCCTACCAACAACGGCGGTGAGGACTTCGAGAAAATTCTCAAAGTCCGATAGAGGGCGGTTTGGGGAGAAATAGACGCCCACGAAGGCTATGTCTCCCCACGCGGCGGCCACATATCCCGGTCCCCTCTCTAAGAGCGAGAGGGGAGGGGAGTCTGTGAAAGACCGCGACACCATTGCGACCAAGCCATCCCGATCACCCAGCCAACGGCTAGGGATCGAGTATGGCTCGGCAACCACCGCCACGTCCACCAACCACTCAGCCATGGACTGCATCAGCAAGTCCTGGGCCGCTTTGCAGTGGTTGATGTTCGCCTGGAGGATGCGATGCTCGGCCCTATCCATTATTCGGACATCGCACCCCCCTCGACAGCCGCCGGAGGTCCTGTTTCAGGGACGGCGGTTGCCACGGCAGGCCGGGTCGGCACCTGCGCTCTGCCCTTCTTAGGGGGAGGATTGCAGTTCCTCCCCTTCATAACATGGTCCGCTGGGCGGCCACTTGCGGCACACACTGCGCAGCGCGGCGTGGTGGCCGTGCAGGAGGCGGATTTATGCCCCGCTTTGCCGCAGCGGTAGCAGCTGTCTGCCCTGTCCACCTCGGACGGACAGAGGGCCCGGGTGTGTCCGATTCCGAAGCACTTGAAGCAGCGCAGAGGCTGATCTTCAAGTGCTCGGACTCTGCAGGAGCTGAATCCTACAGACAGCCGTCCCTGGGCGAGGGCGGCCTTGGCCGCGGTGACAGGGCACTCGAGGCGAATGGTGCCCATGCCTCCGCGACCAGGCCGGATACCCCGACCTTGCACCGCTGCGACATCACAACCACCTACTGCTGCGACCGCCACCACCACTTCCTCTTTAGTGACCGAATCGTCGAGATCGGTCACCTCCAAGGTCGCAGACTTCACTGGCCTGACCACCTTAGCCGCGTCCGCAATGACCTCCTTTAGCTTGGTGGCAAATAGGTCCGCGTTGGCACCGCCCTGAGCCCCCGGGAACTCAAAAATTCGGGCCCCAGCTTGGGTCCGACGGCATGTGACGCCTCCTATCCCCAGCTGGGTGGGGTCAGCGCCAGCACGGGCCCGCTTCAGGACGGACTCGTAGGTCTCACCCCGCTCCGCAGCCTCCACGGTGAGCGTCACTACGACGGCCGCGGTTTTAGGGGGAACCAGGGGCTTAGGTTTCACCACACCGGCGGGGGCCCTTTTGGCTGCTGGACAAGCAACGGTGGAGGGCTTCGGGGCCGACTTTTTTTCCTTTCCCCTTCCCTTTCCCCTTGCCGGTCACCTAGGACGGGCAGGGAACGGTGGTTGTGGGGACGACAGGGGGAGCGGCCGCCTTCGTCTTGGCCTTGCCTTTCCCCTTCCTAACCACTTCCGTCCAAGCTTGGTTGGACGGGGTGGAGGAGGGAAGAAATGCGTCCTCCGTTCGGGAGGATGGCCCCAGCTTGTTCTGCCTCTTGTCCGCCGCAAGTGGTGGACGGATGCGACTCTCCGGCAAGAGCCTGTCCTCGATGCCGGCGAAGCAGGCTCTCGTGAAGGCCCTTTCCTCCATGACGACCTTGCGGATGATATCCTCAAGGTTGGAGGAGGTGGGGCCCTCAGCCGCTGGGATCGGGTTGGCCGAGATTGGCCGAGCCGTGGCTTCAGCCAGCTTTTGGTGCAGCTGGCTGACCTCCGACTGCAGGCGGTTGACCTTCGCCTGCAGTTGCCGCGTTTCGTCCGTAGCGGTGCGTTGCACCAGCTCGCGGATTATGCCACGCATACTTGCGGCCCTGCACTTCAGGGACTTCTGAAAAGTCCCCTTAAGGTTTGAGGACTTAGAGGCGACCTCCAATATCTCCTCCTCGTCCTCCTGCGCCATGCGCTCCAGCTCGGCCAGGGAGTGGTCCGAGTAGAGCACTATAGATGCGCCATATCCGGACTTAGCCCGCGCAGTGCGCGCCTGCTGCTCCTTGGCAGCGACCTTCTCCTCCAGGTCTTGTTGGAGCTGCGCCCGCCGAGTCAGGTTCAGCTGGCGTTGAGCAGCTGCGAAACCCACGTCATGGGTGTCCGCAGCTACTTTAGTAGGCTTTTTAGCCTTCGGCTTCTTGGGCTTACTCGTTGTGGAGTCCGAGGAGCAAGACCCGCCTTTCAAGAATGCCCGCTTCTTCGCTTGACGACCTTCCGCTGTTGCTGCAGAAGCATCAGACTCAAACGTGATTGACTCGACGTCGGAGTCCGAAAACTCGTCCGGCCGAGCAAACACGCTAGCCACGGATGGTGCGCGGCTCGCATCAGACGCCGATGCAGCCTCATCTCGGCCTTTTAGGAAACGCCCGGAGGCGTCCCGCGCTGGTTTAGGCATGTTTGCCTCCGCCAGTGTCGTAGATAAACCGCAATGAGTTCTACGACGTACAGTGCACTTTAGCCGAGCCCAGTCTGCCACTCCGTTACGGTGGTCAGAACTGGGTCGTTTCCAGGGGACACGACGAGGACGTAAGCACTGTGGGGGGTCCCCCTCTTAAATTTACCTAGTACAACCCATCTCTACCATCTTAAGCTCTTTCGATATATCATATCTGGTGGAAGCCAAAAACACAACAAGATTAGCTTGTCCAAATACTGAATTATGAAATGCAAACTAACACGGAAAGATCAGATACGAGTCCAAACGGCACAGATCATGATCGTACTCTTGCTCTTTTTGTATGGGAATCTGGTCTTTGATTACAGGCCATCTCTTCTTTCAATACTGGTAAACATATAGATCCATTCACTATCCATGCAAGTTGATAAAATTTTGGATTGGGTGCAAAATGTTGTGCTGCCAGTGTGGTTGTATCGACGGTTGTAGCGACAAAGTTTATCAACAACGCTACAGACTGAAGTTGATAAACTTTGTCACCATAGCCTCTCTAGCTCTGGAAGTGCTGGTCAAATTTCTCTCCACGGCATCCTAAGCGATGACATCCACCGGGCTATTTATTACCAGCGCCAATGTTGTAACTTTTCTCAAATCGAATGGTTTAATGCGTGACGATGGTAAAAGATCTGACGGTATTACTCTGGTTCTATGATCTTTATTAGAGTAGTAGAAGTTGCCCATAGTTTAGGATGCTACGTGCGTTGACACTTAAACGTCGTCACATCTTTATGAAACCAACGTGAGGGCTGGCGCCGCGGCTACTTCGGCGGTGCTGCTCAATCTTGGTAGTGGTTACATATTTGAGCAGTGTGTGTGTAGTCGGTCTGTGGGGGCTATAGGTAGAGCTCATTTTATTTTCCAAAACTTATCAGAGAGCTTGGGCCGTTAATGAACTTTAGGTTGCCTAAATGCTTACGTTGTAGAAGCTGTAGTGTGTTTATTAGTTTGTAAGATTTTGATAGTAAAGTCATATATACCATAATAATAGCCACTATAGTTCTGTTTATGGTTCGATATTTTGTTCATTCCAATTTTGATATTTTTATCACAAAATAGCATTATTACTTTAGGAAACCCTCACAACATAAACATCTCTATGGTTATGATAAATACCCAATATTCACGGAAATTCCTTAAATGTTTGAGATCGTTTAGCTCTATTTATGAGGTGATTCTATAAAAATATGGTGTAATTTGTAGGTTCTAGAAAAAAATATAAACCAGCCAAGTGCAACTGGGACAATTGTTTGTTGAAAAACTGCCGCTACACATTACTCACATGGTCTTAACGTGTTTACGAGCCACAACTGTACTGTACTTCTCAGTGATGAACGTAAGCTACAAAACATGCAAGCAATCAAGTTATTTACATGTAGCTTCAAAAGGTACTACTATGTTAAAGACATGATCCCACAAATTAGGTTTGGCAGTCATCACCGATATATTAAATTAGTATGGCATCGCAGCAAACAATCTTGGAGGGCTAGAGTTTCACTTGTAACTTATACCGCCTTTTACGCGTAATTACATGAAAGTTCCTCGAAACAACTTCGCTAATTTTCTCTGTCATTAAAAAGTTTACTACTAACAACGGTTGACTAAGGTAAGACCTTGTATTTGAATCCGAGGTTCCGATGTTCGATCACCAGGGTGCACAACTCATTGTACTGTTTAGGCTAAAAATTCCGTAGCTGATCGGAGTCCGTTGATTGAAAAAGTCTCGTGATCTATCTCATAGGAATATTAAAAATATTTTTATTCCTTAATGATAGGCATTTAACCACGATCACGCTTGATGGACAGTGTCGACGTAATAGAAGATGACGCATGCTTGTCTAGTCTGGAAAGCTCTCGGTTTATGTCAAGAATCAAGCACGCAGGCAAGATGTACTATTTATTTCCTGTATTTCATATTATAAAAGTGGATGCAAAACGCTGTTTGACTGGATTTCGTGAGCACGTAACAATATTTACTTTAAGAATCGTGGGCATTTTGGCACCTCAGCATATCCCTTCAATGAAGTTTAGACGAAAAAAAAAACTTGCAGATGATCCTTCACTTGAAAAACGTGCCTTTCGTTGTCCAACATGAATATTGTGATTCATCCGTAATAAATTGGTGTCACATACGCGAAAGGCCTAACGTTCTAACAGTATCCCCAATTCGTAAACGGACATGGAAGAAGAGGATTACCTTATCAAAAGCAGCTGCAAGACAGAATAGAAAGCATCGATAAACGTACCTACCTAAGTAAGCTAAACATTACCTTTTCTAGCTTCAATAGATTTGGAAGACAACAATTCTATATTAGTTGGTATGTAATTGTAAAATTAGCCTTGATATGGAAAAAGAAATGTTTTGATTGTATGGAGAAGGGAACTTTATAAAATAAATACTCTCGCCACGCGTTCGATTAGCTGTTGACTGCGCGGTTTTGAAGCAGTGTTGGTCCTGTGACTATGACAAGCCTGAATAATCTTCATAGGAGGAAGCTATGATCGAAGAAAAGAGTCTTCGTTATTTAGCTTCATTATTAGAAATTGTAGGGCGGCAATCCAAAGTTATTATCAAAACCTCAGTCTCAAATACTCAGCGAATCGAACTCGTTGCAATACGTTTATATTTTGTAAAGACGTATGGATTCTCTTGATTTGAATCCAGTCACATACAAAATGATGTGCTATAATGGATCGTTCCCAAATGCCATCGTCGTGCCTTCAGTTATACTTTTGCACAAAATAACGACTAATGGTTTCAATTTCGTTTTTTTCTTTTCACAGATGAGGAAAATCGTTAGCTATTAGTACAAATCGTATCATTGTTTCCGTCGTTACATTGTATTGCCCTACACTATCTCTACGGCAGTTTAGTTTTTAGGGACAGGGACCTTTTCTCCTATTTGAATAATCACAATGGCATCACAATCACGATTTTCATACTTTTTATTATAATATTTCTACAGCACCTGCGAAACGAACATAACATAGTAGTTATAGCTAATAAGTAATAGTACATTTGTTGTATAAAGTAGTAAAGTGCATACTCCAATACAAAGCAATTTATTCATCGTCTCTTTAAGTTACTGTTGGGTCAGTACCGCTACTACTACCAGGACAATAGACTGCTAACAATCTCGGTATACACTACAGCTAGAGTGCTCGTAGCGCTTTCCATACAAAGTCGGTGAAACTTTACATGTATGTTCTTGAACCTAATATCTATGCTTTTGGTTTGCCAGATTTCCGTAAAATAAAGTATTTAAAAAAATAAATCGAACAATCGTTTTGTTTGTGAATTGTTATTTTGACATTTAGGGATAAAATAAATAATAAATGGAAAAACGCAACCCAGAAGCATAGATTTAGGCTCAGCAATATTTATACAAAATTAAACCGAGTTTGAAAAATTGGTATTTAAAATATGACGATACTACGTTTGTATGGAAAACGCTACGTGCACTATACTCTTAATCACAGAAAAGATTTCTCTATACTTTTAAACCTTGTCTGCAATGAATTTAAAATGTTGGTTTTCGTTAAAAGTGTATCTAAAGTTGTTTTCAAACGAATAAATAATTGAATAATATATTAACAACTGTCAATTGATTGGAGCAACTTGTTGTAAGAGGTAACTAAGTATAAAAAATATATTTGTAAGTACAGTACAACGTAAGACTCCAAAAGCTTTGCGATTTCCCCACTTGAAATTGTGTGACGGAACATACTTAGATATGGGTACCACTAGAGAATTTTAATGCAAGACGCTTGTCTTGTGACCAATAAAGAAAAAAGAAAAAAGATGAATGGAGAAACCAATGCAATGCTGAACCTGATCAAATGCCACTGCGAGGAGACAGTGACAGGCAACTGTATAGCTCCGGGTCAATTACAACTTAGGATCACGACTACATCTATTTATTCCATGACTCAGTTTATTTCGTATGAGCATAATATGTATAAGACTCTAAATTCTTAGAGAGCGCATTTTGGTAAACATTATTAAATCAGCACGGACTTTGCTGGCAACTGATCGAAATACAAAGCCGATCAAATTTCTCCATAAACGCGCTTTCATCAGCCTTTATTGATATTGGTAGACATTCGAAATTTTCGTACAAAAAATAGATGGGTACTTTTTTGTGTACGTTTAATTCCATATCGTAAACAAATGGCTGCTAATCATCTACGTGCGACCCGCAAGAAAAATGCGAAATAGTGGATTCATACCGGCTCCTACGCGGGGTTTTAAATGTACCTACTTCATTTTTTACTCACTCTAGCTAGGTAGAGCAAGACTATGATGTTATGTATTGTTTCTACCGATAGTAAAAAAAAACTATTAAATTCTAAATTGCAAATTCATTTGCGTTTGTCAGCCGCACGTGATCGCTGGTGGCTTCTTTGAGACAATAGGTGGCACTCGCAGATGTGGGATGTGGCAAAATACAAAACGGCTATAGTTTGAATCACAGCTGAGCACAGCTCTTGCCGCATTCCGTTGTAGAAATGCGCCGGTAAATTACGTCTCATCTGGTTACCGGCTATGCGTTTCCTTTCACCTTTCTTCTCTTCGCTGATAGCTTCTAATGACGTAATAACCTAAAAATGGCTCCAAGAAAAAAGAAGGTATAAGAAGAAAAAAGAGTTTTTAATGAAATATGGACAGTTTTTTTTAACCGAGTTTTATATATTGAAACCGTTATGCTTGATTTGTCAAAACAATGTTTAGTAACGGAGTCTAAGAAGTGAAATTGCAACACTGAGCACAAAGCTCAATTTGCCTGTCTGGAAGAAGAATTACGACAAACGAAAATTTCCACGTCCATTTACCGATAGTGAACTAGTAAAAGAATGTGTTTTATCTATCGCATAAAAAATTTGCCGCAAGAGAAAAAAAATAATTATAGTAGTCTCTCTGCTCAAACTTGTACCACACAACAACGTACCGAAGACTTTGGCGCTAACTTGTGTGAACAACCCAGGGATAAAGCGCAGTCTTTTAACTGCTTCTAAAGAGAAGATAAAAGATATGTTCGTTCTTCCATGCATCGCTAAAGAGCGATGCATGGAAGTACGGACATATCGAATACAGCACAGCTTCTCATTTATGTACGCGGCATTGATGAATAGGTACTTTACTGTTTATAAAGACCTAGTGAAAATGTGCAGTTTGAAAGGGACAACTACGGGAGAAGATTTATTTCACCATTTCTAACAAGCTCTGGATTCATTGCAATTAAGCTAGGTAACAAAGGTAACATGTGTCATTACCGATAGAAGCAAGAATATGAGTGGTCAAAACAATGGTGTTGTTGGTTGGGAGAATCATCAGCAAACTGAATGACTCTGGATCTGCTGTGCCATTGATTTTGCACTATATTATCTATCAAGAGGCATTGTGTTTCTGGAAATAATTAATAGATACTGTTACACCCATGTTAGTACAACGTAAGTGGTACTATAGATGTCACTGCATCCCAATACGATGGTTAAATAACGATAGGAAAGATTTCAGTTACGACGTCATATCATGTTAGCTCAATTGGTTGGAGCATACCCCGCTCAAGGGGTGGATGGACGCGGGTTCGAATCCCGCACATGACTTTTTTCCTATCGTATATTTTTAATTTTGTAATGTAATCCGCATAGCAGGCGTTATTAAAAACCCATTGTTAATTTTATAAGAAGAAATGGGTTCACTCACCGTCAGTTCCAAAAGTTTTCGGAAGATCTGGATGCTGATCATGGCGATGTGGTTTAATACTGTGAAGTGAGACGGCGCAGTCCAGGTTCTTGGTTTTTTGACTAATTCAACTATACAACTTAATCAGCTCAACAAACACTTGCAAGGAAAATGCAAATTAATTTGCGATTTGTATTCTGATGTAAAGTCATTTGAGATGAAACAAATTGATTATCAAGCATATCTATGAAATAAAGCTTAACCATTTTCCTAATTGCAAGAAAGCCGTGGTAGAAGCTGGAGGTCATGTTTAGTGGCAAAATACTATAATGAGACACGTTAACTGGGTATGTAAATCGATTTACCGATTTTAAAAAGATTTCCCTTAATGTAAACATGAAAGTTTACCAAAATCCTTTTTAATTTATTTTGATGATGCACCAAGCAATTTGCAAATGAACATAGTAGATTTGCAAAGCAATGGCACACTTGAAACTGCATTTAAGAAAAACACTAACTTGGTACAGTTTTACGGAGGAGTTCAGAAAACTTCAATGAATTAAAAAAGTTTGCTCGGCAGATAAATATTGTTTTTTTTTTATGTTATTGGTAGTAGGTATAATATGTTTGGTAGTAGGTAAATTATTTTTATGAGATATTTTCAATGCTCAACTACCGCTAAAACAAAAATTGTTCACGGTTAACAAATGCACATATAGACGAAATACTGCGCTTGTCTACAACTAAATTAAATTGTAGACTATAGTAATTAAATTAAAATAGATAAGATAGTATGAATATATTATTGAAAATGTAGATATATGTGTTTAATTTCAAATTTTAAATATACATGTCGCTACTTTTAAAAATACGTGTGGCCCGCTCTGGCTAAATAAAGCGAAGCGCTCGTAGCGAAGTTTACTTAGCTGTTCTCAACCGATCAGCAAAGTTAAGCAACGTCGCCCGCGGTCATGAGTTAGATGGAAGACCGTTAGTGACATTACTACTGAGCGTTTCCGTGCTTCGGAGGGAACGTTAAGCCGTCGGTCCCGGTTGTCGTCTTAGGATGGCAGTCGTTATAGCATGGTGGTAGGGTATTTTGCGAATGCCCGCCTGGCATCTACCACCCTCAAGTAGAAATTCTTTCGCCAAGCACCTAACGGTATGTTCTGGCAGCTGTCCTTGAGAGCCAGTATTTCTAGCTTAAACTGAAAAACATCTTCGACCACATCATCACTTACCATCGGGTGAGATAGTGGTCAAAGACTAACCTACCAGGCATAAAAAAAAAATGTCCCTGCTAAAGCAAAAGGTTGCCGGTCCCCAGGCTTAGAGCAACGCGTATTTTCACGTGTAATCAGTGTCTCTACTCCTACCGACTAACCCTGACACAGATTCACATGTGGAGATTGATTGTGGATCCTAGTTAACGGACTGAATGATTTTCTTTACATAGAGTGTTTGTCTTTGGCTTAAAATAAAGCCTTTTTTGTGTATCTCATGCACCTAAATTTTTCCGATCTTTTCTCTACACGGAAATGCCAAAAAGAAGATGAAATTTATAGGTCCTTTGAAAATAATGTCAAGGATTTGCGTTCTCCCCGGATCTAAACCTCCATAGAGCGGAAAATCGAAATGACATTCCGCATTTTGACTTAAATATGACCTAATTTCCGAGCCTTAAAATATTTTGAAATAGTGGTGAGCTAAATATTTGTTTTTCCCGTGGTTTCACTGGCAACTACACCTTTCAAAACTGAACGCAGTAATGCACACTGCTTGGCGGTAGACATAGGTATGGTGGCAGTGCATCCCCGGACGAACTCGCACAAATAATTCTACCAATACCTACTATAAATGTATTCATAAACATAGTCTCTGAGTCTTGTGAATTTGACTTAATTACAAAAATTACATTTAGCAACGTAACGGCACCCAAAAATGGGGCTTTTGAATACTTTGATGAAACTATTTCAAACTATATCATTATCAATGAATTTAATACCATTGTCATGCACGTTCGTGATGTTGGTCGGGAGTGCCGTCTGAAAACCAGCGCTTAGGTTCAGTTTTGAACCTGGCACATGCTGAGACGGGACTCGTTCCTAGCATCGCGCAACATTGCAATTGCTGTATTATTAGTTGTATTACATATGTATTTAATTGTGCTTCAGTAGAAGCTATTGTAATGTTGTGTAGTGCTGGAATAAACTTCATTTCATTTCATTTTTTTTTTTTTTCATTTCATTTCATTTCATTTCATTAATATTTATACTTGTTTAGCACATTTAATTGATGTTAATTTAATGTAAGTAGGTATACATTATCTTAATTTCTTAAAAAGAGAAAACTTATCTTCTTAAACATATTTTGGAACCTAATATTAGCAAATATTGTCTTAAGTAAGACTTTAGCATCCTGTAACATCCTAAAACCTCAATACCTTGGTACATTGTCTGAATTAAAAACTTTTATTTATAGTTTTTGTGACGGAACAAGCTTGAGGCCCACCTGATGTTAAGCATACCTCTGCCCATAACAGATGCATTTTACCACAAGTCATGATTTGGACTGCGCCCGTCACTTTGAGACATAATTGTTAAGTCTCATGTGTCTTTAATTTCACTGGCTCTCAAGGACAGCTGTCGGAATACACCGTTAGGTGCTTGGCGGCAGATTTTCTACTTGAGGGTGGTCGCTAGCCAGGCGGGCACTCGCAAAATGCCCTTCCACCATGCGGTGAAGCTCAAACCCGCGGCGGGATTCGAACCATGGACCTGCTGCGCGGCAGTCCTACAGCTGCAGCAGCTAATGCCACTGAACCATCACTGCAAAATATGTTAAAAACTTAAAGGATTAGAATTATTTCTTTAATGTTTTATCGTTAGCAAAGAAACATTAAATATACATTAAATATATATTCCAGTAGGATCTAATTTTTTGTACAAGCGGTAGAAATATTTTCTGATACAAATCCTACCTAAAAAGTCCCTGAAAAGTTGAAATTGCTAAAGCGTTTGATGACGTAACAAAAATATTCGTGTGGCAATATTAATGTTATGAGTATGACAAGGCTACTTTCAAAGACGGTTTATTTTTAAACGTGCATTACATAAAAAGTTTTGTGAATACAAAATTACCGAACAACACAATAGAATGATAACATTATTTTTCTCACGTTTTTGTGTAGTTTGTTTGGTAATTAAATTATTTAAATTTGAGGATACAATATGATTAAATAGCGTTAAAGAGTATAACATTTTACCTAAGTAGGTACACCATACTAGCACAGTATTACAAAAAGAAAACTGTGGTACTAGGTAGGTACTACTACATTTACAATAAAATGCTTACACTGAGGTCCTCATGATGATGAAAATGAAATAAGGAGAATCGTTGTGTATTATTTATGAACAATACAGTCATGGACAAAGAGTTTTTTTTTTTAATATTGTTTTGTTTGCTATAACGCCTGCTCTGCGGATTACATTACAAAATTACAAACATACGATAGGAAAAATTGAATTCTAATTTCGCTCCATCCCAATACGATGGTTAAAGAACGATAGGAAAAAATTGAGTTATGACGTCATGTCATGTTAACTCAATTGGTTAGAACATACGCCGGCTAGAGGGGGGGATGGACGCGGGATCGAATCCCGCACATGACTTAAATTTTTCCTGTCGTATATATGTAATTTTGTAAGATTTTAAATATTTTATTGCAAAAAGAATCGGTCAATTGCGAGTCGAACTCGCGCACCAAAGGTTTCCTTACAAACCTGTAGGTATATTAGTAAAAGTTATGGTATTTTTGTTGCTAAATGAAATCCATAACATTTTAAAATTATTAAAATGTATGCTTTTCTATTTGGTTTGGGACTTTGACAAACAGTCGTTCGAAAGGTTGCATCGCGTACGCACCCCCGCATCTTTGTGATAGTGATAATCCCCCCGCCGCCTTTGCCTGGATGCTGATGCAGAGCCCGCCAAACGGAAAGCAAATCGGCAACGCCAGGTTAGTGCTCATTCCCTATTTTGGTGTGTATTCTCTTCTATTGTGTGACACAGCATTTATTTCTCGTCTATACCGCCCGCATCCGTATTTAATTTTATGACCTTTCGACTCGCGTCACCACTATTACTATTTTTCCTTAATCTGTGCTATAAAACATTACACATTTTCGTACAAAATTTCAGGATTCTGAGTTCACGGGAAGTACCCTGTAGGTTTTGAGTCCATTGCGAGTGTCGAATTTGCGGCATAAACGGCTGTATCTTTTGATTGCGTTGGCTTAGAAGCTTGATTTTTCACATCTCTAAGGAGCTATAGACCTGAGTATTTGATATGAATTTCAGCTTGGTACTTCTACGCGTTCCTGAGAAAAATGGTATTGACAGACAGACGGACAACAAAGTGATCCTGTAAGTGTTCCGTTTTTTACCTTTTGATGCACTGAAACCTAATTAAGGTAGTTTTCACATATTTTAGTAAATCTTCGGCGGTGCGAAGCGAGACGTCAACTCGGGCTTACCTAGCTCGGGCGAAATGGCAAAGATAGTGAATATCAGTTCTGACATATTCACCAGATGTATCTCTTATTATTTACTAGATTTTTCAATTAATTATTTTTCAGTAGTCCTCGAGAGCCAGTGAAATTACAGGCATAATGAGACTTAACAACGATGTCTCAATGTGCGGGCGCAGTGCAATTCGTGACTTGTAATAAATTGCAACTATTATAGGCAGAGGTTAGTCCACTTAATATCAGGTGGGCCTCGAGCTTGTTCCATCACAATAACATTAAAAAAAAAAGTAGAATAATCTCTTAAGTTATTATAGTAATTATAATAGCAGTATGGTGATGATCGGCAGGTTTTTTTTTAAGTTTTGACACTCTTGTACTTTAATATACTTAGTAAATACATTTTTAATATATACCTACAGGTATAATTGAGGTTACATGTTAAATAATATTAAACTGATTTCATTATAAAATCATATCAACTTTACATAATATGTACCTTCGTGTACAGCTTCAACAACAAAAGCATATATTTTTAAAGATAGGTACGTCTCTGAAAATTTTACGCTAAGCATTTGGATTGGATTTTCTATGATCTCCAAGCCGCCTTACAAGCGTGAGTTTCTGGCTTACCTGGGGTAGGCTGTGTTCAGCAGTGGACGATCCAGCTGATACAGTACATTATAGTGCATATATTTTCAATAATAACAATCAAATATATAATGATAGCCAAGCGGTAACAGCTATGGACTGTCGTACCGCAGGTCCCTGGTTCGATCCCCAACGCCGGCTTGAGCTTCTTTGCATGGTGGAAGGGCATTCTGCGAATGCTCGCCTGGCTAGCTACCACCCTCAAGTAGAAAATCTGTCGCCAAGTACCTAACAGTGTGTTCCAGCAGCAGTCCTTGAGAGCCAGAAAAAATACCGGCACATGAGACTTAACGTCTGTTGTCCCAGTGTGACGGTCGCAGTGAAAGAAAGAAAGAAAAAAAATGCTTTATTTGTGACACAAATAATACGTTGACACTAAGATGAAACAAAATTAAAACTATTCATAATTTGTTCACAAATTGGTCCCAAATCAGCATAATGCTGGTTGTTAGCCAGCGCTGGTCTTCCTTTGGAACCATATTATGGTGACGTCACACACACATACACACAACAGTGCAATTGCAATGCAATTCGTCACGTGATGAAATGCATTTGTTATGGGCAGAGGTTAATCCACTTATCATCAAGTGGGCCTCGACATCAGTAGTAATATCAAGATACGTATAGTTTATTACGCATTACTAAACAGACACCACGTTTACTTTAACCCTTTTGACAGTGATTGTCCAAAATGTAATCATATGAGAATGTAATATTTTGCGAATATATTTTTCTGCGATTATAATGTTTTGCAAATGTAATATTTTGAGAACAAAGGCTCTTACTTGTTGCGTCAGAATAACATAAAAAAATTGATGCATAAAAATAACTCATGTTATTTTTATGCATCAATTTTTTTTGTTTTATGCATCAATTTTTTTGAAGCTGTTACAGCTTCAAAATATACATAATATATAACCCTTTCTTATCCTCAACATTTTGACAGAAAGGTTTTAGTCCAATGTAATAGTTGAGCCTATTGTTAGCTACTGGGCACAGTTACAGTACTGAATTTCTTACTATGGAAACTGCATTATCTGCCCAATCCGGGAATCAAACTCAGGACCTCGGATTCCAAAGCAATGTGATCTACGCCACTCAGCTTAAATATTACAAATAAAATGATGTTTTACAGCCTTAAAATATTACAGTATGAAGCAGTTTCGAGATGGCCTATAAAACGTGCCCCTGGCAAATGAGTCTCCTGTCAAAATCTTATTAAAAGATGTCACTGTCGATAATGATGACATTGACAAATTGCCGCGACTTTGGGGTTCTATCGTCGAGTTTATGAGCCACTACCGTATACTGTTTAGTTTCATACGATATTGGAATTGGAAGCCACAAAGCGCCTCAAGTTATTTACACGTGTTTGTACGAGCCATGCATGCAAAGGTAGGGTATGTGATAGACAAGATCCAAAAAATTAGCTTTGGCAGTCACCAGGCACATTAAATTAGTTGGGCGCCGCGTCACGGCAAACGATCTCAGGAGTTTGGTGTTTCATCGGTTACTTGAACCATGTTTTAATTAGATGAATGTTCCTTGAAACAACTTGCTTAAATCTCTCTTTCAATAAAAAAAAGTTTAGGCATTGGTTTATTAGCATAAAGTCTCACAATGAAGTCCTAGGTACCAGAATTTCTGGTTGCAGACCTGTGGTCAGTACCTCAAATAGTTTTTTTTATGTTATTGTGAAGGGACAAGCGCAAGGCCCACCTGATGTTAAGCGGTATCCTTGGCCTATAACAGATGCATTTCATCACAAGTTACGAACTTGCACTGCGCCCATCACCTTGAGACACACCTGTTAAGTCTCATTTTGCCTGTTGTTTCACTGGCTCTCAAGGACTGCTGCCGGAACACACCATTAGGTGCTTGGCGACAGATTTTCTACTTGAGGGTGGTCGCTAGCCAGGCATTCGCAAAATGCCCTTCCACCGTGCGGTGAAGCTTAAGCTCTGAGCGGGATTCGAACCAGGGATCTGCTGAGCGGCAGTCCATAGCCAATGCCACTGAGCCATCACCACTGCTTCAAATGCTGTTTCCGGTGAATCGCAGAAATCTCGGGATTTATCTCATGGAACAAACTCATGTATTTTTTTAGAATATACCACGATCTCACGTGTTCAAATATTGCATGACTCCTCAGCAGAAGTCGCTTATACGGCTCGGGCAATAATACATTTAACATTAGGAAGATAAGGGACTTATGAGGGACAGTCACGTGACTCATGACAGACGCAGATATGAAGCAAGTCCGATGAAGGCCATGAAAGATTTCGAGCCTTACATCTTATGAACGGGAGCTTATTTTGGAATTATTCTTTGGATTTTTTTATGACAACATCTGAAAAATTTAAAGATGTAAAGAATACAAAGCTAATTTTGAGGATATTCATTTGATATGGACGATGTGAAGGTTAGTTTGCACGCGGAGCGTTGACCGCGCGGTTTTGCCACGCACAGAGGGCTATAATTAGGAGTTGGTTAGTAATAGAAAAAATCTTATATACTTTTCTAAGTAATGTGTACATTTTTATTATTTGAGTTTTTATGTAAGCTTCTAACGTAAAAAGATGCAATTCAAATATTTAGATTTAAAAAATTAACGCCTTGCCTTTTGTTACCTTGATTATCCATCTTCGCTGCTGGAGTTCAAGTTTTCTGTAAATGATACCTTCAAAAATAAACTTTAAAAGTAGGTTTGAATGATAATCTTTATTCATATGTAAAATTATGAAATAGTTCGTTTTGGTAGACATACGGACATTTCTGGCAACTGATCGTGATCGTTCACGGTATAAAATATGAATTCCATTCGTAATGTTCCAAAATTCTCGTTAAACATAAATAACATCTCTGGAATTATGAGACTATTTAATTTGATGTTCTACCCGCATTTTATCGGGTTTGGAATTTACTTATTCTGTATTTTCTCGCAAAACATATATTCAATCGGGATAAACGGGTAGCTGAGGTATTTTTCCTCGGGCTAAACAGACGGTCCCTATCCAGTGGATCAAATAACGTGAAACCTGCCTAAATCTTAAGCAGATAGACTAATGTAATGCTTAGAAAAGTTTTAGCATATTGCATGTAAATTACATTTATCACCATTTTTGAAACACTCGTAGTGAAGTTTTTTAGCCGATCTTAACCGATCAGCAACGACCACCGCGGTCATGAGTTGGATAAGTGACCGCTAGTGTCATTACTACTGAGTGCTTCCGTGATTCGAAGGGCGTCGGTCCCGGTTGTTGTCTTAGGATGACAGGCGTTATAGCATAGTGGTAGGGCATTTTGCGAATGCCCACCTAGTTAGCTACCACCCTCAAGTAGAAAATCCGTCGCCAAGCACTTAACGATGTGTTCCGGCAGCTGTTCTTGAGAGCCAGTAATTCTACGTTAGCTTGAACAACGTTTTCGACTAAATCCTCACTTACCATCAGGTGAGATAGTGTCACAAAGCACAAAGGCTAGCCTATCGGCTATAAAAAAATTAAATGTAGCTTTTGACCAATCACCTAGTGATAACTGATTATGTGCTCATGGATGGCAAACCAAGGACTCTCAAGGGCTGCTGCCGGAAAAGTCCGATAGGTGCTTGGCAAGACATTTTCTACTGAAGGTGGTAGGCCATATGAGCATTTTTATATTAACCTACAACCAAGTTCATGCTCAAATATACGCAGTACAGTAATTTTTCAGGCTCTCAAGGACTGCTGTCGGAACACACTGTTAGGTACTTGGCGGCAGATTTTCTACTTGAGGGTGGTCGCTAGCCAGGCGATAATTCGTAAAATTACGTTCCACCATGTTGTGAAGCCCAAGCCCGCGGCGGGATTCGCACCATGGACTTGCTGCATGCCACATAACCAATGCCACTCTGCCATCACTGCTTCAAAATATTTTTAACTTCAGTAATTAAATGTCAGCAACATTTCTTTACACTTATCGATATGTGTTTCTTACTGGACTGACGCGAGCCCATGAGATTTTTTTAATAGTCGGAGGTAATTTTTATTTAAGTCCAATGTGATATTTATTTAGCTACAGCTTATTTAATGGAGTAGAACATGCACAACACCAAATTCTCAAATTATAATGTATATATTCGGGCGTCACATTGTGAAAATCCATATTTAATAATAACAAGTAATTTTAACTGTCGATTGTTTAGCAAGGGAGCAAACAAGCATTTTATAGGCGAGTGTTTCTTTGAATCTAGAGTGGAACAAAGGGTTCTAAAGTAGAATCCTGAGTGCAGCGAAAGTTACTCGAGCTTAAAATAGTTGTTGGCGAGAGGGTGAGAAAACAGAGTGCCCTAAGGTGGACACTCTTTTTTATTACCCTCTATGAGAAAATAAGTGAGTTCAACAGATGAATAAGAATAGTGCGTTAATTTATCTAGATATAATTAGGAAAAGAAAAACATTCCTAGATATAGTTAGAGGTTATCGTTTATATTTCAATTATGGAAGTTCATCGTAACAATTTTACCACTTACACCATCCGTTACAGTTGTTAGAAAGTCTCAAAAATTGTCGTCTCAGGATGTAGTTTTTGAGAAACAGATGGTGATGATGATGATAAAAAAAAATATATAAAATCACTAACAAAAGTCAGTCGGGATCCGAGGCACGAGGAACGTCATGGGTCAAGATCATGTAGTAAATATTCAATTCAAGTCAGGGAATGGGGAAGGAAAAGGATCACGCGGTAATTCGTCAAGTATGTCAGATGAAGAACTCCCCCGTACACGTACAACTGCTACTCACTTCTTCCAAAAACACTACAATCAAAACAATATAGAAAAAGTGCAAAAGAATTCAAAAAATAATTTCCAAAAGGTTGCACAAAAACACAACCTCAACATAAGCAACGTGCAAGCGAATGCAACTACAAGTGTAAGTTATTTTTACAACGCTTCAGATATCCTGGTCTGCTGCAACCGCATCAGATTCAGCGTAATTTCCTCCTCACCAGCCTAATATTTGAACCATATTCGTTTCTCTGGTTACCATGACTTATAACGTGCCTTGTACAGTCCCACCAACCTACCTGTTCAGGCGGCAGAAAAAAGAACTACAACATTCCTTCAAATTGTGACAGTTTGTAGTTGATTTCCTTGACCAGTAGCGCCCTCGAAAACTGCACAGTTAAGTTGGTGGTACTATAAATACCGAATTTTATAGTAAATATCATAGATGTCACTAAACAGACAGTTAACGTACAAAAGCATTATTCTTCGAGCTACCTATATAAAAATATAATGTTGCCAATGTTTAAATGAGACAAGTAAAATTAAAAATTCTTCCTCCAATTAAAAATCCGACCTTAGTTGAGGGTACGGAACTCCGTACCCTCAACTAAGGTCGGTCACACAAACTACTGTGAGTTTTATTTCATACCCTTTCGCTCAACCTCTCGGAAAATTTTGTAATTTTTTTCAGAAAGTATACATTGAGCAGCGAGATTTCTAACCGTTAAGCACAATTGTTTTAACTGTTATGTAAAAGGTCTATAATTTAAAATAAACACAACATACGTTCACAGAAAATTTAATTATTCGGTTTTGATTTAAAGATTCAATAATCTTGAAATTTATATTTAAAGCACATGACAGAAGTTGTGTTTTTAATCTTTTTTCTTTTTCTTCTTTTGAGTAAATGAATATTTTAATTTTTCAAGTGACATCCATCTTTTTGTGGATAATCATCCTTTAATGGTAATTTTGGTGTGGTGTTCTGCACAACAAGTAATAAAAACGAGCCAAATATTATAATTCGGACTTGCTATGGCTCCAAACTCAAAAAAAATATTTAATTTAAAACTAACCATATTATCTAATATTTTTAACATATTTCAATAAAACACTATACTAAAATAGTAGTGAAACATTTAATAATAAAATAAGTGATAATTTTGCCAAATTTTCCTGTTAGGTCAAATCTTCGTGACGTTATAAAGGCCACGTAGCCAAAACTTTTTTATTTATTTTAAACATTAATCTATTATGAGGTATCTACATACTACCCAACCCTCAACGAGTCTGACCCTTCTCTACTTCAAATAGCATGAATTATCTAATAAAACATGATTAATATGAATTATGGGTAAATTAGATAAACCATTCATTTAATAAATGGACTTATTCCTACGTAGAAAATAAAATAGGATAAGCCTTGTCTAATTCTAATCAGACATTTGTAGACGAATCCCTTAATTTCAATCAAACGGAATATTCAAATCCTTCCATTACCATTTAAGGCTCTTCAAAGGGGAAATCAATTTGCTCTAAACCTATGCAAATTTTGTTACAGTGCTTTCCAAAAGTGATATGCTTTGCACATATATAAACATTAGCAGTAGTAAAATATATGTTTAACGATAAGGAGAGTATATAAAGTTAGACATGACAGTTTATCTATTTACGAGTATTCTCGTAATAAATTGCTTATGCTCCGATTGATATAAACACTAGACCACATTACCAAGATTATAATGCAAGTTTGCAAATGAAGCGAAGCCTAAGAATTCTCGTATGAATATAACAATATTATATTAATACATAAAAAGTTTTTGATCAGCTACATAAAGAATTTTCGTAAAGATTATTTTATCATCATTCAAATAAGCTGCAAATATTAGAAGACCATAAAATGCGTAGAAGTTTCATTCGGAAACATCGGTTACTCAGAACAACCACAGAACATACTCAAATTACTCAAGTAGTACAACCTGCAGTTTTGATTACTCACACAGGCCGCCGCTTGCATAGATAAATATAATACTAATTAGAGTGGCAACAATGTCAGTTTTCCAAGAAAACAAGCGTAGCCAGTTGCACACATGCATATGATACGTGACATCACATCTTTATTTTTCACTACAAGCATCCTTTAACTAAACGAAACGCTTAAAGAGCCATTTTATAACAGTTGAAAGTACACCTTATTTTTAGCCGCTTAAGATTGGATTTCCTTAGCGCTTTGTCAAGCTATCCCTTTCAGTGATAGAGACAGATATATGGTAATTCCCCTAATATTTGGTGAAAGTGGCCCGTTGACAAATAACTGCACCATTTCTATTTGGTATTTTTACATTTTAAAATCTTTCCCTTGCAAAATCTGAGAATTAATACTTGAAAATAGTTCAAATAATTCTAACTGCAGACAAAATGGCTAGTAGAATATAATTATAGTAATAGCAAGTAAAATTTTACCATTTTTATTTATTTATTAGGAACTAGCCCGGCTTTGCACGGGTATTTCACAAATAATATATAAAAAAATATTAATTATTATACACACACATAAACCCTTCTATTTGAGTCAGGTTACTGAGAAAAGAAAATAATAAAGAATGTTTCAATATAATTATTTTAATGAACTTTTATCTGTATAAATTTTTTTTGTTCTTATGTTTTTTTTATTTATTATTACGTTTTTAATTTTTTGTTTAATCAAACTAATATAATAAAGAGGAAAAATTTGATTGTTTGTTTGCATTGAATAGGCTCTGACTACTTAGGACCGATTAGGATGAAATTTGGTATGGAAATAGTATGAGTCACGGGGATGGACATAGGATAGTTTTTATCCAACTGCGCAAAAAGAGGTTAATGGTATTGCGTGATAACCGATCCACTGGACCGATTAGGATGAAATTTGGTATGGAAATAGTTTGAGGCACGAGGATGGACACAGGATAGTTTTGATCCAACTGCGCAAAAAGAGGTTAATGGTTACATTGTGCTACTTTTGGTTGGGAATCAATTTGGGTCCCTTCCTGTCGCATTAATCCATCGTTCTTTAATTTTAGGATCCTTTGAATAGCTAAAATATAAAAATAGCAAGTTAATGTTATTTTCTGATTGATACATGAGTTGTAATATAAATTGACGACACAAAATTATTCAAACACTGTGATCTAATATACAATTTATACAATTATATACAACACTGACTAACAGTCAGTTTAAATGCTCCAGGTCACTACCAGTCATCAGCCCCGCAACGCATGCCAAGCATGCTTGCAGTCCCGTTAGATTTCAGTATTTATTCGTTGAGCCAAATAGAAAGCAACATTTTGATCACGCGTCGCATCGACCAAGTTCTCTGATAAGCATTAGTTCAATTTACATAAAAGTAGTTCCAGTCACAAGTCATGTACAAGTCGTGTTAATGAGACTTGCTGGGCCACACTTGGGTTGTCATGTGGAAGGATGGCAAATACTGAATAAATTGCCAATAATTCTTCACTGGTAGCTAGTTATGCTCCCTACTTATTATATAAAAATAGGCCTCACATTTAACAAAATATAAGCGTGAAAGTTCATAGGGAACCCGAAATGCCGCGGGTGAAAATTAAATATAACGTAAACATTTCATTTGTTACAAAATAATATAATCATTTTCCACATGTTAGCTATTTCTGTATCGACCTTTGCACTTTTCCTTCTCGCAAAATATTCCAAGGGTGTGGGAATACCTAACAAGTTCAAGAATGAATGGAAAAAGCTCTTTTAATACCTTAATGTATTAAAATGAAATGGATTGATTGATGTTATAATATGTAGTTCTGTTTTAAAAATAACGAGGTTTTCACTCATTTTAGTAAATAATACGGGGTAACTTACGTGAATACGTCAGATAGCTCCGACTATAGTTTCAACCACATTCGGAGGTCTTTTCCATCCTCTTCGTCGTTGTTGAAATCCCGGCTGGCATCGGGAACGTCCCAGGAAACGGAACTCACTACATCACTATTACACGTACTTAAGGTTGAACTGGCCGGTCGCTTCTCCATACAAACGCCGTAGGGTGATCACTCCCTAATTTGAGACTTAAGGTCCAGAATTAAGCATAATACCGATTGATCTCGTCATTATCTAGGCTTGTATGATGCCAAAATTTTAAAAAGTCCATTAATTTGAAAGTTATGAGCCTCGAAAATGTTATATGAAAATGTTTCGAAGCTCATAACTCTCAAGTTAATTATCTTATTAAAAATTCGGCATCATACAAGCCTAGGTAATGACGAGATCAATCGGTATTATGCTTTGTTTTGGACCTACATCCTCAAATAAGGGAGTGATCTCCCTACGGCGTTTGTATGGAGAACGGCCCGGCCAGTTCACCCTTAACATCCAAATCAGTTCCATGATCCAAATAGGTTGCAGGTATTTTAACTATATCTAAAATGTGATCACAGATATTGTTCAGGCTTATCTAGAATTACTGCCCTTGAGAGCCAGTAATTCTATATAAGCCTGGACAATATCTTGACAATAAGTATCTGACAGCTGCCGTAACACTGCTAGGTTCTTGTCGACTGGTTTTCTTTGTAAAGGTGGGAAGTAGCCAGGCGGGCAAAATGTCTTACCACCATGATATAACGACTGCTATTCTAAGACCAAGTCTGGGGACTGACGGCTTAACGTGCCTTCCGAAGCACGGAAGCGCCTAATAGTACTGCTACTAGCGGTCACCCATCTCAAACGCAGCGGAAAGTGCTAAACTTAATTGATCGGTTAACAATGGCTAATCAAGCTAGGTTATGAGCAGTTCATCCCCTTGGTAGCTACAATGCAACATAAACACACAAATACACATGAAAGAAGGCTAAGATACACTACGTTTCGCCAAAAAGTTTTACTTAATAGGGTTCAAGCCCATTGCCGTATATCGGGCACAGTTCCAGACTCCGTGCTATTGGTTTTTTTTTGGCATGAAATACCACACATTTAAATGTCCTACCCAGGGATCAGGCTACAGATTACCTCAGCCCCAGGAGATTCCAAATACTTTATACCAACCAATGATGCAGCCGATCGCAAATGAGCAGGCATTAGTAAATAAGCACAGCTGAAGAAGTTGCCGTTTTATCGCACTGGCTAATTTGAATATAAATGTCACCTGTTTCAGATTTCATGCAGGCCTGGATTGTTAAATTTAACAAAATTTTGTAATATTAGGAGTAATGTCGAATCCATTAAAATGTCCCAAGACTTGAATTCCTCAAAAGTTAAGTCCCAAAATGTGGAATTCTCATATAGTTGAAAATTATATTCTTTGAATGTTAAATTCCTAAAAAACTGCGTTAATGTTGATTTTTTATTATGTATTTATTACAATAATGTTGTGTTAGGTTTTCGCGATTATTACACATAGTAATTAAACAACTTTAAACGGTTTAAATCGCGTATATTTATCATTATTTTTGTCCTGACGTTTCAAACACGGTCACGGGATGACCACGATCACTGCAAAGTGTTTGAAACGTCGGGACAAAAATAATGATAAATATACGCAATTTAAACCGTTTAAAGTTGTTTAATTACTATATTTATTACAATTCCTGGATTATTTAATTTCCAAGTTGAAGGTATAGCTCAGTGTGCTTATATCAGGTATTGAAACGGAATGCTGCCATATATCAGAGTGATATTTGTTCATTAGTATAATATTCTAATTTAAAAAAGGGCAATGTTTTGTTTATTTAGTAGCCTGCACGATATACATATCAAATCAGCGTAAATATGAAATTTACAGTACTTGATTTGCATTATTATTCATGTCCCAGTCTCTAACCCCGCTCCCAATCTCATCATAGTTTGCGTTGTCTTTGATATTGCAGTTGCCGTTACAAAAATACTCAATCACACTTACATTTACCCTTGCACTCCCATTTGAACAAACTCACTCGCACTCACACTTACCCTTACTTATACTCGAGCGTCATCACTTATCACTTCAACGCGTAAGCGTGTAACCTATAGGTAGGTAGGTTGTCGTCGCTATCATACTCAAAGGCAACGCGTCCTTGCTTAAATAATAGAACTGATTTTGTGTATGTGGCAATTAAACATAAGTGGAAAATATACAGTTATCGATTCCACACCACCCAGTATTGTTGATATATTATTATTCTCCTTATATACATGACGTAGATATGAGTCTAAGATGTATTTATTCTATTCCTTATATATATGTAGTAGTAAATTTTTACAGTCCCGACACCCGACTGTAAGGGTGTAAGTCTCCATAACGCCTGATGAAGTAAAGAAAATGGAGATTTCTTTTCGTCTTTGCCACATTGTTATATAGTCCAAAGCTTTGTCCACTTAAACGTGACTGGAATAAGAAGGGATATTTACTTAGTTCGCGGTGTTTAGAATATAAACGAGATATCCAAAGTGGGCACGAAAGGTGACGGCAGTTCTAATGCCTTTGCTCAAAGTTACAAAGCCCCAGTATTGAAGACACTTTCAGATATAAGTAATTTTATATTCTTTATTTGTTTTTCATGGAGAAACCTAATTGGTCGGGTGTTGACAGGTAAGTGTAAATCCTTTTGGTACCGGCAACGGAGGAACTAATGCTCTGACGGCGTGCGGCGATCAAAGGGTTTCTCCTTTTCCAATGAAAATATGTAGACAAATAGTTATACATTTCTTTATTATTTCCGTTAAAATCATAACATTGCTCAAATTTAGAAGCTTATGTTTTATTTTTATTTTATTAAAGATATCTATAAAAGGTTTAAGTCAGTGAGTTCATGTTCTAAACTTGAAAGGCTGTAAAACGGCTTGGTTGTTTTTAATAGACCTACATACTAGGTATTAACGATATGCATAGTGAAACAAATTACAATGAATATGAAAACGGCGAGACAATCTCGCGAAGTTTGTCTTCCTTCATTAAAATAACGCCCCATCTCACAAAGTGCCTAGCAAATGACTGTAATTCCAGATAGTGGCTTTGAAATACTTGAACATCATCCTCCATATACTTTAGACCTTGCAAAGTGAGTTCTATATATTTCTGAAGTTGAAGAAATATATAAGAGTTTAGCGATTTGAAGATAATGAAGCATTAGACGCAGTACAGGATTCCTAGGTAACAATTCTCGAAAGTGTTTATATGTAATAAATAACCAGCTGTATTCACATAAACCGGCCAATTTAATTGTCGAACTGAGTTACAGGCATTTTCTGCGATGCCCCTTAGTGGCGAGAGTTTTTTTTTAATGCCTGATAGGTTATCCTTTGACCACTATCTCACCTGATGGTAAGTGATGATGTGGTCGAAGATGTTGTTCAGGCTAACCTAGAAGTACTGGCTCTCAAGGACAGCTGCCGGAACACACCGTTAGGTGCTTGGCGACAGATTTTCTACTTGAGGGTGGTAGCTAGCCAGACGGGCATTCGCAAAATACCCTACCACCATGCTATAACGACTGCCATCCTAAGATAACAACCGGGACCGACGGCTTAACGTGCCCTCCGAAGCACGGAGTTTACGTCTTAATCACGGCGACGGTGATGACTCCGCGCAATCAAGTTTAACTAATGCAAGCCGCTAATGAACTGTATCAGCCGGATTGTGCACTGCTGAACGCAGCCTTCCCCATAAAGAGAGGATTTCCATATACTGCTGACCACCTGCCGGAATTAAGAGACACGATGATCATATATTTCGAAAGGGAATCATTAAAGGTGACTGCGTCAAAAATAAAATAAGATATTCACTTTTCATACTTCCTCCCTCTAATATGCTTATTAATAAAACTTTCACTCGTTCCCAACAATTCACACTTGTAGGTGCACGCAATCGGTGTCGCCATCGATTGAAAAGGCGTCTTACACGTGTTACCACCAAGTAGTGGTCCGAATCGATGCCGACTCCGCGTTACGCCCGAGTGTATAATACTTTCGACCTCAGCCTTTCATCCACAATCACAAAGTCAATCATACTTCTTGAATCACCCACTCTCAAACCACTTGAAGGTATATTTTATGGAGTAATATAACTTTTTATGCGTTCAGGGTTATTAATGTGGGCAATTTTATATACATATAACATATATTTTTTTATTAATTTTATTGTGACCGAGCAAGCTCGAGGCCCACCTGATGTTAAGCGGACTAACCTCTGCCTATAATATATGCATTTCGTCACTAGTCAGGAATTGCACAGCGACTGTCACCTTGAGACATAATTATTAAGTCTCATGTGCCTGTAATTTCACTGGCATATGTTATCGGTAATCTGTATAATCCGGTATTCTATACAATACCTAAGTAATGTATAGAATAATAATAATAATAATAATAAATAATTTATTGTGTGAAAATGGAACATTATGATAACAATATGGTTATGGAGCTCCTGGTTCCCAAACTAGGCTCATTGACCCGTGGGATAGGACCCAGGCCTCTTTCGTCGATGTACAAAAGTATTAGATTGGTAATATATTTTGGTTATCATGATTAAAATTACAATTATTTCTTAATCGTTACCATTAAACAAAGCAATTTTTTTTTTATGTGCAAGAACAAAAATACAATATTAATTTATGGAATCTTAAATAATAATACATCAGACAATACTTATCAAAATGAATGCATGCAAGTAAATATTATGATAAGTATGTGTGAAAGTGTGAAGAAGAATAAAGGGTGCTGTGAGGGGTGAGTATAGAAAATGTGTTTTTGATGTGATACACGTATGTTTAATTCATGTAATATATATGTATATATAGATAATATATTTGTATATACATAGGTTATACAAATATATTAATATTTGTATAACCTATATTATATATATATATATATATATATATATATATATATATATATATATATATGTATATATAGGTAATAATATATGTATATATAGATAATATATAATCGATAAATATATTATAATTTGTTATAATGTGTAACAAATTATAATATAGTGTATAGAATACCTTTAACGTGTAGGTAATTAATATCATAACATCAATGCCCAAGTCAATGCTGAGTCGGGCGTATTAATGTTAAAGGCCATTTAACAGAGAAAACAGGATTACCGCTAATCTACGAACGGCTACGAACGGGTTACCGGATGAGGTATAACTTTATGAATGTACGCGTGCTGTTCTAGGTAGGTAGGTACTTTTTCTGTACCTTTGGGTTCCTTACAATCAAATGGGACTCAAAGTCTATGTTGTCCGCCCGTCCTACATTTAGAATGATGTATATCCTTCGAACCGTGTCAAACAAGTTTCTTGTATGTGAGGACATAGTAGCTCTCTATCGGATGCATTTATTTCAACAGATGCATTTCGTCACAAGTCACGAGTTGCACTGCGCCCGTCACCTTGAGCTGTTAAGTCTCATATGCCTGTAATTTCATAGACTCTTAAGCACTGCTGCCGGAACGCACCGTTAGGTACTTGGCGACAGATTTTCTTCTTGAGCCCCGCCTGGGTAGCGACCACCCGGTCGCTACCCAGGCGGGCATTTGCAAAATGCCCTTCCACCATGCGGTGATTCTCAAGCCCGCGGCGGGATTCGAACCATGGACCTGCGGCACGGCAGTCCAATGCCTCTGAGCCATCACTGCTTCAAATAATTTTTAATTTTATTGGAAAGCAAGTACATATTTAATGCGATGGTTCTTCGCCATGTATGACAAAAAATTAACAGCTTTTGTCAATATTATGAAAAGACTGCGCACCGCGCGTAACACCGGAAAGCTGAAAATATTGTACTTTGCTATTTGCGAATAGAGCCAATTGAAATGAAGGTCTTGTAAGGTCAAGGCAATGAAAAAAACAGTTGGCTTTTGCGTCGGAAGGAATTTTAATTTTGTATGTTCATTTTTGTATAACTGTGAGGTGCCGGGTCCCGGTCACCCTCCCATCTCTTACCGTGGGTGTAGTAAGAGGCGACTATAAGGGTAACACACCAGAAGGTGGGCAACAGCACTTTCTGAGGACCTGATATTTCACTCTGCGTTCCCCAAGACGTCTGTGTGCGTGGGGATTATGGCAAACCCCACCTAAATGCTAGTTCAGCAGCATCGATAGAGGCTGTGTTCAGCAGTAGACAATCCGGCTGATACAGTACAGTAGGTTCGTTTTACGAGTGCTTGTTGGCTAGTACCACGAGCAAATAGAAAATATGTCACCATGCATCTAACGGAAGTTGTACCTGAGAGTAAAATCCGATTGTAGCTAAAGCATGTTTACCATCCTTGACATTGACGTCATGAAGATTGTGGTCAAAGCTAGGAAAAGATCATCTGTAAGAAAGATATTAGAAAAAATATCTCGTGACAGCAATTTCTTGCTGATTTGCAGTGAAGTTGACTTGCACTCGGGTGGTCTACTTATTAAGGCTAAAGAAATTAGTGTTACATCATAAACCCTAGCCAGTTAAGATGGTTAATCACTGAATAAAAAAATTGGATCCGGAGCGTTGTAAGCGAATAATACCTTTCTCAGTGGTTAGGTATTGTTTAAGTACTTTTAAATGATTAGTGCTTATACCCTAATTACCTCTACATTAACTTAAAAGGAGAATTTTATCTTGCTAGATAATGATATTCAAAAAAACCCGTGGCTACACCTAATGTCAGAAATTAGGTAAGAGTAATTTATGACCATCACGTAGAAAGTGAAATTTGTTCTCAGGTTTTTTAATTAACTGTTTTATCATGAAACGGGTGCGAGAAGTAAATAACTCTTCTTTTCCTGTCACTATCCCACACCAAGCGGGGTCGGCCTAACGTTATTTTTTCCTCCACTCTGTTAGATACTCGCTATCTAACTACTAACACCGTTCAAACTGATAACTTTCTTCACGTAGTTCATCTAAATCTTCTTTGGCCTCCTCTACCCTTATATCTTTTAACAAAGTCAAAGTCAAAATCATTTATTCAATTTAGAAAGAAAGAAAGAAAGAAAAAAGTTTATTTGCAACAAATAGATAATTATAGCAAGATGTAATATAAATAAATTTTAAAATAAACATACATCTATTTGTCACAAAACGGCCTCAACTCAGCGTTATGCTGGTCGTTCAACCAGCGCTGGTCTTCCGTTAAAGCCGTTTGGGTGACATCACTGACAAGCTACTTAAGTTAGGTATAGTAAAGATATAACAATTTTTACTTCGTAAACTACGCAACCTTATATAATCCAATTTACACTAGATTCCAATATACACCTAATTATAATTTGTTTTGCTGTAATATCAAAACAAATATCTGAATAAAATCTGTATAAAAATATGTATAGTACAAATTATACATGTTGAAAACATAGCTGCTTATGTAGACAAATGTAGAGGCATCAGAGGGTATGAGTAGAGTTGCTTGTTAAAAGATAAGGGTGTGAGATGAGGTGTGGAGTGAGTGTGTATTGTGTAAGAGGGTGTGTTTGTATGTGCATTTTTTTTTTTACTTTGTTTCGTTTTATAAGGCACTTGTATCAAGCTTTAGAGTTTCCTGCAATTTTTGGTGATCCGTAAGAAATTTTTTAAGTTTCAATTTGAAGCCTTGAACATTTTGCAAGTTCCTTATGGGCGGTGGAATATTATTCCAACATTTAGTAGCACTATAACGGAAACTGCCACGAAAAGCTGCTGTGCGATGTCTTTGCGTTGACAGTTGTACCGCTTTTTGTCGAGACTCATATGGTGTTTGCCTAGGCACCCAGGATAACTTTTTATATAAATAAATTGGAGCTTGGTGCTTGAGAACACCAAAAAGAAGGCATGCTAGGTGTAATTTTTGGCGGTGCTTCATTTTTAAAATAGAGTTTTTATTTAAATAGGGTGTCACGTGGGCCCTCAACGGAATATCAAAACAAAAACGTGCACAGGCGTTTTGGACTCGTTGAATTAATTTATGGGTTTTGGCTAGCAGCCGCGGGCCAAATACTACGTCCATATAGTTAAGCTTTGAGAGAACCAATGATTCTACAAGTGTTATACGCAAACTTTCATTCAAATATGGTCTTATTTTATACAATATCTTTAATTTATAGAAACAATTTTTTATTGTATTTGCTACATGTTTCTCAAACCGTAGATCATAGTCCATAAGCAGTCCTAGATTGCGTGCTTCGCATACCCGCTCTATCTCTTTATTCATGAGCATAACCTTTACCGTTGAAGGAATATTTTCGCGCTGTCTTTTACTTCCGAAGATAAGGTATTTGGTTTTTAAGGGGTTTAGTAACAAACAGTTTTGCGTCGACCAGGTGGCTATCCTGGTAAGATCTTCATTTATTTTAAGTAGAGCACTATCCATATCATTTGGTTTGAATTATATATAAACTTGTATGTCATCTGCGTATATATGAAATTTACAGTGCTTTATAACAGTACATATGTCTGCACAGTATAAAATAAACAGGACAGGTCCCAGGATTGATCCTTGAGGCACTCCTCTCTTTACAGGTACTCTATCCGATACCAAACACGAACCAACGTTACTACTTAATTTTACACACTGAGAACGACCACCAAGATAACTGTCAAACCACCGCAGAGCTTCGTTATCAAATCCATAGTAACTTAACTTTGATATTAGTAAATTAACATTTATGGAGTCAAAGGCCCTGGAGAAATCAAGTAGTACAAGTAATGTGCACATTCCCTGATCTTGGGAGCAAATTATATTGTCAGTAACATCTAATAGTGCGGTCACCGTGCTGCGTCCCTTTCTAAAGCCTGATTGTACATCAGGTAATATATTGTTATTTTCAAGAAAATCAGTTAGTTGATTACAAACAGCCTTTTCCATAATTTTTGACAAGCAAGGTAGAATACTTATTGGTCTTAGATCATTTAAATCTACTGCATTTGTATGCTTCGGTAAGGGACGCACGATTGCCAATTTCCACACATTTGGATATATGCATGTCATGATGGAAGCATTAATTAATTCCTTTATACAATCTATTGTGCTGGGAAAGGTCATTATAAGCATATTTAAGGTAATATTATCACTGCCCTCAGCATTGGACTTTAAACTTTTTATAATTTTAATAATGATATCCAAACTAATTGGTTCAATGTGAAAGACAGCGTCACCAAATTTCTGATGTTCAAAAAACGTCAGCTGCGAGATAGACACTTCCGAAGAACCTGGTATGTTTAGAAAATGGTTGTTTATAATATTAGGTTCATCGAAGAGCGATGGCAGCTCATTTTTGGTGATCGGTAATAAAGTATTTTTGATGTTTGACCATAACGTTTTGGGATCATGTATTTTGCTATTAATATTGTGTTTATGATATGCTGACTTTTCATGGAAAAGTGCTTTATTTACGGTTGATTTTAGCGTTTTGTAGTACTCCTTTTTACTATTTAATTTAAATTTATGATAATCCGCAGCGGCCTCATCGCGAAGTCTCATCATCAGTTTCACCGTGTCTGTAATCCATGGGAACGAACGGTGTTTGACGATAATAGATTTAACAGGTGCATGAAGATCAAACAGAGACAGAACGCTGTGATTAAAGAGATCCACCATGTCATTAACATCATTAAGCAAATATATTTGATCCCATTTGATCATTCTCAGATCATCATTAAACTTATTTATACATATATTCTTTAATGGTCTACAACAAATAGTGCATGCAGTAGGTTTTTCACGTTTTATATTAAATTCACAGATTACAAGGCAGTGTCCGAGATGGGATCCAACGTGTTCTAAAGTAACTGTCCTAGGTCGCAAATCTGTACAAACTATATCTATAAGTGTCTCGCTGGTTTCCGTGAAATGGGTTGGTTTCGTGACCAACTGGGATAAATTAAAACAAGATAAGAATAAATTAAATTTTATGGTATTATGATCATTAATATTCAGTAAATTTATATTTAAATCTCCTAATAACAATAAATTATCAAAATTACGAATTGAACTGATGGAGTCTGTGACTGCGTCAAAAAATAGGTCAACGTTCACCCAGTGTGGACGATATACCGTGCCGATTGCTAATTTCTTTCCGTTGAGGGTTACCATGAGCCACATTTGCTCTACTATGCTGTGCAGTGGTTCTACTGGGTGCGTCCAAGTACGCACACGCATGTGAGCATTCCGTTTTAAATAAAAACCTACGCCACCACCACGCAAGCGCTTACCTCGGGGTCGGGGGATGTGACGAAAACTATACCCTGGAACCTGGGGTGCGCGACCCTCTTCGCCTATTTTTAACCATGTCTCATTAATAGCCAACAGGTCCAGGTCATTGCGAGTTAATGCGGCTATAAAGTTATCGTGGTTTGTGCCCAAGGAACCTGCATTATACAAACCTACTTTTATAAATTTGTGATTAACCATAATAAAGATGATTTAAAAATGCAAGGTACAACATACAAAGTGTTATTTTTACACACGGTGGAAAATTAAAAGTTTCGAAATGAAGAAAACATACATGAAAATTGTTATAAATGAGTAAGTTGACGGATTCGTTTGTTTGTGTAGTGTAAGTGAAAGTGAAAAAGTGCCCTCCTAGCTGCTCAGCTACAGTGTATACGTAGTCTATTAAAAATATATAGTACAATAAAAAAAATACAGAAAGAAAAAATACATAATTTTACAACTGTACTTTCAAACGGTTTCAGTCCCATTTAGGCGTCTACGACGCTCTTATGAAGGTCAATTACAAATTTTAGTATTGAAATATTCTACATTGTACTGCCACGTTCAGCAAATAAATTGTATAGAGCCACTGCGAGAAGAACGGGCAAGAAACTCGGGGCCATTCTTTTAAACATCTTTTAACAATGTCTTACATACATACTATATACTTAATAGAGTTATTACAATATTTGTTTAAATTATGTAGGTGACAGGCAATAGCTTGGCGGAGGCGGAATTGTCCAGGCATTTTTGTCGTTTATGTAATCAGAAACTGTGTAGTAGGATTTTTTAATCAATTTTTTAATCAATATTATATGTTTAGGAACTTTATTATAAAACCGCACACAATTACCTAAGAAGGACCTTTTATTTGTCTTTGCTAATCTAAAACCTGGCACCGCTATTTTATCTTTATTCCTAGTATTGTAATCGTGATTGTCACTGTTTAATTTAAATTTACTCAATTTTTTACGAACATACATAATATTTTCAAATATATAGGTACAGACTTGGTAAAGTTAAAATATCAATTTCTTTAAAAAGATCCCTCACAGATTCCCTAGAACCCATTTTATATATGGCTCGAATTGCACGCTTTTGTATGATAAAGATTGTCTCTATCTCAGCAGCAGTTCCCCACAGCAATACGCCATACGACATAATACTGTGGAAGTACGCGAAATAAACTAGGCGAGCAGTAGCTACGTCTGTTAACTGTCTTATCCTAAGAACTGCATATGCAGCAGAACTAAGTCTTCCGGAGAGATCATGTATATGTGGATCCCATTGTAAAGTGGAATCCATTTTGATTCCCAGGAAGACTGTCGCTTTGTCAATAGGGAGTTTATCTGGGCCAAGCTTTATGTTTGGTTCAACATAAGGAACATTTGGTAAAGAAAACTTTAAACATTTCGTCTTTTTTGAATTTAGGAGAAGATTATTAGCGGCGAACCATTTTACAAATCTTAGATAATACATTATTTACATGCGTCAGTTCACTGTCTTTCCTATCTACTTTAAAAATCAGAGAGGTATCATCTGCGAATAAAACAATATCGCAGAAATCTTTGACCATGCAAGGCAGATCATTAATATATGTTAGAAACAGAAAAGGTCCCAAAATTGATCCCTGTGGTACTCCCATTTTTACCAATGACCTGGAAGAAGTATTGCCACTTATTCCAACCCTCTGTAGCCTGTCTGACAGATATGACTCTATAAGATTCAGAGCTTTTCCACGAATACAGTGCTCTACACAGTCGAATGCCTTGGAAAGATCACAAAATACGCCAATAGCATCATGTGAACTCTCCCAGGCTTCCAGTATATGCGACATCAATTGAACACCTGCATCTGTTGTGGATTTGCTCTTGGTGAAACCAAACTGATTCTCATTTAATAAATTATGCATGTTAAAATGGGATAGTAGTTGTTTGAGCATAATTTTTTCGAATACTTTACTCAGAACAGGTGAGATGGAAATAGGTATAATTGGAAGGGTCAAATGTAGACCCCGACTTTAAAATTGGAGTGATTTTACTTTGTTTCATTAAATCGGGGAAGTTTCCACTATCGACACAAAGATTGAATATTGTTTCTAAATATGATACAATAATGTAAATTATAGACTCTACCACTTTTACTGACATACCCCACAAGTCTTCAGTACTCTTTATGTTTAAACTTTGAAATGTTTTTATAATTTCAAATCTTGTGGTGTGTCTGAAAGAAAAGTCCGGTGATTTGCTTGGAAAATTATGTTTTAACAGAGTTTCTGCTACATTGGGACAAGAATCCAATGACTTAGTGGCTTCTAGAGGCAAGGTAGAATAAAAAATTCAAATATATTCGCCACTTGTATTGAATCAAAGATTTGATTTTATCAATAGTTAAGACATAATTATGTTGAATCTCTAGGTTTATTTTTACCAGTTTCACTATTTATAGTCTTCCAAATGGTTTTTATTTTATTTTCGGACTTGCTAATTTTGTTTCTAATATTTTTCGAATACCTGTTGTTGCCCAATCACCGAACTTCAACTTTCCATCTATTTGTTTTTTTATTTTTGGACATACTTTTTGAAACTCAGTGTTTACTAAAGAAAATAAGCTATTATAAATGTCATTCGGGTCACTATGAGAAAAACTTGTAATGCCAAGCTTAGCTTCTATGTTGGTACTGAGTATTTCCAGCCTACTAGTTGTTAATGGTCTATGTTCAATTTCATACCTCTCTGTTTTTCTGATTCCATCAAATTTTATCGCTAGGCCCTCATGATCAGATCTAACACCCTTCATTATTGACTTTTCTTTAGTCTTACAGTTTGTGTATATATTGTCTATACAGGTAGCTGAAGTGTCTGATATCCTAGTGGGCTCACAGAATAGAAATTTCAAATTAAATGACTTAAACAATGAAATAAGATCAGTCTTATTTTTAGTATTCAATAAAATATCTATATTAAAATCACCACATACAAATATGGGTTTTTTGAATTTTGAAATTTTCTGTAGTATATTTTTCAAAGTGGATAAAAATTCTGAAAAGTTTTGAGCACGACCTTCATCTGTTGGTGGTCGATATACGCACAACACGAGATGCCTGTCCACCTCCACACAAGCAACCTCACAGACACGTTCGACAGCACATCTGACCAGGTCACGGCGTTCTTTAAATTTTAAATTATTTTTTACAAGTATAATACACCCTCCTCCTTCTGCAGATGATCTGTTAAACGCACTACCCACACTAAAATTCTTAACATTAAATAACATTTTATCTGCTCTAAGCCAAGTTTCAGTGAAACATAATATGTCAAATGGATATTTATCTAAGAATATTTCAATTTCAAGTATTTTGCCAGGGAAGCGATTTATATTTTGGTAGTATAGTGCTATGTCAGAACACTTCCCTGTTGTCTCTCTTAAAAGTTTAAACTGTTTGACTGAACATTAGTACATGTACTAAAATCTGTAGCGTCAAAACTAGACTTAGTTATATTTCCTATAACCGACTCAATATTATAAGCTACCAAAGTAGCAATTAAATTTTTATATTTCTTAGGTAGGTACATCCTATCCTGAGTCAACATAAAGTGAGTAATAAATTTATAACAGTCAAAAAATAAAAGTTGACTTTGACTTTGAAAGAAATCTCGAGTGTTTTATATAGGGAATTACGGCCAAGTTAACCTGTATGTTTAGATACCGTTTACGTGCAAGTGTGATGAAAACTACTTTGTGTGGGAAGGGCTATAAAAACAGGCCTTTAAACTGTAAGAAAAAAAATTTAAGTAATCATGTATTTATAGGATTTTCTCGCAGTAACGCCATTTACAGCATTAAAACGAAATAAATGAAGACGTTAATTTGTCATTAAGACTCCGATTAGCATTAATAGGTAGAAATTATTTCAGAACGAACTCATTCTAACAATACGAGGGGTGGGAAATGTGCCGAAACAATTTCTATCTGCTAAGTACCTGGGCTTGAAATTACGAAAGCGTTTGATGATGAAGCAAAAATATTCGTGCCGAAATTTTATTGTTACGAGTTTGACGTGGCTACTTTTGAGGCTGTTTTATTTTTAAACGCACATTCCGTGGAAAGATTTCTGAATACACAATTTTACCGAACAATGCTATAGAAGAACAGTATAAGAATAGCTCATATTTTTGTAATGGTATGTTGGTATAACATTTTAATTATTCAAAGTTTACAAAAGATCAGGGATAATAACGCATGAGTACTAAAAAATACCTATGCAGGTTCGCCGTAGTATGTACATTTATTATTAGTACCACTATCCTACTACTTGGAACATTTAGTGGCACACTTTACTCAGTACTTATAAATATGTGTTCAAGTCGCGAAAGTCTTAAAGTTACACTTTACTGAAAAAATATCACGCATATAGATTTATGCTTTAACCTGGTAATTTAACTGCATATCTAGATGTGTTATCTGTCAAAAATAAAATGTTATCACCAAAAAAAAATGAACAATTACATTAACATTTTTGTATGCATTGGATAGAATGTTATTGTACTCCTAAAGCCATCTGTTAGTAAACCAAAGAGTTAACACCGCTGCTACAGAACTAAACTCAATACTCAAATACATCGTAGTTAATTACCAGGTGACACCACTAGAATCAGCTTTTTGCTTGGAATAAATATTTATTCGTATGCTTTTTGCTAGTTATATGCTTAGTTAGGTACATTGTGATAAAATGATGAAGATTAAATACAGACAAAAGTTGTAAATACACATTGTATGAATTATATATATAGAGCTAAGACATTTTTAAACTCTAGTATCTTCTTCTTCTTCGTCGTATTCTTCATGTCTGAAGGTCGTGCCCGTCTTGAAATGTTTCAACGGAGACGTTTACCAGCTGCTTCCACAGCATTCTGTCCTCGGCTTGCCTCAGTGCGTTAGGGAGGGTAAGTCCCGTTATGGCCTTAATTTGGTCGGACCAACGGGTAGGTGAGCGACCCCGTGGCCTCTAGTATAGAAGTTTTAATAAGTCAGTCAGTCAGTCTTAAGTCAGCTGTGGGGAATCTGGGGCACGGTAGTCAATAGAAAGCTATGATTATCGGCCATCATTGGTTCAAAAATAACTAAATTATCTTTTATAGCCTTTTAAATTACTGCATACCTTCATGATGTATTTTTGAGATAGCCCAAAAAACACCCAATTGACAAATTAGGATCCTGTCGAGATCGTTGACTTCACATTTCCGTGCTATTTTCCTCATATGTTCTCATCGTGTTTACGAGCTGAGCTACCAGCACACCGTTAGTTCAACACAGTAATAAAATTTAGCCAAAAACCATCTTCAGTTATTTACACGTAGTAACGTAAGGGTACAACTATGTGAGAGACATGAGTCTATTAATTAGTTATGTCAGTTCTTAGACAAGCGTGTCGCGGCAATCAATCTCGAGGGGATGTAGTCTCGCATGTAACTTTAGCCGCCTGGAAGTTCATTGAATACCCTCGCTTAATTTACTATAGCAATAAAAATAAGTCGATTCATTGGTTGAATTGTGTAAAATCTCGCTTCAAAGGCTGAGGTCCAAAACTTGAACCTTGGTTTGAATAGTAATTGGATTTTACTGAAAGCTATTTCCAGTTAGAAGCTGGAGTCTGGATCTGTTCCCGATGGATTGCAAGTCTCGCAATTTTTAATTTATTTTTTCTGAAATAGACCAGCATTTGAATACGATACCTATTCACCCTATTCAGGTACCTATTCAGTCTAGTATTAAAGGCTCCCAGTTTATCATTACCAGGAGAGAAAGCCCATAGAAGTTATTCCATTTGTTTACTGTTTGCTTTATAAAAGTGTTTGCAAAACCTTGTGATAGATGTCTTAGAAGGAATGTCGACAATCCTTCTTATCGAGCGTAAAATAAACAGAATTCGTACCGTGAGTGTATATTTGGAGAATAGTGGATTTTAAGACACATGAGACTTACTTCGGTGATGTAACTGCGTCAGGAAAAAAAACTTGTAGTCTTGTCCAACACTAAACGTGAGTGGCTACTTTCTAAGCCTCCTCGACGTCAAACAATAATATCGTGATTAGCCCTAAAGAGATATAAACGTGCAATAACAGTGGTCCGATTGAGATGTCACAGGTGCGAAAAGTCGTTATTGTATCCCGAATTCGTATACAGATATGGAAATGGAGGATATAACCTTTTAAGACGCTGTTGTAAGTCAAAATTTAGAGCATCGTTAAACGTACCTTGGGTTAGCTAAATGTGCAAAAACAAATTAATACTTTTAGCTTTCATAGACGAGGAAAACCGTTAGTGGTAACATTGTTATCATTGTTTCAGTCGTTACATTCACTGCCCTTGTCACTGTCTCTTCGGTCGTTGTATTGTTTTTAGGGACGGGTATCTTGTTTTCTATTTGAATAGTCATAATGGCGTCAGAAAGATACCTTTCATACCATTTATCAAAAAAATATTTTTTGCCTGGTCGAAAATTAAATAGTATAAATAATACATCAATTGTTTACGGTAGTGAAACTTTAAAATAAAGACTAGACGCGTTCATGTGTTTTCAGAGATACTTCAGTAACCGCACCAAATTTTTAAGTACAAAACGAGTTACTGAATGGCAAAATATGATATTTGAGGTTGATGAAAGAGTTTTAAGTTTATTTTTGTAGGTACTCGTAGTCTGTGATAATTAAGTTGCTAACATAATAATGAGTAAACAAAGAAAATACTCATTGATTTCTTTGTTGCACACTACTGTACACAAGTTTTCGTTGTCCTATCCATCCAAAGGTTATCTGTAAGAGATTCCTTTAGCGATAAGACCACCGATGGTATTATCACTTAACATATTTAATTACTTGCATATATTTGTAAATTTACTTTTTCCTTTTGTTGGTATGCAGTAAATAGTATTCGTATTGTATCGTATTAATTGGTTTGATTTTATTGTCATGAATTACTATAAAACATTAAGCCAATGAAAAGAAGAATTCAAAACAAAGGTGAGTAACGTCCTGAATATTATACTGGCTTCTTTAGAGCCAACTGCCGCATCACATAGTCGCGTGCTTGAAATATCTTTTAGTGTACTTGATTTGGCGATTTTTAAAATTACAGCTGTTATCCAATTAAAAGACCGTGATGAGAACTAACACTTTTGCAAAGAAATTAGTGCTCTAGGACCATTTAATTCTGATATATTTTATTAAGTTAAAGTTTTGCTTATATAGCTATTTTCATTTTGACAGCTGCCATGTCAAATTAATACCTACCTCGATGAGATCTAACCCTTTTGTAAAAGAACTAGAGCTCTTACACTGGTAGTTTAAAGATATAGCTATTTTTAGTTTAACAGCTATCATCTGAAATTAAGACCTCAATGAGACACTTTTGTAGAAAACTAGTGCTCTAGGATCAATATTTTCAGAAAAATACCCATTTATAGGTTTCCTCTTATATAAAAACCTCGAATCGATCTTACGCTTCGTTTAAAAAACTAGTGATCTAGGATTATTATATATTAAATGTTCTAGGATCGATAGCTTCTAAAATATAGACTTTAAGTTTGACAGTTTCCTCTAAAATGAAAACCTCAATGAGAACTAACGCTTTATTTAAAAAAAATAGTACATACTCTAGGATTTCAATAGTTTCTGAGATATAGCCATTTTTAGTTTCACAGCTGTCATCAGAAATGAAGTCATCGATGAGATTTAACACTTCTGTAAAGAAACGAGTGCTCTAGTATTAATGGATAGAGCCTAGATGTAGCCATTTTCATGTTGACAGCTGTCATCCAATATGATGATCTCAATCGGAATTTGTAAAGCTTTTCGTACGTATATATACCGCAAGGTGATGGCTTTTGCAGCAGTGGTGCTCAGTGGCATTGGCTATGGACTGCCGCGCAGCAGGTCTATGGTCCGAATCCCGACGCGGGATTGAGCTTCACCGCATGGTGGAAGGGCATTTTGCGATTGCTCGCTTGTCTAGCTACCTCAAGTAGAAAATCTGTCGCCAAGCACCTAACGGTGTGTTCCGGCAGCTGTCATTGAGAGCCAGTGAAATTACAGGCACATGAGACTTACCAACAGCGACTCAAAGTGACGGGCGCAGTGCAATTCATGACTTAATGTGATGAAATGCATCTGTTATAGGCAGAGGTTAATCCCCTTAACAACAGGTGGGCCTCCAGCTTGTTCCGTCACAATAACACAAAAAAAACCTGCAATAAATTACACTCATAAATCTTATAATAATATTTTAGTACCAACGGAAGCACGTCAACTATCTACCTAACCAGCAGTAAATTATTCATATAAAATGACTTTCAATTTCAAAATTCAATGTCATCCACTTTATTCTTCAACTTTTAAATTAATTACTGGTCGGGGTTTTCTGTTTGACCGAACTTTCCTAAACAAAAGCAATCGCTAAGTACCTAAACCTTTTCATCCAGATTGACAGGAGCAGAGAGAAGGAGGAAGAGGTTCCCTGAGAGGTTTTCCCCGTGATTGTGTAACTATTAATCGAGGTTTCAGTATATTACTGAAAATATCACTAAGCTAACATTCCTTTCCACACAAGTAGACAGACTTTGAGATTGTTACTTAAAATCTATCAAATATCCTTACGCAAACTAACTTTAGCTACAACTTAACTTTTTATGATACTTAGGTTAACACGTGTAGGTTAACACGAGTGGAGACAGCCTCGTAACTTTTGATGTCACCTATAATGGTCTAGATTTTTTGGCAGTAGAAAATATGAACTAAGGCGTCTACAAGTAAGTAATTTTATATAAATGGTTCCCATAGATATCCAGACAAATACACTTTCTTATTTATCTAAACTTCCCTGTGAAACGATCGCCATTATAGAGTCTGCTTATCTTGGTAGAGGTTACATATTCAAGCCTTTTCGTGTAGATACATTGAGTCCCTGGGGAATGGAAGCCCACCGTATTTTCCAAAACATACACCTTCCGTGCCGCAGGTCCATGGTTTGATCCCCACCTCCGGCTTGCGCTTCACCGCATGGTGGAAGGGCAATTTGCGAATGCTCATCTGGCTAACCACAACTCTCAAGTAGAAAATCTCTTGCCAAACACCTAACTGTATTAATCCCGGCAGTAGTTTTTGAGAACCAATAATATTACAGGCACATAAAACTTAACAACCGTATTACTCAGGGTGACGGGCACAGGGCAATTCGTCACTTATGATGAAAAAATTCTATAGGCAGAAGATATCGCTCAACATAACTTCGTGATTGTTCATCACAATCCCATAAAAAAAACTTTACATACCGCTTGTTGAATGCGACGCGTGACCAAACTGCTGGCAACGATACTTGGCAACTCAAAAATTTCGGCTCCAGTCTAAAAAGTCTGATTTTTAATAAAAAATTATGAAATTAAATGATTAAAAATCAGGGTATCTGGACGCCAGAATCCAATACAATATGAACTGCTCGCCTTACACATGCCTGATTCTGCCCGGTAAGCAAGCTACTGGCCGGTGGGGGCGTGACCAATGCCCAAGCTAGAGACTGGCCTAATCCGGTAAGCAAGAGGCGCCCACTACGTACTAACGCTATCAGTTACCGCATACAATTTGGTCGCAACCTGTTACGGCTACCTTGGCGTCAGTGCATTCTCGACTCTGTGACTTTACGTCTAGTGTACATTTTTGCTTAGTGTATCTCAATTAATATACATATTGGACACGCTAATTTTATTCTATAAATTTAATTACCTAAGTGCACAAAATATTTATAAATATAGAAATTTTGAAAGCATTTCCTTTTCCTTAAGCAAAAGCAACATAACTTTACAAATCCCTCGTTCAGACCTTCTTCATCCATATCACACGACCTCCCATGGAGACAGCTGGCTTACGAATGGAATGAAAATTAAGAATCAGGTGAATCGGTAGATGTTATGCGGCAACCGGTTTCCAATTCTTACTTAGTAAGAATATGAATTGGACCGGATAATATACAATACTAGCGACAATAGGTGCTGATACTAAATATTCTGTAAAATCATCGACCATATTAATTTCAATTATAGCTGTAAAGGGCCATATTGACCTATATGTTTTTGAGGTACTTAATTGGATAGGGTAAAAACTGTTTTTTTTTTAAAAACGCTTCGAAAATAAGCCATTTATTTTCTTAAATAATTTAATATATAACGAAATAAGGGATACAAATTGTTATTGTGGGCTATCCCTAAGAGATAGACAACTAACGTGGATTTTTCTGTAGACTTTTTAAAGTGTATACAATTGTAATAAATTATTTCGATCTATTTCTTTGGGTACAGCCAGCGTTTGCAATGAAAGCGCTAAACTTTGAATTTATTTACGACATCACATTAGAAATCTCTACAATTATTAATGTTTTTGTACTAGCATGTATTATACATAAAAAACATTCCTCTTGAATTACTCTATCTATTTAAAAAAAACGCATCATAATCCGTTGCGTAATTTTAAAGATCAAAGCATATATAGGGACAGCCAGACAGAGGGAAGCGACATTGTTTTATACTATGTAGTGATGAAGTTATGCAAACCAACAGAGCAATAATGCAAGTATACTGCAGAAACTGCTCGCTGGTAGTAAACTGGAACATTTGGACCGAATGTGGGCTTGCAAAGGCCTTTAAGTTGTCTAATTGTTTTAGCTGTGGTGGCTGCAGTATAGTATACAGGGCGTTCCCACGGCGATGGCACATGGAGGGAAAGTCGCTTGAATATTGTAGATGGAACATTTTACTAAAGGAAGACATTATTTCAATTTAAAAATCAATTTAAACTGCATTCATGTATATTTCAATAATTACATGGTTGAACCGGGAATCGAAACGGTTACACGACAAAAAAAAACATTCTTAGTTTATCATACGGATCAAAAGATTTCATCCCAATGATTATTTTTTGTTCAATAACATAGTGACAGAAATAAAAGATGGACCAAGAATTTTAACATTTGATGTGAAATTTTGTTCCGAAAAATGAAAAGCTGACATAGCCTTAAGGACATACAACTGACATTATCGTAAGTACATATTACTAATAAATGTACCAACTTCAAAATCATTTCCCTATTATAATTTAAATGCAAGATAAAAAGATACGTAACTACTAATTACGTAGACTACTAAGTACCTGGTTGTATGCAACAAATAAAAAACAACGAGTCGTATCCTGGGCCAAAAGATGCGTAAATTATTTTGTCCATCGCAATGCGGCTGGCTTATAAAGAAATAATTCAAAATTTCACATCAAATGTTATAAATTCAGGTCTTCTTTTTATTTCTGACACTATGTTATTTAGCGAAAAATAATCCTTTTGATGAAATCTTTCGATCGGTATGATAAAACTACCTATAATGTATGTATATCTCGTACATACGTATATCTCGTGTAACAGGTTCGATTCCCGGTTCAACCATGTAATTATTCAAATATCTATGAATGCAGTTAAATAGTTTTTTAAATTTAAATAATGTCTTCTTTCAGTAAAATGTTCCATCTACAATATTCAAGGTACTTTCCCTCCATGTGGCATCGCTGTGGGACGCCCTGTATGCTTAGATAGTAGTTGTTATTCAAAAGAGCCCGCATGCAAATTCTAATTTTTTTTTATTCCCACGATTCTGAAATTTGTAGATGCTGGAGTCAGATCACGATCCACAATCCATTAATCATAAAACTATCTCTATCATAATCATAATTATACAGCTGTCTTAAACAAATGTTTGTTTCTGTGCCGACTTTTCTCTGTTAATTTTTTTTAAATCTTACTTGTGATTTTCGTAGTGTAGGACGACCACTTGACGAGTTCGTCATTTTACACTCATCATCTCTAAACGGCGCGGTGCGGCGAACGAGATATATTCGTTGAAGCAGTCTTATTTTTGTACTAGTTACATTTTATTTTAATAGGAATTTAATTAACTCGTTACGGATATTACGTGATGCTTTTGCCTCCTCAGCATCGTCGGTAAACTATATGCGAAAGTATTGATTGAGCAGGTGATAAAAGAGACAGATGAGAAAGTATGGGATGCACAAGCAGAGTTTATAAAGGGAATGGATGTAAGGATCAGGTCTTTTCTTTACGATGCATAGCCGAAAAATGTTTGGCGAAAAGCCAAAAGGTCTATTGCGCTTTCGTAGATTTAGAAAAGGCTTATGATAGAGTGAGTAGGCATGAACTGTGGTCAGCGTTGTCTATGCATGGGCTGAATGGTAACCTGATCTAAGCGCTGAAATCCCTCTATAAGGATTTCAGTGCTTGTGTTAGGATAAATCGGACATACACTGGTTGGTTTAACATCGAAAAACGTGTTAGACAAGGATGTGTAGCGTCACCGTGGCTGTTCAACTTATTCATGGATAATTGTTTGACAAACCTGAAAGACAGTGAATATGGATTAAGAATGAACAAGTTACTCATCAAATGTCTTCTCTACGCTGATGACCAAGTGATACTTGCGTCGTTGGTACAAGAGTTGCAGGAGATGGTAAATGTTATGCATGAAGCTTTAGAAATAAAGGGAATGAAAATAAATGTAGGCAAGACGAAAGTTATAGTGTTTGAACGAGATAATAGAAAGACCGATTGCAATATTGTGATTGGAGGTGAAAAAGTGGAACAAGTGAAAGAGTTTATATACTTGGGATCCATGTTTACAAAAGATGGTGAGTGTGTAAGTGATATAGAAAAGAGAGTGAACGCTGGAAACATGGTAAACGGAGCATTGCACGCGTTTATGAACAGTCAGAAGGTGTCAAAGGCTCGTCTGGCTGTTCACAGGGGAGTGTTGGTTCCGACACTAATGTATGGTAGTGAAAATTGGGTATGGCAGAAAAACCATGAAAGTAGAATAAATGCAGTGGAGATGAGAGCAATGAGGAGCATGATTGAAGTGAAACGGAGTGACAGGATAAGGAATAGTGTGATAAGGGAACGATGTGGTGTGAATGAGGATGTGGTGACAAAAATGGAGAAAGGTATGCTGAGATGGTTTGAACATGTACAGAGAATGAATGAAATGAGAATGACTAAACAGGTATACATGGGAAATGTGAACGGAAGTGTTGGAAGGGGAAGACCTATGCGAACGTTACGAAATCAGATTGAAGACGCTCAAGAGTACCCTAAACCGACGCTTATGTATGAAAGGATTGATGAGTGTAGATGAAGCGAAAGAGATATGTAAGGATCGTAGTAAGTGGAAATCCGTTGTCACTTTGCCTACCCCTACGAGAAAGAGGCGTGATTTTATATATGTATTTATGTTTAAAGTCCTAAGTCACTGGCTTCTTACATGTTCTAGTTACTAGTACTTTTTCATTTGATGCACGCGAGTAAGTATGGATATTTTTTTAATGTGGTTGTGACGGAACAAGCACGAGGCCCACTTGATGTTAAGTGGTAACCTGTGCCTATAACAGATGCAGTTCGTTACAAATGGCCAACTGCACTGCGCCCGTCACCCTGAGACGTTCAGTTGTTGAGTCTCATGTGCCTTTAATTTTACTGGCTCTCAAGGACTGCTGACGGAACAGACTGTTACGTGCTTAGTGAAATGTTGCTACTTGAGGATGGTAGCTAGCCAACGAGCATCCGTTAAATGCTTTTTTACCATGCTGAAGCCGGCGGTGGGAATCGAACTATGGACTTGCGGCACGGCAGTTCATAGGTATTACACTCGGCTAACATTGCTTTAAAAACGAATTATAGTAAGGATCTGTAGGAGGTAGTTAATCAATGTTTTTTTTAACTAACTCCTACAGATCCTCCACTCATTTATGTTAAATCCGTCAAACTTGCCTGCTTTGGAACTTTGCCAAGACGCTAAAAACGAGATGAAACCTAACCAGTTGGGTTTTCGACAAGTTTCACTACTACAAAGAGCATCTTTCGCGCAAAGGATTTATCAGAATTTCAACATCTTCAGAGCATTTATCATAGAGTAGGATTATGTATGCAATGTGATATGAATTTCAGGTTAGCCTGAACATCTTCGACCACATCATCACTTACCATCAGGTGAGATAGTGGTCAAAGGCTAATCTATAATGCATTAAAATAAAATGGTAGGTTGTTTAGGTTCTAGAAATAAAACATTGTAACTATATTGTTACTTTATTTTAAATCTATTCTATATCAAATTATCTTTAGATTATTTTCTCAAAACTTACGAAATAATTTTATATAGAGTAAATAATTATAACATACATCTACGAAAAACACTTTTACAAAGTTACTTACTTCCTTACTTAAATTATTTCTGAACAATATCAAATTAATATACTTAATTCAAATAAAATACACATACATACCTATACAGATTAGATTTATTTCCAGGTAACTTAAGTACTTACTAGGTGACTTAATGTAAAATATGAAAATAACCCTGAAGACCGAAGTATTTTTGGTAGCGAGTCTTGCCTTAGGCGTACTACTATTACTTTGTGCCTTAGGTATAGATTTCTTTATACTACTATAGAAAATGTATATTTGATACCTTACTCCAAGTATAAGTACAAGAGAAAGTGGTCATTTGCTAGCCTCGATCACATCATTACTTACAAATAAGAGAAAGTGGTCATAGGCTAGCCTCGACCTCATCATTACTTACAAACAAGACAGAGTGGCCATAGGCTAGACTCGACCACATATTACTTACAACCGAGAAAGAGTGATCGTAGGCTAGCCTCGACCACATAATTATTTACAAACAAGAGAAAGTACTCATAGGCTAGCCTCGACAACATCATTATTTACAAACTAGAGAAAGTGTTCATAGGCTAGCCTCGACCACATCATTATTTACAAACAAGAGAAAGTGGCCATACACTAGCCTCTACCACATAATTACTTACAATGAAGAGAAAGTAGTCATAGGCTGGCCTCGACCAAATTATTATTCACAAACAAGAGAAAGTGGTCATACGCTAGCCTCGACCACATAATTATTTACAAACAAGAGAAAGTGGTCATAGGCTAGCCTCAACCACATCATTATTTACAAACAAGAGAAAGTGGTCATAGGCTAGCCTCAACCACATCATTATTTACAAACAAGAGAATAAGTGGTCATACGCTAGCCTTCTACCACATAATTACAAACAAAAGAAAAAGGTCGTAGGCTAGCCTCGACCACGTCATTATTTACAAACAAGAGAAAGTGGTCATAGGCTAGCCTCGACCACATCATTACTTACAATCGAAAGAGATTGATCATAGGCTAGCCTTGACCACATCATTACTTACAAACAAGAGAGAGTGGTCATAGGCTAGTATATCACCTGAAAAATGTATACTAGTGTATACTCGGTTTAAAAATTCTTTGAGACCGATTCATACACTATTAGTAACATCTTCTGTTGTATAGTGTCGCCAAATTAACTACTCAGGTGACAGAAAAAAGTCTACTAAATCGCCTTACGTTATGACAGTTTTTCTTTGTCAGCAGCTGAACATAATCTGAACTTAATTTCGTGGCACTATATTGTCATGGGAACATATTAGCTGTAATATAAATATGCTCGTCTACTTATCTATAAAGTACTGACTGAAAAAAAAATATTTGAGGTTCATCTCTAGTTGACCAGATACAAGCTCCAATTAAAATAAACACAAGTTCAAGTAATTGAAAAAGTTTGAAAATCTTCGTTTTCTTCGCATCTTTCCTGGCCGACACGCAAAGGTGACGGGTCCTTCACGAAATCGACTTTCGTGAATGATTTTCTCGATTCTCGATTACGGTCTCGAGTTGATATGATGCTGGGTAGAGGAGTGACGTCTCTGCAGATTGTGTGGTCGCAGGTGACGCGGGAGTCTCGACGGTGGACAATGCGACGGCATAGCAACGTCTCTTGGAACGCTATGCGGTACCTGTTGAAGAAAATATAGTGTCATATCCTTAAATTGTGAATGTCTAAGTAGTTAAATAAACATGCCGTTCAGTTCCTGGCTTATGAATCTCAAGCCAGCTGCGGGATGATGTGCGGCACTGTACAGCCATGACCTTAGAGCCAGCACTGCTACAAGCCATTTAATAGTAGGTTGCTAGTAGATAAACTCTCTATTGATAATGTGACAGTCTTCCTGGGAATAACAATTTTACAGTGGGATCCACATAATATGAGGGAGTCTCTGGGAGTTCCTAAGATTAATTTCATATATGGCTCGAATTACATGCTTTTGTATGATTAAAATTGTCTCTATCTCAGAAGCAGCTCCCTACAGCAATACACCATACGACATAATACTGTGGAAGTACGCGAAATAAACTAGCCTATTTACTAATAGGCTAGTTCATTTTGCGTATTTCCAACGTCTGTTAACTGTCTTATCTTACGAACTGTATATGCAGCAGAATTAGATCTTCCGGATAGATCATGTATGTGTGGATCCCACTGTAAAATTATTATTTTTTTTTCCCAGGAATCTTTTTAAATAAATTGATATTTTATCTTTACCAAGTCTTTATATATTAAATATAAAAATTATATGTATGTTCATAAAAAAAATAGTAAATTTAAATTAATCAATATAGTACCAAATCAGGTAAGGAAGTCGGTTCCGTTGTATCAATTATTTATTTTAATATATGTTAAGATCTTCTGCGTGAAAATGTGATGAAAACTGTAAAAGTAAGATACCGAAGAAATCAAATATGGTGACACCATTTATATTAGACCGGGAGAGAAGAACAGGTGAAATAAAGAAGATTTTTTTTTCACAAATGCGATAACTAAGGAACATTTTCATTTTGACATTTCGGTATGATTAAGCTACTACAACGAGATCAACATTATTATTTTCATTCATTAATATCATATGTTATCTTCTAAGTTCACCGTTTAGTGACATTTCATATAGACTTTATTTATGCATGATATGTTAGCATTTGACCACAATTATGGTTATAATGGAGACAGACCTAGGTACATGAGACAGTTTGTTGAATAGGTTTTAACAAAATCATGATGAAATGAAACGACTTCTAGGAAATTACAAGCACGAGTAGGTGCACCTAGCAATGAGTTGTAATTTGTAAGATTAATGTATTCTCATCATTGTTGGAAATTTCACATTGCTTTGTAAGTCCAATTATTTTTTATATTATTACTAGCCAAGTAATAACAGATTTCAAAGAATTATTTATATGTAATTTTCTTTGTGTTGTTTACGCCTTTTTCTTCATATTATTTTTTGGAACACTCCTCAACAAATGTGAATTTTCACATCGAACTTATGGTACAATTGGACCGATTATATTCTTACCAAATCCGGGTTGGAAATTTTAAAATCGTATGTGAAAGTATTACTTACTCTACATTTATTTTATTAGGATACAAAAATCGTAGCTAAATAAAAAGTTAAACGAATGTTCGTTTAACTTTCGACGTTAATTGGGAGAGATTGTCTTCCTCTATTCCTCTTCATATGTGCGGGATACCAATTCTTTATTGTTTGTCTCCATTTCTCTGACCCTTTCAGAGTATGCCCTGTCCATCGCCATTTGTTTTTGCTTATTATGTGTGTGACATTCTCTATTTTCGTTGTTTTTCTACTGTATGTGTTTTTTATTTTGTCTAATTTTTTTATGTCCACACTTTGTTACATTCAAAAATACAAAACAATCAAATCATTCCTCTTTATAATACTAGTGTAGACTACGTAGAAATAATGTTATTTCTAATAAGGAAAAAAAGGCGATGGACAGGGCATACTCTGAAAGGGTCAGAGAAATGGAGCAAAACAATAAATAATTGGTATCCCGCACATATGAAGAGGAATAGAGGAAGACAATACAAAAGATGGGAAGTCGATATAAAAACAGTCGCGGGCAATATGTGGTCTAGAGTAGCCAGAGAAAGAGAAGACTGGAAAAAGTTGGAGGAGGCCTATGCCAAATTAGGGCAAACGGATATGGTTGTCGAAGATAGATTTAATTTATTGTAAGGAACTAACTATCCGAAATAAAGGCTTTTATTATTATTATTATTATGTAACAAATAAACTCAAAAAACTAATGGACCGATTTGAAAACTTTTTCACTATTAGAATCCTACATTATCCCTGATATGAACATAGGCTATAGAATATTTACAAATAATTATTTTTTTTCCATACAAGTGTGAAGCCGGGTATATATATTTATTTTATGAATATACGCATCGAATCGTTAACTTGAAATGAACTTCCTTTTTTTGGAAGTCCGTTATAAATCGATACGACGACGGTTTCACGTTGTTTGTCAAAGTATGAGTTTTTTTTATGTTATTGTGACGGAACAAGCTCGAGGCCTGAGGTTAAGCGGACTAACCTCTGCCTATAACAGATGCATTTCGTCACGAATTGCAATGCGCCCGTCACCTTGAGACATAGTTGTTAAATCTCATGTGCCTGTAATTTCACTGGCTCTCAAGGACTGCTGCCGGAACACATCGTTAGGTGCTTGGCGACAGATTTTCTACTTGAGGGTGGTCGCTAGCCAGGAGGGCATTCGCAAAATGCCCTTCCACCATGCGGAGAAGCTCAAGCCCGCGGCGGGATGTGAACCACGGACCTGCTGTGCGGCAGTCCATAACCAATGCCACTGAGCCATCACTGCTTTAGAAAGTTTTCCAATGATTTTGCACAGTAAAGTTTAAAAACAGATATTTCACATTCTTTCATTGGATCAGGTGCTCAATCGCTGCCTTTATTTTGTCACAGTATTTTACCGTTGTCGACTGTGCAGTAAAAAGATTTTCCTATCTTGACTTGGCAGCGCCGAGCGTCGTTTGAGAGAGACACAATTTACGCTTTTTAAGATTGAATTCTTTTTATGTCTCTCTTTGAAATACCTTAGAAGAAATGATTCAAGTATGTCTATTTTTCATTATGACTTAGCTATAAATCATGAAATAAAACATCATTTGAATAATTAAGAATTTTATTACATATTGCAAATATTGAATAACTAAGCAATATTTGATAGTCGAAAACATTTCAAATATTACATTCTTTAGATACTTAAGACGAAGTGGTCTTTGAAAAATGTCAGACTTAGGGCACTGGACTCGTTCGTATGCGAATGAGTGAAACGAAACTATGCAATGTTTAAATAGAGTTAGCGATTTTTATAAGAATTAAATTTTAAAAACGGTACTTAAACATTAGAAAAGAAATATGTATTGTTACAAAGTCAAAGTCCAAATCATTTTTCAATTGAAGCGTCTACGACGCTCTTATGAAGGTCAATTACAAATTTTAGTGTTGAAATATTCTACATTATACTGCCACGTTCAGCAAATAAATTGTATAGACCCACTGCGAGAAGAACGGGCAAGAAACTCGGGGCCATTCTTTTAAACACCTGTTAACAATGTGTTACATACTTATTACAATATTATTTATTTATTTATTATATAATTTAGTACAATATTTGTTTAATTAGTGTAGGTAACAGGCAATATATATAGGTGATAGGCAGTCGTTTAAGTAATCAGAAACTGTGTAGTAGGATTTTTTAATCAATATGCTTTTCACGTGCAACTTGAATTTCCCTTCAAGGGAATTTTTAAAGCTGTATTCATGTTTTTTTTTCAATATAGAAATATGTGGAATCCTTATTTCGGATCAGGTATTTGTCGTATTATTTATTAATGATATTAATATTAATAATAAATAATATGACTTAATTATAATTAATATATATATATATTATTAATACGTATACGTACACACTACGTATACGTATACGTATACGTAGGCGTACACACTTTCTAAAAATATGTTTTAATATTGTCGATTTGAGTCACACTTCACCTTAAGTACTGTCTTTTATAATTTGTACACCCACAGTAAGTGAGGTCATAGTTAAGGTTGAGTGATGTATATAAAAATACTGCTATATGACGCTTTATGAGGACCTGATCTCACACTGCGATCCCCAAGACGCCTGCCAAAGCGTAGGGATTATGGCAAATCCCCATATAATGGGCTCCACAGTTCACCACAAGACAATCCGGCTGATACAGTACTACTAAATGAAAATAAATTTGTACTTATTCTTTCACGTTACTGCAGTGCATCTCAGATGTTTTCCTAGTACCAAACTGATGATTTCTACGCTGTAATGCGTAAAAAATTAGCATGCATAAGTGCGTAGAATTGTCACAACAGCACCCTGAAAACTATAACTATACAAGAGGACTTTTATTCTCCTTTTATAAATCTTTCTGTGCAGGTATTTTGAAGTAATAAAAAATCTCTGATAATGATTGTCTATAGCAGTCATGAAAATTGATCACTTTATATAAATTTCACGTAAATCTGCACTACTTACAGTAAGTGCTAAGTTGTCTGTTACTATAATTACAATTACTAAAATTTAGGGGTTAAGGCTGATAAACATTGCCAAATAGTACTGAAAAATTGAAATTATTTTTTTTATATTAAATTACAAAAAAAAAAAAATTGGGGTTAATGTATGCAATTTACGAATTGTACTGAAAATTGTTTTTTTTTTTTTTAATTTAACCTATAAATGAAATCAAAATAATTACCATTATTATCTTTACATTGCATTTGTGCCTTTGCGATATAACTCTAGTGTTATAGATTCGACAAACTGTGTGAAAGGATTTTGTACTGCCTCCTGGGAAGAAAACCTTTTTAACGTAGTGTATACGTAGAAAAATGACCAAATCACTAAAAATGGTAGTCCGTTGGAGTAAGCTCTGACGAATACGGAGGGTGACGAATGGTTTCAAATTGCAGTTCCTGTACAGTTAAAACGGTTTCTCGTACTGTATGAGGTCTCGCATTATCATGGAGTAATAATCGATTCATGAGTCGGGGCTGTTTCACTGCTAGTTTTGCTATCAGTGTTCGGAGTTCAGTATAGTAGACATCTGCCGTTATTGTTTGGCCAGATCGGAGAAAACTATAGTGAATAATAACATTCTGAAACCACCAAACAGTTACCATTTATTACCTTTTTATTGGTAAGCTTTGCTTTAGGACACTGTTCCGGCGTTTGACCTGGGGTCATTTGCCATTTCATTTTTCGCTTACGGTTATCGTAAAGAATTCACTTTTCACCACATGTCACAATTCAATGCAATATTCCTTCAATTCTGTATCGATTCAACAAGACAACACATATTTTAATACGCGTTTCTTTCTGCAGATTATTTGTCCGCAGAATTCAATTCATTAAATTCACTCAAAAATATCAAACCATGAAGGTTCTATGTCGATTCTAAGTACCTATTACAATAAAACGGCAATGAAAATTCATACCTTAACCCCTATTATTTGGATATGTGATAAGTGAAATAACATTTAAGTATAAATAGGGTAGCCTTCCACCGCCACACTGGTAGCAAGTGATGATGCAGTCGAAGATGTTGTTCAGACTAATCTAGAGAAACTGGCTCTAAGGCAGCTTTTATTTTTGTATGTTTGGGAAAAGCATTTATGCATTCCCTTCGACGGAGGAGGTGGGCGGAATACATCGGACTCTACACCAACTACTCCCACAACAGCAGGTGCCCCTGTACTGGCATCAGCCGGATCATCCACTGCTGAACAGAGCCTCCTCTATTAAGATAGTATTTGCAAAGCCACCTGCCAAGCGTGGGGATTACCCCACGATGGGCAGGCGGCTTTGGGATCGCATTGTAAGATGGCAGTTCTTTAAAAGGCGCTCCTGCCAACCTTTGGGCAGGAGTCCTTACCGACTAAAATAAACATTAAATTCATATTTTAGATAAATAATTTAATAGAATATATATATCCACTGTGCACACGAAAAGTCAAGGTCTTAAAATATAATGATATACTTCGATAATTAGGTGGATTATTCACAGGTATTTTTTGTAAAATATTTTTCTAAAATATTAATTTACTGTTTTCTTAAATTATTTAATATTATTAAATATGGACTTCCGCAAAGTAAAGCCTAAATCTATTTATTATTTCAATTGTTCCATAGGCACCAATTAGCACCGTTGCAAGTTAGCGCGTTCGTAAATTCAAATTAAGTTTTTGACGTTATTACTTAATATATCCTTTGTTATAATACGCTTATAATTTATGTGTTTTATATGTATATGTGTAATGTTGTAGTTTGAGGAATGATTTTAGAATACCGTTTGTTAAATAAACCAAGTCAATCTCAGTCATATCTTTGTTTCAAGCACGCTCCAGACTTTTGTAGAAAATTATTTAGTTAGTAATGTTATATTACTGTATCAGCCGCATTTCACCGTACCTTTAATTTGACAATTGCCATACATAGATTGGTGAATTAAATATTTGCGTTTGTAATAATGTATTGTTATTGTTTTTTTTATATTTTCGGCATCGCAGAAAGCGTTACTTAAAAGAAAAATGCACTGACACTCCGTTAGCTTCCGAATTAACTGATATAATAATATCCTTAGTGAAACTAAGAGAGAACGAAATAATTAATAAGAAACAAGACATTAATGACAAGAACCATGAGTGCAGTAAGAGGTCAAACCGCCCCTGACGAATATTTCTCAACCCCTGAGGAGGGTACCTTGTAGGTACACATAATGTTGAAGCAGTAATGTCTCAGTGGCTTTGGCTATTAGGGACTGCCACGCAGCAGGTCCATGGTTCAAATCCCGCCGCGGGTTTAGCTTCACTGCAAAATGGAAAGACATTTTGTGAATGCCCGCATGCCTAGCGACCACCCTTGAGGAGAAAATTTGTCGCCAAGCACCTAGCGGTGTGTTCCGGCAGATGTCCTTGAGAGTAATTAATTATAGGTTAACACCTTCGACCACATCATCACTTACCATCAAGTGAGATTGTGGCCAAAGTGATATCAGCAATAAATAAACGGACAAGCGCGTGTAGGGCCACGCGCAATACCCTACAATGCGCATGGCTCGACACGCGCTGACGCCCGTTATCATAATATACGAGTAGAACGATTCTGTTATACTTTTTTATCTCTTCCACATTCATCATGCTAAAGCTATAAATAAGAGTACGATTGTTGCCAAGTTATTTTTTGAATTTCATATGTACTCGAATGAAAACGTAACGATAGCTTGATTAGAATTCGTTGGTACATTGCCATCAGCTTTGTGAAACACACACACACACACACATATATAATATATATATATATATATATGTCACGCTCAATCTGACGATTTGAGCGTGACATAGTGGGACCCCCAAGACAATAATAATGACAAATATACGCGATTAAAACCGTTTGAAGTTTTTTAATTAATATGCGTAATAATCGCGAAACCTAAGACAACATTATTGTTATAAATCTATTTGAAAAAAATATAATCTACAGGTATATATAGAGATCGCCATCTTATTTTTCTTACCCTTAACCCACATATGGAGGTGGTTTGTGTGAAGTCATTTAATTAAGCAACGTTACTATTGATCTAATCACAAGGTTCCTAAAATTATAATTTACTACTGTACTGCACTGTATCACCCGGTTAGTCTACTGCTGAACACAGCCTCCCCTAATACGGGGGGTTTGCCATAATCCCCACGCTTGGCAGGCGGCTTGGGGATCGCAGAGTGAGATATCAGTTCCTCAGAAAGTGCTGCTGCCCACCTTCTGGTGTGTTACCCTTAGTCGCCTCTTACGACACCCACGGGTTGAGATGGGGAGGTGGAACGCCCGGCACCCAACGGGCTAACTTACTACACTTTAATCATATGATTACACATAGTTACTTAGTATTGACAAGTATCTGTAATTAATATGACAGCCCTAATACAATAGATAAGTTCTTTTTGAAATGCTGATAGGCTAGCCTTTACCACCTTTATCACCTTTTACCACATCATCACTTAGCCTGAGGTGAGATAATCTGATGCTAAGTGATCGCGTTAGAAGATGTTGTTCAGGCTTACTAAGAATGACAGGTTCTCAAGGACAGCTTCTGGAATACACCGTTAAGCATAATTAAAAAAAACAGTTTTTCTACTTGAATGTGGTAGGTAGTCAGGCGGGCAGTTGCAAAATGCCTCACCACCATGCTGTAACGCCTGCTACCCTACCATAACAACTAGGACCGTCTTAACTTAACGTGCAATTCGTAGCATGGAACCATTCAGGAGTAATGCTACTAACGGGTATCCATCCAAGTCATGACACCAGCGGACGTTACCTACGAACTTAGTTTGTCGGTTAAGGACGCTTTCCAGATTTCGTAGGCGTTGAATTCGTCACCACATCTACTTAACTACGCACCGCTTACAAACTTTCAAGTATCCGTCTAATTTAATACGTAAATTCAGATATGACAGCTACAGTAAAACAAACCTTACGCTCTGCAGACAAGATTCATTATTCATTCATAATGGTTTAGCCATAAGGCCATCAATTGTCCAATCTATATTATTATTGTTTGTAATGTTTTAATTGTTTTATTTACGACTGTTGGGCACTAAATAATTTTGTATTGTATCGTATTGTATTCATCCATTGGAACAATTCATACGTTAATTGAACAAAAATATAAAACAGAATTATTTATTTTTTGAGGGAATGGGTAATTTTTTTCGAATAACTATTTCCACTTTCCACTTGCAATGTTAGATATGTCAGATTGTAGGTAGTATTATTTCAAATGATTAAAATCCAAATACAGAAGTATTCGCTGTAACTCTTGAAGATTATTATTGAAATTATGGCCGAGCGGTAATAGCTATGGACTGCCTTGCCGCAAGTCCCTTGTTCGATCCCCACCGCCGGCTTGAGCTTCACCGCATGGTGGAAAGGAATTTGCGATTGCCTACACCATCAAGTAGAAAATCGGTCGCCAAGCACCTAACAGTGTTTTCCAGCAGCAGGTCTTAAGAGCCAGTGATATTACAGGTCCATGACTAAACAACTAAGTATGTCTCAAGTGACGGCCGCAGTGCAATTCTAGACTTGTGCTGCAATGCATCTGTTAAAGGCAGAGGCTAGTCCACATAACAATCGGGTGGGCCTTGAGCATGTTCTGTCACAATAAAATAAGAAAAAAAAACTCGTATGCGATTTTTTTTTATACCACTAAGTTGGTAAACAAGCGTACGGCCCGCCTGATGGTAAGCAGTTACCGTAGCCTATGGACGCTTGCAACACCAGGGGTATCACTCGCGCGTTGCCGACCCTGAAGAAATCTCTACACGCCCTTTTTGAAGAACCCCATGCTGTACTCCATCGGGAAAAAATCCATCGATAGTGTGGACGGGGAGGCCGCTGAAGAACCATTTCGTTTATTTCTCCGAGGCATTATAAATAAGGGATTGTTAAGAGATTTAGAGGAATCGCTGTGCTAGCAGTGACAGGGACAAAGTGCACTGAGAAAACCGACTTAAAGGCTTAAATCAAATTTGACCTTTTACCGTTGAATTGTAACTACGTAAGATGAATTCACAACTCTTAAGATGATTTTCACCAATCAATAAAAATTTACCATGTTTTATAATAAACACAACCGTCAAAAACGCCTTCCGTAAAGTATTTTCAGAATTGCAACTTGTTATACGATAATAATTGCAGTATTGACCATAAAATATACCTTACTTTTACGGCGGTTTATATACGGTGATTATCACTATAACGTACGACTTAATCAGCCTTATCAAAAGTCAATATTTAAGTAAGACCACAAAATACACCTTAAATGAAGACGAAAAGAAACATTCGCCTTCACTGACCTCGTTTAACGCCTTCTAGTTGAAAGGCGTTTTTGTACGTATTTACGTTTGGTCGGTTTTTCGCCTTATACCATATAAATTGGCCGTCATTAGGGCGCTTTTGACTTTAGATTTTTCTCAGTGTGCAGTGTTATTAGTCGAGAGTGCTGGAAAGGTGATGCGGTTTGTTGGTGCGGCAGCCGGAAGGGCCCCCGGTCCCCCCATGATACAGTTGGCCGGGTCCACTCCGGTCTCTTCCTCCGGCACGACCAACTATACCATAGATTATGCGCGAGGCGGGTCAGCCTCCCAGGGTGGAGATTAAGTGATCCCTAGGCTCGGGACCCCTACAACCTGCGGGCAGCCAGCGGGCAGCAGTTTTACTGGGTCTCCCTGACCGCCGCAACAACACACCGCGCCTGCACCCAACACAACGGTGGTGCGACACCGCTGGTCCCCAAACACTGCCAGCACAGTGCTTCCTCATGGAGCTCTGGCGACCTTACTCACCGCAGGAACACAACCCCACATTAAGGTAGCGTTATTTGGCTGCGATCTTCTGTAAGGTGGAGGTACTTCCCCAGTCGGGCTGCTCCAAATTTTGAACGGGACAACCCGTTATGCCCTTCCTCTCTGAAAACTTTGACTGTGATTTTCGTGGAATTAGGCGACGAAAGTGTAATTAAAGTATACCTAAAAGTACTGAATTGGCCAGATAGTCCACTGCTGAACACAGCCTCCTCCATTTAGGGGGCTTTGTTATAAATATTTGAGGCTTGCATACAAATCCACTGAGTCTTAAATTTTCTCGAAAACTTTCTGAAATAATCGCTATATTAATAGCTGACCTAAACTGAGGAAACTACTTTAATAGCGATCAGGTATGCTACGTACGAAACTTTTACTTTAAAAAAGCGAACCAAAATCAATATACCAACATATTATTCCTAGAATCTATCGCAGTTGGAACCCCTAGATCAAGTAAGTAAGTAATTACGCAATTTGTACTAGGTTTGAGTTTAATTGAGCGTCAGTTCTCCTTAATAGAATGTCTGGAGACGATTGATTTTGTAATTTGATTGAATGCCTATATTGAAATCGAAGTTTCAAATACACACGTTAGTCTGAAACGTCTTCGATTTTCTACGCACAAGTTTTAATTACTTTAAAGTAGATTGAGACATGTTTTTTTGGCATTAAATATTACTGTAGTTTGTTACATTACAGAATGAAAATGATATATAGAGAGATAAGTGCGAGAGTCGCACAATCATGAAACAGCTTTGTTTGTACATTTTAAGACAATTTTATTTTAGCTTTCATAGAATGTTACAAAAATTACAACGAGAGAAAAAAAATTGTACACGTGCGGGTTCAAACCCGCGCCATCCACCCCTATAGTAGGGGTGTGCTTTAAATGCGAAGCCAACATGATTTTTAAATATTTTAACACATTGATTATTAATAATTAAAAAAATATTGGAGTCCACGTCATTTTTCTCAGTCACCTTTGACATACAGACAGGCATACATACATGCAATGATGCACGCATGTATGTTGATACGAGTAAGTATTCTTATATTTTCAATAGAACCCTCATCGTCAAATAAAAAATATCTTCTCGCAATTTTATAAGTAAACAGTGTCTTCAATTATGTAAATGGAATTCATTTAAAACATGGCTGCGTAGTAATACAATTTACTTTTTTGTAAAATGAGAGTCTTTTGGCAATAAGTAAAATTGTATTTTTAAAAGAATACCAATAGTTTATGTACCTACTAAGCGCAATAGGTTTCATTTTTTGCTGATAGGCTAGGCTTTAACCACAATCTCACCTAATGTTAAGTGATAATGCGGTCGATCGTACTCAAGGATAGCTACCGAAACACGCCGTTTAGTAACCTGATGACAGATTTTCTATTTCAGGGTTTTGCAAAATGCCCTATCACTTTGCAATAACGACTGCCATTCTAAGTCTCCTTTACTCCACTTACTAGGAACAATCCTTGAATAATAAACATTCTGTCACAAAAACCCTATAACTGTCTGACACTGGCTTCGACCCCAAGAACCAAGTCCTCGAGATTCCGCGACGCTGTACTAATAATAAATGAGCGATGACTTTTTTTTTCTTCTCATTTGGACAGAACGGAGGGCGTTATGTATTTGCGCTAACATGTTGGCCCGGAGATTTGCAAGGTGTACGAGTGAAGTCAAGTAAAGGCTCTTTAAAGCATTTTGTCAGACATTTTACACATGCAGTCTCTGGGTTAACTATACTAGAAGGGCATACAATGCCCTTAGGTTACAGTACAACAATGCGTTCAAGATATTGTTGGGATCACCTCGCTTTCGAAGTGCTTCTGGTATGTTTTCGGAGCCAAGAGTCGATGACGTCTACTATATCTTACGCAAGAGAAGTGCCTCACTGCTAAACCGACTTCGTACTAGATCGAACGATATCCTGAACGCATTGAGTGATAGGTGGGATTGTCCAGTGCTACAGCACTGGATATATCTCCACACAACACCTAATAGGTAATATTTTGTGTATGTTTAACAATAATTTTAGGTATTTTTATAAACGGACAACATTATAGATCTGAGTCTGAAATAAATTATTTGATTGATTGATTGATTGTACACCCCAACAAGACAACCGACGACTTCTTTCGATGATTTATCAAAGCGACAAATTGACGTTTGAAAACTTCTTTTCATATCGCACTTGGTACTGTACCTCGTCTAACAATCACAAACTGCTTAGATATACTATCTAACAGTCTAAAATTATACTCAGTTCATGGCTCTATTCAATAACGACATACTTATGCGAGTTCTTTCTTAGTTGTGATTTTCTAATACATCGAATAAAATGTCTCATTTGTGCCACTCAACGCCAATGTGAATCGATCTTAAGATCTTGCACATTTGCACAATGTGTGGCGGTATTCCGTGTCTATATTAATAAATACCAAGATATTTTGTAACTAACAAAAACTGTTCAAAATCAGTATTTTGACAATGCTAGTTTGGAACCAGCCACGCCGCATCTGAAATGACGGGTAAATTTTTCGACGGGAACTAAATTTGTCATTTAAGTGACCTTATAAACTGATTATAATCCATGAATAGTTTATACAAGCATTAAATATTTAATACAAGCTTTCCGGCCCCGGCTCCAGCCGCGTCTATTTTGGTTATCGCGCAAAACCATTAACCTCTTCTTGCGCAGTTGGATAAAAAGTATCCTTTGTTCCCCGGGTCTCAAACTATTTCAATACCAAATTTCATCCGAATTTGGTCCAGTAGCATTTTATTTTATTTTTGTCATACAAAAATCTTAAAATCCAAATATTTCCTCTTTATAATATTAGTGTAGATGAAGATTTTTGTAAGGAAGTGATGAGACGGACACGTCGACCGCCTAATGGTAAGCGACACGTCTTTTTGATAACGTTCTCTTCCTGTTTGACACGGCATTAAGCTCTTTACTCCGAAATATTAGTCCACCCAGTAATTTCACTTGTTACAGTGCTCTTCCGGCCTAAACAAAGTAATACTTGCAGAATACTCCAGTGGTACCCACCAAGATGGACTCTTACTTAAGAGACCTACTATGTGGTAAAAAATCCTGAAATGTTTAATTAGGTACTAGACCTATGGCAAATTTTCCGAACCATTTTGCGCTTGAACCGGAACGCACCCATCTGTCATCTTTGGTAGTTGTCATCTTGTCTTTTGGTTTTTGCGAGATGGTAATTCTTGAATTGTCAAATTGATCTTGTATTAGTGGCAATAAAATTGATGAAAATTCCTAAGAGTGTTTGACTAAGATTGATAATTTATTGGGGACATTTATAGTATGAAATGTTTTTGTAGTTTGAAAACAATTTAAGAAGTGTGTGGCAGATCGTCAACGAGGGGAATTCGTCATTTTTACTTGACCAAGAGACTGATATATGATTACTGACTAATATAACTTTTACTTGAATGAACTCACCCACACCTTCGAGGGGGTGCCGGACACTGATAAGTGCTTCAAGTATAATTTGTTAGGCTAGGTTAAATAATTTAGCTCCGTGTCATCGCAGACAGTTGACGCCCATGTAACAACCTTGTTAGGGTAGACGGGGTTATCTTCCACTGGACCCACATTTCTTGCAGGAGTCAGGCGCGGGCGTTAACAGCAAACATAGAGGTACAAGTGGAGTTATGAAAAAACTAAGGGTATATCTCACCTGCCACTCATGACGTTATACAGTATAGGGTTGACAGTAGCTGACACGTAGTACAATGCTCCTGCGACGTTGAAGAGATGTTCGTTGATTACGTGGAACTGCGCCAGCCGGTATCCATATATGTAGAACAGGCGCTGGACGTGGAACGGCACCCAGCACACGAAGAAGGCGATCACAACAGCCGCTGTGAAAGAGTAGAAACTATGTTTTTGATAACTATATCGCGAACAACCACTTGTGTGAACAATAACAAGTGGTTCTCAAGAAATCTGTTGGAAATCACTGCTAGGTGCTTGGCGACTGATCTTTTACTCTAGTTTTGAGTCATTGTCATGTTAGCTCAGTCGGTCAGAGCAAACCCTGGCCTTTTTAAGCCTAAGCTTTACACAAAAACCTCTTCCTTTAGGAAGAGTTTGTTGATGTAACAAATAATTATTAAGTATTTCAACGGTACAGTAACTGTACCGTACTGTACCAGCCAGATCGTTCGCTGAACACAGCTTCTCTCATTATGGGGAGTTTGCCTTAATGCCGGCGCTTATCTCCGGTTTGAGGATCTTCGAGTGGCTTGGAATGTTTTTAGCGTTACATTTGTTTTATTTTTCAGTCATTAGCAGTCCCCTCACCAAACGCAACATTGATAATTGCGAGCTATTTCTGCCGCGTAAGTTCCACGTCAGAACTCGTATTCAATAATCACTCGAATTTTTGAAGTATCCATCTTTCTTGTCTAAGCTTTTTGTGTGTTCCAGCAGCAGTCTTTGAGAGCCAGAAAAATTTCAGGCACATGACACCTAACAACTGTACATCTCAGTGTGACGGGCACAGTGCGATTCGATGTTGACGAAATGCGTCTGTTATAGGCAGAGGTTAGTACACTTAGGAACAGGTGGGCCTCGGGCTTATTCAGTCACAATAACATAAAAAAGCTGTATAAAAAAAACAACTGAAAGTAAAAATGTGCAACATTCGATAATCGAATGTTGCACATTTTTAAGAGAAGAACCTCATAGGTACCATAAAAAAAACTTTCACTCAATAATCTAACTTCACTCAATAAAAACCATGAAGGTCTTATGTCAATTCGGAGTACCTATTTCAATAAAAAGGCAATTAACCCCTATTATATGTACCCCCCATCATACATTAACCTCTATAATATGTATCAATGTTGTCATGTCAAAGAAACAAGGAAGACCACTTTAGGTTGGCGATAATGTCGGTTGCGGTTTCAAATCACGTCGGGGTCACCGCCCTTAAGTGGTCTTCCTTGTATCTTAATCAAACCTTCCTTGTGATTTAACGTGATCACCAACCTAAAACCTCATTCGTTACCCAACACTCAGAGACATACATCTACATCTATACTATAAAGAGGAAAGATTTGTAATTTTATATATATTTAACGAACCAACAAAAACCACTGGACGGATTTGAAAAATTATTTCACAGTTAGAATTCTAGATTATCACTGAAAAACATAAGCTATAGAATATGATCAAAAATTGTCTATATATATAAATAGTTTTATAGACACTTTTATTTTTGTATATCTATTTTTAGAAATTTTATTAAATAGATAACTGTGCGAAGCCGGAGCGGGCCGCTAGTCAATGATAAAACGTCAAATTCTTTTTTAAATCATTGATTTGCTTATCACAATAATATAATTATTTATTGCATCCAGAACAAAGATCCACTTTAACAAACATCTGTAATAAAGCAATATTGTCCTTTAACACAAAAAAGTACTAACTACTTTACAAAAGTGCAAAGTGTTCATCGTTTTAAATGAAATATTGTAAAATTTCATACGAAACAAATTTACTTATATATTAAGTTATATTTGTTTTCAGAATCCCATTACATTATCAGTTACGTCTATTATTTTACAATTTATGATAGCTAAAAGTTGTCAGAACTCCGCTTTTTGTTAGAAAATTTGAAATAATATCGTCGTATTTTAAAAGTTCAGTGTTTAAAAATATAATGATATCCCTAGGGTCCAATTTCGTCGATCCATCATAATTTTTCTCCTACTAATCTATATCTATACTAATATTATAATGAAGAAATATTTGTATTTTTGAATTGTTAGATTTTTCGTATATTTGTATGCAACGAATAAACTTAAAAACTACTTAATCGATTTGGATATAATTTGGTATGGAAATATTTTGAGACGCGGGGAAGGACATAGGATACTTTTATCCAACTGTGCAATAAGAGGTTAATGGTTTTGCGTGATAACCGATATAAGCGCGGGCTGATCCTCGGCCGGAAAGCTAGTTGCATATATTTCTATATCTAGATTAGTTTACAGTTTGAAGCTGAAGCTTTGTTGTATACCTAAAAAGATACTGGAGTTGAACATCATTTGACATATTCTTTTGAAAACGAAGTCCAATATGAAGTTCAAATGTGAAAATGAAGTTGATTTTCATGACCATTTCAGTTAGACGAAAGTTGAAAAAAAATCGTGGCTCTCTATTGAAGTTGTAAACCTTCCATCAGCTGAAACAATGACATATAAGACACGTTCGAAGCCAGTATTTATGAATTTTGGGTCAGATGTCTCTAAGATTAGGTGCTCTAAGTGGTTTTTATTGTAAGGTCAATTTTAGTTGCCCGTACCAGATGCCATATCACTACATACTATAAAACAAAGTCGCTACCCGCTGTATGTCTCTATGTATGTTAATAAGTTTTTATTAGATAGACGAATTCAAGAGGAAGGTTTAAATGTATAATACATGTATAATATAGTAGAGAAACACTGATAATTTTAGAGGCTTCTAACATGATGTGGTAAATAAACACATTTTTTTGCGCTTACATTGCAAACGAGATAGATAAAAATAATATACTACAGTATTGTTCACCTTAAAAAGATTCACAAAATCGTCCGCGATGGTATATGACTATCACTTAGGGATAACCCACAATAATCATTTTTAATCATTTACTTTTTACGAGAAATGATGGCTTATTTACGAAGCGATTACTGTCTAATAACAAAAAAGCTGTGAACGTTGTATATTTTAATTCTAAATATACATTCTGAACTATATTTAGTATCAGCATTGCACCGAGCGAAGCTGGGGTGGGTCGCTAGTTGAAATTAAATAATAGAACATTATGACACATGTGTTAAATTTCGTCTCTTAATTTAACTTAGATTGTGTTGGACTCCATAACTGAAAAAAGACATGGAGTCCAACACATTACACTGATAAACTACTAATGTAATATCTAACTTCGGTTGCAGCTTCTGCTACTGTGTCAGCTGGATTGTCCACTGCTGAACACAGCCTCCCCAATTATTTTATTTATTTAAGGGAAAGTGTGTCATCATCCCCACATTTGAGAAGCGTCTTTGTGATCGCAGTGTAAGATAGCAGCACCTTCGAAGGTATTGCTGCCCACCTTCTGGTATTTTAATCTTAGTTGCCTCTTACGACACCCACAGGTAGAAATGGGCTGGTTGACATTCTAAGCGGAAACTCCCCAAGGGTGGATTTTGTAGCGTTATGTTCAAATATGTTACAGGTAACATAAAATTATATATGTATACATCAAACTATGGGTGGTGAGCTATTATATCGTTAAGCAATGGTCTATATCCCGCACATGATTTTAATTTTTCCTCCGGTTGTAATTTTGTAATGGTCAGATATATGTTGCATGATACATGTCACATGGTTTGCAAGCCTTTTGCCATCTATCCGGGCACAGCCACAGGCATCAAACTGGATTCTGGCACTCCAGATTGATAGTATTTTTTTACGAAAAAGCTCTATAATTTATCTGAAACGTGGATCGAATCCACAAGATTCCACAGTGGCGCTTTCACACATACTTGTTTTCGTTATTTTTGAATCGGAATTACGTGTTACAATGGGACTTTAGGAAGACACGCTAACTAGTTCGTAGGACATAAACACTTACAAAATATATATATATATATATACCTACATATAACGGAAGTAAGTATACTCAAATATATACTCTAGTTCCATGGAAGTTAGGACGGCCCTTAGTGTGGGACGATACATGCGTAGACACTTTAGCGCCGTCACATTTTTCTGAAAACAACGTGAGGGCTGGCGCCGCGGCTACTTCGGCGGAGCAACTCAAGCGGCGCAAGTATGCTAACCTCGGTAGGGGTTACATATTTGAGCCGTTTGGTGTAGAGACGTTGGTTCCGTGGGGACCGGGAGCTCATTGTATTTTTTTTTTTTTTTTTTTTTTTTTTCAGCATGCTGGGCACGCTGCCAACTGGTAGTGGGCTAGAGCATTTGGACTGCCTAAGAGTCGAAATGCTTTTATTGTATTATTAGTGTTGTATTTAGTTCGTAGTAATTTGTTAATAAAGGCATACCACCGGTAAAATATATATATATATTTTCGCTAAAAACGTTTTGTTAAGTCGACAGATAAGAATATACATAAATTGAAGTAGAATGCGACACAAAGACTCGAACACAATGCCCCATTGAAAAAGTAGATAACAAAGCTTAGGAAGCCCGTGTCTGACAGCTTCAATGCGATATATTCGTTGGAAATAATGATATGTGTTGTTTGCGAATTTTACGAGTAAGTAACATTTACATTATTTATAGCGTCTGCTTCGTTCGAAAAAACTTCAAGTTGCTAACCATAAAATGCACGCTTTTACTCAGATTTGTTTTCTACCTCTTTTCATTCATCTTCCTACCCTTGTACAACTCGTATGGAGTATTCTATAACAAAAGAACAAACAAGAATATGTTCAGAGATATGTTTTTGGTTACAACACAAGGATATGGTAGTTATTACTACCGGCTATAAAACTGACACCAACTCTTATTAGATTTGGTGTCAGTTTTATTGCCAGCTGCCTGCCTGGCGCAATTCCTGTGTGGAAATGGGAATGCGTTCTTCAGTAGTATCATATGTATCGGTTACCTTTGAGGTTATCATTTACTTATCTACTAAGTGTACGTAACGTGCGCAACACGCCACTTAATTGACGCGAATGATGGCATGCTCATTGCCTTTTCCCATGATAGAGATAGATACGATACGAAAAGGTTTTCGACTGGTTACCCATTTCACCAGAAGACGAAGAAAGGTAGCCTGACGACATCGTTAAAGTCAAGGTTACCCATTGCTTGTAAGTGGCTAATATTCGATCTTTGTAGCGTTATTTGGGTAAGGCTTTGTTCAACAGGGGGCATCTGCCGGCATAGGATTATGAACTGCGAATATAAACCAGTTCTAATATCCTTAATCCGGGTACGGATAATGTTCTTCATTTAACCAGATATATAATTTACGACTATAAAATACAGAATATTAGAAATACTTCTTTTGCATGGTGGAAGGGCATTTTGCGATTGCCCGCCTGGCTAGCTACCACCCTCAAGTAGAAAATCTGTCGCCAAGCACCTAACGGTGTGTTACGGCAGCAGTCCTTGAAAGCCAGTAAAATTACAGGCACAATGAGACTTAACAACTATGTCTCAATGTGACGGGCGCAGTGCAATTCGTGACTTGTGATGAATTGCAACTGTTATAGGCAGAGGTTAGTCCACTTAACATCAGGTGGGCCTCGAGCTTGTTCCATCACAATAACATAAAAAAAAATATTTGTCAGAAAGGTTTTCTATATATATATTTTTTAATTCTCATGTTTAAGCTTGATAATAATATTCATCCCAATATATAGTAAAAAAATAAATGTGTACACTAAGTATATATACCTACTTATACTTGTCAATTAATAATTCACATGCGGTTAGAAATCGAACACTGAAGGTTCCTTGGCTCCAAACGCAAAACCTAATTAGTGATAAAATAATATATTAGTTAGATTTTATGTTCATACAAAGGAGTTTCATGTAGTACAGTTTGGTACATGTAGCGCGAGTTCGACTTACCCTTGGCTAGTTTTTATTACTTTATAAGTACCAAATTTTCATATTGGACGAGAATCGAACCAATCTTTCGGTTTTACGCACCGAGCGCCTTAGCCCCATGATGAGACTGAGATGGAGTTGAATGAGTAGCGATATTGGTATGTAATATTATTATTTCATACCGTCATAGTCATAGTCATCCCCCGTGGGGTGCCGTGTTAGAATTGCACCTCCCCATATCATCATGTGGTTGTCGTAAGAGGCGACTAAGAGATAAATACTGGAACCTGGGCAGCAGCGCCTCCTAAAGAACTGCCATCTTAAGCTGCGATCCCCAAGCCGCATGCCAAGCGTGGGGATTATGGTAAATACCCCTTAATGGGGGAGGCTTTGTTCAGCAATGGACGATCCGGCTGATACAGTCTAACTGCGACTTTCAACCGGACTAGACTAGTGGACTTCATAAAACCGAAAGAAGTGCTTTTTTAAACACTTATCTCTCAAAGTCAAAGTCAAAATCAATTATTCAATCACGTAGACGCCTCTACGACGCTCTTATGAAGGTAAATTACAAATTCTAGTCTTGAAATATTCTACATTGTACTGCCACGTTCTCTCTCGTAATGATGTCGCTATTCTTCGGAAATTCTACACACGATTTCAAGCGCTTTATATTGTTTGCATTTGCGAGAGAGAAGAGTTCGTAAAACCTCTTTCAATTTACAACCAACTCGCAGCGTCTTTATTTCACGATAGATGTATCAAGGACTCGATATGTTCGTGCGATACTTCGTAACTTTCCGCCAGGTGAGACGACGGGCAAATGTTTTCTGTTATAAAAATAAAAGTAAGGTCCATATCTCTTTTTCAAATCATTCCCTTTGATAGCACACTTTCGTTTTATAAACGGTAATCCATATTGACGTGGCGGTAAAATTTTCTCCGCAATAAATATTATTGGCGATGAAATTGTGATAAGTTGACAGCTGCTGATACAATATTCGGTTTTAATATGAGAGGCATTTGAAAGACAGTGATAGCATGTGATAGTCAGTTTTTATTAATATCAACTTTATTTGTAATGGCGGCACTGAATCTACACTATCAATTCGTGCATCTAAATTAACTCACAATCTCAATCTCTAATAGCTCAGAAGCGTCTGATGTACCAATACAATAAAGGTAACTATGATCGTATTCGGTCTTCCCTGGCTGACACGAAATGGAACGATTTATTTTCAGAGTGTAGCACTAATGATGCTGTGAGTAAGTTTTACTCAAAATTAGTTGAATTAAGAGATTCTCACATCCCTAAACGACTACATAAAAATAATAATTACCCCCGTTGGTACAATTCTGCTCTCATTAAAATTCTTAAAGAAAAACACAAATATTTTACAAAATTCAAAATTTACGGTAACAAACACGATATACTCACTTTTCAGATACTGCGGGATAGAGCTAATAGTGTTGAGCAGACTTGTTTTCATAAATATATAGCTAACATTGAGACTGCTATCACTTCGAACCCAAAATATTTTTGGTCTTATGTAAAATGCAGACGTACGCATACCAATTTTCCTTCCAATATGTCATATAACGGCAATGAAAGCCATACGGGCTTTCATCGGAATATGTGAACTTTTCTCTAATTATTTTCAGTCCACGTTCCTGGATTCTACTACCACTTGTACCCATTCAGTGTCTAGAGACGATTCTAATTGCCACATTAGTTCTATTGAAATCAATCCTGACATTGTGCGGAAATACCTTCAATCCCATGACTTAAATAAATCAGCCGGTCCCGATGCTATTCCAGCCATATTTTTAGTAAAGTGTGCTAACGAGTTAGCGTATCCTGTATCATTACTATTTACAAAATCACTCTCTGAAGGTGTCGTTCCTACTATATGAAAGACTGCGTTCATCTCACCTATTCACAAAAAAGGTGCTAAAAACGTGGTAGAAAACTACTGTTAGCAATCTCCTAAGAAGTGTTGAGTAGACTTCAGGGTTATATTACTGGCAACACAATTAAAAACAAACTCTACCTTGGGTAGGTGACGTGAATACATTTTGGATACTCTTTTCTGATCGGCAATACCGCCAGTCTGCGGATGCGAGTCGTTCCGAGTGGACATATATCTGTAGATCCATGTAGTATACGAATAAGGAGACAATTACGAGTGTGTGTAATTAAAACCTAAATCTAAGGTACTGTAAACCATTAGAATCCTATTTAAGATGTTTAAAGTTGATATCTGAGTCTAGCGTCCGATGTAAGCATTGAATATCGGTTAGCTGTTGATTTCTAAATATAATGTTAAGTCATCGGTCATAGATGTTTCATATTATGAATAATAATAATGTTAATATATAGATGTTTCCAACATATCAGAAGTGGGATCGACGGACAAGTTATCCATAATTGTTCGTTGATCCCGCCCACGAGGTATATTCATTTTCTCCTTGTTGTTTTTTTTTTTTTTTTTAGCTAATGCTAACTTTGAAATGCTATGACTAGGTTGAAGTAAAGTTATAAAAAGGTTTTGCCGTGACAATAAGAAAACAAGTAATACCTACTCCTTGCTGTTTTTTTTTTGAGTTAGTGCTAGCTCGTAAACCCTATGACTAGGTTGAAGAAAAGCTGTTACCTATTACTTCTATTTTTAGATTTTAGCGTGACAATTTATAAAATAACGCAAGTAAAAAAAAACATTGTTACTAATAAGGATATAGAATGATTTAAAAAAATGTTTTGATTCCGGAACTGGAATTATTTTGTTGATGTGATCTATTATACATAGGTATACAAAAGATTTGAAGATAAAACACATGCCTGCAAGACTAAAGGCTATACCTTGAGCATGTGTGTGTACGATTGCGAGTAATTTATTTGTATTATCAAAGTATTCTGCTAGGAATGTACCTAAGTACCTAGAAATACCCAGAGAGCGATCTCATTATGTATCCTGAGATAATTTTTCACAGTGCTAAGGAATTAGTACCTATAAGTATTTGCTACCTACATCTTACGAAGATTATGCTGCCTACTAGTATCTATTAGTGGGACGTGCGTTTAACATTAATACTGCGAGTTTCAGACACCTTGAGCGGGGCAGCCGAACGAGCTGCGCAGAGGTAGCGTGGCGAGTTACGGCGTGGGGAGTGACCCTGAGACTGAGCGCCGCGGAGGGAGCGGTCGTAGAACGGTTACTCCACTGCTGACTGGTGAACGAAGCGAGGGAGTGGAAGGGAGTCTGGATAACAGGCAAGTCCACAAGCGCTCTCGTGAACCAAGCGAGGGAGTGGAAGGGAGTCTGAGTAACAGGCAAGTCCACAAGCGCTCTGGTGAACGAAGCGAGGGAGTGGAAGGGAGTCTGGATAACAGGCAAGTCCACAAACGCTCTAATTATGATACGATGTATAAAGTTAAATCAATGCGATTGTTGCGGCAACAAGGCTCAAAATATGATGACCATGGGTCAAATAATAGCGATGAAATGAGGGTGTCACGTTCTCGTCAGGAACATGACAATGGCGACACACAGAAGGTCCTGTAAAATTGTAATAATAAGGCATCGGGTTCGAACAGAAAAGCACTTCTCGTCGTAAACGGAGAACTAGCACAGTCGATGACGATATAATATGAGAGGTTGCCAGCTGACGGAAGACCAACTAGTCGTGGCAAGAAAAGAACCCGCATCGACAGAAAGAAGATACAGCGACGGCATTATGAAACTTGCGGCTCCTCCAAGGAATCGCGTAGGTTAACATGGAAGAGAAGTTACGATGGTAGCAAGAGCGAAGAAGATTAAGTATGTAAAATTTCGTAAAAATAAAAGGTCTAAAACTGCACAACGTTGCTCTCGCTCGCACGTTTCGTCACGAAATAGGGTTCAGAATGATACTAATGAATTGTTTCATGACGTTTTGCATAAGTTGTGTTAAAGAGCGTTAGAGAATCGAAAATCGACTTCTAAGCTTTCTCTGACAAATGTTATACCAGAATTTGACCCAATGACAAAAGAGCAGACTATAAAAATTTGGATAACCAAAGTAGAGGATTGTGCATAATTTGCGAATGGAATGAACGTAAAATCATTCATTATGCTTTGTCAGAACTTACAGGGGTCGCGAAATTTTGGTATCAGGGGTTATACACAGTTCTTTACAGCTATTGCGATTGGATGAGAAAGGTTAATGAGTCTTTTCCTGGTGGGTATGATTACACTGAATTGCTGCATCGATGCTCGCAAAACGCGTGCGTTATGGCGAGTCTGGAACAATATTATAATTCCAAAATTAATCTCCTTAACCGCTGCGGTATTAAGAGTCGAAAACCAGTCGACTGCCTGTATTACACGGCATAGACGATTGCGCCGTACGAGTAGGTAAGCTGCGCAATTAAATAAGCCTGAAAACGTGCTCAAATAGGTACCTTAAAACAGTCAAAGCCGATACGTGTGTTATCCGTGATGATAGGCAACGACAAGATAGACCTCAGGCACGAATAGTGAATCCTAGCAAATCTAAAGCAGATTATACAACTAAATTTAAATGTTTTAACTGTGACGAAGAGGGACATAAGATTTTTAAATGCAATAAACCCCCAGACCAATAGACTCAGACATTTAGACGTACGATCGATAAAGAAATTAGCAATAAGACAGATACAGACTAATTCGAAAAAAGGTGGCCATTCTCAATAAACCAGATGATGCTAATCAGAAGTTTCTGGTTGAGATTAAAGTCAGTGATATCCCTATGTTAATATAGACTTGGATAGTCAATGCACGTTAATGAGGTACTCTGAATTTAAGTAGTTAGGTTCAGAGCTGAGCACGGACAGGATACCTGTTCTCCGAGTGATAGGCGGCCACTCGTTGAATCCTTTAGTAAAGCCAACGTAGAAATAACCGTTCACGGTAATTAGGAAACGATTGAAGCATATTTTGTTGATGACTCTGCCTTGAACTATCCAGTTTTACTCTACTTAGATGAAATACTTGCGAACAATGAATTATAGATGCTGCCACTCATTCCTGTCCTATAGCAAACTCTTGGAGAAATATAATATTCCTACATTAAATTTTAGACGTATTTATCTAGAAGCAATGATACTACATGGACTTTGTAATAACAAATTTGATTGTATCGAGCTAATCAATAAATTATGTTACACGGTACCAAGGACAGTGCATCGACGCGCAATGTGTGCGCGCCATTTATTTGCATCCTCCGTATGCAACAACAACGCCGGTAAGCGGTCACCGATGCACCGAATGACTCGCACATACAACGAGCGATTTACTGAACTCGATGTACTTTCCTTGCCCGCATCTACCTATAAAGTGAATGTTAGGAATCTTCTTAAAAAAAACACATAACATATGTTTATCTTAGTTATAACAAAATAATAATTCTGCATTATTTATCTAGTTCTGACCTTTTGTTGTAAACTTGTCGTGTAAATTAATTGTTTGATGCATCTACCCACTATTACCAACATATTTTTGTAGCTAAATTTACTGTTTTTATCTAAATGTTTGTCTTACTTGTAGCAAACATATTTTACAATTCTTAAGTAATCTGTGGATAATGTGGTTGGCTGCACATTCACAAATTCATGTTATATTCTTTAATCTAAATGATTGAAGAATATTATTACATTATGTACCTATATTTAATGTGTAGCTGTTAGTTATCCCTCAATAAACAAATTAAAAATTAAATTACTCGGCCACAGTTTTACCGAGAAGCCGAGATATTTATCACAAAGACATCGAATTAATATTTTAAGGAATTTCAGAAGTAAAATTGTTCCTGAAGGCCCGCGACAACGTAAGTAATAATTGGCCCAGGACAATTCGCAGCATTTTCGGTTCAATCACAAACGAAATACAAAGGTCCAGCTTACGTAAACGGTTCTATCCGTGGTGGTGGTCGTAAAGATCGTTACCTTCTCCTCGGCGAATATATACTTAATGACGGTCAGGGAAGTGCTCTCATCAAAAATTTGTGCAATGCTAACATATCATTTAAAACGTGTTCTTTAATTACCAGCGAAACTTGTTCAAAGTAATTTCAGCATATCGTCAGTCACTTTTGATAATGACGAGGATCACTCACTGAATTCCGGAAAACAGCTCTTGCAGGAGCAAAATTCCAAACTGCACGATTTGCCTGCTAAATAAAGTGACTGTTTCTCGTCAGGTCTAAGCTTCACTACAGCTGGTGAAATAAAAATAGAACTTGACAATTCGGAGCCTGTCGTTTACATGCCGTATCGTATGTTGCATGAAGAAAGGGCTCACGTTAGAGTCATGGTACAAGAATTGCTCGATGCTGGAAAAGCGAAAGTCTTCTCCCCGTATGCGAGTCCGATTGTACTGGTCAAGAAAAAAAAACTATCAACACACTCACCAAGAGAGACCTCGTACCCCGCATAGCCCGTTAGTGGATTCAACTCCAATTTGATACAATTGACCAAACGAGTTTGATTGTGACATCGAATACAGAGCTGGCTCAGGTATGGCACACGTAGGCCTTATGTAGGAATCCTATAGGAGCAGCCGTGGATGAGTCTCATGTATTAGACGTAGTATCGGTGCATACTGAGGACTAGTAGTAGTATTAGGTATCTATTGTTCAAGCTAGCGATCGGGAGGTCGTTAGGATAAAAGAAGTACTATGTGATCCAAATTCCGAACAGACCGCGGAAATATGCAAAAATTACTGTTTGAAGAACGGTAAAATTTTATAGGATAATAAATGAAATAACTAATGAGATGAGATGGTTAGTTCCGAAAGGGGTGTGATGGCAGATAGCAAAGATGAACCACGATGACGTAGGCTATTTCGGTTTAGACAAGACTCTGTCTCGAATCCAGGAATCATTTTGGTTCCCAAAAATGAGAAAATTCGTGATTAAATATGATAAATCCTACCTAGAAGGCACTCACCATAAGGTACCTGCTGGAAAGACTTCAAGATAACTACACCCAATACCCAAAACTGACGTTCCGTTATTATTATTATATCTGATCGTTATCGTAGACGGTTTTACGAAGTAAATTAATATTACACCCGTTAGAAAAATAAAATGATCTGATCTCATCGATCAGAGTATTTCGTGATCACATAATATTAAGTTACTTTGGTGCACCATCGAGATTAATAACAGACCAGGGCACTTCATTCACGAGAAACACTTTTCGTTCCTTTGTAAAAATCTCGGGGATCGAACACATAGATATTAAATGCAGTTGCCACTCCTAGGGCTAATGGCCAGGTGGAGCGGTTTAATAGAACCATACTTGACGCTCTATCCACAAAGACTCACGGTAAAAACGATAAGAGCTGGGATAAAAATATTCCGGATATACAAATCGGAATTAATACCGCACTTCATAAGACTACCGGCAAAAGTCCATCCGAGCTCTTATTTGCCTTCAAAATAATCAGCAGCACAGAAAACACGAGATCATCCACCAAACTAGCGATCCTGTGTCGTCTGATGCTCTGCAACGCACGCTTCAGATGAGATCTGAAGCGAGCGCTTGATTAAAGGACCAACAAATGAAAGACAAATCTCGGTTTGATGCGAAACACACCTCACTGATAATTTTAGGGAGATCTAGTTGGTGTTAGGCGCGAAGTACCAAGTGATGTCAAATCAAAGAAACTGGCATTAAATATCAGGGTCCGTATCGTATCAATAAAATACTGCCAAACGACAGATACCTAATTGAAGATACCTCATTAACTCGCGAACCTAGGCACGTTAGGTATGAAAACTTAATAACTATAGATAAGCTCAAGCCTTGGCTTGCATTTAGCAGGGACTTGGACTCAACCTTATCAGAGTCAAGTTCAGAAGGGGAGTGTCAAAACAATGACTGAGAAACTATCTGTGATTCCTCAGTCAGTCCAGCATATCATTAATTACCACTAGTATTTAAAATCATTACTCCCGTTCATTCAATTTATTGATTCATAACAATTATACAATTTAACGTAAATTATATCATACTATTATTACTTTCATAGTATTACACGAAATTACCTGTAAGAAATCTTAATATAAGATATCTTTATAAATAATTCTGATTCACTACTTTAACATATTAATATTATGTACCGCCTACTACTAAACCGTAATTAAAGAGTTACTCGATACGATATGTAATATATTGTAATAATAATAGTAAACCGACATTAAAAGTTGTTAAAATTCAAAGTACTTAGTCGAGTGGGATATCTTACGCCTCACAACTGATTATATATCTTAGATAATTGTTACCTAATATATACACATAGTGATTACAATAAGTTATTTGTTAATACGGTTGTTTGTGATACTTATTTCTATAACTACACCTAGTACAATATGATACGATAATACTTATTGCCATAATATTTAATGTCTTGTTATTTGTGAAAATATCTATATCAGTGACTTTATGAAAGGTAATAAACTGTAAACGGAAGATAAAATCATTAGTATATTTGTTGACATCTGAAAATAATAATGACTTATAACTGAACGTGCTTAACATTGTATAATGATTTTGACATTTCAATGAACATAATATTCACTGAATAGCCATCTAAATTTGTATACTATTGTAGGTAAAACAGGGTTTTGTTCCTGACTTGCAAGTTGATTACCATTAAACGACTTATTAGACTTTAAGCGCAAGGACTCGCTTCTGCAGGATGGCCGAGCTGTTAGCAATCTCCTAAGAAGTGTTGAGTAGACTTCAGGGTTATATTACTGGCAACACAATTAAAAACAAACTCTACCTTGGGTAGGTGACGTGAATACATTTTGGATACTCTTTTCTGATCGGCAATACCGCCAGTCTGCGGATGCGAGTCGTTCCGAGTGGACATATATCTGTAGATCCATGTAGTATACGAATAAGGAGACAATTACGAGTGTGTGTAATTAAAACCTAAATCTAAGGTACTGTAAACCATTAGAATCCTATTTAAGATGTTTAAAGTTGATATCTGAGTCTAGCGTCCGATGTAAGCATTGAATATCGGTTAGCTGTTGATTTCTAAATATAATGTTAAGTCATCGGTCATAGATGTTTCATATTATGAATAATAATAATGTTAATATATAGATGTTTCCAACACTACCGACCAATATCTAAGCTTTGTCTTCTAGCCAAAATTTTTGAACGTATTATTTATAATCAACTTTACAGTAGTATTCTCCCTGACCTTAATCGTTAAAATTACGTTACTCGACAAATGGTCACTAGTGGACAGGTAGATGCTATCTACACCGACTTTAGCAAGGCCTTTGACCGAATCGATCATGTTATTCTGCTGAGAAAACTATTCAATCTAGGTATTCGTGGTGATCTCTACAGGTGGTTCTCTTCTTATGTCTTCAACAGAACTCAGGCAGTAGTATTAGGTAGTTATACTTCTTCCTGGACTGCTATACCATCTGGAGTCCCTCAGGGATCATTGCTGGGACCTCTTTTGTTTGTCATCTACATCAACGATATTGGAGACTGTTTTAAACATTCCCAATTCCTACTATTCGCAGATGACATGAAGATGTTTATGGCAATTGACAACCCCTCTAATGCGTTACTTCTGCAGGAGGACTTAGAAAGAGTGGCTAACTACTGTAAGACAAATAACCTTATTTTGAATATATCAAAATGCTCAGTGATTACTTTCAGTCGTAAGACACAAACTGTACAATTCAAGTACTCAATTGAAAATCAACTACTTTTACGTGTGAGTGACATTAGAGACCTTGGTGTCCATTTGGATAGTAAGCTCACTTTTGTCAATCACATTGATATGATAGCTAAGAAAGCCTCGTCAGCATTAGGTTTTATTATACGTAATGCGGGCATTTTTAAAACCATGATGACTCTAAAAGTCCTATACTGTGCTTACGTTCGCAGTCACCTTGAATACGCAAGTCAAGTTTGGAATCCTAATTATGCCGTACATAGTCAAAGGCTGGAAAGAATTCAAAAGAAATTTATTAGGTACTTAGGATATAAATTCAAAATTCCACGTTCTAAATATATAGTTCGCTGTGCTCGTTTCCATCTGTTACCACTTTCAACTCGTCGTAATATTTCTGACATACGGCTGCTCATGAAGATTGCACAATCCAAAATTGATTGTTCTGATTTAGTGGGTAAATTAAGTTTATATGTTCCACCTAGACACGCTAGACCCAGAAGGTTGCTTCACGTACCACCCGCACGTACAAACTATCGCAGACACTCATTTTTATTAAGATCACAAACCGCTTTTAATGAGTTTATCGAGCACGAAGGTCACACCATCGACCTTTATTCTAGCAAATTGTCTCATGTTAACCTTGCTTATGTCACTTTGAATTCGAAAAATTTTCAAGTATTTGGAAATGAAGTGGCTACGCAGGATAAAAAAAAAAAAAAAAAACTTTCTATGACCTTTTTCTCCAGCATTCAATCAAAACGTTAAGAGTTGGAATATAAAGATATTGTTTTTCATTTCAATTCTTAACGTAAATATGAAATAACATATATTATTCAATAATAAAATGGAAAAATCCGTTTAAAAAACTAAATAAAAAGTAGAGTGCCTAAATTTTAATGTTTTAATCTATGCATGTCAGGTACAAAATGAAATGCATCACTTGCAAATACTGTTTTCAGTAATATAAGTGTCCCTGAAAAAAAATCTAAGCAATTAATTACTCTAAAAAACAATGAGGTTTTTTTAACTGACGATGGGGTTAGCCTTTCGCAATAATCTTATCTGACAATAAGTGATTAAGCATTCGAAGGTGGTAACGGGAATCAAGATACATCTAGATAGGCTTGTCGACTTGTAGACGTGACTTAAAGATTGCGTTATACCCAACCGCGCTAGCTGTGGACTTTTGGAACGTACATACGTATCCATTCTAACCTGAACGACGTCCATTACCAGTTGGATACTGCTAAGAGATATACTCTCGGACAAAAAGGCATTTCATTTTCAAAGTGAAGCATTCTCCAGTTTGTATTCTAGACAAGAGAGGAAGGAGATGTCTGTCCGAGAGCATATCCAATCCAGTATCCAATCATTATATCAGAAAATATATCTATGCCCGTCGTCGCACCAGCATTGAAGGACGGGGCCTATCGAACATTTGGCTGCGCATAGACTATCCTCGAATCTACAAGTGCCTTTCTATAAAGGCACTTGTAGATTCGAGGATAGTATATCCCATAATAACGGTAATCCCAAAATAGACCAATCAATGGAGTACGTACAGATTCCGTGCTTAAATATATCCCCACCGCAGAGATCGTAGTTGTACTTGGCAATTTCTACGCCCACCATGTCGACTGACTTGGTTTGCGCGTAACCAATAATGCGGGGATCTTACTTGACTTTGTATTACCAAAGAAACTCACCGCTGCCGTTTAAAGTGGATAACCAATTTTATGGTAGCTTGGAGCATCAAGGTCGTTGTCGATGATGATGATTGATGCTCCGACCTAAAACCTGACAATGCTGGTATTATTACGTGATCACCAAAATTGCTGCGAACTTCCAGGCTACGAGTTAATAGAGGTGATTGGTTTTTTATAGCACGACTTGTTGCCGATGGCTACAGATTTCGTGCTTGAACAGATCCCCACCGTAGAGATCGTAGTTGTACTTGATAATTTTAACGCCGACCATGTCGAGTGGCTTCGTTCGCGCGTCACTAATAAGGCGGGGATCTAACTTGACATTGAATGACCAAAGCGACTTTTCGCCGCCTGCAACGCCATGTGATACTTCTATGCCGTGCATTGTTTTCCGGCAATGTGCTTTCCGAAAAAATGTGCGAAAGGATATCAAATTTTATGGTAGCTTGGAGCATCACGGTCGTTGTCGACGCCGCATCCTCCGACCACATCCTCATGCACATCAATGACATGTCGCAGTTCATTGATATTCATTGCTATGCGGATAACAAGACCGCATGAGGATACCGGTAGTGCTAAAATTTCACGGGATAACAGTGTCGAGAGTCAAAAGATAAACAGGCCTTGGTTTTTAAGGACCGCTGCCGCCAGAAAACGTTACATACAAGTTATAACTATATAGAGCTTAAACCTACTTTTAACCTACTGATGTCATATCCATTCCCTTAGAGGGGTTGGAGATTACGGAAACTATTTTATTTAAATAATAATAATTTAAAAAAGTTATGTTTACTGGGATATGGTATATATAAATATTTTGTTTTATGGGGAGGGGGAGAGAGGGCAGAATATTCCCCATCGAGGTCTGGGGCGTAACAAAAACCTATAGTTTTATTAATGCTAATGAAATTTCTCAAAATTAGCTTCTTTCTATGACAACTCCGGCGTTGTGGGTATGCAGCGCTTTAGTCTTCTCGCTACCTCATCGCAGCGTATTAGCTACGCTTTCGCAGTAGACTTGCGCAGTTCCCCCTCCGCGCCTTCAGCTTATAAAAAACACTCTAAGGGTAGAGCAGACAAAACTGCTTGAAAGGTGGGTGCTCCGATTCGGTGCTGTCACACCATTCGACCTAACCTAAGTCACCTGAATAATTAGTTTGTACTTTTTACCTATGTCTAACTCACAAAAAAATATTACTAAATTTGTGATCAACGATGTTCGTCTCACAATTATTATTATATACGAAGACTTTTACAATAAAATATTGTGACTCTGTTTGTTGATCGATTAAATATATATATATTATTATGTTTCACAAAGCTGTCGCTAGATCGAGGCAATGTACCAACGGGTTCTGAATCACGCTATCGTTACGTTTTCATTCGAGTACCTATAGAAGTCACAAAGGAATTTTCGAATAACAATTGAAGTAATAACTTGCCAGCAATCGTACTCTTTTATTTTAGCTTTGACAGGAAGAATGTGGAGGAGATAAAAAAGAACAAAAAAATCGTTCTATATACTTTACTACGTAGGTAGCCCGTTATCATAATAATAGGCTAATGGAACCCTAAATTACGCGTACCCCGACACGCGCTTGACCGTTTTTATTATTTAGCTTTCAAACGCTATTAGCGTTTTATTATCAAAAGAACTCTTTATACGGTTTCCTCCGAAGTACTGCTGCCATACTATTTCTACTACTTAGCTTGTTTCCATTACTCTGCTACGTTTTGAAAGGCATGGATATATATATTATCCTCTTACAGTAGTCGTTGACTGTTACGGTTAATTTACTATTCCTACTAATTGTCAGTGCAAACTTTCAATTGGCCTTCATGTATGTGTAACTTAAAGCTGCATAAATACGAGTATATATCTATAAACCTAAAGTATCACATCAAGCTGTTGGTAACCATATTATATTTAAAAAAACAAGAAAATCGTGATTTCTAATTATCATGCAAATATTTGGCTCTTCTTTGGTGTGTGTCATTTACATCTTGACGTCTTTAGGGTTCTTTTCGGCGTTGTTACTCATTTTGTATAGCTTAGGTTAGCTTATTAGCTTATTAGCATAGGTTCTCTATACAGACGGTCAGACAGATACAGTGGAGTCATACTAATAGGGCTTCATTATGAGAAAGACAGCGGAGACATATTATTATTTTGCCTTACATAGGGCAAAATGAAGATCGATTATAAGTCTTAGCTGTCGTTCTCAAAATGAAGTCTTATTAGTAAGACTCTGTCTGTCTGTTTATCGGTACGTAAGTCACGATTCTCTAGCTTGTAAACAGAAGAAGCTACAAACCTGAAATTTGGACTTATGAAGATCATAATTAATTTGGCGAATTAATTGATTTGGCGCTTTGAAATTGCATGCGATTGGTTGAGTCAAGGTAAAGTACTGCATGGATGAATGCACACTTTTTAAACTACGCCCGCCGCGGTAGGTTAACGTTGTGGTGTTTCTGAGCTTGACTTAATTTTTTTTACATATTCATTCGTAGGGTAAAACCAAAATATTAAACACATAAATTCTTCATTATATCAAACGTATTTGTATTTATTACACTTTCGCATCGCATCAATTGATTATTTCATGCTCACCCACTTTCATCGCTGATTGTACCTTAGATTACCATTATTTGCATTCTGGTATCTTCGAAATAAGATTCGATCAAAAAATTAATCAAAGTATTGAAATTACAGTGGTATTGCCCCCAAAGTTCAAGCTAAATTGCTTGCGCTCAAAATTGATGAAATTTTCGTGCGAATGACACTGGATATTGCTTACGTGACGCTTTTCATCCTTGAATCGTGACTTATTACAGTTTAGGCAACTAATTAACTTTTTTATCACCGCTCATGCTATCAGATTGGCCTTTGACCGCTGTCTAATCTCTTGCGGTAAATTATGTTATGGTCGGAGACAGTAGCAAGCTAGACTTAGATTGCATGGAAAAGGACGCCTGTTTGAATGCACCGATAGGTACTTGGGAATATATTTTCAACATGAGGTACGTGTGATAACACAGATGGCTATGACTGGCCAAGGTCAGGCGTTCATTTGTCGCTTGTTAGCATTGTGAGCCTGCTTGTTCAATCTTTTAATTATAAAACTTTCAGTCTTTTATTATAATAATATCCTTACTAAATTCTTACTATTAAACCAATTTAATGAAATTTCATTACCTCTCTTGAACACGATTAAAAATATTTAGTGAAGAACATTTCCGTTTCGAGCGGGATTTGAACCCAGTTTTGTCAAGACTGACTGGCTGGATAGATATAACTTTTGTGCCCTGTTTTTTACCGAAATAGGGTACTGCGCTGCACTTAATCAGACTACTAGTTTTCATGTAACTAATAACGTGTTTTTTCAAACACTTAGACATTGCTATTTATAATTTCGACCACTCCCGAAAAAAAATGTAGTGCTCGAAAAAAATGTTAAAGTTATATTTGCTTAGCATGAGACGGTGCTAAAAAATATATTATAAATATTTACTAATCTCATTCCTAAATGTACTCTTCCTAAAAGAGCATTCTATACTAATATAACCTCATATTTATCCTAAAGTCTAAACTACAGAACCAATAATAAATATTTTTTTTAATTTATGCCCATCAAGCAGTAAATTTCGACAGTTCGCAAGTCCATAATTATCTCATTTAGGCGTTCGTGACAAGAAATAGTGTTGTACCAATTATATAAAGTTACCTAAATGCGCTTTCTTTAACTCAGTTACCCACGATATGTCATGTGTAAGAAATAATAAGAACTTTGTTCTTAAATTCGACTTGGTTCAAGAATTTCCATGTTCAGAATCGATTTTGCATACTTTAGTGAAGACGGGCATAAGAAACTTTTTTTTTTATTCCTGATATGTTAGCCTTTGACTACTATCTCACCCGATGGTAAATGATGATGTGGTCGAAGATGCTGTTCAGGCTAACCTAGAAGTACTGGCTCTCAAGAACAGCTGCCGGAACACACCGTTAGGTGCTTGGCGACAGATTTTCTACTTGAGGGTGGTAGCTAGCCAGGCGGGCATTCGCAAAATGCCCTACCACCATGCTATAACGACTGTCATCCTAAGACGACAACCGGGACCGACGCCTTAACTTGCCCTCCAAAGCACGGAAACGCTCAGTAGTAATTTCACTAGCGGTCACCCATACAACTCATGACCGCGGGCGACGTTGCTTAACTTTGCTGACCGGTTGAGAACAGCTAAGTAAACTTCGCTACGAGCGCTTCAAAAACTGTTTTGTGAAGAAGTATTTTAAAACCTAATATGTATTTATGACCTACCTACTACTTAATAAGAAGTAAGCTGTTATTGCTTATTACTATTTATAAACAGCCAGATATACAGCCTATTAAAATCAACAAATAAATAATTAAAACCGAACAAATACGAGTCGGGTCTCGCTCTTTTAGGGTTCAAATCGCTACCTTAAAAACAACATTAAAAATCGGCGTGTTCAGCATTTGTTGATTAAACAATAGATATAAGATAGGTACCTCTATCTTATTATATAACAAAATACGATTTTCTAAACCTCGTTATAAAAAAAATATAAATTCAATAATTCTACTTAATCATTTCTAGACAATGGCGCCCTAAGTACGTGCTTGGTATAAAATATTTTGTATTTTCCGGCGACCTTCTCAGGTCTCCATGAAAAAATCAGCCTCCATGAAAAAATATTTTATTGAACTTCTAGTACAACATTTATCGTTGACTTTGAATCAACTTGTAATTCTGTACTTTAAAGTTCTTTTTGAATATTATAATGACATGTTGGCATTTTGGAATACTCTGTAAGCCACATTGTTTAATATATAAATAAATAAAATTTTCCACAAAATAATTAAATTTCAGTTTTGTAACTTATTCCGTTTACGATCTAGAGATCCGTGACATACGGACAAACAGACACCCAGCGACTAGAAAGAAGAATAAGCGAAGAAGGGCAACATTCTGAGAAAGACAGCGGTGACTAATTATTTTGCCCTATCATAGAGCACTACGAGTATTAATAAGTAAAAATGGGCTTCCTAACCTGATTCAAAAATGGTTCTATTAAATGAAATTGTATTTTCCAAAAAATAATTTTAACTTTGAATATGATTATTTGTATTTGTAAGTTACGCAAATTTTTCTTTCTTGCCCACTGAAGACAGTACGTGCTTTGAAAACCGAACAATATTCAATGAGAATATAAAAAAAGGCTTCCATAGAAAATAAACCTAACATTTTGAGTTTTTTGAAGAACAAAGTCGTGCCAATATTTAATTAATTACTCAGGTAGATTGAACGTGGCTTAAAGGTGGTTTACTGTATCAGCTGGGAAGTCCTCTGCTGAACACCCTCCCCCAATATGGGGAGGGGGGTTGCCATATTTCTCCGCTTGGCAGGCGGCTTAGGGATCGCAGTGTGAGATATCAGTTCCTCAGAAAGTGCTGCTGCCCACCATCTAGTGTGTTATCCTTAGTCACCTCTTACGACACCCACGGGTTTAAATGGGGGGTTGATGGCACACCACGGGCAGGTGGCTTACTTTTATAATAATAAAACTAACCAAGTGCAAGTTGGACAAGCACAACCAGGGTTCCGTACCATCGAACATTTTTTTATAAACTTTCTAGCGAAAGTCCAATTTGCACAGGTTGGTTCATCGACTGTTTGGCCTTTGTTGACGTAATAGTACTATAGTCATCATGCAATACTCCCTAATAGGGAAGGCTGTGTTCAGCACTGGACGATCCGGCTGATATAATAACTATTGCGATTTAAAAAATACACTCTAAAGCTCGTATAGATAAACGAAAAGCGGAATCTTAGTGATCCCGTTTACTGATACGGAACCAAAAAATGCTACAAGATAATCAAAATTTATAGCAGTTGAGCATCGGCTGTCATCGTGACTCTTTGATCTTCCCACCTTTGTCCCACCTCTGAAGTGGGGTCAGTACAAAGTTTTGGGTTCGGTTTTGTTATCTAGCTACTTGCCTTAAAGGCAGTCCATACAGTCATTACATTGCTTGAATTTGAGATTGAAGGATTTGATACATTTCAATAAATTAGGTCTGTGGGGTGCCTGGCTAGAATTCACCCCCCCCCATCTCTTATCCGTGGGTGTCGTAAGAGGCGATTAAACACACCAGAAGGCGGGCAGCAATATCTGAGGAACTGATATCTAACACTGCGATCCCTAAGCCACCTACCAATCGGAGGAATTGTGGCAAACCCCTCCATATTGGGGCAGGCTGTATTCTGAAGTGGACTATCCGGCTCAAACAGTACAGTATAATAAATTAAAGATTCTTCTTCTATATGTCTTCGAGTTTTTAAACCCGGACTACAGACGAAGTGTGTGGGCGTTGGTGTATGTGTGTATCATTCTCATAACATTGCAATTCCAAACAATGCAATTTCATATAAAGATGAAACGCTCGTAGCGAAGTTTACTTAGCTGTTCTTAACCGATCAGCAAAGTTAAGCAACGTTGCCCACGGTCATAAGTAGGATGTGTGACCGCTAGTGACATTACTACAGAGCGCTTCCGAGCTTCGGATGGAACGTTAAGCCGTCGGTCCCGGTTGTTGTCTTAGGATGGCAGTCGTTACAGCTTGGTGGTAGGGCATTTCCCAAATGCGGTGGGCATTGGCATGGCTAGCTACTACCCTCAAGTAGAAAATCTGTCGCCAAGCACCTAACGGTGTGTTCCGGCAGCTGTCCTTGGGAGCCCATACATCTAGGTTAGCCTGTACAACATCTTCGACCATATCATCACTTATCACCAGGTGAGATAGTGGTCAAAGGCTAACCTATCAGGAATAAAAAAAAAATAAAATTTCATAAGTCATATTTTTTTTATTGCTATTAGTTAGGCCTTTGACCACAATCTCATCTGATGGTAAGTGATGATGTGATCGAAGGTGTTAACAAGATTACTAGCTTTCTAGGACAGCTGCTGGAATACACCATAAGTTGCTTGGTGACAGATTTTCTTATTGAGGTTGGTAGCTAGCCAGGCGGGCATTCTTAAAATGTCCTTCCACCATGCGGCGAAGTTCATGCCCACGGTGGGATTCGAAACATAAACCTGCTGCGTGGCAGTCCATAGCCAATGCCACTGAGCCATCACCAAATATTCGGGTTTTAGTAAGTATTAGTAATCAATAAGTAGATTATTCGTATTGTTAGTCAATACTTCTATAAAGCGCAATCCCGTGAAGAAGTGAATCGCAATAACTATCATAGTAATTCATAATTCAGATTTGAACTTAAATACTTATTTGTTACTGCGTTCCAATTCGTAGTTAGAGGTTTTAGGGGTGCTTTAAATTTTCAATATCATGACTTATATTCCTACCATTGACTTTTATATCTTCGTAAGGACAAGCCGGACGCCATCTTAAAATGTTGATCATTTTTATAATTTCAGTGATAGCTCTGTGGTAATAGACACAAATAGTGACGTCTATATATGCTAACAAGCGGGGGTCCAGTAGGTATATGTACACTGCTGTACGGTAAGACCATGGTTCTCACCGCCGCCGGCTTTAGATTTACCACATGGTGGAAGGCAATGAGAGCCAGTAAATTACAGGCACATGAGACTTATTAACTGTAGTTAGGACGGGATTAATGCAATTCATCTCTTGTGACAAAATGCATCTGTTATAGAAAAGGTTACTGCTTAACATCAGGTGGGCCGCGTACCAGTTCCATCACAAACACATTTAAAAAAAGACGGTTTGAAACATACAGATGATTCCAATGCACACTAACGTGTCGTGTTCATCCTGTACTAGGAGTCCAGCACGAGTTGCATATGTAACGCAACGAGTATTTATATTATATCAAAATTTACGTTTTATCTCATACTATAGAGAAAGGACAATTAAGAGTAGCAATCGCAACGTCGCCGAAAAAGCTCAAAATCTTGTATTATATCCAGATGGGGCTGACTCGTAGCCTGGAAATTTTGGCTTTGACACTTAAAGCCGATAAATTTGAATTTCATCGATGGTAAACAGGCCCAAAAGAGGTCTTGTTTTTTTAATACGAAATATTGTGTTAAAATGTTGTTCTAATAAATATGTTTTATATGGATAAATTACCACCATTCATACGTTTATTGATAGATATATATATTACATGCTATTACATGCGAAAACAATAGCGTGAGTCCGATGCAGGAGCAGTCTGCGACGCAATCAGTTTCCATGTGATATTTTTTTACAAAATACCAATCTGTGTGGTAATAAACTACATTTTAAATAGTAATTTAAAACAGGTGGCATTTCTCAGCATCAATCTAAGTCACTTCGAAAATAAAGCTATGTTTTTCTTAATAAATCTTATAGGTGCGCTGTACATATAAAATAATTTTCAAAGAGTCAAAAGATTTCTCGTATAACGTGTCACTGACACGGAACGTAGTGACCATGAAATCCGAGAGATGGCGTTTACTTTTCCTCAAGGAGAATTTGCTTTACAATGTCTTAGCTTAATCGTATCTTTACATTGAAATCTTTGACTCACAGTCCAAAACGTTCAACATCGACGCTCTTTGAACTTCTGAAAATATGCATGATCCAAAAAACTCGGTGAGCTTGTTAAATTTTGTATTTCATAAAATTAGATACTAATCAGATAATCCTCTACGTGCCTGCTTGTGAAAAGTATCAGATATGAGAGCTTATCTAACTCTGCTCGAAAATTTCACATTTTATGTTTCATGAATACGTAACCGTAGGTTATTATAGCTCTATGGGCTGGAGTCGGGTTCGAATGTTATACTCCATTTCATTAAAACCAGCTGTTCAATGATAATCATTAGTGAATACACAATTAGATTAAGTCGAAAATGGAGCTGGTCATCGCTTCATGGCCTCCTCAATCAGAATCAAAGATGTTTCACCTGAAAGTTAACCGCTTTCTATATCTTTCTATTTTCATGATAATACCTTTTAGTTCAATGTTGTCAGTTTAAAATACGTTCGACATTATTATCCATTGTTTAGCTAAATAGGTGCTAAGTAGCGTTTATAAGTAAGAAATATTTAAACATTACATAAACACTGTTTCATCATTCATTACTTAGCAACTACTTCGATATTTATAAGTAAGGGGGTTTATGTATGTAACTCTCTGAATTCCACCTGCATCACAGTTCTCCGCCTCCACTTCCACCTAATTTCAAGTTCGCCAACGCACAAATACCGCAAGGACCCCGACTCGACAGTATTCAATTCCAGTAAATACATAAATCAAGAAACTGACACAAGCAGACCCCCGCATAGTAAGACTAAAGACCATTTAACAGGGGAAACAGGATTGCCGCTAATCTACGAAGGAGCAGAAAAGGTTTCCGGTTGAGTTATAACTTTATGAATGTACGCGTTCTGTTCTAGGTACTTACCTACTTTTTCTGCATCGCGTTGGAGGTCTATTTTTTAAGGGTTACAAGGATACGGGACCCAATTTTATGATGACCATCCGTTCTATATTTAGTATGCTGTATCTTGCGAGCGTGTAATACAAGTTTCTTGTAGGGACTCCTTAATTTGAATCAAGTATAAATTAATTAGAAAAGTAAAACACCTAACTGCTAATTATTTATTTTCGTTAGGCGTGTTACCGTTCCGTTGAAATTAAAACTGCAAGATATCTATACTTGTAATAAAACTGTAACAGATCGAATTATGTACATTGAAGATATTTCGGCAAAAGTTTTAATGCATCATAAGCAATCTGTAGCTGCTACTGATGCCAAAACTAAAGTATATTTTTTGTCTGTTACTGAACGCTTTGATTGCTCACGAACCGGAAGTAGATATATTCCACTCACATCTTAATGCATTTTTAAATTATTCTATTCGTTTTTTAAGTGTTCATAGTTCATATGGGCGGACGGACGGACAGCGAAGTCTCAGTAATAGGGTCCCGTTTTTACTCTTTAGGTACGGAACCCTAAAAACAGCTGTTTTATACGAAGAGTCCATTTAGGCGCAGCTAAGGTATGAAACAACTGTGTTTTTGTTTAGGTACTCTCATTCAGCTTAGCTTCCTGATATCTCTTTATTGACATGTTGTTATCTCACATTGCTTAATCTTATCTTACTTCTTATCTTCCTATCTTACTAATATTCACTCTTTCACGCATAAACTACTTTCCAATAAAATAGCTTACACATCAGAATAACACATAGACTATTATTTATTAAGATATTATGTGAATTATCCAAAATATAACGATAAGTGTCAAGTAAATAGGAAAAAAAAACTGCCATATTATATGTGACCTACTCCTCTCAATTGATCCTTATCAAACTAATATTAGAAAGGCGAACGTTTGTGAGTGTGTTAGTATGTTTATTACTTCATCACACTCAAACGGATGAACCAAATTTGATGAAATTATGGAGGTAGATGAGGTGCTGGATTAACACATATGGTACTTCTTATCATCATCATCCATCACCACGTGGGTGTAACCGCGGGGCGCAGCTAGTATGAAATATACAGTGGTCAAATGTGAATAATTAGTATGCAGGGTTGGCAATCGCGAGCGAAGTCGCAGGTTTTGCTAGTATATAATATTTATGTAATTGTTTTTAAAGCCCGTCATTTTGATACCCCACTCGATGGGCTTGGAAGAAAAACATTTTTTTTTCTCATAATATGGCGTATAATATCCGCCATTTTTTATTTTAATTACTTAGTGTCACTTGAGCTATCAAGATGAATCTAATGATATCTCAATCATTAAAATCGTCCCATCTATTCTGAATGTTTTAGCTGAAAAAAGAAACTCACAAACATACGTACAAACATACATGAACCCTGAAAACACTCCTTGTTTTGAACAGTCATGTAATAAATCTGGTTTTATGTTAGTTGCTAGGCAATTCACTTTTATATGAACATTTCAACTGGCTACATAATAGGGTAGTTGACACAGTCTAAAATATAATACAATGTAACGTTAACATGATAGTAGTTGGAGCACACAACTCGATAAAATTAATAAATTATTTATTCTGCATTGTATTAACTTTATTTTGAATAAACAGAATAAGCTTAAATTTTCTGTAAGTCACGTGATCTCAAACGGAAGTAAAGGCGGAAATGATGTCATAAGGACAAAAACAAAGCCACAGAATAGGTAATAGTGATTGAAAGTTTGCTTCCAAAGAATTTGACAGTGACAGTTGACATTAGTTATTGCTAATAGCAAGCAACCCACAAAATGTCGCATCACTATCGATTTACTATTTGGGCCCCTATTACACTATCAAATCTATTGGATCCCATATATTTAATAGTGTAATACGTACATTCGACTCACTTATCTTTCATCATATTTCGCCGTAAAATTTGAACAAAGATCAGCATAGATAATGAAACCACTCCAAACTCTGAACAAGAATCTATGGAAACATTTTGCAATCATTACTCATAGTAATACAACAACTTTAAAAAGTTGGAAAAGCGTATGTTTATCATTATTTTTATTCCGATGTCACTGCACGCCATTGTATCGATCACTTGAAAGTGTTTACATTTAGGGATTACAATAATGTTCGATAAAATAGTGATTTAAACCGTTTAAAGTTGTTTAATTACCATGTATTGAGAATCGATAATGCTGCCACTCATGTATCCGTGCTTCAAACTGTGTTGGTTCTGTCTTTGTTTTATTCGTTGATGCTTTATTTTAGTAAGTCTACATACCCCCCACACTGGTACACGTTCTGCCGAACAACCTGTATAATCAATTCTAAAATCGATTACGCACGACACAACAAGCAAGCAAAACATATTATATTACAGCACTATTTGTTTTTGTACTTGTGACGTCATAAGCATACAGGCTGCCATTGAATAATGTTTTAGCGCCAATTTTAAAAGTTGAAATAAACAGATATATTTCTAGTAATTAAGGACTCCTAAAAAAATTATTAAAAATGTTAGGTGTATATTTCAGTGTCCTAATTAATTTAACATACATTAAAAAAAGTCTTGAGAGTCAGTACTTTAAGGTTAGCCTGAACATCATTTTCGACCACATCATCACTTGAGACCAGTTGAGATTGTCTAAAAAACATAACCAATTAGTATTTAAAAAAAAAGTCTTATTAGTGCTATAATAATAATTGTAATAGTTTTGTTTGTGCTGGATATAATGTTGATATTTTTATCAAATTATATCATTATTAAGTTAGAAAAATCTCCAGAATATCTCTATTGTTATGATAAATGGCCAATTTTCACAGAACTCCCTAGATTTATAAGATCGTTTAGCTCTATTTATGAGGTGATTCTATAAAAATGTTGTGTAATTTACTTCCACATTGGCTCTAAAAAATTAAAATAGATGCTTTAACATTTTACCATAATGTTAATATTTTGCTCTGTTATTACTACTGCCCTGTGGGGTGCAGGGCAAGAATGTTACCCCCGTATTGCTACATGTGGGTGTCGTAAGAGGCGGCTAAAGGTTAAAAATACCGGAAGGTGTGCAGCAGCGCCTTGTGAGGAACTGATATCTAAAACTGCGATCCCCAAGATGCCTGCAAAGCGTGGGGATAAATGCAAACCCACCTCAATGGGGGAGGCTGTATTCAACAGTGGACAATCCGGCTGTTTTAGTATTAATACGAAGAGTCTGAAAATGTTTGGGAGACCACATTCTATTTTACGTACCATATTCTTTAGTAAATCCATACATCCACACATCCATACCTACAAACATTCGCGTTTATAATATTAGTGAGGTTATTATGTAGGTGTTTTGTTTAATTTTTAACTATTATAAAATTTTACATGTTATGAAATAGAAGTAAATGTGGATAAACAAAAAAATATTGTAATAATTTTTGAATGTGTAGTGATTCAGTACATGCAATATTTATTAAAAGTAGTTTTATGTGCACATATTTGTGCTGTCTTGTAATAGTTAAAGCAACCAGGGACTTATTTTTGAATATAATGGGAGGTATACGTATACAAACGCGTAATTTCAATTGTTTTCTTTGTTCTCATAACGTGATCTTTACTTCCAAATATTTTGATCACTTTAGGGTACCATAATATTGTTTTTTTTTTTGTTTCTAAGTCTGTATAAATCCCAAGAAGTAGTGATATACTGAAGATGGGAGGTAGAAGGCTACCTGAATCACCAACATGTATGTTTCGCGATTTTTCGTATGTACAGAGTTATGACTTCTTTTTTAATTTTTCACCTATCGCCGAGTACGATGAGATTTTTATTTATGGTGACGTGAATTATTGCGGCAGGCGCTTGATTTTTCTTGTGTCTGATAGATAGGCCAATTCAGTATGGTAACATTTAGTATCGTTAGATCTTTGAATGGAACAAAAAAAATATAAAATGCCAAGAAAGATAAAACTACCCAGTATGTTCACTACTTCAAGGGCCCTTAAAAAAATAAAATCACATTAAAAAATACCGTTTGGCTTTTAAAAACTTGATCTATCTATTAGGTAGCTACCCTGAAAATTTCATTTTATTATTCATAAGGCTTCAATCAAAAAAATTAAATCTAAATGTGGTTAGTGCAAAATTTTTATTTACATGATGATTAATGCAAGCAAGGCAAAACCTTTCTAAATAAATTTCGTTCTAAATCACGCACTGGCCATCAACAGAAAAAGGGCAAAAAACAAAAGACGGTTGACGCATGAGAAAATTTTCACGTTGTTTGGTCATCGTTGTTATTTTTAAATAATTTAATGCTTCAGTATATCACTACTTCTTGGGACAACCTGTATACTACAATTACCTTGCGTGAAAACTTAAAAAAAAATGCGGCGGATCGTTATGCCACAAAGGTTATATTCCTTTAATAATTTAATCCTTCTTATGAGAAACCTGTGTATCTATGGTCAATATTTCAAAATTAAATTTTACTATAAGTACTACTTATCCTGGTTATATTCAAATTATATGGTCACTCTAGTTAGCGAATCCTTAAGGAATATTGAAAATTAACTTATTTTATAGATAACATATGCAGCGATGAATTGTACTTCATGATTTAGTAGTCATTACTACTAAATATTAGTGCCATTCTATTTTGATTTTGTTGTGAATTCAGGTAATAAAAAATATGAAATACAGGCACAAGTGTCTTAACATTAGGTGGGCCTCGTGCTTGTTCAGTCACAAAAGCATAAAAAAATAAAGCATTCTACGAAAAACGTTTGTTAGGACAAACAGAAGTCAACTCTAAGAGGTTGTTAGCGTTTTTCCAATAACCCTGTATACAGTGGCCGGAAGACCTTCGAACCCGGCCCAAGATTTTGCTCCGTAAAATATGAATTCACTACCGTATATGCGAAAGTTAATGAAACCAATTTTTTTTATGGGATAGGAGGGCAAACTAGCATGCGGCTCACCTGGTGGTAAGTGATCACCGTCGCCGAACGACGAACATCTGCAACACCAGAGGTATCGAGGATGCGTTGCCGGCCTTTGAGGAGGATATGCTCTCTTCTTGAAGGCCCCTAAGTCGTATCCGTTCGTTCTACTGCACCTGGCAGCTGGTTCCATATTGTGGCAGTGCGAGGTAGAAAATGCCGTGAAATCGTGACTTCCAGACGTCGACATGAAATTGATGAAACATCATGATTTGTCGGGACGTCCGATGGCGAAATCGAGCTGCAGGTAGTAAATCGAGTAGTTCCTCAGAACACTCCCCGTGATAGATGGATTTTAGGAATACCATGAAAGTTTCGAAGAAAAACTATTATTAAATGTTTGGTTTAGCGTTGTAAATTAATCACGTAATTATTCTATGAAGTTAAGGGCGAAGTAAATTAAATTTGTAACAAGCATCAAGCAGTTACTGACATAGACATACTAGTGTTTTAGCGTGTCCCTGGAGGTCGTTAATTAGAGAAGTTTACACAACACGAATATGAACTTAGCGTCAAATTATTTGCGGCACATTCTACTACGAGTTGTACAAATAAATTATGTTAATTAAAAGTTGCTTACGATACCATCTGTTTTTAATTATGGGATAAACTTTCTCGAGCGTGTTTAATAATCTGTGGCATAATGTGAAATTAAAATTACTATTAATACAATAGCATATAATTCCTGGTTAAAGAATTAAGGACTGTTCCATGTCTTCGTATAAAAAATCTATTTTCTTCATTGAAAAGTATATTTTTATTTTATGGAATTGTGAAAGTGACCAGCATTGGGCCCACCCGATGTTAAGAGGTAACCTCTACCTATAGCAAACACGTTTGGCTACGAGTGACGAATTGCACTCCACCCATCACCGTGAGACTTACCGTTGTTAAGTCTGTAATTTTACTCGCTCTCAAGGCTGCCGCCAGAAAACACTGTCAGGTGCTGCCGAACCATGGAGCTAGGGCACCGGCAGTTGATAACCAACCAATGATACCGTTCGGGGATCATTTCATCAGTGAGCAATAATTTGAGAAAGTCCGGACCCTGATTGAGTTGTAAGGAGTCAGTTCAATTTAAGAAAAAGAAAGATTAACTTAATGTGGGTACTTATTCGGGTTCCGTACCCAAAGGATAAAAACGGAACCCTATTACTAAGACTCCATGTGCGTCTGTCTGTCTCTCACCAAGCTCTATCTTATGAACCGTGATAGCTAGACAGTTGAAATTTTCACAGATTATGTATTTAGAACTCGCGCCGTGGGATTCCGTACCCTTTGTGAAGACTAAATAGAAGGTTATAATATTATATATATATATATATATATATTCTCTAATGTTGTATAGAGAATGGTACGAAACTCCCGGTGCGCGAATCCGACTCGCACTTGGCTGATTTTTTATTGCCGTTGGGTTAATCCTTATTAGTAACTGGGTCTATCTCAAAACCTGGATAAGAACCCAATATCACGGTTTATTATATAGGTAGGTACCATAATTTATTCAACAAATACTGAAAACATCGATCTATAGACTGTGTCGTTAAGCTATGATCGATACCAGCAATGTTTTTTCTTTTTCCGGCTAAAGCAGTGCAGAACATTCGAAGACCGAAGTCGGAGTTTTATAAGGGTTAAATAACATTGTTAGTTTACGTTACTAGCTAAATTATATAAAATTCAAATAGCGTCAGTCAGCACGCGGCAAACTACATAGATAGATACCTACTTAATTTTATTCCTTTCAATCAAAAGCCTTTTTTCAGTTATTTTTAACCCGAAATTTCATGATTCATTATGCTTTTGATTGAATGGATCATTACCACTGATTTGTTCTTTATAATTTTAAAGAATTGAGTTCGTATTTACTAAGCATAATTATTACATAACAAGTTTGTTTACGAAGAGTCATGACATGTTGAAAGTGAAGCCAAAACAACGACTACCTATTCAAGTCGGACCTCTTGGAAGAGGAGTAGCCGCTGGACTCGTATCTAGTGAAGTAATAGCTTAGGACACGTCTCATGGGTCCACCCAAAGAAATGCGAATGTTTCTTACAAATATGTAGATTATTTTTACACGATTGCCAAAAAAGGAGAGTTATGTTTTCAGGGTTCATGTATGTATGTTTGTGAGTTTCTTTATTTCACCATAACTTCTAAACGTACAACCCGCCGATTTCAGTGTAAGAGATATCGTTAGATTCTTCTTGATAACGTAAGTAACACTAGGTATATAAAATTAATAAATAAGCAAACAGTGTGTTTTTGTAAAATTTGATTCGATTGAGTTAAAGGCTTTTAAAAGTCCACAAACGCTAGACATAATGGTTATACTCCTCAGTCTTCTGTATAATCTGACCAAGCATATAAATATAGCCTATACGGTGCTAAAGCCTTTTCGGAAACCTGATTGTTCCAGAGGCTGGAAGTCATCGGACCTATGAGCAGACAATTAGTGATGACTCTCGAGAACAGCTTGTAAACATGTCTCAGAAGCGAGATAGTTCTGTAGTTCTTCCACTAAATTGTGTCACCTATTGTGCATATCAGTACCACAACACTTCTGCTCCATGCTTCCGGATTTTAATAATCGTAAAATGTAATCAATAAATGAGTTGGATGAAAATTCCGGCTAAAACCATAAAAACTTTCATTGAAGTAGTGCTTTAGTTGTGCTATAAAAATATGCAAGCAATATGTGGATTGTAGAGGTGCACAGTATCTTAGTTCATAATTTTTTAAGTACTTAACAAGATAATATGTATCTTAGGATATTCAGTACGAGATACTATTTAGAAGTATGTACTTCGTTTTCTTTTTGCACAGACTGAATTTTCCATATCCATTTTTCATGTGTTTTTTGAGACAGATTGTGATTTTAAGCTAAGATACGAGATACATGCATGCCTTTTAGTTAAAAAACGTTCCAACAGACCTAAAAATGTAAATGAGGTAGAAACGTAAAGTACTTAAGCTGAAACGAATCTCTTTGGCACAAGTAGGTTTGACTTCTTCTTCTTATAACCTGGAATCTCTTAGTATCTCCCCTACATAATAATATGACCGTAGTTTTATTCCACCTTACAGAGTGAGTCTGACCAATCTACAGCTATTCTAATATTATAAAGAGGAAATATTTGTATTTTGTATGCTACGAATAAACTTAAAAACTACAGGACCGATTAGGATGAAATTTGGTATGGAAATAGTTTGAGACCCGGGGAAGGACATAGGATAGTTTTTATCCAACTGCGCGATAACTTAAATACGCGCGGGCGTAGCCGCGTTCGGAAAACTAGTAATATAGAATATATAAATATGCCTTGAATAACCAATACTACTTGTGGTGCCATTAGGTATCTACAGGGAAGATATGGACTTACCCAACATCCTTATGATAGCTTTACGGGATTTAGACTGTCGTGTTTCTCCATGGATGTGGCCGTTCAACAACCCCAGCTTCGTTTTCTCGCTTACTCTGGTTGACCTACAACAGAAATATCATACAAAAATTGTAATACTGTATATTGTACTGTTATGGCATAGGAGATACGGTGTAAATATTACGAGACACGTAATGAAAGTTGTGTTCGAAAGCTTTTGCAATTCGGTATTGTTTGGTTAGACTAAAGTGAATACTTTTATTATAGTGCAATGTTGTTTCAAATCGTAACGAAAACGTTTGTGGATGTTCAACCACCCCAGCTTCGTCTCGTCGGTACTCTGGTTAACGAACAACAAAACTATAATAGAAAAATAAAATGTTGTGCCCCGTGGTGCGACGGACTAGAATGTCACTTATGGGTGTCCTAAGAGGCGACTAAAGGTAAAAGCGAAGATGGGCAGCAGCGCCTTCTGAGGATCTGATATCTTAAACTGCGATTCTCAAGACGCTTGCCAAGCGTAGGGATTGTGACAAAACTCCCCCTATTATGGAGGCTGTGTACAGCAGTGGACAATCAGGCTGATACAGTATTAAAATGGCTTCAAATATAAAAAAAGCATTATTAAAGTTAACTCAAATACGGATCTCACTCAAATTTAAACATGACTACATTGCAAGAAGCAGCTCTCGAATGAAAAAAAAAAAAAAGAAATTATCAAACTCGGTACACCCTGTTAAGAATTATGAGGTAACACACAAAAACCAGTCGAATTAAAAATTTCCATCGTTTTTCGGTCGGTTATAAATATATAGGTATCGAATACTTTTTTTTTACTAGGTTATTATTTCTTATTATCGGCTACTATGTCCATAAAACTAATGCTAAAGCTTAAACCATAGAGCATTGTTTAGTAGTTATAGAAAACATTACACAAGTAGGACAAGGTTAGAAGGATTACGACAAAGTCTTCTTACATAATTTTACATTTACTTAGCTCATTTTTCTTACATTTTAAACCTCCATGGCACTATTGTATACACAATACAGGTATCAGCACCTCAAAAAACATCTAAAGTTATTACTTTAGATGTTTTTTTAAGGTGCTGGTACCTGTGCTGAGGTGCTATTTACAAATATGACATCCATCCATGAAGCGCAGGGACTGACATATGAGTCGGTCATCGCCATCAAGACCAAGAGCAGCATGAAACTGCACGAGAGCGTCCCGCACGCAGTCGTTGCAGATCCACGTCATACTGGAACCTTCACATACTACACAGATGATGAAGAAGACGCCATAGGACGGTTCGTCAGGAATGCGATGGTTGCGACACCGAAAGCCATTTATAATTACAATCTCAAAATGGCAATCAAAGATCAAAACTGCGTGGAAATGTGACATGGGAGAATGAAACAGAAAAAAATATTAATTTGAGTTCATTATTTTATTGTAGTCCCAAATTATAAATCTGTGTAATAACTGTAGTCGTTGGCACGGATATCCAGAGCGGTCATGCTAACAGACATTAAGAATAGAGGTGGATTGTCGACCATTAGGTAAGTGGAAACTACTTCGGATGGAAAAAGATAACTTCCCGCGGGACGGGAACCCCCATTATGTAAGTGCGAGTGAACTTATAGTTACGATTGTAAGAATATAGTAAAGTCTAAATAATGGTAAGGGTGTGGTATGGGTCCCTAAATATATTATTATATGTATAATACTGGAATCGGAAAGCGTAATCATATTTAAAAGTAAATTTTCATAGTTTTGTAGTTAAATTTTCTTAGTTTTCTTAGTAGTGGGTTAGTGTGAATATTTGAATTATAAAATTTCAAACTAACTGATTTTATGTTGTATAATATTTTCTATGTAAACTTGACATTATAAACTTAACAATATGAACTCATGTAACTGACATTCATTTAAAATGTATGTTATAATTATCATTTACTACCTGCTCAAAATATTGTATGTTCGCTATGAACAAATATGTTGAAACTATAAATTATAGTTAAAGAACATTTTTTTATATTTTTTATGTCATGGCGAAAATGCCTTTTTGCACACCCAACCACAAGAAACACAGGGGGATATCCACACCTCGAGAGGACTTTACGGGTCCTGACGGGCCAGTTATCACCACAACCAACGCCCCAGGTCCTCTGAGCGGAGACGGAGTGCAAGCTCGATTAGTTCACCTCCGTGTCCGCGCTCTACGGATGGGGAGAGAGTGAGGATTTCTCTCCATCTCCCGCTCTAGCGCCTCTGCGAAACAATTGTTTGCCACCAACGAGGCCACCGCCTTCCACGACCATTCGTCACCGACCATCTTTACGTTGATGGCCGGCAAGGAGCGCGATCAGGGATCGCCGCGGTCTCGCTCCTCTAGGGCATGCCTCCAGTGCTATAATTTAGGAACCCAATGTAACACAGTTTAACAATAAATTAATCTGAATCTGAAGGCAAGAAATGTCCACGTTCCTTGCCACATTACATGAAACTCATTCTTATTTGTCATATTTACTGAAAATATGTAACCATTACGGTGTTGCAGTAAATACTAATACTCGTGCAATTATAGACCTATTTCCATCTTACCTGTTCTGAGTAAAGTATTCGAAAAAATTATGCTCAAACAACTTCTATCCCATTTTAATGAGCATAACTTATTGAACGAGAATCAGTTTGGTTTCACAAAGAGCAAATCCACAACGGATGCAGGTTTTCAATTGACGTCGCATATACTGGAAGCCTTGGAGAGTTCACATGATGCTATTGGCGTATTTTGTGATCTTTCCAAGGCATTCGACTGTGTAGAGCACTGCATATTGATTCGTAAACTTTCCTACTATGGTATTCGTGCAAAAGCCCTGAATCTTATAGAGTCATATCTGTCAGACAGGCTACAGAAGGTTGGAATAAATGGCAATATTTCTTCCGGGTCATTGGTAAAAATGGGAGTACCACAGGGATCAATTTTGGGACCTTTTCTGTTTCTAACATATATTAATGGTCTGCCTTGCATGGTCAAAGATTTCTGCGATATTGTTTTATTTGCAGATGATACCTCTCTGATTATTAAAGTAGATAAGAAAGACTGAACTAACGCATGTAAATAATGTATTATCTAAGATTTGTAAATGGTTCGCCGCTAATAACCTTCTCCTAAATTAAAAAAAGACGAAATGTTTAAAGTTTTCTTTACCAAATGTTCCTTATGTTGAACCAAACATAAAGCTTGGCCCAGATAAACTCCCTATTGACCAAGCGACAGTCTTCCTGGGAATCAAAACGGATTCCACTTAACAGTGGGATCCACATATTCATGATCTCTCCGGAAGACTTAATTCTGCTGCATATATTTAGGATAAGACAGTTAACAGACGTAGCTACTGTTCGCTTAGTTTATTTTGACTAATTCCACAGTATTATGCCGTATGGTGTATTGCTGTGGGGAACTACTGCTGAGATAGAGACAATCTTTATCATACAAAAGCGTGAAATTTGAGCCATATATAAAATGGGTCCTAGGGAATCTGTGAGGGATCTTTTTAAAGAAATTGATATTTTAACTTTACCAAGTCTGTATATATTTGAAAATATTATGTATGTTCGTAAAAATTTGAGTAAATTTAAATTAAACAGTGACAATCACGAATACAATACTAGGAATAAAGATAAAATAGCGGTGCCATGTTTTAGATTAGCAAAGACAATTAAAAGGTCCTTCTTAGGTATTTTGTACGGTTTTATAATAAATTTTCCAAACATGTTAAAACGCTCACAAAAGGGAAATTCAAGTTGCACGTGAAAAACATATTGATTAAAAATCCTACTACATAGTTTGTGATTACTTAAACGACAAAAATGCCTGGACAGTTCCGCCTCTGCCAAGCTATTGCCTGTCACCTACATAATTTAAACAAATATTGTATCTATTATATAGTAAGTATGTAACACATTGTTAAAAAATGTTTAAAAGAATGGCCCAGAGTTTCTTGCCCGTTCTTCTCGCAGTGGCTCTATACAATTTATTTGCTGAACGTGGCAGTACAATGTAGAATATTTCAATACTAAAATTTGTAATTGACCTTCATAAGAGCGTGGTAGACGCCTAAATTGAATTAATGATTTTGAATTTTGACTTAACTTGACATGACTAACAGTTTAACTATCGGAATAATACTGACAAATACAAAAAGAATTTCATGAATTGCAAAACGAAAATGTTAAGTAGAGCGTCTGGGACTCGACTTACATGGAGCACGAGCAGTGCCCACTTGTTGTTTTTTTTATATTTTATTTTATTTAATGGATTGGCAAACAAACAGACGGCCCACCTGATTGTATACAAAAGTATCTATAAGTAACTAATGAGCTGACCAACTGACTCCGTCTGTGCACCAGTGTTTGTTATGCGCTATTATAGTTATGTACTAGTTTTAAATGCGTGAATTAATTATGGATTTTTCTCATGTTAGTAAAATTCCTTTTTTCTTAATACAAACAGGAAATTTATTCAGAAAAAATCTAGTAAGCAGTTGTAGCTAAAAATATTAGGTAATGCGACACGGAACTTTTTTGTGTTTAATTTACGAATTATAAGGTGGCATTTAAGGTGCCTAATAGATATTGTACAATGTTGTATTAGGTTGATGTATTCGTTAACAAAACAAATTGTCAATTCAGTCATCGATTATTAAATAATCTTAAATGTACAATATATGAAACGCAACGCAATATAACAAATATTTTTAAAGTATTCTAGGAAAAACTAAAGCCATATTTTAATAAAACACTTAAAAATAGAAAAAATATATATAGTGACAATTCCGCCTAATTTACTTGTTAAGAGCCTCTTGTACTTGCACAGTAGGCAAATTTAGCGTGCGAGAGTTGCAGGCTATGGACACTACGCGGCGCTGCGCTTTAGATGCACAGCGCTCGTCAGGTCGATGTCCCCAGCCGCACGCTATCAGCTTCATAGTGTAACTAAAACAGTTGATCTACTTTAGGTATCTGCTACTAAATCCAGTACTCAATTATTATATTCTTGTGACTATTCCCTTATAGTGCAACTAACACAGTTGATAACCTTTAACTATTACTATTAAAATACATACCGTTAAGTGCTTGGCGACAGATTTTCTACTTGAGGGTAGTAGCTAGCCAGGCGGGTATTCGCAAAATGCCCTACCACCATGCCAAATTACTGGTTCTATCTAGAGGACACATAGCGGCACATACCGTTAAGTACTTGACGACAGATTTTCTACTTGAGGGTTAGGGATCTAGCCAGGCGGGTAATCTCAAATTGCTCTACCACCATGCAAAATTACTGGTTCTGGAGGACTCATAGCGGCACATACCGTTAAGTGCTTGGCGACAGATTTTCTACTTGACACATAGTGGTAGCAAGCCAGGCGGGTATTTATAAAATGCCCTACCACCATGCAAAATTACTGGTTCTCAAGAATACATAGCGGCACATAGCGTTAAGTGCTTGGCGACAGATTTTTTACTTGAGGGAGGAAGCTAGCCAGGCGGGTTTTCTCAAAATGCCCTACCACCATGCAAATTACTAGTTCTAGAGGACTCATAGCGGCACATACCATTAAGTGCTTGGCGACAGATTTTTTACTTGAGGAAGGTAGCTAGCAAGGCTGGTAATCGCAAATTGCCCTACCACCATGCACAACTACTAGTTCTCAAGGATACATAGCGGCACATAGCGTTAAGTGCTTGGTGACAGATTTTCTACTTGAGGGTGGTAGCTAGCCAGGAGGGTAATCGCAAATTGCTCTACCACTATGCAAAATTACTGGTTCTGGAGGACTCATAGCGGCACATACCGTTAAGTGCTTGGCGACAGATTTTCTACTTGACACATAGTGGTAGGAAGCCAGGCGGGTATTTGCAAAAGCAGGCTGTCGGGTACTATACCGACAGAAAGACGCCGGTATACGCTTGCTTCCTGGATCTGTCCAGGGCTTTTGATACAGTTCTGTATAAAAAGCTTTGGGGCAAGTTGGGAGCAGAGGGTGTGCCGGTTGAAATCATCAGTTTGTTGAAATACTGGTACAGTAGTCAGCAAAACCAGGTGAGGTGGGCGGGTAGTTTGTCCGACGAGTATGGCATGGAGTGTGGTGTGCGGCAGGGGGGTATTACCTCTCCTTTGCTGTTCAATCTCTATGTTAACGACCTCATTGGCGAGCTCAGCAGCACGCATACTGGTTGTATTATAGACGGAGTATATGTCAATAATATAAGTTATGCTGACGATATGGTGCTGCTGGGTCCGTCACATGCTGCGATTCGCAAACTACTCACAATTTGTGAAGCGTATGCGGCGGAACACGGGCTAAGGTATAACTCTACTAAAAGCGAAGTTCTCATTTTTAAGAGTGGTAGAATCAAGCCCGCTTGTGTCCCGCCTATTGTGCTCAATGGTGCGGCTCTGAGGGTGGTAAGTAGTTTTAAATACCTGGGGCACATTGTCACTGAATATCTCAAAGATGATATGGACATAGAGAGAGAGCGCAGGGCGCTGGCGGTACGAGGAAATATGCTAGCTCGTAGATTTGCTCGCTGCTCTAAAGAAGTAAAAATCTGCCTTTTTAAGACATACTGCCAGTCCTTTTACTCAAGCAGTCTATGGGTGAACCATACTCATCGCGCCGCCAGTTCTCTGCGAGTCCAATATAATGATATCTTCAGGATGCTGTTAGCACTGCCTCGTTATTGCAGTGCGTCCGGAATGTTTGCGGAAACGCGCACGGATGGTTTTCATGCAATCATTCGTAAAAAAGGTTCCAGTTTATCCCGGCGCACGCGAGGCACTGCTAACGGTATCCTGCAGATGATTGAATCCCGAGCAGACTGCCCTATCCAACATAAATGGGTAAAAATTGTTACTGGGCAAATCAATATATGTTGAATCATAGTATCTATTTGACATGATCACACATATTTCTATTTGACATTATATAAATATTTTTTTAATGCTTTAACATAGATTTGATTCAAATATAACTAATTAATATATTTTTTATAACATTTTACTAATATTTGATAACAATTTTACTAATATTTTAATGACTGTTGAATTGATATTTTTTGATTTTAATGTATTTTGATTTTTATTTAATTTTATGATTTTCTGAATGTACATATTATGGTTTAATTACTGAAATAAAATTATTATTATTATTATTATTAAAATGCCCTACCACCATGCAAAATTACTGGTTCTAGAGGACTCATAGCGGCACATAGCGTTAAGTGCTTGGCGACAGATTTTCTACTTGACACATAGTGGTAGCAAGCCAGGCGGGTATTTATAAAATGCCCTACCACCATACAAAATTACTGGTTCTCAAGGATACATAGCGGCACATAGCGTTAAGTGCTTGGCGATAGATTTTTTACTTGAGGGAGGTAGCTAGCCAGGCGGGTTTTCTCAAAATGCCCTACCACCATGCAAATTACTAGTTCTAGAGAACTCATAGCAGCACATACCGTTAAGTGCTTGGCGACAGATTTTCTACTTGACACATAGTGGTAGCAAGCCAGGCGGGTATTTATAAAATGCCCTACCACCATGCAAAATTACTGGTTCTCAAGGATACATAGCGGCACATAGCGTTAAGTGCTTGGCGACAGATTTTTTACTTGAGGGAGGTAGCTAGCCAGGCGGGTTTTCTCAAAATGCCCTACCACCATGCAAATTACTAGTTCTAGAGGACTCATAGCGGCACATACCATTAAGTGCTTGGTGACAGATTTTTTACTTGAGGGAGGTAGCTAGCCAGGCTGGTAATCGCAAATTACCCTACCACCATGCACAACTACTAGTTCTCAAGGCTACATAGCGGCACATAGCGTTAAGTGCTTGGCGACAGATTTTCTACTTGAGGGTGGTAGCTAGCCAGGCGGGTAATCGCAAATTGCCCTACCACAATGCAAAATTACTGGTTCTGGAGGACTCATAGCGGCACATACCGTTAAGTGCTTGGCGACAGATTTTCTACTTGACACATAGTGGTAGCAAGCCAGGCGGGTATTTATAAAATGCCCTACCACCATACAAAATTACTGGTTCTAGAGGACTCATAGCGGCACATACCGTTAAGTGCTTGGCGACAGATTTTCTACTTGACACATAGTGGTAGCAAGCCAGGCGGGTATTTACAAAATGCCCTACCACCATGCCATATAACTGGTTCTAGAGGACTCATAGCGGCACATACCGTTAAGTGCTTGGCGACAGATTTTCTACTTGACACATAGTGGTAGCAAGCCAGGCGGTTATTTATAAAATGCCCTACCACCATACAAAATTACTGGTTCTAGAGGACTCATAGCGGCACATACCGTTAAGTGCTTGGCGACAGATTTTCTACTTGACACATAGTGGTAGCAAGCCAGGCGGGTATTTACAAAATGCCCTACCACCATGCCATATAACTGGTTCCAGAGGACACATAGCGGCACATAGCGTTAAGTGCTTGGCGACAGATTTTCTACTTGACACATAGTAGTAGCTAGCCAGGCGGATATTCGCAAAATGCCCTACCACCATGCCAAATTACTAGTTCTAGAGGACTCATAGCGGCACATACCTTTAAGTGCTTGGCGACAGATTTTCTACTTGAGGGTAGTAGCTAGCCAGGCGGGCATTCGCAAAATACCCTACCACCATGCAAAATTACTGGTTCTGGAGGACTCATAGCGGCACATACCGTTAAGTGCTTGGCGACAGATTTTTTACTGGAGGGAGGTAGCTTCTTAGAGGGCACTGCTGCTCACTTTCCGGTATTTTCCCTTAGTTGCCTATTACGACACCCACAGTTAGTAATTGGGGCGTGACATAGCCCGGCACCCCACGGGCAGTCCGTCACCCCACGGGCTCGGCTACACTATTTACAGCTCACTGAACTAAAATAAGTGAATTGTTTAGAAAACCATACTGTACTTTTTATACTGTGGCGCGTGAAAACAATGCCATCGAGAAAGTATTTTTTTTATTTGGCATGGTTTGAAATGACGTACAAGACACTCGCCTGATGGAAGATTCACGCCAGCGGATAACCATAAATGTTGCAGTGTCACCATTCTGCTAATAATAATTCTGTTTATAAATATTTCTAGCTCGTAATCGCCGGAGAGAATTTTGCTGGAGAAAACGACACGCCTCGATGACGCCTAGGCGGGTACTGAATGACGTGCGCGAGAGCTTGAATCTTTAGATTTGTAGTTTATTTTTTCTTGTTAAAAAACTATAGCTAAATTTGAAAATGTGCCTTCAGACGTTACTAATAAATAACAAGCTCTATCCATTGGTAAAACTTCCACATAGTTTCATGATAGTATATTTTAGTTGTACCTGATTTAAGTAGCGATATGGTGTCATGTTTGACATTTTTTTTTATCGAAGAAATTGTTCATAATCATGTTTTTGACTTTGTACGTTCCTGGAGAGTATGTTTAACTTTATGTAAATGATTTTATATATTCTAAATTTTCAATTCTATTCGAGTTACAGATTTTAAAAAATGTCTTAAGTAGGTACAACCTCGCCTTAAGCCAACGTGACGTCACAAACGCCACGCAGTCAAACCGGATGAAGTTTTGACGCGTGTCGCTTCTACACGGAGGTGTCCTTGTCACTAGATATTTTTAAGTGTTTAATTACAATATTGATTTAGTTTTATTCTTAGAATTATTTTTAAATATTTGTTATTATCAAATATGGATTTCTACAAAGTAACGCCTGAATCTATTCAATAATTTGTTAATTCATCAATACACTTCAACATGTTGCAGAAACTCCTATAGTTTTTTTTTTCATGTGACGAACTGCACTGCGCCCATCACATTGAGACATACTTGTTAAGTCTCATTTTGCCTGTAATTTCACTGGCTCTCAAGGACTGCTGCCGGAACACACCGTTAGGTGATTGGCGACAGATTTTCTACCTGAGGGTGATCGCTAGCCAGGCGGGCATTCGCAAAATGCCCACCATGCGGTGAAGCTCAAGCCCGCGGCGGGATTCGAACTATGGACCTGCTGCGCGGCAGTCCATAGCCAATGCCACTGACCCATCATTGCTTCAATATAGTTAAACATAATGTTACGACCCCTTTTAGAAGGGTAGTTGGCGAGAATTTCAAATTTCCATTTCAGCTGAAGGACTTTTTTCACAGCGTCTTTTGCCTTCGTCTTCTTCTTTATAGTGCTGTTTTTTATTTTATCTTTCAGCTTGAGGCCCGTGTAACTTCTCTCGATTTTTTTATATACGTGACCGTATTAGTAGCGCGAATAGACAGCGAAATGTCTTCGTTTCAGCTTCTACATACATGCTTTCGTATGTCTGTCTGATGGTCCGGATCTCCGATTGTTCTCCTCTACAGGTGGCACTTTCAACTGTATTTCGATAAATTATAATATTACGTATTTTCGAACCTGTTCACAAAATTTCTGCCCAACTAATTTTACATAGAATTTAACCCAACAACAAACAAGTTTAGAGCTTATTGCAAAATTAATTTAGTTTGTAGTACAAAGTAAGTTGAACTATAATATACGTCGCTCCATCTCCATACGGAATTAAAGTTATTCCACAGAATAATAAGGATTAGAAGGATCACTCTCCAAAGCCATTCCAATAAATAAACGACTCTAAGAACGAAGCAACAAAGTTCACTTCAGCTCGCAACGGAGTACCTAATTTTTAAATTCACTAAAAAGGCGTTTCTTTCTATCTCATATCTCTCTTTTCTAATGCAGCACGCAGCATAGGGTTTAGGATAATCCCATCCTGACGGATACGCTGACGTACCCGAGTTTTGTTCCTCAAAGTGCGGAGTGCGCCAGGCCTGGTTATATGTTATATTGGCTTAGCGGTTAAATTATACCCTGACTATAGGAGTGAATAGCGCATTGTAATGTTATCCGCGGAGCGTGGGAAAAATATTAAAACATTACTTATTTTTCCTCACCAATCTGTTTTGGTTTGTTTACTTGCTAGTGTTAGGTATACGTAAATAAGGCAAATTTTATCAAACAATAGTATATCATATAATGTAACTAATATTTTACCCAAGTAACTATACCATACCCGACGTTTCAAACACTTTGCAGTGATCGTGGTTAGTCAGTCACCCCGTGACCACGATCACTGCAAAGTGTTTGAAACGTCGGGACAAAAATCATGATAAATATACGTGATTTTAAACCGTTTAAAGTATTAATCACTATGTGTAATAATCGCGAAAACCTAAGACAATATTAATTAAGATTTTTTTTATTTTAATCAAATACGTATAAAATGTTATGAAACAGTTCTATAAACATATTTACCATCATCCATTAAATCTCCGTAGTGGTAGGCAGGGTTTTCAAAACTACTAACGTTTCTATTCTGTACTGAATCAGCCGGATTGTCTAAGCTGAACATACTCTCCCCATTTAGGGGTGGGTTTGCCATAATCCTTTGGTTTGCTATAATCGCTTGGCACCAGGGGATCTTTAAGATTGTCTTGGAGAATCTCTCTTGATTCTAAACAAGATATTTGTTCTTCAGAAGGCGCTGCTGCCCACCTTCCAGTATTTTACCTTTAGTTCACACAGGTAGCAATGGTGGGGTAACATTCTAGCCCTGCACTCCAGGGCGAACTAAAATTTTGCCAGAAAGGTTTTCGTCTAGATGAGCTTATAACCATCTACTAAACACAGTTCCAGGAATAAGAATTTCATTGGCAGTCAATTCCAATAACTAAACACACTTCGAATTTAAAAGCAACGTTTTACGGCACTCAACCATTATATTACAGTTAACTTATCTATTATAACAGCCTTCAAAAATGACGGTATACACATAGGCATTTTTGAGAGCCCATAAAACACCCCAGTGGCAAATCAGTCTCATGTCGAAACCTTGTTAAATTATGTCACTGTCGATAACAGTGACTTTGACAAATTGCCACCACATTTTACTCACGTCTCATCGTGTTTACGAGCACTTCAAGTTCTTTACACGTAGCTATGAAAAGGTTTAAGTATGAGACAACATCCTAAAAATTAAGTGTGGCAGACGGAGACGTTAAATTAGGGCGTCGCGGCAAACAATCCCAGGCGGTTAACATTTCTAAAGCGCTCGTAGCGAAGTTTGCTTTGCTGTTCTTAACCAATCAGCAAAGTTAAGCAACGTTCGCCGCGGTCATGAGTTGGATGGGTGATCGCTAGTGGCATTACTACTGCTTAGTAGTAATGCCACTAGTACTAGTTAGTAATACTAGTAATACTAGTTCTGTGCTTCGGAGGGCACGTTAAGCCGTCGGTCCCGGTTGTTGTCTTACGATGGCAGTCGTTATAACATGGTGGTTGGGCATATTGCGAATGCCTGCCTGGCTAGCTATCACCTTCAATTAGAAAATTTGCCAAGCACCTAACGGTGTGTTCTGGCAGCAGTCCCTGAGAGCCAGTAATTCTGGGTTGGTCTGAACAACATCTTCAACCACATCATCACTTACTATCAAGTGAGATATCGGTCAAAAGCTAACCCACAAGGCATAAAAAAAAACGACAACATCCTAAAAATTAAGATTGGCAGACAGAGACACGTAAAATTAATAGGGCGTCGCGGCATACGATCTCAAGGGGTTTACATTCCACGTGTAACTTGAACCATCTAATAACCTGGAAATTCCTTGATAACTTCGCATTATTTGCTCAATAAAAATATGTGCCCTCATTGTTTGAGTAGCGCTAAGTCTCATCTTTATATGAAATTATAAAATCAATTTATCAAACTTTGCATGGATATAACAGTTTGAGATTTATTTTTAGCACAATGCTTTATTTATATCAGAGAGAATTGGTTTTCTTCGAAGAACACGTCTAATGGCATAACGGTGCGTGATCTCCAGCTCAACATCCGGGAATCGACAAATACAAAGTGAAACTTTTCTCATTAGTAGTCCTTCCTTGTCATTTGGTTGGCTCATGTGTTTAACTAGCAATCCTCTTCCTACCTTTATCTCTTGAGGTTTTTAGGTTAAAATGATCTTGGGGTACTATAATTTACATGATGTATTGAAAGATGTGGTCGTTGTCAGTATCTTTGGTAGGAATGAGAAATTCCCTTCATACAAAATTAAAATGTGGCAATACTACTGAGCGTTTCCGTACTTCGGAGGGCACGTTAAGGCGTAGGTCACGGTTGTCGTCTAAGTATGGCAGTCTTTATAACATGGTGGTAGGGTAATTTGCAGGGCCAGGGTTCGAAACCCGCCGCGGGCTTGAGCTTCAACGCATGGTGGAAGGGCATTTTGCGAATGTCCGCCTGGCTAGCAACCACCCTCAGGTCGAAAATCTGTTGCCAAGCACCTTACATTGTGTTCCAGCAGCAGTCCTTGAGAGCCAGTTAAATTACAGGCACATGAGACTCAACAACTATATGTTTCTGGGTGACGGGCGCAGTGCAGTTCGTCACATGACGTAATGTATCTGTTATAGGTAGAGGTTACCGCTTAACATCAGGTGGACTTATCGCTAGTTCAGTCACAATAACGTAAAAAAAACGTATACGTCTAAGATTAACTGACACAGAGCTCCAAATACAGAAGAATAACAGCAAAGCAACCTGTTACAAAACGCGAAAAAATATGGCCCTCAATGGGCCGCATTTGTATCCGTAAAAGGCTCTACAGCCTTTCATTATTCAACGTTTCATTTACAAAAACGTTTTAGTAGCTTCACCTTCACTGCTAACACCTTGGAAATAAATTACCCTGTAACAATGACCTATCTTACCCTCCTTGCAAAATCGAAATGGGAGTGGTAAACCATTTGATTTAACTGATGTATTTCTTTAGTGAGACATATTAATGGAACCTTTAGTAGTACTTACTGGGAGCGTAAGTCCGGTGAAACGATACAGGCAGGGGCACAAGTCAGTACATGTTGAAGAACTAGTACTGTATCAACCGCATTGTCCACTGCTGAACCCAGCCTCTCTAATTGTGTGGGGATTTGCCAAAATTCCCACGCTTGGCAGGCGTCTTGAGGATCGTAGTGTGAGATATCAGTTCCTCAGAAGGCGCTGCTGCCCACATTCCAGTATTTTACATTTAGTCGCCTCTTACGATAACCACAGATAGCAATGGGGAGATGGCATTCTAGCCCGTCACCCCACGGGGCAATATGAATGTACCTAATTTTAAAACTAACGTGAATGAAAAATCGAAACTAATAAAAAGAGAAGATAAGTGACTCAAAGACTATGCTGATAAATAGAACGGAAAAGCAAATTAACAAAAACAAATACGTTGACTGTGTAAATTCTGGAATCAACTTTATGATATAGCAGCCGGCAGCTAATCAAATTTATTTTCTTAGGTTTCGAGGAACACATCGTCAGGTATTTGGCGCCAGGTTTTCTACTCGAGGGTAGTAGCTCACCTGGGTAGCTAACTACCCTCCTGGTATGCCCAGGTGGGCATTGCCCTAATCATGCTATAACGACTGCCATCCAAAGAAAACTACCGGGGCCGACGGCTTAACGTTCCGTCTAAAGCACAGAAACGTTCAGTAGTAGTGCCATCCATCCAAATCATGAACACCTTTGCTGACTTTTCTCCTCATTTATATCGGTCCGAGATTCCATTTTTTGTTTTTGGGTTCGATGCTGTTGAAGTTGCTGACCATTTTATCCATCAAGGGCAGTCCAGTTGGGTAGGTACAACTTAGGTAAAGAGGTCACCTTAATAATTCATTTAGGAAAGGCAGCGTTCCGGAAATAACAGTCTTCAAACATCCCGCAGAGCTGAAATACCAAAGTCTTTAACCATGTGTGTTGCATGTGATGATTTAAAGAATTAAGACGTCATTTTTAATTGTGGTCCTTATGATCATTATATAGCAAATTATAAATAACCAAATTATAAATTATGTTAATAACGACTCAGTATATAACGCTACGAGCGCTTCAAAATAATGAAATCAGTTTTCGTAGCTTATATATTATGATGATCAATCAGAGACTGATATGAGGTTGGGAACGATAAAATTTTCAACTACCATATCCGTGATCTGTTTTTACTAACCCGAATAAAGTCGTAGATATCATAAAGATTAGTTCAGCGTGAACTACCAGCATATGTTTGGAAGATCCGTCCAATCACAAGCTTGAATTAACGTATCCAATCAGCAAAGTGAAATCTGTAAACTACAATTAAATCCCAGGTTGGAGTGACTGCCAATATGGTTTCAGCCCTTCTAACCCAGGGTTGTGTAGGGACGTAATTAATTTATATTCTTGTCTGTACCCTGTGACATACATACATTTATCATTAACACATAAATCAGTAGTTACCTACATAGATTTTGAATGCAGAAATTCACACTTCAGTGCGCACCTTTATTTTTTAGCTAGTGTCTGTCAATATCGTGTATTTTTCTCATAAAACGCTTACTTTATTAAAAATAGAATATAATATTTATATACCTACTATACATTTAGACAACCTACAAGTTGCTGCAGCATTACAGGCTATCCAAATGCTCCAAACCAACACCAATTGGCAGTGTGCTCAGCATGCTGGCAGCATTGTCCCTGTGAATGCTTATTCTTTGAGCCAAATAGGTGCAAGCATTTTCATCACGCGTCGCATCGACCAAGCGCTCTGATAAGTTTTGGAAAATGCAATGAGTTTCCGGTCCCCATGGTCCCAACGTCTCCACAACAAACGGAACTATTTTTTTTATCTATTTATTGTGTATAGAAGTCACAAACAATAAAAATTAACATAGCTCTCAGGAATCTAAAGTACAACTGGAAATTTTGTTTTGCAGGAGTCTGACCAATTTTAAACTCAAGATAAATAATTATTATTACAGGTTAGGACTCGTGTAATATTTACCAGATATTTTTCCGACCAGTTTAGAACTTATTTGAATTTATTCGTCTGGAAGTCACGATTGTGCACAGCGTCGAGCGCGCTAATTATGGACAAAACTTGTGACAGTTTTTCAAGGCAAATAATGTAATACGGAAAGCTAAATATATTTAGCTTCCCGTCTTCCTATAAGGCCTAAAAATAAGCTGGATTCCCGTTGTTCAGGTTCTTATAAAATCTCATTAGAATTTTCAAGAAAAGTACACGATACGAGAATATATCCAAGAGCAATATCTAGGTACAGAAAATTTATTACTGTAGTAGAAATAGTACAAATAGTTTTGAAGCGCTCGTAGCGAAGTTTACTTAGCTGTTCTTAACCGATCAGCAAAGTTAAGCAACGTCGCCCGCGGTCATGAGTTGGATGGGTGACCGCTAGTGACATTACTACTGAGCGCTTCCGTGCTTCGGAGGGCACGTTAAGCCGTCGGTCCCGGTTGTTGTCTTAGAATGGCAGTCGTTACAGCATGGTGATAGGGCATTTTGCGAACGCCCGCCTGGCTCGCTACCACCCTCAAGTAGAAAATCTGTCGCCAAGCACCTAACGGTGTGTTCCGGCAGCTGTCCTTGAGAGCCAGTATTTCTAGGTTAACCTGTACAATATCTTCGACCACATCATCACTTACCATCAGGTGAGATAGTGGTCAAAGGCTAACCTACCAGGCATAAAAAAAAAAAAAAAAAATGTAGTTATCCATATACAGAATTCGGGCACAATTAGAGCATAAAACGCTACGGACTTAATAGTGCTTCAAGCATTTTATACAACACAATTATATATGAATAATATATATATTATGTATAATATTATGTCATAATATGACTTATCGAATTCCATTATTCCATTAGTAACGTATTTTAATTATAAAGGAACAGGCAAGTTTATCTATATCTATACTAATACTAGCTTACCCGGCAAACGTTGTTTTGCCATATAAATAATTAAAAAAATAAGGGTTGATCGTAGAAGGGTGAAAATTGAGGATTGTATGTATTTTCGTATGTTGTATCATAAAAAAATAGAAATTAAAATTTTTGTCTAAAAAATAAAAAATAAAAATTAGGGGTGGATTACCCCTAACATTGAGGGGGATGAAAAATAGATGTTGGCCGATTCTCATAGATACCGGATAAGCACAAAAAATTTCATCAAAATCGGTCAAGCCGTTTCGGAGGAGTATGGCAATGAAAACTGTGACACGAGAATTTTATATATTAGAAGATTACACAGGGGAAATATTTGTATTTTTGTATTTAACGAATTTACTTAAAAAGTACTGGACTGATTTGAAAAATTCTTTCACCATTAGAATCCAACACTATCTCTGATGAACATAAGTTTTAGAATATTTTCAAAAACTTAGGGATCCTTAAGAAATCTTAGATAATGTAACCCAACGTGTGAAAAAAATACCAAAAAATCGTTATATCGCGTACGCTGCGAAAATTGTTGACAATAGAGCAATATGATGTACTACAATTTTATAAAGGACATCAATATCAACAAAATGTCTACAATATCATATATCTAACTATTACAGTTAAGACACGATAAATACTTTTTATGAGTTTCAATTTATATATTTTTTTAAACACACGTTCAAAGCCGGGCGTGTCGCTAGTAACAAATATAGGTAGTTATAATGTAATTTATTATAAGAGGTATGTGTGTATTATATTTAATTTTTTTTTTAAACCATCGTTTTGCTTTTATTAACAAAGTACTATGAATTATATAAAACACTACAGCTACACTATAAAAGCATTAAGACAACTTAGTGGCCATTGCAGACCGCAGGCAGTCCGAATGCTCCAGCCCAAAACCGGCGTTATGCCTTAATTAATAAAATACTATTAACTAAGGTACGTGATACAAATAAGGCCTGCCTTATTTCAAATCGATTTATACTCTTTTAACGTCTAAATAATTATCTCGTTACGACTGCAAGTGTTGCTTCTTACAAATTTAAACACACTTTAAGTTCATTATATTATGTCTTTTTGCACTTCTAACTATTTCTTATTATTATTGGAAGAAAATCATGGCTTTGCATAGTCTGAAGGCCTGAATAATTTTAAGGGCCTTAAGCCATTTTAGCTTTTTGGAAAAGTATGATAACATTATAAATATATTATATATTATATTATATAAATATATTATTTTTTAAGCGCTCGTAGCGTTGTTTACTTAGCTGTTCTCAACCGATCAGCAAAGTTAAGCAACGTCGCGCGCGATCATGAGTTGGATGGGTGACCGCTAGTGACATTACTACTGAGCGTTTTCGTGCTTCGGAGGGCACGTTAAGCCGTCGGTTCCGGTTGCTGTCTTAGGATGGCAGTCGTTATAGCATGGTGGTAGGGCATTTTGCGAATGCCCGCTTTCCTAGCTACCACCCTCAAGTAGAAAATCTGACGCCAAGCACCTAACGGTGTGTTCCGGCAGCTGTCCTTGAGAGCCAGTGATTCTAGGTTAGCCTGAACAACATCTTCGACCACATCATCACTTACCATCAGGTGAGATAGTGGTCAAAAGATAACCTATCAACCATAAAATAAAAACAAAAAAAAAACATATACATCATAATGCCCGTGGGGTGCAGGGTTAGAAATGCACCTCCCCATATCATCCCGTGGGTGTCGTAAGAGGCGACTAAGGGAAAAATACTGGAAAGTGGGCAGCAGCGCCTTCTTAAGAACTGCCATCTTACACTGCGATCCCCAAACCGGCTGCCAAGCGTGGGGATTATGGGAAATACCCCCTTAATAGGGGAGGCTATGCATGTTCAGCAGTGGACAAGTCGTCGTGCTTTTAAGAAGGAACGGGCTTTATTAAGCGTTTCTCATTGGCCTTCAACATCTCTTTTCAACATGTTTAATATTATAAGAAATAATAAACATAAACTATAACGTGGATTGCTCTTAGCTGTGAATTTACGTCATGTCCTATAAAATACCCAAAGCACTGACACTATGGTAAGTTTTGTTGTTAGAGTCCATTTATGTCGAAGGCCTTATTTGTATTACGTAGCTTATATAAAACACTACAGCTACTACAATATAAGTATTAAGACAAAGCCTATCAGGCTGACAGCATTGTTAATATATATCATTTTCATGATGTGTACTTTTAACGCCATTAGTCAAGTGGCATAAATTGTCACTCTGGAATTTCGTTGTCTTAGGTTCGATAACACAGTTATTCGATAATGACGATTTTGAGAAGAAAGTTTTCGACAACCGTCTGGAGCTGTACTTCGTAGATTAATTATTGGCGATAGATTAGATGGTACCTAAACTAATCTCGCGAAACGAAGGTGTATGACAATTTTGCCTACTACTTTGGGGATACACAGGCGTGATGATGTAATTTACTGGGTTATTGGAAAATGTGAACAGCCTCTTAAGTTTTACTTCTGCTAGTCCTAACAAACATTTTGGTGTTTTTTTTATGTGTATTTGAATGGAATAAATACGACCACCTGATGTTAAAATTCTCTTATGCCTGTTATTTATTATTTCATATATTTTATTATTTAGCTCGATGTAAATATTCCAAACTTTATTCAAAGGGAGCGCGGCGCGTTCCAATGTTGCCGCGGCGGGCGCTCTTGGCTCGGAGTAGGCCGTCTTTTACCACGTAATAATATACATAGGCCCAGTGGGGTGCGGGGCTAGAGTTGAACCACTATCCCGAAGCTGTGATCGAAGCTCATGATCTTCGCACTGTAATCTCACTTATATGGCTTTGGTACAGTATGTTCTCTCTACCAACACCAAACACGACTCAAAATCATATTGTACAAAATGTTAACTTCCGTTTTATGGCCACAATTGCTGATAGGTATGCCTTTGACCACAATCTCACCTGATGTCAAGTCAAAGTCAAAAGTCAAAATCATTTATTCAATTTAGGCGTCTATGACGCTCTTATGAAGGTCAATTACAAATTTTAGTATTGAAATATTATTCATTGTACTGCCACGATCAGCAAATAAATTGTATAGAGCCACTGCGAGAGATGGTAAGTGATTATGTGGTCGAAGGTGTTAAACAGGTTTAACTTAGAATAACTGGCTCTCAAAGACAACTGCCGGAACACACCGTTAGGTGGTTGGCGACAGATTTTCTACTTGAGGGTGGTCGCTAGCCGGGCGGGCATTCGCCAAAAACCCTTCCACCAAGCGGTGAAGCTCAAGCCCGCGGCGGGATTCAAACCATGGACCAGCTGCGCGGCAGTCCACAGCCAAAGCCTCTGAGCCATCACTGCTTCAAAATTGTGGTAGTATACCTGCTACCTTTCGCTTAACGATGGCGTTAAGGATAGCGTATTCATAGTCCTTTCATTCATATTGCATTCCACAATGGAACGTAGATGGTGAACTTAGAGGCTAGTATCAATTGTAAAGCCTGTCGGGTATGCTCTTAAGCTTAATTTTTATGCTTCCTGTTCGGTAGTTCTCAGTTATATTATATATTTATCCTTATAATAAATTAACACTCCCACAGCATTGAATTTACCGAAAAATCTTAAAAAAATATACAATTTTAAGGAATTCTGGCACTGTCCATACATCTTAGACCTTAGTCTATAGTTTCCCACTCACAAATATTAAGGAAAGGGCAGTTAATTTAAATTAACTTTAAACTATAATTTTGTCTTAGGTTTTCGCGATTATTACACATAGTAATTTAGCAACTTTCAACGGTTTAAATCGCGTATATTTATCATTATTTTGTCCCGAAGTTTCAAACACTTTGCAGTGATCGTGGTAACGGGGTCACTAATTGGTTTTATGTCACTTGAGTTATTAAGAAATCATTTGTACTACAGTCAGAAATTTTATGTTAATCTTAACGTTCCCTATTCACGCAGTATTTGCTCTATGGGATTTAATTGTTTTGGTGACAGGACCCCAAGCAGGTGGTACGTGCCAACCATCGTCTCTATTATAATATTGAACATTGCATTTGACAGGTCTTAAAAATTGGTTGATTTTCTTGTGCGGCTTTAAGTAAGTTTTTATTTAAGCTCGTCTTAGTATAAGTTGAAATATGATATAAATAATGATAAGTATACGTGACTGAAACCGTTTAAAGTTTATTAATTCTTATAAAGCGTATATAACTGTGATATTTAAAGCGCTTTCAAATCAAGAAATCACCAAACAAGTAGTATTTATAATAGCTAGAGCAACGCGGCGACAAACATATAAACACCCGCTCACTGAGCTGGCTCAAACTGGTTTGAATCCCGAGCGGATGCCGATTGAATCCCCGTGCTTCTTGTGTGTGACTGTGGTAGTGAAGCTTTCACTCTCTTTTTTTTTTATTGCCTTATAGGTTAGTATGACTACTATCTCACCTGATGATGTGGTCGAAGATGTTGTTCGCAGGCTAACCTATAATTACTGGCTCTCAATGAAAGCTGCCGGAACATACTGTTAGATGCTTGGCGACTGATTTTCTACTTGAGGGTGGTAGCTAGCTAGGGGCATACGTAAAATGCCCTACCACCATGCTATAACGACTGTCATCCTAAGACGACAACCGGGACCGACGGCTTAATGTGCCCTCTGAAGCACGGAAGCTCTCAGAATATAGTATAAAGCCTGAATTTATTAGTTACCTTATGTGCAGTCCCATCCTCACATACAGACACAGTATTAAGATAGCGGGCAGGAAGAAGAAGAAAATGCTGCTCAGCTCCAAAAGTGGTGACGGCGCCATCAGTGCACAGAAAGCAGACTCAGTCGATATGTTGCCCGAATCTAGAACAAATAATCTTTTGTTAATAATCTTTTAAGTAATAATTAATGCTTTTTTAGGGCTACGGACAAGAAAATAGGACCCTATTACCAAAGGCCACAGTGCCTTTCTTTCTATATATCCGTCCGTCCAAACTTTCAAGAGATGTAGTTTTGGAACCCTCAGAGTTGTTTGAAATTGTTACAGTATATATGATAGTCTTTTGCATGTAGATATAGAGGAGTTTTATATGGCGCGTTTAGTCTTAATATAATTTCATGGTGGTGTCCATGATATTATATAATGACGCTATTTATCGAATTTCTGTTATTTTTATACCAAACTATTAAAATTATGCTAATCCAACTAAAGGAACAAACGCTTGAAAAAGCTATAGGAAAATGTGTTTCTAACGAGAAGTTTCAGATTACACACCAGAGAAAATTAACAAAAATAAAGTCACCAAATTTGCCAAAACTATACATATCCGTAATGTAAGCATTTTAATGGACGTCTTATATTAGTCATGTGCAACGGTAACTTGCCACAACGATACATGTCCGTAACGTTAGCATTTAAAGTACGTCTTTTATTCGTCATAAACAATGCTACCTCTCCAAATTGATAATTATTGGTGTAATTGTTTGTGAGCTGATCGATTGTACAAATAGAGTGATTACATATTTGCCGTATCCGTAGTAGTAGTTTATCCGTGGACCGAGTGTTCCAAAGGTATTATTATTAGCTTTTTCTCTTTAAATTTATTTCGCTGTTCATTTTGATTAAATTCAAACGATGAGGCTTTTTATTACAGCGCAGTAAGTTATGATTGCTACTGAAGGTAAACTTCAAGCGTTGTTAGGTTTATTTATGCATCCCAAAACTTTAAGAAATCGATTGCAGTAGGTCCGGAAATTAGGTTCTTTTTTATTGTTTGTATGATTATTGGCATTTTGTCAAAGAACCGAATAGAATTCTAACACTGAAAATTATGATAAAACTTGTTGAAATCAGTAAGTATCTATCAAGTTGATTCAAATACTCTTGATTTTTTTTAAAATTAGGCTGCTACAAGTTGTCGCGCACTTTTCAGTTTTATAACAAGCGTATGATTAAAAATAAACGTTTGATTCTTATGCTTTCTGCGTAGATAATTGATATCACTCACCCACAATGATGGTGGCAATATAAGATCATGGTATACTTTATTTATTCGTTCAAAAACATTTTATAAAGTTCTCATTTCTCCCTTATAAATGTACGGCGCGAAAAGTTATATGGATTTTCATTCTTTCACTCCGTAGCAGTGAAGGAATGTTGTATGAAAATCCATACCTGCCCTGGTAGCGTTCTTTTGTTTTTTTAGCTGCTAACATAAAAACATACAATTTCTAAAAGGTTTTATATCAAATGATTAGAAAAAGGAGGTGTGATTTTTATTTGTACTCGATTTTCAATGAATCCTTTCATTGAAAATACCGTATATATAATAACTGTAGGACAAAAAAGGTTGTTAACCTCCTGGCTGGCAACCTTTTTTGTGTACTACGAGAAAAAAAACGCGGCAATTTGTTATGTTTGGTTAAATTTAGTAATTAAGTTGACATTTTAACAGTACACTTAATTATTTAAAATAATTTACCAAAATGTCATCTGATAGTGAAAGTGTCGATTTTATAATGATGACGCCACCAGAAATAAGAAATGCAGCTCAAGAAGTCATAAAGAACTTACTACCTTGATGTCTGGAGATAAGTAGGTACAAGAAACTTATAATGATTTTATTTTCCTCGTAGGTGTGGTATAAAGCACTATGTATCACTCGGGAGAAATTTCTATTTCTGTTCTCGAGTTGCCTTTAAGCCGAAAAGAAATAGTTCGTTTTCTCCCCATGATGTACAATGTACTATTGTTTGAAAACACAGCATGTAGGTACAAGGCATTATGAATAAAAAAAACAAAAGACAGCACTTAAAAAATCGTTAAAGTCGTTTGTGTTATAACTAAACCAATACAGGTTATATTCTTGTAAATTCGGTTTGATGGATAGACATATCTATGCTCACTAGACCGTAAGTGATTGCTATAATACCACTAAGGGTAATATAATAATTATTTTAAGAAACTATGCTAAGATAAGATAAGATAAGATAATCATTTATTTGCATAAAACATGAGTATTATACATAACAAACGCATGCATATTGGTGTCATAATTAAGTGTAGTGATCATCATGTTTTGCCCATATAGGCGTACAAATTTTTGAGAGGCGGCAATCAATTAGATATTTTAACAATAGCAAAGGAGAAATATATGATTCTAGGCACTTGAACAATTCACACAAGTTTCAATATAATGTCAATACAATGTCAATTATAAAAGTCAATTCTAGATACATACAAAAAAGTGGATATAAACTAAACACGAATATTAATGTCAATAATATAAATTCAATTCAGATTTTTGTCAGTCAAGAATTCGCTTACGCTATAATAACATTTCTCTAATAATATTTTCTTAAGCTTAATTTTAAACATATTATTATTTAGATCCTTTAAGGAGCTTGGTATCTGATTGTATATTTTTGGTCCCATACAGAAAATGCTATTATTCATAAGGCTCTTTTTCGAAGATTGCATACAGAGCTTATATTTATCACGTCTATTACGCTTAACTTGGTAAGATAAAGATGGAAAATAGTGCTGATTTAATTTGACAAATAAAGCTACTTCATATATATATAGAGATGGAAGTGTTAGGATTTTGTGCTCAATAAAAAGTGGTCTACAACTGTCAATTATCTTGAGTCCAAACATTGACCTAATACAGCGTTTTTGTGCCTTAAAGACAAAATCTTTGTGAGTTGAGTTGCCCCAAAAAATTAAGCCGTACCGTAAGTTTGATGCTACTAGACCATGGTATGATGTTAGAAGTGCATCTCTCTTTACAACGGGTGCAAGTACGGTTGAACACAGATAACTTCGAAGAAACGTCCTAAAGAAAAGATTTAACTGTGTTTTATTTATTTTCACTCCGTCTTCGTCGTAGGTGGTAGGGGAGGCCCGCGCGCGCAACCACAAACAGTCGCTGTATACGCACCTCTATTTTAAAAAATTAAATCACCGGTATAAAGTTAAAGTTTATTGTTATACTTTACATTAAATTGAAGGACTAAGCAAAAGGAATGTCGTGATATATAAGTCTTACCAAAATAGTACAAATTAGTGAAATTATAGCAGTGTTAATCTAAATTCAGTTTGACCGTTACAAATGACGCGGTTTGCTACCGACGCGACGAGTGAAATCTGTGTTTGTCAGCTGACCGCCCTACAAGCTAAAACAAGCCATACTGCTTATGAGATACGAGCCACGACCCAAACTACCTAGAAGTTGAAAACGATAAGTACAACATAATTTTTTACCTACTTTATCTAAAAAAAAAGGACTTAAAATGAATTGCTTAGCCTGCAATGAGACAATTACTTATGAAAGAGAACTGCTAAAATGTACTGGTTGCGCGATGACCTACCACTATGCATGTCTTAACATTACTTCAGCTTATTATCTGGATAACTTTTTTGAACTGAAAAAAACTTGGCTATGCCCTTCGTGTAAAAATATCACTAATAGACGTGCCCGAAACGATGAAACACCAGTAAGAGCACGACAAGTTACTTTGAATGACACTACAATGTCCGTCGACGAGTCCGTAATTGAAGACGAAAGTAAAAAAGAATTACAATGTAGCTACCGAACTCCGCCAAACCATAATATACAAAGTACTACGTCCGACGATACTACATTGCTGGAAAAAATCAGCATGATGTTAGATAACAAGCTCGATGAAAATAGAAAATCGATTCTTCGAGAGATAAAAAATACTTTAGACTCAAAGATACAACAACATACTCATAAATTAAGAACAGAAATAATGAACACTACGGATGCTTTATCACGCGAACAATCTTCTATAAAATTACAAATAAATACACTGAATAAGACCATCGAGAAGCTAAACCAAGAAAATAGACAACTAAAAGAAGAAATGAAACAACTTTTAACAAACACACAAAATTACAACAATACCGATAATACGAAAAAAATTGTCCTATACGGTCTTACAGAATATGAGCACGAAACAGAACAAGACCTTCATCAGAGAATAATAAATATCTTTCGGGAAATACTAAATGTAGACCTTAGAGGTTACGTCGAAGACCTGACTCGATTAGGTAGAAACTACTCAGGTCGCAGACCTATCATAATAGAACTGATAAGCAAAAGGATGACTAAATATTTACTTCATCATGGTAGATTTTTTAAAAATACTGGCATATCAATATCCGAATATCTAGATGAACATGCACTAAAGCACAGGAAAACCCTTCAACAGCAACTTCGCATGGCGAGGCTGGCCGGCCACCATGCCATTATAAGAAATAACAAACTTTTTATAAATGGTAACATATCTGATACTTACCCACAATCGCAGGTGCCGACCGCGTCCGAACAAACACCCAGTGAAGGATCATATGCACCGCATTCCAGAGAAAGTCTGTCTAATAATACTCAGAACATAACCTCACAAAGACACAACTTTCGTCCCTAACTCCACTGATTTTAATGTTATTATACAGAATATGCAAAGTCTATTCAGTAAACGAAACACGGTCAAAGCTTTTCTACAAGATAATTATCACACGGTGCACGCGCTATGTGCAACTGAAACATGGCTATCAGAGGCCAAACAACAACTGATTGACTGCACCGGATATAATAAAGCCTCAGCGTTTTGCAGACAACATCGCACCGGTGGCGGAACTATGGTATTACTGCGAGACGACTTCGAATACACGGAGATAAAAGATATAATAAATCTATCAATTGAATACTGTATAGAAATTTGCGCATTATTTATAAACAAATTAAATGTATTGTTAATCATTGTATATTGGAATAGCAAGCGAGCCGATTTATTTTTTGATCAATTAAATAAATTAATGACATTCATTCTAAAAAAGTACTATAAATTAGATATTATAGTTGCCGGCGATTTTAACATAAATACGCTAGTAAAAAGCACAGTGTCAACTAAACTTCTCACCATAATGCAGGAACATAGCTTTATACCGCTGGTAAATGAACCTACTCGTATTACTAGCACAACTGCAACATGTATCGATCTAGTATTTGCTAATCGCTGTAAACATAAATTAAACGTGACCGTACAAAATTTTGGTTTTTCTGACCACTTAGGCATATCAATAAAAATAAAAAATGCATTAAACAACAAACAATTACTTACCTGGAAAATAGAAAAAAGGTTTTTTGATAAAAAAAATATGGAAAACTTTAAAACTGAAATTAAAAATATGGAATGGTCAAAAATTCTAAATATAAATAATACCGTAATTGAAAATTATAATAACTTTAATACATTTATGTTAGAAAAATTAAACCACTGTATCCCAAAAAAATATATAAAAATAAAAGTAAATAAAAAATACCCTTGGTTAACGCGAGGTATAAAAACTTCGTGTAAAAATAAAAGATTACTCAGACCAATCATAACCTATTTTAATCACCCGACATTAAATAAATTTTATAAATCATATGTAAAAATGCTAAAAAAGACCATCAATAAATCAAAAAGAAACCAATATATACGTGAAATGAAAAATTCAGACAATAAAACTAAATGTATGTGGAAGATAATAAAAGACCGCACAAATAAAACAAGCAAAAAACCTAAAATAAACATCAAACTAAAAGTCCAAAATAAACTGATTTCTGAACCCACGCAAATAGCTGCAGTTTTTAACGAGTACTTCGCGTCAGTCGGTGCAGGCAGCAGGAGGGCGCGCGGTCGTCCTGCACTCACGCGCACTGATAACACGATGTTTCTTAGCCCAGCCGAACCATGCGAAATTTACAACGTAATAAAAAACTTAAAATGCAAATATAGCTCTGGTATAGATGAAATACCCCCAGTCTTAACCAAACATTGCGCAGCGGAATTGACATTACCTTATTATATATTGATAAATCAATCGTTTAATGAAGGCGTCTTCCCAGACTTATTAAAAATAGCCCTAATAAAACCTATGCATAAAAAAATGTCTAAACAAGACCCTAATAACTATAGGCCAATAGCACTCCTGCCTACGTCATCCAAAATATTTGAGAAAGTGATGCAAAAGCGCTTAAATTCCTATTGCGAAAAATATAAGATATTTGACGAGTCACAAAATGGCTTTCGGAAAAATCGTTCCACTGTCTTAGCGGTATTTAAATATGTCCAAAGAATACTTGACATAATAGATGATAAAAAATACGCCATTGGAGTCCTGCTCGACATGACGAAGGCGTATGACAAAGTGCAATATCACATACTTCTGGATAAACTATATAACATAGGAATACGCGGGATAACACACAATTGGTTTAAGTCATATTTAGAAAACCGTATACAATGTGTAGAAATTGAACATTTCGATAGCGACACGGGAACAGTTAAAACAGTAAGATCTACCCCCATAAAAATAAATAATTCTATACCCCAAGGATCGGTTCTGGGATGTATCCTGTTTTTAATTTACATTAATGATTTGCCTAAAACAATTAACGAGTCTTGTGTACTTTTCGCGGACGACATATCTCTTTTGACATCTTGTAAAAATAATGATAACCTGACTAATAATCTCACTGACATGTTTAATAATATAATCAATTGGATGAATGACCACAATCTTGACTTAAATTTCGAAAAAACAAAACTTATACAATTTAGACCCCACCAAAAATGCGCTCTTGACATAAATTTTTCCTTTAATTATAATAAATTACAATGTATTGACGCGGCAACATTATTAGGCCTAGAACTGGACTCTCAATTAAATTGGAAAAATCATATCAAGAAAATACAATCCAAATTATCAAGTTTCTCTTACGCCCTTAGGGAAGTACGACAGGCCACTGATCTCAATACGGCTATATCGGCATACTATGCGTACGCGTACTCGTGGCTCCGTTACGGTATCACACTTTGGGGTAACAGTGTAAATGTAAATGAACTCTTTATTGCTCAGAAGAAAATAATCCGCATTCTTGCAAATATCAAAGCTCCAGACATCACAAAAATAGAATTTCATAAACAATATTTTATAAAATATAAAATCCTAACTGTTGCGTCCATCTTTATCCTTGAAACTTGTAATTTCGTTAAAAAATACCCTGAATATTTCATAAAGCTTGCAGATAAACCACGAAATTACCCGCTCAGGTTTAGACATAACTTAGAAGTACCTAAGTGCAGATTATTAATGCAAAGTAGCGGTCCCCATGCAATGGCCATAAAAATATATAATAAATTACCGGACGAATTAAAGAATGTTGATAATGAATATAACCTTAGTAAAAAACTGAAAAACTTATTGATCGAAAAATCGTATTACACCTTAGAACAATATCTATGTGACAAATATTAATAAATCGGGCCGCTCCACACTAACTTGCCATACCCAATCCTGGGTCATTATGTAGTGATATGTAAATAGTTATTAAGATACCTACATAATACGCAATAAATGATTTGATTTGATTTGATTTGATTTGAGGTCATAAATTTAAGACGCTGTTAAATACTGAAATTTTATCATAATCGCAAGAGCTGATAGTGAAATCGCGATCAGTTTAGGTAAAATCCGAAGGTTAGCTTAAGAGCACTAAACTAGTAACTTAAAACGAAAATGTAACTTTTCTTACGTCCCTCTTGATAAGATTTTACTACTTTCTTAATATATTTTCATACACATTCAAATGTAAACAATTAATATATTTACCTAACAAGCGTAATTAAGAGTCAACTTTGCAATTTTATTTATCAAGAAAATTTTAAGGGAATGTGTTTCGGACTTTTCTTGATCTTAGATAATGTGATCAAGATTAACATATAATTTTCTTACTGCTTCAAACTAAATGTATTTTGCTAGAAATCTGTTCAGATAAAGCTATTTAGCACTTGTCAGCGCCTTAAGACGTGAGTGTCTGAACCGACTCCAGAGAGAAACATTTATATGCTGATCAATGGAGATGTTTATCTTTGTTGGAGCGGAATACAAGCCTGATGTGATTGCATTATTTCTTTCGATTAGACGCGCTCGTTAGGAATCTTGCGTAGCTTTTAACCGATCAACTTTCTGCCGTCACTAATTGAATGGTGGCATTCACGACTGACCCTTTCCGTACTTCAGAAGGAAGAGCCAAATTCCATTCTAAGTTAGGCCTGCACCTAATTATTTAAAATATAGAGAATCAACATTGAGTACATTCAGTTAAATTATAGGAATTTTGAAGCGCTCGTAGCGAAGTTTACTTAGCTGTTCTCAACCGATCAGCAAAGTTAAGCAACGTCGCGCGCGGTCAGGAGTTGGATGGGTGACCGCTAGTGACATTACTACTAAGCGTTTCTGTGCTTCGGAGGGCACGTTAACCCGTCGGTCCCGGTTGTTGTCTTAGGATGGCAGTCGTTATAGCATGGTGGTAGGGCATTTTGCGAATGCCCGCCTGGCTAGCTACCACTCTCAAGTAGAAAATCTGTCGCCAAGCACCTAACGGTGTGTTCCGGCAGCTGTCCTTGAGAGCCAGTATTTCTAGGTTAGCCTGAACAACATCTTCGACCACATCATCGCTTACCATCAGGTGGGATAGTGGTCAAAGGCTAAACTATAAAGCATAAAAAAAATAAAAAATAAAAAAAGGACTACAATACAATTTCAAAATATACTTATAATTTTTTTTTTGTTTTTTTGTTTCATAACAGATGCATTTCGCCACAAGTCACGAATTGCACTGCGCCCGTCACCTTGAGACATAGTTATAAAGTCTCATGTGCCTGTAATTTCACTGGCTCTCAAGGATTGCTGCCGGAACACACCGTTAGGTGCTTGGCGACAGATTTTCTACTTGAGGGTGGTCGCTAGCCAGGCGGGCATACGCAAAATGCTCTTCCACCATGCGGTGAAGCTCAAGCCCGCGGCGGGATTTTAACCATAGACCTGCTGCGCGGCAGTCCATAGCCAATGCAACTGAGCCATCACTGCTTCATATTATGTTCATATTTTAATTGGCGGGCCCCATTGATTTAAACATTGGATATGACGCGCGTAAGGATAATATTTACTTACCTACATATAATTTGAATAAACTAATAGCATTTTATTAGTAAAATAGTTGGTTGGTTCATAAGAAAGTGATTAATCAGTGTTGATGTATAATCTGTTAACTTATTATTCAGGGCCATGTAAAAATATTGGTCTTTTCAGAGCAAAGGAATAATGACGGATATTAATTCCTGCATTGTGTATTTAAGTAAGTTGAAGTTAGCTTTTTTAGTTAACTTATCTGGCTATCTACTGCCTTTTAGCAAAACATCTGTAGCAAATCATCTCTGACCGATGTCATTGAAAGTCAGATCGGTACATTTTAGACCCAACCTGATACGATTTAAGATCACATCTTCACATCAATCAGGTCAGGTAGTGAGTCAATTGTTATTCCCATAATCCTATTTGTATACTCCAGAAAGAGTAGGCAGAGGTGTGTAAACATTCACATTTTGCTATATATTTTCGTAATAGGCGACCTCATTGCCACCTACTGGATACAGTTCCAGACTCCATCCTGCTACTGGGGTTGTCGTGCCAGAAAAACTCTTTACCTGTCCAACCCAAGTATTAGACCATTAAAAGTATTAGAACTGTCGATTAATATTAGACCTGGGTCTTATATTGATCGACAGTTGGCTTATTGGATTAATCCAATTGGATTAAATTAATACCTACCTACGAATATAAACATTAAACTCATCCAAGATAATTAAATATATTTAAATGATCATGTCTTGAGAACGTGGTATAAAAAATGTAAATAATATATGCGCATAATGTAATAAAATAACGTCTCTTAAAGTTATTTAGTGCAAGTATTTCTCACTGTTAATCTGAAAAGAGATAAAAGGTTGGGACGTGATCACATTCCCCTGATGTCGGTGACCGCGTGAACATTGTTTTCACAACAATTATCCTCCAAAAGAAAATATCGTGACTAGACTAATATTTATATCTTATTTAGATTTAGAGTATGTATTTTTTAGAGCTAAGGTAAAAATAAAAATAAACATTGAACATTAACATGATTTTACTTTTCATTGTTTCAGAATTTAATTTTAGTGTTTATTTTTTATCCACTTTAATTGAAAACGTACACAGTTGTTACTCTGCATATAATCGTGGCCTATAGTCGAATTTTTAATCAGACGAAGTAAACTGACAGATCGAAATGTCACATTTCGAAATATAGTTGCCAACTTCAAATCATAGTGATGTTTCTATTTCAGTTTTTATGAGCGGAACTATGAGTGTGTTGGACATTTAATAAAATAATTGAAATAATTATGAACTTTGTAACTAATGTATCAAAAAGTTAAAGCATTCAATTGTTTAACAAGTATAAGTAAATTAATTAAGAAAGTAAAATTTAATGCATTATTTTGTTTATGTTTAATTTTGAATTATGTAAAATTATACAGCTCACTGAAGTGACGAAGAGAAAGAACTGAATCATTTTGCCACAGGACTATTTTTGTATCGTCAAAAAGTAGCAACACACGTAATGTCACTACTCCGTCTGATTAAAAATCCGGCTATAGATACTTCATGGGCCCTACCCTATCTAGATAGGTATACTTTTTAGGATCTCCTCGATAACTTACTTTAATCAGGGTTAATATCCATTTTGCTTCTCAGACTCGTAGAACAAGATTAAATTAGGATTTTTCATATTATTTAGTGGGTGATTTACGAGATAAAGTAACTTTTGAACATGGATTTAGTAGTTACTTCTTACCAAACGAAAAAAAAAAAATATAAAAATATGAGGGTTTATCCGGATAAGCCCTATAAATATAAAAGACGCTAGCTCCCTGAAATGTCCGGGAAGCGACTGCATGGGATGTGCGCGGTGAGGACACAGCAAGAAGTTTTCATGTTGATAGCGCGCGATAGGTTAGTCTTTGACCGCTATCTCACCAGTGATGATGTGGTCGAAGATGTTGTTCAGGCTAAACTAGAATTACTGGCTCTCAAGGACAGCTGCCGGAACACACGGGTTAGTTGCTTGGCGACAGATTTTCTACTTGAGGTTGGTAGCTAGCCAGGCGGGCACTCGCAAAATGTCCTACCACCATGCATGGCTAGAAAGGTAACCAATCGCGCATGAGAGCGCACAGTCGGTGATGAGTTCTCTGTTCATTCCAAGTCGGGTTAGAGGCAAAGAGGAAGTCTTCGTGGTAGCAAGTTAAGTATAGTAGCAAGGAGAAGGCCATTCTTCCTCTGCACCCGCACGGTGTATGCTTTAGTATATTCGTCTCACTTAATTATATTTTCTCAATTTTATAGTCTTAGTATATGGTTGTAATACAATGTAACTCCCGTGTACCATTTAAGTAAACGAGAGTCAAATTACAAACTCACTTGACTTAATTATCTCGTAAAATTAAATGATAGCTAATAGGGGTAGTTAGCTTAATATGATGGGTGTTAGATTAATAATGTAAGTTTTGTAAAGAGAGAACAACGAAAATCTTAACTGTGTCTTAAAGAAAGCTTAATGATTTTGGGTTTTATCCTCACAAGCTTCCGCCCGCGGCTTTGCTTGGCCAATCTGGTTCTTAATTGAATGAACGGAATTAAAAAAAACAGCTGATAGGCTAGGTCTTGACCATTTTGTCACCTGTTAGTAAGTGGTAATGATGAGTTCTAAGTTTGTATTGCGTGTAGTATTGGACTAGGTTAAGAATTACTGGCATTCAATGATTGGCAGAACACAGTTATGTGCTTGTCGATAAAACTGAAGCCGAACGTGGGTATCGAACCATAGACCTATGGCATATCAGTCTATATATGCACGCTCAGCTATCACTGCTTCGCCATTTGCAACAGAAATGGGAAGAATAGAAATCAAACTGTACAGTCAATAAGGCTCCTTTCAGACAACACCGCGGCCGCGCCGCAAGCTCCGCGGTTTGAGCGCGGTTCGGTCGCACCGGAGCAGTTAAGCGGAGCTGAACGGAGCCTTACATGGTACGTAAATAACGCATATATAACCGCCGCTTATTTGTTTAGCTTCGCAACAGCGAACATTATCAGTAGGAATCCAATAAAGGCGGTTTGATTAAAAGCTCTCTCCATACCACAGAACAATTAATAGTACCAGATATACCATACATACATATACTTCGGAATTTGTAAAGCTATTCGTAAGTACACAGTGAAGGCATATACCGATACATGGAAGTATTTTTTCAAGGAAGCCGAGCGCGAAGTTTGACCCAAAGCTACAAACAAACTCGGTTATCTTCGGAAGTATACTCAGATGTAGCTCAGGTAGTATTATTATATGTTCTATGGCTCAGTCACTAATTTAAACTTTTAATGTAAAACAGTTAAAAATCTACCTAATCTCATGTGATATTAAGCTTAAATTTCTGTGTTATTTATAGATCCGTCATTACATTTCTTGAACATCGCCACAGTGTCACTAGCTTTTATTGATGGTTTAAACAATAAGTGCAATGCAATTATTAATTTTATATAATAATAAATTTTTCTACAACCATGAAGCTTATGATGAATGAGGTATTATTTAAATATGTATAAAACATAAACTAAGTACAGTACTTCTACCTTACGAAGGCGGCCTTTTCTTAGTTATGTGTGTAGATGCATATTCCCATCTTTTCTGTGTGCGCAAGCATAGGAATAGAAGATGTGGTGGAAGTGTGAGATATATCTTATAACCTACAAAATTAACCACTGTATACAAATATAGCGTAGGTTATAGTTACTCAAATTTATTCTTTCACGATATATCTACTGTTCTGAACAGATGAATTGAACGATCTTCGCTAACTTTTTTGTAAAGTTGTCGAAATAGTCTTGGTCTGTTGGTATGAATGATTTGTTAAAAACAACTTGGTTTGTGCTCTTCATTTGGTGCGTGCTTAAATCAAAAATTGTGGGCAGTTGATGTTGTAAATTATAGCCTTTTGAACTACAGTGTAATTTTACGTCCGTATAATAAGACCTGGTTGATTGTTACCGCCTTTTGAACAGCTGGTAAGTCATCGCGAGTGTTGTATTTAAACCGTTGTAGAATTAGTATTGCATAGTGTTTTGAGACAATGACTTGGTGAGCCTCAAGAAGAAACAGAAATACGAAGGAAGCATTGGGTCAGTGGGTCCACGACTTGACTATCGTAATCCTGGCCAGTATTTTTGGTAGTTATTCGTGTACTGAAACGTTACCATCAGTGCTCTTGAAGTGAGTATCCAAAATTCTAATTCATAAGTAGTTCTGAGGCTTCGCGAATAACGGACAAGTATCCGTCCGTCTCATGTGCTGTTCCAGCAGACGAGGGTTCACTTCCATTGCACTCATATTTCCTGCTGGAACAATTCCTGGACGATACATCTACTTATATACATACTTATATAAATTCTGTGGATAGTCTTTATTAATATTAAATTGCTAAAAAAATACTCAATCAAATCGGAGCTTTTCGAACTATAATAATAATAATAATAATGTTAATTTTCTTAGCAGTCACACATATAAATAAAAGTACACAAAGAAGTAGTTAACAAACATTGGAATTGGTAGGCTATACAATTTCACAGTATAAAAAAAGGGCCCCTACCTCACAAACTAGTTTTTAGCAAACTGTATCTTGTGAGGCAGTGTTCCTACACCAACTAAATATAGCAATTAATATAACCCAATATGCCACACTTAGTTGAAGAAAAGAAGAAGAAGAACTAATAATAAGGGATGCCCTAGATGGCATTAATTTCGATAATTTATTCTTTCCATGAATTGAATGTCAAAGTTATTTTGAGCTATTTTCTATTATAGCTACATTCAACAATATGGAAATCGTATATATAAATAATAGTACGTACGTACCTAATTACTTTTAACATCTAAGAATGTTCATTCATCATAAACCGGACCGAAATAAACATTTTTGAATTGATTGATAAACCATTTCATTGTGACATGGTGACAATCGTCGCCTAATATACAACAAAGTGATTATTTTCTATTTCAATAATATTAGCAATAATTACGCGTAAAATGAAACATGTCTCACAGTGCCTATATAATTAGTGCAGTGTCTAAAGACACAGGACAGCATATTGTCCACAACTTTTTCCTAAAAAACATGATAAGTGGCAACGTATTTACCGGACACTCGGAAATGCAAGACTGATAGCGACTACGGCAATTACCTTGCATACGTCTAGCAAATACGGGGAGTTCACAACTCATCTACAGGTAAAAAAATCTTAGTATATAACAATATAAGGTTGCAATATTACTCTTTTAAATTGACCTTCATAAAAGCGTTGTATAGACCGAAATATAATAATTTGAATTGGAATAAGATTTGGTTTGGTAGCGTTTTATAGGATTCCTCTATTTAGTAATGCACCTAAATAGAGCAATCCTACAAAAAGTAGACGTCGGTTAGGCGACCGGCCATAAAACCTAATTATCCAGAAAATGTTGTTACGTTTACTTTGTATCGTCAGAGAATACATATTTTAGCGACCCAGCTTACGAGAGATAAGGGAAGGAAGATCATTATTACAATGCTGTCAGCTGTGATCTTAGCTTTTTGATAAATACTTGAAGTATTTATCAAAAAGCTTAATTTTTATGGGAACTAAAAGATATCAAAACTAAAAAAAAAACAACCATCGTTGCGCCCATTAAATTTCATATCCAGACTATCCTACAAAGAATGTAGCGTAGCCGAGACCCTTTCGATACTATTTATGGGGCCCTCGCTGTTAGACCGGATTGGAAACCGTCCAATTTATGAAGCAAAAAACATCTGAATCTTGGGAATTCAGTCTAGACATCAAGGCTTTACATAACCAAATTCTTAAACATTTTCTCTGAGACGTAAGGCAACTTTACCAGCAAGGAATTTCTTCACGTTTTATTAACAAGCCCTCGCTAAGTTGCAAAAGTGTTCCCTACCAAAAGCTGAAGTTATTTAAATCCCAAATAGGTTCTTAAAGAGTTGTTTGCATAAAAAAAAATAGTTAAGCTGGCAAATATATCTAATCGATAACGGTTTAATACAAGCTTCAAAAGATGTTTTTGCTTATCATTACCCTCCACACTAAAATGATTAACTAATAAAAAGCTGTGCTTTGTGAGGGCTCGCGTTTATTTTACAACCTGATTCTAGTGGTTTCATCTCATATTAAGTAGATTAACTACGATGTATTTGAGTTTTGTTCTGTTGCAGCGTTGTTAACTCTTTGGTTTTCTAACAGATGGCGTTAGTAGTACAATAACATTATATACAATGAATATAAAATTATTGATGTTCATTTTTGTAATAGTTATATTGTTTTTTTTTTGGCAGGTTAAGTTACTATGTCAAAGCACAAATCTATGAGCGTGATAGTTTTTCAGTAAAGTGGTTTACAGAATGTTCAAGTTGTGGGATAGTGATAATAACTTTTTTTGTTTCTTTCAGGCATGGCCCATTCCACACGTTAGGCATAGAACATATAATAATACTACGTATAAAATGGACACTCCTCACCCCCCACCAAAACGAGCCGTCCTCACCCCGCCGCCGATTCTGAGCTGACTTGAGTACGGGACGCGCAACTCGCGCACGATGTCGCGACGTGACGACGAAGCGTGGCGATTGTACGAGTATTTTAAAAGTTGAGAATGGGGTACTCCTGTGCTGTTTACGGCTGCTTATCAACTAAACGAGAAAAGGATAGGAGTTTTCGTAGATTCCCTAAGGATAAAACGAGGTAAGTCATTCTTCGTAACCTACGCAGTTATATAGTAGGTAATAACTTATTAAAACCGGTAATTTACAGTAGGTATTGAAAAAAATACAAACATAATACTTTATCTTTGTATTTTATTCAAACTGCTATTCAAATATTGATTAATTTATAAGATTTTCGTTTTCAAAAAATATCCGTGGATATCGACTTCGTTTGCAGCGAAACAAGTGTCTTTGTTACCTATACATAGACCTGTACCTACCATAGAGAAAAGCAATACACATACCGACCTTCGCTACGGTTGACACGCGGCAAACTTCATGATTGTTTATTATACGAGAAGAACGTAAATTCTTATTGTGATTGTAATTATTATCATTACTTGTATAAAATGTGAACTTGAAATGATACTTTTTTTATAGTGTAGGTATCTATTATTGTATAAGTAATGGAGTGAAATGTGAAGTAATGTTACATACCCGGTTGTGTTGCATATTCCTACGTCGTACATGGAGATGGATTGTTGTGCTTGTAAATGTTTCTGAAGGTAGGTAAGGTACGCATAACCTACAAAATCTAATAAGTCATAATAGCAGAATCAACAAATTGTTGGGTAGGTAAGTACAACAATATTCATACGATGACAAACTTAGACTTTACGCACACATTTACGCGTATCCAAAAACTGAGTTGAGTGTCCAGGCTGTGCTACAGAATTAACCTAGAATTACTGGCTCTCAAGGACAGCTACCGGTTCACAACGTTAGGTGCTTGGTAACAGATGTTCTACTTGAGGGTGGTCGCTAGCAATCTGGGCATTCGCAAAATGTCCTTCCACCATGCGGTGACGCTCAACCAGCGGCGGCCATTAATATGAAAAAAAAAAATATACTAAAAGCCAATGCCACTGAGCCATCACTGCTTCATTCTCCTTCTTTAAGTCGATAAACTTTGAAATTAGCTCTTGATCGAAGTTTTCTGTTTGACCGAACTTTCCTAAACAAAAACAAAAGCTAAATACCTGACCCTTTCCGTCCAGAGTAGATAGACAAGAGCAAAGACGTTTTTTTAGAATGTTTCCCTTGATTTTATCACTGTCCATAGAAGTATCTGTATTTTACTGAAAATAACACTTCACTAACGTTCCTTACACTAGTGGACAGAAAATTAAATATACCCACCAAATCTAACTTGAGCAATAATTGAACTTTTTTATGATATTCAAGTTAACGATGACGAGCGAAGAAAGCCTTGTAACTTTTAATATTACCTACTATGTGATTCGAGGAGTTTTTGCCAAAAGAAAAAACCTACGCCTACTGCTACGATTTTAGCTAATTTATAAAGGGATTTTCATTAAGACCGCTCGAACATAAAATAAATAAAACCTGTTTAAGTGATATTGCCACTATTTTGTTTAATTTTAAAGGATATTCGCTGACATTATGTATGGAATATAATTTCAGCCGAATGGCCGCTGCGACTCCGCTGGGGGTGGTGTATCCTGGTGGACCCATTTTGGATGACATTTTCGCATAAATGGAGCTCAATTTCACTAAGAGCGCGAGTTATGTTGGCCTTCAGGGCGGCAATTGACTGTGGTGTGTCTGCATAGACTAGAGACTTCACGTAACCTTACAGAAAGTAGTCGAGCGGTGTTAAGTCACACAATCTTGGTGGCCAGTTTATGTCGCCACGACGCGAGATGACAATCAATGCCTTCGAATTTATCATCCAATCAATTTTTTTTCCGTGATGTGTGGCAAGTGGCACCTCCTGTTGGAACCACATGTTTGTGAGATCCATACCATCTAACCTTGACATAAAAATTTCTTCATTAAACGACGGATTGTGGACTCTGCAGGACGGCCATAAACACCACAAATTACGTTAACGTTAGGCTAATAGAGCACTGTAGCCCAAGCACGAATAACTTGCGAAATCGTAACCGTTTCGTAAACGTATCGAATTGTCACTATTTTGTATAGGATTTGATCAGCGCCTCTACAGTGCGTAAAAGGAACTAAATTTTGGCAGAAAAAAGGGTTTTGACAACTAACGTGTCGAGATTTTAACGTGAACGTTTTGTCACGTAAATAGTTTTGTATGAAATCGCGAGCACGAACCTAATACTAACGTAAGCTCGAAGGCTGGCTATCGAGGGTCTGTCAAAAATCTATGAATGTTATGTCACTGAGAAATTTTCAGTAGCCCAAGCACGAACATTTCGATAGTCCGTAACGTAATCGTATCGAGTTCCCCGTACGTTTACGCAGGAGGCGATGGTTGACAGTACGACGAATCGTTTGCTGGCTAACGTGAACTCGATAGGATTACGAAAGTGACGTCATCCAGCGTAAATCACAACAATCATACCTTTTTTCTAAGACCTAACAACTCATTGGAAAAGAGGTTTTAATTCTTATTTCGCCTATAAAAGTTCCTCTCACTGGGCAAGTGATATTAAGAGTAAGGAGTAAGAGCACGGACCTTGTTGCTTTGAAATTCAGATTTGAAGTTATTTTATACCAACCATTACAAATGAAAACTATATTTCCAACACAATAATAGTGACATTTGTGAGTGTTGTACTACTGATTCCCTAAAATCGATTAGTTACAATGAAATCGATTCCATTATAACCGATATAGGAAAAAATGGTAGGCAGGTTAGGTTTATAAAATATATGTTAACGAAATATAAAATAAAACAAATATTTCACACAGATGTATTAATTTATTCAAAATCATCAAAATATTTTATCGTGCGATATATCTTCGCTAGTATTGAAAACTGTATTATTGAGGTCTGTATACATAGTTTCAAAGTAATTTGTGTACTAGAACATCTTTACAATACATATTTTTTTTAATTTTCATTGTACATAACAGTTTTCAATATATAATACTTATTTTCTAACTGTCGTATATGTAAAAGTAAAAAATACTGCACGTAAGTTGCACTTGTAAACTTGTCATCAACTGTTAACAATTATTATTATTTGTAGGTCAATCATAAAATATAGTATTTGTGACGCACCTTTTTTATTTATATATAGACTGTTGACTTTTTAAAACTTTTTTGGTGTAGGTAGTTGAATTATTTAGATATTTAATTTAATCTTGCAGCTGATCTATTTCATTTGTATTGCAAGAAGCTTCTTCTGCACTGATTTGTTTTATTTATTGATTCAATTAATATTTTCTGCGTAACATATGCATATCTGAAATTACAAAAAAAGTTTATTTAACTGCACTCGAAAGTTGGTTAATTTTAAAATCAAACAATTTAGAGTATAGTATTATAAGTATTTCAATAATTGGGATTGTATGTTGATACATATGTTGATATTTATATAGTATTGAGGTGACATAGTACCTTAAATTCCATGCCATAGCTCTATCGATTCAGCATTTACTTTGGAAATATATAAGCGACGGAGTTTTGTTTAAATGAACTGAAAATAAAACCAACTCAGATTATTATCACAAGCAATAGATATGACGTTATTTACACTATTTATTAGTAATTGTATAATATTTACATATGTTAGATAATAAATATTGCTCTAGCCGTTCAGTTAGCAAGTACTGTGCCAGTTATGTAGAGAAAAATTGACAATACCTGGTGTTTCAAAATGCTTTTGAGCTAAAAATGTAAATAACAGTCCTTAAAATACACATGTTAAGTTTCGTGGCATAATAAAACATTCCGCATGATGGTTTATGATCACCAGCATCGAATATGATATTTCCTAACGTATTGACACTATGAAAAAGTATATGTACCCATACCACTGACATTATAAAAAATCGATACTACAAAGGTATCGATACTTTCCTTGAGCAACACTAAACTTACTTTACGTTACGTAAATATTTGTAATTTATATACAAATATATGTAAGTACAACAATTCGCATGATAACACATACCTACTTAAATTACAATAAAAACCAAGCGATCATTAGCTCTGAATCAATAATGTAATTTCAAGGACATATTTTCATCAACTCACCGGTTCTGGATCTCATGGAAATCTGTGTAAACATTTTTATTTGTGTTTCGACACCACAGACTTCGCATTTTCTTTGCGATTTCAGTATTGTATTGATGTTCACAATAAAATATTAAAATTTTTGAATAAAATGTATTTGAGGTGATATATTTACAAAGTGCCATGACATAGAGAAATGTAATATACCGGAAACAATATAATTAGTCTATAGCCATGACAGTCCAGTTGAGTTGTCAAGGTGACAATGACATCGTATTTGGTAGTTTTGGACAGAAATCGGTGCACCTGCAATACTTTACCTTATTTTAAGGTTGGTGACGCTGGACTGGTTCCTCTATGATTGATATTCGTCAAATTTAGCTTTTTATTTGGTGAAAACCATACATAATTTTTTCCGGTATATTACTTTTCTCTATGCGTTACTTGCTCAGTGAACCAAAGAACACTGGCGAAACATTAGTTGGCAATTCTTTGAGCGAATTGAAATATCTGAGTAGCTTGTGTTATTTGAATGTTTTTTGTGTATTTTTCAATAAACACATTTGTTGGTAAAAGCCTACGAAAAATGATGATTTTAAAAGGAGTTTTCGTTATTTCCGATAGTTACATATTTCAACAATGGCTGATACACTTCTTACTTTTAGGCCGTATTCCACTTGAGTTATTTTCTATTATTTTGACCACATTTTGCGTCTATGGTTCCACATTTAATATGAACCATAAACACAATATGTGGTCAAAATTATCAAAAATAACGAAATTGGCGTCAAGTGGAATACGCCCTAAAGCTGTCCTACTGCAAGCAAGCATGTATCGATTTATACATCGATATTTATTCAGTTTTTTTGCGTTAAGTTTGACTTCTAACTAAATGTGACAAGAATTACTGTTATGAAGTCTTGGTTTTTTAGAAAGCACTCAAGTACTCGTAGTTTGCCTCTTTAGACCATTTGAATTGAATACAAAGAAAGTATCGCTAGTATTAATCGGTGATTACAATACTCGATATTGATTTAAGTGTAGTTATTATATGTTGTTAATACCAAGTTTAGTGTGAATACCAATTAACAATAACTTAATTTTCTACGGATGAACGGCGCAGACGTCGCACATTAACGAGACAGATACAGTAGTCCACAGATCAAAACGAACGAGACAAAGTATCATAATTATCTGACATTCGATTGTGTTTGCGTGACATCGATGTTAAACGATGTTTTGTAAATGCAACATTGATGTTAAAACATCGATGTTTTATCTTCTAACATCGATCATCCCTACAGACATGACATATCAAATCACATGACAAAAAACGAACCACAAATGCTTCCGCGCTTGTGTGATCTGATGTGTTTTTTTGCGATTTCATTAGTTTTCCGTCTTTTACCTTATATTTTACTTGACGCAGACTGCCTCTTCACGCTGATATTACTAGTATTTCATTTGTGACCTGTGCTTGCCCTTGGATTCTTTATTTTTGCCTAACGTGTTAATGTACATCGCCTTTTGCATTCCGACTTTGCCTCTTTATCACCAGCAGAGGTTTTAGATGATGTCGTTATAAGAGGAGATGATGAAGAATAAATCGAAATTAATATAAGTATCACTTATTGTTGTTTTATTAGACCTTAGAGTTATATTCTCTTATTTAATTGTACAAAATGGCCTTTTTAACAATTACTCAGGTAAACATAGTTTAGTATTTTGGTCAGTTATTTAACAAATATATGCTTGCCTGGAGTAAATAATTTGTCACCAAGCACCTACATTGTATTCTGGAGAACCAGTTCCTATTTTATGCTTAGCCTGATAACAACATTATCATAGTCGAAAGTTGTGAGGATGGTGGTGTGAGCAACATAAATAAACAATGTTTAAATAATATTTAGTTACTTTTACATAACTACTATTAAGATAAGATGCTTAGATTATACATAATCTAAGTTATGTATAATCGTTTTATCTTAGAGTAGATATACATAACCTAGGTACCTACCTACATAATCTCTAAGCTAAGACAATTATCTAAACGAATTTTAAACAGAAATACGATGTGAACGTAATAAAATGAAGCAATGTAAGTATCACTTTTATATGTTCACAGTTACAATTGTTTTTGTTTTGTATCTAACATAAACTTATCTAGGTAAATAACACTAGCAGAATTACATCCTATGCATAAATAACAAAATGAAACTAAATATCATAGACTACTTTGGAAAAAAATACATAACATACAAACATTCAAATCATAATATCTTAAAACGTAGGCTTTCTCTGACAAAAATTCTATTACCAACGGAATCGGAAATTTCCAGCTATAATATTTATATTTTTTTTATCTTAATTCGCAACATTTTTTAATGAAATAAAGCCATGTATGGAAGCTCGCCATTGTTCTTTTAGAGTAACATCATTAGAGGTATTAAAATAAAACATTATATATAAATTATGAGCTATAAATTCTCAAGCCAAGAATCTACGACATTGATAATTTACCTAGTATATGAATTACAAACAGCTCTTATTACACCTTTGAACAGAGGGAGGAGTCTCAAGAAACCCTGAAGGACCGCCAGCCGGCGTGAAGTGTATTTCAGCAGAAAAATAGGCTATTGAGTTCAAGCAGTGCATTCTATAAGTTCTAATTGTTCGCTAAAGGTGATTCCCGACCTTACGTCTCCAGCGGTACCTATTTTACCGTCTGTTCTGGGAAAGAAGAATGCTATGAAAACCTGGAGCGCGTAGTAATGTACCTACCTAACAGTTTTGCAAAGACAAACCACGTAGCATTTCATGAATGCGCCGTTACTACAAATCGGGAGTGCTGTGACTTGTAACCGTCTAGGCTTGGTGTTGTTTTAAGTTCATATTAATTTTAGGATAATTAGTGTTTATTTTGTATTAGTCAGATTATGGTTGGATTTTATTTTTTTTGGAATATGATTGTGTCTGTTATTACATTACCAAAAATAAAGAAATTACTTATCTGTTGGTGTAGTTTTGTCTTTTTATTCATCTACTTTCCTTTATTTTTAAGTAATAGTGTGGCAATAGAGCATGATATCGAACTTACCTAGCCTATAAGATCAGAGGGGGAAGAAAAATGCTTCTCACGGGACTGCTATGAGTTCGCCACCTAAAAGTCTTTTATGCGCCACCAATAGGAGCACACACTGATCCATCTCATCATCACTGTTGTATGCTAAATGCGTGGCAACATCCCACTCATATCGACCTAAGTAGTGGCATGCTGCCACGAATTTTGTCTTAGTCGCGTTTCACGACATCCAACAAGAGATCCTATCATCCCTAAGCCACGAACTGTTCGGTATATACCAATAAATGAAACGCACAATTGCACTTCGTTTATTTTTAGAACCAAAAGTCCAATAACACAGCTTCTACGTTTCACATTAAAATCTTCTTCGTAGTGGTTAGAATGTTGGCGTGAGCATGGTCATCACCTATGAGTTCGTAGGTAATTAGTATGAAAATCCGTTGGTATTCCTTTCGTTTCGCTGCCTGTGTTCCTCTGGTGCATTTGTTGACGGCTTTGGTTGATCTTGAAATCTTGAATGGATAGGTGATCTTCTGTGAGCCTTATTGTTTTCAATTTGACCATGCACAATGAAGAATTTCATAGCAACATTATTGCGCCGCAAGACATATCCAACGAGCGAAATTGGTGTAAATGTGGGCAGGTACGGTGGAATATAGACGCTGTTTGATGCAGAGTTTTGGAAAATGTCCTGAATTGGGTTCATCGTACATTAGCATCACTTCCCTCCAGTGCCATAAATTAATAAATACCTACTTTGCGCCTGGTAAACGAAATGGTACATTACTACTTCTAATCTTGCTGCCATGTTTGTAACTCTTTTCATAGGTAAATTATGAATGAACAAACACATTAATAACATGAATTTTCGAAGTTTTATCACAATTGAATACGTTACGTCAGCCATCTAACTGAAAATTTCTCAGTGACATAACATTCATAGATTTTTTACAGACCCTCGATAGCCAGCCTTCGAGCTTACGTTAGTATTAGGTTCGTGCTCGATACAAAACTTTTTACGTGACAAAACGTTCACGTTAAAATCTCGACACGTTAGTTGTCAAAACCCTTTTTTCTGCCAAAATTTAGTTCCTTTTACGCACTGTAGAGGCGCTGATCAAATCCTATACAAAATAGTGACATTTCGATACGTTTACGAAACGGTTACGATTTCGCAAGTTATTCGTGCTTGGGCTACTGATTTTGATAATACATTTAAACAATTTCTACGCGTTGTTGAAGCTGGTAGCGTTCCATGGTGAAATGCCACGACTAAATATGTGTTCATGCCAAATTTGACAGCTATCACTTTACTAAGATGGCCGCTATATGCTGTCAAATTTCGCGCGTCCCTATTGAAAGACTCTTTAGATTGTGGTCAAATGCTTAAAAAATAAGTTCACCACAAACTTATTTTTTAAGCCTTTGACCACAATCTCACCTGATGGTAAGTGATGATGTGGTCGAAGGTGTAAACAGGCTTAACCTAGAATTACTGGCTCCCAAGGACAGCACCTGGACACACCGTTAGGTGCTTGACGACAGATTTTCTGCTTGATGGTGATCGCTAGCTAGGCGGGCAAATGCCCTTCCACCATGAGCTTTAGCTCAAGCCCGCGGCAGTTTTCGAACCATGGAACTTTTTTTTTATGATATTGTGACGGAACAAGCTCGAAGCCCACTTGATGTTAAGCGGAATAAACTTTGCCTAGAACAGATGCATTTTATTATAAGTGACAAATTGCACTGCGCCCGTCTCCTTGAGACATAATTGTTCATCAAAGTCTTATGGCTTTCAAGGACTTTAAGAGTACTACAGTACTACTTTTGAAGCAGTGATGGCCCAGTGGTATTGACTATGGACTGCCGCGCAGCAGGTCCTTGAAAGCCTGTAACATTACAAGCACATAAGACTTTGATGAACAATTATGTCTCAAGGAGACGGGCGCAGTGCAATATCAACAGTTGGTCCACTGCCGAATACAGCCTCCCCTAATAAGGGGTATTTGCCATAATCCCCACGTTTGGCAGGTGGCTTGGGGATCGCAGTGTAAGTTGGCAGTTCTTTTGTTGGCGCTGCTGCCTACCTTCCAGTATTTTTCTCTTAGTCGCCTTTTACGACACCCACGGGCTGATATGGGGAGGTGCAATTCTAATCCGGCACCCCACGGGTTCTAACCCGGCACCCCACGGGTTTAAAAGTAGTACCGAACTACAACTGCATGCAACATGCGATTATCTAACGGGGAATTCGTTAATTAACACAGTTACATATTCAAGCCGTTTGGTGTATAGAGACGTTGAATCCTTGGGATCCGAGAGCTCATCTTATTTTCCAAAACTTACTGTAGCGCTAGGTCAGTGCGACGCGTGATCAAATGCTGGCACTTATTTGGCTCTAAATAAGCATTGCAATCCAATGGGACAATGCTGCCAGGATGGTGGGCATGCTGCCAACTGGTAGTGAGTTGGAGCATTTGGGCTGCCTGTGGGCATGCCTTTAGGTGGCCTAACTGCTTTCGTTATAGTAGTATGATTTTTTTTTTGTTTTTTTTTTATGTTATTGTTACAGAACAAGTTCGAGGCCCACCTAATGTTAAGCGGACTAACCTCTGCCTATAACAGATGCATTTCGACATAAGTCACGAATTGCACTGCGCTTATCACCTACGTGGAGACAAGTCTCATGTGCCTGTAATTTCTCTGGCTCTCAAGGACTGCTGCCGGAACACACAGTTAGGTGCTTGGCGACAGATTTTCTACTTGAGGGTGGTCGCTAGCCAGGCGGGCATTCGAAAAATGCCCTTCCACCATGCGGTGAAGCTGAAGCCCGCGGTGTGATTCGAACGATGGACCTGTTGCGCGGCAGGCCATAGCTATTGCCACTGGACCATCACTGCTTCAAAAGTAGAACTGCATGCAACATGCGACTATCTAACGGGGAATTCATTAATTAATAACACAGTTACATATTTAAGCCGTTTGGTGTATAGAGACGTAGAATCCTTGGGATCCGAGAGCTCATCTTATTTTCCAAAACTTATTGTAGCGCTAGGTCAACGCGACGCGTGATCAAAATGCTGGCACTTATTTTGCTTAACGAATAAGCATTGCAATCCAACGGGACAATGCTGCCAGGATGCTGGGCATGCTGCCAACTAGTAGAGAGAGCATTTGGACTGCCTATGAGCATGCAATTGCTGTAGTGTGCTTTATAGTATGCATGGAATTGACTGAAATTAGCAGATGCCGTAGTCACGCCAAGTTCCACAACCAATCAATTATGCAACTATTTCTATCATTATCACAATTATATATCTATTAAATAAAGTTATTGTTAAGCCTAACCTTTCTCCATTTAATTTTATAAAGTCTTATTCAGGATTTTCGTAGGACGACCATTTAGCGAGTTCCTCATTTTATACTCATCAGGTCTAAACGGTAAATGAGATTTTTTCGTTGAAGTCTTATTTTTGTACAAGATTTTATTTTATAAATAATTGAATTGACGCGTTTCATGTTTTCCAACGTATGCGTACCCCCAGCGGGAAAACACGGTTTTTATGTAACTTTAGCAGATACCTAGTGCATGATATCGTGTAAATGATTTTTTTTTATGCCTGATAGGTTAGTTTTGACCACTATCTCACCTGATGGTAAGTGATGATGTAGTCGAAGGTGTTGTTCAGGCTAACCTAGAAGTACTGGCTCTCCGGGACACACCGTTAGGTGCTTGGTGCAGATTTTCTACTTGAGAGTGGTAGCTAGCCAGGCGGGCATTCGCAAAATGCCCTACCACCATTAATGCCCTACGACTGCCATCCTAAGACAACGACCGGGACCGACGGCTTAACGTGCCCTCCGAAGCACGGAAACGCTCAGTAGTAATGTCACTAGCGGTCACCCATGCAACTCATGATCGCGCGGGCCGTTGCTTAACTTTGCTGATCGGTTGAGAACAGCTAAGTAAACTTCGCTACGAGCGCTTCAATGTGTATGGAAGTTTGTTGTGTAACCAGCTATGTTTGAAATATTTGCGAAAAAAAATACCAATAATTATAATATTACGAGAGGTCGTGTTTAATTGGATGAATTTTTGTGTCGAGGACTCCGAAGATGTTCAAGTTGCCGCTGGGTGAACGTTTGCGTACTGTGAGGTGGATATGGTAAACAATAAGGCGCACAGTTCTTTTTTCACAAATGTGATATTTATTGGTTGGTAATGTTTTTTTTTTTCCACAAAGGTGGCAAACAAGCATACAGCCCGCCTGATGGTAAGCAGTTACCGTAGTCTATGGACGCTTCCAACACCAGGGGTATCACTCGCGCGTTACCGACCCTGCAGAAATCTCTTCACGCCCTTTTTGAAGAACCAAAAAGAAAGCTTTTACGTAAACAGAATTAAAAAAACCAACCACAGTTAAGAAGAAAGAAAATTAAACGTAAATAAAGTTTTTAGGTTCCAGTACCTACTTCAGAAAAAGATACTAGATGCTAAGTTTGACGTCAATATGTGCACTATAATTGCACAGTATACAATACACAGTATCTTATTAAGTCTCCTTAGTGGTTCTCTTTGAAAGTAATGAGTCAAGTAAAATAATTAATAAAAAAACATAATTAATTCAAACCTTTTTGCTATTGAATTTATTAGGCATTTTGCTGCGTAAACGTTTTATTTCTAGGCAGCATGATCATAAATGTTTAAAGAGTTCTTTATGGGTTCGCAAAACCAAAAAAATCAAAAGGTATGACGAAATGTTTTAGTCCATTCACTTGTTCACCAGTAAACATTTGTTCAATAATAATAAAAAAAACAACAGGACTAGTAATTGTACTGTACTGTACTAGCCGACTCGTCCACTGCTGCACACAGCTTTCCCTGTAAAGGGGGTATTTGCCAAAATCCCCACGCTTGGCTCGCGGCTTGGGGATCGCAGCGTAAGATGGCAGTTCTTTAGAAGGCGCTGCTTCCCACCTTCAAGTATTTTTCCCTTAGTATTCTCTTACGACACGCAAGGGATGATATTGGGAGGTGCAATTCTAACCCGGCACCCCACGGGGATACTAGTAACTACGACACAAAATTTTTATTGAACCACACACAGGGATAAATCCTTTCGTTATGTTACGTTATGTTCATTTAATTTTTCGGGCGGCCATTTCTATTGATATTTTCCGCTGGGAGAACATTCACCTTACTTCTTACCACTATTGTATTGTATTAAGTGTTTTTCACTAGTATTTCAGTAGAGACTGGATATGTAAAATTAAAACTACACACACACTCTTTAAAACTCAAATCATGAAATTCAATATTTTTTCCGCGGGCTATGCCGTTACAACCTACGTACTTACGTATTAATATTATGTTTTGTTCAAAGGCACTCACGATTAATTATAGCTGAGTCCTTAGATAATTATACATTGTTCTAGATTCTTCATGTATCATGTAAACACTTACTTTTAATGTTCATGCTCGCGGACAACTTCGGATATTATTCAACCTAATAATTAATTAAGCCTGTTGGGACTTATCATTTATCAGGTTCATTCAACATATTTTGAAAGGAGTAAAGACGCGCGTGCCAGCAATTTGAACATGTTTTTATGAATAGCATTTGCATAAATAATATATTCCAAGTAGCTCTGATTTCAGTTCAGTAACTTTGCTCTTGTGTCGACGATGGTATGTAATATTATGGTTGCTTTAATATTTTATATATTATTATATACCTTCACATCATTCAGTAAATTTGGCGTTATGAAACACGATCGAGAGGTTAACGAACTGGTTTACAGCGACTGTGATTAAAAAAAACAAAAGAACAAATGTCCTTCAATTTTACTACTACTGGTACTCAATTCGTCTGTATTTGTTTTATGTTTGTTACCTTTATATTTATTCGCAGTTGTTACCTCAGAAGTTTTAACTGGGTGAGCCGATTTTGATGATTCTTTTTTAATTTAAAAGCTGATTTTTGCTGTGTAGTCCCATTTAATTCCATCAAAATCGGTCAAGCCGTTTTAGATTAATACTCCAATAATTAAAAAGTATTTTTCTATCCTGATCATATAGTCACTGACAGTGAATAACAATCGATCCTATATATAGCAAGGGTCACTAAAAAGGGTGAAACATTTTTTTTACTATAAAATGGCACCGACTTCAACACTCAAATATGTGAAATCACTTTGCGAAGTCGGTGCCATACGCACAATTTTGTGATACTTTTGAACCATCATGGTACCAACTTCAACAAGTTATTTGAGTGTGGAAGTCGGTGCCATTTTATGTTATTTTTTGCTTATTTTCGAAATGCTTGCCTCGTTTTATATTGTTAATCGCGACTACCGATAGCGGACCGTTCTGCGTTAAGTTATTCACATTTGTTTGATGTTATTATTAAAAATTTCATGTCGTTTTGTTGTTTTTGCACGATCCCCGTTCGTTCATCTGAGCGCGATCGGAGCTATAGTTTTTTAAATACTTTGGTAAATTTCACATTATAAATAAGGGGTATCACTCCCCATACATTAAGAAAGTAACAAATTTAATTTCACGTTGTATATACGACTGTAGTATACCAAAAGTTGCGCCTACGGTAGAGCACTGCTACTAAATAATAAAAATACGACCGCTTTACACTAAATTTATACACTCGACAGCAGAAAACCAAATTTCCAACACTTTTACAGTAGATTTTATATTTATATTTTATTTATATCACACATCTCCTTATTTAATTATAACAAAAAAGAAAAATGAGTAAATGTATAGCTACTATAATAAGCAAAGTTACAAATACTATAACCAAAATATACCTATCATATATTTCTTACTACTAAAACTAAGAATGGCCCTAAACAACAAACAACTCTACTTGGGTTATTAGTTGAGGCACTTGCGGCAAGGACGAATACTTATGGTATTTTTTACCGCAGGAGCCACTCCAGTTGTGGCATACTGGCAATTACTGTATTGGAAAATCATTTTGCTAAGAGCTTGTGCGACGTTAGTACCGTCTGTATATGCTTTTCTAATACAGTTCTTAGCTGTTCAAACCGAGTTCTCCGCAGCTCCATTTCCTTTCGGTATATACGGATTTTTCAGTGAATGTACGATAGCATTTCTTTTGAGTTATTCTTTTAACTCCTGTGATGTAAACGGCAGTCCATTGGCTGACACGACTTGTACATGCAACGTGAAACGGGCAAAGCAATCTCGAAAAATATTTATCACTATAAAATATTTATTACGGGCGTGACGGGAACTGGCATGGGCGCGTGAGGTAGCGCGTCGCGTTGCTGGCGGTACGTCTGACCTATACAGCTGCTCGATCTCTGAATCTAATCCGGGATAGTACATAATTTCGTACGATGTTTATCATTTTTGACCGTTTTCAAAAAAAGGGGAAGTACTCAATTCGACTGTTTTTTTAATGTTTATTTCATCAGAACTTTTGACTGGGTAAACCGATTTTGTTGATTCTTTTTTTTATTTGAAAGCTGGTGCTCTCTGTGTAAATTTCATCAAAATCAGTCCAGCCGTTTTTGAATTACACTCCAATAACTGAAGAGTGTTTTCTTATTTTGATGATATTATAGTCACTGACAGTGAATTAAAATCGATGCCGTAAGTAGCAAGTGTTACTGAAAAGGGTGAAATTATTCCATTTACCTTGGTAATGGAAATGACTTCAACACTCAAAAGTGTGAAATAATTTGTAGAATTAGGTTCCATTTATATATAAAAAAAATCGATTCCCATATAGTTTTCGTGCAATTCTCGTAATATTTATTACTTACTACTAAACTTTGGACGAACGATAATTGTACACGATGCAGCCATGTCCAATAAATAAATTGTCTCTGCGATTAAAATAACCTTTTTCGACATCAGTATGGTCTGGGCATCCAAACAAAATATGTTTATATATACCCGCAGTACAGGGTCTATCTTTGTCGCATTAGCAATATCCATGTGGTTAATCGGAAACTCGTTTTCCAAAAACATTAAATATGACACCGCGTTTCCATCGTCCGGCATGCACACCCCGCGTGACTTTTGTGATTTATGCGTTAACGGTAAACGCTAGAAACAACCTGCTGGGCCATTCTTAGCAGAATTTTCACCCATTCCACGTTGAAATCATAAGCTGCGAGGCGAGCAGCGTACTGTTCCAGTCGGCTGGTTGTTGTTTGCGGAATGCCAAACTTGTCTCCGAATATATAAGACAAAGGTTTATGATCCTTACGAATTGAAGTTGAACGAAGTGAACGATCTACCAAATAAATACTGATAGTTTTTACTAGGTGCTCCAAACTTCTCTGCTCTCATTCAGAGCATGGGAAGTGTAACAAATCGAACTCCGAAGTTTACTTAGCTGTTCTTAACCGATCAGCAAATCAATAGTAGCATAGCCTTGCCGAAAAAACGTACAAGGAAGAGGGTAGACCGGTTCGTCTGCTCTTAGTGCCGACCATCCACTTGCAGAGACTTCAGTTTACTCGTGATCATGGCGCTTGCAACAGTGCCGAAATATCGAGAGCTCAAAACCAATCAAAAACACGGTAAATATCCCGTTAGTTATAATAATTATAGTGTTAATGACCGTGACAGTTTAAAAACTCATATCGATCAGCAAAGTTAAGCAATGTCGCCCGCGGTCATGAGTTGGATGGGTGACCGCTAGTGACATTACTACTGAGCGTTTCCGTTTCGGAGGGCACGTTAAGCCGTCGGTCCCGGTTGTTGTTTAAGGATGACAGTCGTTATAGGATGGTGGTAGAGCATTTTGCGAATGCCCGCCTGGCTAGCTACCACCCTCAAGTAGAAAATCTGTCGCAAGCACCTAACGGTGTGTTCCGGCAGCTGTCCTTGAGACCCAGTACTTTTAAGTTAGCCTGAACAACATCTTCGACCACATCATCACTTAACATGCATAAAAAAGGAAAAGAAAGAAAACTCCCAAACCCATTTTAATATTTGTGGGCTAATACCGAACCGAGTCCGTACGCACTACTATCGATGCTGAGGATAAGTGGCAAAGTCGGATCGTAGTGAGCCAGACACTTATCACCGCCTAACATATTTTTCATCACATTCTGAGCTCCATGTCTAATGAACTTTGTTTTGTAGTGGTCTATCTTTCACTATACTATCACTAGGGTCTTGGAATTAAAACATAATATTTCGTCATATAAATGTGTTACGGTTTTTTTTGAGAGTATAAGTTTTTTAGAGCACCTTGTGTCTATAGTTTGGTAGTGACTAAACATAAATCAAATGCCGATTATCTTTGACCTAATTAAGAAGAGATGTAATGTCACTGGCAAGTTGAATAAAATTTGCTTGCTCACTCAACGGATTGAAACTGTACAAGGATGGTGTTTATTGATTCAATAACAAAGACTAGAGTTTCTCCTAGCACGAAAGGAAACTTTTTACTTGGCATTGCTTTAAATGTAGGAGCCCCGGTGGGGTATGTTCGTGTTTTCTTTTTGAGTTAAACGATGTTTTATCGTCTATTAAGCACATTGTTCTTAATGAGACTTGTTTCAACATTATGGTGAAGGTTGGTGAACCTGCTTGGCGACATCCTGTAACGCTTCAAGTGCGGTGGCACGAATTTCCCTGATTTTTGATGAGACCATCTATAATAGAATTCGGTTGTTTCATTGCAGCAATCCTGGCGTTCCTAGCACATAGTAGTATTTTTTTTTACCCCTTTAGCCGGGGCATGCTCTAACCAATTGAGCTAACATGACATGACGTCACCAATTTTGCGATTGGTTTTATACATGTGAATGATGACGCAACCTTATAATTTTAATATTGTTATGTTCGCAATAACGCCTGCTATTCGGATTACATTTCAAAATTACAAAAAAATAGGTTTTTTTTGTCCTTTTTTGTAATTTTCTAATGTAAAAATAAGTTAAAGGACCTCTCTCAGGCGCCTCCTCCAGCTCACCATGAATAGCGCTGCCTGATGCGAGGTAAGTGAGAATTCAATTTGATAACATAATATATATCTTTTCAGTGCTCGAAAGCAGGCCAGCGCTAAATAACTATACCAATCCGCCTTCCATGGTTTTCTTATATTTTTATATACCGGTAAGCATAAAGCCGTGTGTGATTTACAAATTGTGACATGCGCATCCTTGCGTTTCCGAGAAGGTTCAAGGTTAGGGGGCCTATATACTACCATTTACCATAGCCCCTCACCGCAATATAGCTGGAGTTGCTTATGTGCTCAAAGCTCTCCTCTGCGTTTCTGATACATTAGATCTGATGTCTCATGCTATCCACCTTGATACCGTTCCTGTATTTATAACTTTTCTCGAATTCCCGTAACTGGGTAGCGCCCTCATTATTTTGTTAAAACGGAATTTATCTTCTAGCTTATGCGACTCATATGCGATATTACCCCCCTAGATGAGTAAGCTGGTTTAACTTATGTTTATTTAAAGTATTAAATAATTTACATTTCAATGTATCAATCTTATATGGATCTACGTTGCTGGCACACTGAAATTATGTACATATTAGGTATTAAATTAAATTAAATAAATAAAATAAAAAATCAGTGCTGTTCGCTCGCTCCAGATATATTTAGAAAATTTGCAAATATTGCATATATGCCGCCCATACCCACTGGTGCTATTCCTGGTGCTAACGAGTGTTGTTAGTTAAATACTCAGTTTATCAACGTACTTTCTTGTTTTGGTACTTGTAACAATTTGATGTGTTAACATTGACAAGCAAACAACATTTATGGAGGTTTCTTTAACCCTCCGTGCTCAATTTTGTTTCATTTGTTAAATAAGTCACCTACAATTTTTTAGGCAACAATAAACCATCAACAATTTATTCTTTGTTATTAAACTATTGCCATTTCTCTCTTCCTTCCCCCCCCCCCCTTTATATGTAACAAATTTATAATATAATTATTATATAATTTTAAACTATTACTATTTTTTTTTGCGATTGTGAACGAACAAGCGCGAGGCCCACCTGATGTTAAGCGGTATCCTGTGCCTATAACAGATGCATTTCATCACAAGTGACGAACTGCACTGCGCCTATCACCTTGAGACATACCTGTTAAGTCTCATTTTGTCTGTTATTTCACTGGCTCTCAAGGACTGCTGCCGGAACACATCGTTAGGTGCTTGGCGACAGATTTTCTACTTGAGGGTGGTCACTAGCCAGGCGGCCATTCGCAAAATGCCCTTCCACCATGCGGCGAAGCTCATATATAGCCAATGCCACTGAGCCATCACTGCTTCTCGAGCCACGTACTAACAGTGCGTTAGTATTCATTACAACTTTGGATACAATTTGAACATCACAATGCGCAGATTTATTCCACCGTTTGATCTTATTCAAATCCACAAAGATCTCAGTCGCATGATATACTTAAGCGGCGAATCAAGCTTAAGGATCGGAAGTGTCGACAAAAGACTTTTAAAACGTTCACAATTCCATTAAGAAAGGTGAGGAGCTGAGAAATCATTTATGTTTCAGTGCTGTTATACATCCTTACATTACTTACCGTATTTCTCTGAGACATACATAGGTATGACACCAACCAAATAAAATTTCATTACGCCTGAATTTAGCTCCCGTGTTACACAAAATGTACCTACATGTATTATTGTATTGAGTTTTAAGGTTGATTCATGCTACACCGGGTGCCGCCAGTATTGGAATTGGCCGGAATGGAAGTCCGACCAGGCCGGGAAGGCCCAGCACATGTAGCGTAATTGGATTGACCGGGCTGTCCGTTGCAGCATCTCACAATTATTATATAAGACAAGTATATGTATATCTCACCATTACCATATAAATAAAATTAGGAAGTTAATAAATTAATGCTCATTGCATTCGCTGTACATTATCATTAACGATTGTTTAACATAAGAAGTGTCTCCTGACTGTCTAAAAATATTAAACACCTACAAAATACTTTTACATGAAAAAAAGACAACATAAATTATTGGATCTGACAAATAAAAAAAAAATTAGTCGATTGCTTATTTAATTATTTTTATCGCTTGATTATTCGGTTAAACCAATTCTGTCGAACGACCTATGTGAACTTGTCGAAAGCGATGAATTATCTTTTATACGACGCGACGTACTGATTTTACAAGTTCATATGTATTTATTGGGTTCGATGAAGGTGAACTAAATATTATTCCTAAGTTTCTAAGTAATGTATAGCAGTCAAACTGAAACGGTGAACGACAAAGCTCAGCAACGCATTCAATAAATACAGCTTAAAGGACTATTATTCAGTCCGGTACATAACATATTATGTATATAAAAGACTGTACCGTACTGAACATTGGTAATCTTGACAAAAGTCTTGTGATGCATTATATATGAAATTACGAAAATATTACTGGTAAACTATTAATATTTTCGTAATTTCATATTTGGTTTAGGTACGCTGTAGATTTTAATAAATATAACTAATTCCTACCACACTTTAAATGTGGAATGGTGTTATTGTGCCTTATCAAACAAAACGAACTTGACTCAGCCCAGACACGGAGTAGCGTGAATCATGCTTTATTCAGAGCAGAAGTGAGGCAATATATAATGTAATTTTGTTATACGAGTACAAGGCACTGATGAAATATAAAGTTAAGTAAGATTTTAACACAACTGAACGGTTCTGTACCATCTATTTCTGTGTTTTTTTTTTATATAGATGATAGGTTAGCCCTTGACTACTATCTCACCTAATGGTAAGTGATGATGTGGTCGAAGATGTTGTTCAGCCTAGCCTAGAATTACTGGCTCTCAAGGACAGTTGCCGGAACACACCGTTAGGTGCTTGGCGACAGATTTTCTACTCGAGGGTGGTAGCTAGCCAGGCGGGCATTCGCAAAATGCCCTACCACCATGCTGTAACGACTGCCATCGTAAGACAACAACTGGGACCGACGGCTTAACGTGGGCGCGTTAGTAGTCCGAAGCACGGAACGCTCAGTAGTAATGTCACTAGCGGTCACCCATCCAACTCATCGCGCAACGTTGCTTAACTTTGCTGATCGGTTGAGAACAGCTAAGTAAACTTCGTTACGAGCGCTTCATAATAATATAAGCGCTTTAAAATAATAATAAGATAAAGATATATATATATAAGCTACCACGGTGAAGCTAAGGGAACTCGAGGTCCAGAGTGCTTCTTTGGGCTTTTCTCTTCAAGCCCATGTTGATGCAGTCGTATGTTGCAACTGAGGCAATTTTACCCACAATTACACACTGCACGTTAGATTTTTCAAAACTACTGTCACTCGGAGTAGTCAAAAATTGAATAGCTAAATTGAATCGAAGGAACATGTACCGGTAAGCAGTCAGTTCGATCTCGATCGGAAACGGGTCGTACATGCAGTTTAGCTACTAAATAATACATATTGTTGATATTAAGTAAAAAACAATAGTTTTTTTTTTAATGATAAAGTTTTAAGGGTGAACTGGCCCGCCCGTTTTCCATACAAACGTAGTAGGGTGATCACTTCCTTATTTGAGGATTTAGGTCCAAAATAAAGGATAATACCGATTGATCTCGTCATTATCAAGGCTTGTATGATGCCAAAGTTGAAATAAAATAATTTACATGAGAATTATGAGCCTTGAAACATTTTCATATAAAGTTTTCGAGACTCATAACGTACAACTTAATTATCTTTTAAAAATGTTGGCATCATACAAGCCTAGATAATGACGATATCAATCGGTATTGTGCTTAATTCTGGACTTAAAATTTCAAGTAAGGGAGTGATCACCCTACGGCGTTTTTATGGAGAAGTTCAACCTTACCGGCCAGTTCAACCTTAATACGTATGTTCGTCTCCGTCGACGTAGTTTTCATATATTTTTCCTTAAGGCGAGCACTAAGTCGACAACAGCTAATACGTTGATGTTTAATATCGTGAAACCACCGAGTTGCCTTATATATATATATATATATATATATATATATATATATATATATATACATATATATATTTATGTAATTTCTCTTACAAATGGGTTGTCTGGAAGAGATCGCTTTGAGCGATAAGACCGCCCATTGTAACACTAAGTCTTATTGTTTGTTTGTTACAGTTGTCTAAGTTATGGTGTTTCAATAAAGAGTTAATCTATCTATATCTATCTACGTCATCCGTCGAAGGCATCGTGGAACGAAATGAATTATCGTTCTCAATAGGTCGTAGTGTGTTTGAGTATATATTAAGTATTATATATATAGTATAAAACCATACATATAAATCAATCAATACTATGTGTACACAACGTTTTTCTCTGAGTCAAATATTAACAACTATGTCTAAAGGTGACGGCGCACTGCAATTCGTCACTTGTGATGAAATGCTTCTGTTCTAGGCAGAGGTTAGTCCGCTTAAAACAAAGTGGGCCTTGAGCTTGTTCCCCCACAATAACATAAAAGAATGTAAAAAAAAAAAAACAGTTTAAAACATATTTTTGTTACGAACAATACTGGAATAGGCGTTTGTTTATTTCCTGTTTCATTTTGGGCTTCAAAATTACCGAACCCTAAAGAGCGATGACAAAGAAAAATATAACACAATCTTGTTTACGCCAGGAACAGCTTTTTTGACGGCTTCATGGAACTGATGTTGTTATCAGTTTGTTATATATAAAAAAATATACTTTTGCATCTTTAATTTGAGTACCTAAGCCATGTTACGATGTCACCACTGACGTCTTGTGTTTAATACTAGGTTACGCTTATCTGTTATCAATCAAGGAAGTAAGATGACTTTTTTATTTATGAAGTATATATCCAGGCGATGGAACTATGTAACCTGAACGGCAACATCACATATATTATTAGAATGATCTAGATATTTATGGATAGACTCAAAATTTTAATTTAGATGACGTGTGATATAAAGTCATATCATCTAGATATGTATACACCATCCAAATTTGTATAATAAAGACTGTTGTATAATTTGACCACAGTCTCACCTGATGGAAAGTGACGACGCGGTCGACGGTGGAGCATGCTTGCCTAGCAGATACCTGTTTACTCTGTACTTGAAGACTTCCAGATTATATGTATCGGGAAATAGAGACGCTGGTAGGGTGTTCCATAATTCGGCCGTACGCATTATAAAACTAGATTTAAAACGCTTTGTGCGTATTTTCGGGATGTCGACCAGATGTAAATACCAGAACGTAGTACAGCAGCCCGTGGGGTGCCGGGTTAGAATGGCAACCTCTCATCTGTACTTGTGGGTGTCGTATAAGGCGAACATTTTGCGAATTGCCCGTCTGGCTAGCTATCACCCTGTAGAAAATCTGTCGTCAAGCACCTAACGGTGTGTTCCGGCAGCTGTCCTTGAGAGCCAGTGAAATTACAGGCACATGGGACTTAACAACTATGTCTCAAAGTGATGGGCGCAGTGCAATTCATGACTTGTGATGAAATGCATCTGTTATAGGCAAAGGTTAGTCCGCTTAACACAGGTGGGCCTCGAGCTTGTTCCATCACAATAACATAAAAAAAAACATTGCGGCTGATATAGTACAGGACAGGATCGCAGTTTTTATTGATGTTGTTTTACTCATATCTGATTATTTGATCCTCAAAAATTTGTTAAGTAACCTACAAAACTTAAATATCTGTTACGTCATAACTTCTGTATGATGACGTCTAGTGTATAAATTGCCGGTGGTTATTTATGAAACAGTCGTAAAATATGAACTCAATAAACTCTCAGACCATCAGATCTTTACGACTAGAAGCTCTTGCCAGATTATCCTTCAGAATGGAGTCAGTAAGTAAAATCGATATAGATAGCAGTTGCCTACTTTACATACCAAATTCTACTCGCATCTACAGAGAATGGAAACGAAGTGCGAAAATACATGATCTACGGCTTAAATATTGATAATATCAAAAGCTTTCCCAGAATAAATGTGAGGTAAGGTAGTGAGTATAGTGCCTAATAATAGTTTTCTCTCGTTCATACATGACGGAGAGGTTCTTTGTTCAGCAACAGTGACCTTAGTTAGGTATAACAGATATAGCCTCAATAATAGTATGTGTTCTGTACGATGCTGGTTGCCTGCCTACCTACGTGTCCTAATTACTTCCAGATATCCTAGATTTAAGGGTTGTTCTTCGGTTCAAAATAAAATGCAAGAATGTATTTATCAAGTCAGCGCAGGCGGCGGCAGTACGGGTAGGTCGGTGGGCGAGCGTGCGTTCGATCACAGCCGGTTTTGTTTGTCGATTCCTTTTAGCTATATACCCGCCCCGCGACCCCGCTCGGCCCTCGTCTTTGCTCACAAGTTTATTGAAGTAAGGTAAGTTTTACATTGCTATCGTATTTATGTATATATTTATATCGTGCACATTCTCCCGCCGTGAACCTAGTAGTTCACTTCATCTGTGAGCACGACAACTTTCTTTACAGCTCTTCTTAAAGTCCCAGTTTTTTGTCCTGACATCAACCACCCTCAGAATTCCATCCTTACCCGGAAACGTCGCAGAAATCTGTCCGCGGGCCCAAGTATTGCGAGGTAAGTTCTCATCTATCAGCAAGACCACGTCTCCGATTTGAGGCACTCTGCCTTTGCTCTGCGGCTCCCGCCGGTGTTGAAGTAGCGGCACGTACTCTCGGAGCCATCGCTCCCAAAATATATCAGCCAAGCGCTGAGTGTGTCTCCACCTTTGTTTGGCATGTAGATCAGAGTCACTAAAGCTGCCTGGCTGTGGAACTCGTGCTGGACCACCAAGTATGAAGTGCAGGGGAGTTAAAGACTCTGAATCGTCAGGAGAAGTCGAAACGGGCGTTAATGGTCGATTATTCACTGTATATTCGGCTTCTAAAAGCAGGGTCAACAATACCTCTTCTGATGGATGCCGATCATTTAGGGTCGCAGCCAACGCTCTTTTCACACACTGAACCATCCTCTCCCATGCTCCAACCATGAAAGGTGCTCCTGGAGGTGAATATCGCCACCGAATAGTTTTAGATGTAGCCTCTTCTTTTGTAGCCTGATAAGCAGCTTTTCTGAGCTCAGCATCAGCTCCTCGTAGGTTGGTGCCATTGTCGCTATGTATTTCGGTCGGGCACCCTCGCCTCGCCATCATTCGTCTTAAGGCCATGATTGCACTATCACTGCTCAGAGACCCAGCAATTTCTAGATGGATCCCACGCGTAGTTAGGCATGTAAAGAGTGCGACATACCTTTTTTCGTGTCGTCGGCCTACAGTGACACTGTAGGGCCCAAAATAATCTATACCGACGAAGGAAAATGGGCGTTGGTAGTAAGCCAATCTTGTCACAGGGTGGTTACCAGTTGAGGGTGATGCAGGTTTACCTCTTAGAATGCGACATTTGATGCAACTTTTTACAATGCTCCGTGTGGTGGGTCTAACACGCAAAACCCACAAGCGCGAGCGCACTTCGTTGATAACTGTTTCGGTGCCGGCATGGTGATTCTGTATATGGACCCAAGAAATGTATAATCGGGTGTAAACATTACCTCCGTCAAGGACTGGTGGGCTGCGTTGTTCGTCTGAAATTTGTGGGGCGGCGTCTATCCGCGATTTTATACGAATTATACCCTCATTGTCCAGCATCACACTCAGTGTTCGTAGTTTGCTGTCTCTTTCAGGCGGCAAGTTTTTTCGTAAGCGGGTTAGGTCGGTATTAAAGTTGTCTACCTGTGCAGCTTTCCACCATAGTTTCTCCGCAGTAGTTAAATAGTGAGATTCTAGTGGAATGTAATTAGTTACGGTTATAAGATTCGGTGCTGGTCGTGGCGTCATATCAGGCCGTCGCGATGTTGTCTTTTTCCATACTTCGTCGTCATCAAGTCGACGTGTTCGTTTTACCATACGTGCTGCGGAGGTAGTGTGCCTTGAGCGACAAAGATCGATGAACTGCAGGATTCTACCAGTTGTTCTTATAAGGCGCAACCAAGAAGAAAATCGATTGACGTCGGGTAGTGAGTCATGGGGGTGGGAAAAAATTTGATTCGTTGTGGCCACTCGCTCTTCTCCAGTGGCTGGTAGCAGTGAAGGTTCTGGTTCAAGCGGCCAGAACTCCTCCGAACGATAGAGGAAATCCGGCCCGCGGAACCAGCGGTGATCAGGACCAAAGTTGCTAGGTGTGTTGCGAGTGGCATCATCCCCCACGTTTGCTGCACTAGGTAGCCAGCGCCATTCACTAACCTTGGTCTCCTCTTGAATTTCAGCCACCCGATGGGCGACGAATGGTTTGTAAGTGCGCGGCCCAGCGCGGAGCCACGCGAGTACTGTTTGCGAGTCTGTCCAGAAGACTCTGCGCGCTGGCTTCAGGTCGTGCTCAGTCTCGACTGTATGGGCCAAGCGACAGCCTATCACGGCCGCCTGAAGCTCAAGGCGTGGTATTGATGTCATCTTCAGTGGGGCCACTTTTCCTTTGGCCATAGCCAGGGACAAGTAAACATTGGTGTCCCTGTTGAGTGCGCGCCAGTAGACCATCGCAACGCACGAAGACTCACTGGCGTCTACAAACGTGTGCATCTCCAGCTGCACTGCACTGGCGTAGTGGGGATAGCAACGCTCGATGTTAAGATGTCGCAGCTGATTTACATGGTTCAACCATTCCAGCCACGCCCGATGTAGATCATTAGGGAGCTCATCATCCCACTCGACACCCAAGCGCCAGGTTTCCTGTAACAACAGTTTTGCAGGCATAGTTACTGGAGTAGCAAGACCTAAGGGAACAAATATTGTCATTATTATTCGAAGTGCTTCTCTTTTTGTAGGTCGTTTCGTTCCGTTCATTATATCTGCTGGCATTCTTTTTGGGTCAAAATTGTATGCCAGTCGGTCTTCTTCTGGTTTCCACACAAGTCCGAGTGCTCGCTCTAATGTCTGTGCTTCTCCAAGTTTGATTTCGCCGCTCCTACTTGTCTGCTGTGGTGCGATCGCTTCAAGTACTTCTCGACTATTTGAGGCCCATTTCTGCAGATTAAATTTAGCTTGGCGATGCACTTGGTCAACGTTCGAAGCAATTTTAATAGCATCCTGGATGGAGTCGAATGATTGCAAATAGTCATCCATGTAATGATTCCTGTGTATGGCGTCTACTGCCTCTGGGAAATCTCGGTAATGCTCATCCGCATTTCTATTTTTAATGTATATAGCCGTACATGGTGACGACGCCGCTCCAAAAATTACGCTGCGCATCCTATACTCAGTGGGCGGGCCCACGCGCCGTTCGTCTCTCCACAAAAATCGTAAGGCATCTCTATCTTCTTCTCTTATACCAATCTGCAGAAACATCTCTTTAATATCTCCTGTCACGGCAATACTTCTCTGACGGAAACGCATTAAAATTCCAGGCAACGATTGAAGGAGGTCTGGACCGGCAACCAGAACATCATTAAGTGACACTCCATGGGTTTTACAGGCCGCATCCAGCACGATCCTGGGTTTCGGTTTAGTGGGATTCATCACTGCGAAATGTGGCAAGTACCATGTGCGCTCAGTATGGGGCGATGAAGTCGCAATCTCAGCGTATCCACTTTTTAGCCAGTGTGAAATCTGTTCTTGGTACTGTAATTTCAGGTCTAAATTTTTGTCTAGCTTCCTCTCAATTCCTTCTAGACGTTTCATTGCTGTGTCTCTATTGTCGGGCAATACAACATCATCATGGCGCCAGAGTAGCCCTGTTTCAAAACGACCATCAGGTAAGCGACGAGTCTTATTTTTAAGTATAGCCAAAGCGCGTTCGTTTGGATCATTTTTAGGGCGCTTGGGTTCGATTCCGATTGCGTCGAGGTCAAAAAAATTCTTCATTAGGTCTTCCATTCGATCTTTTTCTTCATTGTTGTGGACTGTAATTTTCGATACGATGTGCACTCTGTTTGCTTTGTTTCCGCCAGGGCCATGTAGCACCCAACCGAGCTCGGTGAGTGAAGCCACGGGTTGACCTTGCGCGCCGCTTTTAACTGATTTCGAAACGATGAGATTCCAGTTGTCCTGGCCAATCAGTAAAGTGGGCTTGCCACGATTATACATAAGGTCACTGGCGACTTCTTGCAGATGAACACATTTATTCATAACGGCCTCGTCTATAGTTTGCGGTGAAAGACGGAGCTGATCGATCGTACGTGCTGTGAACTCCTGCTCTCTGGTCCCGTGCCGTCCAGTTATGTTTAGGGTCACACGCATCGATGAACCAGCGTTGACTCGCGCTCCGGCGACACCTTCGATTTCAAAAGGCTCTAGCGGGCCTGTGGCGCCTATTGCTTGGGCAACGCTGTCTTCTATAAGAGTAACGGTCGAGCCATCATCAAGGAGAGCAAACGTTTCCACCGTTGATAAAGGACCACGTATTTTAACCGGTATTACTTTTAAAAATGCTCTCTCTAAATTACGTGGTCGAGTCGAGGTAACTACAGCAGCCTCAGTAGTTAAGTCACTAATGCTGGATGTCTCTTTATCGGCATGTAAAAGTGGATGATGAGATCCTTTACATTCATCAACTCCACATGCTTTGTAGCTACAACGATGGCGAAAATTTCTTTTGTTAAGGCACCTAAAGCATACATTTATTTTCTTTGCTTGTTCCCATCTCTCGTTCACTTTCAGCTCTTTAAAACTTGCGCAGTCACGTATGCTATGATCACTCTTACATAGAGAACATGTTGGCGTACATGTTGGCTTACTTGTTGGCTTACTTGTTGGTGAATTTGTTGGCTTACATGTTGGCGAGCACGCATTCGTTTCTGAAGATGTGGTTGTGTAGGTCATGTAAGAGCGTTGTGTCTTTTTCTGAGGGGGCGGCGATCGGTCTCTCACGCTCTCAACTTGTGCATATCGACTGCATAGATCAGCTTCTCTGGTGAGAAATGAAGATAGTTTTATAAGGTCAGGCTCATCTTCTGGTCTTCCTGCAGCAAAGTCGTACCATCGATATTTTAGAGCTGGTGTAATTTTGTCTACTACTGCTCTTACCCCCTCAGGGTTATATAAGTAATATGTCTTGTTTAGTGCCTGGACCACTGCTACGATATTATTAATACGACTTGAAAAGATGCATATGTCACGTGGACTGTCAGTTAGCCGGGGAAGAGTCTTTAACTTATCCATTTCTGCAATGACCAGCGCATCTGGGCGTCCGAACCTTATTTCAAGTAGACGCATCACTTCATCGGGTTCAGTCTCAGCTACAAATAGGGATATAGCGGCCTCTTTTGCAACGCCTCGCAAGCATTTTCTTAAGCGAACCAAATTTTCAGCTTTAGAAAAGTGACGGTTAGTATCTCGGTACGCAGCTTTAAATGCCAGCCAATCACTACTAGCACCACTGAAAAATGGTAATTCTTGCAAATACTTTAGTGGGGAATGTGATGATGTCGCTCGAACTGCCTCAGTAAGTGCCACGGCGAGTGATGATACATCTATCATCTGGGGCACTTGCCGGTGTTCTGTCTGTACAGGTTTCATAGGGGTGTGGTCAGCAAATTGCTTAGTGTAGTCTCGATGATAGTTGGTCATTTTCGGTTGCGTCTCAAGCCAACTTTGTACAAGAACCGACTTATCTTTTTCCACACCATCCTCCCTTTCTTCATCGTCAGCGTCGCTAAACTGCGCATCAATTCTAGCTACCTCGGCTTCGGCGAGGGCAGTAGCCGCCTGCGCTTCTTCTAATTTTGCCTCCGCAAGCCGCTTTAATGCCTCTGCACGCTGAAGGCTTCTCTTTGAACGAGTCGTTCTACCTGATCGGCTATGGAATGACACACTGCCTTCTTTGCAATGCTCAGGTTCTGCTCGCACTGACGTGCTAGGTATTGGCTCTGGCTCTGGCTTTGGCTCTGATTTTGGCTCTGATTGCGCGATAGCTGACCTCTGCTCCAGGGCCAATTTAGGGTTCCTAGCTTTACGCACCGACCTTGATGTGAAAGGCATTTTAAATATCTACTTTATATATCAACACACTTAAAACACTCCACCAAAAACAAATACACACTCGCAAAAAAAATACTGCCAAAATAACACAACAAAATTTACAATACGTATGTATATATCTCACCACGATTATAAACACTGCACTTTACTCGCATAACAAACCACGCTAATTACCGCCACAAAGTGCATTGGCATAAAACTAATCATAATAACATATTAGCGACTTACGATTATTATGTTTATTTAAACGAACTCTTATACACTTCCACTTCACTAATACATCACTGATTCCGACATTTACGTACTTACTATATCTTCACTATATACGAACTCACAATAATTTGAATAATACGAATAATATCTTACTATTAACTTGCAATGTTAGAACAACAAAATGAATACTCATGTGCCGTATGGAAATACAGTTATACATTGTAGCTAGTATTTATCTCTTTGTCTTGAAACTGATAAGAAACTTGAAATGTAAAGAATATAAATACCTTGTAATCACGTAACGGGCCCAATATTAAGCAAGTAAAAACAATCACGATCACTTTGTATTCACTTCGCACTTTCACACGATTATTATGTTTATATCTTCGATGTGATGACTTATTGACGAAGCGTAGGCAGGTAGGTTGTTATCTATCCGGTTAGAAGGCCAAATGTTCTGTACGATGCTGGTTGACCTGCCTACCTACGTGTCCTAATTACTTCCAGATATCCTAGATTTAAGGGTTGTTCTTCGGTTCAAAATAAAATGCAAGAATGTATTTATCAAGTCAGCGCAGGCGGCGGCAGTACGGGTAGGTCGGTGGGCGAGCGTGCGTTCGATCACAGCCGGTTTTGTTTGTCGATTCCTTTTAGCTATATACCCGCCCCGCGACCCCGCTCGGCCCTCGTCTTTGCTCACAAGTTTATTGAAGTAAGGTAAGTTTTACATTGCTATCGTATTTATGTATATATTTATATCGTGCACAGTATGCTTATAGCCTTTGACCACTATCTCACCTGATGGTAAGTGATGATGTGGTTGAAGATGTTGTTCAGGTATGTTAAATTATTTAAGACACTGAAATATACACCTAGCATTTTTTATATTTTTTTAGGAGTCCTGGAATACTAGTAATCCATCATTTTATTTCGACTTTTAAAATTGGCGCTAAAACATCATTCAATGGCAGCCTGTATGCTTATGACGTCACGAGTACAAAAACAAATAGTGCTAAATGTAATACGTTTTGCTTGCTTGTTGTAGTGTCGTGCGTAATCGATTTTAGAATCGATTATACAGGTTATTCGGCAGAACGTGTACCATAGTGTAAGGGTGTATGTAGACTGAATAAAACAATCACAGAACCAACACAGTTTGAAGGACGGATACATGAGTGGCAGTATTATCAATTCTTTTTCATAAATGGTAATTAAACAACCTTAAAAGGTTCAAAATCACTATTTTATTGAACATTTTTGTAATCCCGAAATGTAAACATTTTCAAGTGATCGAGACAATGGCGTGCAGTGACATCGGAATAAAAATAATGATAAACATAAGCTTTCCAACTGTTTAAAGTTGTTGTATTACTATGAGTAATGATTGCAAAATGTTTCCATAGATTTCTTGTTCCGAGTTTGGGATTTATTATCTATGCTGATCTTTGATCAAATCTCACGGCAAAATATGATCAAAGATAAGTGAGTCAAATGTACGTATTACACTATTAAATATATTGGATCCAATGGATTTGATAGTGTAACAGGGGCCTAAGTAGTAAATTGATAGTGATGCGACAGTTTGTGGTTTGCTTGCTATCAGCAATTACTAATGTCAACTGTCACTGTCAAAACATTTAGAAGCAAACTCTTATAATTAGTATTACCTATTCTGTGGATTTGTTTTTGTCCTTATGACATCATTTCCGCCTTTACTTCCGTTTGAGATCACGTGAATTCAAGAAAATTTAAACACAGTTTGTCTATTCAAAATAAAGGTAATCCAATGCAGAATAAATACTTTGTTAATTTCATCAAGTTATGTGCTCCAACCACTATCATGTTAACGTTACACTGTATTTTATTTTAGACTGTGTCAACTACCCTATTACTGACTCAACAAGACATTTATTTACTATTTTAGAAAAACACTTAAAAATGTATCTAGTGACAATTCCGCCTAATTTTCCTATTGAGCCGACATGACGTCATAAACGCCACGTACCCAAACCGGTTTCAACGCGTTTTGCTTCTACACGAAACATCCTCAGGATGTCATGACTCTTCGAGCGCACGATCTAGAAAAACTTTCTCGATCGTGCGTAACGAAAATTCTCTCGAGTTGGCTACGTGGCCTTTATGACAACACGTAGGCTTAACAGGAAAATGAGGTAGAATATTCATTAAATATATTATTAAAATTTAGAAGTGTTTTTCTAAAATATTAATTTGTTTTCTTAAAATATTTGTTATAATTTAATATGGATTTCCGCAAAGTAACGCCTAAATGTATTCATTACGTACAATACATTTATTATGAGTGTCAGGGGCGGCCCTATTCTCAGAGATACAAGATTTTTCTTAGTTCTGAGGGTAGTGTTTATTTACAGCGGTTGGTGCGGCTTGCGCCCTGGAGCATATCTGTGCCCTAAGTAACATACTTACATTGTACCTTCACACGTTTTTTTTTTGTTTTTTCTTATTAATAGTTCTACATATATGTATTCCTTACTGCGACATCATCTAAAATGTATTTCTTGAAATAAAAAAATATTATTATTATTATATTATTATTAATAATGACCTTGTTGTTGGTATGAAAAGATCTAGTGGTATGTAGTTTCTAACAGTGTATGTAAATACATTACAATGGAACGTAGCTGACTGCTAAACGGGAGTATTTTAGCGAAAATGTACGGCAAACGGCGAAGCACCCAGAGCCGATATAAGTCTGACTGATCCCTGAGGCTTTAGCTAGGATCATTTCTCATTTTAGCAAAAGTATGCATACTAGAGAGTAACTACCAACTTCTCATAAACATCGTTATTTAGACCATAGATATTTTTACCTGTAGATTAGTTGTAAACTCCCCATATTTACTAGACGCATGAAAGGTAATTGCCGTAGTCGTCACCAGTCTTGCAGTTCCGAGCGTCCGGTAAATACGTTGGCGCTAATCTTGTATTTTTAAGAAGAAGATGTGGATAATATTCCTTCCTGTGTCTTTAGACGCTGCACTAATTATACAGGCATTTTAGAAATTCTAAAAATGTTTCATTTCACGCGTAAGTATTGCTATTATTATTGAAATAAAAATATCGTTATATTGTTTTATCTTGCAGATGTAGTCACAATGAAAAGGATGAGCGAGAAGCGTGAATTGTTTTGTGTGAGAGTGAAAGAGATCGCAGTGTAATGGTGTTCGGAACGCCTCGTAGCGGTGCGGTGGTAAAACGAATTGCTTATTTATCTGTTTCTAACAACAGATATGACGCATAATATTTGGATATTCTTTCCTTGTCATTACAAACTGCATAAACATGCGCATAGGTATGTAGATAAGTAAATTCTAGTTGTTTTTTGGAGCAGTCGTGTTTGGATATAACTACTCTATGTATTTCAACTCTCTGATTCAGACAGCAGTATTTGGCAATCGGCCTCTATACACACTGGGAATGATTGGTAAGATCTACGAATAAATATGTACTGAAGTGTAACTCTCATACAGTTACCACTTCGATATCGGACTTATCAAGTTCAACATTATGAAGACGGCTCAGTGGCATTTGCTATGGACTGCGCAGCATATCCATGGTTCGAATCCCGCCGCGAGTTTGAGCTTCACCGCATGGTGGAAGGCCATTTTTCAAAAGCCCGCCTAGCTAGCGACCACTCTCAAGTAGAAAATTTGCCGCTAAGCACTTAACGGTGTGTTCCGGCAGTAGTCCTTGAGAGCCAGTGAAGTTACAGGCACATGAGACTTAATAACTATGTCTTAAGGTGACGGGCGCAGTGTAATTCGTGACTGGTGATGAAATGCATCTGTTTTAGGCAGAGGTTAGTCTTGTAGAGAGCTTGTACCGTCATAATATCATATAAAAACACCCACTATCTGACAAATTCAATTGGATTAGTTAAATGATTTGGCGCTTAGAAATGATCGCATCCGATTGGTCAAATTGGTCAAAACGTCAAGGTAAGGTTGTTGCACCGCACGGTACACTTTTTAAACCACATCCGCCGCGGTTAGGTTATTGCTCGGCTGCTATTGAGCTTGACTTACACTCTTTACATATTTCTTCGTAGGGTAGTATTGAGTTGATAGTCTTTGTTACAGTTTTAAAACAGATATAGACTTACGTGCCTATATGTTTAGTTAGGAAATTATTGACTATTACGATATATATGCACAGTTACAAAAAAAAACGCATTGACAGACACATTTATTATAGAAAATGATATCTAGCTACATGTTTCGACCGATGCGTCGATAATAACAACACACTGTATTTAGGACTACTGCTTATATATGATGATGATGCATGATGTGAAGCTCAACTGCCTGATTCAATTCTTTATAGCTTCAGCCCTCCCATAGCGTACGGTGTAGCAAATGTGTGGTTAACAAGGTGACACTCCAAAAAGAACGCCAATAATCCGTACACTGTCAAATTCGTATACTAGGTACTACTTATATTGATGTCGCACTTACTTGGTGGGTAGTCCCTGTAAGTGATGTCGGTGTAGAGTGCATACGGCGAAGCACACAACACCGATATGATCCACAGTATGAGTATGATCCTTGATGCTCTAGTGAGGCCCGCCATGGCGTACAGGTGTAGGGGGTGGCATATTGCCAGGTATCGTTCCAAGGAGAAGGCTGATATCGTCAATACCGACACGTACGTAGCCCTGAAAGAATATGGAACAGGTTAGTGACAATCGATGAGCACATACATAATAATATTTTTTTACGGATAAAGGTTTTTTTTATGCTTGATATGTTAGGTGCTTGGCGACAGATTTTCTACTTGATGTAGAAAGGTAGCTAGCCAGGCGAGCATTCGCGAAATGCCCTACCACCATGCTATAACGACTGCCGAAGCGCTCAGTAGATGTGTCACTAGCGGTCGCCCATCCAAATCATGACCGCGGCGAACGTTGCATAACTTAGCTGATCGGTTAAGAACAGCTAAGCAATCTTCGCTACGAGCGCTCCTAAAACACACGTAGTTGTCAGTATTTTTCAGTGTGGCTTGTTGAAGTACTCATTCTTAACTTGTCAGAACGTGACAATTTGAGCTCAGAGTGTTTTGAACCTGTATGGTAGCGAGTACTAAAGTAAAAATATATCTTTACGGCTTTAAATTGCTGATAGGTACTTTGACGACAATCGAGACAAGACGATGGTAAGTGTCGAAAAAGATTTCGAAGCTGATAAATGGACTCAACCTAGGATACTGGCTTTCAAGGCTGACTGCAGAAACACAACGTTAGGTGTTTAGTGACAGATTTTCTACTTGAAGGTAGCTAGCCTTATGGGTATTCCCAATACTCATTATAAAATAAATTTAAAACATGTTTGTTTTCAAAACAATATCATCTCAAAATGTTTGTTAGGACTAGCAGAAGTCAACCCAAAGAGGTTGTTAGCATTTTACCATTAAATCTGTATATTACTAAGTTGATATTTAAGAATTGGCACATGGTAATAATCCGTTGCTACCATGTGCCGATCCGCAGCTGTATGGACAGCTGCGCATCTGAGGCTGGCTTTGGTTTCTATGGGCGACACTATACAGCTGACGGTGCGGGACCACAGCGGGAGAGGAGTGCCTGAATTACCGTGCGCCCCTCTCCCTGCCTTCCGTGGCCACGGTGGGGCCGCCACAGGTGGACGTGGCGGGCGCGGAGGGGCCGCTGAGGTGGAGGAGTGTTGGTATAGCGGGGCACCGCTCTCCTCGCTCGGACAACGGTGGCAGGTTCGTGGTTGTGTGCTAAAGCGTCCCCACGATCCCGCCGAAAAGCGGTAGAGGTGGAACACAGTGTGGTATTCGGTCGGTACTTGCTGCTGTGTCGGAGTAGTTGGTGCCGAGTCCGACATTTACTGGTCATCTCCCCCGTGGATTGATGAAAAAGCGTAAAAACATTTTTCACACGTAAAAATATTCTAATGGTGAAAGAATTTTTCAAATCGGTCCTGTAGTTTTAAAGTTTGGGGGCGATATGTCGTGCACTGCGTATAGTATACTGAAGTTATAAAGTTTATTCGTTACATACAAAAATACAAATCTTTCCTCTATATAATATTAGTGTATATCTACGAATAAATGTAGATATAGAAAACAAGGAAAGACTATATTTTAACCGCAAACGAAATTCGAATGCGATTCGCTTCCGCAAGTTTGTATATCCCGCTTTGATAAATGTTTCCTTTCATAATAATTTCGTAATTTTTAGCAAGCAATAAATGCAAAAATTTTGTTATTTTATTTGTATAAAATGCCTAAAAAAATACTGTATATGCATATAAGTACAAATGCACACATATAACTTGTGCATTAAACATCTTGAGTTTACTCTTGATGTTTTTAGGGCTCCGTACCTCAAAAGGAAAAAACGGAACCCTTATGCATGGAATCACTTTGTTGTCCGTCTGTCTGTCTGTCAAGATTCTTTTTCTCAGAAACACATGGAAGTATCAAGCTGAAATTGATATCAATACTCAGTTCTTTTGTCCCGTGGAGCTGTGAAAAATCAAATTTCTAAGCCAACGCAGTCAAAAGATATAGTCGTTTATAGCGAAAATTTGTTATTATCGTTTATTGCGACACTCGCAAGGGAATTAAAGCCTGCATGGTACTTCCCGTGAACTCAATATCTTGAAATTTTGTACGAATCAACGTCTTATAGCACAGATAAAGGGAAAACTGCGACAAGCATAAATTTTTAGTTACATCCTGCGAATAATTTTATTCGGAGGTTACATGATATAATACAAATATTTTTTATAATTTTTAAACGTTATGGATTTTATTTAGCAATAAAAATACCATAACTTTTACTTATATACCGACAGGTTTGTACGGAACCATCGGTGCGCGAGTTCGACTCGCACTTGGCTGATTTTATTTGGGAATCTGTGCTCTTCGTAGAGATGGCTGTCTTACCATTTTCTTCCTGAACAACTTCCATATTAGAACAAGTTTTTCAATTTTATCAAACAGATTTATATTTAATGTATATTACGGGGTCGCTCACCTACCCGTTGGACCGACCAAATTAAGGCCATAACGGGACTTACCCTGCCTAACGCCCTGAGACAAGCCGAGTAAAGAATGGAGTGGAAGCAGCTGATAAACGTCTCCGTTGAGACATTTCTAGTCGGGCACGACCTTCAGACATGAAGAATACGACGAAGAAGAAGAAGTTTATCTTGAATGGATTTTTAGTCAATGATTGAACGTAAATTGCCAACCGATTTAAGTGTTTGTCTCTAAAAGATAGGTTTATTATTTACATGTTTAAAAGCAAATCCTAATAAAGAGCTTTAAATATTAATATCATAAATGTTCTTTTTTCATTTACAACTAGCCTTTGACCATTGTCTCATCTGATGGTAAGTGATAATATGGTCGATAATAATAGGCGAACCTTAAATTTGTTTTCCGGTAACTGTCCTTGAGAGCCTGTCTCAAGGACAGTTACCGGAACACACCGTAAGATGCTTGGCGACCGATGATTCTACTTGAGGGTGGTAGCTAGGCAGGCGAGTATTTGCAAAATGTCCTACCATCATTCTTTAGACAAAAAACGAGAACAATGGCTTTATGTGCCCTCCGAAGCACGCAGTACTCAGTAGTAATGCCACTAACGGTTACCTATCTAAGTTATGACCGCAGCATACAGTGCTTATCCTTAGTTGATCGGTTGATAATTACTAAAGAAACCATGCTACGAGCGCTTTACAGTATATTTTAGGTTCTTTACTAATTTTTTCATAATAATTATGATTTTTTTGTTTACACTGGTTTTTAAACGATTGCTATGTGTGAGATCGCTATGATGAGAGGGTAGTTTTTTTAATGTGATTGTGACTGAACACTTCGCTCGTTTGTAAGTCACAATTTTGTTCCTTACTTCAGATGAAGCAAATCATTTTAGACTCAGAACAATTGTTACCTCTTACGTAAAATTAAATTATGTATAATTTTTTTTGTAATACACGCTGTGACTATTTATTTTTATATCAATAATATAAAATATAACTAAATAGTGACAAGGTAAGCCAAAAGCTTTACAATAATGACGAATTGGGTCGTCATAATGTACAACCCAAATAAAAGCGACAGATATTATTAAAAAATATATACTGCAGTTATACGAACCTCAAAAATTTCATATACGAGGCATATTTAACGTAAAAAACTCAGTTCCATTTACGATAGTGACAAAGACTTCAACAAATTATTATTTAAGACATTTACAACTGGAAGTCAGTATTATTTTTATTGACATTTATCTATTTGATGCCGTTAATGGTAAAATATTTTAGAAGGCTCAGCAATAGACTTTTTTTTTAATATTTTCAAGTAGTTTTCCAACGTTTATTTAAGTAAAATCACAGAATAAAAGGGACTAAAAGTCTGACCTTTAAAAAACTTAAGCGTTTTATGAAGGTGAACCTAAATATGCAATTTGTACCCAACCGTTGAAATAAAGTAATTTCATTCTAGATAACGATACTTTAATTAGGATGAAGCGTTGGCCAAAAAGTCTTGTAAAAAGAACAGTCGGAACCCCGAATATTCTAGTTAAATGAGGCGTCTAATTTATTGCGTCTACTGCTTCCCTTATTTCGACATGAAAATTGGCAAATTGAATTAAATATTGCTTTAAAATATTCAGTTTTTTTATTTCTTTTTACAATATTGTTATAATTTATTCAAAGAACCAATCGGATTACAAAATCACAAATATACGATAGGAAAAATTTAAGTCATGAGCGGGATAAAAAATATAAAAAAAAAAATTCAAATCTAAAAATATTAAAACCAATCGGATCTTTGGACTAAAGCACATTATCTGTCATGTACGCATGGTGTAAGGCCATTTTGCGATTGCCCGCCTGGCTAGCTACCACCCTTAAGTAGAAAATCGGTCGCCAAGCACCTAACGGTGTGTTCCGGCAGCAGTCCTTGAGAGCCAGTGAAATTACAGGCACATGAGACTTATCAACTATATCTCAAGGTGACGGGCACAGTGCAATTCGTCACACGACGAAATGCATCTGTTTTGGGCAAAGGTTAATCCGCTTCACATCAGGTGGGCCTCGACCTTGTTCCGACACAATAACAAAAAAATAAATATTGTGTGCGTGTTATTGTAGGGATGTATTTTTTTTATTGACCGAGCGAGCATGCAGTACGAGCGAAGCGACTCTGTTTTGGCTTTCACAAAATGATTTCGAATGTCCGGTTGTTCTTCTCTACAGGTCGTATTTCTCTACTGATTATCGTGAAGTTTCAAATTCATATTTATTGCATGACACATGTTTGGTATAAAAGTTTTTAATTGGACAAAAGTTCTTCATATTCCACATTTTTGGTATGCAAAAGTTATAAAAATTGGATTGGAGTGATAGTGTGTAGCGCCTCATTTAAACCAAATTGCACCTTAATATGAGCCATTTGAGTGTGAAGAAGTAATAAACATAAAAACACACCAAGAAACGCTTGCCTCTATAATATTAGTTTGATAAGGATCAATTTGTTACTACCACGCGTAAGAAATAAAAATATTTTTTAAGGTATTAATTTTTCACTATTTTGACGATAATGGCTTACATATAAAATATAGATATATCCTATTGCGGGCTTTTTGTAAGACTATTTAAGATATACATTTCCGTTATACATTATGTAAGTGTGATACTAAAGGTTTTTGCAGTCCACGCCAGAATAGCTTGCATATGGCAGATTTTTTCCTACTTACTTGACAATTATCGTTTTATTATGGACAATTCACACAATGTCTTTTTAAATTATAGCCCATGTGTTATTCTGACGTGTAAGCTAAAGTTGTAAAGTTTCATTGAAATTTCCAAAGATTCAATTCAATTCAATTCATTTTATTTCAGACATAGTCCATAGTTTTACATTAAATGAAGCGTATAATAATAATAATAATGTCAATATCAATAATAATAAATCTCAATAGCAATAATAATTTCAGAAGTCAATAAAACATAATAATAAATAGTTCAAAAACATTCACATAATATCTATAAGAATATGGAGTCGAGCTGCATGGGTGATGATGGGGCAGTCAAATCTACCTGCAATAACACGCAAGAGACTATTGGTGCTGCACCGGACACGGCTAAGCATCGGGGCATTAGATATTACAGATTATTTTAGTATCAGCATTCCACCCGGGGCGGGTCGCTAGTCAATAATACTTTACTATGGTAGAGTGTTAGCCGCTACTACAATTCACCGAAGTTTCGTTTTTCGTGTTTTGAGCGAGACAACGAAAATTTAATTTGCAGTACGAAGTTTGTTGTTTGATATACTCTATGATCGGACCGCATCGTTCATCAGTCATAAGGAGTGTAAATGTATCTGGCAACAACATAATATATGTACATTGCAATTATTTTTTCCGTACATAGTGTACAGGCAATTATAGTATTTTTAATGCTTTAAGTACTTTTCTTCATGATCCAAGAAATTTATACCATCCCCTTTGTGCTCTCGCCTAAACTCCCTATCAAGATTTAGTATTGTAGCCATAACCAACATTATCATAAATTATGACTTCGACACGACTATGATTTATTCAATATTTTATTTCTGCACATTTATTCGGAAAAGGTACAAACCATACGAATCCGATTTTAAAAAAACTGAATTTATACAGGCAAATGCTTGCTAGTCTATGCTACGAACGAAGTTAAACGAAAGTAATCCAAAGCGTGTTTTGCGGATGTCTTACTTTCAGGCCCGAAATTCTAAACATCGACGAATTAGAGTACGGGCCCTGTATACAGAAACTAGAAATCTTAGTGAAATTTACGACTAAAATCTGCTGGGTTGTTAAAATCCCTTAAAGTAAGGTTACTGTTTTGGTAGCTGTTATTAAGTAATCTGCGCTGGCACGCCTACTTTAAGCGACAGTTAAGTTCAGTTATTTTTTACTGACTTTCAAAATATGGCATAAAAGTTCTCAAGCCGAGGCGTATATTTTTTTATACTCTTTTTAATTACTAGCTGTACCTACGCCTTCGTTCGCGATTGCCGTACCTGCAGACTAATTATTTACATTTGAGCACTGTTTATATCATATTAACCCATTGATATCTGCGATAATGATAACAATAGAATTTCATTTATAAATTGGCCATAGTGGGTCTGCCGATGCCGATTAAGCAACGCTGTGGTAGGCGGTGGAACACTATTAGTAAAACAGCTCAGAAAGGAGCTTTTTGCTTTGGATTTGTGAACTTCCAGGTCAATTAATGGGTCAGGCGTTACATTGCGGATATCCATTGTTTGGCAGTAGACCGAAGATAAATTAAAAATCTGATTGCGGCGTATGTTCCAGATTTAAGTGGTATATCTAAAATTTTATTTCTTTGTTCAATTACTTATTGCGATTAAAGTATTCGTACCAAGACATACAATAAGACATATAAACATTACGTATTCTATAGTTCTGCAATAATCGTTACAGGTTACGAATAAATATATAAAGAAATGTAAGTCAAACTCAAAAATAGCAGAACCAAAACTTGACCGTGGCGGGCGTGGTTTAAAAGTGAACTGTGCGGCGCGAAATAACCTTGACGCGACCAATCGGACGCGATTATTTCTAAGCACCAAATTAATAAACCAATCAAATTGAATCGGGAACTATAGAGTTACACTTCTTAACATATTTATTTGTAAAGGTCAAACGTGCCGAACTCTCTTCTTTTCACGATTTCCACAAAATATATAGAAAAATCATAGAGCAAAGGTCTTTCTCGTACTAGTTCGATATATTTTTCCACATTGCGGCTAAGCGGTTGACCCAATTAAAACTCATATATTTTGTCCGTAGCCAACAGCTGCTATGTGTGCATTCATACAAGTAATTGATTACTTCACAGTGAACTCAGAACTACACCGAAGCTACACAACTGACCACAGTCTATAGTTCTAAGTTCTGTGGTCTGCGATGCCCGACGCATTGTAGAGTTCCTAGTGTATCTATAATACGAGTTATATCCCTGTAACTTGTGTATATGTACTCACGCTTCAGATATCAAGGCTCTCAACTTGCAGAATACGATCCCCAAACTGTAAGGGTACTGATGCCAATAAACTGATAGATCGTTGGGCAGACCTGCAACAAGGAGATAAAACACATAAAGCTATGTTTAAATACCGGAAACCAATCTAGTATGACTTTTACTACAACAGCATAAGGTTCACATAATATTTGATTGACTAAATAATTGATTGCTTTGGGAAGATTATCTAAAACTGGTTGTTTAATCGCTATTACTAAGTTTTCCCAATTTCCGCTTCGTTGCATAGTTCTATACTAATCTTTCAATTTCCAGGGATTAGTTAATTCAACACTGTATCCTGTATTGGGAAGTACTTACTTTAAGATTTAAAAGCTATTAGGGAAATATGAAAATGCCCGGACCATGCTGAATCTTATAAAGTCATATCTGTCAGACAGGCTACAGAAGGTTGGAATAAATGGCAATACTTCTTCCGGGTCATTAGTAAAAATGGGAGTACCACAGGGATCAATTTTGGGATCTTTTCTGTTTCTAAAATATATTAATGATCTGCCTTGCATGATCAAAGATTTCTGCGATATTGTTTTCAAGTGTTCCTTATGTTGATCCAAACATAAAGTGGGATCCACATATACATGATCTCTCCGGAAGACTTAGTTCTGCTGCTTATGCAGTTCTAAGGATAAGACAGTTAACAGACGTAGTTACTGCTTGCCTAGTTTATTTCGCGTACTTCCACAGTATTATGTCGTATGGTGTACTGCTGTGGGTAACTGCTGCTGAGATAGAGATAATCTTTATCCTACAAAAGCGTGCAATTCGAGCCATATATAAAATGGAGCCTAGATAATCTCTGAGGGATCTTTTTAAAGAAATTGTTATTTTAACTTAACCAAGTCTATATATATTTGAAAATATTATGTATGTTCGTAAAAATTTGAGTAAATTTAAATTAAACAGTGCCAATCACGATTACAATACTAGGAATAAAGATAAAATAGCGGTGCCAGGTTTTAGATTAGCAAAGACAAATAAAAGGTACTTCATAGTTTATGCATGGTTTTATAATAAAGTTCTCAAACATATTACAACGCTCACAGAAGGGAAATTCAAGCTGCACGTGAAAAACATATTGATTAAAAAAACCTACTACACAGTTTCTGATTACTTAAACGACAAAAATGCCTGGACAATTCCACCTCTGCCAAGCTATTGCCTGTCACCTACATAATTTAAACAAACATTGCAATAACTTTATTATATAGTAAGTATGTTACACATTGTTAAAAGACGTTTAAAAGAATGGCCCCGAGTTTCTTGCCCGTTCTTCTCGCAGTGGCTCTATACAATTTATTTGCTGAACGTGGCAGTACAATGTAGAATATTTCAATACTAAAATTTGTAACTGACTTTCAAAAGAGCGTCGTAGACGCCTAAATTTAATAAATGATTTTAACCTTGACTTTGATCATTTTATGTCTATATTGTGATTTAATATCACGTGGTTGGTCGGCACATTTTTGGAATAACGATGGATATATTTCTACAAATTTATGTCTCCTTGACATCATCTTGGTACACGATAAAGACATGTATTAACCAAGTCCTTCTACCTACGAAGTAATTATGAAGACGCAAAATTAAAATCCCGTGTAGGGTGCCGGGCTAGAATGTCACCCCACCATTGCTACCTGTGGGAGTCGTAAGAGGCGACTAAAGGTAAAATGCCGGAAGGTGGGCAGCAACGCCTTCTGTGGAACTGATGTCTTCAATTGCGATCCCCAAGACGCCTGCCAAACGTGGGGATTACGGCAAACCCCTAAATGAGAAAAGCTGTGTTCAGTAGTTGACAATCCGGCTGATACATTGCAGTACAAACTTAAAATGGAATTTTATGATCTTCCAAGCTTGTTAATTTAGTACGGGCCTTAATATTTGTGTCTAACGGACATTTTGATTTTGAACTTCATTTCTTAGATTGGTCATGAATCATTGCTAACGAGGATGATCCAGGTGCGTTTCATTTACGCGTTATTCATTTTACATAATTTAATTTTAATATCGTTCACTGGACTTTAGTCGTAACGAACTTTTTGTACCATTCAATTTATTATTATGACAAGGTTTTATTTAAATGCATGCATGATGGTTGTCATCAAATTTTGCAAATTAAATTTTATCGAAACTGGCTCCAAAAACACATAGCGGTGTGCTCCAGCAGCTGTACTTAAGAGTCAGTAATTCTACGTTAGCCTGAACAACATCTTCGACCACATCACCACTTACCATCAGGTCAGATAGGGGTCAAAGGTAAGCCTATCAGCTATTAATAAAAAAAAACCTGTTATAAGCAAGTTTTTTGCGGTAACTATAATTTAGCTTACATGTAAAAAGTTTGAAATGTGAAAGTTTCATGTAGCTTGTTTCATGAGCTTATCAAAGAATATCTCAAAGTTTCACACACATGACATGCAAATACGAGTATACATGACGTCATAAGCTTTGATAATATGATTAAATGTGCATATATTTTTCTTATAACTCGTAGTTCTATATAATGTGTATCGCAAACCTATAAATAGTGTAGGTGACCCGAGCGTATGTTCTTTGCGTGCCAAGCAACGCGCGAGAAGGAAAAGTAATGCTCTTCTTTTTAAACAACTTTAAAAAATGGAGTATGTTCTCATCCGACTGTATTTTTTTTTGTGTATTACCTCATATGTCTTTACAAAAAATCGGTACACTCTGTTCCGATTTTGATGTTTTTTTACACGCAAAAGCTTGTCATGTGGTCCCATTTAAATTGGAGTGAGATCTGACGAATAATATTTGAGCTATCCGTATACGTATTTTATGTTTGTAGTCGGTTCTTTTTTGCAAAAATTTTATTGATATCTAGTTGCGCTTCATCGTTATCGGTCCGAAGATCAATCAAAATTTTTTAAAATAATTCTTAATTGGGCCGCACTGGGCTGATAAACCTCCACATAAAATTTTTATCTACAATAAAGTAAGCCGGGTTGGAAACCTTTTGCTCTTTGTATATGTAGAAAAAAAGTGGCTCGTTTAGTTTCCATGGCTTTCAGGGGCTCCCACATAACAAACTTGATTTTTCTACCGTTTCTTGCTCGATACTAATAACGGTGACAGGTAGACGCTTTAACTATTCACAGAATATTTAGTTTTATGTTCTCTTTAAATAAGATTAATTAAAATAAAATAAATAATTGAGGGGGCTCCCATACAATAAAAGAGGTTTTCGTCGTACCCACCCAACTCAATCGGACACTGCGAAAATTGTCTGTGACTTGCAAGATTAGGTTACAGATAATGGTACGGAACCCTTCGTGCGCGAGTTCCACTCGCACTTGGCCGGTTTTTTTAAATTTGATGGTGGTTTTCCGATCAACACTTGTCAAGTTGACAGGTATCACAACTGAGACCTATTTACGAGTTACTCGAGTCGTATGATATCATATTTAAAAAAAATATGTCAATTAACGTGGCATATGTTACTATGTCAGCTGTCATATTTTATACCACTCTATTATGTCAAATAACTCGTTCATCGAACGTCAACGAAGAAGAGTTTTGGCGTAGTTTTATTCGGCGAGGAATTCTTTCGTACAACAAACCGTCGACAAACAGTGTTTTCGGCGAAACTTTAAATGTAGAAAGATTCTTTCGTCGAACGATCTGTCGGCAAGGAGTATTTTCGGCGAACCGTTCGTTCGACGAATAGTTTTTTCGCTAAAGCGACAATCGTTTAAGCGTGGTTTCGATGAAGCATATCGTTCGATGAAGGGTGAATCGGAGAACCATATCACGCTCCAATATATGTCAGTGATTTGTACCTACATTTACCACCACAGAAAATAGAAATGTATTTCTCGATGTTTATCACAGTACAAGGAAGCTTTCGCCTTGTAATAAGGGATCGCTATCTTTTCATTTTATATATAAATATAGTATAAGCAAGCGAGCGTCGGAAGACCACCTACAAGGTGGATGGAGGACATACACTAAGATCGCAGGAAGACGCTGGATGCAGGCCGCTTTCAACCATTCTATTTGGAAATCTATGGGGAGGGCCATATCCAGCAGTGGACTTCCTGGGGCTGAAACGATAGTGATGATTTAATATAACTTATGTTATATTAATGATTTAATATAACTTATGTTATATTTAATCATCACTATCAGGCATCAGGCACCTAGATTAAATACTATCCGAACCTGAATAATAGCATAGTATAAATATGTTCGAATAATAAACTATTTTGGTTTTACGTTTGTATGGGAAATCTGGCCATCGCTGGCTTCATAAGGTGGTATAACAATACCCTACTGAATATGAAGATGCAGTTTGCAACTCTGAAAAAGAGTTTAATTCCTCAAACAAGAATAGTGACACTATAGGTGACGCGCAATCTTAATGCTATTACTTTTTTGTTTGCTACGTCGTAGCCAGTGGTAACGCAGTGGTTTTTTTCAATGGCATATAATACAAAGATTGTAGTAACACTTTATTACATGCTACGGTGTAGCATGATTATTTTTAGTTAGGACGAGCTTTTTGCCCGTTATATTAATATTTGAAAGTACTTCTAAATTAGCAACTCGTTTCGAGCGAGTTTTTTAAATCAAACAAACTGCCATTGAAATAGGATTGTATCAACGCGCACTGCAGCGTGGCCAAGAGAAACAAGAAAAGAATTATGGTTTTATTAAATAAATAGATACAAATAACAAATATTTTAAGAAAACATTACATCAATATTTTCTTATAAAATGATTGATTGACAATGATTTGACTTTTGAGATTGACTTTTGTGTCGTCACAAACGCCACGCAGCCAAACTGGAAGAAATTTCGCTTCTACACGAAGCAACCTCGGAGGTCTTGAATCTTCGAGCACAAGATCGAGACGTCTTGATGTCTTTACATATTTTTGTATGTTTCTAAAATATAAAAAATGTGTATTCTTAAAATGTTTTTTATTATTAAATATAGATTTCCGCAGAGTAACACCTGAACGTATCCATTAAATAAACAGATATTGGTTTCTCTGAATAATAAGAAATAATTACCTGTTTTATTTTGGCTGAATGTGTGGGGATGGATGTGGATGGTTTGATCACACGAATAACTTTTTCGTTTTGTTTGTTTATAATATTTATTACAAGAGTTAGAAAAAGTTTAAGTATGATAGTGTATATATACAATGTATATATATTTATATTGGTTTCAACAAACACAATATAAATTTTATCGTAGTCTCTATTTTGCAGCCACTTGGTTTTAGTTTGTATAAAGTAAGTTTCTAAAATTTATCTCCGCTATCGTTAAGTTTACAGCCTGGGAACAAAATTATTATAGTGTCGCCAGACAATGAGTCACTTCTAAAAGAGCAAAAGGTATTTGTGGCGTCTATTTAATGATGCGTTTAAGTAAGCCTTGAGTGGTATTTTCGAATACATTAATTTCAAACAGCTTCCAAAGAGAACAGTGCATTTATTTTAAAGGTTTGTTTTGAAACATTCAAAATTAAATTATGCCATGTAGCACTATGCGGTAAAGCTCAATCCCGCAGCAGGACTCAAAGCCCTGGGCGGCAGTCCATAGTCTTTGGCACTGGGCAAGCTACGCTACGACGTAGCATGGTCGTAGCACAGTTGTGGCTACATGTTTGCTAGGTTTATAATCTTACAAATAAGCAAAATATAACTAATGCTTTACGGAGTGGTTAAACAAAAATTTTAAAATAATAAGAAAAAGCTATTATTGCGTAGTGAACTGCGTAGTCGCCAGCGATTGCTGAAACGTGACGTTATGGAAAGGGTGGATCCCTTTCCAGAATGCAGAATATATGATAGATAATATTTTTCATATTTACACTATTCTACTATTTCAAATCGTTTGTACGAATTGAAAATACTTAGCTTATTCCTCACACTTTGAGAAACCATCAATGTTTAGTACATACGATTGGAAACTTCATTTTACAAACAAATTTTTAATTCGAGAAAGCTTTAGCGCAAAAATCAAAATAAGTTGGAAAGTTATTCAAAGATCTGATGATTATTTTTTTATACTTGCTGTGACAGTAGATTGCTTTTAAAGTCAAATCTGATTCTAATCTGGAGACTGAGGCTGCTTCTCCACCAGGCATGAGTGCTTAGCTGTGGATGTGTGTTAACCCACCAATCATTGCATAGCTTAGCTTCGCACTGGTGGAAATGAGCCTAACGAAGCTATATATGGAGGGACCTATCCCTCCATATATATCTGTAGGTTTGAACTAGTTGCGTGGGTATGCGCTATATGTATAGCTTACACGTCGCCGGTAAAAAAGCAGCCTAAGGGCCGCGTCTAAATTATCACCATATTGTCCACGAGTAAGAAAATGAAAAACAAAATGGGCTGTGAAATAAGGATCTTATCAGCGCGCTCTGCGTTGCGATAAGTCAAAAATTTCGTTAAAATTTCGCGGAAGTTACACAAAGTATTACGAAACAAACAACATTACCGGCTTCAGAAAGCTATCAGGACGGTTTAGTATTTTTTATGTTTAGGTCTGACATGACACAATATATTATTTTGTATCGGCAAAGTTACTTTGGTTACAAGACTTTTACCAAGCACTGTATTTTTGGGGTCCCTTAATCGATATCGAGTCCCTATTATGTAGTATTTTTATATGTTCTATGCTATTACTCAGCGAGCTGTTATAGCTATGCACTGCGGTGCCGCAGGTCCATGGCTCGGATCCTACCGCCGGCTTAAGCTTCACCGCAGGTGGAAGAGCATATTGCGAATGCTCACCCGGCTAGCTACCACCCTCAAGTAGAAAATCGGTCGCCAACCACTCACAGTGTGTTCCGGTGGCAGTCCTTGAAGGCCAGTAAAATTAGAGGCACATAAGATTTAATAACTGTGTATCTCAGGGGGGCGCAGTGAAGTTCGTCACTTGTGATGAAATGCGTTTGTTACAGGCAGAATCTTCTCCTGTAACCGCCTAACATCAGGTGGGCCTCGTGCATGTTCAGTCACTATAAAAAAATAAAAGTACTTGTTAACGGAACCTACTAAGTAAATTAATAAAAAAATATCATCTATCCTACTCCAAAAGAATCTGTGTACTGAATTTCATCACAGCCCGTTAAGCCTTTCCACATTTCCTTTCCGTTTATAATATTAGCTTTCACAGCATTCCTTACAAACAAGTGAAATAGGGACAGTTATTCAAAAAGTTTCCCAGGGGGGGTGCCGTGCTTGATTTGCACCCTCCCATATCCTTTCTGGGAGTAATAAGAAGCGAGAAAATACCAGAAAGTGGAGCAGCTGCTTCTTTTGAAGAAACCAAAATGGCAATTTGCCAAACCCTCTCTCCCCCGCCCCTCCACAATGTGGTACGGGTAATGGTATGACGTGAGTGATTTATTAAGACTCCAGAGGGGTTATCAGTTGCTGTATATGATAACAAGTATTAAGTTTATATTATTTACTGACTTCAATAAGTATAAATTGATTTAAAAAGTATAAAACCCGACTGCAAATACTTTAGTTTCGTTCAACGTTACATAACATTCCATAGATAATGATTGAAATGCAATTTTAAGCAAGTTATATATGTTATCGTTTAATGGAATCGTTTTTTAAAGCCCCTTATTTTGAAACCCTACAATACGGGTTTGTTAGAAAAAAAATATATTACATTATGGCGTGTAAAATCCGCTACATTGTTTTTTTTTTTTTTTTATGTACTTTATGTCACTAATGCGCTATATAGACGAATCTAACGATACCTCATTAAAATCGGTGAAGCCGTTTAGAATTAATGCTGGAATAAAGAAACTCACAAACATACACATACGAACCTTGAAAACATAGCACACCTTTTTTGGACTGTCGTGTAAAAAAGGATGCAGGTCTCAATTCGATGAAGTTTTTTAATTTCTTGTATTATTGTTACGCGCTTATGATTTGATTTTTATGGTTCTTGATTGTTTGATGCTAACATTTTTAGGTCTTAGTACAGTGGAGATCCCATATAACAATTATCAAAATCGGTCGAGTAGTTTAGTTTATAATCTAAATATTTGGAAAAATTATCTATTACATACAAGTTAGTAAAATCAAATTGCATTCTCTACTTTTCAGTGCTTGGACTCGTTTTTCTTAAATGTAAATATTTTTCATTTTCAAACACCAGCTGTCCAGAGAACTATTTTAGTGTATAGTACATGTATAGAAGGTATATATAGTGTGTAATATACATACAATAAATACGTAATATAACGATAACTATGTCAAGGTCTCATGTGAGCAAACCTATTCGTACCTACAAATACCCTGTGGTTAAGCGTAGCCTAACTTGCCAACTTTCTTGTTGGTTTAAAGTTGGTCTCTGAGCTCAAGTTTACCTAGGGACTTGCCTACATAAACATTCGTCAGGGAAGTCTTCCATAATAATTACTGAATTCTCCACCCCCCCTCCCCTGGCTGCGATCGTGATTTTGTTTTGTTACTCGGCTGTTTTTTGATTTTTTATCCTTTTTAGCCTTTGACACAATCTCACCTGATGGTAAGTGATGATGTGGTAGAAAATGTTGTTCAGGCTAATCTAGACATACTGGTTCTCTAGGACAGCTGCCGAAATACATCGTTAGGTGCTTGGAGACAGATTTTCTACTTGAGGGTGGATGATGGCCAGGCCAGACAACTAATAAAACACGCACGATGTTCCAAATTCAATTGGATTAGTAATTCATTTGGCGCTTAGAAATGATCGCATCTGATTGGTAGCGTCAAGGTAATGTTGTTGCGCCGCGCGGTACTCTTTATGAACCACGCCCGCCGTGGTAAGAATATCGTTCTGCTGTTTTTGAGCTTGACTTACATATCTTTAGGTTTTAAATCGTAGATACATGAAATCAAAGCCAAAACTTTCTGTCATCTTTTCCGTCGTAAGAGACATACTGTATCGACCCCACATACAAAACCCACACTTTTTTTCTTTCACAACCTATTGGAATGCAAAACTCTAATAAAGAGAGACTTGACTCTTACTTCTCCTTGGTCACAAGGGACGAACTGCACTGCACCCGTCACCCTGAGACATACACTTGTTACGTCTTATGTGCTTGTCATTTTACTGGCTCTCAAGGACTGCTGCCGGAACACAATGTTAGGTACTTGGTGACAAGCGAGTATTCGCAAAATGCCCCACCATGCGGTGAAGTTCAAGATGGTGGGGATTAAACTATGGTAACAGCTATGGACTGCAGCACAGCAGTCTATAGCTATTACCGCTCGGCTAAAACGTAGTGATTGTATACTCATTAGTTCGGTCACATTGCTTCTACTACAGCAGCCAGCGGGAAATAATAATGTCATAAAAAGCGTGGCTTGATTTTTTTTCCGTTACAGATATAAATGAATTCTTTGATTATAGTCATTAGTTTTTTTTCTCTCACTCTCTCACTGACCTGACTCATCATTGTTTGACACTGTACACATATTTTTGGTCTCGTTCGCACAGTAATTTGCATAGAGATATATAAACTCTTTTCTATTGTAATTTGACTGGATACAGTGCCGTATATGTATTAGTGTTGGACGTTCTGCAGTAGTTGTTATTGTTTCGAGGCAGATCGTCCGACACTGCTATGGTACCCACGAAAACAGACATCAGTTGTGACTATAAAATATGCAAAATACCTTTGTAGCAAAACGTCTAATTTTACTAAAGAGACGTAAATCCTGCTTAAACTTCGTGGGATACATAAAAAATTTACTGCGTGTAATATAATTTTACAATTATCTAATGTTGTCTTAGGTTTTCGCGATTATTACACATAGTAATTAAACAACTTTTAACGGTTTAAATCGCGTATATTTATCATTATTTTTTATACACTTTGCAGTGATTGTGGTCACGGGATGATATTTACAATTATCTGTGGAGTTTATGGTTATTAATAGATAGATAGATAGATTAACTCTTTATTGAACACCTTAAACTAAAACAAAATTAAAAATATTAAGATTATAACAGTGAACAATAGGCGGCCTTATCGCTCAAAGCGATCTCTTCCAGACAACCTTTGAATGGAGAGGAGTAAGTTTTGACAAGGGATGGCGGTGTACAATATACTTATTAGTAGGTATTGATATTTATACATATCTACAATACAATATACAATATAAATAATAAATATGGTCTTACATAATACATATATACATACATACAAAAATACATACACATATACATAAAAATACAAATATAATATATAAATATGATATTTACATGCATGGAATTTATGCTAGCATGACAGGTAAAGAGCTTTAACTTGGTTTTTAAAAACATTTAAGGAGGGAGCTCGCTTGGTATCAAGTGGCAATGCATTCCAGAGTCTGACTGCCTCAACCGAAAACGAAGGGTCATAAAACGAGGTACTGTGTGGAGGGAATTTAAGCATAAGATTCTCTGATGACCGTAAGCAAAGAGAATTAGAGACGTTAAGATATTCAAAACGCTCTGTAAGGTAAGAGATAAGATGTGAGCATTACGGCGATATCGTATAGGAAGCCACTTGAGCTTGGTGCGAAATTCAGAAACGTGGTCGTATTTGCGCAAGCCAAATATGAACCTTATTGAAAAGTTTTGAAGACGCTCAAGTTTGTTAAGCTGGTCCTCCGTAAGGTCTAAATAGCAGGCGTCTGCGTAATCGAGAATTGGTAACAAAAGAGACTGTGCAAGCGCAACTTTAGTGGCTGTTGGCAAAAAGTTTCTCAGTCTTCTGAGTGAACCTGCGGCAGCAAACGTTTTACGACTAACGTTTTATTTTATTAAATTAATATAATTATTAGTATGGACTATGTTTATAAGTTAGTAAGTTTTGCTGACTAAGCCATATCAATATAGTTTTCCTTTTTCACACGTGCGATATATGAATCTCCTAGGTAAAGATAGGTGAAGATAAAAAATATACAAAGCTTTTTGAAGCAGTGATGGCTCAGTGACATTGGCTATGGTCTACCGCGCAGCAGGTCCATGGTTCGAATCCCGCCCAGAGCTTGAGCTTCACCGCATGGTGGAAGGGCATTTTGCGAATGCCCGCCTGGCTACCGACCACCCTCAAGTAGAAAATCTGTCGCCAAGCACCTAACGGTGTGTTCCGGCAGCAGTCCTTAAGAGCCAGAAAAATTACAGGCTAATGAGACCTAACAACTGGACGTCTCAGTGTGACGGGCACAATGCAATTCGTCGTTGACGAAATGCGTCTGTTATAGGCAGAGGTTAGTCTACTTAACATCAGGTGGGCGTCGGGCTTGTTCCGTCACAATAACATAAAAAAAAAACACCTTCGACCACACCATCACTTAACATTAGGTGAGATTGTGGTCTACCCCTACGCTACCGGTCCCTACCACCATGCTATAACGACTGCCATCCTAAGACGACAACCGGGACCGACGGCTTAACGTGCATGCCTTCCGAAGCACGGAAACACTCAGTTGTAATGTCACTAGCGGTCACCCATCCAACTCCTGACCGCGCGCGACGCTGCTTAACTTTGCTGATCGGTTGAGAACAGCTAAGTAAACTTCGCTACGAGCGCTTCGATTCGTTTAGAGAATCGACGAGTTTGAAAAAAAAAACTTACTATATTGTGTCTAAAATCCGCTAGTTTGTGTTTTATTTTTTTGTATGTATCTTGTGTCACTTGCGCTATCAAGACGAATCGAACGATAATTCCTACAACAATATCGCAGCTCTTTAGAAGTTATGGTGGAATAAATTTATTGTTTTTAGTGGTAGTTGTTTGGAGTGTTGTTTTCAGGGTTTATACCCTGAAAACATAGTACTCCTCTTTTGGACAGTCGTGTAAATATGGCGTTTTTCCACTTACCGGCGCCGGCAACGACGTGGATTCATTAGTTTTTGCATTCCCAGCCACTGACCATTAGTAAGTTCTCTTTGTAAACGAATTTGTCCAGGGAAGTACATGTGCATTCAGAAGTATCTTTACTGCCAATCAGTAATGTTCACATTATTGTGTTCCAGTTTGAAGGGTATGGATATCGGTGAAATTACAGTCTTAGTAACTTTATATCTCAAGGTGATGGGCGCAGTGCACTTGTGACGAAATCCATGTGATATAGGCAGAGGTTACTGATTAACAATAGCTGGATCTATTGTTCCATTATTTGCATAAAAAACTCATATCATCGTATTTTTCGTCTGATTTCACATCTTTCCCATAATTTACTTACTTAACATTAACCTCTACCTAGGTATCAAGAACTTCATAGTTAATTTAGAATTTAATGTGCTAGACCCTATATTTTATATTAAATTAACTAATAAGACCCTTTATTTCATACCGTTTATCATCCGCAGGGCTTCCCTAAATTCCATTTTACACCGATCGTTACCTAAATTGCGAAATTTGTCTTAATATTTTGTACAATAAATTGTGAAACTGCTCGGGAGGCCATTTTGTCAAATGAGTTTGTAGCACAAATAAATTTTATTTTAAGCGAGAGTAAACTATTATATACTTGTATATTATCTTCTATGAAATGGGTAGTTTTATTTTAATTTTGCCAAGTCAAATGGTGACTATATATAATAGTTAAACATCAAAAGTTATTAAATAAAAAGCTTTGATATCTAAAATCCTTTTGTATATCATTGGGTCTCAAAGTCAACAAGTCCCAGATATACAAGGCCGAAAGAACATCAGCTCATTTGTAATATAATGTAACTGTTACCCATCACTAAACCTCCTAAATAGGCTACTACTGTATTGTTATGAGCTGAGGGTTCGGGATAAATAATGCAATACGTTTTCGGAAAACTGACACCTTTATTAACCAGTTCTACAGTCACTTTACTTTAAACAAGACTAAAACACTAACTGTTTGCCATTTAGAGATCACTTATTACACACTTCACTGTATTGAACTATTCGCGTTTGGAGCACTTGGTCTAAAGTTAATCGCGCTGTTTCTCGTTTCGTACTCAAAGTAAGACTGACTGATTGGCCGGGCCCCGACCCTATTTATACACAAAAGACATAGCTTCCAGAATCTTCTGTACTAGTCTTGATAGAAAAACAATAGGGGCCACAAATCAACCTTTTAAAGTAAAAAACTTTTGTATGAAATTCAACGGAAACTAACTACTACTCTTGAAAACAAAGACGACCCTTTTTTATGACATTTCTTATACTTGTTTATTGACGTTGGATTATTCTGGATTGTTCGAGCCTTTGTACCGTAACAGTATCTTAATCAATTCTACAACTGTTATAACATAAACTACAAGCATATGCATAAGTTAATCATTACTAACGTTTAGCTTTATGGTACCTCCTGAAACCCCAATTACGACAATTAATACAAAAGGACTTTGTCGCCTGTAACACAGTTTAAATACCGTAGAATGGTCCTACTTTGCTCCAATATTTGCTCCAAAAAAAGGGAATTATAAATATTGTTTGAACTATTAATTATGAAATATACTCAGATGTATTAATTTAAAGAATATAATGTTATGTAACATACTTTGATAGTTAAATTAACGAACTTAGGTATTTTATAATATATATAAATCTATGAATAAGGAGCAAAGTTACCCATGGTTATGGGTAACTATGCTCCTGGGTATGTTTCACTAGCAATCTACATTGTGGAAGCTTTTTGAGCAAAGTTATACTTGCCATATTCAAACTATGCTCCAGTGACAAAACGCTTTACCTATTATGATAGTATTAATGATCGAAAAATGGGTAAAAATTAATATAAACCGCGTTTTTTGAAGAAATAATGTTATATTTTTAAATTTAGTTACAAAATCACTTTGTTTTATTGTTTTTTTTATTTTCTTAAATTATAACAGATATTGTTATCTTAACTTGTAACTTTGGTTACAAATATTTACTCTTTGGACAAAAATCAATCAAAAATGTCGAGATCAACTTCTCAAAAATGAAAACTTACAAAAATAAAAATATTTATGAAAATTTAACATATTTAAACAGGATATATTTGAAACCCCAAGTTTTGTCTAGTTCAGAAAATATTTTACGGTGTGAACAAATTTTTTTAGGGATTGTTATTTTCAATGGAAGCCAAACATTGTCTTAGAGTTTCGGAGCTGTAATTTTTATAAGTTCTCGACCCAACACGTTTCTTATAATTTCTTGGCATCTTTTCTGAAAAATAAATAACAAATTCGTTGATGAAAAGTGTATTAATAACCACTTACAATGAATAAACTACGTTCACTTTTGAATGGCATATGTTTGGGTTTACTTTGTTCCAGGCGCAAAGTTACCCCATTGTGCCTAAGAAAATATGAGCACGCCAAAAAAGTGTGGTAAGATTACGACCAAATCAGCTATTCAATGAAATATTTACATATTCGTTTACCTGGTAATGTATATAATAACATAAGAACATAATTACCTTAATGCGCTATGCAGATTTCAAGATGAAAGTGGCTTTTTCGGATACACAAAAATTAAAACTTTTAACGTCTGGACTTCAGCTGCCCCTGACATAAGAAAAAAATGGGAGATGATAAAATTGCCAGCTCATTGGTGCCACTTAAAAGTCAAATGTTTCGGATACGTTCACATTTAAATGAAATGATGCACCGATTTGGAGATACTAAGCGATAAATCATTTGAGAGAATTGGAGCATAGTTAACCCCATAGGAGCAAAGTAGGAACATTTTACGGTACTTGCTCAGACGACACGAGTTCTTATAATACAATCCTTGTGTGTAAAGATCAAACCATCGCATGCCATTTAAAAATTGTTAGGACAATATATGGTAAGTGGTTAATAAGTTTTGGCAATAAATCATTATTATTATTATTATTACTATTAATATGTGAAAGGAGTGACTTATAAGATTGCTAATATTCTTAACAAGTAATGTATAAAAACTGTATACACTCCTTTAAAAAAACTGCCACGCACCGAGGGTTCCATACAAACCTGTAGATATATAAGTAAAAGTTCTAGTATTTTTATTGGTAAATAAAATCCATAATATTTTAAAATTATTAAAAATATTTTTATTAAGTATATGATGTCACAAAATATTTATGATTTTTGCAATTTTTCTTTTATTTGTGCTTTATAAGACGTTGCTTCGTACCAAACTTCAAGATGCTGAGTTTACGGGAAGTACCCTGTAGATTTTGATTCCCTTGCGAGTGTCGATAAAGCATAAACGGATGTATCTTCTGATTGCGTTGGCTTAGAAGTTTGATTTTTTCACAGCACATGGATTCGTAATGTGGGGAAATAGTACCGACACAAATAGAGCATTCAATGCACAGAAAAAGTGCATTTGAGCAATATGTGGAATTTCACCAGAAGAATCTTGTAAAACACTGTTTGGGATTCTTTACTTGTTACCGCTACCTGCCCTTTATATAATATATGAAACATGTATATTTGTAATGTAGCATAAGTATTTATTTTTACATGCATTTGATGTAAATAATAGAGTACAACGCATCCGGTACAGACTGGACTATATATATTTGGTATAATATTATTCCAAAACCTGCGAAATATTCTTAAAACTGCTTAGCTTTGTGTGTTAAAATATTCAATTAATTACCAAATGAATTTAAATATCCTAATATAATACAATTTAAAAAGAAAACTTGTACATGGTTGCAGGATAAAAACATTTATGATGTAAGAGACTTCATGAAATAATTTAATTATATACTTAGTTTAAATAATATTAATTTGCATGCTACTCTAATTGTAGCAAAACACGAGCACTTACATTTCTATAATAACAACTTTATAGCATGTTTTACGCAAATAAAAAATATTTTATCCATATCTTTATCTCCAGGGACAGTAGACCTGAGTATTTGATATACATTTTAGTTTGATACCTCCACGCGTTCCTGAAATAAGGGTCTTGACGATCAGACAGACAGACGGACAACAGAGTGATCCTATAAGGATTCCATTTTTTTCTTTTGAGGTACGGAACCCTAAAAAGTAGCGTTTACCGATGGGTAACTTTTCTTTGGAAAAACCTGGTAATAAAGACAATTGGAGCTTTGGTCATTCTCACTAACGAGCATATCGTCACATCAACCGAAAGGTCCACCATTTAACAAGGTTTCCCCTATTGGGGGATTTGCTATAATCCCGTCACTTGGTAGGCGTCTTGGGGATTGCAGTAGAAGTTGTTAGCACTTCGAAAAGCGCAGCTTCCTACCCTCTGGAATTTTTCCCTTAGTCACCTTTGACCCACGAGAAAAAATGGTGGGGTGACTTTCAAACCCGGCACCCCACGGGGTTACGGGATAACGGTTGTCTAAATTAATGAACCAAGAAATCTGACATGACTTAATAACTTCTGGAGCCTGGCTCTAACCACTGGATTGAATTACACATCCCTTAAGTATACCAAACAGAATGCCACTACTGAAAATGGTAAGCATAGCAATCGAAATCACAAAATATCGAAACTTTATACGGAAAAAGTGTTTCAACTGTCGAGAACTGGAATCGAGTGGTTAACCTATGAGCCAAAGATGTCACAAATAGTTCAAGATCTGATATCGGTAGTTTATATCCAACTTCCCAAAACGGTACTCCGAACTTCCCAAGTTCTCAATTTGATTGTTTTTTTTTTTGGAAGTTTGTTACGCCTTTACACCTCCAATTACGAATTGATTTTAATGGTTCTTTTTTTTCGTTAGTTAGATTATACCTACCTCCAAATTGATATCTTTTAAATTTCATCAAAATCGGTTTAGTAAGTAGTTTTTAAGTTGTAGACAATAACTGAAATATGTGTTTGCATCTCTGAATAAATATGTTAAGAAATGTAATTCAAGCTCAGAAACAACAGAACCCAAACTATACCGTGGCGGGCCGGGTTTAAAAAGTGTACCGTGTGACGCTCTCAGTTCAGAAAAATGCTCGAAAAGCCAGACATATATGAAATATTCGGCAATAACCTTCACAAACGAGTAAATAACAATATTTTGGAAACCTATACTTGACTACCCAGGATAATTCTATGCAACGTGAACTTTACATTAAATAAAAAAAGTACTGGGTAACATTGTTGGTCTTAGAACGCTTTAACAATAATTGTAATTACTAGTATGTCTTTTTTTTTTTTTTTTTTTTTTTAGGGAGGACATAGATGCTGTCTACCGCTATACGGACGTACAGCTCCACCGGACTTTGGGCGAGGGGAGGCCCTCTTATAGCCCAGGAGGAAGAAGCGCTGAGGGCACTTCTTCTGAGACGGGCGTATAAGGCGAAAAGCGCCTTATACCTCCGTCTCCTGCGGGCGCCGAAAACGCCACGCTACTATCGGGAGGGGTGACAGCGAGCTCAAGGGCACCACTGTGGTTCGGACCTCGGCTTGTCTCGCTGCCGAGAGACAAAGGGGGAATCGGAACTATATGCCCCGGTACAACTGCAGTGTTGTACCGTTGAGAATGGGCCCTATTGAATATTGCTCTGTGACTATTTGGAGAGACACTAATCGGGTTTTTATTTTTGCCTCGAGCTCGCCGGCGAGCTCGGTGTTTGATTGTGTAACCTCTGATTACCGCACACCTGGGGATGTTACCAGGACGACTTGCGGACAACGCTAAAGCTGCCAACGTAATGGCTGCGATGGGGTCATCCGGGTCGTCCAATACCTGCCGTGGTCGGCGACGGGGGGGTTTGAAGTATGGGTCGGATGAGGCAGTCGAATAGTTCGCTGCCTGGACAACCAGAGGGTTCGGGTGGTGGGGGGCTCGATCAAAGTGTCGGCGGACGCAGCCCTTATTGAACTGCGCTAAAGAGGGAAGGTTTAGGTCGCAGTGCAACTCGGCGCTCCGGACGTACCAGGGAGCGCCGGTTGCCCTGCGAAGAAACCGGTTTTGGAGGGCTTGAAGCTTATGTAGGTGGGCCTCACTAGCATGACTGAACACTACGGATGCGTACGTCATGATGGGGCGGATACAAGCAGTGTAAAGTGTCTTCTTGTTACTAAGAGACATTTTACTTTCTTTACATATTAAGGGACTTAGGCGACCCATGACAAAGGCCGCCCTGTTACGGACCGTATTAATGTGATCTTTGAAGGTGAGATTCCGATCAAGGGTTACTCCAAGATATTTGGTTGTTCTCACCCAGGGAATGGGTTCATCGAACAGAATTAGTGGCTTCGGATAGCGGGGGCGGGTTTTCTCAGTAAAGCACATAGCTGTGCTTTTAACTGGATTAACCGCTATGCGCCATTTTCGGAACCAGTCACCGATCTCGGTGATGGCCCGTTGAATGACGAAATATGTCTGTCTATTTACATGCCAGCCAGTGGAATAAATGGCGGTATCGTCCGCGTATTGGGCTATAAAAACTTTGGGTTGGGCGCGAGGGATGTCACTGGTATACAGTGCGAAAAGGATGGGTGATAGCACGGAGCCCTGAGGGACTCCGGCTCTGACTGGATGAGGAGTGGAGAGGGTGCCTTCCACGCGGTAGCGAAAGCTTCTGTCCCTTAGGAAGTCTTGTAAGGTGAGCACAAGACGCTCTGGCACGCCAAAGTGGTATAGCTTGTAAATCAAGCCATTGTGCCAGACTTTGTCAAAAGCTTTCGCTACGTCGAGGAAGACTGCTACCGTCGATTGGGGTTTGGGTTTCTTATTGAAACCCTCTAGGATGTGCTCCGTGAGGCGGTGCACCTGTTGGACGCATGAGTGTTTGGGTCTAAAGCCAAACTGCTCGTCGGGAATAAGGTGGTGTTCCCGGGCATGGGATTGAAGACGGTTCGCTAGGATCCGTTCGTAGAGCTTCCCCAGGGCGCTGAGGAGGCTGATGGGACGGTAGCTGGTGGGATCAGAGGAGTTTTTGCCTGGTTTGTGAATGCCAATGACATTTGCACATTTCCAGGTGTCAGGGAACACACAATGGTTCATAGCCGCATTGAAGATGCTGACTAGGAGATGAATGAGAGGGGGGGAGAGGGTTTTAAGAACCTTGTTAGAGATGCCGTCGGCACCGGGGGCTTTACGTTGTTTGAGGTCCTTGATCAGTCTCGTCACCTCAGCGAAGGATACTGGGGTGAGTGGGGGGAGTTCAGAGATGACCACAGAGCTTTTACGTTCGACTTCAGCGTCCACCGTATCGAGGTGAGCTTGGTCTACGTGATCGACATTGGGGGAGCATTGAGCCTCTAGGCTGTCGGCTAGGCACTCAGCTTTGTCTTCGTCAAAGAACGCTGGGACGAGGGGGACAGGTCTGTATAGGGGGGGCATGTCGCTTTGTCCGACACCTTTCATACCTCGAGCGAGATGCCAGTAAGCCTGGTGGCTCGGCACGAGGTTTGAAAGTTTGTCGCCCCAGCTCTGATCACGCAACTCGGACATGCGACTTTCAACCATGCGTTCAAAGTGGCGTTTCCGAGTTTTGTTTACTTTGCTTGGGTAGGAGTCGTAATGTCGGGTCACTGCTTTACTCTTAGTCACTAATCGTCTCACATCCGCTGGAATGACAAGGCGCCGGTCGTCCGGCACTATGACTTCCTTTGCGGATGCACCTACTACGGTGGAGAGGTGATTAGTGAAAGAGTCGATAGCGAGGGATACGTCATCTTTAGTCACAATGTCGTCAGGGATTTTGTCAAGGTCGGGTGAGCTGATAGCCTTTAGGGATTCACCTAAGAGCTTCCAGTTCACTATCGTCTTGGTCGGGCAGGGTACGTCAGATGTTGGGTCGGGGCCTAGTCGCAGTATTATGGGGCGGTGGTCAGAATGTAATTCGTGACACACCTCCATAGAGCGTAACTGAAGTGTTACGCCTTTGAAAAGTGCCATATCGAGTAAGTCGGGACGGCCGTGGTCGAAGTAGGGGTAGTGAGTGGGCTCGAGTGGAGCTATTATGTCAAAGTTTAAGTCAGCGACTAGGCGTTCAAGGTCAACACCGTTGGAATTGTTGACATTACAATTCCACAGGACGTGTTTGCTGTTGAAGTCACCGATCAGAAGGACGGCGCTTCCTAGTGAGAAAAGTGCTACTAAGTCAGCGCGGGCGACACGCTTTTTACAAGGTAGGTAACAGGAAACTATGACTAGGGGTTGATGACCCGTCATGGCTAGCATGCAACAAGATGCTTCCATAGTAGTGAGAGTCGGGGTAGGTATGGGGATGCAGTGCAGGGACCTTTTGTAATAGATAAGAGTGCCTCCTCCACGACCGGTCACTCTATCATTACGTACCGTTCTGAAATTGGCAAACCTGGGGTTCGCCTTCCCCGGTTTTAGTAGGGTTTCCTGCACGCATATAATGTCGATCAGGTGGGTATTACAAAAGTCGTGTACAAGGTCACGTTGTCTGAAGAGGCCGTTAGCGTTGAAGGACGCTAACGAAACTGAGCGCGGTTTATTCCTTAAGGTTGTACTACCCATAGTGGGTGTACTGAGGGGGAGTTTGGGGGGCGAAGCGCTTTAGAGCGCTAAGGAGGCTGGCATGTTCCAGCGTATATTGGATGACTTCCGCAGGTGATTGTGCGGAGTGCATCTTGCGTGCTAGAGCACGGACCTCATCTATATTGATGGACATAGCAAGGTCGCTGACTAGCGCTATATCCTCTTGAAGAGAGGAGTCCATCAGTGGCATAGGAGGTGGGGCCACGGGCCGGGCGACGCGAGGTGCGGCGCGTGGAATGAGGGCAGGAGGTGCCGGGGGTGCCGCGCGGACCGGGGCCGGTGCGCGGGCAGGGGCCGCGGTACGGGCGGGGACGGGTGCGCGGGCCGGGGCGCGGGTGGGAGCGATGGTTTTAACCATGCTCGGTGGCTTTGACCACGCGTTCCTAGCTGGGAGAGGAGCGGGAGTCACCTGTGAGGCAGGTGCTACTGTCAGCTTAGGGCTGACCCGCTGCCACCTATCATAGGTGGGACGAGGAGGTGGCGGAGGTCTCCTTTCCGTTGCCACCCTGCGGTTTGTGCGTGGCGCCCTCGGGCAACCGCGGTAGTTGGCGGTGTGCCCCTGGGTGCCGCACAGAACGCAGCTGGGTGGGTCGGGTGAGTCCCTCGTGCGAGAACAATTTTCTGTGGCGTGATCGCCTAGGCACTTAACGCACCTAGGACGAGCGAAGCAGAATCGGGCAGCGTGCCCGTATAGTTGGCAGTTATGGCACTGTGAAGGAGAGCCATTCCTGAATGGGGACTGAACATCTAGTCCGGAGAGACCGCAGACCGTTTTCAGGTTGAAGATGGTCTTGCCCTCCGGGGATCGGTCTAGTACAACGAGTACTAGGTCGTATGGGCTTTTGTCTTTGCCACTGTACATACGGTGTACGGCAAGGACAGGGAAGTCCTGTCTTTTAAGGTCGTCATGTACAGCGTCTGTACGGACTTCCTTCGGGACACCGCGTATGACGACGCGTAGGACTTTCTCCTCTTCGAGCGCATAAGTGTGGAAGCTTATGCTCTCTTTACGGAGGAGTTTGGTTAACGCTCTGTGGTCGTTAACTGAGGAGACTTGGACTTTAATGCCCTGCTGCGTGGAGCGGGCGTTAGTATAGTGGATCTTGCGATCCGTGAGAAGGCGGGATAGCATATCCCATTTGCCTTTGTCCTGTATGAACAAAGGCGGAGGCGGCTTTTCGCGGCGTGCGTTAGCGTCCTGAGAGGGCGCTGTAGCCGAAGCGGTTGCGGAAGGCGGGGACGCGGGGCGCGGGGCGGGGGTCGGCCTATTGCCGGCGGTAGGTGCTTTGGCGGCTGCCTTAGCGGGCGGGGCGGAAGGCCCGGAGTTAGCGGCCTTAGGGGCGCGCTTGCGTTTTCGATCTACGACGGTGTAGCCGTCGTTGTCGGAATCTTCTGAGTCTGTGCGTGAGGCGCGGGGTTGGTCGACCTCCATGTCCGTTTCCGAGTCTGAGAGTGACTCGACAACGACATAGGCAGGTTCGATGCTCGCAAACCGACCGATCGGTGAGCGAGAGCGAGAACGGGGTTGGGCTACTATAGCGCGCCTGTTATCAGGGCCGGGGGCGGGGGAGTCCGGGCTCTCCTGTAAGTAGGATGGCGCCGGAGGGTCATCGTAAGTGGGGACGGAGGTCCCGGAGGGAGCAATGGGAGTGTCCGTGAGGCGGGCACTCTCTGCGTCTGAGGTGAGGGCTGCTTGATGAGCAGCATAGAGTTCGGGGTACCGTAAGGCAAAGGTCTGAAGGACCTCTACCTCACTATTGGTAGGGCGGGGCTGCATCCTGAGGGGTGCACTCAGGATGCCCTAACCAGGGTAGTGTCTCCCTCGCACAACCTGTGAGCTCACTGTGTGAGAGGGAGTGAGTACCTACTGTGTATCCCTAGGTGTGTGTCCCTATCCGCACTTTTTTTCTGGGGCGGCGAAGGGGTGTCCTAACGACTCCGGGATTGACTAGGGGCGACCCCAAGGCCAGTTGCCCCGGAGACCTGCTTGTTTCGGCTGATCCCGTGAGGCGGGAAAAGGCCGCGGTACAAGGTTAAACCAAAAATCAACAGAGGTAGTTGGCACCGTTAGGGATCACTCTGCGACCGCAGCAAATGGCGGATTTGATCGTTCGAGCGAGCTTAACCCGGTAGGGCTCCACCTGCCTGAACGATGCCGCTTAACAGCACAAAGTGTGTTGTTGAGCGGGTGTTGTTGTTTGTGCAGAAACAAAGACGCGAAACAAGAAATAAACTGCACTTTTCAGTGCAGTTTAGACGCAGCAACACCGACCCGGGCTTGTCCGGGGCGGTGGTTGCTCGACGGTGGAGCGCCGCCTCAGCAAGCACGAAGCTCGCGTCGCACGGCGTTCGACGAAACTCTCAGCTCCTGCACAGACAAACACAAGCTGAATCGGGATCACGCTCTTCAATGCGCACTGTAGCAACTAGCGTCGGAACGATGGTCCAGGCGAGACGGCAATAGTGCGGGGACTATTGCGGTCTCACTGGAGGGTCACTTGCAGCTGCGGAGAGGTGCGCTCGGCGTGGCGGCGCAAGGCGGAATCGATGATGTCTTTTTTTCCTATTCTTAATTTTTAATGTTAAATATGCGCTAGAAATGTCTAAAATTATATACATATCTCGAGTTGCACCGCTTCGCTGCCGACATGGCGCTTCGGTGCGGATTGGCGACAACATAACCTTGACATGACCAATCAGATGCGATCATTTCTAAGCGCCAAATCAATTAAGCAATCCAATTGTAACACTGTGAATTTGAAGAGCAAGCAGATACTTACAACACAAGTTAATTCTTAGTGTAGGTTCTGCGGACTAATTAGTGAATACCAAACTTGTATTTTACTTATAACAACTAAATGTAAACATTATATTATTAATCCTTACTATAGGTTTTGGTATGTTTTTGGAAATAAACTTTATTATTATTATTATTGAATTTGGAAAATTGTGCATGTTTTGTTAATTGTAAACTTGATGTCTCCGACTCCGAAGTCAAAGCGGACACTGTATGAGAGTTACACTTTTTACATATACATATATTCGTAGGTTTGCATACTTGGATGGTTCAATGGTACTACTTGTAACTCATATCGAAAGTGAACAGTATTTTAGGCGAGTGAATGATCTGGGATGCAGAATGCTTCACTGAAAAGAGTGAAAAAAAAACGGAACAAACTTCCAATACTAATAACTTTTAGTTCTTAACATTTAGTTCGGGTTATATACAGGGCGTCCCACGGCGATGCCACATGAAGGGAAAGTACCTTGAATATTGTAGATGGAACATTTTACTGACTAAGAAGACATTATTTAAACTTAAAAAACAATTTAAACTGCATTCATAGATATTGAAATAATTACATGGTTGAATTTAATTACATCAAATGTTAAAATTATTCCTTTTATTTCTGACACTATGTTATTTAGCAAAAAATAATCCTTATTATAAAATCTTTCGATCGGTATGATAAAACTACAGGTGATTTTTTTTCTCGTGTAACGGCTTCTATTCCCGATTCAACCATATAACTATATCAATATCTATGAATGCAGTTTAAATTGTTTTTAAATTCAAATAATGTATTGTTTCAGTAAAATGTTCCATCTACAATATTCAAGATACTCTTCTGTATATTGTAATAGTATATGTAATAATTTATAGTTTAATCTGTTTATTATGTGTATATTAGTTGTAGTGTATTTATTCATTTCTATTTTCGTTGTACACAGATATTTATTTAAATACACTTTTTCGAGCCTCATTATATATGGTTTGCTGGAAGAAAACTCTTTTCAGGGTTAAGCTCGCCTATGTACATGTATAATATTAATAATCAATCTGTAAACAACTTCTTTTGTGTACACTAAACAATATAAAACTAATTTTTGAAGCAGTGATGGCTCAGTGGCATTGGCTATGGACTGCCGCGCAGCAGGTCCGTGGTTCGAATCCCGCCATGGGCTTCATGGTGGAAAGGCATTTTACGAATACCCGCCTGGCTAGCGACCACCCTCAAGTAGAAAATCTGTCGCCAAGCACCTAACGGTGTGTTCCGGCAGCTGTCTTTGAGAGACAGCACTTCTAGGTTAGCCTGAACAGCATCCTCGACCACATCATCACTTACCATCAGGTGAGATTGTGGTCAAAGGATAACCTATCAGGAATAAAAAAAAGAACATGTGGAACGACTTACACTGATAATGTGAAGTCAGTTTTTTGACTCTGTATGGTACCAAATACAACCAGTCATTTGATATCTACTAGTATAGAAGTCGTCTTGCCGAAAAAACTAAAGAAAAGGGTAGACCAATAAAAATTACCACGCTCTAAAAACTCGTATTTGAATGTTCTTAAAACAAACGATGAATTTATGTAAGATACATAAATTCATCTCTCATTTATGCCCCTAGGGAAATAAAAAAGACTACAGATTTAAAAACAGCAATTGCTACTTATCACGCCAACGTCCAATCTAGATTATCCTATGGAATCGTACTATGGGGTTACAGCCCTGCCGCGAGGGATCTCAATGCAGAAAAAATGCGTACGAATCCTGGCCAACACAAACAAACAGACAGTCGTAAACTGTATTTTATTCAATTTAAAATATTGACTATGCCATGCACTTATATTATGGAAATTTGCAAGTTTGTTCGGTCCAATTTCTATTTATATAAAACTCGTAATGAACTTCAACTAAACCTCCGCCACGGAGATCGGCTACTGGTTCATAAATGCAGTTTGGAAATGCACTCTTCCAGCACTCTACCTATGTCAATAGTAGTCTATAATAAATTACCAACAGAATTAAAGTATAAAAGTGACGACATTAAATTTAATAAAAAAATAAAACAACACCTTATCTCTAAGGCATATTACTCAGTAGATGAATATCTTAATGAAAATAGTAGATTTAATTTTGACATATAAAATGATTTGGTAAATTATTATTGAATATTGCGTCCTCCTCTCTTCTAATGTTGCCGTGCCTGACAAGGTCCATCTGACTATGTACCTATACGTTTATAACATCTTGTACTGTATGGAAGCAATAAAGAATCTTGAATCTAAATTAGACAACCAGAGATAACTCTGTCGAAATCTGTTAGCATGTCGAATTTAGCCATATGTAAAGCAATTCAGACTGTTAAAATGCTTTTAGTTGTTCGCCACTCGCGGCGAGGATGCGCACTCGCGTTGTCGGCATTGGCTCTTTCTCTCACATGTCTTGCCGCTGAATAATTCAGACCTTAGGTAATAATAGTTAAATATATAAATATTTCACAAGTAATGTTGGATGATTTTGTATATATATAAAATGAAGTCAATAGTTTTTTAACCCCGTGCAGCTCCTCAACCCCCACCCTCCACCCCCTTTCATAGCTTAGCTATAGCCAATTATGGCGAATTCCCCTGGATGATGTCATAGTTGTTGATGAGGAATAAATACGTATGAGTTTGGCGCTGCCATAGATATGGTGAGCCCTTTTCTTTGCTGTTTCGAAGGCGCCATTAAGGAGCTATGTACGTACAATACGTACAAATTCTACGGCTACCTATATAACTCCCTGATGCGCCAAGTGCGGGACAGTTCTAACAGCCACCTGCAGCTGATTGTCTAGCACTCCGGTTCCAAGGCTTAATATAAGTTGAGATGAGGCAGCAACTACTTGTTTCGATTTTTATGTTTTTTATTGTATTTTATTATTGACATTAAGTAATATGTAAATAAAATTTAACTATCTATAAATTATGTAGAATTATGATAGGATATTACATACAATTCTAAACTTACCAAATTCTATAATGGTAATTCAACGTGTGTTACTGAAATATAGATAATTAATATCTGAAATAAATGAACTTTAGTTTGCTAAACTAATTAGACACAGCGTAAATGGCAAGCTATGGATTTTTACGCTTACTGTCTGAATTCAGGGCACTGAATTCAGCCATGGAGCTTTCAACACAAGCCTAGTTTTTTGTATGGAACTACAAAATAGAACACACATTAGTGAACACCGTATCGCGCCGCCTCAAATCCGACAAGCTGGCAAGTATTGCAATTAGTTGAGAGAATGAGTCGAAGGAACCTTCATACGATGCCAGAGCTGTACGTGTGCGTTGATCATACGTTCCAGAGAAACGGTCCTGGGCACACTTACCCACTGCGGTCACAAAACCGCTTTATGCGGCTCTGTTATCCCCATGACTATTTACATATTATATAGCTATTTTACTATACTATTCTCTAGTTTTTATAACCAACTCCATTTGAATAAATTGAGTTTACTTATTATTGTTTATTTCTGGCATGAACTCAACTTTTTCGACCTTAATCTAGGTGACCCGTCTCCGCTTGTTCTTATGGTTTGGAATAGTCATCATATACTAACCGTATCTAAGTATGTCCACTGTACTCTAAAATAACGTATCCTACGTTATTTCTCTTCACAAAATTGTATACTTAAGATAAAAAAAACAGGATGGCACGATACGGAACGTTCTTTTATAAGCATAGACTTAGGATTTGTTCGCTGCGCGCAATTACCCGATGTGTAGACGTGATTTCCGAAGAATGTATAGGAATAATTTGATATACGTTCGAGTCACGCCGCCGCTGCCGCTTGAAACGAAACAACTTTTCTGCGTCATCTGTAAACGTATTTCTTTTTACATTTTTAGGGTTCCGTTCCTAAAGGGCAAGATGGAGCCCTATAACTCGGCTGACTGACTGTCCGAGTATGTGACGGGACTCACTTCACTCTAGCTCGTAAGCGGAATAAGTTACAAACCCTATTTAGGTTAAAGTTAATATGAAGGCTAAAAAAAACTTTGATGCACCCTAGTAAGTGGGATATTATCGTCTAAAGGTTATTGAATACAGTACCGATACAGACATTAATTAATCAAAAAAAAATTAAATGTGGGGCGTCAAATTTGTAAATTTTAGACCATTATTGACGATGTCTCGCAAAATCCGTTAAAGTTAGGAATCTGAAATTTCTTTATATTATATACCTAGCATAAATGCTGAAAATGCTGATTATGTTGTGGATTTATTGAAGCTGTTATAAAAGCCAACAATAAATTTACCTCTTACTGTTGCTACATGGAACCCTAAATGGGTCTGATCTTCAAATTTAGCCTTGGGGGATGGCTTCAGCCCTCAGGATTGAGTCGATAAAACAATGGAAAGGCGCAGGACAAATGACAAATCATTACAAAATTCTAAAACATGCAACGAAAATTGCTTCAGAAGCCCGCCAAGGCACTGAGAAAATTACTAGCACGTACCTGGACGAGAAAATAAATGAGCTTTAATCTTAATATACCGAGTTATATTATAAAGAGGAAAGATTTGTAATTTTGTATGTAACAATTAAACTTAAAAAAACTACTGGACCGATGTGAAAAATTCTTTGACCGAATTATAGATAAATTGTACATTAAACCTCATAAACATAGGCTATAGAATATTAACAAAAAAATATATTTTTAATATTGCCTATACGTAAGTTTTTTATCACTATCTCACCTGATGGCAAGTGATGATGTGGTCGAAGGTGTTAACAGCCTTAACCTAGAATTACCGGCTCTCAAGGACTGCTGCCGGAACACACCGTTAGATGATTGGCGATAGTTTTTCTACATGAGGGTGGTCGCTAGCCAGCAGGCAATCGCTAAATGCCTTTCCAGCATGCGATGGAGCTCAAGTCCGCGGCGGAATTCGAACCATGTACCTGCTGCGCGGCAGTCCATGGCCAATGCCACTGAGTCATCATCAGTTGTGTACAATACTGTAGGTATATCAGTAAAAGCTAAATGGAATCCATAACATTTTAAAATAATTAAAAATATTTTCATTATTTGATGTACATAACTAAAAATGTATGCTATTCGCAATATTTCCTTTATCTGTGCTATAAGAAGTTGCTTCGGACCAAATTTCTGAGTTCACGGGAAGTACCCTGTAGGATTTGATTACCTTGCGAGTGTAGAAAATTTGCGGCATAAACGCCTGTATCTTTTGATTGCTTTGTTTAGAAGTTTGATTTTTTCACAGCTCTAAGGGTCAGTAGACTTACTAGTATTTGATATGAATTTCATCTCGATACCTCCCTGCGTTCCTGAGAAAAAGGGTCTTGACAGACAGACAGACGGACAACAAAGTGATCCTATAAGGGTTCCGGTTTTTACCTTTTGAGGTACGGATCTCTAAAAAGCGAGGCAAACAGACAAAAGCATAGCTCGGTAGAAATTGTTTGCAATGTTCCTTATTGTGTGCCATTAATTTTCTAAAAATAAAATATTAAATATGCTCATTTTAAAATCGTAATTTATTTCAATTAATCGCATTGTTCGAGCAAGGTTCTATAAACGCCATGGTCCACAATGATTGCACTGCTGGCCACATTATAATGGCCACGAGCCTTGCTTACCTAAGCTCTCGCCTTTCAAGCTTGAGCATCAATGCAGCTCTTGCTGCCACACTATAAAGGCCCCCAGTTGCTTTTAATGTTATTGTGACCGAACAAGTACGAGGCTGATGTTAAGCGGTTACCACTGTCTAAAACAGATCCATTTCATCACAAGTGACGAACGTCACACTGGGACATACAGTTGTTGAGTCTCGTGTGCCTGTAATTTTATAGGCTCTCAAGGACTGCTGCCGGAACATACTGTTAGGGGCTTCGCGACAGATTTTCTACTAAAGGATGGTAGCTAGCCAGGCGAGTATTCGCAAAATTCCCTTCCACCATGCGGTGACGCTCAAGCCGAAGGTGGGGATCGAACCACGGACTTGCCAGTCCATAGCTATAACCGCTCGGCCATCATTGATTCAAGATTTCTTCATTCATTGATTAATTTTTTTCGGTCTTTATTCAAGCTTTTCATTAAGGGCTTTAAATCTGACGGTGCTGTGTGTGCTTTCGGCCATCATCATCGCTGCCAGCAACACACTCATTACAGACCGCGACAGCAATGTACCAACTATTTAAGGCTCTTTTATTCGGCAATGGTTTGAACGGAACAAATTATCTAGACTTTTATCGCACTTCCGCAGCGGGCTTGAGCTTCACCGCATGGTGGAAGGGCATTTTGCGAATGCCCGCCTGGCTAGCAACCACCCTCACGTAGAAAATCTGTCGCGAAGCAACTGACAGTGTGTTCCGGCAGCAGTCTTTGAGAGCCAATGAAATTACAGGCACATGATTTAACAACTATGTCTCAAGGTGCAATTCGTGACTTGTGACGAAAGGCATCTGTTATAGGCAGAAGTTAGTCCGCTTATCATCTGGGCCTCGAGCTAGTACCGTCACAATAACATAAAAAAAAACTTCACTTGCTGGTAAATGCTGAAATCTGGCCCCCATCGTGCAAGGGAACGAACATCTATTAAGTGCTTTCTTTTTATACAATAGTCACAAAAATGCTGGAATCGCAACACCCTAAGTCACTCTGTCGAGATCTAAGCGAAAGGTAGCTAATTTTGTAATTTTGTTTCAGTAAGTGCATGCCATTGCAGTAACCTCCATATTCTGCAAGGGTAGGCGATCTATTTTTTTTTTATTATTCCTGATAGTTTATCCTTTGACCACTATCTCACTTGATGGTAAATGATGATGTGACCGAAGATGTTCTTCAGGCTAACCTAGAACTACTGGCTGTAACTGACTGTAACTGACGGAACTGGCTCTCAAGGACAGCTGCCGGAACACACCGTTAGGTGCTTGGCAACAGATTTTCTATTTGAGGGTGGTAGCTAGCCAGGCGGGCATTCGCAAAATGCCCTACCACCATGCTATAAAGACTGCCATCCTAAGATAACAACCGGGACCGACTGCTTACCGTGCCCTCCGCAGCACGGAAGCGCTCAGTAGTAATGTCACTAGCGGTCACCCATCCAACTCATGACCGCACGCGACGTTGCTTAACTTTGCTGATCGGTTGAGAACAGCTAAGTAAACTTCGCTATGAGCGCTTCTGAATATCAACAATAAAATATTACTTTTATACCTCTTAACAGACGACCTTCTAACAGAACTCTTCGTTTGAATCAATGAAATCCAATTTAAAACTCCAAGTTAGACGAATTTCGCACATAAGTCCACAAGTTATACATATTGCGTATACTAACCCCTCAAATGTAGAACGAGATTATATGCGTTACCATCATATATAGTTTGTGGAGAAACATGCTGATTGCGGACAGATGTTTCTCAAGGGATTTTCAAGAGCTTTGACAGGTTCTGGCATAGCTTTTTATTTATCCCAAGCTTGTCCCCGAGGCTTACCCATTTTATACAAATTTATTAATATTTATAAAAAACTAAATCCAGTCAAAAAGGTTATTGCAAGTATCTTAGTAAAGCTGTTTAGTATAAAAATGATTCCACCATATTTGGCATGGTCAAATATGGCGGAATCATGCATGTAAAATCCATGAAAACATTTCAACTATTATAATGTTATGCAATACAATGTTTTTGTTAATATTTAAATAAAAAATAAAAATAAAGAAACGCCCATAACAATAATTAAAATTAACCATTAATCATATTACGTAATTCATATTATCTGGTGGTATAATTAAGAGAATCTGGTGAGGTATCAAAGAATAACATATTAATTACCTACATAAAAATTAAACGTCAACGTATTCATGTCAAAACAAAATTTATAATATAAAAATATATCTAGTGACAATTCCGCTTAATTTTCCTGCTTAATTCTCTCCGCCTTGACTCTTGACTTGAGTCAAGACCTCCTGAGGATGCTTCGTGTAGAAGCGAAACGCGTCGAAAATTCTTCCGGTTTGGCTGCGTGGCCTTTGTGACGTCACCTCGGCTTAGCAGGAAAATTAAGCGGAATTGTCACTAGATATATTTTTATATTTTTTAAGTGTTTTATTAAAATATTAATTTGATGTCTTGTTTTAAGAACATAAAATATTAATTTGATGTTCTTAAAATTTATAATATTGTCTTGGTGAAATTTTATAATATGTTTATATGACCTAAAAATCAGGATAGTCAGATCATTTAAAGAAACTGTTTTAAGCTGAACTAAAAGTTGAAAATAAGGAATTATATTTTCCAATTCATAAGTTTCACTCACCAAACAGCAAAAGTAGCAAATCGCTGACAGCCAAACTGAACAAATAATAGTTCGTAGCAGTGTGTAATCCAGGATGCCGTACAATGACAACGCAAACGCATATGTTCCCAACCACTCCAGTCAGGAAAATCACCAGCAAAACCACACTGAGTGGAACTATCTCCTTCAATGGCAACCTTCTTGATCCCATTAACCACCACAGCATTTCTTCCTCGGTGCAGTCGAAATGAGTGGCGTTATTGCAGCGATTGAAAAAGTCATCGTAGGTTTCGTTTTCACGGAGAAAAACTACCGACTCCATTCTAATTTTTTTCTATAAACAGCACAATAAAGAATGCTACATTTTAAACTAAGAATTAACTTTTCTAAGTATGTTAGTACTTAGGTCCCCACTTATAACATGTACCACATGAAATGTCAATATTTATATGAAGTAAAACAATGTTTACACACGATCAAATATCCAATTATTCACTTTAAATACTACAAAACATTGAATCCGTGAGTATTCACTTCTCGTGTACGCGTTTAATCCAGGAGAGTAAACGAGCAACGCAGGACCGCTCTCGGAGAGTTTCCCGCGTAAACTGATACCTATTACAGAAAATGAATGCGAAAAGCTACCACGAAGAATATTTTGCGAGCGGTAGCATTAATGTATCAGACTCGTGTAACTAATATATACTGTTCGAGTAGGTTTGGGTAGTCAACTAATGTCGTAGAACTTATTAGCCTGGCGCTGTGAAAACTAGTGATATACGAGTAAGTATACAAATCAAATCAAATCATTTATTGCGCATTATGTAAGTATCTAATAACTATTTACATATCACTACATAATGACCCAGGATTGGGTATGGCAACTTAGTGTGGAGCTGCCCAATTTATTAATATTTGTCACATAGGTATTGTTCTAAGGTGTAATAAGATTTTTTGATCAATAAGTTTTTCAGTTTTTTAGTAAGGTTATATTCATTATCAACATTCTTTAACTCGTTCGGTAATTTATTGTATATTTTTATGGCCATTGCATGGGGACCACTACTTTGCATTAATAATCTGCACTTAAGTACTTCTAAGTTATGTCTAAACCTGAGCGGGTAATTTCGTGGTTTATCTGCAAGCTTTTTGAAATATTCAGGGTTTTTTTTAACGAAATTACAAGTTTCAAAGATATAGATGGACGCAACAGTTAAGATTTTATATTTTATAAAATATGGTTTATGAAATTCTATTTTTGTGATATCTGGAGCTTTGATATTTGCAATAATGCGGATTATTTTCTTCTGTGCATACTAACGAATCGTATGTAGATAGATATAAAATCCGGGAGAACTTTTTTGTCAGGTGTACGATACTTGTGCCTGACTCTATTTTAATTTCGGAATAGTGATGCACTACTGTAGTCACAACCAACAACGTGTCTCACGTTAAGCAAAACTTATCTGAGCCACAGACGTACGAGTCTATAGTATTAGATATAGTATGTATGTATAATATATTATATGTAGGCAAAGTTGAGGTTAGAACTGCAATGAGTTATAAAGATTACCTAATTTTGGCGTTTTCTTGTCTTTTTCATTGCAAAACGGTCGTGGGGTACTCGAGCAATTAAGTATCCCCGGCTAGTTTTGAGGCAAAACCACAACAGAAAAATTTTATAATACAATTTTAATGTTTTGTTATTGCTGGATTTTTATATTTGATTTTTCTCTTTATCTAAGCTGATGGTAAGTTAAGATACGGTCGAGGATAATGTTCAGGTAACTTGGAATTACTAATTCTCAATTACAGCTGCTGGAACACACCGATAGCTGACGAAAGGTCGGGGGCCTAGTAATGAAGGCGTATGAAAGTATAAGTCTATTCAAATCGTAGTACCTACGTGGCGCAATCTAGCGGAGAGGAAGCAGTGATGGCTCAGTAGCATTGGCTATGGACTGCCGCGCAGCAAGTCCATGGTTCGAATCCCGCCGCGGGCTTGAGCTTCACCGCAATTAATGATGATTAATGGCTTTTCCTGAAGTGATGCTTGCACCGAGAAAACCAATCGTTTAGTAAATTTCAAAATGGAAAAGTGTATAAGTAGTTATTAAAAACGAAGTAAGTTTTATTTGAGATAAAAAAATGTTTTCACCCTTTTTAGTGACCCTTGCTGTTTACGGATAAGATTAAGATAGAAAATAACTTTTTGTAGTATAGGTAACTCAAAAACGGCTTGACAAATTTTGATGAGATTTAAACGATACCACACGGGAAGCACCAGCTTTGAAATAAAAATGAATCATCAAAATCGGCTTCCTGGTTAAAAGCTCTGAGGTTACAAAGATTAAAAAAAGTTGCAGTCAAATTGAGAGCCTACTCCTTTTTTAAAGTCGGTTGAAAATATTAAGTGTGTAGGTATTTATAAGAATGTTTTCTTTGTGGGTGTATGTTAAACTTTATTTATTTTTGGAGAATTACCACAAAATATATTTTCTAATTTGTTATTGGTTATTATGAATTTCCTCAGAGAAAGATCTGTATTTAATAAATCACAAGTATAAAAAACACTAAAATCTACTATATAATATACTGTAGAAAGATATATATTCATAGCAAACCATTAACCTCTTTTAGCACAGTTGGATAAAAACTCCTATGTCCTTCCCAGGTTCTCAAACTATTTCCATATCAAATTACATCCATATTAAATGATATTTATTTGTCAAAAACATGGGTACACAATAAATGTATATATATATATATAATATATAATATATATATTAATGTTATTGTGACGGAACAAGCACGAGGCCCACCTGATGCCAAGCGGTATCCTTCTCCTATAACTGATGCAGTCCATCACAAATGACGAACTACACTGCGCCCATCACCCCGAGACATACTTGTTCAGTCTCATTTTGCCTGTAATTTCTCTGGCTCTCAAGGACCGCTGCCGGAGCACACCGTTATTTGCTTGGCGACAGATTTTCTACTTGAGGGTGGTCGCTAGCCAGGCGGGCATTCGCAAAATGCACTTCCACCATGCGGTGAAGCTCAAGCCAGTGGCGGGATTCGAACCATGGACCTGAACATATATAATATAAGATGTTATAAAGTGGTTTTAAAGTTCCAGCATGTTCTGCCTTGCGGCGTACAAATCGAAATCGGTCCAGTAGTTTTTAAGTTTATTTGTTGCATACAACAACACAAAAATACAAATCTTTTCTCTTTATACTATTAGTGTAGATATATATAAAGAGCATTTAATAACATTTGCAAGAAGTAGTTCTTTATGTACAAAAGTTATAACAATAACAATAAATATAACTGTTGAACTTAAAAGCAATTAGTTCGGCTAGAAATAAGACATGCTGAATAGTTATTCCAATTCGAAGATTAACTAGTTAGTTTCAAATAATGGCGGCTTTAAAGTTGGGAAAGTGATCCCTATCTTAAGTCTAGACTTATGTAGATACAATTACCTACACATTCGAGTATGTACGTATATACACACACATGGAAAGGTGCCTAATAACATTATATTAACTCTCTTAGGGTTTTCACTGTACTGTAGGAGCAGGATTCTCCACTGCTGAACACAGCCTACCCCATTATGGGTAATTTGCCATAATCCCCACGCTTGTCAGGCGTCTTGGGGATCGCAGTATGAGATATCTGTTCAGAAAGCGCTGTTGCTCACGTTCTGGCGTGTCACCCTTAGTCGCCTCTTACGACCCCTACGGGTAGAGAGGGACGGGTGACATTCAAGCCCAACACCCCACGGGCGACGAATACAGGCATCTACAATTTAGGGTTTGTAGATGCCTGAAGTAGTAATGAAGAGTAAATTTATATATATATATAAAACGGAACAAAATGAGTTTGTCCTGCTGACCTGGGAATAAGATATATAACTCTCTATAAAATGCAAGATATATTAGATATAAATAAGATTAATCATGTAAGTAAACGACAAAACAATCTTCATTGCGCAGCAAAAAAAAAATTTTTTTTTTGTATAAATACCATATGAGAGACTTCGATCTCCAAAACGCCTGCCAAGCGTGAAGATTATAGCGAAGTTTACTTAGCTGTTCTCAACCCATCAGCAAAGTTAAGCAACGTCGCGCGCGGTCATGAGTTGGATGGGTGACCGCTAGTGACATTACTACTGAGCGTTTACGTGCTTCGGAGGGCACGTTAAGCCGTCGGTCCCGGTTGTCGTCTTAGGATGGCAGTCGTTATAGCATGGTGGTAGGGCATTTTGCGAATGCCCGCCTGGCTAGCTACCACCCTCAAGTAGAAAATCTGTCGCCAAGCACCTAACGGTGTGTTCCGGCAGTTGTCCTTGAGAGCCAGTACTTCTAGGTTAGCCTGAACAACATCTTCGACCACATCATCACTTACCATCAGGTGAGATAGTGGTCAAAGGCTAACCTATCAGGAGAAAAAAAAAGTATATTATTACAACAAATTTAATTTGTACAGCCTGTTAGCGGTGTTGTTAGGGTGAATATGAATAAGTTAAACTTAGATTGATTCTGGTTCATTAATTGGAATTGTGGTTTAATACGTCGATGGAGGTTACTCTTCATTAAATAGAGCTTTTAGTTATGGCAAACTGTTGATACAAAATATCAAACAAGGTAGGAAATAATGAAGGTGCAAATTGTGAGAATTTTGTTTTGTATTTATAATTAAACAGTATTTGGCTTTTGATTGGACTGAATTTGAACGTTTACTTACAGCGAGCTTTACTTTACAGTAAATTATTAAGGCTGGGATTACCTAGCGTTGCTACCTCATCTCTTAAGACTGGAAGAAAGTCTCGAATTTTCATACAAAAGAGAAAACGTTTCTACCCCTCTAAACAATCACCGACTTTGATGATTTTTGGAAATTATATAGGTGTTATCAATATCCAGGTTTATAGGTTTTGATTTTTATCATTTTATTAAAAGAATTTGAATTAATGTGTATTTAAATACCGATATTTTCTCGAAACTTGTATCTCTAGTTTGTGAATTATTTATAGGAAAAATAATGATATATAAAGAAAAAAGAAAACCCATAAACCTAGTTTCTTCTGTCAGTTATAAAATAAAATCAACATTTTCGGATTTGGATAATGTTTACTATAGGAGAAAAGTTTTCTCGCAAAACGCAAACTATGCGCAAATTCTAAGTCAAAACTTGAAGAAGCTGCAATTGTCCTTATCGCACTATTCTGTTCGGGCGTTTAGCGGTGAAACAGCATCACTTTGTTGAAATACCTATTCTTCTGTAGGAACTTCTTTTCCCCTTCCTGTTAAGTAAATAGGCTATCAATTCTCATTAAAATAATGCAACATAATTTTTTGCTAATTCGTGCACATGGCTCGCAAACAGACATTTCCTTCCGAAGGTCCTTAAACAAGCTCTATATAGAACAATATCATCATAGACGAAGCAAACGGTAGGTCAGCTTGTATTAAGGGTGCATATTCATCAAATCTGAACGACTAACGGAGCGATGAACATAAGAAATCTATCAATAAAAACTTATCAGAGCACCTCGCCGATGCGACGAGTGATCAAAATGCTGTTACTTATTTTACTCTAGGAATAAGCATTGCAATTCAATTTTCATGCTGCCAGCATGTTGGGCACGCTGCCAACTGGTGATGGGCTGTCAAAGTCAAAGTCAAAATCATTTATGCAATTTAGGCGTTTCTTATGAAGGTCAATTACAAATTTTAGTATTGAAATATTCTACATTGTATTGCTACGTTCGGCAAAAAAAAATGTATAGAGCCACTGCGAGAAGAACAGGCAATAAACTCGGGGCCATTCTCTTAAACGTCTTGTAATACTATTTTACAATTTAACAATTATTTTAACAATGTGTAACATACTTACTATATAATACAATATTAGGTACAGTATTTGTTTAAATTACGTAGGTGACAGGTGATAGCTTGGCAGAGGAGAAATTGTCTAGGCATTTTTGTCGTTTAAGTAATCACAAACTGTGTAGTAAGATTTCTTAATCAATATGTTTTTCACGTGCAACTTGAATTTCCCTTCTGTGAGTGTTGTAATAATGTTTGGGAAGTTTAATAAAAAACCGTAAAAAATTACCTAAAAATTACTTATTATTTGTCTTTGCTATAATCTGAAACCTGGCACCGCTATTTTTTCGTTATTCCTAGTGTTTTAATCGTGATTGTCACGGTTTAATTTAAATTTACGAACATACATTAATTATATACAGACTTGGTAAGGTTAAACTATCAATTTCTCTAAAAAGATCCCTCAGAGATTGGCTGGAGCTTTGGCCTACATGTAGACCTGCAATGGCCTTGTTGTATAATGTGTTCGTTGTAGTAGCTTGTAGTGTTGTATTTAGTATGTAGTATGATGTTCAAAAAGGATATTGACAAAGCGACAGTCTTCCTGGGAATCAAAATGGATTCCACTTTACAATGGGATCCACATATACATGATCTCTCCGGAAGACTTAGTTCTGCTGCATATGCAGTTCTTAGGATAAGACAGTTAACAGACGTAGCTACTGCTCGCCTAGTTTATTTCGCGTACTTCCACAGTATTATGTCGTATGGCGTATTGCTGTGGGGAACTGCTGCTGAGATAGAGACAATCTTTATCATACAAAAGCGTGCAATTCGAGCCATATATAAAATGGGTCCTAGGGAATCTGTGAGGGATCTTTTTAAAGAAATTGATATTTTAACTTTACCAAGTCTGTATATATTTGAAAATATTATGTATGTTCGTAAAAATTTGAGTAAATTTAAATTAAACAGTGACAATCACGATTACAATACTAGGAATAAAGATAAAATAGCGGTGCCAGGTTTTAGATTAGCAAAGACAAATAAAAAGTCCTTCTTAGGTAATTGTGTGCGGTTTTATAATAAAGTTCCTAAACATATTACAACGCTCACAGAAGGGAAATTCAAGTTGCATGTGAAAAACATATTGATTAAAAATCCTACTACACAGTTTCTGATTACATAATCGACAAAAATGCCTGGACAATTCCGCCTCCGCCAAGCTATTGCCTGTCACCTACATAATTTAAACAAATATTGTAATAACTCTATTATATAGTATGTATGTAACACATTGTTAAAAGATGTTTAAAAGAATGGCCCCGAGTTTTTTGCCCGTTCTTCTCGCAGTGGCTCTATACAATTTATTTGCTGAACGTGGCAGTACAATGTAGAATATTTCAATACTAAAATTTGTAATTGACCTTCATAAGAGCGTCGTAGACGCCTAAATTGAATAAATTATTTTGACTTTGACTTTGATATCCTTGATGTACCAATAGAATATTTTAAATAATATTAAACAAAGTTATAAACACTTAGGTATAAATGTAGTTAAGTCAGGAAAACCGGAATGGTGTCATCGTTTTATATTGTGTTATTTTCAATGTAATACAGTATGTATGTCTGCAGCTTCCTTAATTGAAATTACTTAATTCTGAATATGCCAAAATTTAGAGCATATTTAGTGCAATTATGAATACCAACTCAAAATTTAGGTGCCAAACAAACTTTGATGCTATATACGTGTGATTATTAGTGTGTTAGCTGACGTTATGGTACTCCAGTTGACACATGCTGTATATAAGTTTCGAACTGGCCAAGCACGGGCAGGTCGCCAGCACGTTACGTGCTCGTCGCTTCGCGCAATCGTGACTCCCCGGCGAAGGATTTAAAAAAAGTCCGAAACTGGTCGGAATGTTTCTGGTAAATATAACGCGGGTCCTAGCGGCTTCCTATAAGCGGATAAGTTAATACGGATAAAACTCGCGGTAGTTTTCAAAATGAAATTCCTAATAATGCGTATTATATGTTTGAAGTCGGTTTTTTTATTATTTTGAATGAATGAATGAATTATTTATTTGTTAAAAACATGGGTATTATACATAGGTCTTGTCAAATTATGTCAGTATTTAAAAGTTTCCAGCATTTTCTGCCTTGCGGCGTACAAATTTTATATATATTTAATTTTACAGTAAAATACAATATCTTAAAACTAATGAGAAGCGATACAATGTCAAAGAATAATGGTTCGCGATGAAACTTTTTACATTTTCACAGACCTGAATTTCCACTTTGAATGCACGGTAAAATACCGAAATCTCTACTGACTATTCCCAGTAGAGGGAATTCGATAACAATATTCTCGGAATACCCACGAAACGAACCGAAATTAAAGCAAAAACAAGTATATATATTAATTAAAAAGTAAGTAACCCGACTTACTTACCGGCAAATTATCTATTTTCTACCGACTTCAAGTTAAAACTTCAAGTTAGCTAGCCGGCAGCTATCCTATTTTTTTTGTAACACTCCGTTATGTGCTTGGCTACAGATTTTCTATTTAAGGGTGGTAGCTATTCAGGCGGGCATTCGCAAAATACCTACGACCATGCTTTAACGACTGCCATCCTAAGACAACAACTAGGACCGACGGCTTAACGTGCCCTCCGAAGCACGGAAGAGCTCAGTAGTAATCTCACTACCGGTCACCCATCCAACTGATAACCGCGGCGGACGTTGCTTAACTATGTTAATATGAGTAGAACTTTGCTATAACTATTACAAAATTACAAATATACGATAGGAAAAATTTAAGTCATGTGCGGGATTTGCTATAACTACTTTTACACAAATACAATCTGTGTAACTTTTAATTTGATGAATGGCAAACCTAAAACCCGTACAAGTCGAATTTAACAAACCATATCATCACGCCTATTTTCTTGACAGGGCACATTAGTCCCAATGCAGGGCAAGCATATTGCCACCTACTGAACACAGTTCCAGACTCCGGTCTGTAATTGAAAATTTATTTGTCCGTATAACTCAATAACTTGTCTGAACCGGGGTTCGAACATAGGGCCTCGAAATTACAACACGGTGGTTTTAAACACATTCTAACGAATCCAATATATAAAAAAAAATAAGATCTAGTGACGTCATTTTTGGAGGACTTTTTCATCGCTAACCGCTCGTTTTGTCTATGGCAGAAATGTACCCTAAAAGTTAAAGTCAGACTTTGGAAACTGTCTCCGAAGGCACGTGCTGTACGTTTAGTTTCAAACTATGTGCGAGGGGCACATAGTTTAAAATTATCGTAATTTAATAGAAATCAGACGTCAAGTGGCACGTGCCGCACGGAACATTACTAGTGCAGTTTGACATTAAAATATCTGGACATTATTGCTCGCCTTGACATAAATTGTCTGCATCCATCGATCTTGATATTTTAAACTTACTATCCCCCTATACCTCTAACTGATTATCATGTCCTGGTATTCGCATTGTAATTTTTTTTTGTAGTGCAGAGATGGTTCAGTGGCATTGACGCGCAGCAGGTCCATTGTTCGAGTCCCGTCACGGGCTTGAGCTTCACAGTATGGTGGCAGGGCATTTTTCGAATGCCCGCCTGGCTAGCTTGGTAGCTAGAAAAAAATCTGCGCCTACTTAAAAGTAGAAAATCTGTCGCCAAGCATTTGATGGTGTGTTCCGGCAGTTGTACTTGAGAGCCAGTAATTCTAGGTCAAGCCTGTTAAATCATAAACAACCTCATCACTTACCTTCAGGTGCCTTACCTATCAGAAATAATAAAAATGCTGTTCTTGTATCTCCTATTTCCTAGCTCTGTGCATATAACCATGCGACACTGGGAAGCCTACTGTACGAGAAACGGCAGGACGGAGATCGTAATAATACGGAGAGCGAGGTTGTGACCTAATATTCAAAGCGTTCCACAGGGATGCCACATGGAGGGAAAGTACCTTGAATATTGTAAATGGAACATTTTACTGTAAGATGGCATTATTTGAATTAAAAAAACAATTTAAACTGCATTCATAGATATTTAAATAATTACATGGTTGAACCGGGAGTCGAACCTGATACACGAGAAAATATAATCACCCTGTCAAAAATGTCAAAGTCACGTCACATTTTATATAACTATACAGAGCGTCCCACGGCGATGCCACATGGAGGGAAAGTACCTTGAATATTGTAGATGGAACATTTTACTGTAAGAAGACATTTTTGGAATTTAAAAAGCAATTTAAACTGCATTCATAGATATTTAAATAATTACATGGTTGAACAGGGAATCGAACCTGATACACGAGAAAATAAAATCAGCCTGTAGTTTTATCATACCGATTGAAAGATTTCATCATAAGGATTATTTTTTGCTACATAACATAGTGTCAGAAATAAAAGGAAGATCATGAATTTTAACATTTGATGTGAAATTTTGATTTATTTCTTTATAATCAGCCAGCCGCATTCCGATGGACAAAATAATTTACGCGTCTTTCGGCTTAGGATTGTTGCATACAACCAGGTACCTATTATTAATTAAGTATCTCTTTATTATTTTATCATGCACTTAAATTATAATAGGGAAATGATTTTCAAGTGGATACATTTATTAGTTATAGGTACTTATTATTATGTCAGTATGTATGTCCTTACGGCAATGTCAGCTTTTCATTTTTCTGAACAAAATATCTTTTTTTTTTTTGTGCCTGATAGATTTGCCTTTGACCACTAACTCACTTGATGGAAAGTGATGATGTGGTCGAAGATGTTGTTCAGGCTCACCTAGAAGTACTGGCTCTCAAGGATAGCTGCCGGAACACACCGTTAGGTGCTTGGCGACAGACTTTCTACTTGAGGGTGGTAGCTAGCCAGGTGGGCATTCGCAAAATGCCCTACCACCATGCTATAACGACTGCCATCTCAAGACGACAACCGGGACCGACGGCTTAACGTGCCCTCCGAAGCGCGGAAACGCTCAGTAGTAATATCACTAGCGGTCACCCATCCCACACTTGACCGCGCGCGACGTTGCTTAACTCTGCTGATCGGTTGAGAACTAAGTAAACTTCGCTACGAGCGCTTCAATCAAAATCACATCATTCATGGTCTTTATTTTATTTCTGACACTATGTTACTTAGCAAAAAATAATCCTTATGATAAAATCTTCCGATCGGTATGATAAAACTACAAGATGATTTTATTTTCTCGTGTAACGGGTTCGATTCCCGGTTCAACCATGTAATTATTTAAATTTCTATGAATGCAGTTTAAATTGCTTTTTAAATTCCAAAAATGTCTTCTTACAGTAAAATGTTCCATCTACAATATTGAAGGTACTTTCCCTCCATGTGGCATCGCCGTGACGCCCTGTATAGTTATATAAAATGTCACGTGACTTGAGGTTAATGCCAACGTATTGCCCTAGCGTGTACGGCACATACGAAAGTCACCTTGCCTCGATTTCACGACTCCTCCCGAGCTTATCCCGCCTTAGCCGTCGTTGATATAGTGAGCATTGAAGAATGGATTTCCATATCATTCCATATCCATTTCATAGATTTCTAAGGGATCTTTTTAAAGAAATTGATATTATTTTAACTTTACCGAGTCTGTATATATTTGAAATTATTATGTATGCTAGTAAAAAATTGAGTAAATTTAAATTAAACAGTGACAATCACGATCACAACACTAAAAATAAATATAAAACAGCGGTGCCAGGTTTTAGATTAGCAAAAGAAAATAAAAGGTACTTTTTAGGTAATTGTGTGCGGTTTTATATTAAAGTTCCCAAACATATGATAACGCTCACAGAGGGAAATTCAAGTTGCACGTGAAAAACATATTAATCAATATGTTTTTCACGTGCATGAAAAACATATTAAGAAATCCTACTACACAGTTTGTGATTAGGTATTTAAACGACAAAAATGCTTGGAAGTCCGCCTCTGCTAAGCGATCGCCTGTCACCTACGTTATTTAAACATATTTTGTTATAATTTTATGATATATTACGTAACACATTGTTAAAATAAGTTTAACATTATTTTAAACTTATTCTAACAATGTGAGTTTCGTGTCCGTTTTTCTCGCAGTGGCTCTATACAATTTTTGTTTGCTAAACGTGGGCGGTACAATGTAGAATATTTTAATAATAAAATTTGTAATTGACCTTCATAAGAGCGTCGTTGACGCCTTAATTGAATAAACGATTTTCACTTTGACATATACACCGGTTTAATAAAGAAACAAATCAAATATGGCGCTAGAAATCGTGACAGCATTTTACTTGTACACAAAAGACTGTCTATTTTTGTGCAAGATGTAATGATTTGCAGCGCCATATTCGATTCTATTAGACTGGGTTTTACAAAGAATACCGAACGGCTTGATTGATTTAGTGTGCGCTTTTTTACCTAAAAATAAAAAAAAAACTGCCTGTGATTTGTTCATACACTGTTTGTAATTGATCCATTTGGTAAATATAAATTGTATTAAAAATATCCACATTCTAAATTCAAATCACGTTTAGTCCCTCAGGGATTAAATAAACCCTCTACATTTTATCACCAGAAAATAAATAAGTGCAACTTATGAATAAGAATATTACGTTTATTTGTTTGGAAATAATTAAGAAAAGTAAGACATGGCATAAATGTAATTAGGCTAATGTTTATTATGGAAGTGTTTTGAAGCAGTGATGGCTCAGTGGTATTGGCTATGGACTGCCGCGCAGCAGGTCCATGGTTCGAATCCCGCCGCGGGCTTAGCTTTACCGCGGGTTGGAAGGGCATTTTACGATTATCCGCCTGGCTAGCTACCACCCTCAAGTAGAAAATCTGTCTCCAATCACCTAACGGTGTGTTCCGGCAACAGTCCTTGAGAGCCAGTGAAATTACAGGCACACATGAGACTTAACAGCTGTCTCAAGGTGACGGGCGCAGTGCAATTCGTTACTTGTGTTGCAATTTGTTACTGTTATAGGCAGAGGTTAGTTTGTTAAGTCTCGAGCTTGTCCTGTCACAATAATATGAAAAAAATCACTTCTATCCGTTTATTTTTTCATAGAAGTTGATAAAAAATAGAATGTTCCATCTCGGGAACCAACAACTACTTTAAGCTCGAATAATATTAGAATCCCTCGCTATGGTCGGGATTTTAGTCTAGAATCCTTTGTTCCGCTCTGGATTCAAAGAAACTCTCGCCTTTAATTGATTCTATAGAACGACATCGTTAACGGGGCACAAGTAGTCACAGTTTCAATTATAGTTCTATTAAAGTTTTCTACAAATAATTTCCAGTTCAGCTTTCAGTTTTACTTTTCAGTTTTAGTTTACGTTTTACCTGCAAGTTAGGCAAACAATTTAAAAGCCGAGCAAGTTCCTTGAGTACTTAGCGGTACTCTGGCTTCAACTTCATGTGGGATTTATTATTGGATAGTACCTAATTTAATTTTTGTAAAGTTTGAAGATACTTTGTGCCGTTGCATTTCACTTCATTTATTTTACTGCTCTTAAGTTTGATGACTAGTTTAGCTTCCAACGTTGATTGACAGCGTATAAGTTACTAGCCCATCCCGGCTTCGCAAGGGTATTTATTAAAAATTATATCAAAACCATATTTTTTGATAATACTCTGTAGGCTATGTTTATCAGGGATAATGTAGGACTATAATGGTGAAAGAATTTTTCTTTCAACAATTTTAAGAAATTAAGAATGTACCTACCTACTCTTCACACTACATATTATAAAATAAAAGAGTCACATTTATTCTCCGGTAACTAGTAAACATCACAGTATGAATCGAACTTACTAATATCATAAAAAGTTGTTTTCAACACAGTAGCTCGTAACAGGCTTTTAAATTCACCGATTTTAGAGTCATGATGTAGTCTATTATGCACTCGTGCTTTTTTCTACTTTACCGCACTTGTGCTTTAAGAAGAAAAAAAAAACAACGTTTCCACACTTGTCATAAAGGAGATTGTAGTTTGTTTAATTAGCCTTTCATATAAGTACAAACCAGAGTGTTTTTACCTACTGAAGTAGAACTTTAGAATATTTAACTACTAGCGGCCCGCTCCGGCTTCGCACGGGTATCGCACATATTTATACCCATAAAATATATATATATAACATACAGTGTTAAGTCTCATGTGCCTGTAAGTTTTCTGGCTCTCAAAGACTGCTGCCGGAACATATTGTTAGGTGTTTGGCGACAGATTTTTTACTTGAGGGTAATAGCTAGCCAGGTGAGTATTCGCAAATGCCCTTCCACCATGCGGTGAAGCTCAAGCCGGCGGTGGGGAACTTGGAACATGCGGCACGGCAGTCCATAGCTATTACCGTTCGGCCATCATTACTTCACTTTTGCCTTGGGCTGATTATCGTCTTTTATGCAATCGTTTCAAAATAATAGTGAAGGAAGCCTTTTTATAATCTATGCGAACATAGTAAACCTTATATTTAGCAGTAATTCTGAACAAAATCTTTGCCCACATTATTACTTATCATCAGGAGACAGTGGTAAAAAGTAAATAAAAAAAATTACAATACTAAACTATTTTTGTTACGGGGTCTATGTCAAAAATTAACAAAAAACTAGTTAGAAGTCTGAAATTTTGGTATGTTATTTTGCAATGTTATTTAACTAAGAAACTGAAAACACTGATTTATATCTAATTTATATGCTGCGATCAAACCAACTAATGGTTTTCAATCACGGCTTCCATGCGTTTTCAAGTTGGGGCTCGCTGTATTAGGTACCCCATAACGTTACGATTTGCACATGACCAGATTTGTAAAATAAGACATAAAGTACTTCATTACCGCCGACTGTGGAAAAAGCGAATGAAAACCATTGTTAACGTGCTGTTGACTCACTGACTGACAGACATAAATGTTCGCCCATAAAGGAATTTCACCAACGTGTCATGGAGGGGTAAAAAGGTGCCTGATCGAAAATTGGGCCCTGAGCTTCTAGCCGCAGGTCGTGCAGATCTTTTCCATCTTCGCCAGAATTTAGACTTAGCGTGAATTATTATGAAACCATACTATGATTTATTATCCGTGCCCGGATCTGATGCCGGGACCCGGTGCTGCATGAATCTACCTTAGAACTCTACATACCTTTGAGTTATACTAAAGCTACAGGCGTGATAAAAATCTACGTAATAGGTAAGTGTCAAACCTATGTTTGCGTTTCTCAGGGAAACACATAAACCATTTCAACAGCTTTCGCTTCGCTTAATAAAATGGAGTTGTTAACGTTAACGCCTTGCTGCCGACACATCCGATCCTTGTGCTCGATTTACTTCGGTATATTATGCGACTGAGAGCGGATTAAAAACGTTCAAACGGTGGAATAAAACCGCGCATTGTGATGCTCCATTCGTGCTCAGAGTTTGAATTAAACCGTTGGGCTCGGATTCATTCGACACCACGACACCTCTTTGTATACCTACATAGGTGTCATGGTGTCGAATGGATCCGTGGATCGACAAATAATAGTTTGAACATACATCCTACCAAAATCTATTATACTTTTCTTGAAAGATATCTATTTTATTTCTTAGAACCTCAACTAAAATTTATTTTTATGAATTAGCCACACAAGACTGAACATTGACCTTTGTTCCCATTGCTATCGTTACTGCTTTATTGGGCTTTTACTTAACTGTAAGTTCGTCCTGTTTGCTCCTGAATATTTTCTTATATTCGAGAGGTCACAGGTCTCAGGCTCGGGGGCCTCATGGTATATACACGCTTGTGTACCATAAATGTTCGATTGGATGGCTAGGCTTTTGAGAGGGAATGGCATTTTGATTATATACGATCACCATTTTTCCGAAACCATGCAATGTATCTTTGAACCAACCATATGCATGTAGTAATTAGCATGCAAAAAGCTGATTGATCCGGGGAAGTTTAATTTTACGGTGAGAAGATCTTCCAATATTTTCAAAGACCCTTCGCTATTGAGTCCATTAAGAAACTAGCAGGTTCCAATACCCGTTCATCGACCACTAAAACCCTCAAACTGATTCGACCAATCTTGCGAAATACATAATTTTATTGTTTACAATATCTTGTTTGTGATTGTATTTGACAGAATAAGCACGTGGGTCACTTGATGTTAAAAGTCTCTTGTGCCTGTAATTTAATATTTCATTACTTAGCTTTTTATTACTTAGCTCGATGTAAATATTCAAAACTCGTGGTCCAGTGTTGCCGCGGCGGGCGCTCTGGGCTCTACTAGTTATTTTTATCTAAAAACCAAACTACTCGATTTATTTTCGTGAAATACGTTTGAGATTTATTTGAAAGCATATCTGTTTAAAAAATAAAATATATTTCAAATCTTATTATAAATGAGAGAGTACTGAGGTAGCAAACTTTATAATTAATAAATAATTTTCAAAAATTCTGGACTTATTTGGATGGAATTAGGAATGGAAATAGTTTGAGACCCAGGGAAGGACATAGGATAGTTTTAATCCAATTCCGCAAAAAGAAGTTCATGGTTTTGCGTGATAACCGACATACAGTATATATTAGTCTGAACAAGATCTTCGACCACATCATCACTTACCATCAGGTGAGATAGTGGTCAAAGGCTAACCTATCAGCAGAAAAAAAATTAAAAAATACGCGCGGATGGAGCCGCGGCCGGAAAGTTAGTCTGTTATAAGCTTTTACCTAAACTCCATCTTACATAGTCTTGATACCACAAGAGTAGCTTTTACAAGTAATACAAACGTAAATAAGTCTCGAACGAAAGATTAATTGTCAAATAAATAACAGCTCTTGTTGATGTCTTGCGTAGAGCATCGAAGAAGGTCGGTAACTTCCGATTGAGTTACTTGTTATTTTGGCGTCACTGTATCTTTGTCCGAAGTATTTCAATTGTGTAAAAGGGTCAGGCCGAGAATAGATGTACATTTTGTAAAAATAACACGTCTCATAAATTGTTTGATCAGGGTTGGTTAAGATGTTTTGGTCACAGTGAAATTGGTGACAAGAAAAAACAAGTGCAAAAAGGCTAAAGCTGTATTTTTATTTCACGAATATGGAATTAGGAATATATTACAGATCGTTTGTGGTACTTCTTTTAAACATATACTAAAAACAATATAATATTATAGAGGTCAGAATCGATAACGACAACTGACATGGTTTAATCCACTAAATTATTTGATGAGGCATCTATATACTTATCCCTAAATGTTCATGCCAATTCCAGGTGTCACAGAGAGTTTTCTTCATTACCATACACACAACGGTTAACTTGACACTTGCACTATGTATATACGACTGTCCAGTACGTATATCATTTCTATGATAGCGCTTCTGCGCTCGTATAGCTTCAAGTCGAAAATCTGCTAAGCACCTGACGATGTATTCCAGCAGCTGTCCTTGAGCCCAGCTATTCAAGATATAGCCCATCAATACCCACGCCGCCCACATCATCGCTTTATCATCAGGCGAGATTGGTCAAAGGCTAATTTTATCAACTATGAAAAAAGACGAAAATCTATCCATATAAAACATTTATTTCAGACTAATATCCATAGTAACACGTAAAACTTATTTTGCTATGTTAGTTAAGTAGTAGATTATGATACAAGTGAGCTAAGTTGCTCATTCAAATTCAAATTATTTATTTGGAACTTAAGCGATAGCTTACATTGAATGAAACACGATGGTAACCGCGAAAGTTTTTGAGAAAAACTGTGTTGCAGGTACCAACGCCCTCCTCCTTAAAAACTACGGTACATTTAGTTCCTCAGGCTTATCATATGTACAGAAAAAGTAAAATGAAATATGATTAATATTTAATATTAAAACAATTATATAAATCTATTAAAGTAATTATGTCTCTCTTTGAGTGTATATGCTTGCAAGTATGTGTGTGTGTATGTGTGTATGTGTGTGTGTATGAGTGTGAAGATGTGTACGTATGGTACTTATGGTACTTATTTATTTCTTTTGTTGTCAAGTAGTAGTAGTTAGGTTGTGTACTTCACAAGCTCTTCCGTTTCATCGTATGTAAGTGATTGTAGCCAGTCTATAAGTTTCATTTTACATTGTTGAGAAGGAAGAGGGTAAATATTAATAATTTTATTGATTCTGTTATATAAAGTGCCACTAATGCAATAATAGTGACGACCTGCTAATGGAGTGTGACGATAGACTGCTTTACAAACCCTGTCAGGTCTGCGTTTAGATTTTACAAATTGGGAGTCATAGTTAAGTTCAGAATGTTTGCGGATAACTGTGTGCAATATAAATAGCTGTCTAACTGTAGGAACCTTGCAGAGAGTGTAGAGGTCAGTCGTAGGGAATCTACGTGGCTTATTTGTAAGAACTTTAAGAACTGATCTTTGGGCTCTTTCAAGTTTTAGCATATGTGTTTTAAAAGACCCGCCCCAGGAAGCTATGCAATAAGCAAGGACTGATTGTACCAAAGCAAAGTAAACCGTTTTTAAGCATTTTATGTCCGCTGAATCCCGAAGGTTTTTAAATACATACGCTAACTGCCTGGTGCGAGATACACGAGGTTGTGTGTTGCAGCCCGAGTCGTAGGCGAGGGCGTAAATCAGTCGAGTGCTCTAATCCCCACGCTCGGCAGGCGTCTTGGGGATCGCAGTTTAAGTAACAGCTCCTCAGAAGGCGCTGCTGCCCACCTTCCTGTACTATTTTACCTATAGTCGCCTCTTACGACACCCACAGGTAGAAATAAGGGGGGATTACATTCTAACGCGCCACCCCACGGGTTAACATTAGGTACTTAATTCTAGGCTATTGGCATGAAAAGTTAGTAGTATATTAAACAATGTGCTATGGAATGTTGTGAGAATATGCCACCAATTTTCGTATCATTGTAAGCATCACACAATTCTCTTAAATCTTCTATAAAATCTAGTAAAATTTGCTTCAACGAAAAAACCTCATTCGCGCTTTAGATTAGTTGATGAGAAACTCACTAAGTGGTCGTCCACCCGGTGGAGCTAGACGTCCGCTTAGCGGTAGTCAGCATCTATGTCCTCATTAAAAAAAAAAAGTGGTCGTCCTACCCGAAGTCAATCCAAGTAAGTTTTTTATTAAACGGAGAAAGTTTCCACTCACATATTATATTGAAATAGAGTGATGATACAGTTAATATGATTGATGGTCTGCTGAACGTGACCTAATTACGGCATCTCCAAATTTTGGTGCCGTGGAAAAATTATGAGAAAGATAATTGGAATATGCAGCCTCTTATATGCGAAGTGGAAAATGTAACTGGCCTTAACAGAACCCCTCCCCCTGCCTCTCGTTTGTGGTACGGTGCACTTGTCTAGGCAAAATCAGTATCAATACTTTTATCTTTATGAATATTCTTAAAACATAGTAGTATTTCCTTATAATTCCTAACAAAATTTAGGTCAAATACATACATATATAAAATCACACGCCTCTTTCCCGTAGGCAGAGACCATAGATTTCCACTGGCTAAGATCCTTACATATCTCTTTCGGTTCATCTACACTCATCAATCATTTCATACATAAGCGACAGTTTAGGGTACTCCTGACCTGGTTTTTTTTTCAAAACATCATCAATCTGTCTTCGAGACGTTCGCCAAGGTCTTCCCCTTCCAATACTTCCGTTCACTTGTCCCACATATATAAATATTACAAATAAAAGAAGAAAGGAATAAAGGAGGTTGGCAACAACGAAAAACAGTATATCTTATGAAGGGTTCATTTGATCAGTGCAGAGAATCAGAAGTCAAAGCAGGATATGCACTGTATACGCGACCAATTTTATTGCATCATCATATCCTATCAATGAAATAATATTAAAACTATTTACTTATTGGGATATAGACAATGTTTATATTTACATAACATAGTACTTAGAAAGATGTTAAAAATAGTCATTTAAATTAAACACAAAAGTCAATAATAACAAAAAAAAATTGTATCAAAAATTAAGTAAAAAATTCAGAATACAGAGACGAAACCATAAATTTAAAAGTGTAATCAAAAATTACAAGGCAAAATACTGAATAACAAAACATTAACATAAGTATTAACATATCAGTTTCATGAAAGCAAATTTGCTGAGAGAATGCTTACAAAAATTAGTGCATGAGAACGATACTAAGCAAGCTCTTTTTGGAACTCTACTCTCTCTCTACTGGATTTTATGTCATTTTACTGTCATAGGAAAACATCAGTCTTAGAGAGCCAGTAAAAATACAGACACATGAGACGACACGAGTGTATGTCTCAGGGTGACGAGCGCAGTGCAGTTCGTTACTTGTGACGAAATGTATCTGTTATAGGCAGAGGTTACCGCTTAACATCAGGTGGACTTAGTGCTTGTTCCGTCAGAATCACATAAAGAAAAAAAAAGGGTATGCTCATATTTATGCGGCAATTATAGAACAATTGTATTGGTGTATAACATTAGCTGTTATTTTCTTCTGCTTGAACCAAAAATACATATCTACGCAGTAAGTCAGGTAATCTTAAAAATCTTCTAATAGGCTTTCTCTGCACGTCATTGCTAACTTGAATGTCGTATAAAAAATATCTAAAGCTAGTTTGGTTATATTTGATTATTTTGTGCAATAAAACGTCTCGTATTGGTCTACTTGTCTAGTAAGGATCGTTCGTTTAGTGATATTTTCTATAAAATACGGAGAACACCTATGAATAGTTACATAATAAAGGGGAAACACTCCGCAGAAACCTCTTTGCTCCCGTCAATCTAATCTGAATGAAAAGGGTTAGGTACTTAGCATTTATTTTTGTCAAGGAAAGTTCAGATAACCAGAAACCAACATCAAGAGTTAGTTTAAAAGTTCATCGACTGAAATATTGGGTGACATCGAAAGTCGTTTTGAATCATTATGATTTCATTTTGGATAAGGTACCAAAATTAATTAATAATGATTTATAACGACTCAAGTGCTGTTGTAGTATCCAAAATGTAGAATTGTTGTTTTTTTTTGTTTGTGACGGAACGAGCACGAGGCCCACCTGATGTTAAGCGGTATCCTCTGCCCATAACAGATGCATTTCATCACAAGAACTGCACGACCAACATTTAGACGCTGACGGTCTAAAATCGGACTCAGGGAGGGCGACAACAATATGTGGCGAATGTTGTCGTGCGAGTGTGGTGGTGATATTTCTTCTGGGCTATGCATTAGGCGATATGCAAAAGGAGCACCAGTGCGTTCCAGATCCCAGAGCACTTTGACATGCATCGAGGCCGGCCACCAGAGGGTTGTAGTTAGTCTTTGGAGGCCCAAGCTACTCACATAAATCCGTTGTACCCTCAATGTAAAGGAGCATCTTCTTTAAGATTTCACCCTCGTCAACAAAAAAAATATTTAAATGACTTGCTTTTGACGCATGTTCAGTAGAGAGAAATTATTTTACCGAATACTATAATACAACCTTTTTTATAAAAAAATATCAGAACCTTTCTGGGATTTAAGTAATGTAAGCTTTTTATCAGGAACAGTTTTACAGCTTATGCGTGGAAGGGTAAATAAAATGTGAAGAAATTCCAGGCTTGAAAAGTTGCTTGGAGAAGGTCTCACATAGAGTAAATGTTTAAGAATTTGGCTATTTTCTAAAGCCTTGATGTCTAGACTGAATTCCAGAGATTCAGACATTTTTGCTTCATAAATTGAAAAGTTTCCAATCCTGCCCAACATCGGGGTCACAGAAGAAATGTGTACTGTGGCCGTGTTGAATGTACAAGTAGCTTTACAAATTCCGTACGGTGTACCTTTTATTCTTATACTATTATTTGTTCTACGGTATAGGGCAAGATTTTAATATATTCATCTTTATTGGATTCTTACCGATGTTTACTGCTACAAAGCTAATATAAGCGATATTTGTGTGCCGTTTTATTAACTGTGCAGTTTATTAATGTTTCTAATAACCGGCTGTACTCACGCGTATTGGTCGAGATTGTCGACCTAGGTGTTCGGGCATGTCCGATGCCCTTCATCAGGTGAGTTCACGCGTCTAAATCGCGGCGACGACTCCGCGCAACTGCTCGTTCTGCGCGGCGCGAGAGTGGAGGCGCGGGCGCGGGGGCGGCCAGTGGGCTGGGCAGTTTACTTTTTGTTCTTGACATTTTTGTTAGAGAAGGCATTTATATCAAAGCCATAGTGCTAGGTTTAGGCTAGGTTATAGGAAAATATTATTGCATTCCTATGTACTATCGAATTACTACATGTTTACTATCGAATTACCTAATATGATTAGCATGTCCAGTATTCAGATCATATCGCTTCGTGAATTTCGTGCATACAATGAAGAACCAAATTAGCCAAGCGAAGCCGCGGCCACAAGCTTGTGGAGATAACCTCAAATTCATTAATCTTTTTCTAAGACATTAAACATGTTCTTTGTTCTTTCTTTAGATATATCACTATCATAATAATAGCTAATAATTCCATCTGAGTACATGCAGGTTTAATGAGTTTTAAATGACCTCTCGTTTACTCAATACAAGAGAGTTAAATTCCAAGTAAAATTTATATTCAAGAATTGACTTTAAAACCATACACTTTTACACTCACTTTTAAATTAAACTCTCGTATACTCAAATAGTACACGAGAGTTAAATTATAAATAAAATGTATATTCAAGAATTTACTTTAAAACCATACACTTTTACACTGAGTTTCAAATTAAACTTACGAGAATTTAATTCAAAGTAAAATTGATATTCAAGAATTTACTTTAAAACCATATACTTTTACAATGAGTTACAATCTCGTTTACTGAAATGGTACACGACAGTTAAATTATAAGTAAAATTTATATATTTTTTTTTTATGTTATTGTAAATAAATTAGTACCCGGCTGGGACTCGCGTTATATTTACCGGAAAGATTCCGACCAGTTTCGGGCTATATTGTAGCCCTTCGTCTGGGAGTCACGGTTGCGCGAAGCGGCGAGCGCGGGCCTCAGCACGTAACTGACGTAACGATGGCGCTTGGTGAAACAGGATTCTTCGGACGCAGGTGTGCCTTAAGGTCTTCGTTTGATGACGTCTGCAACAGCTTTAAAACCTTAGCAGCGACCCGAGTAGTAGGGTTATAACTGACTTTTTTGTACGTAGTCGTATCACTCACTAGAGTGTACATTTTGCGCTCGTATGAATTGGTATCCACTACTACAGTCACATTACCCTTGTCAACTGGCAACACCAAAACGTCTACATTATTTCGCAATTGTCTTATCGACAGTATTTCCTCCCTACTAATGTTACTTTGGCGTGGTTTCAACTTACGCAACATTGCTGCTACGTCCTGCTTCATACATTCGGCTTCCTGATGTGGTACCTTGTTTCGTATAACTGCATCCTCAACATTGGCAATAATCTTTTCAAAAGGAATTTGACGGGGAGCCAGCGCATGGTTAAGGCCAAGGGATAGAGCCTGAACAGCATCGTCACTCAAACGGCACGTAGACAAATTAACAACACTATCACTTATCGTGCGATGTATCCCATCCCTAATATAACTTGAATCATGTGGGTAGCATTGAGAACTTGTTTCACACCTTTGTTTATTTATTAAATTAGCTAACTTTTTTGTATGTCTTTTAACTGTTTTACTCTTATTTGTCAAGGGGGTGACGGACAAAATTAGTCATTATCTAAAACGGAAGTATGACCTAAAAACTATATTCCGACCTCTTGGACAATTGCGACAGTTACTACGCTCACCCAAAGGCAGGGATCTTCTCAGTGGTCCAAGTGTGTACCGAATTCCTTGTCACTGCGGCAAGTCGTACATTGGTGAAACTAGAAGAAATATTTGTACCAGGCTCACCGAACACATTAGAAATGTTAAAAACGTGGATACCGTTCGATCGGCGATAGCGGAGCACGCTCACATCCCAGGGTCCAGTCATTTTGTGCTCTTCGATAAAGCATCCGTGCTTGCGAAAGCGAAGTTTTTCGTTCCTCGTAAGATACGGGAGGCAATCGAAATTTGCCGTCACCCTAACTTCAACCGGGATTGTGGGTGGAATATACCGCCGGCGTGGAAAACAGTTTTAAAGATAGGTAACAATAGCGTGAATACGGTACTTTTGGACAAAGAAATTGACACGGTTAGTGTGGTATGTCTACAGACCTACACGGCACATAACAGCGAAAGTAACAGTGACAGTGATGCTAGTGACATATCGGACAATTTGACAAGTGCAGCTGAGCCGGGACCGACAGCGCCATCGTTACGTCAGTTACGTGCTGAGGCCCGCGCTCGCCGCTTCGCGCAACCGTGACTCCCAGACGAAGGGCTACAATATAGCCCGAACCTGGTTGGAATCTTTCCGGTAAATATAACGCGAGTCCCAGCTGGGTACCTATTTATTTATAATGGACAAAACTCGCGATAGTTTTCTAAGTGAAGTTATGTTATTGTGTTGGAACAAGCGCGAGGCCAACCTGATGTTAAGCGGTATCCTCTGCCTATAACAGATGCATTTCATCACAAGTGACGAACTGCACTGCGCCCATCACCTTGAGACATACCAGCTGTTAAGTCTCATTTTGCCTGTTATTTCACTGGCTCTCAAGGACTGCTGCCGGAACACACCGTTAGGTGCTTGGCGGCAATTGACTTTAAAACCATATACTTTTACTATGAGTTTTAAAATAAGCTTCCGTTTACTGAAATGGTACACGACAGTTAAATTATAACTAAAATTTATATTCAAGAATTTACTTTAAAACCGTTTACCTTGAGTTTCAAATTAAACTCTCGTTTACTCAAATAATATACGAGAATTGAATTCAAAGTAAAATGTATGTTCAAGAATTGACTTTAAAACTAAATACTTTTACAATGAGTGTTAAAATAAGCTCTCGTAAACTGAAATGGTACACGACAGTTAAATTCAAAGTAAAACTTATATTCATTTTATAAACAATATACTTTTACACATGATAATGAACAATGGGGAAGCCCACTGTCAAGGTTATTCCACCCAGTTGGCGCTAAGTGTTTGTTACCAATAAAAGATATATTCGTACGGAAAAATTTATGATTTTTAAGTTATTGCATAGCTTCTATCGCGGGCCTTGAGCGTGAAGACCGAATCCAGAAATTCCGTAAGGAAAATAACCTAACACCCCCCACACCGACCGGCACAGCGGTGATACTTTTTAGTTTTGCCATCTATCAATGAATAGCAGAACTTTTAATGACTTTTTGAAATATCACGCTTCTCTTTAGTTCAGCAACTCGCCTCTAGGTGGCATTGGTTGTATCGATAAATAAATAATTATAATCGCATATGTTGATAACAAAAGCTATGTAATAGCTTTACCGCGGCAGTCTCCGAGTGCCACAAGTCTTTTTTTAATTAGAACATTTGATTAAATACAGGTTTCTGTGTTGCATCTAAATGTTTTGAAATATGAGTTGAAAAATTATTGATCCATCCTGAAAACGAAAATAAGTGAATTCTAAAAAAATACTGGGTATAAAATAATTAACATTTTGGAAAAACGTAACGTTTTGATAATATCAGCCTTTCCTCCCGTAGACGGTAAGTACCTCGTTTTATTAATCCCCCGTTAATTGATAGTCATGTACATCACTGAAACACTTTAATACTCCTATTTTAATCCAAAAAACTAGTGAGCTACAGACAAAATTAAGATCAAGTAAGCTAGACTTTTGCTAGGTAACACATTGTCATCTGCGAAGTAGCTTTCAAAAATCAACTCCGTAAAAAGAAAATATACCTTCCTATCTTTAGAGTAGATAATTAAGTCTGATGAGTTTGAGCCTTAAAACTTTATTAATTAGCGTAAATGGCATTATAAAATGTAACTTGACTTTAATCTACTTTGAAAATTGCAATTTGTAAGCAGGTATTTATATAAAAAAAACATCAAATTCCTAATCACAATGTCATGATGCCCTCACCTAAGCTTCACTAAAAATTTGTCTATGGAATAAAAAATATCTCATATAAATGAATATAAATTTACTAAAAGGACATCAAAAGTAACTATTGCTACTTTGCGAAGCGCTCGTAGCAAAGTTTACTCAGCTGTTCTTAAGAACAGCATCTCGGCAGATCGGTTAACCGATCAGCAAAGTTAAGCAACATCGCCCGCGGTCATGAGTTGGATGGGTGACCGTTAGTGACATTACTACTGAGCGCTTCCGTGCTTCGGAGGGCACGTTAAGCCATCGGTCCCGGTTGCTGTCTTAGGATGGCAGTCGCTACAGCATGGTGGTAGGGCATTTTGCGAATGCCCGCCTGGCTAGGTACCACCCTCAAGTAGAAAATCTGTCGCCAAGCACCTAACGGTGTGTTCCGGCAGCTGTTCTTGAGAGCCAGTACTTCTAGTTTAGCCTATACAACATCTTCGACCACATCATCACTAACCACCAGGTGAGATAGCGGTCAAAGGCTAACCAATCAGACATTAAAAAAAAAAAACTATTGACTACAAAATAAAATAATAATTTTTTACGTTATTATCAAATTATTTGAAAACATAGTATAAATTTAACTATTAATTCTAACCTTATTAACTTATTAGGAACCGGCTAGGACCCGCGTTATATTTACCGGAAAGATTCCGACCAGTTTCGGACTGTTTTGAAGTCCTTCGTCTGGGAGTCACGATTGCGCGAAGCGACGAGCACGGGCCTCAGCGCGCCTTCTCCCAGACGAAGGACTTCAAAACAGTCCGAAACTGGTCGGAATCTTTCCGGTAAATATAACGCGGGTCCTAGCCGGTTCCTAATAAGTTAATATGGATAAAACTCGTGATAGTTTCCAAAGTGAAATTCTAACCTTTTTCTTATAAGCTTGTGGCGGAACTTGCCTACCATACACATGCCTACTTTGATGTTAAGCAGCCTATAACAGATACATTGCGTCAATAGTAACGTTTTTATAAACGTCACTCCGCACTTTAGGTACAAAGCTTCTAGTCCAGTCATTACGTCGGAAAAATCGGCTTCAAAAAGAAAGTGAACCGAGAAAGCCAAATTTTTGATATTACGTGGGGGGTGGCTAGAAAAGCTTAAGTTCAAATTGTCGACCAAAATAACCTTGTGCAATTTCCGCCATCTTGAAAAAACCCTTAAATTCAGTTTTTTCATCATAACTCGGTTCCCCGTTGAGATACGAAAATTTTTATGGAATACTTTTTTGTAGCTTTTTTCACGATCTACAATTAAAGTCCTCTACATTTTTCACGTATCGATCGTCGTTTTCGAGATATCGATCAAAAATATCGAAAATTTTTGGAGAATTTTTTTTATTTCGCTATTACCTTTTTTTTATGGAAGATATAAAAAAATGTTTGAAATAAGACTTGTAGAGCGTGTCCAGACCTACAAATTCGTTTTTTTATTTTTCATTGCACCCTGGAGAAGAATCCGAACCTTCGGTCATCGGTAGAATTATTCAAGCAGGAAAAGGTCGATCCGGAGATGCTAGCTTGCGCGGGAAGGCTGTTCCTTATCGCTCTTTATGGTGGTCGTAAAGAGGACACGACGATGGATATTTTGCGATTCCATCGATTCGCAAAATCAATGACAACAAACAAAACGAATAATCTTTCACTGCTCCCACCAACGGAAAGTGCAGTCCGCCAACACGTCTTCCGGACATATCTACAAGTCCAAACATGGCTCGGATGGCTGTATTGCAATAATTCCCTGAACCATTCTCCATCCATTTCGACGTGTAGATACAACCGAGCGAGCGGCTAAATGAAAACCGGGCACAGTTTTACAGACTTTGTGGCGCGCTGGAGGTCGTAATTTTTGTAGGAAATGAAAAATAAAAAAACGAATTTGTAGGTCTGGACACGCTCTACAAGTCTTATTTCAAACATTTCTTGATATCTTCCATAAAAAAAAAGTTAATAGCGAAATAAAAAAAAATTCTTCAAAAATTTTCGATATTTTTGATCGATATCTCGAAAACGACGATCGATACGTGAAAAATGTAGAGGACCTTAATTGTAGATCGTGAAAAAAGCTACAAAAAAGTATTCCATAAAAATTTTCGTATCTCAACGGGGAACCGAGTTATGATGAAAAAACTGAATTTAAGGGTTTTTTCAAGATGGCGGAAATTGCACAAGGTTATTTTGGTCGACAATTTGAACTTAAGCTTTTCTAGCCACCCCCCACGTAATATCAAAAATTTGGCTTTCTCGGTTCACTTTCTTTTCCAAATGTATATAATGACTGGACTATTCAGGTACATTAGCGTATCTGTCCATACAGGAATATTGTGTAATAATATTAATATTATTATATATAACACTATTTTAATTTATAATTAATATTAAAATAGTGCGTGTTGCGTCAGAAGGTATCAGTGCGTGGCTATGCGTATGCGATAGAAAGAGAGATGCCTTGTACGTGACTTTAGGCTTAGGCTTGGCCTTATTATAGCATATCCTCGATTGGAACAATTAACTTTCTGAAGACTCATCCTTTTTTTTAATTTATTTAATAGTCTTTATCGCTTAGCGACCACACAGCCCCGTAAGTTGTACAACTTACTCTTCAATTATCGCACGCAAATGATAAACAACGGTATTTTATAAAATTACTGTTCATACGCATGCGAATTTATTTATTTTAAATCGTTGAAACGATTTTTTATTTCGACTAGAATATCAATATCGCTAATGCGATAAAATAATACTGGTCAAAATAAAAAATAGTTTCATTGATTTGGTGTTCAGCGTTGATCGTATATCAACCTACCAGCCTAAGTAAATAGTCTTCTGCTATTTGGGTAGATGTCGCCAACGTCAAAAATACGTGCATTCAAACGGATGGAGAAAATTCAACTGTCCAGCACCCGCTTCCATAGCATAATTGGTAATGCACCAGGACGGTATTCTGGGGGTTGCGGGTTCAAGTCTCGCTGGAAGTTATCTTTTTCCATGCGAAATAATTTCAATGGTATAATATGTTATTTATATACGTAAAGAAATAGGCGATTATACTATTACATTTCTAGTGCGTAACACCTGCTTTAGCTTGTTACAGAAACAAATATGTACTTGATTAGTTGTAACTTTTTTATTTTAAAATTATTTTTTGTGGTACAATAAAGAGTTTATCTATCTACATTATAATTATAATTTTTTTTTTGTTGCTTCAAGTGTATGTCTTTGACCACAATCTCACCTGATGGTAAGTGACGATGTGGTCGAAGGTATTATCAAGCTTAACCTAGAATTACTGACTCTCAAGGACAGCTGCGGAAACACACCTTTAGGCGTTTGGCGACAGATTTTCTAATTGAGGGGGTTGCTAGACAGGCGGGGATTCGCAAAATACCCTACCACCATGCAAAATGTTATCTATATACTTAAGAAATATGTATTTGCTTAAAGATAAACAACGTTATATTTATTCTAAAAAAAACACAACTTCTACATTGATGTGTAGGTATACCTGTACGAGTGTACACACACAGTCAATTATTGATACGCATTTCTACGTGTAGGTCTTGTTCGTATACTACGTCTTAGTGTGGGTGTAGATCCTAATGGTACATACAGTAAGATAATAATATATAAAATATGATCATTTGCGTCGACGGCATGCACTGAGAGAAATGTTAACCAGATTTCAAGTCAACCAGAAAATTTGTTCTTTTAGAACAAGAAAATTTGTTCTAAAAGAACAAATAGCGTCTAAATGCTGTAACATTGTAGCTATCAGGTAAATCTTGTTAAGTCTGTCAAGTTGAAGCAATAAGCTCCTCATAATTTTATTTCAACATTCCGCTATGTTACGTGTTTAGCATAGGTATCACTTTAACAAGCTTCACACTATTATTTTGACAAGCTCAGTTTGTTCATTCAAAGGTTTGCGTGTTATGATGTCTTATTAAATGTATATGAAATACTTGTAGTATCTACAGTCACCTTGTTATGTTATCCCGTTGTTTTTTTAAATTTATAATGCAATTCTTTCAATCGATGTAATTTTGTTTTAATACGATATTATTTAAATATAAACACAGTGTTTTCTTAACCCAATACACGATTGTGAAAATTACACCATTTAGTTAGCTGTACTAACTGTATCAGGCCAGATGACAGTCCTTTAGAAGGAGTTGCTGCCCACCTTCCAGTATTTTTTCCTTAGTCGCCTTACGATACCCACGGGATGATATGGGGAGGTGCAATTCTAACTCGGCACCTCACGGGGAAGCTGTACTTAATACTGACTAATTACTGTGATAACTTTATCGTTGTAACTTTATTTTAACAAGATATAATTAACAGTAAAACACAATGTTGTCTCAACCCAACATACTATTGTGGCAATTACACCATTTAGTTGACTGTACAAGATACTGTCAAAACTTTAACGTTGTAATTTTGTTTTAACAAGATATAATTTCTAGAGTACCTCAATGTTGTTTCATCCCGATATACTATTGTGATAATCACACCATTTAGTTAGTTTTACAAGATAATAACTATTTCCTGCTATAAGTTTATCTTTTGATTGTTATTACTTGTCGATCATATTGAATTAATGTTAAGCTTGTTGTTTTGAACATATGTTTGATTGTTTCAATCCTATACCTGTGAACAATATTTCCTTGTTCCCTGTACAAAATCTACTTGTGAAAACAATATTTTATTGGTTTCTTATTACAAACATAATTTTATTTCAAACAGATAACCACTTAACATGTCGAACTTGTTAGAAATACAAAGCGGATTTCTCTCAGTGTGAGTTACAGTAAACAGTAGTAGTAGCAACTACACAAAAAAATATGGAGAGGAGTGCACTCGTGAGTAAAAACGTCCGCAGTAATATTACAAAATATAAATTACATAAAAATAAAATAAAGGTATATTTTTAAACATTACCCAATAAATTTGTGAGCGTTTTAGATAGTTATCTCTGATGGCCATTTGCGTTTTTATTACACGACTACCAAAAGGAGTGTAATTTTTTCACGCTTCATGTGCCTGTGCCTGAAAACATAACACTATTCTCTTGTATATATTTCAATTTATATGTCTAACGTGTCCCAAGAAGTAGTGATATACTGAACCTGGGAGGTAGATGACTTAGCAGGCTATCTGTATCACCCCCATTGTATGTTCCACGATTTTTCGTATTTTCGGCGTAATGACGTTTTTTTAAAATTTTTCATCTATCGCCGAGTACAATGAGATTTTTATTTATGGTGACGTGAATTGTTGCGCTAGATACTTGATTCTTTTTGTGTGCTAAGCTGATAGATAGGGCAATCCAGTATGGTAACATTTACTATCGTTAGATCTTTGAATGGAATAAAAAAAAATTAAATGCCAAGAAAGATAAAATTACCCAGTATGCTCACAACTTCAAGGGCCCTTAAAAAAATAAAAACCCTTAAAAAGAATACCGTTTTGCTTCTAAAAACTTGCTCTATCTATCAGGCAGCAACATCAGGGCCATTTTGAAAATTTATTGTAATTAAACACCTTTTAATTGGTTTTACTTTGCTTGCATTAATCATCATCGAAATTAAAATTTTGCACTTACCACATTTAGATTAAAATTTTTTGATTGAAGCTTTATGAATAATAAAATGAAAATTTCAGGGTAGCAACCTGTTATAGAGCAAGTTTTTAAAAGCGACACGGTTTTTTTTAAATGTGATTTTACTTTTTTAATCGTCCTTGAAGGTATGAACATACTGGGTAATTTAGCTAGCGCTCTGACCGTCATTTGTCATTGAATTCAAGGATACGGTGGGCAGGTCACATTGCTCGACGAACTGATAACCGTTGGGGTATAGAAGGTTCTCAAGTGGTTACCACATTAAACCGAAAGACGTAGAGTAGGTAGGCCCCCCACTAGGTGAACTGACAACATCGTACAAGTCGCGGGTAGTCAATGGTAAAACGCGGTTATTTATAGCCGTCATTTATGGCATTCTATTGTGTGACTTTTGTACTTGCCAGGTGGGTATTCGCATAATGCCCCATCACCAAACATTTGACAAAGCTCCAATCGAGCGGCCCTAAATGCATGTTTTAATAAAAAAAAATGTTTCCTTTAAAGAGTTTAGTAAATTCTACTTAATCCATGTTCCAAAGTTACTTTATCTTGTAAAGCACCCACTAAACAGTATGAAAGGTCCTAATTTAATCTCGTTCTTCGAGCCTGTGAAGCAAAATGGATATCATCCTTTATTAAAGTAAGTTCTCGAGAAGAATTTAAAAAGGGTACCTACCCAGGTTAGGTAAGGCCTTATGAAGTGGGTCACGATTTTATTTTTTTACTTGGCAAAGTAAATTTTTTGTAATCCCTGATCAAGACCATTGCAAAAAAGTACTAACAAATTATTTTTGTTCAAATATAGAATATAAAACAAAACTTTTTATTGCAGGCCATTTTTTTATGTACAGGGCATTACTAAAAATAGTGTACTCTTAGACTATCGTAGTACAATGGACGGTCTTATCGCAAATAGAGACTACTTCCAGACAACCTTTGTATGGACAGTATCAGATTTTTCAAAATTAAATTAAAGGGGTCAAATATAATAATAGTGTATACAATCTGAAGAAAAAGATATGAAGTATATGTAAATATATTTATATACAAAAATGCATACCACAATCAATTGGAAAAATATTAAATAAGTTTTGAAAAGAATGTTTTTAAAAAAAAAAAAAATATCTTGCTAACATTATCTTAACGTTTTTTTAAACTGTTTTAAAGCCAAAAAATATAATAAATGGTTTTGGTAGTGATATAAGAGCTTCTTTGATACATACTTTTATTTGTTGGTGGCATATAAATATGAGTTATAGTACTTAATGCTGACTTTATAAGTCTGGTCACGTGGTAATAGTTTACATGTTTTGTATTATAAGTGTCGCGAAGACAATGTTCACGCGGTCCCCGACATCAGAGGAATGTGATTACGTCCCGATGTTTTAGACCTTTACAGAATAACAGTGAGAAATACTTGCACTAAATAACTTTAAGAGACGTTATTTTATTTCATTATGCGCGTATATTATTTACATTATTTATACCACGTTATACGACGCGGCGTGATCATCGTGAAAGGTATTTATCATAAATTATATTAGTATAAAATTGCCGTTGCGTAATGTTTATGTTGCGTTAAGATTTATGGACGGGGAACGCTGATGTTTAAGGCAAGAAACCTTATCAGTATTTTGGACATTTCAAAAAGATTTTTTTACTTTCAAAAAGATTCTTTAATAAATGATTACAATACTTACTGAAATAGTTACATATGTCACGACTAAACGTTATTTTAAATGTTTTTTTTAAAGTTTTGGTAAACTATTGAATAGTGTGCATTTCATATGTATTGTCATATTCTAAATACTAAGTGTTCAAACTCGATGAAACTTTGCATGCATGTCCTTGAGCCTAATATTTATGCATCTGGTTTGCCAGATTTCGTAGTTTCAAAAATAATTCGAATGATCGTTTCGTATGAGAATTGTTATTTAGACATTTAGGGATAAAATAAATATAAATCGAAAAACTAGCACATAGCACCAGACCAGAAGCATAGATATTAGGTTCAGCAATATGCATACAAAATGTATGTGTAGTATGAACACTAGGTGTTTAAAATGTGGCGAAACTACGTTTTTATGGAAAGCGATCCGTACACTCTACTCTTAAAACGCGCTGACACTATCAGAGTATACTCTGACGGAGTCCACTCGGATGCTGACTGTAATATTACTCGTATCGAGTCAACCGTGGATCTGAGCACACTCTGGTCTACATTCCTGGTTGATACACTGAGAAAAACGACTTTGGAGCTTAAATTTGACCTTTTACCGTTGAATTGTAACTACGCAAGGTGAATTCACAAGTCTTAAGATGATTTTCACCAATCAATAAAAATTTACAAAGTTTTATAATAAACAAAACCGTCAAAACGCCTTCCGTAAAGTATTTTCAGAATTGAACTTGTTATACGATAATAATTGCAGTATTGACCATAAAATACCTTACTTTTACGGCGGTTTATATACAGTGATTATCACTATAACGTACGACTTAATCAGCCTCATCGAAAAGTCAATATTTAAGAAAGACCACAAAATACACCTTAAATGAAGACGAAAAGAAACATTCGCCTTCACTGACCTCGTTTAACGCCTTCTAGTTGGAAGGCGTTTTTGTACGTATTTACGTTTGGTCGGTATTTTGCCTTCATACCATATAAATTGGCCGTCATTAGGGCGCTCTTGACTTTAGATTTTTCTCAGTGTACGAGTTACATTAGAGTCAGCACTAAGTAGACTCTGTCAGAGTATACTCTGATCGTGTCAACGCGGCTTTCCCGATAAAACTCTGTAGACCTGGACTCCTCAATCAGAGTGAAGGTATTTTGTGCTGCTTCCAGAGAAGTATTTTTTCTAATCAATGGTCTAAATTGGTAGTAAGCTGGGGTAAGGTGCGGAAAGTAAGAAAGATGACGGATAGTTTTTAACTGCAGTCTACCTATTAAAACTGTTTCAGGTGCAGTGTGAGGTTTAGCGTTATCATTGAGCAATAATGGTGAAGAACGATCGACGAGCCGGGGCTGTTTTGCAGTGAGTTTTGCCATTATTGTTCGGAGTTCTGCACAGTAAACTCGTGCTATAATAACTTGATTTTGCAGAAGCTGTAGTGAATTATGCCCTGAAGTGACCACAAAACAGTTACGACCACTTTTCTATGTGTGTGTTTAACCGCTGTCCTTAAGCAAAGCTTCGCTTTAGGGCAGTGGTTAATCCAAAATCCCTTCAAATCGGAACCTGTGTAACAAGGAAAGCATAAGCGTCAACGCGCGCTGCTCTCTGTCAACATCATCAGCCAGAAGAAGAAGAAGAGAGAGTCACACCTTTCAAATGTATTTCCTTTTTTTCTTTTGAGTAATACCTAATTCTTTGGTAGTTTGACACCGGCTTCCACCATCACCTATTTTGAAGCGCTCGTAGCGAATTTTGCATAGATGTTTTTAAACGATCAGCAAAGTTACGCAACGTCGCCCGCGGTCATGAGTTATGAGTGACCGCTAGTGACATTATTACTGAGCGCTTCCGTGCTTCAGGGGGTACGTTAAGCCGTCGGTCTTGGTTTATGTATTAGGATGGCAGTCGTTATAGTATGGTGGTACTTACCTTGCGAGCCAGTACTTTTGGTTAGCTTTAAGAACTAACAATGCTCCGTGCGTTCTTCAAACACCTCATCTATACTATTAGGTGAGATAGTGGTCAAAAGCTAACCTACCAGATATAAAAAGAAACCTTTAATTTATCGTTATTTACCTAAGTGGCTGGTCGTCCTCATGATCAATTATTCGGGTCAAAGTTTCCAATAAGAAAGCGGTTAAACCAATAACGCACGGAGCGTTGTTAGCTGTATCCTTTCCAAACACAGCATTAAAATTACGAGCAGTTTATGCTGAGTTAGTCCCATTTCGGAGTTCATATAGTTCAATAATTGCTGTGATGTTTACTGTATTCTTCTTCACGTTAAAAGCTGAATGTAAAAACAAGTAGAAAATATGTCGCTAAGCACCTAGCGGTGTGTTCCGGCAGCAGTCCTTGAGAGGCAGTGAAATTACAGGCACAAGGGACTTAACAACTTTGTCTCAAGGTAACGGGCGGAGTGCAATTCGCCACTTGTGATGAAATGCATCTGTTCTAAGCAGAGGTTAGTCCGCTTAACATCAGGTTGGCCTCGAGCTTGTTCCGCCACAATAACATTAAAATAAATTTATTGTCTGCCATCGTCTTTTATTGTTAAGAATGTTATAGTTAGCAGACATAACGCTATATTGCCCAATCAAAAATGGACTCTAAATACTATATCTCTAACACTAGTCTTAGACTACTCTTACCCATGTCTGAGAGTTCCTAAAAAGCCCAAGAGACGATCAATCCCGCTTCAAGTTCGACGCAGCTGTAATAAATACAGTTCAAGCTCTTTTCTTATGAGGTCACTTGACAACTTTAACAAACTGTATGATATTCCCAAACTGGCCTTATTCCACACTTCTACGTATTTGTCTAGCAAAATTATGTCCAAGAATTTGTTCAATGCGGTTCGCTAGCTTCATCGGAGATAATGTGGGATTAAAATAGAGAAAGATTTTTTTAAATTGTTGCAGTAGTTTTTAAGTTTATTCGTTACATACAAATGAACAAATCTGTTCTCTTTATAATATTAGCGTGAATTTATGTAGTGTAAAATTTATAATATATTAAGCAAGTTATTCTTTATTAATTACTATTTTGATTATTTTGAACATTATTTTACTGATGGTGTTTTATAAGCTATCATATATTTATACTTGTATATATATGCAGTTTATGGTACCTCCATTTTGTAACGCCTGCGGGGTGCCGGGCTAGAATGTCACCCCCATCTCTACCCGTGGGTATGTCGTAGAAGGTGACTAAAACACTCTAGAAGATGGGCAGCAGCGCTCTCTGAGGGACTGATATCTCACGCTGCAATCCCAAGATGCCTGCCAAGCGTAAGGACTATTGCAACCCCCCCCCCCCTTAATAGGGGAGGCTGTGTTCGGCAGTGGACAACACGGCTCATACAATAACAGCATAGTACAGTAAGTTTTGTAATGTACCATTGAGATATAACGATTGAGTTTCAATATGTGAAAACATGTAAAAGGTGCTTGGCTATCAATATTTATATGTAACTCTGTAACGTATCACTGTTTGCAAGACAAGACCCACGCTTGGGAGAGGCATAGCGCCGTGAAGATAAAAAATTCTGAGACTGCGCTGCTATTACAATCTCTACTCCATTTATGCCTAAAACCCGTCTCGATGGTAATGAACAACTTCGTAATGTATTTCGTTGCGTAATGTACTATTACACTTTTCTTTTTTTTTTTACCACCCCACACATTTGTTAAGAACTATACAAATCTTTTGGTTTTACTGCTACGAATAAATTCATATTAATTCGTAGTTTTTCTGTCATTTTGAAATATTGTAACCGTCAAAAAATTAATTAAGACGTTAAGTAAATAAATAATAATTAATTAAGTTCATCGTTTCTTTTCTTGATTTTCTTTCAGCGTATCAAAACGGATGAACCGGTTATGTTTTTTTTTATTTGAAGCTGACTCAATCATTTGTTTTTATATCTATGATTCAAGAAGATAGGTTCGCTCGCGAAATATATCATCTCTTTTGATTATTTTTACCTGTAAGGATAGTTGTATTGTTTTAATAATAAATAAATAAATAAATTTGCAATAAACCCCTCGCTTGGTGTCTTGGGGAAAACAGTAGAAGTTGTCAGTTCTTCAGAAAGCGCTGCTTCCCAACTTGTATTTTTCCCTTAGTCGCCTCTTATGGCACCCACGGGATCGATGAGAAGGGTGACATTCGAACCCGGCTCCCTAAAATATATATATGCATATATGTTGTCGGCATGGCAATCAATTGATTTTATTTATATAAATATACTAAAAGGATTTCTCCATTCAATCCTGAAGTGTTAGATATTCCCACTCCCTTGAGATATTTTGTGAAAAGGAAAGGGCGCTACAGAAATAGCCAACATGAGGAAAATAATTTTATTATTTTCTTTTATCAAATGAAATGTTTATGGTTATATTTTACTTTCACCGGCGGCTTTTCGACTTTTCCTTTGAAACCTCAGTCATATTTTGCTACAGATGAGGGTAATTGTGATTCAATAAGTAAGGAAAATTACGTGGGATTAATAATAACATATTCAAATAGTTTTCGACATTTAATATGAAACTAGCCACTCAACAAACTTATCCTTTAACAAAACTAAGAGACTTGAATGAATAACAAAAATACTATGGTATAATTAATAGATTTAGGCATTACTTTGAGAAAATGCATATTTCATTATAACAAATGTAATGAAATTATTTTAAGAAAACATTAAATTAATATTGAAGAAAAATACTTATTAAAAATATAATTAATTTTAACATAATTTTCCTGCTAAGCCGACATGACGTAGTAAACGCCACATAGACAAACTGTAAGAATTTCAGATGCGTTTCACATCTACTCGAAGCATCATCAAGAGGTCTTGACTCTTCAAGCACAGGATTAAAAAAGTGATAGACCTTGTACATGTCAATTTCTGGAAATCTACATATACAAGGTGTTCGCGTTCGCTTCTCGGCCTACCTTAAACATTTTTTACATTTAAAGCTCGCGCCATCAGCGCAGCTATCATTCATTTATAATTGACTCATTCGATCGTTAATTCTAATATTATTATATAAAATAAATGGTAAGTTTTGGGTGAAACAAGTTCTAACTCATTGAGCTAATACGTTACACTAGAGAAGTCATTTAAGGTAAAACTAATTTCCATTTTTGCTAATTTTAAGCATGCTTTTCTGTAGCCTAGTACTAATTATAGCGGCAAACCAAACGGTCCTAACACGCAGCGCCACAATGCTTATAGGCTAATGTTTCCTACTAAAGTTTGTTTACAGCGCTGAAGCTAATTGCATCATCTAACCGAACTATTCAATCATGCAGCGCTAGACTACTTCTGAGATACGCTTTCTCAAGATCAAAGGCTATCAGCACACAGAATGGACGTAGATTTTGTACCTACCAAACTTTGTGAAGAAGTATATTAGTAATAAAAAATAGTAAAGGTACAATTGGTTCCAGTTACAACTTTTTACAAGAAACATATAGTGTAAATCATATTTTGCATACATTTAAGTACAATTTTATATTTTTAATTAGGGTTCTTTTAATATTTTTTATTCAATCAGAATTTGGCGTAACAACGCTACAGTTACTATACTGAAAGCACTGAGGCAACCCAAATGGCCTATGGGTTGCCTTTTAAGGCCTACAGCTAATCCAAATGCTCCAGCTCACTACCCGTTGGCAGTGTACCCAGGATGCTAGCTGCATTGCCCCGTTGGACTGCTATGCCTATATGTAATTAACATCGCACTTGATCAAGTCTCTATATATTAGAAATATTTAATACAAATTGATCATTTGGGAGTTATAAACAGACACTTTAAACATATTTCGTTGAGATTAAAAAATAGGTAATTGACTAATGTTGCTATATTGTCATATCTGTCCACGTTATCTATGAATTTCACATGGCTGCCTATGCTGAACCGTGAAGCATGGTCATGTGTGATTACAAAACAACAAAATAATAATGTATTCGGGCGTGTTTAATCCCAAAATTTGAATTCACTTGTGAATAGCGATTACTTCGCTTTTGTTTGTTTTTCCTGACTGATGTTTGCAGTATCTTAGGGCGCAGGATGGCATTTTTGATTACACAATTTTTGAACGTAAAGCGCATGTAATTTCTATGAGTGCCCTGCTGCGTGTGGGTGAGAGTATCTTAGCCGGCATACCTGTACTGTTCGACTATGCTCGTTTGAGATGTTGCGTCTATTTTATATATAGGTCAATATTCTAACTCGTGGTCCCACCTCTTTTATGACCCCTCAGACTCATGCTCCATCCCAATACTTAAGGTAACTACGACTTAAGGTTCCAATGATACCACTCAAATTAATCAGATAAATAGGAAGGCATTACCACTCCAAATAGCATTTTTGATTCTGAAAGAAGGGTAAGATAAGTCTTTCAAATACAGAGTAATTTATTTCCAAGGTGTGGGCCGCGAAGGTGAGCTAACGAAACTCTTTTGTAAATGAAACCTATCATACAACCTTTTTCAGTAACAAATGTGACCTATTGTGGGACATATTTCTTCGCATTTTGTTACATGTTTCGCTATGTTTGGTGGCTTCGTGTCCGCTTATCTATGACGTGTTGTATTATATCATTTTCTCTACTGAACTGATGTGTTACGGGTTTGTATGGTCATCAGTCTCTTTATGTGTTACGCAGCGGAATTTTTGACGGAAAGTTATTGCAGGTACCATCTTTATGATGAAAGGAGATTGTTGTTATTCTTTTGCGATGCGAGGAATAATTTGATATCTAATCATTTTCTTTTTATGCCTGACAGGTTAGCCTTTGACCACTATCTCACCTGATGTTAAATGATGATGTGGTCGAAGATGTTGTTCAGGTAAGCTGGAATTACTGGCTGTCAAGGACAGCTGCCGGAACACACCGTTAGATGCTTGGCGACAGATTTTCTACTTGAAGGTGGTTGCTAGCCAGGTGGGCATACGCTGCTGATAACGGCTGCCATCCTAAGACACCAACCGGGACCGACGGCTTAACGTGCCCTCCGAAGCACGGAAGCGCTCAGTAGTAATGTCACTAGCGGACACCCATCCAACTCATGACCGCGGCGGACGTTGCTTAACTTTGCTGATCGGTTAAGAACAGCTAATCAAACTTCGCTACGAGCGCTTCATTCATTTGCATCGTAGACTTCGCGGGTTTTTATTATACCTCAAAAATATACAACAATTTATAAATTTCAGGTTTGTGAATTCTGTCTCATTCTGTTTACGAGCTAGATACCCCTAAAATACGGATAAATGGACGGATAGACAGGCAGGCAGGCAAACAGCGGAGTCTCAGTAATAGGGTAACGTTTGCCCTTTGGGTCCGGAGCTATAAAAATTAGGGAATGAAATATATTTAATTCCAGATGCAATTTTATCCTAATTTAAAATCATAGATGTACCCTTACGTATATTAAGTTTACATATAATATTTTATTCCAAAACAGTGTAAGTTTTAATAAGAAATATTATCTGATGTTGTTAAGAAGGACACGAATTAAGTTTCATAATAGTATCTATAAAAAGTTTTCTTCACAGGGAAATTTCCAGCTTGAGAAGTTTTGGTGCTACGGACAAAGTATATTAAGGGCCTATCATCAAATGCATACTTTCTAAACAGAACTCCTCTGTGACTGCTGAAGTTGAAGATGTGAAAAAAAAAATTTCATAGATGAATTCAAGTACAACATTTGCAAGATATGATTTTACGGCATTACTATTACTTTTGCATTAAAAAAAATTCAAACAATATACTATTTCTTGGCTTATATTGCGATATCCTTCTAAACGGCTACGATTTTTGGAAAATAAATTGTACACTAAAATTTCTACATAGATATACTACAATTGCAAAATAGCATTTGTAAATCCAATGACATTTTCTTAAGAAAATGTCTAACTATTCAGGTTCAGAACGCTAGCGGTTCTCTGCGCGGACGCGGGGCGGGCGGCAGTTGGCACCTTGGCACGGGGAGGTTGTGTCGCTCGTAGCTCCGCTTTCGCCTGACGACAATTTTACCTTTGTATTAGTGTATTGACACGTAAGTATTTGCAGCCGTGTGCGTGCACTGAATGCAATGAATCGCTCGCTGCAGGGGGCCAATTTGATTACTTAACTGTTCTTAGTAGTAGTAACTCTTCTTAGCCGATCAACAAAGTTAAGCAACGTCCGCGCAGCCATGATTTGGATGGGTGATCGCTAGTGACATTACTACTGAGCGCTTCCGTGCTGTGGAGGGCACGTTAAGCCGTCGGCCCCGGTTGTCGTCTTAGGATGGCAATCGTTATAGCATGGTGGTAGGGCATTTTGCGAATGCCCGCCTGGCCCGCACCTATCATGCATAAAAAAATAATAATTTGATATGTATAAATTACCTGCCCAGACGTCGTTCACCTATTATCTATCAAAGAAGATCTAAGACACTGCTGTCGCGCTCATAATTGCCATCCATTCTGGATTGGCCAAACTTGTGTCCCAAAAATTTGCACCTTCGAATACTATTATCCTGGTGAAGCACGAGCAGTCGGATAATTGTAAAGGTGTTAGCATGGTTTGTAAATAACTATTCCCGAGTTTCTTCAAAACTCCCTTCAAGAAATTTGTCTGGCCTTTACATATGTTTCCAAATTTTGTTTGTAAACACATTTGAATATTTAGACTTGAGTTCTAGTTGCAACTGCTGCTAAACAACTAAACCTAAAGGTTTGGTTGTTTAGCAGCAAAGTTTAAGTAGGGTAAATGTTATTGTTGATTTTCAGAGAAATCAAATTGTTTGGTCTCAATGAAGATTTTTAAGTACAGTCATTACTTAAAATATTATGAACGTAATTTTCATTGTTTTCTTGGGCTTCGGATATCTCGGTACTGATTGCAAGCACCATAATCACGGGGAAAAGTAATATTACAAAATTAAAATCCTCTTTTTATTATTTTACAAAGGGAACGCAGACATCAGACGTAGAGAAAGTAGCCGAGTAAACCTAAGGACCTGATAGACTCTATATTAGGTATGAGCAAACCACTGTTGAAATAAGGTTATCATTGCACGGTTATTTTAGAATCTACGCATACTAACACACGCCACAAACAAAAAAAAAGAAATCTGTTAAAACACGAAACTTACTATCACTAACATATTTTTTAGGACCTGAGGACCCTAATTAATTTAACAGGTCTTTAAACCCTTATGTGAATCACAAATATACGATAGGAAAAAATTAAGTCATGTGGGAGATTCGAACCCGCGTCCATCCACCCCATGAGCTGGGGTATGCTCTAACCAATTGAGCTAACATGATATCGATAAGATTGAGATAACATAGATCGGTTCAGAAACCACGTCTAGAATCATAAAATAAGTGAATGGTATTGTAAGCAACTCTGATTTTGATGACAACGTAATCTGTGTAGAATACGTGAGACTATGGTATGAATTTATATTCAACAACAATAAAAGACGACTGGTAGGCCTCGGAGACGCCGATAAGCCTCCAGTTCTCATTAAAGTCTTGAGGTAGTGCCGTGATTAAAACCATATCTTGAAAGATTTTTCATTAAATTCAAAATAAGTGCAACATGTTTTCATTTATTTATTTATAGCTGAAAGGCTAGGCTTTTACCACTATCTCACCGGATTAGATTAGATAGATAAGATGTTGTTCAACATCTTCAACGACATCATCACTGGTAAGTGAAGGCTAACCTGACAACCTAATAGAAATATAATAACCCGGCAGTGTTCGGAACATACCGTTAGGTGCTTGGCGACAGATTATCTACTTGAGGGTGGTAGCTAACCAGGCGGGCATTCGCATAATGTCATGACCATGTCAAGGCGAACGTTGCTTAACTTAGCTCATCGGTTAAGAACGGCTAAGCAAACTCCACTACGAGCGCTTCAAAAAATATATGAGTTTTTCTATTTCAGTAAATAGTAAAATAAATAAGTAGCAATTTATTTTACTAGATTCTTTCGAATTACTTCGACTAACTTGTATAAGCGGTAGCACCGAACACATTTTATTCTACTTACTTTAATGGGTCCTAAAAATTTTAAAGGTTTGATTTGAATCTCTGCCTGCTCTATCTCTACTTCAAAATCTTGTCATTCCTTAATAAGCTTCCAGTGAGCTGATAGCAAAGTTATATACAAACCATTAACAAGCTATTGAAAAGGCTACATTTGGATGACGAAAATGGACGAGAATCCCATAACACAGCTATTGTTTGTGAACATATTGTTTCCGAGTCATAAAACATCATGTTTACGAGGTAAGATATCTATTTAGTACGTGGATATTTAAATAGAAATATTGTAGTATGATTTAAACATTGTGAATTGACAAATTTATTGTTTAATTTTATTCACGGTTTATGTCGTTTAGAACAGGTAATGGCCTACTGATAAATTCTTCGATTGTGAAGCTTATTTTAATATATCGTATAAGCTTGCTTAGAAGATTATCTACTCATTCTTACCTACTCCTAGTGGCAGATGAAAGTAGATACCCTTTTGTATGCGCCATTAAAATGTCTACTATTGTTGTAGAAATAAAAGTAATAAGTATGTTATTGTATCGAAAGGTCGTCCGGGGATAGAGTGGGGATTATAGATTATTATATCACGTAATTCCATAATCTTGTCATGTGTTTTCATGTTGTCAATATTGATTGTCTGTTACCTATTTTAAGTTATCGCTTATTGGTTAGAGAGGCTAATAATTGAATAGCATAATCTCACCTGATGGTAAGTGATGATATGATCGAAGGTAATAAAGCAGGCGGAACCTACAACAGAAGCTGGCTCACAATGTCAGCAGCCGGTATACACCGTTAGGTTGGTACTTGGTGACAGATTTTCTACTTTAGGGTGGTAGCTAGCCAGGCCGCATTGGATAAGTGCCCCACCATCATGGTAAAACGTCTGAAATCCTAACACTGCCCTTGGAAGCATGGAAGAGCTCAGTATTAAATACCAATTGCAGTAACATTCAAGTGAAACACACATATATTCGCCGATTTGAAAAAAATACAATTGTGAATTGGCAGAAAAAAACATATTTCTATCGAACAAAGGCGATATTTTAAGGGGCCAAAATACTCAAGTACACAACATCCAAGTACACAACATCCGATCAAACATCACCATCACAGTATTTTGCATTCACTTTTATAATACGAAATACAAGTAATAACTGGAACAACTTGCCTGCGTGCTTGTTTCTTATTAAAAATCGAGAGACTTCAAGACTACCATAGACAAGCATGCGTCTTCTTCAAAGACGTAGTCACTTTCCATTAAATGCGGTCGTGATCAAATGCCTTTGACTTTGACTTTTTTCTACTTTTAGAAAAATATAACGTATTCCTATGATATAAATCCCGAGACTTTTTCAATCAACCGGGTACTGTTCCAAACTCCGGCAGCTACTGATTTTTTTGCCTGAATAGTACAATGAGTTTCGCACCCTGGGGATCGAACATTAGAACCTCGGATTCAAATAGAAAGATTTACTCGGCCATTGTTAAGTGTCAACTTTTTTAATGACATAGTGAATGCAGCAAAATTGTTTCAAGGAACTTCCAAGTAATTACAAATAAAAGGCGGTATAAGTTTCAAGTGAAACTCTAGCCCTCTGAGATTGTTTGCCGCGCTGCCTTACTAATTTAATGTGTCGGTGACTGCCAAACCTAATTTGCGGTATCCTTGCACATAATTTTACCTCTTGTAGCTACGTGTAATAACTTGAGGTGCTTTGTGGCTCACTTTCATTACTGTGTAGATGTTACAGTGCGGTTGTGGCTCGTAAAAATATTGCCGTGAAATTGTGTACGAATATTGCTGAGCCTAATATTTAAGCTATATATCAGTTTTTTGATTTATTATTTATTATATCCCTAAACATCAAAATAACAATTCCCATACAGAACGATTTATCGAATTATTTTTGAAAATATTTAATTTTACGGAAATCTGGCTAACCAGAAGCGTAGGTATTAGCTTCAAGGATATACTGAGAGGTAGATAGATTCTCATGTACTCCTAGATCGTAAGTATTAGTTAATATATGTTGCAATCCATATATAACCAAACTTTAATTAAAATAAAGGATTATTCATACAGCCTTTGGTGGTTTGACTTGTACTCCCAAGCACCGGCCTTACAACACATGCAAAGTTTCACCGAGTTTGAACGCTTAGTATTTAAAATATGACGAAACTACGATTTGCCACTGGGGTGCTATATGCTGCATCTCAAAAATGCATTTATACCTACTGTAACATTTTGGTAAGGTTGCAAGATCGTTTTACTTTAATATTTTGGTAGACTGGCGTAAATCTTTAATTTGAATCGGAGGTTCTGAGGTCAACTCCGGGTCGGACAGTAATTTAAATTTTCATACAAGAAACTCTCAGTTTTGTAACTGTGTCCAGTAGATGGCAATAGGCTCGGCTAGTGCATTGGACCAAACCGTTATGGCATAACGTTAGTGGTTAGATAATCCTGCCCACCCCCACGAAAATTTAAAGGCGTAGTAATATATTTTTCCAAGCTGTTTCATATGTCACATTATATTTGTCTAAGATATTTTAAATCTTTAAGCCAAGAGTACAATGTTTAAAGTTGTATATATGCCGGCTTTTATTGATCAACGACTTAGTATTGCAATGCCAACTGGCGAAATTGCAATGACTACGGCTCTGCAACTTCCGTTTCGTTTACATATTATGTGGACCTAGTCTTGTACAAAGTTGGTAGGTTTTTTTTAATATTATTGTGACAGAACAACCACGAGGCCCACCTGATGTTACGCATATTAACCTCGGCCTATAACAGATGCATTTCTTCATGTGTCGAGTTGCACTGCGCCCGTCACAATGAGACATACAGTTGTTAAGTCTCATGTACCTGTAATTTTTCAGGCTCTCAAGGACTGATCCCGGAACACACTAATAGGTGCTTGGCGACATATTTTCTACTTGGATGTGGTAGCTAGGCAGGCGAGCATTGCAAAATGCCCTTCCGCCGTGCGGAGACGCTCAAGCCGGCGGTGGGGATCGAGCCAGGGACCTGCGGCAGTCCATAGCTATTAACACTCGGCCATAATTTCTTAAATTCATCCTTATTACTTGTTTATTTATTTTACTTTATTTATTTATTTACTAACTTAAAATATACAGAACATTCACATATTTTGATCACAATAAATTTCATTCATTTTTATTTTTTTAACCAAATATTTCCTGCTCGTCTCCACTATGCTGAAACTATAATAATTACTATAAAAGGATCTCTAAGTTTCATGATTATATCGTCCAAAATGTGTATTTATACCTAGTCTCCATATTTCATTGTTTGATCCCAATTCCCAATTACTTTATTGTTTTATTGCTAACAAGCGTTAATGATAATCAGAGCTTTAATGTAACGATAAATTAAGCGGCCTCATTTCATTCGTTTCAACGGTGTAAATTGAGTTTCAACGAGAAAATCAGATTAAAGATTGGCACATTTAAATTGTGTTTCTTCCGGTGTTCATGTGTAATAAGAGCCCTTGAGTGTTTGTGAACGTGCAGGAATATAAGCATATATACATTAGCAAGAAATTTTACATTTTGTGTTCTCGTTAATTATTATCATCTACCAGTTTACTAAAAATAAATTTGATTTGACTTTGACTTCTTGGTTACATACAAGCCCCAGTCTACACGACTGGGGCTTGTATGTAACCAATTTCACCAAAGAACAAATATCGTTGGTTTTAAAATAACATTACGAATGTTCAAGGTGTACGAGTCCAATAAAAAACAATATAGCATGATAATAAAAATAATTTATTTCCCAAAAAATACACACATTCAGTACACCATACAGCACATATGTAAAATATATATACATCTTATGCTTAATTTTATATGCTAAATAATAAAATAAATCTATATACTAATATAAGGTAATAATATAATTCTGAATGCAAACAATAAACAATTTCAGCCTCATGCCTTTGTTGCTACTAACTAATGGCATTCTAATTATGTAGGCATATCTAATTTGATATACTGTGTTACAATTTACCTATTGGGACTTTGGCAGCTGTGCTAGGTCGGACCTGTGTTACAGCTGTCAACAACTTCCTTCTGTACAGTAACAAGGTGTGATCTAAAGTGGAATTTCCTTTTTAACAGCCAACTGTATGCTTTTATTAGCATATTACAATAATATTTCTTCTACAATGAAAGCAAACTAAAATTACAGGCCCACAGGCAGTCTAAATGCTCCAGCCACATTCGTTGGTAGCGTGCTCAACATGCTGGCAGAATTGCCCCAAAGGATACAAAAAAAATCACTCTTTTTAGTGATCCATGCTACTTCCGGAATCGATTGTCATTTACTGTCAACGACTATATCATCAAGATAGACAAATATTTTTCAGTTATTGAAGTGTAACTCAAAAACGGCTAGACCGATTTTGATATAATTTAAATGACACACGACAAATATCTGCTTTCAAATAACAAAAGAATCATCAAAATCGATTCATCAAGTAGAAAGATTGAGGTATCAAACATAAAAAAGAACCTCCTCCTTTTTGAAGTTGGTTAAAAGCTATTGCTTAGATTTTTACTGGTTACTTCAAAAGTTCGATTCTGAACACATAATTACCGTTAGTTTGACTTGATCTTCAGAGAGTGAATTTCACCAATGCAGGGCTTAGGCAAACGTATATTTATGTACCATACCAACTGTTCAACCTCGTTGAAAATTTGTTAGCATTTCCTTGAGCCTAAAATATATTATTTTGGTTTGCCAGATATTTAGAACCTATTGTGTTTTCGTTTTCTATATTAATAAAAGATTAATGCATATATAATATCTATTCTATTTATTTTATTTATTTATTTATTTAACAAAAGTTCACAGCTGTAACATTGGTTTCTTATAACTATTAAAATATATTCTACACATGAGCCAAATAAAACCTTCACTTTGTAGGAATAGGTACATGTATACATGTTTACCACATGATTTGACGGGTAGTTAGTCACATTATGAGTTTATAAATACTTAATTACGTAACTGTTGACAGGGAATATATATAAACAATTTTTGGTGTAACAATAAAAACAAGTAAAAGAACTAGAAAAGTAACATTAAAATTACAGAAAAATCTAACATTAATCCTTCAAGCAGAAATTATTAATGAATGCTATTACAATAAATATCATGTTTTGTATGTATGGATTGCGTGTTGTGTATGTAAATAAATGTGTGTGTGTGTGTATATGTGTTGTCAATGTGGGAGGCGAACTCTGTAGTATGTTTTAGTTATAAACAACAAAACTATAAAAAAAATAAAAACCGCTAAATAAAAATAAATTACAACAAATTCAATAAACAATATCATTCGGGTGTTCGTCCGACAAAACTAATTAATCAATACTTCCAACTCGATGTAAACAAGTATTAAGTTAATAAGTAGGACTACTTCAAATTTTATTCTACTTATTTCGTTTTAGTTTTAACAATTATTATATTAAACGTTGCGATTAATGGGTTAGAAGTTTTTGAAGCAGTGATGGCTCAGTGGCATTGGCTATGGAATGCCGCGCAGCAGATCCATGGTTCGAATCTCGCCGCGGGCTTGAGCTTCACCGTATGGTGTAAGGGCATTTTGCGAATGCCCGCCTGGCTAGCAACCTCAAGTAGAAAATCTCTCGTCAAGCTAACGGCAGCTGTCCTTGAGAGCCAGTACCTATGTCTAGGTTAAGCCTGTTAACACCTTCCACCACATCATCACTTGCCATCAGGTGAGATTGTGGTCAAACGCTTACCTATGTGCAATAAAAATTAAAAATAAAAAGAAGTAGGTATAGTTCGACTAACTAAATTTCGTTTGTCGTGATTTGATTTAGATAGTAGAATTAAATAAAAACAGTTTCTCCGTGTAAATATTTGTACTGCCTTGAAATATATATTCAAATCATCTTGGGAACGAATAATTGAATGCAATGGAATGTGTCTACATGCGTGATTATTCCATTTTAATAATTGTCATTGTTCTCCTAACGCGATCATTACCCTCCAATTGTATCAGAAAAGTAATACTTTTGGGGACTATTTTACGGAATAGTTTTGTTTGTATAATTGTCACCTACCCATAAATATAACTACTACTTTCATATAACACGAAAAAATTGAAAAACATCAGTATGCGATGAAGCTAAATATATCACGAAGGTTTTATAGACCTATCCTATAGAATATTTATTTAAATCCTGTAATTGAGGCAATTCTGAGGACAATAATTTTGCCATGTCATCACCATTTTCTTCGATGGTTAATGATAAAGCACAATTAAAGAACTGAACATTTTTGGATCTTTGTGACTGTGCATTTATCGCTTTAAATTATGAAGAACAGTTGTTGCTTTTTATGAGCGGCAAACTGGCTCACAGGCCGACTGATGGTAAGCGGATACCGTCGCCTATAGACATTTGCAATACTATTAGTACTGTCAATGCGTCGATGACCCTTAAGGACTGTATTAATCCCCTTTTTAAATGACCCCATATCATATTTCTGAGAAACGACCGAATAAAGAAGTTTGTTTCACATTTTAACGGTATGCAGCAAAAACGACTGCTTGACCCAGACGGTGCGGGACGTCTAAGCTTGTACAAAATGTGAGGATGAACATTATTAGGGTGGGATCCATGTGAAGCTAAATACAGTTTGCCCATTGAAAAAGTTCAGCGAAAATTTGCTAGATTTGTTTACAAACGGATGTACGGATATTACCCGTACCTCTTTCCTTCACTATTTGTCTCAGGAATGATTGGAGTGGGTTGGAGTTCAGGCGTAAGTTGCTGCTAATTATCCATTACTGCCAATTGTTACGTAATAAGGTGAACAACCCGATTGTGTTAGGTACTTTTGCAATATATAACCCAATAAGTACACTTGTGCCGGTAGTCGTCGAAGGCATCAGCTGTTCTCACCTCCCATCTTGAGAACTAAGCACGCCAGTAACGCACCTACACCTAGACTACGGGCAATACTGAATATGTTTTTACAGGAGTTTCAACACGTCGATATATTTAACGACAGCATGAATACTATTATTGTACATTTCAATTTATTTCTAGGTAGATATTTAAGATAGTTAGCGTTTTGGTTTTTTAACTGTTAGCATACTATTATTGTGTCTAGTAAATAAATGAATAAATTAAGACGGTGTTGAGTAATAAGGTTGAGACGTGTGATGGTAAAATTGGTTAGGTGGAATAAGGTCAAAGAGCTCGGCAGAGCATTCCCCATAACACAATCTATAGAATACACATAGCGAACCGATGTCTCTTCGGATTCTAAGTGATTCCAGAGTGTCAGCTACTTCAAGATCGTTAACAATTCTAGTAGCTCTTCGCTGTAGGGAGCCGAGAGGTTGTAGCAAATACTTCGGAGCTCTATTTCATAAGTGGGAGCAATACTCCATATGCGGACGGACCTGCGCTTCGTATAATAAAAGCAGTTAGTTAAATAGTTTGCATTAGTTTAATATAGGTACTTGTTTACATACGAATTCACTTTTTGTCAAAGTGACAGTCGATGTCGTATGGTTAACGAAACCATATGTCAAATGGTTAGAATTTTATGGAGCACAATCTAGAAATTTATTAATAATTAAATTCCTTATTTCTCTCGTTGTTATAGGGATCACATAGTAAGCCGCTGCATCCATACATATACATCAATGACATGATTTTACAACTGGTAGATTTTGGTCTTCTTTTTAGTTTAAAATATGCCTTAATAAAAAGAACGAGGTATTAGCACAAACTACGAATAAAGAAATTAGCTTTGTTTCACATTGAGAAATTTTTTACAACAGAATTATATAATCAACAAACTTTATTCAGCTAATTTCAGTCACATACAAATATATTAAAATTGTATGATACCTATGTTCATGATTGTACTTTTCTGATGGCTATTATTCAGGTAGTTTCAAAAATAACTTTTGTAAAGTAGTGAAAGTACGAGAAACATCGCTCGAATCGAATGATGTACGCAACAAAAATGTGGGGTAAAAAGTAGCCAATACTGGCAACACCACAGACCTAGGATTTTTTTCGCTACTAAGCCTATGGGCAACACAGTGAATGATTTTCCTTAATATATTTAACGCGAAAGTATTTTTTTATATTATTTTATTTATGTATATTAACTAGTGTTGCACTTATGTGTCTTATGTGATCCCAATTTGTTAAATTTTGCTCCCAGTTATATGTTTGCACGTTTGGAAGGCACAATCATATTCGGATTAAAATTTCCTTTAGTAACATTTACTTACAACGTTCACGGACAAATGAACATCGGTGCGTCAAATTACTCAATTCCTGGCAAACCGTAATTGATCCGGGTCTACGAACGTTGGTACTTCTGAACATAGTATTATATGTTCTATGCTTCTGGTTAGTTCTCTATTCCGAACAAGAAACGTGCACTATTTTATTTTCATTTTTCTTGTTCTATCTTGATAACGGTTATACATAGAAGCGTAAAACGTTTCAAAATTATAGTTATCAAGCAATGATTGCCCAGTGGTAATATGCTCTGGCTAACTACCACCTTCAAGCAGCAGTCCTTGAGAGCCAGAAAAATTACAGGCACATGAGACTTAACAGCTGTATGTTTCAGTGTGACGGGTGCAGTTCAATTCGTAACAAAATGAAATACATCTGTTATAGGCTGAGCTTAATCCGCTTAACATCAGGTGGAACTCGTGACTGTTCCGTCACAATAACATAAAAAAAAATCTCCAGAACCTACTGCATCGCAACAAAAAAAAAAAAAAATATTTTTAAACACCCTTGCTCGTGAAGTGAACTTTATTATATCGTTCTTAGAGCCATAAACCTAACTATAACACCCTCGTGCATAATAATATTATAGATAGATAGAAAACTCTTTATTGTTACACCACTGTTAAAATATTAAAGTTTACATATTAAATAATGATTACATAGTGTTACAATGGGCGGCCTTATCACTAAAAGTGATCTCTACCAGGCAACCTTAGGATGGAGTTGAACTAACAAAACAATTGGGGCGGGTGTAGTCCAAAAATAGTACATACTCAAATGTCATAAAAATATTTTAAAATGAACCGTATTTTAGTGTAATTACCAAACAAATATATATTATATGATACAAATAAGTTTTTTTATAATAATTAAATATATACAATTTTAAATATATATATACGTGTATATACATACCAACATACATATATAGATAATGATATATACATATCTAAATAATATATAAATTATATACTAGAAATACATACATACTATAATATTATCTCATATATAGCCTATACATTGACAAAAATGTAGTGTAAATTTAAGTAGACAAATAAAACTTTTTAACTTTATCCTTGAACATTCTGAGAGTCGGTGCTTGTCTGATTGATACGGGAAGAGAATTCCACAAGCGGGCAGCCTGAATAGTGAAAGATTTAGTATAAAACGAACTCGTATGAGGATGGATTTCAAGTGTGAGATTTTCTGATGACCTTAAAGTGTATGAAGTACAGTGAAGGAAATCAAAGCGTTCCTTGAGATAGCGCGGGGATGTAGGATTGAACAATATATTGTAAAGGAGACTGAAAATATGAGTATTCCGGCGAAAGCGTATTGTCAGCCAATTGAGCTTAGAACGAAACTGAGAGACGTGATCATATTTGCGTAAACCAAATATGAATCTAATACAAACATTTTGAAGACGCTCAAGTTTATCTAGATGTTCCTCCGTGAGATCTAGATAGCAGGCATCAGCGTAGTCAAGAATTGGAAGTAAAAGAGATTGGGCTAATCCAATTTTAGTGGCCGTAGGAAGAAAGTTGCGCAACCTTTTTAAGGATCCTGCTGCGGCAAATAGCTTGCGACTGGTAATTTGTAACTGTTGATCCCACCTCATATATCGATCCATTGTTATTCCAAGATTCTTTACAGAGCTACTAAAGGGAATAGCAATACCACCGAAGGAAACTTGAGGAAGTAATGTCCAGTCTATTGTAGATAGTAATCTTGAGCTACCAATAACTATTGTTTGTGTCTTAATGGGATTTACTTGTAACCCACTGTAACACACTCCATTTAGCTATGTGATCAAGATCAGCATTAACAATCTGAATGGCTTCAGATAGTTTATTCACTGGGGCCTTAGAATAAATTTGTAGATCGTCTGCATATATGTAGTAGGAAGAAGTGAGGTTGTGAGAAATGGAATTAATAAACAAAGCAAACAATAAAGGAGATAAGACGCCACCTTGCGGGACGCCTGCTGACGTGCTACACCACAAAGAGTATTTATCTTCAAGGCGAACACGCTGCCTGCGCCCGTACAGATAACTGTGAAACCAATCAACTACCGTTGGAGAAATGTTAATTGAGCGAAGGAGAGCAAGAAGAATGTCAAAATTCACAGTGTTAAAGGCGTTACTAAAATCTAATAAAGTTAGTACAGTAAGTTGGCCATTGTCCATACCAAGACGGATATCATCAGTAATTTTGATGAGAGTCGTTACAGTGCTATGCCCAGGTCGAAAGCCAGATTGAAAAGGATTTAAAAGTTTGTGACATGTTAAGAATTCGCTGATTTGGTTGTAAATAAGACGCTCGAACACTTTTGAAAGGAATGGAAGGATAGAAATAGGTCGATAGTCGGAATAAGATTTGGGGTTTGATTTTTTAGCCAATGGAATAATTTGAGCATCTTTCCAAATTGAGGGAAATACTCCATCAGAGACAGAGTTATTAAAAATGTGACAAAGAACAGGAAGTATAACATCTAGGATGGGCATAACCATGTTACGACTTATGCCGTCGACACCAACAGCATTGGAAGTGATTGAAATTACGCTCTTCTTAACATCGCAAGCGGATAGTTGATTGAAAATAAATGGAGAATGGTCGGGAATCGGTAAAGTTGAAATGTAACGTAAGGTATTGTTTTTATCTGAGATGTTAATATCACATGACGAAGAGAAATGTTGGTTGAGAGAATTGATATTTAAATCATTTGGAATAGACTCTTGTCGTGATTTACCTATGCCCAATGACCTGAGAAATTTCCAAACTTTGGCAGGGTCCTCGTTAGCGACAGATTTGTGAACATGGTGGCGTAAAGCATCCCTACACACCATATTGCAGCGATTGCGAGATTTAACATACACAGCTTTATTTTCATCACTTGGTCGACGCTTATATTTACCTTTAGTGAGTACTTTTCTATGCATTAACACTTTTATTTCATTGGTTAGCCAAGGAGCTGGAAGGTGCTTTATTTTAATAGCTCGCAGAGGGGCATGCTTATCATACAACTGTGTTAATAAGGAGTTGAATATAGCAATTATACACTAGTGCGTAATAGAATTATCGCTACAAAGTTAAGTTAGTACCTAACTGCAAATTATATGCGAGTAAACAGAGCATTTTCAGTTTAATCGGGTAATTTATCCCTACAAAGTTAAGTTAGTACCTAACTGCAAATTATATGCGAGTAAACAGAGCATATTCAATTTAACCGGATAATACAGATTTGTAACATCAAAGAGGTTTATATGTAATTAACCATCATACATTTGCCGCGCGAAAAAAAAAAAAAACTTCGCGTTATTTTCCATAATTTTCGTATTTCATTTGTGCAATGTATATTTTTTGTCCTCGTAAGAGTGTTGAAAAAGTGCGTATGAAACTCGTGAGCAACTTGCTCATTATACACTCGGCTGATTTACGCCCTCGCCTACGGCTCGGGATGCAACACACAGCCTCGTGTATAATGAGCAACTTAGCTCACTTGTATCATAATCTCCTATTTTTTAAGTATAAAAATGGGAACCATAAAAATAACTATTATGACTGTTTATGACTTCAATTTATTTTATCCGACATCCGATGGGTGCGCGGTAAGAATGTCACCCACCATTTCTACTGTGTGTCGTAAGAGGCATCTAAAGGTATAATACCGGAAGGTGGGCAACAGCACCTTCTGAGGCTGATACCTTAAACTGCAATTCCCAAGACGCCTGCCAAGCGTGGAAATTATGACTAGCCCGCCCTAGATGGAAGAGGCTGTGTACAGCAGTGGACAGTCTGGCTTATACAATAATGCCTGTATTTACAAAATCATACAAACTATTTACCACACTACAGCACTACAGTACTTAAGAGCCATTTCACAAAATCACGCTACTGAAGTTTAGGTAAATGCCAGCGCATCGCTTACACAAGCGAAAGAAGTGACGACGGAATAGCGTGACTGTGAGTAACATATTTTGATACTAGCACTCATTAATAAAGAAATCTAAGTTGCGAATTTAAAAATTGTGTGATTGGCATGAGTAAATAATCAATTTCTTGTCGATTACTTGCTAATGTTATAGAAAAAAAGTAGGCATGTACATTAAATAGTCAACCTGCATCGTGAATCTTTTATTTAAATTTCATCCTTGATGAATAAAAAATAGATATGTTTGAATCATTTATTGTAACAAAAAACTTAAATAATTAAAAAATTATACGGCTTAAAATTATATAAATATTTGATGTAACGGCATTGATTAAAAGCTGCGGATTAAAAGCTCTTTCTTTTAAATTTTCCAAAAATTGCTTTTTTCCTCGTTCACACTCTTCAGTATCTATATCCAGTCGTTAACACTGTCTGTCATAATGACCATGCATAGGACCAACCATAAACGTCCCATGACGTTTTTTGGTTTTCCATTACTTTAACATGTCACCCTCATATTCCCATACCATAATATATCACCAATACCATTAAAAAAATAACATTTTCATCCATTTAGTTTGAGTAGACCAAACAGCGAAATGTAAATGTATATTTACAGATTTTGAGGTTTTTTTGTTTTTAAATCGAATATCTTTGATGCAATCTATAATCAACATATATATACTTCCGAAATCAGATTGAAGACGTTCTGAAAAAAGGCCAGGTCAAAAGTACCCTAAGCCGACGCTTATGTATGAAAGTATTGATGAGTATAGATGAAGCGAAAGAGATATGTCAGGATCGTAGTAAGTGGATTTCCCGTAGGGGTAGGCAGAGACCACGGAAATCCGAAAAAAAAGTGGTCTCTGCCTACCCCTACCCTTCCCCTACGGGAAAGAGGCGTGATTTTATGTATGTATGTATATACTTCTTGGTACCAATGCAATCCTCACTATATAATCTTATGCTCACTATTTCCTCTATAGAAAATAAATGATAATACACCTTCTTATACAAAAAAATACTAGAAATGGGGTTTGAACAAACGACAAAAATGGTGGGAAATAGTAATTTAATTGCTATTTCTATTTTTTCGTAACTAACTCACCTAGAACTTCGATCTTCTTTTAATATGATGATTTACTATTGTTCTTTAGCCATGAATTCTTACAGATTTTTACGCCAAATATTTTAAAGTAACAAAATTAAAACAACCCAATTGTTTTAAGAACTTTGGCGGGAAAACTGTATTGGAGAGCAATTATTTTTTCTGAAAAACTATACCACCTACTGCTTTGGTCCTTCTTTGATATTATTATTTACATGTAATTTATACACCTGTATTATTTCAGATTTTTTGGTTTAGAAGTTTAAAATTAGTTACGAGATTATTTAATACGCAAATTTGCATCGGTAAGTGTTTGCGTTGCAAAATATATCGAGTGAAAAATGACTTATACATATGCAAAATTGCGGTTTTCTAGATTTATAACTGTTGAAGTAGTTACGATATGAATATGAAATGACGTAATATTTTGGGGCCAAAATGTAATTTGTGCTGGTTTCAGATTTCATCAAAATATTCAAAATACTTCCTACTTCATACGTTATCTCAGAAAAATATGGAGGTTTTCTTGTATGGGCAAGGATGCATCCTTTTGAAAACCATTTGGATTATGAAAGTCGGACTTACGCAGATTTATGGTAAATTTGTAAATACGACTATCGACCGCTAACTGGTATCCCGGTTTGTACAAATGATGGAAAAGCCGGGAGGCCGGTTTGTACAAATTTTCAATAGAAGGTAGTTTAATTTCCAGATGAAGTTATCGCTGTGTTCACTTATAGACATTAACTGAATCCAAAAATATTGGAAATCAATTATTCGCCTGTCATCTAATCCGCCAAAACAAAAGTTATAGTGAGTTACTAATTTAAACTAGAATAATATAAAAACTAGCAGACCAAAAAGAAGAAGTCAACCCTGTGAGGTTGTTAGTATTTTTCCAATAACGCTGTATAAGGCTGCATAATTGTGACGTTTCCTTTTTTTAACACAATGGATGAACAGAAACTAAAGATGTAGTTAGTAGATATATATTGTTCGTTCTAATTCACAACTCTGGCTCACAACTTGAAACTAGATGGCGCTAGTAGTATGAAAATAGTATGGTGAATGTTTCCGTGGCGATGAGCGGAACTATTAGCGGGGGTTGGTTAAGGTTGTATTGAGGGTTGCCGGATGTATGTCATGGGATGGTTCTATATATGAATGGGGGTTGTAAATATGTGGGCGGGGGGATGCCTGCTCTGAATCTGGCGGGCGGGCGGGCGGCGGCGGCGGCGGGCTTTTGTTCTATTTATATACTATGGATAGTAGTAACTACACGTTAAGCTCTGGCGGGCGGGCGGCGGCGGCGGGCTTTTATTCTATTGATATACCATGGATAGTAGTAACTATGCGTTAAGCTGTGATAGGTTAAAATGTGAGCAAATTACATATTGACCGGATGAGGACGAATGATAACAGCTAACCGCAACGTTTATGTAGAGTTCATTCTAAATCACTATCATTGCGCGGTATATATAAATGGATGGTTCTAGACTGTTCAGTATATTATACCTAGTATTGAATCTGTAGTCAACCTGAAGGGGAGGAGAGGGTAGGTGGAAGGTTATAGGGGAGGTGTGGGGTTAGAAGGCTGTGTTGACCCAGAGAGGTGTTTGGATATGGGGGTGGAAGGTTTGTTATCAACTCTGTGATTGGTTAAAAGTTATTGAGAGGTTTTTTAGGGATGAAAGGTTGTATTGGGTTGAAGGGTGCACATTTGCGGACCCCTACTGAACTCGAAGGATGTATGATTCATGTTTAGACTTGTTTGATTACACTGTTTTGAATTGCAGGATGTGATTGTGTGAAATAAGTAGCAAATTTATCAATTTATGCTAGGATTTTTTTCGATAGAGCGCGGTGTGAGGGGGGCTCGGGGGACTATGCATGACAGGATGTTGAATTGATATTAGAAATGGTATAAAAGGACTTTCTCTTCAATCGACGTTTAATTATTTCAATAATGTTGTGGACTAGTATACTTCCGTGGATCGTATTATTCCGTTTGCAAAATGCAAACAATACTGAGTTTGTGCAAAGAAATGTTTCATTGTTGGAGCAAGGTGATATATCATCATCAAAACTTTGTGATAAATTGTGGGTTTTGAAGAGTGTAGACTTGGTGGATGAGAAAGGTGTTTTGGTAAGAGATTGGACAATGAGATTTTATTTTAACGATTCGTCTACCGACAACATGTACTACGATAATGATGAAGAACCGAAAATATTTCACAAAGGGAGAAATTTGAATATGCAGTTATGTAGTAATGCTCATAAGTTATTGTTGTATAAAATTGAGATAATCAGAACATACAACGAACGTCGTTCTAGAAGAAGTCCTGTTAAAAATGTTATGCAGCAAACATGGACACAAGAAACGTTTGAGCAGGTGTATGCAGATAATGGTGGTTTGGAGATCAGAGTGAAGTTGCCGAGACGTGATGATAAATCCACTCTTGCTACTGAGAAAGATAAATCATCATCATCAACATCATCACCACCATCTATTACTACTGCAACGGCACCACCACCACCAACATCAAAATTAACATCCACAACTACTACTACGACTGAGACAACATCAACAACGCCGTATCCTTTGAGTGAAACCTGTACTCATTACAAGACGGCGGTAGAAGGTGTAATTCATTGGGGAAATGAACAGTTGAAGAAATTAAAAACTGAAAAGTTCTCGGATAGTAGCTGTATGATTGTTTTTCCTGGAATTTCCAATAAAATGGAATAACATTATGATATTTTCATACCTACAAACACATATATTTCGTAACATCATATTTCACACAATCGTTGGAAAACATCCAAATTAATTTTATGGTTTCCGTTTCACAGAGAAAATTAACGTTCAAAAGAAAGCCACAAGAGTGATAAAAACTTCCGTCATCACACACGATAATTAACAAAGTTGTGGTTTTTCTTTTTAAAAGTGTATTTAATTTATATAATTAATTTATATTTGTGGTATGAGAACAAAACGATAAACAATTTCGCATTGCAAAATGGTGATAGTAGTCTAGTATAAATAGACGTCTAACACAGCTTCAATATACATTCAACCAGTGGTGGTATTGTTTGCAAGTATACACTGCATAAGAAATAAATTTATTACAACTTCGAAAATATACAAGGTCTCTCTGAAAAAGTGAATTAGAAACGTGGTGAGATTTTTTAAATTTATTATTGATTGCAACATGTCAGCTGAAGATAAAATGTTAGAGGAGATGAGCTCTACCTCTAAGAAATGGATAAAAACATCTGAAATGGAAATCAATAAGTCCTATAAAATTATTGATGTGATTAGAGCTAAATCCAAGTTTGAACCCACTAAATTGCAAACGGTTGTAACACTTGAAGATAATTTTCTACTCACATTACCTTCAAGATATAACGATTTGAATCAAGCAAAATTTGATGTGCTTAAAAGTGGGGTTTATATAAAAAACAAAGGGCCAGATGGTAAATCATGGCTAATTGATTTTTCAAAAGAGCCATCCCCTTAAAAGGATTTTTTCTTCATTACAGCGTTGGAGCTTTATTCAAGATGAATGGTTTAATTAATCTATTTGATATAATGCAGAATGAATGTAAACATGATTGGATCAATTTTATTGGAAAAAACAAACTACTACGATTTTGGACACGCTCGCTACCACTTGCTAGACTACATGGAGATGTCACTAGATTGTTACATATGCTTTATCAAGAAAGTAATTTCAGTGATTGTGAGGTATATAACGTGTTACAGATTTGGGACAATCTATCGTCTCACCAGGAAGACGTGGTGGGAGACATTAATGTGAATAGAAACGAGTGGATTGCTATTTTGAAAAATACACCGCCAGAGTGTTTTTCTCACAGAGTGTTTAGTGAAGAAATCGGTAATATTCTAATAAATGTTTTGATTTTGTGTATTAGCGAAGGTGTAGTTTTTTAAATATTTATCAAGTGTAAAAATGGAGAAAGTATCAAATGTTAGATTTATAATAGATATTGACGGTTTCCCTGTGAAAAAATCTAATATGGTTTGGTATAAAGAAGTGGCAATTTTTGATATATCTACAAATGAGTGTTGTTTGTATCATATTCGTATACCTTTAACACAAATTAAACAAGGGCGAACGAAAGAGATTTGGTACTGTGAAAAAAAAATTCACGGCTTACCGTTTCACAACCGGTTGACTGATATTCATTATGACGATCTACTATACAATATGAGGCAAATGGATAAAAACCGTCAATATACATGGGCTTACAAAGGGGGAATCATTGAAAATAATCTTTTAAATTCTTTAGGGTTTTCATGTATAAATTTAGAACAATTGGGCTGTCCTAAAATGGAGAAAATTATGGAACAATATGACTTATATCACTTTAGAAATTGTCCTAGACATATATATTTTAATAACAAATCTCGCATCTGCCATTGTTCTGGTGTTGAAGTTCGTGTATTTGCTGTATGGTTTGAAAACTACACAAAAAATCTTAAAAAACAAACGTGTAGTACATAATAATAATATGTGTATGCGTACGGAATACTGTAATGTAAAGAAAAAAACAACTCTTGTATAACTACGAGTATAATTAAGACATCAATAATATTGTACTAATTAATAGTGTAACTAATGTTAGAAATGTATACCTTCTGTCTGTTTGTATTGTATTACCTAAGAGAATAAATACTTGTACCTAGCATAATATGTACTCAATTATTGTAATAAAAAATAAAACACATTATTATTCAACCACATTTTCTTTATTTATCCAACTCTTAGAATTCATACCCAGCCATTTAACTAATACTTTATCACCTTTTCTTTTCAACACTTTTTCCACCAAATACACATCGGGATACTTTGCTTTCTGCAATTCTTGTTCATAAAAGGCTCCCAAGATTGGTTGTTTTTTTTCATCATGTAACTGATAAGTGATAGGGTTAGTATTATTAATTTTCACCACTTGAAAAATTTCCGTACTCCAATTTCCAGTGTAACCCTTTGAAAAAACACTCTTATATTTACTGATACGAACATAATCACCGCACGCGTACTTGGGTTTTGACCTAATTTTAATATGATTGTACACAGTAGATAGGAGGTTGTTGGCGTTGATGTGATTCACGCTTGCTGGGGATACTCCGATAGTGCGATGTACTTTGTTGTTATATTTATTCATGACATTGTTTAGGTGCTCCCCGACCCATTTGTAGGAACCTTTGTAGGTGAACAGCTGCCAGAGCCAATTTTTTATAGTTCTTATAAATCTCTCAATGATAGAGGCTTTCATCACACTATAGGTGCAATAATGATTTATATTGAAAGTTTTCATCAATACCTTAAATTTTGTATTGAAAAACTCAGTTCCCGAGTCACTTTGAATGTTTTTCGGTCTTCGATTGAGGTTATTATTTAAAATGAGAGACATGGCACGTGCAACATCTTCAGCTGATTTTCTTTTCACCGGTTGAACCCAAGTATATTTTGAAAACGTATCAATACACACAAGTATATATTTATATCCTTTATTGATCTTGGAGTAATTTTGCATATCAATTAAATCAATTTGCCAGGTATCATCGAGTCCCTTTTGAATAAAACGACGTCTTGGAAATTTTTTACGTGCATTTTTATGGAGCTCTTGTACAACCTGCCACTTGCTCATCTTGATAATGATGATAATGATGACTATGACAATAGTTTTAAAGACTTTTTTTCTTAGGAACTGTAGTTGTTGTTGTTGTTGTTGACATCGGTTTCACCTCCACCTTTGGCACTGCAGTTTTCACCTTTGGCACCGTCGCTGTTTCTTTTGGTTTGTTCCCTACTACTACTACCCTAGACTCTAGTATCGAAGATTTCTTATGATTTTGATCCTCTTTAAGAACATCCAATGCTTGAGAATTTTTTTTAATTTTCAGTAAACAAAAGTTTACAGCTTCTTCTAATTGCCCCTTGGTGATAACGTCGTTTTTGAGTTGACCATTTCGCACATTTCGTAATAGTTTATTTTCAAAGTCCACTGTATTTTTATAGACTTTTGGTGGGTTTGATGTATTGAATTTACTGCTCGTATTCGTATTACTCTTAGATAGATAGCGTCCAAACTTATTGATCGTCATTGTTACAAATAAAATGGTGTCTATTTTATGATGATTTTTTTACTTGATGAGGCGTTTTAACGTATCAATAGATGGCGGCTTAATGATACCAGCTTCTTTCAATTCTTCGATTATAGAAATGATTTCGTTTCCATGTTCAGTGTTGCCCGCATTTTGAGAAGCGATAAGAAGTTGTAATCGGCCAACAAGTTCATTAGGATCATCCCAGTACATATAATCTGTGTTAGGATGGTATGATTTCATCAAAAGAGTTTGCTCCGACTCTTTTTTCTTGTTACAAGAAGATGATGATGATGATGATGGTAGACACCCACCCGTTTTTTTACTACTTGTGCTAGGTAATGATGGTTTAATAAAGTTATTATACTTGTAACCTTTATCACCCCGCATCTGTCCGTCGGGTGAAAAGTGACGTCTGTTTGCATTTGTCATTAATATTATTTTGTTATAGTTTACAATGTCTGCAGGTTGAATGAGAGAGATGTTGGGCTCCCGTTTGAATATGAGTTCCATTAGTCCCGAGGTGTAAATAAAGCTCGCGTCTTTGATTGTAAAATTATTACTATCAAAATTGATAACGCTATCGCCAATGCAGTAGTACCCATCTGTTGTTATGTGAACGCCGAAAGGAATTCTCTGAATCTTATTCATTATCATGTTATCCAAATATAATTGAACAAACTTGGGAATCTGTTTAGAAATTATTTTTGATGTATATGAAGAAGCTGCAGCATCTTGAAAATCATCTTCTGACATGGAGGTGTTGTGCTTGCTACTTGTGGATGTTGATAAACTTGTTCTCTTAATTTTGTCATATATATTTTCATCATCATCGTATTGATCACCACTGTCGCTCTCATTACTATCATCGAGAGACTTTTTTCTTCCTTTTAGTTTCTTTATTTTGTTTTGCTTTTTTGGTTGAAGCTTCTTCACTACTGATGGTGATGATGATGATAATGTATCTTTACCTCTTTGTTTCTCGTGACTAGAGTCATTTTTTAATGTATGTTTTAATATATCATTCAATGGTTGGGTGATTGGTTCAAAAGTTTCCTGCAACACATTCGTTAATTGCTCCTTACCCACATTCAAGGCTTTTATTTTATTTTTAACAGATTTTACAGATTCAATTAGTTTACGCTTTAGGTTTTTATCACCAAAGATCTGCGCTGGTGGAGGCTCCATGGTGAAATGTGTCTACACTTGTTAATACTCGTGTATTATATACATATAAAATCGTCAAATCCTCTCCGGTAACGACCTTTATCCATTTCTATATCCTTATCAATCACTACGAAATTATATCGATCTTTCCAGCATGTCTTACACATTTCCAGAAACGTTTCCCACGACATGTCAGTATTCACATGATCATCGTACACATGTTTAAGATTCAAATCGTCTTGCTTGAAGAGTATTACAAAGTTTGCATTGTCTCGCACCAATTGCTTGGGTATTTTGCTATATGTTTGACACAGATAGAAGCAATCTAACCCCTTGTGTCTGCCCATAGAGAAATATTGACGAATAGTTTCTTGATCCTCCATCGATACATCATCAAAAATAATTATGCTATTATTACAAGTTTCTTCCAATGAAGTCACCTCGCTTTTATCAGAGAAGGTGTAAAAGCCGGCATTGGGGACTCGGTTAAATACCTCACCTAAAAATGTGTATTTTGGTTGTTGTAGAGATTTAGAATACAAGTACACATTCTCAAATTTTAATCCATTGACATCGAGCAGTAGTGTGAGTAAAAGATTAGTCTTTCCACATCCGGAAGGCCCACATATTAAACATCTTATACTGTTGGGTAACAATTTCCCATGTTTTGATGCATCACCACTTCCTCCACATTTACTTTTTTTGACAAAAAAACTCCAATCTTTAACAGATAAATACGTGTTTTGCTTTCGAAACTTCATTTCGATTAGACACCGTGTTGAGGAATGCAGGTAGTTTAAATAGTAGATGCCTATCATTTAAATTATTATTAAATATGAAGAAAAAAAATAAAACTTTCACTCGTAAAACTCAACTCAAGAAAGAAGGTAGTGGTTTACTTAATACGATAATTAACAAATTACCTTTTGAATTACATCTACCCGGATACAATTACTGCGGGCCCGGAACTAAATTGGAGAAACGTTTGAGACGAGGTGACAAAGGTATCAATCCTTTGGACGAAGCCTGTAAATCACACGATATCGCATACGCGCAAAACCAATCTCTAGAACAACGACACAAGGCCGATTTGGAATTAGCGTCAGCGGCAGAGAAGCGATTGCATGAATCATCCAATATATTGGAAAAAGTAGCAGCACTCGGGGTGAATAAAATGATGAAATTTAAAGTAAAACGTGGAATGGGTGTGTCTCTTTCCAAAGTAATAACTGACACACGTAAAGCTTTAAAACAATACTCCAGAGGAAATAATAAAAACCATTCTCACGCTAAGCTTATAAGTGCTGCAATGAAAGCTGCAAAAAAAAGTATGAAAGGTAAACATTTGAGCAAGAAACCGAGGGTGATTCGACTACCGAAAAGTGGCGGTTTCCTACCCTTAATTCCGATATTGGGAGCATTGGCGGCGGCCGGATCGTTTGCCGGCGGCGTATCAACAGTCGCTAAAAATATATATGATATGGTGAGAAAAAAAGATAAGGAACCCGAGTCAGCGGCGGCGCGAGCATCTATACCTGTAGCCGTAGGCAAAGGCATGTACATGGCACCATACAAAAAGGGTATGGGTCTCTATCTGAGTCCTTATCAAAAAAACTAAATATTGCCCTACCGAATCGTGCTCTATGTGATTATGAAATAGTGAAATATGCCAAACGATTGAGCATTCCCCATTTTCGAGGTGTGATCATGCGGAATGATCTCATCAGGAAGTGGAAATCACCTTGGAGGTGTGAAACGGGTATCATAAATTTAGATGATTCGTCTGGGGCAGGAACACATTGGGTGGCGTATGTGAAGAAAGATTTGCAGTGTCAATACTTTGACAGCTATGGAAATTTGAAACCTCCTAAAGAGTTTTTGGACTACATGCGATTATGTAATAATAATAATACTAATAATGATAGAACGAATTCAGTATCCATCAATTATAACTATAATAATGTTCAAAAAAATAATACATATAATTGTGGTCAGTCATGTTTACGTTTCTTAACGAGTGTTTGTGACTATTTGTTTATTAGTAATTAAGAAAAAAACATTAATAAATATTCATTAACCCTTGTTTGTTGTTTCATTTCAAGATCTCGAGTCGGTGTGTAACAATGTCTTTAACATTAACATTAAATGGTGAAGATTCTATATTAAATGCGGATTTTTTACCACCTATAGAACTGTCCAAGACTGATAAATATGAGTGTGCTGTAATCTATTTTAAAACATTCAATTCTATACCTAATGTCGATAGTAGTAATAACCTGTTTCATTATGGTGACAAGGTCATCACTATACCTGAAGGATCCTACGAATTGGACAATATTTTTCAACATTTACAACAAAATCTAGCAAATGACGATGATGCAGATGGACTCATAGACATGGAAGCAAACACAAACACATTAAAATGTTTATTTTTCACTCCAAAATTTGATATACACTTTGAGAAGGACAACAGTATTGGAAGTCTGTTTGGATTTTCACGCAGAGTACTCGAAAAAAATAAAATTCATTTATCAGATCAGTCGATAAACATACTCATCACTAATACTATAAGAGTCGAATGTAATATTATTCAAGGCTCATTCATTAATGATAAATCGTCGCATGTACTACATGAGTTTTCTCCATCAGTGCCGCCAGGTTATCAAATTGTAGAGTGCCCTTCACACCCCATATATTTACCCTTGAAAGCGAATACAATACAAAATCTTCAAGTGCGCATAGTGAACGAACAAGGAAATCTTGTCAATTTTAGAAAAGAGAATATATCTCTTCGCTTGCACATAAGAAAGGCGGCATAATGATTATCTATAAGAACGGTGGTGATGTGAGATTGAATCATAGTATTTCCGATACTATAGTCGAGAGAGCACCTACACGCATTGCTGAGACTGCTGCTATATATACTCCTCGCAAAAAAAATACATTAACAAAACATAACTTGCTCTATCTTCAATCTTTGGGGTTGGAAATAGTACAATAGTACGTCTACACCACAGTCGTCATCATCATCATCATCATGTCGTCATCAATTCTTAATATTGGTGAGAAAGTTATTTTCGATGATAGTATTGAGAGCATTGAATACCATACCTACACACCCTACAATGAATCCTATAAGAACAATGATGAGATACGTATATGCATCAACAGCCAAGATTTAATAGTGCTACCGAGTGCAAGTCAGTTACTAGTTGAGGGTTCTATCAAGAAAGAATGTACTTTTATTAATAATGCACTAGCATTCCTTTTCCATGATATCCGCTATGAATTGAATGGGGTGGAAATTGATCGAACAAAAAACTGTGGTGTTACTAGCACTATGAAGGGCATATTGTCTTATGGCCAAGAAGAAAGCAACGCTTTGGAAAATAGTGCTTGGAATTTGGGTGGATTTAGGGAGATTGATGGGGATTTCTCATTCACTATCCCACTTAGACATCTTTTGGGATTTGCAGAGGATTATAAAAAAGTTATAGTGAATGCGAAACATGAATTGGTTTTGAACCGAAGTTCTTCGAATGTGAATTGTGCTGTTGCAAAGGAAGTTGGGAAGAATAAAATTCAGCTAAACTTGACCCGCGTTGCTTGGCGAATTCCTGTGGTAAAAGTGTCAGACAGAGAAAAGCTCCAGCTGTTGAAATATGTGGAAAATAATATATCTATACCGATTGCATTCCGTTCTTGGGATCTCTATGAATATCCAGTTCTACCTACAGCTCAAAGACACATATGGACGGTTAAGACAGCCAGCCAGTTGGAAAAACCTCGCTTCGTTATATTAGGCTTTCAACACGCCCGTAACAATGAAGAAGACAAAGATATGAGTATATTTGATCATTGCAATTTCCGCAACGCTCGCTTGTATCTAAATTCTCAGTATTATCCTTATGATTCATTCGCATGTGATTTCGAGAAGGGTCTGTATACAACTTTATATGAGGCTTTTATTGATTTTAAAAAAACTTATTACAACTCTACCAGTACAAATGTTTTAATTAATCCGAGTCATTTTAAAACAAAAAGCCCTCTGATTGTTATCGATTGTTCCCGACAAATAGACACATTCCACTCTAGCGGAGGTGCTATAGACATAAAACTGGAATTGGAATTTAAAAAAAATGTTCCAAATAATACAACTGCCTACTGTTTAATTATCAGTGACTCACTCTTTGAATACACCATCTTATCCAATACTGTTCGAAAAGTGAATCGTTAAAACTATCATTTTTTACCATCAGTTGCCAGTCAGTCCTTCATCTGACAACATGGATATATTGTGCCCCTCTTACCTCCCATCAATTCCACAAGTATATTGTGAACTTTGTAAAAATGTTTATTATATAACGCCAAATATACCATATATATCTACAAGTTTAAAGTTGGAGTGTAACAATGAAGATTTGAAGATATGTATAGATATCGCCGGAAGATTGACAATGACTTTACCCCAATGGAACAGTATAATCATGGAAAATGCAAAAATCATATCAGACTTTTTCATCAACAATATTGGTTCTTTTCCATCACCACCACCACCACAAACGTCAGCAACAACAACAAACCGCCATATCAGTTTTGTATGCACACCCGAATATGAAAATGCCAGCAGCTATATAGTGATTCACCTTGAAGACCAACCAATGATGTGCATAACTGGTGAGGAGTGGTTTAATTTGGAACATTTCTTGGAATACATTAATATGCGAATAAATAATTTGGAAAAGGTCAAGACCCAGTATGAGAACAGAATTAATTTTTTCATCAAAAGACTCAAGATGTGTTGTCCTCATAATGGTGGTGATGATGATAGTCAAGATGATGTGAAGACTTTTGCAAAATTCTACCAGATTATCAATAATTTATATGATAAAACTTCTCTTATAGATCAGGAAATTAAATGCTATTTAAGCCAGTATTTATTTTACTCTGCACTCTTATATTGATTATAAAAATAAAATATAAATCTAAATGTGTCTTTTATTTTTATCGTTTGTCCCCATTGCTGCGCGGTTAGCGCGATATCTCATCCGGACTAGTTGAGGGGTAGTGGTGTTGAACATTTTGTTTCAATCTTAAATTGGTATATTATTCGTTAAACTGTTATAATTTATTGTTGGATCTGATCTGCTTTGAACAGGTATTGAACAGGTATTGATCAGGTATTGATTAGGTATTGAACAGGTATTGAACAGGTCTGATCAGGTATTGATTAGGTATTGATCAAGTATTGATCAGGTATTGATCAGTTATTGATTAGGTATTGATTAAGTATTGATTAGGTATTGAACAGATCTGATTCGATAGCGCGATCTGATTGGATTATTCGATAGGGTTTTGAAAATTCTTAACTCTACTATTTATTCATTTTATGCTTATAGTACTCACATTGCGTTACCCCTGGATATCTTTAGTATATAACTCACACGTTGAGTTAAAATTGTTACTAGTGTTTTTTACAACTTCCATACTTTCACACGTGTTTAAACTATATAACATTACGCAATATGCATGACTGTGTATATTGTAATATATCGGTTCCAAGCAACGAGTTGATTACACACTCTAAAACGAAACGTCATAAGTTACTATGTAAGCAAGATGAAGGAGATTATTTTACATATGTTGTGGAAAGTGCATTCAAGTGCAGACTAAAAACTTATCGTGTTAATGGCGCGTCAGCTGTTTTAGACCCAAAAGTGTATTTACTCAATGTCAAATCCAAGATCTTGGATATAATTGTGATAGAGCTGAAGGAGCATATATCCATTAAAGTAAACATTCAACTTTTCAGTACGTATATGATGACGAAGAATGGTGATCAGGTGGTTCGAGACTTGAAATCGTTCAACTCTCATAACATATCTTTATACAGCAGTTCAGATTTGCATGCGTTCTATGAGGAGATTTCTTCAAAGATACTCTCCAAATGTGACGAATTTCAAGAACGTGATAGTGGATGGACTTTGGAAAAGATTGAGTTTCTTGAAGTCAACATAAATAAGCATAGCCCACTCAAAGGATGTTCATACGTTCCACTTCCGAAATGGATTCAAGAGAAGCGCGCTTGTATAAACGTAAAAAATACTGATAGTGCATGCTTTTTTTGGAGCGTTGTGAGTGCGCTTTACCCTGCTGCTAAAAATGCACATCGGCCTTCATCATATCCGCCATATGAGGAAGTGGTGAATACTGATGGTATTGAAGTTCCTGTTAGTATTAAAGGTATCAAACATTTTGAGATATTAAACGATATTAGCATTAACGTGTATGGAATAGAGTCTAATAAGAATATAATATCACCTTTGTATATAGCACGAAAAACACGTAATCAACATTTTAATCTACTGTTTATTGAGAATAACTCTAAAACACATTACTGTTGGATAAAAAATCTATCTCGCTTGGTGGGTAGTCAACTATCAAAAAATCATAAAAAGAATTTTTTTTGTGATTCATGCTTACAACGTTTTACTTGTGAAGACAAACTAAAGATTCATACTAGATTGGGATGTGAAAAGACACTGATTCAAATGCCTTCTCTTAAAGATAAATATTTAGAGTTTAAGAATTTTGAGCATAAACTAACAGTACCATTTGTCATTTATGCAGATTTTGAATCTATACTCAGTCCATTGGAAAACAATTTACAAAAAAATACTTTTTATACTCAAAAGCATATACCATGTAGTTTTGCATACTACATCAAATGTAATTATAATGATTCACTATCTAAATTTGTTACATATCGCGGTGAGGACTGTGTTAAACATTTTGTCGATAACCTACACTCTGATGTTTGTGAAATTGCAAAAATATTATCTGTTAAGCTTCCATACAATTTACAAGAAGATGAATTACCTCAAAACACATCTTGTCATATTTGTGAAAAACCTTTCTCACCAACTGATGTTAAGGTCATAGATCACTGTCATCTTACAGGTAAAATAAGAGCATATGCTCACGAAAAATGTAATTTAAACTATTCTATTCCTAACTATGTTCCTGTATTTTTTCATAATTTATCTGGATACGATAGTCATCTTTTTATTAAAGAATTAGCTACTAGATGCGGTGAAACTAACTGTATTCCACAGAATAAAGAAAAATACATTTCATTTAGTCAAAGAATATGTTATAACGATGAGGGTGATAAGTCGAAACATATCACAATAAGATTTGTAGATTCTTTTAAATTTATGTCTTCAAGCTTAGATAAACTAGTTAAAAATCTGTCGTGTGATCAATTTACATTGTTGAACTGTCATTTTCCCAACTGGGAGCAAATGATGTTGTTGACGCGTAAAGGTGTTTTTCCCTATGAATATATCGATTGTTGGGAAAAACTTGAAAATAAATCTCTACCTGATAAAAAAGATTTTTACAGTTCTTTAACACAATCACACATTTCTGACGATGACTATAACCATGCTCAGATGGTGTGGAAAATGTTCAATTTAAACAATTTAGGGGAATATTCTGATTTGTATTTAAAAACAGATGTCTTGCTATTGGTGGAAGTCTTTGAAAACTTTCGAAAGGTTTGTATGAATTCATACAAATTAGATCCGTGTAGATATTTGACTGCACCCTCCCTCTCGTGGGATGCCATGTTAAAAGAAACTGGAGTGAAACTAGAACTTCTCACGGACTATGAAATGATACAGTTTATAAATGCTGGCATTCGCGGTGGTATTAGTCAAGTTTCCAAAAGACACAGCGTTGCAAACAACAAGTTTATGAGTACACATGACTCCACACAAGAAAGCAAATTCATAATTTATTTAGATATTAATAATCTATATGGAGATGCAATGAGTAGATATCTACCTTTTGCCAATTTCACCTGGTTGAGTGAGAGTGAAATTCAATCATTCAATATTCTTGAGCAAATTCCCAATTCACAAATTGGTTACTTTTTAGACGTTGATCTAGAGTACCCTGAATCTTTACACGATTTACACAATGAATATCCATTTTGTGCAGAAACAAAAAAACCACCAAATGGTCATGCGAAAAAACTTTTACTCACTCTCGAAGAGAAAAACAACTATATAATTCACTATATAACTTTGAAACAAGCGGTAGAACATGGTTTAATATGTAAAAAAATACATAGAATATTGTCATTCCACCAATCTAGATGGTTAAAATCCTATATAGATTTAAACACTGCAAAACGAATGGTAGCCACAAATTCTTTTGAAAAAGATTTCTATAAACTTATGAATAATTCTATATTTGGTAAGACAATAGAAAATGTGGCTAAAAGAGTCGATGTGAAGCTTTGTAAGACCTGGTCCGACAAAACATCAATGACCAAACCTGCGTATGGTGCAGAGAGATACATATCCCGTCCGAATTTTCATAGTTGTAAGATATTTAGTGAAGACTTTGTAGCAATTCAAATGAATAAGACTAAAATATTGTATAACAAACCAATATATGTTGGTTTCTCTGTACTCGAATTATCTAAATATGTAATGTATGACTTTCACTACTCTTACATGTTACCTAAATATAATAAGAATGTAAAATTATTGTACACCGATACAGATTCCTTCATTTATGAAATTAGTACTGATAACTTTTATGAAGATATCAGATTCGATTTGCACAGTAAATTTGATACATCCGACTTTGCTAAAGACAATATATACAATCTACCGTTGGTAAATAAAAAAGTAGTGGGCTTAATGAAGGATGAAAGTAACGGAAAAATAATTAAAGAATTTGTAGGTCTACGTTCTAAAATGTATAGCTATGTTTTTGAAGACGATCAAGAGGTCAAGAAAAACAAAGGTACTTCCGCAGCCATTGTGAGAAAGCTGCATTTACAAAACTATAAAGATGCTCTTGATTGTAGTCATGTACAATATGATAATATGTATACTATTTGTAGCGATAAGCATAATGTATTTACACAGTGTAAGAGGAAAAAAGTAATTTCTGGTAATGATGATAAAAGATTTATTTCGTCTGATAATTATATAAACACATTCGCTTGGGGTCATTATGATATTAAATAAAAAACATACACACAGATAATAGCATTTTTATTTAAATAATTTCCAATCGCATTTATCGGCATAAGATGAACACTTATTAGGACTAAATTTCGCATTTATATATGGACACCGATTAAAATGTTGTATATGTTCGAACAAAGGAACATCCTGCTCTTCCCAATCCATCAATCCACCGCCACAATAAAAACACATTGTTCTATCACCGTGTCCAGTGTAGAAGAATCCAGCATCTGCTAGTCGTTCTGGTTTTTGACGTGCACCCAGTGGCCAATCTATAAAACTATATAGTCGGGCTTTTTGTGAACTAAAGTATGGAAACAAGGGACCACAATAATTATTATTATTTTCCATAATTACTTTATATTTGTTTTGTTATAAACTTTATGATACACACGACTATTTTGTCGAAAGACTTGTTTTATACAACAATTACATTAAATTAAATCCACATCACAGACACATGTTATCTCATATCGCTGCGGTTAGCTGTTATCATTCGTCCTCATCCGGTCAATATGTAATTTGCTCACATTTTAACCTATCACAGCTTAACGCATAGTTACTACTATCCATGGTATATCAATAGAATAAAAGCCCGCCGCCGCCGCCCGCCCGCCAGAGCTTAACGTGTAGTTACTACTATCCATAGTATATAAATAGAACAAAAGCCCGCCGCCGCCGCCGCCCGCCCGCCCGCCAGATTCAGAGCAGGCATCCCCCCGCCCACATATTTACAACCCCCATTCATATATAGAACCATCCCATGACATACATCCGGCAACCCTCAATACAACCTTAACCAACCCCCGCTAATAGTTCCGCTCATCGCCACGGAAACATTCACCATACTATTTTCATACTACTAGCGCCATCTAGTTTCAAGTTGTGAGCCAGAGTTGTGAATTAGAACGAACAATATATATCTACTGTAGTTACTTAACAAGACAACAATACTTATATTATGGACAACAAAAATATAGTTTGTTACTTAAAAAAAATATCGACATGATCAAAACTCTGTGGTCGCACTATAAACTTGCATCTAAGCGTTCCGCGTACGAGACGTCAGAGCAAGGAAAACGAACACAGGTCCTACCTCGATGGGCGCTCGCGCGGTACTGATCGCCTCGCGCTTGTACATTTCAATTTATGTGCATTTCGAGTTATGTTAAATATTTTTTCTTGTCTAACAAAACAGAGTTAATATCACAATTTATTAAAGATCAGATTAATTAAAGAATGAACTTTCTTTTTATGTAATATCTGTTTGGAATTACACTTTATTAAACGCAATATATGGTGGTAAACTGCTGATATAATTCGTGGAAATTGGCGCAAGATCTTTATTTTTTTTCTACAATGACGATTAATTAGCGATATTCTAGTACACTATGTGTCAACAAGATTATATGCCTGATGCACAGTTTTTTTTTTTAGTTAATTTGATAAATCTTTATACAAGAGATATAACTCTGAAGTTGGCTATGTGTACTTTAATTCGTAAAACAAGGTGCGGGAGATTGGTCACTACAAAATAATTAATGTTCTGTTTGTAAATCTGGTACATTAACTGAAAAGAGAACAGATTATTCTATTTTTATCAATTATTAAACAACTTGTAGATATTTCCTATGATAGTAAATTAAGCGCTTAAAATCTTCGTATACCGCATTAAAATGTGAAATGCCTCTTAACTAGTAGAGAATGCGGCGTTACATTCGTAAAATTATCCGAACCGGTAACCCTTTCCGCTCCCTCGTAGATAAGGGACAATCCTGTTTCCCCTGTTTAATGGTCCTTTATACGCCCGGCTCAGTCTTGACTTGTGTCAGGGTATTGATATTAGTATTTACTGGAATGTAATACTGTCGAGTCAGTGCCCTTGCGGTATTTGTGTGATGGCGAACTTGAAATTGTAGTGTTTGAACTTTGACTTGGTTTATTGTTTGACTTTACGAATAGTTATACTATAAAATATACGTAAACACGTAGTTCCGGGACAAATCAATTGGGGCCAAGACGCGTACTGTAAGTAAATTTCTGACAAATTTCTTGTCTATTAAATATAGAACGAAATTTATTGTACTCGTTTAGTAAAAAATGTTAAAAGTATGCATGAATATACTAAACACAAGTATCTCACATTAATAAATTTTCATTTTTAAGATTACCTTTTACGGTTAATTCCTTCCTCAAAGAACTCTTATCCCGATAAAATTTATGAAAAATGTCACCTTAAAATTATAATAAATGGCCGTACATAAATCGTAATTAATTGCGCAGAGTCGTCACTGTCGCGAGTTCGGCGCGTAAATTTGCGTAAAAATGGGCATCGGCAAAGCCCTAGGTCGACAATGCAAGTAGTACTCACAGCGCGATATATATATACATATAACTGGAACTCTAGAAAATAAAACTATTTTGTCTTTTCTATGGTAACACTCTTGGTAGATGAATTAAGCCACTTAAGCTCACATGGAATTTGATGTTGTAGCGGTCCCTCTGTGGGATCTGATGGGACGTATACTTAGTATTCAAGATTATAATTCATAATATTGTTATGTACGCACTCACTGGCCTACTTACTCGCAGATAATCTTGTCGATCTGTTCCATCGTTGCTGCGGGAATGGATAAACCAACAAATCAACCAAAACACTTTAGTTTTATTTGGACAGGTAAGTGTAAATATCGTCTGATGTTTATTTCCATTAGCCACCATCTGACGTCGTATATGGTATTAGAGGAAACATACTTTCATTACGTTTTTTTGCCTTTCTACGCGTTGTTGGGAATCATATTGTACCGAACTCACAAAAACAAAATAGTAATGACCGCTGTTGACGGCTAACGAGACAAAATTCACCAAGCTGTTCTCACCATTAATATGAACTGAAGCCGTGATGGCTCAGTGGCATTGGCTATGCTGACGACTGCCGCGCAGCAGGTCCATGGTTCGAATCCCACCGTGTGCTTGAGCTTCACGGTGCATGGTGGACGGGCATTTTGCGACCTTCTTTGTTCTATGTTGTCAGTTGAAGCGCTCATAGTGGAGCTTGCGGAGGCATTTTCAATCGATCTACCATGTTAATCAATGTTCGTTGCGGTCATTGCTTAGATGGGTGGCCACTAGTGGCATATACTGAGCGCTGGTTATTGTCTTCGGATGGCGGTCGTTATAGCAAGGTGTTAAAGCATTTTGAGAATACCAGGCTTACTAATTACCCTTCTCAAGTACAAAATCTGTATTAAAGCACCTCACGGTGGTTCCGGTGTCCTTGAAATCCAGTTAATGTAGGTTAGCCTGAAAAACATCTTCGACCGCATTATCACATACCATCAGGTAAGATAGTGTTCAATAGCTAACCAATCAGCAATAAAAAAACATTTTTACAATATCACATCATTTTGCGAAATTGGACGAATTCACTGTGTCACCATTAAAACATAATATAAAAGTGAAAACATAAAATGAATCGCAAATCATTATTACTACCGATAGATTTACGAATGTATGGAACATTTAAAAAAGACTTCGGTTTGTAGTGTTCAATCCCCAGATTGGAGAGTTAGTATAGATTATGACAAAAAAAATCTGGTGATTTTTTCAGAGGTTTCCAACGTAATTATCTAATAATTGATGATTTAGTCCACCCGGCTGTACCTAGTAACATTAAAGAACATCACAATTCGAGCCCAACGGCGGATATTAAGCCTTATTAACTTTCAGATTCTTGGTTCTGGAGATAACGAACATTCTCTTTCTGTTTATACTGCTTCATTTGGTATGGAATCACCCTGAAGCTGTATTTTCGTTTGCCTAATTTGACAGCCGCATTTGATTCGCGGTAATATCCGGAACGAGGATGTTCGCCGAAGTCATTGACATAGCTTTCAGAATTAGCGGGTAATTTTTTTTTAAGGTCTCGTAGGGAGGTTTGCTTAGCCGTTCTTAACCGATCAGCAAAGTTAAGCAACGTCCGCCGCGGTCATGAGTTGGATTGGTGACCGCTAGTGACATTACTACTGAGCGCTTCCGTGCTTTGGAGGACACGTTAAGCCGCATCGACTATTATCTCGTCCATTGGTGAGTGATGGAGAGTGAACGTGGTCGTAAACAGTAGCAAGCTTTTTGGACCAGTTATCATGCAATCCTAAGGGGACTGCATGGTGACTGGTCTAAAACAGCTGTTGGCACACACCGGATATTGCAAGCTCTTCGATACATATTTTCTACTAGAACATAGGTGGTAGCTTACCAGCCAATCATCTTTCTTCTGTCAGCTGTTCCAGCTTGCTTGATCAGTCTACTAATTTCATACAGTTATTTATTCAAATTGGACCAACTTTATTGGTCAATTTTGAATGCACAGGCACACAGATACGAGGTGTATTCATAGAAAGATATTTCTGAGGGAACGTTGTATACATATACCTCCTACCAGCTTCTCTTTACTCTCTCTTATCTGTGAATAAACAGCAGGTGGAGTTAATAATGTTGTCGTTCCAAAAACAAGAATGAAATCCGTGATAGACATCTGGAATAAGCACATTTAATAAATTAGTGCGCAACCCTAAGTGTAAATGGTGTGAATGAGTACACTAAAACGAGCTAAATTTTTGCGTTAGGTATATGAATTCTAAGTCCCCTTTATATTCCTGACAGCTTTTCGTGGCAAATCCTAAAATGACTAACTAGCTCTCATTGACGACAGAATCCGGAACAAATTATTAAGTTCTTGGCAGCAGATTTTCGACTTAAGAGAAGTAATTAGAAGCTAGCATTCGCTAAACGTTCTGACATCATGCTGAAAAATAACAGACTAATTCTATCCTTTTCAGCGGAAGTAATTAAATTCCCTTTGCCCTTACGAAAGGCAGCGTGAGATAACAATATACATTAGTATAGAACCTCTTCACTTCGTTTGTACGCGGCTCACATAATTTAGGCCAAAACATGTCAAACAAAGTGAGTAACGAAAGTACCTTCGTGTAAATTGCGTCTTTCTCTGAGGAATTTAAATATGTGACATAATGAGTGTTTTCTTGTACATATAAATATAATTGTAAAACGCAGTACTGGGACACGATAAGTGCGTTTTGCTTTTAGCGCTCTACTCAACGTAGGTACTCACAATCTGACAGTCGAACGCACTATATTCCTCCCGGCTATTTGATAGTTGTCATTCGACTTTACTCGCGATTCCCTATGACCTTAGTTCAAACTCTCTCTACCCATCTCTTACCATATCCAAGATGCGACGTCCAATTTCACACATACTGTAATAGGTGTTACATTAGCAAGTAATTTTTAAACCGAATAGGACTTGTATTAGAAGCAGTGATAGCTCAGTGGCTTTGGATAGGGGCTGCCGCGCAGGTCCATGGTTCGAATCCTGCCGCGGGTTTGAGCTTCACCGCATGGGGGAAGGGCATTTTGCGAATGCCCGCCTGGCATGACCACCCTCAAGTAGAAAATCTATCGCCAAGCACGTAACGGTGTGTTCCGGCAGCAGTCCTTGAGAGCCAGTGAAATTACAGGCACATGAGACTTAAGAACTATGTCTCAAGGTGACGGGCGTAGTTCAATGCATGACTTGTGCTGAAATGCATCTGTTATAGGCAGAGGTCAGTCCGCCTAATATCAGGTGGGCCTCGAGCTTGTACCGTCACAATAACAAAAAAAAACTTGACTGTGATTTTTTTAATGAACAAGTAGTTACTTATGTACCTAAACAATACATAGATACGGAAGACATATCCAGTCATGCCCTCTAAATGCGATAGTCTGCAATATGGAGGTTGACGTAATGTGTCACGCATTTAATAAAAACGTCCTAAAAATATTGGAAGTGGATCGTCTTGTCACGTTATTTTATTACGTGATCACAAAAATTGCCGCTCATTTCGCCGGAGAACGGGGTAATAAAGGTAAGGTATTTTTCTATCACAACGTGATGCCAATTTAATAATATTGGAAACGAAAGGCTGTACGAATTGGAGTAATATAATTACACATTTATCAGAAAACATTATTGGGAAGAAAATGTGGACTTTTTTATAGATATAATATTAAATGATAAATTAACCCGATTATACCCAATTTTTCCGGTTTGTATTTTTCCCTAAATTAATATATAATTTTTAACTCAATTAAAACAGTCGGGTATAAAGAGTGGTATAAGCTTAAATAGATAGACGGGTAATGTTGTCGTTGAAAACAAGTGTAGTATGAATATAAATGTTGTTCGGACCGATCAACTTAGCGGCAAGTTTCTGAACGTCTCCTTTGGTAGTCGTCTACTTTTAGTCTATGGACGAGTGAAAAGGAAAAAGTTTGCATTGTCGTTCTGTCTCTGGTTTTGTCAATTTTAGTACTTGGACAATTTGGATCTTGTAAAGAAAATATGTTCAATGACATTGATTGATTTGGGTCAGCGGTTAAAAATAGCTTTATTGTTTTGAATTGTCAAAAACCACCGCCTTATTGGACCCTCGCGTGTGTTTTGATTGTTTCACTTTGAACTATTAAAAAAAGTGTTGTGCTCTTGGAAGACAGAAGACAGAACGAACCTCCCAGCCATAGCCGTGAGTAGAAACCCTTAGCATATACTAATTGGCCAATTGGATATCCTTAGGGAAACAGTAGGCTGGGGTCGACGGAAGAATACCGAAAAACTATCATAAGTTGTATGTAATTTTCATGTATTTATTGTTTTCAGCCCCGTGGATCACGGGCAAAGTTAAGATTCAAAAAGCAGGTTGTCTAGGTAGAAGAACTGTGCTTACCATGCCTGCCTAGGCAATCTGGAATCTTAACAAATGTAATAATCCTGCTGGTGGAAAAATCAAAGTACTTCTAGAAGATCTTTCTAGATGGGCATGTGCTTGGACGATCTATAATCATAACATCAAACATGCCCGGTTTAAGGATCTTAATCTTTAACCCGTAACTCTGATCGTAGGCTATATATTTTGATGTCTTTTTATAAATATGTGCGTTTTTTGTAAATGTTACACAGGCAGCATTAAATTTAATGTCAAATCTAATTCTACTTAAGCTATTCAATTGCAGCTTTTCATTTTATTTATACTCCTGAAATAGTTTTTGAGTAAATATACAATTTAAACTTAAAAAGTACCAACAACACGGCAGTATCTCGATAATATTAGTTATGTAAAAGTTATTTTTCAGTGAAAACAAAAATAACATTTTTTATCATAGAACGTTACAACATTTACATGAATTCGAAATGCGGAGTGTTGTTTGTAACGCTTTATTAGGATATTAACCCATTAACATGGGCCATAATGATAACAATAGAATTTCATTCGAAACTAGGATATACTCGTAGTGGTCCTGACGATGCCAACTTATTAAATACGTATATAAGTAACAAAAGAAATTGGTAACAGGAAAATCTCATATTATATTACAACATAACGTAATACATACACAATTCCTAAAGTGTTGGGCACTTGAGTGGAAATAGATGTAAGATTGAATGTAACATGTTTCTACTTCTATATCTTTTTGGATTATTTTTATTTTTATACACATCCGTTTGATTGCGTTTCTAAATGTCTGTTACGTCAATATTGAAGAAATGGCTATCATCATTATCAAGTAAATCATATATCCAGTCCGAGAGCTTGGAAATAGAGCTGTGCTCAATGATAGACCAGCACGTAAATAATATGTAGCCTTCCGTCATTTATTGTATTGTATATACATCTATAAAATTTAACATTGAAAGACCTTTGCCGCGTTAAGCAAAAAAGGGATTTGTTTCACCAGCTGTCCTTTATGAAGTAACTATAAAAATAAATAAATGAAGCCATTGATTTCCAATCCTTACTAAACATTGGTTTCTAAGTTATTGTATTAACTTAAACTTAAACTAAATAAAATTATTATTGTTATTTTTGTTGGGCATCCAAAGTTGAGAGTAGGCCTCCTCCATGCTGTGCCAGGTGCTTCGGTCCTGCGCCAGTTTTGGAAAGGAAGTCTCTCAAGTAACTATACAACAATTTATTTTTTACTCCTGTAGGTTTCAAAGGTAGGTTGATCTCCATTGTTGAGAATATGATAGCCTATTTCATTAAGGAACGCGCCGTAGGCTTTTCCTCTCTGGTTTTCTATCTCACTTCCCCACCAGTGACTCCAAGCATTGCCGTCTCCGGCGACTATGATGTCTTTCGTCGCCAGTTTTCTGCAGAATGTCCTCTCTATATATGGCTCGATGTCTTGATCCCCTTCGTAGTAAACAGAAACGACTTCAAGTTTCAGGTCTTTATTTACCAGCAAAACTACTGCTTCCGTCTCAGTTACAAGCTGGGGGTCGTGAATTACCTCCAGCTTGTCACCAAATACTGTTACAGCAGCTTTTACCGGTTATTTCTTATTAAGGGTGTATTGGATAATTTGTGTTCCCGGGTACTGTTTCACCACGCCTGTGTTCCCTACACAGGGTTCTTGTATCAAGGCGACATAAATGCCCTTGTCCTTTGCAGCCTTAAGAAGCTCTACTGTTGCTACTTTGGAGTGTTTCAGGTTCGCTTGGATGAAGCACAAACCTGTTTTGCCGCTACTACTGGAGTTTGACTTGTGGGTCTCGGAGGTGCCCTTAGCAGTAGGAAATTCTGGACCACGCTATGCCATCCCATTTTTACCTTTCCGGACACAATATGTTGAACGCATTGTGTGATAGATCCGCATTTGAGATGACTGATCCCTGCGCAGTCGAGCAATTCTACACCTGGGTTGGGATTGCATTGCAATTTTCCCAGGAGTGAGACTTCCCGCAGTGACTGCAGTATTGTTCTTTCTCCCGGCAGACTGCTTTTGTATGCCCATAACCAAGACATTTAGTGCACTGCACTAGAGGTGTATGGTCTAGCACAGGCCTCCGCTGGATGCCTATGTAGACCTTTCCTGCCTCGGTCAGGTTTTTGTGGATCTTAGGGGACAACTCTAGAACCGGATGTCACTCGTGTGGATGCGGGCCTTTTTCCTATACCTCACCCTGATAATACTATCTTTTAAGTCAACGTCCTGCAGCAAGTGTTTGTTTTGTGCAAGCAGGTTGTCGAATATTTCTGCGTCCTTGAGATAGGACAAAACATCTCTTATGATGACAAGAGGGTTACCCGCTTTCGCAACTTTCACCTTAAGAGATTTATCTTGCTGAACATGACTTTTGACCAGAATTAGGTCTTCCTTGGTACCGCAGCTCAGAACCACTTTTTGGTTCCTGGACCACCCGGTCGACCCTAGCTCCTGTAGTCTTCGAATCCAGTGCATCTCTTATTTTGTCGATAACGTTTTGCGCCGTGCTTTGAGGATTGGTTGTTGATACTATCAGTGTGTGGTTTGGCTTCCGGTCTGTAGGAGGTTTTGCCGCAACCTTGGCATAAATAGGCTTACTTTCTATTTGGGTTAGTTCGACATCGATGCTGAGGGCTGGGGGGGTGCGTTAAATTTTTCTTGCTGCATTGTGCGAAGTTCGAACGACACGGCTTCGAGACGTACGGTAATAGGTTGTATTGGATCATCTAAGTTTATAGAGATAGGAGGGGGTGGTGATTTGGGATCGTGTGTAAGGGTTTGAATTTTTTCACTGAGGGTCTTAATTTCTTGAATAATTTTGTCATTGTTGGACCTCTCCAGGAGGGGGTAGCGTAGATTTTCTTTGGACCAGGGTCTCCTCACTCTTTGTTTGAAGGCCCAACCGACTCTGTGTGAACTTGAATATTTCGCGTCTTTATTCGTCTAACTGATTCTGAAGAGCGTCGATTCCAGCTTTTAGAATAGAGTTTTCGCTCCACAGAGGCGCAAGGTCTACTGCCCTAGCGTTCTCTTTTAAGGCCGCTAACTGATTTTTAATCACGTTGACCTCAAATGTCAGTTTCTTAATGAGTCTGTGGGGCTCCCTGGTCTCATAGCCTTGCCAGTCACGAATTGCCTTCGTCTCTGTCAGGATACCGCTTAACATCAGGTAGGCCTCGCGCTAGTTCCATAAGTCAGGGTTCAATACTCCGACCATTATTTTTTATAATCATGATTAATGATCTCCCTGCAGTCGTTAAGCACTCCCAATGTCTGCTGTATGCTGACGACTTGAAATTATTTCAAGAAATCAAAACGATAGAGGACTGTTTGAGACTACAAGAAGATATAGACGCTATTTATGAATGGAGTGTCAATAACAAAATGGAGTTCAATGTCTCTAAATGCTATGAAATGACGTTTGGCCGAATGCAACGCTTAATCGAGTTCCATTATAAATTGGATCAAACCATAATATCGCGGTCTACTACAATTAAAAACCTGGGTGTCACATTTGACAAAACTCTCACCTTTAATGATCATATCACTAATGTCACGAAGGAATCTTTCCGTAGACTAGGGTTTGTGCTGCGAAACTCTCGTGACTTTCAGAACATCGAGGTTATCAAGTTAATATTCAGCGCTCTAGTCAAGAGTAAGCTTGAGGCCAGTGCTTGTGTGTGGCATCCGCATGAAGACAAATACACCTTAATGTTGGAGAAGGTTCAAAAGGCCTTCCTCAGATACTTATACAAACGTAAATTTGGGTACTATCCTTTTATGTATCCTACGGATTTCCTGCTCGGTGCCTTAGGGTACAACTCACTTAATGACCAGCTATCGATTATGTGCAAAATTTTGCGAGGGAAAATTGACGCACCAAATCTTCACAACCAGCTTTGTCGTTTGTTCGTCCCCGACAGTTACAATCGGGGCAGGATACATAAACTGCTGACTGTGCCGAAGTGTAGAACTGTAGCACACGCAGTTTCCCCGATACCGCGATCCCTTGCTTCACTCAATGCTCTTGTCGAAGCAAAACCAGAGTATGATCTCTTTGCCGGCAGGTGGCAAGATATCATGATGGAGAGTTTAAAATACTGTGAGCTACTTCGAAATAGAAAAGACAATTTCGTCTATATCAGTATCAGTGCAATATGACGTAAATATTTATTTTGAATGTGAATTTTAACTTTCATTTTAATATTTTTGACATCTGTTAATAATTTTTTATTTGTTATTTTGACATATTATTATTGTATTATATCTATATATCTATTATTATTGTATTAGTGTAATTCGTGTGTAAATGCGGTACTAATTTGAATAAATATATTACAATTACAAATTACAATAACATAAAAAAAATTAAAGAAAAAAAAAAAAATTGCTATTTTGTCGTGTCTGGCCAGGCCCATCTCTTTGACAAGATTATTCGTGATTTCAACAATGGTCTTGTTGTGTGCCCGTTCTATTGCCACCAACTCATTTGCGTGTCTTGTGCGCTCCTTCTCCAGGTTGCACATGTGTCTCGACCTTGAGTCTGACAGGGAAAGGACCGTCTCGTACAGGGTCTGTAGACTTTCTAGCGCGATTTGCTTGCACAGCGCGAGTGCAAGCAAATCGCGCTCCCTACAGACTCTAACGCATCTTTCCCCTTGAGCAGAGTCTCGTTGGCTAATTTGGTGGCCATTTCCATCTCAACCCCCGTGCGCTTGCCTGATTTGCCGACCAGCATGCTTGGTCTGCTTCTACGCGCCCCGGTGTTAGGGATGTCCATGACTGATGCTGTCAAGTCTGTCTCTGCATCAGATAATATTTCCTTGGGAGGGGAGACGCCGCACTGTTCCCAGTCCTTGATCTTGTCGATCGCAGCCTCAAATGCCATACCCAACTCTGGAACGGATGTGGACTCCTCACCTGTTCCGTCACTGAGAGCAGTCATTGATTTGGTCTTTGTGGAGGACTTGGGGGAAGTACGATTTTCTCCCTCCGGTACCTGCAGGAAGACACTGGGGACCTTTACGCTCTCTGCCGTTTTTGACTTAGGCGGTCGCTCAGCTTTTGATGGTTGTGCTGATCTTGATGTTGTCAATTTTTTCAAAACTTTTTTGTAGAGGGAGAGAGCTTTTGATAATGATGGTTTTTGGAGAGGCTTTTGAAGAAGACATTATTATTATTTTCTTTCTACCTCTTAAAATTATAAACAATTTTTGAGAACCTTAAAATATTTATCCTAAATTCATTACCTTATAACTATGTTCCCTAGCTTAGTACGCTGTGATGCTTACGCGCCAGGCTGTGATGCTCTGCGTGGTTAAGTAGACAATGAGGTGGACCGACAAGGGTATCCGTGGGACCAGATGGTAGGGCTCGTTCTCTTCGTTGTAACGATACCAAACACGAGGTGTCTGGCGCTCGTTGATCCAAAGATATCCCTCCGGGGGTGTGTGCGGGTGGTAGAGAGAGAAATTCTGTTGGAGCCAAGCTGTAGAGCCATTTTTTCCAATTTCGGGGACCCCAAACACGGTAGGTCTATCTCGCCTGGATACGGAGATAAACAGAGGGGGGCGGTGAAGTAACCCGAGGGGAGAGGAAAGTTTAAGGTGAGTTGACGGGAGTTGAGGGCAGTAGCCGTGCGAGGTAAGATGGGTGTGCGGGGTGATGGGGGGGGGGGATAAACTCGTGTACAGGAGTTAGTGGAAGCGGGAGAAAGGTCTAGTTTTCCCGGTTCAGACAAGTCCAAACATGGGCAGTCTAGGATAAAGGACTACGGAGATCCCTCAAGATTACCTGGTCTTCGGTGGAGTGGTCAGCAGCAACAACTCGTTGTGGTGAGGGCGAAATCTTGGGGCTCGCTTACGTAGGTCTCGAGAGTCGCTCCGACGTCACGTCTCGTGTCACCTTGTAGAAACTAGGTTACACGTGTAGCGAGCGACCGCGAGGTTTTAGGTGAGACGGCTCCTGTTGGATACCTTGCAACTTTCTTCTCCGTTATCGGATTTTCACAATCAGCATGTCGTTTGGTAGGGCTTGAAAGCGGCTACAAGTTAATGTACTTCAAAAGAGCAAAGCACTCACCCCTTTGCCGCTATTTAATCCCAAACTCAAATCCTTTCTGCTCCTGAACCCGCTGAGATACTAAGTTGCCCACACGGCGGGCGAGTCACACACTAACTCACTTCACTGTATACTTTTTATGCGCGCTGCTCCAAAATTGTATTTTAAAACAATATTTTTGCCGGAGATGTTTGGTTTATTCATTATATTTATAGAAGATATGTCATTGATGTTTGATTTATTAATACACCTAGTAATTTAGAATTACTGTCTCTCAAGTTCAGCTGCCGGAACATATCATGCAGTGCATGGTGACAGGTTTATTGAGTATGGTAGCAAGCCAGGCGAGCATTTTCAAAAATCCCTACCACCATGCAATCACCAAGTATCGACCCTAATTTGTGTGTGATTCATGCTCGGAAATTTTTAAAACCATTGCATTTTTATTGCTGATAGGTGAGCTTTCGACCATGATCTCACCTGATGGTAAGTGATGATGCTGTCGAAGGTGTTAACAGGCTTAACCTAGAATTACTGGCTCTCAAGGAAGCTGTCAGCTGTCGGAAAACACCGTGCGTGGCGACAGACGTCAGGTGCGGTGGCGACAGATTTTCTACTTGAGAGTGGTCGCTAGCCAAGCGGGCATTTGCAAAATGCCCTTCCACCATGCGGTAAAGCTCAAAACCCGCGGCGGGATTCGAATTGTGGGCCTGCTGCGCGGCAGTCCATATATGATGTATTTTATACTATTTTAATGGATTATAATTATGAGGCGTGATAAATAATTAAATATTTTAATTAACTCGAATCACCGATGTTTTTTTTTTTCATACTCTTCGGCTGTTTAAATGTACTGGTTTTAGTTGTCTGCTCGTGTTGTGATTTTCTACTTGAGGGTGGTCGCTAGCCAGGCGTGCATTCGCAAAATGCCCTTCCATCACGCGGTGAAGCTCAAGCCTGCGGCGGGTTTCTGCGTGACAGTCCATAGCCAATGCCACTGAGCCATCACTGCTTCAATACCTACTCGTTTACAAATAGATTTAATTAACTCACCAAATAATCACTGTCACTTTAATTAGAAAAGTAATCACGCTGGATTAACTATTAAAAAGATAATAGGTTATAACAGGATAGCCCACCTGTGGAATTTACGACTTGCAGAGCAATGTAATTCCGATTACTGAAGGGCCTAACTTATCATTGTTGCAGCTGATGGATGGATACGTTCTTCAAAAGGGCAGTAAGAAAAATGTTTTAACCAGATTCAAACTGAAAACAAATCAAGCACAGACTTTAGTTGAATATTTTTATATACTCAATTAGTGTGAGATAAATTGTGATGAATGGAAGAACTAATAGAAGAACGAAACGGGTACCCGAGGGATATCAATATATTTTTAAACACGGCACCCTGAAAATATAACGTTATTTTAAACTTTCTAACAAGGAGCGGAGTCTAGACTTGTTTTAGCACATAAATTGTAAAATAATAGACATTGGTGATAATGTAGCAAGGGGATACTGAACACAAAAATAATTGAATTTACTAGAAAATTTGTTTTGTATCTTACGAGTATTTGATTTTTATCATGTTTTTTAGTTATCTAGCTGAAAACTTTGCTCTTTTTACTGAAACTGTATACTGGAAGACAGTTTTCTTGAGAGATTTGCTCACGCAGTTCTTTGTTTAGGGTGCAATAAATATGACATACTGGAAAAACAAAATAAATAGAAAGATTTTGATTGTTTTTGTTATTTATTCCTATGCAACGTTTGAATCCGAATGTTGGGAAACGAAACATTGAACGAGGACCGCGTGTAGTATAGATGTGAACGTTAAGATTAGAGTGCACGGAGCGCATTCCATTCAGACATAGTTTCACCTTATTTTAAATACTAAGACGTGTTCTAACTCGCTGAAAATTTGCATGTATGTCCTTGAGCCTATAATATCTATATAGTCAGATTTTGTAAAATTAAGTATTCTCAAAAATAATTCGGAAAATTGTTTTGTATGGGAATTGTTATTGTGAAATTTGGGGATAAAATAAATAATAAATCGAAAAACCAGAAGCATATATACTAGGCACAGAATATGCATATAAAATTTCACCGAGTTTGAACACTTGGTATTTAAAATATGACGAAACTACGTTTGTATGGAAAGCGCTGTGTGAACTCTACTCTTAAGATAGTTCTGTAAAAAGTAGGTAAATAGAATGTACAAGTTAATAAATGTAATATTTGAGGAAGTTTAAAAGTAGTATCTGTGATAGGAAAGTTGAAGAGTAACTAGCAGCGTATGGGCAGATATCCACGCATGCCATCATGGGTAGGGAAGAACCCATACGAGAAAAGTATTAAGTACTTTATAAGTGATATACAAGAAGATGGCCAAACACAGTTTGATGGACTAGGTTAAGATTTAAATCAGTGCGATAGGTGTGAATAGTAAGAGGATGCATAACAGAACAGACTGGAGGAAACATACATTTAGGCCAACTCCACTAAGAATTGGAAAAGGACAGGAAGACGTGAGGATGAGTATGAAATTAATTCGCTTGGTGATAATTTGTCATACACAATTATGTGATTTATTTCAGTAACGAAATTTTTACATATTATAATAGATATGACACAAATGTCCTGTAAAAGTTAATATAAAAAAAAGCTACAAATATCACTACATTGAATATCATTGTTAAGTGAAAGTGTTTGAAACGTCGGGACAAAAATAACGATAAATATACGCGATTTAAACCGTTTAGATTTGTTTAATTACTATGTGTAATAATCGCGAAAACCTAAGACAACATCATTGTTAAGCTTGAGGGTGTGCATCGCAGCTCAACCAAGCGTGGATAAGTTTTGGAAAGTATGATGAGCTCCCGGCCCGCACGGACCCAAACGACACCAAACGGCTCAAATTTGTAACCACCGATACTTGAATTAGCAAACTTCCGCCGCTTGAGTTGCTCCGCCGATAGCCGCATCGCCAGACCTCACGTTGGTTTCAGACAATTGCGTATCAACCCTCATAGGGAGAGGGAAGTAGAGAAACTATCATCCATTTAAACATTTACCGACAGTAACGTATCTTTTACTTAGTTATCTAAGCTCATTGTATTGCCACAGCTGCCCACATCTCAAATTGTATTTAAATTTAGGAACGTAAAGGCAAAATCTTGTAATAGTAAAAGCTATTAATATTGACTAATCTGCTAAAGGTATTTACAAACTTTTAAATTTGTTCTTCGACTCTTACGATCGATTTTATTGGCGTCGAGTTGACTGAAAACGAGAGATTTTATTCGATTTATTAGAAAGTCACAACTAAGAATGAACTCGTTTAGAAGTATGTCGTCATCGAATACAGCCATACAATTATGTAACTGTAGATTTTTAGATAGTATCTCTAAGCCGTTCGGGATTGTTAGACAAGGTGCAGCGCCAAGTGCTTATCGTCTAATTTTTTGCTTTAATAAGTAATCAACTAAAGTCATCTGTTCCCTTGTTTCGTTGTTAAGCGTTGCTGAATTTCGAGATCTTGGGTTTGGGATCGAACGGTGGATCAGATAGTTGTTTTTTTTTGTGCGTAATAGTTTAGCCTTTGACCACTATCTCACCTGACGGTAAGTGATGATGAAGTAGTCGAAGATGTTGTTGAGGCTAACTTAGAATTCTCTCTCTCAAGGCTCTCAAGGATAGCTGCGGAATATTCGGTTAGATGCTTGGCGATAATTTTTTCTACTCGAGGGTTGTAGATAGTCAGGCGGACATTCGCAAAATGCCCTACTGATTTTTTTAAGCAGTAATGGCTCAGTGGCATTGGCTATGGACTGCCGCGCATCAGGTCCATGGTACAAATCCCGGCGCGGGCGTGAGCTTTACCGCATGGTGGAAGGGCATTTTGCGAATGTCCGCCTGACTATCTACAACCCTCGAGTAGAAAATCTGTCGCCAAGCACCAAAAGGCGTGTTCCGGCAGCTGTACTTGAGAGCCAGTAATTTTAGGTTAAGTCTGTTAAGAACGGCTAAGCAAACTGCGCTACGAGCGATTCATAGTGACTTTATTAAATATAATTGTTTTGTAGCATTCCGTAGTCTCAGACTGTTTCTAGAAAGTGGCAATAAATAAGCTCACCTATATTAATTAGAACTTAAACTTTTTTTTTATTATGTTATTGTTAATATGGAACAGTTCGAGGCCCACCTGATGTTAAGCGGCCTAACCTCTGCCTATAACAGATGCATTTCGTCACAATTCACGAATTGCACTGCACCCGTCACCTTGAGACATAGTTCTTAAGTCTCATGTGCCTCTAAATTCACTGGCTCTCAAGGACTGCTGCCGGAACACACCGTTAGGTGCTTGGGACAGATTTTCTACTTGAGGGTGGTGCTAGCCAGGTGGGCATTCGCAAAATGCCCTTCCACCATGCGGTGAAGCTCAAACCCGTGGCGGGATTCGAACCATGGATCTGCTGCGCGGCAGTCCATAGCCAATGCCACTGAGCCATCACTGCTTCAAACATATCTGGCGAGTGATAATAGAATTATATGTTTCATATAGATGTGGTAAATCATAATGTTATTATAATGATAACATGAAGACTCAGAGTATGTAAAAAAACATTATTTATAATTTGAATAATAATGTTACATTTTTAAAATAGGCTTTTACTTCGATATCGTTTATATCTTACGATATTAGAATTTTATTCAAATAAGCCCTCTCAAATAGAACGATATTTTATTTTACCATAAACGTCTTGAGTATAAATTCTATTCAAAATAATAAACATAATCTATTTTAAGTAGAATCTGTTGAAGTTCTCGTAGTGGCCCAGACTTACATAACCAATCAACCAGGGCCCCAGTTCTCTTAGCTATTGACCAAACGCCATACTACTGCGATGCTTCTGCGATCGAACTGCTGTTAATGTAAAATTCGGTAGTCTGCTAATTCTAGCTCCTAATCGCAGTTGTATAGCAATCACGTCGCTATGTATGGCTGTGCTATGGCTTGCAAATGTTGCCACTGAAATAATAATGAAAACTTCTATCAATCAAGCATCAGTCAAAACATCAATACAGTCGTGTTCTAGCAAACAATACATTAAATAAATATATATAAATCATTTAGCTATTTTTCCATCTAAAATCCTCCAAAATATTTTATGCCACTGTAGCAACGCAATCGCAACAAAATAGCTTACAGAATACCAAATATGTCAAAAACTATTGATAGCAAGCCACTGACTTGCGATCAAACCTAAATAGCGGGAACACTACGGACGCTGTCAAAAACGCCGTTCAATAGCTAAGAGAATCGGGCCCCAGGATGTGCAGTTATCGCTGCGTTCATTACTTAGATGACCCAGTGGACCCAGTAGACATTTACTACTGAGCGCTTTCTTACTTTGATGTGCACGTTAAGCCATTGTTACCGGGACTTGTTTGAGGATAGCTGTTATTGCATTGCATCTGAAACTGTTGTCGATTCAGGTTTTGTAACTCTTCAAAAGAACTTTAAAAAATCGTATATCTGCTATTACGAAAAATTAAAAAAAAAATTATATGTTATATTTATATGTTTTACTCTTCTTGGTACCTTTATTTTATCACTTAGCAACTTTTTTGACAGAACAACTTATTCATCCGATATACTTATGTTGGTTCGATTTTATTCTGAAGTTTTTTTTCCTGTTATGCGAGAAAAGAATATCATTTTACAGTGATATAACTAAGGATGTCTGACTTTGATATTGGTCATTATTTGTAGTGAATCACATTAGGATGAATGAAAAAGTATATTAATTAATTAAGTAATCGTCAAAAATAACATCGATGTTTTACTTAATTTTAAATTGTGCTAAACCCTCAAGTAGAAAATCTGTCGTTAAGAAATCAACGGTGTGTTGGAGTTAAGCTCACATATTTTTTGTACAGCACTATTTTGTTTAATTTCATCAATATGTCACAATTTAAATCTATACTAATACTATAAAGAGAAAAGATTCGTATTTTGTATGACACGAATAAACTTAAAAACTACTAAACCGATTTGTATGAAATTTGGTATAGAAATAGTTTGGGACCTGGGCACTGAATAAAATGACCTGAGACTTTTTATCTAACTGCGCTTGGCTGTTGCTAAAAAAGAGGTTAATGGTTTTGCGTGATAACCGAAATATATGCAGGCGGAGCCGCGGCCGGAAAGCTAGCATATTATACTTATACATGCAGTATATAGTTCAAGAAAACAAAATTAAACGTCCTTTCGGAATTTTACTTTATGCGTAGCCAGAGAGGTCACTAGCTTACAAGACTATTTATTTTCAGAATAACCATTTTATTCTACGCGCCACTAATTCGTAGATTTATCTGCACTTACATACAATTCGTGTTTATTCACATAAAGCAATAATTCGTAGCTTTATTCCAAACCACAACACTACGCAACCATCCGTAGCGCGTAGTAGCTAATCCGTAGCATGAGCTACGGCTACGTTACTTATTTTTATCAACTTATGAGGCTAGGAAGAACTTACTGTTTGGAATTTTTTCTTTAATTATTTTTAGTTTTATTTATTAAGATTTTCCTTGTTAGTGATATTAATAGTAGTCGAACATGTTGATCGGACTACATATACCTAGAAATTAGAAGCTTGTTCTTATGGACAACTGCTGGAAACTAAGGTCAATTTTCAATTCTATGGAGCTAGTCAGACGAGGATACCTATAATATCCTACCATTATCTAAACTTAGTCGGCAAAAAGATTTTTAGTTTATTTTTTGTACATCATAAGGACTATTAAAGCGGAAATAATGAATGTATGTCTATTGATCATATATTTCTGAAGTACACTCACCTTACTTTAGAGAAATAAGGTTTTATACTTCAACTGATTCTCCATTTAGTTTCCGAAAATATACAGTGAATACATGGAAGTTTAATATATCTTTTAAGCCGACTTCCAAAAAAGTAGGAGGTTCTTCAATACGACACGTTATTTTTACGTATGACGATGCACTATAACGTTTTACAGAGTACTCCGATTATGATAATACCTTTTAAATTCAAAAGGGCGCGTGAAGCGCTCGTAGCGAAGTTAACTTAGCTATTCTCAACCGATCAGCAAAGTTAAGGAACGTCGCGCGCGGTCAGGAGTTGGATGGGTGACCGCTAGTGACATTACTACTGAGCGTTTCCGTGCTTCGGAGGGCATGCACGTTAAGCTGTCGGTCCCGGTTGTCGTCTTAGGATGTGGCAGTCGTTATAGCATGGTGGTAGGGCATTTTGCAAATGCCCGCCTGGCTAGCTACCACCCTCAAATAGAAAATCTGTCGCCAAGCACTTAACAGTGTGTTCCGGCAGCCGTCCTTGAGACCCAGTACTTCTAGGTTAGCCTGAACAACATGTCACATCATCACTTACCATCAGGTGGGATAGTGGTCAAAGGCTAACCTATCAGGCATAGAAAAAAATACCTTTTTTATTCAAAAGGGCATCCCCATATAAATTTCATACAAAAAGTCAATTAGTTTTTAAGTTACACTCAAATAACTAAAAATGCTTGACATACGTAGATAACATGGTAGTTGAAAATTAAGTCGATGGTGACTAGTATTTATCATTTTATAACCTGCAATTATCAAGAAAACACAGAAAAAAAAACACAATTTTAAAACTCATTTCATACTTTTTAGTGTAAAAAAGTCAGTTCCATTTTGTGGAAAAAATTATATTTCGTATTTTACGCCCCTGGAAAGCAAAACATAATAGATATATGTATTTGCAACAAATGCGCAGAAGAAGCCTTATAATTGTATACTTTGCAATTGATATTAATGAAAGCGTCTTAGAATTTAAAAATTAATGCATGTTTCTATTTTTTTTATTTTTTAGGGTTTTGTAGCCAACGGGTAAAAACGGGACCCTATTACTGAGACTTCGCTGTCCGTCCTTCCGTCCGTCCATCCGTCTGTCACCAGGCTGTATCTCAAGAACAAGGTGATAGCCAGACAGTTAAAATTTTCACAGATGATGTATTTCAATCCCGCTATAACAACAAATAATAATGTAATAATAATAATATAAGCTTTTTATTTTCTTACACTCTACTCATGTAACATTGTTCTAACTTTTCTTAATTCTACCATACATTTTAATAAAATCCTAATCTAAAGTGTAAGTACCGCTTTGAGCGGTGAAAGCCTCCTCCATCTGCCTCCATCTCTCCCTATCTCTCGCTGCCCGGCTCCAAGTAACACCGGCTGTTTTGGCGATGTCATCGCACCACCTTTTGCACGGTCTTCCTGGTCGTCTCTTTTTATCCATGGGGTGCCAGTTAGTTGTTGTTTGCGACCACCTTTCGTCTGTTACTCGTTGTAAGTGTCCCGCCCATTTCCATTTCAGCTGAAGGACTTTTCTCACTGCGTCTTTTGCCTTCGTCTTCTTCCTTATAGTGCTGTTTTTTATTTTATCTTTCAGCTTGTGGCCTGTGTAACTTTTCTCGATTCCTCTTTGACACACTCTTATTTGATCGAGTGTCTTCTTCGTGAGTGGCCATGTCTGGCATGCGTATGTGAGGCATGGTAACAAACACATTTCCATTGCTTTCGTTTTTAATTTTATTGGTAAGTTGTTTTTGAAAATATCTTTCATACTCATTTCAGTATTTATTCCACGTGGTTTTTGTTCTTCGTAAAAATAAAATAAAATAAATATTTAATGGGGTTCCCATGCAACAGACTTGATTTTTTTACCGTTTCTTGCTCGCTACTAATAACGGTCACAGGTAGAAGCTTTAACTATTCACAGAATATTAAGTTTTATGTTCTCTTTAAATATAATTAATTAAAATAAAATAAATATATAATAAAAACGAGATAATTGTACGGAACCCTTCGTGCGCGAGTCCCACTCGCACTTGGCGTTATCTCTTCACGTTTTTTTTTTATACTGATCTGGTTAGCACTTGACCACTATCTCACCTGATGTTAAGTGATGATGCGATCAATGATGATCACGTGGACGGCGTTATTAAATTTCCATACCATTATCTTTATCAGTTAAGTAGCTTAAAGTATTTCAGTTAACAGCCACCGGCGCTGTTCGAATAGTGGCTTAAAGGAGACAAAGGAAAGTATATTTAATTATTATATAACCGACTAAGCTTACAGGGTCTTACGTACAACCCTTTCACGTTGAAAATCATATATACAAAGCCTCAGTAAAGCGTTATCATTACTGGTAATCTCTTTAATACACATATAGAATCCGACAGAGTAGAAATAAAAAACAATCGGTCCATTTTCCCTAACGTACCTTGAATATAAGTTTTAGGTTTAACAATGTAAGTGGAGTGCCGGGTTAGAATGTCACCTCCCCATATCTTCCCGTGCGTATCGTAAGAGGCGACTAAGGGAAAACTGCGCCACTTCTCATGTAGATATGAGTAGGCTTTGTGGGCATTAGACCCACAACAGGGCTTTAAACGATCTTAGTGCCCTGCCAGGGTTTCATACAATATGTTCTTGTGTTCCTGTCGTATATGTTGCTAGCGTAAACGTTTGTGTTTCATCCAGTGCGTTAAAGAAAACATATTGTATGACCCTGAAACTGTGCCCGGTGAATGGCAATAGGTCAACACCCCCTAGTACATGGGACCAAAACATTATTGGCGAAACGTGGCGTGATGGCGTGATATGTATGTAATGTAAGCGTCATAACAAAGTCATGGTAGCATATTTTAAAAACATTTAAAATGAATACTAGCGGTGTCATTTTTACCATTATCCAATAGAGCTTGGGAGTCAAAGCAAAAATGGTTTTAACTTCATTGGATATCAAAGTGTAGTAAGATATACCCGTATATCGATCTCTAGGGCACTACCACCACAGATATCGCTATGCACCTTAGAAAGGCCAAGTGTCGTCGGCTCGTTGCAAGTGTAAACATGTATAATTAATTATAAGTATATCGATTGATTAATAGTTAAGTAGACAGTTGAAATTTTCACAGATGATGTATTTCTATTGTCACTATAACAACAAATACTAAAACTAAAATAAAATAAATATTTAAAGGGAACTCCCATACAACAAACTTGATTTTTTTTACCGTTTCTTGCTCGATACTAATAACGGTGACAGGTAGACGCTTTAACTATTCACTGAATATTTAGTTACGGAACCCTTCGTGCGCGAGTCCCACTAGCACTTGGCTGGTTTTTTATGGTATCGTGAAGGACCCCGTACGAGGCTCATTTGATCTTAATCGGTAACCTATGCCTATAACAGATCCATTTCATCACAAAAGACGAACTTCACTGCGCCCACCACCCTGAGACAGTTGTTGAGTCCCATGTGCCTCTAATTTTACTGGCTGTCAAGGACTGCTGACTATTAGGTGCTTGGAGACAGATATTCTACTTGAGGGTGGCTGGTAGCTAGCCAATCGAGCATTCGAAAAATGCGCTCTCACCATTCGGTGAAGCTCAAGCTGACGGTGGGAATCGAAACATGGACCTATATAATACGCCCGCCACCGCAGCAGACTTGAAACTATTTTTATACCAAAACCATGAATCAATAGTGGAACAAAATGTTTTACTATGAGCAGCGCGCACAGCACTTATCGTCATAGGGCTGATTGTAACTGATAAGTACGCCGAAGACATATTTAGCAAATATGATTTTGTAAGGGGTTAAATTATGAAGTTGCCGTTTTATTTATTGTTACTTCGAATTGACATAGAACCTAAATGGTTTAAGATTTTTAGTTAAACTTTTTCACATGGTACCTATGAGGCTTTTTAAAAAATGTGCAACATTTAATTATCGACTTTCAGTTGTTTTCTTTATTCAGCTCAGACAAGAAAGATGGATACTTCGAAAATTCGAGTGACTTATGCATACGAGTTCCGACGCAGAACTAACACGGCAGAAACAGCTCGCAATATCAATGTTGCGCTTGGAGAGGGGACTGCTAATAAACACACCGTGCGAATTTGATTTAAACGCTTTCATGATGGAAATTTTGATTTGAAGACAATTTCATACTCTAACCCCTAATATTAGGTAAAATTTGTTTGTAGCGAATGAGTTACATAGTAAACGAGATCATAATTTTAAATAGCATACATTTCTACATTTTTACATCTTATGACAATCTATAATGAACGTATAGAAATTGTTAGGTAAAAAAACGTAATAAGTTAACTGAAATTGAATGACAAATCATCTTTTTGGTTTAATTTTTTTTTATCATTCTTTAAATTAAATCTTTTTGCTTTAAAAATACTTAAGTAAATTTGCATTCCGTGCTTTTGTCAGTTGGTGTATATAGATAAGTAATAGGTGAAGTGTGTAGCAGGAAGGTTGGCTCTGTAGCGTGTTGGGACTTCAAAGGGTTTGACGTATTGGGTCGCATAGCTAATACAATTCAGACAGTATATTTCAGAGCAAAGGGTATATAGTTAATACTTTAGGTAATGGATAAAGTTTTCGTTTGTTTATAAAACGATGACTTTCGATAAAGGTAATATTATATTTGATAACAGATTTCTCAAGTTCGGCACATGTCTAAGGGCCGCTTTTATGACCTTCAAGTAAAGTGTAAATTATTTACTTTCTACTCAAAGTTTTTCAGTTTCACAATAGAAAACAGACTTCCGATTAACAACTCGATGATTACTTGAAGGATCTTCAAAGTAAATTCAAATATCCGTTCATAATCTGTAAACAACGTCACTCATTCATAAGTCGAAAATAAACTTTAATCAAGAAGTTATAACTCAATAATAATATTAATAATATAATAATAATGTTTATTCTTCATTAAAAAAACACATACATAAATACAGCCATTACTTAAAAAGTTCAAGATAGCGCGAAATGTTTTACTCACAAAATTATACATATGACTTACAAAGCCCTCACTAAGAAATAAATCTTGTATCGAGGGCGTTTGCTTCCTTCAAACGTTCACAATATTGGTAGTTACCGTGGATTGCAATATGTTGTTTGCAATACCAACCTTTTTTTGAAATCTGTATAAATGATAGACAGATGAACCAAGAAGTAAGTTAGTCGTCAATTTGACTGTGGGTTAGTACTACTCAGCCATTGTGGAATTCATATGCACGGTAACTTGTGACTTTAACCGACAATTAGCCTACTCGAGACTTTATTTGAAGGTCGTGAAAGAGGCCCCTAGTCTCAGTTCTGGGCTGACCAGCACAATTATATAGGTTACTTAAGTTTAAGAGGTTTTACGTGTGGTCTTGTCTGTATACTTTACAACTTATTTTCCTCAATAAAAAGAGAGCAGGTTAGACGAAGAATGGAGGCTGGTTACTTAGGCCTGAGCTGTCCCCCAATACAGGAAATACGGAAAGTGCTTGACGAAATATTGTTCACTTGAAGTTAACATAGCATATTTTTTTCTTACAATAATTTCAGAACTTCAATAATTCCTATCACATTTTACAGCTAAATCCCACAAATTATACTAGCTACAAATTATTTAAAAATAAGTAAACAAATATTGATCTCCAACTTAAATAAAAAAAATGATAAGGGTGCAATTACGACCCTTTCTTAAAATTTATGACAAATATTTAAATAAACTTTAAAGTAATATTTTAGGAATAAAAAACATAAATATGGATTTACGCAAAATAACGCCTACATCTTTTAATTACCCCTTTCATAAAATATGCCACTTTATAGTTTTACGCAAACTACGTTCTAGGCATGGATTAAATTTCTATTATTGTCACTCTGTCAATCTTATTTTAAGACCTAGTCGCCTTAACCCCTCCGACGGATAATGAATAGATTCAGGCGTTACTTTGCGGAAATCCATATTTAATAATAACAAATATTTTAAAAGTATTTGAAGAAAACTTCACATTAATTATTTGATAAAACACTTAAAAAATCTTTATAAAAATTATTATATATATCTAGTGACAATTCCGCCTAATTTCCTGTTAAGCCGACGTGACGTCACAAACGCCGCGCAGCCAAACCTGAAGAGTATTCGACGCGTTTCGCTTCTAAACGAAGGATCCTCAGGAGGTCTTGACTCTTCGAGCGCACGATCGAGACATTTTTTTTTTTTTTTTTATGCTTGATAGGTTAGCCTTTGACTACTATCTCACCTGATGGAAAGTGATGATGTGGTCGAAGATGTTGTTCAGGCTAACCTAGAATTACTGGCTCTCAAGGACAGCTGCCGGAACACACCGTTAGGTGCTTGGTGACAGATTTTCTACTTGAGGGTGGTAGCTAGCCAGGCGGGCATTCGCAAAATGCCCTACCACCATGCTATAACGACTGCCATCCAAAGACGATAACCGGGACCGACGGCTTTACGTGCCCTCCGAAGCACGGAAGCGCTCAGTAGTAATGTCACTAGCGGTCACCCATCCAACTCATGACCGCGGGCGACGTTGCTTAACTTTGCTGATCGGTTAAGAACAGCCAAGTAAACTTCGCTACGAGCGCTTCATCTACCCTGACGGATTTCGTTCATAGGTACAAAATAGGTATGTCCTAGATAAACAAAGTTCCACCGTCGACCGCGTTGTCGCTTTCCAACAGAACCAACTGGGTACAATGCTTGGTTATCAAATAATTATATATGTACTAACTTATATAAGCTACTCGTACATTACTACCAAATTAAATGCAAGATCAGGGATCTTATTGTCAAATTAAATTGGTAATGGAGATGAACCTCATTTTGACAGTTACTTTGAAAACGGACCCCATTATGAATGTCAAGATATCATATGAATGTCAACGTCAAAATGAAGGTCATTTTCATTATCATCATAGTACAGACCCACCAACTTATCTGTGCAGGTGGCAGAAAAAAGAACTACACCATTCCTTCAAATTGTAACAGTTTGTATTTGATATCCTTGATCAGCAGCGCCCTCGCCAACTGCACAGTTAAGTTGGTCGTTCAAAAATAATTCCAGGTAACCATACAAACATATAAATGCTCAGATCCCCAACTTGCCTCAGAGGTCTCGCTACGCTCTGTCAATTAATGACTCACAATCTACAACATTTTGCATGGTAGTAGGGTTCCAAACTTTTTTTTAAACGTATTATATACAACGGATGTATGGATGTGTGCATTATATGATTGTGTTAAATTTTCTCCACATTACATTGTCTTGATATTAGAGCTATTTCCCTTTTTTATTTAAATGGATTATTTCTACATTTTAATTTGGCTTAAGTGTAACCATTCAACATTATTCTGCTATTAAGTCCCTGTTTAGTAAAATAAAAGACCAAAACAATTTTTACTAGGTATGTATATAAATTTCAAGAAAGCTAGCTTACATATTCTTTTTTATGGCATCATTGTTTCGTCGAGTTTCCCACCATTACAGTTAATGTTTCTTTTTAATTAAAAACAGTTTTAAATTAAGATAATTACAAATAGAGAACGCAAAGTTTTAACAAAAACCTCAGGAGTAAATTTTTCCTAAAGATATATTTTTACTCGTTTTTAGGGTTCCGTAACGAAAGGGCAAAACGAATGATCTGCTGTAGGTCTGTCTGTCTCTCTGTCCAGGTATGTCACGAGTCTCTAGCTCATATATATAAGGAATGAGGGATGGATCAAAGGATATGGATCAAGTGGATCAAAATAATGGATTAACTCTAAAATGTGATAACTAAGCGAGGTAAGTAGATCACGTTTGAATGACAAAAATGAGAATTCGTTCTGAGTTTTATGAGATTCATCTTATTATTGAAAGCATTTTTAAATGACCTACAACGACAGCCTTTATACGTCTACGAGATTGGCCGTATTCATCAAAGATACTATTTTACATGTAACTTAGAAATGGCTTTTAATGCTATCGCGATGGCACAAGCACTTGTGTTTTAAGCGGTAACTTCTGCTTATAACACTTACAGTTCGTCACAAGTGGCGAACTGCACTTCACCCATCACCCTGCGACAGTGGTTAAGTCTCAAGTGCCTGTAATTTCACTGGCACCTATACCCCGGAACACAGTAATGTGATATGCAATCAATACGTTCTATATGGGTACAAAAAAGGTTTATTAAGATGATCCTGTAATAATGAATGCGTGGGCATAGCGAAACAAATTTTGGACTAAGTGAGGGTATAACTCCAAGTAAATAAAACAACTTTTTTATTCATATAGACTTCTGAACGATAGGATTTGAGATGGTATGCATAAATAAAAATACATTATTTATTTATGATGCATGCTATTCAAAGATTGGCAAATTACCTACATACTCAGTTTCGTAGTGTACTTAGAGTAATTTAAGATTTGCTTGTTTTTGGTATAGCAGATACTATTGCCTCATTTCAAAAACAAATTAATCAGAGCAAGTTTATGTTCAAATTTGATTTTGAAAGGAAATTCATTAAATTCAGTGTGTTGTTTGTTGAAGAAATAATCAAGTTGCTGAAGTTGAATAAAGTGAATAAAACAGTCGGGACATAATAATTACTAACTTTCCTTCAAGTTATATTGTCAATATCACAATATAGTTGTACAGACATCTAACGAAATAACTAATTTACTCCTTCAAAACCTTCAAAATTTAATTATAAATATCTAGAATAATGAATATTTAAGTCAGGCTAAAATTGGTTTTATTTTCACATTATATACTCGGGCTTTAACTTGAATTGCTAGGAAATAAAGGAATAATATTGTTACTAATGTGTGTGTTGCCAGCGAAGACTTATGGCAAAGAGTGGTCTTTGACTGAGGCCCTTATGGATAAGCTCAAAGTCACTCAACGAGCTATGCAGAGAACTATGCTCGGTATTTCTTTGCCCGATAAAATGCGAATATTCGCCGAAGAACCAAAGTCGCTGACATAGCTCTCAGAATTTGCAAGTTGACTACAAAAAAAACGAATTATACGTGTTTTAGGTGTACGTCTACTCTGCTGGGGGAAAGCTTAGTAGATAGGCGCTTAATAACCTATTAAACCGAAGTGAAAGCATTACCTGCAATATTGGAAATTATTATCTTGCCAACTGTAGTTTAAGAACTTACATAATATGGGGCGAAACCAAACAGAGATTTTAATTGGGACGTAAAAGTATGGTATGTGAGACAAAACAATGGAGGAAACAAGGAACAAATCGTTACAAAATCACAAATCACGTAAATTTGTAATTTTGTAATGTAAACCGCAGAGCATGCGTTATGGCAATAATAAACATATTAAAAAGGTCCAAATCGCTTCATATAATAGTATATAGTATACTATTATAGTATTATATATATAGAAGGAGTTCTTCCATTTAATATATACATCCTCCCTCCTTTGTCAAAAAAATACCTGCCTATCAATTTGTGTCAAAATCGATGAGTCAATAAACTAGCACCCATACCAAACCACTCCAATAAAATTAAAGTATTTTACTGTCACCCTAAGCCAGTTACTACAACTACATAAAGCAGCTAAAACGCTATTACGAGTAGAACTAAGTCGATGGAACCAAAGTTACCGGAAATTTATAAAATAAAATCAGAGCTGTGAAAATAAAATGCCGACTTGGACTCCGACGAAGTTGGTCCCGAGTATAAGTAATAGCACTTCAGTTGTTTTATTGATTTAACATTGGTTTACTTACCCACTGTTTAGTTACCTATAAGTATATCATACACTTATATCATACAGATTGTTGAGTCAGAGCTTGAACTATTGGTCTGAGAGTGAACGGATATTCTTGTAAGGAGTAAAGATAAAGAAAAATCTATGGAGCCTGAAGGAAGATATGTGTAAAGCTTTGGTCTGGTGATCATGACGCACAACGCTGCGGTATGCGATGCCGGACACTCAATCATATGAAAAACGTCGAGAATGTTGTCTTGTTCCGTCGCAGTATGCGTCAGCGGCGAAGGGCAAGCGCGGTGAAGTGGAGAGGTGTACTCCCGCACAGCGCGGCGTCGTTCTCGTTGATCGCTGCGGTGTGCGGGTGTGCGTCACGGGTTGACAATATAGATTTTTTCGAAGACAATTTAATAGAATTAGTTCGCAATTATCCTTGTTTATATAAAGACAAAAAACATTTTTGCCTTTTTATTAAGGTTTCGTAACAACCTTCACTCCTCCGTTGCAAAAACATGTTCCTCGGAGAGTTTCTTTGTCTATTCAGAAGCAGTAAAAATTCTTCTTCTTCCTCCTCTTCAAGCAAAGCACAAATTACAGAAAAAATGACCATGTTCACGTCTACCTTGGTAGCTGCGGCAAAATCAACTGACCACGTCTCCGCAGGGACGGTATATGCTGCGTCGTGACGCTGCGTTGGGGCGCATACCGCAGCGTTGTGCGTCATGATCACCAGACCAAAGCAGAGAGGTCTGAATACTGATATGACTGGAAGGAGAATGCGTGTGATGCCTACCCACTTAGCATATATGAAGAAAAATAATAAATATTTTTTTGCAATTCAACGGGGCAATGCTGCCAGCATGCTGGGCACGCTGCCAACTGATAGTGGGCTAGAGCATTTGGACTGCCTATGAGTCCAAATTCTTTTATTGTAGTAGCTGTAGTATTGTAGTAGCTGTAGTATTGTAGTAGCTGTAGTGTTGTATATAGAAAAATATACTATTGTTATGTACTTGGTTTAAGTTGGTTTTACCAGAAAGTATAGACTGCATCATCGGTGGAGTGGTTAACGCCTTGCTTTAGAATCTCGAAGAAGGTTTGATCAACAGATGAGAAAATAAATTCACACTGGTATATGGAAATAGGCGCATCTCTTACTATCTGGTACTAAAATTGTGGTAACGCCGTATTTATATAAGCACCGGTCTTACACTGGTCTGTCCTACTCTGGGAACACAGGCGTGACAAAAAGTTTAGTATTGGCCTTTATATTCTACTTATACGTACTAAGAACAACGATGAGAAAACTTATTCGTATTAGTTACCTATTGCCTGTAATTTCCATTGCAGTGTAAGTTTGCATTATGCGAAAGCCCGCCTGGCCAGCTTCCACCCTCACGTAGAATATCTGTCGCCAAGCACCTAACAGTGTGTTCCGGCAGCTGTCCTTCAGAGCCAGTAATCCAAGGTTGGCCTCAACAACACCTTCGACCATATCATCAGTTACCCTCAGATGAGATAGGTAATAAAGGCTAAACTATAAGCTATAAATAAAAAATAGGCTTATAAATTGTAACAAAAGGGCGGATCTTGGAAGATAACATAAATCAAATTGATGAAAGCACAATTATCGGGCTTGTATAGTAGCTACATCAATCAGATATGTGTCAGATTTGTGATAATGAAACCTTCTTTCTTCTTGCCTTTTTCGCGATATAAATGGTGTTACTAAGATAGGTACTGTGTTAATTGTATTTTCTTCTATATAACGGCCTGACTCTTTCAGCTTCTATCACAGTTTAATCACAAAATCAATGTACATAGCATAACTTTGAAACATTACCGAAAAATTGTGCCCTAATTGTAGGTATTTCATTCAAAAGTATCTCATTTCGTCAAAGAAGACGATGCGCGGCCCTCAATCAGACTACTAGACTTCATCTGACCGTAAGAAGAGCTTTTTCAAACACTAACTTAATCTATATCTATACTAATATAACAAAGAGGAAAGATTTTTATTTTTGGATTTTTGTATGCAACGAATAAACTTAAAAGCTACTGGACCTATACGGATGAAATTTGTTATGGAAATAGTTTGAGACCCGGGGAAGAACAAAGGATAGTTTTTATACAACTGCATAAAAAGAGGTTAATGGTAGCACGATAACCGAAATACGCGTGGACGGAGCCGCGACCGAAAAGCTAGTCTTTCTATATTTCTAAATATGATAAAAAGCACTATCGCGTGCTAAGCTAATATCACAGTTATAAATTGTTAGAGCAAAGCATATATTTCGCGTTCTAATAATTTGTAAATGTGATATTCGCTTCGTCCCAGTACGCATCACTGTGAAACTAATAATCATTTGCGGCTTTTCTTTTTTTTACTCGGCTCTTTACAATTTGAAGGTTAGGTTATGTGATCGTTTGGTTTAAATCTTTTGATTCACTTGTTAATGTCACATCTTGATTTTTAAGCTAAGGCGTGCAATTTATTTCGAAGTTTATTCTAAAATTACCATGAATAACAAACGGCCTACAAACAGATTTACAGTGAGTATACATAATAATAGTTATATTAAATGTAATACCTATTGGTTACATAAACAACGGTGTTAATAGGCGTGCGTGGTTCAGGTAGAATAAACAAGGATCTAAATATGCTCGACCCAAAACACTTCGCACGATCGTTATATATTGCTCTCATATCATCGAGGGTTATTTAGCAAGGTGATTGTTTGCAGTGAATGTTCAAGGAAAACACAATGTGGTAATAATCGTATAGTTGTCCAATGCTGATACGATTCTCTATACGGAAACTACTAAATAAGTCGGATTAAAACGGGGCGTTTTTTACTGCAAAGGAGACCTAATTCTATTCGACCTACTTGTGTATTGAGCAATAAAAATGTATAAAACTAGTAAATACCACAGAAACTGTTAGGTCAGAAGCAGTGATGGCTCAGTGGCATTGGCTATGGAGTGCCGTGCAGCAGATCCATGGTTCGAATCCTGCCGCGGACTTGAGCTTCACCGCATGGTGGTAAAGCATTTTGCGAATGCCCGCATGGCTAGCGACCACCCTCAAGTAGAAAATCTGTCGCCAAGCACCTTACGGTGTGTTCCGGTAGCTGTCCATGAGGGCAAGTAATTTTAGGCTAAGCCTGTTATAAGACCTTCGACCACATCATCACTTACCATCAGGTGAAATTGTGGTCAAAGGCTTACTTCCGAAAGAAACACTCTCGTCTTTAAAATGGTTGTTTGCTCCCTTGGTGTTTATAATCACCGCAAATTCACTTTTATGACTTTTACCGAATGAAAACGGGTGCCACGAAGCGGTAATACGAGTTAAAGTTAAAGAAAGAAGTCGGCAGTAGCCATATCTGGTGAATAAGCTAGTTGCTCGATGGCATTTGTTGAGTGTTAGATCAAAACATCATTCACAATGATGGCCTTGTGAGAAGGCGCATTATAGTGGAGCAAAATCCAAGAATCTTCTGTAACATTTTCAGTGACTACGAACACAACATTCCATAGGCGATGCAAAATGTAAGACAATTCTTTGTTCGAAGATTTATGTCCATAACGAAATTCGCAATACACACCACAAATGATATAGCAAAAAACAGCACTGTATTTAATCTTAATAACAGATGTAACTGAGCCCCGCGCCAAAATGGAAAACAGTTGTGCCAATATACCAATAAAATTTGGAATCATAAACAAATCATCCACTCCCGATATTTTTTTAACTGAATGTATGTCAACAGGGTGTTGCTGCACATAACGCGTACAACTGGGCTCACTCCCGCCTAAGCAATATTATTGGCCGAGAGGCATATAGCGCATACAGTAACGGTACTACGTACGAAATCCCGAGAAAAGTTAGTCTCTCAGGCAATTGGCTTTAAAAACTAAGTCAAAACTTTGTGGTTCATGTCGGTAGTGAAAACGATTCCACCTTCCGAGTGTGGAATAAAGTAATGAATAATTGATAATTTGAGTCTGCAATAACTTATAGGGATCTAAATGCTTTTATTGTAATAGCTGTAGTGTTGTATATAGTTCGTAGTATTTTGTTAATAAAGGCATACGGCCTCTCTGAATAATTGTATAACATAAATCAGTCTTATCAAAGCTTTATTGAAAGGTCGCTACTAGAATCAGTGTTACCAGTGGTATGGTATATGTGACTCAAAGAGCCAATAAGCACACCTACTTCAACTGAAGTGTTTAGATGGGACCTACATCCTACGTTTAAAATACAAACCTTTTACTTTTCTTTGTTAGTATGTACTATTCGAGACGGTGAATCCTGGGCCCAAATGACTTAGAAATAATTTATTGTGACTTAGAAGAACCCAAATGACTTAGATATAATTTACGTGTTTAACATCTTTATGTTTATGACAGTTGCATGAAAGTAATTTATATATTTCTAGCTTTTACCCATGGCTTTGCTCGCGTTATTGTAGCGCAATCAATATTGTACAATAAATATTTCAGGCGTCAATATTGTATCATTATCGTCATTTGAGCTGCAAGAAGTACACTGCTGGATATAGGCCTCTGCAATGGATTTCCAAATAGAACGGTTGGAAGTTGCCTGCGTCCAGTATCTTCCTGCTACCCTTGTCTTCTTTACCTCTTTCTTCCGACGCTGCGCTTGCTGATTTGAGCCCTGCCCACTGCCACTTCAGCTCGCTAACCCACAGGGCTATATCGGATGCTTTCGTTTGTCTACAGATCTCATTCCTTATTCGATCTCGTAGAGAATCACCGAGCATAGCCCTCTCCATAGCTCGTTGTGCGATTTTGAGCTTACTTATTTAAGGCCTCGAACTATGAACAACAAAAATAACGTGGCCTTTCCCTTTTTAACACAATAATGACGGAAACTAGATACTTATCTTCGATTAAAAATTCGCTATGTGATCAAACAAATTTAACATGAAAATATTTGAATCCTATGAATTAATATCCCTCGCTATTGCTCGTTAATAGTTCCTATCTATTTCATATCGTTGTACTAATATTTTATCGAAACTAAAAGCTGTATTTAATTAAGATTAACCTCCATTGGAGTATAATAAACCTCATTTCCTATAGCAAAGTAATTAATGAACCCGAATCAATCAAATTTTAATTTATTCATAACTCACCCTGGCAACACCGCTAACAGGTTCGTCAGATTAAAATGATTGTTATAGTATAAATCAATCAACGGTGTACATATACAGATTTCTCAGTATTTATACAGATTTTTGATGTGCGATACATATAAGCATTGTATAGATTTTATATAGAGAGATTTTTATATAAAGTGTTCACATTCAATTGACTTCATTGCCGCAATCTACTTAAATTTGAACTTATTAAAATAAACTAACCCAAATGGCCGTCCGTGTCTTTAGTTAGCCAGGTGGGCATTTGCAAAAAAACCCTACCACCACGCTGTAACGATGACTGAACGGCTAAGCAAACTTTGCTACAAGATAATTTAATTTGACTTGCTACAATGCCATTCATACCTACAAACAGTTTTTTTTGCACTATACTGCTTCGGGGCAAAATATGTGACACTATGGAAAAGTACCACCTGGTAGTTCTTATAATTATTTCTAACCAAAATTAAGAAACCTTTATTCCTACTTCTTATTATATTGCAAAGCTTGAACTACAATTATGTATATAATTTTCTCGATTCACTTTAATGAGAATTTCAATTTTAATGGCAGCTTTGGGAAATTCCCGACTCCGGGAAGTGCCTTTCCGGTTTGATTGAATGTTCCATTAGGAACTGTGAGAATCTTAAAAGGGAAGTAACTCCTACTTACTGTCAAATCATTTTTATTATGATTACTTTTTGTTGCTGTAGGTAAATGTGTATGGTCCAGTTGACTTATTTTTAGATATTATTAAAACACATTAAATTTAATCAATAAACGATTGCTTCATAACAGTTTTACGCAGATTTTTTTCTACGCTATTCTTACAAAACAATGTTCTTTAAATATTAAGGGCTAATATGAACTAAAAATATTATACTATGTCAACCGACCAAATTTAAAACAAACAATTAATGAACGTTTCTTCGAAACAACCAACTGTCGTTCTTTGTGTGTTGGTTGTATACATTTATTAGTAATTGAAATGATGATTGAAAAACGGATTCTAATTCTTATATATATTTGTTATTATCCATAGACAGGGAGTTATACATAATTTAATACCCACGCTAGTAAGCTCAAGACCGGAAGTTGATGGTTGAGCGAATGAATTACAACTTGGCCCCTGTACCTGAATCTAGACGATGGGTAGAGTTCTTTTGTTCTAACCTCTGACCCACTGAAATGTGCCAGGTCCAACCACTGAGCAACTGAAGCTGTTAGGAAACACCTCAAACTAAATTATGGGCTACAGAGCTGAGGCCGCGAGGGATAGATAACCTGCAAAAAACAGCCAGGAGTCATTTCTCGATATGAAAACCTGCCGTACATTTTTCCTAAGTGGTTGTTCAACCCGTTGTTTTTTTTTTTATGGAATAGGAGGGCAAATCAGAAGACCGCTCGTCTGGTGGTACGATCACCGCCGTCACCCACGGGAATCCGCTATGCCAGACGTCTCGGGGATGCGTTGCCGGCATTTATGAAGGTTTTTTTATGGGATTGTGAATAAACAAGCACGGAACCCATTTGGTGTTAAACGATAACCTGTGCCATTAATGCATTTCGCCTATCGCGACACAATTTGTCTGTAATTGTGTAAGTCTCATGTGTCTGTAATTTATATGAACTTCTTCTTGTTTTCGTGTCAACGGTTCCACTTCATATTTTATATTAGGTCCTTACATATGAAATTGGCGTTTTGTATGGGAGGAACAAAAAGTCGAATATTTTTTAATATAATATATTTAATTAATCAAAGTATGAACCATTATTTTCTATGCACATTTGCCATCTCATAGGTAGTTCATTGATCCCTTTACTAAAAAAACCAGTCGGACGGGAATCAATAAAATCTTTGAAGGCGATTTGGACTGCCCCATCGGAGTTGAATTTTTTCCCTTGCAAGAAGTTATCCAAATTTCGAAAAAAATGGTAATCTGTTGGAGCAAGGTCCGGGGAGTACGGAGGATGTCTTAGACTTTCCAATTGAAGCTCTTCTAATTTAGTAGCCGTCTGTAGCGCAGTGTGTGGTCTAGCGTTGTCGTGAAGCAGCAGTGGCGTGGAGCGATTGACCAGCCTAGGTTGTTTAGCCGCTAGCTTTTCCATCATGGTTTGCAATTCCTGACAATAGACATCAGCCGTAATAGTCTGGCCAGATTTGAAAAAACTGTAATGAACAATACCGGCACTAGTCCACCAAACGCTTACAAGTAACTTTTTTGGGGTTAATTTTCGCTTGGGGCAGGATTTGGCTGGCTTTAATCTTCCCAATTTGCTTCAAGTGAATTAAAACAGTTTTATCACTAACATCGCAGCCTGCAGCTAACTCGGACGTGGTTTGCGATGGATCCGCTTCCACAATAGCCTTCAACTCTTCATTATCAACTTGAGTCTCAGGCCGTCCACGGGGCTTGTTCTGCAGGTCGAAATTTCCAGAACGAAAACGTTGGAACCAAAAACGAACTGTGTTTTCTTTTGCAACACGACCGCCATACACATCATTCACCCTTCGAGTTGTTTCCGCAGCACTAGTGCCACGGCGGAACTCGTACTCGTAAATAATGCGATATTTAAGGTTTTCCATTTTGTAAAATGAGTGACGCAAACAGAAAAAAACAGAAGAAAAAAAACAAATGAATGACGATCATCGAAGCACAAATACATGAGTCTATAGCTGTACAAATTTGAATTTGGAATTCCTTACCAAAGAGGAGAAATTCGTGATTAAAGTGGCCAGTACGAAAAACGCCAATTTCATATGTAAGGACCTAATATTTTAGGGTCCAGATGTGCGGCCAGGTTTCTAGTGAGTCTACAAAGAGGTCACTCAATGTATACTACTCGGGCACAGCTGACACTCCAGCAGATGCTCCATTTTCTGCACAGGCTTGCCACAGACACACTGCAGTCGGCTGGGGTCCCAGCTTCATCTGCATATATTACATCTGCGGACTAATTATGGACACTTTCCGTCGAGTTTATTTCGACTTTTTTTTTATGTTATTGTGATGGTACAAGCGCGAGGCCCACCTGATGTTAAGCGGTATCCTCTGCCTATAACCGATGCATTTCATCAAGTGACGAACAGCACTGTGCCCATCACCTTGAGACATACCTGTTAAGTCTCATTTTGCCTGTTATTTCACTGGCTCTCAAGGACTGCTGCCGGAACACACCGTTAGGTGCTTGGCGACAGATTTTCTACTTGAGGGTGGTCGCTAGCCAGGCGGGCAGTCGCAAAATGCCCTTCCACCATGCGGTGCAGCTCAAGCTCTGGGCGGGATTCGAACCATGGACCTGCTGCGCGGCAGTCCATAGCCAATGAAACTGAGCCATCACTTGTATAGTTTTCACAGAAACGTGCAGGTAATTCAATCGATATATTATTAAAATTATCGTTTTCTCAATATGTTACGAAGCACCAAACATTATGTTTTCTACTAGCTGTCTCAGTCTCTGTTCTCATTCTAGGCTAAGTAAGCCACACAAAGGATGCCGGACACTCAATCATATGAAAAACGTCGAGAATGTTGTCTTGTTCCGTCGCAGTATGCGTCAGCGGCGAAGGGCAAGCGCGGTGAAGTGGAGAGGTGTACTCCCGCACAGCGCGGCGTCGTTCTCGTTGATCGCTGCGGTGTGCGGGTGTGCGTCACGGGTTGACAATATAGATTTTTTCGAAGACAATTTAATAGAATTAGTTCGCAATTATCCTTGTTTATATAAAGACAAAAAACATTTTTGCCTTTTTATTAAGGTTTCGTAACAACCTTCACTCCTCCGTTGCAAAAACATGTTCCTCGGAGAGTTTCTTTGTCTATTCAGAAGCAGTAAAAATTCTTCTTCTTCCTCCTCTTCAAGCAAAGCACAAATTACAGAAAAAATGACCATGTTCACGTCTACCTTGGTAGCTGCGGCAAAATCAACTGACCACGTCTCCGCAGGGACGGTATATGCTGCGTCGTGACGCTGCGTTGGGGCGCATACCGCAGCGTTGTGCGTCATGATCACCAGACCAAAGCAGAGAGGTCTGAATACTGATATGACTGACTGGAAGGAGAATGCGTGTGATGCCTACCCACTTAGCATATATGAAGAAAAATAATAAATATTTTTTTGCAATTCAACGGGGCAATGCTGCCAGCATGCTGGGCACGCTGCCAACTGATAGTGGGCTAGAGCATTTGGACTGCCTATGAGTCCAAATTCTTTTATTGTAGTAGCTGTAGTATTGTAGTAGCTGTAGTATTGTAGTAGCTGTAGTGTTGTATATAGAAAAATATACTATTGTTATGTACTTGGTTTAAGTTGGTTTTACCAGAAAGTATAGACTGCATCATCGGTGGAGTGGTTAACGCCTTGCTTTAGAATCTCGAAGAAGGTTTGATCAACAGATGAGAAAATAAATTCACACTGGTATATGGAAATAGGCGCATCTCTTACTATCTGGTACTAAAATTGTGGTAACGCCGTATTTATATAAGCACCGGTCTTACACTGGTCTGTCCTACTCTGGGAACACAGGCGTGACAAAAAGTTTAGTATTGGCCTTTATATTCTACTTATACGTACTAAGAACAACGATGAGAAAACTTATTCGTATTAGTTACCTATTGCCTGTAATTTCCATTGCAGTGTAAGTTTGCATTATGCGAAAGCCCGCCTGGCCAGCTTCCACCCTCACGTAGAATATCTGTCGCCAAGCACCTAACAGTGTGTTCCGGCAGCTGTCCTTCAGAGCCAGTAATCCAAGGTTGGCCTCAACAACACCTTCGACCATATCATCAGTTACCCTCAGATGAGATAGGTAATAAAGGCTAAACTATAAGCTATAAATAAAAAATAGGCTTATAAATTGTAACAAAAGGGCGGATCTTGGAAGATAACATAAATCAAATTGATGAAAGCACAATTATCGGGCTTGTATAGTAGCTACATCAATCAGATATGTGTCAGATTTGTGATAATGAAACCTTCTTTCTTCTTGCCTTTTTCGCGATATAAATGGTGTTACTAAGATAGGTACTGTGTTAATTGTATTTTCTTCTATATAACGGCCTGACTCTTTCAGCTTCTATCACAGTTTAATCACAAAATCAATGTACATAGCATAACTTTGAAACATTACCGAAAAATTGTGCCCTAATTGTAGGTATTTCATTCAAAAGTATCTCATTTCGTCAAAGAAGACGATGCGCGGCCCTCAATCAGACTACTAGACTTCATCTGACCGTAAGAAGAGCTTTTTCAAACACTAACTTAATCTATATCTATACTAATATAACAAAGAGGAAAGATTTTTATTTTTGGATTTTTGTATGCAACGAATAAACTTAAAAGCTACTGGACCTATACGGATGAAATTTGTTATGGAAATAGTTTGAGACCCGGGGAAGAACAAAGGATAGTTTTTATACAACTGCATAAAAAGAGGTTAATGGTAGCACGATAACCGAAATACGCGTGGACGGAGCCGCGACCGAAAAGCTAGTCTTTCTATATTTCTAAATATGATAAAAAGCACTATCGCGTGCTAAGCTAATATCACAGTTATAAATTGTTAGAGCAAAGCATATATTTCGCGTTCTAATAATTTGTAAATGTGATATTCGCTTCGTCCCAGTACGCATCACTGTGAAACTAATAATCATTTGCGGCTTTTCTTTTTTTTACTCGGCTCTTTACAATTTGAAGGTTAGGTTATGTGATCGTTTGGTTTAAATCTTTTGATTCACTTGTTAATGTCACATCTTGATTTTTAAGCTAAGGCGTGCAATTTATTTCGAAGTTTATTCTAAAATTACCATGAATAACAAACGGCCTACAAACAGATTTACAGTGAGTATACATAATAATAGTTATATTAAATGTAATACCTATTGGTTACATAAACAACGGTGTTAATAGGCGTGCGTGGTTCAGGTAGAATAAACAAGGATCTAAATATGCTCGACCCAAAACACTTCGCACGATCGTTATATATTGCTCTCATATCATCGAGGGTTATTTAGCAAGGTGATTGTTTGCAGTGAATGTTCAAGGAAAACACAATGTGGTAATAATCGTATAGTTGTCCAATGCTGATACGATTCTCTATACGGAAACTACTAAATAAGTCGGATTAAAACGGGGCGTTTTTTACTGCAAAGGAGACCTAATTCTATTCGACCTACTTGTGTATTGAGCAATAAAAATGTATAAAACTAGTAAATACCACAGAAACTGTTAGGTCAGAAGCAGTGATGGCTCAGTGGCATTGGCTATGGAGTGCCGTGCAGCAGATCCATGGTTCGAATCCTGCCGCGGACTTGAGCTTCACCGCATGGTGGTAAAGCATTTTGCGAATGCCCGCATGGCTAGCGACCACCCTCAAGTAGAAAATCTGTCGCCAAGCACCTTACGGTGTGTTCCGGTAGCTGTCCATGAGGGCAAGTAATTTTAGGCTAAGCCTGTTATAAGACCTTCGACCACATCATCACTTACCATCAGGTGAAATTGTGGTCAAAGGCTTACTTCCGAAAGAAACACTCTCGTCTTTAAAATGGTTGTTTGCTCCCTTGGTGTTTATAATCACCGCAAATTCACTTTTATGACTTTTACCGAATGAAAACGGGTGCCACGAAGCGGTAATACGAGTTAAAGTTAAAGAAAGAAGTCGGCAGTAGCCATATCTGGTGAATAAGCTAGTTGCTCGATGGCATTTGTTGAGTGTTAGATCAAAACATCATTCACAATGATGGCCTTGTGAGAAGGCGCATTATAGTGGAGCAAAATCCAAGAATCTTCTGTAACATTTTCAGTGACTACGAACACAACATTCCATAGGCGATGCAAAATGTAAGACAATTCTTTGTTCGAAGATTTATGTCCATAACGAAATTCGCAATACACACCACAAATGATATAGCAAAAAACAGCACTGTATTTAATCTTAATAACAGATGTAACTGAGCCCCGCGCCAAAATGGAAAACAGTTGTGCCAATATACCAATAAAATTTGGAATCATAAACAAATCATCCACTCCCGATATTTTTTTAACTGAATGTATGTCAACAGGGTGTTGCTGCACATAACGCGTACAACTGGGCTCACTCCCGCCTAAGCAATATTATTGGCCGAGAGGCATATAGCGCATACAGTAACGGTACTACGTACGAAATCCCGAGAAAAGTTAGTCTCTCAGGCAATTGGCTTTAAAAACTAAGTCAAAACTTTGTGGTTCATGTCGGTAGTGAAAACGATTCCACCTTCCGAGTGTGGAATAAAGTAATGAATAATTGATAATTTGAGTCTGCAATAACTTATAGGGATCTAAATGCTTTTATTGTAATAGCTGTAGTGTTGTATATAGTTCGTAGTATTTTGTTAATAAAGGCATACGGCCTCTCTGAATAATTGTATAACATAAATCAGTCTTATCAAAGCTTTATTGAAAGGTCGCTACTAGAATCAGTGTTACCAGTGGTATGGTATATGTGACTCAAAGAGCCAATAAGCACACCTACTTCAACTGAAGTGTTTAGATGGGACCTACATCCTACGTTTAAAATACAAACCTTTTACTTTTCTTTGTTAGTATGTACTATTCGAGACGGTGAATCCTGGGCCCAAATGACTTAGAAATAATTTATTGTGACTTAGAAGAACCCAAATGACTTAGATATAATTTACGTGTTTAACATCTTTATGTTTATGACAGTTGCATGAAAGTAATTTATATATTTCTAGCTTTTACCCATGGCTTTGCTCGCGTTATTGTAGCGCAATCAATATTGTACAATAAATATTTCAGGCGTCAATATTGTATCATTATCGTCATTTGAGCTGCAAGAAGTACACTGCTGGATATAGGCCTCTGCAATGGATTTCCAAATAGAACGGTTGGAAGTTGCCTGCGTCCAGTATCTTCCTGCTACCCTTGTCTTCTTTACCTCTTTCTTCCGACGCTGCGCTTGCTGATTTGAGCCCTGCCCACTGCCACTTCAGCTCGCTAACCCACAGGGCTATATCGGATGCTTTCGTTTGTCTACAGATCTCATTCCTTATTCGATCTCGTAGAGAATCACCGAGCATAGCCCTCTCCATAGCTCGTTGTGCGATTTTGAGCTTACTTATTTAAGGCCTCGAACTATGAACAACAAAAATAACGTGGCCTTTCCCTTTTTAACACAATAATGACGGAAACTAGATACTTATCTTCGATTAAAAATTCGCTATGTGATCAAACAAATTTAACATGAAAATATTTGAATCCTATGAATTAATATCCCTCGCTATTGCTCGTTAATAGTTCCTATCTATTTCATATCGTTGTACTAATATTTTATCGAAACTAAAAGCTGTATTTAATTAAGATTAACCTCCATTGGAGTATAATAAACCTCATTTCCTATAGCAAAGTAATTAATGAACCCGAATCAATCAAATTTTAATTTATTCATAACTCACCCTGGCAACACCGCTAACAGGTTCGTCAGATTAAAATGATTGTTATAGTATAAATCAATCAACGGTGTACATATACAGATTTCTCAGTATTTATACAGATTTTTGATGTGCGATACATATAAGCATTGTATAGATTTTATATAGAGAGATTTTTATATAAAGTGTTCACATTCAATTGACTTCATTGCCGCAATCTACTTAAATTTGAACTTATTAAAATAAACTAACCCAAATGGCCGTCCGTGTCTTTAGTTAGCCAGGTGGGCATTTGCAAAAAAACCCTACCACCACGCTGTAACGATGACTGAACGGCTAAGCAAACTTTGCTACAAGATAATTTAATTTGACTTGCTACAATGCCATTCATACCTACAAACAGTTTTTTTTGCACTATACTGCTTCGGGGCAAAATATGTGACACTATGGAAAAGTACCACCTGGTAGTTCTTATAATTATTTCTAACCAAAATTAAGAAACCTTTATTCCTACTTCTTATTATATTGCAAAGCTTGAACTACAATTATGTATATAATTTTCTCGATTCACTTTAATGAGAATTTCAATTTTAATGGCAGCTTTGGGAAATTCCCGACTCCGGGAAGTGCCTTTCCGGTTTGATTGAATGTTCCATTAGGAACTGTGAGAATCTTAAAAGGGAAGTAACTCCTACTTACTGTCAAATCATTTTTATTATGATTACTTTTTGTTGCTGTAGGTAAATGTGTATGGTCCAGTTGACTTATTTTTAGATATTATTAAAACACATTAAATTTAATCAATAAACGATTGCTTCATAACAGTTTTACGCAGATTTTTTTCTACGCTATTCTTACAAAACAATGTTCTTTAAATATTAAGGGCTAATATGAACTAAAAATATTATACTATGTCAACCGACCAAATTTAAAACAAACAATTAATGAACGTTTCTTCGAAACAACCAACTGTCGTTCTTTGTGTGTTGGTTGTATACATTTATTAGTAATTGAAATGATGATTGAAAAACGGATTCTAATTCTTATATATATTTGTTATTATCCATAGACAGGGAGTTATACATAATTTAATACCCACGCTAGTAAGCTCAAGACCGGAAGTTGATGGTTGAGCGAATGAATTACAACTTGGCCCCTGTACCTGAATCTAGACGATGGGTAGAGTTCTTTTGTTCTAACCTCTGACCCACTGAAATGTGCCAGGTCCAACCACTGAGCAACTGAAGCTGTTAGGAAACACCTCAAACTAAATTATGGGCTACAGAGCTGAGGCCGCGAGGGATAGATAACCTGCAAAAAACAGCCAGGAGTCATTTCTCGATATGAAAACCTGCCGCACATTTTTCCTAAGTGGTTGTTCAACCCGTTGTTTTTTTTTTTATGGAATAGGAGGGCAAATCAGAAGACCGCTCGTCTGGTGGTACGATCACCGCCGTCACCCACGGGAATCCGCTATGCCAGACGTCTCGGGGATGCGTTGCCGGCATTTATGAAGGTTTTTTTATGGGATTGTGAATAAACAAGCACGGAACCCATTTGGTGTTAAACGATAACCTGTGCCATTAATGCATTTCGCCTATCGCGACACAATTTGTCTGTAATTGTGTAAGTCTCATGTGTCTGTAATTTATATGAACTTCTTCTTGTTTTCGTGTCAACGGTTCCACTTCATATTTTATATTAGGTCCTTACATATGAAATTGGCGTTTTGTATGGGAGGAACAAAAAGTCGAATATTTTTTAATATAATATATTTAATTAATCAAAGTATGAACCATTATTTTCTATGCACATTTGCCATCTCATAGGTAGTTCATTGATCCCTTTACTAAAAAAACCAGTCGGACGGGAATCAATAAAATCTTTGAAGGCGATTTGGACTGCCCCATCGGAGTTGAATTTTTTCCCTTGCAAGAAGTTATCCAAATTTCGAAAAAAATGGTAATCTGTTGGAGCAAGGTCCGGGGAGTACGGAGGATGTCTTAGACTTTCCAATTGAAGCTCTTCTAATTTAGTAGCCGTCTGTAGCGCAGTGTGTGGTCTAGCGTTGTCGTGAAGCAGCAGTGGCGTGGAGCGATTGACCAGCCTAGGTTGTTTAGCCGCTAGCTTTTCCATCATGGTTTGCAATTCCTGACAATAGACATCAGCCGTAATAGTCTGGCCAGATTTGAAAAAACTGTAATGAACAATACCGGCACTAGTCCACCAAACGCTTACAAGTAACTTTTTTGGGGTTAATTTTCGCTTGGGGCAGGATTTGGCTGGCTTTAATCTTCCCAATTTGCTTCAAGTGAATTAAAACAGTTTTATCACTAACATCGCAGCCTGCAGCTAACTCGGACGTGGTTTGCGATGGATCCGCTTCCACAATAGCCTTCAACTCTTCATTATCAACTTGAGTCTCAGGCCGTCCACGGGGCTTGTTCTGCAGGTCGAAATTTCCAGAACGAAAACGTTGGAACCAAAAACGAACTGTGTTTTCTTTTGCAACACGACCGCCATACACATCATTCACCCTTCGAGTTGTTTCCGCAGCACTAGTGCCACGGCGGAACTCGTACTCGTAAATAATGCGATATTTAAGGTTTTCCATTTTGTAAAATGAGTGACGCAAACAGAAAAAAACAGAAGAAAAAAAACAAATGAATGACGATCATCGAAGCACAAATACATGAGTCTATAGCTGTACAAATTTGAATTTGGAATTCCTTACCAAAGAGGAGAAATTCGTGATTAAAGTGGCCAGTACGAAAAACGCCAATTTCATATGTAAGGACCTAATATTTTAGGGTCCAGATGTGCGGCCAGGTTTCTAGTGAGTCTACAAAGAGGTCACTCAATGTATACTACTCGGGCACAGCTGACACTCCAGCAGATGCTCCATTTTCTGCACAGGCTTGCCACAGACACACTGCAGTCGGCTGGGGTCCCAGCTTCATCTGCATATATTACATCTGCGGAATAATTATGGACACTTTCCGTCGAGTTTATTTCGACTTTTTTTTTATGTTATTGTGATGGTACAAGCGCGAGGCCCACCTGATGTTAAGCGGTATCCTCTGCCTATAACCGATGCATTTCATCAAGTGACGAACAGCACTGTGCCCATCACCTTGAGACATACCTGTTAAGTCTCATTTTGCCTGTTATTTCACTGGCTCTCAAGGACTGCTGCCGGAACACACCGTTAGGTGCTTGGCGACAGATTTTCTACTTGAGGGTGGTCGCTAGCCAGGCGGGCAGTCGCAAAATGCCCTTCCACCATGCGGTGCAGCTCAAGCTCTGGGCGGGATTCGAACCATGGACCTGCTGCGCGGCAGTCCATAGCCAATGAAACTGAGCCATCACTTGTATAGTTTTCACAGAAACGTGCAGGTAATTCAATCGATATATTATTAAAATTATCGTTTTCTCAATATGTTACGAAGCACCAAACATTATGTTTTCTACTAGCTGTCTCAGTCTCTGTTCTCATTCTAGGCTAAGTAAGCCACACAAAGGAAATAGCCATATTCATCAAATGTGTCACATAACTTCCTTTTTAATGGTTTTCGGAATTCCGTGACCTAGAAAATAATAGCACTGACCTTTTTCTCTGCTTTTTTATCATTATTTTGTTTTGCAAAGTAAAATATATGTAGTGGTCCAGTTCAGTACCTGGTGGTCTAATAAACGGTTCATCGCAATCGCAATTATTTAAGTTTTTTTTTATGTTATTGTGTCGGAACAAGCCCGAGGCCCACCTGATCTTAAGTGGACTAACCTTTGCCTATAACAGATGCATCACGTCACAAGTGACGAATTGCACTGCGCCCGTCAACTTCAGACATAGGTAGTTGTTAAGTCTCATGTGCCTGTAATTTCACTGGCTCTCAAGGACTGATTTGCAATTGATCAATTCTGAATTCGTCTGCAACACGATTGCTCAAAATACAATTATGCAAAAATAAAACTATTTTTATCAATTTAAGGTCAAGCAGGCGGAGTCTCGAGATGATCTTAAATGAAGCTGAGATTGGAGTGCAGACCTCGAAAGTAAGAGAGGTGCACGTTGAGTGAGAGTAAGTGCACCAGCTGTGCAACCGTCTTCTTATTTATAGACATTTTCATGACATGATGATAGAGTAACGCAAGATGGAGTGGAGGCTGGTAAACGGAGTACCACCTATTTGAGCGTGAAGAAGTAACACACATACATACAACTTTCGCACGTTTACGAACACAAGCTTTCGCCATTAGGTATAACATTAGTGTGATCTCTATAATCAAAGCTTATTTATTATTTTTATTTATTATATATATTATTACATACCTACATTAACTAAGTATTTATCTTGTTATACCTACATAAACTAAGTAATAATTCATTGCGAGTTAATACTATATATTGTATCTATTTTTCTTGTATCATCCTTTGTGTTAGCGAAAACGTATTATACCGAGCCCAAGCACATGAGATAAGGGTGGGAATATGAGTAGGTTGGTAACATTTTATAACTAACTACATTAGCCGTGCTTACAGTTGAAAGTGACGCAACTAACCCGATAGTAGAGAAGCGTATAGCTTATCTTTGGAAAAGCTATTAACATCTTGTAAGCGAGGATTAATAAAACCTCTTTGACGGGAGTAATCAATCACAACTTTCCCAAAAGGTTAGTGGGGCAGCCACAATTGCTGAAGGTTGGGTTGTTCTGATTTGGTATTTACTGCAATGTTCACAGCAATGTCACCTGTTCGGTAGGTGGTAGGTGGGCAGAAGCGCCTTCTGAGATACTGATATCTTCAACGGCGATCCCAAAGACGCTTGCCAACGTGGGGATTATGGAACCCTCCCCTCCCCCTCGCATATTAGGGCAGGCTGTGTTCAGCAGTGGACAATCCAGCTGAAACAGTACAGTGGTTTTCTGGGCTTCAAATGGACCGCGAGAATAAATTCAGAAAGATAAAATTTATGTCAGCCTTTTCCAGTTTGTCGATTTTTTTTTGTATCATGCGGTACATGTTAGCAGTAAGTTTATACAGGGTTATTGGTAAAATACTAACAACCTCTTAGGGTTGACTTCTGCTAGTCCTAATAAACATTTTCAGATGTTTTTTAAAAGTATTTATTGATTTAGAAAAATATTTTTTTTTATTTTTTGTGTTTGTTTGTGGTGTGGTTTGTGTATTTGACGGAATAAGCACGAGGACCACCTGATGTTAAAAGTATCTTGTGCCTGTAATGTTTATATAGAATAAGCACGAGGATCACCTGATGTTAAAAGTATATTGTGCCTGTAATTTAATATTTTATATTACTTAGCTCGATGTAAATATGAAAAACTCTATTCAAAGGGAGGGCGGCACAGTCCAGTGTTGCCGCGGCGCTCTTGGCTCAGAGAGACTCAAAACTTAAAACAAAAAAGTATAAATAATTAAATTACAGACACAAGAGACTTTTAACATCAGGTGGTCCTCATGCTTATTCCGTCAAATAAACATAAACAAACACAAAAAAATACTTGAAATGTTTGAAAGGACTAGTAGATTTTCCCAATAACCGTGTATATACTTAACCTCTAAACATCGACCTTGCGAGGTATGCGCGATATTAGATGCATGTGCAACAGGTGTTCGAATTCGCACAGACGATCTCAAGCGGTCAAGCTCTAATGTATTTTCTAGTTCTTTAGAAAAATACCCTATAATATGAAATATTCGTATTTTTTATGACATTTTGTAAACCAGGAAAATCTAAGGTCATTTTTATGGTCCGCTTACTGTAGGTAACGGCAGAATTGAGTACCCTTATTCCGTAATATTTTTTCACAATGATCACTATAAAAGGGGCTCACTTATCACTACGCAGATCTATGTTTATGAAGCTCTACCAAAAAGACTCCGGGTAATTTCATGGTTACCTTATTGAAGATTAGGTTTTCTACAGTCAGAGTGACAACATTAGGTGATGAATTGATTGAATTGTTAGAAAACCTCAATATAAATATGTTATAACAATATTATTACGTTAATTGCTAAATGTGTTGCTAAACGGCAGCACCAATTTAGCTAATATTTTTATTAAATATCCTTGAATTTCGATAGTTCGATCGAATAGTTTCGATACTAGGCTGATAACTACTGTCTGGTAAATAAACTTGACCTCAACGTTGATAAATGTTCAATAATGACATTTACGCGAAAAAAATGCCCCATCGTTTCCAATTACTCTTTAAAGGGTCACTGCTTGAATTGTGTAACGGAAATGAAAGATTTGGGAGTTATTCACGACTGTAAACTACTATACCAAGCCATATATTACATAAAGTTGGTAAGGCTCTTTAATCGTTTCGATTTTTTATACGGGTGTCAAAAGACTTTAAAAATCTAATGACTTTTAAAATTCCTTATAGTACGTACGTACGTTGTCACCTAGAATATGCATCTCAAATCTGGAATCCCTCATACGTAAGTTACATTGAACGTCTCGAACGTGAGCAACGTAAGTTTCTTGGATACTTAATTTTTTGTACTTATTCTAAAGAAAAGATTATATATTAGGTCCTTACATATGAAATTGGCGTTTTGTATGGGAGGAACAAAAAGTCGAATATTTTTTAATATAATATATTTAATTAATCAAAGTATGAACCATTATTTTCTATGCACTTTTGCCATCTCATAGGTAGTTCATTGATCCCTTTACTAAAAAAACCAGTCGGACGGGAATCAATAAAATCTTTGAAGGCGATTTGGACTGCCCCATCGGAGTTGAATTTTTTCCCTTGCAAGAAGTTATCCAAATTTCGAAAAAAAATGGTAATCTGTTGGAGCAAGGTCCGGGGAGTACGGAGGATGTCTTAGACTTTCCAATTGAAGCTCTTCTAATTTAGTAGCCGTCTGTAGCGCAGTGTGTGGTCTAGCGTTGTCGTGAAGCAGCAGTGGCGTGGAGCGATTGACCAGCCTAGGTTGTTTAGCCGCTAGCTTTTCCATCATGGTTTGCAATTCCTGACAATAGACATCAGCCGTAATAGTCTGGCCAGATTTGAAAAAACTGTAATGAACAATACCGGCACTAGTCCACCAAACGCTTACAAGTAACTTTTTTGGGGTTAATTTTCGCTTGGGGCAGGATTTGGCTGGCTGGCCAGGATCTAACCATTGCGCTGAGCGCTTCCGATTATCGTAAAGAACCCATTTTTCATCACAGGTAATGATTCGGTTTAAAATACCTTCATTATTGTGCCGGTTTAGTAATGTAACGCAGCAGTCGACGCGCGTTTGCCGGTTTGTTTCAGTCAATTCGTGAGGTACCCACCTTTCAAGCTTTTTAATCTTCCCAATTTGCTTCAAGTGAATTAAAACAGTTTTATCACTAACATCGCAGCCTGCAGCTAACTCGGACGTGGTTTGCGATGGATCCGCTTCCACAATAGCCTTCAACTCTTCATTATCAACTTGAGTCTCAGGCCGTCCACGGGGCTTGTTCTGCAGGTCGAAATTTCCAGAACGAAAACGTTGGAACCAAAAACGAACTGTGTTTTCTTTTGCAACACGACCGCCATACACATCATTCACCCTTCGAGTTGTTTCCGCAGCACTAGTGCCACGGCGGAACTCGTACTCGTAAATAATGCGATATTTAAGGTTTTCCATTTTGTAAAATGAGTGACGCAAACAGAAAAAAACAGAAGAAAAAAAACAAATGAATGACGATCATCGAAGCACAAATACATGAGTCTATAGCTGTACAAATTTGAATTTGGAATTCCTTACCAAAGAGGAGAAATTCGTGATTAAAGTGGCCAGTACGAAAAACGCCAATTTCATATGTAAGGACCTAATAAAACAGTGTGCAATGTTTTGCACTCCCTTTTCCACTCCCTCATACAGAGCGCCGTGATTTTTCAGATATTATATTATTTCTTAATAAAATTGTCACCTCATCCATTGACTGCCCTGAAATTCTAAGTAAAATTAATATATAAATACCGTCCAGATCCTTTCGGAATAGTCTCTTACTATACGTCCCTGTAGCTAAGACTAACTACCGCAAGAAGTGTCCGATCTGGCGTCAATAAAGAAGCAACTTAGCAACACCTTCTTATCACACAAGTGATTTAACAACCATAAATCAACATTTATATCTGCTTTATTTTTGATATTATTTTGTATACAGCGTGTCCCAAAATTCAACGATAAGCCGGCATCGGAGCATGGACCTACTCATGACTCCTCGGAAAAAAAAAAAAATTATTACTGTTTTTTTTATTAATTACAGAGACTTTTATAAATTTCATCGATATTCGATACCCATTATGCTATTTTCAACTACCATGACCACAATTTTTGACATATTTTTGATATTTTTTGTGCATTAGCAACCTAAGAAGGACGGCTATCTACCACAATCCTTTAAAATTACAGAAAGTCTGTAGTTATTTTACAAAAATCAGTAAAAAAAAATTGTTTTCTTATAATTTTCATAGATTTTAACATTCTATGCACTTTCTATAGTCTGGGTTAAAAAAAAAAGTATGGACACTACCATGGCAAGTTTTATTAAAAGTTGGCGCAACATTATAAAAGTCTCTGTAATTAAAAAAAAAAGAGTTATAAATTTTTTTTTTCCCGAGTAGTCCTGAGTAGGTCCATGCACCGATGCCGGCTTATCGTTGAATTTTGGGACACGGTGTATATGGTTACCTATATATTAATGTATATGTTAATTTTCTCCTTAATTTCTATTACTAGGACGTTCTTATGTAAGCTATTTTAGTTCTACCTGTGGAGACTTGTATATGACTCTTTTCATTATATATGTTTATTAACTAGGTTAAGTAATTAGTCGATAGTCTTCCTAATATGTAATAAATAAATAATGTTTGCAGGTAAATGCATTGGAGGGGCATGCATTTGTAGATTGAAAGATCTCTACTTTATTTTAATAAGATCTTTAATGAATTCTATAAGGTTCTTAATTGGTGATTTGTCTGTTTACTTTCAAGTTTCCGATCAAGCTTGATTTTTGTATCTAATAGTCTAAAGCTCTAGCGCTCGTAGCGAAGTTTACTTAGCTGATCTCAACCGATCAGCAAAGTTAAGCAACGTCGCGCGCGGTCATGAGTTGGATGGGTGACCGCTAGTGACATTACTACTGAGCGCTTCCGTGCTTCGGAGGGCACGTTAAGCCGTCGGTCCCGGTTGTTGTCTTAGGATGGCAGTCGTAATAGCATGGTGGTAGGGCATTTTGCGAATGCCCGCCTGGCTAGCTACCACCCTCAAGTAGAAAATCTGTCGCCAAGCACCTAACGGTGTGTTCCGGCAGCTGTCCTTGAGAGCCAGTACTTCTAGGTTAGCCAGAACAACATCTTCGACCACATCATCACTTACCATCAGGTGAGATAGTGGTCAAAGGCTAACCTATCAGGCATAAAAAAAAAAACAGCTGAATATTTTCCACAAAAAACCGACCGGTTCATGATATTAAAATTCAAAATCATTTATTAAATTTTGGCGTCTACGACGCTCTTATGAACGGCAATAACAAAAATGTACTATCAAAATATTCTACTCCAGCGTTCAGCAAAAATGGTATAGAGCCAGTTCACGAAGATCGGTCAAGAAACTCGGGGTCATTACTTTTAAATATCTTTATTTAAAGTTCTATACCCTTTTACAATGTTTAAGTCTGCATGGTGGTAGGGCATTTTGCGAATGCCCGCCTGGCTAGCTACCACCCTCAAGTAGAAAATCTGTCGCCAAACACCTAACGGTGTGTTCCGGCAGCTGTCCTTGAGAGCCAGTACTTCTAGGTTAGTCTGAACAACATCTTCGACCACATCATCACTTACCATCAGGTGAGATAGTGGTCAAAGGCTAACCTATCAGGCATAAAAAAAAAATTAAGTCATTCATTATAAAATTATTACAATATCTATAATACAGTTGATTGGCGGTGGTTTGGCAGAATTGGAATATCCCAAGCAGTTTTGTCTACTAAATAATCTCTAATTTAATCTTTTCTACATGCAGCCTGAATTTTTCTTCTGTGAGAACTGTAATCTAACTATAAAAGAAACTTTTGTCAAAGGGATTCACATAGGTAATTGCTTTTTACTGTTTTTATGTCAATAGACAAAGTTTGTAAAGGCTCTAGAGAATCTCCCTTCGGTAAAGGATAAGAGAGAGGAATACTTAAGTTGGTCGGTAGTTTTAAACTAAGACGAATTTAGTTACCGACTAACATATTACGTTTATTCAAGACGGTATTTATTTATATATAATTTCATGCATATCAAAAAAAATTTTTGACGATTGGAAAATCATGTTATTAGGCTATTAGGAATTATTTGGAAAATGTACCAATCCAATGGAATAGAAACCTACAAAGCCCTGACAACTCACTTGAGGTTGATGACATGCCTTCATCTCAACTCTGGTCATCAATCACAAATTTGCAATTAGTTGTATAGGTATTCAATATTTTAATTTTTTTGACATTGTGTAGTGTGTTCTTGTGTCTAATTGTGATTTAACTGTTTTTTTTGTATGCTTTATAGGTTAGCCTTTGACCACTATCTCGCCTATTGGTAAGTGATGATGTGGTCGAAGATGTTGTTCAAGTTAATCTAGAATTACTGGCTCTCAAGGACAGCTGCTGGAATACACCGTTAGGTGCTTGGCGACAGATTTTCTTCTTGAATACTGTAGGTAGCTAGCCAGACGGGCATTCGCAAAATTGTAATTGTCTTATGACGTTATTACATCAATAAATAAATAAATAGGTTTAATATTCGATACAGCGCATTTATTGTACTACTGTTACCTTCTCCTAATTGAATAGCGTAAAATCAACCTAGAAAATATTGTGCCAAATGAGTAACAGCACTTTATGCCGTCATAATACCTACTCTAATTATAGTTATATTTACATAATAAGGTACATATTTTATTTAGAAAACAGTAAACTGACTATGACACTGTCTGCATTTATTATTGCATTAGGGGTACAGCAGGGTTCATTACTAGATACTCTTTTGCGACCTCAATAGCAATGTTATTGTGATAACTGTACTACCAGCGGAAATTCCCAATATGAGAGAGAAGGTTGTGATTTTAGTCCACGTGTGACAAATTTTCCCCTAACATAATCCCAGCTACAGGCTATCTTTCCAAAAAAATATTCATTTTAATCATTGTAATTATTTTCTGCGTAAATAAATGAAGTAATAAACTTAAAAAAATCTAATCAAACTCAAAACAAACTTAAGCTGTATATTCTACAACATTTATATCATAAAAATCAGTAGCACAAAGGAGTAACTAACATACATAATGTACACACACATCCTCAATCACTCACTTACTAAGTTTTTCTTTATAGTTATTGTGACGGAACAAGCTCGAGGCCCACCTGATTTTAAGCGGACTAAACTCTGCCTATAACAGATGCTGCGCCCGTCACTTTAAGACATAGTTGTTAAGTCTCATGTGCCTGTACCTAATGCACTGGCTCTCAAGGACACCTGCAGGAACACACCATTAGTGCTTGGCGACAGATTTTCTACTTGAGGGTGGTAGCTAGCCAGGCGGGCAATCGCAAAGTGCCCTTCCACCATGCGTTGAAGCTCAAGCCGGCGGCGATGTGGATCGAACAGGGTACTGCGGCACGGCAGTCCATAGCTATTACCTCTCGGCCATCATTGTATTTATTATAATAGTTTTATAACCAACTATATCAAGTCTTCTTAAAGTAACCTATCCTAATCAATAAAAAAATGCCTATGAGCCTGCAATGACTTATAGAGATCTAAATGCTTTTATTGTAGTAGCTGTAGTGTTGTATATAGCTCGTAGTATTTTGTTAATAAAGGCATAACCCCGGTAAATAAAAAAAAATATGTGCGTGAGTCATAATAATATTATATATCAAATCTGTGATCCAACTCTTCTATCCAAAGAATAAATCTATCTAATAATTGAAAAAGATTAATCCTTATACAATGTTACACAAATAATTGTACACGAATATCTGGGGATTTCAGCGTTCATTTTCTTCAGTATTTTAGTGATGCCTAGTGCCTACTTAAAAGCAATTTCGAGCAGGAAAGTTAATCTTTTCTTATTTACTCGACCTTTACTAAGTTGACAAAATTTACGGTGTATTTATTTATTCTGTACAAATGACGTAAGTATTAACTTCTATTTCTGTACAGAAGGAATTCGCTTGGTATTTTGTCTTTGGTGTGGGTGTTATCTCCATTTTATTCCTTTCCTATTTGAACATGGTATTTTCATTGGCGGTACATTTATTAAGTAGGTACGAAGATTTAAAAATCTTTTAATAGACTTTCATATTATGCGACGTTACAGCATAAAGAGAATATTTCCATATAGGTACATATATAACACATATAATCACGGCTGTATTCCCCGAAGGGGTAAGCAGAGGTGTGTAAACCTCGACGTTTCGCCAATTGGGTTTTGGTCCCATGTAATAAGGGGCGAGCCTGTTGCCATTCACCGGGCACAGTTTCAGGGTCATACAAAATGTTTTGCACTGGACGAAACACTAGAACATATTACGAATAATATGTTTACGCTAACAACATCTGAGAAAAACACAAGAATATATTGTATGAAACCCTGGCAATACACACAGTCATGTCGTGCGTCTAATGCACACAACAACTACATCCCCTACTCATATCCACGTGAGAAGTTACATGCTGCTCAATTGGCGCACTTTTTCCTTAGTCGCCTCTTACGACACCCACGGAAAGAAATGAGGAGGTGCCATTATTAAAAATAGCTGTTCATTGCATACGTGTGCGTGTGTGTGAGGCTGTGTGTGTGTAAGTAATGGCGTCCTGTGTCCCGAAGGTGTCTGTAGTTCTTATTCACCGCTTCAAGGATGCAAAAGATGTTCATCGATTTATTATCTCAACGTAATGTCCGCTTACATCAGCGAAACGGTCCACATTTACAAAATTAGATAAATGTTGTTCGCCGGATGTAGGTAAGTATGCAATTTGTCTCTTTTTAACAAGGAAACGAAGCAGTTATTAAAAAGAGAGGGCAGGTCATTCGGACAAGAAAATCAAATTTTGGCGATAAAGATTAATCAAAACCTTGTATTGGAAAATAAAACATAAAGTAGGTAAACAAAGTTTTATCTTGATGCGCCCTGCGTGTGACGACCTTTTGTTGTTTTTTTTATGTTCTTGTGACGGATCAAGCTTGGGGCCCTCCTGATGGTAAGCGGACTAACCTCTGCCTATAACATATGCATTTCGTCACAATACAATATTCTTTATTCTTCTCTCCAGAAAGGTATCTTAATTTATTAAAGATTATGTGATACTTATATTCCATTACACGTATAAGTACCTTAGTTGTGAGAGACTGGTGCCTAAGTTAGGTTTAAAAACCTGTATTACAAGTCACCAGGTCCCCCGATCCGAAGATTATAGGTGAAAATGTGAAAAGTGCATTTATGGAAATAGATAAATGAAAGTACAATAAGGGGTGAGTATTCTAAGATTTATACTACGTATAATGCATGTTTGAATGTGTGTATTTTGTTTTAAAGTGTGTCTGTATGTGAGGGAATCGTGTGAGTGTGTCATCATCTTTATGGATGGGTTTAATGAGAGCAGTTTTGAACGATCGGGGGAAAACACTAGTACTAAAGACTAAATTACAGATGTGGGTTAATAGAGAAACCAGAAGGGGTAAGTACCTTTTGATTATTTTATCAGTAGTCTACAATAGTCACAAGTCATGAATTGCACTGCGCCCGTCACATTGAGACATAGTTTTAAGTCTCATATGTTCCTGTAAATTATCTGGCTCTCAAGGACTGCTTGCGGAACACACCGTTAGGTGCTTCGCGACAGATTTTCTACTTGCAGGTGGTGGCTAACCAGGCGAGCAATCGCAAAATGCTCTTCCACCATGAGGTGAATCTTAAGCCGGCGGTTGGGATCGAACCAGGGACATGCGGCACGGCGGCAGTCAATGGCTATTACCGCTCGGCCATCATGTTTATCCAAATTAGGTAAAATAATACAGATCACATGGATATAAAACGATCGGGAATAGCAGCCCGCGTGTAATGATACGTAGAACTATTTATTAGAATATAAAATAAATAAAAAATAAAGATGCTTAGTATAGGTTATTAGGTAAATCTACTACTATAGATTGAATGAAAACCTTGAAATACCAAAGATTTAATGAATAGCGGCCCGAGCGTAATGTTACTATTGATTAGAATATAAAATGAATAAAAAAAAACAAAGAAAAAAAAGTTGGTTAGGTTAGGTTTTTCAGTAAATCTACAGTAGAATTAAATGAAAACCTTGAAATACCAGAGATTTTATGTATTTTTGATGGCTACGCCGTAACGATCGGGAATAGCGGCCCGCGTGTTCTGATGCATAAAACTATTGATAAGAATATAAAATAAATAAAAAATAAAAGTATAAATTTCAAAGCTGTAAATGTTGCAGTTTCCAAGTATCAGGTGGCACCGTTGTGGTGACGTCACCACAATAGCGTTAACCCTTTTGCAAAAAGAGCATAAACTACTGGGCCTGGACAGATGATTTTTTAGCACAAATGGCACAAACTGAGGCACAAAAGATCTGCTAAATTTGAAGAAGATTGGTCGACTCGTTTTGTCGTTATACTCGTAGATTCTTCACACAGCCACACAGTTATTGATTAGTTTCTCAACAAGGTATGATTGCTTTGTTTTTTTTTCATTAGTTATTTTTCGGAACACTCAACTTTCGTATAATTCTGTTGGCTGGATTCAGCTTGCTGCATTGTCCATGCTGAACAAAACGTCGTCCTGGCGGTGCCATCTTTGATTGAAATATCTCGGAAACTACAGATGCACAAATTCTAGTTTTTGGGCAGAAATCAACACGCATGGAGCACTAACTTTTTGAAAACTTTGAGCCAATTCGGAGATGGTGGTCCCGCCTCAGTGACGGACATGTACTACGGGAAGAAAACAAAAAAACTAACACCACCTATAGGTACTTTACCTAGGTGGAGCACGGATCCCTGAAGAAAAGGACCCGTGCTGCATCTATCTATATGCAGATACAGTTGTAATTAGTACACTTAAGTGTGTCCCTAGTACCACTAATGGTACTATCCAAAGGCAGGAGTTTCTTGGTCATTTTTGCCCGCCCTTACCTGTTTATACTTATTTGCTGATTACCTGTTTATATGTGTGCGTGCAGGGATTTTACTGGGAACTCTGGATGCATTCGCTCAGGGGCCCAACTCCCACCTTTTAAAAACTATTATGGAAAACCAACATCATTATTTCAAACTTAAAATATTGATACCAAGATTCGTAACACGGCCGTCACGATGAAATGATGTTCATATAGCGCTATCTCTATCACACAAATGTCTTGATTCAATGCATGCAGCCCGCTCTCACGTTGAAGTTCTAATGTGAGTTTACTATAGTGACACGTGGTAGTGCAAATTAAAATTGTTAATGTAAGCTTAAAATAAGACTGAATTAAGAGATTGGAGTTGCCCCCCTGACCGCACACAATGAATAAAAAAATAAAAAAACAATGATATTGGCGAGGATGCGTTATTGTGACGGAACAAGTTCGAGGCCCACCTGATGTTAATTGGACTAACCTCTGCCTATAACAGATGTATTTCGTCACAAGTCACGAATTGCACTGCGCCCGTCACCTTGAGACATAGTTGTTAAGTCGCATGTGCCTGTAATTTCACTGGCTCTCAAGGACGTGTATTGTGTTTATACACTATTATGCATGTAGGGGTAAAGACATTGGAGGGAAAAACACACAAAAAGATCTCTACTAGAGTTATAAAGGCGTGATTTTTTGCTAAAAGCTATTACAGACCCACCAACTTATCTGTTCAGGTGACAGAAAAAAGAACTAAAACTCTCCCTCAAATTGTGACAGTCTGCAGTTGATTTCCATGACCAGCAGCGCCCTCGAAAACTGCACAGTTAAGTTGGTGGTACTATAGTCTTTGACCTCTATCTCACGTGTTCGTAGATAAGTCATGATTGTATTTGGTCATCACTGTAATCGCAACCTTGTTATAAAAAAAAACAACATTTTTATATTTACAATATATATATATAATATATTTCACAAACGTTCATCTAACATTCATCTGTACAAATATATAGTATAACATCCATAAAAATATATTTTACAAATAGGACAAAAAATACTTGCTACATTTATATGAAATACTTATAATATATTATAATATGTACCACAATAATAGTCATACACAAACCTAATTTAGTTATAACTATATGCGTGAGTAATCTATGCCCAAGCCAAGATAAAAATACCTAATCTATCATTTTTTGTATCGATAAATTTGTTTGTAACTCAAATAGAAATCAAACTTATATTCGTGACGCAGAACTTACACGTTTACAATTTTAAATGTATAGGTACATAAACATTTTATTACACAAGTTTAAATTTATATAATTATTATGAAAGGAGACTAAAGTTATATCTTCCCTTCATAACATCTTGCTACAGTTTTGAGCATACCTATTTTACTTCTTTCAAATTGTACAAGTTTTAAATCTACGATATTACCTAAAGGAATATCAGCCATTTATATTTAAGTATTATATATATAATACGGTTGAATTTTTCAAGAGGAGGGTAGCATTAAAATAATCAACGAAAAATATTAAAAAAGATGTGAAATGGATGTTATTGTTGAAATAAAAATTCCATTCCTAATATAGACTTGAAAATAGAAAATTTTCTGTTAATTATTAGGTATCCCTTATGGCTTTTTTTACTTTATTACAAATTTAGATGACATTGCTAACAAAATTTTGAAACTTTAATATTACGAGTAAATCATATGATGATATCATGCCTTAATAAACAACCATAGATCTTACCTGTGTGTACAAAAAGTTAACCTTGGATAGAAATAAACGATGCCATATTGCCGATTTTTAAAAGTATTACTGACGTAATAAAAATGTTTAGTAAGCCAGAATCCCGGTGCCTGTTTCTATGACATATTTAAGGAACTAAATATGAACAGAAAGAAAATGTAACATTACAACATTGCCATCTTATAATTATTTAATTAAACGACGTGCGGGTTGAAATAAAAATGTAATACACGGGTACAACAATTAAAAAAACAGCATAGTACAGGACTGACACGAAAAAATTACTATCGCATTTGGTGTACGATTATAAAAAAGACTAATGAAATAATAATGTAGATCTGAATAGGATATCCTATACAAAAACTGACGTCTAGTGCAACACCAAATGTAAATACTAAAATATGAAACAAAATTTACAATTATTACCTTTATATATTTACAATTACAAATCTATGAAAAAAACATTAAATCTAAGATGGGAAACATCACTGGTCCATCATCATTTTCCTTAACTATAGTAGGTTCTTCTACATTTCTTTCTATCGCAAATGTACATGACAATGCTGGCTAAATATTTAAAACTATTACTTAAATGATAAATCAGATTCCTTAATGTACAAGATATGTACGGAACTAAATATGTACAATTATTAAATCTAAGATAGGAATAATTGCTGCTCTATCGTAATATTCTATAATTATTCGAGTTGGCGTATTGGAAACATTAGGTTCATCCATTGTGGATATAAAACAATTATATATTTTTAAAACACTTAGTTGTGCCTGATTTTATACTATATATAAGGAACTAAATAATATTGCCGTCTTATCATAATAAAAACCATATGCGGATTGAAATGGACAATATGCGATTACCAATAACTTCAGAGAAGTGGGACGAAAAATAAACCATCGCATTCTGTGGTTTTTCAATAATAATAAGAAATAGATTCACATACCGACATATAACACATAATAAATAGTTATCTTTTTTGAAATTATGATATAGATCTTACTCGGAAAATAAAACTGATTATCATGAAACATAATACATAAACATAGTATATTTACACCTATGTTTACAAAATACTAAATCTAAGATGGGAACATCACTGCTCCATCGTCATTTTCCTTAACTATTTCAGTGCCTTTAGTGTTCTTTTACTTAATCGCAAATGTATTTATATGACATTGCTTACTAAATATTATAACTATTACTTATATATTAAATAATCTACAACATACTTATGCAACTAATAATTAAATATGGGATTATATAGACACTTTATAAAAATACATACTACACACGTTTAGAACCAAATATTATTACTAAAATATGAAACATAAAATATAAACTATATATTTACAATTACAAATATAATATATACAAAATGTTAAATCTAAGATAGGGAACGACAAACATCATCAACACATTTTCCTTAACTATTACAGGACCTTTTAGGTTATTTTACTTAAAAGCAAATGCAGTTATATGACATCGCTGACTAAATATTACAAACTATGAAGTAATCTACGACATATTTAAGTAAATAAATATGTACAAAGAGTAATATGGCAAACATCACTGCTCTATTATAATATTCCTTTACTATATTATATATTTATTCGAAGCTTTGGACTCACCACAGTTAAAATATTTGACATTGCCGATGTTTAAAACAATTACTTGTATAGATCAGAATGTCAACTAAGCCAAAAAAATTGTTGCCTCATGGTATAACATATCTATGTAACTAAATACTTAACTATTACAAAAAGTAAAATATAAGATTGGAAACATTGTTGCCTGTCTTATCATAATGTAATTGAATTATGTGCTATATAGTTAATTATGATATTGCCATATAATAAATATAGGAGGGACAACTGAAAAATCACAGAACATAGTTGTGATTTTTCATTTGAGACGAAAAACTAACTACATATCGCTTTTTGTGTACTTTGCAATGATAAGAAAATTTTAATAGAACATTTACATACAGACATAATAATAACTTTGAAATTGAAATTATATTACAGACCTGAAAGGACATATTATACAAAAAACGGACTACCGCTACAACACTTTTAGGACCCAAATGTTATTACTAATAAAATATAAGAAACAAAATATTTTTTTGTGTATTTACAATTACAAATATATTTACAAAATATTTAATCTAAGATGGGAAACATCAGCAGGTCAATCATCATTTTCCTTAACTATAACAATGCGTGTCGTCTTTCTGTTACTTAATCGCAAATGTACTTATATGACATTGCTTACTAAATATTTAAAACTATTATTTTAATATAAAATAATGTACAGCATATTTATGAAACGATGTACAAAAAATAAAATATGAGATAGAAAATTGCCGTTTTATCGTAATATTCTGTAGCGGTGTGCGGGTATAAATTGTTAATTAAATAGCTTAAGTATTACAACTTGTCGACACTAAAACTTGTAATCGTAAATTATTAATCCTGTCCACAAACATAAAAACACGGCCTTTTTCCTCGATCCATGTGTTGAATTTGGTATACTTTTTAAAACTTTTCTTCGTCTGGCAGTTATAGTATTTAATTGTTTTCTTTTTAATAGCTGACAGGGTATTAGAATTTTCCTCAGCTGTTGGTTTACGATAGATAGAGAACATAATATTAGGAAAGGCAGTTTTGTTGAATAGGCTCATTGTAGAATGAGTTATAAACGGTTATTATTGCGTTTTAGGAAAGCAGCAAAAAATTTATAGCGCTAGGAAAATCATAATGTAAAATATACATGTTTTTTATTTATTTAATGTACATTCACAAGTATTTAGGAGAGTCGTAAATTGAAATATGAAAGAGAAGTGTCATGGGGTAGGTAAGGTTTTTTCAAGTATAAAAAAAAAACTCTGATCAGGTTGATGACGAAAGATGTTGCTTTACAAACTTTAAGAAAAATTAGATGAAAAATGTTTGTTTTGAAAGCAAATGTTTTTATTTTTTAATTTAATTAATGAATACTTGCATACATTTTTTGGAGATTTTAGAACAAATGACGTCATATATAAAAAAATAGGATATTTAATAATTTACTGTACGTAACCTTCATCTACCCCAGTCGCACTTCTCCGCTTTCTCTGCACTGGACAGTATTAGTTAATTATAATATTCTACCCTAAACATTTTACGATATAATTACAATATATGCATTTTATGCAACTGACTACATTTATTTATCCTCGTTTCCGTCATTTATATTTGATTTGTTTTTCTTATGAGAAGCACGATTTTAATGTTCAATTATTTTAGCTCTACAGTACAATAAATGACTATGGTTCTAAAACTTCAGGGAACTTTATCATTCGTCTTACCTTATCATAAAATTAAATACATTAAATTATTAAGCTCCCACTCACCGCATTTTGATTAGAGCCATGTACAAATATATTTACAAAATATTATAACTTAATAATACCTTAAACATTATTTAATCTACTTAATTACTTAAAATCTAATTGAGGTGGATTACCATTCGGTTGTATTAAGTACATTGAAAAATTAACAATTTGTATTGTGCAATAATTGATAAAAGTAGCGTACGTCTGGAGTCATGTTGGGATTCTTGGCGTATGTTTGTTTTAAGATAATTTTCGAATGGTATAATCACATCAAACAGTTCATGAAAAATTACAGACAATAAAATAGTTTATTATTCATGTAATTTTTATTTCATTTTTGGGTATGATCCAAATGTGTGATTAATTGACTATAAAATAATCAAGCTAGCAGTAGATATATACAAAATCTAACTATAGAAATCTTGCAGTCAATAGTTTATTTTAAAAATAGTAGTTGAAGAAATGGTAGTCGACACAGTACTTTTTAATAATAATTATATCTTGAATGGTCTTAGGGCATTGTTCCGCTTGTCTCCGTACTCAAGTAGAAAATTTTTCACCAAGTACCTTATGTTGTTTTAGCAGCTGTCCTTAAAAGCCAATTCCCATCCCGGGATCCCTTCCTATCACTTACAGGCCAAAGTACATCAATTAATAAAGAATTACTGCATCTTTTCGTATTCCTATTAAAATATAGTGGCAAGAGAAATTGCGCAAGACCTCAAAAGGAAATCCCATCATTGCAGTATTCTGTACTGCAACGTAAAGTAGTGCGTGAAATTAGAAAGCGCATGAGATTCTAAATCAGACATCTGAGGTGCTGAACCTAATTCAGTACTTAGTTCTTAGTATGGGCTATGAGTTAATTCAGACAGTGGTCACGCTTTCTGCGTTTATTACATTGGTAAAGAATAAAATGGGATTAAACTGCGTGTTTGCATTGATCGCGGCGTTAGAATTTAAGTAAAAGACGTAATTACAACTAACGCTTTCATGTAATACTGTTTTCGTTGAAGATTCCAGCTTGCTTTTTCTTTATTGCACAATGCAATTTGGTTTTATCGAGGGAGGGTCAGCAATACCCTTGACTACTGATAAGATATCCAACAGACTGTCGGCCTCGAAGACGAACTACAGATGACAATTATAGTATATCTTTCATTTACGCTCTCACATGGATTGTAATGTACTAAAAAAAAAATGTAAAGTAATGAATAGAAATGTTTTTTTTTCTTTGAAATTCACATAATTCTATCGTTTTTATTATTTATAGATTCGTATATAATTGAGAAAAGTTTTAAAGAAAATAGTTTATTTACTTTTGTATTTATGTATTGAAGATAGAATATCCACGAAATTAAGCGTGTAAATAAAAAAAAACGTTTTAAGGATCTAGGTACCGGTGGAGCTCGATTGTGGGTCAAAATGAACGGTATTCAATATATTAAATATTGATAACTTGACTCTAGTCGGTCTACCAGCTAACGACAAACTTTCGGACATCTCTCGCAGTAGTTTTCCTGCAAGCTGATACGGTAGCCTAAGGTATATTACTGTACTGTACTTCCTCTTTTGTGATTAATAAAAAAGAAAACTTACAAATTATATTATAAACTAAATCGAAACTAAGGCGGACTGCTGACAACACTAATAAGTAATCTAAAAAAACAGAATGAACTAGTAAATTAAGATACAAATAGCTATATTGGTAATTATAACATTCAATAATCTAAATAATATCTATCGCGGGAGTACCGCTAGAAATTAATGACACTGTAACAGAAATAGTTTTTAGATGTATTCAGAGTAAAATTAAATTTATTAAGCATCAACAGATATAAAAATGTACACATCAAGAGGCTATCACATAAAAAAAGTCAATCTCACAAAATAAACAATAAAAGTTAACAAAACAATTCAGAATTAACAAATCAAGCTTATATTTAAAACAAAACTAAAGACTATAATTCTGCGCAAATAAGTATTAAAATGATAATTGAACGTAGGAAGTACAAAAAACTTAAACAAAGCGTTATATTAAACCTATAAATTATGTAATTATAATCAATTTCTTTCATACTAAAATAATGACTGTATGTTTGACATACACGAATTATGTGTGGCCTATAATGCGATCTAAGAACATAAACGATTATTATTCATATAGCTGTAAAAACCTGATAAGTAATATAAATTAATGAATTAGTAAAACTGAAATATCGTCCTTAAAATTCTTTTAGGTGTTATGGGCCTATTTAATATTTTCCAAAAAAAAAACTGTTGATGAGTTATTTTAGTATGGTTGATTACAAAAAGGGTTACTTTACTGAGGTTGATTACAAAAAAAAAGTTAAGTTACTGAGCTTGATTACAAAAGGAGTTAAGTACTTTACTGAGATTGATTACATAAAGTTGCTTTACTAAAATTGATTACAAAAAGAATTATTTTGCTGAGGTTGATTACAAAAAGAGTTACTTTACTCAGGTTGATTACAAAATAAGTTAATTTATAAATTTATAGAGAAAATATGCACATGGATAATTCACAGTTTGATTCAACGTTTCAAAAATACATCAAACGATACGGGTTCGAGTCACTTCTGAGTAGTCACTTTTCCTTTGAATTATTGGAAAGAGACGATATTGCTTGAAAAATTGTATATAGGAAATAAATGTTTTTGTACCTTTATCACAAGACCTTTTTAGAACAAGTTTAAAAATTATATGTAAGATTTCGAAGAACATTTTTAGTTACTATAGCAAATAATATGTTGCTTTTAAGACTCGTATAAGTTTCTAATGTCTTACCCGACCATTAATTTACACAAAACGTTATTGGTATTTACACCTATCTTTATGACTATGCTACATTTATTTGGCCCAAAATATCGACATTTAAAAAATATACAATAGTACTGGTAATAACACCTTGATGTAGAATATTTACATTATTACAACTATTATTCAAACACCGTAATAAGCTCCTAGGATTACGCCGTTTGCAGAATAAATCAACTTACCCTTAAATATATTTGAAAACGGTATGACAAAATTTAATGAGAGAGTTACTTGAATTATTGAAATTATTTAGTCATGATAAATAAATGTAGGTATACAATTAAATTAGAAAACAGCAATATTGAAAAACATAAAAATAGTTATGTTTGCTCAGATAAAGAATTTCGAATGGAACACAACGCACGATACAAGTGTAGGCAATGCTTTGAATAGCATTTGACAATCTTAGACTTATCCACGGGATAGTTTTTAGGTTTTAAGTTTTTACTAGGTTTAGAAATATGTTAGATGACAATTCATAGGCCCAAATAAGTTCCGTACTACCCGATAGATATTTTCATACAAAAAGTTGAAATCAGTGATGGCGGCAGTAGTACTGGCTATGGACTGCCACGCGGAAAGTCCGTGAATCGAATTCCGCCTCGGGCTTGACCCTCACTGCATGGTTTTAAGGATTTTGCGAATGGCCGCTTGGCTTACAACGACTTCAAATATAAAATCAGTTACCAAGCACCTAAGAGTGTGTTCCAGCAGTTATCTTTGAAAGCCAGCTCCAGATAAAGTCTGTTAATACCTTTGACCAGATCATCACTCACCGTCTTGTGAAACTGTGGTCAAAGGCTAACCTAAAAACAATAATAAAACCATTTCGTTAACGTATAAACCTATTTTCTGGAAAAAATACAGTAAAGAATTGAGATAAATCATCATTATGGCTGTGCTCCGTTAAAAATAGAGGACAACAGAAATTATAAAAAATGTACGTACAACTATCCCCTACTTAAATTTACCAACTAGTTTAAATATACCAACTTGCGTTATATTTTAATTATATTTATTACACAACTACTGTAATTGTTTCAAATGGATGCTATATTTGCGTAATGTACAACTTACACTATAACATAAAGATAAACACTATGACTACAATATGAAAAAAATAAAAATATACGTTTAAAATATCTATTATCTATATGTATCATACACTCAATGGCTGCGTAACTTTTTTAATAATGTACAACTTAACCTACAACATATACAAGAGAAGCACTACTATAAGTTTTTTTTTAACACTTTATAATTTATAACTTATAAACAATATCTATCACACATCGCATGGCTCCGTTTTTGCATAATGCGCAACTGACTCTAAAACATAAAGAGTAACACATGAACATTTAAAAAAATAGAGGTCCACATATAGAAATTGATATAAATTATTTAAAATCTTGATGAATCAGTATTTGTCATATATGCTACATATTTTTTTATGTCATTGTCAATACATATAGATAAGTGTGCATTAATTGAATTAAAAAAATCAACATTGAAATGTACTTTAAATATGTTTTAAAGTGGCAAACGAGTAAAAATTATATTGAAACTGTGACAAAAGTTATCTTTAATGGTATAATTTGTCATGCTCAGACTTGTTCACTTTACAGATGAATCAGCATTTGTCATAGATGTTACATATTTTACTTAATGTCATTATCAATACATATATGTAAGTGTGCATTAATTGAATTTAAAAAATCAACATTGAAATGGACTTTAAATATGTTTTAAAGTGGCAAACGAGTAAAATTATATTGAAACTGTGACAAAAGTTAAAATCTTTAATGGTATAATTTGTCATGCTCAGACTTGTTCACTTTACAGATGAATCAGCATTTGTCATAGATGTTACATGTTTTACTTAATCTCATTATCAATACATATATGTAAGTGTGCATTAATTGAATTTAAAAAATCAACATTTAAATGGACTTTAAATATGTTTTAAGTGGCAAACGAGTAAAAATATATTGAAACTGTAACAAAAGTTAAAATCTTTAATATTATAATTTGTCATGCTAAGACTTGTTCATTTAACAGTTATACGAGAATAAGAAAATGTTGGATAATATGGGCCTAATTACCAAAATCATTTTCATTTTTTTTTCTGGATAAAAACATGTAGAAATTGCGAGACACTGAAAATAAATGCAGCATAACTATGGCTGTGCTGCATATATTTTCAACGGATATAAGACCATCTATAATTAATTTTTATACGTACTACCACACCTTGTTTAAATATTAATATCGTATTTTAATTACTCATGTAATATTTATTATACAACTATCGTCATAAGCTCATTATGTTAAGACTGCTTTTGTTTAATGTACAACTTACCCTAAAATATATATAAATAAACAGAAACTTAGATTAAATTGCATAATTATATAAGTCATTCATTATATGCAAGTGTAATGCCAGCTTATCTGTATTAATAATTTATAATTGTTTTATGGCATGCAGATATCGACCTGAATAAAATTATTCAAAATCCTGATTAACCTATATTAATATCATGAGAAAGCAAAATTAAATTATAAAAAAAACATTGACATTACTGCTCTTGGCAAGTGGATGTCGGTTTCGCCCTGAAGTGTCCGAGCCCAAACAGAAACAAAACACAAAAAAAAGAATACATACTTAGGTAGCGTCATCTGAATTTCATCCTTTAAATAGTAAATAGACCGTCAAAACGAACCCATCTAAATTTGTAATATTATATATGAGAAAGTTTGTGAGTTAGTTATTAGATTGATACTGTCTCTGAAACGGCTAAATCGATTTAGATGAATCTGGGAATTTAGATAGTTTAAGTCCTGGATTAACACATAGGGTTTTCATCATCGTCGTCATCATCATCACCGCTTTTAGTAAGTAAATGTTCGCGCGGGAGAAACCGCTGAGCGCAGCTAGTACTGTAAATTGTATAAACTTTTCGATTAAAGTGAGAAAATAAATAGTGTATCATTATTATAATTCAGGAAACTAATAATGCAAACGATCAGTTACAAGCGAAAAATACGTTCCAATTTAAAATTGTTGTTCAATAATGAATTGACGGCACACACTGCAAATTGCCATGATTAAATTTGGAAAATGTTAAAACGGACACGGATAACTCAGGTTCAACTTTTTAGAAAATATTGTTAGTCACTCGACGTCCACTTCTTAGTTGGTCTATGGAAAAAATATGTTATTGTAAAATAATCAATGTTTACTAACAAAGAAAGATATATAATAACTTACATCTATCCCCTTATTTCACTTGGGGAATCAACCTTAAATATTTAGCGACAAGCGATCGTTCAAGAAATATACAATTTTATTTTTAACTTACATAATGATTATTCTACCCATTCTTGGACATCTATCTTAACTAATTATGGCCAATTATTAAAAAATATAAACTACTCTACATAGTACTTCTACTACAAAGTTATTGGATGTTCATATGGTCGAATGTACAAATTTTATCGCTAGCTTACAGGATAATAAATCTACATAACCCATTTATCAAGTATATATTTAAAAAAATGCGTTATTATATCTTAATTAATTGCTGTTGTGTATTTTTCCTTCATAGAATAATGTACAATTTTATTATTAAATTACATTAAATTTACACAGATCTGTCTCAGACGTTGGAGATGGCTAGTTGGCTTAGGTCCGATTCCACCAATCTAGGGATTAATTAATACGCGGATAACTTTATACTATAAACCATTAAAAGTAGATCTGTGCTGTCATAGAACGTCAAACTTAGTACCAGATTTTAAATTTGCTACATGCCTGCCGTGGAAAAAAAAACCAACGCGGTCATAGAAATAGTATGTATTATCAGATTTCTGCTAGTATGAAATTTTAGCTTTATTTATAATAATATGTAACAACTTTTATTGCATTTTTTTTGGATTTACTCTTTTGAGAAACTTGGCTTAGATATTCCATTACAGTTTAGGGAAATGTTACAGATATTACAAGAGGTCTTAAATGTCACAAACGGTCAATAACAACAATTAATGGACTGAAAAAAGATAACACTTAAATAAAGACAACATTATGACCGTTATTTCTCTTTAGCAAAGTGCCCATGTTTATTTTTAGTTTATGGATGTATACTGCAAAATTAAGTCAAATGTATCATTTTTTAATCTTGGATAGCATTTTTTCCCTTCCTTCAGCCTGATGTCAAATTTTATAAAAGTCAATACCACTGCACTGGATCGGCTATGCCTGTGATCCAAAGTTCTTCTTCGCAATATCAACGAGTAGTGATGACTTGGGTAGAAGCAGGCGGGGGAAATACACAAAGCACCCCAAGAGGGACGTCAGTGCAGGACATATCGCCCCCCAAACAGAATAAGAATACCACAGCAAATTTAAAATACTCCTACACATTGGACGTCTATGGTGACAAATGTCTATCATATTTTGTTGGTTTAAAATTATTCTCGCATAGTTATACCATAGTTTGGTGAAATCGAACCTTATATTAAATCCCGTTTGTTTTACCTACTATCTGTGATCGACAGAAATGCTTTGTGATTCTTTCACTGCACCCTCGTCTAATTAATTAATTTTCAGCAATTGTATCAACTGGCTCTGAACTAGTTTTTTTGGAATAGTTTAGTGCATTCGAAATGAGTCGATAGTTTATACCAGTTTCTTAATTGATATTCGTATCTAAGCGCTCGGGTACAACATTGTAGATAATTTTGTAGTTTTTGCTGATAACTTTCACTGAATAAATCGTAAGTTAATGCTATAGTTAATAAGGTTGCAGTTATAAAAAAGCGCGTCCGTATGTTTGTTATATATATATAATTACGTGAAATGAAGTTGTTCTAACAAAGAAAAATGTCATTAAGCAATATGCAAATCTAGGATTTCAATACATTTAACCGCGTGAAACTTATGCTAAATGATGAAATCCTTCCTTCCAATCGCACCGTATTCAACTGTAAAAAGGATCACAGCGTACTTCTCTTTCGAGTTGGGTTCAAAATTAGCACTATACCACAATAATAACAAAACTATGAACATCGAGTCATCGCTTTAAAAAGTCCGAACTCAAAGAATATGAAAACGAAAAATGGATGTGAATCGCGTGTCAGTCTTCGTTACGTCGTCCGACGTGATACATGTCCGCAATGGCATAATGCGTTGTCAAAAAGCGTAAAAACATCAAAATTAAAAAAAAAGTTGCTACATATTTTCGGTAAATATATTATTGTTTTACTATTTGAAATCAACATACATATTGCAATAAATCAAACTGTTTCCTTCAAAATGTGATTTGATTAATATCCGTTCAGTCGAACAAAATGTATACACCTATCCTTTTCTAAGATCTGCCACTTGAAACATCGTAAAGCTAATTTGCAAGCAAAATTAAGTTTTACTGTAATGACAATACTATTAAATTTCAGGTACTTTAGTTAATTTTTAGTATATAATAACAATTAATGAGTTTCTACTAAATAAAATAATGAGTTGTTCTCAGGACACTTTTTTCGCTGGTTTGATAGGTGACCTGTCGTCCATAGTTTTGTAATGTCATTTTTGCAATTTTCAAACCGGTGTATGATTAGTGTATAAATTTTGTGAATAACTTTCTAAATCGAACGCGCTATGCTCATTTTTAGCATTCGTAGATGTTATTTATGCTAACGGTATCCGGCCGCATAGGTGAACGCTAACTTCTATGGCTCTCAAAATTCAATTTTATACATATTATTGGTATTATTGCATGATTTTCTAACTATTGTAATGGTCGTGTGATCCGCGAAATTCTGCGAATATTTTTTTAATATTTAATATTTATTTTTAATACTTATTGATTGGATTACATTTGCGGATAAAAGTAATTTATTCTATAGGTATTTGACAGTTTTAGAGGACTCTGATGTAATCATGTGCATTGGTATTCAATAACATTTCAAGATTTTATGAACAATTTTATTTTAAACTCGCGATTTCCATGATCATGTAGAATAGTTACCTAAGCTTAATAAAACATTTAACAAGCGTAATAAAACTGTATATAATTTTAAATTTATGTCATAGACTTTAGTTTGTAAATAATATGTTGGAATACCAGTGCTTTCAGATAATCTCAAGCAATAATCATCACAGACAATACAACACCACATTTATGAAGTGGCCAACGTCTTGGTTTTCTAATTTCTCCTCGACAGTTTAAAGTCCCGAATATACAAATTTTATATTTAAGTAAAATAACCTTTTCAGCAAATATTAATTCCAATTAAGATCCTATGTCTTTGAAACTGGCAATGTATTTTTTATTTATTTATAACTTACAAAACTATGAATTTCATCTCATTTCTGGACACAATCTTTCCACTATTGACACTTGACTGTTGTGAATTTTAATGTAATTTTTTTATTCCTAACCTAGAAAATAATTAAACCATCTCTTATTGTGAAAAAAATATCTTATTGAAATATTTCACATCTCGTGCACACTAAAAATTAAAATGTACAATTTTTATTTTATACTTAAAAAACAAATTATCTCATTTCTAGACGAGTCAAATTCCTGAATATATAATTCTTATTTTTAACATACAGTACCTAAAAACATATTTATCCCCATTTTGGGCGAATGTCCTAACATACTAAGAGCAAACGTTTCTGAAACTCGCAATGTACAATTTTATTTCTAACTTATAAAATAATTAATTTATCTCATTCCTGGAAAAATATCTTACCAAAACATTCAATAATTTATAACACTACTCTGACTGAAATTCTAAAGTAATTTTTTATCGTATTTTACGCATTTAAAATATTCATTCATATCTTATTATGAACGTATATCTACTAAAATATTTATAGTCCCGCGCTTCCTGAAAGTTTCAATGTACAAATTTTACTTTTAACTTATAAAATAATTAATGTATGTTCTTTATATCTAAATATCCTACTTCAATATTATTCAACCTATGCTCTCTGAAGGCTAACGTGTACAATTTTTATCTTTACTTATTCCTATCCCATAAATCTTTGGGTAACTATCTTAACAAATGTCACTACGGCGCGTTAAAATCTTAATGTACAAATTTTAGTATTTACTGACCATATTTAATTAATCCCTTTTCGGGTAATGTAAGCAGTGACTTTTGGATTCCAATATACAATTTTTAGTATTAACTTGCATAATAATTTATTATATTTTGGGAAAACCTATATATTACAAGTTTATTGGTAAAATGCTTAAAAAAACCCTCTTATGGTTGATTTCTGTTAATCCTATAGCAAAAGGTCACTCATTCACTCACTGACACTCATTCACTGATGACAGGGACGAATTAAGGGAGTCCAATAGGGGCTAAAGTTTTATATAAAAAATATAGGAGAGGATCGCCATAAAATTAAAGCTCATGCAGAAGTAATCGAAGCAAGTTTACATTTAGTCAGACGTTATTGTGTTAGCGAAAGAAATTTTCTACTTCACCTCAGGGCTGTGGAATAAGGATTTAGAGACGATATAATGTGTTTTAAGTTGTATTTATTGTTGTATTTGAGTTATTTTGTTGAGACTAGTAAACCATAATTTTTGAAGGTAAAGGAACAAGCAACTGGTGTTAATCGGTAACGTACATATAACATTGAGACATATATAAGTTATTAAATCTCATGTGCCTGTAACTTCACCGGCACTCATACTCTTGAAACGGGAACACAATAATGCGAAATAATTCTTGGCGGTAGAAATAGGTATGGCGGCAGTCCTGACAACCCCGATCACAATGAGTGCAGTAGAACTCTACTACTAAATATTCCAATAACTATTATAAATTAAAATAATAACTAATTTCTTACGTTTTGTAAAATATAAAGCAGTAAATGGTCACTCATTCACTCACTGACACTCATGCACTGATGCCACGGACGAATTAAGGAGGAGCTAAAGTTTTATTTGAAAATATAGGAGAGGAACTCAATAAATCGCAGTCTAGATTGTTTTCAGACGCATAATAATTGGTAATTTTGAATGTATCAATCTTCTCAACAACAACCGTCAAACTGAATTTATTGTATCGCCATCAAAAATAACTTTAGATGTAGAACTTAACTTTCTTATTACACTTTTTCTAAATACAACTTATTAAACAACTTTCTGCTAGTATTGTTAATTACTTCATCGACACTTATTTTCATATTATTAAATCTATTTCCAAAATTTTCCATTACTATTCTATTAACTATTGCCTATTTATATACATAACTATGATTTTATCACTCCCGTTGACGAGTAAATGCCTTTATAGACATCCTATCCTATGATATGGATGCGTTGATGTATTTACTAGTTATTTTATAGTAATTAGCCTAATCTTACATTATGGTATACCTTATAGAAGACAATGAATTTATAAATCTTATATAGGTATTCATCTTGTTATATATGAATATTATATGTTTTTTGTTTTTACATTAACGCCTGTTCTTACAAAAATGACAACATAAGAAAAAAAATACCCCATAAGCCGATCAAATAATAAGAACGAAAGGATTCATTTCAACTGTAAATCATAACCACGGTAGCTTAGATTAGAGGAGCAGAAGGTATGTTAAGCAAAATTATTGGAACTATTATAGTATTCTATTCCGAAACTCTCATATCTAAGCATTGGGCAGCAACGCACTAGGACGCTCCGATATGGTAGTTAGTTTACCCGTGGAATGGGAATGCTGTGATGAATCGACAGATTATTCTGGGCTGTCTAGTCTACTTCTGTGCGTAAACAGAAAAATACATACACATAAATGAGCAGCAGTTTTCTGTATAGATCGGACAGGGCTACATTGCTGCGCGAAGGTGATACTGAATGTCAATTGGAGAGTGTTCACTAGACAGCCGAAAATATCTGACTGCAGCGGGTTATTCTATGAAACTATTTTAACCACGTCTGCAACGCCTAGTGCCTTACTGGATTCCTTTTACTGTACGTGGCGACCTGGGATTTTATAAGCATCTATTAAATAATCGTATTTTATGACCGATAATGATTAACATTATTAAAGGGAAACATAGTACGAATCTAATAATAATACGTAAAGAAAAAATACTTTAGGTTCTTTATTTCTAAATATAATTACAAGCACTATCGCGTGCTAAGCTAAAAACATAGGTCATCATTTAGGTTTTTTTTTCTTTAGTAGTGTTAGAACTGACTGTTTCGTCAGGGTGTTCTTTAAAATGACGATGTATGACAAAAACATAATATTTCAATATATATCATTTATTATTCAAAATGACAGAGCGTTTGTCGTGCTTGGGCAGTATTTAGTTGCCATTTTCGAGTCCAGAGATACTATTTGTTTTTAATTTTACTGAGATTCGTACTATGTAATGAGAAGTTTGTTTTTCATGAGTTTCGAAAAGAGTTTGAATAAAATACCTACTGAAAATGCAATCAGGTTAAAATTGAGAAAGACTTGCTTATAACCGGCTAAAGATTTCCTTGTAAAAAGTAACATTGAAGGTCGAGGATAGTCTGCCGGTTTTCGGATGGCCAGAGATTTCAGATTAGCCAATCAGATGGGTCGTTCAATTGACAAATGTACACTGAAAATGTCATAGATTAAAGCTTAGTTAGTTTGCGCCAGTTAACCAAAATGGTCTCACAGATACACTTCTGTTTATGTTATTGCAACAATTTTATCCAGCGAACATTTCACAATCAAAACAAACGCAGCTCCGCAACTCAAGCCTTCTATGTAACTACATGCTCTGTTGATACGTACTATGCAAGGGGTGATTTGTGCATTTCTGTCACCATTTGTGTGTGAGTGATAGTAAAAGTAACTAAAAATTCTGTAAAGCTATGACAACCTAATTGGCTCTACGTAAGTAGCACCCTACTCGTCTATTATGACCTATTAATCTAACCTACTAATGACCGCTTCATACAAGGGTAGGGCAGCGAGGCAGAGAGGCAAGGAGAGTGCCGTTGATCATCATTGGTCTTGCCATCAACGCTCTAATTTTCGTGGTGCAGAGTAGCTTATGAAAAACTGATTGGAAAATCAAATGGTCATTCAGTTGCGTGTTCATCAATGCACATTGCACGCTTGGTACCTTGGTTATGTGTGGTACCTATGCAATAATTTAATATTTGGCATAGCGCGTGCAATCTCCACTGCTGTTAATCTGCATTCCAGATACAGCGTTACTTATGTCACAAATGAGCTCCTCAGTGATTACCTAATTTTAGTCACTTTGAAGGTGGTCTCTTTCAAAGATCATTATTCAGATTCAGAAAAATATGTTAAGTACGGACGTTTTGACAATAAATGCGTGATGAAAGTTTTTTCTTAACAAAAATTTTGTATGTAGATGTTTTATACGGCTTTTTGAAACTTCCTGTGATTTAATTCTCACATGCAACATTGACTACAATGAGACCAATTAATAATTTGGCATCATCAGGACCACTAAGTCCTAATTATGAATGGAGTTCTATTGTTATCATTATCGCCGATGCCAATGGGTTAAACGATTAACAAATCAGTGTTATTTTTTTTTAATCACCCCATCTCATCCATATTAAAGTATTATTTTCTCGTAAGTAGTTCCGCGCATTTCAGACATTCAAATGATCGTAGCCACCACATGCAGCACATTGAGATTGAAATTAATTGTTTTATTTTTCTTTATAAGCTTCTAATTATTTTAAATCGCACCCTTTTAACGTACTGCCCCCCAAAAATGTATCATTTAATGTTCATTATTTCTTGACTCTCTGGACTCGCTGCTCCACTCTTGAAACTGCCATAACGGCTGAAGCTTGGTGAACTTCTACCTTATTGATGTTCTGTTCATATATCAAGGTACTATATATACACTACAACTTTTAGAATCAACTTACCATATGCGTTAGGTTTCATACAATGATTTCTTATAATATAAATTACTAAATATAATCACCGTTTACTTGCTTAATGCCGCCTTGCGATGCGCTGGCTTTAGATACTATGTATCTTTATGTAAAACTATAATATTTATGCCCTTGATTGTGCGTCGTATATGTACATATTTTATCCTAAGGCCCCAGTTTCACCGCCACTACCTTTTCTGAACAGATGTGAATTTGTTAATGGTAAATATGAGCTTCTATGATATCAATAAAGTGAATTTATAGAACACAGTCGACTGAATTTTTAAATAAAGAATAAAAACAGTATTATTTCCCTGCTATACAGTCTCTTACGTATTACTATAGTTGTTTTTTTAACAAACAAGTACCGATAATTTTGCTGCGTTGCTATTGGCCTACGTAATCAAAATAAAGTCCGTTCCACACAAACGATGTAGTTACATGTAGGTACATTCAGGTGAGTCTTCGAGTATCTGCGCATCGAAAAATATTGCTTGCAACGAATCCTAAAGTTGCAACTTTAGGATTAGTTAAAAACGGGCCTTAACCAAAAAAACAGACCTTAACAATTTTGAAACAAGAACAAAGGCATTGACCAATGACGGCAATGACCCATCTCACTCTGCCCATATCGGAAATGTGCGAGAGAGATACTCAGTACTCTTTTTAAAAAAAACAGACTATAGTAGATATTCTGAAACAACGGTCTTAAAACGGCATGTATTTATCTTTAAAGATTATTTATCGGAAAGTCTTTCAGCCCATACTATACATTATATTGATAGTGAGAAAGTCGACAATGGTTGGACAGCAGTAAAACTGCCACTTCGTTGGGAAATTGAACCTTAGTGCTTATTCTTGAAATGGAAGTTTGTAAATTTACTGAACATTGTGACTTCAAAAATAAAGCTTGTTATTTTGAAGTGAGTGTATGTGATGTTAATTTTAATTATAATTTAATTTTATTATAAGGTGACATTAATAAAAATGTAAATAGACACTAATTTATTATATTATTTTAACTGTTTTTATTGCACCTAAAATTGTCCTCGCTGTAGTGAGGCGAAAATTGTGTAACACATCTACGCAAGACTGTTGTTTAATCCTATTTGACTTTAATAAGGAACATAACTCAAAAAAAATATTATCTCTCGTTTATCAAAAGCTGCGAATGATGATAAATTAAAAAGAAATACTAACAAAACGAAATTTTGTCGTGATGAAGAGTAGTCTTCCTTCGCTTGTTATAAATAATATATCTAATTTTGTTTTATATGAAATCGTTTGTACCTGCATAAAATATAAAGTTTATTTGTATTATGAACTTTAAATTATGCTTGTGAATAGCTTTTTAAGTAGCTAGTAAGAATAATCAGCGTCGGTGAAACTAGGGTATAATATATTGTAAATGACTAACTCTATAATAATGATATAACTTACCCTAAATTTAACTAGCACACACATATATAATCGTAACTCTATCAATTTTATTTACATTTTGGTATCATTTATTGATGTTCAGTAAAATATTTACAATTTTTATACTAACAGACATTTATTTAAAAAGTACTGAAGATATAAATTCGAATATTTGTATTTAAAAATATTTACTTTCATTTTGTACATAGATACAGTCCTTGCACGATTATTATCAATAATAAAGGTTTCATAAGTGAAAATGTATCAGCACAAAAATAAGTTAGATATTTTGAATTTATATCCGAGACAAGTTCTAAACTCTTAGTATTAAAAAAAATACAAGAATAAGTTGATATGACAACTGAAAAGGGTTAAAACAGACATTCGTACTGAGAGAGAGTAAAAAAGTTTTTACTCTAGAGACTTAGTAAAAAAGTTTTGTAAAAATGCTTATTGTCTCAGAAAAAGAAATCAAAAAAGTTTAAGTTATTACAGCCAGTTTGCATTCTTAATAATAAACACTTAGTACAACACACATTTTTTTTTAGTTTTGTATTTTTTTTTTTTCGTCAATCAAGTGATCATTTACAACATTTATAATATAATCAAAAGACACCAATTAGTAGAAATAGAAGAGCAATTTAAAAATCAATTTATTCACGATGAGATACCCTTATAAAACACATACTTAACACAGTTACTTACGTTATAAGATCCGAATTAAAACCGAGCTTAGCTTTAGCAACGCTTTTCAAGCTACATTTTAAATTAGTAAACTATATCACAAACAAATTTTAAAACGATACTTGAGACCTCGCTATCGGCTGATACCACAAACTAATCACAAGTTTCAAGAACGATCTTAAGGTTGTGTCCCAGATGCTGATGGTACGGAAAACTGCTAAGTAGCATTACTTTAACAGCTTCTTAGCGAAATATATAGTTTCTAGTATGAAATGATAACGTTGATAATATTCTCTAAAGCAAAGCTAAGGCAAAGATGACTCCAAAACACGTTCTTTTTTAGTGCAACGTTGACTCTAAATCACACACTCAAAATAATATGTTTATTAATTCGTGCCCTTATTAAGGGCGGCAATATATAAGACGTGTTTATTAATTAGTGACGTTATCAAGGGACAACACATGAGACGTGTTTTTTTAATTATTGCCGTTATTAAGAGCGGCAATATATGAGACGTTTATTTATTAGAGACGTTATTAAGAGCGGCAATATATGAGACGTGTTTTTTTATTAGAGACGTTATTAAAAGCGGCAATATATGAGACATGTTTTTTTATTAGAGACGTTATTAAAAGCGGCAATATATGAGACGTGTTTATTAATTAGTGACATTGTTAGCGGCAATATATGAGACGTGTTTTGTAATTATTGCCGTTGTTAAGAACGACAATATATGAGACGTGTTTATTTATTAGAAACGTTATTAAAAGCGGCAATATATGAGTGTTTATTAATTAGTGACGTAATTAAGGGCGGCAATATATAAGACGTGTTTATTAATTAGTGACGTTGTTAGCGGCAATATATGAGACGTGTTTATTTATTAGAGACGTTATTAAGAGCGGCAATATATGAGACTTGTTTATTTATTAGACACGTTATTAAGAGCGGCAATATATGAGTGTTTATTAATTAGTGACGTTATTAAGATGCTTACCAGGTCTTGAAAGCTTACCCTTTGAGATCAGTGTTGAGGTCATGACTAAGATCGGTTTATTAATACGGACACTAGACACATATAACTACTAAATATAATGGCTTTGGGCATAAATTACACGCACAGAAATAAATAGATACGTAAATCGGTAACAGTTATACTAACCTATGGTTGCTTGCACATCCCAATTTCATATGTGTAATTAGACTTAAGAAAACTGTCAATCACATAGCTATCACGACATCTTAAACATTTTCAAGCAAAATATAGACTGAACTACAGAGATGTTTAATTTTTTCTTAGGCCAAGTAAAGTTAGTAACAGTCATATGGGAATAAAATATGCTTTAAAAACAGTTTATTGTGAGTACTTGTCAGTCGAACGTTATGAAACCTACTTAAAACTTATTTAGCAATTTCAAAACGGTTATTAAGCAATACGACTTCTGTCTTTGGCGCTGTACCGAATTTTCCACTGATATTTTTTTGAAATAAACTGTTAAGAACATAATACAAAATCGCTTTAAGGTGATAATGATCTATTTAACGAGTGACATTCCTTTTTAATGGCATTGCTATGAAACAAGTTCGAGCTCCAACACCGGAATGCGAACATTATTGTTGGCGTGGGAAATATGTCTGGATAATAACATAGTAACTTTGGGTGGTAATTTCAGGATTAGATATAATAATTAATTGTCACGTAACAACTGACAAGTAATCACTGACTGATGACAATCGTCACTCACGCATCGATCAGTTTAAATCGAGTGAAAAATTACTACTTTTCGGAACGGACTTCTCTGTTGACGAGATTGTTTTTGTAAAAGAAAATTTTGTGAGTCGTTGTGCATTTGACCAATTAATTAATCTTATAACTAAATCTTATCCCTGTCTAACAAACTAGTAAGAACAGGAGGGCATGCTACGACTAAATAAATCGCCAAAACTAACAATATTGTCATGTGTTGAGGACACGGAAGTAAAAAGTACAATCGATAATCGTTGCGACTATAGTACAAGTCTTATATCTAAAGCGTTTTATATCTTTTGGATGTACTCGTTTTTATTGAGCTTAAATAACACGAAAGGTATAAAATATTTACAAACGTCAGGTCGCTCTAGGTGTTTTGTATACATAAAGTTGTGTACTTATGTTCTAGACATTTAAAGCTATGTACAGCTTTGGTAAATATTGATGTCCGAGTGTCCGACATGATCGCGCGATGAGTTATAATGTAAACATCATATTCATACCCTATGGTTCATATCACGCAAATATGCACTATTTGCACTGTTTGCACGCAAACGTTCGGTTCATAACGTGCTAAACTGACATCACGATAGCAATATTTTGTCATCTATGACGACACCTCCGGCTGCTTATAACGCGTACAAAAAACAGGTAGTGCTGCATGAGCACAAACGTCAAACTCAAATTTTGACAGTTTTTTTTGTTCAAATTTAGACAGATTTTTGTTGTTGTGATTTTAATACGTGAAACCATCTTGTTCACAAAAGAATGCTTTGAAATGAAATAATACTGAAGTCGATAACCGAAGTGAAGGTTATTTTGGGTTAATTGCGAAGAAGCTCACTGACAGTTAGCAGATGTTATGAGCGCGGCTGCTAATCGGTTCAAATCGTTTGCGCGCAAACAGTGCATATTCTCATATTTCAGTTATGAACCGAGCGTTTGCAATGTATTCAGCGACAGCAGTGTTTGCGTGATTTAAACTGTAGTGATAATAAGAAAAAAAATATCGCGGAACCTTTAAGTAGGATACTCAATTGCGATTTTGATTGTTAACGTGGTGGACCGAGCAAGTGAATGCAGCTATAGAACGGTCGCGTGATTCAAGAGGACGTCCTTGTCTTGAATTGTCATCAAACAGAAAAATGTAAAAAAATGTGAAAGTTTAACACGAAAATACATCTTAACATAATTAATATTTGGTATTTTATACACCACAGTTTATTGTACACTTATTTATAAAGACTTAAAATAATACTTTTTTTTCATATTTTTTATTTTTCTTTATTTCTCTAATATGTATCCTATTTACAACACAAATAAAAATATATGAAATTTTATAATAGGTCTTTTTTAACTGTATAGTTTGGCAACAACAATGTAGATTTTATTAACATTAAAAACAACTAAGATAAAAGATTAAAATTTAAAAGAGAAAGAGAGAGAGAAATATTTAGTAATGACATCAAGTCACGCAAATGCAATATGAAAATAAAAAATTGTTTGACAGAGAAAGCTAAATATATTTTCGAAATAAGTTATCTTTAGACCGATTTTATAATTTATTTTGGAATAGTTTCCAGTCCATTCTTATTGGGTTTCGTAAACGAAGCAATTATTTGATTAAGTCAACATCACTGGACAAATACAATAATAACTGACAAGAGTATAAATTCAGTGAACATAAATAATGGTTCTGATATTCGAGCTGGGCATATAAGCATTGGATTTGAATTAAACCCTGACAAAAATAAATTATTATTTGCAGAAAATTTTAGAACATCTCTTTCACGCGGAGTTCCCAAGTCTTATAGAGTACGTACCCAACAACAATTTAAACAGAAATAATTTTTTTTTCGTCTATAAATTGATAAAGGAAAAACCAATAGCGTCGCATAATGCCGTCCCGCTAAAATTTTGATTATTAGAGTGAAATGGCATGATTGGTTTGTTCCAACCATTATAGTATGTACATATTTTGAGGACTCGAAACCGCTCGCAGGTCTTGATAAGCTGGAAACTGGATATTTGTTTTCTGTTTACAATCTACATCGTTGAATTTATCTGATTGTGGTAATAGACATAACGTGGCTTCGATGTTCGAATAGGTGGTTTCGTCGGCGACCATCGCGGGTGCTCCGCTCTCATCCGAATCGGCACCATCTTCCTCGTGGCGTTTAGATTTGGCCAAGCATATACAAGACGAATCTCCGATTCAGAATCCAATCTTTAGTGTTGTTGGACATTTTCCATTATGATTTTGGTATTTGTAAATGCAATGGAGATATTTGATGATGAATACGAACCTCGTCTAAAATGGCTTGACGTCTTCCTGCTTCACCACTCCGATCTCTTGAAGCATAGCTTCAAGGCCTTCTGGGATCCGACCTTGGTCCAGCTCGCAGTTCCATTTATAGTACTGGAATTATGAGAAGTGATATATTAACGATCATCTGTTTTTTTATTTGGCGCCGGGCACACATTGATGAAGCAGTGATGGCTCAGTGGCATTGGCTATGGACTGCCGTGCAGCAGGTCCATGGCTCAAATCCCGCCGCGGGCTTGAGCTTCACCGCATGGTGGAAGGGCATTTTGTAAATGCCCAACTGGCTAGCGACCACCCTCAAGTAGAAAATTTGTCGCCAAGCATCTAACAGTGTGTTCCGGCAGCATGCCTTGAGAGACAGTAAAATTTCAGGCACATGAGACCTAACAACTGTACGTCTCAGTTTGACGGGCGCAGTGCAATTCGTCACTTGTGGCGAAATGCATCTGTTATAGGCAGAGGTTAGTCCACTTAGCATCAGGTGGGCCTCGGGCGTGTTCCGTCAGATTAACATAAAAAAAACACAGCCTTTGAAGTTCTAAGTTCAGAGTTCTGCAATCTTAGTAACAGGACACTCGTTGCACGTTCTCTTCTAACAATTTTTGTAGGTATTCTCCTTTAACCAGAGCAAAGGTATTTCTCGAACTAGTTCGATAACTTTTTCCATTCCATTCCTTTGAGACTAATGACTGAGACTAAGCAATCGACTCTTTCATCTCCTCGATCTGACAAGTTTTGTGTGATTGCATTTTTTTATGTTACTGTGACGGAACAAGCTCGAGGCCCACCTGATGTTAAGCGGACTAACCTCTGCCTAGAACAGATGCATTTCATCACAAGTGACAAATTGCACTGCGCTCGTCAACTTGAGACATATTTGTTAAGTCTCATGTGCCTGTAATTTTCACTGTGAACGCAGACCGACAAACTCATAAATATAAACCGCTCGCTGTGGGCCCGTCGCCTAACCGATAAGAAAGCGTCTTACCGCTGTTTCATCGAATAGAAAGAGACAACACGGTCGAAGCAGGACCCTGCTTACCTACGAAGAATGGTACCTGTTGACTGTCTATACCTGAGAACTTCCAGATTATATCTATCGAGAAACAGAGTATACATAATATAAACAGAGAAAATTTGGCGTGGGAAGCTTGGGTTTTAGTCGCGACTTCTAGTATTTCAAAGTCCCGGTATTTTTCTAAATTTCATCGTCAAGTGTCCCGAGACTTTCGAATCGAACGAGACAAGAAACGCATGTCAGAACCGTATCCTATTCGCCATCGCCATCATCATCAGCCGGAAGACGTCAATTGTTGAACAAAAGCCTCCCCCAGAGAACGTCACAAAAAACCGGTACTAGCCGCTATCTTTTTTATTCCCCTACTAAATCAATAAGTACTAATAAGAAACATCGCCCGATGGTAGGTCAAATCTCGCCTGGCTATTTATATCCCTCAAGTAAAAAATCTGTCGCTAAGCACCTAACGGTGTGCTCCTACACCTGTCCTTGAGAACCAGTTAGCTAGGTTAGCCTAAACAACATTTTCAACCACATTATTTGACTTACTATCAGGTGAGATAAGTCTTACTATTACTTCACATCACTTCTATCATTGGCGTATCACCAAAAACATAAACAAAACTGACAGTTCATTCATAACATGAATAGAGACTAGAGATTTGTTGATGAATACATTACCACGTCTGTTTTATAGCTAGAATATTTTAGTACCAAAAACATGACTGTACACTGAGAAAAACTACTTAAAGGCTTAAATCAAATTTGACCTTTTACCGTTGAATTGTAACTACGTAAGATGAATTCACAACTCTTCAGATGATTTTCACCAATCAATAAAAATGTACCATGTTTTATAATAAACACAACCGTCAAAAACGCCTTCCGTAAAGTATTTTCAGAATTGAACTTGTTATACGATAATAATTGCAGTATTGACCATAAAATATACCTTACTTTTACGGCGGTTTATATACGGTGATTATCACTATAACGTACGACTTAATCAGCCTCATAGAAAAGTCAATATTTCAGAAAGACCACAAAATACACCTTAAATGAAGACGAAAAGAAACATTCGCCTTCACTGACCTCGTTTAACGCCTTCTAGTTGGAAGGCGTTTTTGTACGTATTTACGTTTGGTCGGTTTTTCGACTTATACCATATAAATTGGCCGTCATTAGGGCGCTTTTGACTTTAGATTTTTCTCAGTGTATAAATGTAAATTAGGAGTAATTATATCATAGTATAATTAATTTAGTAATAATAATTCATAGTAATTATAAGATTTTATTATCATAGAATGTACCTGTTACTTTCAGAATTAAGCTTAAGATTTACTAGATTTTTATATTTTATTTAAAGTGTTTGTTGTATGCTATGTAAATGTTGAATTAGTACAGAAATTGTATTAGAGAATCAATTTTATTGTTTGCTAAAAGTTCATCAATAACATTTAGCGATTTGCGTCCTTGACATTACGACACTTAAGTGAATTGCCACTAGAGATTTTCATTTCAAAAAATTTCAATGTTTAGGGAAAGAAGTTAGAGATCATCCAGGTTATGGAGGACCTAGTTATGTGAGCTAACATGGGAGTTACGTCCTCGTGCTGGCAGTGGTATCTATTTTGGAGTATTTTTTTGGGAAATATCCATTTACCTCGGATAACACTACTATCTAATATTGGTCCAAATATCAAAATAATCCTAAACTAAACAGTTTAGGATTATTTTGTAGAGAATCTTAATTTACCCAGTATCTATTGCAATGACATCAATGAATCATCTCGGTCTTCACAACAATAGTGACTGCTTCGTTAATAGGATAGTAGTATCCACCTAGAGGTATTCTTCTAAACAATTCTAGATTGATTAACCATATAGACAAACCCTACTATCGAGTACTGAAGAATTCGAGCCAGAGCATCCACTGCTGAACACAGCCTGCCTCTTTAAGGTGGATTATTGCGACAATCCCCACGCTTGGCCGGTGAATTAGGGACCTCAGTGTAAGATCTTAAGAAGGCACTGCTACCCATCTTCTGATATTTTTTGTTCCCTCGCCTCTAACGGCTCCCAATGAAAATATGGAAGATGTAATTCTAGATATCTAGTACAGGAAGGAACCATCGGAAGATATGTTAAACTTACCTTGTCCAATTCCTTCCTGAGTGAAAGCACGGAGCGCTCCCGGTCAGCAACCAGCTCCTCCAGGTATTGATATCGGAGTTTCTTCCGAGCTCGGCACTCCCGCGCAGACTGCCGACTCCGCTCTGAAACGTGGAGAGAAACCATAAAATAAGAAGACAACACAAAATCATACAGGTTTTTAACTCCCACTATTGGTATGAAACGGAGTATACACGACTATTTATATGCTAGACTAAAGACCTGTAATATAGTTATTTGCTGTCGGGTGTTGAATTTTAGAACTAACCACGTGTATTTTTGTTGCAGATTAGCAGTGCGCAGCGCTGCGAAATTTTAGCTATATTACTCGCTATTGTACAATGTTGTTTTAACTCTGTTTATAGTGGTGTATATAGTGGTATACCTAACGGTGAATTTCATTATATGAAAAATCTAGTATTTTAAATAGTATAGCACTATTCGCTTTCAAATAAACGGGAAACGATCGGGGATCGCGGCCGAAGTTTGAATGACATTAACCGTCTTTAAAACGTCATTAAAACTTTCAAATATTTTCAAACTGCAACAACAAACGATAATAACTTTCAGATATCCAACTTATTCAAGTGAACTATAAAGTAAAGTAGAGAAAAACAAGATTTGAATTGTACCTGTGGTGTCGACTCAACATAGAATCATTCCATCTTTCTAAACAAAAGTCTGCACCTGCGCATTAAACTGAGACCACTCAGAGAGTCCTTTTTCCATTGACTATATGCAGTTCCATGGTATGGAATACCGTGAAAATGCGGACTCACTACTTCGGCAAGTCTAGGGGTCTGAAGAATCATACATCTAATGAGGTTTAGTATCGAGCAACAAACCATTTGTTGAGTAATTATGCGGGGTCGTAGGTGTCTAACAGGTTAAACCTAGAAAGGGGCTCTCAAGAACAGCTACCACACACGGTGGTACACACAGTCAAATCTTTAGTGGTAGGTGGCCAGGTGAGCATTCGTGGTATGCCCCACCAACATGCAGTGAAGCTCAAAGTCGCGGCAGGCGGCAATCATAGACCTCCCGCCCGACAGTCTAGAGACATTCCTACTGGACCATCAACAGCCTTTCTTTGACGAAATGCCTCCCATATTTAGGGTTTTTTTTTTTTGGAGTGGTGTTTTTAGCCCGCATACTAGCCCGGTACCTCACGAAGTTGGAATAAAGTTTTCCAATGGCAATACTCCACGACTAGTAGTAAGTGCCGTAGAAAATTTAATATTCCTTAATATCCCGCAGTACAATGATAGATTCTCCACCGTATATCGTTTTACTAAGCGGGTATACAGATATAGGTACTGCTATCTGCTCATTACAAACATTATACCCTTTTTTAATGTTATTGTGACGGAACAAGCCCGAGGCCCACCTGATGTTAAGTGGACTAACCTCTGCCACATGCATTTCGTCAACGACGAATTGCACTGTGCACGTCACACTGAGACGTACAGTTGTTAAGTCTCAGTCGCATGTGCCTGTAATTTTACTGGCTCTCTCAGCTGCCAGAACACACCGTAAGGTGTTTGGCGACAGATTTTCTACTTGAAGGTTGTAGCTTGCCAGGCGGACATTCGCAAAATGCCCTTCCACCATGCTGTGAAGCTCAAGCCCGCGGCGGGATTTGAACCATGGAAGAGCTGTACGGCATTCCATAGCCAATGCCACTGAGCCATCACTGCTTCACAAACTTTTCCCGCGCAATATTTTCAGCCGGCCCGTGACTAACGCGTCGGCAACGAAGTCTTTCCAAACAAATCAAATTATGGAATTTCATGGTAAGTATCCCGTTATCTAAATAATCTTAGAACACTATCAAAACCACAATCACAAAACATGCTTCAGTGTTTTGTTGACCTAGCGATGTCAGTAGCAAGTGGGGCGTCTGGCGTTCCTGTTTGCTCGAGACAACAGAAAAGAGTACTTTGATCACAATTAATTAATCGTTGTATTTATTTCTTATGCAAAGAAAATTTATGAAAATTTAATCGTTTTCACAAGTATGTAAATTGGCGTGGAGGTTGTTGATGACAAAATCGGTATATCACAAAGTTTCAGTTCAGAACAGGAATTCTAAGTCATGTGCGGGATTCGACCCCGCGTCATCCTCCCCTGTAGCCGGGGTATGCCCTGACCGACTGAGCTAACATGGCAATGACTCTATTTTTTCTGTCTCTTTCTTTAACCATCGTGTGTGGGTGGAGCGACACCTATAGTTCAACTTACGTTGTCCTACGAATTCTACCTTCAAAAACCATTAATAAGGAGCTTCAGTAAAATTTGTGAATAATACGAGTATACATTGGTAATAAAATAACACTACTTATCAATGTTGTAACAGTGAATCCGTGAATCCTTCTTCCATTCATCTTCTTCTTCTCCAATCCTTCCATTTCGTACACATTATGCTATAGATAGGTTATATACAACATTTTCTAGTTCCCCACAGTACCTAAATGGATGCTAAATACTACACGTTGCTAAGAACATTAGTATAAAAATACGTATTCAATATTTATTTCAATACAACTACAACTAAGTACAAAAGTAGCGTCCAAGAAAGCATCGAAGAGATGAATGAGGGATGAACTTTGCTTTTATAATATGAAAAAGAACTATCTAAATAGTTTTGTGATAATCGACTCGTGCGTTATGATTAACTAGCACTACATAGTACTTGTTTATAGTTAGTACGGTGAGTATGAGTACATACAAGTTAGTGTGTTAAAGCTTAAAACATTAAACCGTGCTTTCCCACTTTATTTTACGTCAGTGATTAACATTTATTACTAAAACTCGTAACCGTTTTAGTTATATAACATACACTCAAGTTGGTTTTAGCAAAGTTAAATCCCAGGCAGGTTTATGGTTTCGCTGTCCCTGATTCGGGACCTACAGACTACAGAACTGGCCAGAAATTATAACAGTCGCAGGAAGAAAATGTATTTTTTTCCACAGTAAACATAACTGAACGAATATTAACTTCGTACGAATATTAAAAGTACGTTACCATTAGTTTCTGATAGATTAGTAACAAAATTAGTCCCATACATCACACAGCAGACAAGCAACATAGAATTTACTCTCGAAATATAAGTGGGAAATTAGGACCAGCGGGCCAACTTTCACCTTTTACGAAACCATTTATTTTAAAGAACAATAGAAATAAAAACATTGTACGTAATTTACACATTAATTAAACGCATTTTTATCGTAAAATAGTCAAAATCCAGTTTTAATCCGCTGCTAGAAAGTAACTTTTTTAAAACGGATAAACATGACGGATTTGTCGTTGGAACAGTAATACTTCGATTTAAATGAAACGTCAGAGTTCGCGAATAGAGTGAACTATTTGTTTTGATGTCATCGAAACGCTGAGCGATTCCATTAAAGATTGTAGGCTTGCCTAATGACGTGGAGGCATACATTTTATCAGTAAGAATCAGTTATTATTACCATGAGAGGTGAGAGTTAGCCAGATACATGTGTAGACCTTTATCTCTATCACTTTAATGTTACAGTATATTTTTCTGAATTATGACGACATATTCGAGCTAAAAAACTTTCGCGAGTTTTGACCATAATTATTATTTAGTAACCGGCTAGGACTCGCGTAATATTTACCAGTATCGGCCAGTTACGTGCTGAGGCCCGCGCTCGCCGCTGTGCACAATCGTGACTCCCAGACGAAGAACTTCAAATAAGTTCGAAACTGGTCGGAGCAATCTCCGGTAAATATTACGCGAGTCCTAGCCGGTTACTAAATAATAATTATGACGATATAGCCAGTGATGGGATATAAGTGTACATATTTATCATGATATATCTTACAATCGGTGAAGCGCGTGTAAATCTTCTTAGTCCTACATTGAGAGCAAACAGTAAGCGAAGCACGTGCGTCCGCGGTCGTAAGCGTAATGTAATATGAATACACGCATCGAACACGTCACGTCAAGGGCTTTGGCTGCAATGTACCGTACTACATACGTTATTTTGTATTAGAAATCGCACGGGATCTGCGATGCGCCCGGCTTCCAGTGTGCCTTAAAGTACCTAAATTTAAGCATAAAGTTGTAACAGAATAATGTTAGCCCATACCCGTTACAAAAAGTTGTTAATTACAAATTAGTGCCCAAAACGTGCTCAACCATTACCCGAAGCTTGCTGCATTATCAACCAAAGCGGCAGCACCAAATTGCATCTCCAACCTTGCAGACGCCAACCACAACACAAAGGACATACTTTTTAGTTGTGGGTACCAACCTAATTTTGCTTTCATATCTTGTTTGTCCAACTGGGCCTTCCTGCCAGGTCTGCGCCCGCGCTTTCCCCCCTCGCGCCTCTCGCTCCCCTCAGCCGACGCTGCCCCTAACGAGCCGAACACCCCGCCGCCGAGTGACTCCTATAACATGTATGTAGCGTGTAATGTAAAAAAGCTGCAAAACTTGATGATGGTCAGTATAAGTTTGTAATCTTTATGCCACTATTGCAATGTATTACAATTTAGATTTTGTGGTCTCACTTAGTAAAGCATATGTATAGAACATGACATGGTCTCTGTTGAAATGATTGATGTTTTTCCTTTGAATCTTTTGGTTTTGAAGTTCGTGAACAGATTTGTGTATAAGTGCTAATCTGCTTCTTAGCAGACGTCGTGCTGATAACAAAAAAGAAGAAGATTTGATTGTTCCTTAGTACGTTTTCATGATAGCCGCGGGAAAAGATTTGAGTGTTCGATTTTTATTTCATACTAGATGCTACTGCCCGGAGATTTTTAATATATTTTTATAATTGTACGAATTAATGAATAGATTCAGGCGTTACTTTGCGGAAATCCATTTTTAATAACAAATATTTTAAAAGTATTTTAATAAAACAAAAGTATTTTAATAAATGTCTCGATAATGCGCTCGTAGATTCAAGACCTCCTGAGGATGCTTCGTTTAGAAGCGAAACGCGTCGAATACTCTTCCGGTTTGGCTGCGTGGCGTTTGTGACGTCAAGTCGGCTTAATAGGAAATTAGGCGGAATTGTCACCAGATATATATCATTTTTATAAAGATTTTTTAAGTGTTTTATTAAATAATTAATTAAATGTTTTCTTAAAATACTTTTAAAATATTTTTTATTATTATGTGTACGAATTAACTTAAAATCATCATACAAATTGTAACAACTTCTCCAAAGGCTTTATAACACGACCTTACAATATTTTTATTGCATATAATTTTTTAATTATTCTTATCATAACAAAAACATAACTTCTTCGTAAAAAAAATTATTTTTTTCCAGCAAACCTAAATGGCATGAAGTTAATACTGCATCATCCGGATTATCCGCTGCTGAATGCAGCCTCTCCTGTCAATATATCCCATTAAGAAAGGATTTGCCATAATCCTCACGCTTGGCAGGCGTCTTGTGGATCGCAGTGTAAGACAACAGAGCCTCGGAAGGCACTGCTGCCACCTTCCGGTATTTTACCCTTAGTCGCCTCTTACGACACCCACAGGCGGTATAGGCAATAACCAAAGAATAATGTACAAATTATGTAGGTATATATTAATTGTACATCTTATATTAATGTAACATTCGATATAGAACTTGCCTAGTGTCTGCTGTACACCGAGTGTATTTATTACCGACCCATGGCGGAGTTTTATTACTTGTTGGTTAAAATAGTATATGTAATAAGGATACATAGATTGACGCTTGTATTTATTACGTTGGAATACATTAAAAAATCTAACCTATTACGGTTCAAAAGATACAGCGTTTAAAAGTAGGACGAACGAACGGCATGAGCTTAGTAAGAAGATCCCGTTTTCTTATACGATACCCTAAACAGAAAATAATTATTAACTAGGCAAAACCTAACTATGATATTAAGTACAGGTTATACATAAATATTACGTACAGGACATCCCCACCTTCCTTGCGATATTAGGTATAGAATATCCCTACCTATTTGTGATGTTAGGTACAACTTATCTTAAATATTGAGTACAGGATATCCCTCTTACTAATAATATTGGGTACAGAATATTCCTACCCACATATAATACTGGGTACAGTTATGATATTAGGTGCAGGATATTTCTACCTAACTATAATATTAGGTGATAGATATTCCTACCTACCTATTGTAGTAGCTGCAGGATATTCCTTCCAACATACCAATGATACAGAATACAAGATGTACTTAAAGTAGTATATAGTTAGTATAAAAGTATAGGCACAGAATTGCCTTTGTACTGTAGTATATAAATTATCTCAGCCAGCAACTTACAGGGAATTTTTACCTACTAATAATATTACTATAATAATATATAATAGAGGTTTTTTGTTTTTATTCCTGATAGGTTAGCCTCTGACCACTATCTCACGTGATGGTAAGTGATGATGTGGTCGAAGATGTTGTTCTGGCTAACCTGGAATTACTGGCTCTCAAGGACAGCTGCCGGAATACACCGTTAGGTGCTTGGCGACAGATTTTCAACTTGAGGGTGGTAGCTAGCCAGGTGGGCATTCGCAAAATGCCCTACCACCATACAAAATCCCTACTGATAATGTATGAGGTAAAGATATATTCCTACCTACATATAATATTGGGTAGGTACAGGATATTCCCACATACCTATGATATCTATATATTTCAGGGAACTAATCCGAAAATATCACTTTGATTTGCGGGTTGGTACTTTCTTTAACTTCGTCTCGGATTTCATTTTACTTTTCTGTATACACATATGTTGAATTACAATCCAGCTCAAAATTTGTATAACTTGTATAATTATTGTAAATGAGGAATTGAGTGTAATTTGTTTTGTGTATCTAAATAAATAAATAGATATCTGGTCCTATTGTTGTATGAAATGTTACATAAATATTAATCAATTAATATCAATCTTTTTTATGTATTTACCGGAAGACGTTATTTTTTCAAACAGTTAGAGACGCTTAGTTACAGTTTTACCCTCACTTGGCCGATTGTTATCATTTATTATATCAGGAACCACAGAGTTTGTACTATAATCAGGGATTGATATCCGGGCGGATAAAATTTATTAATTATTCCCAGCAGAAATTTTCTGTAGCACTCTGAAAGGTTGTCGTGGGCTCGCTCCTACTACATTGGTTCGAAAATTCTAGTGAAATGGGCTTATATCCTCATACATTCTGGGTAAGGAGCACGCATTTCTTCACTTTTTCGACGTCAAGACAAAATTATAAATTAATCGGCCTTATAAACATCACTCGATAAAGTTTTCCGTGATAATGATCATATAGTTATCAGATAATAAAACAATATATGAAGTGTCATTAAAAAAAATTTTGTTATCAATATCGGAATCTTTAGCTTGAGTCGGCCCACACTTGGCCAGTTTATATATGATTATATATTTTTTCAATTCAGTTTGTTCTATAATCTAATATTAGGTACAGAATATGCGCAAAGCGAGACGTCAAGGCGGTCGTCCAGAGATCTCCTTGAATAAGACCGCCGGATGTGGTCGAAACTGTAGTCGGAGATAACTCACGTATATAAATCAGATAGGTACATATTATTTACTACATAATACATTTATGAATTATACAATAAAAGAGAAGTCAAACAAATATATCTATCTCCCTCTAAACATTGTCATGGAAGATAATTACAAAAGATGGTAAAATATTCCCTTAGATATAGCTCAAGTACTAATAATATACCAGTAGATGTACACCTTCACTGCTTCTTGTGAGAGTATAGTAAAAATCCTATAACCTGAAAACAGTCGAAGGTCTTGTGGAACTGGTAGGCGGACCTCCAAATATTAAGCGATAGATAGGTCCTTCAAAACATACTATAAATCATAGAGACAGCACTGCCAGGACAACTGGATATAGGGTATAGATAACAGACGCCAAATATTCAAAAGTCTACCCATAAACCATCATTAACAACTATTGAACATATTTCAATGAAATTTTGTGAAAATTATGTATTGTACGAAGTGTCATTACAGTTACTTATATATACTAATATTATAAAGAGGATTTATTTTTATTTTTGTATGTAACGAATAAACATAAAAACACCTAAACCGATTTGAAAAAATCTTTCACCATTAAAATCCTACATTATTTCCTGATGAAAATAGGCTATAGAATATTATCCAAACAATATATTTTGTTTTTAATTCTTGTTAAATACCCATGCAAAGCTGGGGCAAGCCGTATTTTATATAGATAAAATATGACAGTCACATCTGAATTACTTGATGTTCCTAGACCTGGCTGCTAGTGGACCAGTATTTATAGAGCCTAATACCACGCTAACAAAGTAGCGGACATCTGAAAGAATTTTCGCTCTCTGAATCCATGACATAAGCATACCCTCGAAATAATAATTGGAGAACGCTGAATGCTGACACATTTGGGAGGAAACATTTTAGCACTCATTTTATTATGTTGCTAGGTCAGCGAGATAGCTCTTTGTAACTTGATCGTGTGAAACAGTAAATTGAATGAAGATTTTTAATTATGCAACTAATTGTTTTATTTGTTGACATGTAAGTGATATTATACAATAAAATAATATCTTGATGATAAAATAGCAAACATGTAATTTTTATATATGTTTAACCATAGTTTGACATTTTATTACGATCTTTTATTTACTTTAACCTGTCTCGATGTTTGTCATGAAATCTTGTAAATTAAATTTGATCCACTTCCCGGTTACCGATTGAGCTAAAATGTTGCATACATGTGTAAATCGCGGGACACTGCAATATTATGATGACATGGTGCTGATCTGATGATGGAGCTGGAAGGTAGCCAAAGGAACTTCGCAATGAAACGACACAACCTCATCGAGTTTGAATCATCGAGGCATATTTGAATCGACTTGAAGAGTTTCTTTTTAATTTTTAGTTCTTTTTATTAATAAGAACATAATAATCGCTTGCTTTTTAAAAGTTTTTTTTTAAAGAGAAATACTTATTTATTATATTTTTGTCTGTATTGAATGACATTTTATTTTATCTGATTACACGCGTTAAAAAGTAATTGAAGAAATTTTAGTGCGTTACTTGACTTGCATGATAATTAAAAACTTAATTTAATATTGTATATGTCCGAAAAGGACGAAACTGTTGATACTCAATGAAACATAGATATGAACCATTTTCTGTACAGCTCAATAAGTGATTGTGATTTAATTTTTCCGGGTAATTTTTACTGTTCTAGTCGGTTTTAAGATGGCTTGATTGTGACCTTTACTGTTCAATTCCATTCAAAATATATTGAGCAAAAATTATGTTGATGTCGCGAATTCCATTATCATCAGTAGTTACCATACCTAGCTACAAAAGTGAAAAAATTGACGTGTTTTTCGCCTAAATAAAACCGAATTTGCCGGCGAGCGCATCATAAAATTGATGCGCTTCTGTTACTAAGTAACTATTATCTAAACTGTATATCTGGTCGCCGCCGCCGCCGCGCCACAACGACCGCCCCGCGCCTTTGCAGCCAAATCTCACACGTCGAACTTGCAATTTTTACGGTATTTTAATTCTGAAGCATTTCCGTAACCTAGGTATATACTGTGTCCAAGATTCAAAGATGTTGAACAAAAACAAAGAGTTTCGTATACCTGGATGTATATTCTGGAGGCTGCCAAATTTATAACAATGCATCCAGAGCTATTTATTACAGCTAAAGAAATGTTTCCCAGGAACACTCGGAATTCAGACAGCATTGTTCTACCAAAAGTGCCAAAAAGAGCATTATATAAAAACAATAATTACGTTATGTGTATACGTATCTACAACACTATATCTAAAAATAATAAAACAATTGCCAATCCGTAGATTCCTAACTTAAAATTATAGCTGATAGAGAAGTCATTTTACTCAGTCTCAGAATTACCAAATTTATATCAATGTTAAAATTTATTAGATAGTATATTCATGACATTTTAAATGATATAATATAATGATTTTTATATTTTTCCAAATATAAATGAATAATTTGCACGCCGCAATGCGGCAAAATGTACCAGGAACCATAGAACATAAAATAATACTACCCAGGAACCGCCATATTAAATATCTTATCCACGTTTAGGTACCGATACTTTATGCAACTAAATAGTATTCTATCCTATTCCATTTTAACATACTTTTATATAAATATGCATTAAATATGATTATGTTATAATTAATACGTTATTTATTTGGATATTAATAGTTGATACATATACTTATTCAGTTTATTTATATGATAAAAACAGAACAAATATTGTCACGCCTTTATAGTATCTAGACTAGACAACCTCTTTGAGCCAGATATGTTTTGGTCATATGAAATAGAGGGCATAGCTATTGCCATCTATCGGGAATATAGTTATTGCAGTAATTAATTCATGTCTATTTTATTTTGTTTCTGAATTATTACGTTTAGTTTTTTAGTTAGTTATAGTTTAGTTTTGTTTGCGTTATATATTATTATTTATGATATGGTAAAGTTTATGAGTGTTTGTATGTTTTTTACTTCATCACGCTCAAACGGTTAGACCAAGTTTGATGAAATTTGGTTTGGAGGTAGAGATTGGCTCCTCATCCACACTTTTCATCACCATCCATCACCACGCGGGTAAAACCGAGGGGCGTTACTAGTTTAAATATACTTATAACTAATAATTAAATTTAAGTTTATATTTTATATTGTCATTTTAAAGTAGCTCAAAACAAAGGTCATTATAGTACCACCAACTTAACTGTGCAGTTCGCGAGGGCGCTGCTGGTCAAGGAAATCAACTACAAACTGTCACAATTTGAAGGAATGTTGTAGTTCTTTTTTCTACCGCCTGAACAGATAAGTTGGTGGGACTGTATTCAAAATACCCACGTGTGAAAATTTTGTACCGCTGTAAAATGAAAATGATGTGATATAACTAGATAGATACAGTAGGTACAAAAGCTAGTTTAACGAGAAACTGCACATAATTAAGTCCCTGATTATAAAAATATTGTAATTACAGTGTAGGTAGTCATTAAGGGCCAGTTTCAGAATGTTGGAGTAATCTCCGGTTATACTACCCAGAACATAAAATATCTGAATGATAAAAAATGACAGCTAACATGCAGCGCATTTTAAGCTTTCACCGATGGATAGGCTATCGATGACTGTGAAACGCAAAGATAGTATTTCATTTATTAAATATGGTCTGGGTAGTGTAACCGGAACTTACTCGAACATTCTGAAACTGGCCCTTAGTCTCATATAAAGTGCATATAGAATAGCTCAACTAAAAACAGCTAAGTGCGTCTCAGACTTCGCCTTATTGTGGTATCAGATTGCAAAACACGTAAAAAACAATAAATTGTTTGTAAAAAATATCAATCAGCGTTTCTAGTAGGTTTATTATTTGTTTATATAAAATATGCATATATACGTAATTTCTAAATAACTGACTTGTTCAGTTTAATACACTCAATACTTTATTGCAACATATGATTTTTACATTAGCTCTTAGTATATAATAATAATAATACTCAGTATATAATGTAATATGCAGTGATGATCGACACAACACGCATTGTTCGATGTTCCTCTCTCTGCAGCCCTAACCACCGGTAGCTTGGGCCCTGCCTCGCTACAGGCGGCACGCTAGTTTTAAGTTTTTTATATTACTTTTTCCTATAATTATGTTGTATTTTTTTTTTAATTATATAAAAATAAATAACTTGAAAAATAATAACTCTTTATTTAGTCTTGATTAGTCATAACATTTGATATATCCACGCCTTATTAAGGCAGAATACATTGAACCTGTATTTATTATAATTATAAAAATGTTCATACATATTTACATATTTCATGCAATAAATAATTTGATTTTAATTTTGGTTCTTTTAGGTATTTCCGTTTCCAGTTTTTCATTACATTATTATAGACCGTAACTGGTTTAGAACTGTCAACTTGGGTTTATTTTTATATAAAAAAATACTCTTGTGAATGATCTCTAGACGTTGAGACACTACAGGGTACAAAATACACAACAAATACTAATGAAAAAAAAAACAAAAACAGGATATTATTAAAAATAATACATGGTTATCATACACTATAGTTACACCATAACACAATAACTCATTCACATTTACAAAAAATAAATATGTTAAAAAGTGAAGCGAGACCTCTCGCTTGTATCTGTAACTGTTTAATGTTATGGAATAGATATGGAAGAGTATAAACCTAGTTATACTATACCTATAGTTTGTATAAACCCCATCAGGCCTTAACAAAATACAAAGTATAAAAAATCACAACAATAATAGAGATTATATTACGCTTAGGACCTATTCGTATAATTAGAGATTCGGTTAATCGGCGTTCTACTGAACTGACTATAAGATCCCAACCTACATTAATTTTAGTTAAATCTTGTCTACAGAAATAAAGAACATTTTCATTTTCGTGCCTGTAACTGTTTGATGTTATGGAATGGATATGGAAGAGCGAGGTCTTCGGACACAAGTATTTGTATAAAGCCCTTCAGGCCTTAACAAAATACAAAGTATAAAAATTCACAACAATAATAGAGGTAATATTAAGCTTAGAACCGATTTGGATAATTGGAGATTCGGTTAATCGGCGTTCGGATAATCGGCGTTGTACTGTACTGACTATAAGGTCTCAACCTACCTTAATTTTAGTTAAATATTGGCTACAGAAATAAAAAAACATTTTCATTTTTCATTTTCGTTTGCCTATAAAGCTAAAGATATAAAGCGTCACACCTTGGTTTTTTTTGTATCCTCACTTCACCCGGTTTTACACTGGTATCCTAAAAATCTTCAGTTGTCAATCTACAGTAGACAAAAGCTATTTATTTTCGGTTAACTATTTTCCAGGGTCAAATTACCTACATTAAAAAGAACATTACAACTTCTTTTAATTAATATGTATTTCGGTGGAATTTCCTATTATATCTGAATTCCTAATATACATACGTAATTGGATTACTAAATTTTAAAGCAGTGATGGCTCAGTGGCATTTGCTATGGACTGCCATGCAGCAGGTGCCTGGTTCGAATCCCGCCGCCGGCCTGAGCTTCACCGCATGACGGAAGGGCTTTTTGCGAATGCCAGCCTGGCTAGCGACCACCTTCAAGTAGAACATCTGTCGCCAAGCACCTAACGGTGTGTTCCGGCAGCAGTCCTTGAGAGCCAGTGAAATTACACGCACATGAGACTTGACAGATATGTCTCAATGTGATGGGCGCAGTGCAATTCGTCACTTGAAATGAAAGGCATCTGTTATAGGCTGAGGTTAGTCAGCTTAACATCAGGTGGGCTTCGAGCTTGTTCCGTCACAATAACATAAAAAAAATATACCTAATTTAACATATCAGTCTAGTGGGTTCGTAAAAAATTACAAATAGAATGTGACAAAAACAAAAAAAGCAACAAAATGCTCTGCTGTAATGTTTTGTTTTTACATAGTATGGATGTAACTTTAATTAACGACGTAACAGTTACAAAATAGTAGTAGACTATATATAGTAATTAAATCTAATAACAGATAAACAATCGGAAATATTGGATAAAATTCTTACATTGTTACCAAGTTATTTATAATTTTCCCGGAGGTACGCCTACTGCCCATAGTATAATGATGTGCATGTACTACGCCTCACCTGGTAACTGCCTGAGGTAAAACCTACGCATATTTTTTTCGGGAATGATATTTAAGATAATTAAGAATGTGTTTCGGTAAGGCCGTAGTTGCATTACAGGTATCTGTTTATACAAAAACCTAAATATAAGTTGAATTTATATTAAACAATCATTTGTTTTAACCATATCAAAATATTTAAAGAAATATATGCAATAAAAGAATCATTGATACAACTGAAATTTAGATTATTAACAGTTATCTTCAGTATTTTAATGCTATACAAATCATGTAATTATTTTCATAAACATTTAAATAAACAAAAGAGTAAATTGCGTAGTAGACAATTATGCCTTTAGGTATGCCGAAGACAAACGCATTGAAATATCAATCATGACCTCAGACACCGGTATATATATAAAGATAAAAGTGACACATTAAAGATAATCATAAATAATGGAATCGCAACAAAGTCATTTACATTAAAAACAATAACCGGCGTATAAACAAATAGTTGCAAGTTATGTACGCAGTTTGACTCTCAGTTAGCAACAAAAGACCGGCCGATACGAAACTGCGTCGTACATTCCCGTCAAACGAAACGATACTCAAATACGGCGTAGTAACTGTCACAGTTCATAACCTATAACAATAACCTTCGTATGATATCTCTACGTATAAAACACTTGAATAGAACACAACAATAATAAGATTTTCACTGATAAATTTTCTAAGTAATCGTTTTTCACTTACGATATTTAGTGATGGGGAGCGGGCCGAATCGCGTCGCGTCTGTCTCGGCGCCCGGCGGCTGATTCAATGCACACTGTCACAGACAGACTGGCTGGACTGTTTCGCGTTGCGCAGTAAACGAAAGAAAACGAGCGCGCACTTCTTTTTTTAAAAAACAACTTTTTAAATTGCTAATGGCACATGCACGCACACGGACCGACTGCGTATGTTCGAAGTTCGAAGTGGTGTCGCAACGCCTTATTGTAGTCCTCACCTTGGGCAAAGTGACCTTATCGTTTGGCTGCACTCAGTAACAACAAATGCAATGTACCTAAAGATATAAGTGCGTGTCTACTTGCGCTGTGGCACAACCGTAATCTCTGTTTTCGATGAGACCTACTCAAACGAAACCTCTTTGTTATTTTTATGCGCACTTCGAGCTCGTACCTACTTCAGTTATGTATTTTTTTAAATTTAAAAGCTAGGATGACCCTACTATCGAAATAAGTACTAGACTTTCATATATCATCTGAAACTTCATCTGTCGTCGCCACCGGCTTGATAAAATACTAACAAAATCAATATAAAGATAGGCGTTCTTATCTAGTATGATCTAGTGACAAGTTTTATTGCGTTCTTTATTTTAAGATTATCATTTTTATTATTATTATTAAATACTACACACTACAGTACTTACTCGTAGTCCGTACTCTTATTTGATTATTAGGTACTTTGTTTTTGTTACATATAATAATTATTCATTTTGAGTTCATTCTCCAACTTATCAATATTCTTCCTGATGGGAAGATGGTTATCAGTTACACAGTTTTGAAAGGGCATAATGTCCAACATTAGATCGTTGGACAGGGAGCGATAATGACTGTGACGATTCCTACAATCCTAAACCCTCCGCGACATATGTGTAATTGATAAAGTTACGATAGCGTTTCGGCGATTACAATGCCCCACTGTGCAGTACCGTGCGGTGACTCACATGTTTAATTATAGAAATATATTCGACTGGATATAGTCGCATTTGGGAGATAAACTGGTGTACCTACAACTACAACAGATACTATAATAGGTCCAAACAAATGCCAAACTTGGTAAGTTTAATCAATTAACAAGATAATCGAGCATCGAGTACAATATTCAAAGTGGGAGTGATTTATCTGAATACCCACATAAAAAGAAGACATGACGCTAATATATATAACTAGTATTTATGTAAACTAAAATATTTTTAAATAGGTTTACAAAATGTTAATAAGAGTAAAGTTAAAACAAATAAAATAAAGTTCACTCGTGATCATGGCGCTTGCAACAGTGCCGAAATATCGAGAGCTCATAACCAATCACAAACACGGTAAATATCCCGTTAGTTATAATATGTATAGTGTTAATGACCGTGACAGTTTAAAAACTCAAATAAAATAAAGTATTTTCAACAGAATAATAATTATTTTAGTTGAGTTAAAGTTTCTAAATAGTTGTGAGTATAGTAAAGTACAGTCGACTGGTAATATTACTTAGATACTTTAATATCGAAAGTACCCGATCAAACCGTATACACTAAGTACATTTTCATAAACGGCCTTTACAATTTTTGTTTACTCGTAGTATTGCTGTCGCTAGTTTGTATGGATATTATATAAAAAAAGCTTAACATTTTGAAAGAAAAGTATAAAAAGTGTCAAAAAATAAAACACGTCAAACGTCAAGAGAACACGAAGGTTTATTCTACGTCAGCATATGCTGAAAGAAATCGTGGATCAGTACGATCAGCTACCGCTTAATAATTGTTTAAGTTTCATGCTCAAGCGCCTATCAATATAATGAATATGTATGCTATATTATATGATTGCATGTAACTGTAATTTATGAAATGTTTCCAAAACTATACACTATATATCTGTTACTGCTGCTAGTTTTTTTTTATTATTGCTATATAATAATATGTTCATAACCAACTTGTAATTTTTAAGAATATAAACCGCTAGCTTTTGCCCGCTGCTAAGCCTGCGTTTACTGTCTTTGTAATTTGTTTTACATTCGATATTTACTTTCTCATTCTTTCACAATTAATATTCCATTCAATAAAATTACAATTATTACTTATCTCATTAATGACCTTCATCCATAGCTACGTCTACCTCGACTTTGAGTTTATGATATAATATGATAACAATGACATTATCCGCACCATTACTTTTAAGTTTTACCCTAATTACCCCCTACCTAGATACCATTACCCCTACTCCCATCCTAACTCTCTTCCATACACCTTTAGATGCCCAGTTCAGCTTAAACATAGGAATATCTATATATGAAATTCTATCTCTTTTAATATGATTACAAGCACTGTTGCGTGATAAGCCAAAATCATATTTACAACCTCCTTAACGCTACTCTTTATTAAAAGCAGTTATCAACTGAAGTCTCTTATCTATCAGCCAAATTTCAGATTTCGTGGTGAAGCAATTTTCAGCTTAAACATAAGACTTTCTCATTTTTAACCCCTAATTGTATCCCTTACATCGTCCCTCTCGTAAAACTCTTGTAAAGTACTTTTTAAATTCATGACATTAAACTTCATACTGAATTTTATCCCCTTAACTTCAAAAAATTTGGAATTTCATACCAACATTTAGCCCCAATTTGTCCGTCTAAAATCCTTTTTTTACGGATGTATCCACCAATAAACTGCTTACCTACCAAGTTTCATGCTCCTCACACCAAAAACCAGGAGCATAGTTAGTTCGACAGGAGTTGACACTGAAAGTTGTTCGGTTATGAAGACGGCTGCTTGAGCGAGGCACACCAAATAAAACGTTACTGAGCAATTCTGGGCTATCGATGTGTGCTAATCTGTATATGGCCCCCTTAGACAAGAAAATACAAGACAAGTTACGTTTTCTGATTTATTTCATTCATATTAACGGTTATACTAGATGCGTTAATATTGTTAAAAGTATATATAGTTATAACTTTAGTGCAAACTTCAAAATAAAACAAGAAATTAAATTCACCGGCCAAAGAGGGTTTAAAAAAAATATTTTGGTATATAGGTACATATTTGTATTGGTACGGAATCCTCGGCGCGCAAACCCGACTCGCACTTGGCAGAATTTCTACAACACATAAGTGGTATTAGGGTAGGAATATGATTAATTATCACATCGATATACAAGATTCTTTTATTTACAGATGGTCTCCGATTGCTTTGGAATTTTTATTGACACTCCGACAGAACGTGGTTTTATTTTATCGTTTTGTACATTAGGATGCTACAATCTCTCATTAAATTCCATGGTCACACGGAATATGTGCAGTACCTTCATAAATATCCCGTCTAGGTGCTTAACTACGCAGTTACAGCCCTAGGTATGAAAGGCAAAGTAAACAAATTGGTAGATTTGTCCACGCGTTACGCAAATGGTTGTTCCTTATCTTCCTGTTAAATGTATTCTAAAGGAATAAAGGCGCCTAATGAGCAGCATTTCACCAACCCCGTCGATGTAAGTAGTGTTGCTGTAAATTGAACGCACAACATGGGGCCAACTCCCACATTTTACGAAACCATCATAAAAAATGAGCATTTCGTTACATGCTTAAAATAATCATTCGTAGTCACGAACTATCACTGACCCACAATCACGTCATTCAATATTGCTTTGATCCTACTTAAAGAACAAATGAAATATGTATCACGGATGTGCAAGCGAGATACAAGATGTTTATAATATAGCCTTATCCCGCTCGCAGTGTTCCGAACTACAATGATTTATGGAACGGTTTTACCATAGTTTTTAGACATTTCATTGTGTAGAAAATTTTTTTAGTTTCCATTTGCTGCATTTATTTTAAAGAATAATATAAATAAAAACATTGTACTTCTTTTACACTTTATTGAACCCATTTTATGTAAAATATCAAAATCAGGTTTAAATCCGCTGCTAAAAAGTAACTTTGTTAAGATGAATAATTATAACGTATTTGTCGTTGGAACAGTAATACTTTGTATCAAATGTCACATCAGAGTACACGAAAAGAGTGAACAATTTGTTGTGACGTCATCAAAACGCCGAGCGATTCCTTTACCGGTTGTAAGCTTGCTTAATTGACGTAGAGGTACACAATTTTGCAGTAAGATTAAGTTATTATTACAGTAAGTGGTGAGAGTTGGTCCCCAGGGCTCTTTACCATCTTAATGCCATTAACGCGCTTATTTATTACTAGCTGTACCCGCGACTTCGTACGCGATTGCCGTACCTGCAAACTAATTATTCACATTTGAGCACTGTTTATCTCATATTAGAGCAACGTTGTGGTCTGTGGTGAAGCACTCTTAGTAAAACATAGCTCAGAAAGAGCTTTTTACTTTGGGTTTGATAACTCCTAGCTTGTTTTCCAGAAGACAGTAGTTAAGTAACTCAGAGAGTTCCTTCGCGGTTCGCACAATAAATGTTGAAGCAAAGTAGGTACTTTGTGCGTTTCTTTGGAATTTCGATTATAAAACGATATCTTTTTGCCGAGGTTCTCCTTGTTTGGCGGTAGAACAAAAATATATTAGATTGTACACTTCCATTGCGCAGTCTCCAAAATGTATCCGGCAAAAGATAGATAGTTAACAAAATTGATTGTGGCGAATGTTCCAGATTTTAGAGTTTTATCTTAGCAAGCTGGCAAATCTAAATAAGGATGCCGAGATGCCCGTTGGGTCCCGAGCTGCCCATGGGGTGCTGGGCTGCCCGTGGGGTGCCGGGATGCCCGTGGGGTGTCGGGATGCCCGGGGGTGCCGGGCTGCCCTTGGGGTGCCGGGTGGCCCGTGGGGTGCTGGGCTGCCCGTGGGGTTCCGAGCCCGCTCGTCACTATTCTAACACAAAAAGAATAATTGAAATTGGATTACGCGTTCATAAAGTACAACTAAGTAACATTTTGACTTTCATCCCCTTTGCCGAGGGAACCATGCTAAATTTCGGGATAAAAAGTATACAATAACGTTCTTCGTGGTATGAACTCAGATCGTGTTAAGTTTCATTGAATTCCATTCAGTAGCCCATGGGGTGCTGGGCTGCCCGTGGGGTGCCGGGCTGCCCATGGGGTTCCGGGCTCACTCATTATTATTCTAACGAAAAATAATAATTGAAATCGGACTACGCGTTAATAAATTACAACTAAGTGTACATTTTGACTTTCATCCCCTTTCCCGAGGGAACCGTGCGGAATTTCGAGATAAAAAGTATACAATAACCTTCTTCGTAATATGAACTCAAATCGTGTTAAGTTTCATTGAATTCCATTCAGTAGCCCATGGGGTGCTGGGCTGCCCGTGGGGTGCCAGGCTGCCCATGGGGTTCCGGACTCACTCATCACTATTCTAACAAAAAAGAATAATTGAAATCGGACTACGCGTTCATTAATTACAACTAAGTAACATTTTGACTTTCATCCCCTTTCCCGAGGGAACCGTGCTGAATTTCGGGATAAAAAGTATACAATAACCTTCTTCGTAGTATGAACTCAAATCGTGTTAAGTTTCATTGAATTCCATTCAGTAGCCCATGGGGTGCTGGGCTGCCCGTGGGGTGCCAGGCTGCCCATGGGGTTCCGGACTCACTCATCACTATTCTAACAAAAAAGAATAATTGAAATCGGACTACGCGTTCATTAATTACAACTAAGTAACATTTTGACTTTCATCCCCTTTCCCGAGGGAACCGTGCTGAATTTCGGGATAAAAAGTATACAATAACCTTCTTCGTAGTATGAACTCAAATCGTTTTAAGTTTCATTGAATTCCATTCAGTAGTTTTGGAGTGATGCGCGGCCGGGATACAGACAGACAGACAGAAAGACAGACGGACAGACAGACAAAAATTAAAAAAAATACAGTTTTGGCATCAGTATCAGCTACAGAGTGCTCCCAAATTTTTTTTTGCAAAATATCTCTTATGTACAGAATTGGACCTGTTACACTTTTATTATAAGTATAGATAGATATAGATACGCTGCTGCGTTGTCCTTTAAAACTTATAACTTAATTATTGTACCAATGTGTTATTTAATGTTATCGTGATCGTGATAAGTGGTAACCTCTACTTATAACAGTTGCAATTTGTAACAAGTGGCGCACTGCACTGCCCCCATCACCTGAAGTTTCATGTGCCTGTCATTTTACTGGCACCTATAAACTTCAAACCGGAACACAATAATGTGAACATTCCTGCCTGGCTGTAGCAATAGGTATGGTGAAAGTTCGTCCGAATAGTACTGCCACTATAACGTTTTTTTATATGTTATTGTGACGGATCAAGCACGAGGCCCACCTGATGTTAAACGGACTAACCTCTGCCTATAACAGATGCATTTCGTCACAAGTCACGAATTGCACTGCGCCCGTCACCTTGAGACATAGTTGTTAAGTCTCATGTGCCACTAATTTCACTGGCTCTCAAGGACTGCTGCCGGAACACACCGTTAGGTGCTTGGCAACAGATTTTCTCCTTGAGGGGTCGCTAGCCAAGCGGGCATTCGCAAAATGCCCTTCTACCATGCGGTGAAGCTCAAGCCCGCGGCGAGATTCGAACCATGTACCGGCGGCCACTGAGCCATCACTGCTTCAAAAGATTTCTACCACCAAGCATTAAGTACTGTGTTCTAGTTTGAGGGGTATGGGTGCCGGTGAAATAAAATTCACATGAGAATTAACAACTTTATGTCTCAGTTTGATGGGCACAGTTCAGTTCGTCTTGTGACGAAATGAACTGTGCCATCATCTGTTATAATAACTTATAGACAAAGGTTACCGCTTAACACCAGATTGGCCTAGCGCTTGTTGCTTCAGAATTACATTAAAAATAATACATACAATGCATAGATAAAACACAACACATGTACAAAATGTAATATTATTATTCGTGTTATTGTATTTTTTTTATTGCTATTGTTTGTAAACTTAGGTATTTAAATTTAATATCATGTTCAAAACGTTCAAAATGTAATCTTTATAACATTTTATAAGACCACTAACCCTTTTCTACTCGTATAATAAACCTTTCATATTATATTGAACAATTGTTTTAATTGGTAATTATTTTAAATCCTATTTAAACCGTATCTCTCAACAACCCCTTATCGATTTACCTTCTTATATGAACTAATTTCATGAAAGATCAATCTTCAAAAGCTCTGTTATCGTCAATTAAACTTAATATCACAGGCCCCTAACTTGCCACAGACTCGTTCTGCAATTTATTGTAAATATTGATTAATGATAAAACTACCATTTTGTGAAATCAAAATGAAATAACAATTTTCATAACACATTAGTATGCTAACACTGTTTTTGAAAAAATGCTAACAACCTCTTTAGTGTTGACTTCTGTTACTCCTAACAAACAGTTTTAGATAAATGTTTTTTTATATAACTTTTTTTTCTATTTTTTGACGGAATAAGCACGAGGACCGCCTGATATTAAAAGTCTCTTGTGCCTGTAATTTATTATTTCATATAATAAATTTCATTTTCAGTAAAAGACAATGCCTACTCCGAGCCAAGAGCGCCCGCTGCGGCATTACTTTTGAATATTTACATCGAGCGAAGTAATAAAAAATATGAAGTAACAAATTAGAGGCACAAGAGAATTTTAACATCAGATGGTCCTCGTGCTTATTCCATCGCATACACATAAAAAAGAAAACAAAAAATAATTAAAAAATAAAAATAAATGTTCAACTCACAATGATTGTTAATTTTTTTTCTGATTTCAGAAGTCATCTAAGAAGTTGATAGCATTTACCCCCTAATAACTCTGTATTTATATATACAATATGCAAACCATAAGCAAACCAACAAAATAATGTCAACTCATGATAGTGTTTGGCGTCAGGATTAAAAAGATTAAGATACAGGCAGACAAAATACAACTTAATTATTTTAATGTAGCATCGCATAAAACGTCAATTTACGTACCTAGTTTCATATCACCATCTGTAGGATAGGTACGTACAAATTCAAACTGAGTTACGCACGAAACAAGGGTCCCGGTCCCCGTCTGAGAACGGCCGTGACGAAAAAGTGATGAAATCCAATCAAAGAAGTTTTATATTAATATTTATTTTATTTTACAAAAACATATTTGACATTTATATTTAATTAACATAATGCGCACTGAAATGATTAAAAATGAAAGACATTTTCATAAAAAAATTATAGGGTAATAGAAAATATTAATTTTATCTTTAAGAAAATACATGATGTTCTTATGAAAAAACAAAACCGACGCTTATAAAAAAACACTTATCCTTGTTCCTAGTTCCAGAACAAAGAAATAAATTCATTTGTCAATTCATGTTCTTGAGCCTGCAGCTATTACCATGTCGTAGAGATAGAAGACCAGAAATTACAGAGGCCAGTCGCGTGAAACATATATGTATAATACAACAACGTGAAACATTATATGTATAATACTACTACAGAGGACACATGCTTTGGTTTCTAACTGGTGAATTTTTCTCGTCCACCATCTTGCTTGCAGCCATTTTGTCCGTCGTATGTGTTATCATTCACGCAACTGGCCTTTGGAGGTTTAGTTTATTACTGGTGAATATTTGTCCTCCGCCATCTTGCCGGCAGCCATTTTGTCCGTCGCATGAATCATCATTCACGCAACTGGCTTCTAGAAGTTTATTTCTTACTGGTGAATCTTTGTCGTCCGCCATCTTGTCAGCAGCCATTTTGGTTTCCGCCATCTTGCCGGCAGCCATTTTGTCGTCAGATAAAATGGCGGATAGTGCTTTGCAGAAGATATTATTATTTTTATTGACGCTACGAAGAGTTAATAACAGGATTTTTCCCCAATATATTATAATTATTATCATTAACACGAATAGAACACCACACTATAAACTTTAAATTATTATAGTATATTTAATAAAAAATACTAATGTCAAACAAAATATAAGTATGTATCACAATTGCACACATATAAAATACTTATGTATTATCCTTCAAATACTCACTGCATAAGGAATATAAAATAAGTCATATCTCCGTACATCTATAGTTACTAAATAACTTAATGAAATTTAACTCGCATTGCTTATTAATAAAATATTAAAATATATACTTACTTATTCGCGGCACATCACTCTAAGTATAGACCGAAAATTCTAGATGCTCAATCGTCTCAGCGACATGGAAAACTCGGTATTGATTAAAAGCTAGCTCGTGTTCCATTATTTTCTTTGGATATTTATTATGATTACGTAATATTTTATTAAGGCTAGTTACCGGATGGGACAAACAAAGTGATGCCGTCACGCCCTGGCATCCGAATCGCACGCGCTATTTCTAAGAATGGGTGTGGCACTCGCGCAAGCGTTGAAGGGTCACACTCGAGCTCGGGGGTAGGATTTCGGGTAGTATGAACTTTTATGGCTGTATCAGATAAGACATTTTGCACTTTCTCTGTAGAAGATCGCATAATCACATGATGTGCACCCCGCTGAAATATATGAATCCAACAAAGACGTAATATGTCGCTGAATAAGAGACAATAGATAGCCGTTTTTAATTTGAAGATTTTTTCATAAAATTTGTTTGATGTTAATTCTACTCTATTTGTTATTAACTCCCACTGCACTATCACTACGACACGCTAATGCAATACAAATCACTATTTATGTTTTATCATATCAAACTATATAACAAAAACACAATCGCCCTTGATTCACTTAAAATTAGCTATAGGCGGCCTAGCAATTACTGCCGTATTCGTTAGAACCGTCAATGCGCAAGCAATTTCATCACTTCCAAAATCAAGGATTTACTCAATGCACTTTACACAATTAAACGAGCGAACAAATTATAAAATAATAGAAAGTAAGTAATAAAATATACATAAGTATAATAATATTAAAATGAAATCAAATTGAGTGATACGACTTACCCACGCTATGTCTGGAACCTCAATGAATCTGAGGCGTCGGAGCCCGGATGGACGCACAGGTATATTCTAGGTAGACTAGGATGCATTTTGACATGCGCAACGTTCTATATATCATAAATAGACCAAAAACTGCATCCCTCAGTTCGGATCGATAGAGCAACAGTGATGGATGATATAATTGATAACGTGAGGGTTGAGAAAGATTGAGAGTTTCGAGAACATTCGATAGGTTACAGTATTATCAATACATACATATCCTTGTTAAAAAATACAATGACCCGTCGCCGTCGCCCCGCCCGGGCACGGCACAGATGCGATGGAATGGTTTTCTTTGTTCTCGAAAGATCTCGATCCTAGCAGAATCTGGAACTTTCCATGCCCTACATTGTAAATAAGGCGAGTTTCCTTGATTTAAAATTCAAAGTTAACCCTGCCTGACTGCGACAGTGTTATCATTTTAAATTTATGAGCATTGAGAGTGGATGCAAATATAGTTCTGGAAAGAACACTGACGCAAGCTTGTGGTAGGTAAGACACTGCATCTCCTGATTACAATTTTAAATTCGTGTAATGAGATCATACGTTTAGGCTTATTACAGGATTTTCAGAGGACAATTTCTTTGTTTACTTAGTTCTAATTTTCAACAAAGCAGGTCAAAAATATGCTACTTGACTTGACCGGCAATAAATCAAAAGGTAGGGAATCAAAGGGAAGCTCCAAAACTTCATACAAAAAAAATGGTTTAGGTACTCTATGTTGTCTTTGGTTTTCGCGATTATTGCACATAGTAATTAAACAACTTTAAACCGTTTTAATCGCGTATATTTATCATTATTTTTGACCCTACGTTTCAAACACTTTGCAGTGATCATGGTCATGAGGTGACAAATCATAAACGTCGGGACAAAAATAATGATATGATAAAACCGCGATTAAACCGTTTAAAGTTGTTTTATTGTTATATGGTTTTACACTCTTAATCACTTATAGATTTCAACGTATTTTAAAGATTGGGCAACAAGAAACCCTATTAATTTACGTGTTTTATTTAGGATTGTTGGTCAATAAAGAATATTGTATTGTATTAATGAGATTCCGCTGTGTCTGTCTGTCTGTTCGTCCATCCGTTTCTCACGGGACTCTAGCTCGTCAACGGGATGAGTGACAAAACTGATATACCTATTGATATTTTTGTGCAGAAAGTTACCCCAAATTTATTTTTCTTCAATATTATTTTTCAGAAGGACCATGTGAGGAAAAGGTAAAATTATTTTTTGCGCCCTGGCCTGTGGAGTGTCACTGTCTAGAACTATATAATACATAAATGGATAGCCGCCGCGCCCCATCAGAGTAATACATTTTAGACCATTTTAGTTGCGAAATTCGAGGCCATTTTAGTTACGGGGTCTATCTCATAAATTAGACTAGTTGAGAACCTGAACTTTCGATATATTTTGTACCATATCATCTATTTAGCCAATAAATACTGAATATGACTTTTTATTATGTAGTTTTGAAACTTTGATCGAAACAAATATTTAATAAAAAATTTTATTATGGTAATACTAGCAACCCGGGCGGGTTCGCACTGGTGCAATGCTAATACTTAATATACTACAGAATGTCTTTATATATAACGTTCACAGTTTTTGTCATTAGACAATACAAAGAGGTTTTCTTTAGAGGTTAGTCTTGAAAGGTTAAAGTTTACTCTTGACATCACATTAGAGACCTCTAAAATGATCAGTTTTCTGTACTATATTATGCATGTACTGTACTGTACTGTACTGTATCATATATCCCATAATAATCCCCACGCTGCATACATACATATTATGCATGTATTGTACATATAAACCTTCCTCTTGAATCTCTCTATCTATAAAAAATAAACCGCAACAAAATCCGTTGCTTATTTTTAAAGATCTAAGCATACATTAGTAGGTCCCCCACCAGGTGGACTGACGACATCGTGAAAGTCGCGGGTAGCCAGTGGTTACAAGTGGTTAATAGCCGTTCTTTGTGGCGTTATATGGGTGAGGCCTTTGTTCAACAGTGGACGTCTTCCGGCTAATGATGAAGCATACATTGGGGCAGACAGCGGGAAGCTACTTTATTTTATACTATGTAGTGATTGATATGATGATTAAATTTTTAATGTAAAATAATGATAAATATACGCGATTTAAACCGTTTAAAGTTGTTTAATTACTATGTGTAATAATCGCGAAAACCTAAGACAACATTATATCTTATAGACATACCCATGTTCAAGCAAATAGGATTTGAGTTTATTAAAAGGTTTTTTTTTTGTTATTGTAACGGAACAAGCTCGAGGCCCACCTGATGTTAAGTGGACTAACCTCTGCCTATAACAGTTGCAATTCATGATAACTCACGAATTGCACTGCGCACGTCACATTGAGACATAGTTGTTAAGTCTCATTGTGCCTGTAATTTCACTGGCTCTCAAGTACTACTGCCGGAACACACCTTTCGGTGCTTGGCGACAGACTTTCTACTTGAGGGTGGTCGCTAGCCAGGCGGACATTCGCAAAATGCCCTTCCACCATGCGGTGAAGCTCAAGCTCTGGGCGGGATTCGAACCATAACACTCTTTTTTTGGGGCAGTTATGTAAAAAATACTTTTTTATCGGTTGTATCCGGCGAATATTCGGAAAAAGGAAGGTGAGTCAAACTGTCTTGCCTCCACTAGAATCCCGGGAATCCTCTTACCAGTATTTTTTTATAGCTCAAAGTATTTAATTGCGATGGCAACGCGTAGGTGCTCCAATGCAGACGAAATCGATAGAGTAAGCGTGATGGATAGCCACGAAGAGGAAACATGATTTATGACCTGCGCATAAAATATAAGGACTAGACAAAGGAACCTAGAATTTTTGGTGACATTGAAGTACCCATGTTAAGTATCTATCAAAAACTTCTTACGTGCCTTGAGGTATTAAATTTTGTTTATACCTGATAGGTTTAGCCTTTGACCACTATCTCACCTGATGGTAAGTGATGATGTGGTCGAAGATGTTGTTCAGACTAACCTAGAATTACTGGCTCTCAAGGGCAGCTGCCCTTGAGAGCCGTGTGCCATGTTCCGGCAGCTGCCGGAACACACCGTTAGGTGCTTGGCGCCAGATGTTCTACTTGAGGGTGGTAGCTAGCCTAGCGGGCATTCGCAAATTGCCCTACCACCATGCTATAACAACTGCCATCCTAAGATAAGAACCGGGACCGACGGCTTAACGTGCCCTCCGAAGCACGGAAGCGCTCAGTAGAAATATCACTAGCGGTCACCCATCCAACTCATGACCGCGGGCGACGTTGCTTAACTTTGCTCATCGGTTAAGAACAGCTAAGTAAACTTCGCTACGAGCGCTTCAACAAAAAATAATTAAGACCTCCTCAAAATGTCACTTCTAAAACATAACCTATTATATTATCACGCGCATATTTCCCAGAATGGGTAGTCCAAGCTGTCAATCCTTTGTTTTTGTATGGATGTGTGACCGCTATGGCTATTACTTTTGAGCTCTTCCGTGCTTCGGATTAAGAGGTCGGTCCCGGACGGCCTGAAAGCATCGCATAGAGGTAGGGCATTTTGCGAATGTCCGCCTGGCTAGCTACCACTCTCAAGGAGCATGCCTAGTTGTTCCAATCCAATCAATTAGGTAATGCAATGTTTCTTGAGGTCATTTTTTGGATGGGTGACCGCTATGTTTTTTATTACTGAGCTCTTCCGTGCTTCAGAGGGTTAGAAGTTAAGCGGTCGGTCTCGGACCCGGTTAGGCCGGCAGTAAGGCTACGCTTTTTAGCGGCCTTAAATTAGTGGTAAGGTATTTTAAGGATGCCCGCCTGGTATCGCAGTGGTAGCTACCACTCTCAAGTAGAATATCTGTCGCCAAGCATCTATGTTAACCTTGCTAGGTATATTCATTTTGCATAGGTAACGGGCTATGCTCGGTCGCCCAGATACATCTTTCTTTTTGTTACATAAAAACTTAAATTTCACTGGCGCCAACAACAACGTTAGGAAATCAATATGTTGGCGATTAAAATTGTATGTGACCTAGGTTCACAGCCCGGGTTGACTGCAATGGATACAGTTTCCGCATTAGTTGCGAATGGTAGAAATATGTATCAATTATTCTGTGCTATTATCGATTTTATGGTCGCCCGTATACGAGTAGGACTGTTCAGAAAAGTGAACATTTTCTACCTATTGTTAGTTCCTTCACGTTTCCCCTAGGCGTGAACGTAAAAAATGTCCTGTTAGTTTTTGAACTTTCAAAAAAAATTACATGGTTTCGTAGATACTTGAGTTTTTGACCGGCTTCAAAAAAAGGAGGATGGTACTCAATGACTGATGATGAGAGTGATGATATTTTTTTATTTGATATTTAAACAATATGTGACTCGCGGGCCCTAGCGAAGGCTAGTTGTATCAGAAATAGGTAGGTAAGTAGTAAATATACAATAATTTTACATACTTAGTAATTTATCTCGAATTAATATACTGGCCAAAACATGGAAAATTAATAATTGATTATACGAGAGAGAGAGAGCCTATCACTTTTAGGCAACTGACGGCGTACCAAGACATTGCCATTAAATTAAGCGCAGGCATCCATACTTTCAACACCTTATAATAAATATCTCCGTCATTTAGAAAAATCTCCAAAAACATTATCGACAAAAAAAATTATGGACTTATCAAACCTGCTCACAAAATTTCACGAGAATCGGTTGAGAAATGCGACCTGTAGAGAAGAACAACCGGACATACAAAAGCATTTTTGTCTAAGTTGAAGCAGAGACGCTTCGCTCGAACTAAGTTCTCGCTCGGTCAATAAATGATAATTCTTAGAAAATTAACATTTTGATCGTGCATAAGAGGAGGCCCTTTCATAAGGGCCCTGTGAAGTGCATATTTTGTTAGTGCATATAATCCGTGATAGGTTGTTATTTTTGTAAAAACTGGCTGGCTTTTAGGGTTCGGTACCTCAAAAGGAAAAAAACGGAACCTTATAGGATCACTTTGTTGTCTGTCTGTCTGTCTGTCAAGACCCTTTTTCAGGAATAATTGGAGGTATCAAACTGAAATTCATATCAAATACGCAAGTGTACTGGTTCTTGGAGCTGTGACAAAATCAAAATATACAGCAATTTATGCCACAAATTTACAACACTCGCAAGGGAATCAAAAACTACAGGGTCCTTTCCGTGAACTCAGAATCTTGGTCTTATAGCACATATAAAGGAAAAATTAAGAAGAGTATACATTTTTAGTTACAATATAAAAAAAAATATTTTTAATAATTTGAATATGCCATGGATTTTATTTAGCAATGAAAATAACATAACTTTTACTTTTTTACCTACAGGTTTATAGGGAACCCCCGGTGCGCGAGTGCGACACGCACTTGGCCGTTTTTTATACAAGTATAACTCAGCCTACCCTTCCCGATACCTACAATGCGCGTGTGATGTATGTCAAGTTGAAGTCAGGGGCTGGATGAGTGAGCTGGTTAATGAAACTTCGTACATTCGTTAATTGGTTGTCTTCGAAACTGCTTGACCGAAGTGAATCATATTTAAATGGGAGATGATGAAATTAATTGGAACCAACTTATACTTATACATAATTGACTCAACGTAAAATTATGATCAAGATCGCATGATTCATTAAAAATATACATTAAAAAACCAACTTCCACAACTGTAAAGCATAAAACGCAGTTTGGTTATATTAACTTGGATGATATTGTTTGTCGAGTGTTGGTTCCGACACTAATGTATGGTAATGAAAGTTGGGTATAGCAGAAAAGGCATGAAGCATTGAGAAGCATGATTGGAGTCAAACGGAGTGACAGAATAAGTAATAGTGTGATAAGGGAACGATGTGGTGTGAATGAGGATGTTAACCAAAATCCAGAAAGATATATTAAGATGGTTTAGACATGACGTGGAGAGAATGAATGAATTGAGACTGACTAAGCAGGTATACATGGGACAAGTGAACGAAAGTGTTGGAAGGAAGACCTAGGTGAACGTTCCGAAACCAGATTGAAGACGTTCAAAAAAGGCCAGGTCAGGAGTACCCTAAACCGACGCTTATGTATGAGAGGATTAATGAGTAGATGAAGCGAAAGTGGTATGTAAGGATCGTAGAAAGTGGAAATCTGTGGTCTCTGCCTACCCTTACGGGATAGAGCCGTGATGTATGTATGTACTTAGATGACACGTATTTGTATTATAACCATTATAACGGGTTTAAAAACAAAGTACAAACCCGATTTTAATTAAACTTCTATGAGATCGTTCGGAAATTCTATACGATAAAATAAAACAATTTAAAGATCAGTTCATAAATGCTGGAGTCAGAAGGTAACAAAAAAAACTTTAAACAGAATCGAGAACCTCTTCCTTTTTTGAAAATTTGACAATATATCATACGCGTCGAGTTCAGAACTTTCTTTGCATTTTTTAATGGAAGTAGACATACTTTGTTAATACAGCCGTACTTCGTATCTTGGCCAGCGGCCACGATATTTTTTTATGTGATTGTGACGGAACAACCACCTGATGTTAAGCGGTACCCTCTACCTATAACAGATGCACTGCGACCGCCACCCTGAGACATAGATACAGTTGTTCTGAGAGAGTTTAGAGTCATATCTACACTAATATTTTAAAGAAGATAGATTTGTATTTTTTTTTATATGCAACGAATAATCTTAAAAGCTACTAGACCGATTTGGATGAAATTTGATATGGAAAAAGTTTGAGACTCGGTGAAGGACAAAGGATAGTTTTTATCCAACTGCCCAAAGAGAGGTTAATGATTTTGCGCGATAACCGACATACGCGCGGCCGGTAAGCTAGTGTGCCTATAATTTGACTGGCTCATTTTACTGCCGGAACGCACTGTTAGGTCCTTGGCGACAGATTTTCTACTCCAGGGTGATAGCTAGATGGCGAGCATTAGCAAAATGCTTCATCACTGGATTGTCCACTGAACACAGACTCCCCCACTATAGAGGGTTTTGCCATAATCCCCACGCTTGGCAGGCGTCTGGGGATTGCAGTGTCAGATATCATTCAGAAAGCGCTGCTGCCCACCTTCTGGAGTTTTACCCTTAGCCGCCTATTAAGACACCCACGTGTAGAAATGGGGGGTGACAGCCCGCTCAGCTTTCATTACTTCAAAAGAATATTGATACAGTAGCAGATTTCCAGAGACCTATATGCATATATAGTTCTATGCAAAGCAGACATGAGGGGCGAATACGTTAGGGGCCCACCCCACGATTCGTAACATTGACCTTGAAAAAGAGGGCCAGAGTTGGCAACTCAATAAGTTATATCACAGACAATATATTATAGATTCTTAAATTTTAACAGCAGTAGAAGTCTTTTAGGAACTTCCGGGATGGCGGAGGTTCTTATTGCCTTAAGAGATAAAGACATGTTAAACAATGAAACAGAAAAAAAAACCTATGGAAGTTGACTGTCATCTTGGTATCATGGTACTGACCGTAAGTGCATGGTGGTAGGGCATTTTGCGAATGCCCGCCTGGCTAGCTACCACCCTCAAGTAGAAAATCTGTCGCCAAGCACCTAACAGTGTGTTCCGGCAGCAGTCCTTGAAAGCCAGCAAAATTACAGGCACATGAGACTCAAGAATTGTATGTCTCGGGGTGACGGGCGCAGTGCAGTTCACCGCTTGTGACGAAATGTATCTGTTATATGCCGAGATTAGCGCTTAAAACTTTATTACAATGTGCTTATTCGTTTATAATAGACTAGCTGCACCTATGATGGATGGTGATGATAAACGTGTATTCTATGTGTTGATCCAGCGCCTCATCTACCTCTATACCAAATTTCACCAAAATTGGTCTAGTATTTTGAGCATGAAGAAGTAACAGACCTACAAACACACTCACAAACGTGAGTCTTTGTAATATTAATTTGATAAGGATCAATTTGTTACTACCAAATATGCATTAGAAATATATTATCAATAATAACAAATATTTTTAAGATATTTTATGAAAACATCAAATTAATATTTTAATAAAACAGTTAAAAAATACTTTCGATGCGTTTCGCTTCTACACGAAGCATCCTCAGGAGGTCTGGACTCTACGAGCGCACGATCGAGAAAGAATCGTTCGCTCGTAGAGTCAAGACCTCCTGAGGATGCTTCGTGTAGAAGCGAAACGCGTCGAAAATTCTTCCGGTTTGGCTGCGTGGTGTTTGTGACGTCACGTCGGCTTAACAGGAAAATTAGGCGGAATTGTCACTAGATATATTTTTGTATTTTTTATGTGTTATATTAAAATATTAATTTGATGTTTTCATAAAGTATTTTTAAAATATTTGTTATTATTAAATATGGATTTCCGCAAAGTAACGCCTGAATCTATTTATTAAATATATTATCAATTTTTATAGTATTTATGGTTCACTATTTTGGTGAAAATGGCTTACATATAAATGATAGATATGCTGTCGCGAGTATTTTTGTACGACAATTCAATATAAACATTTCCGTTACACATTATGTGCGTGTGATACTAAAGATTTATGCAGCGCAAGGAAGCGTGTTCTTTTTTAATGTTATTGTGACGGAACAAGCTCGAGGCCTACCTGATGTTAAGCGGACTAACCTCTGCCTATAACAGCTGCATTTCATCACAAGTCACGAATTGTACTGAGCCCGTCACCTTTGAGACATAGTAATTAAGTCTCATGTGCCTGTAATTTCACTGGCTCTCAAGGACTGCTGTCGGAACACACCGTTAGGTGCTTGGCGGCAGATTTTCTGCTTGAGGGTGGTTGCTAGTCATGCGGGCATTCGCAAAATGCCCTTCCACCATGCGGTGAAGCTCAAGCCCGCGGCGGGATTCGAACCATGGACCTGCTGCGCGGCAGTCCATAGCCACTGAGCCATCACTGCTTCATGCATAGGTTGCATAATATGACAATGTTTCCTACTCACCTGACCTGTATCGTAATATTTTGGACAAATCACACAATACCTTTATAAATCATAGCCTATGTGATATTCTGATGTGTAAGCTATACTTTTGTAAAGAAGTTGCTGCCCCCCTTTTGTTATATTTTCCTTCTTTGCCTTTCACAACTTCCACTCAACGACGTGAAGTCATTCACGCTACGTGGGCTATCGGCTACGTAGCCGGAAGAATTTACTTCGCATTTCGCACGAGGTATGATCAGTAGGTCTTGAGTCTTCCCATTTTTGGACCGTGCGCTGGAAAAGTCCAGGCCTTATGAAGCGCTTCGAAAATTATTCCGGTTGGCCTTCTGATAACGACTACTGTGCCGTGTAGCATTGAAGCGCGACAATAATTCTTCCCTTGGGATACGCGGTGTTGACTTTACACAGGCTTAGAAAATTACGCGGAATTATCGCAAGGAATATTATTATTTTATATAATATTAATTCAGTTTTATCTCAAAATGTTTCTCATAATTAATTCTTATACATATGGGTTTGGATGCTCTCCACCAGGCCCAGCAGCATTCAATTCATACAGTTAGTAACAAACTACCTACATACCTTCAAATAATGTATACCGACAAGCAGTAGTCGCATTACTGTATTCTGGTGTAAAGATTATCGATGCCGGTTAAATGACAAGCACATGAAATTTAACAAGTATACTAATATGTCTCAGGGTGACTGCACTGTGCAGTGCAGTTCGTTTCTGTGACGAAATGCATGTTATAGGCAAAGGTTACCGCTTATGGACGTTTTTTTCTAAAAGGCTTAAAATAAGAAAAAAGCTATAGCAACTTTTTATTAATAAATTTTCAGTAATTATTTTCCAAAAATATTATCATACATCTACAAGATGTGAGAGTAATTTCCTTTTTTTCTAAGAATCACGTCTAATTTACGCAGTTGGAACCATGCGAATGCTTTGACTTTTACTGAAAGAGTACGAACATTCATCAGAAATATAGATTATTATTATTACATTACAATATGATTACAAGCTCTATCGCGTGGTGAGCGAAAATCATATTTACAAATTATTGAACTACAAATTGTTATTTGTTTCGGAACCGTAATATTTTTACTCTAATAACTTGTAAATGTAGCTTTTAAAAATTATCTTTTTAAATAAAAAATAAATTAATAATGTGTCCAGACACATTATTAATTTATTTATTATTTTTTATATTTCCAAAATCTGATCTTAGCCTCCTGCGATATCATGATAGAATCAGTGCTTCAAGGTTATTGGCGTGGTCCTAAACCTTAACAAACTTGGGGTCGTGCTGTTATCGTCACAATCCTATAAAAGGTACTATGTAGAAATTTCTTCATATAATCATTTATAAACAAACCTCCATATAAAACGTGAGCAGCGCAACGTGACCACAAATAAAAAGGGTGGAAACTTTCCCTATAGGTATTCCTCAACCCTCTTGTGCAAAGTTTAAATATTTTCATTACATTCAGTCAACGTGATTGAATAGCGTATTTCTAAATACGAAAGCAACGTTGTGAAATCTCGGAACTAAACAATACACGCCAGAAGTCATAGAAACTTACCTTAATTAAAACGTTGATATTTAACCGAGCTTTTATTTATTATTTTCAATTAGGTATTACATGGGTTCAGTACATCGGATGAAAAATAGAACCTTTATGAATGTTCTCCAAATCTAATTGAAAGTAAAGTTAAATTTGGCACATAATAGAAGTCAATGATTTGGATACAGGGTTATTGGTAAAATGTTAACAACCTCTAAGGGTTGAATTCTGCTAGCCCCAAGAAACATTTTGAAGAAATGTTGTTTTTTTTTTTTTTTTTTTATTTAAATATATTTTTTTGTGTTTTTTGCCTACTACTAGCTAACAGCGCCCGCCGCGGCAACACTGGACCGCCCCGTGGTCTCTTTGAATAGAGTTTTGAATAATTACATCGAGCAAAGTAATGAAAAATATGAAATTTCTGCTAGCCCTAACAAACATTATGAGGAGTTTTTTTATTTATTGCGTTTGTTTTTTTTTTGTTTATGTATTTTTGATGGAATAAGCACGACGACTACCTGATGTAAAAAGGCTCTTGTACCTGTAATTTAATATTTCATATTTTTTATTATTTAGCTCGATGTGAATATTCAAAACTCTATTCAAAGGGAGCGCGGCGAGGACCAGTGTTGCCGCGGCGGGCGCTCTTTGCTCAGAGAGACTCAAAACTTAAAGCAATAAGTTTTTCTAGTATACTATCTGATAATTTTAAGTTCTGTGCCTCGTAGTAAAAGACAATGCCTACTCCGAGCTAAGAGCGCCCGCGCGCAGCAACACTGAACCGCGCTGCGCTCGCTCCCTTTGAACAGAGTTTTGAATATTTACATCGAGCTAACTAATAAAAAATAAGAAAAATTACATTACAGGCACAAGAGACTTTTAAAATCAGGTGGTCCTCGTGCTTATTCCGGCAAATAAACATAAACAAACACAAAAACAATAAAAAAACATCTCAAAATGTTTGTTAGGACTAGCAGAAGTCAACCCTAAGAGGCTGTTAGCATTTTACCAATAACCCTGTATACTCGTAACAGAATATCATTGTACTGGCTACAGATAGAAATGTTGGTCACAAAATATTAATATAGAGCTCATTTAGAGTTCACGCAGCACCCTGTTCTACGCACCAGGCGCCGAAGGTTGGCCTGTTTAGTTAATTTATACAGGTTGGGCAATTAAGATAGATCAGCATGGGCAAGTCCAAATTATAAGACCATGCCATCGATTTTAGTGACAAGAAAAACTACCTTCATATATTTAAAAAAACATTGTACTAAGTTCAGGAATCGTAAACCCAGTCAAATGAAGAAATAATCTTACATGTATGGATTGTTTAGGTCACAACACAAGTAGAAAATCTCGCTATACAACATGCTAACAAAAATGATTAAAATGCATTGTATTTCATATCGTTATATTAAATTAAGTAATTGTTCGAATTGACGACCATTTTTTTTAATACAACATCCAACTCATGAAAGTAACAATTTTACTATTGCGGTTTGTATCTTCAGGTGGTGATTTGCATCAAAATTGTCTCTATGGACACTATAGGAGACCTAAGTCTTCTATAGTGTCGTTTGTAATTTTTGTACACTTAAAGAAAAGGAAGTCTAGTGGGGTTAAATGGGCCGTTCGTACCAATCCACTATTGGGGGAAGTAGTGTAAAATTGGTGAACCTGGATCAACTCCATTCACATAGAGTACTTCGTACTCTATGTGAATAGAGTTGATCCAGGTTCTCCAATTTTAACATGAGACATATTATCAATACACACAGAGTACTTTCCTCATACTCTATGTGAATACAGTACTTCGTACTCTATGTGAATAGAGTCACTCTAGGTTCACCAATTTTAACATGAGACCTGTTATCAATACATACAGAGTACTTTCCTCATACTCTATGTGAATACAGTACTTCATACTGTATGTGAATAGAGTCACTCTAGGTTCACCAATTTTAACATGAGACCTGTTATCAATACACACAGAGTACTTTCCTCATACTCTATGTGAATACACTACTTCGTACTGTATGTGAATAGAGTCACTCTAGGTTCACGAATTATAACATGAAACTTTATGGAATCAGTTCAAAATTATTTATTAATGTAATGATAAACAATTTCCTTTACATTCTATTTGAAACGACTGTACAAACCTTCTTATTCTTATAACATGAAACTTATTATCTATACACACAGAATAACTTCCTCGTACTCTATGTGAATAGAGTCGCTTCAGGTTCACCGTTCATAACAGTTCAGTTTTGATCTATTCAAACCGTTTAATTCAATACATTCAGTTTAGGTGATCGGATCAACATCAAATCATTGACTTATCTGTTCAAATGAATGAAACAAAGTTCTTGTATTCACGATTCTAGCCTGTATATTAAAATGTTTCAATCAATTCAGCTTAATCTATTCAAACCGTCTAATACCTACATTCAGTTCGGACTATGGATGAGACATGGACTAATCTACCTCCCTACATTTCCCCAGTTGTGAAATGAATAGAAGGAGATGGTTTTGAGTAGGTAGATAAGGCCTGGGAAATGAGCAGTTGTAGGTTTTTTTTTTCTATTAGGTCATAATGTTAAATAATAAAGCTATCTTAAGTACTTGATCTATGGAAGGTAATATATATAAATAAAACGTATACTATTCATTTAACATGGAATTTTATTATCAGTACACCACTTATTCAAACAAATTACATTTTTTAAAGCACAAATATTCTTATGATATATACATGTGTAGACATCATTACATTCGCTGTAAAGATCATACAAATTACAGAAATTAGGACACTTAAAGTTTTCCAAGTTTACCACGTTATTATTAATAAACATTTCTTTAACCCATTTTGTTTTTTCTTCGCCTTTTACATAAATACGCTTATTCTTAAGTAGAGGTGAAATCAGATTCTTATAATTTGCATAAGAAATGTAACCTTCCTTCCAATAAATATTTCTATTTCTCTCAATCCAGTCAACTTGCTTCATTTCTTTCTTAGTTAAATCGTAAAACGGATATGGTTGTCGTATTAAAAAAGTCTTTATTCTGTTATCTTCTATCAAGGCTATTTCTTTAGGTATAAACTGATTTGATTCAGTTTTAAAACCTTGAACATCCACTATTAACTTCATGATATCTTGCGAACTGTACTGCTGAGAGGCTTATATTCTATAATGCGATCGTTGATAATGAGACAATAGGCTCTCGTTTGGTCAGGAAAATCTTTATCACTTTCTATTTCTAGTCTGACATCGACTGGCCCAGTTTTTAATGTTTCATTTTGTCTTGAACAATCGATAATACATAAAGGTGCCTTCTCTTTAAAGTCTGTAATATCAAGCAACGGGTCAACTGGGGCGTTGTAGTACGACTGACGAAATCTGATGTACATTTCATATAATATATGATACTTATCATCATCAAAATTGAGTTTAAGTGCATCATATGGGTATGTTTGTGAATTCAAAAATAATGTTACGTTAGTTAAATTACAATGATCAAACAGTGACAAATTTGTATCCTTTAAATTTTTCTTTGCTGTTTGAAGACAAAATATTACATATCTAGGTTTCTCAAGTTGGGAGGCTGTCTTGATCGACCATGAATGTTTTTTAGTCTTAGGTAAAAGTGGATATTCATATGTGTCCCAGTTTCGAAATGCTATTTGTGTTGCTTTATCTTTTTCTAGTTGTTTTAGAAGTAGTAACCTTTCTCGATCGGACACTTTAATGTGAGGTACACGCCATTGAATTCTCTCAATATTAACCGACACATGATCATCCTTATCATGTAGAAGAGCATCAATATTAGATTTACATCTCGTTAAAATTAGTTCATGCTTGCAGTTTAATACGATTTTGTTGTAGTCTTCAGCAAATCCCAATAATTTACTAAGTGGCAATATTACATTAAAAATACCATTTTTTGATTTTGTTCCATTTAAGTTAAATCCCCACAGAGCAGCTCTTTTACTTTCTCCCGCATTCATTGAAGCGTAAGATTTGATTGTAGAAGTAATCCCGACATTTCTTATACGATCAATTTCAATTCCGTTTATCTCATATCTTATGTCATGAAAAAGAAACGGTATAGGGTTATTGTTGAAACGACACTCTTTCTTTACATTTTTTCCTGTAGAATCCTTTGTAAATACTTCTATACATCCTTCAATGTAAATGGAACTGGCCGCAAGTAGTAGATAAATGTCTTGTTGATTAATCGGTATTCGTATTTCATCGTTTTCTTTGAAGCTATTGGTGTATGGAGTATAGGAATGCACCTCATAACCCTCAATAGAGTTGTCAAAATGTGGTGCGACATTAATTTGCAAGATACTCATAGTTTAAATCCCAAATTTCTTAAAAACTCTTTATTTATCTCACTGAGAGCTGATACAGCACGTGTGTGTTTAATGAAGTTATGATTTGAACTATTTGTTTTCGTCAGCTTACCACAACTTTTCTTACTTTTTTTAATATTGAAATCAATCATTTTTTTTAAAGAACTACTTCGAGATAAACAAAAATACCGCTTATATACTCGAAGTATAAACTAATACTGATATCCATTACGGTACAAGCGTACAATTTATTTTAAATTAGATCTAAAGCATACAATTTTCAAGAAATTTAAGACATAAATGACCACAGTTGTACAGATGACAACCCTGATAATTGTTATAGTTATACTGAATGCTGTCCCCTACATATTTAATAAATTCTTTTGGTGGTTTTAGATCACCATAACTATCAAAGTATTCAATATAGTCATTTTTCTTAACATAAGCTACCCAATGCGTACTGTAACCGATCTAAAAATATCGGTTAACTTAATAATTAAAAATTTCACTAAATATTAATTTAAATCAGCGCGCCATCTGTAGGCAAACGACCAAACGTCTATCTAAATTCCATATGAAGTTAGAAAAGACCTATAAAGCGATAAGCTTAAATACCTTTGCCGAGCGCTGAGGTAGTACAGCGACTCACCAATAGAGGTCGCGCATAACAATCACAACGTTAAGTCTGGTAGTAACATTCTTCTTCTTCTTCCTTTCCTCCATTCAATTAGACTATTGACAGTTAAAATAAATGTCAATCCAGTCTGTCAGAAAATACCATGATGGTGGTTTTTGAGTTCCGCTAGAGGAACGTTGCATTTTAAATATTTTCAATCAAGTGCAGTCATTGGCTTTGCGACGACAACGGTTTTGGAGGCTTTTTCGTTACCATATATGGTAATGAAATTCGCCCCCGACATCCGCCCAACATGATGCCTTTCCTCAACGAGGAATAGCGATCACTTTGACCCCAGCCATCCTCTGTGCAACTACTACTAAAGACTCAGTTTAACTACATCTACAATTCTAATCTTCTTACAAGCCCCAAAATCTGGGTAAGTTTGTGTTTTAAAGTGAAAGTGTACTTGACCACCCCATTAAAATCTAACCTAAAAACCTATGGTATGTAATCTTATTTTAATTGCTGTACTTTATTGTGTGTCTTACCTGCTAACTCTCTTGTTGAATTTATGTGTTTTTCTGTTCCTTCTCAACATTCAACTGTTTTCTAATTTACGCCCTTCTGGCAAACTTTAAAGGATGTTGCTGGTAGCTCGCAATTCACGAGGTACCTAGGCTAGTCCCTTTTTTGCTCGGTAGTGAACGGACCTCGTGGATTGTGAGCATCATTACCGGCAACATACCTACTTGCGCCCTTCTGGCATTCTGAGCGGCTGGTGGTTCGCCTTCGCTTAGGGCCTAGCTAGTCCCTTTTGCTCGGTAGCGGAAGCCTTAGCGGAGGCGAATTCTTCACCAGCAGCATCTACCTCTTTGGCCCTTATGGCATACCTCTTGTTTGCTGGCGGGCCACATCCCTAAAGGCCCTCTGCGAGTCCCTAATATGCTCAGTAGCAGAGGGACAGTGGACCCACCAGCTCAACACTTTACTGGACCCATTGTAACCGGAGCACATGTGCCTTTCAGGGTTCAAGTACGAGGCTGAACTGCCAGTACGAGACGGAGAACTTTCCGTACTACACACTACTTCTGAACTCCGGCCGTCCTCTGACCTCCAGCACCGACCGCGGCCAAACGTCTCTACAGCATCTAGCTGGGACATTCTACCGGCGCGGCGGTGCGGAGCCGAGCCCTGCACGGCAGACCTGCTGCTGAGCATCAACTCGGATACTAGCGGACCGGAGCTAAGTCCTTAAACAAGGAAGCTTGCCAAATTGATAAACCTGTCTGAAATCCACGACCCTTTCTCTTGATTATACTCTATACTGAACTCTCTCTTCTTTCTTTCATGCTCCCTTCTACCCTGAGTAGGTAGGTAGGTGACATTGGCGCCCATACAATTAGGATCAGACGGGTCGGTTTGGCAATCTTTCTTGGGTGTGGCTCTGCCATACTTGTTTTGTACTTTCTATACTGTGTTTTTTGTGTTCCTTTTGTGTGTGGTATTTATAAGTTGTGATTGGCCCTGTGCTGGCCCGGGGCCTGAGAATAAGCCGGCTGCAGCTCTGCATGTCGTAAGAGGCGACTAATAGACAGGGTTATACCCAGGTGGTAGGAAATCCGCCCATTATCGTCTTCAACGAACTTGTTTTTTTTTCTAAAATTAAATTTTAGTTTTCTTTTTTACAAACTTTGACAATTTAATAAATTTTCTTAACTTAATATCTAATATTCTATTTCATAACCTCTATTCAACTTATAAATAGCACACACCTCATTTGTATATCTACCCACGTGTTTTTTTCATCTGGAAAAAATTGTACCCTCTTAAATATTTTTTTATTTGACCTTGTATGACACTGTTGTCATTGGGTATATAGGTCAAGTATACTTTCACTACTTCAAACATGAGTCTACAACTTAACTTTTTATCTATGCAAATAGCTGGATTTGCATATGAAGTGGCACTACATAATAACTTATTATTTTCTATAAACTTGCAACGGAGAATACCATTCTCCAAAGTTCAACTGAACTCTAAATTTTTCAAATGTCGTTTTAAATCTTATCTTTTACTGCTATTCTATGAACTTATTGATATGCATAGGCTACACTTATGACATATCAAAGTTCTTTTAGTTAATACTTATCTCAGTATTAACTTCTTTTATTTTTAACGACTGACTATATGAAAAATGTTCAACTGAATATCTAAAATTCAACTAAATTGAATTAAATATATTATAGAAATCTACATTAATACTATGACTTACTATCACAATAATATAAATAATAGGTTTTCTGAAAAACTTATCACTAAAAACTTAAAATGTCACATTTATACTTAATTGACTTTTCTTGTATATGACTTAACTGAAAAATTTTTTTTTTTGATCCTTAGTTTTTGCCTGCATAATATACTGCTCTTGGCATATCTAAGATTTTAAAATAATTAAATACATATCCTAGTAATTATTTCACTTTCTTAACAATTGCAAATCTTTGTACTGAATAACTTGTTGTCGACTTAAAATATATAGAAATTCTCAAATAAAACCAAATTCATACTATGAATTAATTTATTAAAGCTTTAAATATACAATCTTACAACTAAAACGCATATTCTATGTATCTTAAATAACTAAAATATATTGGTAAATAAAACCAAACTCATAGAGTGCAACTTTTTAATAATCTCTTATAATATTCTTATCTGTATAGGAAAAATAAATCCTTATATACAACTAATCTTATAGGTAACAGTATCTTATATACTTCTTGTATTCTAATAACTTGTGATCCTTGCTTATATTGATCATTATTTATATCTTATATAAAATGATGGCATAAGATATATTATAACTTAACTACAATACATACATTGTACTACAAACTATACATCTTAACTTATATACTGAATTAATTTAACTTCCTTAAATACTCTTTGTCACTGTCCACTTTCAATGGAATAGTGTTATAAAAAAAATTGCTAAAATCATCCTTTTACGTGCCAGATGGTAATTCTTCAAATAGAGTGCGGTTGTACAAACACTTTAAAAACAAGCCTATTGTACTGAGCGGTGGATAACTCACTAAACAAGCCATAATCTAGAGCGGGTTACAGACTCTTAAAAGAAGCCTAATGTAAAATTTCCTTTTGTTTAACTTCTCTGTCTTAAAATTTAATTTAACTTAGGCAATTATGGAACTTATATTTAAAAAAATAATCCATAAATGTCTACTATAAGTACTTAACTTGACTATGTTCTAGTGTGTTATTCATACCTATAATGTAGCTAGCTGTTCATAGAAGTTAACTTCTGCAGCCTACAAATTCCATTCCTCTCAATATATTGCTGTCAATAATCGTTTCTTGGGATATCTAATCCAAACGATGGAGGGGAATTCTAGGAAATACTTAGGTGTGTATCTGCACATGGACATAGTTAATAACTTAAGATCATATACTGGAGTTTCTGTAGCTTATATAAGATACTCAAAGTTAGGTCTTAGGTCAAGTATTTTTTTCTTAGAACTGCTCAAGGCTAGTGAATTTTTTTTCTAGTAAAAAAATTCTTTCTTGGGTGGGGAGATATGTAACCGATCTAAAAATATCGGTTAACTTAATAATTAAAAATTTCACTAAATATTAATTTAAATCAGCGCGCCATCTGTAGGCAAACGACCAAACGTCTATCTAAATTCCATATGAAGTTAGAAAAGACCTATAAAGCGATAAGCTTAAATACCTTTGCCGAGCGCTGAGGTAGTACAGCGACTCACCAATAGAGGTCGCGCATAACAATCACAACGTTAAGTCTGGTAGTAACATTCTTCTTCTTCTTCCTTTCCTCCATTCAATTAGACTATTGACAGTTAAAATAAATGTCAATCCAGTCTGTCAGAAAATACCATGATGGTGGTTTTTGAGTTCCGCTAGAGGAACGTTGCATTTTAAATATTTTCAATCAAGTGCAGTCATTGGCTTTGCGACGACAACGGTTTTGGAGGCTTTTTCGTTACCATATATGGTAATGAAATTCGCCCCCGACATCCGCCCAACATGATGCCTTTCCTCAACGAGGAATAGCGATCACTTTGACCCCAGCCATCCTCTGTGCAACTACTACTAAAGACTCAGTTTAACTACATCTACAATTCTAATCTTCTTACAAGCCCCAAAATCTGGGTAAGTTTGTGTTTTAAAGTGAAAGTGTACTTGACCACCCCATTAAAATCTAACCTAAAAACCTATGGTATGTAATCTTATTTTAATTGCTGTACTTTATTGTGTGTCTTACCTGCTAACTCTCTTGTTGAATTTATGTGTTTTTCTGTTCCTTCTCAACATTCAACTGTTTTCTAATTTACGCCCTTCTGGCAAACTTTAAAGGATGTTGCTGGTAGCTCGCAATTCACGAGGTACCTAGGCTAGTCCCTTTTTTGCTCGGTAGTGAACGGACCTCGTGGATTGTGAGCATCATTACCGGCAACATACCTACTTGCGCCCTTCTGGCATTCTGAGCGGCTGGTGGTTCGCCTTCGCTTAGGGCCTAGCTAGTCCCTTTTGCTCGGTAGCGGAAGCCTTAGCGGAGGCGAATTCTTCACCAGCAGCATCTACCTCTTTGGCCCTTATGGCATACCTCTTGTTTGCTGGCGGGCCACATCCCTAAAGGCCCTCTGCGAGTCCCTAATATGCTCAGTAGCAGAGGGACAGTGGACCCACCAGCTCAACACTTTACTGGACCCATTGTAACCGGAGCACATGTGCCTTTCAGGGTTCAAGTACGAGGCTGAACTGCCAGTACGAGACGGAGAACTTTCCGTACTACACACTACTTCTGAACTCCGGCCGTCCTCTGACCTCCAGCACCGACCGCGGCCAAACGTCTCTACAGCATCTAGCTGGGACATTCTACCGGCGCGGCGGTGCGGAGCCGAGCCCTGCACGGCAGACCTGCTGCTGAGCATCAACTCGGATACTAGCGGACCGGAGCTAAGTCCTTAAACAAGGAAGCTTGCCAAATTGATAAACCTGTCTGAAATCCACGACCCTTTCTCTTGATTATACTCTATACTGAACTCTCTCTTCTTTCTTTCATGCTCCCTTCTACCCTGAGTAGGTAGGTAGGTGACAGTACCTTGATTTTCAGAGCTATCCAAATTAATTATACCACATTCGATTTTGCGAGGGGTTTAGGTAATTGATCTCTCATAAACACTCCTCGAAAATATGGGATATTCACTGAATATTTCATTATATCAATGTTGGTAAGAGGACGTTTAGGTAGCCACTTGTTCAGTTTTTTGTCGAAGTGAAAATGCCTAGACCACCCTTATACTGTTTGAGCTGTAGTCCTCTCCCTAGACACACTGACTTAAAATTCTGGTTGAGTGTTTTCATCTCATTCCACGTTTTTTGCGCATTCTGAAACGTTTTTAACATTCGTGCTATAACAGATGTTTTATTAACAAGAGCACCAGCAGCAGACAACCCCGTAATAATCGGTATTAATGGCAAGAACCCTCCTGTTTTTGGTAACGGTATCACACGTGGAATTTTAACCGTTAAATCAGATGCTATATCTTTAATAGCAGCAAAAGCTAAATCAATAGCCAATTTTTTACATTTCGGTTTTGCTTTACGAATATGTTTTCTCGCATAAGAAACTACATTTTTAAAACTGTTTTTAAGACCCGCTCCATTTGAAAGTTTCATCAACATTGCTTTGTTAACAATATTTGCCGCAAGCTTTTCACTTGTACTCGCTTGGGATGATGACGCTCTTTTCTTTGCCATTTTCATCAAGATCTTATCTGCTGTACGCCTGGATTGTAAGTTTTCTGTTTTCATATATGCAATATCGTGTTGTTTACAATACTCATCAAGTTCATTTACACCCTTGTCACCTCTAATAAGTCTCTCGCGTAATCTTGTTCCTGGCCCGCAGTAGTTATAGCCGGGGATATGTAACTCAAACGGTAGGTGATTGATAATACTATTCACAACACCTTTCCCCTCCATATACAAGAGAAGAATGACAAAAATATGCTCGCAATTTATAATATATTAGTGTTGCTTATCCAACTATTTTCCTGCGATGACAATCCTAGCCACTTAACAAAAACTTTATTCCCTTTTCTTTTAAGAACTTTTTCAACTAAATACACGTCAGGATTTTTAGTTTTCTGAAGCTCTTGAGCATAAAATGATCCTCGAATTCTATTTTTTCTTGAGTCTTCTAGCAAATAAGTTACTGGATCAGTATTCTGAACAACGATTACTTGAAATAACTCAGTTGACCAATTTGGAGTGTATCCTTTGTCAAAACAAGCTTTATGCTTACTTAATCGTACTATATCACCCACAGCAAAAGAGTTTCTTTTAACTTTTGGTATGTAAAGATTATTGTATCTTTGTATGACAATATTTTTTGTATGTTTATTCACTTTAGCTGGACACATTTGAATAGTTCTATGTTTTGTATGATTGTAATTATAGACAACTTTTTCTATGGTTCAATCTACCCATTTGAAGTTACCTTTCAAACTAAACGTTTTATAAAGTTTACCCTTTATAGTACGTATTACTCGTTCGACTATTGAAGCTTTTTTTGTAGAGTATGTCGAGTAATGGTTTATTGAATGATCTTGCATCACTTTTTTAAAACTTTTATTGTAGAATTCCTTACCCCAATCTGTTTGCAAGTTTTTGGGGACTCTTCCATTGAACAAAATTGATTGAAATGCTTTTGTTACAGAATCTTTAGTTTTATTGTTAAGCGGTCTGACCCAAACATATTTCGAAAAACAATCAATCACGATTAGTATAAATGTTTGATTTGAATTAATATGTGATATTTTTTGCATATCAATCAGATCAGCTTGCCAAAGATCATCTATGTCTTTGAGTAAAACGCATCTGCGGGGGAAATTTTTTCTTGCATTTTTGTGTATTTCATTCACCACATCTTCTTTACTCATTTTCTGGTTCTTTATTCTTTAACAGCTTTTTAACGACTAACAAATCTTCATAATGATTATGTCATTTATGATTTTATTATACCTGCCTCTTTTAGTTCTTCTATGATTGAAATAATTTCATTGTCTTGATTAGTGTTTCCGGCTTGTTTAGAAGCAATAATAAGTTTTAGTCTTTCGACTAGCTCATTAAGATCATCCCAATAGATAAAGTCGGTATTTTTTTTATATCTTTTTAAAACGTTCAAGTTACCACCAAGTTTTTTATTATTGTCAAATGCTGATGCAACAAACATAGGTTTAATAATTTGTCGGTATTTTTCACCTTTATCTCCCTTTAACTGACCATTATCATCATAATCCCGCTTATGAGCGTTTGTTGTTAACAAAATCTTTTTATACACAGTTTTATCACTTTCAGTAACTAATTCTAGTTTCGGTTTTCTATGTAATAATACTTCTTTTAGTCCTGGAGTCAATTGGTATTCATCATTAGCAATCTTCATTCGACATAATTCCTGTTCACCATCAAGTGAAGAAAGTATATTAACCACAAAATTACCCATCATTAACTGATCACCTACTTTCCGAACTCCAAATGGGATATTTATATCATAAAAGCTATTCAAATATTTTTTTGTTATAGATTGGTCTTTGCAATCCGTATCAGTATAATATTCAGAAATTTCTGAATCAGCATCTGATGGTGTGGAGGTTAAGGAGTCATCTAATTTAAGTGGCACTTTTATAGCGTTCACGTTAAAGTCACATTTCACCTTATTTTGATTCGATTCCAACATCTGTGTTAAAGGTTCAGTTACAGGTTTGAATATTTTATTGAGTTCATAGTTGTTTTGATCTTCTATATCTCTTAACTGTCTAAGTTTGTTTTTTATGACATCTGATGATGTAATTATCTGTTCTTTAATATTAAGACTCATTTTCGTCTATACGCTCTCAATTCTCTAAAGCAAATGATAAAATTGTATTTAGGATAAGTATATAAATGTGTCTAAATTCTTTCTATATCTACCTTTATTCAATTCAGAGTCTTTATCTATAGTTAAAAAATTGTGCCTTTTCTGCCAAACATTATAGCAAATATCTTTAAACTTATTCCATGACATATCTGAATTTACATGCTCATTGTAAACATGCTTCAGGTTGATTTCATCTTGTTTGAAGAGCAATAATAAATTTGCGTTATCACGAATCAACTGTTTTGGCACCTTTGAATATGTTTGTGAGAGATAAAAGCAATCAATTTGACTGTGTCTGCCCATGGCAAAATAGTTACGAATGTTAATCTGATTTTCGCAAACCACATCATCAAAGATTATAACTGTGTTTGGTAATGCGTCATTTGGATGTATAACTTTATTATCGTCACTCAATACATGGTATTTGATTTCAGGTATATTGAATAGCACTTCTTTAAGAAAACAATATTTACTTTGAAATGGGGTTTTGGTGTATAGATACAAATTCCTAAATTTAAGACCATTTTTATGTAACAATAGAGTAATCATTACATTCGTTTTACCACAATTAGATGGTCCACAAATCAAACAACGAATGCTATTAGGTAATAATGCACTATGTTTTATGAAGTGTGATTTCGCTTCAATATCAATTGGACTAATGTCTAAGCTTAGCGTGTGCTTTTTAAGCTTCATTATTGTCAAATGATCATTATTACTTCTCGATTACCGCTTTATATATGATTACAGGCTTCAACTTTCAAAAAAATGTTGATATAAGGCTGAACTGGAAAACATAGAAGTATTAACGTCATATAGATTTTTCTCAGACTAAGTTAATACTTGCATATTTCATAAGTACTTTAAATAACACTGCAATGTTACACAATACACCTACTATAGCAACTATGTTGCAATAACTTATTGTTAATTATTTGTATATTATCATACGGTATACATGTCAGAACACGTTTATGACCTGTGTAAGCTCTTTTTTTCACCAGGTGTTTCTAACGTAAGCAATTTTTAAAACCAATAAATTGACTAATTATATTAATAAGATATACGTCTTCTAAATTTTCTACGGTGCAGACGTCGACTTGGTGATATTAACTCGGTAAGTACTTACACATTTAAATATAAAGTATGCGATTTACATTATTATTATTATTCACTTTATTTATTATACAACATAATTTTAAATTTTTTACAACATTATTACAAAAATAAATATTATAAAAAACTTAAAACTAGGGTGCCGCTGGTCGCGGGGCAGAGCCCAAGCGACCAGTGGTTAGGGCTGCAGAGAGAGGAACCTCCGGACAATGCGTGTTGTGTCCAGTATCACTGCCTTCTGCATCAGACCCTTGATCCAACCATCTAGCGAGAGCCTCTTAAGGTGTTGGTCGAGGCTCTTCGCTATAAGGCCGTTCGCCGAAACGACTATCGGGACAATGATCGTCGAGTCAACATCCCACATGGCGGTTACCTCGTGAGCCAAATCAAGGTACTTGCTGACTTTATCCTTTTCGGCCTTAACGAGATTCTCGTCATGTGGGATGGTGATATCTACGAGCACTGCCCGGCGCTGGGATCGGTCGACCACCACGATATCAGGTTTATTGCAAACAATAGTCCTGTCCGTGATGATAGAGCGGTCCCAGTAGAGCAATGCACGACCATTCTCGAGAACTGGCGCCGGTGCGTACTGGTAGTACGGCACCTCTGACTCAACAAGGCCGTATTGAAGGGCAAGTTGCTGGTGGATGATCTTGGCCACTTGGTTGTGCCTGTGCAAATACTCGCCGTTAGCAAGATGCGAACAACCGGAAATGATATGCCTGAGTGACTCTCCGGGTCGGCGGCATGCTCGACAAATGTCGACCGTACCGTCCTTCAAGATATAATGGTTCCTCCCTCTGTAGCCTCATAGTAGGCACGCATGCAGTTTTCATTTATTGATGGGGTCCATCGCATGCGGCGCACTACACCACCGGTAGCGGGGGCCGGGCGCGGAGCAGATTGCCCCACAGGCTCCAAGCGTGCCGGTAGCGGGGGACGTCCCCGTCGCACAGGTCTCGGCGGCGGCGGCGGCGTCGGTGGCCCACCCCCATCACTCGATGCACTCGATTCGCGGGGAGTGTGGAATTCGTCTCCCGACGAGGAGCTCTTAGATGACGGGGTAGGCGATGATTGGACACGTGCGCAGGTGGTCTCCGCTGTAGTTTTCTCCCTCGCCTTTGATCTTGTAATCATTTAATCATTTAGTTTTCTGTTTTAACTCGTAATTTGTTGTTGTTTATATTTCTTTGACGTAAGGTGTCAATATTACTTTTTGGAGTCATTTTTGCTGTTTCTTTTGCAATATTCTCTTAGCTGTTTTGCTATTATGTTATAGCAGGTTTTAATAAATACTGGGAATTGTATAAAGTAATGAAATTTCTTACAAAAACTGTAAAAACACAATTTTAAAATTGTTTTGTGAAAAAAGGCGACTTCTGTCAGCGGTAGTTGTTTTTTTTTTTTTTTTTTTTTTTATTATTATTATTATTACACGATGTTGAATAAGTTCTTAACTTTTTCTTAACTTATTACAGAAAATGAGCAGTCTTACATTTGAAGATGACTCAAATCCGATAACGAATCCGTTTTATTACGCTCAAAACATGGATGCTTTTTACAAAGCAGAGTACCAGAATATTATACAAAACGATGTACAACGAGACAAAGAGTTACAAGAAACTGAATCTACAAACAATGAAAAAATTGATAAGACGCTTGATAAATCAACTAAAAACACAAAAAGGAAATCATCATTATCGTTGAAAAGGACCATCTCCAAATCAATAGCTTCTACACCTACATCTTCATATGTCATTCGCAAAGAAACGGGAAAAGCCCATCATTTAATCAAAATAAGTATTCAAGATTTAAGTGAAACGAGCATGGACGATACAAAAGTGAAAGTTCAGTACCTAGTTAAAGATAGTTATGATGATGTTATGGATGATACTGAAAAAATAATAAGTAAGATATTAAAAAAGTTAGGTTTAGTGAATTATTAGAATAGTTACAATATATACTGTATTTAAGTTTAAAATTTTAAATAAATGTTTTATACCTTAAAGTTTGTTTTAATCAACTTTTTAATAAGAATCTATTCATATAGATTGATTAATAATTACGAGAAAATTATTGCAAAATATTTAATCTATTTACTCGTATTTATCAGCCGTAACTTCATAACTTACAGGAAAGGGATGCTTAGACTAAATAAATAAAAACACTGGTTAGGTTATTAGTTATTATAATTTATTCAATACATAGATACAAAATGCATGGTTCGTAATCTAAAGCTTAAAAATATACCTGTCTTATATAGATACAGTGTAGTAATCGATTATTATACATCTGTGTACATGTATTAAACACATGTAATAGTGTTAATTAGAAAACTTAAAACTAAAATTATAGACATAAAAAAACATTTTCATTAAAACATTGTTCTGTAATGACCCCATGGCAATGTATTGATTTGATTTGTTTTTTTTAGAATTTGTCTCTTGTCATCCTTTCTGTTTAATACCAATTTATTGACTTCTTGAGAATATAATGTATGTTTTATAGATTTAATCAAATTCATTTTACATTTTAAACTTTTATCGAGCTTAAGCGAATCGATATAATCTGATAACTTTAGTTGTTTTGAAATACATTTTGAGACACCTTTTGCTTTAGTTATTTGTACTTTCAAGCTTCGAATACAATAAAGTTTTGCTCGAAGTCCAACGAATTCGGATATAACATCGCCTCCAAGCTCATCTTTAAAGAGACCAGGAATTTTAGCGTTAGCTAAAGGAATTTCGTAAGGATTAGTTTCACTATAATTGCTGGTATCAAAATTAAAATCATCGCCTTTCATATCATCATAAAAGTTTTCAGTTTCAATCAGATACAACAAACTGTCAGTATCTGTATAACACAGTGTTGCTTTATCTCCATATTTATTTTTTATGTGATCGTAATGAAATTTGTACAAATGATTTTTAGCCAACTCTAAAACTGTAAACCCGACGTATATTGGTTTGTCTAATACGATCTTCTCAGGACTTAACTGAATGGCTACAAAACTATCAGAAAATATAGATATACTTTTTAAATTTGGTCTATTTATAATTTTTTCAGCGCCATTAATTTTATTGGTTGTATTTTTAGCATCAATCCATTTGGTAACAAGTTTGACATCAACCTGTTTCCTTTTGTTTTCTATGGTTTTACCAAAAATAGCGTTATTTAAAAGTTTAAAAAAGTCCTTTTGGAAGCTAGAAGTAGAGGCTTGTCTCAGTTTAGTATTCAAATCAATATACTTCTTTAAATACCTTTCTTGTCTAAAACAAAGAATACGATGAATTTTTTTCAACAATAAACCCTGCTTTATACATTCTTTGAGATGAACAAAATGAATCACATAGAAGTATTTATCATAAACATTTGCTATTAGTTTTTGTGTTTTTCCACCCGGAGGAATACATTTTTCTACTGCAAAAGGCAACTCATTATGAGCATCGTGTAAGGTATCTGGATAAAACAAATCGACTTCTAAGATGTAACCATAGTGACCATCATCAGGCATATTTAGTATATCAAAATTAGTCAGTTCGTCGGTTGTTAGGAAACGGAAATCAGACATTGGTAATTTTTGCAGCATTGCATAACCATAGAGATTATTACAATCCAGATAAATGAGATAAGAGTCTGGTTTTGAATCGTCGTACTCTGGAAGGTACTTGTTATTTGCTTTCGCATGACGAAGAGAACATTGAGCTAAGCCTCCACGTATTCCTTTTTCAAGCATTTGATACATATCTAAGTCGTCAATAATATCTAATTGAACTCCAGTGCATAAGAGCATAGCATCCCAGCTTAAGCCTGGTGAGGAAACATAATAAGCGGGATCAAGATTATAATATTTCAGACTACTATTTCTAAAATTTTCAAATATGTCGCATAGCAGTAATACATCACATTTCAAATACAAATCCGTGTAATCACCAAGCGATTGAATGTTGAAAACTTGCCATATTTTGTGTGCTCGGGCGAATTCATCGTCAGAGACGTGTTCGAATTTAAGACTGTTATAAAATTCAGATTTTATGGGGAGCACGGTCTCATCATACTTTGACCAAGAATCCATATAATCATACGGATAAGGTCCTTTATTTCTTAATAATTTAAATTGTTCTTTGTCATTAAATTCTTGAGACAGATAAACAAATTCTTTTTCATCTAAACTTTTGCTTAACTGATCCAAACTAGAGCTAAGAAATTGAAATGAATCAATGAATTTTATTTGAATAGCGCGATGAGGTTTCGGGACTTTAATGATTTTTGTGACTGATAAGTATTTTTCTTTAGTTTTAGGTATGATTCTTATGTCACCCTCATGTTTTGCTAACTCTTGAATAAATAAATGACAATCGTAGTTACAAAAGTTATGAAAAATTATTGGTACGAAAGGACATGATTGATACAGCAAATTGCAGTGGGAGTGCGCTGCACCCCTATACTCAGATGTAATGTGATCATGGTCAGCAACTTTATCACCGAACAAAAAATGTTTACAGATATAACATCTGGTAGCATTTTGATGTTCATTTTCTTGCTGTTTAGTAAGAGGTGTTAACGGTTTTTTATTATTGAGTACACGACTAATATCTTTTACATCTTCTATTAAGCAATCTACAAAAACTTTAACACAATCAGGCCCTCTGTATGAAACATATTGATTTAAACTTGAATCATGGGCACAGCAAATGTAATATGCAAAACATGAAGGCTCCTGCAATTTGTAAATCCGTGTATTCTCTGAAAAATCTTTAGAACAATTTGTAAGTAAGCTTTCGAAATCAGCATATTAACAAAATTAATTTTATGCTGTCGTTCGTAGTGCTTGAAATGTATTTTACTACCTTTTTCAGGTAATGATAGTAAAACTTTCGAACAATAGTGTGATTTATTTTTTATCTCAGTTGTAAAAAATTGTAAACAAGAATCACAAAAATAGAGTTTACCTTTATGTTGAGTAAATTGGTGTCGGACTAAGCGTTTGAGATCTTTAATTAAACAATAATGACCAATACTATTTTTCTCAACATATATTAAATTCACATGATTTTGTTGTTTTGCATTCGTTAAGTATAGAGGTCCTGTGACATGATATTTTTTATCTAATCCATATATATTTATACTAATGTTTGAATTATTCTTTTCAAATGTTTTTATATCGCAAAGAGACGGTGGAAATGTCATATTCTTTGTATTCAGAACGTTGGCATAATGTGGATAGGAACTTGTTCGGCATACATTGTTTTGTGACGGGAATAATGACGCCATAATACACCATAAAAAACATTTGTTGTCATCGTTCTTAATATTCAAACAACTTTTAGTATTGGCTATTCTCGGAGGCAGTGGAATATAGGTACCACCGCGCATAGGATTATATTTATTTATGTTGATTTCTAAATGACTCATGGATTGAAAAGACCAGCCCGATTTACAATGATTAAATTCGGATAGCTTTTGATTGAAAATATGTAAAATATTCGATCGAACGGAGTTCATATCAGTGTTATTACATATCGTTTGAAATTTTGAATTAAATGATTTAAGCTGTTGTTCACTCGTGTGCGGTAAGACAAAATACGCAAACAGTTCAAAATTCAGTTTAAGACAAGTGTGTTTCACTAATGACATATTGATCAATTTGAGAACGTCATTTTGATTATCACTTAAGAATGCCTCTGGAGTGAGATACTTGACTCCAGGGGGCGGATTCAAACGATATGTAACGATTCGGTTTTTGAATGCACAGCCAATAACATAGATGTTTTCAAATTCAGATTCTAGTAAACAATTTGATTTATGTAAATTTGTTCTCACATGATATCTATACTTATGTTCAGGAAGTAAAACTTTGCATTTGTCACAATATTTAGTCAATTCTTCTGATCTCATGATTTGATGACAAGGTAATTCAACTGGAAAAGAATGAAATCCACATTATTTTTATATGGAAGTAGATTTTAAATTTCATCACACTTGTAAACTTTTATTTCTACGTAATTTACGAGAGCCCTTTTTGTTGCATTTTCCTGACGAGCTTGCCCGTTCGCCAGGCGTCTAGTTATGTAAGAATATAAATGGTTTTTTACCCGAAGTTGATGGAATCACTTCTTCATCGTCACTGTCTGAGCCAAACAAGTCTTTAGCTGTGGGCTTCATTGTAGGACTGATGGGATTGATGTTAATAGTTTTAGCTTTCTTCGATGCTGGATGACCGGGGATGCAAACGATAGGTAAGGGAATACCCTTATTTAAAAGTAAGAGCTAACAAACGTCTGAGGACAATTTTTAAATTCAGAACGTGTTGCTGAAATGTACTTCACTAGGTGCTGCCAGGCCTCTGTATCATCATCAGTCTTATTTTTGACTGTGATGACAGCCTGGCGCCATCGGTTAATCGGAAGTACATTTTCAATTTCATCACACTTGTAAACTTTTATTTCTACATAATGAGAGCCCTTTTTTGTTGGATTTTCCTGACGAGCATGTCCGTTCGCCAGGCGTCTAGTTATGTAAGAATATATATATGGTTTTTTACCCGAAGTTGATGGTATCGCTTCATCATCGTCACTGTCTGAGCCAAACAAGTCTTTAGCTGTGGACTTCATCGTAGGCCTGATGGGATTGATGTTAATAGTTTTAGCTTTCTTTGACGCTGGATGACCGGGCAACGTTGGAAGCTTGGCTCGCTTCTTGGACGATTTCTTCTCGATATTTTCAATTTCTTCACTAGACTCGTCTCCTTCTGAAGGGAAGAGACGGTCCGCCTTTTCTTGCATATGTTTTGACCTGGAATAGAAAACCATTACGTTAATTTGCTAACATCATAATTAAATATACCTACTTGACTACTACGCTTTAAAGAACAATCTATTTAAATATCACAGACTATTAGAATAAACAAATTCAATATTATTATTAATTTTGAATAAACAAATGATTGAAATAGATGAACAATTTAAATAGAGAACCAATTTAAACATACTGATTAATTAAATACCAAGTGATTTAAATAAAGAAATAATTGAAATATATGAACAATTTAAATTGACAACAATTGGAATAGATGAACAATTTAAACACACTGATAAATTAAATAACAAGTGATTTAAATAGAGAAACAATTGGAATATATGAACAATTTGAATAGACAAACTATTGGAATATATGAACAATTTAAATTGACAACAATTGGAATAGATGAATAATTTGAATAGGTAAACTATTGGAATATATGAACAATTTGAATCGATAACAATTGGAATAGATGAACAATTTATATAGACAAGTAAAATATTGTTTAACAAGTTATTTTAATAGAGAAACAAGTTGAATAGATGCATAATTTTATATAGACAAACAGTTTGAATATATAGTTTAATTAAATAGTCGAGCGATTTGAATAGAGACACTGTTGAAATGGATGATATGATAAAGATGTGAGTACTTACATTTTATCAGCTTATAATTTCTTATTGAGTTCGGAAGGTTATGTCACCGTTGGTTCCTCGAGAGAAGTGTTGTTCCTGGATGTGCTGCCCATCGTTTTAAATACCACAAAATCATATGTACTATTTACATATGCTGCAATAATCCACGTGTTCAGAAAAAAACAACGTCAACTATTTTTTATACAAATTGTTGACGTTAGTAATACCTAATAAATCAGTTAGCTAATACTTAAGGTTGTTGACCTATTATGAACCTTATTAAGTAGCTCTAAAGCACTCTCTATAATATCATAAAATAATTGTGATATTATGTTAAGCAATCGTATCTCCCGGTTCTCATGAACGGTTCATATATCGTTTCTCAGTAGTATTACTGAGAAACGCCCAGCTTCGCAACCTACTCAGAGTGCTACCGGGAACTCTGCCACCAGGTGATCGGTGATTGTGAAATACTATGATTTTCGGGACATTGCCAAGTGCCGGTCAGTTACGCAGATTGTGATTCATACGTATTTGCCGCAGTCGGTAGGATACTCGCGTTGAAGATTTCCTTCAATTACATGAGCCGCCCGTGCTGGCTTTCAAGCCGCGTTAAGGAGTATGCGAATTTACGTCGTGCTGCTGCAAAGGTATCCAGATATCGATATCGCAAATGGGCCGAATAATATTAATGTGAGTACATTACATTATTTTTAGTGATTGCTCATTTCCTAGACTGTAGCCCTTACTAATATATTTCAAAGATTTTCCATTTAAGAAAAGCGAAGGACTCTAGGTTAGAAGTAGTAGGCAGGTATGTATACCTTACTGCTCGATCATACTCGCTTGGAATAGAGTTGATTTGCTTTTGAAAAGAGTAATCTATTAAAAAAGGGTGTCTATTTTAATAGAATATTCGATGTGTCTATTACTTATTTCTTTTATAAAAATTATTTATACATTTTTAAGTAGGTACATAAAACTTTCATGTTATAATTTGTGACCCTGGTACGACTCTATTCACATAGAGTACGAGAATATCTTTGTGTATATATACCTAATAAGGTTCATGTTATAAGAATAGGAAGGTTTGTACAGTCGTTTCAAATAGAATGTAAAGGAAATTGTTTATCATTACATTAATAAATAATTTTGAACTGATTCCATAAAGTTTCATGTTATAATTCGTGAACCTAGAGTGACTCTATTCACATACAGTACGAAGTACTGTATTCACATAGAATATGAGGAAAGTACTCTGTGTGTATTGATAACAGGTCTCATGTTAAAATTGGTGAACCTAGAGTGACTCTATTCACATACAGTATGAAGTACTGTATTCACATAGAGTATGAGGAAAGTACTCTGTATGTATTGATAACAGGTCTCATGTTAAAATTGGTGAACCTAGAGTGACTCTATTCACATAGAGTACGAAGTACTGTATTCACATAGAGTATGAGGAAAGTACTCTGTGTGTATTGATAATATGTCTCATGTTAAAATTGGAGAACCTGGTTCACCAATTTTACACTACTGGGGGAAGTTATAATTTAAAGGATATGAAATATAACGTAATATTTTATTCATATTAGATAGGTATAAAGTTTATACATAAAACATAGCATAGTAACACTTACTGCTTACGATCTGCACAAACAATATCAAAAATTGAAATAGTGTACGCTTTCTTCTTCAATAAGTAAAAGGTTTTTTTTTAAATCTATGACTGCAGTTTTTCTCGTCACTAAAATCGATGGCATGGTTCCTAAGCAGACATCTTTGTATGTCATATAATTACAGACCTCTCCATACTGACCTAAATGGCCCAACCTGTATATCAGTCTCTAAATTATTGCTAATATTTTTAATACGCTATTTTCTTATCATGTGATTTTGCGTCAAAAGTTATTCAAAATTTGTATAGTTGCGAAAATTTAAGAAATTATTCATAGAAGCGTGGGGTGCCGGGCTAGAATGATACACCTCCATATCCCTTGGGTGTCGTAACATGCCACTAAGAGTAAAATACCAGAAGGTGGGCAGCAACGCTTTCTGAGGAACTGCGATCCCCAAGACACCTGTCAAGCGTGGGGATTATGGCAAATCCTCCAATGAAGGTGTTCACCAGTGGACAATCTGGCTGATACAGTAAGAAATTATGCAGCTAATAAAAGCCGCCCGAAGAAGGTAAAAAGTAAAACCCGCCTTAAGTAGATAAGCCCTGAATAGGTAAAACCCGCCCTAAGTAGGTAAGCCGATGATTTATAATAGCGAACTCTACTCCTCGAGCCTCACTTGACCAATCTTTACATACTGCTCAGTATATTATACTCTTTGTCGAATATTTCGTCGTTGGAAACAAACAAAGGGCTTGTAAAGGAAAGCAGGGTACGCAAAACCCCCCCACAGTTATATGTTAATCCCATCGATGAGAACATTCATTTATTAGAAACCCTTATAATTAGAAAGCTTTATACGATATTATTAATTGCATGGGGTACTTTTACAAAACCATTGATAAGGGAAGACTTTCCTTATAGTTTTAATACGATAATTAATTTAAACTGCGTAAAGATCTAAGGGTAGGTTTGTTACATGTACTTCGTTTTATAGTAAAATGACACAGGCGCTCCAATTTCAAATCAACGATGCAAGGGGAAAATTTGTCATTACCTTCTTTTTTCCAAAAATTGTTTAAAAATATATTTCAGGATATTTTTTTTTTTGTTTTGCCTATGGTCATTGATCATCATCATCATCACATCAACCGGAACGTTCAGCGTTGAATAAGGTACTTTTGAGGTTAATTTGCCACAACCCCCACGCTTAGCAGGCATCTTGGGGATCGCAGTAGAAGTTGTCGGTTCTTCAAAAGGCGCTGCTACTCACCTTTAGGTATCTTTTACTTAGTCGTTTCTTACGACACCCACGGGAAGAGATGGCGGGGATGATATTCTAACCCGGCGCCCCACAGGGTAAGTAACGTTCAGTGACATATGTACATATAATACCCAATTAATAATATTTTACGATTCCATATTGAACTGGACTAAATTTCGTATGATATCATTAATACGAGGTTTTACTGAATAAATAAATTATTTAATTAAAACTTTATAGCTGTTGTTGATGACGATATTCAGAAAAAACATGCGAGCTCGATACAGTTATTTCTATACAAGAAATTACGTAAATTTAAATTAAATGGTGCCATATATGATTACAAATATAAAATAGTGGTACAAAGGATATTATATATGTATTCCGGCAGCAGTCCTGGAGAGCCAGTAAAATTACGGGCACGTGAGACTTTACAAATGTATGTCTGGGTGTGACGGGCGCAGTGCAATTCGTCCCTTGTGACAATACACATCTGTTATAAGCAGAGGTTTCCACCTAACATCAGATGGGCCATGCTATATACATGCCAACACTATAGAAAGCTATAATATGCAAGTGAGCGGTAATGATTTTCAGTGCCATTTTAGATTCATTTATATTTATCATCATATTTATATCACGCAACCAATCTGAAAAATCATAAGTTACGATTAAAAAACTAAAAAAACCCGAACTAAAAAATCATAAAATATCATTAGTTCTCACAGAGAGAACATTTAAACTGATACAATCGATGATTATTTAGTTAGACGATGAAAATATAGGAATATTTACAATTAGGCTTTTACCAGGATATTTTTAATATGTGTTTATAATAGTGTCTTTGAAAAATTTCTGACTGATGGCGTATACTTTTTTTATCATAAGAGTCAGTGAAACAGAACTACGCAATATTTAAACAGCGTTTATTTTTAAATAAATTTATATAAGAGTGACCTTTACAAGTTAAAAATTCTTACAGTTACTGTTTCACATGGTTGAAAAATAATTAGAAATTAAATTTGTATTGATACAAGCTTCATTGTCTTAAAGATATTTACAAAAGATATGTGTTTAATAATTGCTTGTTTAATGTTATTGTGACGGAACATGCACCGCAGAGGCCCACTTGATGTTAAGCATGCACTAACCTCTGCTATAACTGATGCATTGCGTCATAAGTGACGAATTGCACTGAACCCTTCACCCTGAGACGTACAGTTTTTAGGTCTCACATGCCTGTAATTTTACTGGCTATCAAGGACTGCTGCCACACACTATTTGGTACTTGGCATCTGATTTTCTACTTGAGGGTGGTAGCTAGCCAGGCAAGTGTTCGCAATATGTCCTTCCACCAGAGGTAAAGCTGAAGCTAGCGGCGGGATTCGAACCATGGACCTGCTGCACGGCAGTCCATAGCCAATGCCACTGAGCTATCACTGCTTCTAAACGATTTACTATACCTATAGACATAAGGTCAATTTTAGAGCTGTATTCATGATTTTGTTTCGTTCTTTGTAGCATTCCCATGTTCCTGTCAAATGCGGACGAGGAGTGACACCTGTGGGAATAGTTGGTGTCGAGTCCGACATTAATTTAAACACGAAATTAATCATTAACTTGTGGAAGTCAGTACCATGCTAAATCAAAACATATGATGACGAAACGCGTCGAAAATTCTTCCGGTTTGGCTGCGTGGCGTTTGTGGCTTAACAGGAAAATTAGGCGGAATTGTCACTAGATATATTTTTATATTTTGTAAGTGTTTTATTAAAATATTAATTTGATGTTTTCTTAAAATATTTTAAGAATATTTGTTATTATTAAATATGGATTTCCGCAAAGTAACGCCTGTATCTATTCATTAAATAATTTTGCATTGTCTGAATGCAGGCTGAATACAAAGATCTGTATAGTTATTATATTGTGTCAGAACCTTTAATAACTATGTATTCTAGTAAAGGATTTGATAAAAATTAAGGATAGTCTTTGTAACTATAGATTTGTACTATGATTGCGTCAGTTTGGTTTTGCCTATTTTAATATATCTTACATTCATTAATTGAATTAAAGAATTTGACCACGGTTGTGAGATGTTTTCCCTTTAGCAGCACACCTGTAGCTTGTATCATTATGTAAGGCCATCACACATATATGAAGCAGTGATGGCTCTATGGCATTGGCTATGGACTGCCGCGCAGCAGGTCCAAGGTTCGAATCCAGCCCAGAGCTTGAGCTTCAATTTTTTTGGGAATGCCCGCCTGGCTAGCGACCACCCTCAAGTAGAAAATCTGTCGCCAAGCACCTAACGGTGTGTTCCGGCAGTAGTCCTTGAGAGCCAGTGAAATTACAGGCACATGAGACTTAACAACTATGTCTCAAGCTGATGGGCGCAGTGCAGTTCGTCACTTGTGATGAAATGCATCTGTTATAGGCAGAGGATACCGCTTAACATCAGGTGCGCCTCGCGCTTGTTCCTTCCAAGTATTACTCCGTATCTTGAAACTACTTAACCAATAGTAATGACGCACTATTACATAAACTTAATAGATTCATAAGCAAGTAAAATAATGGCCATACAACCTTACTAATTGTATCTGAGAAATGTCAATGGACTAACAAACATGTACCTATGAAATTTTGTATCAATAAATGAGTATAGGTATTGCAATTCCAATACATGTGTTGAATTACCTAGGTTTTATAAAGTTGTTAAAAATAATGCATGGTCATCACACATTAAACATTTATTTTAAATATATTTAAATACCTACATCCTATTAATACACATCAACAGATATATATTTCTCCCTAGGGAGTCAGGTAGGTCTTCAATTTACATCTGATGAATAAAATTTTATTATAGCTCCACCTGTGTCTGATTTACGGAACTAACAACTGTAATGGGGATGAAATTCATAGCCTCCTAATAATTTACTTAGGTAGATGGCAGTGGCAGGTAGATGGCAGTGGCAGCAAAATCATTTTTAAGATAAAAATAAACAGCTCTTGTTTTTGTCAGTGATAAAAATAGGCAAATCAAATTACAGTCAACAGTAGATATTTCATGATAGTATAAATTGTATCATTGCAAGTCATTTGCGCTGACGGTAGAAAATTGTTGTAATCTTATCACAATTCTAAGGGAAATAATTAAAAAAATAACTTATATTTCTATTATTATGATCTCCCCGAAGTAGCTAAAACCACTACAGCCACATTTGCTGATGATACGGCGATTCTCGCTAGCGACCAAAACCCGGCAAAAGCTTCTGCAACACTCCAAAAAGGACTGGATGAGATTACCAAATGGTTAAACAAGTGGAGGATCAAAGCAAGCACAACCAAGTCTGTACAGGTGACATTCACTCTCAGAAAAGGTAACTGCCCACCTGTACAACTAGACAATGCCACCCTCCCACATGAAGATAAGGTGAGATACTTGGGACTCCACCTAGACCGACGTTTAACCTGGAAAGACCACATCAAGTCTAAAAGAGATGAGCTCAACCTGCGGTATAAGGGGCTGTACTGGTTACTTGGACGAAATAGTAAATTGTCAATTGACAATAAATTATTAATTTACAAAAGCATCCTCAAGCCGGTCTGGACTTATGGAATCCAACTGTGGAGCACTGCTAGCAACTCTAATATATCAATGCTGCAAAGAATGCAGAACATTATTTTAAGAACAATTAATGATGGACCCTGGTACATAACTAATTCTGAAATACACGAAAACCTGCAGATGCAGACTGTTAAGGAGGAAATCAGCAGGTCAAACACAATCTACCAACAACGTTTGAGAAATCATCCGAATAAACTGGCTACCCAATTAATCAATCTAAATTATACACCCCGTCTGCGAAGAAAGCAAGTGCTTCCCTCTGACTAGGGAGCAGACATGAATCAAATGAGGAGATGTTTTCGATGGAAGACTCACTCTGCATATCATACATTCCCACAGACAATCTTCTGAAAGTGAAAACCACTGATTGGAGATAAGAACGCAACAAAAAAAAAAAAAAAAAAAAAAATATTTCTATTATAGTAATAAAGAAAACGTGTCTTTCTATGTTTCATTTTCTATTGTTTTTCAATAAACAAAGTGCAATGTCGGATACAATCAACGAGACAGATACTATTTTATACACACCAAACAAAATAGATAAAAATAAAACTTTCAAATAGAGGGATATGTATTACAAAGAAGTAGCTAGGATATCAATATGTATATAGAATAAATCAGAATTAATAATACAATATGGACAACTATGACTGCTATCAATGAGGTAAGTGGGATGAGTCCTGAATATTACGGTAACTTAGGTCTATCATTACAATAAATGAAACGGGGCTGATATGATGAAATTCGTCATTTTATTGTGTAATATGTTTGTAAATCAGAAGAAACCATGTCATGTTTTGATAATAGGTAAACAATGCCAAAATGGCTACAAACTTTATATACGACCTATTATCATACAAATAGGTGGACATCTTGCCACAAATGTTTTCACATGATATGAGTACTTATCTAGTTTGTACGTGGGTGCTAAACAAAGAAATCTAGAAACTTACAATTGGCGATTCCTCCTCCAAAACAGCCATGGTTTCGAAGTCGATATTCATTTTTATTGTGACACTTTGGCATCGGAGCACAATGAATACAATTTGCCTTCAAAAATGTTAAATAACAAACAAGGAAATTAGATTATTTCAATCAATAGCAGTTCTTCAAGGTATTGTTTACAAATTGGCAAGGTCATTCGATTTGACATATTTATATTTTGGTAAATAAAATAACGGATGCGTTCAAGTAATTTTTTTGTTTAAGCATAGACTGAATATACTTTTCCAGTGTATTACTTTGGGTATATTCCATTTGACGCTAATAACGTTATTTTCGATAATTTTGATCACATTGGTTGTGATCACTGTGATCGTTTGTAACTGTTTTCCCCTGTTCCATTTAGGATAAAAACGCTAAGAATGCCACTAAAATTTGCCACTACAATTTAAATATTCTGCCCTTAGATTATGAAAGCTATAGAGCATCGAGACTAGCGTGGCCGCATGAGACAAAATATTGTAAACATAACCATAGGCATATAGAAATAGAGAGATTTAAGCACCACGCGGTTTTACCGCTGAGTGAATGCCAGATTACTAAGGTGAAAAGCGATTAAATAATAATCTAAAAATTAAATTATATTTGATTAAGATATAAATATTATTCTACAAAGTTACCAAGCTGCGCAGTTATTACCTCTTGGCGTGTCAGCAGTGGACGACATCGTCCGTTTATATTGTTATAATTTTTTACAATGCGCATGGATTAACTACGGTAACATAATTCAAGATATATGGTTCATTATATAAACAGATATATATTTTATTTACCTAAAGGCCACAACAGATCAAGGGACCACAATAATACAAACATAACCTGAACCACAATCAACATTTATCAATGTAAACATAATATACAAGATCAAAGAGACCAGAGAAAATAATTTTGTACCTTTTGAAAAGCACTATTTTATTGTTTATACCACGAATCTATTTTTTAGATCGTTTTCTTTTTTTTCATTTACGTCACAGTGTTCTTGGTGGTAATTCAGACGAGTTTTCCAAAAAAATATTTGTATAATATAAGTAGGTAGGTCTTACTAGTCTTAGGTCACTTAGTTACATGACAACATCATCCTAAAAAATCCATAATATTAATTAATCTAAGGAGTGTGTGTAGGCTCACCAACTATATTACATGGCACTTATTACAGCGGCAAAACTTGGTTATACAAACTCCTGTAACAGGAGAATACATCTGCCTACCTCTTCGGAGATTATAGGCCTGATGGTATACATGTATTTATAATATGTATAATTTTCCATAACGTCGAACTGAAAAAAATGTATTATTGTCATGAATTCAGGTTTGATTGTGGTCCTTCATTTGTATTGAAAAAGGCAATAAATACGTAAAGCTACAAAAATGTCTGAAAATAACCGGCAGGTACTACATTATGCTTTCGTATTTTGTATAACCTTTTAGTTCCGAATTTACTGAATCCATATTTTTTAATGAAGATAATTCATCACATTCTGGGTCTATGGTTGTGATCACTGTGATCGTTTGTAACTGTTCTCCCCTGTTCCGTTTAGGATGAGAACGTTAAGAATGCCACTAATATTTGCCACTTCTGTCACTTTTGACGTTAGATGTAGCGTTTATGGCGAAAATAACGCCAAGACCCATGTGGAACAACTTTTTGGGAGTGTGATCGTTTTTAGCGTTTTTGGCGAATTAAACTTCAAATGGTAAGCACCCTGAGTGTCGCTAGTTAACAGTTTCTCCACATCTGTAGTCACAATCTATATTTTGCATGGAAGTAATAAGTACTACGTACAACCGTAGTACTTATTATTTCCATGATATTTTGTCTGCCTAATTATTAAGGGCGTATACCATTTGACGCTAAATTCGATAATTTTGATGACATATTTTGTCTATGGTTCATATTAAATGTGGATCCAAAGACGCAAAATGTGGTCAAAAATGTCGAAAATAACTCAAATGGAGTACGGCCCATTGCTGTCAGTATTCTTATGTCGGGCCACTTTCCAAGCCTCAGAGTGTATTATATGTAGTTGTTTGATTGTTTTCACTTACTCCAAGGTTCGGAACGACTCGGTTGTTTTATAACCTCAAATATCGATTTTGGCTAGGAACTAGAAAACTTATATACAGGTTTTATGACATTTGAAGCAATACCGTTATTTGCAAAATATAAAAGAGTGCCTATAATTCTGTCATCTAGAAGTGTCAAGGTCATATCAGTTAAAGATGCAACCTATTACCGTCCGATTTTAATAGTTAAAAAGTTGCGCTCTAATCGAAGGTTGTGAACGACGCGAATGAAAACTTCTACTCCGAGTGCACTTTAACTAAGGTTCTGAACGGCTTCTCGTATTTTACGTCAGAGAATCATCATTTGTCGTTGTCGTCGGCTGGACGTCGTTGTCAAATTAAAGTGTCAAAAATTTTCGACCTCGCTGGTCGTACTGTGATAAAAAAATTCGTAGTTTTAATGTTATTTCATTGAACTTATGATGTGGCCTTAGGAACAGTGGATAATTTAACAGCTCATTGTTTTAGGATGAGTATAGTGTGCAATATTCGATCAGTGGTTACGTATTATTTTGTGCGGTCAGTGTCATTGAGAGATCACGATGCGTATCGGTGTAGTTTTGTATTGGTGCGTACTTGGTCTTCATTTGTGCAAAGCGGATGATGTGGAGAGGACAGAGAGTAAAGAGGGTACGAGGAGACAGCACTGGGGTCCTGTTCTGAGATCCGGATCTTTCACAGGCGACCCGGGAAATTCAATCTCCAGTGAACACAGTAAGTTGTCCCTTGACCCTGAATATTCTCGATTTCTGAGTTTAGACTTATGACACCTGTTTGAACTCTTCATTTTTTTAAATTTTGTATTCATTTCAGAAATCGTTGTATAGATTATTGTAGAATCTTAAATTGTTTTTAGTTTATTATACTATATATAATATATGAGGTAGTCTTTCAAAATGTTACTGAACATAATATGAAAATATTTATACTTATGTAGTTATACTAAATGTTGGAGATTTATTGCAAGCTTGATAATCAAATAATGTTCTTATCACATTGTATTTAACCCATTGGCATCTGTGATTATGATAACAATAGAATTTCATTCATAACTAGACTAGGACTAAGATGTAGTGGTCCTGACAATGCCAACTTATTACGTATGTAACATACCAATTTTCCTGCTACTGCCAAGAAATAACTAAGTTTAAGGCAAAAAAAAAAAATGCATTGTATCACAGAATTTCAAATATGTATTCAAATAAAATTTATCACAAAAATCTGAAGGCTCCTCAAATCAAGATCCTACTAATGCCGCCTTGGATACACATTCTAGGAAGGAAGTTACAGTTGTTGATATATAGGGATTTTGCTGGTATACTCCTTGCTCGGACCTCTACAGCATATAAATTAACCACATAACCAATTTTGGTTAATTCATTTGTTAAGTCATAATATTTTACTATAATACCTACTAGTATGTACATGTACTGTATCAGCGAGATTGTCAACTGTCACTGCCTCCCCATTAATGGGGGTTTGACTGTAATACCCATATTTGACAGGCATCTTGGGGATTACTGGTTTGTAAAATACATATATATATCTGAGACGTCACCTATATTCTCAAGAACAAACCTGTCCATAACGGAACCACTGCTTAGCAGAACAACCAACCATGTAGTCAAATCAACCATATAACAGTATGTCAAAGACTCAAATTGTTCCTAAACCAAAATAATATTAAAAAAATATCATGTATACCTTCTTAGTCTCACACTATTGTCTAGCTAGTCAGTTATTCTGGACAAAGTCTTTTACACAAATACGCTTAAATAATCTAAAATATACACTTTTCATTTTCTGTTAATTAACATTCTACTACTTAACTTTGCCTCCCAGCAATATAGACATATTACGATACTAACATTCTGCTAAGTGGTTGTGTCAAAGTAGTAGTTTTGCTTGACAGCCATTCTGATAAATCTGATTCAATCTGATTCATAATTTTTTTTATTTGCATCAGTAGCGTACATAATATATAAAATATGTTGTCTAGTTAACATTATATGTATAAACCTTGTCTACACCTATAAGTATAGAAATTTATTACAAAATGAAAAAAAAATATTAGTTCAAAACAAGAATTCTTACTAGGTTTCCCCTTGCTAAATGATCCCGTTTTTCACCCTTCTATTTTGAATTTACATTAATTGTAGTCTTAACAAATTGCAGCTAATAGGTGAATAGAAAATTCAAGTCAACATTTAAATAATATCAACTAAGACCCAAAATACCTACTTAACTATTGAATTTTGGTAGTGTGTGTGAGTGTATATAAATATGTGGATGGTTTGTATAAAAGCATTGTGGAATGGATGTATTATCAAGTGTAGAGAAGGTGTAATATATAAGTATGTAGATTTTATGGGAACACATGTTTAATATTATTATTATGAGTCATAAAAGAAAAGAGCAACTTGTAGTGAGTTACCTAAATATGCGAAATAAATTATCCATTACTTGGGAGTTTGGTTAGGCAGGGGAAGAGGCTCAAGCGGTAAAGGGGAGCATTGATGACATCATAAAGGGGCCCCTTAACCCTACGCCTGGGTTGCAAGTCCCATTCCTGGGGGGGCCTTCTTCCTCTGCTAGGCTATGGACCTGGCACCCTCACGATGCATTTATGGTAATAGTGTCATTATATAAATAAGAAGTAACTATATTAAAGCCAGATTGAGCTGTCTTAAAGACTAAGGGCCATATGGATATATATGGATAGGAACAAACATAGCAGTGCAAATGTTTTCAATTGTCCTAATCCTTCTTTGTTTATTTTGTGGAACTAATCAGTGTATTTTACGTATCCAGTCATCAGTGTGCGCTTTACCTAGTGTGCAAGGTGAGCGGCATACAAGGGCCCATGTTTTAGGGGGTGCTTAGCACCATTCGCTACAATTACTTAGCACACTATTAGCACAATAACTCAAAATTCAGATCTAAGTTTAATAAAAATTGTTAATTTGGTTAAAATATACAGAAAAACTCCAAGTTCAAAAGTTAGAATGATGTGTTTTTTTGCAATTTGATTTCCATTCTTTTAGTAAAGTATGAGGAAGGGAAGGAGCTTGTAGGACAAAATGGTGAATTAAAATGGCCACCATTCAGTTTGTATAAGCCTTGTGTACTTAAGCCTTGGAAATAGAACTTTGGTCCATATAATAAATAAATTCTGTGAACTCTTCAGTAGTCTTTCCTTAGTTACCCAACTGCACCATATTTCTGTACTCCAAAAAATAAAACATGTAGTACTTAGTGCTATAACTTACCTACTAAAAAAATAGCTAGAGACAAATTAATTTAAATAGACAGGGGTGGAGGTTGAAGGAGTGGACCCTACTACTTGGGTTGCAAGTCCCAAGCACTTGAGCCTCAGTCTCATCAGTGAACTGTAAAGCGATATGTACTAGAATAATTCCATAAACATGCGGCATGCTCTCATGGGAAACAAAATAAACTCCTCAAAGTAATTGGTTGCAGAATGTAAAATATGCCTTGGCACGTGTTCAAGATTGTTATCTTAGTAAAATAAGAACAATGAATGATTGGCCTTGCACAGAAACCAACAATCAAATGGTAATTGATTACTACTTCTGACATTAGTCATTTAAGTGGGATATAATTCAAATGAAATCAGTTAACTAGACAACTTTTCTTGTTGTATTATACTTCCAAATTTGATATTCCTACACAATAAATAATAAAGAAATAGATGTGATAAGCCCGTGGGGTGCCGGGCTAGAATGTCACCTTCCTATCTATACCTCTGGGTGTCGTAAGAGGCGATTAAGGGCACCAGAAGGTGGGTAGCAGTGCTTTCTGAGAAACGCAGTAGTGATGGCGCATTGGCTATGGACTGCCGTGCAGCAGGTCCATGATTCGAATCCCGGGGTTGAGCTTCACCGCATAGTGGAAGGGTATTTTGCGAATGCCCGACTGGCTAGCAAACACGCTGAAGTAGAAATCTGTCGCCAAGCAACTAACGATGTTTACCGGCAGCAGTCCTTGAGAGCCAGTGAAATTACAGGCACATGAGACTTAACTATGTCTCAAGGTGACGGTCGCAGTGAATTTCGTGATTTGTGATGCATCTATTATAGGCAGAGGTTAGTAAAAAAAATTATTAATGCATTTCATCATTTCTGCTATGGGTAATTCTTTTACTACTATTCAGGTGTTTGTTAAACTACTTACACAATATAAATCTTGTTAAACTACTTACACAAAATAAATGTTGTTTTGTTAGTTTTCCTGTATAGATATGAGTTTAATAATCTTTTGATTGAGATCTTTAATGCACCGTTACTTAAGTTGATTGATATTTTTATTATTTAAGTATAGCAGATAAGCTAGCCTCCGACTGATTATGTAGTTGAAGATGTTGTTCAGGCAATCCCAGAATTTCGGTCGGATTGCTCCAAAAACACAGCTTCACGTGCCTAAAGCTACAGTTAACTTATTAACAGTAATGTCACTAGTGGTCACCCGTCCAACTCCTGATCGCGGCGAACATTGCTTTATTTTTTTATTTTTATTAACTTAGCTGATCAATTAAGAATGACTAAGCAGTGCTTCTACTTTCATATGTAGTACTCGTATATACAATTGCCCTTCCTATTGTAACTGTGATATTTCACTGTAACCTGTGTAATGTTATCATCAGTGTGCTGCAAATTTTCAAGGCAAATAGATTTGTCTGGGCAATGGAGTTTACTTACTTTATGGCATGAACTGTGACGATAAGTCCTAGATTTACTGTGCAAACAATTTGTTTAGTGCTGTGTGAACTGTACATCGAGTTTACTTAAGTATTAGGATTTTTATAAACTTAACAGCGCGCTACTTGCGAAGCGGCGCCATGCGATTAAAATCGTTGTAAAGAATAGCAGATACTGTGCGACTAGTTATTATCCAATGTCTCGAATTATGCTGCGGCCTCACATTTGTTATATTTGCACCAAGATATATTCTTGGAGCCAATGCATTCAAGTATGTATTAATCTTGGACAAACCTTGACCATAAAGTCCAGAATCTTACGTCTACCCGCGCGGTGTCGTTTTTTTGCGACGATCAAAGGCGAGTCATTTTGGATCCAACGCAAAACGAACAGCCTAGAGTCAAGAGATATTAATCTCTGAAGTAATATTTATTGAGGGAACCAGCAGTAGAAGCGCTTGAGAATCCCGCTCCAGGCATCCATCACCCCCAGAACCTTACCTGAAGGTGGATGCTGCGTATTCTGCAGGGGGCACAATCGTGCTCAATTCTTTCTCTGCCGTTCGAGGCAATCGAGGCAGGAGACTTAAGATAAGTCACCTTTTACTACGCCAGCCGTGGACGTGTTTCAAATGAATGGCGTGCATTACCACCTGGAGATTGATAAGCTGGCTTGCTCTTTTTGACCGAGACACAGATATGATCTCTGACAGACCGATTCACCTCTTATGTACCAAGGGTACACACTGGGGCAGCAACAAACTGGAGCAGTTCTTTTTGTTGCGGGTGGTTGTGTGTCATGAGAGGATATCTGTGCTCGTCTCAACAGCCTTAAAGGACGGGGTCTTCATAGGTCACATAATAACGGTAATTCCAAAATAGAACAATTTATAAAGCACAAACAGATGGCTACAGATGCCGTGCATAGAAAAATCACCACCGTCGAGATTGTGATACATGGTGATTTCAAAACTTACCATGCCGAACAGCTTGGTGCGCGCACCGTTATCCACGGAGATTCATTCACGATTTCGCTTTATTTTGCGATCTGACACAAATAGTCACCATGCCTACGCAAATTCCAGATGGGGATGATCAAACACCTTCCATGTTGGACCTTCTACTGACCGGACAGCTACTCAGTGTGCGTTAACGCTCCTATCCGACCGTCGGACCAATGCCTGATCCGGAGTTTAGTGCCGGTTAAAATGCCCTCTGGCCTAAATATATTCATACAAAGATGCTGTTGACAGAACTGGAGATGCCTCATATACCGGTTGTGCTAAAGTTTCTCGCGAAAACGTTGTCGAGAGTCGGAACAAACTTGTGACTAAATTCAAGATCATGTTCTCAAATGTCTAGAAGTGGGGCTGACTAAAGTCAATCCAATTGAACCCCAAGATGCCACAAGTTTGTGCGTTTACCTCTTAACTATTCCCCTTTGGCCTTCAAGAAGAGATCATGTTCCCTCCCCAAAGCCTAAAGTGATATAGATATCTGAGGGCGACGGTGATTTTCACTTACCACCAGGTGAATTGGGTCGTGTCAGTTGATATTCTGCCGATGTTTGCGTAGAGGCTCGCGTTCGTATTGGAATTTAGCCAATACATATCATAATCATCGAAATATATTGGCAGATTGATAGTAGAGAATACGGAGATCGTCTTTTCCTTGGTCGTTTTATTGAATTATTAATATTTAGAAAATATTACCGTATGTGCTCATAGCATAGGCATAGGAGTAAGACGCGAGAGTGACTTGGTGTTCTTCATCCACGCTTCATCATTGCGACCTAGCGATACACTCGTGTTTTACCGCGAACTGTCACTTGTCACTATGAAAAAATAAACAAGATATTTGTAAATAGTACAAGTCACGAATATAATTAATAAAAATGGAAAATAATATTGTTATTCTTGGATAAAATTTATGTAAAGTAGTTACTTATTTATGTAAAGTAGTTATTTATTATGGTTCCGGTTCCGGCGACGAAAGTGTAAACACGTAAAAGAGAGAGCTCCGTTAAAATTTCCAACTAAACAGTGTACAAAGTGAAAAACCGAACGCATACAATAGTGAAACTTTCAGAAGATCAAACCAGAAGAGTGTTTCAGTAAAAATTACAGTGAAATAACGAATTGTTTGGTGATTCTGTTCAAACAAAGTTTAGACTTTATATCGTTATAACCTCAAAGTAAGCACACAGACCATAGATAGCAAGATTACTGGGGGCCGTTCAGAACCTTGCGACAGCTGACAACTGCAAATAGTGTTGCCAACGTAGAAAAAGGATTACCATAATCTCAAGTGTTACCACTTTATAACACCAAACTACCCAGAAAAAAATATGGAAAAGCAAATGGAAATTTTGCTCTCTAAAATAAACGAAAAGTTTAATGAACAAACAACAACATTAACAACAGCAATAACAAAAAATGTAATGGAGGCCCTAGATGATAAGTTAAAAATATTAACAGAAGAAAACAACAACCTCAAAACTAGAGTCAGTTACTTGGAACAAAAACTATCTTTTTTAGAGAAGGAAAAACGCATGAATAACCTAGTTTTTTTCGGCATCGAAGAAAAAGGAAAAACAGAGTTAGAGTTGGTGGATTTTGTGAAGGAAATTTTGCAAGACTCGGGAACTCATATAGATAGTCAAGAAATAAGTAACATTCATAGAATTGGGACAAATTATGAAAAGAACCGACCAATAATAATATCTCTGACAACATCCTGGAAAAAACATCTTATCCTGAAAAACAAGCACAACCTTCCTACAAATGTGTTTGTCAATGAGGACTACCCTAAAGAAGTTCTAGAAATACGCAAACAACTTAAGCCAAAATTAGAAGCAGAAAGAAAAAATGGAAATATAGCGTTCATCAAATATGATAAGCTTATTGTTAAGAAACCAAATAACCCCAACCGCGAAAAGAGGAAGAGAGAAACACCAACAGGATCCCCAACCACTCCTACTCCATCTCAGAAAAAGTCAAATATGTTTAATGAAAAAAATGAAATGCAGCCTCCAAGTACAAGTACAAATAAGGAACTAGTTAAGTCAAGCATACTTACATTTGCAACGCGTGAAAGATCCGCCTCGATGTCAGAGATGCAAAAAAACGAGAAAAGGCCTCCTCGGACCGGAAACAACAAACAGATGCAACAACAAACATACACATAAGAAAAACTCCAATGTTTTATCCCCCAATCCGGCCGGTCACCGTGGGGGAAGTCGACCACCACCCTCCAACATGTCAAATGCCAACAAAATTAAATACCCAAATAAAGAAACAAAAACGATGCAGTTTATACATATGCACACTAAACACACGAACCCTGAGAACACCAGAAAGTTTACATGAGCTAGAGTTAGCTATCGAAAACCTGAAGTGGGACATCTTGGGCATAAGCGAGATGCGAAGAACAGGAGAAGGAATAGAAGAGCGAAACAGCTATATTATGTACTACAAAGGCGAAACCGCCGGACACAGAGGGGTTGGATTCCTCGTAAAGTCAAAATTAAAAAGTCAGATATGTGGTTTTGAAGGAATATCGGACAGGATAGCGGTGATTCATATTAACTTACCAAAGTACAGGAAAAAATGGACAGTCATCCAGGTCTACTCACCGACAGAACAAGCAACAAAAACAGAGATCGACAAATTTTACGACAAACTACTTGAAGCTATCGAAAAATATTCCGAAAACAATCTCGTGCTCATGGGAGACTTCAACGCACAAGTGGGCGTCCAAATACCCGGAGAAGAACACATAATAGGGAAATATGGAAGAGGCAAAAGAAGTAAAAATGGAGAAAAACTAGTAGAGTTCCTTCTTGAACAAAACCTAACACTTCTAAACTCTATGTTCTGTAAAAAACCCAAAAATAAATGGACATGGATGTCTCCAGACGGAAAGGTCAGAAATGAAATCGACTACATAATAACTAACAAACCTATGGTATTTAGCGATACGGAAATAATACAGAAACTAAATTTCAACACAAACCATCGTATGGTACGCAGCTGTCTAAATGAAAGAAGTCCAAAAGCTCCTAGACATCATATGAACAATATGCAAACAATCAACATACAAAGGGACACAGACAACACAATAGAGGACCTTATGGAAGCCGTTAATTCAGATATGGACCTAAATGAAAAATATAAAAAAATAGAGAACAAGCTTAAAGCACAGTCAGGAAAACAACCAAATAAGAGTAAAGAAAACTTTTTGAGTGAAAGAACGTTAAAACTAATTGAAGATAGAAAGAACTTGTTATCAAAAAAGGACAAAAAGGAGAACCAAAAAGAAATATCTAACCTTAGCAAAGAGATTCGTGAAAATATGAGGAAAGACAGAAAAATCAGAAGAAATAAAACATTAGAGAATCACATTAATAAAACGGGAGGCACGAAAAAAGCGCTTAAGGAACTTCGTGAAAAGGGAAAAGAATGGATACCAAAGTTAAGAGATAAAGAAAAAGAACTGCCAGCCACTTCTCGGAGTTCAATCCAAAATATAGCAACAAATTATTATCGGTTACTATATTCAAATCAATTAAGCTTTAACACAGACAATAGTGGATACAAACAGACACATGTGACTGAAGATAAAGAAGACATTATACCAGAAATATTAATATCAGAAATAGAAAAAGCTATAAAAAGCCAAAAAATGGAAAAAGCACCCGGCCCTGACAGGATCACAAACGAAATTATGAGAGGGACAGTCACAGAACTAAGCCCGCTACTAAGAAAAATCTTTAATGAGATTCTACATACCGGTAGCATCCCTAGCCAATGGGCAGAATCCCATATAATACTTCTTCACAAAAAAGGTCCAAAAGACGATATCGGAAATTACAGACCCATATCTCTCATCTCAAGTCTATATAAAGTTTTCGCTAAAATCATTTTGGACAGAATCTCAATTAAACTTGACGAAAATCAACCTGTGGAACAAGCGGGGTTCAGGAAAGACTTCAGTACAATAGACCATATTCATACTATCAAACAGCTTCTGGAAAAATATAATGAATACAAAAAAACTATTTACATTGCCTTTATAGACTATGCCAAGGCTTTTGACAGCCTCAGACATGAAATTGTATGGCAATGCCTGAAAGAGCAGGGAATCCAAAATACCTACATCAACATCATCAAAAATATTTACAGTGAAAGTAAAGGTAGGATAAGACTGGAATCTACAGGAGATGCTTTTCCAATAAAAAGAGGTGTCAGACAAGGTGACCCACTTTCACCAAAGCTGTTTACAGCAGTGCTAGAACAATTGTTTAGGAAGTTAGATTGGGAGCATCTAGGTCTTAACATAAATGGATTAAGATTAAACCATCTCAGATTTGCCGATGACCTGGTCATATTAGAAGAAGATCCAAAACTACTGGAGTCCATGATACAAACCCTAGCAGATAAAAGTAGAGAAGTAGGCCTAGAGATGAACTACAGCAAAACTAAGGTGATGACAAATTCAATTCCCGTAGACATAACAGTCAAAGGACAGAAACTGGAATATGTAGAGGAGTATGTATATCTCGGCCAGATAATATCGCCTAGTGACCAGATGTCCAAAGAAATAGAAAAAAGAATTGCAACAGGATGGAAAATCTACTGGGCTTTGAAAGAAATTACAAAAAGCAAGGAAATAGGCATAAAAATCAAGAAGAAGACCTTTGATACATGTATTTTACCCTGCATTACATATGGCTGCGAAACCTGGGCTTTGACTAAACACCACAGGGATAAACTTGCAAGATGTCAGAGAAGTATGGAAAGAAGCATGTTAGGTTTAAAACTAAAAGACAGAGTAAGAAGTACTGACATCAGACACAAAACCAAATTAACGGATATCCTGGCTCGTATTGATCAACTAAAATGGAGGTGGACTGGACATATGCTCAGGTGCAAAAAGGAAAAATGGAGCAAACAGGTGACAATCTGGTACCCAAGAGATGGCATTAGGAGTCGAGGTCGTAAAAAGAGAAGATGGGAGGATGACCTGAAAATGACTTTAGGTCCGCTCTGGACAAGAGTGACGGCGGACAGACAGCAGTGGAAAGAGTTGGAGGAGGCCTTTGCCGTAAGGCACACCGAACTGAGAGACCTTTTGTAATGTAATGATATTATTTAAAATCATTTCTGTTTTTAAATGTGAAAAATTGTTAAAAGTTCGGAAATAAAAGGCTTTATTATTATTATTATTATTATTTAGTTACTTATTAACTAAAGATTTATATGATCTATTTTTTTTTACATATTTTGCTTTAATAAATAAGCCGAGTTTTTTCGCTGCCTCGGACATACTTGATGTCTGATTTCATTGGTTTTTTATTTCTGCTCTACTTTTATATGACAATTACATACTCATATTAACTTATTAGAACCGGCTCAGAGCCGCGTTATATTTACCGGCGAGATTCCGACCATTTTCGGACTGTTTTGAAGTCCTTCGTCTGGGAGTCACGATTGCGCGAAGCGTCGAGCGCGGGCCTCAGTGCGTAACCCAGGCCGGCCCGTGCTCGAGATAGTTTTCAAAGTGAAATTACATACTCTTTTCATAATGATCAATTTTCCTATTCTTATTCACATGTTATTTTCCTTCGCCTATTTTTCATAGAGGGTGATAAAAAGTAGAGTGTCTACCTCTGGAGCCAACAACTATTTTAAGTTCGCCGGGTAACTTTGGATCAACGAACCACTCGCATTTCAAATGGTTGTTTGCTTCCGTGGTAAAATCTACTATTCATCCCATCTATTTGAAAAACAATGACAGATGCATCGATAAGTGAGAGCAAAGTATCTTCTAACTCTTTTCCGCCCTGTAAGCGTTATTAAACTCTCTTACAGAAAATATTTTTTTTCCTCTCACTTATATACACCGTTTTTCGATGAGACGGGATGAAAATATATTTTTCAGATCTCATACTTGGAATGTACGCTTCAGGTTTACCTGATCAGAGGGGTGTAAACAGTACTTTTCGTCCCTGGGAAACGAAAAATTTGCAAAATACTTAATAGCTGTTTTCAACCATGCCATGGTGCCATATTTATGTATATATATATATATATGTATGTTTATATATAATATGATTTGTACAGTACCGGGCCCACATAAATAAAATAGTGTGTAGAGAAGATGGAGATGTCAAACAAAACTTATCATCCCGGTAAGATACCCTATTAAAATTATATTATTTTGACATGCTCTTACGTGAGTAATTAGCGTGGCAAGTACCTACCCAAGTTCGTAATATTATTCTTGGAAGTTCGAGCACATATTTGGTATGATGTAAACTTATAAAGGCCTTGACCGAATCGCGTCATTTGTGTATTTTCGAATTTTTACTCGTTTTGGTATTCTGTGAGAATAACATAGATCACCTTGTCATTGAATAGATGTACTAACGACATTGTGGACAAGTTCAAGGTTTCCGTTTTAAGACAAACAGCACACAAATAATATGGAAGTCACTGTCCCATAATAACGGTTGAAATAATAACAATAAAACAACAAATTCGCATCTGTCCAGTCAGTATCGATGGCTGTGTGGTTAAGGCACCCGGTGCATAAATCGGGCAGCGGGTTCGAATCCAACTCCAGATGATTTTTTTTTGCTGTAAGTATTTGTAAATGTGATGTTTGCTTACAATGCGAAAGTGTTTGAAAACATATTTAGAAAAGTATTAATATTGAAGTTTGATAGACAATTTATGTTTAAAAGTTCCCGTGAGTATGAGACATATTAATGATTTCAATAACGCGTATTGGTCGAGATACGCGTGAGTACAGCCGGTTACTGAAAACATTAATTTGATACACAAGTTGATAACTAACCAGTCTTCTTTTGTTAGTATAATTGTTTTGAACTATTAGCAGTGCATGCACGAAAAAAGATAGTACCAAAAAGCCTGTTCAAACACACTGCAAACCAAAGGAATGGACTCCAGTAATTAGGAATCTTTTAAATTTAGTCACATAGAGATGCAAAAGAAAAGTATAATAAACAGAAAATTAAAAACGAATGGGACTGCATACTCTGAAACAAATTAAATACATTGTGGAAGTCAGTACAATGATTATTCCAACACTTCCACATGTTATTACAAACTTCTAAGACTAGGAATGTAGGTTAAAAACTTCTTCAGTGATAGTACATGTTCGATAATTCGCTAACGTTAGGCAGCGGGCTACTATTACCATATTATGTTCTTATTTTTGTGTTATTGTGACCTAACAAGCTAGAGGCCCACTGATGTTAAGCGGACTAACCTCTACCTAGAACATATACATTTCATCACAAGTGACGAATTGCACTGCGCCCGTCACCTTGAGACATAGTTGTTAAGTCTCATGTGCCTGTAATTTGTTTACTCTGTAGCTTTTACAGTCCAAATTGTTAAATCATCAAGGGCAATATGCCTTGCCAATACCATTATTTCATTGTATAAATACAAAACGGAGAAATTGGGTAGTATGACTCTATCCAAAAGTAAAAGAATCGTCTCTTTTACTGAATCAGTTATATCGGTAAAAAGTTATGCGTGGTCTTGGGAATCTTCCTCCTTATTTGGAAGTCGTATTTAACTTCTGCGTCCTCGTTTCGTAAATCGATGTATGTTTCACAAAGCCTTAATCAATCGCTGTGTATATAAATACTGCGAAAGAATCAATTTCGGCAGTTCCCTGAACACTGACAATTCAACGCGCCTAAATTCGAACGCAAAATTAAAAACAGTGGCATGATCCACGGTATTATGAAACTGAAACAAAAGCTGCGTGCAGTCGAGTTGAGCGGCCAAATGTCTGCGCCAGCTGTGGGATCGTGCGGTAGCGACATCAGCGGTCTATTCACGTGATTACCAGACCGGTTCCCGACACAGACGCTGCAATGACTCATCAAAACCCGTATATCAATGGCAGATTACAGACCATCATGTGGATTGGATTTTAATTTAAAATCGCGTCATCTGTGCATTGTCGCACCAACCCCGCCGGTTCTGTTGTCGTCACTCATCTCACCTGTTGCCAATTGATATTGTTTCATCGCCTTCCGTTATGTCTTGGCCTTTCGTACAGCTAAAATGGACATTGTTTTAGAATTGTCTGTCACTGTTGCTTCGATCCACGTTGCGGTAGATTTGAGCATTATTATTGCGATAAGATCTTCGTCTTGTTTGACCGATTTTCGTTTGAAACTCAAACACTTTTTAATTAGGTTAGCAGATAGTTCTGTCTTTTCTACACTTCAATTGAACCGGATGTTGGATAGTTTTTCAATTATTCCGCTCGTATTCAATGTTTTAGGTACACCTACATTGACGGCGTCTAATCCCGGGTTAAAAGAACGCAAGTATATAAATAACATCGCGTCAAAGAAGGCGTTCTCTTCATCAAACATAGACTAGATTCTACCTAGTTTCATTATCACAAAGAAGCACTGTTCTCTGTCTTCTATTTTCGAAATATCCAACAATGAAATACTCGGTTACTTAATTAGGAAGTATACGTGAAAAATCATTACTATTTGTACGTAGGTCTATTTGTAAACGTAAACACTTGTTGGCACCAGACGACACCGATCGGTTGATTAATTCCATTACTAAATTAGTACCGAACACCGGCTTCTGTTAGTCACTTACCTACGTGTTATATCTAACGTTTCTCAATTCATTTTTCATAGCCTACTGTAATAGCAAGTTGACACAGTTAATTCATTATTTGTTCAAATTATTCCTGATCACAGAACTATAGACAAGACTAGAACAAATGCTAAGTCCCTCATCCGAATCGAATGTTCTAGAATCATCAATTTGATCCGCAACTGTGAAGGCCATCATGGGTATGTTGGCCTCTACCAATAACGAGGGGACAAAATTCAGTAAATTTGGTTTCGCTAGTTATTTATCTCTATTTTGGAATGTATTACTGACAGTCTATCAGCTACTTCTACAACTGGTGCCTATATTTTTTCATTGTTATGTTTTAATTTCATAATTATGTTTGCACCTAACGGTGTGTTCCGGCAGCTGTCCTTGAGAGCCAGTAATTCCAGGTTAGCCTGAACAACATCTTCGACCACATCATCACTTAACATCAGATGAGATAGTTGTCAAAGGTTAATCTGTCTGGAATAAAAAAAAGTTTGTAGGCCAGGTCAAGAGTACCCTAAACCGACGCTGATGTATGAAAGGATTGATGAGTGTAAATGAAGCGAAAGAGATATGTAAGGATCGTAGTAAGTGGAAATCTGTGGTCTCTGCCTACCCCAACGGGAGATAGGCGCGATTTTATGTATGTATGTATTATGTTATGTTGGAATGATTTCTACACAAACGTAGTTGGTAGATACGAGTATTCTACGTTACATAATTATTGTATTTTATTATGACATTTTATACCTGTTAAGTAGCTAATTCAAACAAAGGCATTGTTAAAATATAAACAAATCGTATTGACTTGTTGTATGCCTCTATTTTGAACTCTTACCTACAACTTGAAGTACGTAAAAACGGGTATTGTAATTTACCTCGATTTTATTTAACTATGCACTGCACGGATTCTTGAGAATTTGGAATGTCCTTACTATTCAAATCTTTACCTATTGCCCATTAAGGAAAAAAAACAACTTATCCTGTCAAGAGTATTGTTTGCTAAATATCTCTTTTGATGAAGAAGCAAATACGCATAAGAATCTGCCATTCTTATGCGTATTTGCCATGGCTTTAAGTATTTGCTCAATAGCTGGCTTAAAAGTTTAAGACTCAAACATGCCAAAATCACCATAATATTCTGAAGCAATGATGGCCGAGCGGTAATAGCTATGGACTGCCGTGCCGCAGGTACCTACATGGTTCGATCCCCACCGCCGGCTTGAGCTTCACCGCATTGGGGAAGGGCAGTTTGCGAATGCTCGCCTGGCCAGCTACCACCCTCAAGTAGAAAATCTTTCACTAAGCACCTAACCAGCAGTCCTTGAGAGCCAGTAAAAATACGGGCAAATGAGACTTAAAAGCTGTTTGTCTCAATGTCGCTGTATGTCTGACGGGTGCAGTGCAATTCGTAATTTGTGACGAAATGCATCTGTTATAGGCAGAGGTTAGTCCACTTGTCATCAGGTGGGCCTCGCGCTTGTTCCGCCACAATTACATAAATGGAATTTTTAGACCAATATCATCGTAAAGTCACGAACATTGAATTTGAGTACCGATAATTTACGTATTATTACCAGCACATGTTTCCCATATGATCTCAATACGCCTCGGGCAGTGATTAGCACCCTGCGTGAGCAAACAAAGGCTGCCTGCACATTAGTTACTATCTCGCGAGCAATATTCCCACTCAATTTATCACTTGTATTTCCATGCTTAGGCGTCCGTGTAATCGACTAAACTCTAAAGCAATATTCAAAGCAAAATTAAGCAGTGATGGCTCGGTGGCTTTGGCTATAATAATAATAATAATGATTTATTTAAGGTAGCGAACCCATATGTTTATGCTATGGACTACCGCGCCGCAGGTCCATGGTTCGAATCCCGCCGCGGGCTTGAGCTTCACCGCATGGTGGAGGGGCATTTTGTGAATGCCCGCCTGGTCAGCTACCACCCTCAAGTAGAAAATCTATCGCCAAGCCCACAACGGTGTGTTCCGGCAGCTGTCCTTGAGAGCTAGTAATTCTAGATTGAGCCTGTTAACACCTTAGACCACATAGATTGTGGTCAAATGCTTAACTTATTAGCAATAAAAAAAAACGGTTTTCAGCCCTTTGCTGATTGCAAAGTCAAGCCCGTAAAGTCTAGCCGCTAAGAGAATACAGTTGACTGTTCATGCTCGTTTTGTCGTTGTGTCTTTTAGTTAATAGCTGTAAAATAAAGAATCTACACTAAGTTTTAAAGAGGAAAGATTTGTATTTTTGTATGTAAAGAATAAACTTACAAACTACTGGACCGATTTGAAAAATTCTTTCACCTTTATAATCCTACACTATCCCTGACAAACATAGGCGATAGAATATAAAAAAAATATTGCGATCCGTGTGAAAACTACAATAATGTAACCCAACGTCATAGAACATATAATAATACTCAACTTGTGAAATAAATACCAAAATTTTGAAGCAGTGATGGCTCAGTGGCATTGGCTATGGACTGCCGCGCAGCAGGTCCATGGTTCGAATCCCGCCCAGAGCTTGAGCTTCACCGCATGGTGGAAGGGCATTTTGCGAATGCCCGCCTGGCTAGCGACCACCCTCAAGTAGAAAGTCTGTCGCCAAGCACCGAAAGGTGTGTTCCGGCAGTAGTCCTTGAGAGCCAGTGAAATTACAGGCACAATGAGACTTAACAACTATGTCTCAATGTGACGGGCGCAGTGCAATTCGTGAGTTGTCATGAATTGCAACTGTTATAGGCAGAGGTTAGTCCACTTAACATCAGGTGGGCCTCGAGCTTGTTCCGTCACAATAACATAAAAAAAAAAAAAAAAAAAAAAAACGTCATATCGCGTCGCGTACGCTGCGGAAATTGTTGACAATAGAGCTAAGTGATTTTATAGAAGACCTCAATCTGCAAAAACTTCCGGAATACCATATATATCTAATATTACAGTTATGTCACTATAACTACTTTTAATTTGTTTCAATTTATATTTTTTGTTAAATATCCGTGCGAAGCCGGGGCGGGTCGCTAGTAATATATGTATACTTATTGTATACTTATATTATAAAGTGGAAAGATTTGTATTTTTGTATTTTGGTATGCAATGAATAAATTTAAATACTACAGGACCGATTTGGATGAAATTTGGTATGGAAATAGTTTGAGACCCGGGGAAGAACATAGGATAGTTTTATCCAACTGCGATTAAAGAGGTTAATGGTTTTGCGTGAAAACCGCGCGGGCGAAGCCGCGGCCGGAAATCTAGTAATATATATTATATTTTAGCTCATTTAAATGTCCGACTGGCACAACATTATATAATCGAACTGTCTATGTTACTTTGGACCCTACTCACATCAATTTAGATACTTCTACTCTTGTTTTAAACTTTTTTAGTGGCTGCGTTCTCAAATATAATTTGTCACGCGATACTCGCGATAGCAGCAAATGTGTGGCCAGCCTAAAGTAACAGATACGTACGTTAAGTAATGGTTTATTATTAACCATGTTAATGTCCGATTGTTGTTCAAATCTGGTCTGTTATTATAATATCTCCTTATACTTCAGCCATCTGAGTCAAGGATCGCTTTTCAAAGCATGTGTGTTTATAACGAAACTAGCTACCTTCTGCGATTTTGTACGACACCAAACGAACATGTATGAACTTGTATATATGTACAGTTACATTATGAGCTTGATGTCTTGATCTACCCACGCTTATAAGAAAGAAAGATACGCGTCTGTTTATTTTCTTTCTACAGTCTTGAAGTTTATAACTGGTCATTCACATTGCCATTCGTTGAATCTGACTGAAAATACTTAATTGTTTTTAAAGATAAATTTTATTTATGATCTTCTTCCTGTCCTTATTCCACTGTAAGTGAGGTCGGCGCAATAAAATTGTATTTTCCTCTCTTGTTCTGTTGTCTCGTTGTCTAACTACTCAGACCTGTTGCGCACACCATTACTCACGTACTATACCTTCTTTGGTCTCCCCTAATCCTATATCCTTCCAATTTCATACTTAACATACACGTCATATCCTATTCCGTCCATCTTTATAAAATTCCCATACGCCAGTTAGTCACATCAGTTTTAGTTCGTCACAAATGGCGAACTGCACTGTGCCCACCACTCTGAGACGTAAAATGTTTAAGTAATTTCACCGGCACTTCACTTCAAACCGATATGCATTAATGTCACAGAATAAAAAGGACCAGAAGGAGCACTCCGCAAAGGCGTTGTAATAAATAAGCGACTCTAGCTACGAAGCAATAAAGTGCACTTCAACTAGCAAAGCACGGAGTAGTTAAGATTAGAGTTCCCGGAGCGATTTCCATACAAACATATGTAGTTTCGTCATATATTAAATACTTTTGTTCAAACTCGGTGAAACTTTGCATGTATATCCTTGAGCCTAATATCTATGCTTCTGATTTGCCAGATTTCCGTAAAATTAATTATATTCAAAAATAATTGGAAAAATCATTTTTGTATGGGAATTGTTATTTTGACATTAAGGGATAAAATAAATAATAAATCTAAAAATAGGCAAACCAGAAGCATATATATATTAGGCTCAGTGAAATGCGTACAAAATTTCACCGAGTTCGAACACTTGGTATAATTTAAAATATGACGAAACTACGTTATAGTCTAAGATCCCGCTGCAGATTGGTGTGCTCATCGACTTTTTGTTTAAAACCAAATTTTTATGTTTATTTATAGTTAAGAGTATATATATTTACTAGGGTGCCTATCAAAATTTGGCCGCCATTATTTTTAATTAAATTATTTTTAATTGATTTTTGGTAAAAAATTTCGTTTATTTATTTTTTAAATAAAATAACGTCTACATCACGGTAATTAATATGAAGATTCTAAAAAATCACGGTTGCCGTTGCGCACCTGGCCGCACCTCTTTGCAGCCAGGTGTAAACAGGTATGATTTCGATGAATTTATACGTTTATAACCTATTTTTATTAATTATATGTCAAATTGAAGCTAATTTTTTTCTATTAATTATCATATAAAGTTGCTTAATTAAATCTGGCCGCAAATAAGGGTTGCTGGCTGTTAAAGATAATTAATATTTAAGGTAGAGTGAAAGAGAGTTAGCGCGTAACATCATTTGTCAGACGAGGACAGCGATTGCCGGCTGTGCGGCGCTTTTAAGCCATTGCGCATGCGTCGAATGTTAGTGTTCTCAACCACCGGGGAGTTATAGAGACGACTTAAGGGGCGTTCGTTTTGGCTCGATTGCGTTTGTAGCAGTTTCAAAAGTGGCATTTGTGTTTTAGCGTTCGGATAGAAGCTTTTGCTATTTTTGACCACCAATTACTGCATGCTATCCGAACGGCTTAAAACATACTTTGACAACCGCCAATATTTTAACAATTTTGCACAGTACGAAACATGGAATCAATCTCTAAAATTAACAAAAAGTAGGTACCTATATTATTATTATTTCTTTGTTAATGGCTTCTGATAGTTACTTAAATAAAAAACTTGTGAAACTCTTCAATCGCGCCAAATACAACTGTCAAAACAGCAGTTGTCAAAAAACGATCACAACGATCCCACGGCAAGACATGGGTCAAAAATATCACTTTTCTCTGTCATTTGTAGCGTTTTCAAAGCTATCCGAACGGTGAGCGAAAACGATATTTTTGCTCACGAAGTCCCAAAACGAACGGCCCGTGTGATCGTTTTTAGCGTTTGTGAGTGTTATTTTTGGCACCGATAGGCTATCCGAACGCCCTATTATAATAAATACTCCAAAAAATATGTAATTTTTTTCAAAATGACAAATTTAAAAATTGCAACAAAAAATTAATATTGATTTGATATATCGACGGTCTAGTTAGCAATTTTTCTAACTCCTTATTTTTTAGAGGGTAATTTTTTTAACATTTTGATAAAGCAATAATCCAATTACAAATTATTTGAATGATTCAAACTTAAATATTATATCTCTATTAGATATAAAGGATATTAAATGGTTTTTTAAAATGATAATAAATTTTGAAGTAATTGTTTTTTTCCGTACAAATAAAAGATTCTCTAAAATGGAGTTAGATAATTTGCTAATTAGAACGTCGATATTTAATATTAATTTAAAAAATAAAAAAATAAAACCAAGGTGACTTAAGTAAAAGAAAATTTTATTGCGAAAGTATTTTTTAAAAATTTTATTAGATTTTATTCAAGTATTTAATTGTCTGTTACATATTAATTAAACATTTAAGCAAATTAAAAAATTATTAAATTTATTTTATAATTCTTATATTTTCGTAACTCTTATTTAAAAATCTGAATCATCGGAGCTCGATTAAAAAACAAAATACCTTTAAAATCTGGAAATATATATATTTTTATTCGCTGTTTGATCCACTCAAACTAAATGTATGAAAATGTTATTTTTTGTATGGTATAGGTAATATATTGGGGTATGGGGATGTTAGGGTGACATGTTTAGGTAATGGAAAACTACTTAGTACTACAAAAAAACGTTACGGGGCGTCGCGGGATAAAAAAACGTGAGCAGTTTGGACGATTGTGTCATAGGAGGTGGACAGATTGTACTCACGAGGGGAAAACGTTGTTTATTACGAACTCCAAAACAGCGTGGTTTTTATGTTAGAATAAAAATGCTGCATCTGTTCAGTTGAGAACACTAACATTCGACGCATGCGCAATGGCTTAAAAGCGTCGCACAGCCGGCAATCGCTGTCCTCGTCTGACAAATGATGTTACGCGCTAACTCTCTTTCACTCTACCTTAAATATTAATTATCTTTAACAGCCAGCAACCCTTATTTGCGGCCAGATTTAATTAAGCAACTTTATATGATAATTAATAGAAAAAAATTAGCTTCAATTTGACATATAATTAATAAAAATAGGTTATAAACGTATAAATTCATCGAAATCATACCTGTTTACACCTGGCTGCAAAGAGGTGCGGCCAGGTGCGCAACGGCAACCGTGATTTTTTAGAATCTTCATATTAATTACCGTGATGTAGACGTTATTTTATTTAAAAAATAAATAAACGAAATTTTTTACCAAAAATCAATTAAAAATAATTTAATTAAAAATAATGGCGGCCAAATTTTGATAGGCACCCTAGTAAATATATATACTCTTAACTATAAATAAACATAAAAATTTGGTTTTAAACAAAAAGTCGATGAGCACACCAATCTGCAGCGGGATCTCGTACTATTAGTATGAAAAGAGCTCCGTGCACTCTACTCTTAAAATATTTGTACCTACAATGCGTCTCTCTTTCTATCGCATAGCTCTGATCTCTTCTGACGCGGCACGCACCGTAGAATAGTCCCGTCCGGACATATACTCCGATGTACCTGTAACTTTGTACCTAAAGTCCTCAAACAACTCGGCCAACTCCCACCTTATACGAAAAAAAAAAATACAGGCGAACTGAGAACCTCCTCCTTTTTTTGAAGTCGGTTAACAATCATAAAAAGGAGCGTTTGTTTCATGCTTAAAATAATTATTCGCAGTCACGAACTATCACCAACCCACAATCGCGTCAAGCAATATTGGTTTGATCTTAAAGAACGAATGAAATATGTATCACGGATGTGCAAGCGAGATACAAGATGTTTATATTAGGTCCTTACATATGAAATTGGCCTTTTGTATGGGAGGAACAAAAAGTCGAATATTTTTTAATATAATATATTTAATTAATCAAAGTATGAACCATTATTTTCTATGCACTTTTGCCATCTCATAGGTAGTTCATTGATCCCTTTACTAAAAAAACCAGTCGGACGGGAATCAATAAAATCTTTGAAGGCGATTTGGACTGCCCCATCGGAGTTGAATTTTTTCCCTTGCAAGAAGTTATCCAAATTTCGAAAAAAATGGTAATCTGTTGGAGCAAGGTCCGGGGAGTACGGAGGATGTCTTAGACTTTCCAATTGAAGCTCTTCTAATTTAGTAGCCGTCTGTAGCGCAGTGTGTGGTCTAGCGTTGTCGTGAAGCAGCAGTGGCGTGGAGCGATTGACCAGCCTAGGTTGTTTAGCCGCTAGCTTTTCCATCATGGTTTGCAATTCCTGACAATAGACATCAGCCGTAATAGTCTGGCCAGATTTGAAAAAACTGTAATGAACAATACCGGCACTAGTCCACCAAACGCTTACAAGTAACTTTTTTGGGGTTAATTTTCGCTTGGGGCAGGATTTGGCTGGCTGGCCAGGATCTAACCATTGCGCTGAGCGCTTTCGATTATCGTAAAGAACCCATTTTTCATCACAGGTAATGATTCGGTTTAAAATACCTTCATTATTGTGCCGGTTTAGTAATGTAACGCAGCAGTCGACGCGCGTTTGCCGGTTTGTTTCAGTCAATTCGTGAGGTACCCACCTTTCAAGCTTTTTAATCTTCCCAATTTGCTTCAAGTGAATTAAAACAGTTTTATCACTAACATTGCAGCCTGCAGCTAACTAGGACGTGGTTTGCGATGGATCCGCTTCCACAATAGCCTTCAACTCTTCATTATCAACTTGAGTCTCAGGCCGTCCACGGGGCTTGTTCTGCAGGTCGAAATTTCCAGAACGAAAACGTTGGAACCAAAAACGAACTGTGTTTTCTTTTGCAACACGACCGCCATACACATCATTCACCCTTCGAGTTGTTTCCGCAGCACTAGTGCCACGGCGGAACTCGTACTCGTAAATAATGCGATATTTAAGGTTTTCCATTTTGTAAAATGAGTGACGCAAACAGAAAAAAACAGAAGAAAAAAAACAAATGAATGACGATCATCGAAGCACAAATACATGAGTCTATAGCTGTACAAATTTGAATTTGGAATTCCTTACCAAAGAGGAGAAATTCGTGATTAAAGTGGCCAGTACGAAAAACGCCAATTTCATATGTAAGGACCTAATAATAAACCGTTATCCCGCTCACACTGTTCCGAACTACCATGTTAGAGAACGGATTTACTATAGTTTTTGGACATTTTATTGTATGCTGCTCAACAGCTGTCTGTAATTTTTTTTGTTTCACTCATCCAATCATTTTGCTGCATTTATTTTATAGAAGAGACATAAAACAAGAAATTACACATTAATTAAAATTTTTATCGTGAAATACCCAAAATCAAGTTTAAATCCGCTGCTAGAAAGTAACTTTTTTAAGATGGATAAACATGACGGATTTGTCGCTCGAACAGTAATAGTTCGTACGTCAGAGTGAGTTGAGTCAAAAATGAATGAGAAAAGAGTGATCAATTTCTTGTGACGTCATCAAAACGACGAGAGAATATTACTGTTTGTAAGATTGCTTATTTGATGTAGAGGTATAAAATTTAGCAGTAAGCTTAATTTATTATTACTATTAGTGGTGAGAGTTGGTCCCCAGGTCTGGTAATGGGAACATTACTGCTTGGCTGTAGGAATAGGTATGCCAGCACTTCCTCGAATGAACGGCACAAACAGTTCTAAAGCAACAATGTTATATTAAAACAATCGTTGTTATAAGAAGAAATGATATCTCGTCATCTATCAGACAAGACGAGGATCCTTATCGTGTCGTTATTAGTATTGTTTGATATTATCAGACGTACTATATATATAAACCTGTTTCCTGTATATGCGTATTCTCGTAGGCTTAGCCGAGTTTGACGTTTCGGGACCACTTCTTAATATGTCTTTTTCATGGTGAGACTAGTTCTGGATTCGACCACTTCGTTATAAGGCCAGTTCTAAGAAGGACCATTTCTGCTTTTGACCACTTCTGTATTTAACTTGACGTTGTGATATAACGAAGTGGTCGAATTCAGAACTAGTCACGCCAGGAAAAAGACACATTAAGAAGTAGTCCCCAACCGTCAAACTCGCTTAAACGTTCTTATCAGCTAGGCAAAGGAGCGTCCACTGCGGTCATGACTTGGATGGGTGACCGCTAGTGGAATTTATAATGAGCGCTTCCGTTCTTCGGAGGGCACGTTAAGCATGTTGGTAGGTCATTTTAAGAATGCCCGCTTGGCTAGCTACCACCCTCAAGTTGAAAATCTATCGCCTAACAATGTGTTCCGTCAGCTGTCCTATAGACAGCCAATAATTATAGCTAAGCCTGAACAACATCTTCGACCACATCACTTACCATCAGCTGAAATAGTGGTCATAGGGCCTATCAGATATATAGAAAAAATTTATGTTTGTACAGAAGTTAATATTTTTTAAAGAAGCGGACTACAGTGTGTTGCAACATAATTCAAATTCCTTATATTGGTTTCAATCAACAGTTTGCTTACAAACCGTTTGTGTAGTAGTGAGCACCAATTGATCCTAATAAAACGTGAGTTAAAGATCAGACGGCGTCCCGGTATTGTAACAAGTGCTTAATTTTTATGATATGGTATTGTGAAACAAAATTCGTGAATGTCGTGGTAGAAAATACTTCCCTTTTATAACATACTTCAACAAAAGGAGGTTCTTACTTCGACTAAATAATCATAATACTTTTTACTAACTATCATTACGTGATTACTCTGCCAATTATGACGGTTCTTTTTTGTTGGTACGATGGTCCCATTTTAAATTTATCAAAATCGGTTTAGTAGTCTTTAAGTTATAGTTAACTAGCGGCCCGCCCTGGCTTTGCACGGGTATTTCACTAAAATATAAATTGAAACACATAAAAAATAGTTATTGTGATATAACTGTCATAGTTATACATACGTTATTGCGGACTTTTTGTAGATATTGATGTCCTCTATAAAGTTGTAGTACATCACTATGCTCTATTGTCAACAATTTCCGCAGCGTACGCGATATAACGATTTTTTTCACACGTTGGGTTACATAATCGAAGGTTTCATACGGATACCTAAGTTTTTGAAAATATTCTATAGCTTATGTTCATCAGAAATAATGTAGGATTGTAAAGGTTAAAGATTTTTTCAAATCAGTACAGTAGTTTATAAGTTAATTCGTTACATACAAAAATAGTAATCTTTCTTCTTTATAATATTAGTATAGATATAGAAGTACAGATTAACTGAAAAATTTATTTGCTTACGTGAAATGATTTAATCGTAATTGAAACTCTTGTTGAGAAACAGTATTTTAGGAGTGTACTTAAATGAATAATAATTAGCAGTATGCATCACTAATAAAAATGAAACAAGTATTAATTAATTAAAAAAGCAAAAAACCCAACTCCAAATTATTTATTTTCGTTAAACATTTTATTGCATTTGAACACAAAACTGCAAGTTATTATATTATTATTATATATTTATGGAATCGTGTTTTAGGAGCGGCCAACCCGTATTGCTTTTCATACAAATTTAATCGTACGTGATTATGGCGTTGTAACAGATCTACCTTTGAAACTTTTGAGCTAATAGGTATCTTGTGTACTATATCTAGGTTTTTACGAAAACGAAAAAGTTAAATTTGGAGAAACAACTTCAATATAAGCTTCGAAAAATCTGCTTTCTTGCACAAATTTTACCTGAACTTTGGGAGTTCAGAATGTACTCATAAATTGTAAAAGTAGAGAACATTGATAGAAACCTCGCAAATATAATGGAGATTTTAAATGACAAATTATTATTTTACAAACTTTAAGGCTTATATACTTGAAAACACATAATTACTGTATCAAGTATTATGAAGTTTACGAACACTATTTTTCGTTGAATGTTATCTCGTTCTCACTAACTCTCTCTTGCTTGTTAGCCAAGTGGCGGAAAGAGGTATGCGGGGGATAGAGTGAGACAGGGAGTTGCTTTTTTATGAGGGATAGACGGACCGGGAAAGGCCCTCCTAAAGCCGTTCTTTTTTAAATCTTATCCGATGGGTATGGTAGAATAAAAAAAATATACCCCACAATAAGGCGTCTAAAATCCATCAGTTTGATTATTTTATTTATTTTTATGTACCTAGTGTCACCTGCGCTATCAAGACGTAAGGTGCGTTGGGGTAATACCGGATGGATTTTTCACTAGTTAGTATAGTCTAGCGGTTTATTTATTTTCTAGACATCAACGTATGTCAGATTGTTAAAATAAAGCTGCAATTCTTAATGGAAAAACATAGTATAGGCGTGAATTTTGTCTGTTCTTTAAACGTTATAGTTTTTGTAGTATACGTGTGCCAATACAAACTTTATATTTTATGAAAACAATACGATATTGACTCGTAGTTCGGACTGCAATTAAAATTAGCTTCTATTGCTTAGAAGACAGGTCCCATAAAAGGAATACACATCCGATCTTTCCCATCCTAAACTATATATTTTGTATAAGCTAAAATTCTAAATAGAAAAATGTTCTATGCAATTTTTGTTTTCTTTGTTTTAGACATCCGATGTTACCCCTGCTACAGAAAATTAATGATTTTGTGGTTCTCAAACTTTGTTATGCTAAAGGGGAAAGATCGGATATGATTGACGATTTCAGTAGGTATATATTTTAAGAAAAAATATGCTAGGTAATTAAGGTATTTTATAATTATATCATGTTACTTTTCGTACTGGGTCGGTTTCTATAGGATTACCCAAAAAGGTATATTTAAAGGATAGGTATTTTATCCACTTCACAATTAATATTTTTATTTAATAAAGTTTGGGTAGTGGATAAAATAGTACCAATTTCTAAACAATCAAAAACCAAATGCAATATAGATTAAAATACCTTTAATTTAAAACATAAATATGAAATTATGTGAATACAGATGTGTGAAAGGACAAAGCTACTGACATAGCAACAAGTGACGAAAAACAAAAAATCATTCTCTATTTCGGATTTTTTGAGGACTCTATCATAGCCGTTTCCAACGCTTCTTTTGTGTATGTAGTAGCTCGCGTTGAGGTTCTACAGCGCTTCCGAGGCATCTGTATTTAATATTTTTTAAATTATTAATTTGTAGTGCTAAACAGAGGAGAAAGAAAAGCAAAATATGAGTATATGTATTAATCAATTAATTTAAACATTTATGATATACATAAATACATAGAAAGGGTATGCTTAATCATATAAAAGTGGTCAGGTAATAATGGTTAGGTAACTATAAACTTAGCATTGTGACAAACTAGCTGCGCCCCGCATAATCAATCTGGTTTTCGAGATAGATAGTGACAGCTAAATTATGTACCTACAGGTTCATCCATCCATACTACTGTTGTAATTCTGTCTGTATGTCTGTTTGTGTTCTTATCATGATAAAACGACCAAGCCGATCTCTATGAAATTTGAACAAACAAAACAAAAACCAAATAAGAACAAAGGTTTTTAAATTGAAAGTTTGACAATCACTTTCATTTTATTTAACAGGTCAAGATCGGACAAATTCATCCGATCTTTGACTGTGAGGGGGAATACCGGATATTTGCGTACGACTACTCTAGACAGGTTAGGATCACTTTAATCTCGATGTTAGAACATATAACTTAGTATTCTGACAATATAAATACCGAAACACATATTGGTGTAATAAAAAACACAAACCAAAGTTCAAGGGAAAAGATCGGATGACATAAAAAAGCAAGAAATTACCTTTTTTTCTTAAATGACGCACACCACATGTCTGACTTGCCGGAGCGACAGGCAGAGACTGAGGGTCGCGGGACGATAAAATGGCGTCCTTTATAATGTTGCCAGAGTTAGAAAATTTTGCCAAATTAGATAGAAATTTAACTCCTATGGTCTTACCCCACTTACGAACTTACCCCAGCGCACCTTAAATCTAATAATATATCATACGTTAAAATCGGTTATGCCGTATAGAAGTTATGGTGGAATAAAGAAATTCACAAACATACATGAACCCTGAAATCATAACACTCCTATTTTTGGGCAGTCGTGTGACTTTTCACAAGTCAAGAAGTACAAACTTCTGACTAAAATAACATGCGTAAGTCGGACCATGATAATGTGAGATCAGTGTTTGAAATCTTCTCTTGAACGTGTGTTATTTATTACATTTTAATGTAGGATCGGTTGCTTTTTTTAAAATATTTTCTAGTATTCCATACCCAAAACGGCAAAACGTGTTTGTCCGTGTTACGGGACTCACGGGTGTATTGCTCGTAAACGATTCCACTTACGAGGTAGAGACCCATGAGTTACGTAGTACCTAACTCACGCTATGAAATTTAGTACATTGTGTAGAATGCTGGCCCAATAAGAGATATTGGATAAGAAATTAAATTTAATTATATTGCTATGTAACTTTTTTGAAGCGCTCTGAAGGGAAGTTTGCTTAGCCGTTCTTAACCGATCAGCTAAGTTAGCAAAGTCCACGTAGAGCCGTCGTCGGTCCCGGTTGTTGTTTTACGATGGCAGTTGTTATAGCAGGGCTGTAGGTATTTAGCGAATGTCCGCCTGGCTAGCTATGACCTTCAGGTAGAAAATCTGTCGCCAACCGCCTAACGGTGTGTTCCGGCAGCTAACCTCGAGAGCCAGTAATTCTAGGCTAGCCTGAACAACATCTTCGACCACATCATCACATACCATCAGGTGAGATAGGGGTCAAAGGCTAACCTACAGGTTTAAAAAAAAAAACATGAAAACAATAAAATGTAAAACATGACATCTAGGGAAGGAACGGAATACACCGGCAGAAGTAGTTCCAAATACATAAAAAAAATGGATTTGCGCACCTTCGTGATTAGAGGGTCTGTAGGCAAATATGCATCATATATTTCTACGTTCTCCTTGACAATGTAGTCATTAAGGGACGTGTGGATTTCGCAAGATAAATATTAAGGCTAGAGTGCTCGTGGTGCTTTCCATACAAACGTAGTTTCGTCATAATTGAAATAATAAATGTACAAATTCGGTGAAACTTTGCATTTATGTTCTTGAGACTAATATCTATGCTTCTGGTTTGCAAGATTTCCGTAAATTAAAGTATTTTCAAAAATTATTCGAAAAATCGTTTTGTATGGGTATTTTTATTTTGACATTTAGGGATAAAATTCATAATAAATCAAAAAACTGGTAAGCCAAAAGCACAGATATTATGCACAGCAATATGCATACAAAATTTCACCGAGTTTGAACACTTGGTATTTAAAATATGATTTTTAAACAGTGGAAGGTCGTACAATTTAGACTCTAATAGCATTTTAATTCGCCATGTTGTTTTTGTTATTTGTCGATTGTCGCCATAGGACTTCCCTGGTTTCTTTTGTATTCTGTAGAACATTTGCTATTGACGTCAATACATAATTTTTATGTACTTATATATAAACTAGTACTTCTAAGTGCTGTGGACCTCGAGACTGAAATGTGATTGTTTATACCTTTTCAATCCTAGTAACTCCACCGTTTCGAAATAATAATCTCTAGCGACAAAAAAGTTTTATATACGATTTCATTTTGAAACTGCTTACAAAATTATACAAGAATCTGTTGAGAAATGCGACCTGTAGGAACAGCCAGACATCCGAGCAGACATACGACAGCGTTTTGCCCAAGCTGAAACGGAGACGCTTCTCGGTCAGTAATAGGGAATAATAATCATACTAAAACATGCCTTATCCAACCATGTTTAAAATTGCTAACTCCCATATTTCACCAATATTATAGTGGGTTGCCGAACTGAAATCGCACTCGCTCATATCTCCCTTATATCTTCATAGGAGGAGGCATAAGAGGCGACGAAAGGGAACTTACTAGAAGGTGGGCAGCAGCGCCTTCTCAAGAACTGCCGCGCCGTCTTACACTGCGATCCACTACTTAAAAGACGCCTTGCAAGCGTGAAGATTACAAATAATAATCATACCAAAGCGAGCCGTTTCCAACTATGTTAAAATTGCTAACCCCCCCCGAATATTTCACAAATATTATAGTGGGTTGCCGAACTGAAATTGCACTCCCTCAAATATCCAACATTTTTGAAGCAGTGATGGCTCAGTGGCAATGACTATGGACTGCCGCGCAGCAGGTCCATGGTTTGAATCCCGCCGCCGGCTTGAGCTGCACCGCACCGTGAAAGGGCATTATGCGAATGCCCGCCTGGCTAGCGACCACCTTCAAGTAGATAACCTGTCGCCAAGCACCTAACGGTGTGTTCCGGCATCAGTCCTTGAGAGGCAGTGATATTACAGGCACATGAGATTTAACAACTATGTCTCAAGGTGACGGGCGCAGTGCAATTCGTAACTTGTGACGAAATGCATCTGTTATAGGCAGACGCTTATTAAATTTTCTATTTTTTTTATTACATGCTGCTCTCTACAGACTCGTGGTCCGTACTACTCTTTATACTAATTTAACATTTTTTTTGTTACATTTAATAATTTTAATTTTTGAGTTCTTTCTCCAACTCCGAATTATCAATATTCTTCCTGATGGGAAGTTAGCCTAGTGTTAGTTAAGGCGTTAGTATAGGCAGAAGTTAGTCCGCTTAACATCAGGTGGGCCTCGAGCTTGTTCCGTCGCAATAACATAAAAAAACCCTTATATCTCCATAGGGGGAGGCGTAGGACGAAAGAGAAACTACTAGAAGGTGGGCAGCAGCGCTTTCTAAACAACTGCCCGTCTTACACTGCGATCCACTACTTACAAGACGTCTTCCAAGCGTGAAGATTACAAACCCGCCGTAATGTTTGAGAGCTTTGTTCAACGAAGGACGTATATCTGTTGATGTGTTCATATACTCAATGTTTGTTCCTCAGTTCGGATAGTTATTGGATATCACTGGCAAATTATCTTATTAAGGGTGCTTACCATTTGAGTGAGATTCGCTAAAAACGATCACTTTTTTTTTCGTTCCTGATAGGTTAGCCTTTGACCACTATCTCACGATGGTAAGTGATGATGTGGTCGAAGATGTTGTTCAGGCTAACCTAGAAGTCCCGCATCACACTCCCAAAAAGTTATTCCACATGGGTATTGGCGTTATTTTTGCCTTAAACGCTACATCTAATGTCAAAACTGACAGAAGTGGCAAATTTTAGTGGCATTCTTAGCGTTCTTATCCAAAAATGGAACGGGGATGACAGTTACAAACGATCACGTGATCACAACCACAGACGCAGAATGTGATCAAAATTATCGAAAATAACGTTCTTAGCGACTAATGGAATATACCCTAACAGTCCAGAGTCAGAACTTTGTTCGGTAGATGGCATTAGACGCGGCCCCTATTAAATAAATAAAATCTTTATTCGGAACTGCAATATATGAACAAAAGCAGATGAAAAACGCGAATCTCGCGTAGTTTTAGATTAAAAAAAAACTGTGTTGCGAATATCAACGCCCTCCTCATATTCCTTCCCTATTTCATCCTCTATTGTGACTGAACAAGCAGATCCACCCGATGTTGAGCGGACTAACCTCTGCCTATAACAGATGCTTTTCGTCACAATCGACGAATTGCATTGCGCCCGTCACCCTGAGACATACAGCTGTTAAGTCGCATGTGCCTGTAATTGTTCATCCTAATTATGTCTGGCGAAACGTGTGCTAATACTAGGTGGTATGTCTCTTTAGCATGATTTCATTTTGGTGCACTGCAGAGCATTATTCTTCTTCGATGCAGTAGATGCAAACACTACTGTTTTAGGCGTGAAGGGTACTGTACCAAGTGAAACGGCTCAGAGTGAGTGCAGTGCAGTGTCAAACAGGATTAATTCAGGATTACATTTTTAATCGATCAGCTAAGTTAAGCAACGCTAACTAAGTAAAGTCGAATTGTTTCCTTCCAGCTGTTATAAATGTTCGTATTTATTAAAGTTTTTCAACTCTAGCGGATAAAACATTTTTGCACGCAGATTTTTAATGACAAACGAAACCTTTCCGAGCTTGCGAGGTGAAAATGTTACTGGTGTTATTTTTACCATATGTCCGATAATATGTTTTCACATTATTTGTAACATCACGTGCTCATGCATGATTTAATACAGTTGATGTCGTAATGGAATTGCGTCCACGATTGACCTTATCAATGAATTAACAATGTCACGGACCGCCTGAAGAATTGGCTTTCTCACATCGCAGCGTAGAATATAGATTGTATTGTATCACTTCTAGAGCAATTAGAGCAATTTGCTCAGGTTATGGTCTTAAATTGTGCTCACATTCGCTGTTTAATTGTGTACGATTTTATAGTAAAGTTTTATAACATTGTAATAATGTTCACAGAGGAAAATTTGAGTTGAATGAGGCAAACATTTTGATTACGGGTGAACTGGCTGGCCCTTTTTCCATACAAACGTCTTAGGGTGATCACTCCCTTATTTGAGGATTTAGATCCAAAATAAAGCATAATACCGATTGATCTCGTCATTATCTAGGCTTGTATGTAGCCGAAATTTTAATAAAATAATTAACTTGAGAATTATGAGCCTCGAAACATTCATATAAAGTTTTCGAGGCTCATAACTTACATCTTAATTATCTTTTTAAATTTTTGGCATAATACAAGCCTAGATAATAACGATATCAATCGGTATTATGCTTAAGTCTGGACTTAAAACCTTAAATAAGGGAATGATCACCCTGCAACGTTTGTATGGAGAAGTGACCGGCCAGTTCAACTTTTAGAAAGCCTAATACAGTTTGCGAAAATAACAAAATGCTTGGACCATTCCGCCTCTGCCAAGCTAACATCGGTCACTGAAGTAATCTTAACAATGAATGTAATAATTTCATCATTTATTTTGTAACAATGGAAAATAATGCCCCTGAGTTTGTTGCCCGTTCTTCTCGCAGTGGCTCTATAATACTTGTTGAAATTGAATAAATTATTTTGACTTTGTAGATGGAGCATATTGCTCTACTCGACACCAAAGTCGCCTCCATATTAAATACCTCATCCTTACTTAATGCATTAATTAGTTCATAGTGATTTAATATTTTTAAGTGTGTTGACGCATATTGAAATAATGTTTCGAGTGCAATCACGAAAGCGTATACAAAACATAAAGTTTGAGGGTTACAAAATTTTCTTCTAGAGGATAATTCTCCGCACGTCCGGACTTGTGAAATTTTGTGTTCTAAAATTGTAGCAATTTTTGTCGCATGTTTGGTACAAATCTTATTTTTACAGGGGGGGCTGCTTTTGGAGAGAATGATACCGTTTACATAGTTGACTAGATAAAAAAATGGGAATAATTTAAGTCAGCTACGTGTATTCGAAAGCATTACGGTCACCAATAGGCACGTTTAAAAGTAACTAGATGACAATGATATAAACTGTAAATAGCCCGTTTCTATCAATTGAAAATAATCAGTTTCTCCGTGGGGTGCCGGGTTAGAATGTCACCCACCCATTTCTACCTGTGGGTGTCGTAAGAGGCGACTAAATGTAAAATACTAGCAACAGTGCCTTCGAAAGAACTAATATTTCAAACTGCTATCCCAAGATGCCTGCCAAGCGTGGGTATTATGGCAAACCCCCTCTAAATAGGACTGTGTTCAACAGTGGACTATCCGGCTAATACAGTACACTCAATTCTGTTTGTTTTTCTACGAACCGCTCAGAACTCTAGTCTATACTAATCCTCTGTATTGTTTTACATCACAGTAATCAATTATCGCCAACATTTGCTTGTGTTGAGTGCCCACATACCGAACGTTTATTTGCCAGACGTGTCAACGACTTTTGACTGTTTATTGTATTGCGAATAGTACACCCGTGTTAGATGATGTCTAGTCGAACCATGTCGAACTCTGTATAATGTTTTCCTGTTAGTCTCGATAGGGATCGTTATCATGCAAATGTTTAATGCGATAGCTACAAGTATTATTGGAAACGCCCCGGAAACTGATCTATAACAAAAGTTAAGGAAAAGGCAGTGTGAAACAGTGATGGCTCAGTCGCATTGGCTATGGACTGCCGTGCAGCAGGTGTCCAGGAGCATAGCGTGTTCCGTCACAACCCTATAAAAAAAACTTGTCTTTTTTATGTTATTGTGACGGAACAAGCTCGAGGCCCACGTGATGTAAAGTGGACTAGCCTCTGCCTATAACAGACGCATTTCGTCGACGACGAATAGCACTGTGCCCGTCACATTGAGACGTATAGTTGTTAGGTCTCATGTGCCTGTAATTTTACTGGCTCTCAAGGACTGCTGCCGAAACACACTGTTAGGTGCTTGGAGACTGATTTTCTAATTGAGAATCGTCGCTAGCCAGGCGGGCATACGCAAAATGCGGTGAAGCTCAAGCCCACGGCTGGATTCGAACCATGGACTTGTTGCGCGGCAGTCCATAGCCCATTGGCTATGGAGTGGCATTCCACTGAGCCATCACTGCGGCCCGCCGTAGATGTTAAGCGGTAACCTCTGCCTATAACAAATAAATTTCGTTACTGCACCGCGCCCATCACCTTGAGACATATAACACTTCTTTAATGTTAAATGCCTATAATTTTATAATTACTTACTGTAAAGAACTGTTGTTCTGTTTCAATCTACCTGTACTTAAGTAGCCGCGGAAGGAATTAAAATAGTTCGATTAATAAGGCGCTAGACATGAGTAACCCTCAGTAAGGAGTTAGTTAACAATTAATGTATTCACAATAAAGCTCCTTATCGTCAATAGGTCATTACACTCCCAATAACCGAAAGGTAACTGGTGTAATACCAAAAAAAGCAATCTTATTGAACATTATTATAAGTATAGATTATGAAAATGTTTATAATACCCCTACATACGAGGGATAAGGGTAGGAAGACGATGATTTTATGATAAACGCAGTTTTTTTCGACCTAAAAATACTAACCTGGTATAAATTAGAATTGAGATGTTCTATATATAAGGTGAACGTAAAGGGCGCGTTGGTGGCGAGGTTTTTAAGAGAATTGTCACCTATTTTTTAGGCTTTGTTGTGAGGCCAAAAAACGGATTCGAACCCACGACCATCCGTCTCTACAACCACATGCTTTTCCAATTGAGCTATCGTAGCGAGTAAGTAAAAGCACAAATAAATCCTTTCTTTTCCATTGTTTAACCGTCTTGATCAATGAAACTCTAAAAATTTAAATTTTTCCGCTATCAATGTGAGGAAACAGGTATTCTACCTGTTAACATGACCATGAGTGTGTGTAAGGTTTGTTCGAACTAGAAGGCTCTAGAACCTCTGGACTGCCTCGACTATCCGAGTAACCTAGTTGCTTCATGTACGTGAACGTGTTTGTGTACAAGAATAGATATAGTCGTATCGTGACACAGGTCAGTGCCATGACTTTGTTTCCGCGAGAATAAACTAGCTTCCGATCGGATAGAAGTATTTAATTTTTAGCGTTTTAATAATAGAAATAATAATTTAATTTTATGAGCTATTGTGCTTCTTCGTAATTATCCGTAAAAATGTTTGATTTTAAAATTATTTGGAAAATAGTTTTGTATGGAAATTCTTAATTTCACATATAGAGATAAAATAAATAAACGAAAAACTGTTAAACCAGAGAAGCACAGATTTGAGGTGCACGGACATGCATGCAAAATTTCAACGAGTTTGAATTACATGTGTGGTTTGAACTCTTGGCATTTAAAATTTTACGAAACCACGTTTGTATGGAAAGAGTTACGAAGACACTAGCCTTAAGATGTCTTACAATTAGATATATTACATTGTTCTAGATGAATAAAATATATATTTTAAACTCTGGTGACGTAAAATTGCTAATTATTAGTAGTAAGTGTGTACTTACTGCATCGAAGGAGAATATTTGACGGTGCGCACCAAGACCTATCACCTGGTTATATACCAATAGTATGCTATAGAAAGAATGGACTAATGGAGATAGACAAAGTAAGTTATACAAGGCGAGTTTGAATGGAGCATTTGGAAGGGGAATGCCTTGGTGAATATGCTGACCAGATTGAAGGCGTTAAGGACAAAGGCTAAATCATTAGTAACTACCACTAATAGACAGGTGTGTGTGTTATGAATGTAATGACAGTGAAGGAAGTAAGAGTGTTATACCAAATGGAATGGATACTATACTGTATCAGCCGGATTGTCCACTATTGAACACAGCCTTTTTAGGGGGGGTTTGCTTTAATCTCCGGTCCCACGTTTAGCAGGCGCCTTGGGGATCGCAGTTCAAGATACCAGTTCATCAGAAGGCGCTGCTGCCCACCTTACGGTATTTTACCTTTAGTCGCCTCTTACGACACCCACAGGTGACTGGGATGATGGGGGGAGTGATATTCTATCCCGGCACCCCACAGGGTACCAAATTGGTAGTAGATGGCAATTCGTGGACCCTGCCTACTCATTCGGGAAACAGATGTGACGTTACCTATGCAGGCTGTTGGCATCTTAACCAAGCAGTTCCCACGGCAGTGTTAGATATTATGCCTCAAAGAAGTGTGTGCAATGACTACTGGGTTAAAAAGAAGAAGTGACACAAAAGCAATGTTTCGGCGTGATGAGCGCAGTCGGGGCTGGCTCGCTCCGCACTTTAAGTATAAAGCTACAGGTACATCGGCGTATCCGTCCGGACGGGATTATTCTACGGTGCCGCGTCAGAAGAGATCAGAGCTATGCGTGGCAATGCGATAGAAAGAGAGGGGCCTTGTAGGTGAATATAAATATTAGGTACTCAGAGCTTTGCGAGCTGAAATGCACTTTATTGCTTCGCGGCTAGAGTCGCTTATTTACTGGAATGGCTTTGCGAAGTGATCCTTCTGGTCTTTTTATTCTGTGGCGTAGTGCAGTGTTACGCAGAACGTGGACACTTACAAACAGGCGGTAGACATGACCGTCTCGCCACTTTGTATCGTTAAAAAAAATGCTATACGTATTTAGTTACTACTAAATCGGTCCACAGAACTTTCCTACATATATAAAACTGTGCAAGTTATGATTAAAAACAAACACGACCTCCGGAATGGCTGATAAACGTGGCTTATCAGGAAACGGATTGGATTGCTAATTTATTATAATATTTTATGACTATGTGTATTAAGTACCTCATTTGCAAGTGTAGTAACCGGCCTGAACTTTTTTTTTGTTCATAGGCTAGCCTTTGACCACAATCTAACCTGATGGTAAGTGATGCTGTGGCCGCAGATGGTAAACATACGTGACCTCTTGGCCGCCGCAGTGGACCAAATCGTTCATTTCTATTGTTATAATTATCTACGATGCGCATGGGTTAAGTCAATGACGAATTGCACTGTGCCCGTCACACTGACACGTATTACTTTTTTCTACTACGTTAGGTCTCATGTGTCTGTAATTTGACTGGCTCTCAAGGACTGCTGCCGGAACACACTGTTAGGTGCTTGGCGACGGATTTTCTACTTGAGGGTGGTCGCTAGCCGGGCGAGCATTAGTAATGCAGTTCTACCATGCGGTGAAGCTCAAGCCCGTGGCGGGATCCGAACCATGGACCTGCTGCACGGCAGTCCGTAGCCAAAAAATATGAAATGAAATGATAATATTTATTCATCACATAATTAAAAATAAAATATAAATGTGTACGCAGTACAAAAAAATCATTTAGAGATTTTCCTAAATAAATCGTACATAGAAATGGTGTTGAAGGGCTTCAGCTCAGCATTGTGCCAATTGGGTAACCAATCAGCGCTGGTTTTCAGCCGCGACCCGAAATGCGAAAGGACACCCAAAAAACCATGGGTATTTTTTTTATAATTAACTAGGCAAAGACATATATGTTAACATTTTAGCAAGAAAAAAAATAAACTATTTCTAAACATAACTAAATAGATACTACATATTATACTATACATTATAATAAAACTTACACAACATATCATAATGGAATATATATCCAGTAAAAAACAATACATACACTCAATAAATACATATTCATAAATACAAACACACATTCTTATCTGTCAGTAGGGTAAAATTACACAACTCTATGAATACAAAAACACCACAACAGAGATGGTTAGAAATGTTAATGTGGTAATGTGAAATATTATTATTACTTGTAAAAGCTCTTCGGTAAAAAAAACCTAATATCAGAAGAAAAAAAAACATTTTCTAATAATTTGTAACATATGATTATTTTCATAAATATATATTAATTATTTTGAATATTGTTAGGTTTGCAATAACGCCTGCTATGCGGATTACATTACAAAATCACAAATATACGATAGTTTTTTTTTTTAAGTCATGTGCGGGAATCGTACCCGTGTGCCGGGGTATGCTCTAACCAATTGAGCTAACATGACATGACGTCATAACTCCATCCCAATACGATGGTTAAAGAACGATAGGAAAGATTCAAGTTATGACGTCATGTCATGTTAGCTCAATTGGTTAGAGCATACCCCGGCTCAAGGGGTGGATGGACGCGGGTTCAAATCCCGCACATGACCTATCGTATATGTGTGATTTAGTAATATTAATTATTTGTAGGAAATTGAACATAATAATTGAATTAAACTTACATAATATCTTATCAAACATTTATGATTACATAAATCTCATAGAATTACACTTATTTTAAAATATTGTATATTGTTAGCAGCGATATAAATTAAATAAATGACACATCGTATACGATGTTTTCATGGCTCCTCTGCTCATTAATAAGGTAAGTTCTGAGCTTCCGTCTGAAGGTACTTAACGTCCTGCAATTTCTTATGGGTGGTGGCAAATTGTTCCAGCACCTGGTGGCTGAATACCGAAAACCACCTTTAAAGGCCGTGGTACGATGCCTTGGAATAGCCAATTCAACTCGAAGCAGTGATGGCTCAGTGGCATTGGCTATGGACTGCAGCGCAGCAAGTCCGAATCCCGCCACGGGCTTGACCTTCACCGCATGGTGGAAGGGCATTTTGCGAATGCCCGCCTGGCTAGCGACCACCCTCAAGTAGAAAATCTGTCGCCAAGCACCTAACAGTGTGTTCCGGCAGTAGTCATTGAGAGCCAGTGAAATTACAGGCAAAATGAGACTTAACAAGTATGTCTCAAGGTGATGGGCGCAGTGCAGTTCGTCACTTGTGATGAAATGCATCTGTTATAGGCAGAGGATACCGCTTAACATCAGGTGCTTGTTCCGACACAATAACATAAAAAAACCCTTATATATCTCCATATATAGGGGAAGGCGTAAGACGAAAGAGAAACTACTAGAAGGTGGGCTGCAGCGCCTTCTAAACTACTACCCGTCTTACACTGCGATCCAAAATTGTGTTGATCCGTGACTCCTTGAGGTTTGCCTAGTTTCTCCAAACCATCTTAATTTTTTACTTAGATATGATGGGGTTTGGTAATTGAATTGAATATGAATTACCTACCTTTTCTCGCCGGACACTAAACTGTTTTTTATAAAATCTAGCACAGCCATAGCCTTATACAAGACATGTATTCCAGACTTCACTTGTAGTAGGTAATCAGCGCTTGTACGACGGTTCTTTAGGCTAATGCGTTTTACATATGTTTTTTTTGTTATTTCAAATGCTGGTTATGATTATTAAATCACCGTTCCAATTAACCTATTATATGATTAAATATGTACCTAATGCTTTTGTTTATCAACAAGGATGTTATATATTGACCAAAAATTTTCAGCCATTACTCTAGAATTTAATTAATAGGAATTTTCCCAGTTAGGTATATTAAGTCACCAATCGCCAAACATTGCGATAAAATTACATACTCGTATATAATTTTATCACTAATGTAATGAAATGTTAATTTTGTTACGTTTGCAATAACAGTAGTACCTACAACGCAAGTTTAACTATAGGTGTCACTCCATAATGAATAGATTCAGGCGTTACTTTGCGGAAATCCAAATTTATTTATAACAAATATTTTTTAAATACTTTAAGATAACATCAAATTAATATTTTAATAAAACACTTAAAAAATATAACAATATATCTAGTGACAATTCCGCCTAATTTTCCTGCTAAGCCGACGTGACGTCACAAACGCCACGCAGCCAAACCGGAAGAGTTTTCGACGAGTTTCGCTTCTACACGAAGCATCCTCAGGAGGTCTTGACTCAAAACCTCCTTTTATTTTTTAAGTGTTTTATTAAAATATTAATTTGATGTTTTCTTAAAATATTTTTAAAAATATTTGTTATTATTGTGTCACTCCATCCCGATACGATGGTTGAAGAACGAGAGCAAAAATTAGAGTTAGGAGTCATTGTGTCATGTTTGCTCAATTGGTTAGAGGATACCCCGTCTAAAGGGGGTCGATGGACGCGGGTTCGAATCCCGCACATGACTATATTTTTTTGTCTCGTAAATTTGTTAGTTTGTAAACTAATTAAATGTGTTTATACTTATAGCTTCACAGTGAGATTCGGTTTAATATGTTTCTTTTTCCTGACCTTTTCCTACATCTAATGGGGTCGAACCCACGTTTATTCTTACTTTCTTACTACTACTTCTTCGAATCCGTTCGATTACTTTTCGTTGTACTTCTACGAAAGACAGCTGTTCTGTACCTAAAATAGTTTATACGTTCCATTGTCTTTTTTTATGTTATAAAGACGGATCAAGCACGTGGCCTATCAGATGTTAAGCGGACTAACCTCTGGCTATAACAGATGCATTTCGTCACGAGTTACGAATTGCACAGCGCCCGTCACCTTGAGACATAGTTGTTAAGTCTCATGTGCCTGTAATTTCACTGCCTCTCAAGGACTGCTGCCGGAACACACCGTTAGGTGCTTGGCGACAGATTTTCTATTTGAGGGTGGTCGCTAGCCGGGTGGGCATTCGCAAAATATATACCATGCGGCGAAGCAGAAGCCCGTGGCAGTACATAGCCAATGCCTCTGAGCCACTGCTTCAAAACTTCAACGAAAGACAGCTGTTCTGTACCTAAAAGAATTTATACGTTCCATTGTCTAGACCGATATGTTTTCCTTTCCAGTCCTGGTGGAGGCGTGTCACAATGACGCGTCGTGTCTTCAGGACCGCGCCGGTCTGGAGGCCATCACGCAGCTGCACCGGCAGCTCGACGATGACGCCAACGGCAACGTCGATCTCAGCGAGAGTGATGACGTAAGTACTTATATTAATTAAGGTTGAACTGGCCGGTCGCTTCTCCATACAAACGCCGTAGGGTGATCACTCCCTTATTTGAAATTTTAGGTTCAGAATTAAGCATAATACCGATTGATATCGTCATTATCTAGGCTTGTATGATGCCGAAATTTAAAAAAAGATAATTAAGTTGAAAGTTATGAGCGTCGAAAATGTTACATGAAAATGTTTCGAAGTTCATAACTCTCAAGTTAATTATCTTATTAAAATTTCGGCATCGTACAACCCTAGATAATGACGAGATCAATCGGTATTATGCTTTGTTTTAGACCTAAATCCTCAAATAAGGGAGTGATCACCATACCGCACGTTTGTATGGAGAACGGGCCGGCCAGTTCACCCTTAAAATCCGCTGAGTAGTCAGCGGAAATTCAAAGCAAAAGTGTGGTGTAGTGCACGGAGCGCTTTCCATAAAAACGTAGTTTCGTCATATTTTAAACACCAAGTGTTCAAACTCGATGAAACTTTGTATGCATATTGCGGAGCCTATTATCTATGTTTCTGATTTGCCAGTTTTTCGATTTATTATTTATTTTATCCCTAAATCAAAATAACAATATCCATACAAAACGAATTATTATTATTGTTTTTAAAATACTTAATTTTACGGAAATCTGGCAAACCAGAAGCATAGATATTAGGCTCAAGGACATCCACGCGAAGTTTCGCCGTGTTTGAAAACTTGGTATTTAAAATGTGACGCAACTACCTTTCTATGGAAGGCGCTCCGTGAATTCAACTCTTAAGCCACAGATAAACATATTTTTTCCATGTTTAAATCGGATGATGAAATATAAGAATCATCAGGGACCATTTTATATTAGCTCATTTTACTGAGTATTTCTCTATGGAGCACAATATAAACATATAATAGACTTTTCAATTCTCGAAGTCGCGCCCTTCCATAGTTTTTCCTCAAACCAAGCGAACATATCTTATGTATCATTAACATATTTTACACCCACAGTAAGACGTAGTATACAAAGAACGGTATTCGTGAGATCTAGGTCAAGGTCTTTTAGTATTGACATAACCCCTACTTTGACTTTTCATCACAACAGCCGAGGAGGGAGGAGCAATTCCGGCATCCTTCTAGTAAAGACTTACTGTACTGTATCAGCCGGATTGTCCACTGCTGAACACAGCCTCCCCCATTATGGGGGGGAATAGCCATAATCCCCTCGCTTGGCAGGCGTCTTGGGCATCTCAGTGTGACATATCAGAGCCTAAGAAAGCGCTGCTGATCACCTTCTGGCGTGTTACTCTCGGTCGACTCTTACGACACCCACGGGAAACCAAAGTAAAAGTAAAGACTTATCTTATATATAAAATTCTCGTGTCACAGTTTTCGTTGCCATACTCCTCCGAAACGGCTTGACCGATTTTGATGAAATTTTTTGTGCTTATCCGGTATCTATGAGAATCAGCCAACATCTATTTTTCATCCCTCTAAATGTTAGGGGTAGTCCACCCCTACATTTTATTTTTTATTTTTTAGACAGAATTTTTAATTTCTATTTTTTTATGATACAACATACAAAAATACATACAATCCTCAATTTTCACCCTTCTACGATCAACCCTTATATTTTAATAGCCAAAATTATTTATATGGCAAAGCAACGTTTGCCGGGTCAGCTAGTATCATATATAAATAAACTATGTTTTAAGACCCGTGACGAACAGATGGTCAGACACATTTACTGACTAAGATGACGCATCGACCCAAGCTGGATCCTGGCCTCCGATACCAAGAGACGCCATTCCTTGCGGTCTTGTGCTCTTTCTTCCCACTGAATTATTTGCAGTTTTACCTACTATCTGACAGATACACAGTATTATGATATTAGTAACATTAATAGTGTTCCATGTTAACTTTGAGTACGGAATCCTAAAAAGCGCAATGGTATCAACATCATTCAATACAATTGCCTTAAAAAGATACCGCATTACAATAAGGCCGTCGATTATATAAAAGAAGCCGTATATTTTGTTTTGTGCTATCGTTAATATTGAAGTGCAATAAATTGTTATCTCTCGCTAATACTGTACACAATAACATACAGATATATCTTTAACGCCTTGAGCGCTGATTAAAGTATGTTGACCTGAAAGACAATTCTTTAAATTTATAAGAATAGCTATTCAATACGTAGTTGAGATGATCTGCTCGTCAATATGCTTGGAAATCTACTTTTCCCAACGGCTTTTGACAAAGCAAAATGTCTTATTTCCAGAATAAATAAACATATCGTCAAATTTGACGGTATGCCATAACCTCCTTAGATAAATATCTACCCGCTTTGGTTCTTCAAAATCTTACAATTGGTTCCGTGACCGATTCTATTGTATCGGTTGAGTGACCGCTAGTTGCATTCACTACTGACCGCTTCCGTGCTTCAGAAGGCTCCTATGTCCTCGGTTAGGCAGAGATCTTCAAGCGGCTTGCAAAGTATAAGCTAGACACTGTATGGTGGTAGGGCATTTTTCTAATACCCTCCTACTAGTTACTACCCTCAAGTAGAAAATCTGTTGCCAAGCACATAACGGTCTGATTCCGCCACTGTTTTTTAGAGCCAGTACGCATTCTTACCATCAGGTGAAACTGTGGTCAAACCAACAGCTAAACAATCGCCAATAAAAAAATACACCATAACAAAGGGCATAGAATCTGTGTGTGTATCTGGGCATATCGCCCAGTGCGTCGCCATCTTGATTTTTTGAATTTTGAATGAAACTTCCGATATATTTGTAGGTAAATAAAGAACGCCATATGAGAAGAATGAAAATCATTATAAATACATTAATTACGTGTGTTTATGCATTCCATTGTATTCAAGTAATAGTTCCTAGGTCCATTTAAATATTTAATCAAATATTATGTAAAATCCAGCACAAAAATTGCATGAAAAAACTACTGCATCGCATCATATCGCAAAGAAATGCTGTTCTATCAAAGTAGTAAATTATGAGGTATTAAAAATACAAGGAAACTACGGTTGTATGAAAAGCGCTACGAAAATATACTTATACCTTGATATTACGAGTATATCGCAAAACAAGACTAAGAATTTTGTATGTCAAAATATATAATTACCTAGCCTAACTCTCTTCTGTCTCATAAATGGTAACGTTAAATAAACTGATGCTTGGTGGGCACCTTTTATGCGATTTAGGGCCTGTTTAAGAATGTTCGAGTAAGTTCCGGTTATACTACCCAGAACATAAAATAACTGAATGATAAAAATGACAGTTAACGTGCCGCGCGTTTCAAGCTTTAACCGACGACGAATAGATTAAATCGGTATGACTGTGAAACGCAAAGATAGCGTTTTATTTACTAAATGGGTCATTCTAAGTTAAGAGGTACTTTCCATGGCCAGGACAAGAAAATACCTTTTTTTTATACCAAATTCCTAATTAACCTATTCATTACTTAAAACTAAATGTGTTCTTCATGCTCACTTAAATTTATTAGAGAAATGTACGTAGTTTAGTCGCAATAAGTTCTAATGTAAGAAAAAAGTCTCTACCCTGGTCTGTCCCCAAACCGACTTTATTTGTAAACTAGTTTTTATGAATGTTTTAAAATTTAATAATTACTTTATCATCGTTAATTTTATACAGAACAATAACTGAGGCACAGTGTCTTATAAGTAAAATTACTTATATTCCAATTTTTCATAAATAATATCATCGCCGAAATTTGTCCTCCGTGTTTCTTGTCTCGTCCCCTGGCTTTTTGTTTTCTTTTAAAAATCAGTTTTGTTTTGCTAGTTTGTGAAAGTTGTCACTTTGAGTGCATAGGATGTATCGTGAAGCTAGCAGCAAGGGGTGCATAAGCCGACTGCGCAGCCATTTTAACGGCCATTTCAGTCACACCACTCGCTGGGTTTAGAAATGTTGAGTGAATGCAGTCTTTCCTCTGGTAAGTTTTATTTAGCAATTGTTTGTTAAAATACTTATATAGACTTAAATATTAACTATGCATAGTGCATACATTGTTACGTTTGATTGTTCATTGCGTACGATAAACACTTTGACGGCTATTTAAGATATCAATCGAAAATGTATCTCCCCTGGCGTATTTCCCCTGGCTCTTTTGATGGCAGGGGAGATACTTAATGTCCAGGGGAGATACATTTGTATGCGTTTCCATGAAAATTTCTACATTTTTCTCTGAACCTTTACTTGGAATTTAGTGAAAATTACCTAACAAAATATGCCGAAGAAGTACAATCCTTTCATTTCGGAGGATCGAGACAACAAATAAGTATGCACACTGATGTAGTCTTTACTAAAGATGTCGACCAAAAGCTAAAAAGTCAATGTTACTGCACTTTGTCACAAAATTTATTGCATTCACCTCCAGCAATTTGGGCTTATTTACAGCCCATATTTGACTGTCTGCCGGCTACTGTTACGACTTTAATTTCTTGAGCGGTGGGCCAGTCACCATTCAATATCGTAATAAAATGATGTTCTTGGTTTTGGCAATAATACTAGAAGATTTCTACCCTAAACTTCAAAATTTCACAATTTGGAATTTTCATGAAGCAGGTCACAGTAAGGAAGCTCCTGATGGAGTGGGTGCTACTTGCAGTTCTCTTGAACTGCAGATTGATTAGTTGCGAGTGGCACCGATATTTCATCAATAGATGACTTAGTTAAAGCCCTCGAGAAAAACTGCCTGAATATTAAATTTTTTACCGTAGATGATGCAGACATATCTGAAAAAGCAGCAAACTTAGGTTCTAAGTTTGCTGCTTTTTCAGATATGTCTGCATCATCCAGCAGCAAACTTAGGTTCTAAGTTTGCTGCTTTTTCAGATATGTCTGCATCATCTACGGTAAAAAATTTAATATTCAGGCAGTTTTTCTCGAACGTATAAAGACTTTTTCAGGCACACTAAAGGTTCACCAAGTTACCGGTTGCGTGTGCCTTATTGCCTGACATTGAAAAGTTTGAACTGCTTCTGTGACTCAGACCTATGTCGTCATTTCAATTGGGTACTTTGGATTATCCACAAACACATCGTAAATTTAATCTACGTGTTGATGATATATACGCGTATAGAGCCAGCGTTTTAGAAGATGAACCACTAATCAATTTCACATCTCAAGAACACAGGAAGATGCCTCAAGAAACATTACAGCATTCTGTACCTACCAGTATAAAAACCAAACTGCACAAAGATGATTCAAAGCCCTCAACATCTGAAAGAAAACATTCTGCAACGGGGACTTTGTGCTGGTTAAACTTCAAGATACAAAAACAGAATATCGTTATGAAAACTTCAAGAAATATTTTGTAAAATCTGTGATATTTCTTACACCACCTGGGATGAGGTTTTAAAAAAAATACCCTCCCCTAACTTAAAAAGGAGAGGTCAGCGTATTTTACATGCATTTAATGAATCTATTGATGTCTTTGAATGCGGGTTTTAGAAAATATTTTTTTTAGTTAGCATTTAATTTAAATGTTTTTAGAGTTTAAGTACAAGAAAAATTTAATACTGTGTACTCAGAGAACGTTTTGTTTCTTTTTATTTCATTATTGACTATTAATAGTAAAGTTATAGATACTTTTGTTTTGACGGAAAGGAAAAGTAAGAACCTTTTTATGTTTTGTGCCTGGCGCTTAAGAAACATTTAATTTTATAAACAAATACTGCTAAGAAATGACAAGTCTGGTAATAAATAATTCATAATTAAAATTAAAATACATAAATAAAGGTGATTTATAAAAAATAACCCTGTTTTTAATATGTATTTCTCTCTTCCCTGTCCATAAAGTATCCTCCCCTGTGCATATTGTCCCTACCCTGTACTGAGTATTTACCCTGGTCACTTATAAAACGAGATAAAACCAACAAATTGACTGGCCACTTTGTAAACACTTTCAACTTAAACGTTCCCATACAAAAAATGTATAATTAAGTAAATAGGTTTAAAAAAATGCCATGCCGTCACTTCATACAACAGATTACCTCTTAACTTAGAATGACCCAAATATGTTCTGGGTAGTATAAACGGAACTTACTCGAACATTCTGAAACAGGCCCTTAGTAACCTAAATAATAGTAGTATAGTATTTTCCCTGCAATATTTGTACTGCCTTCAAAAAATTAGTTAAATCAACCTAGAAACTATTATTTGAATACACTGGAATGTGTAAACACACTTAGTTAATGCATTTGAGTGATTTTCATTGTTCTTATATGGCGATCTTTATCTGCAAATATATCAGAAACGAGACAATTTAGGGCACCATGCTGCATGACATTCTTTGTTTGTATAAGTGTCCTCTACCCAAATATACTATGTACTTCCAATGTGCGCGGAAAATTTGTAAAAAATTCTATATGCCAGCACCCATATAAAAATGTTAGAACCCTTTAAAATTCATCTGTATCGCTTTATTGATTCTCAATATGAAAATATCCACGTTTATTTATATAGAAATTGGCGGATTTCAAACTTAGAATGCACAATATACTACTCGTATGTAATATTTTAACCTTGTAAAACAGTACTTACTCGTATATTGAAAAAAACGTTAGTCAATATTAAACAATGTTCTGAGAAGAATACTCACTGCAAAGAATTAATGATTTGTTTATCTGTCCGTCTCCTTCAAATTCTTTTGAATCATTCTTTTGTTTTCTAAATAATCGTTACTTCAACGGACGATGCCGGACGATGAGTTTTTAAGTCTGACAGTCTGAAGTCTAGACGTTAAAAAGAAAATACAAACAGTTCTATCTGTACATCAGCATCATCAGTCGGAAGATGTCCACTCAACAAATTCCTTCCCCATTGAACACCACAATTAACGGCTGTTAGCCATTTGTAACCATTGGCTACCCGCGACTTTTACGATGTCGTCAGTCTACCTAGGGGTTCAACAACTCTACGTCTTCCAGTGAATGTGTTAACCACTCGATTACCTTTTTTCCCTATCGGTTAACGGTTCGTCGAGCAATGCTGACTGCCCATTGCCACGTCAACTTGCAAATTCTAAAAGTTATGTCGGTGACTTTGGTTCTTAGGCAAATTTCCTCGTTCCGAATTTTATCGCGTTGAAGCAGTGATGGCTCAGTGGGATTAGGTATGGACTGCCATGCTGGAGGTCCATGGTTCGAATCCCGCTGCGGGTTTGAGCTTCACCGCATGGTGGAGGGGCATTTTGTGCATGCCCGCCTGGCTAGCGACCACTCACAAGTAGAAAATCTGACGCCAAGCATCTAACGGTGTGTTCCGGCAAGCTGTCCTTGAGAGTCAGTAAAGGTTAAGCCTGTTAACCATCATCACTTGCCATCAGGTGAGATTGTGGTCAAAGGGGTACCTATCAGCAATGAAAAGAAAAAAAAAGAATCTCCTAGCGTAGCGCTCTCCATAGCTCGTTGAGTGACTTCTGAGCTTGTCTATAAAGGCCCACAGCTAAGGACCACGTATCAGTGTAATCACAGGCCACCATTACCGGCAACATCGTACTTACCTATACACAGTGTATAAATAAGACCAGAAGGGCAATGACCGCGATGCAAGTCAAACGGTTCTCTCAATAAACGTCAATCATTTCTCTCCAAATATTTGTCTTGACTATACAGTGCGACTTTAATGTGCCATAAACAGTTTCAGTGACTTTTCATCGTTCTCGTATATTTCTGAACGATTTGCTGAAGTTATGACTTGTTGAGTACCCTTCATATGTCGGAAAGATTGTTGATGATAGTAAATATTGCTCTGTATATTTCAAAAATCTGCAAATCTTAAGACTGTATACATAAATAGAAGCGCTCGTAGCGAAGTTTGCTTAGCTGTTCTTAACTGATCAGCAAAGTTAAGCAACGTCCGCCGTGGTCATGAGTTGCATGGGTGACCGCTAGTGACATTACTACTGAGCGCTTCCGTGCTTCGGAGGGCACGTTAAGCCGTCGGTCCCGGTTGTCGTCTTAGGATGGCAGTCGTTATAGCATGGTGGTAGGGCATTTTGCGAATGCCCGCCTGGCTAGCGACCACCCTCAAGTAGAAAATCTGTCGCCAAGCACCTAACGGTATGTTTCGGCAGCAGTCCTTGAGAGCCAGTGAAATTACAGGCACATGAGACTTAACAAGTATGTCTCAAGGTGACGGGCGCAGTGCAATTCGTCACTTGTGATGAAATGCATCTGTTCTAGGCAGAGGTTAGTCCGCTTAACATCAGGTGGGCCTCGAGCTTGTTCCGTCGTATTAACATAGAAAAAAAAAATTGAGGGGATCTGTCGTAATCCCCATGCTCGATAGGCGCCTATGAGATCGCAGTGTAAGTTCTTCACAAGGCGCTGCTGCTCACCTGGTATTTTTCCTTACATCGCCTGCTACTCCCACAGGCTGATGTAGAGGTCTCTCTAGTAGACTCTTCTAGCCCGGCAACCCGTGAGTTATCATTTTATTGGGTTCATATTTGTGTGGGAGTTTCTTTATTAAAACATATTCCAACTTTTGAATCCCTGCAGAGATTTGGGTGAACATGTTATCGTTAGAATCCTTACATATTTCTGAGTGACAAACTACCGAAACTGTCTTATTATTAGACAGTTTCTGATTAGTCTCGGAAATTTCACTAATTCACCAGTTTACCCATCAGACTCTAATGGGTAAACTGGTGAATTAGTGAAATTACCGAGTAAGGAAACTGGCCAGTGGTACGCTAATCCGTTATCCCCCCCAAAGAAAGGAATAGCCATAATCTCTGCAGCTCGCATATGATTTGAGGGCATTTTATTTTGGTGGGGCTATCGTGCCTATATCTCATAAACATCAGCAAGCTCCATGTACGTATAAGTTGAAGTTCAGGCGGGTGTTATTGACCTCTTACGACAGATTAAACCTCCTATGAATAAGATTTATCTACATGTGGGTTGGTTCTGTTTGTTTTTCGACTATGTTGCTAAGCAATACTACAAACGGAAGGCCGCATATCTCTTAAAATGCTTTTAAATTTTAACTTTTGACACTCATAGTAGGTATTTTAACGTTATTAAAAAAGTAGAGGGATGAGAACATCCACCGGTTGTAATTATTTTTTATCTTTGTCACTTCAAAACTTTGTAAACTAATTTGTATTTTTTTCAAGTTATAGTTTTGACATTGGTCACATAAAATTGTTATCACAATCGGTTCAGTGGATTGGTTTTTAATTTCAAAATAACTGGAGAATATATAAATTATAGACTATGTAAATTAAATTGCGTATTTCATACCACTCAATGGTGGAAGTAGATTGAAAAAAGTTATGCTATAATTTTTCTTTTTAATAACGAATCTGAGTTCCTATATACCTCGGTAGTGTGCTCGTGTTTAACTTTCAAAAGTAAACAATTGCTAAGTTATATGGGTCATTCTAAGTTAAGAGGTAATCTGTTGTATGAAATGACGGCATGGCATTTTTTTTAATATATTTACTCAAGTATACATTTTTTGTATGGAAACAATTAAGTTGAAAATGTTTACAAAGTGGCCAGTCAATTTGTTGGTTTTATCTCGTTTTATAAGTGACCAGGGTAAATACTCAGTACAGGATAGAGACAATATGCACAGGGGAGGATACTTTATGGACAGGGAAGAGAGAAAGTCATATTAAAACAGGGTTATTTTTTATAAATCACCTTTATTTATTTATTTTAATTTTAATTATGAATTATTTATTACCAGACTTGTCATTTCTTAGCAGTCTTTGTTTATAAAATTAAATGTTTCTTAAGCGCTAGGCAGAAAACATAAAAAGGTTCTTACTTTTCCTTTCTGTCAAAACAAAAATATCTATAACTTTACTATAATTAAATAAATAGAATCAAAACGTTATCTGAGTACAAGTATAAAATTTTTCTTGTACTTAAACTATAAAATAAATAAAATAAAATAGCCTTTATTGCTGTTTCTTTTCTTACAATTAATACATGCCTACTTCCTTAAAACTAAATTGATTTATTCTATTCTAACTTGCATTTGAATATCGGCAACTGGATGTTTGTGTGGAACAGCTTGTCTGTCGACAAAGGCCTCCTCTAAAGATTTCCACGTATTCCTGTCTCTTGCTAAACGGGTCCATACCGGTCCAGCTATTTTCTTGAAGTCATCTTCCCATCTTTTGGTTTGTCTGCCTCTATTTCTTTTGCTATCTCTTGGATACCATTCTGTTACTAACTTAGTCCATTTATCCTTATTTTCTCTTAACATATGCCCCGTCCAACGCCATTTAAGCTGTCTATAGGCTGTGTGTGCATTTTTAAATTTTGTTTTCTTTTTAATTTCTTGTAATTTCACTCTATCTTTTCTTTTTACACCTAGAATACTCCTTTCTATTGCATTTTGACAGGTTTTCAATTTACTTTCTTGTAGTTCTGTTAATGCCCACGTCTGGCACCCGTATAGTAAGCATGGCATAATGCATATTTCATATACTTTCTTTTTTCCTTTCATTGGCATATCTTTATCCTTCATTATTTCCCTAAGAGACCAAAACCGTTTCCAAGTATTTCTTATTCTTCGTTCTATTTCTTTATTCATGCAATCATCGGTAGATATAAGTTGGCCTAAATATATATATTCATTTACATATTCTATTTGTTCGTTATTGACTGTTATTTGTTCGTTGGTTACTGTTTGTTGAGAATTCGTCATAATTTTGGTTTTGGTTAAATTCATTGTCAGGCCGGCCTTAGCACTTTCATCGGATAGTTGCTGCAACATTACTCCCAGAGTTCCTGCGTCCTCTGAGAACAAAATCAAATCATCCGCAAAGCGTAAATGGTTGAGATTTTCGCCATTTATATTGAGGCCATTTTTGGTCCAGTGTAGATTCCTGAAGATCATCTCCAGCACTGCAGAAAATAATTTTGGTGATATAGGATCTCCTTGGCGTACACCTCTTTTAATAGAAAATTCTTTGCCCATAGATTCAAGTTTAACTTGTGCTGTGCTCGCTGTGTATACGTTTTTAATTATTCGTATGTATTTTGCTTCTACCCCTTGCCTTCTTAGAGCTTCCCATATATACTCATGTTCCAATGTATCGAACGCTTTGTTAAAGTCAACAAACCCTATGTAGTATGTTTTATTATATTCTCTATATTTCTGTAGAATTTGTCTTAAAGTGTGTATGTGATCTATAGTTGAGAATTTGCTTCGGAAACCAGCTTGTTCCTTGGGTTGATTTTCATCTAGTGTATTGGTAACTCTGTTTAGTATAATTTTTGAAAATATTTTATAAATATTGGACATTAAGCTGATCGGTCTGTAGTTTCTTATATCGCCCTTGTCTCCCTTTTTATGCAGCAGTACTATTGTCGATTTAGTCCAGTCCTCCGGGATGGTTTCCGTTTCGAGGATTTCATTGAACAAATCTGTAAGCCTTGGTGCTATCACTGGTAACGTAGCTTTTAGAAGTTCATTTGTGACTAAATCTGATCCCGGTGCCTTATCAAGTTTTTGTGTTTCGATAGATTTTATTGTTTCTTCCTTTAGAATTGGTTTAACCTTATCTTTATTTTCTGAATTATATTCCTTTATTACTTGTTCTTCTTTACGACTTTGGTATAAGTTTTGGTAGTACTCCGTAGCAATTCCTAGTATTTCTGTTCTTTTGCTGGTCTTTCCATTATTTTTATTTTTCATATTTGGAATCCACTCCTTTTTGTTATTCATTTCTTTTAGTGCCTTCTTTATTCCTCCTGTTTTTTCTATATGTTTTCTTAATGTTGTTAACCTTTTTGTTTTGCGTTCTTTTCTAAGTTGTTCGCTAATCTTTTTGCTTATTTCTGCTATTTTTTTAAGGCCATTGTTAGTATTATTTTTTTCTTGTTGTATCAGTTCTTTTCGTTCTTGTAATAATTGCTTACTTTTAAACGATATCGCTGTCTTACTAGTCATGTTTACTTTTTTAGTTTCTGTTTTCAATTGTTTGAGCAATCTGATGTATTTTTCCTGAGTCGATATACATTCCTTTTCCCCACCTTGCAAGGATATTTCGAGGTTATTAAGAAGTAAATCTGTGCTACCAGTGCATTCGATGGCTTTGATACTGTTGTGAAATTTTCGTGGTCTTTTAGCACGTGCCCCTGATAGTTTTGCTCTAACCATTCTATGATCTGAGTTAAAATTAAAATTGTTTAAAATAGACAAATCTTCAAATACTTTTACATTGTTAGACATAATATAGTCAATCTCGTTTTTGTATCGGCCATTAGGAGAAATCCATGTCCATTTCTTTGATGGTTTCTTTTTGTAAAAACTGCTTAGGATGCTTAATTTATTTTCAATAGCAAAGGATACTAGTCTTGAGCCGTTTTTACTTCTATTGCCAAATCCATGAATTCCTATGGTATATTCTTCTCCACTTTTTTGTTTGCCAATCTGTCCATTAAAGTCTCCCATAACTATTATGTTTTTGGATGCATTTGCAGTGGCACATTGTAGATCTTCGTAGAATTTTTCTATTTTTATTATGTCTTCTTTTTTATTTGATTCGGTTGGCGAATATGCCTGGATTATAGACCATACTTGTTCTTTGTCTCCATCTACAGGTAATTGAATGTTGAGAAGTGCAATCCGTTCTGAAATCCCTCTTAGTTCTTGTATGTTTTTGGCAAGGTTTCTTTTAACCATGAATCCGACTCCGTATAATCCTGGCGTCTCCCCAATATGGTGTAGTATATATTTTCCATGGTCTTCTATTCTCTCTCCAAATCTTCTTACTTCACTAATACCAATTATGTCCCATTTTATTTCATTCAATGCCAATTCTAGTTCTTGCAATTTTCCAGTGGTTCCTAGTGAACGACAGTTTATAGTTGCTATATATATATCGTTACATTTCTTTTTCCTGTTGTTTTTATTCTTTAGAGGGTCGTGGTCATTTTCCCCCACGAGGACCAGTCGGCTTGGGGGAGGTTGGTGGTTTCTAGTTATTTGGTTTTCTATATTTTTATTTTGTTGTGTTTTCCGGTTGCCGATAGCTAATTGTTATTGGCTCTTATCCGCTGTATAGGAAGAGAGAGAGTTGGATCTGCCTCTCATGACATCAAAAGCATTACGTCTATTATTTTGTGATGGTGTCCATACTTGTTGCTTTTTTGCTTGCGTATTGTCTCGCGGCGATGAAGATATTTCTCTCTTTCTTTTATCATTGATTATATTATTTTCCTTTACTACAAGCTTGTCGTATTTAATATATGCGAAATTTCCTTTCATTCTTTCTTCTTTCAATTTAGTTTGTAACATTTTTCTCTTCTCCTTAACTTAAACTATAAAAACATTTAAATTAAATGGTAACTAAAAAACATATTTTCCAAAACCCGCATTCAAAGACATCAATAGATTCATTAAATGCATGTAAAATACGCTGCCCTCTCCTTTTTAAGTTAGGGGAGGGTAGTTTATTTTAAAACCTGATCCCAGGTGGTATAAGAAATATCACAGATTTTACAAAATATAACTTGAAGTTCATAACAATATTCTGTTTTTGTATCTTGAAGTTTAACCAGCACAAAGTCCCCGTTGCAGTATGTTTTCTTTCCAGATGTTGAGGGCTTTGAATCATCTTTGTGCAGTTTGGTTTTTATACTGGTAGGTACAGAATGATGTAATGTTTCTTGAGGCATCTTCCTGTGTTCTTGAGATGTGAAATTGATTAGTGGTTCATCTTCTAAAACGCTAGCTCCGTATATCATCAACACGTAGATTAAATTTACGATGTGTTTGTGGATAATCCAAAGTACCCAATTGAAAATGACGACATAGCTCTGAGTCACAGAAGCAGTTCAAACTTTTCAATGTCAGGCAATAAGGTATAAACACGCAACCGGTAATTTGGTGAACCTTTAGTGTGCCTGAAAAAGTCTATACCTTCAGTAGAACCTAATTTTGCTGCTTTTTCAGATATGTCTGCATCATCTACGGTAAAAATTTTAATATTCAGGCAGGTTTTCTCAAAGGCTTTAACTAAGTCATCTATTGATGAAATATCAGTGCCACTCGCAACTAATCTATCAGCAGTTCAAGAGAACTGCAAGTAGCACGCACTCCATCAGGAGCTTCCTTACTGTCACCTGCTTCATGGAAATTCCAAATTGTGAAATTTTGAAGTTTAGGGTAGAAATCTTCTAGTATTGTTTCCAAAACCTTGAACATCATTTTATTACGATATTGTATGGTTACTGGCCCATCGCTCAAGAAATGTAAAGTCGTAACAGTAGCCGGCAGACAGTCAAATATGGGCTATAAATGCGCCCAAATTGCTGGAGGTGAGTGCAATAAATTTTGTGACAAAGTGCAGTAACATTGACTTTTTAGCTTTTGGTCGACATCTTTAGTAAAGACTACAACAGTGTGCATACATATTTGTTGTCTCGATCCTCTGAAATGAAAGGATTGTACTTCTTCAGCATATTTTGTTAGGTAATTTTAACCTTAAATCTACGTTTTCACTAACATCCAAGTAAAGGTTCAAAAAACAATGTAGAAGTTTTCATGGAAACGCATACAAATGTACCTCCCCTGGACATTAAGTATCTCCCCTGCCATCAAAAGAGCCAGGGGAAATACGCCAGGGGAGATACATTTTCGATTGATATCTAAAATAGCAGTAAAAGTGTTTCTCGTACGCAATTAACAATCAAACGTAACAATGTATGCACTATTCATAGTGAATATTTAAGTCTATATAAGTATTTTAACAAACAATTGCTAAATAAAACTTACCAGAGGAAAGACTGCATTCACTCAACATTACTACACCCAGCGAGTGGCGTGACTGAAATGGCCGTTAAAATGGCTGCGCAGTCGGCTTATGCACCGCTAGCTGCCAGCTTCACGTTACATCCTATGCACTCAAGGTCACAACTTTCACAAACTAGCAAAACAAACCTGATTTTTAAAAGAAAACAAAAAGCCAGGGGACAAGACACGAAACACGAAGGACAAATTTCGGCGTTGATATTATTTATGAAAAATTTGAATATAAGTAATTTTACTTATAAGACACTGTGACTCAGTTATTGTTCTGTATAAAATTAACGATGATAAAGTAATTATTAAATTTTAAAACATTCATAATAACTAGTTTACAAATAAAGTCGGTTTGGGGACAGACCAGGGTAGAGACTTTTTTCTTATATTAGAACTTGTTGTGACTAAACTACGTACATTTCTCTAATAAATTTAAGTGAGCATGAAGAACACATTTAGTTTTAAGTAATGAATAGGTTAATTGGGAAGTTGGTATAAAAAAAAGGTATTTTTTTGTCCTGGCCATGGAAAGTACCTCTTAACTTAGAATGACCTATATATTTTTTAGCGTTCAAAGTCGGTTGGTATTAAAATATTTTAATTTATTGAGATGTGTGCTCTGCAAGCCAGTATAGATTAATTGATAATTTGTTCACTATACGTAATACTACATAAGTGCGCTCGATATCATTACAACCACTCTCATTTAGACTTTAGACAACCTGAAGGCTATTGCAGGCCCACAAGCAGTCTTAAAGCAGCATGCTGGCAGCATAATTACATTGCACAGCTTATTCATTGAGCCAAATAAGTGCCAGCATTTTGATCACGCGTGGCACCTAAAGGCCGCCCTGATTTCCACGAAATCAAAGTTATACAGGGCTTTTACCATCGTCACGCATTTGACCCTTCGGATCGAGAACAGCTGCACCATAGGCGCTGGTAAAATCCCGGTTGACGACTTGGCACGAATTACCTATACTGCCTCAACAGGGTCATTTTGTGTCCAGATCCAGTCGATCGAAGCTGGTAGCAAATAATGGTCATGAAATGGCTACCAACGAAACTCAAATTGTAACTGGTTACCAAATTAGTGATTTTGTTCCCAGTTCGAAGTTGGTTACAGATTTTAGTTATCTGGGTACCTAACCAACCAACTTCGAACTGGACTCACGGGCTAACGGCCCGGAAGAGCAGTACGGGGATAGGATACTTTTCATTGATAGCTTCCGAGAAAGGGGCAATATAGTAAAACCTGCGGTGGCTGAGTTGCGGTCGGTGCAGCTAGTACAACAATCGTAAAGTTAGATCTGTTAAAGTTAGTTAAATCAGTTTTTACAGTCAACAACGTCAGACACCTGGTGATATATGGTGATGTGTCTGATAATGGTAATGGTAAAAATTACTGCCTCTTAAGAATAGAGCCCAGAACACATCTTTCGTTCTGGGCAAAATATTTCTGAGGCATCTTTTGAGGCGAGCATGAGAGAAATACCCCAATACGTAATATGTCCTATGATTTAACACATATACAATATAACGTGCCTTCCCCCACCCAACTACATTGAGCCGGTTGAAGAACTCCCTCAGGGCAAAGATCTGGCGTGGCCCACTTGGAAGTCGCTAAACAGTCTTCGGACTCAAGTGGGTCGCTGCTGGTTTAATATGGCCATATAATACTCTGACGAAGGAATCCAATGTAGTTGTGGCGCTACGCAGGACATGCGACACTTACTGTCCTGCCCTCAGTGTCCCAATGCTTGCACTTTGGGTGACCTGTTCGAGGCATATACCCTTGGGGTGGCTACAGCCCAGTTCTGGCAGTTATCCATCTAAATGTGATTCGTGGACACGAAGAAGCAAAATAACGGCGCAGTGCGAAGTGCAGTGTCATGTAGAACGAGGATAGTATCACTGCAACTGTAATGGACAGGCGTGGCCTTTACCATCAGGCGACTTTTTGTCTTCTCAATTTATACTGTACTGTATCAGCCGGCTCGTCCACTGCTGAACACGGCCTCCCCTATTGAGGGGGTATTTGCCATAATTCCATATTCCAGGGCCATATTCCCCACGCTTGGAAGGCGGCTTGATGATTGTAGTATGAGAAAACTTCAGCCCACCTTCCGGTATTTAACCCTTAATTGCCTCTTACGACATTCACAGGGAGAGATGGGGTGGGGGTGACATTCTATCCCGGCATGCCACGGGCCCTCAATTTATAACATTTAAAAAATATACTAAATTACAAATTTTATTGTTATTATAGTGCACTATTTCCTGCCAAATAGAAATACACCCGTATACCACTTGCCACAAAGACATCCGCTGCGTCCAGTGAATAAGCCACAAGAGAAATTTCTGATGATAAAATGATTTGGTCGAAGTTGGCAAACCACACTTACCATACATATGATTCATAACATAGATAACGAAATTGATAACATGCTACCTCATCAACGCACAACACAATACATCACATGATAGAAATTCTATATACGTACGGATCCTTTTACTTCTCCATTCAAAATATCTCACACATTAAGGGCGGAATTGATAGCTTTCGAATAGATTTTAAAGTCAATATAATAAAATAAATTTCTCTCTCTCCCTCTAAAATAAATTTTGAAGTAAAATGAATTTAAAAGTCTAGGGAGGGCGAAACACATCTGACGTAATTGTCGCAACCGATCATCATTCGCGTAACGCTGTCACACACTATTACACGTATACAGATGTGTACCTACGTATACAGATGTGTACCTACGTGTAATTCTGTGTGCGCTGTATATATTTGACCGACAAAGCGTGACTACGTTGTCTAAAACTTAAATTACGCGACGGAAGATCGGAGGCGTAAATAACGTCAGATGTGTTTCGGCTCTCAGGCTGTATATCCACCAGAGATGTGCGAGGAACATGAGCTGTCTGCGAGGAAAAATCCAAGAATAAGATCGGTTCATTTACCTAGCCTCGCTGAGCGCACCGATTGGTATTTACTCGTATATATCTCACTCCTTATACATTTGACCGACAAAGCGTGACTACGTTGACTAAAACCTAAATCAGGCGACGGAAGATCGGCGGCGTAAATAACGTCAGATGTGTTTCGGTCCTCAGGCTGCGTATCCACCAGAGTTGTGCGAGGAACATGAGCTGTGTATGAGAGAAATGCAAGAATAAGATCGGTTCATTTACCTAGATACTTCTGACGCCGTATGTATACATTTGACCGACAAAGCTTGACTGTACTGTATCAGCCGGATCGTCCACTGCTGAACACAGCCTCCCCTGTTTAGGGGGTATTTGCCATAATCCCCACGCTTGGCAGGCGTCTTGGGGATCGTTAAAAGCTTGACTTCGTTGACTAAATCTAAATTACGCGACGGACGATCGGCGGCGTAAATAACGTCAGATGTGTTTCGGTGCATAGGCAGCGTAGCTACCAAAGATGTGCGAGGAATTTACGAATAGGATCGCTTCATTTACCTAGCTTCGCTGTTATATGTTTTAGTGATATACTCGCGCAGACACCGCCAATCATATTCATCTTATAGTCGAATGCTAGCGGGACGTAAACGTAACGCAAGAAGCAGGGTTCCACCTGATCGGCCATCACGTGAACGCGTGCATTCGAAATCCTCCAGCGGTTAACATCACAGTCCTCAAAATCATGTGCTTTTGTTTCAGTTTCTCCGGGAGGAGTTGCAGTACGACAGTGGATATGAAAAGCGCCAACGGGCGTTCCATCATAATGATGATATGCACATATCGGTGAAGGAGCTGTGGGAGGCGTGGTTAAGATCAGAGGTGAGAAAAAGAGAAATTTAAATACCTTAAGACTTCTTGATAATTCCGGCAGCTTCCGGGTTAAGAATATAATTCGAACGTTACACGTAAATTCTGACATTTTTTCAGTCCATGATAGATAATAGATTGACACCAGATTGATTGTGTTATGTGCTGACTGATATTTAGCAGCACAATACAATATTGATGCGTCGGACTGACGGAGTTTTTAAATATTGTAATACAAATATAATTTTTATTTGCGCCAAACGTATTGGCGTTTGTCGCGATGAGCTGCGGGTGCGTGCGTAGATATAAATGTGGTTAGAAAAGAAGTATTATGGACCTAACGTTACGTGGGATAAGTGTAGACCTGCTTGTTTGTGTCGATGTTTCAAGGTTTGTGTTTTGGTGAGAAAATCGCAATTGGGTTTTTTGAGTATTTTTCTACGGCGGTCACTTAAGGTCCATTACAAAATTATACTCTAAAAAGGTTCTACTGGCCCGTTTAGCAAAAAGGATATTATTCTTAAAATTCGTAACATATGGCTGGTATAAAATTAAAATATTAATTTACATTCCATAAATGACTGACGATGGCTTGGCAGAGGTCCAACCCCTTTTTTTTTTTTTTTTTTTTTTGACCCGGGAAAATCCTTTATGGATACCACCCGGCTCCGGGGGGAGCAGAGTGGTTATGTGGGAGTCCTCGCCTGAGGGGCCTTACTACCCCCACGGGGGGGTAGTAAGTGAGGTTACCCACTAAAAACCCGGGATGAGCAGTCTGCCGCCTAGTCGGGGCGAGATGGGGTAGCGTTAGCATTCACCATCTCGCCCCGGCGGTTGGCCCGTCACCGGTGACGGGCTCCGGCCAAGGGAGGGATGACCCAGCTCATTAGGGCCATCCCCCAGACGTGTGGGATCGTGCAAGCCAGTGGAGAATCCCCCGACTCTCCACCGATGATCCGCACAACACTAGGATAGAGCGAGAAGGCGCCCGAATCGCCTTCTCCTTCCACCAGTTCGTCTACGCCGGAGCGGGTCTGAAAGGACGTCGTCCTCCCTCGCCCGCTCCGCGGCCTCTTTCTGCGCCATCACCTCTTCGCAGAAAGAGACCACCGCCTGCCACGATCCGTCGCTGCCGAGCATAGCGTTAACCACGCTCGGCAGCGACAGATCTGCGCCTATGACCGCTGTGAGGGCGTGCCGCATGGGACTCCACGCGGCGCACTCCTCCAGCGTGTGGAGCGCCGTGTCTTCTGGCGCTCCACACTCGTGACAGGCGGGGGTCGCCTCACGTCTTGCGATGTGATGCAGGTACTTGCCGAAGCATCCATGCCCGGAAAGCACCTGCACCAATCGGAAGGTGAGCGACCCGAATCGCCGCCCTACCCACCTCCGAAGGACCGGGCGAATGGCATCCACCGTCCTCTGTCCAGGGACCGGTGGAGCCAGGTCCTCCGTCCACCGCCGCAACAGAGCGGCCCGCGCCTGCCGCCGCATGCGCGTGACCTCCTCCCACGCTGGAGGCTCCCCGCGTGATCTCCTCGCCGCCACGAAGTGGTATACTTCGGCGAGGATCTCCGCTTGGAGCTCCCAGGGGGGATCACCGGCCAACACGCATCCCGCCGTCCAGGACACCGTCCGGTACCCGCGTATCGCCCTCGTCGCGATGACCCGCTGCGGACGACGCAGCAGGGCCTTATTGGCGCGACCGAGGGCGTCCACCCAGACAGGTGCCCCGTACAAGGCCATACTCCGGATCATTCCGGAGTACAGGCGACGACATGTGGCGCTCGGGCCGAGAGGTCCAACCCCTGTCCCAACCATTTTTGTCTCCTAACATTAAATTTAAATTTGCTTCTTTGATCACTTTTCAATCGTTAGGTGGTTTTTTCATGCTCATATACTTAAGAAGGATGTTAATCTAAAAAACTGGCAGCGCAATTTTATCTTTATTTCTAGTGTTGTAATCATGGTGTTCTTACCGTTTAATATAAATTAACGAGTACGAGTGACTTCAATGTCGGCCACGTTAGATCTGTGCCCTGTTGAAACACTTCAGCGCTAGCAATTAGCAATAAGTTGGCAGGGATTGATACAGATTTAATCTTTCTTGGTGGTAAGGTATTTTGCGAATGCCTTGGATGCTATAATTATTTGGATGGGTTACTTGTTACATTACTACAGAGCGGTTCCGTGCTTCGGAGGGCACGGTAAGCCGTCAGTCCCGGTTGTTCTCTTACGATGGCAGTCGTTATGGCAGGCATTCGCAAAATGCCTAGGTAGCGGTGGTAGCTAGGCGCCTGGCTCCATCGCAAAAAACCTAACGGTGTTTTCCGGCAGCCGTCTTTGAGAGCCAGTAACCCGAGCACAATCTTCGACTGCAAAATCACTAACTATCAGATGAGATTGTGTTCAAAGGCTATCCTATCATCCGCTTTAAAAAAAAATAGGCTTGAGAAATGAGAACTGGTTCTCAAATTCATCTCTTGGATCACTGTAGAGAATGGCAACCAGTAGCTACATGAGCCAACTACTTTACCCAATTGACTATGCAAAATGCTTTATATGCTGTACAATGTAGCTGAAGCCTGTCATAGGATGTGGAACAAGCTAATTAAACCTTTACGTTATTTGTTTCTAGGTTCACAATTGGACGGTGGAGCAGACGGTGGAATGGCTTTCTCAATCAGTAGACCTGCCACAATACAAGACTGTATTCCTACAGCACAAAGTCACCGGAGCTACGTTGCCGAGGTATTGGAATCATCTAAATTCTAAAGCCTATGTACTCAATGCCGACTCTCCTTAAAGAAAACTTCTAGAATATACATACAATAGTACCGTTTGTTCTGAAAAAAAACTGTATAGCACTCCTGTTACAAAGTAAAATCACATTTAATGCACACGAATTAGTTTCTAATGATATGAAATAACCCCCCGAAGTGTGTCGGTCTAGAATAATTCAAATGGGCAGCAACGCCTTCTAATGAACAGCCATCTTACATTGCGATCCCCAAGACGACTGCGCACACGAGTTCAGCATGACGTGGGGCTTATGCGCAAATAGGGGAAACGAGACGCTATGGTGGTTGATGTGAAGTAACTTGACGGACAAGTCGGTACGGCCGTCGTCATTTCGTTCCCAGAGTAATTTCATTGTTTGCATAATATGCAATAATGACATTACATGAAACATGAAATTACAACGTCGCGCGCGGTCATGAGTTGGATGGGTGACCGCTAGTGACATTACTACTGAGCGCTTCCGTGCTTCGGAGGGCACGTTAAGCCGTCGGTCCCGGTTGTTGTCTTAGGATGGCAGGCGTTATAGCACGGTGGTAGGGCATTTTGCGATTGCCCGCCTGGCTGGCTACCACCCTCAAGAAGAAAATCTGTCGCCAAGCACCTAACGGTGTGTTCTGGCAGCTGTGCTTGAGAGCCAGTACTTCTAGGTTAGCCTGAACAACATCTTCGCCCACATCATCACTTACCATCAGGTGAGATAGTCGTCAAAGGCTAACCTATCAGGCATAAAAAAAAAGTTAAAAACCAGGTGAAATATATATAGTAGGTACATATTGACAGCAGTATATCTAAAACATATAAATTCTCGGTAACAACTGTAAGCAGGTGTCAAATCCATCAACTGCCCACTTTGCTGTTGGCTTTTTCATTGTTAAACCACAATTTACGCGAGGCGATATAATTACGGTGATCTTGAAATAGAGTATTCTCGTCGTATTTTTTAGAAAATTAAATATCGTGCATGATTTTTTGCAAACGTTGGATATTTTACGCACGGCATGCGTGAAATATCCAACGTTTAACATTTGTAGATGTTTGACAGATAAACTCTTCATTGAAACTTCGTATTCCGTGCAACTACGTGCTTTGCAACTAACAAAATCCGTAAACATAAACTATGACTAGTATAATAACAAATATTTTTAAAATACTTTTAGAAAACATTAAATTCTGCATGGTGGACGGGCATTTTGCAAATGCCTGCCTGACTAGCGACCACCCTCAAGTAGAAAATCTGTCGCTAAGCACGTAACTTAATTATGTATTTCCGCAAAGTAATGCCTGAATCTATTCATTACATATATCTTTAAATAAAATGGCCATGGCCAACTCAGCCTCGCTTTTTTAGGGCTCCGAATTGCAATAACACGTAAAAGAAAAAAAAACTGTTTTAATCTCATCTACATACCCACATTTTACATAAATGGGCGTTTTGGTATTTATATTGTATCAGCCGGATTGTCCACTGTTGAACACATCCACATGCTTGGCAGGTGGTCTCAGGGATCGCACTGTAAGGTAGCAGTTGCTCAGAAAGCGCTACTACTTACATTCCTGTATTCTACCTTTAGTCGCCTTCACTATGCTCAGAATTCAATAAAAGTACTGTACTGTATCAGCCGGATTGTCCACTGCTGAATACAGCTTCCCCTCATTAAGGTAGGAAGACCATAATCTCCATGCTTGGCAGGCGTCTTGAGGTTCAGATAGCAGTTACTCAGAAGGTGCTGTTGCCCGCCCACCTGCCGGTATTTTACTCTTAGTCACCTTTCTCGACACCCTGACATTCTAGCCGGCACCCCACAGGGAATTATATGTGAATAAAATTACCCGCGAAAATAAAACACTTTGCGCCTTGCATAACAAATAAATATTTAATTAAATATCTTGTAGACGATGACGTCTATAGAGCTCATTGAGTATGCTCAAAATATATTTCTAATATTTTAAAATATCATCACAAAGGTATTAAAAAAAAAAAACTACAAATAAATATTTATTTGTAGTGTACGTCAAGATATATAATATAAATAGGGATCGTCAAAGTTGAAAATTGTAGACTATTTTTATTATTTTCCTATTTAACCAACAAGTACTGAAAACTTGGCCCGTGGGGTGCCGGGCTAGAATGCCACCCCCCCATCTCAACCCGTGGTTGTCGTAAGAGGCGACTAAGGGTAACACACCAGAAGGTGGTCAGCAACACTTTCTGAGTAACTGATATCTCGATGCTGCGTTCCCCAAGCCGCCTGGCAACCTGGGGATTATGGCTAACCGGCTAATACAGTACAGTACAGTCTGAAAACTTCCACTTATAATGTAGTTTTGAAGATGTGATCAAAAGTCGAAGCTAAGTAACATTTTTCTTTTACGGACTGTTGTTCTATTACGGGCTGCGAACCCTGAAAGAGCGAGGCCCGACTCCAGTTTGACCAGCCTTTTTAATTTAATACTAATTTTAACTTGTTGAAAGCAGTAGAGAATCATCAACGTTTCTTATTCATGTTGATTTAATCTGCTCAAATGTACAATAATCTAAGGTCCTACATATAGCTGGTACATTCAACCTATCAGGGTATAGCGATTATAATTTTATATATCTTAAACATTTACTTACGCATAACGTTTGAATTAATGCGAATGAACAACCACGTAGGTATTGTTATAAATTTCATTTCTAGGTCTTAATAATTATCTAATTTTGGTGGTTATATATTATTCATTCAAAATTAATATTTGCCATAATTTAAAAATTACAATACTGGTAAATTATAATTAAATACGTCTTATTAAACAATTGGTACCATGTTTAATTTTATCGGTTAATTTAAGTGACTAATCCGTATTTTCTTATACACATATAAACATACAAAAAGGGTGCCTGCTATAAAACTATCTTACTTCTATATCCTTATAAAATCGTCTTATGATAAATATGCTTTTTTTAAAAGAAACGTTATTACTTTATTTCATAATTTATATTAGGTCCTTACATATGAAATTGGCGTTTTGTATGGGAGGAACAAAAAGTCGAATATTTTTTAATATAATATATTTAATTAATCAAAGTATGAACCATTATTTTCTATGCACTTTTGCCATCTCATAGGTAGTTCATTGATCCCTTTACTAAAAAAACCAGTCGGACGGGAATCAATAAAATCTTTGAAGGCGATTTGGACTGCCCCATCGGAGTTGAATTTTTTCCCTTGCAAGAAGTTATCCAAATTTCGAAAAAAATGGTAATCTGTTGGAGCAAGGTCCGGGGAGTACGGAGGATGTCTTAGACTTTCCAATTGAAGCTCTTCTAATTTAGTAGCCGTCTGTAGCGCAGTGTGTGGTCTAGCGTTGTCGTGAAGCAGCAGTGGCGTGGAGCGATTGACCAGCCTAGGTTGTTTAGCCGCTAGCTTTTCCATCATGGTTTGCAATTCCTGACAATAGACATCAGCCGTAATAGTCTGGCCAGATTTGAAAAAACTGTAATGAACAATACCGGCACTAGTCCACCAAACGCTTACAAGTAACTTTTTTGGGGTTAAGTTTCGCTTGGGGCAGGATTTGGCTGGCTGGCCAGGATCTAACCATTGCGCTGAGCGCTTCCGATTATCGTAAAGAACCCATTTTTCATCACAGGTAATGATTCGGTTTAAAATACCTTCATTATTGTGCCGGTTTAGTAATGTAACGCAGCAGTCGACGCGCGTTTGCCGGTTTGTTTCAGTCAATTCGTGAGGTACCCACCTTTCAAGCTTTTTAATCTTCCCAGTTTGCTTCAAGTGAATTAAAACAGTTTTATCACTAACATCGCAACCTGCAGCTAACTCGGACGTGGTTTGCGATGGATCCGCTTCCACAATAGCCTTCAACTCTTCATTATCAACTTGAGTCTCAGGCCGTCCACGGGGCTTGTTCTGCAGGTCGAAATTTCCAGAACGAAAACGTTGGAACCAAAAACGAACTGTGTTTTCTTTTGCAACACGACCGCCATACACATCATTCACCCTTCGAGTTGTTTCCGCAGCACTAGTGCCACGGCGGAACTCGTACTCGTAAATAATGCGATATTTAAGGTTTTCCATTTTGTAAAATGAGTGACGCAAACAGAAGAAAAAAACAAATGAATGACGATCATCGAAGCACAAATACATGAGTCTATAGCTGTACAAATTTGAATTTGGAATTCCTTACCAAAGAGGAGAAATTCGTGATTAAAGTGGCCAGTACGAAAAACGCCAATTTCATATGTAAGGACCTAATATATTCGTGTGTTAATCACACACATTATTATATGGATGGACTGAAATAGGTTAAAACAGCGTAGGCTTTACTGTACCCTCCCTCGTTAAAAGGAGCTTGCTATAAACCCCACGCTTGGCACATGATCGATCCCATTCGTCGTTACTGATTCAGTCGGATCGCAGTATAAGATGTCAGTCGGAAGTCGCTGCTACCTATCTTCCGTAATTTTCGCCTAAGTCGCCGCTAACGATTTTTATTTTAGCAGATAGGCTGGCCCACTCTCTCACCAGTTGGTAAGTGATGATGTGGTCGTAGATGTTATACGGGCTTACTTAGAATATAAGTGGCTCTCAAGAATAGCTACCGGGACACACCGTTAAGTGCTTGGCTTAGCTTAGCCAGGCGGGCATTCGCAAAATGCCCTATCACCAAGCTGTAACGATAAACGCTATGGTAAGACAACAAGCGGGACCGATAGCTTAACGTGCCCTCCGAAGCACGAAAGCGCTCAGTAGTGATGTGACTAGCGGTCACCCATTCAAGGCTAGACCGCGGCGGACCTTGCTTAACTTAACGGTTCGGTTAAGAACTGTAAAGCAAACTTCGCTATAAGTTCTTCAAAAACGACACCCACAGCAAGAGATGGGTGGGTGACATTCTAGTCGGGCACCTAGGCATAAATTGTTTACGTTGGCATTAACTGTTTATATTTTTCGCTATAGATTGGCCGTGAACAATATGCAGTTCCTGAACAACGTGCTGGGCATTAAGGACCCCATACACAAACAGAAGCTGGCACTCAAAGCAATGGACGTGGTGCTCTTCGGACCCCCTAAAGGTACGATGTGTGTAGGTGACGTCAGAGAGGCAACTGCTATTGCTTGTTTTACATATAGCTCCGTCTCGTTTTTAGGGTTCCGTACTAGAAAATGGGACCCTATGAATAAGCCCCTGCTGCTCATCCGACTAGGATTGTATCTTTGGAACCGTTACAAGTAGCAGATGAAAATTTCACAGAGTATATGTGATTACGGCGGATTGACTAAGAAATAATATTAATAGTACATTACTGTAGCGTTGCTGGCATTGATGATGATGGCCGAAAGGGCAGTGTAGTTCCGGTCCAGGTCATCACAGCACGGGCAGCATTGCAGCCCTTGCTATCCGCGTTATAAAGGCCTCTACATTCTTAGCAACGATCTCGGGCTTCAAGCTCGTCCATCATTGCAACCCTTGCTGTCCGCGTTATAAAGGCCTCGACATTCTTAGCTACGATCTAGGGCTTTAAGCTCGCCCATCATTGCAGCCCTTGCTGTCTGCGTTATAAAGGCCTCGACATTCTTAGCAACGATCTCGGGTTTCAAGCTCGGCCGTCATTGCAGCTTTGCTGTCCTCGTTATAAAGGCCTCTACATTCTTAGCTACGATCTTGGGCTTCAAGCTCGCCCATCATTGCAACCCTTGCTGTCCGCGTTATAAAGGCCTCGACATTCTTAGCTACGATCTCGGGCTTTAAGCTCGCCCATCATTGTAGCCTTTGCTGTCCGCGTTATAAAGGCCTCGACATTCTTAGCTACGATCTAGGGCTTTAAGCTCGCCCATCATTGCAGCCCTTGCTGTCCTCGTTATAAAGGCCACTACATTCTTAGCAACGATCTCGGGCTTCAAGCTCGTCCATCATTGCAACCCTTGCTGTCCGCGTTATAAAGGCCTCGACATTCTTAGCTACGATCTAGGGCTTTAAGCTCGCCCATCATTGCAGCCCTTGCTGTCTGCATTATAAAGGCCTCGACATTCTTAGCAACGATCTCGGGCTTCAAGCTCGGCCGTCATTGCAGCTTTGCTGTCCTCGTTATAAAGGCCTCTACATTCTTAGCTACGATCTTGGGCTTCAAGCTCGCCCATCATTGCAACCCTTGCTGTCCGCGTTATAAAGGCCTCGACATTCTTAGCTACGATCTCGGGCTTTAAGCTCGCCCATCATTGCAGCCCTTGCTGTCCGCGTTATAAAGGCCTCGACATTCTTAGCTACGATCTAGGGCTTTAAGCTCGCCCATCATTGCAACCCTTGCTGTCCGCGTTATAAAGGCCTCGACATTCTTAGCTACGATCTCGGACTTCAAGCTCGCCCATCATTGCAGCCCTTGCTGTCCGCGTTATAAAGGCCTCGACATTCTTAGCTACGATCTAGGGCTTTAAGCTCGCCCATCATTGCAACCCCTGCTGTCCGCGTTATAAAGGCCTCGACATTCTTAGCTACGATCTCGGACTTCAAGCTCGCCCATCATTTCAGCTCTTGCTGTCCGCGTTATAAAGGCCTCGAAATTCTTAGCTACGATCTCGGGCTTTAAGGTAGCCCATCATTGCAGTTCTTGCTGTGCGCGTTCTAAAGGCCTCGAAATTCTTAGCTACGATCTCAGGCTTCAAACTCGGCCATCATTGCAACCCTTGCTGTCCGCGTTATATCAAAATCGGTCTATCCGTTTTTGACTTACACTCTAATAACTTGAAAAGTGCTTTCCTATCTTAAGATAGGAAAGTCAATATAAGAAGTTAAGGACTATAATATCATCAATGATATAGTCATTGACAGTGAATGACAATCGATCTCGAAAGTAGCTAAAAAGGGTCACTAAAAACTTAAAACATTTTTTTTTTACCTAAAAATAGAACTGACATAAACACTCAAAAGTGTTAAATAACTTGTCGAAGTCGGTACCATGTCCACAATATTGTGATCATAGATACTTTTGAACTATCATGGTACCGACTACAACAAGTTATTTCACACTTTTGAGTGCTGAAGTCGTTCCATTTTTAGGTACAAAAATCGTTTGTTGTTTAGCTTAGCTTATCTTTCGGGTAAGCTGGATGTTAAGATGGTAAGAAGCATTCCTGGTTTCGTTCGCCAATGTGCAACTTACGAGTAAATGTTTTTTAATACATCATCCTATTAGATGGAATAGTTGTTAAATATATTTTTTAAGCTTGGAACTGCACGGCTTCTTGGGGCATATACAGCGTGTCCCAAAACTCAACGATAAGCCGGCATCGGAGCATGGACCTACTCATGACTCCTCGGAAAAAAAGAAAAAAATAATTATAACTGTTTTTTTTTATTAATTACAGAGACTTTTATAAATTTCATCGATATTCGATACCCATTATGCTATTTTCAACTACCATGACCACAATTTTTGACATATTTTTGATATTTTTTGTGCATTAGCAACCTAAGAAGGACGGCTATCTACCACAATCCTTTAAAATTACAGAAAGTCTGTAGTCATTTTACAAAAATCAGTAAAAAAAAAAATTTTTCTTATAATTTTCATAGATTTTAACATTCTATGCACTTTCTATAGCCTGGGTTAAAAAAAAAAGTATGGACACTACCATGGCAAGTTTTATTAAAAGTTGGCGCAACTTTATAAAAGTCTCTGTAATTAAAAAAAAAAAGAGTTATATTTTTTTTTTATTTTTTCCCGAGTAGTCATGAGTAGGTCCATGCACCGATGCCGGCTTATCGTTGAATTTTGGGACACGGTGTATACATAATAACAGTAAAATTATTTAATGCTTGCTTTTTCATCGAAAAATATACTATAAGGTAGTATTTAAGAATAAAACACAACTGAGAGAGAAAGCAAAGAGAAGTTGCTTCGCTCAGCTGTGCGTTCAGAAATATATATTTCCGGTAGTGCTTCTTTTCAACCGTCCTTTTTCATCTAAGTGGAACATTGTGAGGGGGGCAACGTATATGTGAGATATGTAGAAGAGGAACAAAGGAATTTTTACTGACTTTTGATGCTCAACTATCTGCCTATATTATAAATCTCTGCCTATAACAGATGCATTTCGTCATTAGTGACAAATTGCACTGCGCCCAGAGACATACATTTGTTAAATCTCATGTGCCTGTAATTTTACTGGCTCTCAAGGATTGTTTACGGAACAAACTATTAGGTGCTTGACGACAGATTTTCAAATTGGTATCTAGCCAGGCGTGCATTCGCAAAATGCTCTTCCAAGCGGTGAAGCTGCGCAGCGATTCTATTAGAGTATTTTTTTCCTTGCTCAGCTACCTTGCATACCTATCACTGGTAGATACGCCACCTTATATAAAACTATCGAAGTGTACCCAAATTCTACGCTTAAGATGTAGCGAGCAAGTCACCTAAACATTATCATAAGAAAACATAAATTCAATATACTTACTTGGCAAGAACTGCTATTCCTTGCTTCTTAGAAAATAGTTTCCTTGTAATCGTTTGACATTTTAAATAAGGCAACTATAATATGTACTGTACTGTATCAGCACTGTCCACTGCTGAACACAGCTTCCCCATTATGGGGAGGTTTGCCATAATTTCCACGCTTGGCAGGCGTCTTGCGGATAGCAGTGTCAGATATCAGCTCCCCAGAAAGCTCTGCTGGAGCATCTTCTGGTTACCCTTAGTCGCCTCTTACGACATCCACAAGCAGAGATGGAGGGGTGAGATTATAGCCCGGCACCCCACGGGCTACTATAATATGTACGTTTATTATTTACGTGTACAGTGATTTTTACGACATCCACAAGCAGAGATGGAGGGGTGAGATTATAGCCCGGCACCCCACGGGCTACTATAATATGTACGTTTATTATTTACGTGTTCAGTGATTTACTCAGGTATGCAATAATCTGTATAGTTTGATGGATTAAATTTTTATGTTTAAAACTTGATAAGCAGTGTCATTAAATACTATTTAATTTGTAAATGTTAAATATTCATTATAAACGTTATTACAATATTCATTATCAATGCCACTCGAGATAATTGTTTATTTTTTTCCACTCTGTCCATTGTTATTAAACCTACATTAATTTTGAAACAACTGGGAAAAACTTCTGTGTATCTATCTATACAGGGTTATTGGTAAAATGCTAACAACCTCTTAGGGTTGACTTCTGCTAGTCCTAACAAACATTGTAAGATGCATTTTTTTTTGGAATATTGATTTATATAGTTTTTTATGTTTGTTTATGTGTATTTGACGGAATAAGCACGTGGACCATCTGATGTTAAAAGGCTCTATTTTTTATTACTTAGCTTGTAAATATTCAAAACTCTATTTAAAGCGAGCGAGGCGTGGTCCATTGTTGCCGCGGCGGGCACTCTTGGCTCGGAGAGACTCAAAACTTAAAACAATAAGTTTTTATAGTACTGTGTGACACTTTTGAGTTCTGTGCCTCGTAGTAAAAAACAATACCTACTCCGAGCCAAGAGCGCCCGCCACGGCAACACTGGACCACGCCGCGCTCGCTTTAAATAGAGTTTTGAATATTTAAATCGAGCTAAATAAATATGAAATATTAAATTACAGGCACAAGAGACTTTTAACTTCAGCCCGGCTAGCATGCGCGCCACGAGTAAATTTTGTCTACACTTTATGTCGTGTAAAATAGACATATCGCACTATGTCCACGAGTGCTAAAAGGCAAGGCAAAGAACTTGTCCTTGTTTACCTGTGTTTTGGCCACCCGTGGCTACTTGTCGACCAACACTAACATGCGCGCCTCAGTTTAATCGATTTTTGACACTTATCTGCGAGTATTTGCGTGAATTTTCTCGTCCTACTTTTTGAGGACGAGATAAATCTGTAGTCTATCTCGCGCGTCCCAGTATAAGGGGCGATCGAAGATTTAGTACAAATTTACTTTCCGTCCAGTGTTAGCAGACCCGTAATATTTGTGTGTGTAATCAATACAATAACGAAATTTGAAATTCATCACAACTCACGAACTCTTGTTAGCTTAAATTCAATATCTTTGAATAAAGCGGTAGGGAGTTTTTTAAACTATTTTCAATTATTATATACCTATATGTTGCTGATTACTAAAAAAACAGTTATATGTAAGTAAATCAGTAGGTATTAAAAAATATTAAAATTTTTAATGAAATTCTCAGTAGTCAATATTTATAGTAATCTAAATGAATAACTACTTTTAGGGTTCCGTACCCAATATGTTGCTATAAAATATTAATAGGTACTTATATTGTTTAATAAAAAGAAAAACGACGAATGCTAAGTAAGGAAAACAAGTTTTTATCATAGCTACTGAATTAGTTTTTAGGGTCCCATTTATTTGTTCTTTATTAAACAATATGTGTAATAATATTTTATAGCAACATAACCATCGTCAAAAAAGATTAAAATAAAATACTTGATGCATAAAAGTCGGCAATTCAATGTATCATTCGTTTGACAATTACATCTACGGGAACAGTTTTTAATCATAACCTTCATAGCCATCATACCTAACATAATTCCTAATGAAATGTCAAGAACGGGAAAAATAAATTAATCGTTCATAAAAGTATGGTATTTTATTGGTTCACAGTCCATCACTGCTTATTTGCTAAAACTGTTCCCAATTCAACCAACAAACAGCGCAATGGAGAATCGTCAACAGATAATCTCAATGAACAGATCTTAGCGTGGTGCGGCCGCTGCTATCGTCCGCCACTTGTCTCTCGTGTTGTGCGTGACATATTTCTTATTTGCACATGCTAGCCAGGCAGGTGGTTCTCGTGCTTATTCCGTCAAATAAACAAAAACAAACACCTAGCAGAAGTCAACCCTAAGAGGTTGTTAGCATTTTACCAATAACCCTGTATATATAAGAATCAAAATCCTGACTCACTGACTGGCAGACAACGCACAGCCTAAACCGCTGGTCGCAGATACTTAAAATTTTGAGGATATTTGTCTTTATGCGCAGGGGTGTACTAAGAAAGGATTTATTGAAATTGGTGTGTGGATTGTAAAATTAAAATATAGAAGGATTCTGTACTAGAAAACAGGACACTATTACAAAGCCTCTTCTTTCCGTCCGTCCGTTTGGCGACCTTCAAAGGACTGTCTTTGGAATGGTAATAGCAGTTTTAAAATTTTCAAAGAATGTGTTAGTATGCCGGATTGCCCGACGAATATTAACAACTAGCGGCCCGCCCCAGCAACGCACAAGTAATTTACAAAAACTTCAAAAATAAAATATTAATAACAATATTCTATAGCCTATGTTCAGGGATAATGTAGGATTCTAATGTTGAAAGATTTTTTTAAATCGGACCAGTTGTTTTAATGTTTATTCGTTACATACAAAAAAACAAATCTATCCTCGTTATAATATTAGCATTCATAAGTTAAAAATCCAACAAAAACCGCGTTTTTTAGTGAATTTTTTTATCTTGCTCTATCATAAAAACGGTAATACACATAATCGTCTACTAACAGCTACTGTGTATTCAACCTTGTAGTGGACAATCGTTTATAAAACTTTTCGCTAATGATGAACGCTATTATGGGACTCCAATCAAAGTAATTGGACACAGTGAATGACTTTGGACCTTATTGCAATGTGCCAAGGTCTAGGTTAAAATGAATAACAAAGTGGCCCTCGAAGTTTTATTGCAGCATACCTCTTCGTTGTACTGAAGTTCCCATGGATTGCTCGTTTATTTAAATAACCGAAAGGTTGGGCTAGGCTACTATCTCACCTTTGAATAACTAAGAAACTTTTGAAGCGCTCGTAGCGAAGTTTGCTTAGCTGTTCTTAACCGATCAGCAAAGTTAAGCAACGTCCGCCGAAGTTATGAGTTGTATGGGTGACCGCTAGTGACATTGCTGTCGAGCGCTTCCGTACTTCGGAGGGCACGTTAAGCCGTCGGTACCGGTTGTCGTCTTAGGACGACACTCATTATAGCATGGTGGCAGGGTATTTTATCTGTTGCCAAGTACCTAACGGTGTGTTCCGGTAGCTGTTCTTGAGAGCCAGTAATTATAGGTTAGCCTGTACAACATCTTCGACCACATCATCACTTACCATCAGGTGAGATAGTGGTCAAAGGCTAACCTATCAGGCATAAAAAATAAATAAAAAAGAAAATAAAATATTGGTCTAATCTGTACGTATAAAAAAATCATGGCGATGGGAGCAACGTTACTCTAGTTATCGTCGGACAAAATATAATACATAGAAAGATACAAACATACAAACGCCGATTGTTCCCAGTGGACTCAGACATCGCTGCGCTCGGTCAATTATGATTTAAATCTTTTAATTATAATTATATATTTTGAAATCTTGTGATCCACCAGTTGAGTCGGTCGAAAGTTCTATGACCTGGTACATAAATGAGGATTGCCGGGTTGGTGAGGGTATCTTCGTGCAACGAAGAGAAAACTGCGCTGTATAAGCAGCATACCACTAACGTCGATGTGAGTAGGGTGCTGCTGCACTTGAAATATATATATAAAACCTTCTAAGTCCAATATCTCAAAAACGGTTAGGTTTAGGCTGGGGTGTTTCATAGTCAAATTAGTCAGAAATGATGGGAACTATAACCTCTTAATGGATCTAGGTCGACTTAACCAGTAACCCTGTATAGTATAAATAGGTTTCCTTACCATATCAACTTCCCGATTATCCGAAAGGTTTACTACTAACGAAAGCATCCCTAAGAAGTGTTCGCGTCAGGTAGGGGCTGGAAGTAAAACAGACGTCAAATTTTTTGAAAATAATGTCGTAAGTTAGAGAAAACATATTTTAATATGTATGTGTGTTGTTAGAGCAGACATATTGCACCTACCGACCCTATATGAATTGGATTATGTTTTTTTATGCCTTGTATGTTAGCCTTTCACCACTATCTCACCTGTTGGTACGTGATGATTTTGTTCAGGCTAACCTAGAATTACTGGCTCTCAAGGATAGCTGCCGGAACACATCTAGGTGCTTGGCGACAGATTTTGTACTTGAGGATAGTAGCTAGCCAGGCGGGCATTCGCAAAATGCCCTACCACCTTGCTATACGACTGCCGTCTTAAGACAACAACCGGGACCGACGGCTTAACGTGCCCTCCGAAGCACATAAGCGCTCAGTAGTAATGTCACTAGCGGTCACCCATCCAACTCATGGGCGCGGCGGACGTTGCTTAACTTTGCTGGTCGGTTAAGAACAGCTAAGCAAACATCGCTACGAGCGCTTCAACACGGTAGAAACATGAAGATGACGTCTAAAAATGTATATACTTTTACGAGTAACGCTATATGATTGTTGCTATTAAAACGTCATTAGTTTTTTCCAATGTCATCCTTTATGTCATCACTACATTAGTGTGGAACGTACCTACCTCTATAATAATTTGGTAAATTTTGCTCATACAAGATAAGTATCAACATATTTTAGTATAAAAATGGAAATACCTACATATCAGAAAAAAATATACGTGGTAGGTATATACGTTGCGGCCTATTAGCTTCACCAGGCGTCCAATTAACAGCCTAGCCTTTTACTGAACGGCGCCGTTCAGCTAAATAAATCATAAGCTTCTTTGGCTCCAGCTTAATTGAAATTACTGAATTCTAAATATGGCAATATTTATAGCATATTTAGTGCAATTATGAATACCAAATCAAAATTTTGGTGCTAAACAAACTTTGATAATACGTGTGATAATTAACGTGTTTTTTTATGTTATTGTGACGGAACAAGTTCGAGGCTGTCCTGATGTCAAGTGGACTAACCTCTGCCTATAACAGATGTATTTCATCGCAAGTCATGAATTGCTTCAAGACTTAGCTGACGTTATGGCCTCCAGCTGACACATACTGTATATACGAAACGGCTAATGATGTGGTTATATACTATTGCCAGGGATTTAGAGCACAGTTTGTGGAAGTGGCAAAAAAAATATTTAACGTCCTTCTTGAAGACTGTAGTAGTAATGACCCGATTACAAAGTGTAAGCTGGAGACTACATGTCTACAGCTGCTCATCTGTACCTTCTGAACGAAGACCTACGACTTGGTTTAATATGTCAAAATTTAGAGCATAATTTATGCCATAGGCACTTAAATTTTCAAGTCTCTGGCTATTAAGGTTTTGTTTGAAAAAAATTTTTTTTTCAAACAAACGTGTAAGCTGGAGACCCATGTCCCCAGCTAGCACATGCTGTACAGCTCAACAGGAAAGGCTAGATTACTATTTAATGATAAAAAAAATCTATATTTTTTTTTTTATTCGTTATAGGTTCGCGTTTGACCACACCCTGCCTGATGTTAAGCATTGATGTGGTCTAGGATGGAGCACGCTTACCTAGAAGAAACCTATTTACTCTCGATTTGAAGACACCCATATTGTATTCATCGGGAAAGACTGACCACGGTAAGGAGTTCCACTCTTTCGCAGTACGCACGAGAAAAGTGGAAGCGAAGCGCTTCGTACGAGTCTTCGGAATATCAACCATGTACGGATGGCGCCTCCCCGTTTGTCTGGACGTCCGATGGAAAAAGGGTGAGGGCGGAACCAAGTCGTGCAGTTCTTGTGCACATTCACCGAAATGTATCCGGTAAAAGACCGATAGACAAGCGACTTTACGGCGGTGCTCAAGGCTTTGCAGCCGAGACTCCTTCAGAAAGTCGCTGCCTATTAACCTCCTGGCGCGTCTCTCAATCGACTCCAGTGCCTCAAGTTGGTATTTGGCAGAGCCGTCCCAGAGGTGAGAGCAGTACTCAACACAGGACCTTACTTGCGCTTTGTACAAAGTTAGCATCTGTTCCGGTGTGAAGTACCGTCTCACCTTTGAGAGGATACCAAGTTTCTTGGCGGCTAACTGAGCCTTTGACTCGATATACGAGCCAAAGTTTAGAGTCGATGATAGAGTGACACCGAGGAGGTCTAGGTGGTCTGTGACGGGCACAGATACATCTCGGAAAGTTGGAGACAGTTGAAATGGTCTCCTTTTAGCGGAGAACAAACACGCCTGGGTCTTATTGGCATTGAACTTAACCAGGTTGGCATCGCCCCAGTCAGAGACTGCCTTAAGGGATAAGTTCAAGCGTTCGACCATAGCTTCTCTGAGTCTCTGGATTTCTGGCTCACTGGTTCGTGCGGTAGATGTATAGCTCTCTACAACCGTGCTGTCGTCTGCATACCCAAAGGTACCGGGCTTTAACAGATCGTTGATATGCAGCAGGAAGAGCGTCGCAGAGAGCACTGACCCCTGGGGAACACCGGCATTGATACCCATTTGATCTGACGAGCAGCCGTCAACGACTACTCGTAATGATCGATCCCTCAGGAAGTCCGATATCCACGCACAAAAACCAGTAGGCAGGCCGTATGCAGGAAGCTTGCTAATAAGGGCGTCATGCCAGACCCTGTCAAAGGCCTTAGAGATGTCAAGGGAGACGGCAAGCGCTTCCCCTTGTTTCTCAATGGCTTCACTCCAGATATACGTGGCATACGCTAGAAGATCCCCAGCGGACCGATTTCGGCGGAACCCGTATTGATGGTCACTGAGGAGATCATTCACTTCTAGGTATGCCAGGAGCCGACAGTTGAGAACACGCTCCATACTCTTACAGAGTATAGACGTGATAGAGATGGGTCTATAGTTAGCAGGGTCGGCATGACTACCTTTTTTAGGCACGGGTTGCACGTTAGCAAGCTTCCATGATTTGGGCACTTTACCAGTCTCAAGAGACAGCCGAAAAAGGCGTGTTAGTACAGGAGACAACTCAGGCGCACAAGTTTTTAATACTATTGCAGGTATACCATCAGGACCACTGGCTTTATTCACGTCCAGATTGCATAGTGTCTTACGAACATCCTTTTGGCGAATATGTATGTCATTCATGACAATTTCGCTTCGAGGTAGAATTGGAGGAGTCGCAGTACCAGAATCAAGACGTGAAGACTCCGCAAACAGAGAAGCAAACAGGTTTGCTTTCTCTTCAGCGGTGTGAGCCAGCGTTCCATCAGGTTTCTGCAGTGGAGGCAGTGAGGGGCGGCAGAAGTTCGATTCAACCGATTTAGCTAGGGACCAAAACGCTTTACTACCCGTAGGGTATGAAGCAAGCTTGTTCCCTATTCGGCCAATGTGGTCAAAACGAGCCTTCTGTAAGACCTTTTTGCTGGCTTTGGCAGCCTTGTTAAAAGCTCTCTTCTTTAAGTGAATATCCTTTGCCTTGTGCTTACGAGCATCAACCCAGGCTAAGTATGCTTGATGTTTTAGCGCCTCAGCGCGTCCACATTCAGGACTGAACCATGGGCGAGCTTTGCCGGACAGTGGTACGTCAGAGAATGGAATGAAGTATTCCATTGCTAAACGCAACACATCTGTCACGGCGTTTGCACAGGCGGTAGTATCACCAGAAGAGAAGCATACAGGCTGCCACGGATAAGATGCGAAGAAAGACCGCATCTCATCCCAATCTGCTGATTTGTATCGCCACATCCGCCGGGTGCCTCGAGGGCTGGAATCGGGCGGAGAGTAGACGGATACAGATTTCACCAGACAATGGTCGGACTTACCTAACGGTGGACAAATCGACACCGAGTAACGGTCTGGATCAGTTGTCAGCAGAAGGTCCAGGCAATAGGCTGTGTGAGACTCAACATCAGGTACCCTCGTGGCTCCTTGGACCAGCTGGGTGAGATTTAACGCTAAAGCAAGCTTTCGCGTCTCTCTACCTGCATGGTTGGTGTCCTGGTATGGGTATAGCCAATCCTGGTGATGGCCATTAAAATCCCCCAGAAACACCAATTGGGCAGTAGGGTACCTCTGTTGAGCTGCGTCCGCCACCTCACTGAGGTATTCGGTGAGCCTGGTCGTCCCCTGATCTCCACTATGAGAGCGGTAAACACAAGCGTAGAGAATCTTCTCAACACCTGTGTCCACCAGCGCCCAAAGCACAGAGAACATGGGGTCTTCAAATTTTCGGAGACGCCGAATGCAGATGTCATCCCGGGCATATACACATACGCCCGCGTGTGATTTAAAGTTGTGCTCCAGGGTGTACCCTGGGTAAGTAAGGTACGACACGTCGGATGGACAACCAATCTGCGTCTCCGTGAGAAACAAAAGGTGAGGTTTATCTGTCTCCAGGTGGTAATGGACAGGAACGAGATTAGAGTGCAAGCCTCTTATATTGCAGAGGTGCACTTTCAGTGAGAGGGAGTGCAGCCGCTGTCTAAACTTTCTCATATTTTTGTTTCTGTGCATGGTGAGTTTGGGAGTAAAAAGGTTGAAAGTCGGCAGTAGAACGAGGCATCACGCCCAGTAGATCCTGCAAAACAAAACGAAACTGCACACATCGACGGGGGACTAGTCTGGAGACTGCGGGGACGCCCGAGCCCCCCCAGAAATGTCCATCGCGTCCTCTCTCCCGGTTGCCGACCGGCGTGATGGCGCATCTCTGGGATTTTTCACAGTTGGCGGGACAGCCTTTCATGAGTGGCTAAGTCACAATTGGGTCCCCTACTGACTGCGGTCGGCCAGCGGTGCACCTTGCCTCGGATCCCGCTACCCTCCACGACTAGTCGCCCAATGCGGCCGAACGTTGTGCTTCTTATTCAGGCTACTTAGGATGCTACTGTTCTGACCCGACTTTCATACGGCGTCACTGGACAACACGCCGGAACACGACTAGGTCGTTTGGCGGCGTGACTTTGTCCAATCTAGTCGACGCGACGCTAGGATGGATACCAAGTGTAATGTCGCCGAGCAGGTTATTAGTACTTGAGCTATGTTATTAAATGGTTGTTATGTGGTTACCATACGTGCTGTAAAATGTAGACATTTTGCTTTTAAACTCCCGACTATAAAAAGTTTTCTAAAAGTTTGATGTTATTGTGTGTCATTCTCTCTTATGGAATCTTAGAATCTGAAACGGCTAAACCGATCATTACTATGTTTTTTAATGTGATTGTTCAGATGACAGAATGATTGACAGAAATCAGATTAACCATTTCAAATATTGTCTTAGGTTCGGTCTTAGGTTTTTGCGATTATTGCGCATAGTAATTAAACAACTTTAAACGGTTTCAATCGCGTATATTTATCATTATTTTTGTCCTAACGTTTCAAACACTTTGCAGTGATCGTGACGACGATCACTGCGAAGTTGTTTAATTACTACATTTCAAATATATTCAGGTTTTAATTTAGTGTCTTCGTAGCGTCTTACATACAAACTTAGTTTCGTCATATTTTAAATACCAAGTGTTCAAGCTAAAGTTTTGCATAGCTACGTCCATGATCCTAAGATCTATGCTGCAGGTTTGACAGATTTTCGTTTTGTAATATGATTGTTTCAATATTATATTTGTAAATGTGAAAATAATAAATCCCATACAAAAGACATGCGTGCAAAATTTCACCGATTCTGAACACGTGGTAATCAACATATGACGAAACACGCACGAAGACATCTTCCCTTAATATGTTTTTGGCCATAAGCCTAGTTTGAGAGTTAGAGACTTTGCATGGTGGTAGGGCATTTTGCGAATGCCCACCTGGATAGCTACCTCCCTCAAGTAGAAAATCTGTCGCCAAGCACCAAACGATGTTTTCCGGCAGCTATCCTTGAGAGCCAGTAATTCTAGGTTAGCCTGAACAACATCTTCGACCATATCATCTCTTACCTTCAGGTGAGCTAGTGGTCAAAGGTTAACCTATCAAGCATAAAAAAGACTCATTATAAATGTATCACAATAAGTATTGAATACATTTATTTCTATTGTATTTAAGGGAAGATGTATCAACGGTATGACCAACACGGTTTGGCCAGCACAAGATTCCTGTGAACAGTTCACAGCCCGTTGATGCGTCGGATTTGAACATTAATGTTTGTGATGCCTTACCTTATCACAGTAAAACCTGATAAGTACTTTGATTGGAGGCCATTAGATGCTTACTCTAGTAGGATACTCAGTGTTAACCATATATCTAAGTTTTATATGTAATATGTATATTGTAACTTATAAATTTGTAGCTCACAGACTCAATTATTATGATTGTTAATCATTTTAATGTGTCTAAATAAATCAAGCACCCTGGAAACCCTGGATATATGTCATAGTGTCCTTGTTGTGGCACGTGCGTGCGGGCGAGCACACAAGTTGCGTTTGATACCGCTCTATGAACAGGGCGTTCGCGTTTGGTACCGCTCTATGAATAGGGCGTCCGCGTGTGGTATCGCTCTATGAATAGGGCGTCCGCGTTTGGTACCGCTCTATGAATAGGGCGTTCGTGTAGCTTACTGTTAGCAAAAAAAAACACCCGCAAATTATAAAAATTATCACATTGTGCGTTCGTTTTGGGACGTTGTAGACAAAAATAGCGTTTCAATTTTAACCCATTACTGAAGTTAGGTCTTTAGTGATAGTTTTTTGACAACTACGCGTTTGACAGTTGAATTTCGTAATAACGGAATAGTCGGAATAATTTTATCACATTTTTTGTTTTTCGCAGATAAATGTATTGAATACATAGTTTTGCACATCGCATAGTATTTATAATCGCTTTGTTTGCATAGAAGAGTACATTAAAATGTTTTTATAAATCAAATAAAATTACGCGCTCGCGTTATCCTAGGAAAATGATTGTTTCGTTATCTATCGTTCGATTTGGAACAAATCATTAGTGGGTGTAAATAGGAAAATTATCATAAACTTGCTTTCCGAAATCTTAGATACGAGTAAACTGCTACAAACGCTATCGTCTCAACTCGAACGCACGGGAAGTCAAGCTACTTGTCAGGTTTTATTATGCTTATATGCAAGGATTTAACATTATCAATTAAATTACTTGTAAATATCCACTTGCATCTCAAAGCAATTGACCTCATTCCCAACGCTAGCCTATTAAAAAAGTACTCTACTTAGGATCGATAATACTCCAAGTAAAAAAGTTAACTATAGCCAATTAATTAGGTACTTACGACGCTGCCCACGAAAGGAAAAACAAGTTGCGGTCGTTAATTGTTTCCAAGAAATATCTACTAACGGTGAAACGTTGACTTTTTTTTTTCGTTTCTTTATAATTGTCATTATCTGTCTCCAAAGAGGTCAAGTTTCCATAACTGGTAATTTACACAATCGGCCTGAATACTAATTGATTCATTGGCACTTATCTTTACCCCCTAATTTTATTATCGACTATACATGTGGTACAATACTGTAATTTGTTGAAACAATATGAAGCAAACATATCGTGGTAACTGACATAAATTTACATTGCATGGTAATATGTGATATCAAATTTTTAACTGAGTTTGATGTTGGTGTATTTTTTATTTTTTTATCCGACTTCAAACAATGGAGGTACTCAATACGTCTGTTATTTTAATGTTTGTTACCGCAAAACTTTTAAATGGGTGAACCGATTTTGATGATTTTATTTGTAAGCTGATGCTTGCCGTGTGTTCCCATTTAAATTTCATCGGACAAGCCGTTTTTGAGTTACACTCCAATAACTGAATGATATACAGGGTGGCCCAGAGAGAAATGCACTTTTGATTTCGCGCGCATTTCTAAACCACATGAGAGAGGGGCGCGGGGGCGGTAGCAGTGCGTAGCGCGGGCTTTGTAATTTTAGTCGCAATGAGTCATTACACGGGAGAGCAGCGCGCGTTTTTTGTGTCCGTGCATTTTATGAGAATGCTTATTCTCATGTGACATTTTTGTTCGGCGGCGACTTGATTTAAAATTAAAGTTTTGCGACTTGATTTAAAATTACATCCCTATAAGATACAGCTAGTGCAGGAATTAAAGACAACAGACTTCGAGTTAAGATTGAGATTTGCAAATGAAATGCGGGATGAGTTCAGCAATTTCAACAACATCCTGTTCTCGGATGAAGCCCATTTTTACCTGAATGGATTTGTAAATAAATAGAACTGTAGGTATTGGGCAGCAGAAAATCCTCGGTTGAAACATCAGAAGCCGCTACACTCATCAAAGGTTACAGTTTGGGTCGCCATTGCGAAACGTGTGGAATCATCGGACCATATTTCTTTGAAAACAACCGTGGCCAAGCGGTGACCGTCAATTCAGAACGCTATACTGCCATGTTGAGAAGATTTTTGATTCCAAAGCTGCAAGAATAGCGAGGCTATACCAGGAATACTTGGTTCCAGCAAGATGGGGCTACGTGTCACACCTCTAATAAGAGCATCGAGGTGGTAAGAGAAATGTTCCCACAAAAACTAATTCCACGAAGGGGTGACATCTCCTGGCTACCAAGAAGCCCCGATCTCACTCCAGCAGACTTCTTTTTGTGGGGTTACCTTAAGTGTAGAGCATACTCTAATAATCCAACAACTCTGCAGCAAATGAAGCTAAACATTCGGCAAGAAATGGAATCCATTACGAGGGAAACTCTAAGGAAAGTTTTCCAAAGTTTTGATGCCAGATTGGAAGAATGCTGTAACTGTCAAGGACGTCATTTGGACGACGTAGTTTTAAAAAAGTAAATTTCATTTAATTATCTTTAAAATATAATATAATAAATACATTTGCACAAAAGTATACAGTTTTTTTTCTTTTAATTTTTAAAGTGCATTTCTCTCTGGGCCAACCTGTAGTTATTGAAAGTGAATGACAATGGATCCCATAAGTAGCAAGGTTCACTAAAAAGGTTTTTTTTAACCTGAAAATGGAACCGACTTCAACACTCAAATGTGTGAAATAACTTGTCGAAGTCGGTACCATGCGCAGAATTTTTTGATAAAGGGTACTTGGTACCCGACTTCAGCAAGTTCACACATTTGAGTGTTGAAGTCGGTGCCATTTTTTTTTGTTTTTTAATTGTGCGTTTATGGTCCCGCCATGATACCCACCTGATGTTACCCTCTCGTCAGAAGTGAATGAACTGCATGACCTGAGACATACATTTGTTAAGTCTCATGTGCTTGCAATTTCATAATTATTTAGTGGCTCTCAAGGACTGCTCCCAGTACACACTGTTGAGACCTAACACTGTAATTTTAGCAAGTCAATAAGTTTACAAACAGGATACATGACATAAGGGATATACAGTCCAACATGTAATGTTCAACAGCATATGATATAAATTCTGACTAAGTGCAGGTCTGGCGCTCGCTAAGGATTTCACCCTTATTATAAAAATAACGATTTTATCGTATATTCTTTCTAAGGAACCCTCGGTTTTAGAGTCCACCTCGCACTTGGCCGGTTATGTTCTTGCTGATTAGCCTATAACCTTTTACAATTGCCTCACTTCTTGTGGTAATTAAATAGCTGTTCAGGTTACCATAGAATTACACGCTTTCAAGGACAGCTACGTTATATATAATGTGTTATGTATATATACAGGGTTATTGGTAAAATGCTAACAACCTTTTAGGGTTGACTTCTGCTAGCCCTAAGAAACATTTTGAGATGTATTTTTTTATTTTTGTGTTTTTTCTATGATTTTGACTGAATAAGCACGAGGACCACCTGGTGTCAAAAGTCTCTTGTGCCTGTAATGTATTATTTCATAATTTTTATAACTTTGCTCGATGATTCAAAACTCTATTCAAAATTCAAAGGAACCACGGCAAGTGCCAGTGTTGCCGCGGCGGGGGCTCTTGGCTCGGAATAGGCATTAAAATTTAAAAAAAATATTAATAAAAAAACATCTCAAATTGTTTCTTAGGACTAGCAGAAGCACACCCTAGGAGGTTGTTAGCATTTTACCAATAACCCTGTATATATAATGTTAAGTGCTTGGTGATACATTTCCTCCAGTAGCCACGTATTTCAAATATTCCTAGAATGCCCTACAATCAAGCGGGGAAGCTCAAGATTGCGGCGGGATTTGAAAAAGAACCCTCTGCGTCCTGCGTGGCAGTCTATAGCCATAGCTACTGAGCCATAAAGTCAACATATTATGCGATATATAGTCCTAAGCCCAGTGAACTATCCCACTAACCTTAGAATACATGGTGCCTGCACAGTTACATCACGGTCGTAACGAGTGTGATTTTTAGTTACATTCAAACCTTCAATACGCTCGTTCGTCTCGCTCTCGACTAAATCCAATGACACGAATGCTATACAATTTTTTGTTATAAATTGTACGAAACATCGTGCAATGTACGCGGAAAATGTCATAAATGGTGTTCGAGGTTTGGCTTGCAATCGGTGTGTTATATTGTGTTTACATTGTGTATAGTGGGTGTTATGTGGAATTGAACTATGATGGTAGGTGTAACAAGTGCCTTTTTGCTCAGGTTTTAGTTATACGATGCGGTGTGTGGGCATGGACTTTTTGCGGTTTGAAATTATAACCTTCAATTGTTTAAATCTTAATTGTGGCTTCGCGAACTCATCAAAATGCACATCTAGAGATCTACTACGTTTCATTGAAGTGGCATTGTAATTTTGCTGATATTTTATGTAGTTCTACAGTATTGTTCTCCGTTTTATATTTGTTTAGTTCATCTATTCTATTGCTTTGTTGTATCTGTTGCTACTTGCAAGCACAGAAATGACGGCTCAGTGGCAATGTCTTTAGACTGCCGCAGCAGGGGTTGATTTGAATCCCGTTGCGGGCTTTAGTTTTTTATTCAAAAGGCGCTGCTTCTCACTTCCTTGTATTCTTCTTTTAGTCGCCTCTTACGACTCCTACAGGAAGATATAAGGGATGCAATTCAAGTACGGCATTCTATGGGTACAAACATAGCTAAAATTAAAACTTTATACGAAATGTTTTTGTATTAAAATGCTTCACCACCACGTGGTGAAGCATTTTAATACAGCTCGCCTTCATAAAACTGTAGCCAAGCACCTGAGGGTGAGTTCCAGCGACTGTCCTTGGGCAATACAAAATCATTTCGTATATAAAGTTTTAATTTTAGCTATGTTTGTACCTATAGAATGCCGTACTTGAATTGCATCCCTTATATCTTCCTGTTGGAGTCGTAAGAGGCGACTAAAAGAAGAATACAAGGAAGTGAGAAGCAGCGCCTTTTGAATAATTGCCATCTTATACTGCGATCCCTGAGACGCCAAGCGGCGTTATGGCTAATCCCACCCGATGGCGGAGACGTTTGTTCAACGGTGGATGTTCGGTTTGATGTGATGATGACCTATGTTTATATAACCTTCTACGAAATCCTTCTTAGGATATCCCTACGGGACTACGTAAGCGTCCGCCTTGGTGAGACCACCGCAGTCTTAGATAGTATTCCCCCAAGCAATACTGCTTGTAAGTGTATAAGTGTTTACATAGGAAGGACACTGTAGCAAGCGAAACTACGAGGCGATGAGATATAAGAACCAATGTCTTGCGGTAACGAGCTCTGTGCAGCGTCACATTGAACATGGGGATTATGCAAACCCCCCATTAATGGGGGCTGTGTTCAGTATTGGACAATTCCGCGTATATTTATCAAAACTAGGTTTTTTTAAATGTTAGCGTGATGAAAAAAGCGCGAGGCCCACCTGGTGTTGCGGTAACCCCTGCCTATATAATACACAGTTCGTTACAAGTGGCCCACTCTATAGTGCCCATCACCCTGAGACGTAAAGTTGTTTTGGCTCACGTGCCTGTAATATCACCGGCATTTTGAAGCAATGATGGCCGAACGGTAATAGCTATGGACTGCCATGCTGCAGTACCCTGGTTCGATCCCCACCGCCGGCTTGAGCTTCACCGCATGGTGGAAGGGCATTTTGCGACTGCCCGCCTCGCTAGCTACCACCCTCAAGTAGAAAATCTGTCGCCAAGCACCTAACGGTGTGTTCCGGCTGCAGTCCTTGAGAGCCAGTGAAATTACAGGCACATGAGACTCAACAACTGTATATGTCTCAAGGTGACGGGCGCAGTACAATTCGTCACTTGTGATGAAATGCATTTGTTATAGTCAGAGGTTCGTCCGCTTAACATCAGGTGGGCCTAGAGCTTGTTCCGTCACAATTACATTTAAAAAAAAACTAAACCCTCCAAACCGGAACACAGTAAGGCCAACATTAGTGCTTGGCAGTAGAAATAGGTATGGTGTCAGGTCAGTACTTCCCCAGACGACCCAAAGAGTTCTACTGCTACTAAAGATAGAATATAACCCAGGAACTTGAGAGGTACAAGGAGGCATCACAACATAAAATAATATACAGTAATATTTAAAAATATATACTAAAGTTTCCTTTGATGAAACATCAGACATATTCTATCAATAATTTGTCCTTATTGTGTTACGACTTGTGTTGTGACACAGATACACAATATTATGGATAATTATAAAATTTACTAAGCGTATTATTTCTGTAATTAAGTTTAATAAATATTTACGCTTGTTGTGTTATTGCAAGGTCAACTGTATAAAAACAATGTGTTTATGTATCATTGTTTGCAGACGGTGAATTGTAGTAATGACTACTCCTACTTCAACAATATCTGAGAGTGTACAAAATATGATTTCTATTACATTGACTATTGACAAAAACATAATTAGAATAAAGCCAGAGGCCAATATGGTCAAATCTAACTTTAATATCATCTAACCTAGGCCAAATCTCAATAATGTCTAACTAAAATACCCTTTTCTTGTTTTTTTTATGTTATTGTGACGGAACAAGCCCGAGGCCCACCTGATCTTAAGTGGACTAACCTCTGCCTATAATAGACGCATTTCGTCAACGACGAATTGCACTGTGCCCGTCACACTGAGACGTACAGTTGTTAGGTCTCCTGTACATGTATTTTAACTGGCTCTCAAGGACTGCTCCCGGAACATACTGTTAAGTGCTTGGTGACAGATTTTCTACTTGTATTCAAAACGAAATATATTTTAATTATAAATCATCTAACGTACCTACATAGTAACTGCCGCATAAAAACGACGATAACTTCTGTTTTTAGTACAACTCCAATATTAGTTTTTTTTGGATGCATTATTGTATATAAGTTTAGCTTATACCCTAGTAAGTATTCTGCTGTCAATTCACATTTTCAAATTATTGATTTTTCATCATTTTCTTTTTTTTTATGGCTGATAGGCTAGCCTTTGACTACTATCTCACCTAATTGTAAGTGATGATGTGTTCGAACATGTTGTTCAGGCGAGCCTAGAATTACTGGATCTCAAGGACAGCTGCCGGAACACACCATTAGGTGCTTGGCGACAGATTTTCTACTTGAGGGTGGTAGCTAACCAGGCGGGCATTCGCAAAATGCCCTACCATCATGCTTTAACGGCTGTCATCGTAAGACAACAACCAGGACCGACGGCTTAACGTGCCCTCCGAAGCACGGAAGCGCTCAGTAGTAAAATCGCTAGCGGTCACCCATCCAACTCCTGACCTTGGTGGACGTTGCTAAACTTAGCTGATCAGTTAACGGCTAAGCAAACTACGCTACGAGCGCTTCAAATCATTTTTATTAATCAAATTCTATTTCATTAAAAATCGTCAAAGATACTTACTAACTGCTATTATAAAATAACAACGATAACTCCTGTTCTTAGAACTACTTCATTATTAAAATTTTCGGGATGCGTCATCGTATACAGGTTAGCTAATTCTAAAGTTAGTATTCTGCTGTAGTAGGCCCATTCTGATTGCCTATTGTTATCGCTCAGTCTCCCTATGACGCCACAATTTTAAGTACATTGACCACCCCCTTCTGATGGATTAAAAATAATACATTGTCTATAGACGTCCGTCTCCTTATGATGGCTGAATTGGACATTGACCATTGGTGACGCTACGTCCCTTATGACGGCATAATTTTACATTGATTATTGGTGTTGCTACGTCCGGTCCCCTTATGACGACCTGTTAACAAAAACGAAAGGATTCATTTGAACTATGAGTAATCACCACGATAGATAAATTTGTACCCAGAACATCCAAAGTCCCGGCCATAATGACGATTTGCTCTACATTATCCTATAGATCTTAAAATCTAGATGACATAACTATAATATTCCAAACCTAATGCACATGGTAATCAAGGATTTAAGTAATTCCTATTGTACTCAAAACATATTTGTCATAATTTTTGCCCGAACATCACTAATGCCAAAACCACTTCTTATACTATTTCCATTTCTTTATTTTCTCGATGACAGCGCCTGTGAAAACTTGAACGAGCGTTCTTTTTTACATTATGTATGCATAATTTTATAAAAATATTACGTTAACGCACGTACAAGGTTATATAATAATTATATAATAAGGAAATAGTTTAGTAAAACTTCGCTATCCCTGTAAGAATTATTTCCTAGAAACCGAGTCATTGAATTCCCAATTTTAATGAATATTGATTGATAATAAACAAATACTGACACAAGCTATCCTCGATACACTACGGAAGTGTAACTAAATTATAATAATATAATAATTCTTGTCAGATTCTGCCTAAGAAACCGATGAGTAGAGTTTACGGTGCGCGTTCCATTCAAAGGCAATTTCGTCATATTCTAAGTGTTCAAAACTCGGTAAAACTTTGCATATATCCTTGAGCCTAATATCTATGCTTCTGGTTTGCCAGATTTTCGTAAAATTAAGTATATTCAAATATAATTCGAAAAATCGTTTTGAATGGATATTGGTATTTTGACATTTAGGGATATAATAAAGGATATAATTTCTTTCTTATTATATAATTCTTATTAATTTCTTATTATATATTCAAATATTTGAAAGGTTAAATAACTTTTGTACATTATATTCGTAGATGTCTAACTCACTACAAAGGTTTACTAATGTTGTCTTAGGTTTTCGCGATTATTACACATAGTAATTAAACAACTTTAAACGGTTTAAATCGCGTATATTTATCATTATTTTTGTCCCGACGTTTCAAACACTTTGCAGTGATCGTGGTCACGGGGTGACTAATTGGTTTTATTTGTCACATGAGTTATTAAGAAAATTATTTGGTCTACCATCCGAACATTTTTATATTAATCATAACGTTCCCTCGTCATCAAATTAATTAAATCTCAAGGCCGATACAAATCTGCAAGACCTCTGGACACTGTGAGCGAATACTGCGTGAATAGGGAACGTTATGATTAATATAAAAATGTTCGGATGGTAGACCAAATAATTTTCTTAATAACTCATGTGACAAATAAAACCAATTAGTCACCCCGTGACCACGATCACTGCAAAGTGTTTGAAACGTCGGGACAAAAAGAATGATAAATATACGCGATTTAAACCGTTTAAAGTTGTTTAATTACTAAGGTTTACTAAGTTTGTGGTCAACGATGTTGGTCTCACAATTACTACTTTAAATAAGAATACTTTTATATTAAGAAATATTGTGATACTGTTTGTTGGTCCTTAAAAATAAAGAAAAAAATATATAAATAATTAATTAAAAACTGGCAAACCAGAAGCAAAGATATTACTCAGCAATATGTACACAAAATTTCACCGAGTTAGAATTGGTATTAACAATATGACAAAACTACGTTTGTATGGAAAGCGCTCCGTGCACTCTACTCTTATGGGGATAAGAGTTGTTAAATCAGTAAGTTCAACTCAATATACTAAAAAAGTACATAATTAATGTATAAGTACAATTCATCGTGATTAATTTCAATTGATCTAAGTTTTTATTGATACGATGACGAAAATATTAACGTAATTGCCACGTTCAGGTGCGCGCTGAAATGTAACCTATTTCAACGGTAGTTTGTTTGATACTAGTATCAACTCTAGTGTATGTATGTATACCGTAAGATTTTCAGGTTTGAGAAAAATGTGGTAGATTGGTAGCTTTATTTTTAAAGCAATGATGGCCAAGCAGTAATAGCTATGGACTGCCGTGCTTCACCGCATGGTGGAAAGGCATTTTGCAAATGCTCGCATGGCTAGCTACCACCCTCAAGTAGAAAATATGTCGCTAAGTCCTAACAGTGTTCCCACAGTAGTCCTTGGGAGCCAGTAAAATTACAGGCCCGTGAAATTTATCAATTATGTCTGAGGGTGACGGGCGTAGTGTAATTCGTGACTTGTGACGAAATCTGTTATAGGCAGAGGTTAGTCCGCGTACAATCAGATTGCCCTCGCGCTTATTCCGTCACAATAATATAAAAAAACTAACGTCCTTTTTATTCTGTGCCAGCTAACTAGCAGGTAAAAATCAGTTTGTGTGAAATTGTCACTGTTGCTATTTAAATTGGCACATTATTGTACGTGTTTACAGTTTTTGCTACAATCACAGACTTCAATAGTAGTTTGTCGAACGCTAACCATGTTATTGTGTTACATGACAGCGTGTAACAATGGTTCGCAGTATTGTATTGGTACAGACCCTGAATATCACTGGCCTTGTCGCACAGAATTTTGTCGGATTCATAGAAATAGTGATTACTGATTACATATCGTATAACCTATTCTTCAGATCCTGTCCCCTCAGAACATGGGACCGTTCTATCTATATATAATAACGTTTGTATGAAAGTCCTTCGTTTTTTAACTTACAGTTCTGAAAATTTGTATTCGGATAGATCATTCAAAATAAAAATTATGTGTTCAACATTTTTTCGACAGGGATGACTTAAGGCGGTGAAATTGGGGATGAAACTTTGTATGGAAAGGTCATTATTTTTGAAGTGATAAAGATGAAAATTTGTATCTAGATAGACATTTTAATACACAAAAATGCCACAATAATAGTTTTTGCTAGGGTTGATTAAAAGGAGTGAAAATGGGGAGGAAAGTTTTTCACCTGAACCTAAACCGCTGGCACTCATCTTGTTTATACATAATATGAAGGATGGATATGATGGAAGGATACTTCATATACGAGATGGATATGATGGTAGGATACTCCATAATTATATGATATGGAGTATTCTACCATCATATCCATCCTCCTGTTAGGGTACAGCTGGATATTCCATCACGCCTGTTTACCTGATGTAAGGCAAATAGCACGATTTATATCTGTGTTTCCGGTATACCTTACCGCATACCATTACTCTAAGAAATGACTTCGTATACCATTACTCTAGTAAATTACTGAATTTTTATCATAATATGCTCGATTTAAATTCATACCAGGCTGTAAGTGGGGTATGCAGAAACATAAGCATCACGGTCAGCTAATCTTCTTTTTTGTCAAAATCCCTTCATGCAACCTTCTTGCATTATGCGTTATAATTTCTACATGTCCTAACAACAGCTCCTAGTAGTTAGAAGCAGTAGAACTCTTTGTGACAGAGTTCGTACGGAGAAGTACTGCCACCATACCTATTTCGACCGCCAAGCAATCAGCCAAGTTTGCATTACTCTGTTCCGGTTTGAAAGGTGCTGGTGAAATTGTGGTATGAGATTTTGTCTCAGGGTGATGGGCGCAGTGGATTTTGTCACTTGTCACTGTTATAGGGAGAGGTTGTTCCTTCACAATCCCTTAACAAAACATGATGCACACTACTTTTCAATTACGCTGTTCATAGCTGTGTCGATCAAAGTCAAATACTTTTACGTCAAGTACTACAAAATGATTAAGATTTCTTTGTCCCTATCCGCATCCCAATCGGTTTCACTATGCTACATAAATATAATGTTTCGCAGAAGGCAGTAGATGGAAAGACTGGCTCCTGGCGTCACTGCTGCTCGGCGCCGTCGTCGCTGGCTGGGCGGCGTTGCGGGCTGGTCGCGCCAGCCGCAGTCAGGTCCAGCGCATGCTTCGGGACATGGAACAGCTGAGGAAGGCTGAAATGGCGCTCGATGACATGCAAAAGGAACTTGAAAAGGCTAGATTGGAACAGGTAAGAATCGTAGAAGGCTACTTTTTTTTTTTTGAGTCAACAAACAGTACACAACAAATGATTACAGAAGTATAGTTTTGGGAATATAGCTAGTATATGTACCAACATCGTTAACTACAAATTATCATGATTGAATTGAACAGAACAAGTGTAATAATAAAGTTTTATACATAGTTCTACCTACTTACATTAATGAGTTACTAACCAATTACCATAAGAGTAGATACATTTTTGTGCGTTAACTTAACTAAATAACTATATGTGCGTTACATAATCAGTCGAATGTCGATAGATAGTGGTGATGCAGACATTATTTGATATATTATTGTGATACATTATGATATATTAAAATATTTTGTTACTATTAAAAGTAACAAAACATTTTATTACATTTAGTCAATTTGAGTTAATGCCACCATCACCACTCAATGTCTCCAATACTAACCTACGGAAACCACTGAAACATTCATGAAATATATAAATATTATTGATACGTCATACGATCACGTTATAAAGTTTAGTAATGCAAAACATTGGTGATCGCTTACCAGAGTTGGTGCGACGAGCTGTGGTAGCAAAAGTTTTGTTATCTGTTCTTAAATTCGTTCTTAAAGGAACTTTGTGACAATTCTATTTACCAACTTAGGGCAATCATATCCATTGTGACAAATGTCGTATAGAAGCATAACATTTAGATATTATAACACATATCTACTTATAATAACTTGTAAGATAAAGCCTCAAACACCCGAAGACTTCAGCAAAAGAAGACTTAAATGGATTCTCGATGGACATGCAGAAGAAACTTAAAAATACTATATTGGAACAAGTGGGAACAGTGTCTTAGGTGGCTAAAATAATAATTTAAAAAAGTCGCAAAAGTTCTGAAGTTTTCAGCTAAAGAAGACTGAAATGGTGCTCAATGATATATTCAGATAAACTTGAAAAGGCTTGAATGGAACTGGTAAGAAGTGGATCATTGGTGGCTATAATGACTATTAAGAAGATTGATTATAAGCCACAAAGGCGTGAACACTACAGCTGAAGAAGACTGAAATGCTTCTCGATCACTTGAAAAGGCTAGATTGGAACAAGCAGTCATTGAAGGTGGTTAAAAACAACGACTATGGAAAAGACTCAACATGCAACATATAAAGAAAACTGACAGAAGGTTCGCGTTCTGGAGCCTGGAAAGCTGGCTGGATAGGAACTGACAAAAAAGTGGGTTTATCGCAGTCTTGTAAAGCTAGACTTAGTCGAAGAGCTACATAAAAATCTAAAATACTCTTGTAACATAAGAAGTAATTTGAAAACAGGCGTAGGTCAACATGATATGAGTTAGAGAGGTCAAGATACGACCTACGCAAATTACCTCTTGACTCAGACCTAACCAGAATAACCAGATCTAATCAAGTATGAGATGGATTATATTAGTGTAATCGACCCGACTGAAGGTTTTTTGGGTTCCGTACTAGAAAACGGGACCCCATTACCAAAACTCTCGGCTATCCTTCAGACATTTAAACGGCTGTATCTTTGCAACGGTAATATGTATCCGGAATATAAATCTTTACAGAATCTCTTATTATGTCGGATTGCTTAACAAATAATGCAATAAGTTTATAATGTAAGGGAGTCCCCATACGAGACACCAGTTCTTTTTAATTACACGACTGCCCAAAAAAGGAGTGTTATTTTTCAGGGTTCATGTATGTATGTATGTATGTTTGTGTGTTTCTGTATTTCACCATAACTTCTAAACGGCTTAACCGATTTCGATGTATGGTGTATCATTAGTTTCATGATAGCGCAGGTGACACAAGGTAAATGAAAAAGTTAAAAAACAAACTAGTGGATTGTAGACGCCATGATGTGACAAAAAAACAAAAATCTCCCAAACCCACTGATTTGGGTATCAAAATGTAGGGCTCTAAGAAACGATTCATGGAACGATAAAACGCTTAGCTTAAAAATAAATACTTTGCAGTCGTGTTTTTTTTTAATTTTTAATCAATTCATACTTATTTATTTTAGTTGGTCTACTATAGTAAAAACGGTACGACATAAAAGCTACAAACTATCAGTATACAGTCCAATATCTAATGTACATTCTTAAATAATAAAAACATGCCAAATGTGAGTCGGATTCCCGATATGGATCTCGAACTGCATTTAAAAAACCATGATTTTATGGTACATTATAATTATGTTTGTACGAAACCCTTCGTGTGTGATACCAACTTCCACTTTACCTGTTTTTTATTTTATACAGATAATAGATTATGATAGGGTCAAGGACGTTAAACAGGCTTAGAGAACTAGTTCTCAAGGATATCTGCCGGAGCACACCGTTATGTGTTTGAAGAATTGTAGGTTAGCCTGAACAACATCCTCGACGACATCACTTACCATCAGGTGAGATAGTAGTCAAAGCCTAAACTATCAAGCATTAAAAAAAGGACAGATTTTCTACTTGAGGTTGGTAGCTGTCCAGAGCAACTCTCCTCACGGCGGCATTCGAACCATTGATTCACATTCAATTGCCATTGCCACTAGGCCATCACTGTTTCAAAAGGTATAGCTTAAAATTGTGCCTTATTATTGAGAAAAATAATTAGAATAAACAGCGGAACCAACCGCTACCTCTAAAAGGTATGAAATAACTTATAGAAGTCCGTACCATGCTGTTTCAAATCACTCCCATTTTGAGTCTCATTCTGAGTCATCGAAATACATAGGCATATCGGGAAATAGTTTTTTCAGTTCTTTGAGTATTATCACATAATAAAAAGGACCAGAAGGATCACTCCGCAAAGCCATTCAAATAAATAAGCGACTCTAGCTACCAAGCAATAAAGTCCACTTCAGCTTCCAAACCACGTACCTAATATTTATTAACCTACAAGGCGTCTCTCTTTCTATCGCGTTGCATGCACGTTGCACGCATAGCTCTGATCTCTTCCGACGAAAAAGTCCTCACGGGATTATTGTACGGTGCGTGCCGCGATACACTAATGTACCTGTAACTTTGTATCTAAAGTACGGAGGCAGGCCTGGTGTTACTTCCGATTCTGATGACCTCTGAAGTATATCATAATAAGGGGAGTAATCGCGTAACAAACGTACAAAAGAGTTTCTTCGAGAGAATACTAGAAAACGGGACCTTATTACTAATCTTCGCCGTCCGTCCGTCCGACCGACCGTTGCACAGACAGGTATTTGGCCCTAAAAGTTGGTCAAAAATATTTTTTTGCGTTTAATAGTATTATTTACGTATTTCGTTTTATTTTTAAGTATAATAGTGTAAAAAAGCCGGCCAAGTGCGAGTGGGACTCGCGCACGAAGGGTTCCGTACCATTATCTGTAACCTAATCTTGCAAGTTACAGACATTTTTCGCAGTGTCCGATTGAGCTGGGTAGGTATGGCGAAAACCTCTGTATAGGAGCCCCCTTAATAATTTATTTTATTTTGTTTGATTAATTATATTTAAAGAGAACATAAAACTAAATATTCTGTGAATAGTTAAAGCGTCTACCTGTCACCGTTATTTATCGAGCAAGAAACGGTAAAAAAACAAGTTTGCTGTATGAGAGCCCCCCTTAAATATTAATTTTATTTTTAGTATTTGTTGTTATAGCGGCAATAGAAATCATCAATCATCATCTGTGAAAATTTCAACTGTCTAGCTATCATCGTTCTTGAGATACAGCCTGGTGACAGACGGACGGATGGACAGCGAAGTCTCAGGAATAGGGTCCCGATTTTACCCTTTGGGTACGTAACCCTAAAAAAGGCAAACATTATTCTTAACAAATTTTATTTCTAGTTTTCATCATCTTTGGAGTCATTTCCGATACTAATATTACAAATATAATTTTGTTTCATTCATGGTATCCGCTGAAAGAGGACTCTTCCTTTAATGTTTTGTGGTCCTCATTCCCATCAGCAAGGGGTGTAATGTCAAGAGCAACCTATTTAACATATTTAACAGAAAGGGCAGTCCTTTCAGATTCAGTCAGTTGCTCCAGGACCTCCTTACCAAGATGCAATAATAATCGCTTGACTGTGTGATCCATTAAACTTTGGTATCCTTACTTCGGCACAGGTCTCAGCTATGCTGTGGATTTCGGGGTAACTTCTTTAGAATCGAATAGTAAGGAAAAAGCCTGGATTCGTATCTTGAACCACTTCGTGTTGGGCCTGGGTAAGCTTCGCTTCCACAAACATAAACAGGGAACGAAGGTGTGCCAATTCCGTTAAAACTTATTTTTCTTGTTAAACGGTTTGTCTTTTATCGCTACTGCATATTTTTTTTGCTTTCTGGGAGCATCTGGTAAGGACCTCCACGATCTTTGATGCTTCGACTTCCCCAGTCTTTCGCAATTTAATTTGCGTTGCGTATGTCAGATGTTCGAAGCTCTACAGTTTTTCGCCTTTTACTCCATTCACAGAAGTCTGAAAACGACTTTTGAGAAATTCCAACTCCATAAATTCCAACTTTTCATTGAAACTTGACGCAATGAAGCATTCCATGATAGTTAGTAAATCGTTTCTAGTTAATACTCTCATTCCAGAAGAGCCAGGAAACAAAGTAAACCAATTTTCTTTAAAAAACAATACACGTGGTTTTTTGAGACCATGCAAAAAAAATTGCCAAAAATAGAGGGGTGGTTTGGGGTGGCTATTTTATGTATTTTAGAATACTAAAGAGTCTATTCTAAAACAAACCATATACATTTTTACTGAGAAATGGTGAGAAATACTTTAAAACGCTTAATGATCTTGAAAATGGGTATATTATTGAACTTTTTAAAGGCTTTTACTAATGATTGACTAAAGGTACGAAAAATGTCTCTTTTCATAACAAAACTAAATAAAATATTAAGTACATCCCTGGTTGTGTACGATCCATAGTAGAAACTAACACGAAATTGACTTTTTCACAATTAATTTAATATTTGAAATCAATGAAATTTGAGCGTATCGAACAATCACACGACCACGGCAAGCGAACGGTAACTTCCGAATGAGCGCATGGAGCGACGGGAAGGCTTTAGCGCGTCGGGTTTGCGCTATTGTTAGGAGGAGATATCGTTGTTTTTCCAGGAACAATAAAAAAGGGTGTAGAACTAAAACAAAAAAAATGGTTTTTGACCAACTTTTAGGGCCAAATACCTGTGTGTGCGTTGGAACCGTAATAGGTAGCTGATTTAAATGTTTACAGTATTCGTGTTGGTATGGCGGATTGCTTATCAAATAATAATAATAATAGCAAAAAGGTACAAATAAAAATAACGTGATTTTTTATAGTTTTTTGTTTGTGCTCTATAGTGAAAACTGTAATACATACAAGCATCGAACTTGGTATGATTACTGTACAGTATCAGCCGGAATGTTCACTGCTGAACCCAGATTGCCTAATTATGAGGTGGTTTGCCATAATCCCCACGCTTGGCAGGCGTCTTGGGGATCGCAGTGCGAGATACCAGTTCCTCAGAAAGCGCTGCTGCCCTGCATCTTCTGGTGTGTTACCCTTAGATAGCCTTTTACGACGGTGGAGATGGGGGTGTCATTCTAGCCCGGCACCCCACGGGCAATTGTATGATTATAGTTTAATATCTACCGTATAGCAAGAAATAATAAAAACCGGCCAAGTGCGTGTCGGACTGAGGATCTTGAATAAAAACCTGCCAAGTATGAGTTAGGCTCTCACACCGAGGATTCCATATAAACACAGTGTTTTTTTTTAAAGTGTTTGTGACGGAACTAGCCCGAGGCCCACCTGATGTTACGTGGACTAACCTCTGACTATAACAGATTCATTCGTCAAAGACGAATTGCACTGTGCCCGTCACCTTGAGACAGTTGTTAAGTCTCATGTGCCTGCAATTTCACTGGCTCTCAAAGACTGCTGCCGGAACACATCATTAGGTGCTTGGCGACAGATTACAAAAAAAACAAAAATAATATTTAATTGATCCCCTAGACGCCTGCAAAGCGTGGGAATTATGGCAAACCCCCCTAAATGGGAGAGGCTGTGTTCAGCTGTGGACAATCCGGCTGATACAGTACAGTACCAAAAATACGCTGGTGGTTGTCATGTGGGCCAATTTAAATTTGAGTGAGATCTGACGAGTAGTATTTGAATTATCCCTAATAATGCTTCTTTTGAATTCTTCTTTTGAAACGACCTAGGAAAGACAAAACTGGAGACTGATGATTAGGAGAGCCGACCCCAAATAAAAATGGGATAAGGCCTGGAGAAGAAGAAGAATGCTTCTTTTGAATTTGAAGTTTTTTTTGTTAAGATTTCAATTATTCATAACTTGCGTAATTGCATTGCAGATAATATAGTAGTTACCTAGTTTGTTTTTATGTTTTTTTTTATGACAGTTTATTTTGCGATTTTTAGTAAAAATTCTAATTAAGAGCTCTGATAATCAATATCTAGTTTAAAAAATGGTTATCGGATATTAATAAATAAATAATTACGTATTTGTGTTTGTATTTGACTATTATTTAACTGCAATGGAGGGTAAGGATGCAGGCAGCGGTGTATTATCAAGAAATTATACGGATTTATGCAATTTTAAATGACGAAGGAAAACATCGGTACTTGTCCGATGAAATGCGCGTATTCGTGAGCCAAAGAATTTGAAGGGCTTCCGGAAAATCGCGACGCTTAATTTGGGAGCAGAGACGAGTAGGTCATTGGTTATTAATCTAGACCGGAAATATGTACCAAGATAAGGGCAAAAACATCATATTTTAACCAACTTCCAAAAAAGAGGAGGTATATAATCGACGTTTTTTTCTATGTACGTTGTGCGATTACTCCGCTAATGATGAACTAATTTTGGTGTTTTTTTTTTGTTAGTTAGGGTTATACCTCCAATTTTTTATTTTAATCAATGGATGAGTGGTTTTTAAGTTATAGTCATTTAACTGAAAAATGTATTAGCGTGCCTGGTTGATTTAATGGTATTAACTCTTGTCAATGTTAAACAATATTTTAAGCAAGTAAATGATCTTGTAGCACGTGTCAATAAAAGAGTAAAAATTTTTTTTTCATAGTAATTAAACAACTTAAAACGGTTTAAATCTCGTATATTAACGTCATCCCGTGACCACGATCACTGCAAAGTGTTTGAAACGTCGGGACAAAACTAATGATAAATATACGCGATTTAAACTGTTTAAAGTTGTTTAATTACTATGTGTAATAATCGCGAAAACCTAAGAACAAATACTTTTCATAAAAACCGCATCCAACTTCTAATACTAAATAGTATGAAATAACTTATCGAAGTCGGACCTTGATAATGTGATGACTTGATAGTGTTGAAAATCAGCATGTTCTATACCGACTTCAACAAGTTATTTTATACTTTTTAGCGTTGAAAGATGCTTGCGTTTTTATGAAAAATATATTTAAGCTAATAGCAATAACAACAGTGGTGTATCACATTTATATTGCATGAACGATTACATCATTATTTTTCGTGTGCTCATTAAATTAACGTATCTATGTATATTACTCATAATAAAAACTTTTATGGTCCTGTTTGATAGATCTTAATAGGTACTGCGATCTTGTATATGTATTTTATTAACCTTGAGCTTTCTTACTGAAATGTGTGTAAAATACGAGGGGCCAACTCAAGCTGGTTTGTCACGAAATTAAATGATAGAGCATACCTGTTCCCCCGTGGGGTGCTGAGCTATAATGTCACTTTCCATCTCTTTCCGTGGGTGTCGTTAGAGCGACTAAAGAACACACCAGAAAGTGGATAGCAGCGCTTTCTGAGGAACTGATATCTTTTACTGCGATCCCCAAGAAGCCTGCCAAGCGTGGGGATTACGGCAAACCCCCCCTCAATGAGGGAGGCTGTCTTCTGCAGCGGACAATCCGGCTGATACGGTACATACCTGTAAGTTGTGATAAACTGAATCTTCGCTTGTAAAGCCAGGCGTCTACTAGGCTTATCGAATTGAATCGTATTTATTCGCCTTGTTAAATACATATTAGTCGAATCTCGTTAATTCGAAATACGAGGGACACTTAAAATGTTATGAATTATCGAGTGCTTGAAATATTAAATGGTTTAATCTGTATACAACGAACAAATGAGTAACAGTAACTGAAACTTAAGGTTTAACTGGCCGGTCACTTCTCCATACAAACGTCGCAGGGTGATCACTCCCTTATTTGAGATTTCAGGTCCAGACTTAAGCATAATACCGATTGATATCGTCATTATCTAGGCTTGTATGATGCCAAAATTTTAAAAAGATAATTAAGTTGTAAGTTATGACCCTCTAAAACTTTATATGAAAATGTTTCGAGGCTCATAATTCTGAAGTTAATTATTTTATTAAAATTTCGGCATCATACAAGCCTAGATAATGACGAGATCAATCAGTATTATGCTTTGTTTTGGACCTAAATCCTCAAATAAGGGAGTGATCACCCTGCGACGTTTGTATGGAGAACGGGCCGGCCAGTTCACCATTAACTAATCATTACTAAAACAAAGGCACGATCGTGTACGATGATACAAACTTAAACTTGTTCTGAGATCTTAGATGTCTCCGCGGCGGGATGGATTACTCGGACTTGTTTATAAGAGGATCAAGTGACTTATTATTTACCATATGTCGAGTGTTTGACCCCGATTAGTTCGAACTAACGCGTCATTTTGTTGCGTAGCGTTGATATTTTCGTTCGAATTACCAAGTGCATAAAAAGTATTGATTAGTTCGAAATATAAAGAGATTCTCTAGGGCACTCGTGATAACTTTGATTTATAGAGAGGTTCGAATTATCGCTTTGGAATTAAAGAGAGTCGACTGTATTTTAATGGCTTTCATTAGGCGAGACGCTATGAGTCGAGTAAGGAGACAGATAGGAAGGAAATAATTGCGATTCGGTTCAGTGCGCATCGATATCTTCGTGCCGATAGTATTCAATTCGTATTCAGTATATTTATGGTGTCGTGGAAACCAGACGCGTGGGTAATTTCATTTTGCACGCTCATACAAATTCTGACTCGTGTTTCGTTTAAATATGTTAAGTGTTCTTTAGTTTTTGTGAAGTGAAGGATACGGTATACGATGCGTCTCAGATATTTTCTCTGTGTAAGTTTCATAGAAATGTTTATTGGTACAAGGAAAATGTGTTATTTTTATTCAGCTTGAGTTTTTTTTTCTTTGCGAATAAAGGTAAGCGAATGAATATCTTACATGCTCATGATTTGTAAAGTTAAACAGTAATTTGAGAAAATTTTGTTAGTGAAAGGGCTGTAATTATTGTATACTTACCAGCTTTTGCACGCGTGGAATTAAGATTTTAAAGTGAGTTGTTATTCACATTAATTAGATTTTAGTTAAAAAGCTAAAACATGTTTTTGCTTTTAAGTAAAAAAAAACTATAAGGTTGTCTTAGGTTTTTCTCGATTATTACACATAGTAATTAAACAACTTTAAACTGTTTAAAGTTGTTAATTGTTTAATTAAATAACGGGGCAAAGTGTTTGAAACGTCGGGACATAAATAATAATAAATATACGCGATTTGAACCGTTTAAAGTTGTTTAATTACTAAAAAAACTATAAGGTTCAAAAGTAAACAAATATTATTAAAAAAATAAAGGTTTGACGGAAGTTTGTTACCCTACCAATGAAACTAGTACATTAAAATTCTGATAAGGCGTATTCGTTCCTTATTGATTATTATGGGTGCTTACCATTTGAAGTTAGATTCGCTAAAAACGCTAAAAACGATCACACTCCCAAAAAGGTGTTCCACATGGGTCTTGGCGTTATTTTCGTCATAAACGCTACATCTAATGTCAAAAGTGACAGAAGTGGCAAATTTTAGTGGCATTCTTAGCGTTCTTATCCTAAATGGAACAGGGGATGGCAGTTACAAACGATCACAGTGATCACAACCATAGACGCAAAATGTGATCAAAATTTTTGAAAATAACGTTCTTAGCGACAAATGGAATATACCCTATGTGTGTAACTAATTTGCATAATCGACGGTATCCTTAATTCGTAATTAAAAAGAAAACATGTTTTAATCATATTGCTTTTTAATTTACTTCGGCCTCATTTTTTTGTTTTGTTTCATGCATTGAGTACTAGTTATCAAAAGCGTCGGTTCATTGTCTTTAAGAGTACCATAACTTCTATTGTAATTTCTGATTTTTATGATACTTTTTTCGTTTGTATACAGAATGAAATTTTTAAGTAACGGCAGGCGATTATTTTATAATTATGGTAGACAGCAAAAGTATGTTGTGTGCTTACGACGATATATAAAATTTTGAAGCGCTCGTAGCGAAGTTTACATAGCTGTTCTCAACCGATCAGCAAAGTTAAGCAACGTCGCCCGCGGTCATTAGTTGGATGGGTGACCGCTAGTGACTTTACTACTGAGCGTTTCCGTGCTTCGGAGGGCACGTTAAGCCGTCGGTCCCGGTTGTCGTCTTAGGATGGCAGTCGTAATAGCATGGTGGTAGAACATTTTGCGAATGCCCGCCTGGCTAGCTACCACCCTCAAGTAGAAAATCTGTCGCCAAGCACCTAACGGTGTGTTCCGGCAGCTGTCCTTGAGAGCCAGTACTTCTAGGGTAGCCTGAACAACATCTTCGATCACGTCATCACTTACCATCAGGTGAGATAGTGGTCTAAGGCTTACCTAAGCCTTACCTAAAAGCTAAAGAGAATAAAAAAAAATGTGCGTCGCTTAGCTAGTTACATAATAACCAGTAGCACGCGCCGAGCCTGCTAGAGAGTGATAGCGACAGTTACGATTTTTTTTTTATTTTATTGCTGCTTCGTAAGCCTTTGACCACAATCTCACCTGATGGTAAGTGATGATGTGGTCGAAGGTGTTGTCAGGCTTAACCTAAGTAGAATTACTGGTTCTCAAGGACCGCCGCCGAAACACACCGTTAGGTGCTTGGCGGCAGATTTTCTACATGACGATGGTCGCTAGCCAGGCAGGCATTTGCAAAACGCTCAACAACCATGCGGTGAAGCTCAAGCCCGCGACGGGATTCGAACCATGGACTTGCTGCGCGGCAGTCCATAGCCAATGCCACTGAGCCATCACTGCTTTAAATGATAAAGACATATGTTTGACGCGATAGACATCTATCGAGTCATCCGCGTATCCTCGTTTAATACATATTAAACGAGGTACATAAGTAACAAAAAAGAAAATTATGATTGTCTAACAAATTGTATAAAAATGACTTTCTAATAAAACCTTAATTAACCGTTCGAAAACAGCCAACTTGGCCAATATAAATCTATGGAGAACAGTTTCAATCAATCGTATTTCTAGCATTCATTTGAGTAATTTAGTTAGAGATGGGGAGGTAACATTCTTGCCCGGCACCCCACGGAGCACACATGATATATATTTTTTTAAAGTAAGTATATGTTATTGAGGTTGTCCAGGTTTTGCTAACCCAATGGTTAACAAAATAAATCAAATCAAAATTATATATATTTCCTCCTCACAAAAGGTTGCTTACGTAAAAATACATAAATGGACAGATAAGAGTGCCAAAATTAAACCTAGTTTTGTGAGGGGCTGGTGCCTGAAGTAGGTTTCTAAAAACCTTTACCACAGGTCACCAGGACACCTCCCGCGGATAGAAATAAACTTTGACATTACTACCTTGTTATACAATTTTTAAAATCAGTTTTATGCTACTACGAACTACTTGTAGGTAGGAAGTTATAGTAATATTTCTTAAAATACAAATGGTTTCTAATTATAGGATACTGAGTGCTAATGCTCCCCGTGGGGTGCCGGGTTAGAATTGCACCTCCCCATATCCCGTGGTGTCGTAAGAGGCGACTAAGGCAAAAATACTGAAAGGTGGGCAGCAGCGCCTTCTAAAGAACTGCCATCTTACACTGCGATCCCCAAGCCGCCTGCCAAGCTTAGGGATTACGGCAAATACCCCCTTAATAGGGGAGGCTGTGTTCAGCAGTGGACGATCCAGCTGATACAGAGTGCTAATGTTAAAAATGGAGCACCGGAGCAATGTTTAAGTGAGCATTGCTAGTTGTTAGAAACTGTGTGCGACGAAGTATCACTTTACCCGCAGCCTATGTACCTGAGAGTAGATACCTTCTACTGGTGCGTGAAATACAAAAGCTCGTCACACCCCTGGGGCGCATGTATCGCAGTGGGGATATTTACTTATATTAAATATTTGATATGACAATCTGTCGAATACTGATATAAAAGCGCCGCGGCAGTTCCTACGTTAGTTTATAGTATACCTACAATAGTTATATGAGGTCATATAATCCTACCATACAACTATTTTACAGTAAAAAAACATTTAACATGAACATCTCAACAATAACTTATGTTCTAGTATTATTTAATGGAGCATCGACGCATGCTAAGCCAAATCATAAGAATTATTTCATTTAAATAAAAAATGTTTTCATCCATTTGGTGTTCAGTGTTGATCGTATATCAACCTACCGATCGGAGACTATTTACTGCAGCCTAAGTAGTTCTGCTATTAGTCTTCTGCTATTTGGGTAGATGTCGCCTACATCAAAAAGACGTGCATTTAAGTTGAAGTGCATTTAAGGTGAAGTAAGACGTGCATTTTTTGCAAAAATCCGACATAACTTATGTTCTGTTTCCTTACCAACAGGCGAAATATCTATCTCACCTGTGTCACAGCCTGGTCACTCGACTCATTCTCTATACAAAAGCCGCGTTCTAACTACCTATTACACAGACACTACACAAATGTTGTTTTTGTACACGCGTAAATGTGTGCGTGAACTCTAAGGTTGTCATCGTATGAATAATTGTTTTGCTTACCTACCTAACAATCTTGTTTTATTATGACTTATTAGATTTCATAGGTTATGCGTACCTTACCTACCTTCAGAAACATTTACAAGCACAACAATCCAATTCCATGTACGACGTAGGAATATGCAACACACACCCGAGTAGGTAACATTACTTCACATTTCACTCCATTACTTATACAAAAAGTAAAATTCCAAGTTCACATTTTATTATAAAATTAAATATCACAAGTAATTAATGATAATAATTAGAATAACAATAATAATGTATATTCTAGTCGATATCCACGGATATTTTTTGCAAACAAAAATCTTCTAAAATATTCATTATTTGAATAAAATACAAAGATAAAGTATTATGTTTGTATTTTTGCAATACCTACTGGAAATTACGTGTTTTTATAAGTTACCTACTGTATAACTGAAGAACGACAAATAGGTAGGTACCTAGTTAGTGTAGGTTACCAAGAATGACTTACCTCGTTTTATCCTTAGGAAATCTATAAAAATTCCTATCCTTTTCTTGTTTAGTTGATAAGCAACCGTAAACAGCACAAGAGTACCCCATTCTCAACTTTTAAAATACTCGTACAATCGTCACGCTTCGTCGTCACGTCATCATGCGCGAGTTGCGCGCCCGTACTCAAGTCAGCTCAGCGACAGCTCAGAATCGGTGGCGGGGTGAGGAAGGCTCGTTTTGGTGGGGGGAGAGCAGTGTCCATTCTATACGTAGTATTATTATATGTTCTATGCCTGAGTCATTGCGGACGTCAATTAGAATAAGTTTTGTTTTAAATAAGTTGGCATCGGACTGGACCACTATGGCCAATTTATGAATGAAATTCTATTGTTATAATTATCGCCGATGCCAATGGGTTAAACATATAAGGGAATATTAGTAGCAGTAGAACTCCTTGTGAATGAGTTAGTCATGGGGAAGTACCTATGTCTACCGTCAAGCAGTAATGTTATTACTGTGTTTCGCTTTGAAGGGTATGGGTGGCGGTGAATTACATATACACATATACTAAACTATGTCTCAAGGTAATGCAGTTCGTTATTTGTGGCGAAATTTGTGATAGGCAGAGATTACCGTTAAACACTAACTGGGCATAGTCTTTGATCTGTCACAATCACATAAAAAAATATCCTCATTGTTATACATCAAAGATTAATTAAAAAATATAATTATATTTTGTTGTGTTACAGGAGAACGTGACGACGGAGAAGAAGAATCTTGAGAAGAAACTACGCGAGGCGGGCGACACGCCCCTTTTGAACTCTGCCTCGTCCGACTTGGAGGTCACACAATTGAAGGCAGAAATCGAGGTAAGACAGATCTTCACTCACTGCAGCTAAATAATTAGTAATTAAACAGCCATTACACGCTCACCGTTGAAAAAAACTCTCCCTCGTAAAGAGGGTATGCCATTATCCCAACGCATGGCACGCGTCTTGGGTACCAGACTGTTGATGACAGTTCTTAAGAAGGCGCTGCTGCCAACATTATTTTGTACTTTGTTAGGGTTCCGTACCTCAAAAAGAAAAAACGGAACCCATATAGGATCACTTTGTTGCCTGTCTGTCTGTCTGTCAAGACCCTTTTTCTCTGGAACGCTTCGAGGTTTAAGCTGAAATTGCCCTTGGAGCTGTGAAAAAATAAAACGTCTAAGCCAATGCAATCAAAAGATACAGCCGCAAATTTTGGACACTCGCAAGGGAATCAAAACCTACAGGGTTACTTCCCGTGAACTCAGAATCTTGAAATTTGGTACGAAGCAAATTCTTATAGCACAGTAATAATTACGAAAAGCATTCTTTATTACAAGCCGGCTTTTTTCCTTTAGTCGCCTGGCGTTTTAATAGTATTAGTAATACTAGCTTTATTGTCCATGACTTATATTGTTTTGTATATGTTGAAACGCTCGTAGGCCTCGTAGCTTAGTATGCTGATTCGTTCTTAAGACCAGGCAGTCAAAAATAATTCCCACGCTAGCTCCGCCCATGCGGTGCAACGATGCCCTGCACCGGACGACGCGAATGCGGCGCGGCAGCGCACGCGTCTCGCTTATACTCGTACTCGGGAACACAGAGAGCATTGAGACGAATTCATCTTTTTATTTTTTGTTTTATTCACGCGACGTATTTTGATACACATAAAGTAACTTTGTATATACTGCAATTGATGTCCCGTTTTTATTTTTATCTACATTACTAATGTTTCTTAAGTACGTAATTGATTATTTTATATACAAAAAAATGTTCTTACGCTGTCTGCACATAAAACTAAAGCCAAAAGTTTTCACAATATGATCATGTGTGCTATATATATATACCATCTTTCTTTTGTATATATATATATTTAACCGACATACAAAAGAAAGAGGGTTCGCAAGTTGAAACGTATATAATTTGTTTTATGACTGACTACACATAACTTTTTACTGAAAGTTTCGATCTTGACGATTTTTTTTTTGCTGGTACACTTTAACTCTTAATTGGTTCAATTTTAATTTCATCAATATCGGTCGAGCGGTTTGCCAGTTACAGTCAACTTCCTGAAAAAATAGTTTGCCAAAACGCCTTGATGATCTCAGTGCTTCTAGCAACTAATGTAAGTAGCAACTATTAATAAAGATGAAAGTTATTGTGAAATAGTGAAATAATCTATAAATTATTTATGGATTATTTAACTATTTCACAATAGATGAAGTGATTAATAATCTATTAATAAGTGACGTAAGTTTGATGCATTACTAAAATGGGTAAGTATTGGCCTCTATAACTAAAAATGTCAAATAACCTTTCGAAGAGTTTAAGTCGGTTACATGAGCACAATATTCAGATAATAATTTTGATCCGATATCAACCAGTTATTTCAGTGTTTTTAATGTAAGAAATTATTTTCAAGTTATTTCTTTGCTGTGTTGTTGTTTCGCAGTCTCTGATTATAGAGAAATCATATTGTACCGAACCAATATAAAGTGAGACAAGGGTTGGAATATGATGATGGTGTATATAAGCCCAAACGGCTCGATATAATATATTGATAAATGGGGTGTTTTTAAATTCTTCGTAGTCACGAAAGTGATTTCTACTGATTACATTTACTACTAAAATTTACCCCTTGGCATCCGCGTGGACGATATCGTCAGATTACACGTCATTATAATAAAGTACAACACAATGAGCATTAAATGTTAGTTGTGGGCAATATTCTTTACCATGACTCGTCATACAAATATAAATTTCAGCTTGACCTAACTGTGCTACACTGGGAATGTGTAGCACAGTGTATAAAGCAGGTTTTTTGTTGTTGATGTCATATAATTTTCAACTATTTATTACTAAAGTTGAAAATCTGTACGTATACATCCTATTACGTTTTATTTTTCAGTTACAGTGGGAAACGGAAAGGTGTTATTTTACTACCACTCTGCTTTCAGATACCAACTAGGGTAAAAAACCAACTTAGATCTATATCTAAGAAACTGTTGTTTAAAAGTGGCTGGATCTATATCCAGCCACTTTTAAACAACAGTTTAAGATTTTTTTACCAAACTACCAGAAGATTTTGAACTAATACGCAATCGTTAAACGGCCTTAAACTTTGGCAATGTTAATTTTAAAAAAACATACAGCAGGCGGCTTAAGTCACCCCAAACTACGCTAGCCGTAGACTTTTGCAACATACGGGATCTCCGTTCTAACCTGAACGATGTCCACTACCACCTGGAGACTGCCTTGCTCTTTTTGACCGAAACACAGATATGCTCTCCGACAGACACCTCATTCCTCACATACCCAGGGTACAAACTGGAGCATTCCTTTTTGCCGCGGGCGGGGGTGTGTGTTTACGTTAGGGAGGATATCTGTGCTCGTCGTCTCAGTAGCCTTGAAGGACGGGGCCTATCTGACATTTGGTTGCATACAGCTGCAGCAACATTGTAAAGAACATGTTGTGGCAGGCTTCTTTTAATACAACAGGGCAGAAAAGTGAGAGAGCACTAGAACAGGTGTCTAAATTAAGCATTAAAATAAAAACATTGGGTTGGAAACGTGGATTCTTAGAGTACAGAGGTTATAGACAACTTAAATTAAGATTTATCTAAATTAACAAAAAATCATTTATGAAATAACAAAATGTATTGTTTCCATTTTATACAATTTTAATGATATGTGCACAAAGTGTGTTTGTGAAATAGGTAGTACTTATATTAAAATTCAACATAGTCAAATCTTCTTTTTACGGCGGGGGGAGGTACTGAAGCATTTGCACTTTGTTTTTGCAAGTCAACCTCTACAGCCTCATCTTGAATTCTTCTTTTTCTAGAAGTATCCACATATTCTGGATTCCGGATCATTCTTTTCTTTGGACGGCGGGGATCGACCAGCTCAGGCAGAAGGCAGTCCATATAGAACGTGACTAGTTTTGTCTCCATTTCTTTCCTCCAAAATTCGTCGTCTTTTTGTAGAATTTCTATTTTTAATTTGTTGTTTCCATACCACACGGCAAATAAGCATTTATTTATATTACAAATGTGCATTTGACTTTGAGTTTGATAATACCAATCAGATTTTTTATAGATGTATACCTGCAAAAATATAATTATATATTTTACAGACACTCAGTTACCTGAAGCCTTCAGACCTGTACATTTCTGTTTGTCCGACATTCAAATTTCGCACGATTTGTTAGATAGTAGCATCAGTAGATACAATTTGTTAGTTTCTATATGAGTGAAATCAGAAAGTGGTATTGAGAATATGAATAAATTAATATAAATAAATAAATTCTGATAATGATTTGAATTATTGACATACATACCGAGTTACCAATTTCTTTGGTAACTCGGTATAAGAAAACTCAGTGTCTTCAGCATTTCTGACAATGATTTCTGAGGTTAACCTAAAAAGTAACAAAAATGGTTGTCAAAATGTATTTAGCTTGACATGTAAAGCCACTTAAAGTACAATGCAAATAAGTAGCATGCTTCACAAGTAAATTTGAGTAGTTTTTCTGCACTTTAAAAGTACAACATCGCTATTTACAATCTTTCTTAGACCCTATTTACCGAAAAAGGGGCGGAGGCGAGTATAATACATATCAACAATGGCATTCCCAAAGAGATTTTGCTTCAGATAGGCGGACGGCCATAAAATTTAAGTATAACTCCGCACAATTATGTCAATATATTGTCTTTTGTGTAGGTACTCAGAGAAATTATATTGTTTGTACCGACTGCCGACCCTACAAAGGTGTGACAAGTGCAGGGAGATGGTCACATAATTTTTTTTTCCAGTGAATAAAAGAAAATATAAATGTATTTATACATATATATGATTTTTTTATTTTTTATTTTACACTCAAGATGCTAAAATGTGTCAAAATAATTGTTGGCCTACTTATTATATTAATAATATCCTTTTACAAATTTGCTGTGAATAAAATGTACAAATTAAGCAATATTTTTTCAATGAATTACTCACCTTTTTTCATGTATTGGAAGAACACAGTCTAAATTTATTAGATGAGATGGCGACTCCAACAGTTCTCCCTGTTTTGAGTGATCTCGGACTTCGACTGATTTGTTATTTTTTTTCCTGAGAAAGAAAGTGCAGTTTATGAGCACAGTCATTATTGAACTCTATTGTTGTACAAACCTATATTTACTTATATATGTCTAAGTGATAAAATGTACCTATGCAGGTGTCTTTGCAGATAATCTCTTGAACACCTACTGGCCCGATTCTGAATATTCTTTCATTGATAGAAATCTACATCTAGGTTTGAGGGACATAAAACTATGTTCGATGTATTATTGGTACTTACTAGCTTTGATTTGCTACGCTTGTGTTATTATTATTTAGTAACACTCAACTCCATTTACGATTGAACGGCAACTGTAGGTAGGTACCTACCTACCTACTTGAGAGCCAGATAATTTTAGTTTCACCTGTTTGGCAACTTCGACCTCATCACTTACCATCAGGTGAGACCATATATACCAGATATACCTATACTAACCATACGTAGATTAGTACTACAGATATTATAGTTCCATTACATATTGTATGGGAACCCAATAGACACCATAGAATCTCTTAGTTCCAATAGAATCAACACCTAAACACAATCGATTATTAAATTTCAATACTATATAATAATAGGTAAAAAAAACTGAAATATTAAATAATATTAATTACGAAAACTACTTACGCTTTCGCCTCTCTCATAATTCTTGCAAAGTTTTTGTATCGACTCTTCTGCTTCTTTTTTTTGTCAATTTTTCGGTTATCTTTATTTCCATATTGATTGATATACCTACCAAGATACGTATTGATAATGCACACGTAGTACCAAAGTGATAGCGCGCGACAGGTCCACGTCCAACGGCGTACAGTGCGGCACTGAAGGACAGCCCTTTCGCATTGATTGTATTCCATAATAGTTAGCTAATAAGGTTGAATATCGGATCTTTCGATTGACCGTATTCCTGCGTAGAACTAAAGGTCGTAAGTCTAAAACGCAATTTAATTTATTTTGAGGATAATAATTGCTCTAGGTAAATTTTACTTTAACAGCGGATAATAAACTACATTTCCTTTCTATAGATATTTATTATTGATATGTAACTGACGTAGTTTCCAAGTAAAATCCAAAAATTTATTGAAAAGGCTCAATTTTTTAAAATAAGAACTATCGAGTAAATTTATTTCAATTGTGTTTCTGTCTTAACAAGGGATAGAAAAAGGTTTGAAAAATCAAATATTTAAGTTACCGTGCCGATTGCATATTTGGGTTATTTATAATAACTAGGCGAATTAGAGTAATTTTTGCGCAGCCTCATCTTAACCGATCAGTTAAGCAATGTCCTCTGCGTTCATGACTTGGATTTGTAAACGCTAGTGACATTACTACTGCATGAGCGCTCCCGTACTTCGGAGGGCGCTTTAAGCTGTCGGTCCCGGTTGTCTTAGGATGGCAGTTATTAGTCGTTAATTAAACTTTTCAATCCATCTACCTGCCAATTGTAAGGGCTTTGCGGTTAACAAGGAACCTTTGTAATTTCGTTACAGCTACTCGTATCGATCTGATCGTCTGTTTGTCACAGCTGTTTTACTCGCTGACTTTGAGTTATGATACTGAAATATAGATATGAAAAATCTAACTTGATCATCGTAACGCAAACAAAATAATTTTTGCACCCACATTATGTAGGGTATTGGTGAAATAGAAGATTGTGAGTGCATAAAACAAGTAACTTTAAGTTTTAATATTGTATGCTATATTTTTTACCTTGTCGACTAGGTCTAATAAATTAAAAACAAGATTAACTAAAACATTCCTGATCGAGTAAGGTCCTTCTCAAATGGTTACAAAATCAAATTATTCATGAGCTACTTGAGCGTCACTGCAATTTGTCTTGAGGAATTTCATTAGAACCTCTCGTAGCGGTGTTTGCCTAATGCTTTTAAACCGGCCAGCTACATTAAGCAACTTTTGCTGCGGTCATAACTTGGATGGGTGACCGCTTGTGTCATATACTACTGAGCGCTTCCGTGCTTCGGAATTCATGTTAGGCCGCCGGTTGCGGATGTCTTTGGATGTCAGTCACATGGTGGTAGGGCATTATGCAAATGCCCACTAGGCTAGCTAATGGTGCATGTGTTCTGGAGGCTGTTTTTGAGAGCCAGTAATTCTAAGTCAGTCTAAACAATATCTTCGACATTGTAGTTGATTCCAGAACACGTTCTCTAAAGTTTTCTCCATGGATAAGTTTGTAAAGTTGACTCTAAATTGTGCTTGTAACACAAATATTTTAATTATTTGTGTATGTATAAAAATATAACAATAAAATAGCAAAACCTTATCAAGGAGGATAAGTTAATTCATATTTTCGATTTAATAATAATAATGTTAATGAATAGATTCAGGCGTTACTTTGCGGAAATCCATATTTAATAATAATGTTTATTGATCCAAATAGAACATGTTACAAAATTCAATGTAGCACTGTCTCTCATACTAGGAGTTTAACCTGTATAATGAGAGAAAATACCTTTCCACAATGGTGTCTTAGATTAAGTTTACTGTACATGTAAAGAAAAAAACATTATTTAATAGTACATTATGATATAAGTGCGGTAATTCGAAAATTACAGCCGAGACGATATTGCTACAAGAAAGCAGAGGCTGTAATGATCAAAGCGCACGTCATACGACGTTTTATAACATATTTGCGAGAAAATAAATAAAACTCGGACATTTTTAAACGAATAAATCTTTAAACAGTGGCAAAGCAGTTAGAAAATTAAAGAATTAAAATTTATTTATTATATTCTATCTCCCAAAGTTAATTGTATTCATAAAATGTTGACCACTTTTCTGACGTAACAACTATTTGCTAAGATTTAAAAAAGTACAGTTCGTTTTAGACGGAGCGTCTTGATAAACCGTGCGTTTTACCCATAGGCTTAGGATGTACAAGACCAACAGTGACGGATGAATGGTGTAACAAAAAATGAAATGTAAATGTGTGAGTGACATAGTGTTGTCATGACGCGAGCGTAATACTATCGACAGTTTTACTTGTTGAATCTTAGGACACATTCGTTTGAAATTATGCCCTATATAGTTCATTGAGACTATTGTAATTATCGTAAACAACACTGAAATCACAGAAATGCAATATATGCAATTTCATTAACTTGAACAACTTATTTTTCAAGTTATTATGATTTAATAACCAAACTACTTTATGATGAAATTTCAAAGGGATGAATCTTAAAGTATATCCTTTCAAACAAAATATGATGTTTTCAAATGAAAATCAAACCAAATATCATAACATGAATACAACCTTATTGATACCCTTCTCCCTTTTTGATCTGTTAAAAATAAAACTCATTCAAAGTTCAAGTCAAATGCATTTATTGTAGGTCTAAAATGGTACAGCACTTTTAAAAGTAAACTACTATAACTTCATCGTAACAAGATGAAATAAAACTTACCATTACTAAGTATTATGATTACCATTAACAAAATCATTAAGCTGCAAATATACAGGTACTGTAAATTATTAAATTACATTTATCTGAATACCATTTGCGTAAAGCATTCACATGTGGTATACAAAGGTCGAATTTGTCCCTTGTGTAAACATAGCTCATTGGGCTGTAGAAATGACGATGTGTACATAATTTTGATGATCTTTACTAACTGGCCTACAAAACATATAATTCTTTAAAGTCTGCTTTTAAGTCTAAAAGCCGTTTTATCATTATTTTTGTTTCAGCTTTTAAACTTCTTAAGAGCTAATTTTTTTCTGTAATTTTTGTCACAATTTAGAACATTAGTTAATAAGTTTTTTTCCTTGGAGACAGTACTTGATTTGAAGGGCAGGTAATGGCTAACGGTGGTAAAATATCTCTATTTAAGTAAGGTCAGGGCCGTCTTATTTTCAATTTGATCTGAAAGGAAAAATAAAAATTATTTTGTGTCAGGATAGCCATAGATATCCACCGCTGCAATGAAGCTAGTATTGTAGATTTTATTGCACCAGGGACGCTAAGGGAAGGGTTACTAGATTTACTCAACATATCCTACAGTCTTTACATGAAAAAAAATTCTTTGACCATGTATTTTACTACAAATTAAACTTTACGTTACTTGTGTCATCATTTCCTAAAGCTATTGACTACCATTTCCACAGCTTTATGTATTCAGGGACATTAAAAGTTGGTATTGAGTCTTTCATTAGTATACATCGAGGTTTTCTTTGTATGAAGCATTTTGATTCAAAGTTTACTACAAACTGTAGAGTTTTTATTTAGATTGCGTCAATAATCCGAACCATTTTATCACATTCTGAAAATTTGGTGGTAATCTGTAAGAACACAAACATTATTATACGCGTGCATATAGTTATTTTAAATTCTGTTAAATAGCCATTTGTATAAAGATACTAATATTTTATGATAGAAGTAAGAGATATTTCCAATTATTTATTGAGAGTTAGGGGAACTTTTCACAGAAAACATCATAATACATTTTGAAGAATATATGTTGTGATAATATTAGGTCCTTACATATGAAATTGGCGTTTTGTATGGGAGGAACAAAAAGTCGAATATTTTTTAATATAATATATTTAATTAATCAAAGTATGAACCATTATTTTCTATGCACTTTTGCCATCTCATAGGTAGTTCATTGATCCCTTTACTAAAAAAACCAGTCGGACGGGAATCAATAAAATCTTTGAAGGCGATTTGGACTGCCCCATCGGAGTTGAATTTTTTCCCTTGCAAGAAGTTATCCAAATTTCGAAAAAAATGGTAATCTGTTGGAGCAAGGTCCGGGGAGTACGGAGGATGTCTTAGACTTTCAAATTGAAGCTCTTCTAATTTAGTAGCCGTCTGTAGCGCAGTGTGTGGTCTAGCGTTGTCGTGAAGCAGCAGTGGCGTGGAGCGATTGACCAGCCTAGGTTGTTTAGCCGCTAGCTTTTCCATCATGGTTTGCAATTCCTGACAATAGACATCAGCCGTAATAGTCTGGCCAGATTTAAAAAAACTGTAATGAACAATACCGGCACTAGTCCACCAAACGCTTACAAGTAACTTTTTTGGGGTTAATTTTCGCTTGGGGCAGGATTTGGCTGGCTGGCCAGGATCTAACCATTGCGCTGAGCGCTTCCGATTATCGTAAAGAACCCATTTTTCATCACAGGTAATGATTCGGTTTAAAATACCTTCATTATTGTGCCGGTTTAGTAATGTAACGCAGCAGTCGACGCGCGTTTGCCGGTTTGTTTCAGTCAATTCGTGAGGTACCCACCTTTCAAGCTTTTTAATCTTCCCAATTTGCTTCAAGTGAATTAAAACAGTTTTATCACTAACATTGCAGCCTGCAGCTAAATCGGACGTGGTTTGCGATGGATCCGCTTCCACAATAGCCTTCAACTCTTCATTATCAACTTGAGTCTCAGGCCGTCCACGGGGCTTGTTCTGCAGGTCGAAATTTCCAGAACGAAAACGTTGGAACCAAAAACGAACTGTGTTTTCTTTTGCAACACGACCGCCATACACATCATTTACCCTTCGAGTTGTTTCCGCAGCACTAGTGCCACGGCGGAACTCGTACTCGTAAATAATGCGATATTTAAGGTTTTCCATTTTGTAAAATGAGTGACGCAAACAGAAAAAAACAGAAGAAAAAAACAAATGAATGACGATCATCGAAGCACAAATACATGAGTCTATAGCTGTACAAATTTGAATTTGGAATTCCTTACCAAAGAGGAGAAATTCGTGATTAAAGTGGCCAGTACGAAAAACGCCAATTTCATATGTAAGGACCTAATATTTACTCCCTTATTCATAAATACTCAATAAGCTATAAACTGATCTGTCAACTTCTCGCTAATTATTATGTAATTATATTATTTTTAAACAAATTTATGAGTAAACTAACTACCGGTAATTTTTGAGGTTCGAATATGTACCCGAGCACTCACGTCGAAGCTACAGGTCAGACATAAACTATCGACTTTATCGATACTTGTGACGTCAGGACTTTGTCAAGCCCTATCGTAAACAAATGTTTTTGTATTTTTGGTAAAATACCAACCAATTCTTCATTTAGCAATGTAATTTGATGATAAGTATGAAGAGAAACCTATTATCTAATATTTCCATAGTTCATATAACTAATTTTAAAACAAAATGACAAAATAATGATTATCCAAAAAGCAGTACAAATAAACATAAATTACCTGTGAAACGTGTATATATTCGGGTTACTGTGTCTTGTAACCTCACATTCACTCACTGAACAAGACACCATGCTTGCAGAATACATATTTTATATTATAATCGTAAGATATTTGAGCAAATACACAAAATTCGCGCCGACTTGGAAGAGGCCGGGACGCTATGGCCTCTTACTCGAGTAAAAAATGACATACCGTCTTCTTGTTTCACTATCTCTTTTTTTCTCGCGACGGTTTGTAGCAGCTTAGGACCTTTCACTCACACACTTCGTAGGTCTGTTGAGCGTAGCGAAAAAATCCTAGGTCTGTGGTTTTACCTTATTAAAAAGAAACTCGTGCGTTTGACATTACAACAACGCACAAGTGCGTAATGTAACCAATTTCAATAACAATACGATATTGAAATTGATGAAATAAGAGATTCTTTACGAGCAAATGTCTTATAAAAGTTTTTACATAATGTGATAGGCGAGGCTATAAACCCATTTGGCTGTCTGGCAATTTAATTGTAGCACAAGAACACAAAACTGTAACAATTTATGTTAAACAATTTATGTTACAGTTTTGTGTCAATAACCTTTATTTTGTATTTCACTAAAACTGATCGCGATTTCACCATCGCTGCATCTCTTCTTGTCCGACGCAGTCTTATAGTGATGTAATTTCAGCATGTGTCATTTTATTACAATTTAGAACTAATTTGATTATATTTTCATTATTTATATTCTGACGCATTCCCACTGATCGCGCAAACACTTCCAGACAGCTCGTACTTCAAGTGATCCCGCTGAACTTGTACCGCGTAGTCAGTTTACATAGTTGCATACCTACATTTGAAACTGATCTGCTGGACCAATTTTGTAATTTGTACAGACATAGAAAAGTTTTTGACATTAATATCGTGTTAACATGATAGCGCAGCCTACGATGCATACGCCATCACCCGCAGATGCACAGCGTAAAAATAGGTATAGTATTTGTTGTACTTACATTTTGAAATAGGTTGTTAATATAGTTATTCAAAAGATAAATATGATTGTATTACAAAATTACAACAAGAGGAAACATTATAGTCATTTTCTGACTCGAACAGACAGATATGATTGTCCCAATTCGTAAAGAAATGTTCATTGGAATTATTGTGAACAACTTGATATCGCTTTAATATTCAGGGTTATTGGGAAAATACTAACCTCTTAGAGTTGACTTGTGCTAGTCTTAACAATTTTTTTTGTGTGTTTATTATGTGTTTTTGACGGAATAAGCACGAGGACCACCTGATCTTAAAATGTCTCTTGTGCCTGAAATGTATTATTTCATATTTTTACTTTGCTTGATGTAAATATTCAAAATTATATTCAAAGGGAACGGAGAGTGGTCCAGTGTTTCCGCGGTGGGCGCTCTTATATAGGAGTGGGCATCGTTATTGCAAACATAACAATATTCAAATTATATGGTTGCGTCATCATTTACAAGTTTAAAACCAACTGCGAAATTGATCTTGTTTGTATTACAACGTAAGTTGAACTATAGGTGTCGCTCCATCCCAATACGATGAAAATAAAGAACGAGAGGAAAAGTTGGAGTTATGAGTCATTGTCATGTTAGCTCAGTCGGTCAGAACATACCCCGGGATGGACGTGGGTTCGATTCCCGCAAATGCCTTTTTTTTTCTCTCGTAAATTTTATAATCAACCCTAAGAGGTTGTTTGCATTTTACCATTTTACCAATAACCCTGTATATTTAGTAGTCACTAAGTTTTGTTTGTTTTACTGAACACATGATCTCTATGTAGTAGGTAAGTTTTATAATAGAATAGTTTTCATGCGAATGTATATAAGATATTAATAATTAAATAACTAACACATATTAATTAGACATTATTAAATGTCACTTGAGACTTTCCTGCTTCATGATAAAAATAAAGTAAAATCTTGTGAAAATAAAGAAAAATGGCATGAATTTTAAGGAAAATACTCCAGGCCCTTGAACACTGTAGGAGTTTAGAGGTCACATAATAATTGAAACAAGTAAATTGACTGAATAATGAATATTTATATACAATTCTGCAACTGCTACGACCCACTTTGTCACTTCTGTCAATAAATCCTAATTTCAAAACAATTTTTCTTTAATTATGTATAAGACTGTCCTCTACTAATCTTAATCGATAACTTTATTCGATAACCTTAGTCGTGATTGATTCAGTTTTATTCGAACTTTTCCTAAGGATTCTTATAGAATTTATAGATCTAGTTGCCGGCGTACGAGCCAAATATCGATCGAAAAATACCGCATTTCGATTTACTTTCTTGTCTGTATAATATTAGTATACTTCTATACCAATATTTGTTCTTTAGGAATTTTGTATGGAAATAGTTTGAGACCCGGGAAAGGACAGAGGATAGTTTTTATCCAACTGCGTAAAAAGAGGTTAATGGTTTTGCTCGATAACCGAGATGCCCGTTTTTTTTTATTGTATTTTGTAACATAAAATTTACACACCGTTTAGGTAAAGTTTTGTTGAAACATTATTTGGATGCTATTATAACAACTCTGCAATATTGTACCTAAAACTTCAGCAAATAAATATTCATTCATTCATTCATACACAAGTGGTCAAAACAATTCATGTTGACCCACAATATTTTCCATAGGGGAAAAGTTATGACGTCATCGTTTAGGAACGTATTTTTTTCTCTCTGAATGATTGTTTTAACCTCAAATTTCAAACGGCTACCCTAGACATGGATTCCTGTTTTTTTTAGTACACCTTGTCCTAACAGATTCACTAAGTTTTACATTCGTTTGCGGTTTAACCTCTTCTATCTCGGTTAGCAAAGTGCTTTACATGAAAAAGAATCAGAATATTTATTCACTTAATTAACAATAAAAATGCTATAGCAATTAAGTGAAAAATATAATAATATATAATTCAATTATATTAATTACTAAAATGACAGTGTTTGTTACAATGGTAAGTCAGGAAGTTTGAATATAACTAAACATATATATATATATATATATATATAAATGCATATACAATCCATTGACATGAAATGTTATATGTACATATGGGTACAATGGGTATTATATTTTTTTTTTGTCATAGTTGTAATTGAAATAATCATACATATGACATGACACGATGATGATAAAAAATAATTCATTTTGTATTGCAATTTATCTACATTGTACGTTATTGTGATTAAAGATATGGCCGTAGTAATTTAATTGAAGCGCTCGTAGCGAAGTTTACTTAGCTGTTCTCAACCGATCAGCAAAGTTAAGCAACGTCGCCCGCGGTCATGAGTTGGATGGGTGACCGCAAGTGACATTACTACTGAGCGTTTCCGTGCTTCGGAGGGCACGATAAGCCGTCGGGCCCGGTTGTTTTCTTAGGATGGCAGTCGTTATAGCTTGGTGGTAGGGCATTTTGCGAATGCCCGCCTGGCTAGCTACCACCCTCAAGTAGAAAATCTGTCGCCAAGCACCTAACGGTGTGTTCCGGCAGTTGTCCTTGAGAGCCAGTACTTCTAGGTTAGCCTGAACAACATCTTTGACTACATCATCACTTACCATCAGGTGAGATAGTGGTCAAATAAGGCAATAAAAAAAAAAAAAAAAAAACGAATTTATGAAAAAAAAAAAAACCACGAAAGCGCTCAATTGTAATGTCACTAGCGGTCACCCATCCAACTCGTGAGTGCAGGCGACGTTGCTTAACTTTGCTGATCGGTTAAGAACAGCTAAAGAAATTTCCCTACGAGCGCTTCAAAATACAAATAGCATTTTTTAATGTATTTACCGAACGACATCGACCACTCCCGTCACGTATCTACGGTTAATTAGCAGTAACTTTGTATATATAAAAGCGTGAGTGATGCATGACTAACTTCATGTGTAAGATGCTAATTAAATGGTTCTATATTTAAAGCCTATTTTAGCTTTGATCTTTAAAATGCAATAGATCCATGATAAGATGTGGTTCAGGCTAACCTAGAATTACTGGCTCTCAAGGACAGCTTCCGGAACACACAACATGCATCGCGCGAGTGTTACCCCTGGTGTTGCATCCATAGGCTACGGTAACTGCTTACCATCAAGCGGGCCGTATGCTAGTTTACCACGTTAGTGGTATAAAAAAAAACAGATAATAAATGTTTAATTTAAGTGATTTTATTCTTATGATAAATAAATATACTAGTATTAAACCAGGTTGATTGCCTGTTCAAATTAAATATTAGTTGATTTGATACCATAGTCATTAAGAGGCTGTTTATTATTTTTAACCGGTGTCCAAAAAAGGAGGAAGTACTCAATTCGACTGTATGTTTGTCATTACATTAATCCGGCAGTTATGAAGTGATTTTAATGATTATTTATTCATTTTATTTATTAAATATTAGGAAGACTATCGACTTATTACTTAACCTAGTTAACAAACATATATAATGAAAAGAGTCATTTACAAGTCTCCACAGGTAGAACCAAAATAACTTACATAAGAACGTCCTAGTAATAGAAATAAGGTGATAATTAACATATAAATTAATACAAAGGTAAACATATATAAAAATAATATGAAAAATAAAGCTGATACTGCACTTACAGCTATATTTTGATCGATATCGTTAAATCACTTGTGTGAAAAAATACCTTTTTTTGCTAAGCTGTTTCTTTATTGACGCCAGATTAGACACGAAAAGATCGATGTCAAGATTATCTTGATAATAAATTTTATTAAATGTTTCGCATTGATTATTCTTGTTAGGTAGAGTAGCTTAAAAACTAATCGCCTGATTTTGACTAAATTTAAATGGGACTAACTTGGGTATGAACTGACTTGTGGAAGTCGGACCATGATAATATGAAATTAATGTTTTGAATCCACATGGTACCGACTTCGACAAGTTATTTCATACATTTTAGTATAGGAAGTCAGTGCCTTCTTTATTTTTATTTTTTAATCTCACGAATTTACCACAGACGTCCAGAGCCTTATATCGATCGTATCTCTCATTATAATTTGGTTGAGGATGCTGAAAAGGGTTAGCCTAGAATGGTAACATCCCCCCCGAAGGGTTCCCGCCTTGTCGTGGCGGTGGGGCTTAGTAGCCGTGGCTTCGTCACCCACGGTGAAGCGAAGAGGAACCAGGGGCCGTGCTGGCTTGGGCAGTCGGCCGGCCCCAGAGGGGCCGCTCCACTGGGCTTTGCCTCTAAGTCCAGACTGGAGCGGCAACGGGTAGGCTGCGGTGCTGTATGGGCAGCACCGCATCTGAGGCGGGCTGTGGTGTTGTATGGGCGACACCACAGCTGACGGTGAGGGGCCACGGCGGGAGAGGAGTGCCGGTATCACGGTGCGCCGCTCTCCCTACCTTCCGTGGCCACGGCGGGGCCGCCACCGTTGGATGGCGGACGCGGAGGGGCCGCAGGGGAGGAGGAGTGTTGGTATAGCGAGGCGCCGCTCTCCCTATCCTCTGCGGCCGAAGTAGCAGGCGACGGGGCTACTCATCTGACCCGTCGCAGGGGGACCTTGGGCGTCGGAAGCGGGGTCGTCTGACGTCCATTTGCGGGCTTGGTCCCCGGTGGTAGCGACGTGCCATGTGTTCTGGTGCGTCGTGAGGGGTAGCACCCCAGGAGGGGTCCGGCAACGGACAACCGTGGCGGGTTCGTGGTTGAGTGCTAAAGCGACCCTGCGATCCCGCCGAGAAGCGGTAGAGATGGAACACCGTGTGTTATTTAGTCGGTAGGGGCACTTGCTGCTGTGGGAGTAGTTGGTGTCGAGCCCGACATATCCCGGCCACCTTCCCCGGGGTGGACGGGAATGCGTAACTGCATTTTTCACACGTTAAAAAAAAAAAAAAAAAAAAAAAAAAAAAGAATGGTAACATGCCTTTAAGGATAGCTGACAGAACACACCGTTACTCACTTGGGGACAAATTTTCCAATTAAGGATAATAGGCGAGCATTCGCAAAATGCCCAACCACATGCTTGATGCACATGCATGATGATGCTGAGTCTGCGAGAAATGGCCAAGCCATAGCTACTTACAGGGCCAGAACTGCTTTAAAATCACTGCGTTGGTCATTCAAATGTGACAAGCAATAGAACAGTTACCAATTTTTGTAACATGCGAATCCTACGCATGTTTCTAAAATTCTTCCTATTGTTAAAACCCCATTCACTTTACGGCGTCATAAAATGAAATGGAATTATCACATTAAGTCACGATTTTAAGGTACGTGTTCAGCATAATGTACCTAATGTATTACGAAAAGTACCCGCGGTTTCCTCAAGATTGTTTTCCTTATTTTTTTTCTTTAAAGACCCTAAAATAATTCTATGTCAATAGTCAGTTCGCGATGATTGTCTGATCGCACGACATCCTTATTTTCGATAAATTCTTTTTGCTATCTTTAAACATGAGTGTGATTTATTTCGCAAGTGAATAGTGGTTCCAGGAAGATGGATACTTATTGTTATGTTCACCAATTCACTAATGCGCTGAAACAAAAAGTGGTTAGTTTTGATATAAATTCGTGAGGTTAAAACTAGCATAGTTAATTCAGTCCTCTGACTTCAAACAGTGGTATTAAGGGCTTAACAGCTGCAAAATTAGTACCTCGCTGTCAGCGATTACGACAATCAAACAAACTTCCATTGATATAAGCATTATTTACCTCGTCGTGGCAATTACGTTAATATTTTCGTCCGGAATACACAAAACGAAAGTTAACAAGGTAGTCCTTATATTTTAAAAGACGTAAGAAGCGATTATAAAGCATATGTTGTTATGTCGTTATTGGGGCTTATATAGACAAAATAGACGTCAGAAAAATATTTTTGTAATCGTAATGTAGCAATTGTAATTAAATTCAGTTCAATTGAAATTAATCGCGATGAATTATTGTCAACATATTATTTTTATAAAGTTGATGTAATATGTATTTTTTTCAATGTATTGAGGGGAATATATCGATTTGGCAAGTCTTAGCCCCTTAATCTCCCCCCCCCTTTAATCCCCCCGTGGGGTGCCGGGTTAGAATTGCACCTCCCCATATCATCCCGTGGGTGTCGTAAGAGGCGACTAAGGGAAAAATACTGGAAGGTGGGCAGCAGTGCCTTCTTAGGAACTGCCATCTTACACTGCGATTCCCAAGCCGCCTGCCAAGCGTGGGGATTATGGCAAATACCCCCCTTAATAGAGGAGGCTGTGTTCAGCAGTAGACGATCCGGCTGATACAGTACATGTAGCCCCTTAATCAAGTGTGTAACCAAAGTCGGTCAAAGCTAACAAAAATTGACACGCTGATAACCAAGTGTAACTACTACTAATAATATATATATATATATACTTTATGCGCATGAAAATTTGGAATACAATATGCGCACGCGCTAGCGAAAAGAACATTGGAATCATAAAAATGTTCTAGTAATGAAATGTCAACAAACATGATAAGTAATGTTATTATCCTTTGACTCTAAACACTTTTGTTAAGAGAGTAGATCTAACACTTTTTATAAGTCGAGGTCCTGTAATCCTGGCTTGGTAAACAGGAATAACGGTTTATTCACATAACTTAAGGTTCTACCAAGTAGACTTATAGAGGGTTCTTATTCAGAATTTGAAAGTATATCTTTTCATACTAGGCATTTAAAGTTGAAACATCCTTTGTATCCGCAGATGCTGAGAGCCGAGCTCCGTCGAGCGGAAGGCGAGCTCGAGGACCGGTGCTGGGCGCCGCCGCCCGGACTGCAGCAGTGGCTGCAACTGACGCACGAGGTCGAGAACCGCAGCTATCTGCGCAAGAAGCAGCAAGCCGACATGCAGTTACAGCAAGCGAGAGAAGCGGTCAGTAGCCGTCAGAACATTTTATCACTACACTCAGAAAAGAGATTCTTTAAAAATGTAGCAATATTTTGAACTTAGATTTCAGTATTTGTGCCTGTTGACAACCCTAGGAAATGTGTCAAGACTAACGTCTATTGCAAAATGTTTTTTTTTAATATTCATTAAAAAATACGTCTTGAAATGTTTTTTAGGACTAGCAGAAGTCAACCCAAAGAGGTTGTTTGCATTTTACCAATAACGCTGTATATGAGTAGAGGACGCTTATACAAACGAAAAGTGTTTAGTATTGGTATCCTAAAGTGTCCCGTTTCCGAAATATTTGGAGGTAAAGATCGCGTTATGAGAACAATGACAATGATTAGTAATAAGCAGTCATTAAGTAACGTATATAGGCGCATTCGAGTGTATCCAAATATTAGTTTCCAGGTTGATTTAACTTCTCCAAATATTTCGGAAACATGACACTTTAGACCATGTTCCACAACATTTATTTTTTGCATAATTGTCATCTACCCATATGTACAAATTTCTGCGCACGATGAAATACTCATATACAGGGTTATTGGTAAAATGCTAACAACCTCTTAGGGTTGACTGCTGCTAGTCCTAACAAATATGTTGAGACGAATATTTTTTTTTTGTGTTGTTTTTGTTTGTTTATGTGTATATGACGGAATAAGCACGAGGTTCGCCTGATGTTAATAGTACTCGTATATTGTACCTGTTATTTATTATTTGGAAACTTTGAAAAAAACATCAAAATGGCGGCGGGTGGATATGCCAGCTTCCATAGAAAAATGTTCGAACCCCTTCCAATTTTTCGTCATAGTCGTCAACATTCAACTTAAACCTGAAACTGTACGATTTTTTAAAAATTTTTTTTATGACTGATAGGTTAGCCTTTGACCACTATCTCACCTGATGGTAAGAAATGATGTGGTCGAAGATGTTGTTCAGACTAACCTAGAAGTATTAATAATACGTGCTTTATTGTACATTCCAGTGCGAGAAACTGCGCAAGAAGCGCACTAGCCTAGTGGGCGCGTTCGTGTCCACTCACGGCAAATCCATCGATGACGTCGACAGATCCATCGTCGAAGCACGCACTGCACTCAATGAAGTCACTCAAGAATTACAGGTGAGTTACTAACTATTTTTTATACCTGATAGGCTAGCCTTTGACCACTATCTCATCTGATGGTAAGTGATGATTTTCTACTTACGGTAGCTAGCCAGGCGGACATTCGCAAAATTCCCTGCCACCATGCTACAACGACTGCCAACCAGATTAAGAACTACTGGGACCGAAGGCTTTACTCGTCCTCCGAATCACGGAGGCGCTCTGTAGTAATGCCACTAGCGGTCACCCATCCAAGTCATGACCGCAGCAGATGATCGGTTAAGAACTTATATATATAGGATACGCTCTAATATCACGACAATATAATGTGGAGAACATTTAACACAAGCATATAATGCACACAGCTACACTTCCATTGTAACTGATACGTTTTTATGAATTACAAAGGCAGGAAGACAAGCATGCCCGTAGGGTGCCGAGCTAGAATGTCATCCCCCCATCTCTACCCGTGGGTGTCGTAAGAGGCGACTAAGGGTAACACACCAGAAGGTGGGCAGCTGCACTTTCTGAGGTACTGATATCTCACACTGCGATGCCAAAGCAAATCCCCCCATATTGGGGGAGGCTGTGTTCAGCAGTGGACTATCTGACTGATACAGTATAATGTGGAGATAATTTAACACAAGCATATAATGCACACAGCGACACTTCCATTGTATCTGATACATGGCATAGACGCACACGTTGTCTGATTTGACATTGCCATGTTTGAGGTACAGTTGCCGCTTCTCCCGTTTTTTATTAATGCAACGATTGGGATTTCGTAATCCGAAAATGCAACATATAATAAGTACATTATGATATAAGTGCGGTAAGTTGAAAATTACAGCCGGGGCGATATTGCTAGCCCGAGTCGTAGGCGAGGGCTACAAGAAAGCAGAGGCTGTAATTATCAAAGCGCATGTACGTCATACGACGTTTTTCATTTCCGTTTTAACACCCTCGTGCATAATAATATTATACACTAGTGCGTAATAGAATTATCCCCACAAAGTTAAGTTAGTACCTAACTACAAATTATATGCGAGTAAACAGAGCAATTTCAATTTAATCGGGTAATTTATCTCTACAAAGTTAAGTTAGTACCTAACTGCAAATTATATGCGAGTAAATATGTTGTTTCATAATTTTCGTATGTTGTTTGTATCGCATTTGTGCAATGTATATTTTTTTCCTCGCAAGGGTGTTGAAAAAGTGCATATGAAACTCGTGAGCAACATGCTCATTATACACTCGGCTGATTTACGCCCTCGCCTACGGCTCGGGCTGAAACACACAGCCTCGTGTATAATGAACAACTTAGCTCACTTGTATCATAATCTACTATTATAAAGTAAATTAATACTTTTGTGTTTTGTTAAAGATTAATGGTTGTAATTTATGGTGATAATTAATTAAATTAAAGAATTAAATGTTCATTTATTATATTTTATGTCCCAAACTTAATTTTATTCATAAAATGTTTTTCTAACAATTTTACTGACATAAAAGCTCTACAAAAGTATCGTTCGTTTTAGACGGAGCATCATGATAAACCGTGCGTTTTACCCTATTAAAAAGAAAGTCGTGCGTTTTATTTCCAATAATACAATACAATAACGCACAAGTACGTAATGAGATACAATACGATATTGAAATTGGTGAAATAAGAGACTCTTTACGAGCAAATGTGTTGTAAACATTTTTATTTAAAAACAACCCTACCGTTTTTGGTTCCCTTTTGATAGCATTAACACATAAAATTTCCAGGAGCGAATGCACAGGTGGAAACAGATCGAGCGACTTTGCGGCTTCAACATCATCAACAACAACGGTTTGCAGTACTTAGAGACTGCGCTCTATAGGAATGTCAATGGACGGCCTGCCGGAAGAGGTAACTTGTTTCCTTATTATTTAGTATCTTCGACATTTTGTTAAATGTTATTAAGTGGTGAGCTGGACAAGGCCTCCGTCTGATGTTTAGCGTCACGACAGTTGCAGTGTCACCGTTTTCTTTCTACTTGACACTGTACTGCGGTCGTCACTCCGACACGTTAGTTCTTATTTCTCGTTCCCCAGCCGCTACAAGTACATGGACGTTTCCTTCAGGACGGGATTATTGTACGATGTGTGCCGCGTTAGAAGAGATCAGAGCTATGCGATAGAAAGAGAGTATCCATGGTGGTAACGCATTTTCCGAATGCCCGCCTGGCTAGCTACCACCCTCAAGTTGAAAATCTTTTGCCAAGCACCTAACGGTATGTTCCGGCAGCTGTCCTTTAGAGCCAGTAAAATTGCAGGCACATCAGACTTAATAACTTTGTCTCACAGGTAGGGATGCAGTGCAATTCGTGACTTGTGATGAAATGCATCTGTAATAGGCCGCTTAACATCGGGTGGGCCTCGGGCTTGTTACGTAACAATAACATAAAATATATACATATATGGAACTGCGCGCTTTTGTGAGTGGAAAGGTGTCTACCGATTTCGTAGAGTTAGACCTTGGTTTAGTTTTTATGGTTCCGTAGCCAAAGAGCAAAACGGAGCCTTATAAATGAGACTTCGCTGTATTTCTGTCCGTAGTCCGTCCGAGTATGTCACAGGTAAAACTCGGTAAACGGAATGAATAAAGATGAAAAGTTTGAAATATATATTATTATTATAACTTAAGAGTTAGACTCTTGTTGGTGCAGCTGATAATCTCCATTTTGTTCTATTTAAGGCGACCTGTTTGTCTTCTATGTACGACATGACATTGACTTGTTATATTATTTGCCTCTTCTTTAAATGTATATTGTTTATTACAACTTTGATCTTATTTTATGTTTGTGTCCACAGGCCGCATGAGTAGCTCACAAGACGACCTCAGCATCGGCGACGACGCGTCCATCTGCGGCTCAGGTAAGAAAATGGACGATGCCTCGCTCTTCCACGAACATGTTGAATGAACATTACATCTACTTTACATCTCAACACTTATATACACTCGACCAATCTAAGTTTGCACCTCGTTTCAATTACGTCACACTGACGCTTAGGTATGGTTCGCAAAAAAGGATTCGCTACGACTATAAAAAAGTAAACAAATTATTGTAAGAATTCACTTTGTATTTATTGTTTTTAACATTATATTATACATAGGTACATTACAATATAAACAAAAAACTGAGGTGAAAACTTAGCTTGGTGAGGTTGTACATTCAAGATCTTAAATACATTTTACTAGAATATGTATAAATGTATGAACGCTCTTCTACGATAATGTTTAATTATTATTGTTATTTGATAAACACATACAAATTTAGTTCCATATTCTTCGCAAAATAGATAAATTTTTAGTCTTTTGTTTGCATTTTAATGTTCTGTTTCGCAATAGCGCATTCGCTATCCAAAGTCAAGCCTATGTTTGACTTAAATGTATGTCGAAGTTTTCGATTAAATTTGTTTTGCATTTTGTGTTTATTTGGCATTTATTTTGTGAACGAAACCACAACATTGTCAAAAGCTTCGCCTAAACTCATAAATAAAAAGCAAAAAATGCGTTTAAATGGAATAGATGTCAAAACTAATAATAAATCTCGAACCCGCGACAAGATTCGAACCAAAAGCAGTATTTCATAATCATTGTCACTGGGCTATCGGTGTACCAAGATATCGATATTGATCGAAACGTTATTAAAACTGATTTGATTAGTGATCTTGGTCACGAGTTGATCTCATCAACCCAAACATATAAGTTTATTTGAAACGTGCAGCTTATTGCCGTTAGATGGCACATCTAATCTCTAGTTTCTGGAACATTAGCCAATGTCTTGACAGACGAAATACTGAACGCTTATTGGTCAATCGTAGTCAATCACGTGATAGGCGACCAATAAGCGATGAGTATTATATCATGGCTGAGAAACCTTCCCGAAACTGCAGGTTATTATTTCAGCTAAATAAATCTAAGTAAGCATTTGGAGTGACGCGTTATCATCGACCAAGCCCTCTTTTTTAATATTTTTTATAACAAGTAACTACTACATCTAATTTTAGTTTGAAAGTTCTTATAAGTATGAGACATTTTAATTTATTAAATAATCGGCTGTACTTACGAGTATCGTTCAAGATTGTCGAACTAGGTTTCGGGCATATCCAATACCTGATGATTCGTAAGGTGAGTTCAGGTCAACAATGTCGACCAATGTGACCAATATTTAGCACATTAAAATATACATCTGGCGTCTAATGTTGAGGTTTCGTAATTGTTTTATTGGATTTAATGAAATGTTTATTTGCTTCGATTTCGTGTTCATAACGATGAAAGACATGTTTGCTCAGATTGTGTTACAAATCTAATTGAAAAGTATTAACTAAATTTATAAATTTAAGGGTTTTAAAATTAAGTTACGATATAAATCAAAAGTTTACTAAAAAAAAATTATTACATTGACATAGCGGATAAGTACTTATAGACGTCTACTGAATTTTAAGTATCATTGTATAAATCCTTATATTATACATTGTTTAGCAGAAGTTAATCAAAAAACTACAATGTTAGAAAATTATTATATATATATTATTTTTAAAATACAGATTAGGCTCTCGAATGTTCTCGACGATCACTCGATATTGTGATAACACAATTATTCCATTATAAAATTACTTGCGAAAATTGTGTAGTATCGATGGTATGATATTATTTATTTATTTATTTATTTATTTATTCATTCATTACAACTATTTTTACAGGATTAACCCCAATACAATAGCGTAGTCAAAATATTTCAATTACAAAAATAACTTTATACAGTAATTATTACATTTTCTTATTAAATTAGTATAGGTATATTATATAAAATCATGAAATTCAATTATCTTATTAAAATTAATAATAATATGTCATTCTTATTACATAACAAAAAAAAAATCATTGTCAATTACACTATTAGATACAATTGTGTCATCTTACATCTAATTCTGATTATTGTAATAATAAATTATGGATATGTCATATTAAATTATAAGTGTAGTCATCTGTCTTCGCATAACACAGATCGAACAATACTACAGTTTTGAATTCTGTTATGGAACATGCAAACAGATCTAATTGGTATGCAACTCGATTTAGCGCCTGCAGCGTTCGATTTAATGGGGTCTTTGCGAGTAAGTTAGTCCTGGCGCGAGGGACCCAGAACAGCCGAGGCCGACGACGGCGCGCCAGGTACCCGTCCGGCACGCACAGCCTCATCATTCCCAATATTTCCGGGTTTGTTAAAACGCCTCGGAATACCCTAATTACATAATATGCTGCGTGATCCTTGTAGGAAACAAACTCTAAAACGGGCTTTAAGTTCTTGTACTAATTATGTGCACAAATCAGATACTTAATATTTTTATTGGACTGATAAAAACATATATCAATCTTGTACATTAAAAAGTAGTAAGTATTATACAAATGATGATACTTGCATTTAAAAAGCGGTAGAAACAAATGTTCCAATGCAGCTAAAACTATATCTTCATGCTCGCAGCGTTTAAGGAATTTATAAGGTTAGTTTTTGTTATGACATAAAGGGTACACATACTTAAGTTACCATATATTTTAATTAGGCATTTCTCATGAATATGTCACGTTTGAAAACTATAACGACTCGTTTCGATTTGTCATTGTCCACCTAGGTTTTGGGCATTTCCGATTTCAATTATTGGGTAAGTTCACTGTCCGCGTCGCTGCGATCTAGCCGCGTGAACTTACCTATAGTTATGTTATCCTAGTAGTTAATTAATACAAACGACCCCGAGGTCACCCCAGAAGAGAAAGGTAAGGTAAGATGTTTAAGGCAGCTTGATCGTGATCCGAATGACAAAGTATGAGCCACCAAAGCCGAAGACAGGTATGTCTGAAGAAAGGAAAGGGGGTTGATATTAAAAATAATATTATAATAGTCTAGTTCAAACACCTTTATTAAAGAATGTGTATTGTGTGGCATCCCAAGAAACGAATCATTTAAAATATTTACATGATTATGTGTTAGCCAAAGGCATACTGAAACAAATAAGTAAAAGCAGAACATTCCCAAAACCTAATTTAACAAATTTGAACTAACCAAATGATTCAAGTTCTATTGAAATACTGAAAATATCACTTTCATACCTGAAAAGTACATATAAATAGCATTTGCAATTAAGTGTGATTTAATAAAGAATGCATGATAGGGTGTATTTAATGAAATAGTAGCTGATTCGCTAACATTAACGTTTGATGTACAAATACTATGCATAACATATTTGAGCCCATTTAAATTTAATTATAAAAGTACTATAAATATATATTACGATATTTTTATCGATTTGTGATAAATAACATTTCCTATTTACATAGCTTAAGTAACAAGCTTCATAATAAAGAGTTTACAACGATATAAATTTAACGTATATTATATTTATCAGTGCTCAAAGCTATTTCTCACTTAGTTTAATTAGTTAAAATAACGTTATGTACTTAACTTTTAACATATTAAAAACGTAGGATTCTTTTTGAATTTATAAATGTCAGGATCATTGTCGAAATGTTGAGTCGAATGCTTTGAATGATATGATAATTCACTATGAAAAATATATCCACGGTCTAGAAAACAACAATAAATCGACAAATTGAAAATGGCACAATACGCAAACCACGTCTTGGCCAAGAAGAAAAAAAAACTACAGATATATTTGAACGTACGTGACATTATATTATTCAGTTAGTGCTTTACATACCACGCAGTATATTATTGTACCATGACATTCTTTTTTTTTTGTCATACGAAGACAATTGTACAGACCCACCAACTTATCTGTTCAGGCGGCAGAAAAAAGAACTACAACATACCTTCAAATTGTGACAGTTTGTAGTTGATTTCCATGACCAGTAGCGCCCTCGAAAACTGCACAGTTAAGTTGGTGGTACTATATCCACGTTCTGTGTCAATTCTTCAGGAGGATAAGATAAAATTATCTCCTTTGTCTTTTGGAAGTGGATAAAATCGGGGTTCCATGTTACGCCTGCTTGGGTATAATATATCACGCGTCGAATATGCCCGTCTGTATGTGCCGGACAAAGTATTAAGTTATTTAAAGTTTGTAAAATAAGTGGTACTGCTAATTAAGTCCGCACACAGATATCAATTAGGCGTGCTACCCAAATGCCCAGTACGTAACTTTAAAAATGTGAAAAATTAAATGCCTTGCATCTGACTCAACTTTTTACAGCGATTCGAAAATATAGAAATACAAATCATATATTTAAACTATATCTGAAATGTATTCTACTTTGAGATCTTGAAATTTCACCCCATTTATAGCTATTTTAGTATATTTATTTAATTTAAATAGGGGGTTAGTCAAGTTCCTGATTTAGATCTAATATAGAATCTAATTTTACCATAAATTAAGTTGCATTGTTTGTTATTTATTTATTTAATTTAAGTAACATACACCTATGTAATTAATGATTTAAGTTTTGGATTTCAATAAAATATGAAAAATTCTTATCATGTCACAATCGATAGGAAGCTTTCAGATATAGAAATGTTGACAAGTAGAAATCAATGAAAGCATGTATGAAATAATAATGGGCATTCCTTCACTCGTTCAAACATAGCAAAGATGGGTATTCGTAGATGCGGAATAGATGATATTTACTATGAAAATTTGCATTATTCTGACTCACACTTATGGCCTACGGTTCAGTTGAAACTGTACATGCTTAAAAACAAAGACTGTCCAGTAAAATAAGAGTCGTCCGCCGTGGTTACGCGGATGAGTCAACTATCGCTGGTCGATGCCTCTATTTGTAGAACTTACCAACTTACTCTGAGACGCGCACGCGACTCCCGCGCACGCTGTTAAGTGTGATTCGCGACAGCTTGCAAATGTTACATAAAGACTTTTACTACTTTGTTATAATGGTCATTATGCAGCCATATGTGGTCGTGATAATGTTAATTTTCATAGAATTTCCCGTCTATGAATAGCCGTCGGTGTGGACGTAATACCATGGAACACAATACATTTAGCTTCTGCATTTCAGCACATGAAAACCTACATCGCATTATTATTTTGTTCCTTAGTATTAAAAATAACAGTGAAAGAACGCCTGGCACACAAAATCTTTGTACATAACACTGGTGTGGGTTTCCCCTTTAGTCCTTGCATGTGTTTTAATACTGTAGTAAATGTAGATGATAGTAGTGGTTCAGAGCTTGATATAATCGTGCGCACATTTTTTCTCGTTACACCGAAATTTCTTATATACACTTTTATTGTAAAATCCCAATAAAAATATATATTAGTATACGTATCCTAATAGAGCAAAACGTTTTCTACGTTTTGCGTGAATACATAGTTTGTGATGTGAATTATTAAAAGCAAAAATACATTAATTGGTTTTGAAACTCTTTTCATGAATCCAATAGATTTTTATTAGTTCCATAACAAAACTATTGTCCTACTTTTGAAGAAAACAATGTTATACACAGAGATGTTTTAATATTTCTTGTATTGTTCGAGTTTATTAAATTTAAAAAAAAGTAAGCTATGTCACAGATAACGCGTAGTACCATTTTCAAGTCAATTTATTCTCGCTACGTGATCCCTTTTCTCTCGACATTTCGTATGTTACTTTCAATGCCCATGCAATTTATATCAATTGTTGAGACACAGATGCATGCTTTTTTTCAGTTATGAACGCTAGATTGAAACTATAATATTTAAACATGCTTTTAAATAATGCTTTCTAGTAAACTTGACGGGGTAACTTCCATTCAACGTAATGGCATCACAAATAAAATGTCGTATGCGCCGTAGTCTTCGAGAGATCATAGATAATATAGATTTGTCATAATGCACGTTTGAAAGCTTTTTACGATTGTGATTTTGTTTTATTTTTGCCGCCACTTTTTCCACTAGAGCCTTGCCGTTTTATATCCACCATAGACTAGAATTATTTTATTTTTGCTTTATCAGTGTTATCATGGCAACATTTGGCATACTGCAGGTAAGATTTGTTATGAATATTTTGTGCTTTTTTGCTTTTTATCATATTTATAGTTATAATGTTAATATTATTTCATACATGCTTCAAAATTTTAGATGTTTAATTTTAATTGACGGTTACAAGTATATTAAACATGTTAACAAAATTATACATAAATTATAATTTAAGTATAACGGAAAAGGTGTGACATGTAAAAAACACATATGGCAAGGTAACTAAAATAGGGATGGGTAATTTAACTAGAATTGTCTTATTTCAGTGACGGACGCGTTCGGATGGCGCGAAGATTCTTCAGGAAGCGAAGCGGACGCTCCTCATTACCCTCTAGACCTTAGACTCGCTGAAGCAAGGTGATAATATATTTTTATTCAATAATGATATCTTAATCTAAGTTGTTGTTTCGGGGATATTTATTTTCTGTCCAATATTGCGTTGTGTCTAGAGGCGTATCAATAGTGTTTACGTAATTAAGTATTTGTTGAGAAAGATTCACTGGTTTAAATGGAGTGGGATATGTATCCACTACAAATAAAAACTTTTTTGTCTAAAATTTAGTTAACAAATCTTACTCCCACATACAACATTGACGTTACTTCTTACCAAAAATCAATTATAAAATGATGACAATAGAGTAATGTTATTCTATTTTCCCTTTATGTCGAATTTCAGCTTCATGGGGCTACGGGAAGTAACTCAGATTATTGATGATCAGTGAGTGCAAAAAATTAGCTTTTGAAAATACTCGACAACTAGAAATGTTACTTGAGGTTTTTAAACCAGCTTAATTCCCTTTTCAAACTATAGTTTTAATCCTTTTACCGCTTATTTTTGCATTGAGTTTTGTGTCAGGCTTCTCCCCGCCTTTCTGAAACGATTGTCATAACTTTGATTAGTTGACGACAAAATACTGTATGCTGATTCGTCAATGGTATATGTCGCGATAGGTGTAGCCAATGAGCGTTCAGTATTCAGTCCGCAGACTGATCAATACTTTGATGAATGTTCCAGAAACTATTTAGAATTATATAAAACCTTATTTTCTCGTAATAAGGTCATAGACATACAGTGAAGTAAATTTACATCAAAATGGCGCACATACCTGAATATCATAACTCACATGTATGTACCAGCTTAATTACATACACACAAGCGACAACTCATAACTTTTGCCGCCATTACCCTAACGGAAACAGCTTGTTTTATTTCTTTTCATTTACTTACATTTGTCGCTATATGGGAAAATTCCTTCTTTATTGAACCCGGAATTATTTGAATCAATTAAGTTATACATTTATGTTTATTATTTATTTATTGCTGATAGGCTAGCCTTTGACCACTGTCTCACATGATGGTAAGTGATCATGTGGTCGGAGATGTTGTTCAGGCTAACCTAGAATTACTGGCTCTGAAAAACTACTACTTCCCTTTGAGATCAAAAGGCTGAATAAATTTTAGATTTTATTCACTACTATAAGTCACAAGTGTTGGTTCCAACACTAATATATGGGAGTGAAAGTTGGGTATGGTAGAAAAAGCATGAATGTAGAATAAACGCAGTGAAGATGAGAGCATTGAGAAGCAAGATTGGAGTCAAATGGAGTAACAGGATAAGGAATAGTGTGGGAACGATGTGGTGCTAATGAGGATGTAGTGACAAAAATCGAGAAAGATATGTTAATATGGTTTGGACATGTAGAGAGAATGAATGAAATGAGATTGACTAAACAGGTATACATGGGACAAGTGAACGGAAGGGGAAGACCAGGCGAGGGATACATACATAAGCAGCGCTTATGTATGAGTGTTGATGAAGGCAAAGAGATTTGTAAGTATCGTAGCAATTGGAAATCTGTGGTCTCTGCCTACCTCTACGAGAAAGAGACGTGATTTTTTATATGTATAAGTCACGCAAAACTTTATGAGCCCTGGCGCACACGTGACCTGCGCAGACTACAATTTATATGTATTCTCCGAATACATAGTTTGAAGCGTACTTTAACGCACACGTTTACTGTGAAACGTGTAAACAACACTAGGTTTCCTAGAAAGTTTACCACAGGCATAAAAGAAACGTATTTGGTTAAAATTTACTGATACACCTGGCCATATATTTAGTGGAGGGGAGGACGATTATCACACCCGTTAACCCCACATTGTTTCATTTGAACGCGGAAACTAGTGCATTCGCTTGCTCATTGAATCTCTAAGAGAACGTTCGACACCATTGGATTGAATGCTTTTTTACTCATTGCCATAACTCCTTAGGTTACAACTTGAAGAGCGGCTAGCGCAAGAAGCGCGCGAGCGTCGCACTGAAGACAGGCTGAGCAGGCTTGAGGAAAAGAAACCTTCCTCGGAAGAATTACGGCTCAAAAATAATAACGACGTGAGGAAAAGCCCTGTTGGGGACTTCAGGAGAGACCAGGTTCAGTTCGTGCTTGGTGGTGACAAGTAAGTTTTACTCGAATACAATTCTCATAAAAAGAAGAGTGGAATAAATACGTCCACTTTTAAATATAATCTTTAGGTGCCCAAAACTAAAACTTTCCAGTAGGTAGAGCATAATGGGAAAGTTTTGGAAGCTTCCTTGGAATGTTGTTGTTTTACCGTCATCGTCTGCTTAGCGAATATGCTAAAAAAATCACAACGAAAAGAAATATTTGATCGTGGGATTCGATCCCGTGATCAGTGAAAACCCGCCACTGCAGCTCAGATTCGAAGCGAATGTCCCGGCCCCAGGAACAGAAAATGTGTCCTGTTGTAGATGACATATATGTATAGCAAAATATTTTACTTTCAAATAACATACATCTTTTGGAATGAGAAGCGCAAGAATGATTTTACATGTTATTAATTTGAAAGAATGTCTTTACACCACTTACAAATTCAAATTTACCAAGCGTCGTCATGGGGGTGAAGATCATTGCAAAGTTTTTGAATTGTCGAGATAAAAATAACGATAAAATTTATTCAATTATAATGGCAAAAAGCTAAGACTTAAATGTGATTTTCGCTTAGCACGTAATAGTGCTTGTTATTATATTTATAAAAGTTTTTCCTTATAATCACTGCTTAGCTCTAATATTATATCGTCATTTAGTACTGCGCAAAGGAAACCTTGTGTACAATACTAAAGAACATTTATTAAATTAAGCAAATATTATAATTAAAATACATGTGTAGCAAATGCGACAACTCATATTCAATTATATTTATTTCAGTGTAAACTGGACGGGGGAAGACTTGACGCGTTCAACACATTCGCTGTCCCAGCCGCAACTCCGCGCGTCTTACCGCGGTGCGCCGCTGCCGCCGCCGCGCCGACCGCTCTCCTCGGGACAGATCGTGCGTTCGCGCAGCACCGACGTCGTGCCGGCAGTTGACGACCTTAGGCCGCCGCCGAGGACACCTTTTACAAGGCAGAAGCCGTTACATGAAGGTCAGTTCGGTGATTATGGTCCTTCGAGCCTACACCAAAGACGTTAATATAGCGCTTAATAGCCAAAAACTGTTTCATGTAGGTGAGTTTGATGATTGTGGTCCTTCGAGCCTACTCCAATATGTCATTTGTCGGTACGTTATGATGTAATTGGGGATGTTATACACAGGATCAACCTATAATGGGAACTAGATCTCGAGGAGCAAAATTCATTGGGACAGTTTGTGTGGTTTATAGAAATGCGTAATACCTCACAGACTGAGACTGAAGCCCAGAAAACCTTATAATAAAACAATATAAGGCTTTACTTTAAGATGCCTTTACATGAAGGTGCAATAAGTGCTTGCCGTATGTATTTTAAAGGGGAGTATCGTTGTAAATTACCTTCTAAATAGCCTTGTGGGGAAAAACATGTGTGATGCATGTAGGTGACCCGAGTGATCACTAGTCACTCGTGTATTTTTTTTGAAACTGTAAGACGGATTAGGTGCTTTTTGAAAAATCTGTTTTCGGGTAAATTTAAGGGGTTAGTTATAAGGAAAAATACACCAAGTGGGTTTTAAGGAAAAAAGATATAGCTTCATTGTCATAAGAGGCTAAATAAATAAAGTATACCTATACGTTAGACATATCTTTGTGACTCTATCGCATCAATATAAATTAAATATTTCAGATACACCAACCCCTTCAAGCAATACACCTCCAGAAGAGGAATCCACCGATTCTTCCCTGATAGATGACGAGGGTCTCCCGAAGCCTCGCAAGCGTCGCATCCACCTGCCATTCGGCAAGAAAGCCAAGACTCCCGCGTGACATCCGCCACGAAACTGTAGCGTCAGATCCACCTGCCAACGTCTGTGTGCCACGCAACGATATTGTGCCAACAACTTAACTGAACAGTCAATGAGTGCGCTGTTGGTGAAGATAAATAAACCAGCAACTGTGACAACGTGAGGGCATTTTTAATTCCTTTATCTGCCACCTGCACAGCTGGCTTGATTGAAAAGTTTTCAAAGGTTAAAAGTGAAAAGGTTTTTTTTTACGAAACTGACAAGTCTCCTTCGATGGTAAGATTGGTCTGTACTCATCAACCTGAGACTTCTTGAGTCTTGTAAAATCAATAATTTCAATTGATAACGGGGTAGTATGAAAATATATATATTATATTATACTCGAATAAGAGCATCAATCTTTACATAATCGTATGTTGAATAAATTATTTTATCTGAAGATCAGAGACCTAGCGCCACAGACGTTTAGAAATATTTACTTAATAGATGGTTTTAAAAAAACCCTTCTTAGCATATTCAAATTTGACATTATAGATGTGTATACATAATAAACATGATTTTTTACACACCTCAATTCACGGGTCGGGCTGAAAACTTTTCAATGATCATATGTTATAGATCATATGATATAGATTGCTCTAAAATGTTTAATATTTGGAGGTTTGGTGTGAACCAGGGCCATGACTGGAGAAGACCGGACATTAGCTATTAACACAGTCGCAATTGATTAATTTTGAGCATAAAAAAAAATAGGCGATAATAAAAAACCCTTTGATTATCGCCTATTTTTTTTTATTTGGTGGCATTTTTCATGTAGGATAGCCAAATCCTACCTATGGCAATAAATGGTTTCTCTGGCTAAAAAAAAACAGTAGCAGTGTGGATACAAATTTGTTTGTTTTGCCAAAAAATCTTTCAGAAATAACAGATAAGTCTTATATATGAAAATCTGTCGCCAAGCGCCTAACGGTGTGTTCCGGCAGCTGTCCTTGAGAGCCAGTAATTCTAATTTAAGTCTGTTAAATCCTTCGATCACATCGTCACTTACCATCAGGTGAGATTGTGGTGAAAGGCTTACCTATCTGCTATATAGCTGTCCATAAAAAAATAGTGTATTTGATTAGTTGCTCTAAATGCTTCTGGATACCATATGTGTAAAAAACTTTAGTTCGTTAGTAGACCGACTCGATGCGGAGAGTACAGCAAGTATAAACATAGTATATATATTATAAAATTATGCTTTATGTCATTGAGTTTAGACTTTGAAGTAGTGATGGCTCAGTTCATTGGCTATGAACTGCCGCGCAGCTGGTCCATGATTCGAATCCCGCCTAGGGCTTGAGCTTCACTGCCTGATGGAATGGCATTTTACGAATGCTCGCCTTGGTAGCGACCACCCTCAAGTAGAAAATAGGTCGCCAAGCACAAAAAATAACTCGCGCGGCTCACGCGTCTTAATACAAAATATTTGAATTTGGAAAATATTTCTTATTTCAATGGCATAAAGCATACTTTCAACATCTCTACTCTCCGCGCCGGTCTATGTGAGAGGACAGTAGAATAGAATAGAAAGTGGTTATTTTTTTCACCATGTTTTGGTGTACACTGCAGCAGGCAGCGATTTCTTCTATATAACAGATATTATATGTACTTAATAATTAAGGGCATTATCACAAATTAGCGTATAATCATTATTATAGTATTTATTTAACAAATAAATTTCAGTACATACCCAACCAATTTTATTATCGATAGAATACCGTCAATTAAAAATGGGAATACCATTATAAAAACGTCATTTTGTAAATCACTTTTGTGCTTCCGTATATTAAATATAGAAAATGTCATTTACCTTAGTTTTTTTTTTTTAGTAAGTAATATTTTAATTTTCTGACACTATTGGTGGCCTTTTTATATGAGGCATTAAATTATTTTTATCTCCTTTTATAATACATATATAAAAGTGGAAAAGACGTAGTGGGGAATTTGTACTACCCCGTAACAAACCCTACTTATATAGGAAACAAGGTGGAAAATTTAGTAAATTACAGTCAAATGCACGTTTGCTGGTTTGATATACACAATTTAGAAGAAATGTATACATAGGGATTTCGATTTGACGCGTAAGGAAGCTATATATAGTTATTTTTATTTATTTTATATATTATCTAGGTTGCCAAGTTTAGGGCATATTTTTGCCCAGATTAGGTTTTTTAATATACATGTTTTATGAACTTTTTTGATGGACTTTGTATGTACTTATATTTGTGTAAATTGGAATGTTAAATTTGATGTCCAACCGACCCTTAGTGTACCCTCGAATATATTAAAATCACGTTTGAAAGGGTTTGTCTTGTATAGCTTATAATATATCATTAGATAATTGAAATATTGAAAATAAATATAGCCATTACCTAGTATATTGTGTCAATCATGTTAACAAATTACGAAAAAAAAAACTTTTTAATATAATATTGTTAGTCTTATTATGCGCCACTTAATTTGAATAAGGGTTGGCCTACACTTACCGAGACGAGTTGTCGTGATAACTGCCTAAATATTGTACTGTAAACATTTTTGCTGTGAGATAAACTAGGAATCTGTAATATACTGGACTTAAAGTATAAGCGGTTGTGTGGTGTAAATAAGGGCATAGCCTAAATTAAATTAATGATAATTAAACGAAATGATATAGAACACCTTAAAGTTGTGAGTATAATTTATTTCAGTGTATATACATAATAGAACACCTTAAAGATGATAGTAAAATTAACTGTACTGAGTATATACATAATGAAACAACTTAAGCTTGTGAGTAAAATTAACTACAGTGTGTATATACATAATGGAACAACTTAAGCTTGTGAGTAAAATTAACTACAGTGTGTATATACATAATGGAACAACTTAAGCTTGTGAGTAAAATTAACGAGTGTGTATACACATAATGAAACAACTTAAGCTTGTGAGTAAAATTAACTAAAGTGTGTATACACATAATGGAACAACTTAAGCTTGTGAGTAAAGTTAACTACAGCGTGTATATAATTATTTATAAACACACAAGCTTAAGTTGTTCCATTATTGGAACAACTTAAGCTTGTGAGTAAAATTAACTACAGTGTGTATATACATAATGGAACAACTTGAGCTTGTGAGTAAAATTAACTACAGTGTGTATATACATAATGGAACACCTTAAGCTTGTAAGTAAAATTAACTACAGTGTGTATAAATGGAACACCTTAAGTTTGTGAGTCAAATTAACTTCAGTGTGGTGTATACATAAAATAATTAGAAATTCCCGTTTTGTTCTCCCCAGTAACTTCACAGATTAAAGTAATAAAATGAAGTTTATTTATCTTTTTTATCACAAGAGTTTTTATTATTAAATGGCACGTTAAATGAATTATGCCAAAATGACACAATATGGACATTGTGAAGTAGGTACTTGTTATTCACGTAATGAATAACTGTTAAAATATTTTTGTGCATCATATTTCAACTGAGGTTATTTTAACGCTAGCTATAAGTTTAGTTAATACCTCACCAGCAAATATATCGCATCATTCCTTTTGTGTGTGTAGTTTGATAGCGATATTATTATTATTAAAAGTTGCACTGTTATAATAATTAATTATTTATTATAAATCAATGTGTTATCACATGAGTGACATACTTCATAAATGTTGTAAACGATCAGTTGCGTTACGACTAATTATAAGACATTATGGTGCTGAAACGGTCAGACTGAACCTCCCATGGCTCAAATTTTATATGAATATACAATTCATTGTTGTTTGGTTATATTCAATTGATGTTGTTCTGTAGCAAATTCGTTTATACAGGGTTATTGGTAAAATGCTAACAACCTCTTAGGGTTGACTTCTGCTAGTCATAACAAACAGTTTTTTTTTGCTATGGAGTTTTTTTTTTAATTTTAAATTTAATTATTTTTGTGTTTGTTTATGTGTATTTGACGGAATACGCACGAGGACCACCTAGTAAAAGTATCGTGGGCCTGTAATATAATTTTTATTTTATTTATTACCGAACTCGATGTTAATATTGAAAATTATTCAAAAGTCTTTAAAAATTTTCAAGAAAAATAAATTTTTCATCTCAATATGTTTGTTGGGACTAGCAGAAGTCAGCCCTAAGAGATTGTTAGTATTTTACTAATAACCGTGTAAAATATTTTACAAGTTCGTTTAATTTTAAACTATGCGCCACTTGAAGTGTGTACTGTACATCGTGTGTACGCTATTTTGAACTTAGTGAGAGGAAATACTAATTGCAACCTCAACTCGTAGACTCACCAGCCAATAGCACGTTCAGTCCATTTTCGGGTACTGTAGGCGCGGAACGCGGACTTAGTATTGATTGACACGACTTCACTGTCGAGCATTGGAGGCACGGAAGGATGCATGCGATTATTCATACACATTCGCCGGTTTTCTTCCTGAAGAATGCCTAAAAATCGGGGCCTATATCGGGGGATAGACAAGTCATTGTAATTTTGCTGTTTTTTTTCGAAACGAATTATTACTAAAGAAAATATGATCCTGGAAATCACAAAAATAAATCGTTTTACCGCCATGATTAGCGGACCACCAGACAAATTTGAATCGTTTTTAAAATTGAAGAAAACAATAGTACCTAACATATTCTTTATTAAAATTGTGTTGCTAAAAGATAATGAAATAGGCAAAGTTTTGAAGGGCAAAGTCGAAGTCGTGAATTTCCTTACAGTCCTCGTCCCTCTTAATGCACAAATTGACTAACAGATCCATCCTAACAGGATCTAGCTCAGATCTCTCTCGAATTATGTGACTATTCGGTGATTCAAAGGCCAATAAACACAGCCGTATTATTACTTTACATTTGAGCATTCACATTGGAGGAGCGTACAGTTTAAGATTGTACGATCTTTATTTATATGGATTGTACTTACCCACACTCATTTAGGAAGATGACAATTGTCTTTCATTAGTGTTTTTTGAAAATTGTTAAGACGACACATATAATTTATCTAAGACAATGTGAGATATATTAAGTTATATAGCTAAATATTTCAGAGAGGACAATGTGAGCTGAAAATTAAGTCACTGTTTAGAAGAAAACTGAATTATCGGGATGTAGTATATACTTAACCAATTCATACCCAATAACACCTAAGTATAGATCCGTAAATGAATGTTTTAATAATTTGTATACGTAAAGCGAATAGAATTTTTCTTGATACTTTACTATCTATGGAAAAAAGTACTGTGACTACTTGACGTTGTAACTCTTGTTTATTCTGTGGTATTGTTATCGTAATTCAGGAAAACTTGAATTGACAGTATATATTGATACGAATTGGAGCCGCATTATGAACTTAATGTTGTGTACATAGATACTTATATAATATTATCTATATTATAATACATTAGTGCCAATTCTAAGCTAATTCTTTAAACAAGTAGTACAATGTAAGTTGTCGCTCCATCCTCATACGATGGTAAAATAACGAGCGGAGAAATTAGAGTTATGAGTCATTGTCATGTTAGCTCAGTCGGTCAGAGCATACCACGGCTATAGGGGTGGAAGACGCGGGCTCGAATCCCGCAAATGACTATAATTTTTCCTCTCGTAAATTTGTAATTTTGAAATAATTCTTTAAATTTAATATTCTCTATATGGTACTTTTTATTCTGTTCTCATAAAACCTCATATTAGATTGACACTTAGAATGAACATTGTTAAAATATTACCGTTCTATTCAATTGTAGGTTTACATCAGTTCAACGACGACTTACGACTTAAACTACGTAAACTTATATTTCAGTTCAATTTGTAGGTATGTAATTACCTAAAAATTAACAAATGTCAAATCTAAGGACTGTTATTCGAAAGCATAATACGAATTTGGATTTTAGTTGGTATGAAAAGATTAGGAACTTACATAATAGAGATAAACTTTATACAAATTTGGAATTTAGCGTGAACAGAATGAGAACTTGTACCAAACTTTAGAGAATAATTTAAACTTTTCTAAAATTGACGCCATTGTATACTATTATAATTAAAGGGAAAACAATACTTAATGATTATAAGCAATATTTTAACTACGAGAATAGGTAACATAAGAGTGTCCATATTATACAAATGTCACAAAATGAAAGTTTTTGAACAGGTATTCTGTGTTCATTATGCGGTCCCAATGATTAGGGCGATGGAGATAAATTCTGCTACAAAAAAAAAACAATTAAGTGGTAATAATAACAAATACTTTTAATATATTTTAAGAAAACATCAAATTAATATTTTAATAAAACACTTAAAAAATATAAAAATATATCTAGTGACAATTCCTCTTAATTTTTCTGCTAAGCCGACGTGACGTCACAAACGCCACGCAGCCAAACCGGAAGAATTTTCGACGCGTTTCGATTCTACACGAAGCATCCTCAGATTCAAAATCCTCTAGGTATATTTTTATATTTTTTAAGTGTTTTATTAAAATATTAATTTGGTGTTTTCTTAAAATATTTTAAAAGTATTTGTTATTATTAAAAATGGATTTCCGCAAAGTAACGCCTGAATCTATTCATTAAATTAAGTGGTATTTATACCTAACAAAGCTAAATAAGAGTACAAAATCTGATTAGTTACAATTGACCCTAGTGCAGTTTAGTCGAAGCGAATTCTCAAAATGTGACTACGAGTGAAGGTACTCGCACTTTAAGGCGTATGCCCGACGTTATTATAGGTACTAAACAATAAAACAGCTAACCCAATAAATTAAAAACCCCGACTACAGATTAATTATTTTCGTTAAGCGTTTTATCGTTTCATTTGAATTAAAACTGCAAGTTATAAATCAATAAAATCTATGGAATCGTTTCTTAAAGCCCTTCATTTTGATACACTATGGGGTAAGGGACAATTTTTTTTTCTAACAACATTGCCTCTAAAATCCGTCAGTTTTTTTACTTTTTTATACCTAGTATACCTACGCTATCAAAACGAGTCTAATGATATATTATACATAAAAATCTGTTGGGCGCAACTTCTAAACGGCGGTTTAGAAGTTACGGTTGATTAAAGAAACTCACAAACATACATACATGGACCCTGAAAACATAACTCTTTTTTTGGGCAGTCGTGTAAAAATATACCCCTTAGAATTTTTTTTAGGCTGCGCAACTGAGGGTTGCAGTCACAACTTATAACACATTTGTATAATTTTGGGCCAATTCACTAAACTAAGGTATAATTATACGAGGATAACTTTAATTTCTGTAACCAACAAAATATGGCAGACCTTTGTCACCATAGACGTCCAATGTTATTGTAATATTTTAAATTTGTCATAGTATTAACTTCAATGAAATTTGACATCATGCAGACGGCTGTAGCAAAAGTAAATTTTATAATATTATACAAGACTATACCTTAGAATTAGGCGGTACAGCGGCTTTAACCAAAAATCAAATATGGCCGTTTTGCTACAGCTGACTTAATACCTATCTCAACATACCTAATATTTCTATGTCCACGCTGCTATCACATGTCGTAAAAGTCAAACCAAGGAGTTTTCTTTATTCCACTAATTGGATTCCTGAATCCAACAAAATGCAAAATCTGCATCTAGGTTTTACATTCTATCATAGTATTTACTATAAAGACAAAAATATTACGTTTTGGACACTATAATATTATATACTATATGGACAAAAATATTACGTTTTGGACACTATAATATTATTTACTATATGGACAAAAATATTACGTTTAAGACACTATAATAGTACTTACTATTATGACAAATATATTACGTTTTAGCGTTTACGCTTTAGTGGTGGAGAATTTAACGCTTCGCTTCGACTACTATGCCAATGTGAATCGAATTTAATATTTTAACAAGTGACCGACATACAGCCATACTTGTCCTAGAGTTATTGAGAGGTAATCTTAGGGATTTATTATATTTCATCAACGATATTTGGTACAGTCAAGAGCATTTATATGTAAACAATTCAAAGATTTCACTTATGTATTTACATTGACTTAACACTTTGGTCATGTTAGTGCAATTACATTAGTGCTTTTGACTGTACAGCGGACTAGAATATTTATGTAGGTATTTATTAAATCTAAAATAAAGCTACATACCTAAATGACGTTTAATAAATTCCAAGATCATGATTAAAGAAGTTTTAAATCCTTTAGCGATTAATTTGGTCTACTTTTTGGCTGACGTGCACCTGTAGTTTTATTGTATAAGTAGGTACTTATTTCGTAGTTATATTGTGTTGAAAAACCCAATTGTTATTTTTATTTGCACATTAGCGTTGTGAATCTTTTTCTGACGGCCTCAAGGTAGACTCTAGATTTATTTATTAGAAATGTTTTAGATTTTACCCTAGATCTGATCGCGTTTTAATAAAAGACAATTCGTGATAAATACCTACGATGTTACACCTTTTGAAAGTTGAATAAATCGATCTTAAAAATCTTGAGTTTATTTTTTACACCTCTAGTTTGTTGTATGTATAAATCTCTGTCTTAGAGTTCCGTAAGGGAAAACGGACCCTAAAAGTAAGCGCATACAATACCCTGTTCGTTTATCCTTGCTTCTTTAAAGGGTATAGTTAGCTTTGAAACTAATGGTACCTAACTACAAATAGATGGTTGAAATGTTTTGTTTCATGGAATTAAGCCTGGTATTAAGTGGAAACCTCTGCGCTCATCATCCGTCAAACGTCCACTGTTGAACAAAGGCCTCCCTAATAGAAAGCCACAAACAACGGCTATTAGCCGCTTGTAACCATTGGCTACCCGCGACTTTAACGATGCCGTCAGTCCACCTAGTCGCCTACCAACTCTACGTCTTCCGGTGTAATGTGGTAACCACTCGAGAAAATCTTCCCTATCGGTTATCAATTAGTCGACCAATGTCCGCCCGCCCATTGCCACTTCAACTTGCAAATTCTGAACGCTATGTCGGTGACATTGGTTTTTAGGGCGAATATACACGTTCCGGATTTTATCGCGCAAAGAAACGCCGAACATACCTCTCTCCATAGCTCGTTAAGCGACTCTGAGCTTGTCCATAAGGGCCACGTTTAAGTGCAATATGTCATCACTGACATAACACACTGGTGCGCTCACAAAGTTCTCATAATCCCACGCACATGTAATTGCTCCGGCACCCACAGCATTCAAAACAGAACGCAGTACCTATTGCGAACATTAACGCTTGGCTCTAGAAATACGTAGGTATGATACTTCTCCAGACGAACTCGTTTATAGAGTTCTTCTACTACTGTAATTTATAGATATCATATAACAATAATGCTACAGTCGTCGGACGGCAACGCCGTGCTCAGAAATGTTTTTGCCCAAATATTTAATTATTTTGGAAGATTTAATTTAATTATTTGGGAAGAAATATTATTATTAAGTACGCCAAAATTATGATACCTATTGTTTTTAAATTTTGGTGTCAATCGCACAATTTGTACCTACCCAATATTTTAAGCTATTAAATACGAGTAGTAATCCAGCCTCTCCCGTTTGAGCTGTACAGCATGTGCTAGCTGTATGGTTCTCCAGCTTACACGTTGATTGGAGCTCGTAGCTTCAAAACCTTAATAGCCAGCCTTGATAATTTTAGTGCCTATGCCACAAATTATGCTCAAACTTTTGACATACTATTAAACAAAGTCGTAGGTCCATTCTTTCAGAAGATACAGATGATCAGCTGTAGACAAGACGTGGTCTTCAGCTTACACGTTGTAAATGTTGTAATAGGGTCATTTCTACTACAGCTTTCAAGTAGCGCGTTCCAATTTTTTTGTGCCACTGGCACAAATTTTGCTCTAAATCCCTGGCTATAGTATATAATCACATCTTCAGTCGTTTCGTGTATACAGCATGAGTCAGATGAAGACCATAAAAGCGGTGCTACACAGTCTGCAACGAATCTCCCACCATGGTTGCCAACCATGGTTTACAACTGTGGAGATGGTGGTTTGCCACCATTATTATGTTTGACTTTCCAACGCCCTTGGCGGGCGGGCTTGCATTGGCGACCGTGGTGGACAACCAATGTTTCAGACTGTGTACGCCCATCCGCGCCCATACGTCATACCGCGTTTCTCTCATTGAGAGACGTTATATAGGCACGATAAAATGATATGCACGCTTAATGTTTTAATTCTTGAACAAAAGTTAAATACTCATAAACATAACAGTATTGACACAAAATATGATTACCTAATCGTCTTATTAGCCTAGCCTCCACGGTCCCCCGACCTAAACCCTTGATTTTTTGTATGGGGATACTACAAAGACCTCGTCTACTCGAGAGAATGCCGCAATTTGGACGAGTTAACCCGGAAATCATTTAGCGATTAATTTGGTCTACTTTTTGGCTGACGTGCACCTGTAGTTTTATTGTATAAGTAGGTACTTATTTCGTAGTTATATTGTGTTGAAAAACCCAATTGTTATTTTTATTTGCACATTAGCGTTGTGAATCTTTTTCTGACGGCCTCAAGGTAGACTCTAGATTTATTTATTAGAAATGTTTTAGATTTTACCCTAGATCTGATCGCGTTTTAATAAAAGACAATTCGTGATAAATACCTACGTTGTTACACCTTTTGAAAGTTGAATAAATCGATCTTAAAAATCTTGAGTTTATTTTTTTACACCTCTAGTTTGTTGTATGTATAAATCTCTGTCTTAGAGTTCCGTAAGGGAAAACGGACCCTAAAAGTAAGCGCATACAATACCCTGTTCGTTTATCCTTGCTTCTTTAAAGGGTATAGTTAGCTTTGAAACTAATGGTACCTAACTACAAATAGATGGTTGAAATGTTTTGTTTAATGGAATTAAGCCTGGTATTAAGTGGAAACCTCTGCGCTCATCATCCGTCAAACGTCCACTGTTGAACAAAGGCCTCCCTAATAGAAAGCCACAAACAACGGCTATTAGCCGCTTGTTACCATTGGCTACCCGCGACTTTAACGATGCCGTCAGTCCACCTAGTCGCCTACCAACTCTACGTCTTCCGGTGTAATGTGGTAACCACTCGAGAAAATCTTCCCTATCGGTTATCAATTAGTCGACCAATGTCCGTCCGCCCATTGCCACTTCAACTTGCAAATTCTGAACGCTATGTCGGTGACTTTAGTTTTTAGGGCGAATATACACGTTCCGGATTTTATCGCGCAAAGAAACGCCGAACATACCTCTCTCCATAGCTCGTTAAGCGACTCTGAGCTTGTCCATAACGGCCACGTTTAAGTGCAATATGTCATCACTGACATAACACACTGGTGCGCTCACAAAGTTCTCATAATCCCACGCACATGTAATTGCTCCGGCACCCACAGCATTCAAAACAGAGCGCAGTACCTATTGCGAACATTAACGCTTGGCTCTAGAAATACGTATGATACTTCTCCAGACGAACTCGTTTATAGAGTTCTTCTGCTACTGTAATTTATAGATATCATATAACAATAATGCTACAGTCGTCGGACGGCAACGCCGTGCTCAGAAATGTTTTTGCCCAAATATTTAATTATTTTGGAAGATTTAATTTAATTATTTGGGAAGAAATATTATTATTAAGTACGCAAAAATTATGATACCTATTGTTTTTAAATTTTGGTGTCAATCGCACAATTTGTACCTACCCAATATTTTAAGCTATTAAATACGAGTAGTAATCCAGCCTCTCCCGTTTGAGCTGTACAGCATGTGCTAGCTGTATGGTTCTCCAGCTTACACGTTGATTGGAGCTCGTAGCTTCAAAACCTTAATAGCCAGCCTTGATAATTTTAGTGCCTATGCCACAAATTATGCTCAAACTTTTGACATACTATTAAACAAAGTCGTAGGTCCATTCTTTCAGAAGATACAGATGATCAGCTGTAGACAAGACGTGGTCTTCAGCTTACACGTTGTAAATGTTGTAATAGGGTCATTTCTACTACAGCTTTCAAGTAACGCGTTCCAATTTTTTTGTGCCACTGGCACAAATTTTGCTCTAAATCCCTGGCTATAGTATATAATCACATCTTCAGTCGTTTCGTGTATACAGCATGAGTCAGATGAAGACCATAAAAGCGGTGCTACACAGTCTGCAACGAACCTCCCACCATGGTTGCCAACCATGGTTTACAACTGTGGAGATGGTGGTTTGCCACCATTATTATGTTTGACTTTCCAACGCCCTTGGCGGGCGGGCTTGCGTTGGCGACCGTGGTGGACAACCAATGTTTCAGACTGCCCATCCGCGCCCATACGTCATACCGCGTTTCTCTCATTGAGAGACGTTATATAGACACGATAAAATGAAATGCAGCTTAATGTTTTAATTCTTGAACAAGAGTTAAATACTCATAAACATAACAGTATTGACACAAAATATGATTACCTAATCGTCTTATTAGCCTAGCCTCCACGGTCCCCCGACCTAAACCCTTGATTTTTTGTATGGGGATACTACAAAGACCTCGTCTACTCGAGAGAATGCCGCAATTTGGACGAGTTAACCCGGAAACCCATTAAAAATAATAGAAGTGCATTCAGACGTTTAAAAGACAACTTTTTCCGGCGATGTCGCACTGGCATTGAGCAACAGGGGGGGCATTTTGAAAATTTCTTGTAATTAAACACCTTGTAATTGGTTTTACTTTGCTTGCATTAATCATCATGTAAATGAAAATTTTGCACTTACTATATTTAGATTTCAATGTTTTGATTGAAGCCTTATGAATAATGAAATTAAATTTTTAAAAGCCAAACGGTATTTTGTTTCTGGTGGTTTGATTTTTTTAAGGGCCCTTGAAATTGTGAACATACTGGGTAATTTTATCTTTCTTGGCATTTAATTATTTTTTTATTCCATTCTAAGATCTAACGATAGTAAGTGTTACCATACTATATTGGCCTATCTATCAGCTTAGCACACCGCCGCCAAACGACCTAGTCGTGTTCCGGCGTGTTGTCCAGTGACGCCGTATGAAAGTCGGGTCAGAACAGTAGCATCCTAAGTAGCCTGAATAAGAAGCACAACGTTCGGCCGCATTGGGCGACTAGTCGCGGAGGGTAGCGGGATCCGAGGCACGGTGCACCGCTGGCCGACCGCAGTCAGTAGGGGACCAAATTGTGACTTAGCCACTCATGAAAGGCTGTCCCGCCAACTGTGAAAAATCCCAGAGATGCGCCATCACGCCGGTCGGCAACCGGGAGAGAGGACGCGATGGACATTTCTGGGGGGGCTCGATCGTCCCCGCAGTCTCCAGACTAGTCCCCCGACGATGTGTGCAGTTTCGTTTTGTTTTGCAGGATCTACTGGGCGTGATGCCTCGTTCTACTGCCGACTTTCAACCTTTTTACTCCCAAACTCACCATGCATAGAAACAAAAATATGAGAAAGTTTAGACAGCGGCTGCACTCCCTCTCACTGAAAGTGCACCTCTGCAATATAAGAGGCTTGCACTCTAATCTCGTTCCTGTCCATTACCACCTGGAGACAGATAAACCTCACCTTTTGTTTCTCACGGAGACGCAGATTGGTTGTCCATCCGACGTGTCGTACCTTACTTACCCAGGGTACACCCTGGAGCACAACTTTAAATCACACGCGGGCGTATGTGTATATGCCCGGGATGACATCTGCATTCGGCGCCTCCGAAAATTTGAAGACCCCATGTTCTCTATGCTTTGGGCGCTGGTGGACACAGGTGTTGAGAAGATTCTCTACGCTTGTGTTTACCGCTCTCATAGTGGAGATCAGGAGACGACCAGGCTCACCGAATACCTCAGTGAGGTGGCGGACGCAGCTCAACAGAGGTACCCTACTGCCCAATTGGTGTTTCTGGGGGATTTTAATGGCCATCACCAGGATTGGCTATAGCCATACCAGGACACCAACCATGCAGGTAGAGAGACGCGAAAGCTTGCTTTAGCGTTAAATCTCACCCAGCTGGTCCAAGGAGCCACGAGGGTACCTGATGTTGAGTCTCACATAGCCTATTGCCTGGACCTTCTGCTGACAACTGATACAGACCGTTACTCGGTGTCGATTTGTCCACCGTTAGGTAAGTCCGACCATTGTCTGGTGAAATCTGTATCCGTCTACTCTCCGCCCGATTCCAGCCCTCGAGGCACCCGGCGGATGTGGCGATACAAATCAGCAGATTGGGATGAGATGCGGTCTTTCTTCGCATCTTATCCGTGGCAGCATGTATGCTTCTCTTCTGGTGATACTACCGCCTGTGCAAACGCCGTGACAGATGTGTTGCGTTTAGCAATGGAATACTTCATTCCATTCTCTGACGTACCACTGTCCGGCAAAGCTCGCCCATGGTTCAGTCCTGAATGTGGACGCGCTGAGGCGCTAAAACATCAAGCATACTTAGCCTGGGTTGATGCTCGTAAGCACAAGGCAAAGGATATTCACTTAAAGAAGAGAGCTTTTAACAAGGCTGCCAAAGCCAGCAAAAAGGTCTTACAGAAGGCTCGTTTTGACCACATTGGCCGAATAGGGAACAAGCTTGCTTCATACCCTACGGGTAGTAAAGCGTTTTGGTCCCTAGCTAAATCGGTTGAATCGAACTTCTGCCGCCCCTCACTGCCTCCACTGCAGAAACCTGATGGAACGCTGGCTCACACCGCTGAAGAGAAAGCAAACCTATTTGCTTCTATGTTTGCGGAGTCTTCACGTCTTGATTCTGGTACTGCGACTCCTCCAATTCTACTTCGAAGCGAAATTGTCATGAATGACATACATATTCGCCAAAAGGATGTTCGTAAGACACTATGCAATCTGGACGTGAATAAAGCCAGTGGTCCTGATGGTATACCTGCAATAGTATTAAAAACTTGTGCGCCTGAGTTGTCTCCTGTACTAACACGCCTTTTTCGGCTGTCTCTTGAGACTGGTAAAGTGCCCAAATCATGGAAGCTTGCTAACGTGCAACCCGTGCCTTAAAAAGGTAGTCGTGCCGACCCTGCTAACTATAGGCCCATCTCTATCACGTCTATACTCTGTAAGAGTATGGAGCGTGTTCTCAACTGCCGGCTCCTGGCATAACTAGAAGTCAATGATCTCCTCAGTGACCAGCAATACGGGTTCCGCCGAAATCGTTCCACTGGGGATCTTCTAGCGTATGCCACGTATATCTGGAGTGAAGCCATTGAGAAACAAGGGGAAGCGCTTGCCGTCTCCCTTGACATCTCTAAGGCCTTTGACAGGGTCTGGCATGACGCCCTTATTAGCAAGCTTCCTGCATACGGCCTGCCTACTGGTTTTTGTGCGTGGATATCGGACTTCCTGAGGGATCGATCATTACGAGTAGTCGTTGACGGCTGCTCGTCTGATCAAATGGGTATCAATGCCGGTGTTCCCCAGGGGTCAGTGCTCTCTGCGACGCTCTTCCTGCTGCATATCAACGATCTGTTAAAGCCCGGTACCTTTGGGTATGCAGACGACAGCACGGTTGTAAAGAGCTATACATCTACCGCACGAACCAGTGAGCCAGAAATCCAGAGACTCAGAGAAACTATGGTCGAACGCTTGAACTTATCCCTTAAGGCAGTCTCTGACTGGGGTGATGCCAACCTGGTTAAGTTCAATGCCAATAAGACCCAGGCGTGTTTGTTCTCCGCTAAAAGGAGACGATTTCAACTGTCTCCAACTTTCCGAGATGTATCTGTGCCCGTCACAGACCACCTAGACCTCCTCGGTGTCACTCTATCATCGACTCTAAACTTTGGCTCGTATATCGAGTCAAAGGCTCAGTTAGCCGCCAAGAAACTTGGTATCCTCTCAAAGGTGAGACGGTACTTCACACCGGAACAGATGCTAACTTTGTACAAAGCGCAAGTAAGGTCCTGTGTTAAGGGTGAACTGGCCGGCCCGTTCTCCATACAAACGCCGTAGGATGATCACTCCCTTATTTGAGGATTTAGGTTCAAAACAAAGCATAATACCGATTGATCTCGTCATTATCTAGGCTTGTATGATGCCGAAATTTTAATAAGATAATTAAGTTGAGAGTTATGAGCTTTGAAACATTTTCATATAAAATTTTCGAGGCTAATAACTTTCAACTTAACTATCTTTTTAAAATTTCGGCATCATACAAGCCTAGATAATGACGAGATCAATCGGTGTTATGCTTAATTCTGGACCTTAAATCTCAAATAAGGGAGTGATCATCCTACGGCGTTTGTATTGAGAAGCGACCGGCCAGTTCAACCTTAAGTACTGCTCTCACCTCTGGGACGGCTCTGCCAAATACCAACTTGAGGCACTGGAGTCGATTGAGAGACGCGCCAGGAGGTTAATAGGCAGCGACTTTCTGAAGGAGTCTCGGCTGCAAAGCCTTGAGCACCGCCGTAAAGTCGCTTGTCTATCGGTCTTTTACCGGATACATTTCGGTGAATTTGCACAAGAACTGCACGACTTGGTTCCGCCCTCACCCTTTTTCCATCGGACGTCCAGACAAACGGGGAGGCGCCATCCGTACATGGTTGATATTCCCAAGACTCGTACGAAGCGAGCGTACTGCGAAAGAGTGGAACTCCTTACCGTGGTCAGTCTTTCCCGATGAATACAATATGGGTGTCTTCAAATCGAGAGTAAATAGGTTTCTTCTAGGTAAGCGTGCTCCATCCTAGACCACAACCACATCAATGCTTAACATCAGGCAGGGTGTGGTCAAACGCGAACCTATAACGAATAAAAAATAAAATAAAAAAAAAAACTGTGTGGTAGCAAATTCCAACGGTGGTGAGCAACCAGCCGCCCGCCAGGGCCAAGAGGTGGAGCCCATGGTTGCCAACTGTGTAGATAGCTGTAACGTCAGCTAACATACTAATCACAGTTAGCATCGAAGTTTATTTGGCACCTAAATTTTGAGTTGGTATTCATAATTAAGAAATTTCAATTGAGTAAGCTGGAGACATACACACCAAAAATAAAAAGTTTGCAAAAATGTTAATCGTATTAGTTATTTATTATCAAAATTATACTAGCGTCAAACTTGGTGTGATTGTCAAAGCATGATCTATTATGTAAAACAACGAATCCGACAAGTGCAAACTGAATAAACTATGTTTTTTTTATATGGTATTGGGTCTTAACATAATTATTTTTTACTGGCTCTCAAGGACATCTGCCAGAACTCACTGTTTAGTGCTTAGCGTCAGATTTTTTCCAATCGAGGGAGTTAGCTAGCCATTCGCAAATTGCCCAACCACCACGAATTGAAGCTCAAGCTAGCGTGCAGCGGTGAGGAACCATGCACCTACGGCACGGCAGCTATTACGTATACCTATGTATATATTACCTATATAGCTATCATCGGTACTTGGAACATTCAGGTGTTCTACGAGGTGTTCCACGGGGGAAAAAATCTCCCGTGGAACACCTACGGTTTTCGGGTTCGACCATGGTTCAGATTTTTTAAATTTGTCGGTGGTGGAACACCCAACTCGATCGTCTTAGTTTTCTACAGGCAAACAATCAAGCAAGAAATAATATAGAAAAAGTTCTACGAGGTGGTCCACGGGCAAGTACCGGCTATGATAGCTTCAAAAAACAAGAAACATATACTACATCAATTCGTGTGTTACGGTACGGAACCCAAGGTGGAATTCATTCAAACTGGACCTGTTTTTTATGGTAAACAAGTGCATATGGCTTCTGAGGTGTTCTGTGAATTTCCGAAGTTTTCCAACATTTTGTAAAGACGTACTTGTTTACGTCTTTAGAAATCACATTTTACAGTCACGTTGACTCGACATAATTAGTTGTTTATGCCGTCGTCAAGAGGGTTGAAGAAAACCTAGAAAAGAAAACTTTGTTCCCCTCTTATTTCCGGTCGCGTTGCGTTGGTCACGTTATAAGGTTGTTTTAATAGTTACAATCTGAAGTCGCCGTATTAATGAGAGTCGCACAGCGAGGCTCGCAATTAGTTGAGTAAAAAACATTGCACAACAAATTAGTTGAGTAAAAAAAGGTCATGAAATTGGATTTTAATTTTTTTTATGTGCCGGCTAGATAAAGCGAAAACCAGAGTAGGTACCAAAACGTAGTGATTACTTTTTTTTATGTTATAGTGACGGAACAGGGTCAAGGCCCACCTGATGTTAAGCGGACTAACCTCTACCTATAACAGACGCATTTCATCACAAGTCAGGAATTGCACTGCGACCGTCACTTTAACACATAGTTATTAAGTCTCATGTGCCTGTGATTTCACTGGCGGTCTTTAAGGACTGCTACCGGAACACACCGTTAGGTGCTTGGCGAAAGATTTTCTACTTGAAGGTGGTCGCTAGCCATCCGGGCATTCACTGATATGCGGAGATCAGTGCGCTTTGAACCTGCCTACCTTGTTTAACCAGAACAAAATTAATGGCTAGGTGTTATGGACCGAATTGTATTTTTTTTATGCATGATAGGTTAGCCTTTGACCACTATCTCACCTGATGGTAAGTGATGATGCGGTCGAAGATGTTGTTCAGGCTAACCTAGAAGTACTGGACAGCTGCCGGAACACACTTTAAGGTGCTTAGCGACATATTTTCTACTTGAGGGTGGTAGCTAGCCAGGCGGGAATTCGCAAAATGCCTTACCACAATGCTATAACGACTGCCATCCTAAGACAACAACCGGGACCGACGGCTTAACGTGCTCTCCGAAGCACGGAAACGCTTAATAGTAATGTCAATAACGGTCACCCATCCAACTCATGACCGCGGGCGACATTGCTTAACTTTACTGATCGGTTGAGAACAGCTAATTAAACTTCGCTACGAGCGCTTCAAAAATCACACGATGGAACAGACGCAATACGGTTTCTTTGTCCACGGATTGGGTTATTAATTCAAAAATATTCTTCTGAAGAGTATATAGGTACTACAAAATACCACCACACAATTAGTGGAGACGCAGAGTTTTATTGGAAAAGCTTAGAAGATCTTTCTGTAAAATGGAAGAAATGTACGTATAAGTAAGGAGAGTAGTACGTTGTTCATCCTTCAAAAAAGCTTAATATGAAACGCCATTTATATTATATGTCACTAGAGATGTGACAAATACCTTTGAAAGAGTATTAAAATTCAAAAAAACTATTTTAAGTATTTCGTTTGTATCTGAAATACAAAATTTCCAGGGCATGTATCTACCCTCTTGTTAGTAACCGGTAAGAGTGGAACACTTTTAATATGATACCTTTTGACACAGTTGTATATATTTTTTCTCTGACTGTTTGCACTTCTCATACAGCTCTGTAGTAGGGTGCGTGAATGGTAAGGACATTAAGGAGGGCATGTTGGGCTCTCTCTACTTCAATCATATGTGTCTTCGCAGCAAAATAGCCCGAAACTGGTCGAAATCTTTCCGGTAAATATATCGCGGGTCCCAGCCGGTTCCTAATAAGTTAATATGGATAGTTTTCAAAGTGTACAAGAAATCCATCAACTAGCGATATATTCTAGGACTAGGAGAAAGGTAGCAGCAGGACATGGATGGACTGACAGTTGCTTTATACCAACTGCCAAAACAAGGAATGGTGATTGACAGTGTGTGAATGTCTCCAGCTTACTCAATTGAAATTTCAAAATCATATTTAGTAAGCTGGAGACATTCACACAAACAGACAGAGGTATAGGTCCTATAAGTTGGCATCGTACTGGACCACTATGGCCAAGTTATGAATGAAATTCTCAATAATTGTTATAATTATCGCCGATGGGTTAATGGAACACTACGGATCTGGCACTTACCAGAAGAGTAGAAAAGAGCCAAAGTCCTTCTCCTAACTAAATCAGGCCAACATTCCATCCTCGAACGTCTATCCAAGGCGGCATTAGTAGAATCTTACCAAATTTGGTTGGGCAGGGGAGGAGGCTCGAGCGTTGAAAGGCATTGATGACTTCATAAAGGGGCCTCTTAACCTTAGGCCCTGGGTCGCAAGTCCCAGGCACCTTGACTTGGGCCTTCTGCAAGACTTTGTATCCGACACCCTAAGTTAATTTATGGAATGCTAAGTAAATTCGTCGTATAATTTGAAGTACCTACATCACATCTCTGTAGGTACTCTGCGTAATAAACCAGGCGAAGTGGTATTTCCTCAGCGTCAGCGGCTTTCAATTTTCCAAAAAAAGAACACTCATGTCTACTTCAACAAGTTAGTTCAATTTAAATATCACCAAACTCAAAAACCCCTTTTGCTAAGCTCCTGGGGGGGGGGGGGGGGGGGGGGGGGGGGAACCATTATTCGACTGTGTAGGTACGTTATAAATTTAATTACCTTCGTTCGAGTGGTTTTGACGTTACACTTAATTACCTACAAACTGCGAGCGTGCCGCGGCAGCGGCCGGCGATGCGCCACATAAATTTAATTTAATATAATAATATATTTATTTCAACAACCACAATGTTACAATTCTTAAAACTAATCAATGTAGGTACTTTATTCATTAAAAATAAAATTAGCAAATAAAGTTACTCAATTAAATAAATTTATATATAGGTAGTCCCTGGTCTCCACACTAGGATTCCCTGTATTGTGGAGATCAGTTTCTTATCTTATTGTTGTTAAAAGGATTTGTTTTTAACGTTACAGGTGTTCTATGATTGGAACTGTATTTACATTACTTGTAAACGTAACTGTGCAGTATAGTCTTAACACTATTCTTCAGTGATACACACATATATACATATTTACCTATATGGGTATATCAACACAAATACAAACACGACAAGCATTTCAAAAATTGCACTAGAAAATAAAAAGAGAAATAAAAAAACCAAAAGACAATACATATGGAACAAACACGATTATACACAAAATGATATTGTCGATTATATATCAATGTTGACATTTTGATGTAGGTACTTATTGTTACCTTTCTCATTTTCTTTTATTACTATGATTTAGTACATATGTATGTTAATTAAACCAAAAATTCATATAAACAACATTATATTTATCGATACTTTATATTTAAATAATAATTTACGATAAACATTACATATCAATTTAATTTCACATGACCATAATAATAGGGTTAAATCATTATTTTACCAATACTTCTATTACCATATTGGACATTCTATAAACATTAAACATGTAATTATATAATAAAAGTACTTACAGTAGGCTATAATCACGCCACAAATCCAAGGCTTCACAATGTAGTCGGTGCGACGTTCAAATAACGAATGGCGCTCGGGCTAGCGAACCTTCTGTTTATAAAGGCTTACTGCCAAGATGGCGGAGACCGTGCGACATTCGTTTCACAACTTTTAATTCTATTAAAGATTTGAAATAATATGATTATTACTGATTAACTAAATAAAAATAAAAAGAACGATAATAAATACAATATTAATAAATTATAAATGAATACTAGATAATATTACCAGATCACAATATTAACGAGTTACGTTTAGTCAAGTGTTCGCCGAATGTGCGAGCGAACACGTGCAAAAAATAAACTAACCTTATATTATTGAGTAAAATAGCTAACAGATTCGGCCATCCATATTATTTTGTGTGACTTTACACAATACAAGTAATCACATATTATAATGTTTTTGTTACAATTATTGTTCTAAATATAACTTATTTACTATACAGGCCTCTTTGTCCTGTTATGAAAATTGCCATATGTTCACAGACCTCATTGTTCTGTGAACTGTATGACTACAGGCCTCATTGTCCTGTTATGCATATAATTATATATTTAAACAGACCTCATTGTTCTGTATGCATTTTGATTATATCAGGCCTCTTTGTCCTGTTAAATTAAATTATTCTGTAATGGAAATAAATAATTAGTAATAAATCACATGCATCCATATAAGTTTAACAATCCATTTATTGAGACAGTTATTATTACTTAGTCGGATTCTTCTTCGCTAAGTATAATATCATGGGGTCTAGAGAAATTCAACTATGGTTTCAATTTATCAACATCAACAGGTGTGAATGTCTCCAGCTTACTCAATCGAAATTTCTTAATTCTGAATATGCCAATATTTAGAGCATATTTTGTGCAATTATGAATACCAACTCAAAATTTAGGTGCCAAATAAACTTCGACGCTACGTGTGATTATTAGTGTGTTAGCTGACGTTATGGTCTCCAGCTGACACATGCTGTATATACGAAACGGCTGAAGATGTGGTTATATACTATAGCCAGGGATTTAGAGCATAATTTGTGCCAATGGCACAAAAAAAATTGAACGTCATACTTGAAAGCTGTAGTAGTTATGATTCGATTTTAACGTGTAAGCTGGAGACCACGTGTCTACAGCTACTCATCTGTATCTTCTGAACGAATGGACCTACGACTTTGTTTAATATGTCAAAATTTAGAGCCAAATTTGTGCCAAAGGCACTACAATTTTCAAGTCCCTGGCTATTAAGGTTTTGGAGATACAAGCTCAAATCAACGTGTAAGCTGGGGACACATGTCCCCAGCTAGCACATGCTGGACAGCTCAAACGGGAAAGCCTAGAATACTGTTTAATGGCTTAAAATGTAGGGTAGAATTTGTGCCATCGGCACCAAAATTTTCAATACAATAGGCCCCATAGTTTTTGTGTAACAAGCAAAATCAATTCTTCCCGCCAAAAAATTTAAATATTTGGACAAAAACTTTTCTAAGGGCGGCGTTGCCGTCCCGTTGCCTGTAGCTGCAATCTATCTTGAACCTTATTCCTATTGCGTTTGAACTTACTTTTTGCTTTCACGTTATGAATAGGTGGAAGAAGTTACAAAAAACAGTAGGTGTATAGACTAGGAGTGAGTAAGTACAAAATGTACTGGTATTTTTTCTCTCAGTATGTTAACTTATATACCTAATCCTATATATAAGATCTGTATAAGACCCTCGATGAACGAGATAATGCACTGGAAACTACGCATCCGCATGTATGCACTACGCATGTACAGAACGTGATGATCACATACCTATTAGGTAAGCACTGTAATTTTATAACTGTAAAGAGATATTGAGGCCAATTCGAGATTAGTTCGATTTTAACGAAACTATAACTTAATCAAAAATAATTTTCCGTGAAAATAAGCCAAATCATAGTCAAACTGTATCCTATTTTAATCAAGGAACAAGTGAAGTGACCATAGAGAAAAACATTAGATTCGAGAGATCCTCAATGACCGATTATATTTAAAATTATAAATCGATATCATAATGACTGATCATATAATCTGTTTAGAAAAATACTGATTGTAAAAACAAGGGTATTTTTTTTATTGCTATATAATCGAGTTTACGTGTGGAGTTATGTCATATTTATATATACGAAATCTCCCATATATATATATCGGAGATTTCGTATGGTTTTTTCTCGATATTAAAGTTTTAATAGCAAAGCTCTCTTAACGTGGGCGTACATATGGGTATCGTACAAATGAGAAGACACAAATGACTAAAAAACACTTGGTTCATCATAGCCATTCCAGTCCCCACCTTGCAGAAATTTCTCATTAATGTGATTCCGGTTAGGTTACCTCTTCATTATTGTGGTACCTCCACTATCACGATGTCATCTTTAGTACACTCTCCAAGGTTCCGTTATCATCTGGCATCATCATGATAACACGTGGCATGGTGAACAACTATTTTAGAATCTATGAAATAAGATCATACTCTAATCTTATAGGCTTGTGCCAATATCTTCCAATCATAAAATGACCGTTTTGTAATAGGATCGCACTGATGTAGACTGATTAGTTCACAGTCCTCACGTGATATTATGTTAACTATCATAGGTTTCACTGCATAGGTGGTGCCTGTTCCGATGGTCGATAGAAGAGTGCCGAATCACCTGCATTGTCTAATGACGTTAGTACCACTGACTGAAATGACACACTAGAAATAACACCGACAAATCTTAGTGTTGCCAGTCTCGTAGAAAACTAACTCTAGTTACCCAATTGATGTTCTTAAATGTTAGTTATTTGATGGCATGATGGATGAACGCTGAGAAGAGCCCGATGTGTTGCAGTCAACACAGATCGGGCTTTTCTCAGCAACCTACCACCCTCAACTAGAAAATCTGTCACGAAGCACCTAACAGTGCGTTCCGGCAGCAGTCCTTGAGATCCAGTAAAATTACAGGTACATGAGACTCAACAACTGTGTGTCTCAGGGTGACGGACGCAGTACAGTTCATCACTTGTGATGAAATACTTCTGTTGTACCACTTAACATCAGGTGGCCCTCGTGCTTGTTCCGTCACAATCAGAATAAAAAACTAACATAGAATGGATACTAGCTCTTAAAGACAGCTGCTGAAACACACAAGTGCTTGGTAACGGATTTTCCACTTGAAGATGGTAGTAAGCTACACAGACATTAGGCCTGAAAGCAAAATGCGCTACCACTATATTGAAATGACATGCCATTCTAAAATGACAACCAGGGCCGATGACTCCACTTCCCCTCAAAGAACACTCACTTTTTTTTTAGTAAATGCATTAACAACTGCCAATCCAAAAAACTCAAACGCTTAACTCAGTTTTTTGGTTAAGAATGATTTTGTTAGTTCCACTACAACTTAAAACATACATATAAAAAATATTTTACTATGTTTTGAGAAAGCTGGCCGCAAACCTCATCTAGTAATTATTTATCAAGCATAGGATGATGTGGTGCAGAAGCTATCTTGATATAAAAACAAACTATGCCTGCAATCATTATATTCGAATCGATTCAACGCTCATCGATTATTCTCTAGAATATCTCTGGTAAAATAAACAAGAAAGCTTATTTTAATCTTGGCGATTAAAATTAAATTAGTTCAACTTATTCCGAATACCAAATAATGGATTTGACAGGACGAAGACCAATTATAGTTAAGTTTTAATCAAGTTCGTGATATGGAATCGACCCCATTATCAGTTTATCACACACCTAAACGCGTAGAAAGCTTTTGACTTAAAAGTATTAGCGTGTAATACTTTAGTACCTATTACTAGAGAATGTAAAGATAAGTTACCAACTACTCAGCTTAGTTCGGCCAGTGTGACGTAGTCAAAAAGGTAAGCTAAATATTCGCTATGTGCGCTGCATACTTACATAAGTAGGTACGTCGGTTGTACATACGTAGTATTATTATATGTTCTATGCCAACTCCCTACCTACATAAGACGTCTATGATTATGTAAAAACTATACATAATAATCTCTATTTTGTGGTTTGTAGGGATTTGGAATTGAAATAAAAGTATCGATACCGTTGCGTTTCAAAGCATCGCTGCGGTATCGATATTGGAACAAATGTTTCGAATACTCCAGTATCGAGTACTTTTAAACGAATACAATGAGAGTTTTTATTTTATTTATTTTTATGTTATTGTGTCGGGACAAGCTCGAGGCCCCCCTAATGTTAAGCGGACTGAGCTCTGCCTATAACAGATGCATTTCATCACAATTTACGAATTGCCCTGCCCCCGTCTCTTGAGACAGCTCTCATGTGTGCCTGTAATTTCACTGGCTTTCAAGGACTGCTGCCTTTCCAGATATCATTTATCATTCTTGATTGCCAAACCTTTTATTTTGTTTTAGAAAACAAAGTTCTTGTTGAAATCCCCTTCATAATTTAACTTTTTTCTTACGTATAATTTATGGGCAGAACCATATCTCTTAATATAGTTATTTTGCAAAAAATATTTTTTATACAAAACAAGTCTTTCCAAATAATTTATTTTAGTTTTTATATATAAGCGATATATTATGTTATTCTATATATGTATTAAAATGTGAATAATTACATTGACTCGGGTAACTACAAAAAACGTATTTTGTGTCCGAAATTCAAGTAACTATAAATCTATTTGAACTATTTTATTCAAAACTCCTTAATAGTGTTATAACGCTCTACTGGATTATTATAAAAATTAATTGTTATTACCGGCAGCTGTCCTTGAGAGTCTAGGCTAGCCTGAACAACATCTTCAGCCGCGTCATCACTTCGGTACCATCAGGTGAGACAGTTGTCAACCAGCCATAATTATATAAATTGAAGCCGTGATGGCTCAGTGGCATTGACTGCCAAGCAGCAGGTCCATGGTTCCAATCCCGCCGCGGCTTGAGCTTCACCGCATGTTGGAAGGGCATTTTGCGAATGCCCGCCTGGCTAGCGACCACCATCAAGTAGAAATTCTGTCGCCACCTTACGGTGTGTTCCGGCAGCTGTCCTTGGAAACCAGTACTTCTAGGATAAGCCTGTTAACACCTTCGACCACATCATCACTTAACATCAGGTGAGATTTTGGTCAAAGGCTCCATTATGCCAAACTCGTCTGTGAATATAAAACTTTTTGGAGTTTTGAGTCTAGATTCATATTTGACATAATGAAGTTCGAGTCTAAACTCGAACTCGTCTCTGAATGTCAACTTAGAAGTGGTGATTTTAGGCTCGTTTTATTATTGAACATATTTTTTTTCGGGTATTGTTCCATCGCTCTATATTTATAGGCGGTGCGCGCGTAATAATCACGATTTCAATGCCTACGAATTTCGGAAAGCGTCACATTTCAATCAGATAACATTAAAATGAATACTCTCTGCTACTAGCCTATGCCCCAACTGCTTTCATTTGCTATAAAAGAGAAAAGTGATTCCAACGCTATAGAAATAAAGTTCAAAACAGATTGCAGCTACAGTGAACGGGATGGCAACGCCGCGTTCAGTAATGTTTTTAACCAAATATTTACATTTTTTGGCGGGATAAAATGTTTTTGCTTGTTACACAAAAACTATGGGGCCTATTGTATTGAAAATGTTGGTGCCGATGGCACAAATTCTACCCTACATTTTAAGCCATTAAACAGTATTCAAGGCTTTCCCGTTTGAGCTGTCCAGCATGTGTTAGCTGGGGACATGTGTCCCCAGCTTACACGTTGATTTGAGCTTGTATCTCCAAAACCTTAATAGCCAGAGACTTGAAAATTTTAGTGCCTTTGGCACAAATTTGGCTCTAAATTTTGACATATTAAACAAAGTCGTAGGTCCATTCGTTCAGAAGATACAGATGAGTAGCTGTAGACACGAGGTCTCCAGCTTACACGTTAAAATCGAGTCATAACTACTACAGCTTTCAAGTATGACGTTCAAATTTTTTTTGTGCCATTGGCACAAATTATGCTCTAAATCCCTGGATAAAGTATATAACCACATCTTCAGCCGTTTCGTATATACAGCATGTGTCAGCTGGAGACCATAACGTCAGCTAACACACTAATAATCACGCGTAGCGTCGAAGTTTATTTGGCACCTAAATTTTGAGTTGGTATTCATAATTGCACAAAATATGCTCTAAATATTGGCATATTCAGAATCAAGAAATTTCGATTGAGTAAGCTGGAGACATTCACACAAAATAAAATACCTAAAAATTCACGAAATTTTATGTTAATTTCGATGTTGTGTTTAATTGAAAATAAAAGAAAATACTACCTTTGTATGATATGGGCAATTTTATGGGGAGAACATTATTCACCTTCCCTATACCTAATCACCGTATTTGGTTTTACAAATTAGTTATAGAGTTACCTTACATATACATAGAAGCACACGTAGGGTTGGGTTAGACAGATATAAGTGAACTAGTAGTTCGCCCCGAACTGGACCTCGCGACATCTCGACAAGCAACTCATGTATGTACAGTTATGTGAAGATAGGACAGACTGTACAGAAGTTACTGTTTAATGTGAATACAATCATTATGATTACATAACATTGGACATACAACACTTAAGAGGCCTTTTACATTATGCAGCCCTCTCACTCGCACTTTTAAAGATAATTTCAAATAGCAACAATATGGTTTATATGTTTTAAAATGTGGTCAATCATTATTTCGCTGCATGCAACTACAGATGTTCTCAACATATTTTTACTTTGTTACATGTTGAGTCCAATTAGAATTAGAGGCCCAAATTTAAATAACTGAATTACGCGTTTTGGATCCCCCATTACAGATATCAAAATGAAAATTAGTAGAGAACATCTATAGTTGCATGCAGCGGAATAATGATTGACCACATTTAAAAAAATATAAACCATATTGTTGCTATTTGAAATTATCTTTAAAAGTGCGAGTGAGAGGGCTGCATAATGTAAAAGGCCTCTTAAACTAAATATCGATTAATTATTATAATGTTAATCATCTTTTATAATATTTGTAAATTTTTTGATAAGTTTATCTTTTTATTTGTATTTGTACATATAATTATTAACGCAATGTCCATTATTATTATTTGCTGAGGATGCAACGATATAAATTAGATTTGAGCCCCTAGGATAGCTGTTCGAATATTGGCAAAAACCATGTTCAATCCATTTCAATTCACTTAAAAACTAAGCACTGGACCGATGTTTCATAATTAAGTTCGGTTGTTCTCGTCTACAGGTCGCATTTCTTAACTGATTCTCGTAATTTTGTGATTTGATGTAATAAGTGAAAAGAACTTTAAAAAATCGTATAACTGCAACAACGAAATATTTTGAAAAATGTTACGTAACTTTTTTGTTAAGAGGATGCAACTTTTTTGAGGCCGAAGCCGACGCGAAGGTCGAAGCCGCCGCCGACGCCGATGCCGACACTGGCGCCGACGCTGAGACCGACGTGTACGCCGACGTTGAGGCCAACGCCAAAGACGACGTCGACGCCGATTCCAAATTCGACGCAGACGCCGACACCGACACCGACGCTGACGTCGAGGCTAATGCCGGCGCTGATGCCGATGCCGACACCGACGCTGAGGCCAACACCAACACCGACGCTGACGTCGGTCCAACGCCGACGCCGACGCCGCCGCCAACGCCGATGCCGACACCGATGTGGACGCCGACGTCGAGGCCAACGCCGACGCCGACACCGATGCCGATACCGACGCTGGCGCCGTCACCAACACCGACGCTGACGTCGGTCCAACGCCGACGTCGAGGCCAACGCCGACGCCGATACCGACGCTGGCGCCGTCACCAACACCGACGCTGACGTCGGTCCAACGCCGTCGTCGAGGCCAACGAAGACGCCAACGCCGACGCCGACGCCGCCGCCGACGCCGATGCCGACACCGACGCTGGCGCCGACACTGACACCGACGCTGACGTCGAGGCCAATGCCGGCGCCGACGCCGATGCCGACACCGACGCTGAGGCCGACACCAACACCGACGCTGACGTCGGTCCAACGCCGACGCCGCCGCCAACGCCGATGCCGATACCGACGTGGACGCCGACGTCGAGGCCAACGCCGATGCCGATACCGACGCTGGCGCCGACACTGACACCGACGCTGACGTCGAGGCCAATGCCGGCGCCGACGCCGATGCCGACACCGACGCTGAGGCCGACACCAACACCGACGCTGACGTCGGTCCAACGCCGACGCCGACGCCGCCGCCAACGCCGATGCCGACACCGACGCTGTCGCCAACACCAACACCGACGCTGACGTCGGTCTAACGCCGACGTTGAGGCCAACGCCGACGCTGACGCCGCCGGCAGTTCATAACCAATGCCACGGAGCCATCACTGCTTCAATTACTATTACTACTATTACTTATTTACCAAACATTTGAAGCCCCACCAGACGTTGGGCAACAAGTGCTGAATGCACTTTACTTTAGGCAAAATGCGTACGCGCACGCGCCATGTGAAGAGTGACCGACTAGCTTAAAAACACCACTTTGGTACAAAGTTACTTGTGGGGTATGTCAGTAAAAGTGGTAGAGTCTATAATTTACATTATTGCACCATATTTAGAAACAATATTCAATCTTTCTGTCGATAGTGGAAACTTCCCCGATTTAATGAAACAAAGTAAAATCACTCAAATTTTAAAGTCGTGGTCTACATCTGACCCTTGCAATTATAGACCTATTTCCATCTTACCTGTTCTGAGTAAAGTATGCGAAAAAATTATGCTCAAACAACTACTATCCCATTTTAACAAGCATAATTTATTAAATGAGAATCAGTTTGGTTTCACCAAGAGCAAATCCACAACAGATGCAGGTGTTCAATTGATGTCGCATATACTGGAAGCCTGGGAGTTCACATGATGCTATTGGCGTATTTTGTGATCTTTCCAAGGCATTCGACTGTGTAGAGCACTGCACTCTGATTCGTAAACTTTACCACTATGGTATTCGTGGAAAAGCTCTGAATCTTATAGAGTCATATCTGTCAGACAGGTTCCAGAGGGTTGGAATAAGTGGCAATACTTCTTCCGGGTCATTGGTAAAAATGGGAGTACCACAGGGATCAATTTTGGGACCTTTTCTGTTTCTAACATATATTAATGATCTGCCTTGCATGGTCAAAGATTTCTGCGATATTGTTTTATTCGCAGATGATACCTCTCTGATTTTTAAAGTAGATAGGAAAGACAGTGAACTGACGCATGTAAATAATGTATTATCTAAGATTTGTAAATGGTTCGCCGCTAATAATCTTCTCCTAAATTCAAAAAAGACGAAATGTTTAAAGTTTTCTTTACCAAATGTTCCTTATGTAGAACCAAACATAAAGCTTGGCCCAGATAAACTCCCTATTGACAAAGCGACAGTCTTCCTGGGAATCAAAATGGATTCCACTTTACAATGGGATCCACATATACATGATCTCTCCGGAAGACTTAGTTCTGCTGCATATGCAGTTCTAAGGATAAGACAGTTAACAGACGTAGCTACTGCTCGCCTAGTTTATTTCGCGTACTTCCACAGTATTATGTCGTATGGTGTATTGCTGCTGTGGGGAACTGCTGCTGAGATAGAGACAATCTTTATCATACAAAAGCGTGCAATTCGAGCCATATATAAAATGGGTCCTAGGGAATCTGTGAGGGATCAGCTGCAGCTGTCCTTGAGAGTCTAGGTTAGCCTGAACAACATCTTCAGCCGCATCATCACTTCGGTACCATCAGGTGAGACAGTTGTCAATCAGCCATAATTATATAAATTGAAGCCGTGATGGCTCAGTGGCATTGACTGCCAAGCAGCAGGTCCATGGTTCCAATCCCGCCGCGGCTTGAGCTTCACCGCATGTTGGAAGGGCATTTTGCGAATGCCCGCCTGGCTAGCGACCACCATCAAGTAGAAATTCTGTCGCCACCTTACGGTGTGTTCCGGCAGCTGTCCTTGGAAGCCAGTACTTCTAGGATAAGCCTGTTAACACCTTCGACCACATCATCACTTAACATCAGGTGAGATTTTGGTCAAAGGCTCCATTATGCCAAACTCGTCTGTGAATATAAAACTTTTTGGAGTTTTGAGTCTAGATTCATATTTGACATAATGAAGTTCGAGTCTAAACTCGAACTCGTCTCTGAATGTCAACTTAGAAGTGGTGATTTTAGGCTCGTTTTATTATTGAACATATTTTTTTTCGGGTATTGTTCCATCGCTCTATATTTATAGGCGGTGCGCGCGTAATAATCACGATTTCAATGCCTACGAATTCCGGAAAGCGTCACATTTCAATCAGATAACATTAAAATGAATACTCTCTGCTACTAGCCTATGCCCCAACTGCTTTCATTTGCTATAAAAGAGAAAAGTGATTCCAACGCTATAGAAATAAAGTTCAAAACAGATTGCAGCTACAGTGAACGGGATGGCAACGCCGCGTTCAGTAATGTTTTAACCAAATATTTAAATTTTTTGGCGGGATAAAATGTTTTTGCTTGTTACACAAAAACTATGGGGCCTATTGTATTGAAAATGTTGGTGCCGATGGCACAAATTCTACCCTACATTTTAAGCCATTAAACAGTATTCTAGGCTTTCCCGTTTGAGCTGTCCAGCATGTGTTAGCTGGGGACAGGTGTCCCCAGCTTACACGTTGATTTGAGCTTGTATCTCCAAAACCTTAATAGCCAGAGACTTGAAAATTTTAGTGCCTTTGGCACAAATTTGGCTCTAAATTTTGACATATTAAACAAAGTCGTAGGTCCATTCGTTCAGAAGATACAGATGAGTAGCTGTAGACACGAGGTCTCCAGCTTACACGTTAAAATCGAGTCATAACTACTACAGCTTTCAAGTATGACGTTCAAATTTTTTTGTGCCATTGGCACAAATTATGCTCTAAATCCCTGGATAAAGTATATAACCACATCTTCAGCCGTTTCGTATATACAGCATGTGTCAGCTGGAGACCATAACGTCAGCTAACACACTTATAATCACGCGTAGCGTCGAAGTTTATTTGGCACCTAAATTTTGAGTTGGTATTCATAATTGCACAAAATATGCTCTAAATATTGGCATATTCAGAATCAAGAAATTTCGATTGAGTAAGCTGGAGACATTCACACCATCAACAATCGTGGTGAATTTCTTATTTCCCTTTCGCGTTCTGGGGGTATCTTCTATTTGATACCTATCATGTTTATAAACTTTGGTAATTTTGTAAGGACCTTAAAATTTGGGAACAAATTTCCTACTATTGCCAGTGGCTGTCACCTGTCACTCCACTCTAACTTAATCCCCTTCTTTGTATTGAGTAGGATTGATTCGCAATTTATCGTATCTCTCATTTTCTGAAAACTCCCATATACATACGCATGACTAATGCTAGAGCTGCTTCTTGTATTACGGACTGATTTTAAGTGTATAAACCGAATAAACGATTCAATAAGTACGAGAATATATGTATTGCCCTTACTGCAAACGGCCCTACGTGATAGATCTACTTATTAGTATTGTATCAAATGATTCATTAATCTTTTCGATAGGATGTAGGAAACCTGGTATTTTTCCGGCGGATGATTTTGAGTAAGCACATTCTAAGCATGATGCTAAATCATATTTTTTTCAAATCGGCGCATCTTTAAAACCAGTAGAAAAGCTTTATTTTCTGTAAGTTATTATCAACAGCAAAATGGCCTATATTATCATGGTTTTTCTGAACAACTTGCCACCGAACACCCTTAAGAACAACCAACCTGTCTCCATCGAGAGTTATTCGGAACAGTCTTCCATTGTTAATGTGGAATTCCTTGTAATATCAGTGATATAATCAAGGCTTGGACTATTTACAATACCAATAATACGCTGGATTTTTGAATCAGCGTCCTGAACTGTAACTATCAAATCAGATTCTGTAACATTACGTACAACATGCCGAGTAATATTCTATGGTGGGTTTCGACTAAGAGCGTCGACGTGGCTCATAGATACTCTATACTCAATATCAAAGTCAAACTCCTGCACCATAGTCCACCATCGTGCCACACGGGCTATCAAATCACGTTTCAAAAAAAAAGGCTCGTGATGGACTGCAGTCAGTTATAATTTTGATATGAATTCCTACCAGGTACATTCTGAACTTTTGAAGAGATGTTACTACGGAAAGAGTTTCCAAATCGTATGAACAGTAGTTTTGTTCTTCAAGGGTGTTTTGTCGGCTTAAATATGCAACAAGCCATAACTTGTTGGAAAAATCCCAGCAATGCCTATTTTGCAAGCATCTGTATGGAGTTTAGTGTCAGCATTAGGATTGTAAATGCAAAAACAGGTTTTAGAATCAAAATATTCATAAATTTTCGGAACGCTTCTTGTTGATCTTGCACCTATTCTTACACTGCGTTTTTCTTAGAAGTTGTGTAAATGGTTTAGCTAAAGTAGAAAGCTTTGAACCAACCGGAGAGAAAAAACTAGCTAAACCTAGAAATGCCATAAGTGGTGCTGATTGGATGGGGTTAGAAAGTTATTCACAGCCTCTATTTTCTTCGATCCTGGTTTGATACCTTCATTTGTAAATTCAAAACCCAAGGTAATACACATTTTCCTAGTTTTAGAGTACGTCCTGCATTCTAGCCTTCATAGCAAGTTAAATAGTAACTCCAAACATTTCATATCTTCAGATATATCTACTGACGGAAAAAATATGTCTAAATATGCAAGTGTTTTTTTTATGACGACAATTCCCAAGAACCTGATGTATCATCCTATGAAATGTTGCTGGTGCATAAGCCAAGCCAAAGAATTCCTATTGAATTCAAAATGACCTTCAGTCGCTACAAAACCAGTCTTGTGCTTATCCCTAATGGGGTTCTGGTAATAAACAACCAGATGCCAAATCAAGAGTAGTGAAATAAATATTACCAGAAAGTGCGTTTATTAGGGCATTGATAAGAGGTATAGGATAATTTTCTTTAATAGTCTTTTTTTGTTCAGTGCGCGGTACTCAATACATAATCTATAATGGCCGGGTTTTTTTTTGGGCCAACGCTATAGGTGTATTTGCAAAAGCAGAAGAAGATGGTCTAATTATCTTGTTCTCTAAGAGTTCAGAAACCATTCCCTAACAATTTCCTTTTCTTTCACAGCCAAACGATATGGCCTATACACAATGGGTTCATTATTTTACCAGTCAATATTAATTTCTAATGACTTGCACTGACCTAACTCATTTAAGGAAAAACAACCACGGTACTGAGCAATACTAGGGCATCTGTTTCTATTATAGTCAAACTGTCCAAAATGCATATCTGAAACAGTTATAGGGATTGGATGATTTTGTTGATGTGGAGCAGATACAGACAGCACATTTTTAACGTCTTCAAGGGTAACGCTCCCAAGTGCAACTATGTAATTTTTATGTAAGGTAAAAAGGCTCCCTGAACCCATTAACTGCTACGTGACCTTTGCCAACTTCGTTGAGCTGATATATGCCTGCAGGCAAGTTATAGCTGTAGTTGCCATTGTTTCGCAAATCACCCGCAACATCTCCAAATCATCAACAAATCTAGGCTCAGAATTGACTGATGACTGTTAACCCAGAAATAGTGAAAATATCTACAGAACGCAATTTAATTTTATTAACAGGTGTAATACCGTGTATGTTATGTAAGACGTCAAGGCGATCACGATGTTTTTGTATCAGAACGTAAGGTTGTACAGTAAAAGTTTCACCGATCATAAATAGCGCCTGCATGGCTAAATCTGAGAATTGTCACAGTAAGAAAGCAGCTCTGTATCAGCTCCAACTCATCAATTTCTACAAAAGCATTAACTTTGCCTAAAGTGTGAACAGTTGAATTTCCGAATCACTTTAGAACGGGTAGATTGGTATAGTCAATTTTATCTATACCTAGTTTATATGACGAAAATATGTAGGTACTCTTTAGCATAGAACAGTCACTTCCTAAGCTAATAAACGACTCCATAAGGATATTATTAAAGAATGCAGTGTTGTAAGAGGTACTTCTCTCTAGGACGTTCATCAAAAACACCCCCATTGACAGATTTTTCATTTGATAGTGAATTAAAATAACATTTCTCAGTTCCATGGCCAATTCTACAACACTTTTTTATCGAGACATTACATTACTAACAATATAACCCTCAGCTTTACAATTTACTAAAAGTATAAATTGAACAACGTATTACCTTTCTTCGAAAAGGTTGAGATTGTATTGGTATCGATTGAGGCTGAATATCAGAAGCAGTTTTGGCTGTGTTGGTCTTGCCTGTTATTATTAGTTTAAATATATCTAGAATTTCTCAAGTAAGTTAATAATATGTCTCTATTTTCATATTGTGTAGCTTCCGCACCTAATCTAATGGCACGGTCATCGATACCAAGCAGAACACACTCAACAGCCTTCCTACTAGTAATGCTATATCTAATGTTAATTGATGCTATTTTATCATAGAAATAATCTTCTAAAGAGTCACCGAAACGCATACGTCTAGCTAACATGTTGGTGAGTATTGGACCGTAGTTCTCAGCGGAAGGATATATCGCAAGAAGTTTTGGCTGCCATTCCTTCCAGGAAAAGAGCAGAGATGGCAAGCCTTCATACCATCTTTTGGCTATACCTTTTTTTTTATGGAGTGCAAAGTACACTACTTGTTTTTCAGTCCTGCCTATATATAGTTGCACACTTATTTACTTTGTGTAGCCACATTGTCATTGTCTGCTCCTTTCCTGCTGATTCAAATTCAGGAATGGTATTGTTGAATGATTTTGACTTTTTTTTTTTTGAATCGTGAGTAATGGATTTCAAAGCACGGACTAGCAAGGATAAATTATTAGGCATACCCGTGGATCCACAGTTGGGCCCGGAGTTTGAAGAGTGCAACAGGCTGAGTGGATGGTGCTTGGAGCTCGGCTCTTCAAGGCGTAGCGGGCTTCGTGAACGGTGCTTGGGGCTCAGCTCCGCAGGACGCAGCGACCTGTGCAAACGGTGGTGCTCGGAACTCGGCTCGTCGTGTAGCACGCTGTGGTGGTTACGTTGCACATCGCTGGACTGGAGTCGCGATGGTGACCGACGACCGCTGCGTGGCTGCTCACAGCAGCTAGATCGCCTTCGGGACCGTAGCTGCGAGCGGCGGCCACATGGCGCTGCACGTGAACGACTCCACGGCTGCCGGCTACACTCCCGATGATGGTGACTGGATCGGCTTCGGGATCGGTGAACGGCGTCCACGTGCCACCACTCGCGAACGACTGCGTGGCTGACGGCTTCTGGGGCGGCATTTTGGTATACTGTATACCCGGCGTCTGGGCGAGTGACTGTCTCGCTGACCTCGGTGTGGTTGACTCCTAGTTCTCCGATGCACGCTGTAGTCTGCTTGAGGGGCATACCACTAGGTAGTATAGGGAGAAACCACGTGTTCCATGGTGAACCTGAAATAATTTAAACAAAAGCACAAGCAAATGTCTCCTAGAACGTCTCCTACGGCACTTCGTTACTAAACTTTGCATCATATGGTCAATTGTGTGCTAATTTGAAAAAAATATACATATATTAAACATTTAGAAACTCACCTTAGTGAGACCAACAAAACAAAAAAACAAACGAGGAGAGAGGAGAAAACAGAGAGAAAAACAATAAAAAAAAAAAAAAAAAAAAAAAAAAAGTAACGAGAAAAAAAAATGTGGCTACAACCAATCCCACTTCTGAGATGTTAATTAAACCAAACATTCATATAAACAACATTATATTTATCGATACTTTATATTTAAATAATAATTTACGATAAACATTACATATCAATTTAATTTCACATGACCATAATAATAGGGTTAAATCATTATTTTACCAATACTTCTATTACCATATTGGACATTCTATAAACATTAAACATGTAATTATATAATAAAAGTACTTACAGTAGGCTATAATCACGCCACAAATCCAAGGCTTCACAATGTAGTCGGTGCGACGTTCAAATAACGAATGGCGCTCGGGCTAGCGAACCTTCTGTTTATAAAGGCTTACTGCCAAGATGGCGGAGACCGTGCGACATTCGTTTCACAACTTTTAATTCTATTAAAGATTTGAAATAATATGATTATTACTGATTAACTAAATAAAAATAAAAAGAACGATAATAAATACAATATTAATAAATTATAAATGAATACTAGATAATATTACCAGATCACAATATTAACGAGTTACGTTTAGTCAAGTGTTCGCCGAATGTGCGAGCGAACACGTGCAAAAAATAAACTAACCTTATATTATTGAGTAAAATAGCTAACATGTATATATATATATTAATATTTTAGAGTAAATATTATAAAGTTTTAATTATTTGTCAATTTGGATTATTTGTTCAATTTTTTCGTAGCCTAATCCCAATAGCCATTGTTTAACTGTATTTTTACATTTAGTTCGCGTAAGGTGTAATATATTGAGGAGTCTGTTCAGTTTAGTGTATATATAGGGTGCTGTCCATGAATATGCCCGACGGTAGAACTCTGAGTGTCTAGTTGGCACTTTCCATCGAATGTGTCTGCGACAGATGATCACTTTCAGTGGAGCTATTTTGTGATATCTTAAAATCACAGACAGAATATATAGTTGTCGTACTCTTAAATATCCACATTCACGATACAAATAATCTGTAGGATAGAGGCGGGGCTTCTTGTGGGCTACTTTAATAACAGCGCGTTGAGCTCGTTCAATTGTCAACATATATGTTTTGAACGCACCACCCCATGCCACAATACAATAGTCAAGAATTGACTGGCATAGAGAGGAGTAAACTAGCCTAATCACTTCGTCATCAACTACAGACCTTAGTCTTTTAAAGATAAACATAAGTTTTCTCACTCTGCCTGAGACAGTATTTATATGTAATTTCCAGGACAAATTTTGGTCTATTATAACTCCTAGATATTTCAGGGAATACACTGATTCTAAGGTGGCACATTCACAGGTGTTGATGAGGTTGTCTTTGCAGTTGTGTATTTTCACTACAAGGGGTTGGATTGGTGCTGTCTTTGCGGAGATACTAAATGCTATCAACTTGGTTTTAGATACATTAAGAGTGAGGAGGTTGTTATTGAGCCAATTAACCACAATGTCAAGCCCCTGCTGGCAATTTTTGTTAACACGGTTCCAGTTTTGACCATGGAAGACAATCGCCGTGTCATCGGCAAAGGTGAAAATTTGGCCTTGGTAAAGTTTTAGGGTGCATAGGTCATTTATGTAGAGTAGAAATAGTGTCGGGCCTAATACGCTTCCTTGCGGCACGCCAAAATTTACATTTGCTACGTCACTAGAAATGCCCTCAACACAAACTTTTTGCCTTCTATTAGAAAGGTAAGATGAAAACCACTGTAGTGGTAATCCTCGTATCCCAGCAATTTCCAGTTTTCTGAGTAGAATAGATCGAGACACCGTGTCGAAAGCCTTGGCAAGATCGAGGAAGACACCAGCACATCTGGAGCCTTCATCGAGCCTGCCAGCTACGTAATCACATAAACTAGTAACAGCATCTTCTGTAGACCTGTTTGATCTAAACCCAAACTGATTCTCCGATAGTAGATTAGATGACTCTAGATACTTCAGAAGACGGATGTTGACAATTTTTTCTAGGATCTTTGATAGGCAACTGAGCAAGGAAATGGGCCGATAGTTCGAGGCAACTTTTGTATCTCCATTTTTGAAGACAGGAGTAATATTGGCTAGTTTATAATTGTCTGGTACTATGCCGCTAGCCAGGCTTAAATTGCATATAAATGCAATGGGACTGGCCAGTGAATGTTTTGTCTTAATCAGAAAAGTATTGTTGATTCCATCATGTCCTGGAGCTGATTTAGGTTTAAGCGTACCAATAATTCGGAGCACTTCCTTTTCATCAGTTGGAACTAGAAAAAATGAATCTGATGAACCCTGAGCGAATGGTGTGATTTCTCGTGATAACTGGCTTTCGGTTTTCTCTAGATTACATAAGATATTATTAGCAAGATTAGTACCAACTGACGTAAAGTAGTTATTAGCTACATTTAGAGCTTTTTCCGGATCCGAATTTCCAGTAAACAAATCTGAACATGGCGTTTTTGTTACATTTATATTACATTATACTTAGGTATAGGTAGGTACCTACCTGGGTCGGTTAAGATGTTAAGAACGGCTAAGCAAACTTGGCTACAAGCGCAGAACGCGTATATTACTAGCAGCTGTTATTCGCGGCTTCGCTCACGTGGGTAATAGTAGCATAAAATCATGTTACATACTTACGAGCACCCAACTTTTCTGTTCCCCAAAATGTGTAGATGCAACCACTGCACACAGAGATTGTGATACGTTGCAAATTCGGCTACCACGCTTAACCCATTGGCATCGGCGATAATGATAACAATAGAATTTCATTCATAAATAAAATTGGCCATAGTGGCCCAGTACGATGCCAACTTATTGTCTTGGTTGGCGCGCCACCGATATTTAGGAACTAGTGACACCTGTCACAAAACACACCTGTCTAATTGTCATAAACTGTCACTTTGTCATCAAGTGTCATTTTGACAACTATCCCATTTGAAAGCTGTCACATCAACATCTACCGTTATAAAAATATTTATACATTATTCTTTTTCCGTTGATTTAAGCAAGGCCAAGGGTATTTTTAGTCTAACGATTGAATGGTACCACGGTGAATAGAAATCAGCATTTTCGTAGTACCATTGCGTCAATGGTACCACGGCAAATTAAATTTGCCGTGGTACCATCAAAGGAACTATCTAATGGTACCACGGCAAAGGAACGAAAACGGGTTCACTAGTTCCATTCCAGTTGCATGGGAAAAATATTCTCACTAGCTCCATCTGAACTGTCCAGTGGAACTAGTGAAACGTTCCGACTTTTCTAGAAAAGTATTCGACTACAAGACCAGATACATAATGTAGGTAAATCAGTCTAAATTAAACCGACATTCTAGAGCACACATTGTAGGACCACCAATAATAGCACATTTGTAAGTATTCAATATTTTTATTTATTTTAAAAATGTGTGTGTACAAATATCCTACAGATTTGTGTAAGTTATGCAGCTTATTTCTAATTACCAGTGTTACTCATACAAAACCACTGGTGTTTCTCAATTAGCCTTTCGCTTAACTTTATATACTGGAACTGTAGGTAGATTAAATTCTATAACATAGATTATTTTAAGTTATACGATTCTACGATTATTAATTCGTTTTCAATTATTTTTCAGAAAATTGGCAATACATGGTGACGTGGAAGCAAGTAAAACAAGTAAAAATAACAATAATAATAATACAGTCTTTTAGACTAAAAATTTAGCTGAACGAGGCAGTGTAACAAAAATCACAATCTCAGCAGCTATTTCAGAGCCTAGAGCACCACCAAGTTTATAACAAACGGATGATATAATAAAACCAGACAAGGCGGACATCTTAAAAAAAAAACATTCCATTACATACATTATTTTACAAATACATTTTGTATTGAGGAATGTGAAGGTTAAACAAATTGCGAAACAACTGCGAGGTTATAAAAGCGTCCAGAAACACCCGATCTATCAGTCATGTCACCGTAGCGAGTTCTACGTCAGTCACGGCAATCGTACGATTCCAAAATTACCCTACTAAACATTAATTGATGTTACCACGCAAGTTTCTAGAGCGTAAAAAACCTAGTGTCACGTGGTGAACTATGCTCACTCGGGAAAGCAATTCCCTTCTCCGCAATGAACACAGGTCACAGGACAAACATTTTCCCCCATATTTACAGTAAAAAACAGACTTTTTCATAAATAAGAAATGAGTCCAAAGAACACTGGTCTACCGCGTGGTTTGATAGTGGGGAATGGCCGGATTCAACACATTAAATTCTTAAATTATACAGTGTAAAAATTAGGCAAAGAAATCTGCTCATCTCAGTACAATCAGAATATTTTTTTTGGAGTGGGAACTACCCCTTCTTGTTGGTGGTATAGGGGTTACTTTACTGCTGCTTGCATTCGGCAGGGTTTTCTGCACCAGCGCCTGCCTTTGTGGGTTTCTTGACACGCCGCCGCGGCGCCGGCTCGTCGTCTTCGCTCTCCTCCGATGAACATTCCTCCTCCTCCTGGCAAACGCGATAACAAACCATCAGGACACACCCACACTTATCACCCTTGCACGTATAATTTTTGCAGGATTCGGATCTTATCGTGATAATTTTATATCCTATGATACTGATATACTACTGGGCTTTTTAGTCCGATTTTAATAACAATCATATTTCGATGATCGGACTTTTCGTCTCAGTAGTCCGATGTCACATATAATAGGACTGCTGAGCATTTTACTTTGATGTTACCAGGCTTACAGAACTGAGTAAGATGTTAAACATAAAAATTCTGATAATGAAATATCTAATTGAAATCGATGAAAGTACCAGGCGAACAAAAACTCATAAAAGATGAGAGTTATTTCTATATATAAGGTACTGCAGTGGAAAAATTAGCATTTGAAGAAATTCTAGAATAATAGTAAGTATTAGTGAGTGCTGTTTCCTGCCCTGTGGGACGGGGCTAGAGGATTTGGTAGAAATAGCTTTTTTATCGAACTAAAAGGCTCAGCAGTACTATTATAGGTCCTATGTAACATCGGACTAAAAAGCTCAGTAGTCGGATTGTCTGTAACACCATCGAACTAAATTATCGGACTACTGATACTAGGCCCGTGGAACACCTATAAAATATCATATGTTGAGGGTTTTAGGGGGTTCTTTTTTCAATAATTATATTATTTACTAGGAGGTAATGGTGTCGATTCTATACATAATCTCTAAATTAACATCTGGCAGACAAATAAGCCATTGAGGAATAATACAAAAGTTACAATTAACGCGCACTAACCAAATTTTATAATATAGGATGTGGCACTGCCTCTAATTTTTATCTTATAAAGATGCTCTTACATTGACGTTATTAGATATCATATTATTATTGTCTACTGCAAACATATTTGAATGACAAATATATAAATTATTACTGATAATCCTTCCGAACCCTGCATATTTTTATTACCTCAGCAATCGTGAATTCTTCAACCATCTGCATTCTCACAATTTTAGCATGCACATAAGGAAAAAAAAATAAAACAATCTTTTACAAAGCGTACAATTTTAATTGTCACCATAAGACATGCCACAACTAAGCCATTACCGATACGAAAAATACCTAACAAGCTGCTTCGTTAACTTCAATAAAAAGTTACATAAATAAAAAATATACATTTATCTCTATACTCCAACCTATCTTTTGTCAAGTTTTATAAAAACGTATCAGAAAGATCACACAGTATTTATTGAAGTGGTGTTGTGAAAATGCGTTTTGGCACAAGAGATTCAATACAATCATTTCCGTGGTCAGTGTTGTATTATTTATTAACGACCAACAGAAGAATTTATCTTTCGTTGGAATGACTGTACCTAACATTTATTAAGTAGGAAACAAAATCTTATTAGTCTTAGAGAACATTAATATCACAAGAAATTTCAAAGTACACAAACGAACATGTAAAATTCGTAAACAATAATACAGGCTATAATTACTGTAAATATAATAATAATAAATAAAAACGAGAATATGTATAACTAAACTAGAAATGCAATATAGGCATCATAACAGACACAACTAACGAGTTAACATGCAATATTTATTACAATAAGTAGGCACCATACACTTCTCGCTTTTAAATCAAAAATAAAACGCTCATTGGGAGCAATTTAAATATTATCTAAAACATATTTATCTGAACAGAGGATAAATCATGCATAGAACGAACAGCATAAAATACGAGAAGTATTCAATTACAACAACTAGCGTACAAAAACTAACGAATTTGAATGCAGGCATCGCAAGAGTATTTTATATTCTTTATAAGTTTCGCTCGGCGAAACTACAAATATTTGGTAAAAAAATATAGATATGATCTGGATATGATCGCGATAGAAGCACGGCTGTGGGCGCGTGCACCGCTGTAGTCCTACGAGCCAAGATCAAAGAGATAGGAATGAGCTTGGTGGCGTATGGGACCGCCTCGGGAGGCTATTTAACTCTAGGGGGCGACCGAACATTCGTCGTGCATCAATCCTCCGCGTCGGACACTTCCTCAGTGCCAGAGTCTTCGTCAGAGTACGAATCCTCCTGAAACCATAACACACCGCGGTTGGTTGCGTTGTGTGCCCACACCGCGTCAGACGTAGATACCGTATATCCGGAACCTTTATCGCTACTTCAAAACAATACTAAATTCTAGAATACCGTACCTTCGTCTGTCTTGGGAAGGCAAATAAAAATTAACTAAAGCAAGCGGTTTCTACCATGCAGGTACTATGGAATACTAAGATGGCTGTAGAATTCACATTTATGCAAATATCGATTCGAACATTGCTACGCTCGGCAGTAAAAAAATACAGATTTTCATAACACATGAAAATTATATACTATATATTTATGTTGAAATATAATTGACTTTTGGGAAGCTTTTCAAGATGCTGTCTTTTGCTAATACAAATGCAGATTTAAAAGCTATACGAAAAAGAACGAAATTTGTCATATACACATGTATTTATTTGTATTTTAGGTCTCACAATTTTTTGTGAATGCCCCACCTGGCTGGCAACCTGTTGAATAACCATGTAGAAAACCTGTCGCATGGCTTACTGTGTTCCGGCAGTGAGAACCAGTTAACATTCTAGTTCTAGCGTATTTAACATCTTCGACCACATCATCACTTACCAACAGAGTGAAAGCGGTCGAAGGTTGGCCCTCCACCAAAAAAAAAACATTTTAAAGGAGGCAGTGCGCGTTGTCTCGCGCCTGTAAGACGTGGCTAAAAGTGCTCGATCCGCTTACGAAAACTACTTCAAGCGCCATCTGATGTGACTTATACGACACATTTTACGACTTGTCCCCTTTTAGAATACTTTTAGACTTTAACCTCTAGTTTCTGGAATGTTCATCAGTCTTGTTTAGTTGACATGCTAAATACTGAAGGCTCATTGGTCAATTGTAGCCAATGCATGACTCGATCGGCGACCAATTACCGTTCAGTATTCACTCAGTTAATTGGCCAAGACTTTGACAAATCTTTCAGTAACTGGGGTTAAGAATTCTAGAAGTCTAAATGTCACTCCAAGGAGATCGTATGGACTGCGGCTCTCGTCTCGACACTAGATTGTGTCAAGGAGGCTTAGACTTAAGTAGACTAATAATGTTTGTACGGCGTGAACTTAGGGCCCAGCGTACCGAGTGCTAAATGTGGCGTGCATTAATATATAATAGTCACGTAGAAGCGTCTCATGTGCTGGTTTAGGACACACAGTATTTATATTGGTTTTCTGTGGGTCTCGAAACAAAGCAACGCACATGTTCCTCTTAAAGTGTGCAGAAAGCTTAAATATATATGAGCAGATAATTAGTACTACAAAAATTATAAGTAATTCTACTCTCTTACTTATGGAACTTCTCACATTATGAAATATGCCTATATAGAGGGCCAACCACCCGCTCCTGCTTTACAATACAAAGCACATTAATACTCCGTTTTGGGCAGTCTGTACAGAGCAAGGCTACGACTATTTTTAAATAAAGAATATTATGTATATTAATACCAATAAAATATACTTATATTTTAGGTCTGACGCGATTTACCTACATCAGAATTACGTCGAACAATTTGTTGCAAAAATTACTAATTGATCATTCCATCGATTAGTATTTCTTGCAACAAATTGTAAATGCATGTTTCACAAAGGAAAATTGTCCTTCCTATAATAATTAGGGACTGGACATTTAAAAATTTTAATAGTATACTTTCATTAGAACAATATGTACAGTAAGAATCCTTTTACATAGGCACTAAGGACAAGCCATGTCAAAATCAGGAAATAAATAGTAATTAAAACCATTATCTTGGAATAACATTTGTAACTTTATATCATAACACCCTACCTATCAGAGCCTAAAACATTTTAGTCTACATGTCTTGCAAAAAGCAAATACGTCAGATGCCAATATTGGAAGGAATACTAAAACGCAGCTGCCGTTCAACATAGCGTCTAAGATAAGGGGACACTGTTTTAATATAACTTGGATTAAGATGATACTTCAAGAGAAAACAACAAGTACATATTTTCATAAAAATAATAGTAAATAAAACAACAAGTAGCACAGAAGCCAGGCCATATGCATTCAAGGGCGGGAGCAAACTTGACCACCACAAGTCTTGCCTATGACAACATTTAGTGCCACATCTTGTTGATGATCATGTAACTAAATTTGGTATTAGCTCTCAATGAAATCTGCCAGAATACAGATGCTTGAAACTAATTTTCTGCTTATAGCTTGGTAAGAATTTGCAAAATGCAGTGAAGATCATCCTGGACTTGGATTCGAACCAGTGGCTACCGGATATATGCTTTTGCTCTACATCCTACAAAATAAACTATCATCTACTCAAAAAAAATCAGACACCTAGACTGTAAAGAAGTCTCAATGTATGCAGTCACTTCTACAAACACTTTCTGCTATATGATGTACTCTAAGACTAAAGTCGGCAATCGTTGAATTCATTGCTAATGCTGATGAAATATGAAAATATGCACCATAGATCAGAGAAACATTCACTGTTTGCATTAACAGCCGTGCTTAAACGATCTGTCAACACATCTGTCAACTGTCAATTAGCATCTTCACAATTAACCCAAATAAACCTTCACTTCTTTTATCGTTATTAGCAGTCATAAATCTCAAGGTTTTCTTTTCTGAACAAAATTGTTTTAGATATAAAATACTAACCACAACAACAAAAACCTCCATCTGTTACTTTGACGCTTGTGCACACCCTGTATTACCTGTTTTTCATGAGTATTATATGTAGTTGGCGGTGACATATTGCTATTGTGGTGTCTGTTTAGCACATTAAGAACCAACTCTTTGCGCGAATATAGTGCATATAGGGCATATTTGCGATGATGTGATTTGAACCACAGGGGTTCAAAAGTCTGCCTTGTTTACCAATTTACAACATAGTATATAGAAACAACAAATGAAAAACCTTGCTCTGCCTGGCCTCTGGTGGCTTGCCGTTTTAAATGTTAAGGACATTTCCCAATTTCACATCTAAAGTTAGTTATTATGGTCATAATATGCATATTTTCCTTTTTCAATGTTCAGTATTCCTTGTAAAATTGACATCTGTTGGCTACAGTTGTGTGGTATAGCACTTATAGTATATTCCGTTTCAAATTGGATGGTGCGGGCTGCAGATGTTGTATCCAAACCTCACTCCATTTTATTTGAAAGAGATTATACAAGGTATACATATAATGTAGTTTAGTAAAATGCAGTACTAACCTCCTCTTCGTAATCATCATCGTCTTCATCATCAAGCCCCTCACCGGTGTAGAGCAGTACCGCGCGGGAAACAACGCGCTCGCGGATGTAGTGGCCAATCTCGAAATCGGCAGTAAGCAGGGCCTATGAAAAAAGTATTTTATATTTATTTTTAAATCTTATAAATTTTTTCTGATATGGGTTAGTTTACTTTAACTTTGAATGCACTTAAAAACCCCATCTTTGTATTATTTCATACATATTGTAATAATAGATTTTAAAGTTTTATTAAATATACTTGATAAGTGACTGACTAAACAAAAATTTTGTATATTTGTAATTCTTTGCCTTTGTTTTATACTTATTTCTTCTGCACATGCTGCATTTAAAAGAAAATATGTGCACAACTAGTGTGTAAGTACTTATTAACAAACATATTGTGTATTAAATATTATAATATTCTACCATTAATGCCTGCTAAGCAAATAAGCTTACAAAATTACATGATTTTTTAACCACAAGCAGGAAACAAACCAGCAACAGGCTCTTCAAGTTGAGCTACTGTGATAAATTTTCATTTTTATTTTGTAAGAGTTGTGATCTATTAGCATCCGCAGTGGACGATAATATCAATTTCTAGTGTTATAATTTTACTATCAACAATATGCAACGGTCAAGGGGACAACATTCAGCATCTGTAGTCAAAGTGAATCGAACTACAATTATAATATTGTATCAGAAAACTAATGATTCTAAACATTGTATTATATTACCCAACAGAAATAATAAACATACTGAAAATGGTATTACCTGGATGTCCGATGCAAGAGTGGAGTTAGGATCCTCAGGCATGGCAGGTGGAGAAAAGAAGTTGAAGAATGAATCAGCCTGCACAGACTTGGTGACAGTGCGCACAGATCCACGGGACTTGTGCTTCTGTTTTTTCTTTATAGTCTTGATCGTGACATTCTTGCCTTTCTTCCAGTTGATTTCACAGCCCTATGGGAAGTAAGTTTAGTCATAACTGTTGCCAATATATTTAGCACAAACAATATTTTGATTTACAGAGTGGAACATCAGTTGGTAGTGCATGTTTGATTAATCATAATACTTCAGTACTTGGTGATAGTATGTCATCATGTCCACTTGAAGGTTCCTTAATACAAATTGTTTTTGATTGCTGATGTAATCTTATAACCTTGTGGGGTGGAGGTTCAGAAATTCAATTTCATTAAAATAAATTTCCCATTGTTGTCCTAAATATGATAAGTATTATCGCGTGCTAAGCATAAATCACATTATCAAATTTTTGCCAAATTTCTCACTAGGGTGGGAATAGAACCCACATCCCCCGATTTTAATATAGTGCGTAAAATCGGTTACGTGAGTTTGACTCCCATTCAAGGTGAGCATTTTTGTACTAAAAAAAATGTGATCTTTCCTTGTGATAAGTTATGCTAATGTAGTAGTAATTCTATTACGAACCTTGCACGAGTATATCTCTGGGCCCTCAAACTCCAGAGGATTCTCCTCATCAGGCTTGCATTTCATTGAGTACTCCTTAGTGAGGATGGTATTTGTAAAATATTCATTTGGCGCGAAGTGGAACTCTAATGTAAAGCCGATTGGTTCTTCATGCATTTGCACTGCAAACAAAAAAGTTGAGTTTGAATGTGTTCTTTGGTGGGTAGGATATTTTGCTTTCAGAGAAAGCTTCAGTTGGTAGTGCATGTTTGATCAATCATGATTCTTCAGTGCTTGGTGATAGATCTGTCATCATTTTATAAATATCGTAAATCAAAAGTTACTATAAAGTAAAATAAAGAATTTATAGGAATTGCATGTGCTATTAATATTAACACTATAAAAAAAAGTTACTATATTCAAATAACATACATGCATTTACTTGCAACACTATTGAAATATATATTTTTTTATTAGTTTATTTCATAATCATGGAATAACGTTATATACCTTTAATATCCAGCAAGGTCTTAAGAATAGGTTCATCAGCTTCTTGCATCATCTCTGCAAGCATGGATACATTTCTGAAGATTGTGTACCAGAAGTCTGGGATGCCCTTAACATTAGGGTCCATTGGGGGCCTGAAACCATTCATAACCATAAAAAAAAAGTAATAGCATCACTACCTTTTAAATCTATTATAAGATGTGTCAGTTGGTAGTGCATGTATATTTAATCACAACCATTCAGTGCTTGGTGATAGATCAGTCATCATTTCAAAATTCTATTTTATAAATGTAATAATTATTGTAATACCCCCCAGTTTCTGGAAGGTTTGTTGAAGTCTTGGTCTGGTCTTGGTTAACTACGTGAATACTGAATGGTCACTTCACTTGTCCCAGCAGGGTACCTATTTATTTATACTGAATGGTCATTGGTCGCCGGTCGCGTCATTAGCTACCATTGACCAATGAGCCTTCAGTATGAAGCCTGTCAACTAAACTAACCTTTGATTAACGTTCCAGAAACTGCAGATCTGTAGATCTAAAATGCAAACATTGTCAGAACTATAAATAACTAATATAACTATAATAATTAAAAAAATAATCCGATTAATGTATAAAACCACTTACTCTGCAGGCTTGGTTTCTTCTTCCTTTTTCTTGTCATCGCCCTCGGTTATGGCTGCGCCTTGCACCGCCTTCGCCAGTTCGTCTTCCTCGTTCTCATCGCGCCAAGGATTCAGGCACTCCTCATCATTGGGTTCATAGCCACCATTCACTATTTGCGATCGCTGTGAATAATCTATACTGTTTAATATAAAACTAGTGGCTCTGTGAGATGAAGGCTTCGCGACTAATATACGACTTCGTTTACGTATTCAACCTCCATATCTCCATTGTTATGACAAATTTCCAGAATTTGAAATACATAAAATGCCATATAATTTTCCCACCTCTGCTTCAGAAACTGCTCAAAAAATTTCACGAGAATCGGTTGAGAAATGCGACCTGTAGAGCAGCACAGTTGGACATCTGCTGCACAGACATGAAAGATTTTTGCCCACGCTGATATGAAACAGTTACGCTGCGGTGCGCTCGGTCAATTATGTGCAGTGTCAGGATAAACCTTGTTATAATTAAAGAAAAAATATTTATTTAATTCTTGAAATTGGGACTTTGATGTGTGAATGACAATGATGTCAGAGTTGAAAAACCAACCAACCTTTTCAAACAGCGGCTTGTAGAGTTTCTCATATTTGCACTCAAGCGCGTGAACTTCACTATAGAACTTGGCTTCAATGTCAACAAATTCCTTCTGCAACGTACGTAGAGCACGGATGCGCCTACGCACGTTGGGCGGGAGCGACGCTAGCGCCTCCGCGTGGAGCCTGTTCGTGATCGCCGCTAGCATCTCGTTCCGGGTGTAACCGCTGTGGATGGCACAAATAACATCAGCTGCGACTTATGTTTCTACAATAATGTGCAAATATGTATAAATTTGTTTTGCCACTAAAGCTGACATCATTTGTCGTCTACAGACTTTCTCAATATCCTTAAAATATTTAAGATTAAATATGAACATCGCTGTTTAAGTATTGTATTTCACAAATAAATAACTAGCTCTTACAATGCAGAGTAATATTATCATAATCCAGAATTCTGCCAGGCATTTTTTTGAAATCTGTTCAATTAGGCGTGAAAATAGACAAACTCACTTGTATGGAATGTTCGTACGCATCAATTTATTAAATAGGAATAACCTTCTCAGTTACCTTTCAGTTAGTTGCAAACAGAACACCAAGACACATAATGTTGTCTTAGGTTTTCGCGATTATTACACGTAATTAAACAACTTAAAACGGTTTAAATCGCGTATATTTATCATTATTTTTGTCCCGACCTTTCAAACACCCCGTGACCACGATCACTGCAAAGTGTTACAAGTATGCCTAAATAGTTACAAGTACCCTACCCTTTTTGTATAGATACCTACACATCTGATATTAACCTGTCAGAACACGAAATAGGTAGCAGACGTGACCTGATTCTACCGAAATAGCTTCGTTTCACAAGAAGTAAACAATCTCAGCATCACATTTTCACCCATCTTTGTGAATAATATGGCAAGACATCTTCGACCTCGATACATTGCTAAGCATTCGCGACTTCAACAGGTCATAACAGGCTAACAAGGCGGCGGAAGTTGTGGGGGAGGGGGAGGAGGGGAGGAAATATCTGGTTAGTTTGATGGCAGATTCAGTAATTATGAACTACGCCACAGGGGTGGTATGTGGTTCTTATCCTTCAGTGAGTGCTTCGTTTCATGGTGGGCGGAGAATGTTGCTAATGCTCGCCTAGACTATGAGGTATCACTCACAAGAAGAGACTGACGCCAAGCGTCTAATATGAATCGGCAACTGTCCATGTGAGCCGGTTCTCATTCTAGGTTACTTTAAATCTATTTCACAAAATCCTGAACAGTATCATCACTTAGCATGTGCTTTCGCGTGGTGGTAGGGCAATTTGCGGATGCCCGCCTGGCTAGCTACCACCCTCAAGTAGAAAATCTGTCGCCAAACACCTAATGGTGTGTTCCGGCAGCTTTCCTTGAGAGCCAGTAATTCTAGGTTAGCCTGAACAACATCTTCGACCACATCATCACTTACCGTCAGGTGAGATAGCAGTCAAAGGCTAACCTATCAGGCATAAAAAAAAACAAAAACAATATTTGAGATAGTGGTGGGCTGTCCTAAAAATGCTAAGACTATTAAAATTTTGATTTGCTTACCACTAGTGTGCATACCCTAACGCCTGCCACACACCTTACGAAATAGAATACGATTTGAACAGTACGATCGCACGGTCTCAATCAATCGTACCGTTTGGAGACTGTTTAGATTTTTCAAAATGGTAGTTGAACAGTTTAGAATCAAAAATCAATTAGGTAAATAGAACCAGAGGAACTCTACTCAGTCAAGTCAAAATCATTTATTACATTTAGGCGTCTACGACGCGAAGCTTTTGTGAAGGTCAATTACAAATTTCAATAGGTACTTTTCAATATTGTTATGTTTGCAATAACGGCTGCTATGCGGATTACATTACAAAATTACAAATATACGTCCATCCCAAAACGATGGTTAAAGAACGATAGGAAAGATTTGAGTTATGACGTCATGTTAGCTCAATTGGTTAGAGCATACCCCGGCTCAAGGGGTGGATGGACGCGGGTTCGAATCCCGCACATGACTTAAATTTTTCTATCGTATATTTGTGATTTTGTAATTCAATAGGTACTGTTCAATAGAAGCGTGTGCAGGTCTGATGTCACTGTGATTTGATCTCAATCACTTCTTGAACCAATTGTAAATACAATTTAGTTACTAAATTACTAATATTACTCAATGATTAAGTTTTTATAATTTTTTATTTAATAATAATGCAATCCATCTCCGTTTTCACATATTTTTGTGATCTGTTAGAGCCCTGTATGTTATTGTGATGGAACAAGCTCGAGGCCCACCTGATGTTAAGTGGACTAACCTCTGCCTATAACCGTTGCAATTCATCACAAGTCACGAATTGCACTGCGCCCGTCACATTGAGACATAGTTGTTAAGTCTCATTGTGCCTGTAATTTCACTGGCTCTCAAGTACTACTGCCGGAACACACCTTTCGGTGCTTGGCGACAGACTTTCTACTTGAGGGTGGTAGCTAGCCAGGCGGGCAGTCGCAAAATGCCCTTCCACCATGCGGTGAAGCTCAAGCCGGCGGTGGGGATCGAACCAGGGTACTGCGGCACGGCCATAGGCTTAGGATGTACAAGACCAACAGTGACGGATGAATGGTGTAACAAAAAAATGAAATGTAAATGTGTGAGTGACATAGTGTTGTAATGACGCGAGCGTAATACTATCGACAGTTTTACTTGTCTTAGGACACATTCGTTTGAAATTATGCCCTATATAGTTCATTGAGACTATTGTAATGATCGTACACAACACTGAAATCACAGAAATGCAATATATGCCATTTCATTAACTTGACCAACTTATTTTTCAAGTCATTATGATTTAAAAACCAAACTACTAACTGATTATGATGAAATTTCAAAGGGACGAATCTTAAAGTATATCCTTTCAAACAAAATACGATATTTTCAAATGAAAATCGAACCAAATATCATAACATGAATACAACCTTATTGAGAACCTGCTCCCTTTTTGATCTGTTAAAAATAAAACTCATTCAAAGTTGAAGTCAAATGCATTTATTGTAGGTCTAAAATGGTACAGCACATTTAAAAGTAAACTACTATAACTTCATCGTAACAAGATGAAATAAAACTTACCATTACTAAGTATTATGATTACCATTAACAAAATCATTAAGCTGCAAATATACAGGTACTGTAAAATATTAAATTACATTTATCTGAATACCATTTGCGTAAAGCATTCACATGTGGTAAGCGAAGGTCAAATTTGTCCCTTGTGTAAACATAGCTCATTGGGCTGTAGAAATGACGATGTGTACATAATTTCGATGATCTCTACTAACTGGCCTACAAAACATATAATTCTTTAAAGTCTGCTTTTAAGTCTAAAAGCCGTTTTATCATTATTTTTGTTTCAGCTTTTAAACTTCTTAAGAGCTAATTTTTTTCTGAAATTTTTGTCACAATTTAGAACATTAGTTAATAAGTTTTTTCCTTGGAGACAGTACTTGATTTGAAGGGCAGGTAATGGCTAACGGTGGTAATATATCTCTATTTAAGTAAGGTCAGGGCCATATTATTTTCAATTTGATCTGAAAGGAAAAATAAAAATTATTTTGTGGCAGGATAGCCATAGCTATCCAGCGCTGCAATGAAGCGAGTATTGTAGATTTTATTGCACCAGGGACGCTCGGGGAAGGGTTACTAGATTGACTCAACATATCCTACAGTCTTTACATGAAAAAAAAAGTTTGACCATGTATTTTACTACAAATTAAACTTTACGTTACTTCTGTCATCATTTCCTAAAGCTATTGACTACCATTTCCACAGCTTTATGCATTCAGGGACATTTAAAGTTGGTATTGAGTCTTTCATTAGTATACATCAATGTTTTCTTTGTATGAAGCATTTTGATTCAAAGTTTACTACAAACTGTAGAGTTTTATTTAAATTGCGTCAATAATCCGAACCCTTTTATCACATACTGAAAATTTGTTGGTAATCTGTAAGAACACAAAAATTATTATACGCGTGCATATAGTTATTTCAAATTCTGTTAAATAGCCATTTGTATAAAGAAACTAATATTTTATGATAGAAGTAAGAGATATTTCCAATTATTTAATGAGGGTTAGGAGAACTTTTCACAGAAAACATCATAATAAATTTTGAATAATATATCTTGTGATAATATTTACTCCCTTATTCGTAAATACTCAATAAGCTATAAACTGATCTGTCAACTTCTCGCTAATTATTATGTAATTATATTATTTTTAAACAAATTTATGATAAAACTAACTACCGGTTATTTTTGAGGTTCGAATATGTACTCGAGCATTCACGTCGAAGCTACAGGTCAGACATAAACTATCGACTTTATCGATACTTGTGACGTCAGGACTTTGTCAAGCCCTATCGTAAACAAATGTTTTTGTATTTATCGTAAAATACCAACCAATTCTTCATTTAGCAATGTTATTTGATGATAAGTATGAAGAGAAACCTTTTATCTAATATTTCCATAGTTCATATAACTAATTTTAAAACAAAATGACAAAATAATGATTATCCAAAAAGCAGTACAAATAAACATAAATTACCTGTGAAACGTGTATATATTCGGGTTACTGTGTCTTGTAACCTCACATTCACTCACTGAACAAGACACCATGCTTGCAGAATACATATTTTATATTATAATCGTAAGATATTTGAGCAAATACACAAAATTCGCGCCGACTTGGAAGAGGCCAGGACGCTATGGCCTCTTACTCGAGTAAAAAATGACATACCGTCTTCTTGTTTCACTATCTCTTTTTTTCTCGCGACGGTTTGTAGCAGCTTAGGACCTTTCACTCACACACTTCGTAGGTCTATTGAGCGTAGCGAAAAAATCATAGGTCTGTGGGCACGGCAGTCCATAGCTATTATCCGTTAAACTATTATTACCGCTCGGCCATCATTGCTTCAAAATCTTATTAGAGCAGGGTGACCGGAATCCGTGATCATCGCATTTGACTTCTGAAGGTATGTGTGGGACTCATTAAAATGAACATCATTTTAGAAAACGCAACAGAACTAATAGGCCAGAAGTGAAGTTACACTACAGACATCAAAACATAGCAAGAATAAAAAAAGGATTTTCTCATTTGCAGATGTAACTCCATCCTCAAATAGATGACTTGCAAGTCTCAGTTAATAACATAAAAACTAATTTAAAGCAATTTTATTTATTGATCAAGTATGCAGGGCAAGAAATGAGTCACAAGTTCAATGACCTGCAATCTTGGCATTTGGTGTTTGTGGTTAGATTATGAAACATTGAAAAATGTGGTAATGACAAAATTGGAATGCCCATGTCCTTAGGTATTCTGGTGGTAAATTTTCTTTTGTTATTTATCTCATGTTATTGACATTATTAAATAATTTATTATAAATGTAATTGACAATGATATTGACATTGTAACAAGAATGTGGTTGGGGTTCCATACCCAAAGGGTAAAAACAGGACCCTATTACTGAGACTTCGCTGTCTGTCCGTCCGTCTGTCACCAGGCTGTATCTCAAGAACGATGATAGATAGACCGTTGAAATTTTCACAGATGATTTATTTCTATTGCCGCTATAACAACAAATACTAAAAATAAAATAAATAATTAAGGGGGGCTTCCTTACAACAAACTTGATTTTTTTACGGTTGACAACTGACAAGAAGGCGCTTTAACTATTCACAGAATATTAAGTTTTATGTTCTGTTTAAATATAATTAATTAATATAAAATAAAATAAAAAATTAAGGGGGCTCCCATACAATAAAAGAGGTTTTGACAATAAACCCAACCATGGCCTTGTGCTGCCCTAAGTTAGAGCAATTTGTTAGCAGTTTAGTCCATTGATGAAGTCTACTAATTAGTGTAAGTACATGAGATATCCAACATTGCATGTGTCATTGCCATCTTAATAAAGTTTCATTGCCTGTGGGCTACATTCCAGTCATATAGCAGTGACTCATTGGAAGGAAATGATTAATTTTTCATGTGAGAAAGAATCTTGGCCTATTAACCTACGCACATTGTAGATAATCATAACAATAGAAATGGACTATATTGTCCACTACAGATTCTAAGAGGCCGCTTATTCAATTATTTTTATCCATTTCAGAATGAATAGTGCCATATGTGCATTGTCACAAAAAAAACACTGGTAGCTAAATTTGGTTTTATTGCGTGAGAACAAGTTTAATCATCTGTGCGTGTTGCATGAACATTGTACTTATACAATGTATGCTGGTTTCCCCACTCTGTACCTTAGTACACAGTGCAGAATGCCAATAATGCATCCAAGATAGACTTTTCAACTGATCACAACACCAGTAGAAATAAGTAACATCAGGGGGATATAAAATTCATGTATGTTTAGCCGTTTGCTTTGCTTGTCTAAGACATTGCATGCATGTTATAGCTTAACGTAATTATTATTACATGTACATAATAATATCAAAAGAAGAACCAAGTCATAGGCAATACACCAGAAGAAGCTACACACACGTATGTGTGTTCGTAAAACACTGAAGGCGCGAGTCTCTAATTCAAGGAGTCACTCGCTCATTCTCAGATAGGCTGGCTTGACGCTTCATTACAATGCCAGAGGGTATATATTGTTGTGTTTACGTTTGTAGCAGTAACACAAAGGACATTCTATTCACTACCTAAGCATTATTGTAGGCTTAAGTTATTGTTGCATCTCAAACGAAAAAAGGAAACTCAATCATTTTCATGTTACAAAACTAGTTACCACTGATGAAAACTAGTACATGGTAGATACTTGATAATTTATTTACATCAGCTGTAAAAATTTTATTTTGTAACACAAGAAGGATCATATATTTACATTTTTCTATTATAGTATGGAACCCTAAAACTTTGAAAGTAGTTTCTGTATAAATAATCTGTGTAAAAATAAATAATCTTTTAGGCATTAATTATTTTTCTGTAACATAACATATTCCTTTATATGCTAATTTAACCTTATATATTTGACTGTACTTCGTGATTGGAAGAGGATATTTTTTTATGCGGTTTGTTATTTATTAAGTGCAATTATTTATATCTGTTCTGTCATGTGCTGAAATAAATAGTATTTCAGTGTAAGGATGATTTAAGAATATGATCATATTGGTGATATATCTAAAATTGAAGCTATTCAATAAATGCAAACTCTATCAAGGGATAATTTGTGATCGGGTCCTCCTCTTCCTCCCCACACTTCATGGCTGCGGGTCTGTCTTAGTGACAGTTTTGGAGAAACAAAAATATTAGCACCAAAATTATTTAAAAAACAATGATGCTTCATATTTATCTTACAAATACTTTTAATCCAAATCCTGAGATAGAAAAAAAAAACAACCTATAAACTAATTAGCCTAGAAATCTACAATTATTCATGTGTATATATATATATGCCATATGCCACAAGTAAATAATTAAAAGAAGAACCAAAGCATTAGATGAAATGGTTTCAGAATAAATAAAAAATCTGTTTCCCACCCTTTCCATATCGTTTTCAAAGCCTTTTCCAGTAAAATTTTTCATAAAACGGTCTGTTTTTATAAATTTTCCCAAATGATGTTGATTGCAATGGTACCAAGAATGTTTTATATGTGCTATTAGAGATTAAATCAACATAACTAGATTTGCTAAGCAACCTCAATTAGCAAAACTTTTCTGTTCTGTCTACTTGACCAAAATGGACGCACATATTATCAATGTATACTGAATCAGCCAGATTATCCGCTGCCGATCACAGCCTCCCCCATTTAGGAGGGGTTTGCGATAACCCACACGCATGGCAGGCGTCTTGAGGATCACAGTTTAAGACACGAGTTCCTCAGAAAACGCTACTCATACGAAGTCACAGTCACAGGTAGTAATGGAGGGATGACATTCTAACTCAGCACCCCACCCCTGTGGGGTGCTGAGTTGCAATTGCAATTTTGGGATATGTAGATTACATATTTAGGTAACACTGAGTATGTACTAAGTTGAACATCAGGGCACATTGAGGGCTGGAAAACTTGGAAAATAGCATGTACATATGTAAATAACCTAGCTTTTTTTGCACAATTTGGGGATTGTGGAATGTATTAACAATAGAATTCAATAATGATCAATATTATTAATCAAGGTCAGAAGTACACAATCCCAGTAGGGACCAGTACCGAGAAACTAGATTTTTATTTTGCAACAAGATTTAACCTGCTGTAGCAGCCAAAACAGCTTAACCTATATAGTTGGATGTTATATATTTGCTCACCTTTTCAGGAGATGTTGCGCTAATTCACCTCCACCAACCACTTCTTCTTCTTCCCCCGACTCCATCTCTGAAGTATGGTCATCTCCAGCGCGCTCAACAGTGCCCATTATACTGTCTGCAACAAAGTTAAGCACTTTTGTCAGCGCAGCAGCATTGGCGCCACGTTGAATTCCATACCGGCTTCCAGATAAAACAGCGCAAATCGGTTAAATATCACAATAATATCCTAACGTACAGATTAAGGGCAGTTTCACTTCAATTAAAAACACGTCTATTTCACGAATTTACGCGTAAAACATAATGCGTAGTAAGAAAAACCCCATTGGGATTGACCACATGGTCGATATCCATCACGGCCTTTAACTACAACTCAAGATACACTTACGATCTGCAAATCCACTTGAAATGCAATGGAGCCAACAACGAAGCAGATGATTTATCACAAAAACCTTTACTTTTGCAAATAATCCAATTTTTTAACGTACCTTTATGCCGACAATTTCAGAAAAGAAAGATGGCGATGAACGAAAATCGGCGAATGAGTGAATTCTATGACGTTTGATTTGAATTGAATCGAATTACTTGAAGCTAGCAACATGAAGATTTCCGGTAGTTTTCTAAAAAGGTCGAGCGCGAAAGTTTGAAAACGAGGTTTCTTTTGCTTAGTTCCCGTTCTCTCTAATGCTTACACAATTATATTAAACATTCGCTCTAACAAATTTTCATTTAAAATTAAATATTATGTAAATAGTTATGCAACGCAAAATAAAAAAATATCGGTACAAAAAGAATTTATATGTGTCACGCCTTGTCTACACCCAACGTTGTGACTGCAAGAAAACACATAAATCCCAGTTATCACATGCACATACAATATATTTTACCCCTTTTACAAGTTTCGTGTTAGTGATTTATGGTATAAAAAAAGAAAAGAAACACATAAATAATTAAATAATGTGTTTCTCTTATCTAATTAAAAAAATATATAAGAGAACTAGTTAGTTCTCTCTATTACATAAAATTTTAATATTAATAGTGAGCTCCGTTTCCTACCAGGAGGCAATCATAAGTAGAAAACAGAGCGGGTCCCTGTCCACGACCCAAAAGACTGGGAGCATTACTCCGTTGAATAGTACTTCTATACAATACTAATTCTCTGGCCGAGGTAAACACCAGCCCTTTGGTCGTTTGTCTTTTCTATCAGACACTTAGACAATTTATTATTAAGAAATCATGCGCTGGGACCCCATAGACCTAATGTTTCTGTTCTACTCCATAGTACGTACATACTAATTTTAACTGGATATAAATCTTGACTTGACGTCTTATATTTATGGCTTTTGTGGTATATTTTCACAATTCTGACAATGTACATACATGTTATTGTCATAAATCATGTGGGAAGTGCTTAATATCAGTATATACAAAGTTACGTTTTGCTTCATATTAATAAATTAATTGCACAAATGAAATTACTATACACAAACTTCATAATAATATGTTAATAATTATATGTTTATAATTTCATCCTATTTATTTTTATATATTTAAATTATATAATATGTTTATATAATTAAAAACATTTAATGGAAGTTTGACGGGGGATATAAGGTGGGACGATATTATATAGGAAACAGTGCAGTTTAGGGCAATTTGATTAGAGCAAAGAGATCATGAATATACACTTCATTGCATGTAATCTCATTGCATGAATTTTTAACTTTTGGTAGTCTATTATTTGAGAAAATGGATAGAGATACCTACATAAATGCCACTGGTTGACGTTATCGTGAAAATGTTACATGAATTAATGTTGTTTTTGTATAATTTGTAAATCTACAAATAATTGATAAACTTATGCTATTATAAACATCTTGTATTTTACTGTGCACTCTTTAGGAGGATAAACTAATTCTAAATGTTTGTACCTACCAGCAAACTGGTACCAACACAATTAAAAAATATGTGGTCCATATTTACGTTGTCCAGGCCACTTTCACACTTTGAGTGATGCCTCATCCATAGTTTGGCCAAATATAAATTATAATATTTATAAGTATAGTTATACTAGGCATTGTAACACTTGACTGTAATCCTTCGTATATTGTTTTATTGTAATGTAGTGGTGTATTCAATAAAGAGTTATCTATCTATCTATCTATACAGAAGGAAACCTTCCAAAGTCCAAAATTCTTATCTTTTTTTCATAAGGCCGCCTGCACTCAGTTATTGAAAATGAAAAATTGGGCAACTGCGAGTTCGGCATGAGCGCAGACGAGCAAACGGGGGGACGGACCAATGGACAGACATGACAGATAACGAAGTGACAGTTGATGACGTAATCCTCAATTTTAGTTTCTTATATTAATTGTTAATGTTCATTTTATTAATGGTTATAAATTATTTATTTTTGACAGAAAACACATCTAAGTACCTACGAAGCACAAATCTATCAGCGTGATAGTTTTCAGTAAAAGGGGCCACAGAATGTACAATTTGTGGAATAGTAATAGGGCTCGCTTCGCTCGCTCTAGGTATAATAAAGAATACCTTGGTTGTAAATATATTACTTTACTCGAAAATTATTTTAGCAAGCAAAATGCTAAGCTTTCTGAGGGCTCGCGTTTATTTTACAACCTGATTCTAGGGGTATCATCTAGAATAAATATATTAATTACGATGTATTTGAGTAAAGAGTTTGTGCTGTTGCAGTGATGTTAACTCTTTGGTTATCTAACAAATGGCTTAGTAGTACAATTCACATTCAATCCAATAAATACAAAATTTTTAATGTATTTTTTTACTGGTTTAATTTTTTTTTACTGATTACTCATCTAGATATAAAGTCAAATGACTATGTTAAGGTAAAAATAAATAAGCGTAATACTTTTTTTTAGTAAAGTGTGCAACATAATGTTAAGTTGAGGGATAGTGATAAGACTCGCTTCGCTCGCCCTAATTATTGTTTAAACGTAAATATACGCATACAATTTGGGCGTGACAGCATAACAGACAGACAGGGCTAGTTTCGCATTTATAATATTCATCATTATCATTATCCCAGCCGCAGGAAGTTCACTGATGGACATATGTCTCCCCCAAATGATGAAAGAGAGACGTCACGGACGGCACCACAACAGTATACGCTCGCGCATATTTTTGACCGCAAACACAAAAAAGTGTCTTTGTTCACTTTGAAAGTGTTAGTAGTGAGTGCTATTGTACCCAAAGCAGCTGTGGGAGTGTTTATGTGTTCTCACGTGCACGGGCTAGGCAATAATAAGGAATTTACTGAAAGAATTTTCAAGGTATTTTATGCTAGAAAGTGGGTACACTACTAACACAATCACTAGGGTGCAACTTCATACTTATATATATTTACTATAGCGCCATCTAGCGTGTGCGACCAAGAAGATTTTGTTTGCTCATTAGTAGTACTTGTACAAATAGAAACTTGCAATGGCCAAATGTACCGGTTGCGGACAGTTTCTAAAACCATCAGCAGGTGCCGCCACATGTACTGCCTGCCGATGTATATTTCACAAAGTTTGTGTATCGATCCCAGAAAATGCTGTTTGTGATAATTGGTTGTGTTCCGAATGTAAAAAAAAATATAAATATATATCAGTAGTTTATCATAAAACCAAGTTGGAGAGTAAAAAGGACTATTACAAAACCTTAAAATCTACAGTACTCGTAAATGTGGCACTATTTCATGAAAAGTCGGTTTTTTTAATATTATATTAATTGTACCATTAACGACCCGAAGCTTTTATGGAAAAATCTTAAAAATACATTATTGCCTAAAACCGACATTGAACTCCCTACTTTTTTTAATAATCCGAACTTAATAAATGACCATTTTTTTTAATATACCAGGTCCCTCGTGTGCTACTATCTCTCAATTAACAGATTTCGAGTTTCATAATTTTAGTGACGCAGTATTTAACATAAGATCTGTTAGCTTGGGTACGATTATCAAGATATTTCGAAGCTTGAAATCAAATGCAGAGGGCTGTGATGGTATAACCTTAGACATGCTTATAATGACATATCCTAATACTATTGAGACTATAAGAAGTTTAATCAACCATTGCTACATCGACATTCCCAGACATGTGGAAGCTTGCAATTGTGTGTTAAATCGCACTTGCCGGTGATAAACATTTAATTCTACGTAGTATATATTATTCTACTTGATTCCAAATACAGGTTTCTCAGAACTTACCATTTTAGCAATTTTTTTTATATGGCATGCTTTTCTGGCCGCAGCTAACTTCACGCAAAATTGACCATAGAGTAGAAGAACCACAGGGGTGCGTTCCGAACCTTGGTTAGAGCGCACTCGGAGTGCAACTTTTCACTCTAACGTCGTTCACAACCTTCGAGTAGAGCGTTCGGTTGTCACAACTGGACCGTTCCAAACCTTTGAAGGTTGCAACTTTTTAACCATAAAACGCGTGACATGAAATGACTTTGACGTTTATATCGTATTCTATCTGATGCGCTCACCCATATATCTCAAAAAATATAAATACTAATATAATTTCTCAAAATATAAAACTTAAATAAAAATGGAAAACGAATTTGTGATGGTGTTAAATAGCAATTATTATTACGATAAAGATGTAAGTCTGTCAATGTCACAATTTGTTTGAGGTTATAAAACAACCGGTCGTTCCATACCTCAGGGTAGGTTGCAAAACAACCAAACAACGAAACAACTACACTCTGAGCCTCTGAACGCACTCCAGATCGGATGAAACCATAACACAAAGGTGCCATAGATAATAGTGTCCACTAAGGGTATGTTCCATTAGTCGCTAAGAACGTTAATTTCGATAATTTTGATCACATTCTGCGTCTGTGGTTGTGATCAAGTGATCGTTTGTAACTGTCATCCCCGTTCCATTTTTGGTTAAGATCGCTAAGAATGCCACTAAAGTTTGCCACTTCTGTCACTTTTGACATTAGATGTAGCGTTTAAGGCGAAAATAACGCCAAGACCCATGTGGAAAACTTTTTGGGAGTGTGATCGTTTTTAGCGTTTTTAGCGAATCTCACTCAAATGGTACACACCCTAACAATGTTGAGTATGTATCCCAGTATATTACTTTTCTCTATGGTATGTAAGTCGCTCTCTGTGTGAATGTGACTCGTTTGAGATAGAGGATAAACTTCGATCATATATATATCTAGATAGCGATTTGAGCTTTTATACGCCAAAAAAAATTTCAGCCATTTGTTGGCTCATAAGCTTGTCCCGCCCGCTCAGTGGCGACGACGTCGTTGCACGTAAAACACGCATTCTCTGGCAAAGAACATTGACGATTTGCTTTTTAAAACTATGCAGGAATTACATAGGACGAGTGAAAAAAATTACATTCCATCGGCAAATAAACTTTACTTAAAATTATATTACAGAAAGACTAAAATTAAAACCGTGAAATTTTATCCTAACATCAAACACCATCGACACCATTTTTCACAGAGATGTCCTGTTCTTTAAAATAATGTTACCTATATCAGGCTAATCTGAAAAAAATTGAACAAACGCCAAAATGTATATTTTGAGATTTTAAGCCGCCATTTAACCGTAGTACTGCCTGTTTGTCCCCAAGTGAGTATTGGATAAAGTACCATGTCTGCTTATACATATTATGATATCATATTATATCGATATGTCAGACTTTACTTATAATTTACTTCGTAACGACAGGCCAGACGATACCTATAATGGATGCAGTTCGCCAACCATACCCAGCCATACCCTTCAAACGGAATACAGTAATTTGATGATTCCTGCTTCGCGTTAGAAATAGGCATGGTAAAAATGCTTCCCCGGATGAACTCGCACAAAGAGTTCTACTGTGGCTAAGTAATTTATTTGAAAACTAGCAGCCCGCCCCGGCTTCGCACGGCTATTAAAAAATAATTATAATAATTTTTACACAAACACATAAACCCTTCTATTTCAGTCAGGTTACTAAGAAAAGAAAATAGTAAAGAATGTTTAATATATATTTTTTTATGAACTTTTATTTATATTTGTTTTTGTTCTAATGTTTTTTTATCTGGCAAAATCATTAATCTCTTTTTGCGCAGTTGGATAATTTTATTTAGTTCTACGTCCTTCCCCATGTCTCAAACCATTTCCGTACCAAATTTCACCCTAATCGGTCCAGTAGATTGGTTATCGCGCAAAACCATTAACCTGTTTTTGCGCAGTTGGATGATAACTATTTTATGTCCTTCCTCATGTCTCAAAATATTTTCATAACAAATTTCATCCTAATCGGTTGAGTAGATCGGTTATCGCGCAAAACCATTAACCTGTTTTTACGCAGTTGGATAAAAACTATCCTATGTCCTTCCCCATGTCTCAAACCATTTCCATACCAAATTTCATCCTAATCGGTCCAGTAGATTGGTTATCGCGCAAAACCATTAACCTCTTTTTGTGCAGTTGGAGAAAAAATGTCCTATGTCCTTCCTCGTGTCTTAAACTATTTCCATACCAAATTTCATCCTAATTGGTCCTGTAGATCGGTTATCGCGCAAAACCATTAACCTCTTTTTGCGATGTTGGATAAAAACTGTCTTATGTCCTCCCCCGTGTCTCAAACCATTTCCATAGCAAATTTCATCCTTATCGGTCCAGTAGATCGGTTATCACGCAAAACCATTAACCTCTTTTTTGCGCAGTTGGATAAAAACTATCCTATGTCCTTCCTCGTGTCTCAAACTATTTCCATACCAAATTTCATCCTAATCGGTCCAGTAGATCGGTTATCGCGCAAAACCATTAACCTCTTTTTGCGCAGTTGGATAAAAACTATCCTATGTACATCCCCGTGTCTCAAACTATTTCCATACCAAATTTCATCCTTATCGGTCCAGTAGATCGGTTATCGCGCAAAACCATCAACCTCTTATTTGCGCAGTTGGATAAAAACTATCCTATGTTCATCCAACTATTTCCATACCAAATTTCATCCTAATCGGTCCAATAGATCGGTTATCGCGCACAACCATTAACCTCTTTTTTGCGCAGTTGGATAAAAACTATCCTATGTACATCCCCGTGTCTCAAACTATTTCCATACCAAATTTCATCCTAATCGGTCCAGTAGATCGGTTATCGTGCAAAACCATTAACCTCTTTTTTGCGCAGTTGGATAAAAACTATCCTATGTTCATCCCCGTGTCTCAAAGTATTTCCATACCAAATTTCATCCTAATCGGTCCAGTAGTTTCAGAGCCTATTCAATGCAAACAAACAAACAAACAAACAATCAAATCTTTCCTCTGTATTATATTAGTTTAGATTAGACTTCCTTGCGCTTCTTTTTAAATATTAGGTCCTTACATATGAAATTGGCGTTTTTCGTACTGGCCACTTTAATCACGAATTTCTCCTCTTTGGTAAGGAATTCCAAATTCAAATTTGTACAGCTATAGACTCATGTATTTGTGCTTCGATGATCGTCATTCATTTGTTTTTTTTCTTCTGTTTTTTTCTGTTTGCGTCACTCATTTTACAAAATGGAAAACCTTAAATATCGCATTATTTACGAGTACGAGTTCCGCCGTGGCACTAGTGCTGCGGAAACAACTCGAAGGGTGAATGATGTGTATGGCGGTCGTGTTGCAAAAGAAAACACAGTTCGTTTTTGGTTCCAACGTTTTCGTTCTGGAAATTTCGACCTGCAGAACAAGCCCCGTGGACGGCCTGAGACTCAAGTTGATAATGAAGAGTTGAAGGCTATTGTGGAAGCGGATCCATCGCAAACCACGTCCGAGTTAGCTGCAGGCTGCGATGTTAGTGATAAAACTGTTTTAATTCACTTGAAGCAAATTGGGAAGATTAAAAAGCTTGAAAGGTGGGTACCTCACGAATTGACTGAAACAAACCGGCAAACGCGCGTCGACTGCTGCGTTACATTACTAAACCGGCACAATAATGAAGGTATTTTAAACCGAATCATTACCTGTGATGAAAAATGGGTTCTTTACGATAATCGGAAGCGCTCAGCGCAATGGTTAGATCCTGGCCAGCCAGCCAAATCCTGCCCCAAGCGAAAATTAACCCCAAAAAAGTTATTTGTAAGCGTTTGGTGGACTAGTGCCGGTATTGTTCATTACAGTTTTTTCAAATCTGGCCAGACTATTACGGCTGATGTCTATTGTCAGGAATTGCAAACCATGATGGAAAAGCTAGCGGCTAAACAACCTAGGCTGGTCAATCGCTCCACGCCACTGCTGCTTCACGACAACGCTAGACCACACACTGCGCTACAGACGGCTACTAAATTAGAAGAGCTTCAATTGGAAAGTCTAAGACATCCTCCGTACTCCCCGGACCTTGCTCCAACAGATTACCATTTTTTTCGAAATTTGCATAACTTCTTGCAAGGGAAAAAATTCAACTCCGATGGGGCAGTCCAAATCGCCTTCAAAGATTTTATTGATTCCCGTCCGACTGGTTTTTTTAGTAAAGGGATCAATGAACTACCTATGAGATGGCAAAAGTGCATAGAAAATAATGGTTCATACGTTGATTAATTAAATATATTATATTAAAAAATATTCGACTTTTTGTTCCTCCCATACAAAACGCCAATTTCATATGTAAGACCTAATATAAACTATATTTAGATTGAATCAGAGGTGCGCCTTATTATATCTTAGATAATAGACACTAGCTAAGTCGTACAATTTCGTGTACCACGTGTTATTGACGCTGAACTTAGTGACCACGAATTCCAAGAGGTGGGGTTCACTTCTAGTCAAGGAGAATTTGATTTACAATTTCTTATTAAAGCGTATCCATACTTTTGAAATCATTGTTTCTTGTGGTGCTGGATACGAAATACTAATGTTATATTATTTTAAATCCAAGATGATGGACATTGTTTTTCTAATGTTCTCACATCACGTGGTCTGTTTCAGGGTATCTCGGGTGCTGATTACAAAGTAGTATGCAGTCAACGTACTGAAAATAAATAAATATCAATAAAGTACTAATCAACTAAATTGTACCATAAAGTTTATCTCCTTAAATTATAAAAAAACGGTGAAAGTTTTAAGTTCGGAAGCCAAGAAAAAATTTAACATCGGTTCCGCGCAAATAAAAATGTTTTTAAATACAATTTTGGAGTAGCGCGCATAAAAAGTATTTTACAACGCTGTTACGGGGTGTTAAGGTTCATTAATAAAATTAAATAATATCCACTTGTGGACTTTTTTATATTAGCTGGCTATGTATATATCTGTATAAGTACGCATTAGTGCATGGACACTGTTGAGGTTTGATTTTCATACAGACTGTGCATCTATAGTATATAACTACAGGCCAATAGCGCTCTTGCCTACTTCATCAAAAAAATTTGAAAAAGCAATGCAAGCCCGTGTGACTTCATTCTGTGAAAAGTTTCATATATTTTATGACACTCAAAACGGGTTCCGAAAAAACCGTTCGACTATTTCAACCGTATATAATTATATTCACAAAATCTTGACAATTTTAGACGACAAACAATGCGCAATAGGCATTTTATAACTTTAATTATATTAATATTATATTAATAGGCACAATTAATAGGCAAATATATATATATAATATAAATATATATATATATATATATATATATATAAGCATTTAGGATATTGATTATGTCAATAACGAATACAGTCATTTATTAATTGTCGTAAGTATCCGGTGACCCCCACCTTCCACTATATATTTATTTGATCTATGGCATAAAGGGTGCGTTTCATTTGAGTGAGATTCGCTAAAAACGCTAAAAACGATCACACTCCCAAAAAGTTTTCCACATGGGTCTTGGCGTTATTTTCGCCTTAAACGCTACATCTAATGTCAAAAGTGACAGAAGTTGCAAGTTTTAGTGGCATTCTTAGCGTTCTTATCCAAAAATGGAACGGGGATGACAGTTACAAACGATCACGTGATCACAACCACAGACGCAGAATGTGATCAAAATTATCGAAATTTACGTTCTTAGCGACTAATGGAACAGGCCCAAAGTAACTTTGTATAGTACCACCAACTTAACTGTGCAGTTTTCGAGGGCGCTGCTGGTCTTGGAAATCAACTACAAACTGTCACAATTTGAAGGAATGTTGTAGTTCTTTTTTCTGCCACCTGAACAGATAAGTTGGCAGGTCTGTATTTACTTTAGGCGGCATTCCACTTGACGGCACTATCGAGTATCGTTATTTTTGACCAAATTTGCATCTATGTTTATAACATTATGAACCATAGACATAAAATGTGGTCAAAATTATCGAAAATAACGTTAGTGGCCTCAAGTGGAGTACAGCCTTAGACTTCGACGAATGAAAGGTGCATTGATAAATATGGTCTGATCGGTTTAATTATTAAATAAATGGATCTGTTAGAGTAAATGTAAATTGAAATCCTCAAGATGGCACCGACGGTGCAAACAAATGAACCAGAGAGAGATAAGCGTCCTCAACGGACTGGCGAAAGAAGGTTAGTGCCACCAAGCATTGCTGTTATTTACATCACTTATTGTTTTTATTTACATAACCTTTTCTCTTATAGATCAGAGTTGGTGACTCGAGTGAAATACTGCAACACACTTCCAGATATTCCTTTTGATTTGAAGTTCATAACGTATCCATTCCCTTCGACACGTTTCATCCAATACAATCCGACGTCATTAGAGAAGAATTATCGGTATGAAGTGCTTACAGAACACGATTTGGGGGTGCATATAGATCTAATAAACCGGGATATATACCAAGGAGATGGAAACGCCATACTGGACCCGGCCGATGAGAAGTTGCTTGAGGATGATGTTCTTACACCACAGGACTCAAAGCGCTCTCGTCATCATGCTAAAAATGTGTCATGGTTGCGCCGCTCGGAGTATATATCTACTGAACAAACAAGGTTCCAGCCTCAGTCTATGGAAAAGGTGTGCATGCCAATTTTCCTGGCAAGATGTTTGTAGTCATGCCATATTGGGGTCTCTTTATTACTGTAGAGATCTTTCAGTCGTCAAATGCACTCTCCTCCAATGTCTATATCCTTACATGCTAAATAATGTATAGACACAATACATGCCACCTCAACAATACCATTGGTTCTTTAGGTATCATGGTGTGTGTGCTTATGAGCCTTGAGTTCACAGTACACATTGCTGCATGCCCAAATTTAAATAACCACAGTCAGTGGAGGAGCATGCATTTTTAGAGGGAAAGATCTCTGACTTGGTATTTTTATATTTAAGATTGGATAATCACTTACATATTGTTATTTAAATTTATAGGTTGAAGCAAAAGTGGGTTACAATGTCAAAAAAATATTTAGTGAGGAAACCTTGTACATGGATCGTGAGAGCCAAATTAAGGCTATTGAGAAAACATTTGAAGATAACAAGAAGCCAATTGAAAAACACTACAGTAAACCAGGTGTTACTCCTGTTGAGGTCATGTCTGTCTTTCCAGACTTTGAAATGTGGAAGTACCCATGTGCTCAAGTCATATTTGATACTGATCCTGCGCCTGCTGATAAGAACATTGCTGGACAAATTGAAGCCATGTCTCAAGCTATGATTCGGTAAGGGCTATTTATATATTTTTTGTGTTCATTGTTTTTTCTGAACTGTTGCAACTGCTACCTGCAATTAGATAAAAAAATAAATCCTTGCTATTCTCTTCACACAACTTAATTAGAACTATTTTGTAACTATCACTCATCTTATTGAGTTTGAACACTTGATACTGGATGTGGGTTAAATGGGCTTGATGATCTATTATTTATTACCATAATTGAATTACCTGTCTTTCAGAGGTGTGATGGACGAAAGTGGAGAACAATTTGTGGCCTACTGTTTACCTACAGAAGATACGATTCAGAAACGACGTCGTGACATTGTTGAAAATGTTCCCTATATGGATGGAGATACATATGAGTATAAAATGGCTAGAGAATATAACTGGAATGTCAAAAGCAAAGCGTCAAAGGGTTATGAAGAGAATTATTTCTTGGTGAGTATGTACCAGGGCTGCTAAGTTGTATTTGTACACCTAGGATTATAACAGTATCAAAAACATATGTCACCATGGAAATTATAACAAATATAATGCAATTATATTTGTTGTAATTTTCATATCAGTATATATGAAGTACTACATTGTTTACCATCACAAAGGGACACAAAAACTGATGTTTATACATTGGTACAAACATCCGTTTATGTGAAAAACAGAACAAACATGACCAAAAATATTACTTCAGTAAGTTGTAGTGCATTAGGCCCCAAGTGGTTGCTGCTGATTATGTTAGTATTCCTTTCACAAACTGAGCAAATATGATGTAAATGTGTTGAATTTGTACTTAATTACAAAAGTATAATTAATAGTGTGCAATAATAATGAGCCCTTAATTCTGAACATCTGGGTAGTATGTATAATTAATGTGGTCTGTTTCTACTAACTTATGTCCCATAGTTCAGAGTGCCTCTTGGTATTGGCCTTCTCTAACATTTTGTATCGCATTTGTGCAAAAATGTTAAATGTCTTCATCAGATATCTGCGCCCATTTCATTTTTGTTTGCTTTTTTTTTAATTGCCTGATAGGTTAGCCTTTGATCACTATCTCACGTGGTATGTGATGATGTAGGTGAAGATGTTGTTCAGGCTAACCTAGAATTACTAGCTGGACAGCTGCCGAAACACACCGTTAGGTGCTTAGCGACATTTTCTACTTGAGGGTGGTAGGTAGCCAGGTGGGTATTCGCAAAATGCCCTAACGCATGTAGTATTTATTTTCGTTTTTTTTATAGACGATCATCATATTCTTTTTTATTTATTGTTTCAACTATTAGTACTGTTAGATCTTTGATTCCTGATAGTATTTTTGACACCAATCTTTGAAATATGGGCTGGGCAGGCCTTTTAACCCATATGGTAATCTGTTCTTTTTATACAATCCTTATATTATGTTGTTATTAAGTAAGCTGTTTCAGAGACATTAAATTGTTTACCAGTTCATCAGGTCTAACTTTGTGAATTATGAGTATACAAACTATGTTTAAAGTTTTGTCAGTCCTTAATCCTCACATATTCTTATAGTTGTCTGGCTTTTTATCTGGCACCATGGGTAGAGCCCAGTTTGAATAGTATTAAGGATTGTTTCTCATAAATTTTGGTCTTACATAGTCTGCATATTATGAATGACTTCTGTGCCTCTATTAGTCCTTCATGCAATAGTTCTTTTTATATTGTCAAGTCTTTAAGAGTTTCTTGTTTATTCTATTTGACTATAATGTAATGTCCTTTTTTCTAGATTTAATTTTTCTTCTCTAATTTGTAGTGACAAATAAACACTGATGGGTTTGAATTGTGATGTAAGATCAGTACACTTTTTTCTGATTTAGGCAAATTATTTGTTAATTTTTTATGTACTTGATCAAGAGACATTGTGAATGAACCACCTAAGTCAATTTCAAACTTTGTTTTCTCATTAAATAATAAAATATGTATAAAGTTGCGGAAAAATCATGAGCGGGATTCGAAACCGCGTCATCCACCCCAATAGCCGGGTTTGCTTTCTCTACTTGAAATTTATAATTGCCACAGAATGTAAAAGCTACTTTCTCCATAGCCTCAGTCAGACCATAGACTTCTAGGGAAAAAGGCAATTGTTTAGAATATGATTCTCTATCATCATTTCTATGTAATCAAAATAATATTATGATTCTAAGTCTGTAATGTGATTTTCAGGTGGTACGCAATCACTGCGTGTACTATAACGAGTTGGAAACTCGCGTGCGTTTGTCCAAGCGGCGAGCCCGTGCAGGCGTCGCCGCCCAGGCATTAACTAGACTGGTTGTCACACACAGGCCTCTGAGCGCGCCGGAGCATAGGATGCTGAGGCTCAGGGAAAAACAACTTGAACCTGTTCAGGTAATATACATTTCAACAACATAGTAATTTTGTATTTATTTAGATTGGAAAGCATTTAACTACCACGACACCTTTTAGTGCGTGACGTTTTGGTCAAGGATTATAAATGGGCTTAACCTATGAGGTGAAGGCCAGCTGCCGCAAGTAAATACACCTTTAGAAGCTTGGTGACTTTTTAAAATGGCAACCACTAGCGTGGCAAGCGTTCACACAATTGGCCTATCACCATAAGATGAAGCTCAAAACCACACGTTCCTCTAACCCTCTCCATAGCTAACTGCAATCTCTTTATTCAGTCATATCTTAAACTTACATTTACAAACCTTACATTACATAAACTACCAAACATAATAACTCCTTAACATAATACCATAATTACCACCATACATAATTTAAGTAAGCTTAAACTAGAAACTAAGGTGAGATCAGGCTGCAATGTAAAGGTCAAAATTTTTTTTTTTTTGTTTTAAAATATCTTCATTAATCATTATTATAAATTGTACATTTCTAGTGTAATTTATCTTAAACCTAGAAGTGACAAAAAGGTAAATTTGCTCTGTTTTGCAAGCTAACATGCTTATATTAAACTTATTTCAATGTAAAAAAAAATATTAATTAAATGTTGGTCTATGACGCTGTTATGAAAATCAATTACAAAATTTTACTATAAATATATTCTATTGCTGCATTCAATGAAAAGGGTGTAGAGCCACTTCGAGGAGAATGGACAAAAATACATGTATTAAATCAGGTGATTTGTGCGAAAGAGAAAGCGCTGTATGAACATTATTGTTTAATGAGGGTTATGTTACGAATCACGGTATTCATATTTTATGCTTGAACGTCACATTCATGTACATATGTTTTCCATAAAAGATTTTTAGAGCTGGTAGTTGGGCCCCAGGCTTTACCACTTCACAGAGTGCTTGAGTATTGTTTTCAATAAATTTGTTGAAATCTTATTGACAATTCATCATTCACATAATTACAGGAAGAAGAAGAAGAGGAGGAAGAGGATGACGACGAGGAAGAAGAAGAAGACAAACAAGAACAAAACGGAGAGAAAGAAAGGTAATGCATCACATTGTAATAGAGAGGTTAGAAGTTATTTCAGTTGGTAATGAAAAACAGGTGAAGATAAAAATATGAACTTGCATAGTGCATGGCAACAAATTTTATCTTGTGAAATATAAATTATTTGACAAACGGCAAATGTACTGTACAAATCATACCTGTCAAATCTGAAACTGGGACAAATTGCATGGATTCATCATGAGGGTGCTGGGTCCATAGCGTTGTAGAGGAAGGCCCATGCGCCTGGGACTTGCAACCCAGGGTGTAGGGCTTAGGGGACCCTTTACGATGTCATCAATGCTCCCTTCTATAGCTCAAGCGTTCTACCCTGCCTAACCAAATTTGGTAAGATTCTACTAATGCCGCCTAGCATACGTGTTCTAGGATGGAAGTTAGGAAATCTGTCGCCAAGCACCTAAGGGTGTGTTCGGGCAGCTATCCTTGAGAGCCAGTAATTTTAGGTTAGCCTGAACAACATCTTCGACCACATCATCACGTACCATCAGATAGTGGTGAAAGGATAACCTATCCGCAATAATAAAAACTAAAAATAGTGTTTGTGACCGAGTGAAGTTTGTTACTCTTTTGTTACTTTTGAAGCAGTGATTGCTCAGTGACATTGGCTATGGACGGCCGCGCAGCAGGTCCATGGTTCGAATCCCGCCGCGGGCTTGAGCTTCACCGCATGGTGGAAGGGCATTTTGCGAATGCCCGCCTGGCTAGCGACCACCCTCAAGTAGAAAATCTGTCGCAAAGTCACCTTACGGTGTGTTCCGGCAGCAGTCCTTGAGAGCCAGAGAAATTACAGGCACATGAGACTTAATATCTGTCTCAAAGTGACGGGCGCAGTGCAATTCTTCGTGACTTGTGACGAAATGCATCTGTTGAAGGCAGAGGTAAGTCCGCTTAACATCAGGTGGGCCCCTAACTTGTTCTGTCACAAAAACAAACAAAAAAAACTTTCACACTGAAATGGCTGAACGGATTTGGACGAAGCTTGAAATATAAGTTTAGGTGGACACAGGATCCTTTTCAACATCACCACCACCATCACTAAATCATTTTTCAACATTACATACGCTCTTGAAATCGTAGAGTGCAACATGTGATTACATATATTCTAAAATATAATTTTACACATATTTTTTCAGGTCTCGTTCCAGATCCAAGTCTGGTTCGAAATCACCAGCCGCCTCAGAGAGGTCAAAGTCACGTTCGCGATCGCGATCCAAGTCGCGGTCGAAATCACGGTCAAAGTCGCGATCGAAATCACGGTCGAAGTCGAGGAGTCGATCACGTTCGGGCTCTGGATCGAGAAAGTCGCGGTCACGGTCGGGATCGAGGAAATCAAGGTCGAGGTCGGGATCCGCAAGGTTGGTTGACATGTTAGGTTTTATTTTACCCTGATACCAGTTTTGAACTGTGACACTAGGTGACGAACTGATAACTGGTGTGGAAGAAAGGTTCTCGAGTGGTAAACACACTACACCGGAAGACGTAGAATTGGTAGGCTCCCACTAGATGGACTGACAGCATCGTGAAACTCGCGGGTAGCCAATGGTTACAATCAGCTAATAGCTGTTCTTTGGGGCGCTCTATAGGGGAGGTATTTGTTCAACGTCTTCCGGCTGATGATGATGATAGGTGGAAATATTCCTGCTTAGAAAAAGGTCCTTATGGATATGCGTAGTAAGACATAAGTTCCTCAGAAGGAACCTTTAGTTGCCTCTTATGACACCCCCAAACATATCGATTTCAGGTGGGTGACATTCTAGCACTTTTTGTGACATTTGACCCTTAGACCATTGGCACACTTTTGTTTGGAGAAGTAAAGCTAACAGAAACCTTTTTGATCGTTTAGCGTAAAGAATAGCCTTAAGATTTCCATCTTAAGGCCCTGGGATCGATTCCTGAATACACTCCAGTTCACATTCTGAAACTGTGCCCTGTAGATAGCAATAGGCTAGCCCTCTTTTACATGGATCAAAACGTATCTGACTAAAGGGGTTGCTGCTGTTGAGACTCTAAAAGTCACAAATTGCAAAAAACTTTCCCATAGATTGAAGAAAATGTAAGGGAAAAGCTTTTTGCAATTTGTGACTTTTTGAGTACTCCAACGATGGTTGGTCCCATAGAAGTTATTGATCAGTATAAACAAAAACATTTTTTGATGCCAATGGATCCTGTTATACTAGGATTGATTGGCATCAAAAAATGTTTTTGTGTAAAATGGCTATTTTCTTGCTCATTGTAATTTTTTTGGAAATTAGTCCTGCTGAAAGTTTCCACACTGTATACATCTCTATATTTGTGAAGTGTTTTTGAATCGTTATATCTCAAAAACTGTGACTCGTAGAAAAAAGTATTTTTTGTAGATAATTTTATGACCAACAATTTTTATATGAAGTGTTTTTATGATAAAACTTTTTTTTCATACAGTGGAAAGATGGGAAACTTTCAAATTTTATTTTTAATCATATTTTAAACAATCTTACTGATTTTCAGCTTGTTGGGAATTTATGTAGCTTTACTCTTATTTTTTGGTCTTATTTGACCGGACTAATATATTTGAAAATATTATGTATGTTCGTGAAAATTATATTCAATTTAAAGTAAACAGTGAAAATCACTTATTACAAAACTTCCTAGTGTATCGTAATCGTGTGCGGTTTAATAATAAAGTTCCCAAACATACTACAACGCTCACAGAAGGAAAATTTAAGTGGCACATGAAAAACATTTTGATTTAGAAATCCTAGTACATAGTTTGTGTTTACTCAAACAACAAAAATGATGAGACAATTACGCCTCTGCCAAGCTATCTCCTGTTACCTACGTAATTTAAATAAATATTGTAATAATTTTATCCTCACGGCGCGTTTTGTCATATTCGTAGAATGTCTGGTGTTGTTTAAGATCCATGTAGCTGAATGTCCCTATTATATAGTATGTAACACATTGTTAAAAGATGTTTAAAAAATGGCTCTTAGTTTCTTGCCCGTTCTTCTCTCAGTGGCTCTATGCAGTTTTTTACTGAAAGTGGCAGTACAATTTAGAATGTTTCAATATTAAAATATGTAAATTGACCTTCATAAGAGCGTTGTAGACGATTAAATTGAATAAATAATTTTGACTTTGACGGCTGCTTTTGCAGCTTTGTTTACACTTTCGGGGATATAAAAGCGTGATGGTTTGAATGTAAATCAAAGTAAGAAAATCAAAACAACACAAATAATCATAAATTGAAATTTACAGGTCAAGGTCGGGTTCGGCGCGGTCTCGGTCCCGCTCCAAGTCTCGGTCTCGCTCCAAGTCCCGGTCTCGCTCCAAGTCTGGATCACGTGCATCGTCTCGTGCTACCTCCAAGAGCGGGAAAGGTTCTCGGGCTAGTTCGCCGGCCAGCGGGAGAGGTTCAAGAGCCAGTTCTAAAGGCAGCGATAAGGTAAGATACATCATTACTTGAGATCTCGAGATTAGTAAGCGATGGTATAAACATGCTGTCCAGGTCTTCTGAGTTAACAGTTATCTGAGATAAAAAGATCAAGAAAATATTTTCTTATTCGTTCCTTGCAAGTGTGTTGAAAAACGTCGTATGAAACTCGTGCGCGTTGTTTATTACAATCTCTTCTCCATTTAGGCCTGTCTCGGTTGTAATAAACAACTACGCGCACTTGTTGCATAATGTACTTTTGTGATTGCTATATTGTAAATACAATAATATAAACGAGCGCGTCAAACTTGGTGTGATTAAAGTATAGACACTGCAGACAACTATTTGAAAAATTTCAATAATAAATATTTTTATAGCTTCAAATAACTGATCTTATCATAGTTGATAATGCGGACGCAGGCTGGCCTCAATACCTTAAATACATGTTACATAACTAGAAAACAATTTCCTTGACCATTTGAGTAATGCCAGGTATTCGCATGCCTATACAGTCGACTCTCGTTAATTCGAAACTCGAGGGACTCTTAAAATGTTAAGAATTATCTAGTGTTTGAAATATGAAATGATTTGACATTTTGGAGACAAAAGTAGTATTTAATCTGTATACAATGAACAAATGAGTAACAGTAACTGAAACTTAACTAAACAAACCAATTCGTGCGGAAGTGTATGTCAAACTAATCATTACCAAAACAAAGGCTCGTGTACGATGATACAAGCTTGAACTTGTTGTAATGTACTTAGATGTCTCCGCGGCGGCGGGATGGATAACTCGGACTTTTTTATAAGAGGATCAAGTGACTTTTTCTTGACGACGATAAGTTCGAATTACCATTTATTTTGTTGCGTAGCGTTGATTTTTTCGTTCGAATTACCAAGTGCATACAAATATCAATTGATCATTGAATCAATTGATTTATTTTGAAATATAAAGAGATTTTCTAGGGAACTCGTGATAACTTTGAATTATAGAGATGTTCGAATTATCGCAGGTTTGAATTAACGAGAGTCGACTGTATTTAGAAATCAATTTAAAAACAGGGTTTGTAATAATTATTATTTTACTCCAGTAGATACCATGGCCCTTTTTGCATCATTACTTTTTCTGAAAGTCATGCTACCTGTGGAAGGTTTCTTCTTTCAAAAGTCTTCCAATGTAAGCTTCAGCCCGAGTGGGGACTCAGACTCGCCCCTCTTGCTGACCACATACGTCGAGAGTGGGAATATTGCTGAAGCAAAAAAGCAAGCAGAGGTCATCCTTCCGGACTTGCCTGATTTGAAAAGTTATGCCGGTTTCTTCACTGTGGATAAAACATATAACTCGAATCTGTTCGTCTGGTACTTTCCACCCAAAAATATAACCGAAGATACAGTAACAATCGTCTGGCTTCAAGGAGGTCCCGGCGCGAGTTCACTCTATGGACTCTTCGAAGAAAACGGCCCCATATTCGTACAAAACAACACTTTTCATAAACGAAAGTGGACTTCGAATGCCTACAACCACGTCCTATACGTTGACAACCCGGTCGGCTCCGGATTCAGTTTCACAAACGACTCGCGAGGATACTGTACCAATCAGGTACAGATCGGAGAACTACTATACGTGGCCCTTTATCAATTCTACCAGATATTCCCGGAACTACTAAACGCTAGTTTGATTTTAAGCGGGGAGTCTTACGGAGGTAAATATGTACCGGCTTTGGGTAAAACCATTCACGATAAGAATATTCAGGCCAAAGATCAAGGGAGCTTTGTGATTCCATTGAAGGGATTGACTATTGGAAACGGATTTTGTGATCCTATAAATCAGTTAGGCTATGCAGATTATCTGTATCAAGTCGGGCTTCTTGACTGGAATGAGCGAGATGAGATCGAAGCGCTAGCGAATATTGCGCGGGATTTAATAAAAAAAGAAGAATGGGTCCGTGCTACAGATGCTAAAACCAATATTTTTAAAGCTTTGAATAAATACATGGGATATATGATTTCAGCGTATGATTTTACGAAAATGGAAAACGAAAGTTTAAATTTTAGTTACATAGATTTGATAAATACGGCTGTGGTCAGGGAAGCAATACATGTAGGAAATCTGTCTTACGCAGTTTTTAGTGATGAAGTACATGATCATCTGAAAGAGGATATCATGCAATCTGTAGCGCCATGGATATCAGAACTCCTAGAACACTATTACATCTTAACATATAACGGGCAAGTGGACATAATTGTGGCATATCCATTGACTATCAACTTTCTCAGGCACTTGAACTGGTCCGGGAGCAAAGAATACAATGAAGCAAAGAGATATAAATTTACCATTTCAGATGGTAAAATGTATCAAGCTGGTTTCTATAAAAAAGCAGGCAATTGGAGGCTGGTGGAAGCGATGATTAGGAAAGCAGGGCATATGGTGCCACATGACAGGCCGCTATGGACTGCGAATCTTTTAGATTTCTGGTTACATGCAATACAGACGGTAGACACGAATGTGGAATCATTTGATGATACAAGAAAATTTAACGGTCGCATAGAATCAAATGGTGATGGAAATGGTTTCTTGTAATGTATAGTTTTTCTTGAAGTGCGATGCTGTTGCATAGATAGCTTGTTGTCCTTTTTAAAATGGCTTGGAAATACATTTACCAATTGTCAATAAGGAATAAAAAAAAATAGTTTTGAACGTTATTATCAAACCAATACTATGATAATGGGTGTAAAGCGAATAAATTGTGTTACTTCACCTAAATTTAACATCCAACTTATTTTTATTTATTTATAGCAGATAGGCTAGCCTCTGTCCACTATTTCACCTCATGGTTTGTGATGATGTGGTTGAAGATATTATTCAGGTTAACCTAGAAGGCTTGATATACTTGCTCTCATAGACAGCTGCCGAAACACATCATTAGGTGCTTGGCGTCAGATCTTTCTACTTGAGGTTTATAGGGTTATATTGATATTGACAGGCGGGCATTCGCAAAGTGCCCTATCCATGTACAACATTGTGCGAGTATTGTTATGTCCACTACCTTTCCTTGAAATTGTTTTATTTTTCTTTAAGTATATTTGTATTAATGTTATATAGTGTTCTGACAGACAAGTCGCCCGCATGATGGTAACATCACCACTGCAGTGTCAACTCCTGCAGCACTGCAGAGTCCTTTACAATTGCAGTGTCAACGTCCCCGTTCTGCTTGTATGAGATAATGTTCTTCACGCTTAATAGTGTTTGCACATTACTTCTACGAATCAGTATATCTGGCAATGCGGAGGTGGTTACACCGCACCGTCAAGGACTCTTGATTATGAGACTACCACTTAGTAAAATGTCTGTGTTAATTTAAGCATGCTCCTTGATACAAAGGTGTGATCTTTGGCCCATTCAGGTTACACGACATTTTAGGTAATAACATGCAATGTTGGTATGACAAATAAAAAAGACATATAATCACGTATGCATGCGAAACATAGGGTCTAACGTAAGACGTCTCTTTCTTTTAGAAGGCCACATTTTTTTAATCCAATGCATTGTTTGCACTTCTAACTCTAGTGTTTTTGAGAAGATTTTCTTGAGAGTGCAATAAGGTAAAAAGTGTCATAGCTTGTGTTGTTCCTCAGTGTAATACTTATTGTTTCTAGATTTTAAGAATTCAAGAACAAATTTGTTTCTTGCATCATATGTCATGTAGGCTTAGCGGTAATAGTTTACCCCGGCTATAGGGCTAACTAAGCGTTCCTGTGACAAAGGGCCTCGACAGAATGACAATGAAGTGATCCTATAATAGTTCCTTTATCCTTTTGAGGTACATATAAAGTAACCCTATAAATATATGTCAACAATTTCAGGGATCAAAAGCAAGTTCACGTGCGTCGTCCCGAGCAAGCAAGCATTCGTCGCGAGCGTCTTCGCGAGCATCCAGAGCATCTTCGAAAGCCTCGGGCTCCAAGCATTCTTCTAGGGCCAGCTCGAGGCGATCAGGGTCTGGCAGTGGCTCAGCCCGGTCCAGGAGTAGATCTGCTAGTGGTTCTAGAAAGGTGAGTTTTAAATTGTATAGACTTCTATTGGATGTATTACCGCTATACCTCTCACTCGCACTCCATAGACAGCAGTAGTGTTCGAGTGAGAGGTTTAGTGGCGCAATTTCCGATTCGATTCGTTTCTTTATCAAACTGGGTTATAGCAGTCTATAGGTAGACCGTGCTGTTGCCAGATCCGCATTGTTGCAGATGAAAGAGCGAGTTAAAGAAATCTCTATTACGGCAGTATTTTTATTCTGAACAGCACATCATTACGCCAATTCACAGGGAACGAGCGTATTGTAAAATACAGTTTCATATTTCTTTTAAGAATGAAGTATCTAAGACTTTGAAAGACAACCTATAACAATGTCAAATTTCTAGGGCTTTAACTTTTTTTTATATATTCTCATTCGGTAAAATTCTAATTATGAAATGAAATACAGACTTTTATTGGCATATTTTATTTACATACTTCTTTGAGAAAATTAAAAAAATAAATTAAAGCATTATTCTCCTAACAAAACAATAAATTTTGAATTATTAAAGTACAATGTGTCCCGATCAAGGAGGTTTCAATTCAAGTACACATTTTCTGTGGTGACAACGCGCTGGTTCCGAGCCATAGACCAATAACATACCTTTTCCATTTTTGCGCTATTTCGTACATACGAATTTGAGTAATATTTTGATGGATAAAAAAATATTTAATGTCTACCTATATCCATGAGATTAAATAAAGTAGTGTATGCAACTTCATATAATTAGGTATTAAAACACTCGTGTAATCTTATTTTGATATCGAAACTCGCCTGATACCCTCTTTTATATGACAGTTGCATAAACTAAGAGGAAGACCTTGCTCGTACATAGTATCTTTCAATATTAAAACACGCCAGGCCAGAACTTGTATAAACGGTGTGATGAGAGTGAATAAAACAGGAGAGGCATATGCAGGATCGTAGCAAATGAATATAGGAGTAGTTTCTGCGTCCCCGCCGTCATATTGGCCTGTGCTTGTCAGTATCGATTTCACACATTTACAAATTTTATAGATGTGATTTTTTATCTTCCGCTTTATGTAGCGGGTGCCTTAACCGCTCAGCTACCAGAGTTGGTACGAACTGTACGAAGGCCATACGTTTGCACGGCTGATAGGTGTGAAGATATCGATGACGTACCACACAGCGCTAATAGTACTCACGGCCCAACGGATAGGCACCGTGAACATTTCGTGCCAATACCGTAGAAGCACGGAAGCGCTCAGTTGTAAAAGCCTCTACACTGAGAAAAATCTAAAGTCAAAAGCGCCCTAATGACGGCCAATTTATATGGTATAAGGCAAAAACCGACCAAACGTAATTACGTACAAAAACGCCTTCTAACTAGAAGGCGTTAACGAGGTCAGTGAAGGCGAATGTTTCTTTTCGTCTTCATTTAAGGTGTATTTTGTGGTCATACTTAAATATTGACTTTTCGATGAGGCTAATTAAGTCGTACGTTATATTGATAATCACCGTATATAAACCGCCGTAAAAGTAAGGTATATTTTATGGTCAATACTGCAATTATTATCGTATAACAAGTTCAATTCTGAAAATACTTTACGGAAGGCGTTTTTGACGGTTGTGTTTATTATAAAACATGGTACATTTTTATTGATTGGTGAAAATCATCTTAGGACTTGTGGATTCACCTTGCGTAGTTACAATTCAACGGTAAAAGGTCAAATTTGATTTAAGCCTTTAAGTCGTTTTTCTCAGTGTAGCGGTTATCCATTCAAGTAGTAACCGCAGAGAGCATTGATTAAACTAGAATGAATAGGCAAGTAAAACTATGATGACTTTTTCGATACCTACTACCAATTATAACTAAATGATACACATATTTTTTCAGGGTTCTCGCAGTGGGTCTGCTTCGAGCGCCTCTTCACGTCATAGCGGCTCTGACTAGACGACTCATCTGAAACTTAGTGTAACTTTAATATCTATTATAATTATTGTAAATTCTATGAACAGGTGTGACAGAATGATGTGGACATTAAAATTAAAAGATAAGTACTGACATTATACGTGATTTGATTATTTTTCTTTATTTCTGTTTATCATTTTTAGTTTTTCAGAATATATGAACAGTTTTATTAGGGTTGGGATAGACGAGGCGCCCGCCTGATGGTGAGCGGTTACGCCCGTCCATTACATATAAATTTTCACCATCCTCTTTTGGTTAGACGCTGTACTGCGCTCATCACTCCGAGACGGTCTTGTCTCGTTTGCCCAGTAATTTCAATTTCTACACTGCTCTTACACCTAAACGCAGTAGTGTGCAAACACTACTGCTTTGAGGCATAATATCTGAGACTGCAGTGCCACCACAGACTAAGATGGACTCTTGGTGAAGAGAACTATATACATGGTAGTTAATATAGGTACACCGGGTATAAACGAAAACTTAATGAAATATATTAGAAGATATTATGAATATAAGAAGTGAAATAGTAAATTCTACAGCGAGTGCATAAAACAAGTCCTTTTAGCAGAGACTTTTTGGTGGAATTAATGTTGACGTAAACGCAAATGTGATTGCATAGTAATTAAAATAATAATTAACATAGTTGATGTGATCTTTTTATTTGCCTACAATATGCATTTGAATAGTTAATAACATTTTAGTTTACAAACACTATTATTTATTCAAAAACTAAAATCAAAACGACTCCATTAGGTAACATAAGTATATCATTATATAACCATAAAGGATTTACATATTACATACTATGATGATTACATTATTTAGCTTAAAGTAAGCTAAGAGTCAGATTGTTATTTAAATCAAAACAATTCAATACCTACATATCAAATAATGTAAGCTAAGCCCATTGCCCGTGGGGTGCCGGGTTAGAAAGTCACTCCCCCATTGCTTTCTGTGGGTGTAGTAAGAGGCGACTAAACTAAAGGTAAAATACCGGAAGGTGGGCAACAGCGCCTTCTGAGGAACTGATATCTTGAACTGTGATCCCCAAGACCTGCCAAGCGTGGGGATTATGGCATATCCCCCTTTAATGGGGAGGCTGTTCAGCAGTGGAGAATCCAGTACAGAAAGCCCATAAAAGTATGAAGGGAATGTAAGCTTTCATCTTTCATTTAATGGTGTGCGTGTGCATTGAGTGAGCACCCTCAGAAAAAATTTAATAAAATAGGATAATTTAGTAAAAGTTCTAAACCAATTGTAAAACCAATATCCCTTTTTGTAAAAAGGTAAAACAGAAGATAAATCGTTTACAATCTGCTCACTCAGTCATCACAGAAAACCGTCAATATCTTCAAATCTATTGAGTTTACAAAAATAAATTGTATACTAGTTTTTAGTTAAAATTGCGAAGAATATAAGTATCAATGGACAGATTGCCTAGTGCCGTATTTAAAAAATTACAAATAGATAATTATGCTCACTCAATCCTCAATTTTCGCAAGAGCCGATTGCTCTCTAATAAACTATAAAATTGTACTTCGCTATATTACCCGTGTTTAGTTCATGTTCAATAGGGTTTCGTAACATAGTAAACGAAACTATATTGTAATACATATAAAAGTAATTAATTATTTAATGTGCTCACTCAATTCACACAATTATGAAAATCAAAAAACATGGATATCGTCAGATTTGTAACCATAACAAAAAGTCCAGGTAGCTCATGTTTTAGTAAAAAAAATTACTAAATATCTGTCATTCAACTTCCAATTAAATTTGTTTACTCTATGAGATATGCTTATTTTATTATTTGTATGAAAATTCCTAATGTAGGGTAACCATCCGTTATGTACAATTTTCGATAATCCTACTTTTTTATTTTATACATATATATATGGCTTCACATACCCGTAGTATCCATTTTAAAGTTTAAGAAAATAGGGACTAAATCGTTGGTAGGTATAGCAAGTATTAAAAGTATCTTCGATCATTAATTTTATTGATCGAAGCCAAGTATGTACTGATATTAGTGTATATACATCGAAAAAGTATGTAAGTACATGAAAAATGTTTCAAGTGTAATAATCAAATAGGATATCAGAAATTATGTTATATTGTATCTTACGTTGTTGTCATCAAGAAAATCACTAAAATTGATAAATTCATTGCAACTATTCACAAGTATGCGTCAGCTTAATTGAAAGTTTTCAGTCTAGACAGCTTACGATTTGCACGATTCTAAAACCGCGTGCTTTTTTTTTTTTCAACCTAGGCTAAATGTGCATTTGCTTATTCAGGCTTTATGATACCGGTATTTTAACTTAACTTTATCAATAATGACATAAATAATTTTTACCTACATTAATTATTATATTATTTTAAAGTATTAAATTGTGTTTCAGTGTTAGTATCTATTCTAAGGATGCTTATAGAAAGCATCATACTTTTTAAGATTTTGGTAAGCAATCGCACATGCTTGTTGATTGAAAATTTGTGGCAAAAACGCGGGAAGCTACGACTTGTATTACTCTATGCCCGTTCGGAAATAGCTTAAAGTTTACCTGGAAGGCAATTCTCGGAAAGTGATATATATCCCCATAGATAAGAATCGCAAAAAACTGATTTTTCCGATATTTATCTATTGGGATATTTGCCCTCCTGGCGTTTCACCATGACTCACCAGTGCAGTGTTACACACGTGAGGAATTTATAGTTTCTGAACGCAGCCTAAGTACCTTAAATACAGACCATTTATCCCCTATTTTGTATTTTAGTTACTAGTAAACTACTGTCATTTATACTTAGTAGGTAAGTATTCATAAATTAATGTTTTAACGAAAATATAGAACTTGTAATGAGTATTTTTATACGTTAGGTGGGTAGGTACCTAAAGCGAACAATTTTCTTCTGTTATATTATGCGCACTTCTTTTTTTCGGTAAATTACAGGTTTGTATTGTCTATATTATACTTAAAATAAAGCATGCAAATGAGTACTCTTTAAAAAAACTGTCTGTCTGTATGTTCAAGCGTAACTTAAAAATACCGCACAGATTTCGATGAAGTTCGGGTTTATGGATAGAATAGAGCCCGGAGCTCCCAACATATAAACTTGCTTTTTACCTTGATACATAATTTAAATCTAAAACGGCATGATGAAATGAATTGAAATGAAATCTAACCCATGGCGTCACTTTCGTATGCGAAAGTTGAATGAGCCATTCAAAACTAGGCCCCCATGTCGTATATTATGTGGTTGTGAAATATCAACACGAGCTAATATTACACGGCCAATAATGCACAGCCAATAAAAGATGAATTATTGGCTGTGCATTATTGGCCTGGAAATACGGCTCAGACACTTTTTGTACGGGCGATAATGTTCAGCCAATAATTCGTGTACACCACACAGTAGATAATGTTATCGTCAAAATTTCATATTGTGACTGGTTCGGTTTTTTGGTCACATTTGACCAGCCTCAGCCACACCAGATCGCGCCAAAACACTGTTACAGCAGCGGGTGGGCCTGCCATCCTTTCTCACTCTCCAGCTTTATAAAAATACTCTAGGTTAGGACAGACAATACCAGGTGCTGTCAGGGTTGGTCGATTAGGTTACGCATCTGTTTGAGGTCCACTTTTAAATCCACTTTTTTAACTCAGTAACAATTTTTTTAAATGTAATTGCCATAATTATCTCTTTTTTAACCGACTTCCCAAAAGAGGAGGTTGTCAATTCAACAGTATGTTTATTTTTATATGTAATTATGTTACGCGGTAATTCCGCCAGTTATGAATGTATTTTGATAATTCATATTTTGTTTGGTAGAGTATACCAGCTACTGCTAAGCTGGTACCATTTATATTTCATCAAAATTAGCTAAGCTGTTTTTGAGTGACACTCCAACAACTGAAAAGTGTTATGCATATCATGATGATTTACTAACTAATTAAAGGTGGATCACAATCCATCCCGTAAGTAACAAAGGTCAATGAAGAGGGTGAATATGAAAAAAATACCAATAAATGGAACCGACTTCAACACTCAAAATGTGAAACTTGTCAAAGCTGGTATCATGCGCACAAAATTGTGATAATAGATATCTTTGAACTATCGTGGTACCGACGTCAAGAAGTAATTTCATACATTTTAGTGTTAAAGTCGGTGCCATTTTTTTATATAAATTATTTGCATGAAGTTAGTATTTAAATTAGTTATTATCTATTATCAACATAACTGCAGCACTACTGTCGTAGAACTGTCGCAGTGATCAAACTAAGTATGTTTTAGAAACTGGCACAATACGTAAACACTAAACACGTCATGGCCAAGAAGAAAGAAAAAAAAAGTTTTAAATAATACCTAGTTAATTTTCCGAAAATAGTGACTGAGTTTTAATGTGTATTATAAAAATTCTATTTCTCAACAACCTCCCAACCAACTTAGCTAAAATTCTATTTCTAATAGATTTTTTATAATACCAGTGTATTATAAAAAATCTATTTCTCAACAACCTCCCAACCAACTTAGCAAATCTCCGGACTTGCAAATTCTATTAGTATAAGCATTACAATGTGACTTCATGAATTTCTACAGAAAATTATTTCTGTCGAAATTAATGAAGTCACATTCTCTCGGTCAAAGTAGCCTGTGTGTTCTATGTCCTAATTATGTATCAAATATCATCACAATCCGTTTTGGATGCGAGTAGTAACAAACTTACACACACACACATACTAACTTTCGAAATATAATATTAGTAGGATCGATTATAGGATTAACTTGAAAATATCACACTGACATTCTAAAACTTTACAATGGTAAAAAGTTAAAGGTAATAAAAAAAAGGTAGGTAGGAATATCGGAACTTATACATAACGGATGGTTACCCTACATTAGGAAATTTCATACAAATAATAAAATAAGCATATCTCATAAAGTAAACAAATTTAATTAGAAGTTAAATGACACATATTTAGTAATTTTTTTTACTAAATATGAGCTACCTGGGCTTTTTGTTATGGTTACAAATCTGACGATATCCATGTTATTTGATTTTCATAAATGTGTGGATTGAGTGAGCACATTAAATAATTAATTACTTATATAAGTATTACAATATAGTTTCGTTTACTATGTTACGAAACCCTATTGAACATGAACTAAACACGGGTAATATAGCGAAGTACAATTTTATAGTTTATTAGAGACCAATCGGCTCTTGCGAAAATGGAGGATTGAGTGAGCATAATTATCTATTTGTAAATTTTTAAATACGGCACTAGGCAATCTGTCCATTGATACTTATACTCTTCACAAGTTTTACTAAAAACTAGTATACAATTTTTTTTTTCGTAAACTCAATAGATTTGAAGATATTGACGATTTACTGTGAGGACTGAGTGAGCAGATTGTAAACGATTTATCTTCTGTTTTGCCTTTTTACAAAAAGGGATATTGGTTTTACAATTGTTATAGAACTTTTACTAAATTATCCTATTTTATTAAATTTTTTCTGAGGGTGCTCACTCAATGCACACGCACACCATTTAATGATAAAAATACCTACTAATTAATCTAACAAATGTTTGAATTATCTACCAAAACCGTGAAAAGTGCGAGAAATAAGAAAGAGATAAATATATTTCACATCCGCGCATAATGAGTTTCATTCATTAATTTTACTCGTGTGCGATAGTTTTGTTTACTTAGTGTCCATAATTTTCGAAGGAACTTTCGAAAATTTATAACTACTATGTAAATAATACGGGATAACTCACGTAAATAAGTCAGATAGCTCCGACTGTACTTTTAACCACATCCGGTGGTCTTTTTCAAGGAGAGCTCGGGACGCCAGCGTTGACGACAGCGCTGAGCACTTGCTCAGCGAGACGTCACTCGTGATCAATTCAACACCTGCAACTGTAGTGGATCTGCTCTTTGTGTAACCGAACTTATTAGAGCTTAGGTATACTTTCCTAAATTTTATACCATTTAATAATTTTATCGGTACAGTTTTGGGGGAGAAAACAGGGGAATAGGTAAAAAAAATACTACTCGTTGATCAATTGGACTCCTGTCACTCCTGTTGAATCACACAAAAACTGTAATTTGCTTGCACTGTTACCCAACGGGAACATATAGTTGCAATATGTCACAGTGTGACTCAAATGGATTTTTACTGTTAGGTACACATCTGGACGTGATATCACAGGAACAATCATTCTTGCAGAACTTCAGAAGGAACTGAAATTATGTACAAAGTTACACATATACGATAGGAAAAATTTAAGTCATGAGCGGGATTCGAACCCGCGTCCATCCAACGCTTTAGCCAGGGCCTTTAAAAAAATCCTCTCGTATATTTGTAATGTAATCCGCATAGCAGGCGTTATTGCAAACACAACAATATTAAAATTATAAGGTTGCGTCATCATTAACAAGTATAAAACCATTTGAAAAATTGGTCTTGTTTGTAGTACAACGTAAGTTTATGTTATGTTGTGCTATAGATGTCGCTCCATCCCAATACGATGGTTAATGAACGATGGGAAATATTTGAGTTATGACGTCATGTCATGTTAGCTCAATTGGTTAGAGCATACCCCGGCTATAGGGGTGGATGGACGCGGGTTCGAATCCCGCACATGACTTAAATTTTTCCTATCGTATATTTGTAATTATGTTATGTAATCCGCATAGTAGGCGTTATTGCAAACATAACAATATTATAAAATAAGTACAAAGTTTTCGTAAATAATAATTTATTAGTGCACCATTCACTTCAGTACATATACATACACACAAACGCAATTAAATTAAAACTATTTTGTTCCCATTAATTTAACATTGTGATACCACACAAAGCGTACTTTCGCAACACTACTGCTTTCAAAATTTAAGTGTTTCATTTATTCTCTTGAAGATACTATAAAGAAACTAATAAGGATTGATTTAAGATGTCTCCTAATATTTTTGACAAAATCAATCTTCAGAAGTGAAACACACAAACAAAGTTCTGGTAAAACACCTCGCGCGATAGACGTTTGTCTATAGCTACTTAACAGCTTGTTTACAGTTTTTTGTTACAGTTGCTCAGGCTAGAGTGCTCGTGGCGCTTTCCATACAAACATAATTTTGTCATATTTTAAACATAAAGTGTTCCAACTTGGGGAAACTTGTACATGTGTCCTTGCACCCAATATCTATGCTATGGTTTGCCAGATTTCCGTAAAATTTAGTTTATTAAGGAGGCGAATACATCAACGCCGCAGTCCTTCGGTTTGCGAATACCAGAGTGACACGATAATACGCTTAATGTAGTACTTCAGTAGTATTTCGATATAAAAGGCGCAGTTTAGGTTTTTCAGGCCTTTTTTACACTATCATATATATGTATAGGATCCCATATGATGATCTAATACGTACATATGACACTATATAAAACCGTTTGACCAGCCAACCAGATATGATGTCATGTCAATGGATATGATCATATATTCGTATTGATATGATAACGTAAAAGAGGCCTTAGGAATGGAAAACAATGTAATTTTCACAATAAACACAACAAACATAAAAAATTACAAAGCTAATATTCATGGCAGATCGTTTGCAACGTACTTTAAATAAATGTATAACACAAAGAACGAATATATGTATGATTAATTGTGCCTATATGTTGTTTTTAATTCATTTCAGTATACGAATGTATAAGGCTTAGTCCGCACGGACATGTGCTGCTCAGTTGGCGCACTATGGACAATGAACAGTCTTGATTTTGAAGTCTGGAGATTTAAATCTCATTATACATAGTAGGTAATTTAGCTGTCACTAGATGTTATATACATATATAATTTATATCACAGGATCAAAAGATATATGATATGAGGAAAATATATGATTCTTCCTACGAATAAATATGTGCATGTAAGTCAAGATCAAAAACAGTAAAACGCAAAACCATACTGCGGCGGGCGTGGGTTAAAAAGTGTACCATGCGGCACAACGACATTGACTCGACGCGGCCAAGCAGATGCGATAATTTCTAAGCACCAAGTCAATTAACCAATCTTTGGAAGATTGTGCTTTTTTTGTTCATTGAACTTGATGAGTCCGAAATCAAAGCGCTAACTGTATGAGAGTTACATAAAATTTCATAATTTTTCGTAGGATTTTCCACTTGCACAAAAACTTAATTTCATGGTAAATAATTCACAGATTCTATCTGAGGGCGTTGCAACGTTGAGCGTGAGCTGCAGGGCTTAGGGTCAGCAGGTAAATTCTACAAACCACTGCACCGCTCAGAGGAACTGAATCCGGGCGCTACCGTCCGCAATGGTTGGGCGGGTAAGGTTCACTTTAGCTGGTAAATAATGAAGTTTGTAGACCTTACCAGCTTATCCTGATCTCCGCGCAGAGCTTTCGACTAACGTTGCCGACAACTCAAACGAGTAGATGATATTACACCCTTGATGTGCAATAATTTACAAAATGTAATCCAATCAGTAGTAAGTTTATAATCCAGAATATACATCGGGTATGATGGAACATTAAATTCGCGTACACTACATTAAAATAAATTTTCAGTAATGCAGTAAAATTAAAATTAATACAGTACATAATTTGGTAATTATATATTAGGAAAGGTTTCAGAAAACCATTGCATTTTTACTCTTTATAATATTAACAAGTGATAGAGATGAAAAAAACTATATTAATACACTCAAACAAACACAAATTCACTGGAAGCCTTCAAGCAATAATTACTTATTATAATATATTATGTCTATTAGATTACTGTAATTATAATTTAAAAATGCATTAATATGATTTTATTAAAAGTTCAAAGCTACGTTTACAAAATTACAACGAAAAGGAAAAAAAATGAACCACAAGAGGTTCCGAACCCACGACCGGCCGTCAGTCGGGATATGCTCTGCCAATTGAGCTACCGTAAAAAAACTGATTCATTACTGTGTTGTTGAACTAGAAAACAGACTAATTATTCAATTAGCTTTAAACTTGTTTACGAGGACGCAAACCGATAATTGTAGCATTCAAATAAAATACCGGCCAAGTGCGAGTCGGACACGCGCACCGAGGGGTCCGTACAAACCCGTAGGTTTATAGATATTTTTATTTCTAAATGAAACCCATAACATTTTAAAATTGTAAATAATATATTTATTATATGATGTAACTATAAATGTATGCAATTTCGCAATTTTTCTTTTATATGTGCTATAGGACTTTGCTTCGTACCAAATTACGTATACTGTGCCAGTCCGTTTTGATTCTCTAGAGAGTGACGAAAATTTGCAGCATAAACGGCTGTATCTTTGATAACTTTGGCTTTGTTTGATTTTTTACAGCTCCAAGGGACAGTAGAACTGATATTGTATTTGATATGGATTTCAACTTGATAACTCCACGCTTTCCTAATAAAAAGGATCTTGACAGACAGACAACAAAGTGATCCTACAAGGGTTCCGTATTTTTCCTTTTGAGGTAATAACTATAAAAACAAATTTCCTGTCGTGGTAATTTTGTAATTTGGAAATGTTACAATTATAGGGTTGCGTCCTCGTAAAGTAGTTCAATTCAGTATTTATTCAGTTCACCACGATAGCTCAATTGGCTGAACATGTCAAAGCTCTCGGGACAGCCGGTACCGAGTTTTTCTCCCGCTTGCCTTTCATTTTTTTCCTTTTGTTGTAGTTTTGTAAGCTTCTTCGCTGGAGTTAATGTAAAAAATACAATGTCAGGATGCAAAACTACGTACTTGTGTAGTATTAGAAAAGATGATTAGCATACAAAAAGTTTTCTCAACATCTTCTTTATATTATCCATAGCCATGGTTAGGGGATTAAACAATTATTTCTGGTAATTTGACTTTATGTGTAATATGTAAACTATTTTAATGGAATTATCTCTTTTTTAATAATTGATCCTCAGTTTTAATTAGTGGGCATTTTGTTAGTTTTACAATCATCACATGGTAACAAAGAATATTTTTTCGATTCAGAAAAAATCTAAATATATAAGGTGGATATTAATATATCAACAAAACTGCGGGGGTGGTGTGGAATCGATAATAAATAATATATAATGCGATATAACTGAATGTATTCCACTTATATTTAATTTTCACATACACAAAATCACTACTAACTATTGCCTAAGCTATGACACGTCTACGAACGCGGTATATCTACTCCATTCACAATTCACAAATTTTACTTACCTACATTATTTTTGTTATTGTGTACTTACTGTATTGAGTTGCAGTATTATATATTATTAAGTATTATATTATTTTTGTTATTGTGTACCTACTGCAGCTTGGCAGCTGCAGTAGGTACTTGCTACTGACCAGAGCAGAATAGGTACACGATACAGCTGTTTTGTTGCGCCTAGTATAGCCATTCAATGACTTCGCTTAGCATTCGTACGTGAGTAAACCGTGGCGTCGCTATCATGCTCAAAGGCACCGCACCAGTGCTCAGATAGTAATTAGTACTTATTATCTGTATGTGAAAATTAAACATGAGTGGAACACATTCAGTTATCGATTCCACACCACCCCCCGCAGTATTGTTGATATATTAATAACAACCGTATATACGTACATTTTGCCAACAAATCCTTGCTGAAGGTTTTGTCATAACTGATTGATAAATATGTATTAATAATTAATAATAGGAATGCAGCTGTTTCCAAATTATGTTTCGGAACTTCTCCTCAACGATGATGAATTTTTCAGATCTAAGTCACGCGAAAATGTGACTAATTATATCCCTGAAATCCGTGTATTAACAGCACACTACTAACTACATACAACACTACAGCTACAACAACGAACGCATTTAGGAAGACTAAATGCCATTGCAGCCTACAGCCCTTTGAATTGCAATGCTTATTCGTTGAGCCAAATAAGTGCCAGTATTTTGATCAAGCGTCGCTTCGACCAAGCGCTCTGATAATTTTTGGAAAATAAGACGAGGACCCCACGGACCCAATCTGTGTACAAAATATAATATCGGACAATTACATCCATGTGAAAAGTATTATTTTCTTTAATTTTCGCGATTTTTGGACAAACGAAAATCGTAGCCGACGCGCAGCGCGCATTGGGATTGAACTTAAGCCGTAGATCAAATGTAGAACGATATTTTTTTGAAGAAAAATGATCAATTATTAAAAATAGTCGCCCATTTTGTTTTTATGCAAGCCTGTTTTTAATTTTATATTTTAGACGTGAGATAATACTGTTTGAATAACATCAAATATAGGTACGAGTACAATACGTTACTTCTTTGTTTGGAATGTTTTTCAGAGAGCACTATATTTTTATCTTCATATTTTTTTTGAGACGTGAGGTTTGGAGAATGTTTCAATACATTTATTACTGTCCAGAATACAACCGATTTCGAAGGTCCATCTAAACATAAAGAGTACTGAAGACTTGTGGGGTATGTCAGTAAAAGTGGTAGAGTCTATAATTTACATTATTGCACCATATTTAGAAACAATATTCAATCTTTGTGTCGATAGTGGAAACTTCCCCGATTTAATGAAACAAAGTAAAATCACTCCAATTTTAAAGTCGGGGTCTACATCTGACCCTTGCAATTATAGACCTATTTCCATCTTACCTGTTCTGAGTAAAGTATTCGAAAAAATTATGCTCAAACAACTACTATCCCATTTTAACAAGCATAATTTATTAAATGAGAATCAGTTTGGTTTCACCAAGAGCAAATCCACAACAGATGCAGGTGTTCAATTGATGTCGCATATACTGGAAGCCTGGGAGAGTTCACATGATGCTATTGGCGTATTTTGTGATCTTTCCAAGGCATTCGACTGTGTAGAGCACTGCACTCTGATTCGTAAACTTTCCCACTATGGTATTCGTGGGAAAGCTCTGAATCTTATAGAGTCATATCTGTCAGACAGGCTACAGAGGGTTGGAATAAATGGCAATACTTCTTCCGGGTCATTGGTAAAAATGGGAGTACCACAGGGATCAATTTTGGGACCTTTTCTGTTTCTAACATATATTAATGATCTGCCTTGCATGGTCAAAGATTTCTGCGATATTGTTTTATTCGCAGATGATACCTCTCTGATTTTTAAAGTAGATAGGAAAGACAGTGAACTGACGCATGTAAATAATGTATTATCTAAGATTTGTAAATGGTTTGCCGCTAATAATCTTCTCCTAAATTCAAAAAAGACGAAATGTTTAAAGTTTTCTTTACCAAATGTTCCTTATGTTGAACCAAACATAAAGCTTGGCCCAGATAAACTCCCTATTGACAAAGCGACAGTCTTCCTGGGAATCAAAATGGATTCCACTTTACAATGGGATCCACATATACATGATCTCTCCGGAAGACTTAGTTCTGCTGCATATGCAGTTCTTAGGATAAGACAGTTAACAGACGTAGCTACTGCTCGGCTAGTTTATTTCGCGTACTTCCACAGTATTATGTCGTATGGCGTATTGCTGTGGGGAACTGCTGCTGAGATAGAGACAATCTTTATCATACAAAAGCGTGCAATTCGAGCCATATATAAAATGGGTCCTAGGGAATCTGTGAGGGATCTTTTTAAAGAAATTGATATTTTAACTTTACCAAGTCTGTATATATTTGAAAATATTATGTATGTTCGTAAAAATTTGAGTAAATTTAAATTAAACAGTGACAATCACGATTACAATACTAGGAATAAAGATAAAATAGTGGTGCCAGGTTTTAGATTAGCAAAGACAAATAAAAGGTCCTTCTTAGGTAATTGTGTGCGGTTTTATAATAAAGTTCCCAAACATATTACAACGCTCACAGAAGGGAAATTCAAGTTGCATGTGAAAAACATATTGATTAAAAAATCCTACTACACAGTTTCTGATTACATAAACGACAAAAATGCCTGGACAATTCCGCCTCCGCCAAGCTATTGCCTGTCACCTACATAATTTAAACAAATATTGTAATAACTCTATTATATAGTATGTATGTAACACATTGTTAAAAGATGTTTAAAAGAATGGCCCCGAGTTTCTTGCCCGTTCTTCTCGCAGTGGCTCTATACAATTTATTTGCTGAACGTGGCAGTACAATGTAGAATATTTCAATACTAAAATTTGTAATTGACCTTCATAAGAGCGTCGTAGACGCCTAAATTGAATAAATGATTTTGACTTTGACTTTGACAGTCTTCTACAATACACCAATGTGTCAAATTATGTTTTTTTTAATAAACTCGTTACAGATATCGGACAATCCATTAAAAAGTAAACATTACACAGTAAAGTGATTTCTTTGATGACTAGGATTAGATCTCAGAATAAAAAAAAGTGTGCATCTGTGCTAAGTAGGCTCGCCCCTATTACATGGGATTAAAATTATAGCGATCATTGTATATACGCCTCTGTATATCGGGGATATAGGCGTATTTTTTTCACTACATTGTTTTTGTAACTTTTAGGTAGATTTTATAAAGTGCTAGAAAGTAATAAAACTTTCTCTAATATAACAATATTAGAGAGAGAGAATATAGAATATTAGAATTTTACTAAAAAACAACATAATCTCACTAATATTATTGTGATTGTTTGTTAGCAAACATTTTAAAATTTCAATACAAAACTTTGAAGCCTTACGTTTGGTTTGAACAGTTAAAATGTGTACCTACCAAGTAGGTAAATATGTGTCTAAAACACTTCTATAAATGTAAACTCATACATGCAAACTAGTGTATACTGTATAGACGCAATACACACAACTCTCGTGCGTATAATTGACTCTCGCGGTGTGTGTGAGAAGTGTGTTGCGAGTACACATAGCTTAACACACACACATATATAATTACGTTTAGACAGTCCTGGCTCCGCACTTGAGGTACAAAGCTACAGGTAAATCGTCCTATCGGTCCGGGCGGGATCATTCTACGGTGCGTGCCGCGTCAGAAGAGGTAAGAGCTATGCGCGGTTATGCGATAGAAAGAGATACGCCTTGTAGGTGAATATAAATATCAGTTACTCCGTGCTTTGCGAGCTGAAGTGCACTTTATTGTTTCGTAGCTAGAGTCGCTTATTTATTGCAATGGCTTTGCGGAGTGATTCTTCTGGTCCTCTTTATTCTGTGGTTTAGTGGAGAGCCTGTATTTTTAGACTGACACATCTCTACCTATATAAACATAGTTAATGGTATGATAACTATAGGTAGTATATACGGAACAAATTATTCTAGTATCAGCATATATTAAGGTTGAACTGGCCGGTCACTTCTCCATACAAACGTCGTATAGGGTGATCACTTTTTTTGAGATTGAGATTAAACATAATATCGATTGATTTCGTCATTATATAGGCTTGTATAGAAATTTTAAAAATATAATTAATTTGAAAGTTATGAGCCTCTAAATCTTAATATGAAAATATTTCGAGGCTCATAAAACTCAAGCTAATTATCTTATTAAAAAAATGTTACGATACAAGCCTAGATAGTAGAGAGATCAATCGATATCATGCTTTGTTTTGGGTCTAAATCCTTATATAAGGGAGTAATCACCCTTCGACGTTTGTATGGAGAACTGACCGGCCAGTTCACCCTTTAGGTACTATGTATATACAGACATGATCACATACAAAGGCGCGCCCCCTACAGTTTATTATTTATGCACATATGTAGTGGTAGGTCTCGTTTGTACACGACGTCTTAGTGTGAGTATAAGTGCCAATTGTACATACAGTAAAACAATGTTACAAGATTGCTTGGGTAGGCAGTACTAGTTTCAACTATACTAAAAAAGTATGGAAGAGCGCGCCTTTATCAGTGGAAAGATCTGAAATATGAAGTGACTAACAACTATGTTATTATTATTTAGTAGGTGAACTCAACGCCATGTCTTTTCAAAGCTATCCACTGGAAGATGGCTTTTCATGATTAATAAAAACGTCAAGTTTGTAATGACGCTGAGTGGTACAATTGCATGGAATATTAAAAAGAAGCTGGAATATAAAATGGAAGTAATATTGGTACAACACGATCACATTAACTCTGCACTGTTTAGACTCTCGCTCCCCATTCTCCTCCCCGCATTCACCCCGTTGCATATATAGCGTAGCAGAGCGTTGATATGACGTCGACGCCAGGTGCTTAGTTAATGTGACCGTGTTGTATAATCGACTGATATATCGATTTAACTCAATAGCATAGACAAATACTATACCTGTCTATGATTATACGTATAACATTTTATCGTATTATGTATATGGAATATATTTGACAAGAAATTATATTATATGAATTTCACGATAATACTGTTAAGTGATATATTTTGAGAGTGTCTAAAACACAAAAAAAGAACAAATTAAACTTCTGGCAAATACAACCTAAATAAAGCATTAAATGCACGGCGTTCTCCACCAGATATAAAGGCTGTAATTCTAATATTCGCACACAAACTGACTAAAAATAAATCAAGTACAAAAGTTCTTCTTCGGCTGAAGCTAAAATACAAATTGATATAATATATAAAATTGATAACTGTAATTTAAAAGTGTCTATTAAATTGCAGGATTTTATGTCAAGTTATTTAGCACCAACTTAGATAACGACTACATCGGCTTAAAAATACTTACAATTGAAAAAAGAATAAATTTATTTGTAGGATTATCATTTTATATTGTTATACCAATTTGGATTTAAGGGCAAACAAATTACTATCTTTTGTAATTATAAATTTTTAGACCACCTTCAGCGTTCAAATCTCATTAGAATCTCGCTTTGGATGGTTAGTGTAATAATATTAGAGCACAAAATTCGGCTTAGTCGAGCCAGCCTCGATAGCTCAGTGGTTGCAACTACGGAGCTATCGAGGGCGGTGCGTAAAACCGGGGATTATCCGCTCTAATTATGTGCTGAAATAATTTGTAAATGTGATTTTAGCTTAGCACGCGATATTGCTCGTAATCACATAAGAACTTTTGTATTTCACTTCATAGTAGTTTAGTTTGGGTGCATAACAGAATTATATCTATTATTCAGAAGACTAAGGTCACCTTTTTAAACGAATCCTGCAATAATTTTATTGAATAATGATATTGTTATTTTATTAGGAGTAGCATGTAAGTACGTTACAGCTCACTTTTCATACATTTTTACAAGGTTATATTTGCAGTTGGTAAATATATTTTGTAAGTGAATTTTTTTTTTTTTTTTTTTTTTTTTTTCAGCTAAAGTACAATGCTTAACTTCTATACTTAAGATCTATACTATCTATATGTTCATTACATTAGTACTTATATGGTCAAGATAACATTGTATATAATATAATACTAAGCTATAGTGGCTTGAGTTTATTATTCTGTTACAATATTGACGTGCAGAATCTACACTAAGAATACACTTGTATCGTAGATTCTGCATACCCTTCAATGTTCAAGTATAATATTAAACGTGGCCTAAAAGTTCTAGTAAAAATATAATTATAGAAGAGAAATTTAAACAATCAAATTATGTTATTTAAAAAATTATATGTATAAAAGTAAATTTCATGTGTGTGGGGTGAGTGAGGGTGTGTGTGTGTGTGTGCGTGTGCGTGTGTGTGTGTGTGTTGTGAAGAAGCCCAGAAGTGATATGGCATGATCATCTTCATACAATTACTTTCAGCAGGTTTTCTGTTTCGTAATAGCTTAATCCTTTTAGCCAACTTGTTAAAATATTTTTTGCTTCTCTGTTATTCGACTTGACTAAACTTTTAAGAACTTTGCTGGTTTTGTTATACAAATACGGACCGAGAAAACATAAATGTTTATGCGCTAATTTAGTGTTAAACTTTTGTCTAGAAAAAATTTGATCTTTCCTTCTCTTATTCATGAAATTTGAATTTTTAATTAATTTGATTTGCTTGTGTTGATGAAGTAAAACGTTTTGTATGTATAGCTGTCTCACTGTCAATACATCACAATCCTGGTAAAGTTCGGAAGTAGGGAACATAAATGTTCGTGAGGTTGCAACTTTTAAAACCGCTCTTTGCGCACGCTCTAGAATTATCATGTAAGATATGCCCGCTCCACCCCAAGATGTAATGCAGTATGAGATTACAGATCTGCATAGGGCATTATATACATTGATAATTAATTTTCGATCGGCTACTTCACGCAAGTTTTTAAAAACATATATAAGTTTTCTGACTCTACTACTGACAGTCTCAATATGAGATTGCCAAGTCATTCTTCTGTCAAGAGTGACTCCCAAATATTTAATGGTTGGAGCATTTTGCAACAATGGACAGCTGCAGATATTTGTAGCACAGGTGGTATTATGTACCTTAATGTTTAGATCAGGAGTTCTTGTCCGGTTATTCGTGAATGAAACAAACTTCGTTTTTTGAATATTAAGGGAAAGCAAATTTGTTTGTAGCCATTGATTTACTATTTTCAGTCCAGCCTCTGCTCGAGACCGAACCTGTTCCCAATCTTTACCAACAAAAATGAGAGCAGTGTCATCTGCATATGAAAATATTTTTCCGTGACTTAAATTAAGATTACACAGTTCATTGACATAGACTAAAAACAGGCTCGGGCCCAGCACACTGCCTTGAGGAACTCCGCAAGTTATAACTTCTTCATTACTTATAATGTCTCCCACCTTAGTCCTCTGGGTTCTTCCCTTCAAGTAATCCTCTATGAGACGCAGAGCATTATCCCTTACACCAGCAAATTCTAGTTTCTTGACAAGAGTGGGCAGAGAGACAGTGTCGAAGGCTTTTGCTAGATCCAAGAATACGCCTATTACCTTATTGCGGCTGTCTAACTCGTTTATAATGAAATTGCATAATTCTGACACTGCCTGTTCAGCTGATTTGCCCGCTCTGAAGCCATATTGGTTTGGTGATAGAATATTATATTTTTCCAGATATGCCTTCAGGCGTTTGTTGATTACTTTTTCTAAATGTATGTGTAAATGTATCTTTGGACCGCAAAATATAAGTAAGTCATATGGTTTTGTGAACCTGTGTAAGTAGAGCTCTGGTCTGTTTGAAGTTGGTATGTTTGCTGGTCTACGTGAGGGTTAATGTTACGCTGGTCGTGTTGTAACTATTATTGAATCTGTGGTCGATCGGAAGTTCCTGAGAGGTGCTTGTGCGGAAGGTTGTATTGGGCGGGGAAGGTTATGGGGGAAGTCAGAAGGCATGGGGTAGAAGGTTGTAAAAATGTATCAAAGTGAGCTACAACGAACAATTATATGCTACTAGAAGGTTAGATCTTAATTTAAATATAATTTATTTCATTCAATTACAGTCATAAAAATGTCTTAGTGTCAATTATTACATTAAAATTACTGAAAAAGTAATCTAAATCTAATCTAAATTACCTTTTAATATTGATCTGTGAACAAATATTTCTGTTTTATAAATTATTGTGGCCATGAAAGTTCCTTACTATATGAAAAATAATACAAAGACATTTTTTTTTCTATAATATTTCTTGTCAATATATAAAAAAGATTTATTCTTAACTCCTACTCAACTCCTCCTCAACTATGTTCATGTAATGTTCGGTGAACACAGCTTTGTTGTGCATGACGTAACGAAGTAACGTTCCAGATATGGAGGTCAGCTCTTGGGACAGGGCCGAGAGGCCTACTGGTATCTGTCGGGATCCGCCAGCGCATATTAGAATTACTTTGAGGAACTCTAGCACTCTCATCCCTGAAATAAAAACATCACATCAGTCACACGGTTGCCTTAAAAGGGCCTGAACAACATTATCGCCCACATCATCACATCAAGTGAGATGCCTATAATAAAAAAAATATTGGATTCTACACAAATTATTTATATTTAAAACTATCTATACTATGGTAGTTCTTATTCTGTTCATACTAAAATCCACATTCGAGGAACATTTGAAATGGCTATCTAAAAATTGAATTATTATAATAATAACAAATACTTTTAAAATATTTTAAGAAAACATCAAATTCTCGAGAATTCTCGATCGTGTGCTCGAAGAGTCAAGACCTCCTGAGGATGCTTCGTGTAGAAGCGAAACGCGTCGAAAATTCTTCCGGTTTGGCTGCGTGGCGTTTGTGACGTCACGTCGGCTTAGCAGGAAAATTAAGCGGAATTGTCACTAGATATATTTTTATATTTTTTAAGTATTTTATTTAAATATTAACTTGATGTTTTCTTAAAATATTTTAAAAGTATTTGTTATTATTAAAAATGGATTTCCGCAAAGTAACGCCTGAATCTATTCATTGAATTATTATATTCAATTGTAGGCAATTTAGCATCAGTTTAGAGAGCACCGAGTTACATGACGACTAAATTTGCGTACTTACAGTATAATAATATCATTATTGAACACAATAATCAACTATAAGGACCGACATTCGCAAGCGTTATACGAATTTGAATTTTAGTATGAACAGAATAAGAACTACCATTATTTCATTTGCAAGCGATATACAAATTAAGATTTTAGTTTAGGCAAAATAACAAATATCATAATTTAATTCCTAAGCGTTGTACGAGCTTGGATTTAAGCATGAACAATAAGAATTACCATGATTTAGAGAATTTCGTATAGAATTGACACCAGTGTCTCATCCTCATTTTTTGTTTGCCTTTGACCACTATCTTAGTTGATGGTAAGTGATGATGTGGTCGAATATGTTGTTCAAGCTAACTTAGAATTACTGGTTCTCAAGGACAGCTGCCGAAACACACTGTTAGGTGCTTGGCGACAAACTTTCTACTTGCGGGTGGTAGCTAGCCAGGCGCGCATTCGCAAAATATCCTACCACCATGCTATAACGACTGCCATCCTAAGACAGCAACCGGGACCGACGGCTGAACGTGCCCTCCGAAGCACAGAAGCGCTCAGTCACCAGCGGTCACCCATCCAACTCATGACTGCGGCGGATGTTGCTTAATTTTGCTAACCGGTTCAGAACGGCTGAGCAAACTTCGCTACGAGCGCTTCAAAATGTAGTGACAAAACTGGCCGGAGAAATGTAAAAGTATGACATCCTACTTTTAACGAGAATGTGTTGGCTGCGTTCTCATCAGTGCTTTGGTTTCTGCTGTTAAAGCGCTTGGTTCATCCTTTATTTTCGTTGATTTTCAAAAGGAACGTTGTAAATCTTGATTAAAAATATACTTACGAACTATCTCCCTGACTTTATGTTCTGAGTCACCGAGCGAGATAATCTGCGTTTTGATCAGTTCTTTAGTTTCCGAAGTCAAGGGCGCTTGGTTCATGTTTTCTAACAACTGATCCGTCACTAGTACCACTTCTTCTGCTACAGATGGCAGCACAGCTTTTAGTTCACTGGAATAAAAACATATTATTTTTTATTTAAAGGAAACTACGATAAACAGCGAAATATATTCCAAGGAATCGGATTTGATTTTGATGAGAACAAAAACTGTATCATCGGAGACGGATTAAAAGAGATACTTTGAAGCAGTGATGGCTCAGTGGCATTGGCTATGGACTGCCGCGCAGCAGGTCCATGGTTCGAATCCCGCTCAGAGCTTGAGCTTCACCGCATGGTGGAAGGGCATTTTGCGAATGCTCGCCTGGCTAGCGACCAACTCAAGTAGAAAATCTGTCGCAAAGCACCTTACGGTGTGTTCCGGCAGCAGTCCTTGAGAGCCAGATAAATTACAGGCACATGAAACTCATCATCTGTCTCCAGGTGACAGGCGCAGTGTAACTCGTGGATTGTGATGAAATGCATCTGTTATAGGCCGAGGTTAGTCCGCTTAACATTAGGTGGGCCTCGAGCTTGTTCAGTCAAAATAACATAAAAAAATATATATATATAAAAGAAAGAAAATAAAGACCTTATTCCCTATAAAAACACTACCAGTATTGTTTGCACCCGACCATAGAAGGTATCGACCTCTAACAAAGAGACACCCGTTTAGGAATGAAATTTACTTATATACCTACAGGTTTGTACGGAACCTGCGCGAGTTCGACTCGCACTTGGGCAGTATTTTATATTCGAAAGTTAGTTTTTTTTTTTTTTTTTTTTTAATGTTATAGTGTCGGAACAAGCCCGAGGCCCACCTGATGTTAAGTGGACTAACCTCTGCCTATAACAGACGCATTTCGTCAACGACGAATTGCACTGTGCCCGTTACACTGAGACGTCCAGTTGTTAGGTCTCATTAGCCTGTAATTTTTCTGGCTCTCAAGGACTACTGCCGGAACACACCGTTAGATGCTTGGCGACAGATTTTCTACTTGAGGGTGGTCGCTAGCCAGGCGGGCATTCGCAGAATGCCCTTCCACCATGCGGTGAAGCTCAAGCTCTGGGCGGGATTCGAGCCATGGACCTGCTGCGCGGCAGTCCAAAGCCAATGCCACTGAGCCATCACTGCTTCAAGTAGTGCTTGTCATGTGGTCCCATTTAAATTTGAGTGAGATCTGACGGGTAGTATTTGAGTTATCACTAATAATGCGTAATGTAAATTTAACAAAAATAAACTTACTTCAAACGTAAATTTGAAATTCCTTGTTTTTTGTTATACATTTTACTGTATGATATTTGATGTTTTCCTTTCAATTGGTACACTGAGAAAAACGACTTAAAGGCTTAAATCGAATTTGACCTTTTACCGTTGAATTGTAAATACGTAAGATGAATTCACAACTCTTAAGATGATTTTCACCAATCAATAAAAATGTACCATGTTTTATAATAAACACAACCGTCAAAAACACCTTCCGTAAAGTATTTTCAGAATTGAACTTGTTATACGATAATAATTGCAGTATTGACCATAAAATATACCTTACTTTTACGGCGGTTTATATACGGTGATTATCACTATAACGTACGACTTAATCAGCCTTATCGAAAAGTCAATATTTAAGAAAGACCACAAAATACACCTTAAATGAAGACGAAAAGAAACATTCGCCTTCACTGACCTCGTTTAACGCCTTCTAGTTGGAAGGCGTTTTTGTACGTATTTACGTTTGGTCGGTTTTTCGCCTTATAAGGCCAAATGACGGCCAATTAATATGGTATACCATATTACTTGGCCGTCATTAGGGCGCTTTTGACTTTAGATTTTTCTCAGTGTAGGGTTGGTGAACATTTCGCTCAAAAGTTTCGCAGCGAAGTTATTTTGCGGCTCGTTGAAAATTTTGAACGAGACTAACAGTCGCTGGGATCCAGAAATACTATACCAAGCTGAGCTACCGTGGCCGGGTGAGTCATAGTGCGAATTTGTCCTTTCGTGTTTTTTTTTATTGTCTATTTGTTGAACTTACATGTCATTAGATGTATCTCCAAGTATGATTGAGATTCTTTGCTTAAGAGTCTGCTTGTGTGCTGCGATGTCGCTTGGATCGCTGCCACAGGATGGACTGGCCAGCATCAGCGACGCAAGGACGATAAGACGGTACACCTGACTGCCTAGGTCTGCGAACCTGGGCGCGTCCAGGATTATCGTCTGTAAATAATAAGTTATTCTAAGGATAGTCAAATATGGAAAAGGATCTATACTTTTCTTTACAGCTGATCAGGATAGCTCTTTGCCACTATCTCGCCTGGTGGTATGTGATGATGATGCGTAATAGAATGGTAAACGGACTAGGCCTAGAATTACAGGCTCTCATGGACTGCTGCCGGAAGATACTGTAATTTGCTAACCGACAGATTTTCTACTTGAAGAAGCTAACCTGGCGAGCTCACGCAAAATACCCTTCCACCGAGCGGTGAAGCTCAAGCCGGCAGTGGGAATCGAACCATGGACATGAGCCTTGGAAGTCCACAGCTATTACCGCACACTGCTAACAGTCTTCGGCCTCATCTGAAGGTAAGTGATGTTATCGAAGATGTTGTTAAGGCTAAGAATAGAACAGGCATAATTCCCGTTTTATTCTTAGTAAATACGTGGTTGCTATCACCGCCCGCCATATTTCTAATTCAATAAAGCCAGTGTCACTGTAACCTCCGTGTGTCACTTGTTCCATTAAAATAATCAATAGAATCTGATTCCCAAAGACAACTGCTGGAAATGCTGGAATACACCGTTAGGTGGTTGGCGACAGATTATTACTTAAGGGTGATAGCCAGTAGAGAATTCATAAAATGTTCTAACACTTAAGCCTGCAGCAACATTTGAGATGGACTTCCTTCATGGCAGTCCAGTAATTCCCATAGGAAATTATAGTGGCTCAATACTACATTTAAATATAAGGAAATAACGATAATCGGCACACCCCACGGGTATCTCTAATAATTAAGATCAACAATCCATCATAAATTACGCAAATTTAGACAGTAACATTAGTATTGTAAATGAGTCATTTTCCCGCCCATATTTCCGACTTGGACTTGTCTGATGGAGAAGACTAAACATAGTCTTCTCCATCAGACAAGTCCAAGATAAGACCAGATAACCAAAAATATTGAAATATAAAAATATAACCTTTTATTTTGTAAGGAACGTTTGTTCTTACCTCCGGATAATCCTTAGAGCTATTCCATTCTAGAAGCTCAAGGTACGCTTTTGCCAAGGTCTGTGCTGTAACGTTTCTGATAATGTTCACATCAGTCACTGGTATGCTAAGGTCAGTCTTGTCTATATGCCGCCTCAACCACTCTTTTGTGTGCTGTAACCCATCTGAAAGTTTAAAATAGAAATCAAATAGATTTTGTTCCACAATTGTCAATAATATATTTAAATGCGAAATAATAGTAATATCCCAATATTAATAGTAGAATAATAACCAGATTTTTTGAAGCGCTCGTAGGGAAGTTTACTTAGCTGTTCTCAATCGATCAGCAAAGTTAAGCAACGTCGCCCGTGGTCATGAGTTGGATAGGTGACCGCTAGTGACATTACTACTGAGCGTTTCCGTGCTTCGGAGGGCACGTTAAGCCGTCGGTCCCGGTTGTCGTCTTAGGATGGCAGTTGTTATAGCATGGTGGTAGGGCATTTTGCGAATGTTCGCCTGGCTAGCTACCACCCTCAAGTAGAAAATCAGTCGCCAAGCACCTAACGGTGTGATCCGGCAGCTGTCTTTGAGAGCCAGTACTTCTAGGTTAGCCTGTAAACATCTTCGACCACATCATCACTTATCATCAGGTGAGATAGTGGTCAAAGGCTAACCTATCAAGCATAAAAAAAAGAAAGATCATGCCTTACCTTCAGAAACCTTCAACATTTCGTCAAACTTTGCTCGTTCGTACTGCACGCTCTCTTGCTGGACGTGAGGTCGAATCATCGCTATCAGAGTGTTGGCCAGATCTAACTTTAGTACTTCTAGCGTTTCCAGGATCGCTCGGAATATCTCCACCTGGGCAGATGAACAAAAACAAGCCAATTATGTAAGTCCAATTGGTCAAAGTAACTAACTTGGTGTCAAGAGGGGCGTTATCAGTGTGAAGTTGTAGACCTGTATATAATTATACCAATAAATACTATGAACTACGAAGCCTTTGTATTTCTCTCTTACTGTGTATGTCTGTGATTTTTTTGTGAGAAGACGAACTAGTTCGCCTCGTGGTAAACTGATGATATGATATATGATATGGTGATATGATAGCGTAGCCTGTAACCAGCATTGGAAGTAGCGCGTGACTCGTTTTTTATGCTATATAGGTTAGCCTTTGACCACCATCTCACCTGATGGTAAGTGATGATGTGGTCGAAGATGTTGTTCAGGCTAACCTAGAAGTACTTGCTCTCAAGGACAGCTGTGGGAACACACTGCTAGGTGCTTGGCGACAGATTTTCTACTTGAGGGTGGTAGCTAGCCAGGCGGGCATTCGCAAAATGCCCTACCACCATGCGAATGATGCTAAACGTGTTATTTCAACGACACGTCGTCCTGCATAACATGACGAATTTGTACGGCGGCTACTGAAGAACAACTAGTAGAATACGCTTACGATACTCAAGTCGCTTGTCGATAGCCTCGTGGGAGAAGGGCCTAACTTAAAAATGAATGGTTTTGACTTTGATAAATTTTAAAACAAATTCAAACAATGAAATACATATCCCCATTAACATTCTCCATCACTGGGGATTTGTGAACTTTTTTTCACAAATTACTTACTGTGTCAGTGAGCTGAGATATATCCTGTATCATTTGGTCCCGAGCTGGTGCCGCCAGTTTGGCCATGAGGTCTATTACGAACTTGGCGTATTTATCGAAGTCCAAACTGTTGTTTTCAGCCTGCTGCTTGATGAACGAACTGTCCAGTACCTCTTCAATCATCTCCCGTATGCGGGTGTGACGAGGGAGAAGGATGGAGAAGAGACCCTGGAAACCAAAAATATTTTCACTTCTCATGCTCGTAAAGTTCTTGTTTACGCCCGGTGTAGGCTGATTAAATAGTATATTACTGCGGAATCCAGTCGCATTATGTGTCACTGATTATAAAATGGCTGTTTGAGGCTTCTCAGATCAGATTTATTTCCAAAAATATATCTATCTCATAAAATGTCATAACAAAAAGAGAGATTGATATATATATTTGGAGCCTCCCTTCTAAAACCATGTTATAATGGCTAAACTTTAATCTGTGTCTGTACTATGTTTTTTTTCTAAGCAGATCTAAAGAGGATGACCGACTGTCCAGTAATTGTAATGTATTTAAATACATACCTACTTTTTACAGTTCAGTTACTGGACAGTAGTAGATTCCAAATTTAAAATCTCGCTTTTTACTGGACGGTTGTGAATAAGTCTCCGGTAGAGTTCACTTTCTGGATAATTTTTAGAGATGTTATGGCAACATTACATACCATTTTTGAAAAAATGGTTTTTGCTTATGCCCTAGAGTCTAGTGCATAAAAGTTTGTTTTTAAGCACAAGTGCATAAGCATGGTTATTTTTTTTATTGTTCAAACAGGTTTACTGAAACACATTTTGTCAAGAGAGATCCTGTGTTTTCCTCGCAATTAAAATAAAAAAATCGGGTGTATAACCCGCGCAAAATACCCACTATACCATCGACTTTAGAGATTGCAACCCGGTATGTTTCTCAACCCGGCCGGGCCCGGTTGCATTCGACGCCAACCCAGCCGGACTCGGCGGACCCGGCCGGGCTGTGTGTTAGCGATGAAACTTTTCAAGTATTTTATGAAAATTTCCTATACATGAATGGAAAACCACAATCATTCAAGGTTAATATTTATGTCAAACTGGCTTATGAACAATTATCAAAATAATCACTCTCACTTAAGTCTCAAAATCACACTTAACACAGAATTGATTAATTTTACTTATGGACGAAAAAGTAACATCAGTATTAGTAATTAATCATTTTAACCGACTTCAAAAAAGGAGGAGGTTTTAAATTTGTCTGTTTTTTTATGTTTGTTACCTCAGAACTTTTTACTGTGTGAACCGATTTTGATGTTTCTTTTTTATTTGAAAGCTGATGCTTGCCGTTTGGTCCCATTTAAATTTCATCAAAATCGGTCAGCCGTTTTAGAGTTACACTCCAATAACTGTTTTTTTCCTATATTGATGATTAGCATTGCCAGTGAATGACAATCGACCCCGAACTACTTTCGGGATCGATAATCATTATTATTATGTTATTATTAAGGGACACTAAAAAAGGTTAAAAAAAAAATTATGAGTTTAAACAAGCAGATCTTTATATTTACTCGTTATAGCGTCTATTTAAATACCTAGTATTAAAATAAGAAACAAATAACGGTTTAAACAAAAAAAAACTGATTTGCTAAAAGTAAAGTATTATGTTTTTTCTTAAACTTTGGCTATTAAAACTAGTAAGTGTTATTACTAATTGAGCAAAAAGCTAAATCTTATTGGCAAGACTGTACTGTAACTGTAAATAACCAAACTTAACTAGTCTTAACTAGCAAAATGTAACGTTCACGCGCCGCGGTATACTTACCGGGTCCGGTGACCGGACCCGGTAAGAATAGCCGGGCCCGGTGGGTTCCTAAGAGGGCACCGGGCCCGGCCGGGCCGGGCCCTGCCGGGCCCGGTTTGCAATCTCTAATCGACTTATGTATCGTCTAAAGTACAGTCGTAGTATCGTTAACCATCTCGGCTAAAATTTACTTGTTTCATGCAGTTGTACACTTTACTATTTTTATTTTTTTACTGTGTTCCATTTAAGTGTCGTTTAAACTGGTAAAATGTGTTCACTAACAGACCGGGTTGAAAAGAACAATATCGCTTATAAAAATAGAAAAAAAAACCCGAACTGACACAAAACTATCAAATAAATTATGGAAATCAAGTCAAGTTAGCACGCTGATTCATAGGAGTCTAAAAAATAATTGGCAATATGGCTACTGGTACGAGAGCTCACGACAAAACCGTGTCTTATCGTTTTATGGTCAAAACAGAATAAAATCGTTTGATCGGCAGGTTTATTTACATTGACATTGGTTGATAGGAATCAAATAGATGTCAAACATAATTTCGGTTCACTGAACTCTATTATTACTCATACCCTTGACTTGCAGTTACAAAATTATTATTATTCTTGATGGGTCGCATAAGGCAATATTACATGTAGGTATAAGGAACTATTTGTGCATCCATCAGTTCGTCAACCAAGATGAGGTCATTTCAATATTATGTTTAGTTTCCGGTAGTTTGTTTTAATTTTCAGGCTTTAATATTTTTTTTATTTTGTCTTAATTTTCAGGCTCTAATCATGTCCATTACATTCCTATGGAGGTCAATGATTCCGTTGCAGTTGGGCTCAGTTGTTTATTAGGGTTGTCAAAAATTACTGAATCAATCATATATTGTTAGTAACAAAATTACATAATCGCCATGCAGATGATTCTGAAACAGTGGGCAGTAAAGATCACTAAACAAAAATTTCAGAAGGTATTTATATGTTTGACATTTTAAAAAATCATTCTGTTGTTGCTCCATCTAGCTGTGACACACACATGAACTTAGATAAGTAGTAGGGATAATAATAATGTTTTCAATAATTAACGAGTCGTGCGCGGAGTTGTCGCCGCGATTTAGACGCGTGAACTCACCTAATGAAAGGCATCGGACATGCCCGAAACCTAGGTCGACAATCTCGACCAATACGTATGAGTACAGCCGGTTATCGAAAACATTAATATTATCCCTACTTCGTGCAAAAAACATGTCAGTGCCCTCCAGGAGCTCACCGATGCAAATGCACATTCACCAATCAATCAAACAATCAATAATTTATTTGCTAAAAATACAATACTTTCATAATATTTACAATTTGATCTTATTTTTGTATCGACAATTGTATTCTGCCTGCAAACAGGCGTACCCTGATGTTGAGCATCTGATATATAAACCCAGTTAAAGTTAATTCCAAACGTAGCTAGGTGTTTTGCCGATTTATGAATAATATTTAAAGAAGTTGGTAGATTTACAGTTAATTATCAGTCCTAATGCAAGGTTCATGTTTTAGGAAGCAAACCACTCATGTATTTAGATAGATTCCGCTACATGTATATGATCTCAGATTACTTTTAAAGGATACTATGACCGATATACTATAACACAAAATATTTGGTAGGAGACTGGTACCATATACAGGGTTATTGGTAAAATGCTAACAACCTCTTAGGGTGTACTTCTGCTAGTCGTAAGAAACATTAGATATGAATATTTTTTGGTTTGAAAAAAAAAAAACACTTTTTTATATTTTCTGTTGTTTTTTATATGTTTTGACTGAATAAGCACGAGGACCACCTGACGTCAAAAGTCTCTTGTGCCTGTAAGTTCATAACTTTTATTACCTAGCTCGATGTATAGGTTCAAAACTTTATTCAAAGGGACCATGGCGCGTTCCAGTGTTGCAGGCGCTCTTAGCTCTGAGTAGGCATTAAAGTACAAAATAAAAACTAAATGTTTCTTAGGACTAGCAGAAGTCAACCCTAAGAGATAACCTAAACTTGGACGACTTTATATGTATGAGAACAGATAATTGTGAGCAATTAAAAAAGTGAAACAAAAATCCAACTTCTTCCAATTAAATCTGTTAATATGAAATAATTTGTTGAAGGTGATCCATGAAAATGTGTTTGAAACAGTTCTCAGTCATCTTTTGGTTAATTTTACCAATACTTTCTTACTGAGTTGTAAATGAGGGCATTTATGCCATATTAGCAGCTCATTGGCAGCTACAAAAATCTAACACATAGGTAACTGTAATGTTTCCTACAACAATTGCTTTAACAGATATGCGAACAAAAAGATTTTTACAAAGAGTAGATTTTTCATAATTTTTTTTTTAATTACTATAAAATAAAAGTTAATATTTTTTTCAAAAATTACATATTACTTTTTTATTCTTATAACTACTAAAGGCAATGACACTTCGCCGTGATTACATAACAAGATTTTTAGCATCAAATTGGCCCAAAATCAATTTGATAATATTACATGTCAAACCTTTTACTGTGTGAGATGTAATTAATTGTGAGTCAGATGTGTCTTAAACAGCCTCGTATCATACACAATTTTCAGTATCCAGACCTGAAACAAGATGGTATTATCTCACCTGCTTAACATCTTCTAACAGAATAAGGGCTTGCTTATACTCTGGAGGATCGGAATTCAGCTGCTCTCGCAAGATATCAAAGTAGGCCTTGTGCATTGTCTCCTTTACTAATTTTTGATAACTGAAACAGGAAAGATGTACTTATAGATCAATTACTTTCCATTTACTTAAAGATATCACTATTAAGTCACTATTAAGCTATATACTTATATATGTGCAATATAAAATACAAAAGGATAAATGACGGACATTACTAGGTTTAACTTTTTAGGAACCGGCAAGGACCCGCGTTATATGTACCGGAAAGATTCCGACCAGTTTCGCACTGAGGCCTGTGCTCGTCGCTTCGCGCAATCGTGACTCCCAGACGAAGGACTTCAAAACAGTCCGAAACTGGTCAGATTTTTTCCGGTAAATATAACGCGGATTCTAGCCGGTTGCTAATAAGTTAATATGGATAAAACTCGCGATAGTTTTCAAAGTGAAATTACTAGGTTTTTTCAAATTAATTATTTTCTTTTTGAATTTGTAAGTTATTGATGTGTTAGCAGGCTTTACTCAAACTAAATAACAATGTAGAAATACTTCATATCAAACTTTCCCAAGGATGGATGGATTGCATTCAGGAAGATAACCAGTTCGAAGCTCTGAAACTAGAATAGATTCTCAGGCAGTACCACAATGTCAGTACAATACTTAGAATTTTAACATCGTCAAGTCATTATCAATATATCAGAAACCAGGAATTAGGCAGATAAGGGTGAACTGGCCAGTCAGTTCTCCATACAAACGTCACTGGGTAATCAGTTTTGGACCTAAATCCTCATATAAGGGTATATGAGAATTTAGTCCAAAACAAAGATATTGATTGATCTCATTATTATCTAGGCTTGTATCGTAACATTTTTTAATAAGATAATTAACTTGAGAGATATGAGCCTCGAATCATTTTCATATACAGTTTTCGAGGCTCATAATATCAAATTAAGTAATTATATTTTTAAAGTTTCATTGTGATTCAAGCCTAGATAATGACGAGATCAATCGATATTATGCTTGATACTGGACCTGAAATCTCAAATAAGGGAGTCATCACCCTACTATGTTTGTATGGCGAAGTGAACGGCTAGTTCAACCATAAGAGGTGGTCAGAACCCAGGAATTAGCCAGATAGGGGGGAACTGGCCGGTCAGTTCTCCAGACAAACGTCAAAGGGTAATCACTCCCTTATTTGAGTATTTAGGTCCAAAACAAAGATATTCATTGATCTCATTATTATCTAGGCTTGTATCAAAACAATTTTTAATAAGATAATTAACTTGAGATTTATGAGCCTCAAATCATTTTCATATAAAGTATTGGAGGCTCATAATTTCAAATTAATTATATTTTTAAAGTTTCATTATGATACAACATAATGTTACATGATACAAGCCTAAATAATGATGAGATCAATCGATATTATGCTTAATTCTGGACCAAAATCTCAAATAAGGGAGTCATCACCCTACTATGTTTGTATGGAGAAGTGAATGGCTAGTTCAACCATAAGAGGCGGTTTCTTTTTGAGCAAGGCATGCTACTTTGTCCATATCAGCCAATAAGCCAGTACTTACCAGGAAGTAATGCTAGTTTTTGCACTATGGGTGCATACCATTTGAAGTTAGATTCGCTAAAAACGCTAAAAACGATCACACTCCCAAAAAGTGGTTCCACAAGGGTCTTGGCGTTATTTTCGCCATAAATGCTATGAGGCTACTGGAACAATTTGAATTCCCTACATCTAATGTCAAAAGTGACAGAAGTGGCAAATTTTAGTGGCATTCTTAGCGTTCTTATCCTAAATGGAACAGGGGATGACAGTTACAAACGATCACAGTGATCACAACCACAGACGCAGAATGTGATCAAAATTATCGAAATTAACGTTCTTAGCGACTAATGGAACATACCCTATGTATTACTTACAAAATCACAAATATACGATAGGAACGCATAGCAGGCGTTATTGCAAACCTAACAATATTAAAAATATGTATTACATTTGGAAAGCTAAATATATGCTATGAAGTGAGAGTTACAAATGTTCTCAATATATGCCAAAACCATAGATAGGGTTAAGGTATGTAAAAATATGTTAGTAACTAAATAGTGGTGTCTTACCTGTTATCTGGAGGTTCAAAGGGTTCCAACTTGAAATCAGTATCGACAGCGATCTCATGAGCTAGCGCCATATTTTGCATGCCATGCGCAGCTTTCATGATATCCTCCAAGGTAACAAATTTGGGCGGAGAAGCTCCAGTAATGGTGCTGCCTCGAATACGGAATTGGATGGGTTCGCTTGCATAGTAACTGTTGTTTCTAGTACCACTGAAATTCAAGAGTTAATGTTAAGAAAATATTTATTAAAACAAAAACAGTATACTGTCCTGGAACTCCTCAAACTGTGCCCGATAGGTGGCAATAGATTTGCCTCTCTATAACATAGTATCAATACATGTCTTGTTAAATGTGGGTGTTTAGAAACCTCCGCCTACCCCTTTGGGGAAATACAAATGTGGCAATATATTTTTTGCTATTTTTAAAACAGTTCTATCATGTAAGAAAACATGTTTTCATTGTCAAGAGGCATTTAAACTCTGTAGATTACAATAATTATTAATAAACTTGACAAACTTGATAATGCACATTAATATTTCAATAAGGTATTGTTTACAAACAACACAGGGACCTTGTGGGATTGTCCTATTTGACAATAGTAACACATAATTAATCCATGCATATCATGGATATGATAACCATTTAATTTTATTCATAAACAGATAATATCAGTGCGCATGATAAGTCACAGATAAGGGTATAGTATTTTGAGGGTACAACTTTCCATTGACGGCCGTCGAATCCAGGGGGTAGAGGGGGTGGGGAGAGGGGGGAGGGGTACCACTCCCCCCTCTTCAAAGGAAAAGTCCCGCATCCCCCCCCTTTTTTACTTATTTTAAATTTTCCTCATTTTCTGGATTAAAATTAAAATAATAATTTTAAAATCGATTGCCATTAAGGAGGGCAGTGGAAGGGGAAGGTCATCTCTTCCCTTTCCCACCACTTTTATTACAAGGTAATGCATAGTTTTCGAGTTATGCATATATTTGTAAAATCATCACCTCACTTTTTGTAACACTTCACTGATCAAATTTATTCGCCTTCGCCGGCCGCTGCCGCGGCACGCTCGCTACGCTCGCTCGGCTCGCGCGTTGTGTTGTCGCAGTTTCAACCTAACCTAACCTGTTTTTTTAATACAAAACGTTACCAAACGAATTCCACTTGACGCCAATTATTATCGCCGTTATTTTCGATTATTTTTACCACATTTTGTATCTATGGTTCATATTAAATGTGGAACCATAGACGCAAAATTATCGACAATATCGAAATTAGCGTCAAGTGGAATACGCCTTTAACCGTTCATAAAACGAAACGTTCATTGGCGAGAATTCTATATTATTTAGCACTAATATTGCAAAATAATTAATTTTCAATATTTTTTTTCTCAAAAACTACGCATTTTCTGATTTTGAAACTTTGCAAGTGTGCTTATAATAATGTCACCTCTCTATGAAAAAAATATCAACCCTCAACCCGACGTCAGGCAATGGAAAACTGAGCCAAAAAATATATTATTGTTGATCTGCATGACAAATCTTTAATGAGATATAGCTTAAATATTATTTTTTTACTGCCTTCCATGCTCTTTGTATTCATCTTGCAATGAACACATTTTATTTTCTATGTCAATTTCATTGTTATATTGTGTCAAATGGTCAATATTTTGTTTTTAGATTAATTAAAAAGATTATAAAATTGGAAGTGAGAAATAATTAGTATAATATTAAGTATATAATCACAAAGAAATGAGTCAATGTTTCATTGGGATTGCACTTTAATGCAAATGTTTATTAGAAACAAATGGGCGAAGTTGACATTTAATCCTATGCAGGAATTACTCAGCCTATCCTTCCAATTGTATTTTGTTATTATTAATGTGTTAATTTCTTAACTATTGATTTCCATAAGATAAATTTACATTCAAGCGGATGTCTCTCTGTGAAAAAAGATTGAAGATACATTGTGGTATATAGCAAAACTTAAGATGAGCCATATTATGTTTCAAATATAATTAAATCACATTGTATTCGGAATTTAAATTATCTGGATGAAACTTGCCATCAATTCGTCTGGATGATCAAGATTCTACAGATTGAGAACAAATGACCAAGTCAAGCAAAAGCTTGCAATAGTACTATTAGAGTCTATTCTAACTGAGTAAAGTGACTAAGGTATCGTCGTCAGGACTGAGGTACATCATATTTGCAGTTTAAATAATAATTACTTCTAATGTAGGTATTTAAGAATTAATTTTACTCAAAATAATATAAAGAGCAAGTACCTGGATCCAGTAGGCATAGGCTGCGATGGCGTTCTAGTACTTGAATTCTCACTGTCAGAAGTTTGGGAGCCAGTCCCTGATGGACCTTCATGATCACTCATTATAAGATACAATAGTTATTCTATGTAAAAATTAACTGTAAGCTTCAGGTAAAATTGTTAAACTTGTCGGGTGTAGAACTTGCTTTTAACTGACTGCAACAAGCTCAGGTAAACACTTTTATCTGCACAACCCATATAAGGCGCACACTGAAAGGCACAGCATCAAAAAACTCGTATCATCCCAGACAATCGCCTTGACTCATAACAACATAACCTAACTTTTAAAACAAAGGAAATGTATATTCCAGTTTTTTATACGCTCATTAATTTATTACGGTCGTAACTTATGTGTCTGCGAGTGCAGCCGACGCATCCCGTGGGTGCGTATGGGGAGAGGTTTAGAGGATTTTTATTTATTTTTAGCACAAAATTCACAATTCACAGGGGTGCGTTCCGAACCTTGGTTAGAGCGCACTCGGAGTGCAACTTTTCACTCTAACGTCGTTCACAACCTTCGAGTAGAGCGTTCGGTTGTCACAACTGGACCGTTCCAAACCTTTTGAGGTTGCAACTTTTTAACCATAAAACACGTGACATGAAATGACTGTGACGTTTATATCGTATTCTATCTGATGCGCTCACCCAAAAATCTCAAAAAATATAAATACTAATATAACTTCTCAAAATATTATAAAACTTTAATAAAAATGGAAAACGAATTTGTGATAGTGTTAAATAGCAACGGTAATTATTATTACGATAATGATGTAAATCTGTCAATGTCACAATTTGTTTGAGGTTATAAAACAACCGGTCGTTCCATACCTCAGGGTAAATTGCAAAACAACCAAACAACTAAACAACTACACTCTGAGCCTCGGAACGCACCCCAGCTGTTTGTTACACTTGTCAATTTAGAAACGTCAAGTCGGATTAGACTCGTGCGCTTTGTACATTTTCCATGTATTTACAAAGCGTGGATATTCGATTTACACATACACATAAAAAAATAAAAAAAAAGCTACAACATGTTTTATTCGTAGACAACATGCCTATTTTCTAAACTCATTGTGTGATACGAATCCACGGCATAGGAAGTTGTAGACTTATCACGGCTTCCGTTTCCGTTCCGTTTGCATTGTTGCTTACCTTCGTATCTGCTGTTTTCTACATAATTTGATGTTACAGTCTATAAATATAGAATAGAACCTAAAGAAAGTGTAACCGTTAGGTACATATTACCGACCTGTTTAAGATATTTATTTGTTGTGGGATAGGTGCAAAATACGGCTTGAAACATAATGCATAATGAAATAGTTACTAAAGTAGTTGCAATGTTTCACTTGGTTGGATGGCTACAACCCTGAAATACACACATCAAAAGTGCCTAGGGATCAAGTATGTTTTCGAGTATTGTCGCAATAGAGGATTTTATTCGTGTGCTTTTCTGACGAGTCTCGTTTCGGTATGCGGCCTGATACAAGACGTATTCGAGTTTGGAGGAGCTCTGAACGTCAAGAACGTTTAAAATTTTCTCAAGAAGTTCACCCATACCGAGGGGGACCAGTAATGGTTTGGGCCCGTATTTGGATCGATGGAAGAACAGCTCTCATTTGGATCAGCGGCAACATCAATGCTCAGATTTATGCGGAGAGTGTTGTTTCAGTAGTGATCATGCCTTTGCGAAGCGGTTTGGGTAATTCGTTTCGTCTAATGCACGTCCACACATGGCTAGAAACGTAACTTGCACTCTTGCCGATGCCCGCATCAACGTTCTGCCGTGGCCTGGTCAATCGCCAGACCTCAACCCCATTGGACATGCATGGGATATGCTACAAAGAAGAGCTCTGCCAAGTATGGATGCCGTGCATATGTTGCATGCCCACAACAGCTTTTTGACTTGTTACAAAGAACGTGGGCGACCATTCCTCAAAGTGATTTTGATGAACTGATTTTAAGCATACCAAATGTCTGATTAGTGTTAATGGTAGAAACACAGATTATTAATTAATATAATTTTACAATAAACATATCAAACATCCTATTCTTTTTTAGTTTTTCTGCCATTTGAATGACGACATTAGCTTAGGTTACTTTTTCTTTATTCAAACATAATAGGTATAGGGAAAAATTTAAAAACCAGACTGGATAATTAGATTTGGTAAATATTAATCGAATATTTTTTTAAACTTCAAAATATACATGACAAGCTCAAGGCAGTTTTGAAGTGTGTACAAAATAACGGTCATTCGTATTTCCTACATGACCGCGGGCAACGACGTTGCTTAACTTTGCTGATCGGTTAAGAACAGCTAAGTAAACTTCGCTACGAGCGCTTCAAACTTCGCTACGAGCACTTTAAAGCTAAGTTGCCACCAATCAGGTGTGAAGAGTGCGTGGATGGACTCATGAAGAACGATATGTGTAAGTATTTCATATAGAATCGATATAGAATAAAATGGGAAAGATCAGAGTAAAATAATAATACATTTTCTTAAGGTTACAGTTTTCAATTGGATGACAGCAATAGTTTCCTAAACAAAAAAGGGCGTTTGTTTTTTTGAAACTATTGATTCTAGACCACTACCTAGTTATTTCACTAAAGTGATAGAACTCGTCCAGACCTTAATTTCAAATGACAGCTGTCACACGTAAAAGAACTTTATCTTAGAAACAATTGATATTTTTTTGTTTTTAGATAAAGTGGCCTTTGAAAAACGTCAGACTGCGGACTTAGGACGGAGGGGCCTTGTTTCCCATGTGAGTCAGTGAATAATAACTACGCAACATTTAAATAAAATGAGCGATTTTTTAAACATATAAGAGTGAGCTTTTTAATAATGGAAATCAGATAGTTAAGTATAAGTATTTTATCACATGATTGCTACAAAATTATTAGAAATAATATACATACGGTTTAAAACTGATTAGGTAAGGAAAATCATGAATCATAAAAAATCTTTTTTTTATATTTAGTGAAATATATGGAATCGTGTTTTATAATATCCTCTAGAATATTGTATATTTTATTCGTATCTGTTAAGAATAAAAACTTCCTCAAAAACATTTTCAAAATTTGCCTTGTTGTGATAGGTACCTATATAATATGAAAATGTCAACACTTTCAGTTGTGAACTTGTGATATAATTATTGCTACTGTAAACTTTATCTCAAAATACGGGCTTACAAACCTAGAAGCAGCGCTAACATTGTACCAATCATGAATTATGGTTCAAAGTTAAACTTCAAAGAGGTTTAAAAATAAATAAATTAGAATTATAACTACATAACATTTTACCTAGTACTTACAAAATACTAAAAGTCACAAAAGAAAATAATATCATAGATAAAAGAAAGCTTGAAGTCGAGCCTTAAGATGCCGAAATATGAGACATTTAGGTACCCATAGAGCATTGTGCCGGCCTTTACTCTAACAAGTCAGGCTAGCCTCCGCAAAATGCCTTTCCACAGTTCCAGGAGGCTGAAGTCCGCGGTAGTTTTTTTTTATGTTTTTGTGACGGAATAAGCTCGAAGACTACCTGATGTTAAGTGGACTAACCTCTACCTATAACAGATACATTTTGTCACAAGTACCGAATTGCACTGCGCCCGTCACCTTGAGACATAGTGGATAAGTCTCATGTGCCTGTAATTTCAGTATTTGGAGCAGATAATCTGTGGCCAACTGTGATACTGCTATGAAGCTATTTTTATATAGTAATTTTGCATCAACGATATAGCGAAATCGCAAAGGAATGTTTTTTTGAACCACGCGCAAGATACGATCTGCCAGCCAATCGTATACTTGGGTTCAAGACATGTTCTTTTGAGCACGGTATTTCCTCAGGGATGATGATGATGATTACGCGATATAACGACTTTTTCCACACGTTGCGTTAAATTATCGAAGTTTTCATACGGATCCCTAAGTTTTTTGAAATTTTATATAGCCTATTTTCATCAGGAATAATGCAGGATTCTAATGGTGAAAGAACTTTTCAAATCGGTCCATTAGTTTCAGAGCTTATTCAATGCAAAGAAACAAAAAAAACCTTTCCTCTTTATAATATTATAATTTAAATACATACGAGAGAAGTCCCAAGAAGTAGTGATATACTGAAGCTGGGAGGTAGAGGACCTAGAGGGCTATCTGAATCACCCCCATGTATGTACCGCGATTTTTCGAATTTTCGGAGATGACTGTTTTAAAATTTTTCACCAATCGCCGAGTACGATGAGATTTTTATTTATGGTGACGTAAATTATTGCGGAAGATGCTTGATTTTTTTTGTGTGCTAAGCTGATAGATAGGTCAATTCAGTATGGTAACATTTACTATCGTTAGATCTTAGAATGGAATAAAAAAATAATTAAATGCCAAGAAAGATAAACTAGTGTGTAGAATTGTAAAACTAAAATTACAATTCTAAACAGTAGGAAGGTCGTTAGCGCAGCTAGTGCTCGGATTCCCTGTGTAGGTACATATAAATTACTAGCTTTCCGGTCGCGGCTCCACCTGCGCGTATGTCGGTTGTCGCGCAAAACCATTAAACTCTTTTTGCGCAGTTGCATAAAAACTATCCTGTGTCCTTCTGCGGGTCCCATACTTTTTCCATATCAAACTTCATCCAAATCAGTCTAGTAGTTTTTAACTTTATTGGTTGCATACAAAAAATACAAATCTTCCCTCCTTATAATATAAGTGTAGATACAGCTTTACATTCTTTTTGTTATGACGTGTCTAACCCTACTGCAGACATACTGGTAACTGGTAACGTTTGCAGTGATGCGAAAAATTTCAAACGTCGAGTCAGGGCAAAAATAGAGTATAATATACGCGATTAAAACCATTACAGTTGTTTTATTTGTAACCATACGAATTAGGTGTTTATTTTCTTATGTATTGGTTTTGGTCATTGTAAACTAATAGTTATAAGCGCATCGAAAAACTACCTTAGTGTTATGTACCTAGGTACGTAGACATAAATATCGCTTTGTACCCGTACGACGATGATTAAGGATACGTTTATCAGTTTGAACTGTGACCCTTTTACCACGGTAGCTAAGATCATGTTACAGTCCGAACCAGCCTAGTCCTAGGGATGGATGGAAGCCGATTCTGTACACGCTCGTGGTTAAAAAATTTTGCTTTTGCCGGAACACACCGTTGGGTGCTTGGCGACAGATTTTCTACTTGAGGGTGGTCGCTAGCCAGGCGGGTATTCGCAAAATGCCCTTCCACCATGCGGTGAAGCTCAAGCCCGCGGCGGGATTCGAACCATGGACCTGCTGCGTGGCAGTCCGTAGTCAATGCCACTGAGCCATCACTGCTTCAAATCTCCAAAAAGTCTCCAAAAAAGTCCGCAATGTATATGTCTATCTCTTAGGAATAACCCACAATAACCATTTATTAATTATCCTTTACATTTTAGGACAAATACCTAATGGCTTATTTACGAATCAATTTTAAGCAATACAGCAGTAATCCTTATCCAATTTAGTATATTAAATACATTGTGCATTTAATATAGATCAATATAGCTGTTTACAGTATGTAATTTAAATAAATATTTTCGAAGATATTACAGATTATTTAGTATTAGCATTACACCCGTGCGAAGCCGGGCGGGTCGCTAGTAATTTATATAATTATATAAATAACTTACTTTTTGGCTTTAGATTTAGTAAGTATTTTATATATTAAGCTTAATAAACACAGGTCAATTTAAAAAAAAAAACAGAGACGACAATCTGTTAGGGGAGAAAAATTAAATGTTTGTCGAAGTCAAGGAGGCAATCTAACTTGTCCACAGACAGAACTAGCAACTAATTTACGTACGCAAACGCTGCCGGCGAACGGGATTGCTTCTTCTCGACTATTTCATTTTAAACTCGAGAAAATTTACCTTCTTTGCTTTATCGTGGAATGGCTTTGATTTGAAACTTGTATTTCACAGGTAAATAGTACCTAGTAATTTATTAGGTGCATATAGTAATCAACCTTTTTAGTCGAATGGCGTGAAGTATTACTTTTGGAATGTGAGGGCCCGGGTTCAATCAACAACGGTGCTTGGTGACAGGTTTTTAGCTTAACCTTAAATAGTTCTCTACCAGGAAACCGTTGAGTGAAGAGATATAAAAAAATTAAGTAATGAGTAGGTATTACAGGTATATAAAATAATAATAATATAAATAGTTTTTATTTATATATTAATGTAGTTAAGAACACACATTTAACCTTATCAAATATGTAATGCCGTAGTAACTCGATTGGTTTTACTATGTTGGTGGTAAGCTTAGAGTCAATGCCATTGAAATATATGAATGACACCGTTTTATTGTACTAACCGTTAGTTTATAATAAATCTAGTTAGATTATAAACTGCCGATAGACTGTGAATGGAAACTAAAATTTACAATCTAACGTTTAAATTTTCGTAAGATTATAAACTGACCATGTCCAGCCGTCAAATTGTAATTATGTGGATCAACAACAATTTACCGTAGATCTACGAAAGTATTACAGTGGCCATAAGCAAAATACGTAGGTACAGGTTTTTAATGTATTATTTTTTGGCTTATGTTTAATTTACCATCAGATATAGTAGAGTAACATATAACAGACAAAATTAACACCAAAATTAAAACCGCATTTTAATGTAATCTTATAACCAAAGTTTTAACATCTCGCTATCCTTAAGCAAAATTACTCAAAATAAATCATTGTTATTTTTTTTAATATTGTTAGGTTTGCAATAACGCCTGCTATGCGGATTACATTACAAAATCACAAATATACGATAGGTTTTTTTTTTTTTTTTTTTTTTTATATATATATATCCCGCACATGACTTAAATTTTTTCGTATCGTATATTTGTGATTTTGTAATAAATCATTGTTAACCCAAAAGTAGGTAGTAAATGATCACCAAAAGTAGTAGGTATATGAAATTAAATTCTTGTGCCGCATCGCCGGCTGCTGCCGCGACACGCTCGCTTAGCTCGCTCGGCTCGCGCGTTGATGTAGTCACAAGTAATCTAACGCTCCTCCTCGCTTCGCTCGTCGTCGCACCTAAATATGACTTTGCCCTAGACTAAATGATATTTAACCACTCGCTAAAATATAGTGATCATTTACTACATTTGGTGTACGATTAAAATTTTTGGTAAAAGAACTAAGGGTATCAAAGCATTTTATGGTGGTCATTATTTTAAATACCTTAGTTTTTTTAATGTACAAACTCGAAATGAATATGTTTTTTTATCTATGAAATGAACTCATGGCACCTATAACGCGACCAATCTGTGGACGGATCACAATTTTGGCGAAAAAATATAAGACATGGTCAGTTTATAATCTGACGAAAATGTCAGCGTTAGATTGTAAATTTTAATGTTCGTTCATAATCTATCGACAGTTTATAATCTCACTAGATTTTTTATATACTAACGTATCTTACAATTATCCGGTGACATGAATAAAGTATTTAGAAAATAAATTTATAGAAAGGTTAACACAGTGCTTGAGATTCTCGCACTGAGCGAATACACTTTTGCATAATTAGGTATATACTGAATATTACTGTGATTATTGCGTAAAACAGCTCCGCTAGTTTCTTTCGACTCCTTCCACAGTATGATCAAATGTAAATAATTAACGGTAAGTTTATTTATTAACAACAAAATATTTTATATAAATATTATATATATAGTTATATTTTATATACTTAACAAATATTTTTAAGATAACATAAAATTCATAATTTTGGGCCAGATGTTAAAAGTTTCTTGTGCATGTAACATATTTTTTATTACTTTACTCGTTGTAAATATTCAAAACTCTATTCAAAGGGAGCGCGGTCCAGTGTCTTCGCGGCAGGCGCTCTTGGCTCGAAGTAGGCATTGTCTTTTACTTACAGGTGGTCCTCGTGTTTATTCCTTCAAACACACATAAACAAACAAGATTAAATCAATTACTAGATGATGTAATACAACCAAGCAGTACTTCTAGGTTAGCCTGAACAACATCTTCGACCACATCATCACTTACCATCAGGTGCGATAGTGGTCAAAAGCTAACCTATCAGGCATAAGAATATATATATATTCTTATGCGTGTATATATTCTTATTTTGAAGCGCTCGTAGCGAAGTTTACTTAGCTGTTCTCAACCGATCAGCAAAGTTAAGCAACGTCGCGCGCGGTCATGAGTTGGATGGGTGACCGCTAGTGACATTACTACTGAGCGTTTCCGTGCTTCGGAGGGCACGTTAAGCCGTCGGTCCCGGTTGTTGTCTTAGGGTGGCAGTCGTTATAGCATGGTGGTAGGGCATTTTGCGAATGCCCGCCTGGCTAGCAACCACCCTCAAGTAGAAAATCTGTCGCCAAGCACCTAACGGTGTGTTCCGGCAGCTGTCCTTGAGAGCCAGTACTTCTAGGTTAGCCTGAACAATATCTTCGACCACATCATCACTTACCATCAGGTGCGATAGTGGTCAAAAGCTAACCTATCAGGCATAAGAATATATATATATTTCAGCGCTGCTGAAGTACAAACAAGAACGGCATTTTTCTTGTTTTTACCTTTATACCTTTACCCTACCAAAGTTCAGAAAACTGTATTCTAAAGTAAACAGGCAATCCCATTAAATGTTTTCAAGGGTCGTCTAGAACGACTGAGCAAATTAATATTTTACTTTCAGGAAATATTCTCTTTACCTCGTTTCGAGAGCATTCAAGCATTGACTGAAAACTTAAACATACCTATGTTTAAGTAAGTATATACCTAATAATACATTATTGTATGACTAGTTCCTAACAAATAACTGTTTTTATCATGCACAGCCTTTATACATAACAGATTACAAACTACAGCTACTACAACGAAAGCAATTAGGCAACCTGAAGGCAAAACTTTAAATGAACATTAATTAATTTTTGAAGCTCTCTCTCGTAGCGAAGTTTGCTTAGCCGTTCTTCACCGGTCAGCTACGTTAAGCAACGTCCGCCGCGACCATGACTTGGATGGGTGACCCGGTCCCGGTTGTTTTATTACGATGGCAGTCTATATAGCATGGTGGTAGGGCGTCTTTTTCGAATGCCCACCTGGCTAGATACCACCCTCAAGTAGAAAATCTGTCGCCAAGACCTAACGGTGTGTTCTGGCAACTGTCCTTGAGGTAATTCTAGGTCAAGCCTGTTAACGCCTTCAACCACATCATCACTTACAATCAGGTGAGATTGTGGTGAAAGGGTTACCTATCAGCAATTTAAAAAACCGGCTAAGTCCGAGTGGCTTCGCGCACGAAGGGTTCCGTACCATTATATTATTTTTAGCAATTTAATTATTATTATTTTTAGCAAATAAACGGCGAAAACCTTTTTTATTGACGGCTTAACGCATCGGTCCCGGTTGTCGTCTTATGATGGCAGTCGTTATAGCATGGTGTGTGGTCGATGCAGATCAATCAAGAGCTCGTACATAAAATCACACCTCTTTCCCGTAGGGCAGAGACCACAGATTTCCACTTGCTGTGGTCTTTACAAATCTCTTTTGCTTTATCTACACTCACCAATCTTTTCATACATAAGCGTCGGTTTAGGGTACTCCTGACTTGGCCTTTTTTCAGAACGGTTTTAATCTAATTTTAGTCATTCTCATTTCATTCATTCTCTCTACATGTCCAAACCATCTCAACATACCTTTCTCGATTTAGGTCTTTTCAGCATGGATTTGTTCAGGATTTAATTGTCGCGTTAGTTAGATATGTTAATTAATTATCTTTGAAGAAGATCTCAAACAAGAATTAGAAAACACCTTCATCTTTTTTTTACCTAATAATCAAGTGGTTATGTAAACTTATTCAACATAGCATGGTGGTAGGGCATTTCGCGAATGCGCGCCTGGCTAGCTACCACCCTCAAGTAGAAAATCTGTCGCCAAGCACCTGACGGTGTGTTCCGGCAGCTGTCCTTGAGAGCCAGTAATTCTAGGTTAGCATGAACAACATCTTCGACCACATCATCACTTACCATTAGGTGAGATAGTGATCAAAGGTTAACCTCGCAAGCATAAAAAAAACACATATTTGTTGCCAAAATGTCCGTAGATACTCAGAGGAATAGTTCACCTTCAAAGTGACAAAAATCTAAGAATCGCGGTCTTAACAGGACATATTAGCAGGACCACGAAAAAAGTAGGTCTTAAAGTTAAGTTACAATTTCAGCGGCGCATTCCTATCGTTTCAAAAACCACGTAGAAAACGTGATGTTGGGTAAACTTTTTTCAGTAATCACTTCCGCGTCTTTGCCATGATGAATTAAACCAATCTGAATTTATTAGCATTGGAAGGAACAGATTAGAAATGTAGATCGGCCCCGAAGGCGACAAAAACTATGCGGCGCTCTGGAACCGTTTAGCATCTTAATTAATGTTTTGGATTGCGGGAATTTAGATGAGAATGGAGGTTCTTGTATGTGACAGTCTTCATAAGTTATTGTCATTATGTAATTAAAACATATTTAGGCTTCCGTTCGAGAAAAACGGCATTCTATATCAAAGCCTACTCTGTCTGTCCGTCTTTTTAACTTATGAAGCCGGTTGTAATTTGAATTAATTGTTATGAGAGATCGCCTATTAAATAATAATTAAAAAAGAGTATAAAGTCGATGTCGTATTTTGTTCTTGGAGTATAAATGTACATACATACGTACATTTCGCAGCCGACTAAACTTCATACTTCTCTGTCACACTGGTGTGATAGTACAAAAATAAATTTCTTGAGTGTTTTTTTTTATGAATTATAGGCAAGCATTTGGCCGCTATCTCACCTGATGGAAAGTGACGATGCAGCCGAAGATGTAGCACACTTGCCTAGAAGATACCTATTCACTCTAGACTTAAAGACCCCAAGTTATACTGTTCAGGAAACAAAGACGCGGGCAATGAGTTCCACTCCTTCGCTGTACGGATGATAAATGTGGAAGCGAAACGCTTCGAGCGAACTGGAGGAATGTCAACCATAAAAGGATGCCACCCATCAGAGCGTCTTATAGTCCGATGATAAAAGTGTCATGTATTTTTTCTAGTTTTTGTTAAACAAAAGAAGTATTTGTTAATATTATTGCAAATATAATTAATAATAGTTATGTCAAACTTAAAATTGGTCTAATCAAACAATCCATCCTTCATCGCTCCCGGTGCAAAGGTGCCTATAACACTTGAGGCCATCCTCTATACCTCAGGAACGAGCTAGAGCGGGAGTCAGCAATTGTCTCTCTTAACCTGCACACCTTAACACCGTTAAATAATAATTTCATATGTTCACATTCAGACTGACCTACCCGCTCACTCTAGTTTGAGTGTTTGTGTTTGTACTGTACATTACCTATTTTTATGTTTGTACGGTGTAAAGAACTAAGAGACCAAATATACGGAAGAGGTACGGGTTATGGGGTACGTGACCAACATGTGTCTAATCGGTACTTTATCACAAAGTCTTTTCGCTTTAACTACCTTATCCTTCCTAATTCTTCATAATTTCTTATCTCCTGGTACTTTATCCAGTAGAAACATAAACGTAGGTAATGTGATGTGTAGAGAAAGGTGAAACGCGTGATTCGTACTTGTTTAGGTCCCCAACTTCCCAAAGATTAGGTTCCATATATTTTACACACAAAAACTTCATCGTATATACTTTTGATAAGAACAGTTAAGTACATAAAAGAGTCTACAAAATGTGAATTTGATCGAAGCTTAGTAACAAAAACATTGAACACCTACTTCCTCAAGTATTGAATACTGCAACAGCTAGAATAAAAGAAAATTTAAGAGAGCTAAAAGTCGGTACAGCTAGGTTATAAATAAGTAAGTCGTATTTCTGCAGCCGCCGATAGACTCCGTAAGTGAGGTAAGTCTATAAGTCAGAGCAAGTTGCAGCTTAAGTAAAGCCGCCAATACTTAGCTGTTTGTGGGAAACCCCTTTATTTTTAATGAAAGCTTGGCCGTGGAAGCTAAGAAAATGTACAGTAAGTTACTCTTTGAAGCTTGCAATTTGTAGGCAATGTTGTAGTGTGTTTACTCTTGTTGAATGAATTGGCAGTAGATAAAATACAATACAATAATAATAAATTATAGACTTTATAGATCGCCAAGTCACGTATCAGATATGGTAGTACGGCATTTAGCGAATGCTGTCTGGCAAGCTACCATCCTCAAGTAGAAAATCTGTCGCCAAGCACCAAACTGTGTGTTCCGGCATCTGTCCTTGAGAGCCAGTAATTCTAGGTTAGCCTGAACAGCACCTTTAAATAAATCATCATATAGCATCAGGTGAGATATTGGTGAAAGGCTAGCCTATCAGACATAATTAAAAATAATTTAATCACCTATAAAAGTCAATATCAAATGCAATTCTCTATTTTATACCTTAACTTTCAGTATCATTTCAAGAAGTTAGTAACCCTCATAACAAGAAAAAGTTAATAACGATGAATTAATTAATTAATGACTGCGAGCAATTGCTTCCCTGCTCATAATTAAAAAAAACCTATAGACCATCATAGAAGATCATATGGAGAACAAGCTAGCAAGGAAATAATATCGAGAGATCTTTCTCGTAGGTGCGCTCGTAGAGTCAAGACCTCCTGAGGATGCTTCGTGTAGAAGCGAAACGCGTCGAAAATTCTTCTAGTTTGGCTGCGTGGCGTTTGTGACGTCACGTTGGAAAATTAGGCGGAATTGTCACTAGATATATTTTTGTATTTTTTAAGTGCTGCAATTTTTTAAAAATGGATTTGTATTTTTTAAATATGGATTTCCGCAAAGTAACGCCTGAATCTATCTAGCAAGGAAAGTTCTTCATGCTTATATTTAGTGAATTACGAATTTGAAAATATTTTTCATAAGAATTTTATTGTTTCAAAACAAAAATACGAGCCAGTAATCGGTCCCGAACGAAAACATTCGTTCAACACACAAGGATTAAAAGTTTAAATTATTTCAACAGATTAAAACGTATGTTAAAATGCGATATTCAGAGGGTATTGTCGCCACTTTGTAGCGGTACACAGGGTATTATTACTCTATGATTACCGATTTCGCTAAATCTGTACTTACCCGTTTAATGAAAAAACGGCATTGATTGAATTAATTTATTTTCAGCAGCTCCGGTAGTAATAAGCCGCACTATTATAACGTCTGAAAAAATATTTACTCTAGTTTGGATTAGCCAACTGCTCAGTTTGTTAAAATGGCCATGAAATAAATTTAATTCTTAACTTTGAATAATTTTTGTATCTTTACTTAATATACAATATTCAAAAATCGTTTCATGCGTGTATAAACGTTGTAATAATGATTTAACTGTATGTCAAGCTTATTTTAAGGTCTTTCTATCAACAAAAGCATTGTGTCGATCCGCTTTACCAAAATTGAGAAATCGTGAAATTAGTTTTTTCGGCGACCCTGAAGTTATGTACTTCCGCTGCGCGCCACGGAAGTGCATCCATTTTAGCGCATCTTTCAAACATATCGATATTATCCCAATGTATAGATAAAACACTTTTCCGCACGCAAGAATCCCCAGTCAAGGTGACATATTGTGTTTTATGTAATTAGTGACAGTATACATAGCTCCATTTTATCTACAGTGCATGGTAAGTTCAAGCCACATGATAGACAAGTTTTATTATAGGGTTTATAGTATAATAACACCAAATTCTAAACAAAACCGTTGTCAAAAAAGTCGTGTACAATCTACCTTTTTACGCAATCGTGAAGTTAAAGTTCGTTGAATGGTTTTGGAACGTGAAACACTTCCACGTGGTTGCAAATATCGATTACCTATGCTACTAGCTTTTGAACACCAAAACTATCCTTTTTGTGCTTGAGACAACTGGTCAACAGATTCACATACATTATAGGTATAGGTAATATGAGATACCAGGACATTACTCGCATTTCCCTATCTCTTGACGAAGGGGAAAGATGAATTCCATCCCTTTAGGTAGCGTTCGTCGAGTAGATCTACCCTGTGGCATTCTACTACTCAGGTTGATGCCTGTGAGGTATTCACACCTCAAACCTACCAGGCATCAACCTGAGTAGTAGAATGCCACAGGGTAGATCTACTCGACGAACGCTACCTAAAGGGATGGAATTCATCTTTCGCGCAGGAACGTTCCACTTACCCGAAAAATACTGACTGCATTGCCAATAAAGGTTGGCAACATAGGAAGTCGGCCATAAAATAGAATCCAAAACTTTTTACAATAACATTCTCATGCCGTTGTTCTTTACGTGTTGCATATAATCGACCGAGGTGATTTAAAATAAAACTCCGCCAATATCCACTTAGGTCACTATATTCCATTTACCAATACGTCTGCATTGTAAGAGATATTGGTTTGAATAATAAGATAAAACTTAATGATATATTTATTAACTAAATTATCACAACAGCTACTACAAACGTAGAAGGGTTAAATTAATGTGTGCTTCACTACTTCGGAAGAGCAACTCAACCCGATGTATGCTAATCTGGTATTGGTAACATATCCTTCTAGGTAACCGGCCGTTTCCAATGGCTCCGCGGGGGCCAGCAGCTCATAGTATTATTCAAAACTTGTCAGAGCGCTTGGTTGAGAGGATGCTAGTACCTGTTTAACTCAACGAATAAGCATTGCAATCCAACGTGGCAATGCTGCCAAGTGGTTGCGGGCGGGAGAATTTTGACTGACTGTGAGCCAGCATCAGTTTGTAAGTTGTCAAAATGCTTTCGGTGTAGTAATTGTAGTATTGTATACATATATGTATATATATATATATATATATATATATATATATATAGTTCTTAGTGTTTTGCTAATAAAGGCATACCACACCGACTGTACAAAAAAATTGTGAGACATATTATCTCGACCCATATAGAAGTGGAATAAGGGTAGGACTATGACGAAGTAAGGATCGATATTCACATCACACAATTCAAGAGAGGAATTCTTGTAAGAAAAATTGCGACAGTCGTTCACTCTGATACAATACCTTGTGTACCGCGCATACACTCCGTCCGATGTTAATTTAACTTTAAATCCTCATTTTCCCGCGCGTTACTTGTTGTACACTTGCGGTAATGTGTCCTGTACTTATTGTTCGAACACACTACCTAAAGGATTTCAAATATTATGAGGGATTTTATTTGCATCAGAATTTGCGGTAATTATTCTCATTAATTTTTCTGGTTAATCGCATGCGTTTTATACAAATTTAGAACCAGATCCAACGATGTGAGGTTTCATTAGAAATCTTTGGAAGCTTTTTAAAACTCTGTCAAGAGAGTACCGGGAAAAGACACAAAATGTTAGGTATTCATCCAAACTTATTTTATTACCTTTAAAGTATACCCCTTCAAAAACGGTTCACGCCAATGTATAACTCAATCATCAAAACATCTTTAAAGCGCTTTTTTGGAATTGAAAAACAGTACTGTAAGTATTTAGTAAAAATAACAGATGCAACTCAAAATCTGCACCAAAATGGAAAATAGCTGTGCCAATTTAATAAAAAAAAAGTCCTGTTCCGATAATTTTTGTCTGAATGAATGAGTATAATAACACTATCAAAATCATGTTTTGGAGTTGTGTAAAGGAATTGTATATTTTTTTTTAATTTGATCGGTTAACATTTTATCAGTCTGAAATTACGGGCCTCTTTCATGACCTTCAAGTAAAGTGTCAATTATTTACTTCCTGGTCAAAGTTACTCGCCTAATGAAAGTTACTTACAATAATGGTTTTCACATTCACAATAGGTAACTTGAAGGATCTTCGAAATCAATTCATATATCCGTTCATAATCTGTCGACAATATGTCAATCATTCATACGTCGAAAATAAATTTAATGAAAAAGCTTTTACCATATATGGAGTTTGCAATACCAACCTTTTTTTGAAATCTGTGTAAATGATAGACAGATGAACCCAGAAGTAAGTTAGTGGTTACTTTAACTGTGGGTTAGTACTACTAAGCCATTGTGAAATTCATATGCACGGTTACTTGTGACTTACCTACACCGGCAATTAGCCTACTGGAGACCTTATTTGAAGATCGTGAAAGAGGCCCTAAATTGAATTAATTTACTACTCATAACTCTAATTTGTCCTCTCATTCTTAACCATTGAAGCGCTCGTATCGAAGTTCACTTAGCTGTTCTCAACCGATCAGCAAAGTTAAGCAACGCCGCGCGCGGTCATGAGTTGGATGGGTGACCGCTAGTGACATTACTACTGAGCGTTTCCGTGCTTCGGAGGGCACGTTAAGCCGTCGGTCCCGGTTGTCGTCTTAGGATGGCAGTCGTTATAGCATGGTGGTAGGGCATTTTGCGAATGCCCGCCTGGCTAGCTACCACCCTCAAGTAGAAAATCTGTCACCAAGCACCTAACGGTGTGTTCCGGCAGCTGTCCTTGAGAGCCAGTACTTCTAGGTTAGCCTGTACAACATCTTCGACCACATCATCACTTACCATCAGGTGAGATAGTGGTCAAAGGGTAACTTATCAAGCATAAAAAAAAAAAAAAAAAACTTGTATGGGGATGGAGCAACACCTATAGTTCAACTTACGTTGTACTACAAACATGACTATTTTTTGCAATTACGTTAAACTTGTTAACGATGACGCCATGAGTACCAGAGATGTTTAAGGAAGATGGAATGATGTGCTAGCAAAAAGTCCAAGTTCAACAAGGCAAGGAAAGTAAGTGAATCTATTGGTGGATTTCTCTGTTAGATACGTAGCCTAAGGTCGTTTTTACTCGTCTATAGTCCAATTACAAAATTTTGCAACGAAACATTCCACATTCAAGACATATTATAATCAAGAAGATATTTAAGCATCATGCCATGCCGCAGGTCCCTAGTTCGATCCCCATCACCGGCTTGAGCTTCACCGCATGGTGAAAGGGCTTTTTGCGATTGCCCGCCTGGCTAGCTACCACCCTCAAGTAGAAAATCTGTCGTGGTGTGTACCGGCAGCAGCCCATGAGAGCAAGTGAAATTACAGGCACATGATATTTAACAACTATGTCTCAAGGTGACGGGCGCAGTGCAATTCGTGACTTGTGGTGAAATGCATCTGTTATAGGCCGGTTAGTCCGCTTAACATCAGGTGGGCCTCAAGCTTGTTTTGTTAGAACAACATAAAAAAAAATATAAAAAAATTACTCTACTAAATAAATAGATATTTGACTATTATTTCTTATCACCTCCTGCCCTTATTTCAATCATTTGGGGGTTGGCCACAATGTAGAATACATAACTACTAACAGCACACGAACGTATTAGACGGTTGCGGGTTCCAGTAATTTTAAAAGTCATCTTTTCCTGTCCTAAAATGTTTATGTTTCAGCTTAAAATAATATTAAATGTACCACCCGGATTTTTTACTGCTGAACACAGCCTCCCCTTAATAATATTATATATGTTACAAATTATATTTTCGCTCACAACACATAGGACAAGAACGTATATCTGTAAAAAACATGATCGATAGTCAGGCAAGGAAATGCTTTTAACTCTCACAAGAACAGATGAGATGTGATGTGGACATACTTGTAGAACGAGCTGGTAGAAAAATAATAACACGAAAAACTACGCCAGGGAACTTATGTATTATATGAATTAAAAAAAATTAAAAACCTATCGTATATCGAATATACGATCTCAATACGATGGTTAAAGAACGATACGAAAGATTTGAGTTATGACGTCATGTCATGTTAGCTCAATTGGTTAGAGCATATCCAGGCTCAAGGGGCGGATGGACGCGGGTTCGAATCCCGCGTCCTATAATTTTTCCTATCGTATATTTGTGATTTTGTAAGGAAATTAACACTCAAGGCAGCCCGCAGAAGCCGATAGGTCTTCCGTCTGCAATCGTTTGAGTAGTTATCATATTTTAAGTAGATTGTATCGTTATGAGTAGAAGGCAGAAAAGAAAAAATATTGAAAGCATTTTATTTACAACATCAAATAAAAATATAATTGTCCATCATATTGATCGAGGATCCTCTGCAACGTTTCTCGTAGTCTTCGTTCCACCATTGCCTGAAGTTGGAGAAGGTGACATGATGAGTTAGCCACATGGGGTTATTAAAGGCCGTGCAGAGAGAACACGCGTCCAGGATCTGTCAGTGTTTAAAAGAAAAGTTAAATAATCATTCTCTTCTTTTCTTTCTTTTTTTATGGGATAGGAGGGCAAACGAGCAGGCGGCTCACTCTCACCTGCTGGTAATTGATCACCGTCGCCCACGAACTTCCGCAACACCAGAGGTCTCGAGGATACGTTGCCGGCCTTTGAGGAGGGAATATGCTCTCTTCTTGAAGGCCCCTAAGTCGTATCTGTTTGGAAATACTTCATCAGGCAGCTGGTTCCATATTGTGGCAGTGCGAGGTAGGAAATGCCGTGAAAATCGCAAGTTTGTGGACTTCCAGACATCGACATGAAATTGATAAAACATCATGCTTTGTCGGGAAGTCCAATGATAAATTGAGCTGCAGGTAGTAAATCGAACAGTTCCTCGGAACACTCCCCGTGATAGATACGGTAAAAGATGCATCCAACATCTCTACGCAGTGCCAAAGGGTCGTGCCGACCGGAGAGAACTTGATCGTCGACGATTCGAGTCGCTCTGCATTGAATGCGGTCAAATAGAAGAAGCTGGTACTGGGGAGCTCCCGCCCAGAGGTGAGAGCAGTACTCCATGTGAGGCTGAAGCTGAGCCTTACAAAGTTGCAGGCGATGGGCCGACGTGAAGTACCGTCTCGCCTTTCTGAGCACAACAAGCTTTTTAGAGGCTAATTTAGCCTTATCTTCCAAGTGACAGCGAAATTGAACGACGCTCGATATGTCGACGCCAAGTACTCCGATACTAGTGGAGGTGGTGGCACTCTGTGGTACCTTGCGCAAGGGCAATCAAATTTCTATCTACCTTCTACAATAGTCGTTAGGAAACCGACTTTCTTTTTAAGGTTGGTAACTAGCTTCAATTAACTCTACCACGTTAAATAAAATAACACATCGACAGCCTTAACGTCCACCATTGAACAAAGACCTCCACCATTGGGGGTTTTTCATAATTCCCACGCTTGGCAGTTCTTCAAGGGGCGGTGCTGTCCCCTAGTGACAGGAAGATATGGGGGAGGGGTTGGCATATTCCCGAGGACACCCCGAAGAGGAAATACACTCACATTTTGCTTCTACTGAGAATTTCTTTGTTACAAAAACCCAATAACCGTTTGATTTGGGGATCGAACCCGGTACCCCGAGATTAATTATGTAGGTGCATAACATCATATCAAAAGTACTTGTTGGATCTTTGCTAATTTTATTTTCTTTCGAACGCTTAAATAGGCACATATCTATGTCATCTAGCTTTATCAGATAAACTTAACCGCTTAAATACGATGACAATAAATAAAAAATCATTAAGAGTCATATAACTGGGTAAAAAAAACACAACCCATGTCTTTTCAAAGCGCCCTAAGTATGTTTTTTTTATTGCAGATATATTAGCCTTTGACCAGAATCTCACCTGATGGTATAAGTGATGATGTGTCCGAAGGTGTTAACAGGCTTAACCTTGAATTACTGGCTCTCAAGGACAGCTGCCGGAACACACCGTTAGGTGCTTGGCGATAGATTTTCTACTTGAGGGTGGTCGCTAGCCAGGCGGGCAATTAAAAAATGTCTATCCACCATGTGGTGAAGCTCAAGCCCTCGGCGGGATTCGAACCATGGACCTGCTGCGTGGCAGTCCATAGCCAATGCCACTGAGCCATCACTGCTTAATAAAAACGCAATTCAAACATTTTGTCAAATAACTAATATCGGAAAGTGGACTCGTTTGTAGCGCTTGTAGCGTGGCTCTTGCCTAGTCCCTCTTAAACAACTAGGTTAAGCAACATCTGGTACGGTAACCGCTAGTAGCATTATTTCTAAGCACAGACTTTGGAGGGCACATAAAACTACCGGGAACGCCCTGCCTGGACCTAAGCTCGAGTAAAAAATCTGTCGGAAAGCACTTAACAGTGTGTACCGGCACCTGTCCTTGAGAGCCAGTAATTCCAGTAATTAGGTACGCCTAAAGAACTTCTTCAATCCATAATCAATAACCATCAGGTGAGATAGTGTTCAGAGTTAATTCTATCAGAAATCAAAAAAATATTGCTGTTCTGGCATTGTCATAACTTACTTGAGATTCCTTGACCTGATAGTAATGCTTCCATTTGAAATATTGAAGATACCGGCTGGGGTCGAAAGCTATTTGGTACATCATCAGGGCCAGCTTCTCCTCTCCCAGAGCAAGTCCATTTAGAAATGAACCAGGCGGCAGATATCTGTAGAAAAAAAATATGAAAATTGTATTACATAGGTATCTGTAAGAGGTTCCAAGATCGTGGGGATTATGGCGAAATGGATGGCGATATTGAACACTGCCTCCCATAATGGGAGGCAGTGTTCAACAGTGGAAAATCCGGCTGATATGATGAACTATCTCTGTTAGATGACAATAGGATTGGTTTCTATTACATGAGATCAAACACATATATTTATTTATTTTCTAACTTGAAGATATCAGCACAGGTACTCAACCCAATGCGACAGTGTAGCGATTTATAACTTTGACAATAAAACATAAAATGCTCAAAGCTACATTTGTGAATTCACTTAGGTCACAGCTAAATACTTGGCATTTTGAAATGAAATGAAAAATAATTTATTTACGACAGCAGCAATTAAACCAAGACAAACAATAATTATAAATAAAATATACATAAACACTTGGAAAGTAATCGCAACATGTCATAAATCGGTCCCCAACTCAGCATTTGCTTGTGAGAACCAGCGCTGGTCTACATTTACATAACAACAGTTGCAATAAAAAAAATACAATAATACCACTAAAACAACTATGTATATAAATATATGTGTAAAGATCAACATCACAAGAACATTTTACATAATGTTTTGTAACACGTAACAAAAAATAATATATAATATATAAAGTTATAAACTATATTATATAAATATATATATAAAAATATATAATAATCTTCTTTAATGCTTACGTTGTAGTTATAATATGTATATACATTTCCGTTTTGTATCAGCAATAATTTTTTCATTAGCAATGTCATTAAGAGTGTCCGCATAAGTGGCGAATAACATAGCGTAACGAGGATATTAAGACACCCTACGTAACACTTCCACGCCGGAGGACGTCCACAGTTGAACAAATGCCACCTTTATTGACAACGGGTTGGCCGTAATCCCCACGCAGGCGTCTTTAGGATTGTCAGTGTAACATGGCACTGGCAGTTCTCTAGAACCCTTTCTTTGAAGCGCTCGTAGCTAGCGTAGAAGTTTGCTAAGCCGTATTATTAACCGATCAGCTAAGTTAAGCAACGTCCGCTGTGTTCATGACTTGGATGGGTGAGCGCTAGTGACATTACTACTGAGCTTCCGTGCTTCGGAGGGCACGTTAAGCCGTCGGTTCCTTATGTTGTTTTAGGATAGCAGTCCTTAAAGGATGGTGATAAGACTGGTAGGACATTTTGTGAACGCCAGCTGGAGTATCACCCTCATGTAGAAAATCTGTCGCCAAGCACCTAACGGCGTGTTCCAGAAGCTGTGATTGAGAGCCAGTCATTCTAGATTAGCCTAAACAACATCTTCCACCCCATCATCACTTACCATCAGGTGATATAAAATTCAAAAGCTTATAAGGCTATTTAAGTAAAAAAAAATGGCACCCCATGAGCGTTTATTATACGTCAACATTTCTACACGGTGGTATGGTATTTGCGAATGCCTTGTTTATCTACCAGCACTACCATCAACCCAGCTTTCAACTTAGTTCAATCAGCCTGTTGCAGGGCTCATGAATATGAGCTTTGTGTTGCAACCGCAAAGTAAAGTATTTATTACATTCATTGTATTCCCACACTAATGCAAATATCACTGGGTGTATTAACTCATTGGCATCGTCAGGACCACTACGTCCTAGTTATGAACGAAATTATATTGTTATAATTATCGCCGATGCCAATGGGTTTGTACCTATTAAAAATGCCACGTAGATCTTTCAGTTCTAATCTTTGGACACTGTATTTAGAATAGACAATGTGATAAAAAAACAAGTGATAGCCTAAAATACCTTGTCTTCTTTCCACAATCTTACCTGTCGTATTCAGCTTTACCATAAACTATTGGCACTGCGTTATTATCATACGCATAAAGGACAGTCTTCGTCACATAATCAGTGGAGAAGGAGTCTTCAAAAGCGAGATAGAAGTAGTAGTGCTTCTTCACCTTCCACATGCAAGGCTTTGTGGTCTTCTTTCGACATTCCATCGTACCGCATTTGCCGTAAATATCTATGGTCATGTTGTACTTCTGCAAGTGCTTTTGAAGGTTTTTGAGGAAAATTTCTCGTTTGCTTCGACTTTTGCATTTGTCTAAGAAAATGGCAGCGGTTTTGTGCTTAGCCCTAAGTTCGTGTACCATTTTTTCTTGCAATGGCTTCATGTCGGTCCAGTGAAAGTTATTGCCGAGGTCTTCATTGTTTAAATTGAAGATAGTGATGTAACGGTAGGGGATCGTAGAATCTCTTCTGGAAGGATACAGGCTGTATGTTAATTCAAATTCTGTTCTTAGTAATGTATTATACAGGCATTACGAGTATAATAGCCTTAATAGGTAAAAGTGTCACTTTGATTAAATCTTAACACAACTTGTTAAAGTCATTAAACGCTAGCCTATCAGGTAAAAATCAACTAAGTTCGAGAATTCATGCTTCAATTCATCAATTACAAGAAAAATTGCTATCGTAATCATTTTTTATATGATAAAGTACACCTTAATAATTTCAAGTATAATTCCTTTAATTGTATAGTGAGACTTTGCATCTTTTAAAATTTCGTGAATCTAAATTAATGGGAAGTAACCCTACAGGTTTTGATGTGTTACTTTAGCGAGTGTATTTTGATTACGTATAAACAAAACCTTTTCTTTTTAAATATAAGGTATTAATTTATATTTGACACCTTTACCATTTTTTGGGAAAAGGGGTTTTGGAAAACGGAGAGACAGGCCAACAATAAAATGATCACTTGAGGGTCCGTTCTTTCCTTTCGAGGTATGGAATCCTAAAAAGATTAATAAAAGCAAAAGTCTGATTTATTACTATTTAGATTTAACTCATAGGTCAATTACTATTACTTTATAATTATTTTAATCTTGCGCATCGTGGATATGTTCCAAATTTTACGCTATCACCGAGAATTGTTTATTACAACATCTATGTAGGTTTTATAACATTTGGTTGCTCAGTAATTAACACAAAAAAGTATCGATGTTGATTGTTTGTTTAATGATGAGAAGGAATATATACATTCATAATTAGTCTAAACACCATGTATTTTGCGTGGGTTTTCATTTCGTGAAGCCTAGTTAGTGGCCAGCCGGTCAGAGTCGGAGTTTTCAGGCGCTTCTCGAAAGAAAAAAAGAACCAATAAAGAAGTAAATTTACGTACTTGTATGTCCAAGTCCAGTTGAAGAAGTCATCATAAACTGGGTCACAAATCGGATAATTATCAGCAGAGTCGTTTGCAGCAAAGATGTACTTCTGCAACTTACTCCTCACTCTTGGCAGTTCCTGTTTCCCTTCACTGACTTCTTGAAGATTGAAGACAATCCCATCGAAGTACCTCAAATCGTTGAACAAACTCCTATTGGTTGTAAAGTAGCAATTGTAAACATAGCAATGTTTGTCTATAAAATGTTTCTGACCATTCGTTGTGATACCCGGTAATTTGCTCCATATTAACAAGTATTTGATATCGGGCAGATACCTCGTTACCTTTTTTTGTATGATGGGATTTAAAGGCTTTTGAGTGAGGAAGTAACTGATGAAAACTATACTAAAGGTGTGGAATATAAATCGAAGAAACCTCGGTAATCTCGCCATGATAATACGGTATATATGTTTACAGAGCGCGCTAAACAGACGACCGACTTATGCCATAGAGTTCTGAAGACTGAAAAATGATAACAAAAGGTTCTTAAATGATCTGATGATGCGTAGAAGCGCCTATTGTTTTAGGCTCTGTTGACATATCCGATCCTCTTTGTGGAATACGAGGAATGGAGTTTTTCATGGTATTAGTTGATTTACACGAATATTGTCGGTACACTGATAAGTAGGTACGTAACCTACTTATCAGTGTACCGACAATGCAATCATTTATATAAGCATCTGGGTGAATTTCACCAAAGTAGGATAAAACTATACGAGCATAAGTTTAATCTCTGTAATCGTCCAACTTCGACCTTTGTCACTATAGACCTTCCATGATGTAGCAGTTTTATATTTGTCATTCAATCAAATTAAATTTTATGAAATTTTACATCCGGCAGACAGCTGTGATGAATTATTTCATCACAGCAGTAATAGCTATGGACGATAATTATTTATCCATAGCTATTACCGCTCAGCCATCATCGATTGAAGCAATGATAGCCGAGCGGCTATGGACTGCCATGCCGCAGGTTCCTGGTTTGATTCCCACCGCTGACTTGAGCTTCACCGCGGTAGCAAACCCCTATCACATTTAAATGGTCAATGGTATAAAGTTACCCGCGTGTTAAATAATCCTAGTTTGGTGGAATCGGGCCTCAGTAAGTTTACTTTACTTACTTTTTGTTTTCTCAATATTAGTGAATCTTTGATAAATTTACATATAAAAATCCACCTTAATGGTCAATTTCACGTATTAATACTGAGTGTAGCCTACCAAAAGTTGCGTCTCCGGTAGCGTAACTCAACTAGGCAGTTTAATTAGTACTGTTCTATAGACATTTTCTATACCAGACTTCAAAACCCAAATTTTTTGCAATTTTGTCATAGAATTTTCGATTCTTTTGTTGTCTTTGTTCGTTTCCATTTTGTATGTTGTTTATGTGTTTACTAATTAGCGGCCGCTGGTAGCGGTTCGTTCCACGTTAGTTTCAGTTAAATAGCATCAATAGTGTAAAAGTTATTAACATTTTATTGGCATTTTTATTCAAAATTTTGTGTTTTTCCTTTACATAATTCCCCTTTTCCAATTTTTTCTATAGTTCCGCGCATCAAATGATGCGATCCCCGTTTCCCGTTGGATTGAGCGCGATTGGAGCTATAGTTTTCTCAATATTAGTAAATCTTTGCAAAGTACCTACTCTTAAGCTGTCCAGTAGATTTTCGTTTAGGCTTTTGGTAGTGAAAGTATACACAAACACATCGAAGGCCTGGGATGGTAAATATAATGACCTAGTTTAAAGTAGGTATTAGCAACAGCAAAAACTAAGTTTTTTGTATGTAACGTTGTATAAAAGGTAGATTTAAGGGTTTCATTTTCTTACGGAACCTTATATTTCAGACAGAAAAAGTAGTTAAATCTTAGCCAAAACAGCTCGTTGTTGTCTTAAGAAGTGGAGTGTTTTTGCAAGTTAGAAACCAGCAATGCTTTGCCACGTCGCGCACTAGTTTGTCGAGTAGACACGTAATATATTTAAAAGTCTCAGATATTATGATTGTATCGTTATCATATGCGTGAAAACTCGAATTTCAGAGGAGCCATTGAATCCGACAAGCGACGATTCAAAAAAGGACCGACCCTGCAAGACAGTCCAAAAGAAATGAATAATTGTGTACGACAAAAAATTACATTTGATTCATAACAATGAGTTCCGCACGTTTTTCCAAATTCGTGATAACAATCGCACGTGCTCATTGTCCGGTTGACATGGGTTCCGGACAAACCTCGGACAGGCTCCGGACAAAATCGGCCGAGTTTTTTTGAATAGCCTCGATTAATGTTGTACCAGAAAATCGTTTTGATGGGCGCTTTAGAAACGTGTTTTTTATGTTGTGAATTTGTGACGGTATGAATGTAAAAGGAAGGATGGAAAGGTAAGGGCTTTTTGCAAGACTTTCACCGTTTTCACAATTTGTGACGTGGACATTCGTATTCATCATTGGCACCTGTGTACGAACCTGTGACGTTTCTAAGATCGTTTAGTTAATTTCACTTGGTATAATTAGAAACAGATTCAATATTCTGTTACATTTATTACCGCTCTCCTTGAAAAATACCACCCAATGTGGGCGTAACTATAGTTAATAATCTGTCTGCTTTGTTCACGAGAGATATCCTAAATTATTGACAAAAAATACTACAATAATTACTTCTGAGTTAAGATAATATAATCAATCAATCAATCAATATAATAAGATAAGATAATCAGTTCCGATTCAAGTTTGGATACAGGATTTATTAAATTATATTGATAACTGACTTCGTAAAAACAATTCACGTGAACTTTTTTTTAAGCGGATGGCGGGCTATTTGGCACACCGCAGATTAAACATATGTTTCGTTGGGCAAATACTTACGTAGGTACTACGAATAATAATTTATTCGTAGCGTAGGTATGATAATTATGATAATACTCAGCCATAACAGAGTGTAAAATTAATAAAGCAATTTTGACGTTTTGATACAAAAAAACTATTAAAATCGATTATTAAGAACACACATATATATAGTTGAGTATATAAGTAACATGTAGCGAGATTGCAATGAAATTCCTGTTTAGATAAACATTTTAAGACAATTTTTCAATTGCCTGTTAACTCCTTGCTTGAACTTGCACGACCTGTATGCTGCACTGAGAAAAATCTAAAGGCAAAAGCGCCCTAATGACGGCCAATTTATATGGTATAAGGCGAAAAACCGACCAAACGTAAATACGTACAAAGTGCCTTCCAACTAGAAGGCGTTAAACGAGGTCAGTGAAAGCGAATGTTTCTTTTCGTCTTCATTTAAGGTGTATTTTGTGGTCTTTCTTAAATATTGACTTTTCGATAAGGCTGATTAAGTCGTACGTTATAGTGATAATCACCGTATATAAACCGCCGTACAAGTAAGGTATATTTTATGGTCAATACTGCAATTATTATCGTATAACAAGTTCAAATCTGAAAATACTTTACGGAAGGCGTTTTTGACGGTTGTGTTTATTATAAAACATGGTAAATTTTTATTGATTGGTGAAAAACATTTTAAGAGTTGTGAATTCATCTTACGTATTTACAATTCAACGGTAAAAGGTCAAATTTGATTTAAGCCTTTAAGTCGTTTTTCTCAGTGTGTGCTATATATTAAAAAAAAGTACTTACAACCCTTGGGTTTTATGACAAAAAGTAAGCTCGAGGGTTTTATATGGGGCATTACGGCCAAGTTAACCTGTATGTTTAGATACTGTTTACGTGCAAGTGTGATGAAAATTTAATTGCGATCTCGCTACATGTTACTTAAACTAATTTTCTTAATAATCGATTATAATAGTTTTTTGTATCAAAACGTCGAATTTATTTAATTTTTTTACTCGTAGATGTGATAAAAAACATTGTATGTTTCACGGGCGGTACAGGAATTACGAACCTCGACTCAGAAAGCCCTCAGTCTTCGACTTTGGGATTCTACTAGAGCGTCGATCGTAATTCCTTTCTTACCGCCCTTAATACACAATGTACTATTTCAACACACTTACCCAAAAAGTGGCTCTAATTTCACCGCAATTAGGCACATACATAATGTAACAATGTACACCTGTAATCAAATCAAACTGAGAATTTTTCATTGCTATTATTCACCAGTGAGTAATCATAGCCCTATATATACTAGACGCGACATAGACAACGAGGATAGTCGACCAGTGCAGGTATGCCGGCCGGCATACTCTCCCCCACACACAGCTGGGCACTTGTAGAGATTACACGCACTTTACGTTCGAAAATTATGTATTCAAAATACGCAATTAATAATACACAATTTTCGAACATAAAGCGCGTGTAATCTCTACGAAAATTGAGTATTCAAAACACGCAATTGATAATACAGAATTTTCGAACGTAAAGCGCGTGAAATCTCTACGAAAATTGTGTATTAAAAATACGCAATTGATAATACAGAATTTTCGAACGTAAAGCGCGTGTAATCTCTACGAAATTTGTGTATTCAAAATACGCAATTGATAATACACAATTTTCTACGAGTGCTCAGCTGCATGTGGGGGAGAGTATGCCGGCCGGCATACTTGCACTGGTATATATAAGTCAATTTGAGTAATAGAGTTTTTTTATATAATTGGTTGAGTTCCTTTGTTCTTAAAAAAGTTTCGAAAGATCGTGTTTGAATAAATTAATGTACCTGTTGTTTGCTCATTTCATTCAACTTCGTATTTAAATACATAATTTCAACTTGTACGTGTATAATAAATAAAACTTTTACTCAAACATAACTTTTATTTTCTACGTAATAAAAAAAACTCTAAATTCCCCATTTTATACGTGGCTAAAACGCTATCTGCGAAAAACAAAATAAAAATAAACCTCATTCTTTAGTCTATGGCCGATCGCCTTGTGCGCGCATTGGAAAAGTGATTAATATTTCCCGCCATTGCGAACATTTTTTCACAACTCGTTTTCGCTGTTGATAATATAGTTATTTATTAATTAAGATGTCTACAAGTACTAGTTACTAAGAAAATTATTTATGCTGTACACCGCCCGATATAAGATGTGATCCCTTAACGTTATGGAAAGTTAACAACCTGAAAACTCCAAGGAAAAGTAAGTACGTACCATACTCAGCACCCCCCCACCCCCATAAATCAATGTTTTATAAACTAAACCGGAACCCTTGATTCTGAGGCGCGTCCTTCTTTTATACCTGATAGATTAGCCTTTGACCACTATCTCACCTGATGGTAATTGTTGATGTGGTTGTAGATGTTGTTCAGGCTAACCTAGAATTAGTCCTACTGGCGAAACACCAAGTTGCCAACTGGTGGCAATTGATAGTGGGCTGGAGTATTTGCCAGTGAGTCTGCAATGACTTATAGGTTGTTTAAACACTTTCACTGAAATAAGTAAGTAGCTATAGTGTTGTATATAACTATATACAACATTACAGCTACTTAACTATTTCAGTGCTCAAACGGGACTTGGTCAAATCAAACTGGACTCGAGCGAACTCGTAGTATTTCTTAATTAATACCGCAGGCAAAAAAAGCGAAAACCACTTTTTCAAATTAGAGCAAATAATTTTAGTCCCAGGCGGGAATCGCACCCACGTCCCTGGATGTCGCACTGGGTGCCTAAACCACTCGGCCACCGGATATTGCTCGATTGAGCCGAAATTAGTGCTCTTCCGTCATAGGGGACGCTGCGCGGTTATCGTCCTGACTACTAGACAACATATGATTGAAATAATTGCTTTTTCAATGTCGCTACCCTTCTCTCTATTTTTCTGAATATGATCACAAGCACTATCGCGTGGTCATATTTACAAACTAGCCGTACCTGCGACTTCGTTCGCGATTGCCGTACCTGCACACTAATTATTCACATTTACTTAATAGAATACAGTAGTTAGGTAACTCAGAGAGTTCGTTCGCGGTTCGCACAATAAATGTTAAAGCAAAGTACTTTGTGCGTTTCTTTGGAAGTTCGATTGTAAAACGGCGTCTTTTTGCCGGAGTTCTCCTTGTTTGGCGGTAGAACGAATATATATTAGATTGTGCACTTCCATTGCGCAGTCCCCAAAATGTATCTGGCAAAAATATAGATAGTTAAAAAACTGATTGTGGCGAATGTTCCAGATTTTAGAGTTTTATCTTAAAAAGCTTGCAAAACTAAATAAGGATACCAAAAACAGGATAATTTAAATCGGACTACGCGTTAATAAATTACAGCTAAGTATAAACTTTGACTTTCTTCCCCTTTCCCGAAGGAACCGTGCTGAATTCTGTGATAAAAAGTATACAATACCCTTCGTAGTTGAACTCAAATCGTGTTAAGTTTCATTGAATTCCATTCAGTAGTTTTGGGGTTATGCGCGGCCGGGATACAGACAGACAGACAAAAATTAAAACAAAACCAGATTTGCCATCAGTGTCAGCTACTTTCAAAATATCTGCTATGTACAGAGATGGATCTGTTACAGTTTTATTACATGTAAACATTATTAGAACACAATATTTTTTCCCTTATTTTATTTAATAATCTGTATATGTAATAATTGTATAATAATGTGTGCAAGAATGGATTGATTCTAAAAAAAACTTCACAATAACTAATGACAAAAACTGAGACTATTAATTCTAGGTTAAGCCTGTAACACCTTCGATCACATCATCACTTATCATCAGTGGTCAAAGGCTACTAACTCTCAGCAATGAAAAAAAAGGCTTATTTCACAAAACCTATATTTACCTACCTACATTTCCGCAATATCTAAACACCGCAATGTTCAACTACTGCAGCAGCTAGCGATAAAATCTAACGCGAGCGGTATCGGATGCGGACCGAGTCCCGTTTGAGCACTAGCTTTATCTAAGATTTAATACGTAGATTCGACGATACGCGTATTGCCGGTAATTCTGTATTCAGTAGGCGACGGTGATTTTCCAATGAACGAGCCGGCACGAATGCAAAGGCGTTGTCTTCACTGTGCCGCGATAATGGTCTTATTCTGGTAGAAAATGCAGACAATTTTATCGTAATCCTACGTTTTGCATTGTGCGAATGCCCGCCTGGCTAGCTACCACCCTCAAGTTGAAAATCTGTCGCCAAGCACCTAATGGTGTGTTCCGGCAGCTGTCCTTAAGAGCCAGTAAATTTTAGGTCAGCCTGAACATCATGTTTGACCACATCATCACATACCATGAGATGAGATAGTGGCCAAAGGCTAACCTATCAAGCATAAAAAAAACCTACGTTATATGCGTCGGTATAATTTGTTCTCTCTAAGAGCAGAGGGTGTTGTGACACAAGAACAGGTTTTTTTTCGTTTTTTTTGGCTCACCATCTGCTTTTGCCTCCTTGAGATTGCTTTCGTTGGTTAATACCCACTACCTATCCTTTACGTCGTTGATATTGTGTTAAGCGCCTAATATGCGTCAACAACCTTACATATGTGAGTAGTGGCATGCCCCATTCGACGCATTTTCCCCTGTCTGCTCTTACGATCTCCAAGGAGCTGATGAAACAGTTTTATTCTGAAGAAGGTTATGTTGCAGCAATTTTGAATTTCCAAACGTAGTATTCTGAAGAAATATATACCTACAAAATTACAACAAGGAAAAAATTATAGTCATGTGCGGGATTTGAACCCGCACCGTCCACCTATAGTCGGGGTATGCTTTAATCGCTAAGCCAACGTGGCAAATGACGTATGATTTTAATTTGTCTTTTCGTTCTTTACCATCGTATGGATACGTTGAATTAGCGCAGCATGCGTTATAGCAATAATAAAAAATATAAATATGTACTTACCTACTTATAAAACCTACCCGAAACTGGTCGGAATCTATCCGGTAAATATAACGTGAACCCAGCCTATTACGTAACTAATATATAACCTATTATTATAACCTATTTAGTTATAATGAACAAAACTCGCGATCGTTTTCTAAGTTAAGTTACTCATAAAAGTCCTTATTTGTATTTAATAAGGCTTTTAGCTTCGATGCCTAATCTGCTAAGAACATATTATTGTACCCCGACAGAGTAGATTTAACTCAAAATTTTAAGAAGTTTTTAATATTGTTATGTTTGCCATAACGCCTGCTTTGCGAATTACATTACAAAATTACAAATTAACGCTCCATCCCGATACGATGGTTGAAGAACGAGAGCAAAAATTAGAGTCATTGTGTCATGTTAGCTGAATTGGTTAGAGCATACCCCGGCTAAAGGGGTAGATGGATGCGGGTTCGAATCCCGCACATGATTATAATTATTTCTCTCGTAAATTTGTAATTTAAAGAAGTTGTTAGCAACTAAGAGGTTGTTAGGATATTTACAATAACCATGTAAATTACGTAAATTTCAATATTGTATGTGAATATTGCTGACTGTGAGTTATTCTGTAGATTCAAGACCCCCAGAATAGAGGCATACCTTAGACAACAGGGGTCTCGTCTCGCTAATGAGATTCTTTGGGTCGCGGTTTGCATTCCAGATCGGGTCGCGCTCCGCTGAACTCATTCCCTAGTAATGACGTCTCGGAATATGTACGTGATTATTTACTTTGATTTACTTGTTTATATAATTAGTTTATTTGAGAATGTACTTACCTACCTTATTTGTCAGCTTCTTGTTTCTTGGGAACATGGCCTTTGTTTGTTGGCAATCCTTTGTATTTTACAAAATTACAAATAAAGCATAGGAAAAATTTTAGTCATGTGCGGGATTCGAACCCACGTCCATCCACCCCTTTAGCCGGGGTATACTCTAACCAATTGAGCTTACATGACATGACGTCATAACTCAAATCTTTCCTATCGTTCTCGTATTGGGATGCATAGCGAATCCGCATAGCAGGCGTTATTGCAAACATAACAATATTAAAATCCTTCGTATTACTCCACATGTTTTGTTTTTCTCTCTCGGTGTGTCGAAGTAGTAGTTCCCGTACTTCCATTGCTGATGGCTTGCAAGGGTTCTTTACGTCATAACATACCTGTTTTTTTTCTACATTCTTGCCCAGAATATCTGTGTTGTTACCGGGGCATGTACTATGTCTCTTATTCCATGTTATCGTTATCCTGTAATTGTTTGACAGAATTTGTTAAGGCAGCATGACACTCTGCTATGTCTCTAGACCTGGTTACTGGTCTTCTGAGCATATACAGCCCCACTGTCTGTAGTAAAAAGAATGCACGTACCTACATAAGTACATGCAATAAGCAGAATTTTTAGTAAGTACAATATAAAATCCAACTATTTATTTCAATATATACATAATTACAATCACTATCGCGTGCTAAGCGAAAATCATATTAGGCCGCGCACCGTCCCCTATGACGTTTAAAGCAATACAATTGGAGCACGAAATTTCGGCTACAAATAGCGTGCCCAGGTGACCGAGTGGTTTAGGCATGCGGCGCCAAATCGGAGGATGCAGGTTCGATTCCCGCCCAGAGCATAAAAATTTTGTGCTTCAGTAATTTATTTTGAGATATAACTCTGGAGGCTAATCGTTCCTTTGAGACCCATTTTTAATTACTAGTCCAATCTTATACCCTTTACAATCACATATATAAACGGATAAGAGTGAGATGGACACGCGCATTGAGTATTTTGTATCACAGCAATATAACATTTGTTTTTTTTTATAGGATAGGAGGGCAAACTATAAGGCGGCTCACCTGGTGGTAAGTGATCACCGTCGCCCACGAACATCCGCAACACCAGAGGTCTCGAGAATGCGTTGCCGGCCTTTGAGGAAGGAATATGTTCTCTTCTTATCGGTTCGGAAATACTTTACCAGGCAGCTGGTTCCAGATTATGTAAGGTATGTAAGTAATTAAAAAAAAAACAAAAAAGAAAAAGGCCTTGGATCCTTAACGTGTGTCTGGCTTGCACTTGTCCAACTTTAATTATTTATTGTTTTATTTAAGAGTGTACACTGTAACAGTACTCTGTAACTGTACAGTGTCAGCTTTATAATGTATAAACTTTCTTAAGCTTTATTTTTTAATAAATAAACATTCACGTCATCAGCATCAACACATCAACCGGAATATCTACCATTGAATAAGGTCACTCCCATTGAAGGAATCAATTAATTAGCCATGATCCCCACGCTTGGCAGGCGTCTTGGGGATCACACTAGAAGTTTTCAATCCTTCAAAAGGCACTGCTTTCCACCTTCTGGTATTCTTCCCTTAGTCGCCTCTTACGACATCCACGGGACAGAAATGGAGTTTAACATTCTAACCTGGCACCCCACGGTAGCCTTTGACAACAATATCACTTAATGGCAAGCTATGTGATGCAGCATTAAATGTGTAGGTATAATGCCCTATCACATAGGCTTAATATTATGGTCCTATATGGACTACGGTGGTAATGGTAGTATGGTAAGAACAGAAATTAAAAATAAATCGCTAAAAATTACAATTCAATGCCCGCCTGGTTCCCTGCCACCCTCAAGTACAAAATCTGTCGCCAAGCATCTAACAGTGTGTTCTGGCAGCTGTCCTTGAGATCCAGTAATTCTAGGTTAAGCCTGTTAACCCCTTCAACCACACTTCCCATCAGGTGAGATTGTGGTCAAAGGCTTACCAGTAAGAAATAAAAAGAAATAACCGTTCCATAAAATACCTGTAAGATATTATACCTGTGGAAAGAGGTATAATATCAAACAAGAAATTCTGATTCGTCGACAGTTATTCGACTAAATTATTCTCTGTATGTCGCATGAATGACGTTCGAAATATGATTTGTACAAAAAAGGCGACGTGAACGGCGTTACAATGTCGTTGAGCGAAGGAGCATGCAAAAAAATCCTTTTATTGAAACTAGCCCTCCCTTTATACATAATGTATAAGTCACTACGGCGCGTGTCCATTGAATAACGTGATTTCGACGAACGAATAAATCAGGATTTATGTAGGGATACTAAGTCGTAATTGTATGCGTTATAACTCTAAGTAAAAATAGTACCTCACGTTTAACCTAGATGGCGTAGTTAAAATTGCAAGTTAAGCTGACACACGCAAACGTTTATCGCACGGTAACAAGTCACGTCCGAGTGCATCGTTGTTTCTAAGAGTTGGTTGAGTCGGTAAGCAAAATAAACCTTTTGGTCTCGTACTTAGAGTTTAATTTGAGTGTATGTTAGTGACTTGTGTGCACCAGGCCTCCGATCTCAACAGATACTACTATTAGATCTGTGCTAGAACGAAAAATATAGAAAAAAACTAAAGTTCTACTGCTCAATATGGTAATAAACATCAATTTATGTGTTCTTTAGGTAAACGTTTGAGATCTCGTTTGTGACAGCTGTCAAAGTGACATACCACTATGTCTTTTTTATGAAAATGATTGAAATAAAGTCAAGTATAAAAAGATTACATTCTCAGCAGCTCCGATCATTCGCACTTGTTTGATTGTTTTAAATTACAGGGTAAACTCCAGTATTAATGCCACTCTAATGAAAGAATTATGAAAGTATCTTTGGTCTGTCTCTCCACTCAATAGTCAAAGGTCTCCAGTTCGTTGACGGATGATATAAACCTGATATTTTTAATATAAACAAAGTTCACCAAACACAACATTAAGAGATATAAATTAAAGTATAATAATCAAAAACACCGGCGTATAAGGTGAAACTTTAATAATGAATAACTAAAAAAGTAAATGAATGAATATTTTTGTACTTATAATATGTAGCATACTGGATTTAAATAATCAAAATTCTGAAGACGCAGTTTTATTTTGTAGTGATCACAAATATTTCGATTTATTGCGACTCGGGATATAAGAAGAGCAAATTATATTTAATTTGGCCATTTTCAGTTATTGGTTTGGCTATGATTTGTGATTTTTAGATGGGACTTTAAGATGGATACTAACGCACGATTAAGTGGAATTGCATTTAAATAACTTAAAGTTTAGCTATAGGGTGAGCCATCTAACATAACAATCCTCAAGACGTCTGCCAAGCGTGGGGATTATGGCACCCCCCCATCCACCTAATAGGCAATTGTTTAACGGTGGACATGATTATGCTGATGTGTAAGTTTTGGTACAAATTAACTTTGTTCCTGGCATTATAATGCCCACCGTATCGTCCCAGACAATGGACACTTACAACAATAATGCGAACATATCTGCAATATTCAGTTTTTGCCCGTCTCCAGGGGTCCCTTGAGGGCCACTGTCTATGACACATGGCAGGACACCATCCAGAATGGGGCCCTTGAATACATTATATCCGATATGAGATGTTAGCTTTTTGTCACCGTATTACTAGTGGAGTGTTTTTGGGTGCTCATAAATTTTGCAGTATATTGAGCATACTAAGTTTCTTCACTTTATGTGAATTTTAGCGGAAGTGTAGTATTACGACTTGTACACTTTAAACTGGTGCTTGCATTGTAATTCTTAATCGATAAACTAGGTTAAGCAATGTTCACTGTGGTCACTACTTAGATGCGTGACCGCTAGCGGCATTCACTACTGAGCGCTTCCGTGCTTCGGAGGGTACTTTAAGCCGTCAGTCCCGGTAGTTGTCTTAGGAAGGCAGTCGTTAGGCTGTGTCAGAGGCGTTCGTGTGCACTCTAATTGGCATGTTGGTTAGGGCCTTTGCGCGCCTGGCTGGTTACCATCCTCAAGTAGAAAATCTGTCGCTAAGAATTGAATAATGTGTTCCGGTAGTGGTAGGTTGTCCTTGTGAGCCAGTTTATATTATAGGTGAACTCTGTTTACCATCTTTGAACACCGGCGTATAAGGTGAAACTTTAATAATGAATAACTAAAAAAGTAAATGAATGAATATTTTTGTACTTATAATATGTAGCATACTGGATTTAAATAATCAAAATTCTGAAGACGCAGTTTTATTTTGTAGTGATCACAAATATTTCGATTTATTGCGACTCGGGATACAAGAAGAGCAAATTATATTTAATTTAGCCATTTTCAGCTATTGGTTTGGTTATGATTTGTGATTTTTAGATGGGACTTTAAGATGGACACTAACGCACGATTAAGTGGAATTGCATTTAAATAACTTAAAGTTTAGCTATAGGGTGAGCCATCTAACATAACAATCCTCAAGACGTCTGCCAAGCGTGGGGATTATAGCACCCCCCCATCCACCTAATAGGCAATTGTTTAACGGTGGACATGAATATGCTGATGTGTAAGATTTAGTTATTGACTTTGTTTCTGGCATTTTAATGCCCACCGTATCGTCCCAGACAATGGACACTTACAACAATAATGCGAACATATCTGCAATATTCAGTTTTTGCCCATCTCCAGGGGTCCCTTGAGGGCCACTGTCTATGACACATGGCAGGACACCATCCAGAATGGGGCCCTTGAATACATTATATCCGATATGAGATGTTAGCTTTTTGTCACCGTATTACTAGTGGAGTGTTTTTGGGTGCTCATAAATTTTGCAGTATATTGAGCATACTAAGTTTCTTCACTTTAATTTTAGCGGAAGTGTAGTATTTATACGACTTGTACACTTTAAACTGGTGCTTGCCTTGTAATTATTAATCAATAAACTAGGTTAAGCAATGTTCATTGCGGTCACTACTTAGATGCGTGACAGCTAGCGGCATTTACTACTGAGCGCTTCCGTGCTTCGGAGGTTACTTTTAGCCGTCAGTCCCGGTAGCTGTCTTAGGAAGGCAGTCATTAGGCTGTGTCAGAGGCGTTCGAGTGCACTCTAATAATTGGTATGTTGGTTAAGGCCTTTGCGCGCCTGGCTGGTTACCATCCTCAAGTAGAAAGTCTGTCGCTGAGCATTGAATAATGTGTTCCGGTAGTGGTAGGTTGTCCTTGTGAGCCAGTTTATATTCTAGGTGAAGTCTGTTTACCATCTTTGAACCCATCATCACTTCCTATCAGGTGATTGTGGCAACCGCTATAATAACGTGATTTACCTCTCTAGCTTTTGAAGCAGTGATGGCTCAGTGGCATTGGCTATGGACTGCCGCGCAGCAGGTCCATGGTTCGAATCCCGCCACGGGCTTGAGCTTCACCGCATGGTGGAAGGGCATTTTGCGAATGCCCACCTGGCTAGCGACCACCCTCAAGTAGAAAGTCTGTCACCAAGCACCTAACGGTGTGTTCCGGTAGCAGTCATTGAGAGTAGTAGTAGTAGCAGTCATTCAAATTTGAAGCAAGCTCTGATTGATTCAAGCTATTGATATAGTTCGTTAACACTATTAATCTGCCCCTCACAACACCACGTTTTTTGTTCAACTCACTAATTCGGTCATCACTTTTAGAACTAGCACTTTTAGGTGATTTTTCAGGAATAGATAACTTGTCGGTGCTAATTTTGGTAGATGGTGGAAAAACTCAGAGTACTTACAGTTTTACTAGGAGAACCGGCGTGTAGCAAGAACTGCGCACTGACCACGATAAAATGGCGGCCCTTTGCCGTTGCCGCTTTATGGCGATGAACTGGAATTTGCAAAGGAGTACGATGTTACCACAGGTAGGTAAGGAGGATGGGAAGGAAACTGGTGGCTGTCTTACCGAAATTCGCTTTTTCGCTTCGAAAGATATCCGGCTTCGGAGGTCCACTTTCTTGTATGGGATTAGGATGGCTTGATCAATGGTGACTAGGTAAATGAATGCTTTATTGTATGATAATGACGTTTAATGTGGTTTTTTAAAATCGTACATCAAAAAATAAATCTTAGGTTATAAGAGAGGTGAAGTTGCTCGCGTTGAGTGAAGTGAGAATAGTATCGGAGAGGGGTGACGTTAGCGGCAGGTACCGAGCTTGCTGGACCGATGTGACGTTGGATGCGCGTAGACACTGCTATAAGTACTTAACTTAACTATGTTCTAGTGTGTTATTCATACCTATCATGTAGCTAGCTGTTCTTAGAAGTTAACTTCTGCAGCCTACAATTTCCATTCCTCTCAATATTGCTGTCAATAATCGTTTCTTGGGATATCTAATCCAAACGATGGGGGGAATACTAGGAGATACTTAGATATGTATCTGCACATAGACATTGTTAATAACTTAAGACCATATACTGGAGTTTATATAGCTTATATAAGATACTTACAGTTAGGTCTTAGGTGAAGTATTTTTTTTCTTAGAACTGCTCAAGGCTAGTGAATTTTTTTTTCTAGTAAAAAAAATTCTTCTTGGGTCGGGAGATATGTAACCGATCTAAAAAAATCGGTTATCTTAATAACTAAAATTTAACTAAATTAATTTAAATCAGCGCCATCTGTAGCCAAGCGCACAAACGACTATCTAAATTCCATCTGAACGTTGAAAGCGTCCTTTAAATCTATAAACCTTACTACCTTTGCTGCGCGCTGAGGTAGTTCAGCGACTCATCGATAGAGGTCGCATATCACAACTAAAATCTCAGATAGCCTATGATAGAAGAAACTTTCTACACGAGATGATAGATGTCGCCGTGGTACTTATAACTTTTTAGAATACATCAGCATTCTAAATAATTATTTAAACGTTAAAATAAATACTAAACATTATTTGGACTGTATAATAATATAAATATGGTTCCAAAAATATAAAACATTTGATAGTAATTACTCGTCAATTCGACTCATATCGTGACAGTTAAACAACTGTCAATCCAGGCTGTCAGAAAAAAATACCACGATATATTTTTGAGCTTCCGATAGACGAACGTTCATCTTTCAAATTAATTTAAAATACAGTGTAGTGATTGGATTGACGACTCTAACGGCTATGAGGCATGAGTGCATTACCAAATAAGGTCATGGAACGGACAAGAGACTTCCGGCAAACCTCGGATGTCCTTCCTGAGATATTTTTGGCGTCACTTTGTTACCAGCCACTCAACGCGCACCACTCACAGTAAATTTTGGAATCACAGCGTTGATTTTCCAGTACTCAAATATAGTTCTTACGATTTCTAATCTTCTGACAAACCCCAAATCTGGGTAAGTGAGTTTGTAGTGAATAGGTACTTGACCACCCAAAATTCTAACCTAATTTTTCAACCTTGGTATGTACTTACATCGTAATTTTCTGTATATTTTATTATGTGTCTTACTTGCTCTCTCTTGTTTAATTTATATGTTTTTCTGTGTTTTCTGTTGCTTCTCAACTTTCTACTAGTGTTCTCTTTTTACGCCCTTCTGGCAAACTTTAAAGGGTGTTGCTGGTAGCTCGCAACTCACGAGGAACCTAGGCTAGTCCCTTTTGCTCGGTAGTGAACGGACCTCGTGGATTGTGCTCATCTTTACCAGCAACACACCTATTTGGCCCTTCTGGCATTCTGAGCGGCTGGTGGTTTGCATCCACGAAGGGCCTAGCTAGTCCCTTTATGCTCGGTAGCGGAAGCCTTAGCGGATGCGAATTATTCACCAGCAGCATCTACTTTTTTGGCCCTTATGGCATCTCTTGTTTGCTGGCGGGCCACATCCCTAAAGGCCCTCTGCGAGTCCCTATATGCTCAGCAGCAGAGGGACAGTGGACCCACCAGCTCAGCATCATAATGGAACCATCATGACCGGAGCCCATGTGCTTTCCAGGGTTCCAGTAGTACGCCGACTGCCAGTATCCGGATAACAGTATCCGAGTTCCAGTACACGGCTGTGTACACGACTTCCAGTGCACGGCTGACCTTCTACCGACCTCTGAACTCCGGCCGTCCTCTGACTTCCAGCACCGACCGCGGCCATCCTTCTCTACAGCGACTGCTGGGAATTTCTACCGGCGCGGCGGTGTGGAGCCGAGCCCTGCACTGCAGACCTGCTGCTGAGCATCGACTCGAATACTAGCGGACCGGAGCTAAGTCCTTAAACAAGGAAGCTTGCCAAATTGATAAACCTGTCTGAAATCCACGACCCTTTCTCTAATATACTTGTATTCTGATTCTTCTCTTCTTTCTTTTATGCTCCCTTCTACCCTGAGTAGGTAGGTAGGTGACAACAGGTAGGAGAATTTTGAGATTATTTATTGGTTTAATTATTATTTAGCAAATATGTTGAACAAATATACTAACGATTATATTAAAAAACAAAATTTTTTTTCCACCACGTCTTCTCATCTCTGGAAGATAACTTCAGTCAGCTGACTACGATTATTTTCTCTTTGGAAAAAAAAACTTCGTTTCGATAACGAGAAATTTTTATAATTAATTATCTGTTTTACAATACAGAAATGCTTTGATCACAATTATTTTCAGAGAAACTAATTTCCCCAGTGAATAAACGATTTTAATAATCTGTGCAAAAGCAGTCTAGTTTCGAATTTGCCATTTCGTAATAATCGACATACAGAGACATATCGAGACTGCAAAGCCCAAGCTCTAGTAATATCTTCAAAACATGACAGCTATTTTTCAAGCAATTTTTCATCCCCACGCAATCTGCAAGTATTACACAGCTTGATATACAACATGGCAATGATTCAACAAACCCGACGTATGTAACACCCTTACTAGGGAAATCACTTAGCATATGACAAATAGTTCCGCGGTGACATGCTTTTAAGATACATAATCATGGCAACCCCAATGTGGGGGTATTTACGCTTGAGATAAGTGTTTTTGCGTATCCATGTGGAAAAAATACTTGAAGGGAGCTGCTTTTAACCTTGGACAATTTGTGAAATCAGATTTCTTGTATATTTGTGTCGGATAAACGTTTTTCGACTGATTTGTCTGACTGGGAAGCAAATAAATATTTATATTGAACATGGTAGTACATCTTCCAGGTATTTCAAGCTACATATGTTGATATAATTTTTCAGTATCAATCCCGTTATATTGGAACTAAAAAAGCAGTTCGAAGCCATGATAGTCGAGCGGTAATAGCTATGGACTGCCGTGCCGCAGGTCTATGGTTCAATTCCCCACTGACGGCTTGAGCTTCACCACACGGTGGAAAGGTATGTTGCGAAAGCTCGCTTGCCTAGCTACCAACCATGTAGAAAATCTGTCGCCAAGTACCTAACAGTATGTTTCGGCAGTATTGCTTGAGAAGCGGTAAGTATTTATGAAATTCAGGTACATGAGACTTAAAATACACGTTTCAGGGTGGTGAGTGCAGTGCAGTTTGTCACTTGTGACGAAATTAATCTGTTATAGGCAGAGGTTACCGCTTAAAATCAGGTGGGCATGTGCGTGATCTACCACAATTCCAAAAAAATAAAGTCAAGCTGTAAGCCTCATCAAGCTGCCCTAATATCTCCGCTTCAATTAGAGCATAATTTTTGAAACTTTGTACTTAAGGTACAGGACACAATTTTTTGACATTAAAATCGTTATGATCCATGCAGATGTTCTTAGTGCGGCTTCTAACTAGGGGTTTAGTTAAAGGCCTTAAGTGATCAAAATGTTTTAGAAAGTACTGTGTTCCTAGATAATTTTGCCACTATTATTAGCGTAGATGTTCAACTAAATTGTGGCTTCTAAGGATGCCTTTGCAAATGGGAAACGAAAGCTAAACTCATAATAAAAACTTGTAGTACTCAAACTTTCCTTAACTCTACAATAAATTCTCTTCCGATTAGCTAATATTAGGAAGATATCTCAAGGTATCCGAAGTTCAGCGTAATATAACATCTACAGGCTTCGTAATCAAACTTGTAGATGCTACGACGTAGAACTTTTTTCTACGACAGCTACGAGTTTTTGGCGTAGCTTTTGCTACGAAAGCGAAGTTTTCGATGCATTTTCGATTCGATAGGTATTTGGCAAATTGTTGGGTAAATTTTGTTGTACTCAATTAGATAACTGTTATATTTGAGTAGTTAGTTTTCGAAAAGCACATTTTTAACTTTATGAAATAACACAACACTGTATTACAAAAATGAATACCGATAACAACAAATCTTTGATCCGATTTCTTTAAATTTAATTAATTGATAGTGTTATCTGTTTTTAAATATAATTTGTATAAAAGGTTTCTGAGCGGTCACTTATAGTTACTGGTTAGGCATTAGTAATAAGTTTCTAATTTCAATTTCTATTAGTCTATTTAAGTGTAATAAGACTATAATGCGATGTCCTTATTATGCTTCTGTTTTTTTTTCTATAACTTCCTTTATCGTCAACATACTCGTATAAATAATATAAAAATAGAGAACTTCTTTGCCTTGATCATTTAAAACTATATATACAAGTTGACTTTCATTACTGATGGCCAATTTCACAATTAACTGGTATATAACAATACGATATAGCATAACTTTATTCTCTGTATCGAATAAAATATGATCAGCCTTTGTCACGTAGATATGCAACAATGTTACAATATTTTTTTCAGCACCCTTGCTCGTAAAGTGAGCTTTATTATATCGTTCTTAGGGCCATAAACCGAACTATACCATCCTCGTGCATAATAATATTGTACACTTGTGCGTAATAAAATTATCCCTACAAAGTTAACCTAACCGCAAATTATATGCGATTGAACAGAGCATTTTCAATTTAACTGGGTAATACAGATTTGTAACATCAAAAAGGTTTATATGTAATCAACAATCATACATTTGCAGCGCGCAAAAAAAAAAACTTGCGCGTTGTTTTTTGTATCGCATTTGTGCAATATATATTTTTTTTCCTCGCGAGGGTGTTGAAAAAGTGCGTATGAAACTCGTGAGCAACTTACTCATTATACACTCGGGTGATTTACGCCCTCGCCTACGGCTCGGGCTGCAACACTCAGCCTCGTGTATGATGATCAAACTTAGCTCACTTGTATCATAATCTACTAAAATTTGACACAGTATTGACTTTACAAAACCCAACACCAAGCAGACTGCAATAGTGGCGATAAAACCTTATCCAAGATTAACAAAAATACACTGATGAATTTGGCCCTATAGCTCCATAAACTAAAAACAAATATGGCCATTTTGCTACAGCTGATGATTACATATTACTTCGATGTCCACGCTGCTGCCACATGTCATAAAGTCCAAACCAATATGGTTTCATTTTTGCCCCAAAAATAATCCTACAAAATCAAACTACGATTGACGTTATATGATAGCAAATACCTGTCACATATTAATAGTTTAAGGTATAGAGTTATCCGCGTGTAATTAAACCCTAGATTTGTGAAATCAGACCTGGGAAGTATATACTGTATTGTATCAGCCAGATGATCCACCGCTGAATAAGTACAGCCTCCCCCATTATGGGGGTTTGCCGTAACATTTTTTTTATGCCTAATAGGTTAGCCTTTGACCACTATCTCACCTGATGGTAAGTGATGATGTGGTCGAAGAAGTTGTTCAGGCTAACCTAAAAGTACTGGCTCTCGAGGATAGCTGCCGGAACACACCGTTAGGTGCTTGGCGACAGATTTTCTACTTGAGGGTGGTAGCTAGCCAGGCGGGCATTCGCAAAATGCCCTACCACCATGCAACACTTGGCAGGCGTCTTGGGGGAGCAGTGTCAGATATCAAAATATAATGTTGTTCTATTTAGACCACAATTGCCATACCCGCATTATAACCCCAACCTTCCCGCAAAATATCTCAATTTTCCTAATAACCTTTTTATTGTGAGAAAACTTAATCCGTACGGTCAGCGATGGGTTAGGTTAGGAGGTGAAGGGGGTTAAATGAATGAACTTTTCGAATCTCCGCAGAGTTGGGATTAGTCTATCGATCAACTCATCTGGTTGTACGAGTAGCATCGGTTGTTTTAGCAAAAAATGTTATCGGATTAGTCATAATTGAAATAATGTTTCGATAGCATTCAATATTCCCTTCTTTTCTAAAGCCAAACATTGTATCCTTTATTATTACTTACCATTCTTTAACCCTATCTTTGATTCTGGCTACGTCCCTGTTAGCTGTAAATCTCAGTATATTATTATTATATCCCTATTCTGAAAACGTAGATGATATTATACATATTTCTAAATATAATTGCAAGCATTATCGCATGCCAATCGAATATTATGATTTTTAAGCATTATTCTGAATATGATTGCAAGCATTATCGTATGCTAATCGAATATTACGAATTTTTGATCACTATTCTAAACATTATTGCAAGCATTATCGCATGCTAATCGAATATTACATTTAGGAATTTTCATAGCACAAAATTTCTATGTCGAGAGAGAGAGAGTCTAGAGAAGCAGTAATGCAGGGATGTATTGACTTCTGGGAAGAGAAATTTCATCTCGCGAATCTCGCCCTTGGCCACCCGTTTTACGCACCGAACCGCAGGTTTGATTGATAGACTTATTGTGCGTGTGTACTGTAGTACTGGCTCTCAAGGAATGTTGTCGGAACACACTGTTAGGTTCTTGGCGACAGATTTTCTACTTGAGGGTAGTTAGCTAGCATTCACAAAATGCCTTAACCATGCAAAATGACATATACGTAAGCGCCCTAATTACACGAGAGCTTTTCTTCCAGTTAACCTCGGTGTGATGTAGCCATACTGTTATGTAGTAGGTAGTGAGATAAATAAATAGAGCATAATTTAAAACATTACACACATTTTGCATAAAACCACCTAATTTCAAATTAATGCAATTTTAAATAACATACATTTTAGCATCGTGGTAAGGCATTTTGCGAACGCCCGTCTGGCTAGCTTCCACCCTCAAGTAGAGCCGGCTAGCATCTAACGGTGTATTCAGGCAGTTCTCCTTGAGCGCCAGTAATTCTAGGTTAGCCTAAACAACATCTTCGACCACATCATCACAAACCATTAAGTGAGATAGTGGTCAGAGGCTAGCCTACCAGCTATAAACAAAAATTAAAAATTGTTATGCGATAGTGCGGATATATGAATACAGAATAATTTAAATTTTTACAAAACTTAGCAATAAACAACCTATTCTCAAAATAAATACAAATTTTATATAACATACATACAAGGTAGCATTATTAATAATAAAAACAATACATATATAGGTACACAGGAAAAACCTAGGTATAATACACATGTACAAGAGAACAACCCTTATAAAATATGCCTTAATCAACGCATATTCCGCCAAGCACTACTAAAGCCACAGAAGCCATCACCCCAACGAAATTAGATAAATAGCGAACACCAAACTTGGTATTAGTTAGCTGGACCCCTATTTCGGAACGCGCTCACTAACTAGCTAACTGACCGCCAAACTGACTGTATTACTTCCATAGATTAATGAAGTCTTGTAGACGGATAATTTGGACAGATAATGGTATTTTTTTATATATTATGTAAGCTGTGTCACTTATTGAATTCTCAATAATAGTTATTTGTTCTGTTAGACCGCAAAGTTGTTATTTGGCGTGAGTATTAGTGTTGAAAGGTATATTCCGATCCGATCCCACGAAGAGATATCACTTAGTTATATTTTCTATTCAGTTTTTATTTCGTTCTGATCCCACTAGTAAATTAAAGTGGGATCCGCTTATTTTTAATTATTTCACTATTATCTAATCTTTAATGCATTTAGGTACTTAATCAAGTACGGTTTGCAAGATAAATTTATGATTTCACAAAATTTATACTTTGTTACAAATTTTCAAAGTACCAGGAGGCCAGAAGTTTTAAGAAGTAATATATACTACTGTGTATATAGAGCCACATGAATATTTTTTATTCTATTTTATTTATAAACGTTAAAACTTAGCTTATCATACAGCTAATAACGGATTTACATTTTATACAATATAACAATACAAAGACAAAGTGTAAAAAGTACGCTTAATTTACAATTAGGTGTTTCCTTAGTTAATATAAAACCATTTAAGTAATATAAAATAAATTGTTGATATAAAATATACATAAATATGTAAAATAACAACGCATTAATAAATTACATATTATACCAATATAAGAATTTAGTGTAGTGCATTTAATTTACACGATAATCATCCAATAACTTATTTTCTACTTTTACAAAGCCATCTTGGTCGCACTGTTCGTTTTTAGATACTTGTTATACGAATAAGCATAAAATAATTAAGTTCTTCAAGAGCGTGCGCAGAAGCAAGTATAGTATACCTATATATAGTATGGTATATTAGTGTCATGCAACATAAAAAAAGCTACGTGGTTAAAAGTGGCCCTACATAAAATTGATATGTATTTGTATACCATGCGACCTTTTCTCATCTATATTTTTTTTTATTCCTTTATTAACAAAATACTACGAACTATATACAACACTACAGCTACTACAATAAAAGCATTTAGATCCCTATAAGTCTTTGCAGACTCATAGGCAGTCCAAATTATTATTATTCTCATCTATTAATTTGGGCACATATAAAAATAAGTCTATCGGCATTTAGGATAATATTTATCACCATACAAAATTAGTACATACCTATAAGTATCAGGTATTGTAAAATTATATTTTCATTAGATTAATAAAGACTATATTTATTATTATTATCGATAAGCCTTCAAAGAAAATCACGTTATGATACGAGTAGCCTAGAATGGGAATAGGCTCTCCAGGGCAGCTGCCGAAATACACGGCTCGGTGCTTGGCGACATATATCCTCTTTGGGGTTGGTAGCTAGCCTAGTTGGGGGCATTCACAAAACGTATTACCATCATGCAACATTGTTTTTTTATATGATTGTGACGGAACAAGCTTGACATCCATCTGGTGTTAAGCGATCACCTCTGCCTATAACATTTGGTCAGTGACGAACTGCACCGCACCTCTAAGACATAAAGTTGTCAAGTCTCTGTGTGCCTCTGTGCCTGTAATATCACTGGCACCCTTTAAACCGAAACACAGTAATCCGAACATTACTGCTTTGCGGCAGTAATAGGTATGATGGCAGTACTTTCCCGGATGAATTCGTTCACAAAGAGTTTTAATGTTACAAACTAACAAGAAAAATTTACCTAACAATGGAACCGACTTCAATACTCAAAAGTATGAAATAACTGGTTGAAGTCGGTACCATGATAGTTCAAAATCAGGACCTATCATCACAATATTGTGCGCATGGTACCGAATTCTACAAGTTATTTCACACTTTTGAGTGTTAGTCGGTTCCATTTGTCAGTAAAAAAAAATCACCCTTTTTAGTGACCGTTGCTACTTACGGGACCGATTGTCATTCACTGTCAATGACTATATCATCAAGATAGGAAATCACTTTTCAGTTATTGGAGTGTAACTTAAAAACGGCTAAACCAAATTTGATAAATTTTAAACAAAATCACACGGAAATTATCAGTTTTCAAAATAATAATAACAGAGTTATCAAAATCGGTGCACTCAGACAAAAGGTCTGAGGTAACAAACACAAAAAAATATAGTCAAATGACAAATGACTGACTTCAAAAAAGGAGGAGGTACTTAACCTCCTCCTTTTTTGAAGTCAGCCAAAAACTCAATATATTTCATATAGGTTTCATAATATATGAGAATGTAACATACGACAATGTCATTTCTATATTTAAAGCTAATATAGTTTTTTTAATGTAATTGTGATGGAACAAGCTCGAGGCCCACCTGATGTTAAGCGTACCTCTGCCTATAACAGATGCATTTCAGCACAAGTCATGAATTGCACTGCGCCCGTCACTTTGAGACATAGTTGTTAAGTCTCATGTGCCTGTAATTTCATATAGGTTTCTTAACAACTATGTCTCAAAGTGACAGGCGCAGTGCAATTCGTGAATTGTGATGAAATGCATCTGTTATAGGCAAGGGTTAGTCCGCTTAACATCAGGTGGGCCTCAAGATTGTTCCGTCACAATAACATACAAAAAAATGATCTAATGATACCAGTGACGCGTCTAGATTGGTTTTAGTCTTTGGTTACAACACTTCATGTTTACTTTCTTTTGTGCCTTTCAGAAAGTTTTTCGTTTGTAATAGGGGTTCGGTGCCCACATATATGTGTACGTGTGTGGGATTGAGAGGAGATCGATGGAGGTTGTAATTAAAAGTTTTGCTATTATCCCGATGGTCTTTTGAACGATACAAGAAAAAAAATACACTGATTTAAAATGAAAAAGCTGACCAAGCGCAAGTTGTATTCGCACACCGATATTTCCGTACCAATACAGAAGTAACGTAAGTTGGTGTATAACCACAGAAAAGACAAAGCAATATATTTCTCTATGTAAATAACCAAGAAAATCGTTGTTTTGTCATTAGCGGAATCCACACTTGTTCAGTTTATATTAGTTTTTATAAGTTAAATTTGACACGATTATATTACAATTAGGTATATAATCGTATCTTTGTAACGTGCGTTCGTTAATTTCACTATCATAATTTCGATAGAGCAAAAACAATAACCCTTAAAAAAGGCTGTTTGACATCAGTTCCTCAGAAAGTGCTGCTGCCCACCTTCTGCTGTGTTACACTTAGAGGCCTCTTACGACACACATGGATAGAGAAATAGGGGTGATATTCTAGCCTAGCACCCCACGGTCAGCCCGGCACCCCACGGTCCGAACGATCTGTGTAAAGGACCTTCTTACTCTAGTATTTCTTAGACTTTCGCGAATTATATTCATGTGTAAATGACACCTTCGCGGATTCGCGCAAAATTTAAGGTCAGAATAGAATTCTTGACTAACTTTGACGTTTCGATCTAATTGCATCGCTTGTGGTAACAACCACTTTTTTATTTTTACCTGATAGACTAGCCTTTCACTATTACCTCACCTGGTAAGTTTTGATGTGATGGAAGCTTTTGTTCAGGCTAACCTAGAATTACAGGCTCTCAAAGACTGCTGCTGGATCATACCGTTAGGTGCTTGGCGACCGCTTTTCTACTTGAGGATGGTAGCAAGCCAGAAGGGCATTCGCAAAATACCCTACATCCTGTAGTCAAAGACTAAGGAGTAAAAAAAAGTTTGCATGCTGACTACTTTTTTTTGCGGTGTATATGATTCTAAACAACAGCCAATGAATGTTTATATAACCTCAAAGGTCTATAGTTTATGGGTTGATATATAATTATGTTAGTACTAGCTGACCCGGCGAACTTTGTTCCGCCTTAGAGGTAATAAATGAGCAGATTTTGGATTTCATTAGGTTCGATTTTTCATAGGATATTAAATATAAATAAAGAGATCAAATATTTTAATGAATCTTTATTGGCCATGGCCAGGTGCATGGGTTGTACTCTTCAGTGAAGCACCTAGTGATAGACAACATTTTTCGTTTATTATCAGGCGCAAGAATAAATAAGATAGTCTTGGAAGACTATATTATTCACGGCATGTTCACGGGTTGGAACCCCTGAACATGCCACATATAATTGATGAGGTCATTTGGAAACAACCATTTTTGTTAGAAGTGTTAGCTAGAAAATGTCGTGATTCTGGTGTTTCGCCAGTTTGGCCATGAAGCAATGAATGTAATTGCGCAGGTGGCGGAGTCAATAATGGAAATTTTACTTTCCCATTCAGGCAGCAAAATGCTGCTGCATTCAAATCAGTACTTGACATCTTGAGCATCGAAAATTATCTAGTTGTTGATCTCTGAGGTTTGCTCCATGATTTCGCATTGCCAACCGAGCCGTTTCACGGGCTGCCTCGCTTTGCTCCTGTGATTGAGAAGCACGAAGTCGAGCCATACTAACGCGGCGCTCTTCACGTGCAGTTTCTTTTTCTTCTTCAGTCCTTTCATTCGCATTTTTCTAATCCTTGTCACCCCTACCCCTTACAGCTTTGTTGGAAAAGATTCGATCGTCTTGATCGTGGCATTATTAATGATAACATCGGCACAATAAGCAAATAGATGCCCGTGGGGTGCCAGGCTAGAATGTCCCCTCCCCCATTGCTATCTGTTGGTTTTCATAAGAGGCGACCAAAGGTAAAATGCTGGAAGGTAGGCAGCTGCACCTTCTGAAGAATTGATATCTTAAGCTGCGATCCGCAAGACGCCTGCCAAGCGTGGAGATTATGGCAAATCCCTCCTTAATGGGGGAGGCTGTGTTCAGCAGTGGACAATCCCGCTGATAAAGTAAGCTAATAGAAACTCATAATGAACACAGCAACCGGTCATCTTCAAAATTTATAATTGTCAAATTTGCAACCGTACCTAACCATAGACAACATTAAGTTCATGATCCAAGAACACATTATTGTATCATGATTAAGTTTAGCTGTCAGTTGCGTTTTATTATACTATTTTTAACAAATGAACAGCTAGACTGATGTTTGACTGATACATTTTTCGTTTTCCTGTCTGTTGCGTTTTGTTATTCCATGTCAGTTGATTTTTGATATACTACGTTTTATGTCACGTCCCACAGGAACGGGATAAAAAGTATCCTATGTCCGTCTCCTGGTTCTAAGTTACCTCCCCAACAAATTTCATCCAAATCGGTTCAGCCGTTCTTGAGTCATAAATAGTGTAACTAACACGACTTTCTTTTATAAATATAAATAGATATATAGAAGAATAAAAAATATAACTTCGCGTTTCCATAAAATAGATACACAAAAACTTCTAGACGTGTCTCACTCAATCACGTTACCCTTTCTGAATCTCCCAATATAAGTTGCCACCTAAGGATTACGTCCGGAGAGTGTGACCGCGGCTTTAACTCCGCACCGCACCGTGTGGTCGCGCCTAAGCTTTACCGGTTTAAACCGGATTAGGAACTCTTGTCTGATATTAATTGGGTTTTAATAAAGTTTTAGAACTGTAATTGAGAGAATTTTGTTGAGGGAAATTTTTCAACGTATAAAAAATGAATAATTAGTGCTATGTGTAGATCGGGCGTGCTGTATCCGTACATCCATAAGATGCGATTCTTATGTTTTATTAATATAGTCATTACTAAATATGCGTACAATAATATAGTATCTGTTCTATGATAAATTAAAATTAAACTTGTATTGAGCACTTTACTTTTTATCGCTGATGCGAGGAAACTTCTAAATCTCTTACCAAAAACTTCAATTTGTTCCCACCGTAAATTAAAGAATATTTTATTGTGGTGGTCATTTATGTTTTAGGAAAACATTATGACGACCGCGGAGTGCAAAAATAAACAAACATTATAGTTTTGAAGCGCTCTTACGCATAGCGTTTCTTACTAAATCTTGCTTAACTCTGAAATTCTGTCAGTATCGGACTGTATAGGAGTGAAAAAAAACTAGTAATTTAAATCGAAAATGTAACTTAACTTGTCTTTCATCTTAAGATTGTGCTATTTTATTGTATTTTTTTATACACATACATGCTAGAATAGTTAGGATATTTACGTTACTAGCGTAATGTGGAGTCAACTTTGCTAATTTATTCTATCGAAAAAATTTTAAGGAAATGGTTTCAGATTTAACTTGGCCCTAGAAAATACAATCAAAATTATCATATAATTTAGTTTTTACTACAAACTTAAAATGTATAGCAAAAAATCTGTTCAATTTAAGCTATTTAGTGCTTGTCAGCGCCTTAACCGATCAACTTGTGATGTCCGTTACGGTCTTTGGCCGCTAGTGGCATTACTACTGAGCGGTTCCGTGCTTCGGAGGGCACGTTAAGCTGTCGGTTCCGGTTGTTGTCTTAGGATAGCAGTCGTTATAGCATGGAGATGGTGGAAAACCGGCATAAGGAAGCTGCCTGATCGCAACTAATAATAACCGGTAAAAGTTGGAGCGCTAGATCTGCATGCAACGACTGATTAGTTGCTTTTGTTGTAGTCTGTAGTGTTGTATGTAACATTTTTATGGCAATAAAGATACACGTCCGCTGTAATCATAACTTGAATGGGTGACCGCTAGCGGCATTCACTACCGAGTTCTTCGAAGCTTCGAAGGGGATGTTAAACCGTCTACACTATCGACGCCCTCATCGCTTTTCATCAGGAGAGAGGAGAGATTGTGATCAAAGTCTTACATATCCCAATAAAAAAGAAAATAAGTATAATGTTATATATATTCTAACGATAACATGTACTTAACCAATTCATAATCTAATAGAAACGAAATCAAAATCTAAATAATTTTAGGCGTTTATTTACTACACTTTATATAGGTACAATTCTGACCAATAGTCAATCAAAAGGTTCTACTGCTGTTCAGTAAAATTATTGAAATATAAATAAAAAAATCCAAGAACCAAATTTTGAATTGATCAGTCCTCACATCTCTTCAAGAACTAGAAAATAGCTGATAAACTTCAAATAGCTGAACAGATTTCCTTGAATCATAGGTTAAAACACTCTCAACAAAACCACCTTTCAAACAAATGCCACAGCGGGACGGACAGATACACACGTTGAACTTACGAGTAAAGCACCCATCTGTATGCGACGATGATAAAAAAAGCTGTTACTATGAGCTACAACATTTAATGTATATATTTCTGTATTATATTGTTACGGCGCAAGGGCTCGAACCATCTAGAATTTGTCAATAAACAAGTCTAAGAGATCGAGAATGTTCCTATTCCCCCTCCAGGGCTATAAAAGAGCCTTCCCTCGTCCGAAGTCCGGTGGAGTTGGACGGCGACAGCGGTAGAGTCCTCCCTAAAAAAAATCGACCAGACAGTCTTACATTGAGTTTGAAATGAAATACAGTGCGATTATCTTTCGACCAAGTGCTCCTAGCGCGAAAAGTAAAATACAGTGAGTGAAGTGAGTGGACTTACCATCTGTAAAGTCCGAACAGTGTTTTAGTGTTGTTTTAGGTAAAGTGTGAAGTGGCTGTAGAACTGGTGAATAAAGGTGTCAGTTTGCTGAATAAATGTGCATTATTTGTACCGAACCTTGGCTCTTAACAATATATTATAGGTACACTGCATAAAACCTCGTTCTAACTACCAATCTCCAGTTTTACTGTACTAGAACTGGAACAAATGTTCACTAAGTCACAAATCACCGAATTAAAATTGCAAACTCTCGTTCACACAGAACGTAATCCGGATCCGGTATGTTCCGGAACCGAATTCGGAGTACTAGTTATTCATAGCGTTGTCGCATCACAGAGATGGTATTGTGGGTAACGACAGGTAGCATTATTTATTGCACTGCCATTGTGCGGGGCTGCAATGCTCGAAGACTGATTTGTTATCCTCAATGACAGGTAGATGCTATGAATAAAACATCACAATAGGCGATAAAGCGCACGTATGCAGTTGTGGGAGCAATGTCTATTTAAATGCATTTGCTATTATGATTAATGTACCTCTAATCGTGATAGATGTGTTAAGAACTTGAGACATATTTGGACAAGATTAGGTCCCAGTTTTATTGAATTTGCCGTGTGGTACTTTTGCGGGTTTGCGCCATAATCCCCATGCTTGGCAAGCGTCTTGGAGATCGCAGTGTATTAGTTCCTCAGAAAGCACTGCTGCCCACCTTCTGGGTGTTACCCTTAGTCGCCTCTTACGACACCCACGGGTAGATATGGGGGGTGACATTCTAGCCCGGAACCCCACGGGCATTGCCGCGTGGTACCGTGATAAAATTTCACGACCCATGTCATAATATGGAAGTTTTTAGAAACGACGAAGATAATAATAACAGAAGGTGGGCAGCAGAGCTTTCTGAAGAATTGCCATCTATCACTGCGATCCCCAATACGCCTGCCAAGCGTGAGGATTATGGCAACCATCACCTAATCGGGAAGGCCGTGTTAAAAAAAATATGATCCGGCTGAAACAGTACGTTACAGTTATATTTCCCGTGGGTAACCGGGATATATTTGCACCCACATATATTCCTGAAGGATTAGTAAGAAGCAACGAAGGGACCAATACCAGGAGGTGGACAGTGGTGGTAGTTTTTACCTCACGATATGACGTCTAAAATCCGCCAGTTTTTAATTTTATTTTTACTTACCCAGTGTCACTTGCTCTATCAAGATGAATCTAACGCTATATGATACATTAAAATCGGTTGAACCGTTTAGAAGTTATGGTGAAATAAATAAACTTACATAGATACATACATAAATTAAACCTGATAACATTCTTTTTACTAAATGTTGTAATCCAGTATAACATTATAGATTCTAGTACCCATCAATGTATTGCTGTCCGCGGACAGGGTGACCACACTTTCCACAGCGATCTATCTAGCGATTGTATTGTCTCGCGCGATCTATGGGAACAGCCTTTTGTTTTTGGATGAATCGGTGTCTATTGTATATCTAAGGAGCCTTAGTTTGTGATAAATTGTGTTACTCGTACATCATAGCCATTAAAGCCAATGTTACTTCAATTCAATGAAAAAGCTAGTATCATCGAGGTTGGATTATTTGAACTGCCTTTAGACCAGTAAGAACTCGTACTCATTTCAAGTGTACTATAAAACTTAATCAAAATATCTGTAGCTTTTTATTGTACCTAATTCAATAGAGACTCCTTTTATTTGGTCGCAGCTGGTAAACAGACTTAACCTACAATGAGACCTGGATCTGAATGACAGATGTCATTGTTGAATCACATTATGTGCTTGGTGACAGAGTTTTTACTTAAGGGGACGATGCAAAACTATTAAGAACTTGTAACGAAATGTAAAAGAAAATAAGAATTAAACAAAGTTTTAATCTTAATATGCTGTGCGCGTGGCGGCTACGACCTTTTATTTGTCCAAAAAGCGCGTTAATTAGAGAAAATAAGACGCTGTTGTCCAATTATTATTATTTTGTGCATGGAATTTTTAATGATATAATTGGTCACATTTTGGCGAGATTTTGATGTGGAAATTCACAATCATTGATTTCTAAAAAAATATTTGATATCAGTTACATTCAAAATATTTTAACCTTTTAATCAAGCTGATATGAAAAAACCCTTATGACTGATATATTGCCAAAATGATTGTACATAGTATGTATTTTTTCCGAATCGAAACAATGATCAATGATGTTTACCTTCAATGTGACCAATACAAGGGTAGTACCCCCTTAAGGGTGGTAGTTAGCCAGGCGTGCATTCGACAATTCCCTACTGCAAATTGTTGGTATTTTCAAGCACCTGAAGGCCTTTTGCTTAACAACTAAAATCCAAAGTCAACAACTGGGGACCGAAGGCTTAACGTACCCTCCAAAGGACGATAGCGCTTAGTAGTATATTATTACTAAAGTAAATTTCATAACTTACTTTAGTAATGTAAGTATTATTCAAACTATTTTAACTTTTCACCACTTGTACAGTTAGAACACTGTAATCATAATCACAGAACATAAAAACGTAATAATGCGTGTAATCAAGTACAAAAGTATAATAATATTTGTGATTGCGCTATTCGTCAGAGGATCGAAGCTCGTGGACAGGGAGACCATGCGTCCCGCCGCGATCCATCTTCATCTGGTTCGTTTGTGTCCGAATACATTGTCTCACGTGATCCAGGTCGACACGTTTTGTTTAACCACATACAACAACTCTTCGTGGCTATTTCAAATCATTGATCACGGGCACATAGATGCATTGTATTTTTTTATTGATGGCTTTATTGACAAAAAACTACAAACTATTTTATGATATATATTTAACATCATTTAGTTACCGGATGCGCTAATGGCAACACCAATTAGATAATAGCGCCACTATTTGCAGGAATAAAACATACGACACGCGCTATGATTGGCTGGGGATTTCCCGCTGAAACGAATGTCGACACGAAGCGAAGAGCGGAAGAGCGGGGCACTTATGAGACGATCACCAGGTTTGATTCGCGGGTCAGCCAGTTATTGGGGTTATTCCGACAAATATATTTTCTGTTGCCGAGTAGAGTCCGGTATTGTGCCCGGTATATGACAATAGGCTCACCTTATACTCCACGTAACCAAAACAGGTCGAAAATACTGGCATGTAGATTGATTTTTTTAAGAAGGTAATACCTTCTTTTTCCACGTGGGCGAGGTTGCACATCGAGTGGACAAGTGGACGATTAATGTACTTTCATTTTGACTAGGTTACGGTGCAGTACAAACAAATGAAAGGATTTTTAGTCTCTTTAATAGTTAGATAATAGCTACCCCTGCTAATGACATTCAATTGTAATTGACGCTTGCGGCAAAAAACGCTATTCGCACTGTATTCGCTCAAACGACAGGTTCACAATATGCAAAATGGACACTACAATAGCAATATAACGCCGTCACCTCCGCTTGCCTAAAATGCGCACAGAAATACGGTAATGCAGCTGGTACGTCAAACTCAATTTTTTACCACCCAAATAGATGAGGTTTTTTTAGTTGTTATTAGAATGTTATATGTGAATCAATCTTGTTTAAAAAACCTTGAAATTTAAATACTAATAATACTAAACTAATTATGTGGCAAAGTGGCAGTTGACAGTTTACGAAGAGTAGGTAATGTTTGACGTAAGCACGGCGGCTATAGTCCCACCAACTTATCTGTTCAGGCGGCAAAAAAAAGAACTACAACATTCCTTCAAATTGTGACAGTTTGTAGTTGATTTCCTTGACCAGTAGCGCCCTCGAGAACTCGACAGTTAAGTTGGTAGTACTATACTCAATTTTTTTGTGTGAAAACAGTGCACATTTCTGTATTTCTTTATGAACAGAGAGTTTGCAATGTATGTGACTAAAACAGTGTTTGCGTGATTTAAAACGAAGTGTACATACTTGTGAACGCCTATTTATAGTATTTTAATTAATATGTATATGAAAATAGTACATAATAGTGTTTTTGAGTGATGACTTTGAAGTTGAAATCGTTGTGATATAACAATATTTATAAAATTATTACTAAGAAAAAATATTAAAGGTAATTTTCTATTTACTTTAGATTGCCTAAATGCCTTCGATGTAGTAACTTCAGTGCCATGTTTTTTTTTTTTATTTATTTATACTGCCGGTAAAAAAAGGCTTGCCGTCAAACTCGTCCCGTGGAATGCGAACAGTTTCAACATTGACTGATAGCCCCGTGTAATGGAGGGGCTGAGTGATCACCCTCCAATCTGACAAGTTGTACTCTTTCCTCTGATCGATGAAGCCGAACTTCCATCGATATGTTATTGATTGACTTTTACACACTGTTTAGCTAGTGATTAATGGATGTGAATGAAAAATATTTGTGATTAGTTTAGCCGTATTAGATGTGTGTTATTTTATAAGATTACTGGTCACGAGAAAATCGCCTAGCGTCTTATTTTTACCGTTGTACATGCGACGTATGATACTCTAACCCAGCACCCCATGGGTGAATTTGTTTACTTCTGGCGGTATGCTTTTGTTAACAAAATTTTCTTTTGGAAGCAATGATGGCCGAGCGGTAATCGCTATGGACTGCCGCGGCGCAGGTCCCTGGTTTGATCCCCACCACCGGCTTGAGCTTCACCGCATGGTGGAAGGGCATTTTACGATTGCCCGCCTGGCTAGCTACCACCCTGAAGTGGAAAATCTGTCGCCAAGCACATAACTGTGTGTTCCGGTAGCAGTCCTTAAGAGCCAGTGAAATTACAGGCACATATGAGCCTTACCAACTGCGTCTCAACGAGACGGGCGCAGTGTAATTCATGACTTGTGATGAAATGCATCTGTTATAGGCAGAGGTTAGTCCACTTAACACCAGGTGGGCCTAGAGCTAGTTCCGTCACAATAACATAAAAAAAATATTACGAGCTATATACAACACTACAGCTACTGCACATAAAGCATTTAGACAACCTATAAGTCATTACAGACTCACAGGCAGTCCAAATGTTCCAGCCCACTACCAGTTAGCAGCGTGCCCAGCATGCTGGCTGCATTACCCCATTGAATTGCAATGATTATTCGAAATTAATGTAATGAATATAATTAAAGCAATGAATTAATGTTTCGCAATAAGCATTGCCAATATTGGTCGTAATCGAGCAAAGTTTTTCAATCAAATAGACTTAGCTACCAACATAATGGTGTGTTCCGGCAACTGTCCTTGAGAGCCAGTAATTTAAGGTAAGCCTGAACAACATCTTCGACCACACCAATACATACCATCAGATGGACTTGGTACCGAAGACTATCCTATAAATGTAAATTTCAAATAATTCATAAATTCAGGCAAATAATAATTTTCCTTTTTCAAAATTTTTGTTTTTATATATTATTCTATAATTTTTTTTATAAATTACACCAAAGTCTGTATCATTCTATCTTTGGCAAAAAGTTAAACATATATTTTTCAATTGGAAATCGCGATACCACAAATCCCTTATGATCTCTGAAGTTAGGTCATTTTACCTTATCTCAGACGAGGCAATTGTACTTTTATGTATGTTTTTTTGTACTGACCCATTATGAGCAGCTTCTTAACTGCAGCAGCTTTTTAAACGGGATGACATATCTATTATTTTGCCACCCTACTCTATTAACTATAATCTTAATACTACTTTAATACTTTTCGTACTTTGACGGAGCCCTTGCTTCTTCACCAATTTTTACTTACTACCTTACTTTTAATTAATCATAAAAGAACATAAGAATTTTGTCATTACCGGCATATGCTTTATTAGCCCTATGTGGTGCAAAACTAGAATTGCAACCCCCCATAAGACCCCAGGACCCCCAGGAGTCATAAGACGCGACGAATGGAAAAAAACCAGAAAGTGGGCAGCAGTGCCTTCTGAAAAACTGCCATCTCATACAGCAATCCCCAAGCCGATTCCCAAGCACGGGAATTATGACAATCCCCACCCCACTTAAGGCGGTTGTGTTCAGCAATGAGCGATCTGTCTTATACAGTATGCCTTTATCATCACAACAATTCAAATTGTATAAATTACAACAGCTACTACAATGAGAGGTTTTTGGCAACCATTGACAACCATGTGGGCCATTCCAGGCAGTCCAAATGCTCCAGCCCACTGAAAAATAAATAAGAAAATACACAAAAAAAACTGCACTTACTTGAATATGTTTAAAGCGAGGCTTGAGAAGTGGGTATCTAATATCTGAAAACATGAAAATGTCCCGTGCCAAGTAAAATTGGATGCCGTATCTCAGAATTGATATTTGCAAAGTGATGCTGCACATACTTGTGGGATAAATATGTTTCAATCAAGGCTTTTAATATTTGTAAATTGTGCGCCTTGATTTCGATGTAGCGCCCAAATATGCAATATCGCAGCGCCACCCGCCCTGCTCGGTATCCGCGTTATTTCAGACTATAATCTCACAGATATAAGCTAAGCTAGCAAGGTTCCATTCAAAAAAACTTGTCTATTAATAGAGTATCTACCCTTAAAATTATCTAACTTCTTCTACCGTAAAGCGTCAATCTGGAATCTTGATGTCCTGGGTTCGATCCTTTACTCACAAAGTCATTGCGTTTTTCTGACAAATAAACTGTCATTAGCAGTGTGTCAGAAAATGACATTGATATCAAATTTAAGGCTGTCAAAACTCTTGTCGTATTGCCGTGTGTTGTAGGCCAACCAACCACACGTCGTGAACAAAAAATTCATCAAATTTAAAAGAAACCGGCCTAGTACGAGTAAGACTCGCGCACCGAGGGTTCCGTATAAACCTGTAGGTATTTATGTAAAAGTTATGAAATTTTATTTGCTGAATGAAAAAATGTTATGGGTATATTATTTTAACATTTTTAAATTATGTTATGTAACTAAAAAGTTATGCTTTCAGCAATTTTTCCTTTATGTGTGCTAGAAGACATAGCTTCGTACCAAATTTCAAGATTATGAGTTCACGGGAAGTACCCTGTAGGTTTTGATTTCCTTGAGTGTCCAAAAATTGCGGCATAAACGGCTATATCTTTTGATTGCGTTGGCTTAGAAGTTTGATTTTTTCACAGCTCCAAAAAACTGTAGACTTGAGTGTTTGATATGAAATTCACCTTGATGCCTCCTCGCTTTCTTGAGAAAAAGGGTCTTGACAGACAGGTGGACAACCAAGTGAGTAAGGGTTCCGTTTTTTCCTTTTGAGGTACGGAACCCTAAAAAATGTGACAAAATTATTGTCGCTCAGAACTCACAGTCAATGTTCGTTGAGCAGCTACACAACGAACCACGCGTGGTCAAAATTACACCGAATCGAAGGCAACGAAATAAGCTGACACAACTGTCATAGAAACTCGCTCATGCGGGCTATGGGCATCCTAGGGGTCCAGCTATCCTCACTGATGTGAAAATTGCTTTAATACCCTAGCAAAAAATAACGATATGACTTTATTTTACAGTCTGGAGTTAGGTTGTAACTTGTTAGATGTTTAGTAGAGCTCGCAAGCTTAGTAACAGTAAAATGTTGACTTAGCCCCGTAAAACAAGCATAAAAACTTTCTATCCCAGTTAATGTCCACTCCGGTATCTGTGTTATTTGAAACTACACAGTTATGGCCATGATATAATTTTCTCACATAGTTGCTGGCAATACTGGCAACTATTTAACGTTGCGTTTCGTAATTGATTTACGTTGCGTTCCACGAGGGATGCACCGCAACTTTGGAATTACTTGTGTTATTTATGTTTGGTTCGTTTTGGTTTAGTTTGTGAGAATAATTAAGCCAGGAAATAAACTCTGAGTACCTATATTTCTTGTTCAATAATGATAAAACGTTAGATGTCTCGGTAAAAATAACAGTTATGGTACAGTTTTTATTTTAAATATTTTTATGTTTGCAATAACGCCTGCTATGCGGATTACATTACAATATTACAAATATACGACAGGATTTTTTTTGTAATTTATTCCGCATAGCTGGCGTTATTGCAAACATAACAATATTAAAATTATAAGGATGCGTCATCATTTACAAGTATAAAACCAATTGCAAAATTGGTCTTGTTTACACACGTAAGTGGTACTATAGATGTCGCTCCATCCCAATACGATTGTTAAAGAACGATTGGAAAGATTTGAGTTATGACGTCATGTCATGTTAGCTCAATTGGTTAGAGCATACCCCGGCTAAAGGGGTGGATGGACGCGGGTTCAAATCCCGCACATGACCTAAAGTTTTCCTATCGTATATTTGTAATTTTGTAATATATTACAGTCGTTTTATTTTGCAATTTGCAATTTTGTTGACTATGTTGCACTTTATTTTTTTCTTCTTTTTTTCTCTTCTTTAATTTTAACTTTAGAAGAAGGAAGAGCTTGTATGTGAACTTTAATATGATTTGGATTATTTTTCCTTCGTTCGATATGGTGTATGTCCAATACCAAAGACAAAAAATACGTCCCTGTAGTTTAAGAATATCAACTCCTAAAGTGGTAAAATTGGTGCTCAATGTCAGATACCTCATAGTCCTTATACTTAAAAAAAAAACAGTTGTTTAAAGTATAAGGACTAAAGGTAATAAGTAAAAGGTAAGCAAATATAATGTGAAAACAAAAATAACTTTATTTTGTATTTATATTCGTAAGCCTTTGACCATAATCACCACATCATCACTTACCACCTGATGGTAAGTGATGATGTGGTCAAAGGTGTTAACACGGTTAACCTAGAACTACTGGCTCACAAGGACAGCTACCGGAACACACAGAGCTTGAGACATCAAGGTGACGAAATAAGTATTTTTTAAGCAGAGGTTAGTCCGCTTAACATCATGCGGGCCTCGAGCTTGTTTCGTCACAATTCCATAAAAAAGGAACATCTAGAAGATTTATTACCATTTTCTGTATTCTGTCTTTCTATGATATATGAATCCATAACATTCAGAAACTACTAAAGTTATAAGTACGTATGATTTTTGCATACTGCTTAAATGTTGAGTTCAGTCTAAAGTTTTGGTATTAACGAATATAACGTATATTTTTTTAACATGTAAAAGTTGCTATATTTCTGCGAACTGATATTAAGTATGCGGCGGCCACCTCACAGTTCGTAATTTTTCCTCATAAAACATAAATTCCTCTTACAAACTTTGAGTGATCTTTCTAAGGTTATACCTAATTTTACGAGAAAAGTTTTACCATGAACCTCGTTCAAACGTGGCTATGGTACCTATATACTGATAATATAAATAGTTGTGGAATATTAGTTACGGTTCTAAATTTAAAAAATATACAGTCATATTGAGTGGTGATAATCCGGCAGCTTCACCGTATGGTTGTATACAGGACATTTACCAAACAGCCATTTTGCTAGCTAGTACGTTTAGTGAAAAAATCTGTAGTCGCCTAACCTAACTGTGTGTGATATAACCAACAACAACCTTAAAATGGCAATAAACGATCGCAACGAAGAGGTCGTGGAGGAAATGTTAAGGAGAAAGAGGCACCCGGAGTCAGTGGCAGGTCCATTCGGGACAAATTGACTGTATAGATTATAGAATAAATTAATTTTAAAATTAATGTGTAAATTTAAGAATAAAATAGGATTCAGCATCTTACTAACAAAACTTAGAATTAATTTATATATGGACTCACTTTTAAGATCTAACACCTTTTACACTAACGTACATCTAAGTGTAAAAAAGTCAATGATGTATTGAGAATGTAATTTGTAAAATTGGAAAATGCATGTGTGCAATCAAAAAAGAGTACGGACCAAGAGTCTGTAGTGCGTAGCATAATTATTAAAAAAAAAAACCTAATTGTGCGTTTTGGGTAGATTGGGAACTGGCTCTTAAGGTTAGCTACCCGAACAGAATGTTAGGTGCTTGGATATTTCCTATTTGAGAGTTTTATTTTATAATTTGTAAATGTTTTATAAGTGCATTATTTCAAATGTATTAAGTTCAAAGTCTATACAATATGAACGTGACCCAAGTCAAGGCGTGCACGTTAATATAGCATACTTATTAGGGTACCGAGGGCTACCTACTTCATAACTCGTGATTTGGTTGCGTTAACGGCGTTAGTTGAACCCGCGTTCAATCGTTACTGTGATCTAACGGCCGTTAAAAGCTTTGATTGAAGAGGGATCGAGTAGTTAACGTTTCGTGTTGTATAGATGTTTGAAGGAATGTTGTCTACTTGTGATTTAGCTGCGCTAACGGCTTTAGTTGAAGCTGTGTTTAACCCATATCGTGATTTAACGGCTGTTAACAGCTTTTGTTGAGGAATGATCGGGTGTGTAGGTAACATTTTGTGTTGTTAGAGATATGAAGGAAGGTAGTCTCTTTGTAATGTTTCAATTGTGATTTTGTTGCATTAACGGTATTAGAGTTTCACTGTTACCTACTTTAACTTAACGGCCGTTTACGGTTTTTGATGAAACAGTTATCGAGTAATTTTTTTTTTAAGTTAGGAACTTTTGTCATTTGTAAAATCCCGATATGATTTTTTTAATGTTATTGTAACGGAACAAGCTCGAGGCCCACCTAGCCAGCATGAGTGACGAATTGCAGTGCGCCAGTCACCTTGAGACATAGTTGTAGGTCTCATGTGCCTGTAATTTCACTGGCTCTCGTGGACTGTTGTCGGAACACACCGTTGGGTTTGGGTTTTTATTACAATTATGTAATTGCAACTTTTATGGATGCCGAATAGTATTTTAAGCTAATGACAATAATCTGTTAAGCAGTATACATTATCATAATGAGACATAAATAAAATAAAATAAAAAACGAAAACTACTTCCAACATTGAAAAGTATGCAATAACTTGTGGAAGTCACACCATGATTATGTCAATAAGTCAGTGTTTTGGATTCGCATAGTACCGGCTTCAACAAGTTATTTAATACTGATACTTTAGTGTTGGAAATGAGTACTGATTTTTCAGAAAATATTTGTGTAATCTTTTGTTTAAATAAATTCTTATGAAGTTTTACATACCAATTCATTTTTATCAATAAAAATACTTCCATACATTTTTCAAAAATTTTTAAAGATGGATAGCCAGAACGTTTCTCGCTAGATCCAGATGGTGTCTAAAAATGAAAGCATGTTGAAAAATAAGACGCTATCAGATCTAACAAACGTTATTCCAAGACAAGCCCTAGTAAAAATTGTATTCCTTTTCTTGCAAAATGATTTTGTACACCGATTAAAACTACACAAACATTCCGAACACACTTTTTATTTTTAAATACGTTCCTTTTTGCATATTCTAAACTTCATCGATGTATTATTTTTGTACCGCAATTGTAAAAACAATGTTAAAAATGTTATAATAATGTATAGGACGTGCTTAATCGTATACATGAGTATAAAAGTGACATTTTATATTGAAAATATATTAATCTACAAACTATATGCAGAATGGAACGTAAAAAACCTACTGTTCAAGTGGTCTTCTCTATGTCATCTGTGGCGAATCATCTTTGTGCTTGCTACAATAACCTATACTCTGTTTTTGATTTATTTGACCATTGCATACCTACATGACGCTTGACGCTTGTGCTGATTGCCTATCATTTCATAAACTGTGACCTTGATTTTAGCTACATTTGTTGAGATATCTACCTGTGAAAAAAAATCCTTCGAGCATATACTATAGGGCAGGAGTGTCAGGCAAGTTTTAAAATAATTAAGTCTGTATCTGTACAGCATTCAATTGCATTTTTTTCTATTCCCAATTCTTTATCTGCAAGTGATAAGACGTAATTAGTTAGACATTTAAATAATTTGAATATTCATATAAATCCTAACCTCAATCACATTTCTTTATTATTAAATAATGTGGCCCTTGGTCAAAAATATAAATATGAGATGGTTTTTTATATACTTTAACTCACCAAACGGACTGATAATAATGCCAAGACAAAGATTTTTCTTGTCAGATCCAGATCAGTAGAGAAAGTGACCGACATTCTTTGTAATTTTGTAATAAGCATAATACTGGCAAAAAAAACTGATCATATTATAATTTCCTTCACCAAAACGTGACTCTGCCTTAATTTGTTCAGAGACATCAAATAATCAATGCGTCCCATCGCGAACATCAAGTACAGATGTAAAGGCGCGTTCAGATCGATGTGGAACAACTGTCGTGTTCTCGAGAACAGGCGTCTCATCGCCGCATCTCAATAAGCAGATTATTCAGTCATTTGCATCAAGTCGCGGTCTACATTTCCATGACAAAACCCTGCTCTTCAACGTTTCGCATTGGGGATTTACCACGCGTTTCCTGATCTCGGAACGCAGATAAAGTTTATGGAAATAGAGGTCTTATTGTCTAATGAGAATGGCATAATATAGACTAAAAATATACATATATTGTTTAAGATTCCAGATTGCCTAAGCAGGTATGGTAAGCAGAGTCCTCCACCTGGACAACCTGTTTTTGAATCCTAACTATGCCCGCGAATGCGCGGGGCTGAAATTACATAATGCAATCACACTTACAGTAGTTTTTCAGTATTCTTACGTCGACGACTCCACCCTAGCGCTTCCCTAATAATATACAATTGGCCAAGTGAATATTAAAGATACTTACGGCTATGGCTGGGAGTTCTGTTCTTCTTTCTTCTTGAGATTCTTCAAAGTTTCAACACAATACACTTGGTAATATATAACAAAATATAACAAATAACAAACACGCGCGGGGGTCCAATAAGGCGGTGGTTTTTAACAATTTAATCACAAGATATCAAAACAAAACTATTTAACACCGCTAACCCCAAATCGACTTATTTCACGACTTTTTTCTTTTCAACAACACCAATACCTATACATACATATAAATGCAAGTAGATTCAATTGAAACACTTTAGTGAGGCCCCGGGTCAGTTTTGCTTCAATACCAAGATCAGTTTTAAAGAAAATCATGTTTGATGATTATGTTTTTGAGGCAGTGATAGCCGATCGATAATAGCTATGGACTGCCGTGGCTCAGGTACATGGTTTGATCCCCACCGCCAGCTTGAGCTTCGGTTCAAAATCTTTGACTTCACCATATGGTGAAAGCTTAGCACCCTCGAGAAGAAAATCTATCGCCAAGCAACTAACAGTGTGTTCCGTGAGAGCTAGTAAATTACGGGCACCTATTTGACTTAAGAACTGTATATCTCAGGGTGACGGGCGCAGTGCAGTGCATTCACTTGTGGTCCATCAGGTAGGCCAAGTGTGTGTAACGTCACAATCCCATAAAAAATATGTACAATTAATTCACCTTGCTTTTAAAAGCAGAGCTTGACTAAAGTGCCCATGCCATATCGAATAAACAACAAAGGCTTTTTACTATGCACTTTCAGGAAAATCCATGACACTAATCGTGCTTTATTTATTTGCGAACCAAAAACACTAATGTGAAAGCACCCATAGCTACTGGTTATGTTGCGACAGACGAATAATTATGTAAGATAGCTGACATTAGTGTGCGGTTGTATAATAGGAACCATCTACATTGTACCTAGTAGTAACTACCTATTTACTGTGACACAGCTATCATTTTTTAAAGCAGGGATAGCTCAGTGGCATTGGCTATAGACTGCCGCGCAGCAGGTCCATGGTTCGAACCCCGCCACGGGCTTGAGCTTCACCGCATGGTGGAAGGCTAGCGACCACCTTCAAGGGGAAAATCTGTCGCCAAGCACCTAACGGTGTGTTCCGGCAGCAGTCCTTGAGAGCCAGTGAAATTACAGACACATGAGAATTAACAACTATGTCTCAAGGTGACGGGCGCAGTGCAATTCGTGACTTGTGACGAAATGCAACTATTATAGGCAGAGGTTAGTCTGCTTAACATCAGGTGGCCCTCGAGCTTGTTCCGTCACAATAATATAAAAAAAAGAAATTGGACATAGAATTGAACTAGTTTACCCAAACACATATAGGCCCTGGAGTGCCTGGCTAGAATGTCGCCATGCAGCTGTGGGTGTCGTAAGAGGCGTCTAAAAGGAAAATACCAGAAGATGGGCAGCAACATCTTCTGAGGAGCTGAAATCTTAAACTGCGATCCACAAGATTCCTGCCAAGCGTGTATATATAAATCCCCCCTTTATGGGGGAGGCTGTGTTCAGCAGTGGACAGTCCGGCTGATGCATTACAGGACCCAACAACCAGGTTGTAAATACTTAACCAATATATAGAATAAATAACATAATGGTACAAATTGGAACTGCGTGATGTACTTTTTTATATAGCAGCGGATATAGATACTTGTGTAAAAAATGCACTAATAAATTTATCAGGCACACTAATAGAATAATGCCCCCGTGGGGTGCCGGGTTAGAAATGCACCTCCCTATATCATCCTATGGGTATCGTAAGAGGCGACTAAAGGAAAATTACTGGAAGGTGGGCAGCAGCGCCTTCCATAGAGCTGCCACTTACACTGGGAACCCCAAGCCGCCTGCCAAGCGTGGGAATTATGGCAAATACCCCCTTAACAGGGGAGGGTGTGATCAGCAGTAGACGAGTTGGCTGTTACAGTACAGTAATAGAATAAGGATGGTTTCTTACACGTTATGTGTACACTAAAGTTTAAAGGTATCGGCATCTTTGTAAGTAACTCAAATATGCGTTTTAAATTATTTAATCACTTAAATTACTACCCCTACTAACTTCCTACTCTCAAGAAAAATACCAGTTACGTCCCATCCTCTTACGTCTGAATGGGAGCATCCAAATAACCAAAAGAGTTTTGATCACTAACTAAAATCTTTATATAATTCATATTATCTCAATAATCTTCCACAACGAGACTAAAACCTTGCCAAATCCCCACACCAAAGTCTTTTCCACTGCGATTTAAAAAATAAAAGTGTTTAAAAAATTCCAAAACTTTCGCCGAGGATTCCAACTTGGCGCTCAACTTCTATGCAGAAGGCTTAGCGGTAAAAGTTTAGGAGCGTTTGGAAATTCAATAGTTTACTTCCGAGACCTTATTAGGTATTTATTTAGCGATTTACAGTCAAAACTTTTTGAGCCTCTTTAGCGAAAATTTTAGAATATCTGTTTTATACATTCCTATAGCCGATCTATCCAAATAACCTATTTGCAATAAAATATGAAGGTCAAAGATTTCAGCGATATTGTTTTATTCGCAGATGATACCTCTGATTTTTAAAACAAATAGAAAAAAATAGTGAACTAATTCATGTAAATAATGTGTTATCTAATTATTTACATGAATCTAAATGGTTCGCCGCTAATAACCTTCTCTTAAATTCAAAAATGACCAAATGTCTATAGTTTTCTTTACCATATGTTACTTATGTTGAACCAAATCAGTCAGTGATGTGTGTGAGTGAACCAAGACAGTCTTCCTGGAAATCAAAAAGGATTCAACATTACAGTAGTGGGATGCATATATACTTGATCTATCCGGAATACTTAGTTCTGCTGCTTATGCAGTTCGTAAAATAATGCAGTCAACAGACGTAGCTACTGCTCGCCTAGTTTATTTCGCGTACTTCCACAGTATTATGTCGTTTGGTGTCTTGCTGTGAGGAGCTGCTGCTGAGATCGATAAAATCTGCTCTCTATGTGCAATTCGAGCTATATGAAATGGATCCTAGGGAATCTCTGAGGGATCTTTTTAAATAAATTGTATTTTAACTTAACCAAGTCTGTATATATTTGAAAATATGAATGTTCGTAAAAAAAATAGTAAATTTAAATTAAACAGTGAAAATCACGGTTACAACTCTAGGAATAAAGATAAAATAGCGGTGCGAGGCTGTAGATCAACAAAGACAAATAAAAAGTCCGTCTTAGGTAATTGTGTGAGGTTTTATAATAAAGTTCCCAAGCATATTACAACGCTCACAAAAGAATAATTCAAGTTGCATGTGAAAAACATTTTGATTAAGAAATCCTACTACACAGTTTGTGATTACTTAAATGACAAAAATGCTTAGAAAATTCCGCCTCTGCCAAGCTGCCTGCATGTCACCTACGTAATTTAAACAAATATTGTATTTTATTATAAAGAGCATTTTGCGATTGTTTGCGTGGCTAGCTACCACCCTCAAGTAGGAAATCTATCGCCAAGCACCTAACGGTGTGTTCCAGCAGCAGTCCTTGAGAGTCAGTGAAATTACAGGCACACATGAGACTTAACAGCTGTCTCAAGGTGAAGGGCGCAGTGCAATTCGTAATTTGTGCTGAAATGCATCTGTTATAGGCAGAGGTTAGTCCGCTTTACACCAGGTGGGCCTCGTGCTGGTCCCGTCACAATAACTTGAAACAAATGCAATGATTAGGTACATACAAATGTGGTTTACATGCAGTTACATAAACAAACCAAAATTAGGTGGAATAGTACATAATGACCCTGATATGAAATAGTAATATGCTTCGGTGCAGGTTGTTGTCTTGGGATGGCAGTCGTTGCAAGTTAAGCTTCCGGTCCTGGTTGTCGTCAAAGCATGGCAGTCGTTATTGCATGATGATGGCTTTTTGCGAAGGCCTGCCTGGCTATTACTATTACCTAAAGAAGAAAATCTGTCGTCGGGCACCTAACGGTGTGTTCTGGTTGCCGTACTTACAACTATGACCACATCAGATGAATTACTGGTAAAACGCTAGCTAACTATAAACAAAAAACGGATCTAGATTTGCTGAAATATCTGTATTGCATCAGCAAATAAGTGTACATAAAAATACAAATGACAAAGACTTTGCATTATTTTCAAGAATTGGTTCGATGCGGTTAACTAGCTGACTAGTTTATTGTTTATTATGTGTATTTTCTTTTGTTTATATCTAATTTTAACTAATTATTGTTTATTATTTACTATTTTGATATTTTTGAATGTTTTGACTTTCAGATACTATTTTATAAACTATGCTACTACTAAGACTATATTTAAACTTCTATAAATGTGGATTTTATGGTACTTAAATTTTGTAATGTAACAGATAAGTAACCATTGAGTTTCAATATACGAAAACCTTTAAATTGTGCTATGCTATGTATATTTTCGAGTAACTCTGTAGTATATCACTGTTTGTTTTCCGAATAAATAAAAAAAAAAACAAAAGTAAAAACTTGCAATACCACAAAGCGCTATGCACTATCAAAACTAACGTTAACTAGATTTTTCGATTTTTTCCGTTCAAAGCTGTCGGTTGCCTGACAGGTGTGCTATCTGGGCGCGTTCCAGCTTATTGGCACGACAGACCGCCTGCCTTGCAGAGGGAAACATTTACAAGTCACTATTTAGTATATAAGCACACCGTCACATATTTTGTATACCAGCCCGTTATTGAATTCATGTATCCTTATAAACAGTTAAGGATATATTATATTATACACAAGAAGTAAAAAGGAATTTAAAAAGTAAAGAACTCGACTGAAAATTATTTATTTTATTCAACGTTTTACAGTTCCATTGAAATGAAACTGCATGTTATATATATTTATGGAGTCGTTTTTTAAAGCCCTTCATTTTGATAACGATGGGTTTGAAATTAAAAAAAAAACTCACAGTATGACGTCTAAAATCAGGCAGTTTTTTTTTCTTTTTTTATCTACCTAGTGTCACTTGCGCTATTAAGACTAACCTAACGATATCTCATAGGTACATTTAAGTCGTTTGGAGGTTGTGGTGGTATAAAGAAACTCCCAAACATACATACATGAACCCTGAAAACATAAGACACCTTTTTGAGCAGTAGTGTAAAAGAACGAATATTGGTTGTTTAAAAGAAATGTTCATTTGTTTTCAATTTGGTCATTTTAATTAGTCTAATGCACGACGACCAGTCAACGTTCAAAGCTGGTCGATCTACAAATACTGCAATTACAATAATTCAAAGTCAAACTGCAATGCCTGACATATCTCCCCAAATCCATTAGCTAATGCTGTTGGCGTAAACACGTCTGTCTATGGTGATAAATGTTCTGTGAATAGGTTTATTGCTATATATTTATTGCCTACTTATTGTTTCACCTATTTGCTTTGAACGTATAAAAAACTGGAGAAGCGACGCCTGAACCTCGAACTTAGCAATGTCAAATCGGGTAACGTCTTCTGATTGAGCCTTAGTAGTGTGCGTATGTGCATCCAGTGCATGCTTGTCCCCCCACCCCTTTTACCATTCTCTAGCGGCCCGCCCTAGCTTCGCACGGGTTTAGCAAAACAATCAGTAAAAATTTCAACTTTTAAGAAATACATATACTATCGCTTTTGTTCAAGGGATAATGTAGGATTCTAATGGGGAAAGAATTTCTCAAATCGATCCAGTACTTTCAGAGCCTTTCCAAACAAATAATAAAATCTTTTCTCTTTATAATATTAGTTTAGAACTTTAGATTAAAATGTATCATAAACAATGGAAGTATAGCTGTATGAGTTATATGCTTGTGTGACATTTTCGCCACATTATAGTAATGTCGTGACATTAATGCGTTATATATGATATTAATGCCCTTCTTCGTCTTTTTTTATTTAAATCGTTATTATTTATTATATGACTTGATTCTTAGGGCCTGTTTCAGAATGTTCGAGTAAGTTCCGGTTATACTACCCAGAACATAAAATAACTAAATGATAAAAATGACAGTTTACATGCAGCGCGTTTCAAGCTTTAACCGATGGATAGGCTAAATCGATGACAGTGAAACGCAAAGATAGTGTTTAATTTATTAAATATGTTCTGGGTAGTATAACCGGAACTTACTCGAATAATCTGAAACAGACCCTTAATATCGTTTTACTGTCATTTTATCTGTCCGTATATATCTAGCTAGTAAAAGGAATAAGTTAGGCTGCGTTCACACGAGCGCTTTTCCATTCCATGATCCATACGGAACTCCTGAAGGGATCTTGATGAAATCGGAAGGGAATCCAATAGCCACCGCTGCTTGAATCCTATTGTCAACGTACGATTGCACCCATCTAACACGATCACCTTGTAAGTCCAGTTTTTGCAACTTTCGCAGATGACACGATCCACACAACCAAACGCTTTTTCAAAATCTGTAGAGGTCACATTAACCTGCACATGAAACTCCATATACCTTATTATATATACCTTCATACCCATATACCTTCAAACAAAACATCTGTGAAATGCAAGAAAATACGCTTAAGGCAAAGTGGTCTTTGAAAAATGACAGACTGAGGGGGTAGGACGAAGAGACCCCGTTTCGCAAGCAAACAGCACTACGCAATATTTCAATAGCGTGAGCCAAAAATCTTAAATAAAAATAAATTCATATATAAGTCTTTCGTTATCACTTGTTTTATTGCTATATAATAATTAGAAATGAAATGTAGATTGTTGCGATTTACTATATAGACACAAAACTTGACTAAGCGAAATTTTAGAGCTGTACTATTCATAATTTTCTTATTCAGAGAAATAATTAGAATCGTGTTTTTGAATCAGGTACACACCTATAGTATTTGTCATATCCTCAAAATTTCATGTATTTAAATAACTTCTGTAACACGTAAACTCTTTAAAAAACATGTTCCAATTTGCCTATTCGAAACACACATAATCTTAAGAAAAATATGAAACATGACATATATTAGGGTAAGGACGGACTTATAGAACTTTTAATAGGCGTAAATACCGAACGGTTTTACGTAAACGCTAAAAAAGCTGTAAGTAAGAAATATAAGGATAATTACACAGAATAGGTTACTTGAAAAGGTTATTTATTTCAATTGAAATTGTTTCTCAAGTAATGAGGTCGAAATCTTGACCTTCAAAGGTATTTTCATTGCAATTATCTTCTAAAGATGCGGAATAACTGGTGCACTGTAAAATAAACAAAAATATAACAATTATTGTCTAAAATAAATTTAAACAATCACAAACATATCGCCTTGCCGTATTCAAAGCAACAGGTAGAGGTAACAAAAGAACTACGTTTTTCCAGAAAACTTTCGGTCCCATGTAATAGTGGCAAGCCTATTGCCATCTACCGGGTACAGTTCCATACTCCTCAGGACTGCTATTGAGAATTTCTTCGTCAGTAAAACAAAATCCAACCGGGGGAATGAGCTCGGGACCACAAGATAGCGAAGCTTGCGCAAATAACTTGTTGAAGTCGGTACCATGATGGTTCAAGAGGAGGTACCTATTATCAAAATATTGTGCGCATAGTACCGACTTCGACAAGTTATTCCACACATTCCAGTGTTAAAGTCGGTTCCATGTTTTGGTAAAAAAATATTTTCACCCTTTTTAGTGACCCTTGCTACTTATGGGATTGATTGTCTTTCACTGTCACTGACTAAATCATCAAGATAGGAAAATACTATTCAGTTATTGGAGTGTAACTCAAAAACGGCTTTCAGAGAATCATCAAAATCGGTTCACCCAGTGAAAAGTTCTGAGGTAACAAACATTAAAAAAAACAGAAGTACTGAGTACCTCCTCCTTTTTTTTAAAAGTTGGTAAAAATGAAAGCAGTCAATTCTTTATTTTTTTATTCCTATTTATGCAATTCAAACATGTCATTGATTGTATGCGCAGAAAAAGGAAATATACTTGCTTTACGAAACTGTAAAACACATTCACTATTAAAAAGTCACTTAATATGTATGTAACGATTATTTTAACGATAAATATATACCAGAATGACGTGTCAAGCCAAGCTCTGACCATTGAAATATGACGATAACGATATTAGCTACACATAATTACCGACTAAATCAAATAACGTTCATACGGTTACATAGTTATCGTACTACTGACTATATACATAAATTTGAAAAATTATTCATATTTATTTAATTATTCATTCATAAACTCCATAAAATTATCTTCCGTCACTTATTTTGCTAAATTTACTAACGTAGCATTTTTATGGATTTAGAAGAGAATATAAAATCCTATTATCTCAGCCAGACCATCTATCTATCCTTTATTTATTGCTGGTACTAGCAAGTATCTTTGACCACTATCTCACCTTGTGATGATGCAATCAAAGACCTAAAATTACCGATCCCCAAGCTCCCTGTCAAGCGTATATTATAGCAAATCCACCTCCACCATGAGCGAGGCTGTGTTTAGCAGTGTACAATTCGGCTGATACAGTAACCTAGAATTACTCACTTTCAAGGACATACTAACACACCATTCGGTACTTGGCACCAAATTTCTACTTGAGGGTAGTTGCAAAATGCCCTGTAACCGTTCTATGACAACTGCCATCATAAGACAACAACCGGGACCGACGACAGCTTAGCCCAAGGACTAAACTGCCGTCCAAAACACGGAAGCGCTCAGCAGTAAATGCCACAGGGGGCCAACTCCCACATTTTACGAAACCATCATAAAAAAGGAGCGTTTTGTTTCATGCTTATAATAATCATTCGCAGACACAAACTATCACCGACACACACATTGGTCACATTCGTCCTACTTAAAGAACGAATGACATATGTATCCCGGATGTGCAAGCAAGATATAAGTTTATAATATAGTTATCCTGCTCACACTGCTCCGAACTAAAATGTTATGAAACGGTTTTACCATAGTTTTACGACATTTCATTGTATGCTGCACAACAGCAGCTGTCTGTAACTTTTTATAGTTTCACTCATGAAATAATTTTGCTGCATTTATTTTAAAGATTAATCGAAATAAAAATTTACACATTAATTTTCCCCGTTTTTATCGTAAAATAGTCAAAATCAAGTTTAAATCCGCTGCTAGAAAGCAACTTTTTCATGATGGATATGTCGTTGGAACAGTAATACTTCGTATAACATGTCACGTCAGAGTTCGCGAAACGAGTGAATAATTTGTTGTAACGTCATTTAAACGACTAGCGTTTCCATTACCGTTTGTAAGCTTGCTTAATTGACATGGAGGTATACAATTTTGCAGTATGATTAAGTTATTACTACTTATACGATGTGAGAGTTAGCCCTCAGGTCACCTACCCAAATCATGACTACAGGGAAAGTCGCTAAATTAAGTTGATCGATTGAGAACGACTAGGCAAGCTCCTCTAGGAGCACTTCACTTTCACTTTATTCTGCACTTAAAGTGCAGAATATGTCAATATATTTATAGTTTATTATTATTATACAGGGTTATTGGAAAAATGCTAACAATCTCCTAGGGTTGACTTCTGTCTTAACAAACATTTTGAGTTTTTTTTTAATTTTTTGTTCTATTTTTTGTGTTTTTGATAGAATAAGCACGAGAACCACCTGATCTTAAAAGTCACTTGGGTCTGTAATTTTATTTTTATTACTTTACTAGATGTAAATATTAAAAACTCCATTCAAGGGGAGCGCGACGCGGTCCAGTGATGTAATAAAAAAATATGAAATAATAAATTACAAGCAAAAGAGATTTTTAGATCAGGTGATCCTCGTGCTTATTCCGTCAAAAACACATAAAATAAACTTAAAAAAAGAACATCTCAAAATGTTTATTAGGACTAGCAGAAGTCAACCTTAAGAGGTTTTTAGCATAACCCTGTATTTTGGTTTATCGTTGAGAAAAGATTGATAATTCAAGTTTGTTTTACCTCCGTCAACTAATTTTCTCATAGGTTTTACAAAGAAATCTGGTGGATTGAACGACGAAAACAGATCATTCCCTTGATTTTCAGCTGAAGCAGAAGCTGGATTTTGCTGACCGGTGACATCAGAATCAAATAGAGATGCATCTTCAGAACTAACATATGCAATACATTGTGTTATCTGTAACAGAAAAACATATTAAATAAACTTAAACAGCATAATTAGTCGATACAATGTCTGCATACAAAACATATGTTTTTTCTGAATCAAGTCTGGTCAGTCAGTCAGAGAATCGTCTCACACAATAATAAAGATACTCGTAGCATCGTTTACATCAGGGCTTCCTTAACTTTAAAGATAATGGAACACCAGCCAAATACGAAGCAGTGATGACTCAGTGGCATTTGCTATGGACTGCCGCGCAGCAGGTCCATGGTTCGAGTCCCACCTCGGGCTTGAGCTTCACCGCATGGTAAAAAGGCATTTTGCGAATGCCCGCCTGGCTAGCGACCACTCTCAAGTAGAAACTCTGTCGCCAAGCACCTAACAGTGTGTTTCGGCAGGAGTCCTTGAGCCAGTAAAATTACAGGCACATGGGACCTAACAACTGTATGTCTCAGTGCGACGGGCACAGTGCAATTCGTCGTTGACGAAATGCGTCTGTTATAGGCAGAGGTTAGTCCACTTAACATCAGGTGGGCCTTGGGCTTGTTCCGTCACAATAACATATAAACAAACTTTTATTTTGTTGAACCCCATATCAAATGATCAACACTAATAATTATAATCAAACTCTAAATTTTAAACCCCACATTGATATTCTTGTCTCTCGTACGCGTAAACTCATATATATTTTTAAATCTTTAAGGCAAATTGCTGACCGTGACACAATTAAAATGGTATATAGTGCCCTCTGTCAACTTATTATGGAATACTGCATCACCTCTTGGGGAGGCGCCGCTAAGACTTATCTAATCAAGCTGGAAAGGGCACAACGAGCCGTCCTCAAAGTTGGTGCTGGGCTCCCTTACCGATTTCCTACCACTCAACTTTACAAAGATTGGAACGTTCTCACGGTAAGGCAGACCTTTGTATTGAGAACCATTCTCAAACAACACTCTCTCTCTGGATACGAGCCGGATCTTTTAAACGTTAAACGCCGCACAGGTACCGTTTGTCCTACGAATAAGTTTCGTACCATGCTATCCCATAATTTCTTCTGTTTCCTTGGTCCATACTTATACAACAAATTTAATAGTAGGTTAGAAATATACCCATTACCTACATAGTTATAGTTGCAACAAAAAAATAACGACCTTGTTAAAAACCCTCGATTATGAAACAACAGAAAAAATACTTGAAGTTCTAAATTGATCATAATTGTCGATACCGTAAATCAAATAGACTCATCAAAATTACTCATAAAATCTTCTATCATGGAAGTGTTGATTAAAACTCCTGATAACAGATGCTATTTAAAAAAAAAAAAAAAAAAAACCGTCCTCTCTCACTGTCTCATTAACTCTTTTCAACACTCTACACTCACATGATTCCCTCACATACAGACACACTTTAAAACAAAATACACACATTCAAACATGCATTATATGTAGTAATATCAGAATACTCACTCCTTATTGTACTTTCCGTTATCTATTTCCATAAATGCACTTTTCACTTTTTCACCTATAATCTGCGGATTGGGGGCCCTGGTGACTTGTAATACAGGTTTTTTAAACCTAACTCAGGCACCAGTCTCTCACAACACAGGTATACGTGTAATACGTGTAAATATAAGTATCACATAATCTTTAATAAATTAAGATACCTTTGTGGAGAGAAGAATAAAGAATATTGTATTGTATTGTATTTTAATATTTATATATGATTAATTTATCTAAAAAAATATGTAATATAACTGAATCACATTAATCTTAACTTAAAGTTTTAATGTGAAGAATGGAAGTGTTTCACTGCTTATTAATAATTGTTTTAAAAAGAAGAGCCTATTGACTATTGAGGTAAAATATATAAAATAAGTAATGAGTTCTTCTTATTTCATAATATTTTTTGTAACCATAGTATTACATAAAAGCTAACAATAACTAATTTAGACGGAACCTATAGGTTCCACGGCTCTTTGGGAATCCCTGGTTTACATCGTTCGCTAGCAGACTTCAAGCGTGAACCTTTGGTCCATGACTTTTGATGATGTATTTAAATTTAAATATAATGATTTTGAGAGATTGAATGAATAATATATAATCTGTGAAAATAATACCTAAGTTTACCAGATACACTTTAATACTCACCAAAATAATTGACAGCACTAATATAGCTCGAGACATTGCAGTGTTTTGAAGTGACACACGCTAGATTATTATTATGATAATAAGGGGCACTTTATTAATGTGCTATGTTTTATATAGCCAATATAAAAGTATGTCACAATGTCTAATGTCACGGTATAAAACCGTGAAATTAGACATTGTGCGTCAATTGATACCGATATATTAGGTACAATATGTACGTTTCCGGAATGAAAAAAATAACATTAAATTAAATTACTTCAGTTTCCTGCATAAAACATAACATTATAGTGACGGAACAAGTTGGAGGCCCACCTGAAGTTAAGCAGACTAACCTCTGCCTATAACAGATGCATTTCATCACAAGTCACGAATTGCACGGCGTGTCAGTCACTTTGAGATATAGTTGTTAAGTCTCATGTGCCTGAAATTTCACTGGCTCTCAAGGAGTACTGCCGGAACACACTGTTCGGTGCTTGGCGGCAGATTATCTACTTTAGGGTGATTGTAGGTTTTTTTAAGGATTTTAAACAAAGACATATAATCATTCCATATATACATAATATTTAGCACTATCTACGTGTGGTTTTTTGAGTCTATAGGTTTGTTCAAGCAGTAAAATAATGCAACAACGCTTTTTACCTATATTATAATAGACATAGGCGTTCCAAATAACACGGCAAAGCTGACTTAAGGTGCTGGAAAGTGGTAAGTTTAAATTTAAAATTTGTTGAACAGGTTTTTAAATAAAAATGGACAAATTATAAAGTTTATATATATTAAAATTAATATATTATATAAAACACGTTTCTTCAATTATTATGATGCATGTATTCATTGCAATTTTATTACAATTGCATTCCCCCCCCTCCCTCTCCGCCATCTCTTCCTGCTGCTGTGATACTTTCGTAAATTACGTGTCTGCTTTTGCTATAAAATATTATAATTATCTAAAAATAAAACATATATGATTTCATGAAATTATTCGAAGGCTTAACATATTATGCGACATTTTGTGACATTCAACATTAAACTAAAACATTATTTAGTCTGTGATTTTTTGAACAATGGTCAGGATTTCGTTCTGCACTCTTTGTTAAAATACTGTGTCCACAATCGGTAATTTCTTTTCCTCCTCCATGGTTAGTTGGAGTTTCCTTGCAAATGCGCTAAAATGAAAAATAATGCTGATATTAATAAATTGAAAGGAAATAGATAAAACATGCTTGAGTAACTATTACATTGAGGAATCTACATAAAATCACGCGAATATAGTACATATACACGACGCGGCAATGCAGATATTCGCGTGCACGTTTACTCCGGCCCGGCCCGGCGTCGTGATGTGATGTATCCTCGGATACGGAGACGCTTAGTGAAACTCATTTCTACGTAATTATCACTATAGATGATTAAACACAATGACAAAGTTTCTTACTGATTGTACTAATTTATTTCTAGGGAGTCGTTGTCAAAAGGGGTATTTTTTAGGAATATAATACAGTGGAATCTCTATAACTCGAATTTCAAGGGAAATGCAAAAAAAAACGAGTTAAGGAGTTTTCGATTTAACAAGAACTTCGAGATACATGATTTAACTGCTGAAATTTTGACTTACAAAGGCGCGATTTCTAACTATATTTATCGATTTGTAGAGTCCAATTTGCATAAAAAATCAACTATATAGTATTATTTTTTTAACATAGTAAAACAACGTATATTTTAGTAACTGTACGCTGTATACTAAAATAAATGATCTTCTTTCGATGTAATAAGTTGGCATCGGTGCTGACGATGCCAACTTATTACATCGAAAGAAGATATTTTTTTTTATACTATGTCCTAGTTATGAATGAAATTCTATTGTTATCATTCTCGCCTATGCCAATGGGTTAAACAATTTGCAGATTTTGTTAATTAACACCAAAATAAGTACTGACGGACAAGCTCCGCTAGAAGTAATCGTGTCCTGTGACCTTTTTATTCTGTGGCTGTGTCGACAAGGAACAAACATAATGTTCACAGCGGTGTTACTTAGAAAATTTATTGAATGTATTCATTAATAACGCGTGTACAAGACAAACACAATAGATAAAAGCCCCGAACACTGGATTTTATTGATATTACATATTTCGGGGAATTCCTAGTAAGACGTCATTGTATTTTACTAATTATGACTTACGGAGTCTCGTTTTTGAAATTCGAGGTATAGAGTATAAATAAGTATTATCAATACTTCGTAGAGAAATTATATTTTGTTCGAGTTACAAAGTCTAAGTAATTCGAGATATTTTTTTATTTTTTTTATTCCTGATAGCCTTTGACCACTATCTCACCTGATGGTAAGTGAGGATGTGGTCGAAGATGTTGTTCAGGCTAACCTAGAAGTACTGGCTCTCAAGGGCAGCTGCCGGAACACACCGTTAAGTGCTTGGCGACAGATTTTCTACTTGAGGGTGGTAGCTAGCCAGGCGAGCATTCGCAAAATGCCCTATCACCATGCTATAACGACTGCCATCCTAAGACAACAACCGGGACCGACGGCTTAACGTGCCCTCCGAAGCACGGAAACGCTCAGTAGTAATGTCACTAGCGGTCACCCATCCAACTCATGACCGCGCGCGACGTTGCTTAACTTTGCTGATCGGTTGAGAACAGCTAAGTAAACTTCGCTACGAGCGCTTCAAAGATACCGCGTATTTAGGGGTTCAGCGGAAGGGAATGGCATTTTTTTCGTCTTAGACTTAGCGAGGTTCGAGTTATAAAGATTCCACTGTATATCAAAAAGAAATACCATTGGTACCAGTGTTAGCATTGTGTTATTCGTTAGACACATATCTTATGGAGTTAGAAGTAATACGCATAAATTAAAATCATGCCCTTGCTTTTATCTTCAAAACACATATAATAGACTACGAGTACATTACATATACCATATTATATATATTCTTCTGGACTCATCTATTGGCCCACCTTGTATTTTCAGTTTCGTTTGGTCCTAGCTAAAATTTTATATTAGGTCGAGCAAAAAGTTTTTATGCAGTTTTGAACCTGGCACATTTTACCATCTTATTCGATCGTATTGTTTTAAATTTGAATTCAGAATACCATACGACATGGAGCTACGCCTAACAAGTCGGATATGAGCCTTGTTAAAGGCAATTGATTTTTGAATAAAAAACATGTTTTATCAAATAAAGGTTTAATTTAATAACGCGTGTTGCCTCCATGGGCATCTACCACAGCTCTCATACGATTAGGCATAGAGTTTATCAACCGCTCTATGAAATTTTGAGGGATCATCTCCCATTCCTCTTCTATGGCAGTTTTCAACTCCTGCATCGTCTGGGCAACTGGCTGACGAGCCCTAACACGTCTTTTTAGCTCGTCCCACATGTGCTCAATAGGGTTCATGTCTGGGCTTCTGGCTGGCCAGTCCATAACTGTGATGTTCACATCCCGAAGATATTCCCTGACGATGCCGGCCGCATGGGCTCTTGCATTATCATGCATAAAAAGGAAATTTGGGCCCACATAGTCCGCGTATGGTATCACGTGAGGTTCTAAGCACTCACGAATGTACCTTTCAGCATTTAATGTTGGCAGCCGTGGTCCTGTAACAACCTCAAGTTGAGTTTTGCCGCTCGCGGATATACCGCCCCAGATAGTCCATGAGCCACCGCCATAAGCAACCCTCTCTTCAAAGCAGCATTGTACGAAACGCTCTCCCTTACGTCGGTAGACCTTCTTCCTTCCATCATTGCCATGTAACACAATTTTAGACTCATCAGAAAAGAGTCCACGGCTCCAATCTTGCTGTGTCCAATTTAAATGACTGCGTGCGAAATGAAGGCGCGCTGTTCGGTGGGCTCGCGTTAGTTTGGGCCCATTAGCTGGCTTGTGTGGTACCATATCGCGTTCTTTTAACCTTCTCCGAACAGTTCGAGCGCTCACAGATACTCCGTGGAAGTCGCGAAGTTGGTTTTGTATCTCAATGGAGGTAAGGTGACGATTTCTCAAGCTGGTCGTCACGATGAATCGATCCTGCCTTTCAGTTGTGACCCGAGATCGTGGCCTTTCTTGGCGACGAACAAAGCCGCCAGTCTCTAGGTACCTCCGATAAACATTTCGGACCGCAGATCGACTTAAATTAAGTTGAGCACTCACGTTTCTTTGGCTGTGTCCGGTCTGAATAAGTGCCACAGCTTGGGCGGCGACTTCAGGTGAAGTATCCATAGATTATTGATAGAACCTCACCTTAATGTTAAGAATAAGTAATGTTTGTTGCAAAACCAAAGATATCAATCACTTTTTCAAGAATTAAATCCAAGTAAACCAATAAAACCAAGTTTTCTTAGTATTCGATTGTTTGATATCAACAAACAGGCTCCAAATTGTCTTTTGTTTCTTTAAATTCTGTGTTCGAAATTCAAAAAAAGACTATTGAATGAAATTGTGAATGTGCCAGGTTCAAAACTGCATAAAAACTTTTTGCTCGACCTAATATAAAATTTTAGCTAGGACCAAACGAAACTGAAAATACAAGGTGGGCCAATAGATGAGTCCAGAAGTGTATTTTGTTGTAGAAAGGCTAGCCTATGACCAATATCTCTATCTAGTAAAAGATGATTTTTAGACTGAACCTAGAATGGGTATTAGTTTACTCAGAAGATTTTATATTAAATTAGATTAGAACAAATTTTATTCTTAACGTTACTTCAAGCATTAGCAATAACCACTGTGCTGGGAAGGGTTGGCACTGAGTCATCATTGCTTATAAGTCTTTTTTGGTTTCAAAAGCTATGCTTGACGGAAATGTCAAATCAGCCGTTTCTAAGATCCGTATTTCCGTATCAATAAACGGATCTCATATTTGGGTATGCAATATATCTTAAAATACTGCCCTGGATTAATTATTGGATAAACCAATCTTAAAATAACATTTGAGCAATTGGTATCAGCTTATACCACTACCTCCACCAGGTCCCAGTCTATTCGTTTTAAGATGCTGATTGTTGAGTGCGAAATTTTCTGAGATTGTGTTGATATGTTTTTATTATTAGTGATTTTATTAGGTATTAATTCGCGACCAGTTCTTGAGAGCACTGCTTGAGATAAGTCTGGAGAACACATCTGCCTTGAGTATTATACTCATATGGATTCAAGAAATTAAATAGCACGTGCACCATACCGTGCAGCGTGTAGAATCATACCCTTATCTTGGTGAATGTTAGAGCCAGATGATTCAGTTTTGATTTGAAATGCTTTAGGCAGAGAAAATGCAAGAATTACTATTATATATATATATAATATATATATATATTTTTTCGTAAAACAATTCTCTACAGACTCATGGTCAGTACTCTTTTTAGAGTATATTTATTTCTATCCGATTACAGTTTATTACTTATATCATACTCCATGCATCACATTATGACTTACAACTATGATGTTATGCGTTGATATAGTGTTTAGCCTTCAAAACTAAAGTGAGTCCATTTTTTTTTATTTTTTTTTCCGCCGTATTTTATTGTTATAAACTTAGTTTTAACTTACTACTTAAATTCTATATAACTATGGTACTACAATTAAATTTCCTTTTTATATATTATATATATCATGCCGTTTTTTATTTGTTACAAACTTACTTTTAACTTACTATGTTAATCCTATATAATATGATACTACAATGAAATATGGTGCTACAATTAAATACATTTATATTTGTGTGCTGTTTTGTCATTTCATTATGTTAGGTCCCTGATGGACCCGCCACTGGCCCCGGGGTCCGTTGTCTGTTTAGGATTTCCTCCACGACCTTTTCGTTGCGGTCCTTCAATGCCATTTTGAGGTTGTGGTTGGTTATTTCCTCTTTCGTCGCTTTTCTGCCCGCCGCACAAATTCGCCGATGGTGTCAGAGCTGTCGTCGGTGTAGTATGTGCAGCTCTCTTTGTGACGCGACAATGCCACAACCGCATGCGGGACGCTGTCCCTGAGCCTGGTCACTTTTTCTCTCATTTGGATGATAATTACGATCTCATATGTCAGTCCCTGTGACTCGTGCACGGTCAGAATGCGAGACCCCTGGCCACACCCATACCCTCTGCCTACCAAGGTGGATTTCTCCTCCTGAGTCAGCGTCAGATATAGGGTGTTTGGGAGGTCTTTTGGTATTTTTGCACCTGTGTATCGTTGAAATTTTAGGGAGTGAACACGAGATCTTGATGAGTAGAAACCCGGGTACACCTCACGCAGGACATATGCCACATCTATCGGATTTCGGTGCGTGCAGAACAACTCTTGGCCGATGGTCGCCAGTACGTTTGGATTGCTGTACCTTACATTGAAAAGGTTCTCTCTCTCAATATAAGGCAGCTGGTTTACGTCTCCGATGATGACAACATCCTCAGCCTCCAGTAACCGCGCAGCCATTATGATGGCCCCGAAGTGGTTCATGTGAGCTTCGTCCATGAGAAGACGTTTTTCTCTACGCTCCATGAACCCATTGGCCAATACGGAGGCCAAGGTGCGCACTTTGGATTTAACTCCATCGCCTATACGGTGCGCTACCTTGTCTCTCAGATCTTTGGCTGCTTCGGTTGTGGTAGTGACTATGATGTCTCTGTCAGCATCGAAGTTTTTAACTATCCAAGTTGTTTTGCCGCAACCGGGAACTTCGTTAATCCAAGTAATCCGTGGCATTGTCCAGTGATCCCATGCTGCCGCTGGGTCGGAGTCATCCGAGATGGTTTTAGCCATCTCGATGATTTTCTCCTGCAGCATTATCTTCGTGCACCGGGCTGTGACCACAAGGGGATTGTCTGGTGGTGTGAAAAATGTAAGTTTGCCAGTCCGTTCTGTCTCATCCTCATTCAGAGTAACGAAGCCCTCTGTGGAGCTGAATGCAGCCATATAACGACCCGTCATACTTCCCTTGATGACTCGGGATCTCTCGTTATCGTATATGGCTGCTTCCGCTTCCGTGAGTCTCACATTCAACAACCCCTCGTTTTCCCAGATGCGTGGTCTGTTGGCTTCGTTACTTAGATGAGGTTTGGCGGGTTAACTTGCCCCTTGTCGGCTCTGGTCCGTTTAGTCTGCGGGGGGTCGGGATGTTTTGTGGAGGGTTTTGTGAATTCCTGAACGGCAGCTGATTGTCGTTCTGCCGTTCTGGATATCCTATCTCTTATGCCGTGTAATGCTGAGTTGACAACGTCTATGAAGTGCTTTTTATGTCCGACTCGGCTTCCTCTTTTTTCTGGACTGGATTTTAGCCTCTGCGCTACGGATTTTTTAGCGTCGATCTTTTCTTGGAGGCGCTGAGCTCCTGTCTGCGTACTCGAGTATGGTTGGAGGCTTGTGATGTTTTTGGTTGCGGATACGGTGGGTGCTTTGAGGTAGCTCAGATCTTCTCCTCTGTCCTCGTACGCCACTATGTTGTGGCGCGCTGAAGCTTTTATACACCCAATGTGGTCCGCAACTTCGCATTCGCGAGTACTCTATCACCATCGCGTCTACGCTGATAATGCGAGGTGTTGCGCCTTCATCCGCCTCTCCGAGCTTGGTGAGCACTACGTTTGCGAGAGAAAAGGGCGTCCGCCTACCCCAGTCGACCAGGATGATCGTTTTATTGTGCGACCTCACTATTCGACATAGGCAGCCGGCCACCCTCGTCTCCAGAAGCTCTTTGTATTTCTTCCGCTTCATGGTGGTTTTGGTAGTGCTCCCGGTTAGCAGAGATGCCAGTCCAGGTGATATTGCAACTCTGTTCTTTCCTTGTGCGTTGCAATAACTCAAGCCGAGTCTCTCGTTGTTATTGTCCATGAACATGGCTACTCCCCTTATCCTAATGCCTGGTTCGCCTCTCTCTCCGTATTCCAGAAGCTGGTTTAGTGCAGTTCTGCTTATAGAGGTTTGCCTTGCACCAGGGTCCGGGATTGTAACGATTGTAGCTGGTAGGGATGATTGGGTATCTGTGGGACGGGTTGTTGTTGTGCTGTGTCTTTTAGCCGCAATTTTGAAAATTGTATCCACATAGTCGAGGAACGGGGTCCTGCTTCCTGAGTCTGCCAGGATGTGCTGTAGACTATCTTTTGTAAGCCTGGTGTTGGTTTGTATTTCCAGGTCTTGTCTTACAGCTAGGAAGCGCGGACATTCCAAGACTATGTGCCATACCGATTCGCTAATGGTGGGATCGCGTTATTTTATATTTAGAGGTTTTAAAGCTCAAATCTAATAAATTTCATTACAAAATCACAAATATACGATAGGAAAAATTTAAGTCATGTGCGGGATCTAATAAATTTACTGGTTTATTGCATTTTTAAAACTTACACGTTCTTCAAAACTTACTTTTTATTTGGATCTATTCTTCCTGGAATAATGCGGTACTCTAGCATCTCATTCTTTTCATCAGAAATGTCATTCGACTCTTCTTGGGATCCAAATATATTTCCGCAAAGCTGCAATCAATATATAAAGATAATAATTCTCAAATAAATTAGATTTTGTAGGGATATCCATAAAAATAAAATAAAAAAAAACTAGTCTGATTGGTTCGGTTTTGGTAATTTGCCAAAATGAGTGTACTAAAACAGCATACATGCTATTTGCAAAGAATATTATGAAACTGATAGTTATAAGAAAACGTAATAAGCATGCAAAGGATCGCAAATGCCATGTAATAAAAATTAAGCGAGGAAATGCACCGGAATGGTTTCTCACTAAACACCATAAAACTACTTGCATCTAAACTTAACAAACTAAAGTTCATGGCCTATATTAAAAGCCAAGTTTTATAGATTTCTCAGCTGATGCTTCTCATGATATTCATGAATTTTCTTTAGTTAGTTAATTTATATAAAGTAATTTTCTAAAATAAAAAGGTGTGTTAGCGCGGGTGTGATGTTGGAAGTTTGGATTTTGTAGTTGTGATTATGTCTGATACCAGAAAATCTTCAACATCCAGCACATGAGTATCAAAGCAGTAGAAAGTATTCAATTCAATATCAGTTTTAAAGCCATTTGCTTGTTTATTAAATCTACTGTGTATCATAGTAAAATGACTAAAATTTTAAAATCGGGGCTAAATCTGTTTCTGTCGGTCATAGATCGGTCTATTCCTCCTTATTTAACTAAACATTTAAAACAAATATGCTTATATAGGTTCAAAGAAATTTATTCTCAAAAACAAACCATATTTTTTAATATCGTTCGTTAATTATAACACAAAGTACTCATTTAACGTACAAACATGTAGGTAGGCTTTATATCAACGCCTTGTTTATAAGAGATCATTGTTACCGATGACGTGTTGAGCTAGTTACGATTTAAATACGTTAAATGAGCTTATTTTTTTATGTTTGACGGTAGTTTATTAAACAGTTGTGCACCTTCGTACGTAATCATTTTACTCCGGTAATTTGTTCTTATCTTGGGTAGCACTAGAAAATTTGCTCGGCGAGTGATTCGTTTTGTTGTCTGTTTCAACATAGCAAAGGATAAATATACTAATTTATCCTTAAATAAAGATAAATTAGTATGGATAGAGCTTTTCAATATTTTTCTGACAAGTATGCATGTGTTAAAAATATATAATTGTTTAATATTCATAATGTTAGTTTCGTTGTAAATTTTAGAAGTAGGTATTAAGTAATGGTAGTGGAATAGGGTTTTTATAACTTTATTTTGTAGTATATAGCGTCTATTTCCATTGAATGATCATAATATTAGGCGAGTAGTAGGGCGAGAATCAGTGGTGTTTCAGGAAAAGAAAAAATAAATACAAGTGTCCCATCTATGTCCGCAAAACTTGACAGCTGGGAGAGACCAAATGATTATATGTGTATGTTGTAATCGTGTCTTAGACTGTGAGAGTATTCTACACTGATACATATTTCCTACATGGCACAGTTCTTAACATTGTTTCCCGGTATTCGTCAGATAGGCTACAGAAGGTTCCAACCATCCAAAACGGTTCCAACCGTAATGACAATACTCCCTTCAAGGAATTTATTCGAAATGTCGGTGGATACCGCAAGGATTAATCCCTCATACCTATACATATGTTTTTTCGTTTATTTTTGGCAGCGTACAAACGTAATAATTTAAAATTACTTTTGCGGTGGACTAGTAAGGCATTGTTATCTATATAAAAAAATCCTTAAAAATCTTACCGTAAAAATTAAAACCACACACAATATTAATGAAGACATTGTTATAATGTAAACAAAATCAAAACTAATATTGTCATCTATTTATAAGACGTAAAACAATGTGGAATAAATGATTTTCATTGCATCACTCGTAATCAATTTCAAGGTGATAAAACATTTCATTGTATAAAAATAACGATGTAGCGAAAAAAAATTAACATCTCATTAAAATTTTTCTACAGCTCTGCCATTCTATGTTCAATTATATGAAGTATTAACTGTAACTAGTGTGGTTCCACCAAATTATACCAACACGTTATAAAAATCAACACATACTGAATTTGAATGTTTTTTTTTCCAGCATTGAAACATGATAAGCAAAAACACCATTTTTTCGGATGGATCATTTTATAAACAGGTCGATCACAGTTCACATTAATGTTGATATCTATCTATACTTATAATAAAACTGTAACAGGTCCAATTCTGTACATAGAAGATATTTTGCAAAAAAAATTTGAGAGCACTCTGTACATGATACTGATGCCAAAACTGTATTTTTTTTTTATTTTTGTCTGTCTTTCTGTCTGTCTGTCTGTCTGTCTGTATCCCGGCCGCGCATCACTCCAAAACTACATAATGGAATTCAATGAAACTTAACACGATTTGAGTTCATACTACGAAGAAGGTTATTGTATACTTTTTATCCCGAAATTCAGCATGGTTCCCTCGGGAAAGGGGATGAAAGTCAAAATGTTACTAAGTTGTAATTTATGAACGCGTAGTCCGATTTCAATTATTATTTTTTGTAAGAATAGTGATGAGCGAGCCCGGAACCCCATGGGCAGCCCGGCACCCCACGGGCAGCCCAGCACCCCATGGGCTACTGAATATAATTCAATGAATCTTAACACGATTTGAGTTCATACTACGAAGAAGGTTATTGTATACTTTTTATCCCGAAATTCAGCACGGTTCCCTTGGGAAAGGGGATGAAAGTCAAAATGTACATTTAGTTGTAATTTATGAACGCGTAGTCCAATTTCAATTATTCTTTTTTCTTAGAATAGTGATGAGTAAGCCCGGAACCCCATATGCAGCCCGGCACCCCACGGGCAGCCCAGCACCCCATGGGCTACTGAATGAAATTCAATGAAACTTAACATGATTTGAGTTCATACCACGAAGAACGTTATTGTATACTTTTTATCCCGAAATTCAGCACGGTTCCCTCGTGAATGGGGATGAAAGTCAAAATGTACATTTAGTTGTAATTTATGAACGCGTAGTCCGATTTCAATTATTCTTTTTTGTTAGAATAGTGATGAGTGAGCCCGGAACCCCATGGGCAGCCCAGCACCCCACGGGCAGCCCGGCACCCCACGGGCAGCCTAGCACCCCATGGGCTACTGAATGAAATTCAATAAAACTTAACACGATTTGAGTTCATACTACGAAGAAGGTTATTGTATACTTTTTATCCCGAAATTCAGCACGGTTCCCTTGGGAAAGGGGATGAAAGTCAAAATGTACATTTAGTTGTCATTTATGAACGCGTAGTCCAATTTCAATTATTCTTTTTTCTTAGAATAGTGATGAGTAAGCCCGGAACCCCATATGCAGCCCGGCACCCCACGGGCAGCCCAGCACCCCATGGGCTACTGAATGAAATTCAATGAAACTTAACATGATTTGAGTTCATACCACGAAGAACGTTATTGTATACTTTTTATCCCGAAATTCAGCACGGTTCCCTCGTGAATGGGGATGAAAGTCAAAATGTACATTTAGTTGTAATTTATGAACGCGTAGTCCGATTTCAATTATTCTTTTTTGTTAGAATAGTGATGAGTGAGCCCGGAACCCCATGGGCAGCCCAGCACCCCACGGGCAGCCCGGCACCCCACGGGCAGCCTAGCACCCCATGGGCTACTGAATGAAATTCAATAAAACTTAACACAATTTGAGTTCATGCCACGAAGAACGTTATTGTATACTTTTTATCCCGAAATTCAGCACGGTTTCCTCGGGAAAGGGGATGAAAGTCAAAATGTACACTTAGTTGTAATTTATTAACGCGTAGTCCGATTTCAATTATTTTTTTATGTTAGAATAGTGATGGGCCAGCCCGGAACCCCATGGGCAGCCCGGCACCCCACGGGCAGGCCAGCACCTCATGGGCTACTGAATGGAATTCAATGAAACTCAACACGATTTGAGTTCATACTACGAAGAAGGTTATTGTATACTTTTTATCCCGAAATTCAGCACGGTTCCCTAGGGAAAGGGGTTGAAAGTCAAAATGTTACTTAGTTGTAATTTATGAACGCGTAGTCCGATTTCAATTATTCTTTTTTGTTAGAATAGTGATAAGTGAGCCCGGAACCCCATGGGCAGCCCGGCACCCCATGGGCAGCCCAGCACCCCATGGGCTACTGAATGAAATTCAATGAAACTTAACACGATTTGAGTTCATACCACGAAGAACGTTATTGTATACTTTTTATCCCGAAATTCAGCACAGTTCCTTCGGGAAAGGGGATGAAAGTCAAAATGTACACTTAGTTGTAATTTATTAACGCGTAGTCCGATTTCAATTATTCTTTTTTGTTAGAATAATGATGAGTGAGCCCGGAACCCCATTGGCAGCCCGGCACCCCACGGGCAGCCCAGCACCCCATGGGCTACTGAATGGAATTCAATGAAACTTAACACGATTTGAGTACATACCACGAAGAACGTTATTGTAAACTTTTTACCCCAAAATTTAGCACTGTTCCCTCGGGAAAGGGGGTGAAAGTCAAAATGTTACTTAGTTGTACTTTATGAACGCGTAATCCGATTTCAATTATTCTTTTTTCGTTAGAATAGTGACGAGCGAGCTCGGCATCCCACGGGCAGCCCGGCACCCCACGGGCCACCCGGCACCCCAAGGGCAGCCCGGAACCCACGGGCATCCCGGCACCCCACGGGCATCCCGGCACCTCACGGGCAGCCTGGCACCCCAAGGGCAGGCTGGCACCCCACGGGCAGCCCAGCACCCCATGGGCAGCTCGCCACCTCACGGGCATCTCGGCACCCTTATTTAGATTTCCAGCTTGCTAAGATAAAATTCTAAAATCTGGAACATTCGACACAATCAATTTTTTTAAGTATCTATCCTTTGCCGGATACATTTTGGAGACTGCGCAACGGAAGTGTACAATCTAATATATTTTTGTTCTACTGCCAAACAAGGAGAACCTCGGCGAAAAGATACCGTTTTATAATCGAAATTCCAAAGAAACGCACAAAGTACCTACTTTGCTTCAACATTTATTGTGTGAACCGCGAAGGAACTCTCTGAGTTACTTTACTACTGTCTTCTGGAAAAACAAGCTGGGAGTTATCAAACCCAAAGTAAAAAGCTCCTTTCCGAGCTATGCTTTACTAAGAGTGCTTCACCACAGACCACAGCGTTACTTAATATGAGATAAACAGTGCTCAAATGTGAATAATTAGTTTGCAGGTACGGCAATCGTGAAAGAAGTCGCGGGTACAGCTAGTTTAATAATAATTCAGGAGGTCTTGACTCATCGAGCACACGATCGAGGTGTCACGTCGGCTTAAGGCGTATGGAGTCGCCAATGACCTTGAGCATCTGAGCCCAATCGAGATTACTTTACCCACGCACCGAAGGTCACTGTGCGTTCCGCGCTCGCTACACCAATATAACGGTCAAAGAATATGCAGATGCGCGATGCGCCGGTAGCTTTATACTTTATATGCCTACCAAGCATGTACCTACTTACTATTATATCACAGGACTTTGTGTTTTGCTATTTAACATAGGGGTTAACGCCTATTAATTTCTTTGTAGAAGTAACAAACATTTACAATTTACCATGCCAAAAATTTTGCCCTATCACCATCCAAAGTCATTGCTTAAACATTTCAAGGAAGACCAAGATAAAAGAGCGGATAGATTGTGCGCTGCTATTGAGGACTTGCATACGTCACTGGATTTTTTGGGTAAAAACCTGGAGCTGGCGCAGGCCAAGATTGTCGAGCTAGAGACTGCCCGAGGGGCCGATCTGCAGCACTTTAAGGCATTGGAGGAGAGAATAGAGTATTTAGAGCGAGGTACTAGATCCAGTTGTTTAGAAATAAGAAATATCCCAGTTGCCGCCTCGGAGACTAAATCGTCTCTATTGGACACCTTTATTAAAGCCGGAGAAGCCCTACAAGTGCCCATTCAAAAATCTGAGGTCAAAGATATCTTCCGCATCAGAACCAAGGACCCAGCTATTAGAACTGTGATTGTAGACTTATGTAGTAATATCAAAAAAGAAACAGTCATCAGTATGTTCCGCAAATTTAACAAAGGTGCAATGAGACTCACCACGGAACATCTCCGCATAAACGGACCGCCGAAGCCAATTTTCATTTCTGAAAACCTTACACCTAAAATGAAGAGACTATTCTTCCTGGCTAGAGAATATGCTAAGGCCAATAATTTTAATTACTGCTGGGTTTCCCATGGGAAAATATTTCTGCGGAAAAGAGAGAATGGGCCTCTGATTCGAGTGACAAAAGATGAGGACCTGAAGGGGGTGGATCTACCAAAATGACTAGATTGTTCCGTTAAGTTGGAAACCTACTGTCTACTAGGCACGGTTCATACTAGTTTTAATTACTTAAATTTAAGTAAATCTATACTCTGTATATATAAACACCTACTCACACATCCTTACAACTCACTCACTCACATACACATACTATCATATCAACAACAACTACTGAGGTATTTTCTACATTTACATGAAAATGTGATTTTTTGTATTTTGGCAATGCATTTTTGCTCTGCTGTATATCCATGTGCTATTGTCCAATTGTTCCTCATTTTGTCTCATAATGGATGACACCAATCGTCTGCTTAGTGATATAGAACAAATTTCTGTTTCGGAATCTGCTATATGCTCACCAGAAGCTGTAAAGGCTCACCTTGGTAATAATATCGATGGTTTTAATATTCTCCACATTAATATTAGAAGTATTAATTGTAATTTTGATAAGTTTTTAATACTAATTCATAGACTTAATCTCAGGACTGATGCTCTCATTCTGTCAGAATGCTGGCTGAGTGCATCTTCTGTTGTACCTCCTATTCCCGGCTTTGACTCCCATAAATCTAGTTTTAGAAATCAAAATGACGGTGTTGTAGTCTACATTAGAAATAACATTAACTATAGTATCATTGAGCCAGACTTTAAAGACGCTAATTGTCTGATTGTCAAATTTTCGAATAAATTGGCTGTTATTGCTTTGTATCGATCTCCATCTTATAAAAAATTAGATCCGTTCTTTAATAGCTTGGACCTTGTCTTGACCTCTTTAAAATCATTCAAAACTCTTGTTATAATTGGCGATATAAACATTAACATCACATCTTCCATAACTGACTCCGATGTCGAAGAATATCTTGACCTGGTAGCATCACACGGGCTCCTTCCCGCTCATCGATATCCAACCAGAGAAAACAATTGCCTTGATCACGTCATTGCTCGAACTCCTTTTAATGCAAAAACTTTGATACTTGATTCAATGATCACCGATCATGCTCCAGTTCTTTTTAATTGCAACTTACATCTAGAAAAAAATATCTCTTGTCATAGTTCACAAAGACTTGATATCGCAGCAATAGCTAATGACTTGAAAGATACTGACTATTCTACAGTTCTTCTCTGCAGTAATCCTGATACAGCTTCAGAAAACTTAGTCAAAATAATTTCTAGCATTGTTAGCAAACACACTCGCATTGTTAAACTTCCCAGTAGAAAAAGGTTGCTCAAGCCATGGATTTCTCCTGGCCTTCTGAGATGTATTCGCCATAGAGATAAGCTCTTTAAAATATTTAAAAAGAACCCAGATAACCTTGCAAACAAATTAAGTTTTACTCGTTACCGTACATTCTGTAACAATTTACTTAAAAAAGTTAAACGAGAATACCATCAACAGGAATTTCAGAAGGTTCGGAGAAACCCCAAAGATGCTTGGAATATGATTAACAAGCTTGCACATATAAGCAAAAAGCGCTCTTCTGCAAGTTATTTATTAAAATTGTCTGACGACCCATCCACCTCAGTTGATATAGTCAACTCACATTTTGCTAGTGTTGGATCTAATCTGGCCTCCAATATACTTCCTAAATGTCAAAGTAACACTTTATCATTATTAAATGCTCAATTTGCCGGCGCTCATAGTCCACCTCCTTTACATTCTATGGCTTTATTTAGCATCGATTATGATGAAATTGATCAGATCATCATCAATCTTAGAGATAAATGTGCAAATGGTTGGGATGGCATCTCAACATCAGTTATTAAGGCCGCCAGAATTATACTTGTCCCTATATTACATCATATATTCAATATCTCGTTCTCGGCTGGTATTTTTCCACAAGTGTTTAAAAAAGCTATTGTACATCCCATATTTAAGAATGGTAATAGAGACAGTATCACAGATTACAGACCTATTTCTGTGCTTACAGTTATGTCAAAAATTTTTGAGAAAATTATCAACAAGCGATTAGTAAAATTCCTAAATGAAAATAATGTTCTCTCTGAAAATCAATTTGGATTTAGAAGAGGTAAGTCCACTGAGGATGCAGTGTTAGAATTTTCGGATACCGTAGTCAAAAATATTGATAAAAGGCTAAAAACTGTCGGTATTTTTCTAGATCTTTCTAAAGCGTTTGACACTGTCTCTATTCCTATTCTTCTTTCCAAACTTGAAAGTATAGGCATAAGAGGCAGAGTTCTAGACCTGTTCCACAGCTATCTCAGCAATCGGACTCAGCAAGTTTCTATAGACGGTATTAAAAGTGGCGAGAAACAGCTCAGTTTCGGCGTTCCTCAAGGAAGCGTCTTGGGACCTACTTTGTTTTTAGTTTACGTTAATGATTTGTGCAACCTTTCCCTCCCAAATTGTAAATTAGTATCTTACGCTGACGATACAGTCCTTCTGGTCCATGGCCACAGCTGGTCAGATGTACGCAGACTCTCTGAAAATGCTTTACGTCATGTTTTTAAAAATATTAGACAAATAGTTGATTTCCAGTACCTAAAGACTATATACTACGGCCTAGCCCAATCTATCATGACATACTGCATAACTTCGTGGGGTGGTTCTGTTAAATCAAATATGATATATTTGGAAAGGGCACAAAGAGCGGTACTAAAAGTCCTCTCTTATAAACCACGTCGATTTCCTACTAGTGAGCTATACTCGTTATGCAAAGTCTTAACTGTAAGACAACTTTTTATTCTGCAAACTGTCTTAAGGAAACATACTCATATGCCATATGATCCAAATCTAATAAATAATAAACGCAGATGGGATATAGTATGCACCACAGAAAAAAGACGGACGGTAACTGCAAAACGACATTATCGCTTTATGAGCTCGATGCTGTACAATAAGCTAAACAGACAATTGAATATATATCCCCTTACATTAAATAAATGCAAACTAAAATGCATTGAATGGTTGCAGTCATTGTCGTACCAGGATACAGAAGACCTCCTTGTTGTTTTAAAATAACGTCACATCACAGCTCATTTCACTTTGGCACTCAAAATATAACACTCACACACCATATATACACACACACACACACTCACCACATCACACCGTAACACACACCACATCACAACACACACATATAAATTCCCATATTTAAATCCCTACCGTATGCATATATAAAAAACATTTCATTTACCTACTTTCACTCACCTTAACCCAGTTTCCATGCCCAATCGATACGATCATATATTATTACGTTTATTAGCTCTAATAATTATATATACATTTATTTTACAACTTTTTCCATAGTTAGTCTTCTCGTACGTAAATACATATTTGTTAAATAGTTGACTTTTAATAGTTCACTTTGTTTGCTACTGAGGAACTATATAGTTAGTTTACTTTCGGAGGAGGGCGTTGACATCTGCGACACAGTTTTATACTTCTGCAGGTGTCATCGATTCTCATGTGTTTATAACTAAATTGTGTTATGGTTCCAAATAAAAAAATATTATTATTATTATTATTATTATTATTAAAGTTACTGGTTCCCAAGGACACATAGCTGCACAAGCCGTTAAGTGTTTGGTGACAGATATTCTTCTTAAGTGTTGTAGCTAGCCAGTCAGGCATTCGCAAAATGCCCTACCACCATGCAAAATTACTGGTTCTCAAGGCCACAAGCCGTTACCTGCTTGGCGACAGATTTTCTACTTGAGTGTGGTAGCTAGCAAGGCGGGCATTCGCAAAATGCACTACCACCATGGAAAATTACTGGTTCTCAAGGCCACATAGCAGCACAAGCCGTTAAGTGCTTGGCAACATATTTTCTACTTGAGGGTGGTAGCTAGCCAGGCGGGCATTCGCAAAATGCCCTATCACCATGCAAAATTACTGGTTCTCAAAGACACATAGCGACACAAGCCGAAAAGTGCTTGGCGGTAAATTTTCTACTTAAGGGTGTAAGCTAGCAAGGCGAACATTCGCTAAATGCACCACCACCATGCAAAATTACTGGTTCTCAAGGACACATAGCGACAAACACTGTTAAGTGCTTGGCGACAGATTTTCTTCATGAGGGTGGTAGCTAGCCAGGCAAGCATTCGCAAAATGCCCTACCACCGTTCAGAATTACTGGTTCTCAAGGACACATAGCGACACACACCGTTAAGTGCTTGGCGACAGATTTACTTCATGAGGGTGGTAGCTAGTCAGGCTAATGTTTTAGAAAATTATGGGACCATTTTTTTCAGCCATTGAGTTGACTGTATAGTAATAATAGAGATGGTATAGGAGTAATTCGTTGTTATATTGCTCTTGCCACAGCCGAGTTCATTGTTACGACTGGACTTCTTTAAGACTGTTCATATAGTTAGGCACTTCAAATTTCTATTGAAGTAAACTTCAAGAATAAATATATTTCATAGATATATTGACCAACCTGAAGCAGTGATGGCTCAGTGGCGTTGGCTATGGACTGCCGTACCGCAGGTCCATGGTTCGAATCCCGCCGCGGGCTTGAGCATCACCGCATGGTGGAAGGGCATTTTCTCTGCCATGGCTAGCGACCACCCTCCAGTAAAAAATCTGTCGCCAAGCACCTAACGGTGTGAATGTCATCCCCCATCTCTACCCGTGTGTGTCGTAAGAGGCGACTAAGGGTAACACACCAGTGAGCAGCAGCGATTTCTGAGGAACTGATATCTCAAACTGCGATCTCCAAGCCACCTGCCATGAGTGGGGATTATGAGAAACCCCCTAAATCCCCCGTCCCCGCCTCCCCCCAGCTGTCTTCAGCAGTGGACTATCCGGTTGATACATTAAAGAAGATCATGCCTTCCGATATTCCTGTATTCCCGAAGGAAAGGCAGAGATGCCCAACACTCATAGGGGTTTCACCAATTATGTATTGATCCAATGTAATAAGAACTCAGTTTTGCTTCATTAAGCATGGAAGATCAATTGTTTGATTCCTGAATATATAATAGTCTCAGATCGTTTATGTTCTTAATCAGACTGAGTGTAGTAGCACTAACATATGTATATACATTTTTAATAGGTTATTTCAGACACCAATACCATCGTTCCGTCGGCATAATCAGCTTTCGTTCACTAAAAATTAAACTGATAGTCCATAAAAAAATATTATGAAATCGGTTTCGTGTTGTCATATCACAAGCACTTTCGTCAGCTTGAGTTCTTTATCTTTCTTTTATATAAAAGAAATATCTTTCTTTTGTATAATTGTTTCTTATTACTTGTAATTGAAATTATAAATTTTCATTTATAAAAATTCAGTGTAAGTTCATGTTAATGTTGGTACTCGTAGGTACGCAACTACCTATATTGCGCATGTTTCGTTGTAATATCCGGAACAGATTTTAATTATAAACTTGATTATTTTAACGATTTATATGAAAAAAATATTATTTCACTTGTTGTTTGTAAGGTCGAAAATTAACTGTTTAATTAACCTTTGATCCATCGTATCTGTCACGGTTATACCTATCAACATGATTATAAAATGCTCCATAAAAAAAAGGTTATTTTTCCTATTGTGAATTTAATCTACCTGGTGGACATATTTTGAGTATTGCAATTATAACTCAAAATGTCTCGAATAACTTTGGCTTTACTTCTTCTTGCGGTGAGATATTATTACCAATACTCTGTTTATTTCTGACTAGCTTCCCGGCCGCGGCTCCGCCCGTGGGTATTTCGGTTATCGTGCAAACCATTAGCCTCTTTTTGCGCAGTTGGATAAAAACTATCCTATGACCTTTCCCGGGTCTCAGATTATTTCCAGTTGTTAAGATTATTCGTTGCATACAAAAATACAAATCTTTCCTGTTTATATTATTAATATTAGTATAGATTGACGATCCCATATGAATAGTGCTACAGCTCGCTAGTGCTTATTTGAATTGAGCTTGCACGTCAATATGTGCCAAATCACCGCCTTAATCAATATTGATTTAATCATAACTTTGAATATTGGTAAAAAACGATTGACTAATATCAAAATTGTATCACTTGCATACACTACTTTCAAATTTGGTATTAGATTCACATCTAAAATAACTTTGAACATATTATAATAACAATTCATTTATAGCGAATCAAAAAATACCGTCTCTTCGAATTGCTCGAATTGGGCTCCTCAATCTTTAATATCACAGTATACACTTTTTGAAGCGCTCGTAGCGAAGTTTACTTAGCTGTTCTCAACCGATCAGCAAAGTTAAGCAACGTCGCTCGCGGTCATGAGTTGGATGGGTGACCGCTAGTGACATTACTACTGAGCGTTTCCGTGCTTCGGAGGGCACGTTAAGCCGTCGGTCCCGGTTGTCGTCTTAGGATGGCAGTCGTTATAGCATGGTGGTAGGGCATTTTGCGAATGCCCGCCTGGCTAGCTACCACCCTCAAGTAGAAAATTCTGTCGCCAAGCATCTAACGGTGTGTTCCGGCAGCTGTCCTTGAGAGCCAGTACTTCTAGGTTAGCCTGAAAAACATCTTCGACCACATCGTCACTTACCATCAGGTGAGATAGTGGTCAAAGGCTAACCTATCAGGCATAAAAAAAAAAATACACGTAACAGAAGCGTAACTAATAAACATAGGTCGATTTTATGCTGTGTTTCTTCTACTTCTGTTTCAATTTAAAGATACCTAGATCTTTTTTTTTTATGTTATTGTGACGGAACAAACTCGAGGCCCACCTGATTTTTAGCGGACAAACCTCTGCCTATAACCGATGCATGTCGTCACAAGTCACGAATTGCACTGCCCCCGTCACCTTGAGAAATATTTGTTAAGTCTCATGTGTCTGTAATTTCAGTGGCTCTCAAGGACTACTGCCGGAACACACCGTTAGGTGCTTGGCGACAGATTTTCTACTTGAGGGTGGTAGCTAGCCAGGGGCAATCGCAAAAAGCCCTTCCACCATCCGGTGAAGCTCAAGCTGGCGGTGGGGATCGAACCAGGGTACTACGAAGAGATCTGATCTGGCAATTGTGTCTCTAGTTGGAAAGCGCTATTAAAATCTGTATCGCCCTGCCAACGCAAAAGTATGCAGTACTCTTAAGTAAGCCCTTAGCAGTAAACGTGATTCTCTGCAGTACTCTTGCATAAACTGTAGCACTAGCAGATAATTGACGAGGCAATGCAGCGGGTCGACAAAAGCGACACAGGTCCCTCCTCGGACACGTCTGCCAGACGACTGAAACAAGTCAGACGGGCCGATCTGTTATATATTATATTGTATTAAAAAAACTAAACCATTTGAGGAAAAGTACCTATAAAATAATCTTCTAAACATCATTGCCTAATTTTTACATAATTTTTTTTAAGTAAAATATTAATATAATATACGTGCGACCCAAAAACGAACAAAATTTCTCTATTTTCGTGATTTTTTATGATCAAGTGAAGTTATAATAATCGTGTTTTGAACCAAAAAATAATCAAGCAAATATATTAAACTACAACATATATTTTTGTCTGATCAAAATAAAGAACATTTGATTGCTTACGGGTGAATCAAAAATAGGTTGATTTTGAATATACTGGCCTTAAACAACCGTCCAAGCAGAGTAGGAGCATGCTTAAAAATAGCTTAGCGTTGCTCCCGTACGGAACAAACGTTGCACGAGATGAGCATTTTTTTAAATGTTATTTTGACGGAACAAGCTCGAGCCCCACCTGATGTTAAGCGGTATCCTCTGCCTATAACAGATGCAATTCATCACAAGTCACGAATTGCACTGCACCCGTCACTTTGAGACATAGTTGTTAAGTCCCATGTGCCTGTAATTTCACTGGCTTCAAAATTCCGGCAGCAGTCACTGCCTAGCCAGACGAGAATTCGCAAAATGCCCTTCCACTATGCGGTGAAGCTCAAACCCGCGGCGGGATTCATACCATGGACCTGCTGCGCGGCAGTCCATAGCCAATGCCACTAAGCCATCACTGCTTCAAAAGTAAAGCAAAGCAAAAGCATTAAGAGGCATTTTACATTTTAATGCGGTATACGAAGATTTTAAGCGCTTAATTTACTATCATAGGAAATATCTACCATTTGTTTAATAATTGATAAAAATAGAATAATCTGTTCTCTTTTCAGTTAATGTACCAGATTTACAAACATAACATTAATTATTTTGTAGTGACTCATCTCCCGCACCTTGTTTTACGAATTAAAGTACACATAGCCAACTTCAGAGTTCTATCTCTTGTATAAATATTCATCAAATTAACTAAAAAAAAAACTGTGCATCAGGCATATAATCCTGTTGACACATAGTGTACTAGAATATCGATAATTAATCGTCATTGTAGAAAAAAAAATAAAGATCTTGCGCCAATTTCCACGAATTATATCAGCAGTTTACCACGATATATTGCGTTTAATAAAGTGTAAATCCAAACAGATATTATATGAAAAGAAAGTCCATTCTTTTATTAATCTGATCTTCAATAAATTGTGATATTAACTCTGTTTTGTTAGACAAGAAAAAATATTTAACATAACTCGAAATGCTTATAAATTGAAATGTACAAGCGCGAGGCGATCAGTACCGCGCGAGCGCCCATCGAGGTAGGACCTGTGTTCGTTTTGCCTTGCTCTGACGTTTCGTACGCGGAACGCTTAGACGCAAGTTTATAGTGCGACCACAGAGTTTTGATCATGTCCTTATTTTTTTAAGTAACAAACTATACTTTATATTTGTTGTCCATAATATAAGTATTGTTGTCTTGTTTTTTTTTTTTTTTTTTATTTTTATTTATTGTCCAAAATTTTAACAATACAAAAATTTTACTTAAAATTAGAGACTGCGTAAGTCCGAAGGGCTTATGTGCAGTCAATGAGTTCGGTAACTTATAAATTACAATATTAAAATAAGAAATTACTTACATAAGAATAGCTAATTAAAGTATGTAATCAGTGTTATTTAATAACATCAGTTTCTTTTTTAGTATTTTGAAAGGGCGTGGAGTGTGGAGGTATATGTCCTGTATGTCTTTAGGTAAAGTGTTAATTAATTTAGGTAGAAGGTAATTGTAGGTTCTCATTCCATATGCATTATTATATCTAGGTAGCGTAAATGGCTTAGAGTTATTAAGGGTACGTAAGTTGTTAGGACGCTTATATTTATTTATGTTTAGATTACGGATTTCATTGTATTCTTCTTTTAATATGGACATTTTTATCATGTTTTGAATAGGCAAAACGTTACAATATTGGAATAAACTTGAATAGTCATCACGGTGTAGTAGTTTAATTTTCCTTGGTATAATATTTTTTAATATTCGTATCTGCAGCGTGTGTATTTTTTCTAAATGCGTCTTATAAGTTCTGCCGTAACTGCTAAGTCCGTAAGCAACTATGTTATGTAACTACATCTTTAGTTTCTGTTCATCCAATGTGTTAAAAAAAGGAAACGTCACAATTATGCAGCCTTATACAGCGTTATTGGAAAAATGCTAACAACCTCAGAGGGTTGACTTCTTCTTTTTGGTCTGCTAGTTTTTATATTATTCTAGTTTAAATTAGTAACTCACTATAACTTTTGTTTTAGGAGGATAAGATGGCAGGCGAATAATTGATTCCCAATATTTTTGGATTCAGTTTATGTCTATAAGTGAACACAGCGATAACTTCAGCTGGAAATTAAACTACCTTCCTCATTTGTACAAACCGGGATACCAGTTAGCGGTCGATAGTCACCATAGACCATTTGGGTTATGAAAGTCGGACTTACGCAGATTTTATGGTAAATTTGTAAATACTTACAAATTTACCATAAAATCTGCGTAAGTTCGACTTTCATAATCCAAATGGGTTTCAAAAGGATGCATCCTTGCCCATACAAGAAAAAATCCATATTTTTCTGAGATAACGGAAGTATTTTGAATATTTTGATGAAATCTGAAACCAGCACAAATTACATTTTGGCCCCAAAATATTACGTCATTTCATATAAATCTCGTAACTACGTCAACAGTTATAAACTTAGAAAACCGCAATTTTGCATATGTATAAGTCATTTTTCACTCGATACATTTTGCAACGCAAACACTTACCGATGCAAATTTGCGTATTAAATAATCTCGTAACTAATTTTAAACTTCTAAACCAATAAATCTGAAATAATACAGGTGTATAAATTACATGTAAATAATAATATCAAAGGACCAAAGCCGTAGGTGGTATAGTTTTTCAGAAAAAAATATTGCTCTCCAATACAGTTTTCCCGCCAAAGTTCTTAAAACAATTGGGTTGTTTTAAACTTGTTACTTTAAAATATTTGGCGTAAAAATCTGTAACAATTCATGGCTAAAGAACAATAGTAAATTATCATATTAAAAGAAGAATCGAAGTTTTAGGTGAGTTAGTTACAAAAAAATAAAAATAGCAATTAAATTACTGTTTCCCACCATTTTTGTCGTGTGTTCAAACACCATTTCCAGTATATTTTTTTTATAAAAAAGTTATTATCATTTATTTTCCATAGAAGAAGAAGAAGAAATAGTGAGCATAAGAGTATATAGTGAGGATTGCATTAGTATCAAGAAGTATATACGTTGATTATAGATTGCATCAAAGATATAATACAATCTTTATCATACAAAAGCGTGCAATTCGAGCCATATATAAAATGGGTCCTAGGGAATCTGTGAGGGATCTTTTTAAAGAAATTGATATTTTAACTTTACCAAGTCTGTATATATTTGAAAATATTATGTATGTTCGTAAAAAATTTAGTAAATTTAAATTATACATTAGAATATGAGGGTGACATGTTTAAGTAATGGAAAACCAAAAACGTCATGGGACGTTTGTGGTTAGTACTAAGTTGTTTTCCGGATGCACAGAAAAATAAACCTCAATCCTATGCATGGTCATTATGGCAGACAGTGTTAACGACTGGATATAGATACTGAAGAGTGTGAACGAGGAAAATAGCAATTTTTGGAAAATTTAAAAGAAAGAGCTTTTAGTCCGCAGCTTTTAATCAATCCCGTTACGTCAAATATTTATATAATTTTAAGCTGTATATTTTTTTTATTATTAAAGTTTATTGTTACAATAAATGATTCAAACATATCTATTTTTTATTCATCAAAGATGAAATGTAAATATACGATTCACGATGTAGGTTGACTATTTAACCCATTGATATCTGCGATAATGATAACAATAGAATTTCATTCATAAATATGTACATGCCTACTTCTTTTCTTCTTCTTATAACATTAGCAAGTAATCGACAAGAAATTGATTATTTACTCATGCCAATCACACAATTTTAAATTCGCAACTTACATTTCTTTATTAATGAGTGCTAGTATCAAAATATTTTACTCACAGTTACGCTATTCCGTCGTCACTTCTTTCGCTTGTGTAAGCGATGCGCTGGCATTTACTTAAACTTCAGTAGCGTGATTTTGTGAAATGGCTCTTAAGTACTTCAGATAGTATTCAGTAGACATAAGCATAACTTAAGTAAAGTTTCAAAATATATTATTATTGTGTTTATTTACAGGTTTTATATATGACTTTTCAAGATGTAGCTGCACAAGATTCCAAAGCGGAAAAACTAGAAAATGCTAAAATTATGCTTGGGGAACTGAAAAAAGTTGTAGACATTGGTAATTCACTAGTCAAAGATGTCGAAAATAAGGGATCCTAAATTTCAGATCTAGAATATAATTCAAAACACGTTAAACTGAATAAAATTAAATTCTAGAGCGGTTCCTGTTTCATTACACGACAGCCCAAAAAAAAGTTTTATGTTTTCAGGATTCATATATAATTTTTATTTTTTATTTTTTTTATGTTATTGTATGGGATCATACCTTGAGGCCCATCTGTTGTTAATCGGACTAACCTCTGCCTATAACATATGCATTTCATCACAAGTCACGAATTTCACTGCGCCCGTCACTTTGAGACATAGTTGTGCTCATGTGCCTGTAATTTCACTGGCTCTCAAGGACAGCTCCTGAACACACCGTTAGGTGCTTGGCGACAGATTTTCTACTTAAGGGTAATGAGACAGAAAATTACAGGCTAATGAGACCTAACAACTGGACGTCTCAGTGTGACGGGCACAGTGCAATTCGTCGTTGACGAAATGCGTCTGTTATAGGCAGAGGTTAGTCCATTTAACATCAGGTGGGCCTCGGGCTTGTTCCGTAACAATAACATAAAAAAAAAAAAAAAAAGTGGTCGCTAGCCAGGCGGGCATTTGCAAAATGCCCTTCCACCATGCGGTGAAGCTCAAGCCTGCAGCGGGATTCGTACCATGGACCTGCTAAAGCTAAATGGTCCTTAATGTATGTATGTTTGTGAGTTTTTAATTCCACTATAATTTCTAAACGGCTTAACCGATTTTAATGTATGAGATATCGTTAGATTTATCGTGATAGCGCGCAAGAGGCCCTACGTACAAGTACATAAAAAATATATGGCGGATTTTATTCGTCATATTCTGCGATAAAAAATGTTTTCTTTCAAACCCATCTTTCTCCATTTGGATCTCAATATGAAGGGTATTTGAAAAACAATTCCTATATAACTTGCAGTTTTAATTTCAATGGGACGATAAAAAGTTTTACGCAAATAAATAATTTGCAGTCGGGTTAAATACTTTATTATTCAATTTATATTATTTCTTAATAAGAGAAGATCTCATTACTTATATTTCTCTGTGTAAATATTTATAATGTGTTATACAAATGTTGAAACCGATTTAGGACGATTTCCATTTGACTTTTTGAGGTATGATTGGGCATAGCATAGTCTTTGGTAAAATAAATGTATCGATGCTTTGAGCTACTCCCACATTTACTCGGGTTTACTACTTAATTTTGAATGTCATGTGCCCGATGGCTGATTCCACGAAACCATTAGCTCGAGCGTCCGAATTGCCGAAATTCCATATCATCGATGTACCACAATTTCGACTAGCCATTAGTTCGAGCGTCCATTTCACCGAAAAGCCATTGCAACGATAGTCCTGTCCTTCGAATTTGTATGGGATCAACATCCCAGTAACTTGAAATCTATTCACCTACATACATAAAACATTCAAGAAAAGTAAAACATACATACACATTTGAATTGAATTTGTTTTTAAAAAGGCCTTTTTTTTTATGTCGTAATCATTGTTAGAATGTTTCCGTTTGAAAAAACGCTTTCCGAAGAACTGATATCTCACACTGCGATCCCCAAGATGCCTGCCAAACGTGGGGATTGTGGAAAAAGCCTCATAATAGGGGAGACCGTGTTCAGCAGTGGACAATCCGGCTGATACATAGATGTATGTTACTCTTTTACTCTACTTGAATATTTTTTGTAGGTAGAATAGCTTGCGAGTTACGGGAACGTTGATCCAATACATATTCGAAGGACAGGACTATCGTTGCAATGGCTTTTCGGTGAAATGGACACTCAACTAATGGCTAGTCGAAATTGTGGTACATTGATGATATGGAATTTCGGCCATTCGGACGCCGAGTTAATGGCTTCGGGGAATTAGCCATCGGGCACATGACATTCAAAATCAAGTAGTAATCCCCATTTACTCGTATGTACCAATTATATCCTCATTTAAATTATAAACGCTTAAATTTTTCTTTTACTACATATACCTATTCTAATCACACTAATAGTATAAAAGCGAAAGTTTGTGAGAGTGTGAGTCTGTGTATTTGTTAATCCATGATGCTGAAACGGCTGCATCAATTCGTGTGAAGCTTGTAACATACATAGTTTAGGTTTTGGATACTTTTCATCACCATCGTCACTGTTTATCATTATCTGCACGGGTCAAACGGTAAGGATTAGCTAGTTTATTATACAGGGTTATTGGAAAAATGCTAACAAACTCTTAAATTTGACTTCTGTTAGTCCTAACAAACATTTTGAGATGAAAATTTTGAAGCGCTCGTAGCGAAGTTTACTTAGCTGTTCTCAACCGATCAGCAAAGATAAGCAACTTCGCGCGCGGTCATGAGTTGGATGGGTGACCGCTAGTGACATTACTACTGAGCGCTTCCGAGCTTTGGAGGGCACGTTAAGCCGTCGGTCCCGGTTGTCGTCTTAGGATGGCAGTCGTTATAGCATGGTGGTAGGGCATTTTGCGAATGCCCGCCTGGCTAGCTACCACCCTCAAGTACAAAATCTGCCGCCAAGCACCTAACGGTGTGTTCCGGCAGCTGTCCTTGAGAGCCAGTACTTCTAGGTTAGCCTGAACAACATCTTCGACCACATTATCACTTACCGTCAGGTGAGATAGTGGTCAAAGGCTAACCTATCACGCATAAAAAAAAAGAGTATTTTTGTAGAATTCAAACCACAAATGCAAATAAATCTAATACTGTCCGACACTTTTAAGTTCTGTGTCTCGTAGTAAAAGACTATGCCAACTACAATGTTGTGGCAACATTGGACTACGCCGCGCTCCCTTTGAAAAGAGTTAGGAATATTTTTATCCAGCAAAGTAATAAAAAAATAAGATGAAATAATCAATTATAGGCACAAGAGACTTTTCACGTGCTTATTCCGTCATAAACACATAAAAAAAATATTAACCACAAAACGTTTGTTAGGACTAACATCAGTCAACTCTTAGAGGTTGTTAGCAAAAAATAAACACTGGCTTAAGTATAAATATATGTAAAAAAGTATGTGTGTGTGGGTGTGGGAGGTAGTATCTGTGAAGAGTAAGTGTGCATTATCTGTGGATGAAGTATTTTTTATTATATACAAGTGTTATTTTAGTACCTTTACCTTAGGCATATGGCAAATTTATTACGTTTAGTACTTTTCGCTTAAAAATGTTTTTACTGTATAGGAATATGTCTATAGAAATGAATTGTTTATTGTAGGTCCTTTGCAGTCTTTAACAGGAGCATTAGGGGCATGGTTAGAATAGGCCTTTTTTTTGTTATTTTGACGGAACAAGCTCGAGGGCCACCTGATGTTAAGTGGACTAACCTCTGCCTATGACAATTTTTTTTTATGCTTGATAGGTTAACCTTTGCCCACTTTCTCACCTGATGGTAAGTGACGATGTGGTCGAAGATGTTGCTCAGGCTAACCTAGAATTACTGGCTCTCAAGGACAGCTGCCGTTAGGTGCTTGGCGACAGATTTTCTACTTGAGGCTGGTAGCTAGCCAGGCGGGAAATCTGAAAAAGGACTGCGAAAGTGCAAATAAATTTGTGTGTCTTGTTCACAATCTTGGACAACTGAGGCATAACAGTGTAGCTAACAAGTCGGAGAGTCAATTTTCCCATTACATATTCCATGCAGAAATTACATATCAGTTGTAATTCTCCGATTTTTGAGCGTTATATAAATTTACGATAACAACGGCGGTTTAAATTTTTGCTAATCTTATGCTGAATATTTTCAAGTTTTTCATTTATGTGATATAGTCGTTATTATTTTTTGCTATACTGTAGCTATTGGACTGTAATCATACCAAGTAAGAAGCTTGTATATGATACAGTTTTTACGATAGAGCAATAACAAAAAAAAAATTCGTAAGTTAATTTATCATATCTGTAGAAACGGTTGTGTTTATATTAGGAGTTCTATCTATCGAAATAGTATACATGCATGCATACAGCTCACTAAAAATATCAAAAATGTCAATAGGCGGTCTTGTATCCAATAGCACAGTAAGACTGTCTTCACGGCATGTTTTATTATTTGTGTTTGAAAGATGTTCAAACAATTTTTCGCATGGTGGAAGGACATTTTGCAAATACCAGCCTGGCTAGCGACCACCCTCAAGAAGAAAATGTCATCTAAGGATGAAAGTTATTCATCTGTGAAAATTTAAATTACCTACCTATTACGGTTCTAGAGATACAGCCCTTTAAAAGTCCGACGGACGTACGGACGGACGGACAGGTGAAGCTTAGTAATACTACTGAATGAAGCTTACTAATATTGTATAACTGGCAAAACATAAGCATAAATATCAGGCTCAAAGATATACACGCAAATTTCATCATGTTTGAATACTTGGTATTTAAAATATGAAGAAACTACGTTTGTGTAGAAAACGCTATGAATGAACTTCCCTGAAGCAGTGTTTTCGGTCCGCACCCCTGGGGCCCAACTCCCACCTTTTAAAAACTATGGAAAACCAACATCACTATTTCAAACTTAAAATATTAATACTAAGATTTGTACCACGGCCTTCAGGAAACAATAATGTTTATATAGCGCTATCTCTATCGCACAAATGTCTTTGATTCAATGCATGCACTCTGCTCTCACGTTGAAGTTCTAATGTAAGTTTACTACAGTGACATGTGGTAGTGCAAATTAAAATTGTTTATGTAAGGTTAAATTAAGACTGAGTTAATAGATGGGAGTTGGCCCCCTGTGCGGCAAGGGTAGGCTATGGTGCTATATCGGCGGCACCGCAGTCTGCTGTGCTGTATGGGTGATACCTGGTGGTGAAACCTGACTGTGAGTTCCGGCAGGTAAAGGCTAAGCCTGTTTACAACCTTCGACCACATAACATGGATTCAGCCAGTCCATAGTAAGCAATATATCATTATTAAAGGTAGCCGAAAGATTTTTTTTGTTTTTGTGACCTAACCATTTCGAGGTCCACCTGATGTTAAGCGGACTAACCTCTGGCTAAAACAGATGCATTTCATCAGTGACGAATTACACCCGTCACCTTGACACATAGTTGTTAAGTCTCATGTGCCTGTAATTTCACTGGCTCTCAAGGACTGCTGCCGGAACACACCGTTAGGTGCTTGGCGACAGATTTTCTACTTGAGGGTGGTAGCTAGCCAGGCAGGCAATCGCAAAATGCCCTTCTACCATGCGGTGAAGCTCAAGCCGGCGGTGGGGAACGAACCAGGGTACTGCGGCGCGGCCGTCCATAGCTATTACCGCTCGGCCATCATTGCTTCAAATTGCTTCTACACGAAGCATCATTAGGATCTCTTCATAGACAAATGGATTTATTTTCACAATGTAACGCTTTGATATTAGATTATGTACGTATTGTAAAATATTATAACATACATAGATTTAAATAAAATTAAATTATCAAAATTGATTGTTTTGCTAACCTTAGGTCGATACAATCTAAGATGATTAGTTCGACTTTCTATGCTATAAATACCCTTTGAACTGGTTTTGAGTTGAATATCAAGATAAGTTTATTCTACATTTTACTTTGGACAACTTTGTGGGCGAGTCACCTTAAAATGCACTCTTTTACCTTGGGCTCACTTATTTTTACGGTAAAATTATTATTAATCTAATTAATAGGTTCAGGCGTTATTTTGCGGAAATCCATATTTAATAATATAAATATTATTAAATTATTTTAAGACTACATTAAATTAATATTTTAATAAAACACTTTAAAAAATATAAAAATATATCTAGTGACGATTCCACCTAATTTTCCTGTTAAGCCGTTGTGACGTCACAAACGCCACGCAGCCAAACCGGCAGAATTTTCGACGCGTTTAGCTTCTACACGAAGCATCCTCAGGAGGTCTTGACTCTTCGAGCGCACGATCGAGCAGAGATTTATCGATCGTGCGCTCGTAGAGTCAAGAGCTTGTTATTATTAAAATTATTATTGTTTGGCTTCTGCCCGTATTTATAAAAGCTTGAAAAAGTTATACTGCATTCTCTCGGAAACTACCTCGGAAATTATGATAAAGTGCGTGTCGTTATGTATCTGTTCCCGAAATTTCTTCAAAACCGTGCTGTATTCTTCACGCTTGGCAGGCATCTTGGGAACCGCAGTATTAGTTGATAGATCTTCAGAAAGCGCAGTTGTCCATATATCTACTGGTATTTTCCCCTTCGTCACCTATTGTGACTCCTACATGATTTCATTTAATATAGTTAAGACTGTTTCATGTTATTATGACGGAATCAGCTCGAGGACCACCTGATGTTAAGCAGACCTCTACCTATAACAGATGTATATCATCACAAGTCACGAATTGCAGTGCACCCGTCACTTTGATACATAGTTAGTTAGTCCCATGTGCCTGTAATTTCACTGGCTCTCAAGGACTGCTATCGGAACACACCGTTTGCTCGTCGAGTTTGGCGACAGATTTTCTACTTGACGGTAGCTAGTTAGGCAGGCAATCGCAAAAAAGGCCCTTCAATCATGTGGTGAAGCTCAAGCCGGCGGTGGGGATCGATCAGTCCATAGCTATTACCGCTCGGCCATCATTGTTTGAAAGTATACAAGGAGATTTTAAAAAAAATCTGTTTGACTAATTTGACTTGTATCTAAACCTAATTTTTATTTTTTTTATTCCTTATAGGTTAGCCTTTGACCACTATCTCACCTGATGATAAGTGATGATGTGGTCGAAGATGTTGTTCAGGATAACCTAGATACTGGCTCTCAAGGACAGCTGCCGGAATATCGGATATGTACTTAGCGACAGATTTTCTACTTGAGGGTGGTAGCTAGCCAGGCGGGCATTTGCAAAATGCCCTAACACCAGGCTATAACGACTGCCATCCTTAGATAACAACCGGGACCGACGGCTTAACGTGCCCTCCGAAGCACGGAAGCGTTCAGTAGTAATATCACTAGCGGTCACCCATCCAACTCATGACCGCGGGCGACGATGCTTAACTTTGATGATCGGTTAAGAACAGCTAAGTAAACTTCGCTACGAGCGCTTCTAGCGCAAAATAATGGAAGTATGTATATTATTTTCAATATAAACATATTTCTCTTACAGGTTTTAATCGTGCAGTTTTACGACGTTACCTCAGCTTCTATACCTAAGCAAGTGATAAACGATAACCTCAACGATTCACCTGAGTTGGAATATCGTTTTCTGAAACAAACGCGTGATGCCAAAAATATGTTGCAAGCTTTACTTAAAATTTGGAAAGCTAATTCGAAGAAAGGAATAGTTAGCGGGCCTATAGCTCTCTAGATAGCCGTCTATAGAGACGAATTACTTAGAAGTGACGGGCGCAGTGCAATTCGTGACTTGTGACGAAATGCATCTGTTATATGTAGAGGTTAATCCGCTTCACATCAGGCCTCGTGCTAGATCCGTCTCAATAACATAAAAAAAGAGTAGAGGAAGAGGCCAGACGGGCCTGGGACTTGCAACCCAGGGAGTAGGGTTAAGGGCCCGTTACGATGATATCAATGCTCCCCTTCAACGCTCGAGTCTCCTCCCAGGCCCCCAAATTTGGTAAAATCCTTCTAATGCCGCCTTAGACAAACTTTCTAGAATGGAAGTTACAGTTGTTCTTGACAGGCCAAGGTCTATTAGTAGGGTATATAGGGATTTCGCTGGTATACCCCTTGCTCCAACTTCTACAGCATATATATTAACCGCAATAACCTTTCTGGTTAATCAATTTATTTGTTTTTATTATGTGGTCTTTAGGTATGTTTGTTTCCCACGGTACAGTCAGTTCTATAAGTACTATGCGTTTTAGATTTTTCTTATATAGAAATATGTCTGCTCTGGAAGACAAAACACCAACATCCCTAGGAATTTATATACCCCACTTTGATTTCTCGTAAAAATTGTGTTTTTTTATCTTTCATATTATAATTTTGAACCTAACCAACTCTTATTTACAAGTATTTTATAATGATTAGCTTTAGCTACAAGTAAAAAAAGGTTCCTAAAATTTGTTGTAGTAAAAGTTGTATTAGAAGTCTAGTAGAAGTTTCCCACTAAGTTCACACACTAAATATTAAGTGACAAAAAATGTTATTGTGACAGAACAATCTCGAGGCCCACCTGATGTTAACAGGACTAACCTCTGACTACAACAGATGCATTTCGTCACAAGCCACGAATTGCACTGCGCCCGACACCTTGAGACATAGTTGTAAAGCCTCATGTGCCTGTAGTTTCACTGGCTCTCAAGTGACTGCTGCCGGAACACACCCTTAGGTGCTTGGCGACAGATTTTCTACTCGAAGGTGGTCACTAGCCATGCGGGCATTCGCAAAATGCCCTTCAACCATGCGGTGAAGCTCAAGTCAGCGGCGGGATTCGAACCATGGACCTGCTGCGCGGCAGTCCATAGCCAATGCCACTGAGCCATCACTGCTTCAAATGTTTTTGTCAATGTAAACAATTATGTCAGTTTGTTACATTTTTCATTATTTGTAACAAAAAAATAGATACTACACTTCAAATCAAATTGTGTTGTGTTATTTATGTCAAAAAAAAAGTTAATCACACATAATTACTTATGAAATTATAGTTTGTTTTTCCTGCGATGGGGACGATAGAGAATTTTGTATCAACTTTTGAATATCATGTAATTACAACAATACCAGTAACAGCAACTTGTTGGACACATTATTTACAACATATAAAATAATTAAACTAAATATTTTCCTCTACGTTTATTCTTAGTTGTCATGTTTTTGTTTAATTCTATGAATACATTACTAATGGAATAAAGTGATTTACCATACAAAAAAGATAATTTGGGACATTTTATTTTTTTAAGTTGATCTTACCTTTCATCGAACCTATTAATGGTCTTTACTTGTAGAACTAATCCTTAATGATTCTTAGGAACGCTTCTATATAAAAGTCAGTTAATATAGGAAATCTAAGGTAGGGGCGCAGCTCAGTCCAACACATGCGACAACCTGCATCTGTTATAGACAGATGTTACCGCTTAACACCAGGTGGGCATAGCGCTTGTTCCGTCACAATCGCAAAAAAAACATTAAAATAATTTTCTTTTCATATTTTATTAGAATATTGTCTAGATCCAAGCAATGTACTTGTATTTATTTTATGTTTTGATTGTATTCTGTATTGTGTGCTATGAATAAATGAATAAAAAAATATTATATACTAATGAATGATAACTTTGAACTAAAGTTTTTACAGCAAAAAATTGTGTCCTTTCTTCTCTTGTATGAGTAGTTAATTTTTTATTTAAGTTTTTTGTTTATAATGATTCAGTAAAAGGTTTATAGTACCTACATTATGATAGAAGTGCGGTAAGTTGAAAATTACAGCCGAGGCGGTATTGCTAGCCCGAGTCGTAGGCGAGGGCTACAAGAAAGCAGAGGCTGTAATTATCAAAACGCACGTATGTCATACGACGATTTTCAACACACTTCCGAGGAACAAATACACAAATTTCAATACGAAAATATCCTTTGATATTAATAATGATCCGATTAAGAAGGTTTATAATTAAATCTTCTAAAGTTCTACTTGAGTAGGTAAAAAACTCTTTGATATGTATTTTTATGAACAAACGAATGAAAAAAACTACAATCTCCTTGGTGAGAAGTGTGGAAACGTTGTTTTTTTTATATTTTAAAACACAAATGCGGTAAATTAGAAAAAAGCACGAGGTCGTAATATACTACATGATGACACTAAAATCTGTAATAATAATATAAAGCCCCGTTAAGAGCTAGTGTGTTGAAAAAATATATAACTGCCTTACTCTTAGAACTCCACAGTACTTGAAAAGTTCAGAAGTAAGAAACAGATATGGTCTTGTAGCAACATTCAACACTGCTCTTTGCGTACTGTTAGAATGGCGCACTGTGGGTCCTTTTTTAAAAAAACACTTTTAATTGGCTGAAAACTAATTTAATTACACTGCATTACTTGTATAAAAAGATAGGAAATTACATTAATAGGTATAGGTGTTGACCGGACAAAAGTTAAGGTTCGACTGCTTTAATAAATCTGGAAAACAGTTTTATATAACTTATATATTGCTTACATAGCATTTACTGGGAACTAAGTCCGTTCATAAGATAAACGTAGGACATAAAAAGTTGCAGCGAAAATATAAGTTTAAAATTAAAAATAAGTATTTTATAAAATAAAATGCAACTTGTATAATGAAAATGAGGTTTATCTTTATTACTATTCTTACTAATTATTTATAAGCCTCGAAATAGAAATAAGATTTTTTTTAATCTTTAATATCTAATAATTACTAATGTTACGAGACGTTGAGTCTTTAATAAAATGTCTAAACTGTACTTTATTTTTATTTATTTCTATTTCAGGTAGGCTTTTTATGGACTTCCTGTCGCATTCAGTAGATTCATTAGATATATCAGATAATTCTATAGATGAAGAAATTTTATTTTCATATTGTTTTGACTTCTTATTATAACATTGATTAAAGATTTGGATGCAACATGATGTTTTACAATTATTTGAAAAACATTGTTTATAAACTTTATACATAATATAAATCAAAATTATCGCAATAATAACATATGTCATTGCCGAATAGTAATGTCCGTATTTGACAATATGAAATTGACTTTCTACTTGATTAATTTGTTGTTTTAAATTATCTAATTTATGATATGCTAATTTTAAGGATTCTAAATCCATATCTGACAATGTAATAGGAGTAATTGAATGATAACTATTATTTATTAAATTATATTTGCAACAGTCATCATCTAAAATATTAAAATCTATGTTTAATTGACTCGGCAAAATAGTTTTATAATTATGCATAGAATAAAACTGCAAGGTTTGAAAATATGCTACACAGTCATTTCTCAAAGATAATATTCCAGTACCTTGTAAGGTATAATCTTGAATTTCATTATTATTGGTACATTTCATAGTTATCTTATTGGCTTTTGATTGTACATAAATGTATCTACCATCATAAAGTTTTTGCCATATATTAATGTTTCCGTAAATTAACTTAAAGTCACAAATTTCAGGAAGTGACAATGTTACTTCTGTTAATAGCTTAGACTCACAGCTAGGGTTGTTAACTGTAGATAAAATAGAAGGCAACGGGCAGATAATATAATCGTAGTTTACATTTTGACACTCGCTTAAATCATTTAACAATGCGTAATTTGATCTATCGTCTGTTATACCTATGTATAGCTTAGAAGGATGGATAAGAACGTTATATGTATATGTTTTCAAATTGTATTCATCCTTTGAAGTAGGTAAAGGTAAGCTTTTATAAATGCTAAACTTGGTAGGATTAATTAAAGGTATTCTTATAACAAATATGATCTTATTATTATAATAGTATGACGTTAACTTAGCTAGATCAATAATAGTGTGAATGTTCTCCAAAGATAACGTAATTGGGAACTCTACGTGTTTTTTGCTTAGTTTGCTAGTAGAAAGTTCATTATATAACTTAGTAGGAGTTAAAACATAAGGATACAAAATATTCGCTTTTGCAAACAAAATAGAGTTTAATATTGTGTATAATATATTTGACACTGATAAGAGAGAACCTTCGATAACGTTAAAAATAGAGTTTATTTTAGCTATATTAATTAAATTCGAATTAATCTTAGAATTTTCCGTAAAAATATAGTTTAACTTATCTATTTGTTTATTTAATCTAATTTCATTATTACTTAATTGACGAATAGAAATATTAAAATTATTTATAGTAGACTGAACAACATGAATGTTGTCTTTCATCAACGAAAATATTTGATTTTCGTTTTGCTGTTGTTGATGGCTTCATCATATTTTCTTGCATCGTTAGCGTCTAAAGTACCAAAGAAGAACTTAAGGATCTCGCCACCAAATTCGAGTGACCTTTTAAAACGATTTGGATTATTTACGGATATAAGATGAGATAATGAGTCATACTTAAGATTGTTAGCATTAATTAAAATTTCTAAGGGATTGATAATATCTTTACAATCAATATTTATATCAGCTACATTTTGAGCTTTTTCACAAAACTGTGACATACTCTGAATAGAGTGATCGATTTTAGTTAAGTAAGGTTTTATGGGAATAATTTCAATATGAGTCACAACATTCCAATAGTCATTCTAAAAATATGCAATAGAAGTAGGGTCGAAGAATAATCCAGGACTATGCAAAATAGGTTCAATCGGTTCGGAATAAGTCGATTGAAGTATATACCTGAAACAATTATAATAACTTTATGCAGGTTTTATTTCGTTAATGTGGTATTTTACATGTTTTCTGTTTATGCATAGTGTTACGTTATTTTTTCCGTTTACTTTAATTATTTTATACGGTCCCTTCCAAATTGGGGACAAAGCTTTGCGTAGCCTATGGTGTTGTTTAACATATTATACCATATCTCCGGTTTTATAAGTTTTCTCGCGGGAAGAGGCATCATAATAACGTTTTGAAGTTTCCTTACTTTTATTAATATTTTCTAAAGCTTTTTCGCGAGAGTAACGCATTCTATATTGCAACGCGCGGACATACTCTTGATAAGTAGTATCATTATTTGAGCTATAAACACTGCTAGGTATAGTTGGCTTATGGCCATATAACAATTCAAATGGTGTAAACTCCGTGGTACAGTGAGGAGTTGTATTATATGATAAAATTGCAGTTGCAAGGTAGCAACGCCAATCATCTTGGTTATCATTGACGAAGGATTTTAAGTATTCTTTAAGGGTAGCATGGCTGCGTTCTAATGCACCATTTGTTTGGGGATGATAGGGGGTAGAAAATAAGTTTTTGATTTTAAGAATTTCAGTTAATTGGTGAAATAGTTCTGATGTAAAACAAGATTCTTGATCAGTGAGGATCATTTTAGGAAAATCGAACAAAGTAAAGAAATGAATGAGATTTCGTGCAACTTCGTCAGTAGTTGCCGTAATCATGGGATAAGCACTTGAAAATTTAGTCAAGTCATCTTGTAAAGTAAGTATATACATAAACTTTTGAAGGCCTACTTCAGGCAGAACACCTACAATATCTAATGCCAATCTTTCGAAGGGCTTGGTGCTGGATGACGTAATTACCATTGGTGCTTTATTTGAGCTTCTTAATGGCTTATTAACTTTACATTGATTGCAATCCTTTACAAAATGTTCGATGTCAGCACGCATATTTTTCCAAAAATAGTGTTTTTTAATACGACTTAACATCCGTTTTATACCCGGGTGACCAGCTATGGTTGTCCCGTGGTTTTCCTTTAAAATATTTGCAATCTCGGAAGGTGAAGGATATTGAATTTGATTTTTGTAGATGTGCACCTTAATATTAGTGCCATGAAACATGTACGATATCATGTTATAAACTTTAACATAGACGAGTTTAGTAAAAGGTTCGGAAAAGTCGGAAATTTCTAATTCTTTTTCATAGTCTTTTTTCGACATGATTTGATCACGTAATTTACGCAATAAATTATAGATAATTTTATAAGAAGTTTCGTCAAAATGGTGAACATTAGTATATAGGAAATAAAGTTGTTTATCATTTAGTGCGACCGATCCTACGGTCTCAGGTTCCCGTTCTTTTGATAAGAAGTCAGCTGAGTTATTTAATGCTGACAAAAATTGTTCGCAATGCGGCATAGAGTAGTCGAAGTCCAGAGATGCTGGACATGCAATTATTTTTTGTTTAGCAGAATATAGGCTTTCATTATGCTCTTCAATTTGAGTGTCATTTGCGACCTTGTTCGTAAATTGCCTTTTGAAAAATTGTTCATAAGTAGTTTTATTAATTTTGGTATGAGTGATGGCATTAACTGGGTTACGAGACAGAGCGTCTGCATTAGAATTTATTCGACCAGGTTTATAAACAATTTCATAATCATACACTTCAAGTTTTAATCGCCATCTTAATAAACGTCCACCAGGATCTTTGGCGTTGAACAACCATGTAAGAGGCCGATGATCCGTGACGATTTTAAATTTGTACCCATAAATATAGGGACGGAAGGTATTAACACCGAATAAAATTGCTAGCAATTCCTTCTCAGTCGTTGAGTAATTACCTTCTGCCTTGTTTAAAGTACGAGACGCATAAGCAATTGGCTTGTTCTTACCAATTTCACCTTGAGATAAAACTGCGCCGACAGCGTAGTTAGAAGCGTCCGTAGTAATAATAAAAGGTTGAGTAAAATCTGGATACTGAAGTAGAGGGGCAGAGATTAACTTCTGCTTAAGAAGGTTGAATGCTTGCTCTTGTTCATGTGACCAGTGAAAGACTGTGTCTTTCTTTAACAACGAAGTAAGAGGCTTTGTTATGTGAGAAAAGTTCTCAATAAAACGACGATAATAGCCTGTTAAGCCAAGGAAAGACTTTACGTCTTTTTGTTTTTTAGGTACTGGAAATTGGGAAATGGCCTTGACCTTATCAGGGTTAGACGAAACACCTTGATCTGTGATAACATGCCCTAAATAAGCGACTTCACGTCGCAGAAATTCACATTTATCGGGCTGTAACTTTAAATTTGCTTCTCTAAACTTGTTAAATATGAGTTCTAGCCTTTTTATGTGTGTTTCAAGGTCATGTGAGTAGACTATACAGTCATCTAGATATATATAACAGTGTAGACCTTGTAGGCCAGTAAGGACAGTATTCATGAGCCTTTGGAAAGTTGCAGGAGCATTTTTTAATCCAAATGGCATCCTTGTATATTCAAAATGACCAGAAATACCGTTAGTACTGACACTGAAACCAGTTTTGGCAGTGTCCTTGGAATCTAAACATAGTTGGTGAAAACCAGAGGCAAGGTCAAGGGTAGAGAAGTACTTAGAATGACCAAGTTGGTCCAAGATGTCTGTTATAAGTGGAAGAGGATAAGTTTCTGAAACAGTGACATCATTTAATCGACGATAATCGATGACAATACGCCATTTCTGTTTACCAGAGGCGTCAAGCTTTTTCGGAACTACCCATACAGGAGCATTCCAAGGAGAAGTCGAAGGACGTATTATATTTTGATCAAGCATTTTCTTGATTTGTTTTTCGACTTCGTCTTTGTGAACTTCCGGAAAACGGTACGATTTAACATTAATAGGGGGTGCGTCCCCAGTATTAATAGAATGCTTAATTGCATTTGTATGCGTCAAATATTCGCCTTCAAGATGAAAAATATCTGTATATTTAGAAAGACAATTCATTCACACACTTTCTTTTCTTGCGGATTTAAATGAGAAGAACGAATTTGTTCGAGTACCTTTTGTATGCGATCAATATTCAAAGAACTCAACTGATGAATGAGTTCATGTTGCGAGTCATCTATATCTGATGATGGAAGTTCAAATGACGTTAAATGAACTTGAAAATCATTTAATTCGATTTCGGAGTTAGTAGAATTTAAAACAGAAACATTGACGCGGTTATTAGACTTTATACACACTATACAATTAGCCAAGAACACACCGTCACAAATTTTCTGATCCAGTACTAAAGCTTCGCATCTACTTGCAACATCCGCTATGTTGCCGACTGGACATTCGATGACCATTTCTGACCTCGGAGGTATAATATATGATGGCTTGCTAAAGCACATAGGTATCAAATTACCTTCTAAATTAAGAGAATTGGTAGAATATTGGATGTCAATTTTAAAATGTTGAATAAAATCTCTACCAATTATACCATCATAATTTAAGTGAATGGCATCGTCAATTGCGTGAAACACAAAATCAAACACAATTTTTTGTGTTTGGGAAATTCGGTATTCAAAGTCAAGTTCAATAGAACCAAGCGATTCACACGTTGAGTCGTTATCACTTAACCCCTTTAGTGTAACGATATTTTTTCAAGAACTGGGCTCTTTAATAAACTTGAGAGTTTTACAATCGAAACTGAAGAGCCAGTATCAATTAATAAGCATAAAGGCTTATCGTTCATATTTGTTTTCAAATAAACGTGAGGGAGAGAAACATTGTTGTTTACATTATTTATCGTAAACGTTCCCTTACGTGAACAACCCTTAGGAAAAGAACTCGGTTTTTCACGAGATGAATTGAGAAAGGTTGCATTGAGAAAGGTTCGCTGACCTTAATGAATCATTACTCTTAGAGTCATAGACATCAATTTTATTTTTAATCAAAGAATTTTCTGTATTTTTATTACACTGTGTTGAAAATAATTTGTGAACACAGTTATCAAAAGTCTCTAAATTTTTATTACACTGTGTTGGTAATCATTTAGGAACACAGGATTGAAGCCCTTTATTAAAAGAATGGGAGCCTATAAAATTTTCTGAAGGTACATTCTCTGCAACATTGAATTGACCACAAGAACGACCTTTAGACCCCTTGGAAGACTTGAAAGACTTTTTGTTATAATTATGAGATGTCTTATAAGTTTTTCGTTTCATTTAAAATAGGAAGTGGTTCCGGCAGACACGGCACCGAAACCGAATTCAGTTTAAATTCTCTTCAGAAGATATAACGTGCATATTTGAATTGTTATTGTTACGAGTATCAGTAGATGAGTTACTCGTCGGTGACCGTGAACTTGAAGGTATCACGTTACGCGGCGGATTGCGGTGCATAGAATTATTGTTTTTATATTTAAGCTTCCGACAATCGCCTATTAAATGACCACGCTTTTTATAATATGCACACATTAAATTTAGGTCGTAATTAGAATTTTGTTTATTTGAGAAATTATTAGAATAATTGTTTTGTTGACCCGTATTTACATGAAACGAATTTGGGAAAGAACTTTTAGGTTTACTTTTATTTTTGTAACAATCAGAAGACGTGTGGCCAAATTTTTGACATATTGTGCACTGTTTAAAAGAAGAAGAAGAGCGTTGAGATAATTTGGATAGCTTAAATAGCTTCTCTTCTTCGATGGCATGAGTAATTCCGTCGGATAATCCCTTAGGATTGCGGCAGCGCACAATGTGTGAAAAGTTTGAGTTCATACCTAATAAAAATGTATTTAAAGCCAAGTCTTCCATAGCGGCTAACCTGCCGATAAGTTCTTTTTCATTCTCACAGCTATAATGTATATCGGACTGAAGCCGTGTGAGACACGATTCAATACGTAATGAATATTGCGTCACATCTTCATTAGGTAGTTGCTTACAATTTTGTAAATCGACTAATAAATGCGTAGAGTGCTTTTTCTCACCGAAAGTCGATTTGGGAAACTGTTTAATTTCAAGCCAATTGTCGAATTTTTTTAAGCAACAGGCTAATTGAGCCTTTCCTTCGAGTTGTGACACGATATATTTTATTAAAACATTCTGTTGGTCTGTACTTGCCAAAGAAATAGCATTTTCACAATTTGTTAAAAATGCCGGAAGTGATTCCCGATCCCCACTGTAAGGTTTAATAAATTTAGTTAAAACAGAGAGTGTGATTTTGTCACTCATTTTTGATTTTGATTTTTGGGGTGTCGGTTCCGAGTAAAAACTGTCTGAGTCGGTATTTGACTCGACTTCTACTGACTGTTCTGGTTTAATTGCTTTAAACATTAATAGTAATTAGTAATTATAAGGCTGTACAGAACATCAGAATACACAAACACAAAACACAATGTACATGTAAATAAAGAATGTAAAAATAAAAATATTAGTTGTATATGTAAATAGAAAATTGTATAAAGTTGTAAAAGTTGTAAATAGTTTGTTAACTTTTTAAATTTCGTTAAAATTAATATATAATGTTCTGAATAAGGTTCTGAATCTTGAAAATAAAATCTTGAGAATAAAATTAGGAATTCACTTTCACTTTGATATTCACTTGAAAAATACGCACTTTAGATTTGAGTGAAAAATAGAAGAAACTCATAGAAAGAAGACCGTAGACTTCAGGAACATGTTGACCTTGACGTTGTTACCAAGTGCAGAAAAAGTGCAGCGCGCAGTGCTTGCACGTGACGATGGCTTCGGGTGTCCGGCGCGGCGACTCACGGAGTCGTATTGCGGCTTCCTCGAAGTCACGTTGAATGTTCCCACAGAACTTAGGTAAATGTGAGCTGATGATGAAGATTGAGCCAAACTTGTCCGTCGAAGATGTTGAAAATTGATGATGAAGTTATGCAGGAATTGTTAGGTAGCGGTGCGGGCTCACGCTGAAGAGCAGAGACTTACACGTCGACCACGAAGTTGACAGCACGAAGGTTTTGAGGTGATGATGCGGTGCGGGCTCACGCTGAAGAGCGGAGACTTACTCGTTGACCACGTGTAGTGCGGGCTTGAGCTGATGATGCTCAAGGCTTATCGTCCACCACGTGTGCAGCAGCGCGGGCTTGAGCTTATAGGGCCCAAGACTTACCGTCGACCAACAAGCACGTCACCAAGGACCACAGACACAGGGCCACAAAATATGGATGTCAGGCGGGAATTCGAAAATCGCGACGCCTAACACCTAAAATATCCCAGAATTACGGAAAACCAGGATATACCACTTCTGACACCAATTTGTTAGGATGGCGCGCTGTGGGTCCTTTTTTAAAAAAACACTTTTAATTGGCTGAAAACTAATTCAATTACACTGCATTACTTGTATAAAAAGTTAGGAAATTACATTAGTAGGTATAGGTGTTGACCGGATAAAAGTTAAGGTTCGACTGCTTTAATAAAACTGGAAAACAGTTTTATATAACTTATATATTGCTTACATAGCATTTACTGGGAACTAAGTCCGTTCATAACAGTACGTTCTAGAACCAGCATGTATGATATCTCTGCACCACCCTATATTGCAACTACACTTAAAAATAAAGAAGGGGCGCGTTCGTGAATGGAAAGGTCTATACACAAATATTCGATAAAAACGTAAAGATACATCTGCATTCGATTGTCACTATATATCCCTTACGAGTCTCAAATGTGACAGCTGTCAAAGTAACATATATGATATCGGTTTTGATTTCTTTTTTTGAACAGCTTTAGCTATTTAGAAGACTGAAAACAAACTTTGATAATTACCGGCTAAATGCGATTTGGACTCGCAAACCAGGGATTCCCATCCAAAAATAATGCGGTTTTTTTAGTCAGTTTAAAATTGTGCGCACGAAGCAGACTCAAATATAGCCTGATTTTAAATTTGTTGTTAAACATATCATTTTTAAGCCAAAAAATGATTCGAATTTGTCTTATATGAGTAGAAATGCAGTGAATAAGCTACACCCTGCTTCCGCCGACAAGAATAGGATGTTGCTGCGCATTGCAGAGCAATGGTTGACTTCAAGATCGTCCAAAATGCTCGGCTACCAATTTGTGAAGCTCAAGCCCGGCAACAAAACAGCTCAAGCCCGGCACAAAACAGATAATTCGAAATTTGAATCCCATAGGATTCAAATTTCGAATTATCTGTTTTGTATCAGTCTACATTCCAATGAATGAATAGATACATTGGGCCATCCCTGCTTTAATATACATTAATTTATATGTATATTAAAGCATATGAATGTGGATAATGATATATTATCCACATTCATTCAATCCCCTTTCTACTTCTCTATCTCCTCTTGGCCCCCATGTCGCAACCCACCGCCACCGTCGACTGAATACAAACCCGCATGTTTTTTTTGTTTTTACAGAAGATTGACATGTCTTTTACTGTCCCCTGTAGAGAGTATGCTTTAGTTTTACAAGTTCGCGAACTAAACCTTATAATGAAGCCGTTTTAAAACTAGCAAACACCGACCAAATACTATTTTGTCGTGTAATGGCACACTCTTTACTAAAGTATAATGAACAATGTAAATCAAAACCTTTTTGGTACAAACCAAAAAGGTTTTGATCTTCATTGTTCATTCTTCTTCATTGTTTTAAAAATTTATTGTAGCTCATGAAAAAATGCTATGGAAGAACATCGTCTGAAGCAATGATGGCCAAGCGGTAATAGCTATTGACTGCCTTGTACCCTGGTTCAATCCCCACCACAGGTGTGTTCCGGCAGCAGTCTTTGAGGGCCAGTGAAATTACAGGCACATGAGACTTAACAACTATGTCTTTTTAGGTGACGAGCGCAGTGCAATTCGTGACTTGTGATGAAATGCGTTAGGCAGAGGTTAGTCTTAGTCTTTAACATCAGGTGGGTCTCGAATAAAATAAAAAAAACATCTTATAACAATTTTTGGTACAATTGTACAATTCAATTTACAGTTGCTCATAGATTGTAACTTAATTAAAAACATGAATAATTATGTGAAATAAACATTTTGTGTTTATGTGAAATCTAGATAAACTAGTTTATAACAGAATCAATGTGACTTTCTCGTGTTAGTGTGGGTATGTTATACATAAATTAATATAAACAATTATAAACATTTTGGTCACTAATTCTGTTTATGAACTAGAGACCCAGTGTGAATTAAAAAACAAAAACTATTTAGCTGGATAGTCCGCGGTAGTGACGCACTGACTTCCATAATATTTAAACTTTAATAAAGGCTATATACTTTAGCGGGTTACTAACAAAAGAAAAAAAATACAAAAATTTTACTTAAATTTTAAATATTGTTTTGGTTTCTCAATTAATTTTAATTACTTATGTTATCGCGTTCAATAAATATTTTAGAAAAAAAGCCACTACTATAATGTATTACTTTCTGATTATTTTAAATAAAAAGTAGTTTTTAACTCATTGTATGTAATCAATTAATTTTAAAAATGTACTGCTCATGTTATTTTATCAATACCTATGTATAAAACTTACTGTTCTTTACTTTCCCTATATTCGTAATGAAAAGTAGAGGTTTTAACACGGGCTTAGGTCATCAAGTCCTACTCAGACTATGCATTCATTTGCCGTGGTACCATTAGACAGTCCCTTTGGATGGTACCACGGATAATTAATTATGTTATTACCTTAATGGTACTGTAAATATTCCAAATATTTTATCTTCAATTTCACAAATAATTCATTCACAAGTTCTCGATTAATTTTAAATAGGTAGGTACTACCCATGTCATTATTGTTAATACATATTTTGGATAAAATAGTATTACTTTCTTTAAATTTAAAATAAAAAGTAGAGTCTTTAGACCGGTTAAAGTCATCAGTTCCTACTAGGACTATAATAGTCTAAATACCTCAAATGACAATTGATTCCTATCACCCTTGTATAACAGTCTACTATTTCATGCCTCATACTCTGAAAGTAGTGTTTGTTTCATCCGAGTAGCGGGTGGAAGACGCTGCTCTCCATCTTAGGGCGGAAAAAACTCATAGTAAATGCTTCTTTTTCTAGACCAGAAAGTGTTGCAGGTTGGTTTTTTTAATCACACAGTCACAAAATATCTTTGGTACTTGTAACCATGGTAACCATTATTGTAAATAAACTTAGATGTCTTATAGGGCCTCTTTCAATATCTCCAAGTAGAGTGACAATTAGTTACTTCCTGGTCAAAGTTACTAAGCTTTTTTTTTATGTTATTTCAAGGAACAAGCGCGAGGCCTACCTGATGTTAAGCGGTATCCTCTGCCTATAACAGATGCATTTAATAACAAGTGACGAACTGCACTGCGCCCATCACCTTGAGACATACCTGTTAAGTCTCATTTTGCCTGTTATTTCACTGGCTCTCAAGGGCTACTGCCGGAACACACCGTTAGGTGCTTGGCGACAGATTTTCTACTTGAGGGAGCTAATAAAGCTTTTAAAAATAAGCTTTTTCAGTTTCACTATTGTAAACAGACTTCTGATTAACAACTCCATGTTTACTTGAAGGATCTTCGAAGTAAAGTAAAATTTAAACATTCGTTCAAAAATCTGTAAACAACGTAACTCATTCATTTATCGATAATAATTTAAATTATGAAGTTTTTACCCAATTATGGAGTTAGCAATACCAATAGCATTACCTTTTTTGAAACCTATAAAAATGATTTTATCTTACCTTACCTCTTCAAACGACTTGTGCATCACGTATAGTCTTTAGTTTTATTTGATTTAGGATTATTAGATTGGCTTTAGCTTATGCTGTCTTTTAAGAAAAACTGGTTCATATGTAGTACTAAGGAAAAAATATGTATCGTCTATCAATACTCAGAGATAACTTTACATTTTTTAAATTCAATTATCACTTTGATAAATAAAAATGTTGCAGAAAAAACATAACTAAACAATTGTGTTTGTATTTGTTCTTAACATAATATACACAATCCCAACATATTTAAATTATGTTTTTTTTCAGCAGAAACATGAATCAGAGTAAAGTGCCTATGTTCAAACAAGACCCCACTCACACTGACATGAGTTATATATGCTGCTCATAAGGCGCATTAATTTATTTGCGAATGCTCAACTTACTAGCTACCACCCTCAAGTAGAAAACCTGTCGCCAAGCACCTAATAGTGTGTTCCGGCAGCAGTCTTTGAGAGCCAGTAAAGTTACAGGCACACGAGCCGCAACAACAGTATGTCATGGCGACGGGCGCAGTGCAGTTAATCACTTGTTAAATGCATCTGTTATAGGCAGAGGTTACCGCTTAACATAAGGTAGGTCTCGTGCTTGTCCCGTCACAATTACATAAAATTAGAGTTCCAAGAACAGATATGTCAATGGATATAAGTCGCTAAATCGACTTCGGACTTAAGTGGGTCGTTGCCGGTTTAGTATGTTTGCCAAATGGGGTTACTCTGACGTAGGAACCCAATGTAGTTGTGGTGCTACGCAGGACAAGCGTCACTTGCTGTCCTGCTCAGTGTCCCAATGCTTGCACTTTCGGTGACCTGTACGAGGCCTCTACCCTTGGGGTGGCTACAGCCCAGTACTGGCAGTCATCTATCTAATAATGAGTCGTCGACACGAAGAAGGATAAATGGAATGAAATGAAAATGTATTTATTCCAGACATAACTGCACACAACAACATCAAATAAATTATAACATTAAAAAAAACAATAATAATAATATAACATGTGCACATATACTCGGATTGCTGTCATATGCAGGTCTGCCAGAAATGGTATGACTATTTCTGCCCTGCATAATGCTGTGACCTCAGCATAATGCTGTGGAGTGATACACAGCGCTGGTTTTCAGCTCTGACCACTTAGTGACACACGGACACAATAAAATAAAAAAGAAGTGGATATCAAGTAATAAGATCAATATGAGTAGGTACACTTTTATTATACGTAAACTTTGTCTTTAAAACACTTTTCACTAGAATATCACTTCAATGCTGAAGTCTATATAATGTTTTGACTCACAGGAGTTTGTGGAATAGAAACACTGAAGAATAGAGGCACACAACCTTATATGTATAAGTTCAATACCAGACTGAAATGACACCAGACAAATTGTTGAATTTTAATTCAACAATTTGTTTATTTATAACACCTCATTTTGTGAATGAGGTATACCTACTAATGATTTACAACTATACAAGGTTATTGGTAAAATGCTAACAACCTCTTAGGGTTGACTTCTGCTAGTCCTATGAAACATTTTGACATAATTTTTGTTTAGGTAAAAAACAAAATGTTTTTTTTTTTTTTAATTTTAATGCCTACTTTGAGCCTAGAGCGGCCGCCGCGGCAACACTGCACCGCGCCGTGGTCCCTTCGAATAGAGTTTTGAATATTTACATCGAGCAAAGTTATAAAAATATGAAATAATACATTACAGGCACAAGAGACTTTTGACATCAGGTGGTCCTCGTGCTTATTCAGTCAAAAACATATAAAAAAAACACAAAATAAAATTTCAAAAAAATTACACAAGAAAAATATTTTTTTTATCTCAAAACTGTTTCTTAGAACTAGCAGAAGTCAACCCTAAGAGGTTGTTAGCATTTTATCAATAATCCTGTATAGAAATAATGATAGATGTCCTCCAAGGAAAAGTTATTAATTTATGGCATTTTGTAAGCGTCTGAATGTATTTATGACGAGTGTGAGTCGTAATTTTCACTCTAATCCTCTTTCTGAACCTCTTGGGGACTCCACTTTCACTTACTATTACATTTGGACCCCCAATGATGGGGATCAAGAATAATTACAATACATATTAGTAATTTATTTGAAGCCCCAGACCACCACCAAAAAGGTAAATATTAATATGATAGAAAGTGTTAGTAGGAGGCTTGCCTACTGGATTACTGCTAGGTTTGCTAGCACCAGAAGGTTTAGACCCTGATGCACTGCTAGGTTTGCTACCACTAGAAGGTTTTGATCCTGGATCACCGCTAGGTTTGCTACCATTAGAAGGTTTACCTACTGGATTATTGCTAGGTTTGCTAGCACCAGAAGGTTTAGACCCTGATGCGCTGCTAGGTTTGCTACCACTAGAAGGTTTTGATCCTGGATCACCGCTAGGTTTGCTACCGTTAGAAGGTTTGCCTACTGGATCATTGCTAGGTTTGCTAGCACCAGAAGGTTTAGACCCTGATGCGCTGCTAGGTTTGCTACCACAAGAAGGTTTTGATCCTGGATCACCGCTAGGTTTGCTACCGTTAGAAGGTTTGCCTACTGGATCATTGCTAGGTTTGCTAGCACCAGAAGGTTTAGACCCTGATGCGCTGCTAGGTTTGCTACCATTAGAAGGTTTTGATCCTGGATCACCGCTAGGTTTGCTACCGTTAGAAGGTTTGCCTACTGGATCATTGCTAGGTTTGCTAGCACCAGAAGGTTTAGACCCTGATGCGCTGCTAGGTTTGCTACCACTAGAAGGTTTTGATCCTGGATCACCGCTAGGTTTGCTACCGTTAGAAGGTTTGCCTACTGGATCATTGCTAGGTTTGCTAACACCAGGTTTAGACCCTGATGCACTGCTAGGTTTGCTACCACTAGAAGGTTTTGATCCTGGATCACCACTAGGTTTGCTTCCGTTAGAAGGTTTGCCTACTGGATCATTGCTAGGTTTGCTAGCACCAGAAGGTTTAGACCCTGAAGCGCTGCTAGGTTTGCTACCACTAGAAGGTTTTGATCCTGGATCACCGCTAGGTTTGCTACCGTTAGAAGGTTTGCCTACTGGATCATTGCTAGGTTTGCTAGCACCAGAAGGTTTAGACCCTGATGCGCTGCTAGGTTTGTTACCACTAGAAGGTTTTGATCCTGGATCACCGCTTGGTTTGCTACCGCTAGAAGGTTTGCCTACTGGATCATTGCTGGGTTTGCTAGCACCAGAAGGTTTAGACCCTGATGCGCTGCTAGGTTTGTTACTACTAGAAGGCTTAGATCCTGAGTCACCACTAGGTTTGCTACCACTGGAAGGTTTGGACCCTGAGGCACCACTAGGTTTACTACTACTAGAAGGCTTAGATTTTGAGTCACCACTAGGTTTGCTATCACTAGAAGGTTTAGCTCCTGATTCACTGCCTGGTTTGCTACCACTAGATGGATTGGATCCTGATGCACCACTAGGTTTGCTATCGCTAGAAGGTTTAGATCCTGACTCACCGCTAGGTTTGGTGCCACTCGAAGGCTTAGATTTTGAGTCACCGGTAGGTTTGCTACTACCAGAAGGTTTAGAGCCTGAGTCACCGCTAGGTTTGCTATCACCAGAAGGTTTAGTGCCTGATGCACCGCCTGGTTTGCTACCACTAGATGGATTGGATCCTGATGCACCACTAGGTTTGCTATCGCTAGAAGGTTTAGATCCTGAGTCACCGCTAGGTTTCGTGCCACTAGAAGGCTTAGATTTTGAGTCACCGCTAGGTTTGCTATCGCTAGAAGGTTTAGATCCTGACTCACCGCTAGGTTTGGTGCCACTCGAAGGCTTAGATTTTGAGTCACCGGTAGGTTTGCTACTACCAGAAGGTTTAGAGCCTGAGTCACCGCTAGGTTTGCTATCACCAGAAGGTTTAGTGCCTGATGCACCGCCTGGTTTGCTACCACTAGATGGATTGGATCCTGATGCACCACTAGGTTTGCTATCACTAGAAGGTTTGGCTCCTGATGCACCGCTAGGTTTGCTATCACTAGAAGGTTTGGCTCCTGATGCACCGCTAGGTTTGCTACCACTAGGTGGATTGGATCCTGATGCACCGCTAGGTTTGCTATCACTAGAAGGCTTGGCTCCTGATGCACTGCTAGGTTTGCTACCACTAGAAGGTGTGGATCCTGATGCACCGCTAGGTTTGCTATCACTAGAAGGCTTGGCTCCTGATGCACCGCTAGGTTTGCTATCACCAGAAGGTTTAGATCCTGAGGCACTGCTAGGTTTGCTATCATCAGAAGGTTTGGATCCTGGCGGAGTGCTGTGTTTTTCACCACTAGAAGGTTTGCTTTCTGAGGGAGTGCTAGGTTCGCTACTGCAAGGAGTCTCGGGTTCTGTGTAGTCTTCATCTTCGCTTTCATCTGACGACATATCTCTGAAGAATTCTACGACCTTATCAGATAAACTCTTGCCCAAAGTAAATACTTTGCCTAATGTTTTGACATATTTTTTGGATTCCCCTTTTTCGTGTCTATAAATAAGTTCATCATTTTCTTTATCAGGAGCAACAATGTCTGCTGTCACTACAGTTTGAAAGCCCACGTTCAAAAACTGTAACAAAAAGAAGAATCAACTTGTCAATTCGATGGGTAAAAATGTGCGCCGCGATTACGCATAGCTTTACTCTTAGTGCCCCATCTTTACAATCAAGTCAAGGATCAAATTAAAGTCCATTATCTGTCACATTAGCTATTAGCATTACTGCTAGTCCTATGATTGTGAACATTACTGTGTATCATGGAGATACATTAATTATGCATTAAATAGCTTGCTTAACATATTTTCAGTATATTCAATAAATATTATTTGTTACAGACACATGATTTACACATAATTTATTTTATAATTTAATGTTTGTATTTGACCATTACAAAATTGTTATAAGAATATATGACGTGATAATATTTATTACATATTTTTTTAATTTATTCTATTTATTTATGTTTTTTATGTTAATATAAGTAGATAAATCTATACCTAAATATAAAGGTTTATATTTTTGCCTTATCTTATGTTCTAGGCAGAAGTTAGTCCGCTTATCATCAGGTGGGCCTGCTTGTGGGTCACAATAACATAAAAAAAGGCTCAATAAGAAATATATTGTGTAAATATCAAACAGTTTATTTCTCACTGAGCTAAATCTGATGTTGTATTTTTTGCATTATCATCAAGCTTATTTAGGCTGGTTGCACAGTCACCTTAAAATTAGTCTACATGAGAAATTGGCTATTTTATAAGTCACCTGACACCGAAAGGTTCTTTCTTGATACTTACAAAACCCAGCAATATTGTTTATGATTTAGAATGAAACATGTTGCACGACAAAGATTTGAAAGAACGCAAAGCTTTCGAACCTAGTATAAATATTGTGGTGAGATCTATTACTAGGGTATGTGCTATATTATACTCCTTACCGTAATTAAGAATAAACTCAGAATTACAGGAGACATTGTCACCTGGAAACAACTTGAAGTGTCGCAAACAAATAAAACTATTGTAGATTTATTTTATATCTACATAGGTATAATTGATTAAACTGTGTTAAACTCGATGGGTCAAAGTTTAATTAAAACGATTTTTATTAATTTTTACATTACTGAGGAAACATTTTCTGCCTATTTTTATAATGTTAATTTTTCAGGACAGCCACGACGTTTTTGTTGCTTGAAAGACGCAACCAATGCCAGGAAGACGCCCTCGATCGCAAAACGGCCAGAAAATCAGGAACTCCCGCCTCAGCGAATATATTCGACGCACTGCTGTAGATACGGCGGTAGCCTCATAAGAGCTCGGAACGCGTTATTATACTGAAAAGTCATGGTGCTCATTAGTCTCTACGTGAACTTTGTCCACTACTGGTACGTCTACATGCAACAGCAATACGTTATAAAGAGAGTGAGAGAGAGTCTTAACTTCTTTACTTTATATATAAAGGATGATTTAACAAGAACTTTCTTTTCTAAAGCAAAATAAAACAAAGAATTTAGATGAAGATGATTCAAATTTTTATTGTTTTATGAAGAGAAAAGTTTGGCAATTATGAATGAAAAATTATATCTGACAAATGTCTACGAGCACGCTGACAGATGTCGATTCTTTCATCAAAGTTTTAATCACTTTTTGGCAAAATGACTGTCTATTTCAATAAAAAATAATAAAAATTTAAAATGCACCACTTAGGGGCCGAGTGAGCACCTTAAAGTATTTCAATATATTTATTTTTACAATAACCCATGCTCTGCGGATTATATTATAAAATTACAAATTAACGAGAGGAAAAATTATTGTCCTGTGCGGGATTCAAACCCGCGTCATCCACCCCTATAGCCGGCATATGCTCTGACCGACTGAGCTAACATGACAATGAGTCATAACTCTAATTTTTCCTCTTGTTCTTTAGCTATTGTATGGGGATGGAGCGGCACCTATAGTTCAACTTACCTGAAAGTATCTTTGTTATAGACCGAATGTGACTAAGGGCCGAAAGTCAAGAAACGAATGGGTCCAAGATCCTTTTGTAACCATCTGAATGTATTATGTTAAAAAAAACGTAACTCCCTATGATATGGCCCCGTTTTTGTATAATTTTAATTACATTTGATTTTTTTATATACTCGTATTCCTTTTTTTTCTGGGGTTACAAGTTAAATATAAATTTTGTAATAATTAAGTATACGTAATAATCGACAAATATATAGGACAGTGTAACTGTACCACCGTCCGCCCTGATCATCTACCAAAATGGTGACCCTCTCAAAGTCCTGGCTCAAAAGGGGGTAAAAATGGGGTTAAAACGTTTGTATGAAAGTCCTTTGTCTTTAAACTTACAGATCTGAAAATTAGTATACGGTCATTAATATTTTGAATGTATTAATTATAAGACATTCAAAATAAAAATGACATTTTCAACATTTTTTTGACAGGGATGACTTAAGGATGTGAAATTGAGGATGAAACTTTCTATGGAAATTTCATTGTTTTTGAAGTGATAGTGATGAAAATTAGTATCTGAATAGAATTACTATATCTATACTATACTATATCTATATATAATATAGAAAACAAAAACATGCCACAATGATATTTTTTGTCAGCGTTGATTAGAAGGAGTGAAAATCTGTCATATTGATGTATCTTTTGAACCGTTATTACGGTTCAAAAGCCTGCAAAAATTATCGCTAATAGGCTTAGCAGACATTTGATATTAAATCAATTTATATTTAATAAAAAAGAATATATAATTAGCTTACTTATGAAACTTTAATAGCAAAAATAATAATATTATTGTATTTATATAATTCGGATGAAGCGTCCTGCGCGCGTCGAATATGACAGGCTACTCGAGTATAGTGTTGCAACTTTCAATTTATTCTATAGGACTCAGGAAATTCAGAGATTGTCAGCCATGTAGTGGCTAATTGGCAAGAGTTGCGATATTGTCATATGATGCTAAGTGTAACGGAGACAATTTCACCTTTGCGGCTGAGTACGTACTATATTTATATGTTACAACACTCGACATGGGGCAAGTACCAGATTTGAAAACTTTTTGGAAAATTTGATACTGAAGGTCGACCTATAAAACCATCAGGATTAAGGGCCAATTTAAGAGGATTAAAAAGGAATCTATATTTATATATATAATCGCCGCGCGATTAACTTACATATGTTTGTAATAAGAACTATCTCATATATAAAAACCAGCTATTGCCCGTAGCTTCGCCCGCCCCCTATATATATATACAGGGTGCCCGGTAATGAATGGATAACCTTAAATTAGGTATTTGTAAATCTAATGGCCATTCAGAAAATAAAAACAGAACAAAAAAATCAAGTAGTACCAAAGTTATGGTCTTTTTAATAAACAAACATATTCATTTTGCCAAAGTTTAAGCATCCATAGCGTAAAAAAAAAGTATGAATACACATGTCACCAATCATTTTAAAATAAAGTGTGCCTAAAGCCGGTTTCAAAATGGTATTTGTTTTATTATTTAAATTAGTTTTTTTTTTTTTTGTGTTGTTTTTTTTTCTGAATGGCCATTAGATATACAAATACCTAATTTAAGGTTATCCATTCATTACCGGGCACCCTGTATATATATATAGGGGGCGGGCGAAGCCACGGGCAATATACGGGTTTTTATATATGAGATAGTTTGTATTACAAACATATGTAAGTTAATCACGCGGCGCCGCCGGAAGGGTTGCGCGAATAATTTGGTTACTTATATTATTTTATTTGGTATAAAGATTTTGAAGAATCCGAATAATTTCCAAGGAAGCAGTAGAACCCAAAAGCCAGTTACGTAATTTTTTCTACACAGTTCAGTTTTCTTTGAAAGTTTAATTTACTCATAGGTTAGATTTGTTTTATTATTTTCTATAATCCAATTACATCATCATACACAATTGTTACATTATTTATGTTTGTAAAATTAAATTTGTCTCAAATTTAATTAAAAAAAATAATAATTTCGAAATTAATTGTTTTATTGACATTTGCCCCGTTATATATAAAACGATTAGTTCGACTTTATATATCAAAACCTATTCGAATTAGTTTTCGAATTGAATACCAAGGTAAACTACGTTTACATCAACCGAGTTCTACTTACTTCAAATATGTCTCCTTTTACTTTGGGATTACTTATACTTACGGTAAGAATTATTGTTAACTAGTTTCTGCCGCGTGAAATTTAACTGATGATACACACTTCTATTGTACTTATTAAATAAGGATGTAATGTTTATTTTTAATAAGTTGGCATCATCAGGACTACTATGTCCTAGTTATGAATGAAATTCTATTGTTATCATTATCGCCGATGCCAATGGGTTAAGTATAATCTGTAGAACCATATTTCCGGTGATAAGTAAAAATAAACACACACCAAATTTTCATATTAATATGTTATTTTGATCTATGTCGGTCGAAGATGTTATCTGTATAAATTCAAAAGATGACACAAAAATATACTGCAGAATTTTAATATTGTTATGTTTGGAATAACTTCTGCTATGCGGATTACATTACAAATATACGAGAGGAAAAATTTAAGTCATGTGAGGGATTCGAACCCGCGTCCATCCACCCTTTTAGCCGGGGTATGCTCTAACCAATGTGTCAATTGAGCTAACATGACAATGAGTCCCACATTAATTTATCCTCTCGTATATTTGTAATTTTGTTATACTGCAGAATGTTTTGGCTTCTTACATTATTGGGAATGTTCGTAATATAACAGCTACCTTTAGATTAATATAATATTAAAAAAAACATAGGCACCTTCACATACACTCTTCTTACGTCGACGTGAATGTATGCTGCTTTTTCGGTACATTATTTCTATTACGAGTAGTAGCGTTTTACGATAACCCTGAAAGGTATAGAACAACCCTTAGGTACCTATATTCTTCAACCAGAAACTGTGCGGTAGGTATATATATAATAGTCTGTAAGTTTTTGCAGTTACTAAACGTGAGTTTTCCTGGCGTGTCAAGTTTTTCTGAACAAGATGCAAAACATATCCCTAAGGACGATAAAGACGACGAATCCGATTACATCCCTGAATTGAAGTATCGTTTTCTGGATGGTAAGCTGCCAGTAGAAAAATTGTTCAAGGCTTTAAGCAAAGCTTGCGAAGTAAGTTCCCGCATAGGTAAAATGGTAACCTTCTTCAAAACATTGCTACCACCTGATGATAGTGGACTTTAGCCCCCTGCATTCCCCATTGTACCACCTTCCCCTTCAGCTACTGGTAAACGTATTAATTTTTAAAGTTTTTGTAATCATAGAGGCACGAACATTAAGCAACTTCAGTAGAGTAATAACACTCCTGATTAAACTAAACATAAATTTTACCCTAGTAATATCGTAGCATATTTCATTCAATACCCAAAATAATGTCTTTATGTAAATATCACATATTTAAATAAACGTAAATCTTGTAAATTTGTTTTATTTTTCATTTATAAAATTTATTTATGGTATAAAATGTATGACTTAAAATAAAACTTTGTAAGACCGTCATAACTTCATTACACCTGTCGTGATGAGGTAGGCCGAAGAAGAACTCTGTATCTACAAAAGTTGTTAGTACTTCGATGATACAGAGGAAAAATGATACTTATTTGCCCAGAATTCTATATTACATATATACATGGGGCACTAAAAGTTTTGCACTTCTAGCTAATCGGAACTATTTGAATGTCGAATGTTATATTTTTTAAAACGAATTGCAACCTATTTAATAAAAAAAAAATTGGCGGGAAATCATTTGTCAATTGTTTTTTTTCACACATCAAAGTTCTACGTACGCAACGAAAATGGAATTAGGTCGAAAAGATTTTAGAGCGATGATTTTTTACGATTTTAAAAGTTCTCTCTCTCCGCAAGAATGTGCCGCTCGTCTTCAAAATGTTTTTGGGAGAGAAGCACCTTGTTTGAGCACCGTGAGGCGATGGATTGCTGAATTTAAGAGAGGTCGGGTTTCTTTACATGACGAATTTCGTGAAGGGCGGCCTTCAACTGCCGTCAACGAAAATAATGTGGCTACTGTTAAGCGGCTAATTGAAGAAAACCCGCGGATTACCTATGAGACAATTCGAGGACTATTGGGGATTGGTATGAGCCAAATTCAGAAAATTTTACAAGGACAATTAAAAGTTCTGACTTTTCTTGTAGTTGGATCCCTCATGAACTGACAGCGGAGCAGAAGCGGGCTCGCGTGGAATGGTGCTCACAGATGCTACTGAAGTACGACCACGGACATTCTATAATGCTGTTTATGACATTGTTACAATTAACGAAACGTGAATTTATTGTTTTGAACCCGAAAAAAACAGCAATCTTGTGAATGGGTGTTTGAAAATGAAAACAGGCCAACAAAGTGAGGCAGGCGAGAAACGTTGGTTAAAAAAATGATCGCGTTTATTTTCCTCAGCTACGGGTCCCATCTGCACAATTCCACTTGAAGATCATAAGAGTATTAATACCGTGTGGTATCCTACCATTTGTTTACCCAGGGTTTTAGAAAAAGTTCGCAAATGACGAGCAAAAAAGCCGCGTTCACCTACATCATGACAACGCTTCTTCACACACGGCCAACAAAACAAAGTCATTTTTAGCTTCGGAAAAAGTACAACTCGTCATCCATCCTGCATACGCTATAATAGAAGACATACGCTTCAGGCGTACCATTTCCTACTTGAAGATAGCATTCCACCATTTGAATCATTATACTGAATTTGAGCACAACCGTAGCTTTGTAATTATTATAAACTCCCAGATATAAGCACTTCAAACAGTGGCAATTTCTTCCAATGAGTTTTGGTGGTAGGTCATTTTTCGAATGCCAGCTTGGCTAGATACCACCCTCAAGTAGAAAATCTGTCGCCAACTACCATGAGAGCCAGTGAAATTCCAGGCACGTATGTCTGTGGCGCAGCGCAATTCGTGAGTTGTGATGAAATTCATCTGTTATAGGTAGAGGTTAGTCCGCTGGGTGACGGGACAAGCTCGTAAGCTTGTCCCGTCACAATAACGTAAAAAAAAGCCTTAACAGCCAGGCTTAACGCCAGGCAGGCAGCTGACCTTAAAATTTTAGAATATGTGTGCATGTTGGGTTAGGCCATTTTTGTAGGCTACTTTTCTACCGGATATGTATGCGAGATAGTTAAGTGATGAGCGAGGTCCAATCTAAGCTAAGATGCTTTGTGGCCGTTTTCGTTAAATTTAAGTGGTGATAGCAGAGCATGTAAGATGTACTGTGGTATGAAGATGCACACTACTTAGTACGTCAATAGTAAAATTGATTAGTTTTATATGATAATAGATAAAATGTTGTAAGGTTCTGTGTATGTGATCTGCTATCGTGGCGCACGTCATATCTATCAAGGTTTATATGTGCGCCATTATTCCTTCCATATGCGTGTTCTTGGCTGTCTACTGGGAAGTGTAAATAAACGTTCTACAATTCGGTAAATACCTTTAATTCCGTATCCGTCACAATTACACATTTGGCACATAAATGGTTACACTAATGAGGTGGCCTGAAGCGCGGACACTCGGTACAAACGCGGTGCGACAACTGATCGCATGAGGCGACTACAAATGTTATATGTAAAATAGAATTATATGCTGTTTATCCACATATCCGCATAAGTGAAATAAAAATTAAGTCAAAATGTCTGTTTTTTTTTTAAACGAGGGTTAAAGCTAGAGATGCACGAGTGATGTACGTACTTAGCTATGTACCTTGTACCCTACCAGTAAGTGCCTGACTGTACCTATTGCCTCGCGACAAATGTATAAAGATTTATGGGGGCCCAATCATGCTTAATTACTCAGGTTTAGGAATTTATTTTTTTGAAGCGCTCGTACCGAAGTTTGCTTAGCTGTTCTTAACCGATCAGCAAAGTTAAGCTACGTCCGCTGCGGTCATGAGTTGGATGGGTGACCGCTAATGACATTACTACTGAGCGCTTCCGTGCTTCGGCGGGCATGTTAAGCATAAAAAAGATATTTATCTTAAAATGTTCGTTAGGACTAGCAGAAGTCAGTCCTAAGAGGTTGTCAGCATTTTTCCAATAACCCTATATATACGGCAATAATGCACACCATACAATTGTTTGAGTAATGTTAAATTGATAAAGTATGTTTTAATTAAACTTTGACCCATCACGTCCAACACCATCTAATCAATTATACCTACGTTTTCATAAAATAACTCTACAATATTGTTATTTGTTTGCAAACACTTAAAGTTGTTTCCAGGCGACAATGTCTTCTGTTACTCTGAGTTTGTTTCTAATTTCGCTAAGGAATTTTAAAAAGTACATATTCCTGCACTTTGCCTAAGCACTTTAATTATACTAGGTTAAATGACTTGCGTTCCATCATACCATTTTGTAGTGCAACGTATTACGTTCCATTTTATGTAAAACTAGCGAGCCGCGCCGGCTTAGCAAGAGTAATGTCAAAAATTAAAAAAAAATATTCTAAAAAGAAAATATTCTATAGCCTATGTTATTCAGGGATAATATAGGATTCTAACGGTGAAAAAATATTTCGGAAATCAAATCGTTCCAGTAGTTTTAAGTTTATTCGTTACTTACAAAAATACAAATCTTAACTCTTTATTTCACTTAGAAAACTCTTTATAATATTAGCGTAGACTTCGCTGGGTATTGTAAAAATCGAATGAGAATCTTTGGGCGCGGCACTATCTTATTACTTGTCAAATAGCCAATATTTCCATCTGACTACTTCTTAAGGAGACTACTTCAAAACCAGCCTTAATAGGCTTTATGATAATGGAAAATACAACATTAGAATCAGTAATTAATAATAATAAGTTTATTTCACAAACACATACAAACCTAACAAAATACTCCATCTTGGCTTAGGTATTTAAAAACATAACTAATAGTCCACATACCGTATACTTGCAAAATGTGGAATAATCTTCCATCTAGCGTTTTTTCGCAGGGCTACAGTTTGGATTCCTTCAAAACAGGTGTTAAAAGAGTATTACAGGGTCGGCGACGCATTGGTAATGCCCCTGGTGTTGCAAATGTCCATAGGCGACGGTAACCGCTTACCGTCGGGTGGGCCGTCTGCTTGTTTGTTACTCCAGTACATAAAAAAAAAAAAATAACATAGTACATGTTACAACTAATAATAACTGAACAAAAGGTATATATATATTGCTGCAGACAAAATAAAATATTTTGGAAAGATAAATATTGATCACTAACTCTCATATTAGGGTTGCCTCTGTCATGAAAGGTTAGTTCTCCCAATCACAAGCATATAATATTAAATCATAAGCATAGAACATATAATAAAACTACGTATAGAATGGAAACTCCTCTCCCCCCACCAAAACGAGCCGTCCTCACCCCGCCACCGATTCTGAGCTGTCGTTGAGCTGACTTGAGTACGGGACGCGCAATTCGCGCACGATGACGGACGTGACGACGAAGCGTGACGATTGTACGAGTATTTTAAAAGTTGAGAATGGGCTACTTTTGTGCTGTTTACGGTTGCTTATCAACTAAATGAGAAAAGGATAGGAGTTTTTTTAGATTCCCTAAGGATAAAACGAGGTAAGTCATTCTTCGTAACCTACACTAAGTACCTACCTAGTTGTCGTTCTTCAGTTATACAGTACTACTTTTTAACTTATAAAAATCGGTAACTTATAAAAATCGGTAATTTACAGTAGTTATGGAAAAAAACACAAACATAATACATTATCTCTGTATTTCTTTCAAACTGCTATTCAAATAATGATTATTTTAGAAGATTTTCGTTGGCAAAAAATATCCGTGTATGTAGACTTCGTTTGCAGCGAAACAAGTTTAGTGTCTCTAAAAAACCTATACCAAGACCTATACCTACCATAGAGAAAAGCAATACACATCACCGACCTTCGCTACAGTTGACACGCGGCACACTTCATGTTTGTTTATTATACGAGAAGAACATAATTTATTATTGTAATTGTAATTATTATCATTATACTTGTATAAAATGTGAACTTGGAATGATACTTTTTGTATAGTGTTACCTACTCGGTTGTGTGTTGCATATTCCTACGTCGTACATGGAGTTGGATTGTTGTACTTGTAAATGTTTCTGAAGGTAGGTAAGGTACGCATAACCTACGAAATCTAATAAGTCATAATAACAGCATCAAAAGATTGTTAGGCAGGTAAGTACAACAATTATTCATACGATGACAACCTTAGACTTCATGCACATATTTACGCGTGTACAAAAACAACATTTGTAGTGTCTGTGTAATAGGTAGTTAGAACGCGGCTTCTGTATAGAGAATGAGTCGAGTGTCCAGGCTGTGTGATAAGGTAGCAATAGTACAGTGAGTTTTAAAATGTAGACCTTGTTAACGTGTTTGATGTTGAGTTTTAGAATTAAAATTGTGTCCTCTGAAATTATAGTTACCATTTTTGATAAGTAGGCAGTTCGCGAAATAGTCTCAAGTTAGAGTTATGATCAATATGTCATGTAGCTTAGACGTCAGGGCATACCCCGGCTATAAGGGTGGATGGCGCACATGACTATAATTTTTCCTCTCGGTCACACTCTGGACACTCAACTCATTCTCTGTACAAAAGCCCCGCTTTAAATACCTATTACACAAAACAGACAAATGTTGTGTTTGTACACGCGTAATTGTATGCGTTAAATCTAAGGTGATAATTATTCATACGGTGACACACCGTATGAATAATTATTGTACTCACATAGGTATTATACAACTAACCTAACCTAACCTAACCTAACCTAACAATATTTTGATACTTTTATAATTCGTATTAGATTTCGTAAATTATGCATATACCTGCAGAAATATTTACAAGCATAACAATCAAACTCCATGTACGACATAGGAATATGCAACACACAACCGAATAGGTAACATTACTTCACATTTCACTCCATTACTTATACATTAATAGATACCTACATTATACAAAAAGTATCATACCAAGTTCACATTTTGTACAAGTAGTGATAATAATTACAATCACAATAATAATTTATGTTGTTCTCGTTTAATAAACAATATTTATTCACAAGAAGCAATTCTTTTCTCGTTTTGTTGATAAGCAACCGTAAACAGCACAAGAGTACCCATTCTCAACTTTTAAAATACTCGTACAATCGTCACGCTTCGTCGTCACGTCATCGTGCGCGAATTGCGCGTCACGTACTCAAGTCATCTCCGCGCCAGCTCAGAATCGGTGGCGGGGAGCAAGGCTCGTTTGGTGGGGGGAGAGCAGTGTTCCGTTCTATACGTAGTATTATTATATGTTCTATGGTCACGCCATCGTGCGCGAGTTGCGCATCCCTTTCTCAAGTCAGTTCAGCGAATACTCAGAATCGGTGGCGGGGTGAGGAAGGCTCGTTTGGTGGGTTGAGAGGAGTGTCCATTATATACGTATATTCTGTAGCCCAAGCACGAACATTTCGATACTCCGTAACGTAATCGTATCGAGTTCCCCGTACGTTTACGCAGGAGGCGATGGTTGACAGTACGACGCATCGTTTGCTGGTTAACGTGAACTCGATAGGATTACAAAAGTGACGTCATCCACCGTAAATCACAACAATCATACCTTTTTTCTAAGAGCTAACAACTCATTCCAAAAGAGGTTTTAATTTTTATTTAGCCTATAAAAGTTCCTCTCACTGCGCAAGTAATATTAAGACTTGGCACGGACCTTGTTGCTTTGAAACTCAGATTTGAAGTTATTTTATACCAACCATTACAAATGAAAACTATATTTCCAACACAATAATAGTGACATTTGTGAGTGTTGTACTACTGATTCCCTAAAATCGATTAGTTACAATGAAATCGAGTCCATTATAATCGATATAGGAAAAAAAATGCAGGTAAGTTAGGTTTATAAAATATATGTTAACGAAATATAAAATAAAACAAATATTTCACACAGATGTATTATTAAAAATCATCAAAATATTTTATCGTGCGATATATCTTCGCTAGTATCGAAAACTGTATTATTGAGGTCTACATACATAGTTCCAAAGTAATTTGTGTACTAGAACATCTTTACAATACAATTTTTTTTAATTTACATTGTACATAACAGTTTTCAATATATAATACTTATTTTCTAATTGTCGTATATGTAAAAGAAAAAATACTACACGTAAGTTGCACTAGTAAACTTGTCATCAACTGTTAACAATTATTATTATTTGTAGATCAATCATAAAATGTAGTATTTTTGACGCACCTTTTTTAATTATATATAGACTGTAGCCTTTTAAAAACTTTTTTGGTGTAAGTAGTTGAATTATTTAGATATATAATTTCATCATGCAGCTGATCTATTTCATTTGTATTGCAAGAAGCATCTTCTGCCCTGTTTTGTTTTATTTATTGATTCAATTAATATTTTCTGTGTAACATATGCATATCTGAAATTACAAAAAAGTTTATTTAACTGCCTCGAAAGTTGGTTAATTTTAAAATCAAACAATTTAGAGTATAGTATTATAAGTATTTAAATAATTGGGATTGTATGTTGATACACATGTTGATTTTATATAGTATTGAGTTGACATAGTACCTTAAATTCCATGTCATAGCTTTATCGATTCAGCATTTACTTTGGAAGTATATAAGCGACGGAGTTTTGTTTCAATGAACTGAAAAAAAACCACTCAGATTATTATCACAAGCATAGATATGACGTTATTTACACTATTTATTATTAATTGTATAATATTTAGGTCGATTTACATATGTTAGATAATAAATATTGCTCTAGCCGTTCAGTTAGCAAGTACTGTGCCAGTTATGTAGAGAAAAATTGATAATACCTGGTGTTTCAAAATGCTTTTGAGCTGAAGATGTAAATAACAGTCCCTAAAATACACATGTTAAGTTTCGTGGCATAATAAAACATTCCGCATGATGGTTTATGATCACCAGCATCGAATATGATATTTCCTAATTTATTGACACTATTAAAAAGTATATGTACCCATACCACTGACATTATAAAAAAATCGATACTACAAAGGTATGTAAAGGTAAAATACTTTCCTTGAGCAACACTAAACTTACTTTACGTTACGTAAATATTTGTAATCTATATACAAATATATGTAATTACAGCAATTCGCATGATAACACATACCTACTTAAATTACAATAAAAACCAAGCGATCATTAGCTCTGAAACAATAATGTAATTTCAATGACATATTTTCATCAACTCACCGGTTCTGGATCTCATGGAAATCTATTGTTTAAACATTTTTATTTGTGTTTCGACACCACAGACTTCGCATTTTCTTTGCGATTTCCGTATTGCATTGATGTTCATAATGAAATATTAACATTTTTGAATAAAATGTATCTGAGGTGATATATTTACAAAGTGCCATGACATACATTATGACATAGAGAAATGTAATATACCGGAAAAAATATGATTAGTCTATAGCCATCGCAGTCCAGTTGAGTTGTCAAGGTGACAATGACATCGTATTTGGTAATTTTGGACAGAAATCGCTGCACCTGCAATACTTTCCTTATTTTAAGGTTGGTGACGCTGGACTGGTTCCTCTATGATTGATATTCGTCAAATTTAGCTTTTTATTTGGTGAAAACCAAACATATTTTTTTCCGGTATATTACTTTTCTCTATGCGTTACTAGCTCAGTGAACCAAATTTTATTGTAACATCATTAGAGGTATTAAAATAAAACGTTATATATAAATTATGAGCTATAAATTCTCAAGCCAAGAATCTACGCCACTGATAATTTACCTAGTATATGAATTACAAACAGCTACTATCAGAATTTACACCTTTAAACAGAGGGAGGAGTCTCAAGAAACCCTGAAGGGCCGCCAGCCGGCGTGAAGTGTATTTTGCGCAAAATTGTATGGTGTTTCAGCTGAACAACAGGCTATTGCAGTGTACCTATTCCATAAGTTCTAATTGTTCACTAAAGGTGATTCCCGACAGAACTTTCGTCTCCAGCGGTATTTTACCGTCTGTTCTGGGAAAGAAGAATGCTGTGAAAACCTGGAGCGCGTAGTAATGTACCTACCTAACAGTTTTGCAAAGACAAACCACGTAGCATTTCATGAATGCGCCGTTACTACAAATAGGGAGTGCTGTGACTTGTAACCGGCTAGGCTTGGTGTTGTTTTAAGTTCATATTAATTTTAGGATAATTAAAGTGTTTATTTTGTATTAGTCAGCTTATGGTTGGTTTTTTTTTGGATTAAGATTGTGTCTGTTATTACATTACCAAAAATAAAGAAATTACTTAACTGTTGGTGTAGTTTTGTCTTTTTATTCATCTAGTTTTTAAGGAATAGTGTGGCAAAAGAGCACGATATCGAACTTACATAGCCTATAAGATCAGAGGGGGAAGAAAAATGCTTCTCACGGCACTGCTATGAGTTCGCCACCCAATAGTCTTTTATGCGCAAAAAGGAGCACACACTGATCCATCTCATCATCACTGTTGTATGCTCAATGCGTGGCAACTCTCACACCGACTTAAGTAGTGGCATGCTGCCACGAATTTTGTCTTAGTCGCAATTCACGACATCCAACAAGAGATCCTATTATCCCTAAGCCACGAACTGTTCGGTATATACCTACCAATAAATGAAACGCACAATTGCACTTCGTTTTTTTTTATTAAGAACCAAAAGTCCATTAACACAGCTTCTACGTTTCACATTAAAATCTTCTTCTTCGTAGTGGTTAGAATGTTGGCGTGATCATGGTCATCACCTCAGAGTTCGTAGGTAGTTAGTCTGACAATCCGTTGGTATTCCTTTCGTGTCGCTGCCTGTGTTCTTCTGGTGCATTTGTTGACAGCTTTGGTTGATCTTGAAATCTTGAATGGATAGGTGATCTTCTGTAAGCCTTATTGTTTTCAATTTGACCATGCACAATGAAGAATTTCATAGCAACATTATTGCGCCGCAAGACATATCCAACGAGCGAAATTGGTGTAAATGTGGGCTGGAACGGTGGAAGACGCTGTTTGTTGTAGAGTTTTGGAAAATGTCCTGAATTGGGTTCATCGTACATTAGCATCACTTCCCTCCAATGCCATAAATTAATAAATATCTACTTTGCGCCTGGTAAACGAAATGGCACATTACTACTTCTAATCTTGCTGCCATGTTTGTAACTCTTTTCATAGGTAAATTATGAATGAACAAACACTTAAATAACATGAATTTTCGAAGTTTTATCACAATTGAATACGTTACGTCAGCCATCTGACTGAAAATTTCTCAGTGACATGACATTCGTAGATTTTTGACACACCCTCGATAGCCAGCCTTCGAGCTTACGTTAGTATTAGGTTCGTGCTCGCGATTTCATACAAAACTTTTTACATGACAAAACGTTCACGTTAAAATCTCGACACGCTAGTTGTCAAAACCTTTTTTTCTGTCAGAATTTAGTTCCTTTTACGCACTGTAGAGGCGCTGATCAAATCCTATACAAAATAGTGACATTTCGATACGTGTACGAAACGGTTACGATTTCGCAAGTTATTCGTGCTTGGGCTACTGGTTTTTAATTCGAGATCAAAAATGTAAACAAAGGGGTTAACCGTGCAAAAAAATAACTTGTTCTTAGTAATTATACTCATTTTGGAAACCGATGAAGCATTTAACATAAAAAAAATATTTTATGTAATAATTTTTTACTTTAGTATTAACTAATAAAACACTTTTTTATGCGCGTACATATTTACGCATATATTCAAGCCAGAAAAAAATAGTGTTCGATTTTTTTGTTTTTAATTGCCACACTGGCGGGATCGTCGACATTTTCCAGCTGACGCCACTTTGTCTTGTTCGTAAATCGTATTTAGATTCGAGAGTGTTTCTCGCCGAGAATAGTTCTAGTTATTGTAAATTTCCTTGTTATTTATTATTGTTTTTATCGTTTATAGTTATTTTTAGAGAGTTTTGTTCAGTTTTTGTTTATTGCTACGAATGATTTATTTTCGTAATATGGAGGCTCCCAGCCAGAGCTCTAACCGGGCTCTTCAACAACGAAAGATATTGTAGCTCTTGTTAAAAAACGTGTTCGCAAATTTAAGAGTGCTTCCGAAAGGTGAAGAAGGCGTATAAACACACATCTATAGCGTGGCCAAAAGACGAGTATTGCTCTTTTTTATGTTATTGTGACAGAACAAGCTCGAGGCCCACCTGATGTTAAGCGGACTAACCTCTGTCTATACCGTCTCACGTGCCTGTAATTTCATTGGCTCTCAAGGACTGCTGCCAGAACACATCTTTAGGTGCTTGGCGACAGATTTTCTACTAGAGGGTGGTCGGTAGCCAGGCGGACATTTGCAAAATACCCTACCAACATGCGGTGAAGCTCAAGCCCGCGGTGGGGTTTGAACCATGGACCTGCTGCGCGGCATTTCATAGCCAATGCCACTTAGCTATCACTGCTTCAAGTGTCCTAAAACCGCGGACATGTTGGGAATATCGTCAGTTTCAGTCAGAAGGATAGTCCGCAAAACTAAGGCAAGCGGTGAGTTCACTTCGCCGAGATCACTTTTCACGCTATAGGTACGGCAGGTTGTTCAACAATTTTTCAAGACATCAAAATTCTGTAATATAAAAGTGTAATTTAGTAAAAATAATTAATACTTTTGTACTTTCTCACCAAAATAAGAAAACATATACCTCCTCAAGCACAAGTCACACAATCAAATCCGAAACTTCCACAGTTGAACAAGGTTCCAATAGGGGGATTCTCCATAATCCGCACGCTTGGCAGGCGTCTTAAGGATCGCAGTAGAATTTGTTAGTTCTCTAGAAGGTGCTGCTTCCCACCTTCCGGTATTTTTGTAGCCCAACGTCCCATGGGATGCTGGGTTATAATGTCACCCCCGTATCTTCCCGTGCGTGTCTTGAGGCGATTAAGGTAAATATATATGTACGGTATATAGGTGTGGAATTATTTCAATTTAATAAAAATATGTGAAACTTAGCGCAGCAGGGAGCTCCATTACGGATTACGTAAAAACATTCTGAAGAAAAACTATTGAATACCCCTGACGAGTCAGTCTGACAATGACATAATATATTGACATTTCTTTGTTTACATTTTTGATCTCGAATTAAAAACCAGAGTATAGTATTATTTTATGTTCTATGTCTCGCTGTATAGTTCCTGTAGGTATATTTTGTAATGTTCTTTTGTGTTTCTTTTCGCGGTTAGAGCATATTGTACCGCTCGTAGAGTGGGAAAAGAGCAAAAGCTAATGATTACTAAAATTGGTTCGCGTTTTTGTTTGATCAAATTGACTAATTATGTTACTGCTTTTTTTTTACTGTACAGTGTACTGTAATTTTACTGGCCCTCAAGGACTACTGCCGGAAAACACTGTATGTAGCTTGGCGACAATACTTGAGGGTGGTAAGTAGCCAGGCGAGTATTTGCGAAATGCCCTTCCGTGTGGTGAAGTTCAAGCCAGCGATGGGGATCGAACCATGGACCTGCGGCACGGCAGTCGTCACAAGTTACCACTCGGCTATTATTGCTTTCAACACAAATTGTGTATTTTTAAATCCCAAACGGTACAGAAGCTTCTAGTGGCTGCCAGTGGCTAACCCACGCTAAAATTTGGTATATTGTGCTTCTTCGGAAACTGCTCAGTTTATCGAAGTAATTATATTTTCCTAAAAACAGAACCTGTAACACCTTAATACCAAATTTTATTGAAATTTGATCAATGTATTTCAAAGTTTTGAAATACTTGAGTTCTTGAAAAAATAATGCAACACAGTATATACATAAAAAGTCGGAAATATTGACGATATTGTTTATACAGTGATAGTATTAACAATGAATGTCTTGCTATACTCGTAAGAATTCGTGTTTATTATAAAAACTCACGAGCCTAACACTCATTTTTAGTAAATAGTACGGCATAACACAGGTGAATAAGTCAGATAGCTCCGACTATAGTTTCAATCACATTCGGTGGTCTTTTTCAAGGATAGCTCGGGACGCACGCATCTTGCTAAAAGTGCAGATATAGCAAAATAGGACTCACATAGGATAAACGTTCGGTGGTTGCTCTTGCAAGGGCTCGTAGTTGTAGTACTGTCTGCTCTCTATTTATCGCTAGGAACTACATTCAAAACAATAGGCAAAAAACTGCAACAGGCGGTTAATCTTTTTCTAAGACTTTGTCTGAGTCGATCTTAGGAATATGCAGAGACACGAGCGTGCCGGTCGAGGTCGGCAGACACAAGGGGGTAGGAGTTGTGAAGAAAATATCACTGGAAACGGGACACATTGCACAGCATAGGTACACAGATCATAACAATGATGGCAGCTACAAGTATTGGAAAACCATTCCACTATGTATAGTATGATGATCAGTGCCAATACCTCAAGATAATAAGGATGTTGCTGCAGCTAAGAACAGCAGGGCTCTTTATCAACTTCATACTCTTGGGTGATGTAAATCGTAAATGGTAATATATATAGGATATAAGGAAGTGGAGGTTGTTAGGGAAAACTGGTAGCCGGATATGATACGGAAGCTAAATGTATACAATATGTACATTACTGATCCTGCATCTCATAAGGGGAGCAGGAGAGGCATGAGATAATCACGATGTGTATGGACACCAGCAATAAAGGCCATGTTGATTGTGTATAGCTAAGAAGGCGCATATATATACCAGGTAAATATCGGGTACTAGGGAGCAATTAGCACCTATCGGTGTTCCTGGAGCTCTGGTAGAGAGCCACTTGCCGTTATAAGCTTTAGCCTGTTCAATACCTTCTATTAAATTGTCTCTGAACAATATGAGGTAGTGGTCAAAGGCTGGTGTACCAAATATATATTTTATGTTATTGTGACGGAACAAGCTCGAGGCCCACCTGATGTTAAGCGGACTAACCTCTGCCTATAACAGATGCATTTCGTCACGAGTCACGAATTGCACTGCGCCCGTCACCTTGTGACATAGTTGTTAAGTCTCATGTGCCTGTAATTTCACTGGCTCTCAAGGACTGCTGTCGGAACACATCGTTAGGCGCTTGGCGACCGATTTTCTACTTGAGAGTTTTTTGAATACGAGTTCCGACGCGGAACTAACGCGGCAGAAACAGCTCGCGATATCAATGTTTTTACGGATATATATAAGTGAGAACACAAGTAATTTCGTAAAACGCACTTGTTTACTATTATAAATAATCAACATACAAAAGTATTTAAAGCGTTTACAAAAAAATAACAACAATAACAATCTATCTTGGTTAATCGCGGTAGCGCGCTGGAATAGTTACTACGCGACCCGAGCGGCAACGCCGTGTATTGTCTTGTGAGAGGGCGCTGCTTGAGTCGGAATTAGCGCGGGAACGAACGGCAGTGTTGGCGGTCGTGTCCCATTGGTTGGAATGGCCGCGGGAAATATTATTGTGATATATGATAGGCTGGTTTAAATAAGCTGGCGCTACAGACTCCCCCTCCAGGTCGGAAAAACGTCCCGTTTCGGACCTGGAATTCAGATTACCTGTGGAAGGACCTGGTTGACGCGGCCTACCACGAACTCTTTTGGGCATGACAGGTATAATATCGTGATGAGATGGTGCAATTGTTAAAGGCGTTAAGTCTGTCGAGTGATATTTCCCTATGATTGTATTCGCGGAATCTACCAGAATGAATGTTGTTGGGCTAACAATTCGCTTGATACTATAGGGTCCGTCACGTTTAGGCATAAACTTTCGAGTAACACCTTTAGAAGCGTTGCTTAAATCGTGTGTTTTGACCAAGACCAAATCACCTACCTTATAAGTCGGAGCGGGGCGACGTGCAGCATCAGCAGTCTCCTTTCGTTGGTCTTGACACTTTTCAACGCGTTCACGAATGTCATGCATGCTATTAACAAACGACCGCAAGTAAGGTGTCGCTTGTGGCACAAAATTTTCCTTCTCCATAATGCCACGAATGTAATGACGAACGTCTAAGGGTGTACGCATTTCCCTAGCGAAGGTCAGGTAAGCAGGAGTTTTACCAGTTGTGCTACAAACAGCGCTATTCATGGAAAAACGGACATGAGCCAAATATTTGGGCCAATTATTATGCTCTGTTTTGACTAACATGGACAGCTGAACCTTTAAATCCCTGTTTTTGCGCTCAGCAGGATTTGCTTCAGGGTGGTACACAGGAATGAGTTCCTGTTTGACATCAAGAACAAACATGCATTGCTGCATTACAGCCGAGATGAACTGAGATCCATTGTCTAAGATCACGCGTCGCGGTAGGCCATATCGAAGGAAATATTCCTCGATGAGGACACGGGAGCAGTTCTCAGCGGTGGCGTCCTTTAAGGCGAATAATTCGACCCACCTTGTAGCTACGTCTTCCACTAAAAGGACCCACCGCTCCCCCAAGTCTCCTTCAGGTAATGGACCAAAAAGATCTACAGCAAGGACCTCAGATCTTTGTTGTAAGACCGGAGTTTGCAATAGCCCAGCGGGCTTCTGATTGGAAGCCTTATAACGTTGACAATCAATACAATTCTTCAAGTACTCTGTAACGTACCGACGCATACCTGGAAAGAAATACCTTTCACGAAGTCGGTGTAAAGTCCTCTCTATTCCTTGATGACCAGCTGTAGGGGAATCGTGCAGTTCCTTGAGAATTTCTTCTCTTTTAGAGTTTGGAACGACTAGTTGAGCTTCATCACAGTCAGCATCAGGGTCGTACCGGTATAATACACCCATGACATACCCACGTTCCAGCCATCGAGTAGAGGTAAGTTCGTCCACATCTTCCAGGTCCTGTATGATTTTCAGCACTTCCGGATCTTCTAACTGTGCAGCTCGTAGATCCGTTGTAGAGACCTGAGGAAGATCAAGTGAGACGGAAGAAAGATTGCAAGCAGCAACATCATCACAATCAGGTCTGCTCAGTGTGCCGCCAATAAGATGTTCTGCGAAAGGTGTCAGGGCTCCCCCTGGTTGGAAAATATCCTTATTTTCCTGAAGAAGGTCAGAGAGTTGCAGTCGTTGTTCTGGACTAAGCATTAAACCTTCATCTTCACGCAAGAAATCACCGGTGGAGACGGACGTGCATGACCTTTGAGCTTCATATTCTAATGGGTAAAGTTGCTTACAACCTGAAAAGCTCCATTTGGAAGCATCAAAGTCTATCACGAGACCCGCAGCGTTAATAAAATCGACGCCAAGAAGTGTCTCATTTTCTGTGGCGTCAGGGAATATAATAAATTCGGCCATAATGGATTTATTTTCCTTTATTCGGACTAGAAGGTTAGCAACGAGGACCTGGCGACTTTGCGTTGAACCATCAGCTAATCTTATTCTTTTAGTCACCTCATGGCAAGGATGATTTTTCTCAATAAGAAGGCTGTGAAGTGACGAACCAGCCACACAGCCTCGCGCACCAGTATCTAACAAAGCTATACCTCTGGTTCCTAAAATTTCTATACCTAGTATAGGCCTTCGATTTTCATAATTTTTACTATCTTGAAGACAAATATCGTTTGATGCCCCTAACGTAGATAAAGAGACAGTTGGTGACATGGTCACCCTACTCATACTAGTAGGCGACGAAGGTAGATGGTTACCAATATTTATTTCATAAAAATCATCAACTTCATGATTCATGGTCACCCCAGTGTTGTTGACAAAAGGTGTGCACATACCTGGATCACCGACAGGAAACTCATAAAGTGGAGATGAAGAAGAGTCAAGGATGCCTTCCATTGAAGTCATGGACACCCTACTCATCCCGGCGGCATCAAAGGCTGGTGCAACTGACTCAGACCTAGAAAAAGAAGAGTCACAAAATTCGTCCTCAAGAGTGGTCATGGTCACCCTAATATCAAGTGGGTATTCGGTACGATCACCCGTAAATGCATCGTGGCGGTTGAAACAACTTTCCGCAATAACAGGTGCATGTCCGTCCAATATCATGGTTACCCTACTATCAAGTATGCCTTCGGAACGATCACCTTTGGCGGCCTTATTACGATATAAACAGTTATTCGCAATAAAAGGTGCATGTCCGTTCGACATCATGGTCACCCTACTATTCTTATCAATACCACAACATTGAGATGATTTGTCCTTGGTCAAAACACACAGATCTGACATAAAATCTTTTGGTAAAACATTGATAAAATCACACGGCATAAAATAAGAAACATTTTTATCTAAATTGCATGAGTTAGGTAATTCAGGTAAACTACAAGACACAGGCACAGGTTTACAAAAACCAAAATACGATTTAGGTATAACAGCTTTAAAATCGGTAGGATGATACATACGTATATCTCTATTATACTGCCATGCACAAAACAGCTGTGGAATCGCGGCCTTAAAGTCGGTAGGTAGGTAAGTAATATTTTTAGATTCTCGCAACGGGTTTATTGTTTGTTTACATTTTTGATAATGGGCTTTTATAGGTGTAGAAGGCCCTCCGATGGAAAGAGAATCTGTAGGCCCGCTAGTAACGACAGAATGAAAGTTATTAATGTTGAAAGGACTCACCTGAGTTTCTGTCTTACCGGGATATGAATTACGAGTGCGGTGTAAGTAAGGGGTCATTGAACTCGATCCAACCAATGGAACTCCGTGGCCGTCAACGTAATCTATGGCGTAATATCGCGAATTACACTTAGAACATTGAGATCGAGTAACTCCTTTTTCACCACATTCATAGCAACTAGGCACTACACTTGCATTGAGATTGTTATTGTTTGTTTTCGCGGCTAGCTTTTGACATTGTTCTCGCTTATGGCCTCTGCTTTTGCAGTAGACGCAGAACGATGATGAACTCGAGGGTTGTGGCGTAGGCTCCGAGTAAATTCGCGTAGATCGACTAGCAGCTGGGTACCCGGCGACAGATGTCGATGGCGCGGACGTCGTCGGCGCAGCCGGGCGAGGCGCGGTCGTCAAGCGCGAACGCGGGGGCGACGCTAGCGCGGGTACTGCAGCTCCGTTTGGGGGCGCTGCGTCTGCATGTCGAAAGCGTGAAGTAGGGCGCTCATCATGAAAATCTTCGGCGGCGGCGTCCTCGATTTCGCGTACTTTACGTTGAAGGACGTTAAATGTATTAAATTCATCTCGCCTTAGACGTTTTCGGATTCTTTGATGGAGCAAGCCGTAAATCATATCTAATTCTACTTTTTCTGATATATCTCCACTAGGTAACCTTGATAGTAACGATCGTGCTTTTGCTATGAACAATTCAGTTTTTTCATTTTCCTGTGCTCGACTGAATAACTCCCTGTATATGCGATGCGGCGGGCGAGTGTCACCGAAGGCGCTGCGTAAGCCTTGAACGGCCGCGGTCCACGTCGTTGTTGTTGCCTTCACCCCCTGCCACCAAGTCGCGGCATCACTTACGAGCAACATTGAAAGGCCGCGAAGGGCGTTTGCTTCGTTAACGTCGGCACACTCTTTGTAGGCTTCAACGGCATCCAGGAATGAGTCGAGCGAGTCACCAGGAGTTCCGCTGAACCGTGCCGAGCAAGCTGTAAAGTTGCCAGACGCTGATTGCACGGGTGCTGATAGCGATGGAGACGGAGAATTTGAAGACGTTTGGCGCTGCATAACGTGATCGAACAGTTGCTGTAAAGTCTCCGTTTGCGAGCGCTGGAGTGTCGCCATTATGGCGGCAAAATCGTCACGGGAGAAGTTGTTTGCTTCGGCTTGAGGTTCCGGCTGATCGATGGCATCATCGAAGTCGGATTGGCGACGCGATTGTCTCCGCGTACGCGTCATTTTGCGAATAAACTTTTGTTCACTTAGCACTGTGGAGTTGCGAATGTTCCCGGCCCCACACTTGGGCAGCCACTTTTACGAATATAGGTATAAGTGAGAACACAAGTAATTTCGTAAAACGCACTTGTTTACTATTATAAATAATCAACATACAAAAGTATTTAAAGCGTTTACAAAAAAATAACAACAATAACAATCTATCTTGGTTAATCGCGGTAGCGCGCTGGAATAGTTACTACGCGACCCGAGCGGCAACGCCGTGTATTGTCTTGTGAGAGGGCGCTGCTTGAGTCGGAATTAGCGCGGGAACGAACGGCAGTGTTGGCGGTCGTGTCCCATTGGTTGGAATGGCCGCGGGAAATATTATTGTGATATATGATAGGCTGGTTTAAATAAGCTGGCGCTACAATGTTGCGTTTGGAGAGGGGACTGCTAATGAACGCACCGTGCGATTTAATATAATACGATAAAAAAGACTCTCGAATATCCGAAGTATCTTTCTTGTCTAAGCTGAATAAAAAAACAACTGAAAGTCGATAAGCAATTGTTGCAAATTTTTTAACAGAAGAACCTCATTCGTACCGTTTGAAAAAAGTTTCATTAAAAAAATCTCAAACCATGAAGGTTCTACGTCAATTCGAAGCACCTATTACAATAAAATGGCAATTTCATACCTTAACCACAGCCTGGACACTCGACTCATTCTCTATACAAAAGCCGCGTTCGAACTTCGAACTACCTATTACACAGACACTACACAAATGTTGTTTTTGTACACACGTAAATGTGTGCGTGAACTCTAAGGTTGTCATCGTATAAATAATTGTTGTAACCTAACAATATTTTGATGCTGTTATTATGACTTATTAGATTTCGTAGGTTATGCGTGCCTTACCTACCTTCAGAAACATTTACAAGCACAACAATTCAACTCCATATACGACGTAGGAGTATGCAACACACAACTGAGTAGGTAAAACTACTTCACATTTCACTCCATTACTTATACAAAAAGTATAATTCCAAGTTCACATTTTATACAAGTAATGATAATAATTACAATCACAATAATAATTTATGTTTTTCTCGTATAATAAACAATCATGAATTAGTGTGCCGCGTGTCAACCGTAGCGAAGGACGGTATGTGTATTTGTTTCTCTCTGTGGTAGGTATAGGGTACACTTGTTTCGCTGCAAGCGAAGTCGATATCCACGGATATTTTTTTACAAACGACAATCTTCTAAAATAATCATTATTTGAAAAGCAGTTTGAATAAAATACAAAGATAAAGTATTATGTTTGTATTATTTTAATACCTTCTGTAAATAACCGGTTTTAATAAGTTACCTACTGTATAACTGAAGAACGACAAATAGGTAGGTACCTAATTAGTGTAGGTAACCAAGAATGTCTTACCTCGTATTTATTTATCCATAGGAAATCTATAAAAACTCCTATCCTTTTCTCGTTACCCCATTCTCAACTTTTAAAATAATCGTACAATCGTCACGCTTCGTCGTCACGTCATCGTGCGCGAGTTGCGCGTCCCGTACTCAAGTCAGCTCAGCGACAGCTCAAAATCGGTGGCGGGGTGAGGAAGGCTCGTTTTGGTGAGGGGAGAGGAGTGTCCATTCTATACGAAGTATTATTGTATGTTCTATGCCTTAACCCCTATTAATAGATGACACCACTAGAATCAGATTGTAAAATAAACGCGAGCCTTCACAAAGCTTTGCTTTTTGCTAGTAGATATATCTCTGAATATATTATTTCACTGGTACACATGAACACATCCATGTTGATAATTATTAGAAGATTACCAATAATCGTAAAATTTTGTACAGACTCTTTTTAGTGTCTCAATGTTCTTATTCTCAATTTTGATGTAGTCAGGAGGTTGGTTAATAATTTATATATTTATACCACACCCACTCAGAAAAGGTCTCATTACTCGTTCAAAAACATGTTATAAAGTTCGTCATTTTTCCCTTACATATGTACGGAGGGGTAAGTTATATGGATTTTCATTCCTTCACTCCGTAGCAGTGAAGGAATGTTGTATGAAAATCCATACCTGCCCTGGTAGCGTTCTTTTGTTTTTAGCTGCTTACATAAAAAGAATCAATCTCCATAAGGTTTTATATCAAATACTTAGAATAAGAGGTGTGATTTTTATTTGTAGTCGATTTTCAATGAAAGGAGGTTGGCCACCTTCTTTTGCACTACGAGTAAAAAAGCGCGGCAACTTGTTATGTTTGGTTAAATTTTGTTTTTTATTAAATTGATATTTTAACAGTACGCTTTTAATTATTGTAAATAATTTTCCAAAATGTCATCTGATAGTGAAAGTGACGATTTTATAATGATGACGCCACCAAAAATAAGAAATGCAGCTCAAGAAGTCATAAAGAACTTAAGGCCTGAGAAGTCTCGAGGTAAGTACTAGAAAACGTATAATGATTTTATTTTCCTCGTAGGTGTAGTATAAAGCACTATTTATCACTCGGAAGAAAGTTCTATTTCTAGAAATAGATCGTTTTCTCCCCTCGATGTACAATGTACTATTCTTTTTTCTATTTATTCATTATTTAAATTATTAGGTTAGTACTTGAATTTCAATTTTAATTATTTCTTTTAAACCATACAAGATTGTTTAATTAACTTTCAACCTATTACCTCTACCAAGGTTAGATCAATGTTATATATTATTCATTTCCACAAATCTAAATCAATTTGTCCCGAGTTAGTTTTTGTGTAGGTCATTTTTAAAATGTTTCCTATAACTCTAGGATTGCTCTTTTTTGTGGTAAGCATTCATTTTTCATGTAAATATGACGGAACAAGCTCGATGCCCACCTGATGTTAAGCGGACTAACCTCTGCCTATAACAGATGCATTTCATCACAAGTCACGAATTGCACTGCGCCAGTCACTTTTGAGACACTATTGTTCAGTCTCATGTGCCTGTAATTTCACTGGCTCTTAAGGACAACTGCCGAAACACACCGTTAGGTGCTTGGCGACAGATTTTCTACTTGAGGGTGGTAGCTAGCCAAGCGGGCAATCGCAAAATGCACTTCCACCATGCGGTGAAGCTCAAGCCGGCGGTAGGGATCGAACCAGCTATTACCGCTCGGCCATCATTGCTTCAAATTTTATTAAACACACCGAAAATAGGAATAATATTCTATAATTATCAGCATTCTATATTTGTAGACCCCAGAGAGGGCAAGAGAATGGGGGAAGCATGTTCCAATGCGGCTGAACTGATTTTAATTCTGTTTTGTTTATTCTAATACATATTCATAGCTCTGTACAAGATAAATCTATTGCATATTTAAGCAATATTGTTTGATAGATGAAGTCTAGTAGTCTGGTTGATCCCCTATGACGGTTACAGTAATACTATTGGAGCACAAAATTTAGGCTAGAAATGCCGTGTCCAGGTGGCCGAGGAGGTTTAGGCATCCGACATGATATCGGAGGACGCGGGTTTGATTCCCGCCTTGGGCATAACATTTTGTCAAAGAATAATTTGTTAAAATATTGATTAAGTTTTATCTGAAACGTTTGAACCAACGGAATTCGGGAAATTTTGTGGTTTATTCTATATATTTGTTTATTTTCTGGAAATTCAAAGGTATACGAAACTAAAAACTTCAAAACAAAACTTAATATCTTTGTTACGTTCTATGGTAAAAGATGAATATTTTTTTAATTACAAATTATTAGGTTGCGTCATCATTTACAAGTATAAAACCAATTGCAAAATTGGTCTTGTTTGTAGTACAACGTAAGTGGTACTATAGATGTCGCTCCATCCCAATACGATAGTTAAAGAACGATAGGAAGGATTTGAGTTATGACGTCATGCCATGTTAGCTCAATTGGTTAGAGCATATCCCGGCTAAAGGGGTTGATGGACGTGGGTTCGAATCCCGCACATGACTTAAATTTTTCTATCGTATATTTGTAATGTAATCCGCATATAGCAGGCGTTATTGCAAACATAACAATATTAAAATTATAAGGTGGCGTCATCATTTACAAGTATACAACCAATTGCAAAATTGGTCTTGTTTGTAGTACAACGTAAGTGGTATAAAGAAGTCGCTCAATCCCAATACGATGGTTAAAGAACGATAGGAAAGATTTGAGTTATGACTTCATGTCATGTTAGCTCAATCGGTTAGAGCATATCCCGGCTAAAGGGGTGGATGGACGCGGGTTCGAATCCCGCACATGACTTAAATTTTTCTATCGTATGTTTGTAATTTTGTAATGAATATTTTTGCTAATTGTTTTTTCAGTTCTTACACGTGGGTTTTGATAATGTAACGGCAAGTATTCGTCAAGAAAAGAATCCTGAGGACTGGGAATTAGCATACCGAAAGCTTAGAGGGAGTTTAGGTAAAGCAGAAAAAATGTTTATCATTTTAAGCAAAGCATTTAATTTGGGTACACATATATCAAAAGACATCGTAGATTTTCTGAACGATATTGACTCAAATATGGATAAAAGATCTGCGAGCTCCGTTGCATCAAAGCCGAAAACGAAATTAAACGAAAACTAGTAAATGTAACTTATACGTTGTTATTTTATTTTTAATTATTACATAGCCCGGGACAAGCATACTTATATGTTTAACGACGAATTTCTTAATAGATAACTGAAATCATTAAAAAAGATGGAACGACCATCCCGAACAGTCTCACTTTGCAAACAGAGCATTTTGCGATTGCCCGTCTGGCTTGCTCAACCACCCTCAAGTTGAAAATTTGTCGCCAAGCACCTAACGGTGCGTTCCGGCAGCAGTCCTTGAGAGCCAGTGAAATTAGATGCAACTATGTTTCAAGGTGACAGGCGCAGTGCAATTCGTCACTAGTGATGTAATGGATCTGTTCTAGGCAGAGGTTAGTCCGCTTAACAAGCGGTAGGTAGGTGGTATATATTACAGATTTAATTATAATGGATGATATATAATTTAATGCATCCCTCGATAAGGAAATAATATGCCGGTGTTTCAAACCAATTCGAAGTGACTTTACATAGGAAGGTATCTCACGAACAAAATTCCGTAATATCCAACGGTAAAAGAGTTTCATATGACAACACTGAATAAGAAGCATAACTATATCTTCATTCTATTTACTCAAATTCTGCATCACTATTTTGGTATTTGAATTTAGAACACATCAACATATTCGGCCCGTGGGGTGCCGGGCTAGAATGTCACCTCCCGACAGAGTCGATAAAAGGCGACTAAAGGTAAAATACCGGATTGTGGGCAGCAGCGTCATCTGAGGAGCTGATATCTTAAACTGCGATCCCCAAGACGCCTGCCAAGCGTGGAGATTATGGCAAACCCCCTCTATAATGGGGGAGGCTGTGTTCAGCAGTGGACTATCCTGCTCATACAGTACAGTACAGTGCAATTGTAAAAAATCAAAATTTGGGGTCCAGCACCCGCTTCTATAGCATAATAATAGGGGATACGAAAGTATTCTCATTCTAGGCTTGTAGTTTTAAACTTTAATATTAAACTCCTAACTTGCAATTTAAGAATCACCCATTATATTTGTTTGATCTCATTATGATAATGATAACGTTCTGGTCTAAGTATTAACAAAGATGATCTAGATCTACAGATTCAAATTAATAAGTGCAAAGAACAAAATGCTGCAAAACAAATAGCAAAATAACAATAATAAGAAACATTTTAAAATTATTTTAAGAAAACATCAATGTGACGTCACTTCGGCTTAACAGGAAATTAGGCGGAATTGTCACTAGATATATATATTTTTAATAAAGCTTTTTTAGTGTTTTATTAAATAATTAATTTGATGTTTTCCTACGAATAATATATTCGTAGATGTTTTCTTAAAATGCTTTTAAAATATTTGTTATTATTAAAATATTTCCGCAAAGTAACGCCTGAATCTATTCATTAACAAAATAACACTATCGATTTCAAACTAATATTTTACACATTCGTGTAAAAAGAAAAACACATACAGGATTTACGACTTCCTGATTGCTTAAATCAGGAATGTGGTAACATACTCCAGAGGAAAGAAGGTATCGAAAAACCACAAGCTGAATTATATTATTACTTTTTAAGGATTTAGGCCAGCTTATGGAGATGAAATATTTTTCATATAGATAAAGAATGGACTCTGAGGTTTGAAACCCATAAACAAGGTGCAGCAAAAATAAACCACGATTAAGTCTATTTACAGCAACTATCACGTAACGTCACATCACAGCGTTTTAAAACAAGTGACGATAATTAATCATCCAACAAATTTCCTAACACTGTTTAGGATAAATAGCGTTAGAAAATTGGAATAAACAAAAACGTATTTTGGTGTGTGTTAGCCCTATAGTTTTAATATTTATTTGGGGCTTTCTCAAGGAAGGCATCGATCAGTTAAAATACCCTAATATGACTATACAGTGTCATAGTTTTTTTTACCGAGAAGATTTAAAATTAAAATCTTACACATTCGTGTGAAAACAAAAGCATATACATGATTTACGACTCCCTACTTGCTTAAATCAGGAATATGACAGCATACTTCAGAAGAAAGGACTGTAAGTATCGAAAAACCAATTACTATAAAGCACTAATAAAAAAGAAATAACCCAAACTTTCATTAAGATTACAAACAATACATGGTTATTTTTCTCTTTAGAAGAGTAGCAAAGTTATCTTGTAATAACAGTGGTTTTTGTAACTTACCCAAAGCAATGATCAACAGAAAGCATAAAATTTAATGGACAACGAAAATTTATGGTAAGTTTATTCGGAGGAATCTCTGTTCAGTACCTGTATATATGTACAAAGCTATCTAGTGCGTTTATTACGAAAAATATGTTATAGTTTCTATAGTTAGTCATTAGATGGCGGCTTAAACCAAGCGACGATCGCCGGCTGGAACGCACTAACGAGATCCTCCGGCTTGTAAAGACTTCAAGCTATATTCGGTATCGATCAACTGATAATCGTGTCCACATGATGAGAATACTATGAAGAATACGACTAAATCTGAGAGTTTGTATCGATAAACATAATAAATAATAAACATAAGTAAGTAATGATCCTCCAAATTTTTTAACACGAGGATAAATAGGTAGAAAAATCAATAAACGGTTTATTTTGTTTTGTGTTAGCCTATGGTTTTAATAAAAATTAAGGTCTTTTGTAAGGGATACGAAGACGTTCAGTTATAATAACATATATGGTTGGCTGGTCTTGTAAAAGTTACATACTAAGTTATTTTTTAGAGAAGCCAAATTAAAGACTCGTTAAAATTTCTACTCACTTAGTAGGCCCACAAACAATATTGGTAAACATAATCATGAATCTTGATTGTATTATTACTTATGGCTATGATAACAATAATCCAAAAGTTTACTACAAACTTAAACTTGATTAAAAATACCCATTTTAACGTGGTTAATGGTAGCAAAGATTTTGTTTCACTCATATTTAACGAGTTTCATAAATTGAGGCGAAGTTATGGTCAGTTTTGTAATATATTTTTCTCAATGATCCGTTGCCATCTTACATGCACACTAGAAACGTCATCAATGCTAGATTTTTACTGCTAAGTTCTTTTCAACTTCTATATTACGCATAGTAATTAAACAACTTTGAACAGTCTTAATCACGTACATTTATACATTGCGTCGTCGGTCAGTGTCGCCGATGCAATGTGCTCTCTGTCAAGGAGAACCTTCAGTATGTAAAACAAGTACTGCGATACAATAAACACAAACTCCCAAGCCTTCCATAGTTGAGGGTGTCTTAATGTAAGGTAAGATGGCAGGTTATCGCATATTGAAGATATATTGAAACTTGTCTTAAGATATTGACTGACAAAATGCGCAATATCTTAAGATAAGCTTAAAAAAATCTTACTTCAAAGCGTAGAAGAATATCAACCAAGTTTAAAGATGTGTCAAATGCAATATTCCCTTACAAGGTGCAGGTGTTTATCTCTGACAAATTAGAAGAAAAGACGGAGGCTCGTAAAACATCAAACTGAAGCCACACTTTTATACATGTGTGCGATAGCAGTGTTGCCATATGAAAGCAAAAATTACTAAATTGTAGGATTTATGGGAGAAAATTTTTCGAAGATGTAAATATACAGCAAATTCTGTTCATAAGAATACTTCACAATAACAAAATATTATTTATGTTGCGCAATATTATTATAATATTGCACAATCTTCACGATTATTGTTTAATATGATACGCAATTTTTTTTAAGATATTCTAGACTACTTTCTCTAGGACAATAAATAGCGCACAGTTACGATCATTTTTACACATAATATCTCTATCAATTTGTGTATAATGTTTGTGAAAACAGAATTAGAAAAAAAAAATTAAAATGTAAAAAGGTTTTTAGGTTCTAACGATAATGTAGGCTTTTCTCCAACTGTGGGACAATTTTGTAATAACTTTTAACCTGCAAACTTTTATAAGAAGTATCAAATTTCTTGGTCGAACTATCTAACTACTATAGTTGCAGTGATAACAAAGATACTGCACAATAACTATAATAAATTAAATTTAAGTAAAACATGATTAGTTGCAAAACTCTTTACTGGCTATTTCCATTATAAGATAAGATAATCCCTAGTTTTTCCTTATAAACATACCTACGCTTGTTTAGATATAAAGTATATAAAGTTACAGCTACACGAACCGACTATTAAAAGCTGCACACTTTTGGAAACTACCTAAAATGTATATCTGGCAACACTTTTGTTTACATTTTTATTCGAAGTTATAACCTAAATTGCGTTGTATAATATTAAAGAAAGTACATTATATTTAATACTTACGTGTGTTTTAATACTCAAATCGGTTTTAAATTTATTATTTTCGTTATGTGTGACGTGTGTAATGTGCGACGGTCTATCGTGAATGACAAAATTGGCCGAATTTGGATACGTTTGTGTGAGTGAGTTGTGTCTTACATAAAATGGGCCGAATTTCATGCTTGATTTTTGATTTTCATTATTCATTTCTCTGAGGTGTTTATAAGCTTGATTGTGAATGTGGGCTATCATACATTGGGCAAATAAAGAGAAGCATCGGTATTCGGAGAAAACACACATCGCTGACATGAAAAACAGGTGCTCGACCAAGTCTTCTATTTGTAAACATGTTCAACTTTCAATTTGACAATACACATATCCCAGAAAAAGAATGTTACGCGAGGCTATTGCAATCAAAAAGCACCCAAATTTCAGTAGAGATGGTTGAGAAGTATCACCTGTTGGGGATCCTGTGATCAAATTAATTAAATTTTATGGCCGACACAAATCTGCAAGACCTTGGACATTGTGAGTTGTGAACATTGGGTGCACAGGGAATGTTATGATAAAGAATCTGACAAATATAACCGATTAGCCACCCCGTGACCACGACCACTGCAGTGTTTGAAACGTCGGATAAAAATAATGATAAATATACGCGATATAAACAGTTTAACGTTGCTTAATGGTTATGAGGGTAATGCTTGTTTAGAATATATAATATTTATTTTACGACATAAAACATTTTAATATATTTAGATACAAAATGCAGATGCTGTGTTCCTATTAACGTTAGCGTTGAGGGCGCTGCAGCAGCCATGTTCAAATTTAAATTAAATGATGAATAGATACACGCCCGAATGCGCTTTGTGGTGGTGAAACAAAAAAACCGTACCAACTCCACCATTACTGCCGGCCGCTTTTTGCTCAGTGAATTTAGAGTAACAAAAAGTTAAGTTGATTTTATTTATTTTTACCCTAAAACTATGTTGTTCGTGTTTATTAAGTACCTCATGGTTGAAGCTTTAGAAATTGTTTAATTTGTAACTTTTTTGTTTATATTTCGTAAATGGCAGCAATGTAAAACGGCTAATGTTTGCTGTTGTCATCACAATGTGTGGTAACATAATTTATAAATTATATAATTTAATATAATATAATTATATAATACCTACTATATTGCGCACGGAACTAGTTGGCCGCGCCTTAGGTGGCGACAGGGGTGGCGAGGGGCCTACTGCTTGCAATGCACACACGCACAGTAGGCAGTGATGATCATAGCAAGCGCCCTCGCCTCTCCACCGCTCACATACCTAAGGCGCGGCCAACTAGTTCCACGCGCACTATAGTTCCGGTTTTTCTGCTTCACTTCACCACACACATCATTTGAATTTCGTGGTTAGTTCGCTGACAAACAGTGCGTATGATCTTTGCGATCCATAACACCTCGCTGACGAACTATCCACGTTCAGCAGGTCTTACGTAGAAATGGATACAAAGTGAGAGTAGAAGGAACGAAGCGGTTAATGATACCTAAGGTGGATCGCTAGCCCACTTTCTTGCCATATCTGAGGGGAGTAACGGATAAAATTGGTCGAATTCTGCATAAATAAGAATAGCGCAAAGCCTGCGTTCCCCAAAGGATAAAATCCCATTTGAACATCCCGGGGTTTATAAAATATAAAATCAACTGCAGCTGCGGAGGTGTTACATCGGACAAACCAAGCGAACTATCTCATGCCGCATCAAGGAGCACATAAAGGCAGTAAAAAACAACGAAGTGTACAAATCTACCATTGCTGAACATCTGTTTAACTCGGGATCTAATCATCATTATCATCATCATCAGCCGGACGACGTCCACTATTGAACAAAGGCCTCCACAAATCACTGGGTCATGAATTTCATAATCCACAGGTTCTATCTACGGAGCGCCACTACATTCCCAGATTAGTTAGGAAAGCCATTAAAATATCCAAATGGAAGGGTTTCAATATGGAAAAGGCTATAAACTCTCTGGCACGTGGAATCCATTATTATAAGGAGATTCGAAAAATGTTACACGTTCGCATAAAAGTGACTCTAAAAACATGTGCAGTGATATTGTGAGTGTATTTTGTCGATACTTTCAGTCGAGTTCGAGTTCCAGTGGTACGCATAGCAAAAGACAAAGAAATAGGGTAGACCGTTTCGTCTGCTCGTAATTTTTGTCAACCACTCCTTTCTACAGTCAACCCGCGATCATGATGCATGCAATTGCGTCAAAATATCTAGAGATAAAAAAATGCCACTTTACATATCCAGTAAGTAATAATAATATTTAAATACTACATGATGACTGTGACAATGACTTTTGTTTCAGGTTCTTCGGGTAATAATCGTAACCTTTGCTATTGGCCGGTTCATTTTCTGTCGCTAAAAATTTTCAAGTAAGGTATGGTTACCTTTTTTTAAATTATGGGCTTATTCATAATTAATATAACTAATATAAATTGATTATAGAGCATATTAGTTTACTTTTACACATTTAATCTAATGTATGCTGAAAATTGTTTACAATCTGCTACTAATCACTCGAAAATTATGAAATGACGTTAAAAACTAAGGACGTTAACGCAGAGATTTACACCCAAACTGGCGCATTTTTCCTTATTAGTCTGCTTTTATAACAAGTTGATTGGTTTTCAGCAAATATTTTTTCGGTAGTAGTCCGGTTTCTGGAACTGTAAACCTGGTTGAAGGCAATAGGCTCGCCATCAATGCATGGGTCTATGACGTATCAGGCTAAACGTGGATGTTTAGATATTCATCGATTTGTTTATTTTATGTTATTAGGCTATTATAAACGTCAAAATGGTTGATATGGTAAATTTTAAGACTGTGCTAAAAGCTGAGCGTTTGAAATATCTTATGACGCACTGTTTCCTAATTTAAATATTAAACGACGGTAGTTTTTCAGGGCCGCAATTTGGGTTCAAACGGAACGGTTGGAAAACCACTAGCGAAAGCAGAACAAGGAAAGGGCGGAACCACTGAACTGATGAGTCAGCGAGAGCGCATCGACTTGTAATAAAGACGATACTGTTCGATTTAGATGAGAAAAACGAGGTAACATTTACTCTTGAATTCTTTGTTGTTGTCTGATAGAACTTTTTGGAATACTTTTGTAAATAGTATCTGAACCAGTATTTTAGACTTCAAAAACTTAGGAAATTCCAGAGTGAATGCGTATAGCTTATATTATTTCTTTGTATGTAGACCACTTATAATTTTTCACTGCATTTTCCGATTATGATATATGGTTATTTATTGTGTATAGTATTACCTATTCCATTAAAATATGTCCCATATAACCTCTCATAAAGCCTCCCATCAACCACCTATTACTTGTACTGCACTAAGTAGTAATTCTTATACTGTGATTGGCAGAAGTTATTGCAATAGGTTCATCGTTATGACATGAAACGACAATATGTATGGCGGAGCGTGGATGTTTACTGTAAATACCCACGTTTATCATGTAATCGGGGGCTAGCCTATTGTCATATACCTTTCGAAGCGCTCGTAACGTAGTTTGACCGATCAACTATGTTAAGGTACGTCCGCTACGATTATGGATGTTTAATCACTAGTGGCATTACTACTGGGCGCTTCCGTGCTTTGCACGCTTAGCCGTCGGTCCAGTTCGTTGTCAGACTGTCAATGAAAATTTAGTTATCAGAAAAACGCAATAATTTGCCCAACAGAAACATCAGATAGACCTTGGCAATGTGATTTGAAGTAAATGGGTAGATAGAAGTTTGAAGCGAACTAGATTTACATTCATCATCATCAGCAGGAAGACGTCCACTGTTGAACAAAGGCCTCCCCCAAAGAGCACCACAAAGAACTGGTATTAGCCGCTTGTAGCCATTGGCTACCCGCGAATTTCACGATATAGTCAGTCCACCTAGTGGGACCTAAACGTCTAAGTTTACATTACGTATCATAATATACGATGAAATGCGTGTTACGACGGTAGAAATTTCCAAATAAACTATTCGCCTAACGAATCTCTGGGGAGCGGGAGTTGAACTTGTTAATTAGTTTCTTTGCCACTACTTTCGGCGTACTTATAGACTTATGGACTTAAGGGTATAACCACACCAGCGCCAAAGTAGCAGCGCAGTGATTTCTTTAGAATGAAAAGTGATATTTGCTTGTGGCATTTATTAATGAGCACTTTCGTATTTTACTAGGAACTAGGTAAAAGAAATAATAAAAGCACCAGTTGAACTACACTCCACGAAAATATAATAACTGACTTTATAAAAACAAAATAACACTAAATCAGTAAACTTTGAAGCGCGCGTAGCGAAGTTTGCATAGACATTCTTATTCGATCAGCTAAGTTAAGCAACGTGCGCCGCGGTCAGGAGTTGGATGGGTGACCGCTAGTGACATTACTACTGAGCGCTTCCGTGTTTCGGAGGGCACATTAAGCCGTCGGTCCCGGTTGTTGTTTTACGATGGCAAGCGTTACAGCATGGTGGTAGGGCATTTTGCGAATGTCCGCCTGGCTAGCTACCACCCTCAAGTACAAAATCTGTCGCCAATCACCGTTAGGTGTTCCGGCAGCTGTCCTTGAGAGCCAGTAATTCTAGGCTAGCCTGAACAACATCTTCGACCACATCATCATTTACCATCAGGTGAGATAGTGGGCCAAGGATAGCCTATCAGGTATAAAAAAAACAGACTACGTTCTAAAATTTAAATTAAGATACTTGGTAAAACAAAACGGCCAGTAGTAAAACAATCAAAAAGGAGATTCTGTCCCCAATAGCGTCCAGTTTCTAAATGGTCGATGCTTTTCCCTTTTTCTCCTATGGCCTTAATCACTCTTCTAAGCAATAAACAAATTTCGTAATTAGATACCTGCATATTGCAAGACGAGCACAATATTATTCTGTATACTGTTAATTTTTTCAAACGTCGAAACGTGAAATTATTCCGCGAAATATTAAGATAAACTTTGAAACTTGTTTCTAGATAAAGTTTATTTATTTTAAGCAAGTTGCAGCGGAAATGTGCTTAACTTATGATTGGGGATCCCTGCCTCTGAGGTGGGTACCTGACGTTAACTTACTATGGACCTATACAAATTTTTTTTGTTATTGTGACGGAACAAGCTTGAGGCCACCTGATGTTAAGCGGTCTAACCTCTGTCTAGAACAGATGCATTTCGTCACAAGTCACGAATTGCGCTGCGCCCGTCACTTTAGACATAGTTGTATGTGCCTGTAATTTCACTGGCTCTCAAGGACTGCTGCCGGAACACACCGTTAGCTGGTTGGTGACAGAATTCCTATTTGAGGGTGGTAGCTAGCCAGGCGGGCAATCGCGAAATGCCCTTGCATGCAGTGAAGCTCAAGCGCGCGGTATGGAGATCAAACCAGTGTACTGCGGCACGACAGTCCATAGCCATTACCGCTCGTCCATCATTGCTTCAAAAACTATTTCAAATTATCAATGTATGTAGAACTGTAGCAAGTTCGGGGAACAAGCGTTTCTTTAACCCTTTGAACAGCTGGGCTGAAAAATTTCGTATAATGATAGCAAAATTATTGAAGTAGATTTTTTTATTATACTTTTTGTATATGAGCCGGATATTGAGATGTATTCTATTAGGATACATCTCAATATCCGAGGCATTCTATTGTTTTATTAGGATGTATTTTATTAAAATATTAGTTTACTCTGGGTACTCATATTCAATGAACATACTGTATTGCAACATTACATTTTATTTTTATTTTCTTCCACATTTTTTTTTATTTTTCGTCTTCTGAGAAACTGGTATCTTATACTGCAATCCCCAAGATGCCTGTCAAGCGTGGGAATTATAGCAAAACCCCCGAATGGGGAAGTTGTGTTCAGCAGTGGACGATTCGGCTGAAACAGTATAATAGAGTATTTATGTTATAAGGAAAAATATCACACATCATACCGATGTTTTTATGATTTCAAAATTTCATACCTTAAAATTTATATTTATGAAATCACATCAAGTTTGACTAGCTGCTGTTACGAACCTCATTATGATACTCCATGAGTGCGAGCAAGATAGACTGATTACAATAATGTAGGGCCCTCACTCAGTTGATAACGCGACCACTAAATAGTGTAATCCTTAACTATATATAAATACTATTTAGTGGTCGCGTTATCAACTGAGTGAGGGCCCTACATTATTGTAATCAGTCTATCTTGCTCGCACTCATGGAGTATCATAATGAGGTTCGTAACAGCAGCTAGTCAAACTTGATGTGATTTCATAAATATAAATTTTAAGGTATGAAATTTTGAAATCATAAAAACATCGGTATGATGTGTGATATTTTTCCTTATAACATAAATACTCTATTATACTGTTTCAGCCGAATCGTCCACTGCTGAACACAACTTCCCCATTCGGGGGTTTTGCTATAATTCCCACGCATAGAAAACAAGAACAATCAAAATGTATTCATTGAATTACCAGTCCTTCTTCTTGTTGTTGAACGGTTATGTTTTTTTTCTTTTTTAGTGCCGATAGGTAAGCCTTTGACCTCAATCTCACCTGATGGTAAGTGAAGATGTGGTCGAAGGTATTAACAGGCTTAACCTAGAAATACTGGCTCTCAAGGACAGCTGCCGGAACACACCGTTAAGTGCTTGGACTTGAAGATTTTCTACTTTAGGGTGGTCGCTAGCCAGGCGGGCATTCATAAAATGCCCTACCATCATGCGGTGAAGCTCAAGCCCGCGGCGGGATGTGAACCATGGACCTGTTGCGCGGTAGCTATAGCCAATGCCACTGAGCCATCACTGCTTCACCAACTAAATAACTGTACTGTTTGGTAATAACTGAGATGCTAGCTTTTGACCACTATCTCACTAAGTGGTTAGTTATGATAGATTCAAAGATGTTTGCAGATAAAGTAGATATATGTCTTACTACCCTTAAAATTACCGAACATTTTGTAAATTTCCACCTAGTTAGCCTCCACTCAAGTAAAAATCTGCCGCCGAGCACCTAATGGTGATTTCCGGCATCAGACTTTGAAAGCTAGTTCCAATTCTAGGTCACATTCGATCACATCATCACTTACCATCAGGTGAGATTGTTACAAAAGCTAAGCAAAAAGGTCAACTACCGTAATGTACCGTTAATAGTTGAAAGTTTGTGTTGTGTTGTGTGTGTGTGTGTGTGTTTGTTTGTTGAAAGTTGAAGGTGGAAGATTGATTTAAAGCACACTTTACTATTATATTACAGTATAGTTGAATCACAGTGGTAGTCTGCAACGCAGGGAATCTTTGGTTCAAATTCGCGAACATGCACTCCTCCTCCCTCGGCTAGCTGAAAATCTATTACCCAGTCCCAAACGGTGTGTTCTGGCAGCTATCCTTGAAATCCTAAGTTAAGTGCATATCCACACCAAACTTTCGTTCGTTGTAAGTAAATTCATTCGCGTGCATTCGTTTTCAAGTTATTCAAAGTTAAACAAACTATGTTTCTGCAAAACATACTCGTAGGTTTCGCTAACTTCTCCGACTAATGATGTATGGCGCTGGACTTCCTTATTTAAATTTATGCACACATATATGAAACACAGATATGAGTGTGCTTAAATGTAAATATGCAAGGTACTAGCTACGCCCCGCGGTTACACGCGTGTTTTGATGGATGATGATAAAAAGTATCCTATATCCATATCTAATTTCATCCTCATCTATTTCCATATCTAATTTCATCTAAATTGGTCCAGCCATTTGGGCGTGAAGAAGTAACAAACATACGAACACACTCACAAACGTTCGCCATTTTGACTTCTTATATTTATATACAAATGGCCACCGGAAACACGTTGTCTCGTAGTATTCCCGCCAACTGCTAAAGGGGGAAAAAATGTTCTTTTTTTTATTTTTATTTTTTTATTGGGATGGAACAAGCGCGAGGCCCATCTGATGTTAAGCGGTATCCTCTGCCTATAACAGATGCATTTCATCAAGTGACGAACTGCACTGCGCCCTTCACCTTGAGACATACCTGTTAAGTCTCATTTTGCCTGTCATTTCACTGGCTCTCAAGGACTGCTGTCGGAACACACCGTTAGGTGCTTGGCGACAGATTTTCTACTTGAGGGTAGTCGCTAGCCAGGCGGGCATTCGCAAAATGCCCTTCCACCATGCAAGATTGAACTTGCAAGAGAACTTATTATTTATGTTAATACTGGGCTAATTCCTTTATTAATTACCCGTCATTAATTACGTCCAATAATAAAAGAGCATTGATCTATTGATTTGTTTAAACTAGCTGTACGATGGATCGGAAAAAGGCACGACCGTCTTTTCTCGATCGAGACAGAGACCACTTTCCACCACAGAAATTTGTTATTTAATTTTTTACAAAAAAAGCATGGTTAATGTGTAATAAGTCTGTTTCAAAAATGTCGTATACGCCCTTTCATACCGAGAAGCGTTAACATCATGCCGCACTATTTTCTCCAGCGATCCACGTATAGCGCTATCATTATCGTTCAAACCGCGGCCAGCCGCGTTGAGCGTTGGACCTGTGTCGCTTTTCTCAGCGATCTCGATTAAATAAAAATATGGGTAAAATTACAAATAAACGCTTTGTAGGTACATAAAAGGTTTATACAAATCGTCAAAAACGCATCGTGGACATAATAAGGCAGGCATCTGTACTTTTTCCTCCATTTATGTTTACTATCATGAATGTAATTTTCTAATTTTAATTAATTCATCATGTTACTGTGACACTATTACAATAAAATAAACATGCATGATTTTATAAGACGTAGGAACGACTTACCAAAAGTCATTATGAGCGTTATTCTGAATTTTTCATAATATGAACTTTTACATAAATTTACAAATCAATACTTTATGGTAAATATCATACTGCGTTTACTTCTGACTGTAAGGCACAACAGTCTGTAAATATATCTTATTTTCGACTGCATTAGCATTGTCTAAATGGCGCATACTTAGAATGGTCAGACCAGAATCTGGAAGAGCGGAGTTCGAATCTGACGCATTGAACTTTTTGTCTCAATTTTTTTTATTAAAATTTGATACGTATTTACATATAGTTTAGTTATCTAACTACTTTTCAATTCTTTAATGTAAATCATGTACATTTTTACCTTGATTTCGTAGTTCACCTACGTTGACAACTCTTTAGTTTTTACGTTGCCAAATTTTGATCCAGGAAACACAATCACAAATGTTACATAGGTCTGTCATTTTCATCGATAAAACATTGTTTGAGTAGCTCATTTCTTCTAAGGTCGGACCAGAAAACTGAAGGTGCAGGTGGTGGTTTAAATCCTAAGCAAAATTTATTTTTATAATTTTTTTATTTATTGTTATAAATTGATACGTATTTACTTCTAAGTTTATTTACAATATGCTTTATGCATTTTGCTTGTAATTTTATTACCTAGATTCCATTTTTTTTCCTATTATTCACTCAGAAAAGTTTAGTATGCTGAATATAGTAAGTCATACGTAATGTATGTAAATCTTAAGTATCTACCATATTTTTTCGTAGATCTAGGAAAATTATATTTCTTACCCTGGATGGACACCAGACAAACGAAAGACTTTTCATAAATATGAACATGCTGATGGAATAAAAAATATTTTGAGGCCACAGCGTAACAGTAACAGTAGGCCTTACGGTACCATACAGAGCTGTCATGCAGTAAACACAGACTCTTCTTTCCACAAATAATGGAACACACACAAACTATCAAACATAAAAAGTTATTGAAATAAGTATTCATAATGACATAGTAATTATAGCCCAGAAAAGCAACCCATCATATGAACACTAGGATTATATCTAGGGTATGTTAGGATATAGTATCACTAGGGTTAAGGAGTGCTGCCGGAACACACTGCTTGGTTCTTGGTGACAGAAGGTGGTAGCTAGCCGTGCAGGCATTGCCCTACCACCTTTCTATAACGACTGCAATCCTAAGACAACAACCGAGATCAATGGTTTTATGTGCCATTTGATGTACGGAAGCGCTTAGTTGTAATGCCACTAGCGGTCACCCATCCAAGTCATGACGCAGCTGACGTTGAATTACTTAGTTGATCTGTAAAGAATGTCTAAACCAGCCACGCTACGAGCGCTTTGTCACCTATATCCCGTTTACGAGCTCAAGATTTGTTTGACATTAAAACGGACGGATAGACAGATGACAGATAAGTGCTCCGTTTAGCCCGGTGCGCGGTGGTTACGGAGCGCACGTAAAAATCAGCTAAAATAAAAGGTATGCATTGCACTGCTTTTTTTTACTTGGCTTTAGGTAATAAGTATATAGTATAAGTATATTTACTTCTTTCTACGTACTCGTATATGATGACCAATGAATAAGATATTATCTTAGTACTACCAATACAGTTATACCACATAGTAATTAAATAACTTTAAACGGTTTAAATCGCGTACATTTATCAACTTTTTTTAGTTACCCGTGACCACGATTACTGCAAAGTGTTTAAAACGTCGGGACAAAATAATGATAAATACGAGTATACGCGATTTAAACCGTTTAAAGTGGTGTGTAACAATCGCGAAAACCTAAGACAACATTAAGTTATACCACAGTTTTACTATCGATATATAATATTGTGGTAATACGTACGAATAGTAATATTTACGTACGGGTACAAATAATATTTAATGGTAAAATTTATAAACAAAATACCTATCTTCCTAAGTGGGTAATCTGAATAAAGATATTATTTTCTTAAAAGTTTTGTTGTGCCACCCATCTACGCAATAGCATTCACGAAATGTATGAATTATTATTAACAAATTGAAACAATAACTGTACTTACTACCTTCTCCATTGTGATTTTTTGTTTATGTGACCTTAATAGGACTTTTAGTAATGACACGAGCAAGTCGTATGACTTATACTTAGTTTTTAAACAATATAAAATCTTGTTTAAAAACCAAGCAACTTGATAAGAATACCTAATAGTATACCCGCTATCTGTCTTTTGATCATGGGGTACAAAAGCTTATTCATTATTTTCAGCGCAAATTTTACACTATATACTTGTTTTTGTAATAAATAAACTATCTTTTTTGTAATGGGTTACGCCTTACATCAAAGCAATTAGTTCATCAAAATCGGCAAGTTGAAAATTTGCATACACAAAAACATGCAAGAAAAAGCTGGTATTCATCAAGATTAAACTTGTTCTACTGTAGGTATGGTAAATTTATTAACTGTGCCACACTACATTGACAACTTGAAAACAATTCATGAGCCTACTAATGTGTTGGTATCATATATGCGTGCCAGATGGCGCTTTATTCATTCATTCATATATCATTCGTGTGTGACAAGATAGTTTCTACTAGTTCTACTAGAGAGCGCTCTAAATTTCTAATAAAATAAAATATTGCCATTGACTTGCGAACATGGCGCCATGGGGTACACGGCGCGAACTAAAAACGCGAGAAGTGGAGACGAAATATAACATCTTTCTCTATAGTGCAGGCCCTTAAAATGCAATGCTTATTAGTTGAGCCAAAAAGTTGCCAGCATTTTGAGTATTCTCGTTTCTTATAACTGCCATTTATCGTGCGTCTCTTGTTTCAAGCGATGGGAGCCCACACACAACTTCTTGTAGTTTGGATTCCACCATCGTCTGAAGTTCTTCACCACTGTTTGCCCTAGAGTAGGGTCGTTGAGTTTCTTGCATAATGAGCAGACATCGGCTACTATTGGCGGCTCCTTGTAAACGTAGTGGTTATGCCATCTGCAGAAAGAAATCAATATGATGTACTTGTAATTTAAGGCCAATGTTGGGTCCCCCGTGGGGTGCCGGGTTAGATTTGCCTCCACATATCATCCCGTGGGTGTCGTAAGAGGCGACTATAGGAAAAATACTGGAAGGTGGGCAGCAGCGCCTAAAGATTTGCCATCTTACACTGGGTATTATACCCTCAAATAACGTACTGCGTTTTTACTTAACGGGACAATGCTAGTCAAAGTTCTGTTGTCACGGAAACACTCACTCACGGATCATCAAAAATCTAAAGTAGGTACTTCAAGCAAACACACAAGTTGAAAATCTGTCGCCAAGCACCTAACAGTGTGTTCCGGCAGCAGTCCTTGAGAGCCAGTAAAATTACAGGCACATGAGACCTAACAACTGTGCGTCTCAGTGTGACGGGCACAGTGCAATTCGTCGTTGACGAAATGCGTCTGTTATAGGCCGAGGTTACTCCACTTAACATCAGGTGGGCCTAGGGTTTGTTCCGCCAATATAACATTAAAAAAACATTGGCGAAAAGGATATACAGAATACAGTTAGACTTGCCTGAAATAATCCCGATAAACTGCTGGTTTTTTTATTGCTTCGTTCATTTTAAACGCTAGTTCCGTCGCATTCAACTCACCCGCATTTAGGTAAGATCCCGGTGGCAAAAATCTGAAACAAAATAGAAAGTTACGAAGCATCATATATCTACCTAGCTACTACTAGAATTGTTTATGTCGGTACCCTATCTGACAAATAGGTACAATTTTTGTGACATAAGGTAAGTATGGACCAAGCGCTTTTCAAACAAACATATCCTTGTTATATATTAAGTACTAAGTGTTCAAACTCAGCGAAACAATTCATGCAGGCAGGTCCTTTAGCCTTATATCTATGAACCTGGTTTGCCAATTTTGCGAAAATATTGCATTTTCAAAATTATTCGGATAAATCATTTAGTATATTGAAGTTATCGAAGCGTTCATAGCGAAGTTTGCTTAGCCATTCATGACCAATCAGCTAAGTTAAGCAACATCCGCTGTGGTCATTACTTGGATTGGTGATCGCTAGTGGCATTACTACTGAGGATGCACGTGCTTCGGAGGGCAAGTTAAGTCTTTGGTCCCGGTGGTAGTCTTAAGATGGCAGTCGTTGTAGCAAGGTGGTAGGACATTTTGCGAATGCTCGCCTGGCTAGCTACCACCCTCAAGTAGAAAATCTGTCGCCAAGCACCTACCGATGTGTTCCGGCAGCTGTCCTTGAGAGCCAGTAATTCTAGGTTAGCCGGTACAACATGTTCGACCACATCATCAGGTGAGATAGTGGTCAAAAGCTAGCTATGTAAAAATAAATGTATCGGAATACATATTTTAACATTAAGGGATACAATTTATAATAAATAAGAAAATTGCAAAACCAGACGCATAAATACTAGGCCCAAAGTTTTACCAAGTTTAGAGATTTGGTTTTTATAATATTACGAAACTACGTTTGTATGGAAAGCGCTACATTCACTTTAACCTTAAATGCTTTGGTGTGGAAATGACGCAAAAATACACGTAAGAAGGGCCATGCTGCACATTTGATCCTTAATCAGCCTTTAAATTTTTATTTGTATATAACTATATAGGAAGCTCATTTGTGAAAATGTCATTCAGACCAAACCGCAAGACAAACAAGTCATAAAAAACATGCATAAAAATTTATTTTTTATTAGACAATGTATTTAATTCTAATTTTATGATTCTATAATACAAAGTAGAATTAGTGTTAAAAATCTAGGTTACCAATAAAAACAAACTCAAAAAAAATAACAAGTCCTTGAAAAGATCGCTGCTAAAAAAATGATTCCGTGTTCTCCTATTGGTTCATATTAATAATATGCATGTTTTTTATGACTTGTTTGTTTTGCGGTTTGGTCTGAATGACATTTTCACAAATGAGCTTCCTATATAGTTATATACAAATAAAAATAATGTCATTTTAATATTTGAATCAGATGAATAAGCTTAATTTGTAAGTTACACAACCTACCAATTGTAATAACACCTGTATTACCTGTACTCAGCAGATAAATATTTTGAATTTAAACTTACAGTTACTTAATAATTAAGAAATCATACCTTGAATAATTTGCACCACCATAAACAATAGGCACCGTGTAATGTCGAAGAGGATACAATAATTTCTCCGTTACATAATCTTCACTCAAAGAACTCTCAAACGACAAATAGAAATAATAGTCCTGCTCCAACATATCAAAACACTCTTCGAAGCGATCCTTAGGACATGATAGTTGACCACACCAACCAAAAATATCAACTTTCAAATCGTATTTTGCCAATGCCTCAGAAAGCTTCATCTGTATTTTTTCCCGTTTACTCTCTGTTTTACAATTAGAGACGAACCAAGCTGCTGCTTTCTTCTTATGAACCAATCTCCTAATTACATTTTCTGAAGTAGCCTTCATAGGTTCTAACCACGTCATATTGATTTTAGGACCCACAAATTTACCAGTTTTGTCCAAAATAGTTATGTGAGACCACCTCAAATCGGAATCTAGTCTGTAACTCCAAGTCAGATTGTAATATGAATTATAAAACGAGGGGCATATGGGGTAATTTTTTGAAGACGTTGATGCAGTGAAAATGTAGTATTGGTGCGGTGATCTCAATATAGGATGGTTGTCCCAATTATTTTCCGCTTCAAATAGAATTGCGTCAAAGTATCTTATATCCACTAAAAGGCTTTTATCATTCGTGATGTAACAATTATAGAATTCACATTTATTTTTAATGAATCCCAACTGTCTGTTGCCAACATTTGAGCTGTAGTGCTCGAATGTATCTGACCACTTAAGAATGTACTTTAAATCTGTTGGCAGTCTTTCTGGCCTTTTAAAATCCAATGTCAATATCCTTGAAGTGTTTGTCTTAAGTTCCTTTAATATTTTCTTTAAAGATCCAGGACTTCGGAAGATATATTCAAGTTCGATTGTGTCTTTACTTCTAGACGTTAGTGTTGTTATCAGATATTGAATCAAGAGAGCAGTATAAGCGCTAACAAGCATCGCCTTCAAAAACTTAGACATAATTGAGTTCATAAAAGCAACGAGTGCGCAAGTATTCGATTGTTTGCTGAAAGGTCGCAAAACTATGCATCAACAATCATAATTCTCAAGAATGCACTATAAATGACGCACAATCCAACTGGAATGTTCTCGTTTTACGAAAAACTGTCCCCGTTAAACAATTTAAATCGTGGAATCTTCATATGCAAATCCTATGAAAACCGGCGGTTAGACGAGGAAATATGTAGGCAATTATACTAAACAGAAAATTTAATATGATAATGTCTTTGTCCTAGCGAGCGTGGCTGACACGACCACTGCCAGTGACTGTGCGTATGCAAATGATGACAAATAGATGAGTAGAAAGCCCTCTAGTGGTAGGAACCACAATTCTAGGGATTTATTTTACAATAATATTGAAATGCAAAGCGGTACATTAAGTTTCACAAACTTGCTAATGAAGTAACTCTTATTGTACTGCTTGTAGTCCATAATACATCATTTTTATTGAGTGTTTTTAATTAACATTTCGTTTTATATCTGAGCAAAGATTGAGTATACTGTTTCTTTAATGGGATTCTGATGGAAAACGCACGGAGCCCACCTGATTTGAAGCGGTAACCTTGCCTGTAACAGACACATTTAATCACAAGTGACGATCTGCACTGCGCCCATAACCATGAGACATAGGTACAGTTATCAAGTCTCATCAATAAATAATGCCAGAACACACTGTTAGGTACTTGGTGACAGATTTTCCGGCACGTAAACCTCAAGTAGAAGCCAGGCGACCCACCCCTTGCCAGGCGAGCCTTCACTAAATGACCTTCCACCATGCGGGGTCGAACCATGCACCTGCAGCACAGCAGTCTATAGCCAATACCGCTCGACTATCACCGCGTCTATTCTGGCTTGTTTGCTAGCAACTATCAGAGCAAGTTATAATAAATAAAAAAATCTCTAATAATAATATAAAATAGGTGGTACTCGGACCTATTCCTAGTTTGGATATGTAAGCGCACGAGATTTTTGTTGACGATACGAGTATACTTAACTACTCTCTAGAAGTCTCGAAGCAATTAAGTAAGAGAGTCTAAAGAAAACCAAAGGTGAAGCATACAATTCTGCCAATTTTATGTAAGACACAACTCACTCACACAAATGTATCAAATTCTGCCAATTTTGTCCTCATTTGCGATAGACCGTCGTACATTACGCATGGCACACATAACGGAAAATGCTGACTTGTGTATTAACAATTAAAACTGCCACAGTATCTAAATAAACCAGTATTTCTTTTTAATTTAGTGTATGTGAGTTATGTTTATATTCAAATATTATTAAAAGCCGGCAATACACTCGCGTTTTGTGATCACTTTTAAACCCGGTTCAACGTATTCGATCACAAACGTTAGTGATATTACTGTTAATACAATTTTTATAAGGCTAGTCTTTGTAGCTCCTTCTATACAAATGTAGTTTCGATATATTATAAATACCAAGTATTTAAACTATTTTAAATTTTGCATGCATGTCTTTGAGCCTTAAATTATGCTTTGGGTGTGCCAGTGTTTCGATTTATTATATATTTTATCTGTAAACGTGAAAATAAGAATTCCCATACATCACGACTTATTCTAATTGAAATATACATATTTACGGAAAACTTACAACCCAGAACCATAGATTTTAGGCAGATTTCAGTATATGCATAAAATTTCGACGAGCTTGAATACTTGGTATTAAAAATATGACAAAACTATGTTTGAAGAGCTCGTAGCGAAGTTTACTTAGCTGTTCTCAACCGATCAGCAAAGTTAAGCAACGTCACCCGCGGTCATGAGTTGGATGGGTGACCGCTAGTGACATTACTACTGAGCGCTTCCGTGCTTCGGAGGGGACGTTGAGCCGTCGGTCACGGTTGTTGTCTTAGGATGGCAGGCGTTATTAGCATGGTGGTAGGGCATTTTGCGAATGCCCGCCTGGCTAGCTACCACCCTCAAGTAGAAAATCTGCCGCCAAGCAACTAATGGTGTGTTCCGGCAGCTGTCCTTGAGAGCCAGTACTTCTAGGTTAGCCTAAACAACATCTTCGACCACATCATCACTTACCATCAGGCGAGATAGTGGTCAAAGGCTAAACTATCAGGCATAAATATGTATATATATATATTTGGGAAGCGCTGTGAAAACTTAGCGCCAGTACACTGCTATTCATATAAGTAAGTAGCTTATTTAACTAAATTAGACTTTATAAATGTTATTCAACAGTTCACGATATAATTTGAAATCCAGCCTCGTTCTCGAGTCAGACGCGTGCAAGCGTTAAATGAATGAACTTTTATAACTTAAGGTCCCTCGGAGTCGGCCTTAATACCGACTTTGAAGCTTCCAAGCTATGATGAACAGCACCTTTACTTTTAATGACTTTTTGCTAATATTCAGGACCTCGCTTTTGGTAAAAAAAGTTGGAAAGTGGAGCTTTCGATTTTTGAGAACTTCGTGCGCTTTCGTGTTATATTAAACGCGAAAAGTTATCTCATAAACGATGTTGGGCTTAGTTCTTTGGTGTTTCGTATATTATGCGATACGTTCACTTGTTTAAAATGTTAGGATGGGTTTGTGGTGTACCTAACTATTATGGATAAGAAGCTTATTATATAACTACATTTAAAAAGAAGTTGGGTTTGAGTTTAAAATTTTAGTTTTTATCTTAATTTTTCTGATACTTTTGTAAATTATTACACGATTAGGACTATTACAACATTTAACTTAAAATCTATTAATTAAAAATACTTATAACTAATCTCAAAATAATAATAGTAGGGTCTATTAAATCTCATCACACAAGCAACTTGGAGAAATAAATGTCAACATTCTAGTAAAAAGTATGAAAATAGTTATAACTAAACAATAACTTTTACTACATACGAAGAAAAAAGTGCCATATCGCTAAAGTGCCTTTTTCAACAAAAGTGAAGTACGCAACTTCTTCTTTCAAATAATAATAATCATATATTTACAAATACAGTTACAAAAACATCCGTGTAAAAATTAAACATTTTCTTAGTAGATATTTTTGATATCAAAATATCTAGTACGATCCAAAACCATATCACCTGTGCAAGATCTCTTTTCCCGAACAGGATACGGAGGATCCAACACCAACCAACATGGGTCTGGAATGTAGCTATCTATAATTTAGACGTTGAAATTATCTGACAAACAAATAGTTTATATCATAGGTTGTTTCTTTCCTTTATTTTGCTATGTAAATACCCTTGAATGAATCTTAAAGAACCTGAGAAAGGGCATCTTATAAATTCTAATGCAATGGAAGTGCTGTATTAAATAATAAAAAAAAAGTCCTTACGAATACAAAAATAAATGTAAAAGCAAAAAGCATAAAAGCTAGCAATAAAAATGGAAAAATATGTGTAAATAACATGGTAAAGCTAGCAGAAATATATTAGAGTTATAATAATGTAAAGCTTGTCCATAATATCATTTATATTATTACATTATTTTTATTATTACAGTAAGCAGGTCAATATCATAGGCAACAGAGTCGGCAGTAACTTGTGAAGCACTGGGCACCAAGCAAACTTGATTTCATGAGTAGGATGCAAAAAGGACCGCAGTTGGGGTTGGGTTAAAGTTATGCAGGAGGCACTAGCCCAAGGGGACCTAGACATATTTTAATGTACTAACATGTACACGTACATAGAATAAGGATAAGAAAATGTTGAGACTATATTATAAACATTTGGAAAAATATGTCAGTAACATTTTATTCCTTTGATTAAATAATTTCACACCCTCAGATATATAATGACATACTAAGAAAAAGCTTGATAACGGCCACTTGAAAGTGGAATGTGTTGGATGAGAGTCCCCTACTATTTAATCACACGTGAGTTTCACTGAAAGCTATTGTAGTTAATATTATAAAAGGACCGGGTAAACCAGTGAAATTTGTATCCTACTAAAAACCCGTGACCAGTCAAAAACTTTTGTTTAGTTTTTTACACTTAGTTCACAATGGAGGTAATATTATTGTCATGTTTATTTAGCTCATGGTGTGTGTTAAGATTCCAGATTGCCCAGGCAGGGATTGTTCAGTGGAAGGCGCCTTCCACCTGGACAATCTGTCTTGAATGCTTAACTCCGGCGATACACCGGGAAGGCTGAAATAAAGTATACACAAGTAAAATAAAGTTACAACAACAACTTACACAGGGAGGAATTCGATTGAGAGATCCCACTAGAGTGTACATATATATTCAGCATTGGCCAAGGCAGAATAGATAATTGTTACTCACGTGTGGCTCCGAAGTTCCAGGTTCCACCAACAAACAATGTCCAAATGTCCTTTAACACGCGCGGATCGCAAACGCGGGGATCGAACAAAGCGGTACAGCACTAACACAATTCAAAACACTCAAAACATCAATTTAAATACCGCTGACCCATATGTATCGTCCCGGAATTTTCAAAACAGCAAACAAAAAAAAGTATTAAGATAATTTCACGTACAAAAATCCATAGATCACAAATAGACGACTAGCAAAGCGGTGTGTTCCAATTGCCCGCGAAATTGATCGGTCCGAACAGTGTGAATGCAATAGTATGTATTACGAGTATTGAGTAAAATGTGGGCTATAGTCATGAAGAGTTAGTATAAGGTATAGTAAATATTTGGCTATGGAGTGAGGGTAAGGTACCAATTTCTGTCTTAGAAATTGTCAGTGTATTTCGGTTATCAGAAAGTATTTCATTCAGCAAGAGATAACTTTTTGTATGCTTGATAGGTTAGCATTTGACCACTATCTCACCTAATGGTAAGTGATGATGTGGTCGAAGATGTTGTTCAGGCTAACCTAGAATTACTGGTTCTCAAGGACAGCTGCTGGAACACACCGTTAGGTGCTTGGTGACAGATTTTCTACTTGAGGGTGGTAGCTAGCCAGGCGGGCATTCGCAAAATGCCCTACCACAATGCTATAACGACTGCCATCCTAAGACGAGAACTGGAACCGACGGTTAAGCGTGCTCTCCGAAGCACGGAAGCGCTCAGTGGTAATGTCACTAGCGGTCACCCATCCAAGTCATGGCCGCGGCGGACGTTGCTTAACCTTACTGATCGGTTAAGAACAGCTAAGCAAACTTCGCTACGAGCGCTTTACTTTCTACAAACAGGAACCCTCTTATGGGCCGCCGATATTGCCAAAAAAGAGGACACGTTGATGTTTGTGACTGAATGCACACCACATTGATGATATGTGACACCACCGTCATTTGCAGCAGGAGCTACACGCACCGCAGTTATTGAATTCATTCACAAATGCCACTCTTGAGCTTGTTTTTTTCTCTTGCTTCTCCGCCCCTGGACTGTCAATCAAGGCAAGCAGATGGGATATGAGGTTCTATTTATACCCAGGGAAAATATTGCGACCGATGTCATCTTCACCATTGATGACCTGGGGCTTACTACTTGTTTTCGAATGTCATGTGCCCGATAGCTTTGTAAGTATTGCCTAAAGTATTTTTTTTTACTGCCGTGATGAAACAGCATGATGGCCCACCTGGTGTTAAGCGCTAACCTTTATCTATAATAAAATATAATATAATATATACACTCTTACGAGACTAGTATCATCAAGAGAAGTCACATTTAAAATACACAAAACACAACTACTAAATTAGTGTTATGTATGTTATGACTATATTGAGCCTTACATTTTTGCCATAGGCGTTGTATAAATTTACAGTTATTTCCATATTATTTATGTTCTTGCTTGATTACTGTTGTCGACTTACTTACATATGATACAGCATATAATGTAAACCCGTTATTGGCTGTCGGTTCAGAAATTATCTTTTACTGTTTATCTCTAAGAGCTGTGGATTTTGTTAATAAATAAATAAATAACAGACAATTCGTCATAAGTGGCGAACTGCACTGCGCCCATCTCGTGCCTGTAATTTCACCGGCACCCTTGAAACCAGAACACTACAGTGTTGTTCCTCGGAACTCGCGCAAAGAGTTGTACTGATACAAAAATAAAGTTAAATTCTTAATAGAGTATCGCATTAATGCTCCAATGATTAAAGTCAATAACTTTCCAAGGTTTTCGAGTGAAATTTAATAATAAATGTGAATATAGTAGGGGACACACTACACTCAACACAACACCGAGCACTTGACTAAAACGTGATTCACACTGATTGCACTAATTACACTTTAAGCGAACGTCGCTTTAACAGCGCTTCAGAGGGCGCTTGAACAGCGCTTCAGCGCTTAAGAGCTAAGCGCCGCTCGTTGCAATTAATTTTTTGGATTAACGCCAAACGTTCATGTTATAAGTTTGGAAAATAAACGATATTTCTGTCACTTCTTAGCTATCATGAAATGTTTTAATTATGATGTAATGTGACTTTGAATTTCTTATGGCAAAACTTTGGATCATTTACCAAAGCAAAACTTATAATATACGATATTTAAAATCTAATCTTAAAAGGCTAACCTATTAAGCGTATTATAAATTATAAGTATCGTGTACATAGTTCATGCCAACTAAGGTAGTCTAGGTAGGTTGAAACGCTCGTAGTAAAGTTTACTTAGCTGTTCTCAACCGATCAGCAAAGTTAAGCAACGTCGCGCGCGGTCATGAGTTGGATGGGTGACCGCTAGTGACATTACACTGAGCGTTTCCGTGCTTCGGAGGGCACGTTAAGCCGTCGGTCCTGGTTGTTGTCTTAGGATGGCAGTCGTTATAGCATGGTGGTAGGGCACTTTGCGAATGCCCGCCTGGCTAGCTACCACCCTCAAGTAGAAAATCTGTCGCCAAGCACCTAATGGTGTGTTCCGGCAGCTGTCCTTGAGAGCCAGTACTTCTAGGTTAGTCTGAACAACATCTTCGACCATATCATTACTTATCATCAGGTGAGATACTGGTCAAAGGCTAATCTATCAGGCATAAAAAAAAAGTCTAAAGCCAAATTATTCACCTAAGGTTGATGAAAATAAAAAATACCAATGCTAGTAATGTTTCTAAACTCGCAACCTCAACTATGTATCCAGTTTATTTTTATTTCAGGTACGTTCACGACTAGGTCTTGCAAGATTATTGAAATATTAGTTCCCGCTGGCACTAATTCCAGAAAATTCAGATAAATAACTGCAGGAGTAATATTTTACACGACTGCCCAATAAAGGAGTGTTACGTTTTCAGGGTTCATGTATGTATGTTAGCTTCTTTATTCCACCATAATAGTATTTTGTTTTACAAGTAGTACAAAAAAATACAATTACTGGACTTGCAAATGACAACTACTTCCAAAGTAGTCAAGTACTACTAGCAAGGTGAAAATGTTAACCTTTTTTTGCATCGGGTAACATATTGTCAAGTGAACTTAGTGAATGTAAAAATTCACCAGGTGATTTCCGGACAGCATTCGGGTTACTGTTACAGTTACCCAGTGATTTCCGTACGCATTCGAAAAATACTATCAATATCCAACAAACTTTTATTTTTTAACTATTGTTTATAATTCTATATTAGCTCTTTGACTGCTGAAGAGGTGAAAGGTAACAAATAGCTAAAAGAACATAAAAATACGCTGACTTTTCCCATTAATTTAATTCAGCCATATCTTTGCTGTTTCACGAGACATAAATTCAATAGACTGAGTAAGATTTTCAACGATTGAAAAAACTCAGCCTCAGCATTCAGAGACATTGGTGAGTCCGACGTAATTTTTTTCTGTCTGTCGATTTTTTTATTAAAATGAAGTTAAACCTGCTGAGTCAGGCGGGGAGGTGATAATTTTATATTCACAAGATATTGAGGGGACGACTGACGTAGTAAAAAAATGGGGGCCAAAGTGGTAAAAAATGTTGCGGAACGCTGGATTTTTATATGTTTGAATTTCAGTACATATCTCAAAATTTTTTATCATGATATTCAAAGTTCTTTTGCGAGCCGAACAGTTCCCGGTGTAAGAATATACGGATTGTTCCACATCTTTCTGTTGGATGTAGTTAAATACAAATAAATTACTTAACTTGTTGAATTAGCGGCCTGACACTACTAACGTAAATGTGAGGTGCTGCTGCGCATTGGGTTAATAAAGGGCTCCTTCTTATCATGACGAAACCCCTATGAAATTTATTTATGTATGATTTCCAACTGTTATATTTATTCTACTAGCGACCCGCCTCGGCTTCGCACTGGTGCAATGCAGTTACTAAATAATATGTAATATCTTCGAAAACATTCATTTGAATTACAAGCTGTAAGTATAATATAAAAGTATAACATATATATTATATACCTTAATTTTTAGTATTATTTGATTGTAACTAGCATTTTTTCACATACAAATTTTAATACCTATGTAATTTATTACTTAATTACAATAACCTTAATACGGAAGAGCGAGACCCTCTAACACAGGAATGTCAATACTTAAAAGAGTCTCAAATATATAAAATTAAATTTGATTAAGTTTACCCAAATTTTTTTTTTGTATTATTTGTATTTGTAACCATTGGCTACCCGCGATTTTTACGATGTCGTCAGTCCACCTAGTGGGGGGCCTGCCTACATTCAGTATAATAAACATTTCAAATTCTGTTTGAAAATAGCTTCTTAATGACCAGCGATGAAATTATATTCAGTATCATCATAATTTCAAGCTTTCATTACGCGTAAACCTTTATTAAATCCCTCTATAATTATCAGTGTTACCGATTCTAATTAAAATTAAGATGGAATTACAAAACCGAATTAAAACGTTTCTAAGTTTCACCGCTGGCCCTTTGAATACGAATTAGAAGATTTAATTAACACTAAAGTAAAGTTAACTTTAACTAACGGTAAAGCCGATGGCGTGGAAACCGACGAAGGAACTTGGATGAATTAAAGAGTTTTGTCACAGTGTACTAGAGTATCAGTAGCTTGTTTATGTTTTTAATGTGATTTTGATGAAACAAGTACGAGGTTCACCCGTTGTTAGGCCCTGCCTATGACGAGACGAACTATACTATGCCCGTCACCCTGAGACATAGTTTTTAGGGTTCCGTACCCAAAGGGTAAAAACGGGACCCTATTACTGTGACTTCGCTGTCCGTCCGTCCGTCCTACCGTCTGTCACCAGGCTGTATCTCAAGAACGGTGATAGCTAGACAGTTGAAATTTTCACAGATGATGTATTTTTTTTGCCGCTGAAACAACTCATCCAAAAAAAAATAAGTAGCTCCCATACGAAAAACGTTTTTACCGTTTCTTGCTCGATACTAATAACGGTGCTTCGGTGGGCACGTTAAGCCGTCGGTCCCGGTTGTTTTATTAGAATGGCAGTCGTTATAGCATGGTGTTAGGGAATTTAGCGAATGCCCGCCTGGCTAGCTACCACCCTCAAGTAGAAAATCTGTCGCTTAACAACTAACGGTGTGTTCCGGCAGCTGTCCTTTAGAGCCAGTAATTCTAGGTAAGCCTGAACAACACTTTCGACCACAAAATCACTGACCATTAAGTGAGATAGTGGACAAAGCCAAAAAAAAACGTACACGCATATGCATACTCTTCTATTTCTAATATTAGACTGATGTTGATTCTGATAAAAGACTAAAAAAAATATTGGTTGTAAAAGTCTTGTCTGTTGGATCCTCCGTCACTGTTTTGCACTGTGGCGTGTCTGCAACTTGGCAATTGTACATGATTTGATTACTTCTGAGAAGAAGGAAAATGATTTGAAGAATTTTAAAAGTGGTTTTGAAAGATTTTTTTCATGACTCTAAACTTTGTGAGACATTATTTTTTTATGGTTCGGATTTATTATATGAAACAGGTTACAGGTAGAGAAAAATGATGGAGAGCGGAAAGCAGTGGCAGAACTAGTAAAATTTTATGGACTTCTAAAATCCTTTCATATTTAATAAATTTGTAAATATGGCAGCATCTGTTCTGTACTGTATCAGCCGGTTTGTCCACTGCCGAACGCAGTCTCCTCCATTATGAGGGGGTTTGCCATAATCCTAACGCTTGACAGGCGTCTTGGGGACCGCAATGTGTGATATCAGTTCCTCAGAAAGCGCTGCTGCCCTCCTTCTGGTGTGTTACCCTTAGTCACCTCTTACGACACCCACAGGTAGAGATTGGGGTGTGACATTCTAGCCCGGCACCCCACGGCACATCAAAAAGATGTTTCTACCGATATATTCATATATGTTTATTTATTCATATTTTCAAACAGTGATGGCTCAGTGGGATTGGCTATGGAGTGCCGCGCAGCAGGTCCATGGTTCGAATACCACCGCGGGCTTGAGCTTCACCGCATGGTGGAATTGCATTTTGCGAATGCCGGCCTGGCTAGCGACCACCCTCAAGTAGAAAATATGGCGCCAAGCACCTAACGGTGTGTTCCGGCCGCTGTCCTTGTGAGACAATAATTCTAGGTTAAGCCTGTTAACACTCCCGACTTAAACATATGATGCGGTCGGTGGCACTATATAATTTGTGCCACCGACCACATCATCACTTACCATTAGGTGAGATTGTTATCAAAGGCTTACCTATCTGCAAGAAAAAAAAAAATACATAAAAAATAATACTCTCATACAATGTCTCTTAAATTCATAAATTTTATAAAATTTACAGAAAGAAGAGTTTATAGGTATATTAATTTAGAGATATCGAACTTCTTCTCAGTTCCTCTAACAGCAAATTAATACGCGCATTACAATAACCGTAGGAATAACTATCCCTGAAACTTTTCTACTGGGCACATTCTACCAAAGATCTAGGATATCTTCCTCTTCCAAAATAACAATGGAAGAAGTATTTTAAATTTAAATAAAATGTTTCACTTCTTACAACTACTCGACATATATAAATTAACAGGTATAAATTAATTATTCCGACGAGCTTTATGACCTTATTCCTGCGTCGAAATTTTACCTCCCCATATCTTCTCGTGGGTGTCGTAAGTGGCGACTAAGGGAAAAAAATACTAGAAGGTGGGCAGTAGCACCTTCTAAAGAACTGCCATCTTACACTGCGATCCCCAAGCCGCCTGCCAAGCGTGGGGATTATGGCAAATGCCCCCTTAATAGGGGAGGCTGTGTTCAGCAGTGGACGATCCGGGTGATACAGTGATAAAGTATTTACAAATTCCTCTCTGGGCAGGCAACGCATCGACAGCGCGACTAGTGTTGCAAAAGTCCATTGGCGGCGGTTCCCTTTTACCATCAGGCGGGCCGTCTGCATGTTTGTCACCCATAATATATTAGGTCCTTACATATGAAATTGGCGTTTTTCGTACTGGCCACTTTAATCACGAATTTCTCCTCTTTGGTAAGGAATTCCAAATTCAAATTTGTACAGCTATAGACTCATGTATTTGTGCTTCGATGATCGTCATTCATTTGTTTTTTTTCTTCTGTTTTTTTCTGTTTGCGTCACTCATTTTACAAAATGGAAAACCTTAAATATCGCATTATTTACGAGTACGAGTTCCGCCGTGGCACTAGTGCTGCGGAAACAACTCGAAGGGTGAATGATGTGTATGGCGGTCGTGTTGCAAAAGAAAACACAGTTCGTTTTTGGTTCCAACGTTTTCGTTCTGGAAATTTCGACCTGCAGAACAAGCCCCGTGGACGGCCTGAGACTCAAGTTGATAATGAAGAGTTGAAGGCTATTGTGGAAGCGGATCCATCGCAAACCACGTCCGAGTTAGCTGCAGGCTGCAATGTTGGTGATAAAACTGTTTTAATTCACTTGAAGCAAATTGGGAAGATTAAAAAGCTTGAAAGGTGGGTACCTCACGAATTGACTGAAACAAACCGGCAAACGCGCGTCGACTGCTGCGTTACATTACTAAACCGGCACAATAATGAAGGTATTTTAAACCGAATCATTACCTGTGATGAAAAATGGGTTCTTTACGATAATCGGAAGCGCTCAGCGCAATGGTTAGATCCTGGCCAGCCAGCCAAATCCTGCCCCAAGCGAAAATTAACCCCAAAAAAGTTACTTGTAAGCGTTTGATGGACTAGTGCCGGTATTGTTCATTACAGTTTTTTCAAATCTGGCCAGACTATTACGGCTGATGTCTATTGTCAGGAATTGCAAACCATGATGGAAAAGCTAGCGGCTAAACAACCTAGGCTGGTCAATCGCTCCACGCCATTGCACTGCTGCTTCACGACAACGCTAGACCACACACTGCGCTACAGACGGCTACTAAATTAGAAGAGCTTCAATTGGAAAGTCTAAGACATCCTCCGTACTCCCCGGACCTTGCTCCAACAGATTACCATTTTTTTCGAAATTTGGATAACTTCTTGCAAGGGAAAAAATTCAACTCCGATGGGGCAGTCCAAATCGCCTTCAAAGATTTTATTGATTCCCGTCCGACTGGTTTTTTTAGTAAAGGGATCAATGAACTACCTATGAGATGGCAAAAGTGCATAGAAAATAATGGTTCATACTTTGATTAATTAAATATATTATATTAAAAAATATTCGACTTTTTGTTCCTCCCATACAAAACGCCAATTTCATATGTAAGGACCTAATATAAAAAAAAACCCGACAGCAAATTATTTAATTTCGTTGAGCGATTTATTGTTCAAGTGAAATTAAAACAGCAAGTTATATATGTTTATGGAATCGCTTTTTAAAGCCCTTAATTTTGATAACCGTGTGTTGTGTGTTCATTGTGTGTTGAATAAAAAAAAAATCTCGTCTCCACGTTTTTTTAAGTACTTTTTGTCACAAGCGCTACCAAGACGAATCTAACCATATCTGACCAGAAAAAAAATCGAATTGGAGAATTTTTATTTCAAATGTGTTTTACCAGAATTAGTAGATCAACGATGCCATCTTACATTACCGCTTAGGTTTTGAAATCGGTATGACACATACATTACAATCGGTTAAGTAACTGCTTGGCGACATATTTTCTACTTGCGGAGGATACTATCTAAGTGGGCATTTGCATAATGTCCTACCACCACGATAGGTTTTCAGGCCGCTCTAGAGCCTCCTACATAGTGTTGTCTTAGGTTTTCGCGATTATTACACATAGTAATTAAACAACTTTAAACGGTTTAAATCGCGTATATTTATCATTATTTTTGTCCCGACGTTTCAAACACTTTGCACCCGTGTCACCACGTGACCACGATCACTGCATATACGCGATTTAAACCGTTTAAAGTTGTTTAATTACTATGCCTCCTACATAGATTTTTGATTGCCAGCCTAAACCAATAACTGAGACGAACGGGAAGTGCGGAAGTACGGAAACGTGCTGTATTAAACGCCACTAGCAGTAGACCATTAAAGTTGTGACCGCAAAGTACATTTATCGGTTAAAAATGAATAGGCAGGGCCCATTACGAGCGCTTCATACTTCTTCGTCACATTGCTTTTATGTTATTGTGACGGAACAATCACGAGGCCCACCTGATGTTAAGCGGTAATCACTGATATACCTATAACAAGTGACGAACTGCACTGCGCCCGTCACCCTGAGACGTACAGTTGTTACAGTCTCATGTGACTGTAATTTAACTGGCTCTCAAGGACAGCTGCCGGAACACACCGTTAGGTGCTTGGCGACAGATTTTCAACTTGAGGGTGGTCGCTAGCCAGGCGGGCATTCGTAAAATGCCCTTCCACCATGCGGTGAAGCTCAAGCCCGCGGTGGGATTCGAACCATTGACCTGCTGCGCGGCAGTCCAAAGCCAATGCCACTGAGCCATCACTGCTTCAAATTATTCATATAATCTTTCTATATTTATAAGAATCAAAGTCCTGACTCACTGACTGACAGACAGCGCACAGCATAAACCGTCGGTCGCGTAAAGACTTGAAATTTGGAGGGTGTATTTGTATGTTTGCGTAGAGGTGTACTAATAAAGGATTAGTTGAAATTCAACCCTTAAGAGGGTGAAAATGAAAGAAAACGTTTGTATGCAAGTCCTTTGTTTTTTAACTTACAGTTAAAAAATCACGTGTTCAACATTTTTTGACAGGGATGACTTAAGGCGGTGAAATTGGGGATGAAACTTTGTATGGAAAGGTCATTGTTCTTAAAGTTAGGAATAGTGATAAAAATTGGTATCTGAATAGACTTTTTAGAACAAAAACATGCTACATCAATATTTTTTGCTAGGGTTGATTAGAAGGAATAAAAATAGGGATAAAAGTTTTTCACCTGAACCTAAACCGCTGGCGCTCGGCCTGTTCGCCTATTGCCATATTGGTGTATTAGGCAGACACTTGAAATTAAAACAATTAATTTTTAATAAAAAAATATAATAAAAACTAGGTTACTAGTAAATCTTTATTATAAAAAATAATAATACAATTGTATTGTGTACAATTTGGATAATTGAAGAAATCAGTTTGATATAAAGCTTATAATACTTTATTATTATAAATTCGTCGGGACAAAAAAAAAAGATAAATATACGCGATTTAAACCGTTTAAAAATGTTTTATTACTATGCGTAATAATCGCGAAAACCTAAGACAATATTACGATTTTGTTTTACAAAGTATGGAGAGAACGCTACGTACTGAGCATCGGTATTCCTATGAGACGTCCGTTACGCGTCGAGTAGAACAGGCAACTCGAGTAAAGTGTTGCGATCCATCACGTGGTGCATCACCACTTAGCTCGGGCAGAGGTTACTTAAGCGATGAGCGCAGCCATTTTCAATCCCTGTCCTATTTATTATATGGGACTAAGGATAGGGCAATGGATGTTCCTAAAGATATTGTCAGGCATGTAGTGGCTAATTGGCAAGAGTTTGCGATATTGTCTTATGATGCTAAGTGTAACGGAGACAATATCAGCATTGCGGCTCAGAAGGTACTCTATCTATTTATTACAACACTCGAAATGGGGCATAACGTTTGAACTGGTAGCCGCGGGGCTAATTTATAACTATGTCTACGGAGTGTACCAGAATGGAAAACTATGGAAAATTTGGTATGAAGGTAGACCTATAAAACGCTTACAACTGACGGGGCCAATTAAAAAAAAAGTGAAAAAGATTAAAAAGTAACACCTATTTATATATGACACGTTTTACAAGGCTCCCAAAAACCGCTAACGATACCTGAGGTATAGTCCACGCGGCCGAAGTCGCGGATAAAAACAAGTATATAAAAAAGAAAAAGGTTAAGAAATTCAAGAGCAACATCCCTTCGAGATTCACACTTCAATCCTATTCAAGAAAACTCTTTTGAGTTACATTTTAGTGACAAATTGTATACGAAATTCACACTTGTAGATGATACTGGAGTCTCCTTAGAGGTTCCGTTGAAACGTGAATTTCGTGTACGCTTCTTTAAGATGTAAGTGAGTTTATTCTATTCAGAAAACGAACTCTTTTCTTTGCTCGTTATGAGAAAATATTCAACAGGAACATTTTCAGCACGCTTGTTTGAAAAGTACGTGTTCGTTATGCTTGGAAAGTAAGATATGTAGACAGTACAATTACTTTCAAATTTACCTATTACGAGTATAAGTACATAGTTTTGAAGCAGTGATAGCTCAGTGGCATTGACTATGGACGGCCGCGCAGCAGCTCCATGGTTCGAATCCCGCCGCGGGCTTGAAATTCACCGCATAGTGTATGGGTATTTTGTGAATGCCCGCCTGGCTAGCTACCACCCTCAAGTAGAAAATCTGTTGGCAAGCACCTAAAAGTGTGTTCCGGCAGCAGTCCTTTACAGCCAGTAAAAAACAGGCACGTGAGACTCAACAACTGTACGTCTCAGTGTGACGGACACAGTGCAATTCGTCGTTGACGAAATGCGTCTGTTATAGGCAGAGGTTAGTCCACTAAGCATCAGGTGAGCCTCGGGCTTGTTCCGTCACAATAACATAAAAAAATAAAATTAAAAACAAATATTTATTTAATTTCTTTGTGTGAATTCGTCCGGCGAAATACTGCCACCATACCTATTTGAACTGCCAAGCAGTAATATTCGTATTACTGTGTTCTGGTTTGGTGGTAGTAGTAGTTTGGTAAGAGTATAGGTGCTGGTGAAATTACAGGCATATGATACTTAACTACTTTATGTCTCAGGGTGATGGGCATCGTGCAGTTCACTACTTGTATACCTGAATCTCAAAGTCAAAGTCAAAATCATTTATTCAATTTAGGCGTCTACGACGCTCGTATGAAGGTCAATAACAAATTTTAGTATTGGAATATTCTACATTGTTAAAAAAAATAATTTTACATTCATCGCTTGTTACGAAATCCGTTATCAAATTTGAAGAAGAGGGCGAACTTCACACCCTGAAAACACAGCGGGACAATTATTATATCTTCGTTCGTTGCGTACTAATACATGGGTGAACTAAATATCCCATTTTACCACAAAAAGTAAAAAGAAGGTCTTTGGTTCGATTATGAGTTAAATCGGGCCAAAGATTGTTAAAAATTTAAAAACTGTCAGAGCCCAAGAAAAACTGTTTGTTGGTTTTGGTCCCATCTTCAAAACCATTTTATAAATCGGAATTTTCATTATTTGTTGGTAATAACAAATATTTTGAAAATATTTTTAAAATACATTAAAGTAATACTTTAGAAAAATACTTTCTTAATACATAGAAATATATCCAGTGACAATTTCAGCAAATTTTCTTGTTGGGCCGACGCGACGTGACAAAATAAACGTCACCCTGCCAAACCGATCATCATTCTCGATCGTGCGCTCGAAGAGTTACAACCTCCCGAGGATGCCTCGTATAGAATCGAGAAACGCGTCGAAAATTCTTCCAGTTTAGCTACGTGGCGTTTATGACGCTACTTCGGCTCAACAGGAAAATAAAGCCGATTTGTCACTACATATATTTTTATATTTATTACCTAAGTGTTTATCTTAAATAAAAATTCATTGATTTCTAAGAAATAAACTATTTCCTAGTATAGAAAATGGATTTCCGTGCGCAAAGTAATGCCTGAATCTATTAAATAGTGTGTTGTTTAAATTAAGGATATGGTACAGTATATACCGAAATTTCAGTTTCCTAACTACATATATTAATTTTTGAGATGGAACCCGTAATAAAAAACAACTCCAATATTCCACTTTGTGTCAACGTTTTACACCAAATATCAAACGTTTTCAAAAGACAGCAAAGATTGGAGATCTGGAAAATACAACAATAATTTGAAATTCGAATATATTTTTCTGATTGAATGATCGATTTAGGTTTCGCGGTTATTACATATAGAATAACACCTTGATCGGTTAACAAATAATTAGTAATCAATGTTACACATACGCGTTAACCATTTTAAGTTATTCAATCACGTTAGATACGTCATTGAATAACTTAAAAGTATTAATGAAGGGCTATTTACAAAACCAACATAGCTAACAAATTTTATTTTTTTCGTTTTCGTTGCATTTGAACTTTTTTACAAAAAGAACACAATTTAATGCACTTATGTTATTTTGGCAAAATATTACTACAAGTTTCTGAAATGTCACTGTCATTTCAGTCAATGCCAACCAATCCAATTCTTGTTAATTTTTTCCCGGATTAATTCTATTATAATCTAATTTATCAAATACTAAAGACGAGTTATGGCTGATCTTCTTGGAACAAATAGCAAAAGAAAACGCAAATAGATAAAGGAAGATGTTATAAAAATGAAATAAATAAATATGAAATTTACTCTGAAAAATTAGTTCTAAACAGTGATGGATGCTCCGGACAAAACATAAATTACATAATGGCATACTTTCTTTACTGCTTGGTTCATGTGTTGGGTTTATTTAACTTAATAAAATGTATATTTCCAATCAGAAGTCATACATACTTATATAATGACCAGGATTTCAGTCTGATTGGAAATAAAAAGAAAAAATGTACAGCAGAGGTACCTGATGATTGGAATGATATAATGGAAATTGTTCGGATACATCCATCACCATTCAATGTTGATAAAATAACACATGATGTGTTTTACAATATAAAGGAAGCTGTTGGCCCATATTTCCTTAGACAAAGTAAACCTGCAATGAAGCTTAAAGATGTGCGCATGATTAAAATAAAAAAAGAGTTTCCCTATGTACCAGTAAGATATACATTCACTGGCCCTTCGCATACGATAATGATTCGAAATAAAAGGCCTACAACTGAATCAAATGTATGATTCCTCACTCCCACTAAATCCTCATAAAAGAAATGACCTCAGTAAGCTGGTCCATTTCTTGTCAAATCCTGCAAGTCACATCTTCTATGGAAATCTTTTGAATTCTTCAACTTTACCTGCACCCACTGACAGCGTTGTTGATGTAGACAACGAGGACAACAGTAGTGGCACTGAAGAAAATTAGATTTTGATAATATGTAGGCAGTTAAGATAAGATTTAATTTAATTAAATGCTCTGTCATAAATTTATTTTGTTTGATTCTTACAAAAACAACATTACTTTCTTTAAATACTAATATATATTACAAAAATAACTTAACTCGCATGTTTTTACAAAAACAGCATACCTGTCAAACCTATTTTACTGATTATCTTACTAAAAATAGTTATTGGGTGGAAAAAAAGATATAGTTCTAATGCCATAAACCGTTTTTCATATTATCTCAAAAATAAATATTGACAAATAAGAATATTTTATAAGAAATTAGTTTTTTTACTTTCCTCTAAAATTATATGCTATTAATTTATGTTGTTTTTGTAAATAGCCCTTCTTATTATCTAGCAAACTAATTATTGTATCAGAAATGAAGCAATGATGGCCGAGCGGTAATAGCTATGGACTGCCGTGCCGCAGGTCCCCGGTTGGATCCCCACCGCTGGCTTGAGCTTCACCGCATGGTGGATGGGTATTTTGGGATTGCCCGCCTGGCCAGCTTCCACCCTCTAGTAGATAATCTGTCGCCAAGCTACTAACAGTGTGTTTCAGCAGCAGTCCTTGAGAGCCAGTGAGATTACACATGTCACAACTATGTCTCAAGGTGACGGGCGCAGTGCCATTTGTCACTTGTGATGAAATGGATGTGTTTTAGGCAGAGGTTAGTCCGCTTAACATCAGGTGGCCTCGAGCTTGTTCCGTCCAAATGACATAAAAAAAAAACATCCTCCTATAAACAAGATGAAAGGGCGACAAAGCTGCGCGTCTGAAGTGGCTCGTAGGGTGCGTAACAAGCGTACGCGTGGCGCTAGAAAACACGTTTTCCTACGTAATACCTCAAAGAAAATTAAATAAACTGCAACACCGCATCATAAGCGTACTTGCGGAGTGCGGTGAACCTAATGCGTTTCCATTATACAATGTAACCTGATTCTGTATATCATTGTTTTAATAACAAATCGGAATTGGACGCGTTCGCTTCTAAACGAAGCATCCTCAGGAGGTCTTGACTCTACGAGCGCACGATCGAGACAATCTCGATGATGCTTCGAGTAGAAGAGAAATGCTTCGAAAATTCTTTCAGTTTGGCTGCGTGGCGTTTGTGACGTCACGTCGGCTTAACAGGAAATTATGCGGAATTGTCATTAGATATATATCATTTTTATAAGATTTTTTAAGTGTTTTATTAAATAATTAATTTAATGTTTTCTTAAAATACTTTTAATATATTTGTTATTATTAATTTATTTATTTATTATTATAATAAGCACGGCAGTTGCCACTTACACTTACTGTTATCATTATTTAGAAATTGTTATATATGTAAAGCACACATAACAATTGACACAATACATTCAAATCAATACACATTATTATTATAGAATGTCACTTAATGGAATAAATTTAGTTACAAACACTGAACGAACAATTACAAACATGCATCACAAATCAAATGTCATTAAATTTAATTATGTAGATGTCAATTATGTCAAGTAGTAATAATAATAAAAATAACTATAACGTATCATATTTTTCACAAAATGTCAGTAGTAACTTATAAATATAATTCCATTTGTCACAAAACATGTCACATTCGGTGTTGGCGTCAAGGAATGCGTTGAGACCGGTAAGGGAACGACACAAGGGTGACTGAGCTCGGGTAACGGTGTGACTACTGGGAGTAGCGAACAGCGCGTGTCTACGGCTCGGCCTGTGACTGATATATCTATCAGGAACATACAGTGCGCATAGGAGATTGTGCAGGTGAGGGCAGTCGATGTTGCCTCTTAGGATTTTGCAGCAGGTAGAAAGCTGTTCCAGGGACCTTCTAACTGCCAGCGAGTTAAAACCAAGCTGCCCTAGAAGAAACTTAGTAAGGTAAAGGTACGGGTAATAACCATACATTTGCTTGAACAGGTACCGCAAAAAGCGCTTCTGAACCTTTTCCTGCATCAAGGTGTATGTCACGTGATGCGGGTTCCAGACGACCGCGCCCGCCTCCAGTTTTCTTCGCACAAGCGTAGTAAACAGGAGCCTGATGACGCGGGGGTCATGAAAGACGCGCGCGTTCCGCAACACAAAACCAAGACGCTGGAAAGATTCCTTTGTGGTATTTATTATGTGGTCATGGAAAGTTAAGCCGCGGTCAAAGGTCACGCCCAGGTCCTTAAATAGTTGCTCTCTTAATTATATTGTCACAGATTTTATAGTCATAAATGAAAGGGTTACGTTTACGGTCAAAAGTCATAACGTAACATTTCTCAGGGTTAAAAAACATTTTGTTTGTCACTGTCCAATTATAAATACAATTAATATAATTTTGTAAGTCAACACAATCATTTACTGTTTTAAATTCAACAAGAGCTAGCTTAAGGTCGTCAGCATATAATAGACATCTAGCAAAATTTACTTTACTAGCCAGATCATTGATCATTATTATTAAAAATGGATTTCCGCAAAGTAACGCCTGAATCTATTCAATATCTCAGTAAATTTTGTCGTTAATATAGTTCTTATTTTTATATCCCTGATAGATTTGCTTTTGACCATTATCTCACCTGATGAGTGACGATGTGGTCGAAGATTTTGTTCAGGCTAACGTAGAATTACGAGCTCTCAAAGACAGCTGCCGGAACACACCTGGAAAATCTGTCGCCAAGCACCTAACGGTGTGTTCCGGCAGCTGTTCATGGAAACAATTCTAGGTAAGCTTGAACAACATCTTCGACCACATCATCACTCACCGTAAGGTGAGATAGTGGTCAAAGCTTACCTATCAGCTAAAAAGTAAAAATTCCCGTATCGTCTGAGCCGTGACAGTGTAATCGTGTAATTCATATCACCATATACGGGAGCGAGGCGCCTAGCCTGCTTCCTTTTATTTGCAGCCAAATGCGATTTTAGCTCGACTCGCGGATGTAAGATACGCTATCGAAAAGTGCCTTTCGTACTATTTCTGAATAAAGTTTAGCGGGAATGGAGCTATCAATACACCCGCATGAAGATAATAGTTTGATGTAGCCAAATGTAGCTGCTAAATCGTATTCTAGTATTTTGTGTAAAGCTACTTTTTTTACTGGCGGTTTGCTTCTATTAACAAAACTGTACAAGCATATATAGAATACTATGGTTACAATGAAAACATTTAGCATTGTAAAAATGATTGCAGATTGCAGTACACATGTTCCAGGTCACTACCAGTTGGCTGTGTGTGCAAAATTGCCCCGATAAATGGTTTTTAATGTGTTGCATTTTTTATATCTATTAGGCTAACTTTTGACCAGTATTTCAAATGATGGTATAAGTGGTGATGAGGTCGTAGATATTGTTCAGGCTAACCTAGAATTGTTGGCACTCAAGGACAGTTGCCGCAACACACCGCGTTAGGAGCTTGGCGACAGATTTCCTACTTGAAGGTGTTAGCTAGCTAGACAAACATTTGCAAAATGCTCTACCACCATGCGTAATACATCAATCCAGTGCTTTGATAAGTTTCCCGGCTTCTGATAAGTTTTTTTTATCGCTTGGCCACTTCAAATCCAACGTCTCTACATCAAACGGCTCAAATAGTGTAAACCATTATCAAGATTAGCATACTAGATTTATTGGGTGCATGTTTTTATTACCATGTCACCCCGTAAGCTATTGTTGCTATTGGATAAATTGATGAGAGGAAAAGGTCACCCACCTGATGTTACCACTATTATATTGCAGTGTCATCGTTCTCGTTCTGCTTTTGACTGCACTGCGCTCGTGACACCGAGACAAGGTTAGTTCTCACATTTCGTTCGGCCAGTAATTTCACTTGATACTGTGCCCATAGCAAACTACTGCTGATTATTAAATGCTTTTAATTGGTAAAATTTAGTCTGTTTTACGTACCTTGGTTTTAGTCCAATGATACAGGTGATATGAGCGTTTTAGTAAAAGGTTCATATCAGTTTATATCCCCATTGATGAAGTGGTTCTATTTTAAAGTCAGACAGTCATTGGGTTTTTTGTGACAAAGAAATCTTCAGTAGTAGTCCGGAGTTTTGGCTGAACGAAAAGCATTGCAATCTAACGGGACAATGCTGCCAGCATGCTGGGCACGCTACTAATTGGTAATAGGCTGGAGCATTTGGACTACCTGCGGGCATGGAATGACCCTTACTTGGCTTTAATGTTCTCATTGTAGAAACCTTAGTATTTAATATACTTGTAAAAGCAGTGTAATATAATGTTATTTTACGAAGTTAAGGAAATATTTGATTTTTAATAGGAAAAAAATGTACTCTGCTCTGTGACATATTTGCTTTCTGGGACCGTATTTATACAACAATGTAAATAGAGTCAAAAGGTTTTGTAAAGTTAAATAATAGTGAAGTAAAAGCTTAACTTAAAAATTGTGTTACAAAATACAACTCAATAAAAAACCGAAAGGCTGATAAAGGTAATTGTATGATACAACACATCCACAATTTAGTCTAACTACCTACCACTACACTCAAATTTACACATAATGTCATCTCACCTATTCACTCTAATAACCTCACACACAACACAAACACTCATACCCTCACGCACACATATCATATATATATATAAATACATAATGTAAATTCAATAGTATCTATATAACTTTTATGCAGAAATTACAACACAAGAATTCATCTTAGTGTAGATTCTGCAAGTATTATTTGTAACTAATTAAGCCACTTTTAATATGCTATTTTTAGGCTTCAGTTATTTGTACCTTTTTGAGAAATAAATTAACATTATTATTATTGTAAGGTTTGGTAATATTGCCAGTAAAAAAAAAATACTTTACACACAGTAATGGAGTACGATTTAGCAGCTACGATTGGCTAAATCAATCTGTTATCTTCATGAGGGTTTAATAATAGCTCCATTCCCGCTTTAAGTTTTTTAAATACTTTCGTAGTAGTGGCTGTGGTGTTGTATATAGTTTACTAGCGACCCGCCCCGGCTTTCTCGTAAAACTTAAACTTTAAAAAATGGTTATTGTGGGTTATCCCTAAGAGATATACATAAACCATTGCAGATTTTTTTTACTTATATTTGTTGACCTTTTTAAGGTGTACAATACTGTAGTACATTATTTTGATCTATCTTGTAGGGTCCAGCCAGCGTTTGCAATGTAAACACAAAAAATATCTACTATATTATGCATGTATTATATATATAAACCTTCCTCTTGAATCATTCCATCTATTAAAAATAATAAATTTCATCAAAATCCGAAGCGTAGATCTAAGCATCCATAGGGACAAACAGACAGTGGGAAGCGACTTTTTTATACTACTTAGTGAAGTGATATAAACATAATTTTATATTATCAACATTGATATTTCCATAAACACCCTCATTTTGCTAAGATTAAATTTCTACCTACCCTTTCCACCAACCAGTGAAGTGGAAGTCCGTGACGGGATACAAACCACGAACCCCCAACAGAGCAGTCCATAGCTTTTTAGGGTTCCGTACCCAAAGGGTAAAAACGGGACCCTATTACTGAGGCTTCGCTGTCCGTCCGTCCGTCCGTCTATCACCAGGCTATATCTCAAGAACGGTGACAGCTACACAGTTGAAAATTTCACAGATGATGTATTTTTATTGCCGCTGTAGCAACAAATTCTAAAATAAAATAAAATAAATATTTAATGGGGGCTCCTATACAACAAACTCAATATTTTTACCGTTTCTTGCTCGATACAAATAACAGTGACAGGTAGACGCTTTAACTATTCACAGACTATTTAGTTTTATGTTCTATTTAAATATAATTCAATAAAATAAATAAATAATTGAGGGGGCTCCCATACAATAAAAGAGGTTTTCGCCGTACCTACCCAGCTCAGTCGGACACTGCAAAAAGTGTCTGTTACTTGCAAGATTAGGTTACAGATAATGGTACGGAACCCTTCGTGCGTGAGTCCAACTCGCACTTGGTCGGTTTTTATTATTTCAATGAGTCATTACAGCTTGAATGAAAAACGATCCCGTGTGAAATAATATATTGTTTATACCCATGTCGACATGTCACCAAAACAATCTTAAAGAACAATGACACTCGATTCATCTAAACGGTTTTAATTTACTACAAAACAATATGTACGGTTTGTGCACGATATATATATATAAAACGAAAGAAAATGTATGTTGGCATGTCTGTCACTAAAACAAGAAATTGGGGAACTATCCAATAGAATCCCTAAAAAAAATCATATAGGATATTGTATTACCTCTAGACAGTCCTTGGTGCTTCCAGGGTCCGCTGCAGCAGTCCATGCATTTTCCAAGTTTTTCAACTCGACGCCCCATGACGTTTTTTTTAGTACTAAGACGTTTTCCAGAACCTATACATGTCACCTCGTCACTGGCAAACCAGAAGCATAGATGTTAGGCTAAAGAACATACATGCAATGTTTTACCGAGTTCAAACACTTAGGTTTTAAAATAAACGAATCTACATTTGTATGGAAAGCGCTCCGTGAGCTCTACTCTTAAGTACCGGTTCAAATATAAAAATCCCAAGATAAGAAACATGACAAACGAAAAATTTGCTAAAATATAATGAATATTATGCTAAGCAATATATACATGCAAAATTTCAACGAGTTTGAACACTTGGTATATAAAATATGACAAAATACGTTTGTATGGAAAGTGCACCGTGAACTCTACTCCTAAATAAATTTAAAATTAGTATATTATATGTATAATTCATATATAACAACGCCATATATTTTAATGTGTCAGTACAATTAATGTCTTATAATTTATCATTCCAGTTAAATCTAATTTCTGCAGAAATTATATTCCTGCTCGAGTTGAAAGACCACAGGGAAAAAATAAATTGGCACATGTACCCTTTGGTATTTTACTACAAAAATCTGATGACTACAGTGCTACCACCCGTGTAGTACTAAATATCAATGACAATTTCTATCTCTTAATGTTGATTTTTTTTAATATTTATTAAGAAAATTGAAACGAAGAACTGCAACGTCTTCTGTAAGTGTCAATACACAGTATAGACTGTAAACAAAATGATGCTTGCCTAATTGGAGATTTATGTATAAATGCTTTACTGGTTATGAGATTAAAAAAACATTATATATAGCATGTATTGCGATATCTTCTATACTAAACATAGTTCAATTTTGACCTATATTTGTCCCTGGTGAAAGTACTAATACTGGCCGCACATCTGTGGCAACTTATTAAAAACAAAAACTGGTTTTACACTATTGTATCGAGGTTGAAGTATGTAGTTACATGATCATCGAATTTGCTACACGTTTGTTACTTCCTAAGAAGGGTTTTGTTCAGTAGGCTGATATGTTAATAACTCTCTCACCTGATGGTAAGTGATGCATTTTACGAAGATGCTGTTCAAGAAAACCTAGAATGAGACTTTCAAATACAGCTGCCAGTCAACATCGTTAAGTGCTAGGTGACAGCAGATTTTCTATTTTATGGTAGTAGCTAGCCAGGCAGGCAACTCACTAGTAATACCACCACCGGTTACCTATCCAAGTCATGTCCGCAGCGGACGTTGCTCGAGTTAGTTGATCGGTTAAGAGCGGCTAAACAGGATCGCTTAAAAATACCTACTTAAAAGAACCGAGTGCAGCCGCGTGCAATCGCCATATCCAATGATATTTCTATAAACATATCATTGTTCTATTCAATACAATCGGATATGTTCGCACAGTGCGAAATTGACGGGGCGAGGATGACATTGTGTGCCAGTGCAGAAGTGTGGATTGTTAAGTCGAGTCATGCGTCATTCTTTGATAGTCTGGGCGGTCACCTTGATCATAGTGAGTTCATTTTATTATTTATTTAAGCTTTGACCCTTCAAATAATATGTTCAACTTTGAAATAAGACTTATCTTAGCGCTCGCTGTTACATTACAATTACGGTAATCACTACGCTACGCTATTGCTACGCTCCCCGTGGGGTACCGGGTTAGAATTGCACCACCCCATATCATCCCGTGGGTGTCGTAGGAGGCAGCACCACCTTCTAAAGAACTATTATTACTATTCTATCTTACACTGCGATCCCCAAGCCACCTTCCAAGCGTTGGGATTATGGCAAATACCCCCCTTAATAGGAGAGGGTGTGTTCAGCAATGGACGAGTCGGCTGTTACAGTAATCGCTACGGCCGAAATGCTTGCTGCTGCTAAATTAAATTTGAAAAACTATTACATGAATATGGTTGCCTTTCTTCGATTTTAAAATCATTTGTACAGAATAAATATATATATATATATCTATGGATTGATATTGTTTTAAAAGTAATCGTCAATATCGTTAGAAGGAGATATGAATTTGGGTTTGACACTTAAAGAAGCATTACTACACACGCAAATTTTTAGACGACAGAATACTAGTACCCTCAAGTGAGATTAAGGAAGGAAATAATTTTCTAGTAGACATATTAGCTAAGATACTGATACACAGCGGCTTAACATAACGAATATTTATATATTTAAGCTTTAGTTATTTAAGATTGTGATATCTTATTGTACTAATTATATCGACACAGTCCGATTCTCACGATCTTTTCTTCCGAGGACCTACACGATGTGTAATAACCTTCCTTCGTAGGTGTTTCCGTAGTGTTACAACGTGGAACCTTTAAAAAAGAGTGTCTCCAAATTCTGTACCAGGTAGGTGAAATACCAGTTCCTACCCTGATTTTGCAGTTGTCTGTTTGGTTTTGCTTAGCACTAAAGCTGTCTTTCGCCTAAAGAGCGAACTTCCCCAATAAAAAAATATTGTTTTGTTTTCTAGTAAAAGTTTAAAATCAAGGTGCTTACTTAAATTATGTCGTTTGTGCAACCCATTTATATTTAAAAACAGATTTATACATGATTATTTAATTTTTTTTAATAGCCGACGAGAAATCAAGTTTGTCTCTTAAATATGACATAGATAATTCAATGTCTCAGACGATGCGGTGATTGCGACTTTTTTACTGGTGAAATTGTTTTGTCAGTATAAATTGTTGATCAATGAATCCAGATTTTCCATAGTTTAATATACCTGAAAATTTACGGGTTATAAATTTTTGATGTCTTGACACGTCTCGGAAATATCGTCATATACATTCCTTTGAGTCGGTATATGTATCATATTATGTACTTAATGAAATCATATATGGTAGGTAAACATCTTATCAAGACGTCACAATGGCTGCGAAAGCTTTCTTCTTTACTAACACATGCGCCTTGTAGAAAAAAAAAAATTCATAACAATATGGTCGATGGTCTAAATCGTCCACTGCGGATGCTTAGAGGTAAATTCAGCTGCCGTGTTGGATACAGGAAATCACTTTTTGTTCTTAAAATTAACCTTGTTATGGACATTAGATTAATACTGAATTGATAAACCAGCCTTTTGGCACTTCATAGTATAAGATTGAAATGTTACTCCATTATGTAATCTCAAATAATCTCTTCAATTTTCAGGTCGAAACTCAACCAGAATCGACAGAAGACATGCAACCTTACACATACAGCTTCTACGCTCCATCTTCATTAAACTTCAATGACATTTACACCAACAACATAGTTACAGCCACGGAAGAAGAAAAAAAAGAAAGTGAAGAAGAAAAGAAGGAAATGGACGAAGAACTCACCACAACGACAACAGAAGAAAGCCAAATTTTGAACGACGCTCATTCTCAATTCGTTGAGTTTTATCCAGAAATGACTACAGTGCCTCCTACGATTCCACCACCAAAGTACATTCTAAACTCAACATTTTTAAAAGAAACTACTACTCAATCTACAACTACCACAGAAGATCCTGAAGACACTATAGTAAGAGTGGTTCCGATACAAAGAAATTTGCAAAGGGGAGTGCTGGATTTGTTATTCCCAGCGACTAGAGTAAAAACGTTTAAAAATATATTTAATTCTATTAGACGCATGTTGTCGCATACTTTTAAAAGATAATCAATAGAAGAAGATGAAAATATTAATGCAGATAAGGATTTTCTAGCTATGTACCTAGATTTATGATTATAATCTAATATTGAAAGAACTTGTAATCTTCTCTTATTTTAATTATTTCCTGCTAAAGCTTAATTGGAATCCAGAGTAAGTTAAGTATTCTATAATTTTAATTTACTGTCCTTCCCTATGACACAGCCAAGCATTACTACCAGTAGTGTCGTGGGGAATATTTATTATTGAATTCTAAGTTAAAATCCTTAGGGTATCGACTAAAGCACAAGAATCGAGATGTAATACAGTTTGGTATTTTGTTGCCCATTCACCTAAGCTATGATATGAGGTAATCGTAGGCTTTTTGATACCTATTTTTCACGATAGAGATTTATAGATTCTATTTCTAGATTCTATTTCTATGTTAATGGTGAAACCAATTTTTTACAGTTTTTTTTTAAACAAGAACCAAATAAAATTATTTCAATGACAAAAAAAAAGAAATTAACAAATTACGCAGAATTTTTAATTTTGTAGTTTTATATTAGTCCATAATGTTGTCTTAGGTTATCGCGCTTATTATACATAGTAATTAAACAACTTTAAACGGTTTAAATTGTATATTTATAATTATGTTTGTTCCGACGTTTTAAACACTTTGCACAACGTGACCACGATTACTGCAAAGTGTTATAATATATAAGTTATGTTAGTCCGGACAATTCAGACCAAAAAATAGGAGTGAAGTTACCAAAATTCGTAGCCAGCTGAAAATTGGTAGTATTGTACAAAACACCACGTGTATACGATACGATACAATACGATAACTCTTTATTGCATACCAATAAAATTACAGATGAAAACACACAGGTGCGCTAACTTAAAAATAATAATTAAACAATGGCAACACAATCGGCGGCTATATATACGTCACTGAAGCTGTAATACAACTATAAATGTGGCCTGCCCATTGCCACTTCAACTTGCAAATTCTGAAAGCTATGTAGGTGACTTTGGTTCTTCGGTGAATATCGTCGCACTAAATTGTATCGCATAAACAAACTCCGAGCATAGCAACTCCATAGCTCGTTGAGTGACTCTGAGCTTTCCATAAGAGCCACAGTTATGGACCACGTCTCAGTGCTATAAGTCATCACTGGCAACACATACTGGTTGAAGTCTTTGGTATTCAGGGTCTGCGGGACGTTCTCTGAGAAGATATTGCGTAACTTCCCGAACGCTGCCAATCCGAATGGGATTCTTCGGGTGACCTCTATGTCGAAGTTGGACCTACCTAACTGGACAGTCTATCCTATGTAAATATAATGATCGACAACTTAAAACTTATCGTTCCCAACAAGAACTGGTAACATGAACATTACACATATTTAAAGAATTAAAACAACCTCAAAGAAGATAAACAAAAATAATGAAGTCGACGCTCAAAATTTTTGAGGGAAATAGTACTTATGTTGCGCTTTCCATGTAAACGCGCTAAGTACACAACCTCAAAGGTTGCGTCGAAACATGTGCATATAATGATGATTATAATTCTTTCAACTATTTGAATCATTGTGTGTAAAAAAATGTGGTTCTTACAAGTAAAGTATTTAGACTTTTTTATAATTATCTGATCTATAATTTTTGTCTAGAATAATATTACTATAAAACTTACCGTTTTGCTAAAGATCACGAAAAAACAGTTTTCGTGACCTTTGACCCCGAGTATTTTTTTTTCAATTGTCGTATTAATAAGGATTTTATGGATATTATTTATAAAAATTGAATTATATTGAAAAATTGTGTTTTGAAGAGACGCTCTTGACAGAACTTTGCTCTCTCTCTCTGGAACGACTTGTTCATGATCAAAATTACTCTTCGTTCGTCATCTTGCTGTCTATTACCTTTGTTACAAATTTCACTACTATTGGCTAAGTGACTAAGCTTAAGCATTACACATAAACTCACGGACAGGAATACATACTAATCTATCACTATCTATGAATAAATACGAATTTATTCGTAGATAGTGATCATTTGATATTTATTTTTTGATGATCATTGATAGATCACTATTTTTGATAAACAATTTTAAACTGTTTAAATCACGTATATTTATCATTATTTTTCATAAAATAATGCACGATTTAAAGCGTATAAAAATGTTTAATTATTATACAAAATAATCGCGAAAACATAAGACAACATTAAAATTATAAGCATTTATTTTATTTCTAGTGATTGAAATAATTGGCATGTTATCACTAGTATCAGAAATCATAGTTATTTAAAAGCAAACGGTAAATAGGTGTAATCACAAAAATTTTGACTGCCTTACGAAAATTTTGTTTTGTTTATCTCTTTTGTGTCAGTATTTCTCTAGTTTAATTTCAAAAACAAAAATATATTAAAAAAAAATATATAGAAAAAATATACATGACAGACACACGAAGAAAATTAACTTGCACTGCGCCCGTCACTTTGAGACATAGTTGTTAAGTCTCATGTGCCTGTAATTTCACTGGCTCTCAAGGATAGCTGCCGGAACACACCGTTAGGTGCTTGGCGACAGATTTTCTACTTGAGGGTGGTAGCTAGCCAGACGAGCATTCGCAAAATGCCCTTCTACCATGCGGTGAAGCTCAAGGCTACGGCGGGATTAGAACCATGGCCTGCTGCGTGTCAGTCCGTAGCCAATGCCACTGACCCATCACTGCTTCAAAAAAACCTTCCATATTCAGGTTGTGCGACTGGACTTTTTCCAGAGTAATCCAATTTTTACATAGTCATTCATGAACAGCTTGGTTGATGCAAAGCGTCTACCGTTAAACAAAGGCTACGCCGTTAGGAGGCTTTGCCATAATCGCCACACGTGGTAGAGATCTTGGGGTTCGTAGTTTAAGATGGTTGTCATTCAAAAGGCACTGCTCTCTGTGACTCCCACAGAGGGTGCAATTTGTACCCAGCACCCCCACGGTTTTGTTTTTACATAGGTTATAAAATACAGCACGTATGTATTGTAAGCATTATAATTTAAAAAAGAGACTGATATACTACATTTCATTAAAATGCTGACAAAAAATGCCTTTCTAAGCAGTATTTTAAAAAGAAGAGGACATCAATAAGCCAATACAACTATGATGTTTCCCAACTAGCATAACGATTTGGCATCGTAACAGATATTTAAATTGGTCGTAGATAAATTGGGTCAAAACTGAATGTTCCGAGAATTCCAGATATTTAAATGTTAACATAATTAAATGTAAAATATTACAGCACAATGAAATATGTTAAACATAAATATATCTAAGTTACGTAAAAACAAAAATGTGAATAGATTTTGCACGACCATTTGTATCTCAAAATGTGTATCTATAGGTTTCTAATTGCTATAGAGATAATATAGATTCATTGTAATTTTTACATTAAAAAACAATGAACTTTCTTTTAAAATTATAGAAAGAAAATCAAAATTAGGGGATACATTTAAGTGAAAATTGCCTAATTTGGAAATATGAAGTTTATGTTAAAAACCATATGTATTCATGTTTGACCTTGAGGAGTCACGATATCGTAAATAAGCATTATTAAACCATTGAACTAATAAAAAACAGGATAAACGTCACCCATACCTCGAACATCGCAATGTCAAATCAGGCGACATCAGTGGCAATGGCAGTCATACGTCTACTGCTTGTCTTTCTGTCTTTGTTATTCATAATATCGTATCATATACAATGAAAGTGTAGCTGGGTGCAATATATTTTGTACTGTATCAGCCGGATTGTCCACTGCTGAACACAGCCTCACCCATTATAGGGGTTCGCCATAATCCCCACGCTTTCAAAGTCCAAAGTCCAGTCCAGTCAAAGCCATAACTATATGAGAGTGACACTTCTTATTCGTAGGTAAGTTGTTATAAACAAAACTATTTTTCCGAATCTCCTAAAATGTCTATTAAACTTATATATGTTTAGTTATATTCGAATATTCAATTCATATCATCTCTTAGAGAATCTATACATCCATCCGCAACTATGATTAATCTAGTTTACATGCCAAAATTGCACCGCACTGTACTTAATTACTCAAAGAGGGTTCCTATCTATACCTTAATTAATCCTCACCACCAAAGCAAGCTGACCAGATTGATTACACACAGACACTCTGTTTGCGATACATAATGTGCAGGTGTGTGAGTAGATATATCTAAGATCTTAGAAACCGTGTGATATGATGTTAACTGCACACAACGTCACCGCAAATCGAATTACTGAACGAGCATTCCAGGGTAAAGGATTCCAGCAGAAAATTTTGGAAGTTTCGGCTACCATATATTAATGACTCTTCATATTATTTGCGTATGCCAAGTATATCAGCATATGCCTCAGACTATCCGACTTTTACGCCCTCCGCTGCATTGAATGGGATCCACGCGCGTAGGGGCTCTGGTTAAACTGGTAAGGTTTATAAATATATCCAATTTGGAACCGACCAGTGAAAATAAAGCCGTGGGCTGTCTTCCGCCGTAGTCAGGATATGTAAATTTTCGCTGAGCGTAAACCTAAGTTTGTAAAACTACCAGGGTATACAGAGCTCGACCGCGTGCGGGTACCGCTCAATGCAGTGGTGGGCCTTATGGGGTGGGTAAAATACAATGCGAAAAAAAAAAAAATTTAATTATTGCTTTCTGTGTTATGGTCGGCTGCCTGACGACACAACCTTTCTCTTGTTGGTAGTATAGCGGATACATTTTCAGAGCTTTAAAATGGGAAGAAGCCCTGCACCTTATCACATACATGTAAGAAGTGGTATGTTGCTCACTTTGCGCTTTTTTTTTTCTTAATCGCCTGTTAAGGCATCAAACATCAGGAAACAAATCAGTCTTTATATATTTTGGGCAGTCTGGTATTGTATGTAAACTTACGTTAAAAGTAATATCATCAATAAGATCATGAACAGCCATGACATGTGGAGTGTGACCTAATGTGTAGTCCTTTGTTCGTTGTTGTATTTGTGGTGGACCCGTTGAATAAATGTTGTCATGATTCCCACGCTTGGCAGACGTCTTGGGAATCATAACAGGATAACAATGCTTCAGAATGCCCTACATTTTTATGTTGCCTCTTAGAACTCTCACAGGAAGATAAGGGGAGATGCAATTCTACACCAGAAGAATGTAATGGTTAGATTTTTTTTAACAAGGTATAGGGTGATATGAGGTGGATCTTATATATTGGAAATAAGGTGGTAACTATGATGTTTCTATATCTAACCACGGCACTGGAATAAACCGAATTATTAGCCAAACGAAATGAAGGAACGTGGGCATTACGTCTGTATGTATGTTTATTCAACTTAAACTTTCTTACAACTGATACTACCGACTGAGAGAGATCTTGAGTGTGTATGAATTTGATTTCAATGAGTATACAGAAAGAACCAGTTGATGAGTGCCGTGTCCACTGTTTTCTACGATCTTTGGTCGCAACATCTAGGATTAGACCACAGCTATCGACTTGATGCATAGCCCATTGTGCGGCGATGAATTGGCATCGTAGCACCATCGTAGAGTCAACGTAGCACCATCGTAGAGCCGGTAGGACAATGGTGTCTTGTCGTAGCAGATTACGTAGCTCCGTTACGGTTACGTGCCTGAGTGATTCTCTAACCTAAAGCGTGTTCACTTGAAACAAGAAATTTATTTTTAATATACAAGATTGAAATATTGCGGAGACTTATATTAGCTAGTGTGCTGAGTTATATTTTATATAGATAAAATTGTTTTGTTGGGGTAAATATTTTTTTTTGCATGCTTCATGTACAACTACTTTTAAAATATAAAACAATTAAAGGCCGCTAAGATACGAAATGTACGAGCATAAGTTCAGATCTTCACCCGAGATATTGATGTTGAATTATAACGCTCATTGTGAATTTTAATACTGTTAGGTTTGCAATAACGCCTGCTATGCGGATTACATTACAAAATCACAAATATACGATAGAAATGCACATGATTTAAATTTTTCCTACAGTATATTTGTGATTTAGCTCATTGTGAAGTTTGCTTAGCTGTTCTTAACCGATTAGCAAAGTTAAGCAACGCCCGCCGCGGTCATGAGTTAGATGGGTGACCGCTAGTGACATTACTACTGAGCACTTCCGTGCTTCGGAGGGCACGTTAAGCCATCGGTCCCGGTTGTCGTCTTAGGATGGCAGTCGTTATAGCATTGTGGTAGGGCATTTTGCGAATGCCCTACTACTACCTACTACTGGCTAGCTACTACCCCCAAGTAGAAAATCTGTCGCCAAGCATCCAACGGTGTGTTCCGGCAGCTGTTCTTGAGATCCAGTAACTCTAGATTAGCCTGAACAACATCTTCGACCACATCATCACTTGCCGTCAGATGAGATAGTGGTCATAGGCTAACTTATCCGGGATAAAAAAAACATGCAATTTTACGGGAAAGATTTCTGACTGCTCTGCTGAGTTGTGGATCATAAAATAGATAAACAATAACAGACAAGCTGGTTGCCCGAATCGGAGATTTTCTTATTCGTTCTAAGCAGCAGTCCTTGAGAGCCAGTGAAATTACAGGCACATGAGACTTAGGTACAACTATGTCTCAAGGTGACGGGCGCAGTGCAATTCGTGACATGTGACGAAGTGCATCTGTTATAGGCAGAGGTTAGTCCGCTTAACATCAGGTGGGCCTCGAGCTTGTCCTGTCACAATAATATAAAAAAAATAAAAAAACCTATTGTTTAAATTTACAAATATTATCTAAGTTCAATACGTGTATGTATGATTGCTAGTGATATTTAGCAGTGCGTTTCCGTGCCGTCAGTCCCGGTCGTTGTGTTGCAGTCATTACAATACTAGGCTAGACTTTTCTATTAGGCTGCACTGGGTCGGATAAGGTAAATAATTTTCTATCTTCGAGTGGAAGACCCGTGTCTCAGCAGCGAGAACATGATAAGCTGAAACGGTACAGTTATAGTACCTATCCAGTCACGCTACCCACGAGTCTTTTCGGCTGGCAATTAATTACCGCTCATGGTTATTAATTACTGACGATACTTAAAAGAGAGACAATGCTGTCACTGCACTATGGACTCTATATAATTTTGTTATTAGTTATTGATCCCTTCTTTGAAAGCTTCCATATAATATTATGTTATAACATATACGATTAATGCTGCCCTAAGATATTTACTGCAAGAAAGCGACCTTTGAGGATGTAAATTGATATATTCTGCAGGATATAGGCTGACGCAGTATCCTTCTGATAGTAGAGAACTTTGGGCACTTGACAAAGCTGCCGAAGGAAACTTTTGGCGTTCACCTCTTTCTGCACTTTGCAAGTCGTATGACAGTTTAGCCCACAGTGCAAGGAAAGTAGCCGATCACTTTGGCTATGTTTTCGCCTCCAACTTGACTTTTGACGTGAAAGCTTTGGCCAACTATTCCGTCGTATGGATGCTATATGCAGGAAGTACGCATGAAAGAAAGTAGTATGGACGGAACTCTTATTTCTTGGTGTACGAAACTCGCGTGGATACGATGGCATTCCGGCTTTAATTTAAAAAAAGTGCCTATTAGAGTTGACTACTATCCTAACACGTCTGTTTCAGCTTTTCTACTTAGGATTGTGTCATCGTCATGGAACTTGCTTAGTTCCACCCGTTTCTCCAAAAAGGGCAGTATTAATGTTTGGACCCGTCAAATTACAGTGGTAACCACTGCCTAGTGGTTACCACTTAACATCAGGTGGGCCTCGTGCTTGTTTCGTAACAATCACATAAAAAAATAAAAAGGTAAACAGGTTATTGCGGCAGCGTCATAGGCATGACAGATGTATTTCATCACAAGTGACGAACTGCACTGCGCCCGTCACCCTGAGACATACAGTTGTTGAGTCTCATGTGCCTGTATTTTACTGGTTCATTCGCAAAATGCCCTTCTACCATGCGGTGAAGCTCAAGCTCTGGGCGGGATTTGAACCATGGACCTTCTGCGTGGCAGTCCATAGCCAATGCCACAGAGCCATCACTGCTTCAAAACTTTTGAAAGTAATGAAAAATGTTGTGAAGACCAAGCTTCCTGGTTATCAGGTGGTATGTCACTTAAGCAAACTCTGGTGAGTCATGCCACTAGGGCATCCAGATATTCTGACTCGAAGCAATACTGTGCAATAACTATTTTGTTCAGGCATGAAAGGTACAATAGCTAGTGAAATTGCAAACGAGGTTTCAAAACTAACTTCTGTAATGATCTGTGCTGTGTCAAGACGACGACGGTGACACTGCAACTGTAAAATACAGACATGATGCTTGTTATCAGGCGCGCAACATATCCTTTTCGTCACTTTATTACATTAAAGAAACTTGAGAAACACCAGCTGATTAATGACCGTCAATATGGCTTCGGCTATGATAGTCAGCTAGTTATCTTCTATTGTACCTGACACATCGGTGAGCCAAAGCCATCGACGAGAGTAATGGGGAAACACTGATGTCACGGCGTTTGATGTGTCTGACTCAAGGCACGCCTTTATAAACTTTCATCGCGTGGCGTCGGGAAATTCTCTGAAGAGCTTTTTGACCAGGCGAGGAAGTTTTGCCACCGCAGCTTCAGACATCATAAAAAGACTCATCCCCAGATTTTGCAAAGCTGGAAAAGCCACACAGTTCCATTCTCACGATCTTTTCTACTGAGGGCCTGCACGTAGCAAAACCCTTTTCCGAAGGTGTCTGAAGGTAAGGGTATGCAGTCTTTTAGTAAAATTTATAAAATATATCAATCTTCATTAACTAAGTCCTCTCAAATACACTTATAACACATTTTTCATTAACATAGCTTTATAGGAAAGCTATTATTAACTTTTTAAATGGTATCTATGAAATTTTTAGACTTCGTGTTTAGATAGTGATTAAATCAACTAAAAGTTTAATTCTTAAAAGTGAAAAACCTGAGAAGAGCTCTTTAATTTTTCACAGATCTTTAAATCATATTAATTACTGTAAAAGTAATTAACGCTTTCAAGACATTCGTTAAAAACTAGTCTCGCCACGACGCTCTCCCGTTGGACGGTGTTATGCAAATTTATGTAATCGAAAGTCATTTTAATTAAGTTATTATATTTTATCACTGCTTTCTTTGTAAAGATGAAATTTAAAATTGTTTATACGTGAAAAAGCATATTGTGTGATAAATTACCGAAAAAACATTACAGCTTATTATTTATTAAGCATAGATTGTTTCAGAATTATTATATAAATATTTAATTTTAAGATCTCAGCTAGTAAACAACATATTTGACCATATTATCAGAAATAGAAGTCAAATGGTACCCAACGATGATTAAAAACTTAATAAGTTATGGTATTATATATACCGTATGGTGCCATGCGCTGCAGTTTAAGTCCGCGTTGGGATTCATTATATCGTGGTACCCAATTGAGTCTGTAGTTCTTCTGATCACTACCGGTAGAATAGAATATATTATTGATAATTCTTTTCTAAAAGCGTATTATTTTCCCAGCAGGAAAATACTGTTTTTAAAGTATGTAGTTAATATAATTCTGTTTTGTTTTTTGGAGCTACGCTTAGTACTCGGGTTTGTTTATTGTCAGCATAATTAGAAACCTTAACAGAGATTTCAGTGGTATCAACCATAAAAAAAAATAGTAATATCCTCATCACACTAATTAATACTGAACTGAAGACCTGAAGGGTGGACAATGTATTTATTGAAAAACTGACAAATATTTAAATTATCATAAGGTATATAATATACAAAGTACGAAACCAAGTCATCAGAAGTCGCACTAAGATACAAGATGTTACAACTAGAATACGGAAACTAAAATGGCAATGGACCAGACATACAGTATGAGGCATCGAAAAATTGAACATTAGTGTTTTGTTTACCTAGAAATATAAAAAGGAAACGAGGCAGGCAGATTCGGAGCTGGGATTATGGAAAAGGAAAGCCCTAAGCCGAGTAGAGTGGAAAGAAATGGAGGAGGCCTTTGCCGATGTTGCGCAAACAGATGAAGTTGGCGACGTCATCGTCTGGGTCAATCGAATAGGTGACTGCTAGTGGAATTTACTACTGAGCATTCTTCGATGCTTCATAGGGCTTGCTAAGCCGCCGGTTCTGGTTGTTGTCATAGAATGGCAGTCGTTAGGTTCTGGGCCTAGAAACTCCGACACTACATAGAATATAGATGGTAAAAACATGGTGGTAGGTGATTTTAGGAGCTATCATCCTAGCCCTATCCTTTAAGTAGAAAATCTGTCAACAAAAACCCTACGGCGTATTCCGGAAGCTGTCCTTGAAAAATAGTTCTTATCTTATTTTAACCCTGTATACCATCTTCGACTGCATCATCACTGACCATCCGATGAGATTGTGGTATTTTTTTTTTGTTATAGTGACGGAACATGCTCGATGCCTACCTGATGTATGAAGCAGGCTAACCTCTACCTATAACAGACGCATTTCATCACACAAGCCACGAATTGCACTGCGCTCGTCGCTTTAAGACATAGTGGTTAAGTTTCATGTGCCTGTAATTTCACCGGCTCTCAAGGACTGCTGCTGGAACACACCGTTAGGTGCTAGGCCGGCAAGCGCAATTCCCTTCCACCATGCGGTGAAGCTCAAACCGGCGGTGGGGATCGAACCTGGGACCTGCAGCACTGCAGTCCATAACTATTACCGCTCAGCCATAATTGTTTCAAAGGCTTTAAAATTAATAAAAAATTAACTGGCTGGGTTGGCATACGAGTTTCAGGTATTAGGTTGGGTCTACGCATTGGATAGTATATTGTTTTTTTGGAATTTCTGACAAAAAAATCAACCGTAGCAGTCTGGAACTGTGCCTGATATAGGGAAATATATACCTACAATATATAAAACTACATCATATCTCGTCAAATTTGGATCTTTTAACAGCCTACACACACAAAGACATCATACATGCTAATCTGTTTTTATTTTAAGGAAATAATAGTTTCAAATTCAATGAAAGTAAGACAATAATTGTCATAAATTAAATATTGGTTCTGTTCGGTATCAACGCTACCCGCGAATGCTGCTTGGCAACATCTTGTACTAATTGGTCCGCGATGCGAAGATGTTCCGACGAGTTATGGCTCGACTCAGCACCCACCCGACTATAGCTAGTTTATTTTTAACTTCGTAATAAGTATTGTTTGGGAACTGTTTTTCTGCTAAGTTATTTTATTTGAGTACTGTTTATAAGTTTAATAAAAAAAAAACAGGGGTAGTAGAATTACCTTTCAATCCAAAGATTATCTTATTTGCTGTTTAAATGATGTAGTTGACGATAGCGGTGCAGCCAGCCGCTGCCACCAAGCTCTATAAAATGAAACCATTCAAATTAATTAAATTATCTTGGCGACAGAATTTTACCCGTAGCTCAACAAGCAATCGTGCTATATTTTTTGAAGCCTATATGCTAGCCTTTTACCACTATCCCACCTGATTGCAAGTGATGATACGGTCGAAGATGTGGTTCAGGCTTACCTAGATATACTAGCTCTCAAGGACAGCTGCCGAAACACACCATTACATTCTTGGCGACAGATTTTCTACTTAGGCTAGCTAGGCATTTGCATAATGCCCTAACACCATGCCATAATGACGGCCATCCTATGAAAACAACCGAGACAGATGGTTTAATATGCCCTCCGAGGCACGGAAGCGCTCATTAGAGGTCACCAATCCAACTCATAACGGCAGCGGAGGTTGCTTATCTTAACCTGGTTAAGAACGGCTAAGCCAGATACACTACGAGCTTGACAAAATAATGTAAATCAAAATATTAGCACCGTTTAGCTTTATTATAATGAATATTTTTTTTATAGCTGGTAGGTCAGCTTTTGGTAAGAGCAGAGCATTTGAAAATTGCCTAACACCATGTGGTAAAGCTCAAGCCCGTGTGGAATTCGAACCATGTGCCCCCTGCAAGGAAGTCTACACCTTGCCCCTGAGTATATAATGCCTTATTTATTAAATTGATGTGTATTCGAAAGTAACTTTCGAATCGATAGACAAATGACACACCGAAAACATAATTAATAACAATAAAAGTTTTACGTGCTGTTGTTAAGCTTAAAATAAAATAAGGAATACCTACGTATTTACAAATTTTTGGAGGTCACAATTTTTGTTCCTGACCTAAATCGAAGCATCGATAAAGTAATAACAATTGGACCATAAAGTTTCCTTTCGAAAGAGTAGGGTTCCGGAGGCCGCGTGGCTTAGGCATCCGATGCGAAATCACCTCTGATTTCGCATCGGATGCCAGGAGTTCAATTTCCGTGCAAAACAATATGTTCTACAATAATTTGCTAATCTTATGCACTCAGCACGTGATAGTGTTTTGTTTCATTACGTATTTTTTTATATACTTGCCTTGCTAGAGGCCACTTGATTGAACATATTAAAACTTAAATGAAATAACTTTAATAACATTTGCCGCAACAAACAAAAAATAAATCGTTTATATCATGTTCAATTCTAATGAAAATTGTCTGTATTATCTTATATCGATACTAATTTTAAATATTTTTTTTTGTCTTACTACGTATCAGAAGAGGTCTTGAACGAACGTCCTTAATTACATAGTGATAAGTTCCAATATTAGTTACATACTTTGAAGAGATGTTAGTCCAGCGATAGTACATGTCGACTACTGTGCTCAGGGTCTGTAGTCCAAATATTGCTTCGGGCATGGTAACGTATAAACTAACCTGCATGTTTAGTGTTCGGACCGATCAACTTATCGGGCAAATGGAACGCACCCCTTTGCTGTCGTCTATTTGTTATCTATGGAATTTTTGTACGTGAAATCAACTTGTAATTTTTTGCAATTCATTCTCCTTCTTGCATTTTTGGAAGTAATTATAAGAACTCGGATTTTTGATATTTGTGATTGAAATTTATATTTTTTGACGCCTTGAGCGTATTGTTCTACGCTATCAATAAATTTGTTAATAAGTTGTACTGTGATACTGTGTTGTGACGTTGGAGTCTCAAAGGACTGGAAGAAGATCAAGCCCCCTGCCTTAATCGTAAGTTCTCTTTTGATTCACTGGCCATTAAATTAATTAGGACACGATAGGCTAGAGGGATCAACGGCGGAACAACGAAGACCGATTATAATTGTATGTAACCCTTTGTAAATTTGATTTTGTACTTTCTTTTCAGCCTTCCCGGTGTATCGCCGGTTGATAAGCATTCAAGACAGATTGTCTAGGCAGAAGCCTCTCTGCTAAACAATCCCTGCCTGGGCAATCTGGAATCTTAACATTTAGTATCAAAATGCTGAAAGGGATATATATACTACGGGATTCTACATGTATTTTACTAGCAAAAATAAACCAGCCAACTTCTACAAGTAAAAGAAACAAATTGCACGGACGGATGCGCCTTATAAAATATTAGATGCATTCTCGCATAACATTTTCTTATTCACTGAAAGTTATGATTGGGGAAAATCTTACTAGCGAGATCGCCAACTTTGCCTTATTATAGCACAGTCTGATGTTGCGCGTCTTACCTGATCGTATTAGTATGGACCTTACCTTCCATAGTTATATTATATAGTGATGCAATACCTATATCTACGGTCATAGGGATGTCATCACACATAGCCGCGATCAGTTTTACGAGCACACACACTTGAGTGTCGATTCTTTACTAGTGCACATGTTATGTGCTATGGTCTTGTTTTCATTGCTCATGGTGATAGTCACTTTGGTTTACGCAAAATCGGACAAACGGTCTGCAATGATTTCCGTCCGTGGCCTTCCTCAATGCGGCATATAATATGGACGACGGATTAGTCTCTCTGATCTGGTCAGACCATCTAGTTTTTGCAATTCAACTGGGCAAACCAGCATGCTTGTCACGCTGCCGACTGGTAATGGACATTTGGACTGCCTGAGTCTACAATGATTTGTAGGTTGTCTAAATGCTTTTATTGAAGTAGCTGTACAGTAGTATTGTGTATATAATTCGTAGTATATGACAGATGTCAGACATACAAAGTCATTGTATAAAAATCTATTTTATTTTTCATTACCTGTGATATCCATATATAATCTTTTCGGTTGCGACTCCGTACCTGTACTCCAGTCGCGTATGAAGAAAATTAGACTTTTTAAACTTGCTCCAGAACTTCGATTTTACTTCATTTCTCCAAGTTGGGATTCCGCCGCTCAGGTGGACTGCGTGGTTATTACGCGTTTCTTTTCATATTTCTAGTTCTTTTTCTGCACTCTTTTAGCTTTGACTTTTAATATTTTTTTCATGCGACATAATAAACTTTTAGGTATACAAATATTAAAATAACCACGTATGGATCTTTTCGTGTTTCTCTGACAAACTGTAGATAAACACGAAAAGTTATTATACGTTTCAATTCATACTAGTATATTTGTATATAAGTAGTTATTTTTCTTTTCTGTAACTTTTTTTTCTTTTCTAGCTTTGGTTTCTAACTGTATGAGAAATTCTTTTTTTATTTAAGTGTAAGTAATTGATGATGAGGTCGAAGATGTTGCTCAAGCTAACCTAGAATTACTGGCTCATAAGGACAGCTGCCGGAACTACTTGGGGGTAGTTAGCCAGGTGGGCATTCCCAAAACGCCCTACCACGGTTCTGTAACGTCTGCCACCCTAAGACAACAACCGAGACCAACGGCTGCCCTCCGAAGCACGGAAGCGCTCAGTACTAACGTGGCATGAACGTGGCGGCCGTTGCTTAACTTAGCTGATCGGTTAAGAACTTCTAAGAAAATATTTGCACTGTGCCCGTTACACTGAGACGTACAGTTGTTAAGTCTGTTATTTTACTGGCTCAAGGAGAGCTGCTGGAACACACCGTGAGGTGCTTGACGACAGTTTTTTACTTGATAAGACCAGATTCTGGTAGCTAGCCAGGCGGACATTCGTAAAATGCCCTTCCACCATGCGTGAAGCTCAAACCCGCGGCAGGATTCGAATCATGGACCTGCACGGCAGTCCATAGCCAATGCGACTGAGCCATCACTGCTTCAGACTTTCAGCAAACGCCAGAATCTATTCATAAAATTTTCTTGATATAATTTTAAGTTTTTTTTTTTTTATTCCTGATAGGTTAGCCTTTGACCACTATCTCACTTGATGGTAAGTGATGATGTGGTCGAAGATGTTGTTCAGGCTAACCTAAAAGTACTGGCTCTCTAGGACAGCTGCCGGAACACACCGTTAGGTGCTTGGCGACAGATTTTACACTTGAGGGTGGTAGCTAGCCAGGCGGGCATTCGCAAAATGCCCTACCACCACGCTATAAAGACTGCCATCCTAAGACGACAACCGGGGCCGACGGCTTAACGTGCCCTCCGAAGCACGGAAACACTCAGTAGTAATGTCACTAGCGGTCACCCATCCATCTCATGACCGCGCGCGACGTTGCTTAACTTTGCTGATCGGTTGAGAACAGCTAAGTAAACTTCGCTACGAGCGCTTCATTTAAATTAAATTTTTTTCTAATTACTGAATAATAATCTACCCTTACTCAAATAAGTATGTGAGGGTTACAGCGATTGCTATATGAATCACTTTATTTATACGGTTCACATATTTACCGTCTGCTCCAAATTAGCTGCTAGTAAACAGGAATGCAGGCGTACCGTCGAATATTCGAGATACCAGATGTGGTCGCCGCGACAAATACCTTCTGTAATTCCTCATTGATCCTCTATTGATGTCTTTATAGGCACAACAGAATTTTGTGTGGATATATGATGCCTTAAATCAATTGTCAAATACCTCTACTCGTTAATGTAATAATTTTACTGGGACAGTTTTTAAAACTGATCGGTTAGATTTTAACCTCTCTCTCAACTATTTGGTATTATGGTACGCGATAAAAGATATTGTAAAGGGTAACCTAGAATTACTAGCTGTTTCTTAAAGACAGATGCCAAACCAGAATACTATTTTTGGTGCTTGACGACAGATTTTCTACTTGAGGGTAGTAGCTAGCTATACTTTATTCAGTGGGAATGTCTAATATAGAGCGTTCTCTCTTGCACAACTATGAAAGTAAACAGGACGGCAATAGCACCATGAGTGAGTGTGATTGGTCAGGGGCTATAATATTTATTTTTAAATGTTAGGCCGCGTTTATATTGCTTACTACAAACTATTAATTACACGGCTGCCTAATAAGGAGTGTAATGTTTTCAGAATTCCTGTATGTATTTGAATTTCTCTATTCCATCATAAGTTTTGAATGCCTGAACAAATTAAGATATAATGGGGTATCATAAGAATCCTTACATCATCAACAGTTTTCAAAATATCGTTGATCTTAGCATTAGGTGTAGCCTCAACGAAAGAATTATACATATATTGTCATAATGGTTTAATGCGTCCTTCACCCGACTATTTACACACCTTCACATACACACACACACACACACACACACACACACACACACACACACACACTTGCAAGCATATACACTCAAAGAGAGACATAAGACCAATAGATTTATAAAATTGTTGTAATATTTCATTTTACTTTTTCTGTACATATGATAAGCCTGAGGAACTAAATGTACCGTAGTTTTTAAGGAGGTGGGCGTACCTGCAACACAGTTTCTCAAAAACTTTCGCGGTTACCATCGTGTTTCATTAAATTTATGCTATCGGTTAAGTTCCAAATAAATAATTTGAATTTGAATTTGAATTTGCCCCCTTTATTTCGATTGATACGTAATCATCACTCTCACTCTCTTCGTCATGTCGTCTCCATTTTTTAGAGTTCACTATGATTTTTGGATGCGAATGAATAACTCGTGACGTGGGTATTTTCAAGTTCGTAAGTCGCATGTTTCCTTAGTCAACTTTCAAGATCGAGATAGTCTCCAATATTTCGATTTTAATATAAATACCGTTATGAATGCGTGAAGGCAAGGCAACACGTCTCGTGCGACGTCACGTGCCGAAAGGGGTATATTTTTATGGAATACGTAATTCTGTTTGACTTCATACGCGATGTCCATATTTGCCGAGGACTCGGCGTCCTACATGCAAAGAGCGTGGCACGTATCCATTGTCGTCCGCCACGAGTCTCGTACCTTTGATCGCAACACGTCATTTGTTCCAAGAAAAGGAATAGGTGCTTATTATAATCAACATCTTTTTAAATTTATCTAACGTATGAATGTGGGCCCGGTACCATAGGTATATAACCAAATCTACATACTTTAATATGAAGCCCATGTATAAGAAAAACCTATTTTTTTAATCGGCTGATTGAACAGCCTGCTAAATAAGAATGTTTTATATCGATACATTTAAACCCACTTCAAAAAAAGGAGGAAGTTCTCAATTTGGCTTTATTTTTTGTTGTGTGTGTTACGTTCGGCTGTTATTTTGTATGTTTTACCTCATCACTCTTTACAGGGCGTACAGATTTTGACTTTTTTACATTCAAAAGCTGGTGCTTAGCATGTTCAAATTTGAGCAAGATCTGGCGAGTCGTATGATTGAGTTATCCTTAATAATGCGTGTTTTATGTTTGAATTCGTTATTTCTGTAAAATTTTTGTATGTAGAAATTGTAATTTTTATATGTGGTACAGGCTACGAATAAATAAAGTAAAGAAGTATAACTCTGATACAGTGACCGCTTTGATTTCGGCCTCATCAAGTTCACAAGTAACAAAACACGCACAATTTTCCAAATTCAATTGGATTGGTTAATTGATTTGGCGATTTGAAATGATCGCATCTGATTGGTCGCGTCAATGTGATGTTGTCACCGCCGTCATTGCCTAAGGCCAAACCGCACTACTGTGGCACTGCGTGGCAGCGAAACGGCGCGGCTCGGGAAATATTAATTTGTATGGATTTATAAATGGCGTAAACCGCACTATAGCGATGTGGCTTCAGAGAGGCACGGCGCAGTGCTACAGAGATGTCTCCGAAGGCAACTCTGCGTCACGCGTGCACCACGCCTTTCGGCACCGGAGAGACGCGGTGCAGTAAATTATCCAGTCATTTCCCGTTCCACCCACGTTTCAACAATTCATAAGACCTTATTTTACGTTCTAAAATCTGTGTGAAATCGATTATTATCTCTGAAGAGTCGTGAAAAAGAGTTTTTTTCGAACGAGTATTTTGTTATATTTTGCACCCAAATATATCACTTATTAATTTTTCAGCTATATCTGCCTCTTTGCAAGACACCACGACTATTTTACCTCGACGACTTCATCCATTTCGAATTCTTGCCATTAGTTGGAAGAACCGTTCTGTTACGCCGTGAACAAAAAAGTCGGCTCAGGGCCGCTAGTACAATTCAACGAAGTATCGAACTTCGGGTTCTAAAGTAAGGTATCCGCAAAACAAGCATTGGCTTACTTTTGTGTAACTTCGTTCCTATAGACTTGCAAGCATTTGCCTGCGTAGATTCTGAATAATTTTTATTAACGAATTCGTATGGTTTAATCATTTTCCAAATATGAAATTATACTATATTCGTTTGCTTATAAGTAGTCAGTCGAGTTCTAAATATACAGAAATAACACGGATATAAATACCTATGGAGAACAAAGACATTAACGAAAATTCTAAATATCTTACCTGTATTTTCTAAAACAGTTGCGACATATCTCGCTGAGCTCCATAACAAGGATTCTCAGAGTCTTGAGACCATGGGAAAATATACTTTAACTTCTCTGTGTGAAGAATTAAAACTGATTGGAGCATAATAACGTTCGCAGAATAGTATTGGAGATTCCATAGCGGGCAAGATTTGTAATGAACGATGCGTTCCGACCATAGACAATATCGAACAACAAACTTCGTACCGCAAATTCAATTTTCGTTGTCTAAAATGTCTAAAAAAAAAAACGAAAAACGAAACTTCGTTGAATTGTAGTAGCGGCCCAGATACCGCGTCGCGACATAACTCTGTAGTGCGTTCCAAGCATTAGATACGCGTGGATGGCGTTATGCCACAATATGTTAATGACATATTTTTCCGTTTCTATTTCATATTTTGGATTTAAATGACATGAAAAGTACCTAGAAATTATTCTTACGTATGACAGCTATAAGACCTAAAATCTATTTATTTGTAATTTTTGTATCGTATGTCTCCCAAAAATTAAACCAATTCTGAGAAATACGATATCAATTGACACTTTGACAGTAGTCAGATCTAAGCCCTACTTCTAGGATATTTTATGTCATTAGAAGCATAAACACTGAATTAGAATTGAGGACCTTTATCAAAGTTTTTTTATGACATTTGTAGTACATGTTTGACATAAAAATAAAGCATACGAAAAAAATATTGGGAATTGTATTCACATAAAATGTTCTCAGACTAACAATGTTCCGAAGTTATTTTTGACTTAATGTAAAATTCATGTTGCATAAAACTATCCAGGGTATTCAAGTATGGGTTTCCAAAATATTGTGATTTACTCGTTTATACAAGTTATTCCCGATTTTTTTATATCCGTATGGCTTCTCCACCATTTTACTATACAGTATGGTATTTTTTCAGAATTAAACAACGTAGAAGAACATTGAAATATTCAGTTGAAAATTCCCGCAGTACAACCGCATGACTCGAACCCACGCGGCAAACTGACTCCACCGCGCGGTACACTTTTTAAGCCACGCCCGCGGCGGTATAGTTTGCTTTCTGTTGTTTTTGGGCTTCAATTAGATTTCTTTTCATATTTATTCGTAGGGTACAGGCAATAAAACCATGGCATTATGTTCCTATTAAAAATATGCATGCATATTTATCATTTAAGGTATTTACTGATCGGGGTATTAAACCCATTGGCATCTGGTATCACCCTAAGTATGGCTAGCACATCCCTTAATATATAACATACTATTTTTGAAATTTTAAAAATATGTATTTGAGCATGCGATAAAGTTCATGTACTAAATAATAAATTTAAAGAAAATGCGGCACGAACAACAAATTTGTAGAAAAGACTTGTAAAATGTAAACGTGCAGCAGTGCATGTAAAATCAAAATTATGAAATTAGATTAGAATCAGAAAATTTTGAAATTAAATTCAACTCCATAAAATTTTTGCCACACAAAATTAGGCTCAAGCATCGAGCAAATAAAGCTCGATGGGCTCAAGTATGGCCGCATTTACTGAGTTACAATATATGAGCATCAATACGATTTCGAAAAAATCGTTAGAGAATGGAAACACGCAACGCCTCTAACGAAACAGTTCTTAGCAAATAGAGGGAGACATCGACTGATAGAAAAATTTCCTCGAGAGCTTTTTGACTGCGAGTAGACAGGCAGGTCCCTTTGAGACGTCTTTGAGAAGCGTTTTACTCGTACTTCTGAGTTTTGGGACTGAAGTGTTCGTGATTGAATAACGTTTTTAGGTATTTCATGTATGTTATTATATTAAAAAACATATTTTGACTATACTCATTGGGCTATAAAAAAATTCAAAAGTTACTTTGTTTTACTCAGTGAGCAATATCTCATTTTGTTCTGTGATTTCAGGCAGCAAAACCTAAATGTTTGTGTAAAGTGAAAATAATATGAACACACCACGTCACCGCCGCGAGCCATCTTTTTTATTACGAATAAATATGGAAAGAAATGTCATCAAGGTAATTTTTTTTTATTTTTATTTTAATGTTATTGTGACGGAACAAGCTCGAGGCCCACCTTATCTTAAGTGGACTAACCTCTGCCTATAACAGTTGCAATTCATCACAAGTCACGAATTGCACTGCGCCCGTCACATTGAGACATAGTTGTTAAGTCTCATTGTGCCTGTAATTTCACTGGCTCTCAAGGACTACTGCCGGAACACACCTTTCGGTGCTTGGCGACAGACTTTCTACTTGAGGGTGGTAGCTAGCCAGGCGGGCAATCGCAAAATGCCCTTCCACCATGCGGTGAAGCTCAAGCCGGCGGTGGGGATCGAACCAGGTTACTGCGACACGGCAGTCCATAGCTATTACCGCTCGGCCATCATTGCTTCAAAATAATGTTGTTGCGCCGTACGATACAATTTTAAATCACGCCCACCGCGGTAAAGTTTTCGTTCTGCTGTTTTTCAGCTTGACTTACATACATATTTACATATTCGTCGAATACAATGAAAAAATTTGACATCATATTTTGTTTACAACAATGGCAGTGCGGTCAAATTAGACCAAAAAATAAGAGTAAAGCTACATAAATTCTCACCAAGCTGAAAATCAGTAAGATTATTTAATATTTGATAAAAATAAAATTTGAAAGTTCCATAAAAACACTGCAGATAAAAATTTTAGATCATAAAATTATCTACAAAAATGTGTCAAATTTTTTTTTTTCTACGATCCACCGTTTTCGAGATATATCGATTCAAAAACACTGCACAACTATAGAGATGTATATAGGCTTTCAGCGGGGCAGTAAGGGGAAGTACCTTATCCGTTGCAGCTACTCGGAAATGGTCTTAGGAGACTATCTATAATCTACGGGAAAAGTTTTTTGCAATTTGTGACTTTATTAGCACTCCAACGATGGTTGGTCCCATAGAAGTTTTTGATCAGTATTATAAACATCAAAAAATGTTTTTGTGTAAAATGTCTATTTTCTTGCTTACTGTATTTTTTTTTGGAAAATCTGTGAATGGGCTGTGAATGGGGATCAAAATTCCATAAAAAGTATTGATAGTCTCCTAAGACGATTTCCGAGTAGCTGCAACGGATAAGGTCTGAAGCGCTCGTAGCGAAGTTTACTTAGCTGTTCTCAATCGATCAGCAAAGTTAAGCAACGTCGCGCGCGGTCATGAGTTGGATGGGTGACCGCTAGTGACATTACTACTGAGCGTTTCCGTGCTTCGGAGGGCACGTTAAGCCGTCTTACCTTTGATCTTAAATATTTTTTTCCATAACAAGTCCATAGATATTTTGTGCCAGTGTGTAGTTGATTTAAAATTATCCTCCAACACGTTTCCGCCTTAGACAAGGAAGCAAATAATAACAAGATTATTTCCCGCCCTGAGGTAGCTTACACCAGCTACTCAATTAAAATCTCAGAACAAACAATTGCTACTTTCCGAATACGAAAAATGAAAATAGTATTACACTTCGAACTACTAAAAAGGTAATAATTAGATTTTGTCTTGGAACTCACTTACATTCTGAACAAAAAAAAAGCGTAAGCGGGTAGATAGTGTCTAAACAAACTGTCAAATAAAACATTAGTCAAGAATTATCTTGTTTGCTTCTTAGCTTTTATTTAGGTAACCTATTTCAACAAAACACAGCGCAGATCTCTTTATTCGATGTTTTCAAATTCGTATTAGAAAATCCAATAGCAAATTGGTATTGGTATTGCTATTTACTAACATAAAAATGTTTTCCAATTCCACCGCATTTCTAAACACTGTTCAAACGACATTTTCTAAATCAGATTATACGAGGAAGCATTGTGTTTTGAATACCATTTGCGCAAATCAACTGTTTATTTGAAATGAAAAGAATTTTTTGTTTACAACCGTCACTTTGTTGAAACGTTCTAGGCTCATTCTTTGTTATTTATCGGAATGAATCTGTCATCTTTTCATATTGTTCCGCTAACCGTTAGAAGAAGAGCATTACGGAAAATGTTTCTTGTTTCTCGAGTAGCCAGTTACGCCAAGTTATTTATTCTACTCAGTTTTTGTGGTTTAATCATGTATGTTGCACTTGCATTATATACATTTCAAGTTGCATTTACATCAGTGAATAGTGCTGAAAGAACACAACAGAGAATAAACAATCTTCCTGTACCATATCCTGAAAGTGAACTTCGTACAAGTTTGAAATATATCTTACTATGGACCACACCAGACTTTAAACACAACATAACAGCTACTGGCCAAGATACTTTTATTGAAAACAACTGTGATCACGTTAACTGTTTTTTAACAATGAATAAAACTCTTCTTAATAATGACGTCACAAAATTTGACGCAATAGTATTCAGTATTAGCACACTGAGGAGATGGAAACGATATCTTCCGGAAAAAAGATCGCCGCGACAAAAATACGTATTTTACTCGATGATTCCTGCTAACAATAATCCCGTTTGCAACATAATGGCCGACGACTATTTTAACTGGACATGGTCGTACAAACTATACTCTGATATAGTTACGCCATTCATTGAAGTTAGAAACTTGACAGGTAACATAGTTGCTCCAAGCGTAGAAGTAGAATGGCCTTCGGATATGGTTTTAACATTCAAGTCTACAAATAAAAACAAATCTAAAGCGTTAATGTGGTATAACGAGAACTGCGCCAATATACAAGCGAAAACGTTTGCTAAAGAACTGAAAATGCATATGAAAGAACATTCAATGGAATTCGACATTTATGGTTGTGAGTTCAAAGAATGTCCCGAAGAAGGTTGCTTAAAAGCCATTGAAAATGACTATTATTTCTATTTGGCGTTTGAAGACAGCATTAGTGATGACTATGTGACGAAAGAAGTTTTGAAAGGATTTCAACATAACGCTGTACCTGTTGTGATTGGTGGAGCTGATTATATGAAGTAAGTAATAATAGGTATATTATATAAATATATAATATTATTTAAAATATATTATCATCAGAATACTCGGTAAGTAGTAAGGCACCAATCACAATTATTTTTTTTTTTTTTATTGTTATGGAATAAACCCGAGTCCCACCTGATGTTAAGTGGACTAACCTCTGCTTATAACAGATGCATTTCGTGAACACGAATTGCACTGTGCCCATCACACTGAGACATACAGTTGTTAGGTCTCATGTGCCTGTAATTTAACTGGCTCTCAAGGAATACTACTGGAACACACTGTTAGGTGCTTGGCGACAGATTTTCTACTTGAGGGTGGTCGCTAGCCAGGAAATTCACTAAATGCTATTCCGCCATGCGGTGAAGCTCAAGAACGCGGCGGGATTCGAACCATGGATCTGCTGCACGGCAGCCCATAACCAAAGCCACTGAGCCATCACTGCTTCAAAACACATGCATGAATTATACATTTTTTGGCTTTAGTTTTGTGAAATGTTGTTATAAATATATATTGGTAGTACACCCGCTACTAAGGACTGAACGATAGTATTGAACCCTATTTTGTGGACTATTGAGCGGCAAATCCTCTCTAACAGCTAAATTAATTGTGGCATCATGCTTCGACACATTATTTTCTCTTAGTTTTTGTAGGAACATTCAAATGGTGGTAGGAAAAGTGCTGTCAATAAATTTGGAAATAATAACAACGTTAATTTCGGAAATAGTATTCATTATTTTTAATCCTAGCTATAAACTTCTTTAGACAATAAATAGGATAGTGTCAACTTTACAAATTCATTTCGTATCAATGGCTAATTGGCTCTTGGAAATATTTGCCCAAAATGAGGCCACCTCCACGCCCCTGTCAGATGTCAGGTGTCATCACTTATGTCTATAGTGTTTTCAGTTTTGTTTTTAAATTCTAGGTTCCTTAACAATTTTAAATAGCTTTTAATAAACGAGTAGGTTTCGAAAGTATACGCCGTGACGTCAGGGTTTACGTGGTGTGGAAATATTCTGATATCTAATAATATACACATAATTAATAACGATCTAATTATACATTTATTGATAATCCCGCTTAAATTTCAAAGTCAGAATCGCCACGCAACGTAGCTGGAATAATTTTGGATATGTTTAGATTTTACATGTAGTATATTTAGGAGTGAGCGAGTTACCCCGTGGGGAGCCGGGTTAGAATCAAATCCCCCATTTCTTTCCGTGGGTGTCGTAAGAGGCGACTAAGCGATAAATGCCATAAGGTGGGAAGTAGCGCCTTCTGAAGAACTGACAACTTCTTCGGCGATCTCAAAGACTAACCTATCCTATCAAGCATAAAAAAAACCTGTCAAGGGCGGAGTTTCGGCTAACCCTCCCAATTGGGGAGACCTCGATCAACGGTGCACGTGTCAGTTGATGCGTTGATGGTGATGATGATATTTAGTAGGTATTCACGTCGTTGTATCCATCAAATTTAATTGGCATGTTATTCTTTAATTTTGGATAAAGATCAATTCAAAGTAACACTTAAATCAATAAAAAAAATCCCATATTGTCCATCCAGGCGCTTGGACAGTATTCTAACTTTAAACATGTCTTCCAGGTTTCTCCCACCAGGTTCTTACTTAGACGCTCGATATGAGACCCCAGAGAGACTAGCAGGCCTTTTGGAATATATCTCAAGAAACCCCCACAGCTACAACAAATTCTTCGCTTGGAAGAATTACTACACTATTCAAGAAGCTGATACAAGAAAAGGCTACTGTCAACTCTGCACTCTACTAAATGACAAACTAAGAACTGAATCCCATACTGCTTATGAAGTTTTTAGAAAATGGTGGTATTTTGGAAATTTACATGATAAATGTTACCCCAAAGGAGCTGAAACCTACGATGCTGTGCTTTCGTATATAGACAATAAAGAATTAAGGAAGAATTATATGCCATAAATATGTGTCCAAAATGTCTTGTGTTTTTAGTTATAGTATAAAATTGAGTTTTTTGTTTAGAAAAATAAAACGAAATATTTAAAATTTGTAAATTGAATCGGTATTAAAATTTATGCAATTTGGAATACAGAAAAATAAATGTCAGTCGACTTACTTCACATTTTAAATTATTGCTTTTTAGTGTAGGCATTTGTTTTTTATTTTATTTTTGTTTATTATTGTAGTTTTTTAACACTAGACAATGAGATAAAATGGACCTTGTGCGCAATAAAACATAATTTTGCGAATAGTGTTGACATATCGTGTCAGTTTTTTAATATTATTAAGGAACCGGCAAAATACTCGAGTTTAGGATCGAATGTATGAGCATATCAGATACTCATTATCAGGGTCAGTGCGCAGCAGTGTAACTGAGCTCTTGTCGGATAGGAACTGTCTTTCACTTATCAGGTTTTCATTTCTAGTGTTCGTAAAGTTCTTGTTTATGCCCGGTGTAAACTCACTTAAACCTTATTTTAATCTTTAGTACTGTACAACTTCGCAAGTATGATTATTATATAAATTTTAACAAAGACGTTTAGTTTTTAATATATTTCATGCAGGATTGGAGACGTTGCATTATTAAATGGATGGCAAGACTAAAGATAACTCGACCTAGAAGATCACTCTATGCACCACGTCCTATGGAAGATAATATAACGTTATTTTGCTGTATAAATTGTGACGGTTTGCTGTAGCATAGCCGAAGAAAAGGGTATAATTCTGAAATTGTATCTCTCACTTCAGGCAAAGAGGTACCTCTAATCTAATCTATCTTACGAAAATATATATATTTAACATCCACCATAAAAAGCGTCCACAATTTTGGTCAAGAAATTTGCAAAGTGAATGTACAGCGACCTCACAACCACCCTGCGAACCAAAACCGAGTTGTATGGGTTGAAAAAGATTATACAGTTTTCTTTGTTAATTTAAGATTGACAAGTAGAACATCATCAAGACCAATGTAGTCGAATCCAATTAAATACACATTATTAGGGATGACTCAAAGGTGAGTAGTCTTTGTCAGATCTCACTGAATTTTAAATGGGATCACATGACAAGCACCAGCGTTATCAAAATCAGTACTGTATCAGCCGGATCGTCCACTGCTGAACACAGCCTCCCCTATTAAGGGGGTATTTTCCATAATCCCCACGCTTGGCAGGCGGCTTGGGGATCGCAGTGTAAGATAGTAGTTCCTTTAGAAGGCGCTGCTGCCCACCTTCCAGTATAATTATTCACTTAGTCACCTTTTACGACACCCACGCGATGATATGGGGAGGTGCAATTCTAACCCGGCACCCCACGGGGGAAAAAGGAAAATCAGTACACCTAGTAAATATTTATGAAGTAACATAAACAAAAATAAAAGTTGATATGAGAACCTCCTACTTTTTTTCAAGTTGGTTAAAAACAACGCTTATCGTAATGCCGCATTTGGCCGCGAGGCGAGGAAATGTGGTAAGCATACCACTAAGTAATACCACCGTCTTTTTACTAGGGTAACTTAAATTATCATTTTGAATTATATGTAATGACTTTTTAAAACTTATACTACACAAGTATAAACTAATTAAAAAGTAAAAAACCTGCTTGCAGTTTATTTATTACCATTAAACGTTTTTTAGTTCTATTTAAAATTAAAACAGCAAGTTATATACTTCTTGGTATATAACTTGCAGTTTTGGTTTTTTGGTGGTTACAACTTGATTGGGCGCTACTAATTTAGCGCCATTTAGAAACTATTACATATTCTTACAAACCGATTTGTGCAGTTGATCTTCATGAGTTTCATACTCACAAGCGTCATAGTTACGACATAAAGACATGAATTGTTAGGTAAACTCTACGAATAAATAATGTGTAAACTATACAAAACAAATTAGTTAGTGAAGCGCTTGTAGTGAAGTTTGCTTAGCTGTTCTTAATCGATCAGCAAAGTAAAGCAACGTCCGCCGCGGTCATGAGTTCGATAGGTGACCGCTAGTGACATAAATACTGAGCGCTTCCGTGCTTCGGAGGTCACGTTAAGCCGTCGGTCCTGGTTGTCATCTTAGGATGGCAGTCGTTATAGCATGGTGGTAGGGCATTTTACGAATGCCCACCTGGCTAGCTACCACCCTCAAGTTGAAAATCTGTCGCCAAGCACTTACCTACTTACAAGTGTGTTCCGGCAGCTGTTTTTGAAAGCCAGTAATTGTAGGTTAGCCTGAACAACATCTTCGACCACATCATCACTTACTCTTAGGTGAGATAGAGGGCAAAACTATCAAGCACAAAAAAAAAGTTACAACATAGTAGGTCCTGTGCACGAGTGAGTGTCATTAAATATATTAACTTAGTAAGGGTTCGATTTTTCTTGCAAAGATTGTCGATTCAGGCATTTAAAATTATAATAAAAGTCTATTGAAAACCCTTCTCTACCCTTTAAAAAGGTTAAGCTTTGTCAAAGACGGCGATATTTTTACAAGAAAACGCTGACATTTACATTTATTGATTATTACAGGCCCTTTGTCTGAACACTGCTGAATATTGCATTAATTTTGCAAAAAGCTTTAATAAATAAAGCTTTAGTGCCAATACCTTTATTTGACTGTAATGTAAAGACAACTTCAAATAAATGTAAGAGTTTGTGTCCATGACTACCGCTAAACATCTACATTTCAGATTTAATAGCAAACATCTGCATATATTGATTTAAATTATCAAAAATACCTAAAATATAGTATTCCAGTATTACGTCCGCCCATGTCTAGTTTTTTATTTTTTTATTCCTTATAGGTTAACCTTTGATCACTGATGACCTGATGGTAAGTGATGATGTGGTCGAAGATGTAGTTTAGGCTAACCTAGAAGTACTGGCTCTCAAGGACAGCTGCCGGAACACACCGTAAGATGCTTGGTGACAGATGTTCTACTTGAGGGTGGTAGCTAGCCAGCGGCCATTTGCAAAATGCCCTACCACCATGCTATACCGACTGCCATCCTTAGATAACAACCAGGACCGACGGCTTAACATGCTTTCCGAAGCACGGAAGCGCTCAGTAGTGATGCCACTAGCGGTCAGTCATCCAACTCATGACTGCGGGTGACATTGCTTTACTTTGCTAATCGATTAAGAATAGCTAAGTAAACTTCGCTACGAGCGCTTCAAAAGGTTCCTTTATCTAAGATGTAACAGCGAAAATAATTGCTCCGAAATTGATATCATCAGCGGACTAGATTGCAGTAAGCCCAGTGGTTAAGGTGTCTGGTGATTTAAATAGGATATCGTGGGTTCAAACTCCCTCCAAGATTTTCTCACCAAGTATATGTAAATATCGTTACTGTAGGTTGCAACACGTCATACCTTTTAAAGTTAAATAAAAGAAACTTTAGATAGCAAGCATATTTTTAACCACCTTCAACAAAGAACGAGGTTGCATTCTGCAACTGTAATGCACAAGTATGACGCTTACTTGTGCATTACAGTTTACTTTTCCGTCTGATCATTAATAAGTATATATATAACATTAAAAAATCCTAATGACAAGCTTTTTTATTAATAGCTGCAGACCGCATTAACCCCGCGAAGATAATTATGATGATGACGAAAAATATATTTTTTGTTGATCCAGGACCTAAACTATCTACAGGCCAAATTCCATTCTAATAGGTTCAGCTGTTTAAGCATGAAGGGGTAATAAACACACTCACTTCATTACACTCGAACTATTGCATTTATATTATTAGTGTCAAGTCACAGAATAAAAAGGAACAGAAGGAATACTCCGCAAAGTCATTCCAATAATAAGCTACTCTAGCTACGAAGCAATAAAGCGCACAGCAGCTAGCAGCTTTTTAATTTACATAAGTGCGCTGGGGGCCAGGTCGTGTGTCATGGTACATTTTACCTATTTTTTAGGGTTCCGTACCCAAAGGGTGAAAACGGGACTCCATTCCTACAAGACCCTATTATATACAAGAACGGTGATAGTCAGTTGAAATTTTCACACATGATGTATTTCCATTGCCGCTATTACACAAATACTAAAAATTAAATAAAAAAAATATTTAAGTGGGGCTCCCATACAACAAACTTGATTTTTTTACCGATTCTTGCTCGATAACGGTGACAGGTCTTTGAAAATTCAGTATGACTCAAATTGAAAAAAAATAAAAAATTACGCTGTATGTTATTATTTGATTACATCTCTGTATTAAAGTTTCAATGTTTCCGTCCAGTTCCAACATTCTGAAAAAGTTTTCTGTGACAAACAATCAATTGAGTGATTTCATAAGGTTTCTATTTTAGAATTTGATGCATGGATCCCTAAACCAAGGTTTGGAATGTGATATTACATAAAAATATTTTAATAGGACCTGAGGAAATTAAGCTCAAACTTTTTAAACTTACATAGAAAACAATCAACGAAAACGAAGGTAATTGAATTTTCATTCAATGTTTTCCCTAAAAAAGTACTCCACAATTTAATCCCTTAATTCAAGAATTTTCCTGGAGGCCTCATGAATTTTGTTTTTCACCTTCAATAGGGGATGGAAAGTTCAAAATCAAACGGTTGTCGCGTTATGCAAACAATCTGACGTCACTCATTACCATAGTCGAAGTCCTGAGTAGCGACATCATGTAAGTAACAAAAACAGTTACAGAGATTCGTATTTTGATGAAGGAACAAGAGTTTTTTTTACGCTTTTTTGAAGCGCTCGTAACCTTGTATGCTTAGCCGTTCTAAACTGATCAGCTAAGTTAGGCAAAGTCCGCCGCGGTCATGAGATGGACGGGTGACAGTTAGTGACATTACTACAGAGCGCTTCCGTACTTTAGAGGGTACGTTAAGCCGTCAGTCCCGGTGTGGTAGGGCATTTCGCGAATGCCCTCTTGGCTGGCTACCCACAAGTAGAAAATCTGTCGCCAAACACCTAACCGTGTGTTCCGGCAGCTGTCCTTAATTCTAGGTTAGCCTGAACAACCTTTTTGACCGCATCATCACTTACCATCAGGTGAGATTGTGGTCAAAGGCTATTAAGAAAATACGCTACTAAGTCTTTCTTGCACGATTTCTGGTTAAACTCAAATCGTTCGTCAAGTCTGTTTATTCCACTGGAATAAGGTTGAATTAGAATGGGTTTCACTGAATTAACGATACTCAAATTTGATGCAAACTAGTCTTATGTATATTCTGTATCAGCCGGATTGTCCACTGCTGAACACAGCCTCCCCCACTGTGGGGTGGTTTGCCACAATCCCCACGATTGGTAGGCGTCTTGGGTATTGCAATTTACTGGCTCTCAAGGACAGGTAGGTGTATGGCGATAGATTTTCTACTTGAAGGTGGTAGCTAGCCAGGTGGGAATTCGCAAAATACCCTACCACCATGCTTTAAAGACTGCCATCCTAAGACAACAACCGAGACCGACGGCTTAATGTGTCCTCCGAAGCACGGAAGCGCTCAGTAGTAATGTCACTAGCGGTAACCCTTCCAACTCATGACCGCGGCGGACGTAGCTTAACTTTGCTGATCGGTTAAGAACAGCTAAGCAAACTTCGCTATGAGCGCTTCAAAAGTGTGTGCTATAGACAACAGTCATTCCTTTTTTAAAACGTCTATTCATATAAACATTGCTGTATTCTATTGATCTTCATCACTGCTCTCCATTTCTATCATGAAAGTAGGGTCAGAAACAAAGAGCTGTTGAATATTCGAACAGGCCACGATCTCGACGATATGCTAACTACTTGCGGACTCTACTTGACTTGCCGACGGTACTGAACGTTGAAATGTATGAATTTTTCAAGAATTGCTTACTCTCAGCGATTTTAACAGAGTCTGGTGTCAATGACCTCCAGTCCGATGAGATGGAAACTTTGAGTGAAAGTGTTTTGAAGTTTTAATAATATATGTGAATAAAACATGCGAAAATGCTGCGGTATTTTTCAGCAACCCCACCCTTGACATCATAGTTAAAATGAAGGGACTCTTGAGAATGGAAATTCTAGAAACTTTCTTGGTGATTCTAAATTTTTGCTTTTATCAAAGAATTTTTTTTTAATTTCAAAATGATGATGTGTATGTCAAATTATTGTTGTGTAATGTATTTTTTACAAAAAATCTGACATCTTTTAGCGGCCAAACGCGTTGATTTAGCTATCAGTATCTACTCTGGAAATAGGTATGCTTGGTGGATGTTAATAGGATAGCCCACTATTAAACTTCTTTTTTTTTATTGTTATGGCACAAGCATGAGGCCCACCTGATGTTAAGCGGTATCCCCTGCCTATAACATATGCATCACAAGTGCGAACTGCACTGCTCCCATCACCTTGAGACATACCTGTTAAGTCTCATTTGCCTTTAATTTCACTGGCTCTCAAGGACTGCTGCCGGAACACACCGTTAGGTGCTTGGCGACAGATTTTCTACTTGAGGCTGGTCGCTAGCCAGGCAGGCATTCGCTAAATTCCCTTCCACCATGCGGTGAAGCTCAAGCCCGCGGCGCGATTCGAACCATAGACCTGCTGCTTGGCAGTCCATAGCCAATGCCACTAAGCCGTCACTGCTTCAACTACTATATAAATATATATGGGCATCTAGTTAAACGCGAATGTTCCGACTCGTCTGTTCCAGGTGTGTATAGCTCATTGGCAGTTTAGCAATTCTGTTGTAAAGATATTATCTCCTCGATTTCGCGCTCACTAGGTGCAGCGTCAGTAAAGCGTGGTACAAAAATCGTACTACTTACGTAACTATTATTTAATACGTAGTACGGTGCCACTCTTTAAATTTGTCGAGCAAAACATACATATTATTTTAGAGGTAGTAAAATTTTATATAAGTATAGGTAGCGTTACAAAGAAAGTACGAGTATGTTTTTGTTAAGGCACCTTTTTTAATGTATTTAAAATCAAGTTTATCAGTCAAAGTTAAAATTATTTATTCAATTTAGGAACGTCTACGATGGTTCAAGACAAATTTTAAAATTCAAATATTCTAGGTTGTACTCCCACGTTCAGCAAAAGCACGTACAGTCGCCTGCAATAAGAAGTATACACTGCGTAATTTTCAAAATAATGTGATGTAACTAAGTTATTAATAATCGCAGTTAACATTTACATGAGTAAAAGTAATCAAATTATTCTTTAATTTTAAGATACTTATTATTACATAGAGAATAACAGAACTCTTTGCCACAATTTTGAAAATTACAATGTGTATACTTCTTATTGCAGGCGACTGTACATAGCCACTGCGAGAAGAACGGCCAAGAAACTCGGGGCTATTCGTTTTAGTGGTTTAACAATGTTACAAAGTAAAATAAAATTATAACAATATTTGTTTATATTACGTGTGTGACAAATAATAGCTTGGCAGAGGTGGAATTTGCGTTTAAGTAATCACGAAATGTGTAACAGGATTTCTTAAATAAAATGTTTGTTACGTGTAACTTGAATTTTGCTTATGTGAGCGTTGTAATGTATTTGGGAACTTTATTATAAAACAGCACACAATTACCTTACAACTTTCACCCCATTTTTTAATTAAAATTTACTCAACTTTTTATAAAAGTACATACTATTTTCATATATGTACAGACACGGTAGAGTAATTTTTTTTTTTAAGTGTTACCTCTGTATACCCTAGAATTCCTTTCGTATATGGCTCGAATTGCACGCTTTTGTAAGATAACGATTGTCTCTATCTCAGCAGCAGCTACCTACATACATGGTGCAATCTTTCACCACATAGTTCAGAATTTTGTACACAAGTGATCGCGCATCGCAGACTATGTCCTCATCGGTGTTACTACAAATGTTCAACATTGCAAAATAGGCAAGTATGTAGGTAGTTTTATGTATCAGTAAATTTTCGATGCCTTTACTTCAACGCAACACAATTACACCGGTATTCTCGTGAAAAATGCAACCAATTCTTTTTAAAGAACAAGAAATATAACAGTTAAGATAAAAGCAAAACACCTTACCGCCTGAGATGCATATATCAAGCATGAATCTTGTCTTCACCCCCGCAACTAATCGAATCATCCAATATGCAAAAGATCTTACGCCTAGTTAGACCTAGTCGCGTTGTAATCAAGTCAGCCTGATGAATATTCGAGAAGGTTCTATGACACTCGTCTCGTCGAGGACAGAGGGCGCCACTGACGCCGCGATTTGAATTATGCCTGCTCAGTGTTCAGGCGCTTGAGTGCAGACTGATTAGAATATAAGGTCAGGCTAAGGAGTTCCTGAAGCCGTTTTAAGGATCCTACCATATTTTGCTGAAAGGTTACGTAATCAGCAGGTATACGATTTTTGGAAAAGTTGATGACTGTGACCATTCTAAAATTAAATTCTATGTTATTATTGTTTTAAAACATATTATTGACGTTAAGGTTGATCTGGCCGGTCACCTCTTCATACATCGTATGTAGAAATATTAAATATTTTGATATATGTATGATATTATATACTCCCCTACTATTGAGTTTATAGGTCCACAACTAAGCATATTATCGACTTTTCCTCATTATCTAGACTTATATCGTTATAAATTTGTTTTTCGTAATTTTTTTTTCACGTGTTTTTCTATGTACATCTAATTTTCATATGTAGTTTTCGTGTTTTACACGACTGCCCAAAAAAAGAGTGTTATATTATCTTTGCTGGGTTCATGTATGTATGTATGTGTGTTTCTTTATTCCACAGTAACTTTTTAACGGCTAAACTGATTTTAATGTATGAGATATAATTTATAATATTTAAATATGTGTGAAACTCTCGAGAATTTCAATTCAAAAACAAGAAAGTACAATAAAGTATTATCTAGCTATAAACATTACACACCTAACTTATTCCATAATTTGCGTAACATGTTTTTATGTATATGTTGGTATATTTTATATCCTTATTTATATGTTTTAAAAAATATATTTGTATATATAATTATTATACGTTACGTATATTTTTATGTATGTTTATTATACCTTTAATTAGTTATTAGTTTGTTTAAAATTCTTTAATTATTTTCATTTTGTCTAGTAAAAAATGAAGTAAAAATTGCTTCATAAACTTTCCTCTTTAGTTTCAGATATGTCGCTTTATATACGCAGGATTCGTCGCATTATGATTATTTGTAAATTATCTGATTCATGGATGTCCTTCCTTTGACACTTTTTATTGCTTATTTTTGTATATATTGCTGATACGCTAGCCTTCGACCACATGATGAACGAAGATGATGTTCAGGCTAGCTAAGAGTTAAGGACAGCTGCCGGAACATCCTGTCAGGTGTTTAGCTGCAGGATTTGTACTTGAGGATGGTACCTAGCGGGCATTCGCAATATATACCACCAAGCTATAACGACTGCCATGCGATGCTAAATTTACAGTTTGATATAAAAATAACATGAAAATACGTATATTTTTGGTTTGTTGAATATGTTATATTTCAGTCACGTGCAGTAAAACAAGGACTGAGAATCAAATATCTAGTATTATTGAAAAGTAAAGCCACAAAACGCATACCCATGGATTGCCGGGCTAGAATGTCACCCCCTCACATCTACCCGTGGGTGTCGTAAAAGGCACAAAGGGTAACATACCAGAACGTGAGCAGCAGCGCTTTCTGAGGAATCTGCAATCCCCAAGACGGTAGCCAAGCGTGGAGATAATGGCAAACCCCCCTCCATAATAGGGAGGCTGTGTTCAGCAATGGACAATCCTGCTGAAACAGTAAAGCCACGAAGAAATGTATGGAATAATGAGTTTGATAACCTTGTATGGCCAAGAGGAAAAACCTCCTTTCAATCAAGGTAGTAACGGCAGGGTCCAAGAATTTATAACAATCCCCATACATGCAAGCATTTTGGGGTACTAATCTCGTTTTTATAACTCAAAACTTATCTTTTCACCACTGTTTCACTTGGTGGTAATTGATGACATAGTCATAGATAGTAAGCGGTTTATAGGGGTACCTGGCTCTCAAAGACAGCTGCTGAAACACAACATAAGTTATGGTTACTTGAAGAGGACAGCTCACTTCAGTCTTTAACATCAATGTTTGCTGTTTGTATTATCTACGTACAATGATAACAAAACGTCTTCTTGAGCACACGGGTGGTGAGTTGGACTATCACGTAGAAGATACTAGCAAGAGCAGACTGGAGCAAATGTCTACCACCCTATTGGTATGTGAGCAAGCAAATAATAGCAAATACAACATGTCTAACATAGTAAGTACTACAAAACCTATGAAATTTGATACTTAATCGAACTTAGCGACTTCTTTTATATTATCAACTAGGCTTTTTGAAACAACAACTGGTTTGCACTTCTCAAGCATTGTGACCTTCTTCCACTGCTACACATTTAGACTTGTCTTAACACGGTGAATTCATAGAATGGAAGGACAATTTATTCTTTCTGATATTGCTTTCTTTGACTGGCATCAAAATTAAGCATTCCTTTAATGGCAAGTTTCACAAAACTGCTGCACTTGTAATTGCAAAATCTTTGTATCCAAAGTTCATCTCACACGTTATTCAACAAAAGAATTTACATAAAAACCTGTAGATATTTTCTTTGCAATCGGTAACCTATTTTAAATACAAGTAATTATGTTTTTTGTGTTCACGACTAAGAAGCAGAAATTATATTCTTTTTGTTTTTTAATCAGACATAATCTTCTAGCTAAAATCAAAGAGACCACAAATGTCATAGTTGAAGGTTTTGACAGCTTACGCTTGCGCAGTGTGGTAGGTTTCAGCTTCTTTAGCGGAACCTAGATGTCGCTTACCCATTTCTGAGAGACTTGACACTAGCCGGGAACAACGCTGTCAAGTTTATATGGAATCCTAAGTCGCGCAAACGACATTTTTTACAGAACGAATGTGTAGAAGTTCCGTTTTGTACATATTTGTAGTTTGTAAGCGTAACCGTAGATGTAAGCTTGTGGGTATACCCATAGTTGTAGATGGCGTAGAAGTAAAGTAGATTAGTGTAGGTGTTAAGAGTAATAATACAGAAAATTTAGTTAAGGAAAATTTTTGTTCATTATGTATTTATTTTGTAAAAGTATTTTTTGTTTTTCACTTGAATTTTTTTTTATTAGACCTCCACAAAACTTACAAATCCTAGTGATATCTCGTTCCTCAATTGAATGTCTCGTTGGTGTGTTTGTAAAAGCACCGCTTTGCAATCCGTAGGTCCCGGGTTCGATCCCCGGTCTGGGCAAAAATTTGGGTATAACGTTTCTCAAAAAATCTTTAGTAGTAGCGTTGAGGCACCAGCCATGAGGTGCACCGTCACCTTCACATCTCTCTAGTCCGCAGAGCGAAAACGCCACGCTTAAATATTTTGATGACTTGTGTTGGCCACTGATATATTATTTCCGATATTATGCCTAATGATTTACACAGACTACATATAATTAAAATCCCTAGCTAGAACTTTTACAAAATGGTACCCTTGACTGCAATAGTGTAAAAGTTATTAACTGTAAAAGTTAGTTTTTCGTCATACCAGTAGATCTTGCGTCATCAGCATCAGCAGTATTAATTGTTATTCCACTATTTGCCAGAATGTCTATATTGTATATTGTCCTTTATGACTTGTATATCCATGTACGTACCATGCTGGCCCTTAGACGTACATCAGATAATCCAAAGCACTGTTTCTATATGTCGACAAATTGCTGTTAGATAGATACTTGTTTTGCCAAAGTCGAATCAAATCCGGATGTAAATTATTATAAAATAATTCGACAGCCCTGACGACGAAAAATCTAGATTCCAAGGCATTGGGATGTAAAATTTATTTTGTGTATTGCGTAAGTAAAGACCATAATTTCAGTATAAATAACTTTTCCCAATACGGCGGAACTCTGGAGAAAAATAAGAAAAACTGAAAACTGAAAAATGCGTATAAATGTGAATTTAATAAAGCTACCGAATTCGTTTATGGTCTCAAAGATGCAGCATAAGATATGCCATAAATATGCTTAACATTGTTATTGCTTATTATGCTTAGATTAAGAGAAATATATATTTTTCTATAAATACCTACAAAAAATTGCCGATTTTCAGAAAAAAATAACTCAAAAACTAGAAGTGCTGGTTAAATGGGGATACAAAATCTTGCATTTGTATGATTACATCTATCAGGTTTTACAATAAAAATGCGATATCCGAAAAATGGGCTTCATAAAACACTGTGCATCCTAAGAAACAACCGGGACTGACGGCTTAACGTGCCCTACGAAGCACGCTCAGTAGTAATGCCACTGTCGGTCACCCGTACAAGCAATGACCGCAGCGGACGTCGCTTATCTTAGAAAATCGGTTAAGCTAGGCTTAGTGAGCTGCGCTACGAGTGCTTGAATTCTTTCTATCTATTTCTTTACAAAATTCGTCCCAAACATCATTTAGGTTTGAACAGCCTACCCATAACTCTTGCTCAGGTGTGGATTCGTGCGCATACAAGCATCGTGCTTAATTAGGTAGACAATCGTGTAAATGGGGCCCTAACATTGTTTCAATACCCATTTTCTACAAAATTTTATTTATAATTATGTGTGTCTCATTACATATCAGTAGAACTTTTAGTGCGAGTTCGTTTGAAGTAGTACGCCACTATACCTTTTTTTTATTGCTGATTGGTAATCCTTTGACCACAATCTCACCTGATGGTAAGTGATAGTGTGGTCGAAGGTGTTAACAGGCTTAACCAAGAATTACTGGCTCTCAAGTAAAGCTGCCGGAACACACCGTTAGGTGCTTGGCGACAGATTTTCTACTTGAGGGTGGTCGCTAGCCAGGCGTGCATTAACAAAATGCCCTTTCACTATGCGGTGAAGCTCAAGCCCGCGGCAGGTTTCTAACCATGGACCTGGAGCGCGGCAGTCCATAGCCAATGCCACTGAGCCACCACTGCTTCAAAATTTATTTATATATATATAAGCGCCAATTTCTACCGCCAAGCACTAATGTTCACATTACTGTGTCCAGTTTGAAGGGTATGGATGCCGGTGAAGAACAAGCACATGAGACTAAACAACGTTATGTATCAGAGTGATATGCGCAATGCAGTTCGCCACAGAGATTACCGCTTAACACCAGGTGGGCAGAGTGCTTGTTCCATCACGATAGCATAAAAAATACGCTTGTATAAAATAAATAACCAGCCAAGTGCGAGTCGGACTCACGCACTAAAGGTTCCGTACAAACCTGTTAGTATATAAATAAAAGTTATGGTATTTTATTTTGCTAAATGAAATTTATAACAAATTAAAATTATTAAGTATATTTTTATTATGTGATATTACTAAAAATGTATGCTTTTCGCAATTTTTCCTTTATCTGTGCTATAAGACGTTGCTTCGTAACAAATTTCAAGATTCTGAGTTCACGGGAAGTACCCTGTAGGTTTTGATTCCCTTGCTAGTGTCGAAAATTCGCGGCATAAACGGCTGTATTTTTTGAGTGCATTGGCTTAGAAATTTGATTTTTTCGCTGCTCACAGGTAGACCTGCGTATTTGATATAAATTACAGCTTGAGATCTCCACGCGTTCCTGACAAAAAGGGTCTTGACATACAGACAGACGGACAACAAAGTGATCCTATAAGGTTCCGTTTTTTTCCTTTTGAAGTACGGAACCCTAAAAATAATAAAAAAATATGCTTGTATGGGTTGGGAGATGACTATGATAGGATTCTAGCACATTTCACTATAAATGCCAGGTAACTTGGTAAATCCTTTGTTGGCACAGACCGTACTTCGGACTGGTTGTTGAAATGTATCGTTAGAAAAACTAGAAACTTGTCCGACCTGGGAAACAAACCCGGGTAGTCGCTGTTTCAACGTACCGTTTATGCCACTGGGCTGAAATGTGTTGCGAATCTAATTGTTAGCCCAGCGTTGCCATTCATCATCACCATCATCATCATCATCAGCCGGAATACGTCCACTATTGAACAAAGGCCTCCCCCATAGAACACCACAAAGAACGGCTATTAGCCGCTTGTAACCATTACTACCGGCTACCCGCGGCTCTAACGATGTCGTCAGTCCACCTAGTTAGTAAGTAAGTAGTAGTACTGTAACAGCCGACTCGTCCACTGCTGGATACAGCCTCCCCTATTAATAGGTTATTTGCCATAATCCCCACGCTTGGCATGCGGCTTGGGGATCGCTGTGTAAGATGGCTGTTTTTTAGAAGGTGCTGCTGCCCACCTTCCAGTATTTTTCCCTTAGTTGCATCTTACGACACCCACGGGATGATATGGGGAGGTTCCAACCCGGCACCCCACGGGGGACGTTAAGTAGTAGTAGTCCATATTAATTTGCTAGCCCTTATAAAATATAGGTATAGAAGAAAACACTACTAGACGCGCACGAGCAATAGAAAAATTGTTTAGTTACTTGTCCTGTGAGTAACTATACTTACTTTTTTACTAATCTGGTAAGAAAGTGTTTCCCGGCAATCAAATGGTGCACTCAATAATATCATTCAATGCATTAAATGGTCAAAACCGTCAAATTTACTATATTATTAAGGTATAAGAAATAATCTCTAATTTTTTCAAATGGACTAAATAGTCATTTTGGAACATGGTTTAATAACTGATTTTTCTGACAGAAAATTCTTTCAATATCAGTTTAGATAAGAACTATCTTTAGAAGACTGCTATATGCTTATCTCCATGGGACAAGCAAAAGTCTGTTTGGACACCGCGTACTGCCTACCCTTTTTTTAAAAAGCGAAATTGTTATATGCTAGAGGGGTGAAAGGAGCGGATTGGAATTCCGCACATGAATACAATCTCTCCTTCAAATCCCTGAAAGGGTAGGCAGAGGTGTCCAAACAGGCTTTCGCTTGTCTGATGGAGATAAGCATATCGCAATCTTCTACTCATAGTTCCATATCCTGAACTGATATTGAAAGAATTTTCCTTTGACGCGTCTTTCACCTCTATAGCCGGGGAATGCTCTGACAGCTAAGCCAACATTTCCAAACCAATTTGTCCTCAAGTTCTTAACAATTGTATGGGGATACATATATAGATATTGAAACCAGAAGTGTTTCGTACTGTGCGGGCTCAAAGGAGCTTCCTTCCGCGCACGCTCAGATTGTGGTATGAGCTCCCCACCGTGGTTTTCCCGATGGAGTACAGCATGGGGTTCTTCAAAAGGGGCGTGAAGAGATTTCTTCAGGGTCGGCAACGCGCGAGTGATACCCCTGGTGTTGCAAGCGTCCACAGGCTACGGTAACTGCTTACCATCAGACGGGAAGAAAACATATGTTATGTTGGCTAGATGTGATTTTCATATTGATCGAGAACAAATGGTAACACGAGTAATGCATTTGGGCCCAGGTGCCTTCAGTTTAACACCCACTTCGACACGTCGAACTATGTGCACAATTACACAGATTTCTGTGTGATTGTTTTGTAAATTGAGTTCGTTCGAAGTTGAAACCTGTGTTTTGGCAGTTTTCGTGAATTTTGGTGTAATAAACACTTTTATACCGCCGTGGGGTGCCGGGACCTCCGTGGGGTGCCGGAATAGAAGTGCACCTCCCCATATCATCCCCTGGGTGTCGTAAGAGGCGACTAAGGGAAAAATACTGGATGGTGGGCAGCAGCACCTTCTAAAGAACTACCATCTTACACTGCGATCTCCAAGCCGCCTGCCAAGCGTAGGGATTATGGTAAATACCCCCTTAATAGGGGAGACTGTGTTTAGCAGTGGACGAGTCGGCTGTTACAGTAAACACTTTTATAAAAAGTTATATTCTGTTTCCATAGAAGTCTATTTATTGCTGAGAGAGTATCCTATGACCACTATCACCTGATGGTAAGTGATGATTTGGTCGAAGATGTTGTTCAGACTAACTAAGATTTGCTGGCTCTGAAGGACCGCTGCCAGAAAACACAGAGGCTTGGTTTTCTACTTAAGGGTGGCAGCTACCCTGGCGAGCATGCCCTAACACTATGCCACTATACTAATGACTGTCATCATATGACAACAACTGAGACCGACGGCGTAACATGCCCTCCAAAGCACGGAAGCACTCAGTATTAATGTCTCTAGCGGTCACCCATCCAAGCAAGCAACGCAACGAGCGATTTTAAAAAAAAAAATGATGTTAAACAGACTAACCTCTGCCTATAACAGATGCATTTCATCTCAAGTCTCAAGTTGAAGCAGTGATGGCTCAGTGGCATTGGCTTTTGCAACCTACAGTCACGATATTTACATATACTTAGTGAGATAATCTTGAAGGGAAATTGAACCCACGACATCCTATCTAAATCACGAGACACCTTAACAACTGGGCTTACTGCAATCTAGATGATGATATTAATTTCGCTGCAATTATTTTCGCTGTTACATCTTAGAGAAAGGAATCATTTTAAAGCGCTCGTAGCGAAGTTTACTTAGTTATTCTTAACCGATCAGCAAAGTTAAGCAACGTCGCCCGCGGTCATAAGTTGGATGGATGACCGCTAGTGACATTACTACTGAGCGCTTCCGTGCTTCGGAGGGCACTTTAAGCCGTTGGTCCTGGTTGTTGTCTTAGGATGGCAGTCGTTATAGCGTGGTGGTAGGGCATTTTGCGAATGCCCGCCTGGCTAGCTACCACCCTCAAGTAGAAAATCTGTCACCAAGCACCTAATGGTGTGTTCCAGCAGCAGTCCTTGAGAGCCCTATCGTAATCTTATTTCAGATCTTTTATTCCCGCATGATATGGCCATTTTTACTTGATTTTCACTTCAGACCCGACTCCATTTTAGATATACGCGCACATACATTAGCGCGCTTCCTTAAAATTGTATACAAATGTATTAGAACAATTTGTGTAACTTTGATAGATACAGTATAACAAATATAACTTTCCGAATCAGTTTTCCCGGTGCTATCCTTCGGGAGCTGCCGACAGCGTTAAATAACTGATTGCGTCCCTGGTGACCAATCGCGGCCGTTGGATTGCGGACGTGACGTAGTCCGCTCAAGCTTAACGTGTACGCTATCACGGATATACATACCTGTAATATTACATGTTTATATTGAAGCAATGATGATCGAAATAAACTTTTTTTACCGGCGGTATGCCTTTATTAACAAAATACTACGAACTATATACAACACTACAGCTACTACATAAAAAGCATTTAGATCCCTATAAGCCATTGCAGACTCATAGGCAGTCCAAATGCTCTAGCCCACTACCAGTTGGCAGCGTGCCCAGCATGCTGGTAGCATTGCCCCGTTGAATTACAATGCTTATTCTTTGAGCCAAATACGTGCCAGCATTTAAATCACGCGTCGCATAAAAAAATCGGTACCCGGCTGGGACTCGCGTTATATTTACCGCATAGATTCCGAATGACTCAGAATGATGATCTACTTGCAGCGATCTGTGTTGTTCCATGGTACAAGTTCGTAGATTTTGAATAGGTCTTTGGTAGATTAGGGTTGGAATTTCTGTGAATGCTCGCCTGGCCACCTAATTACCTTCTATTAGATGATCTGTCTGACCTAATGGTATGTTCCAGCAGATGTCCCTTAGAGCATATTTCGATTCTATGTTTAGCCTTAGTATCATCTTAGACCACATCGTCACTCACTGGCTCAATCCACACTTTAGGTACAAAGCTTTTGGTACATCGGCGTATCCGTCCGGACGCGATTATACTACGATGCGTGCAGCGTCAAAAGAAATCAAAATTTGCGTCCTTTGACGTAAACATAAATATGTTATAATAATAGGTGTTCCGTGCTTTACGAATTGAAGTGTAGTTGTTGTAGTTGCTTCGTTGCATGAGTAGCTTATTTATTGGAATGGCTTTTCGGAGTGGTCCTTCTGGTCCTTTTTATTCTGTGCTAATAGGTAAAATAGAGATCAAAGGCCGAACCTAAATAAAATTAAAACGAATTATAGCCAGTGCTTGGTTTTATGATAAGGCCTTTATGACTTTTTTGCCAACCACGTGCCAACATAAAGAATTGTTCTGAATATCTTTTCGATCTCTTTAAGTATTTTTAGTTTGTATTTTTTTTCACATAAATAGATTTAATAAAGAGTTTCATTAGTAACGCAAAATTTCATTTGAAGTTAGTAGTTTTATATAAACAGGATTTGTTTGATGTGGGTTTAATTATAACATATCAGATATAAAAAGTACGTACATGACAATACAGGTTTTTTTCTTGTGTTCAAAATTTACAAAAAAATGAAGTAAAGTACCCTCAAAATAAATTCAAATTCACCCCACACAGGAAACAAATTCAACCTTCTGAGGCAGATTTCCCCTCAATCAATTTAATAACTCCATACCTAAACAAACGATCGAATATGACGGATGACCCATCACCTCTTTGTCAAAGAATAAAGAAATAGAAAGGCAAAAGTATTCAATAAATCTATGCCCCGAAACGTCGATCACAGATGCCTCCCTGAGGGAGGACTGATATCGGAAGCCCTTTTAACGCAAAATGATTGAAGCGAAGGATGGTAATAAAGTGTGTACCTATCAGTTTTGAATCTCCCTTCTTAGATACAGTTCCATCACTCTCGGGGAAAACTATTCGCTGATTATTTTTTATCAGAATGTGTGAACTATAAAATTCTGATAGGCTTTTGCAATCACAAAACGTTAAATAAATCTATATTGCCCATATAAGGATTCAAATAATATTTTTCATTTCTCATACTCGGAAAATAGGGTTTATTTGATCTGTGTAGCGGGTGGAAGACGCTGCTTCCCACTTAAGGGAAAAACTCATAGTAAAATGCTTCCTTCGCTTTGGCCGGAGTGACTTGTAACCATGGCAACCATTATTGTAAACCAAATTAGATGTCTATGTATTTTCGTTCTAAAGTACTATGCTGTAACTGTAACCATAGCAACCATGGTTGTAAAAAAATTAGACGTCTATATTTTTTCGTTATAAAATACTTTGCTGTATTATAAAAACTAATTACGACTACCTTTGTGTTTATCTTAAGGCTAAAAGAACTAGTTTATAACATAATTAATGTGACTCTCTCAAGTTAGTGCACGCAACGAGGGTTCCGTGCAAACATGTAGGTATACATGGGTCACACTTAACATTTTGCACTTCTAGCTAATCGGAACTATTTGAATTTCAAATATCATATTTTTTTAAACGACTTGCAACCTTTATACTAATAAAAAAATTGGCGGGAAATCATTTGTCAATTATTTTTTTTCACACATCAAAGCTCTACGTACGCAAAGAAAATGGAATTAAGTCGAAAAGATTTTAGAGCGATGATTTTTTACGATTTTAAAAGTTCCCTCTCTCCGCAAGACTGTGCCGCTCGTCTTCAAAATCCTTTTGGGAGAGAAGCACCATGTTTGAGGACCGTGAGGCAATGGTTTGCTGAATTTGAGAGAGGTCGGGTTTCTTTACATGACGAATTTCGTGAAGGGCGGCCTTCAACTGCCGTCAACGAAAATAATGTGGCTTGTGATAAGCGGCTAATTGAAGAAAACCCGCAGATGACCTGTTATTACAAAGATTTGATGAGAGGTTTCACTTTTACCAACTCCGAAGAGGCAGTGATAGCGTTCAATCAGCACGTAGAAAACAAGCCTTCAAATCTGTGGTCCCCCTGTTTTAAAAAATAGTTGAAAAAACATAGTATTTTGTTTATAACATGTTGTTTTTTTAAGTTACGCAAAACTTTTAGTGTGACTTACGTATGAACATTTTAGTAACTAACTAAGTTCATATATAAATTAAAAAAAATACCTTTTAAGTGCGATAGCTACCGGGGGAAACGCGTAATGTTCCATTTTTTAAATTTAAAAAAGACTAGGTATATAAATTGGCAGGAAAGTAGGTAAAATTATAAGGAAATTATAAAAAATCCTTCAAAAAATTTACATAAATTTCACAAATTGTTCTAATCCCTCAATTAATTTTATATACGATTCTTCTCTACTCATGTAATGGTTTTCGTTTTTTTTTATAGAATTTTAGAAAACGTTCAATTTTTTACTTATTTCCCATTTTAATTGAAAAGTAGAGTGTTTAACACGGATGTTAGTTATCAATTCATACTTGGACTATAACTGCATTAATTTTAAAAAGTTTCTACTCATATCCTTGTTATCAATAAATAAAAACAATTTTACATAATTTACCCATATTCGTAGTGAAAAGTAGAGTGTATAACCCTTGAAAGTCATAAATTCCTATTCAGACGATAGCCGTCTGTAAATTTTGGAAGCAAAATGTAACTTTAAATTTCAAAAATATTTCTATCATCTCAATTACTTAATTTTAAATAGGTGCCTATTCATGATATTATTATTAATGAATAATTTAGAAAAACGACTATATTTTACTTCCCTTATATTCGAAATGAAAAGTTGAGTGCTTAATACGGGTGGAAGTCATCAATTCCTACACGGACTTTAGCAACCCTTGCTACGCTCGGGTGTCTAAATACCTCGTATGGGAATTGATTCCTTTTTTTTGTACTTGAAAGTGGTAGCTAACCAGAGGAATATTCGAATGGCCTTCAATCATGCCACGCAGCAGGTCTATGGTTCGAATCCCACCGTAGGCTTCAGCTTCACCGCATGGTGGAAGGGCATTTTGCGAATGCCCGCCTGGCTAGCTACCACCCTCATGTAGAAAGTCTGTTGCCAAGCACTTAACAGTGTATTCCGACAGTTTTTTTTGAATGCCAGTAACTCTATAATAAGCCTGTTAACACTTTCGACCACATCATCAGTTGAGATTGTGGTCAAAGACTTACCAATCAGCAATTAAAAAAAGTATTAAAAAAATAACAAGCTGTTTCATACTTTGAAGTGTTGAAACTTAGTAGTCTTTGTTTTTTAAATAATTTATTGTACTCTTTTAGGTGTACACTGCTTACAAAAACATTCACTCACCTAAAATACTGTTGACCATCGACAAGAGTTGCAATTATAATAAAATCATTTAGATACACAATAGTACATTGTACATCGAGGGGAGAAAACGATCTATTTCTGTTCGAGGGTTTGTTTAAGCCCGACGCGTAGCAGAGGGCTTAAAGGCAACTCGAGAACAGAAATAGAACTTTCTCCCAAGTAATACATAGTGTTTTATACTACACCTACGTGGAAAATAAAATCATTATAAGTTTTTTCGTACTTATATTGAGACTTCTCAGACAGTAAGTGCTTTATGACTTCTTGAGCTGCATTTATTATTTCTGATGGCGTCAAACAAATTCAACAAATTATCTAACTTAAATAGAACGTTTCCTCCCCTCGATGTACAATGTACTATTTTCAGTTAATATAAGAAGTATTATACTCTACTCAACGAAATATAATAATCAAAATCAGTTCATAATTGGCGGGGTAATGGTCTAACAAGCATAAACAATGCATGTTGTAAACAAACACAGTCGAAATGAAAACCACCTCCTTTTTTCATATTTACAAATGATTGAAGTACAAAATTTATTTTTAAATTGTGAAATCAGATAACTCGGTTTCGATTTCCACCCGAAAGAAAAAAATGTTGTCTAATAATTTGTAGGTCAATGTGATTTTCATATTATACAAATGATTGGAGGACAACATTTTTTTTGTTTTGCCCGCGGCGGGAATAGAATATCGGAAGTTGCGCCGGATGCCTAAACCACTCGGCATCCCGAAAAAATCGGGGGACGCGGGTTCGATTCCAGCCTGGATACTCATATTTAGAAATATGATTACCCGTAGCACGCCATAGTGCTTTAAATCAAATTTAGAAACCAACTCCTTTTTTGAAAGGCGTATTTGAAATGAATTTCGTGACCATAACCTAACCAAAATAAAAATAAAAGTACGATTCGGCCAAGTGCGAGTGGGACTGGCGCACGAAGGGTTGCGTAACTAAATATTCTGTGAATGGTTATAGCGTTTACCTGTCACCGTTATTAGTATCGAGCATGAAACGGTAAAAAAAATCAAGTTTGTTGTATGGGAGCCCCACTTAAATATTTATTTTATTTTATATTTAGTATTTTTTTTGTTATAGCGGCAATAGAAATACATCATCTGTGAAAATTTTATCTGTTTAGCTATCACCGTTCTTGAGATACAGCCTGGTGACACACGGACGGAAGCGAAGTCTCAGTAATAGGGTCCCGTTTTTACCCCTGGGGTACGGAATCCTTAAAACAAACGATACCAAGAAGCTGTAATTAATATTTACTAACCAACACTTATTTCTAATAAGCTCATTGTGTACATGGACTCAATTAAAATAACACAGATTCAGAAAATAACACGTATTCATGACGCAAAATGACATTCGTTCCATAGACAACACGTTATACAACAAACCAGCGACATTTATGGAGTATCTCTAAACATTTTGTGCAAGTGAAGAGCTTCACAAGTATCCTTGAACTCCGGGTTCCACCAACGTCTTATGGCTTTTTGGCTCTTTTTAATTTTGATATTTTTGTTCAACTTCGTGCAAAGGTCACAGATGTAAGTCCTAGGCCTGGAAGAGTAGTAATAATAATCCTTCCAATCTAAGAAGTATGAGTATTTGTCGGGGTGTCTGATGAGATAATCCAGGACTGCTCCAAGTTTCTTGAGGCCAAAAGAGCGAGCGTTGATGTAGGAACCGGGAGGAAGAAAGCTGAAAAGTAAATCTATTTTAATTGATCTGAACAACACATTGTAAATGATAGGATAGCCTTTGAATGATGCAAAGATCATTACATGTTTTGTGACGCAGTAATAGCCGAGCGGTAAAAGCTACGGACTACTGTGCAGCAAGTCCATGGTTCATAATGATTCCCGCCACAGGCTTGAGCGTTACCGCATAGTGAAAGTCCACTTTTCGAATGCTCGCCTGACTGAGGGTGGTATCTATAACACCCTCGAGTAGAAAATCAGTCAGCAAGCATGTTCTGGCAGCAGTCCATAAAACTTGTAATTATGAAATTACAGGAACATGACTTATCGCCTGTATGCCTCAGGGTGATTGGCGCAGTTCAATTCGTCATTTGTAAAGAAATGCATCTGTTATAGGCAGAGCTTACTGCTAAACATCAGATAAGCCCCGTGCGTTTTCCGTCACAATCCTATAAAAAAAAACTACTGTACCATAATTAATGTCGTAATTAAGCAAAACCACACAGTTCCTAGCTTTAAAGTACAATTAATGTATCATGGGGGTGGAAAATTGTTACTAGTTACTAGGTGGGTCACCATGGCCGTACGATTTGTCATGAGATTATATTAGATTTATGAAAAAAATGCGCAATTTTTCCTTCTTACATACTATATAGGCACACTAATTTGGATCTATTAGTCTTTTGTGAAAAACATCGTCGAAAATTACCTAAGTTTGCATTTCTAAGATTAACTTCTTGAATCTAAATATGAATTACTGGTCTTATAACTTTAATGCTCTATATAATTTAATTATAACATAAACGAGTGAGAAAGAATCTTCAAGAGTTAATAATGACGATATTATTACCTCACACTAAACCTACACTTCTTAAACTAGCAACCAAATACTGAATGAAACAACAATGGGCATAATAAAAAAGAACAAATCCATACTAACTATATAAATGTAGAAGAAATTGAAATTGCATTATATGAGAAAAATGGTGGACACCGAGTACGGGGAGGGGTCAAAATTAGCCTTCTCTAACTTTGCGCTTATGTAGCTTTTAGTGATATCCATATTCATTTATTTTCTAGTTGATACGCTAAAAACAGTTAGCCTCCAGCTTTTTAGAAGAATAGAAACAACATGTATGAACCGCATCGATAAATATCGCGGATATATCATATTTTTTTCACGAGGTTTTAAACACTTGGGGTGACTCACTTCGTGATTCACTGCAAAGTGTTTGAAACGTCGGGACAAAAATAATGATAAATATACGCGATGTAAGCCGTTTAAAGTTTTTTAGTTACTATGTGTAATAATCAAGAAAACCTAAGACAACAACATGCATGTAGCATTACACAGCAAACAGGAAATGAAAATGCGCAGGGTCAGTATCACTCAAGTCCCATACCGCCTTGTTAATAGTTTGTTCTGGCACCTACCTGACAACCAGTTCTAGATTGACATTAGAGCCGATTACCATCTTTGACCATTTCGTCACTGCATAGACAAACTTTTGTATTACGCGTGATTGGGGTCACTGACCGTAAATCAACATGAACAATTTTACAAAATATGTTCCCGTCAAGTTCTTTATTTTGTGCGGCTAGGACAATGATACTGAATAACTCAGATTTTATCAGAATTATGATGTAAAATATGTGTTGGAAATTGAACTTACTTCGAGTAGTTGGTGACACCATTAACAATCGGCACTGACAAATATGTCATTCCTTTCACCATCTTTTCAGTAACATAATCGTCTCCCAACGAGTCTTCCAGTACGAGCGTAAAGAAATAATCTCTTTCTATATTTTTAAAGCACTTGACTATTCCATTTTTGGGACATTTCTTTACACTGCATGGTCCAAATGTATCGATGGTCAAATTGTATCCTTTTAGTTCATTACTCAAATCTTTTACAAAATCTTCGTGCTTATGTTTTAACTTACAATTGGTTACCAACCATGCAATAGCTTTACTTTTACCAGCAATCAATTTGCTATATTTTTCTGTATGAGCCATGTCTTTAACCCAATCTATATTGCGTCTTGGACCAACCAGATTATTATTGGCATCGTGAATATTGATAAAAGTATGAGGAACAACTGAAGTAAGTTTATACGTCCAAGTCCAGTTAAAGAAGTCATCGTATAAAGGATTACATATAGGATGATTTTCAGATGGATCGTGTGATTTGAATATGTATATCTGGCTTGGGCTCCTTCCCAAGTTCATGTTGTATATATTAAGTTTCTTAATATCATTATTGGTGAATACTATTGCATCAAAGTCTTCTTCAGATTCAAGCAAGCTTCTGTTATATGTAATGTAACAGTTAATGTATGGGCAATTTTGTTTGATAAATTCTGTCTGCCCGGATGCATATTGAATGTCTTTACTGTACAAGTTCTTTTTAATTTTCTTCTGATGGTGCTTCCAAAATAAAATGTATTTTAAGTCAGTTGAAAATCTAATATGTTCTAACTTCTTGTCGTTACTCAAAACATTTGGTAAAAGCGCGATTAAAATGGCAATACTCAATAGTATAAAGTAAAAACCAATTTTTATCAGCTTTCTTTTGCTATTGTTTGCAAGAAGTAAACGTTTAATTTGAATGGTGCACACTTTTCTTTTATGATTAATAATTTTCATGATAAAAAAAAATTACACTGATCACAATCGTTGCTGAGAAATGACTGAATATCTTCGATAGACATATTCCCCGAAGTTTACAAAACATTTTGTACAATATTCCCGGAATGTTACGAGTATGCATTGTTGATTGTTTACAATCATGGCGACCGACAGAAAATTAGTAACTCTACCGTCTAAAAATATGAAATTTAATTTACTGAATGTTCTTATATTAAACGGCTTAATAAACAAATAACCCACCAGTGAGAAAATTTCTTTACCTACCGTGAGCATCTAACATGACTGTTCATGTTCTGAAACATAGCAGAGGTGCGTCTCTTACCAGTCGTGAGACTCCCAAAACTTGGCATAGTGAGCTATATTTCTTGGCTAACTTGTTTTATGGTTAATGGAGTGACACTTGGAGCAAAGAATATTATAGGGTCACATATTATAATCTTTGTTCTGTTTTTTGTACTAGCCAACGTCGTAATAAAGAGCTAGTTAAAAATATCCTCTAAATAAAATAAAGATCTAAATCACCAACTAAATATTTAATTAAAACCTTTTTACCGAACAAACGGACAAGTATCGTTTCGGCAGCAACTGGGTTCTGTTGGTAATTTATGCCTTTAATTTCGCAATATAAAGTCACCAGTTTAACCTACTGCCATATAAAAAACTCGTTTCTGTATCCGCTTTCCATATCCACTGTTTAATTTATGGGTAAAAAATATATCCCCGAAACGGTTAATATGGGACCATGTGTCGTTCCTACGCAATGTTAGGCTGGAATTGCTTCGGCTTGCTTATTATGATATATTGTTTCTTTGTGTTGTATTATGTTTTTTTGTGTTTTGGTTATTGATTTTGTAATAAACTTGTATGTTTCTACATATTGGAAAACATTCAGCTATATATAATTGTTTAAACGAAATTAAATTGTTGATCTTCAAGAGAGACTGCGATAGCGCTGTTTGATTGTGCATGTCTCGTATCTAGGGATCAATCGTGCCATGGGTTTGTTTTCCTTTGGCAGTATCAATTTTACATTTCGTAGTATTTCTTGAAATTTCTAGTTTATTGGCTTTGCAGTGGTTAGTGGAAAAGATAAAGGAATTGAATCCGGTTTTGTTTATGTTTTTAGGCCCTTATAAGACTCTTAAGGCTTGTTGCCAGCCAGTATGAGAATCGATATACGAATATACCTAATACGGACATCGAAATAAAGCTCATTTTTTTTATTTTTATGTCTGATAGTTTAGCCTTTGACCACCATCTCACCTGATGGTAAGTGATGATGTTGTTCAGGCTAACCTAGAAGTACTGGCTCTCAAGGACAGCCGTCGGAACACACCGTTAGGTGCTTGGCGACAGATTTTCTACTTGATGGTGGTAGCTAGCCGGGCGGGCATTCGCAAAATGCCTTACCACCATGTATCATACTCGTACCAGCGCACAATGCAGCATAACATAACAGTTACAGTAATCGCTTCGTCAGGGCCCACCTGATGTTAAGTGGACTAACCTACGCCTATAACAGATGCATTTCGTCAACGACGAATTGAACTGTGCCCGTCACACTGAGACGTACTGTTGTTAGGTCTCATGTGCCTGTAATTTTACTGACTCTCAAGGATTGCTGCCGGAACACACTGTTAGGTGCTTGGCGACAGGTTTTCTACTTCAGGGTAGTCGCTAGCCAGGCGGGCATTCGCAAAAAGCCCTTCCAACACGCGGTGAAACTCAAGCCCGCGGCGGGATACGAACCATGGACCTGCTGCACGGCAGTCCATAGCCAATGCCACTGAGCCATTACTGTTTCAAACGCCGTTCTTTGATTTCAAAATCGAACGTACAGCTTACAGATAGTAAGAAGAAAATAGTCAATGTCATTTATGAGTAGATACGAACTTTGTTCCGTAACTTAACGAAACTTCATTTGACAGACAAATCTTTAACGCGGGAAGTTTTGGCGCAAAGTATGCGTTAGAACTTCTAAACAAAATAACTTTATTTTAAACTCTTTTTTTTGTTAATATAGATAGCTTTTAAAGACAAGATTGCCTGATTTGACTTTGGCTTTTATAAACGCCTTAAGTTCTTTGCACATGTGTTGCAATAATGTTTGGTTATGGATTGACTTATTCCGATTTAATGTTGATACCTATAGAGACCTTATGATAAAAATATGAAGTGTACAATAATAAGAGCCATTGGGAGCTTGAAAATAATCCTGGTCATTATTAAATATCTCGAAATCAAAACTTAACTACAGTGAGCGCGAAGCACGAGAGAAGCGTCTTCGTTTCAGCTTGGGCAAAAATGCTTTCGTATATCTGTCCGGATTTCAGATTTCCGGTCGCCACCCTCTACTGGTCGCATTTATCAAATGATTCTCGTGAACATTTGTGAGCTGGATTGATAGTTAAATATAGCTTAAATCTCGATTTTTAGGGTTCCGTATCCAAAGGGTAAAAACGGGACCCTATTACTGAGACTTCACTGTCCGCCCGTCCGTCTGTCTATCACCATGCTGTATCTCAAGAACGGTGAATAGCCAATGCCACTGAGCCATCACTGCTTCAAAATGTAATCGCAAAGTTAAATTATTAAAGTAGGTAATACCTACGTATATTCTGTATGCGTAGGTTTAATATCGAGTTAATACCCACTTCACAATTGAACTTTCCAACCCACACCGGAAAATGATACAATGAATGGAACTTGAAAATAAACTTGACAACAAAGTAAGAAAAGCAATCATTACGTTAAGCCACCGTTAAGTTTGTATAAACTGAGTATTAAGGCAACATTGAGTTTGAGCCTCGCTTATTTCTGTTGTTACCCAAATTGTCGACACTTGAGTACAGATTAGCTTCGTTACCCCACGGCGTATCCTGTGCCGTAGCTAGTGTTGGGACGCTATATGAACAATTTTGTCGATAAAATTAGCGAGCTGTTTAGTTCCTGTGATTTTGTTATTTTGTATTTGTAAGCAATATTTTTCGTAATTGTCAATGTATAATATATATAAATTGAACATTTTGACATTACATTTTTTGGGATGTTTACGGTTACCTAGAAATAATAAGCAGAACAAATAGTTCGCTGAGGCTACTTAAAAAAATCCTCATTATAGCCGAGTTTCTCATTTATGAGTTTATTAACGATGGCTCAGCAGGAAAATTTATATATTGCCCAAAGTTAATATATTATATTTATTTTATGAATCTGTTTAAAATTTATGACTCGTTGACATAACAAGTTGCTAGAGAAAGTATTGAACCAGTTCAAATTAGACACTAGTACCATAGTAATAGCCTAAAGGGTGCCGGGCTAAAATACCACCCCCCCATCTCTACCCACGGGTGTCGTAAGAGGCGACTAAGGGGATTAACAAGGCAGCAGCGCTTTCTGAGGATCTGATATCTCACACAGTGATCCCGAAGACGCCTGCCAAGCGTTGGGATTATGGCAAACCTCCCCTAAATGTGGGAGACTGTGTTCAGCTGTGGACAATACAGCTGATACAATACCATAGTAAAACCGCAGAGAAATAGTTTGACTTCATAGAGCGGTAACAAATGCAGATAGCATGTGTGCGCGCCCATATGCACGTGCCACAATATACACACCAATACAAATATCTAGCGTAGCCAGAGTGCAGTAATTTATTTAATAAGAATATAATTATTAAAATCCATAAAAAGGTAGCTACGAATTGAGGTGTAAATCTTTACGTATTACATATAATTTTATAAAACTTTGAGATATAGAAAACCTACAGGCTAGAGTAGGCATTTAAATCTCCTACGGGCCTTCAGTCAGGCAAGCTCCAGTGAAGCAAACGTGCCGCGGTAGCGGCCGGCAATGCGGCCCAGGAAAAGTGCATGTTACAAAATATATCATAGATTACCTATTCATTTTAGGAATTGTACACATTTCCTAGGAATTGTATACAATGACGGATTACACAGTTTTCCGTTAACATATATACTACTACTACCTATTTCAGATACAACTAGCGTTCGCTGGGGCCCGCGGGTCATTAATTTAATAATACATTATTTTTTTGGACATAATTGTACCCCATTCCCCGTCAGCGTACGCAATGGACCTTTATTCAATTGTAAGCTATGCAAGGGCAGACTCGCAAGGTCTATAACTCGGAGAGCCACTAGTCAATACTAGTTTGTAACATAAAATTTAAACAAAATACATATTGTTATGTAATTTTTTTGGATGGATATGCAATGTTTTTTCTACGCCCACTTAACATCAGATACTTTTTGGTTTCATGTAACAGGAGGTCAGTATAATACCATCTACTGTATAGTTCCAGACTTTGACTAATACTGAATATTTCATTGACGATATACTGAACCTAGGACGTTGATATAAGAAAGCGGCTCTTGAACATCACCAGTAAAGCAGTACAACGTAATCGTATATTTAACGTGTGGTCTAACGTGTTTTGTTTGCTACATAATGCAGACTTTCGTATTTTGACTTCATCGATAGATTCATCGACATTAACGCAATTTCCGTTCCAGCACATCACTAAATTTCCAAGTGGTCGCGCGAGGTAGCTCGCGGAATAATGATTTCTTTGAGACCGACTGTTTGAAGAGTACACCATTACTGGCTCTCTGATACGTTTGTGCTGAACTTAATGGTGGATCACAATGCGGCTCTAATTGTTTTCCTTACCTTTGTATGGGGGAATGTTTACGATTTTTGAGATTTTCTCTTTGTACGGACTTGTCTTGAACTTCTAAAAAATCTTTTGCTTTATTTTCAGAATTTTCTCAACGTAAAATTGAGTATTAACTAAAATAAAATGTGTGACCCGAGAACATTGGAGAAACTTTTGCCTTTTGACCAGCTCCGTCCTTGTTAGTTTTAGTGACGTAAAGGTTAATAAGTGTTGTGTTTTGTGTTGTGGTGACGCAACGTTGCGTCATCATTTACAAGTAATGATCCGCTAAGTAAGTAGTCCGCATAGCAGGCGTTATTGCAAACCTAACAATATTAAAACTAAAGTGAATTTGTTTAGAAATTCTTGGTTGGTCAGGCTATGTGGTTTCCATGGTTAAAGTATATGTATGTTATTAAAGATTATAGATATTGTCTTAGGATTATCCTACGAGTACTACCTACAAGAGAGATATTTTTATTTTGGATGAAATAGAAGCACTAATTATATAGAAGCAAGCGCGCAAGCTTAAAAATGTTTGAAGTGAATGCCATCGAAGCATTTCAAGTACGTTTCTATCGACTTTATCAATAACCTATTATGAACTTGTCACCTGTCCTTTTAATTAGAATTTGTAATACGTAAATGAGTAAATATAAGTCAAGACAACACTAAAGATTTTATTCGATTACATGTACCATACTGACAGTGGCCACGGTCACAGCCACGATCAACCACTCGGTCGTTGTACAAGCAAATCTAAGAGGGTTTCAACCCCGAGGTTGGAATATATATTTGTAGTAATAATGAGGAACTATACTCTCCTTTTTTTTAGAATAGCTGAACACAATAATTGTAATAATCTGTGAACGAATGTGAGAACTACATACTTAGAGGATGTGGGCGCTCCCGATGCATATGGGGCAGCATCAACAGTAATATTGTTCAACTTTGTAACCTGGCCTCTCCTATTTGGGGAAGGATTGGGGGTGGATTTACAATTACCCCCACACTTGGTAGAAGAGATTGGGAGATTGCAGTGTAAGATGGCCGTCCTTCAGAAGGCGGTGCTGGGAAAATGCAGCTATCACTGCTTGATAACACTAGTAATCATTACCAGTATTTGAGGTACATTCTTACCCATACATTTTATTATTCTAACAATTATTGTAAAAAAAGTTAAGCTAACAAACATTTTGAGTTATTTTTTATACACCATCACTTTTTTTGAGTTAACTTATGTGTATTTGACGGGATAAACACGAGGACCACCTGATGTTAAGAGTTTCTTGTGATAAGAGATTCTAATTTATTAATTCACATTGTTAATTCACATTGTTAATTACTTTGCTCGATGTAAGTATTCAAAACTCTATGCAAAGGGAGCGCGGCGCGGTCCAGTGTTGCCGCGGCGGGCGCTCTTATTAGACTTTAAATTTATAATTAGACTTTATTTAAAAAAATACAGCTACTATGATAGAAGAAAACTTGGATTCCTTAGATTAGGTACATCACAACTGAACTGCTTCTGCGAACACAAATCTAAACAGTTTTTTTCCAAATATATAACATATACTTACTTCTCTTTTAGTACTTAATTTTGTAATTCACACTAAACTTACAACTTTATTAACGTTCCTACTCTTCCATTCAAAAAACAAAACACACACAGTTTTGTTATAAGAAAAATATGAGTAATCTGGAAGAACTAGTTCTCACAGGTACAGGGTACCCAGCAGTAAGAGCTAGTGAATTATAAATAATAATTGCAATAATATCGAGTTATAATAATATGTATTTTTTTATTAAAATTACGTTCCTAATGAATTGATGTATGTAATTGAAGTAATTGAAGCTAGTTATAACGGTTCCAAAAATAGCCGGACAGTGACACATGTTTCATAATAGGGTTTCATTTTTTCGTATGCACGGCAACCCTAAAATCCTGATATTGATAAACTCTCTTACATCTACGGCTATGGCCACACAAAGCCATCTCGTTGTATTTTCACCACATCCGTAAAAACCAGAGATCCAATACAATACTAAGCCATCCTTTGATCGCCTACTGTCAGCACAAAAGTGTCGACTCAATCAAACCGAGATAGAGTGGAAGAAAAAGTGCTCGCAAACTGGATTGTAGCAGTTTCAATTCCATTTCTGTGGGGGCTGAGGTTTGTCTGAGATAATGGTCAGGGCTTAGAAGTTAGCGGAGCGGTTAATTATGGGTTATATGGTTGTAACTATAACGAACGGGTTAATAATCCAAACTATAATATTTAAAATTTGTAGCCCCCCCACTTGGTGGACTGACGACATCGTGAAAGTCGCCGGTAGCCAATGGTTACAAGTTGCTAATAGCCGTTCTTTGTGGCGTTCTATGGGGGAGGATTTGCTCAGCAGTGAACGCCTTCCGGCTGAAGTTGATGATAATATTATAAAGAGCAGATACTTGATTGTTTGTTTGCATTGCATAGGCTCTAAAACTACTGGAGATATATTAAAATATCTTTCACCATTCGAATCTTCCATCATCCCTGATGAATATAGGCGATAAAATATAAAAAAAAAATTGTATGGATATAGTTTTATGTATAACGGGTTAAACTCAGTTAAATAAAGGAATGAATCTAAAATGACGCTGTAGGGCATGAAACAATACGGTTTTAGATAAGATAGTAAAACAAGATATATAACGAAGAATAATGCAATCCAGATGGGTTATCTGTGATGACCTATGTTAGACATGATATAATTAAGACAATTATTATTTAGTAACCGGCTTTACCGGATATTGCTCCGACAAAGTTCCAAACTGGTCGGATCAATATCCGGTAAATATTACGCGAGTCTTAGCCGGTTACTAAATAATAATTGTCTTAATTATATCATATTACGCGAGTCCTAGCCGGTTACTAAATAATAATTATGGACAAAATTCGCGAAAGTTTTTTAGCTTAATTATAAGACAGGTGTTATCATAAGCTAAGAAATATATTATTGTATATAAGTGACTTGTGAGATAAAATAGAACATTCTGAAAACCGGTTGAAACAGTGTTGTGTCCTTTATTCCAAAGTAAGAAAACTCTCCCTAAGTTTTGCCAGAGTTCAGCACCGAAAATCATTTGCTCATAATAGCTGTCTTCAATGTAAGAGGTTATGATGTTCTATAGCTTATGTTCATCGGGGTTGTATTTAGTTTGTAGTGTGTTGTTAATAAAGACATATAGCCACACTTTCTCTTTGGACATGAATGCTCTGACCAGTACTTCCATATTGCTTTCTATTTGCTTCTGTGATGCTGGTATCACAGAAAAATATGTATAAACTCATAACGTGTTCTAAAACGTGCCCTATTCAATATCTCTGCTGGAAAATTTCCTGTGATTGTACTAGCAGTTACTCGCAATCTGAAAAAAGAAAAAGGATAAAAAAACTCAGCGCTGTAGGTTCGCCCACACCATCATGCAGAGCCAGGACCTTTTTTTGGACTGAAGGTACACCGTCGTGTACCTGCAATGTTGTCAATTTTTTTTTTGTTTGTTTCTTATTTTATATATATGTATAATGTTCTGATATTGTGTTCCTAATGTTCAAAATAAACTGTTTCTTTCTTTCTTTCAATCCAAATATGAGTCTTGGCAGTTCGATATCCATCGAGGATTCTTAATTTATTACGTATGGTCTACGAATACATTATTTACTCGTAGCGTATTGTATATATACATAAACATATATATATACATATACCATACGTAATAAACTAGCTGCCCGCCCGGCTTCACACGGGTATTTTACAAAAATTATATATTGAAAAACATAAAGAGTAGTTATCGTGACATAATTGTAATAGTTACACATATGGTATTGAGAACTTTTTTGTAGATATTTATTTCCTCTATAAACATTTTGTATATTACTTTGCTCTATTAACAACAATTTCCGCAGCGAACGCGATATAACGATTTTTTTGATATTTATTTCACACTTTTGGTGTGAAATTCACCAAAATCGCAGTTTCATACAGATACCTAAGTTTTTAAAAATATTGTATAGCCTATGTTCATCAGGGATAGTGGAGGAATGTAATGGTAAAAGAATTTTTCAAATTAGTCTAGTAGTTTTAATGTTTATTCGTTAGGTACATACAAAACAATTTACTATGTACGGTATTAGTAGATTATGATACAAGTGAGCTAAGTTGCTCATTATCCACGAGGTTGTGTATTGCAGCCCGAGCCGTAGGCGCGGGCGTAAATCAGCCGAGTGTATAATGAGCAAGTTGATTACGATTTTCATACGCGCTTTTTCAACACCCTTGCGAGGAAAAAAATATATAAAATTAGAGCGATAGAAAATAGAGCGGAAGTTTTTTTTTTGCTCGCGGCTAATTTTTGATGGTTGATTACATATAAACCTCTTTGATGTTACAAATCTGTATTACCCGGTTAAATTGAAAATACTCTATTTACTCGCACATCGTTTGCAGTTAGGTACTAACTTAACTGTGTAGGGATAATTCTATTACGCACTAGTGTATAATATTATTATGCACGAGGGTATTATAGTTCGGTTTATGGCCCTAAGAACGATATAATAAAGCTCACTTTAAGGGTGTTGAAAAATTATGTTATACAATATAAAGTAAATGATAATGTGATCGAATACTATATGTGTCGCTTTTCCCCGCCAACAAAGACATGCCCTTAGCATGTAGAGTATTCGAAAGTGTAAATCACGGTAAACAGCGAGGCCCACAGTTCCTGCGTCGTTTTACGTGATTTAGCTCGTCATTAGTGGTCGTATGGTGTACACTGTAGGTACCGCATATTGTAGGTAAGAGGCGCCGCGAAGGTATTCTAATTTAGATGTTTTGAATGTGTGACTAGAAGCTGACTAAGGAAAATTTATACACTAAATGAGGAATACCATACTAACGTCAATGTAACGCATTCAATGTGCATCAGGTACGGGGATACCGTTCAAATTCCTATATCTGAACACCCTTGGTAAAGAGGTAGACGTTACAATATCAACCATTATAAAATTCTTAAGAATACTCTGCTTTATAACATTGCCAGCTGCAACTCTCAAGTAGAAATGTTGTTAGCAAGCATGTACTCGTATATCTTTTTATTTATAACTGCTGGGCTAGTCTTTGACCACTATCTCACTTGATGGTCACTGATAAATGGTCTTTGTTCAAATGATACATAATTTGCCCCGTGGTGTGCCTGGCTAGAATGTCACTCCCCCATTGCTGCCTGTGATTGTCGTAAGATGCGACCAAAGGTAATATACCGAAAGGTGGGCAGCAGTGCCTTCTGAGGAACTGATCTTAAACTGCGATCTCCAAGACGCCTTTCAAGCGTGGAAATTATGGCAAGCCCCGCCTTGATAGGTGAGGCTGTGTTCAGTTGTGGACAATTTAGCTGATACAGTACAGTACAGATACATTATTTAATCGTATATTAATAATTGTTGTATATAAATAAAGCTACTTAAATTAATGAAATCTCATCTAAAATTTGGTCGAAGATGTTGTTCAGACTAACCTAGAATTACTAACTCTCAAGGACCTCTTTCGGACCACACCGTCAGATTCTTGACGACAGGTTTTTAATTTACTTGTGGATGTTAGCGAGACTGGTGGGTTAAATAATCATTACCAACAAGTGTGATTATGGGCAAATGGCAAGCTTGTCATCAATAAAACAAACGGTTTATTATTATGTTTAATGTAAGATCTATCTATATCACCTTTATTGGCAATTTGAAGCAGTGATGGCTCAGTGGCTTTGGCTATGGACTGCCGCGCAGCAGGTCCATGGTTCGAATCCCGCCACGGGCTTGAGCTTCATCGCATGGTGGAAGGGCTTATTGCGGATGCCCGCCTGGCTAGCGACCACCCTCAAGTAGAAAATCTGTCGCCAAGCACCTAACGGTGTGTTCCGGCAGCAGTCCTTGAGAGCCAGTGAAATTAAAGGCACATGAGCCTTAACAAATATGTCTCAAGGTGACGGGCGCAGTGCAATTCGTCACTTGTGATGAAATGAATTTGTTATAGGCAGAGGTTAGTCCTTTTAACATCAGGTGGGCCTCGAGCTAGTTCCGTGGCAATATGATAAAAAATAAAAATAAAAAAAATACAAATTTGATTTGAATTGAATTATTTTATTGTGTATCAATATTTATTAAAATACTACTGTATATACATGAAAATGAAAATATATTATATAAAAATATCTAAGTATTTTGATGTAGAGTGCTAAAAAGCCTTCTAAGTAATTTCATTGTGTCTTGGCGAAACGCCGAAGTGGATTACAAATCACCGATAGCAAAAAACTACTGTTCTGCTCTTTATCAACATTGGATTTTTAATGTATCCTATAAAGAATCACATATAAACAATTTATTGGTTATATAGTATTTTTTTTATTTGCGTATTTTGATTCATTACAGTTATTGAAATGTGACATGGTTATTTTATTCAACATTTAAATTAACAGTTACAAAGTTGCCGCATAAATTAGTCAGCTGAATTAGCTTTTATGCATCATAAAACAAATTAGTTTACTTTTGTTGATAAGCTAGCTTTCACCATTTTCTCATCACTGTTCTTAGACTAATCCCTTACCCCGCGACAAACACCCTATAGTGACAATGGTAGCCTATTTTGTAACTTCAAGTTGCCCAATAGTTGTTTAAGAATTCAAAAACTGGTGTTAAGTTGTATACTTGCTTCCACTTCAATGTGTGGCCACAATAATGACAGTGTTAGTAAAAAAACAAACTCCGCCAGTATCTTTATATAACTCTGTTTTGGAATCCATTATATTCTATATATATTACCGCTTACACCTATTACAAAGAGCAACTAATAAAAGCTTTAACTACAGATTGTGGCTCTTAACCACATAGAAGCGTCAACAGTAGAATATTTAAAGCTGTTGTGTATAAATTCTTATATTCATATATGCTTCTCCTGAAGTTGTATAATAGAGATTATAAGATACTCTATATTATCTTGGGAAGTACAACAGACTTGTCCCGTTCTACAACCCGTTACTTTGATCATTATAAAATTATGTACATGTAATTTGAGATGAGAGTTTTGTTAAACTAAAAATAATCTTTAGTCTCAAAATGTTTTTTAGGGCTAACAGAAGTCAACCCTAAGAGGTTGTTAGCATTTTTCCAATAATCCTGTATATTAAATGGACCATATAAGATGGATTTAAAAAATTATAAGTTCTACATATCTCAAAAATACAGAGTTTTAAAAATATATATAAGGTTCCATGTGTGTGTGATATTATTATATACTCTTATCAAACTTTTCGTTATGAACGATAGCTAGATATGGTATCATATTATGTTTGGGTTGTTATTCGTTTGATTTGAAGCAGTGATGGCTCAGTGGCATTGGCTATGGACTGCCGCGCAGCAGAACCATGGTTCGAATCTCGCCACGGTCTTGAGCTTCACCGCATGGTGGAAGGGCATTTTGCGAATTCCCGCCTGGCTGGCGACCACCCTCAAGCAGAAAATCTGTCGCCAAGCACCTAACGGTGTGTTCCGGCAGCGGTCCTTGAGAGCCAGTGAAATTACAGGCAAAATGAGACTGAACAAGTATGTCTCAAGGTGATGGGCGCAGTGCAGTTCGTCACTTGTGATGAAATGCATCTGTTATAGGCAGAGGATACCGCTTAACATCAGGTGGGCCTCGTGCTTGTTCCGTCACAATAACATTAAAAAAATATAATATTTATTTTTATTGCATAATACATTTGTATTAATGTCGTTTACATCCAATATAACAATTACGGATAATCTAAATAAACTTAAAATTATAAATAGCGCGGTGTGAACTATTTTTTTACTTCCATATTTTAAGAAATCTTACAAATGTCTTAAAATAACTTAAATTGTCAAAAATCGTTTTTGATACATTAATATTTCGGTTTATTCTTTTCTCATTTTCATTTGATTTTTCGAGGCTAAGCATGAAACAGTCTTCCAGAACTACTTCTTGAACACATTGCCACATGATTATAGGGAGGTTTTATTTTTTACTTGAGGGTCGAAGCTAGTTATGCGAGCATTCGTCATATGCCCTACTATCCAAATACACCGGGGTAAAATTATATTTTAATTCATAACCCCATTTCACAAGCTTTCAGTTTAAAAGTACATTAATAATTTAATTAACAGTCTGACGGTACATCGCCGGTCGCTCAACTGAGTTACCGCCCATCGATGGAGTAATGCACGGCGCACACCACTTATTGCTTAAATAACTCACTTAGCGGAACATACTCTACATATAAATACTATAAAGAATTTGAAGCCCTCACAGCGAAGCTTGCCTAGTCGCTCTTAACCAATCAATTAAATTAAGAGTTAAGCGCTTGTAGCGAAGTTTACTTAGCTGTTCTCAACCGATCAGCAAAGTTAAGCAACGACACCCGCGGTCATGAGTTGGATGGGTGACCGCTAGTGACATTACTACTGAGCGCTTCCGTGCTTCGGAGGGCACGTTAAGCCGTTGATCCCGGTTGTGGTCTTAGGATGGCAGTCGTTATAGAATGGGGGAGGGCATATTGCGAATGCCCGCCTGACTAGCTACCACCCTCAAGTAGAAAATCTGTCGCCAAGCACCTAACGGTGTGTTCCGGCAGCTGTCCTTGAGAGCCAGTTCTTCTAGGTTAGCCTGAACAACATCTTCGACCACATCATCGCTTACCATCAGGTGAGATAGTGGTCAAAGGCTAACCTATCAGGAATAAAAAAAAAAAAAGATTAGAGTTCACGGAGCGACTTCCATACAAACGTAATTTCGTCATATTTTAAATATCAAGTGTTTACATATACACTGCGTTCACTGTTCTTATTAATTATTAGTTAGTAAGTGGTGAAGTTATGATACAATGAAAGTTTAGGCAATTTATATTTGGTGCGCGTGTGTATAGCTCGGAGTTCGATTGAATACTTGTCCTAATATTTTACTGATCGAAATAATGTGAGTTGTAGACAATGCAACACAAATTGAGATAGTATGCTGGTAAGAAATGTACGTTGGATCGTACAATAACAATAAAACTAGAGGGATAACTTCGCAGTTATGTGACTCCCGGGGACATTGCGCGGTATATCCACTAAAAACCCAGCGATAAGCCCTCTGCACCTGTGACGTGTAAGAACGGGGCTGCTTGCGCATTCTACCATACACATATCTGTGGTAGAAAGTGCGCATATCTTCTCTGCACCGTTTTTCTCCTTCGGACCTGGCCAGCGAGTTCTCTTTCCTTCCTGACCCGCTTCACGGGCTTATTTTGTAATATTATATCCTGTAAGATATCGGTAAGGAGGTAATGCAGTTAGTGCCACCCTGCACCGCAAAGCATTTTGTTTCTTGCTGTCTAGCAAACCATTTAGTATGCTCAGAAACGAAAATTTAATACCGACCTGCACCGATAAAAAAAGCCTTTGAGATTCCCATACGGCACACTGTGCCTAAGAGTGTGCCACACTCTTGAAAGGTGGAGTTTCTAACCCGTCTTGCAACCCGGTAACAGCTCACCAACTTACCCTTTTCCGGTGAACAACTCCATAATTTTGAACCAGAGGAAGCCATGCCTTACAAGGCAGTGACTAAGGATGGGATGAACAGCTTCCACCCTCACTAGGCTGACTTTTGGTACAACCGGAGGTTCTCGGCCCATATTTGTATCAGGAAGTCTTGAGTGGTTTCCTCAATTTGCACAACTCCTTCGGGGCGCAGATGTTCACCCCTTCCTCCCATGGCCTCATGGTAATCGTGCACCTCCGCGAGGACCTCCGTCTGGTGTTTTCAAGGGGAGTGAGACTTCCACTCGGAAGGAGTATGGCTGCTGTCCACGAGACCATACGATAAACTTTTATCGATCTCACCGCTATGATTTTTTGTGATCTCCGCAGGAAAGACTTTTACTTTGGTGTAAGAGCTCTAGTCGGCAGTAAACACTGAGGGCTTTGGTGGCATTTATTAATTTCTTAGCAATTGGGATAAAATGCGCCCCGAATTGCCAGCGGAGGGTGGTACAATCATGCTTTGACAACTGTCTTTCTAAGACAACAACGATTAACCTTCGAAGCACGAATGTGCTCAGCAATAAAATGTAAAAAAGTAATGACAGTAGCTGATGTTGCTTAACCCAATCGATACCGTGGGGAAGAAAGGTCGTAAAAGCCAAAATACAAACTTTTCAGGAGAAGCAAAAAACGCAGAAAAAAAAGAAAAAATAATCATAACTTTTTTAATTTTAGACTTATAATAATACCAAATACTGTAAAATGTTTCTGTTTTAATGTATTTTATAACGAAAAAACTATAATCTGAATAGACTGTGTAATTTAAAAGTTAGCTTGGAGTTACGACCTAAAATTTACAAAAAAGTTGTGGATACGCCCTGTAAAATCCGATTCCTGTATTGTAATAAGGGCATAACTACAATTATTTTACTTTACTTATGTAAGTTTGGGGCTTAAATAACTATGCTTACTAAATGTAAATAAATAAAAAAGCAACTCAAGTCATGCATGATAGATTTATTAAGTAAAATAAACATGAACAAACGTATGAAGTACAATTATTATTATAACGTTTTTGAAGTAAAGAATTTTGGCAAACTTTCTGGCGGTCTTCTTCATTGTTGATGAAATACTCATAATTCAAGCTTCTCCTGCCCATTAGAGAATCAGGTATTTTCTTCAAAACAGGTACTGTACTGTATCAGCTAGATTATCCACTGCTGAACACAGCCTCCCCTATTAAGGGGGGAATTGCCGTTGTTGATTGATGAGCTCAATCATGCTCGCTGCTGCCATCTTCCGGTATTGTAGCTTTATTCACATCTTACGACACCCCCAGGTAGGAATGGGGTGGTGACATTCTAGCCCAGCACCACCCCGGAGGTTCAGAACAGGTACTACTTACATAAATCCCTATAATTATTAGGTTACGCACTCGCGTTAACTCTCAGGCAAAAGTAAAGCAACATACTTATTTTTATAGGAAAATACAGTGTAGGCACATAAGTACCTAACAAAGTAGTAAATTCAAAACTAGCACTTACTAAAACTTAAGAGAATACACGTTAACAAAAGTAAAGTAAACTCTTACTTTTTTACGATTTTGTGAGTATCCCGTAATATTTTTCTTATCTTTTGTAAAGAATTTAAGGTTTTATAAACTAAAATTCACCACCAATAACTAAGTTTCATTACGACTTTGCAATAACAAAGACTGCGGGGAAGAAAAACAATAAAAAACAAGCTAGCACGTGCAATGAAGTGACATCGCGCAGTGCACTTATTCATCTCGCTCTGATATTAGAAACTACTAGATGTTTAAGAAAAAGTGCAATACTGAATGGATTATCCCTAATAAAATGGGCATGAAACATAATACGTTATTACAAAGGCCATAATGTCGAAACTTATGTTTCTAATCAGCTATTAGTGAAAAGATAATTCTGTTGAATTAAATTGGCAATAGGTGAGCCTGAATTTTTGATTTATTGCAAATTCGCAAACTGTGTAACTCACCACTTTGCACACAAGTAAAAAGCCAGATGCACAGATATTTCAGGGCATAAAAAGGATAATAGTATTTTTAACAAAGTCAAAAGGGCGTAAAAGCAATTCAATTCACTGTTACAGTCAAACTGTTTTGATTACGATAGTGATACGCCCAAGTTACTAAAAAGTTACGATTGAAATGGAATTTACGTCATTATTTTACTTCAAAACTTGTTTAGGACATATAAAAAACCGGGGGGTAAAAGACATTTTTTTTATAATTTCGAGACTTTAAATATACAGATCGATGGAGAGAAAAATACTGAACAAAACTGCATTATTAAGTCATTTTCGTCAAAAGTGGCTTTTACGACCTTTCTACCCCACGGTATCGCAATGATCTGCCATCTTTTCCGCAGAGCTACAAAAAGAGTCTTACAGGGTCAACAACGCATTGGTAACGCCCCTGGTGTTGCAAATGTCCATAGGCAACGGTAACCGCTTACCATCAGGTGGGCCGTCTACTTATCTGCCTCGCGATTTCACAAAAAACAACCTAGTTGAAAGTTTAAGAATGACTAGGCAAAGTACTCTAAGAGCGCTTGGGGTTGGGAAACAAGAGTAATGTTTTGATCTTTGAATTAGAAATTCAATGGTCACTGCTCATAAAAAAGTAGGAATATGTAGCACCTAATATATTCAAAGTGTTTTTCACTTTTATTACTTTGAAATTTTCATATTGTCTACGACATCAAAAACGATTTTAAAGTGGCACATGTAAAGTGGCCCATGCATACAACTCAACAAGACAAGTGGAAGGTTGCACCGGAAGTTCACTTGCAAACAATATGGCGGCCGGCCACTTCCGCCCCTTAACTAGTTTTTAAATCTGTTATGTCCTTTTAAACATTACCGTTTGTAACTGAACATAGTTTTTGTTTGTTTCTTTTGAAACGACAACATACTAGACTTTTAGCTTATATTAGGCACTTTCTTTACTTATTTAACAATGTTTCTTTATATTACATCATTACGGGTGTACATATTCTCGAAGGGATAAAAGAGCCCAGATAGTGTCAGTTACGTTATGAGTTCCCATGTCATAAGAAGCTAGCGTATTGCCATCTATTTCTCACATTTCCATACCCAGACTGCAACTTTGATTATAAACAATTACTAATACCTATTTAAAATTATCCAAAAAAAATAACATTACATTTTATTTCTCAATCGTGTGCTCAATGAATCAAGACCTGCAGATGATTCGTATAAAATAAAAATTTACTCTAGACATATTTTCATATGTTTTTGTTTTATTTATAATATTGATTAAATGTTTTCTTAAAGGATATTATTGTTAATATTTACATAAGTTAAGAGTTTCCGCAAAGTAACGCCCGAATCCGTGAATTAACTAAGACTTATTTGTAAGGAAACTATAAGAAAGCTACTTAATAACTGTTTCAGATGAACAGTTTCCAGTGTAGCAAAATAAGGATAAAGAACGTTCCACGTATTTTGAAGCAGTGATGGGTCAGTGGCATTGGCTATGGACTGCCGCGCAGCAGGTCATTGGTTCGAATCCCGCCGCGGGCTTGAGCTTCACCGGTGGAAGGGTATTTTGCGACTGCCCACCTGGCTAGCGACCGGGTGGTCGCGGTGGTCAAGTAGAAAGTAGCCAAGCACTTAACGGTGTTTTCCGGCAGCTGCCCTTGAGAGCCAGTAATTTTAGTTTAAACCTGTTAACACCTTCGACCACTGCATCACTTACCATCAGGTGAGTTTCGATGAATAGAAGTTCGCTGTATATTTTAGAAACAGCTGTTTGTCAGATACAATCCCGATCTATTCTGTTGCCTGACTTATGTCGTTAGTCGTAATAGACGAGATCAATATAAATTTTGCATTCGTAACCCTAAGACAACATTGATGCGCAAGAACATCTTCAATATGGCTCAATTTATTTACAACAAAATACCTCTTAGATGACATTATTGCCAACCTGAGAAAGCGGAGGTCGATATAATTAAACAAACGATATTACAAAATTAATGAATTTATGAACGATAATTCTGTTGATAACTAGGTACTTATTGCTTTTTTTGGTAATTTCATTTAATTATTAGGCAAAATTACAATTTATATAATATGTCATAGATATTAAATAGGTAGGTAATGTTAATTTTAATTTATCCTCATATTGACCAATTTTTATATTTATCTATAATTAAATTTAATTCTAACTTGACATTTTTATTTCATTTTATTGTGTAATTAAATAATCTGATTCCATTATTTGCTATGTATGTAAGATAAATACATTTGCACGCCTTTAAAAGGCAGATTACATTGAATCCCTTAAAAGTTGTAATATAATTTTATACATGTAATTCAGCAATAAATATACTTTGACTTTGACATTGAGATTATGAAAGGAATTAACGGATAAAAGTTAAATTAAGTATTCACTAAGCATGCACTTTAAATAATTATTATTTAATAACCGGCTAGGACTCGCGTAATATTTACCAGATATTGCTCCGACCAGATTCGAACTTATTTGAAGTTATTCGTCTGGGAGTCACGATTGTGCACAGCGTCGAGCACGGCGCCTCTGCACGTATAGTACCACCAACTTAACTGTGCAGTTCGCGAGGGCGCTGCTGGTCAAAGAAATCAACTACAAACTGTCACAATTTGAAGGAATGTTGTAGTTCTTTTTTCTGCCGCCTGAACAGATAAGTTGGTGGGACTGTAATGGCGTTGAGATGGTTGCGCCGCAGCTGTCAAAGTCAGAATTCTTCCGTCCGAACTGTCACTTATGTCACTGTCGTTTTGATAGGTTTTTTTTTATTATTTTTATATGCCTGATAGGTTAGCGTTTGACCACTATCTCACCTGATGGTAAGTGATGATGTGGTCGAAGATGTTGTTCAGGCTAACCTAGAAGTACTGGCTCTCAGGGACAGCTGCCGGAACACACCGTTAGGTGCTTGGCGACAGATTTTCTACTTGAGGGTGGTAGCTAGCCAGGCGGACAATCGCAAAATGCCCTACCACCATGCTATAACGACTGCCATCATAAGACGACAACCGGGACCGACGGCTTAACGTGCCCTCCGAAGCACGGAAACGCTCAGTAGTAATATCACTAGCGGTCACCCATCCAACTCATGACCTCGGGCGACGTTGCTTAACTTTGCTGATCGGTTGAGAACAGCTAAGTAAACTTCGCTACGAGCGCTTCTAATAGGTATAGGAGGTATAGGACGGTTGACACACTACACTAGTACTGTCCTCTGCGCGGTTCCACAACCCCGATGCCGTATCACAATTTTTTTTTTTTTTTGCATGATAGGTTAGCCTTTGACCACTATCTCACCTGATGGTAAGTGATGATGTGGTCGAAGATGTTGTTCAGGCTAATCTAGAAGTACTGGCTCTCAAGGACAGCTGCCGGAACACACCGTTAGGTGCTTGGCGACAGATTTTCTACTTGAGGGTGGTAGCTAGTAGTAAGTAATAAGTATAAAGTAATTTGACATTTTTATTTCATTTTATTGTGTAATTTAATAATCTGATTCCATTATTTGCTATTGTATGTACAATGCGATTAAAATAAGAATAGGATCAGCCTAGCGCTATGTTGTGACGTCAAAACTAGAACTTCGTACAGTGTGCAAAAAAGAAATGATAAAACATGTATAAATTAATAAAGAAAATAAAAAACTCGACTGCAAATAATTTATTTTCGTTAAGCGTTTTATCGATCCATTGAAATGAAAACTGGAAGTTAATATATTTATGGAATAGTTTTTTAAAGCCCTTCATTTTGATCTATATCACGATGGCTTTGAAAGAAAAAATTAATTGTTTGTCTCACTATATGGCATCTAAAATCCACCAGTTTGTTTTTTATTTTTTTACGTATTATCAAGATAAATCTAACGATATCTCGTACATTAAAATCGGTTAAGCCGTTTAGAAGTTATGGTGAAATAAAGAAACTCACAAAATACATACTTAAAATACATGAACCCTGAAAACTTAACACACGTTTATGTGGGCAGTCGTGTAAAAAAACAAGCAGTCATAGGTAGGTAAACGAAGTGTACAGCAAACACTGAAATAATTTTGTTTGTTATATTTTGTATTTAGGTATCTTAATTTGAACCGGTTAGCTCTTCGATGCCGCATGTCCTGATGGCCAATTGAGTTAGACTCATCGTTATCATCGTAACGGGTAACAAAAACAAATATAGCAATCAACAAAAACAAATTAAACAAATCAATTAGTACTCGGAAACGTGTCGCGTGTTAGTACACTGTCGGAGAAATAAGATCCTGACGCCCGCGTTGTCATCAAATCAAGATGGCGTCTGTGCTGTCAAACTTAAAAATTAGAATTTATTAAAATTATCAATTTTGGGTCACTTATTTATAATTACGTATAAATATATGGCACTGCTCTATTTATAAGTTTGTTCTGCTGATCGTACTTATTAGAGTGAATATGAGTGAAGTTAGCCGAGAGCCCGTCCTATTCTTATTTTAATCGCATTGTAAGATAAATATTGCACACCTTTAAAAAGCAGTCTACATTGAATCCCTTTGAAGTGATAATGTCATTTTATACATGTGATTCAGCAATAAATATACTTTGCCTTTGAGATTATGAAATGAATTAACGGATAAAAGTTAAATTAAGTTTTCACTAATCACGCACTTAATATAATTTTATTATTTAATAACCGGCTAGGACTCGCGTAATATTTACCGGATATTGCTCCGACCAGATTCGAAGTTATTCATGAAGATTGAAGTTATTCGTCTGGGAGTCACGATTGTGCACAGTGGCGAGCGCGGCGCCTCTGCACGTAACTGGCGTTGAGACGGTTGTGCCGTAGCTGTCAAAGTCAGAATTCCTCCGTCCTAACTGTCACTTCTGTCACTATCACTGTCATTTTGATAGGTATAGGACGGTTGACACACTACACTAGTACTGTCCTCTGCGCGGTTCCACAACCACGATGCCGTATCACAAATATTGAGGACTGGTATCCAGGTTAGCTGAATGTTCCACCCGCTATCCCGATTAAAATTAAGGTGGCGTCTAATTTAGATGGCCTCTCGTACTTTACGCGGAACGAAAAACTTCTCTCGCACTAGTGTGGCTGCCTTATCAAAGAGGATATAGTGTGCGCCTGGGATTTGGGAATGCTCTGCAACCTCACGGTATCTAAGTTTTTGATACTCCTGATATGCTCAGTCACTCTGGTGGAAACATTGTGTCGAGTATCGCCTACATACAATTTGCCGCAATCGCATGGGATCTTGTACACTCCAGGGCAATTCAGGGTATGTTTGTCCTTAAGAGACCGGAGAAGTTGTCACAGCTGTGTGAAATAACACCTAGTCAGTTTTAATTCAATGTTTACGTCACGCCTCGTAGAGGCATTGACCTTGCATATATTGAAGAATGGGCTAAGTAAAACTGAGGAAAATCAGTTAGACCTAAACATCACTTTCATGAGTAAATATCAGTGGAACACTGATTAAGCTCAAGAATAAAACGTAAAATATAGTCTTTTCGATGCGTATGCATTTCGTAAGTTTAGTGCAACTACGCCGTAGAGTGCCGTAGCAAGCGTAATTCCGGCGGAAGTGGGGCCGCAGACAACATGGCCGCCCGGATACATCCGGCGCACCATATCCCGCTGCATTTCCTCTATTTCTGCTAATCTATGCCATACTATTCTCAAATTTGTTTTAATAACATACTTTTTTTATCAACGGATAGGATATATTCGCGTTATACGTGGAACAGTTATAGCCCGTGGGGTGCCGGCCTAGAACGTTACCCCCCCACCTCTACCCATGGGTATCGTAAGAGGCGACTAAGGGTAAAACTCCAGAAGGTGGGCAGCAACACTTTCTGAGAAATTGATATCTCACACTGCGATCCCAAGCCGCCTCGCAAGCGTGGGGATTATGGCAAACCCCCGCATGTTGAGGGAGGCTGTGTTTTGCAGTGGACTATACGGCTGATACAGTCCCATAGAAGTGTGTAATATTACTTATCAAAAATCAACATATGTGACTAAATTTCCATTATGTTGATTTTTGATAAGAATCCATGCGCTTCGTAGAAAATTATAAAAATAGAAATGTACGATTTCGTCTACTTTGTATGCCAAGAGGTCAAGCAAGAAAAATATGCTGTCGAAAGACAAAACGATGCGTTGGTAATCAGTATCTGTAGACAGCTACGGCGTAGAGAACCGTAGCTAGCGTAGTTCCGGCGGAAGTAGGGCTGCAGACAACGTTGTCGCCCGGACACATCCGGTGCACCATATGCCGCTATATCGCGGTGTTTCCTGTATGTTTATGTAATTCTTTGTTTTAACCGTCTCATAAATTTCTCAAGTGTATTCATGTAATGTTTGTTTATTTTGAACCGAAGTTTTTTAACGCAATGATGGCCGAACGGTAATAGCTATGGACTGCCGTGCCGCAGGTCCCTGATTCGATCCCCACCGCAGGCTTGACCTTCACTGCAAGGTGTAATGGCATTTTGTGATTACCCGCCTGGCTAGCTACACCTCAAGTAGAAAATCTGTCGCCAAGCAGGTTTCACTGGCTCTCAAGGACTGCTGCCGTGTTCCGGCAGCAGTCCTTGAGAGCCAGTGAAACCTGAACTGCATATGAGACTTAACAACTATGTCTCAAGGTGGGCACAGTGCAATTCGTGACTTGTGACGAAATGCATCTGTTATGGGCAGTGGTTTGTCCGCTTAACATCAGGTGGACCTCGCGCAGGTTACGTATTAACTAACATAAAAATAAAAAACATATTTTTGTAGGAAGTCAGACCATTAGAAGTTTTATGGATTAAGTGGGCATTGTTAATTATTTGTTAATGTTGAAATAAGACACATATCCATCCGTACCTAGACACCATATCTGTTCAGAGGTTTTACTAGAAATAGTTTATTAAATAAAATTCAGAGGGTGCTTACTCAATTTAAGCGCACACCTTAACATGAAACTATTATATACATATATTCTCCTTTAATTGGCCCGCAGGATGATGCGCTAAAATGTCACCATTGCTACATGTGGGTGTCGTAAGAGGCGACTAAAGGTAAAATATCGGAATGTGGGTAGCAGTGCCTTCTGAAGATCTGATATCTTAAACTGCGATCTCCAAGACACCTGCCAAGCGTGAGGATTTTGGTAAAATCCCCCCCGATGGGGGAGGCTGTGTTTAGCAGTGGACGATCCGGCTGATACAGTAACTTAGAATAACTCTAAAGAAGTTACAAGGACACGCCGTTTGTGCTCCAGGGCTAAACTTGTATTAACCAGGCGATCATCACCAGATTCAAATGTATAAACAACTATCTACAATAAATTGAATTATTTAATCTGAGCAGATTTATTTTATATTATGTTTGAATTATAGTATGTTATTTTATAATAATACAAAATTGTACGCCGCATCTGGCAAGATGTGGAGGACATAAATCCTCGGTTAAGACCATATCGTAACCCATATTCCAATAAACATTCTTGATTCTTGAATCGTAGTTGAATAAAACACCAATACAGCAATATTATTATTTTATTTTTAACTCACTTTTAACACAGGCATAGTCTATTCTATAACATATATTATAATCTCTAAAGTTTGAAGCTATTATATAAATAACATATTTTATATTTTTATATGATTCCGTGTAATTTATAAAAATATGTTTTTAATAGTTGAAATATTAACTGTCATGTTATTGATTTTCGCAAATTCAATTCTAAGAATTTAGGATTGAGTTCAGTTAATTTCGCGTCATATTTGTACGTTTTTCATATGAAAGAACACAAAACAAGCATGCATCTCATGTAAAGATTTTGATATCATACGAAATCTTTACTTATTTATAGTTTAAATTAAATAACACTACAAATAACTGTTTATTTAAATAATAATCCAATAATTGGCAGCTATTCGATATAATAATCGATTACAATTAAAATATTAAGTTAATATCTATTGTTCTGATTTAATTGGGACGTCATTATTTTTCAAACGTTAGTTTTACCATGCTATACATACATACTATATTATTGACTTAACTTAACATATAGGTATAATTTATGCGATCCATCCGGAGTTTTGATATACACAATATTTTATACAACTCTAAGTACCTAAAGACAATACGACTAAATATATACTCATTAAATATACACCTTCTTTTAATTTAAAATACATGCTATAACTCCTAAACTACAATATTACACCTTACTCGTTACATTGAAAACAACAATTTATTGATATATTTCATAAAAATGTTCATAAGATTTTGCAACAATTGAAATTGAGTTGAAAAAATTGACGCAAATTTTGGGCCGGCTATAAACATGAAAAGCTTGTTCAAATAGCATAAAGTTACTTACATTTCTCATTTTTATATCTTAAACTTTTAACATCGTCTAAAACTACTCCAGTAATATTATACTCATTTCACTCATGATATTTATATCTATAATATTTTTCAAAATTATGTTCTACAAACTACGTTTATATTTATTAAGCTTTATATATTGCAGTAAATACACATAGTAATGTGGACGTTTTAGTGATACCTTTATTGATAACTTCTATGTATTTGTTTGTATTATTATATTATACATCCTAATTATACATTTTTCAATCTATTTTCTATATGACTATTATATTTTTGTAGCCGCATTGAAAGCAGTAGTTATATTAAAAGTTTTACAATATTAAATATTAGACATTTGTAAACATATTGTCTAGGAAAATTGACTTCTTAATTGATACAAACACAATTTCTAACATACAATTTTAAAATTACAAAAAAATAAATATGTATTAGTTATTTTTTCATAAAAACGTAGCTCTGTTTGAATTTCTATATACAACAAAGAAAGGTTCAGCAACCCATTATTCGCTGGAGGTTTAGAGCTCGCCAAGTGTTCAAATCCAGAAGAAAACCAGTTGGCAGTGTCGCCCAGCATGCTGGTTGCATTTCTATGTTATTAACTACGAATAAATAGGTAAATAAGTTTAGTGTAACTCCTATAGTTACCGCTTTGATTTCGGACCCATCAAGTTCTCAATTAACAAAACATGCATTACACAACCTTGCGATTTTCACGGCATTTTCAGCCAGGTGCAGTATTTCCGAACGGATACGACTTAGGGGCCTTCAAGAAGAGAGCATATTCCCTCCTGAAAGGCCGGCAATGCATCCGATTCCTCTGGTATTGCGGATGTTCGTGGGCGACGGTGATCACTTACCACCAGGTGAGCCGCCTGCACGTCTGGCCTCCTATCGCATAAAAAATAAAAAATAAAACATTCGTCCCATTTTTTTTCCCAAATTAGATTGGTTGTTTGATCTGGCTCTTGAAAATGATCGCATGCGTTAATGTTGCTTCGCCGCATCGTACACTTTTTAAACCACGCCACTGTTAGGTTTGCGCTCTGCAGTTGTTGACTATACATTATTTGTTCGTAGGTTATTTTTAATTTAATATATAAATGTTATTTACTGTTAATTTAAAAGAATAATGGCATATATACATAAAAATATTTTTGATCTACTTAATTCTAAATTTTTATAATATTGAACTTAATCAGCAGATAATGTTGAACATAGCATTCATAGATACACCACGCTTCTAATATTTTGTAATTTTACGAGCTTATAGATAACATTTTATAAATAAGTACGCACTTACACACAAATTATTGACATTCACAAAGGTAACGAAAGCAGTACCTACATTTATAATTTACAATTTATATACTATCGTGTTTAGGCTGTCCGAGTTTTTGGTGTATTATTTGTATTATATATTTATTTAATCTAGAGGAATGGTCAGGTCATCAGCGCTTCTGTACCGTAAGCTGTGTTGTTCTTGAGGCCATTGGGTTGCTGGAATTTAATCAAACATTACTAACATATATAAATTATGAAAAAAAAACATGTAATCCGTATTTCATATAAATGTAAAGGTATAGCGAAAATTACAATATTAGAACAAAACGAAAAATTACAACTACGAGCTGGTTTGAATTACCGACTATCCGTCCTTATAGCCGGGACATGGTTCCAACTGACCTATCGTAGTGACTTAGTCATAACTATGCTTTTATTAACTCAAATCTATACCTTCATTACTATTGTTTGACCGTCTTAAGGGCAGTCAATTAGTTCTTAAGCAGGCTTTACTGCAGTTCAGCATATTTGAATAGCGAAAATGATTCTATCTCAACAATTAACAAGAAGCGTAGGTACTAGCTTTATAATATATCTGAGAAAAAACATCCAGATGCAATTGTTTTTTCAGTTTATCTAATTTTATGACCAAATTAGATAAACGGGATAATTTTGCTCAAATTTAATTGGAAAACCATTAAATATTTATGAATATGATTGATTATCACACATGTTATCAATGCGTTAGTGTAAAGAATATTCAATAGATAATATCATTAGTATGACGAATCACGTGAAGTTAGCCTTAATCAATTGCACAATCTTATTAAAAATACAAGCATTCAACAATTGGTCAAAATAAGATTATACATTGACAAGGTTAAGCTGGAAGTATTTTAAGAAATATTTGGGTCAGTTTAATATTTATTAAAATATCTATGCAGAAAGAAATATAATTATAGTTCATTTTCCTATTATAACTACAGAATCTTTTCTATAAGTTTCTGGGATACAATGCATAATTTAAATATTCATTACAACATTATGAACTATTGGCGTGACTAAGAAAAAAAAAAGTATCGGAGATTTTTGGATTGTACTCGTTAGTAAGAATAAAAAAGACTTTAAAAAACATATCCTGTCCAAGCTTATATGTCCTCTTCGTGGATGTCGTGTGTTTGATTAATATTAAAAAAGGTTGACTAAGCATACTCAACGTAAAAAATAAATAAATTTCAAACTTAATTAGGACGAAAAACTAATAACAAACATCACTAAGCACATTTAAAGCATACAAAACGATGATAAAATATATATATATACAACACCAACAGACAGAAAAAGTGCAACATGCATCAACTATACCTATTTTTGTGACATTTCTTTGGCACAGTGTTTCGTTTGCATGCAATGCTTTTTTTCGAGCGAGACTTTCGGGAATAACGTGCTGAAAATCATTCAAAGTTTAATTAAATACTTCAACTAACATTCCTGTACAGTTTATTAATAACAGACATTCCTATAACGTTCATAAAACTGGTGTGAACATCGTGCAATATTGTGCATACCTACTATATTAAAAATATGTTATGGGTTTTTTCTTCTATCAAATGCAGAAATTGTTTCAATGCAGAATAACCATTTTGTCTTTTTCAACACCATCGCGTACTATTTGATAATAATATATTTTCAAATTATTGGAGTAAAAATTTTTTTGGAATGTACGGGAATCTAACCTTTGCGCACCATGACGGTTAAAGTTATACAATTAAATCACAAAGTTCGGATCAAAGGAGTATGTTCCGGTGGCCGAGTGGTAAAGGCATCCGGCAAATCAGAGGAAGCGGGATCGATTCCGCCTGGGACAAGAAAAAAGCAGACCAATATTTTTTAAATTTATATATGTGAATGAATAAATTTGTATGTCTAAAATATATTAAAGACTTCAAAATTTAGTCAAAAAAATCATTTTACCGATAATTGTTTCTAATTTCCCCTAAATATTTATGTCTATAGAAAAACATGCTCCAAACCATGCTGCGTGTGGAAAAAACTGTTGGTCGCTTTATATAATCACTGAAATATAATATTTTCTATAAGGTTACCTGTATAATGCATATTCCGGTACATATCGGGACAGTTGCTTGATCCCTGTAAAGAAATACAATATTATTCTCAACATTATATCTTAAATTAACGCTATAGTGTGCACACATTGTATTTTGAAGTCATCGTAGCGTAGTTTTCAGCCGCTCTTAACCGATCAGCAAAGTTAAGCAACGTCCACCGTGGTTATGACTTTGATGGGTGACCACTAGTGACATTACTACTGAGCGCTCCCATGCTTCGAGGGGCACGTTAAGCCGTCGATCCCGGTCGTTGTCTTAGGATGGCAGTCGTTCTAGCATAATGGTATGGCATTTTGCGAATACCCGCCTGGCTAGCTAACACACTGTTAGGTGCTTTGCGACAGAATTTCTGCTTGAGGGTGTTACATTATATGAGGAGGTGAAATTATAACCCTGGGGGGTTACGATTATCATCCAGAAGAATGAATACCTAATGAAAGGATAAGGAACAATATTTTTTGTTGCAGCGGGTACTATACGGCCGTAATAATTTAAATCTAAATTTATCACACTGCTAACAGTCTCCACAGCATAGTTAATAGTCAGAAGGCTAACTCCAATAAACTTAGTTGTGGTTGTTTGAAAGCCCGATCTTAACCGATAGGCTCCTGGCTTTACAAATTGCACAGCAAGGACAATAAATTGTCCAGGATTCAGCTAAGACGACTGGATATATTTGGAATAGGTAATAATTCAGTCTTGTTTTGATTTGCTTATGTAACAAGCTGTATATATTAATTAAAAAAGTAGAAAACCCGACTGCTTATTCTCATTCTGATGAACATTTTCTTATTTGAAATAAGACAATTTTGATCAGAATTAGAATAAGAAAGTTTCGATATAACAATTTCCCTTTTTATTTCAATGTATATATATATATACATATAAGTAGTGTTTAATTATAGCCTTCTCACACTTTGGCAATCGGATTGGCGCGGAAATTCGGAACGGTCATGCTCACGAAAATGTGTTGTCAAGCAGCGGCGTCGTGTGTCGGGTCGCCCTCTTCCCTCAGAAATGGTTGAGGAGGACGATGGCTGGCACGCAATTCAACTCGTGAACGAGTGCTGCTTGATGACACTGGTCCGTTCAGAATGCCTGTGCAAACCTGATTGTGTCTGTTTTGTGATAGTTTACATTAGATATCATTAGCATGCATTGTAACTGTGTTTACCCCTAAGTATGTAAGAATGTTTCCCATGGTAATATAATTATTTAATTAATATCTTTGTTTACTTCAAAAATGGCACTGACCTTGAAGTCTGTAGAAAATCAATGAACTCTTGTATAAAAAAAACCCAACTGCAAATTATTTATTTTCGATTAACGTTTTATCGTTCTATTGAAATTAAAACTGCATATTTATTACTACGTTTTAAAGCCTTTTAAATTAATATAATATAATTTAAATTTTGATATCCACTCGATGAGTTTAGAAGATTTTTTTTAACTAACAATTAACAAATTGCTTATATTGCGAGAAAGAGAAACTTGAGTCCCTCAATCTCACTACAACTTTTTCCGAAATGTCTCCAAACTGATCAGAATAAATTTTCTAGTATAATTTCCTTTGAACTATTCCATTCTCTCCTTTTTAACTGCTCGTCCTTCATCGAAGGTATCATTCTATTTTGGCGTTTGCACTTGCTATGTCAAATTGTATCAAATGGCAAAATATATTTATTATTTTTCAAGTACGAGTATTAATTTAGTTGATGTGTAATGTGTATAGCAAAAGCTCTCATTGGGTGCTGGGCTAGAATACTCCAACAGCACCCCCTAATGTATTCCTGTAGAAGTCGGAAGAAGCGAAAACAGGAAAATGCCCGATGATGGTCAGCAGCGCCTTCTGAAGAACTGCCGATTTTAACCGATCAGCAAAGTTAAGCAACGTCGCCCGCGGTCGTGAGTTGGATGGGTGACCGCTAGTGACATTACTACTGAGCACTTCCGTGCTTCGGAAGGCACGTTAAGCCGTCGGTCACGGTTGTTGTCTAAGGATGGCAGCCGTTAAGCATGGTGGTAGGGCATTTTGCGAATGCCCGCCTGGCTAGCTAACACCCTCAAGTAGAAAATCTGTCGCCAAGCACCTAATGGTGTGTTGCGTCAGCTGTCCTTGATAGCCAGTACTTCTAGGATAGCCTGAATAATATCTTCGACCAAATCATCACTTACGATCAGGTGAGACAGTGGTCAAAGGCTAACCTATGAGGAATAAAAACAAGTAAAGTTTTAATCAAGAATAATAATATTATAATATCTATACCATTTTCATTTATTATATTCATTAGTTGTACTATTTAAAAGAGGCTGTGTGAGGCAGTACAAGATCCAGCTTATACAATACAGTAAGCTAAAAGTAACTGATTTTTTTTTCTTTCTGTGTTAAATATTCTCTCGAGAATCTATTGTATGTACATGTCCAACCATCTAGTATTAAAACGCTATCTATTATCGCTATAAACAATCTGTTACACAAACACTCATGCAACGCCGCAATAAACACATTGTAAACCAAGTTTGCGAATGTTCTGCAAGTTAACCGCTTCTAGTTTGTGCGTTCATTAAGCAGATAACAACTTGAAGTCCATTGCAAGAGTATGGGCGGTCAGTTACTACGCTCAAACACCATAAATGTATACATAGCGTAGAGCTTTGAGAACTAGAAAAGTGTCTAAAGTACTGCAATTATACATACATTACTTGTGTTACTGATTAAGTAATTATAAACGATCGAATGAATCCTACACAACTCGTTTTACTGTTTATAAGTGGCTAGATTTTTCTTTATTCTGTTGTTTTTGATAGTAAGATATTATACAAATATACACTGTTCATTGTTACATGTAAAATACTGTGAAGGTACGTTCATATATAACTTGTGTTACTGATTAACTGATTATGAACGACTGAATTAATCCCACATAACTCGTTTTACTGTTTATAAGCGGCAAAATACATTATCTTCTTTTTTGATAGATAGTTGCCACACAGATAGACACTCTTCATTGTTACACAGTAGGACATGTTAAAAAATATGAAGATGTTAAAATGACGGCATTAACATATACCGTTTTCGAACGCAGAATTGTTCCTCTAGATAACTTATAATACTGTTTTTAACTGTTTAATCGTACCTACGTAAATTTTGTTACTGTTATTAGTAGTAGTTAGCTGGTATAATCATTATTTAAATAGAATAGCGATGCTTATGGTAAAATGCTAAGTTATGTTTGTTCATGTAAATGTGGATGTCGTGGATGATACGTCGTCACAACCAATATAGCAATCAGGTGAGCTGATTTCCAACGAATGAAAAAGTCATGACCCAATTTTTAGGATAATATACTATGAAGCTATGTCTTCAATTAAATATCTCGATATTTAGAGTAGTACTCAGTCAATATCGTAAAAGTACAAAATCCGAATATTAACTATTATCAAAATTTCATCAAAATTCTTTCAACCATGGCGAAAGTAAGTGATAATTACCAAAAATACAAACTAATTTATAATATTAGCCTGTATGATATCTGAGTCTTTGCAATTACCGGAAAAAGTAAAGCTATAAGGAAGTTGTCTAATCGCAGCTTTCACTACCGTCTTAAAAATATAATAATCTTGGATTCTAAAATACTACCTTGTCTCTCCTACGGGTGCCAGACTTGGGAAATTGGACATTCGATAACAAGATTAAGCCATAAATTTAGACTACTCAATGAAGAATGAAGAAGAGTTTCCTGGGTACAAAATTAAAAGACAGGGCCAGTAATGTTGAAATTCTTAAGAAAACCAAATTTATAGTTTGCCTAACCTTCGTTCTAACTTAACAGAAAATGGAAAAGAGCAGGCCACGTGGCCAGGCTTAAATATGGACAAAAAGAGTAGTAAAATGGTCTGAAGCTCGAGGCACTAGAAACAGAGGCATAATGATGCTAGATGGATAGATGAGCTATTGGAGGTGGCGGGCTGGTTAAATACAGCCGTCAAAAAAGATAACTGACATTCCTTGGAGGAGATTGTTCAAGTTTGCAAGAGGTCCGCGCAAACTACATAATATTGAATTTATTTTATTTATATCCTTTTTAAATAATTATTATGTAATGTTCACTGTAATAAATAAATCTCTATTGTTTTTACTATTTTTTTGTGTCTTTAAATTTTACATCACTACATAATATCCCGAAATTTCAGATGTCTAACTTAGTTTATGAGGTAGACATTATAACAAAAATAGTCTGGATTCGACAACTCTCATGTCTCCTTATATTTACTTACTTTAATAGGGAAGAAAACAAATTGTCCTGTAATAACCAGTTCTAGAAAATGCCATCCTATGTACAAAAACAAAATATGTTTCAGCTGGCTTTTCATGTTGGGGACTGAAAAATAATTTATTGTAGTTTTGAAAATGAGTCTCATACCTGTAATCCTTGCTTGTTGAAGTTAATGTTAGTTCTGACGGTGCGATGATGTAGGGGCTGGACTGGACGTGCATTGTTCCCCAGGGGTGCTTTAGGAGTCAGCTGTGAACCTTGCATCAGTCGTCTCAGTGCGTACATCTAGAGAATGAGAAATAAAAGTTCAAAATCAAAACAGTATCGGTCGTGTGATGGAATTAGACGCAGGGGCTTTGCCACAACCCTTGGCTTAAAGGACAGGCGTCTTGGAAATTGCCGTGTAAGATGACCCTTCATTGGAAGGCGCTGCTTCTTATTTTCTGGTATTCTTACCTTCATCGTCTCTAATGACTCTCACTATTTATATGAGGCGGTACAAATCTAGCCCGGCGTGACTCTACGCATTATAGTATATATCCCTCATCTCTATATTATACAGAATACCTGGATAGCCAAATAGTCTGTGGATACCGACAAAGGATACCTTTATTTCTATATTATATAAGTATACGTATATTATATAAAAATATTATTTTGTCCATTACCCGTGGGTTACCGCGTTAGAATATCACCTCCGCATTTCTTCCCGTGGGTGTCGTAAGAGGCGACTAAGGAATAAGTGCGCCAAATGAGCAGCATGACACTTTTCACCTGGATCTGAGTAGGGTGTTGTGTGCATTAGACGCACGACATGTGGGCTGTATACCACCTTAGGGCCCTGCCAAGGTTTCATACAATATGCTCTTATGTTCTTGTCTTGGAATACAGGCGTGATTATATGTATGTATATATTTTGTCCATATCAAAAGTATATATGGCATTCCAGGTATTCGCAACCTTTGTGGCAAATCATCAAAATTTGTGTAGGAGTTTTGCGTGATTTCTACAAGTAGATAAGAAAGGAAATGGATATAAAGTATGACCAGTAGCGAAGATTTACAAAAAAAAGTTTCAAGACTGCAGTGAAGACTTAAACTCTCACCTCTTGCTTAGAAATATATATGGGTTTATTGAAGATGATCCATACAGCTGTCTCCCAGCAACCAGGATGTGTAGTGGAACCCTCGTAGGTCAAGTATTGCTGAGTGTTGGGCAGCAAAGAGCTTAGGGGTAAGTGCTTGATGGGGGAGGAACTCCCTGTAAATAATAAAATGTGTAATTAAATGAACAACGTAAAAGAGAAACCATCAATAGGTCTGAAAATTAAAAAACTTTAATAAATATAAATAAGTAAACTGTACGTGTGGGGGTATTCTACAAAAGGTTAGTCACTTGGAGTTCTAGAGTTATAAAAAAATTATCTATATGTAGTGCACATACCTAAATATTACATTATAATTTAAATAAAAAGTTGTTCGCACCTCTAAATATAACTTTGTTAAATGCAGAGGTGATCAGCCTCAGCTCTTTATTAGTAGGTTCCCCAATCTGCAAAGAAAATAATAAATTCATCAAACTATGATATCCTTCGTTAGCTGTCAAAGCAATCAAAATTACTTTACTAAATAAATAGACAAGGCAAATTTATTCAAGGAAACAAATACAATGTAGCTGCCAGATAAAATAACATTTCAATAAAACAACTAAAAGACACTTCGAAGCGCTCGTAGCGAAGTTTGCTTAGCCGTTCTTAATCGATCAGCTAAGTTAAGCAACGTCTGCCGCAGTCAGGGGTTGGATGGGTGACCGCTAGTGGCATTACTACTCAGAGCTTCCATGCTTCGGAGAGTACGTTAAGCCGCCGGTCCCGGATGTCTGCCTGACTATGGCAGTCGTTACAGCATGGTGGTAGGGCATTTAACGTGTGAATGCCCGCCTGACTAGCTACAACCCTCAAGTAGAAAATTTATCGCCAAGCACCTAACGGTGTGTTTCGGCAGCTGTCCTTGAGAGCAAGTAATTCTAGGCTAGCCTGAACAACATCTTCTATCCCATGATCACTTACCATCTAAAAAAAATACCAGCTTAAAAAAATGCTAAAAACTATTGTGTAATTAACCTTTATGACAGTTCAGAAATGCAAGTAAAACAGCAAACAAGACAAAAGTCATACAAATTTTAGATATTTTTTTTAGATTCCCGATACGATGGTTGAAGAACAAGAGCAAACATTTGAGTTAGGTATGAGTCATTGTGTCATGTTAGCTCAATTGGTTAGAGCATATCCCGGCTAAAGGGGTGGACAGTCGCGGGTTCCAATCCCGCACATAACCATAATTTTTTTTCTTATAAATTTGTAATTTTGTAAAATAATTTTTAGATATGGTAGCAACCAGAGTAGGGGCCTTATTGTCTTACTATATTGGTAATGAAGATGAACTTTATGTTGATATTGGAACAGCTAATATCTCATCTCGTATATAAAAAAAATGTATACCTTAATTCCAAAACTAAAATTTTTGAAGTAGATTGTGAACATTAAGTTCATATCGTTAACCATTCCAGTTACACAACTGCTGACCATTTTTTTAATGTATTTTGAATAATTTGAGTACTGTTGAACGGTTAAGTCACAAACACACACATTTAATCATTGAGGAAGCATATTAAAGTAACAGTTGATTGAAATAACTTATAGGTTTTTTTTATGACGGAACAAGCGCAAGGTCCATCTGATGTCAAGCGGTAACCTCTACCCATAACAGATGCATTTCGTCAAGTGACAAACTGCACCGCGCCCGTCACCAATAGACATATTATAGTTGTTGAGTCTCATGTGCCTGTAATTTTACTGTCTCTGACGGACTGCTGCCGGAACACACTGTAAGGTGCTTTGCGACAGATTTTCTACTTGACTAAGTATACTTAATAATAACAAATACTTTTAAAATATTTTAAGAAAACATCAAATTAATATTTTAATAAAACACTTAAAAAATATACGAGCGCACGATCGAGCGCTCGAAGAATCAAGACCTCCTGAGGATGCTTCGTGTAGAAGCGAAACGCGTCGAAAATTCTTCCGGTTTGGCTGCGTGGCGTTTGTGAAGTCGCGTCGGCTTAGCAGGAAAATTGAGCGGAATTGTCACTAGATATATTTTTATATTTTTTAAGTGTTTTATTAAAATATTAATTTGATGTTTTCTTAAAATATTTTAAAAGTATTTGTTATTATTAAAAATGGATTTCCGCAAAGTAACGCCTGAATCTATTCATTATCTTAAGTATACTTACTTGGACCATTAGAGATATTCCAACGACGCCTTGCGACTTGTGCTGAGCTTCGGACATGTTGTGATATAACTCTTTGTTAAACCCGTACAGTTGAATCTGGCAACAATAAAATATTATAAAAAAATTATAATTATTATAGTATTACATGGATCTCACAACTTTTTATGGTGGAAGAACTGAGTTGTGTGACTTGAAGTTTTCTTTTGATGGCATCTCATTTCTTTTTGTAGGTAGTCTTCCTCTTTTTCTATTCCGGTACTACTTCTTGAGCTTCAGTCACAGTTTTTCTCAAAGTCCACACCCTGTCTCTACATAATCTAGATATACTGGTACACTGAGTCATTCACTGCAAATGTAACTTTGTAATCCTATATATTTATATGGGATTACAAATGCACTTGGTGTATTTAGAAAACTGGACCGAAATTACAAAATATTTTAGTTATTACTTGATTAATACTGTACCGATTGTACCGTAACAGCCGAATCGCCCACTCTTAAACACAGCCTATTTATTTTTTACCCTATTATGGGGTTTTTGCCATAAACCCCACGCTTGGAAGGCGGCTTGGGGATCGCAGTGTAAGATAGTAGTTCTTTAGAAGGCGCTGCTGCCCACCTTCCATAATCATTCCCTTAGCCGCCTCTTACGAAACCCACGGGATGATATGGGGAGGTGCAATTCTAACTCGGCACCTCACGGGGGTGAATAGTGCGTGGAGGCTGTGTTCAGCCGTGGAGGAGTCGGCTGTTACAGTACAGTACAGTCCTTGAGAGCCAGTAATTCTTGGATAAGCCTGTTAACACGTACAACCACATCATCACTTACCATTAGGTGAGATTGTGGTCAAAGTCTTACCAATCAGAAAAAAAATTATATATTTCCACCTCGCTGTCACATGTCACAAAAAGTTCATACTAAGGAGTTTTCTTGTATCCACGACATAATGCCAACAAATTAAAAAACTGCCAATAGGTTTTACGATCTATGGTAGCTAAAGCCTATCAAATTTTAATGGTCTATAGTATAAAATTACTCGGGTAATTTTATTGTATTAATAAAACCCCAGTTTGGCGAAATTGGACCTTAATATCTTTAATCTGTACATACAATTGTAAACCATGTGAAAAATATTATATTCTGGAAGTTCTTGTATTTCGTACTTAGCGATTACCGTAACTGTCACGTTGCAGCGTACGCTGATATGACCCTTATTTCAACGTTGTTTCGTTTAATATTCATACTGGCTGGCAATAAGCTACTAATTTGGGTTTTATAAGGGCCTTAAGAAACGAAAGATCAAGTCAAAAGTGTTATATGGTGATAGGTACAAATAAATATAAAAATAATGTAAATATATAAATAGGTTTAAATAAACCCTGTACTTATAAATGACTTTTAGCCCCCACCATTCATCAGTCCATTATCATCAATTTAAAATTATCGATACCTTTGCGATTGCGTTGTCACCGCGACCGCAAGGTCGACAATCAACTGATTGGTTCTTCAAAGGACGGCCAATTGTACAAAGAGCTAACAACTTAAAAATTACAGTTAATTATTTTTTTGCGAAATTGTTGGACCTTGTACTTATCGATGTCAACGCCAACGTCGCAACACATTTTATTAAGCTTCTTTAAATAAATCACATTTAAGGCTAGAGTGCTTGGCGCTTTCCATATAAACGTAGTTTTGTCATATTTTAAATACTATGTGTTAAAACTCTTTGATGTAGCATCCTACAGTTTTGTGGTGTACGTAACTATAGACAAAAGAATAATAATAATTATTATGGCACGTGTCCATGCTGGGACCGTGGTTACAACATATTATTAAGATTTTGAATTTTGAGGAATTTTAAGTATTGATGAAAAGTATGAAAGTATCCTATTGTAATTCAGAATCGAATCTATTTACATTCCTAATTTCATCCAAATCAGTACACCTTAAAGGAGTTTCAACGTGAAGGAGTAATTAACAAACACACTAACTCCCTCACTCACTCACACATTTTAACTAATATGTAGGCACCAGCTTACCGTAAAATAATGAATTCTCAAATTTATGTGGCAAATATTTTGTCATGTCTTATTTAATTCAACATTTCAGATTAAAATAAAATGAGGAAAATCAAAAATATAATGTTTGCATTAAAAATTATACCTAGTTAGGAAATTTAATATTCGTAATTTATGAAAAGCATAAACTATCATATTTAAACAAGTCAAGGGCGTAGTTGATGTTTGTTTCACGTACCAGTTATTTTAATCGTGTGGCTATCAAGATTTATTGAAAGTTATTAAAATTTTAATGTTATTAAAAAAAACATGGAGTTTATTTAGATAACTACCGCTCCCAAATTAAACGTTGTCTCTCAAGCTAAACCATTGCTATCGATTAATGAGTATCGAAATTCGCCATTTAAAGGCACTTTGTTAATTGGTGGAATTATAGAAGGTTTCTGAATAAAGATATATTTTGTTTCCACTAATTGAATGGGATAGACAAAAGGAAAGTTTAATTAGCTAAAGTTGAAATGTTAGTGGTTTATTACCTACTTGTTGTAGATTAACGAGTTTGAAACCAAATCCTAAAAGTTCGTCAATTTTGAAGTTAGTTTTGTTACACTTACCTATTATAAAACGGGAATGTTATTTTTGTGTGTTGCCTAGTATAACGTCAATTCCTTGAGGAGGAGAAAAACAAACACCCTTTATAATTATTTATATTGCAAACCCATCGTTATTCAGTTTTTTTAGTGTCACCACAATTATTCAACAAATTTAACAATGAAAAAAGAACATGTGGTGCACCTCTTACGTAATATATTTTATTCGAAGTAAACGTGACTAAAATGCTGGCATATATTATTCACGGCATATAATTGCACTACAATTCACCGTGGCAATACGCCCAGCATTTTGGAAATGTTGCCATCTAAAAACTGCTCATAAGAGTAGGACTGTGTATTACTAATTGGATATTAAGTCTATGATTGAAATGGTACCAAGAATCAAATCCTGATAATCAATTATGGAATAAGTTTAAAAAAATACGTATAAATGTTTTTTTTCTACATCACAATCCAGCTGTTTATCTCCGAAAGGGCCGGTAGAGAGAGATGTTCTAAAATCACATTATCGTGATAATGGTACAATGGGCTGCTTTAATCGAAAAACATATGTGTATTTTATTGCATGCACATCATTAAGTACTTTAATTAGGACTTTTATAGGTATTGATATATATAAATATATATCAATATTTTTTGTGAATATAATACAACGTACAGCGACCGAGTCTTCTTTTTTGAATGTTATTGTATTGTAGTTATTTAAGTATTACCAAAAATCCAACAGAAAAATAAAGGTATCAAGCCATTGTCAGTTTATGTAGTGTTTTTTACCCCGGAACTGTAAGAGTGGTAGTAGATACTGACAATCTTACAATGAACGTATTCTTAAAAGCAGGCTTGGAGTCAAGCAAGCGGTCGTATAGTCACAACGAACGTTAGCGAAAACTTATATTAGTATCACATTTACAAATTATTGGAGCGCATTTTTTTCCGGAAGGGAATTGAGCCTGCTTTCTACAATCACGCCTGATGCCTAAATCACTCGGCCACCGGGACATACTCTTTCGAGCTAGAACTTTGCCTGCTGCCTCCTTCTCTCTTACGCAACCTAATAGTGATGAAATTGTAGTATTTGTCAGCGTTATAAAGAACACACAATGATGGATTTTTGTATTGGAACGGATATATCTATACAAATATGTCTTTTTATCCCATATGTCGTAAGAGGAAACATATTGTACTGACCCTACGTATAGTAGTACCCAAGGACAAGGGGAGGAAGTTAATGATAAATATAATAAAACATTAAATATTAAGTGCTCATCAAACAATTTTACCTTATTTTATATTGAACCTATTTTGTCTCTAAATGAGAGAACAATAAAATCAAAATGCAGGTTAATTAAGATTTAGAGACGGAACTGAAGTTACCGATATCGAGCTCAAAATAGTTAGCGCAACTGAGGTCGAACCTTGCAGCATAGTTGGAATTGCGGTCTCAGCTCTTAGACTAAAATGCGGTTGGTTTGAAAATACCATTCTCAGTCTTCTGTTGAGAATGGAATGGAATTTCATTGTTAAGTTATTTAAGTACGGGAAGCATACCTGTAAACAAAATAATTGCATCTTTCGACGCTTTATAAATTATCAGGTAAACTACTGTCTTAGACAGTGGTTGACGTCAGTATCTTGTGTTTAAAATATGTTATAATAGCCTCGCCTTTTTACTTTTAAAGAAATCCTTACGTCCTTAAAAAAAAGTTATAACGGAAATAAAACAAAATTACACTAAGAAAAGTTCAATCACAATGCGCACTGCGTGGCGGTTACGACCTTTTGTTTGTCCAAAAAGCGCGAAAATTAGAAAAAATATACTTTTCGAAACGGCGCGGATGTCCAAATTACAATTTTCCAGCATGGATTGGTTAAGGATTAAATTAAGCGTGAGCTAGATTTGAAAATTCACATCATCTTAACGTTTCAAAAAATAATTTGAAAACGGGTGCATTTCAAAAAAATTTATACCTATTAATCAAGCAGTTATGGAAAACTTTCAGCATATGTAGATATGTTGCGAAAATTTAAGTATATATTTTTTCTGAATTCTCCTTTTCAAATGATCCTCTGAGGAGGAGTTCACCTTCAAAGTGACCAAAATCACTCCCTTAGGCTCGGTTCAGAAAACGCCGCGGCCACGCCACCAGCAACGCCATTAGACCGCTGTTTATGCACATGCGGACCCGGCGGCCACGCGCTCCCACGAGGTTTGAGTGCGGCGACCAAATTATACTCGACGCTGCACCTCGGCCGAGCCAAGACCACGCCACTTGGCGGTTGCAGCTTCGTTCACACGAGCACGCGGTGAAGGCACGGCTCGCCGCGTGACCTCACCGAAACCCGAACAGCGCTCAAACCGCGGAGCTTGCGGTGCGGCCGCGGCTTCGTCTGAACGGAGCCTAAAGGTGGTAATTTTATTACGAAAACCACAAATGCATTTTATTTATAAAGAGTTGTTGCAAATAATTATTTATTTCATTGAATTACCTTTATGGTTATTTTTTTATTTTTCATGCTGATAGGTAAGCCTTTGAACACAATCTCACCTGATGGTAAGTGACGATGTGGTCGAAGGTGTTAACAAGCTTAACCTAAAATTACTGGCTCTCAAAGACAGCTGCCGGAACACACCGTTAGGTGCTTGACGTCAAATTTTCTACTTGTGGGTGGTCGTTAGCCAGGCGGGCATTCGGCATAGGTGCTTACCTAGCCAACCTACTTATCCTACCATGTTACGAGGTTTCTATTTATTAATTAATAGACCCTTAAATGTGGATAATCATCGTTTTTATAGCTTTGTTTGTTAAATATTTAGCAACATCAGAGTGAAGAACATAGGATTCGCTTAGTTAAAAGAAAATTGCTCATGTTGTCTTGAAAACACTGAATGAACTAAATGAACTGAATGAACTGACTGAATTGCAATAATATCTAACTTTTATTACTCAATCATTTAATACGCGAATTTTGGGGACTATTCTGTACTGATGCAATTGATAAGTAATAATTTATTACTGCTTTATTTAATAGTATTAGTATCAGCCTGTGAGGTACCGGGCTGACGTAAGAGAAAAGGGGGTATCAACTAAGGTTAACACACCAGAAGGTGGGCAGCAGCACTCTTTGAGGAACCGATATCTCACATTACAATCCCAAAGACGCCTGCCAAGGGTGGGGATTACGGGAAATCCCCCATCCCCCAATGGGGGAGGCTGTGTTCAGCAGTTGACAATCCGGCTGATACATTACTGTACAGAGTTCTTCTACAGCCGTGCTTACCTCAAGATTTAAACATCACCCAAAGATTTGCAGTTAACAAGTCGTAACAAAGACAAACTTGAAAACTTAGCTCTTTAGAGACCTATAATAACGGTTCCATACAATTTAAGAGGTGTTAATTTATATTAAACGTATAACGAACGGTAATTATTGTATTCGTACAACAACCAGTAATAAACGTCGAAGTTAGGAATACTGGTAAAGTTTTGTAAGTAACGGCAGAGAAGTTTGTAAATAGTATGGTTACAGAATAAGTATGAGTGGGTACGTAGCCGATTATAATAACATCTGCCTCTTAACTGCGTAGTAGGTACTGATGTTTTTACTACGTAGGTAGTCGTCATGTTTCTAAGCTTTTGCCGCTCTTGTGGAATAGAAATATTATGAGAATATAAAAAAATATTCTGCTTGATAACAACACTCCTGGGTGTTTTACAATTGTGTCTGTTAACTATGTTGGTATCTATGTTTGTGCTGATTGAAAAAAATTGGCTATTATACCTACCTACGGCTGCCTATACGCTTTTCTCCTTTAGGAATAGGCAGACACCAGAGATTTCCAATTGCTACGATCCTTACATATCTCTTTCGCTTCATCTACACTCATCAATCCCTGCGTACATAAGCGTCAGTTTAGAGTACTTCTGACCTGTCCTTTTTTCAGAACGTCTTCAATCTGCTTCCGGAACGTTCGCCTAAGTCTTGGCCTTCGAACACTTCCGTTTACATATGTATGCCTGTTTAGTCATTTTCATTTTCATTTCATAAGCCAGGTACTGTAGCTTTCTATTTTAGAAATCTATTTTTATTTAAACATCTTTTTAAACTATCGAGGTTTGCTACATATATATTATTATTACTTGAATTGTACCATGGTGATATTTATTTTCAAACTTTCAGTCGATTCTAGTACGCGTAGCAAAAGACAAAGAAAGAAGGTAGACCGTTTCGTCTGCTCGTGGTTTTCGTCAACCGCTCGTTTCTCCGGTCATAAAGTAACTTTGTATATATTGTCTCCAGTCACCCCGTGGTCGTGATACATGCAACTGCGTCGAAATATCAGGAGCTCAAAAATAAAAATCACCACGGTACAAATCCCGTAAGTAATAATAATATTTATCTATTTTTCTTTGCCCTGCTTAAAAATCAAATAAGTGGTTCTATTAAATTTGACGTAAGATAAATGTGTCTTTGTAATACTTGAGAGCTTCAATGATGTGTTTTATGGGGAAGGACAGGTGGTATGCGGTAATCACGTAGTCGGCACGTGGTGATAACAACCAGAGTGACGTGGTGTTAGATATTCACGTATACAGTACGTTATACATTTTACAACTAGTGTAAGACTGCAAAACCCATCCACACTACGTTTGATTTGTATCCGGACTGCGTAACATAACATATTGTCTTTCTAGGAATCCCGATAAAATCCCTGATAAAGTCAAATATATAATAAGAGCAGAGCTTGTTCTTAGAATAATTACATGAACGTTTTTTAATATATATATTATATAAGTGGGCAATAACTTAGTTATTTATAAAAAAAAAACTACTACTCTTACCTCCCCAGGAAACGTATGGTGGTCAATCTGATGCTCCGAGCCTCGGTTATCTTCCATGCCGTAGTGGAAATAGATCTCTTCGAACTGATATCTGTAGGACAGTGGACCTCCACTGATATTCACTTGATGCTTCGAGTCTTTCTCCACCCGGAAGACCAGGGATTGACCGGTATTCTGGAGGACCCCGCTGACCTGGGAATCATATTTCAAATCAGATTAGCAATGGATTTTAGTAATTATTATGTATATATGATTATTCAATAAGCATTTTCTGAAATCAAAATCAACAACCGGGACAGACCGAAGCACGTGCACGCTCATTAGTAAAGACACTAGCAGTCACTCATCTAACTCATGACAGCGACTGACGTTGCTTAGCTTAGCTGATCCGTTAAGATCGGCTTAGCAAACTTCGCTACGAGCGCTTCGAAATAAATATTTGTATTCAACTTATATGTATATATAAGTATATATTATAGTATATATTTGAATGGTGCGGCTGCGACAAAATGTATATTGTTCTGTAAAAATTTGTAAACGCTCGTAATGCACTTAATTTAGTAATTTTGAGTATGCTCATTTACTCATATTACTAACCATTGGTTTTATATTTGGCCGTAATATTTTTCCTAGATATTTCAGTAAATGCGTCCATCTTAACCTGCACAATATATAAATGAAGAAGTGCAAAAAATATGCAATTTCAATAAACTACATTATTTTTATTTCTGTTGGGCTAACATTTGACCACTATCTAACTTAAATTTAAATTCACTATCTAACGAAAGTTCGAAAATGTTATTCCGGTTATTTTATTACTAGCTCAGGAACAGCCGCCAGAACACACTGTTACGTGCTTGGTGACAGATTTTATGTAACGACATTAACAGAAGAACGAGTAATAGAATATTTCTCACACTCTCAATCCAGGAAGTATAGCTTTCAGGTATGATAGCAATAAAATGTTTGTAGTACAAAAAATATTTTCAAAGTTCCCTATTCTAACAAACTATACTTTGCTATCTCACGTTAACAGTGCTACAACTAAGTCAGGCGTTACCACTCCCACTTTATCTTTGCTTTAAATGAGACATAGGTCCTCTAGATGTGGTATATTTAGTCATCACACTAATATTGTAAGTGCAAGTTTTATGGTTACAAGTGTTTTTGGTATTGGTATCTTTGATTTCTTTTAAGAATTTAGGTACATTCACTTGCAGATAAATTACAAGTTTCCTTAATTTATACATACTGCAAACATAGAAACGGACGTAAAACTGGATATTATTTACATATTATATAACGTTAGTTGCTAGTTTGCTAGTTATTCAATTATGTAGTAGATAGGAATCTGTTTTTTTTTTAATTGGATACGAGCAGGCGTCTCACCTGGTGGTAAGTGATCACCGTCGCCCACGAACATCCGCAACACCAGAGGTATCGAGGATGCGTTGCCGGCCTTTGAGGAGGGAATATGCTCTCTTCTTGAAGGCCCCTAAGTCGTATCCGTTCGGAAATACTGTACCTGGCAGCTGGTTCCATATTTCATGTTTGGTCGATTTAAGAAGTTTTATCTAAATTTCATAGGTACCTATGTACATCTATGGCATAAAAACATTGTGTACATATAATTCATTTATAAGTAGGTAAAAAGCACCAGCAAATATTTTAACTCAGCTAATATTTTAACTGACGCAAACATTGTCGGGTAGGATAGATGGTGCATGTGCGAGAAGTGAACAAAACAAAGCGGGTGCTATTACGTGTTGTTTAACAGATCGTTAAGGTTGATAGCAATAGTGGTATTGTGGTTGGATAATATTTTAAAAAAATCGATTTAAATACATAGGTGAGGATGTGAGTGTGTATGTTTGTTAATGCTTCACGATGAAACGGCTGAACCGATTCTGATTAACATATATAAAATTTTTCATTATCATCACATTTCATCATTGTATAAGCGGCTGAAGCAACAAGGCACAGCTAGAAGTAGACTAAAATAGTACTCATAAGGTTGGGTTGTACTCATAAGTGGGACTTTTCAAAGATTGTGTGTAGTTTTACTAATCTATAGTAAATATTAAAGTACGTGTGTGAATCTGATTTGAGACAGTAATAAATAGAATATTGAATTAATCGGACGTTACATACTCGCGCTCCCTACGAACCCCGCCACATTGCATCACACATTGAAGTTTCTGTAACAAAATTTACCAGAAACTGGTTCATATTTTGCACAGTTCAGGACACTAAGCGAAACTCATATTTGGTCATTTTTTCAGGTCTTACCAAGTTCGGCGACTGTCAGTATGAGTTAGAGTTCTTTAAGTCTAAAAATGCTATCCCCTCGTCTTTATTCTTCATTTTATTCTCATTTCATTATTTATTGTATCTGGCCTATCTAATTAGAAGCTTCAGGTTTTCTATTTGTTTGCAACATTGACTTGTATATTCACTTCGTAAGGAGAGGCCGGATGCTCTTTAGAATGGTGGATATTTGACGGTGTTAAAATAATGGTGTAACACCGACGCGGGTACAGTCTGCGACGCAAGTCCGATGTGATTACTTGTGTACAATATACCAAAGTGTGTAGTAAAGAGTTATTATGTAAAAACAGATGGCATTACTAGAATTAGTAGTGATAACTACTTCGTTAAACAACAACCGGAAAATAAAATTTCCTTAAAAATATAAACTATATATATCTTGATTAATTTTACTTTAGTACGCCGTACCAAACATTAGACAATAAATACTGGTTGAGTCGTATAATTTTTAGTACCACTCATTGCTGAAGTAGTGACCACGGAAGCCAAGAGATGGCGTTAACTTCAGTTTTAAAATTTTTCAGCCTAGGCGTATCACTATACACTCGAATCATTGATCGCTAAACACGTTCTGGCAGCTGTCCTCGAGACCCATTCTAACACAAGCTTGTTATTATCTCCAAGTAGCCATCTTCGACAATCTTCCAATTATTACACGACTGTCCAAAAAAAGAGCGTTATGTTTTCAGGGTTTAGGTATGTACGTGAGTTTTTTTATTCTACCAAAACTTCGAAATGGCTTAACCAATTTTATCATATGAGATATCGTTAGATTTGTTATAATAGCGCAAGTGACACTAGGTACTTATCAAGTATAAATTAATATAAAATGTAAAAAACTTTACTGCAACTGATTTATTTTCGTTAAGCATTTAATCGTTCCACTAGGATGAAAACTGCAAGTAATATATATTTATGTAATATTTCTATAGGTCTTCATTTTGATAACCCACTCGATGGATTTGGAAAAAAACTTTTTTCTCACAATATAACGTCCAAAGTCACCAGTTTATCCTAGTATCACTTGCGCTATGATGAATCTAACGATATCTCATACATTAAAATTGGTTAAGCCGTTTAGAAGTTATGGCGGAATAATGAAAAGTCACATACACACATACATACTACATGAACCCTGAAAACATTCCTTTTATTAAATTTTGTAATCCAGTATAACATTACAGAACAGAACACTCTTTCGTAAAAATAATAAATAAACAAACTGGCTGGATTTCAGACGCCATATTGCGTGGTAAAAAAAATTCTTCCACTACCATCAATTGGGATATCAAAATGAAGGGCTTTAAAAACAGTGCCATAAATATATTAGGTCCTTACATATGAAATTGGCGTTTTTCGTACTGGCCACTTTAATCACGAATTTCTCCTCTTTGGTAAGGAATTCCAAATTCAAATTTGTACAGCTATAGACTCATGTATTTGTGCTTCGATGATCGTCATTCATTTGTTTTTTTTCTTCTGTTTTTTTCTTTTTGCGTCACTCATTTTACAAAATGGAAAACCTTAAATATCGCATTATTTACGAGTACGAGTTCCGCCGTGGCACTAGTGCTGCGGAAACAACTCGAAGGGTGAATGATGTGTATGGCGGTCGTGTTGCAAAAGAAAACACAGTTCGTTTTTGGTTCCAACGTTTTCGTTCTGGAAATTTCGACCTGCAGAACAAGCCCCGTGGACGGCCTGAGACTCAAGTTGATAATGAAGAGTTGAAGGCTATTGTGGAAGCGGATCCATCGCAAACCACGTCCGAGTTAGCTGCAGGCTGCGATGTTAGTGATAAAACTGTTTTAATTCACTTGAAGCAAATTGGGAAGATCAAAAAGCTTGAGAGGTGGGTACCTCACGAATTGACTGAAACAAACCGGCAAACGCGCGTCGACTGCTGCGTTACATTACTAAACCGGCACAATAATGAAGGTATTTTAAACCGAATCATTACCTGTGATGAAAAATGGGTTCTTTACGATAATCGGAAGCGCTCAGCGCAATGGTTAGATCCTGGCCAGCCAGCCAAATCCTGCCCCAAGCGAAAATTAACCCCAAAAAAGTTACTTGTAAGCGTTTGGTGGACTAGTGCCGGTATTGTTCATTACAGTTTTTTCAAATCTGGCCAGACTATTACGGCTGATGTCTATTGTCAGGAATTGCAAACCATGATGGAAAAGCTAGCGGCTAAACAACCTAGGCTGGTCAATCGCTCCACGCCACTGCTGCTTCACGACAACGCTAGACCACACACTGCGCTACAGACGGCTACTAAATTAGAAGAGCTTCAATTGGAAAGTCTAAGACATCCTCCGTACTCCCCGGACCTTGCTCCAACAGATTACCATTTTTTTCGAAATTTGGATAACTTCTTGCAAGGGAAAAAATTCAACTCCGATGGGGCAGTCCAAATCGCCTTCAAAGATTTTATTGATTCCCGTCCGACTGGTTTTTTTAGTAAAGGGATCAATGAACTACCTATGAGATGGCAAAAGTGCATAGAAAATAATGGTTCATACTTTGATTAATTAAATATATTATATTAAAAAATATTCGACTTTTTGTTCCTCCCATACAAAACGCCAATTTCATATGTAAGGACCCTTGCAATTCTCATTTCAATGAAATTATAAAAAGTCCAACGAAAATAAGTAATTTGCAGTCGGGTTGTTTACTTTTTCAATAATATTATAAGTTAATTTATACTTGTCATTCAATGACATTGTGGTCTATGACATTGACATTACAAATGACACTTCCAGCCACTAGACAGCAACGTCACGTGTCTGGTCGCGTGTCTAACAGCAGTATGTCATCTTCAAAGCGCATAAGTTGCCAGGCTTTAATCAAGGCGCGGTCATTGATTGATAGGATCTGCCCCCCGGTGAAAACCACCAATTTTACCCTGATATACCGGGAATTATTAGGTAGTGGTATTTCAGCTTTGTAGCTTGGTATATTTATCATTTTGAGGTGTGTGAGAGGGTTTCAATTAATCGTAAAAGCATAAGCTTTTGTATATAGTTAAAGATGATTTTTTTGCCGTTGATATTCATTTATTTTATTGATGACAATGTTATTTAATATGGATTTCCGAATTCAGTCTCGATCGTGAACTCGTAGAGTCAAGACCTCCTGAGGATGCTTCATGAAGAAGCGAAACTCGGCGAAAATGCTTCCGATCTGACTGGGTAGCGTGTGTGACGTCACGTTGGCTTAACAGAAAAATTAGGCGGAATTGTCACTAGATATATATTTTAATATTTTGTAAGTGTTTTATTAAAACATTGATTTTGTTTTTTCTTAGAATACTTTTGAAATATTTTTTATTAATATAAGATATAGTAAAATTACCTATATAACCTATATATAGTATACCTACACAGTTTTTCCTGTAAGCCCATAAAACCCATAAGTCCTGCCAGTACAAAAACGCCCGATGCATGTACGATACGATATCGACGAATACATTACCATGCATTACTGCTGCATGTAATTCCACGCGCACCGTTACAATATTCATTAAAGGTAGACAAATTTACTTAAATGGTTCTTTTTGCCGTTTTGTTATGTTATCTTTTTGTTTGTTCTGGCTAATCGATCTCGGCCGAGTTATCTTCACAGTGCTCTGACGTAATCTTCAGTGCTCTGACACGCTGGTGGGACTTACAGGAAAAAAATATACAGGGTTATTGGTAAAATCCTAACAACCCCTTTGTCTGTGTTGTTGTGGTTGACTTCTGCTAGTCCTAACAAACATTTTGAGAAATTTTTATTTTGTTTTAATTGTTTTTGTGCGAGGATCATCCGTTGTTAAAAATCTCTTGTGCCTGTAATTTAATATTTCATATATTTTATTACTTATCTCGATGTAAATATTTAAAACTCTATTCAAATGGAGCGCGGCGCGGTCCTGTATTGCCGCGGCGGGCGCTCTTAGCTCGCAATTTCATTTTATGATCATTGTTAGGACTAGCAGAAGTCAACCTTAAGCGGTTGTTATCATAGCAGCCAACAACCCTGTTTAATAGAATAAAAATTTAGTAATTAAACAACTTTAAACGGTTTAAATCGCGTATATTTATCATTATTTTTGGCGTTTAAAGTTGTTTAATTACTATGTGTAATAATCGCGAAAACCTAAGACAACATTAGAATAAAAATTTCCTGACCGTCACATTAGTATTAAGGAAATGAATTCGGTTTCCTAACCTTATCATCGTTGAATAGTGTTTTTCTCACGTTTACGCACTTACAGCGGTTGACTAGCCTTCACAAAACTCTCACATGCCTTTTCGTATTGTACCTATTTTTATGTTTTTACAGTATAAAGTACCAGGCAACCAGATATACTGAACAGGTGAAAATTATAGGGTAAGTGACGAACGATACTGGTCGAGACTCTAGTACGATTGTTTCTGATCTCCTGGTACTTTATACTAATTTATTGATGCTCTGGTATATATAGGTGGAACATGGATTCTTTTTAAAACAAATAAACTGATATCATGTATTAGGAAACCGGTTCAAATCGCAATGATGATAAGGAAAGGCTATATTTATTAGAAACTATTCAAAAAAACTATTCATTCAGCCTGTTTTATTTATTTATTTATGCCTGATAGGTTAGCTTTTGACCACAATCTCACCTGATGGTAAGTGATGATGTGGTCGAAGATGTAGTTAAGGCTAACCTAGAAGCACTGGTTCTCAAAGACAGCTGACGGAACACACCGTTAGGTGCTTGGCGACAGATTTTCTACTTGAGGGTGGTAGCTAGCCAGGCGGGCATTTGCAAAATGCCCTACCACCATGCTATAACGACTGCCATCCTAAGACGACAACCGGGACCGACGGCTTAACGTGCCCTCCGAAGCACGGAAACGCTCAGTAGTAATGTCACTAGCGGTCACTCATCCAACTCATGACCGCGCGCGACGTTGCTTAACTTTGCTGATCGGTTGAGAACAGCTAAGTAAACTTCGCTACGAGCGCTTCAAAATTCAAGGTGTTCAAGTCACTTAAATGTTTTTAATGGGGTTGTAACTGAACACGCACGAACCCCACCTCGATGTTAAGCGATAACCTCTGCCTATAACAGATGCACTTCTTGTGTGTATATTCAAGTGACGAACTGCACTGCGCCAGTTACCATACAATATAGACATACAAACGTATGTATCAGAGTTAATTCTCATTGTGCCTTTATTTAATAGCTCTCAGGAACTGCTGCCGGAACACACTATTATGTGCTTAGCAATAGTTCTTCTACTTGAGGGTGAGAGCTCTTCCACCACGAGGTAAAGCAAAAGCCGGCGATGGAAATCGAACCCTGAACCCACGGCACGGCAGTCCATAGCTATCGCCTGGCTGTCACTGCTACACTGTTCTTCTAGGACTGTACGTATTTAGTGAGACACAATAAATTGATGTACAGTGTCTATACATTCCACTATACGACCTCTACATTTCAAATGTAATTTTCTAAATATAGTAGCCTATAGAGAAAACGTAGCATCCGTAGGTATCAACGTGGTCCATATTAAAATACATAAGGAACCCTTTCCTTCTACGTTTGTACAGTAGAAGTATTAAATAACATACTAGCGTCACTAAATATTAACTAATTTATTTCTGACCAATATAATTTTGAAGTGTTTAAGTTAAGAGCAATTTTGTTTCTTCTGGGCAAGCATGTTCCGCGTTGACCGCGTGGTAGCTTTCTACTAGGAGAGGGTACAGTGTACTTAAAGACTTATATTGCTTAAAACTCTAATCGTAAAATGTGAAAGTTTGTGTATGTGTGTGTGTCTTTGAGTTTAAAGCCAATCACCATAGAGACTGATGATGATAAAATTTGGTACAAATGGTTTTCAGGATCTGGATTATTATCCAATAATACGTACCCATATTAGTTCCAATTTACTAAGTATAATTAACCAATTGCGTAGTAAGCTGTAAGTATGTAATAAGAAGAAAAGGTCACAGAAAATTAAGGTACTTTTTATATATAGTTTCTGATTTCGCAGAGAGTGTAGATAATCTTTAACATGAAAAGCTACTAGTTAAACTCAAATACAAGTTGCATTGTATCACAATGTAAATTGTAAAAATGGAAATTCAAACTGGCACACTTTTCTATGCAGCCTGGAATTCGGTTCAACCAAATTATCTAGAGACAGCGAGCTCGAGCCGAAATGTTTGTATTGCGAACATATTTTGTGTGGACGTACTCAGAACAGGGGCTTGAATCTCAATGTTAATAATACCATAGTAAATTAATACCCTGGCCATTTTTCCCTGTTCGTTTAAAGGGTTAACAATGCCAAAATTAGCAGCTCGTTGCCGGTTACCTCGAAAATCACACAAGCTATCTGTGGATTAAGGTGCGTTGCAACGTGGCGAAAACGTCAAGATACTCGTGTAAAATTCGTGAAATTTAGAAAATAATAATATGGATGGCTGAAATATAAAAAAAAATTAGACACAGTTGTTAAATATGGTTCAAATTTGTTTCCTTGTAAGTTTAAAAAAATATATTTAGTAGTTTCAAAGACAATAAAAAATGGGTAAAGATATAAGAATTATAAACAATACAATATGTTTATGACAAACTAAGCGGTTATATAACCAATGATTCATCACCAAAATCACGTAAAAATAACGATTTCACCACTGTAACCTCGTAAATATATCGACGGTGGACCAAATATCGCAACCTAATTAATGTACTTAAACTATACAGAAATAATAGTTTTGCGCATGTGGGGTATTTTTTTATGAGCAACCTCTATATTAGATCCAATAAAGGGGTTGCTCATAAAATAAGTATAAACTGTTTTTTCGTCTAAGTTTACAATACTTCACTAGTGTATCAAAACATTGAGTTTTAGAATGTTTTGGCGGCCAAGATAACCGTATTTTATATGCTGAACAATATGCCCTTTGAAAGCACGTCCTTAGTACATCAGTAGTATTTAATATTCCGGTCAAGGGTAGAATCTAGCCTGTTCAGGAATTCTAAGTAATAATTTAGAACGGAGTTTTCCCTAGCTAGAACTAATCATATAATTCAATAGAAAGTTATCAACTTGCCATAGAACATTCTCGGATGTAGATGTTTGCAGCTGTTTGGTTTCTAAAACTTGGGCTGGGTATTTTTATTATTAAATTAGGCCGTGGAGTGCAGGGCTACATTTTTACCCCCTATATCTGCCTGTGGAAGTCGTAAGAGGCAACGAAGGGAAAATATCGGAAGGTACAAGCTCCTTTTCTGAAGGATCTTTTGAAATAATGGATAGCCGAGCGGTATCTACTATGGACTGCTATGCTGAAAGTCCATAGTTCGGTCTCCCCCACCTGCTCTAGTTTTACATCATGGTCGAAGGGCATTTGGCATCTTCAAGTTATAAATCAACACGGGTGTTTGAGCGTGAAACAACTTACTGTGAGTCGATATGACTATCGACAATGTTTCCGGTAGAAGCCGAAACATTGTCGATAGTCATATCGACTCACAGTAAGTTGTTTCTCGCTCAAACACCCGTGTTTTCAAACATAAAATTATAAATCTGTCGCCAAGCATCTGTTTGTTCCGGCAGCAGTGCGGCAGTAAACAAGTGATTAATAAATGAAATTACTGGCACATGATAGTTAACAATTGTATGTCTCTGGATAATGGGCACAGTGTAGTTCGTTACTTGTGACGAAATGCATGTGTTTTAAAGGTCTGAGGTTACCGCTTAATGTCAGGCGGGGCTCGTGCGGTATCAGTCACAATCACATAAAAAAACAGAACGGACATCTAACATTTCATCCTCAGGATGCTTGCCAAGCGCGGTTATGTGAAACCCTACCAAAGCGTAGATGCATTTGTTCATCACAACCATATCACATTGTTTGAATAGTGAAGTAATGCATTTTTTTCAAGGTACATTGAATCCGTGAGAATGTAACCAGGCCAAGTCCGTGGGGATAACAAATAATAAAAAGCACTCCATCGGTTTCTCACTAAAATATCAGTATTGATAATATAAGTAGTTACGTAAGTAGCATGAGAAGCTTGAATAAATATGCGTTTACTTTTTCTGCCAAAACAAAATACTTTAGAAAAGATTTTTTTTTGGCACCAAACTAGAGATACCAAACGAATTTTGACAATATGCATCGCGTTTATGTAAAGCTATAAAAAGCGCGCAATCTCTGAGCTATAGCTTACCATGTTTTAGCATAGGATTAGCGCTGTAGCACGTCACATTGCTTCAGTGGAGCTGCATAATTTATATTGTAGTTACTTACGTAGCTAGGAGAACGTAGCTGGCAGCGCAGTACATTTTGAGTTAAATGGGGGTAATTTCTACCTAGTTTCTCCATTCCAAGAATTCACCTTAATAATATCGTTCATTCTTATCCCAAGGGCATAGAATACCTACGTTTGTGTTTACAATCACGGGACTTCTTATGATGGACGGACTTTACTTATTCTTTGTGTCATATTGGTGGAGTGGCGTAAATCATCGCTTTGGAATCTTGAGATACTGGGTTTGATTCCTAGCAAAGACATTTTTTGTGTTTTTGTAACAAAAATGTCTGGAATCTGGAACGGTATTCGATAGATAGCAATAGGCTCGTCCCATATTACATGGGACCAAATCAGGTGTGGAAATAAGATGTTTAGGCCCTTTAGAAACGTTTTCGGGGAATACAATATTGTCGATGCGTATGTGTGTATGTTTGTGACTGCAGAGTTTTTTAGGTAAAGATTGTCATTTAGAGGGATGTGCCAAGCTCAATGATAGCACAGATGACTTGGGGTAAGACTGATTTTTGCTTGTCAAACTTTTCTGAGCCATGGTTCAAATGATGTCATATTTTCTACAGCGGCGGGAATCTGGTGACGGCCCTTGTTGCACATAATTCATACTTGAGTAAAAGAACTGACTTTCACTCAAGTTTTGAAGCAGTGTTGCTCAGGGCTCAGTGGCATCGGCTATAGACTGCCGCGTAGCAGGTCCATGGTTCGAACCCCGCCGCAGGCTTGAGCTTCACCGCATGGTGGAAGGGGGTTTTGCGAATGCCCGCCTAGCAAGGATTGCTACCGGAACACACTGTTAAGTGCTCAGCGACAGATTTTCTACATGAGAGTGGAACCTAGCCAGGCGAGCGAAAATAAAACGTTTGTTAAGCTTATATCTCTCAGCCTCTGTTCAGCCAACTTCACATTGTGAGGATGTGACTATGTTTCTTGTTACATTATACTCCATTGAGGGTAAATGAAACGACTTATGGGTAAGACTGAGGTTATGTTAATGAAACTGCATACTTCCAGCCAAGTATCAACTATTTACATTGTGGGCACAAGCGACGACCCTTGTCGTTGTACACACCAATCATTTAAACCAATTATTGCAGTCATATTTGTACCTTAGGTGTTATACAATAATGAGGTTTTGAGTTCAACTTACTCTTACGAGAGCTCAGCTACTTTTTTTTTTATGTTCTTGTGACGGATACGGATGTCCACCTGATATTAAGGTGAATAACCTCTGCCTATAACATGAAATATTTCGTCAACAACGAATTGCACTGTGCCCGTCACACTGAGACGTACAGTTGATCTCATGTGCCTGTAATTTTACTGGCTCTCAAGGACTGCTGCAAGAACACATTGTTAGGTGCTTGGCGACAGATTTTCTATTTGAGGGTGGTCACTAGCCAGGCGGGCATTCGCAAAATGCCCTTCCACCATGCGGTGAAGCTCTAGCCTGCGGCGGAATTCGAACCATGGACCTGCTGCGCGGCAGTCCATAGCCAATGCCACTGAGCCATCACTGCTTCATAACTGCTACTTACTATTGATTTGGGTTAACACTGAACTTATGTTAGTCAAGTTGTTTATCTCTAGCCATGGCTCAAACGCCAGTCTAACCAGCTCGATGTTAATAGGCTCTGGAGTTAACGCTCATACTTTATTGGAGGTAAATAAACTGACTTGGGGGTAAGACTGACCTTATGTTTGTCGAACTGTATATCTCTCAGCCATGGGTCAAACAGAAGCTTCTCCGGCTCCACGTTAACGGGGCTTTGACGACGACCTTTGTTGCACATACTCCATTGTGGGTTGATCAGACCCCAGAAACCAGGACCTGGGGGTAAAACATTAAATTCTGTGTTATATTGCTTATATAACATAAAATATGTTTAGCTTAGTAAAAGTTCTACAGATCCAGGTCTGATATTAGTCACAAAAATTTTAAGTACTTATTTTCATCGTCAATTTTACCATTCGTTGTATTGATCGATGCTCCGCGCACCCACCAGTAGGACAGTCCGGTAGGTGGACGGGGTAAATAAACATTTTATGACCAGTTAGATTCATTTCAGATCTTAGCGTCTTAGATCTTAGGATTATTAGAACTTTATTTTTATTGAAATTCAAGTTTCTCCCACCACCTACTGCAATTGAATGGGAGCCAAATAATCAGCTTCACCGATACTACAAAATATATCAAATTAAAATAAAGGAATAATTGCGAATTGTTGTGTAAAAGACACTTGCAGAGCGAACATAGGGTCATCTAAAATTAAGACTGTTGAGTATTAAATAACTGAATTGTTATTTCTTTAAAAGGGGAAAGATATGACATTAATTAAGGATATACACAACTATAACATAAGGTATTAAACAGAGGGTAAGAATACGTTTCCCTAAATAAATATATGAAGTAGGCTCCGAGACAGGGTGTCCCATTCGGATGTCGCGTAACACAGAAATCTGCGCTTACTACACGGACGACGACGGCTTGGACACAATTTGCAAGTTTTTTCTAAGGACAATTGAGTCAAGTAGGGATAAAATCAATGAGTAACACCTAAAGATGCAGATGAAACCTTGAAGCGCTCGTAGCGAAGTTTACTTAGCTGTTCTCAACCGATCAGCAAAGTTAAGCAACGTCGCCCGCGGTCATGAGTTGGATGGGTGACCGCTAGTGACATTACTACTGAGCGTTTCCGTGCTTCGGAGGGCACGTTAAGTCGTCGGTCCCGGTTGTCGTCTTAGGATGGCAGTCGTTATAGCATGGTGGTAGGGCATTTTGCGAATGCCCGCCTGGCTAGCTACCACCCTCAAGTAGAAAATCTGTCGCCAAGCACCTAACGGTGTGTTCCGGCAGCTGTCCTTGAGAGCCAGTACTTCTAGGTTAGCCTGAACAACATCTTCGACCACATCATCACTTACCGTCAGGTGAGATAGTGGTCAAAGGCTAACCTATCAGGCAAAAAAAAAAAAAAAGATATTCAAAATTTTTCTTCGTTTATTTTCTATGTTGACGGTATGCCACATAAGCTATTGTCGCGAAACTGTTTGCTCTAGTAGCCCGGCCGATACTGAGCTAGAGCGATACTGAGCGCTTCTGAGTTTACAGACACAGAAACAACGTCTGCGTAAGTTCATCACACCCAAGTAAGACCAACCGCCTTCGTGCTATACAAGAACTGTATCTATGTGTTATGGCTAACACTATTGAGTTTTATATAATTACTAGCTTTCCAGCCGCGGCTCCATCCGTGCGTATTTCGGTTATCAAGCAAACCCATTAACCACTTTTTGCGCAATTGGATAAAAACTATGTCCTTTCCCGGGTCTCAAACTATCTCCATACCAAATTTTATCCAAATCAGTCCAGTAGTTTTTAGTTTATTCGTGGCATACAAAAATACAAAACTTTCTTCTTTATAATATTTGTGTAGATGGATATAAATTAATCAATGAAAATTCCTGAACTTTTTTACGATGACTTCTATTTTTAAATCAATCTGTGGTAGTATTAATAGGAACTATCTAAACTATTAATTACACAATAAGATACTTTTTTCCGTATTTCATTCTATATTTAAACTCACATCATCGTTAGCATAATGGTTTGTACAGAATAACTGATAGTACTAAAGTACCGAAACGATGTAAACGATGACATTTCAGCAGTGAACTTAATGACGTAGATATCATCTAACGAGGCATGACCACTTAAGTGTGGTAGGTTTGTTTCTGTCACATAAATGTACATAATATCTGATACGCTTAATTAAATGTTATTAACCTTATTTTTTATACTTTTTTTTATACCTGGTAGGTTAGATTTTGACCACTATCTCACCTAGTGGTTAGTGATGATGCGATCGAATATGTTGTTCAGGCTAACCTAGAATTACTGAGTCTCAAGGACAGCTGCCGGAACACATCTATTTCGACTTGAGGGTGGTAGCTAGCCAGGCAGGCCATCATAAAATGCACAACACCACGCTATAATGACTGCCATCCTTAGACATCAACCATAGCGGTTACTCATCCAAGTAATGACCGAGGCGTGTACGTTGCTTAACTTAACTGATCGGTTAAGACGGCTTAGCGAATTTCGCTACCAGTTCTCTTCAAACTAATATACACTATCAACTTTTATTTACGGCACGGCTAAGTAATTTTTCTGGTGAAAACATTGAATAATGAATGAAATACATAAACTAATCAAATAAGAAATAAAAAATTAGATATTACAATGCGTGTATAAAACCAGTAATTTTAGGCAAAACGTATAACAGCTGACGAGGGCTGATATATAAGTCAAAGTTAAACTGATTTATTATGCCCGAGATATACACTCCGATTTTCACGTTAATTTCTAGAGAATTAAATAATAATATTGTATCGTTGTTAGTAAGTTGAAAAATATAAAAAATACTTCAAAGGCATTGAAAAAGAACTAGTGTGCTACATGATTGCCTGTGATTTACTATGTAAATACTCGTTGTGGCGTCAATGATAACATTTCGCCGCTTTGCAGTTTGGCTAGAGCATTGCCTGAGTTTTAGTAAGCAGGCAGATGACTGAATAACCCAATTGCCTTATGCTGTTACCGTCATGCTATCATCACGACCAGCTGATCCCATATAGCCACCTCCATCCCAGCCACACAAAGCAATCACATGATCAAACATATATATTATGCATAACCTTCTCTTGAGCACTAAATATATTATCCGTCAGACCCTATATAACAAAAGCATTAGGTATCACTTAAAGAAAAAAATAATGTAAGTGAAAGATCTGCTATTAAACTCATACATTTTCTTAGCGGCCTTTAATTGTTTTGGGTTTTAACAATACTTTTAAGGCTTAAAGAAATAGTTATATATTTTTTATCATCCTAACAAAATAATTTAATCTATATAAATTATAACTAACCGTATTAGCTAATTGAAGTCAGCAAAATAATTTGATCTCGTATATTAATAATAAACTTATTGTTTCAGGTGAATAGTCTTTACGGTAGAGAATCACTCAGGCACGTAACCGTAACAGACCTACGTAATCTGCTACGACAAGACACCATTGTGCTACCGACTGGCTCTACGATGGTGCTACGCTGACTAATGTACGGAATCTTAATTGCCGTTTTAAATTTGTACCGCCCTCTCTCAAAATGAGACCATTCACCTATAATTGAATATACCTACGTTACGGATTTTAAGATACGATTATAAACTATCCATCTAATTTTAAATAGTGATAAACCAAAATGGCGGGTCATGGCGTCACTCAAATGGAAAACGGTATTCAGTATAGCAGAGTTCCTTAATATCGCATTGAATAGGAATTCGGCACACCGCAAAATTTGGTCATCATAGTGTATTGAATCGAACGTAATGTGGCGGTAGGGTGACCTCGCGGTAACGCTGTCACGCAGAGAATCAACTTTCAGAACATTTAAACATTTATTACATCTTGTAATAAATGGTAAGCCACTCGAAGCTGTCAGCTCATTAATGTTCAAGTGTTTTGAAAGTATATTCATTTGATATGATTCCTGTGTATATGGTATAATAATTAATGAATTTTCATGATGCGTGAATGTTCTGATTTGTATTTTATTAACTTAAGCTTGTATTAAAAAAATACAGTGAACATGCCTATTCTATGCAAAAAAAGTTGTTTTCAAGCTTATCGTTTGTATTCTTTTTAGGGTTCCGTAACCAAAGGCTAAAAACGGGACCCTATTACTTAGACTTCGCTGTCCGTCCGTCTGTCAACAGGATGTATCTCAAGAACGGCTAGAGCTAGACAGTTGAAATTTTCACAGATGATCTATTTCTATTGCCGCTATAACAACAAATACTTAAAATAAAATAAATATTTATAGGGGGCTCCCATACAAAAAACTTGTTTTTTTAACGTTTTTGGCTCGATACTATAAACGGTGATATGTAGACGCTTTAACTGTTCATATAATATATAGTTTTATGTTATCTTTATATAATTAATTAAAATAAATATTTAAGGGGGCTCCCATACAAAGAGGTTTTCGCCGTTTATTTGCTAAAAATAATAATAATTAAAACGAGATAATGGTACAGACGCTTCGTGCGCGAGTCCCACTCGCACTTGGCCGTTTTTTTGAAAACCTATTTCTATTTAATCTACAAAATGCCGAATTAAAGCAGTACTGTTTTATACTACAATAATTGTTACAAAAGATTTAATCTAATCGTTAATTTTCTTTCATTACTTCTAATAATACTACTTCATACTTCAACTTATACCATTAATCTGATACCTGTGATGAAAATTATATATGATAGAAGAAGATCATGATCAAATGCAGTTGTTTTTGAAAAATATGTGTGATATCATTTTGAAAGACATAGTAAGGAATAGCGTGATTAGAAAAATATGCAGTAAATGACGTTGGATACGACGAAAAAGGTATGCTAAGATGATATGTTAAATCTACAAGGTTATTAGAGGGTATATTACGTTTGAAAATAAGGCAATGTAGTTTAAGAAGTCTGTCAAGTTAGACCCAAGCCGCTGCATAGTGGCAAATTAGGTGAAAGTGAACAACAACCTACTGTGACCTGAGCCTAGTCACTATTTTGGAATTGCTTTTCTATTTCTCAACCAATACGATTATCTTTTCTTAAAAAATACTTATTTTAGTTACAATAGATAAGGAAACCTTAAAATAGAGTTTTACTAATTAACTTGAAATGTTGGGCATTAAGCAAACTAGTTTGGTATATTATTAAATAATAAGAAATAGGGTTTTTTTGAATTGAAATTCTCGTGAGTTTCACACATATTTAAATATTATCAATTAAACCGGCAAAAACACTCACGTTGACCCGGGTCGACGAATTCGATCCTCAACGTGAGTGTTTTGGCGGTTTAATTTATAGTAATTAAAAATAGGGTTTTAATAATTTACTTGAAATGTTGGGCATTTTAGCAAACTAGTTGGTATATAAGCTACCGAATATCGATATGTTTTCGATAGTGCTGTAGGCTAAAACACTATTGCAAATTCTCTTTTCCTATGAAGTTTTGTCACTGTCTCTTGCTTACTTAGTGACACAATACTCACAGATTACCTAGTATAGTCGTTGCGACGGATATCATTAACCGGCTGCTCTACCTATCAATTGCTTGTCACTAAACTATATTTGTTACTCATTTCTATAGGTATGCTTTTATTTTTTAGGGCAAAGTGGACTCTTATCAGCAAGACTTCCTGTCTGTCAATTTGATTATATTTTTTTCGTAACTTTTTTAGTTCTGACCTAATAAACCAGTGTGTAACTTTAAAGTTGATATAAGAATAAGGCTTTTCTTATGGTGAACATTATAACTAAAATATATATCTTATAATATTGTTAGCATATCAAAAATATAAGTTTATAATATGCTTAACAACAAAATAATTGTTTTGTTGTAAGTAAAATGTATATGACCAACTTTTTACCTTACATGATTTTTCGTCTCGTGTCTACCCGACATTTTTCCATCTTCAGTATCGAGATGGTAGCAGAAGGAAGAATTCTACGCTTATATTAGCTTTTTAACCATTACACTCGTAGGGCAAAAGCCCTTATGAGCATGTTGTCATGAATACTAGATTTTGTCTGTATCGCATATATAGCCAATATACATTGCAAATCTTAAAAACTACATATTTGAAGACAGAAAAGATAATACCGCTGTGGTTTTCAATAAAGCAATGGAATGTGTTTAGTTCATTAGTTTTAATGTCGTGCATGTTGGTAGGTCGTCAATACATCATAATGATTGATGACATATATTTATTTAAGCTCTGTCTAGCACAAACTGTAACAATAAAGCTCATTGGGACTCTGTTCTCTTGCTCGGTACCACACGGGTAATGCTGCATGAGCAGCATGCCAATACTCACACCAACCTAAGGAAGATGTTGCTGCGTATTAGTCTGAAAATTGAAACTAAAATTACTCTGCAAAAGGCATTACGCACCTTAACACCCTCATTAACCAAAAGGTAGCTGGTATACTGCCAATATAAACAATTCAGAGGAAGATTGGTGCCAGTTTGTTATGCTAGAAAAAAAACCGAATCCTCATGCATGTAAGGCACGGAAGTTGAAGATGACCCATGTAAATATTTTTTAATAAAATATATTCTCCGTACACTCAAGAAGACAAAAATAAAGTACTTACAAGAACAAATAAAATGATAATTCGTCGGTAGACTAATTACCGTTGCATGGATAAAATACAATTATCAAAGCAGGCTAAAGGTTTATAACGTGTTTTGGGTACGGTCAAGAGATCGAATGCGGTAATCAAGTTAAATCAACCGAAGAAGAAATCTCTGCAGGGTTAAAATACCCAGTTTGGGTCGAATGGGCCCCATACAATGATACGGGTGAGCGCGCACTATCATTAAGATTGTATCAATGATCATTACCCTGCCACGGTATAAAGAGTACGGGTAGTTGCGTACAAGACGGTATGGGTCACGAGAAGAAAGGGAGTAAGCCTTTAAGACCCCAAAGATTAATGATCAAAAGGTTGCTTATATATTTATGTTATATATGTAGTTAAATAGCTCAAACCTACACAGGTTCTACACCAGACCTTGCCCTCGATGTACTTGTGAAATTATTGCTGTACCTAGCCAGCCTGTCAAAGACAATTACGCATTTAGTCGATTGTGGTAAAAACAGGTACATTCATGTTGCTAATCATAACCGAACTAGCAATTTGATTTCTTTTCACTGTCATTCTCGACGTGTCTGACGTCGTAAAAGTTACGTAGATACCACGTACAAAAATACTTCCTAATTTCGCAGCCATACGACGATGTGAGTAAAAGACGTCTATTGCATTGGCAAAACGTGGGTGCTTAAACACCATAGACTGCCCCTTCAGGATACAAAGGCGTGGTGATGCGAAACTTATATATGTCGATAGGTTTTATTCAGCCCTAAATCACTATAGGGCAAGTAAAGTCGAAGTCGAACCGTTTCCGAGAACGCAATGCAATGGCAAATTAAATTTACATACATTTATAATAATAAACGTATCAGAGTGCTTGGTCGATGCGACGGGTGAACAAATAAGTGCTAGCATTTTCACGTGACGGGTGAAAATGCTAGCACTTATTTGGCTTAAGAATTATTTGGCAATAATACTGGGTACTCTACCAACTGTTAGTGAGCTGGAACATTGGACTGCATGTGGGCCTGCAATGGCCTACAGGTTGTCTAAATGGTTTCTTTGTAATTGCTGTAGTGTTAGATTTAGTTTGTAGTGTATTATTAATGAAGGTTTAAACAAATATATACATTAAAAACAGCTTTTGACAATCGTGTTTATGTAAAGTTAATCCAATGGTGAGAATCCAATATTTGTTGGTTTGATAAAGATACAATGAAAACTTAGAAGCTAAATCTGTTTTGAAGCAACGCTTTTCCTTAATGTTTGATATGATTATGTACATTTGTCGCAAGGTTATTATCAAAGCTTCCTAGATCAGAAATCTGACTGGAAACCATATTGATTCACGCATCACCAACATGGCAAAGTAATTTATAAATTGCACCGAATTATCTATAATTTAACCTTAAATCTGTTGCTGATTCAAAACACATATTACCTATTTTTTTTACTTAAAATGGAACCGACGTCAACAATCAAAAGTGTGAAATAACTTGTTGAAGTCGGTACCATGATAGTTCAAAATTACCTATTATCACAATATTGTGCGCATGGTACTGACTTCGATTAGTTATTTCACATTTTTTAGTGACCTTGCTACTTACAGGATCGAATTGGACCACAAGGGAAGCATCAGCTTTCAGTTAAAATAATAATCATCAAAATCGGTTCACCCAGTCTGTCATTTATGAGGTAACAAACATAAAAAACAGATAACCTCGTCCTTTTTTGAAGTCGGTTAAAAATAGGACAGGACGTGTATATTAAAGCTTAATTTACAGCACCGCTCACTACATTTTACAATGATAAAGGCTACCATCAGAATGACACATGAATGTAGAAGTCAGTCTATGTGACAGTGATTACAATCAATCACCGTGTAAACAAAAATATATAATTAATTTCGTATTAAAATCGAAAACTATATATCTATGATACCCTTACTGTTTTCACTGAGTTAGTTCGTCATTATTAGGGTTGACTGTCCTCAATTTTTGGGTGCTCAGGTTAGGTCGTTTTTGTCGTTTAAAGGTGACAAGAATGGTAAATTGCTTTATGATACTAGGTGGGTATGAGTGTAAAGGTATGATATGAAAGGAAATGGATAATAAAAACAAACTATACGAAAACTTTGAATAACCTTTAGGCCGTTAGTACCTACCGAATTAGGGCATTTTTGAATGCAATTCAATTGTTATTATTGTCTACGATGCGCATAGTTGAACGTTATAATTATGCAAACTTTTACAAAATAATCTAACTATATAACGATAGGAAAAAATAACAGTGGGTGGACTCGAATCCTCGATCCAACTAGATTATATGACCAGAATGTTCATATTAATGTTTTCAATAACCGGCTGTACTCACGCGTATTGGTCGAGATTGTCGGCGACGACGCCGCGCAACTGTTGTGCGGAGTCGTCGCCGCGATTTGGACGCGTGAACTCACCTGATGAAGGGCATCGGACATGCCCGAAACCTACGTCGACAATCTCGACCAATACGCGCGAGTACAGCCGGTTATTGAAAACATTAATATGTCTCATACTCACGGGAACTTTCAAACAAAAACAGAATGTTCATTCTATGAGCCCTATTGGAATCGAATTTCCAAGCGTATTTGCTTAGTATGCGGTAATGCATGGACTGTTATATACTAGAATTACCTTACATTTATGTACGGTTACGAAGGTTAATTCCCAGTGGTCAATCAAAGTTTTTTTACATGATGTATGTATATAACGAACCCTACCTCTAAATTTAAATAGGTCAAACAATTTAGGCTGTATTCGGTACTAGCCATTGCGTTATTTTCTATGTTTTCACTGACAATGATAGAGAATAAAGGCACTCTAACATGTGTTACATGCTTTCAGTCTCTTTCATTGTCTATGAGACCAAAGCTAGAGACTATGGCTTAGTAATATTCTAATTTGTAAGCTTTTGTTTTAACATACCTAAACATTCTGAGTGAATTGATCGAAAGGGTATTAATCATAAATACTTTATAGTAAAAAAATATTATATTAATAATATTATTCAAATAAGTATATTTTGGTAAATACTTACCAGATATGCCGTCGTATGTCCACCATTCTTCCCAGCTACCGGAAATATCTGGAAACAATAATGATTTATGCTTAATTTTACCGGCTGGTGTTCAGATATAATGGAAGTGTAGTGTTCTCCATACAGTTTTGAAGCAATGATGGCCGAGCGGTAATACTTATGGACTGCCGTGGCGCAGGTCCCTGGTTCGACCCTACATCCGGCTTGAGCTTCACCGCATGGTAAAAGGGCATTTTGCGATTGCCAGCCTGGCTAGCTACCACCCTCAAGTAGAAAATCTGTCGCCGAGCACCTAACGGTGTGTTCCGGCAGCATTCCTTGAGAGGCAGTGAAATGACAGGCACATGAGACTTAACAACTATGTCTCAAGGTGACGGGCTGTTCTAGGCAGAGGTTAGTCCGCTTAACATCAGGTGGGCCTTGAGCTTGTTCCGTCACAATAACAAAAACAAAAAGTTTCGGTTTATTTTAAATACCATAACTTTAAACGCGGTGAAATTTTGCATGTACGTCCTTGAGCTTAAATACCTGTAGTTTGTTAGTTTTCCGTAAATATATGTATGTTCAATATTATTCTAAGAAATCGTTTTACATAGGAAATTAAATTAATAATTTTAAACTTATCAGAGCACTTGGTCGATGTGGCACGTTATCAAAATGCTGCAACTTATATGGCTCAGCGAATAAGCAATGCAATTCAACGAGGTAATGCTGCCAGCATGCTGGGCACGCTGCCAACTGGTAGTGGGCTGGAGCATTTGGACTGCCTGTGAGTCTGCAATGACTTATAGGTTGTCTAAATGCTTTTATTGTAGTAGCTGTAGTGTTGTATACCACTTCTGAATCTAATAAAGACACATTGACATAATAATTATTTATCTAATAATCAATACACAATACCGCGCGTCTAGGAGGCACTGCAAGTTCTATACAATAGGGAATTCATTGATGAATTTTCGCCTATATAGTTCGTAGTATTTTATTAATCAAGTAATACCGCCGGTAAGAAAAAAATTACATAAGAATTTTCATTTTTACATTTAGAGGTAAAATTAGAAGTATCTGTAACAAAAAATACTGGCAAACCAGAAAAATAGATATGAGGCTCAAAGGCTCAAAAGACATGTTTCTTTCACAGAGTCTGAACACTTGATATTTAATATATGACGACATAACATTTTATGTAAAACGGTATGAATACACTTCTTTTAAGTGCTTGTGCTAGTATAATAAGCAGTATCTTAGCAGTCAGCATGCTGACTATTTTTAGGAATATTATCTGATTCTACCTGATTGTTGATCTGAAATCGGTCCTTAGTAGTGTGACTTGCAAAATAAGATTTTCCCAATATTATATAGGGTTGAATTTCTAAAAACTGAAAGCTATTAATATAAACCTTACCTTTTACGGTAACACATAGCAGTGTAAGAATGAAAAGCGAACATTGGTGCATCGTGCTGATGCGGTCGTCACGCTAGGTGCCTCATCGGGAGCAATGTTCCTGAAACAATAGAAAAGTAATTAAATAAAAACTAGTATTCATAAAGACGAGTAAATTTGTCCCGTTGGTAAATGGCGGCCAAGCTCAACACCGCATGATTCTTTTTCTCACTGAGTTCATTCATAGCAATATTTAGTACATTATATGGTACATCGTAGAACTGAAGACCAACTTCTAATTAATGAAAATAAAATTTTAATTTCGGGTTAAATAAAAATGTAATAAATAAGGGAGCAACGTTCCCGAAACAATAGAAAAATTATGAAATCTTCTATTAGTATTTATAAAGATGAGTAAGTTTGTCCCGTAGGTAAATGGCGGTCAAGCTCAACATCGCATGGTTTTTTTTCTCACTGATTTCATTCATAGCAATATATATGACATTATATTATGGTACATCGTAAAACTGAAGACCAACTTCTAATTACTGAAAATAAATCTTCATTTCGGGTAACTTAAAAAACAATATTTATTAATAAGGTTATCCTATGACCCATGATAATATATACCAAGACTGACATACGTAATATATAAAATACTTAAGAAATAACTACTTAAGGCGTATTCAGATGTGTAACGTGTGGAGTAACGTCGTCAACCTCCAAATTTACGAAAAACGACTCCTTTCGGCCAAAACTGCTCCTCCATGAAGGATCAAAGTTTGATTGTAGAAACTCCACTATAAAGAAATTAAAAATTCACATTATCGCGAGGTTATAAGTATTCAACTGAGTTTAGTGAAGATTTTAGCATTATATACTCAGTCATCTCTTCAGCCTTTGTGGTGAAGTGTACACGGGAAACGTAGAGCTGCATCATCGGCATCTCTCTAGACATAGCAGATGATTCAGTCCCATCGGTACTGTACCATACCTATTTGTTTTGACTCGGAGGCTTCCTTTTCTTATATTGTACCAGTATGAAGTCGGCCTGGTTTTATATCATACCGAAAACGTTATAGCATATACCCACAGTATATGCTATAACGTTCTGGTCGCTCGGGTTGGTACTACACCAGTACCAGGGCAGGAAGCAGTAGCCCCGTAAGCACGACGAGAAGTTGACGCATTCAATTATGATAGTTAATAACAGGTGGGGGCAGTGCGGGGCGGAGCTCGTGAGGACAAAAGGTTTTGTATTGCATTGTACCCATGCTCAGGTAATGAAGCGAAGGTGACCGGTGATGCACCCAATTTCAATGGCATGTTGGATAAATGCCAATAACTTGTTAGCTATAAGTTTTTCTGACCCCATAGCGAGAACAACGGGCAGCGACTACAGCCGCGATTCGAAAAACATGGAAATCGTTATTGAGTGGAGAGTACGTGCGTACGAGGCGCGCATCGCACTGCAATTATACTACAACACTTTCACTCTCTCTTTTTTCTTACAGGTCAACCTGAATTAACACAAAGCTGGAGCAACAGACAGTCCTCTATGTACAGGCTGTATGGGTGAAGAAGAGACCGTGGTGCATATCCTATTACACTGTGAAGTCACGGAACAAATAAGAATTAAAACGGAACTAGGAGTGTCATTTTCACTTACGAAATCATCACCACCACCACATGCACACACATATGCCACGATAAGAATAAGAACTTTCTCTTTTACTAAAACTTTTCATTGATCAAATAACGCTACTTTTAAGGTTATTCCCGTAATGGTACTATGGGTACTTTTATTTTCTTACTCCATGTCCATCAGCATTTGATCCCCGGGTCAGCCTAGCGTAGGTTTTTTTACAAGATATTTTCAATAACAAGGACTCTGGTACGGTTACCAGAAGTTTTCTTATGTTATTGTGATGAAACAAGCGTGTCGAAGCGCTCGTAGCGAAGTTTACTTAGCTGTTCTCAACCGATCAGCAAAGTTAAGCAACGTCGCGCGCGGTCATGAGTTGGATGGGTAACCGCTAGTGACATTACTACTGAGCGTTTCCGTGCTTCGGAGGGCACGTTAAGCCGTCGGTCCCGGTTGTTATCTTAGGATGGCAGTCGTTATAGCATGGTGGTAGGGCATTTTGCGAATGCCCACCTGGCTAGCTACCACCCTCAAGTAGAAAATCTGTCGCCAAGCACCTAACGGTGCGTTCCGGCAGCTGTTCTTGAGAGCCAGTACTTCTAGGTTAGCCTGAACAACATCTTCGATCACATCATCACTTACCATCAGGTGAGATAGTGGTCAAAGGCTAATCTATCAGGCATAACAAAAAAAAAACAAGCACGTGGCACACCTGATGTTAAGCGGACAAGGCTCTGCCTATAACGGATGCATTTCGTCTCAAGTCACGAAATTGCACTGCGCCTGTCGCCTTGAGACTAAGTTGTTAATTCTCATGTGCCTGTAATTTCACTGGCTCTCAATGACTGCTACCGGAACACACCGTTAGGTGCTTGGCGACAGATTTTCAAATAGATGGCAATAGACTGCCGCCCGTCTGAGATTTTAAAACCCCTGGAGAAATATATTCAACATATTTAGTTGAACGTGTAGTGATGCATAAAAAATCATGAAAAGGCTTGGCGTGATGATGTGGAAATAAAATACAATAATCAAAACACGTATAAAACCAAATAAAACATCGTAGAAAGATGCTTACCATTCGTTACCACATTAATCTCACATTTCATTTACCCCGAAACACGTCTTAATCTGACCCCTTATCTTAAAAAAGACTACAAAACCCCGTTCTCGGTACAAAAAGGAAATTACCCTTTTATCTCCTAAGCTCCTCGGCAATCAGGTTGCGGAGTAACTCTAATGTGGATTGAGATTGTGTTGTGGGGATCTTACTAATTATCATTGAATTACAGATAGTGAGAGCAAATTTATTTAGATAACATTTATTTTTTGCCCTGCCAGGGATTCATGCAATTGTTCTTGTGTTCCTGTCATGTTTGAAGCGCTCATAGCGAAATTTACTTAGCTGTTCTCAACCGATCAGCAAAGTTAAGCAACGTCGCGCGCGGTCAGGAGTTGGATGGGTGACCGCTAGTGACATTACTACTGAGCGTTTCCGTGCTTCGGAGGGCACGTTAAGCCGTCGGTCCCGGTTGTTGTCTTAGGATGGCAGTCGTTATAGCATGGTGGTAGGGCATTTTGCGGATGCCCGCCTGGCTAGCTACCACCCTCATGTAGAAAATCTGTCGCCAAGCACCTAACGGTGTGTTCCGGCAGCTGTCCTTGAGAGCCAGTACTTCTAGGTTAGCCTGATCAACATCTTCGACCACATCATCACTTACCATCAGGTGAGATAGTGGTCAAAGGCTAACCTATCAGGCATAAAAAAAAAATGTTTTGAGCGTAAACATATTATTCGTAATATGTTCTTGTGTTTCATCCAATGTGAGGAAACATTTTGTATGACTATGAATAGATTCAGGCGTTACTTTGCGGAAATCCATTTTTTATAATAACAAATATTTTAAGAGTATTTTAAGAAAACATTAAATTAATTATTAATAAAACACTTAAAAAATCTTTATAAAAATGATATATATCTAGTGCGCGATCGAGACTATCTCGATCGTGCGCTCGTAGAGTCAAGCTTCGTTTAGAAGCGAAACGTGTCGAATACTCTTCCGGTTTGGCTGCGTGGCGTTTGTGACGTCACGTCGGCTTAACAGGAAATTAGGCGGAATTGTTACTAGATATATATCATTTTTATAAAGATTATTTAAGTGTTTTATTATTAATTAATTTAATGTTTTCTTAAAATACTCTTAAAATATTTGTTATTATTATAAATTTTGTATGACCCTTACCAAAATGTGCCTGGTGAATGGCAATAGGCTCGTCCCCTATTATATTGGACCTAAATCCAATTCGCGAAACGTGCGTGTTTACACACCTCTATCCTTTCGGGGAATACAGGCGTGATACGTGTTGTATGAAGATTCGGTAGTAGAGTTCGGTATCTTCATTAATTTGTGACCTCAGCCCACGAGTTAGGTTATTTCTAAAGTAGCGATAGATGATTTCACACCACGTATCGCGGCATATTATACGACTTAATTCGTACACCGTCACATGGTTTAGGAGAATATATTATTATAAGTAAAAACAGACGCATAGAAACACAAAGAACGTTGAGTTCCGTATCTTGTACTTCCGATGAATATATGGAAATGGCATAATATAATTCATTAATAATTAAGAAGTGCGTAAGCACTGTTTGAACATCAGTTAAAGTTAAGCTTGACCAACTCACACAAGCCGCTGCCATTAACCAACAGCTAGATTTTAACCGAAGACAAATACGAGGCAACCCTGTTAATAGTAGTCTGACACGCAAGCACGGACATTTCGCGAAATTTATTGTGGCTTTCAGATGGGCAACATTGGCCAGGGTTATTTATGACAAATGGGCTATTTTTTGTCATTGTTAATAGGTGGCCTTTAAACACACGGTATTAACTAACGATTCAGCCGACGGTACAAGACACGCTCTCGTAGAAAATGGATATTCACTCCTATATTAACACCTAGATTATATAGTTAATTTCCCTTATTTGTGACTAACGCACTAGACCCGAATAGACCCGAAAGTGTAATAAAAACATTTGACGTTAAATTAAATACCAGATTATGTGAGAGGAATCATATATTTAGACAATGCATTCCACTCTTTGGCCGTACGTCTGATAAATGAAACAGCAAACCACTTACCGATCGTAATTGGTAATCGTAATCTCAACCATTTACCGGTATCGCAATGCCGTATGTCTGATTCTTTAGGGATATAATGGGGATTGTGAATTCAATTATGAAACTCTAAGACATACTCCCCTAAATAAATATGGTAAAATACTGATAAACGTCTGGCTCTACATTAGTCCTCGAAAGTTTGTTGAAGTCTTCTCCCAACAAAAGAGTCATTGTTTATGGGCCCCATTGGACATGTTGGCTGGTTTTGCAATTGAATCAAGAGCCTCAAGTTAGTATCTAGCGAAGTCGATCATGAGTGGTATAAACTCAGCACTTGTTCTGATGGGAAGTGAAGTGATGTTATTTAAAACAAATATAGATATGACCACTAAGATGAGGTCAGTATACCAAGTCTATATAATAATACTCGCTGCTATCCAGCTCTCACGCTAGGACAGTAGAGGAGGCACACATTTTCCTATAGTCACCGTGTAAAATAAATTTGAGCTTATGAAAAGAGTGCTACAGGTTTTTTTTTGTAATTTAGTTTATATACTTCTTTACTGTTACTTATATGTTAACAATTTTGGTATACGACTACGAATAAATATGAATTTATTCGCAGGTATAAGATATTCTATATTTGATAAAAAGTAAGTGAGTTCTTAGCTACGTAAACATCATTTTTTTTTCAAATGAGTTACATTGATAAAATTGGTAAGGCAATAATGGCAATTTGCAGAGAGTAAAGACACAATAGTCTTAAACTATAAGCATTAAGTAAGAATGTTGACCACAATTTTGTGGAGTTCCAGACGTTGAGATAAAATCAGTGAAACATCATGCTCTAACAAGAAGTCTAATGGCAAAATTTAGCTGCAGGTAGAAGCGGAAGAAGAAACTGGTACCGGGGAGCCTTCGTTCAGAGGTGAGACCAGTACTCTATTTGAGATCAACTTGAGTCTTATTATGTTGCAGGCGATGGGCTGATCTGAAGTACCGTTTCACCTTTCCGAGCACAACACATTTCTCAGAGGCTAGCCTAGCCTTTCATTTCAAAGAACAGCGATAATTTATGACGCACGAGATGTCAACGCCATGTATTCCGATACAGGGAGAGTTCTCAACAAAAACAAAGGGGGTTACGGGTAAACGTGCAGGCTGGTGTCTTCTTGGAGTTAAATTGGGCTAAGTTCAGTAGGCCCCACTTCGAGATTTGATAACTTCTCGACTTCAGACACAATTTGATTTGTAAGAGAAACAGAGACGGAGACACTCAGGCTTGTGGAGCACTTTTTAAGTTAAAGCATGCCCAGTCAAACAACTTTGATGCTCGACGAAATGCGTCTGTTATAGGCAGAGGTTAGTCCACTTAACATCAGGTGGGCCTCGGGCTTGTTCCGTCACAAAAAAAGGCGGTACTTGGTTAGATTAGATAAGCCATCTTATATATATTGTAATTGTGCCTCTTCTTATGTTGTATTAACCAATACCTATATCGCATTAATATAAATATGTGCCAACTACTATATTCAAACAGTATACCAACTTCATCCAACTCTATCCTCAAACCTCCAAAATTATTTCCACCACAATAGCGCAGCAACTTCGCACCATCTTCAAGGGTGTCAGGGCGCAATCTTCAGTCGTTAGCCCCGCCCCCTTCCGGTGTAACGCGCGCCGATACCATCCACTTCCGCCGGCGAACAGCCCTTTAACGAGCCAAGCTATCATTTGTATTCATTTTCAAGCAAGAGCTGTGGTTTTCCTGTGATTTATTCGAGTAGGTTGGCTAGAGTGATTGGCGCTTCAGACGTGGTTAATATCACCGAATCTGTTATTTAGAAGTATAAGTAATTGTCTGAAAAGATTATGGATCAAATGTGTCATTGTTAATAAAAACTGTGACAATTTGTAAGCTGATTTGTTTGAGTAATGATTCCAAGTCAAAGTTAAAAACGTCTGTATATAATATTTGCTTCTACCATTGCGCTCTTGTGAATTTAAATATTTAATTACCTATATAATGTTCTATATGTATATATGCCTCAGGGTTTGGGTAATCACTTAAAAACAGGTTCTCACGTAACAATGAGAATAATAATAAAAGTTCTGACACAAATTTGGTACAAAAACCAGTAAAAAATAAATAAACAATAACAATCACGGGACCGAGTTCGTCACACGTGGCGGGTCAGTTGCTACTCTTTCTCTCAATTTAGGCGCGACGGCGGAGGTGTGCGAAGAAAACCGATCGTCCTCGTACTTAGGCGTGTTCATAAACAACCCAAAAATTAAGCTCGCGCTTCACCTATGAGTAATGAAAACTGTCAAACTACTCTACAGTGCCTAGAGATTTTTTGGGTACTATGGCATTATACAAATCTCCACCTGACTAGCTACCTCCAGAACTAGTAGTACTAGGTATTAGGTATTAACACCTTCGACCGCATCACTTACATCACGCGGGAGATAGTATTCAGAGGCTAACATACCAGCAATAAAGTAATGCTTTAGTTTTAACCATTACAATCAACATGGCCTCCAAAGCGGCCTATGAGTACAGATAGCCACTTCTAGACATCTTTTAAAGTTTATGTGTATTTTGTACAAGATAACGATATAGCTTTATTACGAAGCCTATAAATTACTGTTTCTTGTCCTTTCAACCCTCAAACGGAAAACTGCAATTGCAACGGCCTGTAGGCCTGCAATGGCCTTTAGGTTGCCTAAATGCTACAACGAAATAGCTGCAGTGTTGTATTTAGTTTGAAGTGTGTTGTTAATAATAATGTAGTCGCTACTGGGTTGACACCGACATACGTATGTATATCTTATCATATACAGGGTAATTGGTAAAATGCTAACAACCTCTTAGAGTTGACTTCTGCTAGTCCTAAGAAACATTTTGAGATGATTTCTTTTTCGTTTTGAAAAATAAAAGTATTTTTCAAACAAAAAAAAATCATTTTAAAAATGTTTCCCAGGACTAGCAGAAGTCATCCCTTGGTTGTTAGCATTTTACCAATTACCCTGTATAAGGTGGATATTAATATATCAACATTATACTGTGCCATACCGTTTTATTGGCTACGCGTACCGTTCATGTCAATTTATTAAACCGTGGTTTTCGTTAATGCTAAAAGACAACGCGCCACTGCTTAGATAATAGTTAGGACTAATGTTGTGTATGTGAAAATTAACCATCAGTAGAACACATTCAGTTATCGAATCCACACCACCCCCCGCATTAACACCACATATATAAGGTGGATATTATGTCCTCCTTATATATTATGTATTGAAAAAAATGTAATCAATGTGTAAAATGTATTCAAAAAAAATATTAAATTGGATAATCCAGTAAAATGTTACGTATTCATAATGTTTAAATTTTTGGTAAACAAAACCCACCTGATGCTAAGCGGACTAACCTCTGCCTATAACAGATTAATTTCGTCCAAACAAATTGCACTGCGCTCGGCACATTGAGATATACAGTAATTGTATGCAATTTTTCTGGCTCTCAAGGACTGCTGCCGGAACACACTGTTAGGTGCTTGATGACAGATTTTCTTCTTGAGAGTGGTAGCTAGCCAGGCGAGCATTCGCAAAATGCTCTTCCAACGCGCGATGAAGTTCGAGCCGGTGGGGATCGAACCATGGACCTGCGGCACGGCAGTCCATAGCTATTACTGCACGGCCATCATTCCTACAAAACATATACAAATTACTTGTCGACTTGAAAATTCCTTTCTCTTAAAAGGAGTTGAAATTACCGACCAATCTAGATATGAAAAGTGTATGCTTCAGATCTGTCACAAGTAGGTAATTCAACATTTAGTTCCAATTTTCAAAGCAAAATTTCATCACAAGAGTACTTCGGGTTATTTGCATTTCGAGAAGGCCTCTTCCACTCTACATAGATAAGCAATTGGCAAACATTGGCTGGCAGCGGTTTCCTCTCGCCATAGAGTGATATCTAGTATCTACAAACGACCCTCCCCGACTGGCGTCGCCAGACAGACGCAGTCTCTGACGCCAGACTGTCTGGCGCCACGGCTATCGATGTTTTGTTTCATTAAGGCAATTCTACAAAATGGCATTTTACAATCGAATACTTTTATAGGTAATATATTAATTTTGCAATCACGTATGCTCGGTTTACCTTAATCTGTGGTTTACCTACATTACAAAATTACACGGAGATCCTCCATCGCTGCATCCCCATACGATGGGTAAGAACGAAAGGACAAATTAGAGCCATGACTCATATAATAATAATAATAATAATCATTTAATTCAGGTAAAATCCCTATCACTTACATGTTGTTCAGAAAACTAAAATTACAAAAATATTAATAAAGTCACTAGAGATATAATCAATATAGTCAACATATTTATCTTTTGAAGGTTGAGACAATGTATAAATAGTAAAAATAATTATGTTCATCGTAAATTAAGTTATACATGAATGATCACAATAAAATAATGAACTAATGATACACATATAATTAAATTTGAAATTGATGTCAAAATATCCATAAAACAATTCATAATTATATAACAACATATGCATGTTGGCTTAGTGGTTATAGCATATCCTGGATATAGAGGTGGATGGCGCGGGTTGAATCGTGCACATGACTATAATTTTTCCTTTCGTTGCATTCCAATTATTATTAGAAAAAAACTACCGTCAAGCTTAAGCCGCCAGTGGGGATGGAACCATGGTCCTGTAGCACGGCAGTCCATAGCTATTACCACTCGGATATTGTTGCTTCTACTGAGAGCTAGATCATGGAACTGGTTTTACTGATAACTTTTGAAGCAATGCTCAATGGCATTGGCTATGGACTGCCGCGCAGCAGGTCCATGGTTAGAATCCCGCCGCGGCCTTGAGCTTCACCGCATGGTGGAAGGGCATTTTGCGATTGCCCGCCTACCTAGCTACCAACATCAAGTATAAAATCTGTCGCCAAGCTCTTCACGGTGTGTTCCGGCAGCAGTCCTTGAGAGCCAGTGAAATTACAGGCACATGAGACTTATCAACTATGTCTCAAAGTGACGGGCGCAGTGCAATTCGTGACTTGTGATGAAATGCATCTGTTATAGGCAGAGGTTAGTCCGCTTAACATCAAGGGTACCTCGAGCTTGTTTCGTCACAATAACATAAAAAAACTTTGTCAGAGAAACCTGTTCGATTGAGATCTATTTGAGTCTATTTAACACTGACTTTAATGAGAGCCATATCAGTAAATTCGGTTCTACGTTAGGCATTTTGCTAATTATATATTATACATTTAAGACTGCGTTTCGGCACAGATTAAACAACAGTTACTTCGTTTTGTATCAAAGAAACTTCAAGAATTATATTATCGGCAGCAACTTATACTGTTTGCCAATCTATTTCATAAAGCTAAAACGTATTAAACATACAAAAGAAAACTAGAGTACGAAGGAAACATAACGCAAAATGGCTCGTTAAACACAACTTTTAACTTGAAGTACCAAGAAAAATACTTTTTCACAGACATAAATCTTATGTTGATATTTTTCCCCATTGTAATTTATACCATATTCTTGGAGCGATAAGCTGTAAAATAGTTTAATTTATTTTTTGGGTCGTTAAGGCTATAAAGAAAGTAAACATCGGTTGGTAGACAAAGCTCGTTGCTTACAGGATGTAGGTCTGACCTTAGGGTATGTTTACACAAGGCAAGTTATTAAACCAGTTTAATGACTTTGTTAACCCTAGATAGATTAGCTTACTCGTATTCTAAATAGATTCAGGGATATATGATAATATCATTTTAGAGTTTTATGCTCCAATAATTTGTTAAATATATTTTCGCTTAGCACGTGATAGTGCTTGTAATCATATATAGAAATATAGAAGGGTAGCGACATCATTTCGAGAGTTAAGTGTTTGAAAAAGCAATGCAAACAAAATCCCGCCTAATTTTTTTTTCTTTTTTCTTTCCGAAGCATGGAAGCGGTCAGTAGTAATCTCACTACCGGTCACCCATCCAAGTCATGACTGCGGCAGACGTTGCTTAACATGGCTGATCGGTTAAGCATGACAGAAGTAAAATGATAGTGACAGTGTAAAGAACATCAATTATTTTTGCAATACCTATAATCATAGACGAGGCATCGAAAAGAGACTCTGAGAAACGCAGACTAAAAGATTTACCTTGACTATTGATATTACGAGAAGAATTGCATTTAATTTTGAGGAGCAAATACATGTAAAACACAGATTCAATCCGATTTCTGAGAAGGCTGGCTATGATTGGTTATAACTGTTGTTTGGCTGAAAAGGGTTCCAAAGCTGTAACTATGTCGCGTCGTGGGTCCATGATAATTGCACAAGGTACGAATATATTGTTCAGCTTCAGTAAAAAGTAATGCCATCACGCCCAGAGCTCTATGGCCATCACTCCTAGGCACTCTGGGTGAGATGGCCAGTCGTTTTTTTTTCTAATGATGGATTAGCCTGGTTTTGTTGTGTTTGAGACTAAATATGATTAAGTTTTCAAGATAATTAAAGACTTTTTTCCAATCAAAATTATTGTTTTAATCATTATGATTTCTTTGCAATAGATCCTCAAACTTAGTAGGGCCATCTCCCCCGGACTCTTCTTTTTCACTATCTCACCTGATGGTAACTGAAGATGTGGTCGGCTATCAAGCACAGCTGCCGGAACACACCATTAAATGCTTGGCGATAGATTTTCTACTTGAGGGTGGTAGCTAGCCAGGTGGGCCTTCGCATAATGCCCTAACACCATGCAATCACACTACATGTTACTTACCTTAAAACTAAAGCCGTGTAAATATTTATTTAAGCATAAGGGCTAGGCTTTACATGCTACTTCATTAGCATAGATTACAATGGCTTGATAGGGCAAGAACCTGAAAAATTGCTTTAATGGGACTAAGTATTAGCTTGCACACAATAGAGAATGTATTTCTTACTTGACTTTAAAAAAGTAACAGTAGGTAATATGTCTATAAACCTAAAGTAACACACTTAGTTGTAAATTTTCCTATGACATTATAAATAAATTAATAGGTACCTGGTGGCGTGCCGGGTTTGAGCCCCATTTGCTACCACGGGTTTCATAAGAGGGAATACCAGAATATGGGAAGCTGCACCCCCTAAAAAACTGACAACTTCTACTGCAATCCTCAAGACGCCTGCCCAGCGTGAGGATTATGCCAAATATTTGATATTGGGGAGGCCTTGTTCAACGGTGGACGTTCCTGTAGATGTAATGAGGAGCACGTAACCCACGTTTTATTCCGTCGTACAGACCTGTGCACTCACAAAGGCGCGCCCTTCCACAGTAAAGCGTGGCTAGGCGATATAAACAGTATAAAAATTAGTATTCCGTGCTTTGCGAGCTGAAGTGAACTATATTGCTTCGTTGCTAGAGTTGCTCATTTATTGAAATGGATTTGATCTATGGATCTATTTTTGATCTATGGATTTTTGTGTGTGAAAATAACTTGAAGCTGCTTGTCGTTCTCTTGTACATTTTGACGTAATTGGAGTAACTCGGGTTTTTAATTTTTGTATATTTAGTTTGTATTTGTCGCCTTGCGCGTATTTGTTCTACGCGATCTATAAATTTGTAATTAGTTTGTGATTGTGCTGTGTCCGTTGATGATGTTGGAATCTCAAGAAGAAGGAAGCACGGGACCGATCATCGCCGCCCTGGTAGTAAGTGAAATAAAATTCTTGTTGGCCAACTTAATTTTATTTTAGTAAAAGCTAGGTGCGGTCGCCGAAGTCGACACGACTGCATCACTCTGTATGTAATTTTCGTGTATTTTTTACCTTGTCCTTTTCAGCCCGGCGAATCGCCGGCTTGTTAAGTATTCAAACAGATTGTCCAGGTGGAAGCCCTCTGCTGAACAATCCCTGCCTGGGCAATCTGGAATCTTAACAGCAACTACACTCGAAAAGTACGGAGGGGTACCTCTTTGTTTACGAGTATATTCACTGTCTGTTACAGTTGGCAGGATTACGACACGCATTTTGGCTGTTTTTAGAATTCGTTCGTATATTTTTATGGGTATTATTATCGTATTAAATTTAGCTTTATATTATTATGTATTAGACAAAAAACAAAAAACCAGGCAAGTTCGAGTGGGACTCGCACACGAAGGGTTCCGTACCATTATCTCGTTTTCATTATTATTATTATTTTGCAAATAAACGGCAAAAACCTCTTTTATTGTAAGCCTTCTTAATTATTTTATTTTAATGAATTTTATTTACAAAGAACATAATACTAAGGATTTTGTGAATAGTTGAAGCGTCTACCTGTCACCGTTATTAGTATCGAGCAAGAAACGGTATAAAAATCAAAATTGTTGTATTGGAGCCCCCCTTAAATATTTATTTTATTTTATTTTTAGTATTTGTTGTTATAGCGGCAACAGAAATACATCATCTGTGAAAATTTCAACTATATAGCTATCACCGTTCTTGAGATACAGCCTGGTGACAAACGGACGGATGGACGGACGGACAGCGAAGTCTCAGTAATAGGGTTCCATCCCCTCCCATCCCTTTGGGTACGGAACCCTAAAAACGTTGAAAAAATATGTTTCTGTTAATGGGGAAACCTTAACTTTTATTTAATATATTTTTTCTTAGATGATCTGCCATCTTAACACAAAATATTTGCAACGGCCACATATTACTGTTCCAATGATACAAACTAATAAAATCGGATGGACTGCGAAGGACAGAAATAGGATCCCATTTTCTGACACTAAAATAACTATCACTCATAGGATATACAAAAGATATAAGTTAAAAGTATTCTAGAATATTTTTTTGCTCTATCTCCACATTGAGTCATCCTCAATAAGTGAACACAATATCTATATTTCAAGTATGAAGCACAAATACATTTATCATGAGGTACCTATAGTATAAGTTTCCGGGAGGGGTCGAAACCGAGACGGGATGTCGCCGGTCGCGACTTCGCGGCGCCAGCACCTTGCAAACATTAAGTTTTGAGACAGAAACTGCTACCTAATCTGTGGCACAGGGATAGTCACAGTCGAATGGTTTTCTGTTATATTTGATTTAACAATATAATAGTAATAAAACAACTTTAAACGGTTTAAATCGCGTATATTTATCATTATTTTTGTCCCGACATTTCAAGCACTTTGCAGTGATCGTGGTCACGGGGTGTCTAATTGGGTTTATTTGTCACATGAGTTATTAAGAAATGTTTATTAGAATTTCTTAATAACTCATGAAACGTACAACACGGGACAAAAATAATGATAAATATACGCAATTTAAACCGTTTAGAGTTGTTTAATTACCATGTGTAATAATCGCTTGCACCTAAGACAACTCAGACAACAATATAAATTCGAAAAAAATTAGGACAAAAAAAAATTTTGATATACGTTTACTCCATCAAATGAGATAAATAACTCATTGGAAATATATTTTTTTTATAGATTGTAGGCTAACCTTTGACCACTATCTCACCTGCTGGTAAGTGATGATGTGGTCGAAGATGTTGTTCAGGCTAGCCTAGAATTACTGGCTCTCAAGGTCAAATGCTGGAACACACCGTTAGATGCTTGGCGACAGATTTTCTACTTGAGGGTGGTAGCTAGCCAGGCGGGCATTCGCAAAATGCCCTACCACCATCCTGTAACGACTGGCATCGTAAGACAACAACTGGGACCGACGCGTGCGCTCCGAAGCACAAAAGCGCTCAGTAGTAACGTCACTAGCGGTTACCCATCCAACTCCTGACCGCGGCGGACGTTGCTTAACTTAGCTGATCGATTAAGAACGGCTAAGCAAACTGCTCGGTAGATGAAAATAGGCTCGTCCCCATGGGATATAAATATGTCTAGAAAGTCTTGGGAGTTTGGAGACCTCTGTATTCACTTTCAAGCAATACAAGGGTCTTATTACGCCACTATTTTGATGTTTTTGTGGTTCAGTGGCATAAACGTTACCTAATTTTAAATTTACGAACATTCTACTTCGAACACCTTGTTTTAGTAATTAGACGCGGAGAAATTGTCCACCTTGGACACTTCGTATATAGTTCAAAATTACAACCGCTCATCAAAATAAACTTTGCCACGACACACAAAGTTTATTTTAATCGAAGAAAACTTTTATCATAACACTTACTGGTTCGTAAGTAGAAATAATGGAACTTGTAAAACATTTATATTCGATAAATTCCTAAGGCATTGCGTAGTATATACAGTAGGGATTTTCGGAATAAATTTTAATTATCAGTAATATCTATTCAGGCTTTCTAGAAACTGTATCCGGAGAGGCAATAATGGTGTAGTTTTTTGGCATAAGCCAAAGTAATTATAACTTTTTGATTTTTCCTTCATTGCGCCAAGGTACACTGTTTGTAAAGTTTATTGAAGCGCTCGTAGCGAAGTTTACTTAGCTGTTCTTAACCGATCAGCAAAGTTAAGCAACGTCTCCCGCGTTCATGAGTTGGATGGGTGACCGCTAATGACATTATTACTGAGCGCTTCCGTGCTTCGGAGGGCATGTTAAGCCGTCGGTCCCGGTTGTTGTCTAAAGATGGCAGTCGTTATAGCATGGTGGTAGGGCATGTTGCGCATGCCCGCTTGGCTAGCGGTAGCTAGGGTGGTAACCCTCAAGTAGAAAATCTGTCGCCAAGCACCCAACGGTGTGTTCCGGCAGCTGTCCTTGTTAGCCAGTACTTCTAGGTTAGCCTGAACAACATCTTCGACCACATCATCACTTACCATCAGGTGAGATAGTGGTCAAAGGCTAACCTAGCAGGAATAAAAAAAAGGTGTACTGTTTGTTCCTTCATTGCACCAAGCATATTTAAGATACACAACTGTCCATTTCTCGGAGAGATTAGTGTGGTATATGTATAGGCAAAGGATTGATGATTTCTATCTTCTATGAACTTGTATAATCAGATGACAAACACAATACAGAAAAACGCAGAGCATTTGTATGTAGGTGGTGGGTGGTTTCAACGGACAGAGGCAAAAGCTTAGTTAAGCAAATTCAACACATAGTTAAAAGTGTTTACAGTTGCCTAGGAAAACCACGTACAAACAAGCGAGCATCTGACGGGATAAGCTGTTTGTTTTGCTACTATATTGTTATAAAATCATAGAATTTGTCTATTTTAGTCTGACTAGGTTTTTTGAGGTCTTCCCTATCTAATTTTTTTCTATCCTTGTCACAAATCTGAGTATTGGTAGGTTATTGAAGTTACACAACATATCTATTGATGTATGTCGTTCGCTATCCAAATATACCAAGTATCTGCTTCTATATTGTTTGGTTTTGGTATAAAATGGACTTAGATGCTGTTGCGACGCCGAAAACGCACCGCTACAGGTGTCGACAACGAGTTCAAGAGCACTGCGTTACGGACCTCGGCTAGAGTCGTTGCTGAGATTATTTTGGTAGATCAAGCTGAGTCGGCACTTCTATAAGTCTTAGCTACGGTTTCGTGGATAATATATATATTATTAGGTGCAATGTGGATATATCTCAGCCTGCGCTTCTGTGAAATATAATGCCGCCATAGGTTTTTTTAAAAGCTTCTGCCACTTTGATACAATTACCCATGAATTAGTTTTTTTAGATCAAGCTGAGTAGGCACTTTTATAGGTTTTAGCTACGGTTTTGTGGACAATATATATAATATTTAGTGCAATGTGGATATATCTTAGCCTGCGCTTCTGTGAAATATAATATCCCCAATAGTTTTTTAAAGCTCCACCACATTGGTAAAATTATTGGATGTGTGAATTAGTTTTTTTTGCTTTGAAGAGGGTGCCATCTTGGCTGTCCAATACAGTAACAGTGGAACATTTTCCGTTCTGTTTGATAATGCACTGCGTTTGTCATTCCAAGACGTAAGTTCTCATGTTTAGTTCGTCCAGTAATTTAACTAAACTTGCTACAGTGATCTAATTGCTCCCATTTTTCACTACCTCACGGTTAAGACGCTAAGAAAACTGCGGTTAAGATATGAAATATACTTGTATTATTGCTGTATTCTGCCAACGGCATATCCCAAATAAATTCAGTGAGCAAAAACCCCATTTGTCAGCAAGTAGAGGAGCCCCTGCGTACTACAATCACACTCCGAAACTTGGCAACTCACGCCGCCACCCTTCATGACGTCACAAAGCAAAAAATCCTCAGTTCAAACACATTTATACCAAAAGTTTAATACCATTAAGTTGCGACAGTGGGGGGAGGTCGGGGGACGATAAACAAGCGACAATGCACGGGCGAATCCACTCAACTAAATTAACTCACTACCTACTTGATACTGCATTAGGATGTTTGTTACAACGTCGCGTAACAAAGAATGTGTCTTGTTAATAGGGCTGAGATATTATTATTGTATTATAAATGGAGAGACAGGATACTTGGGTAATTGGAGCCAGTGAACCTTTTAAAAAATTTGTAGTAATATTTTCCTACAGCAAGTTAATTCTTTGTCCATGTTTAGTCAATCATCAATTGTATATCAACTGGTGAAAGAGTTTGCAAAAATCAATTCAATAATTAAATAAGTTCTACAGTAATAAATTATTTGACACATATATTCCATTAATAAAAAAAGTGTTCAAGTCGCAATTTGACCACACGTCCCCTTCACGGAAAAATATAAATAAAACATAACGGAGTCCAGGGATTCTTGTAGTGTAAACTTTAGTTTGAACATAAAGCTTGAACTTTAGCTGCAATTGAATAATAATATAGTTGTTCAGGCTAAATAATAGTTTCAGAAACAAAGGAGAAGGGATTGTTTTTTTTTATTTATATTAATTTCATTATTATACGTCAGTAAATAGCTATACCTACATCAATAATAGAGACTGTATTAATTTTATTAGCTTAGATGAAAATAATAACGAAAATACTGAATGTGCCAACCACATTTTCAACTTATCACACTTAAAGTTAAAAGGAGAAAAAAATATTGCTTCTTGTAAGTATTATGAGTTTTATATGAATATTCAAAATAAACTTTTTCACCCAATACATGAAATGTACCATTCATTCATTTAATTTTTTTTCTAAAGTTTCGGAGGAAACAGGCAATCAATGATGGATAGGAAAACAGACACGCAAGACGTCATCCCATAAAATTGCCGTTTTCAGATGAACGGAACATAATATCGGTAAAATTACAGGCATGAAAACGTAATGTATAAGGCACAGAGCAGTAAATCGCATTTAATAAAACTAAATGGCTATAAATAGTCAGAGGTTGCCGTTTAACACCAGATGGCCATCGTGCTGGTTCCGTAACCAAAACAAATAAAAACAAAACGTAGCTTTCGCAACGCTTTTAGTACATTTAACATTATTCAAACTACTTCGAACAAATACCTAATATTCGCTTTACTAATCACCCAGTCCAGGCGTGATCAATTTCCAATGCCTCACGGTGTGATAGCCAGCCATATATATTTGTATTTGGTATAGAGGAATCCGATACACGACCCGTTCTACGAAGAACGGCGAATGGTATTGGATCGAAAAACAGTGGAATGTAGCTTGTACCGTTTTATGAGGAACGACACGCGTGTAAGTGTTTTTGTTAGGTGCTCTCCACTTAGAGAGTTAGTTTATCTAGATATTGACTCAATAAAATCCTGTCTAGATGTTTCGTTTCAGTTATATTGTAAGTGCTTGACTTTCGACCCAACTGGGATCATATATGGATACGTACCTACGTAGTACATGGTATTACAAACCTGTTCACAAGCAAACGCACGTTCCCCCAAAATAATTGATTGATGAGATTTGTATGGGCCTCACTTGTACACAAGTCTTCATGTGGGTGCAAATACAGGTACAAACAATTATACAATAAATCTGTTTCATTGATATAAATAGTATATGAATTCAACGAGCTATGGAGAGAGCTATGCTCAGTTTCTTTGCGCGATAAAATCCGGAACGTGGATATTCGCCAAAGAACCAAAGTCACCGAAGTAGCTTCCAGGATTTCCAAGTTGAAGTGGCAATGGGCGAGCCACATTCACACACTGCTCGAGAAACTGATAACCAATGGAGAAGAAAAGTTCTCGAGTGGTTACCAAATTAAATTGGAAGACGTACGGTTGGTAGCCCCGAACTAGGTGGACTGACGATATCGTGAAAATCGTGTGTAATCAATGGTTACAAACGGCTGTTATTTGTGGCGTTCTATGAGGGAGGAGTTTGTTCAGCAGTGGACGTCGTCCGGCTGATGATGATTATATAAATTAATTGCCTGGGAAGGCAGAAGTAGTTGCTACTACACTAAAAAAACATGAGGTTTGCGCCTTCGTAAGTAAATAGGTCTGTACTTATATAAGGAATGTTATTGTACGAGTATACTACGGCCCTGTCTTTTAGTAGGAGTGCGTGTTCAGTGTTCGCAGGAGAAGGAGGTAGAAAAGGCGTAAAACGCGTTCGCGTATCGCCTTTTATGCCCGTCTTGAGTGCAGTGCCTTCAGCACTTCTTCCGTCCAGGGTTATTAGAGGGTCTTCCCTCGTCCAAAGTCCGGTGAAGCCAGCAGAAGCAAAACACATGCTTTAAAAAATATAAATATTAGGCCATGTATTTATACTGTAAATAATTGTGTTTCGAGTGGACTAATTCTTACCAAAAAGCGCAGGTCATTCTGACGTTTAAATTCTACATTTCCAGATTATTGCACCTAAATATCTTATGTATGTTTTGCTTTTAAGTGGGTACTACAACTGTAGTTAAATGTAACTTTCCCATTCTTACATCACACATTAAATTTTGTTGTTTTGTATTTATTAGGTAGTATTATATTTATATTGTATCTTAACAAACATAAGTAACTTTACACACAGTATCTAGGCAGGTACTAGAAGAGCCTTAATGTAAATTTAACATAGTTATTATGCCTAGGGAGATAATAAACACTCAAATTAGATAAACCTGTGATGTGCCAATGCCCTCCGCCTAAAAGGGTATTTACCTAAATAATAAAAATTAATGTGCGATTTATCCGGCACCCAAGGGCGTGCTGGCCTTGAATTGCAATCCTTATATCTTCCTGTGCGATTTGTAAGAAGCGACAAAGAGAAATATATGGAAATGGGCAGCAGTGCCTTCTAAAGCCCTGCCATTTTATACTGCAAGCCTGAAGACGCCTGTCAAGCGTTGGGATTACGGAAGCCCTAATAGGGGATGACCTTTGTTCAATAGTGGAAGTATACATTTAAATTAAACAGTGACAATCAGGATTAAAACACTAGGAATAATGATAAAATAGCGTTGCGAGTTTTTACATTAGCTAAGACAAAGAAAAGGTCTTTCTTAGGGAGCTACGTGAGGTTTTATAATAAAGTTCCTAAAGATAATTATTACAACGCTCATAGACATATACAATTAAGCTCATATACAATTAAGTAGCATATAAAAACACAGTTTGTAATTATTTTTTTGTACTTAAACGACAAAAAACTTTGGCAATTCGTCCTCTGCCTAGCTAACACTGTAATGAGTAAACTGCCATATGCGTAACACATAATGAAATAATTTTATCCTATACTTAAAACACATTTTTAAAAAAAGTTTAGAATAACGCCCCTGAGTATTCTTGCACGTTCTTCTCGCAATGGATCTATAATTATTTTTTTGCTGAATGTGGCAGTAAAATGTAAATTATTTCAATATTAATAAGACTCATAACAGCGTCGTAGACGACTTAATTGAACAAATAATTTTTAATTTGCCTCTCAAACAATTATAGGCATTTGGAGTATTCAAATATTGACTTAACGCGACCAAGCGTGAACGTTTGAACGTTTTATCACTCGTACATCAAAATCTAGCACGTAACGGCCTCAACCACATTCAATATTTCAAATAGCCATGGAACCATCAGAGTTCAATTCTGTAACTTTCTACTAAATTAAAAAGCACAGTGAAATTGTGTCATAATTATCTTGGGTTTTCAAGCGCTTGTAGTGTTGCGTGCTTAGTCGTTACTGACCGATTCACTATGTATAGCAGACGTTCTGGGCCCCTACACTCTAATTCTTCGAAGTGTCGAACTTCGGGTTCGAAAGAAAGGTATCCGTAAAACACATATTGTCTTACTTTTGTTTAACTTCGTTCATAGCATAGACTTGCAAGCATTTGCTTGTGTAGATTCGGAATATAATTTATTTTATCGGATTCGTATGGTTTGTACATTTTTCATATATGAAATTATAATTTATTCGTTTCCTTATAAGTAGTCAGTCGAGTTCTAAATATGCAGAAAGAATACAAATACTAATGAGCATGTAAATACCTACGGAGAACAAAAACATTAACGTTAATTTTCTAAAACAGTAGCGACACCTCTCGCTGATCTATAACTAGGACTCTCTGACTCTTACCATGTGAAAATGTTCTTTAATTTCTCTGTTTTAAGACTTAAAACTGATTGAGGCATAACAGCGTTCTCAGAGTAGTATGGGGGATTCCATAGTGGGCAAGATTTGTGCTGTATAGTACCACCAACTTAACTGTGCAGTTCGCGAGGGCGCTGCTGGTCAAGGAAATCAACTACAAACTGTCACAATTTGAAGGAATGTTGTAGTTCTTTTTTCTGCCGCATGAACAGATAAGTTGGTGGGACTATACGTTGCGGTTTGACCATAAACTATATCAAATAACGAACTTCATACCACAGATTCAATTTTCGTTGTTTAAAGTGACACTCAAAACACGAAAAACTAAACTTCGTCGGATGGTAGTAGTGGCCCTGCTGTCGTCTGACTTTGATGGGTCAACGCTAGTGGCATTGTTACTAGTAAGCGCTATTATGCTTCACATAGAGCTTAGCGTCTAATCATCAAGCTTTTGAGGTAGATGCGGTATGTGGTGCAGGTGCAAAAGGTGTGTGAATTCGCACAGCTGATTATAAAGCGGTTTAACTGTCATCTGTGCTGTACTAAAGGGATAGGGACAAAAGTATAGCATTACATGCTATGGAATTTGGGATATCACTGTTCTAAATTATTATGAACAATTTTTTCTGAACGGGTCCATGAATTTTGAAACAGTTATGGTTCAGTGGCATTGGCAATAGACTGCCGCGCAGCAGGTCCACGATTTGAATCTTGCCGCGGGCTTGAACTTCACCTCATAATGTACGGCATTTTGCGGATGCCCGCCTGGATAGCTACCACCCTCAAATAGAAAATCTGTCTCCAAGCACCTAACGTTGTGTTCTGGCAGCTGTCCTTGAGAGCCAGTAATTCTAGGCTTAACATGTTAACACCTTCGATCACATCATCACCTACCATCAGGTGAGATTGAGGTCAATAAAAAAATAGCAATAAAAAACTCCCTAAAAACGGCCTTTCGATTTCGTTTTATTTACTTGGATAACAAAGGTACTTTTTCACAGTTATTATAAAAAAGCAGGGTTCCATAACTAAATATTCTGTGAATAGTTAAAGCGTCTACCTGTCACCGTTATTAGTATCGAGCAAGAAACGGTAAAAAAATCAAGTTTGTTGTATGGGAGCCCCGCTTATATATTTATTTTATTTTATTTTTAGTATTTGTTGTTATAGCGGCAATAGAAATACATCATCTGTGAAAATTTCAACTGACTAGCTATCACCGTTCTTGAGATACAGCCTGGTGACAGACGGACCGACGGATGGACAGCGAAGTCTCAGTAATAGGGTCCCATTTTTACCTTGGGTACGAAACCCTAATAAAAACCAAACTTTTGAAACGATTTTAATAAAGTTTAAACGCAACCAATGTTTAAGAATTTTTTTTTTAAATAGGATTGTATATGGCTGAGATCTGCGATAACAAAAAAATACAGTATCGTAAACCTCCTCTCTTTTTTGAAGTTATTAATAATAAAGACTCATCATGTATTGGTAATGATGAAAAGTGTAGAATTGTTCCCAAGGTTAGTTACGAATACTACGTGGAACGTAGTAGAATTGACCTGTAGGGATGTTATTACCCTCGTTTGGTACTCGGGGGGGATGGCCATTGTATTTATTATTTAGGGGTGCAATCTAGATTGTATCTCTTGCTGTACATTGATTTTTTTCGTTTTATGAGTACAATTCTAATATGTACGATACAAGTATTTTCTTTGTAAAAATTTAACATTGTTCATGAATTCTGACACTTGGATGGGCAGCGCAATAATTATTAGGACCTATTCCTAATGAATACCATTTTCTAATACCAATAGTTTTTCTTTTTTGCGAAGTTTATTTTGTATTCCTATGAATACCACTTTACTTAACCATGTTTACCTATCCTATAAGTAATAAGTAAATATTATTAATCTTCGAGCGCACGATTTAACAACGAAGAGTTCTCCTGACCTTCAGCTTCGTGTAGAAGCAAAACGCGACGAAAATTTTTGTGGTTCAGCTCCGTGGCCTTTGTGACGTCACATCGGCTTAGCGGGAAAATTTGGCGGAATTGCCACTAGGTATATTTTTAAGTGATTTTCTAATATATTCATTCAATGATTTCTTAAAATAATTTAAATATATTTGTTGTTATTATTATATATGGATTTCCGTAAAGTAACGACTAATTTTCTTAAAATAACATAATTACACCTTTTGTCCCCAATGAGTTAGGCTGAGCTGAAAACCCACGTTTTACTAAAGATGTTTCCGTGTAATAGCGTACGAGGATATTGCCATTTACCAGACACGGTTCTGGACTCTGTACTGCGACTAAAATAAATAAATAAGACTAATATTATGATACTGAAACTGTGTGTGTTTGTGTGTATGTTTGTACGTTTGCTATATCTTCACGCACAAACGGCTGAACAGATTTGGATAAATTTGGTATACTGATAGTTTACAACCTGGAATAAAAGGAGACATTTTATGCCGAACCACGGGTAACACCGCAGGGCACCGCTAGTATAAAATAAAATTCAATAACTGTCAGATCAGGAATCGAATTCAGGAAATGAGCTTCCAAAGCGTCTATTAAAAATATGTTTTTGTTTAAACCTACGAAAGTTCATGTTTCTAAATAATTAAGACCATGGCAAAAGCTGTAATTTTGTCACTATCGGACTGCGTAGGATTGAAAAAGAGGCAGCAATGGTGAAATCGTGATCAGTTTGGGTAAAATAAGCGAAAATAAGCTTTATAACACAAAACTAGTCCCTAACTGAAATCGGAAATGTAACTTTTATTGTCCCTTTTGAAAAGGTTTTGCTATTTTATTAATATATTATCTTTCACATTTATACGTAAATAATTAAGATAGTTAGGTACGTTACCAGCGTAATTTTAGGAAACGTGTTTCGGACTTTTCTTGATTTTAGATAATGAGAACAAGATTAACATATAATTGTCTTATTGCCACAAACTAAATAAATGTTGCTTAAAATCTGTTCAAGTACCTAAAGCTATTTAGCACTTGTCAGGGTCTTAAAAATTCCCCCCTTTGGCAAGCGGATTGGCGCGAGCAATCGGAACGGTCATGCTCACGAAAAAGTGTAGGCAAGCGGCGGCATCGTGTGTCGGGTCGCCCTCTTCCCTCACAAATGGTTGAGGAGGACGATGGCTGGCACGCGAGTCAACTCCTCAACGAGTGCTGCTTAAAGACACTGGTCCGTTCAGAATGCCTGTGCAAACATGTTAGTAACTTATTTAATAGTTATGTATAATTAGCATCCCTTATAACTGTGTTCCCCCCTAAGTATGTAAGAATGCTACCATAGTAATGCAATTAATTAATTAATTTCTAAGTTTACTAAAAAAATGGCACTGACCCCGGAGTCTGTGGAAAATCTAATAAACCTTATGAAAAAGGGTCACGCACGAATTAACATCAAAATAATATTTTGAATAACCTCGACGTTTTTTTTTTTTCTATCTCACTTCGCTACGAGCGCTTCGAACGAACGTCTCGATCAAGTTACATTGACCGTGGTCACGAGTAGAGTAACATAAGTAATATACCTACGTAAGTTTTCACTTAATGCATATAGTATAGTAGTTGAATAGATATTTTATTGTAGAGTACAATCACCTTGATAATTTCAGTTTTAGAGATAAGAATAATCTCAGAAGGCTATCGTGCTTTCTGGTACTCAGATGGTCATTTTTTATTGCCATTACCACCATTAGAAGGTCCCCTTAGCTACTAGCCTTCCATTCTAATCCCACAACTAAAGAACTGCACTCAGCTCTCACGACTGCACTTAATAATTCAATGTAGTTTATCGCTGAGATTCCACCCATCGCCCGCTCAGTTCTCAAGGTGGCATATCCTTTGAATAATAGACGTAATGTACACGGGATTCCCTTAATATTGTATACCTTAATTATCTTGGATTACGGGATGAGACGGCGTACGAGCCACACCTGGGATGTAGGTAATGTAAGATTTAGTTTGGTGCATATTGCATTGGTTTAGTTAATTTAGCCGGTAATGAAGTGTTGTTTTGGCTGCAGTGTGGCTAACAGTTTAAAGTGGCTTGTAGGATCTATGAAATCAAATAGCTAAAAAGCTGAAACTTGAGTAACATGCGTCTAGCTAAATTAAACCTATTTTATGTTGTAGATTGTTCTGTAATTGTTACTAACTTGGAAAAGGTTTTTCAATCACCAAGTATAAAATATTAGATTAAACCCCACGGTACTTTTATTGAACTAAATGGAGGAGTGGAGTAATTGATATCTCACTCTGCGATCCCCAAGACGCCTGCCAAGCGTGGGGATTATGGCAAACCAAAAAATTATGGGGTGTGGCCATGATAGAAGAGGCTGTGTTCAGCAGTAGACAATCCGGCTGATACAGTACAGTGTCCTCCTTAAATTTCAAAAGTTATTCTAAGTTATTAATATAGTGTTCTATTAAATTGTACTAAAGTTATTTGTTACTATTGGTTTTCTAATGGCAAATGGCTTGAACTTTGTTTTATAAAGGCTCATTGACAACTGCTTCAAGGACATCCCAAAACAACACAATACTATTCTTAAGTTGTATCATTGACAACCCGACAGCACTTCGGTGTGTACTACTACATCTCGTGCAACGATACTAATTAGCTCCGTTTGAACTGTTGATTCAAATTGCACGTGAAAAACATTTTGTTAAATCCTACTACACTGTGCTTGAATAACTCCGCCTCTGCCAAGCTATCGCCTGTCACCTACGTAATTTACAAAAATATTATAATAATTTTATTGTATAGTATGTTATTTGTAACATTGTTACAAGAAGTTTAAAATCATGGCCGCAAGTTTCTTGCCCGTTCTTCTCGCAGTGTATCTATACATTTTTTTTGCTGAACGTGGCAGTACAATGTACAATATTTCAATATTAAAATTTGTAATTCATCTTCATAAGAGCGTCGTAGACACCTTAATTGAATAAATGAATTTGGCTTTGATTCTATTCTAAAAAAAATATAATAATAATCTTTATTTATAAAAAGTGTACATTGATTCGTTCTTAAAAATTAGCTAGTAAATTATGATCATTTATATGTGCAAGAGTATCTGCTGCTGAACTAGGTTCATCACCCGTGTTTCAGCATACAGCGCTCTTCCCCGTATTTTGGACTTATATACTAGCAGGTCTGCTAATAGATGTGAATCTATAATACATTATTTTAACAACCTATTATAAGCTAAGAGAAAAAAATGTATGTTCTTGTTCCTCTTTGTGTGTACTATGAGGGTGTGTGTGTGAGCTGTAAGAGGGTGTGTATATATGTTCAATATGTATTGATTTACTATTGATCACATTGTTTATAATGCATTAGAGATACATTAATATTAAATTTTATATATTTAATTTTAGAAGTTCTTCTGTCTCGTCATAAGACAGACTTTTTAACCAGTTCGTAACAATTTGTTTCATTTTGGATTTGGTACATGGATATATATTAATTTTTTTATTTATAGAATTATATAAATACGGTCCTAAAAACACAAAGAATTTCTTTATAAAAGTGGTATTAAAACGATATGGTTGGCTGCACACGCTGTGTTTTCGCCGTTTTGTTAAAAAATGAGGTTCATAAATTAATTTTGTGTGTTGTTTTGTTATAATGCTTTCAATAAACAGCTGACGAACTGTAAGTACATCACAACATTTGTAAAGAAGTGCAGTTGGATACAAAAATGGTTTATTGGTGGCAACCTTTAAAACAGCTCGTTGAGCTACCTCCAACATTTTTAAATATGATTTTGGAGCTCCGCCCCATGACGAGACACAGTAACATATCAATGATTGACAAAGACTTAAATATATTTGCCTAATGAGCATTAGGCTCGCAACATGCTTGAGTTTTTTAAATATAAACATAATTTTTCGAATACGACCTGTTAAAATCTCAATATGTTTTTTAAAATTTAGATTTCTATCTATAATCACTCCTAAATATTTTATGTTTTCTACCTTATCTAACTTATTGCAAGAACAGAATTTGTTGTCAGTGTCGAGGCAAACATTATTGTGTGGATATATATAAATATCAGGTATTAAAGAGGTATCTTTGATCGTAAATAACATACATTTAGTTTTTTCAGCATTTAGGGATAAAACATTATGACTTAGCCATGTCGTGACCTTATTAAATCCCTTTTGAGCCACATCAAACACTTCCTCCCATGTATCTGCCGCAAAAACTAGAGCTGTATCATCGGCGTATGATATGAGTTTTCCTTTGGGTAGTTGGATCAAACACAGATCATTTATATATATCAAGAAGAGTGTAGGGCCCAATATGCTGCCTTGTGGAACCCCGTATGTTACTGGCAGATCAGAACTAGTATGAGAACCGACTTTAACACTTTGCCTTCTATTAGTTAAGTAGTTTTTTAGTAGTTCCAATTGATTTCCCCTGACTCCAATCTTTTCCAACTTAGTTATTAGTAATGGGACAGAGACCGTATCAAATGCCTTAGCCAAATCGAGAAAAATTGATAGACATTTTTTGCCACGGTCCAAGTTCGTGGAGACAAAGTTGGTTAGTTTATGAAGAGCATCATCTGTGGATTTTCCGCTGCGGAAACCAAATTGGTTATTTGAAAACAGTTCATTTTTCTCTATGTATTTAATTAGTCTGTTATTAATAATGCGTTCAAAGATTTTAGAAATAGATGGAAGTATCGAAATGGGTCTATAATTCTTTATACGGTCTCTGTCACCACTCTTAAAGATAGGAATAATTCTAGACTTTTTAAGGTCGGTCGGGAAGATACCTTTATCCAAACTTAAATTAAAAATGTGAGTCAAAGGTGGTGTTAGAAATTCACTACATTCTTTGAGTACTCTATTTGTTATCTGATCCCAGCCAGCTGAATAGTCATTTTTAAGATTAGTTATAAGCCGTTCTACTTCTAGTACGTCAGTTTTTAAAAGAACAAAAGACTCTATCGTTGTAGAAAAAGAATTGTGAATTTTCGGATCACAAAGTGGTGGGTCAGTGGCAATATTTTCCGCTAAGTCTTTACCAACATTCACAAAAAACTCATTAATTTTATTTACCGATTCATTTGGAGTTTTACTAATACTCAATAACTCTTTTGGTGAATCATTACCTACTTGTGTGCCAGATATCTCTTTAACTGCTTGCCATATCTTTTTGCTATTATTTCCCGCTTTATTAATCAATTCCTTTTCGTATGCTTTTTTAACTTTTTTAAGTAATGAACTACAATAGTTTCTATATCGAATATAGGTAATTCTTAAAATTTCGTCTTTAGATTTTTTGTACTTCTTATGTAATTTGTCCCTATGACGAATACAACGCAAAAGTCCTGTTGTCATCCACGGTTTAATAAGGCGCTTACGTCTAGGAATGGTAATTGTTAGAGTGTTGTTCTTGACTGCACTTTGAATTGAATTTATTAGATATGTCATGCTAAAATCTGGATCTAAAGATTCATAAATTGTTTGAAGTTTGATATTAGATACTTCTAATTTAAGTTTTTCATAATCAATTTTTGTGGCTGAAGTTATAGCATAATTTTTAGTTATGATGAGCCCTAGACATAAAAGCGTTGGTCTATGATCAGTTAAAACTGTGTGGGGTACAAGTGTGAGTGCAGGGTAGTTGGTCCTGAGCAAAACGTGGTCTAAACATGTGTCTGATTCAGGACGAGTTATGAAGGTGTGTGCTGGTAAAAGACCATAAAATGCTGTCAAGTTTAAATACTGTAGAGAGTGGTCATCATATTTTTCAGGGTGAATATTAATATTTAAATCGCCCGTTAAAATTACTGTTTTAAAAGCAGATAAGTTGGTCAAAATTTTCTCTAGTGAAGTTAGAAATGTATCAACTTTTTTAAAAGATGGCGAGCGATAAATGGCTATGACAACAGTGTCCGTATCTAAAGTCACGAGAAGACAGTTGCCTTCCTCGAAGTCAGGCTCTTCACTTTTAAATTTCAGCTGTTGACTGATATAGACTACGACTCCATCATTTCTGTTACAATTTGTTTCAGTGCGTACCGCGTCATATCCATCTAATTTTGGAATTACTGGATTACATTGAAGCCAGCATTCAGTTAGTACTAGAATGTCACAATGTGTTTGAATTCTACATAATTGAGTTTCGAAACCTGCCATATTACAGCCAATACTTCTAATGTTCTGGGCCAAAACCGTGAGCCTTTTTGGCATAGCGAGTATAAATTTAGAGCATTCTTCTAAATCACATTCAAGTGCTTTAGAGGCAGTTAACTTGTCAATGTCATGTGATATTTCTAAAAGATTACCAATCATAAAGAAGGAAGACAATCTTGGTCGCTAAGTTTGATATAAATGTGCAAAATGTGGTGTTATTTATGGTATTAAGTGAGTCAGTCAAAGACAATATGAGTGTATTGTATTTCAAATGTGTAAATTGAGTATGTATACATAAAAATCTAGGTGTATTTTGTTGTATATTGTGTATAAAGTGTATAGTAACATTAGTTAAGTAGATGGGAGTTATTATATGTTTCAATACAAAGATAATGATATTATAGATAATATGAACATAGAGAAGAATATAAAAAAATATAAGGCAACATGATAATTTCCTAATTTCTAATTTTATCTTTATGAGAGGGCTTAGTCAGTCTGGTCGCCGAATCCTGTCCAAATCAGCTTCATTTTCTATTCGAATCTGAGGGAAACTCTCCTCCTTTCTCAAGTAGACAACTCCCCTTGAAGTCCAGCAGTATTTGTAACCCGAGACTTTTTGAAAATTTCTGGCCAAGTAAAAAAGCTTTTGCATTTTATGACTTAAGGTTTCTGACACGAATATTGGTTTTATCTGTTGCTTGAGGTTAATGTGCGCAGTATTTAATTTCTCATTTTTTGTTTTATTTCTATTAAAGCTTTTTACAGCCAAAAGCATCTTCTCTTTCATCACTGTAGTGGTGAATTCAGCAATTATAGGCCTTAGTGCCGATTCAGGTGAGTGAGTCCTGTATACATCCTTTATATCGGAGCTGGCTATGTCTAAATTAACGACCTTACCTAAGTTTTGAACAATTACACATAGGTCACTTTTGGTTTCAGATTTAGTATCTGTTTTTGAAACGTTCCTGATTTCTATCCCTGAAGACCTCTCCCGTCGTTCCATTAGTTCTAATCTATGTTCTAAGGTAGTTATGTATTTTTTATCTTCTCTTTTTTCGGACTCAAGAACTTGAATTCTTGCCATAAATTCATCATATTTTTGTGACATTAATTCCACCGTTTTGGTTAAATCATCAAAGCGCCTATCTTGATTTTTTGAGAGCACATCAATCATTTCCTTCATCGCATTCATATTGAATTCTTCCCCATCATGTTTTCTCTTTTTACGCTCAGACGTAATGCGCAATTCCGGTTCAGAGTCGTAATGAACCACACTGTTCGCGCGTGAGACATCTGGTCGAGGCTTGGCTGTTTTATCCGACTTTATAGTGGGTGCTGCCACCAATGGCGTAGTGGCAGGGGAGGTTGGTGGAGTCCGTTTTAACGGCATTTTCAGAGTAATTCAAAAATATTGTATCACCAGGACTTCAGAAACAAAAAGATATTATAATGTTCTCAAAAAGATATTACAAATGGCGTCTTAGATTTTAATTAAAGATGGCTGCTGATTATTGAAATAACCAATTTGTATTCCCCCAAAATTGTACAAAAATTTCAACGATATACCAGGCGCTCATAGATATCAAGAAGTTGTTCCACTGACCGGTTGTAATGGGCGGGGCTTACTTGAAAGTTGTTGTCCAATAAGGCGCAGGCGCAGATGGGCGGTAACCTTTGTATGTTCACACCTCAAAAATGGCCGTTTGTTTCCATCCAGTAAGGCTTGGGCGCAGTTGGGCGGCCCCTCCTTTCAAAATGGCTGCTTGTTTCTGTATGGAAGTGCCCTCAGCAGGACCGCGTGAGATATTAAGTGAACTCCTTTAGTTTATGTGTTCCTATTTTTGTAACTCTTATTTAATCGGTAAATGATTTATTAATCATAAAATTAAAAATAACACACGTTTATGCTAACGTCTACTCGCTTTCGAGGTCCGGGGGGAAGAGACAATAGGCTCAAGGGCACCACTGTAGTACTTTGTTGAGTCGTTGCTGATATTATTTTGGGAGATCGAATCTAAAGTAGCGCGTAGGGCGCATCTACTTCAATTATTATAATATTTAGCAGCAAGACCCCACTCACGATGTGAGTAGGGTCACGCTGCTCATTTGTAAAATAATTTTCCTTAGTGACCCTTTAAGACATCTGATAGGGGGATATGTAATAGGTACTCCTAATATTCCCTGAAACATTAATCCAAAATACCATCCAAGTTCAGGCGCGTCATCATTAAATAAAAATTAATATTCCCGCAATGAGCCAGCGAAAACCGATGGTTTTGTTTTGAAACAGCCATAAAGCCATTAATTAAGCTGGTAGGTAATTAATACTAATTATGTTGTGTATAAACGAGTGAATGAGATAGCGTGACTTGCTTGGCTTAGAAATAAGGTTTTTGGTGTTTAAATAGATGTAAAGCTAGGGTTTTACGTGTTTATGTAGATTGTTTAGAATACTCGTTAGTTGAAACATAGTTTAAGGTTATTGATCTAGTTGAAGTGATCGTAAAATGCCATCCCACTATTTGGTGTAGCTCAAGCCGGCGCGCCGGTGGGAATCGAACCATGGACCTGCGGCACCTCAGTCCATAGCTGTAATCTTTCGGCTATAATTGCTTCAAAAAGTGATATGTAAAGAAAATAACCGTCCAAGTGCGAGTAGGACTCGCGTTCGAAGGATTCCGTAAATATTCTAAACTAAATATTAGGTCCTTACATATGAAATTGGCGTTTTTCGTACTGGCCACTTTAATCACGAATTTCTCCTCTTTGGTAAGGAATTCCAAATTCAAATTTGTACAGCTATAGACTCATGTATTTGTGCTTCGATGATCGTCATTCATTTGTTTTTTTTCTTCTGTTTTTTTCTGTTTGCGTCACTCATTTTACAAAATGGAAAACCTTAAATATCGCATTATTTACGAGTACGAGTTCCGCCGTGGCACTAGTGCTGCGGAAACAACTCGAAGGGTGAATGATGTGTATGGCGGTCGTGTTGCAAAAGAAAACACAGTTCGTTTTTGGTTCCAACGTTTTCGTTCTGGAAATTTCGACCTGCAGAACAAGCCCCGTGGACGGCCTGAGACTCAAGTTGATAATGAAGAGTTGAAGGCTATTGTGGAACCGGATCCATCGCAAACCACGTCCGAGTTAGCTGCAGGCTGCAATGTTAGTGATAAAACTGTTTTAATTCACTTGAAGCAAATTGGGAAGATTAAAAAGCTTGAAAGGTGGGTACCTCACGAATTGACTGAAACAAACCGGCAAACGCGCGTCGACTGCTGCGTTACATTACTAAACCGGCACAATAATGAAGGTATTTTAAACCTGTGATGAAAAATGGGTTCTTTGCGATAATCGGAAGCGCTCAGCGCAATGGTTAGATCCCCAGCCAGCCAAATCCTGCCCCAAGCGAAAATTAACCCCAAAAAAGTTACTTGTAAGCGTTTGGTGGACTAGTGCCGGTATTGTTCATTACAGTTTTTTCAAATCTGGCCAGACTATTACGGCTGATGTCTATTCTCAGGAATTGCAAACCATGATGAAAAAGCTAGCGGCTAAACAACCTAGGCTGGTCAATCGCTCCACGCCACTGCTGCTTCACGACAACGCTAGACCACACACTGCGCTACATACGGCTACTAAATTAGAAGAGCTTCAATTGGAAAGTCTAAGACATCCTCCGTACTCCCCGGACCTTGCTCCAACAGATTACCATTTTTTTCGAAATTTGGATAACTTCTTGCAAGGGAAAAAATTCAACTCCGATGGGGCAGTCCAAATCGCCTTCAAAGATTTTATTGATTCCCGTCCGACTGGTTTTTTTAGTAAAGGGATCAATGAACTACCTATGAGATGGCAAAAGTGCATAGAAAATAATGGTTTATACTTTGATTAATTAAATATATTATATTAAAAAATATTCGACTTTTTGTTCCTCCCATACAAAACGCCAATTTCATATGTAAGGACCTAATATTTTGTGAATAGTTAAAGCGTCTACCTGTCACCGTTATTAGTATCGAGCAAGAAACGGTAAAAAAAACAAGTTTGTTGAATGGGAGCCCGCCTTAAATATTTATTTTATTTTATTTTTAGTATTAGTTGTTATAGCGGCAATAGAAATACATAATCTGTGAAAATTTCAACTGTCTAGCTATCACCGTTCTTGATATACACCCTGGTTACAGACAGATGGACGGACGGACAGCGAAGTCTCAGTAATAGGGTCCCGTTTTTACCCTTTAGGTACAACCCTAAAAACGGTTTATCTACCATTCAATATGTTTTTGCTAGTTTTAAGGCTTAGTATTGAGATTTAAACCTAAAACACATAAAACTAAACGTCACACATGTATTTGCTGATACTACTTCCTTCAGTACGGAGACTTTTGACGAATTAACAATAACATACCTGTGACGAATTTACACATATTTTTATGCTCGTGGCAAGTTAACCCTCAATGTATGGAATACACAAGTTTAATTTACTTAGTGACGAAATAAAAATAAACTTCACATACCTGTGACGAATTTACACATTTTTTAAGCTTGTGGCAAGTTTACTTTCAATGTATGGGAAACACAAATGAATGTACTTTATGGCTAATAAAAATTACCCTATTTATTCTACTCAATGAGTTCTAAAAGATGACATCTCATCATTGAACTTCTAAAAAACGGGAGAAACAGCACTCGTACCTTGTACATATATATATTTTTTTTTTATGTCAGATAGGTTATCCTTTGACCACTATCTCACCTGATTGTAAGTGATGATGTGGTCGAAGATGTTGTTCAGGCTAACCTAGAAGCACTGGCTCTCGAGGACAGCTGCCGGAACACACTTAGGTGCTTGGCGAAAGATTTTCTACTTGAGTGTGGTAGCTAGCCAGGCGGGCATTTGCAAAATGCCTTACCACCATGCTATGACGAATGACGACCGACGGCTTAACGTGCCCTCCAAAGCACGGAAACGCTCAGTAGTAATGTCACTAGCAGTCACCCATCCAACTCATGACCGCGCGCGACGTTGCTTAACTTTGCTGATCGGTTGAGAACAGCTAAGTAAACTTCGCTACGAGCGCTTCAAAATGATCATGGCAATGTCAAATCAGGCGAAGTCTCCTGATTGAGTCTGACTAGTGTGCGTATTTGTCAATTGCATGAGTTAAGGAACCCCAATACACCCAAATGAGCTTCATCGACAAAACCTCACCACGAGATCAGCAATAACCAATTAGGACATGAGGCCCTGGTGGGGAAATGCTGAGTTACAGAAAAGTAGTATATAAGGTTTAAATTTTGTTAAATAGAAATAATTATTGTTTGTAAAGACTACGTTGTCACTCTGTTTGTTTAAATAATTATTTTTTTTAAAACAAACCAGTTGTCAGTTATTTAATTCATGCTTGTCTTTCTATCGTATACAATAGAAGTGTAATATGAGTTTTTTAACTGTCACGGTCATTAACACTAAAGTTATTATTACAAACGGAATATTTATCGTGTTTTTGATTACTTTTGAGCTCTCGATATTTCGGCACTGTTGCAAGCGCCATGATCACGAGTAAACTGAAGTCTACTCGATGTATGGTCGGCACTAAGAGCAGACGAACCGGTCTACCCTCTTTCTTGTACGTTTTTTCGGCAAGGCGATGCTATTATTGTCACTGTCACTCACACTATAGTACCACCAACTTAACTGTGTAGTTCGCGAGGGCGCTGCTGGTCAAGGAAATCAACTACAAACTGTCACAATTTGAAGGAATGTTGTAGTTCTTTTTTCTGCCGCCTGAACAGATAAGTTGGTGGGACTGTACTATTTAAATTTCGACATGCAAAACTAACGATATCAGATCGTGAACTATTTGTAACACTTCTTCGACTCTTGCATAGGTAAACCACTGGATTCCAGTCGACAGTTGAAACCCATCTTCCCTATTGAAGTTTCGATACATTGTTATTTCGATCGCTTCACGTACCATTCTCGGTATGGACCTATTTGCGTTCTGTCGAGAGTACCTGTGGGTTGTATAACTCAATGCAGTGGTTAATATCGAGAGCTCAAAAGTAATCAAAAACACGGTAAATATCCAGTTTGTAATAATAATTATAATGGAAGTGTAGCTGTATGCATTATGTGCTTGTGTTAAATTTTCTCCAGATTATATTGTCGTGATATTAGAGCCTACCCTATCTTCCTTTTTATTTAAATCGATGTGTCTAATACGTTAGATTACAAGTAAAAGTTCAGCTATCTTTCCACATATTGGGATCCTGAAAACTTTCTAAATTGAATGTTTGTATATTTGCTCTTGGGTCACCATTCTACGTTCAGTGAGTAGAATATGTTTAAATAATAATATGATGTTGTCTTACGTTTTCGCGATTACTACACATAGTAATTAATCAACTTTAAACGGTTTAAGTGCTCGTGGTCTCGGCCACCCCGTGATCACGATCACTGCAAAGTTTTTGAAACGTCGGGCGTCGCGTCGGGACAAAAATCATGATAAATATACGCGATTTAAACCGTTTAAAGTTGTATAATTATTATGATAACAAGCACTATCGCGTGCTGAGCGAAAATCACATTAAAAAATATTGGAATACAATTTTTTTTCCCGGCCGTTACAAAATATTATGTACTCTAATAATTTGTATATGTAAATATAGTATTTTAAATTTTGCAATGAAGCATGATACGCTGATATCATAAAAAAAATTCAACGAGAGGAAACACTAAAGTCATGTGTGGGTACGACCCCGTTAACAAGTTTAAAATTAATTGCAAAAATTGTCTTGTTTGTAATACAACGTAAGTTGAACTGTGATGTCGCTCCATCCCCACACGATGGTTAAAAACGAGAGGACAAATTAGAGTCATGAGTTATATGTTGTGTTGGCTTAGCGGTTAGAGTATACCCCGGCTACGGTTACCTATAGGGGTTGATTTTATTTTAATTTTTATATGTTATTTGTTATATGTTCGCTATATGTTGACGGCACAAGTTTAAGGTCCACCTGATTTTAAGCGGACTAACTTCTGCTTATAACAGATGCATTTCATCACAAGTCACGAAGTGCACTGTGCACGTCACTTTGAGACATAGTTGTTAAGGTTGAACTGGCCGGTCACTTCTCCATACAAACGTCGCAGGGTGATCACTCCCTTATTTGAGATTTTAGGTCCAAAACAAAGCATGATACCGATTGGTATTGTCATTATCTAGGCTTGTATGATGCCGAAATTTTAAAAAGATAGATTAGTTGTAAGTTATGCGCCTCAAAAACTTTATATGAAAATGTTTCGAGACTCATAACTGTCAAGTTAATTAATTATTAAAATTTTGGCAACATACAAGCCTAGATAATGACGAGATCAATCGGTATTATGCTTTATTTTACACCTGATTCCTCAAACAATGAAAGTAATCACCCTACGACGTTTGTATAGAGAACGACCCGGCCAATTCACCCATAAGTCTCTATGCCTGTTATTTCACTGGCTCTCAAGGATTGCTGCCGGAATACACCGTGGACAGATTTTCTACTTGATGGCACGGGTTCAAATTCCGCACATGACTATAATATGTTCTTTTGTTTTAATTTAAGTTATTCTACACTAATGTCTATACTTAAGGTTTGTATAATATTTATGAGCTTAACCGTCGGTTCTCGCTCTTATAGGGTTCCGCGTTGCAACAGACAGTAAATATAAAAAATGTTTGTTGGTTCTGATAAAAGCCTTCAAACTACATTATAAATTGTCGTTTTCAGTATCTGTGGTTACTGTACTGTATCTACCGGACCCCCTTTAAGGGGGTTTGCTGTAATCCCAACGCTTGGCAGGCGTATCGGGGGTCGCAGTATCAGATAACAGATCCTCAGAAGGCGCTGCTGCCCATCTTTCGGTATTTTTCCCTTAGTCGCTTCTTATGACACCCACGGGAAGAGATTACACAGAATGTCACCAGCACTCTACGGGCTTTGTTGGTTAAATAAAAGATAACAGATTATAGAATATTTTTTTTAAAATTATATCTGTCTATTTTAGAATAAAATAGGATTCAGCATGTTACTAACAAAACTTAGAATTAATTTATATATGGACTCACATAGTTTTTAAGATCTAACACCTTTTCACTAACTTTTATCTAAGTGTAAAATAGTCAATGATGTATGGAGAATGTAATTTGTAAAATTGGAAAATGTATGTGTGCAATCAAAAAAGAGTACGGACCAAGAGCCGTAGAGCGTAGCATAATTATTAAATAAAAAAAAGAAGATAACGGTATTTAATATACCGAGATTTAAAATTCTTAACTTATTTAGTTTTTGAGATATCGTGACATATTATGAGAAAAAAAATGTACGTATTATATTTGTATTTTACACAATAAGCTCTAGGTAATAAAACATCCCACCCTAGGGTGCCAAAATCAATTTTTTCCAACAACTTACCAATATTTTGAGCCGCCTTACATTTTGTATGTGAAATACTACTAATATTTAGCTCTCGATAATTAAACGTTACACCCTAGGGTGCTAAAAGCTTTTTTCAACGACTTTCTCATATATTGGATTCCCCTGATTTTTTTTATGAATTATAAATAAATAAAAAAAAATTGGTTTACCACAAAATATTAAATTTTTTGTAACTTTCGTTTGTAACTGCCGTGAGTCTCGTTAGTAAAGCTCCTTTAGGCAGGGAACCCTAAAAATTTTAATTAACAGGGCTCCGTTTTTCCCTAAGGTTCTAAAATCCTAAAAACCGATAAAAGTTGGTTATATTTAAAAATCTGACAAGATATTTTAAGCGCAGGAAATCCTCTTTACGTTAAAAGAGCCACAAAAGCCAGCGTGTTGACACCGAAGCTATTCTATGGTACCGTCAGTAGCTACGTGACAAACATTACAGCTAATTACTTGCTAGTATTAGGTACGGTTAGCAGATAAGGTGTCTATGACTTTCATTTAACAGCGTTTACACATGCTATGTAGTTTAGAATCCACATTTTATTTATTTATTTATTTATTTACAGGAAGACCTACAGCTTTCATTTACAGTGTAGTCTCTTAAAAGTAAGCACCATTAAGCCAATTAAAGGTCCTCGCGTCTATGTAACAGTTTATGTAAACATAACGTGAGCATTCTTAACCCATTGGCATCGGCGACAATGACAACAATATAATCCCATTCATAACTAGGACGTAGTGGTGCCTACGATGCCAACTTATTAATCAATGTAAGTTATTAAATTATTTTACTGAAAGTTAGAAATAAAACAACTTTTATAAATAAATATTTTTACCGTTGTAAAAGATTCAAAATCATTGAGCTTCTTATTCGCAGTTTCAAACACCGATAGTCTCATTTCAATTATTTTTTATTGGCTCATTTTAATATATATAATAAAACATTTTTCATTGCTTATGTTCTTAGTTCTTACCTCTTACATGTTACGGTGAGTAAAATTTACAGATTATATGCAACTACCTGTTTAAACGATTAATATAAATTACCAGTTATAGGTAATATATTGACTACTTTGGTACCTGTAAATAATTTTTCATTAATTAAAACTTATTTATAAAATAAATACACTTTTATGTAAGCTTTTTATAAATACATTTTTAATATAAGCGCTCGTAGCGAAGTTTACTTAGCTGTTCTTAACCGATCAGCAAAGTTAAGCAACGTCCGCCGCGGTCATGAGTTGTATGGGTGACCGCTAGTGACATTACTACTGAGCGCTTCCGTGCTTCGGAGGCACGTTAAGCTGTCTATCCCGGTTGTCGTCTTAGGATAGTATTCGTTACGGCATGGTGGTAGGGCATTTTGCGAATCTCCGCCTGGCTAGCTACCACCCTCAAGTAGAAAATCTGTCGCCAAGCACCTAACGGTGTGTTCCGGCAGCTGTCCTTGAGAACCAGTACTTCTAAGTTAGCCTGAACAACATATTCGACCACATCATCACTTACCATCAGGTGAGATAGTGGTCAAAGGCTAACTTACCAGGCATAAAAAAAGGAAAATATTACTTACGACTATATTTTTTAAACTATTATTACATCATAATTATTCCTACCCAATCTCACACATGTGGTGTCGATAAAATGTATTATCTTCCTTAGAGAACACAATATGACAACAAAATAAGGAGATAGATAATTTAATTATTGTAAACAGTTTTAGCTTGATGGCTGTCTTACAAAAATATATTCTTAATAAACAGAAATATTTTCAACCATCGCGGCATAGGGGACGGTGCGTCCAATCATCAACCAGAAAACTTTATTTCATCTAGTAAAGTATAACCACAAATGTTCTACATTTTTTCTGTTGACGGTACTTGAACTAATCAAGGATATGAGGTGACCCCACAAAGAGCTTCCGCCGAGGTCCGTTTTAAACACAATAAGTATTGTTAGCACAGAATAAATGCTGTTTTTACCCCGGTCGAAGGTACGATTGAGGACAATAAGGTTTTATTATTTGGGGGTGTTATTTTTAACTTCATTTTTGTTCAAAATGTTTTTCACTTCTTACGCTCGTAAAGTTCTTGTTTATGGCGTAAACGGAATAAAATTGCTTTTTAAAGCACTATAGTGCATAGATATTGTTTCTTTTGAAACTATTGTTTAAAGGGGTACAGTTTGTTATAAACTTCATATAGGAAGTTTGCAAGGATTTATATTAATAATAAAGGTATAAATAATTAATGACAGATATTTTAATTTATTTTTTCCAAACATTTATTATATTTTGGCAACCACATGTTGACAAATATCCTGTAAAAAATTCGATGGGCTACTTATTTATTACAGGTTTAAAAATACATTTACCATAGGACATACGGATAACGGTTTGGTACTTAATACTAGGACATTACTTATACATTACCTATATATACATTGTGTGTCGAGATTCCTTAGTTTTTGGACAAAATCAACCTATTTTCTAGTTGATTTATCATAAAATATTTTTTTTTTAATACTGTAGCTAGGAAACGTCCACTGTTGATATTTAATGGAAGTAAATACTAAATCGCAAAGTTTTAACCTTTAACGCAACATAAATATATTTACAACTCTGTTTGTATAGGCGAAACGCTTAAATTGTTTTGTTGGTGAGTTCACACTCGTTTTAATTAAACAGCCGTTAAACGGGTATGTTTATGTAACAATAGAAAAAGATGACTTTGAAGATGAATTCCCTCCAATGTTACTTCAACATCCTTGCCCCAGCGTCGGGACCACAGAAAAACTGAGTCCAGACATACTTGTTTAAGCAATATATATTTTGCACCATACAGCGCCACACAAAAAAGTTCCTTTGTTTAACAACTCTATAATGAAAACGGAGTGCTAAGCCAGTTATATGGTAATATATCATTTATAGGAATGAGTTCAAAGGTCATGGACACTTTCCGGTGTTTTTACTCACTCCCAAAAAAACGAGGAGATACTCAATTCATCTGTTTTTTTATGTTTGTTACCTTAGAACTTTTGACTGGGTGAACCTTTTTTGATGATTCCTTTTTATTTGAAAGCTGATGCTTGCTTTGTGGTCCCATTTAAACTTCATCAAAATCAGCCAAGCCATTTTAGAGTCACACTCCAATAACTAAAAAGTATTTTCCTATCTTGATGATATAATCATTGACAGTGAATGACCATCGATACCATAAGTAGCAAGGGTCACTTACATAAAGCGTGTAATTTTTTTTTACCAAAAAATGGAACTGACTTTAACACTCAAATGTGGCAAATTACTTGTCGAAATCGGTACCATGCGCACAAAATTATGATAATAGGTACTTTTGAACCTTCATGGTACCGACTACAATAAGTTATTTCACACATTTGGTGTTTAACTTGGTTATATTTTTTGTCCTTTTTTTATTTATTTTAGTTGCCTCTTTCGACCCGGGATAATAAGGGGTGTGCAATGTGTGCGACATTACAGACCCAAAATAAACTGAGTTCATATCATTACACACCCAAACCGACATTACAGACCCAAAATAAACTGAGTTCATATCATGTATGGAATAAATGATAAGAAAATTACAACATTCTAAAAAGTACGATTCTGTCTATTATTACCTATTCAATATTTCTCTGAAGTCCTCAATTCCTTTTTTTCATCAAAAACTTAAGCATCATTTCGCAAATATTTGCATTGTCCAAAGTTACCGACACGCAACCGCGAAGTGTCAAAAAGTAGGAGATTTAATCCGTAACTTTTGTATAAGAACACTACAAAAGCCCTTTTTGGCGTGACTTCGTCAAAAAGTTTGGATGCCGTCGATGTGAGAAGAAACTCGGTCGTTGACCGAATTTCTTCAGGTGCAGTTAAGTCTGTAGACTCAACGAATCACACGTGGTCAGCATACTTTTTTTCTTACAACTGATGAAGCTATTGACGACATTACACGTCTTAAATAAAATAATTGTATTTTGAAATCTCTTCCTCGCCCTCGCCTTGACTAGGTTGCACCTGTATATTGTTTATTTTTATCATACAATTATTTGTTTATAATTATTTGTCCCAAAATAACAGCATTCACACTTGGTTTTTTCAACATTTTATTCATAATTTTACTTGATATTTTATACATTAATGAACCCAGATATTACCCTAACTGTTTTTTCGTTGTGGCTTTTATGGAGAAGCTCAGAGTGGCTTAACGAGCTATGGAGAGAGCTGTGCTCAGAATTTATTTTCACGATACAATCTGAAACGAAGATATTCACCGAAGAACCAACAGCCATCGACCGAGCTTTCAGAATTTGTAACTTGAAGTGGCAATGGGCACTTTGCTCGACGAACCTATAACCGATGGGGAAGAAAGATTCTCGAATGATTACCATTGTATTGGAAGACGTAGAGAGAGTTATACCACATTATATAGGAAGACGTAGAGTTGGTAGGCCCCACTAGGTGGACTGACAACATCGTAAAAGTCGCGAGGAGCCAATGGTTACATATGGCTAATAGGCGTTCATTGTGGCGTTCTAGATGGGAGTCCTTTGTTCACAGTGGACGTCTTCCGGCTGATGATGATGATGATGATCGGTTTTCTAACATCAATGGTAATTATATCATCTTTTATAGATGAACGAACGCTTATCGCGACTTCAACTTTATTTTACTTTTGTTTTGTTAATAATATACGCCAAATATAAAGAAATATTTGTGCTTATGTTTCGTGTATGTTTTAATATCTATATTTTTTATGAATACTTACTTAATTGATTACATTTGTTTAAAAATTCGCCAAGCATCTAACAGTGTGTTCCTCTATCAAAAGTGTAAAGGAAATCTAATGGAGCCAATCTTTCTTGATTAGGACATCTTTAATCACCTTTAACATACTCAGTGGTCAAAAAGTAAAGAAATGATGCGTCCATCGATCAGACTTCTAGACTTCATCTTAAATTACTCATACAATGAGAACATTTAAAATAAACATATATTTGAATAAAACGGTCGTAACGAAGCTTACGTATAATAAGTCGTTCAACTTGGTTAAACAACGTTTGCTGTGGTCTTGACTTGGATGGGTGACCGCTAGTGGCATTTACGACTAAGGGCTTTTATGCATTTCCGGGCAAGGTAAACAGTTGGTTTTGGTTGTTTCCATAGGATGGTAGTAGTCTAGCTTGAACAAATGTTCGGTCGCATTCCATTTTTAGGTAAAAAAAATCACACTTTTTAGTGACCTTGCTACTTACGGGATCCATTGTAATTCACCGTCAATGACTTTATCATCAAGATAGGAAAACACTTTTGAGTTATTGGAGTGTAACTCAAAAAGGGCTGCACCGATTTTGATGAAATTAAAATGGGACCACACCGAAATAAATATAAAAAGAATCATCAAAATCAGTTCACCCAGTCGAAAGTTGTGAGGTACCAAACATAAAAATACACTCGAATTTAGTATCTCCTCCTTTTTTGAAGTCGTTCAAACAGTTTTTACTTACCCATGGACAATTGGTACGAGATTTTCCTTTGAAATACCGTATCAATATTTTGTACGCTCAATGAAGCTACTTTGGAAAAGAAATACGCAGCCAAAGTTTTTCCATGAAATTGAGTGAGGCACCCTGTGGTTTAATATAAAGACGCACCCATTTACCTTGCTAACAATATGCCAAACTTTCACACGTCAATGGTATTATACTTAAGAGAATATTAAAAAAAAAAACTTTCCAAGAGCTGTTTTAAAAAAAATTGGCTATTAAAAAGTATGCCGCTCATGTGAATGCGGAGTCTGCAATGACTTATGGGTATCGAAATGCTTTTATTGTAATAGCTGTAGTGTTGTATATAGTTCGTAGTATTTTGTTAATAAATGCGGAGTTGTCACAATTTTAAATAATAATTGTATACTTCTAAGAAGAGTTGCGTAAGGCCGGCGGCTAGCCACTGCAAGTCATATAACCTAAGACATTAATTTTACTATTGATAGGCTATCCCTTGAACTCTATCTCATCTGTTGGTAATTGACGATGTGGCCACGGATGGTAAGCGAACTAGACCAAGAATAGGCTCTCAAAGACTGCTGCTGGAACACACTGTTAGGTGCTTGGCGACAGATTTCCTACTTGAGGGTGGTAGCTAGTCAGGCGAGCATTCACCATTCGGAAAAAACTCAGGATGGCGGTAGGGAGCCATGGGCATGTGGAAACAGTAGTGTCTGGTGCTTGCACAATAATTTTCTAAGCAGATTATATGATATCCACCAAGAAGGACTTTTGGCAAAGAGTCCTACCGCCCGATTACGGGATAGCAAAAATAATATTATATATTTTCTTGTATTGTTGTTCCTTTATGTTGTTAAAATAGAAATTATAAATATTTATAAGATATTGTTTTACCTGCATTTTCACTAGGTTTTTCTTTATAATATATTTTTCATGGATGTTATTATTAAATATGGATTACCAGATAACTATGTGTGCATCTATTAATTACCTGTAATCTGTTTTGTGCCCCTTATTTGCGTGTCCTCTCTGAAACAATAGAAAATCAGTCTTTTAAATATATTTTTCAAGATACGTCATCATCTGCCTACCCATATCCCAACTATCACACGGGGTTGGTACATAATGACTTTTTCTAACCAAATCAGCACATCGCAAATATTGAGTAGTTGTGAATACATATTATAAACATTATGGTATACGATAAACTTCGATGTTAAGATCCTCGCCTGCCTGATGCTGACGTCTTGGGGAAACCTCGTTAGTCATAACTTGGTTAGTATCTTCTTAGCACTTTCCATACAGACGTAGTTTCACAACTTTTTATTTATTTATTGTTATAGAACCAACACCACTTAAGAAAATTACATTATAATTATTATATTAATTCTTACTGCCACTTACAGGTTTTTACTTTTTAAACAAAAAAACAATAATATGCGGCACGGCAGTCCATAGCGATTACCGCGTAGCCATCATTGCTTAAAATATATGTAAGTTACAATGAGCATATCGAGGGATTCTAAAACACGAGATCACCTAACGGTGTGTTCCGGCAGCAGTCCTTGAGAGCCAGTGAAATAACAGGCAAATGAGACTTAACAGGTATTTCTCAAGGTGATGGGCGCAGTGCAGTTCGTTGTGATGAAATGCATCTGTTATAGGCAGAGGATACAGCTTAACATCAGGTGGGCCTCGCACTTGTTCCATCATAATAACAAAAAAAAAAAAAAAACTTTGGTATTGTATAATGATAGTGAAAACTTATAGAACGTCATCGTAGGCTTTTATAGATACTACCTACTGCTCATCTGAATTTTTAGCAAGTATTTTCATTCATCATTACAGCTGTCACATCTAGGACCGAATTTGAGTAAAGTGTCCCACTTTACTCAAATTCGGTCCTACCACAGGCCCATAGTGGCATGCCGTGGAAACAAATCGTAGTGATACGGGTTATTCACCTTCTTTACTTGTTGTTTCAGTTCCGATGGTGATATATTGATACCTTTATCACGAGACTCACCATATTATGTTTTTTTTAATCTTTTGACTGTATTTATAGTTCCCAGTAAATTTTTAAAGATGCGTTCGGAAACTTTTACCTTGACATTCTATTTCGATATTAAAGAATAGTTAAACTTTCAATACACATGATAAACTTTGTCAGCATTTATTTCTATATATTTTTTTCCTTATAAATCATTATGAAATAAATTTAATTACTGAAGAAAAAGCATTACTAACGTTTTTATTATTAAATTTGTAAGTTAGAGGTTTATATGCATTTTAGAACTTTCGTATTCGTTGTATTCTAAATTCAAATCACTTTGTCTCACTTTCCCTGTACAGTAGCATTATTGGCGACAGAGTCTCCTTTTTTATGTTCTACGACTGGCCATTTTACCAATTTAAATTTAGAACTTAGATTTTTTTGTCTTTTTGTTTTTGATATTAGGTCAGTCTTCAATATAATTATTTTCGTGAAATGTACTAATACTACTGGTGTTTTTATTTATTATTTTTCTAATTAGTTGCTTTAATGGGTAAATTAGGTACTGTGTGGTTCTCTTTAAGTATTTTGTTGATTGTTTTCCAGCAGCAAAACCTGTACGTTTGAGCTGCTGAGGTGAACATATAATTGAACATACAGAATCGTTAGTGTAAGACCTATTCGTGATTTGTCTATTTTATTTTATTATGTTACTTTTTAGTGTTAGCCAAACGGACGTAATGAAACAGTCTCAAGTATAAGCCCACTTGTATTTACATACCATTTATCCAAATAATATAAAACAACATATTTCTTTTTCCCAATTCTGTAACATCTCCTAACCCTATAATAATTAAATGGGTAATGAAAACCAACAAATTCAGAGTTAACCCTACCTGAGAAGGATTACCCCAAAGTCGAGGTAACTTGAGCTCAGTAAGTTCCCCAATCCAGAGCAGGTGCGAATTACTTTTAAAATATGCTAATCTTAAAACTTGGAGTGGTTAGAAGAAGCAACTTTGTAGGATTTCGCTCCGAGGTGCAGATGGCGTGACATTATCTTTAATATCTTCGGAAAAAAATCAAACGATAAAGTTATGCTGTAAAAAGATACCTTTAACGATAAATTTTCGGTTGAAACGAGATTAGTAAATTAAGTAGAGCTGTATAATGTATAAGCGAATGTGCCTCTACATAACGAAAGTCGTTCTTTTTTCCTTTTTATTGCTGATAGGTAAGCCTTTGAAGTACTGGTTCTAAAGGACAGCTGCCGGAACACACCATTAAATGCTTGGCGACAGATTTTTGAAGGTGATATCTAGCCAGGCGGGCATTTGCTAAATGCCCTTCTTTAACTTATGAGAACTTAACTTATTAGGAACCGGATAGGACCCGCGTTATATTTATCGAGGCCCGTGCTCGTCGCTTCGCGCAATCGTGACTCCCAGACGAAGGACTTCAAAACAGTCCGAAACTGGTCGGAATCTTTCCGGTAAAAATAACGCGGGTCCGAGCCGGTTCCTAATAAGTTAATATGGATAAAACTCGCGATAGTTTTCAAAGTTATGAGAACTTGTTTCGGGAAAGAGAAAGAGAACGAAATAATAAACAATTTACTGCCTGCTTAGATGATAACTTTAAATTCAGAAAGCATTGAGGAACAGGAGCATCCTAGTCAATCTTATGGTTATGAATATAAGTAGGTCAACATTTTAAAAAGTAAATACTTATTTTAGTTAACCGAGCATTTTATTGTTTCAGTCGTAATGGAAAAGTTGATCTCGTCCGAAGAGGGTATGCACCAATAACTAACGTGGCAAACCTGTTTAACGCTAGTTTTTTTTTATGCTTGATTGGTTAGCCTTTGACCACTATCTCACCTGATGGTTAGTGACGATGTGGTCGAAGATGTTGTTCAGGCTAACCTAAAAGTACTGGCTCTCAAGGACGGCTGCCGGAACACACCGTTAGGTGCTTGGCGACAGATTTTCTACTTGAGGGTAGTAGCTAGCCAGGCGGGCATTCGCAAAATGCCCTACCACCATGTATAATGCTGCATGATAAGTGCTCGTGGCACTTTCCATTCAAACGTAGTTTCGTCATATTTTAAATATCATGTGTTCAAACTCAGTGAAACTTTGCATGTATGTCCTTGAGCCTAATTTATTAGGATTTTTATATCTGAGGAGACAGAAAAAAAACAAAAGAATACTCTTTTACAGACAAGAATATAAGAATACAGAAATGTTCTAAATGTAAAGCTCAACTCAATCCGTGTTTGGCATAAGTTAACTTGCTAAATATTTACTCCCTAAGTTACCATAACTTAGTAAACAGATAATTGTAACTTAAGATAGTAAACTTCTGCTGAGTCACCGCAAATTGGGGTAAGTGTTTGCACAGTCTGTAGAGTTTCTTGTGCGGCGGAGCGTATGGTAAATGGTTGATGCATGATCTACCCGACACAGTAACGATATTGCCTTTCTTTTACCTTCGCTCCTCGCTTCCACCGCGATGGTAGCGTGTAAGGATGTGTGGGAGTTAAACCCACTCAAAACCCCTATACTAAGTTGGGCAAGATCGGGTCCAGTTAGCATTCACCATCGTTCCACCATTATTCGACTCCCTAGTTGTTATATGCTCGGCAAATTTATTTTTCTGCCATTTGCTGTATTGCACGGTCTTTCTTATTATCAATGTGCTTGTTCAGAATTCTTTTCCATGTCAGCTTTAGCGATGTCATCTGTCGAGCTCAGTGTCAATGGTACAAGACCAGACCAAATGACCTTTGTTCCCTGTAGTATAGTGTACAGTTCAACTTTTTTTTGTTATTGTGACGGAACAAGCTCGAGGCCCACCAGATATTAAGCGAACTAACCTGTGCCTATAACAGATGCAATTCATCACAAGTCACGAATTGCACTGCGCCCGTTTCTTTGATACATATTTGCTAAGTCTCATGTGCCTGAAATTTCACTGGCTCTCAAGGACAGCTGCCGGAATACACCGCTAGGTGCTTGGTGACAGATTTTCTAATTGAGGGTGGTCGCTAGCCAGGCGGGCATTCGAAAAATGCCCTTCCACCATGCGGTGAAGCTCAAGCTCGTGGCGGGATTCAAACCATGGATAGATTATGGATAGATTATTTAAAAGGTCCTTCTTAGGTAATTGTGTGCGGTTTTATAATAAAGTTCCCAAACATATTACAACGCTCACAGAAGGGAAATTCAAGTTGAATGTGAAAAACATATTGATTGAGAAATCCTACTACACAGTTTCTGATTACATAAACGACAAAAATGCCTGGACAATTCCGCCTCCGCCAAGCTATTGCCTGTCACCTACATAATTTAAACAAATATTGTAATAACTCTATTATATAGTAACTATGTAACACATTGTTAAAAGATGTTTAAAAGAATGGCCCCGAGTTTCTTGCCCGTTCTTCTCGCAATGGCTCTATACAATTTATTTGCTGAACGTGGCAGTACAATGTAGAATATTTCAATACTAAAATTTGTAATTGACCTTCATAAGAGCGTCGTAGACGCCTAAATTGAATAAATGACTTTGACTTTGACCTGCTGCGTGGCAGTCATAGCCAATGCCACTGTTCCATCACTGCTTCAAAAACGGTTGATAATATACCTGGTGCGTCGAGGGCTGGAACACTTGGAAAATGGCATGTACAGTTGTAGCTCATCTTGGTGTTTTTTGTATAAAATAGGGAAACAACATCATCATAACTGTCTGAAACAAATGTTAGGTCTGGCACCACAGCTACTTCGGCAGAAGAACTCGCCTTGTCACTCTAGCGGATCAACTAGGGAAATTAGTGTTTACTGTTGTCATTATTTCCGGGTGATCGCTAGTCGCATTCAATACTGTGCGCTTCCTATCTTCGGAAGACATATTAAGCCTTCGGTCCTAGATGTTGCCTCAGGATGGCAGTCTTTAGGCTACGTTTATATACCATCAGGCGGTTTGAAAACGTCGTCAATGCTTCCAGGCGGGAAGCTGCCTGCATGGCTAGCTTTCATTCCCTAGTAGTAAATTTGTGGCCAAGCCCCTAACCGTGCGTTACGGTAGCTGACCGTGAGTTTTGTCTGTTTTTTCGAGTTAAAGCTCATTTAACACCTTCAACCATTAACTTTTAGATAAGGTTTTGAACAAATACCTATACCGGTTGCAAAAAAGCGACATTTTTATTTATGATAAGTTTGGAGTTTTAGATGAGTTTTTGATCATTTGATAAGAGGGTGCTATCGGAAGCGGTGTGAGACATTGAGTTAATGAACGAGCGATACTACGAACGTTCCTTTTCGGCAATAACATTTTCATCCCATCAATCCAAAAAATCAATGATTTATTCGTGTTTAAGTGCGAGCAAAGGTCTTTTCAGTTAGATAGTTTTATAGAGGGCGAAAAGCGTTTGAATTAGGAACATGAGTATTGTTCTTTACTCTGAGTTTGCAGGCTGCACCGACGTGTAACCAACTGAATCATAAACTTATGAGGAGAAACATTTATTAGATTAATAAGTATGTAACCAAAGTCACCGACATAGCTCTCAGAATTTGCAACTTGAAGTGGCGATGGGCGGGCCACATTGCTCGACGAACTGATAACCTATGGCGAAGAGAGGTTCTAGAGTGGTTGCCACAATACACGCCAATGGTTACAAGCGGCTAATAGCCGTTCTTTATAGCGTTCTATGGGGGTGGCCTTTGTTCAACAGTGCTTCCGGCTGATGATGATGATGTAACTGGCTGGTTATAAAAGTGGCGCGAAAATAAAGCAAATGAACTTAACATAAAAATTCACGGATTATTCCTGATACAAATTATTTCAATAAAATATGCATTTTTATATTAAGTTCTTTACGTTAAATATTATTATAATAAATAAATATTAGATACCATTTTCATTTGTTATATTCATGAGTTGTACTATTTAAAAGTCTTATATTTATTTCTCTCATAGTGGGATATATCGTGTATATATATATATATATATATCTCATAGTGTATCACAGGGTCGCAAAATTATTTTTAGCTCGGGCTAAGTCTCTACTATAGAATCCTTCGCTCCGCTCTGGATTCACAATATCATTACACTCTACATTTTAGCACTTTGGAAATCATATAATTTGTAAGTTCTGTTACTCCTGAATAAGAATACATTACATATAATTACGCCTGTATTCCCCGAAGAGGTAGCAGACGTGTGTAAACACCTACGTTTCTCCAATTGGGTTTTGGTCCCATGTAATAGGGGGCGATCCTATTTCCATTCACCGGGCACAGTTTCGGGATCATACATAAAGTGGTTTTCTCTAACACACTGGATGAAACACAAGAACATATTACGAATAATATGTTTACGCTTACAACATCTAATATAGGCACACAAGAACATATTGCATGAAAACCTGGCAGGACACTAAGATAGTAAACAGCCCTGTTCTGCATCTAATGCACACAACACCCTACTCACGTCCACGTGCGAAGTGGCATGCTGCTCATTTTGCGCGCTTTTCCCGTAGTCGCCTCTTACGACACTCACTGGAAGAAATGGGCAGGCGACATCTAACCCGGCACCCCGTGGGTATAGGAATACAAAATAGCCTTAAAATTATATTTATACCACACCCACACATAAAAGATCTCATTACTCGTTCAAAAACATGTTATAAAGTTCTTCATTTCGCCCTTATAAATGTACGGCGTGGAAAGTTGTATGGATTTTCATTCCTTCACTCCGTAGCAGTGAAGGAATGTTGTATGAAAATCCATACCTGCCCTGGTAGCGTTCTTTTGTTTTTAGCTGCTTACATAAAAAAATTCAATCTCAAAAAGGTTTTATATCAAATAATTAGAAAAAAAGAGGTGTGATTTTTATTTGTACTCGATTTTCAATGAAAGGAGGTTGCCAACCTTTTTTTGCAAAACGAGAAAAAAGCGCGGCAATTTGTTTTGTTAGGTAATTTTTTTTAAATTGATATTTTAACAATACGCTTTTAATTATTCTAAATAATTTTCAAAATGTCATATGATAGTGAAAGTGACGATTTTATAATGATGACGCGACCAGAAATAAGAAATGCAGCTCAAGAAGTCATAAAGAACTTACTGCCTGAGAAGTCTCGAGGCAAGTACGAGAAAACTTATAATGATTTTATTTTCCTCGTAGGTGTAGTATAAAGCACTATGTATCACTTGGGAGAAAAATCTATTTCTGTTCTCGAGTTGCCTTTAAGCCCTCCTTTTCTCCCCTCGATGTACAATGTACTATTTTATTAAATGTATTAAACCTCCCTAGCAAATATGTGGATGCATATATCCGCGCTCAGTTGCATAAAAATAAAATGATGGGTTCTTTGAACACAGTAACCAACTACTGATTGAAAAATATAAAATACAAATAATTCAACATTATGACCTAACTTGGTTATATATACAACGTTTAATATCACGCAAAGAATATTAGCATTGAAACTGAGTGAATATTCATGTTACCCGTATATTGATTTGCATTTTGTTGGCATGTTTGAGTAAAACGGTTCTTACTCGTATACAGTGTAGGCGCGTTTATTGGTCACGGTTGATTTCAAAAGAACTTGGAAGGATGGATATCTTACGTTACACTACTACAATAATTGCAAAGAATGACGTCGTTGTTTTAATGATTAACTCCAAGTATGAGGATAGAATCATAATATATTGATATAGAAAATAACATTTTTTATTTTTTTTATGTTATTGTGACGGAACAAGCACGAGGCTCACCTAATGTTAAGTTGTAGCCTTTGCCTATAACAGATCCATTTCGTCAAAAGCGACGAACTTCATTGTGCCCGTCACACTGATACATATATGTAGTTGTTGAGTCTCGTGTGCCTGTAATTTTACTGGCTCTCGAGGACTGCTGCCGGAACACACTGTTAGGTGCTTGGTGACAAATTTTATATTTGAAGGTTGTAGCTAGCCAGGTGAGCATTCACAAAATGACCTTACCATGCAGTGAAGCTCAAGCTGGCGCATGGCGGTCGGATTCGAACCATTAATTTGAGGCACCGCAGTCCATAGCAATAACCGCTTGTCCATCATTTCTTCAAAAACGTAAGAAAAACACTTATCGATACGTCTGTCTTCCGCAGAGGAGTGGGCAGAGGATTTTTTTCTAGCTGACAGTCTAGCATATTTTATTATATAAAATATGCCACTAAGCAACACCTATCTCATTCATGACCGCAACAACCGTTTTGCATAGTGGTAGGACGTTTTGTGAATGCCCCCCTGTCTAGCTACCACCCTCAAGTAAAATCTGTAGTCAAGCGTGACGTATTTTACGCAGCTAAGATCTAGTAGTACTAAGTTAGCCTAAATAACATCTTCAACCGCATTATCACTTCTAGCTTATCAGCGTTAAAAAAGTTAATATTTTGAATCGATAGGAAAAGCTTAGTATTTATTATAAAGATATAAAATTTAAAATACAAAAAAGAAATACAGAACAAGAAATTCAAGTAAAACACAATAACCTACTTCACCACCACAGTAACAAAAAATAAACAAATCAATATGCGATCAAATCAAGTACATAATTATCCGACCTTGTAAATTGAGGTTGAGTAGGTCAACTACGTTTTAAACATAATAAAAATCACTCGCATGTCAGTGAACAAAGATTTACGATGTATTTATTCAAACGAGACGATATATACTTTAATTATTATACTTGACTATAGCTACATACATATAATTACCCAGCAAGGACTAAACGTACTGATGGCCACAGAATAATAAATTTATAGTGGGATACATAATTATATTGTGATTTAAATGATACGATTTCTAGAACTTTTCGTCCACATATTATATGTTAAACAGAAAATACGCCAAACAGTATTTTTATTGCACTTTTCTAAGATTTATAAGTTTTTAAATGAGATGCTCCCGCCCGTTACTACGAGTACAGCTTGTTCTTGCGATTGCGCCTGCTTTTTCCGCGTTATATATCTTTGGATCGGATCTCTTCGGAATATATACAATTTCTGTATTGAAATCTTGAAAACAACTATCCATTAGAAAATCTAGTTACCAACTACGTTAGACCTGTTACAAACGTGAGCATTTATCTTTCATGTCTATATCTATACTAATATTATAAAGAGAATTTGTATTTTTGTATGCAACGAATAATCATAAAAACTACTTACCGATTTGGATGAAATTTGGTATGGAAATAGTTTGAGACCTGGGGAAGGACATGGAATAGCTATTATCTAACTGCTAAAAAGAGTTCATGGTTTTGCGCTATAAACGAAAAACGCGCGGGCGGAGCCGCGGCTGAAAAGGTAGTAAATAATAAGTACCATAATTTATTTTACCGGTCTCATTGTTCGTTGTTGGATTTTTCGGACAAAGAAATGTTTAGTAGTATTCTGGAATTTAGATATAATATTAGGTCCTTACATATGAAATTGGCGTTTTGTATGGGAGGAACAAAAAGTCGAATATTTTTTAATATAATATATTTAATTAATCAAAGTATGAACCATTATTTTCTATGCACTTTTGCCATCTCATAGGTAGTTCATTGATCCCTTTACTAAAAAAACCAGTCGGACGGGAATCAATAAAATCTTTGAAGGCGATTTGGACTGCCCCATCGGAGTTGAATTTTTTCCCTTGCAAGAAGTTATCCAAATTTCGAAAAAAATGGTAATCTGTTGGAGCAAGGTCCGGGGAGTACGGAGGATGTCTTAGACTTTCCAATTGAAGCTCTTCTAATTTAGTAGCCGTCTGTAGCGCAGTGTGTGGTCTAGCGTTGTCGTGAAGCAGCAGGGGCGTGGAGCGATTGACCAGCCTAGGTTGTTTAGCCGCTAGCTTTTCCATCATGGTTTGCAATTCCTGACAATAGACATCAGCCGTAATAGTCTGGCCAGATTTGAAAAAACTGTAATGAACAATACCGGCACTAGTCCACCAAACGCTTACAAGTAACTTTTTTGGGGTTAATTTTCGCTTGGGGCAGGATTTGGCTGGCTGGCCAGGATCTAACCATTGCGCTGAGCGCTTCCGATTATCGTAAAGAACCCATTTTTCATCACAGGTAATGATTCGGTTTAAAATACCTTCATTATTGTGCCGGTTTAGTAATGTAACGCAGCAGTCGACGCGCGTTTGCCGGTTTGTTTCAGTCAATTCGTGAGGTACCCACCTTTCAAGCTTTTTAATCTTCCCAATTTGCTTCAAGTGAATTAAAACAGTTTTATCACTAACATTGCAGCCTGCAGCTAACTCGGACGTGGTTTGCGATGGATCCGCTTCCACAATAGCCTTCAACTCTTCATTATCAACTTGAGTCTCAGGCCGTCCACGGGGCTTGTTCTGCAGGTCGAAATTTCCAGAACGAAAACGTTGGAACCAAAAACGAACTGTGTTTTCTTTTGCAACACGACCGCCATACACATCATTCACCCTTCGAGTTGTTTCCGCAGCACTAGTGCCACGGCGGAACTCGTACTCGTAAATAATGCGATATTTAAGGTTTTCCATTTTGTAAAATGAGTGACGCAAACAGAAAAAAACAGAAGATATAAAACAAATGAATGACGATCATCGAAGCACAAATACATGAGTCTATAGCTGTACAAATTTGAATTTGGAATTCCTTACCAAAGAGGAGAAATTCGTGATTAAAGTGGCCAGTACGAAAAACGCCAATTTCATATGTAAGGACCTAATATATAGATGACAAAAAGCTCTCTTATACCTTAAAAGGAACTCTGTAAACCCATTTACCCGTTGAGTCATATTTTTTTCTAAAGAATGACCTATATTCACTTTAATAACACTTCAGTCATTGAAAAGAACTCACTGTCGTGATATTGTTTACAAAATAAGTAATATTTTTTAATAATGTAACGCAATTATCCACATTGCTCACATTAAAAACTTAGTTTATTATCTAATTGAAATAAAACTAAATCTAAAATTAAAAATGCTAATATCACGTTTTAATATCACATTGCAACTCATTATAACTCACGCAATGCAGTCGTAAATCAGTCAAGAATCAGCGTTTAAATTAATCGCTAATTCTTGATTAATTTATGCATGCTATTGCTTAAACTTCATATATGTTCAACACGTCTTTCCGGCTGGTTGCTACTTATTGTTTAATGATCTTTCAAGACAACAACAAAGAGTATGCAAATTTTCACAACAACTTGGTTCATTAAGTGAATGTGCCCATAGACACTAATTTGGTATTGTGTCCGGACACTCACATGCTCAAAGCACAAATCTGTGATGAGCATAAAAATTTGAGTTGTCTGGTCTTGGATGTTAATTATATTTTAATATCTGTAAGTGTACCTAGTGTGGAAACATATTATTTAGAAATGTAATCTTAAGACCTATCTTCTTCTTGAAGTGTTCACTGGCTAGGTCAAGGCGGCCATTTTATAATATAGTTTATCTTTTTCATTACTCGACTTTATGTGCGTAAAGTCATAGTCAGTAAGGATTAGTTTACCCACTATATATCAGTTTTCTGTGGCGTTAAGTACGTATGAAATGATAAAGGAACACACATTTCCGTTAATTTTAAATAAAATATTCACAACTGAAAATTTAAATACTTCGTGTATTGCTGTGCAAAGACATGCAATAGTGTATCATTATCTCTGGTATAAAAATAATGTGTTCCATTGATTTTTTCTCATCTTAAAAGATCTAACCATCCGAAATGAAGTATTTTGGATTATTAATTCTTTGTGTCTGCCTTGGAGATTGTGCTGATGATGTGAATTCAGCTGCTGAAGATAACCAGGCTTCCGCTTCCGGAAACTATGCAAGCATAGCTCCATTAAAGAATTATGGAGGAATATTCTCTCCAAGATATGATTATGGACAATGGCAGCAAAATTATGGACCTTGGCAAAATAACTATGTACAAGGCGGGCAAAACTATGGGCCATGGCAAATTAACTATGGGCAACCGTGGCAAAATAATGTTGGCCAAAATGGTCAATTTTATGGACAAGCTGGTTCGTTCATAGGAAACGGGAGAAATCAAGGCAATGGTCTTGGAATCGCTGGTGGTTTAGGTCTCTCTGCAGCTCTGGGGTTGTCTGCTGGACTTGGAGCTGGGCTTGCAGCAAATGTGGGTAATGCTATTGGAGTTGGGATTAATGGAAATCTTCAGCTGAATTTGGATGCGAATATTGGTAAGTCATTTTTACTGACCAAGTGACTGACCAGATAGAAAGCTAATAATAATGCATTAAAAAATATAAATACGTTAATCCAAGTAAAAGTTTCAATAAAGAAAGATGTATATATGAGTATATATACATCTTACACAAATATATACATTATATACAAAAGTTTTGAGCTTAAATTTTCAAAGCTTTTTATTCAATCTGTGAGTATTGAGATAATTGTCATGGTTACAACTTTATCCAAAATATAACAATGTCACAATAAATATTTGGGCAAAATTGTATCAGGGAGTTTACTCCGACAAAGGTACTCTCAGATAACCTATGAAATTGTTCACACCAAAAATTATAAAATATGGTGCGATTCCTGACTTGGGCATAATTCAATGAAAATGCACAGAAGACTCAAATCCTGGCAGATACAACTATATACCTTGTTCATAAGTTTCGGCGAAAATTAAAGGGCTTCATTACCATGTTTTGGGAGGAGGACAGACTGTCCTGTAAAATTACAGTCATATGATGTTATATATCGCTCATAAAATAAAAATAAAAACAGTTGCATTCGGAAGTCTACAATTGTACCCGCCCCCTATTACACGAAACCTTAAGATACTTCCTGCGAAACATGATTGCGTAGTCACTTCTATCTCTGTATACTTTTTTGAGGATATTTCAGCTCAATTGTGAGCGTGCTAGTTCATTGTAAGAGAAGGTTTAGAAAAGTGGATTCTGAGATAGAATTTCCCGCACTTTACCGTCAAGCACCCAATTGCGTATTTGAGCAGCTATATCTTTGTATATTTTTACTCTATATCTTTAACCACATCATCACTCACCATAAGGTGATTGTTTGGTCTAAACCTATACTTTGGGAAGTTTAAAAGTAAGAAAGAAGAAAGAAAACACATTTATTTCTGACAACACACAACATCAAAAATACACAAACAAAACAAATAATAATTACATATAAAACATAAATGCATCCAATAACACAACAAACATTTACTGATAATTCCATAATATATAATATAACATAAATAATATAATTTAAATTTAAACGTCAGAAATGAGTCCCAGCTCAGCATATGCTAGGTACAAACACGAATAGCACTGTTTTTCAGTCGCAACTCATGACTAACATCACGAACGCACATGAACAAGAACATAAAATATTATAAAAAGTAGAAAAAATAACCTTAAATTTTTTTTTATCGAAAAACATGTTGAAATCAAAATATTAAACCACGATGGCACCCTTATACGGCCGTGGAGCTGTCACTGTCACTGGCCTGTGACAGTTAACAACTAGCCATGCGCTGGAGTGCGTTCAGAGGCTCAGAGTGTAGTTGTTTCGTTGTTTAGTTGTTTTGCAACTTACCCTGAGGTATGGAACGACCGGTTGTTTTATAACCTCAAACAAATTGTGACATTGACAGACTTACATCATTATCGTAATAATAATTGCTATTTAACACTATCACAAATTCGTTTTCCATTTTTATTTAAGTTTTATATTTTGAGAAATTATATTAGTATTTATATTTTTTGAGATATATGGGTGAGCGCATCAGATAGAATACGATATACACGTCAAAGTCATTTCATGTCACGCGTTTTATGGTTAAAAAGTTGCAACCTTCAAAGGTTTGGAACGGTCCAGTTGTGACAACCGAACGCTCTACTCGAAGGTTGTGAACGACGTTAGAGTGAAAAGTTGCACTCCGAGTGCGCTCTAACCAAGGTTCGGAACGCACCCCTGCTTGCTGTCACGTACCTATCCGTCATTCCGTCAATCAATCAAATCATACGCACCACATAACACGTCACGAATTTATTTCATGCAAACGTATTTTGCATACGTAGGTCCCATAAAGTAACTTTGTCTATACCGAAAGTAAGTCTTTTCTGATTTGTGTAACATCTGGTACATATATAAAAAAAATCGAAATCGAGAAAAAAATGTGGCAAGGAATTATTGTATTGAATATAAATCACGTTATTGTACGTATACCTATACTTAATACCTAGAGGTGATCTGATCTCCGTTAACAGCAAACCTGCTCAAATATTCTATGTTACAGCAGATTAGCTGAATATAATAAAGCCGATTCTATTAACATTTTGGTTAGTCTGACAAAAACTAAAGCTTTATAATATCATGATATATGTATAACGAAACTAAGGACCCTAAACATACATAGCGCCTGTTCCGAGAGACTTCAGATTTGTATTGTGATACATCCAATAAACTTATTAATTAATTTTAATACAAAAATATATAAGTACTCAATTGTGAAATAAAGCTTTTGTATAAAAGTTCTTTGTGGAATTTTAGTCATATGTTTTTTCTGTTATATTGACTACTTTTTTTTGTATCTGATAGGCTAGCCTTTGACTACACACTAACACACCGTTAGGTGCTTGGAAACAGATTTTCTACTTGAGGGTGGTAGCTAGCCAGGCGGGCATTTGCAAAATGCCTTACCACCATGCTGTAACGACCGCCATCGTAAGTCAACAACCGGGACCAACGGCTTAACGTGCCCTCCGAAGCACGTAAGCGCTGAGTAGTAATGTCACTAGCGATCACCCATCCAACTCCTGACCGTGGGGGACGTTGCTTAACTTAGCTGATCGATTAAGAACGGCTAAGAAAACTTCGCTACGAGCGCTTCAAAACTTATTTAAAGTCTACTGTTATTACTTCTTTTTTCTCGTGTATTTAATTTGTTTCCAATTTATTGTTAATGTTTTTATCATATGCTGCATGACTTATTGTTGTTACTGTTCTTGTGTCATTAAAGGTTATTAAACAATTAAATGTACTAGACGATTCAAAGGACGTATATAGAAATATCCAGGTATCTTTGGCATAACGCCAAGGAGCGTCATAAAATGTTCTCTAGGGCGATTACCAAACTCTCTATAAGGTCAAAAATGGAATTGACGTTCAAAATTAGGGTTATTAAAAACATTTTTTCCTAGAATTAGTGTAAAATACTTAAATATACCTTTAAATTATATACCTTACAAGATACGCGATATAGGCTCTAATTAAATAATATGCAGTATCAAAAGCTTGCCTCGAAAATAAAATAAAAATTTACTGTAATTTATTAGGTACCTTTGTAGATTTTAAATAACGTCAAGTCCCCCTTTTTCACAGTACTACCTTATTTGACAATCATGCACACAGTAATTGGAAATAGAAAATAAAGATATCTAGTATAATTTCAACTCTCTTTATTTTAACTTATTAGAAACTGGCTAGGACCCGCGTTATATTTACCGGAAAGATTCCGACCAGTTTCAGACTGTTTTGAAGTCCTTCGTCTGGAAGTCACGATAGCGCGAAGCGACGAGCACGGGCCTCAGCGCGTCAATTGAGGCCTGTGCTCGTCGCTTCGCGCAATCTTGTTAATTGGTTAGTTTAATTTTGCCATCTTTCAAATTCATGTTGCACCTAATCAAATAACAAATCACACCTTTTGAAAACCCGATGCATAACAAGCTGTCAAGACAGGTTAAAATAGTGATTGATATAATATCTAATCTAAACAATATCCATGGCAGTGTAGGACATTTTTATAAGGTGCAGTCTGCCTAGCTACACCTCATAAGAACAAAATCTGTCGCCAAGCAGGCTTCAACAAGCCTCAGGATGTATACTGACAGCTGTTTTTAAGTTCCAGTGATCCTATATAAGTTTCAACAAAATCTTCAGTCGCATCATGAAATATCTAATATTACCATATGAACGCTCAAATCAACGTGCATTTTAGGCATAGTTTTCCGTCAGTCAACTCTACATCCAACAGGATAATTTTGAATACTTCTTATATTCTTTTATCAGAACTGCATACTCAATCCCCATAAGAATTCGATTTTTAATAACATGTCAGGCGAATTAAATTTATTTCTTGTATCTTTCACAGACATAAGCAACCAAGAAGACATCGTCCGTCCCTGTAATCTCGACGACTGGCAGTGCATACGCAAGTTCTTCGCCACCAACTCTCAATGCTCTCCAGCATATGGGCCGGTCCCAGATCCCCTATTCTTAGCCCAGAGCACTGTTAATATCCCGTTAATAAACCTAAGTCTCTTGCAGACCAATGTGAGGATCACTGGACTTGGAAGTGCAAGGGTCAGAGATTTCTAGTAAGTATTTTTACGGATCAGTTAGTAACATATGTCATCAGCATCAATTTCCTGCAAGAATCCCAAACTACGTGGGATCCTTACAATGTGTTTTATACAACACGTAAGATGACACCAAATTTACTATTATAAATTTTGGTTTGACCTTGTGAATGCTTTTCATGGTTAGTTCTTAAGTCTCTCTGAATAAGTCTCATCTGATAAGGCTCATAAGATGGTAGTCCTGTTGGGCACCAAAACTACAGCTTCAGCCTAGAACATACAGTAATCATGTAGCTTGCTGCTCATTTGATACAGATTTTCTTTTTTTTTCCTCTTACGAAATTTGTTTTCTGGGGTTCATAAAACAGTCGTATTTTGAAGCTGTGACTGTAAGGCTTTAGAATTAGAGTTTTTATCTTAATCAGAGATTAGTCTTTTGTGTATGTTTTTAATACAGCTTTGACTAAATTTATTAGTAAAAAGGTTACTAACAGCAAGTTCTACAAGGCACAAAATCTACATGTATCATATGTTGATCCCACATAGCGGAACTAAGGAATACTTCTCCATAATTATCACGACTGTTGTATTCTACTGTTTTGTTATATGCATATTCTTGCCCTTGTCACCTAGCATTCTTTGTTGAGAATGATCACCAGTTTGTCAGATCCAATTCTCATCCTAGTTATAACCTGGTGTCCATCTTTGACCACATTATTACTAACCAACATGTTAATCAATGACCTAGACCTGGCTTATCGCTTGTAAAAAACTGAAATGATTTAATTATAATTGTATATTAAGGAATCCACCTCCAAATTCAGTACTTAAAGTTATGTCAAGTACTTTATGCTTTTAACACACTTAGCGACGGTTTCCAAGCGTAAATATCTCCATAGAAATGTCCTCGTATAAGTTTGTAACTTCGATTTGAAGTTTCCTTTGACGTGATGTTAGATGGGGTGCAGTCGAGAGCAATAAAGTTACATAATATTTAACTTGTTGCTAGAAGGAATGCTTAGCTATACACGGTTTATTGTCGGATTCAAACTGGGCCTTATTTGATAATGTTGATAAAAAATTATATATTTTACTTTTTGATATGAATTCATGAATGGAACGTTATCTTTTTTTAAATTCTGGGCAAAAGTAATCAATGACACAGGGATCATAGTAAATTTAGCTTCGTCAAATCCTTTATTCCTATCTTTTTTATGCCTGATAGGCCTGTGACCACTATCTCACCTGATGGTAAGTTATGATGTGGTCGAAGATGTTGCTCAGGCTAACCTAGAGTTACTGGCTCTCAAGGACAGCTACCGGAACGCACCGTTAGGTGTTTGGCGACAGATTTTCTATTTGAGGGTGGTAGCTAGACTGGCGGGCATTCGCAAATTGCCCTATCACCATGCTATATCGCTTACTCTTAAAACTTCGTAACAAAATTTGTTATTATATAAAAGTCTTATGTTGATATCACAAATTGAATAAATAGTTTATAAACATGTGTTTCTGCTATAATCGTTATTAACTTATTGGGCAAAATGAGATGAAATCTGAGAAACAGCGGTGATCAAAATTTTATTCTTAACTCGTTTACTATTTTTACTCCGATCACTATTTCTTAAGTTTCCTTTCATTCTCTGCTTTCTTTTCCCTTTATTCCATCGGTGTAACATAAGATCCAGTAAACATTACAAAGCTTTAATATTGGTATGTTAGCAATAACGCCTCGGCGGATTACATTACAAAATTAGAAAAAATTATAGTCGTGTGCGGGATTCGAGCCCGCGTCCATCCACCCTTATAGCCGGGGTATGCTCTGACCGCTTGAGCTTACATAACAATGCTTACATATTCCAATTCCTCTCGTTCTTTATTTAACCATCGTATAGGGATGGAGCGACACCTATAGTTCAACTTGCGTTGTACTACAAACAAGACCAATTTTGCAATTGGTTTTAAACTTGTAAATGATGATGCAACCTTATAATTTTAATATTGTTATGTAGGCAATAACGCCTGCTCGGCGGCTGTAGAGGTGTATGGACGCGGGTTCAGCACATAGCTATAATTTTTTTCTCTCGTATATTTGTAATTTTGTAATTACAAATCTTGTTTAAGAAATAGCTTGTATTAAAATATTTCTCGGTCTGTATTTGAAATACATTCTTATTCTCATTAGACTTCACTACTTGTATATGATGCTGCTATTTGGGGGGCATGCAGGGGACAAAGTAAGGCGGTTGATCTAAGACCAATATTTGTATACCTTTCAGTGTCAACAGAGTGACTGGCAACCTGGTATTCACCATTGACATACAAAATTTCAACGAGACCTCTCCGAGAAGTTATATGAAATACCACCGACGAGGCACGGAGTCCATCATTTTAGCAGATATCTCAGCTTTTGCATTAGGTAAGAAGTCAAAAATGCCTTATTATCATACTATAAATAAACTTTGCTTATTTATACTCAACCTTGAACATCAAACTCAACGCATTTTAACGCTGATGAAATCATGTCATTTGATTGCAACTTATTGATGCTGATAATATTGTCAACAATTTTCATTTTTTCATCTATATGTAAAGGTTTCCGAAAACACTACTGCATGATTCTACACCTTATATTAACTTGGAATTCATACTTATTTCTAATCAGGACCTAATTTAGCTAGAGACGCATGACAAAAAGAGACATTTAAGAGAAGAGTTAAAGAAACATATTAGAGGTCTTAATTTTAACCTATTATTACAGATTTTAAGCTTAGCCAAAAAATATTACCAAGTTAAAATATTTATGACTTCACAGCTCAAGTATCTTTGACGGTGGTGATCCCACGACTTCCAAACCTGAGATTGGATTTGGCAGAGATACACGCAGATTACCAGGATGATGCTCCATCATACAATTTTGGGCCAGGAATTACCAACAGTACAGGTGAGTTATTTTCCATTATTGTTATATTTGAATAAAGTCATAATTGCCACACGTTAATAAAGGTTTGTGAATATAACGTATAAAGTAACTAATCGAGTGTATGTACAAATGAACATGTGGTAGAGATGAATGTAGATCAAGTAGAAAATCTGTCGCCAAGCACCTAACGGTGTGTTCCGGCGGCTGTCTTTAAGAGCCAGTAATTCTAGGTTAGCCTGAACAACATCTTCGATCACATCATCACCTACCATCGGATGAGATAGTGGTCAAAGAATAAAAGCATAAAAAAAAATAGAAATGTGTTTTTGTATGTAAATTTTGTTGTGTAGAATAACTAGAAAAACAAAATTAGGAACGAGTTTAAGTATCAAAATATCTTTCCGAAAAGTTGAAAAAGAATAAATTTGCATAAGACACAAAAAGGAATGAGATAAGTGAATACTGCGATGCTTAAGTATTTGAGCAGAGAGGTAGAAAAATAGAAGTTGTGCCGACTCCATTTAAAATCTGATGAAGACAGGTAGAAAAGGAGAGTAGACTTTATAGAAATTGTTTATTTTACAGATTCTCTGGTGGTATCAGCAAACGCTCAGCTCACAGCAAATCTCCAAGCTGTGATTCGAGAGTCGTTCTTGATCCAAGCACAACTGTTAGCTGCCATCTACATACAGCAAAACATCTGTGATTTTGGATTGAAATTAAGTAGTTCATAACAAGATTGTCAGCATAGCTTTTATATCTAATATCTTAGACTCGTTATTTTCAATACTCTCATTAAGTATCACTTAAAGCTTTTTTCCATTATTATCATTTTCTATATTATGGTCCAGTTTGGCCCATTGCGCATTGGTACATATTATTTTTTCTCATCAAGTGATGTCCAAGTGGAATTTGCGTTAGATTAGTAAGAGAGTTCCAACTAAAATCACAGTCGTGTATAAGTCACGTGTTATTAAAGTGATGAATACATGAGTAAAACTTCGTGTATGGAAATTGGGCGAGAATATGATAAATTGTCTTGCCGTTGTACTATTGACCTGCACTCGTTCAATTATAGGAACACTTGATGTTTAATAATTCCTCTATGGCACGAACAGTACATAGGTACATCACTTTTTTTTAATAGAAATAATTTAAAATCTCTAAATCAATTCTATGACTAACTTTAATTTGACTATTCTTAATCAGTGTCGATACATTTCAGCATTTTAAGATATATACAATTGTAATATATATTTATATACTCGTATAACAAAGATTTTGAAATTAATGAAACACTAGCTCGTTGCGAGATAAATCGCTCGGGGAGTTCGTACATTTGGAATTAAAGATGAATAAGCGTTTTATTTGCGTATTATTTTTTAGAAATCCTATTTGCAATCTCTAACTACATGAGGGTTGATTTAAGTGTGGAAGCCCTATCTGTGTGTGTGAAATTTTGTCTCGTCACATTTGTTTTTTTTATTTCTACTCATACCCGATTGTGGTACTAGCCATGTTTGACGAAAATTTGGTCAACTGTTTCCAAGATATCCGTGTTAGCACCGCACACCTAGAATATAGTTATTTTACATTAAATACATAAGTATAAAGAGACCAAGGCAAAGATCAAGACTAGAGCGCTAGGTTGTAAGTGCTTGAATGTATGGTGATGATACTTTAACTTGTTTGTCTATAAAATTTTATTTTGCAGGATGTCTTAAATCCTGTTTTGGGAATCAAATTCTAACTTGAACGAACATAGACATCCTCCTTTCAAATACTGGTAACTTTCACATGCTTATAACCGATATGCATAGAATACATAGTGCAGAATTTGGCCATAATGATTTTATATATTTTGATGAAACCAAATTCCCGACCCCAGAGTAGGCCTGTTTAGTATCCACTCAATTTGATGTCATAACACATCTAGGTTAGCCTGAACAACATTTTCGACCACATCATCACTTCCCAGCAGGTGAGATAGTGGTCAAAGGCTAACCTATAAGGCATAAAAAAAAAAAAAAAAAGCATCAGACTATGTAAGTAATAGTACCGTATTGCTGCATATTAGTAGTAAAATAGGGTTCTATGAAAATGTAGTAGGCAGACAACACCGAAATCTTTTACCACGTACAGCCACAAAACTGAAGCTAAATTATTTTATAATTATCTTTGCATCGCCGCTTATACGGTGATATAAAACATATAGTAAAGCATATTGTACCTGTGAGAAAATAACCGGAAGTTATGTAGTGCTATACAATATGACTGAAAAGTACGAACACAGAGGGTACGTATTTAAATGTCTAAAATTAAAAAACCTCACGTTAATACACCTCCGTTCAAAATACCTAAAATAAAAATACCTGATATTTTAAAATATCGAAGCAAATAACACCTACATAATCAATACCTAAGTTTAAAATAACGATCGGACAAATATCTAACGTTTGAAAGGTGTATAGCTATAACACCGAGGTTAGATTCATACACATTTTAGGGCGTTTACCATTTGACGCTAAATTCGTTACTTTCGATAATTTTGATCACATTTTATGTCTATGGTTCATGTAAAATGTGGATTCATAGACGCAAAATGTGGTCTAAATTATCGAAAATAACTCAAATGGAATACGGCCATAAATACCAAATAGTCAAAATACCTAAAATGATGCATCACTTGCTAGCTATTTGTTTGAAATAATAAATCGAGCGTAAAAGAGGGTAGATTGGTAAAATTGTCTATGTCTACAATATTTTAGTTCAGTTGTTAGTCACACGCAGCTCGCAATGCGTAAAATGTTACTGAAAATGACTGAACACAGTATTAGTGTATTTAAAATGCAAAAAGGTGGTTACAAAATCAACGTGAATGGATTTTCGTATACAAAATATCTCGAATACAAGGACAAAGTGTATTGGGAGTGTGAATTTAAACGGAAGGATTTATATAAGTGCAATGCGCGGTTAACGACTAATGTATTCTTAGAAGTCGAATATGTATCTTTAATATCGGAAGAATTTTGGAAGCAGTGATGGCTCAGTGGCATTGGCTATGGACTGCCGTGCCGCAGGTCCATGGTTTGAATCCCGCCGCGGGCTTGAGCTTCACCGCATGGTGGAAGGGCATTTTCCGAATGCTCGCCTGGCTAGCGACCACCCTCAAGTAGAAAACCAGTCGCCATGCACCTATCTGTGTGTTCCAGCAGCTGTCTTTGAGAGCCAGTAATTTTAGGTTAGCCTGAACAACATCTTCGACCACATCATCACTTACCGCCAGGTGAGATAGTGGTTAAAGGCTAACCAGTTAGACATAAAAAAAAATTGCATGGTGGTTCGATTCAGGTGTCCGGTCTCGGGTGAAAGTTCATCCGAGTGTCCACGAGTGTATAAGACCACATTAAATCTATTGTACCTGACAATTCATTGTAGATTGTAGACAACAAGAAAAACACTACTCAGTAGTTTGCAACTCAGCCATACTTATATAACATGAAGAATATGGACCTGATAGGTTAATAATGAGCTCTAATACTACACTTAAATCACCAATGTATAATAACTAATCATCATACTTCCACTAAAACACTAATTATGTGTAAATAGGTGTTATAAACGGTCTACGAAATAGAACTAATTCTGCTATATGGATAAATCTCTAAGAGAGCCATAATGACATCATAATGATTTTAAGTTATTCGATAATTCAGGTGATCCTTAGAGGAAATGTTAGGGTCAATGTTAAATAATGACTGAGACGTGAAATATTACTTCGCGGCTTAAGGTATACGGACCGTTTGATATTCTCTTGTTGCATGATCGTAAAGAGTGTTTAAGGCAAGAATGCGCTGAATTAGTTTCACTTCAATACTCACTATGACGGGATAAGTTGTTTCTCCTAACTTAAACCGAAAGGTAGCGGGTAAGGAGCAGCAGGAAAAGAAAGTTGGTGACAGAAAGGTGTTTGCCAAAAACCTTTAACAATATTTAATTTATATAATATAGATTTAGATATCTACAATATATTCACATATATATATATTTTTTAATAATGATACTGCTTGATGTGGAATAGGGGTAGGATAATGATGATGAACTAAAAGGAAAAATACTTTGTTGTACTATAAATTATATTTTGAAGCAGTGGTGGTCCAGTGGCATCAGCTATGGACTGCCACGCAGCAGGTCCATGGTTTGAATCCCGCCGCGGGCTTGAGTTTCATCGCTTGGTATATATTGCAGTTCTAATTTGAAATAAATAAATAAAATAAATAAACGGTCGAAGAGCATTTTGCGAATGCCCACCTGGCTAGCGACCACCCTCAAATTTGTTACCAAACACCTAATGGTGTGTTCCGGCAGCTGTATTTGAGAGCCAGTAATTCTAGGTTAAGCCTGTTAACACCTTCGACCACATCATCACTTACAATCAGGTGAGATTGTGGTCAAAGGCTTACCTATAAAAAAATAAACAAACTATGTAACCTTTCCTCTAAGGGTTCTCCTGTTCGATAATGCCTGGAAGAAATTATCAGTGGTACATTCCATTGTGACGATTTCCATGTATATATCAGATATGTAATGAATTATATCAGATTGTAAATTTTATTAATGTTAGGGAACATTTATTGAATCCTTTTAAAAATTACAGAATAGACATCCAACTCATCACCTAGGTCAAGAACTCGTATTTAGCTTGTAAGTAGGTATCGATTATCTGAAATTCATTGAACTCAATGTGTCTATCAATTATTTTATTCATTGCACGCATTACTGCCAAGTCAATATATAACAATGTGAGTAATGTGGAGCATCATTTGGTATCATCTGTCGTGTTCTAACGTTTCATGTTGTATCCTCCGTCATGAAGTTATTGGTACTAATTGGGCTGTTAAATTATTGCTACTGTTCGGAAAATGACGGGATCCAAAATCAAGAAAGACGTATAGCAGGCGGTGGCAACTATGGAGGTTTCATAGGCTTAACTACTTATGGTGCTGGACCATTTTTAGTGAAGGGAAAGTACGATATAGTACCAAACGAGGAATATCATGATGGAAGTCACGGAGAGAGAATTACAAAAGACGGTTCTATTAATGATACAAAAGATGATGGATATGAAACTAGTGCCAGTGTAGGTGAGTACCACATAAAATATATAGGTAGCCATTTATTTAGTAACCTTACTAAATTATAAATATACCAGAGGAAAAATTTAAGTCATGTGCAGGTCAGGAAAAAAAATATTCCTCGTATATTTGTAATTTTGTGATGTAATCCGCATAGCAAGCGTTATTACAAACATAACAATATTAAAGTATTTAGTAACTGTTTTAAAGTCTGGTGACAGTGGTTTAAGATCAGCCAAAGTGAAAGTTTATCATTATGGGTATTCAATAAGTAGTGAATTGATTTTAAAACTGTCTCGTTGTTGGAATTGTGCAAGCGACAGTGTTTTAAATCTTGGGGTAATAGGATCGTTTCCCGAGCCCGACACTCATTTGAGGTTTTTCCAAAAAATAAATTATCTTTAGCATCCTGCAGTCTGAAACTATGCTGGGTAGAAAGTAAACGACAAGCTCTTAAATGAGATCAAACGTGTGGCAAAACGTAGATGTTTAGAAACCTCTACCTCTGCCTTTGGGAATACAGGGTTGACGATTTTATTTGATGAAACATGTAATTAGAAAAAATGGCTTCAGCAATATTGTTGAGGTTTGCATAGTTTTTACTAATGTTCATCTATAGGTATACTCTCTGGATGCGTGTTAGAAGTTTTTTTTATATCGGCGGTATGCTTTTATTAACAAAGTACGACGAATTATATACAACACTACAGCTAATAAAATAAAAGTAATTGGACAACCTATAAGACTAAGTAGACTCACAGGCAGTCCAAATGGTCCAGCACAATACCAGTTTTTTAGAAGTTAATTTTGTTAATGAGCATCCTCATCAGAGCGTTTTACACCCATTTTGATAAAACGAAAAATAAATGGAACAATTTACCAGAGTTCCAGTTTCTTGATAGTTATAATCTAGGAGTGAATTCAAACGGTACAGCTTCCTCTTCAACCAAAATTTCACTTGAGATCTCCATCCGTTGAGATTGTGTTCAATTTGATTACAATTTCAATTTGAATACAATATCTAATCAATTTTATTGCTGATAGGTCTGTAAGCCTCTGACCACAATCTCACCTGATAGTAAGTGATGATGTGGTCGAAGATGTTAACAGGCTTAACCTAAAATTACTGGCTCTCAAGGACAGCTGTCGGAATACACCGTTAGGTGCTTGGTGACAGATTTTCTACTTGAGGATGGCCGCTAGCATGGCGAGCATTCGCAAAATGTCCTTCCACCATGCGGTGAAGACCAAGCCTGCGGATTCAAACCATGGACCTGCTGCGCGGCAGTCCATAGGCAATGCCACTGAGCCATCACTGCTTCAAAGATTGACGAAATATTATTTAATAAATAATAAATCGTAATAAAAAAAATAGCTTACCAATACCGTTGAGGTTTGCATAGTTTTCACTAATGTTGATCTATATACACTTTAGATACAATTAAGAAGTAAATTTTGTGAAAAAGATGAGCATCACCATCACACCCATTTTTATATACAGAAAAGAAATGGAACAACTTGCCAGAGTCCCAGTTTCTTGATAATTATAATCTAGGAGTGAACTCAAACTGTACAGCTTCCTCTACAACCTCTATATCACTTTCCATCTGTTGAGATTTTATTCAAATGCATATCAATATGAAAAATAGAAGAAAAAGAAGAGAGGAGATTTCTTCAGGGTCGGCAACGCGCGGCTGATACCCTTGGTGTTGCAAGCGTCCATAGGCTACGGTAACTGCTTACCATCAGGCGGGCCGTATGCATGTTTGCCACCTTTGTGGTATAAAAAAATTAAAACTTGACAGTCTTTGATATTATTCAAATAAAATCAGGATTACCTTTAATTTTACTTACATTTTATTCATTTCTAATATTTTTTCAAAGATGAAGATTATTTTATGTAAGTTTACACAGACATATTACCATAAATATTTTTTTAATTCTTTATTTCAAGGATATGAGGACAAGACAAGCTACAATAATGATGAGAAGAAAACCGACAATAGTTTTGAATCATTGGGTTATGATTATGATGGTAAGTATATACAAGATTTATATATCTATTATTTGAGATTATATAATATAATTTATATAATATATCTTTATAGATTTTTTTTATTGCGATACAATGTACAATGAAATTAAAAGTATATCTAAATGAAATAAATTATAAATTAAAATGACTTTGAAATGAAATAAAAATTTAATTCTATGATACCATATTTCAAATAAAACCGATTTCTTTTTTCTCTCGATCGTGCGCTCTTAGAGACAAGACCTCCTGAGGATGCTTCGTGTAGAAGCGTACACGTCGAAAATTCTTCCGGTTTGGCTGCGTGGCGTTTGTGACGTCAAGTCGGCTTAACAGGACAATTAGGCGGAATTGTCATTAGATATGTTTTTATATTTTTTAAGTGTTTAGTTAAAATATGAATTTGATGTGTATTTAAAATATTTTAAAAATATTTGTTATTATTAGATTTATTTTCATGACTGTATTTACCTGTTTAAACGTTTCTCTTTAGATTTTTTGAATTCATTTAATTAATAATAAATTAATTATTATCTCGAATAAATTATCCTGATTATTTAAAGGTTGTATTGGATATTTTGAAAATAAGAAAAAATACGGAAGCAAAGACAACTATGGAAGAAATGGATATTATGATGATGATACAAGAGAGAAATGTGATTACATATTTGGATATACTGGACCAACAGGTATGACGTTGTCGAGTTTTTAGAATTAGTAGCCCTTATTTAGGTTAATTTATAGAACTTACTAAATAATTATTATTTAAGACTAGAAATTCAAATAGGTGGATTATCCCTAGAGGTCTTACTGTATATTGAATGTCTAAAATAATGGCAATAAAACTAAATGAGCTGGATTCATATTAATTATCACATTACTTCTTCTTACAATTATTACAACTAATGTTATTGGCATATCCTAGGCATAGGCAGAAATGTCTAATTTAAATCGCGTATATTTATCATTATTTTTGTCCCGACGTTTCAAACACTGTGCAGGGACAAAATAGTGATAAATATACGCGATTTAAACCGTTTAAAGTTGTTTTATTACTATACTGATAATATGTATCGTAGTAATTATACGAGATACAATTTTGGTAAAATTTAAGTCCGAAATAACGAAAATATTAGAACACTCACATAATTCAATGGCACTTTACCGTTTTAGCCAATGACGAGCCAGAAAACCTGATGCGTCCCTGTGCTATCGACGACTGGCAATGCATCAGGAAATTCTTCGCAGCCAACAGTAAATGCAAACCTGCTTACGGTCCCATACCAGATCCTCTCAACCTTGATATCAATACAGTTTTTCACCCCTCCGTCAATATAACCATAGCATTGCCGAACTTGAGAGTCAGAGGTCTTAGCAGTGCAAGGATCAGGGATTTCTAGTAAGTCATATTTGCTTTCATATTTACGTTAAACGCTTCAGTCAGAGTACAAAGATCCAACCAGTAATGATAATTCAACATAGTTTCAGATTTTGTAAGACTAGGAAGCCCGTTAAAGCAGCGTTTGTGTTTTATTTGCTAATGGAACGGATATCACTTATGAAAAAATAATTTTTGCCACAGTATTTTCTGCAACTAACCAACAAAAATCGCAACGATAGGTCATAACATATTAACCATTATCTTTCGACTTATTCTGAACCACATTTTGTATTAATTTAAATAAATAAACATTGATAAGCATTATTACATAACTAATTATTGCAATACTAAAATCAAAAAGGAATGTTAGACATCGCTTTAAGCTATATAAATAATAATAATAATGATTGTTCATTTGAATATACATCAGTCTTATATAACTTTTTATCTGAATTATTCAAGAACATTACATTAATTTACAAATTATGCGCGATATTGTGATTATATATGTAATACTTTACAATATAAATGCAATATTATTTGTAAAAAATCTATTTAACAGTTTAGGTCAAAATGCAGTTACTTAGTAACCTTTATTAACATTTCCTATGGTGGTAATCACACTATTAGAATCAATGCGAAAGTTTGTGAGTGAGCGGGGATGCGAGTGTTTCTTGACAGGGCTAACAGGGCTAAACGAATTTGGATAAAACAAGGATATAGAGTAATAACAAATATTTTTAAAATATTTTATGAAAACATCAAATTAATATTTTAATAAAACACTTAAAAAATCGGAACCCAAACCGGAAGAATTATCAAATTCTTTGAAAATTCTCAAATTCTTTGTAAATTCTTCCGGTTTGGGCGTGGCGTTTGTGACGTCACATCGGCATAACAGGAAAATTAGGCGGGATTGTCACTAGATATATTTTTGTATTTTTTAAGTGTTTTATTAAAATATTAATTTGATGTTTTCATAAAATATTTTAATAATATTTGTTATTATTAAATATGGATTTCCGCAAAGTAACGCCTGAATCTATTTATTATCTTAAGGATATAGAGTTTAGGTCCTGGATAAACACATGATCCTCTTTATCATCATCATCATCACTTTTCATCATTATGTACGTGTTTATGCTGGTGAAACCGTGGGGCACAGTAAGTTGGGGACATTACTATGTACTATAACTAATTCTGTGATATGGTACCAAATACACATAAAATAATGGCTTAGGTTTAAATGATTATAAATGTTTATCTTTCTTTAACTTAAATCCCAACTTTTGATCCCCATTGGCATTTACAGATGTTTTTTTATGGCTGATATTCTAGCTAGCCTTTTACCAGAATCACACCTTCTTCTTCGTGTCGACGATTCTTCACATTCATTCTTCACGTCATTCATCTATGACTGCCAGTACTGGACGGTAGCCACCCCAAGAGTAAAGACCTCGTATAGGTCACCCAAAGCGCAAGCACACACCTTATGTTAAGTGATGATGTGGTCAAAGGTGGCCTAGAAATGGAACTGGTTCTAAAGGACAGCTGAACACACATTTCATCGCTTGTCAACAGTTTTCTACTTGAGGGTGTTAGCTAGTCACGCGAACGTTCATGCCCTACCAATATGCAAACTATATCAGCTGGATTGACCACTGCTGAACACAGCCCCCCATTGAGAGGGTTGCCATAATCCCCACGCTTGGCAGGCATCTTGGGGATGGCAATGTAAGTTAGCTATTTGTCATAAGGCGCTGCTGCCCACCTCGCTATATTTACCTTTAGTCGCCTATTACGACACCCACAGATATCAAACGAGGGGATGACATTCTAGCCCGGCACCCCACGGGTCAAATAATTGCAAAATGCAAAAACTTCTAGAACACCAAAGCCTGTTTTAACAGGCATTCTGAAATGATCAGGAGTACTTGGCCATATGTAATACCTTTCAAACATATTTTTTAATTTCAGTGTAAATAAAGAATCTGGTAATCTGGTGTTTGCGTTTGATGTCACCAACTTGAACGAAACTGTACCACGTGGCTACTTCAGGTATCGGAGGACTGGCAAGGAGTCCATCGTGTTAGCAGATTTTGCAACTATCCTTATCCGTAAGTAATACAATAAAAATGGAAATATATAGGTGACTGATTAACTCGTTAGCACCACAACCGGTACCGACATTTGAGAAATAAAAAAAAAAACATATTTCTATCTATGACTTGCAAGGATTACTACGTATTTTGAATCTTATTGTAGGTATTAAAAGGGAACAAGGCCAGCGAAGAATTAAAAAAAAACCTAATCAGATCGCCGTTTCTAATTATCTGGATTCCCAAAACTAGAACGATTCTATTAGTTTATGGTATTAAAATTTTAAGAAACAATATATATTTAGTCTCTTTTTATGTTTATACTTATCCATTAATCTGGTGCTCCTCTGATAATGTCAGTAAAACGCAGAGTTTTTAGTGATTTTCACGGACACATTTTTCTTTAGTTATTATATTTTATAGTTGCTCAAAAAACGTTAAGGACAGGGGCATGTAAATAGCAAACCTAGACGTTTTCTCAAAAATATTGCCGCGGAGGCATTATACTGTAAGAAAATAATGCATTGGTGTGGAGTATCGTAGGCCGCCCTAGGAATTCCTGTTGCTAGCTTACCCGCTGTCTACTGCTTATAATACAGTACTACCTTCTGTGATTGCAGGTGCTATAACCTTCACAGCAGTTATACCGAAAGTTCCACATTTGCGACTGGATCTGGCAGATATACACGCGGATGTACAAGACCCACTTCCAACGTTTTACGCCGGTCCTGGAGCTTACAACAGCACAGGTACAAAATTATATAATAGTATGTATTTTTGGCAACTCAGAAGGCGCTGCTATAAGATTTTATGAGATCTTTGAAGCAAAGTTAAGCAACTTCCGCCGCTGTTATGAGTTGGATGGGTAACCTCTCGTGAGATTACTACTGACCGCTTCCGTGCTTCGGAGGGCACGTTAAGCCGTCGGTCCTGGTGGTAGAGCATTTTGCGAATGCCCGCCTAGCTAGCTACCATACTCAAGTAGAAAATATGTCGCCAAGCACCTAACGGTGTGTTCCGGCAGCTGTCCTTAAGAGCCAGTAATTTAGTTTATTTAGCCAGTAAGTTAGTCTGAACAACATCTTCGCCCACATCATCTCTTACCATCAGGTGAGATTGTGGTCAAAGGCTAACATAAACCTATCAGACATAAAAAAATCATTTTCTTTACACATAACTTGACTTAGTCTACGTCTATGCATAATATACATCGATTTGGAAAGTCTTTTATGTAAGCTCTTAACATTATGTTATGTCATTTCAGATCCGGACGTCGCACTAGCTTTTACTCAACTGAGCCTGCAGCTTCCATTGTCAGTAAGGGAAACCTTCCTCTTCAAATCACAATTATTTACGTCTATTTATATACAAAAAAACATTTGTGATTTTGGTCTGCAGATCATTAGTGTATAAACATTATAAGAACAATAGCAATCCATCCCAGAAGTCCAGAGTAGTTGATTTAAGATGAACTCCCATACAAAGTACTTGGCTCTCCAGGCTCTACAGAAGCTCTTAAAACCTCTTTACTTTAAAGTGCTGTATAAATATTGGAAAGATAAAGAACTGTTTTAAATCTTATAATTATCAGATATGTGCTGCGTATTTACAGCCAAAAAACGCTGTATATGTGTTAACTTAAATTTAGCGTTTTTAATGTGGTATTCAAATGTATGATATATAATAATCATTATAAATACAAATAATAATCATAATATTATCTAATAAAAATATTATATAATAATAAATAATACATAATAATAATAAATAATATATAATAATAATGTATGATATATATCCTACTAATATTATGATAACAAAATCAACTGTTGGTGTATGTGCGTTTGTTTGTACTCAGCTCCGAAATGACTTAACGGATTTTAATATTTATTGCAATAAGTTCCCGAGGAAGCGATTCAACCATTTTCCACGCGATGAAGCCGCGGTAAGAGAGACTAGCACTATGTACATCTGTTGTAAAAATAAAAAAAAAAAAATTTAAACTGTTTATTGCTTAAGTGTATTTTTTTTTTATTTTTTTATGCTTGATAGGTTAGCCTTTGACCACTATCTCACCTGATGGTAAGTGATGATGTGGTCGAAGATGTTGTCCAGGCTAACCTAGAAGTACTGGCTCTCAAGGACAGCTGCCGGAACATACCGTTAGGTGCTTGGCGACAGATTTTCTACTTGAGGGTGGTAGCTAGCCAGGCGGGCATTCGCAAAATGCCCTACCACCATGCTATAACGACTGCCATCCTAAGACAACAACCGGGACCGACGGCTTAACGTGCCCTCCGAAGCACGGAAACGCTCAGTAGTAATGTCACTAGCGGTCACCCATCCAACTCATGACCGCGCGCGACGTTGCTTAACTTCGATTGATTAAGAACGGCTAACCAAACTGCGCTACAGGCGCTTCAAAGAAATATATAAAATAAATTCAACTTATATTATTGATGAAAAATGAGTATTAATATTGCTACACACCGTAAGCAGTGATAGCCAAGCGGTAATAGCCGTGGACTGCCGTGCCGCAGGTCCATGGTTCAAGCCCTACTGATGAAGAGATATACTGCATAGTAGGACTCTCCTACTTACGAATGCTCTTTTGGTTAGATCCTGAAGTAGAAATTCTGCCGGCAAGCACCTAACAGTGTTCCAGTAGAAGTCCTTCAGAGCCAGTTAATCATGAAATTACACATGAAACTTATCAATTATATGTGTGGTATCCTAAGCTCATAATTTTTTCATTTTAATTAATAACATATCTAGCAGTATGTATCAGGGTTATGAGCGCAGTGCAGCTCGAAACGCATCTGTCATAGGCAGTGCTTACCGCTATCAGGTGGACCTCGAGCGAGATCTGACAATTTATCACGAAAAACCTCGGAAACGACTGAACGAAGTCGCTTGAAACTTAATACATATAATTCTTATAAGGACATAGGATACTTTTAACTCCGATTTAGTCATTATTTCAGGCCGAGTAGCCGTGCGAAAGCTAGCAAATAAATACAGCTATAGTTAAAATTTTTCCTTGTTTGTTGTTTTGGTTCTAGTTTCTCTTGAACAATTAATTTTCAATATTGTCCACTTTGTGCAGTTTGACTTTTTTGTACTTTATTACTGTCATCATCAGCCGGATTATCCACTGCTGAACACAGCCTCCCCCAATATAGGGGGTTGCCATAATCCCCACGATTGGCAGGTGGCTTGTTGACCGCAGTGTGGAATATCAGTTCCTTAGAAAGTGCTGCTGCCCACCTCCTGATGTGTTACCCCTAGTCGCCTCTTACGACACCCACGGGTAGAGATGGGGGAGTGCCATTGTAGCCCGGCACCCCACGGGCAAATGTTGTGTAGGTACTTATTTATATCAGTGGCGCTCATACACCTTTGTTGAATTTATTATAAAGATTGAAGCTGTCCAGGCAAGCATTCGTACCCTACTAACATGCGAAAAACGTAAAAGGGCGCTGAATAATTACTTGAATTGGAAGGACTAATCGGATGGATAGTTTTCATGAGTTGATCGAATATCATACGAACCTAACAGCCTTAGTAGATAGTTTTATACTTTTAATGTAGATGCCGCCACAAGTCTGAAATATGTGCATAGAATAAAAATATCGTCAGCTCCTTATTAGAAGGCGTGACTGATGGGTAATACTACTATGACCTTCTTCGATAGATTAATTACTTCCACCAACCTATGGTCAAAATTGCAGAATGGAAATTCAAGGCATAGCCTAAGTCAGCTGTGCAGCTGTGTCCTATTTGCATAGCAATTATGGATTTTTGCAAATAATTATCGAATGTTACAAGTCTATAATTAATTGCACGCGTTTAAGCAGTCAATATAAATCAATCTTAGTAATACGCAGTATTATAAAATCTCATTTACTGTTATCTGACACTCCATGTTTCTTTGCTTCATGATGAAGTGGTTGATACTTGTTGTATTGTTAAATTTTTGTTATTGTTCGGAAAATGACGGGATTCAAATGGAAGAAAGACATATAGCGGGTGGAGGCAACTATGGTGGTTTCATTGGGTTGACTACGTATGGTGCTGGACCATTTTTGGTGAAAGGAAAATACGATATAGTACCAAACAAAGAATATGGCAGTGGACAAGAAGATGGCGTGAATCAAAATGGTAATGATAAAATAGATATGGGTTATCAAATTAAAACAGGAGCAGAAGAAGGTGAGTAACTAAATTTGATGTTGACAATTTAGTAGAACTAATAAACCTACATTTAATTGTGACTGTTATACACAAGAGTAACCAAGAAAATGTATATATTTTTGAATATATTTATTAATGAAGAAAATAAAATAGACGTACCTACCATATAAATTAGGTCATCAAATCACTGAGCATGTTATGACTTGTATTAATGTAAGCGTGTTTACTTCCCGTTATTCATAATAATTTAAAATATATAGTCGAAATTCTGAACAATAGTACTGCGCAAACCAAAACCCTTAATCTGTGCGCAATAATAAAATGTCGTTTGATAGAGTTATGAAACGATAAAATTACCGATAGTAAAAAGATATGAAAAATATTAAAATGAGAATAAAGTTTACATATTTGATACAAACCAATGTTATCGAGTCATTTTGGAAGACATAACAAGCACAGTCAATGTATCCTTATAAAATTTTTTCAACACACTTGCTCATAAAGTGGGCCTAACTGTATTCAATCATGACACTTGTATTCAAACTGTTACTTTTTCATTGCAATTATTAACAAGTGAGTTAAAGTTTTTATATAATAGGTTGAGTTCCTTTGTTCTTAAAAAAGTATCGATAAAAAAAATGTGTTCAATAGTACAAATAAATTAATGTACCTCATATATGCTAATTTCATACAAATTCGTATTTAAATAGATAATACCAACTACGTGTACGTGTCTAATAAATAAAACATTTACTAAGCTGTGATTCGGGAGTCATTCTTGATCCAAGCACAACTGTTAGCTGCCATCTACATACAGCAAAACATCTGTGATTTTGGATTGAAATTAAGTAGTTCATAACAAGATTGTCAGCATAGCTTTTATATCTAATATCTTAGACTCGTTATTTTCAATACTCTCATTAAGTATCACTTAAAGCTTTTTTCCATTATTATCATTTTCTATATTATGGTCCAGTTTGGCCCATTGCGCATTAGTACATATTGTTTTTTTCATATCAAGTGATGTCCAAGTGGAATTTGCGTTAGATTAGTAAGAGAGTTCCAACTAAAACCACATTCGTGTCTAATTCACGTGTTAGTAAAGTGATGAATACATGAGTAAAACTTCGTGTATGGAAATTAGGCGAGAAAATTAAAAGTCGGTTATTTATCTTGCTATTCTTCTATTGTCCTGCACTCAGTCAATTTTGCGAACACTTGATGGTTAATAACGATTGCACGATAAATCACAAATTTTGAATAGAAACAATTTAAAAACTCTTAATCAATTGTATTTATCTTTCTTTTTTACTTGACTATTCTTGATCAACGTTGGAACATTGCAGCATTGTAAGATATTAGATATAAAATTGTATTATATATTTGTAAAAACAAACATTTCGAAATTAATTAAACACTAGCTCGTTGCGAGATAAATCGCTCGGGGAGTTCGTACATTTGGAATTAAAGATGAATAAGCGTTTTATTTGTGTATTATTTTTTAGAAATCCTATTTGCAATCTCCAACTGCATGAGGATTCTTGTAATAATGGAGAATCTGTGTGTGTGAAATTTTGTCTTGTTGCATCGTGTCTTTCTAACAACCGATTTGTTTTTTTTTATTTCTACTCATACCCGATTGTGATGCTAGCCATGTTTGACGAAAATTTGGTCAAGTTAAAAGTAAGATTGTAACAAATAATAAACGGCATGATATATATATATATATGTAAATGTATATATATATATATATATATATATATATATATATATATATATATATATATATATATATCCATAAAGGAAATTTAATTGTAGTAGTAAGTTAAAATTATGGACTCACTTTAGTTTTTAAGGCAATATACTTTAACAACGCATAACATCATAGTTGTAAGTCATAATGTGATGCATGGAGTATGATATAAGTAATGAACTGTAATCGGAAAAAAATAAATATAGTCTAAAAAGAGTACGGACCATGAGTCTGTAGGGCTTTGTATTACTGAGAAAAAAAAAAAAAAAAAAAAAAAACATAGATAACCATATTCCTTTCAAATACTGGTAACCTTCACATGCTTATAGCCGATATGCATAGAATACATAGTGCAGAATTTGGCCATAATAATTTTAGTCATTTTGATGTACTTAACCAAATTCCCGACACCAGAATAGGCCTGTTTAGTAACCATTCAATTCGATGTCATAAAATCAGACTAAGTAAATAATAGTACTGTATTGTTGCATATTAGTAGTAAAATAGGGTTCTATTAATGAAAAGGTAGTAGGCATACAACACCGAAATCTTTTGCCACATTTAGCCACAAAACTGAAGCTAAAATATTTTATAAATATCTTTGCATCGCCGCTTATACGGTCATATAAAAACATAGTTAAATATATTGTACCAATTTCATATTGTACCTATGAGAAAATAGCCGGAAGGTATGTAGTGCTATACAATATGACTGAAAAGAACGAACACAGAGGGTACGTATTTAAATGTCTAAAATTAAAAAAACTCAGGTTAATACACCTCCGTTCAAAATACCCAATTAAATACAAATGCCTAATACCTAAGCAAATAACGCATACATTATAAATTCAAAATACCGATCGGACTAAATATCTAATGTTTAAAATGTGTATAGCTATAACACCAAAGTAAGATTCACATACATTTTAAATACCCAAACAGTCAATACCCAAACACCATTATTTGTGCATCACTTGCTAGCTTTTTGTTTGTAATATTAAATCGAGCGTAAAAGGGGGTAGATTATAATAAGATAAGATAATTGTCTATGTTTACAATACTTTATGTCAGATGTTAGTCAGACGCATATTGCAATACGTAAAATGTTACGGAAAATGACTGAACGCAGTATTAGTGTATTTAAAATGCAAAAAGGTGGTAACAAAATCTACGTGAATGGATTTTCGTATACAAAATATCTCGAATACAAGGACAAAGTGTGAATTTAAACGAAAGGATTTATACAAATCTAATGTGCAGTTAACGACTAATGTATTCTTAGAAGTCGAATATGTATCTAAATATCGGTTTGAATTTTGGAAGCAGTGATGGCTCAGTGGCATTGGCTATGGACTGCCGTGCCGCAGGTCCATGGTTTGAATCCCACCGCGGGCTTGAACTTTACTGCATGGTGGAAGGGCATTTTCCGAACCTCCCTCCTCCCTTCCCTCAAGTGGAAAATCTGTCGCCAAGCACCTAACAGTGTGTTCCGGCAGCTGTCTTTGAGAGCCAGTAATTCTAGGTTAGCCTGAACAACATCTTCGACCACATCGTCACTTACCACCAGGTGAGATAGTGGTTAATGGCTAACCAGATAGACATAAAAAAAGTGCATGGTGGTTCGATTCAGGTGTCCGGTCTCGGGTGAAAGTTCATCCGAGTGTCCATGAGTGTATGAGATCACATTAATTTTATTTTATTTTATTTATTTTATTTTAAACACCCTTTTACAGTGTCTTAGGTTAAGTTTAGCATAAACATATGGGTTCGCTACCTGAAATAAATGACTATTATTATTATTATTATTATTATTATTAAATCTATTGTACCTGACAATTCATTGTAGATTGTAGACAACAAGAAAGACACCACTCAGTAGTTTGCAACTCAGTCATACTTATATAACATGAAGAATATGAAAATTACAACCTGATAGGTTAATAATGAGCTCTAATACTACACTTAAATCACCAATGTATAATAATTAACCATCACACTTCCACTATAACACTAATTATGTGTAAATGGGTGTTATGAACGGTCTACGAAATAGAACTAATTCTGCTATATGGATAAATCTCTAAGAGAGCCATAATGACATCATAATGATTTTAAGTTATTCGATAATTCAGGTGATCCTTAAAGGAAATGTTAGGGTCAATGTTAAATAATGACTGAGAGATGAAATATTAGTTCGCGGCTAAAGGTATACGGACCGTTTGATATTCTCTTGTTGCATGATCGTAAAGAGTGTATTAAGGCAAGAATGCGCTGAATTAGTTTCACTTCACTACCCACTATGACGTGATAAGTTGTTTCTCCTGATTTAAACCGAAAGGTAGCGGGTAAGGAGCAGCAGGAAAAGAAAGTTGGCGACAGAAAGGTGTTTGCCAAAAACCTTTTACAATATTTAATTTATATAATATAGATTTAGATATCTACAATATTTTCACATATATATATATTTTCATAATGATACTGCTTGATGTGGAATAGGGGTAGGATAATGATGATGAACTAAAAGGAAAAATACTTTGTTGTACTATAAATTATATTTTGAAGCAGTGGTGGTCCAGTGGCATCAGCTATGGACTGCCACGCAGCAGGTCCATGGTTCGAATCCCGCCGCGGGCTTGAGTTTCATCGCTTGGCATATATTGCAGTTCAAATTTGAAATAAATAAATAAAATAAATAAACGGTCGAAGAGCATTTTGCGAATGCCCACTACCACGGCTAGCGACCACACTCAAGTAGAAAATTTGTTACCAAACACCTTATGGTGTGTTCCGGCAGCTGTATTTGAGAGCCAGTAATTCTAGGTTAAGCCTGTTAACACTTTCGATCACATCATCCCTTACATTCAGGTGAGATTGTGGTCAAAGGCTTACCTATCAGTAATAAATATATATATATATATATGTAAACTTTCTTCTAAGGGTTCTCCTATTATGCCTGGAAGAAATTGTCAGTGGTACATTCCATTGTGACGACTTCCATGATTAATTATATCAGATTGTAAATTTAATTAATGTTAGGGAACATTTATTGAATCCTTTTAAAAATAACAGAATAGACATCCAACTCATCACCTAGGTCAAGAACTCGTATTTAGCTTGTAAGTAGGTATCGAAATTGATCGAACTCAATGTATCTATCAATTATTTTATTCATTGCACGCATTACTGCCAAGTCAATATAAAACAATGTGAGTAATGTGGAGAATCATATGGTATCATCTGTCGTGTTCTAACGTTTCATGTTGTATCCTCCGCCATGAAGTTATTGGTACTAATTGGGCTGTTAAATTATTGCTACTGTTCGGAAAATGACGGGATACAAAATCAAGAAAGACGTATAGCAGGTGGTGGCAACTATGGAGGTTTCATTGGCTTAACTACGTATGGTGCTGGACCATTTTTGGTGAAAGGAAAGTACGACATAGTACCAAATGAAGAATATAATACTGGAAGTCACGGAGAGAGCATTACAAAGGACGGTTCTATTAATGACACAAAAGATGATGGATATGAAACTAGTGCCAGTGAAGGTGAGTACCACATAAAATATGTAGGTAGTAGTTTATTTAGTAACTTTACAAAATTACAAATTTACGAGAGGAAAAATTTAAGTCATGTCACGAAAAAAAAAACTTCTCGTATATTTGTAATTTTGTAATGTAATCCGCATAGCAAGCGTTATTGCAAACATAACAATATTAAAATATTTAATAACTGTTTTAAAGTCTGGTGACAGTGGGTTAAGATCAGCCAAAGTGAAATTTTATCATTATGGGTATTCAATAAGTAGTGAATTGATTTTAAAACTGTCCGTTGTTGGAATTGTGCAAGCGACAGTGTTTTAAATCTTGGGGTAATAGGATCGTTTCCCGAGCCCGACACTCATTTGAGGTTTTTCCAAAAAATAAATTATCTTTAGCATCCTGCAGTCTGAAACTATGCTGGGTAGAAAGTAAACGACAAGCTCTTAAATGAGATCAAACGTGTGGCAAAACGTAGATGTTTAGAAACCTCTACCTCTGCCATTGGGAATACAGGGTTGACGATTTTATTTGATGAAACATGTGTTTAGAAAAAATGGCTTCAGCAATATTGTTGAGGTTTGCATAGTTTTTACTAATGTTCATCTATAGGTATACTCTCTGGATGCGTTTTAGAAGTTTTTTTTTATATCGGCGGTATGCTTTTATTAACAAAGTACTACGAATTATATACAACACTACAGCTAATAAAATAAAAGTAATTGGACAACCTATAAGACTAAGTAGACTCACAGGCAGTCCAAATGGTCCAGCACAATACCAGTTTTTTTAGAAGTTAATTTTGTTAATGAGCATCCTCATCAGAGCGTTTTACACCCATTTTGATAAAACGAAAAATAAATGCAACAATTTACCAGAGTTCCAGTTTCTTGATAGTTATAATCTAGGAGTGAACTCAAACGGTACAGCTTCCTCTTCAACCAAAATTTCACTTGAGATCTCCATCCGTTGATTGTGTTCAATTTGATTACAATTTCAATTTGAATACAATCTCTTTAATCAATTTTATTGCTGATAGGTCTGTAAGCCTCTGACCACAATCTCACCTGATAGTAAGTGATGATGTGGTCGAAGATGTTAACAGGCTTAACCTAAAATTACTGGCTCTCAAGGACAGCTGTCGGAATACACCGTTAGGTGCTTGGTGACAGATTTTCTACTTGAGGATGGCCGCTAGCATGGCGAGCATTCGCAAAATGTCCTTCCACCATGCGGTGAAGACCAAGCCTGCGGATTCAAACCATGGACCTGCTGCGCGGCAGTCCATAGGCAATGCCACTGAGCCATCACTGCTTCAAAGATTGACGAAATATTATTTAATAAATAATAAATCGTAATAAAAAAATAGCTTACCAATACCGTTGAGGTTTGCATAGTTTTCACTAATGTTGATCTATATACACTTTAGATACAATTAAGAAGTAAATTGTGTGAAAAAGATGAGCATCACCATCACACCCATTTTTATATACAGAAAAGAAATGGAACAACTTGCCAGAGTCCCAGTTTCTTGATAATTATAATCTAGGAGTGAACTCAAACTGTACAGCTTCCTCTACAACCTCTATGTCACTTTCCATCTGTTGAGATTTTATTCAAATGCATATCAATATAAAAATAGAAGAAAAAGAAGACAGGAGATTTCTTCAGGGTCGGCAACGCGCCGCTGATACCCCTGGTGTTGCAAGCGTCTATAGGCTACGGTAACTGCTTACCATCAGGCGGGCCGTATGCTTGTTTGCCACCTTTGTGGTATAAAAAAATTAAAACTTGACAGTCTTTGATATTATTCAAATAAAATCAGGATTACCTTTAATTTTACTTACATTTTATTCATTTCTAATATTTTTTCAAAGATGAAGATTATTTTATGTAAGTTTACACAGACATATTACCATAAATATTTTTTTAATTCCTTATTTCAAGGTTATGAGGACAAGACAAGCTACAATAATGATGAGAAGAAAACCGACAATAGTTTTGAATCATTGGGTTATGATTATGATGGTAAGTATATACAAGATTTATATATCTATTATTTGAGATTATATAATATAATTTATATAATATATCTTTATAGATTTTTTTTATTGCGTCGTGTAAGTCAAATTCTGATTTTAAAATAAAAAATAGGTACAATGAAATTAAAAGTATATCTAAATGAAATAAATTATAAATTAAAATGACATTGAAATGAAATAAAAATTAAATTCTATGATACCATATTTCAAATAAAACCGATTTCTTTTTTCTCTCGATCGTGCGCTCTTAGAGACAAGACCTCCTGAGGATGCTTCGTGTAGAAGCGTGCGCGTCGAAAATTCTTCCGGTTTGGCTGCGTGGCGTTTGTGACGTCACGTCGGCTTAACAGGACAATTAGGCGGAATTGTCATTAGATATGTTTTTATATTTTTTAAGTGTTTAGTTAAAATATGAATTTGATGTTTATTTAAAATATTTTAAAAATATTTGTTATTATTAGATTTATTTTCATGACTGTATTTACCTGTTTAAACGTTTTTCTTTAGATTTTTTGAATTCATTTAAATAATAATAAATTAATTATTATCTCGAATAAATTATTCTGATTATTTAAAGGTTGTATTGGATATTTTGAAAATAAGAACAAATACGGAAGCAAAGACAACTATGGAAGAAATGGATATTATGATGATGATACAAGAGAGAAATGTGATTACATATTTGGATATACTGGACCAACAGGTATGACGTTGTCGAGTTTTTAGAATTAGTAGCCCTTATTTAGGTTAATTTATAGAACTTACTAAATAATTATTATTTAAGACTAGAAATTCAAATAGGTGGATTATCCCTAGAGGTCTTACTGTATATTGAATGTCTAAAATAATGGCAATAAAACTAAATGAGCTGGATTCATATTAATTATCACTTTACTTCTTCTTACAATCATTACAACTAATGTTATTGGCATATCCTAGTCATAGGCAGAAATGTCTAATTTAAATCGCGTATATTTATCATTATTTTTGTCCCGACGTTTCAAACACTGTGCAGGGACAATAGTGATAATCATTACTATACTAATAATATGTATCGTAGTAATTATACGAGATACGATTTTGGTAAAATTTAAGTCCGAAATAACGAAAATATTAGAACACTCACATAATTCTATGGCACTTTACCGTTTTAGCCAATGACGAGCCAGAAAACCTGATGCGTCCCTGTGCTCTCGACGACTGGCAATGCATCAGGAAATTCTTCGCAGCCAACAGTAAATGCAAACCTGCTTACGGTCCCATACCAGATCCTCTCAACCTTGATATCAATACAGTTTTTCACCCCTCCGTCAATATAACCGTAGCATTGCCGAACTCGAGAGTCAGAGGTCTTAGCAGTGCAAGGATTAGAGATTTTTAGTAAGTCATATTTGCTTTCATATTTACGCTAAACTCTTCAGTCTGAGTACAAAGATCCAACCAGTTATGATAATTCAACATAGTTTCAGATTTTGTAAGACCAGGAAGCCCGTTAAAGCAGCGTTTGTGTTTTATTTGCTAATGGAACGGATTTCACTTATGAAAAAAGGATTTTCACCACAGTATTTTATGCCACTAACCAACAAAAATCGCAAGGATAGGTGATAACATATATTAACCATTATCTTTTTACTCATTCTTAACCACATTTTGTATTAATTGAAATAAATAAACATTTAAGTACACATTGATAAGCATTATTACATAACTAATTATTGTAATACTAAAATAAAAAGGAATGTTAGTCATCGCTTTAAGCTATATAAATAATAATAATTATTATTATTTATTCGAATATGCATCAGTCTTAAATAACTTTTTATCTTAATTATTCTAGAACATTACATTAATTTACATATATTATTTTACAAATTATGCGCTATATTGTGATTATATATGTAATATTTTACAATATAAATGCAATATTATTAGTAAAAAATCTATTTAACAGTTTAGATCAAAATGCAGTTACTTAGTAATATTTATTAACATTTCCTATGGTGGTAATCACACTATTAGAATCAATGCGAAAGTTTGTGAGTGAGCGGGGATGCGAGTTGTCTTGACAGTGAACACTGACAGGGCTAAACGAATTTGGATAAAACAAGGATATAGAGTAATAACAAATATTTTTAAAATATTTTATGAAAACATCAAATTAATATTTTAATAAAACACTTAAAAAATCGGAACCCAAACCGGAAGAATTTTCAAATTCTTTGAAAATTCTTCCGGTTTGGCTGCGTGGCGTGTGTTACTTCACATCGGCTTAACAGGAAAATTAAGCGGAATTGTCACTAGATATATTTTTGTATTTTTTAAGTGTTTTATTAAAATATTAATTTGATGTTTTCATAAAATATTTTAAAAATATTTGTTATTATTAAATATGAATTAAGTGATGATGTAGTCAAAGGTGGCCTAGAAATGGAACTGGTTCTAAAGGACAGCTGAACACACATTTCATCGCTTGTCAACAGTTTTCTACTTGAGGGTGTTAGCTAGTCACGCGAACGTTCATGCTCTACCAATACGCAAACTATAGAAAGGGGTGGGGGTTGCCATAATCCCCACGCTTGGCAGGCATCTTGGGGATGGCAATGTAATTTGGTTATTTGTCATAAGGCGCTGCTGCCCACCTTCCAGTATTGTTACCTTTAGTCGCCTCTTACGATACCCAAAGGCAGCAATAAGGGGATGAAATTCTAGCCCGGCACCCCACGGGTCAAATAGAAATGCAAAAACTTCTAGAACACCAAAGCCTGTTTTAACAAGCATTCTGAAATGATCAGGAGTTCTTGGCCATTATAATAGCTTTCAAACATAATTTTTCATTTCAGTGTAAATAAAGAATCTGGTAATCTGGTGTTTGCGTTCGATGTCACCAACTTAAACGAAACTATACCACGTGCCTACTTCAGGTATCGGAGGACTGGCAAGGAGTCCATCGTGTTAGCAGATTTTGCAACTATCCTTATCCGTAAGTAATACAGTAAAAATGGAAATATATAGGTGACTGATTAACTCGTTAGCACCACAGCCGGTACCGGAATTTGAGAAATAAAAAAAAAACATATTTCTATCTATGACTTGCAAGGATTACTACGTATTTTGAATCTTATTGTAGGTATTAAAAGGGAACAAGGCCAGCGAAGAATTAAAAAAAACCTAATCAGATCGCCGTTTCTAATTATCTGGATTCCCAAAACTAGAACGATTCTATTAGTTTATGGTATTAAAATTTTAAGAAACAATATATATTTAGTTTCTTTTTATGTTTATACTTATCCATTAATCTGGTGCTCCTCTGATAATGTCAGTAAAACGCTGAGTTTTTAGTGATTTTCACGGACACATTTTTCTTTAGTTATCATATTTAATAGTTGCTCAAAAAACGTTAAGGACAGGGGCATGTAAATAGCAAACCTAGACGTTTTCTCAAAAATATTGCCGCGGAGGCATTATCCTGTAAGAAAATAATGCATTGGTGTGGAGTATCGTAGGCCGCCGAATTCCTGTTGCTAGCTTACCCGCTGTCTACTGCTTATAATACAGTACTACCTTCTGTGATTGCAGGTGCTATAACCTTCACAGCAGTTATACCGAAAGTTCCACATTTACGACTGGATCTGGCAGATATACACGCGGATGTACAAGACCCACTTCCAACGTTTTACGCCGGTCCTGGAGCTTACAACAGCACAGGTACAAAATCATATAATAGTATGTATTTTTATATTGGAAAAATTCCATTGCCCACCTGGTGGAAACTGATGTATTGGTATACATCAGTTTTGCGCCCTGATGCTTGAAGGTGCAAAGCATTATCAACAGCCACGATGTCCAGTGTTACTCAAAGGCCTCACCAATTATAGGGTTTCCCATAATCCACACGCATGTGTAAGATGGCAACTCAGAAGGCGCTGCTATAAGATTTTATGAGATCTTTGAAGCAAAGTTAAGCAACTTCCGCCGCTGTTATGAGTTGGATGGGTAACCTCTCGTGAGATTACTACTGACCGCTTCCGTGCTTCGGAGGGCACGTTAAGCCGTCGGTCCTGGTGGTAGAGCATTTTGCGAATGCCCGCCTAGCTAGCTACCATACTCAAGTAGAAAATATGTCGCCAAGCACCTAACGGTGTGTTCCGGCAGCTGTCCTTGAGAGCCAGTAATTTAGTTTATTTAGCCAGTAAGTTAGTCTGAACAACATCTTCGCCCACATCATCTCTTACCATCAGGTGAGATTGTGTTCAAAGGCTAACAAAAACCTATCAGACATAAAAAAATCATTTTCTTTACACATAACTTGACTTAGTCTACGTCTATGCATAATATACATCGATTTGGAAAGTCTTTCATGTAAGCTCTTAACATTATGTTATGTCATTTCAGATCCGGACGTCGCACTAGCTTTTACTCAACTGAGCCTGCAGCTTCCATTGTCAGTAAGGGAAACCTTCCTCTTCAAATCACAATTATTTACGTCTATTTATATACAAAAAAACATTTGTGATTTTGGTCTGCAGATCATTAGTGTATAAACATTATAAGAACAATAGCAATCCATCCCAGAAGTCCAGAGTAGTTGATTTAAGATGAACTCCCATACAAAGTACTTGGCTCTCCAGGCTCTACAGAAGCTCTTAAAACCTCTTTACTTTAAAGTACTGTATAAATATTGGAAACATAAAGAACTGTTTTAAATAAAACCTCTTTACTTTAAAGTGCTGCATAAATATTGGAAAGATAAAGAACTGTTTTAAATCTTATAATTATAAGTCGTGTGCTGCGTATCCACAGCCAAAAAGCGCTGTATATGAGTAAACTTAAGTTTACTCATATACAGCGCTTTTTGGCTGTGGATACGCAGCACTTAAGTTACTTAGTAAACTTAAGTTTACTCATATAGCGTTTTTAATGTGGTATTCAAATTTATATTATGATATATATCCTATTAATATTATGATAACAAAATCAACTGTTGGTGTATGTGCGTTTGTTTGTACTCAGCTCCGAAATGACTTAACGGATTTTAATAATCATTGTAATAATTAAGAATAGGATGACTTTATCTGAAGTTCCAGAGGAAGCGATTCAACCATTTTCCACGCGGTGAAGCCGCGGTTAGATACTAGCACTAGGTACATCAGTTGTAACTTGTGTATTTGTTTTATTTTTATACGACTTCCCAAGAAAAATAAGGAGTAATTTTTTTTTATTAATCTAGCTAATTCTTTATCTCGCAATGCGAATTTATGTATATATTTTGAGATTATTTATTTTATTTTATTTTTATTTATTTATTTATTTTTGACATAGCTTAGGACAAATAAAGATCAGGACCAGTCTCCTGAACTAGTTAAAAACTGTGTTTCAGGAGCCAATGGCTTCTCCCGTTATTACTAGTCTATTATTCTTACTAATACCACATAAGAAATAATAGCAATACGCTAAGATCAAAAAATCACAGTTTTTTTTAAATATATAACCCTAAAAATAATAATAAATTTAAGTAAACAAGTTGATTTTACATAATTTTTAGTATTTATGCGCTTGTATGTGTAATGTGTGTGTGTGTGTGTGTGTGTGTCAGTGTGTGTGTGTGTGTGTGTGTGTATGTATGTTTTATGTGGCTATCAAATAAAAAGATTTACCAGCATATTTTCAATGCCATCATAGTCATACTTCTTTAACCAGGTAAGTAACACTTTTTTAATTTCATTATTATTATATTTCTTTAAACTACATTCTTTATTTACTTTATTATAAATGTGTGCCATAATAATCTCATACTTCTTCTGAGCATATCTAGTTCTCGCTTTTGTGTGGGCAGACGTTCAATTCTTTTGGACATTAAAGGTATGTCAGGAAACGTTTTTCTATGAAACCGTCTCAAACCTTCATAAACAAATAACTTCCTAACACTGAGAACATTGGCCTTAATATAGACGTCAGTAGTAGGGTGCCTAAACGGTAAGAACATAAGCACCTTCAGTATAGCACGCTGCGCACGTTCAACTGGTAACAGATTACTTTTAGCTGCAGTGCCCCAAGCACAGATGCAATACCTTATTATGCACTCGCATAAGGCTCTATATGTTTGTACAACTAGTTTAGGTTCTGCTACTGTTCTCAGTGTTTTAAAAATATATATAAGTTTTCTTATCCTAGGCACTAGCGACGCTAAGTGATTGTTCCAGTCAATATTGTGATCTATGTGTACTCCTAGGTATTTTATAGACTCCACCCGTGTCAACGCTTCACAGTTACATTGGATTGGTCGGGGGCCTCGATTGCAAGGGTAAGTATGAATTTTTATACTAGTGCCAGGATTTCGATTACCTAAAGATCTCATACTGTAGCACATAAATTTCGTTTTGCTTATATTTAGTGAAAGCAGATTATTTTCTAGCCACTGCGTTACTACTGAAAGGCATTCCTCTGCTAATGTTTCGACTTTTGTCCATGACTTATCCCTCACAAGCAGTACAGTATCATCAGCGAACATTAACAAATCTAAACCATTCAGGGACAAATCACATAGGTCATTTATATATATAAGAAAAAGCAGTGGGCCTAGGGTGCTTCCTTGTGGAACACCATAGGTACACGCTGCGTTATCACTCATGGTTTTCGATTTTTATTCGCTGCGATCTACCCAGTAAGTAATTTGTGAACCAGTCCAGTGCGAGGCCTCTTATCCCGAAGTTTTCAAGTTTGGTCAGCAAGATGGGGATCGACACGGTATCAAATGCTTTTTGTAGGTCTAAGAAAATGCCAATGCATTTGTCGCCAGCATCAAGGTATCCAGTAATTTTATTAGTGAGCGTAAGCACTGCATCTTCCGTAGATATATTTTTTCTAAAACCGTACTGATTAACACTGAGGAAGTTTCCCTTTTCTAAATATCGTGTGACCCTTTTTTTTACCAATTTTTCTATTATTTTAGAAAGAGTCGAAAGTATGGAGATTGGTCTATAATTCGCAGGATTTTTTTTGTCACCAGCTTTAAAAATAGGACATACTCTCGCTCTTTTAAATATATTTGGAAACATACCCGTATCGAAACTTAAATTGCAAATAAATGCTATTGGGTCAGCTAGCAAATTAATAAACTTTTTAACCGTGGTTGCAGTGATCCTATCCCAACCAGGAGCACTATGCGTTTTAAGACTCATGGCTACATTTCTTACTTCAACACAATCTGTCGGAAATAGACACATAGACTCAGTTGGGGTATTAGGTTTTTTTGCTATAGCTGCCAGTTTCTTTTCAGTAGTTTGCAGCTTATGCAATGTATCATTTGCAAGCTTTTCGCCAATATTTGTAAAGTAAGTGTTAACTTCGTTAAGAGATTCTGTTGGGTTTTCCTTTATGAAGAGCAAGTCACTTGATGCTGCATTTGCTTTACTGAAGTTACAAACCTCTTTAATGATTTTCCAAGTTTCCTTTATATCTCCTTTATTTTTGGCCAACTTTACAGAGTAATAATCTTTCTTTAGATATTTAATCATTTTATTACAAACATTTCTGAAAGGTATGGGGATAAGATGATGATGGACTCACAGTAGGTATCCGGGGTTAGCTTCGACGTTTATTATCCTTCGATTGTTGAAAGTGTTTCCGTAGGCGATTACCTCTCAAATCAGCTGGTGGTCTCCTTTTCGTTTAACACAGTTTTATATATATTGTGGCACACGCGACCGCGTTGTATTGCATAACTTAATTTTTCGGTAATTTTGTTTGTATTAACGTTTATTTAGGCAGATTTATAACTTGGTACTTCTTAGCGACGAAGCATCACAAGGAAGAGTGACGAGGAAGGAACGAAAGGAATGTGTGAATGAGTGAGTGTATACAGATAATGTGTCATTCATTAGAACAGGTAATAAGTATAACTAAGCGGCGCGTACAACTCCCCCGGCCTAGAGGTTTCCTCTAGAAGCTTTAAATAAAGAAAAATGCATAAATAAATGCGTTGTTTAATATGCGTTAGACAATAACTAAAACTAATTTGTATATATTTTACTTAATTAATTGAGTTTACTAATAGCTTATATCTACTGCAGTGGAAGAGGGCACACTCTAACTGCTGGACGTATATAACTACCAGAAGAAGTTCGAACTTTCAAAGTGCGAATGACATGATCTTTACCGGGATATACCTCTTCCACGATCCCCATAGGCCAACAAAGAGGATGTGCATTATTATCTTTTATAACAACGACTGAACCGAGTTCTATAGGGTTTGTTTGCGTGTTCCATTTTTCGCGTTGTTGAAGCGTGGTTAAATATTCCTGACTCCAACGACGCCAAAAACTTTGAATTAGCTTATTTACGAAGTGATAGCGAGTCAAACGATTGTCAGCTACACTCGTCACGTCCTCAGTTGGCAGAAATTTTAAGGGTGTTAAATTTAAAAAATGATTCGGTGTAAGCGCGGAAAGATCTGATGGATCTGAGCTAAGTACACAGAGTGGTCGACTATTTAGTAAACCTTCAATTTGTACTAAGAGAGTATTGAACTCTTCATATGTTAAAACTTGAAGATTCATTACTTTATAAAGGTGTGTCTTGATGCACCGTACATTTATTTCACACAATCCATTGAAATGAGGTCCAAAGGGTGGGCTATGTAAGAATTTTATACGTTGGTCAGCTAACTGTTGGCCAATATAATTTTTATGCGACTCAGATTCAAGTAAGGTATAAATCTCATTAAGTTTGCGTTTTGCTCCCAAGAAATTGGTGCCCCCATCACTATAAATTATACTAACAGGCCCTCTTCTGCAGATAAAACGGTTGAAAGCAGCGAGGAAGAGGTCTGAACTTAAATCGGACACTAATTCCAGATGGAGAGATTTTGTCGTGAGGCAACAAAAGACACAAATATAAGCTTTCTGGCTTTTCACACCTCGACGGCGGATATGTGTAATGAAAAATGGCCCTCCATAGTCTACTGATGTGTAAACAAAAGGCTTAGCTTCGGAGACTCTAAAACTAGGGAGATCACCCATTAGTGGATTCGACGATTTAGGGTTAAGTTTGAAACATATATTGCATTGATGTACTCTTTGACGAACTAGGTTTCTAGCCGCCAAAATCCAGTATTTTTGTCGAAGCAATGCGAGCAATAAAGAAGGACCAGTATGTAGATTGCATACATGATAATAGTCAACAATGAGCTGCGTGAGACGATGTTTAGATGGAAGAATAATAGGATGTTTTTGTCCAAAATCATGCTCCGAATGTGATAAACGGCCACCGACGCGAACCGTTTCGCTCGTATCAATAAAGGGATTTAGTTTAAGAAGCGATTTGCTGATGCGTTTATTATTTTTTAATGCAAAAATATCTTGAGAAAAGAATATATTTTGTACGTGACGAATGAGAAAAAGTTCTGCGTTATCCAAATCAGATGGTGATATTAAAGCGGTTGTGTTCAAAATTTTGGCAAATCGTAATGCGTAAACTGTCGCTCGTAATAACTTTTTATAAGAGGACATGCGTTCAATTAATTTATCTATTATATGAGGTTCGTTCGAATCAATTCCCGAAACGAAAGCTACCGTTTTCTCTTCTAACCTATCGACATCGATTGGTGATACCTGAAACGGTTTGATAGGCCAATCGGATATAGGACGCGAAAATGAACGCGGTGCATGGAACCAAATGTCTTCTCGGTCCAGTAAAAGTTTTGGTGTCACTGGCCTTGATATAATATCTGCGGGATTCTGGCTACCTAATATGTGAAACCAATTAGCCGCAGGAAGATTAGAGTTAATTTCAGTTATCCTGTTTGCGACGAAAGTATGAAACTTATATGCAGGTGAGTGTATCCAAGTTAAAGCGACAGTTGAGTCGGAAAATGCGTAAATTGTATTAATAGGGTATCGTTCATTAATTATGTCTCGTACCGAAGCTATGAGATTAGCTAAGAGCAATGCAGCGCACAGTTCAAGGCGGGCTAGCGAAACTTTCTTAAGCGGTGCGATTCGTGATTTTGATGTGAGAAGGTGGATGATACCAGGTGAACTTCCGTTAGCACTGACTCGTACATAGGTAGCAGCACCGTAACATTTTTCACTTGAGTCGGCAAATCCCAAAATGACTACGTGAGTACCTGCGCAAATACCTACATGACGCGGTATACTTAGTTTCGATAAATACTTGAGTTCACTACGAAATTGCACCCACTTAAGACGTATGGAAATTGGGACTGCTTGGTCCCAGTCCAAATCGCGCTGCCAACATTCTTGTATTAATAATTTCATAAAAGCGATTACGGGTCCTATTAGACCCAATGGGTCAAATAAACGGGCTGTCGCAGAAAGCATTGTACGCTTAGTACAAATGTCTGAGTCTTCGTCATGAGTCTCGTAGCGGAAAACATCGTCAGTAGGTTGCCACAGCATACCTATTATTTTTGTAATGACGTTATAATCCGTATCAAAATTTATTAGTTGAGGATTTTTGTGCGAGTTGGGTATTTTATCCATAAATTCTGAACTGTTAGAAATCCACTTGGTTAATTTAAAACCCCCGGCCATAAACATGTTTATCATTTCATGGTAAGTGCGTTCGGCTTCAGCTAAACTATCCATGGATGAAACATAATCATCCATAAACATTCGGTTTTCAGCTTCAACCGCTGCGATTGGATATTTTTCGCGTTCGTCTGCTGCAAGTTGTCGGACAACTCGCATTGCCAGGTACGGTGAACTAGATACACCAAACGTTACGCGACAATATTGATAGCATTTAATTGCGGATTCCGAATCAAATCTAAATAATATGCGTTGAAAGGGATGGTGACGTGGATCGAGTTTAACACAAAAATACATTTTTTCTATGTCTGCGGTTAGAGCGATGGCGAATATGCGTAAATTTATAAGAAGATCAAATATATTGCGTTGCAAATTGGGCCCAGTAAATAATAAGTCGTTAAGTGATTTACCAGAACTCGATTTACATGAAGCGTCCAAAACAATTCGAGTTTTAGAAGTAGTTTTTTCCGGCCGATAGACAGCCCTATGCGGTATGTAATAAGTATTATCAGTGGAGCGAATATTCTCAACGTTCACTTCGGATAAATATCCACGGTCAATATAGTCCTGCACGGTAGCGTTATAGTCACTGCGTAAGTCCGAGTTAGCATCAAGCTTCTTTTCTAAGTTAAGTAAACGTCGTTTTGCTGTTAGGTAAGAATTACCGAGTTCAGACGCGTCTGACTTAAATGGTAGGCTAACAGTGTATGCGCCACTGTCTTCCCGCGTGTAGGTTGACTGGAAAATGTTTTCACAAGTCTCATCATCAATGCTTATAATTTTCTTGTGAGGTACACTTTCGAGTTCCCAAAAGCGTTGCGTTATAGTTTCTAATGAAGGTGTGTCAACATTGCAAAAAAATGTCTTGTCGACCTTATTACCGATGCGTGATGACTCAGAACCGTTACAGTCCGCGCGTCCCATAGCGATATAACCAAGAGTAGTCTCAACGGCTATGACAGAAGATCCTGGTGAAGTAACTTTTCTACCGCCTAACAGCAATGCGAAAATCTCACTACCTAACAGACAGTCGACGTCAGCGGGAGTGTGAAACTCATCGTCCGCCATAGGTAGATCTAGCAAGTGGTCTGCTTGTGTCAAGTCTATTGGTGTATTTGGTAAATAGTCTGTTATGGAATCAATTACACGAGCGTTAATAGTGTATTTACACCTGTTATCAAATCGAGAATGAATCACAAAAGTAACGTTACCTAGCGATACACTTTGTGACCCACCTATACCGTTTATAGTTGTCGAAACCGGGTTTATTTTTAAATTAAGTCTTCCACAACAATCCTTACTAATAAAATGACACATTGAACCACTGTCGAGGAAAATGCGAAGTTTGTGACATTTATTATCATTACCGTATGAATATACTCTAGCCGTAGGTAATAATACGGTAGTATTTCTATCAACGCTAGGCGAAGGTACGACGGCCGAGAGTGACAAACTGTTATGTCCCATCTGTACACCGCTACTCTGTGAGCTAACTGACTGCGGCTGCAGCGGTGGTGACTGCGCTGTGCTCGGTTGCATAGATTGCTGCGTCTCTTTATTATTGTTATTTAAATAGTTACGACTTTTATTGTAAAGATTATCTACGTGAATTAACGTATGGTGTTTTCTTTGACAAATCGAACAGCGACTAAACGATTTACAATCATTAATTTTATGAAATCCCAGACAGTTCGGACAAAAGTTATATTTAGTGACCAAGGCGTTGCGTGTGCTTACATCTTTAGATAAAAATGTGCTGCATTTAAAAAGTGCATGTTCAGGGCGCGTTTTACACAGCTGACAGGTATGTGGTGATGACTGTGCGTGCGCGAGCGTTACTGTTTGCGAGCTTGTTTGCAAACTAGGGACAGAATCAGCTAAGTTATTATTTACTACGAATGCGTGAGTAGTTTTATTGATTCTTTGTCTTGCGTTATTATTATTATTTTTAGTAGCGTAATTAGGTTTACTGGTTGTCGTTAAAGAGGAACGAAGAGAATGTATTTTATTTTGTTCCTTCATGAACTGCTTGAGCTGATTGAACGTAGGTAGTTTTACGCTGCGATGTGTTTGTTCAAATAGATTGAGTTGGTCCTTATCCAACTTACTGAGCGCTATGTGTGTGATTATAAAATCTGAAAGATCATCGATTTCTAAACGGCGTATAGCGGCTTCCGATGAACAAAACTGTTCTATGAAATCATCTGCGGATTTTGACACAAAGTGCAACATTTGCTCAAGATACATAGAAGCTTGGACGCGAACATCGTGATATCTTTCCACAAGATTATTCCATAAAATATTATAATTTTCACCAGTGTTCGGAATGCCTGAGCAAATGCTAAGAGCCTTCCCTGAAAGTTTACCTATCAAGTATTGTGCCTTTTCCGCACTGCTGAGCAATGGGTTATCATGTATGAGGTTTTTAAAGTTTTGATAGAATACGGGCCATTTATTAGGGTTACCATCAAAAGAAGTCAATTCAAGCGACGGTATCTTTTTAGAAAATTCATAGTGACGACGTTCTTTATTGACCTTTAGTTGCGTGAGTGATTGTTCGACTGCGATTATATTACAGTATAATTCATCAAATGCGTTAAGAACATTCAGGCTAGGTGTGACCTCTTCATCTAGTTTCATCTGTAGCAAATTCAATTCGTCGATAATTTGCAAAAAATCAGTTCTAGTTTTATCTAACGACTGAAAGCGTGACATAAATAAATTCTCATTGGTTGGATCGGAAACCTTAAGGCTAAGATCGTATAATTGTTGAACTCGAGCAAATAAAACTTCTTTTTTAGACTCTAATAAAGTTATCTTACGTCTTGTTTCTTTCTCGGTCATGATGCAAATTTACTCACGAAAAACAAGTAAGTATATCTACCGGTAGGTATCTGCCTACCTAAATTACTTAAATATTAACCAGTGCTGGCAGATTAAAATAAGATCGATAGTTACACAAGCTTTATGTAAATAAGTAATTTGAAAATTATGCGTACTTTATAACTTGCGAGGTAATAGCGTGAGCGAGAATATATAAATCAGTTGGCTACAAAATCGATCGATGTTTTGTAGCCTACAATGGCGGATCAAGTTCAATAGCGGTTTAGCTAATAAATTAAAATAGCTAATTATAAGTAAATAAGCGTTTTTGCGAAGAGTAAATGCGTGAGTTATGCGGAAAAATGAATGCGTGATATAAATATGAGCTGCGAAGAATAAATACAAGCCTAAACTGAAATGTAGTTACGTTAAATAAATATGAATGCGCTTGCGATAAAGTTCACTAGCGATGCAAAATGGCGCGGCGCGGTGCTATTGCGCGGTGTGATGCGAAATTGTATGAAATTATGCGTGGTTTGTGTTGAATGCAAAGGAATTTTGGACATAAGGCTCGTCGGAACATGAAAGGTATGGGGATAAGATGATGATGGACTCACAGTAGGTATCCGGGGTTAGCTTCGACGTTTATTATCCTTCGATTGTTGAAAGTGTTTCCGTAGGCGATTACCTCTCAAATCAGCTGGTGGTCTCCTTTTCGTTTAACACAGTTTTATATATATTGTGGCACACGCGACCGCGTTGTATTGCATAACTTAATTTTTCGGTAATTTTGTTTGTATTAACGTTTATTTAGGCAGATTTATAACTTGGTACTTCTTAGCGACGAAGCATCACAAGGAAGAGTGACGAGGAAGGAACGAAAGGAATGTGTGAATGAGTGAGTGTATACAGATAATGTGTCATTCATTAGAACAGGTAATAAGTATAACTAAGCGGCGCGTACAATTTCTGTAGTTAGTGTATTTTTCTCTCACTTTATCATCGTCTGGATACTTTTTTACCTTGTTGTGTAATCGGTCTCTCTTTCTTATACATTTAACAACACTTTTTGTAATCCATGGTTTCAGTGGTTGAAATCGTTTAGTAATTTTTTTGACCATTGTATTATCTTCTAATGATTTTAATAGTTTTGTTGTAAAAAGTTCAGCTGCAATGTTTACATCATCATTAACTGAATACAGATCATCCCAGGTTTCTTGTAGTAGTATCTTTTTTATACCATCATAGTTCACAGTAGTTTTCGTATATGTAGTTTTAGCTTTAGTCATTTTTGCCTTATTAACATATAGAAGTATTGGATGATGGTCAGTCACACACTGTTCAAAAACTAGAGTTTTCCAAGTACCTTGACTTTTAACCATAAAATGATCGAGACACGTTTTGATTCTAGTGGGACGATTAATACCTTGTCGAAGCCCGTGTAAGGCCATCATATTCAGATATCTATCAGAATATGTGGTACAATTATCTGGCATAATACCTAAGTTCATATCGCCAGTGAGTACAATATTTTTAGTCTTAATGTTTGCTAGTACTGTGTCAACTGATTCTAAATATTTTTGGGGATTACTAAAACCATGCGGACGATAAGTACACACAATGGTATAGTCGGGAGAAATTGAAACGATCAGACAGTTTCCTTCTATAAATGTGGGTTCGTATGCAGAAACCTCAATGTTTTGTTTTACATACACAACTACACCATCGTTTTGGTTTAAAGTGTTTTTAGTCCAGTACTTGTTGTAGTTATTGATGTTGGGTGGTGGTCTTAGGATACTAGTCCAGCATTCCGTTAACACAAACATATCAATTGGTATATCAAGGCAAGCCATATATGCTACAAAATGATCAAAGTTACAATGTATGCTACGTATGTTCATTGTTAAAATACATAGCGACTTCTGGTTGCTGATGTCTACATTCAGTAATTTGGCGCACTCGTTTGAATTGCTAATAGAGAGGCATACTAAATTTTCAGAGTTATCAACTTCTGCAACAATAAAAGAGTTGTTATCCATAACTGAATAAAGAAGTAATCATGCACAAGGAAAGAGATCTATTTGATTTGATTATATTGCTGAGTCGTATAATAGAAATACAGTATGGTAGATTGAAAAACTCGTATTTAAATCGGTTAAAGAAGTTTTTGTGTTGTTTTTGTGTGTGTGTGTGAATAATACGCGCATATTCGATAACAAAACCAGATAAAATGTATGATAAACAAGGCATAAATATTTTAAGAGTAAACTAAGTAAATACTGATTAACTATACTGATTAAAAATACAATGGAACGACTAGATATCACTAGTCATTTAGTGTCAATATTTTCTAAATCAAATTCACTGTTTATCCTGACAAGGGGTGCTCCGTCGTTTTTTCTCATATAAATTCTGCCGCGAGTTGTCCAACAATACTTGAAGTTATTTTCTTTGGCAAATTCTCTCGCCAAGTAGAACAGATTTTTAGCCTGTATAGTTAGACTCTCTGAAACGAAAACCGGTTTTACCGTACCTTTTATTTTGAGGTTGGTGGTACTAAATTTTGAGGTTGGGTACTTTTTGTTGTATGCTTTGATAGAGCTAACAATCTTATCTCTGAGTAGCACAGTCGAGAACTCCGCTACTATCGTTTGGCTACCCTCTTTTTTGGTGTTAACTCGATAGATGTCTCGAATTTCTCCCTCATGAACCGGTATATTGAGAGATGTACCTACTTGCATCACAATCTTTCGTAGATCTTCCTTCGATTCGTCGGCGTTTTTCGGAACGTTGCGCACCTCAATATGAGAGCTATGCAGTTTTCTATCCATCTGCTCCAACCTGGATTCAAGCTCCTTGATGTACTTGCGATCTTTGATCCTCTCCTGTTCCAGAAGCTGCATTGTTGTAACCATCTCATCGTGTTTCATCCCCAGAAAGTCGACAGAATTCTCTATATTTTTATTTTGTTCTGTATGTGACTCAATTCCACTTTGAATTTTATCTATCACGGCAGAGAATTTATTATCTTGTTCTTTTTGCAGTTTTGAAAACATCTCAATTATTTCCTCTCTGCTTATTTCTTGTTCTTTAACCTTCCGCCTTCGCGTATTGATTTTGGAGTCGCTCGATGCATGTTCCCGCGCGATTGCAGGCACGGTCAAAGCAGCCGCGGCAGCGTTGGATTTGCCGCTTATATTTGAGTCCGACATTGCATTTGTTAACAATTGTGCAGATGCAACCGACGGCGACGAGCGGGGGGGGCTGTGTCGAAGCGGCATTTTAACTCTGCAAGGTGACTACCGCGAGTACCAGATGATCAGAACTAGTGTGGTGTTGCTTACTATCCCGTTTAGCTAGCTGCAAGTTGCTTGCACCAACTAAAACTTGACTAATTAGACACGACGGTACTAGGAGTACAGTAGTCGCAAGGAGGCACTCGCCGGCTTGTAGTAAGTATTTTTACTCGTGTCTCTGCCGTCTCGAAACCTTGCGAAAGTACCAGGGGTGCATAAGTTAAAGGAGACTTACGCGTGAACGAACTTCGATCTTATTGCGAACCGGCCGCACGGCGACACGCCCACCTCGATGACGTATCCCAGAGGTACGTGACGATGCGCAAGAGTGCGATCAGTGTCTCGATAGCAGCACACACGGAACTATAGTTATCTCGCTTCTTCCTGTTGATTGGTGCAGTCTTGCGGCTTTCTCACAGTTTATGCTTCCCTATTTTTGTAGGACTATTATTTTAGTAAAAATTTGAATTTAAAGTTAAATACAAAAAAGAAAAAGGGTCTCTTAAAACGCGTCTGTACTCCTTAAAGGTCCGGGGGGGAGAGCTTATTATCATTTGTAAATGTGAAGATAAACCTTTGAATGATTTTGGCCTTTGATTTCAACGCCTTAAATACGCCTCAACATTTTTTTATTTTTTTATAGCGGATAGGCTGTCCTTTGACCACCATCTCACCTGGCGGTAAGTGATGATGTTGTCGAAGATGTCGTTCAGGATAACTAATTACTGGCTCTCAAGGACAGAACACACCGTTAGGTGTTTGGCGACAGATTTTCTACTTGAGGGTGGTAGCTAGCCAGGCAGGCATTCGCAAAATGCCCTACCACCATGCTGTAACGACTGCCATTGTAAGACAACAATCGGGACCGACGGCTTAACGGGCTCTCCGAAGCACGGAAGCGCTCAGTAGTAATGTCACTAGCGGTCACCCATCCAACTTCTGACAGCGGCGGACGTTGCTTAACTTCGATCGATTAAGAACGGCTAACCAAACTGCGCTACGAGCGCTTCAAAAAAATTTATAATATAAATTCAACTAATATTATTGATGGAAAATTAGTATTAATATTGCTACACAGAGGAAGCAGTGATAGCCAAGCGGTAATAGCCGTGGACTGCCGTGCCGCAGGTCCATGGTTCAAGCCCTACTGCTGCTTTGAGCTATACTGCATAGTAGGAAGGTATTTGCGAATGTTCTCCTGGTTAGATTCTCAAGTAGAATATCTGGCGGCAAGCACCTAACAGTGTTCCAGCAGAAGTCCTTCAGAGCCAGTAAATCATGAAATTACAGGCACATTACACTTATCAATTGTATGTGTGGTAACCTAGGATTTTACATACATTTTCAGCTGGATCGTCCACTGCTGAACACAGCTTCCCCTATTTAGGGGGTATTTACCATAATCCCCACGCTTGACAGGCGGCTTGGGGATCGCAGTGTAAGATAGTAGTTCTTTAGAAGGCGCTGCTGCCCACCTTCCAGTATTTTTTCCTTAGTCGCCTCTTACGACACCCACGGGATTATATGGAGAGGTGCAATTCTAACCCGGCACCCCACGGGGTAATAATATTTTAATCTTAATTAATAACATATCTAGCAGTATGTATCAGGGTTATGGGCGCAGTGCAGCTCAAATGCATCTGTCATAGGCAGAGATTACTATAAGTCTACTATAAGGCGGACCTCGTGCGAGGTCTGACAATATATCATGACAAAACCTCGGAAACGACTGAACGAAGTCTATTGAAACTAAACACATATAATTCTCAGGTCTTAATAAGGACATAGTATACTTTTGATTTCGATTTAGTCATTATTTCAGGCTGAGTAGCCGTGCGAAAGCTAGCATATAAATATAGCTATAGTTAAAATTTTTCCTTGTTTGTTGTTTTGGTTCTATAGTTTCTCCTGAACAATCAATTTTAAATTTTGTCCACTTTGTGCACTGTCTTTTTGTGCTCTAGTTTTATTACTCGCAAAATATCGAAAATTATAGTGCGAACATTCTTGGAGTTCTATCAAGTAAGACCATGTTTTATCCTTATTTCGCCTCAGAAAACGTAGAGATCCATTCTTGGACGAACAAAATAGAACAAGATAGAATACAAAAGTAAGGCAAGCATTCGTACCCTACTACCATGCAAAAACGGAAGAGGGCGCTGAATAATTAGTTGAATTGGAAGGCCTAATCGAATGGATAGTTTTCATGAGTTGATCGAATATCATACGAACCTAGCAGCCTTAGTAGATAGTTTTATACTTTTAATGTAGGTGCCGCCACATGTCCGAAATATGTGCATAGAATAATAATATCGTCAGCTCCTTATTCGAAGGCTTGACTGATGGGTAATAATACTATGACCTTCTTCGATAGATTAATTACTCTTCCACCAACCTACGGTCAAAATCTCAGAATGGAAATTCAAGGCATAGCCTAAGTCAGCTGTGCAGCTGTGTCCTATTTGCATAGCAATTATGGATTTTTGCAAATAATTATCGAATGTTACAAGTCTATAATTAATTGCACGCGTTTAAGCAGTCAATATAAATCAAACTGAGTAATACGCGGTATTATAAAATCTCATTTACTGTTATCTGACACTCCGTGTTTCTTTGCTTCATGATGAAGTTGTTGATACTTTTGGTATTGTTAAATGGTTGTTATTGTTCGGAAAATGACGGGATTCAAATGGAAGAAAGACATATAGCTGGTGGAGGCAACTATGGTGGTTTCATTGGGTTGACTACGTATGGTGCTGGACCATTTTTGGTGAAAGGAAAATACGATATATTACCAAACCAAGAACATGGCAGTGAACAAGAAGATGGCGTGAATCAAAACGGTAATGATAAAAAACATATGGGATATGAAATTAAAACAGGAGCAGACGAAGGTAACTAAATTTGATGTTGACAATTTAGTAGACCTAATTAACCTACATTTAATTGTAACTGTTATACACAAGAGTAACCAAGAAAATGTATATATTTTTGAATATATTTATTAATGTAGAAAATAAAATACACGTACCAAGAATATAAATAAGGCCATTAAATCACTGAGCATGTTATGTCTTGTATTAATGTAAGCGTGTTTACTTCCCGTTACTCATAATAATTTCAAAATATAGTCGAAATTCTGAACAATAGTACTGCGCAAACCAAAACCCTTAATCTGTGCTAATGCGCAGTAATAAAATGACGTTTGATAGAGTTATGGAACGATAAAATTACCGATAATAAAAAATTATGAAAAACATGAATATGAAAATAAAATTTACATATTTGATACAAAGCAATGTTATCGAGTCATTTTTGAAGAGATAACGGGCACAGTCAATGTCCTTATAAAATTTGTCAACACACTTGCTCCTAAAGTGGCTCCAATTTCACCGCAATAAGGCACATAATGACACCTGTATCAAACTGTTACTTTTTCATTGCAATTATTCACAAGTGAGTTATAGTTCTTTTTTATATTACTGGTTGAGTTCCTTTGTTCTTAAAAAAGGATCGATAAAAAAGATCGTGTTCATTAGTACAAATAAATTAATGTACCTATTATTTGCTCATTTCATACAAATTCGTATTTAAATAAATAATTTCCACTTGTACGCGTTTAATAAATAAAACTTTTACTCAAATATAACTTTTATTTTTTTTGTAATAAAGAAAATTTAAATTCCCCATTTTGTATGTGGCTAAAAGGTTTGGTTACCTGCGAATAGCCAAAAAACAAAAACTCATTTCATAGTCTATGGCTGATCGCCATGCGCGCGCATAGGAAAACTGATATATTATTTCCCGCCATTGTGAAAAAAAAAACACTAATCGTTTTCACTGTTGTAATTATAGTTATTTATTAATTAAGATGTCTACAAGTACTAGTTATGAAGAAAGTGATTTACGTTGTACACCTCCCGATGTAAGATGTGAAGCCCTTAACGTTATGGAAAGTTTACTACCTGAAAGCTCCAAGGAAAACATATTTTTTTTGTATTATTTTCTTCACTGATGTATTGAAAAACGTATGATACACGTGTGTTTTGATGATTACCGTCCTCGGCTCTTAAGACCATCACCTGACGGCTCGGGTCTACTGGCGCCTCAGCGGTAATCACCAACATAACACACTTGTACCATAGTGTACTATTATTTTGTAGAAATTTATAATTCTTTAATATCTTGCAGAAAAGTTTAAGGGCTCATGCGTAGAGTTATAATGGCCGTTACATAAAGTAAACAACGATTCTACGTAAACGGATTAACATTTTTATTTGTTATTAAAGGTTATGAAGCTGTATTAGAAGACAAGAAGGGTCAAAATGGTGAAAATAAAATAGGCGATGACTTTGAATCACTTGGTTACGATTATGATGGTATGTATGCTGTTGTCTCTGTTTTTCAACAGAGTTTTGTTTTAAAAGAAGAGATAAGCTGGCAGAGGTGTCAAGATAGCCACGTTTTGTTTTTGTTACTGTAATAAAAAATTGTTGGTCCCGTGTAATCGGAGGCGAAATCTGTTAGTCTCAGTCAATCACAAGCCTTCATTTGGTCATTTGATAACATGGCGTGACGTCAGTATTACAAAATAAACAATTAGCTGACTTTGGTATAATTTTATTTTATACTGAAGGCATTGCTATTTCGGTGCAGGTTCTGTATCAAAACGGACCTAGTAACAAACAATTAAACAACCCATGGCTTAGGTACTGAAACAAAGTGTAAGAAATATATTTCAGTACCAAATATAATTTGTACTGTATCAACTAGATCTCGTTCACTGCCGAACACAGCCTCTCCCATTAAAGGGGAAATGCCCTTAGCCTTAATCCCTACGCTTGGCAGGCGGCTTGAGGACCACTGTTCTTCAGAAGGTGCTGCTGCCCATCTTGTGATATTTTCCCTTTGTCACCTCTTACGATTCCCACAGTAAGATATGGGGGGTGCAATTCTAGACCGGCACTACCCCCTCCCCCCCTCTCACCCCCTCCCCCCTCTCGCTCCCTCCCCTCCCCCGGGCATGTACATTCAATTGAAAAAATAATTTATTGATCCGTTTTTGATCACTTGTCGCTTAAAGGATGTATTGGATATTTTGAAAATAAGAACCAGTACGGAAACAAAGACAACTATGGAAGACATGGATATTATGATGACATTGGATAGAATCAAGGAGGTGGCAATTATTCGAGATATTATGATGACGATACAAGAGAAAAGTGTGATTACGTATTTGGATATACTGGACCAACAGGTATGATCATAGTTAAATATAAGGTAACTATCGTAACACTTGTATAATCTCCAAAGAAGTATAAGGACAGATGTTATTATTCTTCTTTGAGTGCCTCTCCATTAATGAAGGTTAGCAGTCAATTACTTAAATTTTTCTTTATCATGTGCCATTCTAAACTGCTGCTCGACGGTCTTAATCCCTGTCTACTCCCTCATATACAAATGTTATAGACATACTTTAATTTGTCTTTAGAGCTATTTACCAAGCACAGTTCACAGACTCCGGATCGCTAGGTACTGAGGATTACAGTCAGAAAAAGCCAGTAACTGTCCTACCCGCGGATCGAGCCTAGGGTCTCAAAATTCCACAGAACACTTTCGTCTCCCAATGAGAACTGTTTTGATTTAAGATTTTGTACCTAATTAATTTTTGCATCTACTCGTGAAACAGTGATGATTAAATAGAACTTCAATGTCAATTATGAATATATTTTCTTTACATTCGACATTAATTGTATTCAGTGTTAATCGTAGTTTTAAAGATTATTTACACACTAGCTTCGGCCCGTGGTCTGCATACACAATAGACAATGATGCAAGTGATGATAATGACCAAGAAAATAAAAAAGTGTCCTATAGGTCGATTGAAGAACTAAAGTATCTATATTTCATGTTTCATCCAATTCCGTTAAATATTATTCGTAGTGTGATTTTTATCCAAACCTGATATCCATTTCGGATATAAGTTTTAACAAACCATGAAACACATAAACTTTCTCAATTATAATATAGGAAGGAGATACGAGTAAGAAGCAGAATTTAACAATATATTTTGCGAAGAAGCCAAGTGCTTCAAGTCTAACAACAATGTTTTTTTTACAGCAACTTAAGGTTAAAATTGTCAATAAAAGATTGAAATTTTAGGTTATTTTAAACGACAAAGGCGTACTTGACAAAATGAGAACTTTGTGTAAATATATTTCAAAGTCAAAGTAAAAATCATTTATTCAATTTAGGCGTCTACGACGCTCTTATAAAGGTCAATTACAAATTTTAGTATTGAAATATTCTACATTGTACTGCCACGTTCAGCAAATAAATTGTATAGAGCCACTGCGAGAAGAACGGGCAAGAAACTCGGGGCCATTCTTTTAAACATCTTTTAACAATGTATATAACATTAATTCTTGTCTGGTTGGTTTGCGCATAAGACCAACGTCTCACAACACTAGTCATATGACCAATAATTGCTTTAAACAAAATGTTGTATTTGAAGGTATAATTTTTCAGTTTTAACGTCTTATTGTCAAATTTAATTGTTTCAGCCAATGACGAACCCGAAAATCTGATGCGTCCCTGTGCTCTCGACGACTGGCAATGCATCAGGAAATTCTTCGCATCCAACAGTAAATGCAAACCTGCTTACGGTCCCATAACAGATCCTCTGATCTTTGATGTCAATACAGTTTTTCACCCTATTGAAAATTTTACACTAGCCATGCCAAATTTGATAACAAGAGGTCTTAGTAGTGCAAAGATCAGAGATTTTTAGTAAGTTATTTTTTTCATTTAATTCTGCTTTCAGAGTCATCTGCTCATAAAAGTCGGCGGATTGTGTGTAGTTGTGTTTCAAAATCTGTTGTTTTTATGTCAGAAAATGGGATTGTACTGAATCCACTTATTACTCTAAGGCAGAGTCGGCCCAGTGGTAATAACTATGGGCTGCAGCGTAGGTTTTGAATCTATCCGTAAGCATAAGCTTAACTGCGCGGGGGCTAACTACAACCCTACAAAATTTCAAGTAGAAAATCTGTCGAGTAGGAAATAATGGTGTATTCTAACTTTACTGTATCAAAATGTTGTCTCGCGATTATTACACATAGTGTTCAATATTCACAGTCAATATTCATGTCAATATTCGCAATGGCAACACAAACTTTCCCGCCTAAAAGCCTTTTTGGCAGTTATACATTCAGTCCTGTTCAAAATTTGTCGCCAAGCTGATCAGTGCAATTTTATCGTCGATATCTCGTTATTTCTCGTTCTCGTTCCACTTAACACCGCGAATCAAATTATACGTGTGTTACATTATCGCCATCGCAGCGTGAGAATTGCAGTAACCCGATTCCTGCAGTCATCTCATTTCTGCAAGCCGAATTCGCAGTATCATCGTCGCCTGAATGGGTATTGTAAGGATCTATAGTAAAAGGGCGCCTCAGTAGCTATTATTTTACTTGCATCCCGGTAAGGCTATATATCAGTTATACATCACAGGATATATATCGGTGAGTCAATTTATTTTGTTGTTCGATCGATTGGTTATTCGAAATTCCCACTACTTCTAAGTATAATCTACAGTCCACTATAAAAACCGAACATTATTTTTGGTCTTCGAACCGGATTTATGAACAGTGCCTTTTCTCGCTTATTTTCGTGCATATTTCTGTCGTAAGTATTTTGTAACATAATTATTTATCGATCTATTCTAAGTTCCGAGGGTACCTTATGGTACATAATCAAAATCTGGTCATTCACCACAGTCAAATAGATGCTAACGAACTCGCACTGAGCAAGTAATTTTCATAGCTTTCCGTTCAGTCATTAGTCTATATTTCTGACTTACGAATCTCTGACAATTGACATTAGCATTCACTCATCTTTAACAATTCATTCTCGTGTTCCGTTCTCGTAAACAAAAACGTCGCTTTGTGATAACATATTTTTTCGTTTTCGTCGAGTTTTATCGCAAAAGTGTTGTTTATTTTGTGTATATAAATTGCTAAAAGATGAGTGACAGCGAAATGGCAAGTACTGCATGTGTTGACATGAATCGCACTGCTCGCGACTATGCGATTATGAGGTTAGAATATTTTGCCGATTGCGAGTTTGTGTCCATAAGTTTAGAAGATCTTCGCGAAATAGAAACACAATTCCACGAGGCGCAAATTAAAGTTCTTGCCCGCTTAGATAAGATGTCACGTAAAGACGAAATGTTGGTAACCTTCAACTTTGAGGAAACTGTGAAAAAGATTAAAACGAGACTCCAAGTATCTTATTCCAAAACTGATTCAGCAGTGACTGATTCGGTGCATGCACAATTGCCAAAAATAAACATTAAAAGATTTGATGGAACATTAGAAAATTGGGTCTCATTTATTGGACTATTTGATTCATTAATTCATAAGAGAAATATTAGCAATGTAGAAAAGCTACATTATTTGCTGTCGAGTGTAGAAGGTAAAGCATATGATTTAATAAAAAATTTCCCCTTGACAGAGCAAAATTATTTAGATGCTTATCAATTGCTGCATAAACATTTTGATAACAAACGGTACATTGCAACTAACTATTATGAAAAATTAGTTCATTGTGAGCCTATAAAAACCAAAAGTGCTTCTGAACTTGAAAGAGTACATAGATTATTTTCGGAGAACCTGACAGTGTTAGAAAAGTATTCCCTTCCAGACTCAAACTTTATGTTGTTTCATTTACTTTGGACAAAGCTAGATAGATCAACTCGGGAAGCTTTTCAACTCGAGTTTAATAGTGATGAAATTCCTAGGTACACTCAAGTACAAGATTTTATTGAAAAACAATACAAAGCCTTAAAAATGTCAAATGTTGCTGTCAATAGTAAACCTGCAGTTACTTTTAGGAATAACCAAGGCAAACCAAAAGCATCGTTGGTAGTTGCAAATTCTATATGTGTTTTTTGTTCTCGCCAGCACCACACACTCACATCCTGTGAGGGCTTCTTAAAACTAGACCCAACCTCTCGTTTTAATTTTATAAAAGAAAAGGGTCTTTGTATTTTGTGCTTTTCCAATACTCATAGAGTTAAAGCATGTAAAGCGTCATTTCGTTGTAGCGTGTGCAATTATTCTCATAACTCACTGCTCCACTTGGAAAAGCAAGCACAACCTACGACACATCAGGCATGTGAAACAAAAATCATTGCTGACAATAAAAATGTAGTTCTGACCTCGGTGGCTAGTAGTAGCACAATACTATTCTCAACAGCAAAAGTTTTGGTACGAGATAGCTCTGGTAACTTTCAGCCAGTAAGGGCTCTCCTGGACTCTGCCAGTGCGTGCAATTTCATATCTAAGGATTGTGCTTTACGTCTAGGACTCAATATTGGTAAAAACTGCCAGTCCGTGAGTGGTATAGGGCATACAGCTACTGAACCTGTTGGCTCACTTGTATGTGAGATGAAACCTATGGTTAAAACCTTATTGTCAAATTTCAAATTTGAAGCTCTTGTTTTGTCGTCAATCTGTGCTGATCAACCTTCTCAATATATTGATTCGTCGAATTGGTCACATATCAAACATTTGGATCTGGCTGACCCTGAGTTTACACATCCAGGCCCAGTGGACATTTTGCTGGATGCAAATATTTTCGTTTCTTGTCTTTTACCTGGGATCAAGCGTGGTCGACCAGGGCAACCCGTGGCATTGAATACACATCTGGGATGGATTCTGATGGGTGCATGTGATGGAAAGGCTTCATCACAATATCTTCGTTCCCGTGTCATGACAAAAAATTGTCTATTAGTTTCCAATGTTACACTGAACGAATCACTGAAGAAATTTTGGGAAATTGAAGAAGTGAGTCCTAAGGCAGAGTTCATGTCAAAAAAGGACAAACAATGTGAAAATACTTTTTTGAAAATCATTCTCGTACTGAAGAAGGTAGATTTGTTGTACCTCTTCCCTTTATCGAGTTGGATAATAAACCAACTTTTCACAACTCTCGTGAGATTGCTCTTCGGAGATTTTCAAGTATAGAACGTCGTCTACAGATGAATCCGGTATTTAAAACTGCGTATATTTCATTCCTGGATGATTATAAAGCTCGTGGTCACCTTGAGGAGGTAGAGCCCCCCGCTACTAAGGATGGAAAATTTTATTACATTCCTCATCACGGTATCATGAGGCCTGAATCGGTCAGTACTCCTCTGCGTGTGGTGTTTGATGCCAGTGCTAAAGATGCTTCAGGAAGGTCTTTAAATGACGCTCTCCTTCCTGGACCAAAACTGCAAACAAGCATCTTTGATCTGTTGTTGCGCTTTCGTTGGCACGCAGTAGTGTTTACGGGTGACGTACAACAGATGTATAGGCAGATTTTGGTTCCTGACGAAGATGCGCAATACCAGCGAATTGTTTGGCGGCCCTCTACATCTGAGCCGGTCCGTGATTACAAACTCAAGACTGTAACTTATGGCGTTTCTTGTGCTCCATTCCAAGCTCTCCGTACCATAGCCCAACTTTCAGTTGAAGCTGCTGAAAATTGCCCAGCTGCCTCTACTGTGTTGACTAGAGACATCTACGTCGATGACATTGTCACTGGCGCGAACTCTACCATGAATGCTCTGCAACTCAAATCAGAACTTACTAACATTTTAGCTTCTGGTGGCTTCCATCTGAGGAAGTGGACCTCAAATTGTCGAGATTTGTTGAAGGATATCCCTCCTTCGGAGTTGTACCTAGAGAGTTCTAAAGGCTTCGAGCAATCAGCTGATGCTTCTCTAAAAATATTAGGAATTTTATGGCATCCTCACTCTGACACATTCGGCTTTAGAGTTGCCGATAATGGTAATCGTCGTTGCACAAAACGTATAATACTTTCAGAGATCGCTCGAATCTATGACCCTTTGGGGTTTCTTGGACCAGTTACGTTTTATGCTAAATACCTAATGCAATTTCTTTGGACATTGGGTGTCGATTGGGATGAGGATGTCCCAGAGAATATCAGCTTAGAGTGGTCCCGCTTCAAAGAGCAACTCCCATCTTTGAAGTCAGTTTCAATTCCTCGGCGTTTGATACAAAATTTTGTCGATTTGCAGCTCCACGCATTCTGTGACAGTTCAGAGCGAGGATCGTGTGCAGTCTTAAAACAAAGGTTGCTCCCGTACGCAAGCTTTCTATTCCAAGAATGGAACTTCAAGCAGCCGTTTTACTTGCTGACTTGGTGAGATCTGTCGTCCATGCCTTGGAGCCATTTTATCGTTTTGGAAAAATATTTGCTTGGTCTGACTCTACCGTAGCTCTGGCATGGATTAAGTCATGTCCATCGAAATGGAAAACCTTCGTTGCCAACCGCGTTAGCCACATACAGGAAATTCTGTCTCCAGACTGCTGGGGACATACTAGCACCTTGTCAATGCCTGCAGATGTCGGTTCTCGGGGTACGCTCCCTGCTGATCTTGTGCGATGTGACATGTGGTGGAATGGCCCAACATGGCTTGGAGAGCCTGAAGATCGGTGGAGTCCCTCGTTTATTACTTCCTCCACTCATGCTGGTCCAGATGTTCAAGAAGAACAACGAATCTTTAGTCTATTGACCAGTGTTGAAGTCCACATTGTTGATAGTTTAACAAATAAATTATCCTCGCTTTCTACTTTAAAGCGAGTACTGTCGTATTGTTTTCGCTTCTGCCATAATGCAAAGTCTCCTTTGCAAAAGACTATTGGACCATTGGAGGTTCAAGAACTACAGGATAGTTTTATGTTCTTGATCAAACATGCACAGCAGGTTTCATTTGCCACGGAGATTGAAAAGGTCAAAAATGGCTTAGTCAATTCTCTTCCGAGATGCTTGCGCAAACTTTCACCCTTCCTCGATAATGCGGGTTATCTCAGGGTGGGCGGTCACCTGGCTTTTGCCAAGGTCGACTTCAACGTAAAGCATCCGTTACTGTTATCACGTGATCATCGCTTGACATCATTGATCATTCAAGATTATCATGACCGCTTCATGCATCCTGGAGCTCAAACTCTCCAGAATTTACTTGCGCAGGATTTTTGGATCCTTTCGCCAAAGAGAGCCATTCGAACTGTTGTTTCTCGTTGTATTAAATGTTTCCGTGCAAATCCCCAACCTGTTCCTGCTCCTCTTATGGGAAACTTACCATCGTTTCGAGTCAATCAGATCAAACCATTTTCGAGTTCTGTTGTTGACTATGGTGGACCGTTTGACATCGCCTTGGGTCGTGGCCGTGGTGTCAAGACCTATAAGGGTTATATTTGTGTATTTGTTTGCACTTGCACGAAAGCCCTACATATTGAATTAGCTTCTGAGTTATCGACTGAGGCTTTCTTAGCGGCGTTGAAAAGATTCGTTGCTCGTCGCGGACGGTGTAGTCAAATCGTGTCCGACCAGGGTAGAAACTTTGTCGGTGCTAGAAACTATCTGAACTCCCTCATGAACGATGCTGCCTCTTCGCAAGAGATAAAATTCTCATTTAATCCTGCCGGAAGTCCCCATTTTAATGGCTTGGCGGAAGCTGGCATTAAGGCCGTTAAAACACACCTAACTCGTGTGGTAGGCAATCAGCGATTAACTTATGAAGAATTTTACACTGTGCTGTCTCAAGTGGAAGCTATGTTAAATTCTAGGCCTCTCACTCCACTCAGTTCTGATGCCAATGATTTCGCTGCATTGACTCCTGGTCACTTCCTCACGACGGAACCGTTGTCCGGTCTGCCTGAGGAAAATTTCGTAGACCAACCAATCAGTTCCCTCCATCGCTGGAAATTGATTCAAAAAATGCACCAAGACTTTTGGCGTAGGTGGCAGAATGAATACATTCACACGTTGCAACAACGAGCTGATTGGAACAAGAAGCGAGAAAACATTGCGATAGGCACTTTAGTGCTTATTGTCAATGAACAAGCTAAACCACTTAATTGGAACCTAGGAAGAGTCATAGCTCTGCATCCAGGAGCAGATAAAGTTTGTAGAGTTGCAACCGTCAAGACTGCTTTTGGAGAGTACAAAAGACCTGTCGTTAAACTCTGTCCTTTACCAGTTGCAATTGACAGCAATACTAATTAAGTTTTCGTTAATTTTTCATCACTACCGTTTAATGTATTTAATTTATATATAATTTAATAATTTTTGTAGTTAACTCAGTCAATATATTGTTGCTTTAATAATATTTAAAATTCATTATCAATGTATTCGTCTTTTCGTAAATACGTTGCATTTAGGTGGGCGGAATGTTCAATATTCACAGTCAATATTCATGTCAATATTCGCAATGGCAACACAAACTTTCCCGCCTAAAAGCCTTTTTGGCAGTTAACGCCAGTTATACATTCAGTCCTGTTCAAAATTTGTCGCCAAGCTGATCAGTGCAATTTTATCGTCGATATCTCGTTATTTCTCGTTCTCGTTCCACTTAACACCGCGAATCAAATTATACGTGTGTTACATTATCGCCATCGCAGCGTGAGAATTGCAGTAACCCGATTCCTGGAGTCATCTCATTTCTGCAAGCCAAATTCGCAGTATCATCGTCGCCTGAATGGGTATTGTAAGGATCTATAGTAAAAGGGCGCCTCAGTAGCTATTATTTTACTTGCATCCCGGTAAGGCTATATATCAGTTATACATCACAGGATATATATCGGTGAGTCAATTTATTTTGTTGTTCGATCGATTGGTTATTCGAAATTCCCACTACTTCTAAGTATAATCTACAGTCCACTATAAAAACCGAACACATAGTAATTAAACAACTTTAAACGATTTAAATCGCGTATATTTATCATTTGAAACGTCGTCGGGACAAAAATAATGATAAAAGTTATTTCATTATTTTATACTGTATCAGCCAGATTGTCCACTGCTGAACACAGCATTCTCGATTATGGGGGGTTTGCCGTAATTCACACGCTTGACAGGCATCTTGGGGATCGGAGTGTGAGATATCAGTTCCTCAGGTAGCGCTGCTACCCCTTCTGGTGTGTTATCGTTAGTCGCCTCTTACGACATCCACGGGAAGAGATGAGGTGGCCGACATTATAGCCCGGTACCCCACGGGCCAGTATTCCAGCTACTGGCCTCGAAATCCAGGTCCCAATGTAGGTTAAAGGCTGTTTTCCATCTTTGACTACATTGTCTCTGTCGTAAAGACACGATTATGCTAAGTAAGATTGTGGTTAAGCAATAAAAATCTGGAATGTAATTATAAAAAAAAATGTATATGAGTAGGTAGTATAAATGGTCTTGTCTTATTGTTATTTTGGTTTTTTAGCTAAATTTTCTTAGTATTGTACTCAAGTAAAACAAGAAATACAGGGAAGATTTAAAAAAAAATCATATCTATTTTTTTAACACTGTGAATTATTTATATTTGTGACGAGTAAATGTAATAATTAATATTGTTTTAAAGGTAATCAATCAGTGAATTGTTGTCCAATAACTGTTAAAAGTAATACCAAGCAAATGATTTTAAACTCGTGAATACAATCTGTTCATAGAGTACCTAGTTACGAAATCTAGTTACAACAGTGAAAATACTAATAAAATCTTACATTTCCGGATGTAGACGTCAGTTTTAACCTTAACCGTTTCAGTGTTAACAAATTTTCTGGTAACTTGGTGTTCGCGATTGATGTCACCGATTTCAACGAAACTGCACCCCGTGGCTACTTCAGGTATCGGAGGACTGCTAAAGAGTCTATCGTGTTAGCTGATTTCGCAACTATTCTGCTACGTGAGTACTTTTAGTTTGTCATATTGAAGGGCACCCACTTGATGGACCGACCAGATAAAGAAAATTGTTGGTAACCCTTAAATGAGTGCGCCAGGACTAGAGGGCAGAGAAAAATAGCGGGGCATCGTGAGGCATGTACTGTCTGCCAACTCCACCATTACTACATGACGACCACGACCGCTCTCAGCGTGTCGATTTAGAGAATGTATGCATTGACTATGGACTGCCGCGCATAAGGTCCATGGTTTGAATCCGTATGGTGGAAGGGTATTTTGCGAATGCTCGCCTGGCTAGCGACCACACTCAAGTAGAAAATCTGTAGCCAAACACCTAACGGTATGTTCCGGCAGCTGTCCTTGAGTGCCAGTAATTCTAGGTTAAACCTGTTAACACCATCGACCACATCATCACTTAACATCAGGAGAGATTGAGGTCAGAGGCTTACCAGTCAGCAATAAAAAAACACTTAGCCTTGTATCATATAGGCATCCATGGCATCAATTCGTAGAAATGCATAATTCGTTTTTTTTTCTATTGGTGTGTGATGATGTATTCGTGGACGATCAAAACTCAAGCTAATAGCTCTCAAAAAATGCTGAGGGTTACTGAGGAATCATACGCGAGTTTGTCAGTCGAAATATACTGCCATCATAATTTTAAATCGCTTTTTGATATGCTTACTTTGTTCATAACCTGACTAGGTACATTCGTGTAAATATATTGAATGGTTATTTGTGAATGTATAATACGTGTGCCTTGGTTTGTCAATCATACAATACAAACGGGCCAATATTTGTAAAACTGACGTTTAATTAGAATCAGTGCATTGTTGATGACTTTCAGTGCTTAGATCAGAACCTATATTCACTTAGATTCTCTAGCTGACCATCTACAAGGAACTGCATGTATTGATTTTGCCACAGATTCTACATGGTCCACGTTGAAGTTGAAGTTTTATTGGATAATGACACTAAATTAGTTTAATTAGCCTTATAAAACTATAAAAAACTTATCTTAACTGGGACCATGTCGACTCTCGGTAAACTTGTCTTGTAGGGCACGGTGTCTAATACAGTCAATGTAGTGGTTTAGACAAAACTATGGATGGAACAATTGAGACGCTGGAGGTCTCCTAATAATGAAAAGTCAGATTTATATAATGAATCTATAAGTAAAATTGTAATATGTTTTTTACAATATTCCTGCGAAAAATGTTACCTGGAAAGTGATAAGCTTATTGCGAAATTTGTTTCTTCAACCACTACTGCGAATGTCACATGCCTTAAGAAACATTTGATTATACTCGTATCTCGGTGCCCTCACGTGCGTAAGTCTAGTTTACGCACGTGAGCATTATACTGTGTATAGAGATTTAGTTTAATCCGTTATTTTCCTTCAGTCTGTTTTAACAATATTCTATTTGGGAGACATAAGATACAGATTCTAAATGTGGCAAATTAAATATACAATAGTGTAAGAACATTATTGTTTCCTTTGATTGCAGGTTCTGTAACATTCACAGCGGTTATACCGAAAATTCCAAACTTGCGATTAGATTTAGCAGACATACATGCAGATATTCAAGACCCACTTCCAGCTTTTTACGCCGGACCTGGAATTTATAACAGCACAGGTATAATCAAATATTTGATATTAATCTATCCTCTCTCTATATATCTATCCTAAAAAAGTTGATGGATGAAAATATGCCTATAATCATTAATTTATTTAACAGCATATATTATCGAAGTAGTATAATACCCAAGAACCAGCTACAGTTACTGTTCTGAAAATGAGCAACACCAAAATAAATAAAAATGCTTCGAGTACAAAAAGATTTTATGAATGAGTCACGTACTAAAGTTATAACTGAGGATTTACTTAAAAAAGTGGAAGAAACAATATAAATAGATACAGTTTGGATTAATAAATTGGCTTTCCAAGCTCCAAGATGCAATGTTAATTTATCAGGTTTTGTTGCAACACAATACATATCTGTTGGGACATAAGTGAATGTAAACACATCTGTTTCATAGAATACGAAAAAGCTTTTGATAGTGTAACATGACAGGCTCATCAAAATTCTCAATGGCCTCGATCCTTATGATCTAATAGTTATAAACAATATCTATTGGCAACAAAAAACATCAGTACGAGTTGACCAACTGACTGGAGACACCAATTTATGTGGAGGTGCGACAATGATATTATATATTCGCTCCGCTACTATTTAATATTTATGCGAAAGCAATATTTGCAGATGCCTGCAGAATTGGCTCCAACGCGTTGATATTAGCGCAAGTTTTCTACAGATATTGTTTAAAGTATTTGTTTCAATTCTTGCAATTACAGTAAAATCTGACTGTTTATACAGTCAGATTTTTAATGAGTTTTACTATCGTGCATAAAACCCATTTTAGCCTTACATTTTAGACTTAAATATCAGCACTCTACTTAGGGTCAGGTTGATAAGAGTCTTGTCTAAAATTACATGTTTTGTGCACTCGTTTTTCAATCTCCTCATTAGCTGCTTTTCGTTGTTTATTTGCAAATTTAATTGCATTCATTCCATACCCACTTTTAATTTAAGTAATCAGTGATGTTTCAGATCCTGATGTCACTGTAGCGTTTAAGCAGTTGAACGAGCTACTTCCCTTGTCATTAAGGGATGCACTCGTCTCTCAATCTCCAATATATACTTCTATTTATATCCAAAAAAATATTTGTGATTTTGGACTTCAAATTATCAGTGTTTAAGATGTAAGTTTGACAGTCTCATTTGTGACTAAGCTTTATTTGAAATATATAATTATATTGTTACATGGGTTTAATAACACCTACTTTAAAGTGTTGTTTATTTTTTATCAATTATGTATATTGCTATTTAGGGCTTAATAAATATTTTACGTGGTCAATTAAAATCAGCCAATTTTAGATATGTATGTCAATACGTAGCCGCCATTTTAAAATAACGGGTGCTTTATTATATTGATGATTTTTCCTGTGAGTATATTCTTTACTTATTGTTTAAGTGAAAGGATATTTATCAAAGGCTACTTCAGTAAATCGCCTTAATGTTTTATGTACCGAATCGGCGCGGGATAATGTTCATTTCTGCAACTCGCCCAAACAGATTTTTTTATTTTAATTGTTTGTTGTTTGGTACTGTCAGAAAAAAAAGGTTTAAATAATATTTTGGCCAATTTCTTTATCTTAACTACAATTTGGGCAATCTTTTTTAACGCAGTCATACTTATTTCTGTGCATGGCTACCTGGCAAGCAGATGTGAACAGATAAGTCAATATAGGTAAAAAAGTAGGCAAGTCTACCTAGGCATATTCTGTGTGTCAAAAACTATCAGTTGAGATTAAATTCATTCGGTTATGAAAAGAGTGAAGGTGATGAAAGAAAATTGATTAAAAATAATTCAATTAAAATTAGCTATGAACACTTTTTGATAGGCAAGTTATCATAGGCATGTTTGTTCATGAATTAAATTTCATAAAAAAGTATATCATCAAGTTATCTTATGAGTAAAGGTCGTTCTTCCACGGCTCTTAGACTATAGGTACCTACTATATTGAGTTGTAAGTACCTAGGTATGTCGTACCTATTGTATTAATATCCTAGCCTAAATATATAAATATATAATTTAAAAAAAAACACCTCGTGCTGTGTTCTGGCAGCTGTTATTGGTAGCTAGTTCCCGTACTAGGTTAAGCCGTTTACCACCCCGCATTATCACTTACCATTACATGAGATTGTGGTCAAAATAGTATTTTATCACATTTGAGGAGGAATCTCGAGATGTGAAGAGATTCAAAAAGGGATATTTCTGATGAACCCATATCTGTACAATGTTTTTTTTTTATCGGATAAGAGGGCAAACGACCAGGTGGATCACCTGGTGGTAAGTTATCATCGTCGCCGAGGCCTCGAGGATGCGTTGCCGGCCTTTGAGGAAGATATATGAAATATGAAAAATCTGAGGATGACATTAAGTCCCAGACGTGCATTGGTGCAACACCATTGTCCCGGGACTAGCGAATCCATGGAATTCTAAGTAACTTGTCCCACTTAACAGAGAGAACCGTAAAAACAAAACACATGCTTGTATATAATTATGTTAGGTTCAGTTTTATGGTCAGCCGTCTATCTGTCTTCATTTCTTTTTTAAGAATTCCTGCTGGCTGCTTATAATACAATAGGTACTACTTTTTAAAATTGCTGGTGTTGTAATCTTTACAGCAGCTATCAGAAAGTTACAAATTTCGACTAGGTTAAGTACATATAAAAATATATTGATGCAAATGACGTTATTTAAAAACATCAACACTGATTAATAGATTAATGGAGTAATATTTAGAGCACATTATAAGTACCCTTTTTAGCCCAGTATAATGGCCAACCACAGCAATCTAGGCTTAAACATAAACCTTTGCGGAAGACACCACCCAGTACGTACTGGAGGAATGCCAAGGAGGAGTGGGACCACGGCATCCCTGATCGCGGTTGTGGGGTCCGACCTCTCCTTGCCAGCCTCATCGTTAAGATGGTCAGTGACGAGAGGTCATGGGTGTCGATGACCTAATTCTACGAAACAATAGTTACGCAGAGGGGGGCGCAGGAGAGGGAGAGGAATCAAACTCGGACAAACAGGAGCTCGTTTTGTTTTTGCTTCGTGTAAAACTGGTTTTACACGTTTGAAATGATGGTTTTAGATTAAACAAACCGTTTTTAGCTGAAACTTTTCTTCTAGAAAATGCTGTCCATACAGAAGAAAGGAATGGTAGGAAGAGATGGCCGATCCGTAGAGCGCGGACAAACAGGAGCTCGGTCTGTTCTGATTCTGGAAACGTGTTCTGCTTTTCATCAGTTTACTGTTACAAAACTTTATCTCCAATTAATCAATAACAGAAGAGGGTAGGCAATCTTAATAATTTGTCAAAACACAGCTTGATTGAAGATTGTGTTATCAAATAAGTAGTTTTTAATATATTATAATAACCATTGATGTTTTTGATGATGATGAGGATAATTTTGATTACTGAATTTGAGTAAAAAAGAAGTTATATATTATTATACTTCTTATTCTAATATATTTTTATTTAAGATATTTTCCTGAACCGTATATACCTTTGACTACTCTCATCCGATGGAAAGTGATGATGCGATCGATGATCTTGTTCGAGCCAACTTAGAATTGAAAATAGCTTGGGTATAAATGTTCTAGTTGATGGTGGTAGGTACCCAGATTGGGATTCGCAAAATACCGTTTCGCAAAGCACGGAAGCGCTTAGTTATACTAGCGGGCAACCAATCCAAGTTATGGGTGACCGTTAGTGGCTATCCAAAAAAAATCTTATAAAAATATCCTATAATTTTATAAGGAAGTGAATATCGTGACAGACAATAATATAATATAGAATTAATACCTTGAAGAACATATACAAATAATTGTCATATCCAGCCATATCTCAGCATAATGGCATTGGCTGTTTTTCAGAAATGTAAGTACTGAGTCTATACTTACGAAAAGTTCCTTATGGTTTAGTAAAAATATTAAAATACACGACCAATTCATATGATACGTACAAGTATTTAAGTAACAATGGTTTATGGCTGGTTGTGTATTTTACTACCGATACATATTTATTTTTATTTTTGCATCAACATGGTTAATGCATAGTAAAAAAAATATGGTTAACAACAGCAGCTTATGATTATGATTAAATGCAATATTGGAATTTTTAACGAAGTATTATGTACTTCGTTAAAAAATTCATAAACACACAACAATGTCTAAGCAAAAGCATGGATGGTTTAATTAAAATGAGCCTACTAATTTGATTAACTTATCACGAACATTGAAATCATCATAATCAAATCAAATGAAGGCAATCACATCATGGTAGTTTTGGTGAATAATACGAAATAAAACACGTGAATAATTAAAGTAGCTCCGACTGTTGTCGACCACATCTATGGTAGTCTTCGCCAAGCCTGACCAAATCAACGCCAGTGCCCAAGGCTCTCCTTGAAAAAGATCAGCGAATGTGATCAAAACATAAGTCAGAGCTGACTGACTTATTCACGTGAGTTATGCCTTATTTCATTATAACTTATCCCTTAGTAACATGAATAAAAACTACATTCGTTTTTTTATAATACACTGGTTGTATGGCTTTGATCGTTTGTGTTAAAGACATTGTCTGCATTATTCTGGAAATGTCATAAGCACTCGCAAGAATTTAATCTAATCTAATCTAGGTCATCACCTGAGAAGAACCTGTTAACTTAGATAATCGGCAAAATTGACTAATCTTAATATTTCTCATAAATCATTATCATGAATATTCATTACACGCATTTTTTCTCAGTCCATATAAAACGATATGTGATGATATTAACTATTTCATAAAGATTTATGTGGTGTTCTATGATTCTGAACTTTATAATGAAGTTGTTGTTAATCATAACATGTTTAAGTTTTTGCTATTGTTCGGCAATTAAAAACGAAAGCAAGAATGAAGAAAGACGTATAGCAGGTGGAGGTAACTATGGAGGTTTCATAGGTTTGACCACATATGGTGCTGGGCCATTTTTGGTGAAAGGTAAATATGATATTGTACCAAACCAAAGAAACAAAAGAAATGACGATGTCTCTGAGAGAGCTGATTCTAAAACTCATAAAGAAGATGAGAATTATAACATCCAAGCCAATGTCCGTGAAGGCTTTCATTTAAAAAAAATTAGTATGCTAGAAACTACAAAACTTTTTTTTGCGTATCATAAAATGAATATCGTTTATTTTTTAATGCTCGTAAGAACCTTAATTTAGAAAGCCATACATTTCGATGAAACCTTTGTTATTTTAAGTTATAATATTTCTTCGCAAGGTTACGAAAATGAAGAAAAAGTTTCGCCTAGACACGAAGGAGAGAATAAACAAGATGACTACATTGAAGATCTAGGGTACGACTTTGATGGTATGTATTTAATTAATAGTTTGTTTGTAAATAGTCTTTACTTAAATATAAAAGTTTACGTTAGAATTTGTTAATAAATGAGTAATTTTGTATGAATTTATTAGAACAAGTTATTTTTCCAAGTAGATTTAACAAAAGTACGGTTGCCTGGAAGATATTTCTGCCTAGTAATAAGGCCGCTGATTGTACTATTTTTAAGATGAAATAATAATAATACATTTTATTTGTCATAACAATATGTGTACAGATTAATATTTGAACCCATTGGCTTCGAGCTAGTGAAAACTGTGTTTCAGTGCCAATGGCACTCCCATAATTGTTGAGCTTAGTTTTAATATGAGTAAACTTTTTTTTTATGTTATTGTGATGGAACAAGCTCGAGGCCCACCTGATGTTAAGCGGTCTAACCTCTGCCTATAACAGATGCATTTTATAACAAGTCACGAATTGCACTGCGTCCGTCACTTTGAGATATAGTTGCTAAGTCCCATGTGCCTGTAATTTCACTGGCTCTCAAGGACTGCTGCTTTTATTTTTATATAACGTAGAGTTCCGTCCTAACTGTTATATTTGTTCTGAGCCTTATATAATTTTACTCAGTTGATATTTCAAAGGTTGTACAGGACAGTTTAAAAGTAACAACAGAGACGGATATGGAAGGCAAAGATATCGTGATGACAATAGATTTGACCAAAGAAGTGGCAACTACTCCAGGTATTATGACGATGAGACACGAGAAAAGTGTGATTACGTTTTTGGATATACTGGACCAAAAGGTAATAATTTCTGAACTAATTTAAAAAGATATAATTTATCCATTGACCCACAGGTGACGAGTAACAAAGTGATGGATATGATAAATCAATTAAGTCAATAATCATCATCTGATAATTTCATATATATATCATGTAAGGTTTTAATAAATTTCCTTAACTTTTATAGGCAACACTAGCAATTTTTACGATAGCAACTTATTCTGTAACGTTTAGCAGTTTTTTACTGGCAACACAGTCGGAACGGTGGCTTGGCAGAGCGAAGGCAGTGTGATGCATTCTTAATTGGACGACCGAATCGTGCGGACGTATTCTGTGAAGCTCATTGTAATTAAGATTGGAAGACATATTATAACGAATTATTCTTGTGAATCATCGTGTTTAATTTATAATCACCGTTGGTACAGCAGCGATACTGGGGTCTTTTACAATCACTTGAAATCATATTGTTAAAGTAATTACTTTAGGCAAACCTTAGTCTAGTTTACCTTCATTTTAGTGTCGTAGATGCCTAAGAACTCGTCTATGGAGACGTTTTGTGCGGTGGGTCTTGCAGTGAATTCAAACGTATGACTCCTAGCCATTGAGCAACATTCATGTAGAAGCGTGCCTGAATGTTGCTCAATGTGCTGCTTCTCTAGTTGTTTATTAAGTTCAGTACTATTTTAACTTTGACTTGTCGCAGACTTAGGGCAATCTACCCTTCTCTAATAATGTTGAGAATTTTTGCCATTTTCATTTCTAAGAATGATTTGTAACAGGTTTTAATTGATTTCTTAACGTATTAAAAATACATATATATTATACGTACAATTTGATAATTTTAGCGAATGACGACCCCGAAAACTTGATGCATCCTTGCGCTCTCGACGACTGGCAATGCGTCAGAAACTTCTTTGCTGTTAATAGTAAATGCAAGCCTGCATACGGTCCAATACCAGATCCTTTGCATATCGACATCAATACGGTGTTCCACCCTAGCGCCAATTTGACAGTAGCATTGCCAAACCTAATAGTCAGAGGTCTTAGCAGTGCAAGGATCAGAGATTTCTAGTAAGTAATATTTCATTAACAGATTTATACACCGAGAAAAGTATTTTAGTAATCTCATATACGATTCATAAAAGAAATTTATTTTTAATCAAAGATTCGGCAAAATTGTTTTGAAATAAATTAGAAAATTCATTATTTGCATTTTATTACAGTGTAAACAAAGAATCGGGAAACCTCGTCTTTGCAATCGATGTGTTCAACTTGAACGAAACTATACCACGAGCTTATTTAAGGTATCGGAGGACTGCCAGAGAATCCATTGTTTTAGCAGATTTTGGAACTATCATGTTTCGTAAGTACTAAAAGAAGATAAAATATTCGATTTTAGTACGAGCTACAGTTCGTGACGTAGAGAGGCTGGTACGTTGTAGGTATACCCATATACCAACAACGTACTTCGTATACCTACAACTTCTTATCATGGTTTCAGATTTTGTTCTAAGAATGCTTATGAATTAACAGCAAAATTCTGTTAAATTAGTATCAATTGTTCACGGAATAGAATTTTTACCGGCAGATGACAAAGAACTTACTCCCATTATTAGAAACCTAGACGCAGCAGCTCTTTTCAGACGCTATGAATCTAATAAATTTTTAATTAACGTGCCTTAATATTTTGATACAAGAGTAGAAAAAAAACTGTTATTGCTGTTATTTCAGGTGCTGTAACCTTCACAGCGGTTATACCGAACATTCCAGACATGAGACTAGATTTGGCAGATATACATGCAACCATACAAAGTCCACTTCCAGATTTTTTCTCCGGACCGGAAGCTTATACCAGCACAGGTATTTTATTATATGTGATTGAGCAGATCCACCTAATGATAAGCGTCTACTAAGTTTTGTTCTGATAAAACCTTTTGGATAAGCATCTTTTAATCTGGATACAACAATAGCAACATTGATTCTGGCGTGATAGCTTTGGTTATTTTAGCCATAGCTATAATTAGAAGTTTTTTTATGAATATGACTCATATTATCAAATAAATATTCTGCAAATTTGTTTAAAATTTTGAACTAAATGTTGAGCATGCCATTAAACACGCCGCTGAACCTGATCTAAGCTATTGGTCTCTCCTAACCAAAAGCATTGAATTTAGTTAAAACGTATGTCAATCATTTTAAAAATTATTCAGGATTTTAAGATTTATATAACCAGCGGTTTCTGATGGAAATCTTATTTTTATATATTTTTTTGGAATCTTGCCGTGTTCTGTGTAAAGGCGCGTTTTGGAATCTTCGAGGTCTGGGGTGCGATCCCCGTGTCAGACAACTTATTGGGAATTAAAGATAAATAAATTTTCAATAGAAGTTCCGGAGTCTGGAATCGTTCCCGGTAGATGGTAATAAGCTTGCACTCTATTACATGGACCACAAAATATTTTGTGATATGGCGGAGATATGTTTTATTGTGTTTTTGGCTAAATTTAAAACTTTTCATAACCATGTTGCCTCGTGGGTTGCCTGGTTAGAATTGCACCCCAAAAAATCTTCCTGCGGGAGTCTTAAGACGCTGTCAAATGCTGAAATGTCACTATCGGACTGCGTAGGAGTGAAAGAGTTTAGGTAAAATCTGAAAATAAGCTTAATGATACAAAACTAGTAAAATAAATCGAAAATTTCACATATTTTCTCCCTCTTGATAGGGTTTTTCTAACGTTAGAAGCGTACTTTAGAGTCAACTTTGCAATTTTATTCTTACGAGAAAATTTGAAGGGTACCTGTTTTATACTTTTCTTGGCCTTAGATAATGTGATTAAGATTAACGTATAATTTTCTTACTGCTACAAACTAAATACATTTTGCTAAAATTTGTTCAAATACAGCTATATAGCACTTGTCAAACGCTGGCTACTCGGTCGTTAGTTCTATAGCTACAATGATTTCTTGACAATTAAAAATAATAATTCTAATATTTAATATTTTTATTGTATACTTTTTTAATTATACAATTTTATTGACATTTAAACATTTCATTTAACCAATGACATGCCTACAATATTGGATGTACATGTATATGATTTTTATAATATTATTGTCTAATACTATTTCGTTTTATTATTATTTTTATTTTATTTTTTAATATGTATTTCAAGCTGTAGAAGCAAAAAATATCCTTTTTGTACAATATGTTGACGTGTATATTGATATATGAATAAATGACTATGACTAAGACTATGTCAGCATCTTAAGAAGTTAAGATCTTAAGAACTTAAGATGCTGGCAAGAAAATTTTTGAAGCAGTGATTGCTCAGTGTCTTTGGCTATGGACTGCCGCGCAGCAGGTCCACGGTTCGAATCCCACCGCGGGCTTGAGCTTCACTGCATGGTGGAAGGGCATTTTGCGAATTCTCGCCTGGTTAGCGACCACCCTCAAGTAGAAAATCTGCCGCCAAGCACCTAATGGTTTGTTCCGGCAGCTGTCCTTGAGAGCCAGTGAAATTACAGGCACATGAGACTAAACAACTATGTCTCAAAGTAGCAAAAAAGACGGGCGCAGTGCAATTCATGACTTGTGATGAAATGTATCTGTTATAGGCAGAGGTCAGTTCGCTTAACATCAGGTGGGCCTCGAGCTTGTTCCGTCACAATAACATAAAATAAAAAACTACGAAAGGCGGGCAGCGCCTTCTTAAATACTGCGATATCCTAAACGACTGCCATGCATGAAAACCTGAGGCTGTGTTCAGCAGTTTACGATCCAGCTGATACAGTAAATATTATTATAACAGGAAATATTATTATTCGTTTTTGTTAACTTTGTTTCAGACCCTGACGTCATAACAGGATTTACTGAACTCAGCTCACAGGCCCCAATCGTAGTAAGGGAAACGCTCCTCTTCCAATCACAACTTTTTACATCTATTTACATACAAAAAAACATATGTGACTTTGGTCTGCAGATCATAAGCATATAAATGTAAATTGTAAGCCTTAATTTGATTGAGCAAATTGGTTAAACATACATTTCTAGTGTGAAGAAATTTTTTGAAGAAAACCGTTTTTAGCTAGTTATAGTGAAATGTGAGGGAATTAAATAAATTACACAAAACGTATTGTATGACATTTATTTTTGTTGGGTAGAATCTACCTTCAAGTCTGTCCCATTTAAATTTCATTAACATTGGTCGAGTAGTTTTTAAGTTACAGTCAATTATTTTTAATTTATTGTCTGTAATATTTAGGCCAGTAATCTTGTAAGCAGTATGCATCACTAAAAATAATAAAAAAATCTTTGTTAATGGTTTGAAACACTCAAAAGAACGAAATTACTTGTGGAAGTCGGACCAAGATAATTTGAGGCCAGTGTTTTGAATCTGCATGGTTTAATACTTTTCAGTGCTGGAAGTTGGATCCTTGTTTTTCTTTAAATGACTTTGAGCTTAGTACTTTACAAAAAGTGTTGAAGTTCTTCACGTGGAAGGCGTCAATACGCTTACCCCGTTTCTGGAACGTCGTTAAAGCCTTGATCAGTTAACAGATTAAATACTGCACACTCATTGGTCACATATAGCGTCATATAGTACCATTGACCAATCAGAATACAGTATTTAATCTGTCAAATATTCACGGCTTTGACAATGGTCAAACACTGGCTTGGAGACTTCCGCTAATAGCTCTTGTTTCGATAAAGTGCTCAAATCACAGGAATCACAAAATTTCAGAGACTTCGATAAAACGGTAGTGATTTTATTGCTATCTCAGTTCACTCTACGTAACATACAAGACTGATGGAGGTGAATATTGTAAAAGATAATAAGTAAGGTAGATTTTATATGTAAGGCATTGTTTTGTGCCTTCTATCGTCTTTGTGTACGTTTTGTTTTTACATGCATTCTCGTCTTACCTTGAACTGGACAGCACGACTACATTAGATGTTCACATTAGTTTTGTCGGGTGCACATCTTTGTCATGCCATCATTTTTATCACACACAAGCCCGTCACATCAGAAATCAATTATTGTCTCTCAACTCATTCATGGAAAATAACTTATCTAACTTACCATTCTAACGTTTGCGTTGAATGAGTCGAGTGACGATGCTTATTAAAAAAAAATTACAATTTATTTATGTGGGTTTTGTGTGTGTTAAACACGTTCTTTTGTAAGTTAGATGTGCACGCGCATGAGCGACTTTCTTTTCTCTTCTCACCGACTATCTGACGGTCAAGCTAGTGATAGGTCACGACAAGGAAGATAAGTATATCGTCAACAAGCGCTTGATAATCAAGAACGTGGTGTAGTTACATACCCTAATTACGTTGATTATGATCTACGTAATAAGGGTATGTCCAACACCATGTTATTTTTATAATAAATAAATAAATTCCTTTATCTAGTATAAATATAACATCGGCAGATAAGGGTTAATTAACTATAACCTTGAAATCCTAAAGTTAACACTCCCAGATTCAAATTATAAACCGACTGGAAATTGTTTATTTACGTTAAGCGTTTTATCGTTCTATTGAAATTAAAACAGCAGGTTATTTAGAATCTTTTCTTAAAGCCCTAAACAGAAAGAAAAACAAAATATAACGTCTAAAATCCGCTAGTTTTATGTACTTAGACTACTTAACGCTATTGACTTGTTAGTGTCACTTGTACTATCAAGACGAATCTAACGATATCTCAGACATTAAAATCGGTTAGGCCGTTTAGAAGTTATGGTGGAATAAAGACAATTACAAACTTACATACATGAACGATAGGAAAAATTTGCGTTATGACTCATTGTCTCAATTGGTATTAGTTATAATACATGTTGGCTCAATTGGTTAGAGCATACCCCGGCTAAAAGGGTGGATGGACGCGGGTTCGAATCCCGCACATGACTTAATTTTTTCTCTCTCATATTTGTAGTTTTGAAATCAAAGCATTGAACTTCATGAGCAAAGGAATGCACAGTAAGTATTAAAAAAAAATATTACCCAATGTAGCGATGTTCACTTTACAGTAAACTTACGTGGTACCAAACATATTTTGTTGAATATGATTTTATTTTATTTACTAGCCATTGCAGAATGTAGATCTATTTAGGTACTCACATGAGAATATGAATAATTATCCCAATGCTGTTAAAAATTATAACCACTGAAAATTGGCTAATTCTAATACTTATATCAATCATCGGCATGGATTATTCATTGCACGCTTTTTTTCGGTTAGTATAAAACGATTTGCGTGATATAAAGTAACACAGTGATTATCTGTGGTGATACCACTAACACCTGATTGTAAACTTCATAATGAAGTTATTGATAATCATCGCATGTTTTAGTGTTTCTTCTTCGGAAATTAAAAATAAAGACAAAAAAGAAGAGAGACGTATAGCAGGTGGAGGGAACTATGGAGGTTTCATAGGTTTGACTACTTATGGTGCAGGACCATTTTTAGTGAAAGGTAAATATGATATTGTACCAAACCAAGGATATGACGGTGAAAAACCAGAAGATAAATCTATTAATGAAGATAATAAAAAAGAGGAAGGTTATGGCGTACAATCAAATGATAGTAAAGGTAAGGAGCTGACTCATTATTTCATTTTATAACTGATGTTCATAGTCGTGGTAGTCCAGTGCAACAATTTTTATGACCATGTGGATAGAAAAGTACGCTTTAGTAAACGCCAACAAAAATGTTTGAGATATTCATAGTCTATCTGTGCAACTACTGATAGATGGAAGCAGAGATGGCTCAGTGGCATCGTGCCGCAGGTCCATGGTTCGAATTCCGCCGCCGTCTTGAGCTTCACCGCATGGTGGAAGGGCATTTTGCGAATGCCCGCCTGGCTAGCGACTACGCTCAAGTAGAAAATCTCTCGCCAAGCACCTAACCGTGTGTTCCCGCAGCAGTCCTTGAGAGCCAGCGAAATTACAGGCACATGAGACTTAAGAAATATATCTCAAGATGACGGGCGCAGTGCAATTCGTGGACTTGTGAAATGCATCTGTTGCTTGATCCGTCACAAAAACGTTCTATCTCTCCCGGATTTAACCAACAACAATATTTGAAAACAATATTCAGTACTATGTTATCGAAATTACTTTTCATACGACATTTTGATATCCACTGATGGTCCAAGTATAATTTTGATATCCACTGACTGCTTTTAAATTTTACCAAATCATTTAAAATATGTCCTTATTATGATTGAAAATAAAACGTCAAAATAATACCCTTAATTTTCTTACATTGTTTCTTTACTGTTTTAAGATCAAGAAAATATGCACAAAGATCTGCTAAGCTACGAAGAAGGTAACAAGAGAGATGATTACCTCGAAGATCTAGGATACGATTTTGAGGGTTTGTATTAGATTAGTTTCATATATTTTATAAATGATGTTTTTATAAGATTTACAGCCAAATTCACATAAAATCATATATATTTATATAATCTAAGACTGACACATTTCAAAATCATCATGGAACATAATATTTCGTTAACGGATACAGATAAACCATGACATCTTAGAATGAGCTTCAGACCTATTTCGTTAAAAGAACTTTTATTGTTCGTATCATATCTATTTTTGTAAGTCGTTGAAATATTTGTTTCGTTAGACTGGCAACTTATGGTATTTTCCAAAACTTCAGACATTTACGGTATCGATTCAATGTGTTTATGTTCAGAAAAAACTGGAATGCAATGTTACCAGCATTTTTGTGATGGTGTGTACGCTTCGATAAAATATTATAAAATTATAAATCATTTGGGCTATATAAACAAGAGTAGTTTGTATTGAAGATTATACGCTGTCTATTTTTCCTTCCTTCCGTACTAGAAAAGGGACCCTCTTACAGAGGTTCGGCAGTCCGTCCGACCAACCTAGATCGGTTGAAATGTTAACAATATATACTGTATTATTTATTATATATTGGTATTGTATTGTCCAAGAAATAATAGTTATAATCATAGTAAAATGTTAAAGTAATAGAGGGGAATAGCCCGGAGTTTCTTGCCTGTTCTTCTCGCAGTAGCTCTATATATTTTTTTGCTCAACGTGGTTTTCAATATTTTAAAATTAAAATTTGTAATTGACCTTTATATGAGCATCGTAGACGCCTAAATTGAATAAATAATTTTGACCATATAAAATAAATAAGTTTGTATTAGAGGTTTTTTCTCTGTTCTATATTAAAAACGTAATACAAAAAAGCATGAAATTTGGTACGATGTATAGTTCAATGTATATTGCAATATATATATAATATAAAATCGGAGTTGTGGGTTGGACTTCCACTTAGGGTCTCGAACTGTAAAACAACGATTTTATTTGGTACATTATTTGCTGGTACGAAACCCTCATTGTCCAACTTGCACATTTCATCCGCTTTTTCATTAATGCTATTTATGACTTCCCAGCCAGTTTTGCAGCGCTCGTGGCGAAGTTTATAAGCTTAGTTAAGCAACGTTCGCAGTGGTCATGAGTTGGATGGGTGACCGCTAGTAACATTACTACTGAGCGCTACCGTGCTTCGGAGGGCAAGTTAAGCCGTCAGTCCTGGTTGTCGCCTTAGGATGACAGTTGTTAAAGCATGGTGGTAGTGTATTTTGCTAATGCCCACCTGGCTAGCTACCACCCTCAAGTAGAAAATCTGTCGCCAAGCACCTGTTCCGGCAGCTGTCCTTGCGAGCCAGTAATTCTAGGTTAGCCTGAAGAACATGTTAGACCACATCATCACTTACCATCAGGTGATATAGTGGTCAAAGGCTAACATCAGGCATAAAAAAGAAGTAATTACATCAAAGCCACTTTAGTTAATATTTTCGATATGTATTATGTATTTATAAAAAGCAAAATTGTATCTGCCCCACATAAGTAGGGTGAAGAAGAATATTTGATTAATTAACAACGCGAACGTAATATTATTAACCCGTTGTTATGTTAAAGGTTGTATTGGACAGTATGAAAAAAGCAATCGCAATGGCAACACAGATAGCTATGGAAGACAAATGTACCGTGACCATAGTAAATTTGACCATGGAGGTGCCAATTACTCTAGATATTATGATGACGAGACAAGAGATGTGTGCGATTATGCGTTTGGATATACTGGACCAACAGGTATTTATTTATAGTATTTTTTTTTGTTGATGATATGCTAGATGGTGACCACTATCTGAGCTATTGCAAAATTACAAATTTTACGAGAAAAAAATTTAGTCATGGTCGGATAATTTTTTCTCGTAAAATTTGTAATTTTGTAATGTAATCCGCCGAGCAGGCAATGGAAACTTATACACAAAACTACTCATCCGGTCCTAGGCGACACTTTTTCTAATTAAAGAAGATATCGATAAAGATCTATTGGGGAAGTTTTTGGTTACCTTTTTTTACCTTTTGAATTTAATTTTTAATTACCTTTTGAAGCGCTCGTAGCGAAGTTTACTTAGCTGTTCTCAACCGATCAGCAAAGTTAAGCAACGTCGCGCGCGGTCATGAGTTGGATGGGTGACCGCTAGTGACATTACTACTGAGCGTTTCCGTGCTTCGGAGGGCACGTAAAGCCGTCGGTCCCGGTTGTTGTCTTAGGATGGCAGTCGTTATAGCTTGGTGGTAGGGCATTTTACGAATGCCCGCTTGGCTAGCTACCACCCTCAAGTAGAAAATCTGTCGCCAAGCACCTAACAGTGTGTTCCGGCAGCTGTCCTTGAGAGCCAGTACTTCTAGGTTAGCCTGAACAACATCTTCGACCACATCATCACTTATCATCAGGTGAGATAGTGGTCAAAGGCTAAACTATATGGCAAAAAAAAAAAAACCTTTTTATTTGAACGAATTCTAGTGATGATAATTTTGATCCCTGCCCTCACTCTTAATATGATTATAGAAAAACCTTATGATTATAAAATGAAACCATAATCTAATTATAATTAATCATCAATTTTTATTTTAATAGCAAACGACGAACCTGAAAATCTTATGCGTCCTTGTGCTCTTGACGACTGGCAATGCATAAGAAACTTTTTCGCTGCCAATAGTAAATGCAAGCCTGCTTATGGTCCAATACCAGATCCTCTCTTCATTGACATCAATACAGTCTTCTACAACATCGTCAATCTGACCGTGGCATTGCCAAATCTACAAATTAGAGGTCTTAGCAGCGCAAGAATCAGAGATTTCTAGTAAGTATGAATTATTCCAAGTACACGAGTATACGTTGACTTTGCACTAGTATCAAAGTCTTCTACAATATTGTCATTCTGCCTATGGCATTGCCAAACTTTAAATCAGAGGTCTTAGAAACGGAAGTATCAGTTATTTTTTTATAATTATGCAGTATTTCAAGTATATTGGCCTATGCACTATTAATATACATAAATACAGTCTTCTACAGTAATTTCAGTCTGACTGTGGCATTACCAAATCTCCAAATTAGAGGGCCTTTGCCACACAAAAATTTGAGATTACTATTAAGTATACATTATTTCAAGTATATTAACTTTGCACTTTTAACAAACATCCATACAGTCTTCTAAAATATTGACAATTTGACTGTGGCTTGAAGTACTTGTATATTACTAAGCACTATTTTTTTTAAGAAAAGCTGAACCAACTTCATTAATGACAAATGAGAAAATTAATAAAATATTTTTACTAATTTTAACAAATATCACAACTTGTTAAGTATAAAAATAGAAGGGAGGAATATAATTTGTTTTGTAAACACATTTGTTTTACCCACTAAGAAGCAGAACCTTCCACCAAAAATCTTATTATTTTATTTTAGTAAAACATTTAGATATCTTATGTTTTTTTTTGAACTTGCGGCGTATTTTAGAAACTCTCTAAGTAAATAATTGGTAACTGGTTTGACTTCAGCAAGTTTTGTAAGTATTATCGCTATTTCAGTGTAAACAAAGAATCTGGCAACCTCGTGTTCACGATTGATGTCACCAACTTCAACGAAACCGTACCTCGAGCTTACTTCAGATATCGAAGAACTGCTAAAGAGTCTATTGTGTTAGCTGATTATGCGACTATTCTCTACCGTAAGTAGTTAACTCACTTTTACTTCTACTCTCTTTCAGGTAATAGGAAATTTCCATATAGCTTTAAAAATTTTCAAGTTTTATGTGCAAGCCACATCACACGATTTACCATCGATGCCCACCACCGATGATTTGTTTAATTATTCCACAAACACCAGCCCAGAAATTTTGTTTAATAGAGTAAAATGGTCCTCTAGCTATCGCGGATTCAAATACTGGCTGCGTTACTATAGTGCTTTTAGTAATAAGGCAAGTAGGTATCATTATAACAGCTCTCACTCACCAGATCAAGTTTTTTTTTTTATTACGAATAGACAAGCATTTGACCGCAGTGTCACCTAATGGTAAGCGACGACGCGGTCGATGGTGAAGCATGCTTGTCTAGACGATACATATTCACTCTAGAAGTCATGCGAGCTCCGCTGTGATGATTATATTACTGCCAAAACACATTCAAAATCTATAAGAAAAAAATAGGTCACCATGCTCTCGAAGTGCTGGTCGGATTTCGTGCTATTCCGCAATGATATCTTCCGACGGTCTTGTACGAGTGCCAATGTTGCTACCTATTCTCGAACTGAAACCGAACGGAATTACTCCTGTTCCTTGGTAGTGAGGTCGAACATTCGCTGAGATGCCACATGCGATGACACTTTAATAGTGCCGCATCTTTCTAAAACAAACGTAATGGCTAACGCCGCGGATACTTCAGCGGAGCAACTCAATTGACACAAGCATGCTAAATTTTGCAGTAGTTCTAAATTTCAGACATTTAGTGCAGAGACATTGAGCGCGTAGGTGCTGGGAGCTCATATTATTCTCCACAACGTTGCAGAGCGTTTTATCGATACGACGTGTGATCTAAGTTCTGGCTTTATTTGGCTGAACGAATAAGCATTGCAGCCCAAAAGGGCAATACTGCAAGCATGCTGGTCACGTCGCCAACCGGTAGTGGGCTAGAGCATTTAGACTAATGTGGGCCTGAAATGCTTAGACGCTTTCATTGCATATTTGGTTTTAATTTTTTTTTATTCTTGATAAGTTAGCCATTGACCACTATCTCACCTGATGGTAAGTGATGATGTGGTCGAAGATATTGTTCAGGCTAAACTAAAATTACTGGCTCTCAAGGACAGCTGCCGGAATACACCGTTAGGTGCTTGGCGACAGATTTCTACGTCATATCACCAGTTTTAATCCTGTTCTGAACACCAAAATGTCAACAAAGTCGACTTTACCCAGCTGATAATGAAAGTACATTTTGAATGCTCCTGACCAGCTACCATCACCAAGCAGAAGATAATTGAGCACCAAATAGTATGTTCTGATAGCTGACCTTAACCATCAGTCTCTATTCTAGATCTGCTACTATCTGTGACTACGTCATTATTTTACCAACAGGTGAGAAAGTATCTGTGTAGTAAAAAAACTAGCCATTATATTTTTTTTGCGTTCAAGAATGACGTATCCCTTCCTGATAAGAATTTTTTCTTATATATTATGGCATGCATCTGTATAGCCATAAACGTTCTTAGGACTCGATCCTTTTTCATAGTGAGTAAATATTATAGGTCAACCACGAGAGTTTAATACGATTGGGAGGATATGCTTGAAGGCCAGCCCTAGTATCGAAAAACCTTAAGGCACGATTCCAAGATGGACCGCAAGCCGCAAACTTCAACTGCAGGCTGCAAGCGACACTAGTGATTTCTATGCATCTCTATGAAATTGATTCCAAGCGCGGCCACACTGCAGCCTGCAGCCCACTGCACACTGTAGCACCGGTGGTGACCAGAAAAATTAACAAATTTTGCGATCGGTCATCCAGTCTATATAAACTATTGGCTGCGTTGATCGACATTCTGTCTCAAAAAAAGGTACTGGAGTGACTTAGGCATCAGTCGCGGTATGCCGCCACGCTTGGAAATAGAAGCAACTGCGACCGCGGGCAGCAATGTGGTCAACCGCAGCCGCTAGCCGCAATGTCGCCTGTGGTTGCAGTCTGCAGCCCATTTCGCACTCGTACCTTTAGACAGCCCTAAAGCCTCCGACACATCATTATAACTGTCATTCCAATATAGTAGTGACGCAGGAACCTAGTGATCGGTTTAAAACGATTAGGTAATCTTCGCTATGAGCGCTTGGTTTTAATATTCATGTCTTTTCAGTAAGCAAAAAAGTTTCTATGTTATTCTATAGTTATTTTTAGTATGTTATTGTATAGTTCTTTGTGTTGACATATAGTACCAACCCCACTTAAGTGGGATAAGCGTTATAAAATATCAAGTGAAATTGGGACTGAACTAATTTCTATCAATGTATATTATGTTCTTTAAAGGAGATTACTTTCTGGATTTGCAGGTTCAATAACCTTCACTGCGGTTATACCAAAGGTGCCTCATCTTCGATTAGATTTGGCTGATATACATCCATTTGTTCAAGACTCCAACCCTGTATACTTCGTGGGTCCTGGAGCATTCAACAGCACAGGTTGAAAATTATTACTTACTTGTTTTGTTCTAGCAGTGGCTGGAGGTTTCACCCGGATGAAAAATGATGATACGATACGATACGATACGATAACTCTTTATTGACACCAAAGAACAGGAAATTACAAAGAAACAATAACAATAGTAAGGTACAAAGGGCGGATGATGATGATGATGAAAAATATTCTAAAAGTAATCACAAGGCTTTGGGTTTAAGCTCCGAGTAGTATACAAGACACCAGCTTGTTCTTACATAGAAATTCAGTAGCAATTACATAGTGAAATGCCGGGTTAGAACTGCACTCCTCAGATCTGCTTAAGGGAGCCTTAAGAGGCGACAAAGGGCAAAGTTCTAGAAGCTGAATTGCAGACATTCTGAAGAACTACCATCTTCCACTGCAATCCCAAGACTCCTGCTGAGCGTGGAAATTATGGCTGTTGATGATGGCGATAAATTGCAAAGACCTTCAGTTTCCTCAATAAATGTTAGTTCTTACCATGAATATGTGACTAACATATCATCACGCCCAAAGGATTTCCCGAAGGGGTATGCTAAAGCGTATTGGCACCCAAGTTTCGCTACACATCATACGTCTTGATGGGATACGTTACGGAGCGAGCCCATTGCTATACGCCAGTCAAAGTTCCAGACTCCAGACTGCTGCTACAGAGATAAAGAGAAAAGAGAGATGCAGAGGTTTCTGGTTAATACCAAGTGGGCAAGGCACTTATTCCGTCACAACCCCATAATTTTCTTTTCTTATAATAACCTAATATTGACTAAATACGTTTTTTTCTTTTCAGATCCAGACGTTGTTACATCATTCAATCAGTTCAACTTACTCGTTCCGTTTGATGTAAGAGAAGGTCTTCTCTTCCAAGCGCAACTATTTACATCTATTTATATACAAAAGAACATATGTGATTTTGGACTGGAGATAATTAGTGTTTAAACTACATACAAACTTATAGATACTGGAACCGAAAACAAGGCAAATTCGAGATGCATTTTCGCACCGACCGACATTTACTTACAACTACTAAATAAAGTTGTATAATATTAATTAGAATTGTTTTTAACTGACTTTAAAAATTATAAAGTTTTCAATATGACTGTATTTTATTTGGGTGTGTTACCTTCCAGGTGTACCGATTTAGATGTTTTTTTTTATATTCAAGGGCTGCTTGTCATGTAGCCCAACTTCCATTTGAGTGAGATCTGACGAGTAGTTTTGAGTTATCCCTAATAAAGATATAGAGAAAAATAAGAGCATGGTTTTCTTTACAGGACCGTTTAAAACTTGTACTTGTGTTATAGTTTCCACTGTAACTCATACGTATTACTAATTTTATCCGTCACATCCGGCTATTTTAAATCGAAGCGGAAGGAAAGTGGAACGCTGCTAGCTTCACTTCGCCACGTCTAGGCAGAGTCGTGAAGTCAGCTGACGGTGGCGGGACGCCTTAAGTGACTTCGTTCACGTCACTCAAGGCGAGAAAACGGAATCATCACTCCGGTTATTTTTAAAAACTACTTAAAGATAAAAATAATTTACATTTGAATAAGTGTAAGCTAATATTTCGATTAACCCTTTGATCTATTAGTGAAAGTTTATCAACTCGCGTTGATGAACTTTCACTACTGCTCCCGTGGGGTCAATTTGACCCCAAAATTCAATCGCCAATAAAACAATGACTGTATTATATGTGTAACTTTTAATTATATTTAATCATTATTTATACTAATTACTATGACATTATAATTTGACTGTTTATTATATAATTAATACTACATAGAAAACACCTTTTCATTTTCGAGCTATTTTCCTCACAACAATTATGGCACATCAAGTTTTAGTGTTCATTGCATTTATAATTATTGAATTAGTTACACACAATCTTTGTTTTTTATTCTTGGATCTTGGACAAATGTGGTATCTGCTACGAATTTGACGTTGGCCAACTTGTGGAGAAGATATGGAACAAATACTTACCAAAAAAAGTCTACTACGTTATTGCTCGCGTGGGGTTGATCCCAAAAGCACTCTCCTGCTACAACCGTTCTAGACAGCGACGTGCCCATTACTAGTTATGTAGTTAACCTACTTGAAAAACAAAGAGGATAGACACAAAAACTACAAAAATACGTTTAAATACGCTCTGCGGTCAATCTGACCTCACGCGATTAATTAAGGGTTAAAGACGTTGTAATAATTAAATCAAATGATTGAACCTTATGAATTCTTTTAATATTTCTCTTATAAAGGACATTGTCCACTTGTATGGACCTTTAGGCCAACAATGAATAGACACTACAGGTATAAATATGATATAGGTGTAATAGCTAATAGCAGTATAAATAATAATATCATAGATATATTGTATCAGGATATGAGATAAGCCCTTTTTCACTATGGTCTACTTCGATAGCTTTTAAAAAAACATACTAATGTATCACTTTTTTATTATTACTTATCATAATAAGTTAACAGTTTATCATCTACAAACCGGGATTTACACCTTCCTGATATCTTGCCCAGCTCAAAAATCAAATTATCGTCATGACATGTGCGCAGTAAGCCACTTTCCTTTGACCCACAATACAATTGCAGCACTATTGATTTATAGATTCCCTCCCCTGGCTCAGGAGAAGTTTTGGTATCCAAAGGCAGGCCAGGGTCATCGTGAGAAGAAGTACCGGTGATAGTAGGCGAGCCAAAGTCATCGTGATCGTGAGGAGATTCGGTATCCACTAGCGGGCCAGGGTTGTCGTGGGAGGAAGAATCCATTAGGGATACGAAAACGCAAAAAAACAAACGAGCGAGAGCTGTTATTTACAACACTGGGAAAGCAAAGTAAATATAATGACATTGAAATGACATCGGTGACGACTAAATCGTTTGATTTCTTCACATTCTTTTTTTTCTATGGATGGACCAGTGTGGTATGTACACTCGCTATTCGTCAATTTAGTTGGATCGTGTTGAATATGTCACTAAATAGTCGAGTCAAGCCACAACAGTCACGTTTGGGTCTAGCCACAGTAATTACGAAGTCATATTTCACAAAAAGAACATTTTTTTTTGTATTAGGTATATACTTTACCGTATTTAGTTGTTGGCAACACTGTATTATGAAAGATGTATGGGCGGATATTATACGATAAATACTTTGATTACAGACCCACCAACTTATCTGTTCAGGTGGCAGAAAAAAGAACTAGAACATTCCTTCAAAATGTGACAGTTTGTAGTTGATTTCCTTGACCAGTAGCGCCCTCGAGAACTGCACAGTTAAGTTGGTGGTACTATACATACTTTGAATAGGTTTGAATTGACACAAAGGCAAAGCACAGAAATTGATTTTCAATGCAATCTGATTTATTGTCTAATTTACTTTTTTTCGTACCTTGTTTACGCAAAGCAGAAAATGGACAATCGTCTTTGCACATTCATGCGCCCATACCATGTCTGGAGAAAATGACGCAAAGGATAATCTAAAATTTCAACTAGCTCACCATTTAAATGGTACAATACCTAAAGGTATAACGGATAGAATGACCCAAAATGATATAACTTTTTAGAGAATAGCTAGAACTTAGTAGTAAGCCTATATAAGCGGAATCCTTTATATATAAACCTATCTACAAACCCATGGTGATAAAAAGAACAAACTAAAAATCACATTTTTATTATGCGTATACCATAACTACCGTAGGTGCCTTACATTACCATGATATTTGTGGCAACTCAATAAGGATAAATTACTTCGATACTAGTCGGCTAGAAAACTAATTTTCTGAAGTCAATGCCATACATTTTTAAGCTTAATAGCTAGTATTTATTTTGAATTAAAAGGGAGGGATTCTCATTACAACTATGTGTTTTTTATGTTTATATATGCGTTTACTATGCAAATTATGGTATGATTTTGATGGTTCTGTTTTGGTTGGGAAGGTATATCTCCAAATTGGTCCCATATAAAAAAATATTTTCGTCAGTCGAGTAGTTTTAAGTAATTGAATACGAGTATGTCCATCAATCCATCCCAGAAGTAGGGCGTTTTTTTTAAATTGAAATGTTATGGTGATTAGTTTTACTTCTAATTAAACCTGTTGTTAAATCGTCGTACAGGTACGGAACAATATATCTATACTTAATGAGAACGTCAAATGAACAAGTTTAACTTTTTCTTTGCTTTAAACTAATTGGCGAAGACGCCCGTTTACACTATTTAACCTTCCACGCTTGTTTTAATTTTTTAGCATGTTTACAACATCTCCAAGAGCGTTTTGTACTGAAAAAATAGAAAAAATCACCAGTCGCTTGCCCTACAGCCTTGTAGGCAACCGCGGTTTCCATTATATATAGTTCTTAACGAAGAACAGATATTAAGGTTGAACTGGCCGTACAGTTCTCCATACAAACGCGTGTGAGTTCTCCATACAAAAGGGTGATCACTCCCTCATTTGAGATTTTAGGTATAGAATTAAGCATAATATCGATTGAACTCGTCATTATCTAGGTTTGTATCATAACGAAATTTTAAAAAGATAATTAAAGACCGATAGGAAATATTTGAGTTATGACGTCATGTCATGTTAGCTCAATTGGTTAGAGCATACCCCGGCTCAAGGGATGGATGGACGCGGGTTTGAATCCCGCACATGACTTAAATTTTTCCTATCGTATATTTGTGATTTTGTAAGATAATTAAGTTGAAAGTTATGTGTCTCGAAAACTTTATATGAAAATGTTTCGAGCCTCATAACTCTCAACTAAAGTATCTTTTAAAAATTTTGCTATGATATAAACCTAGATAATGACGAGTTTAATCGATATCATGCTTTGTTTTGGACGTTATTTCTCAAGTAAGAGAGTGATCACCCTACGACGTTTGTATGGAGAACTGACCGGCCAGTTCACCCTTAAAGAAAAAACTATGCTTTAAAAATATGACTCTTCGAGCTGGCGTCTTGCAGATCGCAGTGTGAGATATCATATCCTCAGAAAGCACTGCTGCCCACCTTCTGGTATGTTTCCCTTAGTCGCCTCTCACGACACCTACGGGTAGAGATAAGGAGTTGGCACTCTAGCCCGGCACACTACGGGCAAATACGGCACGGGGACAACAACAAACATGGCACCAGCATGCTGGCACCTATTTGGCTCAAAGAATAAGCATTGCAATTCAACGGGGCAATGCTGCCAGCATGCTGGGCACGCTGCCAACTGATAGTGGGCTAGAGCATTTGGACTCCCTATGAGTCCAAATGCTTTTACTGTAGTAGCTGTAGTGTTGTATATAGTTTGTAGTATTTGTTTAATAAAGGCATACCGACAACAAACTATTTTAAGTTATTTTTATACAAATCTAATAGTTAGTATTTTTCATTACGTATAAAAATCGATACCTATTATCATATTACCGCCCGTGTACACTCTGTAGGGGTTGATTAAATTTTTAATACAATTTTTTTAAGATTTGCCAGTTACTATAACTTGGCGGATTTTAGTGTTTAAGTATTACAACGTTGCAAGTTTGTCCATATAGACAAAGAAAAAATCTAGCGGCGTCAAGTCACATGATTTTAATGGCCACTTGACGGCACCCTGACACAAATTAATGCTTTCTCTGCACTTTTTACATGAATCATCCAACATGTCTCGTGATGTGTGGCATGCATGCAGCGCCAGCGAAGTGAAACCATTTATTTTGTTCATTACATATCGTAAGTTACAAATTTTAAAGTGACATTTGCCATTCTAACATGATATTCCTTGCAATAAAGTCTCCTTGGCGAATAAGCTTAAAAATAAAATTACGAAGAGTTTTTTTTTACTTAACCTTATTTTATTTTAACCCTCGAATATCACTTAACTATGATAACGCTCCGTTCCCTTAAGGGTGAACTGGCCGGCCCGTTCTCTATACAAACGTCGTAGAGTGATCACTCCCTTATTTGAGGATTTAGGTCTAAAATAAAGCATAATACCAAATGATATCGTCATTATCTAGGCTTGTATGATGCCGAAACTTTAATAAAATAATTAACTTGAGAATTATGAGCATTGAAACATTTTCATATAAAGTTTTTGAGGCTCATAACTTACAACTTAATTATCTTTTAAAAATTTTGACATCACACTAGCCTAGATAATGACGATATAAATCATAATACGCATAATACATGCTTAAGTCTGGACCTAAAATCTCAAATAAGGGAGTGATCACCCTACGACGTTTGGAGAAGTGACCGACCAGTTCAACCTTAAGACGGTTAAACACCAATAACGAAAGGATACGAGGTTAACACTGAACGTTTTTAGAACTGGCCACTTGTAAACAATGTAATAAAAAATAAGTAAATATTTTGAAAATGGTAATCTGCCTATATTATTAAGTACTTATTTGTCATTTGTCTTACGATTTAGTGGCAAATTGTCTGTGTCACGTCAGCATGAATTTAACGTGAGAATATTTTCGTGCAATGTTTTTTTTATGACTTTTGATGTAATTTAAGTCAACAAGAAAATAATGATAGTCTACGATTGGCCTTTCACGATGAACCCCATCTTGTGCCACTATTTACAACTGGTTTAATGAGTTTAAACATAGTCGCACAAACTTTTTAATCTACAATATTAAAAATATCGGAAACTGAGGGCTGGCGCCACGACTTATAGGTTGTCTATGCTTTTAATAGTAGCTGTAGTGTTGTATATAGTTCGTAGTATTTCAGAGATTTGAATTGGATAACGTATATCATAAAACAACAGTAGATATAATTATGGCGTTTCATATATCTACTTCGTCGATACTCTGCAAGTTTTCAGTTTAGTGTTTACTACTTAATTATACGTGTAACAGCCGACTCGTCCCCCGCCGAACACAGCCTCTCCCATTAAGGGGGATTTGCCATAATCCCCACGCTTGGCAGGCGGCTTGGGGATCACAGTGTAAGTAGGCAATTCTTTAGAAGGTGCTCCTGCCCACCTTCCATTATTTTTCCCTTAGTCGCCTCCTACGACACCCACGGGATGATATGAGGAGGTCCAATTCTAACCCGGGCACCCTACGGGGGGTAAACATACGTATTACTGATTGATATGTTACAATGATGCTTACGTGGTAAGTAAAGGAAGATAAACATGATTTAGTACCATTTATTAAGGTATTTTCCATTCGTGAACTCATCCAATCATGACCATAATCGGATTACCCTACATTGTAACGATTATCGCTTAAATACTGATTAAACACATGCAATACACAAATCGTTTATATAACAATCGGTTTAGGGTTTAAACTTATGTTGTTTTCCAACTTTACATAATGAAGTTACTGATAGTAATTGTTTTCTTTTGTTTTTATACAAGTGTGATCGGTGAAGATGTTGTAACTTCTGAGACTCAATATTCGAATAATGAAAAATTAAATGGAGTCAATTATAATTTGGAAGTCACTAACCGTGAAAACGAATCTGAAAATAAAAAGATAAACGACGATTTCAAAAATGACTTTGATATCGGTAAGTGTTTCAAATCTTCAGCCGCGGATAAATTATTAAATGAAAATACTTTCTTATACATATTAGACATAATGTTCAAAATACAATTAATGAACTTTACCTCCTTTTGATAAGTCAAAATAAACAGGTACACAGTTTAAATATCAAGAGAATAATTATCTACAGATCAACCCAAAAAGGTGGTCCAATGAGGACATTGACCTAACATTTGTCTGATAATGAATCATTATTGAAATTGGTATGCCTAATATGCGATTTAAAATAAAACGTCTCCAGTTGAAAACGCAATGGACAGTCATGCAAAGTACATATAGTATTTCGGAAATTGGACGAATAAACTTTCAGAACATAAAGCCATAGTTATGCAGAAGAGGTTCTTGAAGATTTTTGTAAGGCTCAGTGGAAACGACTTAAACAACCGCACAGGGGTGCGTGGTTTGAGTACTGTATATGCTTTAGTTTAACTCCATGGTGGTAGAGAATTTTTTAATGTATGTTCTAACAAAATTACAACGAGAGAAAATATTATAGTCAAGTGCGGGGTCCGAACCCGCCCTATAGCTGGGGTATGCTCTAACCGCTAAGCCAACATACGTATGACTCAATACTCTAATTAGTCTTCTTGTTCTAACCATCGTATGGGGATGGAGCGACATCTATAGTTACGTTGTACTACAAACAAGACTATTTTTTGCAATTAGTTATAACTTTTTGACGTTTGTAATGAAATCCGCAATGCAAGCGTCACTGCAAAATTTTGAGGACACCTACTCTTTCATTTATTTTAACCCTTGAATTTCTTCCAGATTTTAGCGCATATAAGAGAAAAGAAAAAACAAGATATTTGTACAATGAAGAGGAAAAGGCAAAGCTTGATGAAATATTTGGTTATACAGGACCTACAGGCAAGTTTCAAATCATAACAATTAAATTACTACGAAAAACCGACTTCAAACATAAAATACGCATAATTAGGGATAACTCAAATACTACTCGTCAGATTTCATTCAAATTCAAATGGCAAGCACCAGCTTTAAAATTTCAAAAAAATATCAAATTATTCACCCTGTAAAGTGTTATGAGGTAACACACACAAAAAACAGTTGCAGAAGCAATGCCATCATTGCTTTTCTTGGCCATCCAAGCGGTAATAGCTATGGACTGCCGTGCCGCAGGTCCCTGGTTCGATCCCCACCGCCGGCTTGAGCTTCACCGCATGGTGGAAGTGCATTTTGCAATTGCCCGCCTGGCTAGCTACCACCCTAAGTAGAAAAACTGTTGCCAAGCTCCTAACGGTGTGTTCCTGGAAGCAGTCATTGAGAGCCAGTGAAAGTAAGGCACATTATACTTAACAACTTTGTCTCAAGGTGACGGGCGTTGTGCAACATCAGGTGGGCCTTGTGCTTGATCCTTCATAATAACATAGGAGCTACGAATAAATTTATACAAATTATCTCGTAGGAGAGGATCAAATAAATTATTTTAGAGTTGTAGCCTGATTCAGTTCAAGTCAGTCACTGCGGTAAATTTATAAAAGTTATGAATATAAGATTTCATCCCGATAATGTATTATATATATGCATCTGTTATAGGCAGAGATTAGTCCGCATAACATCAGGTGGGCCTCGAGCTTGTTCTATCACAATAACATAAAAAACCGGCCAAGTGTGAGTGGGACTTCCGCACGAAGGGTTCCGTACCATAATCTGTAACCTAATCTTGCTAGTTACTTTTCGCAGTGTCGGATTGAGCTGGGTAGGTACGGCGAAAACCTCTTTTATTGTATGGGGGCCCCCTTAATTATTTATTTTATTTTATTTAAATTAATTATATTTAAAGAGAACATAAAACTAAATATTCTGTGAATAGTTAAAGCGTCTACCTGCCACCGTTATTAGTATCGAGCAAGAAACGGTAGAAAAAATAAAGTTGTTGTATGGGGGGGCCCCTTAAATATTTATTTTATTTTTAGTATGTGTTGTTACAGCGGCCATAGAAACACATCATCTGTGAAAATGTCAACTGTCTATCTGTCACCGTTCTTGAGATACAGCCTGGTGACAGACGGACGGACGGACAGCGAAGTCTCAGTAATAGGGCCCCGTTTTTACCCTTTGGGTATGGAACCCTAAAAAGACTAATGTATTACTTGTATTTATATTATATGTTTATTTGATGTGTTTAATTATATTTTTTCTAGCTAATGATGAACCTGAAAACTTGATACGTCCTTGCGCTCGTGACGACTGGCAATGCATAAGGCAGTATTTTGCAGCCAACAGTAAATGTTCCCCATCTTATGGACCTATACCTGATCCTCTTAAGATATCACCAACACTTTCCTTCACTGCAATCAATGTCACCACAAAATTCGCTAACTCCGTAATCAGAGGCCTAAGTACTGCAAAGATTAATGATTTTTAGTAAGTACATATAAGTTGTCTTTAAAATGTAGTCATCTCTGAGTGGTGATTAATAGTTACGGTAAAGATAAGTTTACGTTTGAGTAAAAGTAGCGTGGAATAACTTTTTTTTATGTAATTGTGACGGATCAAGCACGAGGCCCACCTGATGCTAAGCGAACTTACCTCTGCCTATAACAGATGCATTAGTCACGAATTGCACTGCGCCCGTCACCTTGAGACATAGCTGTTAAGTCTCATGTGCCTGTAATTTCATTGGCTCTCAAGTACTGCTGCCGGAACATACCGTTAGGTGCTTGGCGACAGATTTTCTACTTGATCGCAAAATGCACTTAGCACGATAATCCTATCATCATATACTTGTTGGTTATCTATTATATGATGATAATGTACGGTTGTACACAAAACTCAACAAGTTGTTGCTAAACTACTAAATATTATTTAGTTTTTTTTTACCTTTGAATCATCTATCAATCAAAGTCAATCGTCGAAGTGCTCGTAGCGAAGTTTGCTTGGCCTTTCTTAACCGATCAGCAAAGTTAAGCATCGTCCGCCGCGGTCTTGACTTGGATGGTTAGTGACATTACTACTGAACGCTTCCTTGCTTCGGAAGGCACGTTAAGCCGTCGGTCCTGGTTGTTGTCTTACGATGGCAGTCGTTATAGCATGGTGGTAGGGCATTTTGCGAATGCCCGACTGGCTAGCTACTACCCTAAAGTAGAAAATCTGTCGCCAAGCACCTAACGGTGTGTTCCGGCAGATGTCCTTGAGGGCCAGTAATTCTAGGTACAACATCTTCGACCACATCATCACTTACCATCAGGTGAGATTGTGTTCAAAGGCTAACCTATCAGGCAAACAAACAAAATATGAAATTCACCACACATACAAGACTTGAGATAACCTGAAGGCACGCGATTTACCATAATGGCGAGTTAGTTTTAAATAAAAGTCATTAAAGACACCCATGCAAGTTTGGGGTTCGATAGAATGCAGATAAGCGATATCTAACCCTTTAGATATATATTCTTCGCATCAGTAGGTGTTTTACCCTTTTCAATTCCAGTTTTTTTTTAGTTCTGAGTATTTTTACTCACAAATATATTTTTAATAGACACTCTGCTGGAAAATTAGTACGATGGATTTGATTTACTGATGGATCTTACAGTCAGCATCAAAACAATCAAAAAAGCATCAATTTGAAAATGAATTTAAATAGACATAACTAGCTGAATATGCATTATAACCCTATTTTTCTTGATTCTCAGTATTGCTAACTACAACTTTAAGCTATTATATTACTATATATATTTGCTATGACTATATATATTTCATTTTTTTCTATTGAAATTTACGAATGCTCAGTTACTATTTGGCTGACTGTTCTACACGGTCAAAACATGAACTATAGCCTATATAGTTATATAAAAAAACATCACTTCCCTTTTTATTATTGGTACGATCACAGGCTATCATAATGTTCTATATTATTATGTTTCAGCGTAAACAAGAAATCCGGAAATTTAGTTTTTGCTATAGACGTACAAAATCTCAACCAGACTACTCCTCGATCGTACTTCAGGTTTCGCAGAACTGGGAAAGAATCCATCGTTTTAGCCGACTACAGTACTGTTAACTTCGGTAACTGTTATTTTGGTATTACTTAACCTATTATAATAGTTTTGTGTAGTTAGATTTAATTATTTGACAAATTTAAGATTAATGTTTATTTGTGTTAATGTTTAATTGTATGTTTTTTTAAGTTCTATTATGTGATTGATGACATTTTGCATTATTTTTATATTGACATTTAATTGTATGTTTATAAGTTATAGTCAATTAACTGAAAGATATATTCGCTTACATGTGTGATATACCTAATGTTATTTGCTGTTGTCGACGATAAACACTATATTTCAGGCGCTAAATGATATTGTAATTAGATTGTGGATCAAAGCCATATATTTTCACTAAGAAGGTGCTACTGCCTTAACCGCAGTAGAAGGAAAATAATTGTGCAGCCTCAACCTCTACTTTTTAAATTCGTTTATTTTATTATTACGGTTGATTCGTATGGTTTGTACATTAGCCATTCATCAGTTAATACGTACAAGGAGGAATCAAACCCGCATCCTCCGATTTCACACCGGATGCCTATTCCATATGCGGGTTCGATTCCCGTCCGGAACAAAAAATGTTGTACTCCAATAATTTGTAAATATGATATTCGCTCAGCACACGATTGTGCTAGAAATCAATGTAAGTAGAAAAAAAACAATAAACATTCTTAAACTCTTGCATGTTTATGGTTAAGTTCTTATAATCTACCATTAGAAGCGATGCAAATTTTGGATATTAAAATAACACATATTCAAAAATTTTACATGTCGGATCTCTCCGCCAAAACTCTAGGTACTTAAGAAAAACACGAGGATCTATGTGACGTAATTCTAACGTTCAGGTATATATAATATGTATACTAATCATTATTTATATAAAATTATATTTGCAAACTTATATATTGCAGACACTGCAACATTCACCGCGGTCATACCAAAAGTTCCTCACTTGCGGTTGGATTTGGCAGACGTCCACGTAGACATTCAAAATGGCTTCCCATCATATTTTATAGGCCCTGAAGCATTTAATAGTACAGGTAATTAACAATGTTTATATTTTTTATTAAGAAACATGTATTTTTATTATTGCAATAATGCAGGCTCCACGTCGTAAGTTGAACTATAGGTGTTGCTCTATCCCTATACGATGGTTAGGAACGAGAGGACAAATTAGAGTTATCAAAAACATGTCATGTTAGCTTAGCGTTCAGAACATATTGTGGCTATAGGAATGAATGGCGCGGATTCGAATCCCGCACATGATTATAAGTTTTCCTCTCGTAATTTTGTAATGACAATTGTGTAGTTTGTACAATAATATGATATCATCACGCTTCTATGGATGAACTTCCGCGTTTCAGCAGAAGGTTAAGGTTGCTTTTTATAATGATTACTGTCATCTGCCCGTGGGATGCCGGGCTAGAATGTCACCCCCATCATCTCTACCCATGGGTGTCGTAAGAGCCGACTAATTGTAACACACCAGAAGGTGGGCAGCAGCGCTTTCTGAGGAACTGATATCTCACAATGCGATCCCCAAGATGCTTGCCAAGCGAGCGAATTATAGCATACCCATAATGTGGTAGGCGGTTTTCAGCAATGTACAATCAGGCTGATACATTATAAAGCAATGAAACAACTTTAAACGGTTTAAATCGCGTATATTTATCATTATTTTTGTCCCGTGGACGTTTCAGATGATAATGAATAATGATAAATATACGCGATTTAAACCGTTTAAAGTTGTTAAATTACTATGGAGAATAATCGCGAAAACCTAAGACAACATTTTGATACAGTATAGTTGGAATACACCATTATTTACTATTCGACAGATTTTCTACTTGTAGTTTTGTAGGGTTGTAGTTAGCCCCCATGCAGTGAAGCTTAAGCTCACGGATATATTCAAAACCTAAGCTGCAGTACATAGTCATTGCCACTGGCCGTGTCTGCCTAAGAGTAATAAGTGGGTTCAGTATAATGCCATTTTCTGAGGACCGTTACTAAAAATGTCTTGAAGGAAAACCTAATCACGTACGAGTATTTTTGCTGGACACATTCTGAAGTTCACGTTTATGCTGTTGCACTTACAAAATTGTAGGTGTTTAATACAGCGTCCACAGTACATATCAACAAGTGGTTCAGGTAGTTTGTCATCCGAGAAGTTTATCTACCCTGAGCATGCTCGATATCATCTTCAAATGTTTTTCAAACACCCGGGTTTTTCAAAGGTTGCACTTGTCTACGCTCGACCGTTCTATTTATGAATATTTTTATCTCACACATATTTGAGTTAAGAACCTTTCTATACATGCGACAGGACTGCGAATTGTTATATGTTAATAGGTCATACAAATAGACCTCAGTTCTAATTTTACTACAATTTATTCGATTTTTAAATTTTCGGTGCGAATTGAATTTTTATACAGCAACTGTCCCCTAGTCTAGAACACAGTGACATAGAGAATGGTTGTCAGGTCTATGGAGGCTTAATTTGATTCGAGTAGATTGAGGTAGTTTTACTCCGTTCCATACTTTAAATATGTCAGCTACAGGACCACTTTTAAACTTCCATTCTTTACAGATCCTGACGTCATCGAAGCAGCTGCCCAGTTTCCAATACTTCTGCCTATTTTAGTACGTGAAGCTTTATTTTTTGAAGCCCAATTGTTAACAGCTATTTATATACAAAAGAATATTTGCGATTTTGGTCTCAAATTAATTGATGTCTAAGATGTGTTCATATTTTGAATGAACAGTTGGTCAGACTCGTTTTATAAATACATTATTTTCAATAATGGTGTTTTTATTTATTTATAACTGATAGACCACCTGGTTCAAGATGTTATTGAGGCTAACCTAGAATTTATGGGCTCTCAGGGACAGCTGCCGGAATACACCGTAAGGTGCTTCGCGACAGATTTTCTACTTGAGATGGTAGCTAGCCAAATGGGCATTTATAAAATGCCCTACCACCATTGTATAACGACTGCCATCTTAAGACAACGACCGGGACCGAGGGCTTAACGTGCCCTCGGAAGCTCCTAGTAGTAATATCACTAGCAATCACCCATACAAGTCATGACCGCAGTTGACGTTGCCTAACCCAGCTGATCGGTTAAGAACGGCTTAGTAAACTACGCTACGAGCGTAAACCAATTGCAAAATTGGTCTTGTTTGTAGTACAACGCAAGTGGTACTATAGATTTCGCTCCATCCCAATACGATGGTGAAAGAACGATAGGAAATATTCGAGTCATGACGTCATGTCATGTTAGCTCAATTGGTTAAAGCATACTCCGGCTCAAGGAGTGGATGGACGCGGGTTCGAATCCCGCACATGACTTAAATTTTTCCTATTGTATATTTGTGATTTTGTAATGTAATCCGCATAGCAGGCGTTATTGCAAACCTAACAATATTAAAATTATAAGGTTGCGTCATCATTTACAAGTATAAAACCAATTGCAAAATTGGTCTTGTTTGTAGTACAACGCAAGTGTTACTATAGATTTCGCTCCATCCCAATACGATGGTTAAAGAAGGATAGGAAAGATTCGAGTCATGACGTCATGTCATGTTAGTTCAATTGGTTAAAGCATACTCCGGCTCAAGGAGTGGATGGACGCGGGTTCGAATCCCGCACATGACTTAAATTTTTCCTATCGTATATTTGTGATATTTGTGATTTTGTAATACGCTACGAGCGCTTCAAAATGATTTTAATTTAGTCATCTAATTGTTTCTATCTAATCTAATTACAATCACACATATCGAAATATTATAAATTAAACCGGCAAACCCGGTTCGACGTATTCGATCCCTAACGTGAGTGTTTTTGCCGGTTTAATTTAAAATATTTAAAATGAAAATTGTTGTTATTTTATATTTACAAATGTTAAGATGACTAAAACTAAAAAAAATCTAAGAATCTAATGTACATCTGGTTAAGGGCAAGATACAAGTCAGCACTCTGTTCACATTTCACCTCCACCAAACGCTTAAATTTTTATTAATAACAAATATTTTAAAAATATTTTATGAAAACATCAAATTAATATTTTAATGAAACACTTAAAAATACAAAAATATATCCAGTGACAACCCCAGGCATGTAAATAAGGATTTCCGGAAAGTAACGCCTGAATCTATATAATAGCTTCAATTTTTTAAAATAAATTATAGTACTTGGCCTTCATGGACAAAACTTACAATTTTAAGATGACTATAGGTAAAAATATAGTACTGAAAATCCAATAAACATCTGGTGGAGCGAAAAGTTGAAGCGCTCGTAGCGAAGTTTACTTAGCTGTTCTCAACCGATCAGCAAAGTTAAGCAACGTCGCGCGCGGTCATGAGTTGGATGGGTGACCGCTAGTGACATTACTACTGAGCGTTTCCGTGCTTCGGAGGGCACGTTAAGCCGTCGGTCCCGGTTGTCGTCTTAGGATGGCAGTCGTTATAGCATGGTGGTAGGGCATTTAGCGAATGCCCGCCTGGCTAGCTACCACCCTCAAGTAGAAACTCTGTCGCCAAGCACCTAACGGTGTGTTCCGGCAGCTGTCCTTGAGAGCCAGTACTTCTAGGTTAGCCTGAACAACATCTTCGACCACATCATCACTTACCACCAGGTGAGATAGTGGTCAAAGGCTAACCTATCAGGCATTAAAAAAAAAAAAAAAAAAAAAGTGCCCAAAATGCTGGCTTCTAAATAATCTTAAGGATTCTAATGGTGAAAGAATTTTTCTAATTTGTCCAGTAGTTTTATCTTTATTCGTTACAAAAAATTAAACGCATTTTATAACACTCGAATTAACAACTTCTTGCCGGTAAGTATGGAAAACAAATAAACCTACGTTGAAATAAGGGTCATATTAGCGGTCGTTTTTTTTTTTTTGCCTGATAGGTTATCCTTTGACCACTATCTCACCTGATGGTAAGTGATGATGTGGTCGAAGATGTTATACAGGCTAACCTAGAAGTTCTGGCTCTCAAGGACAGCTGCCGGAACACACCGTTAGGTAAAGTTCTTGCATTTTGGCGGGAGTGACTATCGTAACTATCATTGCAACGAGCTTGAAGCGCTCGTAGCAAAGCTTACTTAGCTGTTCTTAACCGATCAGCAAAGTTAAGCAACGTCGCCCGCGGTCATGAGTTGGATGGGTGACCGCTAGTGACATTACTACTGAGCGCTTCCGTGCTTCGGAGGGCACGTTAAGCCGTCGGTCCTGGTTGTTATCTTAGGATGGCAGTCGTTACAGCATGGTGGTAGGGCATTTTGCGAATGCCCGCCTGGCAGCTCCTAACGGTATGCTTGGCGACAGATTTTCTACTTGAGGGTGGTAGCTAGCCAGGCGGGCATTCGCAAAATGCCCTACCACCATGCGGTGAAGCTCAAGCTCTAGGCGGGATTCGAACCATGGACCTGCTGCGCGGCAGTCCATAGCCAACGCCACTGAGCCATCACTGCTTCAAAATTCTTACAAAGTACCTCTACCACGGAATTAAAAGGACGCATATACATTGATTTGTAGTCAAGGATCTGATGATAATAAATATTTTTCACATTCGTTTTAGCAATATGTGAAAGTAGATCACTTTTAACGTCAGATCTGATTGGAATTTGGTTCTTATATACGCCGCGCAATATGTTTTGTAAGCTGGTCTAATTTCGTTGTCTAAGATTGAATCACTGTGACAATTTCTTCAAGGCACTTATCCAATATATGGTATCGGGATATGTTTCCAAATGTGTTACTATAGTCAAGGATCTGGCGATAAAAAATATTTTTCACATTCGTTTTAGCATTATGTGAATGTAGATCACTTTTAACGTCAGATCTGATTGGAATTTGGTTCTTATATACGCCGCGCAACATATTTTGTAAGCTGGTCAAATTTCGTTGTCTAAGATTGAATCACTGTGACAATTTCTTCAAGGCACTTATCCAATATATGTTTCTAAATGTGTTACAATATTATTTTTTTAAATTTTAAAGTAATACGAGGTTTTCCAAGACATGTATCAGTCTATCTATCTATCTACTTGTATCATCGTGTAGCATTCTTGACTTTCTCATATATTTTACTAGCGACCCGCTCCGGCTTCGCACGGGTATAGAATATATAGAAATAAAAATATAGCATATTTCACTCACTGAAAAAGTAGTTTTGATTTTTTCATTACTGCCCGTGGCCCGCACGCGTTACATTTATAGTAAAACAATTCTTCTTTTCCTAAACTATGTAGATTTCCTGCTATATTTGGAATATCTAAATTCATACACTACATTTTCACTTATTTATTTTTTACATTTTTACACTACTACACGCTTCCGCCGCCCGGGCCGGCCGGAACCGCCGCAAACGCTACGTCCCGCAATTTTTAAATCTGTAAATATCTTTAAAGCTATTCATTTAAATCATATGCTGTAAAGGGCCATATAGATCTATATTAAATCAACAATGCATTTAAAGTATTTAATTAGATAAGGATTAAGGCTGTATTGGTTAAAATCGCTTAGAAAATTAGCCATTATTTGTCGTAAAAAGTAAATGACAAAAAAAAATATTGTGGGATATCCATGAGACATAGACATATACCATAGCGGAGTTTACTGTAGACCTTTTCAATGTGTACACAACTTAGTACATTATTTTGATAAATCTCACCTACGTTTGCAATGTAAGCGGAAAAATGTAATTACTTACGACATCACATTAAAAACCTCAAAAATAACAGTATTTTTCCACTATTTAATGGATGTTATTATACATATAAACCTTTCTCTTGAATCAGTCTATCTATTAAAAAAAACCGCATCGAAATCAGTTGCGTAGTTTAAAAGATTAAAGCATACATAGAGTTATAGGGACAGAGAAAGCGACTTTGTTTTATACTATGTAGTGATGATTTCAACTATAACATGCATTGCTAATAATGTTAAATAGCTAGCTTATACGGAAAAAGTTCTTAAACACTTTTACGATACGGGCATAATATTAAGATGGAAATAATAATACATTAAATTGAATATTTTGTAACTGCAAACGTAATATCCCGGGCGCGAGTTACACTCCCTTATATCTTCCTGTGGGAGTCTTAAGAGGTGACGAAGGCAAAAATACCCAAAGGTAGACAGCGGCACCTTCTTAATAATCACGCAATCTTTCACTGCGATCCTCAATACGCCTGGCAACATAAATTTACTGTCTTTGGTCTCGTTCTTTACGGCACATCACAGCGCTACGCAATCTGAGATATGAGATCTTATCTCCGCTCACCCAGTAATTTTACTTGCTAGTAGTCTTCAAGCCTAAACAATGTAGTGTTTCCATGCTACTGTTCCTAGGCAGAATATCTTGTCAGATATTCGCGGTGGTACGAGTACCCACCGAGCCAAACTCTTGCTGAGCCAACTAAGTGATAAAGTCGCAGTTATCGCGCCATTGTCAAGTAGAATATCAGAACTGTCAGTTTTGGAATTATTTAGTTGAAATATTGCAATTTTATTCAGTATACACTTAGTAAAATCCACTCCATTATAACAAAGTTACCAATTTACGAGAGAAAAAATATAGTCTTGTGCGGGATTTGAACCCGCGTCTATCCACCCCTTTAGCCGGGGTATGCTCTAACCAATTGAGCTAACATGACACAATGACTCATAAGTCTAATTTTTGCTCTCGTTCTTCAACCATCATCGTATCGGGATGGAGCGACACCTATAGTTCAACTTGCGTTGTACAATAAACAAGACCAATTTTGCAATTGGTTTTAAACTTGTAAATGATGACGCAACCTTATAATTTTAATATTTTTATGTATACAGTAACGCTTGCTTGGCGAACTACATTACAAAATTACAAATTTACGAAAGAAAAATTATTGTCATGTTCGGGATTCGAACCCGCGTCCATCCACCCCTTTAGCCACTCTATTATTATTAAGCACGCTTGATAAAAATTAAAAACTTCCCATCGCATTCTGTCGTGTGTATACTGATGTACCGTAGTGTGATTTTGAAAGTAAATGCAACTAATACCTAGTCGACCTTGTTTATGCACGAAACAATTAGATGACTAAATTAAAATCATTTTGTTGTGTTGCCAGTGATGATTTATGGCACTGAGACGTGGTCCTTAACTGTGGCCCTTATAGACAAGCTCCAGAGTCGCTCAACGAGCTATAGAGAGAGCTATGCTTGCACATTTTTTGCGCGATTAAATCCGGAACGTGGATATTCGCCAAAGAACCAAAGTCACCGACATAGCTCTCAGAATTAGCAAGATGAAGTAGCAATGGGCGGGCCACATTACTCGACGAACTGATAACCGATGGGGAAGAAAAGTTCTCGAGTGGTTACCACTCTACGCTGGAAGACGTAGATTTGGTAGGCCAGGTGGACTGACGACATCGTGAAAGTCGCGGGTAGAAGTGGTTACAAGTGGCTAATAGCCGTTCGCCGTTGTGGCATTTTATGGAGGAGGCATTTGTTCAGTAGTGGACGTCTTCCGGCTGATGATGATGATGATGAAATATGTGTGAAACTCACGAATATTTCATTAAAAAAAAAGATTTTCATTTTATTTATGTAATGGCATATTATTGGTGAAAATCATCAATATCGTTTAGGAGATACAAATGCTGTTACGTTTCTTAAAAAAACTTTATTTCACACACAACATTTTTAACTCGAGATGTTTTTGCGCTGCAAACAAAGTATACGTTGCAACTGAAGTCAAGGATCTGACGATCTGACTTTACTTCATTGTTCGATAAAATTTTAACGTAATCTACGCCATCTTGTAATCTAGCAGTCATGACTTTGTTATATTTATTTGCTCCAACTGTAATTTAATTCTCATAATTTTCACTACATATATAAAATACGGCGCGTGGAGTGTTGAATATAATGTCACCCCCTCATCCACCCATCTCTACCGTAAAAAAAAATACCCTATATATAATATATAAATGATAATACCGTATAAATAATATAAATAAAAAGGAACTGATATCTCAAACTGGGTTCCCCAAGCTGCCTGCCAAGCGTGGAGATTATGTGAAATCCCTCCATTTATTGAGGGAGGCTTTGTACAGCAGTGGACTATCCGGCTGGTACAGTAAGGGCGTTTTGGGGCAATTTATGATTGTAATCGGATTTTTTGCAATTAATGCTGGCATCAATTAAGTAACTAAACGGGGCCATGCTCTCATTACTTAAACCGTATCCTTGCACGCATCTAATAATAGCATATCGTGAGAAACGTACATACATATTTTATAGAGATAATCGGAGATAAATTTTATGTAGTCACATAAATCAAGATGAAGTTGTTCTTACCGCTAGTGTTCTTAAGCTTATGTTATTGCTATGACAGAATACCTCCTGTAAGTTATGAATCAGAATTAGGAAAATTGGAAAAACATCGGTATGATGTAAAAACATTTGGAGAACGTGGTTATAAAGGAAACAGAGATCCAGAATTGAATTATGACAAAGAATTGGATTTAGTTGAAGAATACCATAAGAAATATATTAGGAATAAAGGTAAGTAGGTTTTAGTCAAATAGCTGTCAAGCTGGATTTTAATATAATATGGCGTTATTAGAATCTACATAATAACCAGGCAATCCTGCCAGCGGGCACGCTGCCATCTGATAGTGGGCTTGAGCATTTGGGCTGCCTGTGAGTCAGCAATGACTTGTAGGTTGTCTAAATGCTTTAATTGTAGTAGCTGTAGTGTTTATATAGTTCGTAGTATTTTGTTAATAAAGGCATACCGCCGGCAAAAAAGAAAACAAATAAATTTTTTTCAACTGTTACCATAATAATTATAATTACTTTGCTAAACTACTTATCAATATAAAGTCTTACCATTCTGATATATTGACCTTCTGAAATCTTCTAATTTGGAAATCTTGGGATGGTCAATATTATATTTTCGTTTATTATTTCGTTTAACGTTTTACGAACGGGACAACAACAAAAACATTTAAATTTAAACTGCAAATTATATACATTTATGGAATCGTTTTTTAAAGCCCTTCCTTTTTATACCCTACTCGATGTGTTTGGAAGAAAAAACATTTTTTATCTCTGCATAGTGTAAATTAACTAAAATCCACAAGTATGTTTTTATTTATGTGTCACTTGCTCTATCAAGATGAATCTAACGATATCTCATTCATTAAAATCGGTTTAGCTGTATAGAAGTTATGGTGGAGTAAAGAAACACAAACATACATACATGAACCCTAAAAACATAACACTCCTTTTTGGGCAGTCGTGTAAAAATTAAAAGAGCGTGTCTTGCCGGGTATCACCGCATTGTCAGATCTGCCTCAAAGCGGTATTGTATAAACATTATTTTGTTTAGGTGTAAAGGGCACTGTAATAAGTGAATTAAGGGACAATGAGACATAAGAAACAACGTTTCAAGACATTGGTTCTTATATGACATGAAAAGCGCAGTTCAGTATCAAGTAGGAAATCTGTCACCAAGCAGCTAACGGTGTGTTCCGACAGCAGTCCCAGAAAAATTACAGGCACACGAGACTTAACAAATGTACGTCACAGGGTGACGGGCACAGTGCAATTCGTCGTTGATAAAATGCATCTGTTATAGGCAGAGGTTAGTATACTTAATATCAGATGGGACTCGGGCCTGTTCCGTCAAAATGACATAAAAAAAGTAGAACGAGGGCCATGATTTTTTCATCAATTCAGATATAAAAAAACGCTTATATATGTACTTATACATATACTTATGGTTTTTGACAGATAACATTTACCGTGATCGCCTAAACTACCGTGGAAGACAAGGGTATTAAGGGTGCTTACCATTTGAACTGAGATTCGCTAAAAACGCTAAAAACGATCACACTCCCCAAAAGTTGTTCCACATGGGTCTTGGCGTTATTTTCGCTATAAACGCTACATCTAATGTCAAAAGTGACAGAAGTGGCAAATTTTAGTGGCATTTTTAGCGTTCTTATCCTAAAAGGAACAGGGGATGACAGTTACAAACGATCACAGTGATCACAACCATAGACGCAGATGTGATCAAAATTATCGAAAATAACGTTCTTAGCGACAAATGGAATATACCCTAAAGGAGCGAAAATTTGTGAAACATACGATGATCAATAAAAAGGTATATATCTGTAAAAGTGTATTTTTCTTGAATTAAAATTTAAATAAACAAGATAGTAATATAACAGTGATGTTTTGTTTATCCCACCTCGAACATTACAGATAGAACTTAAGGTTTGCAGATGAGAAAATAAAGTTTTGGTATGTATTTGAAACACTCTTTAAGTAAACTACTTTCTAAATAAGTAAAATTATTATGTTTTTTTTATGCTTTATAGTTTAGCCTTTGACCACTATCTCACGTGATGGTAAGTGATGATGTGGTCGATGATGTTGTTCAGGCTAACCTAGAAGAGGGTGCATAGGGTTATTTAAAATTTATACGTAAGACGATCTTAAAACATTACTGTACATAAAAAACATCGCTAGAATAACTTTGTAGGTGCTAATTATTTATGTACTCAAAACATATGAAGTAATCTAAATTATATTAAAAAGTTACCTTAATTAATAAAACAAAACTAACTCAATACCATCGCTACTACAGTTTTTTTAAAGCAACTTTGCAATCTTCACAATAAGTTATTAAAAAAATTAAATGACAGTTTTTATTGCAAGATCTTCAATTTACGAAAGGACAATAAATCACAGAACTTAACCTAGCATTCTTAGAAAACAGCAAGTATCGTTTCAGACAAAATAGAAGATAATAAACACATCTGCATTGAATTTCGAAAATTCATTTCAAGTTTTTTTTATTGATTGGTCAGCCTGAGCCACAACCTCACCTTGACCATTAGGTGATGAAGTCGTCGAAGGTGTTTACCAGGCTTAGCCTACAATTACTGGCTCTCAAGGATAGCTACCGGAACACACCGCTAGGTGCTTGGCAACAGATTTTCTACTTGAGAGTAGTCGTGAGCCAGGCGGGCATTCGCAAAATGCCCTTCCACCATGCGGTGAATCTCAAGGCCGCGGTGGGATGCGAACCATGGACCTGCTGCGCGGCAGTTCATAGCTAATGCCACTGAGCCATCGCTTCTTCAGATTTACAACATGTATATGGAAAATAAGCTGTGGGTATGATTATAACAACAACAAATGTATGTCTATTGCTATTAATACTTTAAACCGTTTCAGAAACATGATTTGTAATTGTTTCCCTTTAGTCCACGTTCGTAGCTGATTTTTGATAACCAGACACGAACATGGAATTTTTGTCTTGCTTGATAATCAGTTATGAGATCGGAATTTTCCCCGAAGCTCCCCAAACAAAAAGTACACGGTCAATGCATATTGCAGTTGAAATCGCCCCGGTGTAAATAAAATTGTGGGCAGTTCATACCGTGGTATGAAATTACCAAATCAAAAAGAGCCGTTGGGTGTTTTACACCGCAGTGTGAACTACGCGTGGTATGCAACGTCCCAGTACCCTTTATAACGAAATCTTGCACTACTGTATTATTATATGTTTTATGCTACTGTGACGTATATTGAATACTACTCGTTGCTCAATTTTCCTATTCTTGTATTTTTATAACCGTATTCGTTTAGCTTAGGAGAGGTCACAGAGTAATCATTTAATTCATGTACTTTTTACGTTATTATAGATATTTACGTGTTTTGAAGCGCTCGTAGCGAAGTTTACTTAGCTGTTCTTAACCGATCAGCAAAGTTAAGCAACGTCGCCCGCGGTCATGAGTTGGATGGGTGACATTACTACTGAGCGCTTCCGTGCTTCGGAGGGCACGTTAAGCCGTCGGTCACGGTTGTTGTCTTAGGATGGCAGTCGTTATAGCATGGTGGTAGGGTATTTTGCGAATGCCCGCCTGGCTAGCTACCACCCTCAAGTAGAAAATCTGTCGCCAAGCACCTAACGGTGTGTTCCGGCAGCTGTCCTTGAGAGCCAGTACTTCTAGGTTAGCCTGAACAACATCTTCGACCACATCATCACTTACCATCAGGTGAGATAGTGGTCAAAGGCTAACCTATCAGGCATCAAAAAAAAAAGGTCACAGAGTAATCATTTAATTCATGTACTTTTTACGTTATTATAGATATTTACGTGTAAAAAAATTACCGAAAAATTGAACAGACTTCAACACTCAAATGTGTGAAATAATTTGTTAAAGTCAGTACCATGATGGTTCAAAAGAACGTAGAAGTAGACTTCGACAAGTTATTTCACACAATTGAGTGTTAAAAACGGGTAATTTTTTTGTTAAAAAATAATTTCACCGTTTTTAGTGACCCTTGCTACTTTTGGGATCGATTGTCATTCACTGTCAATGACTTTATCGTCAAGATAGGAAAATACTTTTCAGTTATTAGAGTATAACTCAAAAACGGCTTGACCGATTTTGATGAAATTGAAATGGGACCACACGGCAAGCATTAGCTTTCAAATAATAAAAAAAACATCAAAATCGGGTCACCATCTCAAAAGTTCTGAGGTAAGAAACATAAAAAAAACATACAAACGATTTTTTTAATGTTATTGTGACGGAACTAGCCCGAGGCCCACCTGATGTTAAGTGGACTAACCACTGCCTATAACAGATGCATTTCGTCAACGACAAATCGCACTGCACCCGTCACACTGAGACGTACAGTTGTTAGGCCTCATGTGCCTGAAATTTTTATTGAGTACATCCTCCTTGTTTGGAAGTCGGTAAAAAACAAAAATAAGCACGGACTCTATTTTTTCGTTTCGCTCTACTGGAAGCGTAACCGACAATGTATCATTAATCAGGATGAGAACAATATTCAAAATCAGAAAACGTTCGATGTATATGTAATACGATACTTTTTACTACAAGAAAATTTTCATATAATTTGTCTGTTCTTTCGGCGCGGAACGGTCCCGCGGCACTCGAGCGATTATCTCCGGTTAGTCAAGAATTATTTTTAATAACTTTATATATACGCTGTATTTAATATACATTTATTTTCAATCCATCAAAAACCTATCAAAATGTGTTGTTCAACTAATTTACAATCCAAAAGTGAATACCCAATTCACATTAAATTTGTTTGATTTTTAAGCGCTCTCGTAGCGAAGTTTGCTGTTCTTAACCGATTACCAAAGTTCACCACGGTCATAAGTTAAATGGGTGACCGCTAGTGACATTCCGTGCTTTGGAGGGCACTTTAAGCCGTTGGTCCTGGTTGTCGTCTTAGGATGGCAGTCGTAATAGCATTGTGGTAGAGCATTTTGCGAATGCGCGCCTGGCTAGCTATCACCTTCCATTAGAAAATCTGTGGCTTAGCACCTATCGGTGTGTTCCGGTAGCTATCCTAGAGAGCCAGTAATTCTAGGTTAGCCTGAACAACATCTTCAGCCTCATCATCGCCTACGATCAGGTGAGATAGTGGTCATAGGCTAATCTATCAAGCATAAAAAAACTTCTTAAAGTTTCGAACAATTATAAACTTTTTATCGCACTCATTTTTTTATTATTCTGTCTTACTTTATCAAGTTTTAGCAAAGTAAAATTAATTTTAATTGATTCACAACTAATATTTATATTTATATATATATCAAATTTCACAAAATTGAACATGTATACGTATTGAAAAAAAGACTTCCAACCTTACTACTACCTACCTTTGGTTTACAGATAAATACGTTTCAGCAGATTAGTTTCATTTTCTGCTTTGCACAAAACTACTAGTAAAATAGTTTTGTAACCTTCAGTTTTAGTAACATTCAGTTTTATTTTTTAATTTTATATTATAGCGTTGTTTTCTTATTTCAGTTATTTGCAGAATATTTTAGATTTTCATATCAAGGCTTTATTATCCCTAATCTTGTATAATTAAATCCTAATATTATAAACAATAATTTAACTATATTTATAAATTATAACTATATTTTAGCACGTTAACAAATTATTATAAGTAATTTTCTAAAATCGTACATAATAAATTACATGTACAATTAATGATGTATGAATTGTAATTATTTCGCTTCGTTAAAGCTTTATTAAATCCTAATAATTTATGTAGTTTCGATTTTCAACGCGCACTTATTAAATGTCACAATACTTTTCTGCATTTTCAGCGCTTAACTTCTTACCGAGAAGATACGGTAAAAATTGGCGATAATTATTTTTACATCCTAATGGTTCGTTTTAATTTTTTCGTATTAAAACATCATAAGTGAAAAAAACTTCCGAAAATAATAAACTACGTAACTTATCTAATATTTTATCATTGCTTCTGTAATAATTTGTTATTAAAATTATATTTGTTTTGAAACTATTTTATTGTAAGATATTTTAATGTAACGTATATATTGAAATTAAACTAACTACTCTTAAACGTGGTAGCTAACGTATTTTATTTTCTCTGAAGATAAAAATTAATGCACTATGCAGATATATCTAATGCAGATATATAAATATAAATCTAAACATAAAATTTTAATACGTTCCGATAAAAAAAGCTCAAGCTTCAGAGAAAAAGCTCCAGCCACAAACGAAGTTGGGTAGTAAACAGTAGGTAATAGTTTAGTCTAGCTGCCTTACGTCTAAATATGAATCCTTACAAAAACTAAACTTACCTCAGAAATTTTCTTCACTGCTCCATCACACTACTAAAAACCCACAAACACTAAAATTAGAATCAACGATTACGAAAACTTTTTCGAGATTTCAATCAACGGCGAAAAAACATCCCCACGCGCGACTTTACGCGCGAAAAGCTCGCGGTCAACTGAATCTATTCCTCGGGTGCCTGTCTCCACTTTCATGAAATGAACTGAAAGTCCAACTTATCAAAAACAAAAAGGCACAACGACATATCTGGGTTTCAGAAAATTGAGTCTTATTTTGATAGGGCTACAGTGGGTTGTTTGTATTCGCCTAAAATGTTTTCAAAGTACACGGCTGTTTGTTTGGGAGGGTCGCAGAGGCGGGAATGAGTGTGCCGAAAAAAAATAAGCCAACCACGTCTCACTGAGTTAAGGCTTCAGGGGCGGTCTGAATATCTTTAATTAAAAACACGAAGTTTGCTTATTTCAGCATGTAATGAATTGAAGTATGACGAGAGAGAAAAAAGTGCAAAAGAAACTGAGAGTCAATGATTTAATAGGAATACCCGAGCTTTGGCTTTGAGCTTTCATATGAGATGAAAATTAATGAACACAGAATATTCTGTGGTGCATTTCTTTGGTAAGCAACGTGTTTATGCGATAGGATAATTAATTTGGTGCGGTGTTCAGGTGGTCAATGTCCATGTTGAGATTTTGAAGCAATATACAAGCTTAGCGTAGGTTATTAGGTATACCACTAATATATTTGTAGTCAAAGAGGAAATAACGTTGTAAAGCATATCAGAATATTCCATTTTATAAAAGCTCTGGGTAAATTAATATTTCCTATCGTAGCGGTAGAGTATTTCATTAGTGCATTTGCTAATTAACTTTTACGAGAGCATCAATGCGGCGATGTTCTACTCAATTAGACACCATATAAATAATAACGAGTAAAGCATTATGATTTGAAGAAATTTCTGTATAAAGCAAAACTTTCAATAAATTTTGGAAATATTAGACTTAGATAGGAACACATTTTATAATTAGTTATGTAAGTGTCTCTTGTAATACTAACTATGGGTACTAACTTACTAACAGTTTTGATAGTTAATAACCCAGTATTTATTAACTATACGGTATGGATAAATAGACGGTATTAATTCTATAGCAAAGTTATGCTGACCTATATAATATATTACAAATCTATTACCAATATTATATTTTATTTGTAGATATAGGTATATAAATATATTACCTATATCTACAAATAAAATATTAGTTACTTTTCCACATAGAGCATCTGTTAGTAGCGTTGTAGGATAATTATTCAAGAAGAGTTATGGTCAGATAGACAATTAGAATTGCAACAATGTTTATATGAGAATTTGATGATAGATGAAGACATTGTACTAAACCCACACTGTAAACCGTAAACTGTATCAGCCGGATTGTCCACTACTGAACACAGCCTCCCTCATTAAGATGGGGTTTTCCCTAATCCCCACGGTTGGCTGGCGTCTTGGAGAACGCAGTTTAAGATATGAGTTAATCAGAGGGCGCTGCTGCCCATCTTCCAGTATTTTAACTTTAGTCGCCTCTTACGACACCCCACAGGTGACAATGGGTGGTGACCTTCTAGCCCGGCACCCCACGGGGACACGCGTGGGATAAATTATAAAATAAGACTAAGAAGATTAACAAATTAAATAGAACAGTGTATCAAACATAATCAAAAAAATAACTTTAATAAAATATCAATGAATTGATGAAGTGAAATATATGACATGAAATTTAAAGTCACCAGTTTTGTTCAGTGTAAGTTGTTTCAATCGAGAACTAGCAATAGAGAGCAAACACAGAGAAAAACTCCAAGTGGAAAAGTTTATGCCAACAGCAAAAGTTATTCGCAAGGGTTTTAAGGAAAGTTTTTTTTCTTCTTAATGATCTTAAAGATACAGAAATAATGATGTTAAAAATTGAGCAGGACGTTCAATTTCATTAGTTTGCGTTTAATTTATTTTATATTATGCTTTATCTTGGGAATCGTGAGTTGATACTAAAAACCCCATTTCATTTCTAAACATGACATATTTCAATAACTTTACGACCAAGACGCAATACCAGCAAACCTTTTATTTCGATTACAACGAACTTTTATCTGAAATCAATCTTGCTCTAAATCTGACTTGAAGACTTAACTTTGATTTGAATACCTGTCCCTCTCCGACAAAGGCGGAGCTACCATCTCACGCATGCGTCATTGTCAAATCTTAAGAATAAGAATCGTGATTTTTGCCACTTGAACCATTAATACATTAGTTATGTACAATAGGAGTACATAAAATAATAGTATATATAGCTGGTAGTATCTAAGTAAACAGCTTTCTTTTGAAACTGGAGAATAGGCGGCATTTTGGAGCTGACTCAAATACTTAAGGAGGATTAAAGTTTTTGTTCTACTTTTAAAGGATAAGAAGGAGTTTTATAATGATTTAAAGGTCAATCTTAGTAAGCTTTCTCTCGGCAGTTGTTTTTATTTGTTTAAAGAAGTTGAAACTTTTAAATTATATGCGTAACCTCAATAATCCCTCAATGGTTATTTTCACCGTTTTAGAATCGTTTTAGAATCGAAAATTTTAGGGAATTAATGGGGTTTTCTGACGAAGTTTTCAGTAACATTCCTGACTGTGGTACTTTTATTTTTATTTATTTCTCTTAGCTAACAGCTCTTTGACCACTACCACACCCGATGGTAAGTGATGATGTGGTCGAAGATCTTGGTCAGGCTAACCTAGAAGTACTGGCTCTCAAGGACAGCTGCCGGAACACACCGTTAGGTGTTTGACGACAGATTTTCTAACTGAGGGTGGTAGCTACCCAGGCGGGCATTCGCAAAATGCCCTATCACCATGCTGTAACGACTACCATCCTAAGACAACAACTGAGACCGATGGCACTATGTGCCCTCCAAAGAACGGAATTGCTCAGTAGTAAATGCCCTTAGCACATCCAACTCATGACCGCAGTGAACGTTGCTTAGCATAGTTGGTCGGATAGGAGTGACTACGTAAGCTCCGCTACGAGTTCTTAATTGCCTTGTATATGGCAGTAGGTTCGCCCGCCATTATATGAGACTAAAATATATCTGGCCTACCTAAATATACCTACTTCTTCGTGGATATAAAGGCATAAAGATATGTATTATATTCATAATTAAATAATAAAAAAAAAACACTTCTACTAATAGTGGCAGAACAGCTCCCGGGCTCAAAAAACTTTTTTAAGATGGCTAGAAAGTAACTTTTTTAAGATGGATAAACATGACGGATTTGTCGCTGGAACAGTAATAGTTCGTACGTCAGAGTTAGCGAAAAGAGTGATCAATGTCTTGTGACGTCATCAAAACGACGAGCGATTCTATTAATGTTTGTATGATTGCTTAATTGACGTGGAGGTATACAATTTAGCTGTAAGATTAAATTATTATTACTAAAGGAGGTGTGAGTTAACCCCCCAGGTTTCACTGGTGGAAAACTGTAAGAAAAACGCGATTTCGCTGCAAGAGAGAGACATGAATAAGTGCAGGCAGTTGAAAGAAGACAAGTGATTTGAATTTTGAATACCATGAAAACCAAATAGCGAACGTTTTAAAATGCATAAAACCCTATAATTTGAAAATCATCTGCAAAGTTTTAAAATATTAATGTTCTTAATAAATAAGAGTATAATATTTAATAAGTAAAAAAAGCTGCATTGCTTATGGTTTCCTTTAAAAAAGTAGCGGGCATCATACCTGCAGTAAAAAAGATTATATACGAAATAATTGTTCTAACTGCCAAGATAACTTTTTCTACTGCCAAGCGGTAATATGTTCACATTACTGTGTTGCAGTTTGAAGCGTATGGGTTCCAGTGAAATGACAGGCACATTTGCTAACCTTGTGTTGCGGCGTGGTGAGCGCAGTGCAGTTCGCCACTTGTGTAGACCTGCATCTTTTATAAGCAGAGGTTACTGCTTAACACCTAGTAAGCCTCGTGATTGTTCCATCTTGACAGCATTTTCTTTTTACTTAATATGGAATTGAATTCAATATTAAATGTGTGAAATAACTTGTTGAAGTCGGTATTATGATGGTTCAAAAGTACCTATTATCACAATATTGTGCGCATGCTACCGACTGCGACAAGTTATTGCACACTTTTGAATGTTAAAGTCGGTTCCACTTTTAGCTTAAAAAAAAACATTCCAAGCTTTTTAGTGACCATTGCTACTTGCGGGACCGAATGTCATTCACTATCAACGACCATATCATCAAGATAGGAAAACACTTTTCAGTTATTGGAGTGTGACTCAAAAACAGCTGGACCGATTTAGATGAAATTTAAATGGAACTACACACGAAGCATTAGCTTTCAAATATAAAAAGAATTATCAAAACGGTTCACCCAGTCAAAAGTTATGAGGTAACAAATATAAAAAAATACAATACATTCAATTTGAGTACCTCCTCCTTTTTTGAAGTCAGTCAAAAATATGAGTGAGTCCAGTGACAAAAACAGCAATTTAATATTAGAGATATTAAAAAAAAACATCTTTAGAATGCCGAATTAAAATTCCTTGCTTAAAAGTCACGAGAAAAATAGTAATTTAATAGTCTACGATTACCTTGAAGTTGTATGAGCAACACGAAACATTTTGACGTCATCTTGTTTTAGAATCCCTCCATATGCTCAGGATGTCCTTTAATTATGTTTTGTTTTTATTGCTGGTAGGTAAGCCTTTGACTACAATCTCACCTGATGGTAAGTGACGATGTGGTCCAATGTGTTAACATGCACTGCTGGCTCTCAAGGACAGCTACCGGAACACACAATTTTCTACTTGAGGGTATTAGCAAAACGCCCTTCCACCATGAGGTGAAGCTCAAGCCAGTATTCGAACCATGGACCTGCTATGCGGTGGTCCATAAACAATGCCACTGAGCCATCACTGCTTCGAAAAAATCATGTAAAATTGATGGACCGTTATGTGGTGCCATGCAGTTCCAGCGTTCGAATATAAAAAGAATGTGCCATATCCTCCTGTTGAATGTCTTAGAAAGCGGTTTTGGAATGAAATGGCATAAGCAGCACGTGACTCGCGTTGATGTAAATGGATTGTTGCTGCACAATGGACACTATTAATATCATCCTAATAGTATCCAGGTAATCCTACCAAAAAGAGCATATTCCTACCACAATGAGCATTGGGGTCAGGAAGGTGAAGCACCAAAAAACCTAATCCTAAACCGGCATTACCTTGAGTCTAGCTAGACTGTACTTTCAAGGAAAGATGCAAGAACATAAAGTACATGAAACATGACAACTTTGCCCAGTTTTTCGAAAAAATAACTCATGGTTTTTCAAGAGATGCGTAGGTTTTTTTAAATTTTCTACAACTCTAATTTATGTCCATATAAAATTTTTGAAAGTCAATTATTACAAGAAAATTTCATTTAATTTCATGGCGGGCAAAGTTATTTAGACTTTTAGCCAATATTAGCCACATGGTTTTTTGGTCAAAAACTGAGCCTTTATGCATGGAACTAGAAAAAATATTAGGGCAATGAAAGCGCTTAGTGATAAATCATACAAATACTGATGAAAATTTAATCTGGGAATGAGTTGGCGATGTTGCATAACGGAGTGTTCTGGCAGTCCTTGAGAGTCAGTAATTCCAGGTTAAGTCTATTAACACCTACGACCACATCATCACTTACCATCAGTTGAGATTGTGGTCAAAGGCTAAACTATCAGCAATTAAAAAATAAACCTTATTTATAAAAAAATAATAACGTGCGTAGTTATACGTAACAAAGCACACATTACCTTTTATTCGTGTAAATCGAAATTTAAAACACCCAAACGGCACCAAAAGCTGTCACGCCTTAAAATTGACAGCGCTACATTACGTCGACCAATGGAGTTGCAGCGGGGCAACACTTCGTGACCAGATTTCTTGAAGAGCGGACGTGCATCAAGTAGTCTGGTGTGGATGCTTATGTTCTAGTACATCAGCATGAATCAATGTACAAAAAATCAATGTTCAGGTTTAAGAAAAATCTTAATGTTTCTAATTTACATAACAATTAAAAAAAAAGATCAGTCCTCTTTTTCAAGTTTACATTTTTGTTCATATAAGATTTGTTATTGAAAAGTTAATTATAAAACTAAGTTTTTACTACTATAACTTTAACAACTGGCTAATCCTCATTGTTTTCATAGGTTGCCAAATGTGTACATAATTATAGTAATTAAACAACTTTAAACGTATACGCAATTTAAAATCGCGTATATTTATCTTTATTTTAGTCACCCCGTGACCACGATCACTGCAAAGTATATGAAACGTCGGGACAAAAAAATAATGATAAATATACGCGATTTAAACCGTTTAAAGTTGTTTAATTACTATGTGTAATGATCGCGAAAACCTAAGACAACATTATGTACATAATTAGTTAAGGGGACTCGTAGACTTTTTGAACAAAAATCTCTTTCATACACTAAGTGGCTGCAAAAGGATTTCAGGAATAAGTCACTTAGCGCGTAGAGTACGGAGCTAGAAGTCACCCTCCCATCTCCTACCGTAGGTGTCGTGAGAGACAACTCAGGGTCAAATACCTGAAAGTGGACAGCAGTACCTTCTGAGGAACTGCTATCTTACACTGCGATCCCCAAAACGCCTGCCAAGGGTGGAGACTATGGCAAACCCTCGCTTATTGGGGGAGCCTGTGTTCGGAAAATCCAGCTTATAGTCCGGCTATTAGACAAGAAATATACAATATTATTAGTATAACAGTTCTCATTTTCCAGTTTGACTTGAATTTATCAATTAATTAGGTGAAGTATTTCCGAACAGACACGTCTTAGGAGCCTAAAAGAGAGCATATTCCCTCCTCAAAGTCCGGCAAAGCATCCTCGAGACCTATGGTCTTGCTGATGTTCGTGGGCGACGTTGATCACTTGCCACTGGGTGAGCCGCATGCTCGTTTACCCACCTATCGCATAAAAAAACACTCTTAAATTCATTGTATAGTACCTAAATAGGACGGCATAAGACTGGACATGTACTGAACCGGATCATAATGAATGTTTACCTCAGTGCAGTACTTTATGTCTACTGATAAATGCGGTTCTGCTGCTAGTAGGATCTGCTTTACGTTTTATCATTTTGTGTCATACAAAAATCGTAATATTGTTTAACCTCACAGTAACTAGAATAATTTAATTAATTGTAACGCCACGTTATATGCCAGCCCTTGATACATGCCGCCAAGCCAAGGAATTCAAAAATACCGCCACAATTACAGATCACCAATAACAGCTTAGTTGTAGCTGTAGATAGGCAGTGAGGTCACTTTTCTGTTTTATAATGCCATAATAGTACCTACGGGATTCAGACTAAAGATTATTATTATGTACAATACATTTGCACTTGTTATTTTCATATCTTTTTGTTGCAAAACTATAAAACGTAATAATATTTTTCAGATGGGTCGTAATAACACAACAAAATCATCATAGTTTTACCATAGAACATATAATAATACAACGGTTTTACGTTTATTTAGTCTCGCAATCAGTCTTCCAGTTAGCAATATAAATAAATACCTTCAATAAACTCAAGTACTTTGGCCAAAATCCATTTCCTTTCCTTTAAATAAAACGAATCAATTCAAGCTTTCCGTATAGCTAAAGAGATTTTCTCGCGTCGGCATACAAAACAGCATTACGTAAAACGCTTGTTGAATTCAAGAACTCGTATGAATTCTCAGTATATTTCGTTAGGTGCAAACGCGACACGTCCGCTCATCATGGAGTCTGGTCACGAAGTGTTGCCCCGCTGCAACTCCATTGGTAGACGCAAGGTGGCGCTGTCAATTTTAAGGCACGACAGTTTTGGTGCCATTTGGATGTTTTAAAGGCCGATTCACACGAATAAAAGGTAATGTGCGCATTGTTATATACGAATACGTAAAATTTAACGTGCTTTCTTCAAGTCTTATTTACGTAGGTCAAACGTGATGGTACTAATTAGGTAGTTAATTACGAAGTACATTTAATTTTATTTAAGTCCACCATACAAATTAATTGATGATGCGTGTGCCATATCGTGCATTCCTTATACGTTCTCATTACTGTATCATCCGGCTAAGTTACTTATGAAGGAGGGATTTGCCATAATCCCCACGCTTGACAAGCACCTTGAAGATCGTAGTATTAATATATTTGTTTCTCAGAAAGCCCTGCTGCCCACCTTCGGTAGTTTACCTTTAGACGGACCCACGGACGTAAATATTCTTATTATAATTTTTTTTTTTTATATAATTAGTTTAATATCGTCGCTTGCTTTTTTTCCGAAATACAGAAAACAAAAAAATATATATATAATTAAAAGACGTTCGTTTTGTTTCGTTTTGTACATCTTTGTACATCTAGACTGAACTTTATACTTATTTGGCGCCCAACGTGGGACAACTGTATTGTTAACGTGAAGGAATTTTGGGTCTTAGGTTTGGGAATAAATTTGCGTAGGTAAAAACATTTACATTTGTGCTCGTGTGTAAAAGGTGGTAACGTCAATAAACTGTTACATGATTGTGTTATATATGTATTTTATGGTCGTAGTGAATTTTTAATAAGTTATTGCAGAACGCGACAGAAAACTTGTCATTCTTTTGACAACCAAAAGTAGTCTACGACAATTTTGCTTTGACATTAGCATCAGGTGAGCTAGCTCATTTAAAATTTTGTAACTGACCATACTGATAAAAATATTACAAATCTTTGTAATTCTTTGTGTTACTATTTAAATATGCAAGTGACATTGAATATCCAGGGTTATTGGTAAAATGCTAACCTCTTAGGGTTGACAAAGCACGAGGACCACCTGATGTTAAAAATCTCCTTTGGCTCGGAGAGACTAAAAACATAAAACAATAAGTTTTTCTAGTACTGTATGACCCTATTAAGTTCTGTGTCTCGTAGTAAAAGACAATGTCTACTCCGAGTTAAGAGCGTCCGCGCGGGAACACTGGACCATGCCGCGCTCCCTTTGAATAAAGTTTTGAATATTATGAAATATTAAATTACAGGCACAAGAGACTTTTAACATCAGGTGGTCCTCGTGCTTATTCCGCCAAATACACATAAATAAAAAATACAAAAAAAAGAATTAAAAAAAAATCATCTCAAAGTGTTCGTTAGGACTAGCAGTAGTCAACCCTAAGAGGTTGTTAGCATTTCACCAATAACCCTGTATATGTATCACGCTTGATTCAGTATTGTTTTTAACTGACTCCCAAAAAAGGAGGGGGATCTTAGCTCAACTATGTTTTTTTTTTCGTTTATTTCTTACGCTTTTACTCCGCCAATTTAATCGATTATAGTGATTATTTTTGTTGGGTAGAGTAACACCATTTAAATAAATGTCATCAACATTGGTCGAGTACTTTTTTGGTTACAGTCAATTAACTTAAAAATATATTTTCGTACCTGGATGCTGTAATGGTAGTTGCAACACTTTCGATAGTAAGCAGTATTTGAGACGATTGACAATGATCTTCTAAGTATTGAAGCAGTGATGGCTCAGTGGCACTGGCTATGGACTGCCGCGCAGCAGGTCCATGGTTCGAATCCCGCCGCGGGCTTGAGCTTCACCGCATGGTGGAAGGGTATTTTGCGAATGCTCGCCTGGCTAGCGAGCACCCTCAAGTAGAAAATCTGTCACCAAGCACCTAACGGTGTGTTCCGGCAGTAGTCCTTGAGAGCCAGTGAAATTACAGGCACATGAGACTTAACAACTATGTCTCAAGGTGACGAGGGCGCAGTGCAATTCGTGACTTGTGACGAAATGCATCCGTTGTAGGTAGAGGTTAGTCCACTTTACATCAGGTGGGCCTCGAGCTTGTTCCGGCACAAAATCATAAAAAAAAACATGAATCAATAAAAAGACTAATACAATACAAATAGAAAACGAAACTAAGTTCTAACACTTATGTAGCAAATAATGGTCGAGAGGTAACAGCTATGGACTGCCGTGCGGCAGGTCCATGGTTCGATTCCCATCGCTTGAGCATCACCGCATGGTTGAAGGACATATTGCGAATGCTCACCTGGCTCGCTTCCACCCTCAGGTATAAAATCTGATGCCTACACCTAACGGTTTATTTCGGCAGCAGTCCGTGAGAGCCAGTTAAATTACAGGCATATGATACTTTACAACTGTATGTCTCAGAGTGACGGGCGCAGTGCAGTTTGTAACTTGTGTTTAATGTATATGATGTTAAAGACTGGGAATACCGTTTAACATCAGGCAGGCTTCGTGCTTGTTCCGTCACAATACTATAAAAAAATATTTTAAAATTGCGTCAAGTTATTTTTTACTTACCATTGGCCAGTGGGTAGGTAAGAAATAACTTGTCGCAATCAAACCACGATGCTAGACTTTGTTTTTATGATTTTTCTAATGTAAGCTTAATTGTTTTAATTTTTAAACTTACATAAAATATAACCCTACTTACGTATGATCCCAAGAGTTCAACTTTGCTAAAATCGAACGTAATATTTCAACTGTAAAATTCAGTTGGGGTATTAAGTCAGTACTTTTATCTCTCGCTGCTTCCTACTGTTCAAAGGGGATGAATACATCAAATGGGCTCGAAGCTCTAATCGCTGGGAAACCGGCGTTCCCGAGGGTAAAACGGGTAGTTGTACTGGATAGGGCCTATCAGTCCACACGACCCGGCTTGAAGTTCTGGTTCCGTTCAAATTTGTACCTTAATGTAATCTGCATACAGTGCTTAGATGAAATTGGATATAATAGCCAAGAGCGGTTTCTACATCTATATTGTTGTTCCTTCTATTTATAACTAGTATTTGAAGCTCAGGCTCAGGCAGGCTCAGTGGCATTGGCTATGGACTGCCGCGCAGCAGGTCCATGGTTCGAATCCCGCCCAGAGCTTGAGTTTCACCGCATGGTGGAAGGGCATTTTGCGAATGCCCGCCTGGCTAGCGACCACCCTCAAGTAGAAAATCTGTCGCCAAGCACCTAACGGTGTGTTCCGGCAGCAGTCCTTGAGAGCAAGTGAAATAACAGGCAAAATGAGACTTAACAGGGTATGTCTCAAGGTGATGGGCGCAGTGCAGTTCGTCACTTGTGATGAAATGCATCTGTTATAGGCAGAGGATACCGCTTAACATCAGGTGGGCCTCGCGCTTGTACGTTCACAATAACATAAAAAAAAATAGTAATTCAATTTCAAAAATCAAAAACGCCGCGATGTCTCATTTATTATCAACGCAATCTAAAACATTTAAGACGTGTTTCAGAATGTTCGAGTAAGTTCCGGTTATACTACCCAGAACATTAAATAATTGAATGATAAAAATGATAGTTAACATAAAGCGCGTTTCAAGCTTTAACCGGTGGATAGGCTTTTTTTTTTGTTATTGTGACGGAACAAGCCCGAGGCCCACCTGATGTTAAGTGGACTAACCTCTGCCTATAACAGACGCATTTCGTCAGCGACGAATTGCACTGTGCCCGTCACACTGAGACGTCCAGTTGTTAGGTCTCATTAGCCTGTAATTTTTCTGGCTCTCAAGGACTGCTGCCGGAACACACCGTTAGGTGCTTGGCGACAGATTTTCTACTTGAGGGTGGTCGCTAGCCAGGCGGGCATTCGCAAAATGCCCTTCCACCATGCAAATGCTAAATCGATGACTGTGAAACGCAAAGATAAGAAGTGTTTTATTTATTAAATATGTTCTGGGTAGTATAACCGGAACTTACTCGAACATTCTGAAACAGGCCCTAAATGAACGAAAGCAATCAATCGAAACAAAGGAAGTGAGTGTATTGGAAGAACATCGTTAGTGTCAGATAACTTTAAAGCAAAATTGTCACAATTACACTTTCTCAAAACAAATCAGCGTAATTCGACCGTCTAGGTTGAACTTTCTCGACTAATTGAATTGAAGCCGACTCCTTGTTAAGGTGAAAGCGTACCGCCCGCGGGAACGCCGTGTCGCCGGAAACTTGGAAAAATTCCCGACTAGTTTGTTTCACAGTTTCACTGTAACTTAATAAAAACTAGGGGTGGAAGAGCGCAGCGAGTTGAGGATTAACTTTTGAAAACATTGCGTCGCGTCGCCAGCCCTCGATTTTGTCATATTTTTATTAGCTTTGGTGAACTCTGTTTTTGTTTTAGTGATTTATGACTTGTGACTTGGATGTTCATCGGCTTCGAGTTAAGTAACCCGTTTTGTTATTTATAAACTTTTATGCCAATTTAAAATTGGCTGTGAAATATGAAGAATACTTCTTAATTTTTTTTTATATTAAACAAACCTGATTCGAAATCATTTGGACATGAAAACCAATTTTTAAAAGAACGATGTATGTACTAAGACATAGCGCAACAGTTAAAGGGCTTAATAATACCTACATTAGCAGTTAATTGCTAGGTAGTACGAAAATCAAACATACCAATGCTGTATTAATCCATTGGCATCGGCGATAATGATAACAATAGAATTTCATTCATAACTAGGACATAGTGGTCCTGACGATGCTAACTTATAAGGCTAATATCAGTGCAAGCTAACAAAATTTTTCACCTCGAGTGGGAAACCCAAGTCCCTCTATTTTACCCACCGGTTGCCTTAACCACTGGGTTATCTAAACTTTATATATAATATAGTAACGAGGAAAGATTTGTTTGTTTGTTTGCATTGAATAGGCTCTGATTCATTCATTCAATCGGTCAAGTAGTTACTTGACCGATTGAATGAATGAACTTTGGTATGGAAATAGTTTGAGACACGGGGAAGGGCAAAGGATAGTTTTTATCCAACTGCGCAAAAAGAGGTTAATGGTTTTGCGCGATAACCGATCTACTGGACCGATTAGGATGAAATTTGGTATGGAAATAGTTTGAGACACGGGGAAGGACTTAGGATAGTTTTTATCCAACTGTGCAAAAAGAGGTTAATGTATTTGTGCGCTAACCGATCTACTGCACCGATTAGGACGAAATTTGGTATGGAAATAGTTTGAGACACGTGAAAGGACATAGAATAGTTTTTATCCTGTGCAAAAAGAGTTTAATGGTTTTGTGCGATAACCGATATAACCGCGGGAGGAGCCGCGTCAGGAAAGCTAGTTAACTATAAGGTTATTGTTCAATATTGCCTTCAGTGTGTTTTATACCTGATATATTTATTGTACTCGATGGTATAGAGGCCTTAATTAGGTATGTTTCACAAGAGAGCATTTTTTAAGGTAAGAGCAGCTGATTTTGTGCATGTAGCGATTGCTCACGCGTCAATTATTAAGGGTGTATTCCATTTGACGCCAAATTCGTTATTTTCGATAATTTTGACCACATTCTGCGTCTATGGTTGTGATCACTGTGATCATTTGTAACTATTCTCCCCTGTTCCATTTAGGATAAGAACGCTAAGAATGCTACTAAAATTTGCCACTTTTGTCACTTTTGCGATTAGATGTAGATAATTCAAACTGTTCCAGTACCTTCATAGCGTTTATGGCGAAAATAATGCCAAGACCCAAGTAGAACATTTTTTTGGGAGTGTGATCGTTTTTATCGTTTTTGGCAAATTTAACTCCAAATGGTTCGCACCCTAAGCATGATGTTTATGAGTTCGAATCAATCGACGTCACGCTGCCTTGCTATTATTGCCACATCATATTTGCGAGCAAACAAAGGTGGTTTTCGAATCAACTAGTATATAGTTATGTTTAATAGGAGGAAATAGCTTTTAATCATATAATCTTTATTTTTAATTACTGTTTGAATGAATGGACGATTAAAAAATCCGTATGAACTTAAAGAATATCTGACTCAAGTTTGGTACTAAACGAATTTGATACACCTAACAAAATAATCTATAATCTCAGTACTTCAAAATTTTCCAATTTTTCCGGAGCCCAATTCTGTTCTACTATAACTAACAAAATGGATTTGAAACCTTAAAAGAAAACTTTAAAATGCGTGTTACAGGATATATTTATTTCAAATTATAACACGCCATATTTTGCCCAGGAAACGTGCTTATTAATTACAGCTCTTTTTTGTGTTATGCCCTTTTCATTTGCCTTAGTGACTCGTGCTTTTATATCCATCATTATACTCAGTATTCTATATTAAAATAAATGAAGACGTGAAGTGCAAGACTGTTTTGCTAGCTCAGGATTTAAAGTGGGCCCTCGCGAAGCAGCTACATTGTTCAATTGTTTAACAAATAACTATTCTTTCTTATTATCATATATTAAGGGCCTGTTTCAGAATGTTTGAGTAAGTTCCGGTTATACCATACAGAACATAAAACAACTGAACTATCAATATGACAGTTAACATGCAGCGCTTTTCAAGCTTTAACCGATGGATAGGCTAAATCGATGACTGATATGCAAAGATAGTGTTTTATGTATTAAATATGTTCTGGATAGTATAACCGGAACTTACTCGAACATTCTGAAACAGGCCCTAAACTAATTTACTATATGTTTTAATAAAAACAATCTAAATTTTTGTAATTGTGTAGCAGTTACTTAATAACAAGCTTTATGTTATTTAAATGAGAAAACAATACAAACAAAGATTTTCGTATAGCAAACACTTCTCAGGATTCGCAAAGCGTATTAAGGCTTAATCTTAAAATCGCCACAAGTCAAATGGCAGCCGTAAAATAAAAACGAGGAACAAGTCCATTACCAGATGATATTGAATGCAGTATCAAAGATCTCATGTTTATTTTATTATTATTTAGTAACCGGCTAGGACTCGCGTAATATATACCGGATATTGCTCCGACCAGTTTCGAGTTATCAGTTACGTGCTGAGGCCCGCGCTCGCCGCTGTGCACAATCGTGACTCCCAGACGAAGAACTTCAAATAAGTTCGAACCTGGTCGGAGCCTTAATCCGGTAAATATTACGCGAGTCCTGACCGGTTACTAAATAATAATTATGGACAAAACTTGCGAAAGTTTTTTTAAGCTCAAATTATGACATTTTGTATGAAAATATAACATTAAGTTATATACATGTTTTGATAAATCAAAAATGTATATCGAGTAATAATATTATGTATTTTACTACTTTTATAACACATTGCTCGTAAAGGGTGTCTTATTTCACCAATTTCAATATCGTATTGTATCTCATTACGTACTTGTGCGTTGTTGTAATGTAAAACGCACGAGTTTCTTTTTAATTAGGTAATACGCACGGTTTATGAAGATGATACGTCTAAAACGAAAGATCCCTTTTTTTAATCTTAGGAAAGAGTTCTCATGTCAGAAAAGTGGTCAACATTTTATGAATAAAGTTAACTTTGGGAGATAAAAATTTATATATAAACATTTAATTTTTTTTATTAAATTAATTTTGACCATAAATAACAACCATTTATCTACAAATAATAATTTACAAATTGTTAAAAATTTTCCAACTGCTTTAACAAGTGATTAAAGATTCATTCGTTTACGAAAGTCCGAGTTATATTTATTTCCGCGCAAATATGTTATAAAACGTTGTATGACAAACGTGTGCTTTGATAATTAAAGCCTCTGCTTTCTTGTCGTAGTAGCAATATCACCTCGGCTGTAATTTTCAATTTACCGCACTTATAGTACTAATACCGCATAAATTGAAATAGCGCATCTCGCTCCGAATAAATAGCGCATCCAACCCACGAAAAGCGAAATCTTTCCTATTCCTCAGCTAACTTTTCAGGTGTATTTTTTATTATTTATATGGAATTCTAACAGATCAATATGGTATGCATGTTCAAAATTTTGCTTCACGTCCTGTACCGATAAGATAAACATAGAGCGCAACTTTATAAAGAAGCAGCATTTGTCTCGCTACTGGCACGTTATATGGTACGCGAATTACAAACAACACATTTTGTTATTAGTATCATTTACTAGGCAATCCGCTATACGAACACATTTTTTGAGAAGATTTCAACCACCCTCCCATTATTACCATTCTAAAGATGCAGCCCTTAAGAACCGACAGACCGACTGCCGAGGAGCAAAAAAAAATGCAAAGGAGAAAACTAATATTTTAGAGTTACAATGGATGGTTTTCCGGCACGAAGCAATCTTTTCCAAGCTGCCTGCCATGTTTAGTGTAAAAACAGCGTCAAAGTCAGGGTAATGAACCGGCCAAGATGTCGCTGGAATGACGCTGTGGAATGAGCCTGTACGAACTCCAAGTTACCGACTGGCATGAGGCAGTGCAAGATAGAGACCGATGACGCTCTTCCACTTTGGGTCGCTGCGCGAGAGGAGTAAGTAAGTAATATTTAACCTACTATACTGTCTTATAAAATACTGTGCTATAACTGTTTACTTTGTTTGACGATAATCCTAATTTTCTACAGTTATATCTGAATCTTAACTCCTTTACATAGGAATCAGATTTAAATGGCAAAATTTTGCGTTTTGTAACCTTCTTAATATAAAAACTTTGATTTAGTAAAGTCAGTGCGCTACATTAACATTCCTGAAGTAAGTCGGTGTTAGTAAGTGAGTAAACAGATGGTTAAGATTAAAGCGTTACTTTATTTTATACAGCAGAGCATTTTATCGACAGCTCGAAGCAAAGCTTTCTCTGTAGTCGTTGTTATTTAAGTGACAAAAGAGTATTTTTTGCTGCGATCACTACTTGGATAGGACCTTGTTTCTACAAGGTCATCAGTACCAATCCACGGCGAATTAATTCGCGTAATTCAGCAGTGTGAACATTGCTGTATTATAGAAATAAAAGACACGAAAGCCAGTAAAATAAACAGGCACATTAAATAATGACTTTGCCGTAGACTAGTATTATGAAGCCGTATTTTGATATGTCATCAGTATTTTTGGTGTAATTTTCATTTATGTACTTTGTCTTTTTAAGCTCGTTTAACTACCTTAGAAGTTAGAGAGGAGACTCCTAAGGTGGTTAAAAGAACTTAAAAAGACAAAGTTCATTATTGAAAATTACACCAAAAATACTGATGACATATCAAAATACGATTTCCTAATACTAGTCTACGGCAGTCATATGTTGGTGGGACAACGAGCGACGAGAGGAGGAGCCTTAGCTTATAATTTGAGACCACAATAACGCGTGAGCCAAGCTAGCGGAGAGCGTGCTGTTTCAGCGGCCAACATGTTGTCAGTTTTTTTTTTTAAACTTTCACTTAGCTGAATAAATATAGTCGTGGTCTTGAGTACAACAACACATGAAAATAAACTAGTTATTTGAATCGTCCGAAGCAAACAGGGTCGCAAGCAAAAACTTGTACAAAATATACCACCGAAAACGAGAATAGTACTGTCATTTGCATAATTTGCTTTTGAGACGAATTCCGTGTACCTCTGTTTGGCTTCCCTGATTCGTTCAGTGCCTTAATTTGGTTACAACGATCAGCACGCTCTGAATTTAGATTTTACAAATTACGCCGCAGATTTACCGTATAGCCGGGAATAACAACTAGTACTCACGGTAAATTTCAAACAGTGAACAAAAACAGTTGATTTATTTAGCTATTACTATGTTATTTTTTGCTGAAGGCCAATTAAATGTTATGACTACGTAATGTCCGCTATGACATGGTGCATTCATTTCTCATGTGACATGCATTGACCTATATATACTAGACGCGACATCTCAAACGAGGATAGTCGACCAGGGCAGGTATGCCGGCCGGCATACTCTCCCCCACACGCAGCTGGGCACTCATAGTGATTACACGTGCTTTACGTTCGAAAATTGTGTATTCAAAATACAAAATTGATAATATCAAACAAACCAACATCATACCAAATTTCCTTTATATGATTCCTAAAAACTTTGCACTCATTATGGACTTTTGCATAATCAAAGAGAAACATAATAAATAGATTCATTCACTTTTCGGAAATCCATACTTAGACAAATATTTTAAAAATATTTTAGGAAAACATAAAATTAATATTTTAATAAAAGAATAATTCACTCTCGACCGAGCTCAGACTGTGCCAGTCTAGGCCTCCTGAGCATGCTTCGTGTAGAACCGAAACGCGTCGAAAATTCTTCGGGTTTGGCTGCGTGGTGCATGTGACGTCACGTGGCTTAGCAGGAAAATTAGGCGGAATTGTCACTAGATATATTTTTATATGTTTTAAGAGTTTTATTAAAATACTTGTTATGATAGAAAAACAATAATAATCATTTACCTATGGCATAATAAAGATCAACTGCTAGCTTTCTCCATTTTCAAAATACAGAACGTTTTGTACCGTATTTTGTGACGTTACTATGAATGTAAATTTTGTTCTCAACCCTCTCCAATAAGCCTCTCGTTAACATTCTACATAACAATATAAAAATAACTAATTTTCCTTGAAGATGTTTTACAGCACATTCGTGCCAGAAGATCCAGTTTCCGAAGAGCTTCCTGATCTTTAATTTTCTCTTCGAAGTAGAGTTGTGTTAAAATGGGTGAGGGTCTAGGATAAATGGCTCGTTTTGAATAATGATGGCATTTCTTTGCTCATTCGTCATGTGATGTAATCGTTTTGCTCGTTATGCTGAGCATGATATTCTTTAAAAGGGTTGGATAAATGTATTGTTTGTTAAGAATATGTTATTGGGTCATGAAAGCGCTCCATTATAGGTTTCATTCAATAACGTCTGAATTCCCTTCAGAACCGTCTTACGCAAATATATAAAAAAAAAATTCAGACGGATTTGATCTATAAATTACCTATTATAAATAAAATTACAAATTTACGAGAGGAAAAATTAAAGTGCGGGTTTAGAACCCGCGCCATCCACCCCTATAGCCGTGGTATGCTCTGACCGACTGAGCTAACATGACAAAGACTCATAAGTCCCATTTTTCCTCTCGTTATTAAACCATCGTATGAGGATGGAGCGACACCTATAGTTCAACTTACGTTGTATCGTAAATTTGTAATTTTGTAATGTACTCCGCAGAGCATGCGTTATTGCAAAAATAAAAATATATACATATTTATGATATTAATATTACATTTATAGAAAAGTCATGAAAACAAAAATTTATAAAAAGAGGGTGCAATTTGATAAATTTTGAAACAAAGAATTCATGTTTTAATTAATTATGTAACTATTAGTCACAGTAAGATATATTTTCAGTATATGCATAGTGGTCATAGATGTGTTGCATCTGATGTGTAATTAATATAATATATATAATTATATAGTAGCCAAACATAAAATAAAATAGAAAATAATACATTGCTTCTTTAGTATAACGGTATAAGCACGTGACCCACCTGATGTTAATCGTTAACCTCTGCCTATAACAGATAAATTCCCGTGCTTATTCCGTTATACTAAAGGAGCAATGTATTATTTTCATATTAGGTATATATATATATAGGGTTCTAGCTATCCAGGCGAGCATTCGTAAAATGCCCCTCCACGGTTCCATGCGATAAAGCTCAAGCCAGCGTGCGGTGGTTGGGATCGAACCATCGACCTGTGGCACGGCAGTCCATAGCTATTACCACTCTGCTATCACTGCCCCATTTTTTTTTATAGACAATAATTTTACCATACTCCCTATATTACCGCCTTGTTAGGTTTGAACTACGAATAAATAAAGTATCGTAGGGTGTAGGGACACGTCTTTTAAATTGCCCGCCAAATCCACGCCACCAACCACAAGACTATAATGCGCTCGCAAGCGCCCCTAGCGAGTGCGAATGAAAACAGAACTGATTGAAAAACCGATCCACCGGCAGTGTTGTGAATTCGCAATAAAATATAAAATTCTAAAAACTATCATACCTACGGTCAAAACCGTGTACTTAGTGGATGTGGATGACATTATGTGATATTTGTGTGAAGTGCTTGTTCATCCCCTTATCCCAGAAGAAAGCTGGTGTTAACCTACAAACGGTGAGTGCGGGCAATTACTTTTTGGGTGTATATCTTACAAATTTATTACCACTGAGCAATCGAGCAAACATTTTGATCCTTATCGAGCCAAGATCGACCAGTTATAACGCCTTAATACATTATACTATCACCCATTTAATATAAATCACGTACATACCTAGGAACACTGGCACGGCACAGCCACGTGCCGCATCAAAACATAATTTGTTTTCTCTAAAACTACAGTGGTTCCAACATCAAACTTACCTAAATTCTTAGTTAATTAACACAGTACATTCTAACTATCATTGTGCATGTTATTTGTGAAATTGATGTGTGAATTACAGATATTTGGATAAATTGCGTTGACTGCGTAGTCAGAAAATTATAAGGTTCTAACTAAAATCGCAAATTTCACGATTAATTATCAAGTATACGTTAGGTACGTTGTCATATCGTAGCCTACAAGTGTATAATGTGATATTTTGTAAAAGTTGGACTTTCATACAGTATTTTGTTGTATTTTTCAATAATTTTCTGTTTTTGGTGCGAATTGGCGACAAGCCGCCATTGCGGGTACGACTTTCCATTGACGGCCATCGAATCCAGGGGGTAGAGGGGGTGGGGAGAGGGGGGGAGGGGTACCACTCCCCCCTCTTCAAAGGAAAAGTCCCGCATCCCCCCCCTTTTTTACTTATTTTAAATTTTCCTCATTTTCTGGATTAAAATTAAAATAATAATTTTAAAATCGATTGCCATTAAGGAGGGCAGTGGAAGGGGAGGGTCATCTCTTCCCTTTCCCACCACTTTTATTACAAGGTAATGCATAGTTTTGGAGTTATGCATATATTTGTAAAATCATCACCTCACTTTTTGTAACACTTCACTGATCAAATTTATTGTTTTGTTGGATGTGTAACAGATTTTTTAGCGCTTCGCCGGCCGCTGCCGCGGCACGCTCGCTACGCTCGCTCGGCTCGCGCGTTGTGTTGTCGCAGTTTCAACCTAACCTAACCTGTTTTTTTAATACAAAACGTTACTGAACGAATTCCACTTGACGCCAATTATTATCGCCGTTATTTTCGATTATTTTTACCACATTTTGTATCTATGGTTCATATTAAATGTGGAACCATAGACGCAAAATTATCGACAATATCGAAATTAGCGTCAAGTGGAATACGCCTTTAACCGTTCATAAAACGAAACGTTCATTGGCGAGAATTCTATATTATTTAGCATTAATATTGCAAAATAATTAATTTTCAATATTTTTTTTCTCAAAAACTACGCATTTTCTGATTTTGAAACTTTGCAAGTGTGCTTATAATAATGTAACCTCTCTGTGAAAAAAATATCAACCCTCAACCCGACGTCAGGCAATGGAAAACTGAGCCCCATTGCGTTTTACGCTGTACGTAGTAACAGTTTCTGGCTTACTATATAAGTATACTTATTTATAAATACTCGGTACATACACGTTGTAGTTCAAGTGTTATATGATAAGGTGAAAAAACGTTCGTACTTATTACGGTGCTTCAATTTTGAAAGGTTAATAGTACATTTTAGCAATTTACAAAATGACCACCAAAAGAACTAATACGGAAGTGTCCGAAGTCAACGAATTATTACAACCATTTTTAACAACTAAAGAAATGAGTTTTTTACGTGTTCAACGTTTATTTGAAATGTCAAAAACAGTAGGTACGGATCCTTCGATAGATGAAGAATTTGCTGTTAGGGTTCAGGATTTACCTACCCTTCGTATGAAATTCGATCAAAGTATTGCCGAAATAACGGCAATAAAATGTAAACATGTACCTAAATACGTCCCTACGTACAGTGATATAGACGCATTCGATCAGCTTTATTATGCAATCCAGATGGTCGCTAACACACTCACTTCGCTGTCAAACGTGCACGCCAAGACGGAGCACGGTGGCGATGACGCTGCGACTTGCATTATACCTAAACGGCGAGTTAAGTTACCTGAATTACAGCTAAATAAATTCGACAGTAAGATAGAGAACTGGATCGATCTGTTGTGGTCCGAGCCAACAGTAGAAAAAGCGCTGCAATTGCAAAAAGATCTATGTGCTTTATTAGAAAGTGGCGGCTTTGTGCTCCGTAAGTGGTCAAGCAATTGTCCTGAAGTCTTGACTGCGGTGCCAGAAGACCATCGAGAAACACCCATTGAGTTTGACGATGAACAGAATTTGTCACTTAAGGTTTTGGGTCTTCAATGGCAACCAACTAATGACTGCTTCTCATTTCGGATGATGCCAACTGACCACGAGGTTACAAAGCGAACTGTTCTCTCACAGATTGGTCGCTTGTTTGACCCACTCGGATTTGTAGCTCCGTGTGTATTTTATGCTAAATGTTTTATGCAGAAGCTGTGGGCCCTCAAACTTGATTGGGACCAACGCTTGCCTGCTGATCTTGAAACAAAATGGTTAGCGTTCATAAAAGAGTTGCCTTTACTTTCGGAATTTAGACATGAGCGCCATGTTATGGTCAATGAATGCAACTATTGTCGTATTATCGGCTATTGTGGTGCTTCTACACTAGGGTATGCCGCAAGCATATATTTAGATACTACTAACAAGAAAGGCAAACGTAAAGTCAGCCTATTAATAGCGAAATCTAAAGTCGCTCCATTGAAAACGCTATCTGTGCCACGTCTTGAGCTGATGGCGGCCCATTTATTAGCCAAACTAATAAAATACGCTATGTCCGTCCTACAAGAGCGAGACATAACGCTTAATGAAAAACTATTATTCACTGACTCATCAGTAGTTCTGGCATGGTTAAACACACCAAGCTATAAATTGAAAACATTCGTAGCAACTCGCGTGACGAAAATTTTGGATACGGTTCCTAGTGAGTGTTGGTTTCATGTGAGTGGCGAGTTTAATATTTGTGACGTCTGTTCTCGAGGGGCAATGCCTTCCGCATTGTTAGCAATGCCAGAATGGTTGAATGGGCCTAGCTGGCTTTTAAATGAAGAGTGGCCAGTGCGTTCAATGAGTGAATTCAGAGATGAGAATATTCCGGAAATTAAAAATATTACTGAGTCAAATGCGATGTTTTCTAAAGAAGTTCGATCAAACATACTTTATGAACTTACAGAAAAATATTCCAGCTACAGTAAACTGGTTAATGTAGTAGCCTGGATTTACAAATTTTTAAAGAATTGTCGTATCTCTAAAAGTGAGCGCACTAAGGTTACTGTTAGTGAGCTGAGAGAAGCACGTGAAAAAATCATTCAATCCGTGCAGCAGCATCACTTCGCTGAAGATATTGTAGCTCTCTCTAAAGGCCTTAGACCTCATCAATCCTTGCAAAAACTTAACCCATTCCTCGATCTACAACACTTTCTGAGATTGGGAGGGAGACTTGCTTTAGGGAAGATGTCTTTCGAAAAGAAGCACCCAGTGCTGCTGCCTAAGAAATGTAACTTTACAAATAGTTTGATAGATTACTACCATGCGCTGTATTTACATGTAGGTCCTCGTACACTGCAAAGTATACTTAGTCAAAATATTGGATTATCTCAGCACGCAGCGTAATAAGGCTTCGCCTTAGCAAATGCATAACATGCTTCAAAGTAAGACCCACAATTAGGCAACCGATTATGGGACAGCTACCTAAGTTCAGAATAGCAGATGTGCACTTGTTTCATACAGTAGGTGTTGACATAGGAGGACCTTTACCGATTAAAGAGTCCATTCGTAAAAATGCGCGCATCACCAAGGCCTATTTTTGTGTGTATGTTTGTTGCGCGAGCAGAGCAGTCCACTTGGAGACACTGTCTTCATTAAGCACAGAGTGTTTTCTAGCATCTTTTGATCGTTTTACTTCTAGGCGCGGCTTATGTCATAGTATAGTTTCAGACAACGCAACTAACTTCGTTTCAGCGGGTAAACAACTGGCAGAAGTGTCATTATTTTTAAAATCCAATATAAATGAACTCTCCAGTGAGTTTACGAAACGTCAAGTTATTTGGAGGCATAATCCGCCAACCGGAAGTCATTTCGGAGGACTGTACGAGGCCATGATTAAATCTGCGAAGACGTTAATAGAAAAGAACCATACAAAACAAAGCGTTAACTTTTGAGGAGTTAACTACATTAATTATATATTATACAGTCCACTCTTAGTTAAATATCAGATTAGACCTACCATATTTTTTTTCATATATACGCTTTTAGGAAAGAGTTTGATACCTAGTTAAGTAATTACGTCATTTTCACAAATACATTTACTAACACATGAGTAAATGGCGGATTTCGGTGGGGGGAAATGTAGGGACACGTCTTTTAAATTGCCCGCCAAATGCGTGGATTTGGCGGGCAATTTGGTGGCAAACCAACCACAAGACTATAATGCGCTCGCAAGCGCCCCTAGCGAGTGCGAATGAAAACAGAACTGATTGAAAAACCGATCCACCGGCAGTGTTGTGAATTCGCAATAAAATATAAAATTCTAAAAACTATCATACCTACGGTCAAAACCGTGTACTTAGTGGATGTGGATGACATTATGTGATATTTGTGTGAAGTGCTTGTTCATCCCCTTATCCCAGAAGAAAGCTGGTGTTAACCTACAAACGGTGAGTGCGGGCAATTACTTTTTAGGTGTATATCTTACAAATTTATTACCACTGAGCAATCGAGCAAACATAGGGTTTGAATAAAAATATATATACGTAATGTTGTCTTAGGTTTTCGCGATTATTACACATAGTAATTAAACAACTTTAAACGTCACCTCAGTCACTCCGTGACCAGGATCACTGCAAAGTGTTTGAAACGTCGCTCGGGACAAAAATAATGATAAATATACGCGATTTAAACCGTTTAAAGTTGTTTAATTACTATATATACGTGTTTTGGAGATTTTGATTACAATAAATTTTCGATTTGATTCAACTAATGCACATTTTAATTTTTATAGTTAATAATTCAAATTCAATAGCTCATTGCCCTTTATAAAAAATCTCAGTTTATTTTCCGAATTATCTACTATCCTTCGATCAATTCAATTGACTCCATCTCAAACAGTTTCTGCAACTTGTTCCGGCATGCATCTGTCCGGTCCGAAGTTCCAGATGGATATCCAATTTGTATTCGGATTCCGGATCCGGAGTCCGTACGGTACAACTTTACAGAAACTCCTGTCACATGTCTCGCGAGTTTTGGCGATTTCTATTGTACAGGGCTTAGGGAGGTCAGGATAGGATATAAATAATATAGATACTTTATCCCAAACACGCCACAAGTTACTTGCTTCCGCCCTAAGCTTCACCCTGATTTGAATGCTTTTTTTATGAATTTCATCACAAGTGACCAGATCACCCTGAGACATACAGTTTTTAAGTATCATGTGCTAGACTGTAATTTCATAATTACATACTTACTGCCTCTCAAGGACTATTGAGATAACACACTGGTGCTCGGCGACAAATTATCTACTTGAGGGTTATAGCTAGCCAGGCGAGCATTCGCAAAATGCCCTTCCACTATGCGTTTAAGCTCAAGCCAGCGGTGTCCATGAACCATGGACCTGCAGTACGGCAGTCCATAGCTGTCCACTCGGCTACAATTGGTTTCAAATCCTGCCATTATCAGTCAGACTAACGAATTAATTAAGGTTGTATCCAAACGGTGTGTACCTCAGTCAGCTGTTATTGAGAACCAGTTCTCAATCTAGATCTCATCATCATCATCACCAACCGTAACCTCCACTATTGAATAAAGTCTCCCCCGTTGGGAGGATTTGCCATAATCCCCACGCTTGTTACGTCTTGGGATCGCAGTAGAAGAAGTCAGTTCTTCGGAAGGTGCTGCTTACAACCTTCCGGTATTATTCCCTTAGTCGTCTTTTACACCTAATGGGAAGCAATGGGAGGTTTCATTCTAACCCGGCACCCCACAGGGAAAATAATTATAATCTAGGTTTATCCTAGACAAAGTCTTTGGACATCATCATTACTTCAACATATTTAGTTAGATAGTGGTCGGAAATATAGAAAAGTCAACACAGATAATTTTTTTTTAAATTTTGCACAAACTGCAACTAAAATGAATCATCTTATAAAAATTATTTTAGGTTACAAAAACTTGCCTATTTTCAATATAATCCAGGATTTCCATTGTGGATAAAACAAACATACAAAATATGTCAGTTAGAACCTACATCGAAGCTGCCCTTGCGTGCCAGTTTTCATTTTTTATTCTAAATATTGTATTCCACATTTTGAAGAGCTCTTAGATCAGCTTGCCTAGTTGTTCCAGTTAGCGAAAGTCCATCGCGGTAATTACTTTGATGGATTACCTCTTGGCATGGCAGCCTCATGGCAGTCGTTACAGCATGGTGGTAGGGTATTTTGCGAATGCCCGCCTGGCGAATGCCTCCACCGTCGAACAGGAAATCTGTCGATTACGATAACGATGCGTTCTAGCAGCTGTCCGTGAGAGCCATTAATTCTAGGTTAGCCTGAACACTTCATAACTTACCATCAGGTGAGATAGTGGTCGAAGGCTAGCTATCAGCTATAAATAAAATTAAAAATAAAATGATATTAGCATTTTTAAATTACCAGCATCCAAGCATCTTCGATAACATCATTATTTACAAGCAGACCTAATATGGGAACTCAATAACAGCTACTTTTAGGCACTAAACGACGTACTTATACTTGAAATTTGTACATTACTTGCTAATGAAACCCAACATGCACGAAAATTGCTATTTTGTATGCTGTAAAGCGTAGCGTCTGAACCACTTTGCATTTTGTAAATAATGGTAACATCTTTAAAACTATTGCGAGTTTTATCCATACTAACTGATTAGGAACCGGCTACGTACGAGAAGCAATCGAAATATCATCCCAACTTCAACCGGGATTGTGGCTGGAACATACCACCGGCATGGAAAACTGTTTTGAACATCTTTGACTCCAATATTGTTTGCCTGGATCGTGAGACTGATACAGTTATTGTGGTGTGTCATCAACCCTATTTTACCAAGAACAGTGACATTGACAATGACACAAGTGACAGTTCGGACGGCGACTTGACAAATGCAGCTGAGCCGGGGCAGACAGCGCCGTCAGTTGTAAGCAGCACCTTGATGAGTTCGATTGTCAAACTTCGAGGACAGACTCTCCTATTGCATTGTAATAGTATTAACTATAAATGTCGGTTATTTAAACACAAAAAATCAGAAAATATACAATCAAAACTGAGATATTTAAATTGCAACAATGAATACATTACTGTGCGGAGACTGGATTTCTCGATCGTGCGCTCGATATGTCAAGACTCCCTGATAATGCTTCGTGTAGAAGCAAAACGCGTCGAACGTTCTTCCGGTTTGGCTGCGTGGCGTCACGTCGGTATAACAAGAAAATTAAGTGGAATTGTCACTAGGTATATATTTTATAATTTTTAAGTGTTTTACTAAAATATTAATAAAATATTTTCTTAAAATCTTTGATATTATTTAAATTGCTCACATTTTATGTTCACCTAATATTGTATTGAATTACCCAATACCGATGATTTATTGTCGGGTGAAATATGTCTTCAAGTTATTCTGATGAAATTTCCCATAAACAATTAATTAACTTCGGTCCGGAAGTTTTTATTTGTACAATTAACTAAAAATAATTGATTGCGGATATTATAACTAGGTACAGAGGAATTTGTTGTGTCATGAGCTTTATTTCTAATTTCGTACACTATTGTTTGTATATTGTACAAAACCCCTCTACATCACTAAAAATCATGTCGAAATGAATACTGACTACTGACGACGTACACTGAAAAATGTGTCGAGATCAGGGGCCCGATTCTCTTAGCTTTTGAACAGCGTAAACGCAACTAAACGGCATGAAAATTGTAATTTTTGACAGTATACGTAGTCTGCCTGCTGTTAAGGTTCGATCGCAAGTCAGTGGCTTTCCATCAATACTTTTTGACATATTCAGTATGCCGGAAGCTATTTTGTTGCGACTGCGTTGCTACAGTGGCATAGATAAGATAACATAGATTTTAGATATAAAAATAGCTAAACGATTTAAATAAATGTATGTAATGTATTGTTTGCTAGAAAACGACTGTAGTGATGTTTTCGCTGATGCTTGATTGGTTGAAGTTGAATTGAAGTCATTATTATTTCAGTAGCAACATTTGCAAGCCATAACACAGGCATACAATAGCGACGCGATTGCTATACAACTGCGATATATATTCGATCGCAGAAGCATCGCAGTAGTGTGGCGTTTGGTCAATAGCTAAGAGAATCGGGGCCCTGGGTTACGATATTAAACTCAAGCTTATTGTTTCACTTCACACTCAAGCGACACTCAGCTTTATGTTTGTATTTCTAATAACATTAAGCTGTTCACGTCTGATCAGGTTTTATTATTTTGTATTTTTCGGTATGTAACATATTACCACTTCATTTGAGCTTCGAATCTATGCCTACTGACTGACGTGATCATGCCTGAGATTCTTCGTATACGACACAGTGACTGATGAATACGAGTGTATATAAAAACTAAACCTACATAAATACATTCAGTACTTGGTTATTTGTCTGGTTGTTGGTTTGACTAAAAACCAGTTATGAAATTTCAAGCCGTCGCAAATGCTCGATCATGAACGTCATCATATAGATGCATTTAATTTATCTGTGCGAATAAGTTGGCATCGTCAGGACCACTACGTCTTAGTCATGAATGAAATTCTGTTGGTATCATTATTGCCGATGCCAATGGGTTAAGATAATTGATCAACGACTCATATATCATCTATAAAATATACTAAGTATTATTTCAGCATCCTCATTCAAAGAGAACAATATAACTTTTAAAATTAAATTATATAAGAAGAATCTAATTAAAACAAAACTATATGTGAACAAATAATTTGGATCATTCGGCAAGGTGCCAAGAGAGCTGGCTGCATTTCCGCGTTTAAAACTGCTAAAGACAAATTTTGAGCAAGAAATGCACCAGCACCTAAAGTCATCCAAGGAGTGAATAAGATATTTTATTTAAAATGTTATAGTATTCAAGGCATCAAAAACTCTCCTCACAAACATAATAACCAAAGTGTAGCAATCCTGCAAAAATAATCCCACGTTTACAGAGCATAAAAAATTCAGAGATGACAAACGACCACCCGTGGCCGACAAGTGGTCGACATTCGTCTCGCCCGCCCTCGGAATTTATAAAAGATACCCCTATGAAAGCTACGGCATCTCACTGACAGGCGCACTTTCTCATTTTGTACCTTTTTAATGTATAAACAGTGGCTTGCGTTTTCTCTGTGATGAATTACTCTGAGGTACACGTTAGTTTTGTTAATAAGATATGGTTTTAATCTTTGCTCTGTTGGGTTGGAATTGAATAATGGAAACAATTTTTAAGAGCACGTAGTAAGAAAAAGTACGAGTTATAATGACGGTAGTCATTTCTTTGGGAAACCTGGCCAAGCTCACGGACAAGTCTATGGTTGCGGTAGATTAATATGACGGATTTTGTACTTCCCTGTAATACGGTTGAGGAGGGTAATAGCTACCATGCATTTTGAAGCGCTCGTAGCGAAGTTTACTTAGCTGTTCTCAACCGATCAGCAAAGTTAAGCAACGTCGCCCGCGGTCATGAGTTGGATGGGTGACCGCTAGTGATATTACTACTGAGCGTTTCCGTGCTTCGGAGGGCACGTTAAACCGTTGGTCCTGGTTGTTGTCTTAGGATGGCAGTCGTTATAGCATGGTGGTAGGGTATTTGCCGCCTGGCTAGCAACCACCCTCAAGTAGAAAATCTTTCTCCAAGCACCTAACGGTGTATTCCGGCAGTTGTCCTTGAGAGCCATTACTTCTAGGTTAGCCTGAACAACATCTTCGACCTCATCATCACTTACCATCAGGTGAGATAGTGGTCAAAGACTAATCTATCAAGCATAAAAAATAAATTTAAAAAAATGCAAGTCTACTCGTGAATGGGTGCTGTATGTGGGGACTGGTGCAGACCCAATGTCGCACAGAACCCTCGGTGCGCAAGTTCGACTCTCACTAAGTATTTCCAATTAAACTTGACTCATACTAATCTCTGTATATTGTGAGTTTATTATAAGTCTATCAGCGAGAGGCACTTCGTCCAAGTAAGCAAGAACTGTGTTGATTTTTGACATGTTGAAGTTGAAACAATTGAATGATACTAGTATTTTAACAGGGCAGAAAAGATAAACCACACAATTCCAATCAATAAGTGAATCTAGATACTAAGCAATAAAGTGCACTTCAGCTTGCAAAGCACGGAGTACCATATATTTATATTCACCTACAAGTCGCATCTCTTACTATTGCATAGCCACGCATAGAAATACATTACGTATATAAGTTTACTGTGACAGAACTCGTTAGCCTTCGCGTAAAAGTTTTTGAACACATACGTAATATAACATATCGTCGCATCTACTTATCTCGAAGTGCTCGTAGCGAAGTTTACTTAGCTGTTCTTAAACGATCAGCAAAGTTAAGCAACGTCGCCCGCGGTCATGAGTTGGATGGGTGACCGCTAGTGACATTACTACTGAGCGCTTCCGTGCTTTGGAGGGCACGTTAAGCCGTCGGTCCCGGTTGTTATCTTAGGATGGCAGTTGTTACAGCATGGTGGTAGGGCATTTTGCGAATGCCCGCCTGGCTAGCTACCACCCTTAAGTAGAAAATCTGTCGCCAAGCACCTAACAGTGTGTTCCGGCAGCTGTCCTTGAGAGCCAGTGCTTTTAGGTTAGCCTGTATAACATCTTCGACCACATCATCACTTACCATCAGGTGAGATAGTGGTCAAAGGCTAACCTATGAGGCGTAAAAAAAAAAACTCCGAAGGGGCAATCCGAGTCAAAACATCTGTATTTCTCACATATGTTTAGATTTAATGTAATATAAGATAAGCATATGGGCATATACTGGGCATATTATACGCCATGTTTGAAAATAACAGGGTATAAATTACAAAATTCGTGTTTTCATCTGCAAAGCCGTTTCATTAACTTCAACTATGAAAATAAATTCCACAGAGCAGAGCATCGTTGACAAAATGCAATTTTCGACTGAAATGAAAAAGTTCATTCAGTATTTTAAACTGGTGTCGATCGCGATTTAATTATAAAGCCGAGACCATACTCGTCGGGTACATCAGGCTGACTCACAACACATGTACTTTCGTATATTGGGAACATTGCAACTATGCAAAAGAGGCCGTCATTTTGCTGTCATTTGCATGAATAACATTGCAGTGGTAGTTGGTTAGATTTTTTTTATAATGAATAGATAGGCGTTACTTTGCGGAAATCCATAACAAATATTTTAGTGAGTGCACTAACTCAAAGAGTCTAGACCTCGTGAGGATGCTTTGCGTAGGAGCGAAATGCTTCCAAAAAGTTTCCGGTTTGGCTACGTAAGTACGTATAGTGTTTATGATGTCACTTGGCTTAAAAGGGAAATTACACGAAATTGTCACTAGATATATTTTTAGTTATTTAAGGTGTTAGGTATTCTAAAACTGAAGCAGTAATGGCTCAGTGGCATTGGCTATGGACTGCCGCGCAGCAGGTCCATGGTTCGAATCCCGCCCAGAGCTTGAGCTTCACCGCATGGTGGAAGGGCATTTTGCGAATGCCCGCCTGGCTAGCGACCACCCTCAAGTAGAAAGTCTGTCGCCAAGCACCGAAAGGTGTGTTCCGGCAGTAGTCCTTGAGAGCCAGTGAAATTACAGGCACAATGAGACTCAACAACTATGTCTCAATGTGACGGGCGCAGTGCAATTCGTGAGTTGTCTGAATATGTCCGTATGGATTGAGGAGCCACTCCAGATTTTAAAAGGAAACTCACACCCTTATTTAGTAGCAAAGCTAAAAATTTTGTAGGACAAATCCTACAATTTGTAGTATAATGCATCAAAAGTTATATCAATTTAAAAGTGGCTCCTCAATCTAAACATCTGAATTGAGGAGCCACCTGGAACTCCGAAAGTAATGAATCAATATAACTGAAAATTTGGTATCATTTAGTAGCAATTGTGTATGGTAACTACAAAAAGTCAGAGTTTCGTACTGATGAAATTAAAAAAGATACGATACATTTAGTGTGGCTCCTCGATCTATATATAAGAGGGTGGATTTGCAATCATGTGATCGGTCCATTAATAAGTTCGAATTTATTATAGTTTAGTAGGGAGAGTATACAAATTTGTAATATAGAAATAAAGTAGTAAAACTGAGTAGATTTGGTAAAAATACGCATGTAAATTGGCTCCTCAATCCTGACGTTCTGCATACAAACAATTTATTGTACTTACCTGAAATCACAACAAAATCAAAAGCCAATGACACTAATATTTAGTAGAAATGGCTACTAAATTATAGTGTACAATTCATCGCTGCATATATTCGCCATCTATAAAAAAAGTTAATTTTCAATATTCCTTAAGGATTTCCTAACTAGAGTGACCATATTATTTAAATGTAGCCAGGATTAGTACTATAGAGCAATTTTATTTTGAAACAATGACCATAGATATATACACAGATTTCTCAAAAGAAGGTTTTAGTTATTAAGGGAATAGAACCTCTGTGACATATCAACCCGCCGGCCATGTGTTTTTTTTAGATTTCGCGCACGGTGATAGTAGTATATATGGTCATAGGACACTTATACAGATGTAGAAACAAAAATCATAAATATTATTATGGTGATAAGGAAAGTGATCAAATATTTGGTGGTTAAGATCGCGTTATGAGAACAATGAATGTAAACGATTGAAAATGCATTAATTACGTGTGTGTATACGTATACCTACCATTGTATTCTAAATACTAGTTCCCAAGTTGCTTTACATTTTTTTTTGAGGGCATCCACACCTCAAGAGGACCTAACCCTGATGGGGGGTGCTGGCCGTCCCCACGGCCGACAGCCCAGGTCCTCTGAGACACGGAGGCGAGCCGATCGCGCTCGCACTCCGTCTCCGCGCTCTGCGGAGCGGAACAGAGAGAGGGTCTCTCTCCCTTTGCCGCTCCTCCACCTCCCTCTGTGAGACAATTGTCTCGCAAAACGAGGCCACCGCCTCCCACGACCTCTCGTCACCGACTATCTTTACAATGATGGCCGGCAAGGAGAGGTCGGACCCCACAACCGCGATCAGGGATCGCCGCGGTCCCGTTCCTCCTGGGCATGCTTCCAGTGCATGCTGGGCGGTGTCTTCCACATAGCTGCACTGGTGGCAGACCGGGGAAGGCTCCCTTCGTGCGACGTTACACAGGTATCTCCCGAAACAACCATGTCCCGAGAGAACCTGTGTCAATCTGAAAGAGAGCCTCCCATGCCTTCTTTGGACCCACTCTCCGAGTACGGGCCGGGAGTTGCTTTACCTAGTACAAGACAGTACAAGTATTTGCACATAAAACTATTTTTAATAAATATTGAATGTACTAAATCACAACACATCCAAAAATTATCACTATTTTTTTATACCATACCTACTTCTATCCCATAACATGTAAAGTTTGATAATTGTTAAAAATAATACATAACAGTACATATATTTTACTATACTTTACCTTACTAATATTATGAACGCGAAAGTTTGTTGGTATGGATTTATGGATGTATGTTTCTTTCACATGATGGATGAATTTTAAAAAAACTTTACAATAATATAGCTTACACAGGAAAAAACACAAAGGCTACAATTTATAAAGATATTGTGTGAATTGTCCAAAATATAACGATAGGTGTCAATTAAGTAGGAAAAAATTCTGCCATATGCGACCTATTCTGGCGTGCGCTGCAAAAACCTTTAGTATCACACCATAGAACATATAATAATATGATCACACGTAAAAAATGTTTATCGGACAAAAGAGCCCGCGACAGCATATATCTTTAATGCATACGCCCTTATCACCAAAATAGTGAACCATATAGAATTATAAAGTTTGTATTAAACTCATTTTCTAAAATTGCCTTTTTCAAGAAATAAACAAATACTATTATAATTATTATTGTTAAAATAATATTATTATATAAATACTATGTAAATATAATTATTTCTAATGTATATTTGGTAGTAACAAATTGATATTTAACAAACTATTGTAACTAAAGCGAACATTTGTGAGAGTGTTTGTATGTTTGTTACTCCTTCAAGCTCAAACGGCTGGACCAATTTTGATAAAATTTGTTATAGAGGTAGAGATGTGGCGCTGGATACTTTTTATCATCATCATCACCTATCACCAGGTAGGTGTAACCGCGGGGCGCAGTTAGTATATGTTAATCCTTTATTATTACTTAGCAAAAAACATAATAGCTTCTATACATTTATCTGGGTACATAACATGAGATAACATTTAATTTTATTGGAACAATTACCTTCCCATATCTTGGAACAATTACACTTTAGGGTATCATATTATTTAAAAAAATATAATTGCATATGTGTACTCCACCTATGTAATTTATCCACTTTTATTTTTTTATATCTTTAATAAAAAATCAGAATGTCGGCGGCTCGATATGCCACAATGGTTTTATTCTTTAATAACTGAAACCTTCTTATGAGAAATCTGTATTATCTATGGTCAATGTTTCAACTTAAAAATTTTACTATACTCCTTATCCTGGTTACATCCAAATAATTTGGTCACTCTAGTTAGGGAATCCTTAAGGAATATTGAAAATTAACTTTTTTATAGATGGCGAATATATGCAGCGATGAATAGTACTTCATAATTTAGTAGTCATTTCTACTAAATATTAGTGTCATTGGCTTTTGAATTTGTTGTGATTTCAGGTAAGTACAATAAATTGTTTGTATGCAGAACGTCAGGATTGAGGAGCCAATTTATATACGTTGTTTTACCAAATCTACTCAGTTTTACAACTTTATTTCTATATTACAAATTTGTATACTCTCCCTACTAAACTATAATAAAGTCGAACTTATGAATGGACCGATCACATGATTGCAAATCCACCCTCTTATATATAGATCGAGGAGCCACAATAAGTGTATCGTATCTTTTTTAATTTATTCAGTTCGAAACTCGGACTTTTTGTAGTTACCATACACAATTACTACTAAATGATACCAAATTTTCAGTTATATTGATTCATTACTTTCGGAGTTCCAGGTGGCTCCTCAATTCAGATGTTTAGATTGAGGAGCCACTTTGAAACTGATATAACTTTTGATGCATTATACTACAAATTCTAAAATTTGTCCTACAAAATTTTTAGCTTTGCTACTAAATAAGGGTGTGAGTTTCCTTTTAAAATCTGAAGTGGCTCCTCAATCCATATGGACATGTCATGAATTGCAACTGTTATAGGCAGACGTTAGTCCACTTAACATCAGGTGGGCCTCGAGCTTGTTCCGTCACAATAACATAAAAAAAAAAGAAAAAAAACATTTTTCTTATTTTTATTTACTTACTAGCTGTACCTGCGACTGCGTTCGCGATTGCCGTACCTGCAGACTAATTATTCACATTTGAGCACTATTTATCTCATATTAAGTAACGCTGTGGTTTGCGGTGAAGCACTCTTAGTAAAGCATAGCTCAGAAAGGAGCTTTTTGCTTTGGGTTTAAAAACTCCCGGGTTGTATTTTCCAGAAGACAGTAGTTAAGAAACTTAGAGAGTTCCTTTGCGGTTCGCCCAATAAATGTTGAAGCAAAGTACTTTGTGCGTTTCTTTGTAATTACGATTTAAAAACGGCATCTCATTCCGAGGTTCTCCTTCTTTGGCGGTAGAACGAAAATATATTAGATTCTGCACTTCCAATGCGTATAGTCTCCAAAATATATCCGGCAAAAGATAGATAGTTAAAAAAACTGATTGTGGTCAGACTGATCTTAGCAAGCTTGCAAAACTTAAAGGTGCTGGGCTGGCCGTGGGGTACGTGGGTGCCCGTGGGGTGCTGGGCTGTCCGTGGGGTACCGGGCAGTCTATTCTAAGTAAGTTCTGGGTTAGAACTATTCTAACAAAAAAATAATAAAAAGAAATCGGTCTGCACGTTAATAAATTACAACTAAGTGTACATTTTGAGTTTCAACCACTTTCCCGAGGGAACAAAAATTAAAAAAAATACAGTTTTGGCATCATTGGCAGCTACAGATTGCTCTCAAATATTTTTTTTCAAAATATCTTCCATGTACAGAGTTGGATCTGTTACAGTTTTATTATAAGTATAGATATTGTATATGGGAAATTTGTTTATAAGTTTTTTTATAGCTGGTGAGCCCGCTTTCGATAAGGGCTTTAAACACTGTGTGAGCAATACGTTGTAAGGAACTTTAATTATATAAAATTTTGCCATTATCGCTTTTAATCGCGAGCATGTTTTATCAATATATTTCTCCCAGTTGAACCTCTCATCTATGATGAGACCAAGGTGTATGCTTATCCACCTGGTCAATTCTTCGGCACTTAGTCGAACAGATACCGTTAGAAGTATAAAGTTTAATTGTTTTCTTAAAATACTCTTAAAATATATGTCATTAGTATGCACCTATCTCAAGGCGGTCAATTATACGTATTTTGACATCTACGAAATTTATTTGAAATATTGAGTAAAATAAGAAGAAAGATTCTGCTACATTTGTAAAATAAAGGTTCATAAATAGCGAAAAGCACCGAATTCATCGAGACTACAATCTAGAAAGTACTAATTCGAAAAAAAGACGTTAGTCGACAGGTAGGCCGATAAGTAGGGTATGTATAACTTACACTTGTATGATATAATAGTATTTTCATAAAAATCCAAAGTTAGGAGCGTAATATTGGTAAAACCAAATACTTTTGAAGCAATGATGGCTCAGTGGCATTGGCTATGGACTGCCGCGCAGCAGGTCCATCGTTCGAATCCCGCCGCGGCTAGAGCTTCTCCGCATAGTGGAAGGGCATTTTACGAATGCCCGTCTGGCTAGTTACCTCCCTCAAGAAGAAAATTTGCCGCCAAGCACCTAACGGTGCGTTCCGGCAGCAGTCCTTCAAAGCCAGTGATATTACGGGTAGGTACATGAGACTTAACAACTATGTCTCAAGTTGACGGGCGCAGTGCAATTTATGACTTGTTATAAAATGCATCTGTTATAGGCAGAGGTTCGCTTAACATCAGGAGGGTCTCGATCTTATTCCGTCACAATAACATAAAAAAAACAGAGCATCCTCATGCAGAATTAATCCCTCATTACTGGGACTTATGTACCTAGAAACCATTTGTTCCGAACACTGCTAATATCTGTAATAATTGTGATAAACTTAACTAAACAGGATTAAAGTAATATAATTTGTAGTGATCTAACATGAAATACCTTAAAATAATAAAAATAATACGATTTCAGAAACATTGAAGCACTAAAAAGTCACAATACAAGTTATATGGTGCCTACAACATAAATTTGGTAGTATAGTGGTAAATAAAGATGCTGTTCATAATACTCACGACACTACTGACGGTACTGTAAAAATATGCCTTACGATACTACTGGTAGTATAGCTTGGTAATCTCGTGAGTAAGGACCGGTTCTTCGAAAAGTACAAGTTAGAAAATTCTTTTGTATTAAATGGAACCGACCTTAACACTTAACATTTTATAATTTTTTCCAAAATATGGAATCGACTTCACCACTCAAACGTGTGAAATAGCTTGTTGAAGTCGGTACCATGATGGTTCAAAAGTACCTATTATCACATCATTGCATGGTCATTACATGGTACCGGCTTCGACAAGTTATTTCACACATTTGAGTGTTGAAGTTGATTCCATTTTTTGGTAAAAAAACAATTCACACATTTTAGTGACCCTTGCTACTTATGGGATAGATTTTCATTCACGGTCAATGACTTTCTCATCAAGATAAGAAAATACTTTTCAGTTATTGAAGTGTAACTCAAAAACCGAATTTGATGATTTAAATAAGACCACACGGCAAGCATCAGCTTTCAAATAAAAAAAGAATCATCAAAATCGGTTCACCCAGTCAAAAGTTCTGCGGTACCAAACATTAAAAAATACAGGCGAATTGAATTATTTCCTCCTTTTTTTGAAGTCGGTAAAAATAAATTGTGGAAGTCGGTAGTTCAAACGCCGACCTCACATTAGCCTGGTCCAACTTTTTATACTTTAACGACAACTTATTTAATACTTTTCAGTGTTGGTAGACGGTTACACTTTTTTTTTAATTCCCGTTTATTTTTAATTGATCTTGTGAGAAGTATTTGATATACTTCTTACAAGATCATTCACTCGCTTAAAATAATGTTCATCGTTGATAACAGCAAACACCATTATATCATCCAGGTAAGCGGATACATTTTCCAGTTAATTGACTATAACTTATAAACTAATCAACCGATTTTGATAAAATATATATGGGACCACCTTAGAGGCATACCCTTTCCAATAAAGAATTGTAGAAATTGGAATACTTACTCCAATTGAGAACCTCCTATTTTGGGAATCAGCTACAAATTATTTAGCAGGTATTTTACTATAAACTAGTACACTAATTAGCGGATTCCATCACAAATAACCTTGACAGGTATCACAGTACAAATTCAATTATTGTCAAATTTGTAACTATCATCAAATTTGTGACATATTATATCACCGATACAGACTAAAGTAATTATATTATTTGCTGGAACAACAGGGAGACAGGTACAACATTGTTGTTATAGTAAATATAACAAGCAGTACTTACTTCAATTTCGGTTTTCTAGCTTAAGGGTGAACTGGCCGGCCCTTTCTCCATACAAACGTGGTATGGTGATCACTCCCTTATTTGAGGATTTAGGTCCAAAATAAAGCATAATACCAATTCATTTCGTCATTATCTAGGCTCGTATGATGCCGAAATTTTAATAAGATAATTAACTTGAGAGTTATGAGCCTCGAAATATTTTCATTTAACATTTTCGAGGCTCATAACTTTCAAATTAATCATGTTTTTAAAATTTCGGCATCATACAAGCCTAGATAATGACGAGATCAATCGGTATTATGCTTAATTCTGGACCTAACATCTCAAATAAGGGAGTGATCACCCTACGGCGTTTGTATAGAGAAGTATGCGGCCAGTTCAACCTTAACAATGATATTAGATACAAACTATAGTCATGCCTTTATTCCTATTCTATTTGTGTGCAATATGTATTGCAATGACGTCATGCTTAGTGTGTTTAGTGTATTTCCTCCACCAGATTTTATTCAAGCCATCCAGCTCCTTAAAGTAGTGGAGGTTGACTTTGAATAGCTGGCGCAGACGCTCCAGTAGCGTGTGTTGTGGGTGACAATATTCTGATTCCTATTTGTTCCGAGGTTTTTCTAGTTAGGCTTCATTCACAGTGCAGTAGTATGAGGGGTATGTTTTGGTCACATGTATACATGTGGCATGTGGCCAAAACATGCCTAGTGAAGTGTGGGTGTTTAAACATTTTAGCCTACCCCTTCAGGAATACAGGCGCGATACACGTTTTTAGTATGCCGTACTCAAAGGGCAAAACGGAACCCTATTAACGAGGGCCTATAATTGCGGGAGCTATGAAATACTTATGATACTGTCTGATGTGGTTACTGTGGCAGACAAGTTTGAGACGCATAATTAAATTAGGTATTCAAGACCAACTCCTTTGAGAGTAGTACTTAGACGGCTCGTATTTCAGTTTCAAATTTAATTTAGGTATTGTGTTCTGGTATTCGTGATTGGTTTGAAATGCATTCGGTTTTGCGGCTGAATATCGGGAATATTTTGACATTTGTACTCGTATAAAATGTTTGTAGAAGTTCATCTTCTTGCTATGATCTCATTATGCGGTTATGAGTATTCATCACACTTTTAGTCCTCCGGTTTCTTTAAGTTCAATACATTTTTTATATCAGAAATTAAAAGATTTTTTTTATATTTTCCCGCGTAAACAACAGCGTTGAAATTACAAAAAATACATATGTCCTATGTATTCCCTTTGGAATAAATAATATCTATAATGTATACTTAATAAAACTGTAACAGATCCAATTCTGTACATGGCAGATATTTTGAAAAAAAAAACCGGCCAAGTGCGAGTGGGACTCGTGCACGAAGGGTTCCGTACCACTTTCTGTAACCTAATCTTGCAAGTTACAGACCCTTTTCACAGTATCCGATTGAGCTGGGTAGGTACGGCAAAAACCTCTTTTATTGTATGGGAGCCCCCTGAATTATTTATTTTATTTTGTTTTAATTAATTATAGTAAAAGTACATATTCTGTTAAGCGTCTACCTGTCACCGTTATTAGTATCGAGCAAGAAACAGTAAAAAAGTCAAGTTTGTTGTATGGGGGGCCCCTTAAATATTTATTTTATTTTATTTTTAGTATTTGTTGTTATAGCGGCAATATATATACATCATCTGTGAAAATTTCAACTGTCTAGCTATCACTGTTCTTGAGATACAGCCTGGTGACAGACGAACGGACGGACGGATAGCGAAGTCTCAGTAATAGGGTCCCGTTTTTACCCTTTGAGTACGGAAACCTAAAAAAAATCGAGAGCACTCTGTAGCTTAAAAAGAAGCCAAAACTGTATTTTTTTTATTTTTGTCTGTCTGTCTGTCTGTATCCCGCGCATAACTCCAAAACTACTGAAGTGAATTATCCCGAAATCAGCACGGTTCCCTCGAGAAATGGGATGAAAGTCAATTTGTACACTTAGTTGTAATTTATTAACGCGCAGTCCTTTTTCAATTATTCTTTTTTTGTTAGTATGGTCACGAGTGAGCCCGGCACCCCGGAGGCAGCGCGGCGAAAAATTACACCATCGCAATAAATTGGATTTTATTTAAAACTTTTTTTTTTATTGTTATCGTGACGGAACAAGCTCAAGTCCCACATGATTTTAAGCATACCTCTGCCTATAACGGATGCATTTCATCACAAGTCATGAATGCACTGCGCTCGTTACTTTGAGACATAGTTGTTAAGTTTCATGTGCCTGTAATTTCACTGGCAGTCAAGGACAGCTGCCGGAACACACCGTTAAGTGCTTGGTGACAGATCTACGAGAGGGTGGTCGCTAGCCAGGCGGGCACTTGTAAAATGCCCTTTCTGCATACGGTGAAACTCAAGCCCGCAGCGGGATTCGAACCATGAACCTGCTGCGCGGCAGTCCATAGCCAATGCCACTGAGCCATCACTGCTTCAAAAAATTCCGCGGTAACTAAGTTTGCTATTTGTTTTTTTTTATCCAATTGACGTATTATCTGTTAATATGACATAAGTGCTATAACTTTCATCCTATTTTCGTGGTTTATTATTTATTACGTGGCCTTTAAATATGGGGATACTACAAAGAACTCGTCTACTCGAGAGAATGCCGCAATTTGGACGAGTTAACCTGGAAATTGAGAGTAGCAGAAGAAACCATTAAAAATAATAGAAGTTTTTAAATTGAAATTCTCGTGAGTTTCACACATATTTAAATATTATAAATTAAACCGGCAAAAAACACTCACTCAGTAGCGATGGGCTGACCTATAGCTCCAGTGGTAGCCAACATATTTATGGAGTGGTACGAATCCCTGGCCCTCAGCACTGCACACGTAAAACCGCGCTATTGGTGGAGGTATGTAGATGACATCTTCGCAATTATAGACAAAGAAGGATTATCTGGTTTTACGGATCACCTCAATAACTTACATCATAAGATCAGCATCACCGTAGAAGAAGAAAAGGAAGGGGTATTACCGTTCTTAGATGTGCGTGTTATCCGGATGCCAGACAACAGTCTGACGCACACGATTCATCGAAAACCGACACACACGGATCGATATCTTCATGCTAGCTCACGTCATGATCCTGCACATTTGTCCTCCGTACCAAGAGCATTGATGGACCGAGCACTTAGGCTATGTGACCCTCCATACATACAAAAAGAGCTCCAGCACGTGAGAGGGGTACTGGAGGACAACGGATACAGTTGGTGACAATGTTGCCGCTGGGAAAAGACAAGTGAACGTAAGCGACCAACAAGAGTGGAGCGTTCTCCTGCTTATCTTCCGTTTGTAAGAGGAATAACGGACAAAATCAGATATCTCTTGCGACGGAAATATGATATCAGAACGTTCTTCCGTCCACCCGGTCAAATAAGACAGATGCTACGTTCAGCGAAGGACAAAGACCGCCTTAACGTACCGGGCGTATATAAAGTATCATGCGACTGTGGCAAGAGTTACGTGGGAGAGACTAGACGCAACATTGCTACTAGACTGACCGAACACATTAGGAGCATTAAGAACATGGACATTACTAAATCGGCCCTTGCGGAACATGCTCATCTCTTGGACTCCAATCATTATATTCGTTTTGATAAAGCCTCCGTATTAGCTAGAGAAAAGTTTTATGTGCCTCGCAAAATACGTGAGGCTATAGAAATCAACCGACATCCCAATTTTAACAGAGATGGGGGTTGGACGCTACCACCAGCCTGGATTCCTACCCTTAATGTCACCTCGACGCAGAAGTTGTCGGGCAGTCTAGAGAGCGACACAGTCAGTTTTGTATGTCATGGTACGTGTGCTGATGATGATGATGAGATCACAGACGACGAAGTAGGCCCACCGTCTTCAGCCGGGCACGCTAGGACTGCATCACCTAGCACCAGCAGCGCGGGACTCGCTCCACCCCCACCCAGCTCCCTGCTGCCGCCGCCGGCGCCGGTATCGAGCCGAGCAACGCGAGCGGCGCTCCGCAGTGCCCGCCGGGAGCTCGCAGACGCAGCTGCGCACTCGCCCTGATGATGAGCATCTGATATGCTCGAAACCCGGGTCGACGTATTCGATCCTCAACGTGAGTGTTTTTTGCCGGTTTAATTTATAATATTTAAATAATAGAAGTGCATTCAGACATTTGAAAGACAACTTTTTCCGGCGATGTCGCACTTGCATTGAGCAACAGGGGGGGCATTTTGAAAATTTATTGTAATTAAACACCTTGTAATTGGTTTTACTTTGCTTGCATTAATCACCATGTAAAATAAAATTTTGCACTTACCACATTTAGGTTTAAATTTTTGTATTGAAGCCTTATGAATAATAAAATGTTCAGGGTAGCTACCTGATAGATAGAGCAAGTTTCTAAAAGCCAAACGGTATTTTGTTATATGTGATTTTATTTTTTCAAGGCACTTAATAAAATAAAATCACATAAAAAATAGCGTTTGGCTTGATGTTGGGAACATTCTGGGTAATTTTATCTTTCTTGGTTTTTTTTTTATTCTATTCAAAAATCTAACGATAGTAAATGTTACATACTTAATTGGCCTATCTATCAGCTTAGCACACAAAAAAAATCAAGCACCTACAGCAATTATTCAAGTCACCATAAATAAAAATCTCATCGTACTCGGCGATAGGTGAAAAATCAAAATAAAGTCATTCAACTCCGAAAATACGAACAAACGCGGAACATACATGGGGGCGATTCAGATAGCCCTCTAGATCCTCTACCTCCCAGCTTCAGTATATCACTACTTCTTGCGACACCTTGTATATATTAATATCAGTAAGGTGACTTTTCTCTTCCTAATCTATATATATAAAAGAAAGTCGTGTTAGTTACTCCACTTATAACTCAAGAACGGCTGAACCGATTTAGCTGAAAATTGGCAGGGAGGTAGTTTAGAGCCAGGAGAAGGACATAGGATACTTTTTATCCCGTTCGACAGCATTCCTGTGTGACTTGACATGAAACGTCAGTCACTATAAAACGTGGTATAACAAAAAAGAATCAGACTTGGAATAACAAAACGCAAATGACAGCTATGTAATTGACGTATAATGACAGATATGTAATAACGTATGGATGACGATTTGATATTTGTAAGAAATCAATAATAAAACTATTTCTATTAATTATAATGTAATGATAGTGCCATTGCCCATTCGTAAAAAGTGAAGTGAACTATAAAACTCGGTATGGTTGAAAATTTGAGTTTTTAGGTGAAGTGAAGTTTAATTAATATTATCTATATATATAAAAGAAAGTCGTGTTAGTTACTCCACTTATAACTCAAGAACGGCTGAACCGATTTAGCTGAAAATTGGCAGGGAGGTAGTTTAGAGCCAGGAGAAGGACATAGGATACTTTTTATCCCGTTCGACAGCATTCCTGTGTGACTTGACATGAAACGTCAGTCACTATAAAACGTGGTATAACAAAAAAGAATCAGACTTGGAATAACAAAACGCAAATGACAGCTATGTAATTGACGTATAATGACAGATATGTAATAACGTATGGATGACGATTTGATATTTGTAAGAAATCAATAATAAAACTATTTCTATTAATTATAATGTAATGATAGTGCCATTGCCCATTCGTAAAAAGTGAAGTGAACTATAAAACTCGGTATGGTTGAAAATTTGAGTTTTTAGGTGAAGTGAAGTTTAATTAATAATGGTGTGACCAAGACGATCGAATCTTTCCCGACAAAGCCGTTATGCAAGAAGAATACGAAATACTGCAAATGAAAGGACTGAAGATGAACAAGAAATTGCACGTGAACAGCGCCGCGATAGTATGGCTCGACTTCGTGCTTCTCAATCACAAGAGCAAAGTGAAGCAGCCCGTGAAACAGCTCGGTTGGCAATGCAGAATCGTCGAGCGAACAACAGAGGTCAACAAATAGATAATTTGCGACGCAGAACAAGATATTTATCAAATGCTGATTTGAATCGAGCAGCGTTTCAATGCGATTGCAGCAATGATTACAGCTTGCATCCTAGCGTTTGTATTGGGCAAATGGACGTAGTTTGCGAGTATTGTGGTGCATTGAAGTTTTCCGGAGAAACCCCTGGATTATGCTGTCTTAATGGTAAAGTGAAATTGCAATTGTTGACTCCGCCACCTGAGCCATTGTATTCATTGCTTTGTGGCGAAACACAAGAATCACGCCACTTTCTTGCAAATACACAAAAATACAATAGTTGTTTCCAGATGACGTCATTTGGGGCAGATATTATCGAAAAACGAGGATTTAATCCGACATTTAAGGTATTTATTTTTGTACTTATATAGATGTAGTTAAAGAATAACTTACTTTATCTATTGGTACCTATGTAGTATATTTGTTAATTCTGAACTCTCCGACCGAAAAAAGTGTTTTTAACACAGTTAATACTGTCTGGTTTTTATTTTGTAGATACAAGGACAGATTCATCATCGAATTGGATCATTACTACCTTTCGAAGATACACAGAATAAATTTTAACAAATATATTTCATGGGCAACATGGAAGAACAACTTGATCGACCGTTCTGAGGAGTACATCCATTTACGTGATGCAGTTAGTACTGAAGGAAATGCAGCTAATATTGGTAGATTAACTATTCTGCCGGCGACATATATTGGTAGTCCACGTCACATGCATGAATATGCACAAGATGCAATGACATATGTTCGTTATTACGGTCGGCTCGATCTCTTTATTACTTTTACCTGTAATCCAAAATGGATGGAAATTACTCAATTGCTGCTTCCCGGATAAACATCAAGTGATAGGCACGACATCACAGCACGTATATTCAGGCAAAAAATTCGGTCCCTGATGAACTTTATTGCTAAACAACGCGTCTTTGGAGATAGTCGATGCTGGATGTATTCAATCGAATGGCAAAAGCGAGGCCTGCCGCACGCACACATTCTTATTTGGTTAGTGGAAAGAATTCAGCCTGACCAAATAGATGATATCATATGTGCCGAGATTCCTGATTATGAAGTCGATCCAGACCTACATGATGTTGTTACTACTAATATGATTCATAGGCCGTGTGGTGCCATCAATCCCCAATCACCTTGCATGGTCGATGGAAAGTGCTCTAAACGATATCCACGGAAATTAACGGCGGAGACTGTCACTGGCAATGATGGTTAATCGCTGTATCGGCGTCGATCACCAGATGACAACGGTCGAACTGTCACAACGAAAGTGAAAAGAATGGATTTCGTTGTCGACAACAGTTGGATTGTTCCATATTCGCCACTTATTTCTAAATCGTTCAAGACACATTGCAACGTTGAATACTGCAATTCAGTTAAGTCCATAAAATATATTTGCAAATATGTCACGAAAGGCAGTGATATGGCGGTTTTTGGATTACAATCCTCGAATACCAACGATGAAATTTCACGCTATCAAGTTGGTCGTTATGTGAACTGTAATGAAGCGATTTGGCGTATATTCGCATTTCCCATTCACGAACGTCATCCTACTGTTACGCATTAGGCGGTGCATCTGGAGAATGGTCAACGAGTATATTTCACGGCTTCGAATTCTACGCAACGTGCTGAAACACCTCCAGCAACTACATTGACCAGTTTTTTTGCAATGTGCGTGGGCCAACGTCATTTGAGTCACTACGAACTGTTAATGGTGTAATATTTCCAACATATCGTGCTGCATGTGAAGAATTGAAGTTATTAGAAAACGATAGTCATTGGGATACGACAATCGCTGAAGCCATTATCTCTGCATCTCCAAGTCAGATACGCACATTATTAGCTATCATAATTTCGACATGTTTTCCATCAAACCCATGTAACCTGTGGCACAAATACAAGGATAATATGTCAGAAGATATTTTACATCAAATTCGTGTCAGTTCCAAAAATCACCATATTGAGATGAATGAGGAGATACATAATCGTGCTTTACTCTTGATCGAAGATATGTGTTACCTCATGTGCGGTAATTTATTAATCAGGTTAAGAATGCCAGCACCATATCGTGAAATGAATGACGCATTTAATCGAGAATTGGAACGGGAACGTGAATATGATCACCAGGAATTAGATTTAGTAGTTCAAACGAAAGTACCCCTGTTGAATTACCAACAAAAGGAAGTTTATGATACTTTAATGAAGGCAATCGAGGATGAAAATGGTGGTTTACATTCCCTAGATGCCCCTGGTGGAACTGGCAAGACATTCCTCATGTCATTAGTTTTAGGAACTGTTCGGGCGAGATCTAACATAGCGGTTGCAGTTGCTTCTTCTGGAATAGCAGCCACATTGTTAGAAGGATGCCGTACGGCTCATTCAGCATTCAAATTACCGTTAAATCTTCAAACTATTGAAGAACCAACGTGTTATATTGCAAAACACTCAGCAATGGGCAAAGTTTTAGTGGTATCGAAAATCATCATCTGGGACGAATGCACAATGGCGCATAAACGTGCATTAGAAGCATTTAACCGAACATTAAAAGATTTACGCAATAACTCGAGATGTTTTGGAGGAGCAATGATTTTACTGTCTGGCGATTTCCGCCAAATGCTGCCAGTAATTCCAAGATCTACGGCTGCAGACGAAATAAACGCTTGCCTCAAATCGTCAAATCTATGGCGCTATGTGAAAAAACTGCAACTGACAACAAACATGAGAGTTACATTGCTTAATGATACATCTGCTGAAGATTTCTCGGAGCAATTGCTGACTATCGGTAATGGTCAAGTACCTGTCGATGAATCGAGCGGATTAATATCATTTCCAAATAATTTCTGTAATTTTGTCTCATCAAAAGACGAACTTATCAACAATGTATTTCCAGAAATTATTTCTAACTACAAAAATAATGAATGGTTGAGTGAGCGAGCAATTTTAGCGGCTAAGAATAAAGATGTAGATGACCTAAACTACATAATTCAAAATAAGATCAATGCATTCATTCAAATCTATTGACTGCGTCACAAATGAAGATGAAGCCACCAACTATCCAATTGAATTTTTAAACTCTTTTGACGTGCCTGGCTTACCACCTCACAATTTACGCCTAAAGGTTGGCTCCGTAGTAATCATGCTTCGAAACATAAACCAACCAAAACTGTGCAACGGTACGCGTTTGGTGGTTACAAAATTGATGAACAATGTAATGTACGCTACGATAATGATAGGAAAATTCAATGGTGAGGAAGTTCTCATTCCGAGGATACCGATGATCCCAACCGATATGCCGTTTGAATTTAAAAGACATCAATTTCCGATACGTCTTGCATTTGCCATGACCATCAACAAATCACAAGGCCAATCCTTAAAAGTTTGTGGTTTAAATCTAGAACATTCATGTTTTTCCCATGGTCAATTATACGTGGCATGTTCACGGGTCGGAAGACCATCTGCGTTGTTTATTTTTGCACCTGATAATAAAACAAAAAATGTCGTGTATCACAAGGTACTTAAATGAAGAGCAACCTATGTACTAAAATACAGAAATGATTATGAATGATTAATGTAGGTATTTAATTTTTTTTGTATTTTTTCCAATTAAAAAAAAACTGCTTATTTATTGCCTTTAAGGCGGAACAAAGTTCGCCGGGTCATCATCGAATTGGATCATTACTACCTTTCGAAGATACACAGAATAAATTTTAACAAATATATTTCATGGGCAACATGGAAGAACAACTTGATCGACGCCTAGAGATCGATGCAGGAATGAAGCGAGCAATTCTTCAAGACTTGCAGTGTCTGCTTCATGAACATCATGCGTTGGTCAGGTTGTTTAAGAGTGCTTTAGAGCGCATGCCAAGTGATGACTATAAAGTTGTCATCAAAGCAGATAAACAACTTTAAAATTTGCCTTTGAAATGGTTAATTATCAAATTTTTAATTTCAGGTGAAGAAAGTACAAAGAAAGTTAGCTCAATGAATTATTACGCATATCGTTTGATGATTCGTCAAAATGCTGACAACTATTTGCTGCGGTTTCGTCGATTGTTTCAGCAGTATTGCGTTGACATGTATGTAAAAATAGAAACGGAACGTTTAACATTCATTAGGTTGAACCAAGCCAAACTGCGTTCTGAGGAGTACATCCATTTACGTGATGCAGTTAGTACTGAAGGAAATGCAGCTAATATTGGTAGATTAACTATTCTGCCGGCGACATATATTGGTAGTCCACGTCATATGCATGAATATGCACAAGATGCAATGACATATGTTCGTTATTACGGTCGGCTCGATCTCTTTATTACTTTTACCTGTAATCCAAAATGGATGGAAATTACTCAATTGTTGCTTCCCGGATAAACATCAAGTGATAGGCACGACATCACAGCACGTATATTCAGGCAAAAAATTCGGTCCCTGATGAACTTTATTGCTAAACAACGCGTCTTTGGAGATAGTCGATGCTGGATGTATTCAATCGAATGGCAAAAGCGAGGCCTGCCGCACGCACACATTCTTATTTGGTTAGTGGAAAGAATTCAGCCTGACCAAATAGATGATATCATATGTGCCGAGATTCCTGATTATGAAGTCGATCCAGACCTACATGATGTTGTTACTACTAATATGATTCATAGGCCGTGTGGTGCCATCAATCCCCAATCACCTTGCATGGTCGATGGAAAGTGCTCTAAACGATATCCACGGAAATTAACGGCGGAGACTGTCACTGGCAATGATGGTTAATCGCTGTATCGGCGTCGATCACCAGATGACAACGGTCGAACTGTCACAACGAAAGTGAAAAGAATGGATTTCGTTGTCGACAACAGTTGGATTGTTCCATATTCGCCACTTATTTCTAAATCGTTCAAGACACATTGCAACGTTGAATACTGCAATTCAGTTAAGTCCATAAAATATATTTGCAAATATGTCACGAAAGGCAGTGATATGGCGGTTTTTGGATTACAATTACAATTTTTTGAATCTGTCCTTGAACGTCTAGCTGACCCGGCGAACTTTGTTCCGCCTTAGAGGCAATAAATGAGCAGATTTTTGATTTTATTAGTTTCAATTTTTCGTAAGATATTAAATATAAACAAAAAGATCAAGTATTTTAATGAATCTTTATTGGCTACTAGCTGACCCGGCGAACTTTGTTCCGCCTTAGAGGCAATAAATGAGCAGATTTTTGATTTTATTAGTTTCAATTTTTCGTAAGATATTAAATATAAACAAAAAGATCAAGTATTTTAATGAATCTTTATTGGCTATGTATTTTGGTGCATGGGTTGCACTCTTCAGTGAAGCACCTAGTGATAGACGACATTTTTCGTCGCAAGAACAAATAAGATAGTCTTCCAACCCGTAAACATGCCACATATAATTGATGAGGTAATTTGGAAATAACCATTGTATTTTTGAGTGTTTGCTGGAAAATGTCGTGATTCGGGTGTTTCGCCAGTTTTGCCATGAAGCAATGAATGCAATGGCTTAGGTGCCGGAGTCAATAATGGCAATTTCACTTTCCCACTAAGGCAGCACAATGATGCCGTTTCTCCGGAAAAGTTCAATGCGCCACAACTAACGCAAACAACGTCCATTGGCCCAATGCGAACGCTAGTGCAAGCAGTAATCAGTGCTGCAATCGTATCGAAATGCTGCTCCATTCAAATCAGTACTTGACATCTTGAGCATCGAAAATTATCTATTTGTTGATCTCTGAGGTATACTCCACGATTTTAGATTGCCAACCGAGCCATTTCAAGGGGCTGCCTCGCTTTGCTCTTGTGATTGAGAAGCACGAAGTCGAGCCATACTAACGCGGCGCTCTTCACGTGCAGTTTCTTGTTCTTCTTCAGTCCTTTCATTCGCAATATTTCTAATCCTTGTTGCATTTAAAAAAAAAAAGATGCTCGTGGTTTGCCGGGCTAGAATGTCCCCTCCCCCATTGCTATCTGTGGGTTTCGTAAGAGGCGACTAAAGGTAAAATGCCGGAAGGTAAGCAGCTGCGCCTTCTGAGGAACTGATATCTTAAACTGCGATCCGCAAGACGCTGCCAAGCGTAGATATTATGGCAAATCCCTCCTTAATGGGGGAGGCTGTGTTCAGCAGTGGATAATACCGCTGATACAGTAAGCTTAAAGAAACTCATTATGAACACATCGACCGGTCATCTTAAAATATATGATTGTCAAATTTTCAACCGTACTTAACCATTGACAACATTAAGTTCATGATCCAAGAACACATATTATTGTGTCATGATTAAGTTTAGCTGTCAGTTGCGTTTTGTTATACTATTTTTAACAAATAAACAGGGAGCCAACTCTCACCTCTTATAGTAATATTAACTTAATCTTACTGCTAAATATTAAACCTCCACGTCCATTAAGCAAGCTTACAATCGCTTAGCGTTTTGATGACGTCAAAACAAATTGTTCACTCTATTCGTGAACTCTGACGTTACAAATATTACTGTTACAACGACAAAGCCGTCATGTTTATCTATCTTAAATAATTTACTTTCTAGCAGCGGCCTTAAACTTGATTTTGACTATTTTACGATAAAAATGGGTTTAATTAATGTGTAAATTACGTATAATGTGTTAATTTCTATTATACTTCAAAATAAATGCATCAAAAATATTTAATGAGTGAAACTATAAAAAGCTACAGACAGTTGTTGTGCACTAACAATAAAATAACGTAAAACTGTGCTAAAACCGTTCCATAACATCGTAATTCGGGAGAGAGAGAGTGGGATAACGCTATATTATAAACATCTTGTATCTTGCTTGCACATTCGTGATAAATATATCATTCGTTCTTTAAGTAGGATCAAACCAATATTGGTTGACGCGATTGTGGGTCGGTGATAGTTCGTAACTGCGAATGATTATTGTAACCATGTAACAAAACGCTCCTTTTTTATGATGGTTTCGTAAAAGGTGGGAGTTGGCCCCCTGCTAGACTGATGTTTGCCTGATACATTTTTCGTTTTCCTGCTTGTTGCGTTTTGTTATTGCATGTCAGTTGAGTTCCGCTATACTACGTTTTATGTCACGTCCCACAGAAATGAATTTTGAAGCACTCGTAGCGAAGTTTACTTAGCTGTTCTCAACCGATCAGCAAAGTTAAGCAACGTCGCACGCGGTCATGAGTTGTATGGGTGACCGCTAGTGACATTACTACTGAGCGCTTCCGTGCTTCGGAGGGCACGTTAAGCAGTCGGTCCCGGTTGTTGTCTTAGGATGGCAGTCGTTATAGCATGGTGGTAGGGCATTTTGCGAATGCCCGCCTGGCTAGCTACCACCTTCAAGTAGAAAATCTGTCGCCAAGCACCTATCGGTGTGTTCCGGCAGCTGTCCTTGAGAGCCATTATTCTAGGTTAGCCTGATCAACATCTTCGACCACATCATCACTTACTATCGGGTGAGATAGTGGTCAAATGCTAACCTTTCAGGCAATAAAAAAAAAAAAAAAATTGAGATAAAAAGTATCCTATGTCCGTCTCCTGGTTCTAAGCTACCTCCCCACAAATTTCCAGCCAAATCGGTTCAGCCGTTCCTGAGTTATAAATGGTGTAACTAACACGACTTTATTTTATATATATAGATAGAAATAGTTTTATTATTGATTTCTTACAAATATCAAATCGTCATCCATACGTTATTACATATCTGTCATCAATTACAATCGTCAATTACATAGCTGTCATTTGCGTTTTGTTATTCCAAGTCTGATTCTTTTTTGTTATACCACGTTTTATAGTGACTGACGTTTCATGTCAAGTCACACAGGAATGCTGTCGAACGGGATAAAAAGTATCCTATGTCCTTCTCCTGGCTCAACTACCTCCCTGCCAATTTTCAGCTAAATCGGTTCAGCCGTTCTTGAGTTATAAGTGGAGTAACTAACACGACTTTCTTTTATATATATAGACTAGCTGACCCGGCGAACTTTGTTCCGCCTTAAAGGCAATAAATAAGCAGTTTTTTTTTAATTGGAAAAAATACAAAAAAAAAAAATACCTACATTAATCATTCATAATCATTTCTGTATTTTAGTACATAGGTTGCTCTTCATTTAAGTACCTTGTGATACACGACATTTTTTGTTTTATTATCAGGTGCAAAAATAAACAACGCAGATGGTCTTCCGACCCGTGAACATGCCACGTATAATTGACCATGGGAAAAACATGAATGTTCTAGATTTAAACCACAAACTTTTAAGGATTGGCCTTGTGATTTGTTGATGGTCATGGCAAATGCAAGACGTATCGGAAATTGATGTCTTTTAAATTCAAACGGCATATCGGTTGGGATCATCGGTATCCTCGGAATGAGAACTTCCTCACCATTGAATTTTCCTATCATTATCGTAGCGTACATTACATTGTTCATCAATTTTGTAACCACCAAACGCGTACCGTTGCACAGTTTTGGTTGGTTTATGTTTCGAAGCATGATTACTACGGAGCCAACCTTTAGGCGTAAATTGTGAGGTGGTAAGCCAGGCACGTCCAAAGAGTTTAAAAATTCAATTGGATAGTTGGTGGCTTCATCTTCATTTGTGACGCAGTCAATAGATTTGAATGAATGCATTGATCTTATTTTGAATTATGTAGTTTAGGTCATCTACATCTTTATTCTTAGCCGCTAAAATTGCTCGCTCACTCAACCATTCATTATTTTTGTAGTTAGAAATAATTTCTGGAAATACATTGTTGATAAGTTCGTCTTTTGATGAGACAAAATTACAGAAATTATTTGGAAATGATATTAATCCGCTCGATTCATCGACAGGTACTTGACCATTACCGATAGTCAGCAATTGCTCCGAGAAATCTTCAGCAGATGTATCATTAAGCAATGTAACTCTCATGTTTGTTGTCAGTTGCAGTTTTTTCACATAGCGCCATAGATTTGACGATTTGAGGCAAGCGTTTATTTCGTCTGCAGCCGTAGATCTTGGAATTACTGGCAGCATTTGGCGGAAATCGCCAGACAGTAAAATCATTGCTCCTCCAAAACATCTCGAGTTATTGCGTAAATCTTTTAATGTTCGGTTAAATGCTTCTAATGCACGTTTATGCGCCATTGTGCATTCGTCCCAGATGATGATTTTCGATACCACTAAAACTTTGCCCATTGCTGAGTGTTTTGCAATATAACACGTTGGTTCTTCAATAGTTTGAAGATTTAACGGAAATTTGAATGCTGAATGAGCCGTACGGCATCCTTCTAACAATGTGGCTGCTATTCCAGAAGAAGCAACTGCAACCGCTATGTTAGATCTCGCCCGAACAGTTCCTAAAACTAATGACATGAGGAATGTCTTGCCAGTTCCACCAGGGGCATCTAGGGAATGTAAACCACCATTTTCATCCTCGATTGCCTTCATTAAAGTATCATAAACTTCCTTTTGTTGGTAATTCAACAGGGGTACTTTCGTTTGAACTACTAAATCTAATTCCTGGTGATCATATTCACGTTCCCGTTCCAATTCTCGATTAAATGCGTCATTCATTTCACGATATGGTGCTGGCATTCTTAACCTGATTAATAAATTACCGCACATGAGGTAACACATATCTTCGATCAAGAGTAAAGCACGATTATGTATCTCCTCATTCATCTCAATATGGTGATTTCTGGAACTGACACGAATTTGATGTAAAATATCTTCTGACATATTATCCTTGTATTTGTGCCACAGGTTACATGGGTTTGATGGAAAACATGTCGAAATTATGATAGCTAATAATGTGCGTATCTGACTTGGAGATGCAGAGATAATGGCTTCAGCGATTGTCGTATCCCAATGACTATCGTTTTCTAATAACTTCAATTCTTCACATGCAGCACGATATGTTGGGAATATTACACCATTAACAGTTCGTAGTGACTCAAATGACGTTGGCCCACGCACATTTACCAGCAACAACCGCAAATAGAAACATTCATTATTCTTTGGATGAACTGTATACATACGACCAAGAGCATCAGTAGAACGCACATCTGGATACCCAGGAACCGCATCGCCTTGCTTCCGTCTGTGAAAATTCTTCGATGAAGCATTCCAAGTATAATAACGTGGCATCTCCGAGTAAAGCAAAGTTCGTGCAAACTGATCGCTTTGGCAGATTGCAAAAAACTGGTCAATGTAGTTGCTGGAGGTGTTTCAGCACGTTGCGTAGAATTCGAAGCCGTGAAATATACTCGTTGACCATTCTCCAGATGCACCGCCAAATGCGTAACAGTAGGATGACGTTCGTGAATGGGAAATGCGAATATACGCCAAATCGCTTCATTACAGTTCACATAACGACCAACTTGATAGCGTGAAATTTCATCGTTGGTATTCGAGGATATTATTATTTATATAAATATATATATTTTTTTAATTGACTTGATATTAAGTGGCCTGTAACGATCTAATAATTTGAAAAACATGTTTGATCAATTATTTGTAAGTTTTTCCAGGGAAATAGGTAAGTACTGCGACCATACCTATTTTTATCGTCAAGGAGTAATGTTTGCACTACTGTGTTCCAGAGTATGGTACCGGTATAATTACAGATACATGAGACTTAGAAATTCTATGTATCAGGGTGATGGGCGTATTGCAGTTCGCCACTTGTTACGAATTGCATCTGTCATAGGCAAAGGTTATCGCTTTACACCTCACCTTATGGAATATTTATGCCCTTCTTCACTACTACTGGCCAGTTACTGTCGTGAATATGACACTATTGGCAATACAAAGGAAATAATATTCCTCACAATAGACGAACAGCTATATGTAAATACATACGATGATACCACCAGACAAATGCAAAGTGGCCTCAGAACTAAAAAAATTTAAATTGAAACGTGAACAACATTACTGTTATCGCTTCCAACTGGTTTTATTTCCATCTGCACGCGAACTGAGCATCACTTATCAGATAATTATCTTGTCTTCTGCTTAGTGGATTGCTAAAAGTAGAAAACGATTTTGTAATTCTATTTCTGCTCCACTTTTGTATGTTTTTGACGATTTTCACTAGTAGCAAGCAAGAGTCCGTCATGGTAGTATCGTAAGAAATTTTTTTTTTTTTCTTATCAGTTATTACTGTATCAGTTAGATTGTCCACTGCTGAACACAGCCTCCCCATAAAGGGGGTATGCCATAATTCTCACGCTTGGCAGGCGGCTTGGAGATCAGTTCCTCAGAAGGCGCTGCTGCCCAACTTCCGATATTTCACCTTTAGTCGCAACTTAAGACACCCAAACGTAGCAACGAGGGGTTGAAATTCACGCCTGGCACCCCACGAGCATATTACTTATATATTATTTTAATTTCCATTATAATTTTAAATATTAACATCTATTCTGTCATACACATTTCCGAAATTATTATTAATCATTTAAAGTACCTACTTTATTTCATACTTATGATATTACAATAACTTTTATTTTTATTTTTTTGTTTTTTTATGTCTTATAGGTTAGCCTTTGACCATTATCTCACCTGATGGTAAGTGATGATGTGGTCGAAGATGTTGTTCAGGCTAACCTAGACGTACTGGCTCTCAAGGACAGCTGCCGGAACACACCGTTAGGTGCTTGGCGACAGATTTTCTACTTGAGGGTGGTAGCTAGCCAAGCGGGCATTCGCAAAATGCCCTACCACCATGCTATAACGACTGCCATCCTAAGACGACAACCGGGACCGACGGCTTAACGTGCCCTCCGAAGCACGGAAACGCTCAGTAGTAATGTCACTAGCGGTCACCCATCCAACTCATGACCGCGGGCGACGTTACTTAACTTTGCTGATCGGTTGAGAACAGCTAAGTAAACTTCGCTACGAGCGGTTCAAAACTTTAAACTTTTTGATTTTTATTTTAATTCTGCATAGCCCGCCAAATTTTATTGTGTTATAATGCTAGTTTACTGTAAATTTACTTGCCTAGTATGCCTTCTAATGTTATAAGGCTAATAAACAATTGTATTTTGTTCTATTATATTCTTTTTTTTACGTTATTGTGACTGAACAAGCACGTGGCCAAGTGCTTGTTCAGTCCTGACCTGATGTTAAGCGGACTAACCTCTGCCTATAACAGATGGATTTCATCATAAGTCACGAAATGCACTGCGCCCGTCACTTTGAGACATAGTTTTTAAGTCTCATTTGCCTGTTGACTGGCTCTCAAGGACAGCTGCCGGAACACACCGTTAGGTGCTTGGCGACAGATTTTCTACTTGAGGGTGGTCGCTCGCCAGGCGGGCATTCGCAAAATGCCCTTCCCCCATGCGGTGAAGCTCAAGCCCGTGCCGGGATTCGAACCATGCACCTGCTGCGCGGCAGTCCATAGCCAATGCCACTGAGCCAACACTGCTTCTGAGTTTTAGTTTTAAGATCGCTGTGTCAAGTGAAACTATTGGATGATCTAGACATTGATTCTGTTAGGTAGAATTGAGCTCAGTACAGTGTTACGCAGAACAGCAACACTGTATCTTTAATAGACAAGCGAGACGCTTACCATTAGTCCGGCAATTTGTTCGTCTACCTACTTCATAGTATAAACACTGAGTGTTTTGAATCAACCATAACGTAAGTAGATAAAGTAATGCCACAGATTAAAATTTAATCTTTAAAGTGCGGTCTGTTGTCATTCTGGGCGGAATATTAAAATAAATTATATTTAAGTTCCAGCAGCGTTTTCCAATAAGCTTTGATGGCATTAAGTAAAATATTAATTGATGATAAAACAAGCTTAAACTGTACGTTATAAGAACTACTTATCGATCTATCCTTATTCCGCATTGATGAAGAATTTTTGAAGCAGTGATGGCTCAGTGGCTTTGGCTATGGACTGCCGTGCCGCAGGTCCATGGTGCGAATCCCGCCGCGGGCTTGAGCTTCAAAACATGGTGGAAGGGCATTTTGTGAATGCCCGCCTGGCTAGGGTGGCCTCAAGTAGAAAATCTGTCGCCAAGCACCTAACGGTGTGTTCCGGCAGCAGTTCTTGAGAGCCAGTGAAATTACAGGCACATGAGACTTAACACCTATGTCTCAAAGTGACGGGCACAGTGCAATTCGTGACTTGTGACGAAATGGCATCTGTTATAGGCAGAGGTTAGTCCGCTTAACATCAGGCGGCGTGCTTGATCCGTCGCAATAACATAAAAAAAAATTGTTTGTGCATTACAAAAGTATACAACACGGCCAGCTGCCTAGGTGTCCGAACAAACCTCTTCAGGATCTCTCCATAAATGTATATTTACTTACACTATTCAGGAAATGAAGTTTAAAGATGGTCATGGGCGGTGTAACGCGCTAGCTATTATGCAGCACCCTTTCGGCGCCAGGGATCTACTTATTGAATAGCCAATGTCAGATCCTGAATACCCCTCAACGTGATTACATTTTGGAACCAGCCTGCTTAACACGCAGTGTATTTCTCATTGTGCCGTGCCTACTTTTTCAAGTGGCTACTTTTTCTGAAACGTCATCTTCGGACTGTTAAAATCGAAATCAATCTTGGTTGTTACAAGCTTTTCTTTTGCATGGTGGTAGAGCATCAATGTTCGCCTGGCTAGCTACCAACCTCAAGTAGAAAATCTGTCGCCAAGCACCTAACGATGTGTTTCCGGCAGCTGTCTTTGAGAGCCAGTAATTTTAGGTTGCACACAAGAGCTCCGATCACATCATCACTTACCATCAGGTGAGATAGTGGTCAAAGGCTTAGCAACAAGAAATAAAATAAAACTGTATATAAATCGATTTTTCAAAATATTAGGTCCTTACATATGAAATTGGCGTTTTTCGTACTGGCCACTTTAATCACGAATTTCTCCTCTTTGGTAAGGAATTCCAAATTCAAATTTGTACAGCTATAGACTCATGTATTTGTGCTTCGATGATCGTCATTCATTTGTTTTTTTTCTTCTGTTTTTTTCTATTTGCGTCACTCATTTTACAAAATGGAAAACCTTAAATATCGCATTATTTACGAGTACGAGTTCCGCCGTGGCACTAGTGCTGCGGAAACAACTCGAAGGGTGAATGATGTGTATGGCGGTCGTGTTGCAAAAGAAAACACAGTTCGTTTTTGGTTCCAACGTTTTCGTTCTGGAAATTTCGACCTGCAGAACAAGCCCCGTGGACGGCCTGAGACTCAAGTTGATAATGAAGAGTTGAAGGCTATTGTGGAAGCGGATCCATCGCAAACCACGTCCGAGTTAGCTGCAGGCTGCGATGTTAGTGATAAAACTGTTTTAATTCACTTGAAGCAAATTGGGAAGATTAAAAAGCTTGAAAGGTGGGTACCTCACGAATTGACTGAAACAAACCGGCAAACGCGCGTCGACTGCTGCGTTACATTACTAAACCGGCACAATAATGAAGGTATTTTAAACCGAATCATTACCTGTGATGAAAAATGGGTTCTTTACGATAATCGGAAGCGCTCAGCGCAATGGTTAGATCCTGGCCAGCCAGCCAAATCCTGCCCCAAGCGAAAATTAACCCCAAAAAAGTTACTTGTAAGCGTTTGGTGGACTAGTGCCGGTATTGTTCATTACAGTTTTTTCAAATCTGGCCAGACTATTACGGCTGATGTCTATTGTCAGGAATTGCAAACCATGATGGAAAAGCTAGCGGCTAAACAACCTAGGCTGGTCAATCGCTCCACGCCACTGCTGCTTCACGACAACGCTAGACCACACACTGCGCTACAGACGGCTACTAAATTAGAAGAGCTTCAATTGGAAAGTCTAAGACATCCTCCGTACTCCCCGGACCTTGCTCCAACAGATTACCATTTTTTTCGAAATTTGGATAACTTCTTGCAAGGGAAAAAATTCAACTCCGATGGGGCAGTCCAAATCGCCTTCAAAGATTTTATTGATTCCCGTCCGACTGGTTTTTTTAGTAAAGGGATCAATGAACTACCTATGAGATGGCAAAAGTGCATAGAAAATAATGGTTCATACTTTGATTAATTAAATATATCATATTAAAAAATATTCGACTTTTTGTTCCTCCCATACAAAACGCCAATTTCATATGTAAGGACCTAATATTAATATACTTTAATAAACACCACTCTTGTTTATCTATAAATTAAAAAAAAATGGAAATATTTGTAGATGAAAATTTTCCGTCTTTTAAAGAAAAATTGAAGTGACGTACAACATGATAAATGACTTAATGATAAATTGCAACAAGAAGAAAAACAACAAATAAGTAGGTAATGCAAGATTTGCAGTCTTATAAATATGCGATTCAAGTTTTAGAGAATATAAGAGAACTTATTGATTTAAACTCAAATAGCAATTGTTTTTTTTTTTAATATTGTAATGATTGCAATAACGCCTGCTAAGCGGATTACATTACAAATTACAAATATACGATAGGAATTTTTTTTTTTTTTTTTCGAGTTATGACGTCATGTCATGTTAGCTCAATTGGTTAGAGCATGCCCCGGCTAAAGGGGCGGATGGATGCGGGTTCGAATCCCGCACATGACTTAAAAATTTTTCCTATCGTATATTTGTAATTTAGCAATTGTTTTGGTTAAAGCAACACGCTTTTTTGAAACTTTTTATTTGATCTCAATATAACAAATGCCCGTTATTTTTTCTTTACGTACGCGTTACGCGTTCACTCTAAAGCTTACATCATCTGTTCTACCCCTATTCTGCCTTCTGAATAGTAATAGCTTGAAAGTATTGAAGCAATTATGACCGAGCGGTAGTAGCTTTGGACTGCCGTGTCACAAGTTCGAATCCCACCGCCGGGTTTTCTTCTTTCGCCGTAGTTTGCGAATGCTCGCCTGGGTAGCCGCCTGGTACCGGTTTTCTAGTAGAAAATCTTTCGCCAAGCACCTAATAGTGTGTTCCGACAGCAGTCTTTGAGAGTCAGTAAAATTACAGGCACATGACAACAATAATAATAACATTTAACAATAGTTTATTTGTACCATAACACATCGTTTACATCAAATGAGAGTAAATTTATCAAATACTTAATCTAAAACAGTAAGTTTGCAGTTAATGCGTATTTATTTATAGGAGTACTTATATAAATAAATTATACAGCATTACAGACCCACCAACTTATCTGTTCAGGTGGCAGAAAAAAGAACTACAACATTCCTTCAAATTGTGACAGTTTGTGGTTGATTTCCTTGACCAGCAGCGCCCTCGCGAACTGCACAGTTAAGTTGGTGGTACTATACTTGAAGTTTAAAGGTACTGAAACAATGTACCTATGCCTCATTGTGAAGATCGCAGTGAAATTCATCACTTGTATTGTGATAAAATGCATCTGTTATACCAGGTGGATATCGTAATAGTTCCGTCTTGATCCCTAAAAAAATATATAAACTGGTATCTTTCGAAACTATGATAGCTTCGAGACCCTATATTTTGGTCGTGAGACATTTTCACGCTGATATAAAACTTCAAAATTCAAAACATCGATATAACCAGTCAAATCCCATTCATCAGGTGTATTTACTCCTTGGTTACCTTTTCTGGCTTTCCGTTGAAATAAAAAACTTGATAAACCAGTTCTGATACCGGAAACTCTATTCTTTATTAATATTTTACATTTTTTTATATGCATAAACGACTTGGATAAAAACGTTTATGCATATAAACGAGTTGGACCAGAATAAAACCTTGCATTAATTGCATAATTCAGCAGTATTTTCCACGTTTTATATCACCATTTTTGTAGTAGTAAACGCCAAAATCGAACAGTAAAATTCCTACCGGTTACCGAAAAAACTTCACTTTTATCTATTAAACGCAGCTCAGCTTTACAATTGGTGTTTATTTAGTATACACTCACTGTGTCAGATCCTACCTATATTTTTAGAATACACTGGCAACTTTCATCAAAATGCAGATTTTCGTTTTAGTACGTCTTGGTGGAAGCGATGAAACTTAGCTTTGTGTCTACCGATAAGGGATAGACTCCAGATATAGTCCTTATTGCTTTTCCGAACGAAAGTTATGAATATTTTTGTTTTTGATATAGCCGAATTTGGATAAGGTATAGTAAATAAGTAAATCACAAATTCTAGTCAATTTTTTTTTATGATAGACCTCTCTATGACCTTCTCACCTGATGAAACCTAGAATAGAAAATAGCTTCTGAAGAATACAGGCAGCGTTAGAAGTTTAGATCATAGGAAATCGCCCTAACATCCATATTACCCACAACACCTAAAGTGATGAAGAACACTACAAAGACAACTGCCGGAAGGTACTTTGTAATAGAGGTGGTTAACCAGGCATACATTTTGCAGACAGTGCTCTGAATTTACATTATTTAATCCCATCTTATTTCTACCTCTCCTATTCTATCTTCTGACAACCAGACAGATGGCAAAAAATCTTAATTAGGTACGATAATAAATAAAATTCGTAAAGCTACTTATTTAATTATGATAATACATACAGTACAGTACAGTGCATAGCAACTTAGAACTTTGCTTGGTAAGCCTCTTGGTGATCTAAGTAATGTATATCATTATTAGAACCCCTCAAGTACCACCCTCAAGTAGAAAATCTGTCGCCAAGCACCTAACGGTTTGTTCCGGCAACTGTCCTTGAGAGCCAGTACTTCTAGGTTAGCCTGAACAAGATCTTCGACTACATCATCACTTACCATCAGGTGAGATAGTGGTCAAAGGATAACCTATCAAGCATAAAAAAAAAACACTATCCCATAATATGAGAATTTTGTGGTACACTTTATTGAAAAACTATCACGCCTATAGATTTGTGCTTCAACAAAGTAATTTAACTTTATATCAACATGAGTTAATTGTCAAAAAAAATATAACTATAAAAAAAATAACATTAACAATTGTGTAATCATTGAATAGAATGTTATTGTACTACTAACGCCATCAGTTACAAAACCAAAGAGTTAACTTCACTGCAACAGAATTGAACTCAATACTCAAACACATCAAAGTTAATCTACTTAATACTAGATGACACCACTAGAATCAGGTTGTAAAATAAACGCGAGCCCTCACAAAGCTCAGTTTTTTGCTACTATATGTAGCAAATAGTTTATATTATCAGTGGGCCCTAACTTCAACTATGCATTCTGGTTTCTGAATGAAAATCCACAATTTCTAATTGGAAATACCTTTACCGATGTCTGTTTCCCATGCAACCTGTTAGGATATACAGATTATCTAGGGATGAACTCATCTTGGGGCTTACTCAAATGTAAGAAAAGGCAGGTGCTTGTAACAAATATTAAAAATCATTAAAAAAGCTTCAAGTTATAATAATAATTTTGCAATCGTTTGTGATCACTGAAAGACTTTGTTTTGGTTGAAATCATTGCGATTAAAATACATTAAATACCAAATATATTTAAGGATTAAGTGGTCTTGGAAAACTGTCAGACTGATGGGGACGGAGAGATTTTGTTTCACATGCGAGTGAGCGAAACAAAACAACGCAAATATTGCGTAAACAACGTGTGCCAATATTTTTAAAATAAAATTAAAGTTAAACAAACATACTGGTAAAGTACCAGTAATCAAATGTTTGCTAAATAATAAGTTAATAACAAAATAAAATTTGCTTTAATACGATTTATCTACTATAGACGCAATAGACGTAGGGTACGCCTTAAAGATATGAATAATAAAATAGCATGTAAAACATTTGCTTTTTTGAATATTACAATCACATTCGAAACAAGAATCATATTATTTTACATTATTATTAATGCAGTACAGTACAATTTCTTAATATTGTTAGTAGGTAGCTTGTACGATAGATTCAAACTACTCAAATCCCCCTTTGGACTTTGAAACGCCCATAGATCGACTCTAGTGAGTTTTCAGTTGTGCAATGTGTCAGTTTATTTTTGAATAAAAACACGTTGTTTTTGGCGGCGGGCAGCGAGCCGCGAATGACGCCTGTCGTTCGCACGAATATATTGATTTTTAATATTTCCAACTAAGTCATTAGACCGTGACTCACTGTGGTTATATTTCAGTGGATTGTGTTGGAATAATAGATGGAAGATTGCTGGGACCATTCTGTCAATTGAAAACGAATAATTGATTGTTCAATTATTATTAAACAAAAATAAATTATTAAGTTTGATTAGAAGTCTAAGAGAGAATCAAAAGCTTTCAACTTATGTACAGACGTATTCACTCACGAAGGTACGCCCCCTCCACAGTAAACTATTGATGCGCGTTTGTACGGGAAGTCGATTGAACGCTACGTCTCAGTGCAAGTATAAATTCTTATGGTACAGAATTTTTTAATAATAATAATAAACCATTTATTTCAGGAAATTTAGCATTATAAATAACACAGGCTCATAAAATGTATACCTTAAAAGTAACATATGTAATAGTTAATATGATGACAATAATTTTATTTTAATAATCACGTTAATGGTAACATTACCATTATACCAAAATTATTGTCAACAAGCGAGGATGTCCTCGCAATTCCAAGATCTAAGTGTTGCCATCAAGCTCTATAACCTAAGATTGTTTTACCTGGAGATGAGTTGTGAGCTCCCCATATTTACTAGACGAATGCAAGGTAATTGCCGTAGTCGCTACCAGTCTTGCACTTCCGAGCGTCTGGTAAATATGTTGCCTCTAATCGTGTTTTTAGGGAAAAAGTTGTGGACAATATATCTTCCTGTGTCTTTAGATACTGCACTAATTATACAGGCACTGTGAGAGGTAAGAAAAATGTCTTATTTCACGCGTATGTATTGTTTTTATTATTGAAATAGAAAATATCGTTATTTTGTTTTATCTTAGGAACTTCTCTCACAATGTTTTGTGTGAGAGAGCGAAAGAGATCGCAGCGTAATGGTGATCGGAACGTCTCGTGGCGGTGGTAACACTAATTGCTTATTTATTCCTTTCTGAATAAAGATATGACGCATAATATCTGAATACTCTTTCCTTGTCATTACAAACTATACAGTTTGTAATGACAAGGAAAGAGTATTAAAAACAAATTGGAATTTACCTATACCTAAGCACATGTGTATATACATATATACATATATATACATATACATGTGCTTAGGTATAGGTAAATTCCAATTTGTTTTTAGAGCAGTGGGGTTCGGGTATAACTACTATGTGTCTATAACGCGTTCGTTCGCAGTAAGTTGCAGTATGGTGCAATATTCTGGGATCCCAATAAAGCTAAATACAGTTTGCTCATTGAGAGAGTTTAGCGCAAAGCTAGACTTGTTTACAAACAGATGTACAGACCTTACCCGTACCTTTTTCCTTCGCTATTTGTCTCAGAAATGTTTGAAGTGGATAGGTTGGAGTTCAGGCGTAAATTACTGCTAATCATCTATTACTACCAATTATTGGGTCATAAGGTCAACAACCCGATCGTGTTAGGTACTCTTGCCTTATTTGTGCCCAATTAGTACTTGCGCCTCTCTTTCTCACCTCCCATCTTGAGAACCATGCACGCCAGTAACGAGCCCACACCTAGTCTACTGGCAATAATATATATATTTGAGTTCCAACATGTCGTTAAAATATTTAACGACAGTATGAATAATATTTATGATTATAATTTAAAATTTATTTTCAAGAATTGAGTTTGGCTGAAGAAGTCGCTTCTTTTAAGACGGTTAAACGATAGGAGCGAAGGGATAAATTTGAGCTATGATTCAGCCACTACGATAGCTCAGTTGTAAGAGTATGTTGCGGGTTTGAATCCCGTTATTTTTTTCTAATCCGAATCATTGTTCAAATTTTTCCTTTCATTGTAATTTCGTAAAAATATCAATTGACTTTTAGAAGTCGGACTAATGTGAGCATTGATTGTTTGAGTCGACGTGGTACAAACTTCATTATGTTATTTCATGTCTTTCAATGTTAAAAGTCGATTCAGTCAACTTTCATTTTATCAACCAAGTGTAATCGCTCAAAACACTTCAGTGGGTCTCGTTTTCGCCAGTAATATTATTGGCGAAAACGAGTAAAATCTAAGTAAATTTCAATACACAGAACCATAACTATTATTATTACTTAGGGGATTTGTACCGTGGTGATCTTTATTTTTGAGCTCCCCATATTTCGACGCAGTTGCATACATCATGATCGCGGGGTGACTGGAGAAACGAGCGGTTGACAAAAATCAAGAGCAGACGAAACGGTCTACCCTCTTTCTTTGTCTATTGCTACGCGTACCACTGGAACTCGCACTCGACTGAAAGTTTCGACAAAATACACTCACAGTATCACTGCTCATGTTATTAGAGTCACTTTTATGCGAACGTGTAACATTTTTCGAATCTACTAATACTGGATTCCACGTGCCGGAGAGTTTATAGGCTTCGTCGAAATATCGGGAGCTCTAAAATAAAAATCACCACGCTACAAATCCCGTAAGTAATAATAATAGTTATCTAGTAAACCGTTGTGGTTTAAAAAGGGTTTCAGAGAAGCATAAGTTTATTACACTGTATCAAAACTCCATCCACGTTCGACGATCGATTCTACCCCACACGAAACTATTAGACAAATGCACTCGGAGGCTTTTAGCCAGTTCCGGCGAGGCGGGAGTGCACCGTGACGTCACTTCCGGTCCCGTCCGCTTCAGTTGTCTAGTTGACTGCTGGGCGGGAGGCGGCGGAGGCTTGTCTATCTGTGCAAAACTTTAAAGTTGCTACAGACATTTTTTTAAGGCTTTAGTTTTCTTACTTTCTTAGTACCTACTTCTTATTAGGTACCAATGTTAAGTACTTATAGTTATTTATTGTGATTTAAACACCTGATTAATGAACTATATCAGCCTGATTGTCCACTGCTGATTATATTAAGGAGGATTTGCAATAATCTCCACGCTTGGCAGGCGTCTTGAGAATCGCAGTTTGAGATATCAGTTCCTCAGAATGCGCTGCTGCCTACCTTCTGGTAATTTACCTTTAGTCGCCTCTTACGACACCCACAGGTAGCAATGGGGGGGTGACATTCTAGCGCAGCACAAACAAGTATAAATATTTGATTAGTGTATTAGTTTCATAATAATTACACTGACTAATGTAAGGCCAAAGTGGTCTATCTTTTGCAGATACAATTGCTTTTCATTTTGTCTCAAAGAGATAGGCGAGCTGACGCTAACTTTTTTTTATGTTATTGTGACGGAACAAGCCCGAGGCCCACCTGATGTTAAGTGGACTAACCTCTGCCTATAACAGATGCATTTCGTCGATGAATTGCGCTGTGCCCGTCACACTGAGACGTACAGTTGTTAGGTCTCATGTGCCTGTAATTTTACTGGCTCTCAAGGACTGCTGCCGGAACAAACTGTTAAGTTGGCGACAAATTTTCTACTTGTGGGTGGTCGCTAGCCAGGCGGGTATTCGCAAAAAGCCCTTCCACCACGCGGTGAAGCTCAAGCCCGCGGCGGGATTCAAACCATGGACCTGCTGCACGGCAGACCATAGCCAATGTCACTGAGCCATCACTGCTTCAATAAATACAACGCCCACGGCGTTAATAAGTCACAAAAAGATAGGAGACCTGACGCTGACCTCTTTCATTATAGTGCCTTGATATCAAACGTACACATACATAAACAGTTCACCATCATCGTAGCTACCTGCTCGTATATTATAGAAAGACTGTCATATATTCTTAAACGGTGACTTATCCACGTATGTCGTGTGAAATTTCAATATGTCGCATTCTCGGAACAGGGAGAATCTGTATCAAATTTCAATGAAATCGATTCAGTGATATAGACGAGAAAGAATATCAGAACATGCCGAAAAGCTCCCTTTGGCAAATATTTAACAAGGTACATCTTAAATTTTGTTTCAGAATAACCAACATCGGTCAGGCCGAAAAAAGCGTAGCTAGCTGCCACCCTCAAGTAGAAAATCTGTCGCCAAGCACGTGACGGTGTGTTCCGGCAGCAGTCCTTGAGAGCCAGTGAAATTACAGGCACAAGATACTTAACAATTATGTCTGAAGGTGACAAGTGCAGTGCAATTCGACACTTGTGATGAAATTTATCTGTTCTAGGCAGAGGTTAGTCCGCTTAACATTAGGTGGGTTTCGAGCTTGTTTCGTCACAATAACATAAAAGCGTAATAAAATCCCACGGGCGCGAAGTCCCGGCGCGAGAAGGATCGATGGTGTGTCCCACAAAAATAACAAGAATATGCTTTAATTTATTGGTAATTTTGAAATTCATAGAATAAACAAATTGTATTCCAAACAGGTTCAAGTCCACGTTCCTGATGTTGAATTTAAAATATATTACTGAAAATTTTCTATTGCCGATATTGTAAGAGAGGTGTTTTCTTCAATTCTACCTCAATTGAATTTGTCAAAGAGTAATACAGTTTTGTAAAGCTAACATTTTTGTGCCTACACTTTAATTATTACGTTTAGCGCCCATAGTGCCAAAATTCAGTAATCTATTTTTATAATTATGTGTCCCTTACATTAATTTAAGGCGATTTCGTAACAGCTTTGTTAAATTTTCGGGATTGGTAATTGATTTGTCTTTTATCAATAAGAAATTGGGAGTATTTTGTTTGACATATTTATAATTATTTAACGGGACTTAATCGCGATAAAACATGTATAAATTTATTTACCTCGACGTTTCGACCACGTTGCATTGGTCGTGGTCACGAGCGGACTGAAGAGGCGGGTGTCAACGTCTTGAAGGGCGGGTATTTTCTCCAACTACCCGCATTTGATGTAGAAATGTATCGTCTCGACACCCAACACTGACAACATCCACGCGTTTGGTGCATTTCTTATAAATATGTGTTTAAGTCGCGAAAATCTTAAAGTTACTAGTATTTTGGTTGAACCGTATTTGGCTACAATTTTAATGAGAATTATTTTGTATTGACTGAGCTGTATATGCATATGTTTCTTATATTCGTATCATCTCACCTGTTGTTAAGTGTTATAGTGGTCGAAGATAAACAAGCTAAACCTATGTTTGGTACTGGCGGTCAAGAGCAGCTGCCGGAAAACAGCTTCAGATGCTTGGCAAAAAATTTCTGCAGGAAGATAGTAGCCAGGAGTATTTACGAAAAGTTTCCAACAGATACAAGTTGGAAACGTGGCTTCTGAGACTCTTTTTTATTATTTACTAGCAAATTGCAATCACAAAATAACATTGGAAAAAAATTATTACAAATAGGATATTCAACACAATATGTCTTACAAAATATAACATTATTTTAAATTTAGTCTCAAATATATAAAATTTGGTTGTAAGCTTTTATTAAACTACTGCATTTGGTAAATCGCGTAGAACAGCACTATTAGAGAATTACTGTTGCTAATTCTCACTACTTTTCTGGCTCTCAAGGATTGTTGCCGGAAAACACTGCTAGGTGCTTGGCGACAAATTTGCAAAATATCCTCCCACCTTGCGGTGATGCTCAAGCCGGCGATGGGGATTGAACCATGGTCCTGCGGCACCGCAGTCTAAGCTACCACTCGGTTGTCATTGCTTTGAAAGTGAATATCGAAGAACATTTTCAAATTTTGTCTATCTAAGGAAAAAATAGGGACCCGTATAGTTGATATATTAGTCTATTTTTGTTACGGGTCAGTGACAAATACTAAACTTGTTAGGATTCACAATTTTCAGTATATTATCAACCAAATTCCCTTTTTAATCAGGAGGTTAAAAATTGTATTAGTATTTCCTAATACTGAAAATGCTGATTTAAAATGTAGCTTTGAGAAAAACAACAAGATTTTCTCAGTGACCTAGCCTATACAATTAGTCAAAGTGAGTAGAAGCGCACCGTCTATTTGTTATTTTTAAAACCAACATTATTTTAACTTTAATTATGTTTACTAGTAGCATGTTGTGTTAAGAGATTATTCAGCAGTGTGCAATAGTAACTAGAAAAAAAAATCGTATATGGAAAAATATAATAATTGTTGGCTGACCATAAAAAATTATATAATAAATAAATACCAAGGCCTGACTCACACTTTTGGCCCCGTTTATTGGACCCTTTCCAGCCTTGAACCACAGCATATAGAGCTTAAGCCGTCAAAAACAGCGATGTGAACACTCTGCTAGGTGTTTGGGGACAGTTTTTTTATGGTATTGTGTCGGAACAAGCTCGAGGCCCAACTGATGTTAAGCGGACTAAACTCTGCCTATAACAGATGCATGTCGTCACAATTAACGAATTGCATGCGCCCGTCAACTTGAGACATAGTTGTTAAGTCTCATGTGCCTGTAATTTCACTGGCTCTCAAGGATTATTGCCGGAACATACCGTTAGGTGCTTGACGACAGATGTTCTACTTGAAGGTGGTAGCTAGCCAGGCGGGCAATCGCAAAAAGCCCTTCCACCATGCGGTGAAGCTCAAGCCGGCGGTGGGGATCGAGCCAGGGTACTTCAGCGCGGCAGTCCATAGCTATTACCACTCGGACATCATTGCTTCATCATTGCTTTCTGCTCGAGTGTGGTCGCTTTTAGTAGCAATAGAACTATTTGTGCGAGTTTGTCCGGAGAAGTACTGCAAATAGGTATGGTCTATTTGTATCGCCAAGCTGCTGTGTTCACATCACTGTGTTCTAGTTTGAAAGGTATGGATGATAGTGAAATTAAATGAGACTTAACAAATTGACGTCTCAGAGTGATGGGTGTAGTGCAGTTTGCGACTTATGATGAACTGTAGCACATCATATAGGCAGAAGTTACCGCTTAATACAGCTGTTCACGGAGAGCTTGTTTTTATACTTAATTTATTGCTGATAAGCCTTTGATCACTATCTCACCTGATGGTAAGTGATGATGTGGTCGAAGATGTTGTTCAGGCTAACTTAAAATTACTGGCTCTCAAGGATAGCTGCTGAAACACACCGTCAGATACTTAGCGACAGATTTTCTACTTTAAGGTGGTAGCTGGCCAGGCGGGCATTCGCAAAATAACTTACCACCATGCGCTTTTCATAAAAAATGTAGTTTTGTCATATTTTAAATACCAAGTGTTGAAACTCAGTGAAATTTTGTATGCATATTGCTGAGTCTCTATGCTTCTGTTTTGCCAGTTTTTCGATTTATTATTTATTATATCCCTCAATGACAAAAAAACAATTCCATACAAGAATTATTTTTGAAAATACTTTATTGCACGGAAATCTGGCAAACCAGAACAATTGATGTTAAGCTCAAGGATATACATGCAAAGATTCACCGAGTTTGTGAACACTTAGTATTTAAAATATGACGAAACTACGTTCTTATGGAAAGCGCTCCGTGAACTCTACTCTTAACACCAGGTAGGCCTCGTGCTTGTTCCATCACGATAACATAAAAAAGTATGCCAAATATTCTTCCACCTTTGAATTCACACATTCACATATCACATTTAAGACGAATGTAGGTAATAAAAACAGATTCAAACGCTAGACGCATCTGTAAGTTAAAGCATCTCTGTCGATACCGCCCAAGGCGCTGCAATTACGGCGAGGAACCCTAAACCGCTATACTTAGACGTTTTTCGCTTATTTGTACCCCGTTGTTTCACGGAACTCTATTCCAGGAGCTCGGTTACTAATTGGTACTCGTTTGCTTTGAAGATTATTTTGTTTTAACTGAGATTTCAGAGCTTTTCTATTTTTGCTGATCGATTGGAAAAAATAAGGATTTCATTTTAGTTTAATAACTTATGTGTATCTACATTAGTATTATTTAACGCTTGATAAGCGAAAACAGACATTATTTAGGATGTAAAAAAACACTGGATTTTGAACACGCAGCCTCAGAATACCGTCCGGTCCTTTTCCAACTACGCAATGGATACTTCCATTGGTGCTGGACAATAGATGTTTTTTCTATCGTTTGTTGATGTATTTTTGACATTGGTGACATCTGCTTAAATAACATGAAACTACCTACTTAGGCTGGTAGGTTGATATTCAATCAGGGGACAACTCTCACCTCTTATAGTAATAATATTTTAATCTTACTGCTAAATTTTATACCTCCACGTCCATTAAGCAAGCTTACAGTCGGTAATGGAATCGCTTAGCGTTTCGATGACGTTAAAATAAATTGTTCATTCTATTCGCGAACTCTGATGTTACAAATATTACTGTTACAACGACAAATCCGTGTATCCATCATAAAAGAGTTACTTTCTAGCAGCGTAGCAGTGCGAGTGGGATAATGCTATTTTATAAACATCTTGTATCTCGCTTGCATCCGTGATACATATTTCATTCGTTCTTTAAGTTGGATCAAACCAACATTGCATGACGCGATTGTGGGTCGGTGATAGTTCGTGACTGTGAATGATTTTTTTAGGCATGAAACAAAACGCTCATACGATAATATATGTGTGCATGAGGTGTAAGTAGGGAGGTGACGAGCAACAAATAGCGTGGACGAAAAATACTTGCGCCGATCTCACATATCATAGGATAGTGTTAAGAAGAAGGGTATATAAGATTATATTAAAAATTAATGTAAGTATTATACAGCAAATTAATTCTAAATTTCTACACTTAATACAAAACTGTTTTTGTGTTTACTGTTCTGTATCAGATTTTCCATTGCGGAACACAGGCTCCCCCATCAAGGAGGATTGCCATAATCCTCACGCTTTGCATTCGGAATCGCACTTTATACCAATTCCTCATAGGGCGCTGCTACCCACCTTCCGGTATTTCACCTTTAGTCGTCTCTTACGACACCCACAGGTGACATTCTAACGACTAATCTAATAATTCTAAGTGACATTCTAGCCCGGTACTCCACGGGCACGGGGTTGTAAGGGTTCCGTACCTCAAAAGGAAAAAAACGAAACCCTTATAGGATCACTTTGTTGTCCATCTGTCTGTCTTGTCTAAGACACTTTTCTCAAAAACGGGTGGAGGTATCAAGCTGAAATTCATATCACATACTCAGGCCTACTGTCCCTTGAAGCTGTGAAAAAATCAAACTTCTAAACCAACTAAAAGGCTAGCCTATAAGATATAAAAAAAAACGCAATCAGAATATACATCCGTTTATGCCGCAAATTTTCGACACTCGCAAGGGAATCAAAACTTACAGCGTACTTCCCGTGAACTCAGAATCCTAATAATAAATATTCCGTTTTACATGTAGGTACAGCCGCGTGCATCCTTTGGTGTTGAGTTGCATCATTATACACGTGTATCGTTTGTTACCGTTCCTCATGGGTTGCTGCGACGTTAAGAGGAGACATCTCATTACTAGAGAAAAAAATACGCCACAACGTATTTTTATGAAGATTTAGTTTCAATTTTCCGTAGGTTACTTTTGAAATTAGATCAGCTCATTAGACTGTTCCAAAGATTCAGCCCTTCTATGGTCGTACTTAGTAATAGGATCCCAGTAAGTAAAAAAGTAGAGTGAGTGTATCCACTCGGCCGCAATAATATATTTTCTCAAGATACATACATACATACAATAACGCCTGTATTCCCCGACGGGATAGGCAGAGGTGTGTAAGCACCCACGTTAAACAACCAATTGGGTTTTGGTCCCATGTAATAGGAGGCAAGCCTATTGCCATTCACCGGACACAGTTTCAGGGTCATACAAAATTTTCATATTGTTAGGTTTACAATAACGCCTGCTATGCGGATTACATTACAAACTCACAAATATACGATATGTAGTACAACTGTTCGGACCGATCAACTTATCGGGCAGTTTTCGAACGAACCCCTTTTGCTAGTCGTCTATTGTGATCTATGGATTTTACGTGAGATTATCTTGACACCTTTTTTGCAATTCATTCTATTTTTAGCACCCCCTTAATTTTACCTTTATTGTTTGCAAGGATCAATCATCCTTTTCATATTAACTTGAAACCTTTGATAAATTACTTAATAGTTTTGAGCGTATTTTCCACGCAAATAATTTGTAATGGTGCTGGTGCCTTGATGACTCTGTGTCGTTACTTCGGAGTCTCGGAGGACTAGAGGAGCCCCCACGATTGAGTACAATCAAATATTTAGTCTTGGCCAATACCAAATATTCAGATACACTCTAGTGGGATTCTAGTGGAATTCCTCCCATAATAAGCTGCAGTAAGTTTAATTTGTAAATTTGATTGTATTTCGTGTTTTTATTTCAGCCCGGTGAACTGCCGGCCAAGTTAATCATTCCATATAGATTGTCTAGGCAGAAGAACGCTTCCACTGAACAATACCTGCCCGGGCAATCTGGAATCTTAACAACAACGCAAGTGGTACTATAGATGTCGCTCCATCCCAATACGATGGTTAAAGAAAGGAAGGATAGGAAAGATTTGAGTTATGACGTCAAGTCATGTTAGCTCAATTGCTTAGAGCATACCCCGGCTCAAGGGACGCGGGTTCGAATCCCGCACATGACTTAAATTTTACCTATCGTATATTTGTGATTTTGTAATGTCATACAAAATGTTTTCTCTAACACGCTGGACGATACACAAGAACATATTACGAATAATATGTTTGCGCACACAACATCTAAGACAGGAACCCAAGAAACTATTTGCATGAAACCCTGGCAGGGCAATTAAATGGTATAAAGTAGAGGTATACCCTGTAGTGCGTCTAATACACACAAAACCCTTCTCACATCCGCGTGAGAAGTGACATGCTGCTCATTTGGCGCACTTTTCCCTTAGTCGCCTCATATGACACCCACGGGAAGAAATAGTGCGCTGACATTCTAACCCGGCAACTCACGATTCTACTCTACAATCATTCGCTCCGCTTTCATTTTAAATAGCGCCCACGCTGTAACAGTAACTACTAACGCTGGTGGTTGAGTCGCCGTTTATCGTTGAGGCTCCCACCGCACCCTCCACCTCTACCCTAAGAGTACTGGAACCCGGTATTATCACGTGTTGAAGTCGGCCCGTGCACTCCGCGTTGATAATAGCCGTGCAGATACTGGCTAGGCATTTTGTAATAAAACGCCAGATCCAGTATCGCTGCGATACATATATATCCGATTCATCTGTTTGCTGCTTGGCGGTCTCCTCGTGCGGCCACCTTGCTGGGCTCTCCCGAACGGGATTCCACCTGGTTGGGGAAGCGCCGCATTGAGATCGCAAGCAGTAGCAGAAGAGAGAGTACGATATATCACCATTCTCGCGTAACACCATCTGTCATCATCACATCATCATCATACTTCATCATCACCATTGAGAAATGGCGGATGAAGATCGCCCACCACCGCGGAAGGATCCCGATCCGACCGCAAGGAGGACTCCGGTAGAGGAGGGCATAGTATGCCGGAACCTGTTCCACCCGGAGCAATCTGTCATCGTCCCAGCTGCTGCATTAGGGCTGCGGAGAGCACCGCGACCCAGAGCAGCAAAGGATAAAACGAGGAAGGCAGCAGGCGGACTCACTACGGTAAGGGATGATCCCCTACCGAGTGAATCCGATACAGCAACCACTCCGCAGACTACATTAACAGAAGCAACTACATCACTTCCGGTCAAGCCGACCGGAAACATAAGCCAAAAGGTAACACTCGACCAAGGGCTCGGAGAGGCTCGACCTGAGAGTCAAGCACACCCCGAACCCGAACGGGTGCGCCTTGGCAGACCGCCCAAACAAGGGAGGCGGTCACCCTCTGAGGAGGAGGAAGGGGGGGACGAGAAACGGTATAAACCAAAAACTTCGATTACCCCACCCAAAAAGGCTACAAAGAAAAAGGCAGCAGCGCGCGCACAAACGAGCCGCAGCTCATCATCATATTCATCAACATCATCATCATCTGCCAGCTCCGAAGTTGAATCGGAGCAAGAAGGTATAGAAAAATACATACAGGGTCATACTGACTCGACATCATACGCAGCCATAGAATCGGTGCCCATGGACGCAGCGCCCATGCCCTCGCCTCCATCACCGCCTCCAGATGCTGCCAGAACCTACGCGGCAGCACTGGACTCACCACCTGCAACAGTAAGAGCACACAGTTACACAGAATCTGCAAATAATAATGTAAACAACGTTATTGTAGCCCCTGCAGAGAACACACCGCAACTAGCGGCTACTCCCGCGAGTCAAAAAGGCTACCCGCCTATTATAGTAGATATTTTGCCGGACTGGGTGCCTATATTCGCACAGATGCGTAGCAAGCTGGGCAGGGCACCAAATGTTAAGCCCTTTGGAAAGGGCTTCAGGTTCTACTGTACTTCACCGGAAGAATTCCGTTTGGTGCAGAGAAGCCTGTCGGATGCAGCAGCCAAAGACCCGAGAGTGGCGTGGCACTGCTATGCCACACCTGAAGAGCTGCCTACAAAAGTAGCGGTTAAAGGCTTGCCATTCGGCATAAACCCCACCGATATAACGCAAGCCTTCGAAGCAATTCAATTTCACGCGACCTACGCAAAGGAAATTCTTCCGAAAAAGGGGGCAAGGGGGGGCCCCACATATTATGTAACAATGGAGAGGCAATCTGAAGAAAATCTAAAAAGATTGTACTCTACAACGGAAATGTTAAACATACCTAACATAACAATAGAAGGATGGGCTCCTAAAAGAGGTAATGTGCCGCAGTGCCACCGTTGCCAGGCGTTCGGTCACGCCTCCGGGGGATGCCACAGACCCCCGCGCTGCGTTAAGTGCGCAGGGGAACACCTAGCAGCGGACTGCGACGCAGGGGGGCAAGTGAAGTGTGCCAACTGTAAGGGGCCACATGTGGCATGCAATAGGAAATGTCCCCACTTCCTCCGCGAAGCACGCAAGAGGGGAGCCACAATACCCCCTCCCTACCCGAGGCAACCAAGACAACAAGAAGAAATGCAACAAAGAGAACAGTATGCAGTACCTTATTACCCACCAATGGTAAATAACAATATACTATATGAACTTACTGAGGCCAATATGCCTACCCCGAGAGGAGCCCCGTTGCCCAGTATGAAGCGCAACAAAAAGAAGAACCGTAGGCGAAGCAAGGCCAAGCAAGAGGAGGCAATGCAACCGCCAGCGGCAGCTTCCACCCCAAGGCCTACAGCAGCAGGCACACAGGGTACACAACCTCAACAACAGCAGAAAGAACCCACACAAACGAGGCAGCAAGTACCCATGTTTGTCCCCCCACAAGTAGAAAGGAGGGGGACAGCAACCAATGTACCCGTACCTAGAAACGGTGAGGTAATAGCCACGCAAATCAGACAACCCCGTCCCCACTCAAGGGGAAGGGGAGGGGCCACATCTAGACCGCAGTCAAGAGGGCCAAATGTACAGCAACAACGACCGCTATCACGCGGCCCGCAAATACAACAACAACGCCCGCAATCAAGGGACCCTACTATACACCAAACGCGTCCACACTCAAGGGGACCAGAAATGAATCAGCAGCGCCCAAGTTCAAGGGGACCACAGCCAGTAAGGGAACAACAAATTCCCTTCTATATGGACCCCAGACTGGGCCCTCATACGGGACCCCCTGAATACATAAGGGTGCTTCCACAGCAACCACAACAACAACAATGGACTGGCGGCCAAACATATATAAGGCCCCAGAACCAAGAAACACAGCAACAGTGGAGGGGTCCAGTACCACCACAAGCAACAGTATTCACAGCGAGCAGCGGCGGGAACCCTATGTCCATCATCATAGGGGTCCTGACGGAACTGCTCGCCTCCATAGCCGCCGGAGCAAACTTGCAAGAGGCGGCCAGGAGATGTCTCACCATCCTGGCCAGAATACAGTATGGATAGTAACCTACGCATACTGTACTGGAACTCCGGCGGCATCCGTGAGAAAAAGCAGGCCCTCAACGATCTCGCCCATGCACAAAACTGCCACATTATCCTGCTGGGCGAGACCAAACTCAAACCAAAATTCGACTTCAAGATACCCAATTTCTACACATACCGCAGAGACTGCATCACTGAAAGAGGTCATGCGTACAGAGGCACGGCAGTGTTGGTGAGAAGGGACATAATCCATGATGAGCTGCCATTGCCCCAACTAGTGGAACTGGTGGCAAATGGCATAGTCATCAACACAAGCCAGGGAGAGCTCAGAGTATACGCAGGGTACAGACCACCAAAATCAGCAATTAAAACAAGCGACTTCGACAAAATTTTGGACAGGAAGCTACCAACATTATTGATAGGTGATTTCAATGCGAAGCACTCGGCTTGGGGCTCCCGCTTGATAACACCAGCAGGTAGACTCCTCTACCGGGCAGCAGAGAGAGGTGAATATGAGGTGATAGGTCCAGACGAACCTACCCATATACCCAGCAACGCCCAGCATCAACCAGACGTACTGGACGTAGTTGCCTATCAAGGCATACAAGGCAGTATTAATGTGGAGGTGCTCTACGACCTAGACGAAGAGCACCTACCCATACTAACCACAGTGGGACTGACGACTAGCTCACTAAACCAAGCACCAAGGACAAGAATAAACTGGCAAGCATATTCGCAAGAGCTCGAAACTATGTCAGTCGGCTCTATGAATAATGCCGAAGAAATAGAGGATGCACTAAGAGACATCACCGACCGCATGACAGAAGCAAAAGAAAGAGCTACAACCAGCTGCCCACCGCCGGCAAAAAGATCTGAGCTGCCCATATACCTTCAAAAAGAGATTGCCAAGAAAAGGGAGCTCAGAAAGCTATGGGCAACAACAAGGTGCCCCAAACTTAAAAAAGAGCTGAATGCTATCTCTGCGGAAATATCACTCGCGGTACAGAGATGGCGAGGCGAAGGTTGGGACCGAGTGATCGACAAGGCCACAGAGTTTAACACAAACCTGCATCATCTCAACAGGGCACTTACGAGGGCCCCACAACCAATCTACCCGCTATGGAAAGATGGGGAAAGAAAATACGACCCAAAGACAAGAGCCGAAATACTGGCAGAACATCTGGAGACGCAATTCACTCTGCACCCGGTGCGTCCAGAAGCTAGTACAGAAGCACGTCTACACCACATAGAGGTCACAAGAAGTGTACAGCAAATGCTAGAAGAAAAGGCAGACCAGCTGGGAGGGGATGAATTCATCTCCCCGGCGGAAACCTGGCGGGCTGTACGCAGACTACCGAGGAAAAAGGCAGCGGGGCATGATGGCCTTCCTATCGCCGCAATCCACCAACTCCCAAAGAGGGGCATAGTAGCCATCACTATGCTCTTCAATGGGATATTAAGAACAGGACACTTCCCAAAGACATGGAAACTTGCGAAGGTCATTATGCTCCCCAAACCAGGAAAGGATAGAAGGTTGGCACAGTCGTTTAGGCCAATATCCTTACTCCCGCACCTGGCCAAATTATTCGAACGGCTGCTCTTGCGAAGACTGCGGCCTTATATGACACCACGCGAAGAACAATTCGGATTTCGCAGCCACCACTCAACCACCCTACAGCTCACTAGGGTGCTGCACGGAGCGGCTGCGAACTTAAACAGAAATAAGAGCACAGTCGGAGTCTTCCTGGACGTGGAGAAGGCCTTCGATAGAGTGTGGCACGAGGGCCTTCTCCACAAGCTGGCAGCAACAGAAGTACCGAGGCAATACTGCAAAATCATCGCAGAATTCCTGGAGGGAAGGGAGTTCTACGTTACGGTAGAGCAAAGAGACTCCATCCGCCGAAAAATTCAAGCAGGCGTACCCCAGGGGAGCTGCTTATCCCCTGGGCTCTACGCATTATACACCAATGACCTACCCACGATAGAGGACAGCTGGGAAGGACAAGGCAGAATGCTTCTAGCGCTCTACGCAGACGATAGCGCATTCATGACTGCATCAACCAATATAAAACAGGCAATCAAGACTATGCAATCGCAGCTTAACCTTCTACCTGAGTGGCTCAATAAGTGGAAAATAGCGGTGAACGTCACAAAGACAGCTGCGATCTGCATAAGTCGAAAAAGGACACCAGAAATAAAACTAACACTTCAAGGACAAGAAATTGAGTGGCAGCGCTCAATAAAATACTTGGGAGTCAACATTGACAGAGGATTGAGTATGGCCAAGCAAACGGACCATGCAATCAAACAGGCGAGGGCGGCAAGAGCGATGCTGCGGCCTGTAATGAGTTCAAAGTTGCCTCTGAGAACCAAGATGGGGATATACAAAATGTATATCAGATCGCGACTAACCTACGCAGCCCCAGCTTGGTACAACTTTTGTTCAGCCACTAATAAAAAGAAAATACAGGCCCAGCAAAACGTCGCCCTCCGAGTTATTACCGGAGCTGGCCGTTATGTACGCAACGAAACCATCAGTAAGGACCTACAAATGGAGTCAGTCCAAGAGTTCGTTGTCCGCCTGGCCAAGAAGATGTTCGATACGGCGGACAACGGGCCACATCAACACCTGCACGGACTGGCACCTTTACATGCCAGACCGCCTGAAATGAAGCACCAGTGGCGACCCCTACCCAGGGAATTGATAGTACCGGGTGAGGGGGACGCCCCAGATTCTAAATAAGATGAAACAAATAAGCAAACCACATGATGGTAAGCGAAATTTTTCTTCTTCTTCGCGAAGAAGAAGAAGAACTACACATATGAAGAAGAAGAAGAAGAATATTTAATGCACAACAGAAAATGCACAGCAGTGCAGATAGACACTGCGCAGAGCAGCAATAATCTTGTGTAGCCTGCGCAGTGTAGAGACACCTTGGGGTAGTAGCCCCAAGAGATTCTGCAGAGGCCATGAGCCACGGCTCGAAGCCTCTAACCAACCAGAAAGGTTGACGAAATTCAGTAGTAGCTGTAATAATATTATTTTGCTCCCATGTATTACAATCTACTATTTCTAATTCAACCCGGTCCCAACTTATTTCCAAGTAACCGGTCCAAAAAGTTTCACGCCAACGCTTATGCACCTGAAAATACCTCATATGCATCACATTAACAAAGTTCTCTTCGGTAAAACAAAAGACACGTTGAATGTGCACATAAAGACAATGAAGCACAAAACTCAATCTAAACTTCACCGTGTTAGTTTCGGAGAAAATTTATATTATACAGGAATATTGTGAAGATTTGTAGTAATAACTAGTAGGTTTTTTTAGTGTTCTCTCAGGTTGGTCTAGTTTTTTTTTAATAATCAGAGTAAGCTATACCTAGACTGTGAAATCGGACTCTCGAGGACGGCTGCTGGAACACAGATTTTAATCTTTATTCTCCTTCGATCTTTGTTTTCTTAAAACATTTTTAATATAACCGCCAGGGAATGGAACACCCTGCCTGAGTCTGTGTTTCCGGTTAAGTACGATATGGGGGTCTTCAAAACGCGAGTGAATAGGTATCTTCTGGGTAAGCGCGCTCCATCATCGATCGCATCCTCACTTAACATCAGATGAGATAGTGGTCAAGTGCTACCCAGTTCAGTATAAAAAAAATACAAAGAAAAAAATATTTTGAAGTAGTGATGGCTCAGTGGCATTGGCTATGGACTGCCGCGCAGCAGGTTCATGGTTCGAATCCCGCCTCGGGCTTGAGCTTCACCGCATGGTGGAAGGGCATTTTGCGAATGCCCGGCTGGCTAGCGACCACCCTCAAGTAGCAAATCTGTCGCTAAGCACCTAACGGTGTGTTCCGGCAGCAGTCCTTGAGAGCCAGTGAAATTACAGGTACATGAGAATTAAGAATTACGTCTCAAGGTGACGGGCGCAGTGCAATTCATGACTTGTGATGAAATGTATCTGTTATAGGCAGAGATACGTTTAACATCAGGTGGGCCTTGAGCTTGTTTTGTCACAATAACATAACAAAAAGAGTGAAGAGTCTACATCAAACCCTCTCAAATGAGATTGAATAACTACCGAAGTGAACCATGTTGTAGGCAACTACTAATACTTTAATATAGCTAAACGAACACAAAGCTCTGTACAGTGATCACACATTGGAAATAACTTTGTTGAGCGACAGATTATGTAGCAGTGGTACATTGAGCAGTACAGTCGTCGATGAAATCAATTTACAATATAATAACAGCGCTATCTTTACGATGCACGAACACATTTTGACAGGTGGGTTTATTTAAAATTAAGGGTAATGTCGCGAAGAAAAGTGATGTAATTATAAATTTTCAATTTTTTATATACGTGTATTTGTACGTTTGAAATCTTGTAATTTTGCGTCGAAAAGTTACTTTTCAATATGGTACATACAGAAGCTATTTTTAAGTAGTGGCAACATTTTAAAATCAAATTGTACGAGCAAACAAATGGTGTAAAAGTTTCTAGAAATATATTAAAACTTTGTTTTCATTTTATAAGACAGACCTTAATTATATATTCATTTTCAATTAGATTTTTTACAATATATTAAAAACTAAAAATAGTAGTATTTTTCCTGTCATAGAAAGATATATTACCTTGCGTCTGGAGGTTGGCCTTGGTGAGCCAAGTCTACCCTCCAGACGCAGGCCTGGTAAAGTCTGGATCTACTACTACTCTACCCGAGTGAGATGCTGGTTCAAGCCTCATACACCCTTTTCCGCCTCAAGTATGACAAGGGTAAAGCATGTCTCCCTCTCAAAATAAGAAGGGCTGGAATGATTTTGATAATGACGCTATCCGCTGAAAACCTTTGCGCGAAAGTCTTTGATTTAGCGTTTTTGTCCAAAAAATCTTACACTTACCTTTTGTGACATCTTATCATCCGCAATGGACGTTATCGTCTATTTCTATGTTATAATTATGTACGATACGCAAGGGTTGATTTTTACTATGATTGACTGGTAGAAACATTATATGTTTTCTATTTAGATTATTTCACCTATTTTCCAAAGATGTGTTCTTTCTGGATGCATAATTTTTCTTCAAATAAGTACACCTTCTATTAACATCACAAAATGTTGAGGTTTACATAATTTTACCTTACATAAAATAATTTTTGAGTTATAGGCAACATTTCACTTTTTTTTAATTTTAATGCTCTTGTGTGAAGTTTACTGCATATCGTTGCGTAATTGTTGTCCTTTCACGATTCGATATATTAAAATGTTTAGTACATAATTAAAACTACTCAAGTAAACGATACAAACACAAAGTTATGGAGTATAATAACATACTTATTAACATATGTTAAAACAGAAATTATATGTAACTTTAACTTCTGCACTAGCATTTTTATCCATGCCACAAATATTTTCTGTTTGTGAAAGGAAAACCCTTTAATACAAAAACAGTCTGATATGAAACGATCAAAAGAACAAAATCAAAATAACTGTGTAATGCAAGATGCACGGAAAAAAGGTTGGTATAGGTTTGAGAACACAATACATTTTTGGCGATTTTGGCCGCGACTGTACGTACTATTCAGCCCGCCAGATTATTGCACGCATCAATTATTCAGCTTCTGTTGTCAGTATTAAAACCAATCAATGCTTCGTTCGAATTAATTTCTCTCATATTTAGCGTTAATGTGGATACCCAATTAAATGTGTATATTGTGGAAATGATCAATACAACTTCAATGTAGCTTATATAGGAAATAATTTAAGAATGTCAAAGAATTATAGTTTTAGGCAATTTTATAGGTATATCAGTTAAGCTGTGTAAAGTGGCAAAAAGATATGCCACTTTTGTATTCCAGAAGCTAAATTTAGAATCAATGAATACTCTAGATATCTACGCATTGAGGTAAACAAAGTACTTATTGAAATGTACTAACATAAGTTAGTGAGGTATCGGTTAAAAACTATGAAAGTGAAAGTGAATGTGAGTTTCGTTTGGTACCACTAGGAATCATGTTTTCTTCTTGTGGTTATCTACCAAAAATGTAAATTTGAACATCCCAGGCGTGTACTTATATTTAGCACTGCACTACAGCTTGGCAATACAATCGAATCCAGTGCATAATATCAGTTTTGCAAAACTTCAGATTCGCATTTGTTTTTTTTTTATTGTGATGGATCTAGACCACCCACCTACCTACTGACCCACCTGATGTTAAGCGGACTAACCTCTGCCTATAACAGATGCATTTCATCACAAGGCACGAATTGCACTGCGCCCGTCAATTTGAGACATAGTTGTGAAGTCTCATGTGCCTGTAATTTCACTGGCTCTCAAGAAAAGCTGCCGGAACACAGCGTTAGGCTTGGCGACAGATTTTTTACTTGTCGCAAAATGCCCTTCCACTATCCGGTGAAGCTCAAGCCCGCGGCGGGATTCGAACCATGGACTTGCTGCGCGGCAGTCCATAGCCAATGCCACTAAATACCAGAAGTACAGTCGTTTTTCACTCATGCGTTGTTTTAATAATGTGATGGGTCGCATATCTGGTATTAGGTTTCGTAATAGTAACTATTCTTGTTTATATTTCACTTATTTAGGCAGAGGCAGTACAAGAAAGGAAAATTAAGAAAGAAATATAATATTTTCGTAAGCTTAAAAGAAATTTAAAAAACCTAAACACAGCCGAAATAATTGTAAATTTTGAACTGTTTGCAACGTCCATAAATTTAAGGTTGAGTTATGTCTATGCTTTAAGGCCAGGTTGTACCTACTTATGACATTTTTTAAAATCTGTAACTCGAATAGAATTGAAAATTCAGAATATATAAAATTATTTATATAAAGTTGAACATACTCTCCAGGAACGTACAAAGTCAAAAACGTGATTATGAACAATTTCTTCGATAAAAAAAAATGTCAAACATGACACCATATCGCTACTTAAATCAGGTAGAACTAAAAGATACTATCATGAAACTATGTGGAAGTTTTACCAATGGATAGAGCTAGTTATTTATTAGTAACGTTTGAAGGCACATTTTCAAATTTAGCTATAGTTTTTTAACAAGAAAAAATAAACTACAAATCTAAAGATTCAAGCTCTCGCGCACGTCATTCAGTACCCGCCTAGGCGTCATCGAGGTAGGACGCGTGTCGTTTTCTCCAGCAAAATTCTCCCCGACGATTACGAGCTAGAAATATTTATAAACAGAATTATTATTAGCAGAATGGTGACACTGCAACATTTATGGTTATCCGCTGGCGTGAATCTTCCATCAGGCGAGTGTCTTGTACGTCATTTCAACCATGCCAAATAAAAAAAAAACTTTCTCGATGGCATTGTTTTCACGCGCCACAGTATAAAAAGTACAGTATGGTCACGCCCCAATTACTAACTGTGGGTGTCGTAAGAGGCAACTGAAGGAAACTACCGGAAAGTGAGCAGCAGTGCCCTCTAATAAGCTACCTACCTCCAGTAAAAAATCTGTCGCCAAGCACTTAACGGTATGTGCCGCTATGAGTCCTCCAGAACCAGTAATTTTGCATGGTGGTAGGGTATTTTGCGAATGCCCGCCTGGCTAGCTACTACCCTCAAGTAGAAAATCTGTCGCCAAGCACTTAAAGGTATGTGCCGCTATGAGTCCTCTAGAGCTAGTAATTTGGCATGGAGGTAGGGCATTTTGCGAATATCCACCTGGCTAGCTACCACTATGTGTCAAGTAGAAAATCTGTCGCCAAGCACTTAACGCTATGTGCCGCGATGTGTCCTCTAGAACCAGTTATTTCGCATGGTGGTAGGGCATTTTGTAAATACCCGCCTGGCTTGCTACCACTATGTGTCAAGTAGAAAATCTGTCGCCAAGCACTTAAAGGTATGTGCCGCTATGAGTCCTCTAGAGCTAGTAATTTGGCATGGAGGTAGGGCATTTTGCGAATATCCGCCTGGCTAGCTACCACTATGTGTCAAGTAGAAAATCTGTCGCCAAGCACTTAACGCTATGTGCCGCTATGTGTCCTCTAGAACCAGTTATTTGGCATGATGGTAGGGCATTTTGTAAATACCCGCCTGGCTTGCTACCACTATGTGTCAAGTAGAAAATCTGTCGCCAAGCACTTAACGGTATGTGCCGCTATGAGTCCTCTAGAACCAATAATTTTGCATGGTGGTAGGGCATTTTGCAAATACCCGCCTGGCTTCCTACCACTATGTGTCAAGTAGAAAATCTGTCGCCAAGCACTTAACGGTATGTGCCGCTATGAGTCCTCCAGAACCAGTAATTTTGCATGGTGGTAGGGCATTTTGCAAATACCCGTCTGGCTTCCTACCACTATGTGTAAAGTAGAAAATCTGTCGCCAAGCACTTAACGGTATGTACCGCTATGAGTACTCTAGAACCACTAATTTTGCATGGTGGTAGGGCATTTTGCAAATACCCGCCTGGCTTGCTACCACTATGTGTCAAGTAGAAAATCTGTCGCCAAGCACTTAACGGTATGTGCCGCTATGAGTCCTGCAGAACCAGTAATTTTGCATGGTGGTAGGGCAATTTGCGATTACCCGCCTGGCTAGCTACCACCCTCAAGTAGAAAATCTGTCGCCAAGCACTTAACGCTATGTGCCGCTATGTATCCTTAAGAACTAGTAGTTATGCATGGTGGTAGGGCAATTTGCGATTACAAGCCTGGCTAGCTACCTCCCTCAAGTAAAAAATCTGTCGCCAAGCACTTAAAGGTATGTGCCGCTATGAGTCCTTGAGAACCAGTAATTTTGCATGGTGGTAGGGCATTTTATAAATACCCGCCTGGCTTGCTACCACGCTGTGTCAAGTAGAAAATCTGTCGCCAAGCACTTAACGCTATGTGCCGCTATGTATCCTTGAGAACTAGTAGTTGTGCATGGTGGTAGGGCAATTTGCGATTACCCGCCTGGCTAGCTACCTCCCTCAAGTAAAAAATCTGTCGCCAAGCACTTAACGCTATGTGCCGCTATGTATCCTTAAGAACTAGTAGTTATGCATGGTGGTAGGGCATTTTATAAATACCCGCCTGGCTTCCTACCACTATGTGTAAAGTAAAAAATCTGTCGCCAAGCACTTAACGGTATATGCCGCTATGAGTACTCTAGAACCAATAATTTTGCATGGTGGTAGGGCATTTTGCAAATACCCGCCTGGCTTGCTACCACTATGTGTCAAGTAGAAAATCTGTCGCCAAGCACTTAACGGTATGTGCCGCTATGAGTCCTGCAGAACCAGTAATTTTGCATGGTGGTAGGGCAATTTGCGATTACCCGCCTGGCTAGCTACCACCCTCAAGTAGAAAATCTGTCGCCAAGCACTTAACGGTATGTGCCGCTATGAGTCCTCTAGAACCAATAATTTTGCATGGTGGTAGGGCATTTTGAGAAAACCCGCCTGGCTAGCTACCTCCCTCAAGTAAAAAATCTGTCGCCAAGCGCTTAACGCTATGTGCCGCTATGTATCCTTGAGAACCAGTAATTTTGCATGGTGGTAGGGCATTTTATAAATACCCGCCTGGCTTGCTACCGCGATGTGTCAAGTAGAAAATCTGTCGCCAAGCACTTAACGGTATGTGCCGCTATGAGTCCTCTAGAACCAATAATTTTGCATGGTGGTAGGGCATTTTGCAAATACCCGCCTGGCTTCCTACCACTATGTGTCAAGTAGAAAATCTGTCGCCAAGCAATTAACGGTATGTGTAGCTATGAGTCCTCCAGAACCAGTAATTTTGCACGGTAGTAGAGCAATTTGAGATTACCCGCCTGGCTAGCTACCTAACCCTCAAGTAGAAAATCTGTCGCCAAGCACTTAACGGTATGTATTTTAATAGTAATAGTTAAAGGTTATCAACTGTGTTAGTTGCACTATAAGGGAATAGTCACAAGAATATAATAATTGAGTACTGGATTTAGTAGCAGATACCTAAAGTAGATCAACTGTTTTAGTTACACTATGAAGCTGATAGCGTGCGGCTGGGGACATCGACCTGACGAGCGTTGTGCATCTAAAGCGCAGCGCCGCGTAGTGTCCATAGCCTACAACTCTCGCACGCTAAATTTGCCTACTGTGCAAGTACAAGCCGGCCTTAATTAGGAATCATTAACAGACTTCGACTCCCTGTACAGTTTTTTTTTATTGTAGATAGGTTACCTTTTGACCACAATCTCACCTGATGGTAAGTGATGGTGTGGTCGGAGATTTTAACAGGCTTAACCTAAAATAACTGGCTCTCAAGGACAACTGATATCAAATTCAAATTCAAATTCAAAATATTTATTTTGCAAAACATAGGTACTATATTATGTGTTATGCTGGAATAATAGAATGTAATTAGATCGCCATGGTTTAGCCGGTTTGGCATGCAAAATCTAAATGTTACAATAAATGTTAATTATAGTTATATGTTTATAAAATATTACATTATCATCATATTATATCATCATTATGTATACAATTTAATACCTGTTACTTATTACCTACTCGTGCATGTCATAATTATATTCAATTAGTGAAATTATATAATTCAATGTCCTTATAATTTAAAAAATCATTTATGGTACCTATAATATGTCTTACCAACTACAAATTTCTTTAGTCTAAATTTGAAGGTGTCATTATTGCTTATGTCAATTATGCATTTTGGAAGTTTATTATAAATTAACCCTCTCATTTTGAACTGCTTAGTGCAGTTCTGTGTATTAACTCCCTGTATCTTGTTATTGTGCCGCTTACTCTTCAATGTACCGAAGTCTTTTAAATTATTCTTAACATATACAGCCGATTCGTAGATATATATCTATCGTACTTGTAACCATGGTCACCACTGTTGTAAACAAAGAACTAGAATGCTAGGTTTTTTCTTTGTACCATACTCTGCTAAAATATAATAAATAATAACAACTGCGTTTGTAATAACTATTTTTTAGTTTTCTAGTAGTGAAAATGAAAAGTAGAGGTTTAACACAGGTGTCAATCATCAATTCCTACTTGGACTATAGCCGCATTAATTACAAATAGGTACTTCTCATGTTATTATAATCAATGAATATTTTAGGAAAATTACTTTTTTTACTTTCATTGTTTTCTTAATGAAAAGAAGAGTGTTTAACACGGGTTAAAGTCATCAATTCCTACTCGGACTATAGCCACTCACTACTGCGTATAAATACCTCGTATGGGAATTGATTCCTTTCGAACCTCGTATAACAATATACTATTTCAACTCATAAGCTCAGACAGGTGAGTTGTTTATCACTCGAAGCGAAGTCTGCGTGGGAAAGTGTTTTTCATTGAAAAAGTTTTTGAAATGATGATTGAATGTTGTAATTTTACTTTTATTATTTTATAAAAATTAACACATATTGTATGATTATTTTCTTGTACGTAGCATTGTCCTCCCTCTCATTATTGCATCAACCGGAACGTCCCCCGTTGAACAAGGTCTCCCCCATTCGGAAGATTTTCCATAATCCCCACGCTTGGCAGGCGTCTTGGGGATCGCAGTAGAAGTTGTCAGTTCTTCAGAAGGCGCTGCTTTCCACCTTCCAGTATTTTTCCTTTAGTCGCCTCTTACGACACCCACGGTGCAAAATGGGAGGTGAAATTCTAACCCGGCATCCCACGGGGTATCCGTGTAGTGAGGTGAAAATTGTTTGCTTCTGCCGGGCGAAATCAACATATTATGTGTGTACCTTTGTAAAGGTACGAAACACATAATAAGTTTAAGTTAGGCATGACCAGAGTTGAGAAGTGTAAAAATTCTATTATTAAAAGTCTCTCAGATAGAATATTTTTGACGCCGATGTATGGACGATGGCTACAAATCTTAGCTAGGTATATAAAAAAAAACAAACTTGGACTAATAAAAAAATACTTATTGTATATTTTATTATTATTATTTATATTTATTTTAATATTTAAGTATAAATTATGTGCCTGTTTAATCGTGTGTCTATGGATCTTGTGTCTGCAATAAAGAATTATTATTATTATTATTATAGAAATATAAAATGAAAAAAAAATTTCGCTACGCTCGGGGTGCTATTTTTAAACGACTCGCTTCGCTCAAATTTCTCTTCTAGAATCCTTCGCTTCCTCTGGTTTCAATGCAAAATTAATTGCGCCAAATAACAACTTTGTGGCCTGGCACAATAAATAACTATTTCATGCCATCTATTCGAAAAACATTGGTTCACGGGTCGTGACCAACTAGATGCCCTGCGAGGAACAATATTCACGTTTCTAAGTCAATACTTTTTCCAAATTTTTTTCGCCCTCTATAAAACTCTCAAACAGAAAAGACCTACTTTTCTCGCACTTATAGACGAACCAATGTTCACAGACTAATATGGAAAATATTTTATTATGAAAAAAGTACATATGTAAATGTCCGTTTATAAAAGTAGTGCGAAAAAAAAACAAATGAAGATGAACCTTAGCTCATAACTATTTCGTGTGATTTTTGCTTTCAGCGCCGGACGTTTCTTCAGGTTAGTGTTTGCGTAGCGCTTTTCATACTAGTTTTGACCTATTTTGAATGTCAAAAGTTCTTAAATGTCTCATAGAAAGTACAGTCGAACTCAAACAAAATACAGTCGTAACCGAAATGACTATATCAAAAACCATTTCCAAGCAGTACCTACCCGCAATGATAGATTTAACTACGTGTCTCGTTTAGACGTACTTCTATCAATCTCTACTGGGCGACGTTCAGAGCTACGACGTTCAGAGCTACAAAATGAAGTATTTTGTAACTGACTCGTAGATTCCACAAGACTCGGTTTTGTATAACTTCAAATTATCATCATTGCTCTAGAAATATATATCTATGTATATTATGATGTTTCTTGTGTTATTTTCTTTTTTGGCGGGGAAATAGCAAAAATTATACCTACACTTTTTAAAGTATTTGAAAGTGCTTACTAGAGTCTGTTCAAAAAGAAAAGTAAAATGGATAACTAATAAATCGAATTTTTAAGGACAATCAGCCACTTAAAATTGTCATACTCATATAACATTAGCTCTCAAACCATCGTGTTGTTTTGTTGAGAGAGTTGTATGAAAAAATGCAGGAACCTGTGAAATCTGTGTACAGTTCAAGAAGAAAAATAATATATAATAATAATAATAAACTTTAATTCAGGTAACAGACACAATAAATAAATTTTAAAATGTACGGACCCATAGGACATAAATACCTTAATCTAAAATATATATATAAAACAAATTTAAATAATTCCGTGACACTACATAACAGTTTGTCTCTGCTTCCTCTCCCTGTACAAGCGGTATACCACCCCTGCAGGCCAAAAGTCCGGTGTCAGGAACATCTTAGATTGAGCTGCTGGGACCTGAAGGGTATAAGACTTAAAGTCCGTGGCCCTAATCTGCTCCAACCGCATCAAATTCAGTGAGATTTGCTCCTTACACCGGCCCTTCAGTCTCTCCCGGACGTAACGCAGGATATCTTCTCCTTTTGTCTCCTTGTCCAGTCGAGAAAGGTGTATTTTAACGGTCGGTGCTACGACCCGTAGTGTAAAGGTCGTAGCAATAGCTGTGCCGCGATGATTGCGGTATTCGAATGTGCGGATTGCGGTGCGAATATTTCATAATATTTAATTTTGTCAGAAACCAGCATTTATTTTTGATTATCAGAAAGTTTTAAAAAAACTGAAACATACATACATAAAAAGCGTGTCCAAAAGAAAAACGCTACTCGAAAGACATGATATTGTAGTCTGGCGTGCCGAATATTTGAGAACTATTTAAGGCTGAATTTTCAATTTAATTAAGCAAAATAACAGCCCACCAGTTTTCGAAACAGATACTAACATAATAATTGCCTTCTATGCATGGTCACACTGTCGTCAGATTGCTCCCATATCACTGTGACTTAAATTGATATGAAGACTTGAATTGACTTAAACTTAGACTTGTGACTTAAATTGACTTAAAGTGATAACCGATTTCGAGTGCGATATAAAGGTAAATTACAATAAAATAGATAATTTGTCAGCCAGAGAATAGATGCCTACATTATTAAGAGTTTCGAATCAATCACTGCAGAACATACCTAGGCAAAAAAATGTAACCATGTTATAAATATAGAAAAAAATACAGAATACACGATCGCTTATTAGATGATAACATGCTAGAATTCCATAATAAATATGATCGTCTTTAATATATACTACATACTTATCATTCAGAGTTGCTGAATTATCGGAAATAATTAGATTTTGATTACAACACAGACTTAAGAGGTTCATTTTATAGTAGTACTAGTGTTTGAATACACGTGAATAATTTTTAATACAATTTTGAATGTATCATCACATCAAATAATGTCCACCGTTCAACAAGGTCTCCCCTATTTGTTTTTTTTACCATCCTCGAATAATAATTATTGTGAAAAAATACTGATGTTTTAACTTTGCATTACCTAATGATAACCTAACCAGAATATTATATTAGTATACCCTATTATTGGAACAATAATCATAGTAAAAAAAGAGTTGGTTTCTTTCTGTCATGAACTGATAAAAATGGTGAAAGGATCAAAATTAATCAAGCGCGCTTTTTTTGTTCCTTGCTACATAAAATAGGTATATAATAATACAGTTGCGCCCTCAAATCCTAAGACTACTACTTTCAATCTGCAACATTCAAACAAGTGCATCATCAACAAATGTCAGGTACGTTTGAAAATCTTTTAACGACCGATTTTGATCCTTACAAAGTTGCAACCTTCAAATGTTCCGAACGATCGAGTTGTAAACAACCTAACGCACTACTTTAAGGTTGTGTACGACATTAGTGTGAAAAGTAACATTCCGAGTGCGCACTAGCTAAGGTCCTGAACGCACCCCTGTAGTCTGCAATTTATAGACTACACGCGGGCCATTTTTAACTAAACCAGCTGGCTTGTTACCGCGTGAAATATGTCGGATAAACGGGAATTAAGTGTTTTTTTAAATTGGATATTTAGATAGACGTTAAGTTAAATTGAACATGTACAATTTAGTGTCAAGTTCTTCGTATCGTTGCGAAGCGCTCGTAGCGAAGTTTACTTAGCTGTTCTCAACCGATCAGAAAAGTTAAGCAACGTCGCGCGCGGTCATGAGTTGGATTGGTGACCGCTAGTGACATTACTACTGAGCGTTTCCGTGCGTCGGAGGGCCCGTTAAGCCGTCGGTCCCGGTTGTTCTCTTAGGATGGCAGTCATCATAGCATGGTGGTAGGGCAATTTGCAAATGCCCGCCTGGCTAGCTACCACCCTTAAGTAGAAAACCTGTCGCCAAGCACCTAACGGTGTGTTCCGGCAGCTGTTCTTGAGAGCCATTACTTCTAGGTTAGCCTGAACAACATCTTTGACCACATCATCACTGAGCATCAGGTGAGTCATCTTTGACCACTATCGTTTTTTTGTTTAGATGTTTAAGTTTTTTTCTGTGTACGTTAAAATCTGAATTTGTAGAACACAAAGGAATGACAATACTAAATTTAAAATGTTTCTTTCATTTGCAGGTTTTAAGCATATAATTCGCCATATAATTCAAGCTAACAATATCTCGACGTAAAAACACCTGCAAGTGAATAAAAATATATTTTTTATGAAGTTTAGGCGTGTATTTTATTATTAAAATATTCTACATAGTAATGCCACGTTCAGCAAAAAAATAATTATAAAGCCACTACGTGAAGAACGTGCAAGAAACTCGGGGCCATTATTATTATACTTTTCACAGCACGTTAGCGTTATAAAATAACATACCATATGTTATTTTATTTTTTATTTTATTTTCCTTTATAACAAAATCCACAGATCTTAAAAAACTTAGATTTGCTTTTCAATTATATCTTACATCTAATAACGGATTTACTTTATTTACATTATATACTTATAGAGAGCAGATATATATTTTTATATAATTTTGTGATTGCGTGTAAGAAGGTGTACGTGTGTGCGTGTAAGGTGTCTGCGTGCGTGTGTGTGTAACCTATTTATCTGCAACTAAGCAGTTAATTTATTAGTCACAAGATTTTTAAATTGTAAAGTTATTATTAAATATGTCGATTGAGCTAAACTGTTCGTTATACGCTATAAAATTATTACAATATTGTTAATTTGTTTGAATTAAGTAGGTGACAGGCGATAGCTTGGCAGATGAAAAATTTTTAACGTGCAACTTAAATTTACCTACTTTGAGCGTGGTAACATCTTTGGGAACATATTTTGAATATAATATAAACAGAATAACAACTCTCGAATACAATATATTTAGGTGATTTTGTAAAATATAAATCTGTGGGAGTCAGCGTCTTCTGAAGAGCTATCATCTTTTATAACGATCCTCAAGACTTCTGCCATGCATAGAGATATTGACAAACTCTACCTAATAGGGGAAGCATTGGTTCAACGCTGGACATTATGGATGACGAGTGTACATTAGTTTGTGGTGTATAATTGAATAGACCACTCAACTGGCTGATCGTAGAATCGAACCCTGTACTCTGAGACTCCGAAGCACTGCCACTGCACTAGCGAGGCAATATTACACAATATTAACTAATTACAAGGCGGAAAGTACTAGTATACATAAAGTTTGAATAGGTAGGTACTTTTGAACGCGGCTGATACAATATTCCCATTTCCTGGCCGCCACACAACGGATATTACGGAAATGCATGCTGGTATCGCGTCTCCTGATGTATTGGAATACCTTTATGATGTACCCAATGGTAAGTTACTTCATTGATACACGATATACATACATAGTACATTACTTATGATAGCATGTAAATTTCAAGCAGTGATGGTTCAGTGGCATTGGCCGCAGGTCCATGGTTCGAATCCCGCCGCGGGCTTGAGCTTTACCGCATAGTGGAAGAGCATTTTGCGAATACCCGCCTGGCTAGCGACCACCTTCAAGTAGAAAATCTGTCGCCAAACACCTAACGGTGTGTTCGGGCAGCAGCCCTTGAGAGCCAGTAACATTACGGGCACATGAGACTTAACAACTATGTCTCAAGGTGACGAGCGAGTTGCAATTCGTGACTTGTGACGAAATGCATCTGTTATAGGCAGAAGTTAGTCCGCTTAACATCAGGTGGGCCACGTGCATAATCCGTCACAAAAACATTTAAAAAAAACTCAGTCCTCGGCTTAAGAATTTCGGACTGCTCTCTTGTCTCCCATTCGGAGTATTGAAGGAAATATCGTACAAAAATCCTCTGAATTTCGCGTATAGTTATACAAGAATAACAATAGTTAGACGAACTAGCAACTACGGTTCAATATTCAAGTGCTAGCAACAAAACCAAATATATAAATGTTGCTAAAGTCTGTGTTTCCGGTAAAGTAAAAACGCGAGTGAATAGGTATCTTCTAGGTAAGCGCGTTCCATCATCGATCCATCACTTAACATTAGGTGAGATAGTGATCAAGTATAAAAAAAGATAATCCAGAATTCCACAAAATCAAACAGAACCAAGAAAAATACGACTACAGACGGTTTGAATTAAAACTTTCTTCCGGTGCCGTTTTGATGAGGAACACATTTTTTCGCTGCATAATTTAAAAATCTTCCGTGTAATTCATTCACTCTGATGGAGTGAAGGCGTCCGTTTATGCAAACAAGTCGCGAAAGTTGCAAGGAAGTTGTAAGGTTGATAAAGTTTCGCCGCATACCTGACAACTTCGTCGTCTTGCTATTTGGCACCGCACTCCTAATTTATTTATGAATATCAACATACTTTTGCCTGGTAGGGTTTTTTTTATGGGATAGGAGGGCAAAAGAGCAGGCGGCTCACCTGGTGGTAAGTGATCACCGTCGCCCACGAGCATCCGCAACACCAGAGGTATCGAGGATGCGTTGCTGGCTTTTGAGGAGGGAATATACTCTCTTCTTGAAGGCCCCTAAATCGTATCCGTTCGGAAATACTGCACCTGGCAGCTGGTTACATATTGTGGCAGTGCGAGATAGAAAATGCCGTGAAAATCGCAAAGTTGTGGACTTCCAGACGTCGACATGATATTGATGAAACATCATGCTTTATCGGGACGTCCGATGGCGAAATTGAGCTGCAGGTAGTAAATCAAACAGTTCCTCAGAACACTCCCCGTGATACATGCGGTAGAAGATGCAGAGTGATCCAACATCATGACTTGGTTGGGTGACCGCTAGTGACATTACTACTGACCGCTTCCGTGCTTCGGAGGGCACTTTACGCCGTCGGCCCCGGTTGTTGTCTTAGGATGGCAGTCGTTATAGCATGGTGATAGGTCATTTTGCGAATGCTCGCCAGGCTATCTACCACCCTCAAGTAGAAAATCTGTTGCCTAACACCTAAACGTGTGTTCCGGCAGCTGTCTTTGAGAGCCAGTAATTCTAGATTAGTTTGAATAACATCTTCGAACCCATCATCACTTACCAGAAGGTGAGATAGTAGTCCAGTGAGATAGTGTCATTCATCAAAACGTAGTATATACAATGTAAGTATAGCTGTGTGCATTATACGATTGTGTTAAATTTTCTCCACATAATTTTGTCGTGATATAAGAGCATATCTTCTTTTTTTATTTAAATAGATGGTAACGATTTTTTTGGTGAAATAAACACCAAGAGTAGTTTTAAATATATTCTGAATCTTAACTTCTATCGCCAAGCACCAAACGGTGTGTTCCGGCAGCTGTCCTTGAGAACCAGTAACCCAAGTTAAGACCTTCGACCACATCATCACTTATCATCAGGTAAGATTGTGGTCAAAGGCATACCTATCAACAATAAAAAAAAACTCGTAACATATGCAAGACGAACTCGTTCTTGCCTTTGTACTATAAAATACAGTGTTTCAATGTATGATATAATTATTTTTTTTGGTTTTATTGAAACAAATACTTCATATCATTTCCTAGGGAGCATGATTCTAAGCAAAGTCAAGCCAATTAAGCCACACAAGAAAGTCTCATTCGTAACAAAATAGCGATACCATAATAAAGACAAACCATCTTGAATACCTTTTACCAGTTATTTTATATCTTCAGGTTTATTCTTTAGGACAAAGAGACATTGTTCAAAAGAAAAAGTCTTGCATAAGACAAGTCTGCTTACGACATGCACGTTTGCTTTTCTAGTTCAAGAGAGGACAAAAGCAATGAGCGTATCTTATAAATAAATAATAAAATATAACTTTGTTTGGTTTGGATTTAATGATGAAATGAAAAATAAAATATTTTGTTTTGTAAGATTGTTTCTCATAATTCATTCAAACAAATACTTTGTTTCCAAGGGGCAGTAGCACCTTCTGAGGAACTGATATCTTATACCGCGATCCCAAAGCCGCCTGCCAAGTGTGGCGATTATGGAAACCCCCCATATTTGGGGAGGCTGTCAGCAGAGGACTATTCGGCTGATACAGTAAGATTATATTACGTACATACGTACCCCGGATGCTGAATATAAGAGTTTTCAAATATGATCCCTTTGGATGACAAAATGGTGTCTAAAGGGAAAAAATCTTCCTCTATAAGCAGCATGCTACAGCTCGCTTTGATATGAGTATGTTCTTGCTGCACATAAGGCGAACAACAGGGCTTGTTGTCTATCAATATATCAATCATACCATTTTATTTGCTAGCTAGAATACAAGTAAAGTAACATATTAAATTAGTTTTGGTCCATTTATTCAGCCTGCAATTTTCTATAAATAATAGAATATTTATTATTCTTACAAGTCAACATTAAATTGTACATATTAATTTAAGTATATAGTGTAATAATGTATTATGTATATATAACACATTGTTAAAAGACGTTTAAAAAAAATGGCCCCGAGTTTCTTGCCCGTTCTTCTCGTAGTAGCTCTATTAAATTTTTTTGCTGAACGTGGTAGTACGTTGTATTGTAACAATGTCTTATTCTATATTAAAATTTGTGATTGACCTTCGTAAGAGCGTCGTAGACGCCTTAATTGAATAAATGATGTTGACTTTGACTTTGAATATAAATATGGTAGGTGAATATAACATTCAAATGGCTTGGCGGAGTGATCCTTCTGGTCCTTTTTATTCTGTTTGCCAACTTTAACCACATCATCATTTACCATCAGCCGAAGTTAGACTAGCGTATGACAGCCTTTGCATTAGCAAAATTATATTTCGAGACTCATTTAAGTAACAGTAAATGACATTGTTGTCCATTATAAAGCCGTGTGCACACTAAGGTGATTAAGGCGCACTTAGCCGCGTCGCGCTCTATCCCGGACAGTGACGGTCGCTAATGTACACGGTCACTAATGCACTTACAGTCTAACAACATTGTTTAAACGGATAATGTAAACGGTTTATAGTTACACTTCGTCATGTTTATATTTTAAGGGTGAACTGGCCTGCCCGTTTTCCATACAAACGCCGTTGGGTGATCACTCCCTTATTTGAGGATTTAGGTCCAAAACAAAGCATAATACCGATTGATCTCGTCATTATCTAGGCTTGTATGATGCCGCAATTTTAATAAAATAGTTAACATAAGAATTATGAGCCTCGAAACATTTTCATACAAAGTTTTCGAGGCGCATAACTTACAACCTTATTATCTTTTTTAAATTTTGGCATCATACAAGCCTAGATCATGACGATATTAATCGGTATAATGCTTAAGATAATGGAGTGATCACCCTACGACGTTTGTATGGAGAAATGACTGGCCAGTTCAACCTTAAGTTCCGTTCACCAATATATTGCACGCTCGAAGACAATGTAAGTTATTTTTTTTTTTGTTCTAACCCTAGCTCCTCGAAAATCAAATCCAAAACGAAACATTGTGCTATGTAGGACATAATATTAGCTCCATGAAACGAAAGGAAAATTTGAACCACGTGTGGGAACTGAATTCAAGACTGATTCGTTTCTTAGGCCGTGCTTTACCAATGGAGCTATCGCGGTGGTAATTCACAGTTCAAAAAAGTCCCTTCTATTAAGCCCTCCTAAGAGATAATGTGAATGTGTTGTTCTTTAATGTGTATTCCTTTAATAACAAAATACTACGAGCTATATACAACACTACTATAGCTACTACAATAAAAGCATTTACACAACCTACAAGTCATTGCAGACTCCCAGGCAGTCTAAATGCACTAGCCCACTACCAGTTGGCAGCGTGCCCAGCATGCTGGCAGCAGTGCCCCGTTGAATTGCAATGCGTATTTGCGTGAATTGATATTAGATCTCATTGTGATGCACTATTAGCGTATTGAAGCGGTTATGGTAGGTCTTGCCTAGGCATACTTAATCGCTAAGTTAAGCAACTACGGACATTACACTTCACACAAGTGAGGAATTGCACTGCGCGCGTCACTTTGAGACATAGTTGTTAAGTCACATGTGCCTGTAATTTCACTGGCTCTAAAAGACTGCTGCCGGAATATACCACTAGGTGCTTGGCGACAGATTCTCCACTCGAGGGTGGTAGCTAGCCAGGCGGGCTTTCGCTAAATGCCCTTCCAACATGCGGTGAAGCTCAAGCCGGCGGTGGAGATCGAACCAGGGACCTGCGGCACGGCTGTAGCTATTACCGTTCGGCCATCATTGCTTCGAAACTTGGATGGGTGACCGCTGGTGACATTACTAATGAACGTTTCCGGCTTTAGAGGGCCTATTAAAGTGCCGGTCTTGGTTGTTGTCTTAGGATGGTTGTCGTTACAGCATGGTGGTAGGGCACTTTGCGAATGCCTGCCTATCTAGAGGGTGGTAGACCCTCAATTAGAAATAATGTCGCCAATCACCCAACGGTATCTATGTTCCGGCAGCTGTCCTTGAGAGCCTATTGATAAAATATAGCTAGGTATAGCTATAAATAAAATTAATATTGGAGTGCGTTACCACTTGTAATTTTGAATATAAATTCATTTTATTTTTGTAAAGAAAAAATGTAAAAATTGAAAGAGGAAACAAACAACGTGACATCGCCCTGGAACGTTGGTAACTTACTTTGAAGTAATTGTATTGCCTAATAATACCTGCATCCATGTGTTATATCGCTAGCTTGTGACCATGGAATACCGTCATCAACAGCAAACGTATGCTTAGTTGTAGTTTTCTCCCTTGTTTCTAAGTAAAGAACCCCCCCTGCGACTCACGCGACCAGGGGGCTGGGAACTCTTGGATTCCGCTTCACCAGGTAGGAGTACTCTGCTCTCTATACCTACTGCCGGTGGGGTACTCATAGTCGTCAACAGAATCTACGTAGCTACTTCACATAAGCAAAATAAGGATAGTAATATATCCTAATTCAACAAGTCACATAGTACTTATAGAACTTACTGTGCCGTGTGAAACAAACATACCTAAAGACCACACAATAAAATCTAAACAAATATTATGACTTAAATGAATTAACTAAAAACGGTTATGTGGTTAATTTATATACTGTAGAAGTCGGAGCAAGAGGTATACCAGCGAAATCCATGTATAACATGCTAAAAGACCTTGGCCTGTCAAGAACAACCGTAACTTCCATCGTAGAACGTGTATCCAAGGCGGCATTAGTAAGATATTACCAAATTTGGTTGGGCAGGGGAGGAGACTCGAGCAGTGAAAGGGAGAATTGATGCATCATGAAGGGGTCCCTTAACCTTACTCCCTAGTTTGCAAGTCCCAGGTACCTTGACTTAGGCCTCTTCCTCTGCAACGCTATGAACCCGGCGGCACCCGCACGGTGAATCCATGGAATGCTAAGTAAATTCGTCTCGTATTTAGTATGTATTTTGTTTCGGAATATTTTTAAAAAATATACAAGTACCAAAACTATTATATCCAGTAGATCTTCAGAGTTTTTTCGCAGGGCGTTCCTGACACGCCCAGGACTGGGCTCCCTGATGAGACTTCGGACATGAAGTGCTGATTTATAGCGACAAGGGCGTAATTATGCTGTCCTTTGATCGAGCTACAACGGCAGTCTTTTATAAATTGCAGGATAACTAAAAGTTGGTAACCATATTAAAAACATGGAAAGTACTGTAAAACTATCCCTAGACCGTGTTTACTGATTTTTTTATCGATTTCTTACTCGTGTTAGGAACATATAAATCAACTATTTAACACAAAAATCTAATACTAAGCCGACTGCCACACTCAAAAGTGTGAATAACTTTTCGAACTCAGTAACCAATTAATGTGTCTGGCAATCAATAGCGTTTGTCAACATTGTATGATATAATATGGCCAAAGCAATGCGCGGGAACGACTGAATCATTCAATTATAGATAAATAAACCTAACTTTTTCCACTAAAGGTCTATCAACACAAAAGCACGCTCTAGCTCAAACTTAATTTGCGTCTGAAGTAGTCCTTCAGCCTAATTTCATAAAAGCCCCCTAAGCAACAAGGACTTGTTAAAACATCAAACTTGCCCATCTACTGGCTTCTGCAATACACGTCAAAGTTTAAAAGCCTCCATACATGTTGCTCCAGCAACTTTATTGAGAAATGGCTGCTAGAATTGATTTTGACATCCTCCTTGCGCACTTTAAAACAAGCTAAAATGTCTCAAGACCACACCACTTCAAATTTGAAGCTTTTATCTTTAACTTAAGGTACATTTTGGATTGTTAGAATTCGGGAGGTGTTTTTAAAGAAAAGTATTTCGTCTTCATATTTATTAGTTGCTCTTTTTGTGTGTAATGGATTTTTAAGTGAATAAACAATAACAGAAAATAAGATGGAGCTTTCACTGTGCTTTTCTTTCATGGAATAAATTCAACGATCTTACGGTCTGTATGAACATTCCCTTATCCTTACCTTATCCCAGCCTTGGAGTAAGGTCGGTATGTTATGTATTTTGCTAACCCAGGCAGACGCGATTGTTTATGTTTTGGTTTCGTGTTTGTAGCCAGTCACCATACTGATGCCAAACTTCCTTGGGAATACTCTCTTTAGTACCTATATATATATATCATCTTAAGGTTAAAAAGTATTTTGAAGTGGTAAAGATCTTGTACGCCTAATATGAAGCAAAACCTTACCAAGTACCTACTGACATCGATGTCAATTCGTAGCGTACTGCATTTTCGGTGAAAATTTTTTTTCTTCAGCAACTATGTTGAAAGACCTTTAAAAACTAGCAATCAAACAATGAAGTGAATTCCTATCGTATATTTGTGATTTTATGATCCACAAAATGAGTCAAAACATCGTTCCAATCACCAAAGTAAAGAAAAAGTGTTCAAACGACTGTGTATCTTTTTTGCTCACCAGCAAAATATCAGCAAAAACTCTACGATTTCAATGATTTGTTGGTAATCGTTAATGAAAATCGAAAGGGAAACACGTTGGTTTTTTTTTGCCCTCGGCTTCTCTGGGCGGGCGAGCGCTGGCTGGGCGGGCGGGCAATATATTTATGAAATGGTTGTGGAAATAATTTATACGAAGACAGTTCCGATGCTTTTCGATTCCACTGTGTACGGGTATTTTGAAACGGATTTTTGTCCTTGATGCTATATGTTTGGTTATAAGGGCTTTTTATTGGGATACCCGTGGGTGCTGGGCTAGAATCGCACCCCCCAAATCCTGTAGGAGTGCTATAAGACATCGAAGGGAAAATATCAGAAAGTGGGTAGCAGCAGCTTATGAAGAACTGCCATCTTGCATCGCCATCCCTCAGACGCCTGCTAATAATAATAATAATAAATCTTTATATCAGGTAACAGACACAATAAATAAATTTAAAATTGTACGGACCCATAAAAAGTCAAGGAGTAAAAACTTTTTAAATTTATGTCTCGATACTAAAAAAATACATTTTAGTTCTTAAGACCCAACCTTGTAATCCCAGCCCACTGTGCGACGGCGGGATTTGAACCATGGACCTGTGGCACCGCAATCCATAGCCATAACCACTCGGATATCGTGCTAAGCGTGGGGATTATGGCATCCCCGCACACCCCTCCCCCCTAAATGGAGGAGGAATTTGTTCAACAGTGGGTGTATTCCTGCTGTTGTTGTGTATGTGATGGTGTACTAAAATATTAATTTTGTGCTGAACTTCACACACATAAACAAATATGAAAATACGTATATTCTTTGCGATTACTCATGTAATTCAGTCCACACGTTCGTACATATGTTTGAAAAATTCCTTCCATACCCTTTTAGATGGCATAATAAATAATGAATGACAAAAATACTGTACAAAATAGTTTTTTTTTACTGCTGACAGGCTAGCACTTAGCCACTATCGCATCTGTTGGTAGGTGATGGTGTGGTCGAGGGTGGTTAACAGACTAGGCGTAGGTTTCCGTAAAATACTTTAATAGGTGAAACTAGTAGATAATGATATCAAATAGTGAAATAGTATTATAATGGAACACATCCCTCTCATGTATCTCGCTATAATGAGTGCAACATTATTCATGTTCCAAAATTATGTTTAAAGGCTTTGTTAAACACACAGCGAGTCATGCGAAAGCGAACCGGTTAGCTTTTCCGTTTATAAATTTAACAGATTGAAGATACTCCGTACATTGAAGTACATTGAAGCAACGACAGCCAAGTGGTTATAGTTATGGACTGCGGTGCCGCAGGTCCATGGTTCGAATCCCGGCTTGAACTTCACCGCATGGTGGAAGGTCATTTTGCTAATGCTCGCCTGGCTAGCTACCACCCTCAAGTAGAAAATCTGTCGCCAAGCACGTAACAGTGTATTCCGATAGCAGTCCTTGAGAGACAGTAAAATTACAGGCACATTAGACTCTAGACTGTATGTCTCAGGGTGACGGGCGCAGTGCAGTTCGTCACTTGTTATGAAATGCATCTGTTATAGGCAATGGTTACCGCTTGACAGGTGGGCCTCGTGCTTGATCCGTAATAATAACATATATTATAAAAACGTTACTGCAGCATCAATTCACTATTTATAATTGGAATGTAATATCGTTTTTATTTTTTTATGAAATTCAGTCAAAGATTACGTGATGGGCGAACGTTTGTTATTTCCACATTACATATAAAATATGCAACTTAATATAATTTCAATAAAATAATACATAAAATATATTTACATATCGTCTCGGTTAGGTAAGGTTTAGACAGTGTTGTCTGTGAACTCACATTTCTACAGGGGCGTTCCGGCAAGGCCGGGCCAAATATTTGAGGAGCTAGATTTGCTCCAAGGTACCTGGAACGACCTTTGGGGCTACTGTCAAAATTTGAAATTGATAGTGATGTTTTTATTTTAGGTGATACATTAATATTTACTGCATGTTTTGGAAATGGGCCTCATAGCGTAGTTATGCAATGAAGCATACTTATGCTTAGGCTTAGCTTGTACAAAATTTATTGTTTATTGTAAAATCTGTCACATTTGACAGCTAGCCAAGATTTGGCCGATACAAAAGGTAGTAAAATTCTGGTTAGGCTGACCAAAATTAGCTCGGACAGGTCGCCCGGAACGGGTATGATCAAATCTTGCCCGGATCAAATTAAGATCGATTGGAGTGCGTCGCGTCGCGCTTAGACCAAAATTTGTCTGGGCCGAAGGCTTGCAGGAACGCACTCCGGAGATGTTTTATTACGAGTCTATTGTCATCTACCGAGCTCAGTTTCAGAATCTTCTCACTTACTAAGTACTGATAACTACATTGTAAAAAAAACTCAATAGTTTACATATCGCTATGTCACTCGACGAGACGATTGAAGCCACTTTCGTTTAATCGTTATTGAATGAAATAAAAATTAATGGGTATTTACTATTAAAACTAAATACGGCAAGTATCAAAACGTTTCGTTCCCTGTCTAAACTGTAAAAGTACGCGTACCGTAGGCGGGAGAAACGAGAAGATGAAAAATCACAGATGACTTTTTTTATTGCCAGAGTCACCACTCTCGGGACGGCTGGGTGTAATTACCCGGAAAAGTGTATACCACAGCGATAAATAATAAGTACAAGTAGGGTAAGATTATGACTCGGTTGTGTTGGCAACATTAGCGAGAAGATTGAATCAAATCTAGTTCTTTAAAATTGACAGACGATTAATGACCCAAGTTGTCAGAACAACTTATTGTAGGTTTTTCCGAAGGTTTCAGGTGCAATTTTCTTTAATTTTCAAGTGCAATCATCTCCTTTGAAATGTTATTTTTTTCTTTTTAATTTTATAAGCATGCATTTGACTGCAGTATCACCCGACATATCTGATTCGAATAAATTCTATTGTTCTCATTACCTATGGACGGGGAAGCGTTATATTTATCGGGAAATAGAGACGCTGGTATCGTCACAAATTATATAGATATGTCTGGTATCGTGTTCCATAATTCAGCCGTACGCATTATAAAACTAGATTAAAACGCTTTGTGCGTATTTTCGGAATATCGACCATGTATGGATGCCGTGTTCTAATTCGCCTTGTTGTCCGATGATAGAAAGGAGAAGATGGAATGAGGTAATTTAAATCGATCGCACATTCTCAGAACTGAAGCCTGTAAAACACCGATAAACTGGCAACTTTGCGTCTATGTTCGAGGCTTTGTAGTCTAGCCTCCACCAACGCATCGTCACCAATGAGCTCATGTTGGTAAGTATGGCGTTACCTTTATTTAATGATTGCATTTAGATAGTGAAGAGCCTGTTATGCACCTGTACTGTATCAGCCGGATTGTCCTCTCTTAAACACAGCCACCCCCATTAAGGGGGGTTAGGCCATAATCCCCACGCTTGGCAGACGTCTTGGGGATCGCAGTATAAGATAACAGTTCTTCCGAAGGCGCTGCCTTAAAGAAATGAATAAATTGCACAATGAGAGGATATAAAATATATAAAAATCCTTATTGTGACTTCTTTGTTGATGGATGCATGGAATTGTAGTCTGTATTTTTAAGTTATTGTGAACGTTCTGAGTTTGTAGCTTCTACTATTGCAAATTAACCGTGTGTAAATTATATAATTTTAATACCAAATGATTATTGACAAATGTTGTATTATGTTTATTTATATATTGTAATTTATAATCTGTTGACTGAATGACTATTAATGTATATTTTGTGACCATGTAAGTTTGATTATGATTAATTATTGTAAATGGTATGTCCGTTATAATTAATAAATAAATAAAATAAATAATATTTACAACACTTCATGGGTTATCAAGGGTTACTAAGATACAGGCTGCGCCTAGTTTGGAACCCATTGCCTAAACATACATGTTATATGTTTATTAAGATTAAAAACTAGATTAAAAAAAATACCTAGTCTACTTGTTAAAAAACGCATAAATCTACTGACACTAAACAGCTTCAAAAAAGAAAAAGCTTCATTCGGAAGTCGAAAGACAGCGTACATTCGCGCTCACAAGTACCAATATATTTTCATTTGGAGTGTTCTTCACCAGCAGCGCCGCCTGTGTGTGACTGCTCGAGTTATTGCACTTACTACAAGTGCCTATCTACCCTGGTCGGTTTGTAGCTGTTAGAAAAAAGTTTAGCGTCGGTTGAGTGGTTGTTGGATATTGCTAGTGATATGAAAATTTGTATGCTTACATATACATTTGAAAATATTATATAAAAAAATAGTAAATAATATAAAATAGTAAAATATTATAAAAAAAATTGTAAATTTAAATTAAACGCAATCACGATCACAACACTAGGAATAAAGATAAATAGCGGTGCCAGGATTTACATTAGCAAAGATCAAAATAAAAAGAAAATTATAGGTCCTGCTTAGATAATTGTGTACGGTTTTATAATAAAGTTCCCAAACACATTACAACGCTCACAGAAGGGAAATTCAAGTTGACCAAGAAAAACATTTTGAAAAAAAGTTAATAAAAACATAGTAGGTATGTAATTAATTGCTTAAAATTTGTTAATTTGTAAAATATTGTTAAAAGACGTTTTAAAAGAATGGACACGAGTTACTTTCCTGTTCTTCTCACAGTGGCTCTACACAATTTATTTGCTGAATGTGGCAGTACAATGTATAATATTTCAATACAAAAATTTGTAATTGCCCTTCATAAGTTCGTCATAGACGCCTAAATTAAACAAATGATTGTGACTTTGACTTTAAAGCGATGTTTTGTTTGAAACTAAGGGAACATGGAAGTCACACTTAAAAAATATTTAATGAACATCATTATAGGCAATTTTGTCTAGTATCTATGTAGATTACATGTAAATGTTATTAAAAACAACTGAGTATAAGAGCTAATTGTTACTACGTGCCGAGCAGGTTTTCCGATAATTTGACAGATGCTTCTCTCTCTCACTCGGCTTCGCTACTGATTTGCGCCTACCACATCGGTGCCATTGCAAGGGATAATATGAAGTTTACTCATTAACTTCATACTACCCCCTGTTGTAACCCTGTAAAGGGTTACAACAGATAAAAGTGCTAGTACAAATCCACATTTATCAAGCTCTAGTTTATCACTGTAAGACGTTCGTTAAAAAATATCTTCTCCTTCTTCCACTTATTCTTACACTTATCCCACTCGTATGGGGGTCGGTACAGCAAACAGAACCTTCCCTAACAACACACACAATATAAACAAATTCAAAAATAAATTATGGTAACAACAACAATATTATTGGATCTCTGATTCTTTTATATTATCAGTGATAGTCATTTGAGGACACAATGAATATTAAATATTAGTTTCGCCTTCGAAGTTGAATTTGCTTCTAAGTATGAAGAACTTCCCATCCCTTCCCGTGGGTGTCGTAAGAAGCGACTAACGAAAAAAAAATACGGAAGGCTGTGTTCAACAGTGGACAAACCAGCTGATACATTAATATGAAGAACTTATTTTTTCCAAATGGCATATGAGATATTTTGGCTCATGTCTGCGGTATAAATTAAGTTAGAACTAACTTTATATGATATCATTTTTCGTCACGTTTATAAGTCACTGCGGGGATAGTACATCTACTAACCAAGATTTTGTATAATATTGTAATGCTCTTTAACTAGTACGCTAGTATATTTCTTATAATATCTTTTAGTACCTACGATTATATTTTGTAAAAACAGACATTTCTATGGTCCTCTGTTCCTTCCCAAGACATTTCTTGTTAGTAGTTCCAAAGTAATTTCAGCATTGTCTTATGGTTATAGAAACTATTGTGGAAGAAAAAATAAAGATTATTATTATTATTAAAAAAATAGTAAAAGTGTATGTACAACGCACGTTTCGTAAAACACATTTTCGTCTCTAGTTCTAGGAAGCGAGCTCATTGTCTACTAACAGGCACGGGACTAAAGGAAAAAAGGAAAATGCATTAACACTTCGGATATAAGAGTTCAAAACGACATTTTTGAGTCGCTAATTATGCCTGACCCATGCTGCCATTTTGCAACCTCACTTATTACCAAAGAAGTTGAAAACAAAGTTAAAACATTTTATTTCTCCCACAAATGACGAGCATTACTGCCATTCCACTGAATACACTTCAAATGCCGTATCAGCATTCCATTTCCACCTAACGACTTTTTAAAAACATCATTCTTCATCGCCTCCGTACAGACGAAAGAGAACTGTAGGTAAATAAAAAAAATGAATGAATGAGAGAGTCCAGAAAAGTGTTCGAGGAAAAGAAATATATATATATTTATAAATGGAACGATTCTAAATGAAGGAAGGGTGGGACCATTGATATTTATTAAATGAAATGGAGAAATCTTCTAATACTTTTCAGTAATACGTAATTTAAATAGCAGTAAGAAAATTATGAGTTATTCCTGATCATATTTTCTAGGGCAAATTTAATTACGAAACAGGTTTCCTTAAAATTTTCTCGATAGAATAAAATTGCAAAGCTAACTCTAAACTACGGTTGTAACGTCTTAATTATTCATATATATATATATAAGAACAATCAAATAGCAAAACCCAATCATGAGGGACAAGTTAATTTACCTTTTTAATTTATAGTTCAAAGCTTTTTTGGTTTTCACCCAAACTGATCGTGATTTCCCCATCGCTGCCTCTCTTTCACTCGCATACAGTCCAATAGCGACGGAATTTAAGCATTTCACTATAAATAATATGACATACAATTAAAAACAACACGAGCTTGTATATAACTCATAACCCCTAAGATCGATAACTAATTCTAAAACAGCAGGTCCATATAAGTAAATATACAGATCAGTGTTAGGGGTTGTGTCACTTCTGCATTAGCTCAGCGGGAACATTGAGGACAATGTGCAGACGTCGTCAATATCAATTTATGGGCACTGGACTTTGTGGATGCCTTTTCACGCCACTTCTTTGTACAGTCGTTTGGAAAAGTGATCCATGTTTTGTTCGTTACGTAATATATTGGTGGTTTGGATTTTATTACGAAGATATATATGATAAAAATGAGAAGATATATATATATATATATACATATAACGGTATCGGGTTGGATTCTTTGTTTGAACTTGTGACCTGTGCTTGGCAGATGGTAATATGCATGTTACCGTACACCTAATATTTATATTGAAAGCAATATTGTATGTGAGAATAATTTTACCTCTGCCTAAGTCTTTCGGGAAGAACATTTTTAGGGTTCCGTACCTCAAAAGGAAAAAACGGAACCTTATAGGATCACTTTTTTGTCATTTCATTTCATTTATTCGTTCATAAGTTTCGGGTACAATTTAGAAATTAATAATAATAATAAGAATATAGTTCCGCTAAAACTTGTCTTTACAGACATATGAATACAATTTCAAATTAATTAATGTCAAGTTAAAATGTCAAGAAAATTCAATACAAATTATATTGAATAAGAAAGCTACTTATTTTAATCTTTATAATTTATAATCAAAAAATCATTTAAACTATAGAAACATTTCTCAGCAAGCCACCGCTTCAATTGTGTTCAAAATCGATTAAATGTCAGGTCTTTGAAGTTATTAGGAATTTTATTATAAATTTTAATACACATTATGCAGCTATTATTTGAGCTGACTGTCCGTCTGTTCGTCTGTCAAGACCCTCTTCTTAGGAACGCGTGGAGGTATCAAGCTGAAAATCATATTTTAAATAATTTTAAAGTTTACTGTCCTTTGGAGCTGTGAAATATCAAACTTCTAAGCCAACGCATTCAAAAGATACAGTCGTTTATGCCGCAAATTTTCACCACTCGCAAGGGAATCAAAACCCAACGTTACAAAAAACAAGTACAAGGTACTTCCCGTGAATTCAGAATCTAGAAATTTGGTACGAACAACGTCTTATAGCACAGATAAAGAAAATATTGCGAAAAGCATTCCTCGATCGTGATCGTAGAGTCAAGACCTCCTGAGGATGCTTTGTGTAGAAGCGAAACACGTCGAAAACTCTTCCGGGTTGGCTGCGTGGCGTTTGTGACGTCACGTCGGCTTAGCAGGAAAATTAGGCGGAATTGTCACTACATATATTTTTACATTTTTAAGTGTTTTATTAATATATTAACTTGACGTATTCTTAAAATATTTTAAAAATATTTGTTATTATTAAATATGGATTTCCGCAAAGTAACGCCTAAATCTATTCATTATTGCGAAAATATATTTCTTAGTTACATCAAATAATAAAAATATTTTTCATAATTTTATAATGTTGTGATAGATAGATAATTGTAACAGCAAGCTTAATTTACATAAAAATCTTATAGCTAAAGATATAACTTAACTAAAAGATACAACGGGCGGTCTTATCGCTTAAAGCGATCTCTTTCAGACAACCCAAATATTATGGTATATATATATATAAGTCACCCCGTGACCACGATCACTGCAAAGTGTTTGAAACGTCGGGACAAAAATAATGATAAATATACGCGATTTAAACCGTTTCAAGTTGTTTAATTACTATGTGTAATAATCGCGAAAACCTAAGACAACATCAAATATTATGGATTTTATTTAGCAATAAAAATACCATAATTTTTACTATACTCGTATACCTACATGTTTGTGCGGAACCCTCGGTGAGAGTCCGACTCGCACTTGGTCGGTTTTTTAACAGGTATATTTGAACAATCATGTCAGCAAGAAGACATCTTGTTATGCGATTACTGTCTCAAGTATTCTTCCTCGAAGCGGTAGTGTGCAAGGAGTACAGTTTTCAGGCGTGAAGCTAAAGTGAAATTACTGAGCGAACGAGACATAAGGTCTTGAAGAGACAAGCTCAGAGTAATGGATAGTAGAACTAGAAAAAAAACTGGAGCTGTACGGGACATTTGTGACGGTTATCATCAGACGAGCCACATGTTCTTTTCGCACATGATAACATTTAAAAAAAAATATTTACAAAAGATATGTTTTAATACATATATCGATATATCGTGGTGTTGTATATAAACTACGCTGCAATAATATAAAAGTGCTAATGAGTATGCATGTCCATAATTTAATATTTTCATAAGGTCAGTTCTTTATCCCACTTCTGTGTGATCGCTTTTATGTCTTTCGACGAGATTCCCAGATGGCCTCTCTGGGAATCCCTGCCGGTTTAGAGGAACTACTTAGTGTCAGACTTGTAATAGAGGTCGTGGATATAGGGCAATGCAGCGCCAAGCAATACGAGAATGGTGACACTGCATCTGTAATGGACAAGCGTGACTTACTTTCAGGTGGGCATCTTGTTCGTATCATTAATTCCTAACACAAAAACATCAGGCGGACATCTTGATCGTATGAGCACATCTTAACGCCAAAACATCAGGTGGGCATCTTGTTCATATCAATACATTTTAACTCAAAAACATCATGCAGACATCTTGTTTGTATCATCACTTCTTAACACAAAAACATCACCCGGGCATCTTGTTCATATCAATAGACCTTAACTCGAAAACATCATGTGGGCATCTTGCTCGTATTATCACTTCTTAAGGGTGAACTGGCCGGGCCGTTCTCCATACAAACGCCGTAGGGTGATCACTGCCTTATTTGCGGATTTAGGTCCAAAACAAAGCATAATACCGATTGATCTCGTCATTACCTAGGCTTGTATGATGCCGAAATTTTAATAAGATAATGAACTTGAGAGTTATGAGCTTCGAAACATTTTCATATAACATTTTCAAGGCTCATAACTTTCAACTTAATTATCTTTTTAAAATTTCGGCATCATACAAGCCTAGATAATGACGAAATCAATCGGTATTATGCTTAATTCTGGACCTAAAGTCTCAAATACGGGAGTGATCACCCTACGGCGTTTGTATGGAGAAGCGACCGGCCAGTTCAACCTTAACACAAAAACATCAGGCGGACATCTTCTTCATACGAGCACATCTTAACTCAAAAACATCAACCGAGCATCTTGTTCGTATCAATACTCATTAACACAAAAACATCAGGCGGGCATCTTGTTCATATCAATAGATCTTAACTCGAAAACACATCTTGTTCGTATTATCACGTCTTAACACAAAAACATCAGGCGGACATCTTGTTCGTATCAATACATGTTAACTCAAAAACATCAGGCGGGTATCTTGTTCGTATCATCACTTCTTAGCACATAAACATCCGGCTTGCATCTTGTTCGTATCATCACATCTTAACTCAAAAACATTGTGGTAAATACTGATTCATTCATTTAACTTTTCTATCCTATTTCTTTTTTCAGGTACTTACAACATCCAATTTATATAACAATTCATATTCTTAAGCTTGGCTTTCTACCGCTTAACACATAATTTCATTCGTTACCGCACAAACGAATTGTCCAAAAGCTCGTACACAGCAATCAGAATAACAAAATTAACTTTTTAATCTCTAAAAAGGCACAGGCCTTAATAAAAACATTATCGCACAGCTACTGGCCTTTTGCTTATTAAGTTTAATTTTTAATATTCGCGTTCAGTCCGCGTAAAATTGCACTCCGCAACGAATTGCGCGAAGAAAAAACAGGCTACTTACAGGAATAATTCATATTTCCCGGGTTTTAGATGTGGCATGAACGCTCGGGTGGTGAAAAGTGGGAATTTAATATGAGGCACAAAGTAAACGCCTGGTAAGACGCGTGATACTTTTTTGATGCGGAAAGTTTTAATTGGACAAGGTTTCATTTGTACTAGCATCTTCTGTATACAGGGTTATTGGTAAAATGCTAACAACATCTTAGGGTTGAATTCTGCTAGTCATAACAAAAGTTTTGAGATGAAAATGTTTTTATATTGAATTTTGTTATTTTTTTAATGAGTTTTTATGTGTATTTTCTCTTGTGCCTGTAACTTATTACATCATATTTTTATTACTTGCTCGATGTAAATATTCAAAACTCTATTCAAAGGGCGCGCACCCTTTGAATAGAGTTGTCGCGTCCAGTGTAGCTGCGGTGCTCTTTGCTAGGAAGTAATAAAAAAATGAAATAATAAATTACAGGTTTTAAGATACCTCGTATTTGTATAAACAAACACAAAAAAAAAACAAAAAACAACTCAACATGTTTGTTAGGACTAGCAGAAGTCAACCCTAAGAGGTTGTTAGCATTTTACCAATAACCCAGTATAATTGTAATATATTTAAATTGTTGTAGTCTGTATCAAAACCCGTTTTTTTTTGTAGTTGCACTGGGTTTTTTGCAGTAGTTCTAAAATTTCGACTTTGTATCATTTGGATTTCCAGTTGAACTTCAACGTTATAGTCTGTATTAAAACCCGTATGAATTTTTTTTTCTTGTAGGAGTTTTGTAGGAGACTTTTGTATTACTCGTAATAGTTGAACTTCAACGTTGTTATCTGTAATCTGTGTGTCAAAACCCAAGTGAATTTAAATGTTTTTTTTGTCGTAGTACTTAAGATACAAATATTAATATTGGAACATCAACTTTGTAATCTGTGTCAGAACTCAAGTGAATTTGTTTGCATTTTTTGTAGTAGTATTAGGGACACAAATTTGTATCATTTGAACTACCAGTTAAATTGATACAAATTAACTGGCCTAACTAATTATTATTACCACACACTTGCACATAAAAAACAAGTGTGTGCAAATTTGTGTGTGTGTATGTGTGTGTGTGTGTGTATAACTATATGTACCACAGCATGCATACTATAACAAACATCTAGCATGTCCCGAGTGCGCTGATTTATTTGAATAGAACATAATTGTTAAAAAATCATCAAAATCATGTCTGTACAAACTGTTCATGAGTTAATAAAAATGAAAATTTGCCATAGTGTACCTATACATACTACATAGGTACAAATAAACGCTCATACGTTCGATTAGGTATATACCTTCTGTAATAAGCATGATTATTTTACAAAAACCGGACTTCGGTTGGAACCCCCCCCCCCCCTCTCCATATAATCCTCCATATAAACCATAAGAGGTGACGAACGGAAAAATACCATAAGGCGGACAACGACACCATCTGAAGAACTGCGATCCCCAAGACGCCTGCCAAGCGTGGGTATTATAGCAAATCTACTCTAAAGCGGGAGGACTCAGCTCAACGGTTTACGAGACGTTATGGCAGATGAAGAAGATGATGATGTACCCTTTTAAACTCACTTTAAAGAGAACTAGCGTTCGACTTCAAACATTATTTCAGTTTAAACTTTTACCATAGAAACTTTGTTGGTACAGTTGACAGTCAATACCACGATATCGTCTGATGCGTTGTATTTCAATAACAATAGTGACCCTCCTTCAAAATGGACATAGTGAGTCAGACTTTGTAAGTGTCCGTTGATGTTGTAGTTATTGGATAAGGTATTTTCAGTAAATGTGTTCAAAGGTTCAGTTTAGGTTACTTTTTACCTGTTGGTAAGATTTTGAAGCGCTCGTAGCGAAGTTTACTAAGCTGTTCTTAACCAATCAGCAAAGTTAAGCAACGCCGCCCGTGGTCATTTGTTGGATGGGTGACCACTATTGACATTACTACTGAGCGATTCCGTGCTTCGGAAAGCACGTTTAGCCGTCGGTCCCCGTTGTTGTCTACGGATGGCAGTCGTTATAGCATGGTGGTAGGTCATTTTGAGAATGCCCGCCTAGCTAGCTACCACCCTTAAGTAGAAAATCTGTCGCCAAGCAGCTAACCGTCTTTCAGAGCCAGTACTTCTAGGTTAGCCTGAACAACATCTTCGACCACATCATCACTTACCATCAGATGAGATAGTGGTCAAAGGCCTATCAGGAATAAAACGAATACTGAATTAACTAACTAAAATTATGCTTACCAGACGACATAAATTTTCCAGATATCAGAATTTTGGTCCTGTGTCAGATAAATAGGGAAAATATATGAATTGCAGTGAATATATTATACCAATTTTTTTTTTATTTACGCATGCTTTACGACTATATGAAAATTATGTTGCCAATTGTATTTCCATCTTACAGAGTAACAATATGATAATCCATACATGCAACCAGATGAGATATTTCCTTTAGCAACTGCTGGCCTTTTAAGGAACCTGTATTAAAAAGGGTAGAACAAAACCTTATGAATATCACTCTGCTGTTGATTGCAAACAGAAAGAATTACAGAACTGAAATTACTATTTTATGTTTTGAAAATTGACCCAAATTGACCCAAATATTTAAAATTTAAACAATATACAAAGAAACAGAATTTTCGTCTAAATACGAAATGATTAGAAGGAAAAATGTTAATGTGAATCTTGGATATCCAAAAATGCGAAGCTTTGAATTCTCGCTCCACCCTCGGAATGGGATTCCATTATAGGTTATTTATGGAGTGGCTCCGCAAAATATTTATCTGTGTCGATAATGCGGCGCGCCTTCGCCCACTGACCGATACAGGAAATGAAAGAGTCCAAGCTTCGGATCGGACTAGACGTGGATCGAGGACTTTGGGTTCTGCGTAAATATTAAGTGAAATTGATTTCAAATGTTCGGGTCTTCGAAAGATAAACGAAGAATGGATGTGAGTAAGAATGAGTTTTTTGAAAAGTGGGCAGCATTATACTGAAACAACTGTCACTGTCCACCAAAAGTAAGGACACCTGACAGCGAGTAAATATCTGCACGAATTGTATTGTGTTTATCACGTCACTTAGTTATTTTTAAGTTGGTTGTCTTATATCGTTATCTCATCTGTTGGTCGAAGATGTTAGACAACCTTTACCTTGAGTTGGATGTCGTTTTCAAGGAAAGCTTACGAAATTCACCGTAAGGTATACCCAATGGGTTTTGAGGTGTTATCTTATGCCTAAGTTTGTCAAAAATGAATGAATGAACTTTGGCAGGTGGGCATTTGCAATATGCTTTGCCCGATGTGGCGAACTTAAGATTCGAAGCATGGATGCCTTGCTTGGCAGACTTTCCCACTGAGCCATTATTGTTTCGTGTAACCCCATGAAAAAATTAAGGGCAATATTTTTCTTTCAGCGTCCCATAATTGAATTTTTTTGGAATCTTTGTGAAATCTGTGGCTTTAGTGACTAGGATTACAGAATTACTGGCTCTCAAGGACAGCTGCCGGAACACACCGTTACGTGCTTGGCGACAGATTTTCTACTTGAGGGTGGTAGCCAGGCTGGCAGTCGCAAAATGCCCTACCGCCATGATGTAACGACTGTCTACCTAAGATAGCAACCGGGACCAACGGCTTAACATGCCCTCCGAAGCACGGAAACAATCTGTCAACAAGAAGGGACTAAAATATAAATTAATAAATTTGACCCAAACAAATAAACAACAAACCGGGCAAGCCGTTTAAAAATGGAATAACCTTTAACGACCTAAAATTAAAGATGGCGGTCAAACCTCTAGCGGCTATCCGTATAAAAAACCGGTAAAAGCAGATAAAGAAACGTAAAATAGGTACAGATAGATATATAAATTCATCCGTACCGTTAATCAGTCACCCCGTCGCTTTAAACCATTTATAAGCGTCGCCTTCGCTCGGAGAATTTTTCTTGTCTTAAGTAAATAAAAATCCAATCAGAGCCAAATCCAATTTTCATTCGTCGCAAGCGGATTCACGAGGGGATTCCGAGGCTCATTTTTTCAGCTCTTTTTTACATTTCCACACTATTGCACTGTACTTGTCTTAGCCATTCTCAAAGGTTTGTTTAGCACATTTCGTTCGTGCTGAATAGACTCGGAATCAGTGGAATGGAACAATTTAATCGTGTTCTTGTTTATTCTTGTTTTGGAGACCAGATTTAAAAGATACCAGAATAGGTGGTAATATCATAAAAGTAGAGTAGCACGGAGCGCTTTCCATAAAAACGTTTTATCATATTTTAAATACTAATACTAATATAATAAAGTGTTCAAACTCGGTGAAACTTTGTATGCATATTGCTGATCTTAATGTCTATGCTTCTGGTTTGCCAGTTTTTCGATTTATTGTATTCTTAAATGTCATAACAACAATTCCCATACAAAACCATTTTTCGAATTATTTATGAAAATAATAGATATTGGCTCAAGGATATACATGCAAAGTTTCTCCGAGTTTGAACATTAGTATTTAAAATATGACGAAACTACGTTTGTATGGAAAGTGCTTCGTGAATTCTACTCTTAGTCCTTAAATGATATAATCTAGGTGCAATAATTTCAAAGTGAATGAAGCAACCATAGTTTCCAATTGGTTCATGCAAGTGATTTCACCCAGGCTCTTATTGTGGAATTACCTGTGCCATAACGTATTTGTGTTTTGTTTTTTTACCAAAATTAAAGTGAGGGTCAACTTTCAATCATCGGATATTTGCTATTCCTAAAAGTAAAATATGTAAGCACAACCAATTTTAAACAACGAATGTTGGTTGTTAATTTATTAATAAGTACATCTTTTAATTTGTTCGGTTGACATTTTATCAGGACGATATTTCTTTATCCGGTTTTCCTGACAGCTGTTTAGGTTTTGGGTTAAATCGTAGAACGATTTTTAATATTGTTATGTTTGCATTAACGCCTGCGGATTACATTACAAAATTACAAATATACGATAGGAAAAATTTAATTCAGTACTTGATTCAAGCCCGCCTCGTAGGACGAATGTTGTGTGTCTTGTTAAACGGAGGTAGTCCACAAGCTTTGAATAGAGTTTTAAATATTTACATCGAGGAAAGTAATTAAAAGTAATAAATATGAAATGATAAATTACAGGCACAAGAGATTGTTTCGATTGGACGTCGTGCTAGTTCCGTCACAAACACAACAAAAAAAACGTCTAGAAATGTCTGTTAGGACTAACAGAAGTCAACTCTAAGAGGTTGTTAGCATTTTTCCAATAACCCTATACATTACACTGACTACCAATACTTACAATTTATCATAGATAAAGTGTAAAATGTTTACTTACATGGCACTCGAACTGTCTATTGCAATTCCGCAACTCAAACTACAGTAAGCATGTTTGAATGATTAAATTCGGCAGCTAGAGTCCCGCGGGCTACAAGTTCACCTCTCTCAGATGCGCTTCATGGCGAGACTGGAGTTCGATTGAATCGCGGCTGCAACTTCACGCCTCGGGACACATCCTGGGACATAACTACGTGAACTTTAGAATATATTCTATACAGGGTTAAAGCTCTTTTGAAATACGAGTATCTTTGGTAGTATTGCCATTTTATACAAATACAAATACAAAATATTTATTACTTGTTCAACGTAATAGGTTATCTTATATCTATAGTTGAAGCCCTGCCTTCTGCTTTAGTATTAATACTGTGTTGCAGAAAGCAGTGTCTTCCCCAAATAATGAGGACAAGTTACATACCTAATATATTAAAATTTTTAACTGGTTACATGAATTGAAATATCTCAAGGTATAAACAAAACTGGTTATTTTACATTTAGTGTGTGTATTAGAGTGTATGTGCGTGGGTACATTGGGTCGAAAGAGTGTATGTGTGGTGGTAAGGTTAATATAAGTGTGTGCGTGTGTGCTACTGAGTGCGTGCGTGTGAGTGTGAGAGCATGAGCATGTTTGCATTTGTGCACATGTTTGTATTTTGTAACAATACATTGTGTACGTATCAAATATCTAGCAGGAAAACTAAAAATATTCTGAGACTGTAATGGTGCAATAAGACCTATATTCTGTGATAAATACTGGTAACAATTTGACATGTATTGTAACTGTATGTTACAATACATGTTGTAGAGCTGTTTGTGACAATTTGGTAATTGTATTTTTTATAGGTCTGCCTACTTGCTAGTATTCATTTATTCATTAACCCCCTTACTTATAAAAAATCCGCTATGTAGTTGCTAAGTAACGGATAACTAAACAGTGTTTAAGTAATGCTTAAATATTTCTTACTTATAAACGCTACATAGCACCTGTTTAGCTAAGCAATGGATAATGAGGTCGAACGTATTTTAAACTGACAACATTGAACTAAAAGGTATTATGAAAGACCCAAATTGCCAAAAAGTATGTATCTAGTGGTGAAAATCTTAAAATTAAAAAGTAAAAAAAATACTATTCTTTGTAGATCTACTGATTTTTGTACATATGGTTAGGCGTACTGGAGACTTCTGAAGCGAGTTTTATTTTGCAATATGGTAAATTGTAAGTGCCCCAGTATTCTGTGAATTCGATCCAGCAACCTATTCCATATCATAATTGGAAATGCACTATGGAAGCCCGAATACCGTTATATCCCGCTGGAAGTTATCTTTTCCCATCCCAAACAAAACCTATGCCCAATTATGTCTACGTTTTTTTTCTATGAAGCCAAGATTCCAATCTTCAAATATTTTTTTAAATCATTCTATAGCGATTCCTTAAATCACAGTAATATTATAAAGGCCGTAATAGGTTCTTGTGTTTCGTCTAGTGTGTTAGAGAAATTATTTTGTATGACCCTGAAACTGTGCCCGGTGAATGGCAATAGGCTCGCCACCTATTACATGGGACCAAAACCCAATTGATCGAAACATGGGTGTTTACACTCTGCCTGCCCCTTCGGGGAATACAGGCGTGATTATATGTATGTATCTAAAGTTTGTGTTTTTGTCTTCTACGTGTATTCACGTTTTAACGGCGGGTTAAAACGTGAATACACGTAGAAGACAAAGGGTTTGGATGAAACAACAGAATAGTTAATTTAGGTTCTCCATACTTTTCATCATCATTGTCTACGCGAGTGAAACCGCGTGGCGCGGCTAGATAATAACAAGTCTAAAACGGTCTCGGTAACTTTTTGTTCCCAAAGCTTACGGGACTCAGAGTCAAGTTTTTGGCTAATTAAGAAAACTATTATTACGTCCCATGAACTAGTATTGATCCCTAAATTCTTCAAAGCACTTAGACATTCTTTAGTAGTGTCTAACAATTGTTTTAGAGCACTAGAAGATTCAGACGTTAATATCTTTTGAGATGTTAATTTTTTTAAAATGCAATTAGCCAAATACTTTTTATTATTGTACCTGCTCTCTAGCTGAATCCAGCAGATTTGGTAATTACTAGAAGAAACCGGGATATGCCGCAAAAAAATTTCAGCGTCTCCTGTCATGGAACTTTTCAAATAATGCATCTTCTGTACATTATCAAAGCTGTCATTTTTGTGGATTTAGGAAGTGAACAAATCGCGGAAACTAACCCATTCGGAATAATTTCCAGAAAATTTAGGGATTTCAATTTTCGGCAATCTAACATTAAATTGTTCAGTTCCCTGTCTTACAGCTGGATTAGAAGCTACAGGATCTGGTCTTAGTTTCACAATAACATCCTTCAACATAGATTTATATTCCATATACGACTCTTCAGTTGCATCATACAAATCATTTAACATATAAGACGATTTCTGCAATTCCTCACTCTGAACTTCAACTATAATTTTACGATGGTTATTTTGAAACTCTTTCCAATGCTGTTCTAATGTTTCTAATCGTGTTGCGACATAAGATAAAGTTATTCTTTCCTTTGAGGATTTCTTGTAATTTATTTTAGACTTATTTATTTGTGCTGCAATATTTTCTTGGAGCCTAAAATAATTGGCTGCCATAGTGAAAATATAAAAATTGCTCACCAATTAAATGTTTCAAAACCACAAATGATACAATAATTTATAATAGTAATGAAAGCGACAAGACAACAACAAGTTGAAAATATTCTAAGTGTTGTAATCATAAAATATATCGCAATTTTTCGAAGTCGATGAAAATATTTAAAATTCGTGCTAAGTGTTTAGAACCTTGTCGCAGTCAATTCTATACACATTTGGGCATGGATTCCCCGTATATAAGTCATGCACACACAGAAAAAAATTACAAGTCCAAGATAAAGTCAATGAGATTTTACTAAGTGTGTAGAACTTTGTCAAAGTAAATCTTCATGCACTATTTCTTCTAAGCTAAAATCTTCAAGAGAATAAGGTTCAAATTATAATTGTACTCACAAATGATTACCACCAATAATTAACTCACGCTTGACCATACACTTCACTTGTATTGACGTCACAACTATGACGCTTCCTTCACGTCACTCCATTGACGTCACTGGGCAGCATTTGCAGCTAGGGCGCCCTCTGGCGCATGGGATAGGCGTTCCGACTTTCGGCGATACTCCGCTTGCGCCTAACTTCGGGGCGCGGTGTGGATCACACACACACACACAAATATATTGCAGTGAAGTGACTATGTACTCCTTCACTGGGAGCTTCCACCAGATAGCACCCAGAGCTGGAGGGACATTCCACTCCTTCGCAGTGATGCACTCCCTACGCAGCAGTTATGCTGCTGGTTAAGAAGAACACTTCTGCCATCAACTACTTATGGCAGCACCAAATAGCGATCCACTATTGTGTTCCGTGCTGCAACGGTCAATGTCACAGTCAACCAAGTGTCGCCGTTTTTCCGGCAATACAAAGGACCATGTACAAAGCCCAAAAAAGCCCTGACAAACCGGGAAAATTTTCGACGCATTTCGCTTCTACACGAAGCATTCTCAGGAGGTCTTGACTCTTCGAGCGCACGATCGAGAAATCGAAAAATAATGTCACTAGATATTTTTTAATTTTTAAAGGGAATTATTTAAACATGGATTTATTGTTGTCTTAAAATATTTGTCATTTTATTTTATTTATTATAATAAGAACGCTTACAATGCAATTACACATATTATCAAAACAAAGCCAAACTCATGACACAGATAAATAATTGATAGATCATGATAATTAATAAAATAAATTCAAAATGTAAAGGAGGTACAATATAAATATTACATTTATACATTATAATATCACAATTACACATAAATATATCAAATAGGTATACAATGTAAAAAGTCATTATTGAATTCATTCATTTACTATGTATTTTTTAATTTACTAACTATGAGTGCATTTTATGGTTAGATGGAGATATAGGAATTAATGCAATTCAATTATGTCACGTTGCAATTCAATTATGTCACGGCCGCTTATCCACCGATGCAAAGACGTTTGTGGCCTCAGATGATCATCAGGATTTCCCTGTATTACCAAAGAAAGTCCTATACGAGTATATGTCTATTAAAAAAAATAGTCTTGTGCGACCCTGTGTGTATTACACAGGGTTGAAGAACTCAGAAGTGAAAATTACGTGAGCTGTTTTACTAATTTTATTTGTAATTAATAAGAAAACAATTGATTAAAACAATAATCCCTTAAACCTCCCCGTCGCCGACCACGGCAGGTATTGGACGACCCGGATGACCCCATCGTAGCCATTACGTTTGCAGCTTTAGCGTTGTCCGCAAGTCGTCCCGGTAACATCCCCAGGTGTGCGGTAATAAGAGGTTACACAATCAAACACCGAGCTCGAGGCAAAAATAAAATCTCGCTTAGTGTCTCTCCAAATAGTCACAGAGTATTATTCAGTAGGGCCCATTCTCAACGGTACAACACTGCAGTTGTACCGGGGCATTTAGTTCCGATTCCCCCGTTGTCTCTCGGCAGCGAGACAAGCCGAGGTCCGAACCACAGTGGTGCCCTTGAGCTCGCTGTCACACCTCCCGATAGTAGCGAAGCGTTTTCGGCGCTCGCAGGAGACGGAGGTATAAGGTGCTTTTCGCCTTATGCGCCCGTCTCAGGAGAAGTGCCTTCGGCACTTCTCCCTCCCGGGCTATTAGAGGGCCTTCCCTCGCCCGAAACCCGGTGGAGCTGGACGTCCGCTTAGCGGTAGTCAGCATCTATGTCCTTCCTTAAAAAAAAAAAAAACACAATAATCCCATTTATAAAGAGACAAATTATTATTACATTCTGTTTTAATATTATTTAACGGTAGGTAATTTAATAACATAAAAAATATATTTTGAAATCGACTCTGTTATGTTCTTGAATCTGGCGATCGTTCTTTGAACGTTAAATATATTTTGACAAGTATACAATATAGTACCTACTAGTCCAACAAGGCGGATGGAAATAGCATGCATGTCTCAGATACTCGAATATTAAGATGGATCACAACAAGAACGGACAAATTAAGAAATGACTATGTTAGGATGCTGGGCAAGAATGCACCCCCCCCCCCCTCTCCTTATCTTACCGTATGAGTCGTAAGAGACAAAACGAAGGACCACCAGAAAGTGGTCAGCAGCGTCTTCTGAATCTGTTTATGATGATGTGTGTATGTGCGATAAGATTTTAAAGCAATTATAGCCGAGGGGTAATAGCTATGGACAGCCATGCCGCAGTTCCATGGTTTGATCCCCACTGCCGGCTTGAGCTTCTCAGCATGGTGGAAGGGAATTTTGCGAATGCCCGCATGTCTAGCTACCGTCACGACTGGAAAATCTGTTGCCAAACATCTAAAAGAGTGTTCTGGCAGCAGTTCTTGAGAGCCAGTAAAATTATAGGCACATGATACTCAACAAATGTATGTTCCAGTGAGACGGGCGCAGTGCAATTTTTCACTTGTGACGATATGGATCTGTTATAGGCAGAGTTTAGTCCGCTAAACATCAGGTGGGCCTCGCATATGTTCAGTCACAATAACATAAAAAAGGACGAATTACGGTAAAGAAGGACCAAGGACGGAAGATTTTGGTAAAGTTGGTAAAATATAGCGCTAAAGTTAATGTGCGGATATCTGACAGATAAGGTGTGTCATTATTGTACAACTTTATTGTAGTATTTTAGTGTATTATTAAGTTTCTAATTATGTATTCTAAAGATGTAAAGCTGTGAATAGAAAATAAATGAATTTCGAAGTGTTACTAAGCCCCAAAACAAACCCGCAGCAAGCGCTGTACCAATATCAACAGATTAGCTTTGCTTCGGCGTCCGACCGAAAAAATTGGTAAAAGGGCGAAAATATTAGAGATGTGGCATGTTAATATTATGCCGTTTTGTCTCTATAATCATACAAGCAAAATAGAATCAGCAGCATGCTGTTCTGAAGCGCTCGTAGCGAAGTTTGCTTAGCTGTTCTTAACCGATCAGCTAAGTTAAGCAACTATTAGGTATTATTACTTACGGGGTTTGTACTGTGATGATTTTTATCTAGCTCGCGATATTTTGACGCAGTTGCATGCATCATGATCGCGGGGAGATTGGAGAAACGAGCGGTTGACAAAAATCAAGAGCAGACGAAATGGTCTACCCTCTTTCTTTGTCTCCGTCTATGTAACTTCCGCCGCGGTCTTGACTTGGATGGGTGATCACTAGTTACATTACTGCTCAGAGCTACCGTGCTTTGGAGGGCACGTTAAGCCGCCGGGCCTGGTTGTTGTCTTAGAATGCCAGCCGTTACAGCATTATGGTGGGGTATTTGGCGAATACCCGCCTGGCTAACTACTACCCTCAAGGAGAAAATCTGTCGCTATGCCCCTAACAGTGTGTTTCAGCAGCAGTCCTTGAGAGCCAGTAAAATTACAGGCAAATGATGAGACTTAACAACTGTATGTCTCAGAGTGATAGGCGCAGTGCAGTTCGTCACTTTGAGGAAATAAATCTGAGGTTGAGGCACGGCTTTTTCTACCTCGCACTGCCACAATATGGAACTAGCTGCCAGGTGTACTATTTCCAAACAGATACGACTTAGGGGCATTAAAGAAGAGAGCATATTCCCTCCTCAAAGGCCGGCAACGCATCCTCGAGACCTCTGGTGTTTCGGATGTTCGTGGGCGACAGTGATCACCGACCACCAGGTGAGCCACCGGCTCGTTTGCCCTTCTAACCCATAAAAAAAACTCGAAGATACAGTACGAAACCTATGACTTTTACGAAAAGTGTCCGGAAAAGACCACAAGCTGGCCAATTTCCCACATCTACTCAAAACGCGAAAAGTCGTAGAAATTGTTGAAAAGCCGTGTTCGAGAGGGGAGCTATGAATACATTCGGCAAGCGTCGGCGGCGTGAATATAGAATGAATGAATAAAAATGAAAGGCGCTGGCAACCCTGTTAATCATCGGGAGTTTGAATATCATTTCTCCGCTTCATTCAAATTAAAGTCTATGTTTCAGAAGTCTAGAGACGTGGACTATAAAGTGTTCATAGTGATTTATATAGTAGAAATTATTAATTTATCTAGTTTGGTATCTAATTATTCCAGTTTTTGTCTAGTTAATCTAGCTATCTTGTAGGGTGCCGGGCTAGAATGTGACCCACCATTGTTATACCTGTGGGTGTCGTAAGAAGCGATTAAACGTAAAATACCAGAAGCTGGACAGCAGCACCTTCTGAGGAACTGATATCTTAATATGCAATCCCAAGACGCCTGCCAAGCGTGGGGATTATGACAAACCCCCCATTATGTGCCTCCCCATGTCAGTCTGTGTTCAGCAGTGGACAATCCGGTACAGTTATCTAGTTATTTGACTAGTTTGTATTTAAGAAGAGATTAGTCGATATTATTCCTAGTTCCGGATTTAAACATTTTGTTCCTCGCACTACTACTTTATAGAATCAAATGCTATCTAAAATATGACCGACCGTACCGATATGACTAAGAAGAGAGCTAATTCCAAGAACCTTCTAGGAATTAGCCATATTACCTTCTTTAATGTCGAAAACGCATTCTACAAACCTTTGGAGTTGCGGTTGACAGTGGGCGACGGTGATCACTTACCACCAGGTGAGATGCCAGCTAGTTTGCCCCCTATCACATTAAACATAAAACATCAAATATGGGAGTGATCATGCGCAGCCGGTCATTTTTCTATACAAACGTTTTGACGTTTGTATAGAAAAATGACCGGCCGCTTCCACCTTCAATATGCTCTGACGGGAATTTCTAGAAAATAGCTAGGTATTAACCTTATATCGGGAATTACTCGGCAATTTGAAGTGAAACATGTGACATTCCGGCTCAAAATATGCAATTAAATATTGGAGTCTCTTAATGTTTGGCAAAGGTGTTTAAACGCCAATATTTCCCTTGACGTATTTTGGTCCCACGTAACACGCGACATGTCTTCTACGAGGAACAATTTTAGACTCGGAATCTGAACTATTACACAGTATGACATCTATAGTTACCATTCAGTAGTTAACTAAAAGTATATGTAACTGTTGTGATTGTTGCTTAGTGTCTTGAGAGAAGGCTCAAAGAAATGCATGCAAAATTTCACAAAGTTTGAACACTTGTTATTTAAAATATGACGAAACTACTTTTGTATTTAAAGCGCTATGAAGACTTTTCCCTTCAACGTTATTGTAAAACATATAATATAAGTTTTGTTCATTTCATTTTTCATTTAGATATAGAACAAGGACGAGGCCCAACTGATGTTAGGTAGTAAACTCTGCCTTTTTTTTTAGGGAGGACATAGATGCTGACTACCGCTACACGGACGTCCAGCTCCACCGGGTTTTGGGCGAGAGAAGGCCCTCTATAGCCGTATAAGGCGAAAAGCGCCTTATACCTCTGTCTCCTGCGGGCGCCAAAAACGCTCCGCTACTATCGAGAGGAGTGACAGCGAGCTCAAGGGCACCACTGTGGTTCGGACCTCGGCTTGTCTCGCTGCCGAGAGACAAAGGGGGAATCGGAACTAAATGCCCCGGTACAACAGCAGTGTTGTACCGTTGAGAATGGGCCCTACTGGATATTGGTCTGTGACTATTTGGAGAGACACTAATCGGTACTTTATTTTTGCCTCGAGCTCGCCGGCGAGCTCGGTGTTTGATAGTGTAACCTCTGATTACCGCACACCTGGGGATGTTACCGGGACCTGGGGATGTTACCGGGAAAAAACTCTGCCTAAAACTAATGCGCTTTTGATCTATTAAAGGCAATGACAATGCGCCCTTCACCCTGGGACATAAAGTTATAAAGTCATATGTGCCTGCAATATCAGCGACATAAACTTAACATGTCATAAAAACTATCCTTAGTTTTGTAGAATCAGTTACAGGCAAATGGTGTACGACATAATCAATACACTATACGAAGTGTTAATGACCTGCGATTATATTACTCGCCATATTGTTCTTTAATTCCACAGGATACTCCATCGTAATTGAAAACCTATGTTTATAATACATTAATACAATTTACAAAAGTACTTACTGCATATTGTACTTTATTATTAATGTGATTTTAACGGAACAATCACGGCACCCTCCTGATGTTAAGCGGACTAACCTCTGCCTAAAACAGATGCATTTCGTCACAAGTAACGAATAGCACTGCACCCTTTACCCTGAGACATACAGTTGTTAAGTCTATATATGTATATATATGTGCCTGTTATTTAAAATTACTTACTGGCTCTCAAGGACTGCTGCCGAAACAAACTTTTATCTGCTTGATGTCAGATTTTCTACTTGAGAGTGGTAGCTAGCCTAACATTCGCAAAATGCCCTTCTACCATGCGGTCAAGTCCGAATAATGGACCTGCGGCAGTCCTTAGCTATTACCGCTCGGCCATCATTGCATTACTTACAAAAGTTCATATAATTTTCATCTTCAGATAGTCTATGTGTACCACATATAACTCCTAAAAATAAACCATGATATTCAAACCAAAGTCAAATATGATACATCATTCTTGAATCGAGATTTTTCGTCGTCTTTCAATAGCATCTCTCTGAGGGGCCGATCCATCATATTAAACCTACAATACACAGTTTTCGCATTAATGCGAGCAAAATAATATTTTCATTCCCTCGGGCGAAGACCCGATAAGAATTTCATTATGCTATAGGTATTCTGGTAGAATGTTGTTTTTTAGCGCTTGCTGCGGCGCGTTTCATGATTGGAAATATCTTTTCCTATTAGCGACTTTTAATAGTATTGATATAATTATACAAGTGGCTCCAATATTTCAGAATCAGATCATTTGTTGCTTCCATAAATAGTACATGCAAGTTGTTACAAGAATAATAATAATTTATTGCAAAAATGTATTAAGCTATTAATACACTGCCACAAATATAAATGACATGCGAAGGATTGTATATAAAAACCTGTGTCGCATGAGCTAGTATTTAAACTGTATTACAGCACTTACAGACGACGAAGCCCTCCGTTTGTTGGAAACTGATATTTTACTATGGCTTATGTTTAACTTACCACCAGATATAGTAACATATAACAGTCAAAAATAGTAAATGATCACCAACATTAAACCCGCATTCTAGTGTAAACTTATAACCAAAGTTTTAACATCTCGCTATCCTTTATATAAGCAAAATGACTCTAAATAAATCAATGTTAATACAAAAGTAGTAAATGATCACCAAAATTAAACTTGCTATAATTCTCCTGACGCATCGCCGCCGTGTTGTGGTCACACGAAACCTAACGCTCCTCCTCGCTTAGCTCGTAGTCGCACCTAAATATGGCTTTGAGATTTAGTGATCATTTTCTACATTTGGTGTTCGATTACAATCGTTGGTTAAGGAACTAAGGGTATTAAAGCATTTTATGGTGGTCATTATATTTAATCCTTTTTACAATTAATTGTCTAAATTGGGTTAAAGAGGGTAATTATTCAAAACGGTAAAGAGTTTATGTTTTTTTTTTGTATGCCTGATAGTTTAGCCTTTTACCACTATCTCACCTGATGGTAGGTGATGATGTGGTCGAAGATGTTGTTCAGGCTAACCTAGAAGTACTGGCTCTCAAGGACAGCTGCCGGAACACACCGTTAGGTGCTTGGCCACAGATTTTCTACTTGAGGGTGGTAGCTAGCCAGGCGGGTATTCGCAAAATGCCCTACCACCATGCTATAACAACTGCCATCCTAAGACAACATCCGGGACCGACGGCTTAACGTGCCCTCCGAAGCACGGAAACGCTCAGTACTAATGTCACCCATCCAACTCATGACCGCGCCCGACGTTGCTTAACTTTGCTGATCGGTTGAGAACAGCTAAGTAAACTTCGCTACGAGCGCTTCAATGTTATGTTAATAATAGTTGTGGAATTGAGTTGGATACATTAATGTTAGTTCACTTTGGAAACAATCGCGAGTTTTATCCATATTAACTTATTAGGAATCGGCTAGGACCCGCGTTATATTTACCGGATTTTTTTTCTTGATTTTTTTTCAGTTTCGCGCTGTGGCCCGTGCTCGTCGTTTCGCGCAATCGTGACTCCCAAACGTAGGACTTCAAAACAGTCTGAAACTGGTCGGAATCTTTCCGGTAAATATAACGCGGGTCCTAGCCGGTACCTAATAATAGTTAGTTAATATTAATGTTAGGATAAAATAATGATAAGTACAAAGTCATACATATTATATTTGTAGTGCATATGATTGAAATTAAGTCAAAATAACTATACTAGATGTCGTTTGCAGTCTTACAGAAGAGTTAATTAAAATTTACAAAAAATAATAGTGCAATTCAATACGTCTCGGATTTTTATTCAGTGCCGAGGTACGATTCTTAACTTCTTCTGAATAAGTATTTTGGTTTTTGGAGCAAGATGTCCGGATTTTTGGACAAATCGTCATCATCATCAGCCTAAATGCACCGTTGAAGGTTTTCTCCATTAGCAGTGTGCCGTTATCCGCTTGGTAGGCGTGTTGGGGATCGCTGGTATGGTTCGCAGCCTTTTACGACTAGGCGTGCAAATATAGCCTGTCGCCCTACTGATGAGTTTGACGTTTGGGGACCACTTCTTAATTTGTCTTTTTATTGGCGTGACTAGTCCTGGATTCGACCACTTCGTTCTAATGCCAGTTCTAAGGAGGACCCTTTCCGCTTTTGACCACTTCTTTATTTGACTAATTCTTGGACGGATAGTCTGGCGCCCTACTGGGATAAAGACAAATAATTATCTGGTCAAAATAATCCGAACTTAACAAAATGTTGAGTTTATATTTTGGTTTTAAAGCTGATTCTTAAATTTGACTCATTTTATGATATTTCTATTATAATTCAACTTGGGCAGACTACAGACGGACATTATTAAAAGTAACTTAATATTGTAATGAATATTATAAGTATTTATAATAAGTATAATTATTGTTACTAACACCACCTGTTGGAAAATACAAGTTTTTTGACCGAATTAAAAAAAATAAGGAGGTACTCAACTAGTTTTTTTTTGTTACCTCAGAACTTTTGACTGGGTGAACAGATTTTAATATTTTTTGTTTTAAAGCTTATGTTTTCAATTTTATTTCAATTTATTTCAAAGAAACAAAGAAACAATTCAGTTACAATACAACATATAACATTCACACAAAATAATGTTAACAGAACCTACACTAAGTTGAAAATAACTTGTGCTGTAGGTTACTGTTACATCCCTTCTAAGATTGATATGTATTACTAACTTTATTTCTAATATAATTATGTATCCTTAAAGTACTTTTGTGATGTTGTGTGTATACCAGCGTGTCCGTGCATTTATTTGTCGGTGTTGGTGTGGAAGTGTGTGTATATGTGAGAGAGTGACAATGTGTGTGTGAGCGTGGGTGAGTAATGTGTATGTGTGTTTGTGTTACAAGGATAAATTTATGAAACCACCATTAGAATTTCTTCTGTCTCACCATAACTTAATGTATTTATCCAATTTACTAACTTCGTCTTAGCCTCAGAGGTTCTTAATGCAACAAAATTGTTGATTATTCCATTTATTTTATTATAAACATAAGGACCAAGAAAAATTTCATGCCTTTTTGCTAGTTTTGTGTTAGTCCTATGTCGTGAAAAAATTAGGTCTTTACGCCTTTTACTGCTATTTTGATTTTGTATCATTGCTTTTTTGTGCATTGTCAATACAATATCAACTATGTATAGCTGCCGTACAGACAATACTTTACATTCTTTGTAAAGTTTGTCCGTAGGGTAAAGATAGGGTTTATTAGTTGCGACTTTCAAAACAGCACGTTGGGCTCGTTCAATTTTAAGCATATTTGTTTTACACGATCCTCCCCAAACTGTATTGCAATATGTCAAAATTGACCTACATAGGGCATTATAAATGTTAAAAATTAAAGAAGAACAAGCTACTTCACGCATATTCTTAAATAAATAAATCAGTTTTCTAACACGACTACTAAGGAGGTCTATGTGAGGTTTCCAAATCATCTTATGATCAATAGTGACACCTAGATATTTTATTTGATTTACCCGCTCCAGCTGCGGGCAATTGCAGTCGTCTAAAGCACAGCTAGAGCGATGCACCTTAACACTGACAATACAATACAATACAATACAAAAATTCTTTATTGTACACCACAAATGTTACAAAACACATATAGAGAATTCTTAAAGCTAAGGTACAATGGGCGGACTTATCGCTTAAAGCGATCTCTTCCAGTCACCCTTAGAATGGAAAATATAGATATGTGAGGAATAAAAACAGATAGGTGGTGTAAATTTGTATAGATTAATAATAATATGTAGATAAAAAGAAAATATATATATATATATATATACTATGTAGAACAAATATATACGTATATATATTACAATACCCATATATATATATATAAATATTAGTTAATATTGATTGTAAAGAAAAAAAATTACGAAAATTACACTGACGTTGGTAACCCACCTACGAGAGCTAGAAAAAGCCATGAATTTGGTTTTATCCACATTGAGTGTCAGTAAATTATCTTCAAGCCAATGAGTGACCTTCCTAACTCCCGATTCAGCGAATAAACGAGTTTGCTCCCACGTATCCCCAGCAAATATCAAAACAGTGTCATCTGCGTAAGAAACTATTGTCCCGTTACATAGATTTAAGTTGCATAGATCATTGACGTACGTAAGAAACAGCGTAGGACCCAATACACTGCCTTGAGGTACTCCGTAATGAAGTGATGTGCTGTCACTCATTAAATCACCTATTTTTGTCCTTTGCGTTCGACCTCTTAAGTAGTCTTCCATAAGAGTAAGTGTAGTACCCCGAATTCCCGTAAGTTCCAGTTTCCTCAGTAATTGGGGAACAGAGACAGTGTCAAAGGCTTTTGCTAAGTCTAGAAATATTCCAATTACTTTTTTATTTTTATCTAGTGAATCAACTATAAAGTTAGTTAGACTAGTGACGGCGTCAGCAGTCGATTTCCCTTTTCTAAAACCAAATTGAGAAGGGGACAATATTTCATATTTTTCATAAAATGCAATTATTCTTTTATTTATAATCTTCTCAAGTACTTTAGAAAATACAGGAAGGATTGATATAGGCCGATAATTACTGACACTATCTCTGTTTCCACTTTTGTGCAGTGGGATGATAACTGCAGTTTTGAATACCTGAGGAAATATACCCGTAGTCAGACATAGGTTACATATATAAGTGATTAGAGGTACTACTGTTGATGCTACTTCCTTTATTATATTAGTTGATATCCCATCATACCCGGCTGCGCTGTTGTTTTTTAAATTATTTATTATACACAGAACCTCGTTTTCATCAGTGCATAAAATACCTATAGAGTTTAGTTGAGAGGGCGGTGTTCTGTTTGTATTAAAAGTATTTTTTAAAAGGTCATCTTTAAATGAACAATTAATAATAATATTATCAGCTAAACTTTGACCTATACTGGAAAAATAATCGTTTACAAAATTTATTGACTTTTCAGGGCTAGATTTTATTTTAAGTAGTACGTCATTGCTAGGTTTCGGCTTTTCGTTCGAAGTAATTTGTTTTATGGTTTGCCATGTTTTCTTAACATTATTTTTATTTTTGTCTAATTCTGTCCTGTGATAATTTAATTTTAATTTTTTAAGTAGATTATTACAATAATTTCTATACCTAGAATAAGTTACTTTTAAGATGTTATTGTCAGGTGTTTCTTTCAACTGTAAATGCATTTTATCTCGTGTGCGTATGCAACGAAGCATGCCTGGTGTAATCCACGGTTTAATTATACGTTGATTATGAGGTAAATTGAATGTACGCGTGTTTACTTTAATTATTTCCATAAGTCTGTTGATTAGTAACTCAGTTGCTAAGTTAGCATCTAGTGTAATAAAAATATCAGAAAAATCACAGTTCCTTATTGATTTAATTACCTTTTGTATGTTTGTTTTATAGACTAATTTACTGGGTAAGTAGGAGTTTAACTTATTATTTTTGATATTTAAAAGCACAGGAAAATGATCAGTGACAAATGACTCTAAGACAATCGTAGTGCAATCGGTTTTACTTTTTAACATGACGTGATCCAGGCATTTCCTACCTCTAGTTATCATATTATGACTGGGAAGTAGTCCGTGATAAGAAAGTAACTCTAGATAGATAGCTGAATGTCTGTCCGTAGTGTTTGGTGAGATATCAATATTTATATCACCCAACACTGTTATTGTTTGGTATTTTTTTAAGGACGTTAATACAGAGTCTAGGGAGTCTATAAAAGCATCCGTAGAAGTAAAAGAAGGAGACCTATATAATGCTACTAGTGCAATATTATTGCCTATTTTAATTATTAGACAATTTGCTTCCTTAAAGTCAGGTTCTTGTACTGTAATTTCAATATGATTTCTTGAAAATACTACAATGCCGCCGTTTTGATTAAAACATTTTTTTGTAAACGATGATTGATAGTTATCTAGTTTAGGAAAAGGTTTACCGTTGGCAATCCAGCATTCCGTGAGTATTATAAGGTCACATATGAAATCAAGCCTTGCTAGTAAAAGTTCCAGTGCTATGAAATTCTTGTTAATACTCCTGATGTTCAGCGATAATATATTAAGACCTGAGTCATTGCAGTTGTATATGTAAGAATTGCATAATTCAGGTGTGCAAGAAATGGCTTTTGCCACAGTAAACTCATCCAAGAGGTCACATAAGACATTATCTTGGATGTTACTATCCATAATCTTTTACGGAGTAAGAGGTACTAATTTCCTTTCCCTTACTTAAATAGCTAATACCAAGGCGAACATATACTTTTAAGGGGGCATTGTTTTTGTTTATCTGACAAATATCGTTGATGTCGAACCCATCTTTTTGATTGCACGATAGTTCATGATGTTTTGTATTGTACATGTGATTACTGTAGTATATGGTGTACAGGTAGTAGCAGTAAGAATGGTAATGTGGGTGAAACTGTGTGTGAGCGTGTCTGTGGAGAGTTGGAATATAATATCTGTAGCAATATGATTCATTATTACTTACAAATTTTCTAAAAAATATAATAAAATAGAAACTGTGTACTTGAGTTACGTTAAATCTTAAACATATGATTAGTTCAGTATTGTAGAGACTATGAAGAAAGCTAGTTAGTTTTTTGCCTGCAGGTCTTCAAGTTGCCTTTCACTAGTAATGATGATGGGCTGCATGCCTTCAGCTTTTCTCAGTAAAATTTTTCCATTTGCAGTCCAGCAGAAATTATATTTCAACGTCTTTGCAACTTCGCGTGCAAGAAAGTAGAGCCTTTTGGCCTTGGGAGTTAGAAACTCAGATACGAACACAGAAATTTTATTGCCATCTATACCCATAGCCTGTGTGCTTAATCTGTCAGTAGTACGAGTGGCATTGTACTTTCTAACTGCCATAAGGATGTTAGCCTTTTGTGAAGTAGTGGCAAAATCAACCACAATGGGATGATCACCATTAGTCCTGCTCTTCAATCGGTATGTGTCCTTGATACCATTAGGTTGTATATCCACTTTTAATACTGAATGTAGTTTATCAACCGTCGCAGTTAAGTCAGCCTTAGTCTCTCTGGGTTTTACAGGTATTCCTCTTATTTCAATACAGGTACTCCGAGCCTGTCTTTCTAGGTCCTCAATTTTGTTCTCTAAACTTTGTATATGCTTATTGCTATTGTCTCTTTCCTTCTCTAAAAACACAATTTTATCCTTTAATTCTTCCAAAACTTTGTTGTGGAATTCCATAGATTTTTCATAACATTTTTCCCTTTCCGTGTCAATTTTTCGAAATTCAACCATCTCGGTTTTGATGACCGAGACATCTTTTATTACTTGGGTCATCATAGTCATTAGTTCGTCAAGCCTATTTTCACTATGGGTAGGCGAGCGAGGAGACACAACAGGGCACGGCCGTTTGCTACGTGAGGTTATCAGAGGGTTCTGTTTGGTCGGTGTGTTCTCCATAATTTGAATTGAAGTAAGTATTAGGAGATAATGAAAGCTTTTGGTATGCGCAAGCCGCAGTTCTTTAATTATAAACAGACAACAGAGAACTCGCAAGTACTAGGCGCTCATAGGCATAAAGAAAGCTAATACGTACTGACCACTGCTGATTGGTGAGAGGGCGGATCGTTGTGGCGCTCGCGCAGGATGAGTCACTCCAGTATTGGAGGCAGCGTCGGTGTAGGCGGTCTCGTGTGGGCGGGGCTTCGAGTCTTTCAGAATGGCTGGCAACGCGCAGCGGACGGACGTGGTCGCTCGTATATCTCTTTCGTATTTATGCACTCCTATTTTTTTGTTAGTAATTAAATCAGCCGTAATTTTAATTAAATTGTAAGAAATAAAGAAATGCAGTTCTGGGGCACGACTTCTCACTATCGAGGTCCGGAGGGAAGGGGAGTTTTTCCGTGTAGTACCATTTAAATTTCATCAAAATTAGTCCAGTCGTTTCTGAGTTACAGTCCAATAAATAAAAAGTGTTTTCCTATCCTGATGAGATTATATAACCATTGACAGTGAATGACAATCGGTTCAGTAATAAGCAAAGGCCAGTAAAAAGGGTGAAACCTGAAAAATGGAACCGACTCCAACACTCAAAAATGCTAAACAACTTGTTGAAGTCGGTACCATGCGCAGAATATTATAATAATAAGTACTTTCGAACAATCATGGTACCGACTTCAACAAGCTATTTCACACTTTTGAATGTTAAAATCGGTGCCAATTTAGGTAACAAAATGTTTTTGCTTCTCTAACATCTCTATAATCTACCCAACCATACCTACTCTATACCCATACTAGAAACTTCTCTGACGTCCTAGTTGACACAGAGTGGTCCCGAGTGACTCAGCTGGGCTTTGTTTAATTTACCAGGTTCGCGACACTCGCTGACATATAGGTTTATGCCTTTATTTGTACAGATTAACCAAAAGATATTATATGAACCAGCATAATGCTGTACAATCTACGTATATATATGTACCCTTACATATATATATATGTAATATAGTATCTATATATTGTTTAGTATATTGTCTGTCAGTCAGTACAAGCTCTACCAAAATGTTATACCTGTTAGGCTATCCTTTGACCACTAACTCACGTGGTAGTAAGTGATGATGTGATCAAAGATGTTGTCCAGGTTAACCTAGAATTACTGGGTCTCAAGGACATCTGCCGCGACACACCGTTTGGTGCTTAGCTTCATATTTTCTACTTGAGGATGGTAGAGCTTTTTTTTTGATAAATGTATAACTATTTTTTTTTTGTTTTTGTGACGGGTCAAGCACGAGCCCCGCCTGATGTTAAGCGGATTAACATCTGCCTATAACAGATGCATTAGGTCACAAGTAACGAATTGCACTGCGCCCGTCACCTTGAGACATATTTGTTAAGTCTATTGTGCCTGTAATTTCACTGGCTCTCAAGGACTACCGCCGGAACACACCGTTAGATGCTTGGCGATAGATTTTCCACTAGAGGGTGGTAGCTAGCCAGGCGGGCATTCGCAAATTGCCCAACCACCATACTACAATGACTGCCATCCTAAGACAAACACCGGGACCGACGGCTCATCGTGTCTTCCGAAGCGCGGAAACGCTCAGTAGTACTGTCACTAGCGGTCACTATCCATGTCCCAACCGCGGCGGACGTTGCTTAACTTAGATGATCGGTTAAGACCGGCTAAGCAAACTTCACTACGAGCACATCAATTGATATAATCGTTGGCAGAGATTCTCACATCTTACAATATTTTAGTTCTTGTACCTACTATCTAAAATGTATGAACTTGACCCAAATATTTTAGGATTTTATTACACAAAAAAAGGTTGTGTAGAATATAGCACATTTCTACTTTACGCGGGTCCTACCATGAAATCACCCGAAAAGTGTTCGTATCTCACTCAAGTCGATCGTTGAGTAGCGATAAAAAAATCGTCGACGATGAAATGACGTTACATCCTTTTCTACATGCCTGGAGATAAGATGGGGTATGTCGTGAGAAAGCTGTTTTTGTGAACGATAAGCAAAAAGTTTTCTTAAGGGTAATCAATAAAAGTAAAAAAGTTAAATCAAAGTTGCGCACCCAGAGCTTTGTCAAACAATTTAATATATTTGTATTTGCCAATAGTTTTTCTTCTTATTTTTAACTGGTTTCAAAAAAGTTCTCAATTAAACTGTATTTTGTTTTTATTTAATTACTTCTTAACTTTTTGCTGGTTGTACTAATTTTAATGTTATTTTTACCGACTTCCAAAAAGGTAGGAGAGTACTCATTCGTCTGTATTTTTTTTGTTTGTTACCTCGGACTGTTGACTGGGTGAACCGATTTTTATGACTCTTTTTTTATTTGATTGCTGATGTTTACCGTGTAGTCCCATTTAAATTTCATCAAAATCGGTTAAGCCGTTTTTGAGTTACACTCCAATAACTGAAAAGTATTTTCCTATATTGATGATATACATTGACAGTAATTGACAATCAATCCCATAAAGCAATGGGTCACTAAAATGGCGAAAAAACTTTTTTACCAAAAATGGAACCGACTTCAACACTCAAATGTTTGAAATAACTCGTCAAAGTCAGTACTATGCGCACAATATTGTGGTTATAGGTACTTTTGAACCATCATGGTACCGACTTCAACAAGCTATTTCACACATTTGAGTGTTCAAGTTGGTTCTATTTTATGTAATTGTTTGATACAGAAATAACATTAAATTATGTGAGTAGATAGTTACACTAAATCCACGTGACATGAAATATATATGAATGTATATTTGTAACTATTAGGTATTATAATTAAACTATGACAAGGATTAATTAATTTAATATTGAATTGAACAGAAATAACGTAAGTTAAAGATAATATAACTTGCAGTGGAACATGAATTCTTGAACGATATTTTATATTTAATACATATTTCAAAAGGGAAGAAGGAAAAGGAGCTAATTTAAATTATTGACGGGTTAATTAATGCTGCACAAACATAAAAAAAGGCTAAGTAATAATAGTAGATGTATTATTTATCTTATCTGATGAATGCACGTGTGTGTGTGTGTGTATGTAAGTTAGTGTGAGAGGTAGGTGCTTTTGATTTAGAATTTATGTGACAGTAAAGTTTTTATCCACCAAAAAATGTTTTTTTTTAATTTATTTTGTTTATGCCTGATAGGTTAGCCTTTGACCACTATCTCACTTGATGGTAAGTGATGATATGGTCGAATATGTTGTTGAGACTAACCGAGAATTGATGGCTCTCAAGGACAACTGCCGGAACACACCGTTAGGTGTTTGGCGACAGATTTTCTACTTGAGGGTGGTAGCTTGCCAGGCGGGCATTTGCATATTGGCCTTCCATCATGCTATAACGACTGCCATCTTGAGATAACAACCGGGACCGACGGCTTAACGTGCCCTCCGAAGCACGGAAGCGCTCAGTAGTAATAACACTAGCGGTCACCCATCCAACTCATGACCGCGCGCGACGTTGCTTAACTTTGCTGATCGGTTAAGAACAGCTAAGAATAATTTTGAATTAAGTTTTCCGTTTCATCATACAATAATTTTAACATGAGTTCTCTGACCAGTTTTTACATGTGAGTACAGAACATTGCTTGATAGTTCCGTAAGAATGGGCCATTATGTTCTTGCCATTTGTGAATAAGCGTACAAAAGTACGCTTATATCTCTCAACACAAAATTTTGTTCTGGACTATAATACTGTACTATATCAGCCGGATAAGCCTCCCCTATTTAGGGGGTATTTGCCATAATCCCCACGCTCGGCAGGCGTCTTTGTTATCGCAGTGTAAGATGGCAGGTTTTAGAAGGCGCTGCTGCCCACCTTCCAGTATTCTCTCTTAGTCGCTCCGTAGTCCTTAGTCGTAGACCTCTTAAGACATCCACGGTTAGATATGTGGAGGTGCAACTCTAACCCGTCACCGCACGGGTCCCCCCTATAATATTCCGTTCAATTTAGACCAAAATATAGGAGTGAAGTTGCAAACTTCGCAGCTGGCCGAAAATTGGTAGGATTGCTACAATCACCAAAAATTAAAGAAAGTTTAACAACAAATTCGTTTAATTAATATTGAAGGTTACTTTCATATTAGGGCAATTACTGATTTGCGTTTAGTTTTGATTATTGTTCTAATTAAAAATGTATCATACCAAAAATAGAGATAGATCAATATTTGGAGCCTCCTTCCTATAACCGTGTTATAATGGCTAAACTCTAATCTGTGTCTGGTACTATGTTTTATTTCTAAGTAGATCTAAAGAGGATGATCTACTGTCCAGTAAGTAAATTACATACTTACTTACTGCACAGTACGAGATTCCAAATTTAAAATCGTTCTTACTAGACAGTTGGGAATATGTCTCCGGTAGACTTCACTTTCTGGATACTTTTCAGAGATGTTATGGCCACATTACATACTATTTCTGAGAAAAAAAAAAAATTGTCATCATTTTGAAGTAACTGGGTCTTGTAAACTGACCAAAATTCGTTTTGAATTCCCTGAAAAAAATATACCCACACGTTGTGAGTTGAGAACCTCCTTGCGAAATTAAATTTGACTTTTGGTCCTTCAAACCACGCGATCAAAGTCGCGGTCATAGGCGAGAGGTAAACTGTACTTACATTTGTATGACATTATACATTAAGACAGTTGTCAGAAATCGAAGCCTTGTTTTATTAATATTTGTGTATTCAGGGTTATTGGTAAAATGCTAACAATCTCGAAGAAGTCAACCCACTTCTGCTAGTCCTAAAAAACATTCTAAAATGTTTATATTTTTATTTTCTTTTGTGTTTTTTTACATGTTTTTGACTGAATAAGTGTGAAGTCTCTTTTGCCTGTAATGTATAATTTCATATTTTTTATCACTTTGCTCGATGTATATATTTAAAACTATTCAAAGGGACCACGGCGCGGTCTAATGTTGCCGCGGCGGGCGCTCTTGGCTCGGAGTAGGCATTAAAACAAAAACAAAATCGTCTCAATATGTTTCTTAGGACTAGCAGAAGTCGCCCAAAGAGGTTGTTAGCATTTTACCAATAACCCGGTATATTTAAATATATAATATATAAATTCATTTTTTTTAAGGAATAGGAGGGCAAACGAACAGGTGGCTCACCTGGTGGTAAGTGATCACCGTCGCCCACGCAGAGGTATCGAGGATGCGTTGGCGGCCTTTGATGAAGGAATATGCTCTCTTCTTGAATGCCCCTAAGTCGTATCTGTTCGGAAATACGTCACCAGGCTGCTGGTTTGAAATTGTGGTTGCGAGGTATGAAATGCCGTGAAAATCGCAAGGTTGTGGACTTCCAGAAATCGATATGAAATTGATGAAACATCATGCTTTGTCGGGACGTGCGATGGCGAAATTGAGCTACAGGTAGTAAATTGAACAGTTCCTCGGAACACTCCCCGTGATAGATATGGTAAAAGATGCAGAGTGATCCAACATCTCTACGCGGTGCCAAAGGGTCCAGACCAGAGAGAGAACTTGATCGTCAACGATTCGAGTCGCTCTGCGTTGGATGCGGTCAAATCGAAGAAGCTGGTACTGGGGAGCTCCCGCCCAGAGGTGAGAGCAATACTCCATGTGAGCCCAAACCTAAGCCTTATAAAGTAGCAGGCGATGGGCTGATGAATTTTACCACGGCCGGTGTAAGAGGCAACTCCGGTACCGTCATCCGGAGCTGCAGCATGTCATTGATATGCAAGAGAAATAGAGTCAGAGATAGCATACAGCCTTGCGGAACGCCAGCATTAATTGGCTTCAAGTTGGAGCATGCACCGTCGACAATGACTTTGATACTCTGATCTGCCAAAAAACTAGATATCCACTCGCACAATATCTCGGAAAGCCCATAGGAAGGAAGCTTCGAAAGAAGTGCTTTATACCATATCCGATCATAGGCCTTCGCTATGTCCATACTAGCTGCCAACGCCTCACCCTTGGAATCCACCATCTCCACCCATCGATGCGTAAGGTATACTAAAAGATCACCAGCTGAGCGACCGCGACGAAAACCGTATTGTCGATCGCTAATCAGCTGGTCCTGGTCCTCCTCTAGACACTGCAAGAGCTGGTTGTTAATAATGGATTCCATTATCTTGGATAACAGAGACGTTATGGCTATAGGGTGGTAATGGACGGGCTATCACCTTTTTTAGGGATCGGGTGCACCAAAGCCGTCTTCCATGTTTTTGGGACAACGCCTGATGTGTAGCAAGCCGGAAAAGACGCGTCCGAACTGGTATCAACTCAGGCACAAGTCCGCAACACTATCGGAGGAATGCCATCAGGCCCACTCGACTTATGAATGTCCAAGGAGAAACGTGCTTTACGTATTACACTTTGCCGGAAAATTATATCCGGCATCGAGGTATCACACCATGGTATGGTCGGTGGTGAGTTCCCTTGGTCATCCAAAGTCGATTTAGACACAAAGAGAGGGCCCAGAAGATCGGCTTTCTCCTTTGCGGTACTATGTATATAATAAAACACTTATGTGCTAATACAAAAGGGGAAATTATAGGTAACCGTTCCTTTCTTTTTGAGAGATTTTATGGTAAACATACATTACTATAACTAGATTGACAGTTTATGTACTATAATATATATATATGAATTTTAATTTAATTGATTATATAAACAAAAAAAAATTAAATAATTAAAATAAACCTGGCAATTATGCATAATGTAAAATATGACAAAATGTGGGTAGTTGCAATGCAATGATAGTGAGTGGAGCAGAGTGTGTGGTAAATGCTGTGGTGCCTATGTGACTAGAAGCGATCTGTCATTCGTAGATATTGATAGACAATTGTTGAGTTCTAGGGCAAAAGCTGACACTGAGTATAAGGAGGTTATAAAACCAAGCCATGCAGGGTTAGTAAAGTCATTTTTTTTTATTACTTATTAAATTTAATGTATAATAATTTATTTATTATTTCATCAAAGATATAGGGTATTTTATTGCCGTGAAAACACAGCTTTGTCGTGTCGGTCGTCGAGTCATGAAAGTTTAGCGTCAGATTACCACGCCTTAACGCATTCTGTCGTTAAATACAAAGTTTGAACTAAGTTTAACAAGTTCTAAACCCTTTTAGTGGTCTCTTAATAGAGTAGTTCTTAAGTACTAAAAAACAAATTGTAAAATAGCACAGTCACTACAAATTGAGCGTATTAGGTAGTGAAAAACTCTTTTTAGTCGGTTTCTTTTAGTTATAATTAATATATTTTTTATAAAAACTTAGAAACAAAATATGTGATTATCAACCTATTTTTATCATATTTACTTTAATCATATTCTTACGATAATATCTACTGTTATTAGGAACCACAAGGTCAGAAAAATAATATTACATTATTATTATGTTAAAGTCAAAGGTCGCAGTAGGACTTCATCCATGGAGTTTTCTTTTACCAAAATATAAACATATTTTTGAATTTTTATAAGGTTGCTTACCTCTTTAAGAAAAATCAAAGCTCATGATGATAATTTTATTAAATTTTTGTATAAGCACTCACTTTCATAGGGGTTCATTATTGTGTATTTACGATTCAGTATTACCAGAACCTCAAACCTATAGCCGTGATAGTTTTTCAGTAGTGTGCCACAAAATGTGGCTCACTTTGCTCGTCCTAATAACGTACTCGTATGTGTGTGTGTGCCTTCAACGAAACTAAAAAAATAATCGTCTATGAAAGTATTCGTGTACATCACTACATAGTATACAGCAAAGTACCTTTCCGCTCATTGTCTGTCCCTATATATACTTTGATCTTTGAAACTTCGCATCTAATTTTTTTATGCGGTTTTCTTAGTAAATAGAATAATTCAAGAGGAAGGTTTATATGTAAAATATTTGCATAATATATGATAGAGAAAACTGATAAGTTTAGAGGTTTCTAATGAGATGTCGTAAATAAACACATTTTTTTGGCGCTTACATTGTAAACGCTGGCTGGACCCTACGTGATAGATCAAAATAATGTACTACAGTATGGTACACCTTAAAAAGGTCTACAAAAAAGTCCGCAATGGTATATGCCTGTCTCTGGATAACCCATAATAACAATTTATTTCCTTTATTTTAAGGAGAAATAATGGCTTATTTTCGAAGCGATTTTAAGCAATACAGCATTAATCCTTACCCAAATAAGTACCTAAAAAACATTGCGCGTTTAATATAAATCAATATGACTCTTTACAACATGTAATTAAAATTAATATTTTTGGTGGTATTACAGATTATTAAGTATCAGCATTACTCCCGTACGAAACCGGGGTGGGTCGCTAGTATTATTTATATACAACTATCTATCCAGCGCGCCAATGCAGCGAGTGTTATGGGTACTTTTGCACCTGGAATGCTAAGGGGCGGGCTTCGAGAAAGTAACCCGAAGAGACGCCATTCTATTAGCTTTGTAAGAAACAAATTTCTGTCAATTTTTCTCATATCGAAACACGTTCTAATTGGCTAAGCCACGACCACGTGATTTATAGTGATGGGACGGAATGAATGTGCAATTTTAATCGATATCGATATAGTGCATACTTAGAACATCAACGTGGTAATATATCTATAAACATCTTAAGCGTTGAGTGTGAATTCTATTTATGCTTGGCTGTAAGAAGTAGGTAAACAATGGAAACTACTGTGTAGCAAAATGTTAGCAAATTACAACGTCAAATACACTTACAAACTGCTGTATTGGCAGGATTGTCCACTTCCGAACACATTCTCCACCATTTAGGGAGAGTTTGCCATAATTCCCACGCTTGGCAGGCGTCTTGGGGATCGCAGTTTAAGATATCAGTTCCTCAGAAAGCGCTGCTTCCCACCTTTCGGTATTTTACCTTTAGTTACCTCTTAACTTTACAACAACAATGACACCAATAGCAATGGTGGAGTAAAATTCTAGCACGGTACCCCACGGGATACTTATCAATTAACATGAGTCACTCACCGTGTCTATTCTACTAAGTGTATTTTTAATGAAGTCAGCGCATTTTAGCTAATCCACATAATGTAAGTTAATATTTTAGTTTCCACAGCTATCAATATGAGAAAATAAAATACAGAAGAAATATGAAGCAGTGATGGCTCAGTGCCATTGGCTATGGACTGCCGTGCCGCATGTCCATGGTTCGAATGCCGCCGCGGGCTTGAGCTTCAAAGCATGGTGGAAGGGCATTTTGCGAATGCCCGCCAGGCTAGCGACCACCCTCAAGTAGAAAATCTGTCGCCAAGCACCTAACGGTGTGTTCCAGCAGCTGTCCTTGAGAGCCAGTAATTCTAGGTTAACCTGAACAACCTCTTCGATCACATCATCTCTTACCATCAGGTGAGATAGTGGTCAAAGGCTATGTAATTAACAACTATGTCTCAAGGTGACGGGCGCAGTGCAATTCGTGACTTGTAACGAAATGCATCTGTTATAGGCAGAGATTAGTCCGCTTAACATCAGGCGGGCCTTGTGCTTGCTTGATCCGTCACAATTACATAAAAAAGACGAAAACAACGGAAAAAATTGTAAGTTAGAATACTCATTCTAACTTATAATTTTACCAAACTCATTCTAGCTTACCAAATATTGTATTATAAGCTTTAAGTTATATATATAGGTTATAAATAAAGTAATTACTATGATTCACATCTCTTAAAATAAGTAAAATATTAAATGACTCCCTAAATAACCTAATCAAATATCAAACTACGACATTATTGAAAAAAATTAGATCGCTGAGTATTAAGAAATTTTGTATTTGAAAATAGTAAAAATATAATATCGAAGGAAGCCTTATATAATAAACCATTTTTAATGGTTTATTATATAAGGCTTCCTTCGAAGTGTAACAGGTTTAGGTATAAATTAAGTATTTGAGTGTGTTTAGATATATATAAAACTAATTCACAAACAAATAAAATAAAGATATTTTATACAATACATATAACAAATTGAATAATAATAATAATGGCCATATAATAAGTGCATAGGTGTAGTAGATATTTTACTAACTATGTAAGACAAAACTATATAGATAGAAATTAATAAGTTGTGCGATATCTGTTTAAATTCCACTGTATCTTTTAGAAGCAGTGATGGTCCAGATGACTATGAATTTCCGTGTAGAAATTCCATGGTTGGAATCAAAAATGTACCATAAGAAGGGTATCATAATATCGACAATTATCTATATAAAATCGATATACACCACCATAAGCACTGTAATCACAACACTAGGAGGAAGGATATTTTAAATTTGGAGTGTGTCCGATACAACACACTAGTTGCCAGATAAACCGAACCATGAATTCCACTCTCGAGGTTAGTTTCTCGATGGGGGCGGGTTATTTGATTGACTACATTATCTGTAGAGACTATGTAATTAATTTAATTATTTAAGGAGATATTAGTTATTATTATATACAACTTTTGAAGCGCTCATAGCGAAGTTTACTTAGCTGTTCTCAACCGATCAGCAAAGTTAAGCAACGTCGCGCGCGGTCATGAGTTGGATGGGTGACCGTTAGTGACATTACTACTGAGCGCTTCCGTGCTTCGGAGGGCACGTTAAGCCGTCGGTCCCGAATGCCCGCCTGGCTAGCTACCACCCTCAAGTAGAAAATCTGTCGCCAAGCACCTAACGGTGTGTTCCGGCAGCTGTCCTTGAGAGCCAGTACTTCTAGGTTAGCCTGAACAACATCTTCGACCACGTCATCACTTACCATCAGGTGAGATAGTAGTCAAAGGCTAACTTATAAGGCATAAAAAAGAAAAAAAAACCGCCATGTACAGTATTGGATCTTGATTGTTTTTTATTTTATTTCTATTTAAAGTTTAGAAACTTTAAAATAAACTGATCAAGGTTGCATTAGGCGCAACTAAGTTTTCTTTCAAACAGTGGCACTAAACGACTAACTAAATAAGTTAGAAAGGTGGCTGTTCTTTAACGAGTTCCGTCGTAACTGAGTGACCGTCTGCTGCCGGGCGTTTTATGTTAGCCGTAAAATAAACGTCGCATGTAACATATTGTAGCCACCTTTTAAAGTAATATGATTTGACTCACGAACGATAAACTTTGATTTTTAAACTTTTAACTTATCTGCTTATATTAAGTTAGACATACACTACAGTGTTCAATGTACACACAATACAAAACTCTTTATTATGACTAGCAAAGACCTGAGCTTTGTTTATTTTACATCCTGATTCTAGTGATGTCATCTAGTATTCAGTAGATTCAAAGTCAAAATCATTTACTCAATTTGGGCGTTGACGCTCTTATGAAGATCAATTACAAATTTTAGTATTGTAATATTCTACATTGTACTGCCACGTTCGGCAAATAAATTGTATAGAGCCACTGCGAGAAGAACGGGCAAGAAACTCGGGTTTAACTACGTGATGTATTTAGGTATTGATTTTAGATCTGTTGCAGCGATGTTTACTCTTTGGTTTTCTAACAGATGGCGTTAGTAGTACAATAACATTACCTATATCCAATAAATCCAATATTTTTAATATTGTTAGGTTTGCAATAACGCCTACATTGCGGATTACATTGCTCAAGGGGTGGATGGACGCGGGTTCGAATCCCGCACATGACTTAAATTTTTCCTGTCGTATATTTGTGATTTTAAAATGAAATCCAATATTGTTAATGTTAATTTTTTATGTTTATAAAATCATATTTTTTTACAGATAACACATCTAGATATGAAGTTAAATTACTATGTTATAGCACAAATCTATGGCGTGACAGTTTTTTAATAAAAGGTTCAAGTTTGCTCGCTTTGCTCGTCCTTATGATTATATTTAATTTATTTTCAGGATACCTAAATGTTTGTTGTTGTTTTTTCCCACGCTAAACTTAAGTTATACTTTCACATTTAAAAAATAATATTCAAATACAAACTGAAGTAATATTAAAAACAAAAGTAGAAATTAACTAATTAACATAATACATTAAAATAATATTATTAATAGCACTCTTAGACTATGGTAGTGTCATTGACGGTCTTATCGTATGTAGCGATTTCTCCCTGACAACCTTTGTACGGACAGTATTAACTATTAATTAAATTTCAAGAAAAAACGGTGGTAAAAAATATAAAAATATGTTAAGATATTTTTTGTACATAATATTATATTAGTAAGTTGTCTCACTAATATAATATTATATACAAAAATATTATTAAAAAAAAGTTAGATACATACATACTCTTTTTTTCATAAAAACTAACGTGAGTTGACATAATTATTAACTATTATACCGGCTAGCTAGCTCCAAACACCGTGAGTGCTAGCCGGTATAATAGTTAATAAGTTAAAATGCAATTAATTATATAACATTATCAAAAAACTTGTATCCACATCTATAATATTAAAAATTTAATTATTGTCCAATCAACAATCTATTTGAACTGTATATTTTTTAAACCCAGATCAGAACACAGAACCACAATATAATATAGAAAGCAGACTGCAGCGAGGCGAAACTCATTCCTCAACAAGAATATCATAATTGCATTTTAACTTATTAACTATTATACCGGCTAGCACTCACGGTGTTTGGTCGTAATCTCCGACCGGTGTTCGAGCAGTAAGAACATACATACATACATACTCTTCTCTAATATTTTGTATAGGATAGGACGGCAAACGAACTGGCGGCTCACCTGGTAGTAAGTGATCACCAGAGGTCTCGAGGATGCGTTGCCAACCTTTGAGGAGGGAAATGCTCTCTTCTTGAAGGTCAGTCCTAAGTCGTATATCTTCGGAAATACTTAATACATATAGTTATCCTATATATTATTAATATATGTAAAATATAACAGACAATAGGTATATAATCTATAAATTATGTATATAATATATATATTATATACATAATTATTTATTATAATATATACATAAATATTTAAATACGCTTAGGTGCAATATATAAAAATACTGATAGATACCAACTACGTAATACATATGTATTATATTAAGGGTGAAATGGCCGGTCACTTCTCATCACAAGAGTCGACGGGTGATAACTCCCTTATTTTTTGGTTTTAGGGCCAGAAGTATGAGTGATATCGATTAATCTCATAAATATGCTTAAATATGCTATGGCTTGTATTAACACATTACAATTAATTACAATTTGAAGCAGTGATGGCTCAGTGGCATTGGCTATGGACTGCCGTGCAACAGGTCCATGGTTCGAATCCCGCCGCGGGCTTTAGCTTCACCGCATGGTGGGAGGGCATTTTGCGAATGCCCGCCTGGCTAGCGACCACCCTCAAGTAGAAAATATGTCGCCAAGCACCTAACAGTATGTTCCGGCAGCAGTCCTTGAGAGCCCGTAATATTACAGACACATGAGACCTAACAACTGTACGTCTCCATGTGACGGGACAGTACAATTCGTGATTGATGAAATGCATCTGTTTAGGCAGAGGTTAGTCCACTTAACATAAGATGGGCCTCGGCCTTGTTGAGTCCATAAAATAACATGAAAAAAAAATGCGGTTTGCGGAATCTTGTACATGACTTTATTTTTTCTCCCGTTAACTTTGTAATTTTGTAATGTAATCCGTCGAGCAGGCGTTGTTGCAAACATAACAATATTAAAATTGTATTAACACATTTGTAAATAAGATAATTAACTTGAAAGTTTATTATCTCGAAACATTTTCATGTAAATTTTCAAGGCTGATTACCTTAAAGTTAATACTTTTTTACAATTGTATAACTATGCAAGTCTTGATAATGAAGAGAGCAATCGATATTATGCTTAGTTCTGGACCTAAGCCTTCAAATAAAGGAGTGATAATCCTTCGACGTTTGTGTGGAGAAGTGAACGGCCAGTCAACCTCAAATAACGTTAACCGTTCTTGGGGACTCTCATCGGTTTTAAGATCACTACTAGTCAGCTAAAAGAAGGCGAACAGAAAAAAAAATAAAAGTGTTTAATATTAAAAAAATAAAGATGAAAAGGTGTAATGCAAAACCATTAGGAGCTGGTAATGATAAATAAAACAAAACTTGAAGCAAACAAAGTTCAATTCCATTGCTCACTACCTGTTGCGGCTGCGACCTTTTGTTTGTCCGAAATGCGCGACTATTAGAGAAAACAATAGTGGTAGCAATAAACCAATTTTAAAAGGTTAAATTCGGATGTTCTAACAATATAATATGTCACATTTTTGCGGAGGTTAGATGTGAAAATTCAGGAGGAATTCATTGAGGAATTCCAAAAAATAATTTTTATATAGTTTTACTTGACCAATTTTTTTTTACCTTTTAAACAAGCAGGTATGACGAATTTGACGTCAAAACGTCGGATCATCATATACATTTCTTCTGAACCCAAGATATGATCCCCTGAAGAGGAGTTCACATTCAAAGTAACCAAAATCAGGAACGAAATTAGGCCCCCTTGAGGGCAATGCTGTTCCTATCGCAACGCGACGCGAACATTTCCATCATTGGTCAGACAAAGTGAATGGGTTAAGCTAACAACATCGATTTTGAACTCTGGATTAGTATTTGGGTTTTCCTGGCACAAAAGTTTTCAGAAACACTCCTCAGACAGGAGTGGCACCCCTCCTGACTTGTAGATGCTACAAGCTCGTTCTTTATATGACATGAGAATAGAAGAAATACAAAACTATATCTGGCGAACATTGGTGTACAAAAACACATCCTATTACACTTTCTGGACACAAAGTAGTGATGATATGCATAATTATATAATTGGCTGTACAATGTTCATATGTATAATGAGAATTATAATAAATATGTATCTACAATTCTTATTGAAAGAGAAAGAGTAGAGAAAAACAAACAAGGGAACAAGTGTAAGCGCCCGCGGTCAGCCTTTATAAAATGGACTTCATAGAACCCGTGCGAAACATGACTCCTTGCACTGTTGTATACAAAGATGTTTAGCCGGTGGAAGTGTCTCACAAACAAGACTATACTATAATGTATGATATTACTATACAATATTTAAACTATATGATATTTAAACATTCACGATATAAGTAGCATCACACAACAGTCTTCTTCCGCACCAACATTGATTGAATAAGAACAGCGGCTGCGCAGCGCGGCGTGAAGTCAGCATCGGTTTTATGCGGTTTCACGCAAACACTTCTCTTGAGATTGCCAGTTTAGTTTATATCAGAATGTGAGAATAAGGTGCTTTACTCCTACTTTACGTAACTGTATACTACGAGTAAGACTCTTCTTAATAGTGACTCTTCACTAAAACCTGCTTTGTCTAGAATTACTATTAATTGCTACTATTATGCTTTATTGCATAAAATATTATCAAATGGAGGTGTTAATCTATTCAATAAAGTATAACCTACCCATATCCGAACCCCCTTTCCACGGAGATTTAAATAAGAACTCAACGCGGTTCAATGAGGATTGAGGAAACAGTTGAAACTGTTACTGAAATGACAATACTCAAAGTACCGTCATTTAAAAGTGCTCTATCTAGCATTGCCCTAGATCCGCACCGCTATACCCAAGAGATTGAATAAGATCGGCGGGAAGTCGACGCCGGATTTATGAGGATTCCCGCCAACACCGCACTCTTCTGATTGCCAGTTTATTTCGTGTCAAAGTGCGTGAGCTTGAAAGGACTGAGGTTATTAATGGTCATAGCTTTAACATTTTGTTTGAAATTAAAAGGTGAGTTTACAATGTTTAAGTTAGCGAATAGTAGAATGGGGTAATTGAGTTAAAATAAATTCAATTACAATTAATCTTAACACAATCCTTTAATTTTCCCTTATTTACCTTATGAACTAGTAAATTTTACAAGCATATATTTTTGCGAAAACGAAAGATAGATAGATAGATAATACTTTAATGTTACACCACACAAGACAATAAATATGAGGTAAAATTATAATTTACAGTGATAGTGTTACAATTGGTGGCCTTATTACTAATAGTAATAAGGCCGCCAATTGTATTATATCTTTCAGTTAACCTTTGGATGGAGAGGATTTGTAAAACCGATAGTGACGGAGTGCAGTTAAGAGCGGCCAACCCGTCTTACTTTTCATACAAACGCTCGTACGTGATTATAGAGTTGTAACAGATCCTTCTTTGAAACTTTTGAGCTAATAGGTATCTTGTGCACTATATACAAGTTTTTATGCAAACAAAAAAGTAAAATTTCTAGAAACAACTTCAATATAAGCCTCCAAAAATCAGCTTTTTGGCACAAACTTTACCTGAACTTTGGGCGTTCAGAATGTACTCATAAATTGTAAACGTAGAGAAAGTATTTTGATAGAAACCTTGAAAATATAATGGAGATTCTAAATAATAAACATTTATTTTACAAACTTATAAGGCTTATTGAAAAACACGTAATTCCTGGATCAAGTTTTATGAATTTTACGCACACTATTTTTCGTTAAATGGTATATCATTCTCACTTGCTTGATAGCCAAGTGGCGGAAAGAGGTACGTGGGGGAAGGAGTGAGACGGAGAATTGAATGCACAGCGCTGAAGATGAAAAAAGTTGAAACAACAAGCTTTTCAATCATGCTCGCTTTGACGAAAGACGGACCGGGAAGGGCCCTCTTAAGCGATATAATTAACTAGTAAAATGAATACTAATATATACAATGCGATTAAAATAAGAATAGGATCGGCCTAGCGCCATGTTGTGACGTCAAAACTAGAACTTGGGACAGTGTGCAAAAAAGAAATGATAACACATGTATCTATAAATTAATAAAGAAAATAAAAAAGCCGACTGCAAATAATTTATTTTCGTTAACCGTTTTATCGATCCATTGGAATGAAAACTGCAAGTTAATATATATATATATATATATATATATATATATATATATGGAATCGTTTTTTAAAGCCCTTTATTTTGATTCCCAACACGATGGCTTTGTAAGAAAAAATAAATTGTTTTTCTCACTATATGGCTTCTAAAACCCACCAGTTTTTTATCTATTTTTTTATGTACATAGTGTCACTTTAGCTATCAAGATAAATCTAACGATATCTCGTTAGTTAAAATCGGCTAAGCCGTTAGCCGTTTAGAAGTTATGGTGAAATAAAGAAACTCACAAACAAATACATACATCAAACCTGAAAACTTAATACACGTTTATGTGGGTAGTCGTTTAAAAAAACAGGTAGTCATAGGTGGGTAAACGAAGTTGTAGGTGCCTGTAGGTACAGCAAGCACAGAAATAATTTGAACTGATTTTAGTTGTTAGCAATATTTTGTACTTAGGTATCTTAATTTGAATCGCTTAGCTCTTCGATGCCGCATGTTCTGATGGCCAACTGAGTCAGACTCATCGTTATCATCGTAACGGGTAACAAAAACAAATATAACAATCACCAAAAACATATTAAACAGTCAACAACAACAAATTAAAGAGTAAAAAAATTAATTAAACGAGATGATCAATAAACACTTGAAAACATGTCGCGTAGTAGGTAGTACACTGTCGGAGAAGTAAGACCCTGACGTCTGCTTTGTCATCAAACCAAAATGGCGTATGTGCTGTTGACCTTAAAAATATGACTTTATTACAATTTAGGGTCACTCATTTAAAATTACGTATAAATATATGGCACTGCTCTATTTTTAAGTTTGTTCTGCTGATCGTACTTATTAGAGTCAATATGAGTGAAGGTAGCTGAGAGACCGTCCTATTCTTATTTTAATCGCATTGTACACCCAATTTCAAATATAACTCCCACAATACCAAAGGTTTGTGTTAAGATTAAATATGTTTGAACTATTTCAAACTCGAGGGTTCAATTAAAATGATTGTTACCTTATTCACTACGTCATTTCAAAAATAACGTTGATTTTGTAATCTTGTTACGCACTGTAGGTTTTGAAATATAATTGGTAATATCAAAAAATATTTTTTATTTTCAAATATTAGCAGTTAAATTATTTTATAGGTATATTATCTGCTGCTACAACGATACCAACCTACTGAAACAACTTTTTCGCACACACACACTGGACTCATTACACGACCGCCCAAAAAAAGGAGAGTTATGTTTTCAGGGTTCATGTATGTATGTTTGTGAGTTTCTTTATTCCACCATAACTTTTAAACAGCTCAACCGATTTGAATGTTTATATATCATTAGATTCGTCTTGAAAGCGCAGGTGACACTAGGTATCAGAATCAGAATCAGAAATCTGTATTGGCCATTATAACCGTAAACGTTACATTAGGCAAGTCACTTTACAATCAGGTTAGTATTCATTTCAAAACATTATTGTATACTAGAAAATTATGATAACGAACTACTTAATCTAACATGTTCAAGGTTTTCATAATTGCAATATGCAATATGTATTACATATAGACAATGATTATAATTTATAATAACAATTTAAAATGAATATACATAATATATAAATTAATGTTAATTATACAAAATAAAGATTAAGTCAATAATATTTTATAAAATCATATTTTATAGACGATAAATTTAATATTAATAAAAAAAAAGAGAAAAAAAGAAAAAACTGGCATGTCACAAATTCGATAATGTCAATGGTCAAATTAGGAATGGCGATATAATTTATTATATTAATTATTATTAAATTTTGTTATATTGTTCATAATTCAAAAATAAAGATTCTGATAATGTCATATTAATAAATTCGTTAATATTGTATAGATGATTATTACCAAAAAATATTTTTTTTGTTTGTTTAAATTTTTTGTAATTTAAGTTCATAATTTTTTGAGGCAGTTTATTGTACATGGTGATTTTTAAAAACATACCTTGTTTCTTTGTTTTCACAAGCCTAGGTTTCTGTCTAAACAATTTGTAATTATTGCAAAGATTATATGTATGCATGTCTTTATTTTTTGGTAACTTTTCTTTTTCCTCGTGTATTTCTAGTAGACAATTGAAAACATAGAGTGAAACTACAGTCATAATATTATTTATTTTAAAATACTTTTTAGCGGAACTTCTTCTTTTTAGACCATTTATTATTCTGGTACATACAGTAAAAGAAATAAACTGGCTGATTTTAGACGCCATATTGTGAGAATTTTTTTTTCCTCCAAACCCATTGTGTGTTGTATCAAAATGAAGGGCTTAGAATCGAGTTCATAAACTTTCCGTTTTAATTTCAATGGAACAGTAAAACTATTAACGAAAATAAATAATTTGTTTTTTACTTGTTTGATATTTTATTAGAAGTAATTGAGATAACAAAATTAATTCACATGAACAGATCACATGACAATAAAACGTTATACAAACGACTAAAATCGTTTAAGTTTAACTCGCTGTGGCGAGCTGAGCCATAAAAGGTGCAGTTGATAGCGTTCTTGGGCGTCGCAGCAGATTTAGTAGAGTTGCCAATCTCCGTTCATAGATGGCGTTGGTAGACACGGCCATAAATAGTTTTACGGCAGACGTGCTCTGGCTGTCAGTTGATGTGCACGTGCAGTACGAAGCAAATGCAATGAAACTTCCGAAGTGGTTACACTTACATCGCTTCGTAATCAGAGAGACGAATTCTAGTTCGTGACGTAAAGAACTATCATGGTGCAATTTACGTTGTTTGCCCTTGAACAAATAACTTGTTGATAAGTCTTGATAGGGGTAGTAATCTTGGTTACGCCAATATTTATAGTTTAAATATTGAATTATATATCGCAATAATATGACGTTGTTTACTTCAACTACCACGGACCATACAAGGGGAGTTACTTATATTTGTACGACGATGAAACCTGTTCTCGTCGTGTCACCGGCTTCTCGCCCGCGCCTCCCTGCGCCGGGCAGTCTGCTGTGGGAACTGGCATTGAATGGGCCCTCCCCTTCGCGGTCAACGAACGATATTGCTCACTTAGTACATAATATATAAACTTTTTTCACACATAAAATCTATGTGAAGAGTGATTGTGCAGTGCAGTGCACCATATAACTGATCAGTTACTGGACGGACCAGATAAACCTTCGCCGGTGGACACCCTCCAGAGACGTGGTGGATTCTTCTACAAAGGTCAGTAGCTCTCTTCATGGTATTCTTGTATGTTGGACTAGCAACGTCATTTACTCGTCAGTAATATCTAGGATTTCGGCGAACCAGCAAGTTATCCTGTTCCACATTTCTAATTGTGGCAGGCGCGCATCATCCCCTGGCCAAAGCTAGAGGTTGTATGCACCATTTTGGTCCTTCGAACGCAGATATTTTGAATTTTGAATCCTTTTGAATACCTAACTTAAAATTCAAGTCGAAGTTTCTAGATTTAACTGAAAGTTATTGCATATCGTCATTCAAATTTCACTCTTATTGCAATGTAGTTAAAGTCTATTATTGCAACTACTTAATATCGATAAACTTGCATATTTATCTGCCGTACGCATTAAGTGGGTAGTGAATAGTGCAGTAGGTACGACCTAGGTTTTGGGTATTTCCATTCATATTTTTCAGCGAGCCTATTCAGTGTTGTTTATGTACCGCGCGTAGCAACTGGTTAATTGAATAGTATTCGCTTCATATCGAATCGTCATAAAAAATAATTTATACGAGTATTTATGACACACAGACTCACCGCATTTGGCTAGATTAATATAATTTAGTCATTTTATTCGCATCGCTTGTGATTTATATCTTAAATAGCCCTTGAATTATTGACGGGGAAATTTTAGATATTGAAATCATATATACCTACGTAACCTACTCGTAGGCAGGCTTAACTTTACGTTACGACTGATATATCATTAGGAACCAGCCGTTTACGTAGTTACCTACATTACTCGTATATTATAGTTTATAATCTACACCGCACCGCACCGAACGTTCATATACTTATTCATAAAGTGCGTAGGTATATCTATCGATTTGATAAGGTATTTCCGAGTTCTTGAATTGGTTTGGTACATTTAACAAATTATTTTATTTGTATCTAAGATTACCTAGTAGTTACTTTATTCAGGTTATATACGTTCTGAACAGTCGCTTATATACGCAATTGATTTGCATTTAATTTAATGTCACATCGCATCGTATTTGTTTAGGGTTCCGCGTGAATTACGGAACGCTTTTCGTGTTAGATATTTATAACTCACATCGCACTAGCGTAAAATATTCGTTAGTTAATTGTAATTTGCTAGTACTCAAGTACTTAATTACCATTTTATTAGGAAGGTTTGAATTTGCCAATTACAAATATTTAAATCGCATAAAGGGCAGACCTTACATTTAGGGTTCCGTCTGCATCATAGAATTAAAAGAGGTTCTGTACGACTGATATTTACTTGATAATATAATATACTTTTTTTTTTTATTGGCGATATGCCTTTATTAAACAAATACTACAAACTACATACAACAGTACAGCTACTACAATACTACAGCTACTACAGTAAAAGCATTTGGACTCATAGGGAGTCCAAATGCTCTAGCCCACTATCAGTTGGCAGCGTGCCCAGCATGCTGGCAGCATTGCCCCGTTGAATTGCAATGCTTATTCTTTGAGCCAAATAGGTGCCAGCATTTTGATCACGCGTCGCATCGACCAAGCGCTCTGATAGATTTTGGAAAATACGATGAGCTCCCGGTCCCCATGGCCCCAAACTCTCCACACCAAACGGCTCAAATATGTAACCCATACCGAGGTTAGCATATTTGCGCCGCTTGAGTTGCTCTGCCGAAGTAGCCGCGGCGCCAGCCCTCACGTGGGTTTCAGAAAGGTGTGACGGCGCTAAAGTGTCTACGCATGTAGCGTCCCACACTAAGGGCCGTCCTAACTTCCATGGAACCAGAGTCATGCCGTCAGGTCTTTTACCATCGTCACGCATCAGACCGTTCGGTTCGAGAACAGCTGGAACATTGGCGCTGGTAAAAGCCCGGCGAATGATATCGTTAAGGCTGGCGTGGCGGGAAATTCGACCAGCACTTCGAGAGCAGGAGAGGCCATGGTGACCGAGTTGGTCAACTGCAGTACCACACTGGCAGTGATGTGCAACACAACACCTTGCACCCAAGCGTAAGCTAATAGCGAGACGAAAAGCGGAAGGATCTATAAGGCTACCAGTTTTGTAAGAAGGAATGGCTTGTAACCAAAGACCTGATTCCCACACAGAAACAGCGAGAATACGAGCACGATCTGCGATACTAGGGCACGTATTTAAAAGATCTTTCCGTGCTAGCTCGCATAGGGGCCGATCCCACTGTTTCTGAGATGACAACATTTTTGGGAACTCAGTATTTGGACAAGCCAGTCCCCATGTGGTTTTGGCCTCAGCCAGATATGCTACATCAAAAGAGCCTAAAGATTGTGCAAGAATTTTTTCTACTAATTTGTGTGTACTGTGTACAGAAGACAAAAAAGCTGGTAATGCCACACTAGAAATTTTGCGTATCCCTATGCCCCCCAACCTCACAGGGAGGGAAGCTTGCACCCAAGCCCTATCATCCATCTCAACATTCAAAACCGAAATTAACGTATCTTTTAATAAATTGTCTAAGCTTAAAAGAAGCTCACTGTGTTTCCACAGCTGACAACATCTCAAAAAGTATGTAAATTTAGGAACGAAAAGGCAAAATCTAATAATAGTAAAAGCCATATGGGCGTTAATTTTGAATAATCTGCTAGAAGCATTTCTAAACTTTTGAATTTGTTCTTCGACAAATGGTGACAAAGATTCGTCAAAAATCGGTGAACCCAAAAGACGGAGCGAACTTTTTTCTACTAATTTTATATTAGGCGCAAGTAAGTTGAATTTTTCAATAATCGAATTTTTTTCCGGACAAGTATCACAAACAAAAAGTTCACATTTGGAAAAATTTAGTTCAAGGCCAATAAGACGAAAATCGTCTATAAGTACTCGCAAGTCATTCAATACCGTGTTCGCATCGCCACCTAAGGTTCCGTCATCCAAATACCAAACGTTAAGTTTTGATTGGAGACGTTGAATTATTGAGTGGATGGCAAGGCTAAAGATGGCTGGTCCCAGAGGATCACCCTGTTGACATCCTACGGAAGATAATATAACGTTGTTTTGGTATGTTAATTTTGATGGTTTCCCGTAACATTGCCAAAGAAAAGGGTATAATTCCGGAATTTTATCTTTCACTTCGGTCAAAAGGGTGCCTCTATCTAATGAGTTGAATGCATTTTTAACATCCACCTTCAAAAGCACATCACCACAATTTTGATCAAGAAATGTGCGTAGTGAATGTACAGCAGCCTCACAACCACCCTGAGAACCAAAACCGAGTTGTAGTGGTTGAAAAAGATTACTTAAAAAAGCAACCTTTTTCCTACAACCACATTTGGCTGTGAGGCGACGATAAGTGGTGCCTACTGCTATAGGCCTAATACCACCATCTTTTTTATTAAGGGCACATAAATTCGCACCGTACAGAATTTCGGTAATTTCATTGTTGACCTGACCCGACAACATCAAATTAACCAAAGCCGTGACATCCTTTAGAAGTGTCTCGCCTACCTCACCAGAACTAAAAGATAAAATATCTTTTAAGTGCTGAGGCGTCAGGCCATCTAGACCACCGGCTGAGCCACTTCGAAAAGATGCCACGGCTGCAGAAACATCCTGTGGGGTCACCTCAACAATGTCATTATTTTCAGAGTCGGGAAGGTGGAGACCTGCAGTTGCAGGCGGATGCTTTTCTATTAGGGAATTCAACGTGTCAGATGTGAAAGGGGCGATTGTATCACTCGAAAACAAGATGCGTGCCGCGTTTTTGATGTCACCATCATTAATTTTATTTTCTACTATTTTAATAGTAGCTGAATCGACATTATTTGTTTTTGTATTCCGCCGCAGTGGCGGAATTATTAAAGTTGAGCCAAAAGATTGCTCTTCCCGTGCCTTGTATTTCACGCAGTTTTCCTTTACTCTAGTTGTAAGAATATATACTATATATATATTATAAGAATATATATTATACTATAAGAATATATATATACTTACTGATTTTATATTTCGTATAGATATATTATCGCGTTATTTTAATAACCGCTTAGCATTCTTACGCTGCATTGGTACTTTACGTTTGGGTTCCGCATTGCACATTAAGTGGTTCCGTATAGTGTAAAAATAAAATTGTTGGGATTTTAATTGTTTTGTCTTCTGTTCACGATGGACGATAAAACAAAGCTTAGGCTTTATGAAAGTAAACGTGCGACTTATTTCGCTCGGATTCAAAGTATATATGATTCCATGAAAACGTTATCTACTGAAAGGACACGGAAAAGTTTTATTGCACAAGCGAAACAAATTGATACGATACGAAGTGAATTCTGTAACATTTTGGACAATGTGAACGCGTTAAGTCTGAAATTAGATCCTTCATATGAAATCAGTTATAGCGCTTTAAATGCCTTCGATGACTTGGCATGCGAAATAAAGGAGACTGTCTGTTCGCTTACTGAGCCATCGCCAAACGTAATGAATTCTGGTTCTAGTTCTAATGTTCATCATATTAAGATACCTAAGATTGAATTGCCAAGCTTTGATGGTGACATTCAAACGTTTCCATATTTTTATGAGACGTTTAAAAGAGTGATTCACACAAATTCGGAATTGTCAGATTCTGATCGCATTCATTACTTGCTGAGTTGTCTGAAAGGCAAGGCAAAAAATGTTGCCGCCGGTATATCTCCTTCCGCTGACAATTATCGCGTTGTTTGGGATGCGCTTATTGCTAAATACCTAGACAATCGCGCGCTGGCCGTGAATTATCTAAATCAGTTATTTTCTTTTAAAATCTACCGGTTCTTCGCCCGCCAATGTTGAAAGGGTTTTCGATAGGTTCACCGCGACTGTTGCCGGACTTAAACAATTAAAAATTGAAAACTTAGATGATTTAATTTTTACGCATCTGGGTCTTAAGTTAATAGACTCCGATATCGCAAAACATTACGAAATGTCTCTTCGTACTCAGAAAAATCCACAGACTGTAGATTACGATTATTTCGTGAAGTTTGTTCGTGAACAAGTCAAAATTATGTACCGCACGGCGCCACAGCGCTCCGAGCCACGCCCCACCGGAAGTAATACCACGTCCGCCTCCGCGCCCTCCAAGGTGTCGCAGGTTTATGTAGCTACTGCATCGAAGTGTTCACTCTGTCAATCTTCGCACACGCATCTATTTAAGTGTAGTGCTTTTCAGAAACTGAACGCAAGCGACAGATTTAAATTTATAAAGGACAATCACATATGCGGTAACTGCCTAAGTAGTCAGCATACCGTATCTAAATGTCAGTCTAAGACAACATGTAAGAAATGTAACGGTAAGCACCATAGCTTGTTGCATTTCGAGCAGCCGCCTGCAAAGCCGGACACTTCTGCAATGTGTTCACCTTCCGCCCCCGTCGCGGCCCCTGTGTTTGACTCTGTAGACATGGCTACGAAAGAACGAGTGGCTTTATGTACGCATTCTGCATCAGTTCAGCAGCCCACTCGAACTACAGAGGTGCTCGCTACTGCTAAGGTGCTAGTGGTAAATAAAAAGGGAAAGGACACCGTAGTTAGGTGCCTCTTGGACCCCGGCTCGCAGAAGAACTATATAACTACTCGCTGTTGTCATAAGCTCGGTTTAACTATTCGTGAGCACACAATTAATACCGTTAAGGGTATTGGTGGTACCTCTCAACCAGTACGAGGTTCAGTTGACGTTACATTTTGTTCTCGGCTTCGGGCACAGCCTAAGTATAATATCGATGCATTAGTATTAGATCAGATAACAGGTCAGCTTCCGCTTTGTTCAATAAATATCACTGATTTATGTCACATTGATCCCAAACTACTTGCTGACGATACTTGGGGTGTGCCGGGTAACATAGACATTCTGTTGGGTGTAAACCTGTTTGCCAAGTTGTTGCGACCAGGTCACGTGACTAGTACGCCAGGATGTCCCGACGCGTTAGAAACTGTACTCGGTTACATTCTTATGGGTGACGCGCCTATCTCGGAACCTGATACAGCTACGCTGTCATTCTGTGCGTTTTCCTCACCTCAGTGCTGCGATTTTCGCAAATTTTGGGAGATCGAGGAAGTAGCAACGTCCCCTATAGTGAATAAAGATGACACACATTGTGAACAATTTTATTGTTCCACTACTACTCGTACGCAATCGGGTAAATATGTGGCAGCTTTGCCCCTAAACACGAATGCAACAGCACTGGGAAATTCCCTTGATATAGCACGTCGCAGGTTTTTTAGCTTAGAGCGTAAACTTAAGGCGAACCCTAATGTAAAATTGTTGTATGATGACGTCATCAAAGATTACATTGAGCAAAACTATATATCTGTTTTGCAAAGAGATTTAACTCAAAGCGTTTCTCACAATCGAGAAGTTGCGTATTATATTCCGCACCACGCCGTCATCTGCGAGGATAAAACCACCACGAAGCTTCGTGTCGTTTTGGACGCAAGCGCGAAGACAGACAGTGGCGTTTTACTAAATGATATCCTGTACGCAGGTCCAGCCCTCCAGACTGACCTTTTCAATATTTTGCTGAACTTCAGGCTTTTCATTGTAGCCATCTCGGCTGACGTGAAGGCTATGTATCTCAGAATAGGCATACGTCCTGAGGATCGTCCGCTCCAACGTATTCTATACCGCTTTCGCGAAGATGAAGAACTTCAGTGTTTTGAATTCTCCGTTCTTCCTTTTGGGCTCAAATGTTCGCCATTCACCGCGCATTCGCACTATTCAGCAACTGGTTCAGGACGAAGGTCAAAACCTTCCTCTCGCGAGTGAGATTGCACATAGGGATATATATATGGATGATATAGTCAGTTCTATACCTACCACTGCGCTTGCTATAAACTGCGCTTAGCAACTGATAAAGTTATTTTCACTAGGTGACTTTCAGCTGACCAAGTGGTCTAGTAACCGTAATGAGGTTCTTCAGGCTATCTCTGAGTCATTGCGACTCTCACACAGTGTAGATTTTTGCAAGGATACAACGCAGAAAATTTTAGTGCTCCGTTGGTATCCAGATGATGATTGTTTCGCGTTTCAAGTAAATCCTGATGATCGTCCCTGCACGAAAAGAAACATTTTATCATCTATCGCACGTCTTTTCGATGTTTTAGGTCTAGTTGCGCCTATGATTTTATACGCCAAGCTTCTTATAAAAGAGCTTTGGCTTGTCAAGATTGGCTGGGATGATGTTCCCCCAATTCGCATCGTTCGTCTATGGGACCAATTTCAGGCGGAACTGCCTCTTATTTCGCATATGAGATTCCCTCGCCATATTGGGGTGGAAGAAACCTGTAGGGTATCTCTGGTCAGTTACGCGGACGCTAGCGAGAAGGCTTACGGCGGGATAGTGTATGCGCACGTGGTCAAGCCAGACGGTAACATCGTCGTCTCGCTGGTTTGTGCGAAGTCTAAAGTAGCACCCCTGAAGATGGTATCACTTGCTCGCCTAGAGTTATGTGCCGCACTACTTTTATCAACCTTGATAAAGCGAGTTTTTGACCTCTTCGCAGCTCGGCATGCCATTGAGGCTGTCTTAGCTTTTTCTGTTTCAACTTTAACTTTGAGTTTGATTCACCCCGCACCGCATCGCTGGCACACTTATGTCACCAATCGCATCGCCAAAATTCACGAGAATTTATCAGCTGAACATTTCTTTCACGTCAAAGGATCTGAGAACCCTTGTGACTGTCTCTCACGCGGCTTAACGCCAGCCCAGCTTGTTTATCATCCTTTATGGCTGAATGGACCACCGTGGCTTAGGCTTTCTCGCACCGAATGGTCTGTCAAACCATTTGGCACCAGTGAAGCGATAGAACTTCCTGTAATGAAGCCTATTGCTTTACCTGATATTTCGCTAAAATGCTCGAACAGAAAACCACCTTCTGAAGACATTTTGTATGACCGCGATTCCAGGTTTTCATCCTGGATGAAATATTTGAAAATCATTTGCTTCGTGTTCAAATGGCTCTTGAAATGGCTGCCTAAAGGACCTATTACCGCATCCGATTTAGAATTTGCTGAATCAAAGGTGTGGCGATCGGTTCAGCGATTTCATTTCGAATCCGATCTTTATCGTCGGTCTCGTAATATATATAAATATAAACTATGTTCAAAGCAAGTTCAGAAATGGAGCCCTTTTCTTCATAATGGTCTCATTCATATAGGTGGCCCTCTCGCTAGTTCTATGCCCCTACATTGGCTGTTAGGTTTAGTTACTGAAATCTTTCCAGACAAAACGGAGGTCAGTAAAGTCGCTACGGTTAAGACGAAAGGTGGGATTTTGCAGAGTCGGCCTGTAGTGAAGTTGTGCTCTGCAAACCCAATGAAATTTTGTTATTTACCTTCCTTATTAGCCTAACATTTAGCTTTAATTCTCATCGCAGTATAGTTAGATAACCTTATATCTGTAAATAATAATAATGTTAAAATTAGTAAAGTCTTAGATCCATTAATTTAGGGAAATTTGAGACGATATGCAATTTGATCATTTTCCTTTTAGCGTTTCGAAAGTAGGACCTTTCAAGCCGGGGGAAATGGTTACGCCAATATTTATAGTTTAAATATTGAATTATATATCGCAATAATATGACGTTGTTTACTTCAACTACCACGGACCATACAAGGGGAGTTACTTATATTTGTACGACGATGAAACCTGTTCTCGTCGTGTCACCGGCTTCTCGCCCGCGCCTCCCTGCGCCGGGCAGTCTGCTGTGGGAACTGGCATTGAATGGGCCCTCCCCTTCGCGGTCAACGAACGATATTGCTCACTTAGTACATAATATATAAACTTTTTTCATACATAAAATCTATGTGAAGAGTGATTGTGCAGTGCAGTGCACCATATAACTGATCAGTTACTGGACGGACCAGATAAACCTTCGCCGGTGGACACCCTCCAGAGACGTGGTGGATTCTTCTACAAAGGTCAGTAGCTCTCTTCATGGTATTCTTGTATGTTGGACTAGCAACGTCATTTACTCGTCAGTAATATCTAGGATTTCGGCGAACCAGCAAGTTATCCTGTTCCACATTTCTAATTGTGGCAGGCGCGCATCATCCCCTGGCCAAAGCTAGAGGTTGTATGCACCAAATCTCGTCTCAATAAAGTCTCGATAGGGTAGTATCTATTGTATGAATCTCGTGCCAAGAAAGACTTATATAAAAAATATTTACAATATGTGTCTAACCATTTATAACTGTATACCAAACGACATCAAAATATTGGATGCAGGTAACGAATTTAAAAGCTCTTTGACTCACTGGCTTCTTGACAACTGTTTTTTCAGTGTGAAAAAATTTAAAGAATTTTGTTAAATGTCAATTTTAATGTACTGATAAATACTACACAAAAATTTGCACGTGTGCTTCGCAGACTAAATACATGGTATCCTTAACCATTATTATACGATCTTATGTGAAATGTATTTTAAAAAATAAATGATTTGATTTGATTCGTAAGATAAAAATTGCCTAGATCTAGAATGAAACATTGTTTTCAAGAACAGTTGCCAGAAGATATACCTACTGTTTGAAAACATATCGTTGCTTGCCACCACTCTTAAGGTTGAACTGGCCGGTCGCTTCTCCATACAAACGTCGTAGTGTGATCACTCCCTTATTTGAGATTTTAGGTCCAGACTTAAGCATAATACCGATTGATATCGTCATTATCTAGGCTTGTATGAGGGCAAATTTATTAAAAGATAATTAAATTGTAAGTTATGAGCCTCGAAAACTTTATATGAAAATGTTTCGAGGCTCATAATTCTCAAGTTAATTATTTTATTAAAATCTCGGCATCATACAAGCCTAGATAATGACGAGATCAATCGGTATTATGCTTTATTTTGGACCTAAATCATCAAATAAGGGAGTGTTCACCCTACGACGTTTGTATGGAGAACGGGCCGGCCAGTTCAACCTTAAGAAAAAAATCTGTCGCTATGAATATCTTTAACAGTATGCTTTAGTAGTAGTTCTAAACAGCAAGTACTTCTTAACTTGTTTACCATTTTCGGTACAATTATCAACGGTAGTCAAAGGCTAATTAAAGGTAAAATACGAGGAAATGTAATATATAATACTCATAAATAATCATCAGCCGAAAGACGTCCACTGTTGAACAAATGCCTCCATCATGGAACGCCACAAAGAACGACTATTAGCCGCTTGTTAGCTACCCGCGACTTTTACGAAATCTCCAAGAAAATTAAGAAAACTACTATCAATTATTTAATAACATGTATTAATGCAGTTTTCTCAATTATAATCATTTCTTAATCTTATAAAAGTGTCTTCAGTTGGAAACTGACGTCTATGGCGGAAAATGCTAAATTTTATAATTTTTTTCACTATTGTAGTTAGATTTCGTAACTACTCCACGAGGACATGATATTGGTGAGTTTAAAATCATAATGCTGTAATTATCTTTAACAGTTATTGGGCACCAATGCACATGATTCCATAATATACCCCTAAACTGTCAAAAATATTAATTATTACGAAAACATGTAAATAATTCAATAACTATTAAAAATATATTAGACTAGCTGTACCTGCGACTTCGATCGCGATTGCCGTACCTGCAGACTATTTATTCACATTTGAGCACTGTTTATCTCATACCTACGCTTTGCGTTTTTTGTTTTTTGGCGATGTTCTCCTTGTTTGGCGTTAGAACGAAAATATATTAGATCGTGCACTTCCATTGCGCAGTCTCTAAAATATATCCGGCAAAAGATAGATAGTTAAAAAAAACTGATTGTGGCGAATGTTCCAGATTTTAGAGTATTATCTTAGCAAGCTTGTAAAACTAATTAAGGGTGCCGGGATGCCCTTGGGGTGACGAGCTACCCGTGGGGTGCCAGGCTGCCCGTGGGGTACCAGGCTGTCCGTGCGGTACCGGGCTTCCCGTGGGGTGCCGGGCTGTCCGTGGAATTAGAACTATTCTAACAAAAAAATAATAATTCAAATCGGACTGCGCGTTAATAAATTACAACCAAGTGTACATTTTCATCCCCTTTCCCGAGGGAACCGTGCAGAATTTCTGGACAAAAAGTATACAATAACCTTCTTCGTAGTATGAACTCAAGTTTCATTGAAATCCACCCAGTAGTTATGGAGTGATGCACGGCCGGGACAGACAGTAAGACAAACGAAAATAAAAAATATATATAGTTTAGGCATCAGTGTCAGCTACAGAGTGCTCACAATTTTTTTTTTTTCAAAATATATGCCATACACAATATTGCATCTATTACAGTTTTATTATAAGCATAGATAAATTATGTAAAAACATTTTCCCGAATCTCGCTTCTAATGTGATCAAGTACAATAGTTTGATGATACAACAAAGACCAAAATAATAATAAAATCATGAATGTCCCGCCAAAGCGTTCAGCGACCAGCGTTCCCATTGAACGCATTTCCGAGCTAAAAAATGGCTACCGTTGTATCATATTTGATAACAACAAACATAGTAGGTATGTCAAATTAGATCTAAAATCCAATTTCACCATTAGCATGAACAATTAACTCGCACAAACCGCACCGTATGCAACGAACTCGATTTGCCAAACAAGCGTACCTAATAAAATGGAGTCGCGTGCTCTCTTTACGAGCCGCCATTGGCCGGGAATTGAATGTGGAATGCGGACGGAATGCAAACAGATCGTGATGCACCTGGACGTAATGCTGGAACACACTCGATTCTCACTGAATTTGAATGTTCTTTTATTGATAGGCTAACTTTTGACCACTACTTCACCCAATAGTAAGTGAAGATGCGGTCGAAGATGTTGTTTAGGCTATACTAGAATTACTGGCTCTCAAGGCGAGCTCCCGGAAAACACCGTTAGGTGTTTGACGACAGATTTTCTACATGATGGTAGTAGCTGACTAGGCAGCCTACCACTATTAAGTCACCAGCGGTCACCCATCCAACTCATGACTGCAGCGGACGCTGTTAAACTTAGTTGATCGGTTACGAACGACTAAAGAAGCTTCGTTGTGAGCGAAAGACAACGAAATTTAACAAAAGACAACTGAGCCGCTACAAAATATAGGCATTTTTTCCAACGTACATATATTATGGCATTTGTAATAGCCTTTTACAAAATTATTTATATGTAATTAATTGTAATTAAAAATATATACTGCATGGATTCATAAATGTCTGCAATTACAAAAACATTAATTATATAGATATTAAGGTTTTTTTTTTCAAATTCAGTTTTAGGAATTTTAAAAACGGCGGTGGTAAGTAAAATATCATATTTCAGTAGCGACGTCTTCTGCCTGCATAGCTTTATTTAGAATATTATATTGTATTTGAATTGACTCTATAAAAATTACAATAAAATTGACAACCTAAATCACTTGAATAGCATATTCCATCCTCAAAGGCAGGCAGCGCATCCTCGAGACCTAAGGTGTTGCGGATGTTCGTGGGCGTTACTACCACCAGGTTTTCAGCTACCTATTTTGCCCTCCTATCCTTTAAAAAAAGAAAACATATGCAATATACTGAAGAGTACAAAGAAATGCCTTAATCTTTTAAAAAATCACACCCTCGTGAATATACAGTATCTTGTATACCTAAACGTCCCATCAACTATATATATCGAGAAAAACAATTGAAAAAAATCGAACCCCAAACGAAAGCTCCTCCAGATTTTTAGTCAAAACTCGTGAGTTACGAAAAGAAACTGGCCTAGTGCGAGTTGAAATCTTACACCGAGGATTCTGTACCAACACAGAATCTATAAATTGGTTATTTTTTTTCATGCAGATCCTTCGTGAAAGTCCGAGCTGCACTTGGCTATTCTATGGTATTTCTTGTTTTACATTAGATACTGCACTATAATCATACCAAAGTTGATGCTTGTATATTCCCGATTTAACGACAAAACAAAAAGAAAAATCGTTTATATAAAACAGGTTTATTGTATGTGGACCCCCTCTTATATATATTTTTGTTATTATTATTATTACTAAATTGTGTCTAATTTTTCGCTTTTATTACACATGGTAATTAAAAAACTTTTTAGTCACCCCGTGACCACGATCACTACAAAGTGTTTGAAACGTCGGATCGTCCTCTGCTGTACTGTGCTGTATCCCCCATTTAGGGGCTATTTGCCATAATGCCCACGCTTTGAAGGCTTCTTGGGGATCGCAATGTAAGATCTCAGTTCTTTAGAAGGCGCTGCTGCCTACCTTCCAGTATGTTTTCCTTAGTCGCCTCACGACACACACGGGAAGATATGGGGAGGTGCAATTATAACCCGGCACCCTACGTAGGCCGTTTAATGTTGTTTAATTACTATTATTATTAGTAGTTTTTATCCCGTCATACTTACGCATATTATTTTATTTCATCCGGCTATCTGTTGCCGTTCCAAAGATACAGCCTTTTATAAAAGTTGGACGGGCGAATCGACGGATAGACAGACGGTCGGACGACCAAGGCTTAGTAATGGGGTTAAATTTTCTAGTACGGAACCCTTACCAGCGCTATTGACGCAGCGATGGCCAATGTAAGCGAGTGTTTAGAAGCAGTGATGGCTCAGTGGCATTGGCTATGGACTGCCGCGCAGCAGGTCCATGGTTCGAATCCCGCCCAGAGCTTGAGCTTCACCGCATGGTGGAAGGGCATTTTGCGAATGCCCGCCTGGTTAGCGACCACCCTCAAGTAGAAAATCTGTCACCAAGCACCTAACGGTGTGTTCCGGCAGCAGTCCTTGAGAGCCAGTGAAATAACAGGCAAAATGAGACTTAACAGCTATGTCTCAAGGTGATGGGCGCAGTGCAGTTCGTCACTTGTGATGAAATGCATCTGTTATAGGCAGAGGATACCGCTTAACATCAGGTGGGCCTCTTGCTTGTTCCTTCACAATAAAAAAAAATAAAAAATCGTTAGTACCACTTGTAGGCCGCCAATGGTAGGGGAAAGTTTAAGATTCTGGATTGTGCCTTTTCAGTTTCTTATGGTAAAGCCAATATGTGTATTTATCAGTTCACATTGAAAGGAAATCAGCTCAATTTCTTTCTCTATTGTGATTGTGTTCATACTTCTTGATTTCGATTTGTATAACTAAGAACATTGTTTTTGTGTTGCTACATATGAATGCTTCTTTGCATTTAAGATAATGTATATAATGTTACAATCGGTACACCGGCGAAACGTCTTTCTATTAACATAACACTACAAACTACATATGTAACATTGAAAACATTTTACACAACCCAAAGTCCATTGCAGGCCTAAAGGTAGCCCAAATATTCCAGCCCACTACCAGTTGGCAGCGTGCCCAGCATGCTGGCAGCATTGCACCGTTGGATTGCAATACTTATTCGTTGAGCGAAATAAGTGCCAACATGTTGGTCATGCGTCGCACTGACCAAGCGCTCTGATAAGTTTTGAAAAATAACTTAGGCTCCCGGCCCCCACGAATCCAATGTCACACCAAACGGCTTAAATATTTATTGGGTTGAAACTGTAAATAAGTAGCCGTTTGAAGCAGTGATGGCTCAGTAGCATTGGCTATGGACTGCCGCGCATCAGGTCCATGGTTCGAATCCCGCCACGGGCTTGAGCTTCACCGCATGGTGGAAGGGCATTGTGCGAATTCCCGCCTGGCTAGCGACCAACCTCAAGTAGAAAATCTGTCGCCAAGTACCTAACGGTGTAATTAAACAACTTTAAACGGTTTAAATCGCGTATATTTATCATTAATTTTTGTCCCGACGTTTCAAACACTTTGCAGTGATCGTGGTCACGGGGTACGGTGCCTAACGGTGTGTTCCGGCAGCAGTCCTTGAGAGCCAGTGAAATTACAGGCACATGAGACTTAACAACTATGTCTCAAGGTGACGGGCGCAGTGCAATTCGTGATTTGTGACAAAATGCATCTGTTATAGGCAGGGGTTAGTCCGCTTTACATCAGGTGGGCTTCGAGTTTGTTCTGATTTATTTTTAAAGAACCTCATATAAAAAACCTTTATAAGGCCTTATTTATTTTTGCTTTATCGTAAATACGATAACACATGCAAGCGTCAGACTTGGTTTGATTATAGTCCAACTGAAAACGTATAATAAAAAAAAGCGGCTAAATAGGTTTTGTTTTTTTTATGTTATTGTGACGGAACAAGCTCTAGGCCCACCCGATGCTAAGCGGACCAAACTCTGCCTATAACAGATGTATTTCATCACAAGTGACGAATTGCACTGCGCCCGTCACTTTGAGACACAGTTGTTAAGTCTCATGTGCCTGTAATTTTACTGGCTCTCAAGGACTGCTGCCGGAACACACCGTTAGGTGATTGGCGACAGATTGAGGGTGGTACCTAGCCAGGCGGGTAATCGCAAAGTGCCCTTCCACCATGCGGTGAAGCTCAAGCCGGTGGTGGGGATCGAACCAGGGTACTGCGGCATGACAGTCCATAGCTATTACCGCTCGGCCATCATTGCTTCTAAATTCTTTTTGTCTTTTCGAGAGAAATCAAGATATCTCTCCTGAAAGAAAAAAAATAGCATATTCCTACTGTCCCTTAACTCTTTGCCCCCATGGAGACAAAAAGGAATATATTTCCTCTTGTCCCCTATAAAATATTGTGGGGGCGAACAGGAATTTATTTTCTCTTTTTATGGTACTACTCGAACTTGGTCAGACTTTATTTTAGTTCATTTAATTAGCAAAATTTCAAGTAATCAATGTTTTCACAGTCGTGCATCTTATTGTAATACCAGGAGCTAGTCAATAAACAGTGACTTGAGTGATATTTAAACGTTTAGACGGCAAACTTAATTCAGTGCTATTTAAACCGATTTAGGGCTAAGAACGGTGTGGAGTTGTCTGCTAAAATGGCATTGGCGGTAAGTATGGACTACTGTGCACCATAAAACTCAATGGCAAATTTAAAATACTCGCCTCGTCGTCTTTAGTAGGAAACCCGCAGCCTAACGTATGGGTTAGGGTATTTTGGTCACAGATTTTCGATTCCATACTTTAAGTGCCATTTGATCCAGGCATAATTTAATCGATATATATTAGGTACTTCTTTGTGCAAATTGGTCACAATTCAAATGAAAATGAATTAATAATGAAGCTTTTGTGCAATTTGGACACAGCACGTGTTGTCTTATCAACAGCAAAATTTTGTTGATACGTTATTGTGAATGTTAAGTTGGTATAAACATATTACTAATTATTGATAAAATAAAACTATACACAAGCTTGTCGTAGTAAACTTATTAATAATATATATTTGTGATACTAATCATATGAAAACATACAAAATTTTATAATTTCTTTCTTAATTTAATATGATACAAATATGAACCATAAGATGTTGATTATCTTGATTACAAATAATATAATTTGGCTAATAAGACATATGACAAATCAGAGGTTCTGAGAAATTAATTGTTTTTAAATAACTAATAGGAGGCACAAAAAAATTACATTGATGTTCTTGCTGACGCTGACTAGCCGTCTAAGTAAATAACTATAACCAATTTTAATTTTATGTTCTCAATAATTTCAAATGGCTTATCAACATTTCTCAAATTATGTTTACTGTACTGTAAATATTAAAAATAAAAAAAGCTGTGACCATTTTACACTTATGTTTGCTTTTCACTGTGATCAAAACATCCAAGCCCAATGTAACTGTGCAAGTGAAATTCCTAGACGAACGAAACATAATAACTAATGTTTCGGAGAGACGAGCGCAGTACAGTGTCAAGCTGTACGAGAAGGTGACACTGCAACTGTAGTGGACGGGCGTGCCCCTTACCACAAGGAAAAGACATATCCTCGTTATTTACTTTGATCACATCATTGATTCTGACGGCTAAGCCAACTTGACATATGATTTATATACCTAATTTGTCTTCTCGTTCTTATCCATCGTATGGGGATGGAGCGACACCTATAGTTCAACTCACGTTGTATTACAAACAAAACTAATTTTGCAATTAGCTGTATACTTGTTAACAATGACGCAACCCTATAATTTTAATATTTTTATTTTTGCAATAATAGCTATTGCAAAAATGAAAATAAATTAATAAAAATTTAAAATACGATAACATTACAAAATCCCGGACATGACTATAAATTTTTTGAAACGCTCGTAGCGATGTTTACTTAGCTGTTCTTAACCAATCAGCAAAGTTAAGCAACGTTGCCCGCGGTATAAGTTGGATGGGTGACCGCTAGTGACATTACTACTGAGCGCTTCCGTGCTTCGTAGGGCACGTTAAGCCGTAAGTCCCGGTTGTTGTCTAAGGATGGCAGTCGTAATAGCATGGTGGTAGGGCATTTTGCGAATGCTCGCCTGGCTAGCTACTACCCTCAAGTAGAAAAAAAATCTACTTGATGGTGGTAGCGCCAAGCACCTAACGGTGTGTTCTAGCAGCTGTCCTTGAGAGCCAGTACTTCTAGGTTTGCCTGAACAACATCTTCGACCACATCATTACTTACCATTAGGTGAGATAGTGGTCAAAGGCTAACCACCCGCGCACCGGCCCCGGTCCGCGCGGCACCCCCGGCACCTCCTGCCCTCATTCCACGCGCCGCTCCTATCAGGAATAAAAAAAAAATATTCTCTTGTTATAATTTTGTAATGAAATCCGCAGATCATGCGTTATTGCAAAAATAATTAATACAACTAAGGACTTGCCTTAAACTGGGAGTTTAACAATTACACAAAACATAGCTTCTGTCAAAACTGACATTCCATCGAGTTCTATATCCAAAATCTAATCTGGCGCGCCTTTGTCGTAACAGTTTAGTTTGTTCATAAAAATATAAAGGCGATTGTACGATTCACGTTTTATTTCACACATTATAAGAGTCGTTCGTTGCAGGGAGCGTCCAACTTTACGATCGGCTAGCGATATCGGTTTTATTGTTGTTTTATTGATGAGAGGTGACGTACAACTAAAGTTGTAAGGCTAGTTGAATAGTGGATGGTGTACGATATATATCTACTTAGATCTCCATTCTGTGAATGTTTTTTTTTTTACTTAAAAGTAACAAACACACATTATCACATTCAGGCCTCTATACTATATAAGAGAAGTCTCAAGCAACTCAAGCGGCGCAAATATGCTAACCTCGGTATGGGTTACATATTTGAGCCGTTTGGTGTAGAGACGTTGGGTCCGTGGGGACCGGGAGCTCATCGTATTTTCCAAAATCCATCAGAGCGCTTGGTCGATGCGACGCGTGATCAAAATGCTGGCACCTATTTGGCTCAAAGAATAAGCATTGCAATTCAACGGGGCAATGCTGCCAGTATGCTGGGCACGCTGCCAACTGATAGTGGGCTAAAGCATTTGGACTCCCTATGAGTCCAAATGCTTTTATTGTAGTGTTGTATATAGTTTGTAGTATATAGCAATAGCTGTAGTGTTGTATATAGTTTGTAGTATTTGGTTGATAAAAGAAAAAAAAAAAAGGGAAGTCTCTATATATTCCATATAGAGACTTTTTTGTCTTACTACCACGCATACAATTACCGACGTTACATTTTAGTACTTCGAGGGCATAATCGAAAAAAATCGAATTTTGTGTGGAAGCGAAATGCTTTGAAAATGTGTTTATGATGTCACGTCGGCTTAGTAGGAAAATTAGGTAGAATTGTAACTAGATATTTTTTTTTATTTTTAAATTGATTTTCTTAAATAATTCGCATTTATACACTGAGAAAAACGACTTAAAGGCTTAAATCAAATTTGACCTTTTACCGTTGAATTGTAAATACGTAAGATGAATTCACAACTCTTAAGATGATTTTCACCAATCAATAAAAATGTACCATGTTTTATAATAAACACAACCATCAAAAACGCCTCCCGTAAAGTATTTTCAGAATTGAACTTGTTATACGATAATAATTGCAGTAATGACCATAAAATATACCTTACTTTTACGGTGGTTTATATACGGTGATTATCACTATAACGTACGACTCAATCAGCTTCATCGAAATATCAATATTTAAGAAAGACCACAAAATACACCTTAAATGAAGACGAAAAGAAACATTCGCCTTCACTGACCTTGTTTAACGCCTTCTAGTTGGAAGGCGTTATTGTACGTATTTTCAGCTTTTATAGTATATTTTTATAGTACGTTTGGTCGGTTTTTCGCCTTATACCATATAAATTGGCCGTCATTAGGGCGCTTTTGACTTTAGATTTTTCTCAGTGTAGCAATACTAAGGCTTGTGTTAATAAATATCTCAAAGTTTAGATCGATATTTTGAAGTTTAATGCATGTGACATCTGTCAAAACAGCATATAATGATCAATATCATTCTTGATGCATGTATTAATACGAGGCGTCGTGTCTACAAACGAGGCCTACATAGGGCACACTAAAAGTTTTGCACTTCTATAGTCTGTTTTTTTTAACCAACGAGTACCGAAAATTTTACTGCTTTGCTATTGGCCCACGTATTCAATATAAAGTCCGTTCCACACGAACTCTGTAGTTACATGTTGGTACATTTATTTGAGTCTTCGCCTACCTGTGCGTCGAAAAATATTCCTTGTAACGAAACAATACTAAAGTTGCAACTTTTGAATTAGGGTAAAAACAAAGATAGTTTTGAAAAATTTGTTGTAGCTATGTCAAGAAATCGTCTAGTCATACGTTTGCCGACGTATCACTGTGAGCTCAACCCAATTGAACTCGTTTGGTCTCAAGTAAATGGCTACGTGGAAGGAAATAACAAAAGTTATAAAATTGATGAAGTTTGAACTCTTTTGTTACAAGGAGTAGCTAAAGTGGATAGATAAAACTGGTGGTCATGTCTCAATCATGTGATAAACAAGATAGAAACAAGAATGTACGGAGTTGACAATTATATATACAATATGTTAGAGCAATTTATTATTGACATATCTGCGGAAAGTTCATAGAAAGAAGTAATGACCACTATTTTTAAGATTACAAGAATTGTAGTAGAATTATTTGATTTGTATGTTGTAGTGCATAATATACATATATGTACTTTTACAATATTGTTTTATACCATATAACGCGATAAGAAAATGTTGTTACGAATATACTATAAGTATGCAAATTTATATCATAAAATAATAATTTAATTGTCTCTGCAGTAAATTTTAGAAGTATTCAATATGAACGGGCCTTAACAATTTCAAAACAAGAACAAATGTATTGACCAATGACGGCAATGACCCATCTCACTCTGTCAATATCGGAAATGTGCGAGAGACATACTCAGTACTCGTTTGTTAAAAAGCAGACTTTAGCTAATCCGAACTATTTGAATTTCGATTCGAATGTTATATTTTTTTAAACAACTTGCAACATTTTTAGTAAAAAAAAAGTAGGCTGGAAAACATTTGATAATTATTTTTTTTCACACATCAAAGTTCGCAACGGAAATGGAATTACGTCGAAAAGATTTAAGAGCGATGTTTTTTTTTTTATTATAAAAGTTCTCTCTCTTCGTAAGACTGTGCCGCTTGTCTTCAAAATGCTTTTGGGAGAGAGGCACCTTGTTTGAGCTCCGTGAGGCGATGTTTTTCTGAATTTGAGAAAGGTCGGGTTTCTTTACATGACGAATTTCGTGAAGGGCGGCCTTCAACTGCCGTCAACGAAAATAATGTGGCTACTGTTAAGCGGCTAATTGAAGAAAACCCGCGGATTACCTCGATTGGTATACGCCAAGTTCAGAAAATTTTACACGAAGAATTAAAAGTTCGGAAACTTTATTGTCGTTGGATTCCTCATGAACTGACAGCAGAGCAGAAGCGGGCTCGCGTGGAATGGTGCTCACAGATGCTACTGAAGTACGACCACGGACATTCTAATGCTATTAATGGCATTATCACAGGAGACGAAACGTGGATTTATTGTTTTGAACCTGAAAAAAAAAACAGCAATCTTGTGAATGGGTGTTTGAAAATGAGAACAGGCCAACAAAAGTCAGGCAGGCGAGAATCGTTGGTAAAAAAAAGATCTCTTTTTTTCTCAGCTATGGGTCCCATCTGCACAATTCCACTTGAAGATCAAAAGAGTGTTAATGCCGAGTAAGTATTCTTTGTATTCTACCATTTATTTATCCAAGGTGTTAGAAATAGTGCGCAAAGGCGACCAAAAAGCCGCGTTCTCCTACATCAACTACGTCATAACAACGCTTCTTCACACACGGCCAACAAAACAAAGTCATTTTTCGCTTCCGAAAAAGTACAAGTACAAACGTGCCCTTCGAAGCACGGAAGCGCTCAATAGTAATGTCACCAGCGGTCACCCATCCAAGTCATGACCGCGTCGGACGTTACTTAACTTTACTGATCTGTTCAGTACGGCTAAGCAAACATCGCTACGAGCGCTTCAAAATAGACTGTCATTTCTCTGCCATGAGACATAATTAGGTTTAAAATTAAATGTCCTATGGTCCGTTCTACATATTTTTATACTTAGGTGTTTCAATCAAAAGTTCGTCTTTATATTTTTAGCATAGCGAATCTACATCTACCCTCCAGCCACAATGCTCACAAATGAAAACAAACTACAATACCAGATTTAAAAATTGAAATAAAAAAGTTCTCCAATACTGTGATGCGTATCGGCAGTCTCTATTACAAGCCGTTTGTTTGTACGTATGTCCAGCGTGTTTGTGCAGCTCTCCCGGCGATGGTTGCAGCGATGCTATCCTTATTTTCAGGGTATATTCACGATTTACTGGTACGATTTGCGACCTTAATACTTCTATGTGTGGTTTTCACATAAATATGCTATACTGGTTATTACAGTTTCGATTTTTTGACGGATGTTACTGATTTTTCATTTAATTGGGATTACAATGTTTACATTGTTTTAATATTGTTATGTTTTCAATAACGCCCGCCACGCTGAACACATCACAAAACCACAAATATACGATAGGAAAAACCCCAAGTCATGTGCGGGACTCGAACCCACGCCTTAATATTAACATTATAAGGTTGCGTCATTATTTATAAGTATAAAACCAATTGCAAAATTGGTCTTGTTTTTAATACAACGTAAGTTGTACTATAGATGTCGCTCCATCCCAATACGATGGTTAAAGAACGACAGGAAAGATTTGATATTTGACGTCATGTCATGTTAGTTCAATTGGTTAGAGCATACTCCGGCTGAAGGGGTGAATGGGCGCGGGTTCGAGTCCCGCGCATGACTTGGGTTTTTCCTATCGTAAATTTGTGGTTATGAAATGTTTACATTGTTTTTTTTTGATAACTGTTCAAAATTTACTCAGGATACAAAATATGACACAGATATGTCAACTTATCACTATTGCACCTGTTTGTGAAAAAATGGTGTAAGGTCATTTTGCGATGCCTGGCTAGCGACCACCCTCAAGTAGAAAATCTGTCACCAAGCACCTAAAGGTGTGTTCTAATGTAAATTATAAGTTAAGCCTGTTAACACCTTCGACCACATCATCACTTACCATCAGGTGAGATTGTGGTCAAAGGCTTAACGAACACAACCAAAAAAATTTTGTAGAGTATTTAAAAAAAAAATGATAACAGATGAACAAATTTGAGTTTACTGACGAGTGCTAATATAGCTTAGGGGCAAAGCAAACGACCCGAAGACCTGTAGATGCGGGTTTGAATTCCGCTGGTAGTCAATAATTATTCCATCTATAAGAATTTTACATTATCATATCATGGCAAGGGTAGGAAAATTATGAGATGATTATTAAGAATATCTATGTTAAAGTTATCGATTTACGATAAAATATAAAGCCGTGGTGTAAGTTGTTCACTGAGGGCCTAAACTAGGGGTTAGAATTGACCCTGGGGCTTGAGAGAAGGGTAAATATTGACGGATAACTTAAACTTCAAATGTAATGTATGTAACTACATATGAACATACTAACTAATTAATATATCCAGGCGTAATTTTGCGGAAATCCATATTTAATAATAACAAACATTTTAAGGAAACATTAAATTAATATTTGAATAAAACACTTCTAAATATAAAAAATATATCTAGTGACAATTCCGCCAAATTTTCCTGTTAAGTCGACGTGAAGTCATTTACGACATGCAGCCAAACCGCAAGAATTTTCGACGCGTGTTGCTTCTACACGATCACTCATCTCGATCGTGCGCTCGTAGAGTCAAGACCAAAAAAACATACTAACTAACAGTAAAATGATCGAAATTGTTTATTTTAAATTGTTTCATATGGAACACATGGGCGCATAGAATGTAATAAAATGCGTCGTCGTCTAGAAATGATAGTACTTTTTTGTATGTATGTTTAGAGCACCCATTGTCTCTTTAAAAAAATCGTTCGTGTCACGAGTTAAAGAAGTTTTTTAGAGCCTGCAGTTAAACTAGTGTTAGCTGTAACAACATCCATCAGTAGCCTACGTAACATCCGTACATAACAAAGCTGACATAATAAAAGCTTATTAGTTTTATAAATTATAATCTCATTTTAGGTCTAGGTAGGTCTTAAGTATCTCATCTTTGTCGTAATTTATAGAATATTATTTTAATTTAATAAGTTTAATATTGGTCGACTACTCTAAAAAATCGTTCAATGCCCTGCGCGTCCAGTGTAATAACGGACTAAGGATGCTGTTGGGGCTGCCGCGCTACTGTAGTGCAACGGCGATGTTTATGGAAACGAACACAGATTGCTTCAGAGTAATTATATAAATATGCATTTAACGTTACATATTGATTGGACTTAGCAATTGAGCGAATGGAGACTGAATCCCACGACACAGGATTTATCTTAGTGTGGGATTCAGAGTGCATGAGTATGCATTAAATGTAAAACTAAATACAGGTACTTAAATCGTCTTGGAATGTACTGTTTGTGGTAGTGCAATTGTATACACTAGTAATTTTCTAGTAAGGACTTGCCTTATTTATAGTTTTTACTGTATAATTATTGTGTGCTTACATTATGTATGTTCTCATTTCAAGTAATGTTATATAAATGTTGATTTAAGTAGTCCTATTGTAATGAATAAGTACGCACTAACTGCAAACTCACTGTTTAAAATTAAGTAATTGATTTATTTACTCTTAGTTGATGTAAACAATGTGTTTTTGGTACAAAATAAACTATTATTATTAGTAAGGAAAAGGGTGACCTCCCTCATGAAACGCGTGCGAGACAGCACCAACAGTCTCCTTAATACTATTTTAGATAAAATACGTTGTCTTGTGGTGCGTAACTGGAACATACTACATACGAGGTCAATCGTGGAGAAATTTAATGTTAAATTTAATATTAGTATGATATAATAAAATTATTTAATTTTAATAATTTTTCAAATAGGGTACATTTCATTTTGGAAACTATCGCGAGTTTTCTCCATATTATTATTATTATTTTTTGATACCTGATAGGTTAGCCTTTGACCACTATCTCACCTGATGGTAAGTGATGATGTGGTCGAAGATGTTGTTCAGGCTAACCTAGAAGTACAGGCTCTCATGGCAAGAGTTGAAGTCCTTTTCTTTTTTAGCATTATCTATGTTCACGGTCGCAATTGTATGTGAAATCAGTGAAAATGTTTACTGAACTTGTGTAAGGTATTACGTTTTTTTTCTAACCAGAAAGAAGATGACTTATCTGTCTAGTACATAACATGACACTGGCAAATGCACAAGACGTGCGAGTCCAAATCACGAGATAGGAAAAAATACTGTCCAGTAAGTAAATTACATACTTACTAACTGGACAGTAGCAGATTCCAAATTTAAAATCTCGCTTCTTACTGGACAGTTGTGAATAAGTCTCCGGTAGAGTTCATTTTCTGGATACTTTTTAGAGATGTTATGGCAACATTACATACCTTTTTTGAGAAATAGTATATTATATAGCGTCTTATGTATATTAGACATCTGTGCAAAAGATATCGAGCTACGTTGCAGTGTATAGCCCTGGTGAGTGGGTCGCCACGCGCTTCTAAAGCGTTGGTTAGAGTTGACCCCCGGGCACGAGAGATCTGTAAATATTGACGGCTCACTTCGCTGCAAACTTTATATCTTCTGGCTCCTTTGAGATCATTTATTGCTTCAAAATTACTCTTATATACATTGTAGTTGTTGAAACCTTTTAAATGCGTATATTAAAATTCGGTCATACGAAAGTTATAACAAGAAAGTAGAAGTCGGTAGAAAATAGAAAAGTATAGTGGTAATGATTATGGGAAACGTTGACAGCATAACCAAAGGTATAATTAAATAAAAATATTATACAACTCTGAACATAAATACTTAAAGTTAGCATATTCTTGGCATAATATGTATTTCAGCCCAAATCATGTATGTAGCTATGAAAGTTATATCCGGTGCTATACCGAGAATAGTGCAGTGCGCCTTCCGATTAAACCTAAATTAACTTTAAATATTTGAAACAGCTGTTTCGACTTTTTATAAAATAAAATTACGAAAAGACTCGAACATTTTGTTGTTCAACCATAACATCAATTACTCTGCCAACCGTCCACTATAGGAATAACTTCTCACATTGTGATGTTTTAATCCCCATGTGGATTTATACCTTCATTGGACCGTATGATCGTAAATATCAGCTTGTCTCAACACAATCTCGTAATAATTGTCATATTTTTATTATCTTATACTTTTTAGTCATAACTTGGAGGCTTTCCTCAAGACACACTTTCCGTTTAGCCAAGTACATCCTCGACCCTCTATTATTTGCAGGCACATAAGTCACCGCATAATATGAAGGGAGCCAATAGATCAGGCCCTGAGGCGAGGTACTCCCTGAATCTTAATATCCACTGGCTTTTATTACTGTATGGGGACCAGTACCTACTGGGAATTTCATATTTCTTGCTCTTATTTTTGTTTTTCTTCTTTTTATCTTTGAACACATGTAGGTTCATACGTAAAAGTGAAGGATAAAGTTAAATAATATCTCTTATTTAAAGAACAAAATACACCTTATAAGCAGTGTTTTATTTATTTTATTTGAATTGATCACGTCGACGTGTCACGTGACTAGTTCTTCTCATCACGAACCCTGTCGTGTGGCTTCCATCTTTACCGCCTTAATACAATACATTAACAAGGAAGTGGATCTACTCGCAATAAGACAATTCGGAAGGTTTGGCGTGGATCTACTCGCAATAAGACAATTCTGAAGGTTTGGCGTAAGGCTGGGGTCAGTATGGCGCCCAGCTATAAAACCAAACTCGCTATTGTGGCATCGTTTTTCTCCGTCGCCGTCCAACGTCAATAGAGGGCAGTGAGAGGGCAAAGTGACCGCCACGCAGCCGAGTCACGTAAAAGGTCGCAATTTAACTTTCATTTATGACATTTCTAAGTCAAATCAATGACCATCCAGTGAAACCAGGCAGCGAAGCTACATTTATACCTTGTCAGGTTATTATTGTCACTATACAGTTACGCTATGCCCGTCAGTATCTCTGTCCGTCAGTAAATCATTGGTGTCTAGCTCATAAATGAAAGGAGTTGCCTTAACTTCAGATATTTTACGTAGATCTTGCTAAAGCCATTAGATTGAATTAGATATTGAATTAAGTATTTGTTATTTCTAAATACAAAAGGAAAAAAGGCTGAAAAACATTTATTCTACAATCTGACAAGTGGCTTATCGTTGTATAGAGATCATTTAACATAACATTATTTTCAGTTGTTTGTATTACTTTAGACTAATTTCGTTGGAAAGTAAAGATTTTAAAAACTAAATTATTAACTATATTTAATTTTCAAGCCCATCTTGCGTAACTATAAGCACAGAATAAAAAGGCAAACCCTGAGAACTATTAATATGACTCCGCTGTATATCTGTCTGTCCATCCGAATATCACGGATTTCAATGTATATATTTTTATCAAAAAATATAGTAAAATAGGGTGCCGCCACGGTCGTTTTTTGTAGACCAATTCTCACGCAATTAAACAAGTTAAGAATCTCACATTAAGGGTATAGTAAGTACAATGTCCAAACATCCTAAAAACATTCATTTAAATGTAGTTAAAAACAGTGAACAGAACTAACAAACATTTCGACCCCCTAAAAAAGCGGCTAATTTTTAACCTGTCTGATAATAAACCAGTTTTTAAACATTACTAGCAAAAGCTGTGTTCAAATTCTGCTTATTAACTATAAAACATATCAAGATTACTGGATTAGCTATTGTTGAGGCCATGTTATAATAATGTATACATTAGCTTATAAGCTAACTACTACATGCTCTATTACATGTGCAGTGATCGTTATTTTTTACAACCACGGATAATGTTTCTATAAATAATGTATTTCTTACCGAATGCTCACTTACTTTATTGTACTGTAAGTTACTGGCAGGTTTTATTAGACTTGTAAACCACAGCGCAAACAGTACACAAACTTTAATAATCTTATTTTTTTCTATCATGTTGGAGTTTTTGGAGTTTGATAGTGTGGATACACCTTGCACGTAATGAACTGTACCAGCCAGATAGGCTACTGCTGAATACATCCTATTGCCATAACGTATGTTTACCGCATTGTTCGTAAACATGCTACAGCAAATAATGTTTGCCTTAGAAGCATCCGTGGTAACGTAGGTGATGAATTCCCTTGGTCAAAGTCGAGTTGGACGCAAAGAAAAAGCTCAGAAGATCGGCCTTCTCTTTGGTGTGAGCGCAGTGTGTCACCATATCAACGCAGGGAGTGCAGGGCCGTAGAGATGACTGATACCAAATATCTTGGACAACCCTGGAAAAAGAACGCACGTGTTTCTCAAGGAAGGCTAGATTGCTATTTTTTATTGCTGTTTGGTAAGCTTTTGACCACAATCTCACCTGATGGTAAGTGATGATGTGGTCTTAGGTGTTAACAGAATCAACCTAGAATTACTGACTCTCAAGGACAGATGTCAGAACATACCGTAAGGCGCTTAGTGACAAATTTTCTACTTGAAGGTGGTCGCTAGCAAGGCGGGTATACGCAAAACTGGCCGTCCGCGTTGAAGTTTTAGCCCACGGCGAGATTCAAACCATGGACCTGCTGCGCGGCAGTCCATAGCCAAAGCCACTGAGCTATCACTGCTTCAATTCTGGCGATAAGCTGGTGATAACTGACTAACTAGAATTTTAATATTTGTGTTTTTGATTCAACATTTTTGAAGCGCTCGTAGCGAAGTTTATAAGCTGTTCTTAACCGATCAGCTAAGTTAAGCAACGTCCGCCGTGGTCATGATTTGGATGCGTAACCGCTGTTGACATTACTAATTAGCACTTCCGTGCTTCGGAGGGCACGTTAAGCCGTTGCCGTCGGTCCCGGTAGTTGGCTTAGAATAGCCGTTGTTATAGTACGGTGGTATGACATTTTGCGAATGCCCGCCTGGCTAGCTACCCTTAAGTAGAAAATCTGTCACTAAGCACGGTGTGTTCCAGCAGCTGTCCTTGAGAGCCAGTAATTCTGGGTTAACCTGAAAACCTATCAGGCATAAAAAAATGTGGAACCAAATAACATAATACAACATAACATAATATATAAGATATATTTTGGGCTAATTTGTGTTAAGTGAGGAAGAAGAAGAAATTACTACTTTTATTTTAAAATAAATGCCAATATAAACTTAAATTTTGTTTCAAGTAGATTTTAGAATAATAATAATATGAGATAAAAGGAAATACTGACCATGGGAGTACAACCTGTATAAATACTATGTTATTACAAACTCTTTAGTAGAATGGATAGTACGAAATTTTTAATTCGAGTATATGCTAGTTATCGTCTCAGGTATAAAAGAAAAAAAACGGTCGGCGACTAACGTTTGGGCACATGAAGGTCAGTTACCTATCCGTCTTTTGACTTTTGATTCCATTGCCACAAACTGTCATTTTTGATTGTTGCAATCATAAGTTCATTGCTACAGAAGATACGTGATCGCCCCGCAGGTTTGCAACGTATTCCATTTACAATCAAGAAACAGAGACAGAGAATCAGAAGAACAGGGATCTTTTTTGCACTGTACTCTTATTTGCCTTTATTCACAATTGAAAACAAATATCGGACTTATGCTACTGTATTGTTATATTACACCGTTTCCAGCTAAGAGTGTATTGGCAATAAGACGGTCCGGTTCCGTATAGATTTATTTATGAAGTGTACACACAGTGGACTCATAAATATCCAATCTTAGAGATTGCGACTCCCATGGTATGTGGGAGAATAAAATCCGTATGATGTTCTGATGTGATGAAGGAAATTAAAGTTGCAGAAGAGGATTTCGGTCTGCGATTACGTGATAAAACTTCAGCAATATAGGTTATCACTTCTCTGTTTCGTGCTTGTTCGGGTGCTGGCTTCAGTTTTCTTTGTCTTTCCGTTGCACGGCATGGACCATATCAACTTGCCTTATTAATTCCTATTAAAAATATATCGTAGAAGGAAAGGAAATATGCAACTGTTGTGAATCGAACCGACAACATAATTGTTCCCTCGGTCCGGATCATCTTTTACTAACTAATGTTTTACTACCTAAACTATACAGTATATCCAAAACAGTAACATCAGGGTGGTACCCCATAGGCATGAGAATGTTAAGGAGAAAGTCATAATCAGTCAAAGTTATTTATAGAATTCTGGCGTCCGCGATATTCTTATGAACGACATTTTACTATTAAAATATTCTACTGCCGCGTTCACGAAAAAATATATAGCGCCCTTCGAGAAGAGCGCGCAAGATACTTGTGGCCATTCCTTTTATATGTCCTTACTCTTTTACAATTTGTAATTAAATATATATAATAATAAAAATATGCTCCAATATTTTGTAAATATGACAAATTATTGGAGCACATTTTTTTTTAATTACGGCTGGGAATCGAACCCTCGTCCTCCGATTTCACGCTGGATGCCTATTCCACTCGGCCACCGAAACCTTACTCTTTCGAGTCGAAACTTTGAGCTGTAATTGTATTACTTTAGCAGTCATAATGGGCGGTGAATTTGTAATTCTATCATTTTTATATTTTAATATTTATTACATAGGTGACTGGCGGTGGTTTGGCAGAAATGGAATATCCTAAGCATTTTTGTCTTCTAACTAATCACCAATTTAATAATCATAATCATCCGTCAAAAGACGCCAACTGTTGATCGCCAAAGGCGTCCCCCCATAAAACACCACAATTATCGGCTATTAGCCACTTGTGTTTCTATTAGAGATTTTGATTGAGGGCGGAAAAGAGTTTGAATTTGGAACATGCATATTGTTCCTTGCTCTAGTTAGATCTAGATCATAAATTTATTAGAAAAATCGATTATTATGTAAGGCGCAAAAAAAAGAACGCGCGAATGTGATCTATTCGAGGAAGCAAAATAAAATTTCAGGGAATATTCCTTAAGTAGGTAAATTATTAAAAATAATCCGTTCATATAATTTCTAAGCTGTCACCTTAGTTTAATTATATCCAAAATAGTCATATTTTAGTATGTTTGTGCTATTTTTACTTGATATATTCATGGGATATACTATTTAAAAGTCCCTTATTTGTTTTTCTCATAGCGAAATGAAAAGTAGATAGTAAACGGGCGCAAAATTATTTTTCCTAGGACAAAGTATGTTGAATCCAAGTACAAGCTACTATATTAGTGGACTGGAGCATTTAGAGTGCCTGTGAGTCTGCAATTTTTAGTAGCTTTAGTGACTTATAGTTTATGGTATTTTATTAACAAAGGCAAACCGCCGGTTATAAATAAAATCTACTATGTTTAGTATTTTTCTACCGTCGTTATCTATACATTTTTGCCTCAGAATATGTAGATGATTTTAACCTTTCCAATATAACTGTGTAGATGGACCTAGACTCCACAAACTTTATGAAGGTATTTTGTACCACTTCATGGGCAAAATAAAAATCCGTAAAAAAAAACACAAATTGCGGAGAAGGTGAAAGTTGGTCCGGGCAAGGTCCGATCGGTAATTCTCCTTACCGATACCTTGCCCGGACCAACTTACGTCAGATAGTTTCTAACTGCAGTTCTTGTAGAGTTAAAAGTATTTCATGAGCACTATGAAGTCTAATTATCATGGAGCAATTATGGTGAAGACTGATTTAGGAATCGGGGCTGGTTTGCTGCGAGTTGATCGTTATTGTTCAGAGAGCACTCATCTGCTATTGATGGATTGGATTGGTGAAAGCTCTGGTGCTTTACGCCTTGAAGTGACTACCAGTTACCTGTTACCAAGCAGTCACCATCACTTTTCTGGGGGTAAGCTTCGCTGCAGGGCAATCGCTTTAAAGCCGTAAGGCTCGGCTAAGCCATTGCGTTGTTTGCTTGCTATTATCGTCAAGGATCCATGATATTTTTTTTCTGCCGAAAGGCTAGCCTAGAATGCTGGTTAATTTGAGGGTTAGGAAAAATGTGAACAAAGATATAGTTCAGGCTAACCTAGAATTACTGGCGCTCAAGGACAGATGCCGGAACACACCGACGATCTTAAGACAACAACCGGGGCACGTGCACGTTTAATAGTAAATAACGATCTCCCATCCAAGTCATGACCGCAGCGGACGTTGCGTAATTTAGTTAAATGTTATCAAACGACTAAGCATCGTTATTTTCCTCAGTGGGGGGTGCTCTTAGTGGTTCATTTTTTAGGTCAAAGTTACCACTACAAAAGCGGTAAAACCTATAACGCACCGTGCGCTTTGGATTAGTATTTTATTATTTCCAAAAGCTCGAATAAAAGGACTGTCGTTGCAAGGGCGTTTCGGTAAAATGGACGCTCGAACTAATGGCTAGTCGAAATTGTGGTACATCGATGATATGGAGTTTCGGCAATTCAGACGCTCGAGCTAAAAATGGCTTCAGGGAATCAGCCATCGGGCATATGACATTCAAAATCAAGTAGTAAACCCAAAGCGGTAAAACCCATATCTCACAGTGCGGTCATTAGCCGTATTCTTTCCAAACACAGTATTGACGTTACGATCAGTTTCAGCTCATTAGAACCCATATTCGAACATTATTATGGTTTAGCTGTATCCATCTTTACGTTAAAAGCTGAACGTTAAAACCATTGAAATACGATCATCGAATGTCATGACTTTTTATTTAGACTATTTAATTTTCGTGTGAAAAAAGTTTACTCTGAAATCTACCACCATGCAGGTTTAATTTTATTGAATGTGACCAGTGGGTAAAAAAATCTCCCTAATATCTCTCTCTATCTCTAAATCTATCTGAATATCACTCACCTCTAAAACGAATTTAGTACATAATATTATATTCATTAGGATCTGTACCTCTATTTATTTCGATTCACTGAGTGTTTCTCGAATAAGAACGGTTATTAACATAATTCCACGCTGGCAAAACCACTGGTGGTTTCTGAGAACTGAGACTTTCTAGTAAATAATATGATAATACTGTCATAAATGTGTTGTCATTAAATTTCTTGAAACTATGTAGGATTTTTGGGAAAAATCCGTCTGTATAAGTGCGGCCTCTGTATCAATTTTTTTTTCGGCAAGGAAATACTTTCGAACTTTCTCTCCACTCTAACAACCTCATTAGTAACTAAATCAGCTGATAATAATATAATATGAAGAAATATGGGCGCCATCTCGTTAATTAAAATTTTAAACAAGGGTGGGACGGTGTTTATATTGACAGTTGATTTAAGCAGTACTTCGGCACTTAGGTACTTGATAAAGTTATGTAGCGTTTATGAATAAGAAATTTTGCTAAACAGCGGCTAAGTAATGCATAACAATTAAGTAGCGTGTATAAATAAATTAAGTAGTGTTTATACTCGGTTAAATTTTGCCCGCATGTTTTTGGGCCTAAAATCTATGCTGCTGGTTAGCAGCGACACCACATTCACATCTACTTGAATTAATGCTGCTCATGATGCGTATTATTCCTCTAGTTACGGCATCCAAAATAAGATCGGTTTTTTTTTTTCAATACTTCATGTCAAGTTTTTGTTACGAATAATAAATAAACTTTTCTATCACTCCATACATTAACCTCTCAGTTGCCTTAAACACGTTCTGAAAAGTTACCTCACGTCTACAAAGAGATCCTTAACATTTCCGAAGCAGTCAACAATGGGAAACTAGATTAGGCTATCGACACCTTTTTCCAAGTTTGTAAGCAACACATTTGTGCTCCAACTCACGTGGCGAAGGGTCGAGAGAAGTACCCAAAGTGAATTAAGTTATCTTATGTCGTTTAACCGTTGAAATGTTTAAGTTAAGAAACGTGAATTTCGCTTTGAATTGTTGCTTTTTGGAACCACTGACCATTTATCGTGATCACCTACGTTTTTTAGGGTACCTCAGGATAGTACAACCGAAAAGTTCGACCATTAGGCTTGTGGGAGATTTTATCCCTGTAGTTCATCTGCACATCTAGTGGGAGTTTTTGTGGAAGTCAAAGTACTTGAAGTACCGGAATATGATAGCTGTCAATGTACCCAGAAGAAGGTCTTGGATGTGACAGCTATCAAAATGGCAGCTGACTTGATGACGTGTATTCCAGTTTTTAGTTTTAGTTATGGCATCAATCAAGTTAGTCAATAGCATGTGGATTTTTAAAGTTAGTAAGTCTAGCTCTCGATGTTATTACAGCTGTCAAATTGATACATGATATAAGGTTATTAGTCCACTTTAATAAGTTGTCAACTGAGAAGACTCTACATATCTATCACATTTCATACCTGATATTTTTTTATTACAGCAGTGTCAGAAATCTCATTAAGATCTTTATTTTGTATGACAGCTGTAAACTTTTAATGTCTATAATAAATCTGAAACTATTTATTCTAGACTTCTAGGTAGTACTAGGTTTCTTAGCTCGGAAACAGCTGTAAAACTGAAAAGGAATATGTGTAAAACAATTAATCTTAACAAAATAAAATTGCGGCTTATCTCAAACTCCTTTTGAGTTATCGGCTGTCACATGAAATAAATATCTAGACTAGTAGTCTGGCATTAATAATTTAAGAGATATAGACGTATAAAATATGACAGCTGTCTCCTGAAATGAAGATTTCGATGATACCTATAACGTTATTTCAACAGCTGTCGCATATATTTACTATACTTAAATAATATTCATAACTAACTTTAGAATATTTTCATGTCTAATTTTGTCAGCTGTCATAAGAAAGATAAGTGTCACAACAGCTGTCGCATTGATTTCACGATTTTTTTTTAATCACTGTATCTCAAATGGAAAATTAGATCAGAAAATGCAACATCAAATGTCATTTTGACAGCTGTGACATACAAAATCTACTTCTGGGTTTACAATTATTTCAAGTCCTTAATCTTATAATTTGATAGACAAAGCTTTTTACTTTTAAATTAATATTTCAATAGGGATATGCTAATAAGCTAAAAACTCAACGAACAATAAAATCAAAATGAAAATTACTTCGAATAATCAATACAGAGATAAAATACTATTTTATTTTGCCAGCCTACTCACGAAATTGCATTTACTACTCATAATAAAATATATTTATCCAACAAATAGACGCTAACATAGGTTTGTAATTGAAGACTTTATCGACATCGATATTAGTTTATATAGGTATTAATCTTAAGTTTTAATTGGTTTAAGAATCTAGTTCATGAATTTACTCACTACCAATATTTATAAATAAATCTTGTATTATATAATGAATAGATTCAGGCGTTACTTTGCGGAAATCCATATTTAATATATTTTAAGAAAATATCAAATTAATATTTTAATAAAACAATTAAAAATATATCTAGTGACAATTCCGCCTAATTTTCTTGCTAAGCCGACGTGACATCACAAACGCCACGCAGCCAAACCGGGAGAATTTTCGACGCGTTTCGCTTCTATACGAAGCATCCTCAGGAGGTCTTGACTCTACGAGCGCACCATCGAGAATGAGCGGCCGGCTTTTTTTTTTTTTTTTTTTTTAGGGAGGACATAGATGCTGTCTACCGCTATACGGACGTACAGCTCCACCAGGCTTTGGGCGAGGGGAGACCCTCTATAGCCCAGAAAAGCGGCCGGCGGCTCAGCACACCTTTATGTAGACGAGCTGAGTCAGCACGCCTTTATCTAGACTAGAGCGTGAGTCACTGCTCTTTGTTGTAGCTAACAATTGGTGATTTATACGTTTTTAAAGTGAGAATGACATCATAATGGTCATAAATTGATCACAAATAATAATTTTAAATTATATATATTTATTTTGGTAACAAAAAAACATAAGTGGATTTATTATTAAAACAAGTTATGCTACTAAATCAATCTTACTAAAATAAGTATCGATAATACTTTTTGAATAGTTTTCCATCTCTACTGACGAAACCTGGCCCGGGGCAGTTTGTCTCAGCAAATATTTGATTACTACCCTTGTTTGGCCTTCCCACATTAGATCTACTGCTAAATTATATAAGCTAATAGCTTGTTTGTGCTTTATTTTTATCTTGAATACAATCGTTGTATCGTTAGGTGCTCGTTAGTATTGACAAATTCAAAGAACAAGGCGGTACTTATACTCGTAATATTTTATTGATATATTCTACAGTTTCAATAACTACTCCATACGTCATCACTTACTTTTTATCAAGTAAAAAAGCAGTTATAGGCTAGCGTATCAGGTTAAAAAAAGATAGTTATAACTTTTACAGTATTTTTTATCTTCAGTGGATATTATAAAGACGCTATTTCCCACTAAAAGCATCCCTATTTTCCTGGTTGCTAAATGTAACATTTCAATAGTTGCTAATTTAAAAAAAAACTTGATTAATTATAAGATTACCTCATTGATCGAATGGTGTAAAGCATCGTTTTAGAATACTAAGATCTTGGGTTTGATTTCCGTATCGGCTATTATTTATTTTTAAATGTTTAATAGAAATGCTTATATATCTAAAGTCTCGAACTGTCCTGGTTTGATGGCAATAGACCTGCCAATTTGGGACTTTAACATATTTGAGGAAACGTGGTTGCTGAAAGAATTGATATATTCCTAAATAGCCATGTTTATTTATTAATGGAGTTTTTTACTATTGGCAAATATTTTTTTAGGAATGTATGTAACCTTTTTTGACATATGTTTATAATTCTAATATCAATCCTCTTCTAAGGCTTCTTTTTTTATTGCTTGACTGTTGTAATAAATAGGAATGCAGATTTTTTCAATTACTGTGTAAAAAAGAGATATATAGCAGACTTATGAGTTTAAAAGATACAATAAAAAGAATCGAAAATAACCAATTCAATATTGTTGTTGAACACATAGTTAAATTATCCACACACTGCTACGTTAAGACTTATAGATCCAAATTATCTCGATTTGAACTAAAAAACTTTATTCAGACACAACTTAACATTTTCAACGAAGCACCTATCTTTGGAACAAATTGGCAAACATGTAATTCTTCTTCTTCTAGGGATGTCATCTTATAAATACTTTCTTTGGAAGGAACTCACTTGTTACATAAAAGGTACTTAAGGAAATTTTTAAATGTTTATCATTAGTATCTATCAGCGCTTTGAAAAAAATAGAAAACCTAGATATAGTGTTTGTATTAATTTGTATTCTATATTTACTATTGCTTTGAAGATACTTAAGGAAAGCTTTTTCATAGCGCTTTCAATACTAACAAAATTTATACATTTTTAAATCTGTGAAATTTAGCATGGATGTCTTTGAGCTAAATATCCATGCTTGGACTATGCTCGTGTTTATGTACCTATAAACGTTATAGTACGAGTATGTAGGTATACATTATATCACGAAATAAATGGAATATTTATATTACGAAATAAAGGGCGTAATTCATATTTTCAGGGACTTTAATCCCTGAAAATATGAATTACGTTTCTAAAAAATGGCTTCATGTTTTCTCTACTGATTTAATTAATGTGCCTCGAGTTATAAGAAGACAGCTTTAATAAGTTGGCATCGTACTGGACCACTATGGCCAAGTTATGAATGAAATTCTATTGTTATCATTATCGCCGATGCCAATGAGTTAAGAGCAATGACTAGGACATACGCGTGCATTCCACTTGTAGACTCATTATGAAACTTTGCCATGAACAAATAGATCGCTTTAACGGGCAAATTTTACAACATTGGAATTACAGAGATGTCAAATAATTTATCGATATGTTGTATTACCAAAACTTCCATACCGTTTGTGCCTTTGGAATGTGCGTTCGACAAAGGCATCGTAATAATTAAATAAATTTCGTTCCTTATCGTTACTATATCATTCATATTCAAAGGTTCTTACTTGACATATATCTCGTATTTGTGGTTTTATTTAAGTTTTACGTATAGTTTCAAAGAAACTGTTATTAAGTAGCTGTTTTAATTTTGCGACAGCCCTAGTACGAGGAGCTCGAGCCAATATCTTAAAAGTGCAGTTTTCGAGGCTGAAATATACTGTTACAAAATTCCTTTGTGGGTGCCTGGAAGGGATTTTGGGCTTAACTGGTTCAGAGCTTTGGAATGTTAGATGTCTGTTATATGTACACCAGTTTGGTACAAATATTTGTGAACAGGGAATTCCTCCAAGTGTGACACTTCAACAAACATCGCGGCAACTTTTTTTGTATAATAGACAAAATCAGCCTTACCTGGAGGAAAGCGAAGACGTGGTCTGCAGACGAAAATGTATGCCCAGAAAATATCTATTCACTGTGTACTTGAAGATTCTCAGTTCAATCTAAAGAGAAACAGAAGAACTAGGTAGGTGTTGCATATTCGGGCAGAACAACTTAAACTGCGGTAACATTCTAATCTTGGTAGTGGATAAATATGTTCGTAATATTAATTACTGGTGGATGCTGTGACGATCAAATTCTTGTACGTATTTGCTACAAAACCTGCTATGCTTGTCGGTTTAGTAGGTTATAGATAGAATAAATATCTATAACCTACATCTTAAGAGTAAAAGGAATAACAGTTCACTACATTAAAACAATGGTTAGTGTTCGTTCTTAGCGATTCGACTCTCTTTCAGACAACTTATGAATTGAGATGAGCTATTGACATCTAATCCTTACGAGAAATACTTAGTAAATAGCAAAACTACCACGGAAGCCCGAAAATTGACCACAAAGGTCATCTCCCATTGCGACATAAAATAATTACTTATTCAGAAGTTTCAATTGAAAAATGTAAAGCGGATAGTGAGGTCACGTGCTCCGTACATAATGCCGGTGTAACACAATACGGGGGAGTACTAAAATAGTATAAGTATTGCAACTCGGGCCGGCGTTTGGAAGACGCGGTGCGCATACTGATGCATCACTCTGCTGTTACGAAAAAGGATAAATAAATGGAGATGGCAAAAATATATAAGAGCTACTATAGATTGTACAATTTAACAAGAGTAACCAAATCATAGGATGAGACAGCAGCACCTGAGGTGATGTGCTGAGTGAGGGATGAAGGGATTCAAGCTGGAACTAAGCTTCCAGCTTCTATGTACAGAACTAATGGTACTATAACTAACAATAGTTATTGCTAGTTTTGTATACAGAACAACAATACAATACAGAACTACGTGCTGAGGCCAGTGCTCGCCGCTTCGCGCAATCGTTACTCCCACACTGAGAAAAATCTAAAGTCAAAAGCGCCCTAATGACGGCCAATTTATATGGTATAAGGCGAAAAACCGACCAAAAGTAAATACGCACAAAAACGCCTTCCACCTAGAAGGCGTTAAATGAGGTCAGTGAAGGCGAATGTTTCTTTTCGTCTTCATTTAAGGTGTATTTTGTGGTCTTTCTTAAATATTGACTTTTCGATGAGGCTGATTAAGTCGTACGTTATAGTGATAATCACCGTATATAAACCGCCGTAAAAGTAAGGTGTATTTTATGGTCAATACTGCAATGTTATGTATAACAAGTTCAATTCTGAAAATACTTTACAGAAGGCGTTTTTGACGGTTGTGTTTATTATAAAACATGGTACATTTTTATTGATTGGTGAAAATCATCTTAAGAGTTGTGAATTCATCTTACGTATTTACAATTCAACAGTAAAAGGTTAAATTTGATTTAAGCATTTAAGTCGTTTTTCTCAGTGCAGATGAAGGACTTCAAAACAGTCCGAAATTGGTCGGAATCTTTCCGGTAAATATAACGTGGGTCCTTGCCGGTTCCTAAATAAAGTTAATACAGAACTAGTGGGAATTAACGGTTGCCAATGCAGCTGATCTAAATTTCTTCTGTATTATAATTTTCCTAATGCACTTCCATCACTCAGTCAGTTTTTTTCTTTTAAAATAAGCTTTATACCAAAAGAAGAGTTTTTCCAACACCTGACATATGAGTCATTTACTAAATTTATGTAGTCAATAATGCTGATTGCACATTGTCAAATATGTAGACCACAGTGTTTGTAAATATTATGTTAGCTTAGCTTGCGAATATATGAAAAATATTTGAAATCATATTTATTAAGATTATACCTACTTACTTACTCCTCAGGCGCAGCGGCCCAAAGTGGGTCTTGGCCTCCCATACAAGAGAACGCCATCGGTCTCGGTACGCCGCTGCCTCTTGCCAGTCGGCACCTTGGAGCTCTCGCAGGTCCGACTCCACAGCGTCAATCCAGTGATTATATACATATAGCACTAATATATATATATAAAGACTATACCACATCCAAAATGTTTGTCACTTCCCACGCTTTGTACTAACTTGGCTACTTTATTTCGCGCGAGGTGAGGCTCGTTGAAAGTGAGATAGTTCACTCCTCTCTGCCACAGTGAAAAATACGACATTGACATCAGGGAAGTCCACTATTCGCTTTGGATCTCCATCCATGCAATATGCATGGTAAATAAAATACGGAGAACTGAAACAATTATATGAAGACATATTAGTTCCACTTTGTTGGTGAAGTGGCCCAAAGTTATTACAAAACTAAACCGAGAGGGAAAATTATAGTCATGAGCGGGATTCGAACCCACCATATCCACCCCTATACTTTTGCCTTTCACATGACTATATTTTTTGTACCCTTTCGTTGTAATGTTGTCATATAATTTGCGTAGTATACATCATTGTAAAAATAAAAACAAAAATTACCTAAAAATGGAACTGACTTCAACACTCAAAAGTGTGAAATAAGTTGTTGAAGTCGGTACCATAATAGTTAAAAAGTACCAATGATCACAACATTGTGGGCATGGTACCGACTTCGACAAATTATTTCACACTTTTGAGTGATGAAGTCTATTCCATTTTTAGCTAAAACAAAATCATCCATTTTAGTGACCCTTGCTACTTACGGGATCGATTGTCATTCACTGTCAACGACTATACCATCCAGATAGGAAAACACTTTTCAGTTATTGGAGTTTAACTCAAAAACGACTTCACCGATTTTGATGACATTTAAATGGGACCACACGGAAAGCATCAGCTTTCAACTAAAATAAGAATCATCAAAATCGGTTCAACCAGTCAAAAGTTCTGAGGTAACAAACATAAAAAAAACAGTCAAATTGAGTATCTCCACCTTTTATTAGAAGTCGGTCAAAAATATTAATAAAGGTTTAAAGTTATGTTTTAGGAACTAAAGTTTCTGGACTCAATTCGATGAATAGTAATGAAGCGCCTGTAGTGAAGTTTGCTGAGGTGTTCTTAACCGATCAGCAAAGTTAAGCAATGTCCGCCGCGGTCATGACTTGGATGGGTACCACTAGTGACATTACTACTGAGCCCTTCCGTGCTTCGGAGGGCACGTTAAGCCATCGGTCCCGGTTGTTGTATTAGGATAGCAGTCGTTATAGCATGGTGGTAGGGCATTTTGCGAATGCCCGCCTGGCCTTAAGTAGAAAGTCTGTCACCAAGCACCTAATGGTGTGTTCTGGGAGCTGTCTTTGAGAGCCAGTAGTTCTAGGTTAGCCTAAACAACATCTTCGACCACATCATGACTTACCATCAGGTGAGATGGTAGTCAAAGGTTAACCTATCAGGCGTAAAAAATGTTAGTTATTCAAGAATCTTCGCAGTAACATAATAAGGTTTGAATTTAGAACTGTGCTCAAATGATAGCAAAACCTACGTACCGTTTCTAAAACTTTGGGATACTTTTTTCCCACGGGATGAAGCTTCATTCGTGTAAGGGTTATTTGTCATAATAGCCTAGCTATCTGACAAGCAAATGTCAATTCCATTAGCGGCTAATTCTTGAGCCAGTAATACCTCGTCCTATTAAGACTATACTGAATTATTTCACCAGATGTATTTTTTAGAAATGTATATAGTTATCCTACTGTTGATCTGTTTACTATGACGTTACTGACTTCACTTTTCGACTCGGCATTCCCCGCACGAACGCGCGGACTTTTCAACCGAACTTTTGTATAGTTTCTCCAGTGATTATGTAGGTGCCAATAAAGTTATATAGCGCTCTGCTTAAGGTATAGAAGTAGTGTCACCTATTTTTACAACTATGTACTAAAGTATTTCAAGTCTTTGAATGTAGAGTCTAGGTGTTGAGAGGAAAGTTTGGATTTTGATAAAGGTGTAGGGTATATATATTTTTTTTAAATATTGAAGGTGGTTTTTTTTTAAATAGTTTATACCCTCGTTATTCTTTATTAAAAAAATACCATGAACTATATATAACACCACAGCTACTACTAAAAGAGCATTTAGATCACCCTCAAACCATTGGTGTTGGAGATTCTGCTTCCACGCGACTATGCGAAAGCGTGCTTTGGTGCGTAGAGTGCGTGCCAGCTCCAACACCCTCCTGGCGATGATAGCAGTCTGATCAGACTGTCCATATGTTCAGCATTGCTGCGACAGACACGTCGTGGCAATATATGAGTAATAATGAATTAATTATTATTCAATAGTTTTAATAATATTTTGTTTTGTATATGGGTGTATGCCTGAAATAAACCAGTGTGAAGTTGGCAGCCAAACCCAGCAGCCATATAAACCGACCAAATTAAAATATCGATGACAAAATCTGCGGTTTTCACCATGTGACTGTGTTTTAGAGTAAAACATAACTCGATGGATAGCTAATGAAATGAACTTTAAAATATAGTATTCAGAAATAACTAGCGATATTTCAAAAAGCCACAATTCGCAAGTAACTCATAAAATAGTTTAGTTGCAGAGGTTTCAAGGAATTTTGACCATGACGGAGATTGTGTTTTGGAATGAAACATATCTCGATAGATAGCTACTGAAAGGACCTTTCAGGTGGTATATTCAGAAATTACTCGCGACCTTTCAGAAAGCCACTATTCACATGAAAATCCTAAAATAGTCTCACTGGTTGATTTTACAGGCGATTTTGACCATGACAGAGATTGTGTTTTGGAATGAAACATATATCGATAGACAGCTAATGGAACGACCTTTCAGGTGGTATAATCAAAAATTACTCGCGACATTTCAGAATGCCGCAATTTACATTAAACACATAAAATAGTTTAGTTCCTGGGTTCATCAGGTGGTTTTGACCATGACAGGGATTGTGTTTTGGAATCAAACATACGTCAAAAAATAGCTACTAAAACAACCTTGCTGATAGTGCTTTCAAAAATTACTCGCGATATTTCAGAAAGCCGCAATTCACATTAAAATCCGAAAATATTTTCGTTGCTGGGCTTTGCAGGGGATTTTGACTATGACGGAGATGGTGTTTTGGAATAAAACATATTTCGATAGATAGCTACTGAAACGACCTTTCAGGTGGTATATTCAGAAATTACTCGCGACATTTCAGAAAGCCGCAATTTGCAAATAACTCCGCGGAGAGTTCACTGCTACTTTAGTTCTATTAAATTTCACATTGAGGTTACGTTACGGGTATTCAATAAATAATTATATACTTGTGCTAGGGGATTGTGTTTTGGAATGAAACATATCACATAAGATAGCTACTGAAAGGACCTTTCAGGTGGTATATTCAGAAATTACTCGCGACATTTCAGAAAGCCGCAATTCACATTAAAATCCGAAAATATATTCGCTGCCGGGTTTTGCCGGGGATTTTGAACATGACGGAGATGGTGTTTTGGAATGAAACATATCTTGATAGATAGCTACTGAAACGAAATTTCAGATGGTGTAAATGTCTTTTATTTATTTATTGCAGACTGACACGCGTGTGTGCCCCTTGGATTGCAATGATTATTCGTTGAGCCAAATATGAATCAGCATTTTAATTATGCGTCGCATCAACCAAGCGCTTTGATAAGTTGAGAGTAGTGTTAGTTCAAGAATTTTGAATTCATTTGAAAGATAGTTTTGTATGTTCCTATAAAATTACCACAGAAGGAAAATTTTGAGCTGCGGGTGAGATTCAAAACTACGACAAATGTCCCTAAAGATCCGAACTACGTAAAAGGCTAAACATAAATAAAAAATACAATCTACCAATATCTAAATACATAATTCCACTGCCTTTATTATGTTAATAAAATGTTCCCTTTCTTGTATCTATCTACCAAAATACAATAACCAATTTGATAAATTCACTAATGTATATAGAAACTTTTCTTGTTTGCCAAAATTAAAAAGAGCAGCATGGAACTAGCATGGCTGGCGTGGAAGTCTAGAAATGAAAATAATATATAATTTATGCAGCAGGTCCATCGTTCGCATCCCGCCGCGGGCCTGAGCTTCATCGCATGGTGGTAGGGCATTTTGCGAATGTCCGCCTGGCTAGCGACCACCCTCAAGCATAAAATCTGTCGCCAAGTACTTATCGGTGTGTTCCGGCAGCAGTCCTTGAGAGCCAGTGAAATTGCAGGCACTTATGAGACTTACCTATGTCTCAAGGTGACGGGCGCAATGCCAACCGTGACTTGTGACGAAATGCATCTGTTAAAGGCAGAGGTTAGTCTGCTTAACATCAGGTGGGCCTCGAGCTTGTTCCATCACAATAACATTAAAAAAAAACTTATTGTGTTGTGGGATCAAATGTATGAACTGTTATTTTTCTAGAACAATGCACTTTGGAAGTCTGGGAATAAGCCCTTTGCGCATCCCTTAGGGAAGCCTCATAGGGCATAGGGTCTCGTCGCACGAACCCTGAGCATTATACCGACGTGGTCGTGGTTTCATGTGCAATGTGAATTCAAGCAGCTACCTAAATACTGCTATTGATCTTTTTACTGTGGACAGTGCGGAAAATATACAAAAGACCTAACCATTACAATGAGGCATTCAGTACCATAAGGCCTGGCTCACTCTGAAATTTAGGCGCAAAGCTACAGGTACATCGGCGTATCCATCTGGACGGGATTATTTTTCGACGCGTGGCTCGTCGGAAGAGATCAGAGCTATACATGACTATGCGATAGAAAGAGACACCTTGTAAGTTGATATTCGGTACTCCGTGCTTTGCGAGCTGAAGTGCGTATTGCAATGGATTTGCAGAGTGATCCTTTTGTTCTTTTTTACCCTGTGGTACTACCAAAGATATGATATGTAACCTAAGTACCATTAAGTAAATAATGTTATCATTTAAGAGGCTTTCTCTCTATTGACAATATGCAGAAATTTCAATTGTCATCTAAATGGCAGTGATAATTGAAAATAGAACGCAGTAATGACATAAAATTTAATTAGTGACAGAGTAATTAGTAGCTGTATTGATGCACTGAATTGTTAATACCCTATTAATTAGTTGTTATAAGTAGTTATGTCAATATATCGCTTCTAGCAATTTCGATTGGAGCTTTATTTAATTCTAGCAATTCTAGCAGATATAATTGATTGGCGCCGTAACGCCAATATCTCGATACTCAATACATTATTGTTTTCTGTAGTGTAGACAAAGATGGTCAAAATAAGTATAAAGTTCATTATGGACTCTATTGGGCGCACAATTAGGAGAGAGAAGGATTTTTTATATTTATTATTTTCATGTCCAAATATAACCATTTATATATTGTTATTTTTGAAAGATAATTAAAGGAAGAATTTAATATATATACTTATTTCAAGATACCAAACAACACCAGAATAAAAAATTAATGCTTTTAAAAAAAAGGTACATGTTTCATGTCAGCACTTTAGATTTACATGGCTTATACACACGGTACATACTTAAACATAATATATAATAGTCGCAGGAAATGCCTTGATATTATACTTGAGGGCATTTTATGAATGCCGCCTGGATAGCTACTCAAGTAGAAAGTTTAGTGTTACTTTTTGAAGCAGTGATGGCTCAGTAGCATTGGCTATGGACTGCCGCGCAGCAGGTCCATGACTCGAATCCCACCGCGGGCTTGAGATTCACCGCATGGTGGAAGGAAATTTTGCGTATGCCCGCCTGGCTAGCGACCACCCTCAAGTATAAAATCTGTAGCCAAGCACCTAATGGTGTATTCCAGTAATTGTCCTTGAGAGCCAGTAGCTCTAGGTAATCCTGAAGAATGTCTTCAATCACATCATCACTAACCATCAGACGAGTTTATGTATCATAGTGATCATACATCTAAATATAAAAACCGAACAATTGTTTTAAATTTCATCCTTTTATTTTGAAGCGCTTGTAGCGAATTTTGCTTAGCCGTTCTTAACCGATCACCAAAGTTAAGCAACGTCCGCCGCGCATTGAGTTGGATGGTTGACCGCTTGTGACATTACTATTTTTTTTTTTTTTTTTATGTTATTGTGACGTAACAAGCTCGAGGCCCACCTGATGTTAAGTGGACTAACCTCTGCCTATAACAGTTGCAATTCATGATAACTCACGAATTGCACTGCGCCCGTCACATTGAGACATAGTTGTTAAGTCTCATTCTGCCTGTAATTTCACTGGCTCTCAAGGACCGCTGCCGGAACACACCGTTAGGTGCTTGGCGACAGATTTTCTACTTGAGGGTGGTCGCTAGCCAGGCGGGCATTCGCAAAATGCCCTTCCACCATGCGGTAAAGCTCAAGCTCTGGGCGGGATTCGAACCATGGATCGGCTGCGCGGCAGTCCATAGCCATTGCCACTGAGCCATCACTGCTTCAAATGATACTACTGAGCGCTTCCGTGCTTCGGAGGGCACGTTAAGCCGTCGGTCCCGGTTGTTGTCTTAGGATGGCAGTCGTTATGGTGGTAAGGCATTTTGCGAATGCCCGCCTGGCTAGCTACCACCCTCATGTAGAAAATCTGTCGCCAGGCACCTAACAGTGTGTTCCGGCAGCTTTCCTTGAGAGCCAGTAGTTCTACTATTCTAGTTAGCCTGAACAATATCATCGACCACATCATCACTCTCCATCAGGTGAGAACAATAATTTAATGTAAGCAATTCCATTCCTCAATAATTGACCACCGCTCCTACAATACAGTCTGATAGCTGTCTATTGCAACTATCTCTACAATAATATTGCACCGGGGGGTGGGAAGTAGTCGAAGGGGTGGGAGGGGGTTTAGACGCTCATTTCTCAGGTTCGACTTCCAGTATTGATATTGCTGGGTAATACGCCGAAAGCTGTTGGATTATAGACCTAAGAAACCGATAGATGTTCTGGAATTTTATTAAAGGTTTTTTTAATTTTCTGAATATTGAACTCCAATAAAATCTCCTGAATCCTAAGTATTCAGGAGATTTTATTGGAGTTCAATGTACTTAGTTTAAGTAATGTATCAGCCGGATCATCCAATGCTGAACATAGCTTCCCCTATTAAGGGGGTATTTGCCATAATCCCCACTTTGCAGACGGCTTGGGGATTGCAGTGTAAGAAGGCAGTTCTTTAGAAGGCGTTGCTGCCCACCTTCCAGTATTTTCCCTTAGTCGCTTCTTACGACACCCACTCGAAGATATGTGTAGGGGCGGGGGTTGTGCAATTCTAACCCGGCACCCCCCGAGGTAATTTAGTAGTAGAGTTTAATTTGAGTCAGTTTAAAATTGAACTTCTAATTCTGATTTATCAGTTACCGAATTATTGGTCTTTTTTTTAAATATTAATACGATATTCACTAAGAGGGAAGAATTTGTGCGAGAAATAGAAAGATTATTCTCGATATTGACCATTTCACTTATTTTTTCCTCCAAAACTGACCCATTCAATGAACGTTATTACGCGCTGAGGCCCGTGCTCGTCGCTTCGCGCAATCGAGACTCCCAGACGAAGGACTTCAAAACAGTCCGAAACTTACCGGTAAATATAACGCGGGTCCTAGCCGGTTCTTAATAAGTCAATTCAATGTAATTCGAAATCTTAATAGTAGAGATGAAATAAGATCTAAGATATTGTCTTTATAACTAATAGGTTAGGTTTTGCCTTGCCTATTTTCGTACCATTTGCCTATCTCACAATCCTCGATCACATTATCAACTGATAATGTGATCGAGGATGGTAAACAAGTATATGTTAAAATTAATTGCTCTCAAAGACAGCTCCTTGAACACACCGCAAGGTGCTTGGTTACAGGTTTTCCACTTAAAGATTGTAGCCAGCCAGATAAGCATTCTCTAAATGTCTTCAATATTTTATCATAGTTTCACTAGGTCAAAAATATGGCTTCAACAAACTTACCTCGTAGAAAGAAACGTAAATACTTTTTAGGTATTTAATATTAGAGAGTAATTAGATTTTGTTACGAATAGCTTACCGTCGTTGCTTACCAACAATGATTATAATTATTAATATATTTGGACTCAGCTTTTACAACATTATTTCTCCATATTATTTAGTTAGACAAGGTTATAAATAGCGTAAAATATAAATTGATATCATTGCAGTGTTGGTCTTACGATTATATCTGTCGTTTGAAATAAATAAATATTCTGTAATGTTACAATACTATGATATCAACTTAATCGCAATTTCTCGAAGTCTTTTCTTTTCTCTTTATTGAAATGCTTGCTTTTCATTACTGCGCAGCGCCGTAGCTAGTAGGCATAGTGTTCGCGTAACGGCTACAGTAGCGGACAGATCACGTTGGAGCGTAGCGAGCTACGCACTGCTACGCGCTACGACTGCCGAGATCGCAACAATTTCGTAAAACTTATAAACTTGTTGCAGAAAATATATTGTTGTACTTTTTAAACTTGTGATGTCATTAAACATCCAATATCAAAAAAACCTTAGGCGATGAGTAAAATGTCAATTCTAGAAGTTTCCAAGGCTGTTGCTATCGCCGGGTAATATTTGTTTAATCTGCAGCGACTCGACGCCGCCGCAGTATTGCTTGATAATCTATGCTCTATATTTAACATCTACCCCCGAGCTTCGATATTAAAATGTCGAACATAGCTAGCTCTCTGTGATTATCGAAATAGTTTCGTTTTGAATAAGTACACAAAAACTGAAAATCCCTTTATAGACAATATATAAATCTACTTATAGAAATAGATAACATCTTATTTTGCTTTTGATTTCCAGGTTATGGCATTATTTGTTTTTCTGTGGCAATGTGCTTGCCACCTATTTCTTGCGGCCAAAACCTTGTATAGGTTTTGGCCGCATTAAAACGACAACGTACTTTAAGACAATAGTATGATATGAGTGTTTGTACTTCGCTTGCCATATTACGAGCGAAAAGGGAGATGGATTGAGCCACGTATTTCAACTTATGCTCAGTGATGATGTGGTCGAAGATGTTGTTAAGGCTAACCTATAATTACTGGCTATGAAGGCCAGCATACTATATTTCCATTAAGCAATAGCCTCCCCCTTATGTCGGGTTTTTGAGATTTAAGTATATGTTTACAAAATTACGAGAAGAAAAGTTATAATCATGTGCGAGATTTGAACACGCACTATCCACTCCTATAGCCGGGGTATGCTCTAACTAACCGCTAAGCTAAAAAGACAAATGACTCGACTCTGATTTGTCCTCTGGTTCTTAACCATTGTATGGGGATGAACCTATAGTTCAACTTACGTTGTACTACAAACAATACTAAATTTTGCAATTAACTTTAAATTTGTTAACGAAGACGCAACCATCTTGTTAAATTTGCATTAGGTACTTAACTCATAAATGAAACATCCGGGATATTTAATCTTATTTATATGAAATTGTTTTAATTAATTATGTATTTTTAAACAAACTTAATCATAAAATCTGCCGCAGAATTGAAATAATTCGAACGCTTAATCGTAATAAGTGATTTATTCAAATAATACAATGTGTCTAGATATTATATAATTTTAAAAGCTTAAAATGCACGTAAGTATTACAAGAAACTAGGTTTCAAAGCTACAAATATCCTTAAAACGGCTCGCTTGTATGCTCGTGGGAAATTAGCAAAACCGAGAGCGAACGTGCTCTAAAAATAAGCCGGAAAATGAAATATGCCGTACAGTTATGATAATTATTATATCGTCTAGCAAAACATAACATCACACTTGTATATTTTTGAGGGTTAGGTAGAGGTGTTTAAACATCCTGGTACTATCACGTATGTTTTTTTTTATATATCTACTCTCAACTGTGTCCAGGGTCCTTGAATTTTTTTAATAATGATTTTTTATATTAAAAACTAGATACAAGAAATGGAAACATGCAATATTCTAAACGGGAACAGTGTGAAAAGGACAGTTGTTTTTTCCGGTAAAGTCATTAGCATCCAGAGCAGACCGGTGTCCTCTAGCAGCACGCGGGCATTCGCAAAATGCCCTTTCACCATGCGGCTCAAGCCCGTGGCGGGATTCGAACCATGGACCTGCTGCGCGGCAGTCCATAGCCAATGCCACTGAGCCATCACTGCTGCAAATATAACGAAACATATCTAACGAATCATTGGCACTTAAATACCTCTGTCTACGTATTCTGGGGTACAATGCGTGATGATATATTTTTATGTTTGATAAAACCCGACTATAACAATTTTTTTTGAGCTAACATTCATCTCAATCGGTAATCGAACCCGTTTCTCCCAGTTTTACGTAGCGGGGCTTTCACCGCTCGGCCAGTGGGACTGATGAGTGATCAATGGGATGCGAAATTTATTGTATAATATTATTATTTCACGTGATAAGGGACGTTTCGGTCATTAACTAGACTACTACACTTCATTTGAAAGAAAATTGCTTTTACAAACACTGATCAGTATCAATATCTTATTGATGTCGCTTTCTAAATAAGACAATAACTATTTTTGTGCTTTGAAAAAAAATAGGTAAATGTTAATATTCACATAACATGATGTCACCTTCCTACCTGAGTTTGGTAGTAGGGAGCATAAAATAAAGAAGAAGAACAGATGTAAATATATATTGCAGAAGGGTCGTGGATTTCAGACAGGTTGTGGCAATGGTAGGCTTCCTTGTTTAAGGACTTATCTTCGGGTCCCTATCGGTAAGGAGATGCTCAGCAGCAAGCCTGGAGTGGTTTGGTCCTCGTAGTTCCCCCGTACTCCGGAACAGGTAGTTGAGTCCAGACAGCCTGAATCACGAGCCAGGTGCAGAAATTTCGACCTCGTACTTGAAAGTTCTGCCTCATATTTGAAGGTTCAGCCTCGTACTTGAAAATCGCCTATATAAAAGAAAGAAAGAATTAAATCTTATAAAGAAATATAAACCTACTATTATATTCAGATGCGTGATCTTTTTAACAAAACAATCCAAAACACATTACCCGAAAAAAAAACGTAAATACACATTCAACGTATTCAAACGTCTCTCGTAGCCTTAACATAATGTTATTAGGAGAAAAATCTCTATACGCCGGCGGGCGGGTGTAAAATGGCTTACAAGCCGGTATTATTAAATTGGCTAAGGCTAAACGGTGACCAGCCACTTGAGCTTAACTAGGACATCAAAAAAATATATTAATACTGCACTACATAAGCCGAAAAGTCCACTGCTGAACACAGCCTCCCCCAATATTGGGGTGTTTGCCAAAATCCCCACGCTTGGTAGGCGGCTTGGGGATCGCAGTGTGAGATATCAGTTCCTCAGAAAGCGCTGTTGCCCACCCTCTGGTGTATTACCCTTAGTGGCCTCTTACGATACTCACGGGTTTTGATGGCCCCCTATCTATACGAGCTAAACGAGTAATTTATTAATAAATTAGTGAAATTAATAGAGTATAAGTTACTCTGGTATACTCGCCCTTTGTTCGTGTAATGATCATAATATACAAAATAGTCGCCGCGTTAAAATTTTATCACATAAAGCCGGCATAGATGTGTTTGAAGAACTGTCATAGTTTCTCTAGTTTTCGGGGTTTCGTACCTCAAAAGGAAAAACGGAACCCTTTTAGGATCACTTTGTTGTCCGTCTGTCGTCTGTAGATATTGTCGTAATAGATGTTCTATCAAACAATTAGTAGCACCTGAAAACAAATGATAAAAATAAAACGTACCGACTTCTAAGTGACCAGCTTATTGGTCAATTTACCTACTAAGACCCAACTTCACCAACAGATGTTTATATTATAAGCAGTTAGTCCATTCTTACACAGTCCTTTAGCAATATTTTGGTGTTCACCTCACACTACAATTGATAAAATATTAAATACAATGCCGTAATTAATTAAACGTTTGATTAATACAGGGATGATATTTGACTATACAAAAAAACGGTATGTTAAAACAACTGTTAATTTATAACAGACGATTCAGGAATCAATGGTTATGTCGAAGTTGTTGAGTTGGGTTTAGTCTTAGTCGTATTGCTTAGCAGTTGTTCCGATACGGATAGGCGTAGACTATAATTACTCTGATTACCTAAAAGTCGCAATACTTTTTAATTTACTTCTACATGACACTGTTATTACAATAGTGATCAATAATATTCATTGTATAATGTGAATCGTACTTATTTTGTTGAATATGATTATTTTTAACGTGAATTAATATTGTGACAAATTCACAACGAAAGAAAAATTAGCACTAGTGGGATTCGTGGAATTTGAACCTACAGCAATCCGTTTCTAAAAGCGAGAGGTTTTCTTCAAATCTGAGCCACAGTGGTGAGTCTTAGTTCGAATTTATCCTCTTCATCTTATTATTAACTCGTCGTAAGGGGACACAATCACCTCGTACGGAGACACAATCACATCAATTGTTTTATGATATTAGCTTAGTAGGCGTCAATGCAAACATGAACGTCATCATCGTTGCGTTTGTAAATATTGTTCAAACTAACCTAAAATTACTAGATCATAAAGACAGCTGCTTTAACAAACCAATAGGTTTTTTTTATGCTTGATAATTTAGCCTTTGACCACTATCTCACCTGATGGTAAGTGATGATATGGTCGAAGGTGTTGTTCAGGCTAACCTAGAATTAGCTGCCTGGCCTGCTTCTTGAGGGTGGTACTACCGTTCTAAGAAAACAACGCTAACGGCCCTACGTGCCCTTCAAAGCTTGTGCTCAGTAGTAACGCCACTAGCGGCCACCCATCCAAGTAATGACCATGGACTTTGTTTAACGTTGTTGTTCGGTTATAAAAATTAATCTTTTATTAATTCACTGAAGTGTTAGTAGCACCGCTTCTACTAGCACTTAAGTGAATCACTAAAAGAACATTAAACTTTTGATAAAGTCTTGTTTCAGTCTCTAACGCATGGTCACAGTACGCTTGGCGCAGACATTCGCAAGTCCATTCAGAATCGCGCAGAAAAATACGGGATTGTGAAATTTCCACGCATTCAGAGTCGAGAGCAAGAGCATAATGGAATTAATTCTGTGCTTAGACATTGACTGATGGCTTCATTAGTATACCGTTGGAAGAATAAACATACTCTTATGACATAGAAGCAAGAAACAAGCAGAGATTTCCTAGTCTTTCTTAACTAAACTAGGTTCAGCAGTATCTTCTGCGGTTATTAATTTGATGGTAGGTCGCATTTACTATTGCCTGCTTCGGAGGAGAGCAAGTAAAACCTCTTTCAATCTGAGGTACAGTGGCTGTGAGTCATAGGTCGCATTCGACTTTTTTCTTTATTATTAATCATACTTTTAGTTACATTCGAGCGTACTGCGACAGTGTCCCAGGACACAATTACATCAATTTGTTTCCTTTCGTTAGATGCTATTCGGTTAGTAGGCTTGAATGCACAAGTGAACAGCTATTTTTCACTATCCTAAAACTGTAGTCGTTCTCAGTCGCTGTCTCAGGATGGCAGTTATAGAATTGTGTGGTAGGGTATTTTGCAAACGCCTTCCAGGCAGCTATTACTCTTAAGAAGGCGACTCAGAACACTTAGGAGCTTGTAATAGAAGGAATAAAACAAAATGTGAATGAAACAGTTCGATCTTAATGCGTGGTGGTTGTTACCTTTGGTTTGTCCGAAATGCACAAAAATTACAGACCCAACAACTTACCTGTTCAGGCGGCAGAAAAAAGAACTACAAAATTCCCTCAAATTGTGACAGTTTGTAGTTGATTTCCTTGACCAATAGCGCTCTCGAGAACTGCACAGTTAAGTTGGTGGTACTATAGAGAAATTTTACTCTTACAAAATGATGCAATTATCCGATCAAAAACACTAAAGACTTTTTTTTATGTTTTTGTTAAGGAACAATCTCGAAGCCCACCTGATGTTAAGCGGACCTCTGCCTATAACAGATGCAATTCATCACAAGTTACGAATTGCACTACGCCCGTCACTTTCAGACATAGTTATTAAGTCTCATGTGCCTGTAATTTCACTGGCTCTCAAAAACACCTGTCGGAAAACACCGTTAGGTGCTTGGCGACAGATTTCTTAAGTACAGAGTATAAGAAAGTTAGATTTTAGCGAGAGGAGGAGTTCCAAACAATTTTGCGATGATGCTGTTATGTTAATAATTAATAGCAGTAATGAAAACACTTTCAGAATGGACCTTTTGAAGCATTGATGACCGAGCGCTACGGACTGCCGAGCCGCAGGTTCATGCCTCCATCCTCACCGCCGGCTTGAGCTTCACCTTACCCTCAAATGGGTTTTTCATGTTATAGTGGTAAATTTCAAAACAGAAAAAATATCAAGCATAATTATTAATTATATAATATTTCATAATTCATTATGTAGTACTTATTAAACTTTTAGAGCGCTTGGTCGATGCGACGCGTGATCAAAATCGTGGGACTTATTATAACGAAAAAGCATTGCAATCCAACAGGGCAATGCTGCGAGTATGCTAGGCACGCTGCCAACTGATAGTGGGTATTTGGACTGCCAGTGAGTCTGCCATGACTTGTAGGTTGTATACAGTTCGTAGTATTGTGTTAATTCAGGCATACCGATGGTAAAAAAACAAAAATATTAATTCACTAATAAGCTTAAAATACCACCACATTGTAGAGAAAAGTCTTCATGACATCCTGATAATTTGCTCTCATAATGCAGATTCAGTGAACGTTCAAAGAATATTGTACATATCTAGTCTAGAAATACGCCTCAAACAAAAGCGAAATTTATTGTATAATATTATTATTTCACGTGATAAGGGACGTTTCGGTCATTAACTAGACTACTACACTTCATTTGAAAGAAAATTGCTTTTACAAACACTGATCAGTATCAATATCTTATTGATGTCGCTTTCTAAATAAGACAATAACTATTTTTGTGCTTTGAAAAAAAATAGGTAAATGTTAATATTCACATAACATGATGTCACCTTCCTACCTGAGTTTGGTAGTAGGGAGCATAAAATAAAGAAGAAGAACAGATGTAAATATATATTGCAGAAGGGTCGTGGATTTCAGACAGGTTGTGGCAATGGTAGGCTTCCTTGTTTAAGGACTTATCTTCGGGTCCCTATCGGTAAGGAGATGCTCAGCAGCAAGCCTGGAGTGGTTTGGTCCTCGTAGTTCCCCCGTACTCCGGAACAGGTAGTTGAGTCCAGACAGCCTGAATCACGAGCCAGGTGCAGAAATTTCGACCTCGTACTTGAAAGTTCTGCCTCATATTTGAAGGTTCAGCCTCGTACTTGAAAATCGCCTATATAAAAGAAAGAAAGAATTAAATCTTATAAAGAAATATAAACCTACTATTATATTCAGATGCGTGATCTTTTTAACAAAACAATCCAAAACACATTACCCGAAAAAAAAACGTAAATACACATTCAACGTATTCAAACGTCTCTCGTAGCCTTAACATAATGTTATTAGGAGAAAAATCTCTATACGCCGGCGGGCGGGTGTAAAATGGCTTACAAGCCGGTATTATTAAATTGGCTAAGGCTAAACGGTGACCAGCCACTTGAGCTTAACTAGGACATCAAAAAAATATATTAATACTGCACTACATAAGCCGAAAAGTCCACTGCTGAACACAGCCTCCCCCAATATTGGGGTGTTTGCCAAAATCCCCACGCTTGGTAGGCGGCTTGGGGATCGCAGTGTGAGATATCAGTTCCTCAGAAAGCGCTGTTGCCCACCCTCTGGTGTATTACCCTTAGTGGCCTCTTACGATACTCACGGGTTTTGATGGCCCCCTATCTATACGAGCTAAACGAGTAATTTATTAATAAATTAGTGAAATTAATAGAGTATAAGTTACTCTGGTATACTCGCCCTTTGTTCGTGTAATGATCATAATATACAAAATAGTCGCCGCGTTAAAATTTTATCACATAAAGCCGGCATAGATGTGTTTGAAGAACTGTCATAGTTTCTCTAGTTTTCGGGGTTTCGTACCTCAAAAGGAAAAACGGAACCCTTTTAGGATCACTTTGTTGTCCGTCTGTCGTCTGTAGATATTGTCGTAATAGATGTTCTATCAAACAATTAGTAGCACCTGAAAACAAATGATAAAAATAAAACGTACCGACTTCTAAGTGACCAGCTTATTGGTCAATTTACCTACTAAGACCCAACTTCACCAACAGATGTTTATATTATAAGCAGTTAGTCCATTCTTACACAGTCCTTTAGCAATATTTTGGTGTTCACCTCACACTACAATTGATAAAATATTAAATACAATGCCGTAATTAATTAAACGTTTGATTAATACAGGGATGATATTTGACTATACAAAAAAACGGTATGTTAAAACAACTGTTAATTTATAACAGACGATTCAGGAATCAATGGTTATGTCGAAGTTGTTGAGTTGGGTTTAGTCTTAGTCGTATTGCTTAGCAGTTGTTCCGATACGGATAGGCGTAGACTATAATTACTCTGATTACCTAAAAGTCGCAATACTTTTTAATTTACTTCTACATGACACTGTTATTACAATAGTGATCAATAATATTCATTGTATAATGTGAATCGTACTTATTTTGTTGAATATGATTATTTTTAACGTGAATTAATATTGTGACAAATTCACAACGAAAGAAAAATTAGCACTAGTGGGATTCGTGGAATTTGAACCTACAGCAATCCGTTTCTAAAAGCGAGAGGTTTTCTTCAAATCTGAGCCACAGTGGTGAGTCTTAGTTCGAATTTATCCTCTTCATCTTATTATTAACTCGTCGTAAGGGGACACAATCACCTCGTACGGAGACACAATCACATCAATTGTTTTATGATATTAGCTTAGTAGGCGTCAATGCAAACATGAACGTCATCATCGTTGCGTTTGTAAATATTGTTCAAACTAACCTAAAATTACTAGATCATAAAGACAGCTGCTTTAACAAACCAATAGGTTTTTTTTATGCTTGATAATTTAGCCTTTGACCACTATCTCACCTGATGGTAAGTGATGATATGGTCGAAGGTGTTGTTCAGGCTAACCTAGAATTAGCTGCCTGGCCTGCTTCTTGAGGGTGGTACTACCGTTCTAAGAAAACAACGCTAACGGCCCTACGTGCCCTTCAAAGCTTGTGCTCAGTAGTAACGCCACTAGCGGCCACCCATCCAAGTAATGACCATGGACTTTGTTTAACGTTGTTGTTCGGTTATAAAAATTAATCTTTTATTAATTCACTGAAGTGTTAGTAGCACCGCTTCTACTAGCACTTAAGTGAATCACTAAAAGAACATTAAACTTTTGATAAAGTCTTGTTTCAGTCTCTAACGCATGGTCACAGTACGCTTGGCGCAGACATTCGCAAGTCCATTCAGAATCGCGCAGAAAAATACGGGATTGTGAAATTTCCACGCATTCAGAGTCGAGAGCAAGAGCATAATGGAATTAATTCTGTGCTTAGACATTGACTGATGGCTTCATTAGTATACCGTTGGAAGAATAAACATACTCTTATGACATAGAAGCAAGAAACAAGCAGAAATTTCCTAGTCTTTCTTAACTAAACTAGGTTCAGCAGTATCTTCTGCGGTTATTAATTTGATGGTAGGTCGCATTTACTATTGCCTGCTTCGGAGGAGAGCAAGTAAAACCTCTTTCAATCTGAGGTACAGTGGCTGTGAGTCATAGGTCGCATTCGACTTTTTTCTTTATTATTAATCATACTTTTAGTTACATTCGAGCGTACTGCGACAGTGTCCCAGGACACAATTACATCAATTTGTTTCCTTTCGTTAGATGCTATTCGGTTAGTAGGCTTGAATGCACAAGTGAACAGCTATTTTTCACTATCCTAAAACTGTAGTCGTTCTCAGTCGCTGTCTCAGGATGGCAGTTATAGAATTGTGTGGTAGGGTATTTTGCAAACGCCTTCCAGGCAGCTATTACTCTTAAGAAGGCGACTCAGAACACTTAGGAGCTTGTAATAGAAGGAATAAAACAAAATGTGAATGAAACAGTTCGATCTTAATGCGTGGTGGTTGTTACCTTTGGTTTGTCCGAAATGCACAAAAATTACAGACCCAACAACTTACCTGTTCAGGCGGCAGAAAAAAGAACTACAAAATTCCCTCAAATTGTGACAGTTTGTAGTTGATTTCCTTGACCAATTGCGCTCTCGAGAACTGCACAGTTAAGTTGGTGGTACTATAGAGAAATTTTACTCTTACAAAATGATGCAATTATCCGATCAAAAACACTAAAGACTTTTTTTTATGTTTTTGTTAAGGAACAATCTCGAAGCCCACCTGATGTTAAGCGGACCTCTGCCTATAACAGATGCAATTCATCACAAGTTACGAATTGCACTACGCCCGTCACTTTCAGACATAGTTATTAAGTCTCATGTGCCTGTAATTTCACTGGCTCTCAAAAACACCTGTCGGAAAACACCGTTAGGTGCTTGGCGACAGATTTCTTAAGTACAGAGTATAAGAAAGTTAGATTTTAGCGAGAGGAGGAGTTCCAAACAATTTTGCGATGATGCTGTTATGTTAATAATTAATAGCAGTAATGAAAACACTTTCAGAATGGACCTTTTGAAGCATTGATGACCGAGCGCTACGGACTGCCGAGCCGCAGGTTCATGCCTCCATCCCCACCGACGGCTTGAGCTTCACCTTACCCTCAAATGGGTTTTTCATGTTATAGTGGTAAATTTCAAAACAGAAAAAATATCAAGCATAATTATTAATTATATAATATTTCATAATTCATTATGTAGTACTTATTAAACTTTTAGAGCGCTTGGTCGATGCGACGCGTGATCAAAATCATGGGACTTATTATAACGAAAAAGCATTGCAATCCAACAGGGCAATGCTGCGAGTATGCTAGGCACGCTGCCAACTGGTAGTGGGTATTTGGACTGCCAGTGAGTCTGCCATGACTTGTAGGTTGTATACAGTTCGTAGTATTGTGTTAATTCAGGCATACCGATGGTAAAAAAACAAAAATATTAATTCACTAATAAGCTTAAAATACCACCACATTGTAGAGAAAAGTCTTCATGACATCCTGATAATTTGCTCTCATAATGCAGATTCAGTGAACGTTCAAAGAATATTGTACATATCTAGTCTAGAAATACGCCTCAAACAAAGAGTTGAAACAAAGGAAAATAGACCAGATATAAGCGACATAATTCCGGGTTGATAAATTTTTCATCAGCTAACACAATAATACAGAGCCCGGCCGGCTAGCTTTACGGCGCGTAGGCCCGCCATTTACAGATTGAATTTTTACGACATCTCTCGACACTCGAATAAAGTGATAAACAAATGTTGGAATACAACTGGAGTGGGTTCTAAACAAGTGAAGTATGAATTTATTACTCAGTCTAGGGAATTTGGTGAAATTTGAAAGAAAGAATTGGTTCTTATTCGTTCTTTAAGAAGTAATGTTGAATAAAAACTATACACTTATACTTTTTTATGTGATTTTGACGGAGCATGCACAAGATCCACCAGATGCTAAGCGGTCTCACCTCTGCCTATACAAAATATCACAAACTATAACAAATGCATTTCGTCACAAGTGACCAATAACTTTGCGCCCGTTACCGAGACATACAGTTGTTAAGTCTCATGTGCCTGTAATTTTACTGGGTCTCAAGGACTGCCAGAACACACTGTTAGGTGCTTGACGACACTGTTAGGTGGGACTCGAACCATTGATCCGTTGCGCGCCAGTCCATAGCCAATGCCACCGAGCCATCACTGCTTCAAAATTAAATGACAGATTAAAAAACGATCTGCATATTTAAACAAATAAATAACAAATTCAATTTTCGTACATCCCTCGAGAAGTTTGACCTTGACCAGGTGACTTTCATAGAATCGGTTCTTCTTGAAGTACGTGCGCTCCCGACGTCGCACGGTGGGCCGAAAATCGGCTTTCATAGACTTAAATTTGAAAGTGCCGAATTTTTTGAAGGATATTGCTTCTATTAGTTATTGATATACAAAAATCACATCCGAGTTAATTCTGCACAAAACGAATGAATTATATTATTATACGAAAAACTTGTATGAAGCCAGTATGTAAAATCCAATTATTTATTTTATATTAATTTTACAATACAATACTCTATTTCGAACGAATATCGAAATCGAAACCTGTCGAGATCAAAGTCAAACTACTTGGTTGACTAACGTAAGTTAATCGGTTTAAGTTTACACTATTATCCTACCATTATCTAACAAGTTAGATAATAGTGCAAAATACGTTTTAATGTTGAAGAGTAATAGAGCCAAATGGAAACTTAATACCCTTCTTAAAATCTTTACAAGTAAAACAAACTGCGCCTTTTCTCATTTCGATCCACGAATCAAATATCTTGGCGCGGCTTCCACAAACACAGTCCTATCTTTTCAATCTCTCCCATTCCATCGAGGGTTGGCACGGTGTCGAATGTCCACCATACCAATAAACACTGACAAAGGGTTACGGAGACGATTTGTACGTAACCCTCCGTAACCCGACCGGAGGACGTTCGTAACGTCCGCACCCCAGCTCCGTGAAATGAAAGGGTTGTTATTGCTTCTTTCTGTTTTGTTGATTTTTGTAATCATTCGCGACGATGTGAATGGACTTTTTTAACTAGCATAAACAAGGTGTGCAGTAAGTTCAATTTTTAGTTTACTAGAGAGCAATCGGCCCTTGCGAAAATGGAGGATTGAGTGAGCATAATTATCTATTTGTAATTTTTTAAATACGGCACTAGGCAATCTGTCCATTGATACTTATACTCTTCACAAGTTTTACTAAAAACTAGTATACAATTTATTTTTGTAAACTCAATAGATTTGACGGTTTTCTGTGAGGACTGAGTGAGCGTATTGTTAACAATTTATCTTCTGTTTTACCTTTTTACAAAAAGTTATATTGGTTTTACAATTGTTTTAGAGCTTTTACTAAACTATACTATTTTATTAATTTTTTTCTTAGGGTGCTCACTCAATGCACACGCACACTAAACAAGGACAAGAATGACGCTAGCTTGGTGTTGATTGTTAATATCTCCCTATAACAGATATGCTATTCATCACAATTGACGAACTGCACTGCGCCCGTCACTTTGAGACATACAGTTGTTGAGTCGCATGTGCTTAAAATTTTATTAGCTCTCAAGGATTGTTGTTCAGACACATATTATAGAAGACAGTTTTTAAATGATGGCCAATTAGTAGAAAAAAAATTACTTAAAACCACTTCTGCTAACACTATTTAGTGACAGTTGATAGCTCAGTGGCATTGGAGAGAGTTTTAATATCTCAGAAGCAATGCCTGCGTTCTATCTGTAATGTACCTTTTTGGATCTCATGCAGACCTCTTTTTAAGGATCTACAGTTGCTCACTGTTCCCAGTATGTATATCTAGAATGTATGTCTGTTTGTAAAAACACGCCCATATTTATTTGAGTCTTGCACATATTCTAATTTTAATTCACGTTACCCTAATCGAATGAGAATTCCAATACAAATCAGGACACAATCATACAGAAGTAGTTGTTTCCCAATGTGTGTAAAATTTATAATAAATTGCCCTTAAGAATAACGAATCTCTCACTACCCTCCTCTAAACGTGAGTTACGTATTTTGTTGCTCTGTGGCTGTTTTTATAATATGACTGAATATTTTGATGCCAAATTTTAATTAATTGAAACTAAATATTGTATTTATTTTATAGTGTCATTGACATAAGATTGTTATTAGTGTTATTGACATAAGATTGTTATAGTGTTATTGACATAAGATTGTTATAGTTTTATAGACATTTATGAATTATTCTTTAAAATTTGTAGTAGTATTAATATTTTATTATTGAAAAAAATACGATTTTTATTACGATTATAATGCGAGAATTTCAAATTAATATTAGAATTCAATACCAATTATGTTATCGATTTTCTTTTTTATTATACGTTAATGAACTTGTTAATTTACTTTAATTGAATATTTATTAGAAGCAATAAAGAACAAAAAAATATTTGCATGTCAGATTGACGAAGTATGCTAGGACAATCTTATTAGTAACTAAGACCTTTATTGTACCATATTTCTTGCAAATAAATTATCATTATCATTATCATTATCATTGGCTATGGATTGCAACGCAGTAGGTCCAGGGTTCAAATCCCGCCGCAAGCTTGAGCTTCAACGCATGGTGGAAGGGTATTTTGCGAATGCCCGTCTGGCTAGCTACCACTCTCAAGTAAAAAATCTGTCGCCAATCACCTAACAATGTGTTCCGGCAGCTGTCCTTGAGAGCCAGTAATTCTAGGTTAGCCTGAACAACATCTACGACCACATCATCACTTACGATCAGGTGAGATAGTGGTAAAAGGCTTACTTATCGCGTTTAAAATAAAAATAAAAAAGAAGTTGCGTTGATACCCATCGAAATGCCTTTTACACCAGAAAATTATATTAATATATAGCAAGACTAAAGAAACTACTCTATTTTAGAGACAAGTAGACATGTGAAAGTGAGATCACTTTATTTTAAAGTCCATATTGAATGATGAAAGTACATCGGAAAAATACATTTAAAGAAAGTTCCCGTAACGATCGATCTCCATTCGTCGATATTCTAAGATACTCTGCCCGTAAAAAGCGACGTCCATAGATAAAAGCGATCGTGAGAGGAGGGTCCGAAACGGACACATTCAGTTTTATTGGCAGCGCGGCGGCAGAACGACGACACTCGCTGATACGGACGTTAACTTTCGAACGATGCCAACTTATCGATTTGTTATTTTTATAATGGTGAATTTCTATTTTCTGCACGACTTTCACCCGCAAATTAATTATCTACACTTTTTTTAATATTGTTAGGTTTGCAATAACGCCTGCTATGCGGATTACATTACAAAATCACAAATATACGATAGGAAAAATTTAAGTCATGTGCGGGATTCGAACCCGCGTCCATCCACCCCTTGAGCCGGAGTATGCTCTAACCAATTGAGCTAACATGACATGACGTCATAACTCGAATCTTTCCTATCGTTGTTTAACCATCGTATTGGGATGGAGCGACATCTATAGTACCACTTGCGTTGTATTACTCAAGGGGTGGATGGACGCGGGTTCGAATCCCGCACATGACTTAAATTTTTCCTATCGTATATTTGTGATTTTGTAATTATCTACATGTCTTTCAAAATCATAGCATATTATTAGACACTTTAACGAAGAGTCATATCGAAAATATTGTAAGGACGCATTGAGATAAAAATAGAACTCACGGTCGTGCCAAGCAGTTGTTTTAGATTAGAAACTAGAAAGGCATGCAATAATGACTTTCAGAATTAGTTTTGTATCATTTTAATATTGTTATGTTAGCAATAACGCCTGCTCGGCGGATTACATTACAAATTTACGAAAAAAAATATAGTCATAGACAGCTCCATCCCAATACGATGATTAAATAAGGAACGAGAGGAAAAAATTGGAGTTATGAGTCATTGTCATGTTAGTTCAAGCGATCAGAGCGTACCCCGGCTATAAGCGGATTCGAATCCCGCACTTGACTATAATTTTTTCGCTCGTAAATTTGTAATTTTGAAATGGTTTTGTATCGGTTAGCACATTAGAAAATATATTGTTATGATTGTTTTTCTTTTGTCAATATTGTGCCTGTAAAAAGTGCCGTCTATAGATAAGAGGGTCCAAAATGTCTACATTCTGATTTATTGGCGGCGCGGCGGTAGATCGACGACACCCTCTGATAGGAGTGGTGGTAAACTATTACAAATGCTGCCAAGTTATCGATTTGCTTTTTTTCTATTTATCCAGCTTCACCCAGTTTATATAAAGCTAAGTTGCGTAAGTTGTGGCTAGTAGTTATTCTAGTTTCTGTGGCCGGGATTAAATGCATCTAAGACGTTGACTAAAGGTAAGATACCATAAATATTAGACTTACAAAATTGTGAAATCGCGATCCGTTTGGGTAAGAAATTAACTTACACACACACTACATAAATATACAATCTTAATAAACTTTTTGTGAGGTACTAATGTCACCGTTTCTTTTAAATTTTTATATTTCATTGTTATATTTTCAATTCATATTTAAATATACAAATACTCTTGAATACTTGCTTTTTGAAGCGCTCGTAGCGAAGTTTACTTAGCTGTTCTTAACCGATCAGCAAAGTTAAGCAACGTCGCCCGCGGTCATGAGTTGGATGGGTGACCGCTAGTGACATTACTACTGAGCGTTTCCGTGCTTCGGAGGGCACGTTAAGCCGTCGGTCCCGGTTGTTGTCATAAGATAGCAGTCATTATAGCATGGTGGTAAGGCATTTTGCGAATGCCTGCCTGGCTAGCTACCACCCTCAAGTAGAAAATCTGTCGCCAAGCACCTAACGGTGTGTTCCGGCAGCGGTCCTTGAGAGCCAGTACGTCTAGGTTAGCCTGTACAACATCTTCGACCACATCATCACTTACTATCAGGTGAGATAGTGGTCAAAGGCTAACCTATCAGGCATAAAAAAAAAAAAAAGCTGCACCGCATGGTCATTTTGCGAATGCCCGCCAGATTAGCTACCACCCCGAAGTAGAAAATCGAATCGGGACTGAAGCCGTTTTAATCAATCCACTCTCTTTAATTGTAAAGATTTATTTAGGACATGTCCTGTATATCGACGATAAGCACCGCGCTTCATCAGGTCTTGTTTTATAATACGCGACAGAGTTCTAAGAGGAATCTTAATTTCTCGCTATAAGATATTTGTTTCCCAACGGGATTTCGTCGAATTCTGGTATTAACAGCATTAACGGCCTTTGTAGTTCTACAGCACGTAGCCGCCCCGATCTTTTATGGTCTTTGACAAAGGAAGTGTTGTTGAATCTGTTGATAGTACGATATACGAACATACGGCTGAAACCAAGCTTTTGAAGTGCCTAGAATATGACCGTCGGCATACCCATTTTGTGCAAGGCGATCACTGCAATTCTATTTTCTTTACAACCCATTCCATATTGTAATTTGACAATTAACACGAAAAAATATGTATATAACGCGAAATCGAAAGAACTTTTTAAAATAATAAACGAGTTCCAAATTCAAAACAATTAAAAAGTAGAAATAGAAAAGTTTTTATGTAACAGTAGGTATTTTTGGCCAGACTAGGTAGATGAAAATATGTTATTCAGTAACACTCAATTCAATTTATTTAAAGCTCCAATAGATGGCTTAAATATTTTATGAATTAAAACAATCAACCACTTTATGCTACCGCTGATAAGGTGTTATATCCTAAACACATTTTCCTAAAAGCATTTCACTGTTTTCAAATCCGTGGTCTGACGATCGGACAATTTACCGATTGGGTTTGCGAAAGCGCTCAATTGAACGACTTTATGGACTTTTAAAGTCGAGTTTAGTCAATTTGATATTTAGAAACAATTCAGTGAATGGATACCTAAAATTTCGTACAAGCCAGGAAGTCGGAAACAATGATATAGAAAAATTGTTGTAATGTTCAAAGCTTTTGCGTGTTTGTTTGTTTTGAGTATTTTTTATTACAAACATTTTGAGATGAAATTGCGAGCTCGCTCCTCTTGAATAGAGTTTTGAATATTTACATCGACCCAAGTAATATAAAATTTGAAATATTAAACTACAGGCACAAGAGATTTTTAGCACCCGGTGGTCCTCGTGCTTATTCCGTCAAAATCACATAAACAAACAAAAAAAACATAACAAAATATGTTTGTTAGGACAAGCAGAAGTAAACCCTAAGAGGTTGGTAGCATTTTATCAATAACTCTGTATACACAAAATAGATGTTAGAATAATATGTTTTAATCGTAATGTAGCAAATGTTATCTCATTTCAATTGCAATTAATCATTATGTGAATTATTACACATATTATTTTTATAATGTTGATAGAATAAGTAGTTTTACAGTATATTGAGTTGAAAATACGGATTTGGCAACTCTTTGCCCCTTAAGTCTTAGCCATTCCATACCATAAATCAAAAGTCATAAGACAAACCCTGACACGAAGAAAGATTACAAACCAAAAAATGCTTGTACCTTAGCCTGAATAAACCGCAACCATTTATTTTTCATCACGCTTGAGCCGCCAACAATATTACCTGTAAAGTGGCATGATAAAAGACTTGCTCAAGCTCATTTACCAGCTTTTAGCTTTCTTTGATCTCCGCGAGTGGCTGCGTGGCGGCTGGAGTGCCGTGATCTCTGTAATGGATGGAGGTTCTGCGCTAGGGGTGCCACCTACAACATAATAATATTAAATAGGAACATAGTTTAAAATAAAATCATATTACTCGTATTGCTTGCCAAATCGTTATTAGCTCTCGCTCCGGTCCTGACCTGGATATTAAAACGCTTATTGTGCTTACCACTGAGCACATCCATGCTTTAGAGGACACGTTAAGCCTATGTACCCGCTTGTTGTGATGGAATGGCGGTCGTTACAGCACGGTTATAGGGCATTATGCAAATAGTCCCTGGCTAGCTACCATCTTCGAGTAGAAAATCTGTCGCCGAGCACTTAACTCTGTCTCCTGGCAGGTGTCCTAAAACCCAACAATTCTAAGAGAGCCTGAATAGCATCTGCAAACACTGCATCACTTATAATCCGAGAGGTGGTAGAAAAGGCTAGTCTATCAGATATAGAAAAAAAATGTGAACGAAGAAAAAAAAATGTAGATCGCATGTAATTAAACGCTTCTGCTTGCGATATTATCCATGTAAAATTTCGTTAGCACTCGTTCTTTATTGCAGTTGCTCAAAAACAATAATAAATGTGAATAAAAGATTCTTTGTAAAAAAAATTATTCAGTATCATATACAACGTTTTTTTTATGCCTGATATGGTTAGCCTTTGACCACTATCACACCTGATGGTAAGTGATGATGTGGTCGAAGATGTTGTTCAGACTAACCCAGAAGTACTAGCTCTCAAGGATAGCTGCCAGAACACACCATTAGGTGCTTGTCGGCAGATTTTCTACTTGAGGGTGGTAGCTAGCCAGGCGGGCATTCGCAAAATGCCCTACCACGATGCCATAACGACTGCCATCTTAAGACAACAACCGGGACCGACGGCTTAACGTGCCCTCCGAAGCACGGAAACGCTCAGTAGTAATGTCACTAGCGGTCACCAATCCAACTCATGACCGCGGGCGACGTTGCTTAGCTTTGCTGATCGGTTAAGAACAGCTAAGTAAACTTCGCTACGAGCGCTTCACCAAAGTCAAACGTCACCAAGATAGACCACTTTGGCCTAAATTATGTATAACTTACATTAGTCAGAGTAATTATTATCAAACTAATATGCTAATCATATAGTAATACTAATTTCCCCGTGGAGTGCCAGGCTAGAATGTCTCCCCCCATCACTTCCCGTGGAAGTCGTAAGAGGCGGCTAAGGGAAAAATATCAAAGGTGGGTAGCAGCCATCTAAAGAACTGGCATCTTAAGAGTAACGGGAAGAGAAGCTCCTTCAGAAAAATAAGTATTTTAAGAAAGTGATGCTGTCTCGCCGCGAAACGCCCGAACAGAATAGTGCGATAAGGACAACTGCAGTTCTTTCAAGTTTTGACTTAGAATTTGCGCATATCTTGCGTTCTGGGAGTTTTCTCCTATAGTAAACATTAATCAAATCTAAAAACTTTGGTCTTCTTTTATAAGTGACAGAATAAACTAGGGTTATAGGTATTTTTTTTCTTTATTTATCATTATTTTTCCTATAAATAATTCACAAACTAGAGAGACAAATTTCGAGAAAATATTGGTGTTTAGCTTAGATACTCATTAATTCAAATTCCTTTAATATAGTGATATAAATCAAAACCTGGATATTGATAACATCTATAACATTTCCAAAAATCATCAAAATCGGTGATTGTTTAGGGGGGTAGAAACGTTTACTCTTTTTGTATGAAATTTCGAGACTTTCCTCCAGTCTTAAACTGCGATCCCCAAGACGCTTGCCAAGCGTGGAGATTATGGAAAACCCCCCTTTATCAGGGAGTCTGTGTTCAGCAGTAGACAATCCAGTGATACAGTACAGTACATTGTGTTAATTTTGTGGCTTTCTTTTGCACGTTATGTAACTTAACGTTTTTCAGGGTTAGTGGTTAGATAGTTATGCCAACCATAAAATATGTACTTGAACGACCAATCAAAGCTACGATTGTTTATCGACACGCCTCAGTGTTAGGTAAGCATACGTTAGATAAGCGTACGAGTTGTATTGTACATATATTTGCAATGGAAGGTCCCCCGATACTTTGAGAAGAACGGGCAAGAAACTCGGGGCCATTCTTTGTATATGTCTTTACTCTTTTACAATCTGTAAGTCTATTATAAAGTTATTACAAAAGTTATTACATAGGTGGTTGCCAGATGTGGAATATCTCAAACATTTTTGTTTTCTTAATAATCACCAACTTTATGATAATAATATGCAATTAAAATCTTTTTCACATGCAGCTTCAATTTTCTTTCCGTGAGAACTGTAATGTCTTTAGGAGTTTCATAATAAAATCGCACACAATTACCTTAGTCTTTTTATCTGTCTTTGCTATCTAAAACTTGGCACTCCTAGTTTATTTTTATATCTAGTATTGTAATTTTTTTTGTATGGTATTGTGACGGATCAAGTTCGAGGAGCACCTGATGTTAAGCGGACTAACCTCTGCCTATAACAGATGCATTTCATCACAAGTGTCACGAATTGCACTGCGTCCGTCACTTTGAGAAATAGTTGTTAAGTGTCATGTGCCTGTAATTTCACTGGCAATCTAAAATAGCTGCCGGAACACACCGTTAGGTGCTTGGCTACAGGCGACGTATGAAAATACTTGAGGGTGGTCGATAGCCAAGCGGGCATACGCAAAATGCCCTTCCACCATGCGAAAAAGACCAAGCCCGCGGCGGGATCGGAACCATGGATCTGCTGCGTGACAGTCCATAGCCAATGCCACTGAGCCACCACTGCTTCAAAATATAATATGATTTAAAAGTAATTTTCTCTCACCGTTTAATTTGAATTTACCTAAGTTCATTCGAGTATACAATATATTATTTTCAAGAATATAAATACTGCCTGTTGTCGGCTTAGTGCTGGCTCTAAGGAAAAATAAACAAAAACGACAACATAGAACACGAAATTATATCGAATAGGTTGTGTTCGGATCGATCAACTTATCGGGCAGTTTTCGAACGCACCCCTTTGCTAGTCGTCTATTTTTGATCTATGGATTTTTGTGTGTGAAAATAACTTGAAGTTTTGCTAATCATTCTCTTGTACAAATTTGACGTAATGAAAAGAACTCGGATTTTTGATTTTTGTATTTAAAATTTGTATTTTTGTTGCTTTGCGCGTATTTGATTTATAGTATATTTGTTCTACGCGATCTATAAATTTGTAAATAGTTTCACTAGTGCTGTGTCCTGAAATTGGAATCTCAAAGGACTAAGGATTTTGTGAAGAGCCTCGCCCACACGTGAGTAAAAACCTATAATAATCAATCGGCCGATTTGAATAGTTAGGTAGCTCTAGTGGGATTGCTGACGCGAATTCCTCCCTTCATAAGTTGCATGTAAGTGTTATTGTTGTCAGTTAATTTCGTGTATTTTTTACCTTGTCCTTTTCAACCCGGCGAATCGCTGGTTGTTAAGTATTCAAACAGATTGTCCAGGTGGAAGGCGCCTCTGCTGAACAATCCCTGCCTGGGCAATCTGGAATCTTAACAGGTTGTTATTTTCATATAAAATATATAAATTGAAGCGGGGAGAGTCTAAAGAATTATTGAACTTGAAGCTTATTGCTAATATTAAACTGAGAGCCCGATCTTTAACACACTGTTGCATTAATGGCGTTGCTGTCAAGATATTAGTTTCACACTTTAGTCACCTATATGGTCCTATAGAGTCACGTAAACCACTTTTTTTCCAATTAAAAGTATTTCCTCTTCCATGTCAGTATATTTTTGATATTTCATGCTTTGTAAAACAACACAGTTAACTTTATAATACAGCGAGTGAAATGTATCCTCGGAATACCCGAAATAGTGATAGATTGGTTAATAAGTATGTTCATAAGTCGGTATATCAAAAAAACAGTTACTCCATGTCAATCAAAATATATAATAAATTACCACAATATATTAAACTTTTGCACAAATTTAAGCGTGAACTAAAAGTCTGGTTGCTGCATCATGCCTTCTACTCTCCTGAAGAATATTTTATTTTAAGGCGCATGGTTAGTTATATTCGATAAGATTTAAGAAACCTGTTTACCATAACAATATGTACCTCCTACTACTAGAACTACTATACTATTCCTATTTCTAGAAATTAAATTTTCATTATAAGTTTTTGCATGCCAGTAATTTGGTGAAATGTGTTAGACTTTAAATTGATTTACTTTCAACAATATTATTGTACTCACATTTGAAGCAAATAAATGATATATTTAATATATATATTTATAATAATATATTCTATTATATTCTATTCTATATAGCGGCACGTTTAAGAAGTGTCTGGCAACCCTAAGCCGCGCCTGCGGCTAATAGATATCCATTACTGTCCACTTGTCCCGCCAAAGTCAAGCACGCGACGGTTGGCCTTACATCACCCTTGATTTTGGTCCTTAGTTTGTGGCCTGTGTATTTTTCTCAATCCCTGCTAAGTGATAAGGCAGAAAGCCCCGCCATTGCAAGAGGTTTTTCTTTTGCAAATTTGTAACAGAAACTCATGTGTCTTGAGAGTGCCATGGAGTTTCCGATCGCCTTAAAAATACTGGCTGGGTTATATATACTCGTATAGAAAATATTCCGCGTTAATCCGGGTTTAATTGGGCGCATATTAAAGTTGTGTGTGATTAGAATTGGACCTGATTTAAAATCTTATCTATTTTAACAAGATATCCAAAAATGGCAAGAATTATCATAATCGTTAGATCAGTCGCTAAAGATTCACAAAAAAATACTTAAAGTTTTCCTCATTAGTTAACTAATGAAACAAAGTTCGTTTGTCCTCCTAAACGACATTTACGATTTTCTCCAAAGTCATTAGATTATTTATATTTATAGATAATCTTAACATATATTTAATCGATACATATACCGTACTCATCAGAGTGAGTTGAGTCTCAAAAAGGCATTTTTTTAAAAGAATGTACACCTTTCTGTAATGAATTTTTGAAGCTTCACTACGAGAAGTTTACTTAGCTGTTCTCAACCGATGAGCGAAGTTAAGCAACGTCGCACGCGGTCATGAGTTGGATGGGTGACTGCTAGTGACATTACTACTGAGCGTATACGTGCTACGAGCACGTTAAGCCGTCGGTCCCGGTTGTTGTCTTAGGATGGCATTCGTTATAGCATGGTGGTAGGGCATTTTGCGAATGCTCTCCTGGCAAGCTACCACCCTAAAATAAAAAATCTGTTGTCAAGCACCTAACAGCGTATTTCGGCAGCAGTCCTTGAAAGCCAGGCACATGAGAATTAACAACTGTATGTTTCTGTGTAGGTAACGGGCGCATTGCCATTCTTTCGGACAAAATTAAACGGTTATAGGCAGAGGTTAGTTCGCTTACAATCAGAGGGACCTCGTGCTAGTTTAAAAAATAGGCTAGGCATTGATCAGTATAGCAGCTATTGGCATGCCTAGAATGTGAGCTTATCCAGTAGAAAAAAAGCGGTGAAGCATGCAAAATGCTTCAAGACGATACTTTTCCTAAAGGTCACGTAACGTTGTTTAGTGCTCGGTTCGTTTAGTAGAACAAATAGACAGATGTTCTAACAGTCTTTCGTTTCTGCAGGGCTGCCATTAACGAATGGGGAAAACGTTCGCTTTTCTCATAGTGATAAGGCTAACCCTATCGACGCTTTTTTTCTTTCTAAGTTAAACTTTAAATAAAATAATGAAGAAAACAAAGCCCTATGAAATAAATTTGGGTTTGACTTACTTTTTACATTAACCACTTTCAAATCAAATCAACTTTTTTACCTTCAAAAAAAGGAGGAGCCTACTTACTCAATTCGTCTGCTTTTTTAAAATGTTTTTTACCTCAGAACTTTTTACTGGGTGAACAGATTTTGATGTTTTTTTTTGTTTGAAAGCTGATGTTTTTGAGTTACACTCTAATGACTGAAAAGTATTTTCCTATTTTGATGATATAGTCATTGACAGTAAATGACAATCGATCCCATAAGTAGCAAGGGTCACTAAAAACGGGTAAAAGATATTTTTACTAAAAAAATGGAACGACTTTAACGCCGAAATTGTGTGAAATAACTCGTCGAACTCGGTACCATGCGCACAATATTGTGATAATAGGTACTTTTGCACCATCAGGGTACCGCCTTCATCAAGTTATTTCACACATTTGGATGGTACAGTCGGTCCCATTTTTTGGTATTTTTTTATATGATTGTTACGGAGCTTGCACGAGGTTTACCTGTTACTAAGTGGATTAATCTCTGCCTATGACAGATGCATTTCGTCACATGTGATGAATTGTACTCCGCCTGTCACCCTTAGGCATATTATTATTATATTATATTGTTGTCAAGTCTCATATGTGCCTGTAATTTTACTGGCTCTTAAAGACTGCTGCCAGAACACACTGTTTAGGGGCTTAGCGACAGATTTTCTACTAGGGTGGTAGCTAGTCAGGTAAGATTCAAAAAATGCTCTTTCCCCGTGTGGTGAAGCACAAGCTGGCGGTGGGGATAGAACCTGCACACGGCAGTCATTCCTAGTACCGCTCGGCCATCATTGCTTCAAAACTACTCATTACTCTCTCGACCGATTTAGCTTAGTAGGTTTTTTTGTAACGGACTCGGTAACACTTGACTACTATCTCACCTGATGTTAAGTGATGATGCGATCGATGATGGAGCGTGCGTACCCAGAAGATACCTCATCAAGGGGTCTTCAAAATGCATCACTCGCGTTTTGAAGACCCCTATATTGTATGAAACCGGAAATACAAACTCAGGCAAGTTGTTCCATTCCCGGGCGGTTAGTATGATGAACGAAAACGCAAATCGCTTTGTTTGTGTAAATGGAATATCAACAATATACCGGTGGCACTTCTCTCTCTTTGTAGATTCAGCCCATTTCTGAACTAAAAAAGTAATTATCCTATTTTAAAGAAGTTGAAATGAACTATTCAAACGTTAATGTCGAAGAAAACAAATACTTACCTGCTTATAAACACACAGACATCCCAATCATCACATCACACTTATATTTTATCAACAGAGTTTGTAGGTGCGTGAGTATGTGAGTACACACACACTTACATCCTAAGATGTAAGTTAAGTGAAAAATGGTGTGCTGCGCTCGGCAGCAAAGTTATTTTGCCTCTTCTACCATCAAAACTCAGGCTCAGGATACTATGTTAAAACTACTCGCTTCACTTGTGGTTTAATTTTAGAATCCTAAGCTTCCTCAAGTTGTAATACAAGTACTTTTTTTTAATTTTTATTTCTGATATACAAATTAAAAAAGTGCCTTAAGCCTAGTAAGCCTTTGACCACAATCTCACCTGATGGTAAGTGATCATGTAATCGAAGGTGTTAACAGGCTTAACTTAGAATTACTGGCTCTCAAGGACTGCTGCCGGAACACACTGTTAGGTGCATGGCGACTGATTTTCTACTTTAGGGTGGTTGCCAGCGGGCATTCGCAAAATGCCGTACCACCATGCGGTGAAGCTCAAGCCCACGGCGGGATTCGAACCATAGACCTGCGCGGTAGTCCATAGCCAATGCCACTGAGCCATCACTGCTTCATACTTGCCCCAATTGCAGCCTAGCATAACTAATAACTATATTTTTTTAAACTAGAATAGACTTCCAATACTGATTGGTATGAAATAACTTGTGGAAGACCGACAATGGTAATATTAAGTCAGTGTTTTTAATCATCATTGTACCGACTACAACAAGTTATTTCATATATCTCTGTATTAGAAGTCGCTACCGTTGTTTTTAATATTTTTTTCTTAGAGCGTGAGGAAAAGTTAATACAGTAACCATACTTTTAATTAGTACGTACCTCATAGAAGTATTACTATTCTGCGTAGTAGGTACCTATTGGTTACTTTTGAATTTGTAACTTTTATATGTCACAATAAACTTGTTATATAATATTACCTTCTGTTTGCCTCTTACTCGATCATTTTGAAATTGGTTGGGTGAAAATTTTTATGGAACACATGACAGCAGTTTTTTTTAAGACTGGTGCTTTTAAATTTTGCAATCGCTTAGTTGTGACACCAATTTATAATTAGAATAAATTACGCTACGCTTAGGATTCAATTACTTCTAGACTACATCGCTAGCGAAGGATGTAAGCGGCACTCGCAAAGAAAAAATTACTATGTGGAATCGGTAAACAAGTAAATAACTTATATCATTAAGATAAAGGCGTACGGAACACACCAACATAATGTACCATTTTCATCTGAGCACATTTCTTTAATGCCTTTATTACAGAGCCTTCAGAATCAAAACACAGAAATCCAAAACTCCTTCAACGCACTAAATAAAAAACCCATTGTTCGATTTAAATTGAATGCATGTTAAATAAGCTTCACTAAATGGGTTCGTTCCCGTTCCGACGTGCGGGGTGGAGAGGGGGAGAGACAAAAATCTAATTTCCTGGACTCAAGTGAAGACACGCAGATAAGGAACACACGCTTCGGTGGCTCGGATTAGCAAACGGTGTGGCTTGGCGTGTTTTGCCGTCTATGTAGAAGTAAGTAAGCTTGTTTTAAAACTGATTAAGCGTGTAGCTGTCACTGAAAGTAAAAAACAAGCTTATTAGTTAAGAGAGTACAGAGGGTCCTCTCAGATAGTCATCGAAATTATTACTTTTAAAGCTCATCAAAGCTCAACTTTCAACCAACTTAAAAAAAGGAGGAGATTCCCGTCTGTATTTTTTTGTGTGTGTACCTTATAACTTTTTACATAGTGTACAGATTTTGATGTTTATTTTATTTGCGAAAGCTGGTGATTATCATGTAGTCCGTTTTAAATTTGAGTGAGATCTGAAGCAGTTATTTGAGTTTTCACTAATAATGCGTATTGTTCCTAATAATTGGCTTCTACTACATTGATGGTGTTCTCCTTTTCACGTTCGTCTGAAGCTTTGATTTCGGACTCATCGAGTTCACAATTAACAAAACAAGCACTATGTTCCAAATTCAATTGGAGTGGTTGGTTGATTTGGCGCTTAGAAATAATCACATCCGATTGGTCGCGTCAAGGTCATGTTGTTGCGCCGCTCGGTACACTTTTTAAACCACGCCCGCCTGGGTAAGATATGCGTTCTGCTGTTTTTGAGCTTGACTTACATTTTTTTTTATATTGTTAGGCTTGCCTGCTATGCGGATTACATTACAAAATCACAAATATACGATAGGAAAAATTTAAGTCATGTGCGGGATTCGAATCCGCGTCCATCCACCCCTTGAGCCAGGGTATGCTGTAACCAATTGAGCTGGATGGTTAAAGAACGATAGGAAAGATTTGAGTTATGACATCATATCATGTTAGCTCAATTAGTTAAAGCATAACCCGGCTCAAGGGGTGGATGGACGCGGGTTCGAATCCCGCACATGACTTAAATTTTTCCTATCGTATATTTGTGATTTTGTGTTGACTTACATTTCTTTACATTTTTATTCGTGGACTCTACCATTGAGGTAGGATGAGTTCGACATGAAGTTTGCAACGGATGTAGCTGATTGGTGACAACAGGCAATCAATGCTCAGGAATCTACTCTCTATCTCAAAATTAATGGAAGAATTAAGGTGAGATGACGTCGAAATGCAGGAACAGTAAGAAATCAAGGATCAGCTAGAATGATGAATTTGGATATGAATATTATAGATATATAAACAATTTTATATTATCACAATTACTTTGTTAGTAAATTGTACTTTTAAAGAGTTGTTGGCTGATAAGTAAGAAGTATCACTGTATCAGTCAGGTTGTCCACTGCTGAAAACAGCTTCCCCCATTAGGGCAAGTTTTGCCATAACTCCCACGCTTGGCAGGCGTCTTCGGGATCGCAGTTTAAGATATCATATAGAATGCATAGAATTTAGATTTAAGCAAAGTAACGCCTGGATCTATAAATAATTACAGCATTTTTTTTAATTTTAATGTAATTTTGACGGATCAAGCACGAGGCCCACCTGATGTTAAGTGGACTAACCTCTGCCTATAACAGATGCATTTCGTTAAGTCACGAATTGCACTGCACCCGTCACCTTGAGACATAGTTATTAAGTCTCATGTGCAGCATGAGACTTAACAGCAGTTTAAAACATTAATTTAATAATAACAAATACTTTTAAAATATTTTAAGAAAACATCAAATCAATATTTTAATAAAACACTTAAAAATATAAAAATATATCTAGTGACAATTCCGCTTAATTTTCCTGCCAAGCCGAGGTGACATCACAAACGCCACGCAGCCAAACCGGAAGAATTTTCGACGCGTTCCGCTTCTACACGAAGCATCCTCAGGAGGTCTTGACTCTTCGAGCGCACGATCGAGAATGATTTTTTTCTCGATCGATGTTCGGTGATTGATTTGATGTTTTCTTAAAATATTTTAAAAGTATTTGTTATTATTAAAAATGAATTTCCGCAAAGTAACGCCTGAATCTATTCATTACATTAATTTAATGTTTTCTAGTAGTATTTATTAGTATTTTAGATATAATATTGATCAAAATCTTATGCTAGACGGTACCCACTGCCCAGGATATGTATATTCATCTGCATATCATGACAGCAGCTGTTGAACAAACTTTCATGAATTATGAGATAGACATAGAACCATCGCATGCCTGCTTTCGAATAAAAATCAGTATTGAAATCGGTTTAGCCAACCCTCTTAAGAGAACGGAGTGTTTTATGTAGTCAATGCACCAATTGCAATTAGCTTTTATCTTATAGTTATTAAACAACTTTAAACGGTTTAAATCGTCAGTCACACATCACATCACCCAGTGACCACGATCACTGCAAAGTGTTTGAAACGTCGGCACAAAAATAATGATAAATATACGCGATTTAAACCGTTTAAAGTTGATTAATTATTATGTGTAATAATCGCGAAAACCTAAGAAAGCTTTTATCTTGTCAAAATGATGCAACTCAAACCCTTTCTTAAAATTCTTACTTTGCAATGATAACATGATGGTGGAATATGATGACACTATTGCATCCCCCATCACCCGCGTAACGAACGTGTATACATATGAGAACACTAGGTACCCACCTAATGAAAAAGGTTTCAATTTCCATTTATCTACCCTTTCTAACCCAAACCGACACAAACCCACATTTATCCAGGCTTGTATCCGGCAAAAAAGGCGGGCGATGCGTGTCGATCAGCCGGAAGTAGTAGCGGCCAGTATTTACAGCTTCCGGTGCAAACACAGTGCATGCAAAACAGTAGGAAAATTCAAATATTCATATAAGTCGATGATTCTAAGAACGTGTTCACTGTTATAGAAAACTGGAACGAATCCTTTACGTAAACACCGTTTTAATTTGAAACACAGACTACAGAGACTTTTAGTTACATTTATTACAAAAACAGCTATGACGTCAGATCAAACTATTAGACCTGTATATCAATTGCCAGTTTGCTGCGTTTGGTAGTCGACCAGAGTCAGCTCAAACGTGGTTGTTTACAATCAAATACCAATCTTATTTTAGCAAAAACTAAACATCTGTTCTGCGTAGACAGATGTACAGCTTTACCATATTTCGATTGTGTATCGCTCCCACCATTTATTCAGAAATTCGAATACTTGGTTAAATTATAAAAAATAAAAGCTATATTGGGCGGGACATGAGGATATTCGAAATTGCGACAGGTCTCTGGGACCACAATAATTGTACAGCGTATGCAAATGAAACTGTATGTTTTTTTTTATAAATGCATCATTAAACATTATCTATCGAGCTGACTGTTGAATAACGAAAAAGGTGGATGAATTAAATGCATGTGGTAGAGATGCAAATGCCAAGATGGATGCTGGAATTGATTGACCATATACCATACCACGGCTGCGGAGGGATGAGAAACATTCAACAAAAAGAGTGCTGGTTATGAATGTGAACAGATATAGCCATATCCCTATATATGTCCACTACTACAATAATGTATGAAGAGAATGACTGAAGAAGGATATGCGTGCGAAAGTTGTACGTGGTCAGGTGACGAGTAAAAAATAATGAAGAAAAAATACATAATGACTAGTTAACACCACTCAAAATTGTATAGAGACAGGAAGAAAAATACCTGGTGCTAGTTTTGAAACTTTGAAAGTGACAGTGCAGAAAAGTATAAAGGTTGTATCAGTATGGCACAAGGAAAAATGAGATACATGAAATCTAAGTTGATAAGTTTTCTAGAACGAGGAAGCGTGGAACGAAAGACTGTATTATAAGTATGAGATCGACAGTGACAAGCTTTAGAAAAAAGTGATGTGTGAAACAACGATAAAACTGTTCATCGAGATCAAAATACGAAATGTCGTTCATCGTTTTGGTGATTCCCTACGGCAACACTTTTTCTGTGTCCGGATTTGGCGGGAACCAATTAATAACTTTTATAGCTGCCGGTGTTGGCGGTCAATTAGTGAGGCCGTAAAAATCTTCGCGCCTCATTGCAGGCCGACATTTTGTACGGGCGCCGGAGGTTCGATTGGGTGGCGTTTAATCAGGAGTAAGAGCTTTTTCCAGAAAGAAATGTGAAAATCTAAGATGAAAATTGCACAATGTTTATGAGGTTCAGTCGTAATCTTCCAACATTAAACAATTTGTTCTTTATTCTTTCGAATCATTTTAAAGTTTCTCAAATTTTTATCTGTCTATGGGGTACAACCTCAGTACATGCGAATTTGAACACTGAACTTTGAACACTGTGATAAGTGTATTTGTAGACATTTCCATACAAATGTAGTTTCGTCATATTTGTGATACCAACTATTCAAACTCCTCAACTATTCAAACTCGGTGAAATTAAGCAAACATGACCTTGAGTCTATTATCTATGGTTCTAGTATGCCAATTTTCCGTAATATTATTAGTCGTTGTTCAGGCTAACCTAGTATTACTAGCTCTTAAAGACAGCTTCCGGATCACGCTGGTAGGTGCTTGACAACAGATTTTCCACTGGAGGGTGGTATCCAGTCAGGCAGGCCTTTGCAAAATGCCCTACCACCATGATAATAATAATGAGTGCCATCCTAAGACAACGACCGCAACCGACATCTTAAAGTGCTCTCTGAAGCATGGAAGCGCTCAGTAGTAATGTCACTAGCTGTCATCCATCCAAGTAAATATCGCGGCGGACGTTGCTTAGCTTAGTTGAAAGTTAACAACCGACTAAGCTTCACTACAAGCACTTCAAAATCACAAAACTATTTTAGTGGGTACCACCTCAGCGTCAGAAGTTCTGCCTCGAAATATAAGTGTGCAAACTCTTCCGTGTGGCATGAAGGGCACTGTACTATACTGCACTGTACAGCCGAATTGCCAACTGCTGAACACAGCCTCCCCTACTACGGAGGGGTTCGCTATAATATCCACGCTTAGCAGGCGTCTTGGGAATCAGAGTTTAAGATAGCAGTTCCTCAGAGGGTGCTACTGCCCACCGTCCAGTATTTCACCCTAGTCGCTTCTTACGACACCCACAGATAGCAATGGAGAGGTGACATTCCAGCCCGGCACCCCACGGGGCACTGTATCAAGTCAAATTACTGGGCAAACGAGACAAAAACTTACTTCTCAGCGACGAGCGCAGTGCAGTGTCGAGCAGAACGACGATGGTGACACTGCAACTGTAATGACGTTTAAAATTTAAATTACGAATGTGTATAGACAACATATTAAATGAGGTTATATGGTGAAAGAGGATGGCTTGGTCATAACGTAGCTCATTTTTAAAGATCTAATTTTTTGTGTCCATTGGACATTGCAAGCATAACGAATTCATTTTACGGATTTAAAAGATAAGTATTTCTTACTTTCAGACCAGTCTATGACAACCGCCTTTCTTCCAGCTTCATAATGGAATAGAATATAGAGTAGTTACGACATAGAATGTGAATAGCAGTAATTGAATGAAGCGGGCGAACGGAGCAGTTTGCGGTGCGGCAAATCTACTTACAACCTCTTTGTATTGACTATCGCGGTCCCAAGGCGTTGTGAAATGTAGAGGTGACAGTTTCAAATAGAAGGAATAAGTGGAAATGTTTGTCTTGTGGTTGAGCATGCGGAAATTTCTGCAACGCAGATGGGCATGTGAAAATTTCTGCAGTTTCTGCAGTTGGGCTTGTGAAAATTAGTATAGTTATATAATATAGATAGTTTCGTGTATAAAATATTTCTCGATCGTGCGCTTGATCAGTCAATACCCCCTGAAGATGCTTCGTGTCAAAACGAAACACGTCGGAAATTCTTCTGGTTTGGCTGTCGGCTTAGCAGGAAAATTAGTTAATTGTCACTAGTTTATTTTCGGGTTGTTTTTTTATTTGATAGGTACACCGTTGACCATAATCTCATCTGATGGTAAGTGATGATGTGGTCGATGGTGTTAACAGGCTTAACATAGAATAACTGGCTATCAAGGACAGCTGTTGGACGTTAGGTGCTTAGAAACAGATTTTCTACTTGAGGGTTGGAGAGGAGACATTTTGCTTCTGTAAGTGCGCTACGAGTGGACTCTCGTAGATTGCTATGCTCGGTCTCTGTAAGTGGTCTACCATCAAACATGTAGCGCACGCTAGGACGAGTACTATTTGAGCGATTTTTTTTCACCTCATAATACCTTACAAAATTACAAATATACTATAGGAAAAATTTAAGTCATGTGCGGGATTCGAAGCCACGTCCTTCCACCCCTTGAGCCGGGGTATGCTCTAACCAATTGAGCTAATATGACATGACGTCATAACTCAAATCTTTCCTATCGTTCTATAACCATCGTATTGGGATGGAGCGATATCTATAGTACCACTTACGATGTACTACAAACAAGACCAATTTTGAAATTGGTTTTATACTTGTAAATGATGACGCAACCTTATAATTTTAATATTGTTATGTTTGCAATAACGCCTGCCATGCGGATTACATTACAAAATTACAAATATACGATAGGAAAAATTTAAGATATTATTTGTAATTTTGTAATGTAATCCGCATAGCAGGCGTTATTGCAACACTAACAATATTAAAAATAATACTTCATTGAAATCATGTTACAAAAGAGCGGTAGCGTTTCACTCCAATAAATAATTAGTTAACAACTTTCTGAAGCCACCCTTTTATTTCGCAGCTCGTTGTATATCGGCAGCGTACCCCGGGGCCCTCTATAATGACATCACCGAACGATAGGCACTCTCTTCGCATCCGGGAGATTTTTATCTTAAATGCCAGTGATGTGTAGACAACTTTGTATAGATATGCCTTTATCTTGCGTAACTTACTGGTAGCACGTTACTTTTTATCGATTTTTGTTTACAACTTGTAATCTTTGAGAGCCAGTAATTCTAGGTAAGCCTGAACAACATCTACCAAATCATCACTTATCATCAGGTGAGATAGTGGTCAAAGGCTAGCCAATGATGTCTCAGTGGCATTGGCTATGGACTGCCGCGCAGCAGGTCCATGGTTCGAATCCTGCCGCGGGCTTGAAGTTCACCGCATTGTGGAAGGGAATTTTGCGAATGCCCGCCTGGCTAGTGACCACCCTCAAGTATAAAATATTGGTAATGTCAATAAAAATATACAATAAGCTGCCACCACAAATAACAAACCTAAATAATGACAAACATTTCATACAAAACTTAAAACAATTATTAATTAAGAAAGCTTATTACACGGTAGAGGAATATTTCAACGATAAAAATGTTTAAATAATAAATATGTATAAAAATGCTTTTACCTATTTAAATTGTAATTTTTGTTAAAACATAAAATTATAAATTTATATCTAATTAGGTACTAAATATTGCATATCTTTTGTTGTTTATTGTATTGTTATTCATTTTGATTTAAAAAGTGATGGAATATGCACCTATAAAATAAATGAAATAATATTTTTTAATGTAATGACTTTTATAAATAACAATTTAACTATTATTATATTTGGACCAATAAGAGTGTTAGTAATCCTCCTCTCTCCTAATTATTGTGTGCTCAACAGGGTCTGTAATGAACTTTTACTTATTTTCAACATCTTTTTCTAAACTACAGAAAACAATCAATTATTGAGTATTGACTATTAAAATCTATCGCCAAGCACCTAGCGGTGTGTTCCGGCAGCAGTCCTTGAGAGCCAGTGAAATTACAGGCACATGAGACTTAACAAATATATCTCAAGGTGACGGGCGCAGTGCAATTCGTGACTTGTGATGAAATGCATCTGTTATAGGCAGAAGTTAGTCCGCTTAACATCAGATGGTCCTCGTGCTTATTCACGTTAGCTCAGTCGGTCAGAGCATACCCCGGCTATAAGGGTGGATGGACCCGTGTTCGAATCCCGCACATGACTATAATTTTTCTCTCGTAAATTTGTAGACTTCCACATTAGTCAAAAACTAGCGAAGAGCGCCATATGAGCAGCATCACTATAACGTATCTTATCATCGTTGGGAGGTCATGATTCAGTGAGTACCAATTTTTCTTCCTATCCTTGTCCTGGCTCACCTCTCCCTCGTATCCTGGCTGTGCCCAAAGCCATACTGGATTTGAACTCTAATCTTGAACTGTTTGTGATGGAACTGGATGTGATGGTAATGGACGGATGTATTGTCAGTGTGTTTAAAATATTGTGAGAATGCTGCGTATGTCGTATATGACAATAGTACCTAATGACATTAGGATATTGAATGAAACCAAATGTAAGAAATCTTTAACTGACTGGTTTCTTAGCAATAATTTATTAGTTTTAAGGAATTTCTAGATTATCGTAAATAAATAATTATATTTTTAGTACTATACGGTATAAAATAATTAATATAAATCAGTTGAAACTGAAAACATTTGCACGTCCGCTTGCAGACTGAATCCATTGTATCTGTATGACAAATTTTAAGATCCTTTTGACATGTATTCTAGCAAATAATAAATGATTTAATTTTATTTCATATACTTTAATGGTAAATCAAAACAAATTAAATCATTAATTTATTTTTATTATTTTATTAATAAATTACTTTTTTGAATCATCTTTTGTATATGTAACTATTGGCATTTTTATTAATTTTTTGTTGACATTTGTAATTATTTTATTATTGGCATATGAAGTTATTTTTATTCACATTGCAATTATTTTATCATTCCCATTTGTAATTTTATTAATTTGTTGTTATAATCATGTATAATATTGTGTGATAAATGTAGTTGGTTTTTTACAATAAATAAATAAATCATCTACTAAGTGTAGTCGTACAGGTATTAGTTGTTCCACTTTTTTTTTCTTTTTATTTCTTGTCTTTTCAGTACACTTTTCTTAAGGTAGTAATTTATGTAACAAGAGAGCAAAGTATTTTTTTTTGTTATTTGATTTATGAGTAAGCGAACAATCTGTAATTGAATCACGAGCTTAATGTGTGAACTGATTTAGAATCCTGAAGGCATCGAAGGATTTCAAAGCACGAGATATAAAATTCTTTGGTCTCGTGTTGGTCATTATAACCTTTCACCTCAGCAGTAAGAACATAATATCGTTTAAGACAATCGTCAGATTTTAGGTACCTATTTAATTCTCACATGATATAGCAAGAAATTTTAAATCACCATTTGAAATTGTTGCAATTCCTCTGGTGTTGCTCTGCTGTCTTCGTCTTGAACAAACTCATGTTTTACAAAATTACAAATTTATTATAGAAAAAAATATCGTCATGTGAAGAACACAAGCCTTATCGCAGAAGGCGCGATTTAAAAAGTGTACCGTGCGGCGCAACAATATTACGTAGACGCGACCAATCGCATGCGATAATTTCAAAGCGCCAAATCAATTAACCAATCGAATTGAATTTGGAAGATGTGCTTTTGTTTGTGAAGATCATGAGTCTGAAATCAAAGCGGTAACTGTATAAGAGTTACGCTTCTTTACATATTTATTCGTAATACGGGACCTTTATTTTAAACCTTTTTGCTTACATAAACCTACATTATTTTGTAAATCCACCAAATACGGAGATTTTTTTTTCCTGATAATATCAGCCTGATACTATTACGATTCCAGATATCTATAGACTTTAAAGATCAGATGGAGAGACAGACATACAGCCGAGGTTTTGTAGGTGCCATTTTTTAAGACGGAGCCCTAAAATTTGTGTAGTACAAGGTAGATACTAACTACGAAGACGTTTCCCTTTTATATCTCATAAATAAGCATTCCCTGCACGCACAGCCACGTAACTACTGAACTTCGTAAATTTTTGTATGGATGTGGCGACCTAAGAGAACGTACTAAACTTTTCTAATTAACTTGGGAGTTTGCAACTTTTTTCGTTAGCGCCGTTCGCACCACCGCACCGAGTGCCTTTTGTTTTACTTTTAATGTTATCTGGTAGGAGGAACTACTTGAAACTTGAAGAAGGCTTTTATTTATAAAATGTACATATTGGTACTGAAATAAAATCCCTTAGTATATAATGTTGTCTCAGGTTTTCGCGATTATTACACATAGTAATTAGAGAGAAATTAGAGATCTTTCTTAGAGATAGAGATTAGATTATCTTTGCAGTGATCGTGGTCACGGAGTGTTTGAAACGTCTCGGTAAACACAATTACTATCCCTTAGTATATGTTACTGTACCGCGTTTTGCGAATGCTCGCCTCTTTACAATCTGTCGCCAAAGATCTAATGGTGTGTTCCAGCAACTATTCTTGAGAGTTTATTACAATTCTAAGTTAATTTATGTTTACCATCATCGACATCATCGAACATTGACATAGTAGCCAAAATCTAACATATTAGCTGTAAAAATAAGTGTTTAATTCACTAATAACAATAAATAACAATAAAAAACGATAAATAAATTGGGGGCCGGGATTTCATTGTATTTTCCATAACTTATCAGAACGCTTGGTCAATTTCAACTGGCACCTATTTGGCTTAACGAATAAGCATTGCAATTCAAAGGAGTAATACTGTTAGCATACTGGGCACGCTATCTGCTACTGCTACTACGCTGGAGTATTTGTACTGTCTGTGAGCCTGCAATGGCTTGTAGGTTGTCTAAACGCTTTCGGTGTAGTAGGATGTTCATAGCCCAATTCATACCTCATAATGTAACGATTTAGGCTATGAGTCCGCTGATGAAGTTCGAGCCAATGAAAACTGTGTTTTCAAAACTTTTTCAAAACACCAAGGTCCAGCTGAAAGGAAGTGCAATGACCCGTGGTGATTTCTTGACGTTCATTAATTTTAGACATGGCTAGTGAGCAAATGATATTAGAATCTTTAATAATTATGTATGTTTGCAAGATATTGTTTTATGTTCCTATTAATATATGTTATTATTTATTATATGAGTTGAATAATTATATAAATAACTAGTTTATTTTATTACAAAATCACAAATTTTATTTTATAAAATGTTCTAGGAGACACCTATCTGTGTGACGAAGGTTTCTCTATAGCGTTTAGTATTTGCGACCTCTATTGGTTTATTGATGAATTGCTTCAGTAAGTAGCACTGGTAGTGAAATTGCGTTGAGAACCGATAGATAATTCTATATAGTATTTGATTTTATGAAAATTTAATTTTATTTCTCATAAGTCTTCAATCAAAAACTTGAAATCTAAATGTGGTAAGTGCAAAACTTTAATTTACGTGATGATTAATGCAAGCAAAGTAAAACCAATCACAAGATGTTTAATAACAATAAATTTGCAAAATGGCCCCCCTGTTGCACAATGCAAGTGCGACATCGCCGAAAAAAATTGTCTTTTAAACGTCTGAATGCACTTCTATAGTCTCCCCATACAAAAAAATCAATGAGGCTTAGGTCGGGGGACCGTGGAGGCCAGGCTATAAGGCAGGCATATCCCCGGGCGCAACGACCAATCCATATTTCAGGGTATCTTTGATTTAAATAGTTTCTCATGACAAAGGCAAAATGGCATGGTGCACCATTACACTGCAGTACTATGCTTCTGCGTGTCTCCAAGTCCACATCTTCTAACAGCAGGGGCAGATCGACGCGTAAAATTTAAAAAGTGATTGCCGGATAGAGCCAGTTTTTAAAAACAAACAAAAAAAACGGTATCTTTTTAAGTGATTTTATTTTTTAAGGGCCTTTGAAGTTGTAAACATAGGCATTTAAGTTTTTTTTATTCCATTCAAAGATCTAACGGTAGTAAATAATACCATACTGAATTGGCCTATCTATCAGCTTAGCACACACAAAAAAATCAAGCATCTACCGCAATTATTCACGTCACTATAAATAAAAATGTCATCGTACTCGGCGATAGGTAAAAATTAAAAAATAAGTCATAGCTCCGAAAATACAAAAAATCGCGGAACATACATGGGGGTGATTCAGATAGCCCTCTAGGTCCTCTACCTTGCTTCTGCTTCAGTATATCAACACTTCTTGGGACATTCTGTATATAAAAATATTCAATTAAAAAACAAAAACAGCCTGTACCTTGTTCAAACAATATTTGTAATTGATCTCTTTGGTAGTTGGAACTTTTACTAAAAATATCCACATTCTTAATTCAAATCACTTTTAGCCCTTTAGGGATTAAAAATATATTTTAGTCCCTGTTTACGAAGAATAAACTAGCTCTTTTCGAATAGGCTTGGTTTTTCAGTCATCTGAAAAAAAAACCTGATAAAATGTTAACCGACTAAATTTAAAACAATACAACCTATGTTTTAAACAACCAGCTTTATTCTTTTAATATTGTTTGTGTATACATTTATTCTTATGAAAATTGTATATGAGGACCCGAAAACATGTTTTTTTTTGGAATGTTGGACGAAAAGTGGGGGCAAACAAGGAACAACTCTTAAATAACTTGATGAAGTCGGTAGCATGATAGTTCAAAAGTACCTATTATCATAATATTGTGCGCATGGTATCGATTTCGAAAAGTTATTTCACACTTTTGAGGGTTGAAGTCGGTTCAATTTTGAGATAAAAAATATGTTTTCGCCCTTTTCAGTGACCCTAGCTACTTACGGGACTGATTGTCATTCGCTGTCAATGACTATATTATCAAGATAGGAAAAAAAAACAGTTATTATAGTGTAAATCAAAAACGGCTGAACTGATTATGATGAAATTTAAACTACTTAAAATACTCGGGAAGCATCAGCTTTCAAATAAAAAAATAATCATCATAATCGATTCACCCAGTCTAAGTACTGAGGTAACAAACATAAAAAAACAATCGAATTGAGTACCTCCACCTTTTTTTGAAGTTAATCAAAACATATGCTGCATACCCATGAGGTATGAGGTACTGAACTAAAACCTTACTTGAGATTTATACAAATAAAACAACACGTCATTCAACATCAACTCGCGTTTTTTTATTAGAATATGCATGTCCAATATTAACAACAACCAACAGCAATAAGGCTCCTTATAATGGATATATTACAATAATTCTAATTAAACTTATTTAAATTCTGGAAACTAATTTATCTATATTATTATTCTCCACCGAGGTGGATTGCGAGTCCAGTAAACTTTGAGTCATAAATATCATAGTAAGTTCTCGTAATCCACCCAGGTCACCTAATACAAAAAAAAATCGAAGCAAATAATCATTTATTATATTGAAGAAAATTTAAGAACACAAATGAACTTACTTCATAACAAAACATCATAATTATTATCGTAATACCTTCACGAATTTTATTTTTACATGGTAGTCATTTTTAATCATCATGGGAGTTGGTGCTGCCTTTACTGAATATAAATAAATAATTAACTAATATAATAGACAATCATTGAGTTTTTTTCTACTTGATGGTGGTCGCTGGTCAGACGCTAGCATTCGCTAAAGGCCCTTCCAGCATGCGGTGAAGCTCAAGACCGCGGCGAGATTCAAACCATGGACCTGCTGCGCGGCAGCCCATAGCCAATGCCACTGAGCCATGACTGCTTCAAAGGGGCTTTATCATACTCAATTATTATTTATTAAACTCTTTAACAATTATGAATATAAATTATGAATTTGATTAACAGTACAGTATTTTACAATATCATCAATTTATATTTAGTAATAGACAAAATTTCAGTGAAAATAATGTATAAATAAGTAAATAGGTAATTAATAATTACAGTAATACCATTACAGTAATACCATTACAGAAAGTAATTAGAATAAAATAATTACTTTATCATACCTAATTATTGCTTATTTGAAATCTTTTGTTTATGAATATTAAATATCAATTCAATTTATCTACATTGAATACATAAATAGACTATATTTTACTCAATGATAAATAAATAAGTGATTGAGTAACAAGCGGTAATTGAGACATCATAAAATCATTACTTCATCATACTTAATTACTTTTTTTTTTATAATATCTTTTCATGAGTAATAATTATCAATTTGATTTACGTATCATAACATATACATCATCAATTTATATATTAAGAGATACTTTATTATGTTTCACAGCTTGAATCTTTGCTATGTATTGTTATCATAATGTAGTAGCGCCACCTAGCGTCAGCCTTGCAAAATATCAATGGTAAATCACGTCGAATGAAGCTTTCACATAATTGTCATCGAACTTGGTAAGTTCTTTGATTTTCAATTAGACAAAATGAAAAAAAAAAATTAACTAATACATGTAGTACAAAGACATTAAAAAAACATTGGTGAATCATACTTAGCGATATAATTTTTCACTATTTATAATCTTTTAAATATTTCTTTCAGATAGGTACATAACGAATGATTATACCGTAATAAACAAACTTTGTATTAGATATATTTGCCTGGCTACAGAAAATTACAAGCGTCATCATCATTATCTTCTTACCCGTATCCCACTTATGAGGGAGGTCGGTACACAACGTTTCTCTAACACCGCAAAATTGTAGAAAGCACAATGTGGAATGATTTGGCTCTGGTTAAATGAGTTTTCCAGACGCCAATCCAGACGCAATTGCACTTATTGGTAGTGTAAACACTATTCTTCGAATTCAGCATTATCTATCACAAAACGAAACAAGATAGACAGAGTAGCTTGTTAAATGTTTTATAACACATTTGCTCGTAAAGGGTCTCTTATTTCACCAATTTCAATATGTTATTGTATCTCATTACGCACTTGTGCGTTATTGTAATGTAAAACGCACGGCTCATCAAGATGCTCCGCCTAAAACGAACGGTACTCTTTGAAATCTTAGCAAAGAGTTTTAATGTCAGAAAAGTGGTCCACATTTTACTAATAAAAATAATATTGGGAGATAATAGTAACTTGACAACATTAAAAATGCCTACTGGGAACGTAATAATCAATTTTACAAATTGTTAAAATTTTTATAACTGCTTTAACAAATTATTAAGAATTATACGTTTAAGAAAGTCCGAGTTTTATTTAATTCCTCGCAAATATGTTATAAAACGTTGTATGACATACTTGCGCTCAGGCACTGCTTTCTTGTAGCCCGAGCCGTATATCTCCTCGGCTGTAATTTTCAACTTACCGCACTTAAATTATTATGTGCTATTATTGTTACTGTGAACCATAATATAGAACGAGGAACTAACCACAAAATATTATCTTTCACAAAACACCACAAACAGACAAAGTAGTATACAAAGTTCTAACAATTCAGCCATAAATAATTAATTAATAAAAAAATAAAATAAAATAGCTTTCCCCCCAATAATTAGTCCCACCAACTTATCTGTTCAGGCGGCAAAAAAAAAGAACTACAACATTCCTTCAAATTGTGACAGTTTGTAGTTGATTTCCTTGACCAGTAGCGCCCTCGAAAACTGCACAGTTAAGTTGGTGGTACTATAAGTAACTATAGCCGTAAACATGCTGGCACACTTACAGTTGATATAACAAATTAACATGTGGACGACCAGAAATAACCTTATCAACACCGGTTCCTGTCACTGACGATAGTGTCATGTTATGAATAGAACATAAATACGCCATTTTTTCATCCTGAGATAAAAACAACATTCATTTCTGTGTTTAATTATCTATTATGTGATGTAATATTTATCTGAATTTTTATGACAGATGAATGTATGTACCAGAGATGTCAAAGTTAACATGAATGAGTGAATGGTAGCTTTAATGGGTAAGGTAAACGCGAAAGATCGGCTGATACGAATTGATGATTTAAAAAATACTCTAATTTATGTGTTTAATTATATATTATGTGATGTAATATTTATCTTAATGTTTATGACAGATGAATCTATGTACCAGAGATGTCAAAGTTAACATGAATGAGTGAATGGTAGCTTTAATGGGTTAGGTAAACGCGAATGATCGGCCGATACGAATTCATACCTTAAAAACAACTTTATTTCTGTTTTAATATTGTTATGTTATGCGGATTACATTACAAAATTACAAATATACGATAGGAAAAATTTAAGTCATGTGCGGGATTCGAACCCAGGGGTGGATGGACGTGGGTTCGAATCCCGCACATGACATAAATTTTTCGTTTATTTGTAATTTTGTAATTCAATATCTTTGTTTAATTATCTATTTTGTGATGTAATATTTATCTGAATTATGATGAAAGATGATTGCATGTACTAAAGATGCCAAAGTTGAGATTAATGAGTGCTGTAGGTATCTTTGGTGAGTAAGGTAACCGCGACAGATGGTCTGATGCGAAATCGTACACAATTACAATAGATTCAATGACATTCACAAATAGCTACATATGATTGCACAGAGGAGGATCTATCGCATGCTAAACGAAAAACACGTATATAAATGTTTAGAGCGCAAATAGTTTTCATCTCAAACGGAAACCCGCGTTCCCCGGACTGGGTGACCGGTTTAAGCACTGGATACTACTGGGTTAATTGAGATTTAAGACTGGATCTACTGAGTCGAAATCCTGTGCACTAATTGTATTACTTTAACCTTCATAGAAGACACATCAACCAGGTTCGACTTCATCTTATCGAAAGAAGTGCATTTTCAAAGGCATAACTATTGTTGTATGGCTACGCTTCTATGTTTCTAAATACGATTACGAGAGAAACCAGCACTATCGCGTCCTAAGCAAATAACATATTTCTAGAGCACAATATTCTTCATCCCCAGCAGGAATTGAACCTAAGGCCATTGGGCCTTATTATGTGAGTGCCATGGTAATGGATATTAACTACATTTTTTTTTAATATGTTTTATTCATCCCATACACTCAGACTAAGCTATATCTAATCATTGCATGGTTTTTGTGTAGCAAAAGAATGAGTAAGGTTCTCTGAACCTCACACTAGAGTGGCCCTTGTTATGAGATTCAGTAGCTTCCCGTATGTTATACAAACATACAATTTAGACATAATTCTGACATTTTCATTTAAAAACGATGCCCAATATGGAGTTGATTTTCAAAATAAAGTACATTTACATTACCATTCGAATTAGGAAATATGGCTGCTGCGAGCGATAGTGCTTGTAATCATATAATAAGCGAAATATATAGATTTAATTGTTTCAATTAATTACCAATATATTATGGATAAGGAATGAGTGAATCAGACGAAGATTGAAAGTTGCACCAATGACAGAAAAGTTGAAGAGTAATAGACTAGCTTTGTATGGGCATATCGTGGGATGGGACAAATATATACTTTAACGAGAAAAGTGGTACAACTGAATGTGGATGCATATAGGAGTATGGATGGACTGTTTTTTTTCTTAGGGAGGACAAACATATTTAATTCTGCTGTCAGCTGCACCTGTACATTATAAGCTACCGGACTTTGGGCGAGGGAAGGCCCGAATACCCTCGAGACGGGCGTAGAAGGGAAAAAGCGCCTTCTACCTCAGTCTCCTGCATGCGCCGAACACGCACCGCTACTACATAAAAGAGGAGTTGACAATGGGCTCAAGGGCACTGTGGTACGGACCTTGGCTTAAGTCGTTGCTGAGAGAAGTTGGGGAGTTCGGTACTAGGATGGACTGTGTTAGAAGCATATGTGAGAGAAAGTTGTAAGTAGTGAGATAAGTAACGAACAAGAGAACAGTGTGGAGGAAAAATTGCATGTTGTGTCAACCCACTTAGCGGGGATTGTAACACGGCAATGAAGAATTATTAACAGAGAGGACAACAGAGACGATACTACTATACAGAATGGAAGAGTTGCAAAAGGAAGACTTTGTTATAATAAAATTACGTTCTGGTTAAAAGCAAATAAAGACGACGGGAATGATGGAGAACCCTATATGTATGCTATGATCAGTATTTAAATATAAATTTATCATCAAATGTTCACAACAAAGAAGACATCGAGAAGAACGAAGAAAAGAGACATGAAGCATTTAGACTAATCAATGACCTTCAATGGCCATTGCACTGCCCTTATAAGCATTTTTCAATAAAAGATAACAGGCGTAAAAACAAGAAAAATATAAATATCGTATTTGCAGATTAACAGCCCTATGTGTGTGATGATATTCGATATGCTTACATGTAATTTCTGTTTTGTTTAGGTTACCTTTTATTTAATGGCTGTATATCAAAAGATACAGCACATACCTACATGGTATTTCGACATATAATTATTGTATATATAATACCTATATATATATGTATATATATATATAATACCTATGTATATATTTATAAGACCAACATTGAGTATTGTTTTATGCACAGATATGGGAAGAATAAATAGCTACCCCGAAACAGGGAATCCTAGTGGAGTGGCTATTTGTACATTATAAGCTTTATTGTAAACTAAGTTTTTTATATATTATATTTCCAAAATTACCTTAAATATATACCTCTACCTACCCCTTCGGGGAATACATATATGTATGTATTAAATGTATACAATTAATCAAAGAACATATTTTATTGGTTATTTTGTTAATTATAATATTTCATTAGCAACTAAGTGCAATCAATCATTTGTGACAAAATATATAACTAGAATTAAGGCAATGGACACATTAATTTTAAACATATTCAAATATTTGGCTTTCTAATAATTTATATATGACTACAAATTAAACATATTTTATGGCTTTTACCAAATAAATCTTTGCATACATTACACAACATCATTTTATATACATATACCTACTATAATTTACTTAAAATTACGTGTTTAGTACTAAATGTCTTTAACTTTAGTATTTCATAGTTTGTACTGGAAAATGGTTTGTTTTTTATATTGTTTACGGAAATTACTTTTTATGTATGTAATTAGCCATAAATAATCATAATTTTGTCTTAGCTTCCCGCAATTATTACACATAATAAAACAACTTTTTATGTGTAATATAACAACTTTAAACCGTTTAAATCGCGTATATTTATTATTTTTAGAAGTTGTAGAATATAATTCCATATTTAGTAATTAAACAACTTGAAATGGTTTAAATCGTGTATATAAATCATTATTTTTGTCCCGACGTTTCAAACACTTTGCAGTGATCGTGGTCACGGGGTGACTAATTGGTTTTATTTGTCACGTGAGTTATGATATATATGAGTTACTTTCTTAATAACTCATGTGACCAATAAAACAAATTAGTCACCCCGTGACCACGATCAATTCAAATTGTTTGAAACGTCGGGACAAAAATAATGATATATATACACGATTTAAACCATTTAAAGTTGTTTAATTACTAAATATATAATCATATTCTACATGAGACAATTATTAAGGCGTCTCTTCGTAGCGCTTTCTATACAAACGTAGTTTCGCCATATTTTGAATACCAAGTATTCAAAATATGGCGAATTTGCTAAAATACCAAGTATTCAAAATCGTTGGAACTTTGCAGATACGTCTCAGGGCCTGTTTCAGAATGTTCGAGTAAGTTCCGGTTATACTACCCAGAACATATTTAATAAATAAAACACTATCTTTGCGTTTTACAGTCACCGGTTTAGCCTATCCATCGGTTAAAGCTTGAAACGCGCTGCATGTTAACTGTCTTTTTTATCATTCAGTTATTTTATGTTCTGGGTAGTATAACCGGAACTTACTCGAACATTCTGAAACAGGCCCTTAATCTAAAATCTATGTTTTTTGTTTGGCATTTTTTAGTTTTTTTATTTAGTTTATCTCCCAATGTAAAAATTAAATTGCCATACAAAACGATTTTTCCAAATAATTTATAAATACAATTTTAAACGGTTAACTGGCAAACTAAAAGCGTACATTTTAGACTCAAGGACATGCATCCAAAATTTCAACGCCTTTGATGCCTGACTTTAAACTTATGACGAAACTATGTATGTATGGAACGTGCTATGAAATCACTAGCCTGAAGAGGATGAACATCGTCTTCAAGCGAAATCAAACAATGCTGTTCGCATCTAGACAGCTGCGTGGCGAACAAAAGTTTCCAACATTTGTCACCAACATACCAACTTTTGTTACCCGGATTTGCGTGCACTTGAAACAATAAGTTAAAAAAAATACGTAAACAAGCACATTCCTTGTTTAATAGACACTTATGGTTAATGCAATGGATATTTTGTCTAGACTAATCAGTCATAATGAGAAAAAATATTTGTTAGCCTCTATATTATAAGATTATCATTTCACTATTTGGTTTTAAATTAAATTATGTCTTATTTTAGAGCTTTATATCTAATTTTAGAGTTTATTCTACAGTACAAGAGGCCCAAGTAACATCTGCCTACAACAGACGAATTTCGTCACATTGACGAGGTGCACTGCGCCCATCACCCTGAGACATAAAGTTGTCAAGTCTCATGTCCCTGTAATTTCACTTCCTTCGAACCGGAACAAGCAAACATTATTGCTTGGCGGTAGAATTAAATATCCTGGCAGTACTTCCCCGGACGAACTTGTAAATTTAATTCTACTGCTACTGGTTCTGTACCCAAAACACTAGAACTTAAATCAAACTTATTAATATCACTCTTTCGTCTGTCTGTCAGTCCGTAAAGACCATCCAGGTTTCTAGCTTGTAAGCGCTTTTTAACACGCAAAGCGTTCATTTAGGGCCTGTTTCAGAATGTTCGAGTAAGTTCCAGTTATACTACCCAGAACATATATAATAAATAAAGCACTATCTTTGCGCTTCATCCACCGGTTAAAGCTTGAAACGCGCTGCATGTTAACATTTTTATCATTCAGTTATTTTATGTTCTGGGTAGTATAACCGGAACTTACTCGAACATTCTGAAACAGGCCCTTAGTATAATAATTATAATTAATTATTATAATATAGGACAATAATATTTTTCAGGGCCGAAAATTATAGTTAGATAAAGCATTGTTTTTTATGTGTTGTACTACAAATTCTAGAAGTTTTCGTACAAATCTTTGATATTAAATAAGGGTGTGAGTTTCCTTTTAAATACTGTAGTGGCTCCTGAATCCACGCGGTAATTTTTAGCTGCCTCTATGTTGTTTCTTTATCTTAAGTTCATTGAGGATATAATGCATATAATTACTTTCTATCAAATTTATCATAAACAGGGTCAGTAAAAGTTTTTTTTATGTTATTGTGACGGAACACGCCCGAGGCCCACCCGATTTTAAGTACTAGCCTCTGCCTATAACAGATGCATTTCGTCAACGACGACCACACTGAGACGTACACTTGTTAAGTATTATTAAAACTGAAATCCTGTTTCTGATCAATGTTCAACGACGTCAGAAATTGCGAGATTTATTTGCACCATTGATCTCTTCCCATAGGTTATATTAAACAGACTAAGAAGACCCGAGAGGAAGACAGAAAAAAGGAAAGTCCGATCGTCCAGAAACTAGATCATACTTTTGGGAAGCAAATTCTAGCAGTTCCAAAAGTTAGGAAAGTTAACTCCAAAACGTGCAACATAAAAGTGAACATGTATCTACTCTACTTTCCTGGCTCTTTGGTAGGTGTGGTAACTTTTTATTTTGAGCTCAAAGAATAGAGGAGACACTATCTATAGACATCTATGGAGACATCTCACGCTAGAAACCCGTGAACAAATGGGACCATTCGTTCCGGTTCTGAAAAGTCACCAGCCGTCATAATCCTTTTGTTTTGATGTCTGGTGTGTTCCGTTACAAATTACCTTATAAATATGAAAAAAAATCCTTGTAAACCCGTCGTGAGCAAATTTCACGCTGTCTCAGTGGCATGCTTTCAATTGTTAATTGAGTTACTTTTTGATTATGAATGCTTAACCGCAGATTTCATAGTCAGACTTAATTTTTAAGGCAGTTTAATTTTAATATTATTAAAACTGAAATCCTGTTTCTAATCAATGTTCGACGTCAGAAATGACGGGATTTATTTACACCATTTATCTCTTCCCATAGGTTATATTAAACAGACTAAGAAGACCCGAGAGGAAGACAGGAAAAAAGTGTCTTTTGGAGACCAGTCAACACCTGTGATGGTACTGCAGTCTCCAAGTAATCCGGAAGAATTATGGCAACCTGTCCCTACGCACATAACTTTAGCAGTCTCTTAGTAACACACATTATCTCTTTTCCCAACCCAAACAAACAATCAGCACCTCCTTCTATAATCTGGGTTCCACCACTCCCTAAAGTTATCATAAACTGTAACCTTCTCAAACATTTCCTTGTTGTTCAAGGCAGCGCAAACTTCACAGACATTTTCTACAGCTGTCGGATCGCTGTAAGTGTACTGACTCTTCCATCTGAAGAACTGGCTGTAGATCTTAGGTGATTGCATCATGCGATCCATAAAGGCTGCAAGTTCATACACGTTGAACTTCTTCGCGTCGAGGTAGGAGCCAGGTGGGAGGAACCTGCAAAAGAACAACAGCTGTCAATGTATATGGCAATATAATATAATAAGTGGCTCTCTAAGATGTTTTTTTTTTTTTTTTTTATGTTATTGTGACGGAACAAGCCCGAGGCCCACCTGATGTTAAGTGGACTAATCTCGGCCTATAACAGACGCATTTCGTCAACGACGAATTGCACTGTGCCCGTCACACTGAGACGTCCAGCCTGGCTAGCATGTGCACATAAGAAATTTCTGACTCTCGACACGAGAGACAAGTGGCGGACGATAGCAGCGGCCGCACCACGCTAAGATCTGTTCATTGAGATTATCTGTGGACGACTCTCCATTGCGCTGTTTGTTGGTTGAATTGCGAACAGTTTTAGGAAATAAGCAGTGATGGACTGTGAACTAATAAAATACCATACTTTTATGAAGTTATTAGTTATTTTTCCCGTTCTCGCCACTTCATTAGGAATTATGTTAGGTATGATGGCTATGAAGGTTATGATTAAAAACTGTTCCCGTTGATGTAATTTTCATACGAATTGCCGACTTTTATGTATTTTATTTTTATCTTTTTTACGATAGTTTTTGAAGCAGTGATGACTCAGTGGCATTGGCTATGGACTGCCACGCAGCAGGTCCATGGTTCAAATCCCGCCCAGAGCTTGAGCTTCACCGCATGGTGGAAGGGCATTTTGCGAATGCCCGCCTGGCTAGCGACCACAAATATAACGGGTAAATATTATTATATTATTGACCACAAATATTACACACACAAATATAACGGGTCTGCTTACACTGGACGGAAAGTAAATTTGTACTAAATCGTCGATCGCCCCCATTATACTGGGACGCGCGAGATAGACTACAGATTTATCTCGTCTTCAAAAAGTAGGACGAGAAAATTCACGCAAATACTCGCAGATAAGTGTCAAAAATCGATTGAACTGAGGCGCGCATGTTAGTGTTGGTCGACAAGTAGCCACGGGTAGCCAAAATACAGGTAAACAAGGACGAGTTCTTTGCCCTGCCATGTTAGCACTAGTAGATATAGCGCGATATGTCTATTTTACACGAAATAGAGTGTAGACAAAATTTACTCGTGGTGCGCATGCTAGCCGGGCAGTTGTTAGGTCTCATTAGCCTGTAATTTTTCTGGCTCTCAAGGACTGCTGCCGGAACACACCGTTAGGTGCTTGGCGACAGATTTTCTACTTGAGGGCGGTCGCTAGCCAGGCGGGCATTCGCAAAATGCCCTTCCACCATGCGGTGAAGCTCAAGCTCTGGGCGGGATTCGAACCACGGACCTGCTGCGCGGCAGTCCATAGCCAATGCCACTGAGCCATCACTGCTTCAAAATGATTTAGTTAATGTAAATGATTTAGAGTTAACATACCAGTAACACAAAAGACACATGGGATATAAAAACATCTGGTGTAATGTACTCGTAGTAAGGTGCTTTTGAATTTACACAAGTGTCATAATTTTTATATTTAAATATGAAATGCCAAACATTAATACTACGACTTAGTATTTGGCTATTCTTATTCCATATAAGACAATTCATTCCTACTCTGATGTCCAGAATGAAGTGTTTTGCTCATTTTCCTCACCGGCTTTTACCCCAGCCATCTCAACTCCTTGATATAGCAAGGTAACCTTACCTTGCTACTTGAACGTGGGTACTGATTATCTTCTGCAGAGTGATTTGCGTGGGTGACGTATTTGATATTATGACGTACATATATTATACATTTACATCTTATATGTTTCGGAAAGTACCTATCAAAAAATTTAAAAACCTGTGTTCCCTTTATGTCTCTTCTGAACATGGAATTTTTCAAAAAATTCACAGTAACTGAAAGACCACAGGCTACAGAAACATCAAAACAGTGTTCAGAACTAAAAACAGTTCAGTTGACGGGTAGTAGAAGAGAAAGAGGAAGCTGAGAAGTTAAAGAGAAATAAATGTTGTGAGGGTTAAACTCCTCTTATATTTTCTCTTCACATGATAAAATTAACATAAAGTAGAAAAAGTCAACAAACACACAGTCAAACTACATCTGGACTAAGTGAGTGGAGGAGCGAAATTTCCGTCGACCTTATCCCCGGAATATCGCACATAAATGTGTTGCGACTGCTCAAGACATGTTACTCGATTTTCTACCTTAGAGAACCTATGCTGTAGGGAGTTTTAGTTGAACGCTGAACATCGGTGCTGACTGTCTTCGTGTAGCTGTGTCAGCGATGACCTGTCGGAGTTCGAATCTTTATAGTCTCTCGCCGATCACTACAGTCGCAATGTTGATTGTCAAAATTATTGTGCGGTCCGCATGACTGTGCAATGCTCACTGAGACTGCAGAGGCGCGACTTCTGAGCTCAGCGCCTACGATCATCTTGAGAGACTAGCCTTAGCAGATATCTAAGGTTTTGACCATAATCTCACCTGATGGTAAGTGATGATGTGGACGAAGGTGTTCACAAGCTTAATCTAGAATTACTGGCTCTCAAGGACAGCTGCCGGAACACACCATTAGGTGCTTTGCGACAGATTTTCTACTTGAGGGTTCTCGCTAGCCCGTCGGGGAATTCGCAAAATGCCCTTCCACCATGCGATGAAGCTCAAGCCCGCGGCGGGATTAGAACCATGGACCTGCTGCGCGGCAGTACATAGCCAATGCCACTGAGCCATCACTGCTTCAAAATCCTAATGCTATTAGCTAATCACAACATATAAATTCGTACCTTATCACAAATTGGTATGGGGAATGATATATATATTTTGTAATACGGTCAATTCAATAATGAGTTTGACCGTAACCCATAAACTACACAGAAAACAAAAACAAAAACTAATATACAGTTTAAATAAACAAAATTTCCACAATAACAACCGTTTAATCGGCTTCCGCTCTTATATCACGACAACAGCACGAACGATAGTGGGCAATATACATTAAGTTTACACAAACACCTTGTCACAATTCAAATTTAAACGTTAATAATAAAAGTAATAATGGTTTTGCTGTGATAGAGTACCAAAGTGGTTACAAATTATGAGTCATGCTTACAACAATGGTGGCGATAAGCAGTTATTTAATTACCTAATATTAACTTTAAGGAAGTGTAGTACAATGCTAAAATTATTTAAGTTACATATGTAATTTTACTGACCATTACATATAGATAGATATTGTACACTTTATTGCATTTTTAAAATTATTAATGCTAGTTCCGAAATATCATAAAAATAGTACAATCGGTGGCCTTATTGCTAGGCAGCAATCTGTTCCAGGCAACCGTCGGCTGAATAGATACATGTCAATTTAGATAGAGGTATAGGTTAATGTGCATTATGCATAAATCATAGTGTTAATACTAAACTTATAATATATACTTTATATATTACATACGTTAATACATATATATAAATGTAATAAATATATATGTGTGTGTGTGTGTGTGTGTATACGATATACATAATAATAATAATAATTTATTTCCCAAAAAATACACTTAGAAGCAGTGATGGGTCAGTGGCATTGGCTATGGACTGCCGTGCCGCATGTCCATGGTTCGAATCCCGCCGCGGGCTTGAGCTTCAAAGCATGGTGGAAGGGCATTTTGCGAATGCCCGCCTGGCTAGCGACCACCCTCAAGTAGAAAATCTGTCGCCAAGCACCTAACGGTGTGTTCCGGCAGCAGTCCTTGAGAGCCAGTGAAATTACAGGCACATGAGACTTAACAACTATGTCTCAAGGTGACGGGCGCAGTGCAATTCGTGACTTGTGACGAAATGCATCTGTTATAGGCTGAGGTTAGTCCGTTTAACATCAGGTGGGCCTCGTGTTTGATCAGTCACAATTACATTAAAAAAAAACACACACACACATTCAGTACACATATGTAAAAGATATATACATATTATTCTTAATTTCATCCTCATCCCTTTATAGTTACTAACTAATGGTATATATTATGTAGGCATATCTAATTCGATATACTGAACAATGTTACAAATTTACCTATTGGGACTTTGGCAGCTGTGCTATATCGGACCTGTGTTACAGCTGTCAACAACTTCCTTCTGTACAGTAACCATGTGTGAAATATAAACATTTATAATATTTAAGTACTTACTATCTAAAATTCTGTGAAATGAAGGTACTAAGGAAAGAATGTGTAACTTAACTAAGAAAACGGTATTACTCATACTACTTTTAAAATTAAATAATAATAGGGACACACATGTTCAATCATATGAGAAAAACCTGTATTATGCACACATTAATATTAAACAAACAAAAAATGTCTACATGCGTAGACACTTTAGCGCCGTCACACCTTTCTGAAACCCACGTGAGGGCTGGCGCCGCGGCTACTTCGGCAGAGCGACTCAAGCGGCGCAAGTATGCTAACCTCGGTATGGGTTACATATTGGAGCCGTTTGGTGTAGAGACGTTGGGGCCATGGGGACCGGGAGCTCATCGATTTTTCCAAAATTTATCAGAGCGCTTGGTCGATGCGACGCGTGATCAAAATGCTGGCACCTATTTGGCTCAAAGAATAAGCATTGCAATTCAACGGGGCAATGCTGCCAGCATGCTGGGCACGCTGCCAACTGATAGTGGGCTAGAGCATTTGGACTCCCTATGAGTCCAAATGCTTTTACTGTAGTAGCTGTAGTATTGTAGTAGCTGTAGTGTTGTATATAGTTTGTAGTATTTGTTTAATAAAGGCATACCGCGATTAAAAAAAAAAAAAAAAAACCTCTCACCTACGCGTATCATTATAGATGTTGAAAATCTGTCGCCAAGCACCTAACGGTGTGTTCCGGCAGCTGTCCTTGAGAGCCAGTACTTCTAGGCTAGCCTGAACAACATCTTCGACCACATCATCACTTACGATCAGGTGAAATAGTGGTCAAAGGCTAACCTATCAGGCATAAAAAAAAAAAACTTCAATCTATGTTTCCTCATAAGCAATCTGTTTCCTCATAAATAAACGACATTACCGGTATTGTGTTAACTGTTGCTTACGGATCGAGTATAACACGGTACATGAGTATAATATTGCACAACATTACCTAAATTTATGTTATTGTTAAAATGATCGTTTTATTTTCGTTCCTCGGCCACCTAGAGTACCTTAAAGTAATACAATTGGAGCATGACATTTCGGCTAGAAATGCCGTGTCCAGGTTCAGGTCCAGGCTCCATCCCAATACGATGGTTAAAGAACTATAGGAAAGATTTGAGTTATGACGTCTAGCTCAATTGGTTAGAGCATACCCCGGCTAAATGGGTGGATGGACGCGGGTTCGAATCCCGCACATGACTTTGACTTAAATTTTTCCTATCGTATATTTGTAATTTTGTAATGAATTTTCCACCTTACATGCAGTGGAATCCATTTTGAATCCTCCTTTACATGATCGAACAGGAAGACTTAGTTCTGCTGCATATGCAGTTTGTAAGTGGACAGTAAATGGACATAATGATACTTCAACTTTACCGAATCAAAATACATCAAAATATTATTTATGTTAGTTAAAATTTGAAGAACTTACAATTAAACAGTGACAATCACGATTATTTTAACACTAGACAGAAAAATAAAAAAGCGACGCCAGGTTTCAAGCTTTTCAAAGACTTTTTTCAGTTTTGTAAAGCCAAATTGTACGCGGTTTTAAAATAGAGTTCCCAAAGATTAATACAACGCCATAGAATGAAATTTCAAGTTTTTTTATGTTATTGTGACGGAACAAGCCCGAGGCCCACCTGATGTTAAGTGGACTAATCTCTGCCTAAACAGATGCATTTCGTCAACGACGAATTGACTGTGCCCGTTACACTGATACGTATAGTTGTTAGTAGTGGTCGCTAGCCAGGCGGGCATTCAGTTGCACGTGAAAAGCATTTTGAAAGTATTCCTACTATATAGTTTGTGGTTGTTACACCTCTGCCGAGCCTGTCACCTACGTAATTTAAACAAATATTGTAATAATTATATAGAATATATTTTTACACATTTATAAAGACTCATAAAAAATGGCTTTAGTCCGAGTTTCTCGCAGTGGTTCTATAATTTTTTAATTGACTTTCATGAGAGCGTTGTAGACGTTAGGCGTCTAATATTTAATAAATTATTTTGATTGTATACACCGTTTCTTTTAGTTTATTAACGTCTAAACATGGAGCTTGCGAAGTAGATGCGGTATTAAATACATGTGCAACAACAGATCTCACGTGGTCTAATAAGAAATTATAAGTATTAAAATATTTTTGAGGCAGTGATGGCTCAGTGGCATTGGCTATGGACTGCCGTGCAGCAGGGCCATGGTTCGAATCCCGCCCAGAGCTTGAGCTTCACCGCATGGTGGAAGGGCATTTTGCGATTGCCCGCCTGGCTAGCTACCACCCTCAAGGAGAAAGTATGTCGCCAAGCACCGAACGGTGTGTTCCGGCAGTAGTCCTTGAGAGCCAGTGAAATGATAGGCACAATGAGACTTAACAACTATGTCTCAATGTGACGGGCGCAGCGCAATTCGTGACTTGTGATAAATTGTAACTGTTATATTTATTTATTTATGTATTCATTCTCATTTGTAATTCACAGACATGAAGTCCAACACATTACATAGACAAACTACTGAGGTAATTAATAACATTCTGTCGAAATATATAATAGGTATCATAAAATATGTCAATCTCTGGATGTTGAGCTAACATATCGTTGAGCAACGTGACTACTCTAGGTGTGGGTGCATTCTTACCACGAACAGTGTGCAGATCAGTTGGCGTGGCAAACAGTTGGCGGAGGCGCCGCGATCCGTGCTCAGCGTTAGCACCGCGACCAAAGTGCGGCGGAACAAACAGCCCCAGCTGCTCTAGCGCTACCGGATTATCAACTTTGTTATGAGCCACTTGATAATAATGCATGACGAGAAGCATCTTACGTCTGAGTTCTAGGGTGTATAGACCGACCATACCAGTTACAAAAAGAGATGGAAACATGTAAGGGTAGTATCCGTACATTTTTTTGTAGATATACCTAGCAAATTTGCGCTGTATCTTCTCAATCATGATAGAATACTTAGTTTCGTAGGGATCCCATACAATTGAGTTGTACTCCAATCTACTGCGCACATATGCTGTATACAGTGCAAGCGGAGCATTAATATTTTTAAAATTGTAGGAAGCACGCATAATAAAACCTAACATTTTGTAAGCTTGCTTACAGATGTTAGTAATATGATCTCTGAAGTTGATTTGGGTGTCCAGTGTCAATCCCAGGTCCTTAATCTTATCTACGCGTTCCATTGTTGTATCAGCGAGTTGGTATTTATAGTTTATTGGTTCGTGTAGTCTAGAGATGGAAAATACTTGACATTTTGTATAGTTAAAATGGAGTTGATTTTTATCACACCCTTGAGCCACTTTATTAATATCAACCTGCAAAGTTTCACAGTCTTTTATGTCTGTGACGGATGTGTATATCTTCAGGTCATCAGCAAAAAGAAGACAGTTAGCATTACAGACACTTTGCGGGAGATGATTATCCATGATTAAAAATAGGGTTGGTCCGAGATTTGAGCCTTGACTTACACCCGATCTAGTATAGTAGTTCATAGTTTTATAGCCTAGTATTTGTACATATTGTGACCTATTATGTAGGTAACTCGCTATGAAGTGTAGCAGCTTTGGACTAAATCCTATGCCAGCACATTTTTGTAGAAGAATATCATTATTCACTCGATCAAATGCCTTTTTCATATCAAAATAGGCTGAATCCACCTGTAAACCAGCATCCATCTTTGCAGTGACGTAATTAACGAAGTTGACGTGGTTGGTTACTGTCGACCTCCCTGACCTAAAGCCATGTTGACTATCGTCTAGATGCCTTCCAATTTGTTTGATGATACTATCGTTGATAATGGTTTCAAACAATTTTCCGAAAACTGACAAAACTGCTATAGGCCTATAGTTACGTACCTCAAGTTTACTACCATCTTTGGGGATTGGAGTAACACGACTATTTTTCCATATATTAGGATAGGTAGATTTGTCTATAGAAATATTAAAAATATGCAAAAGAGGAATAATTAAAACTGAAATGCAGTCTTTCACAATGTATGGAGGTATACCTTCAGGGCCTGCAGAAGAACCAACTCGAAGTCGTTTTATTGCATGGAGTAATTCTCGTTTAGATATTTCACTAATTGACACGTGACACGGCGCTGACGAGCCTATATCGCATAGTTGTGCCTCTTCTACATTGAGTTTCGGTATTTGATCGAGGAAGACTGAACTAAAGTATTTAGCGAAACTATCTGCTGCTTCTTGACCAGTTACAGCCATGCCGTCATACACAAACTCATTACACACCTGTCGGTCGCTGCGTCGCTTCCTTACATACTGCCAAAACTCCTTAGGATTTTTGGTTAGATTCGTTTCAATACGAGTATTATAGGAAGAGTGCGCATCTCTTATCAGCTGTTTTACAAGACTTCTGTAATATTTAAACATTTCTAAGTTAAATTCCTTTCGTTCTTTTTTAAAGCGCTTTAGATGAAAGTATTTATTCCTAATATTATGTATTATATCCCATGTGAACCATTCAGGGTAACAATACTTTGGAATATAATTTGAACATCGTTTACGAGGTACCCAAGCATCCAAACATTTATAAAGTTCCGAGTAAAAAAAGCTAACTGCTAAGTTAACGTCATTAATAGTTAGAATACAGTCCCAGTTTATGTTGGCTATAGTTAAGTAAAGAGCATTAAAGTCTGCCTTACGAAAGTTCCAGTCGACACGACATTCATTATCAAGTACCTGAGAGGCAGAGGTTAGTCCACTTAACATCAGGTGGGCCTCGAGCTTGTTCCGTCACAATAACATAAAAAAAAATTATATACTATACATAAATTAGACTTAATATTCATACATTACTGACCAAAAATAGACGTGACCATCCCGTTGTGGCCCGGCAACATGAATACTTCAACAGTAGTTTCTTTCAATTTCGCACCACCGGCAAAGAGTCTGTTTCTAATCCTATATTATCCTAAAATTATAAATCTTATCGCAAGAAAAATAATAAAGTTTCCCTTACAATTTCACTGCGATAACGTTCCAACGTTGCTTTAACTAATCATAATTAGTTACGCTAATTAAAAAGTGTCGAGAAACGTTATTAAATAACCTATAATATCAGTTAATTAAATTATACAATTACCTACAACCTACAAACAAAGTGTAGAAACCGAACTGTTTTATAGTTTTACGTTAATGGGTTTTACCAGGTATTTTAAAGCGTATTGGTTACCAAACATTCTAATGAATATTCTATAGTATTTAGTTTGTACTGATTTGATATTTCCTACTCTATTTGTTTTTATGTTATCAAGTAAGGAGACAAACAGGTCACCTATCTGATGTAAAGCGTCATACTCGTCCATTACCTACAGTTTCAAATTGATCTCTCTTGTTCTGCTTATCGCTGCACTGCACTCCGAAATGTTAGTTCTTGTCTCGTTCAGTTATTTCACTTGCTACAGTGCCCTTCTTGCCTTAACACAATAATACTTGCACACTACTACTTCGCGGAAGAATCTGAGACTGCACACACACAGTGACAGACTCTTTCTAAAATCCCCGATGGCTTTTTCTAGAATATTCGAACCCTTGTGCCGTAACACTATTTCCGATCCGATGCGTTTTGTTCGACGCACGATCTAGAAAGAGATTGATATCTTTCAGAGTTGATCGTGCTCTAGAAGAAGACCATTGTGTTGTCAACACAATGGTCTTACAAATTTTAAGTGAACAAAATGTATCACCTCGAAACGAACATGCGAGCTGTGGTTTTACGCACCGGATGCCTTAACCACTGGGCTATCGAGACTGACTCGAGTAAACCTAAATTTTGGCCAAAAGAGAGGGAATATTGTCCTCTAATTTTATTAATTTAACCGTCACAGAGGATGTTGCGGCGATCAACCAAGCTACTACACTTCATCTGACAAAAAGAAGAGCTTTCGCAATCACTTGTTAAAGTAATAGAATATGAGCATTTCGGCTCAATCGAGTTAGTATCTATCGAAAAATTTGTAAAAGTTATTTTCGCTTAGCACGCGGTAGTGCTTGATATCATAATTAAACACACTAAAGATGCTTTATGTAGAATGGAAACACATCGAAATCCGGCTGGGTAACGTATAAAACGTTGCTAAAGTGACGTTGGCAATACTATAGAATAATTATCGCATAATACATGTTCATACCTTCATACTTGTTGTTTTACGCAAGGTACGTTCGCAAGGAACGTATGAATATTTTATGTAACAATTATTCTACTCTAAACTTACCTACATAATGTTTTTCTAAATAACTGGAACTTATCGGTGCGTACATTCTGATATTCAAATCACCTGCATGTTTATTTTTTACACGCTACGCTACAATCATTTTAATAGAAGGTGAAGTGTTATTAAAAAAAACTGATAGAAGTAGGTACAAAAAAGATCAGGCCATATTTTATAATAATTTTGCATGCTGGAAGGGCATTTTGCGAATGTCCGCCTGGCTAGCAACCACCCTCAAGTAGACAATCTGTAGCCAAACACCTAACGGTGTATTCCGGCAGCAGTCCTTGAGAGCCAGTGAAATTACAGGAAAATGAGTCTTAACAAGTATTTGTCAAGGTGATGGGCGCAGTGCAGTTAGTCACTTGTGATGAAATGCATATGTTATAGGCAGAGGATATCGCTTAATATCAGGTGGGCCTCGTGCTTGTTCCTTCACAATAACAAAAAAAAATGGAGTTGGACTAGCAATCATATTTCCGTATATCAATCAACACGCAACATTGATATTTGTTACATTTACAAATTTCAAAACACAAATATTTCATCTTGAACGGCACTCAAACCTGCGGTTCCGAGACCGACTTTTCCACCGAATGCCTCACGAGTAAAATCTTACGAACGCAGGCGAGTTGATTCCTCATATATATCCAAGATTTCTAAGATAGGTCATCATCATCATAATCAGCTGACCACTGTTGATTTGTTCAATCCCTCCCCCATAGAAAGCCAAACAGAACGGCTATTAGCCGCTTGTAACCATTGGCTACACGCGACTCTAAGGATGTCGCCAGTCCACCTACCAACTCAAAGATAGATGAACCCAAATACTAATTACTTAAATTATTCATTAGTGGAATGTTACCTATACTAGGTTATTATTACGTAAATATGTTACCTCGTATAGTTTGCACCACCATATAAAATCGGCACAAGGTTGTGCTGCAGCGCTGTCAGCAACTTTTCTGTAACGTAATCTTCAGCAAAAGAATTCTCCAGTGACATATAAAAGAAATAATCCCTCTCCAGCATAGCATGACAGTCATATTTCTTGTCTCTGGGACACTTGAACGGCCCACAACTTCCATAAACATCGACACTGTACCCGTATGGAGTTAAAGCTCTCTGTAACTTCCTTACTAACTCTTTTCTACCACTTCTACTCGAGCAATGAGAAACGAACCACGCTGCAGCTCTGCTTTTATTCGCCAGTTTATCGGCAAAGTCATCATCCACTTCTGGAAAATCTTCAGCCCATTGCATGTTGAGTTTGGGACCTACAACTTCTCCTTGAATGTTTTTGATGAGAAGGTATGGATATGGAATGTCAGAGTCTAATCTGTAAGTTGACGTCCAGTTGAAATAGTTGTCAAAAGTTTTGCTACAGACTGGATAGTTATCAGCAGATTCCATGTTAAAGAAGATGTACTTCTGCCGCGGTGATCGATGATTGGGTAGATTTCCTTGCTTCATAGTTCTGCCATTAAAAGCAATCGCGTCAAATTTCGTTAAATCCCCATTAAAAAACTTCTTATTACTAGTGACATAACAGTTTATGATCGAACAGTTGTTTTTGATGAACACTCGCTGCCCTTGTCCAAAGTAGTAAAACGGAGCAAAGTCCTGCTCCGTCCAGAGAAGCATGTATTTGAGTCCTTTTGGGAGTTTACTTTTCTTTCGATATACTTCTGAATAGCGGGAGTCTTTGGCGACATTTTCTAGAACTTCTTCAATAAGATAGTCGTTCACAGTTGACAACTCGGGTGTGGAAACCAGTTGTATCCAGATCAAAGATATTGCAAAACTTGTGCAAGTGACTAGAAAGAAGAATCGAGCTGTGAGCATTTGTTTCAAGTGCACGTTGAAGGTGATCTGGGCAAGGCGCCGGTGCATCTCTCCGACCTCATGTTCGGGCACTTTTGAGGAGTTTCGGTTTTTGAGAGCATTTGGGAGTTTTCCAAGAATCCACCACCTGAATATCACCTGAAAGTAGAAATTGGCGGTCAGGAAACATGGTCAAAGTAAAAAGTGAAAATCAAAATCTGAATTTAATCTGGTACATTTTGGAGGACATGAAGATGCGACTTTTCCGGATGAGCAGGTGGAGACTTTAAAGCATCCACGTTTAGCCTTTAATGTAATGAGCCATGCCTTTTGCTATCTACCGTGCATAGCTCCCAACCCTGGATGGTTACAGAATAGTGATATCCGGCTTAAAGATCAAACCCAAATCTCCAGGTTCAAAAACTTAACTCTTATCCTATTCTTATATCTTCGAACAGAATACGAAGGTCCTTAATAAAAGTATGTTCCCAATTTCCACCACTGGTTCGATGATAGTGGTGTCAGGTGGAAATTATCGGACATATGCATTGCAGGTACCTACGTATAGCGCGCATTACTATTTTTTTACAACTGGCAGGCTTGCCACTATCTCATCTGATGGTAAGTTCTGATGAGGTCGAAATTTTTATTAAAACTAACCTAGAATTACTGGTCCTCAAGGACATCTGACGGAACACACCCCAAAGTCTTGACGACTGATTCTACTTAATGGAAACGTAGCTAGCCAGGTGGGCATTGTGATAAAGACTGCTATCATAAGACAACAACCGGGATTGAAGGCTTAACGTGCCCTCGGAAGTATGGCAGCGCTCTGTAGTAAATGCCGCTAACGGTCATCCGCCAACCAAGTTCGTCATGATCGGTCATGACCTCAGCGAATATTGCTTAATCTAGTTGATCAGTTAAGAAAGACTAAACAAGCTCTACGAGTGCCTCAATCACTCTTATCAAGATAAAAAAACCGGCCAAGGGTTCCTTAACTAAATATTCTGTGAATAGTTAAAGCGTCTACCTGTCACCGTTATTAGTATCGAGCAAGAAACAGTAAAAAAATCAAGTTTGTTGTATGGGAGCCCCCTTAAATATTTATTTGATTTCATTTTTAGTATTTGTTGTTATAGCGGCAATAGAAATACATCATCTGTGAAATTTTCAACTGTCTAGCTATCACCGTTCTTGAGATACAGCCTGGTGACAGACGGACGGACGGACGAACGGACAGCGAAGTCTCAGTAACAGGGTCCTGTTTTTACCCTTTGGGTACGGAACCCTAAAAACAATATTGTTTGTTGCAAAGGCTGTAACTTGCTGACTGCTGAGGTATAGAACTGATTGGAAAAATAAAACGACTTCTAGTATGCTCTATTCACTTTCAGACTGTAGTATAGTAGCACTGTTGTACAGTGATTTAGATCATATTTATAAGTAATCATATCAAGTTGTCTTTACATGAATAAAAATTGGTTTGGGAAATCTTTATCGCTAGTAGCGAATCAGCAAACCAATGAATGTCAAATGAAATCAGAAGAAGTAAACCGGAAGTTTTTGAAGCAGTGATGGCTCAGTGGCATTGGCTATGGACTGCCGTGCCGCAGGTCACGCCGCGGGCTTGAGCTTCACCGCATGGTGGAATGGCATTTTGCGAATGCCCGCCTGGCTAGCGACCACTCTCAAGTAAAAAATCTGTCACCAAGCACCTAACAAAGTGAAATTACAGGTAGATGAGACTACACAACCATGTCTCAAGGTGACGGGCGCAATACGATTCATGACTTGTGACAAAATGCATCTGTTATAGGCAGAGAATAGTCCGCTTAACATCACGTGGCCCTCGTGCTTGATCCGTCACAATAACATTAAAAAAATATATATCGCAACATTCAGCTATTTATCGTGTAAGAAACACAACTATAAGTACTGACTAATACTCGTAAGTAACTATTGGCTCTGACACCTAGCGATTAAAATGTGTTTTTACGTTTTCAACCGCCATTTCTCCACGTTACTGAAACATTTCCAAAAAATGCATCAACAAAGAAATGTCTTATATCATTATCGAACCTCCAAACGAGAGTTTTACGAGAATCCGTTGAAAATGCGACCTGTTGATGAGAACAACTGGAAGTTCTGAAATCCGGATAGACATAAGAAAATATTTTTACTTAAACTGAGAGCTTCACCCGCGCTTACCGCTAGGTCAAATGTGCTAGCCAATCTTGCAATAAAAATAGTTTGTCATACAAATTTTAAAACCGTACGCTTTCCTTTTTTTTTATGTACCTACTTTCCTAGTCCTAAGTCCCGTAGACACGCTAGTGAGGCCATGGGCCCATGGTGGTATCCGTGGTCACACCAGTAGGTAAAATTGGTGGGACTATGGGCCATTTTTTTTTATGCCTTATCGTTTAGCCTTTGACCACTATCTCACCTGATGGTAAGTGATTATGTGATCGAAGATGTTGTTCAGGCTAACCTAGAAGTACTGGCTCTCAAGGGCAGCTGCCGGAACTCACCGTTTGGTGTTTTGCGACAGATTTTCTAGTTGAGGGTGGTAGCTAGCCAGGCGGGCATTCGCAAAATGCCCTACCACTATGCAATAACGACTGTCATTCTAAGACAACAACCGGGACTGTGTATGCATATGATCATCGTTTAGCGACACTAGTGGGTTTTTACAAGCTGCAATGAGTATGTATACTGTACTGTACTGTATCAGCCGGATCGTCTACTTCTGAACACAGCCTCCCCTACAAAGGGGGTATTTCCCACAATCCGCACGCTTGGCAGGCGGCTTGGGGATCGCAGTGTAAGATGGTAGTTCTTTAGATGGTGCTGCTGCCCACCTACCAGTGTTTTTCCCTTAGTCGCCTCCACTATGACATCCACAGGATGTGATGGTGGTGCATCTAACCCGGCACTCCACAGGGAAGTTTGAATACACTACGTTTTAATAAACTGGGTAGAAAATATGAACGCACGTTGAATAAATAGAGATTCTTCACAAACTGTGAGATGCGCCTTGTCCGTAGGAACATTATATTATACTTGTGTTTTAATGTGATAATTAAATTCCATGGAAATAATATAAATAACTCGTTAATTCTCTCAATATATTCTTCAGACGTCTTCAGTATTATATACAAAGTTACTTTATGGACGCCTTCATCAATACCATAAAGTAACTTTGTATATACTGAAAATCAATACAAAGTTACTTTATGGCCCACTGAGCAAGTAATATTATGGCCACTATTATGGCCTTCATGCTTCAAACTTCAAAACCAGAGAATATACATACCATACATAACATAGAGAAAACTAATATACTAGTCCGGTCAATTTAGACATTCGAAGTTACATAAAGTCCCAACAAGCTGAATTTCTGTGAAATTGTTCAAACCATAATTATAAACAAAGTCTAGAAGTTCCCCATCATTCCCGTGTATGGAAAAAAAAATATTCAAGGTCAAAGGTAAAAAAAAATGAGTTTTTCGCGATTTTCAGCAAAACGGTAAGTTTATCATAAAAGTATCTCAGACAAAAATTGTAGATCATAAAATTATCTATAAAAAATGTATTAACACTTTTTTATTACGAGCCACCGTTTCTGAGATATAACGATTCAAAAAGTTATAAAAGTTGTTATCGTCATGATATGCACACGTCTCCACGCCACCGATGAGGTAGTGTACTTAGCGCGTTTTTTAACGTGGTTTCCCCAGTAGGCCTACTCCACGGGTCAGTTGTGATCCTGTTTAATGTAAAACTATTGCAAAATAACGGAAATTTACAAAGATTGGAAAAGTTAAAAGCGATGTATATAAAAAAAAAGTGTTGAAGTTCATTCGTCTTATTCGTAAGTTTCAAATTCTTGTTCTTCTTCTCCTGCTTCTTCTTGTTCTTCTTCTACTGCTTCTTCTTCATCTTCATTTTGGATGCAAGAAAATTTCGTCAATAGCGATGTATCGCATGATACTTCGTCGGAGTCAAACGAATTCTCCATTGTTTGTGATTCAATATTAGAGCACGACCGGCCTTGACAATTTGTGCATGCCAAAGAACAAAACAGTCCGACTTTTTTGCAACCACATTTAGCACTGCATCCCTTTTTGCAGTTGCAAAAATGAGTGTTCAGCAGTTTTTCCGGCGCAAGTGGAAGTAAAAGTTTGAACTGGCTCTAATATATTGTTGACCAACTTCCAACCCCAGTCTGTAGGGTCTAGCTGATAACCAAGCCACACTTGAACTTGGTAATATACTCGAAAAAGGATCAAAATAATAAAACAGGATCACAACTGACCCGTGGAGTAGGCCTACTGGGGAAACCACGTTAAAAAACGCGCTAATTACAATCCCTCATCGGTGGCGTGGAAACGTGTGCATATTATGACGATAACAACTTTTATAACTTTTTGAATCGTTATATCTCAGAAACGGTGGCTCGTAAGAAAAAAAGTATTGATACAATTTTTATAGATCATTTTATGATCTACAATTTTTGTTTGCGGTACTTTTATGATAAAACTTACCGTTTTACTGAAAATCGCGAACAACTAATTTTTTTGACCTTTGACCTTGAATATTATTTTTCCATACACGGGAATGATGGGGAACTTCTAGACATTGTGTATAATTATGTTTTGAACAATTTCACAGAAATTCAGCTTGTTGGGACTTTATGTAATTTCACTCTCATTTTTTGGTCTAAATTGACCGGACTATACAGGCATGGATCTACGAAATCCACGGAAGTAATAAGTACTAGTTGTACGTAGTACTTATTACTTCCATGACGAAATCTAATATGACCATAATACAAAGTTACTATATGCTTCAGACTATTAATACACAAAATACAATTTTTTTATTAGGTATGGCAATAGTTTTTATACGTATTGCTAGTGTCATTTTAAAAGAAAATACAATATATTTATTCAAATCCTTTCCATTCAATAAAGATAATTCAACCTCTACGCCTACGCTCTATAATTTTGGATAACGTTGATAGATAATATAATTACTAGGCGTTAGGAGTATACATTTCTCATATATAGATCTAAAATTGTATAAAAATTCTAGGCTAGCCTGAACAACATCTTCGACCACATCATCACTTACCATCAGGTGATATAGTGGTCAAAGGCTAGCCTTACAGCTATAAAAAAAGTACTTTTATAATTTATTAACTTAACTAGTATTTGATAAAAACTGACATACTATTAAAAAACTATCCAGATCCTAACTATTAGAATATGACATGACCATGGAAGTAATAAGTACTACGTACAACTAGTACTTATTACTTCCATGGACATGACTAAGTTAATCTGTCATGTCCTTTTTTTCTTTCTTTTTTTCTTGGGCTTGTAATCTACGCATGGAAGTAATAAGTACTGCGTTGTACGTAGTACTTATTACATCCATGATTCTACGTCATTTTGGCCACCTCTTGTTTTATCGTCAAAAGTTTTTCTATCAATGTCAATAATATCACTGATTCACTTCACTAATGTCATACTAATATCTGTCACTGCATTATAGCTATTTTCTGTTCATCACATATTTTATTATAGTACCACCAACTTAACTGTGCAGTTTTCGAGGGCGCTACTGGTCAAGGAAATCAACTACAAACTGTCACAATTTGAAAGAATGTTGTAGTTCTTTTTTTTGCCGCCTGAACAGATAAGTTGGTGGGACTATACAAAGGATTGCTTGCCATAAATATACATAAAGGATTCACAAAATATAAATATAAAGTTGCCTTTGATCGATATATGTTAGGCCCTGTGTTGTTTTTATTTGATAAGCCTTAATCACCCTCGTGATAAACGATGCTACAGCATCGTCAAAGAAGTCTTCTGTATCTGTACTTTGAAATAAATGATACCAATATAGCTGCCCAAGAATTAGTTACTACTATCCAACTAGCGATACAGGAGAATACAACAGTAAAGTATGTGTCAAACAAATATAAGCCACTCAAACCATGGATCAGTAGCAGTATTATTAAGTGCATAAGACATAGAAATATATTACAAAAACAATGGAAATCATCTCCTTATGACGTAGAACTACGTGACAAATTTATTAAATACAGAAACATGTGTAACAAATTGATTAAATCTGTAAAATGTGACTATTACAAATCCCTGCTACAAAAATCTCATGGCAACGTGAAAGATACGTGGAAAATATTGAGAGAAATTTGTAACTACAACCAAAACAAAATTGACTCAAACATCTTATTGAATATTAAAAATACATCAAGAGAGTCACTAAATGGAGTAAATACATTTTTCACTTCAATAGGTCAAGATCTTGCGAATGTTACTCTTAGCAAATTAAATAAAACTGACATAGATCTTGCAAAGGAAGCCTCTACTGGCTCGCAAAATTCACAATATTTTATACCAAAGAGTTCCCTATCTTTATTCCTAACAGATGCGACAGAAGTCAACATTACAATTTCTAAACTCAAAGCCAATAGTGCTCCTGGCTGGGACAACATAACAGCAAAGATACTTAAATGTTGCTCACCATCTTTATCAGGTCCAATAGCACATCTTTGCAATCTTAGTTTTACCAATGGTCAATTCCCAACTATGTTTAAAGATGCCTTGGTCTGTCCCGTGTACAAAGCAGGGGAAAAAGAACTTCCATGCAATTATAGGCCTATTTCAATATTACCGACGATTTCTAAAGTATTAGAGAAAATCGCAAACAAACGTTTATTGTCATTTCTAGAAAAAAACAGTATTCTAGCCCATAATCAGTACGGTTTTCGTGTTAAAAAGTCAACCCATGACGCTGTTCTTCACCTAACAACACTTGTCACTAAGTACTTGGATACTAACGAAAAGTGCGTCGGTGTATTCTTAGATCTACAGAAAGCATTTGACACGGTCTCTATTCCAATACTTTTGGCACGTTTGGAAGCTGTTGGTGTTAGAGGAATTGTTCATGAGTGGTTTACTGATTATCTTACTAGACGTAATCAAGCAGTGAAAGTCGGGAACTATAAAAGTGACAGTGCATTCTGCAACTACGGCGTACCGCAAGGCAGTACATTAGGCCCTACGCTATTTTTAACCTATATAAATCAGCTGTGCAACCTCAAATTGATTAATGGGGACATCCTAATGTTTGCAGACGACACTGTTTTATTATTTCATGGTTCAACATGGTCAAATGCACAAAAATTGGCAGAAAAAGGTTTATCTGAAGTGATAGCATGGCTAGAAGATAATCTTTTATCTCTTAACACAAGTAAATCAAAATATATTTGCTTCAAAAAAACGGAAGCCAATCATATTCCAGCTGATTTTAAACTTTATGCCCATAGTTACCCTTGCAACCGCATATCCTCTACCGAAGATAGATGTATGTGCAATATTTTAGAACCCGTGTACAATATAAAATATCTTGGGATTACTATTGACGACAAATTGACATGGAGACCTCATATTGAAATAGTGTCTAAGCGAGTACGAAGACTTATTCACGTCTTCAAGACTATACGTGAAATAGCAGATGAAAGACTTTTAGTACAAACTTATAAAGCTCTTGGAGAATGTGTTATTGGATACTGTATCAGCTCATGGGGGGGTGCAGCCAAGACTCACTTAATTGAGGTAGAGCGAGCGCAGCGTGCTCTTCTCAAGGTAATGTTGGCTTTACCTTACAGACATTCTACAGAAGAATTATATGACAGATGTAAAGTCCTACCAGTCAGAAAAATGTTCATATATCAATGTATTAGAAGGTACCATGCAGATACAGTTCCGTATTTACCTATTACAAACAAAAGGCGCGATGATTGTCCAGTTCCAAGATACCGTAGCATGGTTGCGTGGAGACACTACAATCATATGTCACCTAAGTTCTATAACATATTGAATAGAAAATCAAAAATAAAAAATCTTCCCTTTCATAAACTCAAACCAATTTTATTAGAATGGCTAAAACATAGAAACTACGATGAAACAGAATCACTAATGGAGAAAGTTTTTTAAAGCTTTAATTTAATATCTTCTTTACCCCACAGTAAACACAATACATAATACACATATTTTGCTAAACTTTTATCTTTTACATATTTAGAATTTCCTTACCTACATATATTTATACCTACTTGCATACTTATTAATTATTGTAATAATGTTTCTTTTACCAAAACTTCTGTGTTCTTTCTTTTTGTATTTTATTGCAAATGTGCCTCTTCCAGGGAAGACACTGCCTTTTGCAACACAGTGTAAACTAAAGCAAAAGGCAGGGCTTCACCAATTAATATTGTGTCATATTTTATTATGCAATAAACTATTTTGTATTTGTATTTGTATGTAATGTGAACTGGACAAGCCAGCTGCTGGAATACACTGTTAGGCCGCTAGGTGCATGGCCACAGATTTTCTATTTTGTTATTTTAGAATCTACGACCAACAAACGCTACATAGTTCGTAAATTCGGAATTTTACTTTATTCCTTTAGTAAATAGAGGAAAATAACTTTGTCACAATACAAATTCATTCTACAATGTCTTCTTAGTTTTAGCGTCGTGGAACCAAAAGCCATTACGCCTTCTTCAACGTTCTCTTTTGCTCTTTTAAATATTTTATGGGTAAAATATTATTGGGCATGAAATATGTTTACAAATTTTTTTTTAAAGGGATAAGAAGTATTAAAACATATAGTTATGAACTTTATTAATATATCTAGAAGTCACTATAGACTGTCACTGCAATTAAAAGAAGGCACTCATGCAAGCCTCGATTTCAATAAAAAAGGAAGGTAATGTACGCTCTAATATCACGACAAATAATATAATGCCGAGAAAATTTAACACAAACGTATAATGCACACAGCTACGTGTGCATTATACGCTTGTGTTAAATTTTCTTTACACAACAAGACTTTTACATGTTTATGATTTCGAAGATAACAATTCTTGAAAAACGCCCAAAATATTCTAAGACTCAATAGAACAATTTTGGTAGTCACTGTTGTGAATGTTATTTACATAACAACTAGTATACATATATTCGTAAATGTCATCATTTTTATAATAGGGATTAGTGCGTGTAATGTCACGGGATGAAATTTATTTATGCCTTGGCCATTGTTAAAAAACGTCATCGGCGGTTCTGAGTTAAGAAATACTTAGCGTAAATAAGCTTAATGACTCTAGTGAATTTTCATTGTGTGGTCACCCTACTACACATACATTTTAAAGAACATATTGAATAGCAATTATCTTGTCTCAAGAGCAATCAATACAATATAAAAACATACATCCTTGTTTTAAAAAAAATTACTAAATACTGAAGTATTGAATTTTTACCTACTACTTATAATTCAATAGCTTTGAATTAATTTACATATTCACCATGTGTGAACTGAGTGACCACAATTAAATATAAATTTAACTAAAGTAGCCAAAAACGGTGCTCTTGTTTTACTTTTATAAATTTACATGTAACTTATACTAACGCTGGCAGTTAAAATATATAGTTTTTGTGGCATAATTAATAAAGTATATGTGTTTTATAAGTGGTCTCTCAGTGTCACCAGGAAGAATTTTGTAATTTTTAATTTTAATTTCCACGTTGTTGTTTGTTATCTTCTAAACACTTTAAAATATGTTTTACTAAATATCTGTATACAATATGTGACAATAAGTTATGTATTTACGCAGATTTGGAATTTTGAGTGTGAGAACTGAGAGACCATAGTTTAGGAATCATAACTTCATTATTAATTCATTTCAAATTACAATACGCATTTTACAAATTAATGTATGACTTTTACTAAATCTTAAAGTTACTAACTTAACAAAAATAAACAAAAAAAATTTGGTCACTCAGTCCACACGCACATTACTAAACGACAAAACGAATGACAAAAACAGGAAGACAAGCATATAGTACACGCACATATTACGCACACTACTGAGACTCAATGAGGACACGTCGACTGTTTGACATTTGACTGTTCGAGGTACAGGTCCCATTTCTACTGTTTTTCATAAGTTCAATGCATGCAAGAATACGAAAAAAAAATTAGGAAGATTTCTCCACAAAATAAACCTAAGTTCTTTATAATAATAACAAATATTTTAAAAGTATTTTAAGAAAACATTTGATTAACTATTTAATTGTGACGTCACGTTGGCTTAACAGGAAATTAGGCGGAATTGTCACTAGATATATATCATTTTTATAAAGATTTCTTAAGTGTTTTATTAAATAGTTAATAATTTTTTTACTTAAAATACTTCTTAAATATTTGTTATTATTAAAAATGTATTTCCGCAAAGTAACGCCTGAATCTATTCAGCATTCTAAGTTCTTTATAGTTAGAATGATATATGATAAATTTATATAAACAAGTTTGGACAAAATACTTTCTTAATGTTTAAAAATATCGCAGCTAAGTAGCCGCCTAAGTAGAGTTCACGCTTGTGCAATATAAATCTGATGACACTATCTCTTTACTTTTTTTTGCCGGCGGTATGTCTTTATTAACCAAAATACTACGAACTACAACTACTACAATAAAAGCATTTAGATCTCTATAAGTCATTGCAGACTCACATGCAGTCCAAATGCGCCAGCCCACTACCTCTCTTGACTTAAATCGTTAAATTTATTATAACCATCATAGGTTGGTCATTCGATTCCCGCGAGAAGTGAAAATGTTATGCTCTTATATCTATTTTAACCGTCGCAAGTCACGGTGGTTCAATTTCCAATCGAGTCGTTAATTTAGATAGAAACACTTTATTTGCATACCTTAAAAACATTACAATGAAAATTAACACACAAATTATGTATACAATATTTAGTGCTGCAATAATTTGTAAATTGTTGTTTCAGCCGGTCTGTCCACTGCAGAACACAGGCTCCCCCTTTAAGTGGGGGTTCGCCATAATCCCCACGCTTGGCAAGCGTCTTGGAGATCGCAGTTTAAGATATCAGCTTCAGCTCCTCAGAAGGCGCTGCTGTCCACCTTCCGGTATTTTACCTTTCGCCCGCCAGTAACATTGTAGCCTGGCACCCCACGGGCAGGTTTGTAAATAATAAGTATTATTCGTATAGCATAGAATACGAATATTTTTAAAACAACGTCAATTCTCTCCAAACTAATATTTCCATTAAAATTCTTCAAATATTTTTGGTGTATTAACAGAAAACAACATACCCATAGCTGAAGTTATTCAGATTTCAAACGTATGTTTCCAATACAAATCATAAAGCAACCGTAACTTTAATAAATTATCAGTCCATTACACTTTTATTATTACTAGCAGTACATGTTATCATAAACACTGTTTTAGAATCGAGAAAACCACATGTTTAGCTTCGGCCATACGTATCAATGTCCAGGTAATATGCTCAAGTAAACTACGCACGAATTACCAAATATGGAATTAAAACTAGTTCAGTACTGCTTCACAGTACCGCTACCAAACAGGCACTGACGCTTTTACTCAACGTTACGCTCGTATATTATGTTCTGAACGAATTACGACTAATGTTATGATATGACGCCCTGAAAAGAGACCTGAGAAATTAGATACTTTAACATTTTATAGCACATATATCTAATGGTATATCCTACGAATAAATAGGTATATCATATAATAAAATCGGTTAAACCGTTTAAAAATTATGTTTTTTTTTTTTTATGCTTGATAGGTTACCCTTTGACTACTATGGTAAGTGATGATGTGGTCGAAGATGTTGTTCTGGCTAACCTAGAAGTACTGGCTCTCAAGGACAGCTGCCGGAACACACCGTTAGGTGCTTGGCGACAGATTTTCTACTTGAGGGTGGTAGCTAGCCAGGCGGGCATTCGCAAAATGCCCTACCACCATGCTATAACGACTGCCATCCTAGGACAACAACCGGGACCGACGGCTTGACGTGCCCTCCGAAGCACGGAAACGCTCAGTAGTAATGTCACTAGCGGTCACCCATCCAACTCAAGACCGCGCGCGACGTTGCTTAACTTTGCTGATCGGTTGAGAACAGCTAAGTAAACTTCGCTACGAGCGCTTCAAGAAGGTGGAGTAAAGAAAATCACAAACATACATACATGAACCCTAAAAACTTAACACTCTCTATTTTGGGTATACGTGTCAACACGGAACCCTTTCCGTAGTATAAATTGGAACCTTCTTATACCTGAGCATTAGCATCGTTCTTGAGCTAGCATCATTCTTAGGGAAGAACGAAGCTAAGGTATAATAAGTTTCCAAGGAAAGGGTTCCGTGTTGACACGTCTGCCCAAAAAAGGGAGTGTTATGTTTTCAGAATAGAATAGAATAGAATAGAAATATTTATTAACCATATAACTTTGAATGTTATACACGGCAAGTCCAATACATTTAGTTTATTATTATATAAGTTAAAATTATGATATCCATTATTTAAAATTTAAATATTCTATACAATACAATCTGTTTTCATAAATAATGTCTACTGGATTATAGTTTTTACGTTATACATCATTTAGATTACAATTATCTATACTAATAAATTCAGAAACAAATTACAGATTTATATTAATTATGTACACAATCAGTCGTCATATTTTAACCTATTTTAATGTGAAAACGAGGATTCAGTCAGGCGCATCGTCATATATACGTTTAGTGAATAAAATGGGTTCGATTCTAAGAATCTTTTTATTTTAGATTTAAACTCATTTATGTGCAGTCTAGTTGTACAAAGAGGAAGTTTGTTTTACATAATTATTTTATTATAGATCCCTTGCTTCTTTACTTTAACTAATTTTGTCTTTGGCTGATGCAATTTTTCTTTGTTGCGTAAGTTGTAACTTGTACAGTCCATGACTTTAGGCAATTTTTCTTTTTCACTGTGAATCTCTATAAGGCTCTTGTAAATGTATAGAGATATGACCGTCATTATACAATTTTTTATGAAAAAAGGTTTAGCTGAATCACGCTTTCGCAAACCGTTTATTATCCTTATAGACCTATTCTGACATTTAAGGATTTTTTTAATATTTGTAGCATTTCCCCAAACCGTAACAGCGTAACTAATAAGAGAATGCACATAGGCATAATAAACTGTTATCAGTGTTTTTTTATCTAATACTGGTTTAAGCCTAAATAATGCATAGTTTGCACTAGCAAGTTTTTTGCTAAGCGAATCTATCAGGGTTCATGTATGTATGTTTGTGAGTTTCTTTATTCCACTATAACTTCTAAACGGCTTAGCCTATTTTAATGAGTTATATATCATTAGATTCGTCTTGATAGCACAGGTGAGACTAGAGGTACATAAAAAATAAAAACAAACTGGCAGATTCCCGGCGCCATATTGAGACAAAAAGTTTTTTTTTTCTTTCGAACGATTGGAATATCAAATTGAATGGCTTTGAGAAACGATCTCATAAATATATATAGCTTGCAGTTTTAATTTAAATAGAACGATAAAGTCTTAAGGAAAATAAATAATGTGCAGACGTGTTTATCAATCATTAATTAATTTTAATACTGTTATGTTTGCAATAACGCCTGCTAAGCGGATTACATTACAAAATTACAAATATACGACAGGAAAAATGTAATCCCGCACATGACATAAAAAAAAAACCTTTTTTGAGTCTTAGGGCCTGTTTCAGAATGTTCGAGTAAGTTCCGGTTATACTAAACAGAACATAATATTTAATAAATAAAACACTACTTTGCGTTTCACAGTCATCGATTTAGTCTATCCATCGGTTAAAGGTTTTTTTTATGCCTGATAGGTTAGCCTTTGACCACTATGTCACTTGATGGTAAGTGATGATCTGGTCGAAGATGTTGTTCAGGCTAACCTAGAAGTACTGGCTTTCAAGGACAGCTGCGGGAACACACCGTTAGGTGTTTGGCGACAGATTTTCTAACCGAGGGTGGTAGCTAGCCAGGCGGGCATTCGCAAAATGCCCTACCACCATGCTATAATGACTACCATCCTAAGACGACAACCGGGACCGACGGCTTAACGTGCCCCTTCGAAGCACGGAAACGCTCAGTAGAAATGTCCCATCCCACTCATGACCGCGGGCGACGTTGCTTTACTTTGCTGATCGGTTGAGACAGCTAAGTAAACTTCGCTACGGGCGCTTCAAATCTTGAAACGCGCTGTATGTTAACTATCATTTATATCATTCAGTTATTTTATGTTCTGGGTAGTACAACCGGAACTTACTCGAACATTCAGAAACAGGTCCTTAGTGTCTCGAAAGCAACACTTGATCATGTAACTTACTTGTATCGATCATATGTCAGGTTAGAATAAAGAATACTGTATGAAGAGCTGTCAGTATTAAATTCTGATTGACATCGTCATTCTCATGGTACTAATTAGAAACCGAGCTTTATTACAATAGAATTCTGAGCTCCATATTACTGCACTGGGGCTTAAGAGTAGAGTGCACGGAGCGCATTCCATACAAAAGTAGATTCGTCATATTTTAAATACCAAGTGTGCAAACTCTGTGAAATTTTGTATGCATATTGCTGAGCCTAATATATATGCTTCTGGTTTGCTAGTTCTTCAATTTATTACTTATTTTATCCGTAAATGTCAAAATAACCCCATGGAAAACGATATTACGATATTTTTAATATTGTTGTGTTTGCAATAACGCCTGCTATGCGGATTACATTACAAACCTACAAATTTCCGATAGGAAAATTTAAGTCATGTGCGGGATTCGAACCCGCGTCCATCCACCCCTTGAGCCCAATTAATCCTAATACCATGGTAAAGAACGATAGGAAAGATTTGAGTTAGAATGTCATGTAATGTTAGCTCAATTGGTTAGAGCATACCCCGGTTCAAGGGGTGGATGGACGCGGGTTCGAATCCCGCACATGACTTAAATTTTTCCCAGCGTAAATGTGTAATTTTGTAAGATATTTCGATATATTTTTGTATTTCATTTTACGGAAATCTGGTAAACCAGAAGCATAGATATTAGGCTCAAGGACATACATACAAAGTTACACCGAGTTGGAATACTCAGTATTAAAAATATGACGCAATTACGTTTGTACGGAGGAGCCACGAGCACTTACATTATAATTCGCGCGCCCATCTGATAACCAAATTTTACGTCTTAATGACCTCACCTTAACTAATTAACAGATTTACCTATGCTCGCTTAGATATACCTTAGATATACCTAGGCTTTCGAAATGTGGTGTTGGAGGAGAACGTTGCGCATACCTTGAACAGCAAAACTAACAAACAGATCTATTCTGGACCAACTTAAGATCCAAACCAGATTATCTACAATCTACTACCAACGAGTTCTAAGATACTTTGGTCATATCGCCCGCATTCAATCAGATAATTTGGACAAGCTGGTTATTAAAAGGCCACGGGGTCGCTCACCTACCCGTTGGTCCGACCAAATTAAGGCCGTAACGGGACTTACCCTCCCTAACGCCCTGAGGGAGGCCGAGGACAGAATGGTGTGGAAGCAGCTGGAAAACGTCTCCGTTGAGACATTTCAAGACGGGCACGACCTTCAGATTTGAAGAATACGACGAAGAAGCGTTCGTAGCGAAGTTTACTTAGCTGTTCTTAACCGATCAGCAAAGTTAAGCAACGTCGCCCGCGGTCATGAGTTGGATGGGTGACCGCTAGTGACATTACTACTGAGCGCTTCCGTGCTTCGGAGGGCACGTTAAGCCGTCGGTCCCGGTTGTTGTCTTAGGATAACAGTCGTTATAGCATGGTGGTAGGGCAATTTGCGAATGCCCGCCTGGCTAGCTACCACCCTCAAGTAGAAAATCTGTCGCCAAACACCTAACGGTGTGTTCCGGCAGCTGTCCTTGAGAGCCAGTAATTCTAGGTTAGTCTGAACAACATCTTCGACCACATCATCACTTACCATCAGGTGAGATAGTGGTCAAAGGCTAACCTATCAGGCATAAAAAAAAAAGAAGAAGAACCTATGCTTGAATGTTCCCATAGACGCTTAAGGGTAGTGTCTTCATAGCGCGTTCCAGACAAACGTAGTTTCGTCATATTTTTAATACCAGGTGTTCAAACTTGGTATAATTTTGCGTCCATGTTCTTGAGTCTTAAATCTATCTGTCTAAAAATGTGTTTATTCAAAATTATTTGTAAAATCGTTTTGTATATAAATTCTTATTTTCACATTTAGATATAAAACGAATAATAAAACGAAATACTGGTAAAGCAGAAGCATAGATATTACTTTTATTTTATGTTTGAAAACACGGGTGTTTGAACGAAAAACAACTTACTGTGAGTCGATATGACAATGTTTCGGCTTCTACCGCCGCGGTCGCGTCACGTTTCACACATTGTCACAAGCCGAAACATTGTCGATAGTCATATCGACTCACAGTTAGTTGTTTGACGCTCAAACACCCGTGTTTTCAAACATAAAATATACACATGAGCGTAAGTTTTTATAATATCATAGATATTACGTTTAAAAGCATGCATGCAAAATTTCAACGAGTTGGAATAATCGGTATTTGGTATATAACGAAACTACGATGGAAAGACCTACGAAGATACTAGCCTAGCTAACTGCCTATAGGAAGCCTAGAGGTATAGGAAAACTAGTATTTTTTCAACCACAAGTACATCATACGAGGTTCAACAGAGGTCAGTGAACCTAAATCAATTGTGACATTAAATTAATTTTAATCAACATATTATGTCAACAAGCAGTGATAGCCAAGCAGTAATAGCATTGGGGTGCCGTGCCGCAGGTCTATGGTTCGATCCCTGCCACCGGTTTGAGCTTCACCGCAACTACCAAATAAATTAAAAAGCGCAGAAAAAAACTCGAACATTGTCAGTACTTTAAAAAAAGTATTAATTACTAAATGTTATTATACCATAAACGAATTCCTTGGTGACAAATTTTAATGATATTGAAAAGGCTCGGTCGCTCTACTTTTATATCTGTTACTATACCTAAAGTAGGTCATATTTATATCTTTCTAAAAATGTATGTAATACCAGCATTTACACCGCATATTGTGAAATAAAGAATTGAGAATTGAGATAAATTAATACATTTCAAAGTGAACTTTTTGGAAAAAATCCATCAGGTACTGATTTATATGATTGCTTTATAATGATAAGAAATACATTTTGCATTGATACGATTACTACTTACACACAAAACTTTCCCAAAACGTTGTATATTACAGATGCATTCATGTTTTTTTCCTATCGAGCGAAATATATTGAATCGCGTATCGTATCGGATATATATGAGATAGTATTTCTCATATCCTCTAGAATAGTATATATTTTGTTCATATCTGCAATGACTACACTCTTTCTTAACAATGTTAAAAACTAACCTTTTTGAGACTCAATTATACAAACCGCCAAATGTTACTTGAACTCACGTGAAAGACTCAATTCCAAAAAAGCGAACATATATTTAGATTTAGTAATTAAACAAATTTAAACGGTTTAAATCGCGTATATTTATCTTTATTTGAGTCACCCCGTGACCACGATCACTGCAAAGTGTTTGAAACGTCGGGACAAAAATAAAGATAAATGTACGCGATTTAAACCGTTTAAAGTTGTTTAATTACTATGTGTAATATTCGCGAAAACCTAAGACAACATTATATATTTAGATTATATTATATTAAAAATACATCAAACAAACATAAATAGCGTATGGTATCCACAGTTCTTGAGTCCAGCCCGCACATATTTAGGTTTTCTTTTCTTGAAAATAATCTTTATTTGGAGCACAAATCTATAACTTATTAATAGAGTACTACTACTACTATTAGAGTACTACTACTTAGGTAGGTAGGAAGGTTCCATAAAATTACGAATTCTTCATAATTTCAATAATGATAAATAAATATCTGAATATATTCAGATATTCATTTAGGGAAAACGTAAAGGATACATCGACTACTGGCAAATCAGAAGCATATATATTTGTTTCAGGAATATGCATGCAAAATTTCACTATTTAAACACCTGGTATTTAAATATAACGAAAAGACGTTTGTATGAAAAGAGCTATATGTGCATATAGCCATAAGTGGCTCTGTGAGTGCGATGGGTGACTCTTCGCACTACTCACTCGGAACGGCGGATCTACCAATCGAGAGCCTCTCGACGAGTAAGGAAGAATATTATATTCCATTTGACGCTAATAACGTTATTTTTGATAATTTTTATCACATTCTGCGTCTATGGTTGTGATCACTGTGATCGTTTGTAACTGTTCTCCTCTGTTCCATTTAGGATAAGAACGCTAAGAATGCCACTAAAATTTGCGAATTCTGTCACTTTTGACATTAGTTGTAGCGTTTATGGCGAAAATAACGCCAAGACCCATGTGGAACAACTTTTTGGGAGTGTGATCGTTTTTAGAGTTTTTAGCGAATCTAACTTCAAATGGTAAGCACCCTAGGAAAGCAGAAGTCTTTCGGCGAGTGTTCTGACCACCAAACGAGCATCGCTGTGCGAGCGCAGCTCTTGTCGCTGCTACAATCTACTCCAATTACAATGGCAAATATGAATATATGTTTATATATACAATGATAATCTACACAAATTTAAAGCGATAGAAACAATGAATAAATTGGTAATATTTCGCCAAAACCATTAGGGATTATCTAAACCCATAAATAAGTAGAGACTGTTAAAAGAGTTCTTGTTGGCATGGGGCGACAGTGCGACAGTAAATAAGCCTAGAGCGCCTGCCGGGGCAACACTAGACCGCGCCGCGCTACCTTTGAGTAGAATTTTGAATATTTACAACGAGCAAAGTAATAAAATATGAAACAATAAATTACAGGTACAAGAGACTTTTAACATCAGGTGGTCCTCGTGCTTATTCCGTAATATACACAAAAAAAAACTTCAAATACAAAAAAAAACATCTCAAAATGTTTATTTGGACTAGCAGAAGTCAACCTTAGCCCATTGGCATCGGCGATAATGATAACAATAGAAATTCATTTATAACTAGGACGTAGTGGTCCTGACTATGCCAACTTATTAAGAGGTTTTTTGCATTTTACCAATAACCCTGTATACTCGCTTTCTTGCCGGCGACGGTAGTGGCATTAATGCCTTAGAAGATTGCACGAAAGAAATTTAAACGTCAAAATTAAGTTCACCTTCTTCGCAATATAGGTACTTACTCGTAGTTAGACTATAAGTCGGCCAGTCGGTACACTGACTACTGATTAAAGTCTACGTCACTTTATGTATTAACCTTGCATTGTGTCAGAATACTATCGCCGTTTGTGGTATTCATCACGTAGTTATTACATACTCATTGGTATTCTTGTAAATTCAATGACGAAATTCCACATGTTTGGGCTTATCTCGCTCGGCTTCGTTCAGATTTGTTTATAGAGGCGATAACCTTAACTACCATAGTTTAAAGATTTTTTGATTGAATTTACATGTTATCTTAGATCTTAGCTCACCACTTGACTCACACTTGACCCTTGTTGAATATAAATTGAAGTTCCTCGTTGTATTTTTGTGATACTTTTTTTCATTTATAATTTAGACTCGTACGGTTTGTACATTTGCCATTCGTCAAGGGAAATCTTACGTATAATATGCTTTGCATACCTAAATAAAGTTGTGATCCAGTTATAGTTATAGTCGTGTGAAAGTTGTGTCAATAGGTCACGTTCGTGCCCAATTAGTTGTTTTTTTATTCCTGATTGATTATCTTTGGACCACTATCTCACCTGATGTGAGGGCCAGTTCTTCTAGGTTAGCCTGAACAACAACTTCGACCACATCATCTCTTACCATCAGATGAGATAGTGGTCAAAGGCTAACCTATGAAGCATAAAAAAATGTATCTAAAATATTACATTTAAGATTATTCTTGACAATACTAATGTTTTCGGTACGTGATAAAGGGAAATAAAAAGGTATCTATAATGACACTCTTCCTCATCAGTGCTATGGAAAAAGCGTCCACACTTGCTTAGGGTGCGTACATATACTCGTACGTACGTAAAAATCACTCGGGGAATATTTACATTCACTCGAGGCCGTTCGAAATTGTACATTGTGTATTGAGGGCGGTAAGAAAGGAATTACGATCGAGGCTCTAGTAGAAGCACTCTAGAAGAAAGACTGAGGACTTTCTGAGTCAAGGTTCGTAATTCGCGTACCGACCGTGAAACATACTATGTTTTGATCACATTTGTAAATAAATATGAATTATAGCTTTAATACACAAGTCAGCACAACTATTATTATAAAATACGTGAACTTTTGTTTTAAGCGAATGGCGGGCTTTTTGCCCACACCACAGAAAATACAAATGTTTCATTCAGAAACGTTAAGGGCAAATTAATAGCAATTAGGGCAAATTAAGGGCAAATTCTTACGTAGGTAGACACGTATACCTATGTAACGGACGGACGGAGTGTTAATTAAAATAAAATAATTTCGAAGTTTTGATCCAAAAACTATTAAAATCGATTATTAAGAACATTAGTTGAGTATTTAAGTTACATGTAGTTCACTAGATTGTTGAATATGTTACACGAAGCAAAACAGAATGAGGATTTTTACCTGTAAGGTTCAATAGTAGAAGTTGTCATTTGCAAGTCCATTTATTGCATTAATATAATATGGGTATAATAAATGTAATATACAGCGTGTCCCAAAATTCAACGATAAGCCGGCATCGGAGCATGGACCTACTCATGACTCCTCGGAAAAAAATAAAATTATAACTGTTTTTTTTATTAATTACAGAGACTTTTATAAATTTCATCGATATTCGATACCCATTATGCTATTTTCAACTACCATGACCACAATTTTTGACATATTTTTGATATTTTTTGTGCATTAGCAACCTAAGAAGGACGGCTATCTACCACAATCCTTTAAAATTACAGAAAGTCTGTAGTTATTTTACAAAAATCAGTAAAAAAAATTTGTTTCTTATAATTTTCATAGATTTTAACATTCTATGCGCTTTCTATAGTCTGGGTTAAAAAAAAAAGTATGGACACTACCATGGCAAGTTTTATTAAAAGTTGGCGCAACTTTATAAAAGTCTCTGTAATTAAAAAAAAAGAGTTATAATTTTTTTTTTTTTTTTCCCGAGTAGTCATGAGTATGTCCATGCACCGATGCCGGCTTATCGTTGAATTTTGGGACACGGTGTATATAAATATCTAAAACAACTAAGAACCTTATTGTTTATAGATAATATTTTCCAAATTTATAGTGATTAATTGACCGAGCGCGAACTTAGTTCGAGCGAAGCGTCTTTGTTTTATTGCCCAAGCGAGAACTTAGTTTGAGCGAATCGTCTCTGCTTTAACTTACACAAAAATGCTTTGGTATGTCCGGTTGTTCTCCTCTACAGGTCGCATTTCTCAACCGATTCTCACGAAATTTTGTGAGCAGGTTTGATAAGTCCGTACTTTTTTTTGTCCATTCAGTTTTTGGGAAGTTTGTGTTGAAAGTATGGATGAATGCGCTTAAATTAATAGCAATGTCCCTGATACGCATGGCAATTGCCTAGAAGTAATAGTCTCTCTCTCTCTCTCTCTTTTATAATCTATTATTTATTTTCAATGTTTCTGTAGCCAGTATATTAATTGGAGATAAATACGGGAGAAAACTAAATCACAAACAAAATTACCTATGTAATTATTACCAAGTAAGTAAAATTATTGTATATACTTACCTACCTATTTCTCATACAACTAGCTTTCGCTGGGGCCCGCGTGTCCAAGAAAATCATTTATAATTTACATTGCATATATTGCAAATATACTTTGTGTTCCATTCCCACATCAGCGTGAGCAGTGAACCCTAATCCAATTCTAAGCTATGCAAGACTCGCGAGGTCTACAGCTCGGAGGCCACTAGTTTTTATCTACTTACTACTAGTAAGGTCCTAGTGAGTTACTCGAAACTCGTTCGGAAACGACTAAGATAACACATTACATGACATTTAACCTTAGTTAACTGACCAATTTGTCGTCTTCGGTTGGGTCAGTCATGTACTCCTGTGCACTGAGCCAAACAACGGATCAGGTTATCATTTATATTGTTTTTATAATTTTTATTTTCATTTATTAACCCAGGTTTGAGTGTGGCCTGGACGAGGAAAATGTGGACCACATATTTTTTAATTTCCCTAACCTACATCGTTCCCTATGTGACATCCTCCCATCTTATATCCCCCGTCCAATTTACCTAAAATGTTTTTTTTTATATGTTAATGTGACGGAACAAGCACGAGTCCCACCTGATGTTAAGCGAACTAACCTCTGTCTATAACAGATGGTATTCGACACAAGTCAATTGCACTGCGCCTGTCACCTTGAGACATAGTTGTTAAGTCTCAAGTGCCTGTAATTTCACTGGCTCTCAAGGACTGCTGCCGTAACACTCCGTTAGGTGCTTGGCGACAGATTTTCTACTTGAGGGTGGTCGCTAGCCTGGCAGGCATTCGCAAAATGCCCTTCCATCATGCGGCGAAGCTTAAGCCCGCGGCGGGATTCGAACCATGGACCTGCGGCATGGCAGTCCTTAGCCAATTCCACTGAGCCATCACTGCTTCTTGTATTGTATTTTATTCTTATCTTTTTTTAAACAAATTATACCTAAAATTGTAAATGTACCACGTTACACCGGAAGACGTTAAGTTGGTAGGCCCCCACTAGATGGACTAACGTCTTTAGCGACGACATTGGATTCCCGCGACATTTACGACATCGTAAATTTCGCGGGTATCCAATGGTTACAAGCGGCTAATAGACGTTCTTTTGGGGAGGCCTTTGTTCAACAGTGGAAGTCTTCCTGCTGATGACGATGATGATGATTAACATATTATTCTGATATACTCGTAAGTATATATATTGTAATTTGGATTATGTTTTACTAACAATGTCACTGTCTCAGTTTTGGTGTCTCTTTTGTTTTAGATAAAATAATCACCAATGTTGGAAAACATCTGGTGGATTCACCCTTGCAAACACCCGTTTTCATAATATAAGGTACTTTCAACATGATGTACCTGCATGTACGGACATTGGCAGACTTGTTCGATACGCCACAGAAGCCATAAATATAAGAAGTCAAGAGTAACATGGTGAATAATTCGTTTCCGAACGCATTCTTATATATTTTAAGATAACAAACAGTAAACGGGCAAACACATTTTACATTTATAATATCAGTCCCCGTGGGGTGCCAGGTTAGAATTGCACCTCCCCATATCTTCCCGTTAGTGTCGTAAGATGCGACTAAGCAAAATACTGGAATGTGGGCAGCAGCGCTTTCTAGGGAACTGCCATCATAGAATGCCCAAAACGCCTGCCAAGCGTGGGGCAAATACCCCCTAAGTAGTGGAGTGACGTCACGGACGGTATCGCGATAGTAGTGGGCGAGTACATTTGTTGTAATTAAAAATAGAAAACCGGAAAAATACATTCAAGCAGTGATCTGATTGAGTTCTGATTGACGTAGGGAAGTTGTGAGAGTGTTGGTGATTGTGAGTGTCCTCGTGATTGTCTATAAATTCAGTGTTTAATTTGTGCCAGCTGCACAACACAAAAAATTGTTATCCAGATAAAGAGGGTATCTGCTTCACTAAAAACCTGAGTGTAAAGTAATCCACGCCATCTAGAGGTCACGGTCAACACTTTTAGCGTATTTGAGTACATTGCTTGCTGACTTCGTGTCTGCCATCCGCTATTGATAATGCCTAAGAAATGCAACGGGTGCGGTCGCTATACGACTACGGCAGAGGGCGTTAAATGCACAAAATGTGAGAGTTTCTATCACAAAGCATGCGTTAAAAATTCTAATGAGGCCCAGGCCGCGTCAAACTGTTGGGTATGTCCTGAATGTAAGGTGCAGATTCCCCGTATAGACAACACCGAAAACCCTTCGCGGGAGAAGCGAGTAAATTGTGCCCCCACGCAGGATACTCCGTCACCAACATCGGAAGTTTTAAATGAAATTAAGTTGATGCGTCAGGACATGCAAGCGTTTCGTAACGAATTTAACTCGCTACGAGATGGATTCAGCGCGGTCCGCAACGCCGTTGAGGGAATCGGTGGGCGATTGGATGGAATGGAGGCACGCCTGGACGCTCTCGAAAGTAAACATGCGGAAGTTAGGCCAGATGTGGGCACACTGCTCACAACAATCGAGCAGTTGAAGTCACAGATAAACGAGCGCGACCAGGAGTCGTTCTACAACGATGTGGAGATTACTGGGATTCCAGAGGAGCAGGGTGAGAACGTGGTACACCTGGTATGCACCATCGCGGAAAAGTTGGGTGTGTCCTATGAGGAGCGAGATGTCGTCTCGGTGGAGCGGACCGGTGCGCGCCGCGCGCCCTCTGGCCGTGCCAATGACGCGGCGCCACCGCGCCCGCGGCCTCTAATCGTGCGCTTGGCACGCCGTCAGCTTCGCGACGCGTTTCTACAGGCAGCGCGCGTGCGACGCGGTGCCACCACGCAGGGCTTGGGGCTCAACGGTTCCCCGACTAGGTTCTACGTTAACGAGCGACTATCAAAGCATAATAAAACGCTTTTTTTCGAGGCGCGCGAGGAAATCCGCACTCACAATTGGAAATATGCTTGGACCAGGGACGGCCGTATATATGTACGTCGAGAGACTGGCAAAGCAGCTTTCAGGGTGCGGTCGCAATTGGACCTGAAAAAAAAAAAAAATTTCGGCTGCGAAAAGTCGGAACAGTCGGCGGTCGCTGTGGCATAGTGTATTCACTAATCGTTTTTTTCTTGCAATACGTACTAGACATGTATTCATTACCTCAAACAGAATATACACAATCTAATAACCTGATCTATAATATTATGATAGTGATAACAGTACGATCATATGTTGATAGAATTCAAAACGTAAATTATTATATAACTTCTATACTAGTCTATGTTGCCTTGACGATGTCGTATGTAGTTACTTATCTAGGCGTAATATTGTTGTTTTTTGAAGATGTAATGTTACAGCAATTATGATGGCTAACAGTAATTTTAAAGTTGGACTATAGAATGCAGGTTCTCTCGGCACTAACCATGACAACATTATAGCGTCGGTTGCTCGTAGTGACGTAGATATCTTAGCACTAAACGAGACGTGGGTCCACGCTGGGGAGGAGGGGCGCGCGCCCACCATCCCGGGGTACAGGCTGAGGCACAGGCCGCGACCGCGCGAGTTCCGAGGCCGAGGCGGTGGAGTCGGTTTCTATATTAAGCAGGGAGTCGCCGTACGCACCTGGTGCCACCCAGTAGACCCGCATCACGCCGCAGTCGAACAAATGTGGCTCACTCTCACACTGAATGGTAAAAGGCTTTTGATCGGCACGGGATATCGACCACGTTGGGTAAGTGTAGATATGTTCTTTGACGCATTAACGGATTCCATTAGTTCAGGGCCCCAATATGACCATTTGATTTTGGTAGGTGATTTCAATATTAATTATTTAAATACAGATGACAGTTTCACTATCAAATTCAAGTATTTCCTATCGTGTTTTAACTTGCAACAGTTGGTCACTGAACCAACACATTTCACCGATACTACACAAACTTTAATCGACGTGGTTTGCACTGATATGTATACTAATAAAATAACCTTAGAACTTGTGGGGACTCTTATTGGCCACTGTTTGGTTGTCTGTGAGTTCAAAATCAGGCGTGTAAAAACAGTTCCACGCACTATAACTTATAGGCCTAAGAAAAATATCAATATGCACAACTTTAACGCTGATCTACAGTATGTAAGATGGGATCTATTCCACAGCTTGCTGATGTGAATGAAATGGTAACAACCTTCAACTGTAATGTAATAACGCTATTTGATCTCCACGCGCCAACTGTGTCAGTTGTAATCAAGGATCGCTCGTACCCTTGGATTACAGATACAATAAAAATTATGATGAGGCTGCGTGATGAGGCTGCAACAGACTATCACAAAACTAAGACTGAGGTTAAGAAAAATTACTACAAAAGCTTAAAATCGACAACTAATAAAGCACTTTTTAATGAAAAATCAGCCTATTTTAAGCAAAACATTAATTATAATTTGCGCAATCCTAAACTTCTTTGGAAAAACCTTAAAAACATTTTATTATCAAACAAAGACACTGATCTACCATCTTTCTTTAATGATCCTGACATTATAAATAAACATTTTTTAAACTTACCAGGTAATCCTCACACTTCAATTTCTAACCTGACGTATTTTGAACACCATAGGTTCAACGACGCAGTGTTTCACATCGAACTAGTGAGCCTCGACCGACTAATTAGTATAATTAGAAGCCTGAAATCTAATGCCCAAGGTAGTGATGCTATTAGTTTAGACATGCTGATAATGACGTTTCCTTATACAATAGATAGCATACAGGCACTTATAAATACTTCGATTATAACTAAAACTGTCCCTGATGTATGGAAACATGCAATTGTGCGACCGTTACCGAAACTTTCAAATCCGGTCGAGTTAAAAGATCTTAGGCCTATAAGCATTCTGCCGTGTTTGTCTAAGATTTTAGAAAAGGCAGTTTGTATGCAGATAACCGATTTTCTTGAAAAAAATAACATTTTACCCGAAGTACAGTCAGGATTTAGAAAAGGTCGCAGTACAACAACAGCTTTGCTTGACGTCACTGACAACATACTTGGCGCGCAAGACCAAGGTATGTGTACGATTTTGGTGTTATTAGACTTTTCAAGGGCGTTCGATTGTCTGAATGTTAATCTACTCCTTTCAAAGTTACATTACTATGGTTTTGATGTGGAAGCTATACAGTGGTTTGACAGCTATCTACATAAACGTTATCAGTCTGTAAAACTGAGCCGCACTGATGGCTCTTCTTTACTATCAAACAAGTTGGCTCTAAATAGAGGAGTACCTCAGGGTTCCATTTTGGGGCCCGTTCTGTTTACTTTATATTCAGCTGACGTCGTAACCAATATCATAGACTGCAAATTCCATTTGTATGCGGATGACATTCAAGTATACATATCGTGCAAACCTCAAGATATTGATTTGGCTATTAGCAAATTGAATGGTGATCTCGCAAGAATAGCAGTATGGTCTAGTGATAACTGCCTTTCACTCAACCCTGCTAAAACGAAATACTTGATCTTTGGCACGAAACATCAACTTGACAGACTAAGTCCAACTGCTAGTATTACGCTCATGGGTGAGCCTATTGATCGGGTATATGAAGCGAGAAACTTAGGTTTATTTATGGACTCTGAGCTGCGGTACGAAAACCATATAGCACAATGCGTCAAAAATTGCTTTTATAAACTAAAAATGTTATATAGAATTAGACCATTTGTAAACGAAGATTTGCGTATTAAACTGGCTGATTCACTAATACTGTCAAAATTAAATTATTTGGATACAGTTTTTGGTCCTAGACTATTAGCCAAAACTAAAAAGTTAGTACAACGTGTTCAGAATGCTTGTGTCCGTTATTGTTTTAACATACCGCTGAGATCTCATGTGTCCCCACTGTTGAATGAACATCAGCTTTTAAAAATGATGCATCGTCGGAAGTTACACCTGGCTTGTCTTATGTTTGGCGTCATCAAATTCAAGTCTCCTCGTTATCTATACGAAAAGTTGTCATGGAAGTCTAGTTCCAACACTGGTCGCCAATGCTCGATGCAACTTATGACGGAGCGGCACAGATCAGCCGCATTCCGTGGTAGTTTCCGGTATGCGGCGACCAAGTGTTGGAATAACATTCCGCCGCCGATAAGGAACCTGCAGAGTATAAACAGTTTCAGATCCAAACTGAAAAAACTTTTTTACTCTCACCAGAAAGAAGAAGAACATCGTTATGACACCAGTGCTATCTAATTGATTCCGGATTCAATAATAGATTCTGTTACATGTACATTGATATTTGTAAATAGTTTGTTTTCTTTTAACACCTTCACTTTTGTTTGAGGTTTTCACACTTCAGTAAGTTTACATACTTGTGGTTGGTTTGTTTTTAAATTATTCATGTTTATTTATGTTATGCATTAGGTATTAGTATTGTCAAACTTTTTATTTTTTATTTTATATGTTATTTTTTGAATTTTATAGTTTTGCTCGTACACGCATCGTATACGTTACTCGTGCGTAACGTCACTTGCCGGTCCCAACGGAAGACCAGCGCTGGTCTAGACCAGCAACATGCTGAGTTGGGGCCGGTTTGTGGCAAAAAACAAAGTGTACCATCCCTTACTTTTTTTGTTTGTTAAATGTACGTATGTTTTTTGTTTTTTGCTGCAAATAAAATATTTGTCTATTGTCTATTGTCTATTGTCTATTAAATAGGGGAGGCTGTGTTCAGCAGTGGACGATCCGGCTGATACAGTACAGTACAGTAATATATTCAATTTCATCAATATTCAAAAAGTTGCGTTGTTGTTTTAATTCAAGGTTTTCGAATAATAAAGGGATCATTAGAAACTTGCCTTCATTAATTTTATCTCGAAAATATGTAGATAGATCGTAAATTTTACAGCCTGTAATTGCACAACAAAGCAACAGCATGTAAATTAACATAATCGGGACATAATGTGGTCGAAGAAATGATAACTGTCGTTCGTTTTATGTGGTAAGTATGTAGGTATATTTTTTGAAGCTGTGATGGCTCAGTGGCGTTGGCTATGGACTGCAGGGCAGCAGGTCCATGGTTCGAATCCCGCGCGGGCTTGAGCTTCACCGCATGGTGGAAGGGCATTTTGCGAAAGCCCGCCTGGCTAGCGACCACCCTCAAGTAGAAAATCTGTTGCCAAGCACCTAACGGTGTGTTCCGGCACCTGTCCTTGAGAGCCAGTAATTCTAGGTTAAGCCTGTTATCACCTTCGACCACATCGTCACTTACCATCAAGAGAGATTGTGGTCAAAGGCCTATCAGCAATAAAAAATACTATATATTTCATATCTTAGATGAATACTACCAGGGTTGACTGAATAAACCGGGCATAGTCAAATGTTGAATGAATGATTGAATATTTATTTACTTAAGAGTAGAGTTCATGGAGCGCTTTCCATACAAATATGTAAATCTGGCAAACCAAATAAACAAATATACAAATATATTTTTATGGACATATATTGATTACAGTACTTATTAATGAACCCTGTTCGCGCCATCTATTGGCACTTTCTTTCTTTCTACCTCTTACCTTTTCCTACCCTCATTTTCCCACGAAAACGACGACTATCTACGGTTGACATTTCGTGGCTGATGAGTGACCTACTTGTCATTGCAAGTAGTCTGCGGTCGACCCTTGTTGACGGCAGATGCGTCTGTTCCTGTGAGCTCCCTCGAAGCCAAGGAAACCGCCATTTTGTTACTAACTGCGCTCGCGCTGCTTTCGTGTGTGCCCCATCAAACTGGGATATCCGCGATCGTCTCTTTGGAGCTGTGTACTAACAGCTTCCCGCGCTCGCGCCGCGAGTCTACAACAGCGTGAAATAATTCGAAGAGCCACTACATCTGGACACCAGCGGGACGCCTTGGAGTGCCGCAGCTGTGCTCGTCAGCCCGAGGATATCCAGGTTAGTCGCTCGTTTTTCGCTCCTTTTCCTATACAGTCCACTTTTCATCACCTTGTTCCGCATTCTTTCGATTTACCAGTGTCCTTTCAACCCGCGCCCGCAGTTCGGCGTGCTCTGCCATATAGCTTGGTGGCCGCGCTAACATTCTTTTGGTTCCTTCGAGCCGTATTATTCTAAAAAGGCCTAATATTTCACGATATTTGTACTAAAATATTGTGTTCCCGCGTAATTTCCCGTTTTTTGTCCCTACATTAATTACATTCTATAACCTGTTAGTATCATTTGCATATCAGATTGTGTATTCCGTTTTCCAAAACCGCAATTAATTTCGCTATTTTTAAAAATTATATTCTTTACAATTAAATTCATTCTGTGTGAGGGTAATCTGCGAGTATTCATTAACGTTTTTTGACCCATTGTTCTCTTCGTTTCTCTTTAAAAATGGCGAGCACTAATACTAAAAGTGTTCGTTCAAAGGGCAAAGAAGTAGGCGAGTTCGAAGATGTGACGGCTCTTGATGCTTTGGCGGTCAAACGTTTAACTTTAATCGGCAAACGTGATGCCATATTTACTCGTTTACAGCAAATTTATAACCGCTCGTTGAACGCTTTCACTGATGATACTGAGAAAGACTTATTTCTGTGTGGAATCATTTCACTGGATCGTTTACAATCTGAGTTTAATGACATTGTAAACGATTTAAATGTCACCGAGTTGACAATCGATCCCACGTATTCCGTAAGTTATCAGTCAATTAATGTTTTTGAAGACATGTACTGCCGCTGTAAGTTTGTTTACAATAAACTCAACCCTCCCGCTATGAACGTCAAAGGTACGGAATCGCATGTTACACCGCAACATAAATCTGTCAAACTACCTAAGTTGGAGTTGATGACCTTTGATGGTAATCCAATGACATGGAAAATATTCCATGAATCGTTCCGTCGCACAATTCATGAAAATGCCGATTTAACTGACCACGAACGTATACAGTATTTAGTAAATAAATTGTCAGGTCGTGCATTATCCGTTATTTCAGGTATTGTTCCAAACGCAGATAATTACCATCTAATCTGGTCGACTTTAGTCAACAAGTACGACGACCAGCGTAGCTTAGGTTCCGCTTATCTCGATCAGCTGCTCGATTTCAAACCAACTAGCATTACCGCTTCCGCTAAAAACCTGGAGCTATTTTTAGATAAATTTTGCACAGCAGTGTCAAGCTTACATTCTCTCAAGCTCGATAATTTATCGGATTTTATGTTGTTGCAATTAGCTTTGAAGAAGATAGATTCGAGTACCGCCCGCTCGTTTGAAATGCATATGCGAGGTAAAAGTATGCCTACGTACGACGATCTAATTAAGTTTGTTCGCGAGCAGAGTAAGATATTAGAACGTACGGCGCCCGCTAGCCGCTCTTCTGATGTCAACAATAACAAACAGGTTGTCCCTAAGTCTACGCATTCTTTCGCTGCATCGTGCGCATCACAGTGCCCGCTTTGCAATCAATCTGATCACGCTAATTTATATAGATGCCCTGCATTTAATAAGCTTTCCACAGAGGACAGGTTGTCTTGTATAAAACAACATAAAGGTTGTACTAATTGTCTAAGTGTTTCGCATAACTATACCGCTTGCAACTCGCAATATAGTTGCCGTCATTGTGGATGTAAACATCATTCAATGTTATGTCGTAAAATGTTACCTTCCCGGGAAGGAACCCGCACTCTCAACAGAGCTGCCGTCGCGTCATCCGCGCGCAATCCTGCGCCAGCGCAGTCATCGCGCGCACTAGCTGACAACGCCGCCGGCGCCGCCGGCCGCGCGCCCCTGCCTTCCGCCCCGCGCGCTGTTACCGCTCAATGCCCGCTTGCAGATGTTCCGAAGCCTCCCGCTTATCAGTCGCAACAACAAAACATTTCTCTATGCAATAACGTGCGCCCTATTACGCAACCGACCGCAGATACTACGTGTTTACTGGGAACCGTGCAAGTTTACGCTACTGATTCAAACGGTCGTAAGCATGTAGTGCGCGCTTTAATAGATTCTGCCTCTCAGAGTAATTTTATATTAGCGAATTGTTGCGCAAAGCTTCATTTGAAATGCAACAAGGTTACAAATACCGTTGTTAAGGGCATAGGTTCCGCGTCAAATCCAATTAAGGGTGTAATTTCAACCACATTACATTCGCGACTTGATAATAATTTTATTTCGGTCGACGCTTTTGTTATTGACCGCATCACCGACAACCTGCCGTCTGTGAGAGTTGATACCTCTTGTCTTGCATATCTACACGGCTTGCCGCTTGCTGATAAGGATTTCTCGGAACCGTCCGAGATAGAAATACTTATTGGGGCTCCGCTGTTTGCGGATATCTTGCTATCGGGTCGTGCCGCTGGTCCGCCTGGTGCACCTACCGCTTTCGAATCGATATTCGGTTTTATCGTAATCGGGACCGCTCCCGTTGCGACCGCTCAAACATATACCGCTTTTAATGATGATAGTCACCGCTCCCGAATATCTCTCTGCGCCTTCGCAGAACAACCGCGCTTGGATATCATTCTTCAGAAATTCTGGCAACTTGAGGAAGTGCAATGCACACCGGCCTTAAGTCCTACCGCTCTCGAAAATGAACGTATTTTTACAAATAATTTTTCCCGCGATTCTACGGGCCGCTACTCTGTAGCGTTGCCTTTCTCCCGCGACCCCGCTGCCGCTTTGGGTAATTCTTTTCTTACCGCTAAGAAGCGCTTTATGCATTTAGAACGCAAGCTCGTCGCTTCACCTCCCCTGCGCGTGGAGTATTATGCAATTATCCAGGAATACTTGCAGAAAGGTTATATCTCGCTGATAAATAACGACGATAGTTTAGCCGGTTACTACATTCCGCACCATGCTATTGCCAGGTTGGATAAAACCACTACTAAATGGCGCATGGTCATAGATGCAAGTGCGAAAACTGATTCGAGCTTATCATTGAATGACGTCTTGCATACTGGGGATAATTTGCAAAATGACCTTTTCGTTATTCTCTTAGAATTTCGTTTTTATGCAATCGTTTTCACATCCGATATAAAACAGATGTATCTTCAGGTACTTGTCAACGAAGAGAGCCGCAAATTTCAGAAGTTTTTATATCGGTTTGATCCCGCTTCGCCGCTGAGCACTTACGTGTTCAACCGTGTTTGCTTTGGCCTGCGCAGTAGTCCTTTTCTCGCGATGCGCGTGCTACGCCAGCTGTGCGCTGACGAGCGCGCTCGCTTCCCGCACGCTGCGTCCGTCATCGAAAACAATACTTACATGGATGATGTGTGCTATTCCATGCCGTCCTTGCCTGGTAGCGTACAGCTTCGCGATGATCTCCGCGAGTTGCTCAAGGCCGGGGGCTTCGAGCTAGTGAAATGGGCTAGTAACGTACCCGAGCTCACTGAATCGCTTCCGGTCTCCGATCGGCACTCCGCGGTTATCAATTTCGATGAGCCAGACTCGAACTTGAAGGTTTTAGGGCTACAGTGGTTGCCAAGCTCGGACGCATTTATGTTCACCGTGAACGTCGAAAGTCGGCCTGCGACTAAACGCAATATGTTGTCCGTGATAGCGCGTCAGTATGACGTTCTCGGACTCATAGCTCCTGTCATCTTGTACGCTAAATTAATTTTACAAAAGCTTCATGTTTTGAAGCTTGACTGGGATGAGCAACCGCCGCAAGCAGTGGTAGATATTTGGCATAATTATCTTCGCGAACTTCCCGCCATTCAGCAACTGCGATTCCCTCGCCACCTAGGAGTGGAAGAAAATTCGAAAATCACCGTCGTTGCGTTTTCTGATGCTAGCGAGCATGGATATGGATCTGTAGTGTATATTCAAACTCAGTCTGACCATTTTTTTTTTTTTTTTTTTTTTTTTTTTTACGCTGGGAAAAATGCATTACGCATGCCCCCCCATCGGGGGATGGAGGGGGGATGTGGGACTCCCCGGTAGACGACCGGTATACCCACTAAACAACCCAGCGACATTCCAGCATCGTTTGTGTGGAGGAGGACTGGGAGACCGGCAGAGCCTTTGCGTCCAGTCCTCCTTCTACGACCGCCCGCTTTTACAGCGGGGCCTACACGCCCCTCCCAGCAGGAGGGGCCCGGGAATGACAAGGAATGCTTGGTCATTCCCGCCCGACGGAGGTGGTGAGTACGTGCGACGGAGGTGGTGAGTACGTGAAACTCAGTCTGACCATGACTCAACTCCGCTCACTCGTCTAGTATGCGCCAAGTCAAAAGTGTCTCCACTGAAAACAATTTCAATTGCAAAGCTAGAGCTTTGCGCCTGCTTGCTCATGTCAAAATTGGTTCGCCGCGTTCTCGATACCTACGAAAAGCGTCATACCATAAACAAAGTATATTGCTTCTCCGATTCTATGGTAGCGTTGCAGTGGATTACCGCTTCACCGCACAGATTCAAAACTTTTGTTGCTACTCGTATTACAAAAATTACTTCCGCTATTCCCGTTGACAGCTTCCGTCATATACCTGGAACGGAAAACCCTTGTGCTGATGCACTTTCGCGAGGGCTGTCACCCGCTCAGCTAGTTAACCACCCGCTGTGGTTGACCGGCCCCGCTTGGTTAAGCCAAGAGCCTGCTGCTTGGCACGCTAAGACAGTAGCTCCCGCTAAGGTTGACTTAAACCTACCTGAGTCGAAGAAAATCGTTTCACTTCCTGTGACACAACCCGCCGTGGAGAATTCCAACCCGCTGTTGAAACTCTCCACCCGCGTTTCTTCATGGCTGATGCTCTTACGTATAGCCGTCCGCGTCTATCGCTTCATCAAGAAGCTGCCGGCTTCTAAATACTTCACAGCCGATGAAATGAATTTCGCAGAAATTCAAGTCCTGACAGCTGTACAAAGACATTACTTTGCGGACATTATTCAGAACCTTAAAACCAACACCCGGTGTTCAAACGCTATACAGCGACTCGTGCCCTTTCTAGACGCCAACGGACTCATACGAGTCGGAGGACGTCTCCGAAATGCGGATATATCGTACAATCAGCAGCATCCCATTTTGATACCGCGTAAAGACCGCATAATCGAAATGATAATCGAGCACTACCATCGTCATAACTGTCATACAGGTCCGCACGCTTTGATGTCGATTCTCAGACAACGATTTTGGATACTCGCATCCCGTAATATCGTCCGCTCGGTTGTATATAAGTGTAACTATTGTTTTAAGGCAAAACCTAAACCTACATTCCCGCTTATGGGAGACCTACCCGCTTGCCGCGTGAACGAATTTAAAGCGTTCACTCACACCGCTGTGGATTACGCCGGCCCAATTTCTATTATTCCAATTAGAAAACGAGGTGTGCGCTCTATTAAGGCTTATTTATGTATTTTCGTCTGTATGTCAGTGCGTTCGGTAAGCGTAGAGCTGACGACAGATTTAAGCAGCTGCAGTTTCCTTTCTGCTTTTAAACGTTTTCTCGCTCGTCGCGGTACCGTTTCTGTCTTGTATTCGGACAACGCCCGCACTTTTATTGGAGCAAGAAATGCCCTATCTGACGTCTATAAACTCGTAAGCTCAGAGGAGTATAATAAGTCGCTCTCAGACGAGTTATCCGCCAACCGCATAACTTGGAAATTTAACCCACCAAGAAGCCCACACTTTGGCGGAAACTACGAAATCTTCGTGAAAGCTTTCAAGGGTCACCTAGCTAAAACAATAGGTTCACAGTTACTCACCTATGAGGAAATGTTAACCGTGCTTACGCAAATAGAGAGCGTCATAAACTCGCGACCGCTAACGCTATTGAGTGAGGATCCCTCTGAGCCCACTGCACTAACGCCCGCGCATTTCTTGATGGCTGCACCGCTTAAGGGGCATCACTGTAGAGAAAGATGTTATATTTCGTCTCCACTTCTCGCGTTTTTAGTTCGCGCCATGTACCCCATGGCGCCATGTTCGCAAGTCAATGGCAATATTTTATTTTATTAGAAATTTAGAGCGCGCTCTAGTAGAACTAGTAGAAACTATCTTGTCACACACGAATGATATATGAATGAATGAATAAAGCGCCATCTAGCACGCATATATGATACCAACACATTAGTAGGCTCATGAATTGTTTTGTAGCGTGGCACAGTTAATAAATTTACCATACCTACAGTAGAACAAGTTTAATCTTGATGAATACCAGCTTTTTCTTGCATGTTTTTGTGTATGCAAATTTTCAACTTGCCGATTTTGATGAACTAATTGCTTTGATGTAAGGCGTAACCCATTATAAAAAAGATAGTTTATTTATTACAAAAACAAGTATATAGTGTAAAATTTGCGCTGAAAATAATGAATAAGCTTTTGTACCCCATGATCAAAAGACAGATAGCGGGTATACTATTAGGTATTATTATCAAGTAGCTTGGTTTTTAAACAAGATTTTATCTTGTTTAGAAACTAAGTATAAGTCATACGACTTGCTCGTGTCATTACTACAAGTCCTATTAAGGTCACATAAACAAAAAATCACATGGAGAAGGTAGTAAGTACAGTTATTATTTCAATTTGTTAATAATAATTCATACATTTCGTGAATGCTATTGCTTAGATGGGTGGCACAACAAAACTTTTAAGAAAATAATATCTTTATTCAGATTACCCACTTAGGAAGATAGGTATTTTGTTTATAAATTTTACCATTAAATATTATTTGTACCCGTACGTAAATATTACTATTTGTACTACTATTCGTACGTATTACCACAATATTATACATCGATAGTAAAACTGTGGTATAAATTAATGTTGTCTTAGGTTTTCGCGATTGTTACACATCGTAATTAAACCACTTTAAACGGTTTAAATCGCGTATATTTATCATTATTTTGTCCCGACGTTTTAAACACTTTGAAGTAATCGTGGTCACGGGTAACTAAAAAAAATTGATAAATATACGCGATTTAAACCGTTTAAAGTTGTTTAATTACTATGTGGTATAACTGTATTGGTAGTACTAAGATACTATCTTATTCATATATCATCATATACGAGTACGTAGAAAGAAGTAAATATACTTATACTATATACACCGTGTCCCAAAATTCAACGATAAGCCGGCATCGGTGCATGGACCTACTCATGACTACTCGGGAAAAAATAAAAAAAAAATTATAACTCTTATTTTTTTTAATTACAGAGACTTTTATAAAGTTGCGCCAACTTTTAATAAAACTTGCCATGGTAGTGTCCATACTTTTTTTTTTAACCCAGACTATAGAAAGTGCCTAGAATGTTAAAATCTATGAAAATTATAATCAAAAAAATTTTTTTTTACTGATTTTTGTAAAATAACTACTTTCTGTAATTTTAAAGGATTGTGGTAGATAGCCGTCCTTCTTAGGTTGCTAATGCACAAAAAATATCAAAAATATGTCAAAAATTGTGGTCATGGTAGTTGAAAATAGCATAATGGGTATCGAATATCGATGAAATTTATAAAAGTCTCTGTAATTAATAAAAAAAACAGTTATATTTTTTTTTTTTTTTCCGAGGAGTCATGAGTAGGTCCATGCACCGATGCCGGCTTATCGTTGAATTTTGGGACACGGTGTATACTTATTACCTAAAGCCAAGTAAAAAAAGGCAGTGCAATGCATACCTTTTATTTTAGCTGATTTTTACGTGCGCTCCGTAACCACCGGGCAAAACGGAGCACTTATCTGTCATCTGTCTATCCGTCCGTTTTAATGTCAAACAAATCTTGAGCTCGTAAACGGGATATAGGTGACAAAGCGCTCGTAGCGTGGCTGGCTTAGACATTCTTTACAGATCAACTAAGTAATTCAACATCAGCTGCTTCATGACTTGGATGGGTGACCGCTAGTGGCATTACAACTAAGCGCTTCCGTACATCAAATGGCACATAAAACCATTGATCTCGGTTGTTGTCTTAGGATTGCAGTCGTTATAGAAAGGTGGTAAGGCAATGCCTGCACGGCTAGCTTCCACCTTCTGTCACCAAGAACCAAGCAGTGTGTTCCGGCAGCACTCCTTAACCCTAGTGATACTATATCCTAACATACCCTAGATATAATCCTAGTGTTCATATGATGGGTTGCTTTTCTGGGCTATAATTACTACCTATGAAATTATGAATACTTATTTAAATAACTTTTTATGTTTGATAGTTTGTGTGTGTTCCATTATTTGTGGAAAGAAGAGTCTGTGTTTACTGCATGACAGCTTTGTACCGTAAGACCTACTGTTACTGTTACGCTGTGGCCTCAAAATATTTTTTATTCCATCAGCATGTTCATATATATGAAAAGTCTTTCGTTTGTTCTGGTGTCCATCCAGGGTAAGAAATATAATTTTCCTAGATCTACGAAAAAATATGGTAGATACTTAAGATTTACATACATTACGTATTACTTACTATATTCAGCATACTAAACTTTTTGAGTGAATAATAGGAAAAAAAATGGAATCTAGGTAATAAAATTATAAGCAGAATGCATAAAGCATATTGTAAATAAACTTAGAAGTAAATACGTATCAATTTATACCAATAAATAAAAAAAAATATAAAAATAAATTTAGCTTTGGATTTGAACCTTGAACCTACAGTTTTCTGGTCCGACCTTAGAAGAAATGAGCTACTCAAACAATGTTTTATCAATGAAAATGACAGACCTATGTAACATTTGTGATTGTGTTTCCTGGATCAAAATGTGGCAACGTAAAAACTAAACAGTTGTCAACGTAGGTTAACTACGAAATCAAGGTAAAAATGTACAAGATTTACATTAAAGAACTGGAAAGTCGTTAGATAACTAAATTATATGTAAATACGTATAAAATTTTCATTAAAAAAAAATAGTAGACAAAAAGTGAATACGACAGATTCGAACTCCGCTCTTCCAGATTCTGGTCTGACCTTTCTAAGATTGCGCCACTTAGACATAGCGGTTGGAGTCGAAAATAAGAGATATTTACAGACTTTTGTGCCATACTGTCAGAAGAATTTGTAAATTTATGTAAAAGTTCATATTATGAAAAATTCAGAATAACGCTCATAATGACTTTAGGTAGCTCAAGTAGTTCCTACGTCTTATAAAATCTTGCATGTTTATTTTATTGTGATAGTGTCACAGTAATATGATGAATTAATTAAAATTAGAAAATTACATTCATGACAGTCTTAGATTATTGATGGGTCTCCGCGCGCGCTCCGACCGCGAGCGGAGACCCATCAATAATCTAAGATGACAGTAAACATAAATGGAGGAAAAAGTACAGATGCCTGCCTTATTATGTCCACGATGCGTTTTTGGCGATTTGTATAAACCTTTTTTGTACCTACAAAGCGTTTATTTGTATGTTTAACCATATTTTTATTTAATCGAGATCGCTGAGAAAAGCGACATAGGTCCAACGCTCAACGCGGCTGGCCGCGGTTTGAACGATAATGATAGCGATATACGTGGATCGCTGGAGAAAATAGTGCGGCATGATATTAACGCTTCTCGGAATGAAAGGGCGTATGCGACATTTTAGAAACAGACTTATTACACATTAACCATGCTTTTTTTGTAAAAAATTAAATAACAAACTTTATTGCACTTAAAAATTCAATATTTTAGAACATAAATCATATCTTAATACAATAAAATCTAGCGGAAAAAGTAGAAAACCTTTATTTTCAGAGGGGTTTTTGTCAATTTTTTGTATCGAGCCAATTATTAGGAAACATGTTTTGAGTGCTATGAGCACACTACCTATATCCTTGAGTATTGTGTATATAAATTGCAGTACCATGCGGTATCTGGTTTATGAGATTTTCGACATATTGTTAGCATTATTTCTTATATACTGGGCCTTAAACACTTACCCGCGTGCGCGATCTCAGACGAGCCCGCGCATCTTCTTAAACGCTACACTTTGCTGGATAAGATGATCCAATCGTTCTCTAAACGATGGAAGTTAGAGTACCTTCACCTGCTTCAATCTAGAGGAAAATGGAATACACTTTCTAATCCAATCAAAGTAGGTTCCGTCGTGCTTATTATCACAGACAATCTTCCCCCGCTATCTTGGCCCCTAGGTGTTGTCGAAGAGACAATTCTAGGCGCGAACAGCGACTTCCGTTAACAAACGGCCGGTCGTTCGTTTGTGCATTTTACCCACTCAATAACTTACGTACTTGCCCCCTGGTCAACCCGCTATTCATATACCCGCTCTATTAACTTATCCAATCTTTCTCTACCTTTAAAAACCAATGGTTTTTAGGCCAGGGGCAATGTTCGCGCCATCTATTGGCACTTTCTTTCTTTCTACCTCTTACCTTTTCCTACCCTCATTTTCCCACGAAAACGACGACTATCTACGGTTGACATTTCGTGGCTGATGAGTGACCTACTTGTCATTGCAAGTAGTCTGCGGTCGACCCTTGTTGACGGCAGATGCGTCTGTTCCTGTGAGCTCCCTCGAAGCCAAGGAAACCACCATTTTGTTACTAACCGCGCTCGCGCTGCTTTCGTGTGTGCCCCATCAAACTGGGATATCCGCGATCGTCTCTTTGGAGCTGTGTACTAACAGCTTCCCGCGCTCGCGCCGCGAGTCTACAACAGCGTGAAATAATTCGAAGAGCCACTACATCTGGACACCAGCGGGACGCCTTGGAGTGCCGCAGCTGTGCTCGTCAGCCCGAGGATATCCAGGTTAGTCGCTCGTTTTTCGCTCCTTTTCCTATACAGTCCACTTTTCATCACCTTGTTCCGCATTCTTTCGATTCACCAGTGTCCTTTCAACCCGCGCCCGCAGTTCGGCGTGCTCTGCCATATAGCTTGGTGGCCGCGCTAACAAACCCATAGCTTCCCGAACTAGTGTATAACTGTGTTTCAGGAACCAGTGGCTTCTCCTGTTTTCTAACCGGAAGCAGATATTAGACTAAAAAATATGCACACAAAATTTCACCGAGTTTTAACACTTATTAATTAATTAACATTATTAATCAAGTTTGTTGTTTGGAACCCACCTTAAATATTTATTTTATTTTATTTTTAGTATTTGTAGTTATAGCGGCAATAGAAATACATCATCTGTGAAAATTTCAACTATCTAGCTATCACCGTTCTTGAGATACAGCCTGGTGACAGACGGACAGACAGCGAAGTCACAGTAATAGGGTCCCGTTTTTACCCTTTGGGTACGGAACCCTAAAAAATCTTAAAATATTATGGTTGTTTTTAAATAAATTTGTTAGATGTCCTTTGTTTTTATCATTGACCTTTTACAAATGTATCCCTACCATACTTGTTCTGTTTGTCCAAACAATCAATTTCACTGTTGACACTTACATTGTCGGAACAATGTAAATATTTATAGATTGCTTTTACGGTGACAGTCAAAACATTAATATTATTGGTACTTGTATTGTTATTTCAGGTACGTACTGAATGTTTATTATCAGAACAATGGTTGGAAATATTGTTTAGTGATTTAATAACAAATCCAATTTTACTGTTACTGCTAGAACTTTAAACTTGAAGAGTCATATGTTACCTAAACTGTAATATAATATCTAATGCGTGGGTATCTAAGGTGGCATTAGTAGGATCCTACCAAATTTGGTTAGGCAGTGGAGGAGGCTCGAGCGGTGAAGGGGAGCATTGATGCATCATAAAGAGGCCCTTTAACCCTACTCCTGGGTTGCAAGTCCCAGGCCCTTCTGGCCTCTTCCTCTGCAACGCTATGGACCCGGCACCCGCAAGGTGAATCCATGGAATGCTAAGTAATTCGTCTCGGTTTTATAATAAAGATCTCAAACATATTACAACACTCACAGAAGGAAAATTCAAGTTGCACGTGAAAATCATTATGATAAAGAAATCCTACTACACAGTTAGTAAATACTTAAACGACAAAAATGCTTGTGCGTAATTCCGCCTCTGCCAAGCTGTCTAAACAGATATTATAATTATTTAATTATATCGTATGTAACACATTGTTAAATGACGTGTAAAAGAATGGTCCCGAGTTTCTTGCCCGTTCTTCGCGCAATGGCTGTATACTGATACATTTTTTACTGAATGTAAGGCAGTACAATGTAGAATATTTCAATATTAAAATTTATAATCGACCTTCATTCGACTTTTGATTCCCAAAAATTTCAGTGCCGCCCTCGTAGGTAAGCCTTTCACCGCAGTCTCACCTGATGGTAAGTCATAATGTGGTCGAAGGTGTTAACAGGCTTAACCTAGAATTAATGGCTCTCGAGGACAGCTGCCGGAACACACCGTATGGTGCTTGGCGACAGATTTTCTACTTGAGTGGTCGCTAGCCTGGCGGGCATTCGCAAAATGCCCTTCTACCATGCGGTGAAGCTCAACCCGCGGCGGGATTCAACCTACTGCGCGGCAGTCCACATCTAATGCCACTGTGCCATCACTGCTTCAATATTAATAACTTTAAAAACATACAAATTCATTCAAATGTTCACCTCCAGTTTAGTCCCGATTAATCGTGCCCTATCAAAAAACCTGTTCTCAGACGTCTTCTTTATAATAAACTACATACCTACCGGCAACCAAGAAAATATGATAGCACTTTGACAGTGTAGACGCTTGATGAAGTTACAGTATTTCAAACTCACCCTCGGCAAATTTGCAAAATTGGCTCTTATGAAAATAGACATCAGGCTTTAACAAAGGTAAAAAACCTTTTCCAAGATAAATAATTATTCTAATAAGTTTATCCGCAAACTCATCTGTCGATTTTGATGTAATTTACAGTAAGTATCGGGTTTACGCAGCGTATATATTGGTCTAAATAGATCTAAGCTTAATTAAATTCGTTTTAGGTAGGTATATTATATCATGAGTTGTTCTAGATCTCTCTGCCACTTTCACTTTTAATCAGGCAATTGGAGGCATATCCATTTATTCGTTGAACATATTGCGAGAGACACCCTTCTGATTTTCATAGTTGGTATTAAATTGAAACTCCATATGCAACTAATTTGGAAAATTGTTATTGTTTGTTTTACTGTAGACTATGTTTTAGAATATTAATAGATACAAAATTGCACATAGCTTAATAATAATTATACATATATTACTTACCGTCTACCTGTAATTTATGAAGAAGTCTAGCTAAAACAATTAAACATACTTAATGTACAGATAAAAAGGCCTAACAAATCAATGCAAAGAATACGAAATTAGAAGAAGTGTACGCTATACATAAGTAGGTTCTCAATTTCTCATACAAAAGGAAAATCAAAAATCTGCCTCATAAAAGTGAAAACATAACCAAACATCTGAAAATCAACACAGACCAGCTTGCCAAGTGAATATCACTCTTATCCCAACGGCACACACCTGTTGTTCCCTTCTTTCCCTTGGTTATAATCCGGTGAAATGCGAAAATTGATACCTAAACACTTTCACTTTCGTTGCTACCGCCATCTTGATTTTTCCGGTTGTGATTGCACAATTTGCACATGCGCACGGGCTATATGGTTACATTATCTTGTAAAAAGAGTCTGGTAGCTAAACGCGCGTGTTCTGTTGTATGATGGATTTTAATTAGAAATTGCGGTATTCAGTGCGCGTTTGTTTTGTAATAGAATATAGATGCAGGTGAGATGGTGCTTAGTGTATGTGCGAGAAAAGGGCGCGCGGGCCGCTTGGCGCACGCTCCGCTACGATACTGTTCGGTTTGCTCCGTCAAGGCAAGGTCAATAGAACGCGGAATATACTGGGGTGACTCACCTTGTTTTACGCGAATGTAACCCGAGTCTAGCAGAGCCCTTAAACATATAAACCTAGAGACCCACATATCGTATGTAGGTCCCTATTATGGCAAGGACACTCTGTAACGCACCTGCGTGACTTCCGTCCGATGAAATAAGTGAATTATAAAACAGCAATTTTTCTTTACTGTTATATTTCGCTGCGAACTGAACTATATGTACACATTACATATTTTTTGATATATAGTTACATATTTTGATCTATAAATACAATTTTAAAAGTACAATTATATATTGGGCTTTTGCATATGAAATTCTAAAGTGAGATTAATACGCCTATAAAAATCAATCTCTTTAGATTTCGATTAATTTAACTAAAAGTGCGATCTGCAAGTACCGTTCTCGGATCAGGCGATGAAGGCGATGAAGGCCATTCGGCAACTTACATACAAAACATATAAAAATAGTTTAGGAGTCTTAGGAACCGGTTTGTCACATAGACCACGCTCCGCTTAGTATATCACTGGAAACAAAACTTGTTTTACACTGTTCGGTTGACAAAAAAAAAGTGATGTAAGTAAAATATAATAATGGTTTTGTATTACATGGCTCTGATGTGATATCACGGTGAAACTATAACTTTAACTTTATCAAATTCAGCCGTTTTCCCCTATTTTCATTCCAGCAACATAATTGAGCCGTTTGGTGTGGAGACGTTGGGTCCGTGGGGGCTGGGAGCTCGTCGTATTAAACTTATCTAAAACTTTACAAAATTACAAACATACGATAGGAAAAATTTAAGTCATGTGCGGGATTCGAACCCGAGTCCATCCACCCCTTTAGCCGGGGTATGTTCTAACCAATTGAGCTACGAGTAACATTGATCAAAATTTGACTTTTAAGTCATTGTCATGTTAGCGCAGTCGGTCAGAGCATACCCCGGCTATAGGGGTGGATGAGGATTCTGAATCCCGCACATGGCTATAAATTTTCCTCTCGTACATTTGGCATTTTGTAATGAAATCCACAGATCAAGTAATAATTGCAAAAATTAAAATATCAGCCGGATAGTCCACTGCTGAATACAGCCCCTAATACGGGGGTTTTGCCATAATCTCCACGCATGGCAGGCGGCTTGGGGATCGCAGTGTGAGATTTCAGTTCCTCAGAAAGTTCTATAATGATATAAAATAAAAATAATATAAGTAAATAAAATAGCTATGATTTTTAGGCCAGCTAAGTAAGTTTATGTAGGTACGTATACTTAATAACAGAAAAAAATTATTCTGGTCCCTAAACGGAAGGACTTTAGAACCAGTATACATATTATCTACTATAGGAAGGGGAGGAGGGGGGAGATAGACACGAATAATCAAGGTTAATATCAAAACTTCCCCCCGAAGGGTTCCCGCCTTGTCGTGGCGGTGGGGCTTAGTAGCCGTGGCTTCGTCACCCACGGTGAAGCGAAGAGGAACCAGGGGCCGTGCTGGCTTGGGCAGTCGGCCGGCCCCAGAGGGCCGCTCCACTGGGCTTTGCCTCTAAGTCCAGACTGGAGCGGCAACGGGTAGGCTGCGGTGCTGTATGGGCAGCACCGCATCTGAGGCGGGCTGTGGTGTTGTATGGGCGACACCACAGCTGACGGTGAGGGGCCACGGCGGGAGAGGAGTGCCGGTATCACGGTGCGCCGCTCTCCCTACCTTCCGTGGCCACGGCGGGGCCGCCACCGTTGGATGGCGGACGCGGAGGGGCCGCAGGGGAGGAGGAGTGTTGGTATAGCGAGGCGCCGCTCTCCCTATCCTCTGCGGCCGAAGTAGCAGGCGACGGGGCTACTCATCTGACCCGTCGCAGGGGGACCATGGGCGTCGGAAGCGGGGTCGTCTGACGCCCATTTGCGGGCTTGGTCCCCGGGTGGTAGCGACGTGCCATGTGTTCTGGTGCGTCGTGAGGGGTAGCACCCCAGGAGGGGTCCGGCAACGGACAACCGTGGCGGGTTCGTGGTTGAGTGCTAAAGCGACCCTGCGATCCCGCCGAGAAGCGGTAGAGGTGGAACACCGTGTGTTATTTAGTCGGTAGGGGCACTTGCTGCTGTGGGAGTAGTTGGTGTCGAGCCCGACATATCCCGGCCACCTTCCCCGGGGTGGACGGGAATGCGTAAATGCATTTTTCACACGTTAAAAAAAAAAAAAAAAAAAGGTTAATATCAAAACTTCAATAATTTATTTCTCAAAAACTATTGATATCCGTAAGATTTGAAGCAGTGATGGCTCAGAGGCATTGTCTATGGACTGCCGCGCAGTAGGTCCATGATTTGAATCACGCCGCTGCTGAGCTTCACCGCATGGTGACAGGGCATTTTACGAATGTCCGCCTGGCTAGCGACAACCCTCAGGTAGAAAATCCGTCGCCAAGCACCTAACGGTGTGTTCCAGCAGCTGTCCTTGATACACAGTAATTCTAGGTTAAGCCTGTTAACACCTTCGACCACATCATCACTTACCATCAAGTGAGATTGTTGTCAAAGTCTTAAGTCAAAATAAAATAAAAAAAACATATTTGTGTGGTTATTTAAGATAACTATATCTATCTGTAAAAAAATAATAAAGGTACATTGTGGTGTATACCAAATCTTAAGACGAGCCACCCAAAGAATTTAATAACTAATCTAGATTAAATTTTAAAACTTCTGGCTTACGGTTAGCCTCTTCTTAGGTAATGCTGCGGCTAGCTGCATAATAAACAGATCATTAATAAAAAAAAATATGCCTGATAGGTTAGCCTTTCACTACCATCTCACCTGATGGTAAGTTATAATGCTGTGGAAGATGTTGTTCAGACTAACCTAGAATTTCTGGCTCTCAAGGACAGCTGCCGGAACACACCGTTAGGCGCTCAGTAACAGATTTTCTACTTGAAGGTGGTAGCTGGCCAGGCAGGTATTCGCAAAATGCCCTACCACCATGCAAAATATACTATAATAATATGAACCTCACCAATATTGCCATATATTCCTCACCAATAATTTACATTAGTACGCGCCTCATTTTATATCGATTTGTCTTGTAATTTGTTTTTTTAGCACTTTATCTTACGTAAAAGAATTTCACAATACTCACCTTTTGAAGTCATCGTCATTAAATAGTCATTAAAAACTGCAGTAAGTTCCTAAAAGAGCGCGCGGCAAGCAAACACTACAATGAACACTTATTATAATAATTGTTTCACGCTGTCAAACTCACGGACGTAGTGTCTATACTATGAAAAGCACACCTCGCTGACCTGAACATACTGAACTCACTAGAACCTCACCAAGTTCATTGCGAAATAACGTCGGTCACGCGATCACTGGACAAATTGCTTTGGAGTTCAATAAATAATTCATATGGTAGGTACTATTATTTGATAACCAGTCAGGGTTGCTTTTAGTAATTTTCCATTGTTTTATCTTTTGTATCATTTTAGGGGTCTGTTCTGTATAAATACAAGAATCGTGTTTAGTTCTGGTAATTAGGTATACGCATCCCCATTACTTTGATGGGACAAGCTCGAGGCCCACCTGATGTTAAGCGGACTAACCTCTCCCTATAACAGATGCATTTCGTCACAAGTCACGAATTGCACTGCGCTCGTCACCTTGAGACATAGTTATCAAGTCTCATGTGCCTGTAATTTCACTGGCTCTCAAAGAAAGCTGCCGGAACAGACAGTCAGGTGTTTGGCGACAGATTTTCTACATGAGGGTGGTCGCTAGCCAGGCGGGCATTTGCAAAATGCCCTTCCACCATACGGTGAAGCTCAAGCTCGCGGCGGAATTTGAACCATAGAGCTGCTGCGTGGCAGTCCGTAGCCAATGCCACTGAGCCATAACTGCTTCACGTATCACACAGGGCTGATATCGTATCTGCTCATTTATGAATGAAATTCTATTGAATCATTATCTATCGGCCGAGTACCTAATATTTATATTAACCTACAAGGCCTCTCTCTTACTCCCATAGCCACGCATTACTCTGATCTCTTCTGACGTGGCACGTACCGTAGACTAGTCCCGTCCGGACGGATACGCCGATGTACCTGTAGCTTTGTACCAAAATTGCGGAGTAAGCCAGGCCTGGCCTAGGCCCATGGGATGCTGTATTGCTGGACAACGTAATTAAGAACTAGGAAGCGTTTCCGCAACCGTCACCACACCAGCTATAAATCCAACCCGAAGACGCTTGCCAAGCTTGGTGATTATGGCAACTTGCCTTACGAGCTTCACTTCATGTTGATAGAGCATTTTGCGAATTCTTGTTTGGTTAGCTATCTTAAATAGAAAATCTGTCACCAAGCACTAAAATGGTGTGTTCCTCAACTGTCTTTAAGAGTAAGTTCCTATTCTAGGTCAGGCCTGTTTGGGGTAGGTCTGTTGCACGGCCACAGACGTTTGGGGGGTAGCCTTGGTGAGCAAGATCACCCCTCCACTGGCGCAGAGGCCCGCCGGAGTTCGGGCCTACCGCCGGGGCAAGATGGTGAATGCTAACGCGACCCTATCTTGCCCCGCCTTGGCGGATGACTGCTCACGGTGGGGTTTTAGTGGGTTCAAGTCCCACACATTCCCTTCCACCCCTGGGTGAAGAGACAGGGCAAAGGTAATACCCCCTCAAAAATAAAATAATAAAGTCTGTTTTTACCGACTTTTAAAAAAGGAGGAGGTGTTCATTTCGACTGTATGTTTTTTTGTATGTATGTTAAGCGATTATCACCAATTATGAACTGATTTTCATATTATTGTTTTGCTAGGTAGTGAAAGAGTATTTCTATATTGAGATATACAGTTAGTAATATATACATTTTACCAAAATCAGTTGAGTAATTTTTAAGTTATAGTAAATTGACTGAAAAATGTATTTGCATGCTTGGATGATATTTCAATTGCAATTTCAACTCCTGTTAACAGAAAACTTAGTAAACAGTATTTTAGACGGTGAATGACAATAAACACTATGCTTCGATAAAATCGTGTGAAAACAAATAACATCACCGACTTCCGACACTAAGAACTATGAAATAAATTGTGGAAGCTGGACTATGATAACGATAAGTATAACTAATTTAAGTATAGCTAGGTACAAACAACGTGTGTTGTGTTAACTATAGTATCCCTGAATACCACACTAGGGTGGCCCTGTGTCGTGGGATTCAGTCCCTTTCTTAATTTTATTAATATATGCAATTAGAATTTGCTAAATTAAAGTCCTTATTAAAAAACTATCTAAAAACTATATGAGACGATATTTACATTTCGAGTTTGTTTCGACAGCTATCTTTTATTTAAAACAATTGCATTTTTTTTTGTGTCCGTCTGATGATGTGGGTTAGTGTTTTTAATCAGCATGGTACCGAGTTCTACTAGTTATTTCATATTTTTTGTGTTGGTACTTTTTTATAATTTATAGTAAATATAAGCCAACTTGACAACAATCTCACTGTTGTTAAGTGACGATGTTCTTGAAGATAGAAAAAGATTAGAAGAAGTACCCAGAATGCAGCGACACACTTTTGTTAGGTACTTAGCGACAGATTTTCTACTTGAGAGTTATCACTCTACTACACCATGCACCATGCAGTGAAGCTCAAGCCGGCGGTGGGGATCGAACCAGGGTACTGCGGCACGGCAGTCCATAGCTATTACCGCTCGGCCATCATTGCATTGCATCGAAAGAGTGCGCAGTACCCTGGTTCGATCCCCACCGCCGGCTTGAGCTTCACTGCATGGTGGAAGGGCATTTTGCGATTGCCCGCTTGGCTAGCTACCACCCTCAAGTAGAAAGTCTATCGCCAAGCACCGAAAGGTGTGTTCCGGCCTTGAGAGCCAGTGAAATTACAGGCACAATGAGACTTAACAACTATGTCTCAATATGTGACGGGCGCAGTGCAATTCGTGACTTGTAACTGTTATAGGCAGAGGTTAGTCCACTTAACATCAGGTGAGCCTCGAGCTTGTTCCATCACAATAAGATAAAAAAAAAACCTTGTCAAGGCATTCGATCATTCTTGTGAAGAGATTAGTTGTCTAAAACGAATAGTTTCCGAGATATTGCTCCATGGGTAAGTGCTGTTCCTATGGGGGACTGATAGAAGAATAGTGAATGTTGTTTAGTCCCCTAGGGTATTAAAATAGGGGATCTTAGTGGAACAAGCGTTCGAAAAAGCCCATTCAAGGTCTATGGACGATCCAGCACAGTAGATAAGCTATTACTAGGAAAACAGCAACAGTAAGCGTTGTTCGTGTAATTAGAACATGTCACGACAGCCCTATTGTTAGGCAATTACCATAATGGCAGTATATACCCAATGTCTATATGGTTTGAGTAAACAAAAGTGATTTTATAAATTACTGATTATTATCGGTTTTAATGGATTACATATACATTAATTAGGTATATAAAATTATATATTCACGTTACTTTACCTCTTCGTTTGTTGAGTGGAACCTGGGTTTGATGGTTGGGTTGTTATTCAGTTTCTGACATAGAAATTCTTAATAGCAATGACATTTTTTAAGGACGTTTTTAAGCTCTTGTACTGGAAAGAATTCGGCATCAATATCTATGGCGGATACATCTCTAACATTCGTTTTCCCGATGACATACTCATAACGGCAGAGTCGCTTGAGGTCCCAGTACAATGCTCAGCGACCTCAGTATATTTTCCCAGCAGGTGAGTTTTAAAATGAACATGGACAAGATGAAAATTACAATGCATTTCATCACAATTCACGAATTGCACTGCGCCTGACACTTTGAGACATAGTTGTTAAGTCTCATGTGCCTGTAATTTCACTGGCTCTCAAGGACAGCTGCCGGAACACACCGTTAAGTGCTTGGCGACAGATTTTCTACTTTAGGGTGGTCGTAACCAGGCGGGCATTCGCAAAATGCCCTTTCACCATGCGGTGAGGCTCAAGCCCGCGGCGGGATTCATACCTTGGACTTGCTGGGCGGCAGTCTAAAGCTAATACCACTGAGCTATCACTGCTTCAAAATTCCGCGCACTTCGTGATTGTCGTAACCTCTACTTTGCAAAGCTCGCTGATATTAACCTATTTCAACAGTTCAAGTTGTTTTTGTAGTGCAACCGCAAATCATAAACACATCAACTTAAAACGAGGTTACAACATTATTTCGGATACCACCAAAGCCGCCCTAAACCTTCAAACACCGCGGAGATAAAACTCAAAACATTCTGTACATAATAGACCGCAGTTATTTCTAAACGCTGCTGTTTAAAACAAAACTCTACCGAGTAAACCAAATTCACGACCACCTGCCTCAAAGCAGTCATACCTGAATAGGGTGTCCCTACATAAAAAAGTCCCACACAGAAAAATAAAGTTTACTTTCAATCTAAAGTAAGGCATTGTTTTCTACGCGTGTCGTAATTTAAGAGTATCATACTCCTAAGGAGCTCCAGCAAATTCAATTCCAAAAATCTAATCCAGACTATTGGGGTAAACGAAAATGTAGGAACACTGCTGTATTTAGGTTTGTAGTGTACTGCAGCAAGTGAAATTACCGGGCAATCGCGACTTAGAAACAAAGAACGTCTCGGAGTGTCGAGCGGAGTGACACTGTAACTGTGACAGACGTGATGCTTATTATCAGGCACGGGGTTGTCCCTCTCAGCCCTTATTTACGTAAAAAACGCTGAACGTATTCTTCTACGCAAGGTTTAGGGAGGAGAAGAATCAAGAATGTAAGCGACTTTTGGCAATAGACTCCACCAGGCTTTGGGTAAGTGCTTGCGAGGCCCGCAGTAACCCTGGGGGTCAGATTTAAATGCACTCTACCCGAGGCGGGTGCAGAAGGTGTGAAGTACCTTCTACCTCCAATACTTACGAACGCTGAAAACTCACCACTAAGAAAAGAGGTGTTCAAGACCGATGCCGGACAAACCTGAAGTTGGACCGGCGTCAACTTAACTATTTAGGGAAATTGGAACTTATAGCCCCGGTGTAGAACTGTATAGTTGAGAGTGGGCGCTACGGATGTAAGTGACTATTTGGAGAAACATTAATCGTTTATTATTTGAACTCCGAAATGCAGTACCGCGCACACTACTTACAGTTCTGAACGATGTGTACTTATCCATCAGCTTATTGCTCGATTTATCGCTTCCAAAATTATGAAAATTAAACTTTGCTTTATTAAACGTGACTATTTTGAATAAATTCGACTAGGCTCTCTCTACATAGTTTAAAATGATTCCAAACTCTATAGTTTTTTTTTTAAGTAGATAGGTTTAGCCTTTGACCACTATCTCACGTGATGGTAAGTGATGATGTGGTCGAAGATGTTGTTCAGCCTGACCTAGAATTACTGGCTCTCAACGGCAGCTGCCGGAACACACCGTTAGGTACTTGGCGACAGGATTTTCCACTTGAGGGTGCACGCTAGGCAAGCGGGCATTCTCAAAATTCCCTTCCACCATGCAGTGAAGCTCAAACCCGCGGCGGGATTCGAACCATGCACCTGCTGCGCGGCAGTCCATAGCCAATGCCACTGAGCCACCACTACTTCAAAGATTCACCTTTACCTTATTTATTAGTCTTACATAGGTCTATTTTAGGATAGGGATACCCTGTATCTAGCATAAACAGTCCCTATCTAAGGTAGGGCCCAACACGAATTTCTATTTTCTCATTCCATTTATATACATATCTTATCTAGATATGGTGCTATATTGGTTATACCGCGGCTACTTAGGTGACTCAAGCGGTGCAAGTTTGTCAACTTCGGTAGATACATATTTGAGCCGTTTGTGAGACGTTGGGTCCGTGGGGACCGAGAACTCATCATATTTCCCAAAACTCATCAGAACGCTTGGTCGATGCAACTCGTGATCAAAGCGCTGGCATCTATTTGGCTCAAAGAATAAGAATTGCAATTCAACGGGGCAATGCTGCCAGCATGCTGGTCACGATGCCAACTTGTACTGGGCTGGAGCATTTGGACTGCCTGTGAGTCTGCAATAACTTGTAGATTGTTTAAATGCTTTCATTGTAGTAGTTGTAGTGTTGTGTATAGCTCTGTAGTATTTTGTTAATTAAGGCATACCGAAAGATATAAAAAAAGAAAGTTATGTAACTCTATAAACTATTTATCTAATATTACTATTAATTCTAACAAGCTCTTAATAATGATAACTAAGAATATTATACTAAATTTTCGAAGAATGTTTTAGTAATTTTGTAGGCCATTGCAACGACTTAAGTACTGTTGGTAAAATTTGTCACCAAGCACCTAATGGTGTGCTCTGGCAGCTGTCCTTAAGAGACAGTAATACTAGGTTATCCTGAACTACATCTTCGACCGCATTATCACTTACACATCAGATTGTTATAATGGACAAAAGCAAAAAAAAAACACCTTATCGTAGACTCCCTACTTTGAGGTACGACATCATAAAAGAAATAAAAAATAATAATAATAACCTTCTTTTGTGAGGCGGACAACAAACAGGGAAGGGGACTACGGTAAGGAAAATTTAAATTCGATTGTGAATCACAATGAACAGGGAAATTGTCTTTGAAGGTATTGAAATACTTACTTGTATATTGCGATAAAAATACATAATAATGTTAGTATTCATAGCGAGCTCCAGGACTATATACGAGTTTAAATTCACAGAAATCTGGACGTAATATATATAGATTAGTATATATACAGTAAACGGGGGTATTGCTGCAGATTATCGTCAGCCCGATGATTATAGCTGTAGGTAATAATACATTATGATACGAGTGTGGTATATTTATACAATACACACGAGGCGATACAGCGATGAGAGAGCCGAGAGAGTAATGATCAAAATCCCACACGTGTGTCATACGACGTTTTTCAACACACTTGAGAGGAACAAAAACAAAAATTTTATTTAAAAAAGAAATATTTATCAGCGGCGCGGTAATTTCGCTAATAAAGATGGCCCTGACGAAAACACTTAACAACCTTAATTTTTCCATAGTCAATTTGTTGATATATACCTAGTACTGATACAATACAAAACGAATCGGAATATACGATTTATTGCAATAATAATGTGAATAAGAAGGTTTATATACTCACTTAATCTTCTAAAATTTAACTTCAGTAGGTAAAAAAACTCTGGTTTTTTATATCAAAAACGAATAAAACAAACTACTATCTCCTTGGTGAAAAGTTTGGAAAAGTTGTTTTATTTTTCTATATAAAACACAAGTGCAGTAGATTAGAAAAAAAGCATGCGTGCGTAGTATAGACTACATTATGACATTAAAATCGGTGCATATAAAGGCCCGTCACGAGCTAGTGTGTTGAATAGAGGTATTAACCGTATTTATTCCTTCAAGACTAAGTGGTTAGTCAAAAGTCAGATATTGAACATTCTTTTTAGAAACAGTTTACGGTTAACAGTTATGAATAAAATTTATAATATTCTAGGGGATATGACAAATACTATGCCTGATCCAAAAACAAGATTCTATATATTTCTCTATATAGAAAAATATAATAAAATAACGCTAAAATTTTGCATAATCAAGTTTCGTGTCTATACAGGGTTATTGGTAAAATACTCAACCTCTTAGGGTTAAATTTTGCTAGTCCTAACAAACATATTGAGATGAAATACTCTTTCTTGTTTTTTTTTTTTTTATGCCTGATGATAAGTGATGATTTGGTCGAAGATGTTGTTCAGACTAACCTAGAATTACTGACTCTCAAGGACAGCTGCCGGAACACACCGTTAGGTGTTTGGCGACAGATTTTCTACTTGAGGGTGGTAGCTAGTCAGGCGGGCATTCGCAAATTGCCCTACCACCATGCTGTAACGACTGTCATCCTAAGACAACAACCGGGACCGACGGCTTAACCTGCCCTCCGAAGCACGGAAGCGCTCAGTAGTAATGTCACAAGCGGTCACCCATCCAACTCATGACCGCGGGCGACGTTGCTTTACTTTGCTGATCGGTTATGAACAGCTAAGTAAACTTCGCTACGAGCGCTTCGAATTTTTTTTGTCTAATTTTCTAATTAGTACGGAGTAGGCATTGTCTTTTACTACGAGACACAGAACTTAAAAGTGTAAGACAGTACTAGAAAACTTATTGTTTTAAGTTTTGAGTCTCTCCGAGTTAAGAGCGCCCACCGCGGCAACACTGGACCTTTGAATAGAGATTTGAATATTTACATCGAGCTAAGTAATAAAAAATATGAAATATTCAATTACAGGCGCAAGAGACTTTTAACATCTGGTAGTCAACGTGCTTATTCCGTCAAATACACATAAACATATAAAAATCTTTGCTTAAAAAACAAACATCTTAAAATGTTTGTTAGGACTAGCAGAAGCCATATGTAACAAGTTGTTAGCATTTTACCCATAACCCTGTATAGTAAATCGTATTAAATCAAATTTATTTCTAATTATTATATAGCAACCAAGTGATAGATAGAGCTACCTGAAATATTTAATCCGTTTTTAAAAAGTTTATTGGTATATGAAATTATTTATTAAATTTCGCTCAAGCTATTTAAAAATTGCATAGTTATTTCACTCGCATCGAAAGTATACGCCCTGAGGTTTTTTTTATTGAACCAGCATCTCGCGGTGATAATAAATAATAAAAATAATAATTAATACTTTTATTATCATACCAAACTTATTTGTAGTACAGTGGATATACATAACAAGTTGATATTAGAATATCCAGGATTATGAACAGCGGTTCCACACTAGGCTCACGTCGTGGAAACCAGTTAGATGAACGATATATATCTTTATTTTAACTGCGCGTGTACTGTGTTGAAGACAAATAAGGCTGTTTTAAATGCGTCATTCATCGCATCACTCTGTTCAGTGCTGACAATATTGAACTAGCTTCACGACACATCAAATGTAATGGACGTCAATCGCGGCCCGGAAGTGACGAATGGTGACAGTAGCACCGGACGCGGACACGCTGCGTGCCGTTTCCGGTGTGCGCCACCGCACCGGAACTTGCGAAAATCATATCATGTCTGGTATTATAGCTATAAGCATATTGTTGAAAGCTTTGAGTATTTGAAGATTTGATAGCCTAAGACTGCTGCGCAGTCAGTCCATTTTTTGATTCCGTCGAGGACTTAAGCTTCACCGCATGACACCAGACTGCAGCGGTGGGTGGCAGGTAAAAAATCTGTCGTCAAGAATGTATTGGTATGTTTCGGTAGCTGTCTTTCAAACCCAGTAATGCTTGTGAACCATCGTCGACCATATCATCGCTCACCATACGGAGAGATATTGGACAATAGTTTCTGTTCTTATCAGCTTTAATACAAATGTTTTTTTTTACATTAGATTCAGTTGATTGGAATTACAAATATTGAAACATTTAAAGATAACATTAAGACTGATGATAATGTTTATAAAACATTTGTGTTTATATTTACATATCGTCAAATGTTTATAGATTCAGTTACGGACTTTTATTGTATCCAACTTTTACTCATCAGTATCGAAATCATCATCGTTATATTAAAATTAAAAGAAAAAACAGCCAAGGGCGAATTGGACTTACACACCGATGATGGTTTGCTATCATACTTATTAGAATGTACCATAAAATCGTTTTTTTTAAATACGAATTGTTATTAAAGTTTGCTTAGGTGTTGTGAACCGATCAGCAAAGTTAAGCAACGTCCGCCGCGGTGAGGAGTTGGATGGGTGACCGCTAGTGACATTACTACTACGGTTATTTATTCATGTGTTACTACTGAGCGCTTCCGTGCTTCGGAGTGCATGTTAAGCCGTCGGTCCCGGTTGTTGTCTTAGGATGGCAGTGGTTTTAGCATGATGATAGGACATTTCGCGAACGCCCGCATGGCTAGCTACCACCCTCAAGCAGAAATCTGTCGCCGAGCACCTAATGGTGTGTTCCGGCAGTAGCCCTTGAGGGCCAGTTAATTCTAGGTTAGCCTAAAGAACATCTTCGACCACTATCATTTACCATCAGGTTCAAGTGAGACTGACAGTGGTGAAAGGCTACCCTTTTAGGCATAAAAATCAAAAAACTAAATCGGGAGTTCGACCCGCACTTTGCCGGTTTTTATTATTTGATGTTGTACAGTAGATATTGGTCTATAATCATATTCTATTCAACATTTGTTTCTGTATTCTGTATTTTTTTATTATTTATCTTCTACCTATCACAGTTGCAGTTCGTCACCAGTGGCGAACTGCACCGCGCCCATCACCCTGAGACATACAGTTTTAACAAACTGATGTCGTTAAAGCTAACGCTTTAACGACATCCATAAGTATAGCCTACGTTGGTACTTGCCCGTGGAATACCTTGTAGAACACCTGGGTGTTCCACGGGTGAGAAAAATCTCCCGTGGAACACCTATGGTTTTTGGGTTTTCTACGACCACGAACTTGATTAGATCTTATTAGTTTTATAAATTATAATCTCATTTTTGCAGGTGTTTTCATCTTTGTCGTATTTTGTAGAAAATTATTTTAATTAAAAGTAATAATGTCCATAGCGGCATTCGTGACTGTGGCGCCGCCTGACAGTTCTTAGCTGAATAGGTACATGTACTTTATTAAAATTATTACAATAATTGTGTGCTTCAGGCGACACCACAGTTTGACACTAACCACCAAACATCTAGGTAAGTAAGTGAAGCTTTGTGTGTGTAAGTGAATTTTTAATTTTAAGTCTATCCCCATGATCTGCTACAAGTTGTTAAGTCTGTGTCTGTAATTTCTTTCTGGCTCTCAAGGACTGCTGCCAGAACTAACTGTATGTTGCTTGGTGATAATTTTCTACTTGAGCTTTAGCCAGGTGAGCGTTCGCAAAAAGCCTTTCTTCCACGGTGTAAAGCTTAAGCCGGTGGGGATCGAGACATGGACCTGAATGGACGGCAGTCCATTTTTTTATGCCTGTTAGGTTAGCCTTTGACCACTATCTTACCTGATGGTAAGTGATGATGTGGTCGAAGATGTTGTACAGGCTAACCTAGAAGTATTGGCTCTCAAGGACAGCTGCCGGAACACACCGTTAGGTGCTTTTTCCCGGTGCCATAGTTGTTACCGTTCAATATTATTGTAAAAATTAACGATAAGGTACATTTTGAGAGCAGAAATAGGTACTTATATCTAATGAGAGAACAGATAAAAATGCAAAAAAGCCACTAGAAAGTAATCGAGGACATAAACTTCATTTTTGTATTTGAACTTTATCAAAATAATGTTTAGTGTAATAATAACAAATATTTTTTAAATATTTTATGAAAACATCAAATTAATATTTTAATAAAACACTTAAAAAATACAAAAATATATGTAGTGACAATTCTGCCTAATTTTCCTGTTAAGCCCACGTGACGTCACAAACGCCACGCAGCCAAACCGGAAGAATTTTCGACGCGTTTCGATTCTACACGAAGCATCCTCAGGAGGTCTTGACTCTACGAGCGCACGATCAAGAAGTGATTCTCGATCGTGCGCTCGTAGAGTAGCTAGGCTTAGGCGGAATTGTCACTAGATATATTTTTGTATTTATTAAGTGTTTTATTAAAATATTAATTTGATGTTGTCATAAAATATTTTAAAAAAATGTGTTATTATTAAATATGGATTTCCGCAAAGTAATGCCTGAATCATATTTATTAATGTTTAGTCTTCTCAAACCATACATAAGCTCATCCTTGTCCGTTCTTCACGCACGAAATTCTTACACAATTACTCGAAAAGAATGACCATTCTAGAAATTAGATTTCAAAAATAAACTTCTCGAGTCTCCCTTGACCGGTTTTAATGCGAAAACAATAATAAAAACACCAAAAATAAACACACCAACCATAACTTTGTATTACATGCATTGCATTCTACATTATCAATCAGTAATATTGAGAAATAGAGTCGTAGATATATCTAACAGTTAATTTTCCCAAAACCGGCAAATATACCCACATCAATTGAAAAAGGATTACAGACCTTATCCCGTACGTCCATAATCTTCAGAAGTGGGTATCCTGCTGACTGCGCCAACCGGACAACACAATAAATCTTTGCCGGATAATCCGGGAACCGGCTGAGTCGAAGGCTTTGTCCGGTCCGGGTGGACGCTGCGACCATGATATGACTAGCTTTAGTCTGGAGTAGGGTGGCTCCGAATTTTAGATGGAGAGTTTCATTTGAGAATATAAATATATTTATTTTATATTTTCAAATTAAATAAATCAGTATCTATTGAATTAAATCAGTATAACTCAATACTATTTCTTACTTTACGTCTTAGAACAAAATTTCAACAAATTATGACAGAAAAAAGTTATATTTTTAGTTATGCTATATATATTTTACGCATTTTTTTTTGAAGCAGTGACAGCTCTGTGGAATTGGCTATGGACTGCCGCGCAGCAGGTCCATGGTTCGAAACCCTCCGCGGGCTTGAGCTTCACCGCATGGTGGAAGGGCATTTTGCGAATGCCCGCCTGGCTAGTGACCTGGCTAGTACCACCCTCCAGTAGAAAATCTGTCGCCAAACACCTAACTGTCTGTTCCGGCATCAGTCTTTGAGAGCCAGTGAAATTACAGGCACATGAGACTCAACAACTATATGTCTCAGGGTGACAGGCGCAGTGCAGTTCGTCACTTGTGATGAAATGCATCTGTTATAGGTAGTGGTTACCACTTAAGATCAGGTGGGATTCGTGCTTGTTTCGACACAATAACATAAAAAATATATATAAATGCCGATCAAAATTGTTATTGGTATTAATTCAGCTCTAGGCTATGTATCTAAACTAATGCATAATAAAGAGGAAATATTTGATTCTTTATTTGCATTGAATAGGCTCTGAAACTACTGGACCGAATTGAAATATTCTTTCACCACAGAGCCAGTACATGTAGATTAGCCTGAACAACATCTTCGACCACATCATCACTTACCATCAGGTGAGATAGTGGTCAAAACCTAAACTATAAGGCTAAAAAAAAACCACTAGAATCCTACCTTATCCTTGATGAACATAGACGATAGAATATTTGAAAAAAATTAGGGATTCGTATGAAAACTTCGATAGTGTAACCCAACGTGTGAAAAAAATGCCAAATAAATCGTATACCCGTTCGAAGTTCGCGGGCCGCTTGTTTATAATATGATACCAATACCAAAAAATAAATAATTTATTGTTTACCATACAAGACACAAATCTTATAAAATGATAGTCTTTTCTTTTTTTTATATTCAATTATAGGCAAACATTTGGCCCCTATCTCACCTGATGGAAAGTGATGATGCGGCCGAAGATGTAGCATGCTTGCCTAGAAAGTACCTATTCACTCTAGACTTGAAGACTCCCAAATTATACTGTTCGGGAAACAAAGACGCGGGTAATGAGTTCCACTCTTTCGCTGTGCGGATGATAAATGTGGAAGCGAAACGCTTCGAGCGAACTGAAGGAATGTCAACCATTAAAGGATGACGGCCATCAGAGCGTCTTGTTGTCCGATGATAAATAAAATGATGATAATAAAAGGGGCATGGAGGAATCATCTCATGTAATTCCTGCGCGCACGTCCAGTCTAAAAGTATGATAGTACCAGGGCGTTAATGCTAATAGTGATTTCTTTCAGACAACCTTTGGGTCCTTTGGATGGACATTACCTATAGATTATTGTACTAATACTCATATTTAGACCAATAATGAAAATACATTAAAACATCATCTTGAAGCGCTCGTAGCGAAGTTTACTTAGCTGTTCTCAACCGATCAGCAAAGTTAAGCAACGTCGCGCGCGGTCAGGAGTTGGATGGGTGACCGCTAGTGACATTACTACTGAGCGTTTCCGTGCTTCGGAGGGCACGTTAAGCCGTCGGTCCCGGTTGTTGTCTTAGGATAGCAGTCGTTATAGCATGGTGGTAGGGCATTTTGCGAATGCCCGCCTGGCTAGCTACCACCCTCAAGTAGAAAGTCTGTCGCCAAGCACCTAAGTGTGTTCCGGCAGCTGTCCTTGAGAGCCAGTACTTCTAGGTTAGCCTGAACAACATCTTCGAGCACATCATCACTTACCATCAGGTGAGATAGTGGTCAAAGGCTAACCAATCAGGCATAAAAAAAAACACAACTTCTACACATATAATACGCATTGTTACATATTACTCAAACACTTCTTGTCAGATCTCCCTTAAAATTTCAATGGGACCACATAAGCACCAGCTTTCGAATATAAAAAAGACAATCAAAATCGGTACACCCTGTAACTGATGAGGTAACACACACAAAAAACTGTCAAGCTTGCGTGTTTTTCTTTAATGCTCCAAACTATATATTATACAGCTGCTATACAACAACAAAAAATAGAGTAACCCAACGGCCTTCGAAAGCCGTTAATTGCTATTAAGCTGTTAATTGACATTAACAGCTTAATAGCTGTTTTGCGTAAACGAATAATATACCGAATATATGTAAGGGATTGTTTGCGTAACAATCTTTTATCAAATATTTTGGTAGATTCTGAAAATTATTGCTTTGAGGAAACCATTTGACACAGAATTTAAAGCGCTCGAAGCGAAATTTGTTGTTCTTAACCGATCACCTAGTTTAAACAATGTCCGCTGCGGTCATTACTTGGATGGGTGACCGTTATAGTACCATTTGCTGTTAATTCCTATTAACAGCTTAATAGCTGTTTTGCGTAAACGAATGATATACCGAATATATGTACGAGATTGTTTGCGTAACAATCTTTTATCAAATATTTTGGTAGATTCTGAAAATTATTGCTCTGAGGAAACTATTTGTCAGAGAATTTGAAGTGCTAAAAGCGAAATTTGTCGTTTTTAACCGATCACCTAGTTTAAACAATGTCCGCTGCGGTCATTACTTGGATGGGTGACCGTTATAGTACCATTTACGACTGAGCGTTTACGTGTTTCGGAGAGTTCGTTAAACGTTAAGCTAAGGTCGGTCGGTGTAAGAGTCAATTTGCGAAAGACCGCCTGGCTAGCAACCAATCTCAAATCGAAAAATCTGCACTGCACTCTTCACTTAGAGACATAGTTGTGTAGGACTGTCACTAACGCCACATCCCCAACGCTCTTTTATGTTTTTTTAAGATTATTATTTTAAAAAGTGTCTATTATTTTAAATTGTGTGTATATTATTTTAAAAAGTGTTTATTATTTTAAATTGTTATTACTATGATTTTGAATCACCATTTGACATTGTATTTTTAAATCGACATTTATTTTAATTATTGACATGTTATTGAATATATAATGTTTCTATAATTTTTTATCGTTAGTGTAAGTGGTGTTTGTAACCGTTCTAATTAAATAAATAAATCTCATGTACCTGTAATTTCGGTCTGTAATGTATATGTATTAGCATGAGAAATGCACATGAATTGTTTCATATTTTTAGCTGTTTTATTTACTTATATATCATCAAATAACCGGCAAAACACTCACGTTAGGGATCGAATACGTCGATCCGAGTTTCGAGATTATCACAAGATCATCGACTAACGTTTAATTTCAAAATACTTGCACTCATGCCATAATTTATGGAATTATGTACCTCACGTGGGGTGCCGGGTTAGAATTGCACCTCCCCATATCATCCCGAGGGTGTCGTAAGAGGCGACTAAGGGAAAAATGCTGGAAGGTGGGCAGCAGCACCTTCTAAAGAACTGCTATCTTACACTGCGATCCCCAAGCCGCCTGCCAAGTGTGGGGATTATGGCAAATACCCGCTTAATAGGGCAGGCTGTGTTCAGCAGTGGACGAGTCGGCTGTTACAGTGCACGGGCCCCAAGATACAAGACCTCGTGCTTAGTTTGGAGTCCACCGCAAATCTGTTCCGACTATAATTCTGAATGTACTATGCTATATTCACTTTAAAATAACTTCACTTTTGCTATTAAAAATATTGCAATGAGCATCCACAATAGTGTGCGTTGCTTTCTACGTGAATAAGCCAAAACAAAACCTCTACCGACATAGTTACACACGTCAATGGTGGGGTAGTCGGGGGTAGAAAAAGCCCTCATTATCGCGCTCAGCCGAGATAAACTCCCCCGGGAGGTAATTATACTTATCTGCACACGATGGCTTGTTAGATACAGAAGATAGGTACTTATGTTGATTCCAGCTAGTTTTCTACGTTTCGCATCCTGAGATTTCTTGTATTTTTTACTATTATATCAAGCTTGTTTGTCGTTAGGGTGGAGTTTGGGTAAAAACACCGAATGGGTAACAAACTACTGCCTACATCTACATTTTGGATGGTGGAAGGGCATTTTGTGAATGCTCGCCTGGCTAGCGACCAGCCTCAAGTAGAAAATCTGTCACCAAGCTCCTAACGGTATGTTCTGGCAGCTATCCTTGAGAGCCAGTAATTCTAGGTTAAGTCTGTTAACACCTTCGCCCTCATTATCACTTACCATCAGGTAAAAGCTAACTTACCAGCCTCAAAAAAAGCTCTTCAAACGGTTTAGATGCAATTTAAATAGGACAAATTTGCTCTAACCAATAAAAAATATCATCAAAATCAGTTCATAACTAATAGAGAAAAAACTTAACAAACATACATTAAATGGGAAATGTGGGAGCTTTATTAACAGAAAGGTTGGGTTGTTTTATATTACCAACGGGAGTTTTCCCAATGATGATTGGCGTCAGGTAGGGGAGCGATCAGATACCGCTGGTCACGACGGAAGCCAAAACTTATTATAATTATGTCCTTGTGTTGCCCTGTGTGTGTCGCAGAATACACATTTTAAATACTTCTAACCTAGAAGTATTTAAACAAAGCCTGAACAACATCTTCGACCACATCGTCACTTACCGTCAGGTGAGATAGTGGTCAAAGGCTAACCTATCAAGCATTAAAAATAATAAATAAAAAAAATGCTTTGTGACATATGAAAATTGCACCGACCCCACATGAGGCGGATCAGAGTAAGATATAATGACTTAAGTTTCAGAGTCTGCAACATAATAATTAAAAACAAGTACCTACTGGAATTCACAGACAGTCCAACATTCCATACCCTCCCAGGACCTACAAGCAGTTTATTCACAACTTCTCATATTCCGGCAATATGTCGCCAATCTTCCCCTCTCACCCCTCGCTATCACCCCCTCACGCCAGTTTTATTGCGAGACTTTTCAATAATTTATATCATAACATATGGAAGTCTCCACACCGTTTGGATTGTAACGTCGTGTTAATCTCTGAAGTTAGTAGGCTTCTGTCGCGACTTTTTTCGACATTTAGCTCGACTTACTGCTAGAGTTTTTTAATAGCTCTTAGCCTTTGACCACTACTTCACCTTATGGTAAGTAATGATATGGGCGAAGATGTTGTTCAGGCTAACCAAGAATTTCTGGCTCTCAAGAACAGCTGCTGGAAGACACCGTTGGGTGCTTCGCGACAGATTTTGTATTTTTTTTTATGCATTATAGGTTAGCCTTTGACCACTATCTCACCTGATGGTAAGTGATGATGTGGTCGAAGATGTTGTTCAGGCTAACCTAGAAGTTATAGTCTACTTGATTGGAAGCTAGCTGGGTGGCCATCCGCAAAATGCCCTACTGCCATGCTTTATCGACTGCCATCGTAAAACAACAACCGAGACCGATGGCTTAACGTGCCCTCCGAAACAAGGAAGTGTTCAGTAGTAATGTCACCAGTGGTCACCCATCCAAGTCATGACCGCGGCGGACATTGCTTAACTTGCTGGTTGTTTAAGAACGGCTAGGCAAGCTTCGCTACAAGCGCTTCAAAAAGCAAATGGTAGGTTGTTGCTCCGTTGTTGAGAGTTTGACTTTTGAATATATGTTCACGAATCTTATAATATATTATACATTAATATCGGTTAAGCCGTTTAGAAGTTATGGTGGAATAAAAAAAACTCACAAAAATACATACATACATGAACCCTGAAAATATAACTCCTTTTTTTGGACAGTCGTGTACAAACCACTGAGCAAGTAATACTTGCACTGGGCAGATTTGCAGAATCTAGAATGCTAATAAAATATATTTGCTATTACAACTAAGTAACTTGTACCACTTGATTCACATAATTATTGACTTTTGCAGGAAAAGGCAAATTATTTAAGTAGCTCATGGGGGCACTTGGAGTCGTTTTTAACCGATCAAGAATGTTAAGCAACGTTCTCTGCGGTGACAACTTTGTTGCGTGGATCAGTGTGAGCTAGAGACTTTTACTTCTATACTTCGGAGGTTAAGGCATCGTTCCCCGTTGTATTGGGATGACACTGTTATATCTTTAGAAGATATTTGGCTGCAAACTTAAATGTATATAATAAATCTTTGCATGGTGGTAGGGCATTTTGCGAATGCCCGCCTGGCTAGCTACCACCCTCAAGTAGAAAATCTGTCGCCAAGCACCTAACGGTGTGTTCCGGTAGCTGTCCTTAAGAGCCAGTAAATCTAGGTTAGCCTGAACAAAATCTTCGACCACATCATCACTCACCATCAGGTGAGATAGTGGTCAAAGGCTAACCTATCAGGCATAAAAATAAAAAAAAGAGCGTGTATGTATAATATGTGCCCGTGGGGTGCCAAGCTAAAATGTTTCCCCCCATCTCTATCCGCGGGTGTCGTAGGAGCCGACTAACGATAACACACCAGAAGGTGGTCAGCAGCACTTTCTGAGGAACTGATATCTCACACTGCGATCCCCAAGACACCTGTCAAGCGTGGGGATTATGTCAACCATATAGTGGGGGAGGCTGTATTCTGCAGTGGACAATCTGGCTGATACTGCACAGTACAGAGCGCAGCCTTCTTATTGATGGACTTTTCCCACAACACACCTCCATCCTTGCACATCTCTAGTGGATACGCAGCCTTAGGCCCCTGTGGAAGATTACGGAACATACTCCTCTCTCTCTCTCCATTTATCTCTCTCTCTCTCTCTCTCTCTATCTCTCACTCTGGCTCTCTCTCTATCTCTCCATCTGAGCTTACATCGGAGTAATTCAGGGAGTGTTCTTACTACAAATCCTATTCTAGCTTTTGAAGTGTCTAGTATAATATAATCGTACTTCGTTTTTTTCCTCTTGGTATCAACATACATACATATAATCACGCTTGTATTCTCCGAAGGGGTAGGCAGAGGTGTGTAAACACCCAAGTTTCGCCAATTGGGTTTTGTTCCCATGTAATAGGGGGCGAGCCTATTGCCATTCACCGGGCACAGTTTCAGGGTCATACAAAATGTTTTCTCTAACACACTGGACGCAACAAGAACATATTAAGAATAACATGTTTTCGCTCACAACATATAAGACAGGAACCCAAGAACATATTGTATGAAACCCTGGCAGGGCACTAAGATGGTATACCGCCCTGTTGTGCGTATATTGCTTACAACACCCTACTCACATCCACGTGAGAAGTGGCATGCTGCTCATTTAACGCACTTTTCCCTTAATCGCCTTTTACGACACCCATGAAAAGAAATATGGAGGTGATATTCCAACCCAGAACTTATTTTTTTTTCAGTTTATTCCGGTTTATTTTCAGTTTTAAAATCGCCGAGAAAATCGCCTTGGAAACCATTGCAGTATCAATTTGCCCATTTTAACATTGGCTCAACAAGAACAAGTAGGTAAGCGGATTTCGGCGGCCTTCGCGAGAATCCGACAATTTACACGTAGGGTGCATTCAGATGGTGCTTTGATATATTTATAAAATTTATTTTCTAAAAGTACCTTTTTGTTAGGATATTTGTCATAGTTTAGGCTGTTAGGACATTTATCATAGTTTAGGCTCTTGTATTGACTTTATTGAACGTAATTCTTCTCTTCTTGATGGTTTGACTGATGAATGTCGAGGGTCCATTGCGGTGCAGTCTGTTGTCACCAATATTTTTAGATTTTACTGTTGATTTTGAATTTCATTTTAAGCTAAGACAATTTTTATTTTATTTTTTTATTGATCTAAAAACGTCATAACATACAAATCAAAATTAGACGCAAGAACAAAGACTTACAAATTAAACACTACACAAAGACGAAAAATATAAAATATTGATAATAAATAGAACTTGCACATTTGAGATTGATGACCAAACTTGAAATCAAGGCAGGTCATCGAACTCAAATGAGTAGTCAGGGCTTTTTACATTTCTATTCCATTGGTATGGTATGTTTTCGAAATAATTCCTAATAGCTAATATATGATCTTAGATCATATCTTAACTATTAGATCATATCTTAGCTAGAAAGATAGTTCAGAATTGTTTAGCTAAAGATTAGCTAAGAAATTCATATCTTAGCTATTAGGATTCTCCAATTATCACATAATAAGTCACAATCAGTGCTGGCAGTGAGGGGCTTATTTAGATGGCGGCTGCTGTGGTCTTCTTCTTAAAACTGTTTCCTGCCTAAGGTACAGGGGTGCCAGGGTGGTGCCCTCTTGCCCCGGCTCTTCTTCAGCTATGAACATGGGTGAGTCTAGATGGCGGCGTACGCGGAGTGTGTGGAGAGAAGAATAAAGAATATTGTATTGTATATAGTAGCGGTGACATCGAGCGCGCCACAGTACAACTCGTGTCCACTGCAAAAAGGTTATACGGCCGACCACGCCTATTCGCTTGAGCTGGATTGTCAGGCACGAAAAGTGTGCAAACGAAAATAAGCAGCTGAAAGGAATCAGCCGAGCCTCTGAGTATCTTACAGCACATTCTGAGCTGGTCTATCATTCTTCTCAACTCCAGAGGATCATAGCCGAGCTGTCCCTGCAAGAATTTAGTGCGGTACAAAGATAGAATACAAACATAAGTCTAATCTTGTTTTATAATCAACATCTTTTTTTGTAAACATATCAAGTCACGCCTTGCCACGTGAGCTCAAGGCAAGAACTGCGGTCCATCATGTCTCCTGTGGGAGTCGTAAAAGGCGATAAATAGAATAATACCAGAAGGTGGCTTTCTGAAGAATTGCTATCCTACCCTGCGATCCCCAAGCCACCTGCCAATCGAAGGGATTATGACGATCAGGCTGATACAGAAGACAGAGATAAGTCGAAGGTCGTATAATAGATATCAATAAGCTATATTTTTGTTTGAAAGTTCCCGTGAGTATGAGACATATTAATGTTTTCAATAACCGGCTGTACTCACACAGTATTGGTCGAGATTGTCGACCTAGGTTTCGGGCATGTCCGATGCCCTTCATCAGGTGAGTTCACGCGTCGACAATCGCGGCGACGACTCCGCGCAACTGGTTCTGTTGTATTATATATTAAGTATTGAAAACATTAATAAGCTAAATGTTATAATTTCGCATACCGATAGGTTAAAGCATGGTGCACTTTCTTTATAATATATTTTTCAACCCTTTGTTATTTTACCCATGTGTTGCGTTAAATGATTTGAATTTGAAGCAATAAGATTCTACGAATATCATCGGTCTCTCTTATTTTAAAAATAAAATATCAAGTCTCGTCTGACGTCAAGTATGTTACATCAAAGCGTGCGGTTGTTGACCATACTTGGATGTACGGCTACGAGTAAAGGTATGCAGGTACGTTGCGTTAATTAGTATTTAGCAATACGGTAAATTAATTAACTGTTCTAATTCTAGTTATGGTGGACATAATATACAAGATTTTTTTAAACAACTGTTCATATTAACTCAGGGATTACGTAATCAATGGTTATATTGTGATTGGTGAAGTCTTGACTTTTTTCTTTTTCACGCGGTAGGTAGGCCTTAATTAACAAAATACTACGAACTATATACATAAAAGCATTTAGACAACCTATAAGTAATTGCAGGCTAACCGGCAGTCTAAATGCTGCAGCCCACTACCTATTGGCAGCGTGCCCAGCTTGCTGGCAGCATAGCCCCGTTGAATTGCAATGCTTATAACTTCTTGACTGAATTTCTTTGTCAGAAAATATTCTATACGTAGCTATGCGAACCGAATAATAAAAACAAGAACTTTGTGTGTCCAAAGTGGCTATGGACACTTCACCAACAAGCCCGTCAGGTCATAAAAAAGCTGTACCTTATAAATTGCAATATTTTCAAATCCCTCTTTATGAACGCGTCGCTAGGAGCTCACACTTTTGCTGGCAATTTTCGCCGTACATTCTACGGGTTTCGCGATACTTTAAGCTGAAGCCTCTCAAAATACGCTATTACAAGTTGCACAGTCCGTGAAAATGGTGAAAATTGATGTTTGGTAGTCCAAAGTGGTATTCTGCTCTAGCGAAATAACGTAAATACAAGCTGTTCGAAATGGCGATGTAAATAAATGAACTTGGTTTTGCTTATCTGTTTAATAAAATTGTTACGACGTACTCACCTTTTATTACTACCTATAGGCTAGCCTTCGACCAGTCTCACTTCTCTCTCTCTTACTACAATTATAAAAATAAGAATAAGAAAAATTTATTTGCAAGATTACATTACACAGTAGTACAAATATTCGTGGAATGGTCTTATAGAGTACATCAGTCATTGTAATCAGTCTGCATGCAGACGTGCAAATATTTATACATGTTTGTCACAATAAACTACAAACTCCTCAATGTCATAAAATTAAAAAATTATGCAAGTACCAGTCACTTATGCATTTCTTAAATTTATGTCCTTCCAATAACAAAAACTCTCTTGGAAGCTTGTTATACAAATATATACACATATTATACGCGTTTCTTTTATAAATATCTTTACTACAGCGAGGTTGATACATCAGGTTCACAGACTTTTTTCTTTTCTGTCTAGTCATTACTTCACTGCGCTTTAATCTAGAATAATACTAATAAAACAATATTTCAGGTAATATTGTAAATGCATTAAGGCTGAGTGCTCGTGGCAATTTCCATACAAACGTAGTTTCATAAAATTTTAAATACTAAGAGTTCAAACTCGGTGAAACTTTGCATGTATATCCTTGATTCTAATATATTTATGCTTTTGATTTGCCGGATTTCCGTAAAATTAAGTATTTTCAATTCATAATTTTACGGAAATCCAACATTAAAGATTAAAACAAATCTCACCTGATGGTAAGTGATGATGTGGTCGAAGATGTTGTTCAGGCTAACCAAGAATTACTGGCACTCAAGGACAGCTGCCGGAACACAGTTAGATACTTGGCGACAGGTTTTCTACTTGAGGGTGGTAGCTAGCCAAGCGGGCATTCGCAAAATGCCCCACTACCATGCCAAAGACATGCGTAAACAATAAAAATCATGCTATAAATAAGACATTCGAAAAAGAAAAATCCCACTACAGCATATACCCTTGTCTAAATAAAGAACTACTTAAGACCATCCCAAAAGCTAGTAACAAATCAATCCATGATCACGGCAGACCATCAAGCAATGTCCATTCTGTGAGGGAAAGCAATAACTCGCAAGGTGAGACGTGGTGGGCGGGCGGGAAAGAAGCCACCGCTTTATTTATGCACGTGCCCTTAGATGCGGGGATCACCTTTCCGGAGAACTGATTGAATTCAGCGGCAGAGAATTTGATGATGAGCGAAGCGATTAGCGGATTCCATCTTATCATGCGTACTTTTTGTTCACTTTATTTATAAATATGGTGCTGCTTCCATAAAACAAACAACAAACATGCAAATTAAAATTAAAAAAAAAAACACAGATTTAACATCTAACACTGAATAGTATTAAATAACTTGTTGAAGTCTGTGTTTCTGCTGATACAAAGCTATTACCTTAGTATCGCATCGCGTTCATGAGTCCAACTTCCTAAACTTATTGTAGGTGTATATAATTGAGTGACAATCATGTTTTTATAGTTGGCAGGCTAGCCTTTGAGAAGTATCTCACCTAATGGCAAGTGATAATGTGGTCGAAGATATCGTTCAGGCCAACCTAGAATTACTGGCTCTCAAGGATTGCTGGCGGAACATAGTGTTAAGCTTGGTGACAGATTTTCTAGGCAGGTGAGCATTCGCAAAATTACGCATAATATCTTCATTGCAGAATGAAGATATTATGCGTAATGCGCAAAATGGCCTGCTACCGCAGGGTAGCAGGCCATTTTGCGAAATGGATGCAAAATTACGCATAATATCTTCATTGCAGAATGAAGATATTATGCGTAATTTTGCATCTCACACTTGATTTAAATGATGCATGATGTTGTCATTTTACATTTTTCTCATTCTTTGTGACAGGACAATCACTACTTCTTTATTTACTATACCTATCTACCATTATCTCACCAATCAGTGAAGATGTTTGCGAAGATGTTAGCAAGCCAGACTTATATTGAAATCTGATTTTCATGCTAAGCTACAACTCTCCCTTACACCTTAAGAAGGTTATACGATAGCTGGGCTAAATTTGAACTATGACTACGAAAGGTCTGTTGGCATGTCCTGGCTTTAGGGACTGATTGTCGCGGGATTCCCGCTCGTTCGATTCCCTGTGTGCAAAAATTACAATGTCAGTATCAACAATATTCCCGACAGCGGATTAAAATCACTACGCTTATGCCTACAACCTCACCCTGATGTAACGTTGCCGAATTGTACATTATTCACGCGCCCTACAAGTTGTGCTTTTGTTTGCGCCTTCTTATTACCTCTCGAGTCTCTCGTAAGAAAATGTTACAAGGGACAATTGTCCGTAGATAAGGATGCTTTGGGAAAAAACATCTACTTTTTAGTTTATCCGTCTTTTTAATAATTTATCCAGTGCGTCTTGGCTTAGAACGTTTGTTTACTTTTGCGATCCAATGTAATTTAAAATTGTATCGTAATATTTATGAGTATAATTGCCGTTCCATGATTAAAAATATATGTACTATACAATAAGGCATTCAATATCATACAACCATACAAAATTAGCAGTAGAAGAGAAAAAAAATAAGGTCCAATAATTAGTAAATGTGATTTATGCTCAGCACGCGATAGTGCTTGTAATTATTGTTAAGATTCCAGATTGCCCAGGCAGGTATTGTTCAGTGGAAGCGCCTTCCACCTGGACAATCTGTCATGAATGCTTAACTCCGGCGAGTACACCGGGAAGGCTGAAAAACACAAGAAAAATATGGTGCAAAGGGTGCCTATAGAATGATACAGGGTTTTCTCCGCTCTGTCGTTGAACCCCTTCCAACTACTTAATCTACTGGCCAGTAATAATTAAGCGGGACTTACGACTACAGCTGATGGCTCGATGATCGTCCAGTCCTTGAGGTTCCAACGTCACGACGGCACCATCACGAAAGTACAAATTTATTCTGCTACGCGCAGTTATCATATGTTACAAAACAAATTCCAAAAAAAAACTCAAAGTAAAATCAACTACTTATTTCAAATACTTACAAAAATTGTAAAACAAGATGATTAGCCAAAATTTTTACCCAGCTAATCTCACGTACAAAAATGCATACATCACAAAAAGAAGACTAGCAAAGCGGCGTGTTCCAGTTGCCCGCGAAATTGATCGGTCCGAACAATTATATTTAGAAATATAGAAAGGTAGCAACACCATTGCGAGATTTATGTGTTTGAAAATGCACTTCTTTCGATCAGATAAAGTCTACTAGTCTGGTTGATGGCCGCGCACCGTCCTCTATGACGGTTAAAGTTTACAATTATAATATTGTCTTAGGTTTTCGCGATTATTACACATAGTAATTAAACAAATTTAAACGGTTTAAATCGTCACCCCGTGACCACGATCACTGCAAAGTGTTTGAAACGTCGGGACAATAATAATGATAAATATACGCGATTTAAACCGTTTCAAGTTGTTTAATTACTATAATGCAATTATAGTACAAAGTTTCGGCTCGAAAGAGTATGTTTCGAGTGGTATAGGTATCTGGCGCGAAATCGGAGCTCGAGATTGGATTCCCGCCCGGGACAAAAAAGTTGTGCTTAATTAATTTGTAAATGTGATATTCGCTTAGCACGCGATAGTGCTTGTTGATATTTAAAAAATAAAAGTTTGACGGATCGCTCATTTTTATCACGAAAGGCTTTCGGATCCAAAGTTCGTGCATTGATTTTTTTTCCGTCGCTGACCCAACTCAATATTATTTGCCATTTACTACTTCAGTGTTTAAGTGTACAACAATAAGTCGAAAGTGAGGATTCGTGTGACAAATCACACGTTTTCTTACCACGAAAGCCTTTCGGATCTTCCTTACTTTGGATGTCGTGAAGGTGACGTTAAAAAATGCACCTAATAAGCAACACATTATACCATAACTCACGAGTAGTCTCAATGACGACACTGTCCAGGCTTTCTGTTTACTGTCGTATCAAATCATAATAATTCACATTGTTTTAAAAATGAAACCTTTGTATTTCCAAACTCGAGAAAAGCGACAAGCAAGGAACGTCACGATTTAAACACGTAGACGTTGGCAGCAAGTAAATCACTAAGATCAGGGTAGCATTACTCCCAAATTGGATGCAAGGCTAGACAAATGATCGCGCGGAACAATACACTTAGCGGCTGATCGATTGCTAGATAAGATGAGACAGAGATACAGGTATAATGCATTCAGTGATTACAGATACAAGAGGTTTTAACATATGATGATATCAGATCACCAGTTCAGTAGCCAAACTGTACTGTATCAGCCGGATTGTCGACTGCTGAACACAGCCTCTCCAATTATGGGGAGTTTTGCCATAATTCATAGGATTGGCAGGCGTCTTGTCTAGAAAAAACTACACACTCGCTACTTACTGATTGCCGACTCGTTCTTATTTCTGGATCTAGCTTATTGCTCATTGCTGGCGGGCAGTGGAAACAGTGCGTGGAGGCTACAGACTGGGACTGGGGACAGGGTTCCCCAGTAGCTACCACGCACAGTTTCCACTCGCGTCGAAAATAAAGAAGACGTTATAAAACTGTTATCATCCTTTGTGAGATAGTGGCCAAAGGCAAGCCTATCAGCTATAAAAAAAAACATTACAGTTGCATTGTCACCGTCCACCATAACACTACTGCGCTTGTCACTCCGGGACATTAGTTGTTATGTTCCGTTCACTCCGTAGTTTCACTTGCTAAAGTGTCCTATATTATTATATTAAAACTGCCGCTTTGAGGCAGAATATTTGACACTGCGGTGGTACCAACCAAGACGAACTTTTGCTGAAGAGACCTACCACCTGGTGAGTGGAATCATGGAGCGAACGATACATAAGAATAAGAAGAGAATCATTATAACATTGGCACGAGTGACGAGCGCAGTTCAATGCTACATAGAATATAATATTTATTTATTTATTTAGATACACAAAACAAATTATTGTCAATTTCTTATTTATAATAATTATACATATTATATAAATTTTGAGCTGGACTGTAATTCAACATATGTGTATACAGTTTCCCGTGGGGTGCCGGAATCCCGTGGGGTGCTGGACTAGAATGTCACCCCCCCCCCCCCATATCTACCTTAGTGTCGTAAGAAAGGCAACACATCAGAAGGTGGGCAGCAGCGCTTTCTGAGGAACTGATATCTCACACTGCGATACCCAAGATGCCTGCCAAGCGTGGGGATTATGGCAAGTCTTACTGGCTGTATTTAGCAGTGGACGATCCAGCTGATACAGTAGACAGTACAGTACAGTATACAGAAAGGTAAAGTTAAATCCGAGACGATGTAAAAGAAAGTACCAATCGCAATTCAAACTAATATTTGCGGATTTGTGCCCTTAAACTGGCACAATATGTCCTTAGAACTAACAATAACACAGATCATCCAGACATAACATGGCGGTTGTGTCCGAATTACTTGTTTTTTTTTAAGTTATTGTGACGAAATAAGCTTGAGGCCTACCTGATGTTAAGTGGACTAACCTCTGCCTATAACAGATGCATTTCATCACAAGTCACGAATTGCACTGCACCCGCCTGTTTGAGACATAGTTGTTAAGTCTCATGTGCCTGTAATCACGGTTTAGGTTGAAGATGATCTTTAATAGTAATAACATATCTACTAAGACTAGGATTAAATACATGTTATAATATGTAACAAAATATATCAAGGTCGCATGATACAAACTACTATAAAAATAGAACATATCATTACAAAATTACAAATTTACGAGAGAAGAAATTATAGTCATTTGCGCGATTCGAACCCGCGTCCATCCACCCCTTTAGCCGGGGTATGCTCTAACCAATTGAGCTAATATGACGCAATGACTCATAACTTTAACTTTCGAAGCAGTGATGGCTCAGTGGCATTGGCTATGAACTGCCGTGCAGCAGGTCCATGGTTCGAATCCCGCTGCGGGCTTGAGCTTCACCGCATGGTGGAAGGGCATTTTGTGATTGCCTGCCTGGCTAGCGACCACCCTCAAGTAGAAAATCTGCCCAACCACCTAACAGTGTGTTCCGGCAGCAGTCCTTGAGAGCCAGAAAAATTACAGGCTAATGAGACCTAACAACTGGACGTCTCAGTGTGATGGGCACAATGCAATTCGTCGTTGACAAAATGCGTCTGTTATAGGCAGAGGTTAGTCCACTTAACATCAGGTGGGCCTCGGGCTTGTTCCGTCACAATAACATAAAAAAACTTGTTTTTTGCTCTCGTCCTTCAACCATCGTATCGGGATAGAGCGACACCTATAGTTATACCTATAGTTAATTAGAGAATATCAGTGCAATCTGTTACCCAATAAAACTCTTTAACAAAGTCGGTACCGTCCCCAACTACGGCACGTCGGGCACGGTACCAATAACGTTCGACAAGTCCGTAGTTACTGAACGTATGAGGTGACAAGGCACCGGGTGCTTTTTATGTTCTACCCCAGTAACTTGTCCTTTACATGTAGGACTAGAGATGAAGGAAGGAAGGACTTAGACGGAGTATATCGATATTTTTTTTTTATGTGAATGAGTTCATCTAATCTTCTTAAAAAACGGCTGCACATTTGCGCAACCATAGTTCATTGTCAATATTATAAACATATCAAATCAAATCATTTATTTTATAAATTACATGTCACTTAAGATCGTATAATTGTGGTTTAGGATAAAATGTTTTTCACGTGCAAATTTTTGTGTAGGTATGTATTAAGTACTTTAATATTAAATTTAACAAAAAAATTCAAATTCTTTAACACTGTAAAATCAGTTGGTAAGAAGCCAGTGAGTCAAAGAGCTTTTTAATTTGTTACCATCCAATGTTTTGATTTTGTTATGTTTTTTTAACGGCGGTATGCCTTTATTAACAAAATACTACGAACTATATACAACACTACAGCTACTACAATAAAAGCATTTAGATCTCTATAAGTCATTGCAGACTCATAGGCAGTCCAAATGCTCTAGTCCGCTACCAGTTGGCAGCGTGCCCAGCATCCTGGCAGCATTGCCCCGTTGAATTGTAATGCTTATTCTTTGAGCCAAATAGGTGCTAGCATTTTGATCACGCGTCGCATCGACCAAGCGCTCTGATAAGTTCTGGAAAATACGATGAGTTCCCGGTCCCCACGGACCCAACGTCTCTACACCAAATATACAGTTATAAATGGATAAACACATATTGTAAATATTTTTTATATAAGTCTTTCTTAGCACGAGGTTCATACTAGATTGGTGAACTTTACCCTTTTTTGAAGTGTAAGACATCACCACGTTTCTTAAAAAAATCAGGGTGTTGTTTAGTGAAGACACAAATGTCTTTTATGTACATACACGGTAGCAAAATATATTTTATCTACATAGTATTCCATAGTGACTGAACGTATGAAAAGTGTCAAGGAGCTGGTTGCTATTTGACACGCGTTTTACGTTATACTCAGAAGGTAAGTAATCCTGTGGTGTAGTGCAGGTTTATCTAAGTCACGATTTTATTGACAGTATTACTACGTAGCATTAAAAGTTTGAAACTCAAAAAACCTATTCGAAAGTCGCTTAAATAACATATAAATACTGATATATCCTACATAACAATAAGAACTTCGCTTCGGAGGCGCAATCAGCAAATTTGGCAACACACTAAAATAACGGTACGACGGTAATAATCTAGTAGGATAGATTTATCCTACTAGATGACTGTTATTAATTTTAGCTCTATCCAGAAACTTGTCACTAGTACAATAAGGAGGTACAAGTGTACCTACTTATTGTATACCTACATAGTAAGACTATAATGTGAGGCTAATGAGCAACAGAAAAGGGGCTTAGAAGCTAAAAATGCATTGTTATATGAACTTACTTTCACAAGCCAGATTATACGCTGCCTAATAAAATCCCTATGGCGTTAGGCGATAAGTTATAAGTCAAATACTTCGGATTTACTTTAGTTATAATAGAGAGAAATAGTTAAGCACATCCAAAATAGGTACTTTCTCAGTTGTAGTTGTACTGCAATAAATAATGAAGATGCATCGTCTAAGCAAGTCATTTTGATAATTTTAAAGTTACCGACAGAATCGTGGAGTGCAGGGATTATTTCTATTTAATCCATAGTTTGAATATCTACTACCAAACTCTCTTGTTAAGATTGTCGTGATTAATTGACGTTAAATAATACGCATTACTTAGTTCCGCGTTTAATAAATGACTTACCCCGTAATTTACGGAATAGTATCTCACCAAGTAATATTAAATATAATTTAAAGTGTCATTTTCTGCAGCATAATAGTAACGTTTCAAGCTAAATATGTACTCACCTTCCGCGGCTTCGGTTATGTGTTAATTTACTGACTATTAATACTATCTACGAATAACTACATATGTTAATTTTTCTTGCCAAGCTAAGTTCTGATCTTATTTGTTTTATTAAGTAGTGTAGTATATTGTGCTTCGTAGCTGTAGACTCTTGTGTAGCATTCATCACAAACCTCAGTGGTTTCCGGATGCTTATTACTTAAATCTAATAATGTATTGTTTATATGATAATAAATTTAAAAAAAAAAAACACTGTTGGTACCCCGCCAGAGACCTGGAATCGCGGGTTGATATCCTACCAATATCCAATTTTTTTTATGTATGAATTAAGAATTTATATATTTTGGTTCAGCATGTATGTGCTTGTAACAATAATAATCTCTATGTTGCATGTTAATTTAATAACATTATCGAAATGTCGATATATTATCTCATCCCTATTGAGCCGTTGGTAGCATATGACGAGTCCGAACAAAACATGAAGGTGTGCGACGCGTTTTATTAGAATATTTTATTGTTTTCGCCAATATACCGAATGACCAATAAAATATGGAAATATTTGCAACAATAAAATATGTTATTGCAGAACTATAAATGGGCAATTTCGTATTTAGAGGTCCCTCGTCATTTTGTCCTGTTATATATTTTTTTATTGCTTATAGCTAAAGATCTCACCTGATGGTAACTGATGATGTGGTCGAAGGTGTTAACAGGCTTAACCTAGAATTATAGGCTCTCAAGGACAGCTGCCGGAAAACACCGTTAGGTGCTTGGTGACAGATTTTTAGTAGTAGTCGCTAGCCAGGCGGGCATTAGCAATGCCCTCCCATCATGCGGTAAAGCTCAAGACCGCGGTGGGATTCGAACCATGGACCTGCTGCGTGGCAGTCCATAGCCAATGCCATTGAGCCATCACTGCTTGAGTTTAGAGATATAGAATAACGTGATATTACCTAACAACTACTAATTCCTAATATTAACATAATATTATTATTAATGATTTTATTATAAAGGTAAAAGATTGTGAGTATGCTTGTATAATTGTTACTTCTTCACGCTCAAACGGTGCAACCAATTTTGATGAAATATGGTATAGAGGTAGATAAGGCGCTGGATTAACACATAGACTACTTTTTATCATCATCAATAAAGGTTAAGTACTTATTTGTTTCTTGTTTATAATTACATAGCCTTCATAAACATGCGCCTGTAAGGCTTCGTAATAAACAAAATCATTTAAGCTTTGCAGATGTTTTCGCCTACGAATAGGGTGAAGTGACCCCCTTACGACCAGTTTACGCCAACACGAAATTAAGCTTGTTTTTTTTGTGGAAGCAACATTAATTAGTGTAAAAAAAACATTTTGTACTTATTTCTATAAGTACAAAATGTTTTTTTTACACAAACGTTACAAAATGTTACAAAATGTTTTTTTTTACAAAAACGTTTTGTACAAATGTCGTAGTATTAAAATAAAAACTAAAACATAGTATTTTAACTAACTCAATAATTTGAAAGGATAAATAAATAAAAATGAGTAATTTGACGGGTCTTCGGCCATTTTGCCTTCTTTACGTCCACTGTTATACCAATTGTCGGCCACTACTTTAGACAAGGAAAATTTGTCTCTTTTACAGTGCCATAAAGTATATATTTAGTATTTAAATAAAACTGCAAATATTTTGGAAGCTTTTGTTTTTAATCAGTGAAAATAAGCATGTATAAGACATTAAACATATCAAATATGTAATTACTTATATAGATAATGACATGATAATTCTAATATTTTCTTGAGCTTTCGCGATACTTAATAAAACAACTTTAAACGGTTTAAATCGCGTATAATTTAACATAATTTTTATCCTGACCTTGCGAACACTTTTAATGAAAATTATTTGTAATTATTTGAGCTACCGCCAGATTTTTTACAGTCAACATCAAAATTATTTATGAATCTACATTTACTTTACTTAGAAATATATATGGCCGTAAACAGGTGATTCAAAAATTTAATTACAGCCGCTTTCAAAAAAAATATTTTGAAACACTATTACTTTAATGTTGATTATATTTTGGTGGCCGGAATTCGGTAGTAAGTTAGATGACATTGCTATGGATATTTATATAATATAACCTTGAAATATACCCTGAGTACTATTTAGATAAATGCCAGCGAAAACAGTCTATATTTAACCATATTGCGACCACGTGGTCGTAAACGAGTCTTCGCTACAAAACATGAACCCGTTTGTCGACCACTCGAAAATTAATATAATCATGTTTTTTATAATTTTCTTAGTAAAAGATTAAAATTAGACAATGGATTCATATCAACACCTAACTAGATTGGTATAATATCATGATTTATGTATAAATTCTTACCCTTTAAAAGTCTTATGCAGCTATTTTTTCTGTAAAAAATAAGCACACATACACACACTAGATCTTCCAATGGCGGCTAAAAATACGGTACGGCAGTTTGGAGGCCAGAACTGTCATAATAATGAAGTGAAGTTCGTACGCTTCAATAAGCATTAAATTCATAAACCGCGTTCGGATACTTTCCTTATTTTAAAGGAAAATATGATATACGGTCACAAAGGGGTCCCGGTCGCGTAGCGGATCACGTCACCCTACTCTCTCATTTCATGAGCAAGCGAGCGCGAAGCGTCTTCGTTTCCTCTCGGACAAAAATGATTTTGTATGTCTGTCCGGCTATTCTCTTTTAGTATTCACATTTTGCAACCAATTCTGGTAAAATGTTGTGAGAAGGTTCAAAAATTGTATTATATTTATACACATATAAGAGATATATATGTACAATATCATCTGTTGATTCTGTTGTTATCAGTTTTTTAAAACGGAGATGTGAAGGGGTTGAAATCGTAAAAAGGGTATTTCAATCACGAGGTTTTCTGCTCGCTGCGCCTCTTGTAAAGTATAATTTGAAACTGTAGCACTACATTTGATATATTTTTAAATGTAAGTATCAAGTCAATCAGTTCAAATGATTCAGAGTAGAAGGTCCGTAGATATAACCGCTCGAACATTGCTTCAAAAAAATATCAATCACGTTACAAAGCTATAACTATTACGTCGAATCATAGAATAAAATGTACTAAGTCAACTAGATCAAGTGTCGTTTGCAAGTCTCGAGGCCCGGGGTTAAAATTTTGGGTGAAGAAGTCATTGGATTTACCAGAAAAAAAATTCAGTAATATCTGTCCGTAATCGGGATTTTGTCTCCCGCTTCGATTATTACACAGGATTGTGCCATATCTAGCAAAAGATGTGTGTTTGGACTCCTCAGCTATAGATACTTGTTTGGGCTTGAACATAATACAGGTAAATTAAACCAACACACTGATTACATTACGTCAACTAGATTCTGATGATATCATTTGATAGGTACTACATATATGTAAACAGCTTCATGCTAATATGTGCAAAGGATTATCGCACCAAATGAGAGACGTAATCCCCATTCGAAAGATGGAGGCACGATCGTGACTTTGCAGCTGTTTAAGCTGAGACACGTGTAATCTTCTGTAAAATATAGATATGAGTCCTTAAATGGTACAAGGAAATGAAGAGAACAGTTTTTGCTTGAGATATGAAGGTATTTTTAAACGATTTCAAAAAGAAAAGTGAGGTTCTCTCGTCGATTTTATTTATTTTTTTGGGTTTGTTACCACAGAACTTTCGACTGGTTGAACCGATTTTGATGATTCTTTTTTCATATGAAAAATTGTTGTCCCATTTAAATTTCCTTAAAATTGATCAAGCCGTTGAGTTACACTCCAATAACTGAAAAGTGTTTTCCTTTCTTGATGATATAGACATTGACAGTGAATGACAATTGATCCCCTAAGCAAAGGTCAAGAATAAGGGCGAACAAAAAATTCCTTGAAAATGGAATCGACTTCAACACTTAAAATGTGTGACCCTTGCTTAGGCGTTTTTTAATTTTTACAACGATTATAATGACATTTTTTTTTAACATTGAGCGAAATTCGAACCCGTGAACATATTGCCATGGGGCTGGCATGCATTGCGAATCTGAACTTGCTTTGGTCACGGTAACTGATTTGACGCTGACATGGAGGGCCCCGTGAAGGATATGAGTGCATACGGTGTTAGTATAGTAAGATGATGAGTAACGCCCCTTGAAGGATATGAGTGCATACGGTGTTAGTATAGTAAGATGATGAGTAACGCCCCGTGAAGGATATGAGTGCATACGGTGTTAGTATAGTAAGATGATGAGTAACAGAACAAAGTCAACGATAAATACATATTGTAGCGACCTCTCGTGTCGTGGGATAAGAAGAAGAGACTGGTTAAACTGAGTGGTTTAACTTTTCCCTTTCGTTGTTATTTCCGAATAGATGAAATGTTTAATTGAGTTTAGTATTTAATTAGAATTGCAATGATATAGAGAGAGGTTATTTGTATTCAAAATTGATACTACAATTATTTTTTTTAAGATTTGCGTAGTAGTTACAGCAAGTATATTCTGATAAATAATGAATCTATACGAAGCATTTTTATCTCGATCGCACGCTCGAAGAGTTTGACCTCCTGAAGATTCTTCGTGTAGAAGCAGAAAGCGTCGAAAATTCTTACGATACAAATGTTAAGAATCCGCCTAAGTTAACGACTACGAATTTAAATTAGGCGAAATTGTCACTCTATGTATTTATTTATTTTTTACGTGTTTTATTAAAAAAATAATTTAATGTTATTCAAAGTATTTTTTAAATATTTGTTACTATTAGAATATAGATAGTTTAGTTCCTAGATTAACAAATAAGGTCCTTTTTATCTCATCATTACCAGCTTTATAATTTTCTACGTGGGTGAAGCAGCGGGCGCTGCTAATTCATCTTTCATAATTAAATACAACATAAACAAATATTTAGTCCTTACTACATACCAAGGAATATAAGAAAATTAAGCTCATCAACGTGTAAAAAATAAAAATTACGTAAAGCTGCCTTGTATCAGCATCTCCATGCACGTCCTAGCACGTATATCTAAAATAAATTCCTCAAATCGAGTCGACGCGGACTCGATCGAGCAACGAAATTGCATTCGGTGCAACACATATATTCGTTCCACATCACTATTTGAGCCACGTAGACGTGGTAAGGGTGCTAAGGAGGTTAAAGTTATTCCAATGTACTGTGGTAATCACTTGAAAGTTTTAAAGTTATGAAAACATCGTCATCTCAGGGGTGGGCAGAGGTTGATCTATAAATTGTTATACTTATATGTTCATTTTAATTCTCTTGCCCGGACAACTATAAGTTTTTTTTTTCCTACTTGTTCTGTTGTTTAGTTTAGGTTACCTTAATAATTACGTAGTAGTAACTGTAATTTTGGAGTATAAAATATTGATAAGAGTATAAATATAATCTTTCTTAAAATTTTATTGCCAAAAATGTATTGAATCGGTTTAATTTTAAAGAGAAAAATGAGAGGAATGTGGATCTTTAAATCGTCAAATTTAATAAAAACAACAATATATGAGTAAATAATATAATATGTCTTCCTCGAATTTCGCGTATTGCGTGATCATTTCATCACATTATTTATAGGACATAGCAATAGAACCTTAAATATGTTAAAATTTGTTATTTTCCGCGTCACCATTCACCTTGAAGAATGACTAAGCAAGCTCCACTACGAGCGCTTCAAAACAGGATAAAACTTATAGGAAGACAATAGAGTGCACTTGTTGTGTTGATTCTACCCAGCGTAAAACGCGACAAGTAAAAGAAGTGTCCATCGCAACCGCAATATTTTGACCGTACCTTTAAACGTGACGTAAAGACGACTTTTAAAGGTACAGTCAAAAAGTAACGTTGCTTCTTGCTAGTTATCTTCTTGCCTCATGTTTCTAGGTCAACAGGTAATATCAATATTTGTCATGATTTTTAACTTGATGCCTCTTTCTATTATTCCTGGAAAAAAAATCATAACAGATGGACAATAAATTGATCCCTTAAGAAATTAGTAGCTGTAGTTACGTACATACATTCGTAGTGCCATAGCTTTCGTAGCAATGTGCTACAGTAATACGAGCTTTCGTAGCACCATGCTACAAAAGATTTTCTGCTTCGAGGCTACAAAATGCCTACGGGTGCTTCTTATAGTAGCTCCGTATAACATCCGCTGAACACGAATCTTATGCATTAACACAGATTACAGCATTACTTTCCTTTGGAGGCGGGAATGCGCAAGTTTGCGATACAAAAATATGAATCTTGGTGGCAAGCAAACCGGGACAGAGAACTGTTAATGATTATAATTCATTAAAATTATTGTTTTGAACCGCTGAGTGTTAGTGATGCATGATGTGCATGGGCCACCACTAGTAATGGTGGGTAAGTGACCTCTAATGGCATTTATTTACTAAGTGTTTCTATGTTCCGGCGTCAGTCTTGGTTAGAACTATTGGCTATGTCAGAGGCCTTTAGGCGGCCTGAAACTCACCATAGCATAGTGGTAGGGAATTAGCAAATCACCGCCTAGCTGGCTACCACTCATAAGTTTACAAATCTCTCTCCAAGCACCTAATGTGTGTTAGTTCGGTAATTACAGTGATAGCCGAGCAGTTCTAGCTATGGACTGCGGTGGCGCAGATTCATGCTTCGATCCTCGTCGCCGGTTTGAGCTTCAACGCAATGTAGAACATTTTACGAATGCCCACTTGGCTAGCTACCACACTCAAGTTGAAAATCTGCTGCCAAGAACCTTACAGTGTGTACCGACAGCAGTTCTTGAGAGCCAGTAACATTAAAGGGTGATAAGACTATATCTCAGGGTGACGGGCGCAGTGCAGTTCGTTACTTGTGACTCAGTGATAATACCTGTATTAAAAACAGTACGAACTGTGAACACTACAGTTACTACAAAAGCACATAAGCAACAAGCAGCAAGACAACCTACAAGTCATTGCAGGCTCACAGGCAGACCATTTGGCAGCATTGGCCCGTTGGATTATAATGCTTATTTGTTGAGCCAATAGGTGCCAGCATTTAGATCACGCGTCGCATCGATGATGTTACGCAAAGATGAAAATCATGATTTTTTGACGACATCATATATGAACGCCTGACAGTTTTGTCGAAATCGTCGTCTTTGCAAGTTGCAATTAATTCGCAATTTGGAAGCACAAGTAAATAAGTGCCAGTACTTTGCTCTTTGATCACGCGTTGCATCGCCCAAACGCTCTGATGCCAAGATGTCGACAAGCAACTAACGGTATGTTCCAACAGCTTTACTTACATCGTCACTTACCGTCTTGTGATATTGAGACCAAAGGTTAGTTCTATCGGCAATAAAAAATAAAAACTTAGATTGGGTCTAGCAGTTGCCATTGAGTGAGTGGTTTGAATTCCAGTCCAAGCCTGATAACATCTTCGTCTTGATCATCACTTCCTAACTACATAGTGAGATAATGATAGCCCATGACCAAAAAAAGTAAGCTCTTCTACAAGTCGGACTCGAGCACAGAGGGTACCAACGCCGAATGTGAAAATAAATGTATAATGAATGGTAATGTTGTCCGAGGTTTTCGTGATTATTACACATAGTAATTAAACAACTTTAAACGATTTAAATTGCGTATATTTCTATATCATCACCCCGTGACCACGATCACTGCAAAGTGTTTGAATCGTCGGGACAAAAATAATGATAAATTTACACGATTTAAACCGATTAAAGTTGGTTATTCATATATTGAATGGTGCGTACTCTCGCAAAATATTAACCAACTGCAAAAGCTACATATGAGTTTGTACATGGAAAAATATTAGTTATATGTGATAGAACAATCTTAGGATTTCTCATTTACTTATGCTCCTGAATTGCGAATTTATTGCAACGTGAAAGACAATGTTGTCGGCAAAACCGTCAGGCGTTCACAAATGATTCAGATAAATATGTCTGTATCATTTTATGAGCATCAACGATTCGACGCGTGATAAAAATGCTGGCCCCTATATATGCTCATCGAATAAGCATTGCAATCCAACGAGCTCATGCTCATGCAGCATGAGCATTTGGACTACCTGTAGGTCTACAATGACCTTTTGTATTAATGCTTTCAGTGTAGTAACTGTAGTCTAGGATATCGTTTTTTTATGTCATTCTGGCGGAAATGTTAAGTGGACTAACCTCTGCCTATAACAGACGCATTTCGTCAACGACGAATTGCACTGTGCCCGTCACACTGAGACGTACAGTTGTTAGGTCTCATGTGCCTGTAATTTTAATATCGTTTATAGTTGTAGTGTCTAAATCAATCTGAATCAATAAAGGCAATACTACCAGTTAAAAAAATACCGTTTAGTATTTATGTTATTGTTACGGCGCAAGAGCTCGAACAGTCTAGAATAATCCAATGTCGATAAACAAGTAAACGAAAACAAACAATGTACCTACTCTTCACAAAAAATGTTATAAAAAAAAGGGTCGCCTTTTGTTCTCAGGCAACTAGTAAACAACCACAGAATAAGTAGTAGTTAGTTTCCATTGAATTGCATACAAAAGTTATTTACGTTAAACGAGAGATTTATGGCCCCTATTGTTTTTCTATCTAGACTAGTATAGAATATTCCGGTAGCTTTGACTTTGGGTATAAATAGGGTCGGGTCCGGGCCGATGACAGTCTTACTTTGAGTACGAAACGAGAAAAAGTGCGATTACCTTTGGACCAAGTGCTCCAAGCGCGAATAGTTAAAGTGAGTGAAGTGTGTGACTAGTGTATCTGTAAAGTGCGAACAGTCAGTGTTTTAGTGTTGTGTTCAGTAAAGTGTTAAGTGACTGTAGAACTATGTAATAAAGGTGTCAGTTTGCCGAAAACGTATTGCATTATTTATCCCGAACCCTCAGCTCGTAACATTATGTAATGATTAGCTGAGCAGCTTAAAGCTAGAGGAAGCTGGGCTGAAATTGCATAGATTTCGAATAGATAAATTTTTAGCAAATTTGTTACAAAATTGAAATAAATAGCAATTCTGTACATAATAATATAAAATTGTTAATTATAGAATAATTGTTATTTATTCAAATCAACTCGATATCAAAATGCTTGCAGCTACTAAAAAAAACAAAAAACACAAATGCTTGCAGCTCAACGAATAAGCATTGCAATCTACGAATAACAATATATATGTTATTCGTAGTATGCAATTCAACAGGGCAATACTGCAGGTAAAAAAGCACAGTGCAAATAAGATATACCGCCGACACAAAAAAAGTTATAGGATTATTGTCTCCGAGAAAATGAGTTGGGAGCTTAATTTTAGTAGACTATCAGTCAAAATTTATAAAAAGTAGTCTAGTTAATATATGGTGATGGATAAACATTGAAAGTAAACATCGAAATCTAATAAAATAATAATCAAGTTATTCAGGATTTAGTAAATGTTGGGGATAATGGCGAAAATAGGAGATTTAAACATTAAAATTGAATAATTTGCTGCGGACGAGGCTTAAGAAAATGGGATTTTGGATGAGCGCAAGAACCATTACGGAAAAATACGAGCTTAAAAGATTTCAGGCACGAAAACAAACGATAATGACTAAAACGATATGAAAGTGCTATATGAATGTAAAAAACTTTACATTCGTGATGCTTGAAGAAATGATCTTCGAAGAGGCAGATAATTAAAATTAAGCAAATTTGCAAACATCTGGAGATTTTGGACTTTTTGATCTACTTACATAGATATCCTACAAAAATTATAAATAAATTGTTGGACGTTGGACAACTTCACATAGCAACTGCAGGAAGATATGACTAAACATATTATAGATATACCAATTTATCAAACCTCTTACTTGAAAGGAGCCCGTATAATTGAAGTAGGTACTCTGGGGCTCCTTCATTTATGTATATATGTTTTTTTTTAAAGTTATGTTTCTAAATCCTAAACGGGTTCATTCACGTACGAATTAACATCAAAATAATAATGATAGATCTTCGTTCCATTTTTATATAATTAAAATCTAGGTACAAACCATATACTAAAGAATCTACATGCAAAGACCTAAATACTAAACTAAAAAAGTATGACGGAAGTTGTTCAGTGGCGAGCAGGTTACGAAAGAAAGTGCAGGTAAAGTTTGTGCAGGACGTAGCTACTCGCAAAAAAATAGAAGGCTCTCCTAATCTCCCTATTTCACTTTTTCTTCGGATTATTCTTTATTGATACGAAAACTTAGGCTACACTTACATGTTATGTATGAGTATAACTAATTTAAGTATAGCTAGGTACAAATAGCATGTATTGTGTTAACAAGTATCCCTGAATCCCACACTAGGGTGGCCCTGTGTCGTGGGATTCAGTCACTTATCAGCTAAACAAGCTATAATCAATTATTGTCCAAACGTGTTTAGTACTAACCACTAAGCACCTGCACTAAGCACTTCCGCTTATCACTATTCAAAGTGCAAACGGGCCTGTAAACGTACATATTCTCTAAGAAAATACCTTTGTCATAAAATTATTCGGATCCGTTTACTGATTCAAAAGCCACTAGAGTTGACCCCTCGGCAAGTCTGACTCATTGTAAGCTCGTATATAAGTTCGTTTACATGACAAAGGCACTTTAAGAGCTGTTACGTCATCAAGTGTATATAAATGACTTTGTGAAAAGTAAAAACGATGGTTACTATGTATCTTTCAGCGTTCCGGCCTGCTGCTAATGGCCCTGCCCGTTATAAGTGCAGGTCGTTGAACACATTAGTGTTCTGCGTGGCACTGAATTGTGTTCCCCATTCGAGATATTATTAGAGATATAGCACATGCCTGCTTCGTTAGTTGAGTGGCGTTAATCGTAACGTTGGAATGTCGAGGCCAGGTTCGATGTCCGGGAGGTATAGTTATTTTTTCAACAAAAAAAACCGGTAGAAGAGGTAGCAGTGACTGGACCTGTGCCTGGAATGGTAGACAACAAAAGACTCGCCTTCTGTTACATGGAATATCTGCCGAAACTCGGGTGTGCAGACTATACTTACTTACTCGGATATAAAGACGTGAAGATATGTTGTTCTCACGCGCCTGCAATTTCGCAATATCAACATTTTTCAACTTTGTCCTTACAATTGGAGCAAAGTCACGATGTTGATTCAGTCGCCAGACTTTTTAAAGCGCTCGTAGAGCAGTTTGCTTACCATTCTTAACCGGTCCTCTAAAGGATCTTCTCAAGTTTAAGTTTAAGGATCCTGTAAAGCTTAGCAACGTCCACTGCGGTTATGAGTTGGATGGGTGACCGCTAGTGACGTATTAAGACATTACTACTGAGCGTTTCCGTGTTTCGAAGGGCATGTTAAGCCGTTGGTCCCGGTGGTTGTCTTAGGAAAACAGCCGTTATTTTATGATGGTAGGGCATTTTGCGAATGCCCGCCTAGCTAGCTACCACCCTTAAATGGACCAAGTACCTAACGGTGTACTCCGGCAGCTGCCCATGAGAGCTAGTAATTCTAGGTTAGCGTGAACAACATCTTTGACCACATCATCACTTGCCATCAGGTGAAATAGGGGTCAAAGGTTAGCCTATCAGGTAAAAAATACAACGAATAGCACTTAATCCACATTTCCAAGGAAAGTATCGTGAAACAATTCAGACCTGCCTGTGATTTCCATAACTTCGAAGCGAAAGGGGAAGGGGAGGAAGCTTCCTTTGTGATGGTAATGCCGATACTTACCCCCAGACGCATCGGTAATGATAATGAAGCCTTCGCAACCCCTCTCTAATTACAATACTGCCTTATATATTTACTCGTACTAAGATAATACACGAATTTATTCTTGCAGATAAATATTTTCTATATAATCTGTTGCAGTGCCAATGTACGTAGAAGAAACCGGTTCTGGGTACTGTATCGCCGCACCGTCCAGTGCTGAACACAGCCTCTCCCCCATTTAGAGGGGTTTCCCAGATCACACGTTTGGCAGGCGTTTTGAGGGTCGCAGTGTGAGATATTAGTTCCTCAGAAAGCACTACTGCGCGCTTCACTTCAAAACATTTAGTTTTTATTGGCCTATATATTGGTTTATATTTCTTTGTAAGACGCGCTGTATGCGTGTAGCATCATTTTAAGCATGAAACAAAACGCTTCTTTTTTATGATGGTTCTGTAAAAGGTGGGAGTTGGCCACCCAAGTCAGTTTTACGTAGGTAGCTTAAAATAATGAGCAGAATCGATCTCCGATAGCCAGCACGCGCGGCGCTAGATTAAATTAAATAGATTTCTTTAAACATTTCCTAGTTTTAGCAGAAGTGTAACAAATTTTAAAAACCTGCGCTCTCCAACTCAGCATTATTAGAGAATCCACGTAGTTTCATTTGTAACCCTAACACCTGCATACTCAGACTAAAGTAGGCATTTGAATCTCCTACAGGCTAAGAGTCAAACTACTTTTTTGTAATTACAATACAGTAGTATATTCGAAGTGTCATACAGTACAATGACATCTCGGATTCTTACGTTAATAAAACTGGTATTTAAAATAAACCTGTCCTATAAAAGTTGTCAAGATCAAAGTCAATGTTCACATAAATTAATATGCTTTGCAAATGTTATATCATTTGAATTAAAGTAAGGTATACAATATACCTTTGAAGAAGTAATGGCTCAGTGGCAATAGCTATATACTGCCACACATTGCATACACGGTTTGAAGTCCCCTGCGTGTTGAGTGTCAGTGAGCTTTTTACCTATCTTCCACCTAACACCCCAGTTCCTATTCTAGGTTCTGCATGTTAAGATCCTCGATCTCATCGTCATTTACCAACAGCTGAAATGCCTAACCTTAAGGCTAACTTTTTATATCAATACATAGTAAAAAACAAAGTAGATTCCCGCTGTCTGTCCCTATATGCTTAGATCTTTAAAACTACGCAACCGATTTTGATGCGGATTAGTGATCGAGACCTTTTAAAGGTGTACAATACAGTACTACATTATTTTGATAAACATCGTAGGGTTCAGCCGGCATTTCCAATGTAAGCTCAAAAAATGTGTTTATTTACGACATCACATTAAAAAACCTCTAAAATTATAATATTTCGTATGTATTATACATATAAACTTTCCTCTTGAATCACTCCATCTATTCACACTCCAAAAACCGCATCAAAATCAGTTGCGTAGTTTTAAAGAATATCATATGAGCATACATAATTATGAACAGACAGCGGGCAACGACTTTGTTTTATACTATGTAGTGATAGTGACGTACAATTTTTTTTTTTTTTATTATGGGTTAGCCTTTGACCGCTATCTCACCTGAAAGTAAGTGATGATGTGGTCGAAAATGTTGTTCAGGCTAACCTAGAAGTACTGGCTCTCAAGGACAGCTGCCGGAACACACCGTTAGGTGCTTGGCGACAGATTTTTCTACTTGAGGGTGATAGCTAGCCAGGCGGGCATTCGCAAAATGCCCAAAAAGGGCATTTTTATACTATTGGTAAGATCTCATTTTCAGTAAGATACAATACAATAATCTGAAAAGATCTGACCTAGTATATGAGTTAGCCCTAATAATGCGTATTTAATTGGCCTCGACTACATTGTTGATGTTCTCATTTTCACACGTGGATACAAATCGAAAAAAACTATATATACGATGGTTTGTTATATAATTTTTTTAGTGCATTTTTTTAATATTTTGTGTTTGAATAATTTATTATTGTTTTTTCTTGGTGTTAGGTCGTCCTATTGACGTTAAAGTATATGGCAGTTTTTTTTTCGTCACTTTGACTAAAAATAATAAATGTACTTGGTACAATTAGGTACGTGTACCTACTACTACGTGTACGTGTACTGTACTGTAAAAGCCGACTCGTCCACTGCTGAACACAGCCTCCCCTATTAAGGGGTGTTAGCCATAATCCCCGCTCTTGGCGGGCTGCTTGGGGATCGCAGTGTAAGTTGGCAGATCTTTAAAAGGCGCTGCTGCCCACCCCCCAGTATTTTTCCATTAGTCGCCTCTTACGATACCCACGGGATGATGTGAGGAGGTGCAATTCTAACCCGGCACCCCCCGGGGGAAGTACCTAATAAAGGAACCTAATACCACAGAATGATACGCGAGATTTGGGGACTTTTCTGATAACTATCTTATATGTATTTTGTTGTTCACTGGCGGTTAATAAAGGCATTAAGAAAATACTACGAACTATATTTAATACTACAGTTACAATAAAAGCATTTAGACAACCTATAAGTCATTGCAGACTAACAGGCAGGCCAAATGCTCCAGCCCACTACCAGTTGGCAGCGTGCCCAGCATGCTGGCAGAATTGTCCCGTTGAATATAATATATGGAATATACTTCTTATAATATATTTTTATTTTTCATATAATATATATTGATTTTATTTATCTAAGGCCTATTTTTACCAATTTAGGATTTAAAAAATACAAGGATAACTTTATACAATAAACCAATAAAATTAGATAGTCTTTGTCACCGTATACGTCCAATAAGGTTGTAATATTTTTTGCCATGTTATTGTCATTTACGAAAATAGACTCCAGGCAGACAGTGGCACCGTGGGGTGCCGGGCTAGAATGTATGCCCCACCCCAACCACCTATTGCTACTTGTGGGTGTTGTAAGAGGCGACTAAACGTAAAATACCGGAAAATGAGCAGCGCCTTCTGAGGAACTGATATCTTAAACTGTGATCCCCAAGACGCCTGCTAAGCGTGGGGATTATGGCAAACCCCATAAACTTAAAACAAATATGGCCACCTTGATGTAGCTAATAATATATACTATTTCTATGTCTACAGCTGCATTCACATGTAGCACTAGAGGTTTCTTTTTTCCACGACATAAATTCAACAAAATTTAAATCTGCTACTAGATTTCAGTTGTATAATAGCAAAAGCATATTTTTGTATTGTGACGGAACAAGCACGAGTCCAACCTGATGTTAAGGGGTATCCTCTGCTTATAACAGATGCATTTCCTCACTTGTGACGAACTTAGCGAACATAGACGTGAGGTATCCTCTGCACTGAGAAAAACGTCTCAAAGGCTTAAATCGAATTTGACCTTTTACCGTTGAATTGTAAATACGTAAGATGAATTCATAACTCTTAAGATGATTTTCACCAATCAATAAAAATGTACCATGTTTTATAATAAACAAAACCGTCAAAAACACCTTCCGTAAAGTATTTTCAGAAATGAACTTTTTAATACGATAATAATTGCAGTATTGACCATAAAATATACCTTAATTTTACGGCGGTTTACATACGGTGATTATCACTATAACGTACGACTTAATCAGCCTCATCGAAAGTCAATATTTAAGACAGACCACAAAATACACCTTAAATGACGACGAAAAGAAACATTCGCCTTCATTGACCTCGTTTAACGCCTTCTAGCTGGAAGGCGTTTTTGTATGTATTTACGTTTGGTCGGTTTTCCGCCTTATACCATATAAATTGGCCGTCATAAGGGCGCTTTTGACTTTAGATTTTTCTCAGTGTGCTTATAACAGATGCATTTCCTCACTTGTGACGAACTGAGCGAACATAGACGTGAGCTAGCAAAAACACATCTGTCCAAATTCCTCTTACAATAGAGTATTGCGCATTTATATTTTAATCGTTTATTTTAATTCAAAAACCTAAAATTATTATAAAACACACCAACTACCACGGTCCACACCACATCGAATGTCGATGATGAGATGTCTACTATAAACACTCTTTTTTTAGGTTCCATTTAATAAGGGGCGAGCCTATTGTCGCCTACTGGCGACGGTTACATGATTTGTATACGTGTAGTACGTGAGAACAGGCATAGTTAAGTTGATAATTTATTAGCGGCTAATATATTTACATTGCCATACATTACTGATATAACGTATTAAATAACTTATTGCACAACCTTGAATTCACATTAAAAATATTAACATTACTGGCACAACACTTAACGTTGTATAATCACGCGATGTAATTACTGCACATATATTCATTGTTACCGTTGTATAACTTGAATCATACCAAGGTCTTCTTTAATCATGTCTGCTGCCTTTTCGCCTATCATCATTGTGGGAGAATTTGTATTTCCACTTGGGATATGAGGCATCACGGACGCATCTGCGATTCTCAGACGGCCAATGCCATATACTTTCAAACGTTCGTCAACTACTCCACCAGGTCCCATTCTGCAAGTCCCAACGGGATGCAACATAGAACCTACCGTATTCCTAATATAACACTCCCAATACTCGTCAGTACCGTAATAAATAGAATTGCATTCAGGCACATCCAGCTGTGCCAAAAAACCATTGTTTTCTATATAATAAGTGGTGTTCTGTAATCGGTGCATGAACTTCACACCTTCTATTAAAGTCTCCATGTCTCGCCTGTCTCTAAGGAATCCCGATTGAATATAAGGATTACGCAAAGGGTCATTGCTCTCCAAACTGACACTCCCTCGAGATTCGGGATGCAGGAGGATCAGAGAGGTTTGATCGAGTTCTCGGTAAAGATTGGCCTTTGCTAGTGAGGAACAGTAACGGGTATTGTAGCCGTAGCCTTTACATCCAAAGTTTATCAAAAGGGAAGCTGTAGCTCCAACGTAGATATTAAATGTTTGAAATTGAGGCCTGTCATCTAAGTATCCCGAACGTATATTACTTAGTTTGAAATAGGCGCTTTGAAATGGCACAGGGAATTCATTTATTCGTGTAGGCACTAAAAGATTACTCAGGGCAGATCCTAAGCCCTGCTTTCCCAAAAATGCCATTGGTACGAAGGCGTGATCTTGCATATTTTTGCCTACTTCTGGAACATCGACTATTGTAGAGATTCCGATTTTTTCTAATTCCTCTCGTGGACCTATTCCAGAAAGCATCAGTAACTTTGGAGTATCTACAGCTCCTGCTGAGACCACCACTTCTATATTAGCATATATATTGATCTTTATGCCGCTGCTTAAAAGCACTTCAACTCCGTATGCTTCTAGTGTGTCCAGTTTTATCAACAGTTTCGTAGCCCTCGAATACTTGGCTACTAGCAGATTGGGTCTGTCATTTTGCCTTAAATAAGCTTCAGCAGTGCTGGATCTGCGACTTTTGGCGAAAATGAAATGCGGTCGCGCTGCTCCGTGAGTAGTTGGGCCATTGTTCTCCAAAAGTGTTTCGATTCCTAACTCTCGATATGAACGGAGCATCCGTTCATTTACATCTGCTGCGAGGGGGTTATCCTTAGGACGGGAAATAAGCACAGGTCCTTTAGTAGAATGTAGGTAAGCGTTTTCTGGAGTGAAAACAGTGGGGTCTGTCATGTGCTCAAATTTGTTGAAGTAATACAAGACGTTATTCCAATCCCAGCCTGGTGCTGTCACACTCCAGTTATCATAATCTTGCGGCACTCCTCTGGAATGAACTAGATAGTTGACAGAAGAAGAGCCGCCTAAAAGTTTACCCCGTTGATAGATTAGTGAATTCTCGGTACGTACGTTTCCGATACCTTTGTCTAGTAATGCTTTATAGTTCCAATCGTATTCAGTTCCGGAAAGTGTAGTGAATAAGCTGGGAATCTGGAATCACAAATGAAATACATTAAATTACTCTCAATATTACCTGACAAAAACAAGGAGGTATTGGAAGAGGTCTTGGTTTGTATGTACATAATTTTTTATGAGATTAACTGATTTAATGATTTTTTTATACAATAAGCTCTTGAATATTTTGTTGATCATAAAAACGGAACCTAAAAACACTGAGAAACTCAAGCTGGACAAAATGAGAGCCTCTCATTTTTTATGGATTTTTCTTTGATTCAGTTCAGTTCAGTTGAACAGCGGAGATATGGTGGATGGGGGGGGGGGGGGTCTTCAGACACACTAGTATAAAAAAGGGAATTATTCTGTCTCTACTATAAGTTTGTCAGTCCGAGGGCAGTGTCTTTGCAACCGTAATAGGTAATCGGTTGAAATTAGTTCCTTACCACGCTGGTAGGAGGAGGGTCACCACCAGCTTCGAGCAGCAACACCCGAAGTGATGGTATTTCAGCCAGTCTGGCTGCTACAATAGCGCCTGCTGATCCAGAACCTACAACGATGAAGTCAAAGTGATCGCCATCTGCGGGAAAGAGTTGCCATGTGTAAAAAAAAACTCCTTAAAATAAGTTTGGGTTGTTCCCATTAAGCAGTGCAGTTCCCTACTTATATAAGGACTGATTCTACGTTTTGAATGTCGTAAGATGCGATTAAAGGAAAATATGTCTACTGTTCAGCATGTCACTAATCACGTTGATATTGGTGCGGTGCTGCTGCACTTGGGAATACAAAAAGGCTTTTGTTACTACTGAGAGCTAGCTTTTGGTTTCTGATTGTAAGGAAAACAAGTTTAAGAGACGTGTCTTCATGGATCTCCCCATACAAACGTAATTTTGTCATATTTTAAATATCAAGTGTTCAAACTTGCAGGGAAAGAAATCATGCAAGCAACCTTGAGTCTAAAGTCTATGTTTCAAGATTGTCAGTTTTCCGTAAACTACTGTATTTTTTACATTATTATGACCAGATTTTTTTATGTTTACATTTAGAGACATAATAAACAACATACATGCAAAATTTCAACGAGTTTGAACACTTGGTATTTAAAATATGGCGAAACTACGTTTGCATGTAAAGAGCTACAAAGACACTAACCATAACACAGCAAGGAACTGGCTATCAACTTCAGCTTCAACATACCGCTAGGTGCATGGTGACAGATTTTCTACTTGAAGGTGGTTTAGCAATAAGAGGATTCGCAAAATTCTGTACCACCATGCTATAACGACGCAAACATGCCCAACGAACTATGGAAGCGCTCATAGTTCAGTGGTACAAGCGCTACTAGCGGTTACCCATCCAAGTTGTGTCCGCTGCGCACTATGCTAGATGATCGGTCATGAACAACTAGGCAAACTCTGTTATGAGCGCATCAAACCTATCTCTTGATTTTTATATCTGTTTCGCTTTCGATCTGAATTATTACATCAAATTAAACACGCGAAATGTTCCTTTCGTTACCCTATTTCGTATCGTAAAGCCTAAAATAATCCCTTTAAGTTGCAGTTGGGTTACAAGTTCTTTGCGCTATCAGAAGCTCCTTTCCTATTGCAACACGATAGACTCGTATACACTTATAAGGTCATCATCAACCTGAGCCTCCACCGTTGAGCAATGCCTCCCCCAATCGCGAGTATGCCTTAATCATCACGCTTGGCAGGCGTCTTGGCTATCGCAGTAGAACTTGTCAGTTCTCCAAAAAGCGCTGCGTCCCACCAAAATAAATACCAGATTTTCCCATAGTCACCTTTTACGTAACCTCCTGGAAAAATGGAGTGGGGGGTGACATTCTAACGCGGCACTCCACGGGGTGACACTATCTTAAGGACTTACCGTTAATCTTATAATCTTCTGGCCATCCTGTTGGAAGTATAGCCCTGGAGAGAGCCAGGGCACTTAGAAGACTCCTGACGAGGAACGAAGATCTGGAAGCTGCAAGGACTTTCAAGAAATTGTTGATCGCCACATTTAAAACATTCATTTTGATCGCTTCTAACTTTACTTGAAATCATATATGCTAGTTGTAACTAGCACACGATTGCGTGTTTAAATTTTAATTTGTTGAATATTATAATTTTGCACCCATATATTAACATAATATGCGATCTACTTATTTAAGGCATTAGCAGCTCACTGTAACAAAAGAAACGAGACAGTTTTATATTACGAGTGCCGAATAAGTTACGTAATACATACTTAATTGTAATTAAGTAATTAAGAACTATTAAGTTAATTTAAAGTTTAATTAATAAATATAAGCTATTTTCTTTTCTCTGGTTTAATATTGTGGATAACTTTCGAGAAATGACTTGGCGTATATTACTTATACTGTCTTTAGGTGAATTCAGATAAAATGGTCTATCTTAGTAACCTGAAGAACTCGCCACTGATTTTTTTTTATTTTGGTAAACCTACAGATACTGAAGACCAGCCAAAAAACTTTGAAATTACATAATATTATGAGTTTTTTTCAAGCAATAATTATCTTTAGAAATAATAATGATAATTTCTAGTATACATGTTAATAAAACTTTTTTTAACGGGATTGTGACTCTGCCTATAATAAATGCATTTCGTCACGGTAACGAATTGCACTGCGCCCGTCACCCTAATACGTATAGTTGTTCAGTTTCATGTGCCTGTAATTTTACTGGCTATCATGGACTGTCCGAACACACTGTTAGGTGCAGGTTTTCTATTTGAGGGTGAAAGGCGAGCATTGGCAAAATTCCCTTCCTCCTTGCGTTAAAGCTCAAGCCGGCGGTGGAGATCGAACCATGGAGCTGCAGCACAGCAGTCCATATCTATTACCGTTCGGCCATCACTGCTTCAGAATAACAATATATTTTATAGAACCCTAATCAAATAAGCTATTTCCAGTTGGCAGCGCACCCAAACTGCTGGCGCATTGCCACCTAGAATGGCTTTTTCAACTCATGAAAAACATAAATGCACTTGTAGCGTAGTTCGCTTGTTCTTGATATCGACCGCTATGCTAAATGCGTTACTACTGAGCGCTTCCGTGCTTCGGAGGGCATGTTAAGCTTTCGTTCCCGGTTGTTGTCTTAGAATGGCAGTCGTTATAGCATGTTGGTAGGGCACTTTGCGAATGCCTGCCTGGCTAACTACCACCCTCAAGTAGAAAGTCGCAAAGCATCTAACGGTGTATTCGGGCAGCTGTCTTAGAGAGCCAGTAATTCTAGGTCAGCCTAAACAACATATTCGACCACATCATCACTTAGGTAGTGGTCAAAGACTAGCCTCATTACCTATAATAAAACCATCCATAAATGGATCGACAGACCGACCCCCTCGACTCTATCCAACAGCGCACCGTTAATATTGTCGACGATCCTATAGCAACAGATGGATTGGAATCGCTTAGTCTCCGGAGAGACTTTGCATCTCTCTGCGTACTCCACAGTATATACAATGGAGACTGTTCTGAGGAGCTGTTTGTTATGATACTAACATCAGAATTCAACCAGCGCACCGCGAACCATCGACGGGATATACATCCCCACCTTGAGATTCTGCGCTCGACTACGCAACGGTTCTCTAGAAAATTTACACCGCGTACATTTGGAGGGAACTTCCCGCCGAGGTCTTTCGGCTGCGATACTATATGGGGTTGTTTAAAAAAGGCGACATTAGATTCCTTAGAGGTCGACAGCGCTTTGGTAACCCCCTTAGGTGTTACAAATGACCATAGGCGACGGTGACCACTTTCCACTAGGTGGGCTGCCTACCTGTCTTTCCACTAGTAGGCAATTAAAAAAATATGAAAAAATAGACTTGGTATTAAAATTAAATAAGTTATCCTAGAAAGTATCCGACATCTGCATAATATTACATCGTTAATCTTTATTTTAGTTTACTTTTGAAGCAGTGATGGCTCAGTGGCATTGGCTATATACTGCCGCTTAGCAGGTCTATTATTCAACTCCCGCTGCGGGCTTCAGCTTCACTTCAGCATGGTGGAAGGGCATTTTGCGAATGCCCGCCTGGATAGCGACCACCCTCAAATAGAAAATCTATCGCCAAACACCTAACGGTGTGTTCCGGCAGCTGTCCTTGAGAGCCAGTAATTCTAGGTTAATTAACACCTTCGACCACATCATCACTTAGCATCAGGTGAGATTGTAGTCAAAGGTTTACCTATCAGCAATAAAAAAAAACCTACAACGGAATATTAAATAGTTGTTTTTCTTTGACTAGGTGTAATTAAAATGCCAGTTATTGTGCTAAAATCATATAAATATAACCAGAAATGGATATGAGGAAATAGGAACTGTAGTTTAAACCGCCAGTTAATGCATTATTGCACTAAAATAAGAGCAAAAACCATTTAGCTTAACAATAGGAAATTTTATCAATTTGATAACCTTTTTTATTACTTCACTTTTTTTATTGTATCGTGACGAAACAAGGACGAGATCCCTACCTATAACAGATGCATTGCAGATGCACTGCGCCCATCACCCCGAGACATAAAGTTGTTGAGTCTCATGTGGCTGTAATTTCGCCAGCATCCATACCCTTCAAACCGGAACACATTAATGCAAACATTACTGCTTTGTGGTAGAAATAAATATTCCTCGCACAAACTCGCACAAAGTGTCCTACCGTCATTAAAACTTTTGTTAAAACTTATTTTTTTTATTAATGTAGAAATCGTTCCTGGATTTAGGTGAGGGTTTTAAGGTTTATTTTTATGCCTGGTAGGTTAGTCTCTGACCACTATCTTACCTGATGATGTGGTCGAACATGTTGTTCAGGCTAACTTAGAATTACGACAGATTTTCTACTTGAGAGCGGTAGCCATCAAGGCGAGCATTCGCAAAATGCTCTACCACCATGCTATATCGACTGCCATCCTAAGACAACAACCGGGACCAACGACTTAACGTGCACTCCGAAGCACGGAAGCGCTCAGTAGTAATGTCACTAGCGGTTACCCATCCAAGTCATGACTGCGGCGGACATTGCTTAACTTTGCTGATCTGTTCAGAACAGCCAAGCAAACTTCGCTACGAGCGCTTCAATTTTTTTTTGCTTTTCTGTTTTCAAATGGCAAAACTGAGCCCCCAATGTCACACTTCCCTCTATCTCCGATATCAGTGGTCTGTCGGTTCATGTCATTTGTCTGTACACGAGATGACCTGAAAATAAGATACTTAAGACATAAGCCTTTAAAAAATGTGTGACTGAGGGCGTAGGACGAACAGACCTCAATTCTCATGCAAGCGAGCGAAACAGAACTACATAATATGTACTTTATCACATGGTTACTACATAATAATATGAAATAAAATTTGTATTGATACGATTTACTTTATAGACACAAATCTTGACTTAGCGAAAATTTGGAGCTCCATTAATGATATTTTTCCTTCTCGAGAAATATATGGAATCGCGTGTTCGGATCAGGCACAGTACTTGTCATATCCTCTAGAATATTATATATATTATACATATCTGTAAGACGTACAATCTCTATCATGTTCAAAATTTGTCTCAACTTTACCTCAATGGCTAAGGGGAGGCATTTGTTCAATAGTGGACGTTAGGCTGTTGATGTGAAAGGAAATGGTTTTACTCGTTACACAAAGCCCTACTAAGATTGTGGACTTTATCTGTACATAACATATTATGTATATATATATATATATATCCCATCAAGCAACTAACGGTATGTTCATGCAGATGTACTGGAGATGCAGGAATTATTGATTAGCCTGAACAACAACATCGTTCGCATCTTCACTCACCTTCAGATAGGATAGTGGTCACAAGCTCTTCCTACAGCAATAAAATTAATCTCCCTAATTTCTAGGTACTCTGTGATCTTAGAGACCAGGCCATCAGGAAAAGGAGCATGTGTAAAATTTAAACTATTTGTCCATGGTAACATACATTTTAGAATGTACGCCTAGATTGCGTCAAGAGTACCTTCTTGCGACGTATGCAACCCTAGTATCTAGAGTTGCTCTAGTATCATCCGATTGTACCATCAATGGTACTAATGAAGGCGGTTTCAGTACTTACTAGTGACATTCTTATATATTAACTTAATAGGTGTGTAACTTGTTATATGTAACGAACAATTATAAAAGTTTACTGGTATGGCTATGTAATTTAGAATTATATTCCATTTTACCGTATATAGGGATAAGTATAGCTACATATAAAAAATATAGTATAAAAATTATAAAATTTTAGCGGGAATTGAACCCACGTCTTACTGTTTTACGCACCGGGTGCCTTAATCACTGGGCTTTCGAGGATCGCTCGACTGAGCCGAATTTTATTATTTTAACCATCATATGGTGCGGCCTTCAACAAGACTACTAGGCTGCATCTCATCGAAAGAAATGTTTCTTCAAACACTTAACTCTCAAAAAATGTATTTAGTAATATATCATAGTACATCATTATTATGATATATTACGAAATACGATTACAAACACTATCGCGTGCTAAGCGAAAATCACATTTACACATTTTTAGAGAACAAACTTTCTCACTTCAAGCGTGATACAAATCACATTTACCAATTTACAAAAGTATCAACACAATATTTTTATGTTTTAGTTCTTACTACTCTTCTTCATAAATGGCTCTTAAATTATTCTTCTCTTACTACTCTATCTTAGTTTTATTTTAAAGGTCGAGAGATGTCAAATGTGGCATCTTTTATACCGTCAGCTGCAAAATTCATACATGTCAATATATTTACAGGATTTGAAATTTGTTAGTCGAATGTCACATCTGTCAACATGAAAATTAACATTTTAATTTTTTATTTCAGCCATCCTAATAAAGACCTGTAAAGAAAGCTGTCAAAGTGATAGTTGATGTCGTATTTTTCGGCTTTGGTTTTAGTTAAACGCCTTTTAAGTACCCATTTAAAAATATATTTTTTTTATTATGAATGGTAGAAAGTTCCTCAACATTATCTCCGTATTCATGTCTTCAAAATGCCAAACCGGCTCAAAGCCGTAACAGGAACAGGCAATACCAGTTATTAAAATGTAAATAAGGTATAAAACATACTTATACATTTATTTGAGTTTTGCTTTACATTGTATTACATACTTATACATGTTATGGCTATTATTGGTTTAAATTGAAACTATTATTGATTGAATTGAAGCGCTCGTTGGAAGTTTACTTAGCTGTTCTCAACCGATCAGCAAAGTTAACAACGTCGCCCGCGGTCATGAGTTGGATGGGTGACCGCTAGTGACATTACTACTGAGCGTTTCTGTGCTTCGGAGGGCACGTTAAGCCGTCGGTCCCGGTTGTCGTCTTAGGATGGCAGCCCTACCACCATGCCATAACCATGGTCGTAGGGCATTTTGCGAATGCCCGCCTGGCTAGCTACCACGCTCAAGTAGAAAATCTGTCGCCAGGCACCTAACGGTGTGTTCCGACAGCTGTCCTTGAGAGCCAGTACTTCTAGGTTAGCCTGAACAACATCTTTGACCACATCATCAGGTGAGATAGTGGTCAAAGGCTAACCTATCAGGCATAAAAAAAAACATGTTTAAGTTAACTTTACGATGTTTTCATACATATCTTGAAAGAAAGTTGATGAAACTTGTAACATTATTTACATAATATTTATATACTTGTTACCTTACCCCGCCCCCCCTATTCTAACTGTGGATGTCGTAAGGTGGGCAGCAGCAAAAAAATTTAATAATGCATAAATCTGTCGCCAAGCACTTAACGGTGTGGTCCGGCAGCCATCCTTGAGAGCCAGGGAAATTACAGGCACATGACAGCTATGTTTCAAGGTGACGGGCACAGTGCAATTCGTGACTTGTGACGAAATGCATCTGTTATAAGCAGAGTTTAGTCCGCTTAACATCAGGTGAGCCTCGAGCTTGTTCCGTCACAATAACATAAAAAAAAGTGTGGCTGTGATCAAACCAACATTTTATTTTCTATTACGTGCTGTTGCAGTGCGGACCCCTAAAAGAAGACCCTTTTGTTCTTGCCCAGCTTTACTTACTTTTATTATATATTTGGGTGAGCAGATTTTTAACTACGTTTATAATTGTTAGAGCACATTTTTTTAATCCAAAACGGGATTCGACCCCCGTCCCCGATTTTGAGCCGGCTGCCTAATTGGAGCACGTGGGTTCAAATCCCGCTCGGAACAAAAAAATTGTGCTCTAATAATTTGTAAATGTGCTTAATAATGCTTACAATCATATTTAGAAATAGATATCTAACTATCTATTGATTTAAAATTTGGCCTATATAGTGTATTCCTAATTAGTCTATTTTAACTAAAATTAATAAATTGAGAAATTAATGAATAACAGTAAAGAAACAAATAAATTATATAAAATATACTCACCAAGAGAACAAACTAAAATCCAACACTGAATTAAAAATGCACTTTGTTTACCAAATAAATTAATAACAGACGATATAAAATATATATACCATATCGTATTGCTAAATGGTTTCACTTATACGAATCCACACAGCATGAAGTCATAAGATACCTCCCGATTCTAACTCATAATTTGGACTAAACTTGTAAAACAAAACCACTGACATAAAAGAATATAGATGAAAAACTCGTCCCTAACAGCCGCTGGGGTGACCATAAGTCACTTCAAAGATGGATAATATGTCTATATATGATTTCGAGCACTTTTGCATGTTAAGCATATGCATATGCAATTTATTAGAGTACAAAATGTTAAGCTCGAGCGGGAATTGAAACCCTTTTGTGCTCTAAATTTATATTTTTTTTACGGAGCGATCGTCAATCAGACTGATGTTTTTTTTTTACTGATATACATATAGGTAATTACTACACTTGTAATAAATATTATTGTAATTTTTATTTGCTGTACCATTATTATATTACTATCAATAATGGAAAAGTATTTTCACCGTTAACCATTGTAATAATCGTTAGTATTATACCGTTAATATTATAATAATTTACTCCACAAGCATAACATAAATAAATTTTATAATTAAATAAAAAAATATATTATATAAACGTAAACTTTATAATCAGTGATTTATATAAACGTTGTCATGATATATACGCTAGCTAATATAATAATTATACTAGCGAGAATAACATTACAATAGTATTCAATCTAAGTCATTAACCTAATTATCAATATGTCCAGGTAGGTAAAAATATGAAATAAATCTAAGTATTAAGTAATTAATGTGATTTTTTTTATAAAATTGCAATTCGTTAATTATAAGATGAAATACCTACATGAGATCACCGAAGACTTCCGGCGTCACTATCACAAACTCCCAAAAAGTCACAAACATGGTTACTTTATGTAACTTATTCACTAGAAGTTTCGCTATCTTTACGTGTCGCTCAATAGACTAAAAGATTTATTGTTGTAAATAGGTAACACAACGTCGCGATCTATGTCTGTGGGTTGCACGCAGTCTACGCTCTCAATTTTCATGGTCACTGCCGCGAATATTTAGGTAGAGTGCAGTTCACTTGCAACTAATCTGTTAGGAATTTGATTCAAATGACCTCTGATATTCCACACGTGGAGTGTTTTTTTTTTTTTTTTATTGTGATGGAACAAGCTCGAGGCACACCTGATGTTAAGTGGACTAACCTCTGCCTATAACAGTTGCAATTCATGACAACTCACGAATTGCACTACGCCCGTCACATTGAGACATAGTTGTTAATTCTCATTGTGTCTGTAATTTCACTGGCTCTCAAGGACTACTGCCGGAACACACCTTTCGGTGCTTGGCGACAGACTTTCTACTTGAGGGTGGTAGCTAGCCAGGCGGGCAATCACAAAATGGCCTTCCACCACGGTGAAGCTCAAGCCGGCGTTGGGGATCGAACCAGGGTACTGCGGCACGGCAGTCCATAGCTATTACCGCTCGCCTATCATTGCTTCAATATATATATATATATGTATATATATATATATATCTATATATATATACAATAAATAATGAATTCAATATCTAGGATATACGAAAATAAATTATTCAAGGTCATTGTATAAAATGAGATATATATATACCTTGTGTAATTTATTTTCGTATATCCTAGATATTGAATTAATTATTATCATTAACATCGTCTTACCTTTATCACATTTAAAGTGGGGTCGGCAGAGCGGATTTCCCTATAAGCCGAGTAAGCCCTGGCCTAGAAACTGTTGAAAATGGCAAACCTCGTGTATTTTTAGCAGTCGCGCCTTATGTGAACTAACTCCGTTAAGAGTACAGTTCACGGAGCGCTTTCCATAAACGTAGTTTCATCATATTTTAAATATTAATTGTTCGGACTAGGTGAAACTTTGGTTAGCCCATAGACGTAGGATTTTTGTACATCCTAAGCCTATGGGTTTGCCAGATTTCCGTAAAGTGAAGTATTTTCAAAAATAATTCGAAAAATCGTTTTGTAGGGCAATTGTTATATTGACATCTTAGGATAAAATAAATAATAAATCGAAAAACTGGCAAACCAGAAGCATACATATTAGTCTCAGCAATATGCGTAGAAAATTTCACCGAGTTTGAATACTTGGTAGGTATTTAAAATGAATGTGTGAAATGAATAAAATGAAGAAACTACGTTTTGTATGAAGATAGCTCCGTGCCCTCTACTCTTAATAAACACAAAAACAAATCAACTGCAGTAAAAATAACACTAGATTACCATAGTTAAAAGTTTGGTCGATGAAAACTTTTATCTATTGTAATCACTGGATCTTTACTACTATCTGAACTTGGAGTAAACACTCCAAGTTCGAGATTGTGGTAGTTTGATCCATTACTGTATCAGCCGGACTGTCCACTGCTGAACACAGCCACCTCTATTAATTTATTGGGGGTTTGCCATAATCCCCCACGCTTGGCAGGCGTCGTGGCGTTTTTTCCTCAGAAGGCACTGCTGCCCAGCTTCCGGAATTTTGCATGGTGGTAGGGCATTTTGCGAATGCCTGTCTGGCTAGCTACCACCCTCAAGTAGAAAATCTGTTGCCAAGCACCTGACGGTGTGTTCCGGCAGCTGTCCTTGAGAGCCAGTACTTCTAGGTTAGCCTGAACAACATCTTCGACCACATCATCACTTACCATCGGGTGAGATAGTGGTCAAAGGCTTATCTATCATGCATAATAAAAAAATTACATTTGGTCGCCTCTTAGGACAACAGGTAGAAATGGGGGTGACATTTTAACCTGGCACCCCACGGGGTAACTCAAAAGTCCACCATGAGACTCTTTGTTGATAAGCCAAATTTTTATCCAACTTCAAAAAAGGAGGAGTTTCTCAATTCAGCTGTATTTTTTTAGTATGTGTGTATTGGAAAGCTGGTGCTTGTCATGTTGTCCCATATAATTTTGGTTAGTACCATAGATAAATGTTATTGTTTCTCTATGGTTAGTACTGAACATCAGTATTTGAGCGTATTTAATCGGCTTCGACTACATTGATGAAGTTCTCATTTTCACTTGTCGATTTAAAATGAACAAATAACTGTATACTTACGATGGTTTTGGTTTATTTACTTTCTAATGTATTTTATGTTTTAGAATATTTTCTTTATTTAAGAAGTCGGTAATTTATAATTTAAAATAACATAAAGGATATGATGAAGTAGTATCTTTTTTATGTGATTGTGGCGGAACAAGCACGAGGCCCACCTGATGTTAAAAGGACTAAAATCTGCCTATAACGGATGCATTACATCACAAGTTGTTAAGTCTCATGTGCCTGTAATTTAACTGATTCTCAAGAACTACCGCCGGAACTCACTGTCAGGTGCCAAGCGAGCAATCGCAAAATGCCCGTCTTCCACCATGCTGTAAAACTTAAGCCGGCCGTGGGGATCAAACCATGGACCTGGGGCACGGCAGTCCATAGCTATTACCGCTTGGCCATCATCTCTATTACCATTCTCGTTAGACAATAGGTTGGCACGCACAGTACTTATGTATTACATACTTAAGTATCACGTTCTTTATGAAAGCCTGTTTACAAAATTATATTTCCCTTAAATTTATTATTTGTGAATTATTGTGTCAATATGTAAAATTTATCATGTGTAAAATTTAGTAATTGTAAGTTATAACATTCAACATGTCTCATGGTCAGTAGAATAACTCAATAAATAAAAACTTTAAAAATAAAACTAAAAAATATCTGCTGTTATCTAAACTGAAAAATATTTCACGGTATTTATTTTTATTAATTTGGATTACATTTTCATTCCGCCCATTCCCAGATAGTCTTAACAAAATATAGTCTTACTGCTAAGACTAACAAGAATGATCTTTCCAATTTAGTTACGCACTGATAGTGGTTGCGTGTCATTATTTTCAGGCGATTTCGTTATCCTATAGTTTACTTATAGTAAGCGTGTCATGTTTCTTTTCGGGATTTCTTCCGAGTAGACTTACTGATATAGTTCGAATTTGTGATAAAGTAACTATCATAACTATGCAAATGCAGACTAAGTAACAGTTGTGTTGTGCTAAAAGATAACATGTGAGCGTTGGCTAAGTGTTTAACGTAGACAGCTGCCAAAGTATGCCAAATCGGAATTAAAATGGCAGATCAGATGTGATGTCAGATGAGATGTGACAGCTGTCACATCTGAGATCTAATGATCTGCCGTTTAAAAAGTAACAGACTGTAGTATTTCCCAAAGTTAATTACGTGTTTAAGATACCTCTATATAGTCTAGCTAATAAATAGCAATTAGATAATTCTTACATGTGATAGCTGTCGATTTGTTTTTTCGATACCGGGCATATCGCCATAAAATTACACCTGTAAACCTTTAATTTTTGATTTGTGACTGGTAACCATTACAATTGGATACTCATATAATCTTAAATCCTTTTTTAAGGTTGAACTGGCCCTCATTAGCCCTTCATTAGCTCATTAGCATTACCTGGCCAAATTACTTTACCTTATTTGAGATTTTAAGTTCAGACTTAAGCATAAAACCGATTGATATCGTCATTATCTAGGCTTGTATGATGCCAACATTTTAAAAAAATATTTAAGTTGTAAGTTATGAGCCTTGAAAACTTTATATGAAAATGTTTCGTGGCTCATAATTCTCAAGTTAATTATTTTATTAAGATTTCGGCATTATACAAGCCTATAGATAATGACGAGATCAATCTGTGTTAGGCTTTATTTTGGACCTAAATCCTCAATTAAGGGAGTGATCACCCTACGGCGTTTGTATGGAAAACGGGCCGGCCAGTTCACCCTTAAGATTCCGTACCCAAAGGGTAAAAACGAGACCCTATTACTGAGGCTTCGCTGTCCGTCCTTCCGTCATAATATATTGACACGTTCGGTATCTTAATAAACAATTGAACGCTGAAAATAAAATTAAAATAATTCATTTTACATAGATAGATGAAAACGGAAATACAAAACATCGCTCTCATGAAGGTTTTTTTTTATGCCTGATAGGTTAGCCATTGACCAATATCTCACCTGATGGTAAGCGATGATGTGGTCGAAGATGTTGTTCAGGCTAACCTAGAATTACTGACTCTCAAGGACAGCTGCCGGAATGCGCTTGGCGACAGATTTTCTACTTGAGGGTGGTAGCTAGCTAGGCGGGCATTCGCAAAATGCCCTTCCACCATGCTATAACGACTGCCATCCTAAGACAACAACCGGGACCGACGGCTTAATGTGCCCAAATAATAAAAAATAAATAATCACGGAATAAAATCGGCACTTGATATATTAATTTGGCGTATATATGCTTACTAAATTCTGGCCTCATAACTCGAATTTTGTTTATAAGTTAAAAAGCCATAAGTGCCTATATTTGTTAAATTGAAAATCTTTGTGGTCGTGTTAACTAAGTAATAGTATTACAACATTTGATCACAGCAATTGATTTTATAAGTTTGTGTGCCATTTTTTTCAATGATTTTGGTAGTTACCAAAAAATGGTGGTTTGACAATTACATATACATAAGTGTAACTAAATGATAGACGTCATCTATACGTTTTTACATAAATAAAGTTGATATTAACTGATAGACTCCAATAAATAACAGCTTCAGATAATAACAAATTTGAATATGTTGTCGAGTAACTACCGTTAAGTATTATATGATTTCAATTAAGTAGTTTTTTAGTAACTTAATACATAATTAGGCCTCAGAGGTGATGTTTGGTGTGGTGGTTTGGTTTTTTTCCTTTTTGAAAAGTATGAAATAACTTGTTGAAGGTACCTACCAAGTTGATTCAAAACACCGACCTCATATTAGCATGGTCGGACTTCCACAAGTTATTTCATACTTTCCAGTGTCGGAAGTCGGTTCCATTTTATGTTTTATTTTTTGTCTTCTTCTGGATAAGTAATTTCACTGCTCACAAGCTCATTCACTAGCTTAAAATAGTGTTCATCGACCACAACAGACAACACCATTAAATCATCCAGATAAGCCAATAAAATTTTCAGTTAATTGACTATAACTTATAAACAATTCAACCGATTTTGGTAATATGTATAAGGGACAACATTGGAGGAGGGCTCTTTCTAATAAAAAAAATATTTATCAAAATCAGACTACTCCGCAAAAAGTTATGCGTGACCGATCACACATTAACAAAAAATGCATCTAATTGAGAACCTCCTCCTTTTTTTGAAGTCGGTTAGCAGAACACTTAAAGAGCAGCATAAAACACTCACGTCAATGCGAGTGGGTTGTAGCTGCACATTGGGTGAACCCTGGGGGTCGATCATATTAACGCCCCGATATGAGGCCTAATTATGTATATTACGTCATACAGGAGGACGTGGAACAATTCTCAAAAAACCAGCCAGTAACCGTTAGGGTGAAGAACCAAGAAGCTTCAACTTTTCTGAAAGTTGGTAATTAAACAAATCGCGTTAGCAAAAGCGAAGCGCTCATAGCGAAGTTTGCTTAGCTGTTCTTAACCGATCAGCAAAGTTAATCAACGTCCGCCGTGGTCAGGAGTTGGATGGGTGACCGCTAGTGACATTACTGCTGAGCGCTTCCGTGCTTCGGGGGGCACGTTAAGCCGTCGGTCCCGGTTGTTGTCTTACGTTTGCAGTCGTTACAGCATGGTGGTAGGGCATTTTGCGAATGCCCGCCTGGCTAGCTACCACCCTCAAGTAGAAAATCTGTCGCCAAGCACTTAACGGTGTGTTTCAACAGCTGTCCTTGAGAGCCAGTAATTCTAGGCTAGCCCGAACAACACCTTCGACCACAACATTACTTACAATCAGGTGAGATAGTGGTCAAAGGCTAGACTTGCAGCTATAAAAAAAGACTGCATGTCCCACCTAGAATCATGGCCATAATAGCAGTTTACTAGTCCAAGGAAGGCTACACTACCGTAACACGTAATGAATACTAACTGGTTACTTATTGAATGAATAATGTACTCAGGTACATAGTAAATTACTACGTTACTTAAACAGCGACAACATTCACCGTTGAACTAAGGTCCCTCATTACAAGGGGGTCGCATATAATATAATACACGCTTGGCTTTGGGATCGCAGTGTAAGATGACATTTCTTCAAAAGGCGCTGCTGCCCACCTCCTTTGTCCCCTACTACTCCCGCAGAAAGGTATGCAGGGTGCAGTTCTATCCCGGTACCTTATGTTGTATGAAGAAGAAGATAAGTTGGCATCGTCAGGACCACTATGTCCTAGTTAAGAATGAAATTCTATTGTTATCATTATCGCCGATGCCAATGGGTTAAGGCCAATTTAACCGCTAAAGGGTTTAGTTATTATATATTGAAGCAGTGATGGCTCAGTGGTATTGGCTATGGACTGCCGCGCAGCAGGTCCATGGTTCGAATCCCGCCCAGAGCTTGAGCTTCACCGCATGGTGGAAGGGCGTTTTGCGAATGCCCGCCTGGCTAGCGACCACCCTCAAGTAGAAAGTCTGTAGCCAAGCACCGAAAGGTGTGTTCCGGCAGTAGTCCTTGAGAGCCAGTGAAATTACAGGCACAATGAGACTTAACAACTATGTCTCAATGTGACGGGCGCAGTGCAATTCGTGAGTTGTCATGAATTGCAACTGTTATAGGCAGAGTTTAGTCCACTTAACATCAGGTGGGCCTCGAGCTTGTTCCGTCACAATAACATAAAAAAAAAGTTAATACACATGTAATTTTATACCATTAGGTACCTAATAAATATGTAATAGGTCTTTGCTATCATAGTATAATCACAGCCAATTTAATTTTTTTTGCTTTCCTATCACTAGAGTCCATCCTGGTGTTTGAAAAATCTTCAAATGGAAAGACGGTGACTTTCATGTATGAATATTTTCTTATTATATGTGTACAAACATATAATATTTCTTACTATATTTTTATGTTTTCCACTAAGTTAGAAGAATGGTTAATTGATCTTAATAATAGAACTAGCCACCACACCACACAAACCATTGCATTATTTTAGACGCAAGTCATCGAATTACCGTTATTATTTTGAGTCTCGGGTATATAATAAATAACAGCAAACAACATGTGCCTAGTGATTATGTTGTAAGCAACAGATTAACATAATATCACAAAGATTTAAAATGTTAATGTATGAAATATAATTTTTAATATATATTTATAACAGTTTTGAAGCAGTGATGGCTCAGTGGCATTAGCTATGGACTGCCGCGCAGAAGGTACATGGTTCGAATCCCTCCGCGGGCTTGAGCTTCTCCGCATGTTGGAAGGGCATTTTGCGAATGCCCACCTGGCTGGCTACCACCCTCAAGTAGAAAATCTGTCGCCAAGCCCCTAACGGTGTGTTCCGGCAGCTGTCCTTGAGAGCCATTATTCTAGGTTAGGCCTGTTAACACCTACTACACCATCACTTAACATAAGGTGAGATTGTGGTCAAAGGCTTACTATCAGCCATAAAAAAAGTTTCAAATTCCTGTTATAAAAATATGTTACAACAGTCTAATCCATGATTCGAATCTAACGGTTATTTCCATCTCCAATTGTAACTACGGGTGCTTACCATTTGAAGTTAGATTCGCTAAAAACGCTAAAAACGATCACACTCCCAAAAAGTTGTTCCACATGGGTCTTGGCGTTATTTTCGCCATATAGGGCGTTCGGATAGGCTATCGGTGCCAAAAATAACACTCACAAACGCTAAAAACGATCACACGGGCCGTTCGTTTTGGGACTTCGTGAGCAAAAATATCGTTTTCGCTCACCGTTCGGATAGCTTTGAAAACGCTACAAATGACAGAGAAAAGTGATATTTTTGACCCATGTCTTGCCGTGGGATCGTTGTGATCGTTTTTTGACAACTGCTGTTTTGACAGTTGATTTTGAGCGATTGAAGAGTTTCACAAGTTTTTTATTTATGTAACTATCAGAAGCCATTAACAAAGAAATAATAATAATATAGGTACCTACTTTTTGTTAATTTTAGAGATTGATTCCATGTTTCGTACTGTGCAAAATTGTTAAAATATTGGCGGTTGTCAAAGTATGTTTTAAGCCGTTCGGATAGCATGCAGTAATTGGTGGTCAAAAATAGCAAAAGCTTCTATCCGAACGCTAAAACACAAATGCCACTTTTGAAACTGCTACAAACGCAATCGAGCCAAAACGAATGCCCCTATAAACGCTACATCTGATGTCAAAAGTGACAGAAGTGGCACATTTTAGTGGGATTCTTAACCTCGGAAATGTATTTTCCGGCCTGCCGGATTTACCCTGTGTGTCCCAACCGGCCTGCCGGTGAGCGGTCATAGTCGTGATTACATATTCACCATAAAATCTGGTTAAGTTCGATTTTCATAATTCAAACGGTTTTAGTGAGGATGGATCCTTGGCTCTACGAGAAAAAATCCACAATATTCTGATATAACAGAAAGTATGTTTAAAATTGATATGAAATCTGAAACCAGCTCAAATTACATTTTGGCGCCAAAATAATTATTATATTTATGTCATTTAAAAATAATCTCGTCACTACTTCTAAAGTAATTAACCTAGAAAGCTGTAATTTTGCATTTGTATAGGCAACAAGTCAATAACGATGTTAAAAGAAATTAAAAGGATAAGGATTGATAACTTTTTTTTTTATATATTTTTTTATTTGACCCCCGTTTTTGTTCCGGCCGGAATTCCGGTGGTCTAAAAAAAAGGTTTAGTGTGAAGCTTGTATTTATCCGATCGTTATTATTCAAACGTTGTTAGTAAGCTACTATCATTGGCTATACAACAAAAAAAACCGCATTACTCTATGGTAACGAGAAGTTACTCAAATCATGAAATGAAAAAAAATAACTTTCACTCGATGCATTTTGCCGCGCAAACACTCACCGATCGAAATTTACGTAATAAATAATCTCGTAACTACTTTTAAACCTATAAACCTAAACATCTGAAATAATTCAGGTGTATAGATTACATCTAAATAATCATATCAAAAGAAAAACCAAATTTGTAGGTGATATACTTTTTGAGAAAAAAAATAAAATGCGCTTATGTACAGTTTTCCCGCCAAAATTCTTTAAAAAAAATCGCGTTGTTTTAATCTCGTTACTACTTATTAAATATTTATCCTTACAATGTGGTATTATTCATGGGTAAAGAACCATAATAAATACACACATTAAAAAAAAAAACAAAGTTGTAGGTGGAATAGTTTCGGAAAAAAAAAATTAAAAAAATATATAAAAAATGCCGTTTCCCGCCATTTTCGTCGTCTGTTCAAACCCATTTTCCTGTAAAATTTTCCATGAAAAGGTCTATTTTCATTTCTTTTCCCGTAAAGAGAATATGATGAGGATTGCATTGGTACCAAGAAGTTTATATGTTGATTGGAGACTGCCACAAATAAACTCGATTAAAAAACAAAATACCTCAAAATCTGGAAAAATATATTTTTATTCGCTGTTTGATCCACTCAAACTAAATGTATGAAAATGTTATTTTTTGTATGGTATAGGTAATATATTGGGGTATGGGGATGTTAGGGTGACATGTTTAGGTAATGGAAAACTACTTAGTACTACAAAAAACGTTACGGGGCGTCGCGGGATAAAAAAACGTGAGCAGTTTGGACGATTTCGTCATAGGAGGTGGACAGATTGGACGCACGAGGGGAGGGCGTTCGGATAGCCTATCGGTGCCAAAAATAACACTCACAAACGCTAAAAATGATCACACGGGCCGTTCGTTTTGGGACTTCGTGATCAAAAATATCGTTTTCGCTCACCGTTCGGATAGCTTTGAAAACGCTACAAATGACAGAGAAAAGTGATATTTTTGACCCATGTCTTTCCGTGGGATCGTTGTGATCGTTTTTTGACAACTGCTGTTTTGACAGTTGTATTTGGCGCGATTGAAGAGTTTTACAAGTTTTTTATATAGTATTTATATTATATATAAATATATAATATAAATACCATATTATTTAGTAGATACCTACTTGTTTTGTTAATTTTAGAGATTGATTCCATGTTTCGTACTGTGCAAAATTGTTAAAATATTGTCGGTTGTCAAAGTATGTTTTAAGCCGTTCAGATAGCATGCAGTAATTGGTGGTCAAAAATAGCAAAAGCTTCTATCCGAACGCTAAAACACAAATGCCACTTTTGAAACTGCTACAAACGCAATCGAGCCAAAACGAACGCCCCTTTCGCGTTCTTATCCTAAATGGAACAGGGGGTGACAGTTACAAACGATCACAGTGTTCACAACCATAGATGCAATGTGATTAAAATTATCGAAAATAACGTGCTTAGCGACAAATGGAGTATACCCTAATTATTACGTTTTGCAAAGTCCATGTCATCTGTAATCTATGGTTATTGGTTGATTTGTTTGGCTAAGATTGCATTTATTAGAGGTTATAAAAATTTAAAAATACATATGTAACACAAGTGTTTTTAAGTTTTATGTAGTAAAATCTTCTGTGATTATACGTTACGGATTTTTTTATTTTACGGCGTTTGTATAGTGAGATAATTTTTTGGATGATCCTACTTATTCCGGACTATTGAGTTCGGTTACGTTAGTGAATTATCAATATCATGGATTTGTCGGAAATGTTACAAAATATGTCAATTCCAAAGTAAGTACCTCCTGTCGTAATTATGTCGAATAGGGACGACTGGGACCTATATATGGTGAAGAAAATGCCTTTACATGTGGTGTACCATAGATGCCTTGACGTTATTCGGTGACTCGGCCACCAAAACCAAAAAGCATTTGCACACATTACCCATAACAGATGCACTGCAAAGATTAATAAGCTCTGTCACACTATAAGCGAATTATCAGGCCTGCCTGAATTATCAAGCAGGATGGATAGAATCATACATGTTTAGTATAATAGTTAAGTACCTACTTACATATATATATTTGTTTGTTCAATTGTAGTGGTCCACAGAAAAAACGAGAAGATTACCTGGACTGGCAAGAGTATTTCATGGCCACAGCGTTCCTGGCTGCGAAGCGCAGCAAAGACCCCAGTTACCAAGTAGGAGCATGTATTGTGAACAAGGAAAATAGAATTGTCGGTGTTGGGTAAGTTTAATAAATATTCTTAGTTATCCATTCATTCATAACTGGATGGATTCGCAATAAGAATTCAGTCTTTACATTGCAACTTAAGATCATCCATCCTAAGATTGTCTGAAAGCCAACGCTGTAAGATTCAAAGAATTAATCATTGTAAAAAAAATTATAATAGGCACTTATTATAACAAAATTACTGAACTGAACATGATTTTTAACCAACTTCCATAAAAGGATTAGATTCTCAATCATCAAATTGTATATTTTTAAGGTTTGCTATGCATACTGATTGAACCTTAAATTTAGTGTTGGTGATATTTTATGACTATACCAATAAAATAGCATAGAACAATAATAATTCAGAGTTATAAATTTGAGATTATCAATAAAAATAAGCATATTACAAGAGCAATCTCTTGTTGATCCCTGATCAGATAGGCCAATTCACCAGATCTGTTTAGATCCAACGTAATATGGGATGAGCGTATTCCCATCTAGTTTCACCAGATCTGTTTAGATCCAATGTAATATGGGATGGTCGTAGCGTACAGCGACAGCGTATTACCATCTAGTTTAGTTAGTCGAGACAAATTACTTAGCATTCCATGGATTCACCGTGCGGGTGCCGGGTCCATAGCTTTGCAGAGGAAGAGGCTAGAGGAGCCTGGGACTTGCAACACAGGAGTATGGTTAAGGGGCCCCTTTATGATGTCATCAATGCTCCCTTTCATCAAGCCTCCTCCCCTGCCTAACCAAATTTGGTAAGATACTACTAATGCTGCCTTAGATACACATTCTAGGATGGAAGTTACCATTGTTCTTGACAGACCAAGGTTTTGAAGTAGGTTATATAGGACTATCGCTGGTTTACCCCTTGCTCCAACTTCTACAGCATATAAGTTAACCACTTACCGTTTTTGGTTAATTCATTTGTTAGGTCATATTTGTTTCTTTTTTTATTGTGTGGTCTTTAGGTATGTTTGATTCCCACGGCACAGTAAGTTCTATAAGTACCATGTACCAGAAATTTTTGGGTAAATGTAGTATTTCATATATATTTGAAGGTAATGGGGCAATTTAATTTAACTTTAAAAATTACTTTCAAGATAATACAAGCAATATTATTTTAAAGTCACACATACCATAATCATGTAGAATGATAGATAGATAATGTTACCAAAGCTAGCTACAAGCAAATTAAAACTGTTAAAGTTTTGTGTTTTCTGCCACAGATTTAAACAAATTCAACCACATCATCATTTACCATCAGAGGAGATTATGGTCAATTGATAATGTGCTATTTTGAATAATGTTCCAGGTATAATGGGATGCCTACTGGTTGCAGTGACGATAAGTTCCCTTGGGGCAAGAATACACCCTCAGAACTAGACAGCAAGTTTCTTTATGGTAACCATCCTTAATTGCAACTACTATTTTCTAAGATAGGATTTTCCTATGTCCTACTGAAGGCTAGAGCTTTGCTGCCTCCTCCTCCAGTAAAAAGGTGTGTTGTTGTTATGTATTTTAAGTCTTGGATTATTAAAAGAAAGGATTCCATAAATAGTTGGTTGGTTTATTTATTGTATATTATATTCATAATGACAGATTTATTCTAATTTTGTTTTATTAAATTATTGTCATAGGTATAAATGTAACATATAATATAACACACCAAACTCTAGTGGTAAAAATATGGCGAACTAAAAGCTATAAAGCACCCTATGTTTAGCAAATAATTATTTTGAATTAAATTGAGTTGGATTGGAAGTCTTGAATTACCTGATCAATAAAATCACTTAAGGATGCACTTGCCGGCGGCTCGAACTTATCAGCGGGCGAGGCAACAAAGCATGCTATTTCACCTATACCTTTGTGGGAAAGGGTAAGACTCCGTGATGAGTAGTAAGAAGATAGTGATCGCGCATCACACACCCGTATTGCATCTACGCTAATTACGCACACTTGTTTGCGATATATCAATGAAAGTCGAACCATGCCGAATGAATTACGATGTTTGACGACGGACGGAGATAGTGTCTCAAGCTACGTCACGACGTGTGTAGGTATTTCTTATAAAATAATATTATATATTCACAGAGGAATACATTTTGGTTCGGACAGTAGGTACCTGTTGTTATAATTTTCGTTCGTTTTATAATAACATACTGATGTTATTTCACCTATAGTAGGTAAATATTTAGTAAGTAGGTACAATGATTTGTAGGTACATAGTATATGTATTAGTTTGTTCTTTTCATATTGATGTAGTAAATATTTACCTACAATAATTATTTATTACATAATTAGCAAGTTACTGCTTTTACTACAACATATTTTGTAAAGCAGTGACGGCTCAGTGGCATAGGTTATGGACTTCCGCGCAGCAGGTCCATGGTTCGAATCCCGTCGCGGGCTTAATCTTCACCGCGTGGTAGAAGAGCATTATACGAATGCCCGCCTGTATAGCTACTACCATCAAGTAAAAAATCGGTCGCCAAGCACCTAAAGGGAAGCAGTGATGGCTCAGTGGCATTGGTTATGGACTGCTGCGCATCAGGTCCATAGTTTGAATCCCGCCGCGATATTGAGCTTCACCGCGTGGTGGAGAGTTCGTAGCGAAGTTTACTTAGCTGTTCTCAACCGATCAGCAAAGTTTAGCACCGTCGCGCGCGGTCATGAGTTGGATGGGTGACCGCTAGGACAATACTACTGAGCGCTTCCGTGCTTCGGAGGGCACGTTAAGCCGTTGGTCCCGGTTGTGGTCTTAGGATGGCAGTCGTTATAGCATGGTGGTAGGGCATTTTGCGAATGCCCGCCTGTATAGCTACCACCCTCATTTAGAAAATCTGTCGCCAAGCACCTAACGGTGTGTTCCGGCAGCTGTCCTTGAGAGCCAGTACTTCTAGGTTAGCCTGAACAACATCTTCGACCACATCATCACTTACCATCAGGTGAGATAGTGGTCAAAGGCTAACCTATCAGGCATAAAAAAAGGAGCATTTTGCGAATGCTCGCCGGGATAGCTACCCAAGTAGAAAATCTGTCACCATGCAACTAACGTGAACTCAGTGGCATTAGCTATGGACTGCCTCGCAGCATGTTTATGGTTCGAATCCCGCTGCGGGCTCGAGCTTCACCGCTTGGTGGAAGGGCATAGGCCATTTAGCGAATGTTCGCCTGGCTAGCCACCATCCTCAAGCAGAAAATCTGTCAGTAAGCGCCTAACGGGAAGCAGTGATGGGCCAGTGGCATTAGCTAGTGACTGCCGCGCAGCAGGTCCATGGTTCGAATCCAGCCGCGATATTGAGCTTCCCCGCGTTGGTGAAGAGCATTTTGCGAATGCTCGCCTGGATAGCTACCACCCTCAAGTAGAAAATCTGTCAGAAAGCACCTCACGGGAAGCAGTGATGGCTCAGTGGCATTAGCTAGTGACTGCCACGCAGCAGGTCTATGGTTCGAATCCCGCAGCGGGCTTGAAATTCACCGCTTGGTAGAAGGGCATTTTGCGAATGCTCGCTGGGCTAGCTACCACCCTCAAGTAGAAATTCTGTCACTAAACACTTAACGGGAAGCAGTGATGGCTCTTAGCAATGGACTGCCGCGCAACAGGTCTATGGGTCGAATCCCGCCGCGGGCATGAACTTCACCGCATGGTGGAAGGTTGTTTTGCGAATGCTCGCCCGGCTAGCGAGCTTTGAGATGAGAGTGTGTCGTACCGATTTCAAAATCTGTCTCTAAGCGGTAATGTACGATAGCATCATGGATCTACCAATCCTGGTAGAACACATTTGGAATAAAAATTCTCTACCTACCCGTAACTGATTTAAATTATTTCCAATAAAAATCAATAACTAATCATAGGTTATTTTTGATTAGGTAGGTAAGTGCCTACAATCATCGCTAAGTTTACCATATAAACTTTCGTACTACCTTAGGTATAAGTACCTACTACAAATATACATACTTATTCTACTAATTTACGTAGGTAGATACATAGTACTAACTTTATTATTTGTTGTGATCTTATAGCCATGTAGATAGGTATGCAATGTAATGCGCGCCCGCGAATGTCGATTTGACATCGCTGACAGTTGCTTGCCTAGGCAGGCCTATATGAGAAATGATAATTATATCGTAGATAGGTAGGTATCTTCCATTGAGCTTCTAATTCTAACCCTTTACTACTTTGTGTTAGGTAGGTACTTTCTCGAAGTTATATTACTGCTTAGACTATATTCTAAAAAGAATGCCTACTACTAGGTAGTCCCTACGTCCATACCATATCTAACCAAATGCAGCTTTTTATATTGTCTAAGTGTTGCTAAAATTATTAGGTACTTACTCACCATAGCTATCATGACCTGCGTATTGACTAATACCTACTAGGTCCTAACTTAGGTGAGAGTAGGTGAGTACCTAGACATAGTTACGTATTTATATTACCCAAGTACTTACCTATCTATATGGATTATGGCGTCCGACACTTACTATCACGAACAAACTAATCAAATGCGAAAGAAAATCCGGTCCCCAACTCCCAACATATGTAAATTTATATATATATATAAGTACGTAAGTAGGCATAGGCACTACATATTGGTAGTGTATACATAACGTGCACACCAAAAAGCAACAGGGCATTCCTACAATATAATATTATGTTCTAAGATCGCGGCGCGGTGCACGTGACTTTTGGTAGTGTGCGTTTTGTTAATTATATATTAGTGTGCTGCGCATGAGACCCGCCCGCCCGCTTCCCTCACCGCGGAATGGAAGTATTGACATGAGATGCCCAATATTTTGAACGAAAAACTAGCGCGCAAAACTATGTGTGCCGACCTTTGGCTCTAGGATCTTTATGATTATACTACTGGATGTATTTGTTTTCCAAAATGTTATCTAAAATGATCATGAACTGAGCTATGCTTCTATGTAAATAATTTTAGGGATTTCATGCTCTATAAGTCGTTTATTTACGACTAAACATGCGCTAAAATTCGTGATATTACAGGGATGTTTCGAGGCTTATAACTATCATGTGAAGATTTTTTTTACAAATCGGTGCCAAGACAAGCCTAGATAATGAAGAGATAAATCGATATCATGCTTAGTTGTGGACCTAAAACCTCAAATAAGGGAGTGATCACCCTACGGCGTTTGTATGGAAAAGTTACCGGCCAGTTCAACCTTAATAAGAATTACCTAAAGTACGATATTTTTTTATTTTTTTTTTATGCTTGATAGGTTAGCCTTTGACCACTATTTCACCTGATGATAAGTGATTATGTGGTTGAAGATGTTCAGGCTAACCTAGAATTACTGGCTCTCAAGGACTGCTGATGTATAAAAGGGAACTCAGATTTATTTCCTTTTTTAGCTTAAAGGGAATGTTATTATATCACCATTATGTTTTCACCCAATTATGTATTTATGGTGATTACAGTGTGCCATGCTGAGATGAATGCAATACTGAACAAAAACTCAGCAGATGTAAGAGATTGTACTATCTACGTTGGACTATTCCCTTGCAATGAGTGCGCCAAGATGATAATTCAGTCTGGAATCAGAGAAGTCGTGTATCTATCAGATAAAGGTGCTCACAAGTCTATTTACATAGCCTCTAGAAGGATGTTGGACGCAGCTGGAGTTAAGCACTGGTTTGTATTTTTTTTCCTTTCGTTTACAAACAAAAGCGAGCTTTTTGCCATATACTGTACACAGTTCCAGACCTGTATTGAAAATTGACAGAAAAATACGATAACTTGTAATCAAATACAGAACATTGCAATTCAAATGCAATGTTATGACACCCCACCACAGCAGTCAATCGTCTATTTTATTTTTATAGCTTTTTATAGCTGATATGTTATCTTCTGACCTTTAACTGTTGGTAAGTGATATGGTCAAAAATGTTAAACAGTAAAAATCCTGAATGGAAACTCAAGGACAGCTGTACAAAATTACAAATTTACGAGGGAATTTTTTTTAGTCATGTGCATGATCAAGTACAGCTTATTGGAGATAACATAATGGACATGGCCACAAATATGCTACTATGCTAGCTTGTCTTAGTTATCCTATATGACACTTGGACAGGTAAACTATTGTTAGTTTTGTTCGTTTTCAAACACAATTGTGTTTGGAGATGGGATTTGGGAGGGGTTTTCAAACGACTTGTTCGACTCTGACTCATTAATAATATTTGGAGTACTTTTAACTCTGGTCAAGTTTACGTGGTCCATTTACGTAATATTTATATATATTACACAGTGGCCAGTATATCTTAACCTTAACAGGGAATACCGTGTGCTCAAAATATGAATGAAAGTAAGTCCTAATATCCCGGCCTGGGGCAGATACCAGCGCGCAGAAGCGCTCGGCGGAGAGACACACACGAATTGTACATTAACCTGAAAATCAATAGATGTTAAATATTAGGTCCTTACATATGAAATTGGCGTTTTTCGTACTGGCCACTTTAATCACGAATTTCTCCTCTTTGGTAAGCAATTCCAAATTCAAATTTGTACAGCTATAGACTTATGTATTTGTGCTTCGATGATCGTCATTCATTTGTTTTTTTTCTTCTGTTTTTTTCTGTTTGCGTCACTCATTTTACAAAATGGAAAACCTTAAATATCGCATTATTTACGAGTACGAGTTCCGCCGTGGCACTAGTGCTGCGGAAACAACTCGAAGGGTGAATGATGTGTATGGCGGTCGTGTTGCAAAAGAAAACACAGTTCGTTTTTGGTTCCAACGTTTTCGTTCTGGAAATTTCGACCTGCAGAACAAGCCCCGTGGACGGCCTGAGACTCAAGTTGATAATGAAGAGTTGAAGGCTATTGTGGAAGCGGATCCATCGCAAACCACGTCCGAGTTAGCTGCAGGCTGCGATGTTAGTGATAAAACTGTTTTAATTCACTTGAAGCAAATTGGGAAGATTAAAAAGCTTGAAAGGTGGGTACCTCACGAATTGACTGAAACAAACCGGCAAACGCGCGTCGACTGCTGCGTTACATTACTAAACCGGCACAATAATGAAGGTATTTTAAACCGAATCATTACCTGTGATGAAAAATGGGTTCTTTACGATAATCGGAAGCGCTCAGCGCAATGGTTAGATCCTGGCCAGCCAGCCAAATCCTGCCCCAAGCGAAAATTAACCCCAAAAAATTTACTTGTAAGCGTTTGGTGGACTAGTGCCGGTATTGTTCATTACAGTTTTTTCAAATCTGGCCAGACTATTACGGCTGATGTCTATTGTCAGGAATTGCAAACCATGATGGAAAAGCTAGCGGCTAAACAACCTAGGCTGGTCAATCGCTCCACGCCACTGCTGCTTCACGACAACGCTAGACCACACACTGCGCTACAGACGGCTACTAAATTAGAAGAGCTTCAATTGGAAAGTCTAAGACATCCTCCGTACTCCCCGGACCTTGCTCCAACAGATTACCATTTTTTTCGAAATTTGGATAACTTCTTGCAAGGGAAAAAATTCAACTCCGATGGGGCAGTCCAAATCGCCTTCAAAGATTTTATTGATTCCCGTCCGACTGGTTTTTTTAGTAAAGGGATCAATGAACTACCTATGAGATGTCAAAAGTGCATAGAAAATAATGGTTCATACTTTGATTAATTAAATATATTATATTAAAAAATATTCGACTTTTTGTTCCTCCCATACAAAACGCCAATTTCATATGTAAGGACCTAATATATAAGGCTAACAACGACAAGTAAAATTTTGTGTACTAATAATTGTGTTCTTGTTTTATGCACAATTAGTAGTCCAACTTTGCTTTACCCTTTGAAGCCCTTACTTAGATTGTAGATACCTCTTAATAAATGTTTGCTTTTTATTTCAGGCAATTCAAACCAAAGCATACCAAAATAGAAATCGACTTTTGTGGAGTAGATTGGGATAAGATGAGCAGTCCAAACAAATAGCACCAAAACTAGGTTTAAAGAAAAAGTATTACTGACGTACGTAACCATTATCATATTTATAAGTATGTGTCCCTTAACATATTTACATGATATGTAAAGGGTTACCTACATCTGAGGAAAAAGGAATTTATATAGGATCACACGCCTATCCGTCTCTTAGAGGCTATTTTCTACGAATCTACCGGACATTAGAGGTTGATGACCCAAAGGATATATAGCGTAAAAAAACAAATTAGGAATGCATATTAGTAAATAAACAGAAAAGACAAAGTATTCATAATAAAATAATTCATTTTTTATAAGTGATATATCAAATAGGTTCTCCCTTGTTTCGTATAACAACTTATAATACAATTTTACTTCGCATACTTTTCGTTGTAGTTCGTATAAAATCAATAAACATAATTTATTCAGTTGACCTATCTATTAACTATATTTTTATTTGAAATGGCTACATATTAATGTAACATAAGTATAATTTTGTACATTTAATGTTTCTCGCGTCGCGCGACGTCGCACCTACATATGTATGACTTTGAAGTTACTTTAACATAATTGTACTGTTTTATATGGAATGTTGATTTGTGTAATGAACATTTGCATTTCATTGATTGTCTGAAAATGTGTTCAACTGTCGAACTTGGGGGAACCAAAACCTATGTATAATAATGCAGTTTTTGATAAGATGGTATCAACAACCAATTTAAAAATGTTTGCTATTCGAAATAGGGTTTGTTTAAAAACAAAACAAGCGTGTCTGAAATTTTGTTCATAACCGTTGAACTTACGGTAAACCAATTACTATGTATGTAGTGTTGTTTTTGTAAGATGGTATAAGAGCCATTTCGACAAAATGATTGTTATGTAAATAGGATTCGATAAAGTAAAAATCGCATGAAACGACTATTATATAGAAAGTATTTAAACATTAGCGCAACTGTTTTTTACAAGTGTTATTTGAAACAAAGGTGATGACAATCAAAATTATGCCAAGTGAGTATTAGACTAAGGGCCTGTTTCTGAATGTTCGAGTAAGTTCCGGTTATACTACCCAGAACATAAAATAACTGAATGATAAAAATGACAGTTAACATGCAACGCGTTTCAAGCTTTAACCGATGGATAAGCTAAATCGATGACTGTGAAACGCAAAGCTAGTGTTTTATTTATTAAATATGTTCTGGGTAGTATAACCGAAACTTACTCGAACATTCTGAAACAGGCCCTAAATGTTACTCCAAGTGAAATTATATTAAAAGTTGTTATATAGAAGAAGAGATATACAAGCAAATAAAAGGGCGTATTATAAGAAAAATAAATGTACTTTTTGTATAATTTTAAATGTATTATCTACGTTATCTCCGAAGAGAATCTTAAAATCCCTTAGAATGTTTCAGACTGTTCGAGTAAGTTCCGGTTATACTCACCTACCCAGAACATATTTAATAAATAAAACACTATCTTTGCGTTTCACGGTCATCGATTTAGCCTATCCATCGGCTAAAGCTTGAAACGCGCTGCATGTTAACTGTCATTTTTAACATTCAGTTATTTTATGTGTTGGTTAGCAACTCGAAACTTTATTAGGACATTCTGAAACGGACCCTAAATAAAATAAGTATTAGGTATACTATTTTCGAAGATAACGTGGCTTAGTTCCGAGCAAGTTGAGTTCCGTCAGTATTTTTTTCCATAAATTTTACGTTATTTTAAGACAAAAAATCGTAAAAGGACCGTGTTTCATTGGGTCGCCTCCGGCCTGCAAGAGGGAGTTCCGTGCGATACAAGTTTTGTCAGCATTTTTATTGTTTTCAATATGATTCCGTATTTATTTTGAAGCCGCATGGTTCGCAGGGCCGCTTGCGGACCATGATTTTACAGGTTCCGAGCAATAACAGTTAGATATTGCCAGCCATTTCCACTGTTCTTAATATGATGTCGTTCCCTATAAAGAAGGCCTACGAGTTCCGATTGACAGGAGTTTCATTGCCATCAATTTGATGTGTTTTTTATGTTACCTAATATATAAAATTATGTAACAATTTTACTATTAATTTCACGATTAAGTTGTCATTATATCTTCTATCACGTGATTTAGTCCAATTTTAGAATGTATTGTATTATTATTATTAGGAATAGTATTAATAATATCTAATATTAATACTATTCTCTATCTATTGAATATAGTTAAAATTATCAACGTTCCTGGTGCGGTACTAGGTATGTACTTACCATAACATAACTTACAAACTAATATGAAAAAAACAATGTAGGAATTATTGCAATGATATTATGAATAAATAAGTTGCTGAGGACCGGCTGTGAATATATTCACAAGATAACAATAATTTTGCTATTGTTATGACTTAGATACTGATATTTAAGAATAGGCTATTTTGTAGTACAGTAGTAGATACACGCACTCAACCGTATTTTTGTAATCATTAATCATGTAGCTAGCAACATTAAAGACCATCTAATTATGTGATATTAGATAAATAATTTAGGTTCTTTAAAATTATTTTGATGAACATTTAATGAATATAAAATATTTTTATATTAAATATTGGATTTAAATGAAACAGAAATGTAAATAAATTTGTAAAATAAAAAATTTATTACTTTATGTACAAGAGATGGGATGAGTTCGATACTCAAACATACAATTGAGTATGTTAAAATCAAAATAGCTGTGTACAATAACTCATATATCATTGTAGACTTTAATAACATGGCCCCTTATAAGAAAATTGCTGTTTATTTTATTGTGAATAGTGGTAAGTTTCATTAGCATTGTACGAGATCAAATAGGTGAAGCACATAGTTGATACATCGATTGAACAACTGGAAACTAATTTTACTAAATTAAAGTTTTATTAAGAAAACCGACAGCCAGTACAATGAACTAATTAGGCAAAAAGTCTCAAAGTGCAGCCAATGGGAAAAAAAAAAAATTAAACAATTGGAAGCAAAACTGTTCGATGTTAATATTATTTATATTCAAACATTTAAATTATAATTAGTTGTGTACTGATTATTGTTACTTCATTGATGAAAGATACTTGTGTATTTAACTTGTAGAAGTGTCTTAGGGCCTCTTTCACAACCTTAAAGAAAAGTCTAGAGTAGGCTAATTACCGGTTTAAGTCACAAGTAAGCATGCATATGAATTTCACAATGGCTGAGAAGCACTAACCCACAGTTAAAGTTACCACTAACTTACTCCTCGGTTCATATGTCTATAATTCATACAGGTTTCAAAAAAAGGTTGGTATTGCAAACTCCATATTGGGTAAAAACTTCTAGATTAAAATTATTTTCAACGTATGAGTTACGTTGGTCACATATTTTGAATGGATATTTGAATTTACTACGAAGATCCTTCAAGTAACCATAGAGTCTTAAGTCAGAAGTCTGTTTTCGAAACTGATACCATAATTGTAACTTTTATCAGCCAAGTGACTTTAACTAGGAAATAAATAATTGACACTTTACTTGAAGGTCATGAAAAAGGCCCTAAGTCAAATAAAATCACAGAAAGGATCTGCACAAAAAAGCGAACTTGCGACAGATATAACAGTCTCTATAATAAACAGTTATTCTGTCGCAACCATTTTCTTTTTGCCTGAATTATTTGCATAATAATGCATGACAATTTGCTTTTGTCACAACACTGAGAACAGCTTTGAATTCATTTAGGCACAATCAGCCACAATTTTTCTTCGATTAGTACTTAAAACAAATGAATGTATTTAACAGCTTGTTTTGGTGGGCCATGTTATCTACCAAAAATGTCTGTACCTACTGACAAACATTTGTTTGTATAAATCGCACAGCCTATATTCACTGAAACATTATATCATAAGTTTATACTGACTTTTTACTGCGTTTAGCTGTACAATTTTAATCGTGTTTACATTAATGTATATGCATTTTATAAGCAAATATTTTTATGACGAAATGAAAAAAAAAAATTTATATGCAACCGTATTTGTTTGCTATGATTTCCTCCTTTCTCTAACTTTAGGGCACCGGTCCACTCGAACAGAATGATAGAGAAAAGCGGGGAGAGCTCAAAGTTAACTGATATTAGCATATGATTGCTCCACTTCAGAGGAAAGATACTCAGCTTCAATATCCACTCACTATTTACTTCTTTTTTAAAGATCGTAGCGTGCGAGGATCAGAAATCAAAAATCACGAAAACTACTTTTAGTTTCCGCGGTTTTCTCCTCCAAAACACGTTGATACAATTTTTTATTGGCCTTAAAACTATTATAGAGTATATATATGTTCTTCTATCTTTACCATTAAAATTAAATATTTTAGAAATTTGTCTATTGGTCCTTTGATCGTGGCAGTAAAACGGGGAATTATGTGTGATTTTCAGGGACATATTTTCTTTAGTAATGATTAGTAGCTGAAAAATTTAAAATATGATCTATGGCTGGCCTAAATTATAAGGCAAAAAATATTGCTCTACAGACATTAGTAAATAGGGGAACACATTTGTATGGAGAATCGATCGCCGATTCCCAATTTATAGTAAGTATACGGGAAAAATTAAATAAATACGATCCAGACATCATAATGGTTTATTCATAACCGTTGCATTAATAAAACTTTACTTAGTATGTGACGTTGAGTAAGGAACGCTTCGCTTACAAAATACGCATTTTTTTTTTATAACTCATAGTTAAGCCTTTAACCACAATCTCACCTGGTGGTACGTGTTGATGTGGTCGAAGGTGTCCACAGACTTAACCTAGAATTACTAGCTCTCAAGGACAGCTGCCGAAGCACACCGTTAGCTGCTTGGCGACAGATTTTCTACTTGAGGGTGGTCGCTAGCCAGGCGGGCATTCGTAAAATGCTCTTCCACCATGCGGTGAAGCTCAAGCCCGCGACGGGATTCGAACCATGGACCTGCTGGGCGGCAGTCCATAGCCAATGCCACTGAGCTATCACTGCTTCAGATTAGAATTATAATGGAAAAGGGTCATGGTTGTTAAAATCATTTTCAAAGTTCAGTGAAAATAGGCCAATGTTACAATATACACATTTGGGTATACAATATTACAATTTATTGTCCAAACTTTACACATATCTACAAAGAAAACATTGAGTAACCAAAGTCACAAACATCAATTCAAGTTTACAAATATTATCCTAATGAACGAAATAGTCAGCAATGTATACGTTAAAAAAGTCTGAGAAATCTAACGATATTTTACAGTAGAACCTTAAAAATAATTATTTACAAAGCGTACCTCGGTTGTTCGATAAAGGTACGGACAAATTTTCCATATTTTATGAGTCAGAATTGAATAATTATTATTCTAACATACTATTTTACATATTGTTGAACACTTCAGGCCACACTTGGTGTAATTTACGAAGAACAAAATCATTTTGCATAATTAAGTATATAGAACTTAACGCTAATCATACTTCAACAAAACCATGTTCATTTTAATCAAGTTTTTGTAGATAAACTGTAGCAGTTGCCATCACAGAATGTTAATACAGTACATTATTGCTATTCGTTCGTTTGCTAAGGAAGGAAGACCTATACTAGAGAGGGCGTTGCTTATTCCTCCTAGGAAACTGTTTAATTAACTGGTTGTCTAATGAGAAAATAAAATCTTTAGTAGATAACCGATTTTCTAGTAGGATTTTTTATAGTTTGGGAACCAGTTATCTAAGGAGAAAATATAAATCTACATATTCTTTAAAAAAGAAACTTGCTATAAAACCAGTTGTCTATAAAGAAAATATATTCTTCTTAGGCAACTGGCTATAAAACTAATCTGGAAATCAAAACAAAAGTCCTGCATACAAACAGTTATCTACGAAAGATATGTTCTCGTTTTATAACCAGTTAACAATATCAGATTTCTTGGGGGAGTAGACAGGAGGAATATATCACACGTTTTGCGTTATCTGTGGTAAAAAGCAGGAAAGTATGTAAAAAGAAAATAAGCAATTTATTACAGGAGAGCCTGATTCTTAGGACTGTGTTAATAGCGAGCCCATGTAAAGATTAAACGCCAGCATTGTTGAAATTAAATTATATAAAGACTCGACAAACTAAAACAATTCATAGTGCGTGAATGGCCGATATAAACCATATACTGCAAATTGACATTAATAAACACTAAAACTGCGTTTTTAGATACCAGAATTGAATGCATACAATAAACAAAACTTTGCCATTAGCTGATGCTAAATCTAGATACTTGGATATGACCATCACGACTTATGTATATACTAAATGTTATTGTAAATAGACAACTGTCTATTAACACCATAGACATGTGTATATTTACACAATTTTCTTGATATCGAATTTCTTACTTAACTCAAATATATTCACATGCATGCGCTATTGTGAAGAATCAGGCAACACAGATCGCGATTGCTCTATAAAGGTACAATAAACAAAGCCTAAAACTTAACATTTAGGAACATCGTCGTTTCTATCAATAAATCAAAGATTCTAAGCCATTCGTTCGGTATGTAAAGTTTAGTACTTATAACAGTAACCGAAACCTAATTTTAGGATAACATCAATATATTTTATTTAATTATTCCTTCTGATGACTTTGTAAGAGGAGCTGAATGAAACGAAACTTGGCGGTTCGTGGACAATAAAAGGGTTAGTTTAGGTACATTATATTTGTCATTCATTACTTCTATTCATTTAATTTAAAATATAATTACAAGCCAAACAACATTTAAAAAAATACTCAAAAAACTCAAATATTTGTCATTCATTTGGACTAAGTTCAATAAAGATTTAAAATGCAGTAAATGTGTTAAACAAAATTTGGTATTATAATGCATATATATTTCTCTAAAACTAAGTTATGTTTACTATACATTTATTCTAACGCGCACACTGATTACTGGTCAAAAATTACAAACTTTTAGAGAAGTGTTTATACACATTTTTGAAAAGTGTACCACAATTTGTTAATTTCAGATACTAAAAACAAGAAAGCGACATTTTACCAAATTCTGTTCCACACATCTTAATTTAATTTGAACAATTTTAGATTTAGAAAATTCACCCAATTATCTTCACCTATAATTTACTATAATAAACACAGGTAAAAACAAATGAAAAATTTCGTATCTATTTTGGAACATAGCATTATTTCCTTACATACCGAATTTTTGGTAATTCATTCAATTACTCGCAATTCCAATTTCAAGTCTTTGTGACACAATCTGATATGAATTACATCACCCGAAACCAAAAAAAAAAACAAATTTATCTTACACTTAACACGTCACTTATTGTAAATTTCGTTTACATATTCTCGCACATACTGAGATTATTTTAAATACCGAATCATTCTCACAAAATTCAACACCAATAAAAACAAAATTCATCTGTACAAATTTATAAAGTGCAAAATTACCGCCTTGGCCGAGGTTCGAACTCGCGTCTTCCTATGAGTTAAGCTTTCGTTTCCCGCCCGAGGCAGAATAATATTCAAAAATTCGCTAAGACGCAACTTTAAATACCATATATGTTGTTTTTACTGTGGACAGTATTCATTTATATACAGACCCACCAACTTTTATATGTTCAGGTGGCAGAAAAAAGAACTACAATATTCCTTCAAATTGTGACAGTTTGTAGTTGATTTCCTTGATCAGCAGCGCCCTCACGAACTGCACAGTTAAGTTGGTAGTACTATACCACAATTTGAACGACAGCATATCTTATGTCATTGACATAGAGTATGCTTATCCATAGATAATTATTTTGACTGTACCACCACAGATTAGTTAGGTACTACTTGAAGTATCGTCCAATGTTATTACGTCTCATGAAATAAATGGCATCTATTCCCTTATTTCGTGCGGTAGCTATTATAAGCTCTGTGGACATGATCCATCGAACAAACCACAGACTGTATAAAACGCACATACTGAAAATACACAAACTGTTAAAGAATCCTTTATATTCACCATATGTTTAGTTCCATTAGAAGATCATTCCTAAACACGCAGTTGTAAATAACTGCGTAAAATACTTAGTCTTAATTTAACTGTGATTTGAAATATGACTATTTATATTGTCATATTGTAACAATTTGTAAGACACACTGGAATAAAAATTTTGGATAAAATTTCATGTTTCTGTTTGCAAATAACGTAGCTCAAATTGGGGAAAACACCAAAAATTTTAGCACTATAATTATTGTAGCAGTGTGTCGAACCAATCACTGTTATAGAATTCTTAAAGGCGCAACGTGAAATGGCACACATTCAAAATAGTTAGATAAAAATGTCTGCATTTTAATGTACATATTAAATTTATAATAAAATTATAATACCCAAGGTATACCTTGTTTAAAACGTATTTGAAAAATCGAAATCCTGCTCTATCTATCAGTTAAAATCAATTGTTAAATATTATTCTAAAAACTATTACAAAATAACTTTTGCAAAAACTATAACGTTTTTTGTGAAATTTAAATGCTACATACGCAACAGACGACAAAAGACCATAGTAATACAAAAATTTACTTGCTATAATATCTGAAGAAGTAAATTATATAAGGCGCCGGTTTTTAAGGTTGAACTGGCCGGTCACTTCTCCATACAAACGTCGAAGAAGTTTACACTCTTATTTAAGGTTTTAGGTCCAGAATTCAACATGATATCGTTTTATCTCCCCATTATCTAGGCTTGTATCGTGACACATTTCCATTAAGATAATTAACTTGAGAGTTATGACTTATGAGCCTCGAAACATGTTTAATATAAATTTTTCGACGTTCATAACTAAATTATAATTTTAATAATCCTAGAAACTAAAGAGATCAATCGATATCAAACTATTTTCTAGATCTAAAACGACATATAAAGGAGTAATCGGACGTTTGTATGGAGAAGTGACCGGCCAGTTCAACCTTAATGACCAAGTTACTATTCAAGAATAAATGTATACACAACCAATATTAAAAGAACGAATGATGGTTGTTTAAAATAAAATAGCATTTTAAATTTGGTCGGTTAACATTTTATCAGTTAGATAGGTTTGATAAGCACTACGAGACTTTTTTTATAAACCCGCTATCATATTCAAACACGAATGGACTACTCAGAAATGTCATAATTATAATAATTTCAGTTCGCAAAATGTATAATTAAAACTATGTGCCATTTCACTTTATAAAACGTGTCAATGTCTTTGTTATTACACGCCAATCACAACCTCTCGGCGATCGTCTAATGGAACGGGCGGACGAGTTCAATTGTTGACGGCCACCTCTTTTGGCTGCAGCGGCGGCGAGTCTTCTAACGCCTGTAAACACAAAAACATTAAATTAAATCTATAATCACACAATCAAATTTCATTTTTACCTCAGAAGGTTAGAAAAATATTATTTATCATTCGAAATCTGCGTAGAAAAGGTTTTTGAAAGTCGAACCAGAAAACTTCCGAGGAAAAATATGTTCACAAACAATAAAAACAAACAAGTATTATGATCTAACAAATGAATTAACCAAAAACGATTATGTGCTTAATCTATATGCTGTAGAAGTTGGAGCAAGGGGTATACCAGCGAAATTCCTATATAACCTACTAAAAGACCTTAGCCTGTCAAAAACAACCATAACTTTTTTTTTTTTTTTTTTTATTTATTGTGACGGAACAAGCCCGAGGCCCACCTGATGTTAAGTGGACTAGCCTCTGCCTATAACAGACGCATTTCGTCAGCGAAGAATTGCACTGTGCCCGTCACACTGAGACGTCCAGTTGTTAGGTCTCATTAGCCTGTAATTTTTCTGGCTCTCAAGGACTGCTGCCGGAACACACTGTTAGGTGCTTGGCGACAGATTTTCTACTTGAGGGTGGTCGCTAGCCAGGCGGGCATTCACAAAATGCCCTTCCACCATGCGATGAAGCTCAAGCTCTGGGCGGGATTCGAACCATGGACCTGCTGCACGGCAGTCCATAGCCAATGCCACTGAGCTATCACTGCTTCAAAAAAAACTTCCATCCTGGAACGTGTATCTAAAGTAGTATTAGTAGGACCTACCTACCAAATTTGGTAGGGCAGGGGAGGAGGCTCGAGCGGTGAAGGAGAGCATTGATATATCATAAAGGGGCCCCTTAACCCTACTCCTGGGTTGCAAGTCCCAGGCACCTTGACTTGGGCCTCTTACACTACAACGCTATGGACCCAGCACCCGCACGGTGAATCCATGGAATGCTAAGGAATTCGTCTCATCGAGAGAAGAATTTCTGTAATATAGAATTACTTTAATTTTAGTAATTTTACTTTTAGATATTAGGTACTAGAAATGTACTACATTATTTAAGCTGTTTTTCTGTAGTGAGGTGAAAAATTGTGTGTTGCGCTGGCATCAAAGTTATTTCGCGCCTCGTACCTTTGTAACCTGCGGTAAGCTACTAGCATATAGCAGCAATCCTAGCTATTCTCCGCTTCCGCAGGTTTAATCAAAAGTACTCGCACCAAATAACAATTTTACAGCCTTGCATAACAAATAACTTTTTGAAGCTCTCCTAGCTAAGTTTTCCTAGCTGTTCTTAACCTATCAGTTGAGTTAAGCAGCCTTCGCCTCGGTCAAGACTTGGATGGTGACCGCTAGTGACGTTACTACTTACGTTACGCTTCCATGCTTCGGAGGGCACGTTAAGCTGTCGGCCCCAGTTATTGTCTTACGATAGCAGTTGTTACAGCATGGTGGTAGGGCACTTTGCGAATGTCCGCCTGGCTAGCTACCACCCGCAAGTAGAAAATCTGTCGCCAAGCACCTAACGATATGTTCCGGCAGCTGTCCTCGATAGCCAGTAATTGTAGGTTAGCCTGAACAATATGTTCGACTCGAACCCGCGTCCATCCGCCCCTTTAGCCGGGGCATGATCTAACCAATTGAGCTAACATGACATGACGTCATAACTCGAATCTTTCCTATCGTTCATTAACCATCGTATTAGTACAACGTAAGTGTTGTTGTTCAGACTAACCTTGAATACTCGGCTCTCAAGTACAACTGTCCGAATACCCCGTTAAGTGACAAGATTTTCTGCTTGTATGGATGTTCTGGTGGTAACTAGCTAGGCGGGCATTCGGAAACCATGCTACCTAAGACAACAACCGGGACTGACGGCTTAAAGTATCTTCTGAAGCACGGAAGTGCACAGTAGTTTTTTTTTTTTTTTTTTTTATACAAAATGTGACAAACAAGCAGACGGTCCACCTGATGGTAAGTGGTCACCGTCGCCTATGAACACCTGCAATATCCGCAGCATTACTGGTGCGTTGCCTACCATTTAAAGAAAGGACTCTATTCACGTCTCTTTTGAAGCGGTTAAGATTGTAGACCTGAGGAAAAACCTCAGGTGGAAGAGCATTCCACAACTTACAGGTACGTGGCAGAAACAGACGATTAAATCGAGTAGTGCGAGACTTCCACGTATCTATAATGTGCGGGTGGCCCTTCTGGCGATAACGGCCAGTTCGGTGATAAAAGTGTGAAGGAGGTATGAGGTTAAAAATCTCATCAGAGCATTCCCCGTTATAGTATCTGTAGAACAGGCAAAGAGAGCCTACGTCACGACGTACGCTCAGCGATTCCAGCCTGTTGGACAATTTTGGGTCATCGACAAGTCTAACGGCTCTTCTCTGTAAGGAGTCAAGTGGGTCTAACTGATACTTCGGTGCACCACTCCAAAGATGAGAGCAGTACTCCATATGTGGCCTTACCTGCGCTTTGTATAACATTAGACGTTGGTTAGGCGTAAAGTACCGCTTGGCTCTATTAAGTACACCGAGTTTTTTAGACGTAAGTCCTGCTTTGTTCTCCAAATGACTCCTAAACTGGACCTCGCTGGATATGTCTACTCCCAAAATGCCGATGTTGGTCGCTAAGGTAAGGGGAATACCCTGAAAACGTGGAGTGATATTAAATACACTTTTTTTGGCAGTGAACGCGATGGCTTGAGTCTTCGAGGGGTTAAATTGCACCTGGTTTCGCTTACCCCAGTCAGTGACTTGCTCTAAGGAGCACTCAACGGAAGACACAAGTTCCGCTCTCCCCTTCATCACCTCAGATACAGGAGCATTTGCACGGCCTAAATAATGGGCATCGCCAGTGCTATCATCTGCATAGCAATGAATATTACATATTTGCAATAAGTCATTGATATGCAAGATGAATAGTGTGGGCGATAGCACAGACCCTTGTGGAACTCCAGCATTAATTGACATGGTCTCTGAACAAGCTCCATCAACGACGGCTCTTATACAGCGACCATGCAAAAAATTGCCAATCCACGTGCAAAGCCCCTCTGGTACGCCGTAGGAAGGTAACTTTGCAAGAAGCGCCCTATGCCAAACCCGATCAAAGGCTTTTGCGATATCAAGGCTGACTGCAAGAGCTTCACCTCTACTCTCGATGGCCTCTCCCCAGCGGTGAGTGAGGTACACAAGAAGATCACCAGCAGATCGACCGTGACGAAAGCCGTACTGGCGGTCACTAATCAGCTGATGCTCCTCAAGGTACCTCAGGAGCTGGGAATTGATAACACGCTCCATCACTTTCGAGAGCAAAGAGGTAATCGCTATAGGCCTGTAATTCGTTGGGTCGGAACGGTCACCCTTCTTTGGTATAGGGTGGACATGGGCAACTTTCCAGCTAGACGGCACGATACCAGAATTATAGGAAAGAGAGAACAGACGCGTTAGGACGGGAGACAATTCCGGTGCACATTTCTTCAATACGATGGCCGGAATGCCATCTGGCCCACTCGACTTCCTTTCATCAAGAGTCCACAATACCCTCCGCACAGCCGCCTGCGTGATGCGAATCTCCTGCATCGAACATGCGCAATTAGACAGTGAGGGAGGCACTGCGCCCCCGTCATCGAGGGTCGAGTTTGAGGCAAAAAGAGAACCAAAAATATCGGCTTTCTCTTTTGCGCTATGGGCCAAGGAGTCATCCGGTTTGCGTAAAGGTGGTAGCGCAGATCGGCAAAAATTACCCTCCGCAGCCTTCGCTAGTGACCAGAAAGCACGACTGCCAGAGGGGTAACTTGCTAACTGATCACCAATCCGGCTTATGTGGGCGCACCTTGCTCGAGTAGCAGTTTTCTTAGCCAATCTGGAAGCGGCATTCAGTCTTTTCTTCAACTCATCAGTTTTTGGATCTTAACCCATCGACGCCGCAGCCCAGGTTTTATAGGCTGCATGCTTGGCTTTTGCAGCGTCGGAACAAGATCTGTTGAACCACGGCTGATTACGACCGCCTACGCACACTCTGGAATTGGGAATGAAACATTCCATTCCTTGGATTACGACGTCAGCAATAGAGTCAGCACAGATAGAAGGATCAACTGATGCAAAACATAACTGAAGCCAAGGATATGAAGAAAAAAACTCACGCAACCCATCCCAGTCGGCAGATTGATAATGCCACACCTGACGCGTTCTGAGAGGTACAGCGTCAGGCAGAGTAGTCAGCACAGTTGTTCGTACCAGGCAGTGGTCTGATGATCCAAGTGGAGCATCCACCGCTACCTGGTAATTGGCTGGACGTGTAGTCAGCATCAGGTCAAGCAAGGAGGACTCGTGGTTGTGAACATCCGGCAATCTAGTAATTCCAGTGACCAGCTGAGAAAGACCATAGGTGAGTGCGAGTTCGTGAGCAGCTCTCCCTGCGTGATCGGTTTTACGGGAACCCAACCAATCGGCATGATGACCGTTGAAATCACCCAGAACCACAATTTCAGCAGTGGGGAACTTTTCAAGCACTCTGTCTAAGCCGTTTGAGATATTCTCATAAAGACGAGTAGTCTCCGCGTCGCCAGAATGCGACCTGTACACACACACGTACACACGAGATTGACCACCATAGTCAACACTTGCCCATAGGGTCGAAAAATCTAGCGCTTCAAAACCGCTTAGGCGGCGACAGCAAATATCGTCCCGGACGTACATGCACACCCCGGCGCGAGGAACAAACGCGTGCTCAAGCTTATATCCAGGGTAGTGCAGATATGAATCGTCGGCCGGGCGAGAAATTTGTGTCTCCGTCAGGAAGAAAAGGGATGGCTTGGCCGTTTCTAGGTGGTGATGCACATCGTTAAGGTTAGAGTGGATACCACGGATATTACAGAAGTCCACTTTAAATGTGGAGTTTGGGGCCGCTGATGAAACCAATTTCCTTTTATTTTTATTTGCCATGAGATAGTAAAATTAGAGTACTTAAGATTAGATGATGTACTTCCAATTAATTACTTCAGAACAAAAATAATAGTGTTACAAGAAGCAACTGGAGAAAAACAGCTAGGTGATTGGTGGGCGCGGGGTACGGAAGGGCCCCCGGTCCCCCCTGGAAGCAACTGCCGGGATCCACACCGGTCTCCTACTCCGGCACGACAGTCACTTCGCAGGATTATGCGCGGAATGGCAGGACAGCTTCCCTGGGCGGAGGTATTATGTGATCCCCGGGTTCAGGTTCTCAACTATCCCGCGGGCGGCCAGCGGTCAACCGTTTCACCGGGTCTCCCTGGACCCCGCGCCCACCCTTCACAACTGCAAACAACAGTCGCTCCCTAAAAACACTCGGTCCCGAAGTATTCGCCGGTATAGTACATCATCTGGGGGGGGGGGGGGGGGGGGGCTGGTTCTCCCGCAACAGTGGCGGAACACGCTGACACGAATGTCAACATTTGGCGACACGCTTACACGGGAGGGTGGTAATAAACCAGGCGGACATCCTAGGATACCCTACCACCATGAATGGTTTCAAGTGGAGTTGAGGCTCTGACAGCACACAGGCAAAGCTTGTATGCTGTCAGGGCCTGCAGGGGATGCGGCGAGCACGCCTCCACGCTTATCCCCCAATAATAAAAATAGTAAATGCTAATATCGGTATCCCATCTATTATTAATAGAATTATGTTCGAGTTATGCTTATAATTGAGAACTACTAGGCAAGCTTAGCTAAGACCGCTTCAGATTGGCCTTAGAGTTCACGGAGCGCTTACAAAAGTAGTTTCGTCATATTTTAAATACCAAATGTTCAACTCGTTGAAATTTTTTGTGCATATTGCTGAGTCTATAATCTGTGCTACTGGTTTGGCAGTTTTTCAATTTATTATATCACTCAATGTCAAAATAACAATTCCCATATAAAACGATTTGTCGAATTATTTTTGAAAATACTTAATTTTACGGAAATCTGGCAAACCAGAAACATATATTAGGCTGAAGGATATACATGCGAAGTTTCACCGAGTTTGAACACTTAGTATTTAAAAGGTGCGTTCGTTTTGGCTCGATTGCGTTTGTAGCAGTTTCAAAAGTGGCATTTGTGTATTAGGGTTCGGATAGAAGCTTTTGCTATTTTTGACCACCAATTACTGCATGCTATCCGAACGGCTTACAACATACTTTGATATCCGACAATATTTTAACAATTTTGCACAGTACGAAACATGGAATCAATCTCTAAAATTAACAAAACAAGTAGGTACATACTACATAAAATATAAATACTACATAAAAAACTTGTGAAACTATTCAATCGCGCCAAATACAACTGTCAAACCAGCAGTTGTCAAAAAACGATCACAACGATCCCACAGTAAGACATGGGTCAAAAATATCACTTTTCTCTGTCATTTGTAGCGTTTTCTAAGCTATCCGAACGGTGAGCGAAAACGATATTTTTGCTCACGAAGTCCCAAATCAAACGGCCCGTGTGATCATTTTTAGCGTTTGTGAGTGTTATTTTTGGAACTGATAAGCTATACGAACGCCCCAAAAATATAGTGAAACTATTTTTGTATGGAAAGCGCTCTCTAGAACTCTACTCTTAACAGCAACACTGCCTCTAAATGATTCTGCTGCAGTGTCATCCTATAGGCGGCCTCTTGCTCCTTGAATTCTCACCTGGTTGTCAGAGTCCGGTACGGGAACGTCGGTGGGGGGCGCGGGCGGTTTGAACGCAATTGCGTATTTGAACTTGGCACTGCATGCCGCCACGTAGTCTTCTATCTCTTTCTCGCACGGACCAAAGTCTCCTTCCCGCAAAGTGTTGAGAACTTCGACACATCCCTGAAAAATATACGGTAACATTTTAAGAAAACGATTTGCATTTGGTTCTTTTACAATTTTTTGCAGTACTCAATTCACCACCTTATGTTAAAAGCCCTCGTCCCTTGTGCCCGTAATTTATTATTTCATATTACTTAGCTCGATGTAAATATTCAAAACTCTATTCAAAGGGAGCGCGGTGCGGTCCAGCTTTGCCGCGGCGAGCGCTCTTAGGTCGGAGTATGCAATGTCTTTTACTACGAGACAGAACTTAAAAGTGTCAAACAGTACTTATTGTTTTTATATACACGTACTATAGTACGTATTGCGACAGCTAATAAGGATAAGTGCATATTAAGACGCTGTCAAATGCTGAAATGTTGTCACTATCAGACTGCGTAGGAGTGAAAGAGAGGCAGCGATGGTGAAATCGTGATCATCTTAGGTAAAATCCGAAAGAAAGCTTAACACAAAACTAGTAACATAAATCTAAAATATAACTTATCTTATCCCTCTCGATAAGGTTTTACTTTATTAATATATTTTCATAATTCATACATAAATAATTAAGATATTTACCTTACAAGCGTAATTTAGAGTTGTCTTTGCAATTTTATTCTATAGATTAAATTTTAAAGAAACTTGTTTCGGACTTTTCTTGACCTTAGATAATATAATCAAGATTGACATATAATTTTCTTACCGCTACAAATTAAATACATATTGCTAAAAATTTGTTCAAGTAAAGCTATTTAGCACTCGGCGTATTATGTGTTACCTCTAAAGTGAGATCCGGATAATGCAGTCCGGTGGCAGTTCGCAACGCGTCCGCCGTCTTAGCGGGAACTAGCCGCGCCAGCGCCCACGCGCCCCACAGCGCTGCGGCTTGGGAGGTACCCGCACGCTCAGACATGAACTGCTCAGCGATTTCCAACTCAGATCGACCGCGAACCATCTGTAATGTTCGATGTTATCAGAAGATATATACAAGGTTTCATGACTGCGTTTCCACCGGCAAAAAAAGTTCCGAAAATCTGTGAAAGGCGAAGAAAGGTTTTCTCTCTGTTTTGTGAATAAGTCATTAATAATAATAATAATAAAATTATTTAATCAGGTAACAAAACCCAGTTGTTAGTAATTACACAATGAAATAATAACAAATATTTTTAACTCACTAGATATATTAGTGTATTTTTAAGTGTTTTATTAAAATATTAATTTAATGTTTTCATAAAATATTTTAAAAATATTTGTTATTATTAAATATGGATTTCCGCAAAGTAACGCCTGAATCTATTTACACAACGAAACAAAAATATTAAAACTTAAAATTATGTTAGTTACAATTAATATAGATTTGGACAGTATATAACAAATACTATTTCCTACTAATAATACCTAATAGTTTGCAGAACATCTATATGTACCGCATCTGTTTAATACATAGACGAAATGCCTATTTATCGAGGAGTTGAGACACTCCGATACCATCTGCAAAATACTGTTCGAGCTTCTGCCCCCCCCCCAACCTATTAACCATTGAAGCTGTCCATACATCTATAGTTGCATGCAGCGAAATAATGATTGACCACATTTAAAAAAATATAAACCTTATTGTTGCTATTTGAAATTATCTTTAAAAGTGCGAGTGAGAGGGCTACATAATATAAAAGGCCTCTTAAAAAGTGTATCACTCACCGGCTGCATCTCCCTCTCGATGACTTCATCGACCTGCGGATGCAAGTCGGCGCGATGGTCCCGGAGCCAGCGGCGGCAGCGCACGAGACACGAGTGCAGGTGGTGGTGCGAGCTGTCCAGCCGCCACGCGCGCTTCAGGCTCTGCAGCATCAGCAGGGGCCTCTCTACAACACGCATACAAACAAACACTATTACAAGGTTGCGAAGACAGAAGAACATAACCCACCGTATCATACGTTCCAAGCGTCTAACAGTGTATTCAAGTAGACAGCCGGTGCTTACCTACCGGTCAGTATAGGTGGTGATTAGTACGCCGACAATTACTTAAGAAACTAGCTATCACGGAGAAACCAGGTGAGAGGAGCTTCGGCACACAAATTATCCATTGACGAAACGTGTCGCTACTTGGCGGGCCGCAGTTACCCTCCCTCGTCGAGAAATCCTCGCCGAGAAATACTCGCCTAGCCTCACCTAATTACTACAATCATGTGGCTTAGAACAGCTTAAATGAACAGCTCCTTATTTATTCGACATTTCTATCACTATAATAGTTCCGCTGCTCGCCACTTGACGCCACATTGGGTGATGTTTTAAATGTTTCATTTCTACAGCTATGAAGTAATGAGATGTAATTCTACGAGTGTGTTCGTATAGTAAATAGTCATTTAGTTTTAATTAGTGTACACGTTTGAAACCTGAAGAAGCATAATGCTCCATAGATATTTTCAACACACTCGCTCGTAAATGCTCCGATTTTAGTGTCATAATAGTCATAGAGTCTATAACGCACTCGTGCTTTTTTAACTTCTTCTCACTAAGTTCTCTTCTCACCAAGGAGATTGTAGTTTGTTTCGTTCGTTTTTCATATAAAAACAAATCAAAGAGTTTTTGATGATGATGATGATGATGATGATTGCTATCAAAAAGATCAAGAAACTATTTTCGTATCGAAATTTTCGTATTCGTCCCTCGCAAGTGTGTTGAAAAACGTCGTATGAAACTAATGCGCGTTGTTTATGTTTGTTTAAACCACCATACCGTTTTGCATACAATAACATTGTTGTATGGCACTAGAATGTTTAAATTTTGTGGTAAGATTTCTGCTGAGGGAAACATCTAGATGGGCACCACTCCGTTGTTAAATTAAATTTGCCTTCAAGCAGAATCGCTTATGCTGTGATTCACAAAGTATGTTAAAGTAGCAATTTAAATTATTTACTAGTGATTTATGAAAAGTAGCAGGTTCACACAAATGAAATACAATGACTTACGGAACATTTATATGTGTGCCAGGGCAAAGTCTGCAAGAGCAGAATCTCAGCATCTGACGGGATAGTGTCTTTTTAGGGTTCCGTACCCAAAGGGTAAAAACGGGACCCTATTACTGAGACTTTGCTGTCCATCCGTCTGTCACCAGGCTGTATCTCAAGAACGGTGACAGCTAGATAGTTGAAATTTTCACAGATGATGTATTTCTATTGCCGCTATAACAACAAATACTAAAAATATAATAAAATAAATATTTTTGGGGGGCTTCCATACAACAAACTTATATTTTTTTACCGTTTCTTGCTCGATACTAATAACGGTGACAGGTAGACGCTTAACTATTCACAAAATATTTAGTTTTATATTCTCTTTAAATATAATTAATTAAAATAAAATAAGTTATTAAGGGGGCTCCTAAACAATAAAAGAGGTTTTCGCCGTTTATTTTCTAAAAATAGGGATCCCTTCTTGCGCGAGTCCCACTCGCAATTGGCCGGTTTTTTTATCACTCTGTAATATTAAGGAAAGGAAATCCAAATTTTGTCCGCAAGAAATAGCTACACAGCGATAAGACCACACATAGAATAATAGCTATATAGCATTTAATAAGTTTAATTTTTTGCGTGGCAAATAATAAAGAACTTCTTTGTATTATAAAACCAATTAAACTGATGTAGAACTCACCTTTCCTATAGTAAATTTCGAAGGCCATTAAATGTGTGTCTATTCTGTCTGCAGCGAGGGTCCGGAGGGGTTGCAGGAACTTGAGGGCTTGTTCTAAGGGATCATCTGCCTGAAATAGATTACAAATCAATCTATTAACGCCTTAAAATTTTAAATGTCTTTGTATATGTATATATTGTATTATTTAATATACAATTTCGGAAAGTTACAAATAAGTAAGTTTTTAATTAAAACAAACGTCTTACTCCTGGTTTTTCAATCATCAGATAATTAATATTTATAGGAAGACATGTATACGCAACTAATATTATAATAACGAATGTCGGTTGTTATTTTATATTATACTAGATTTCCGGCCGATGCTCCGCCCGCGGGTATATCGCTTATCGCGCAAAACCATTAACCTCTTTTTGCGCAGTTCGATAAAAACTATCCTATGTCCTTCCCCGTGTCCTCAAACTATTTTCATACCAAATTTCATTCTAATCGGTCCAGTAGTTTCAGAGCCTATTCAATGCAAACAAACAAACAATCAAATCTTTCCCCTTTAATATATTAGTTTAGATTTCATAACTATTGTTGAAATATTATTGTTCCTGAAAATACACAAGACTTGCCTGATGGTAAGCGGTAACCAGTGCCTCTAACAGAAGCATTTCGTCGCAAATGACGAACTACACTGCGCTCATAATCCTGAGTCATACAGATATTAAGACTCATGTGCTTGCAATTTCATGAATTATTTACTGGCTCTCAAGGACAGCTGCCGGAATACAGTGTAAGTTGCTTTGCGATAGATTTTCTAGCAGGTAGCCAGGCGAGAATTCGAAAAATGCCCTTCCACCATGCGGTGAAGCTCAAGCTCGTTGGGAATAGAAGCGTGGACCTGCGACACGGCAGTCCATAGCTATTATCGCATAATATCGACATAACACCCAACTTGGACATTCATAAAGAAACGTTCCATCTTTTCACCACAGACAGTGCGGCAGTAATATATGTACTCAGAAAACTAGTAACCATGTCTAGAGTTATTGCAGAGTGCAATGCTGCCCTACAAAAATTAACAAACAGTTACAAAGTAATGATATCATGGACGAAGGGACATAACATGTGCCCGGGTAACACCATGGCAGATACTCTGGCCAAAAACGGGGCAAAACTACAGGTATGTGATGACGCAAAGAGCCTTTACAAGCCATCAGCAATGGATATACGAGAACTATTGCGTCGTCACACCGAGAGAGAACAACAAAACCTGTGGGATAAGTTAGTAGACTGTTAACTTGTAGAGTCCATGTTTCCAACTCTAAGCAATAACCTGAGAAATAACCTGTTAAAGCTACAGCGGGAGGAATTGCACATTGTTATAGGCCTCCTTACAGGTCACTATAACCTTAATTACATACTTCCTGCACAAAACTGGAGCAACAGATAGTCTCTATGTAGAGGCTGTATGCTAGAAGAAGAGATCGTGGAGCATGTTCTATAGCACTGTGAAGCCACGGAACAACTAAGAATTGAAACGGGACTATGTGAGTCATTCTCACCTACGAAATCCTCATCACCACCACATACTCCACTGGAGCAGCTATGCCAGCGACCCAGAGTCCTTCTCCGCTACATTAAGGAGTTGGATGGCTTCGGTAGAAGCTTGCGGGGAAACTGCATAAAACACCCCAAGCGGGACGTCAGTGTAGGACATATCGCCCTCAATTAGAATAAGAATAATTTATTATCGCTCGGCTATGGTGATTCAATTTTTTTTTTCTTTTATGTTATTATGAAGGAACAAGCGCGAGGCCCACCTGATGTTAAGCGGTATCCTCTGCCTATAACAGATGCATTTCATCACAAGTGACGAACTGCACTGCGCCCATCACCTTGAGACATACCTGTTAAGTCTCATTTTGCCTGTTATTTCACTGGCTCTCAAGGACTGCTGCCGGAACACACCGTTAGGTGCTTGGCGACAGATTTTCTACATGAGGGAGGTCGCTAGCCAGGCGCTAGCCTTCCACCATGCGGTGAAGCTCAAGCTCTGGGTGGGATTCGAACCATGGACCTGCTGCGCGGCAGTCCATAGCCAATGCCACTGATCCATCACTGCTTCAATTCATAATTTCACAAAGTATGTGGAAAGACACGGCATAATAATATGTCTAGTTCTAATCGTGCCGGCGAACGTGCGTCGCATCGTCGTGACCGCTCAATGACATAACAAACAATTTTACATGTTGTATTCAGCGACATTCGCCTTGGGCGGTTCAATTTAATTGCCTTGTCTTTGACATATCGAATGGGCACACTGATTGTTGACAATAGCTGACAGCTATAATCTTTAGAGTAGATTTCACTCTGTGAATGTTCGTTTTACTTTAGATAGCGCATGAGTTCTTCAAGGGGACTGTATATACAAGGCCCAAGCTGATTACTATTATAATTATGTCTGACTTAATGAACTGTAAGACTACCAACTCTGAATTTACCAAGATCCCGTTTTTTTTATTCATAAGTACTGTAGCTTCTTTATTGTTTGTAGTTATTCTGGACCATCATCGCTGACAAATTCGGCGCTTGTAATTGCGTTATAAGATAAAGCATAAACAAATAACGTTATATTTTTTTTTTTAATATCATTGATAAGCCAATCCGCAGCAATGGGTCCCTCCGCCGTGGCCGGCCTCGATGCATGTCATAGGGCACCGGGATCTTCGGATGCAAACCAATGGAAACCCTAGACTAACCCTACGTTGGGATAGCAGGATTATTGTTTCTATATAAGTACTTAGTTATTACATGTCTGTGTGTCTTGACTGAAAACCGTTGTAGTTTTCGTCCACAGCATCATGCTAAGCTAGGATCTCTTTTGAACTGAAGGTTCGAACGACGGCAATGTTCTTAATTGTTTTTTGTTTGTATGTTTTGCTATTATGTTCCTTATGTTCAAAATAAACTCTTTCTTTCTTACTTCTTTCATTCAAGATAGTAAAGAGTCTCATGTTTGGCCTAATTGTATTAAATTATCGATATAATATTAAACATACATTTTTTGCAGGCTTTTCCATACATTTAGTAAATTTACCAATGCGACTATTACCTATTGTTATTTTTAACTATGTGACAGCTAAAAATAACCTTTTGTAGTCATATAACACTTCCCCTTCCTAACAGGAAATAAAGGAAGTAGGTATTATTACAACAGGCACTTGTTTGTACCAGTTATTGGTTTATTAAAGGTTGTCTATGGAACTAATTAATGCAATTATGCACTATGTCATAATAATACTGGTCAGCTTCCGCTTGTATAGGAAATAATTTATAATGTTTGTCTGAAGTAAGAACTACATTATGCGTAATCGTATTTTTTTTTATGCTTGATATTATGCCTTTGACCTGATGGTAAGTGATGATGTGGTCGAAGATGTTGTACAGGTCAACCTAAAATTACTGGCTCTCAAGGACAGCTGCCGGAACACACCACGACAGATTTTCTACTTGAGGTTGGTAGCTCGCCAGGCGGGCATTAGCTTAATTCCCGACCACCATGCAGCACTATTATTTTTCTCAGTTCCTGATTTAAATGTCTACCCTTATCCCACATAAGTTTGGGTAAAATATGTCTTTTTTATGAACCCAGAATATAACATGAAAATATTTTTTCGCTCACAAAACAAAGGAGAGCACCAGGAATTAATTGTAAAAAATAGTTTTATTTTAATGTTTTTGGCTAGCCTCCTGAGTTCCTGACGCATTCCGTCACCATTCATTTGAAATGCTCTTGCTACCTTTCGGCTATTCAGGGTGTAATGATGGTAAGAAATGAAATACTTGTCTGATTTTACTAAGGTATCAATGTCGAGTCGCGTCGCCTCATTGTCAAAATTCCTTTCAAGCTTCTCCTGAGCCCAGGCGATTACTGTTGTGACTAGTGCATGCTGTACTGTGCACTACTATACATAGAATACTACTATTCAGTAAACTATAGTTTTTTTTAAATAAATGTTATTGTAACGGAACAAGCTCGGAGCCCACCTGATGTTAAGCGGTAACCACTGCCTGTAACAGATGCATTTCATCACAAGGGACGAACTGCACTGCGCCCGTCACATTGAGACATACAGTTGTTGAGTCTCATGTGCCTGCAATTTTACTGGCTCTCAAGGTCTGCTGTCGGAACACACTGTTAGGCGCTTGGCGACAGATTTTCAAGTTGAGGGTGGTAGCTAGCAGGCTGGCATTCGCAAAATGCCCTTCCACCATACGGTGAAGCACAAGCCTGCGGTGGGACTTGCGGCACCGCAGTCCATAGCTATAACCGCTCTGCTATCATTGCTTCAAGCAAAGTTGCCGATGCCGGGTTGATCAGAGTGCGCTAACCATAGGACACGGATACTCACTCTAGCTAATTTGTCGGGCACGAGCTCGTCCAGCTGAGGCGCCTCCGGGTCTCCTTGCTCTTGCTGCGCCCGCGCTTTATGATGCTGCTCTCTCTTCACCTGGAAGACACATAAACCACGATTCAGTATAAAGGATCAGAAATAGATAGATAAAGATAATGTTATTGAGAAACATGAGTAATTTTACACTTTCATGGAATTTGTTGGCACATAATAAATAAGAGTTCATCATGTTTTGTCTATGAAGGCGTACAATATGGAGAGATAAAGCCATGTCTTAATTACAAACATAGAATATAAATACAAAATACAATAAAATTAATTTAAATAAAAAAACTTAAATTAATTTTATTGAAAATTATAAACTTTAAAACCAACTGTAACATTACAAATATTACAGTTGGTTTTAAAATTAATCATTATTGAATATATATGTCACGCAAAATGATTCGTAGTTAATAGGTATAAATTGTTATCATTAAAGAAGGTCATAATTATAAAATAAAAGTCAATTCGTAATTTAAAATATGTCATTTAAAAAATCCCGAGTATCATAATAACATTTTTGAACTAATAGAGCTTTGAACCTAGTATTGAATAAAATAATATTTAACACTTTGGAAGTTTGTTAAAAATTGGGGGTGCCATGTTAACTATTTTATTATATTAACGATTTGCCGGCTTTATTACTGCAGTATACATACTTACAGGTTGTTTAACTTTAGGGTCGCCTTGCACTTGGGCCGTGATGAGACAAACCTACTTGTACCGTTCATTTCCGCTACAATAACTTAGACCATTTACTTGCATAGCTCCGGCAAAAGCCGCTCTGAAGCTTGGCGATGTTCCAATTGAGACAAAGATAAAGTTACGAGTGAACGAAAAGGGGTGGATAAAACACTCGATAGTAAAAAAGAACTGTAGGTACTGGTTAACTATCTATGATAAAAAAAAATATACCTACTGATAAAAAATAAATATAAATGTAAATTGAAGGGTAAGGTTGTCAGCGAAATTACAAGCACTTGAGACTCATCAACTATGGCTCAGGGTGATGTGCCCAGTGCAGTTCGACGTAATTATGACAAAATTTATATGTTATAGGCAGAGGTTACCGCTTAACTCCAAGTGTGGCCCACTAGACAACAGAGTATAAACTCTTGGCCCACTTGGAACTTTTAACTCCGTCAAAATAACAAAGAAAATACATTTGGAATAATTAATGTACTAGCCACTATATCATCTACAGGAGTAATAAGTAAGTTATGCTTGCAACGTGAACTGGTTTACAAAACCATGTCTCACTTCGCTCTTCAGTGATGGCTCAGTGGGGTTGGCTATGGACTGCCGCGCAGCAGGTCCATAGTTCGAAACCCACCGTTCACCTACGTTACCCACGTTACCCAGCTTCACCGCATGCTGGAAGGGCATTTTGCGAATTCCCGCTTGGACGACCACTCTCAAGTAGAAAATCTGTCGCGTAGCATCTAACGGTGTGTTCCGGCAGCTGTCCTTGAGAGCCAGTAATTCTAGATTAAGCCTGTTAACAACTTCGACCACATCATCACTTACTATCAGGTGAGAATGGGGTGAAAGGGTTAGCTATCAGCAATAATAACAAAAAAAAGTTAGGCTTGCAACGTGAACTGGTTTACAAAACCATGTCTGACTTCGCTCTTTCATCCACATCAAACGGAAATTAGTAACTTTCGTATTTATTGTATAAAATGACCTTCGAACGCGGATATAAATCGGAAGTTAGTGGACAAATGATCCAAATGTTCCGGCACGATTTTCGTTGCGACAGCAGTTTACTATTAAAGCTGTGCCTCTATATATACTTGTAACAATCAGATACAGAAAAAGACTGCTCTGAATACGCAAGGTCTGCGAGACACTGCGTTAGGTTCACCCGAGACATCAAATCTCGAGTTACATGTGCTTATAATTTCACTGGCTATACAGTTCTATTATCATGCCAAGACAATCTATAAACACAACTAAAACAATCGTAAATTGTAAAGCAAGCCACCTAGACATATTTGAATCATGATTGCCAACAAAATAAGAAGAGAAAGTGGGATTGATGACAATCTAGGTGTCCCTTTCACAATCAATGCTAGCGCCTTCTTCAACAACCATAATATCTACCATTGGACAAATTTGTCGTGAACAAAGTTGGCTCTCCCATTGTGGCTTTATATAATCCTCACGCTCATTGTATAGCGCCTATAGTAGAGTTATTTAAGTAATTCACGAAAGTGTTATATTTTACAAATTATTGGAGCACAAAATATTGTGTCCCGGGCTAGAATCGAACCAGCGTCCTCCGATTACTAGCCGGATGCCTAATCCACTCGGCCACCTGGACACGCTCTTTCGATTCGAAACCTTGTGCTCCAATTCGATTCATTTAACCGTTATAGAGGAGGGTGCGCTAACATCAACTAGGCTACTAGACTTCATCTATTCGAAAGAAGTGCTTTTTCACAAAATTTTATTGTCCTTACAAGGTTTGAAAAACTGCAGAAAAACATCATTCGTTACATTGTTGGTCGGCAGTAATCACTGTAACAGGACGGTGTTACGCTTACCATCAGGTGGACGATTTGCTCGTCGCTGTGCCCTTATAAGAAAATACCTGTACTTGAGCTTGCATCGCGCTCTCCTGCTCCGCTTTGCGTTTCGCTTTCCTCTGCTTGTTCCTAAGTTTCTTCAGTTCTGATGGCGCCAAGTTTTCTGTGGACAATGGAAAAAGTCATATTAATTTACGTACATGCAAAAAGTCAATATGAAAAGATAGCTTGGAGAACAAAGAAATAGTCAATGATATCTATGGACTGCCGTGCAGCAGTTCCAAAGTTCGACCAACACCGCCAGCTTAAGAAGCAATCTTTATATGGAACCACATTGAATGTATGGGATCTACCTAAAAAAAAGGTCAAAATTATGATCTATTATTTTCAATAGATCCATACCTTCAACATTTAATATAAAACGTTTTATATAAAGATTTCATCAAACTTAGTTTATTGATTAGTTATCGGTACTCAAGAACTGAAAAGTTCTTGCTGCCAAGACAAATTTCATCTTTGCTATTATTGCTCATACAGATTGTTATTGTAGAATGACAACAGTCGATTCTGTACACAGCCTCATTCCACAGGGTTCTTTGTAGATTTCGAGATATTTTTAAACCATTTAGCCCTACTATCTACCCACTAATATTCTTCCCTTCATCGCATTTTGCGACTCTCACAGGAAGATATACGGGAAGCAAATCTAGCCCAGCACCCCACAACGAAGATAATTATATAACAATAAACAAATAACACTATTTTGCCTTTCATTTCAACATATGTATATGTTACAGCCAAAGTAACAAATCTGGATATTATATATACTGTCTAGCCATGATAATTGACACAAAATTTTGATATTAGTCATATGACTCATATTTCTATTGGTCACGGAGGGCGCACCAGAATGGTTAAAGCTAAAGTTAAAGCTTAAAAATAAATATAAGAATAGTAGTAATTTATGTGGCGCATCGCCGGCCGCTACCGCGGCACGCTCGCTTCGCTCGCTCGGCTCGCGCGTTGTTGTAGTCACAAGTAACCTAACGCTCCTCCTCGCTTCGCTCGTCGTCGCACCTAAATATGACTTTACCCTAGACTAAATTATATTTAACCCCTTTTTATAACTTTTACCAATATGTGTCGTGAATTATTAATAATTACTACTAAAAGTAATACATTTCGATCGTTTATTCACATTTACCAAAATAATTTTGTGTCAATTATCACTTTATCTAAATTGAGTAGACATTATATATAATGGCTAGACAGTATATATAATATCCAGATTTATTACTTTGGCTGTGACATATACATTAATTTCATTCAACAGATAATCCATACATTAACCGAAGCAAGCAACGGCTTCATATATGGTCCAGTTGCACATTACATCCAGTGCACTGGGGATTTGGGCCACGAATACGACACGGCACTCGTCAGACTCCAATACGTAATATATTTCACACATATCCAGTTCAAAGACATGTCACGTCTTATTATATTAGCGGGAGCGTTCACGAAGTCTAGCCACGATCACTTTATAACAACACACGCTCTAATAAATATTCCGCTGTACCTGAAGCTAGTAGGTGATATATTTGGACTATAATGTAAATTACTACCTTGGTCGAGTGGCGTAAGACTTCACTTTGTAATCTAGAGATGCTGGTTCGAGTCCCGGGTCAAGTCTCTCATAGCAGTCCTGAGTCACTGGCACTGTGCCTGGTACATGGCTATATGTATTCTCGCCACCTATTACATGGTGTTTAGACGCCAGGATAGGCAGCTGACCTTTATGCTGCGTATCTACCAGAGATGTTCGAGAAAGATGAGCAGTGTGACGAAAAACACCGCTAATAATATCACATCATTTTCCTCGCCTCGCTGAGCGTAGCGATCCTAAGTCACAGAATAAAAAGGACCAGAAGGAACACTCCGCAAAGCCATTCGAATAAATAAGCGACTCTAGCTACGAAACAATAAAGCGCACTTCAGGTCGTAAAGTACGGAGTGTCTAATATTTATATTGACCAACAAGCCGTCCCTCTTTCCTTTGCATAGCTCTGATCTCTTCTGACGCGGCATGCAACGTACAATAATCCCGTTCGGACGGATACGCCGATGTACCTGTAGCTTTCTACCTAAAGTGCGGAGTGAGCCAGGCCTGCTATTGATGGATTTTTCCTGGCACACCCCCCGCACATTTCTGGTGGACAGACAGCCTAAGGGATACGAAAGGTATAGTATACGTAAGGCAGCCACAACATATTACCTGTTGTTGCTGTTTAGTAGTATTCCAATGATCAGTATTGGATTTAGTAAGCAAACTATTTGTTTTATAAGCTAAAAAAGTTATGTGCTGAAGCCCGCGCCCGACGCTGTGCACAATCGTGATTCCCAGACGAAGAACTTCAAATAAGTTCGAAACTGGTCGGAGCTACATCCGGTAAATATAACGCGAGTCCTGGCCGGTTACTAAATAATAATTATTTGTTTTTATTTGATTATTTTATAAACAAACAGTACACAACAAATTTTTACTTAAAATAGTTCTGTGCTGTTTAGTATAGTTTTAAAAATATAGCTGAAACATAATATCAACATCGTTGACACGCAGATTATTATAGTAGCTAGCTTAGCTATGCCATTAGGCTTATATTCAATATTTTCTTAATTTCTTTAATTAGGTTTTTATTAGCTCTATAATTTATAAATACGATAAATGTATTATCATATCCCATGCTTAGTCCTCACGTACGTATTTACATTTATGTGTAAAATAGTTGTACATACGTACTTTGTTTTTTTATAAAGAACTATGTAATTAGCTTACTTTCGAAGGAGGGCGTTATATACTTCACAGTTATATACTTCTGCAGGTGTCATGAATTCTGATATGTTAATAACTAAAGTTCGGCCGCTGATAGAATGCGTTCGACAGTACGAGTTTCTACTGTCGTTGTGACTTGTAAATAGAATAAAATATAAAATATACCCTATTTTTTCATACTTAAATGCCTGCCTAATACAATATTATGCAGTATTAATGCCTATATTACTTTGAACTGGGGAATAAATATTCTCAAAACGAACTGTCAAACGCATTCTTTCAGCGGCCGGACTGTAAATTAAGTTATGATTCCAAATAAAATTATTATTATAAATACAGCATTTCGAATTTCAACCCTGTACCTATAGATTAACTCAAGTAAGTATCCACCGAAATATTAAAATCAACAATCTTGAACACTCCAATCAAACTTCCAACAAAAATACGAAATCCAAACAAGATTTTTTTTGTTGCGACCGTCACAAGAGGTAACCTCTATCAGGTATGTAGGGTAGGTACTCAATTATGTACAAATGAGAGGTTGTTGACGTCGAGTCGGCACAGTTCACGTAATACCTCGTAATCACACGGCCATCAGGTATGGCTAATCAATAATTAAAATTCATAATGACTGTCACGCCGGACTCTGACAACGAGCATGCGTCAAATTATTATGACCGCAATATTTAGGTACACACTTAATTTTATAGCAATAGGTTTGCTTTCAAAGAACTAAGGCTATGATAACTATACTAAAAGCAGCTTTCTATCTTTGCATAAATGCAAAGATAGAAAGGCAGTATCTTTTAAAAATTGTGTAACAAGATAGGGTTGTCAAAGTTTATTTCTATCCGCGGGAGGTGTCTTGGTGACCTGTGATACAGGTTCTAAGAAACCTACTTCAGGCTCCAGCCCCTCACAAAGTTAGTTAGTTGTCTGTTGGTTGTATTTGATATGATATCCAAAACGGGCAAAATGCAGCCCTACTTATTCTCATTACCTATAATGGGAGGGACATATATCTTCTTAGAAAGCCGTAAGAGGCGTCGACAAAGGGAAAAACACCAGAAGAAAAAAGCAGCTTCTGACATACAGTCATTTTACAGTGCAAGCCCAAAAGTGGGGTGTTTATGGGGCAAATAAGTATACATAGAAAATCTGTCGCATTTTTTTATTATACTGTGGCAATACAATAAAGGTACCTGCTATGGTACATTTAACCTATGGTGAAGAAAAATAAAACGCTTACGATGTATTTTAGCCAAACCGTGCTAAGGCTATAGAGTTATAGACCAATACGAAGCCAACCAGTTCATTTTGCCGGGCGGTCACAAAAGGTCCAGTAGGGCATAAGGGTGGTGGGTTATGTTCCCTTGGCCACCCAGAGTGGTACTTCACACTTACTGCTCAGTAGGTAATAGTGTCATTGCTTCAGATAATTTTATTGACTTGGTTTATTTCCATTTTTCTATCCTAGATCCCCATCTAGAAATGAATACCCAAAGATCTGTGTACCTGGTAAAAACGTACTTGAAGGGAAGGTCGTCGTACATCATAAACTAAACATAAACAATAATGAACCCGTGCTCACTGACACAATGGGGCGGTGACATTAGGGCAGCTGACCATAGAGCATTATTGAGACAGTTTCGCAAGGCGCTTGCGACACCACACCACGGCGCAAGCGCGGCATGTGCCAGTTAATAAGGTTGTGAGAAAACCAACTGAGCATGAAATTTCAATGTCAACATACGAGAGTTAAACTATCGTAAAACCTCACCCATGCCAGCTACGCCAAGTGCTGCTCTTTTGCTTCTTACACGTATGTTTATATGTCACTTTCGTCACTGTTTAGTTATAAAACGATCACCAATAAGGTATACAATGATTTTCACAGTATTTTTAAATAATAACTAATTACGCTGAACATCTTCATCCAATTCGCCATAATCATGTAACCTTTGAAGCAGTGATGACTCAGTGACTGCCGCGCAGCAGGTCCATGGTACGAATCCCGCCGCGGGCTTGCGCTTCGCCGCATGGTGGAAGGCCATTTTGCGAATGCCCACCTAGCTGACGACCACCCTCAAGTAGAAAATCTGACGCCAAGCACCTAACAGTGTGTTCCAGCAGCAGTCCTAGAGAGCCAGTGAAATCGCAGGCACATGAGACTTAATAACTTTGTCTCAAGGTAAAGGCGGGCGCAGTGCAATTCGTGCCTTGTTGCCGGTTAACATCAGCCGGGCCTCGAGCTTGTTCCATCACAATAAAATTAAAAAAAAATTGTTCTACAATTCAAATAGAATTACAACGAAAGGAAATGGTTTAACAGCGCATGGGATTCGAACCGATGACGATAGACTCGAGTAGTAGTCGGGTATGCTCTAACAACTAAGCTATGTATAGCAGTGATTTTATACATCGAAGCCTTTTATTAAAGTATTTGAATATAGGATAGCAATAAATGAAACAGTGATACTGAGGTTTATACATAATGTTATAATTACTTCGCACCTTTACATATAATTTAACTCTAAACCGTGATGGAAAGGAAAGCATTCGCATAATTGAAAAATATAATTTTATTTTATTTTATAGAGATAATTTCTTCTCAAAATTTTTTGCATGGTGGAAGGGCATTTTGCGATTGCCCGCCTAGCTAGCTACCACCCTCAAGTAGAAAGTCTGTCGCCAAGCACCGAAAGGTGTGTTCCGGCAGTAGTCCTTGAGAGCCAGTGAAATTACAGGCACAATGAGACTTAACAACTATGTCTCAATGTGACGGGCGCAGTGCAATTCGTGACTTGTGATGAATTGCAACTGTTATAGGCAGAGGTTAGTCCACTTAACATCCACAAACCTTTAAAAATAGGTACTACCGTTTTTGATCTCTTCATTTTCGACAACGTTGGTTCGGTTGTGTACGATTTTTCATAGTATTTATTTGTCATGATATTTTATCCTTTTTAATATTGTTATGTTTGCAATAACGCCTGCTATGCAGTAGTATATGCTAGTATTTGTAATTTTGTTATATTTTATACTTTTGTGTGTACCCACCCTTCAGTCTATGTATATTCACAAACATATTTTAAAAACATAATTTGTCTGGCAAATTGAAATTCAGGTGGTGTTTTTAACATTTCGTTGCCGGGTTTTTTATTGCTCACAGTCACGCAATTATTTTTGAAATTATTATTTTTTAACAATACACTGTTAAAATGATCGGTGCATTTTCCGCCTTCAGCCAATTTCATTAACTGACAAAAGTAACTTTTCCGAAATGCTCTTGTGAATTGTAAACAAGTGGGGGGTTAGTTCGTTATTAGTTATTATTAGTTCACGACCATCACTAATTCGACGAATAAACGCAAAAAAGTCTTCTAAACAAGTGTTGTTGAGTCTGCTTGTAAGTAAATATATGTAATCATTATTATGCATATCAGAATGCATTTGGCGAAATAAGTTAAATTGTTGTAATTAAGGTATCTTTAAATGTAATTGTATTCGTCACATCTTTGCAATTTATTTTGTTTATGACTCTTAATTTGAGGAAAATATTCTGAGCTTCGTCCAACAATACCAATTGAGGAAAGTCACCTAACAACAGTTTACAATGCGGTTAGGCAGAATTAATGTAGCATGAATTTAACAAGTCGAAAATATTAACAACTGTTTTGAAAAATTATATTGGTCCGTGAGCTGCAGTCATTTCTCCCGATGCAGTATATGTCGCAGCTTAAGCTATCGGTTCCACAGAAGGCGTTGCTGCCCACCTCTCGATATTTTACCTTTAAGGTACAAGTTGGTAGCGGACGACATGAAGCTGCAGCAAACGACGTGTCGCAGCGACACTACTGGCTTCCACGTATTTCTATGAAATTCCCTCCGTAGTAAGCGACATGAAGCTAGTGACGCGTCGTCGAGCGGCTGACGGCAGTGTCGTCCGACCGCAGATCAGTAGTGCCGCTGACGCCGGAGCAACGACACGTCGAGCGTGTTTCTTTTCAAAATGGATGTCTTTCATATCGCTTTTCAAATGGTTTTTGATCACTATTGAATAAGTTCCCTCACTTGCTCTGCATTTAAGCTTAGGACGTGTGGCTTTTCGTCTTCTTCAGTATAATAAAAACATACTTGTTATTATATAGTCTTCCTATTCCAATAAAAGATACAAAAAAATGCGATTACTATTCTTGAACACGTCAGACATCTTGTTTGCCGGAGCACTCAAAACCAACTGGTTGCCATCTGCTGTTGCCGTCTGCAGTCGGGTTCGAAATCATGACTGCAGCGACATGACGCAACGACGTGTCGTGACGACATGAAGCGACGACATGTCGTTTGCTGCTTGTACCTTTAGTCGCCTCTTACGACACCCACAGGTAACAATGGGTATGTTTATTTCCTAGTTCAGGGACGTGAGGTCTCCCCTGGTAAAATTACTATTTGATATGAACTAAACCCCGTTAGTTATTATTGTTATACTTTTGTATTTCTTGGAAAAAGTCTATAATCTTTGTCAGATATAAAAGTTTATATTATTATTATTATAGTGTGGGGTGACATTCTAGCCCGGCACCCAACGGGCCACTAAGTTTTCCCACAATCCACCCACACAAGGTATATCATTTTTATACTAGGTAAACATATTTTTATTTAATTTTGACTCACGAGTCAATATCTCTGTAATTATGTTTTTTTTTAAATGGATTTTAAGCTAATTCGTCGTAAACATCACAGCCATAAACAACAAACAAACAGTCATCCATTTTGCGGATACAAAAACCATAAAATATTATTACCGTTTTTATCAGTATTTTACTCAGTCATTTAAATTTTGATCACTGTCAATTCAGAGAGCGGAAGTGTAATTTTATTTGATTGTTTGTTTAGAAATAGGATCCTGGTAAGGTCAAGGTGACACTGACAGCGATCGGTGGATCAACCAGGAAATGGCAACTAATGTTCTTCGGGTCGAATAATAACAACGAAATTGAATGACTCATCATATTCCTACCCATATGCCACAAGTGTGTGGTCGGTATAATATCTTCTCTGACAAACAACAAGGATATAACTCAAAACAGTTTTGGCTTCCCTTTTATGTACGTATTGGTACTTTCCGGATAATCAGGGCGTTAAAATGTGAAATAGTCCTGTTTCCACCCCAATGTGTACCACCTTACGCACATCGACGTGAGCAGTGGTTTGCGAATCATTTGCGCGTTTTTCCCCTTCGTCGCTTTTTACAACTCCCACGGAAAGTGATATGGGAATGCGAATTCAAGCCCAGCATTCTACTGGCATATAAAATAGTAATAGAATGCAGCTTTCATTAGTATTTATATTATTATATCCCGTGGAGTGCCCGGTCAAAATGTCGGGTAACATTCTAGCTCGTCTCTTGCCGTGGGTGTCCAAAGAGGCCACTAAGTGAAATTTACCGGAAGGTGGAGCAGCGCCTTCTGAAGAACTACCATCTACACTGCGATCCCTAAGACGCTTGCCAAGCGAGGAGATTCTGCGATCCCTAAGACGCCTGGAGAGGAGATTACGGCAAGCCTTATATCCCAATATGGGACCTCTCCTATTTGTTTAACGGTAGACGTAAACAGCTGCTGATGATGATGATATACCAATTATGATCTTAATCGTTCTATCAGTCTATCAGTTTAAAGCGATTGTTGTCTGAAAAGCTTTAAGAGTTATACTGGCTACTGCTCACGACACTACTCTCTCTTGGGTTTCTCCGGAACTTCGTTGCTGATAAGCTATTCTAACCGTTATCTACCTTACATTTGACGATACATTCCAGTGAAATAATAAAACTGATGGCAACTGTCAAATAAATCTCCTCATTTTCGTATCGGGTCGTTAGCGGTTTTATTTGTACTCCGTGCTAACGGTATTCTTTTGTTACCCACACGAAATATTAGCCTGTCAGTTGTCATTGAAAAGAAGCATAATAAGTAGACTTGGATGTAAGCATATACAGTTGGATTAACTGTATAGTCGACTCTTACTCGTTCTGGAAATTTGCCGAATACTTCAAAGAGACAATTTGTGTTTTCTTTTACTCCTAGTTTAGTTTTGATTTTTTTTTGTAACCCTAATCATTGCATTTCAGTGCAAGTGCACTAAAGTCTCAATTTTTTTTCCATGACTTATATATCTTAAATCTACATCTACTTAAAGCAATTAGTTTGATGGGGATATGTGGAACTTTCAATGATACATACATACATGTTCAATGATAGCTCAGAGCCAGAAGGAATGGACTGCCGACGACCAGGGTTTAAGTTTAAGTCCCATCGCGGGCTTTGTAAAGACTTTTGCGAATGCTTGCCTGTCTTGTTAGAATTGCTGGTCTGGTAGAGCACCCTCATGTAGAAAGCCTAATGACGTATTCCGGCAGCTGTTCTTGAGACACAGTTCTTCAATAATATCACTAAGAAACAGGTAGTCTATGAAATGGCAAGCCTAACATCAATAAAAAAAGAACTGCAATTTAGTATAGAATATAATGATTTCGTATACAATGTCTACTCCATATTCAAATAAGTTGATGACGAAATTAAATATTCATGTCTGGGATTGTGAACTAGACCAGTCTGCAGAATGCGGCAGGGTGTGCCGGATGTCATAATGCAACGCTTACCCGTGACTTGCCATTTGACACGAACGCTCCCAATATTTGCATATAGCTTAAGCTGTTAGACTCGTTTGGTGGAAGTCTGACAGCTGATTAAAACTAAAAGCTCAACTGCTTAGATACGAGACGTTGAGAAAGTGTAAGACAAAAGCTGTAGATCTCGTTAATGCATCGTTAAGCATAGGAACATTACAGTCCCATTATTGATAGATGGTTGCCCGGAAATACTCGTAAATAAAACAAACAGCTGTTGAAATAAGTTACATTTCATTGCAAGCTGTTGAGTCTCCATTGCAGTCCTGGTTGAGACAGGATGTGACTTGGCAGTAGCAAAATTCCATATAAATTGTATACTGTGCAGGTCAAGCGACGTATCAGCAGAGCTCATAAAGTTTTGCGCGAACTACTTGGGGTAATCGTTTAGTTCAAAATACAAGAAAATTAAAGAAGAAATTTTACATGTAATTGCCATTGTTCTGTTTCAAAATCGTATCATGATAATTATTCGGAAATATCGTCAGTGTCGTTAAGAATTAAAAAGGAATTCTGCCCTACAACTTTATTAAATGATTGTAATACTTTATCGCTATGATAAGTATATAAGTTGTATGTGGAAAATAGTTCTTATATCTATCGATATATCTTATTGTGGAGCGTATATAGATAACGTATATTAAATGTATAATTATCTTGTTTATATATTGAGCAATTTGTCATGTACCTAAGGTTTACAAAAGGTGAAATTGATACAAAAGCTAACAAGCCACGCGTTGCGCAAGTTTCAATTTCGTCTTATACACGTACAATACCGTTTGCCCAATTAGGCTGTGTGCACGTCACGCGCATCACCGCACGTGTGCATTGGACTGTCTCAATAAAAACGGATTTTAACGAGATACAGTTACATTTGACGAATTGTGACTAAGCTTTAACTAAAGTGACTGAAAATGTTAACAAAGAAAAAAGTCTATTTTAATAATTCCTAAAGAACCTCTTGAAGCGCTTGTAGCGTAGCTTGACTGGACCTATTTATCAGTCAACAAACAAAGTAGCAACTGCGGTCATTACTTGGATGGGTGACCGCTACTCGCATTTCCTACAGAACGCATTCGTGCTTTGAAGGGTACGTTCTCGTTTACTCTAGGATGGCATTCGTTAAGTATGTAATATCAGAGGCCTTCGGGCGGTCTGAAAACTCCGACACTTTTGGTGGCGGTGGGGCATTTTCAGAAGCTACTTCCCCGTAGCAAAACTCCAATGGAGGAACAAAGGTCTTTGTTCAACGGTGGACGCTCCAGTTGATGTGATGTTGTGATTGAAAATCTGTCTCCATGCACATAACCGTGTGTTCTGGCAGCGGTCCTTGAAATTCAGTTCCCATTCGATACAGGTTAAGTATTTACCGTCTTCGACATCAATTACCATCAGTGAGAGTGTGGTCAAAGGCTAGCCTATAGACGTGTAAAAAAAATTAACAAACAACAGAATGTCCTCAAGTGGACGATTGCCAGTAAACTTGACGAAGTAAAACCTACATGAAATCATCAGAAGAACTATTACACATGCGAGAGCTAACATGCCATGTATTTTGTTGTACTCCAAATACTATACGTCAAAATTTTACAGAAGCGTGAAAAAAACTAAAATCGACACAAAAAATAAACAGGCCCTTAAAACTACAAAAAAAAAACTTTCTCATACCGTTTTTTCTCTTCAATTAGTCTGTGTGCACGTCTCTCGCATCACCTCAAGGGGGCAATTGCGCATTGCGACCACAGACCACATAACTTTTTTCACAGTTACGTTTGACATACTTGAAGGCAAGAAGGTTATTATTTACAGCTCCATCTTTAGGCGACCTCCTTGGGCGTCGTAGATAACGAGGACAATAGATTTCATTCATAAATTTCCGAATTCAGATGCGTGTGATTCTTATAGGATAAGTTATATAGTTGATAGAAAATCGTATGTACGTTTTACTTATGAAAATCCCTGTTGCTTGAAATTTATTACAATTAAATGATATCAAAATAAAGATATTTATTTATAAAGCATAGTGGGGTAACGTATGATGCAGTTTTATGAAAAGCATTGGTCAAATGAGTATTGTCAAATGTTTAGAAGTAAAAATAGGAAGAAAATAACAATATATGTATTACAACTTGCAATCTTAACTTAAAGTAGGTCTATGTAGCAACGATGGAAAGGTCGCGGTAGCCGAAAGCTCGATTCCCGCAAAGGCGAAATTTGTGCTACTTCTATGATAATGCTTGAAAATACATTTAGATATATATTATTTTTGGAAGAGTAAAACCATAACCTGTATACGCAGCAACTTTACACGCATTAACATCATGCAATGATAATAGGCCATCGTTGAAAGCCACTGATATTTAGAAAACCGCTTCTCGTCTGTCAATACCCAGAGGGATAGATACACTCATTACTATTACACGGATACTATATATGCTATACACATTTTATCTGATTTTATGTCCTTATTGAGAGCCGTGCCTATTGAATTCTACAGGACGCAGTGCCGGTATTTATTCTGAGTTAATGTCATGTAAAGCATTTAACACTTACAATTACAGAAAAATTACAGGCACATGAAACTTAACAACTGTATGTCTCAGTGTGACGGGCCCAGTGCTATTCGTTCGGACGAAATCCGCTTAACATCAGGTGGGCTTCGTGCTTGTTCCGTCACAATGACATAAAAAGAACACATAAGACTTGGCCGATAGGAGAAATGAACCCGGGATAGCACAGAAGATTTGACATGACGCTTATACCATGGTCCCTTGTTGGCGGAGACGATTAAATCGTAAATATCCATTACTAAACGAATTCCTATATAATGAATAAATTCATGGTAAAATCCACAATTTGTTGTAGGACACGTAGCCGTCGCACACACAAATTGCTGCTCCAATTCGGATGGATTTCGCAAAAGTAAACTAATCGTACCACGGCCGCCGTTCTGCTGCGAGGGTCGGGGAGGTCACCACTATAATTAAAATACAAAATTGCACATTAAACTACGTGAACAATAGTTCCAGTCATAAGACAAATGTAATTTTCGTGCACAACTTTGATTTAATATATCCCTACGTACTATCTATATGTTTGTTTTTTGAATGACTCTATTGTCTTTTTATTGGCTGGATATTATTTTAAAACATTTTACCGGTTTTTTTTATGATATGTATTGGAAAACAAGCACACGGCCCACCTGATGGTAAGCGGTTACCGTCGCCTATGGACATTTGCAACACCAGGGGCGTTACCAATGTGACAATTGCCGACCCTGTAGGACGCTTTTAACACCCTTTTTATTTAAGAAGCAGCCGAGCACCATGTGCCTACTGTTTGGGAGCTCTTCCTATGGGCACGTCACAATCACTTAAAGCTGAGATCACTATCTATATGTAATCTTTGATGAAACCCAATTTCACGTGCTTCATCCCACTGAACTTTAAGTTACACTTACATAATGGCATTAGTTAAAGATATATTTAAGGATTGGTCGAGGTCCCTATGGAGGTTTGGACCTGAGCATTTATATTTTTCGTCGATAACTGTCGTATGCCTTGTTCATACATAATTAAATGTGTTAAGTAAAGGCTTTACTTGAATTCATGGAAGACCTGTTTTTTTAAAGTTCCATATCCAAAGGAATATGTCCTTTGGATTATCGATCTTTATTAATATCTAAATAATACTCTGCTGTATTTCTGACCAACCTTATGTATATAAAAGGAATATTTAGGTTATAGACAGAAAGAAATATAAACTGAATTAATTGCCGGACGCCTAAGGCACTCGGCCATCGGAACACACTTTTTCGTGCCGAAACTCTCGCACCATCCTCTATGAGGGTTAAAGTAATAAGAATGCAGCACAAAGTTTCGGCTTGAAAGAGTGTGTTCCGGTGGCAGAGTGGTTTAATCATCCGGCACGAAAACGAAGGCTCGATACTTTGTAAACGTGGCTTACTTATGTACTAAAAATACTAGAAATTACTTGAATAAATTTATAGATAGTAAGTACCTGATACTAATAGAAAACTACTATGAAGAATATAACTTTGAGATATAAAATAACAAATACAACAGACAGATTTAAATTAGGCATAATCAGTATGCTGGGTTAATTCGTGGTAAGACTACATTGAAAATGCACAGTAATGTTACGGTAAAACATTTTAGACATTCATTCAATTTGGGCATCAGCACGGTACCATTCGCTTTGGCCGTGACAATTTTACAAACGGCGCAAGTTGTTAAGAATCTCAATCCTAGACATCAGCCAAATACTTTTATTCAATTACTGTATCAGCCGAATTGTCCACTGGTGAACACAGCCACTCCCAATAAGGAGGATTTGTTATAATCCCCACGCTTACCTGCCAAGCCGGCTTGGGGATCGCAGTGTGAGATATCAGTTCCTCAGAACGCGCTGCTGCCCATCTTCTGGTGTGTTACCCTTAGTCTTACTACACCCAGGGTAGAGATGGGAGCGTGACATTCTACCCCGGCACCATACGGGCATTTATTCAATTGATTGAGATTAACTAAACAACTACCCAGTGGCGCGGGTTGCCAGGCTTAGAATAGCTCACCCATACCTTTCAGTGTGGGAGTTAAAAAGAAAAATACCTTAAGGGAAGGGGCGCACCTTCTGAAGAACAACCATCTTACACTGCGATCCAGAACCAGAAGGGTTTGCCATAAACTCCTCGGTTGGCACTAAGGAGGACTCGTTATTCAACATGTGGACGTTAGAGCTGTTGATAATGAACTAAAAATCTCCTAAACCGAAGTTGGTGAATTTTAATGAATTTTAATATATATATATATTACTAGTATATATATATATTAAAATTCTAATATATATATACATACTTATATATATACTTCAAATGAACAAAATCATCAATATTGTATGATCCAGTAAAAAGTTATGCGCTTACACATAAACAATAAATACGACTTACTCGTATATGTATAAAAGTGTGGACTTGAGAACCTCCTTCTTTTTTGTAAGTTGGTTAACAAAATACGCTTAATACAATAATATATATGTTGTAAAAATAATAGTCATTATATCTATATTCAATCTATTGCAATCCATAAATCAAGAATTTGACATTATTTATATATAAATATTATTGGTATCAACTTTTATATTGTATACTGTAATTTTATTTATCAAAGTTCAAACATGTAAAATTAATCATTAATGAATGATAAAATTGTATTATTGCTCACCATATCCATACATATATTACTGAGCTCTTTTTACATATATATTAAATGTTTGTATTCTTTTAACCTGAGACAATGCAATAACGTGTTTGGATTTTCGATTTGATGTCATCAGTAGGGATTGCAATTTGTATATTCGAATATTCAAATACTGATATTTTGTACTTTCAATATTCTAATAATATACGCGAGGTTAGTTTTTAGTTCAAAAACAATAACCGGTAGATTCTGAAGCTCAACCGTTATTTACAGCCAAGTGGTAATTATAAATAGTCATGCTGCTCGTGTTAGCCTTTGATTTGCTTGTGTATCTACGTACCAAACCAACCTTAAATCAATCGCTGTGCTCTGAACTTTATTTGGAAGAAGATATTGCGAGAAAGCCGAAGAAAAAAAATAACCGGGAAAATATTCCTTGAATCCTATTTTTTAATTTATCCATCCATGTACGTTTTGTATTAAAATATTCTTTTATAATAGGAGGGCAAATGGGAAGCAGATCACCTGGTCAGTAAAATCAATTTATCAATTTTCTACTATATTTGTTCCAAAATGTCAAATTGCAATTATGTGCAATTTTGAGTTTTTCTTTAATGTATTTTTTTTATGCTCCTACTAGTTGCAAGACTGACAAGCCAGTGTCTAATGGCACCCTTGTCTATACATTACAGTGTCACCATTGACATTATGTGACACGGCACTGTGCTCGACACTCCGAGGCATTCGTTCGATTGCCCGGTAATTTCAGTAATTTTACTATTGAAATAATTCGAATATCACTGCAAACATAACCGAATATTCGAATATCTAGAATGTGCAAGCCCTATTTCGTCGGCCATCAAAAGTTTCCATGACCATGACTTCGAAAAGCCAATATGAATCATTATCATGTATCCGAAGATGACAGAGAGCGTAACTAAAACGAAATGATGCAATCGTCTCTCCAACAGTGGATCATATTTTTATATTTATCATCCTTCTGAGAACCAACGCCAAGTACCAACGACAAAGCCGGCGTTATTAGCAACAATCTCTTATTTCTTGTTTCCTTTAACACATTCGTGATAGCTCTTGAATCCTGCTGATATCATTTGAGCCCGAAATTAGGTCCTCGAGTTATCTGCGTAACCGATAACAGCGTCTTGTGTGCAATAGGGGCTTATACATGTTTGACACGTTTTTATATTAGGTTAAAGTGTGTCTCTGTACTGGAATCCAAGAACCTTTTTTTTGCTCTCTTTTTACCAGTATTTCACCTCTTGGTAAGTGAGGATGATTAATTATTGGCTCTAAACCACATAGCTGCCGGAACACACCGTTAGGCACTTGGCGATAGATTCTACTTGAGGATCGTAGTTAGGTGAGATTTTCAAAATGACTTTCCATCATGCATCCAAGCCTTTAAACAGAAATTTAACATTGTGTCTCTAGTTCAGTTAACAATATAATAACATAGTGCCATTGTGCGTGAAGGAAGACTTAAATTGTCACTAATATCGTGTTTCGGCATATTACGTTTGTTTTAACTTATTCGTATACCACCACCAATAGTTTTTATCAGGGACCAAATAACTTTAAGAATATCATAATTTTAGATCATCGAGATACATTACTAACGTAGTACCATATCTCAATGTTTTAGATTGGCATATTTAAAGAGCGGTGCCCGACGCTAACTGGGCAGTTTTATTTAAACTGGGTAAGTATTGCAGAATGGCTACCTTTTTTTGGTTAGGTACATTTAACTATTCACACAATTTTTATTAATGCACTAGCAGCCCTTGTTGCAGCGTGGCTTCGGAAGGGTATATACCAAAGTTTAACAAAAATTGATAATATTATAAATAGCCTAACATAGGCTAATGTAGGATTCATTAGGGATAATGTAGGATTCTAATCGTCAAAGAATTTTTCGAATCGGTCCAGTATTCCAAAAGTATGGACGTGTTTTTGCTGCACCTCTATAATGGCTTTACGGATTTTGAAGAAACTAAATATATATTCTGAATATTTTGGATAAGATTATGGATACGAACACTTTTTGTCCCGATTTACTGTAGTCCGAGACCACGATGTAAACAAAATAAACGAACGCGAAATCGCGAGCAGCAGACACAAAATTAATTATTACTATTTGGTTTTGGTCTTACTGTTTGACATAATGCTCGTTAGCCCTGCAAAGGACCTACTATCGAATTTCACAACATCAGGCAGCCCTGACTCGGTGACAGCAACAGAACAGACAACATTGCGCCCGCGCCGGTGCAGCCGGTTGATCCAGTTTATGATTTGTAAATTATTTTGATGTATTTTAACACAGCTATTAACTGCAATTTTGGCGCTATTTGATGAATAAATTGTCATTAATTAAAATAACATAACTGGTTATATTTTAACCTGGATGTTGGTGGAATTTTTGGCTTCGATGTAAATATTGAAGTATATTTTATGTTGGTATTATTAACAAAAATAATTAAACACACTTTTTATTTTATTTATTAATAGGTAATGACTGTCCTTTGAGCACTATCTCACCTGATGGAAAGTGTTGATATGGTCGAAGATGTTGTTCAGGCTAACCTAGAATTACTCGCACTAATCACGTATGCCGGAACCACATCGTTAGGTGTTTTACGGGCATTCGCAAAATGCCCTACCATCATGCTTAAAATTATAAGTCATGTCAACAATTTCCACAGCAAACGCGATGTTTTTTTTGTTACATTATCGAAGTTTTCAAACGGACACCTAACTTTTTGAAAATATTCTATAGCCTTTGTTCATGGGGGATAATGAAGGATTCTAATGGTGAAAGTATTTTACAAATCGGTCCAGCAGTTTTTGAGTTTAATCGTTACATACAAAAATACAAATCTTTCCTCTTTATAAAGTTAATATAGATTGCGGATTAGACGGATAACACGCCATAAATAGAAATGTTGTTTTGTGATGTGACCTTATAGAAATTATGATTTCCTGACTTTTAAGGTACTAATAGCTTGACTATTCAATAAAAAGTTTTCTCAGGTCTATCAGGAAATGTGTGAAACTGTTTTCGGCAAATCATTCTATAGAGATAAAATAAATAACATATTTTTTGTACCTGCCCAATGGTCGAGTTACTGGAATGGCAAAACATGTTAACATAACGTTTTGCAATACGCCCAAAAGGTTGTTTTAATTATTTTTTTGTTTGGTACGTATAGGAAAGAAAAGTTTAAAATGTAATCGTGATGTTAAACAAATTTCTAATCCACATCATGTACTTATTTAGTGATGAAAATATTGACATCTTATCAATTGAATTAGACTATTTTATGTCATATAATTTGTAATTTGAACACTCTACCAAGGTTGAGCACAATGAATAAAAATTAGTCTGTATTTGTAATAACACTATAAAACCTGTGCTCTGCAAATAAATGATTTGTGTATAAAGATGGTGCACGAGAAAGAAAAACTTGAAAAATATTGTTTCAAATCATGTTAGCTATTGATGATATATTTAATATTTGCAGGATATCTAAGTAAGGCGCCGCAAACAAGTTATTTAGCGGTCATTGTATTCAAATATGACATGTCGTGCGACCCACTTCTGATATTGTTTTGATTATAATGAGAAATCATTTGTAGTAGGTATTGTAACGAGATAGTGTGCAACTTGTTGCGATTATTATACATTCCTACATAAATTATAAATGCCTAGGTATAAAATTTCATCAGCAGGTATTTATATTATATGTTCTGTAGGCCAATTCTGAGTTCCGTACGCGATACGCCAAGCACATAGTAACGGTGTGTGTTCAGGCGAAGATGTTGTTCAGGCTAACTTAGAATTACCGGCTCTCAAAGACATCTGCCGGAACACACCGTTAGGTGCTTGGCGACAGATTCTCTGCTTGATGGTAGTAGCTAGCCAGGCAGGTATTCGCAAAATGCCCTAACACCATGCTATAACGACTGCTATCCTAAGACCACAACCGGGACCGACGGCTTAACGCGAAGCGCTCAGTAGTAATGCCACTAGCGGTCGCCTATCCAACTCATGACCGCGGCGGTCGTTGCTTAACTTTGCTGAGCGGTTAAGAACGGCTAAGCATACATCGCGTGGCTTCATAATGTAGAACACGTGTTGCTCTCTACAGATGGAGCTTACTACGAGTAACAAAAATATAAATACAATAGTATATCTTATTTTTCCATTCCGAGGACATGTGTTACCTAACTCATTGCACGATATAAATCGCCAAACCCTCAAATATCCATAACCAATAAATAACGATATCATTAACGTGTAAAATATCGGTAAAAACTAATCGATTACGATGCGACTATTAGATTAAACTGCTAACCGCGCCATTTGCAGCAGAAACATATCGACGTAATAGGTAGCGAACAGCTTTTTGTAACACTGCATAAGTACCGTATCATATATGGAATGTGTAAGGATATATAGCATTTACTGAGACGGTTTTATAAGGTCCGGAATACACTAAAGTAATATTAGAGTGAGTAACCAAGTAGAAAATCTGTCGCAAAGCACCTAACGGTGTGGTCCGTCAGTAGTCCTTGAGAGCCAGTGAAATAACAGGCAAAATGAGACTTCACAGGTATGTCTCAAGGTGATGGGCGCAGTGCAGTTCGTCACTTGTGATGAAATGCATCTGTTATAGGCAGAGGATACCGGTTAACATCAGGTGGGCCTCGCGCTTGTTGCCCAGCCTTGTGTGCCCAGCTGTTATTGCACCCATCATATCTTCCCATAGGAGGCGATCCATTTTATGTTATTTACCGACTTCAAAAAAAAGGGGGAGGTACTCAATTCCTCTGTTTTTTTTATGTTTGTTACTTCAGGAACTTTTGACTGGACCTATTTTAAAGTTTTTTTTTATTCTATGGTGATGTTTGCCGTGTAGTCCCATTTAAATTTCATCAAAGTCAGTAAAGCAGTTTTTGAGTTACACTCCAATAACTGCAAAGTATTTACCAGTTCATTGACAGTGAACGATCCCATAAGTAGCAAGGGTCACAAAAAGGGTGAAAAAGAATTTTACCTAAAGATTGAACCGATTCCTACATTCAAAAGTGTGAAATAACTTTTTGAACTCGGTACCATGCGCACAACATTGTGGTAATAGGTACTTTTGAACAATCATGGTACAGACTTAAACAAGTTATTTCACACATTTGAGTGTTGAAATCGGTTCCATTTTTTTTTTCATAACATTAAAAGGTCAAAAGTGAATTATAAGGAACTTACATCTTACACTGCGATTACCAAGACGCCTGCCAATCGTAGGGATTATGGCAAATCCAGAGACATCATCATCATCATCGTCACTCCAAGACATCAGAACTAAAGTCTTGAAGTCACGAGTACAGTGCACTGTCAAACAGAATGGGTAAGTTGACACAACAGCTGTAAAAGATAGGCGTGCCCGCATACATAAATAAGTTTAAATTTAAAATATAAAAAATTCAACTGCATATTATTCATCTTTGTTAAACGTTTTTTCGTTCTATTAAACTTAAAACAGTAAGTTATATATATTTATGGAATCGTTTTTGAAAGCCCTACATTTTGATACCCCACTCGATCGGTTTAGAATATATTTTTTTTTTCATTTCGCACTATGTCGTCTAAAATCTGCCAGTGGTTATTTTTTTTTTTTTTTTTTTTTTTCAATATAACTTGTGTCACTTGCACTATCAAGACGAGTCTAACGATATCTCATACAATAAAATCGGTTAAGCCGTTTAAAAGTTATGGTGGTATAACGAAACTCATATACATAAACCCTGAAACATAACACTCCTTTTTTGGGCAGTCGTGTAATGAACAGTTTCGCTAAGAAAATGACGCGATGTACATTTACTTATCCAACAGACGGGACCTAAAATTAAACATTAAAAGTAACTATGTATTTCAAATTAGTGTGTACCCGACATTATATGTCGTTGTGTGAAATAGCTGCAAGTCGGGAGCATTACATTCATAAATAACAGAATTATCAACTTCGATTCATAGCAGAACATTATGAGGTCACCGACTCCCGACTCTGGCGGTCTAGAGTCTAACTACTAACTATACTACATTAATAGTTATATATCTATTGCCATTCACAATAAATGGTACGCGTAGTTTAACAGGATTTCCTGTTGAGTTAAAGCCAACATTTTCACCCCTAATGAGCAGCTTGCCATTACGGCAACAATGGGGAACGTTATACGGCTAGAGTGCTCGCGGAGCTTTCCATACAAAAGTAGTTTGGTCATATTTTAAATACTAAGTGTTCAAACTCGGTGAAACTTTGCATGTATGTCCTTAGTCTAATATCTATACTTCTGGTTTGCCAGATTTCCGTAAAACTAAGTATTATCAAAGATAATTCGAAACATCGTTTATGGGATTAGTTATTTTGATATTTAGGGATAAAATAAATAATAAATCGAAAAACTGGCAAACCAGAAGCATCTCAGCAATACGCATACAAAATTTCACCGAATTTGAACACTTGGTATTTAAAATATGACGAAACTACGTTTGTATGAATAGCGCTCCGTACACTCTACTTTTAACACACTCATTAAACTGTTTTTTGTGAGGAATGAACTGAAAGGTATGATACTAATAATATTACATACTATCAACAAGAGCATTGCCAAAATGGATTGACTCACGACAACTTCTCACGCAGCTTTTCTTACAAAAAGCTGGGTCGCTTCTTACGAGTCCCACAGAAAGATGTGGAGGGGGAATTGTGTACTTCCACGGCACCTTAATAACCTTAGTTTTAATTAAGGCAGATAACAAATCCTTTAAACCTCTGGTGTTTCGGATGTCCGTAGTGGATGATGATCAATAACCACCAGGTGAGCCACCTGCTTCGTTAGTCCTTCTAATCCATCAAAAACTGAATCTATATACCGAGGAATATTATGTGCCCAATTGAAACTGAATCAGTTCAATTGTTACAAAACTAATTTTCTTCGGACAAACAGAGGTTGAAGTTTTTAAAAGGCAAAGGAAAAGGTCATATGTTATAGAATATAGGGATAATGTGAAAGACTCGTTAACTTTTATTTATTCACAATCAAATTCAGCACAGCATGAAATCTCACTTCATGGCGAACTACCTGCCTATTGAGCAAAATTGTTTGATTAAGATAATTTGAAATTGGAACGTACAGAATGAATTTTAATCTACCTGCATTAAAATATATCAAAACTAATTTGTTAATTCAGATCTCGTACAAGGAACAATTATTTTGTTCTAGAGAATCTTTTATTCAACATTCTCGTCAATTGGATGCGCAAATATTATACATTTGTTGAGGTGGTGTGGAAACATCCGCATTCATGTCAAAATAGTATTTTTATACTTCTTCATGAAAACATTCGTTTATTGTCGCATTCGTCATTCTGGAGTTTATGGCAAGGTCGATTGCTTTGTACACGTATTTTGCTACAGTAAATATCGCTGTCTCTATTTTACTGTAAATAGTAACAGTCTTACATTACAAAATCACAAATTTTGTAAAAAAGTCTTACATTGTCAACAAAATAAGCTCTAGTTTTGGATCGAACCCGCTTCCTTTGGCTGCGTCCTTCGATATGCACCGGAGATCTTTCCATCTTGGCTACAGACATGTTCACTCGCGAAGGCACGCCTCTTAAATAAATTATTGATGCTCATTTGTATCCATCTTTAGTTACAGTTTTGACATTTAATGTATGTGACATCTGTCAAAAACAGCATCTTATTATCGATGTCATTCTTGAGATGCAATTTTTAATTCGAGCCTTGTACCGAGGTGCGAATACATACATACATAAAATCACACCTCTTTCCCGTAGGGGTAGGCAGAGACCACGGATTTCCACTTACTACGATCCTTACATATCTCTTTCGCTTCATCTACGCTCATCAATCCTTTCATACATAAGCGGGCGAATTATGTGGTCAAATTGGTTTTAAAAGTCTATACTTCACGTGAACAGCACAAGTGTTTTCGCCGACACTCTTTCGTACAAAGTTCCGAATTTACGAGTGGAAAAATTATAGTCATGTGCGAGATTTGAACCCGCGTCAACCACCCCTATAGCCGGGATATGCTCCGACTGACTGAGCTAACATGACAATGACTCATAACTCTAATTTTTCCACTCGATCTTTAACCACCGTACGGGGATGGAGCGAGATCTATAGTTCAACTTACGTTGTACTACAACTATGTTGTTATGTCATAGTGCTTAAAAATCTTAATAATTACAAGAAAAATCAAGAATACCAAGTCATATAAAAGTTATACTGGCAAACTATAACATACTTCGCACACTTCTGTACAGTACCATATTGATAATGAATTCCACCTGATCGCTTTAACTGTCTCCAATACAAGTCTAAAATTCTCTAAACTCATCAACTTCCTAACATTATTCCAGCGTGTGGGATCGGTACAATATGTTTTAAACTTTTTGCGTTGTTTGTTTTATGTTTAATAGCTCGCCACTTGTTACCCTCCTAGAAAATTCTAAGTTTGGTAGATCAGCCGCTTATTGCAACATTTTTTAAAACTTCGGTGTTTTAAAGGTACCTCCTAGAAAATTCTAAGTTTGGTAGGTCAGCCGCTTATTGCAACATTTTTTAAAACTTCGGTGTTTTAAAGGTACCTCCTAGAAAATTCTAAGTTTGGTAGATCAGCCGCTTATTGCAACATTTTTTAAAACTTCGGTGTTTTAAAGGTACCTCCTAGAAAATTCTAAGTTTGGTAGATCAGCCGCTTATTGCAACATTTTTTAAAACTTCGGTGTTTTAAAGGTACCTCCTAGAAAATTCTAAGTTTGGTAGATCAGCCGCTTATTGCAACATTTTTTAAAACTTCGGTGTTTTAAAGGTACCTCCTAGAAAATTCTAAGTTTGGTAGATCAGCCGCTTATTGCAACATTTTTTAAAACTTCGGTGTTTTAAAGGTACCGTATTTATTAGTAATTAACTAATATTGTTAAATATTTTTTTTTGTTAAAACTAAAGAATAGTATTAACATACTATTCTTTAGTTTTAACAAAAAAAATATCACAATAAATGAAATTGAAATTATAAATAACATATTGAGCTTTGTTTTCAATCAGTCCAGAGGCAATCACAGCTAAGAATACAGCTCAGGTGACTATCCATGAGTAGAGTCCCCAAAAGTGGCATAGTGCTCAGTTAGGGCTCTCCCTTACATGGATAAGTACTGAGTTCACTTTCAGTATGTGTTTTAAGATTTGATCCAGTTTTTTTCACCTTCAAGCTGGCATCTTTTTGACTGTACCACGGCTAAGGTTTCTTAGTACCTATAGTAATAAAATAGAAAGATCAGTAGTCGTATCGTCGCAAGTTGTTTTATCATCATTATGGTGATTATTTATTGAAGTAAGAGGTCATTAGAGAGCTTTATACTTTCCCCTTGTTTCCATAAGGGAAAACGAGATATGTCCATCTCATACCGCAGGTACATTGAAATGAAAGTGACCTTATCAATCAAACGTTCACAATAATATACAATAATGATAACATAAGCATTGTTTACGATTGAAACCGCAAGCACCTCCCTGCAATGTCATTGTTCTAGACGTGCTAGCATTGCTAGCAGGTGGTCTGCTTTCACAATACCCCGGAGCATGCGCCCGCGCACCTAATGTTATTAATCCAAACCGCATTATTAATGACTACAGTATGGTGAACGTACTAATGTACAGCAGTATGGATCATCTATATATTTGGAAGTAAATACGTTTTATTACAATTTTAGGATGAGCTATAATTTTCTCTCAGGTATTTTAAATGCTGTTAAATTCTGTTATTTCTTCTGTAATGTGGTATCAGGTGTTTCTTTATCATCTAGCTGCAGGAACTTTATCGCTTTTCTGAAAGTATCTGCATATTTAACCCATTGGCATCGGCGATAATTATAACAATAGAACTTCATTCATAAATTGGCCATAGTGGTCCAGTCCAATTTCAACTTATTAAATTGGCGGTTTTTCGTAAAATAAAAAACTTATATTTCTTCCTTACAAAATATAACTAAAAATTAAAAATTACAATATACTAAACTATTCATTTTTTAACTAATACTTACTATCATACATTTACAACTTATAACTTAACGGCGGGTTTTCGTAGTATATACATATTATATGTATATGGATAATATATACGTATTTTTAAATATACCTAAGTCAAAGCATATGAATTTGCTTTGCACTTCAGTGGTTAATATTATAATAGGAAAACTGTATATTTTTTCCTGCTTCCATAACTATTACTTATTATCAGTAATATTATTTGTGTTCAGAATAAAATTTTAACATTGCAGTGAGTAATGAGAAGGAAGGGCACCGATTAGAGTCTGACATGACATGGAATTTACATTAAGTCTGACATGTTCGTAAGTGATCAATGAACTTTTGATTTAAACACATGAACGTAAACACTTTGTTAAATCTTAAATTTCAAATCAATAATTTTGTATTAACATATCCTACTGCTCTTAAAATGTATAATGCCGATAGAATCGCATAAGCGGTGGTTGGGTTAGACGCTTTGTGCGAGGTTGTGGAATTCGTGATATGCCGATCGTATTGCAGATAACCGTTGGAATTAGTGGTTGGGCTTTTTCAGTTGCATTTCACACGTCCAAGGATTTATGGAACTATTTTCGTTTAAGTTTATTTCGAAACTACCACAGCATGGCAATATTCGATTTAATATTCAAAAAATCGTTTTTCTCCTAATTCAATGAGTAAACTTTATGGATTATATTATTTTTCCTAACGATATCACTATAATATCTGAAAAAATCGCACCATCTTATTAACGTTCAATAATATCATTCTAAAAGTTATTTGAAGCTATGCTTTAAATCTACAAATATGAGCTTAGAAATTCATATCATTCGTTTTTTAGTGTTCCGTACCCAAAGGGTAAAAACGGGACCCTATTACTGAGACTTCGCTGTCCGTCCGTCCGTCCGTCTGTCACCAATCAACCATCTCAAGAACGGTGATGGCTAGAGAGTTTAAATTTACACAGATGATGTATTTCTATTGCCATTATAATAACAAATACTAAAAATAATATAAAATAAATATTTAAGGGGTTCCCATACAACCAACTTGAATTTTAAACCGTTGTTTGCTCGATACTAATAACGGTGACAGGAAGACGCTTTAACTATTCACAGAATATTAAGTTTTATGTTATCTTTAAATATAATTTAATAAAATAAGTAAGGGGGCTCCCATTCAATGAAAGAGGTTTTCGCCGTACCTACCCAGCTCAATCGGACACTGTGAAAAGTGTCTGTAACTTGCAAGATTATATAGGTTACAGATAATGGTACGGAACCCTTCGTGCGCGAATCCCACTCGCACTTGGCCGGTTTTTATTTAATATGATTCCTTCCTCCTATTAGACCTTTACGTATTACAGTCAGGCACTGTAGCAAGTGAAATTAATTGACAAAGGTGTCATAAGAACATCTCTGATTGACGAGCACAGCCTAGTATCAAGAAGGAACGAAGGTGACTATGCAAGGTTATGGACAGGTTTGACCGTTTTACATCAGGCGGGCGACTTGAGCGACTCAATACTTTATAACAAAAAAAAACGAATTGTTCACCTCACTGACGTGTACATTGTTTCCTGTACTTACCAATCAAAGCAGGCATCAATTGCAATGCATTGCAGAAATAACTTGAAGAAACAACTAATTTGAAATCATTACACAATCAACACCGCAGTATCAAGTGTTGCTCCAGATAGCAAATAAACGACTGCAGACGGAATTGATGGGCTCGTGCATCTCTCACTTCATGTGGGTTCATTTGTAGAACACGTTACTATGCCTGTAATCAATTAGTCTATTGAGATGCCGCTGGACTGGTTGTTGCGTGGTGGTCAAACGATGGTTATACAACTGGTTGCTTATCCTGAAGCCATTGTGTTAAACAACTATCACTGGCTCGTGAGGGACCAGCTGACAATACAAATTTAGTTTATCCTTTCGTTACTTCTAAGAATTTGTGTGTCTATTTCTGTTGCATGTGCTATTTCATAATGTATTAACAAGAATAAAAGTAATCAGTACCTAAAAAACTGCCTGTAAGCTTTGCGAAGATTCAGCATTTCTTTACGATGCTGGATGTTTGTTTATTTGTGACGATATCAATAATTCCCTTCAATGTATGAAATAAAATATTCCTTTAACCGCAGCCAATTGACATTATAATACTTAACTTTCAAACCTGGATAAAAATGGAAAATTGTAGGAATAGACGCTGGTAGCGCTGTTTTCTATTGCAGTATATGTATTTGTGAGTTGTTTACCCACAAACGGCTTTAGAAAAGAAAATACACTATTTTCTTTTCTAACAGAAAAGCAAGCACGTGACCGCAGTTTTACCCGGTGAAAAGCAAAACGGCGTGGCTGTTGACATGCTTTCTTAAAAAAACCCACTCATGCTTAGATGCTCCAAATTAATATCTATCGGGCAGGATACGCTGATAGGGTGTTTAATAGGGTGCATAATGAAAATGTACCGAAATCAATACGAGCACATTTTTGGAATATCGACTTTCAACGAATGTCGCGTATCAGTGCATTTCTTTTCCGATGAAAGATAGATAGATAATACTTTATTGTCACACCACATAAATGAAGCAGATATAATATACAATTCAAATTAATAGTGTTACAATGGGCGGCCTTATTACTGAAAGCAATCTCTTCCAGGCAACCTTTGGATGGAGAGGATCTGTAAAAACCGATTATGAAGGGGTGTAGTATAACTAGTACATACTCGTAACTTATAGAATTAAAAAAAAAAAAAAAAAGATAAAAACAAACTAGCAAATAAGTATTATTTCTGAATTTAGAACATGTGCGACTAAATGTATACAAATATAATTGCATAACAATAAACATATAAGCAATAATATACATAAAATAACACATATATATTAGGTCCTTACATATGAAATTGGCGTTTTTCGTACTGGCCACTTTAATCACGAATTTCTCCTCTTTGGTAAGGAATTCCAAATTCAAATTTGTACAGCTATAGACTCATGTATTTGTGCTTCGATGATCGTCATTCATTTGTTTTTTTTCTTCTGTTTTTTTCTGTTTGCGTCACTCATTTTACAAAATGGAAAACCTTAAATATCGCATTATTTACGAGTACGAGTTCCGCCGTGGCACTAGTGCTGCGGAAACAACTCGAAGGGTGAATGATGTGTATGGCGGTCGTGTTGCAAAAGAAAACACAGTTCGTTTTTGGTTCTAACGTTTTCGTTCTGGAAATTTCGACCTGCAGAACAAGCCCCGTGGACGGCCTGAGACTCAAGTTGATAATGAAGAGTTGAAGGCTATTGTGGAAGCGGATCCATCGCAAACCACGTCCGAGTTAGCTGCAGGCTGCGATGTTAGTGATAAAACTGTTTTAATTCACTTGAAGCAAATTGGGAAGATTAAAAAGCTTGAAAGGTGGGTACCTCACGAATTGACTGAAACAAACCGGCAAACGCGCGTCGACTGCTGCGTTACATTACTAAACCGGCACAATAATGAAGGTATTTTAAACCGAATCATTACCTGTGATGAAAAATGGGTTCTTTACGATAATCGGAAGCGCTCAGCGCAATGGTTAGATCCTGGCCAGCCAGCCAAATCCTGCCCCAAGCGAAAATTAACCCCAAAAAAGTTACTTGTAAGCGTTTGGTGGACTAGTGCCGGTATTGTTCATTACAGTTTTTTCAAATCTGGCCAGACTATTACGGCTGATGTCTATTGTCAGGAATTGCAAACCATGATGGAAAAGCTAGCGGCTAAACAACCTAGGCTGGTCAATCGCTCCACGCCACTGCTGCTTCACGACAACGCTAGACCACACACTGCGCTACAGACGGCTACTAAATTAGAAGAGCTTCAATTGGAAAGTCTAAGACATCCTCCGTACTCCCCGGACCTTGCTCCAACAGATTACCATTTTTTTCGAAATTTGGATAACTTCTTGAAAGGGAAAAAATTCAACTCCGATGGGGCAGTCCAAATCGCCTTCAAAGATTTTATTGATTCCCGTCCGACTGGTTTTTTTAGTAAAGGGATCAATGAACTACCTATGAGATGGCAAAAGTGCATAGAAAATAATGGTTCATACATTGATTAATTAAATATATTATATTAAAAAATATTCGACTTTTTGTTCCTCCCATACAAAACGCCAATTTCATATGTAAGGACCTAATATATATATATATATATATATATATATATATATATATATATATATATATATATATGATATATATTTTATAAATATATATATATATAATTATACTACAAAAATTATAGCAATATAGTATCGATATCCAAAACAATTTTAAGCAAAAAGGCAAGAAACAGGTAGGTACTTACAATGTGACATTTGACAGATAAAACTTTTTTATTTGGTCTTTGAATACATTTAAGGATGGTGCACGCCTGATGGAAACGGGTAGAGCGTTCCATAGGCGGGCAGCTTTAACGGTGAAAGATTGGTCGTAGAAAGAACTGGTATGTGGTGGAATGTCCAGTGTAAGATTTTCTGATGACCTTAAGGAGTATACAGAACATTGAAGGAAGTGAAAGAAAGAAGATGAAGAAATAAAGTGGTTTAGATGGACTACAATCAATGAGCCTTTTTGCCCCATCATCAATGGAATCCATGGCTTCCAGCTGATATTTTACCGAACCGTCCCAGAGATGTATGCAATATTTTATTCAAGACCGGACTACAACTTGATACAAGTTTAGCAGAGTTTCCGGAGTAATATACCGCCACGAATTCCTCAGAAGTCCCAGTTTCAGCAAAATTTTACCCAGAATTTTAATTTATTTATACAACAGTATCAATTCACTGCCCAGAAATACCATAATATTCTTCTAATACCATAGCCTTCTGAGGCTATGTTTAGTACCAATAACACTTAACTCTATCATTAACCACAAGTACACCTCAGAATGATTTTCCTGTTGGCGTTGGACCTGCATATCTTAGCATGGCTAGTTAGTCGTAAGAGCATTAATCTTCTTGGAAGGCCAGTGGAAATGTATTAAACGTTGCTGTTGAATCAATTGAAAGCGGTTATTATTCTATTGAGGATAATTTCTTTTACTAACCCGTTTAGAGTTTGGTTGGTCAATACCGTAATTTCTGGCGACTGTTTAATTAACAATTAGTAAGACCAGAACCTTTTTAGGGTTCCGTACCTTAAAAGGAAAAAAAACAGAACCCTTGTCTGTCTGTCAAAACCATTTTTCTCAGAGACGCGGAGGTATCAAGCTGAAATTCATATCAAATACACAGGTCTACTGTCTCTTGGAGCTGTAAAAAAAAACAATTTTTTTTTTCGTATTACAGCTAACGTAATGAAAAGATACAGCCAGTTATGCTGCAAATTTTCGACACTAGCAAGGGAATCAAAACCTACAGGGTACTTCCCGTGAACTCAGAATCTTGAAATTTGGTACGAAGCATCGTCTTATAGCACAGATAAAGGAAAAATTACGAAATGTATAAATTTTTAGTTACATCAAATAATAAAAATATTTCTAATAATTTTAAAATGATATGGATTTCATATAGCAATGAAAATACTATAACTTTTACATATATACATACCTACAGGTTCATAGTATTTTATTGGTTTGTACGGAACCTTCAGTGCGCGAGTCCGGCTCGCACTTAGCCGGTTTTATCGTTATATGAACCGATGGGACTAAATTTCGGTTGTTGCGTAACATAAACAATATATACAATTATTTATTCTGCCTGAAGTGAGAAAGACCTCGACATGGAGTTGCAGCACAAGTACCGTCAGGGTAGGTCAGCATACTTGGTCAGGTATAAACTTGTACCCCTTAACTACTAATCATTGTGTAACTTTATACAGCATTGTATAATACTGCGTAAAAGAGTATTCCTTTGCGCAGTGCTTATGTGCAGTTTGGTAAAGTTATACGGCGATTATAAGTAAGGGGGAGTAGAAGCAAGGTCTAGAACTGGGGCTCGATTCTCTTAGCTATTGAACGGCGTTAACGCAACTTAATTGCATGATAATTGTAGTTTTTGACAGTATGCGTAGTCTGCCCGCTATTTAGGTTCGATCGCAAGTCAGTGGCTTGCTGTTAATAGTTTTTGACATATTTAGTATGATGTGAGCTATTTTGTTGCGATTGCGTTGCTACAAAGGCATAAAATATGTTGGAGGATTTTAGATTGAAAAATAGCTAAATGACTTAAATATATTTATTTAATGTATTGTTTGCTAGAAAATTGTGTCATCATGTATTGATGTTTTGACTGATGCTTGATTGATAGATGTTTTAATTATTATTTCATTGGCAACATTTGCAAGCCATAGCACAGCCATACGATAGCGACGCGATTGCTATACAACTGCGATTAGGAGCTATGGTTAGCAGACTACCGAATTCGACATTAACAGCAGTTCGATCGCAGAAGCATCGCAGTAGTGTGGCGTTTGGTCAATAGCTAAGATAATTGGGGCCCTGTCAACTCGTTATCTCATTACTATAATTACTTGTTTTGTAAAATCCTGGCGACAAAAATCCACATTTTAATTTAGAAAAATATTAATAGGTACAACACTAGATACACCGAACTACCTAAAACATTTAGAACGACTAAAATGCTACGAATCAGTAGTCTAGATTCTAGAAGACAGGTCTCCTATATTTCTTAGGAGACAATCGACATAAACCAAAGTCTCGTGAATAACGTGTTGGTACACGTTGACACAAAGCCATGTTGAAACTAAGCACGGCGGATAGTTGTATCGTTTATTTTGCTAATAAACAGTTATTACTTAAGCATAACCATGCATAACAGTGAGAATATGTAACGGTCAGGTATGCGGTCTCAAGGCACATGAAGGGACTGTTAGTTATGTAATTATATTGTGAAAGGAAAGATTATATCATTGTATACCTCTACTCATCATTATTTAATGGACGCCTGAGAAGATACATTGTATGCATCGCCTACCAACTAAAACACAATTAATTTAAACTTAATGTTTATCATGCTTTTAATTTAATAGAATAAGAAAATTCTTAAGCCCGTTTCAGAGTGTCCTACTAAAGTTTCGGGTCGCTAACCGTAACATAAAATAACTGAATGATAAAAATTACAGTTAACATGCAGCGCGTTTCACGCTTTAACCGATGGATAGGATAGGCTAAATCGATGCCTGTGAAACTCAAAGATAGTGATTTATTTATTAAATATGTTCTGGGTAGTATAACCGGAACTTACTCGAAAATTCTGAAACAGGCCCTTAGCATATAAAGTTGCAACAGTTAAAAATTAATATCTTAGAATTAATTTTATTCCGTGCGAATGCGAGTGTTTTCATGCAGATTACACGTGACGTCTTCTAAACTGGTGCTACCGTGAGTTAAAAACAAAATACACGCATTTGTTTTTAACCAACAGAAACATGTTTCAACCAACCAGGATTATGGCGTAAGCAGAATAAGTTTAGAACTCGTACTTTAATTAGTTTAAGGGCCTGTTTCAGAATGTTCGTGTAAGTTCCGGTTGTCCTACCCAGAACATATTTAATAAATAAAACTATATTTGCGTTTCAGTCATCGATTTAGCCTATCTATCGGTTAAAGCTTGAAATGCGCTGACATTTTTATCATTCAGCTATTTCATGTGTTGGTTACCAACCCGCAACTTTATAAGGACATTCTGAAACAGGCCCTAAGTCTCTTAGTTTAATTCTGCGAACACAAATATAATAAAAAACAGCGAAGTGAGGCCGGATAAAACTATCCCTTGCCGTGTGATATACACAATTAGATGCCCACAAATAGAAATAAACTATAAGTACCTTCGTGTGAAGCGAAACGTTATGAAAAATGATAAATTTACAAAAATACTTTCTTTATTATTTTAATTAGTGTTGTGAAAGGGTGTAAAAACAATCTCAATAGAAAAATAATAAAAAATAAGCAAGATGAAATCAAATTACATAAGTAAGTAACTTGATCGGTAAAGTCTTAAAACACATAAAAATATACCGTTTATGATTTAGACATCGACACTAAGCCTTTCATTTACTGTATTTATTAATAACTCGATATAATAACTAAATATAATAATAAATACTCAATACCTATGCATCGTTTTTTAAATTGTATCCATTTCGTAAAAGTAGAGCGCGCCGTTCAGTTCCGAAGCAAAGGAAGTTTTGTCATCAAAGATACAGAGTACAGATAAGCAATTTCACAATTTTCACAGAAACAGGTTCTATCAACTATGGTCAGCCATAGGCTACGTGAATTGTACCATAAAGTGGCAATGTCTTAACCGTGCCGCAGTCGGCCCACTTCCAAAGACACGCTTGCGGGCAACGATAAATAGATTGTTAGCAAGTTCCTTTAGCGGAGATAGTAATGTTTTGCATTCGTACCCTAGTTTTATCTATAAAATATTGTATTTCCTTTATAAAATCGTGCATATTTCCTGCGTAGTCTTGACATAATCAGCAATGTAGCTAAGCCTCTACATCTCGCGGGTGCTGTGAGAACTGGCTGTGGGATGCATAAGAGAGAAGTGATTTTAATGCAATTTGTTGCAAAGATACTGTTAGGTCTTGATAATTTTTATTCTGCTTTATATGTAGTTCCCAAAAGAGTACGATATTATCAAGTGCAATGTGTACGAGGTCGCGGGCAGACGCAAGTAAGCATCAAAAGGGCCTCCCCCAAAATGTTTACTTGGTACCGGAAAGTAAGCTGCAGCGCCTTCTGAAGAACTGGCCTATTATACTGCCTATAATAAAATACCCAAGACACCTGTCAATCATTGGAATTATGGCAATCCTCTTTATTGGACGATGCCTTTGTTCAATGAAATCGTGGCTGTTGATAACTTCCTGGAATTCTTGTAAAACCTACATATATGTATGCAAAAATGATACACAGCAAAATGTAATACAATCCAGTGGTAAAATAAAATTGGGTTTCTTTTCTTACCTTTTGCTAATTATGAGAAAAACCTCAAACTTATTAAAGATACACGTAACCTCATGCATTAACCGCCCTATATTTGATACACTTAATGCGATCCTATACAATACAGTATAAGCCTAACTATCGACTATAGCATAACAAACCAAGTCTATACCTGATGCTTATTATGATTCATGCACAGAAAATTTAGTTCACTCACAAATGCATAATTTGTAAAGGCGGTGGTTTTACCCAAGTGAGCGTAATTGTTGCATCATGGCCCTATGCCCTACATGACACTAATCCACTCCACTACTGGAGGTAGAACAAAATAGGTACAACTCCGCCAAGCTAAGTTTGCATCTCAGGTTTTTGTACCTATGTATGATATAATGTTTATTTTATGTTTTTTTTTTATTCTTTATTAATTAAGGACTTTTGAACAACGTGTTCATGTCAGCCCCGTAGTGACCTTATCATAATATATAAACACAAACAAACAAAAAATTATAACTAAAGTGCGCACAGCGCGGTATCCACTTAACTAGCTTATCTATATCTAATTTTCTATAATGTACTTATAGTTAATATACTAATTTATAAAGTATCTTCGCTTCATTGGAATTAGGTATTAACAATGAAATATACCGATAATAATATAATGTTAAAAACAATAAATGCAAAGTAAATCCGTGTGACGTAATTGACGCGAGGTGCAAACTTGGTCGAGTTGTATATTTAAAAAAAAATATGACAACTCTCTCGCATGTTGGTAAGTACGGTGATGTCTTTCTGGTCCTGATTGGAAGGTGGCTAGGCCTAGAATGGTGGCACTGTATCATACCATTAACCTTACTATTAGGCGCAATTCTAAATCGTTGTGTCACAAAACTGCCTTAAAAGGGAACGAGGTCTGCTAAGAATAGGGACGGGATCTATGTTTCGTATTCAAGTTTTCTCCTCCGAAACTGAATACATTAAATATTTCTTGTGGCATTGAAATGTAAAGAAAGATTAAAAAATATATAAGCACCTATCGTTTTATTTTAGGTAAAAAACGTTTTAAATTTGTCTGGTGGTCCTTCATCATGGAGGTAAATCGGGGCATTTTTATTGATTACAAAATTACAAATATACGATAGGAAAAATGTGGGTAGGGGTGGATGGACGCGGGTTCGAATCCCGCGCGAGGGGTGGATGGACGCGGGTTCGAATCCCGCACATGACTTAAATTTTTCCTATTGTATATTTGAAATTTTGTAATGTAATCCGCATAGTAGGCGTTATTGCAAGCATAACAATATTAAATTTTTAATTGATTTTCGGGGTCATATTTTTTTAGTTATAATAAAAATATTATGACAGAAAAATGAAATGACAGGTGCTTGTAGGTGCACGCCTAGATTTTATACAAAATAGAAAATATAAGAAAATCACATTTGTATAGAGATTCGCAAGCCGCCATCCCATTTAAAGGTAGTTTATCTTAGATATTAACTATCTGTTTCATTTGTTGATAAAATTATTCATCAGGTGATATTTCTACAACATTTACAATGACAATGACATGTTATGATATAATATCGGGGCTGTATTAGATATCTATATATTGATACATATATTACTACTCCAAAATCATATATAAAAATGTTGGAGGTAGCTCAACGAGCTGTTTTAAAGGTTGCCACCAATAAACCATTTTTGTATCCAACTGCACTTCTTTACAAATTTTGTGATGTACTTACAGTTCGTCAGCTGTTTATTGAAAGCATTGTAACAAAACAACACACAAAATTAATTTATGAACCTCATTTTTTAACAAAACGGCGAAAACACAGTGTGTGCAGCCAACCATATCGTTTTAATACCACTTTTATAAAGAAATTCTTTGTGTTTTTAGGACCGTATTTATATAATACTATAAATAAAAAAATTAATATATATCCATGTACCAAATCCAAAATGAAACAAATTGTTACGAACTGGTTAAAAAGTCTGTCTTATGACGAGACAGAAGAACTTCTAAAATTAAATATATAAAATTTAATATTAATGTATGTCTAATGCATTATAAACAATGTTATCAATAGTAAATCAATACATATTAAACATATATACACACCCTCTTACAGCTCACACACACACCCTCATAGTACACACAAAGAGGAACAAGAACATACATTTTTTTTCTCTTAGCTTATAATAGGTTGTTAAAATAATGTTTTATAGATTCACATCTATTAGCAGACCTGCTAGTATATAAGTCCAAAATACGGGGAAGGGCGCTGTATGCTGAAACACGGGTGATGAACCTAGTTCAGCAGCAGATACTCTTGCACATATAAATGATCATAATTTACTATCTAATTTTTAAGAACGAATCAATGTACACTTTTTATAAATAAAGATTATTATTATTATTATTATTAACAATCGAACGAAATAAAAATATACTTTAGTACAAGCTTCACTCGCACATGTTGTATCTCACAAAGTATTTACATTACGCATACCAAATAGATGACCTAAAGTTTAAAATAAACCATAAAGTTTGCAAAGTAAAGTACATCACAATGAAAAAACTAGTACATACTAATATAGCCTCAAAATTACACTGCGTATATACGTCACACATATTCGGTGCAAACAAGAGCATAAGCACCTGGTCACACATCCGCGCCGCATTGAATTTCGTCTATGGTTTTCGTTACAATGAAAAACTACTCCACTGGTGCTTGCCCTACTCAGAGACATTTGACATACCAAACATACATCTATTTCTCTATATTTAGATTACCAAAAAGTTTGTAGATAAATTCTCATTCTCAACACAAATTAATATTTCCTGGATATTCGAGGTAAATTACAATAAGTAACTAGCACTTCATCACATCTGTGCTGTTTTTAACGCCACGGGCTATATCGAAAACTCTGCAGTCTGCTCCATATCTCGATGGGTCCTATGTATATGGGCCAAAATGCAAAATGTTAACTTTACAGGAGATGCTGTCAAAGTTTAAATTTACTATAATTTTAGATTGATAAAACCGAAGTTTACGAAATTTTGGTTATTTGCTAAGACACCTATACTCAACATTTTTACTACAGTATTATATGTGTAAATTTATCGGGTTTTTTTTTACGTCACATTGACCCTTCTACGTTAGTTTTTATTAAAACTATTTTTATTTAAAACATCTTAAAAAGGCCAATGTGTCATATTGGCCATTATACGTGTATTACGCTAATTAGTGTAACGTTAATCTTTTTTTTATTTTTATCTCATAAAATTAGTAAATAGTTGTTTCAGTTGATGATGCAATTATTCAAATAAAAGGTACTTAGATATTAAGGTAATTAAGTCACATTAATACTTATACGTTTTATAATCTGCTAACCTAATAATTGAGTGTCCAGTTAGATCATTATAAACAATAAAAAACTCAGTGGTTTTATTCATTTATTGAAACAAAAATTGAATTAGCCTTAAAACTAAAGTTGTGGACCCGTATTCAGTCTTTTTGGCAGTTTAATAGTAAGAACTAAGAAGAAAACTGTTACTTAAGATCTAAGTTTAATTAACAAAATCAGGTAATAAAAATAATGTAGGTACTTCACATTATTAAGTTCTAGATATAATTACGAAAAAAAACGTAACAAAAATAAAAGCCTGTCTGGCGTAAACAAAAATAAAAAGATCTCCGTATTATAGCCTAATAATAAAATTACCATAATCAACATTTCTATTAAGTGGAAAATTTCTAATTGTCTTCATGATCACTTTCATTGATTGACACAATGTCATTAGATGCTACTAAATTTTCATAATAACTGTGGTATACAGGTGGGATAATATTTTTTCGATATAAATCAAGCAAGTCTTTCTTCTTGGAAAGTTGTATTGGTAACAGCTGATTGTAACATAGTTGCAGAGGAATATCTGTTGGTCTATCGGCTATTCGTCTTCTTGTTCGTACTGGCTGATCTAAGATTTTATTATGATTTTTAATAGCATCTTCACTCAAATCATATTTATAATATAAAACGTATGATTCGTCTCGGCTTACACGGATTTGTTTTAATTTAGACCAAAGAATTTTTCGTCCTTCTGAGTTTTTAGTCCAGTTAAAGTGTGTATTTGTCTGCATCTTTTTGAAGTCATAAATCATGTTTTGAGCTACGTCTATGACGTTATAAGGACTTCCTTTTGATTTTGCCCATCGAATCAATGAGCTCCATTCAGAGGGTGTGTAAATATTCTTATATTTTGAAGCTCTTTCAATGGTGGCGTGTATGGAGTCGCCTTCATTCTGAGTGTGGCCTACTTCGAGAAAAGTGTGTTTTATATTCAAATTAAACTGTTTAGCGGCGTAAAGATACATAAAAAACATAATCCTGTTTCGGTTTTGGCCAGTGCAATTGTCTGACCAAAATCTAAAGTCGTCACAACCTTCTTGACGTTTTAATTTGATCATATCGTAAATACAGCTCGCTATTTCGTTCGATCCCTTCATTGCAATTTGCTCATTCCATAAATAACAGGTACCAATTAAATTCCCAATATCGAAAACTGATAAGTTATGTACTTTCAACCTTTTGCTGTAATAAAATAGACTAATTTCACCACTCGGGGACAACAACACTTTTTGCAAATCAAAAGTAGCGCAGAATATTTTGGTGTCATTTTGTGAATCACGTTTATCCTTTTCTTTTAAAGATCTAGCCAGATTCTTGCTAATTATATGATTATCATAAGATATTTTATTTTCAGGAGTCACAGAACCGTTTTTTGAAAGAATGACAAACATGGCATTGGTCTTTTTTTGGCTGGTGGAATGATAAATTAATATTTTTGTTTACTATGTCCCTGTATTGCCTTAACGACTCATATTTATTACCATATTTTGATGGATCATACCATTCTTTGTATAACTTAAACATGCGGATAAAACTTAAAGAGCCATCTAAATAAAGTTTATTACTGTCTTTACGACAATATTGTGAATCGACCGGTTCAAAGGACTTTACGTGGTCCAGCACACTTCTGATCATTTCTTCATCAATAGATGTTTTATGGTGATCATGTCGACCTCTATTATCAATTAAAGTGAGTCTGTGACTTATATCAGCAAATTTACTCATTGCAGTTCTTATCATTTTTGGTCCACAGCTGATGGTGTTTAGAAACATCGTCTTGCATACCACCAGTTTAGTCTTTTGATTGTTTTGAGTATAAGGCAAATGATACACATATGTGTATGACCTTCGTGAGTCACCTTGGGTAACCGTTCTTTTTTTATTTATTCTTACTACATAGTTGACAATAAAGTCATATTGCTTAGAATGGTCTCCAATCATCCAAAATTGATGAAATATAGCACTCCTTGCATCTTCATCAAGTTTTTCGTAACACTTCAGTTTACATGTGCTCTGACATGGTTCACCTATTTGTTTCTCATCTCTTAATTTACCATTTCTACTGTTATAAGCTTTCCCAGTATTTTTAAGTCTTTTTCTTTTCGAATCTATCCATTCATTACAAAATTTTTCTCGCAATCTTCCACTAACTTTTTTTTTAGTAAATTTTCTTTTCCTGGGCCTCATAGGAGTTGAAACGTCACTTGATGAGTAATACTGTGAAATAGGGGAAGAAGCAGTGGCATCTGATAACAATGATGGCACTGAAGGAATAGGTTCTTCCTCTCCGAAAGAACTGTAATTAGACGATGGCATTGGGGTCGCATTATCGTCATCGCGTACATCGTCATCCAATAGATCTACATTTTGAATGAATTCTTCACTGTGATGTTCGATTGAAGACTCAAAAACCGTTTTGCTTGACAGATCTGTTGTTATCATTGAAGACCTAGTAGCTATCGGCTCATCATTTGGTTCTTGTACTGAAAGACAGCATGAGTGTAAATCAGAGTTATTTTCTCTTGACAGTGTGGGAACACTTTTATTGGGGTTGAGTTAGTTGACTATTAGAAATAAACATGTCATCGGATTCGAGCAAAGTAGAATTTTCCAATATATCATTTTGGTTTTCTTGTTGAGGTGGATCATTTTCAAAGATATCTTTGAGCAGACTTAAGGTTGAACTGGCCGGTAACTTTTCCATACAAACGCCGCAGGATGATCACTCCCTTATTTGAGGTTTTAGGTCCAGAACTAAGCATGATATCGATTTATCTCTTCATTATCTAGGCTTGTCTTGGCACCGATTTGTAAAAAAAATCTTCACATGATAGTTATAAGCCTCGAAATATCCCTGTAATATCACGAATTTTAGCGCATGTTTAGTCGTAAATAAACGACTTATAGAGCATGAAATCCCAAAAATTATTTACATAGAAGCATAGCTCAGTTCATGATCATTTTAGATAACATTTTGGAAAACAAATACATCCAGTAGTATAATCATAAACATCCTAGAGCCAAAGGTCGGCACACATAGTTTTGCGCGCTAGTTTTTCGTTCAAAATATTGGGCATCTCATGTCAATACTTCCATTCCGCGGTGAGGGAAGCGGGCGGGCGGGTCTCATGCGCAGCACACTAATATATAATTAACAAAACGCACACTACCAAAAGTCACGTGCATCGCGCCGCGATCTTAGAACATAATATTATATTGAAGGAATGCCCTGTTGCTTTTTGGTGTGCACGTATGTATACACTACCAATATGTAGTGCCTATGCCTACTTACGTACTTATATATATATATATATATATATATATATTTACATATGTTGGGAGTTGGGGACCGGATTTTCTTTTGCATTTGATTAGTTTGTTCGTGATAGTAAGTGTCGGACGCCGTAATCCATATAGATAGGTACTTGGGTAATATAAATACGTAACTATGTCTAGGTACTCACCTACTCTCACCTAAGTTAGTACCTAGTAGGTATTAGTCAATACGCAGGTCATGATAGCTATGGTGAGTACCTAATCATTTTAGCAACACTTAGACAATATAAAAAGCTGCATTTGGTTAGATATGGTATGGACGTAGGTAGTCCGCATTCTTTTTAGAATATAGTCTAAGCAGTAATATAGCTTCGAGAAAGTACCTACCTAACACAAAGTAGTAAAGGGTTAGAATTAGAAGCTCAATGGAAGATACCTACCTATCTACGATATAATTATCATGTATCATATAGGCCTGCCTAGGCACGCAACTGTCAGCGATGTCAAATCGACATTCGCGGGCGCGCATTACATTGCATACCTATCTACATAGCTATAAGATCACAACAAATAATAAAGTTAGTACTATGTATCTACCTGCGTAAATTAGTAGAATAAGTATGTATATTTGTAGTAGGTACTTATACCTAAGGTAGTACGAAAGTTTATATGGTAAACTTAGCGATGATTGTAGGCACTTACCTAATCAAAAATAACCTATGATTAGTTATTGATTATTATTGGAAATAATTTAAATCAGTTACGGGTACGTAGAGAATTTTTATTCCAAAAGTGTTCTACCAGGATTAGAGAATTTTTATTCCAAATGTGTTACCGCTTAGAGACAGATTTTGAAATCGGTACGACACACTCTCATCTCAAAGCTCGCTAGCCGGGCGAGCATTCGCAAAACAACCTTCCACCATGCGGTGAAGTTCATGCCCGCGGCGGGATTCGACCCATAGACCTGTTGCGCGGCAGTCCATTGCTAAGAGCCATCACTGCTTCCCGTTAAGTGTTTAGTGACAGAATTTCTACTTGAGGGTGGTAGCTAGCCAAGCGAGCATTCGCAAAATGCCCTTCTACCAAGCGGTGAATTTCAAGCTCGCGGCGGGATTCGAACCATAGACCTGCTGCGTGACAGTCCAAACCTAATGCCACTGAGCCATCACTGCTTCCCGTTAGGTGCTTTCTAACAGATTTTCTACTTGAGGGTGGTAGCTATCCAGGCGAGCATTCGCAAAATGCTCTTCACCAACGCGGGGAAGCTCAATATCGCGGCTGGATTCGAACCATGGACCTGCTGCGCGGCAGTCACTAGCTAATGCCACTGGCCCATCACTGCTTCCCGTTAGGCGCTTACTGACAGATTTTCTGCTTCAGGATGGTGGCTAGCCAGGCGAACATTCGCAAAATGCCCTATGCCCTTCCACCAAGCGGTGAAGCTCGAGCCCGCAGCGGGATTCGAACCATAAACATGCTGCGAGGCAGTCCATAGCTAATGCCACTGAGTTCACGTTAGTTGCATGGTGACAGATTTTCTACTTGGGTAGCTCTCCCGGCGAGCATTCGCAAAATGCTCTTTTTTTATGCCTGATAGGTTAGCCTTTGACCACTATCTCACCTGATGGTAAGTGATGATGTGGTCGAAGATGTTGTTCAGGCTGACCTAGAAGTACTGGCTCTCAAGGACAGCTGCCGGAACACACCGTTAGGTGTTTGGCGACAGATTTTCTTCTTGAGGGTGGTAGCTATACAGGCGGGCATTCGCAAAATGCCCTACCACCATGCTATAACGACTGCCATCCTAAGACCACAACCGGGACCAATGGCTTAACGTGCCCTCCGAAGCACGGAAGCGCTCAGTAGTATTGTCCTAGCGGTCACCCATCCAACTCATGACCGCGCGCGACGGTGCTAAACTTTGCTGATCGGTTGAGAACAGCTAAGTAAACTTCGCTACGAACTCTCCACCACGCGGTGAAGCTCAATATCGCGGCGGGATTCAAACTATGGACCTGCTGCGCGGCAGTCCATAACCAATGCCACTGAGCCATGATTGCTTCCCTTTAGGTGCTTGGCGACCGATTTTTTACTTGAGGGTAGTAGCTATCCAGGCGGGCATTCGTAAAATGCTCTTCTACCACGCGGTGAAGATTAAGCCCGCGACGGGATTCGAACCATGGACCTGCTGCGCGGAAGTCCATAACCTATGCCACTGAGCCGTCACTGCTTTAAAAAATATGTTGTAGTAAAAGCAGTAACTTGCTAATTATGTAATAAATAATTATTGTAGGTAAATATTTACTACATCAATATGAAAAGAACAAACTAATACATTTACTATGTACCTACAAATCATTGTCCCTACTTACTAAATATTTACCTACTATAGGTGAAATAACATCAGTATGTTATTATAAAACGAACGAAAATTATAACAACAGGTACCTACTGTCCGAACCAAAATGTATTCCTCTGTGAATATATAATATTATTTTATAAGAAATACCTACACACGTCGTGACGTAGCTTGAGACACTATCTCCGTCCGTCGTCAAACATCGTAATTCGTTCGGCATGGTTCGGCTTTCATTGATATATCGCAAACAAGTGTGCGTAATTAGCGTAGATGCAATACGGGTGTGTGATGCGCGATCACTATCTTCGTACTACTCATCACGGAGTCTTACCCTTTCCCACAAAGGTATAGGTGAAATAGCATGCTTTGTTGCCTCGCCCGCTGATAAGTTCGAGCCGTGGGCAAGTGCATCCTTAAACTGCAATTTTCTAATATCTCACTAGCTCTAAACGGCAAAGGAGCTGAAAAAAAAAATACAGTGTAAGATTAGAGCGGAATATTGTAAATAAAGTAAATGAAATTGAGTTAATAATGTACCTAACTAATGATTTTAGTTTAGCAGATTCTGAACAAATATTCTTTCTAATAATATGACAACCCTTGCTTTCCACATTAACAGGTCAAAAGTAAAAAAATGACTGAAGGGCGAAAGTGTATTATTTAGAATAAACCAAGTATAACGGCCAATGTACCACATTGGCCGTTCTTTCTAAAAACTCGTGATATTTCATTTAATTTATTAGTAAAACAATAATTGATCAAAGTTTAAAGATGTACTAGTATATAAAAACATATTTTAAATACTTACAAAGGTTATCATCGCTATTTTCTATAAAATCGTCGTTTTCATAACCTAAATCGTTTCTCTGCGCACTGTTATTTTCCTTTCCTAGTGCTAAATTCACTAAATTCCGACTTCTACTCAACTTAGCACGATAACTAGATGCCATCTTTTACTTATTAAATAAATTACAACGCACAAAACAAAACAATAACACTTTTTGTTCAACACAGTGCGACCATTGCTCCGATCAACGTATAAGTGTCAATCCGGCCGATTGGTCCAAATAATAAACAAACGCGCGGGTACTCCCCGCGTATAAGTCTCTAATTACTCCTTGGACCTTATACGTTTAAATTCATGTTACATATGCCGTTATACTGCAACACAAAAACGTGTTTCTATGCAGAAATCTTTTCTTTTTAATAGCTAACATGATTAATTATATCGATAAGAAGCGTTTACCAATAAAAAGTTAAAATAGCCAAATTGTTAGTTTGGCCCTTATACATAGGACCCATCGATCTATTGTGTTGTTGTATTATGTAAATACACAACAATGTCATACCAAGTTATATATACCAAGTCGTTTCTTCAAAATAAAGCAAGCTGCAATATTAATAAAAATACCTAAATATCCCTAACATTACACTAAGCATAAACCTGGTCACACATTCGCGCCGCTTTGCATTCGATATATTATAATTGATAGGCATATGTTGCATCTGTTTATAACGAAAAACGATATAAGCTATATAAGCACTACTCCAAGAATTGACGTTTGACATACCAAACACATGAATGTCTCTCTAAAATTACCCACGAAGTTTGCTATGCAAACCTCGTACCAATTCAAAAAAACCAGTACCAATATAGCACCAACACACACACACACTGCGTACGTCATATTTGATGCAAACATGAACATTAGCACCTGGTCACATCCGCGCTGCTTTGCATTCGATCATCGTGGATGATACCGCATCGGGTAAGACGTAAATACTACGGAGAAAAACCCACTCGATTCCTTTGCGTATGACACAGCCGAGGAATAAGCAATTAGCTTTAGAGTGGGCCCCGATGTCGTTATTTATTACAGGATAGTAAAGACGACTTTATATTATCAGGCAAGAAAAACTCTAATTTAATTATATAAGACACAACTATGAGTATTGTACTATTAACGAATGAAGCAAAGCTTCCACTTTTAAATTAGGTAAGTACAAAAAATGGCCTAAAATTGACCATCTGGGTTGCTAGCACAAGTTTAAAAAATGCATATATTTATGGTAAAAGAAATGTCACTTGAAAAAAGTAGATACTATTACATAGGAGCCCTGTTAGTGGTAAAAATATAAACTTATATGTATTAAATACTTATGAAAATAATTCCTAAAGACAAATTTTAGCTAATATTGATAACCATAAAACTACATCACACATGTAGAAGTACTTCGTGATTAAGCTCAACTCGAGCTCCTTACTAAGCTCTGTAGAATGAGCCATAGTCTATTCGGTGCGTGTGACAGGTGTCCCCGCAGTTGACGCAGCGGCGCCAGGCGTGGGCGACGCACGTGGTACGCATCATCACGACCTCATCTTGCGAATGGATCACCGGTGGCGTAGGCGTGACGTAGGATCGAGGATACGTTCACCTTTGAGCCTAAAAGGCGGAGGCAGAACTTATGTCTGGTAGATGTGACAATACCTAAATATACAGTAGGGATACTATCGGAGGCAGGTCAAACTAAAGCGCAAACTTAAGACAATAAAACCAGGTATAGGCAACACTAGGAAAATAATTTAAGACGGGGTTCGATTGTGTAGTTTTTCGATCATCAAATATAAAATATTATATTTTTATTTATTTGGTAACTTTTAGTTAGTAAGAATGTTGTGCAGAAATTGATCAGGTTAAGCCTCGAAGGATAACTGGCTCTCAATGATAGCTGCCAGGGCTAACCGTTAGGTGGTTTGGGGCAGGCTTTTCAACTTGAGAGTTGTATAGGCAAGCTTTCGCAAAACACCATGCGACGAAACTAAAGCCTGCGGCAGGATCTGACTAATTCGAGGCAGTCCATAGTCATTGCCACCATCATTGCTTTCGAAGGACCATTATTACTTTATTGAATTGTGTGATAAAATCTGAATTTAATCCACTTTCCTTACTGTTTGTAACGATTTACCAATTTGGAGTGTACAGGAAGCATCATAATATGACAGAACCATGAATGAGCAGAACTAGTTACTCATTGCACAAGTGTGACTATTAATATTGGGAACAATGTAATGTTTGTGTTCAATGTTAATTTCTTGGCGCGATAATTTCTGTGATTTATGGTAAGATGCAAAATAACGCAGTTTGCTCAGACGGCTATTGAGATATTGCATAACTGAAAGCAAAGGGTATGCTAAACCTTCGAAATGCTTACGTGAGTAACTGTTACGAAGTGTGAACGTTAAAAGTAAAAATAGTCATTATGCCGTAGCAAATCCCCGTACACACAAATGACATCATGCTAAAGCTCAAAAGCAATGTCCAATAAAACGTCACAGAATACCTGAATGATGACATGCAAAGTATGACAGACAAGTTAAATATTGAAGTAGTAAGTATACATGACGCATTGTTCGATAAAATCGCAAAAAAAAAAACATTCTGCGTTGACTGCTCATGGCTAATTTTAGATTCTTCAATTATAAGAATACAAAAGAAATAATTCATTCGAGAGACACAAAAGGGCCAGCGACCCGGACACAACCATACAAGAAAGGAATTCATTTGTCCCGGATGTTCAAATAACTATTTACTTCTACGTAAATAGAGATATACAAAAAACAAGGAGATTGATGCGTCGATTCAAGGAAGAGACAGTAATAAGAAACCGTAATTTATGTATGATAATCATCATATATGATCTAATTGCATTCACGCTTTAATCGTTTACTAGAACTATTAACAATGTATACCTTGAATTACCAAATAAGGTGTCCTATAACTATATCATCTGATGATTTCTAGTTAACGATGAACAAACGGTACACCACCAGGATCTGTGACGAATGTGATGTCCATAAATAGAACGGCGCACGTTTAACAATCATTATGCACTCGATAATCTATATATTCAAGGACACGATGAATCAATCAATTTCTATCATTGTCTCAAATAAACCAAGGTGTAATATTGTGTGGCAAAGCATCTATGGGATATGATTAAATTGTCACAACCCGGAATCACAACTTCCCAGCATCCATATTAAAATGGTTGGAAAACTTAATGAGGAGTTTGCGGAAACAATAAAACCGCACGTGTGTGAAGAATTGTACATTAGACCTCTCGCTAGACTTCTCTTAACGTTGAATTATATATATTCTTATTATTATTTGTCAGGGTTGTACATTGGAAAGATTAAAATTATTGCAATTATGTTTAACTTCTAGTGTGCCATACTCAGTTGAGGAAATTCTTAGTTTTAAGTATTGTAAATAATAATGAAGTACGATTAAACAGAAATCGCCATTTAGGAAAATTCCACCTATGCAGATGCTAATGATTCTCCGTAAACCCTAATGATATGATAGCAATCTCTGTGGGAAAGAATAAATCTAACATTGACAAAGGGTTGGTATTATATGAAATGGAAATTTATTTTTTCCGACCAATTGATCATTAATATGCATAACTATGATTTACATTGTATTGCTTTCAAAGTTATACAAAGACAGGACAATAATGAAGCAATTAAGTTAAATTTCCCTTACAATTTATCCACACATATCTACATATACAAAAAAAAATGGTGCATTGATACAAAAATGAAGATGAACAAGTAAGTTAGCTAAGTAGATGTTTATTAGTATTATAGCTTGATTAACCATGACATAATTAAAAATATTACACCAGAAAAAAATCTAGTCATGTGCGGGATTCGAACCCGCGTCCATCCACCCCTATAGCCGGGGTATGCTCTGACCGACTGAGCTAATATGTCAGTATGACTCATAACTTTAATTTCTTGCTCTCGTTCATCAGCCATCCTACGGGGATGGATCGACCCCCTATAGTTCAACTTACGTTGTACCAATCTTGAAATTGGTTTTAAAATTGTAAATGATGGGAATATTGTTATGGTTGCAATAACGCCTGCTCCGCGGATTACATGACAAAATTACAAATTTTACGAGAGAAAAAATTATAGTCAAGTGCAGGATGCAGCAAACATAACAATATTAATTGAAGTTTGTAATTAAATACCATCATTAGTAATACGAATATCTGTAGTTTATATATATCAAGTGCAATCTTGAAATGGAATATGCAATTGAATCCTCAGCTAAATGAAGGTGATGACAATGAATCACATGTTATGAGCGACTCCTTATAAGAGATGTTCAGTCCCGCCTACTTAGTGCACGAGTTATAGTAATTTGTCAATTCGTTATGCATATTCATGTTTCTCATGAATGGTTGTCGAGACAAAAACGATTATTAAACAAATAATACAGGCATATACTTGACGTTAAAATATTGATTTAGTACAATTTTATTGCATTCAATACGGATGGTCTGAAAGCCAAACTGATCTTTAGTAAAAGACAACACTTATATCAAAAACGGATACTTGGGTACAACTCATCAAAATAAATGGTATGTTTTTGCTTCTTATCATTTTAATAGATGGTACTTTTTGCTGTGCCTTTTGATGAAGCTTTTTGTCCAATTATTTTTAAGGTTTCGTACCCAAAGGGCAAAACAATCCTGTGCTGGCTCTCTCTTTCCGTATTTACTTTTGTCCTTGATACAAAACTTAATTACGTCTCCGTTTCAGCTTAAACAAAAATGCTTTCGTATGTCTGTCCGGCGGATGTCAGGTGGATGTCCGGCTTCTCTATAAGTAGCATTTTTCAACCGTATCTCATGAAATTTTGTGAGAAAGTTCGATAATTATATGGACATCTTTTGTCGTTCCAATACATGTTCAAAATTTTTCATAACGGCGGAGATATGGCGTTTAAAAACGTAAAAATATATATATTACAGTCGTGAAAACATCAGCTCTGCCATAACCACTAGTTTTATATTCAATAAAATAAACATATTGTCACGGGTTACAAAACATGAATAGGTTACTAAAAAATAACCTTGTTCCTACCCTACTAGCATGTTGGGGGTTGTCGTCTAGAGTTCATTGATTAGAGTACTTATCTTCATCTACACTTATATTATAAAGAGGAAAGATTTGTATTTTTATATGCAGCGAATAAACTCAAAAACTGCTGGACCGATTTGGATGAAATTTGGTAAGGAAATAGTTTCAGAGCCGGGGAAGGACATAGGATACTTTTTATCCAACTGCGCAAAAAGAGGTTAATGGTTTTGCGCAATATATGGTAGGAAAGCTAGTTTACTGTAAAAATAAAGAAATTGGGACTGAAAAAGTTAACAGATTTGAACCATTTTCTCAATGACAAGGTCTGCCGCAAACACGAAATTAATATGTGTTATAAGAACTTATGAGTCATTACACTGCTATTAAACACTAGGTTCATAATATAGTTTTCAAGTTCTGATCAAAACAACCAACAGAATACCAGATTAGAAATCCATATGGCCTAGGCTTGATTTTATTATATTATTGATTACCCATTTAAATTTGTATAATATGTCAGTGTAGGCAGTAGGCAACTTAGGCACAAAGCCTTTATATTTTAGAGATGCAACTACATTTGGCATAATCAATCATCAATCAAATCAGCCAAGAGTTTTAGCACTGTATCAAATATATCAACGAATATCAATTTGCTGGTAAGCTTTATGGCTTAATGCAGACTCGTGACTATGGCTAAGCCGCACATATCATGTATGGATGAAGTTTTGGTGGTCATCGTGCGGGTTCGATCGTGGCATATACATATTCAATGGACGTATTTACCTGGAGACTCATGGGTTTGCGTCGTTGAACCTTTGAAGGTGTCAGGCGCTAATGCGTGCACGTTCTTGAGTTTATGCTGATTGTTAACTGCGGGGATTTCTAAGTATAATCACGACCGTTAATGCTAACATATGAGCGCTTGAGGGTGAATCGTCACCGTTACATCTTTTTCTTTTATGTTATTGTGACGGAACAAGCTCGAGGCCCACCTGATGTTAAGCGGACTAACCTCTGCCTGTAACAGATGCATTTCGTCACGAGTCACGAACTTCACCGCGGCCGTCACCTTGAGACATAGTTCTTAAGTCTCGCGTGCCTATAATTTCACTGGCTCTCAAGGACTGCTGTCACAAGTCACGAATTGCTCTGCGCCCATCACCTTGGGACATATTTGTTAGGGCTCATGTGCCTGTAATTTCACTGGCTCTCAAGGACTGCTGCCGGAACACACTGTTAGGTGATTGGCGACAGATTTTCTACTTGAGGGTGGTCGCTAGCCAGGCGGGCATTCGCAAAATGCCCTTCCACCATGAGGTGAAGCTCAAGCCCGCGGTGGGATTCGAACCATGGACCTGCTGCGCGGCAGTCCAGAGCCAATGCCATGAGGCAGTCCAGAGCCATCACTGCTTCGAGCTGTACTGTATCTTTGCTTAGAAGTAAACTTTGTTATTATTTGGATGTATCAGATTTTGAAGAAAGTGATCCTATACGATGTTCAATACAAGAGCTAGGTAACAAGATCATACAACATTACAACAAATATAGTAATTACAGTAAAAATAGTCAGGTGTCAAAACCGACATACAATTACGAATTAACAATAAATTAAACGCTTAACCTTGTCACGACGAGATCTGAATTTGTACGCATGTAATTAAAGTCCCCGAAGTCAATCAAACTTAAGGAGCCTTTTAGATATAAAGTTTAATTGGCAATCAAGTGAAGCAAAATTATATCTAGAATTGTATGTTGACTAGGCATAGTTCATCAAATGATCACAAAGACGAACAACATAAAATTTTTAATTACAAACCTTCAAACCTTAGTTTAGGAGAATGTTATATGATTCCTAGAAAAATAAATCATTGCCATAACTCTCTGTTCAGTATAGGTATGTGATACATTTTAAATATGAGTCAGAACAAACTTAAACCGATGTGGTCAGTAGACAACTGTAATATTTTCGTAGAAACATGGGACACGGTTCTCTCTCAAAATTCAAAGGGAAATACTAAAGTGCCAAAAAATAAAATCAAAGTGCACATCAGATAAAAAAAAACATTTAAAATAATTGATGTCACATGAAAAATACTGATGGCATTTCAAATAAAGTTTTTATGTCTATTCAAAGGCATCGAAGGCAAATCAGTATTTTTAATACGGTAAACAGGATTTGTGTGAAATGTGGTTAACCCATATATAAATTAATTCGTAGTACGTTGCTTGATGTTCATAAAGTCACACATATGAGTCGCACTTTTACAAAAAGAATATGACAAACATCACAAGGTGACAATATTTTATTTTCATATGAAATAATATAACATTTTATATAACTTTATTATTTTTAAAATACTCAAGAATGTTTAAAATTGCAAAACGCGCAAACAATTAATATGCTAAACGTTAATGCCAGGTCCAAGTGTGAAGTGATCGATACATAATTAAAGTAGATCACTTACTGAACAGGATACCGGCATCGAGAATATATAATTAAATTATCAGAAAAGTTTTGATTAATTCTTACATAGACAAAATCTAGTAAGAAAGTTTTAGTGCCTTCCTGCCATGTGTATCTATGTAATTACCATCCTTATAACCGTTCAAAAGAGAGAGGAGGAAAAATATTTTTGAGAACTATACATAGGATTATCTAAGAATATTATCCTTTTATCAGGAATAGCTTAAATCATCGCCCTTTTTGTCAATTAACTTTCAAGCCCACATTAAGATATAAGACAATCACAATTATTAAGAAACATACAAAAACAAAGAAGAATATTACTGTTACTATCAAAAAGCCCAAATGGAAATGAAGGCTGTCCAGAAGACTAGGTTAGCCTGAACAACATCTTCGACCACATCATCACTTACCATCAGGTGAGATAGTGATCAAAGGGTAACCTATCAAGCATAAAAAAGACGGGTCAACGAAATAAAGGCTGTATCTGGTCTTTGCCATAAAATGGCAAACAGACAGAGGTGTTGAGACAAAATTAATTTGAAAGTATTTATTATTGTTTAAAATTAAACTAATAATATATTTAAAAAAAAACATTCGTTATCTATACCAGGAAAAAAAGACTATTATTAATATTATATTATGGACTATTAGAAAAGTGACTATTTACGAGTAGGTTGCTAAAATAGGAGATTAGTAGACTATTAATATTTATGTTTTTATGGAGTTTTTATTTAACAGTTAACTTCAATAACTTGGGAACTGGCAAGTAGTCATTTCTAAGGTTTTCGCGATTTTGACGCGGTCACGATCACTTGCATGTTTAAAAATGGACAAAATAATGTAAACTAACCGCGATTAAATCCGTTAAAGTTGTTTAATTTATAAGGTGCAGGTGATTCAATGAAACTGCTTTTTGTAGAACATGAAAAATGATTTTGCCAGATATTTGTATAATAATACATATTGTAAAGTAGGTTACTATAAATCTAGATCCGACATAAATTTTACAAACTTAAGCACATATAATTAGATCCAGACCTAGCTTAGAAGGTGTAAATTATGGAGTGGATCATTGGTTTCGAAGTGTTCCTATCACTCAATGATTAACGATTTAATACCTACATATATGCTCTAATAGTTATTGGTATTTTAGTGATACTTATAGATTTTATAACTTTTTTTTATATGTTATTGTGCTGGAGCAAGCTCGAGGCCCACTTCATGTTAAGCGGATTACCCTCTGCCTATAACAAGTGCATGTCGTCACGAGTAACAAACTTCACTGCGGCCGTCACCTTGAGACATAGTTCTTAAGTCTCATGTGCCTGTAATTTTACTGGCTCTCAAGAACTGCTGCCGGAACACATCGTTAGGTGCTTGGCACTACATAAACTTTAAAACTACGGCTAAAATTACTTCCGGCAAATCAAGTTACAATCACAAAATCTTTATTTTGCCTCTAAAAATATTTAGTATAAGGGTAAAGTGAAGGTTTCGGGCACAAAGAGGTATCTATATAGAACCGTACGATTGTTGCGCTTGAAAAGTGCAAAAGGAATATATACTAAGGTTTGCATATTCAATCGCGGTAAATCTCTTAGCAAGTCAAACTGCCGGGTATATAGAGAGTACATCCGGCTTGTGATATATACCTATATAGTACTATATTTTTATACCTCTACGTGGTTGATTATCACGCCTACATGCCGACACGTTGTGCTTGTAATTGCAATAATAGACGATAAAGCCCGATAATGAACGCTTATGGCATCCGATTGCGGATATAATACAAGAGTTACCAACACGGTATTAAGTTTATTGATTAGAACACATGGTTGAGCCCGTAATTAACGTTTAGATGATAGGCAAAGAAAACTTAGTAGCAGCAAAGGCTTATAAAAAAAACATTAGACGCGGTAGCTTTATCTGAGAAATTCCAAAGAGGGTTGACGTTAGGTTGGCAGCCGAATATAAAACAAACGCAGAAGCTTTTATAATACTGTTATGCATAATATTGTGATTCATTTTTTCAGCGTTTTGAAATAAACTAATTTTATTGCGCGTATTACAATAATATATTGAATTAAACAGGGTGTCGGCCTGTGATTCTTCATACAAATGTTTTCCCAATATCTTCCTAGAAGCCTTAAGAGCATTAATTTTTTGACATAAAATCTAGGCCGCTGTCACACGTCCCTGTCATTATCTATTTATTGTATCAATCGGAAGGTCCAGTATTGAACACAGCCTCCTCCACTATTGATTTTCTGTTTATTAGTAACTCATTATTTACTAAAGAAAATATGACCCTGAAAGTAACCCGTTACAACAAAAATTACCCGTTTTTTTACAGGACCAACAGACAAAGTAGAAAAGTTTTTTACACAAATGAAAATATAATAGAGCAACGATATAATCATTTGAAATTGTATACATAAATATTAATACGACGCTTAAATATATCAAAAAATTATCACGGCATGATTTTTGCATGCACGATGGATATTTTTAATAATATTTTAGACCATATGATTTTGTAGCTTCATATTTTAAGTAAATAAATTGATTGATTGATGGATTGATTGATTGATTAAACACTCAGTGTAGCATAAACGAATCAACTCAAACATTCAATTAAGTTAAGAACACAGGTCATGATTATGTTCTAACGCATAGTTCTATAAAACAGCAATTCCTGTCTAGAGGTCAGACATTCATGTCCTTTGTTCTTGCGGCTGATAATAGTGATAATAAACAAATCGATTTTAATAAATGGACCGATTATCCTGTACACCGGCCTGAGACAGGCATCGATTAGAATTCGATATAAATCGAGTGCAATGGGCGGGAGAGACATGTGGCGCGCGCACCGGTCACGATCCCGTCTGACATTGAAATGGGCTACTCTGGCGCAATAAATTTCCAGTAGATAAAGAAATATCAAATGACTACACTTGAAGATATAATTTTTAGTGTACATTTTGTAAAATGCAACGCGAGCTAAGACTTGCTAAGAACAGGAATTTAAGAATAGAGTGCACGAAGCGCTTTCCATACAAGCGAAGTTTTGTAATATTTTAAATACCGCAAGTGTTCAAACTCGGTAAAATATAGTACGCATATTGCTGAGCCTAATATCTATGCTTCTGGTTTGCTAGTTTTCGATTTATTATTTATTTTATCCCTAAATATCTAAATAATAATTCCCCATACAAAACGATATTTCAAATTATTTTTGAGAATACTTAATTTTACCGAAAGTTGGCAAACCAGAAACAGATATTAGGCTCAAGGACATATATGTGAAGTTTCACCGAGTTTGAACCCTTAGTATTTAAAATATGATGAAACTGCATTTGTACGGAAAGCAATCGCTCCGTGAACTCTACTCTTAACATGGGTAAATGAATACGGATAAGCAAATCATCACGTCAATGATAATTGCCATTTAACCTACTACGCTCATTACTGTCAATATAAAATAACCGTCTGGTGTTGCACAAACATTACTAGTGTTTAAATAGAATGATAAAACAAATAACAGTACCTATAAGTACTGTTGAGTTTATTATTAAAAACTGGCCCTTCTTATTCTTTGACGTAAACGTCTTTATAAACTAAAACGAGAAGAACACTTCGATACAGACAAAACTATAGATATAAATATATTTTTAAATGAATATGGACATTATTCTTTAGTAGTTTTTGTGTTTGATCCCCGGGTCTTAATTTCTATTTTCTGAAAAATATACTTTCCGTAGCGCTCCGTATTCTGTAACTAAGACCTGTGGTGCCTATAGGTGTAATATAAAAATACTACTATATATTAATACTAAATAGTATTCGAGAGTCATCATGTATGTTTTACTTGTCATACTTTCATATCTCATACAGTTTTAAACGCTCTACGGGTGCGCTTATAGGATTAAAGAACTAATAAATACATTTCGAAACAAATTTTTAGACACTAATATGTTGGTGTAGCAATTTAAAAACACGCTACTGTCCTAAAGCTATCATTGTCGGCTTAGTCGAGTAGAGTAACGAATATATTGTCGCATTATAGATACATTTATATGTTAATGAAAAATAAAGCTCTCAAATAGCCACTATTTATCGCTTGTTCGTGATGAAATTGCAATAAAAACGAAGCGTTTACGAATCGATTAAGTTAAATTCTTCATTGTTATTATAATGTGAGTCTGATTTAAAGTGCAATATATATAGCAGTCGTTGTTTTTCCGTTGTGCTGTCAAAAAACCACGATTTATGTGTAAATAAAATTGACTAATACAAAAAAAAATTTTCTGCATATTAACATGAGGCTTTTCATATTATAATATTCAAATGAAACTGTATAGCATATTCGTTAAACCAAATAAGATAATTTGTTTCGACGCATCTACACTGCAGCAGAGCAACATCATCAATTAACCAAACATCAACAGCTACTACGACCATAGTTCAACAAAAGCCTTCACCATTTAATTTTAATAAGTTGTCATAATTAGAGATAGCAAACCGGACCCGGCAATTCTTACCGGGCCCAGTAAGTAAACCGCGGCGCGAAAACGTTACATTTTGTTAGGTTAGACTATAATGTTTGATTGTTTACAGTTACAGTACCAACAGCCTAGCCTATAAGACGCGCGAAATAAAACTCAAAATGTAACGTTTTCGCGGTGCGAAAACGTTACATTTTGTTAGTTAGACTATAATGTTTGATTGTTTACAGTTACAGTACCAACAGCCTAGCCTATAAGACGCGCGAAATAAAACACAAAATGTAACGTTTTCGCGGCGCGAAAACGTTACATTTTGTTAGTTAGACTATAATGTTTGGTTGTTTACAGTTACAGTACCAACAGCCTAGCCTATAAGACTTCGCTATTTGCTTAATTATTAAAAGTAACACTCACTAGTCTTAATAGCTAAAAATTAATAAAAAACATAATACTTTACTTTTAGCAAATAATCATTTGTTTTGTTTATACCAAAGCTACCAAAGTTTATCTATCTAATCTAAATTGTTAGGACTCGTTTAGTACTTTAAGCTGCGTTATTAGTTTCTTATTTTAATACTATATAATAGACACAGTTAAGAAAAAGACCTGCTTGTTTAAAGTTATAAAAATGAATAATAACTAATAATAATGTAAATTTTCCGTCCGTAAGTAAAAGTAATCAATTCTGTATTTAATGAGATTTAGAGACTTGAGTGAGACTGATTATTTTGTTAATTGTTCATAAGCCACTTTAAAATAAATATTAATCTTGAATTATTGTCGTTTTCCATTCATATATATAAAAAAAAAACATAAAATACTTGAAAGATTTCATCGCAAAACCCTACCGGGCCCGGCGGCGGATCCGGGTTGGCAACGAATGCAGCTGGGCCCGGCCGTGTTGAGTAACATACCGGGTTGCAATCATTAGTCATAATCCCCAAGCTTGGCAGGCGTGTTAGGGATCGCAGTGTAGTTGACAATTCTTTGGGAGGCGCTGCTGCTTACATTCGTGTATTTTTCCTACCTCTTCCGACTCCCAGAAGCAGATATACGAGTAAATGGGGGAAGCAATTCTACCCCGTTACCACTGATTTTGTAAATAACCTGAATTGTTAAGTAATAACTTTAATTAAACTGAAATGTTATAAAGTCGAAATTCATTAAAACTTATAAAATGTTAAATTAAATCCTATATAGATCAGACACCCGATGTATTTATTGTAATAGCAATACTAACAGTATTGCAACTAGGTACAAGCTGGTTTTTCCTAAAAGCAAACAGGTTCAAGGTTTAAAGCTTCAGGAAAAGTCCCTCTATGAGTCAAATGTACAGAATGACCAATCAACAAAATAAATTGATAAAAGGTGTGATTTGGAGACACCCAATTGGTGTCTCCGTGGGGTGCCGGGTTAGAATTGCACCTCCCCGTGGGGCAAATCTTCCCGTGGGTATCGTAAGAGGCGACTAAGGGAAAAATACTGGAATATCGGCAGCAGCGCCTCCTAAAGAACTGCCATCTAACACTGCGATCCCCAAGCCGCCGTAATATGGGATGCTGTAATCAGCAGTAGACGATCCGGCTGATTCAGTGATTGGGATCTGTAACAGTACTCGCTGTTATAAAAATGAATTGATATAAAAAGTCGCAAGTGTGGTTGCTTTGTCTGTGTGGCTATTTATTGGTTCGCTTTGACAAACTTTTTTCGGTCGTCCTAACCTGTTTATGCAAATAGGGTTTCCTTGGTTTGAATGAATCTATGTTTTTTTACTGATGAATGTAAAGACCCATCTACCAGTCTCAGTGTTTAAACCAGTTAGTAATATACAAAAACAGTTGTTGAAATGCGTTGCATAAGGTCTATTGTTTGTTTTAATTGTTCGCAGATTAAAACATCGCGCAATTAACATATTCAATCACAGTTCGCTTATTGCATAGATTTTCTGTAATTAGTTTTTATATAACAATCTACGCAGATTTCTAAACAATAGCTTAGCATACATGGTAACTATTTTAATTTCTTATCTCCCACTTATCGCTTACACACAATTACATAGTATGTCTTTGTGATCTGCATAAGCAATTAGTAAGCGCTTACATGTACGCCGATTTAGACTATGCCTATCTATTAGGACCTATTATGATTGCAAGGAATGTAATTTATGACAGAAGACGTCTTGTCAGTATCCAATCAAGAAGCAATTTTGAAGCAGTACAGGTCCAGTGGCGGGCTGGATGAAGGGCACATCATTAGCTGCTTGTTTTGAACCCTCCTTGAGCTTTACCGCATTGTGATAGAGCATTTTGCAAAGCTCACCTGGTTAGCAATCCTAAAGTAGATTATCTGTCGCCAAGCACCTAATGATGTGATCCAGCAGCTGTCTTTGGGAGCCAGTATAATTCTAGATTAAGCATGTGTCATATCAACCATCGTCAAACACAACATCAATTTCCAAAAGTAAGATAATTAATAAAAGCTAACCTATGCTACCTTTAAAATTACGCACGAGACTTAACAACTTTATGTACCAGGGTGATGGGCGCAGTGCTGTTCGTCACTTGAATAAATGCACCTGCATTTACATATACATTTACTACGAACAGCAAAGGGCAGAGGTTACCGCTTAAAACTTTAGCCTTTATTTTATCCACAAAGAGAGAGAAAATTATCTACACGCAAGCAGTACAGGCAAGTAAACCTATCTCCTTTTGACTTTTTCCGTGGAAATATGTCTCAGTTTTAAATAATTGACATAGAACGTGGATAAAATAGTCTCCGTGTGACATAATAAAGAGAGAAGTTATCCTTGTTTCTTAGGAGGTGGGTATATAATTACTAATTGAATAATATAATGATGGGGGCGTATTGTAATTAGCACTATACGAAAATCTTGTGTAACACCTTCAACAACTTCATCACTTACTCATAAGTGATGAAGTTACTCATAAGTGCCCGCCATGGGCAAGGAGCAAGTTCAATGAGCCAATAATGTTTTTTTTTTTGTCGGTTATGGCACAAAACCGTTAACTTCTTTTGGTGCAGTTGTATAAAAACTATACTATGTTCTTCCCGGGTCTCAAACTATTTCCATACCAAATTTCATCCAAATCGGTCCAGTACTTTTCAAGTTTATTCGTCGCATACAAAAATATAAAAATACAAATCTATTCTCTAAATAATATTAGTGTGGATTGTTTTGTATGACGATACTAATAGAGAGAAAGGATTTATCTACCGTGGATAAATATTAACTGGTACGCACAAACTCGGAGAGGAGTAAAAAGAAATCAAAGTGAAAAGATTTGTATCCTCTCCCGAGGAGATATGTCTCCGGTCCTTGCGTGGCCCGCAGGTGGGCTTAGATCTAGTTTCGTCACTATCTCATAAAAAAGCCTAGACATAGTATTCTGTGAAGTCAAAGGTTCACGAGATTTAATAATAAGTATGTGATCAAATAAACGGCGACGCAGTGAAGTGTCTCGCAGTCACAGACTTCGTACGTATTCAGCTGTCTATAGTTTTACGTACAGGAGTTCCAATGTAAACAAACCCAGTGAACTTCACAAAAGTCAAACGAGTAATTAATGTGTTCGCAATTAGCACTATTACATTGACGCTTACGCAAGGTTCAATTAAAACAACACATCATAATAACACGCGATGTTGCCGTTACATCCACAACACGGTCGACCTGGTGTGGCGACATGAAAAACTCATTAACCAAAACATGTATGTACGCAATGAGAATATTATGTACTATTGTTTTATTAATAGTGTACCTCCTTAGGAAGGGTACTTAATGTAATAGTTTTGATATAAAATCTTAGGATGTTTGTTTAATCATACTTAATAGAATCATTATTGCAAAAGTAAGGGTCTTTCTGGTTGTTGCAAAAACGATTTTGATGTAATGTAATAGAACAATAGTACATTATAATACTAATGCAGAAAGCTAATTATTCCAATCGAGGCTACGATATCTATATTATGATATGGAAGCAAGAGCCGTAGGCGAGGGATATTAAGGCTTTTATCCCCAAACCGTAGGCAGGGGCTCTATTATAGATCAAGCCGAACATGGAATAATTAATGTAGCACGAGTGTAACGCGCCTACTTTCAATAAGTATACACTTGTCTTAGTGTTGGTAGTACCCATTACGACTTACTGTTGCGAGAGAAACCTACCAACTGGTGAAATTATATATAAAATTGTAGGTATATGATAGAAGTCTTGGTGTCCAATAATCGAATCGACTCTAAACAGCATTTGAAGCAATCATAACCGAGCGGTTATAGCTATGGACTGCGGTGCCGTCCATGTTTTGATCCCCGCCGCCGGCTTGAGCATCAATGCATGGTGTAAGGGCATTTTGAGAATGCCCGCCTGGCTAACTACCACCCTCAAGTAGAAAATCTGTCGCCAAGCACCTCATACTGTGTTCCGGCAGCTCCTTGAGAGCCAGAAAAGTTGCACATGAGACTTAACAACTGCATGTCTCAGTGACGCGGGTGCAATGCAATTCGTCACATGATGAAATTCATCTGTTATAGGCAGAGGTTAATCCACTTAACTTCAGGTGGGCCTCGTGCTTGTTCCGTCAAAAACACATAATATAAAAAAACATATAATGTTAAATTGACATCTGCTTCAAATTAACTGTTGGTGTACCAGTCGTTATAAGACAAATTATTATATAACTAGTTATCTTGGAAACCTTCATATGTAACCAAAATTGTCATAAACTGTATAAAATACACGCAAGATCTAGTTACAATAAAGCCTTGTCCGATATTAAAACGAATAATTTACTCGAATACAAATTAACTGCGCCTGCATTAAGTTTGCAAAAAACGGCTGCTTTCATATTTAGCATACAATTAAAGCGGTAAAAGTGACAAATCACCGAAGTAAAGAGAGATAAAAACTTTCTTCACACGGTAATAAAAGTTGAGAAAGTTCTAGTCTTAGTCCCAGCCAATTACGAGAAACAAACACAAATTATATGAGGTTATGTTCAGAGTAATGCAAACAGTCCCGAATGGATGTATTCACAACACTGGATGATACAGAGTCCCACAGTTATTAGAAAACGGTAATCTTAAACTGAGATCTCTTTAATTACTATGATTGAAGGGAACCTCCGGATATTTCCGGTTTACGTAAAATGTTGTGTAATAAAGCAAATGGTTTTGGAGGTATACAACTAATTGTAGTAACACAGAAAATAGTATAGGGCCTAGAATTGAGCACGAATAAAATTTTGATTTCGATATTACCATTAGTGACCCTGTTTTATCAACATATGACAAAATTTGAACCAAATATCAAAATTAAAGTGTAGAAGATGATACAGGTACCGTAACAATCATGATTTGTCGTTTAACAATTAAAAATACTAATGTAACATTAAAATCAAAGCAAAAAGTGACACGCGCTCTCGATATCTTCTCGATTCTTTAATTGGTATCAAATGGAACACAACAAAGCATTGTCTCATAATTATATCACAGGATTATATAACAATTAATAAATAAAAAGTTATTATAGATTCTATGACGACTATTAAATCGAATACGTCATTAATTACGTCAATTAAAATATATCGCATGATGGGTAAATAATGTATTGTATAATTCTTACACAGATTATCAAAGTATATATCAAGTTTTGGAGCGCTCGTAGCGAAGTTTACTTAGCTGTTCTTAACCGATCAGCAAAGTTAAGCAACGTCGCGCGCGGTCATGAGTTGGATGGGTGACCGCTAGTGGCATTACTACTGAGCGTTTCCGTGCTTCGGAGGGCACGTTAAGCCGTCGGTCCCGGTTGTTGTCTTAGGATGGCAGTCGTTATAGCATGGTGGTAGGGCATTTTGCGAATGCCCGCCTGGCTAGCTACCACCCTCAAGTAGAAAATCTGTCGCCAAGCACCTAAAGGTGTGTTCCAGCAGCTGTCCTTGAGAGCCAGTACTTCTAGGTCACCCTGAACAACATCTTCGACCACATCATCACTTACCATCAGGTGAGATAGTGGTCAAAGGCTAACCTATCAGACATAGAAAAAAAAAACTCTTACGAATCACCAATAATACTATAAAAATGAAAGCATAGTAATTTATCTTACCTAAGATTTAGCTACTAAATTAGAGTAAAATGGCCAGGACCAGGGAACAAAACAAATATTCATATTTTCCAAGAACAGGGCTAAATAAGACAATACAATCATAATAATATCAACAAATTAGTGGGCGTGATCTGGAGATTCTTAATTTTGGCCTATCGATTAATTATGTAATTAATAACATTTTAAGCATACCTATCGCATGACAAATTGCTATAAAAGATCTCTATCAATTATGTTCATGCTCTTGTGACGGAACAAGCGACTGGTCTGGTGTTAAGTTGAGTTATGAGCATAACAAACGCATTTCGTCACAAGTGATGAACCTGTGCCCTGAGATTTAAGTTTGTTAAGTATCATGTGCCTGTAATTTTATACAAAAACTCCGTCAAACTCTTATTTGACAGCGATCAAGAAGTCGTCATTTTTTTAAAAAATACATCAAAGGGAACGCGTAAGCAGACAACTAAAGTGTATAAAACGCGCGAAAATTAACACATTAAAAAGCACACAATCCGATTCAGATGATTTGATGCCGATTCTTCCCTAAAACTCATACGAGACTATAACCTTTAATGAATTATATACGACAACTAATGCACTGAAATTTTCAGCGGCAGATGAAATAATGGAGAAGCCGTATTACCTATATAGCTAATGTCCGAATATCCTGTCCAATGAGAGAACGCTCGAGCATCTTTAAATTCCGAACAAGAATTTGCTACACAAACAAAACATTTTAAATTATTACTGTCGTCCTTTTTACATCCTGCAATAGGTAATGATTTAGAGACCTACCTCAAGTGGTGCTGATGACGTAGTGCCACCATTGTATGGGGACCGGTTATTTTAATCGAAGGCACGTAAACGATGATAGGGCCTGTTCACGCAGTTAACTTTTTGCACGTCATCGTATTAAGTACGTCAGAATCCGGTATTTATTATAGGAATTGATGAATAGTATTTTTTTTTACTTTTATCTTGGAAATATAAGTTATTCTTACAATATGTCAGCTGAAGAAACGAATGTGGTATGAATTATGAACAGATCTCCTTTTTATATAATAATACTTATAACCCAATTGAACATAGTAAAACTTTTTTATGTGATATTGTGACGGAACACGCTCGATGCCACTTGATCACCTGATGTTACTCAGTAACCTCTGCCTATAACAGATGCATTTCGTCACAAGTGACAAACTGCACCGGGCCTACACCCTGAGAGTATGTACACTTGTCAATTCTCATGTGAGTTTATTGTACACTCGTCAAGTCTTATGTGCCTGTATTTTCATAATTTGCTGGCTCCCAAAGACTACTGCCGGATCACACACTGTTACGTGCTTTGCGACAGTTTTCTACTTGAGGGTGGTAGCTATTACCGCGCGGTAATCACTGCTTCAAAACAACATGGGGTAGTATTTGTCCCCTCAACCAATATGATTGTTTTTTTTTTTGATATGTTGTAAAGAGACGAGCATGAAACCCATCTGGGCCCCAATTCTCTTAGCTATTGACCAAACGCCACACTACTGCGATGCTTCTGCGATCGAAATGCTGTTAATGTCAAATTTGGTAGTCTGCTAATTCTAGCTCCTAATCGCAGTTGTATATAGCAATCGCGTCGCTATCGTATGGCTGTGCTATGGCTTCCAAATGTTGACACTGAAATAATAATGAAAACTTCTATCAATCAAGCATCAGTCAAAACATAAATACAGTGGTTTTCTGGCAAACAATACATTAAATTTATATATTTAAATCATTTAACTATTTTTCTATGTAAAATCTATGCTATGCTATCTATGCCACTGTAGCAACGCAATCGCTACAAAATAGCTAAGAGCATACCAAATAAGTCACTATTGATAGCAAGCCACCGACTTGCGATCGAACCTAAATAGCGGGCAGACTACGGATACTGTCAAAAACTACAATTTTCATGCAATTAAGTTGCGTTAACGCCGTTCAATAGCTAAGAGAATCGGGCCTCTGAGCGTTAAGTGTCACGCCTGCCCATTACAGTTGAAGTGTCACAGTTCTGCACTACACTGCACTGCGCACGCATCTAATTACACAAAGGCAAATTCAATGATTAATTACATTCAGATGATGATTGCCTGCGTGCAAAACTCATCAACTCACTTAAACATGGCCATTTACATGGGAGACAAAAAGTTCATTAAATGCATGATGTTTAATGATTGTTACATACATACAAAAAGTAACTTATATTTATTACAGTTTTTGTATAAATATTATATATTAGTTTAGTTTTTATTTTGTTTTAATGACAATAATTTTAAATTTAATGTACATACGTATAATTAACTGGTACGTCCGCAACTTCGTAGGTTTGGTATTTGATTGCATTGCAATTCCTCAGGAACTACTAGGGAGAAGGATTCACTCAAAGAAGGTTCCAAATCAACATAAACATACATAGTCATTTAAAAATAGAATACACAGACCGTATAAGCTTAAGAATAGGGTTCTATTATTATTTTGAAAAATAACAGTTACAATATTTTTTAGCAGTCTGGATCAATATCAATACCCGGTTGACGGTAATAAACTTGCACCATTTAAATTGAATATTCTGACTTCAAGCAAAAGTGTGCAAGTACTATTATAGCAATTGAAATGAGAAGGCGGTTGAGATAGAGGTTTCGGTAATACGCGAGCTAGGTTAACAGTCGAAGTGATTTTGTAGCTTCCCATGATGCAGTACCATACAACGCTTGGAGGCTTCAAAATTACTTAGTCTGTCTTTTGTTGCTGAGATGAACGATGATAAACACTCTAGAGTCTCATCCTTTTTCCTATCCTTGTGATTTGACAAATAAATTTATATGTTAATATAATCTACGAGTGGCTCTCGGAGCTGTAAGCCTCGCGAATTAAATAAAGGTTCACTGCGCACGCTGATGGGGGGAATGGGTCACAAAATCCAAAAACTATTGTTCTGTATTCCAAAAACTGATTAAATTAATTTGATGCGACAGGTAATTTGCATTTCTTTATGAATATTTGTACAATAATAGACACTATAAAATTACAATTATATTATATCCTCTTTTTTTTAGTACGAAGGGTACGGAACCCTTTGTGCGCGAGTCCGACTCTCATTTGGTTGATTTTTAGTATTTGTTGTTATAGTGGCAACAGATATACATCATCTGTGAAAATGTCAACTGTCTAGCTATCAGTATAACGCTTTAAAGAGAAAAAAGTAGATAACAAAAGCTGGTATGGGTATGGGCTAGTAATGGGCATAGTAGGTATAGCTAATAATATTGGTTATTGGTTTACGTCTTCTATAGTATGGGTCAACAAATACCATTAGATATAGCTATTCCAAAAGCTGATGATTCCCTTGTGATTTGATATTGCATATAAAATAAGCGTTTTATTATTCATTATTTTCCATCATGGCCCCTTTAAGTCATCTGATGAATAAGTTGTTCTGACAAAAAAGTTGCTTCTTGATATGGAAAACAGTTATGTACCATTTTTTTTATATTGTTATGATTGCAATAACGTCTGCTAAGCGGATTACATTACAAAATTACAAATATACGATAGGAAAAATTTTTTAAGTCCCGCACATGACTTAAATTTTTCCCATCGTATATTTGTAATTTTGTAAAGTTATGTACCATTTTTGAATTTTTTAGATTTTAAACACCAAATCTCAGTCATTTTGAAAAATTTCAAAACTTAATCGACAAAAAAAATATAGGAAATATTCATGTTTCCACAGATTCGGTCAATTAGATCGGTTGAGACCTTAATAATAGAGGAGAACAACCGGACATACGAAAGTATTTATGTGTAAGCTAAATCAGAGACGCTTCGCTCGAACTTCGTCTCGCTCGGTCAATTACTACAATATGATTCAAAAAATAATTATATACATGTTACGCGTATTCGTAGACAATTTTACATAGTTCTGATCGGTTACAATTTGTTACGTTACGTTCTCGATATCAGCAAATCATCGTGTAATTTCCGTTCTATATATTCGCAATAGTATTTCAATATACCTAAGGCAGCATGATCATACCGTGTTGTTCGTCAACAAACGTTATGTTTTAATATTAACTCAGATTACCAATCGTTACTGACTTTGACGGGCCAGAATATGTAATTGAATGTTAATAGACCACTGGGTTTATTAATAGAACTCAAATAGACTCCTAACCGGTACCAATCAGTAGAAACAGTAATAAAGTAATATTTCAACAACATAAGTGAGCAATATGAATAGCGTCAAAGCGGTCGTGGCGAAGTTTGCTTAAGCGATCAGCAAAGGTAAGCAACGTCCGCAGCGGTCGTGAGTTGGATGGGTGACCGCTAGTGACATTACTACTGAGCGCTTCCGTGCTTCGGAGGGCAAGATAAGCCGTCGGTCCCGGTTGCCATGTTAGGATGACAGTCGTTATAGCATGGTGATAGGGCATTTTGCGAATGCCCGCCTGGCCAGCTACCACCCTCAAGTAGAAAATCTGTTGCCAAACACCTAAAGGTGTGTTCCGGCAGCTGTCCTTGAGAGCCAGTAATTCTAGGTTAGCCTGAACAAAATCTTCGACCACATCTACCATCAGGTGAGATAGTGGTCAAAAGCTAACCTATCCGGCATAAAAAAGCTCTATTCCTAATAGTACGAACAGTTAAATGTGATAAGACGTTACTTAACTAAAGATAATAACTTAGGACTTTGAAAACAAAAACCTGTAATTATGTAGATCTGCACATCGAGACCATTAGTAGTGAACTACTAACGGCCGCACTCAGAGTCAGTTAATGTAGCATTAAATCGTTCCTCAGTGAAGATTTAACTTTTTCCACACTCAGAAACAGTTAATTGTTCCTTAACCTGACTTAATGACCATTAACTTTAATTAGTCCCAAACCCTTACTTAAGTCAGTTAATGAACGATTTTGACGTTTCGATGACATTTCAAATGTCACATTTGTTTATCAGCTAGGCTAGGATTTAGGTTAGAACTGTTTATAAATATCAAATAGTTTGATTTACGCATTCAAAAGAAAAACCGATAGAAATTAAAGTAATATTTCAAAATGGACAACCTTGAAGAATTTGTTGATTTCATAGAGCTCACAAGAAGAGTGAGAGATCCGGGCCCTAGACGATATTTACGCGATTATTCAGATTATTTTCGAAAGTATTCCACTCAAGAATTCTTTTCAAGGTACAGATTTACACCAGATACCATTAAAAATAACTTGATGCCACTTCTGGAACCCCATTTAAAGAAAGCATCGAGGAGGGGCTTACCTTTTGCTCCAGAAATAATGGTTTTAGTAACACTGCGTTATTTTGCTACGGGAAGTTTTCAAGTAAGTAAACAAGTCATTACTTCACAACAGTCACAACTTATGTAATGTAACGAAACATTTAACAAGGTGTAGATAGTAGTTTATTTATTTTATAATTCACATTACAGCAATTAGGAGGAGACGTTGTAAACATTTGTCAACAATCTATGTCTCGGATTATTCATATGGTGTCAACAGTTATCGCAAGGCAAATGAACAATATAGTCAAATTTCCACCCATATCTGAATTGCCCCAAGTTAAGTATGTGCTAACTTTTATTGTTTGTTATATTGTCATTAGTCTTATTCCTCAATCCCTATAATAAAAATGTTACACTTTTCAGAAGAGCTTTTTGTGATATAGCCAGTTTTCCTGGTTTAATAGGATGCTTGGACTGCACTCATATTAAAATAAAAAGTCCTGGTGGAGCTACAGCAGAAGTATACAGAAATAGGAAGGGATGGTTTTCACTCAATGTCCAAGCTGTAACTGGACCCAATTTAATGTTTTATGACATAGTAGTACGTTGGCCAGGCAGCAGTCATGATAGTTTTATTTACAATAGCAGCAGTTTGAAACAACGTCTGCACAGTGCTGAACTGCCAGGAATAGTTTTAGGAGACAGTGGGTTTGTATATATCAACTTGAGACATCTCTATTATTATATATATCAAGACAAAATTATAAATATCATGACATTGTTTTCACAACAGATATGCAGTAAGCCCTGTTTTGATGACACCATACCTAACGCCTAGCAATCCATCCCAAGAAAGGTATAATAAAAGTCATATAAAAACAAGAAATACAGTGGAGCGTGCATTTGGTGTTTGGAAACGAAGATTTCCCTGTTTGCAGGTATGAATTAAAAACTAAAATATACTGTTATATTCATAATCCTGTACTATATAACAGTATATATAAACAATATTGTTTCAGGTTGGGATAGCAGTTAAGTTAGAAACAACTGTGGCAGTTATATGTGCTTGTGCCACACTTCATAACTTGGCTATATCCTTTAACGATCAGATTGATCAGACACTGCAAGAAGAAGATGCAGCCTTGTCAATTTACAATGAACAAATGACTGAAAATCACCACAGTCATGGCTTCCTGGCCCGGGAAGCATTGGTAATGAGATTCTTCAACAGTTAAAATTGTTAAGATGCATATCTAATTTGTGTGAAGTGAAGTGCCAGTTATGCTGACAGACATTAACCCACCAACTGTAGTTGATAAATATACAGTATTTTTTATAAATAAAAACAAGTTTTCATAACACAATTTATTGTTTAATTTTATTATTAGTTAATTAATTTAATGTTTTCATATTAATGTTCTAATTAATTTTATTGCGGCTGTGGAAACAACTGCTCTAATCGCCTCTTTTGGAACTCCAGCTCTAACTTTGCTGCTTCTAGGAGGAGCTCGGCTCGCTTGTCCTCTTTGTTTTTGGCTTCAAACTCCATTCTTGCAGCTTGAAGCAACAATTCAGACCTCTTCTTTTCATTCGCTTGCGAGTCCAACTATTAACAAAGAGTCAAGTTAATATAAAAAACAATGTATAACATAGTAAAAATATTAAAATAACTTATGGTAGCTACCTTTAGTTTTAGTATTTGATGATCTTTTTTATTTTTTATTTCCAAAGCCTTTACTCGAAGAGCGGCCTCACGTCTGATGTAATCAGATGCTTTCTTTGTAGGGACCGGCATCTCTGAAAATATAGGTTTTAATTACATTTTAAATTATCATCAATGCCTGTGGCAATATAACATTATATTAAGAAAACTAACCCTGGTTTTGTTCTTCTTCTTGTTGCGTCTTGGTGATGTTTATTGATGTTATGTCTTGAAGTTCTGAAAAAAAAGAATGATTACTTTCTTGAAGTATTTTAAATTTACAAGACATTTTCAAAAAATATCTTACCAATAAGGGGCTCCTCTGCTTCTGTAAATTCTGATGATAGACTCTCCATATCACGGTTCTCATTTTCAGTATCTGCTGAGTATGATGGCAGTGTGAACTCGTCATGTGGTCCTATAATACTTGAGCCCAAAGCCTTAGCATCGCTATCAAAGCTATTGGTTATCTCGCATATGAGAGCGGGGGAAGCCTGAAATAGATATGCATTTAAATATAAATTAAAATACTGAAGCTAATGAAAATAATGTGCCTTAATCATAATTATTGATTAAAATAACATAAACTTGTATAATACCTCTTCAACCATGTGAATAATTGCTTGAGCTTGAGGTGGCTGGGGTGGATGTGAAGGGCCACCTCCTGTCCGTATAAGGTTGCCTCTCTCGATGGCTCTGGCTTTGCGTGTCATTGCCTTCAGGTTATCCCAAGCCCTTTTCAGGGTGGCAGTGTCTCGCTAAAGCAAAACACCAATAACATTAAAAATTCCATGTGTAGCAAGTCTTACAAATAAACAATTTTATTGTGAATACTCACTTTATATACAGTTATGTTGCTATTGAATTCTAGCGTTATTGCTTCCCAGGCAACTTTCTTTCGTACAATTGATTTGCCGTCAGTAAGTTTGGATTCGACAATCGATTTTCTGTCGTTGACAAGTTTGGTCAGAAATACTTTCTCGTCGGCCGTAAAATTCGGTACTCTCTTCCTCTTGTTTTCCTATAAAAATAATTAGTTAGTGTTATAGATACAGCACAATAGTACTTTTATTGGGTTGGATATATCGTGCGTGGTATTTATGAAAGATAACTTACATCGATTAAACTTTAGTAACAATTATATATTAACATTTTATATAAGAAAGTGTATAGATACTTACCATATTTAACGAATTACAAAGTGTTTCACAAGTTACAACAAATGAAATAAATTTTAAGTAAATACGTCGCAAATCTTTCAAAATGATTTTCCAGTTTAGCGCATAGATCAAATAGAATATTGGCGTCTCGCAATCACCATAGATTGGATTGACATTGACAATGTTTGCCAGGAGTAAAAACCAAAATAAGTTTATTTTGATAAAATCATACAAAAAAATACACAAGTCACGCTAAATGTATAATTAATAATAACATATATTATACAAAAACTTTTATTGGTATACAATACCAAAATAGCTGAAAAACAGTCGATTACCGGTTTGTTCATGGCTACACATAATCAGTTATCGATGTCGTTTCATTGGGGTAACGCACTATGGTTCATTAGATCTGTCATTTACTAAGTAGGCATTAAAATTTGACTCTGAGAGCGACTGTTACTTAAGAAATTTAATGATCATTTACTAATTGACATTAAGGCTTAATTTAAGGAGCCTTTCTGAGTGCGGCCGTAAGATATATAATATGAAAAAGACCACAAGTCAGCAAAAAGTTAATACAAAAGTTAGTTTGATGGTGTTTAATGAAACTCAGATATTCAAATTGTAAAAACAGCAATAAGAGCGTCAGAAGTGAACCAACTACAGTTATGAAAGGAACCAAAAGATAGCAATATATAATTTACAATGAGCTAAAATTTTAGATAGTAAAAACAGTTATAATAGCAGACTAGAACAGTATTAGAGTAGAACTAGGAACTTACGAGAATGTGCTCGCGAAGAATTTTGAAGTAGAAACGCATACAAAAAACTATTATAGTACTATAGATGTCGCTCCATTCCAATACGATGGTTAAAGAACGATAGGAAAGATTTGAGTTATGACGTCATGTCATGTTAGCTCAATTGCTTAGAGCATACCCCAGCTAGAGGAGTGGATGGACGAGGGTTCGAATCCCGCACATGACTTTAATTTTTTCTATCGTATATTTGTCATTTTGCAATAGAAACGTATCTTTAGAGCAAAATATACTTGTAAACCAATCAAACGTAATTAGAAAGGAAAACGAAGAATATTTATATCGAGAAAGGCGTTTCCCAGATAAGAACGTGACTGTTGAAGCAATCTGTCGGATGCCTTGCAGTCGGCAGATTTTTTCTTATCAAGTCAGCTTTTTGCTCATCAATGTCCGTGCTTGAAATTGCAAAACGATAACACTTAATTGGATACTAATAGCATAAAGAAATGGCGAAACAAACTTGATAGATCTTTGGTTAGCGTAGCTTTCTCAATGAAATAATAAACAATATTCAACTTACAACTTATTCAAGTCGAGAATTGATAACGAAAATATATACTGAACAGAGAAACAATTAAAATTATAGAGAAAGTATTGTAAGATAGTAGAGACCAATTCATACAGGAATTTTGAAGCAGTGATGGCTCAGTGGCATTGGCTATGGACTGCCGCGCAGCAGGTCGATGGTTCGAATCCCGCCGCGGGCTTGAGCTTCACCGCATGGTGGAAGGGCATTTTGCGAATGCCCCCCCCTGGCTAGCTACCACCCTCAACTAGAAAATCTGTCGCCAATAACGGTGTGTTCCGGCAGCAGTCCTTGAGAGCCAGTGAAATTACAGGCACATGAGACTTAACAACTATGTCTCAAGTTGACCAGCGCAGAGGAATTCATAACTTGTGATGAAATGCATCTGTTATAGGCAGAGGTTAGACCGCTTAGCATCAGGTAGGCCTCGGGCTTGTTCCGTCCCAATAACATAAAAAAGGAATACAGTTTGCGATTGATCACTTTGTTAAAAACATGCCACAAATCTAACATGAACATGTCGTTCAAAATAAAGATAAAAATATATATTGCCGCATTACACGTGATCGTACAATCATATAGACTCACTAATCACTAACACGGATATTTATAAACACAAAACGTGCAGCTACAAAAAAATGTTTTAAATTAACAAAACGCTTGATTAAGTAAACGATCTTGGCATCTTAATCAAGACAGTTATTAATATCCAAAATACAAAGATAAATCGAAGGCGTGGCGATGGATGTACATTCTTAGCTAATTCAAAACAGATGAGTCACTGGTTAATTATTCAGTACTATGCAAATTATTTTCTATATAAGTACATGTTACGTGAAGTACTTGGACAGATGTTCAGTACTTAGAGATATTCACTCATAGATAGTGCTAATTACTGTGTAGGAGTTTCTTCGTATGATGTCCACGTTCAACAAAGTAATTTTCCATATTAACCTGGTAATCAGTTTAACTTTTCTTGAGCTATCCCGGATCACATAATAAATATGACCAGAAGGATCAGTGTGCAAAGCCATTCCAAGAAATAACCGACTCAAGCTACGTAGCAATAAAGTGCACTTCAGCTCGCAGAGCACAGATTACCTCATATTTATATTCACCTACAAGGTATATCACTTTCTATCGCATAGCTCTGATCTCTTCTGATGCTGAACGCACCGTAGAATAATTTCCGGTACGCCGATGTACCTGTAGTTTTGTACCTAAAGTGAGCGGAGTGAGCCAGGCCTACCCGGATTTTTATTTTGTTTCCACTCCGTTCCATGTACAGACTTTTCTACTGAAGGGACAACCATATTCCTCAATATTATTTTTGATGAATTTGCAACATTTGCTGCATACTCAAGCGATCATATTTTACATTTTGTTGTTTTAATGTATAAAGCATTTAGACTCACACTTAGACGTAGTGTGCAAACGAGGCCTCCCGTACAAAGCGGATCAATGATTTAGTGTGAAAGGGCGCGCCTTAGCGAGTGAAAAGGTCTGTATTATAAATATGACTCTACCAGAAAATAATAAGACTATCTCATCTGAGCATCTATCGTTATAAAGTTATAACTAAGCGACGTAAACAGAGAACTTGGTCTTGAATTAAGAGAAGGTAAATAAGCAAAAATATTAAATTTGCCAACCAATAAACAACTCATGATTAAATAAATTCACATAAAAACCACACAAAAAGATGGAAACCATCAAAGTCATCACAATCAAAATCTCATCAAAGAGCACTTGTCAAGGAATAAAAACCGAGCAATAAATTTTATTGATATTGATAAGGAACTTTGATTATGACAGCTTGAAAACAACAAGTCCGCCATTTAATCTGTATCAACAACAAAAAGTCATTAATTTCCCGTCGTTGGCACCAGAAACGACAAACGAGCAGACAATTTATGAGATAACATTTTACTTTTATTCTGTTATATCGTTCGGTCACCTAGACTTGACCGCACATGGCGGTTCCATCCAGTTTAGACCGGATCGAACCCGTACAAGGCGTCTGACTGTCACTTTCATAAGAATTAGTTAAAACCTTGACTGTGACCATAACTTACGAAGTAACGTAATATTTATTTATATTAACACGCACGAAGCCCAAAATATTTTTAGCGGTAACCTCTGCCTTCACAAGTGACGAATTGCACTACGCCCATTAGGTACATTGAGACATACAGCTTTTAAGTCTCAAGTGATGTGCCTACTGGCTCCAAGGACTGCTTCCGGAAAATACTTTCGAAGCGCTCGTAGCGAAGTTTGCTTAGCTGTTCTTAATCGATCAGCTAAGTTATGCAACGTCCGCCGCGGTCATGATGTTGACCCGCTAGTGACATTACTACTGAGCTCTTCCGTGCTTCGGAGGGCATGTTAAGCCGTCGGTCCCGGTTGTTGTCTTACGATGGCAGTCGTTACATAATGTTGGTAGGGCTTTTTGCGAATGCTAGCTACCACCCACAAGTATAAAATCTGTTGCCTAGCACTTAACGGTGTGTTCCGGCAGCTGTACTTGAGATCCAGTAATTCTGACTTGCCTGAACTACATCTTCGACCACGTCATCACCTACCATTAGGTGAGATTGCGGTCAAAGGTTAACCTATAAGCTATAAAAAAATTGGGTGCTTGACGACAGATTTTCTACTAGAGTGTGGTAACTAGCCAGGTGAGCAATCGCAAAACGGCCTTCCGTGCGATGAAGCTCAAACCAGCGGTGGGGATCGACCTGCGGCACAGCAGTGCATAACTATTACCGATCATCATAAGCCTCTGTTTCAATTTCAAAAAGTTGTATGCATTAAGTATATGGTTTTTTGTTTCATGTTGCAATCAAACCAATCGATAACCCCACGCTTGTAAATTTCAAGTATTTTCTTCTTCTTTTCCAAATTAAAAATATATTTTCTATTATTTTTGTGTAGCTAATTTAAACGCGGACGGGGGCAAAAAGTATTGAAGTTTGCGCGGGAGTATGATTATAGAGAAATCACGAGCGTATTGAAACAATTATCGATAAATATATGCTCAAATCTAGATCGTGAACATTGTTCAGCTTCGGACACAGGATTGATCAAATGGAACAATACTAGAATCGTGTTGCCGTGAAGTGGAATAGACCTTTATGTGGCCACTCCCAGAATTGTTCTTAATACTTTATACTTGAGAATTCAAAATATAAAGTTCACCTAGAAGTAAATAAGTGCTACGAATAATTGATATGACAGGACAGGAGAATAAAACACGAAGAAGGATCGTCTATCATATTTATGTTATTGTGACGGATCACGCTCGAGGCCCACCTGATATTAAGCGGACTAACCTCTGCTTATAACAGATGCATTTCATCACAACTTATGAATTGCACTGCGCCCGTCACTTTGACACATAGTTGTTAAATCTCATGTGCGTGTAATTTCACTGACTCCCAAGGAAAGCTGCCGGAACACACCGTTAGGTGCTTGACGACAGATTTTCTACTTGAGGGTGGTCGCTAGCCAGGCGGGCATTCGCAAAAAGCCCTTCCACAATGCGGTGAAGCTCAAGCCCGCGGCGGGATTCGAACCATGGACCTGCTGCGCAGCAGTAAAGGAATTCCGTTTCTGGTACTAGTTGAGTCCTGGGCAGAGGGGACAGAAGTAGAATCGCATTTGTTAGGACTATAGTTGAGTCCTCTAAATAGGGTTCTTTAGTGGAATAGTGAGTGCTGTATAGTCACTTGGAGGACTGAGATATGGACCTTCATTTGAACGTGCGTACACGGCGAAACTGTAAGTGTCCCATTTCGCTATGATACCATAAACATGGTCCCGTTCATTGCGGACTTACATAAAAATAAACACATGTATAATGTGGTTTAACAGACATGTATAAAGTTCATAACAATGTATGAAAACAACAGCCTCATTAGTATATTAGGTCAGATACAGAGCAAGAAGGCGGTGCCGGAACTTATAGCTGCTTTCCGCAATGACTAAATTTGAGCTACTAAAAGTGTAATTATCTTAATGGGCAAATTTGAATTTATTTTTTTATTAGAAGAACTTTTAAAGAGGTTTTAATTATACCCCACGCTAGCTGATAATAAGCTTTCCACGCAGATTTCGAATAATAAAAACACTTTTTCGGGTTAGTGAGGTAATAAAAATGTTTATTGATCGACGATAATGACTGCGAAAACTTCAGTAGCTGTCAGACCAGGACGAAGTAGATCAAGTTAGAATTACAAATAGGGAAAATAATACTATAGGTATCATGGGGGATTTCAAAAAGACTTTGACTAAGTAGGAGTCTAAACGTCCACATTTATTATACAAATTATTTAATCCGCTATATAACTCAATTTGCAAGGTCGTGTCAAACAAAATGCAAGAAGTTATTTCCACGGTCAGTATTTTTTTGTACAATATGTCATTGGAAGATTTTTCCTGGTCATTCCTTTCCGAGAAGTCATTCATCATTCTGTTTATTATAATATATAGTAGAATAATAAAGGTAGCTGGGTGTGCAAGAATTACAAGCATTCGTAATGTCGCTACGGTAGCGGTGGCGGGCGGCGTTGTTAGAGACAAAGGCCATAAGGCCAAGCTTTCGTAGCCTTGTAGCTGGCTGACTACCCACATTGTAACCTATGATTCATGTTTTGTCTCGGATTAAACTTAGCTGGTTCTAAAACAGTTATTAGACTGAACTAAGTATACGTGAGCATCGAAAAGTTTTTTTTATTTGAGAATATAATTTATTTAAACGCTTTTCAAGAATATTTGAAGCAGTGATGGCTCAGTGGCATTGGCTATGGACTGCCGTGCAGCAGGTCCATGGTTCGAATCCTGCCGCGGGCTTGAGCTTCACCGCATGGTGAAAAGGCTTTTTGCGAATGCCCGCCTGGCTAGCGACCACCCTCAAGTAGAAAATCTGTCGCCAAGCACTTAACAGTGTTCCGGCAGCAGTCCTTGAGAGCCAGGAAAATTATAGGCACATGAGACCTAACAACTGTACGTCTCAGTGTGACGGGCACAGTGCAATTCATCGTTGACGGAATGTGTCTGTTATAGGCAGAGGTCAGGTCGTAAAATCAGGTGGGCCTCGGGCTTGTTCCGTCACAATGACATAAAAAAAATAAAGAATAAAATGCCTGATATCCTTATAAACAAAATTATTTGAACTTTCCACTATAGAAGAGTAAACTAGTCTATATTAGATTATCTATCGCCAAGCACCTAGCTGTGTGTTACGGCAGCTGTTATAGAGAGCCATTTCTTATTCTAGGTATAGCTGACTACGGTTACGAGCACGTCACTACTTTTTTTTTTAGGTAGGACTTAGATGGTTACTCCCGCTGTCGGTCGTTCAACTCCACCGGATTTTGGTCGAGGGAAGACCCTCTTATAGCCCGGGGCCCTTTTATAGCTTACTAACAGCAACAGTTGTCACCAGCAATAATGGTCATATATAGCTGATAACTCATCAAAAATAATAACAACAAGAGTAATTCTAACAATAACACATTTCTAGTCAACCTATTAGCATTAACTACAAGAAAAAAACTTATTTCAATATACATTCTTGTTTGCAGCTGTCCTCAATGTAATTTCTATGAATTAATTTATGGAAAAGATTAATCACGATATATTGTCATTAATACTGAGAAACCGATAACGCACTTGGTCCAACTGCGTCAATTCAATTATATTTACGATATTACGTAACAGATATCTCTAAGAAAGTGCGAATATTAGCTATTCTAAAGGCGAACGCTACTTGTGCCAAACGTCTTGAATCTGATGCCAAATTTCACCAAAACAACGGTCCCGAATGAATAAGCAACATTCAAGGATTTGGCTAAGTTTGGTAATGTTGTTTCAGAATAACAAGTAACCAAAATCGGTCAATTTAGCACGACTTGGTAAGGCTGAGTGAGTGCCAAAAACTGCTAAGGATTCCGTTAAAGAAACGTTGGCACTTGACCTAAGCCTCCTGGCGGAATGCGGGTTATAAGCACAAGTGACAACTCAAATTGCGATATATATATATAAATAGCTTTGACTTAAATCACTGCGCACTGAAGAGAAAAGTGTAAAAACAATAATTCATAGAACAAAAATTTCAGATAGATTGTCTATAGACTCTATATCTATAATTTTTCATGAATTGCGAATATATTACAAGTTACGTGGAGTCATCTGTGCTGAATACGATTAAATTTATTATAGAAGTTAAAATTATTAGTCCAAAAAATTGTGCCTATTAGAACTCTTGATCTACACAAGTTCACAGGGGCGCCCAATAATAACTAAGGCCCATATTCACACTATAAGCCAATAAAAATGTTGTAGTTATGATAGAACGTCAAACCTAGTAGATTTTGTTGGATTCATGTCACGGATACAACGTCTCCTTGGCGACTTTTATGAGATGTGACAGCAGCATTGACATAGAAATATAACGTAGTATCAGCTGTTAGCAAAGTGGATATATTTGTTTTTAGTTTATGAAGCTATACCGCCAAATTCAACACTATATTTTTTCTCTTGAATGAGACTTCTTTTGCCTACATGATGTCAAATTTCATAGGAGTTAATATAATGGCAAATTTAAAATACTGCAACATCATTGGACGTCTAGGCTGACAAAGATCTATGTTATTTTGTTAAATATAACTCGAAAACGATCACTAAAATTCTAACTAGTCATTAAAGTTTATAACCAAGTTATCAAACAATTTGGGCCAATATAGAGCGAAAACCGATTACCTATTCCTTTGTGCTAAGACTACTTCGTTGATATAGTGGGTTTCGCAATAGACTCGCCCCAGCCCCAGCCGATTTATCACTTCGACATTTAGTTTTGCCACAGATAAAACAATAGTTGCTACGTATTATTTAGAATACCTCACAATGCATACATACCCAATGCGTTTACCCTACGCGTTTTAAATTGTATATTATGGCTGTAGGTACGTTATAGTTAGACCTTTGAAGCGCTCGTAGTGAAGTTTCCTTAGCTGTTCTTAACCGATCAGTAAAGTTAAACAACGTGCGCCGCTGTCTTGAGTTGGATGGGTGACCGCTAGTGACATTAGTACTGAGCGCTTCTGTGCTTCGGAGGGCACGTCAAGCCGTCGGTCACGGTTGTCGTCTTAGGATGGCAGTCGTTAAGGTTGGCCGGTCACTTCTCCATACAAACGTCGTAGGGTGATCACTCCCTTATTTGAGATTTTAAGTCTAGACTTTAGCACAATACCGATTGATATCGTCATTATCTAGGCTTGTATGATGCCAAAATTTTAAAAAGATAATTAAGTAGTAAGTTATGACCCTCCAAAATTTTATATGAAAATGTTTCGAAGCTCATAATTCTAAAGTAAATTATTATATTCAAATTTCGGCATCATGCAAGCCTAGATAATGACGAGATCAATCGGTATTATGCTTTATTTTGGACCTAAATCCTCAAATAAGGGAATGATCACCCTACGACGTTTGTATGGAAAACGGGCCGGTCAGTTCACCCTTAAGGCATGTTGGTAGGGCATTTTGCGAGAATGCCCGCCTGGCTATCTACCGCCCTCAAGTAGAAAATCTGTCACCAAGCACCTAACGGTGTGTTCCGGCAGCTGTCCATAAGAGCCAGTAATTCTAGGTTAGCCTGAACAACACTTTCGACCACATCATCACTTACACTTAGGTGAGATGTGGCAAAAGATAACCGATCGGGCATAAAAAAACAATAACTAATTTGAATGGCATTGAAATCATAATTTGAACTTCAAACTTAAAACTGGTGTTGCTAGTAACAACAACATAAAAAGTTCATAATACCAAAAATTGTATGTGTGTTTAAAAGGATTTAATTAATCGATTCATGAACTCAAAAACTTGACCCGTAAGGTTATCTTTTTATGGAGTTATTAACGGTTGGGGGCCGCGATTATTGAAATTAATTAACAAGACAGTTATAGTCGGAATCACGAACAAACGATTAATTAATTCACCACGAAAATATCGGGTGGAACCTTGAACGGAGCAAATTAAGAAATCGAATAGTTGTCGATTCAATCAGATAAAAAGGTCCATTTGGAGTCGACGCACATCGGTCAAATAATTAACAGGGACAAGTTGAAGTACCGTTTTGTATAGGCGTACAGTAACTTACGAGTATATATGTAGTGATCACAAGTCACGACACGATATTTTGGTGGCCGAGTTTAGTTTTAGTAGGTCAACGACTGTCGTCGAGCCTTCAAAATGTAGAGGACATAACTCACGCAAGTCTGTCTGCATTTCTGGCCCGCTTCTCATGTTTTGCATCATTCCACGGCATCCTTATACGTCGGAGGGTCGACCTTCGTTAGATACAGTGCAGAGCGGTGTGATGCAACAATGACAATGTCGGTTGCTCTGTTTAATGGGCATTACCGCCGCCCACAACAAGTATGCTCTCAAGCCCCAAGGGCCATATTTGGTTCGGTTCACAAAAACTCATGACTTGATCGTAATAATGTAATATGCTCAATTAACCTTAAATAGAAGTTGAGCCGGGCGCGGTTAAGCGCATTTTGAATTAAATATGTTTGCATAAATTGACCGATTTAAAACCCTGCAGGTTATATTTAGTATCACAGCACTGCTTAGTAGAAGCTGAAGCCTCAGGCATGTTTTATAAAAGAAAAAACTACAAATCAAGTGGATCATTCAATCAACATTCGATCTTCAGAAAACATTTATATGATAAAATTTTCTAAGTATGCGAGAAGGTATCCATCCAATGCATTAATTGTCCATCCTGTATACGGAGAAAATACATATAGTTACTATACTCGCTTTGTATACCATACATTTCCTGTCATTGCATCTTATCTTGATCGAATTTAATTTCCCCTACGTAAATTTATCAAACGTCAAAGTTGACTGTTGCCCACTAATTAGCAGTCATACGGAACATTTACGCAGTGTAGATATTAAATTTAACTGCGCAAACGCATATGCGCCGCATATACCTTCATATTATATATATTCATATATCGCATTGGATTGAGTACCTGTAATGATAGCTGTAAGTTGGATAATAAATAAATAAATATTTGTTAGTATCAAATGGGCGCATAATTAAACTAAATGTCTGGCTTCAAACAACATCATTATTAATATTTAACGTAATAAAAATATGATGAAGTTGTTATAACTGTGTTGAAAAATAGCACCAATTAAAAACAACATCAAGATATCTCTTCGAATTTCCCAAATATGTAAAAAGGTTTATTGCTCTCACTATATTAATAACCCGACAAAAAAACATGCCAAATTCGTATCCATTAATTGCCTAAATTTGACCAGAACAAGACAATTACAATTGATACGGATCAAACGTGCCTCCAGTGTTTTGCAAATATAATACTAGAACATTCCAAAATGGTCTGTTACTACAGTTACGATGATGTTATGAAAGTTGTGTAAGATTATAGAGCAGAGGAGCAAAGATCAAGACCATTAAGGTTGGCAGTGACCAGACGTAGCTATTTCAAAATCATTGCGGATTCACCGCCCGTGTTTAGAGAAGGCTGACCGGCTGGCAGCGTCTGCGCGGGCGCATCCGACCGTGCGGTCAAGTTCACGGAGCTGGAGGCACTCTTGCGCATCTAATACGTCTCGGTAAATGGCCAGTTTTGCAATGCGTTGCCGTGTTAACTTGGTAGACTTGTTAGTATTAATGTGTTGATCAAATTAAAATAAGAACTATGATTTAATTCAGTAATTTGTAAGTCATCGTCGTTATTATTAATAGTTCAGTCATTAATTTCCAGAAGTCCCTCGTAAACAGGATGTAAACAAGATTTGTCACAGGTCTCCAAAGATTTTGGCATAAAACCACAAAATTGATGTCCGAGCTCCATTGACTTACATATGTACTTTACTACCGAGCTCTAAATTAAATTCAACGAGTCATACGAGTATTTACGGGAATCATACTGAATGAAAATCTGAGACATGATTGAATGCTATTTTTGAATTTCTGTTTATTCATAAACAACTCATGTTTGTAAAACATTAAAAACATTGCAGCAGCGTCATTGTCTTATCGGGTCAATGCCATTAATTGAACTAAAGACGCGTTTTATGGTTTATCATTGTCTTTATTTAGAACAGATCCCATATAATATGATTCTGAAGCGCTCGTAGCGATGTTTACTTAGCTGTTCTCAACCGATCAGCAAAGTTAAGCAACGTCGCGCTCTGTCATGAGTTGGATGGGTGACCGCTAGTGACATTACTACTGAGCGTTTTCGTGCTTTGGAGGGCACGTTAAGCCGTCGGTCCCGGTTGTTGTCTTAGGATGGCAGTCGTTATAGCATGGTGGTAGGGCATTTTGCGAATGCCCGCCTGGCTAGCTGGGACCCTCAAGTTGAAAGATCTGTCGCCAAGCACCTGACGGTGTGTTCCGGCAGCTGTCTTTGAGAGCCATTACTTCTAGGTTAGCCTGAACAACATCTTCGACCACATCATCACTTACCATCAGGTGAGATAGTGGTCAAAGGCTAACCTATCATGCATAAAAAAAAATGGATAAAATTTCTAAACTGACCGAATCCAATAGTTCATATTCAATCTACGAACAAGCTTCTATACATAACATGTCCAATTATGTAATATCTAATAAGATACTCCAATCTTTCGAGAATATACTCGTTTCCATATTAGTCATGGACATCAGACACAGTGCAAAAACCAAAGCCATCATGCCAGGTCAAGTTCAAGATCATACCGAGATTAGAACATTATTACACATAGCAATAATTGTAAAACATACCAGAGATTCGCTGTAGTATTTATGGACACTCGCCTACCTACATGGCAACCGCCTTCAAATAGAAAACAATTACGGCAATAAACTTAAGGGTGAACTGGCCGGTCAGTTTTCCATACAAACGTCGTACACTACGACGTTTGTGTATACACCTTGCTTGCTGATTTAGGTCTAAAACAAAGGATGATATCGATTGAACTCGTAATTATCTAGGTTTCTATCGTAACGAAAATTTAAAATGATAACTAAGTTTAGAGTTATGAGCCTCGAAACATTTTCATATAAAGTTTTCAAGCCTCATAACTTCAACTTAATTATCGTTACGATACAAACCTAGATAATGACGAGTTCAATCGATATTATGCTTAATTCTGGACCTAAAATCTCAAATAAGGGAGTGATCACCCTACGGCGTTTGTATGGAGAACTGATCAACCTTAACCGTTTATTCCGATAGCTGTAGTTGGTATTCTTGACATGACCTGCTACTATATTTGACTATATAATCTTTACCGTTAGTGGTTCAGTATACAAAGGTTCACCATTAAAAATAACCAGTCAGATGCATGCCGACATGGGCGTATCTATATCATTATGGATACATATCAGTAGGAATCATGAATTTGGAAGGTCAGGTACGGATACTGTTGTAATGAATAACGCTCCGGATTGACTTACTGTATCAGCTGGATCGTCCACTGCTGAACTCAGCCTTAAGGTTGCCTTAATCCACGCGCTTGACAGGCGTCTTGGGGATCGCTGTGTAAGATTTCAGTTCTTCACCTTCTGGTAACCTTAAGTCGCATCTCACGGTTTCCACAGGAAGATATGGCAGGTTTAATTCAAGCCCGACTCCCCACGGGTGACTATACGACTGATACTATATGACTGACTTATACTAGTCGGATTGACTTACAACCTAAATGTTAAACTGTCACGCGTACATACCGAAAACCTAAAACAAAAGCTTGGAGTACACTATACACTTTATACGAATACCAAGTTCTCGAGTGTATTTATACTCTTACAACACACGTATTTGATTCATAATTAAAACAATAATAACCAAACTGAGCACTGAGCAACAATAATAACCACTGAATTGACTACAACGTCGTCGATTCTACTTCCACGCAGATGATCAGAATTGCATTAGTTTTCATCTACCTAATTACAACTTATATCACACCTTCCAAATGAGGTATAGGAAAATATGTTTTTTGCTTCCAAACATCAGCTTAACTGTAAAGATTTCAATCAAACTTGGCGAAAGTGGCTTCAGTTTACAGAGTCCATGAACCAAAACCATGTCCACTAACGAGACAATTCTTTCCGAACGCTCGTGTCCATTATTCAAAGAGCAAAATCCGAACTCATCAGGTCAAGTTCACGACAACAGAGGCCAGGGCATCCGTGTGCCTCGTTCGCGACACGCTCTGTTGACCGCGGCTTCAAATGACCCGGCCGCGGGCGTCGTGACCGCCTTTGCGGATTACGGACCTAGATCGATGGAAGGGTGTGGACTGTGGTTAAATTCCGCTTATTGTTAATGCTCGCTATTATTGGCTTTAAGCAATATGTTTCAATGTAACACCAAGTTCGTAAAATATCACCATCTTTATATAAACGCTAAACTAAAAACATCCAACGTTTAGACTGTACACAGCGTTGTTTAGACGTAGACTTATGTAAATTTGTAGGAATTAAAACATGATTTTATACAGTTATTTTTACAAGCCACACCTTTATTGAAGAAAGTTTTATAGAGGAAGACGTCGTGCGCCGATTAATGTCTTGACCTTTGTCTAGAGCTTAATAATCGAGACTGATTCAATTACTTTACAAGTCCTACATCAAGCGTATGGGTAGAAAGCTTGTGTGAAAGAATATACTTTCGCTCAGATATCACGATGCATTTGACTAGCTCGTAATCTAGACTTTAGACGCTTAAATCATCACTATTGATTTCTTGAGGTCTTGGATTCACTATCCTTGGGTAGAATAGTTGTTGTTAATTGGTTTTTTGACAAAATATTCTTTTAGTAGTAGTCTGAAGTCTGGAGTTTTACCTGTATATAGCAATACGCTGCTTGTTAGTATATTGGACCATAATGTAATGAGTATCAATCTTGGGAGGAGTAGGTTGCAAATCTATATTTCGTAGATTAAAAAAAAGATTGGCAGTGTTTAGTACTATAACATACAAAAATAACATTTTCATCCATTTAGGAGTAGGAATGCGTAAATTTTTAAATACCGTTGATTTTAGGGTGCCGCAGCAAAACTGAGCACAGTGCAGTGTCGATAGGACTGCGTCTGCCTTGCTATCATTCTGTTCCTATGTCAAATATTTTTTTACGACTTACTTCTGCACTGTTTTAATATAGTACATGTATAGAACTAGGGTGGTACAATGCCAGCCACTTTATGGGACATTATCGTCATATAATCAATAATCGAACAATACAGAAGAACATTTTTTTTATCTTCATTTGTTTCACATCGAATGGAGTATCGTTGAAAAGGAAATTAAAAACTATAAAGAGGTTTCTAACACCGTTTTTCATACTGTAAAGTTTTTGATATATTTCTATCTCAACCAGAAGGCATTTTCAGATAAGCATGATAATGGTAAAATACTCTAACACAAACTGAAATTACTTTCATAAACGTCTTACTAGTCTTAAAATGTTTAAGAGAAATATCCGACCAAAGTCAAAGATTCAGTTCGAAAACTTCGAATATAGCATTAAACTCACCTTTCATATTTATAGTCTAAGATCCCGCTGCAGATTGGTGTGCTCATCGACTTTTTGTTTAAAACCAAATTTTTATGTTTATTTATAGTTAAGAGTATATATATTTACTAGGGTGCCTATCAAAATTTGGCCGCCATTATTTTTAATTAAATTATTTTTAATTGATTTTTGGTAAAAAATTTCGTTTATTTATTTTTTAAATAAAATAACGTCTACATCACGGTAATTAATATGAAGATTCTAAAAAATCACGGTTGCCGTTGCGCACCTGGCCGCACCTCTTTGCAGCCAGGTGTAAACAGGTATGATTTCGATGAATTTATACGTTTATAACCTATTTTTATTAATTATATGTCAAATTGAAGCTAATTTTTTTCTATTAATTATCATATAAAGTTGCTTAATTAAATCTGGCCGCAAATAAGGGTTGCTGGCTGTTAAAGATAATTAATATTTAAGGTAGAGTGAAAGAGAGTTAGCGCGTAACATCATTTGTCAGACGAGGACAGCGATTGCCGGCTGTGCGGCGCTTTTAAGCCATTGCGCATGCGTCGAATGTTAGTGTTCTCAACCACCGGGGAGTTATAGAGACGACTTATAATAAATACTCCAAAAAATATGTAATTTTTTTCAAAATGACAAATTTAAAAATTGCAACAAAAAATTAATATTGATTTGATATATCGACGGTCTAGTTAGCAATTTTTCTAACTCCTTATTTTTTAGAGGGTAATTTTTTTAACATTTTGATAAAGCAATAATCCAATTACAAATTATTTGAATGATTCAAACTTAAATATTATATCTCTATTAGATATAAAGGATATTAAATGGTTTTTTAAAATGATAATAAATTTTGAAGTAATTGTTTTTTTCCGTACAAATAAAAGATTCTCTAAAATGGAGTTAGATAATTTGCTAATTAGAACGTCGATATTTAATATTAATTTAAAAAATAAAAAAATAAAACCAAGGTGACTTAAGTAAAAGAAAATTTTATTGCGAAAGTATTTTTTAAAAATTTTATTAGATTTTATTCAAGTATTTAATTGTATTTATTAATTACTACCACAAATAAACTCGATTAAAAAACAAAATACCTTTAAAATCTGGAAATATATATATTTTTATTCGCTGTTTGATCCACTCAAACTAAATGTATGAAAATGTTATTTTTTGTATGGTATAGGTAATATATTGGGGTATGGGGATGTTAGGGTGACATGTTTAGGTAATGGAAAACTACTTAGTACTACAAAAAAACGTTACGGGGCGTCGCGGGATAAAAAAACGTGAGCAGTTTGGACGATTGTGTCATAGGAGGTGGACAGATTGTACTCACGAGGGGAAAACGTTGTTTATTACGAACTCCAAAACAGCGTGGTTTTTATGTTAGAATAAAAATGCTGCATCTGTTCAGTTGAGAACACTAACATTCGACGCATGCGCAATGGCTTAAAAGCGTCGCACAGCCGGCAATCGCTGTCCTCGTCTGACAAATGATGTTACGCGCTAACTCTCTTTCACTCTACCTTAAATATTAATTATCTTTAACAGCCAGCAACCCTTATTTGCGGCCAGATTTAATTAAGCAACTTTATATGATAATTAATAGAAAAAAATTAGCTTCAATTTGACATATAATTAATAAAAATAGGTTATAAACGTATAAATTCATCGAAATCATACCTGTTTACACCTGGCTGCAAAGAGGTGCGGCCAGGTGCGCAACGGCAACCGTGATTTTTTAGAATCTTCATATTAATTACCGTGATGTAGACGTTATTTTATTTAAAAAATAAATAAACGAAATTTTTTACCAAAAATCAATTAAAAATAATTTAATTAAAAATAATGGCGGCCAAATTTTGATAGGCACCCTAGTAAATATATATACTCTTAACTATAAATAAACATAAAAATTTGGTTTTAAACAAAAAGTCGATGAGCACACCAATCTGCAGCGGGATCTCGTACTAATGATTCTTCCTCTACCACTATTAATTTCATTCCCATGACTAAATCATTCACGATTCAGAAATTAAAAAGACGTAATATAGAATTGAGATCTATCTCTCATCCCACAGGCGGAGTATGCCAATAATGTTTGAACGTAGAAAGCGTAAGCACCGTTCATTTTGATTACCGATTCGCCACATGTTGTATATCAATACAATATTTTGTGGCGAATTGATAATGACATCACGACTTGGCGCCCGTTAGGCGGAAGGAAGGCCTCGCACCATGTATGGTCGGGTCAAGGCAGTTTTTGACTCTTATTGCTTTCTTGCACTTCCGTCAAATGGTTTATTTATGGAGAATGGTGGAGTATATACTGATGGAAAATATATTAATTAATTGATTATCACACACATAAAATAGGTAATAGTCAAAAATTTACTAAAAAAAACTTACGCCTGAGCTCGGGAAGGGTAGGCGAGCTTATTGCCACCTGTCGGGAAATTTTTTAAACGCCGGACTGCTAGTGAAAATTTATTTGTCAGAAAAACACAAAAAAAAATCCTGTCCCAATATTTTTTCGATTCAGGGATCTAACTTGTGTATGAATTAGGTTATCATTTACAATTTAGACATACATCTAAGATATTAAATTTTGGTTCTAAGTCAAACAGAATTTACCTTCTTACCGTATTGTTGCTAACACAAAAAGAACAACAACACAGTAATAATTAAATTGAATAACTAAATCTATCTTGTAACTAGTATATAATTGATAAGAATATGTTGAGCTGTTCTCTACCAGACGAGGCAATCAAGGTAGAATGCAGAGCTCAGGTCATACTGTCCACGGATGGGGTACCCATAGAGTTGGCGACGTTGCCCAGTTGAATATCAATACTAATTCTCTGGACGAGGTAAACGCCAGTCCATTCTTTGATCGGTCCTCTAATCTATCAGCCGATTCTACAATTGTATAATTAGATGAAAAGTATTATCATCAAATACAGCCATAACTTCCATTGTTGAACAAAGCTTGGCAGACGTCTTAGGGACCGCAGTGAAGACTGTACTTCAGTAGGCGCTGCAGGCGCCTTCTGTATTTTATCCCTTCGTCGCTTCTTACTACTCCCACTGGAAGATATGGGAAGAGGGGAGGGATATTACAGCCCGGCACCCCGCGGTCGAAATATAGGATTTACTTGATTGTAATTATATGATTATATACGTGTAATTTTATGTAATTAACCAATAAAGACAGCTATAAATCGCGTTGTCTATAGGTCCCAAGCATTGTTTCTATGCTAAGTAATGTAAATTTTATATAAATACATTCAAAAATTCAAATATTATTAGGACGGCATTAATTCTATATGGATATTATGCTAATTGAATGCTCAAAATTATGTCAATAATATGAAGCAAAGTAGAGAAATAATAATTTTATTCATTGGCAAACCGCATACTGCATATAAAATGACAAATATGATATCAGATAAATGACTTCATTTTATCACTTCATCATTGTGATATGATAATATTTGGGAGCATGAGAAAATATTCTATTCTTAACATTCCTTTTTTAGAGGTTACAGCTAATATGGTATTACAGGTTCGGCCAATATCTGTTTGAACACAATCCGATCGAGTCATACAAATGGTATGTGTATGGCAATGACCTCGGCTGTCGTACTATTATTATATTACTCGATTATATCATACTCATACACGATTTGTGAATAGGCAGTGAACTACATACATATTACGTATGACAATCGGAGGCCTCGAGCGATTAGTCTAATGTAGTTTTAATTTAATCATACACGGTTGACACTAGGGCTATACCCAAACTCGCTTATTACTACAATTTATATTTAAAAAACATGTTGTATGGAGTGTTTTAGTTTATGTTGATTGTCCTAAGGGAAGTGTGCTCACAACGCTTTCCATACAAAAGTTGTATCGTAATGTTTTCAATAGCATATATTCAAACTCGCTGAAATTTTGCACTCACGTCCTGGAGACTAAAATCTAAGTATTTGGTTTGTCAGTTTTCTTTAAATATGTGTACCTACTTACAAAATTATTTGGGACAGGTAGTTTAGACCGTAACTCTTATTTTCAGATTTAGAGATGAAATAAGTAATAAAAAGAAAAACTGGCAAACCAGAAGCATGGATTTTACGCTCAAGAATATGCATGCGAAATTCGAACAAGATTGAACACTATTTATTTAGAATATTACGAAACTACGTTTGTATGGACAGAGCTACAAAGACTAGCCTTAACCATGCTGGATGTGCTAGCACCCGCAGTGCACCTTTTCATATAAATGTTTGTTTATTTTAATGAGTGTCATACGCGCGAATCGAATTTATGTGTGCACCGCATTGTATAATATAGTTAGTATCGTATAATCGCGGGTAGTACGTAAGACAATAATAATGGATTTAGTGAATAAACACAATAATTTCAAAGCATTTTGGAAATATACAACAATATATCATTGGTGTATTTTGTCACGAAATCTTAAATAAATAAAAAATATAAAATATAGCAAATAATTCGTATTTGAAAGGACGTATTCAGGGTTTGCATCCGGTATTTAATTTACATCCAATTTAAGGTACCACAATTTTCAATAATACTGGCATCCTATTACCGCTTTTGTTCAAATGGTTACCGTAAGCAAAGGTTATGTAAAACGTAAAGGTAAAATTGAAGCAGTCAAATGAACCTTTTATTTTTCTAAGTTAAACCAAACCTTCCCCCTATATATATTCGGGTACATGTAGAATACAGACACTTGTTCTGATAGACTTGGTAATAAATCATTTTCTAAAATAATAATCGCGTCAGGACAGCCCTAAGCAAAATGTCCATTTCGTGTTACATTTCCGCGCTCCAACAGTTTCATTTCAATCTACTATACAATGGCTGACCTTTAAGATTTATTACTTAATTTGAACCAATCCAATGTATATAGTACTTTAAAAATGCCAAGCGGTAAACATTGCCGAAATATTTGACCAAAGTTTTTATTATCTTCTAAGAAATCAAAGGTGAACAATTAGGAGTATTTTATGATTCCGAAATGTTTAGAGAAAATAGTTTTTGCTTAACATGTTATTAAGATATCATCTAAAAGTAAATTATTTCTAAAAATTACCTTATTTATGACATATTGCAAAGTAGACATTACTACCCGTAATCATGATAGCGAAATCTGCAATGTGTTTAAAGCGTCGTCGTCGCGGTCACAATAGAAATCATTAAAATTATTATTAAAAAAAATACAAAGCGACTTCCAATACTAACAATTTGTATTATACCGGGTGTCCCAAGAAGTAGTGATATACTGAAGCTTACCGGTAGAGGGCTTAGGGGGCTATCTGAATCACTCCCATGTATGTTCCGCGATTTTTCGTATTTTCGGAGTAATTACTTTTTTTTTTAAATTTTCACCTATCGCCGAGTTCGATGAGATTTTTATTTATGGTGACGTGAATTATTGCGGTAGATGCTTGTTTTTTTTTGTGTGCTAAGCTTATAGATAGGCCAATTCAGTATGGTAACATTTACTATCGTTAGATCTTTGAATGGAATAAAAAAAAATCCTAGAGAATATAATTATTAACAATCAGTAAAATCGTATCGTAAAAGTTATGAATTGATTTGCTATACTCGTAGTATAATATTCCTATACATATTACGTAGATCCCTATAAAATTAACAAAATAAGAACAATATGGACAATTCTGCGTATCAATACTAGAGTAGGCTTTTAAATTTCTTACGGATCTCCAGTCATATCTTTCTAGTTTTACTATCATTAACGCCTGTAAGTTATTTCATAAATTAAATATCCTCAATAATACACCAGAGATATTATTATATTTAACTAGATATATTCTAAACATAAATTAACACATACCACAGCTGCCGCGCCGTGACTTATAATTTTAAAATAAGCAAAAAAGGTTGTAAGTGCAATATACAATATGGTTTTCCCCAGCGGTAGAAGCAAAAAGAGTGATCACTAGTAGTAATCTTGTTTTGCTTGTAACATACTAATTGTACCGACATAATGACCATACTAAATGGTTGCTGTTTAAGTCTTTCAAATTGCTATTAATGGATGTAAAAATATTTGAGACTACTGTGTGCCATTCAGACCCGCTAAGACTTGGAAACTGAAGCAGTGATGGCTCAGTGGCATTGGCTATGAACTGCCGCGCAGCAGGCCCATGGTTCGAATCCCCCCTCGGGCTTAAGCTTCAACGCATGGTGGAAGGGCATTTTGCGAATGTCCGCCTGGCTAGCGACCACCCTCATGTAGAAAATCTGTTGCCTATCGTTGTCCTTGAGAGCCAGTAATTCTAGGTTAATAATTAAACAACATTAAACGGTTTAAATCGCGTATATTTATCACGGGGTGACATTATCAGTCACCCCGTGATCACGATCGTGACCACGATCACTGCAAAGTGTTTGAAACGTCGGGACAAAAATAATGATAAATATACGCGATTTAAACCGTTTAAAGTTGTTTAATTACTATGTGTAACAATCGCGAAAACCTAAGACAACATAATTCTAGGTTAAGCCTGTTCACAGGCTTAACCTAGAATTATGTTGTACCTTCGATCACATCATCACTTACCATCAGATGAGATTTTGGTCAAAGGCTTACTTATCAGCAATAAAAAAATATATATCATTGAATTTGTCTGTATTTACAATAACATATCAAAGAAGCCTTACATCAAAGAGATGTCACCGGCACGCTCCAGTAAGATGGCAATCACGCGTCGGACAACGCTGATTGCACAATTCAAGTATTACAAGAAAGCACTACCATACTGGGTAACTGCGTATTAGCACACCGCAAACCGGAGAAAAAGACGTTGAAGCGTTTACTTGTTATTGTGATGAAACAATATGCACTGACTGGTTCAACAAAATAGAAAAAAACTTTACTACTGTAATATCGATTGTACAATTATCATCAACAGACTTGACGTACACAGTTAGAACAAAGGCTTCCCCGGGGGTTTGAGATAATCTCCAAACTTAGCAGACGTTTTGGTAATCGCAGTGTAAGATATATTATACATACATACACAAAATCACGCCTCTTCCCCGTAGGGATAGGCAGATATCACGGATTTCCACTAACTACGATCCTAGCATATCTCTTTCGTTTCATCTACACTCATCAATCCTTTCATACATAAGCGTCGGTTTAGGGTTATCCTGACCTTGCGTTTTTTCAGAACGTAAGATATATTATATTCTTAAAAAGACGCTGCTGCCATTGTTTCTGGTAATTTTCCCTTCTTTGCTTTTAACTACTCCTACAGGAAGTTCTGGGGTGCAATTCTATCCCGGCACCCCACGGGGGTAAATTGTACACAGATAACATAAAATATCTTAGTCTCTTCTGTAAGAGAAGAAATCGAATGTCTATTTTCAGTTACAATGCAACATGCACCAACTACCCGCCCGCTTAATTATCTTGCCAAACTGTAAATCTCCACTTATGATGACGTTGTCTCTATGAACCATCAACGCCATGATTATTGAAGTCGAATCAACAGCTAGATTGGTCGAGAATGAAGTGATGTGATGAAGCCTGGGGGCCAAGTCTGCTATTTACATGTTCATATTCAGCATAGATTCATTAAAGATTAATATAAGACAGAATCGATAGTCTGCTCATCCATTATGAATATATAAATCTATGATGAATCTAGGCTGGTTTTTTTCAACAAAAAAATAAAAAGAGAAGAGTAAGATAATTCAGAAAACAATTTCGTTATTTCATTATCTCGTTTCTTTTTCATATGAAACCGAGATTGATATATTATATATAACTAGCTGACCCGGCAAACGTTGTTTTGCCATATAAATAATTTAAAATAAGGGTTGATCGTAGAAGGGTGAAAATTGAGGATTGTATGTATTTTTGTATGTTGTATCATAAAAATAGAAATTAAAAAATTTGTCTAAAAAATAAAAAATAAAATTTAGGGGTGGACTACCCCTAACATTTAGGGGGATGAAAAATAGATGTTGGCCGATTCTCATAGATACCGGATAAGCACAAATAATTTCATCAAAATCGGTCAAGCCGTTTCGGAGGAGTATGGCAACGAAAACTGTGACACGAGAATTTTATATATTAGATATTGACTCAATATGAACGATATGAAGTTAGTAGACTACCAAAACTGTCAAAAATGACCAGGCCGAGTCCATTATAGATTCATATTGATTAGCAGACTTGACGGCCTGGGCTTCTGATGAAGTTTTGGGAGACACACTAACATTTTAATTTTAATGTATATCAATTGTGTATATTCCCTGCTTGTCAAAGTAGTAGTATACAATTCCTTCCACACATCACGGCCCGCTGTCGTCTCTATTCATTCGTCGTTTAGGCTCGTAATAATAAACGCAGCTCAAAGTTGAGATCTTTAGATGCAGTTTTTGACAGATGTCCATTAAACGTCAAAACTGCATCTTATGATCGATCTCAACATTGTCATGCATTTATTTATACGAACGTTAATGTCTTGACGCCATCGTTTTCTGAACCTAGTGCTGTAACTATTTTGATGTATATTACAAAAGGTTCACTTGCTAAAAGTATTTTTTTAACATGGATCTGAACTGTGTCTGAACTAAAAGATATACTTACAATTGTTTTTATCATGACTATATTGTTTTTTAATTCAGAGACACACCATTATGTCAATTGTCAAATCAGTTTAGCCAATGGGACCAAACATTCCAGTTGGTCAGATTTTTCTAATCACCAATCTAACCACTGTGCATGGTAGTTGGCATTTTGCGAACACGCGCCTGGCTAGCTACCACCCAAATCTATCGCCAAGCACCTTAGAGTGTGTGAGCTGTCCTTGAGAGCCAGTAATTCTAGGTTAAGGCTAACCTAGAATTACTGGCTCTCACTGACATGACAGCAACATCTTCGACCACGATCAAATACCATTAGGTGAGATACGGTCAAAGGCTAACCAAACAGGCTATAAAATAAAAACTTACCATACAACATTCAAAAAATTTCGCATTCCATTTTGGAAAAATATAAAAACTAATAGAAAAGTAAATCGAGAACTCGTACAATCTATCACTAGCTTACAATTCAGATGGCATTTATCTGATAACAAACCTGTATTTAATAACATTATTTAAACATATATCATTAATGCGTAAACAGAAACTGCTATGTTAATAATTTTGAGGCGCATTTTGATTTATTTCTGTGCATCGCTAAAACTTCGCAGCTCTGCCGGATGTCGACAAATTTAATTGGCACAAACATACCTATTCGAAAATGTTCTAGAATCAAGAATATTTGTAGAGAAAACCCATTTGATACATATTAATGTATATTTGGATGTATACTTTTTATTGTCCCCAGCTATTTCGGCGTGGGCAGCGTTACCAATTGATAAGTGTGTCTATGTGATATTTAAATGATACGTTTTTACAATACCTTAGCGAAAATTTTATATTAATCAGACATTTTTATTGCCAATAACTACAAGTAGTCATATGACTACTAATGACTACTTATGTAGCGAATACTGGGAATTTTTCTCACATTTTTGCTGGTGTGTAATAAGTGTTGCACTTAGTTGTGATACTTTGGCTTTCTTGTCATAGAATACCTGTACATAGGATATTTATCCTTGATCTAGTAAACTCCACTATATTAACGGTAAGAGCCAGTTTTCATTCGCGATAAAGCCTGTGAAGTTATTTATAAATTTTATTTATGTCTGATAGGTCAGCCTTTGACCACAATCTCACCTGATATTCAGTGATGTTGTGGTCGAAGGTGTTAACAGGCTTAACCTAGAATACTTGTAATGGCTATCTAGGACAGCTGCCGGAACAAACCGATACGTTCTTGGCGATAGATTTTCAACTTGAGGGTAGTCGCTAGCCAGACGGGCATTCGCAAAATGCCCTTCCACAATGCGGTGAAGCTCAAGCCTGCGGCGGGATTCGAACCATGGACCTGCTGCGCGGCAGTCCATAGCCAATGCCACTGAGCTAGGTTAAGCCTAACACCTTCGACCACATCATCACTTAAGTACCATCAGGTAATATATTGGTGGCTTACCTATCAGCAATAAATAAAAAAATAAAAAAAAGGAGGCGAACCTGTTTCCATCTTCCAGGTCAAACTTCAGGGTTCTCACTGTTACTGAAAATATATGCGTAAGAAAACTTCAATAACAGTCCGACAAGCATCGAACCGGTAACCTTTAGATTCTAAGGCAACAGTAACGATGAATAAACTCCGAGTGTTTTTTATATAATTATACACAGGTACATGTCGAAAAGGAAGAAAGCATATACCTTTCTACTGTAAGTCAAAACAGCGATATTATAAACTTTTTACTGTTAAACTATATATGATTAGAGTTCAGACAGATCTATCTGTAATTGACGGGCGCTTTTCATACATGTGGGAAGTCTTGGGAAAGTGGAAAGTGGTCTGCTTCTATTGTCATCATCGTAGCTGCGCCATTGTCTCGTGTTCACGTCGCACGGGAAAACTCTCCACCCATGTAAATTATCGCGGATTAGACAAATTACCTATGTACTGAGTAACATCGGAATTAGGAACCCATTATAGTATAGTTTATAAAATGTAACATTAGGTTTAATCTTTACACCGAACCCATTCAGAAAGTGTCTCATTGCTCGTTCAAGAACGTGTTATAAATTCCGTCATTTCTCCCTTATAAGTGTGGGGCGGGAAAAGTTATATGGAATTTCATTCCTGCCTTCCGCAGCAGTGAAGGAATAATGTTGTATTAAAATCCATACCTGCCCTGTTAGCGTTCTTTTGTTTTTTAGCTGCGAACATAACAAATACAAACGTCAAATTTCAAAAAGGTTTTATATCAAATAATTAGAAAAAGAGGTGTGATTTTTTTGTACTCGATTTTCAATGGAGGAGGTTGTCAACGTTTTCTGGCAGTACGAAAAAAGAGCGCGGCATTTTGTTTTGTTAAATTTTGTTTTTTACTGAACTGATAATTAACAGGACGCTATTATAATTTTTTTAAAATGTCATCTGATAGTGAAAGTGAAATTTTATAATGATGACACCACCAGAAATTAAAAATAAAGCTCAAGAAGTCATACATAACTTACTTCCAGAGATGTCTCGGGACAAATACAAGAAAACTTATAATCATTTTATTTATTTTACTCGTAGGTGTAGTATAACTATCACTATGTATCTCTCGGGAGAAAGTTCTATTTCTGTTCGATATTATATTTAAGCCGTAGCGGAGGGCTTAAAGGAAACTCGAGATCGTTTTCTCCCCTCGGTGGACAAAGTACAATTTTATTTTTACAAAGACGCCTGCGGATTACATTACAAAATTACGAGAGGAAAAATTAGTGTCGCACTATCCCCATACGATGATTAAGAACGAATGGATAAATTAGAGTCATATGTCATTGTGGCTTAGCGGTTAGAGCATTCCCGGCTATAAGAGCTAAGGCGCGGGTTGGCATCTCACACATGACTATAAATTCTCCTTACGTTGTAATTTTGTTCCCCGTGGGGTGCCGGGTTAGAATTGCACCTCCCCATATCATCCCGTGGGTGTCGTAAAAGGCGACTAAGGGAATAATTATACTGGAAGGTGGGCCTTCTAAAGAACTACTATCTTACACTGCGATCCCCAAGCCGCCTGCCAAGCGTGGGGATCATGGGAAATACCCCTTTATAGGGGAGGCTGTGTTCAGCAGTGGACGATCCGGCGGATACAGTACAGTACAGTGTAATTTTGTAATGTAACATGAGATATTGCTAATTTATAATTATTTACATCTTAAAAACTGCAATATATCATGATTATATTAAATGAGCAGACAGCAATATCCAGTGCATTGACGCTGAATTAAACAATTGTACACGAGCGGTTTTGTTAATCTTATTAGAACAAAATGCATTCCAAAGGCAAATTAGGATGATATTTTTTGTACCAAATGCAATAAATCACAAAACCAATCCCATTTTAGGATTAACGATGACAACGTGTTTTTTTTATTGTATTTCTTAATCTCGTATGTACCGCAAAAAGTACAACAAAGATTTTCCACTAATCGTTTGATAAAAACCTAATTCTATAGACGTATCGTGATGATTTTAAGATGATGATTTTTATCCCGTAACCGAAAATTATAAGCAAGTAATCATATACAAACAAAAAACTGACCACACTTCTAACACTGACTAACACATACAATGTACGGTACCGTGTTCTTTTAAACAATCTAAGCTTACTTTATCATGGTATGACTTCTGTAAGTTCTTTCATACTTATAAATGTAGAACAACTTTTCCGCGATGAAGAACTGTAGTGTCCCACGCCCACGTCAATGACCGGTATCGGGTATTACAGTTGCAATTATAAGGTTTTTTTATTGCTGATAGATAAGCCTTTCACCACAATCTCACGTGATGATAAGTGATGATGAGGTCGAAGGTGTTAATAGACTTAACCAAGAAATACTGGTTCTCAAGGACAGCTGCCGGAACAGATTTGGAACATCTGTTCCAAATCTGTTCCGGCAGTTCCAGAAAATCTGTCGACAGCTTGGCGACAGATTTTCTACTTGAGGGTGGTCGCTAGCCAGGCGGGCATTCGCAAAATGCCCTTCCACCATGCGGTGAAACTCAAGCGAACCATGGACCTGCTGCGCGGCAGTGCATAGCCAATGCCACTGAGCTATCATTGCTTCAATGGTCGTCTAGGTATAGGCATATTATCAAATACTATCTTCAGTTAATTGGGTAATGACTGAAAAACTACTTAACCATGGTTGTGGAAATTTAAATGGGACTAACTCGTAGATACACTGTGTCCATTCAAAAACAATCATCAAGTTCTAATGATCCAAGAAATAGTTAGGCGTCAATTTGAGAACTTTTTTTTTTAAATAACTATTCTGTTCTAAACCGGACAAGATTGTCTAGACTAGAAAGTTCGATGGAGACTCTAGAAGAGCTCCATGTTATCATTATCGCTATGTCAGTTGATATAGCGGCACTTCGTCCTGTTGTTTTTAAACGCAATATTTTGGAGCTTCTGTGGAAGCACTACCGTTTCTCTTTTTATATGACGAAATAATTCCAATAGGTAAGCTGTGGTAAATGTCGTTGGTGACACAATTAATAATCTTATGTGTGTAACATTACGACTAAGTATAGCCCGTATTGTGTTACTGTATTTTTTTACCAAATAAATAAAATAAAAAACAGGAAACAAGGACGCTGTGTATGGGTTCCACATCTTCGGTTTTCACTTAATGAAGGTAGCAAAACGCTTAGATCGTGATGCTCGATAAGAAGGAATGTTGACCGTCAACTGATGTCACGTTTCCGTACGCCTTATTATCAGTCAAAGGAAGAAATTTGATCGAGCAACTCCATCGAACCATCTCCAAAATGTACCCTATGAAACAGATATACTGGCAACTTTGCGACGATGATCAAGAGTGTGAATGCCAGCTTCGGATGTAACTACATATGTTCTATGTTTTCAATGAGTCTTTTCACACGTCTTTGGTTTGTCCAAAGCGTTGGGTTGACATTTCAGTGTCCGACGCACCCCAGAAAATGCAACAGTATTCCATTCACGATAGAGCTAACGCTTTGTAGTGATTTAGAAGCTGTCCCGGCGTGAAAGTGGTCTAATCCAGTTCTAATTTAGGTGAGACTCCCAGTTTCCGAGATGCTTATTTAGTGTAAGATTCAATGTTAGACCCAAAAAGCTTCAATGTAATTTTTATCACTATGGGTCATAAAACCCTCCAATACAACTCGCGATGGTTGTTAATCAAATATTTTAAAAGTCGAAGTCATCAAACCCCATCATATAAATATGAACTCAGTTCAAACCAACGTGCAAATTATATCTGACGATAACAGTTGAAAACGCTATCAGTAGTCAAACAATTTATAATGTTTATGTATATCATATCTTAAAAGACCAATTAAATCTAAACTTGGTTAATTCATTGATATAATTTAAATAAGCTCTAATTTTTAAATGCCAGAATCAATTCGATTGTTATTCTTTAATAGATTTCTTCAGCTTTATTATGTGCGTAGGTGTTTGTTTATTCCATCCTCTTGACCCAACCAACCAGTTCAGTTTTTGCCGAATCGAAAAACCTTATCCAATACAAACACAATACCTAGAGACAAATCGATAAATTTTCCTTATAAAACAATATATTGGCCTTTGCCCCGAGTTTATATATCAAAAATTATCTTCAACTATTTTTATTACCATATAAAGGCACCTTTACAAAAATAACTTATCACACAAAACTAAACTATTTTGAATTTATGCTAATACATATAGGTACTGCTCGCGCCTCGACGGCGACTAAAAATTATTAAAATATCTAATACATTTATTAACGACTTGTTTATAGTCGAATGACATTAATCAAGTTTTATAATGTCTTTTTACCAAAATGGTAACAGTTTGCGGTTAAGATTCCGTTTTTTATGTTCATTGGCGCCAGCGAAGGAAATCTGTTCGTCCTCTATAGGCATTCCAGTATTGTATACTTTTTGATATACTTAGTGGGCTGGTTATACATGTTGTTTATATCTCGCTTGGCGACAGTGTCATCTCTCCGAAGGTTGTAGCAACTGGTTTGTTGTTTGCGCGTTTTGGGCGGGAATTCCGTCGCATGCGCACCGTCCACGGCGGCGTTGTCGCCACCGTCCGAAAGGAATGCGGAGATGACCGCGTGGTTCGAGCATGACCGGCTGCTTAGCATAATGATGGCACCACGGCGTCGCCGGTATGATTGACGTACGTTATGGTTATTATGCTGGTAACATTTCATTTCAATGGTTAATCAAAGCAAATGCCAAATGTTCTTCATTTTCTTTAAATTTCTTCAGATATTTAAACCTTTGCCGCGTTTTGTAGATTATAACGGATAATTATGTGACCTAAATTATATCTGTTTAGTCTATTTATATGCAATTCTTCTTATAAAGGTGATAAATAACTTTATTTGGACGTAGCCTTAATGCGTTTTTTCATCTGTTTTTATCCAATAGCGAAACTTAATATTGCCAAATTGCTTATTTGCATTGTCTTTATAAGCTACTTACAATATTTAACTACGACATAAATAAATCAACGTCAATATTTACATTGATAATTAGAAAAAAAATACACACGAATAGGCAACTTCCTCCTTTTTTGAAGTCGGTTAAAAATGACAGTTATTGATAATTTTGTACTCGATGAAGGTGTATTGCCCACCCCTGTATATTATTGTCCATTTGTGACCAGCACGGACCGTGGTACACGTGGGCCAGTATGAATCAGTATCGCAGGATAACGATGTCTTGGACAGTTATGCGAGACCTCACGCGACCATAAACTGTGAGGAAGGTCGCAAGGTCGGAGAGCCATGTTTTGTATGACACGGTCACAACAGCCAACCGGTGGTAGAGTTACGTAAAGACATCTGAATGTATATTGGAAGATTATACCGAAACGACCAAATAACTTAGGGTGATTAACATGTACAAGAGGCTAGACCATGATGGTCGTAGGTCAGAAATAGATCAGGTTTCTGTTAGGATGTTCAAATTTTATGTGGACATACACGAAAACTTAGTTATATAAGGTTTTATATGACTTTAACCGATCGAAGGTGCAAATGTAAAAGATTAAGGAGTATTTTAACAATCCATGTTTGATTATTCTTTTAAGCATTCATAGCAGAGCGGTAATTGGTATGGACTGCCGTGTCATGGTTCAATACCTGCCGGCTTAAGCTTTACCGCATGGTGGAAGGTTACACTGAGAAAAATGACTTAAAGGCTTAAATCAAATTTGACCTTTTACCGTTGAATTGTAACTACGCAAGGTGAATTCACAAGTCTTAAGATGATTTTCACCAATCAATAAAAATGTACCATGTTTTATCACAACCGTCAAAAACGCCTTCCGTAAAGTATTTTCAGAATTGAACTTGTTATACGATAATAATTGCAGTATTGACCATAAAACATACCTTACTTTTACGGCGGTTTATATACGGTGATTATCACTATACCGTACGACTTAATCAGCCTCATCGAAAAGTCAATATTTAAGAAAGACCACAAAATACACCTTAAATGAAGACGAAAAGAAACATTTGCCTTCACTGACCTCGTTTAACGCCTTCTATTTGGAAGGCGTTTTTGTACGTATTTACGTTTGGTCGGTTTTTCGCCTTATACCATATAAATTGGCCGTCATTAGGGCGCTTTTGACTTTAGATTTCTCTCAGTGTATTTTTCGAATGCTCGCGTTATTTTTCGAATGCTTAGTTACCACCCTCAAGTAGTAACTTTGTCATCGAGCATCTAAAAGTGTGTTTCAGCAGCAGTACTTGAAAGCCAGTAATTCTAGGCCTAATCCGCTTGTCATCTTCGACTTTTGCAACGGTTGGAAGAATAAAGAGTTTTTTAAAATAATACCTATCGCAGATTATCACGCAAAGAATTGTTTGTTTCCCAAAAATATAACAATATGTAATAAATATATGGTAATGCGCAGTTAAGTGCGCCACCTGAATAAATATTTCCCAATGTTTGCACGCGGTTTCTCGAAAATATTAACGGGACATAAAGACACTCTATTTTCTTTAACGGAATGTTTGCTTTCTCTCTTGCTTTTCCTCCTTGTTGTCCTTGTTTTAATTACAGACAGGAGATGTTGTTTTGACATAAATTAGCAGTTTTTTTAGAAGGAGCAAAGAAAAATTTTGAGTATTTTGAGTAGTAGAGCACTGTGGCCCGAAAGTATTTTACATTCGAAATGGGCATGAGGTACAGTAAAGAAATGGAACTGTTTTATAAGTAGAATTTTAAAGATATTAATTTGATAGCACATTTTTTAATTAGAATTGGGTAGTGTCTCTACATCCGCTTTTACATCATGGTAGTTTTATTCAAGGTATACAAGATGTAGACTGCTGATATTTGGTACACGTATGTGAGTATATACACCGTGTCCCAAAATTCAACGATAAGCCGGCATCGGTGCATGGACCTAGTCATGACTACTCGGGAAAAAATAAAAAAAAAATTATAACTCTTTTTTTTTTTAATTACAGAGACTTTTATAAAGTTGCGCCAACTTTTAATAAAACTTGCCATGGTAGTGTCCATACTTTTTTTTTTAACCCAGACTATAGAAAGTGCATAGAATGTTAAAATCTATGAAAATTATAAGAAAAATTTTTTTTTTTACTGATTTTTGTAAAATAACTACAGACTTTCTGTAATTTTAAAGGATTGTGGTAGATAGCCGTCCTTCTTAGGTTGCTAATGCACAAAAAATATCAAAAATATGTCAAAAATTGTGGTCATGGTAGTTGAAAATAGCATAATGGGTATCGAATATCGATGAAATTTATAAAAGTCTCTGTAATTAATAAAAAAAAAGATATAATTTTTTTTTTTTTTTCCGAGGAGTCATGAGTAGGTCCATGCACCGATGCCGGCTTATCGTTGAATTTTGGGACACGGTGTATATTGGAGTACATTTTTTTTGTATCGAACCCGCGTCCTCCGATTTCGCGCCGAAGGCATATTCGATTCCGAACTCCGACCGTCCGGAACAAAATATTTGTGCTCCAATAATTAGAAAATGTGATACAATTATGATTGAACGTTAAATTATTGTCATTGAACATGAAAATATTGTCATTAAACGTGAAACTATTGTCATCGGACGAGAAAATATTGTCATTGGACGAGAAAATATTGTCACTTGGAAAATATTATATTTTTTTGCGCCGGTAGGCAACTCCTTTCGCCACTATCTGAACTGGCGATAAGAAATAGAGTGGTCAAAGTTTTACCTAGAATGGAAACAGCCTCACAATGATAGCTTTTGCAGTCGAGTCCGTCGACTACAAAATTAGACTAATAACACATGGCAAAGGCACGTTCTACCACATTAAGCCCGCTCGCCTTTGTGAGTTGCAAGAAGTGTACAGCAATTGCATGCATGCATTTTTGTTGCAGCAAATAATGGAAACCGTTTATAAAATTTTACCTATTTCGTGTGTATAGCTGAAAAGGGAATTCAACATAATTATTAGGATATTAATGCATTTTTTTAGTATAAAATAAACTATATACGAGTATTTATATAGCCATTGAAGTTATATCGTATGGACTTGACTCATTCTTAACCCTGAAGGAATTCTCCTTAGTTAAGAATTTAGTTCATAAAATTAATCAGGTTTTACTCACATTTAGAGTTCACGTTTAAATATATTTTTTTTATTCCTGATAGTGCAACCTTTCACCACTATCTCACCTGATGGTAAGTGATGATGTGGTCGAAGGTAATGTTCAGGCTAACCTTAAAGTACTGGCTCTTAAGGACAACTGCCGGAACATACCGTTGGGTGGTTGGCGACAGCTTTTCTACTTGAGGGTGGTAGCTAGCCAGGCGGGTATTCGCAAAATCCCCTACCACCATGCTATAGTCTGCCATCCTAAGACAACAACCGGGACCGACGGCTTAACGTGCTCTCCGAAGCACGGCAGCGGTCAGTAGTAATGTCACTTAGCGGTCACCCATCCAACTCATGACATTGCTAATTTTTCTGATCGGTTAAGAACAGCTAAGTAAACTTCGCTACAAGCGCTTCAAATGTTATACAGATTAGTACAATTTTTTTCGTGCGCATTGTATCTTAAGTTCTAACCACAATATTCGATCCACGTGATGCCTTAAACATACTTCACACGAGTATATCCAGCAAAATCATGTACCGTGAAGGTTACACGGCCGCCGGTCGAGGTAAACGCACCTGCCTACAAGCACGCCAATTAAACCAACCAGCGGATGCAGGGATTGCAATACCAGCCCTTTCCCTTCGACACCACGTTTCATACCACTTTCTATGGTGGTTACGTCCGAGGGAACTCGACTAGTATTGCATCCGTTACGTAATACTTGTAGATAGTATCAATTTAATTGGAGACGATCATTCGTTGACGACGTCTTTTATGTATATAATTCCCCAAGTCAATGTTGTTAGGTGCATCGTAAGTTCGTAAACATAAATCATCAAAATCTTCCCATTAGTATATTGCCGGTACTATATGTTTTCTCTAATAACAGGAACTCAAGAACATCACTGTAAAAAGTTTTGGTTTAGTGTTAAGGTCGGCCGACTACCTGAAAGCTAACTCTGCTTGGGATTGTTATTGTTTCTAGTAGACGATAAGAAGCCCCGTTGTGCGCCCAATCTGCATCAACATCCTTCTCCAAATTAACGTGATTGTAGGCATACTGCCAATTAAATACTTTTTTCCATAGCATTTTCTTATCATAGCAAAACAAGCTATAAAACATGGGAAGGAACGTTAAAGAACAAGTGCCTACGTATCCATAAACCCGTTTGACATATAACCCGAGTTGCCCAAGTCAATGAGCAACTGGTGACCAAGGACAACTCGCAAAAAAAGTACAAAACTAAAACCCTCCAGAACGTTGGGAGGACCGCATTCTTCAACCGCGACGCAGCCTTCGGAATATTAAAAGAATAAAATGCGTTCGGCTCGCGTAATACTGGCAGCTTATATCGTCCACCATAAATTCGCCACGGTAAAAAGAAAAAAAGATTGAAAAAAGGCGCCAAGAGTGGCGTCCGGCGCGTCGCTCGGACGGCAGGACGGGATCCGCGTACATCCCACTCGTTTGCATTTTATTTGTTATAGTTTTCGTCCAGTCCGGTGCGGGCCAAATCCGCAATCTCGACAGTGCGACGACCTTGGTCTTTTATGAGCCGTTATGAATAATTCGCAAGGGCAGCCGCGCCAAGAAAGGTGAGAACTCGGAACTGTGAGATCTGAATGCGTTCGTTACTCATTTATTGTTGTTTATAAAATTATGAGTGGACTGACATTGGGTCTTCTGATCGAAATATGGATTTACCAGCAACGAATATTGTATCAGCGGATATTGCGGACAAAGCAAGTATAAACGACGAGTGTGAAAAGGCCAGCCTCAGCGCTTATGCTCAGACCAGCAGCCTTTTTATCTATCAAGAAAGGTAATTGTGAAGAACATAATTTTGACATTCAGTTCAAAATAGTAATGAATGTTTTGGAAGAATAGTGTCAAATTTTATGTCGAGAAGGAACGGACTTGTGAGGAATTGGAAGAATCTTCACGAGATGGATATTTCTTATTCCCGTTTTCTCTTTTAAAACTCAGCCGAAACAAAATATTTATGTAATTTTTTTTTAAGAAACGCGATGTACGTCTGTGCTCCTGAGTCTTTAATGTTAAAATCTTTTCAAATTTGTCTGGTGATCTGTTGTACATGGTGGTAAAAACGGGACATTTTTAGTCATTATCTTTAGTAAAAATTATAGTTGCTGAAAGACAGGTGTGTCTATCTATAGCAAGTAATTTATGTTTAAAACAAATGCTTTAGCTGAGGCATTATCCAGGTACAAATAAGGGTTGTTTTTTAAAATAGTAAGTCGCAGGCCGTCTCCACATAATGAGCGTGGAGAACGAACGAATGTAACAAATGTATATAACCTCCATGCATGGTTTAAGGAGATTGCATTGAAAAAGTTGGAATATCATAATTAAGTTCTGTATAACCATTCTAGCTAAACAATAACGCTGCAGATTTGAGATGTGGAAAAGGCCAGGTCATGAGTACCCCACAACAGACGGGCATATATGTAGAATATAATATGAGTGCAGGAAGCAAAACAGAAAATCATATTTTTACAAATTATTGTAGCACATTTTTTTTTTGTACCGGGAGGGAACCGCACCCGCATCCTCCAATTTTGCGCAGGATGTCAAAACCACTCGGTCATCTGGGCACGCTATTTCTATCCAAAATTTCGCGCTCCAATTGTATTACTTTAACCGTCATAGGGGACGGTGCGCGGCCATCAACCAGATTACTATTTTGTCCTCCAATAATTAGTAAAAATATGATTTTTGCTTAGCACGTGATAGTGCTTGTAATCATATTTTAAAAAAGACAGAAAATGTTGCGATCGAAGCAAATGGAAATCCGTAGTGTCTCCGTACCCCTCCGGGCAACAAGCGTAACGTTCTGTGTATGGAACATTGATTCAAGCCGTGTCTCATTCAAATCTATATCTATTATACAAAGGGGTATTAAGATGACAAATAGGTGCTTCTTAAATTACAGCTACAATTTTATATCAGTAAAATATATTCCATCACAAAAGGCAGTTAATCTTTAATAAGCAAAAAATGCAAATTTACACTAGAATTTGCATAGACATAAACAATGCAGCATGCAATCGGAAAAAGAATGCATATCATTAAGCCATCCTTTAGCCACACACAAAGGATGCTTAAGGGCTAATTGATAATGATACCGACGCTAAACGATGATTGAGTATCGTGTACGAAACGAGTACCTAATGTACGCACTTAAGTATCATTAGGTGTATCTAGTCCACAATCTATAACGGTATCGCGTACTATAGAATAATTCCAGTTAAAATGTATAACTAATAAAAACCGGCCAAGTGCGTGTGGGACTCGCGAACAAAGGGTTCCGTACCGTTATCGGTAACCTAATCTTGCAAGTTATAGACACTGTTCGCAGTGTCCGATTGAGCTGGGTATATAGGTACGGCGAAAACCTCTTTCATTGTATGGGAGCCCCCTTAATTATTTACGTTATTTTATTTTAATTCATTACATTTAAAGAGAACATAAAACGAAATATTCTGTGAATAGTTAAAGCATCTACCTGTCACCGTTATTAGTATCGAGCAAGAAACGGTAAAAAAAATCAAGTTTGTTGTATGGGAGCCCCACTTAAACATTTATTTTATTTTTAGATTTTGTTATTATAGCGGCAATAGAAATACATCATCTGTGAAAATGTCAACTGTCTAGCTATCACCGTTCTTGAGATACAGCCTGGTGACAGAAGGACGGACGGACGGACGGACAGCGAAGTCTCAGTAATAGGGTCCTGTTTTTACCCTTTGGTACGGAACCTTAAAAATGCAACCTAATAAAATATTAAAAACAAGGTAAAAAATCTATTTTACCTCACAAGCTCGGAAAGTTTTTGTTTAAAATTCGAAGTTTGCGTGCAAAAGTGCTTTTTATCCGTTAGCGTGGAAATGTTATTTTTTTAAATTCGAACATGTATAACACGTTCGAATTTACCACGTAAGTACCAAGAAAAATATTAACTTATAATATTGCAAATAGTGGAAAGTTTTAAGAAAAAAAATGTATACATATAGATAAACACAAATTTATTACATTAATAATGCTGTTTTTCTCGCAGCTAGCAATATCCTGAAATCCAGCAAATGAAATCCTAAATCCCTCGCTGCCTCAGGTTTCAACACAAGTACTCACGCCAAATAACAACTTTGCAGCTTTCTACAATATATATAACTATTACTCAAGATTTTGCTACCAGCCTACGCACCTGTCTTTGATCGGGATCATACCAGGATAATACAATATTAAAGAATTGGTATATTTTAAATTCTTTTTTCAGTTGAGTTTATAGTAAAAACTACTTCGAAGTTGATAAAATTTAAATGGAACCCACTTTGAAGATTACTTTCTACCCAACAACAATAAAAAAACACTTTTGATCCAATTATCCATGAAAATACCCCATTCTTTTTTAAAGTGAGTCAAAATTTTGCAGGTGTGTGTAGTTAAAAACGTATATTTGCGAATGTTTGAATGTAATATGTGATAGATTGAAAATTAATTCAAAATTAAATCATATTTTTACAACTCGTAATATGACTGTCCCCACTATTTAATCATAAATTTATTTTTTGATTAATTGAATTGAATATGACCGTTAATAGGATTAAAAATTAAAATATGTATAATCAGAAAGTTTGATATAGGCAGGTGAACTTGATTTCTTTTCCAGTTTTTGTTTTTTTGTTCAACATTGTTTTTTATTTTTGGTACAAGTCACCTTTTTGATTATAAGCGTCACAATTTTCCTTTAAATATACTGTGTCGCCTTTCTCATATCTACTTGATACTGCACTGCGTTCGTCGTTCGACGTAAGTCTGACTACTGCTACAGTGCCCTTCACACCTAAACACAGTAGTGCTTGCACAATACTGTTTCGAGACAGAATATGCACTGCAGTGGTACCCACCGAGACGGTAGTACAAAGTGTTGTTAAGTTTTACTCTGCAGTATCAAAACCAGGTTGAGGCAACCCTACTCGTGTTTTTCTCAGAACTACGCAAGTCTAAAAAATCTTTTTTTATTTCAATTTTATCTAGAATACCGAATAGCAACCACTTCAATTCAACGAATAACATTATCTTTTGAATTCTAAACAACTTATTATTGTCATAAAATTATATTGTCGCAAACATCTATGTTACATAAATATGGCATAACATTATATTGTTAAGTAATACATAGACTAAAATAATAAGAATGTGGTATAGTACCACCAACTTAACTGTGCAGTTGGCGAGGGCGCTGCTGATCAAGGAAATCAACTAGAAACTGTCACAATTTGAAGGAATGTTGTAGTTCTTTTTTCTGCCACCTGAACAGATAAGTTGGTGGGTCTGTATAAGACGATAAAACAGCAAAACCAGTATTTTATTACATAGTCTTTGAATTACTATGTTGCATAAGAACATCTGTTCAAAAAGAGCCTTATCTCTTTTTTTTTTCGTTTATGATCTCCTGTCCTTCAAACGAAATCCGCGTTTTGTATTAAGGTTGAACTGGCCGGTCAGTACTCCATACAAACGCTGTAGGATGATCACTCCCTTATTTGAGATTTTAGGTCCAGATTTAAGCATAATATCGATTGAACTCGTCATTATCTAGGTTTGTATCGTAACGAAATTTTAAAAAGATAATTAAGTTGAGAGTTGTGAGACTCGAAACATTTACATATAAAGTTTTCAAGGCCCATAACTTTCAACTTAATTATCTTTTTAAAATATCGTTACGATACAAACCTAGATAATGACGAGTTCCATCGATATCATGCATTGTTTTAGACCGAAATCCTCAAATAATGGAGTGATCACCCTACGACGTTTGTATGGAGAACGGCCCGGCCAGTTCACCCTTAAATAAAACTCTAAGAACATCTGTTCAATAAGCGTCGTATAAAATATTTTTCTTTATGAGCTCATACATAGCCTTCAAACGAAATCCGCATATTTGTATCAAAAAAAGTATCACTCGGCTAGAAGCTAAATTGATTTCTAATTGAGAGCCAATAAAACAAAGGCGATAAATTAAAAAATACATAAAACATTTGAGACAGTTGATATCGCGTTACTTTTATTTTAATCAACGCTGGACTAATTGCAAAAATAAACAATAAGAATACTCTAAAAATTTATTTTATCGGAGTCCGGTAAATCAAAATCATTTTACTACATTATTTATTATCTTTATTTACGTATACTAGAACTAAACAATAACAAATACTAGATAACAGACTATAACATTATATCCAATGAAGACAGATTGTTAATGTAATTTTTTTTTATGGTTTTATATATTTTTTTTTGACATAACACATCTAGGTATGTAGTTAAATTACTATCTTAAAGCACAAATCTATAGGCGTGATAGTTTTTCAGTATAGTGTGCAACAAAACGTTCAAGTTTTGGGCTCACTTTTATCGCCCTAATATGAAAACCAGTACTAAAAAACAAAAAACACTCTGAAAAACCCAATTCACAATGTGAGCAATTTTAGATTATAATATATATATTATAATCTAATATATATATATATATATTATATTATGTATATAGGCGACATACAAAGGCATGTTTTTAATATTATACAACAAAAAAAACGTTATTACAATGAAGATTTAGGATGAGTACATACTACCGACTCATTAGGATGGCATGCCATATCTTATCATAACATAAACATCGTAGTATTGGAAATTAGAATGGCATACAAACTAAAGTATTTAGACCTCAAACATTTTTATAGACCACCAAGGCGAGAATGCACAGAGGAAATAGAAAATGTTGAGGTTTTATTTTTTATCAGGCAATTGATCAACGAAGCAAATCGTTGTTTGCAACAAGAAAAATATTCGTTGTGTACGTATGTTAATGAAATCTTTTGAAAATTGTTTTTTTATACTAGTTAAAAGTCGAAAATTCGAGGACTAGGAAAGTTTTTTTTTATGACTGATAGGTTAGCATTTGACCACTATCTTACCCGATGACAAGTAATGATGTGATCGAAAGTGTTGTTCAGGCTAACCTAGAATTACTGGCTCTCAAGGACAGCTGACGGAACACACCGTTAGCTGCTTGGCGACAGATTTTCTACTTGAGGGTGGTAGCTAGCCAGGCGGGCTTTCGCAAAATGCCCTACCACCATGCCTTAACGACTGCCATCCTAAGACGACAACCGGGATCGACGGCTTACCGTGCCCTCCGAAGCACGAAAGCGCTGAGGAATATTGTCACTAGCGGTCACCCATCCCACTCAAGACAGCGCCGGACGTTGCTTCACTTTGCTGAAGAGATGCATGTGAGGAGATTGCATAAAGCCAGTGCGGCAAGTATGGCAATATGTCCATAGGAATTAAAAGTTGTAAGTCCGTGGTCCTGCGTGGTTACTAAGACGAATCAAAATAAAAAGCAGAAGTCTAGCTATCTGATCTACTAAAAATACCGAACTACAAGTTACGGACACTCCGTACCACTAGCAATACCCCTGGTTGTTCAGTGGATTCTTAACGATACTTCATACCATATAGAGCTGGTGCATGTGCCTATGTTGAGAATACGTAAGTGTGTGTTCCAGCTGTTCTTGAAAGCCAGTTTTTTTTGTTAAGCATGTGGAAAACATCTATCTTCAACCACATGATTACTTCTCCTCAGATAACATTTTGGTTAAACGATACCCTATAATCTATAAAAAAAAATTGGATACAAATAGAAGAATTTTCCATAAATGTATGAAAAAATCTCCATCATTTTGCCAGCTGATGATTTGTTTTCGATTTCATATTCGGGCTTAATCGACCAAAAAGACATTGATAAATAACCTACCCTTACTAGGTGTAAGTTATTTATTCGCTATCTAGATTGTGTTATTTATATTTAACAAATTTAGAGAGCACATTTATTTTTTATTTTTATTTACTTTACTGCGTCCTAGTAACCACGCGATCCTATTTTTCATACCACGTGTTTTAAGCCAATTATCTGCCTTTAAATTGTACATAAATCCGGCCAAGTTTCTCACAGCAGGTTCATTCAAATATAACATTGGGTCCTTCAGTCCAGTGCTAATTGCAGTTGCATAACCCAGTTGCAGTGCTAGTTAGCAGTTGGAAGATGTGCTAAAAGTTCTGCCAAAACTTAACGAGAGCGAGGCCTCCCATTGCAACACATCATGAGAAAATAATCAACAATTGAATGAAAACGTATCATCTTTGTTGAATTCAATATAATGCAGACTCATAATTTTTAATGTTGGCCATTTTTCATTTTACGTCTGTATTAACCGTTGGCCTTTGACTACTATCTCACCTGATGGTAAGTGATGATGTGGTCGAAGATGATGTTCAGGGTAACATAGGATTACTGGCTCTCAAGGACAGCTACCAGAATTCACCGTTAGGTGTTTGGCGACCGATTTTCTACTTGAGGGTGATAGCTAACCAGGCGGGCATTCGGATGGCTCCTAAGATGACAACCGGAACCGACGGCTTAACGTGCCCTTCGAAGCACGAAAACGCTCAGTAGTAATGTCACAAGCGGTCACCCATCCAAGTCATGACCGCGGCGGACGTTGCTTAACTTTGCTGATCGGTTAAGAACAGCTAAGCAAACTTCGCTACGAGCGTGAAGTTGTAGTTTCAACATGTTCTTGTTTTGACCTTGATGTTGTTAGATAAGATAAATTGTAGCGACTTCTCAATTCAATTGGGATCAGGGTAAGAACATGAAGATCCTTAACACAAAAAGGGCAAAATTTAAAATCACATTGGCCACAACAGCTCGTCACAAATCACGTTATTTGAACAGACACGTGATCATCAGTGACGGACACAACCATACGCCTAACCCTATATTGAATCAATAGTCTACGTCAAAATATCGGAATTCCAAATATTTTGCCTCAATGTCGAATATAATTTTGCATAATGCTGTCGCGAAAAAATAATTTATTCATCATGAATTAATGGGTCATCTTGAGGCAAGACGTCACGGAATAATTTACATGGCCTTATTAATGTCCGATTGAAACAAGAATGTTTTAACCCGCGGTTACACCACGCGGATAAATCGCCCCAACAAAATGTGTTGCTTTTTTTTTTTCAAATTTTTATTTGGGACATTTTCTTCGTATAAAATTTTTGTAATCAGACACCAGAAGCTCAGCAAAAAACAACAGGCTTCTTTCTTAGACTTCGACTACTACATTCAAAGGATCAATTCCTTATACTTAGAATAAATATTAAATATGGCTGCTTCTTACTACAGTTTTTTTTTATGTTATTTTGACGGAACAAGCTCTAGGCCCACCTGATGTTAAGTGGACTAACCTCTGCCTATAACAGTTGCAATTCATGACAACTCACGAATTGCACTGCGCTCGTCACATTGAGACATAGTTGTTAAGTCTCATTGTGCCTGTAATTTCACTGGCTCTCAAGGACTACTGCCGGGACACACCTTTCGGTGCTTGGCGACAGACTTTCTACTTGAGGGTGGTCGCTAGCCAGGCGGGCATTCGCAAAATGCCCTTCCACCATGCGGTGAAGCTCAAGCTCTGGGCGGGATTCGAACCATGGACCTGCTGCGGGGCAGTCCATAGCCAATACCACTGAGCCATCACTGCTTCAAGAGCTGTTGTTAGTACGTGTTGTCATACATCCCAAAAGATAAATCAAGAATGTTTAATCTTACTGTGAAATAAACTCGACACGTTTTGACATGCAATGACAACAATTACTTATTAATTGGGTACATTTTGTTGAATGAACTTATTTGCTGTAGCAGGTTTAAGAGATTGTTGGATAAACTGGCCCTTGATAATTATATATCTCATATTGCGATGCTAATGTGAAGTCTAAATATCGAAAACAATAACAAGATCGTATCGGTGTCGTAAAATTAATTGTGCCGATATTAAATGCATATTAAACAGATTCTTAATTGAGAGACGCTGATAGATAAATTCTTTTATGAATTATTTACACGTATATTAATTACCCTGTAGAATTGTCTCCTCTAATATCTACCTGTGAGAAATGGGATAGCGAGAAACGACGAAGGAAAAAATAACAGACGGTAGGCAGCAGCGCTTTCTAAAGAAATACATATTACTCTACGATCCCCAAGACGCGTGGCAAGCGTGGGGATTATAGCAAACATCGCTCCAATGGGGGAGACAACTGTTCAACGGTAAAGGTTATGGCTGTTGAACAGATATATTATTCAGAAATTGTATATGAATACTGAAGCAAAATATTTAAGGAAATTTTTGAGGAAATACTTAGTTGTTTTTTATTATTCAATAAAAAATTAAGAACCGTTCACACGCGAGTCAGACTCGCGTGAGGTAGGGTTTCGTACTATAAATCACCGGATTACCAAACAGTATTTTTTAATCTGTTTCTTTTCAATTTTCCTGTTACCTTTGAGTGTAACTATCTGTAAGTTTTTTTTGGGTTTATTGGGTTCACAAAAAGCGGGGGATGCTTATAATGGTCCTTATTAAAGCGTGCACTTCAAATTATAATAAAAATGTTGTATCTCCTGTATATATATAAAACAAAAAAAAAAAAAAAAAAAAAAACTCAAGGCTCATAGCCCATGCATTCATATTTATTATAAAGTATTTTTTTACTTTGCTTATTATATGCATAAAAATTTGCTTCTTTAAGCTTTAAGTCCGAATTTGGGTCACTTAACTTTATATTACATAATACCTAATTTCAACTCATTTTGTCTAGTAGATCTGGTCTGGATCCTTTAGGTGTTCAGTTTTATCAGCGGATGAATGGAACCCTAAAATCACGTTTTTGAAGGTAATCCAATTTATTTAAGTATAGTTAACAGTTTTCTCCGATGTTTCAGGTATATTACGATCCAAAGTGGACGAATCTATTGTTATCATTGGCATAGGGTACGGACCCATACCACTTACATAAGTGAACATTTTCTGTACGCAAATAAATATAAAAAAGCTATTTCTTTAAAATGATTGCATCACATATACCTAACCTCAATAACTTTAAGAAAAAAAGTTACATTGAAATATCTCCGGATATTATTTAAGCTTACATAACTAGATCACATAAAGCCTACAGGTTGATTACAATGACCACTAGAATCGATTTAACGCGTCGTGTAATCGATTCTGATATCGATTAAACTACTACAAATATTTGAGTCTATAAAAAAACTGAACGTGTTACGAAATCGTATCCATGCAACAACAAAGTGATTTAAAAAATAGACTGAGAATAGATTAATTTTATTTAATCGTTTACTATTTTAGGATCTACTATATCTATATAAAAACTTATGTTATACAGACATAGCTAGTAACATATCATGTCTATAAAATAACTAGTCAAATATTGAAATGAAAAAAAATATATAAAAAAAAATTATGTTGCGACGGAACAAGTACTATTCCCAATTGAATGCCTGTAATTTTACTGTCTTTCAAGGATTGCTGCCGGTGCACACTGTTAGGTGAGGGTGGTAGCTAGCCAGCGAGAAATTTCGCAAAATGCCCTTCACCATGCGGTGAAACTCAATCCGGCATTCCTATGTAGATATGTAGATATAAATTAAAAATAATTTCACACTATAACCTCAGACTTGAACCATCTTTGATGTTTGAAGATATTTATGTATTAAGAAAAGTCGCGAACAGTATCTAGTGTTGTTCACTAAAAAATAAGGATTGCGCCTACCAAAAAATCGTCATGAATATTCGATTACATAATTTAAGCAGATCGAGTCGAATTTTATAGCGCACATGTCGGCCGGTGGCGCCTCACCGGGGCTGGGCGGGCCCTACTACCGGTCCTCACAACTTTCGAACCACTCGTAGCGTGCTTAGACATTCTCAACCGATCAACTAAGTACATATCAAAATCCTTTAAAAATTGTAAACTCCATTATTATAACTTCATCTACTTCTACACTCATATTATAAGGAGGAAAGATTTGTATTTTTGTATGAAACGAATAAACTTAAAAACGAATATACCGATTTGAAAAATTCTTTTAACATTAGAATCGATTTAGTAAATAAATCGATAAAGAATTTTGGCGACCGATTTCCTCAAGTAGGAAATCTATCGCCAAGCACGTTACGGTGTGTCCCAGCAACTATCCTTGAAAGCTAGTAATTCTAGGTTAGCCGAACAACATCTACGACTGTCATCTAGTGGTCAAAGGCTAGCCTATTAATAATTCGAAAGATATAGTCTGTCGCCAAGGTTAACGGCACTATTTTATAATTATAGCACTATATTTTTAATATTTCAGCTGCTGTCCTTTCCAATTTATTTTTGTTAACATCTTTGACCGAATCATCTCTCACCAGCAGTGTAAGTAGTCAAAGACAGCCCTAATAAAGCTAGCCCTGGCCCTTAATAAATATGTACAAAAAATATGGCAGGCATACGTCGACTTCAGTAGCGTGTCACTGCCCATTAGGCGCACTACAGAGTTCTAACCCATATACTGTACTGTATCAGCCGGATAGTCCACTGCTGAACACAGCCTCCCCAATAAGAGGGGGTTTGCCATAATTCCCACGCTTGGCAGGCGGCTTGGGGATCGCCGTGTGAGATATCAGTTCCTCAGAAAGTGCTGCTGCCCACTTTCTGGTGTCTCACCCTTAGTCGCTTCTTACGACACCCACGGGTAGAGATGGGGGTTACCCATATAATGGATATCAACTAAAAGGTATTCTTACAAAAAAAAAAACAAAGTGGGTTATGTATTGTTGGCGGCAAGCCATTAAACTGAGACCTTATAAAATGGACATAATTCTGTAATGCACCATAATCGATACTAAAATTAAGTAAAATAAAAGAGTTCCTATTTTGTTTAAGCTAAATTTCAAATTAGGATAACACGTACGCGTAAATAAATAAAAGAAAAACTGTTGTACGCAGCTATTTGTGTAGTAATTTTGGCAATTTTTTTTTCTTATATTCACGTTAATAAAAGAATAATTAAATGAATAAACGATTCGCCAGCTGCTCATTAATTCTAAACGATGTCTCTGTAATTAGTTTTTATTCACATTTCATTGATAGACCAAAAAGGCCTTAAGATCTACATATATGTGAAAGTATAAATTAAAAATATATAAATACATAATATTCATTCGTCATACGCTATTCACTGGAAATAGGCATTCATCATTTGGACCAAATCTCTCTGTTTCTCGAAACAATAAAACAGCTGTTTTTGCGTCAAAGCAAAATGTCAATGACATCGAATACGCATGCGTAAGACGATTCGAGTTACGATTTAGCCTGAAGCCGTGACATTGGTTCTATAAGCAGATGACAATGAGATCATCTGGTGCTTTTAGGGACGTCTATCTTTGAGAATTACAAGTCAGTAAGGGCTAGTGACTAATAAAAAGTCGTAATAAATGAGGCTATTAATAAAAACGTTATGTTTGTTTTATTTGAGTTACACTGACAGACGAATTGAATGAAACTTTTGAAAAAGGAAATTGTTCTGAAACATTAGAAATGTGACACAGAATCAATGTCACATGTCGTGTATGTGCATGGTGGTAGGGCATTTTGCGAACGCCCACCTGGCTAGCTACCACCCTCAAGTAGAAAATCTGTCGCCAAGCACCTACCGGTGTGTTCCGGCAGCTGTCCTTGAGAGCCAATAATTCTAGGTTAGCATAAAAACATCTTCGACCACATCATTACTTACCATCAGGTGAGATAGGCTAACTCTATAAGGTATAAAAAAAACAGGAGTAGCCCCCAAACAGTTACAACGATACACATATGGGCAATTTATCGTCGAAAACGTCGCCGCAACAAATGGTAGGGCCGCCAAAGTTATAAAGTGGTCAAACGGTCAAATCAGCCGGCAAGCGCCGGTGTGTCGCGGAATGTGGCACGGACGCGCCACCGCGACACCACCTAAACAAGATTCCGAGAAAAAAATACAATTAAGTAAAATGATAATAACAAACGATCGACGCGATCCGTGACCATGTGCGGTGCGACTTGGAGGCTGCGTGGAATCCGCGAGTGTACACGGAAGTGAATTTTTACAGTCAACAAATGAAAAATTGAAGAAAATGATTTGAAATCAGATTCAAGATCACAAAAACAGTTAATTTCCAATGTTCAAACAAGAGAGGAGAATAAATAGAAATGAAAATCCAAGTCTAAAGTGAACTATGCAACTCATATACTTAACTGTAGAACGTCTACGAGTGAAAAAGTGTTTACAGTACCGAAAAATATTTTGAGGATTAAAATAGAAGAAAAATGTTTAATACTAAAATCAGTTTCGTTATCTTTAAACATAACTTTAAGCAAGAAAATGGAAACAGTGATGTAAAATACTTTTCTGTACGTTGAGGAGATCGTCGCAAGTTGGAATAAAGTTTTAACGAGGATTTTGTGTGTTTTATAAGTGGAGTATAGTTTACAAATAGAAAATTTGTAATGAATTTTGAAATTTGTATGCGTAGCATTTATAGTAACTTCAGACAAACGTTTGAATGAAACATAGTGAAACCAAAACATAACAAACTCGAAAGGGACGCAGGGGAAGATGGGAAAAAGTAAATAGAGTGATTCTTAGCCAAAATCATTGCTGGAAATCGTGAAGGATGTAAAATTAAAACCTTGAAATAAGTATAAGATTGGTAGTAGTGCTATAAGTAATCGTAAACACGCCACGTCAGGAAAATTATTTTAATCAAGAACCTTATACTATTTTTATTTATACAATTATTTTCAAAGCATGCAAATTGCTTTGGCTTTGAAAATGAATTTGATTCTAGAAATTCCGATGCGTTGTTAATTAATTTAAAGTTAGTAAATAAAATATTAGAGTGTATAAAATACGAGTCGATGGAAAAGGTTATTTTTATTTAATAAGACTTATTGCAGACAAAAAGGTTCTTTTCTCAAAACCAATAAATGAAAACCACAAAAACACGAGTTCGTTATTCCCCGGTTACATTTTATCAAAGGTAACTTTTGAGGTAATATCCCAATAAGAATATGTGTATTCCATTCAAGAATGTTACATTCCCGATCATAAAGTTATTCGATATCAAATACTTAAATAACTTTTGGTAGGGTGGGACCGATTTAGAGAACTAACCTTTGGGGTCAGGAATGTGGGATCGCTGTGCCAAAAAAAGCAAGTCTAAAGAATTCCACCGTATTTCCCCACTAAAAAACAACCTTAAAAACCTAGATCCGGGACCGAGCGGCGTAAACAAATCGATGCGGCCGATAAGCCGGCCGGCTGGCGGCGCTGAGATGTTATGGTAATACACCGGTATTATAGACTACAGTTATATAGCTTGCGACAAACTTACAGATTTTACTATCGCGCAATGAAGCAGTTGCTGCGTTTGTTTACGCGACAAACCCTGATCAAAGAAAGTGTTTATTTTTTATGTTCCATCGAAATTACCTTAGAGTGTAATTTGGATATTAGATATAATTGGACGAAGTTCCTGTGGAGTCATTAAGAGCGACTAAAGTAAAATTACCAAAAGGTGGGCAGCAGCGCCTTCTGAACAAGTGTACTGAACTCTAAATCATACACGGAGATAACCAAGCAGCTTGCCAAGAGTGGCGATTATGGCAAACCCTCCCTAGGTGGACGATCCGGCTAGTACAGTACTTTACTTTAGAAGTTCTGTTACTGAATCTATTATTGCCGAGTAGAATCAAGCACTAACCTTTCAAAGTTAATGTTTTTTCATCTGGGAGAATCTCTTGGATATCCTTCTAAAGCCACCTTCTTATCTTCTAAATCAGCCAACTATCATCTAAATCAGCACTGTGAGTTCAGACAAGATGTAAAATTATTATTTTACTAGCTTCTAGCTAAAAAAACAGGCTTGCGAAGAGCAAATCTAGTTACAGTAGCTCATATACTGTTTAAATGTATACGAAGATGCCGGGGTCCGGCGCGACCTTCCGAGGACGCGGCAGTGTCGATGACTCGGACTCGGACTTGCGCAACCAATGTACACCATCTCGGTAGTAAACGATGCCACTGACGCCTGTCCAGTCGCCGGTAAGCTAATAGAACCGAGATATGGTCAAAGTCAATGACTGGCTTACGTATTACAATTCGCTAGTGGTTTGATTTTGGCAGTTGTGTAATTTTGCATCGTCTGAGCATGGAAATTTAATACTTGAACCGTTTTTTATGTAGATAGGCTACATTTTTGCACCTGTTGGTGAATGGTCATGTGATTGTAGACGATGCCTATGCATAGAAAAGCTCATCCTAATTAATTCTAACTCTATCCTAATATAATAGGTCTATCGTAACTGTAGCAGTTATCAAAGTATAGAAAAATCTATTTTCTCTGTGGAAATTTCTGAAGCTTTTGGAACATTTTTGACAAATTATTGTTTTGCGTTTCATCAGACGTCATGAAAGTTTAGCTGTTTTACATCACAATCGATCGCTAAAAATTCAGAAATTAAAGTGCTTATCAGAATAGCTCAACTCTATAACAATGTTATCAGAGCAATATCCTGATGCGAATTATAAAAATATAATCAGATCATGCCCTGATCGAAATTCATATTAACCTTTAGTCGGTATAAGACCTGTATTTCACACGATTAACCATATTTCACGTATTTAAAACTCGTTACACGCAAAAAAATCAATTGCCGACTTTCCACGACTTTGACGAATGGAGAAAAAGAGAAATCAAAAAAAGACACGTTTGCCTTTCCTGAGCAGAGGTTAACCGCAAGAGTTAAGTTAGATGTTAAACAGAAATACCAATGAGTAATAAGTCTCTCTCGTATGGCTGCATTTTGTATCGGATATAGATTCCTAGTCTTTGACTCAGATTGACACAAAAGTTAAATATTTAAGTTAATAAGGAACTGATATACACACACATGGCTGGAAATTCGTTACGGAAACTCATAAATTCCAGATTTTTTATTCATCTAACACTCAAATTCAATACTATAACGACGTAGGTGAGAATTAGTAACGCAATGTCTAAAGCCTCCATTATGACGAATTCAGACCAACGCCTGGCTTTTTAGAGACGAAAACAAAATATGTAAAGAAAATGCGACCTAAGTGTAATTTCGACCATCTGTTGAAGTTCCCGGATATGATAGAGGACTGTTTTATATGTCCCCGGTAAACGTATTGTTTAGTGGCTCATTATCTTCTAACATCAAATCCTATACTTTTGCTAGCATCCTGGTAGCGAGTATCTTAGTTTGGTATTTTCTTGTTACCACAAAATGCATTGTACTGACTGCACAGAAGTTGGATAAGCTTAGAAAGATGTGAATAAATCCATATTCCTTTTTATTGCATTGATTATTCAATAGTGAGATTTGCAACCGTAAAAAATATGTTACTTTGTCCAGTATATGGTGTACGATGAACTTATCCCCATATATAACATAAATTTGAAATCCGTATCCGTAATTCCTAGCCCATCAGCAACATATAAATGCTAGCCAATGACCATAATCATACTTGATGGTAAGTGATGTAGAAGTCGAAGATGGTACTAATGGTCAACAAGAATGAGATCTATCTCTCAAGTACAACACTGTGCTGCCTCTATCTTCTGGTTTTATCACCCAAGACTTCAGAAAAAGAATTTTCTACATATTGATTGTACAGATTTCATGACCGAAAAGAAGAACTGCCTAGTTCTTCTTTTCGTTTTGCTTTCGTTTTCAGATCAAACTATAAAAAGCAATTATAACCTTTTAATGTTTGGGTTTGGCAATACACCAAAACACTGATCACGTCCATGTCTTGGAGCCATCACGGCTACCCCTGCTAAAAATTCACACAACAGCTTCTTACACAAACATGAATTATTCAAGTGCGTGTCCTTACACCAACCGTTACCTAAACATCCGTATATGAACAAGCATTAGGATTCTCCCATCAATTTCATCTCAATAGCTGTCATAAGACGGACAATCGTAGTCATCACGACGTGTGTCACGTCAACGCGTATACACGCGAGGTTGTATATTAGTGTGAGTGAAGTGGTGAGGCTGTGTGCGTGGGCGCTAGCACGCGCTACGGCGGCGTATTTACACCGGCGATCCCTTCCACCGCGAGCACTCATGCGCCGCACGACCTGCGGATCACACGTACCCCACCACTGACCGGCGCGGTGACCCTCGGGACCACACACTCCAACATTCCACCGGCGAGCGACAACGTCGACACTCCTACCACGAAACAACCCCCAGTATGTGCCAGTGATTGAACACCAGTGAACATTAGTGAAGTGACTCTAGCACTGACATGTGCGATTGACCAGTGTATGCAGAACGTGAAACACAGCCGCAGCCTCAGCCTTTATCAGTAAATGTAAGCTTCTCATTTGTTTACTAAGGAGACTTAAGGACGGTCCCCGACCTAGATCTCACGGGCTAGAGCCGGCTCTACAATGACTCCAGTAACAATGCTCGGTATCGCGACACAATATTAAAGTCAAAGTTTCACAGAGCCCAGCCTTCAACATAAAACTCAATGACGTTAGGTAAAGAAACACCTGTGAGAAAATGCAAACAAAAGTGTGTGTTTCAGACATTTTGTTATTGTAATACGCGTGCTCTACGAATATAATTATTGCTTAAGATTCGAATTGTGCTGTGAATGTGACCGAATTATGCTGTGATCTTTTAAATATACTATATAGATACTTGCTTTGTTTAAAAAGCCGGTTACCGTTTTAAAGCCACAATATGCTTGTATATATTTTTCAATTGCGAACACCCACTGTACTAAACCCACGCGGGACTCGGATACAAATCGTAAAACTGTGTTTTTAAATCGTGAATAAACTCGATGAATAAAAGCTATTTCCAGCGATAGTAAATCACAAATCGTTATCGGTTAAACTCTTAAATTAAACCGAGGGTTATAGTGAGAACGATAAGCGAAATTTACTAAAATTGTAGTAATGTTTTCGAGTATAAATAGCACGGCTGCCGATGCACAAGAAATACAATCATTGCTTAATTGAATTGCCTCACTGCGAAGTTAGTACTGTGTATTAGTCACCCCATAGAAGGAGCTTCGACAATAATTGTTCGTAACACAATTGTCAATAGTGTTTGGAATTTTAAACATTCGGGGTTTTCCGAAGCCATAAAATGACAAGTGATATATTATGTTAATCTATTGTCTGTTGTAGAAAATACTAAAATATTTCGATGTCTACGTAACGGAACCTAAACCGGACCTACATACAAACGTGTGCAAAATTAAAATGGATGCGCATCGTCGATTCGATTACGTGACTATTTTAAATTCCATTGACTAAAAGCCTGTAATTGTTTGTTATATCACGTACTGGACGATTGACTCCTAATTGATCTTCAATGAAAAACTTTCAACGTAATCTACCTGAATTGATTTAAATTGAGTCACGATGACAACTTAGTTTGCATTTGCACAAAAAATTTCGTCCTAGTCTTATTTCTTCTTACGATTTCAACTGGCTCAGGTACTCAAGAGCTTCATCAACATTACGATTGGCTATGTTGTATGTAGGAAATATGCTCGAATCAGTTATATCATATCAAATCGATTTGATGGCGATCTCTATAAAGACTTAATGAAAGTAGCGCGGGAGCTTCGAAAGTCGGGCATTGGCTTACCAACAACAAGTCCATGACATAACACAACGACATAACAAAACATTTAGCGTATATCAAAACGTTGTAGCCATTCGACACATGCGATTCTCAATTATCTGTGAAAAATGTTTCATCCGGATTGTAAGAACCGTGTGAATTTGGCTTAAAATGTTCAATTATAATACTGAGATATTTAAATAAGGTTATTTTTCACTTGTACGAACACGGAACAATTTGAGGCGTGGAAAATTGTATCAGCACAATAACTTTAAGATTATAATCTCGTACCTACATAACAGCCTTGAAGTTGAAGGAGCTGTGCTATAGGAAATATTTTTGTGATGTGTGACGGAAAATACAATTTGTATTCACCGTCTATTTCTTACCGTTAAACTTACCAAAATCAATTAAAACTTTTTATGGCATGTATGAAAAAAAACATCAATATATTATTCCAATTTGAAAAATATATCTCTGTACCAGGAGAATATAAAGTTGTAGGGAGTTGGTTAAATTTACAGAGTCAAAGCTTCTAATGTTTGGCAATAATCAGATCGTAAGCAATTAACTACTAACTCTACTAACTCACTTTCTATGTATCCAAAAGTGTGTTGATTTCACGAACATAACTACAACCCAATTACCGGTACGAAACTTGTACTGTGAAAGTATTCTACGGGCATGAGATATTCTACTCTAGAATTGACCGGTTGTGCGTCAATCCATAAAATTATGGTAATAGAAACATAATATAAATTTAAATTAAAATCAATTCGTATGAAAATATAGCTTTACCTTGCATATATGTATCCTGTTATGCAATAACATCTTTATAATTTATCCTTATTGCATCTCAAAACAATTTTCTTACAATGAAGTATCTATTAGTGTTAATTGATAGTTATATAGAACTAATTCCGTAATTAATTTACATTCTTAAGTTGTTATACGCAACATATCTACAGGTCATTGCTTTAAAATGATGATTTCATTTACCGAAGTTATTATTATTGTTTTAATATAAATATTTATAAACATGGTAGTTATGGTCAAGGAGTCGTTGTACTTTAAAAACTTCACAAGTTAAGAATGTTGTGTAGAATCCCCTCGTCCCTTTAAGGCTTCGATGAGACATCGTGTTAATGGCAACCAGCTCACCTTTAAGAGGAATGTCGCGCGTACCTAAGGCCTTATAATCCGAACATGCCTTGACCTTACATGAATCAACGTGTAAAGCTAAAATTATATATTCATAATCATTTCACGTTTCTATGAAAATCTACATCGTGAAACCTCGCTAAATAAGTCCCCAGTGATGTTTGCTTTACGAATTTTCCAAGTTTTTCCGAGTGAATTGGGACGATTTACATATAATGATAATATAAGCACGATTGCGTCATGAGCGGCTGGCACATCAACAAAAAACCGCATCCGGCTCGATGAAAACATTGACAGTGGTAAAAAAGGAGCATTTGAGAATGAGGTATAAAAAGTTTTAGATGAACGTAAAAAGTAGAGAGTAGTAACAATGCTGTTTGTCAACAATGCTATTATAGCGTGTGTCTGGATGAACAATAGACGCGCTCTCAGGCTCTTGGTGCGCCTGCGCATCGGTGGCAACACGACGCTAATCGGCGTGACGAACAACATTCGTCACGACAACCACCCCGATCACGTAACGAAAAATAATAGCACCTTGAAGATAATAGTTTCCACCGATAATCTCGGCGATAGCAAAACGATCGCTGGCGCAATAGCTCGAAACATTACAAAAGTGCCTATTAAAATATGCAGCTTTCCTCGCACGAGTCGCGGCCGAAGGACTCCGGGCGCAATCTAAGGTTGCCTATTATCCGCCACGCTCCGAAAAACATCAAAAGGTAACGGCAAAACGGCGGAAAAATTTTGAAACTTTATTTCGCAAGCGACGCCTCATATAAAACAATACAGAACTAACTAATAGAGACGATTATCTATCCGAAATCGGTTAATTGATGTTTACCACATCGCCGCGATCCGATCGCGATGCTACCGCCCACATAGTTATCAGTACACGTTTTGCATACAGTTCTACTCACCCAGATTCCTTTGTCTGAATAATTCTTACCTGTAACAAGATAAAATCAGTTAATAAAGTTAACAATATTTTACTTTAAAAACATTTAAGCAGTACAGATCATATCTTACATTTGCTTGTTTAAACCCGTATCGCATCTTTATTCATCATCCTAGTAATTTTAAGTTTCTCGTTTCAAAAAAAGGAAAAGCTGGTTCAAAAGTTAACAAGGCGCACGTACAGGCATCATTAGCCTGAGAATTCGGATATACAATGGAAAGCACTAAAGATGACAGAGATGCGGTAATCAGAGACATGCGGACGAAATCACAAGAAACATTACGTACAAATAAAACATAGGATCGCATTACGAAACCGAAAACAAGAAAGTTTCACACAGAAAGTGCTCAACGCTCATTACGGAAGCGCATCACGTGATAAACTTCGAAACTTCAAATGAATTTTGAGAAGATAATTATTCAAGATTGTTACTATTTAAAAATGTAGCATCGTCTTATATGGATTCAAGATTTCTCGCTTCCTTAATCTCAAGACTATTTGAGATAGCTTCGTAAAAGGCTTAAGGGCCGAAGTTAGGATTAGAGTCAGGGGCAAATTTTGTTTTTGTATCAGTCATGTATAATAAACTGGGCCGAAGTTAGGATTAGAATCAGGGGCAAATTTTGATTTTGTATCAGTCATGTATAATAAACTATGTGTATATAATATGTGTGTAATTGCAAATTTATATACCTACCAGAAATAATAAAGTGTACTAACAAGTAAAATCCAAAAAAATACTTTGAAATAGAATGATAGCCAAAACGTTTCTTCCTTGCAACACACCTGGAAGCTCACTAAATAGCAGTTGTCGTGGCAGACTCTACTCACACCGTTCAAGCCATATCTTCGATTGTAGATATACAAGGAAGTGAAGCATTTGCGAAGGTTATATTTAAACTCAAGGGTGGGATTATCGCATTGTATACATAAACCATGTTATTTATCGATGATTAAGAACATCTCGATGTTTTTAAGAGATACTCGACAACACTTGAACATTTCAATAAGTTGCTGGCATAATAATAAAGCTCGAGGTGTGTAGTGTAATAACAATACTAAATGTGTATGTTGAAGTGTATGTTTCACCTTGAGTGTTTTAAAGGTAATATTAATCATGAATATGGCAACAATGGACCGAATGACAGACCCCACAGTAGAAACAGTTGAGATATTTCTAAGGAATATAGCTTTAGAATTGGTTTAGAACCGGCGCGTGCGCTGCCCACGACAGTCACGATACGGACAAGTAGATCAATCATACCGCGACCTCCAAACTTTGACAACAAAGAAACTTGTTTTCGATACACATATCTGAGATTTAGTGAAATCTAATGACAAAGAAACTATTAAAAAAATTTGTGAGAAAATTCAATTACATTTCTAATATAATTTCAGTTTTGTTGAGGATAATATAATAAAGTTGTATGTTGCACATTGGAAGAGTAAGAAACGCTTTCAATAGAACAGTTCGTGTTCGTAAAAACATTTCACAATAACGCAAGACGAAATTCTTGCCTTAAAAGTTTCCATTGAAAGTAAAGATTCCCCGCTTGATGGCAATGTCAGGTATTGTCAACGCAATAGGGCATATCACAGGACATTGCTTAACGCATTCAATTCTAAATACTCCGTATATTAGCCAAAGCAAATATTACGCCAACATCATTTCCAAATTAGAGATAATCTAAATTAGAACTAACGAGCGAGGTGGAATTTTAAAAAGAATTCCCACATTATAAATGCAAGGTCGTCGCGTTTGATGTCAAAAAATAGCTTGGTATTTCGTTATGGGCATAACAAGTCTAAGCTGCGTGGGGTTTCAGGAAATTTAAAAAGACAAAAGCGAAGCTACGTACATTTTAAACTATAAACTTTAATTTTGTATGAAAATGTAGTAGTAAACGAAGAAGTCTGAACAAATTCACCTCCAGACCATTTTAACTCTTAAGATTCTTTTCAATTTAGCCCCATTTCTGAGTCAATGTGTTACGTCAATAAGTCTCAGTATGCAGACCTTTATATTTGAATATAAATATAGAAACCGGATTATCGTAATATGATATGAAGGTGATATTTGAAGCCTGAATGCAGAATAAATAAACAATTATATTTTGATTGTGGATTGTGCTAGAATATACAGCGGTCTAGGTGCGATGACATAACAACACGCCTCGATAGGATGATAGGCGCTTCCAAACAGGTTGTACATTGAAATGCAAACAGTAAGGATAATTAATTTAATTATGCGTATTCTAGAAACAGGACTACCACGTTTGTAGTTTTTATAGTACGTCATTTGTGTTGTCAGTTGCGACAATTAATTCGAGACCTATGATTTGTAACCGATACTAGATGAATCATTTTATAAATTTAATTCTGATCGTTTCAGAATATGACAGTAATAAAAACATAAATAAAATCAACAACAACTAATTTCCTCATATGTATGAGGAAATTAGTGGAAAAGGAACATGTACTGCTGGAAGAAAATAATATAATGTAGTAGCTGAATTTTTGTACATATATACAGCTCAATGTTTTATAACAATACACCTATTATTGAGTAACTTTGCACAAGACTCGTAAGTTTATTTTCTTTCCAGCAAATATTGAAATAAAACAAATAACTGTGTAGAAATGTGATTGGAATCAGATTCTACAGTAGTCTACGTATGAAATCTTGCATGCAGCGTGTAAATAGTCAAGCTAGGTTTTACAAGTACAGCTGATACTGTCTATTTACATGTACCTATATAGTCCTAGTAGGTTGTATTGTAGGATGCTACCACCTTGACCGCGAATGACTTGTACGACAATAATTGCTGCACAGCCGTGACACTATTTACAATTCTTAGTACCAGGAATGCCAATGCGAACTGTCTGACATTTAAGGCACATCCAAAAACACATTCGCATAGACGCGTCAAATTCTATGTCCAAAGATAGAGCAATAAAACATTGTTATGGTAGTTTTCATTGATAATCTTTACATAGTATTTTATAAGCGATTTGAATATTATAGAGCCCTGTTGTTACAAAATATAGGTAGCCTACAAACAATATTGAAGCCAAGTAATCTTGATTTATTAACTTTTCTTCTTAATAAGGCATTCTTCAGTAACTTATTCATTAATAAAGTTTCGCAAGAGGAGTCCACATGAAATTGAATCGTAGATCATTAATATAGTTTGCAAACAAAAGAGTAATTTAACCGCTACGGAGAAGCTGATCGAGGTTCGGCAGATAATGATATAGATCATTCTGAAGGCACGCGCCATGTTTTGGCATATATTAGGGTTGTCACATTCACAAATATCTGCCAAAAATTTAATACAACAATATTGTAGTTGTACAAGGTAAAAGCTTTTTTAACACAATAAGGATAATAATATAAAGTAGTAGTAACTATACATAATATAATAGAAACATTCAAAGACTTACAAATAACGGAAAAAGTAAAGTTAGCCAATTAGTTACGTCTATCTACCCCAACAAAAAAGTGGACTAGAATTTGTATACATAGAGAAATAGAAGTAAAAAACCATGTTAAAATGTTATTCTATACTACATAGTAGTACTACACAGTATTCATTTGCACATATCAGCGACATTCCAGAAATAATGTTTCTACAGTTTCACAGACAATTTTTTATCATAATTTTTTACATCGAATTTATGCCAACCCTAACGTATGGTCTATTACTTTAATGATGCGCTCGCTCACTCCATTATATCATTACATCTGACTAAACTGCAAGCTTTTAAATCTCTGATTAATTGTTCTAAGCAGCTGTTTTAGCATTCAGTATGCATTATGATCGTACATAATACTTAAACTGAATGATAATTAACCGACTTTATACTTTTCACCATCAATTTCAAGGCTTTTTTTGAGGTTAGAAGAGACTGAATATCTACTAGGTATATCTATGCCCCTTGTGGTGCCGGGTTAGAATTGCACCTCGCCATATCTTCCCGTGGGTGTCGTAAGAGGCGACTAAGGGAAAAATACTGGAAAGTGCAGCAGCGCCTTCTACAGAACTGCCATCTTACACTGCGATCCCCAAGCCGCCTGCCAAGCCCGGGGATAATGGCAAATCCACCCTAAATTGGGGAGGCTGTGTTCAGCAGTGGACGATCAGGCTGATACAGATATCTATAATCTACAATAGGAGATTTCCGTTTGCAACTGCAGTGCCAAATGACAAGAAATTCCTATTATGTTATGTATTTAGAATAACTAAATCGAAGATTTAGGTCACTATAATTAACCTTATGTTTAGTGCAAAAAAATCTGATTAAGAATTGTCCCATAGTTAAAAGATGGTAAGAACGGTCTTACCCAACTTTAAAGCATGGACCACTTAATAGGTACTTTGATTTGTACTTGACCAGACACGTTGTCGAGCTTAAGGACACATTAATGGCCCAACCGAATTGGCTTCGCTCGGGGGTCCCAATGTCGCACTGCATGCATACCACATTATATTTCGAGTTTCGACATGTATCGATCGACGATAGAAATCTATCAACCATTGCGCAATTACTAAGACATGCCGGACATTAAGGAGTGGTCAACAAACAGTAATTGTGTCGCAAAGCAATATATAAACGCTAGTTAAGTTTTCCGTCGTTCCGTGAACTCAAGGAGATCAATGTACACAATTACACTGCCAACAACTAGATAGTATAGGAAGTACCAAGTCGTTATATGGAAATGCAAATAATAATACGGTTATCGATGCAATTTTCGGAATATTCACTTCGACAAAGTGCTTAATTGTCCAAGTAATTTCCTCACAAACGCAAAAGACTTTAATCTGTTAGCGAGTTATCTATGTAATTATGTAAATTGTGGGTTGTTGCGTTGAGACGACAAAAAGTGCATGTTGGCACGCATAGACATGGGTGGCTATGGTTAGCCTTAGGCAGTTATAAGAAAATATCTATACGTGCACTAGATGGAATGACAAAACAATATTTTGATACCAGTATAATCCGCTAAGGAACGTCCCACTTCCCTAATATTATTTCATTACATCACAATACGCATGCCAGGAGTGCTAGGAGAAAACAGCAAACTATGTAACGTGGCAATCATCGTCTCCAGCGATCGCCACAGACAACAAAGGCCGGTGGAAAGTTGCTGCAAACCTTGTGCAGAATACAAATGGGCGACAATGCATCACCCGAGAGAATTTCCCAACGCTGTCACGGTGAAACTGGCAAAGAAAGCTTTTTTACGAGCACATTTAAATTGCGAACCCTATACACAACGATAACGATTTGTCTCTATGGTCCATTTATTGGTGCAAGGTTGTGCAGCATTGTCGAATTGAAAGCGAGGGCCGAGGCACTCCCAGCCTGCTTGGTTAATCGTACCACGTTTTGTATTGACCGCAAAAAAAAGGGGCACCTTGCCACGACAAGGCCGCGTCTCTTGTCTTTGGTCGCCATCGCTCATGTTAAATAATTACAACCAGCAACAATACCTTACGTTCGCTCTTTAAAAATGTAAGTTTTCGCGCTTGTAACAATCGCGACACATTTTTGCGAAGGCTAACTACTCGTACCTAGGTAACGGAGAACGAAAGGATGCGACCGAGAGGAGCGCGCCAAATGCCAAACTATATTCGCAATGAACTTTACAAGTCACCTGTTCATAAGCTGTTGCAATATTTAGTACTTCAAAGATTATCTCGATTTATTCATACATTATTATTGGCAGAAAAGAACTGACTGTTGCGCAACGGTTACCCAACGCAGTAAACGACGCTGACAAACATTCTGTGCAATCAAGGCCTTTCGTTGTATTAATAACGTGCTTAATGGCCCAGTTTGTTTCCCTCCACAGCGGAATTGAGATCGATCTTTCAAAGTATAAGATTGTACAGAACTCGGCCGCGAGCAAACCAAATCCGAAAATAATATGAGGAAAAGGCCACGGTGGCCGAGGTTGGCAATATAGAGTCGAATGGTACAATCGAAACCAATTAAATAGCCTATGGAAGCGGGCAGTATCCGCCCGCTGCTGCCTCCTTAATCACTTCTAGGGCATACTTTGGCACAATTACAGTTGCCATGCAGTGCTTTATCAGAGGCGAAATCGGTCGGGTGACCGTGCCTTTCACGGACCCGCGGGCGCGCCCTCCGAACACCGCCAGCCGCTGCATAAATTGCGCTAGACACTAACTAGGACTACCATTATTCTAACTCATATAGCTAGAGAGCTATTCAACTTTAATTAAGCCACGATTCCGCAACAGACTTACAAAATCCCACTTATCATTTCCACCCACACGGGGTGTTCGTATAAAGCTCGCTATACGAATCTCTTCATCGCTATGGAGAAATATTATAATGCACGCTAAAGAGCCGCGATAATGATAAACTGAGTTTCGTGACTTCATACCGAGGATTATGTTGCGAAGCTCGTGCCGAATGAAATTGTAAAAATTACCCGATCATTGTTTCAAAACTCGCGGATTTCTATATCGTAGCGATCGAGTTCGGTTAATGAGCGCGCGCATTTTCCTGTGGAGGTTGCAGCGACCCACTAAACAACAATGACTCGCTTTATTCACTAAACAATAAAGCAAACTTAAGTATGACAGTTCGATTTTTTTCGCAGTTATTTAGGCTGCGCGGCCTTCCTGTATCGCGGACGTTAATCCGACATTCAATTTCCAATTAAACGGTTGATTCTCAATGCCGCGCGGGTCGGAGGTGGTTCGGCACACTTGATATAAGGCGGGTGGTGGCGCGCGGCGCGCCAGTGCCGTGCCGGTGTTCACACCACTGGATAACGTTTTTTGTCTACGCGATCCTTTCACTTCGCCCGCTCATGACCGCCGAAACCTCTCGTGCAGTCGACAAAGAAAACCCCACTTAGATAAGTTCATGGCTGTTGAGTAGGTATTAAGTAAGTGCGATAATATTTGGCGGTGTAACTAACGATTATGTTTTCCACGCTTTCAGATGGTGAGAGGGGCGGCCCTGGCGCTAGTGCTGGCGCTGGCGTGGGTGTGCTGTGTACGCGCGAGCGTGCTCGTGCCGACGTACGTGCTGCCGCCCGACTCGTTCGTGCGCGATCAGCGCAGTCTCGGCGTCGCGGCTGACGCTAACGTCGCCGAGTCGCAACGTACCATCAAACGACTTGTCGGCGGACACCTAAAAATAAAGAACGAAAAAGAATATGGAACTCCGAAAAATTCTCTTATCTTCGACCAGAAGAGCGAGAGCGGGAAGTTCGTGGGCGCGATCGCGCCGGACCAGTCGGGCAGCAACGTAGGATGGAATCAGGGCATCTGGGACGACGGCATGCTCATGTCCAGCGCCGGCGAGGGCAAGCAGGCGGTTAAGCCTAAAGAGGACGATGAAGACAAAAAGACACTGTCGGATCAAGTGGCGGAAGGGAAGTACGGGCTCATCCAGAATGAAATATTCGCGAAAGCACCTAAGCGTCCGGGAATCGTGAGCTACGAGCCAAACTCAGAAACGAGAACGAAAGATAACCTGCAAAGTCTCGGAGGCTTGAAGAAAGATGAGATCTGGCTCGCAGAAGACCACTTACTGGTATTAAAAGGAGGCTCATTCCCGGAACGAACGAAAGAGAGCGAGCACCGGCCATGGCCGCCGATTGATGACTACGAGGCGCCCAACAGGCAAGTAAAACTACCGGCCAAACCAAAAGTGCCACCGCCCTTTCCGGTACGACTCTCCGACGACGGACCGCTCGTTTTCCTTACGCCTAACGGCAGTGTCCCTGCGGCCTTTTTCCCTCCCTACTTTGCGGGAGAGAGCGAAGGCCCTTTACCTCCTCCGCCATTCCCCTTCGCGCCGGGAGCGCCCTACCCCGCGAGTGGTGATCAGAAAAACTCTACTGCCGGGGGAGTGCCGCAGTCAGGTCCTCCGTTCCCATTCCTACCCGGGAATGCGAGCGAAGGAGCATTCCCTTTCCTCCCATCCATGAACGGCTCTTTTCCAGAAGGCTTCCCACCGGGCGCCGCGTTCCTACCACCACCGAGCAACCAAACCGACCTGTACGACGAAGACGACCCTTCGATTTACTATCCGCCGCCTTACAATTTTTCCTACCGCACTGACTACAAGAATAAGGTGCCTGCGGGCCCTCTAGTACCGGGTATAATCTTGCCTCCTCCGCCCGATTTCTTCGCGCCACTGGAAGAGAAAACGACTACTGAGGCCATCAAAACCACAACAAGGCCACCTGTGACGCAATACACAAGGCCAAAGACAACCTCAAGACCGACAACGACGCATTCAGTGCACCGAAACAAATACAAGACGCGACCTACGACGACAACTGAATCCAGAACAACCGAAGTACCTTCTACTACATACATTACAACACCTCCTCCAGTTGAGATTGTGACTGCACCAAAATCGAGGAATCCCCAACGCATACCCTCGAGGCATCCAGTGCGTGTTCACAATCTACCCGACGAAATCACCACGAGGCCTAAAACAGACAAACCCATTTATAAATCAAGGACCAAACTCACATCGAAGCCACTAGCCGTATCTGTATTTTACGATTATCCTGATGTTTATGATACAAAGACACCGAGCACTTCGGAAAAGCCGTACGTAGTGTACAACGTGCCACAAAAGAATCAAAACACAGTAAACGAAGTAACCTCTACGCCTGTGCCATTGAGACCTAACTATTATACTAACACTCAAAATGATATCCCAACCACCAAACTGCAGCCGGTTTACAGCGGAATAAAAACTAACGAGGATGGATTGGCTTCCTTCTACTTCTATGATGAACAACCAAAAACATCACCGTCACCTTCAACATATTTTGACGGGAGAAATTACTATAAAACTGTACCTTCCAATCAACCTGTATACCAGCAACAAAATGTGAATACTCAATCTGGTTTTACTCCGAATGTGGACGTCTCATACGGAGCTATTGACCAAGCAGATGCCCTGTTCCTGTTCCCCCAGAAACAAGGAACAAGAACTTTGACACAGGAGTACTTCAGTATACAGAAACCGAGATCACAGCCTGTATACGTGCAGCAACAGAAGCAGAGACCAAACGCTTTCTATCAACAGATTGCTGATATCCAACAGACTATCGACTTTTTCACAACGAACAGACCAAAGTCTCACTCACATAGGCCGCACACGCACAAACCTAAAGCCATTACAGCACGACCTGTTTATCAATTCGCCTACCAATCAAAACCGAGACAAGAACCCAACCCATTCCGGGCTCCTAAGCTGGATCCTGAACCTTTTAGGCCCATGGTCAGCTACAGTAAACCTTTCAATGTAGAAAATGGATTCAACGCGATTACGCCATCAGTATCGCCCGGTTATCACCAACAATATTTGATCGAGAATGTGCAAGTGACTACAGAGACCCCAACTTCTAGTAGATACTACCCCAAAACAAAGCCTAGGGAAGAAGACTACGAAGACGTACCAGCCGAAAAAGTTGTAAGAAATAGCAACAGAAACCATATTCCGATACAAAATGACAAGCACGCGCCTGTGGCCCACCACAGACAACCCACGACTGCCAATCCGATCAGTCACGGGTACTACACGAAGCAGGACGAGAGCTACTTCGACGACATCACAAAGAACTCATTCGACATATTCGGGAAAAAGCTAGAGGACAGTACGCAAGATGTGCACGGAATTGGCGTGACGGCTCCACTTGACACGGTCAGGACGCCGATTAATAACAACATTAACCTGCAGTACGCTTATGAGATAGTGGAATCACAGACAAATCCCCCGTCATTGGACAGAGACACGCTAGTGAACGAGCGACACCCACGGCCTCCAATAAACCCAGACAGTGAGCCGATACCGCAGGGTTACGCAAATGCAAACGCTCAACTGGTACAGCAGAAGCCGCCTTCCCTCGAAGATGACACGATAGTGAACGATAGGCTGCCCAGGCCGACGATAAACCCGGACAGCGAATTCATACCCATACCAAACCCGGCGTACCGCACGTTCCAGCAGTACCGTGTGCCGACGCAAGTACAACGGCCGCAGTACACAGCCGAGCAATACGTTCCGAACAATCCCCCTTCACTGGAAGGTGACACAGCGGTGAACTACAAAAGGCCGTTACCGCCGGTGAATCCCGACGCGGAGTGGATAGGGCCCGTGAATACGGCCGGAGAAGGACGGCCGGGTTCGTTCGTGTCATACAGACTTCCCGGGGAAGGCGCGCATGTATACTTCCTGACGCCGCAGGCGGCGGCACAGGCCGCGCGGGAGAGGTACCGCGCGCCTGGCTACGGACGGTGAAACCAAAGCTCTAGTCTGAACTATTAAATGCCGCGACGCGCGGTCATGTGTAAATAAAGCGCAAATGTGATGTTAACGTGTCCTAAGTAGTGTAAGTACGAAAGACTTGCGGGACCGCCCGCGTTGCCATAATATTTAAAAATGTGACTTTTATATAGTTTTTGTAGGCGACATACGTTGTTTGTGAGACAAAACGGACGCTAATTTCTGATACGAGTTATTTATTAAATTATTTTTAAGAGACTGGCGGTGTATGCATAATGATAGTTAATTTATTTATGTCAGTATTCTCAAGGAACTGTATGGAATGATGTGATATACATATGTGTGTGTTGATTGTGGCGTTGTTATATACTCTAATATTATAATGATCGCGACAATTGTTATTGTAAATTGTTATTTAAACAAATCATTGTGATTTTGTAACGTATTTTGTAAAACAAAGAATTTTTTAAAATAAAAAATATAAAAATGTTTATTACTTCTGCATTTTTATTAGCCACTCTAATGTGCCAACATCTGTGTGAGAGACTTTCGTAAGGGTAAAATTACAACAACTAAAAGTAGTTTGGACATGCCGGCGACAGGCAATGTTTTTAAGCAATTAAGTAAGAGTTTGTTCACCTTTTTCTTACCAACTGGACACTTGAGTAATCTTTAGTTATGGACTATCATGGTAAAGTTGACATTACATAAGTAAATTTTATATAAACAGAACATAATCTAAAGTTGCAATTTGCAAATAATAGTTTATTGTAGAAATCGAGCCAAGTTTATAGCTGTTATAAATACATGAATCAATCACGATCTGACCTTGATCGAGCTGTATTAGAAAGCTGAATAGTCTAGCAACAGCAAGTTATTTTTTGTTAAAACTGCTTATGAACTCCGCTTGGTTTAACACAAGTTTAATCAATAGTACTTAACACAATTAACTAAATGGCCTTCACAAATGAAATAGATCTAGAGGGGTCATGCTTTAACTTCATAAAGATAGTACAGGACGGAGAAACAGAAAAAAAATATACATGTAAACATCGTTCAATTTAGAATTCATTTGAAATTACGTGAAATAAAACTATTGAAGAATATTACAGAAATATACATTGGTATTCCCATTTTATTATTCTTTATGATAAGCTAGGCTTTATTTCATATCACACTTGTTGGTAAGAGGCGATAAGCGGGCTAGTATTAGTAATGGAAACTGGCCCTTAAAGACACCGCTGACATAGCCTACATGATGGTGATAGCAAGCCAGGCGAGACTGCAAAATGACCTACGTCCGGATTTGTAGTAGACAACCCGACGCTCACTAGCCTGGCGCAGCACTGCACTTGCGTTCAATTAGTTTAAAAAATTATGTCAGAGACAGCGTAAACTTCGCTCGAATTGACCGAGAAAATTGTTATTTGTTTAACAAGCGAGCAGTTGTTTATTGGTGCGAGTGCTGACTTTAAAACCCGAGCTAGCGAAGAGGTTTCGAATTAAATCACGTTATTAAAAGACAATCTAACCCTTTCCGCCGGGGCACGATGGTGAATGCTAACGCGACCCTATCTTGCCCCACCTTGGCTTGCTTACGGGGATGTTTTAGTGGGTTCAAGTCCCACACATCGCCTTCTACCACCCTTGTGGTGGAGGGGCAGAGCGAAGGCGGGAAATGCCTTAAAAAAAACCCTAATCCCTGTGTTGCAAGTCTCAGGCGCCTGTGACTTGGACCTCTTCTCTGCAACGCTATGGACCCGGCACCCGCACGCTGAATACGTGGAATGCTAAGTACTAAGTCTCTCTAGACTACTGAACTTCAACTTTTCACTCCGCCAGTCAGATAAAGATGAAGTTTTAGGACTTTACAAGGCAATATTGTTTCTAATCTACAAATAGTACATTTATAACAGACTAGCGACCCGCCCCGACTTTGCGCGGGGCAATGCTGATACAAAATATACTACAGAATGTCTATAAATCATTCACAGTGTTTAATTCAATATAATAATAATAATAATGTTTTATTATCAGAAAGAGTTACATAACTATAACATACACTTATTAATGAGCACAATTGTTGACTTATTTGAACTAAAAAGACATTATCCAGCGAGTTCCAAACTAGGCATGGGCCTGTATCTTGGAACTCCTATAGATATACATAAAAACTCAAATACATAATATTAAATACATTATGTATTTAAGGTACTTAATTGGATAAGGATTAATGCTGTATTGTCTAAAATCGTAAGTACTCGTAAAAAGTAAACGATAAACATTGGTTATTGTGGGTCATCTTTAGGCGATAGACATACCATTGCGGACTTTTTTGCAGACCTTTTTAAGGTGTAAAATACTATAGTACATTATTTTGATCTATCTCGTATGGTTCAGCCAGCGGTTGCAATGTAAGTACAAAAAATATTATTTACTGCATCACATTAGAAACCTCTATAATTATCAGTCTTTCTCTACTATATCGTTCTATCTATCAAGATAAACCGCATTAAAATCAGTTGCGTAGTTTTACATATTATCTGAGCGTATATAGGGACAGACAGACAGCGAGAAGTGGCTTTGTTTAATACTATGTAGTGATAAATAGTAAGTGTATTAATATTGCATACTATTTGCAGGTAAAAAGTCGATTTACTAATTACAAGTAATACTGCAGTTTTAAACATAATATCATATGTTTGTTGAATCAATTTTCCTCACACTCGCAACAAAGTTTTTGAACATCAAAACCGGTATTTTCATGCTGGAGAGGATAAAAATACAGAGCCTCAATGAAGTACGAATATTTTTAAATAATATATGACATATTTGCGGTCGGCTTGAGCTTGACCGCATGATAGAAGGGCATTTTGCGAATGCACGCCTGGCTAGCTACCACCCTCAATTAGAAAATCAGTCGCCAAGCACCAAACAGTGTGTTCCCGCAGCAGTCCTTGAGAGCCAGAAAATTACAAGCATACGAGATTTAACAACTGTATGTCTCAGTGTAACAAGCGCAGTGCAATTCGACACATGATGAAATGCATCTGTTATAGGCAGAGGTTAATCCACTCAATATTAGGTGAGCTTCGTGCTTATTCCGTGACAATCATATTTAAAAAAAAACATTGTCGTCAAATGTTTTTTTGGATTGATATGAGAAATATTGCCTTATATTATGATATGCATAACTATTACCAATAAAAGAATATAAAGAAAAAGGATAATATTGCGTTGCAGCAAAAATATTCATAGGCGTTTTTTTTCAAGTGTTTGAGCAGTCCTTGAGAGCCAGAAAAATTACAGGGACATTAGACCGTCGTTATTAACTGTATGTCTCAGTGTGACGTGCATCGCAATTCGTCATTGACGAAATGCATATGTCATAGGCAGAGTTTAGTCCACTTAACATCAGGTGGGCCTCGGGCTTGTTCCGTCACAACATAAAAAAAGACAAATATACATACATAAATAAGCTTTCATTGATTTTACAACGGTTTACGCATCGCCATTTCAACACTATTTATCATTTTTAATCTGAAACCGAATGATAGTGGTAGATGTTTTTTTTTATGCCTTTTTTTTTTTTATGGTTAGCCTTTGATCACTATCTCACCTGATGGTAAGTGATGATATGGTCGAAGATGTTGTACAGGCTAACCTAGATGTACTGGCTCTCAAGGACAGCTGCCGGAACACACCGTTAGGTGCTTGGCGACAAATGTTCTACTTGAGGGTGGTAGTTAGCCAGGCATTCACAAAAATGCCCTACCACCATGCTGTAACGACTGCCATCCTAAGACAACAACCGGGACCGACGGCTTAACGTGCCCTCCGAAGCACGGAAGCGCTCAGTAGTAATGTCACTAGCGGTCAACCATCCAACTCATGACTGCGGGCGAGGTTGCTTAACTTTGCTGATCGGTTAAGAACAGCCTACGAGCGCTTCATAATTTTCAGTCTGAAGTCAATGAAGGAGTATACCAGCATTCTGTATTGGCATTTAAAAAAAACTTACCGCTATGTAAAGGTCACACTGCGCCCATCACCCGATACAAACAGTTATTAAATCTCATGTGCCTATAATTTACTGGCTCTTAAGGACTGCTGCCGGACAACAAGTTTGGTGCTTAGGCGACTGATTTTCTAATTGAGGGTGATAGCTAGCCAGGCGAGCATTCGCAAAATACCTTTCCACCTTGAGGTGAAGCTAATGCCGGCGTTGAGGATACATTCATAAATAATAATTTAACAAGTCATACATATTTATGTGTTATTTTCCTTGCACTCATAATATATGTATCTGATTAGTCATTACAAATTAAATTTCTAACAATACTACATTTCATGCCCATTCTTTATGCTAATATTATAAGGAGGAAAGATTTGTATTTTTGTATGTAACGAATAAGCATTATCCTTGATGAACATAGGCTATAGAAAATTATCAAAAAAAATAATTGTGAAGCGCTCGTAGCGAAGTTTACTTAGCTGTTCTTAATCGATCAGCAAAGTAAAGCAACGACGCCCGCGGTCATGAGTTGGATGGGTGACCGCTAGTGACATTACTACTGAGCGCTTCCGTGCTTCGGAGGGCACGTTAAGCCGTCGGTCCCGGTTGTTGTCCTAGGATGGCTGTCGTTATAGCATAGTGGTAGGGCATTTTATTCCTGATAGGTTAGCCTTTGACCACTATCTCACCTGATGGTAAGTGATGATGTGGTCGAAGATGTTGTTCAGGCCTACCTAGAAGTACTCGCTCTCAAGGACAGCTGCCGGAACACACCGTTAGGTGCTTGGCGGCAGATTTTCTACTTGAGGGTGGTAGCTAGCCAGGCGGGCATTCGAAAAAAATGCCCTACCACCATGCTATGACGACTGCCATCTTTATTTTCTTTCATTTCATACATTTCGTCAAAAATGACGAACTGCACGGCGCCCTGAGACATACCGTTGTTAAGTCTCATATGCTTGTAATTTACTAGTTCTAAAGGATTGCTGCCGGACCACACTATTAAGTGCTTAGGGACATTTTTTTTTTGTTTTATGTAGTTGTGACGGATCAATCACGAGGTCCACCTGATGTTAAGCGGACTAACCTGTGCCTATTACAGATGCATTTCGTGACAAGTCACATATTGCACTGCGCCCGTCACCTTGAGACATATAGTTGTCAAGTCTCATGTACCAGTAATTTCAGTGGCTCTCAAGGACTGCTGTCGGAACACACCGTTAGGTGCTTGGCGACAGATTTTTCACTTGAGGGTGGTCGCTAGCCAGGCGGGCATTCGCAGAATGCCCTTCCACCTACTTTGAAGCTCAGGCCCGCGGCCTGGACCTGTGGCATTGGCTATGGACTGCCACGCAGCAGGTCCATGGTTCGAATCCCGCCGCGGGCTTTAGCTTCACTGCATGGTAGAAGCGAATGCCCGCCTGGCTAGCGACCACCCTCAAGTAGAAAATCTATCGCCAAGCACCTAACAGTGTGTTCCGGCAGCAGTCCTTGAGAGCCAGTGAAATTACAGTCAGATGAGGCAGAGGTGAGCCTCGAGCTTGTCCTGCCACAATACCATAAAAAAAATACGTTTTACTTGCAACAATTACAAACCGATCATTTTAGCTTGGACACGCGCGCAGGCGATGGCTTGTCAATTCGCACACTTCAAGTCGAAAACTTATACCGTACGCGATAGCTTACCATATGCGTACTCAATGCAGTGCCGCGCAGATCACTTTTTCACACAGATCACAACACCAGGTGGCCCCCAGGTTCGTGACTATACTCTATAGCGTAACAATTCAAAACATCCATATGTGGGAGGAACACTTCAACAACCAAAACATCAGCAATCAAAATTTGTATACCATTTTTTTTTATGCCTGATAGGTTAGCCTTTGACCTCACACTGTTAGGTACTTGGCGACAGATTTTCTACTTGAGGGTGGTAGCTAGCCACGCGGGCATTCGCAAAATGCCCTACCACTAGCTATAACGACTGCCATCCTAAGACAACAACCGGGACCGACGGCTTAACGTGCCCTCCGAAGCACGGAAACGCTCAGTAGTAATGTCACTAGCGGTCACCCATCCAGCTCATGACCACGCGCGACGTTGCTTAACTTTGCTGATCGGTTGAGAACAGCTAAGTAAACTTCGCTACGAGCGCTTCTAAAAATTTATCCATTATATCATTCCATTCCATTTATCAAAGACTATGTATGAACCCAGTTACGGCGATACGACTTCCCCTCAGGCGCCCATTATAAGTGTATTTCAACTGATACCTACTGGCGGACCTAGGGATGTTCGATTCAGGTGCTTTGTATCGACATACTGGTTAGAGTCAAAGACTAAGGGCCTGTTTCAGAATGTTCGAGTAATTTCCGATTATACTACCCAGAACATTATTTAATAAATAAAACACTATCTTTGCGATTCACAGTCATCGATTTAGCCTATCCATCAGTTGAAGCTTGAAACGTGCTGCATACTGTCATTTGTATCATTCAGTTATTTTATGTTTTGGGTAGTATCACCGGAACTTACTCGAACATTCTGAAACAGGCCCTAAACTTATCAAGCATAAAAATAAGTGGCACTGTTACAGATTTATGACGACAGATTTGTATTAATAGTTTTTTTTTTTAATTAATAGTGCACAATTTGTTTGCAAACTAAAAATAGTTCTTAGTTCGTTCTAACAAAACGCCATGGCTTGTGAAAATTTACGTGTACCTAGTAAGAAAATAAGTCTACCATTTTCTTACTAGGTAAATTATGCAAACACAGCTTTCGTTGAATAACTTGCAAACGCTCAGTTCATAATTGAAATGCGGGTAGGTATGCACCATTGTTCAGAGAAATATTCACAGTTTGCACGGAAACAATTTGAACCGATTAGCAGCCATGCTTATAACATCTGTGAACTATGAATTTGCTTCTTCGCAAATACTCCAAAATAACCTTTACTTCAATAACGACATTATTGGTACATATTACATATAAAGGCATTATTTGGTGAAAAATATTATTTCACATATAAAATTCTAACCAACAAAAACAAAAATCTCCTCAACTCAAGATTTTTGAAGAAACATTAAATTTTATGGATGTTTACATACTCAGCGGTTCGAACCATGCATATATACGCTATTTTCATTGCATTCGCACAAACTCTCTGTTCGTTATTGATAATTAGAAGCTTAATCATAGAAATAGATTGACCTCCACTGCTAGTCATTGGTAAACATTGAAGCGGTAAAACAGGCCGCGACTGCTTCGCTATTGTTAGGGTGAGCGAAGAGAACCCTATCGCTCTCCCACAACTTGTACTTTTGTGGCCCCTTTTACTGAAAAAATATCACGCCTATAGATTTGTGCCTTGACATAGTAATTTAACTTCCTATCTAGATATGTTATCTGTTAAAGAAAATATAAGTCTAGAACCATTAAAAAAAATAACATTTACAATTTTGTATTTGCATTGGATAGAAAGTTATTGTAATACTAACGCTATTGGATATAATGTTATTGTTATACAACTCCTAGGTTAGCCCGAACAACATCTTCAACCACATCATCACTTACCATCAGGTGAGATAGTGGTCAAAGGCTAACTTATCAAGCATAAAAAAAAACTGTTAGAAAACTATAGAGTTAACATAGCTGTAACAGAACTAAACTCAATACTCAAATACATCGTAGTTAATCTACTTAATACGATGTGACACCACTAAAATCAGGTTGTACAATAAACGCGAGCCCTCAAAAAGCTCAGCTTTTTGCTGGTATCATTCTAATTAATTGAATTATTCATTACTCATTGCTTCGCTTACACATGACTTTGGCATGCACTGTCCTTGCCTTGAATATGAATGTATTAAAATTAAATGATTACCAGGTTTCTTATGTAGGTTTTTACAGTGGTACCACTACAGTATTCTGGCTGAGGCAGAATATATGACATCATGGTTAGGTTTGAAGATCAAATGTAGCAAGTGCAATTACTGGGCAAATGAGGCATTACTAAATGTCTCACTCTACACAATACTGCACTGCAAATAGGCAGACAGGCGTGACGTATACTTTCAGGCACACGACGTTACCTTCTTGTTATTTCATGTCAAAAACTTGATCTTTTCGCCATGTAGATAAGTTCAGAGTCTTAATGTTAAGTAACATACCTGTATCGGGCTCCTGGGTCTGAGGCACGTCTTGCAGTGGATGCGAGTAAAGCCGTAGGTACACTTGTATGGCGACACTCGCGCACCGGAAGTAGAACGGATGTGAACGCAGAACATCTTCCAACCGGAGCAGGCCAACATATGAACGGAGAGTCATCTTCCTCATACAGTACGAGTGGAAGTCAAACTGGTCTTCCATTATTTCGGCGAAGTGCTGGAAACGATAATATATGGTTATTGAATTGACATTCATTAGTGTTTTTTTTTTTTTTATATGCCTGATAGGTTAGCCTTTGACCACTATCTCACCTGATGGTAAGTGATGATGTGGTCGAAGATGTTTTTCAGGCTAACCTAGATGTACTGGCTCTCAAGGAAAGCTGCCGGAACACACAGTTAGGTGCTTGGCGACAGATTTTCTACTTGAGGGTGGTAGCTAGCCAGGCGGGCATTCGCAAAGTGCCCTACCACCATGCTATAACGAGTGTCATCCTAAGAAGACAACCGGGACCGAGGCTTAACGTGCCCTCCGAAGCACGGAAACGCTCAGTAGTAATGTCACTAGCTGTCACCCATCCAACTCATGACCGCGCGCGACGTTGCTAAACTTTGCTGATCTATTGAGAACGGCTAAGTAAACTTCAAAATCTTTATAAGGCACTTTGCTAATAGTAAAAACAGTAATAGAATGAGGGATCATTCAAAATCTTAGTTATAATGATTTCATCATAACCATCATCACAACAGCCATAAGTGCACTGTTGAACAAATGCCTCCTCCATTAGGGGGGTTCTGCCATTATCCCCACACTTGGCATGCATCTTGGAGATCTTGGTGTAAGCTAGCAGTTCATTAGAAGGCACTGATGTCCACCACTTTTCTACTTTATTCATACTTTATTCGCCTCTTACAATTCCCACAGGATGATATGGAGGGATGCAAATTTAACCTGGCACCCTATGGGGATTATTAATAGTCAATATTAACTTCTCAGTCAATTAATCAATCCTGGAACCTAGCACAGTGCTTCGTTGATTGCAACAGGTTCGTCCCATTACGTGTGAGTGTTTAAGGTAGGCCGCCTATGAATAAATATGTAAGTCAAGCTAAAAACCAGCAGCACGCAATATCGGAGTAGGCATGAAACTGAGGCGAATCAACGCGAGGTTACGAAACGCCGGCCTTTACCTTTACAGATTATCACATCAACCGAAATATCCACCATTGAACAAAGGTCTCCCCCAATGTGGTTTGCCATAATCACCACAATTCGCAAGCGTGTTGGGGATCGCAGCACCTCTAGACGCGCCACAGAAATCGCATGCGCCGCCATAATTGAACTTTGTAATTATTTGTACGTAAATGCAACTATCCGCGCTGAACGGCCAAAATCTCAGTAAAATGCTATGGGTATAAGGTTTTCCAATCAATTTGACGCGTTCGAGCATGTGGTGCGGCGCAGGCGCGGATTCTGCCGTTAGACTAATAATAAATAATTCTAGGCTAGCCTGAACAACATCTTCAACCACATCATCACTTACCATCAGGTGAGATAGTGGTCAAAGGTTAGCCTTTAAGCTATAAAAAATAATAATAATAGACAGCTCTATTCGTATGGCACTCGCGCGAGACCAACAGAAAATGCAACATATGCAGCGCGTTTAGGTGCGTGTTCAGCGTTACACGCCCCCTCGGAAAAAGTTGGGTGATGTTAATTTTTTATCGTGTTAGCTTGCATTACACTTACTCTATCTACTTCGTGTGCTTTTTTTAGGGCTTCACCCCATTGCTGTGCTCTTTGATATGTCGCCGCTGCTTCTGTCTGGAACCACATGCACTGCATTTCGTTAAGGTTCTCTGTCGCTGGTACACCTGAAACCGTATGTGTGTAATAAGTATTGTGTTAGTAAAATACTTTGTGGTAAAATTATACATTTACCCCCTTACTTATAAAAACATCGCTATGTAGTTGCTAAGTAATGGATAACTAAACAGTGTTTAAGTAATGCTTAAATATTTCTTACTTATAAACGCTACATAGCACCTGTTTAGCTAAGCAATGGATAATGAGGTCGAACGTATTTTAAACTGACAACATTGTACTAAAAAGTATTATGAATTACCTAAATGGCCAAATAGCATGTATCTAGTGCTAAATATCTTGAAATTAAAAAGTAAATATAATACTTTTCTTTGTATAGTACCACCAACTTAACTGTGCAGTTTTCGAGGGCGCTACTGGTCAAGGAAATCAACTACGAACTGTCACAATTTGAAGGAATGTTGTAGTTCTTTTTTCTGCCACCTGAACAGATAAGTTGGTGGGTCTGTAACTAAATCAGCTGATCAGAAATATGGGCGCCATCTTACTACTTAAATATTTAAACAAGGGTCGGATGGTGTTTAAATTGACAGCTGATTTAAGCAGTACTTAGGTACTGGATAAAGTTATGTAGCGTTTATGAGTAAGAAATTTTGCTAATCAGCGGCTAAGTAATGTTTAAAATTTAAGTAGCGTTTATAAGTAAGGCTGTAGGTGATTATTGACATTATAATACATTGACAGCGATATTAATTAGAAACTGGATTTCCGAAATCTTAAAATTAACTTTACAAAGGGTAAGGTCATAGACAACATTTAATGTTCAGTCACGCGAATTTATCACAGATAATCATGTAATTTAAAATATAATTCACATCAGTATAACCCTAGAAAGATAGATAAATTGTGGTAAGCACGTAACTATAATTTAGAAAAATATAGACCTAACTGTACCAGTAGGGTTGATCATCGAAAATTGTTTGTAACAATTTCAGATTTAAATCAATTATGAAGGTTAATAACGATGCTATCGAAGATTAACACACTAAACAAGTTCTTAAGTCTCAAGTGCCTGGAATTTTACTAGCTTTCAAGGACTGCTGCCGGGACACACCGTTAGGTGCTTGGTGACGGATTTTCTACTAGAAAGGCGGACATGCCTTACTAGCTACCACCCTTATCGTAGACAGTAAAATGGGATAAGATTTTGAATGACTTTGAAACCTTTGTTGACAATTAAAGTCGAGATACATAACCAACTTAGGCGGGTCTAAGCTACTCTCCAGCTTTTACCCCTGCAACACAATGGACTGCGAATACATGGTTACAAAACACGGTCAAAGTAGCGATGCGCGACTGCGAATGATACTTATACTAATCGTTCGAAAAGGCATATCATTCGAACAATTCGACTGGCTCACATATTGTTCGAACAATTTTCAACATACTAACGAAAGCGAATGAAGTTTCGCGGGTGAACGATGCATTAGTAGGTAGGTACTCAAGTCGCCTCGCGGCTCGCGCTCGATTGTTCGAATGAATAGATGCGTTGAGTGAAATTTCGCCGATATCACCCGAACCAAAACGAGCAAGCGTGCCGTGAACAGAAAAGGAGTATCAGCCATTTTGTTTTTAATCCTGGCGTGACTGATAAATTTTAAACAGGGATCAGGGTGAAAAATTATTTTCAAACATAAGCATAATGTTACACTTACTTTAATATTAAAAAATCAATATTAAACATCGTCGCGTCTCTCGGTCCTTGGATTACATTAGTTTTTACTTTTTGGTGCGAATGAAATCGTTCGAGAGATATTGTTCGGATTATTCGAAAACTGAAATTAGTATACGACTAATTTCTTAGTCGAACAATGAAATTAGTAACGAATGATATTTCGAAATCTGTTTTCGTTCGCAGTCGCGCATCGCTAGGTCAAAGTAACTTGCAGGAAAGCAGGAATACAATTGTCCTTTTCTCTACATTGCATACAAACCGTACCAAAAACATCATCTACCAGATGCAGAGTAAATGCAACCGTGTTGTAGTTTATCTCTTTACCTTCTCTAGTAAACTTGGCGCACATATCTTCCGCCCGTTTCACGTGTCCAGCGCGTAGCATGTACCTCGCACACTTGCTGTTCACGTAGCGATCGGCCGTGTCCATCGCTTGTGCTTCTTCTAGCCACTGGTACGCTGAGATTGGATCTCCCGCGTGCTGAAATGGACCAAGAATAAATAAGACATTTTTTACAGCTGGCTTTCGACCACTATCTGGCCTGTTTGAGTAAGTACTTTTTGACACAGGTAGATTGTATTGTTACTTCTAGATTTAGAGTATAGTTTCTAACAACCAGGCATGGACAAAATGTTTGTCAATTACATGTAAATTCATGTTTCTAAATACAAAACAGGTCTTTTCACGCACGAATAAACATCAAAATAATTATATTTTGACTAACCTCGACGTTTCGATCAAGTTGCATTGACTATTATAGACTCAGTCTACTCGTGACCACGGTCAATGCAACTTGATCGAAACGTCGAGGTTAGTCAAAATATAATTATTTTGATGTTTATTCGTGCGTGAAAAGACCCGTTTTGTATTTAGAAACATGAGCTTAGTTCACGAAAGTTTAAAGAAAAGTACATGTAAATTGTAAGTGACTGCTTGGAAAATCTTTAATTGGATTTCAATGTTAAGCTAGAGAGCTCATGTTTGGTAAGTATCTAAGCATCAGTTCGATTTTACTCAGATTCAGAAAATTGACGAGTAACGACCGATTAACTGTAACAGTAAATTCTTTGTGTGACTTCAACTGGGGAAGTAGTGCCACCATACCTATTTCAACCGCCAAGCATGTTCGCATTCCTGTGTTCCGGTTTGAAGGGTATGGAAATAAGAAATTACAGGCACATGGGCCTTAAGAACTGTACATATCAGGGTGATCGATGCAATGCAGTTAGCCACTTGTAACAAACTGCATCTGTTATAGGCAGAGGTAACAGCTTAACCAGTTGGGCCTCGAGCTTGTTCCATCAAGATTTTAGAAGCAGTAATGGCTCAGTGACTTTGGCTTTGGACTGCCTCGCAGCAGGTTCGAATCCCACCGCGAGCTTGAGCTTCACATGGTGGAAGGGCATTTTGCAAATGCCCGCCTGGCTAGCGACCACCACCAAGTGGCAAATCTGTCACCACGCACCTAACGGTGTGTTCCGGGAACTGTCCTTGAGAGCCAGTATTTCTAGGTTGAGCCTGTTAACAACTTCGACTACATCATCACTTGCCATCAGGTGAGATTGTGATCAAGGTTTAACATAAAAAGCATAAAAAAATTACTTTTCATGATCCAATCAGTTGTGTTATGAATTAATTTGCTCTCGTTATTTATTATGCTGAAGGATTAATCAGAGGCTATTATAGTGAAACATGAAGAAATAAATCCTCAACTCACCTTATATATCCGTCCTTTTACAATAAACAATTCTATCAATGTTGGTGTATGTTCTATCGCTGCATCAATATAATGCAGAGCTTTATCAGTCTCCTTTTTAAAGTCAAAGTGTTGTGCCGCGAAGTAATATGCCCATAATAACGCACTGGCAGGCTGCTTCACTTCACTAGGCTCAGGTGCGAAGGTACATGTTTTTGTGAGATTCTCTACATATTGGAGAATAAGTTTTTCTATCGTATCTGCTTTGCTTTGGTTTTCATATAATGATCTGAAAGGAAAGAAGATGATAAAAAATTAAAGTGTACACTTTTTACATTGCCAATTTGAAATTGAGTGATAAAATGGGTAGCGTAGTTGTCAAAAATGTATGTACCTATTACTGCCGGCTCAGTTTTGCCCTTTAGGTACGGAGCCCTGAACAAATACCAATTAATTAAAAAAAGTAAAAAACCCGACTGCTAATTATTTATTTTCGTTGAGCGTTTTATTATTGCATTGAAATTAAAACTGCAAGTCATTTATATTTATTGAACCCTTTTTGGAAGCCCTACATTTTGATACATCACTCAACATTTTTCCTCTCTATATGACTTCTTGAATACGCCAATGTGTGCTTTTATTTTTTTTATGTACCTAGTGCCGCTAGCGCTATCAAGCCGAATCTAACGATATCTCATACATTAAAATCGGTTAAGCCGTTTAGAAGTTACGGTGGAATGAAGAAACTTACAAACATAAATACATTAACCCTAAAATCATAGCACTTCTTTTTTTGGGCAGTTGTGTAAAAAGAAGTTGGTCCTATGTAATTGACTGAGCGAGAACCTAGTTCGAGCGAAGCGTCTCTGCTTCAACTTAGACAGAAATGCTTTAGTATGTCCGGTTGTTCTCCTCTACAGGTCGCATTTCTAAACTGATTATCACGAAATTTTGTGAGCAGGTTTGATAAGTCCATAATTTTTATTGTCGATTCAGTTTTTGGAAATTTTTCTAACTATAAATTACCTTATAATATATTTCCGTCATTATATTTATTTAATACTGTGGAAAGTATGGACCCCTGCGTTTAATTTAATGGCAATGCCTAAAAGAGACATGCTCTCTCTCTCTCTCTCTCTCTCTCGTATTATCAGTTATTTATTTTCCATGTTTTTGTAGCCAGTATATTGATTCGAGATAAATACAATATCAAGTATGTAAAATTATTGTATATTTACTTCTTACCTACCTATTACCGATACAACTAGCCTTCGCTGGGGCCCGCGAGTCATTGATTTTCTTGGTCCAAGAAAATCATTTAAGTATTATTTACATTACATATCTAGATTCTTGGATTCTCCCATTATCATGCGCAGTGAACCTTTACTCAATTGTAAGCTATGCAAGGGCAGACTCGCGAGGTCTACAGCTTGGAGAGCCACTAGTTATTCAGAGCCTAAACCATACTCCTGATTCCTCCATAGGCATTGGTGAAGAGGTGTCTACACACTTAACATATCTACTACGTTTTGGCAGATATGTGATTTGTGTATGGTATTTCAAAGCAGTGATGGCCCAGTGGCATTAACTATGGTCTGCCATGCAATAAATGTATGGTTCGAATCCCAACGCACGTTTGAGCTTCATCACGAAGTGTTAGGACAATGCGAATGGTCGCCAAGTACTTGGTAGTGTTCCGGCAGCTATTATGATAGTCTAAGTTTTGCTATGTAGCTAAACAGACCAAGAATGGACGGAAGACCTGCTGCAAGACAATACAAACGGGGAAAAAAACTATTTCTTTATGCTACTTTTCAATTGCGTGCATTGTGAAGAAACTTCTACGGCTCCATCTCAAATCATCCGCGCGGACGTGAATAACATATAATAAGGCATCGGTCACGCTCAAAGTTGTCAAAGTCCAAGTCAATTATTCAATTAAGGCGTCTATAAACGTCAATTACAAAACTTAACACTGAAAAATGCTGCATTCTATTTCATCAAAGTGATACCGAATCACTACAAGAAGACCAGGAAAGAAAATCAGGGTCATTATTTTGAAATATGTTGCAAAAATGTGCAACATAAATATATTACAATGTTTATTCATTTTAAATATGGAAGAGTTAATATGGTAGAGTTAGTTCAGTAGTTTATTAGTAGAGGCGAAATTTTTGACGCATATTTGTAGTATCAATAATCATATCACAAACTAGTTTGAAGGCTTTTTGGAAAATAATTATTGGTATTTAACGGGACTTAATCGCGATAAAACATGTATAAATTCGCACGTACAGACCGCTCGTGACCAATGCAACTTGGTAGAAACGTCGAGGTAAATAAATTTATAAACGTTTTATAGCGATTAAGTCCCGTTATATACTTATAACTATGTATTCAAGTTGCGAAACTCTTAAAGTTTTTGAAACAATATGTTTGCAGCCGCGCTACTGAACATAAATAGAACCTAATAGATTAGACTTCATAGTTCTTACCTTAAATCAACAAAGAGGGGCGGGATGCCTTTATGCAGTCCGTGCCTGAGATAGTCGTCCACTAGCCGCTGGAAGACCGGTTGCGCCTGCGCCGCCGTCAACTGCAGCCGCCGCGGAGCTATCGCTTTGGGGTATTCTTTCCTGAAAAGCATTGAATATCTCAAATGTAGTACAGGACGGGTTTTTATAAAATGCAGAAAGGTTTCTGATGTAGTCTCTATGGTTTAAGGTGATTTTATCTACTTATAAACTGACTCAGGAAAAGACGTCGTCAGTTTTGTCCCTTTAATTCTAATTACAGAGTACCTGGGAAACAATGAAAGGTAAGAAGCAATGAAGAACGGGCAGTAGTAGCCATAGGCTGCAGTGGCGCAGGTCCACGCCATGGTTCGATCCCGGCTTGAACTTCACCACACGGTAGGAGGGCATTTTGCGAATGCTTGCCCTCAAGTAGAAAATCTGTGCCAAACACCTAAAAGTGTGTTCCGACAGCAGTCCTGGAGAGCCAGTAAAATAACAGGCATATGAGACTCAACAACTGTATATTTCTCAAGGTGTCCAGAACGTGTGACGAAATGCATCTGTTAAAGGGAGAAGTTACCCCTTAATATCAGGAGGGCCACATGCTTGTCCCGTCACAATAACATAAAAAAAATGCAAGAATCACTGTGAAATGAGTTTTATAAATCACAACACCTATAGCTAGATCGTTTTTTGCTGCCCCGGGACCTTACTACTATACATATTTACGCTGATTCCATAAAAATGTGTCATTTAAATTTCTTGGTAGAAAGATTGATCACAAAGGTCGCACACCATCTCTAGACGCAGTTGTCGATAGCATAAAAGACCTTAGTATGGTAGACCAACAACCAATAAATAACATTAAAAAAGCTTGGATATACGACAACTACTTAACATCACGTCTGACTTGGAATTTTCTAGTATACGACATTACAAAATCACTTTTAATAAAGCTGTATGTAAACGTCATAAGGACATTAAAGTCATGGTTGGGCTCGCACTTTCGGCAGACCCATCTACTCTATTTAGGGATCAAACTAATTTTGGGATGAAATTAAAGAAACCATTGGAGCTCTATAAACACCTCATAGTTACCAAAACGCACGTCTTATCAAAATCTCAAGACGATATAGTCGCATCTCTCCCAAAAGACAAGAGTGCCTCCGACCTTGACTCGAGGCTTCAATTCCACAAAAAAGTTATGATAGGTGCACAGACCAGTAAAGCGGGTTTTGGGTCGGAAAAGAAAATGGAGGATAAAGACATTGTTAAATCTTTTCTACAGCAAGACGAAAATGATAGCTATAAAGTGCATGCAATGAGCTTAGAAATTCAGAGCGAATGGCTAACTATAGGTGAATTTTGTATCCCTCTGGCGTTAAAGTGGCGCACCTTGATATACGACGGGTCTCCTGCCTTATTAAAATTCTATCTAAACGCCTTTCAGATGACCCTCCTAGACCAAAGTAACTTAGTAAGATGGGGGAAAGCCACCGAAAAGTCTTGCGATATTTGTCGGGAGGCGATCGGAACAGCTAGGCACTTGCTATAAGGATGCAAGGTGCTCCTTGATAGGGGTCATTATTCACGTCGCCATGATAGAGTCCTCGAAATCATACGTGAAGCCGCGAGTCTCTCGGTAGCTACAGCAAAAAAAGGTTTGGCCACGAATAAACGACACGTCGATTTTGTAAAAGAAGGATCATCTACAAAATCTAAATCCAAGCCTTACTCCATCTTAGGCGCAGCTCCCGATTGGACTCTTTTGAAGGACACGTATGAAAAACACTATAAAATTCCTGAGGATGCTGGGGTTTCGTCTCCCAGACCAGACATATTTCTGTACTCAAAAGATCTAAAACGCATAGTACTTATAGAACTTACTGTGCCGTGGGAAACAAACATTCCTAAAGACCACACAATAAAAACAAACAAGCATTATGACCTAACAAATGAATTAACCAAAAACGGTTATGTGGTTAATCTGTATATTGTAGAAGTTGGAGCAAGGGGTATACCAGCGAAATCCCTGTATAACCTACTTAAAGACCTTGGCCTGTCAAGAACAACCGTAACTTCCATCCTAGAACGTGTATCTAAGGTAGCATTAGTAGGATCCTACCAAATTTGGTTAGGCAGGGGAGGAGGCTTGAGCGGTGAAGGAGAGCATTGATATATCATAAAGGGGCCCCTTAATCTTACTCCTGGGTTGCAAGTCCCAGGCCCCTCTGGCCTCTTCCTCTGCAACGCTATGGACCCGGCACCCGCACGGTGAATCCATGGAATGCTAAGAAATTCGTCTCTATCTCATTTGACGCCTCATTAGGCTTAACTTGTGGTACATTTAAAGGTACTGTTGCTTGCTTGATGTTACTCTATATATAGAATACTAGCTTTTCGGCCGCGGTTCCACCCGCGCGTATGTTATCGCGCAAAACCATTAACGTCTTTTTGCGCAGTTGGATAAATACTAATCAATATCAAAAAAGTAAAAAAAAAAATTTTTTTGCCACATTACTTTGGATAAATATAACTTACTTATATACATCAAAGAAGGCAACTTTCTCATCAGGATCAGTAACTTGTTTTGCTTCTATTAATTTTTCATAGTACATCACATTTTCCGGGTTCCTCTTCAACAGATCCTCGTAAACTCTTTCTGCTTCTCTGAACCTGAAACATTGAAACATTAATTTCCACTAGTATAAAATCAAAGAACTAAGTCTGTATCTGTATCAGCCAGATTGTTCACTGCTGAATACAGCTTCTCCCATAATAGGGGGGTTTGCCATTATCCCCACGCTTGGCAGGCGTCTTGGGGATCGCACTTTACGATATCAGTTCCTCAGAAGGCGCTGCTGCCCACCTTCCGGTATTTTACCTCTTACGACATCCACAGGTAGCAATGGGGGGTGGACATTCTAGCCCGGCACCACAAGGGGCTAAGTACCCATAATAATTATAATAAAACATAAAATTCTTGTAACATGAATGCAATTATCATCTGTTACTCCTGCCTGACTACTTTACATATGCAAACATACTCAAAACTTGCTAACAAAAATACTTTCTTGCAAATCTCCCAGTGTTAGCTATTGAAGAGAGGATTGTTTTCTACTCTATGGAAAATAATATCTTTATTAGGTGGCTCAATGGCTCAAGACAGATTATACGAGATAGCTCTTCTAAAAATAGGTAGGTATCCAAAGACATGGCCTGAATGTGGAAGAAATTACAAATTTCACCTAATTTCAATATAAAATGATTGACGTTTAGAATAAAATTATTCACAGTTAGAATGAAAGAATCATACTTTTAGTTTATTTAAAAAAATCTTTCTTGTTTTCATAGTTGCATCAACATCAGTTCAGTAGTTGAGTTTTAGATGTTATACAGCAAAAGCTCCTTATTCACGGTTCCCTTACTCGCGTTTCCTGTATTCGGGGATAAATATTTCGCTGTTCGCGGATCCGGTCGGTAAATTAAATCCAAATGGGTGTCTTTTACTAACGCGTCGGCATCCTTTGAGTACTACTGGCACGTGCCAGTGCGGCATTTTAAAAGGCTTTTATGATTGCACCGAAACTAATATAAAGTTTTATGTTTTTAAATAAATATAAAAAGAAAAATTAGTTTTATTGCTACTATACCCAAAGTTCGTAGTTAAATGAGGCCGCCGCCGCTGTATTGTGAATGCCGCTGTCCTTTATTAAAAGCCGCATTTGCGATGGTCAGTGTGTTATTGTTTCAATTTGTGAAAATTGACCCATATTGTAAGTCTTATTATCAAAAGGAAAATTGCTAACGCCACTGCCAATTATCAATCCGACATTAAGGACCTTTAAAAAGCGATAAAACACCAGAAAATTACTAGATTTTTAAAGCTTTGTCTAAGCCGGATAATAATTGGTAGGTGTTGTTAAAAAAACGAGTTACGTTATGTGATTAAATTGATTTTTCATTTATTTTGATTTATTGGAACGTATCCATTACATTCTTATACAAAATACCGTTCCGTATCCACAGTTTCCGCATTCGCGCTATATTTACGGAACGTATAACCACGCGAATAAGGAGCTTTTATTGTACTTATTCATATATAATTTATTCTGTTTCCACAATGTACAATGCAGGTCTTAAGAGTATATTATATTAAAAATAACAATGTGGGACCTGGTGGGTGCTACATAATGTCAATTTACAAGGTCATGAGAGGGGCATCATACATATTTATAACTCAGGTAAAACAAAAAATTGGATACTTATTATTTTTCTTGTTAGTAGTAAACTTATTACTAGTCAGCATCCTTTAAATCCAATAAGGGTGCAAAAGATAAGCATTTTATTATAGCATAGCAATGCTTCACTCAATTTTGAAACAATATAGTATATAGTATTATGCTGCTAATTTATGCCCTTAGTTGTCTGAACAGTAGTTGATGGAAACAGTATTAAAGAGCCCAATAAGCCATGTTTGACTGCATTATCACTTTCCAAGATAATACCAGGTAATATTGTAGTCAATTACCTGTTAATCTTAGTATAAAAATTATAGAAGAATGTAACTAACCTCTTCAATTTCAAATAATATTCACCAGAGGTCTCCTTAATTGATAGCTTATCTAGTATCTGACTTTGGAACTTAAGTAGATGATGCAGAGCTCTCTCATACTGCCCTGATTCTGCTAACACCATGTTCTGGTAGAGGAGCAGTTCAGAATGCTCATAATCATATGGTCCCTTCATCTGGTTTGTGCGGAAAGTGTCCAGGATACTGTTTGCCATTTCAAACTCTCCAAGGAGGTGGTAACTCATGGCGAAACCAATCCATGACGCTCTTTGTGTCGGTCGTAGCATGAATAGCTGGTATCTGGTATCCTGAAATTGATAAAATATTTTCTAATAATTTAAGTAATATTTATTATTTGTGGGGTGCTGGGTACGAATGTCACCTCCCCATTTCTTCCCGTTGGTGTTGTAAAAGGCGACTAAGGAAAAAGTGCGCCAAATGAGCAGCAACCCACTTCTCACTTGGATGTGAGTAGGGTGTTGTGTGCATTAGACGCACTACAGGGCTGTATACCATCTTAGTGCCCTCCCAGAGTTTCGTTCAATATGTTCTTGTGTTCCTGGCTTGTATGTTGTAAGCGTAAACATATTATTCTAAATATGTTCTTGAGTATCATCCAGTGTGTTAGAGAAAACATTTTATATGACCCAGAAACTGTGCCTAGTGAATGTCAATAGGCTCGCCCCCCTTTACATGGGACCAAACCCCAATTGGAGAAACGCAGGTGTTTACACACCTCTGCCTACCCCTTCCGGGAAAACAGGCGTGAATATATGTAAGTATGTTATTTAAAGAAGTCATATTGATAAAGTGACACCTCATACTAAGTACAGTGATATTTTTTGCCTGTTTTACTATGTACTAACGATTTTATTAAAAACCCTCAGATATCTCTTTAATTTTTTGTACTTTATAAAATTGATTCATCTTTTTCAGGATGCTTGTGCAGCACCAAGCCTTAACAATAGTTTAACCACATTCAAATTGTGCTTTATACAATAGCATTGAAATTTTTTAATATGTCTCATCTATTATTATATTCTACACAGCAAGTTAAAGTTCTCGGGCTCCCTCGCTTAATTGCATAGGCACAGCATTTCTGCTGCCATCGCATAGTCAACTCAACATGACCCTTTTCCTGGGGCTATCCTATTTCTGCAGCCTAATTGTGAAGCATCAGCATTGTCTGTATATGTAATGTAGGCATTGGTAGTAAAAAGGCACCCCAGTAGCTGTTTTAGTTGCGTCCCTAAAAGAGCTTCCAGTTTACATACCGATGAGGCTCTTATTTTGTTATTGGCCAAATAAAGCTTCTAAATTCCTACTACCTATGAGTATAATCTACAGGCCACTACAAAAACCAAAAATTATTTTAGTATGAAAATATGTAGTAACAATACCATATGGTAGAAATGTATAAATACTTTTATACAATGATTTCATCTAAACTAATTGAAGTCAATGGAATATATGTTCAAAACAAAATTGTTGCTCTAACCTGCATCAAAGTTAACATTTTCTTTGGCATTTAAATACTTTTGGTTTCACATCCCTGATGTAAACAAACATTGTAAAAAACAACTTTCATTTGTATGAAATGGATGACAAATTATAAAGCATGATCATGTTTATGAAAAGCAAAAAGTATGCAAAATATGCATGTTTTTAAAACAAAACATTTTCTGCAATTTTAGTATGTCAACCCTATGGTCATTAATTATAGCTAGCCACTTCTCGCCTCTCATTAAGTGAATATGTGATTGAAGATGTTATCAAGCTAAGCCTAAGATTGGAACTGGGCCATAAGGATAGTTGCTGACATGCACCATTAGATTGTTTGCATCCAATTTTCTACTTTAGGGTACACTAGCTAAACAGGCATTCATAAAATGCCTTGCAGATATTAGCGTAATATTTATTTTCGTAATTCTTTTGATAACATTCTAACCTGATGGTAAGTGATGATGTGGTTGAAGGTAATGTTCAGGCTAACCTAAAAGTACTGGCTCTCAAGGACAGCTGCCGGAACATACCGTTAGGTGCTTGGCGACAGATTGTCTACTTGAGGGTGGTTGCTAGCCAGGCGGGCATTCGCAAAATGCCCTTCCACTATGCGGTGAAGCTCAAGCCCACAGCAGGATTCGAACAATAGACCTGCGGCAGTTCACAGCCAATGCCACTGAGCCATCACTGCTTCAAAGAACTACTCATTACATTGTCTCATTAAATACAGTAATTTTTTTGGTAAAATACCATTTGTTGTAGTAAGTACTTTGATTGGGCATCCTTAGATATTAATTTTTACTATACTCATTATGTTGTTTGGTTTTGAAACCTCATACAAATTTGATGACTTAACTTTGTTTAGCATCTAGAAAAATAAATACCATATATAAATAAAAATACATTACTCAATTACAAATTTAAGTAATATGCAGAGCAACAATAAAAATATTACAATAAAAACACATGTTTGAACTATAGCATATCTTATCCACTAGACTGCTAACCAGGAAAAAGGTTATGCTATTCATCAAAATGTATTTATTTGTATGGGATATAATTTGCTAGACAATTTACTAAGTTATGTTGTCAACTTTGTATGAGCTGTCAAATAGCAATTAAGATAATGGACAGAGTGTATTGATCATAATGTTGATTACAAAAGCATAATTTTTTTCAACAACATGTCACCCAATTTTTCTCAGGTATTAATCCATATTTCTAAATTTAATATTGTTCAGAAAGTATTCTCAACAATTAAACCAACCTTATAGCCTTCCAAATCTCTCATCTGAATTTGAAGTAAGGAAAGATCACGAAGGATCTGAATATTTTCCTTCTCCCATTTGAGAGCATTACGGTAACACTTGATTGCTTCATCATACTTCTTGTCAGAACGCTGAAGAAGTCCATAGACATGCCAGCACACAGGAGACTTCAGGTCATTGCGGAGGCCACGGCGCACATACTCATATGCTTCATCTTTACGACCCAGACAATTTAGTGTCAATCCTTTCATTGCCAAAGTTTCTGAAATTATTCATTATGGTAAGTTAATTGTATAATAATTCATTTAAATACTGAATAAAACCTAAGTGGGACATAAAGAGAATAAGGAAGACCAAATAGTAGGTGGATAGATAATATTATTCAGGAATCAGGTATAACACTGGGAAGACCATGCAAATAATAGAAAGCAATAGGTAAATTAAGTGCAAACAGGCCACTTAATTAATTTATTATTATTGTATATATTAACATGTAGTTTCCGTAATTATAAGGCTTTTGTATATGTAACATAACTATTTAAAATCTTAGAGAGTCCTAAACTAATATCTTAAAAGGCAGTTCTATTCTCTACAATAGTGTTATGCAGTAATTGCAGTAGTTCCTAGTTTAAAAAATTAATATAAGTGCAAATGTTCTCCATGTACTCTACCTTCTCCAAAGATATTAGAGCATATTATCTTTGCATCCTAATATATATGTAATGTTTTCATGCAATGTTGTATTGAATCAAACTCACCTCCATGTTCAGCGAATTTTGGGTTAGACAGAATCTGTTTCGCAAATTTCAACCCATTTTTGTACTGTTTATGTTCGTAGCAGCGCTAAAAGATAAGGAAGCACTTATCATTCTGAATTTTAACCTCTATTATTAGATTGAGCATTCTTGGGACATAGATCCATCAACTTTATCCGACACATAATAGTTATTATGAAGCTTAAAAAACGCTCGATATTTACATTTAGATTAAAGGAAGACTTCGAACTTTATAAGATCTATAAAATATTGTCGGCATAGAAAGCATTCTCTCATAAATTCAAGTTATTCGCCGAGAATGACAAGAGACCTAAAATAAAATTGTGTTTACCACCGTACTTACCAATATTCTTTTGAAAAGTGCATTCTCTTTAGGTGGCAAAGGATTACTGGGTGGCATTATGTTCAAATGAAGTGAATTAGCTTCCTAATAATTCACTAAAAATTAAAATATTTCCTAAAAACCTCGTGGCTATAAACCGAAGAAGTCGATGAAGGATAGGTGTCTATGGTTTATAGAAGTGGGTCACGTGATATTGTATTGCCAAAATTTAAAAAATATTTTCTACCGCACCCCAGTGGTTATAAGCGGATACAATACATAATGAACAATAATATACCGGGGCGAGTATTAAACTAGTATTTCATTATTCAGAAACATATGTATTCTCAAAAAAAAAGGTAGGTAACTGTTTACTTGCTACACCTTCAATAAAAGTTCGTGGTGAAAACTTATTTTTCCGGAAAATTTGGAAATGTGATATGCACGTAGCAAACAATAGAATAAGAGACAAATTCTATATAAAAATGCTGTCAATAACACCTCCTGTTCTAAACTTTCGTTGAAGTTGTTGAAAATAATATTAACAAAATATTAAGAAAAGTAATATGCGCATGTGACAAATATTGTTTGTTGCTATCTATTCCACAGAATAAAAAGGACTAGTAGGAAATTCAAATAAATAAGCGACTAGCTACGAAGCAGATAATAATCAAAATCAAAATCATTTATTCAATTTAAGCGTCGCGGCGCTCTGAAGGTCAATTACAAATTTTAGTATTGAAATATTCTACATGGTACTGCCACGTTCAGCGAAAATAAATGCATAGAGCCACTGTGAGAAGAACGGGCAAGAAACTCGGAGCCTTTCTTTTAAACGTCTTGTTACAATATTTTACAATTCTATTAACAATGTGTTACATACTTACTATATCATACAATATTACAGTATTTGTTTAAATTACGTAGGTGACAGGCCATAGCTTGGCAGATGCGGAAATGTCCAGGCATTTTTGTCGTTTAAGTAATCACAAATTGTGTAGTAAGGTTTCTTAATCAATATGTTTGTCACGTGCAACTTGAATTTCCCTTCGGTGAGCGTTGTAATATGTTTGGGAAGTTTATTATAAAACCGTATACAATTACCTAAAACGGACCTTTTATTTGTCATTGCTAATATAAAACCTGGCACCGCTATTTTATCTTTATTCCTAGTGTTGTAATCGTGATTGTCTCTTGTTAATTTAAATTTACAAAACATTTTCGAACATACCTACATATTATTTTCAAATATATACAGATGAGGTAAAGTTAAAACATCAATGTCTTCAAAAAGATCCCTCAGAGATTCCCTAGGATCCATTTCATATATGGCTCGAATTGCACGCTTTTGGAGTATAACGATTGTCTCTATCTCATGCCTAATGTTTATTGACATAACTTATGAGACTAATATAACAATTCAAGTATGAAAATAACATCTTAGTACTGTGAATATAAGGTAGATGTATAAGTTTGACACCTTCAGCTTGAATTACTAGATATATACTTTTTGCCATCGTATAATTATAACATTAGTATACATGTGCACCTTGCTGAGAGATAAGCCTTAAGTTGTGATCTTTAGTGGAAGCTTGGGATAGCGGAAAACATGATATAAAAAAAAATTGGAGATAATATATACAAAGAAAACTAGCTTTTTTATGACTTAACACACATATACCTATATTATTATTAACTCTTGACAGATATCATCAACAAAAATAACAGTCTTCTTTATAATCTATATTCAAACTTCAATGGTCAATGAGGATGTATTCGAGGCCAGCTCAACAAATATAATTTTTTTTTTTTATGCCTGATAGGTTAGCCTTTGACCACTATCTCACTCACCTGATGGTAAGTGATGATGTGGTCGAAGATGTTGGTCAGGCTAACCTAGAAGTACTGGCTCTCAAGGATAGCTGCCGGAACACACCGTTAGGTGCTTGGCGACAGATTTTCTACTTGAGGGTGGTAGCTAGCCAGGCGGGCATTCGCAAAATGCCCTACCACCATGCTATAACGACTGCCATCCTAAGACGACAACCGGGACCGACGGCTTAACGTGCCCTCCGAAGCACGGAAACGCTCAGTAGTAATGTCACTAGCGGTCACCCATCCAACTTATAACCGCGCGCGACGTTGCTTAACTTTGCTGATCGGTTGAGAAGAGCTAAGACAACTTCGCTACGAGCGCTTCAAACTATATTTCAGAGGCCGAGCACTGCTCTCTGGATGTATATTCACCTACAAGGCGTTTCTCTTTCTAACGCAGAGCCACGCATAGCTTTTTTCACACGGCTGGCACTGTAGAATAATTACATCCGGACGGATACGCCGATGTAAGTGAAAAACTACTCAAAATTTGTATTGTTCTGTACCTAATGCTTGAGACGTGAATTCCGGCATGATTCAAGTACTTTTTAAAATATCTTAGTAAATTTTAGCGGGATCAGCCGAGCAGCTAACGACTTTTAGGAGAGTCAATACATCAATAGAAGGGCAACCATCTTTATTTTGGAATTAAAGATACCGACTTGTTAAACGTAATTAATGAATTTAATTACATTAGTGTATGCTATTTTTTCCATTTAACACATATGATGTAGGACCTAAAGAATCTGAAGAAGCTTCAACTGCCTATTCTCTTGACGTTGAGATAGAATAAAAATAGAATTGAAGATTTTGGTGACTTCGTATGTAATATTAAAAAATAATTACAAGTGCCTGGCTAATAATTATTATTCTGAAATAGTTTTATCATATGTTGATCTCATTTATAAAAAAGTTAATAAAACTGCAAGATTATAAAGTTCCAATATTTTTTTATATTGCCTTTTCATTTAAAATGTAATGAACAGAAACTGAGGGTGACAGGCGCTTTAGTTAATTGGGATGCATAAGCTGCTGATGACCGAGATTGTTCATTACAACAAAAAATGTGACTTAGTGTCTTGCATATCGTCGGTGACCACCTATCTACAAAAAAGAGAAGTAAATTATGTTTTATTATATAAACATAATAATTTGTATATAAGTACTATTCATGGAAAATTTATAAAGTAGTATATATTGTAATGTGAAGTAAACTAGGAAATAAAATTCATTTTATATAAAGGTAAAATAATCAATGATGTTTTTCAATATTAATTCAATTCAATGACATAATATTTGACAGTACACAATAATCAAATAAAAATAGTTTCTTCTTCTTGAACAGTATTAAACAAAGAGGTTTTCTAACAAAAATATTTAATGAGATACATCATCTTCTTGTAGGAAAACGAAACGAGAATCGATACTTTTTTTGAGCGATAAATACATGTAATACGAGTTTTAGCAACATTTAGCGGATTTTTACGGAACGATTTTTTCCTTAAATAAAGAAATTTCTTTAACTAGCTAGAGATTTAAATTTGTTAACCGGCAACACTGCAGAAGGCAGACGGACAGAAGCAGAACCATTACTTGTAGGGCGTTCGGATGGCCTATCGGTGCCAAAAATAACACTCACAAACGCTAAAAATGATCACACGGGCCGTTCGTTTTGGGACTTCCTGAGCAAAAATATCGTTTTCGCTCACCGTTCGGATAGCTTTGAAAACGCTACAAATGACAGAGTAATAAAGGGGCGTTCGTTTTGGCTCGATTGCGTTTGTAGCAGTTTCAAAAGTGGCATTAGTGTTTTAGCGTTCGGATAGAAGCTTTTGCTATTTTTGACCACCAATTACTGCATGCTATCCGAACGGCTTAAAACATACTTTGACAACCGACAATATTTTAACAATTTTGCACAGTACGAAACATGGAATTAATCTCTAAAATTAACAAAACAAGTAGGTACCTACTATATAATATAGTATTTATATTATATATTTATATATAATATAAATACTATATAAAAAACTTGTGAATTCTTCAATCGCGCCAAATACAACTGTCAAAACAGCAGTTGTCAAAAAACGATCACAACGATCCCACGGTAATACATGGGTCAAAAATATCACTTTTCTCTGTCATTTGTAGCGTTTTCAAAGCTATCCGAACGGTGAGCGAAAACGATATTTTTGCTCACGAAGTCCCAAAACGAACGGCCCGTGTGATAATTTTTAGCGTTTGTGAGTGTTATTTTTGGCACCGATAGGCTATCCGAACGCCCTATAATACACAAATGCCACTTTTGAAACTGATACAAACGCAATCGAGCCAAAACGAACGCACCTTTCCTCAGTGGACAGAACTACATTAGGGGCGTTCGTTTTGGCTCGATTGCGTTTGTAGCAGTTTCAAAAGTGGCATTTGTGTTTTAGCGTTCGGATAGAAGCTTTTGCTATTTTTGACCACCAATTACTGCATGCTATCCGAACGGCTTAAAACATACTTTGACAACCGACAATATTTTAACAATTTTGAAACATGGAATCAATCTCTAAAATTAACAAAACAAGTAGGTACCTACTAAATAATATGGTATTTATATTATATATTTATATATAATATAAATACTATATAAAAAACTTGTGAAACTCTTCAATCGCGCCAAATACAACTGTCAAAACAGCAAAGAAAGAGAGAAAAGTGATATTTTTGACCCATGTCTTACAACTGTAAGACATGGGTCAAAAATATCACTTTTCTCTGTCATTTGTAGCGTTTTCAAAGCTATCCGAACGGTGAGCGAAAACGATATTTTTGATCACGAAGTCCCAAAACGAACGGCCCGTGTGATCATTTTTAGCGTTTGTGAGTGTTATTTTTGGCACCGATAGGCTATCCGAACGCCCTAAACATAGATCAAACAGTAAATGGACATTGGACAGAACAAATTTATGAAGCTGAAGAAGAACATTATTTACTTTAGAGAATCGAAAAATTTACATTTTTACAAATTCTCATTGACAAATATAAATATATTGTGCACTGCTCTTGAATATGGGCATAGAAAACATGCGTCGATGGCCAATGTATGCTGTGTTCGCCGTAACCATCTTGTTGATGCTCTCACTCTTCAATAGCTGGAGTTTGGAGACTGAATTACGAGCTAAACTGCAGTCCATGGTTACACAAATGCACGAATGTACGCGACAATCTGCTACCTGCATGGAGGAGTCCTTAACCCTGCTGGAACAACGTGACAATTACGTGAGTAAGAACAACGAATTGGAGCACCGCAAAAGTGAATTACAAAGTAATCTCACTGCATATGTAAGCAAATTGATGAAATCTGAAATCCAAGTAAATCACACGCGCGTTGATGTCGATTTATGCAAGACTGAGCTACAGTCACTGAAGAATCTGCAAGTAAGCAAGAGTGCCATGTTGGAGACTTTGCGTCTAGAAAAAGACACTATGACGACCCAACTAGCTGAGAGAAAACAGAAAATTGAAGAGCTTGAGAAGGAGGTTGAAAAATTGAAATCTGCATTAACAACCAAGAGTGTTCCTGTGCCATCTTCACCTCCTAAAGTAACTCCTGCTCCACAGCCACCAAAACTGAGTTCATCATTGAAAGTAAACCATGAACCTGCAGTTGATAATGATGCAAAGGAGGAGATAGAGGATGTAAATGCAATTAATGATGGAGGGGACCCATTTGATCCGCAACTCCAGTAGGTTTAATTTTTTTACACAGGCTTTATAAATTGGCCTATTTGGTGTGATAATAATAATTTACCACATTGTTAGACTTAAAATATTTGCATTTTATTTTCTAAGGTTTACAAATAATTATGTTCCCCAATTTTCAAGTTGGTAATTTAATGATATTATTTAGGGAATCTACCTTTAAATTTCATGATCACTCCAATTTTAATGAAATTATTATAATAAGTTAAAGCATAGATAACTTTATAAAGAAGTAGCAATAAGGGTTATGTAAGAATCATCATAATATTTATTCTGATAAAGAATTAATGCTCTGATTGGCTGATTACACATTGTGTTTATTCACAGATTGTGTAATAGTATATAACTGTGTTAAACTCATTTATCTTACCATGAAGTAATATAGGTATAACACTTACAACATTTTAGCCTACTAGTTGTTTTTGTGTTCCTAATTAGTTACAGTAAATGAATTTGCTACCATTAAATTTTCATTGTAATTATACCAGCTTCACTTGTACTCCAGTTACCAGTCAATAATATACTTCAGCATATACATTTCAAAAAGCATTTATTGTTGTACTAGGTATTGACTTACTTGTTATGAGTATGTACAGGAGTAAGAATTTAATTGTATTATAAATATTCTAGTTGGCACATACAATTCCTACACTAATTTTAGTGACTTTATTTAAATATTATAAATTTAAACCGGCAAGAACACTCACGTTGAGGATCGAATATGTCGACCTGGGTTTATTTAGCTTGACTTTATTTCGTTCATATTAAAACATTAAATTCAAGATTTTATGAAATAGACTTTTAAAGGAAAAACAGATAACAAATTGTAGTAACTAAAAAAAATAAAAGAAATAGTTTTGTGTCTGCTATGTCATAATACCATCAGTTAGAGTTATTTGTGTAGAATTAGATTCTTTCCGGCAAATATATGTTGGCCAATTTTTTACTACTAACTGTATAATATAAAGTCATTATTATAAGGAAAATAATTGTTGTGTGAGTTGATGTAATGTTTAGAATTAATGTAGCCATAATGGTGCCACGGAGTTGTTAGATCTGATATGTCTTGAATATTATTTTGCTCAATTTGTAGGTATTTATTTAGCTATAAATTTTATGCACAAATAATGATATTATAATTACCTGACGACACATTTTTGTTTTATAACTGTATTTTTATACCGCATCCTAGCAATGGACTGAATGTAAACTATTTCACTTGTTCTAAAGTGAATGTTGTTGAAGTTACATTAGTATAACATTAAGGTTGAACTGCCGGTCACTTCTCCATACAACTGCGTAGGGTGATCACTCCCTTATTTGAGATTTTAGGTTCAGACTTAAGCATAATATGATTGATATCATAATTTATCTATGCTTGTATGATGCCAAAATTTTAAAAAGATAATTAAGTTGTAAGTTATGAGTCTCGAAAACTTTATATAAATATGTTTCGAGGCTCATAATTCTCAAGCATCATACAAACCTAGACAATTACGTAATTAATCGGCATTATCGGCTTTATTTTGGACCTTAATCCTCAAAATAAGTGAGTGATCACCCTACGAAGTGTGTATGGAGAGTGGGCCGGCCAGTTCACCCTTTTGAGGGTTTAGATACAAAACAAAGCATAATACCAATTGATCTCGTCATTATCTAGGCTTGTATGATGCCGAAATTTTAATAAAATAATTAACTTGAGAATTATGAGCCTCGAAACATTTTCATGTAAAGTTTTCGAGGCTCATAACTAACAATTTAATTATCTTTTTAAAAGTTGGGCATCATACAAGCCTAGATAATGACTATATCAATCGATATTATGCTTAACTCTGGACCTAAAATCTCAAATAAGGGAGTGATCACCCTACGACGTTTGTATGGAGAAGTGACCGGCCAGTTCAACCTTAACACAGGATCCAGAATATCATTGGTAAAAAAACCTGAGAAAGAGGCTAACAGGTAGGCAGGCTGCAGAGCCTATCGTGAAAGTATCTTTGGGTTGCATAGAAACGTCTTGTGTAATGTTGGTCTTTACCAACATCTTTGAGGATATAACTGCAGGTTTGATGTGATGAATCTGAACAGACAATTAGATGGACTTTTATTGGCTGGAGTTAATTATTGTATAACAAAAGTGGTCTAGTTCTTAGAATCTATATATTGTTATTGTAATGAAGAAAAGTATTACTACCTGTACAAAATATCTATATATCAAGTAGTCATACTTATTCTTCATTAAATTGTTTATGAAATAATAACTTATGTATGTATATGGATGATGTTTGATATAAGTACCTACCTAGTGAATTAATTAATGTGATTTTATGCAGTATACCTACTTTTTAATCATTGTATACAATAAAGATATTAACACAGTACTGTATTGTAATATATATCCACATGTCTTTTTAGTCTCAAAAACAAGAGGTCAAATTCCAACTTACTTGTCCTTGGTTGGTATTTTGATAGTAATTCTATGTAGATTCACTATTCAAAACCATTACCAAGGATTACCGAAGTCTTCAGCCAATGATAACTGCATTGTAACAACTACTTTTATTTTATTATATAGATAGGTGTATACATATATCAAATCCGGTAGACTGACATTTTCATTAACACAATATCACCTGATGGTAAGTGATATGTGGTCGAAGATTGTGAATCGGCTTCATCTAGAATAAAACTCGAGGGTCGCAAGGAGACCTGCCGAAACACGCGTAACTGATAGGTGCTTGGCGCCATGTGCACATGTTGCTTGTATTTGTACTTATCTCTAATGGTGGGCACAGTCTTTCCATCTAGTAGGTAGGTAGGACTGAAGTACACATAAACAAACGCTCTGCTTCATGTTAGTTGGTATACCAAGTTGTATGCTTGTATATATGACCTACCGTTTTGATGATAACGCTTTTATTACTAGGTATTTGCAATGTAATCTGCCTTAATAACAGTTGATAAGTGAACATTTTAAACTGCAACTTTCGACAGATAGATCTCTATAAAGGTAGACGGATGGGCAGCGTTAGATTGTTATTAGCGTTCCCGTTAACAACCTAAAAATAGTGGCCACCATTACCTATAGACGTTGCAACACCAGTGGCATTGCCAATGCGCTGCAGACTTCTTATAACGCTATATCGATGGAGCAGAGGGAAAACCTCAAAGGGAAGTTCCCTCCAAATCTTTGCGGTATACGTATTAAATGTTTTCGAAAACCGTTGCGTCCGACCACGGTAGCTCAAGATAATTGTGGTGATCATCCCGTCGAAGACGAGCGGTGCGGTGGTGAAGGTGAGGTGACGGCATCAGCTCAAACAGCTCGTTGTACAGATGACGCGACGGTAGAATACGCAGAAAGGTGCAGTCACAACACATGGACATTATCACGGCCAGTACCTATATCTGGCGACACCAGTGCTGTCATCCGCATAGTAATGAATGTATTCAATAGATAGGTAGGTTATGTACATGTAGAATAAATAGTGTCGGCGACAGTTCGTAGACTTGTGGCACACCAGCATTGATAGACTTCATGGTTGAGCAGCAACCTTTGAAGACGGCTTCAAAGCTGCGCCTACCAAGTATGAAATGAAGCAGTGATGGCTCAGTCGCATTTGCTATAGAGTGCCGCGCAGCAGGTCCATGGTTCGAATCCCGCCGCGGGCTTGAGCTTCACCGCATGGTGGAAGGGCATTTTGCGAATGCCCGCTTGGCTAGCGACCACCCTCAAGTAGATTTGCCGCCAATCACCTAACGGTTTGTTCCGGCAGCAGTCCTTGAGAGCCAGTGAAATTACAGGCACATGAGACTTAACAACTATGTCTTAGTGACGGGCGCAGTGCAATTCATGACTTGTATTGAAATGCATCTGTTATAGGCAGAGGTACGCGTGGGCTTCGAGCTTGTTCCGGCTCAAACACATAAAAAAAAGCTGAATAGCTAGTTTCAAAGAGCCAGGATTAAGAAGATCAAGGGTATCTAGGATCCAGGCCTGTAAGAAATGGCTAAGTCATGAAATCTTCTTTAAATTTATCCTATACCTACAGCTAATTTTAGGACTTAAAGGAGCCAAATATTCCCTCTAAGCATCAATCAATTACCTAAAGGATATTTCGAGACTAAACTGTAAGAAACTGCTTCGAAATAAGTGTCTGGTGGCAGACTCGATCGCATGTCTTAGCGCTTTATCAAGGCTTCCTTTTCTTTCAATGGCCCAACAAAATAGCGTGTTACCTAAACCAAGATAGATATCCCCCGCAGAAGGCCTATGGCGAAAGCCCTGTTCGCGGTAGTTGAGAAGCTGAGAATATTTACAAGGTACCCTAGCAGCTGCCCATTCTCGCTGCTCGCTTGTTAATTCGGTTCATCACCTTTGATTCAAGCAGGGAAGTTATCGTAAGTGATTTCGCCTGTATAAAGGTAATGGTAAAGTCTTATGAACATAGCGTATGGGACAACGCATAGCGGAGTCCCATGGCCCGACATTCGACACTCTTTGATAGTTGCCTGTGATTCTATTCAGCTTAGAAAAGATGGTGATGGTGATATGACATTTTGCACATGGCCTGGCTAGCTGTATAATAGTTAATGATAACGGCTAGAAAATATGTCGCCAAGCACTTAAGGGTGTGTTTATCCGGATGTCTGAGCTAGTTCCGAATTTAGTTATATTGTCCGCACCATCAGTTACCGACATGGAACATTTGCATAAAATCTTTAGTAAATACTTATATTAATTCTTCAGGCAGCGTCAGTTATTTCATTGCCTACTCTTTTTTTTTATTGCTGATAGCTAAAAGCCCTTGGCCAATGGCTATATAGGAATTTCGTTTACACTGTAGAAGTTGTATCAAGGGGTATACCAGCGAATCCCTGTATAACCTACTTATAGACCTTGGCCTGTCAAGAACAACCGTAACTTCCATCCTAGAACGGGTATCTAAGGCGGCATTAGCCTATAGCCATCCTACCAAATTTGGTTAGGCATGGGAGGCGGCTCGAGCGGTGAAGGTTAGCATCGATGACATCGTAAAGACCCTTAACCCTACTCCTGGGTTGCAAGTCCCAGGCCCGTCTGACCTCTTGCTCTGCAACGCTATGGACCAAGCACCCGCACGGTGAATCCATGGAATGCTGTTATTTGTTAACTCATGTTTTGATACTGATTACAGAGTTGAATTTCAACTTGTAACACAAATTACACAATCTTACTAACGATTGAGGTAGTATTCAAGTGACCGACCCGTGGTACAACTGCGATGTCCAACTGGTTGTACTACGGAGAAGTAAAGTTACCCATGGTTCAACTCTTTTTTTATATGGTTCAACTGGTTGTTCTATGGGGAAATATCTTTACCAATGATTCAACTCGAGTGAGTCATTCTTTCCTTGGTTCAACTAGTTGTACTACTGGGAATTGAATTTGTCTATGGACTAGTTATTTATTGATCTGTAGTCTAGGGCAAAGTCATATTTAGGTGCGACGACGAGCGAAGCGAGGAGGAGCGTTAGGTTACTTGTGACTACATCGCGCGAGCCGAGCGAGCGTAGCGAGCGTGCCGCGGCAGCGGCCGGCGATGCGCCACATAAATTTAATTTCATATACTTTATCCCCTTAGTCCAACCAGTTGGACATAATTCCACCATTGTACCATGAATCATAATCATAAATATATAAAAAAAAAGAGTTGAACCATGGGTAATTTTACTTCTCCGTAGTACAACCAGTTGGACATCGCAGTTGTACCACGGGTCGGGCACGGTATTCAAAGGATTGGGTGTGACTCCATGCTATCAGTAATATATTAAAAATACTGAACATCTCAGTGAGCTTTAAATCTATGAATAAATTAAACATTATTTTAAAATAAAGTTTTATTTGTCTTAAACATCTCTAGCATAATTAGAACAAAACATCTCCCATAACTACCATTACTTCTCAAGTAATGAGTTTCAACAACATAAACTTAATAATAATAAAACCTACACTTGAAAATCTCATTTACAATCCATTTTTCAATCAAAATTATGGCTATGATAAAGAAAAAATTTAAAATGACTTCTAAATTACAACAAATCAAATGTCTAGTCTATGTTATGAAGATAAGAACATATTGGATGTTATAAAAACATTAATATCAATATAAAAAATCATTTTTAGTTATGCTGCTATATGCTATACTAAATAATATATACCAGATCTACTGTAAATCCCATTCGGAGGTAGTTACATTACAGATTATTGTAAAGTTTTACCATATATATTTTTGTGTATATATTTCTGTCAGTGGCTGTTAATAAAAAGTGTGCCACCAGTGTAAAAGTTAGTTATTTTAATTTTTCCTTAACGCAAAAGAGTACAGAATTTTAGCAATACTGAGGCAGCATAGTGCGTAACAGAAAAAGGTTAGATACTCGAGCCATAAGCACTGGAAGGTGTTACTTATAGTGTAACTTAAAGCACACATTTCAGTTTAACCAGATCCCAGCAACATTATTTATTGATTAGTTTTTTTTTTGGTATACCACGCTAAAGTTAACACTATTTGATGTAATATATGTATTTTTTTTTACCAAATATTGCACACATTATTTCTTAAGTGGTACAAACGTTACTTTTCTTTCTATTAAACAGCCACTGGTGCTATAGTAAACAACATAAAAATACATATTTATGCATGTAACACAATGGCAAATGTGTTCCTGTTCTCCCAACTACAGCCATTTCGGTTTGGTTGAACGAAAATTTATATTACATTGACAATTAGCTCCGTTCATAACATTAAAGACTACATTACATGCAATTTCTGCAAGTCTAACTTAAAAATTAAGACACTTATTATTACGTTTTCCAAAATTCACTGGTTTGGCTTCTAAAGCTTTTAACCCCTCCATCGGCTTACATGGTTGTTGTATAGGAAGATTATACTGCATCCATGTCATACATATAACTTCAATTAGAAAGACAACAGAAAGGCAAAGTCTTTCTACATTTCATTGATGGTTATATATTCGCCAAATTAGGTGAAATGCGAATCAAGCGATTAAGTGTAAGTATGTAGGTTTACCAAAATTATAATACTAAAATACCTACAAGTAGTAAAAAGCATTATAGATCAAAAAATATTTGAGCTCATTACATCACTGAATCAAGGCCTTTGTAATGCTTGCACCAAAATGTTTTAGTATAAAGTTTTTACTACTACATTGTTTACACCTAAATTTTATCATTTTGACATAAAAACTGCACATGTTTATTATCAGATAAGCAAACATTAAGCTACATTTCACTAAATTTTATTATGGTTAAATCGCAAAAACTTTCAGTATTCAACCAAATTTCGATTGATTAATTACGAACAATCCATTAGTAAATATTGAGCTTGCAAGGTAGATGCGTTATTAGATGCATCTGCAACAGGTGTGCAAATTCGCACAGCCATTCTTAAGTGGTTAACCAATGATGGTGCAACCCAGCCTTAGTAAACCAATACTAATTATTTTATTAAATTAGTAATTACATGCTACTAATGATGCATCAGCAAGATTATACAAAGATAGTACTTCTAGGTTAGCCTGAACAACATCTTCAACCACATCATCACTTACCATCAGGTGAGATAGTGGTCAAAGACTAACCTATCAGGCATAAAAAAATAATTAAAAAAAATTGAAAATAATTTGATCTCTTGAAATTTAAAATACTTTAGATTTTAATTAATTAAATCCTAGCCTTTAATTTTGTGAGAGAGAATTCAATTATTACCTTGAAAGCTAGGTCAATACCCGAGTTGAATATGATACTTATGGTGGCATGGAACAAAGGCCTTAATTAATTATAATATTATATTAAGCAAATGGATGCATTTTAAACACAATCTTTTTTTAAAGATTTGGGCACATTATAATTCTAGTATAAAATGCATCAAGTTATGTCATACAACAAAGACTAATAACAAACCTAAACAACTATAACCAGTAATTATAATGAAACTACAAGTTAATAAAACTAAGATTACAAATCCTATAACAAACTAATTCTACAATTAACAAATCGGTGGTTATAAGCGGAATCAGAAACAGAGATCATAGTTGAGTAAACCAGTTACTAAGTTATAAGTGAAACCAATAGGTATAAATGTATACATTAAGTAAACATACATGTAGTCACCCTGGCATAAAATATGCAATAGTAAAACAGAAGATAATATGAACACTTCCTAATAAACTGAAGAAAAATAGTAAAATCCATGCACTTGTAACCTAAACCAAATTGCGACAATGCATTAAAGGCACAGCCAGTTCATATCAAAATAGTACTCGTCATGTCTGAGTGAAATGAGAACATCTATTGATGAAATTCATTATACTCCGAGGTAAAGTTTGGTCAAAATATAAACAGTATCATAATCATTAAAGGCACATAATAATAATTTCTATAACATAGAATAAAATACAATATCATCTTATCACATGGTCAAAAATAATTGCAAAAAGTCCACAAGGAATAAAGCAAAAGCAGTTTAAATCCTCTTGGATTCCTCTTTAGCTGCTTCCTCAAATGCGGCAAGTAAATTCCTACGACATTTTGTCTCATCAGTGTATCGTAGCACCCATATGATGTACTCTCCCACATTTAACGGATCTTCTGAGTAACTGATTTGCACTTTACACTTTCTTTCCCATTTCATAGAGTCAGCACTTCGGCTATTTCGAGATCTTGTGAACTCTATATAACCATTACTTTCAACAGCTAATTTAGGTAACTGAGCATTCAGTGTGTCATGTGACCGGTCAGAGTCTGTTCCACTTGTGGATGGCAAGCAATCACCTTGTCCCAATTCTTTATTTGGGGGTGTGACTGTTGAATCCTGTATGCACTGACGTTTTGATCTCTGCCTCAATACTCCATCACCTTTGCTGTTGATTTCCAAATCATCTTCAGAAAATAACCTTTTACGCACATTAAACTGAGTTTCTGTAGTTGTAACATTTAATGTGTTATCTTTTTTGCTTTGTATATTATCTATGACTTCATCAAGTGGCTTGCAACCTTCGGCCCATTCTGGGCTGCTACAGGACAAGAACACTTTTCTTTTCCCTGACCTTAGACTCCTCACTATTTCTGGGGAGTTGAGTGGACTGGCTAGGAGACCTGTCATGTCATCCTTCCTGAAATTAGAAGAGTATTCTTAAAAGGCATAAGTATTATGTGAATGCTACAGTAATATTATGTGCTACATCTAAACTTCAAAAGTTCCAGCATGCAAATTTGCACACCTGCTGTACATGCATCTAATTCTGCATCTAAGTTGCATGCTCAATCATCAGAGGATAACTAATACCTTCTTAAATATTTTGAGGAATCCAAGATTCTAGTTATGGAGTAGGCGAAGGTGGTAAATGACAAGTAAGCAAAGAAATAAAGACCATATATTTATTGAACAAAATAAACAAACCTTTGTGTACTGTCACTTCTAAGATGAACCTTCTCTATACTGTCTACTGTAGTGAAATCATGACGAGAGCACTGCATATCATATTTCAGAAATGCAGACACTTTTTTCTTATTTTTAACAGTACGGCCAAACCATTCTAACATTACATCATCAGATAGATACAAGCTTAGATTGTTGCGGTCATTGTCTATCATGTGTTTGAACCAGGCAATGAAAGATCGAGCTTGCTGAAGTTCTGTGAATTTTGTTTTGTTATTGTTGTTTTCTAATATTGTATTAGTCATTCTTATGGATTTCATGCTGATGGGGGAGGGTGATGACATCTTCCTATTTCTGAAAAGAGAATAATTTAAAATATTAATTAATTGTAATTACTAAGTGAAATAAAGCAAGAAAATGATACAGAGAAACTGTAATGTTTTAACTTACACTTTTCTGAAAGTATTTGTACCACTTGATGGGAGCTTGTGGCGTTCTTAGCTTGATCCAAACGTAATTCCTCGAAGTTCTTCCGGCTCTCTTCTATGTAAGTAGTGATGGATAAATTAATTTCAACTATTTCTTGTTGCAACGCGTTTACTTTTTGTGTGTTATTGAATATTTCCTCTGAAAATAAACATATCTTATCAATCTGCCGTCACAGAAAACAATAGAATATTGATAAAATTCCTTTTTTGAAACATAACCTACTTAGACACTTTGCAGTCTCCCAAGCTAATTTTTCACGGGTCAAATCATCTGATATTAAGGAATTCATCTTATGTTTACTTAGTGAATTCCAGCATTTGCTGATTTAGATAAGTTTACAGTATTATAAGTAAAAAAATATTTAAATGTGAAACACGATCGATTAGAAGCGTCGTTTTCGCAAAACAAAATGGCAGAAACAACCTGAAATGACAGTGACAGCTATCACAGACCTGACATAGTGGTTGCGTACCATTTGAAGTTCAATTCGCCAAAAACGATAAAAACGATCACACTCCCAAAAAGTTGTTCCACTTGACTTGATTTTGACCACATAATAATAGGTAATTCAGTCGCAGTACAGTTTTGTCGTACAAGCGTTTATCGAGCATCCATTTGTCGCACTCACATAGTACTCTCTTCAAACTGTTCCAGTAGCTTCACAGCGTTTATGGCGAAAATAATGCCAAGACCAAAGTGGAACTACTTTTTGAAGTGTGATCGTTTTTATAGTTTTTGGCGAATTTAACTCCTAATGGTACGCACCCTCTAAAGATATTATGAACGTACACGAAACAGGGTGCTTACCATTTGAAGTGAGATTCGCCCAAAAAGTTGTTCCACATGGGTCTTGGCATTATTTTTGCCATAAACGCTATGAAGCTACTGGAACAGTTTGAATTACCTACATCTAATGCCAAAATTGACAGAAGTATTAAATTTTAGTGGCATTCTTATCCTAAATGGAACAGGAGAAAACAGTTACAAACGATCACAGTGATCACAACCATAGACGCAGAATTTGGTCAAAATTATCGAAAATAACGAAATTAGCGTCCATGGCCCCTACATGCTAGGAAAACAAACTGTACAGTCCCACCAACTTATCTGTTCAGGCGGCAAAAAAAAGAACTACAACATTCCTTCAAATTGTGACAGTTTGTAGTTGATTTCCTTGACCAGTAGCGCCCTCGAAAACTGCACAGTTAAGTTGGTGGTACTATAACAGAACTGACAGTAACATAAACATTAATAATTCTATAGTCTATTGTTAAACTAAGTAATGCTGTTACTAAAATTAAACTACTAGTGTGGTAGTATATTGAAAATGAATAGAATATGGTAAATACTGTTTTTAGTAAATAAGAGATGTATTGGTTTTAAATTATATTTTTAATCTAGGAACCATTTTGAATTCCCTTCACTTTTTTGATACATACATTTTGGTAATGGTAGATTTTTAAATAGTCCCTCCCTTTCTTTCAGATTGGTTAATTGATACCATAGACAACGCATTAATTACGTGAACGATTGGATAGTGGGATAGTCGACCGACCGCGCTTCTTTGGGAGTGGTAATGCGCCGAACCAATCTACTGCGTTCTTGCGATCATTGACTTCGACCATTGGTCTATCTTTTGTCAACCAATCATTGAAATTCCAGTGAGGATCCAATGTAAGTGAACAATTTATTTTCGCGGATTATTCCTTGGAGTTGAGCGCACCGCTGTTTTACAAAATATAGTTTGAAACTTTCTCGAGTTTCATACTATTTCCGTTTTATATGCCTTAGGAAATGACTTGAAAAGCAGCCATTTTGATTACGTTGCAAGCACACTCCTTGATAAGTCCTTGTGACGTGTTGATAAAAATAAGATTATATTTTCCTTCCCCGTGCCTGTAGATTCTCATCAGGTATCCGTATGTACTGAGTTTGAATAGCGTATACAGCTTTCCTTAGGGTTTGTTCAATAAAGTACCACGTATATGTTTTCTCAATATACTGTAATAATATCACTTGTTTTCGTAGGTAGGTATTTACTCATGTCGCATTTCATAACTAAGTAATCCTATATTTATGTAAATACATATGAGTAATACATAAAAGCCAAAATCATATTAAATAAAAAAGGTTGGCATGCTGTAGCATTGTGTTTACATTACACAGGTGTCCCAGCCCAGCTATGCAACACGAATACTTTGTTGTTCGTTTCATGATAGTTTTAAAATAGATTTCATAAATCTGTATTTACACTGGCTAAATGTAAAAATAATCTACTTACCCTATGCTCAATACCTACTGATCAGAACAGTCAGTCATGGTTAGTGGTTGATCATAAAACCTGTATACTTACCTAATTAGGTACCTCCTAGCATAAAAACTTTAAATTCTTTCACTCATCACTTTCTGGTTGGCGGTATAAATAGTATAGTGACAGTCCTACCCCATACTAAACATGCACAAAGAGTTCTACTGCCTATATGGAAAACTAAGTGTACTGTATGGAGAAGTATGTGATTATAGCTGAACATAATGTTGTTATTCATTGGTCAAAGTCAAAATCATTTATACAATTTCTGAAACCAAGATGGAATTGCTGCTTAGATTGAATTTCAATAGGTACCACAAAAATATTTACAAATAAAACAACTTCAAGTAAATAATACGCATTACTAGGGATAACTCATATAGGTGCTATTAGGAAGATCTCCGCTTTCGAAAATAAAAATAATCATCAAAATCGGTACACCCTAGACTTATGAGGTAACACAAACACAAAAAATACAGCACCTCTGTCTAAATGTGATGCACAGCTCTGGGACACCCTGTGTACCGGAAATATGTCATGGAAATATTAGTATGCATAAGTATATAATTTTTATATAATGAGTAGATAATAAAACTGTATGTGAGGTGCTGAGCTAGAATGTCACCCCCCTATCTCTACCCATGGGTGTCGTAAGAGACGACTAAGAGTACCACCCCAGCAGCAGTACTATCTGCAATCCCAAAGACGCCTGCCAAGCGTGGGGATTATGTATTAACCCCCCTTAATGAGTAATATCACTAGTGGTCACCCATCCAACTCATGACCGCAGCTGCTGAGCGGTTAAGAACAGCTAAGCAAACTATGCTACGAGCGCTTCAAAATGGATTGTTATTGATTACATATTCTTCCTAACAATGATATCTCCATCACTTTCAGTGTTGAACCATGGAGCATGCTCAGCTGCAGACGTCAGATGGCCAGGTCATAAACATCAATGGCCAGCAGCTTCAAGTGCTGCAAATGGGAAGCAGTCCTCATATGCTGCAAGGTCCTAATGGACAGCAGATTGTGGTACACACCATACCATCAACTGGGCCAGCTATACAGGTATATTGTACTTTGAAACATTGTCTCGATAATCCATTTCACATTGGTTATACAAAAGTTTGCAATATAATTATAGTATCTATGCTTACAATATAATAATTATACCTAAACACAAATAAGTTCAGAACAAAATATATTAATAGTACTAAATTTCTTCGAAGACAGAATATTAATTAAAAACATGCTCCAAGGTACATTAACAAGGTAAAATATAAAACATACTCTTTTTTTCTAAATATGATTACAAGGACTAGTGCCTGTTAAGTGAAAAATTAAATTTACAAGTAGAAAATCTGTCGCCTAGCACCTAACGGTGTGTTCCGGCAGCAGTCCTTGAGAGCCAGTGAAATTACAGGCACATGAGACTTAATACCTATGTCTCAAGGTGGCACAAGTCACGAATTGCACTGCCACCTTGAGACATAGTTGTTAAGTCCACTTAACATCAGGTGGGCCTCGAGATTGTCCTGTCACAATGACATAAAAAAAAGAACACATATTTTTTTAGAACAAAACATGTTTGTCCTTGACCGTGTAACGAACCCGAGGTTTCACGCACTGGGTTCTTTAACCACTGGGCTAACGAATATGGCTTGACTGAGCCGAATTTAGGTGAAAAAAAAGCTTTAATTTTTTTTGTAAATATGAAATTTTATCAGTCTTTTGTATATTCTTCTTCTGTCTGTATTTTGTTCCAGAATTATGTTTAAACTACTGGACTGATTTTGATGAAATGTGTCAAAGGCATATTATACTAATATAATTAATTAGTTATCAGTTTAATATTTTGTCTAAGATGGCAGATTGACCTGAACTCTTTGAATCATGTGGTCCCTAATATACTAGCCATTGACCACTATCTCACCTGATGGTAAGTGATGATGTAGTCGAAGATGTTGTGCAGGCTAACTTAGAATTACTGGCTCTCAAAGACGGCTGCCGGAACACACGGTTAGGTGCATGGCGGCACATTTTCTATTTGAGGGTGGTAGCTAGCCAGGCGGGCATTCACACTATGCCCACAGCAGATATATCGACTGCCATCGTTTGCCAACAACCGTGACCGACGGCTTAACGTGCCCTCCGAAGCACGGAAGCGCTCAGTAGTAATGTCACTAGCGGTCACTCATCCAAGTCATGAACGCGGCGGACGTTGCTTAAATTAGCTGATCGGTTAAGATAGGCTAAACAAACTTCGCTACGAGCGCTCCAGGCGTACTGTATCAGTCGAATTGTCCACTGCTGAACTCAGCCACCCTTATTTAGGGGGGGTTATAACCCACACGCTTGGCAGGCGTCTTGGGGATCGCAGTTAAGCAGTTCCTGAGAAGGCGCTGCTGCCAACCTTCCGGTATTTTACCCTTAATCGCATCTTACAACACCCATAGATAGAAATAGGGGTGACTTTCTAGTCCGGCACCCCACGGGTCCCTTATATAAAGGAGTCTTAATTGACTGGTGTGGGTTGAGCGATAATAGCGAGCGTTTTTCTTTATAGGTAATTTTATGAGACACTTAATAAAAAATCTATTTTTAATTACTCATGCTGCCAGATTGGAACACAGCAAATCCAGGTAGTTGTACCTTTACAATAAGGCTCTGTTCACACGACGCCGCGCCGTTAGCTCCGCGGTTTGAGCGCGCCGCGGCCTCGTGTGAACAGAGCCTATAGTTATGCAAGTTGTAGATAGCTAAGACTGCAACTTAACATGAACATTTCCTCGTCACCTGGGATAAACACTTTTTTATGCCTGATAGGTTAGCCTTTGATCACTATCTCACCTGATGGTAAGTGATGATGTGGTTGAAAATGTTGTTCAGGCTAACCTAGAATTACTGGCTCTCAGAAGACAGCTGCCGGAACACACCGTTAGGTGCTTGGCGACAGATTTCCTACTTGAGGGTGGTAGCTAGCCAGGCGGGCATTCGCAAAATGCCTTACTACCATGCTATATAACGACTGCCAGCATAAGACAACAACCGGGACCGACGGCTTAACGTGCCCTCCGAAGCACGGAAGCGTTCAGCAGTATGTCATTAGCGGTCACCCATCCAACTCATGACTGCGGCAGACGTTGCTTAACTTTGCTAATCGGTTCAGAATGGCTAAGCAAACTTAGCTACGAGCGCTTTAAAACTTAATTGTATACTACTTTTACCATGCCGGGACTTACGACTGGGGCTAAGGACCTCAAATTCTATGTGCTTCAATTCTTGCCGTCACTGCTGCATTAACTCGCCATACTAAATCTCTGAATGAATCTTCAAACTATTAGAACTATAAAGTAATATTTAGTAGCAAACTAGTTTTTGTTTTGATAAGCTGTTCTTGGATTGCAGTCTCACTTGATGCTAACTAATGATCTGACCTGCATTAACTTCAATGGAATACATTTTATAACTTTTTATAAATTATTATTCTGATAAAAATTTGCTGGGTTTCAATAGGGTTAGGGCGTTTTAGGGATTAAGCTCCTAAAAAAAGTTTTTTTGCTTTATCTGCCTTGCCTACATAGATTATAATATAGGATAGACACAACTTTGGCTAAGTTAGAGAGGTCGTCCCCTTGAGTCTCGTCTTAACTAAGCTGTGTCTTAGTAAACACAATTAATAAAAAATAATAAAGAAAAATATTAAAAATGTATCTAGTGACAGTTCCGCCTTAATTTCCAGTTAAGCCGACATGTTGTCATGAACGCCACGCAGCCAAACCGGAAGAATTTATGACGTTACGTCGGCTTAAGAAGAAAATAGTCGGAATCGTCATTAGATTCATTTTTTTCTTTTTTTTTCTAAATTGCTAATTTAATGTTTTCTTAAAATATTTTCAAAATCTATTATTTATCTGTCTTAGTATTGTCCATCTCCAAATAAGGAAACAATATCACTCGTATAAAAAAAAAAATGCAGCATCAATGCGCAATGCAGTGTCAAGTAGAATAGGGATGGTGACACTGTTGACAAGCATGGCCACAGCCCACTTACCACATGTGGGCGCATTGTTCGTCTCATTATTTAATAATATAATTATATATATTAAACTTTTTTTTGTTAGAATTACTGCAAATAAAACAATTTCTTTACGGCACAGGTGGCAGCACCAGGCACGCAGCAGATACAGCAGTTGCAAGTGCTTCCTATTTCGGGATTGCAAGGTTTGTTACATTCAACTGAAAATAAAATAAAATACTCCTAGTGGTATGATTGTTGGTGCGTGAGAAAGATTTCTAAATGGGTCCCAGCCTTGTTAAACCATTTTTTTATATAAGCATGTGGTACAGGATAGCCACTACTCTATTAGTCTGCGGTTAAATTAGAAAATATCTCTGGTGGCTAACGCAATATACTGTACCTAGAACGTTTCGTCAGAATTAATTATCCCTTGTAATAGACGCCAAGCCTATTGTCATCTAACGGACACAGTGCAGCTGATGTATCACTACCCATAACAAGTAATATACCCATGTATTGTATTGCGTTCGGTACGCAAGGTAAATCTCATATCTCCTGGGCATGAATATTCATTGGCCTACATTTTCTATTTTAACTCATATGGAACACAGAACTGATGCTTGTCGGCCGGAAATTATGTATCGAAGTCAAAAAGAAACAAACGAATTTAATTATAATTTATGTAGGTTGATTTATGGATGATAGATAGTATTGAAGAATAACTTGGTTAACATAATCACAATGAAATGAAAAAAATGTACGACGAGCTTAGGCGCCGGCTCCACAGCGAGCAGTCCAGTGGTCTGAGTTCCGAGTTCTGCGTTCACCGTGAAGGCAATTGCTTATATGCATGCACACGCAATAGCAGTCAGAACCTAAGTTCTGTAAAAATATGAATGCACACGCAATAGCTTACAGAACTTAGGTACTGACTGCTATTGCATGTGCATTCATATTTTTACTGCAGAATGCACACGCAATAGCAGTCAGAACCTAAGTTCTGTAAAAATAGCTAAAGTTTATAATTCCATTGATTTTGTTTATAGACATCCTTAAAAAAAGGGTGAAGAATTCTCCCTTGTGTTCTCATGATTACTAAACTACTGTATTAAAGCAATATTTCGTCTTTTGTAGAAATACTATTAAGCGTTTTTTTAATAATAGAGAGAGTGAGATGTGTGACCTGTAACTACTATTTCAGAACTTTAGAACTCCACCATTCCCTCTGTTTAGTGCAGTAAATGCGAAATGCAGAACTGTGTACTCGGTACTTTAGACCGCTCGCTGTGTGGCCGGTGCCTTAGAGTCCGCGACCGATTTGTTTCTGGTTTCGGGATAATTATGCTTTATTCAGTAATAAGAAGATACAGTGAGGATATGGTCTACCGATTTGAGCTGCCGTGGTAATGAGTCATAGTTCGAATTAGTAGGACGAAATAAACATTTCTTTCTTAATTATTTTACAAGTTTATCTGCTAAGCAGGCATTAATGTATAAACTAAAATATCAGAATCATCTTGGTTTTTCCAGGCGGGAATAGTATTCAGCCGATGCAGCTGGTGCAGACTCCTGATGGACAGACGTTCCTGTACCAGCCCACTGCAAATACACAGCCAACCATTGACCAACACCAGATCATGCATCAGCCAACTGGTATACCTTTTCTCTGCTCTCACTTCCATGTTTTTTTATACTGATGGGCTACCACTGACCGCAATGTCTTTTTATGGTAAAATATGGTAAGCAGACTTAACCTGTAATGGAAAATGGCTGTCAAGAACAAATGCCGTAATGCATAGTTATGTGCTTGAAGATAGATTTTCTACTTGAGGGTGATAGCTACTTCAGGGGGCATCAAATGCCCTCATCATCATCATCACGTCAACCGGAACGTCCACCATTGTACAAAGTCTCCACCCTTGGGAGGATATTATCCCCATGCTTGCCAGGCGTCTTAGGAATCTCAGAAGAAGTGGTCAGTTCTTCAGAAGGCGATGCTTCTTGGTCTTTCTCGATTAGTCGCCTCTTACGACACCCACGAAAAGAAATGGGCGGATGAAATTCTAACCCGCCACCCCACGGGTAATGGAATGTCCTACCACAATCAAAGTGGTCGTTTTCGACTACCAAAGACATACGACGTAGCTAAACAATTGCAGCTTAAGACAGCAACCGGGACCGACGGCATAACGTGCCCTTCGTAGTAAGGAAGTAAATGTCATTATCTGTCACCCGTCCTAGTAATTACAAACAGCCATACGTCAGTACTAAAGTAAGCACTCAAAATAACTGAATACCCAAGGATATAAAAATGTGACGATAAAAAAAAATGGTTGGACTATTCATTACACTACGTACTACTACGCACTATATCAGCCGTATGGTTCATAGCTGAACACAGCAGCCTCCATTAAGGGGGGTTTGCCATAATCCCCACGCTTGGCAGTCGGCTTGGGAAACGCAGTATAAGATGATAGTTCTTCAGAAGGCGCTGCTGCTCAACTTCTGGTATTTTCCCTTATTTCGCCTCTTACGACTCCCACAGTAAGATATGGGGGGTGTAACTTTTGCCCAGCATCCCCATGGGGTCAGTCAGCTTAGGAAGACTAGTTGGAAGGTAGAAATGCCCATTTAATTCATCGTTATCAGCCGAAAGGCCTGGGGATAAGATTCAAATACTTATCCCCAGGCCATTGGAGGCATATATATTTTCATGTACTGAACTGTATCAGCCGGATAGTCCACTGCTGAAAACAGCCTACCCCAATATGTGGGGGTTTGCTATAATCCCCACGCTTGGCAGGCGTCATGGGGATCTCAGTGTGGATATCAGTTCGTCGGAAAGTGCTGCTGCCCACCTTAACCTTAGTCGTCTCTTACGACACCCACCGGTAGAGTGGGGGGGGTGACATTCTAGCCTGGCATCCCACAGGCAATGCGCAAGATTATATATATTTTCATGAATATAATCTTTTTTTTCAGTGATAAATTTAAACGGCAACTTAGTACAAGTGGCAGGCGTCAGCAACGCAGTGCAACAGCAACAGATTGTAAACCAGCCGAATATTGTTATGGTAATTATTTATTTTTGCCTTTTTACTTACTTTTACCAGGTGTTGGTTTCTAAAAGTCCCTGTTTGTGGGTACCACCACTGCCTCAAATATTTTGTCTTGAAGCCGAAGTATTCTAAAATTGCTGTATGGTAGGCTTCACGGAACTATAGCAAGTGAAATTATTGGACTAACGGGAACTTATTAAATAACTAGTCTCGGAGCGACGAACGCAGTGCAATTTCACCGGCTTCAGTGTCACTGTTGTGGGTGACATCGCACTGTAAATACTGCAACTGTAACGGGCAGGTGTGAATCTTACCATCAGACTTGTCTATCTTATCTCTCCATAACATTAGTTAAAATGTTGTTTTTTATTTATATACTGCTGATCAGTTTTTGACATATACCATAGAAATTGAAGATTGAGCATATACCATAGATAAAATAACAGTAGTTATTTATGCAAATTAAACAAACGCCGTAAAAATCACGTAAGTTTTTCTGCAGTATTAGTAAAGTGAGATGTTTTAATAGTCAAGTGGGGTTTTATGCCGTAATAGTAAAGTGAGATTTTCTGATGTAATAGTCATGTGAGTTTTTCTGCATTAATAGTAACGTGAGATTTTCTGACCTAATGCTCAAGTGAGTTTTTCTGCAGTAATAGTAAAGTAGATTTTCTGATGTAATATTCATGTGAGGTTTTCTGCAGTAATATTAAAGTGAGACCTCTGACCTCTGAGAAGTCTGACCGAATGATCGAGTGCGTTTTTTTTTTTTTTTTTTTTTTTTTTTTTTATTCCTGATAGGTTACCCTTTGACCACTTTCTCACCTGATGGTAAGTGACGATGTGGTCGAAGATGTTGTTCAGGCTAACCTAGAAGTTTTTTGCAGTAATAGTAAAGTGAGATTTTCTGACTTAATCCTCAAGTGAGTTTTTCTGCAGTAAAAGTAAAGTGAGATTTTTTGACATAAAAGTCAAGTTTTTCTGCAGTAAAATGAGCTTTTCGACCATACAGTCAAGTGAATTTTTGCAATGTTTAATAACAGTAATTTCCTTGCCCCACAGATGGTAAATGGCAATAACGCCGCGAGTACGGCGGGTGCGACCGCCGCTTCGGAAGGGGCTTCCACTTCCGGCGCTGGGTCGGACGAAGAACCACTTCTTTATGTGAACGCGCGACAATACAAACGGATACTGAAGAGAAGAGCGGCCCGAGCTAGGCTGCACGAACTTGGGAAAATACCTAAGGAACGGCCTGTAAGTTAAACCAGATAGCTAAGTTTTATTAAATCGGATATATCGGTCTTAAATTTGAATTCAACTCTGTTAGGATCGCTCTGTCAGCATTCCAAGTCGCAATAACCTGTGAAAGAAAAGGTATATTTTCTTTCCTATTTTTCGTTTTGCAATTAGACTCGCGCTGGAAGAGTCAAGACCTCCTGATGCAGCTTTGTGTAGAAGTGAAACGCGTCGAAAATTCTTCCGGTTTGGCTACGTGGCGTTTATGATGTCACTTCGGCTTAGCAGGAAAATTAGGCGCAACTGTACCTTGTATTATTATTATACCTACTGTATATTTTTGAAGTGTTTTTTTTTTATTTGAATTAAAAGTTTACCCTAAATATTGTACAAATATTTTCTATTATTAATTATAAATAATTTTGTTTATTTTGATCAGAGTTTACAAAAAGTATTTTAATACCACGTTTTTAGTATTTATTGGTTTAATAAAGTAACGAAATTTTAGATTTTTTACTGGTTGAGTTTTTGAGATAGATCCCAGTAACAAAAATTTACAATTTAAATTAATTTTAATTTGACAGCCCCCTATTAACTTACTTATAAAAATAAAAATATGACGATGATGATATGATGATGGGATGCTAGGGTGAAAAAAAGAAATTTATAAAACAAGAAATCGGCTACCTTCATAGTACATAGACGGGGCCCAGATAAAAAATAATTCAAATTAAATTATAATGAAATATTTGTTTATAGGTCAACATTCTACATGAAATGCATTTCTTTTAGTATCGAGACTTCCGACCTGGAGACATACGGACGTACGTACAGACAGACAGTGGATTCTCATTAATAGTGCTACGTTTTGCCCTTGTGAACAAAACCCCTTAAAATACAAGAAAAATATTGCAATCATCAGATCTTTGACATTTTTCTAATCACAAAAATTTATTTACTTTCAGAAATATCTCCACGAGTCAAGGCACAGGCATGCCATGAACAGGATCCGCGGCGAGGGCGGCAGATTCCATTCCGGCAGCAGAAAGTATGATTATTTATTTGACAATCTCGTGTGAGAGCACCTTGATAAACAATTTTGTTTATAAACTTCATTAACACACTAATTTATAAATTCCTAAGTTTGTGAATGAGTGTGGATGTATGTATGTTGCTCCTTCATGCTGAAAAGGCTGAACGGATTTGGATGAAACTTGGCATATAGCTTAGGTTTTGAAGCAATGATGGCTCAGTGGCATTGGCTATGGTTCGAATCCCGCCGCGGGCTTGAGCTTCATCGCATGGTGGAAGGGCATTTTGCGAATGCCCGCCTAGCTAGCGACCACCCTCAAGTAGAAAACCTGTCGCCAAGCACCAAGCGGTGTGTTCCGGCAGCAGTCCTTGACAGCCAGTGAAATCGCAGGCACATGAGACTATATTTATACTATATAGTTGTTACCATGTCTCAACGTGACGGGCGCAGTGCAATTCGTGACATGTGACGAAATGCATCTGTTATAGGCAGAGGTTAGTCCGCTTAACATCAGGTGGGCCTCGAGCTTGTTCCATCACAATAAAATAAAAAAAATAGGTGGATCAAAGTAGTATATTTGCATCACTGTCTTCACGGGACCAAAGGACGCAGCTAGTATGCAATAGGTAGTAGTCTAGGTGTTAATATTAAGCCTGATGTGTTGATCTCATAGGCAGCGAGCCTATTGCTATCTGCCAGGTTAAAATATATATCATAAAAAAGGCCCCACTTATTTAGCCTCTTATTCTTTTTTTAATATTTAAGGGTTCAATAACTTTATGCCTTAACTTAACTTATGATGATTATCTTTTTAATTCCAGAGGTAAAAAGGGCAAGGAAGAACAGCAGTCGGACGAAAAACTTATGGAAGAAATCAAACCGGAGACTGTGTCCATCACAATAATTCAGGTAAAAGCATATTTTACCATTACTCACAATTTAATTTGTTGGTGAGTGATGATGATATATGATTTTTTTTTTGTAACATTTCAATCTTGTCAGAGCAACTGACGGGAACCAAGTATCGCAGCAGAACAAAAGGGCGTCGCGCATAGTGTTGACAACATTAAAAAAAAGGACCAAATTTGGCGAAAATTCGACCTTAATAAACCCCAGCGCCGATCTTATTTCATTTTATTGCTGATAGGTAAGTCTTTGACCACAATCTCACCTGATGGTAAGTGATGTGGTCGAAGGGTGTTCACAGGCTTAACCTAGAATTACTGGCGCTCAAGGACAGTTGCCGGAACACACAGTCAGGTGCTTGGTGACAGATTTTGTACTTGAGGGTGGTCGCTAGCCAGGCGGCCATTCGCAAAACGCCCTTCTACTTTGCGGTGAAGCTCAAGCCCGCGGCGGGATTCGAACCATGGACCTGCTTCATTGCAATCGAAAGCCAATGCCACTGAGCCATCACTGCTTCAAAATATCCATGAATTGTTTTCTTTTCCAACGCTTAGACCATACCTATCTTGCCAGAGCAACTGATGGGAACCAGGAATTGCTGCAGAAAATAATGGCGCATAGTGTGGCCAACCTTAAAAAAAATAAGACCAAATTTGGCGGAAATTCGATTTCTGCGCTCTTACCCCAGCGCCAATCTTACACCAACATACTATAAGTGACAGTATTAAAATATGTATGCCTTTGTTAACAGGAGGAATCAGAATCGGAGAAGCAGGCAAACCAATGGAGGCGACTTGCGCCGCACCAAGCCATGCAGTCCTCATAGCACAAAACATCCAAGCCCCCGCGGCCTAAACGCAATAAGAAGTGACACTTTGTGATGTGATAATCTTTAAAACATTGATATGAAGACCGGTTCGTCTTGTGTTGAAATGTTAGTGACAATAAGTACAGTGAAATCAGTTGATTAAACTATCAGCAGTTGAAGATAATATCAACGGGTCTAGCATGGAATGATGAGATTTTTTTTATTCACAATCGAGAGACAAAATTATCTACAGAGGCAAGTAAAACCTTTTGACTTTTCTGTGGAAATATCTTTGTAAAGAATTGACACAAAACATGGATAAAATAACCTACATCTGACATAGAAGTTATCCTTGTTCCTGAAGTTGAGAGAAGTTGTTTTAATAAGTTGGCATCGTCAGGGCCACTACGTCCTAGTTATGAAGGAAATTCTATTGTTATCATTATCGCCGCTGCCAATGGGTTAAAAGTGGGTATATAATTACGAAGTAAAGTAATTGTATTGTATTGTAAATCTTCTGTAACACCTATAAAAACTTTATCACTTACTAATAAGTGATATAGCGGGCAAGGACAAGTACAATTAGCTAAAAAAAAGTGACAATATTGACAAATGCTTGGTAGTTTTACTTCATTATTGTTTTGTATGATGATATAATAGAGGAAAGGATTTATCCACAGTGGATAAAAACTAAACAGCACGTACAACCTAGAAGAGTAGTAAAAAATTTAAAGGTGAGAAGATTTTTTATCATTTCTCCGGGGATGTACGTCTCTGGTCCGTTCTAGGCCCTCAGGTATGTTGACTTTACCTAGCTTAAGGGTAACTTAACGCTACAGGATATTGTGAAATGTGTGCCCCACATAAATATAATTTTACTTTTGTTACCTAGTAGTGACTGGATATCAGTAGGACACAAGCACATATTGTAGACAATTTTGGCTTGTGTTTTATACCCGAATGGCTGCTTACTATCTGCCTTAAGAATGCTCTCATGGGTAGCATATCCACTACCTTTTGTTCAAGTAGGGCTTGGTTAAGGCTTCATAACCACCAGAGATGTGAGAAGAAGATGTGGTGTGCGAGGATATAATCCACCAAGAGAATTCCTTAATCTTCTACATTTTGTAACTTATTAGTCATTGAGTGGTACAATATCTACTTGTGTTATACTGACGGGTATGACACAAGTACATATTGAAGAATGTTTGCTTTGCTTTTATGCCCGACTGGCTGCATAATGCTCCCATCTTAAGGATGTTCTTATGGGTAGTATACTCGTCCTTTCCTATAATAAGGTAGATTAGGCTAAGCCTTGGTGAGGTCAATGCAAGATAGTAAAGAGCCCGGACCTCTATTGTGAAGCATTATCCTAATTCACTGTGAGTTACAGACATTTCCACTCGTAAATGGAACCCCTTTCATATTATTGAATCTAGTCTTAACCACCGTTTTCTATACTAATATTATAAAGAGGAAAGATTTGTACTTTTTGTATGCAACGTAAAAAAAATAAAAACTACGGGACCGATTTGGAAATTACCGACCGACCGACATAGTAGCGAGCGGAGCCACGGCCGGAAAACTAGTACTGTATATATTTATAACAATATCATTGACGCCCACACTAAGATGTAGTGTATAAATGAGGCACTTATGTGTATTAATAATTATTTACTATGGAGGGGCGCACCTTTGTGAGTGAACAAGTCTGTAGCTGTATTGCTGCTCATGCAGCATATACTTTCCATCAGTCACCATATATTCTTAACCCATGCGCATCATAGAAAATTATAACAATAGGAATGGAGGTTATCATCCACTGCGGATGCTAAAAGGTCAAAGCCGGGTACTGTACTGCTTAACTATTTAGTGGGTATTTTGGTTATGAAGTATAAAATTGTTTCTATTTTACTCCAGAAAATAAAATGAGGGTAACTTCTAAACAAGCACTGTTTCTGTAATCTTATTGTACCGTGTGCGTGTAGTTGTATTTTGTTAGCTAGCTAGGTACGTATGATAAGTGTTAAATCGCCAACAAATTTAAATTTGTGTTGTGACAAAATGTTTACATAAAATTGTTAATTATTATTGTTTCAAATTATTTTATAGTGACTGTAATCTAATTATGTTGCGTTGTATGTGTGAGCGATTTTAAAATTAATTGTACAAATTAATTAATTATTATGTTTTGGAAAGTCACGTCACTTTTAATTATTGTACAGAAATTGTCTTTTTTCACATTTTTGGAACATTTTTGTATATAAATATAATAAAATTACTGTATGAGCCGGATTTTCCACTGCTGAGCACAGCTTCCACGTTAAGGAGGGGCTTGCCATAATTCTCACGCTTGGCAGGCGTCTTGGGGAACGCAGTATAAGATTGCGTTCGAAAATATTTTAGTTATAAATCAGTTAAGTTGCTTACAAATTTTTGCTGAAATTTAAAAAGAATCATCAAAATCATGTAATTGGCGGAATAAACTAAGCAATTGGGAAACATACAAAAAACATACTGTCGATCATCCTTTATTAAAGTCGGTTAAAAAGAAAAGAAACTCCGTTAAAATCTTTTGCGGTCTCGTACAATCCTGGATTGGTGCGTAACTAATCTAGCATAAAACGCCGTTGGTGTAACTCCACCGTTGGACAAAAGTCTTCTGCAAAAAGGGGGAATTGTCATAATCCCCACGCTTAGTATGCGTCTCACGGACCGCAGTGCAAGATGATCCATCAGAAGGCACTGTTGCCCACCTTTTGGTATTATTTTTGTCGCTTATGACTTCCACAGGAAGATATTGGGGTGCAGTTCTAATCCGGCATTCCACCTGCATTAGTCTATGCCCATCTCTGACTGAGCCAGCGCTGCACTGGACTGACTTGTACTATACTATAACGTTATTCTGTTGATCTTTTTTTGTATAAAACGTACTCTGTCGCCAAGCACCTGTGTGTTCCGGCAGCTCTCCTTGAGAGCCAGTAACTCTAGGTTAGCCTGAACAACATCTTCGACCACATCATCACTTACCATCAGGTGAGATAGTGATCAAAGGCTAATCTATCAGGCATAAAAAAACAGGATCATTCTCACTAGTTCCATCGTGTATTAGTTCCATGGAACTAGTGGGAGTTTTTAATCTCACTAGTTCCATGGGACTTGGTAATGGAACTAGTGAGAACTATTTTCCCCATTAGTTCCATTATCTGCAAAATAATGTTTTACATCAGAAATATGTACCTTTCGCTTGTACGTTAACGCCTATAGGGTTAATTCCACGACTACCTGTATATCTATTGAAAGTTAAACATGCTTCTCAAATTATGGATGAACCATGTTGCACTTACATTAAGGTACATGACTATATTTTTTTCTCTCGTAAATTTGTAATTTTGTAATGTAATCCGCTGAGCAGGCGTTATTACAAACATAACAATATTAAAAAATGTGATCCAATGTTGGATTTTCCATCGCTTACCGCTTGGCTTTCTTGCTCAGCAATGGAGACAGTCTTCTACTGAAGGCTCAATATCTAAGTGTTGTTAAGTCTTATTCTTAATTACTATTATTTATGTAAAAAATATTTATAGCAATGGATTATGTAAATATATGTATTTATTTAAGGTTAGAGAATTGTAACTTTTTAATATTTGGAAGTACAAATAAACATGTGCATTCTATAAATTTGAGTTTTTTTTTTAAATAAAAACACTGTTTGTGGTAAAAAGTTTATTATCAAGAGATTCTTGAACACAGTAGTTATAATTAAAACAAATGTGTAAGTTAGAGTAGATTTCTTAAAACTATTGCTATTTTAATATCATTTCTACTTATAAACTTGGCATCGTATATTTTTTTAATATTCTTATGTATGTACCTCGATTTCTAGTCCATAAAATTAAAATAACATCAGAAATAACTGAGGTATATACTTGTCAAAAATTTACCTAATAACATTGATTCACACCTACTTAAATGTAGAAAGAAAGATTGCAAAGTATCAAAGTACGTAGGTAATCATTATTTCGCTGACGTTACTTTAGTACCTATTACAATCATAATAATTATAGGTATCAATTATTACCTTATAATAACAACAACTGCACTACAATACACTCTTTATCTACTTACAAAATTACTTACAAAACAAAATATGGTGACGTGAGACTGCTTTATATAAACATAAAATTCTCTCTAATGCCTTCTGTAGATAAACATAATTTGTTATTCATCTGGCAAAAATATAACCAATCAAATAACATTTGGTCCAGAAAGGATTTTTACCAGTTGACTACCTATCTCTAAAATGTTCATATTTTAATATATGTAATACACTTATCCAGTGATAAAATAGACAATTGATACAATTAGAACTCTTAAATAAATAAGAGTTAGATATACAGAGTGTGCACTAGAACCGACACCGATTTTTTGTTGATGAAAAATTTTTGTTATTGGGGACATATTCAGTTTCAGCAAAATTAATATTTAGAATTAAATAATGTTCTGCAATTTCAACAACAATAAATAGGTAACACGATATTTGCGCTCAGAAGGAACCAAAGAAAAGAGAGTATACCTAGTTAAATAAGTGATATATTTTAGTGCACTGGGACTCCTAGTGGCGTCTATGCCCACTAGTTGAGTTCACACACCAGTGTTTTTTTATCACTTGTCCATTTGTAAATAAAACTTCTTTTACACCTTGCTTCTATCTCTGGATACCAATTAAAAGTTTTAACTGAAAAGTAAAGTTATGTTTTCAAGAAGATCGGAAGGCATTTCCCACCATCCAGAAAAAAGGTAAATAAATTTTAAAACTGTAATCAAAGTGCATTATAATGATTTAACCCATCAGTTTATTTTGCGGTTTCTCAACGGGTGTAATCAAAACTTTTATTTTTTTTATTCTGAAGCATCTCATGTTCTGTAACACAAGGTTAAAAAGTATGCAATTACATTGTTTAAAAATCAATATCAGTGACGTCTTAAAATATGATCAAATTAAACAAATTATATCTGCCTGCACAAAATTTCCGCGATATATTGTTTAGAGCGGTTGTGTCAGATAATTATAATTCTGTAAATAATTTTTATTTGACAGATATAAGTTTACCAAAAACCATTTCGTCTTAACTGTATCCTGGCAAAATGAGAATTCGACCAAATACGAATCAATAGTAATTATATAGGTTCACAAAAAACATTGTAAACTTTGTTTGATCGGGCATTCGAATTAATGTAACTTCCGCAGGATTTATATACTAGGCACATTTCACAGATTTTATATAAACATGTGTCTACAAACAAATGAACCTTCTAAGGCACGTTGAAGGTATTATTTTGATTGACTCCTATTGTATAAATTCTACTTTCTTAACTCGAACGTACAAGTTTCAAAAGAGCACAGCGTCATTGCTGCGATCTAACGACCACCAACTGATTAAAACGATCTCAGCTTTTAGTATGCTCTCAAGAGAATATCATAATGATGTTAAAAACAATGTTATGAATATATTTGAGACTGCTATATATTATATGACTGTATTATGACTTATGACGCTGAAAGATGCTAAAATTCCATCCTCATCGGGTTTTGTAGAGATGAAAGAGAGGGTAATATCGTGATCGGCTTTGGTCAAAAACGATAGAAAACTTGAAATGAAACTCTCATGAGTTACAGACATATTTAAATATTATAAATTAAATATTAGGGATCGAATACGTTGAACCAGGTTACAAGATTATCAGATAATAATCACCAAAAACAAGTTAACATAAATCGAAAATGTGAATTAACTTGCCCCATTTTTGAGTCATAGTCAAATTTGCAATTTAATTCCATCGAGATAAACATTAAAGAAACTTGTTTTGTAATCTGGCCTTAGAGAATATGATCAAGGTTAACATATAATTTTTTAACAAACAACTAAATATAATTTGCTGAATATATTTTTAAATTATGATTGGGTTATACCTATAATAATTAAATTGAAATATTGTATCATAAAAATTATATTTTTATTCAGCACCAAACACGTTCTAGTCTAGCTTGGATTCTGTCTAAAACGCTTAGTGCTGGCTAACACTTGCATTTTATAATTACCTTTGATGTGTTTTAAATACTACCACTCAAGCTATCGGATGCTGCTGATAAATTATAGCAACACCTACTTCGTTTTTTAAGAGGTAGGTAAATAAGATTGAAAAAAAGAAAAAATTATGACTTCATATTGTATATTTTGATGCAATGTGCAAATGGGCAAATGAAATGGCCGATGGGTAATAGCTATGGACTGCTACAGGTCGATGGTTCGATCTCCACCGCCGGCTCGAGCTTCACCGCATGGTAAGAAGGGCATTTTGCAAATGCTCGCCTGGCTAGCTACCTTCAAGTAGAAAATATCACCAAGCACCTAACAGTGTGTTCCAGCAGCAGTCCTTGCGAGCCAGAAACATTACACTGGCGCAGTGCTATTCGTATTTTAATGAAATGCATCTGTTATAGGCGGAGGTTAGTCCGCTTAACATCAAGTCGACCTCTTGCATGTTCATCCACAATCATATTAAAAAAATGTATTCGCATACCTACATCGCAATCTCAAATATCTCTTAGTTTATTTGTTAAGAAAATAATTTTGGAAGAAAAATCGGTAGATATTAATCTATTTATGATTTGTCAGCGCTCTAATGCTGCCCAGGTATTGAGAGCCTACCAGCTGAGATTCGCCTTTAAACCACGACAAGAATTGAGTATATTTCTACGGCCCTAAGTATCAGGTCTATGTGCGTTCTCCTTCATCCTCTGTATTTCGCTTTTGATTGCTGATATAAGGGGAATCGCCGGGTCCTCAGGATGTAGCCTACCTTCCGCGTTCACCAACGCCACGTTGACCGTAGGCCGGCTCTGACCACCTAAGGACTGTCAAATGATCATGCTCTTGCTGTCCCATTGCTGTGTGGAATAGTGACGCTAGTTTAGCTGGTGGTTACATGAGGAAGAAAGAAAATAAGCTAATGTGAGTATGTGTTAGAACTTAGAGGAAATAAGCAATTTTCTGTTGTATACTACTGACCGAAAAGATTCCTTGATGTAACAGAAACAAACTGCCCTCGTGAAAGTATCTAGAATTTTCGGTTAGTTTTATTTATATGTAAAGCGATTAAACATGTTGCTATGTAGGAAAAATAGGACTACCAGAGATGAGCAGTGTAAGAGGAAAAAACTCTACCAATAGAATCGCCGCGCAGAGCGTGGTTAGGAAAATGAAGCGTTGCTATTGGAGGATTGTTTCCTTACAATGCACATCTCTACGATTTAGGCGGTGTAATTTAGAAATTAATATTATGCGCTAACGAAAAACTGACAGTGATGTAAAGGAAGCTTAACTCCTGTTTCTCGAACGTTAATCAAAGGCTTGATTGGTTGACAGGTTAATTACTGAAAGATCATTGGTCAATGGTAGCCAATGACGCGACCGGCGGCCAATAATCGTTCAGTATTCACTAAATTAACCGACCAAGATTTGGACAAACATTCCAGAAACCGGGGGTTTCTTGAACTTAAACAATATTGTGACATGCATGACACATAGCAATCAGAATAAGCTATGAACAAGCATCTGTGAACCGGTGAGCAGGTTCATGCTATGATTCTGTCACTTAAGTACGTGCATACTGGAAAGGAAAAAGAAGTTGCATATTATTGTAAGCATGCAAGTATTATTTTTTAAATTACTAATTCCCAGATCAATGTGCATGGTGGAAGGGTATTGCGAATGCTCGCCAGACTAGCTAACACCTTTAAGTAGAAAATCTAGCGGCAAGCACCTAACGCTGTGTTCCGGTTGCTGTGCTGTTGAGAGCAGTAATCATCACATGATATTAGGTGAGATGCTGGTAAAGGGGTAGCCAATCAGCAATAAAATATACCCCTGTTGGTCAGTGCTGACGTGGTCAAAATGAGTAATAGCAAAGTAAACCGAGAATGGGAACTGGCCTCAAGGTCAATTGCCGGAGCACACCGTTATGTGCTTGGCGACAAATTTCCTACATGAGAGTGGTGGCAAGTCTACCATTCGTTAAGTGCCTTAACATGCTTCCCTCGCCAAGGTTCAAGCAAAAGTGATAAAAGGTTTAACTTACTTGTGGCGGTGTAGGGCCCCAGGCCCGGGCCGGGGGCGGGGCCCTACGCTCCCCCACGGGCCGGGTGAAGGATGTTCGGGGCCGGGAGCCTTCTGCAGGGGCTGCGGACGTGCTAGCTTTGCTGAAACATAATCTTTATCAGCACTCCGATGATGGTGACCGTATCTGTTTGTTATGGACTATTAAGCGGCAACGTGTCCGCAATATTATTACAGATTATGACACTCTAGCCTGGCACCCCACGGGGCTAGGATGCTAGGCTAGAATTTTATTTCCCCCCCTCCCTCATTGCTGTCTCATTGCTGCTGCACCTGTGGGTGTCGTGAGAGGCGACTTAATACCGGAAGGTGGGCAGCAGCTCTTTCTGATGCACTGCAATCTTAAAGCGATGCCCAAGACACCTGCCAAGAGTGGGGATTCTAGCGAACTCCCTCTTAATGGGGAAGGCTGTGTAGTCCGGTTGATACAGTACAGTACAGTATGACCACTAAGACCTGTATTATACACAATCATATATTATAAGATCATAATATAAGCTGTGTCTCAATTACAGTTACCTTATATAATATATCCCATCGCCAAAATGTAAATGATCCTTTTCTGAGCATGAACATAATGAAAAACTAAATTGTCGTTTCCAAAGGTCCGGCTAGAAAAAAATGACATTGAAACCTCCCCATCTTCCTGAAAGATGGGAAATCTACCAGAAGATGGGCAGCAGCGCCTACTGAAGAACTGCCAACTTGCACTGCGACCCCCTAGCCGCTTGCCATGCGTGGAGATCATGGCAAAACCCCTTTAATGTGAGATGCTGTGTTCAGCTGTGAACGATCCGGATAATACAGTAAACACTCGAATGTAATAACAACTGCCCGGTTGGTGGAGTGGCGAAAGCAACGGTTTGGAAATTATGAAATCCTGGATTTGACCACCGAAACTTTAATTTTAATGTTTTTATTTTATTGTGACGGAACAAGCCCGAGGCCCACCTAATATTAGGTAAACTAACCTCTGCCTATAACAGATGCATTTCATCAAGGACGAATTGCACTGTGCCCGTCACACTAAGACGTACAGTTGTTAAGTCTCATGTGCCTGTAATTTTACTGGTTCTCAAGGACAGCTGCCGGAACACACGCTAAGGTACTTGGCGACAGATTTTCTACTTGAGGGTGGTCGCTAGCCAGGCGGGTATTCGCAAAATGCCCTTCCGCCATGCGAATTTTTCTGACAAAGAAATATTGATTAGCAGTCGAAGTCTGGAACTGAGCCCAGATGGCAATAGTCTCGCCCCCTTTTACATGGGACCTAGACGTGTTTCGCTAAACATTGATCACCTTCTTGGGATACAATTGTGACTATCATGAAGAAGCTGGTTACCTTGGGCCGGGGCCAGCAGACCTCCCCCGCACGGTGTCGAGGGCGGTGTAAGGAGATCCCGGGAGTCGGACATTGTCGTTACGTGCTTGGGCCAACTGGCCACTCGCTGCTTCTGTTAACAAATTATTTTAACAATTATCCCGTATTCACATATCTTATCAATAACTCTCCTATTTTCTTTACCTTTTCGAGAGCCAGTAATTCTAGGTTAGCCTAAACAACATCCTCGACCACATCATCACTTACCATCAGGTGAGATAGTGGTCAAAGACTAACCTAACAAGCATGATAAAAAACCTACCCATCTCATATAAGAGCCGATTTGTTTAGGGTATGTTTTTCCCTTGAATTGTAACGGAGCAAGCACGAGGCCCACCTGATGTTAAGCGGCAACATCTGCCTATAACAGATACATTTCGTCTCAAGTGACGAACTGCACTGCGCTCGTCACCCTGAGACATGCAGTTGTTATATCTTATGTGCCTATATATTTATTTATTCTCAAGGACTGCAACCTGAACTGCTAGATGCTCGGCGACAGATTTTCTACTTGAAGCATATAGGCCAACATTCCACCATGCGGCGAAGCTCTAGCCGGCAGTGGGGATCGAAATATGGACTTGTGGCACAGCAGTCGATAGCTATTACCACTCGGCCATCATTGCTATAATAGACAATTTAAGATGATGCCATATTTAGATGCTGATTTTTTTGAGCGACGGTATTAAGTTATTGAGTTCAGAATGGAGCATCTCCAAATATTCTTGAGATATACTCTTGTGAGCATATTGGTTGACCACTAACCTGGCAGCCCCCCTTTCTCGTCCTTGCTATCCTTGCTTTCTTTACTCCCTTCCACTGTATAAGTAGTGTTGGAATCGGGACTCGAACCTGCACTGCCGAATAGTGTGAAGGCATCGTCCATCAGCTCGTTGAACCGCTGCCGCATCCGAGAAGGTCCAGCCTCCTTTGGAATTGATGCTGTTGATTTGGCTGGGCTGGGTGGTTTTGAGGCTGGACATTATGGAAAGACATTATGCCTTGCTTGCATAAGGCGTAAGCATTTAGTATTGTTAGCCAGAATACTGTCAAATAGGAATCTAATTGCTACTTTTGAACGGATAAGCATTGCTATCCAACGGGGCAATGCTGCCAGCATGCTGGGCACGCTGCCAACTGGTAGTGGTTTGGAGCATTTGGACTGCCTGTGAGTCTGCAATGACTTATTATATTTATTACTGTATTTTATTAATAAAGGCATACAGCCAGAAAAAAAAAAATTGCTACTTTGGAAGCTTATACCATTGAGACATTTCACACATTTTTATGACACACAATTAAATTGATCACTCAATGAACACATACTTTTTGTGCCTGATAGGCTTGCCTTTGACTTCTATCACACCTGATGGTAAGTGATGTGGTATAAGATGTTGTTCAGACTAACCTAGAATTACTGGCTCTAAAGGACAGCTGCCGGAACACATCGTTAGGTGCTTGGCGACACATTTTCTACTTGATGGTGGTAGCTAGCCAGGCGGGCATTCGCAAAATGCCCTACCACCATGGAAATATTCTTACTCTTGCTTCCTTGTTGACGTCAAACTGTATTTTATGAATAATAAAAATGAATGGGCGATGGTAGAAAAAGGGATATCATCTGTGTACTACGGTACTATATTTACTTTCTTTATCATTGATGATATGATATAGGTATGCCAGTGGCACAGAGTTAAATGGACCAGTGGGCGGTTTTTGCCAATTTTTGCACGTTAATATAGGTAGGCCAGCCAGCTGATAAATTTGCTTTATATTCACTAAGTTACGCCTTTATTATCAAAATATTACAACCTATATCCAATACTACAGCTATTACAATAAAAGCATTTAGACAACCTATAAGTCATTGCAGACTTACAGGTAGGTAGTCCAAATGCTCCAGCCCAGTACTAGTTGGCCACTTGCTGGTGCTGGCTGCGGAACTGGTAAATGCCTTCTCCTACTAAATTATATATTACTAAGTTAATGTTATAAATACACTTGTGTTGAATGTGTAAAAAAAATACTTTTTTTTATTTGCTATAACTCAATAATTATTACTATTTTGCTTAAATGTAAGAACTAGCTCTATACACCATACACATTTGGCGTGTAAATCCGCACTGCCGTATGGGCCGGCGCCACACGCCTAGTCTTTTGCCGGGTAACGCGAGTGCGGCCTAAGGGATGATTTATATTAGACCGGGCCGTGGACGGGGCGGGCCCGGGGCGGAGCCCGTCCGTACGTTAGTAGGCGGGCCCGGACGGGACACGGATCAGGCACTGTTAGGGTAGATTTATATTAGACCGGGCCGCGCCCGTGGCGTGCCGTGTACGTGGCCCGGACGGGGCACGGATTTGAAACGTTACATACATTTTGTATGAAGCAGTTTATATTAGACAGTGCCTGATCCGTGTCCCGTCCGGACCCGCCAAATAACGTACGCTCCGGCCCGCCCCGTCCTCGCCCCGACCCGGACACGGCCCGGTCTAATATAAATCATCACATAAATCATAATATAAATTGCTTCATACAAAATGTATTTAACGTTTCAAATCCGTGCCCCGTCCGGGCCACGTACACGGCACGCCACGGGCACGGCCCGGTGTAATATAAATCTACCCTAACACGCCTAGCGCGTGAAAAATTGCTCAGGGATGTTCATTTTATACATTTGATATTTATACAAACTCTCAGTTTGTATATCAATGAGGTATTACATTTGATGACTATTACTAAGCCTTTCAAGCAGATATAAAGGTAACTTGGGTAAGGCCTATCGCCAATCGTTTGACACGTGCAGTCTGTACACCAGACTGCATCATATATACGCAAGATGTACAATGTTCTACGTATCCAGTATAACATTGGCTTTAGGATGCTGTTGGGTCTACACCAATTTAGTATTGTGTCAGGGTCAAGGATACGCGCACGGATAATTTTCATATCATTATGCGACAACCTGCATAGCATAAGGCCGCGAATAAGGGCAAAACTTGGATACAACCAACAGCATGCATTCTATCGGGTCAGTGGACTACAGTGATGTAGGTAGAGAGGGTTTTCGAGGCAGTGGCTCACAACTCGCTTGCGCTCCACGTAGCAATTACTGCTTCAAAACACCCAGAACTCACCATCTTTTATCCTCTGACAATGTAGATCCCACACCAACGGACCTATCACTCCAGGGTCCTTATCAATGCTCCCCAACCGCACAAGCTGTGAGGCCATCTGCCTCCGAGGTATCACGTCTTTGTTTTTATCCAGATTTTTGGACTTCTTTGGAGTGGACACTGGAGAGTCAATGTCGAGGTGTCTCACTGATACTGGCTCGAGAATTCGAGATAATGGTTCAACTATGTTTCCCCTGGAATTGAGTTTTAAAGGATTTACATCATCATCATATAGACAGTCGGAAGACTTTTATCTAGGTGTGAGGGAGGGAGATAGGGGGCGTCGCCATAATCTCCACGCCTGGCAGGCGTCTTGGGTATCGCAGTGCAGGATGGCAGTTCTTTAGATAAGGCGCTTCTGCCCACCATATGGTATTTTCCCTAGGTCGACTCTTATATATATGAATAATGCAGGAAAATACTGGGTGGTGCATTATTATATTTTTTATTTAATTATAACTGTTACACTAACCCTACTACCACTCTTACGTGATGGTTAGTGATGATATGATCGAAGACGTTGTTCAGGCTAACTAAGAGTTACTGGTTCTCAAGGACTGCTGCTGGAACACACCATTAGATAGATAGAAAATTCTTTATTTGCATACCTTAAAAGTAATATTACAATGAAATAATAGAAAAAAAATTTATACAAAGGGCGGTCTTATTGCTTAAAGCAATTTCTTCCAGACAACCGATTTTAAAGAACTTATAAAATTAGCCAGGTTCGCAGTTAACAAGTTAAACATTATATAATAGTTATCTAAGTATTTACACCCTTTTACCTATTTAAATAAATACATATACATACTTACCTACATTATATATACTTAATCTAAATACTTACATACATACACTAAACGACTACATACATATATATACATACATACCTACACTATATAAATACATTATAAAATATAACAATACTACATAAATATTAAAATTTAATTTAATAATTACTTTCGAAGGAAAAGATTAGCTAAGAGAGGACAAATAAAAAATTTTAACTCTATTTTTGAATATATACACCGTGTCCCAAAATTCAACGATAAGCCGGCATCGGTGCATGGACCTACTCATGACTCCTCGGAAAAAAAAAAAAATTATAACTTTTTTTTTTTATTAATTACAGAGACTTTTATAAATTTCATCGATATTCGATACCCATTATGCTATTTTCAACTACCATGACCACAATTTTTGACATATTTTTGATATTTTTTGTGCATTAGCAACCTAAGAAGGACGGCTATCTACCACAATCCTTTAAAATTACAGAAAGTCTGTAGTTATTTTACAAAAATCAGTAAAAAAAATTTTTTTCTTATAATTTTCATAGATTTTAACATTCTATGCACTTTCTATAGTCTGGGTTAAAAAAAAAAGTATGGACACTACCATGGCAAGTTTTATTAAAAGTTGGCGCAACTTAATAAAAGTCTCTGTAATTAAAAAAAAAAAGAGTTATAATTTTTTTTTTTTTTTTTCCCGAGTAGTCATGAGTAGGTCCATGCACCGATGCCGGCTTATCGTTGAATTTTGGGACACGGTGTATAATGATTGCGACTTTCGAATGGAGACTGGCAGACTGTTCCAAAGTCGAACAGCCTGCACTGAGAAAGAATTATCATAGAAAGATGTACTGTGTGTTGGTATTTTGAGTGGAAGATTTTCTGATGACCTCAATGAAAATGCATGCATTAGGTGCTTGGGTGCAGATTTTCTACTTAAGGGTGATAGATAGCCTTACGAGCATTAGCAAAATGCCCTACCACCACGCAAAAAGCAATGAAAGCCGAGCATTCACAGCTATGGACTGCCGTGCCGCAGGGACATGGTTCGATCCCCACCGCCAGCTTGAACTTCACCGCATGGTGGAAGGGCATTTTGCGAATGCTCGCCTGCTAGCTATCAAGTAGAAAATATATCGCCAAGAACCTTGAGAGCCAGTAAAATACAGGCACATGAGACTTAACAACTATATGTCTCGGGGTGACGGACGCAGTTTAGTTTGTCACTTGTGACGTCATGCATCTGCTTTAAGCAGAGATTACCGCTTAAAGAACGAAACTGAACCCCATGTTTTCCGGTTATACGATTTATTCCGTATACCAAAACTTTAACTTAAGTAGTGTTTAACATACATAGTTCTTTTTTCCACATATAACTTTTAAACATGTATTTCTCGGCTTGTACTAGATATTATATATTCTGTAGTCTCTCTCGGTTGCAGCTGTTATTCTAGGCCCATTGCATTGGGTCAAAATAACAATCATTATAATTTACCAGCAAATTTTGATTAGGACCTTTACTATTATAGGGAAACAATTAGGGTATACCTACGGATAAATAATAAGTCTTATTCGTAGGCGTATTACCTTGGGAATGAGTTGACTGAAGGCATTGACAGAAATGAGGTGGGCGTGTGCGGTGCTGATGGTTGACCGCTGTCAGAACTGTCCAAGCCTGCCGCTTCCAAAAGGCTATCGGTTGTTCCCACTGAAAATATATAAAACCTTGGTAACATCATCCTTGTGGTTCTTTTCTCTTTCTCTCTCTCTCTCTCTCTCTCTCTCTCTGTGTGTGTGTGTGTGTATATATTTTTTACTGAGTAGTTCCCAAGTCCCGGGGGAGGGTGTTGTTGGTACCTAATAAACTATTGGCTAGTTATTAATAAAAACATCTAATTATGTATAAATGTAAGATATACGAGTAAGTATGGAGTGTTTAGACAAATGTCATAGGGAACCGGCCGAGCAGTCGAATGAAACCTGTCAAAAATGCAAAATGGCCGGTTTGCAGAGGTATATATTTATTAGAACGAGCAAAGCGAGCTCTATCACTATCCCACAGCTTGTACATTTTGTGACCCTTTTTACTGAAAAACTGACACGTCTATAGATGTGTGCTTTAACATAGCAATTTAACTTCATATCTAGATGTGTTATCTGTAAAAAAAAAAATTATTACTATAAAATAATATGAACATTAATAATTTTGTATTCATTGGATAAAATGTTATTGTACTACTAACGCCATCTTTTAAAAAACGAAGAGATAAAATTGCTGCAACAAAACTAAACTCGATACTTAAATGTATCGTAGTTAATCTACTTAATACTAGATGATATCACTAGAATCAGGTTGAAAATAAAAACGAGCCCTCACAAAGCTCAGCTTTTTGCTACCTACCTACATAGTTATCCAGGGTGGTCGTTCGTATAACCGAGAGTAATGAGATACAAATTAACTGTAAAATTAGGGTTAAACAAATTGTTCAAATGTGTAAGTTTTATATGGTATACGAGGGCAAAGAGCAATCGAGTCACCTAGTGGTAAGTAATCACCTTTGCCCTCCGCACAACCGCAAGGGCAGAAATAACAGCTAATAAAAAGAAGCTTGGAGCTACTTTTTGCGACAGAAAAAATGCATGGTGGAAGTGCATATTGCGATTTCCCGCCTGGCTAGCTACTACCCTCAAGTAGAAAATCCGTCGCCAAACCTAACGGTGTGTTCCGGCAGCAGTCCTTGAGAGCCAGTGAAATTACAGGCACATGAGACTTAACAAGTCTGTCTTAAGGTGACGGGCGCAGTGCAATTTGTCATTAGTGATGAAATGCATCTGTTTTAGGCAGAGGTTAGTCCACATAACATTAGGTGGGCCTCGAGCTTATTCCGTCACAATAACATAAAAAAAACTTTATTTTCAGCGGAAACTTGATAGAAAAAAAAAAAAAAAGAGTCTTAAAAAATGAGCGTTGCTGACATGAGACAGAGCAACAGTCTTCCGCCGCAGTTAGATAAGGTCGGCGACCAACTTTCCTTGGTCTCTTTGTGGATCTTACCAGCTTATACCTACTCAGTACTGAAATATCTAGGCACGAGATTCCCGTTCAGTTACGCCCATCGTTAGAAAACTTACCTCGTTTCTTCTGCGGCATTCTCAGAGCATGTGGCTTCTTTGGACGTCGTCGTAGAGCAGTTGCTACTTCAGATACACCTGATGATGTCGTGGATGTGCTGCGAAAGGGAAAATATCTATGATAGCAGATAGTCTTCCGAATAGCAAAGCTATAGAGCCGGAGTGTTCCGGCAGCAGTCCTTGAGAGCCAGTGAAATTACAGGCACATGAGACTTTAAGAACTATGTCTTAAGGTGACGGTCGCAGTGCAATTTGTGATTTGTGACGAAATGCGTCTGTTCTAGGCAGAGGTTAGTCCGCTCAACATCAGGTGGGCCTCGAGCATGCTCCGTCACAATAATAAAAAAAAAAGTGCCGAAACTTTGAACTGTTGGGAATACATTTACAAACATGTTCCTAAACATACGACCATGGGTTATAAGTTAAAGCTATTTTTAAAATGAAATTCTCGTGAGTTTTACTCATTTAAATATTATAAGTTAACCGGCAAATGACTCTAGTTAGGGATCGAATACGTTTAACCGAAGCTGGTCTACCAGGAACTGTACGCAGTCGCAGCTGCGCACTCGCTCTGATGATGAGTAGACAAATCAGGAAGACCTTTCAGCTGCTCGTAATGAAAACTTAACACCATGCCTTTAAAATTCGTCTGAAAGCTGCCTATGCTTTGAAATTCAGGGATCAAATAAACGCAGATCGATTTACGAGTCCAACTCGCAGTTGTCCGGTTTTAATTGATTCATATATTTTGACCTACTAATCAAAAGGCCTTCCACCAATAAATTGTTAACAAATTATGTTGCTTACCTAGATGCACTGGCTGCTCTATAAATTGGCAGCAAAGTGCTGCTTGGTCGAGTTCTGCTTGGCGATACTACACTGATGAGCTGGAAAATAAAACTTGTTTTATTATGCAAACAACTGAGCAGATAATATAGTGTACCGCGCCTCGAGCGCCTCCTTCGCACAGGGAGAAATTCGGTCATCGAACCCGAGCGTTCTTCGTTGTCTTGTGTGAACAAAATGTTCTCTTTCAACTGCACAACGCTCAGTGACACTGAGCCAGAGCGAGAGGTATATATTTGTAGGAAAATAATAGTGGTCTACGAGGCATCCACATTTTTGTATGTGTTTATAGTAAATGTGTTACGAACCCTTCCATCTTTCTCTTCGTGTACCTGCTTCAGTTGATTTCTTTCCATTTCCCTCATAAGCTCATTTCGATAAGCACGCAAGGACTCTGCTGATTTCTGGGTCTTTTTCCTGGAAAATATAATAAGATCCATTAGCGGTCTGTAATATTTCGTAGATATATTGTTTCAGAGCTTAAGAGACTTAATTGAGGTAAAAGAGGTATTTGCGAATTTTCAAATTCTCGCTATGTTCCAATAGCTAACACTTAAACAACTAAAATAGAACATCTGTCGCCAAACGCCTAATGGAGTTTCCTTGAGCTACAGATACCAGTCTATAGTTTACTATGCTTATAAAACTGGCCAAGTGCGAATCGGGCCTTGCTGTATTAGGGTTATGCATCGTTACAATCCGTAACAGACAAATTGTATTTTTTATCGTTTTCAGTGGTTTGTTGGTTAAATAAAGATATGTCACCTACATAATATATGGGAATTCCAGATTCTTTACCAGTTTAGTTGATGAGTAACAAAAAGTTTTGACTACCCTCCATTCTTTTATTTTTAAAGTGTTCAATATAATCACGTTATATAGAATTTTACAGTGTCAGTTGTGAGCACAGACCTATTTCTCAGAAGATTCTACAAGTCGACCTACCTTGCATGTTGAGTTGCATTTAATTTATAGAGACACTCTGATTGCATACAGTACTGGTAGAATCAAATATTTTCACACAAATTTTAAAACAGTAGATGTAATGGTAACACATCCAGTCGCACTAGTCGGCTCGTAGACTTATGATGAATGGACTAAAATAAAATTGTTGTTTTGTTAAAGTTACAGCACAAAAAAGCACAACCCTTTAAATCTTTACTGAGAGCATACGAACCTATGAGCTAAACACAGCAAAGCTAGTAATACCAGCAGCACCAGTACAGCGGCAGTAGCTCCAATGGCGAGGGCCCACAACTCCGTCCCGTGGATACCCCCGCTCCCCGCCTGCCCCTCCAGCCCCTCGGCTGCCTTGAGGTACGCTGCTGGGAGTACGGGATATTTGGTTAGTACCAGAGCTGAGCGCTCCATCCCCTGGACACCCTTCTGCCCCTCCAGCCCTCCGGCTGCCTTGAGGTACACTGCTGGGAGTATTGCATATTTCGTTATTACCAGAGCAAAGACAAACAAATATCTATTAATTCAATTGTTTTCTAGATGTCTAAGATTCTCGGTAATAACTTAGTGAATAGACATAAAATTTTTCTTTTGCAGAACCAAAGTTCAAGACTGAATAATTCCAGTTTTTCGGTCTATATTTCATCTAAATTCAAAACTTTTGGCGATAGATGATGTGTTGTATACATAACACAAATATACAGTACCTTTAGTATGTATCATATTAGTAGTATGATAAAATGATCTTGAGACTCACGCTCCGCCTTGGTGGTGACCACAGCTCCTAACTCTGCAGCCATCTCAGCGTCTCTAACAAGCCTCATATCTCTGGCAGCGACAGCAGCTGGTACCGCTCTACCACCTACCAGCACCACGTATACTATTTGGACACTTCCAGTTTCCGAAAACTGGAAGAAAAATAGAGACAAATAATTATCAGCTACACAAGTAATCGCAGTGTTGTGTCTTTCCCCAGGAACAGGAAATACCACATAAACATACACCACGATGCGAACTAAGTGCAGCTTATGTGTATATAGACGAAAGTAAATTGGCAAAAAATTACTAAAAAGGCAAGATAAGCGCGAATGTATCAGTTAAACCTCAAATGATGAGCAAAGTTATTCGATCTGACGAAAGGCCACTCAAGGAGTACCTACCCTTACTGTGAAACGAAGATCGTCTATTACTGAATGAGAGTGATGCAACTGATGCACCAATCATACCAATAGGAAATGCGTGGTCTCTGTAGAAAGGAGAAGGCGACTAGAGTAGAATGGAAAACGTAACAGGTGTAAGTATGAGTTCTGACTCATCTACTATTCATCTACTGTTCTGACTGAAAGGTCAGACCTTTTGAAACGTGAGAAGCAGGAAGTGTCAAAATGGACACATAGTGTCGATCAAATTACCCATGTTTCCTACTGCCTTCCAAACGATATTAAAATATTCACCACATGTTTTACAAGCCACTTGTCTGGAACCTGGCCTTACTCTAAAACGACTTTAATTTGAAACGATACCTTACTTTAGATGAAATGTTGCCTTTCAAACTCGCCTTATAAACCTGCTCCTAAATAATAAGCTAAATATGTCTTCCTCTTCCATCTTCCATTATTTATTTCGTCTATCAGCGTATATTACGAGAGTAAAATTCTATTGAAGTATCTAAGAACACAAAACAATAAAAATGGTTCCCACCTCGGTAATATTTTGTATATGAACTTGGACCGGTGGCTGTTGCTCCGGCTTTATGATTTCCCTCTTGAACAAAAAAGTCTCGTTCCCATCACTTTCTAGTGGAATATCAATTGAGTCTTCTTTTTCCTCTTCTAACTTTTCACTCACTTCTCTTTTTCTTAATGTAACAGCAGGAGTTGCGAGTACCCATTCTTCAATCACGTTTGTTGGTAAGATTTTTGTTTTTATATCCGTATCATTGAAATTCTCAACGGAGAAAAATTCAACCATATCTTGAGACCTCACTGCGGTTGCATTGTTTGAGAACGTTGTCGATAGCATATCATTTCCGATTTTCTTTTCCGCTTCAAAGGGATTTCCTATTGAGCTTTGAATTTCAAGGTATTTGAATGGTGTGTTCGTGCTAGGATTTACAATACTATTAGGACTAAAGTTGGTGTCTTTGTTAACTACAAATGAGTGAACGTCGTGCTTCTTTCGTGCTGTTGGTGCGTCCAGCGATTTGATTATGCCAAGATGCTTCTCTTGTTGCCTGGAAAGTATTAAATAATTGATTCAGTAGCTTCATTCTGATACTGGATAGAACATTTGTGTGGTGATATCCAACCTATAAAACTCAATTGCACTTTTGGACAGAAAATAAAAATTTAGATCCTACTTCTTTTGAACTGATCACACTACGGCGCCATATTAATTACGAAATACAACATTTTTAGTTGCCAGTATATCCTGCTACTCCATTTGTTTTGTTTAAAGTATTGCGAAGCGAAAAGAGTCTGAGTACCTTAACCGCATTACAAGCGCAAATCATCTAGAACTATATTTTCGGCGCGGCACTGTATTGCATTCGCTTATGACCGTAATTTCAACACGGAGAAATTCTCGGTGTACCTATTACCTTCAGACCATCTAAAAACCTATTAAAATACTTTCAGAGATTTTTATACGACTTATTAAAGACAGTTCAGGAAATCATCGGTATCATCAAAAAGTTGTGTTAGACTAGTCAGACTTAGCTCTTTACCAAATTCCTTAGACACTAAGTTCATACCTCAGAAAGGCTTTTTGATATAGCCGTGCAAGTTTTAACTGCAGAAGGTCTGGCGTAGACCCTTGGATGACAGTAAGGAGCCAGTACCGTCGGTCATCTGGAATTTCTGGCTCCAAGCTGTCTGGTGATATCGGCTCGCCACAGTTAAGGACGCATTCGCCTGTCGTTCGGTCTGTCACCGCCTGTGGAAGTTTGTGGAATACTTTGAGGTTTTAAATTGAAAGCATTTTCGTGATACCTCCTAACACTGTGCCAATCAAGAAAATACGTTTGAGTGGATACACTTATATAGTATAGCTGTTAGCTCTAGGCGGGAAAAAATAGGCCCGTTGGAGTAGTGATCATAATATTCTACACTACCTTCAACCATTGCAAACTTACAACAGTTCATTTCACACCCGCCTCCCTTTGTTAGTCTCCTTTCGTTCCTCTTTCTATAGGTACATATCCAAAACCACCTCAGCATACGATTTCCAGTCTAAGATACTATCACACTCATTGACACATTCGTTGAGACATTGGTCTCATATCACGCTGGTTTGCCTATTCCTACAATTACTTTGTTTAAATTAAAAGATTTTAATAAACTCTCCAGCTACTTACTTGCCCACTCTTACCCACCTACATTAATTTCGGCACAGACACATATATTTTTGGCACTAACACAGACATTTTTGTGCTTAGAGTGTATGCTTTCGGCTAGTTGTGACAGTGTAGTGTCCCATTTAATTGATTTCCAGCTTACAATCCTTTTTTTCAATATTTCCCTTATGTTTTTCATTCCTCGTAATGAAAATTCCATTTCGTACCCTTGACACCACCGGCTTGCACCACTGGTAGTGTAAAGGGTATTTTTAATACCCTTTACACTACCTGCAAATAGTGCTGTCACTTATTCCATCAATCGGTATTTGCTTAGTACTAACCTAGCTGCTGTATGAGTCATACTAGGTATCAATCATGAAATTATTACACATTAATTATTGGGACACGATGTTCTTCCAAAATATACAAACTCTTCAACATAGTCAACTTTTTCTTTTTCCCATATATCAAGCCAGAAAACTCATGTCTACGGCATTGTCTACGGCGGGTTTTTTTTTCATGGTTGAAGTTTGGTTTCATTACCACCAAGATCGAGAGATTCTTCGTATTCGAGATATTCAATAATGTTATATAAATATGATTGCACGTTTGGTACCGCTCTGTGAACTCAAACTACTTGTATCGCTTCTTATCGCTTAGTAACTTAACACCTAGAATACTTAACATTAACCTGAGGCGGGTACGAATCCAGATACACTGTGGCGAGCACCGTGGTAGTTCTGATGACTGCTTTGGTCGGGACTGCTGGTATTGGGATCGGACCTTCCGGAGGTGGAGGTCCGTCTCCAGACCCAGTCCAGAAGAAGTCTTCAAGACGCGGCGTGCGTTGGTGCTGGTCGGGTGATACCAGCATGTATACTGGAGATGCAAACAAGACAGTCAACCCAAAGTGAAATCGTGTCGTCTTAAGTTTCTGTGGATGTATATTTTGATGCAACGAATCATTTAACATTCTGCGGATAGGACACCATGCGGGTATTAAGCATTCTATGGATTTTTTAACACACATGGTTATCACTGATCACACATTTAAAAAAAATTAAAGTGAACTCAAATAGCATATAAAATTGGATCATTCTATCTATAGTTTCGTTACAACCACATCAGGTAGTTTTTTCAAGGAGTGTTGGGGATGTTCGCGATCGCTACTCAACACTTGTACCTACAAACCAAACGATTATTAATTTAAAATACGTAGGTTGTGATATAATAGAATCAATGTTTTTTTTTGTTATGTGATGAGCCTGACAAATTTCCCATCCGATGGTAAGCGTCACAACTGTTTATTAAAGTTGCAGTGTCAGCTTTCTGGTTCTATTCGGCACTGCACTGAGCTGAAGTTCTATCATATTACCCCCAGTAATTTCACTTATGCTACAGTGCCCTTCGCTTAAACACAGTTGTGCTTATACCATGAATTTAGAAAGGTAGTTTAGGGGAGGAGTACCCGTACCTTCCTAAATCCGTGCCTTTTACACTAATGCTTCGAGGCAGAATAACTGACACTGCAGCTGCAAGAGCCCCACCAAGAGGGGCTCTTGCTAAAGGTGCCATAGGTAGATGTTGTGCTGGGCGTTTTGATCACATAATCATCACTATCAAAGTTGATATAGTTGTAAAAAAATATAACTGCCCATGTTAAGGGCTTAAAAGCTGCTAAATAAGTAGCTCGCTATCTGCGAGTACGAAAATCATCAATCAATCAAACACTGTTATTTTTTTTATGTTATTGTGCGGAAGCTCGAGGTCCTCCTGATGTTAAGCAGACTATCCTCTGCCTATAACAGATGCATTTCGTCACAAGTCACGAATTGCCCTGCGCCCGTCACCTTGAGACATAGTTATTAAGTCTCATGTGCCTGTAATTTCACTGGCTCTCAAGGACTGCTGCCGGAACACACCGTCAGATGCTTGGCGACAGATTTACTACTTGAGGGTGGTCGCTAGCCAGGCGGGCATTCGCAAAACGCCCTTCCACCATGCGGTGAAGCTCAAGCCCGCGGCGGGATTCGAACCATGGACTTGCTGCGCGTCAGTCCATAGCCAATGCCACTTAGCCATCATTGCTTCAATAATGATCATTTCAGCGCGCAACCCAACAAATTGCCACGTCGCGTCGGCGTGCGCGTAAACTTTTCGTCCGAAATGCGCGAGAACCATACAAAACATTTTTAACACCTAGGACTACGGGATAAGAAAAAAAGTTATCAAGGCTGTATTCAAATTTTAAATTGCCCATCTTTTGGTATAAGCATCGATTATATCTAAAGCATTTGTTGTTATCAGCTTATTGCGGGCTATATGGACAAAATAGACGTCAGCAAATATTTTTAATTGTTATGAAGCAAAAAAACAAACATTGCATATTGCAATTAATCACGATGACGAAATACTGACTTAACTCTTATAGCCATATCAAAAGGATAGCCCGCATATGGTGTATAAAAACTGGTGACAGATATTCTTAGTTCAGAGGAAAGCCACATCCTATACGATTGTTATTGGTAGCCAATTTACTCAAGTCATTGACTATTCCAGAAAGAGTGTTATTGAGATATAACTGAATGTCCTGGGATATTTTATTGAAATAATCATGCCTACAAAAACAACTCAGAGCTGTTATACAAACCGCGAACACAGGCTAAATAATAGTAACTTCGTAACTGCGACCCACATCATGTCAAGTTAAATTATTATTCACATAGAGCGTCATACTTTTCTACCGACTTCAAACAAAGGAGGCGGTACTCAATTCGTCTGTATGTTTGTTACCTCAAATTTTGACTGGTTGAACCGATATTAATTATTCTTTTTTATTTGAAAGTTGATGCTTTTTGTGTAGTCCCATATAAATTTCATTAAAATCGGTCAAGCCGTTTTTGAGTTATACTCCAATAATTGAAAAGTATTTTCCTATCTTGATGATATAGTCATTGACAGTGACAATCGATCCCATAAGTAGCAATGGTCACTAAAGTGTAACTTTTTTTTTTACCAATAAATTATACCGACTTCAGCACTCAAATGTGTGAAATAACTTGTCGAAGTCGGTACCATGCGCACAATAGTGTGATAATAGGTACTTTTGAACAATCATGGTACCGACTTTAGTTATTTCACACATTTGAGTGTTGAAGTCGGTTCCATTTTTAGGTAAAAAAAATTAACAGTTCCTATACCGTTATAAGTAGTAGATAACTAGGTATTTATCTACTACTTATAAAGGTATTCTTCGTATTGGCACAAACTATTATGCGTCTCTTCTCTTATCCTATATTTGAGTAACAAGACGGCGCAGCGGGGTAACATCGCGTGATCTCCAGAATAAAAGGAGCTTGGTTTATTACCCCTCCTGCAAAGTTTCAGTTGTTCAGTCAACACGGTGCGTATGGCGCGAGTTACGGCTTGCAAGCGGGCATTTTGAAATTATCACGTATTTTGATTTTTTTCACGTTTTTGTGTTTCTTTTAGGTTCAAGAATTCGTTATTAGAAGTTTTTATGTTCTTAAGATAGGAACTGACAGCATGAATGAGCAAGCACGAAGCGCGAGCGGAGATTCTCCGATGCATGTCTGTCCGAATGTACGGCTGTTATCCTCTACAGGTGGCCGTTTCTCGTAAAGTTTTGTGAGGTACCATTATTATATTCAAAATGGTGAAGAAACAAGAATTGAAATCGTAAAAAAAAATCGAGAGGTCTTACAAAGTCTTAGCTCACGAAGCCACCAGCCAGATATACACTATCTGTTTAATGGGAACTACGTACCAAAATTTGCCTGTCTGTTACTTTCGCATAACATTTTTTTTAAACTAAGGTATATAAGTTTTAAGTTATGAATACCTACATGTGTATGTGTATAGTCTTAGCCCCCATCTCACATGTAGGCAAGTGACAATGTGGTCAAGCGCGATGCACAGGCTTAGCCTAAAATTACTGACTGGCTCTCAAGGATAACAACTGGAATACACTGTTAGAAACAAAAAGATAGTGTTGGTAGCCAGGCGACCACTTGGAAAATGCCCAAAAACCATAAATAATTTATGTCTATGACTTTTGATAGGTTCGGTTTTTTTGAGTAAACATAACATAGGATTGTGTACAAACTCTCCCAGTTAAATTAAATTTAAAAAGTTGCTGTGATAAATTTCATCAACTAATGATATTTCAGTTATACCCAATTTTCAATTAACCTTATTTGCCAATATTATTTCTAACTCTACCTATCTCTATATATCTACCTGTCTTTACAAATATTATATCGAATCCCGCTTGTGACGATACTGTGGGAAACTATGGGAAACCGACATAATTAATCAATCTTTCAAGCATCAGTCATCACTGGAAGAAGTGCAAAAAAATGACTTTTCACTGAAGTGTATCTATATGACATAACTTGTGGAAGTCATTATCATTGGTACGGAACCGTTCGGACCGATGTCTCTTGCCTTGGACCACAAGCAAGGATAATACCGACTGGTACCATGCTCCGGGGCTTACGATATAAAACGCATTTCCTTATATTACAAACCACCACAAATGTATCTATAGCTCTGTTCATATAGATAACAAAGAGGAACTCTATTTAATATAAACGTCATACAATTTTATTGGAAACGGGTCTTTTCTAACGCCATTAGTATCTAAAAGTAGTTTTAAATTATCTATCACATCTCGCGGAACCGCCGGGAAGGAGGGGAAAAATATAGAACTGATGTTTTCATATCACATCTGTAAATTTAGATAAAATTAGAGATATTATTTTAAAATGTTGTCTTAGGTTTTCGCGATTATAACACATAGTAATTAAACAACTTTAACGGTTTATATCGCGTATATTTATCTTTTTTTTGTGGTCACGGCGTCCCCCTTTGATCACGATCACTGCAGTGTTTGAAACGTCGTAGGGCAAAAATTATGACAAATATACGCGATTTAAACCGTTTAAAGTTGTTTTAAAATTACTATATTATTATAATATATTGGATGGCAAACATAATCGGGGCCCTGGCAGGCCCTTGGCAGTAAGGTACTTTTGTCACTTGAATTTATTCGTTCGTCATAAAATGTGTAAGCATGTCTTCGAACATAATATCTCTATAATATATATTTTACTGAAGAAGGTCAACCACCGAATTGGTTTTGAATAAATTATTTCAACAAATTTTCAGGATATAAAACATTTTGTTACCCTTCAAGAGGATTATTTTCTAAAAAATATACAAATAACCCTTCAACTAGATAAAAATGAAAATGTACGAATATCTACAAGCTAATAAAGAATTATTAGCTAATAAAGAATTATTAGCTTGTAGGTATTCGTTTTTCTTACAATTTACAATTTTAATATGTGTGGAAGGTTCAATTTTGTATCCAATACTCTACATTGTACTGCCACGTTCAGCAAATAAATTGTATAGAGCCACTGCGAGAAGAACGGGCAAGAATTTTCGCTAAATCGACAATTTCGATGAAGCATATCGTTCGATGAAGGGTGAATCGGAGAACCATATCACGCTCGAAACTCGGGGCCATTCTTTTAAACATCTTTTAACGATGTGTTACATACTTACTATATAATAAAGTTATTGCAATATTTGTTTAAATTATGTAGCTTGGAGAATTGTCCAGGCATTTTTATCGTTTATGTAATCAGAAACTGTGTAGTAGGATTTTTAATCAATATGTTTTTCACGTGCAACTTAAATTTCCCTTCTGAGAGCGGTGTAATATGTTTGGGAACATTATTATAAAACCGTACACAATTACCTAAGAAGGACCTTTTATTTGTCTTTGCTAATCTAAAACCTGGCACTGCTATTTTATCTTTATTTTTTTTATTTTTTATGCCTGGTATGTTGGCCTTTGACCACTCTCTCACCTGATGGTAAGTGACGATGTGGTCGAAGATGTTGTTCAGGCCAACCTAGAAGTACTGGCTCTCAAGGACAGCTGCGACAGATTTTCTACTTGAGGGCGGTAGCTAGCCAGGTGGGCATTCGCAAAATGCCCTACCACCATGCTATAACGACTGCCATCCTAAGACAACAACCGGGACCGACGGCTTAACGTGCCCTCCGAAGCACGGAAACGCTCAGTACCTAGTAATGTCACTAGCGGTCACCCATCCAACTCATGACCGTGCTTAACTTTGCTAATCGGTTGAGAACAGCTAAGTAAACTTCGCTACGAGCGCTTCAAAAAAAGTCTTCCGGAGAGATCATGTATATGTGGATCCCACTCTAAAGTTGAATCCATTATGATTCCCAGAAAGACTGTCGCATTGTCAATAGGGAGTTTATCTGGGCCAAGCTTAATGTTTGGTTCAACATAAGGAACATTTGGTAAAGAAAACATTAAACATTTCGTCTTTTTTGAATTTAAGAGAAGATTATTAGCGGCGAACCATTAACAGCACTTAGATAATACATTATTTACATGAGTCAGTTCACTGTCTATCTACTTTAAAAATCAGAGAGGTATCATCTGCGAATTCAAATATTTTTACTAATTTTAAAATGTTATGGATTTCATTTAGGAATAATAATATCATAACTTTTATTTATATACCTACATTTTTGTACGGAACCCTCGATGGGCGAGTCAAACTCGCACTTGGCTGGTTTCTCTAAGATCTGATGGCATGCAAAATATGACGTGTTATCGCCGAGAAGAAGCTTCGTGGGCTGCACTGCATGGTACAGAGTCGACTATGATGCCTTTATCGTTTCGGTCACGAAGATGCAGGAGTTCGACCAAATATTTGTCTATTTATGACTGTAGACTTCGTTGAAGTACTTATTGACCAAGCAAAACGAAAGTTTCAGTGGCAACACAACAAAAAAATGGTGTCGCTGACAAGTCCTAAAGAGCTTTACTTGAACAAATATTTAGCAAAATGTATTTAGTTTTTAGCAGTAAGAAATATGTTAATTTTGATCACATTATCTACGGCCAAGAAAATTCCGAAACACGTTTCCTCAACATTTTCTCTATAGAATAAAATTGAAAAGTTGACCCTAAATTACGCTTGTAACGTAAATATCTTAATTATTTACGTATGAATGGATATGAAAATATATTAATAAAATAGCAAAACCTTATCAAGAGGGACAAGAAAAAATTTATTTTCGATTAACGTTATAGTTTTGTGTTATTAAGTTTACTTTCGGATTTTACCTAAACTGATCCTGATTTCACCCTCGCTGCCTCTTTTTCACTCCTACCCAGTCCGATGATGACAAAATGTCAGCATTTGAGAGCGTCTAAGTATCTCAGCTCAGTTGTAGTATACTTTGAAATAAAATGCTGGCACCTATTTGGCTCAAAGAATAAGCATTGCAATTCAACGTGGCAATGCTGCCAGCATGCTGGCCACGCTGCCAACTGGTAGTGGGCTATGCCTTATAGGGATCTACATGCTTTTATTGTGGTAGCTGTAGTGTTGTATATAGTTCGTAGTATTTTGTTAAAGGCAGACCGCCGGTATTAAAAAAAAACTTGGAAATAAGATTTGAACTTATCATATTTTTTGACATTCTTATTAACTGAGTCAGTCAGTTTTAGTGGCAGTAGAACTCTTGTATGATTTCGTCCGGGGAAGTAATGCCCTACCTATTTCTACCGCCAAGCAGCTATGTTCGCATTACTGTGGTCCATTTTGAAGGGTGTCGGTGAAATTACAGGTACATGGGACTTAACAACTTTAATCTCAGGGGGTTGGGCGCAGTTCAGTTCGCTACTTGTGATGAACTTACTACTTTTTAATGAATAGATTCAGGCGTTACTTTGCGGAAATCCGTATTCAATAATAACAAATATTTTTTAAATATTTTAAGAAAACATCAAATTAATATTTTAATAAAACACTTAAAAAATATAAAAATATATCTAGTAACAATTCCGCCTAATTTTCCTGTTAAGTCGACGTGACGTCACAAACGCCACGCAGCCAAACCGGAAGAATCTTTGACGCGTTTCGCTTCTACACGAAGCATCCTCAGGAGGTCTTGACTCTACGAGCGCACGATCGAGAAAGATTCTCGAGAAAGATTTAAAATATTTTAAAAATATTTGTAATTATTACTACTTTTTACTTGTGAAATGGTTATCACTTAACACCAAGTGGACCTCGTGTTTGTTCCATAAAAAAAAGTCACGTGGTTAATGGGAGGATGACTGTAGATACCTACACCATACATCGCACACACACTGAAGATGCGCAAATCTAATCAAATCATTTATTTATTTGCTAGAATACATGTCAAAGGATCTTAATAATAGTCATACATCAGATACAATGGATTCAGTCTGCAAGCAGACGTGCAAATGGTTTTATAAAGCTAATTTATACTAATTATTTTTACCTGAAAAAAAAAAGAAAATAATCTAAAAACTCCTTAACACTATAAAAACAATTGCTAAGAAGCCAGTCAGTTAAACATTTCTTGAATTTAGCGTAGATCAACCAACTAGACTTAGCAGTAAGACTTGTATTGATAACATTGCCCATAATATAAGAGGTTGTCAAACAACTGTCATGGAATATGCTATATCAGACCACACTGCCCAAGTTTTGAAATGTCCCGTAAAGAAGAGTTATTTTTTGACACACTTTTTCAGATGGAAACGCGATTATAGCGCCGAGAACATCAATAAATTTATTAAATGTATTAGCAATTTATCTTTCAATGACGTATACAATGCAAAAAATGCTGAAATAGCATATAACGAGTTCTCCGAAATTTTTTCGCTTTTCTATCAATGTTTTCCAACAGTAAAGGTAAAAATCTGCGTTAACAAACGTCCGAAATGGCTGAGCAAGGGCATTAAAGTCTGCACAAAACAAAAACGTTACTTGCTCTGGAAATATAGACATTCTTCATTAAACAACACAAAAATAATTTCAAAGTTTACTCGGCTAGGCTCAAAAGAGTTATAAAACAGACACAAAAAGCACAAAATAATTATTATATAAAAAACGCGAGAAATAAATCGAAAGCTGTTTGGGATACAATCAATAAATACAAACAGTATAATTAAAAAAAAGAAATTAGTTATATTCAAGTAAATGGCAAAATTATTTCTGATCCACAAGAAATTTCTGAATGTTTCAATGACTTTTTCATAAATTAAGTAGTTAAAACCGCATTCAGTGATATTTGTGCAATGGACACATTAAAACACACTAAATCTAATTCTTGCTTTATGAATCCCACAAATGAGAATGAAATTGATAATATCATAATGTCTCTTAAAAACACAAACAGTACAGGTTATGATGACATATGTACTAGAATAGTAAAATTAAGTAACAAAATCATTTCGCCCGTTCTTAGCCATATCATTAATAGCTGCATTGAAAATGGTATATTTCCTAATAAACTAAAGACTTCCGTCGTAATCCCTGTATTTAAAAAGCAAGATAAAGAAGATATGCAATTTTACAGACCGATAGCGCTCATACCCACGTTTTCCAAAATATTCGAAAGGGTGATACATAAGCGCCTCAGCAATTATTTCGAATGTAATAACATTTTTGCACCAGAGCAAGCTGGTTTTAGAAAGAAAAAGTCAATAAACACGTCTATTCTAAATTTTCTCGAGACTTTCATTTAATATCCTAATTTCATTAGGTACGTAATTATAATTTTTATACACATATTATAAATGCTTATTTTACATAAATCTTTTCGGGCTAGAGGTTCATATAATAGGTTACTGAACTTGGACCTTTGTTGGCGCGTAAATACTCGGGAATGTTTTACAAAAAAATCAGGGTGTTGTTTGGCAAATATACAAATTTCTTTCATGTACATGCAAGGTAGAGGAAGTATGTTGCATGATTTAAAAAGAGGTTTACATCTATCAAAAAACCAGGCCAGCGCATGTCCTGTACCCTTCTAGAAGCCTGAAGAAGGCGGTCGTAGATCCTGCAGAGGGCTTTGCTGGTAAAGCATTCACTTAATGCTCGCCTGGTTAGAGTAGCTACCAGCCTCAATTAGAAAATCACCAAGCACTTAACATCCATTTTGAAGGGAGAGATATTCATTTTCATGTCACGGTTCCCGCCAAAGAACTTGATCCAAACCCCAGCACGTAAACAGATTTATCCACATTCATGATGCAACACACCATAACCGATGTCAATCTTGGTGGACCGTAACACCTAACTGATAAAGTTATAGTAAGTATCCCATTCTGATCATCTAGTGTTTGGTTCTATTTAGTTTTGTGGACGCACTGTACTGACCAGCTACCAATAACAAAGATGAAGTTAATTATACATAATCAATCAAAGCAGGGGTCATCTCTTCACGCTTGGCTGCTCCACACCAGACTCCACATCAGTTTCCATAAAAAACAGCTATGAACATTACTCCCCGATAATAAGATTCTTTATTCAAAAGTGACTTCTGCCATTGTGTTCGGAAACCTACCTCGACATCCGTTGTGAACAAAAGCCGCACGCACGCATGTCCGCGTAAAACCGCTATTACATCGCTATTATATGCCTTTTTGTGACTTTTTATTATGTTAGCACGAAATATGTTCGTTGGCAGGATGTGTGCTCCAAAATTCTACAAACATGGCTATAGATTCTAGACGGAAATGTAGGTAGGGTTACGGCTGGGAGGGATTCTCTTTTTGGGACAATACTTGCATCACGTGAAGGATGGATACTGTAGGAAGGAATAGTAACTTCTAGATCATCATTCATTTATCGTTATCTGTTATTATATATCCCAGGAGAGATAGCGAAAGAGGGATATTATAGTCTTAAACTTATATTTCACCTTAGATTCTGGAATTATCTCGGAAAGTTATGTCATAGTAGAAAGAGGTTATGTAAAAATTACTTAGTACTAAGTGTGTAAAAATTATACATTACATAAATACATTTTGTATTGAGTATTGGCAGGCTAATTATTTTCAGACAACTAACAAATCTAACGGTAAGATATCGCATAGAAAAATAATTTGTCTACTATAATACTGCCAAAGTTAAATGAGGTTTTATAAAAACTGTTAAACGGCAACTTTGTAACAAATTAAGTTATAAATGCTTAATAGAATGGTGGCTACTACATTAATAAGTAATAACTTGACGACAAATATTATAAGTGGGCCCTAAGACCTTTGAGTTTATTAAAAACGTATATACCGACTATATTGCTATACTAAAGACTGGCCAAGTGCATGCTCTTTTACAGTTCCAAATAGCAACAGAACGTAAACGAAAAAAAAAAAAAGGTTTTGGTCACAGATATAAAAATACATTGTACATTGGCATTTTAAGTATTTGTTGAATAAAAATAACATACTTATGGTACATAATACATCGGGATAAAACAAAATATAGAAATTTCCAATTCCTAACTAAGTAGTTTAGTTTTAGACATACAGGCCCCGTAAAACTCATTTAACTTTTAAGAAAAAAGTTAATAATATTATACTTAGGCCCACTTGCGCCAACGAGAAAACGCGAGTTAAACTCGAATTAAGTGTAAATTGTCATACAAAAATCAAGTTAACACGACTCTAACTCTCGAATTTACGTTGGCGCAATAAGCACTTATTTGTACTGTACTCAATGAGCCCCAGACGATAACACCCAAAGGGAAAAAGAATTCCATGCGTTTAGGCAAATATGCCCTGAGTAATAGTGCAGCGCTCTACAAGGCCAAAGTGTTGATGTCAACCTTGAAGTAGAAAAACGAAGATCCCTATATACAAAACTGTCATCAGGCCGATCTTGGTCTACGGGTGTGAAGTCTGGAGTTACCCACAAAGAACAAAGTAAACTCATAATGGCAGACCGGAAGATTATCTGCAAAACCACTCGTTCCAACGTGAGGATGGCATCATGAGGAGGATACACAATAATTAGGAGAATGAAGAGCTGATCGCCAAGCTAAGTTGAAAACATCATGAGAGAGATAAAAGTCCAGAAACTCTGCTGGATGGACCACTTAGGTACAGAAAATGGAGGAGCCTCGCAATTTCTAGAAATGATATCTGTGAGTTCCATTCGGTTGTCTAGATATCCACTGTAATTACGCCGTAGAGTCTGTGCGAGCTCTAAGTACCTAGGTAGGTACTACCGATTGTTAGTAGGTGGCGTGAGATCGAGACCAATGACTCTCTGTTGCATCGGAGGCCAAGATCCAAATTGGGTCGCAGTAAGTAATCCATGTAACTTAATGTAAGTATAGACACTAATATTTTTTTTACCCTATCAAGTTTCCTTTAACTAGCTTGCAGTTAGCTGCCAGTTTTGATCTAAGTCTAAGTATTTTAGAGTTGATATTATTCGCCAACATAATTACTGGCTGCTAACCAGTAAGTGGCGAGTGCTTTCATTAGTAAATGGACAATTATTGTACTGTATTTTACATAAGACAGTGTCAAGTCGAGTAGTGCTAAAAACTACTTTCCTTTTAGATGTTCACCATTAGGCACCTGTCTATTAAACTAAGTACCTACCTACACATTAATATTGTATGTAAGTATGTAAATAATGACCCGTATAAAAATCGAGTAACAACGTAGTCACTGTTCATTGGATAGTGAAAACCTGTGATCGTACTAAATTATTATTGTGCTTAGTGCGAAGCGAAAACAAGCAGTGCTTTGGTGAACGGGTACATTAACATCCAAATACAAACTTACGTCTGTCATCATTTTCGTAATCATCGGCATTGATAAAATTAAATAACAATGGGAATATCAAAATATAAATGATTTTAATACCCAACATCCCGTTTATTTTTAACATTTCACTGTTTCACATCAGTGTTTTCAAATATTTTTGTAAAACAACATTGTGCTCGTTGTAAGAAAAACAGGATATCAAAGAGATTATGTACGATTTTATATCATAATAACTTATACACACGCATTTCGGTACCTAATAAACTAACTATGCCATGAGGCATCAAGCTACAATCAAATTCTGCCAAATACTACTGGCTGGACGCTCTGTCTGCTCTGCTTGTGAAAAAAATACCAGCACGTTGCTGGGCAACATAATTGAATAACGCGCGCACAACCATAAACTATCATAGACTGTTGTGGTTATTGAACGGCACACATTGAAATAAGCAGATTTTTATTTAATGCTGACTGATTGCTGGTGCTGAATTATTATTAAACACAAAATATTTTGTGAAATGGATCGTACCTAAATGAAAATTTAGGTTGGTACATCGACTTAAATTATACTAATTAAAATTATTTACAAAAGTATCGTGTAAAACAAACTAATCTTGTCTATGGACCGCAACCATAAGTAAATGTTATCACACTGTGTTCAAATTCTACTATTTTAGTAACTTTTCTGGCGGAGCTTGGATTTAATATTAAGTATCATTATATAAAAAAATATTATTATGATATTTTTATCAATTTCATCATGTTGACAAGAAGTTTATATAGGGTAGGTAGCTGCCTGTGTACGTTGTGCTGCAATCAATTATAATTGCAGTCAATACAATATATTTTTCCTTATTAATAGATGATTGTAATGTTATATTCATTGTTGTATTCATGAGCATCCTTTTATGTTGCACAACCACTTAAGTTGTCTCAATATTTACAATGATGTAATTAACTAAAATAAACTTAAAATGAACATGGACATGACGAAAATTATGTCTAATGTCCATGTTACACCCGTACCAGTAGTTGTTGGGAACGATACACCCCAAGTTGTTGACCATTATATCTACCTGGGACAGACCATCCAGTTAGGTAGGTCCAATTTCGACAAAGAGGTCGCCCGAAGAATCCAACTAGGATTGGTAGCGTTCGGGAAGTTAGGCGACATCTTCTCGTCGAACATCCCTCAGAGCTTGAAGACTAAAGTCTACAACCAGTGTGATGCCAGTGATGACATATGGCACAGAAACGTGGTCCTTGACTGTGGCTCTAATGGACAAGCTCAGGGTCACTCAACGAGCTATGGAAAGAGTTATGCTCGGAGTTTCTTTGCGCAATACAATTCGGAACGTGAATATTCGCCAAAGAACCAAAATCACCTATATAGCTCTCAGAATTTGCAAGTTGAAGTGGCAACGGGTGGGCCACATTGCTCGACGAACTGACAACCGATGGGGAAGAAAGGTTCTCGAGTGGTTACCACACTACACCGGAAGACGTAGAGTTCGTAGGCCCCGCCCACTAGGTGGACTTTGGTTATGATAGTCTTTAATCACTACAATATTGCCGTAGTCACATTGTCTTATTAATAATATCACTCTCGGTCACTTTTTTAGAGTAGAGAAAAACTTAACAATTAATCGTTAAATTTTTATTCCATATTGACACTTGTATGTACTGTGATGAAAATCAAAATTTTGTCAAGTAATTTTAGCATAGCTTAATTTCAAGTCTATGAAGTTTAATAACACTCACTTCAATAGACAACCATTATTAATATTAAATATAACTAATAACTATATACAAAACACAAACCGTTAAAATTGCTGTGCCTTACATTTTTTTTTTTATTATTTTTTTATTTATGTTATTGTGAAGGAACAAGCACGAGGCCCACCTGATGTTAAGCGGTATCCTCTGCCTATAACAGATGCATTTCATCACAAGTGACGAACTGCACTGCGCCCTTCACCTTGAGACATACCTGTTAAGTCTCATTTTGCCTGTTATTTCACTGGCACTCAAGGACTACTGCCGGAACACACCGTTAGGTGCTTGGCGACAGATTTTTCTACTTGAGGGTGGTCGCTAGCCAGGCGGGCATTGGCAAAATGCCCTTCCACCATGCGGTGAAGCTCAAGCTCTGGGCGGGATTCAAACCATGGACATGCTGCGCGGCAGTCCATAGCCAATGCCACTGAGCCATCACTGCTTAACATGAAAATATTGTGGGCTTGAAATACGGTTCTTCGTTAACTGTCACAAATATGTAAGCTGACAGAACTCAGTGAGCCACGGATAGTTCAATATATAATAAAACAGGGAGGAGTAAACGCACTACGAGAAGTCAAAGTCAAAATCATTTCTTCAGCTCAGGCGTTTACAATTCTCTTACGACGGCCGATAACTAAATTTTAAACCGAAATTTCCTACCTTCTACTGCCAGGTTCTGCAAAAAGTAGTTATAAAGCCCCTCTCAAAAGAACGGGCTAGAAACTGAGGGCCATTTTTTTTATACCAATTTTCAACAATGTGCTAACAAAATTAAGTTTCAATTGCAAAGGTGACAAGTAGTAGCTTGGCAGAGGCGGAACTGTCCAAGTATTTTTTTTTATAATTGATTGAATTAAATAATTACATAGTTACTAATTGTATAATGTAGACTTCCTTAATATTTTTTCACTGCAACTTATGTAAGTATACCCCTTTGAGTACTATAAATGTATTATAGTATCACACAGAATGCAAGAAAGTCAAGCAACCAGAGAGAATTCTCTACGGCAGTTTGGGAGGACTGTTATTATTTAATGACACCTACAGATGCCATACGATACCCCTACGGTGAAAAATCCTATGATCCGGTAAACAAAAGTTGACTTCAGAACTGAACTAAAGAACTTATAAAATTTCAGAGGCAGGTAATGGAATATTTACGTTTATATAGCATATTATCCCGAATGGCAAACACAATCTACTGCAACCAAAGATCACTTGAAAAAAATGAAACGAAAATTTATTTATTGATTCAAAGCAGAACTTGCACACGGCAATACACTCTTAAAATAATGCTACCTAAATATATTATTAATGACATATATTGGCGTTTCTTAAAAATAAATTAAAATCATTTTACTGTAGAGTGAATTTTTAATGAAAGAGTCTACTTTCGTCACCTATACAGTTCTGCCATCTAGTAGAAAGATAACTTTAAGCTTTACTCAGTGCATCTGGACTTCGCAAACTGAACTGTGAAGGCATTTAAAACTGCTTCTTGAGAAGATTTTTAGTGGATAGATCGTGAACGTGATAGTCCATCAGCCATCCAGATTCACTTTTAGCCACAATCTCATTATGGTCCAAAACCATGCAATTTTTGTATTGGTTTACAAGGCAAGTTTCAACGCGTCTGCTGTCTGCATATAAATCAAATCATGTGACATTAATTTTTAAAGTGTTTTAGATTTACCGATTACTTGCAAATGAGTCAATATTGTAGGTGTAAGCTATACATATTAAAAGCTGCATGTAAAATCAATTGAGAGTGAAACAAAATATCATGTATCTTTTTTTTGTTTAGATAATTATGGTTTATGTGTGAAAATAGTTTCACGCTAAAATTTGACACCATGTAGATTTATTTTTTATTCAGTGGCCAGTAAAAATGGCAACATTATAATTTGACCCCTGTTATAGTATAAGCACTCACTAGTTTTGAGCAGCTATAATAGTTTAATAGCTGGTAACTCATAATTTTATCGAATACATAGTTTCACACAGATTTCAATTGAGTTTGTTCTCTCAAAGCAAATACTGTAGGAAGAGAGAATATATACATTCAACCTTAATTTTTTGCTTCACACAACATTCCGTTGGCATTAAGGGAATATATTTTTGGTAGTTTTTAGATTATTTTCTAGCAACACAGACAGTTTCAACCGCACGCAACGCAATTCGTTGCTCAATTCGTGTGTGTGAGTTCGTCGCTTCCGTCCATCGAGGACATAGTGCGACGTAAGCGGGTGTGTGCGAAAGTATGAAGTGAAATCGTACATAAAAGTGTGTGAAATGTTTAGTGATAGTTTTAACTGTGCTAATAAAACAAAATGAGTGCGAACGGTTAACCGTGTTTTCTATTATTCGGTCCATAAAACACTGTACGCTGAGTACACGTAACATTTTCCTAGAACGGTTTCAAAATGGCTGTGTTTTGAAGGACCCTTTGTCCGCTTTCTTGTGCTTCTTTCAGCATGGTAGTGGAGTCACTCGGTCAGAATATTGACTTTGAAAGGTAAGGAGTTTATTCATTTACCCTTTAAAGTTGTTTCATTGGAAATAGCTTGTGGAAAATTACAGATTCCCGCCTGTGTTCGGTTGATTGCCTTCTACGCAAGCGGTACAAAACGAGCTAGTCTACGTGTAAGTTTCTAAATAACCTTTTTATTTGTCATTCGAAGTGGTGATAAAGTCTGTGTATGTATGCGGGCGGTTGGAACGTCGCGTTGGTATAATTATAACCTGGTGAATATTTTCCACGCAACCGTTTGCGTGTGTTCTCAAAGGTAAACACATGACACCGCTTATTTTTAGATGTTTCCAATTTAGATTCCTAGTATTAATTCTTATTAGAATCTTATTCTGCTCTCTTAGCTTGTTTGGCACAATCAGCGAGTAAAATAGGTGAGGATTCGTGATTTTATCAAGACTCAATGTGACAGTAAACAACTTTTCTAGTTACTGCCAACTGGGGTGCGTTCAGGACAGAGTGCAACTTTCCACACCATCGTCGTTCATAACGTCAGTGTTGACCATTTGGATTTTTACAACTCGTTCATGCTGTACCTAATTAACTGCACCTGACATGACTGACATATATGGATGATAGAATTTATGCTAGTCATTACAATTTTCCAGGGAACTGTGGATGTAAGCACTTTAAAATACCTTAAAATGTAGTTTTTTCTACAGGCCTGCAAAAAAAAATACACAACAAATACCTTAAAATATGTTTCAATATCAACCAGATCATTTGGCACCTACCAATAAGTTAAAAAACAACTACAATCTTAAGGCTCTGAACAAAGCCATGTACAACGGGCATATTCAGAACCTTGGTTAGAGCACACTCAGGGTGCCACTTTTCACTGTAAAGTTGTTCATAACCTTCGAATAGAGCGTTCAGTTGTCATATAGACCATTCTGAAACTTTAAAGGTTCTTACTTTTTAACTGTCAAAATCGGTCATCAAAAGGTTAAAAAAGCTTATAAGCACTCTTTTTTTTTTTTTTTTTCCTAGGTAGGTTAGGCTTTGATCACTATCTCACCTGATGGTAAGTGATGATGTGGTCGAAGATGTTGTTCAGGCTAACCTAGAAGTACTGGCTCTCAAGGACAGCTGCCGGAACACACCGTTAGGTGCTTGGCGACAGATTTTCTACTGGAGGGTGGTAGCTAGCCAGGCGGGCATTCGCAAAATGCCCTACCACCATGCTATAACGACTGCCATCCAGCACTCTTTTGAATTATGCAGGTAACAGTTGTATTATGCTTTTCAATACCATAAAACACCTATATATTTTGTTAGTTCCCTGCCATTGATCGATATATGAGGTGATAAAACAACTGTGTTGTTCTGTACCTTTGAGTATGTAGAAAAACAACCAAAAACACTACATTCTGAGGCTCGGAACAAAGCCCTGTACTTAATCCATGCACATCATCATAGATAATAAGAATTGAATTTCATTCCTAAATTGATGATATCGATTGCGCCTGTACGTAAGGGTTAATAAAGATTACAATAAAAAATGAAGCTGAGAAATACATACAATTTATTTTATCTTCTCCTTAATGTTAAACATTGCCTCTCCCTTTTAATGCCGCAATAACCAGTCACTTCAATGCCACTCTGGTTGAAGACTTGTCTAATTAAGAATGTTAGTAGACAAAATGTAGCAGTTTTTCCAAATGCTGTGCATCTGAGGTGTATGCTCAGATATATAGCCTCATGCAAGGTTGGTTTAATGCTCAACATCATTCGCTCGGCGATACAGTTGTGGCAATCTTGCTGGTATTCTTATATGTATGCAGTTTATGCAGCTTGCAGAATATTGCACAACCACATTGTGTTAAGAGTATCACTGTATAAAATTTAGCTGAGTTATTATCAGTGATCGGAGTAGGTAGAGCTATTTCAGGCCATACAAACAGTAGAATGCCGATTATCTGAATTAATTGGGACCAGGGTCTATTCGGATAATCGGACACCTTTTTTTAACTGATTTCAACCATAACAGTTGAAATATATCTGGACTCCAGCTAGTTCCAACTTGTTACAAATAAACAAAAATTTATTTGGTTTTAATTTTTTATATTACGCTTAGGACTGATTCGGATAATTGGCGATTTGATTAATCGGCATTCGGTTAATCGGCATGCTACTGTCTATAATAGAGACATGACATCAGGATCCAGGTATTTTATCCCCTGAAGCACATGAGTATTCAAGAAAGTCATTCTGGCTGGGTAAATGAGTTGTTAGGATATGTCTGGATGGAATTATTACACTTATTTGTTGTTACAATAACATATCAAGTAATATATGTATGTATAAGTAAGCACATCTTATTTCATCATCAACATACTGTCAAAACTGAAAATTATTTGCTCATGGCAGATTTTATAGGTATATGAATATGAGTGAGAAGAGCAAAATATATAATGCTAATTTATAATAAAACTGATCTTTTTCTGAGTATGGCCAGCACAATTAACACTAGGAGTCAAGTGACAGGCATGATCTTATACCTTTAATACAAAGTCAGTACCATTTATTAGTCTGGTGTCAGAAACACTCTCCATTCGGTAAATTTTAAAATTTTACTGATGAATGAATCTACTGCCGTCTTCAGTACAGAACCACTGAAAAGAATGGGCAAGATACTCGGTCAATTCTTTCCAACTTTCTAAATGTCTAAAATTATTAAGGTATATTAATTTTCAAAATATTTGTGACAGTCATAGTATGGGCAGAGGTAAATATTAGGGGTATTTTTGTATTTAAATTATCACTAATTGTATGAAAGGCTTTTTGAATTATATTTTTTACATGCAGCTAGAAATATCTAGGTGGTTGCAGTCAAGTTAAAATGCAATTAATTATATAACATTATCGAAAAACTTGTATCCGAATCTATAGTATAAAAAAATTCATTATTGTCCAATCAACAACCTTTTAGAACCCAGATCAGAAGATAGAACCCCAATATAATGTATATGTAGGAAAACAGACTGCAGTGAAGCAAAACTCATTCCTCAACAAGAATATCATAATAAATTAAATTTCCAGCGTCAAGTCTACCACTACATTTCCATGTCTACCTCATGGTTGGTCTTCGCAATATTCTAGTGCTGAGCTAAAAGCCAATTCACTAGTCGTGAAATGTCGCGAGCACCGTTAGCCACCTACCCATTGTCGCTAGCACGAAATCCGAAACGTATAACGGCAACCGACAGTCTCATTGTATGTCCGCGCTCACGCATGCACTCTGAATGCTGTACTCAACATGGTATCTATTCTTTATTTGAAAAATTATTGTTTTTTTTTTGATAAACGAGCCTCATGGTTTCGTAAAAATTATGAACCTGCTTCATAGCTCTAAAAACACTAGGTATTAACGTTACCACTTCCGTCGCGTAGTCCGTATATCTTTCCGTCTGTCTGTGCTCCTCTTAAAGGCCTGTAACTTTGAACCGTTATAAGGAACCGGCAAAAATAATGAATAATGGCATAATCAAATAAGGAAGAGGCCACACGAAACGTGTTAAAATTTTTGTATATGCTCCATATGAATTCATAACAGTGATCAATATATTAAAGCGTAAATTTTGGTGTAATTATAGTCCCAACTCTATACCTAATTAAAACATAGAAAATTAAGAATCCCGAGTTGAGTAAACGCTATAAGCATATTTATATCACAAATACTAAGTGGTGCTACACGAATAACGGCGCGGAGGCGCATTTGGACGGTTTGTCATTTACTTCCATTACAGCGACTGGGTGGCACGACACGGGCGGCAGAAATAACCTACCTATTTACCTAGGCTAGTATTGGTGTCTCGAATCTACCCTAACCTAAGCCTTGCCGCAGCCCCTTCAGCTAACTGATGAAATACAAATATCTTTATTTGATATATTAATGTGGAACAAGTAAATTGTGAATCCATGGGCTCCAAACTAGTGTTTACTGTATTTCAGAGCCAAAGGCTTCTCCCATAGAAATTATACATGTCATTATTATGCCAAAACCTAGAATATAAATGACAGTAAATTTTAACATATATGTTAAAAAATAAAATACATTTTGAAGCAGTGACGGTCTTGTGGCATTGGCAGTAGAAAATCTGAACGTCCTTTCATCTTGTACCAGCATGCTTGTGTATTTTCGACTTTCGTTTACTTGCTTGAAAGGCAATCGAAAATTACCGTCATTTTAAGTACCTAATATAATCTGGCTAAAAGTTTCTCAAGTCGAGGGTTCTGCGCCTAAAACTTCAACGAGCTGCGAACGCTCACATACATCTCATTATGAGGTAACTTTGAAATATAGTCCTTGAACTTTTTCAGTCTTGTTTTTGTATCACGCATTTCATGTAAAGGTAATAAGTATTAATAGCAACCTTTATTCAGCGAATCGTCACGTTCCCAACTAGAATAGTCAACTCTTTCAACTAAGAGCGCGAATGGGTAGACTTCCCGCATAGATTTGCACATTAAAAAAAATTAAGGGCACATAATTTTCGTATCTTACGGGATTCTAACCCGCGTCCCCCAGTTTTACGCACCTGGTTTAAAGGCATAACAATACTAAAATTAGCAGCTACCGGTGACTTCGAAAATCAAACTAACTACTTGTGTACTAAGGTTCATATTAGCGTGCCCTGCGACGTGGCAGAAACGTCAGAATCCTCGTCTGATATGCGCGTAAATTAGAGAAAATAATACTTTTTCATATACCTAGATTGTAAAACCAACAGGGTCACACTTTATTTTCTTGTAGGGTTTCAAGTAATTTTATTCAGTAGTTTCAGAGACAATTTTCAGTTTATTTCAAAATATGGATTACTTTGAGATTTTTTGTATAAAGCATGGAAATATCTAGAATACTAGAGTTATAAACAATACAATGTGTTTGTGATATACAAAGGGGTAATATAAAATGTTTGCCTTCTCTAAGAAGACAAAGGATTCATCAACAAAATCACGATTTTTACCATTGTTACCCCCTTAACCTTAGGCAATCGTGATTGGCTCGATAGACGCAAATTTTTTGCTCTAATTTTATTATCTTAATTTTCAAAGTGACTGTGCCAACATAATCAATACAATGTGACCAAAATAAGTGCTTTTTCAAACACACAACTCTTGTAATCTTGTCCAGGCCAAATAACCATTTGGAATGGCATTAAAAAGTTTTCATCCAGTACCAAATTCTGGTGGGCTTACTACGATGCAGTTTTTGTAGACAGTCGTGCTCAAAGTGCCGTCCGGAACGATTTTCTTGTTTTTACCTCGCGGTTGAGCAACCGCGACGGAGAACAGACGCCGCGACATCATCATGCAAACCTTTATATATCCAAAGGGGTAGGTACTTAGCTAGATGTGTCTTAACATTCCGCATCTCTCTCGGGCTTGCTCGGACTACTGAGTACCTCTGTCAGATCTGCCTGTAACTAAAATCGAACCCGGCACCTGGTATTTTAAAATTATATTTTGTATCGCTTTACTAACGAGGCAGTCATAAACACGAAATGTAATAATGTAACTAGGGTGAAAAAACCTTGGCCATTCTAAAAATATGAATTTCTTGGTTCAGAAAATAACTAGGTATTTAAAAATATGAGAATTATTTGTCTTGGCAGATTTTTTATGTCGTGGCAAATATTTCTGAACAGGTCTCGTGTAATCCTGATAAGTGTATCGTACAGTTAATCCTCTTAATTTACTAGGCTTTATATACAACTACTGAACATCATCACCCTCCTCACGTCCAAACAGCGAGGATCTGGTTAAGCGTCTGACTAAACACGGATATGTTGGATTAGGTCCCAATTGCTATCTACTGGACACTGTTCCAAAATCCAGCTTGCCAAAAAAAAATATATTTTGAAGTCCTCGTAGCAGTGCTTGCCTAGATGTTCTTAACCTATCAACTAAGTGAAGGAACTTCCGCTGCGGTCATTACACTTATGGGTTACCGCTGTGGCATTTACTACACTTCCTTGCTTCGAATGGCTTGTTAAGCCGTCGATCCCGGTTGCTGTCATAGGATGACAGTGTTATATCATGGTGGTAAGGCATTTTTCGAATTCCGTCCTGGCTAGCTACTAATAATTTCAAGTATAAATTCCGTCGCCAATCAATTTACGGAGCGTTCTGGCAGCCGTCCCAGAAAGCCAGTAATTCTAAGATAGCCTGACCAACATCTTCGTCCGCATCCTCACTTCCACTAGGTGATATAATGGTCAAAGGTCTATCAGCTACAAAACAGAAATGGTCAGAAAAACACAGAATTCAGAGCCTGGAATCCAACCAAGGTCCTCGAAATCTCAAAGCCACGCTTACGCTCTCGACCAAAGAGGCAGACAAATGCATAACTTCCTTTGTTACCATTTGTTAGACTTTAGAATGATTGATATCAATCTACGAAAGCTATATTTAGACAGTACGGTAATCATTCCTTTTGAAGTATCCTAATGTTACGAAGCATTGCCAAAGCCGAGAAAGCAAAGCACCGGTCCAAACAATGATGATAATGGCATGGTATTATTCTTCATGTCAGCTGTATCGCTCCAGTGTGTCACGTTTTTCACATAAAGCGGTTGATTTATATGGTGATTACAAAAATAAGCATTTATTTTGTGAGACATGATTATATATGGCAACTTTTTTTTGGTGGTTATCATTTTGGAAATGAATGGTAGAGAGGAAAGATAACGAGTCTTAACTCTTTCTACCTATCTACTTGCACATAATAACTACTTGTATAATGTTGTTGATTTAAAAGAATACCTATTGGTTCTAATACAGTATCTTTTTTTATAGTATTTATAATAAGGGAATATGGCCGTGCGAATGTCACTCCACTATCTCGTGCCTTGGATACCGTAAGAGGCGACTGGGGGTAAAATACCAGAAAGTGCACAGCAGCGTTTTCTGATGCTTTCTTATACTAAGATCTCCAAGACGCCTGCCAAGTGTGAGGATTATGGCAGATCTCCCCTCTGTGTTCAGCAGTGGACGATCCCGCTGATACAGAATAACGGGATATTAGACTGGTCTATCGGAGGTAAAAATATAAAGTACATATCATGTACTGTGAAAAAAAGTCTGTCACGTGAATTATGTGTAGGAAGTGCGCTGAAAGGATTCCATACCATTCAAATTCAGGCGTCCTGGAGATCGCAGTGTAAGATGGCAATTGTTCAGAGGACGCTACTGTCCACTTTCTGCTATATTTATCCCTTCGTCGCCTCTTTTAAGACTACTACGGTAACTTTCAGTTGCTTTCGTAGTACTTGTATGAAATAAACCGCAAATATAAGTTTGTAGATAATTCCATTGGGTAAGTATATGAAATGACTAGTTTTTTTTCAGAATTAGAGCGGATTGAGAGTGATTCAAACAGATTCACAGATTAGATTTTTGATCTGCGTCGAAAATTCGAAACCACAAGAACGTCCTTTCGTAGGCGGACATCAAAGTAACCATAATGGAAAGCCTTCCGTCAACTATTGTCTCAAATGTTTGTTCCAAGTATTATACTCTTTTTTTTTTGGACTTAAACGCTTAGTATAATTTCTCCGCGCGCTTCAGGTTTATTTTCAGGACTTTCAGGACATACTGGTTCTTGATATGAATATAAAAATATTTCCCAAAAATGGTACAATTTTTTTTTATTAGCCTTTGACTACTATCTCTCCTGATGGTAAGTGATTATGTGGTCGAAGATGTTATTCAAGCTAACCTAGACATACTGGCTCTCAAGGACAGCTGCCGGAACACACAGTTAGGTGCTTGGCGACAGATTTTCTATTTACGGGTGGGAACTAGCCAGGCGGCATTAGCAAAATGCCCTACCACCATGCAAACCAATAAACCGATCGGTCGACTCCCCACACGTTTTTCGCCTAGTTTAGAATGGAAAGTGAATGGTAGGTACAAGTAATAGTAGGTGATATGAGGTTTCAAAGACGGCAGCTTGGGTATTGTTCTCTGACCACAATAGGATTATAGGATACCAGACGGTTGTTCTCATTTCCGTCGATTTCGACTAATTATAACATCGCATTCATTAAACGTCTAAATATAACGGTAATAAAAAACAGTCCGTTTCATAGTCCGTACGGTAAAGTAATACGCCTAAGTATTCAATGCCCCAAAATACGATGTTTCGAGTTAGCATATGAACCAGCGTATGACTGATTGAATAAATTTGTTTCCTGTTTATGTGATGTGTTTTTTTCGTCGATCCACAACCTATACTTTGGGTTTCCATTACTTACTATGATTTCATTTTTTTAATAAATCGTACTATTACAGACTACAATCTCAAATAAAGACAAAGTATTTGCAGGCATATTTTTAGTTTTTCCATGATGTTTAAAACTAACTTTGACCCAATACTAAAAGCAAGCTCAAAAAATTAAGATCTGAAATAATTTAATTTTCACGGCTATCTTTGAAAATTGATAATCAATTTTCTAATGTATTTTCTTATATAGAATCCATCGCTCCAGTGATTGTATAGAATCCTGTAAAGAAAACATATTAAACGTAATGAAAGGCCTCTTCTACTCTCGTGCAATGCTACATCGGCGATATTGCAAAGATGCAGAAACCTTTTTTTTTGGTCTTCATTAATAACTTAGATACCTACTTCCTATTCCTATACCATGTGTAGGTATGTCATGTATTCAACAAAAAGTAAAGGCACCAGAGGCCCAAATCCCACCTTTTAAAAACTATTATAGAACACGAACGTCATTTCTAGTTTAAAATATTGATACTAAGATTCGTACCATGGCCGTCACCAAACAATACTGTTCATATTATAGCCCAAACAATACTGTTCATATGCGCTATCTCTATCACACAGATAACTTGATCCAATGCATGCAGCCCGCTCTCTCGTTTAAGTTCTTATGTAAACTTACTTTAGTGTGGTGTGGTAGTGTGAATTAAAATTGTTAATTTAAGGTTAAAATAAGACTGAATTAAGAGATGGGAGTTGGCCCCCCAGGTCGTCGCGATCTGAGAAATGACAGCAAATTTTACTTATACATTTTGGCTCAAGCATATATTATAAGCTCTTTTACTGTGGTAATTTTGAAAATATTGTTAAATCCATCAACGTGAACATTAATCTACCAACCGATTGAGCTCTTATACGACTTGCAAATTGTATACATTTCGAAACCAAATTTCTCTCCATTGGATCTTAATAGAACTGTAAAGTGGGTTAAAGGAATTATATTAAAGTTGCCAGTCTTTCACAAAGGAGTCATTACTATGGTAATTTTGACCCTTGAAGGAAAAAGGTTGTGCGGTTGCTACGGCCACTGCGGCTCCACTATTCGCGCTATAATTTTTGCCTATCACGCGAATGCTATATAAGATAAGATATTTTTTGTGCTACTAGGTAATTAGAAAAATAAAAAAGCCTGCCAAGGAGGATTCTTAACGACGATGCGTCAGGCAGCCGAACAGCCATTAAACCAATTCATATCATGAGGTGGTTGTGTGTTTTTATGTTAGCGAATTAGATATTGTGTGATACTGTACCGACCCCTCACAAGAGTAGGATAAGGGCAGGAATGCATTGATTTTAACGATGTATTAACAATTGCATTTCCCGAAAGGGTAAGCGTGTGAGATGTTAATTAACAAGTTTCGTTCGCTGGACATCTTTTTGGCCTATGCAATAAAGAGCGGGCTTGTTGCCATCTACGAGGCACCGTTCCTGTCTTCGACCTAGTACTGAGAATTATTGTGTTTACACTGCGCCCGACACACTGAGACATACAGTTGTTAAGCCTTATGTGCCTGTAATTTTTCTGGGTCTCAAGGACTGCTGCCAGAACACACTGTTACATAGATAGATATAATATACACTTTATTGGAACTCCTTAAATAAAATAATTCAAGCAGAAATACAATAAAAAATGCAACAGTTGGCGGTCTTGTCGCTGAAATCCATCTCTTCTAGACAACCATTGGAAGGAGAAAAGTTACTCCAAAGATTAGGTGCTTGGCGACAGATTTTCTACTTGAGGGTGGTAGCTAGCTAGGCGAGCAGTCGCTAAATGCCCTTCCACCATCCTGAGAAGCTCAAGCCGGCCGTGGGGATCGAAACATGGTCCTACGGCTTGGCATTCCATAGCTATTACCGCTCGTCTATTATTGCTTCAAAAAGTGACTTTAAGATTCCAATGTGACTTAACACCAGTCTGCCAACGAGACAGTAAGTAAATAAGTTATCGATACAGTGTTTATTTGATATAACAATGTTATTGTCCTGGTGCGCACAACCTCACAATATATAGATAATAATGTTCCAGAAACCAATCCCCAATCATGTTTACTTGGATATTAATTACTACTTCACGAGTATCCGCAAGCGACATATAACATCCTGGTCGTGATAAATATAGTACTCCCTCGATATATCAAAGTTAACTGTTCTGTATCAAGCACTTACAAGTTTAATTATGCACCGTTCCACTGGTGAAACTGCTACCAGTTTACAGTTGGCGTCTTGTTGACTCCATCCAGTGCGTTGGCAAACCTTGTGTCTAGGAGTACTTTTGTTCGTTAACGAAGAACCTTGGAGTGTGATTATTTGTTGGCGGAGGAACATTGGAAGTATGTACTGACATTGTATTACGATCCAAAGTGCAACAATTCAAGATCCAAAGTCAAGCCGTTCCGATACATGAAGATCCAAACATAAACATAATATATGTATGCCACAAATTAATAATAGCATGTTTCGCAATAGCCCATATGTAATGGATCTATATGTGTATAATAAACTACCTACTGAAATATAAATATTAAAAAACAATACATTTAAGTATAGATTAAAAGCATGGCTTATATCAAAGGTGTATTATGATATGAAAGAATATTTCAACGATTACTCCCGGTGCAACTGTAAATCGTGCAATTCTAGTTAAGTTATTAATACATTTATATGTATTGTTATTTTATTGTACCCTAGATTTTTATCTCCTAGTTAAGTTTAACTAAATGTAGTAGTGATACTATAAATTATTGAACGCTCGCAATGGGCGTCTGCCCATTCACAGTCTTGTTGAAACTAAATTATGATATAACCAACTCTATGTACCTACACAGTTATTCAATAAAAAATTCTGATTTCTGACAATTTCGCCAGCGTGGAGCGGGACTGTTCTTTCTTCCGCATTTACTCCGCAGGGAAAGGCAACTTGCACACCGTGATTTGGTCCCTTACTGTTCCTCAGAAATTAATTAATGACTCTTAGAGGAAAGCTTTAGTATATATTTATTGCTCATTTGCCTCATTAAAATACAGCCATAACTCATATCATACCCACCTAACTTTTTTTTATTTTTTTATTTTGATAGTTGATGCCTTTGATCACAATCTCAACTGATGATGTGGTCGAAGGTGTTAACAGGCTTAACCTAGAATTACTGGCTCTCAAGGACAGCTGCCGGAACACACCGTTAGGTGCTTGGCGACAGATTTTCTACTTGAGGGTGGTCGCTAGCCAGGCGGGCATTCACAAAATGCCCTTCCACTATGCAAAACCCTTAACTCATTTTATGTGGGGTTGGCTCCATAGCCAACCCCACATAAAATTTGTGTCTGTAGTTGGAGTTGCAGTATTTCACCGTCCAATAGCACCATTGCTATTGGACGGTGAAATACTGCAACTCCAACTCTTCTTGAATATGGCTCTCGTTGAAAGTATACCCGCTGCCTTTAGTTCAGTAAGAGCGTTGAACTGTAAAGTGCCCTGCTGTGAGCCTAATGTGCATGAACGGTAACTCACGTCTAAGTGAGTAGTGGCTGTCAGCTCATTTGGCGTTTATTTTTCGTCGGCGCTACGCTATCTGAAACTGATTCATTATAAAGCTATGATTGCCGGAATGCAGGCATCAATATGTCTATCTACACCATATTGTTAAAATGCAGTATCGTTCACTAGTTTCCCCTGTCACTTTTTAGAAGGTAAAAATAAATGTAGTATGTAATAAGAACCTGGCGAGCTTTAGAGTGGTATAACCATTCTAGATGTAAAACTTTCTAAGTTACACATGTTACGTAACAAAACACTAACCACAGAATGCTTTATAATACGAGTCAATGCGTGACGAATGAAACTTTCATACATAACAGTTCTCCCAACAACATTCTGAATATTTCACAAACCTTTTTTTAAAATCAAGCTTGCATGTCCACCTCGGCTGTTGGTATTTTCTCAAAGCTAATGCCATTGATTTCACTTATTTTTATCCTCTGTTTGCGTGATGAGGGTTGGTAAACATTTATGTACTGACAACTTGTTTGCGATACAAATTCCTGGAAATACCAAAACGCGGGTGAACGCGGGTTTTTTTAAAACTGTTAGTCAGACTACTTGAAGTTTTTGACACGCTTTTCTTGGTGCCACTTGTATACACTCTGTAATTAATGGAATCTAAGGAACTAGATATCATCATCATCACAGCCGGAAGACGTCCACTGTTGAACAAAGGCCTCCCCCATAGAGCGCCACAAAGAACGGCTATTAGCCGCTTGTAACCATTGGCTACCCGCGACTTTCACGATGTCGTCAATCCACCTAGTGGGGGGCCTACCAACTCTACGTCTTCCGGTGTAGTGTGGTAACCATTCGACAACCTCTCGTCCCCATCGGTTATCAGTTCGTCGAGCAATGTGGCCGGCCCATTGCCACTTCAACTTGCAAATTCTGAGAGCTATGTAAGTGACTTTGGTTCTTTGCCGAATATCCACGTTCCGGATTTTATCGCGCAAAGAAACTCCGAGCATAGCTCTCTCCATAGCTCGTTGAGTGACTCTGAGCTTGTCCATAAGGGCCACAGTTAGGGACCACGTCTCAGTGCCAGTCATCACTGGCAACACTCACTGGTTGAAGACTTTGGTCTTCAGGCTATGCGGGATCTTCGAAGAGAAGATGTCGCGTAACTTCCCGAACGCTGCCCATCCGAGTTGGATTCTTCGGCGACTCTTATTACTAGATTTCACTTGTTTCTTATTGTTGTATCATTAAACTTGGCAATCGTGTGCAGGTCTGATGACGAAACAATAATATGTTGCCTTCAGATTGATCTAGTGTTGAGGCAGATTTAAAAAGGAACTCCTGGTTACAACGTATCCTTATCGTGTTTGAACTCGTTGTAATTGTCTCTAGATGGCCATACGGATTTTATTTTTCATTCATTCAACAACAATGACGTCCACCGTTGAACAGAGGCCTCCCCTATTAGGGTGGGTTTGCCATTATCCCTACGCTTGGCAGGCGTCTTGGGGGAACAGACGCTGCTGCCTTCAGATATTTTTCCCTTCGTTGCCTCTTACGACTACCTCGAAAGAAATGGGAGTTATAACTCTTCCCCGGCACCCTACCGACGGATTATTTATGTAACTAGTATTATTTTTTATTTAACATTTGCGTATTGTTCTGTATTAATAAAATGTGGAGTTACTTTTATTTCTGGCTACAGCAGCGTGTTGATTTATGTCTATATTTTTTTAACGTAGTCATCATGTAATGTCAGTTTTTGTCGATCATTTTCTGTAGTGTCATAGTCGCACGTCTGTTATTATATTGTACCTTTTGAAAAACTACAGCGTGTTCATTAAAATCTGACATCACATCTGCGACAAAATTAATATAAAAGGTCTATAATAAATGTAAATTATTGAAAACGAACGATACGCGCATAAAATGCGTGTATAATTTGGTTGGAAGATGTGTATTTATCAAGTAGCGCGTGCGGTTCCACTGCGAATGACGTAAAACAGTCAACACGGTCATTAAAATTACATTATTTAAGCTACTCTGACGCATTTTATACAATTCCTGCGCTCAAACATTTGCCAATGACAAATAGCGTGTCTCGTAAATAATCCAACAATAAGATGTGAAAAGAGGTTTTTGGCATCTTTTCCGATCACCTCTGCAACGTAACCTTGTGGAATTCGCATTGAGCGGCCTTCGCTATTTCGGACAAACGAAATATTTTGTTTTCCTGGCTCTACTTGCCGGGGCATGCTGCTAAGTAGAGAAACCTTGCAAGCGTCTTAGTTTTTGTTATAATAATCGGATTTCACGTTCGACCGGGGTGACTCTGTTGGCCTGCGCCGAAGCCAGAGATTGAATAACAGTTACTACGTTCGCTACGGCACGCGGCGGCTGTTCGCTCAAGGCGAATCAGGTTTCAATGTAAGCCTAGATTGTTTTGCTCTGCTCGTATTTCTCTGGCCTTTCAGTCTGTCTGTGCTTACTGTATCACACCTGAACAATTGAAATAATTACTTTAAAAGGAATGCCATTTTTACAATAGGCTAGCGTTTTGACTACTATCTAAGCTGGTTGCTGGCACACACCATTTGTTGAGAGATACGGAGATTTTCTACTTGAAGATGTTCACTTCACAGACGAGAATTTAATATGACCTGCCAACATGCAGATAAATTCAAACTTGCACTGTATGGGGTAGCTTGTTCGGCAGCCGACATTCACTATCAAGAAGCTAAACCGTTTTAAATGGAATGTGTGTGTGAAAAGCCTTGTTCAAAGATTCCGGAATTATTCATTAATTTTCCTAATTAACGTCTTAGTAACATAGTTGTCGTGGCCTTCTTCACACGTCAAATTCAAGGATCGTAGACACTGCTTACGGTAATGGTTGCTCTTAGCAAATGAAAACTCGATTTTTACGACGCTCTCTGCGGTATTACCTCGGTTGCCGTAAAGGACGAAAAATATTAAAATTGAAAAGTGCGGACGAACAATTCAATTGTAATGAAACTGCTGCATTCTATATAAAATACATAAATAAGTACCCAATTTCTTAGAATTTGGAATTTGATCTTTTAGATATCAACTTGAGGGGATTGAATCGTGTAACTTATTTTACATAATGATGTTTCAATGGTCGTGGTATCTTGCAGACAGATATATCTAGGGCATTTTTTTATGATATCAAACGACGAGAAGGTCAAGTTGTTCACTTGAATAGAAGGTGTTACGTCTGGCAATGATTGTAGCAGTCCCACCCAGAGAAGTACCTATTGCATGACAATGCACTATGCTCGCCACCCCCGTGATTATTATCTCGTTGGCCCAGTAATATCACTGGTTGCTTATGCCCTTCCAGCCAAAACATACTACTGCTTAAAGATGGAGTATTTGCCACTGTGATGATATTGGAGGCTTACACATAGAGGTAATGGAGGCCCAACACACCAAGGCAAACTTTTTGCTCCAGAGTTTTTAACACCTGTCAAATGGTGGTGTATCTTAGACTTGAGCCGACGACTTTAATCTGTTAATTGTTTAGTTCTTCTTAAGTTCATCTACCTAGAAAACGAACCTCGCCGATGTTGGCGTGAATGGCAAACAAAATGATTAATTTTAGAAATAAATAAAGCAACCGCACACACCCCTTTGAATAAACTACATTAGGAACCATATTTTTTTTTCTTATTTCCTTGAATGTTTAAAACTTGAATGGTAATTAGTGAGATTTTCGAATTAAAGATTCCAGAACTTTCAGCAAATATTGCTTCTTTAACTTCTTAGAATCTAAAACATAAACGACTCTGGAGAATATGCATCTTCGGAATAATAAATAACAATAATATTTATTTCAACAACCATAATGTTACTATTCTTAAAACTAATTTTCTAAAAAATTTGCAAATATAGTTAATTAAATTTATATATAGCCCCTGGTCTCCACACTAGGATTCCCTGTATTGTGGAGATTCTTATTATTCTGGAACATGTCGCTCAGTCGATAATAGACTCAACCGTCCCTCCTGTTGTCCTCAGGGAATGCATGTCATGTACACGGAGCCGTCGGCGCAATATCGCAGCAGTCAGCCACAGAACACCCAGCCAGATTACCAGCCGGCTTTATCGCCGGCGCGCCAGCCAGCCAAGAAACGCCGCATTGTGAGTCCCAGCCACTCGCAACACCAAACTGGTCAACAGCACGCGCAGATCGACCACAGCGGCTACAAGGTGAGAACTCTTGTACCTTCACCTACTTGTTTTATTTTTATGTGTAAACTGGGCCTATTTTGCCAAGGAGAGTCAGTAAAGGATGGCCATAACACTGAAGTCAATACTTTTATAATGTGAGCATGTGCTTAAAGTTTTGAAAAAAGATATTTATTGTAATGACTCCATATTGGAATATAGATAGTAATATATTTTAATAACTAAATAACCAGGTTGGTAGTTTTTTTTTGTGCTTAACTGGGAAGGTTCTGTACCCTGTAAAACAGTTTATAACTAGTACGGGGACAGGAGCTAATAATTAAAGATGTATTATTATTACTAAGATCTTCTAGATCTTAAGAAGATATTTAACAATTATAGCTAAAAATTGTATCCCTGAATTGTGAAATAAATATTATTATTATAGCAACAATTTTTTGACCATAAAGTACGATACCAAAACTGTCCACGCTCAGTACAAAAAAGAAACACATGAAAACAGGATTTAAATTTACATTTCTAGGTACATTTCGTTTTGTCTGTTGTCTAACACGTTTCATGAACAATTTCTTTGTTTCTCGGTGAAAATGTGTGAACGGTGAAAACTTATCAAGCAGTGACGGGAAAGCGAAGAGTTAGCACTTTCTACGCTTGGTTCAACGTTGAATTCAACTGTTTTAACGAAATATCACATTAAAAAGAACATGCTCGTTATGTTATATGTTATCTCTATGAATAACGCGATGGAAAGGTTACTTGTTGTCTCAACAACATTTTATATTCATATTATCGAGTTAATGTATATCTCGACTCTGTAACCTCTACGTGTATTGATAAATATTATAAATAACCAGTTATATCGACTGCGTGCCTTGGCGACCAAGTTCATTAAATACATTTTATTCGATATAATTTTATTCGTCACACATTTAAATAACATTAAAAGCATGTATTTTTTATTTATATTATTATGATGAAATTATTACGAAATATTCTATATAACAAAATGTATACCTTGATTAAAATTACTTGGTCGTAACAAATTCGTGGTGAACTTTTTTAATTGGACAACCGGGTCATTTTGAAAAGTATTATCTTTAAATTTTACGCTTTTTGGGCAAACAAAAAGTCGTATCCGCCACGCGCTGGGCGCATTGAGACTGAACTTTGTTTATATAGTATTTTGTTTTATTTTTCGTTACAAGCTTCTTATTGATCTGCATCTGATCTCAAAGAACTCTGGCCTGGTTTCAAAGAATGTTACAATATCACAAAAGTTAACGACTGTACTATTTGGATCATTTAGATGAGTGTATTTTAAGTTGAAAGTAGCATCAAAACAAAAAAAATCATTAAACTGACAGCTGTCACATCTTAACCTTATCGCTGGAAGTAAATAGACAAAGACCGTCACTGTCAAATCTCTCACTTCAACTTTACTTCTTATTGCCGGTATACATCTACAACGTTGTAAACTACATAATTAATATACAAACGCTACTATTATATGCAGTTGTTTATACGGGAATTAAATTTGAACAAAAATTACTGGTTGTGCGTACAGGAAAGGTTATTGCAAACTTATTCCTTATAATATAACAACACTAGTTGTGTATACTGATTGGTCCATAAGGAACACGTGATATATTCTAGGCTAATAGACAATTAGGTGAAGTCTATAAGCATTGCGATAGTACTTGGCTCATTCAACATTCAATCATACCATATTTTGATGTCTTAATGGGATTGTGCAGGAAGTGGGTACATTATAGAATATAAAGAGTTGTATTGGATGATGTATGTATATATATTCTATGTACTAGTATTTGATATACATCAATCGTTTCTACGAATATTGGCACTGATACGGTCCTTGTGGAGAGACACATATTATGCTTCAGAGACACATGACAGTTTAATTTCGCATGAAGCTGGGTAAGTGAGCATATTGCCATAAGGCACGATGAATATATTTTTTCAAGTCAAGCCTCGCCATAAATGCGGTGTGGTTCAAGCGAAACAAATATTACAAAATTACAAATATACGAGAGGTAAGTCATGTGCGGGATTCGAACCCGCGTCCATCCACCCCTTTAGCTGGAGTATGCTCTAACCAATTGAGCTAACATGACAATGACGTCATAACTCAATCTCAACAAATATATTACCATTCAAATGGTGTATATACCACCAGAACTCGAAGTGAAGTAGTGCTCAGAAAATATCTATATGGTCCAAAGCAAACACGTTTTCAGAAAAAGATTGATTTGCTGCCTTCGCGACGTGCTCATTGAGAAGTAATGATTTCCCAGGAGCCATACACGTGCTTGGAAAATGATTGTGGGGTTTACTCTTACTTTATGTGTAAAGGTTTGTTTGATGAAGATATGAAAATAGTGTGTAGCCTTCAACGTCAAGGATATATGGTAGTATGTTTTTTTATGCTTGATACGTTAACCTTTGACCACTATCTCACCTGGTGGTAAGTGGTGATGTGGTGGAAAATGTTGCTCTCAAGGACAGCTGCCGGAACATACCGTTAGGTATTAGGCGACAGATTTTCTACTTGAGGGTGGTAGCTAGCCAGGCGAGCATTCGCAAAATGCCCTACCACTATGCTTCAACGACTGCCATCCTAAGACAACAACCGGGACCGACCGCTTAACATGCCCTCCGAAGCACGGAAGCGCTCAGTAGTGATGTCACTAGCGGTCACCCATCCAACTCATGACCGCGGCGGACATTGCTTAACTTTGCTGATCGGTTAAGAACAATTAGCAAACTTCGCTACGAGCGCTTCAAAACATGTACTGACGGGCCTACTGGTTACTGCCGATTGGCTATGTTCAATATTGATTTTTTCGTATGTACGTGGACGAAGGTCAGCCCGCGGCATAGGAAGGTAAACCAAGCAACATGGACAAAGCGTTTGCGATTTGTCACATCTGATGTGACAATATAATGTCCCACGACTAGGAAAACACGAAGAGAAATCGGCTTCTTTCCCAATCCACGATGAACAGATTCAACTCGATCGAAAAGTCGTCGAATTAAAAATGCTATTGTGATTTTAGGTTATGCGCGAACAGACCTGAAAGTGTCATTTATACAAGAAATTATTCGAAAGTTTTTGTTTAAAGTCGCCGAGTTAGCAGTTCGTTGCCGGCCAGTACGAAAATTCCAACAAACCATTGTTGAAATAAGGCTCTTATATCAGCGAACGCTGCAACGTGACAGTTACGGCAATCACTACATTCGAAATACAAAAAAAAATAATAGAAACGTATAATTTTTACATAGACGTTTTTCGATTTCATAATCGTATGTCCGGTACTAAGTTTATCAATCGATGGACTTTGAAGAAAATTTATGTTAAAATCATTTAGGGCGACATTTTTAACTCGATAACTTTCGGCTCTACTGACAAAGTATTTATTTATTTATCCAAATCACTTACATCTACTAGTATTGTTATGTTATATTGGAAATGAAGTCAAAGATCTGACGATTATCCCCCTTACTTATAAAAACATCGCTATGTAGTTGCTAAGTAATGGATAGCTAAACAGTGTTTAAGTAATGCTTAAATATTTCTTACTTATAAACGCTACATAGCACCTGTTTAGCTAAGCAATGGATAATGAGGTCGAACGTATTTTAAACTGACAACATTGTACTAAAAAGTGTTATGAATGACCTAAATGGCCAAATAGCATGTATCTAGTGCTAAATATCTTGAAATTAAAAAGTAAATATAATACTTTTCTTTGTGTAGTACCACCAACTTAACTGTGCAGTTTTCGAGGGCGCTACTGGTCAAGGAAATCAACTACGAACTGTCACAATTTGAAGGAATGTTGTAGTTCTTTTTTTCTGCCACCTGAACAGATAAGTTGGTGGGTCTGTAACTAAATCAGCTGATCAGAAATATGGGCGCCATCTTGTTACTTAAAATTTAAACAAGGGTGGGACTGTGTTTAAATTGACAGCTTATTTAAGCAGTACTTAGGTACTGGATAAAGTTATGTAGCGTTTATGAGTAAGAAATTTTGCTAATCAGCGGCTAAGTAATGTTTAAAATTTAAGTAGCGTTTATAAGTAAGGCTGTATAAGTTTATTCAGGGAAAGTAGATTGCTTTTAAATTCAAGTGTGATTCTATTTTAAGGGTGAACTGGCCGGACGGTTCTCCATACAAACGCCGTTGGGTGATCACTCCATTATTTGAGGATGTAGGTCCAAAATAAAGCATAACACCGATTGATCTTGTCATTAGCTTGTATGATGCCAACATTTAAAAAAAATAATTAAGTTGTAAGTTATGAGCCTCAAAAACTTTATATGAAAATGTTAGAGGCTCATAATTCTCAGGTTAATTAATTTTTAAAAATTTCGGCATCATACAAGCCTAGATAATGACGAGATCAATCGGTATTATGCTTTATTTTGGACCTAAATCGTCAAATAAGGGAGTGATCACCCAACGGCGTTTGTATGGAGAACCGTCCGGCCAGTTCACCCTTAAGGGGACTATAAATGCCTTAAGATATACTAATGCATAACTTTCAAACGAAAAACGAACATAGAGTAATCTTATCGTCATTATTTTAAGAATTTTACTAACCATAGTGCAGATAAAGCTCCCCTTTAGGACCGCCTTATCCCTATTTATTATATATTAAAAATTCCGGCATCCCCTTATAGGCGTGAACGTCATATGGCATGGTAGGGCTACCGTGTGACAATATAAATTCAGTGTAAATTTCAATTTCCCAATAGCACTTTTAAGTCTTATTATTCTCGATAAATGCGAACTCCACAATATGCAGTGGGCGCATCTGTCGCGAGATCGTCTCTTTACCGTTAACCAACATCTGGGGCAGTTTTGAAAGTATCGCCTTGCACCCGCCACCGCTACCGCTGAGCTGCTGGCTCGCTATATACAACCGAAATTGGATTGCAGTCCTTTATTGTGTGTTTTAACTTCCGGATATCGGTTTACTGCTTTGGCTATCGTTACGGCTCCGGCTATCGGTTTCGTAGGCTTCGAAGTTTCAGAATTGCTCTGGCTTCTGTCGAGATCAAAGGATTTTTTTTGATGCCATCATATAACTGGATGAATAGGTGTTATGAAAAATGAATGTGTATGGCTTTCCTCAGAATATATAAGCAGCCATCTTTTCTCATCAGGCGTGTTAAAGCGGTTGTACATGTTAAACTTGATGTGAATTGAGAGATAAGGCACGTAAGCGCCACAAGTATCAAGCTGAAGTCCCTGTTCTAATTTAAGGTGACATTTTGTATTAATCTCCCTGTAACAACAGAATTGAAAAGACAGTCTTTGGAAATTGGGATTTTCGAAACAAGACGTTATATAGTATTAAGTTTTTTGATTTAGGCCTGGTTTCACCTAACCAGAGTTTAATAATACGCGGATAATTTTATCCTATGAAGTATTAAAATGTAATAGACCTTTGCTATCAAAGATCGTAAAACCTATAATTTGTTAGACCTATAAAATTACAACTCCTTGGTTTGTACTTTTCTGACATGTGACAGCAGCGTCTACATAGAAATAGTATAAATTGACAGCTGTAGCACAGTGGCCATATTTGATTTTAGTTTTTTATACCTATATAACGTCAAATTCGACGGTATAATTTTCAAATCTTGCATAAGATGTTTTCTATTTCTGTTCCTAGGCAAATTTTGAATAAACACTGTAATATTATTGGACGTCTATGATATATGATAAAGGTAAATCATATTTTGATGGGTACTGCGATTAATAAGTTGGCATTCAAGACCACTATGTCCTAGTTATGAATGAAATTCTATTGTTATCATTATCGCCTATGCCAATGGGTTAAGGTTATCCTCGTAAAGTCTACCCTAGTTTGGTGAAAATGGCCCTCAGGCTATTAAATTATACATCTCACCGTATTTCTTAGGCCGTTATTATGTTTCAATTTAAAGAAGTACGTATACAATACGTTGTGTAATTTAGTATTTCCAATTTGTTGCACAAGGCGATTGTTTAGATCATTGGCGGCACGTTCTAGTCTTTGAACAGATTTCAATACTTATTATTGCTTGATGTCGGCTAGGATTCAGCCTAGTATTACAATTACTAAAATTCAGCTCTCAAATGTAAAAAGTATTTGCTTCCGAGTGTTTGTTAGTAAAACGTGACTTGTTTCTTGGAAATAAAATTCGTTAAAGCATCCATCAAAATGCACGGTGGAATTTATTTCGTTGATCAAAACACCTGCTCCCGTCTGACCTCGGATTTTGCTCAAAAAACAGCCTTGGCTATTCTGCTGTGAAATAAACCGAAAAACATTCCGTATTGTTGGTGTAAAATAATAAATTGTTTGCATTCGACTGAGCGGTACGGCGGCGGGGCACGTGGACACAAGCGAATAGGCCGCGTGATGTACCAACGTGATCGGGACGGGAACGTGCCTTCGGGAACACGGGAGTTATGTTTGCCCGCGCCTCGGTGAAATGTCAAACACAAACTTGTTTTGAACCACGCAAAATAGCCGTATTCCTTCCACTCGAGGGCGCTCAAAAACACTGACTTTTAATTGCAAACCGGACCGGACACATGATTGCGAAATGCTTTTGCATACCGTGTCTTGTAATAAATCATGCCTTCGTTTGCTGTTTGTTCATGTCATGGGGTCACTGATCGAGTGGAAATAAGCGTGCCACTAACTACTCGTGCAAAACGAATCAGGTTGCAGAAATCGTTTCCGAAATATATTTCACGACCTAATACTCTAATCTAGCTGCTAGCTCCAAAATATTTTCTGCGACGTAATACCGAATCGAGCTAATTCCAAAATATTCTTGTATCAAAATGCTCGCGAAAAACAATTTAATCAACGAGTCTTCGCATAATCTGTTTTCGACTGTGTATCGTGAATGTTTAGGTGGAATTTCGTGTGCAGCCTCGTGTGACGCAATAGTGTTTGTTTACGTGGAGCGAAGTGGCTACGTGCACTCGCGGGCGAGCAAGTAACCAACCGGCCCGGCCGTTGCCAACTCGTCTTGCGCCAAATTTGGCATCACGATCATGGTTACCGAGCCGCCTTCGAACTGACGACTTTTTGCCAGTAATGAGAACCGGGCCACCGGTACACACTCCACAGTGCACAATCTCCTTTAGGATATTTCGTTCAGAGAGAATGCCAAGTTAATTTGGGGCCTGATGTTTGTATATCTCTGAGCTTTGTTTTCTAATTATGTGCCCGTCGGTGATATAAGAGATGCTGAAAATTTTAGGCAATTTTCTTTGATAAATGATTTGAGTTAAGGCTGTTTTGAACGGCAGTGGTGGTTGTACACGAAACTGCGTAGTCGCAAGGTTTGAGCGACCTTTATCATTAAAATGGTCATGTATATGTTAGTTTTGGTAATGCTGTTCTAAGTAAACACAAAGTTTTGCATGATTGAACTGTTCATAAACAAGTAGAAGCCTTAGGTACTACGGATCAGGTTTCAATTAAAAAGAAAAACGGTGAAGGACACGTGCTTACAGACGTAAAACAAACTAGGTCAATTTATTATTGTGTTAATTGGAACTTCTGAGGCTGTGAAGCTGTTGGTCGGAAAATATTGTGAAAACAAAGTAATTTTAATTGATAGCTTTTTTTCTTGTCCTTTGAGCACAACTTTGTATTTTTCTCTTAATTAATTAACAATTATTAAGGGTCTATTTTCAATATGAGGTATTATTTTTACATGCACGACTGTATGTGGTATCACCAGGTGGTAGGTCAGCAAGAGTCCGTCTTGGTGGCTATCACCGCAGTGTCAGTTATTCTGCCTGAAAGCAGTAGTGTGCAAACTTTACTGTATTTAAGTGTGAGAGCACTTTAGCAATTGAAATGACTGGGCAGACTAGACATAAGAATTAACTCGAAGTGATGAGCGCAGAACAGTGCCAAGCAGAACGAGGATGGTGACACACACTGTATCTTTAATGGACAGGCTTGACCGCTTACCATCACGCGGGCAACTTGTCCGTCTCCTCGCTTTATATCATAGAAAAGTTTATGAAGGCAACGCGCTTTCGTTCATGCCTTGACATATTTGCAAATATACCATGAAGGACCACTTTTTGCTCGCAAATACAGAGTTGCTTCGTGTTTGCGCAATGATGATTTCGTGAAGTGATGCGATGCGATGGGCGAATTGGCATCGGCGGACCATACGGGTCATCAACCTGCACCACTCCCCCCGCATCCCGCTGGTTACGTAACCAGTCAACGCTGTTGCTACACTGATTATTTGCCAAACTTGATACCTCCTGTCGATCATTAACGCCTGGTACCCAAACTCGCCCCATCCCAACGAGCGTGTACATGAATAACTATTTTTCCTACGCTCACAGCTCAAATGAATAAAATCATTGCATAAAAGTATCTTAGATTCTATTAGAAAATATATTCGTTCTTCACATGTGTACGTATTATGTTGTCATATTGTCTTGTCGCTGTCTCAACAAGACTTCCTCCTTAAAGCTACGTGCGAAAGAGACAGTTGTAGTTTGGGCTACATAAACGATGTACTGCATCACTGAAAACGACGTTTCATATACGCCATAAAAGCCATTTGGAATCTATATGATACCGAGACAGTTATATATAACTCTGAAGATTCAACATTTGATCTAAGAGTTGACAATAATATTTTTTTTTGGTGAATCGGTTTGAACGTTGCAAATTTCTTTGAGTGGTTTTGAAATTTACCCTTTTTTATACAGAACTGTGTACCACTTGACCACTATCTCACCTGATGTTAAGTGATGATGCGACCGATAATGGAGCGCGCTTACCCAGAAAGTATCTATTCAGTCGCGTTTTGAAGACCCCAGTATTGTACTTAACGGGAAACACAGACAAAGACAGGGTGTTCCATTCCCTGGCGGTTCGCATGATGAACGAAGAAAAACCTAGAAACTCTTTATAGAATCCTTGTTAAATGCCAATATAAAGGTAATGTGTTAGTTGTATGTACACACGTACACTTTCGTGTATAAAAATTAAATTGACTGCAGCAAAAACTTAGGGAATGTATTAAAGAATACGACCATTCAAATTTGTTTGATAACTTCGTGAGGATCCTCCTGGTGTCCAAACTCGCCACATCCCAGTTTGCGTGTTCACGAATAAGTTGTTTTCCTGTGGTTTTTTAGGTTAGTCTGAACAACATCTTCGACCACATCATCACTTACCGTCAGGTGAGATAGTGGTCAAAGGCTAACCTATCAGGCATAAAAATAAAAAATAAATGAAAAAAAAAGCTGAATTGAATAGCATTAATGTTTTATGTATATATGTGGAACAAAATCCTTATTCAATGCAACATTAGTACGTAGAAAAACTGAACACACACACCGTGCCAAAAACTCAGGAAATAGTGCTCGCTTTATTTCTTGGCGATTAGTCAGTGTCACAAACTTTCACGGCGCCGTTCACAGTGGGATATTGTATCTCCGGGTCACAAGCTTTAAACTTTCACGGTTGTTACCGATATGGCTTTTGTACCGCTTCGTGCTGCCCCGTCAAATGAGACTCATCAATTCGCTTTAATGCACTTCAGCAACAATATAAGTTAGGTCTGATTGGTCGCGGAGAACTGGCCCTGTCTCCATCGATGTCAATCGATACTTGTTTCCAAGTGTGTCGTGTGGCGGTTCACCTTTGTCCATAGCTGATACAACTAGAATGATGGTAGAGTCTTGAAGCCTTGTTTCTCCGTGACATATCTTTGCCGCTTTTATTTGAGGTAAATTGTAAATATATACAGGGTGCCCGGTAATGAATGTATAACCTTAAATTAGGTATTTGTATATCTAATGGCCATTCAGAAAAAAAAACAGAACAAAAAAAAATCAAGTAGTACCAAAGTTATGGTCTTTTTATTAAACAAACATATTCATTTTGCCAAAGTTTAAGCATCCATAGCGTAAAAAAAAAAGTATGAATACACATGTGACCAATCATTTTAAAATAAAGTGTGCCTAAAGCCGGTTTCAAAATGGTATTTGTTTTATTATTTAAATTATTATTATTTTTATTATTTTTTTTGTTCTGTTTTTTTTTTCTGAATGGCCATTAGATATACAAATACCTAATTTAAGGTTATCCATTCATTACCAGGCACCCTGTATATATTGTTTATCCTATAATTTTACCTGCTTACCGTTATTTTGCCGGCTTTATCGTGCTCCCTTACACAAAAATACTAATAAGAGCGGTAGGATTAAATTGAAGGGGAAAAAATTAAAGGGTTCCAAGACGGTCAAACGGTTTGACATAGTTTTGTTTTGCTTTTATTACTCTTTTCACTATCCTCTGATAAAGCGTCCTCCTCAATTATTGTTTTTATACTTGTCGCGTACAATGATGGCAATAATGGCCGATATAAATAAAACACATACACAATTGTCGCAATTGAATGTGAAATCCGGCCAGTCGTTGTTTTTTTTACTAAAAAGTTTGCGTTTTATTTTGAACATTGTTCTATTTTAACATTACATTAATGTTTTAAGGTAAAAGCACTAATGCTAGACACATTAAGGAAAAATCAAACTTCATTCTCAAAAATAAAATGTATTTATCAAAAACTTACAGTTACAATGTTTTTTAACTGTTAGAGCAACATTTAGAAATTCCCTTTTTCATATTAATTACTTTAGGACTGTAGTATTTTTAACAAAGAATTAAATTTTTCGTTGGTTTGCCGTACACACTAAAAGATGACAGCATCAAAAATCAAATCTACCAAAAATAGACATCAATTGGTACTAATTGTAGACATGACTATAACATCACATTAATATTATGTTTTATCAAAACAAATCAACAAAAAACACTTTAAAATGACAAACGAGCACAGCTTGTGCTTTAAAATTACAAATTAAGTAACAAAATATAATCAAATTACATATCATGAAAATAAACTTCCAGAAAATCAGTATTTAGCCATATAGCTTGTTAAATGTAATTAGTTTTTGACATTTTAGGTACTCTAAACTATTCAATATTTAAACATAATTGTCACATCAAGTCACCCGCGAATATTTAATGGAAAATCAAATTTATACTTAATTCTATCACCTGCACCAATAATTTTTGGCCCATTGAGAACTTCCACTATTTGAGATTCACTTACTATACTAATATTTTTTTAATTTTCTATAAATACAGTTTTGTTTTTATCAATGCTTACCGTTGCCATCACTTCAATCTCTTTGTCCGATATTTTTTGGACAACGCAAATAAATTTGTGAAACTTCTTTTTTCCAGGAAAGTTAATAATAACATAATCACTAGGCGTGAACTCATTTTCCTTATGGTAATTTTCTTCATCTGTATATAAATATTCTTCTTCATTGTCAATCTCACGCTCGTCAGTTAGATCATCTAAGCTATCTCCAAATTCTATCCATTCCTTTTCAGTACTTGAGCCAATACAGATATCAGTCTTCTTAGTTTTCTTTTACACAACCTTTTGACTTTTCTTCGCTAATTTCTGAGCATCCTTAAGTTTCTTTCTTCTTCATTCTTCTTTCTTTCTTCTAATATCCTTTTCTTCGTTTCGTTCATTTCATTATTTTTTCTCCTTGTTTTCGTAATATTGTTGCCATTGCTTGGAAGACACTACAGAGGGTATTTTTTCTTTTTTTAGAATTTTCTTTAGGTGCTGGCCAAAACCAAACTCTTTTAAAGGGACTAGGAATGATTTCACCCATATTATGCCAGAGACTTTGTGGAAATTATGACGGAGTATCAAAACATCTGACCCTTTACTGGCGGCATCTTGATCGAACCTTAATCTGAAACTAATAGTTGACACCTAGTATACCCTAATAGTTGACACTGTCTTCTTTTAGTTAGGCTAGTGTAAAACAAACGAAACTCAGACAGAACTTTATTTTTACAACATAAAGGCTAAATTTGCAATAAACCAAGCTAACAAATTCAGTTTGATGTAACCCTAGTAGAAGACACATGTGTCATCTTTTAGGTTTTGATTAATTTCTGGTACCAATAGTAAACACCACTTAAAATGTATACAAAAACAAGCTAAAATAGCAAGAAATGGTCCTTGTAAATCAATAATTTCACATATTTATAATATTGAAACCAACAGTAGCCAAAAATCATATATATAAGACAAAATCATATTTGATAAAAGTCAGTTGCCTTAAGAAAAACACTAAGAATTACGCGCATAACGTCAACCTGCTCCCATTGTTTGTTGCAAACTGACGCCAATTTTAAATTTGCTTCGGACAATGACTTAAGTTTTCGAGCACGTATCATAGATAGCACTAGGTGTCTTTAACATTAATGGCCATGTTATTTAAATGATTAGTTTTCTTATTAGAAACGATTTTTGTTGAAAATGTCATCTTTTAGTTCAATGTCGGGCATTAGTGCTTTTACCTTAGTAAAAAAAAAAAAAACATTGTTTTTGAAACTCCATGTTAATTTTAGAATGGAAAGTTTTAATCCAACATGATTTATAAACTGAAATTACTAAGTACAAACATAAAATCGTACATTATACTTCTACAAGATTACTAAATACAAAACGCAACGTGCATACTTTTTCTACGTCGCGTTAATTGTCACATACTATAAAACGGCTGTTTAATGCTTCAAAAATATACCTATCTCATAAAATGTCATACCAAAAAGAGAGATAGATATATATTTGGAGCCTCCCTCCTATAACCATGTTATAATTGCTAAACTCTATTCTGTGTCTGGTACTATGTTTTTTTTTAAGCAGATCTTAAATAATGGCCTACTGTCCAGTAAGTGAATAAGTCTCCGGTAGAGTTCACTATCTGGATAATTTTTTAAAGATGTTATGGCAACATTACATAAAATTTATGAGAAAATATTATTTTAGGTTTATATCTGCCCTGCAGAGCCTTGAGTGTGTTGATATCTTGAAGAAGGTAATCGATAAGATGTAGCCGCTAAAATTATTTTAATAAACTTCCTAATCCGTACGGTCTCATTGTAGAAGAATTTTTTATAGTATTGGGGACTTGATCCCCAGTTATTGGGTTTTATTTGCGGACAGAAAGTTTACCGCCCTTAGGTGCTTGGCGACAGATTTTCTACTTGAGGGTGGTAGCTAGCCAGGCGGGTATTCGCAAAATGCCTTACCGCCATGCTATTAATAAGTCTAAAACTAATCTGGCGAAACTTAAATGGTTGGACACATATTCGGGAATATAAAGACGTGATAATTTACGAGGACTGTTTATATAGTTACGATAAAAAAAAGTTAATAAAAGCTACCAATACCAGTCAAAACATGATCGGAATATATCAGAGAAATATTTTGGGTGATAGCAAAAATGGCGATAAGATATTTCTTAATAACTAAACTATTATCTGTTTTATTAATCGATTTATTGATGGGAATGTGATAATATGTTAGTATGATATTGATTGCGTCACACATGTATGATAATATACTATTTTTAGGTTTCTGTACCCAAAGGGCAATAAAGTCCTAATTTTGATGTTTCTGTCTGTCCGTCAGTATATCATCGATCACAAAGAACTATCTGAAATTTATTTATTTTATGCAAAATGTAGAAACAAATCCAAAATTACATCAGAAAATCAATTTATTACAATTTTCAGGGTACAAAACAAGAATATTTAGCTGAAATAATAGTATTTGTTATGCGAGGTTGCAGATTTGTTATTTACTATTGTTTACGCGAGTAGGTACTTGTATTGAAACCAGAGGAAGCGAAGGATTCTAGGATTGACCCTGAGCAAAGCGAAAAATTTGCGTTCGAAATATAGAATACTGAGCATCAAAGGTACGAGATGCAAAATAGCTTTGCTGCCGAGCGCAACACACAATTTTTCACATCACTTCAGGGAGGATAACGCTAGGTGCAAGAAAATTGCCTTAATTTATATTAAAAACTAGTTGACCAGGCGAACTTTTTGTCGTCATATTTTTTAATATCGGCTATATATTTTTTTTGTATATTTTTTATACAAACCTTCTCGTGACCATAACGAACCCTTAAAAGAAAGAATTATCCAATTTAATGTGGTCGTTTGGAATTTATGCGCGTACAAACATTTCGGTGATTCATTTTTATTTATGTAGATTAAAAGTAAAATTACAGGGTAATATTTAAAATGTTTTTTTCTGGAATTTTTATAGAGATTCGAAATTCAAAAACGCTTTCCACGCTGGCGGATAAAAAGCATTTTTCTACGCAGATGTCGAATTATTAAACAACACCTTTCCGAGCTTGTGAGGTGAGAAATATTTTGTATTATCACATGAGGTGTCAGTGTCTACTTTTATAAACCCTGTAAAAAATACCTAAAAGTTTATTCTCATGTAGATAATCGATACATATATAATGTATAGTATATCTTGATAGGTTTGGAACGAATCCTTTATTTATAGAAGCTATCCACCATCATCAAATGCAAAGATTATTTTAAATACATATTTTCCGTTAGTTACTTACTAGTCTCTTTGAGATTTGTCTAATTAGTAGTCTAATTAACCATGGAAATGACACGAAAAAAAACTAATGAAAAATCTAAAGCTTGGTCAGGACAGGCTTTTGCCAGTTGAATGGCAGACCGTGGAAAATACAGCGTTTTATTGTTTGCCGAGCGACGGTGGATGTTCGCTGTGTCGATTGATTGACTTGCTAGGCCAGGTCAATAAGTGAAATCACAGCCAAATGACATTTAACTTCGTAGTTGGCGCAGCTGGTGATTGTTGCGATCACTGCAGTCGGCGCAGATAACTTAATTGCTCAATGACAACTTGCCATTTGCGAGTCGGACCCGCACACCGAGCGCAGTGTGGTGGATAACTCTTGACCTAAAGTGGTTGATATTACCAATGAGATGTGGTTTCAACTGGACGGCGCGCCGCTACGTGCTACACAGCTCATGCCCCATTGGACATTCTGTGTTGTGAACCGGACGCACAATCTATGGTAGTTGTCATTTGTCTATGGTTTTGTGATAGTAATATTCTCTCTCTTGAGTTGTGAAATTGATCTGTGCGTGTTAAAAATTTATTAAAATTGTCATGGTTCTTTGCTCGTTCTAAAAATGTTAAAGGTGTTGAATATTTGATATGTTATCGGAGACATTTATATGAAAAGGTTTTGTACTTTGAAAACAATTGAGCAGTGAGCGGCAGCTGTTATCTACTTCTGGACCAGCTCTTGATATTGACTTTATTAAGTGACTTTGATCCAATTCCTTTCCCGACTTTGGCGAATAAACTTGACTTATAGACACAACTTTGACGAACCCCTATGGAGGACCCCTTCGAGAGGGCGCTGGGTACCCGTTTGTAAGTGCCAGTTGAAGTACTATTGTTAGGTTAAGTTAGTTTTAATAAGCTGCGTGTCATCGCGGTCAGTTTACTTCCGTTGCGATTCTGGTCTCGTGTAGATGAGAGGGTTTTCAGGATGGAGTCAGGATGGACGGAAACTGCACAAACGTTTTGAGGACATGGTCATCTCACGTGGAGGTGATTTGAACTGGCCACCTTGATCGTCCGATTTGACCACGTTAGATTTTTTCTTGTGGGGTTTTCAAGTCGCAGGTCTATGTGAATAAGCCACAAACCACAGCGGCCATCAAAGCCAACACAACCCATGTTATCGGTCAAATTTAGCCAGATTTATGCGCCACAGTCATGGAAGGTAGGATTTCGCGTGCGCGCCACCTAGAGAAGCGGACGGCGGACATATGAACGATGTTATATTCCACACATAATGGCATATGAAAGACGCTTAGTGAAAGACCCGTTACAACCGTCTTTACGACTGAGTAAATAAAACGATGTTAAAAGTCGGAATGCCGGATCGCGTAGAATTTTGTAATGGGTCCCGTTTTATTATACAGAATCCTAAAAATAAAGCAAATCAGTTAATTTAAATTCGATACCTCATTACTCGGAGACTCGAAAGAACTACCGAGACTCTTCCGATCAAAATGAAGTCTTGTGTCCTAAATTATAAAATCCAGTCTCGTCTGGCGATTGCACAATTTAGCTGTTTATTCTGAAGCCAACATCTTTGATTCATGAATTGGTCGTGCCGATTCTATTTAGAGGACGGTATCAGTTCAGCATCCGACGTATTTACGCAATAATTTTCCGTTAACACCGTGCGAGATTTAAACAAACCACATGTGTTCTCCATGGTTGCAAAACTTGTAAACCAGGATGTTTTGACGCTATTGGATGCGATAATGCCCGAGAGGTCTTGTGTAAACATCCTCGTATAATCCAGTTTTAATTTGAGTACTTAGTTGCATTGCATTGTGGAAGTGCATGTTCAAGTGGTAAAATTTCTGTCGTTATATTTTCCGGTGTGGTGTGATAGCAGCTCGAGAACCTTTCTTGTTGTGTTCTTTGAACGATGGGGACTGCCTATAGCTACTTCTAAGTTCGAATTCTATGAGGATGGCTTTGGTCCTTGCCGAATTCCCTCCTTTCGACTTTCATAGCACATTCACAATTCCATAGTTCTCCGTGACTCGTCTGCGACTGTTCGATAAGGCTACAATTAAGGATCTCGTCATTGCCATCTCAGTGCAATAAGTAAACATTGTCAAACCACACTGGTTGAAAACTTTTGTGTTCTTCTGTAAGACAAGATGTCGCGTAATAACCCGAACCGAGTTTTGAATCTTGTTCGAAGATGGTCCACGGCAAACATAATCGTGGACATCTTCGAAAGTGTCGTTTTAACAACTATCGCTAAAGAAGAAAATTTGTCGCCAAGCATCTTAATGTGTTGAGAGCCATGCCCAACTGAATTCCAACAATATTTTTGCATATTATTGCTTTAACGTCTGCTATGTGAGCAAGCCAACTACATCACAAAGAAAGGTTTTATTCGATGAAACTGCTCGTGTTTACATATTTTTCCTTACGTTGTAATTTTACTATAGACTTTTATTTTTATTATTTCACTACCGAGACATCAAGTGATCTGCGCAGTATCGAGAAAACAAATATAAATTGTATACTGCGCAGGTCACGTGATGTGTCGATCTGATGTGACGCCAGGGCTCATAAAGTTTTGCGCGAATTATAACAAAAATAATATAACTTTATCATAGAAACAATATTGAATTCAACCTTATATCAAAGTAAACAATTAGTATATATGATAAAGACTAACATTTAGGCATTTAGTATAGTATTGTATATCGCTTGTAATCTCAAGGTTATGGGAGTAACTTTGAAAGTCATATTGATAAGACCAAACCCACAATGAGTTTTAACTTATTTTGAAATCTTTTAATATTTTTTTTACATCTGCATGGTGGTAGAGCATTTTGCAAATGTTTGCGGGGCTAGCTACCACCCTCAAGCAGAAAATTTGTCGCCAATCATATATGTATAGACAACGCTACGTGTAAACTATCCTTACTTGAAGCAACACTGTATAAAAAGTGTTTTATTTCTTGTTTTTTTTTTTTGTTAACACACCAGGCCCACCTTATATTAAGCGGTCACCTCTGCCTATAAAAGATGTATTTCACCACAAGTGTCTGATTGCACTGCCACCATCACCCTAAGACATACAGTTTTACAAGTCTCATGTATCTCTAGAATCTTTGGAGAACTGCTTGAGAGCCAATACTTACATTGGATGCCAGATGTATGCACACATCCATCATTTCTTCCTATAGGAGTTGTAGGAAAAAAATGCGTCCAGGAGCAGCTGGAACACACTGTTAGGAGCTTGGAAACAGATTTTCTACTTGATGGTGATAACTAGCCAGGCAAACATTCTTAAAATGCCCTTCCACCATGCGGTGAACCTCAAGCCGGTAGAGATCGTACACTGGACCTGCGGCATGGCAGTCTTAGCAGTTACCGCTCTGCCATCATTGCTTCAAAAGTTCTTTCTTCTGTAAAATCTTTGAACAGCAAAACGTTGATTCCCTATACACATAAACTGTTACCCGTCAGTTCTTCCCCGCTGACAGTGTTATAATACTAACATTGTTGCAATGTATGTGTCAATATACGGTACAAACAGTCCAGTATCGTATTGTGTCGATGTGTGTCGCCCGCTCAGAACCGTTGGTTCATTTGTATGCTCCAAGTATGCAACGCGTTGTGTTATCTATTGTGTAAATGTAGACCGTTAATGACAATAACAATATAAGTATGACCGTTTGTATATTGTTCGACGTGCACAAAGTGCTGTGGAGAAAGCACAGTTTTCTATTTCACCAAATTGCTTGGATGTCGCGCTCTTACTCCCGCGGTTGTTGTGAGAGTTTTATTGACGCGTTTCTGGTTTTTATTTCAGTACAACGTAGTTATTTAAAATAGGAACTGCACCATATGCCCGTAATGGAAGTCGTTGAAGGCGACCAAGGGTAAACGTGCCTGTGTGAATGAGGTGTTGCTGTACTTGGGCGCAAAAACAGAGCGTATTACTATCTCAATGCCCTGCTCACCTGAATTGTTGCTGGTATACTATACCAACGAAAGGATTCCCAAGGAAGGCTGTCTTCAAGAGGCAGCTGACCATATAGACATAAATTCAAAGCCAAAAGTTTTATAACTGATGTGTACTTATGTGGTCCTTTTTGTTGTTAAAGAGGACATACTTTACCTTCTTCTCTTTATTTCTTATCAGTTTTCTAGTCTTCTATAATAGTATCTATTAGTTGAAGCTTATCACTATTTAAAGCTTTATAGTAGACAGACTATACAGTTATCCACACCGTTGTAAAAGTAAGCAATAAGTGCAAGATTCCCTCGGGGTAACGGACTAGGCTTGAAAATCCCACTATACATTTGCCTATGGGTATGGTAAAAGGCTACTATGGGAAAGATAGAAGAAGATGGGCAACAGCGTCTTCTAATTAACTCCCATTCTGAAGTGTGATCCCAAGACGCCTGCCTGTTCGGGGGATTATGGCAAACCACTCCTAATTAAGAACGTCTTTGTTTAACGGACTGATGTATATTTTTTTCAAATCAAATTATATGCATTATCATTATATGTCCTCTTGTAATCGACTTTCAAAAAAGGAGCAGGGGTGCAAAGTTTTTGTAATGTAATTTTATACAGTCTGTTTTATTATGGCTTTAAAAGGGTGCTAAGTTCAGAATATTTCATTTTATATTAGAATACCAGCTCTTCTAAAGGGATACCATCAAATACTCAGTTCTGAATTGAAGCAATTTTGCAACTTGCAACATTATCGTAGTTAGTTCGTTGCCCCCGTCGTCGTTGTCGTCAGTATCCTCTCAGGTCTTTGTTCAAAGAATTCATGTTCACAAATAGCTACTGATTTTTCCTACGATTTTTATGGAGACTTCATTAACTTCAGTCACGAGTGTCGTTTTAGAATGTAATTAAAATGTTAGATTTTATTACGAACCGCCCACGTCACACCCACTTTGGTGCTTCTTTAATATATACGACTTTTTTATGTTTATTTTGTATAGATTTTATGATATCTTTATACATTATTTAAATTTATCTAAATTATAAATTTAACAGTGCAGAACAAATAAATAGTTGATTTTATTATTAAACAAGTGTTCAGTACATTTAAATGAATTAAAATTTATTTGTATACTTATTAGGTGTATAGAATTCGATATTTTGACGATTGACGTCGTGTTGACAATAGACAAAATTGTATTATAAACACTATCTTATACAAAATAAGATAGTGTAACAAAAAACATTTAATCTCACCTGTATTTTCCGAATCAGACATGTTTTTGTTATAATATAATCCCATGTAATAGTTGACGAGTCCATTGCCAACTGCCGGGACAGTTCCAAATACCGAATTGTCACTGAAAAATACCTTATGGCAGGAATATTCAACAACTAATCGAACCCGAATCTAGATTCTACAGCGGCACTCAACGAAGCAGTCAAATAATATAACGATTTATTATGTATTAAATTAATATACATATTAACTTCACACTTTACACCCCGAAGAGGTGGGCAGACGTGTATACACCACATTTCGCTTCAGATCTTTGTCATAACGTAAAAATGATAGCGCATACAAACGTCAAACTGGGTGTAATTATAGTTTAAAGTAAAATTAATGAAGAAATATTAAAACCTGGCCAAGTGCGGAGCGGACCTACGCTAGGGATCTTAAACTGGAACTGGGGAACTGTATCACCATCAGCCGGAGGACATCCACGTTGTACAAATTCCACCCCCCATAGAACCCCACAATGAACGGCTATTAACCATAGTTAAAGCCATTATATATACATTATTACAATACACTTCTATATCAATTAGCCACTTGTAACCATTGTAAACACTTACGATGTCGTCAGTCCACCTAATGGGGCGCCTGCCAACTTTACGTCTAACGGTGTTATGTGGTAACCATTCGAGAAGCTTTCCTCATCATAGGCTATCGATTCGTCGAGTAATGTGGCCTGCCCATTCACCGTTGTCAGTGCAACCAAATACTGGTAAAAAAGTGAATATAGTTCTTATGTTCTCTTTCCGGATTCTATCGCGCAAATAAACTCCGAGCATAGGTCTCTACATAACTCGTGCGATTTTGAGCTTGTCCATAAGGGCCACAGTTAAGTACCACGTCTCAATGCTATACGTTATCACTTGCAACCACAGTGATTGAAGACTTTGTTCTTCAGTGTGTTGCAATGTATGGCACGATGAATACATTTTTTTGGTACATTCTTCACGGAACCTTAGGTGAGAGAGTCCAACTTAATTTTGGTCGGTTATTATAAAGCCTTTTGGTTTTGTATCGTTGGATTGATGTCATCGTGTGCCATGCAATGTGAACACCGATTTAACTTGCAAAACCATTCACGTATTTAATTGAAAAATCCCCCAATTTGTCATTCAACTCTCGAACATTTCAAATGAAACCTATGCGCGTATTATCGGCCTTTTTTACGACTCTCACATTACAGTGTAACCAAAGTACAGTGATCTAACTTCGCACTGCGCACTAATCGTATACAGGATATAATATAACTGATCAGACCGTTTTCTTATAGGGCATGTTGAAACAGGTTTTTCGATAAATAACGTTGTTCAAGTTTGAAGAAATATCGGTTTGGAAACTCAACAAACCGTATACCGCTGATTTCTTAGAAGAAAGCTGATTTTTTCATTATGTTCAACAGCATTGACAAAGCTTAACGAAAAAATAAACATTAAAGCCTGGATTATATTTAATGCAGCGTAGCGCAGCACATCGCAGCGCAACGCAGCTGAAAACAATAGAATGTATGGAATATTATTGGAAATGACACACTAAAGCAAACGCACGATGCTGTAAAGCGCTGTGTGCATCATGTATGTCATTTTCTATAATATTCTATACATTACAACTTTTTAATTGCGCTGCGTTGTGCTGTGGCTGAATTTAGTTTGACCAGGCCTCTAGGTATGGTAAAAAGATGACTTCCAGCGGGACTTGAACCCTCAACCCTAGAATACTATTCTGTCGCGTAATGCCCATTACCTGTATTAACACTCCCTGAAAGAAAACAGTCCACGAAGAAGCCTGATTGTGTATTAACCTCCAAATTGTCATAATACTTTTATATATCAGCTGATGGCAGAGTAATCTTCGGTATTTTGTCACTATAGTTAGGATTATGACCACATGTATTATTGTTCACGTTTCTCGGCTCTTCGCCAAAGCCAACGAGTCCACCGTAAAATGTCATTGCTTACATTGTACATTGTCTGACCGCGACTCATTTTAAATCGACTTTCAAAAGGAGTTTCTCAATTCAAGAGTATGTTTTTTTTTCTTTGTTTGTTACGCGTTTCTACGTCGATTATGAACCGATTATGCTTTTTTTTATGTATAGAGTATACTTCAACGTTCCTATTTAATTATCATCAACATCGGTTGAGTACTTTTTAAGTTATAGTCAACTATCTCATATTAGTAAACAGTAGTTTAGGCGAGTGAATAAAAAGAAAGAAAATGTTGTAAGTAGTGTAAATTAAAATAGAAAATAAAACATTTTTATATAAATTACCTGTGGAAGTCGTCCGTGATAATGTGATATCAGTATTTTGACTGAGCGTGGTACCATATTCAACTACTTATTACATACTTTGTTTTTGGAAGTCATTGTGTTTTTTTTATTATATGTTCGAGACCTGTTTCCCTGTATTTAATCGACTTTTAATTGAAAGCATTTACAATATATCATCACATGTAAAAAAATATGGAAAATCCCTAACGACACAATAGACGTCGCACGTGAACAATATTGTAGAAAGTTTGGCTTCTATTTTACGGCCGGCCGCCTGCTCGACGCCAATACTCTTTGTGAATGCTGTTGTTAGTTACCTGAGGTTACTAACAACGAGGTTGAGGTTTAAGGCGGAAAGAGCACTTCTATCCGTAATATTTTTTTTTATACCAAAAAGGTGGCAAACAAGCATACGGCTCACCTGATGGTAAGCAGTTACCGTAGCCTATGGACGCTTGCAACACCAGGGGTATCACTCGCGCGTTGCCGACCCTGAAGAAATCTCTTCACCCCCTTTTTGAAGAACCCCATGCTGTACTCCATCGGGATAACCACGGCGGGGAGCTCATTCCATAATCTGAGCGTCCGCGGAAGGAAGCTCCTTTGAGCCCGCACAGTACGAAACACTTCTGGTTTCAATGTGTGGGGTTGGACTCCCCGTCGATGGCGAGAGTTGCGATGGTGGAAAGTAGCCGTGGGCATCAAGTCAAACAATTCCTTAGAACACTCTCCGTTATACAAACGGTAGAACACACATAAGGAGGCTAAGTCTCTCCTCAGACTAAGGGGTTCTAAACCGCTTGTGAGCTCGGGATCGTCAACAATTCTGATGGCACGTCGCTGAACCGAGTCTAAAGGCCCAAGCTGGTATCCAGGTGCTCCCGCCCACAGATGACAGCAGTACTCCATATGTTTAACAACACTGCTCACGTTGGAGTAAGTGGCGGCTCATTCGAGTCTAGTCACATTTTACGGCATCCAGCACGAAGATAATCGTATGGAACAATCTTTTAATTCGTAAGGAGATTATTGCATGGCAGTACACAAGCAGTGATGGCTCAGTGGCATTGGCTATGGACTGCCGTGCCGCAGGTCCATGTCAAAGCATGGTGGAAGGGCATTTTGCGAATGCCCGCCTGGCTTGCGACCACCCTCAAGTAGAAAATCTGTCGCCAAGCACCTAACGGTGTGTTCCGGCAGCAGTCCTTGAGAGCCAGTGAAATTACAGGCACATGAGACAACTATGTCTCAAGGTGACGGGCGCAGTGCAATTCGTGAGTTGTGACTAGATGCATCTGTTATAGGCAGAGGTTAGTTCGTTACAAAATTACAAATATACGATAGGAAAAATGTAAATCATGTGCGGAAAAAAAATTTTCCTATCGTATATTTGTAATTTTGTAATGTAATCCGCTTAGCAGGCGTTATTGCAATCATAACAATAATAAAAAAAAAAAATAAAAAAAAGAGATTAGTTCGCTTAACATCAGATGGGCCTCGTGCTTGATCCGTCACAATTACATACAGCTGCATTACAAACAATGCTGGGTCTATGTTCATAGTATGACCCCAGATTAGAAGTTGTCGGTAATATCTATTACGTACAATCATTAGCTCAAGCCTTAGACGCTGGCTTACAGGCTAGTCAAATGACGCATGTTGCCGAGGCCGCTACGCCTGCATTGAGACAGTGCATTGCTCCCTAGACGCGAATGTTCTCTCATTTGTACACTTCCAAGATAACAATTGTCTAACATCGTCTCTATTGTTCGACGCTCGACACTCGATGAATAGCCACTCTGTATAGGATACGATACGCTCAGCGAAAATCGTATATATGTTAGTTGCTTTTTAGAACAGTCTGTGATACGTTTCAGTGGTTCCTATCTAAGACTCCGATTGTATCATGTGAATTAGATATTTCTGTGGATACTGCATTGGGTTTTTATTTTCGATGAGATTGGCTAAAGTAGTAGAGCTCTTTGTGTGAGTTTGTCCAGGGAAGTACCATCATACTTATTTCTACCGCCACATTACTACTAATGTTCATATTACTGTGTTCCGGTTTGAATGGTATGGGTGCCGATGAAATTGCAGGTCCGTGAGACTTTACCACTTTATGTCACAGGGTGATGGGCGCAGTGCTGTACGCCTTTTGTGACGAACTGCATCTGTTATAGGCATAGGTTTACCGCTTAACCTCAGTAGGGCCTCAAGCTTGTTCCATCATGATAGCATAAAAAAATAGCCACTTAGTAACCGTTAACCATGGGGTGCCGGGCTAGAATGTCACCCCCCGATTGCTACCTGAAGGTAGGCAGCAGCGCCTTCTGAGGAACTGATATCTTAAACTGCGATCTCAAGACGCCTGGCAAGCGTGGGAATTAAGGCAAGCCTCCCTTATTGGGAGAGGCTGTATTCAGTAGTGGACGATCCGGCTGATACAGTACCCTTTATTTGTTTTATACAAGGTGTTTATTGGTGTTAATCACCAATAAACAGCTTGTATAAAACTCAATCTGCTTGCGGTATGATGGCTGGCTTGTAATATTTGTAATCACATATTCTAAAACTATACAATTTTGGCGATTTTATCGCGTTACACAACCGCGGCTGTCAAGCGTTGTCTCTGAAACTATGTGTCTACTTTCTCCAGTCGCATTTGATCTAAAAACTTACTCACAAATTCATCGATTAATTCATGCAACGAGACAGTAGTAACCTCTACTACCTACTTAATAAAGTCTATTATTCAACAATTCGACACGTAACAGCTAGTGGTCGATGTTGTACAAGTTTAGTTTAGTCAGCGTGTAACCAAAACCAGTTGCGATTGTTGCATTTTTACAACAGATATTTCAGATTGATCAAGCAGACGTCAATTTTGTAATATTGTGTTATACAAGACGTCGCCAATCGCCTGAAACCTGTGAACTGGCCGGCCCGTTCTCCATACAAACGCCGTTGGGTGATCACTCCCTTATTTGAGGATTTAGGTCCAAAATAAAGCATAATACCGATTGATCATCATGCAAGCCTAGATAATGACGAGATCACTCAGTATTATGCTTTATTTTGGACCTAAATCCTCAAATAAGGGAGTGATCACCCAACGGCGTTTGTATGGAGAACGGGCCGGCCAGTTCACCCTTAAAAGCGAATGTACAGTAAACTGCGCAACGGGGAAATCTCCGTGCTTATCGATTGAAGTGTACACTATACACGCAAAAGTGTCTTGATGTTAATCGAGGTGATCGTGCGTATCGTTTAAGACCAAAGTAGTCATTGGGTAAATAAAAAGTCATTGTCTTCTATAAATGACTAGGAATGACTCAACGTGCCATTGTTACGAGCTGAGGGGTTTGGGATACCAGGTTTTCACCTAAATTGGCTTATACATACGTAATATGTATTATATTGGTTGCTAATGAAATACTCATAATTTGAGCTATAATAATAACAAATATTTTTAAAATATTTTATGAAAACATCAAATTAATATTTTAATAAAACACTTTATACAAAAATATATCTAGTGACAATTCCGCCTCATTTTCCTGTTAAGCCGACGTGACGTCACAAACGCCACGCAGCCAAACCGGACGAATTTTCGACGCGTTTCGCTTCTACACGAAGCATCCTCAGGAGGTCTTGACTCTCTACGAGCGCACGATCGAGAAAGATCCTCAGGAGGTCTTGTCTCTACGGCCTCCTGAGGATCTTTCTCGATGCTTCGTGTAGAAAAATATTTGTTATTATTAAATATGGATTTCCGCAAAGTAACGCCTGAATCTCTTTATTAATTTGAGCTATCGTTTCAAGCACTTGGGTTGTGTTGTGATACATATGTAAGTACAAATCCATTGCATGGCTTGTAATTTTTTTTATGATCGAAAAACTTGTAATTTAGTAAGTATGATATCTGTAGCGTCGGTAAATCACCCACAAGGTGGACGGACGACATAACTAAGTTCGCAGGAAGACGCTGGATGCAGACCGCTTCCAACCGTTTTATTTGGAAATCTATCGGGGAGATCTAAATCCCAGTGAATTCTTGAGGCTGAAATTATGAATGATTATGATGAAGTATGATATGCATCATACGATCTTCTAGCCGCATAATAAAAAATAATATTTTTGCAGAATTTAAAATCGATATGATGTCATCTTTAATTACATTCAAATGCAAGTGTTGCTATTGAACAAAACCCTTCTGTATATACAATAGAATTATGGGAAGGTTTTGCAGGCTTCTGTGCCACTATTCTCTAATCAAATTGACGGTACAGTCACTATATGAGGGTTATAAAATAATTCTAATCTGTAATGTATTATGTATACAAAAACTATTTTGAAACTTGAGTTCCCAAAGCCAGCAAGGCCGCCCTTCCACTCGAATTTCCATCGTAACTACATTACTATGCATTGGATGAATATGCCGACGCCTACTATGTTTACTAAAACTGTCATTAAACTCTAGCAAATGGTTAACTAAACTGCTGTTTAAGGTAATCATTGCGGTCTAGCGCGTTAAGGCCTACAGCCTCATTCTAATAGTGTTTTTGAAAATCATTACATTCAGTTATGTCGCAATGATGGGTATTAGTCATTTCGGCTTTATTTTTTCATTAACTTCAGGTAGACAGAAACGTCTATACAGGAAATACAGATATTTTTTTCATGTTATTGTGTCAGAACAAGCTCGAGTCCCACCTGATGTTAAGCGGAGTAACCTCTGCCTATAACAGATGCATTTCGGCACAAGTCACGAATTGCACTGCGCCCGTCACTTTGACACATAGTTGTTAAGTCTCGTGTGCCTGTAATTTCACTGGCTCTCAAGGACTGCTGCAGGAACACACCTTTAGGTGCTCGGCGACAGATTTTCTACTTGAGGGTGGTAGCTAGCCTGGCGGGCAATCGCAAAATGCCCTACCACCATGCTATAACGACTGCCTCAAGTAGAAAATCTGTCGCCAAGCACCTAACGGTCCCTCCGGCAGCTTTCCTTGTGAGCCAGTAATTCTAGGTTAGAACAACATCTTCGACCACGTCATCACTCACACACATCAGGTGAAGTAGTGGTCAAAGGCTAACCTATCGAGCACAAAAAAAATACAAACTTACTGCCAATAAGCCACTACTCCCTTAAAGTTTATTCCGCTTAGCTAAAACCAAACTCAAGTGACAAGACTTGTCTGAAGTGTAACTTCGTTACAATAAAAAAATAAATAAAAAAAAAAGAAATTAGACAGCGACAAATGCCACTACACTTATTTGAACATCGAAATACAAAACGAAACTATTTTGAAATCGAACCTTTCGTCAAGGCATTTAGCGATCCGTGTCGCGATTACACTATCAACTCGCCTAGCTTCGGAATCACGTTCGTGATGTTGACGTGATTCTAGGGAGGTCGTCGGCCGAAGCCAAGGCTCGCCCAAGTTATTCCAAATGCTGGCTCCGTATTTACGAGGTCGGTTTAGCTACTGGTTATGGTGACTGTTGATGAAATTATATTAACTTTATCCGGGCTGGGTATCGTCATCAAGGTTGTAGCCATACAAGTATGAACTGTTCTGTTTGAATCAGTTTTTTCGGCTTGTAGACTAAAACGCCTTAATTTTCGTAAAGTTGGGTAGTTACATCACTTTTGATGTGATTTATAAAAATATGTTACCTAAAACTGGAATCAACTTCAATACTCAAAAGTGTGAAATAACTTATTGAAGTCGGTACATTTTAGATCCGTTACTAGTTAAGTTTTAAGTCCCAGTTACCAAAGTTGATAAAAAAGAAAATTTTAGACATCGGGGTCCTATTATTAATATAGCAAGTCCATTGGTTACAAAACTCTAAAAAGCACTAGTGCAGTATTGTTAAAGTAAAAATCACGCGTAAATAAGCTACTTTATAAACTGGTGCAGTAAGAACCACATTGCCATCCTTTTGAAAACTATTGGAACTATTTGGATCTATTTTCGTCTCCCGTCCTTCGACGTTCTTGGTTGTCATCACAAGGTACCCGGTTTAATAATTACATTATAGACAATGGACAAAGGCTTACCCTTTTCCAGTTCGGGGCTTTTATTCAATTGCTTTTGAACATATAATTGAATTAACCGCCTACGAATTCACTGCACGGCTGTTGGTTAATCTAATAAGTGTATTAATAAATAGGTATTGTTGATGTGTGTGTGCGTGTAATATTTGTACATAATCTGGCTTAAGGAGTATGTTAGTACATCTAAGATTAAGCTTAGTCAACATCGTTTTTATATCAGTAGTCATGAAGCTAATTCGATGATGCAGAGAAGGCTAGTCGATATTTTCTTTTATAATTAAGTTCGCTATTTATACTGTTATCAATTTCGTCTCCTCTGTATCAATTCAACAACATCATCATTCAAAAATCTTTATCGTTTACTATATTGAACAACAAATAAACGTCCGCGTAGCAGTACTTACTTAATAATGAAAAAATCTTGATCAATATAAAACATTTAAAACAGTAAGAGTAACTCTGCTTCAATCTTAGTACCGGCTATTGATAATTTAGATACAGTGTCTTGAGCCCTCATTGAGAAAGCCTGCGCCGCGCCACCGCGTAATAAAATATTTAAAGGTCTCTTTTTAACCTGGAATTTTACAAATATGAGTGTCAATGGCTAACCATACCATTATATCCTAAAATCTTAACACTGTTATGAAACGGCTTTCAACGGATTGTAGTAGCACAATGAGAAACAATCGTAAATCAATAATTATTTGATTCCCAGAATTACGCATGCTGTGCGAATGTGATTTGCATAATTACACGGCTCGAGTTTAGTCTATGTCCGCCCGTAGCGTAAAAGTCCTTATTTTAAGCAAACGAATAATAACATATCACCGCGTCTGTAGAACCCCGAAAGGGTAAGAAGAGATGTACTTAAAAAAAATATGTTATAAACAAAAGATTATGTTTATTGCTTTTCAAAATACTCTCCTTTACATTTTAAACATTTTTTTCATGCGAATGAACCATTTTTTAAAACAGGAGGACCACTGATCTGAGGTCATGTTTTCTACGTGCTGATTGAACGCTATCACTGTCTCTTCGGAGGTGGTAAAAGTGAAACCTCTCATCTTTGAATTTTGGCGAAAATACAGAAATCACAGGGTGCTAGGTCGGGGCTATGTGCAGGATGGGTGACGTTGGGTGATGGTTAGTGTGCCACATGTATACATTGCTTGTGATTATTTATGCTGAGTTTGACTACTGTATATATTGTGGTAACATGCAATGGGTAATGTATCCTTAATGGATAGGCAAGTTTAGGAGCGGACGCCGTGTGGGCGGGGCAATATTTCGTCTCATTCTACTCTCGTATTTTCAATTCATTCTACGTCAAGTGAATCAGTGTTCTACAAGACAAGTATTGTATTAAATTATGATTAATATAACTGAAGAGAAGGCGTAGACGGTGCTTTGTCATAAACTAATTGAATACATGTCAAGTTGGGTATTGTAGTCTTCGGAGATAGCTAAGTATATGTCTAAAATCATAAAAGTTTATAATTATATAAACTACATTAAAGCTACATGATTGGCGTTCGTAAAGTGAAAAAAAAAAAGGATAAAGCGTCACTTTGCTATCTTGAGATGTTGGGTTAGATTCCCGGGTTAAACAGTTATTGGGCATTTCTGTCAAAGGAATTATCAGTAGACCGCAATATGGAGTATGGAACTGTGCCCAGCCATATGTGGGCCAAATTATTATTTTTTGTACCTTTTCGAGCAAGCAGAAACGTCCTTAAAGATATTCTGAAGTGAGTACACTTTACGATGACGGTAATCGTTATCAATGATTCAAACAACTATTTTCTATTTGAACAACATTATTTTTAACTTATCACTTATGATTTCAGGTATATATTGAATTTAATTTATGATATGTCTATTTTTTCCCATACAAAATGATATGTCCTCTAAAGTTGTACCATTACAAAACTCTAAAGAAAAAAAGGTGTAAGGTTTATTGTTTTACATTTTATTTTGAGAATTCTCGCCTGGCTACAGCTACCTACAAGTAGAAAACCTATCGCCAAGCACCTAACGGTGTGTTCCGGCAGGTGTACTTGAGAGCCAGTAATTCTAGGTTTGCCTGAACAACATCTTCGACCACATCATCACACCATCAGGTGAGATAGTGGTCAAAGGCTAACCTATCAAGCATAAAAACAAATGCAGGTCAACATTCCATGATAATTATTAATTGCGTTGTTCAATTTAAAGACAGCAATAAAAATTAAGGCAGTAAATCATCCACCTACAAACGCCTTTCCCTCGCTTCCATAATAAACACCTTCCAAATTCTGCCTCATAATAATTCAACTCCTAATCTAGTTTAGTGCTCATTGATTTATTGTTATTGCCATAAATTTATTTTAATTTGTTCTTGTTTCAGGTATATAATGTCCTCTATAAATAACGGTACAAACCACGAATCCAGGTTAGTGTAAAAAAAAACATCTAAAGTTGGTGTGACGAAATGAAACAGTGATTCAGCTTGTTTTTTTTTTCGTCGGAACTTTTTATACTGCTATGAAAATATTGCTGTTATTTAGTAAATAAAACTGATGTCTAAACACTCACGGTTTGCCAGATTCATGTGTTAGTGGCCGGGACTGCGGAGCCTATTGCCATCTACCAGATCCAGTTATATAGAATATCAATTATTTGTATTAGTTAGACTTCTAGGTTAGCCTGAACAACATCTTCGACCACATCATCACTTTCCATCAGGTGAGATAGTGGTCAAAGGCTAAACTATCAGGCTTAAAAAAAAAAAGTATCTTCATTTTATTGCAATGTTAAGCCGTTGAGTCCTGCTGATACAGAGAATTGTCTCTGTATCAGCAGGACTCTCCACTGCTGAAGCCTCCCCGATTAAAGGTTTGCCATAATCCCCACGCTTGGCTGGCGTCTTGGGAATCGCAGTGTAAGATAGCAATTCCTCCGAAGGTGCTGCTGCCCACCTCCCGCTATATAACCCTTAGTCGCCTCTTACGACACCCACGCGAAGAGATGGGGGGGACATTCTAGCAAGTACAAGCACCCTACGGGCCACTTTTAAAGTAACTAAATGTCTAGCACATAATAATATATATGTGTGTGGAATGGAAGCTGATGTGCGTTGTAGCCTTCAATAAAATATATTTCATCGAATTTTTTAGCTATTATATTTGTTTAATATGGAAATTTAGAATACGTACTGTTGTGTTGCTGTATAGCGTACTTTTTTCCTGAAATATTGTAAATAAAAATCACTGTGCTTTTAGCATAATTGAATAGCCTCGAAGGTTCAATATTTAAGGTTCTTTATTGTGCTAATAAAAATAACGAGGTCAACGCGAGGAGCGACCGCGCTCGGTTCCTTTTCGAAAGTTGATTGGTACAATGTCTAAAAGGTTACTTTGCTCTTGTGAAGTACCGAAAAACGAGGCCTTTTTTAAAAGATCAGAACGCTTCAAGAATTTGTTTATTTTCAATTACATCGCGATATATGCTTGTTGGTCTTGTCGGTAATCGTTACATCATCATCATATCATCGTCTTGGGGATCGCAGTATAAGTTCTCGGTTTTTGAGAAGGTGCTGCTTTCCACCTTCCGCTATGTTTTCCTTAGTCGTCTCTTGCGACGCTCACGGGAAGAGTTCGATGTGTGACATTCTAATTCACAGCCCAAGGGATAACCCGGCAGCCTACGGGTTGAATCGTTCCAGTAGTAATTTCTAACACGCATACTGTAACTTCTATTACCCACTACAATACCGCTAATGAGCACTTTTACCTATCAGAAACTCATAAATGCGATAATTTGCCCCTTTTTTTAATTGTATCTGTTCAATTTCACAACGGTTTCTTTGTGAACGTGGGAGCGGCGAGACATGTGTCACAGATACGCTCTCTGAAGCTTTTTTTGGCTAGAAAATGGAAGCGAACACGCCGAACGAGATTAAACACTAGCTGGTGTATCTTGCCAAGCGGATAGAATATTACAAAAGAGAACAGTACAAATACCGTCTCACAATAAAGAACAAACTTAGATTGCTTAATGTTTCACCGAGTCCTAAACAAGACTCATATGCTCCTACGACCTTTTACAACCAAGATTACACTTCGTGAAACAAGAGTACTGAATAATACACGAGCGTTGTTTATGTAATGTGTGTGGATATCTCGAAATGGCTGTTACATTACAAAACATTTGGATGCCGCATTGTGTCACGTATGGAAAGTACATGAACATTCTATTGAGGAGAACTTAGCTATGCTAAGAACGGTCGATGACATTTAATCAGCTCGACAAAATTAAACATAGAAGCCATAACACTCTCTTTGTCAGTGCACGTGACGCTAACTCCTACACGTGGTTAATGTGGTTATTAAACTGTCTCATAGTCTATTATTTAGTAAATGGCCACCTCTACCCAGACGTTCTCGTATTTTGATACAGCTCCCCGGCTCTGTACCACCCACGCAAGCTCTTTAATGAGTTTTCTAAGATTTTCTCTTAGGAGATTTCATTGCAATTGGTCTTAATTTAAATTGACGTTCTTTCTTTGATATGAATGTTTCGCCATTACAATTATTATTTTCGTATACTCGCCTAATATTTGTCACGAAGAATCAGCAGATTCTAATATAAAAAATTCGCACGAACCGAACCAATTTCAGCCGCGAAATACAAAATTTTCCGTTACAATGACAATGAGCGAGAAATCTCCCTAACAACATGTTTCGGCAGGCTCTCAGTGAAAATCGAGTTCACTCCCGAGCTGAGAGAGGACGCGATAGGACGATGGGGTGGGGTGGTGACGTCATAGGGGAGGGGCTAAAACCACCCCAGGCCCCTAAAAATAGACGTCTCAGCCCGGGAGCCGCTCAATGAAAGCCTGCGGGAGACTCCGACACTCTACATCTCCGACGATGTATAAAGCACCGGGGAAGAAAGTTTATTGCAATATCCAGTTATATATCATGGCTACACGTAAAATAATGGGTATTTTCACTGCCATTATTGTGAATAACTTTTTCAATTTTATTTTATGTGAACCAAAACTTCACAAACAAACAGAAATTTACGCTGTTCATTTTGACGATATCATACGTTTAGCGTTGCAGATTAGATAAATTTTATCCATACACATGTCTCAAATTAATACTGCCCAGCCAACATCTCCATGTAAACATGTTATCAATGGTAGTCGTTATTATTGAGATAAACTGTTCTTATCTAAATTTTCCTATCTGCTTAAAAGTAAGAAGTTTAATATTCAACATACATCGTTGAAGAGCGATCCTCATATACCAGTAATATTTGATTTTTCATGTAATGCATGGTGATAGGGCATTTTGTGAATGCCCGCCTGGCTAGCTACCACCCTCAATTAGAAAATCTGTCGCCAAGCACCTAACTGTGTGTTTCGACAGCTGTCCTTGAAAGCTAGAAATTCTAGGTTAGGCTTATCTCACTGGAAAGTGACCACATCACTTTCCAGTGAGATAGTGGTCAAAGGATAGCCACTCAGCTATAAATCAAATAATAACATATAATAACCTTATCCCTGTTTTCGAAGCAGTTTTAAACCAACAATTTCCAAATTTTATATTTGTCGCGTTCCTCCGAATTCTTGCGAGGTTTTTTATATAAATAAAACCTGTTTACTCCTGCTGATTAAATTCTAATCACGGATTGCATGGGTTTTGATAGATCTTGTATATAAATAAATACGCTCTGAATTTGGACGTTATTGGGCCGCGACCTGGGATGCTATTTTAAATTAGTATCTCAGTATTTAAATCAAATAATTCATTTACGATGTGATATTAGATTGTAGATTACGATAAATTAGTCCAGTGATTGGATTGGCTGGGGGTGCCGAGCTAGAATGCTATCCCCCCTTACTACCTGTGAGTATCGTAAGAGGCGACTTAAGGTAAAATACTAGAAAGTGGGCAGATGCGCCTTATGATAAATGTCTAAATGATAGATGTCTTAAACTGCGATCCCCAAGTCGCCTGCCAAGCGTGGGGATTATGGCAAACCCCCTCTGAATAGAGGAGACTGTGTTCAGCAGTGGACAATTCGGTTGGTACAGTACAGTGGTTGGATTGATTATATCTTACTGCCGAAGAATTGACCAGCATCTATTTGTAAAATGTACTTAAACTTAAATATATTAACTTAAATAGTAAGAAACCTCTATAAGGTACCTCTTTTTTGTATATTTCTGTTTTGAAGAGATCGTAAGCTCTGACTTTATTATATTACATCTGAATTTTCCCGACACTCTTATTGATTCGACTTAAAAATACAGCTGTAATTTTACCAAAGAGGTACACCTCGCCAGTTCGATATAAGTTTAAGGTTCTATTGATACTGCAGATGTCTGAGGATTATCGAGCGATAGAATGTAGACTCTTCGGGTGTCAGAAAAAATAATTAAATAGCTGATCCATGGTCTCTATTCGGTGTTTTTACTTTCGGTCAAAAAGACGTTGAATTTCAGTCGCTGCTTGGTAGATAATTACTATGAAATGTATTATGTCGTAATCAGATGTCAGAGCGTGGTTATAGGCTCTAGAATCTTTGGACATATCAGATCGTAATACCACTTAGCGTATAACAATAATCAAGAGAATACTGACATATATCTACAGAGTAAGTACATCTTGTGCCATTGGAGTAATGATTCGACCGTTCTCGACAGCACCTTGGACGTTTCCTCTCCTACCATGAAGGAAAGAGGCATTATAGTTTAAAAGAAATAATCATTACGACGAAGTGTGCTTTTAAAACCAGAAAACATCTTTCAGGTACATTTATCACATAGTTGCTACATAGTAATAAGATATCAAATTTGTATTGATACGATGTACTAATAGACACAAAACTTGATTAAACGAATATTTAGAGCTGTATTCTTGATTTTTTCCATCAAGAGAAATGTATGGTGTTTTCGGATCAGACGTAGCAATTGTCATAACCTCTAGAATATAATATATTTTATTCCTCTATAAAGCTCTTCCTCGTAGACTCTTTCTAAAATTTTTTTGAGACTTCATCTTCATTTTTTTTTAGGAAGCACCTTTGTTCGTTAGAGTCATGAGTAAGACGAATACGGGAATGGTCGATATTAGAAAAAAATATACCACATGACATCCGAAATAAGCTTCCGTTACAAACACGCGATCAATTTACCGTACATACCATTAGCAACAAATACGACAAATATATCTTCGGAAACCGTACATGTCACGAAATCCACTCCGAGAATGTCTTGTGTATGTAGCGGCCGTACATCACTGGAACATTTCCATTCGATACAATATCGGAGACATGGTGCTCGGTGATAAATCACAGCGTTTACATATGTCATGCTTGTGAATCTTGTTATATATGTAGTACACCTGTGCTTGTCTTTCAACCAGTGATATAAACTACTGGCTATCCTTCGTTTTCTACAATTTTTAGTGCAGTTGGCTTAAAGTTCTGTTAAGTGCTAATTAGCAGTAAAGCTTTACATGACAAATATTTAGCAAAATATATTTAGTTTGGCGCAGTATGAAAATTATATGTTAATCTTGATCATATTCTCTACTGTATCTGGATAGTCCACTGCTGAACACAGCCTCCCTCAATATGGAGGGTTTGCCATAATCCCTACGCTTTGCAGGCGGCTTGGGGATCGCATTGTGAGAGATCAGTTCCTAAAGTGCTGCTGTCCACCTTCTGGTGTGTTTGTAACCCTTATTCGCCTTTTACTACAACCTTGGGTAGATATGGGGGGTTAACATTCTAGCCCGGCACCACACGGGCATATTCTCTAGGGCCAAGTTAATTCTGAAACACGTTTCCGCGAAATTTTCTTGATAGAACAAAATTATAAAGTTGACTCAAAATTACGCTTATATTAACTATTCATGTATGTGAATGATTGAAATATTTATTCTTTACAAAACTATAACAATAAAATAGGAAATACTTGTCAAGGGGGGCAAGTTAAGTTATATTTTCGATAGAAGTTACTAGTTTTGTTTTAAATAAGCGTTCTATCGTTTTTCACCAATTTTACCATCGCTGACTCCCTTTCACTCCTAGGACTCTGATAGTGATAGAATTTCAGCATTTAACAGCGTCTTAGGCCTTTATTAGCCTAATCAATAATCATCACGCGTTTCGTTCTCTGAAAGTACTACCTGATTGCTCCAGAAGTGAAGTCGATGTTGATTTTGTAATATAAGAAATTGAAACCGCTTTACATTTGTAAAGTAGAACTCGGTAGAGCAGCCATTGAGGCAAAGGTGAAACTTGACTGTACGGCCTCGTTTAGATATAACATTGGGCAACGTATCTGCTTCCGTTTTCAATGTAGGTAGAGCGCAACTTAACATTGTACTGTATTTCTCATGATTCGAATACAAAGAACAAGAAAATTGTTTTAAATAATTCGACCGTTCTAGATTTACCAAAAAAAGATCTTGTATACATTCGTAAATGTTTTATTTCACGACGGTAAGTTATTGTGGGAAATACCATTTGTTTATTACTGTCTTGAAAGCCTTGAACCAAGTCTACTAGTATGATTCATAGTCTACACTCTACAATTTGTACATAACAATTTAGATCGGGTTGCTGACGTCTGCACAGTACCGAAGACTATTTAGTATTCAAAGTCTGTAATAGCGTTTAGGGTTAAAATAGAGATTCATTATTCTCCAAGTCTCTACCATGACGACAATAATGCTGCTCATTTATGTCAGACTTGGCAAATGAAGACAGTTGCAATTTTAGCAAGTCACTACACGTATATCTAGTTTGTTTTGTTTAATGTTATTACATACCTACATAACGTTACTTCTCATCTTGTTTATATTATATGCTTTATCATATTCCTGATGTTTATGGATGTCATACGATATTGATTTGGAACGAATAATTAGTTCGACACAAGAATTAAAAGTAATACAATTGGTCAACTCAAACGACAAACGAGAGCGGTCAAATCACATCGCCAACATATTTTGGCTGAACTTATTCTACCAGATCCTTGGCGCTAATACATAAATTGATAGTAGACTGATTATGGAAGTTAAATGAATGAAGGACCGTTTATTCATTCAGTCATCTACCTATTTGTAAGTCGATTAATTCGACGCGAGCTACTGTACAAGAAGAGAACAATAATACAAGATAAACATAACTAATGTTAATCAAGTTTCAATAGATAAACTAAATTAATTCAGACTTAATAATATAATAAATATTTATTTTCCAATATATTATACAGTTGGTTAACAATTTTCAGAAGTATACGTAGCTTATCTAAAATAAAACACTGGTAAACATTGATACCCAAACTAGGCGAGTGCCTGTATCATGGGTATCTGGGTACGATTTCTTTTCTACTTATTATTACAAGACACTTGTCTTTGTTGTTGACATTATTATGTACTTGTTTCTCCGAAACCCATGTAGCTAAATAACTCTGCTTGCTAGTTCAACAGTACCCGGTTCGCAAACAAACGGCTTTATCAGCTTATCTTGCGCCGCCGATACGAGTGAATAACTAACATGTACGCTGATAGCATACAACATTATCTTAGTAACGTAGGCTATTCAACGTTTAGGAGCTAACGCGCTTGTATATCTTACTTCTGTACTGTCTATTCATGTCTAAAGTCCTCTAGCCTATAAGTGTTCTCTAAATATTACTGGTTTTTTTTTATCCCTAACTGCGACGTGTAGATGTCCCAAATAAATGTTTGCCTACTGTATTATTCAATTAGCGAGAAAACAGTCCATTTCCAATTCTACTTCCCAAAAAGCAACTAAGTACATCTAAAATATTCATTGTATCTGACTTTCTACACTTGCGCGGTAAACAAGGCTTCTTATCACTAATGCTAGGCACCAAATCTCCCCCCCTGATCCTAAAATAATCACGAGCCGGTCCTCGATCGATTACCTGTTTACCATTTCGAACTTGTTTGTTTCTATTTCTTGTTTATTTCATTAGCGTGCCACGTGTAATTTTAGTATTATACAAAACTGGAAACGTATATAAAACATTGTGTTGTGGAGCACCTATGACGTAAATGTCAAAGTGGTGGAACAAAAGGTGTTTGTGTTGACTAATAGGTACGGGAGCCACATAAGAGGCTTTGAAGTTTTAAAATAAACCCCATATAAACTACTATGTAAGTTGTATTGATGATAGCGGTGGGTTATGCTATACGTACGTAGTTAGCTACCGGGTATTACTGGAGTTTTCATTGAGAGGCGAGGTATCGACGCAGGCACCGGGGCGCGGGCGGGGAGGAGGTTGGGAGGCGAGTTCGACCGACCTTGGCCGTGACTCCCAGCTCACCCCGTCTCCGCAGCTACGTAGCTCAAATTGATTCCAACCTCGCATTTTTTTCCAAAACGAAAAATACATCACATTTTTTATTTCATATAAGAGCACCGTATTTTGCCGTGAAATATGCTGTCGCTGTCTGGATGACGTGCCGCAATGCGTAGGTGTGCGAGGAAATCTATCAACTTTAAACAACTTTGTTACTTTACCGTGTTTAGTCGGCGCACGGCGTTATCACGGTGCCTATTCAGATGGTTCGTCGTGCTCCAAGGGCGTTCTGTATTGTGAAAGAAATATAAATAAGCAACGAGGAGGCTGCCCGAGACGTGTACTCATGAATAACACAATTCTATTGTAACTTCTAGTCTACCTTCTGGAATATAATGGAAAATATCTATTATTGTTGTAGTTCTCAATTAATTTTGTAGATGACGGCGTACTTACTACAAAGACTGTTCTGTGATTGACTTTTAACGAGTTCCGGGCTATTATGAAATAAGTGTATTGTATACGACGACATTTGCCTAATTTTATTAGATATTTATGTCATTTCGCATGGAAAAGGTCATATTTCCATTTAAATTACTTGGAACTCTTCAAAGATTTGCATTGATAATGATAAGATAAGAGAATTACAACCAATGTCTTACCAACTGATATCAAGGTTTAATTGAATAGAACTGTTAGAAATTGTGAAGAAAGAGAGCAGATAAATATTCATATAAAAAATGTTAGTTTTACGTTATATTTAATATTAGTTATTTGTATCTATATCGGCTTAGTGCGGTAATTCTTATGTAACAATATTGCTATCAGGTTAAATATTTCTAAACAGTAAACATATTGTTTAATTCCAATGATCTGACGTCTTTGACATCGTTAGTGATTAAAATGGGCAGTTTCTGATGAAGGGGCCTATTCAGATCATTTAGGAGGTTGTAAGGAAAAATATAACCAAATATGCGTTCTATAAAGTTTAATTTCAATACGCGCTGCACGTGGTCTATACGACCTTTTGTTAGTCAATATTTTAGAAGTAAATCGTACTTTTTACGTGCATTCCAATTATACAATTTTCAACAAGTATTTGGTAAGGATATTATTGGTCTTATTTTAGAGATAGTAAGTTACATATGAATATTATTCATCATAGTAGAGGTGCTCCAAAAAATAACTTTAAAATAGCTGCATTTCACATGTATGTATTACCTATTAATCAAGATGTTATAAAAAACACCTTTAGCACGGCTCTGTTGTCAAAATGCCCTTAATTCGAACAATGATCCTCTGAAGAGAAATAAAGTGAACAAAATAAGGGAATTGCCCTCTTAAGAAAAATTAAGTCAGTCCATCATAAGAAGTCATATTTGTGTCGTTATCCTTATCTCAAAGATATAGAATACATTTTTGTTTGCAACTAGGTGGTTTCTTATGACGGATTGTATGATATGTCCTCAAATTAGCAGGCCAGGCTTGCTCGAAAATGGAACGAACCTAGGTTAAAATAAGGTTTATATCATCACTCGTTCCGTTCGAAATACAAGATAATAGGGAAAAAATTATGTAACTATTGGACGTCATTGTTCAATTTTGTTTGTCAAATTTTGGTACTATGTAGGTAGAATTTGTTTGGCGACAGAAATGTATAATCTGATCTTCCTGGGGAACAAATCCAGGATCTTTAGACTCCAAAGATACGGTACACTTCTTAAAATATATTATGCTTTATGCGAAAGTTTCACCTTTTTAATTAGATTGCTAATAGGCTAGCGTCTGACCACTCTTTCACCTGATGTTAAGTCATGATGCGCTTGATGACGTGGATTTGGGCTAACCTAGAATAAGTGGCTTTCAAGGACAGCTGCCTGAATATACTTTTTTTTGTTTTTTATTGCTGGTTGATAAGCCTTTGACCACAATCTCACCTGATGGAAAGCGATGATGTGGTCGAAGGTGTTAACAGGCTTAACATAGAATTAGATTCTATAATATGAAACATTTCTCCTAGAGGGTGGTAACTATCCATTTGAGAATTCGGAGAATGCCTTACCACCATACTATAAAGACGACAACAACCGGGACCGACGAGTTAACGTGCCTTCGTAAGCACGGAGACGATCAATAGTAAATGCCACTGGCGGTCACCCATCCAAGTGACGTTGCTTATCATAGTTCATCGAAGAAGAACAAGCTCCGTTATAAGCGCTTCACAATTAACTTTATGTCACTTATACTATGTTTATTACATTGTTTGTTAGCTAAGTTCACAGAATAGTAAAATAATCAGGGTTGCTATGTCTAAGCAATAAGTCAAGGCAAAAATATCATATAACGATAATACAATTAGGTTTAAATGTATAAACGTACGGTTAACGGTATCGATACAGATTCAAGGCTTCGATAAGGCTTCTCTCGCAATCACATAACGCAGTTACTTTACCGTATACATATAGGTGCGTACCAACGTCTCTATTTAGTCTAACTATAGCTAATTGACTCGCTATTTGCGTTTTGGTTCGCCATACTGTGATATTTTTCGAAGTAATTGATGATTTGCTATTATATTTGCTACACGCAATATTATTCACGAGGGATGCCAGATATTAATCGATTTTTCATAACATCGATTCAAGTACATACGATCTACCGATGTTTTTATCGATTCAACAGGATGTTATTACCGCCCAGATAGAATCATATGCATATAAGAAGATCGTATTAGTTATGACTTAAATGTGGACGGAAACGCATCGTTTCGAAGTAATATTACCTACTTACATATGAAGTATTCCAAAAAAAGACTGAATGACATTTGAAAACTAAACTGAACCTAAAATCCGCCAGATCCAATAGCTTATTGGGCCACCGTGACTGCTATTTTGCTGGATTTAAGATGTATGGCATTGAAGTATCCGACAATTACTTTTCAGCATCGGTCACGTCTTTGACCCAGTTATCGAACCCAGATCCCTGAAATAACGTGATACGAAGCGTGCCTTTTCGCCACTCAACCATTTAGGCAGTATCTATCTGTTCTAAAAATATAATGCTTTGTCCGAAAGTTTATCTTCTATTACATATACTGTGCCTTCACGGAAAAAAAAATCTCGTTACAGTCACGAGAATATCGCTCGCGCAACAAGAATGTATCGTGCTATATGTGACCACAGTACGCTTTCTTAGCACTACAATACAGTTCTAGTTAAAAGAAGAGAGTAGTTTCAAATGATTGTATTGTAATCATTACCAAACAGAATTGTTCACTTAGCAAGTAAATTTGTTAGAGCTATTTCATAAATAGTTAATCATTACTTTATTGTAATGTTATGATGAATGTACGTTTTGTTGCAATAACTACACCTTTAATACTGGTAACCAATTAGAATACTTCAGCATGTAATGTCATACTGTAAACACTACAATCCAGCATTGTATTAAATGCTATAACGTAATGTTATGTCAAAGAGTGTATTGCTGTATTAACGAGACCTAATAGTGCTGGTTACGGATTATAATAGTTCAGTTTATTGTAATCATTACGATTTGCAGCGTACTAAATACTAATAATGTTGTAATGGGTATGTTTTATATTGTACCTTTTGCCACTTAGTATATAAAGCATACTATAGAATTTGTATGATGTTTACACACAGCAATTACTTTTTTGCTAAACAACTTTTGGAAACTCGATGCTTAGCAAAAAGTAACTGTCATGTATAAGCAGCATAAATTAACTGATAGTATTTGGTTATTACAATATACAAGATCTTTAAAATATGGCAAAAGCTACAACAAAGTTTAGTAAAATAAAAGCATGTTATTATATAATTTGTTTTTTATTCACAATCCTATAATAGAGATATCACAATGACAAAGTATTTGAAAGATATAATAATTATAAAAATTATCATATGCATAAAACTAGTATCGTTATCCACATAACATTATTATAATGTAGATCTCACAATCACAATTTAGTATTAGCATTACGACTAATAATTGTCAATGTTCCTGGAACATAACTATAAAAAATGTCATATGCATAGAAACCAGTATCGTTACAATTAATATTAACAATATATTAATATTATATCCATAACGGACATCTCACAACCACATATTTAGTATCAGCATCACAACTAATTGAACATTTATTTGGAAGATATCTATAAAAATTATCATCAAAACTAGCATAGTTACAATTATCCTTAACAAAATGATAATATTAAATCAATTATAATGGACATCTCACAATCACATATTTAGTATTAGTTTCAAGACTAATTGACAGTGTAAATACACTTTCAATTAGTCTTGAAAAACACTGTCAATTTAGTCGTGAAACTAATAGTTATATTCCTAATGGAAGATAACTATAAAAATTATCATATACATAAAATCAGTATCGTTACAATTATTCTTAACAATATAATAATATTGTATCAATTATAATGGAGATCTTAAAATCGCATGTTATTTAGTATTAGCATCACGACTAATTGATAATGTATTTGGAAAATAACTATAAAAATTATCATATGTCTAAAAACACTATCGTTAAAACTATCCTTAACAACATAACAATATTATATTTTTTTAACAGTTACAATAGAGACTTCACAATCACATATTTGATGTTAACATCACGACTAATTTACTGTGTATTTGGAAGAATACCATAAAAAACTAGTATCGTTACAATTATCCTTAACAATATAATAATATTGTATCGATTATAAAAGACATCTCACAAGCACAATTATTTAGTATTAGTAACTAAATGGACAACATAGTTGGAAGATTTAATTGATAATGTATTTGGAAGGTATAGGTACCGTCACCTTTTTAGAGCGCTGTAATTGAATGCGCAGAACTATTTTTTTATGTTTTGGATGGCACTAGAAGACTGCTTGGAGTGCGCAGTATCCCCACCACTTTTGTTCACCGCTTTAAATCACTGACGGTACCTATACCTATCTATAAAAATTATCATATGCATAAAAATAGTAACATTACAAGTATCTTAACAATATATTAATATTATATCAATTATAATGGAGATCTTAAAATCACATATTTAGTATTAGCATCACAATTATTGACAATGTATTTGGAATGTAATACTAAAAGGTATTTTAAACAGTATCGTTACAATTATCCTTAACAACATAACAAAATTATATTTTGTTTACCAATTATAATAGAGATATCACAAAGAAATATTTGATATTAACATCACAACTAATTAATGTATTTGGAAGATCACTATAAAAATTATCCAGTATCGTTACAATACTTCTTAACAATATAAAAATATTATATCAATTATAATGGACATCTCACAATCACATATTTAGTATTAGCATCACGACTAATTGACAATGTATTTGGAACATAACTATAAAGATTATCATATGCATAAAAATCGGTATCGTTAGAATTATCCTTGACAACATAGCAATATAACCCTTCATCAAAATACAAAGTCTCATAAACACTCACTTCAAAAATTATCACATAATTGTTTATAAAAATATTTTCTACTAATCCAAAGACAGGCATCATATCATTCACAACATCTAGAGTTAATACCATATTAGATGTATATTTCGTTCCATGCATTATCAACCAACTACACTTATAAATTATGTCAGTCTCTAATTTAAGGCGATCTGTTATTTTTGTTTTTAAAGTATCGCTTATTTCTTTTTTTTTTCCAGTTTTTATATGACTCACATTATTTGTGTTCAAAAATAAATTATTTAACTTTAACTGATGCCGAATAGCTAAAGTCTTACATATATTACGCCTATTACTAGATGCATTTGCAGACAGCTTAGAAATGCGATGTTTAGCTTCATACCTCATAGACCAGATTGAAATTAAGGGTCCAAATTTTTGCAACATGTCGTCATAATGTGTAAGAAAGTGAAATTTTGGTGTCAAAGGTCTTCCACTAAATTGAAGATAGATTTTGTGATGTTCAGAAACTAAGCATCGCAATAAATCAAATGAACCTCTGTGTAAAGATGTAGATGTCACAATATCAAGTATTTTTCTTAAAGTGATAAACAATCCCCACAAACAATCATTTGATGGAATGAGATCATAAACCAATAAGCCAAAATATCTCAGAAAGCAATGCATTTCTGATGCTGACATTTTAATTGTCTGTTTACGCAGATGATCAAGTAGAATACATGATGGTTGATTACTACGGTCAGGTCCATAGTTAAAAGATATTAGTCTATCATTCAAAGTATCTAGCGAAAACAGTTTTAACTCGGTTATGTATGTATATAGCATAATTGACAAATCATATTTACATACACCTTCAAGTAAGTCGTGCATTATATCAACTCCAACATTTTCTATAATAGAAAAGCCTTCAATTGCATGCCAAACACACTGTTCTTTAATTCCTGTTACTGACACATCGTTTGTATTTAAATCTATTAAATATTGCTCCATGGTACGATTTAACTGATTGTCACATACATCGGTAAACTTAAGGTCATTTTTATGTATTTTACAAACACGACAGGGGTAATTGCATGCAAATGATTCACTAAGACCAATTATTGTATGAATGCCTAAATTGTCTCCAAGAATTACAGCTAATTCAAAGTATACTCTACTAGGAACTCCATCAACATTTAAGTCTATTCCATGGTCTTTTAGATATATTAGCTCCGAAATAACTGGAGCAAAGACGACTTTGTTTCCAAATTTCTGTCGATCAGATGAATGAAAAAGTAACGCCAAAAATATGTTTTGCAATTTAGATAAGTAATGTGATGGAAGGCAAAGAATGGAAACATACACTGCACCTAGTTTATGTACACCAGCATGGCTACCTAATGGATTTCCCACTTCATAGTCATCAAAATATAAGGCAAGGGGTAAAACCATAATTTGCCCATTACGGGAAGATATTTTTTTTTGCCACACGGAACCTTGTACTATATTTTGAATAATATTACTGTTTACTGAATTTTGATAATTGTTATAACTTTCAATCACACATTTAAGCACACCATCTACTTCAAGAAATTTTTTTAAAATTAATCTGAGGGAAATGAATTGTCCTGTAGATGTAACCGGTACTACATTGAAATTATTGTTTGCATTTCTACCCTCCATTCTTTGTCCAATTACATAATCTTGAGGTGGTACATAAGAACCAATATCTTTGAATATTGAAAATCGTTTGTGTTCCGTTTCTATATTTTTAAAAGAGTTAGCCACTAAATTTAGTTGATTATTTAGACGTTGAGACCATTCTCGGGATATTTGTCCCTGCGAAGAACATTCTGACAACATGTCGTTAATAGGCTTAGTAATAGAATTAACTATCATAGTATTCAGGTTAGTAACAACATATTGCACGACATTTCTAGGAATTAAAGGGTTGGCATATAATTCGGCTATAAATTTCACAACAGGGTTAGTAGACTGTGTTGCAGAGGGCGTCATTTCTGAACTAGAAGTCGTAGCCGAATCTAACACTTCAATAGTATTATTACTGGGCATAGCTATATCTAATTCAACAGTGTTTGAATCAGCATCCTGAATAGTTTCGGTACTTTCCGTGCCACAAGCCAAATAGATATTGTCTGTAGGAATGTGACGTGACAAATGTTTTTTGTAAGAATTTAGTAGAAAGTATTTTCTATTACACCCCTCTTCAGCACATTCGTAATGATTAATTTTACAATTGCGATGAATGTGTTTGAAATGATGACACAAGTCCTTTATGGATGGCAAAAACAGCCGACATATAAAACAATGAGGCATAGTAAAGTTTTAGTCCAGTAGGCCGAGATCAGAAATAAATGTGTTGACAGATATAAATTCTTTATCATAGGGAGTCGTAATTTTGTAAAATCCTTTTTGGATGAAAAGCCAGACACCTTCACATTCTACAGGGTATTTACAGTTGAGTGCCTGGTAAATTTTAAAACATACATCGACTGCTTGTACAATATCATGGACCTTGTAGAATGTATTGTCAACCAGAACAAAGTATTGGTCAATTTTATTCAAGTGTTCTCCAACAATAAAAATCGTGGGCTGTAATGTGATACCTAGTTTTGAATAATTTTCCTTTCTCTTAGAGATGCATTCCTGTAAATCCATTGGCCTTGTGATATGTGTTATGAAGCCATCTCTGGATTCCTGTTTGGAAGGCCGCCAAGTATTTTTCTTTGATTTAATGAGGGGAAAACCAACCATCAGAGGCAATATTAGGAAGGCCGCTATATTTTCTGCTTCTTCAGTACTGCTTTCATCTGAAAAGGATATAAATATTAGTAAAAAAAACTTACATTATTGACCGAGCGAGCGAAGCGTCTCAGTTTCTAGATTGGCAAAAATGCTTTTGTGGTTTATTTATTTATTTATTCTTTATGCACAAACAAAAGTCATTTGTACAAAGGCGGACTTAATGCCAGAGGCATTCTCTACCAGTCTACTGTACTGTACTGTCAGTCAGTCAGTCTGTTCTCGCTTACAGGTCGCATTTTTCAACCCATTTTGACGAAAATTGGCACATAAGTTCCTCGATTTATTTAAATTTTTTAGTTGATCCCGATTTTTGATTAGGGGAAAAATAGGGGAGAAAAGGGGGGAAGTTTGATGTAGCGTTATTTGTCGACGGATTAAATTTGAGAGGCACACTCACGACTTCATTACACACATACATACACACCCTCACACACAAACACACCCTCGCACACACATTCATACACACATACGAGTACACATAAATACATACAGATATAAACTATGAACATTCGTTTATTTAGTATATATCCACTACTTTATAGACATAAAGCAAAGTGTCACTGAACACAAACAAAGGCACTGGCATCTGAAATACAGTGTATCACACTAGATCGGAAGCCGGATACAACTTATTGTAAAAAAAATTAAGATATAGGTGTTACTAACACCCAGTTTGGTAACTAGGGCCGCAACTTATTATGTATGTACAATTTAATGAAATAAACAATTTTCACAACAACCCTTCTATTAATTTGGCACACAAATTTAAAAATTATACTGTTCAAAACTACCTTACAAACGTACTAACTTGTATTGTATTGTAACCAAAATCTATATCAGCCAAATATACAGATCCGATCAACCGTTCGGAAGTTATCGTTGCACAAACATACATACAAACGCCAAATTAGCCGAAGTAGCCAGTTAGTCAATATAAGTCCTTCGTTTCACTCAGTCAATTATATTGAAACTAAAACATACTACTTATATCTACTCCCCCATAAAACTTCAAGCAAATCTTTGAATTCTACAAACTAAGTAGTAGTTTTCTTGAGAGCCAGTCCTTGCGTGCTTACCATCTTCGATCACATTGTCACTTACCATCAGGTGAGATAGTGGTCAGACGCTAGCCTATCAAATATAAAAAAAAGTAAATTTGGTGAGACAAAGAATTTACATTACATACCTCGAGGATTGCTGATGCTGTCATCTAAAATACTCTTCAGAGTCGTGTCTGCAGTCCGACTATATTTTTTATTGCCTAAATCAATTATCTTTTTTTTATACACTCCAAAATCTTCATACAATTTTTCTGAAGAGTTTGGATAGATATTGTTAAAATCAAGGCACAGAAGGTGAAATCCAGTTGGTTTCTTTAGGCATGGGTATTGGGTCATGTATTCTGATATAGTCATATTTTTCGATTCCTGTAATCTGTAGTCAGAAGTTTTCTTCCATTTTTCTTCGACAATTTTCATAGGTTCTGTAGATGTCTTAAGCCAGGTTATATCATTTAACACATTTTCTGAAAATAAAATTATTGGTGATTAAAAAACTTACATTATTCTATATTGATTGTTTTTTGTAGCACGAAAGTAGATTATTTAGCCATGCAACATTAGCGCAAGCATGGTAAAATAACCATTACCATTTACTTATGATTGTTTTACTGCTACTAAATACTAGCAGTTAAACAATCAAAAGTACCTAGGTAGTTTAGATCACTTCTGACTCTATCATTCGGTCATAAAATAATGTAAAAACATTGTACCTGTAGATAATTAATGTGAGCCAGTTCCCATTATAGGACTAGTGTACTTACTATCCTCAACCATATAATCACTTACCACCAGGTGAGATAGTGGTCAAAATTATCAAATATAAAGTCACTTATATCACATAAGTTTGCATGAAAGTGCTATAAAAACTAATATTATAAACGCGAAAGTTTGTAAGAATGTATGGATGTATGTTTGTTACTCTTTCACGCAAAAACTACTGAACCATTTGGCTCAAATTTGGAATATAGGTATATAGTAACCTAGAATAACACATGGAATACTTTTTATCCCGGATAAGTGTACAGTTCCAGTGGGATGGTAGCAAAACGTAATCACGCGGGTGAAACCGCGTGGCTCAGCTTGTAAAAAATAAACTTATTAGATTAGCTAGTCCATAACTGAGACCTGGCACTTACTTTTTTTCACATTTGCTTATAATCTAAAAACTATAAGGCCTAAAAAAAAACTGTTTTGAAATGTAAAAATTGTGCCTTTTCACTCCTATTTGAGGCCTTATACCTATAATCAATATCTCAACAAACCTTCAACCGATTTGGCACACAGAAAAAAACTATTAAACCTTACTACCTTTGTGCCAAACTTCATTAAGATCCAATCAACCATTTGTAAGTTATCATTGCACAAACATACATACAAACACCAAAGTGCCTAAATAATCACTAAGACCTTCGCTTCACTCGGCCAATAATATTAAAATTAAAACAAACTAGGTAGGTATAGGTATCGTCACCGTTTTAGAGCGCTGTCATTGAATGCGCAGAACTCATTTTTCAAATTTTGTATGGCACTGAACGGCTGCTTGGACTGCGCAGTATCCCCACCATGTTTGCTCACCGTGACTCTAAATCTGTGACGGTACCTATACTTGTAGACACTTACCTGTCAAAGTCTTTGTTTTTTTATCTGATGCAGTCACTTTACTTTTCGTATTTTCCTTGCTATGAATTAACTTTTCAGCTTCTCTGTATTCTCTTTTTCTGTTATGAAGACAGTCATACAGTTTACCCTTTGCACATCGTTTAATTTTTAATTGTTTGTTGTTGATGTATGGTATGAAGTAGGTACTTAAGTTCTCTTTAGTAAAGATTTCTTTTATTTGGCTTGCAAAATCTAATAATGTATCACTTGAAACATTATTTGTGTTTATAGGCTCATCTCCAAGTATATGCTTAATTATTAAGTTGCATATTTTCCTTCTTGAATTGCTGCTTAATAAGCCATCAGTCTGATGTAACTTTAAAATAGTTTTGCCTTCTGTACTTGTCTGTAGTAGATCCAAAAGTGTCTGCAAAATAAGTGCACAAGTTAAATATTTGAAATAAACTTTTATCCAAACCGCAATTTAACTACAAACATTATTTAAGTAGAAAAACCTACTTAAATTGCCGTCTACAGGTAAGTAGCTTCCTACCTCATTGAATAGCCGGGATAATTCATAGTAAACACCAGGCCCTATCCAAGATTCACCGTCACAGTGATGTCTTTATTTGATTTCCGGAATTATTTATCAGAACACCTAAAAACTCCTCAAAACCTGAACAAAATGAGCTTTACCACTACACCATGGCATAGTCGCCCAATGAAGAGTTCCTATTGTAGCTATCGGTCAGTGATATAAAAATATTGCAATCATTAGTTCTAGTTACACTTCCTACCTAACCAATACTTAACATAACACTAGTAGGTATAGTTCAACTTATGATTTATACAGGTATTTTTAATTAATATAACTACAATGAAAATTGGTTATGATGATAAAAACTATCCAATATTTATTCCTAAAGTATCTACAAAAGTACCGAGTTTCATCAAAATCTATCTAATAGTTTTCAAGTTCAGAGGTAACAAACACACAAAAATCTATTAACAATTTTTTCGGGACTTATGTAATTGATTCCTTCCAGTTAGTGTTGCAAAAGATAATCTTTAATGTATGGCTCTTAAAATTTTATTAAAATAATAAAATTGTAACTATATATGGTGGGGCTAAGCCCACCATAGGATCGATATTAGGGAATTTGGGAGTACTTACGGGATGGATGTTTTGGGGTGCTCAAGAGCACGGGCGAATGTGTGTGCGCGTGCGACTCCTGTCGGCGACTGTGTCCGGGCTACTGTCAAGGTCAAGCTAGCTAGCCGACCGGGCGCCGCAGCTATGCGCGTGCGGTCGGGAGAGGGGTGACGCGGCCAGCAGGTACGCGGCAGGATGGTAAACCTCCCGCAGGCTGATACGTCGCGCTTTTGGCGCGAACAATATATATATATATATATATGTACCTATATATAATATACACCTATACTGACATGATAGACTGGCTCACTTAACATAATTTGCTTCTCTAGCAGGTACCTACATAGATACTTTACTGTATTTTAATGTATCATTATAATCAGCATCATTATGTGCACTTTTATAGATATTATATTAAGAAATTGAAAATAAATCTAACTGAATTTTAAAATATAGAAAATTGTATTTTTTTATATATATGACAGGACCACTATCTCATGTGATTTAGGATGGTAAGGACTGCATGGCTCTCAAGAAATTAAGGCTGCCGGAAGACCATTTGGTTTGGAGACAGATTTTCTACTTGATGGTGGTGAGCTTATTACTGGTAGCAAGCCAAGCGAGCATTAGAAAATGCTCTACCACCTATATAAGGTATCAAGTGAAGTTACAGCTCTAAGAGCAGACGAAGAACTCGACAGGTATGCCTCTACAATTATCCTTCTGTTGTTATAAATATCTATTCTCCTATGATAAAAAGGGGGCATTGCAGACCAGCCCTCTATCCACTTAAGTAAATATTTCTTGCTTCTTGCCCACATTTGAAATTTCATTATACCTACCTACTTAATGTAAGTACTTAATACATAAGACTTACTTTTTTCGTTGGTTCATATTCACTTGTGTCTACCAGTCTGCTAAATGCAAGTGGAGATGAGGTTATAATTCCTGAGGTGTTGGGCTGACAGTCGAAAATTTCCAAAACATTACTGCGATGCTTTTCTCCTAAAATATCTACCCCATCCTCCGACAAAACAATGTCCATATGCTGAAAAACAATTAGCTTCTATTAGTGAAAATTACAGCATTATTCAAAATAACATCAAAATCGATGCAGTAGGTATTTTTGAACAAGTCCAGCCTATTTTCTAATTGTCATATAAATAATTAGGTAAGTACAATTTTTACAATGTTATTATTATATTTAAGCGTGCTGTATTATAATTTTTAATATTATTACCACTACTGTATAGGACTATATATAACTATTATGCAAGAAGTGTTTGCCTGTAAGATTTAGCAAGTATTTAAACTATTTATGTTATTTAAGAATGTTTAATGTAACTATTTATACTTAGCTGAGATCGAATCGATGCTAACAAGCTCAAAAGTAAACCTGTTCATACACGCTCAGAGCACGCGCCAAAGGTAGCCGGCACGCTCGAAAATGAAATTACCTACTTCATTGTTGAGCATAGGTACTCGAGATAAGCTAACAATATTTCGATACACATGCTATATACATATATATAGCAACTGTTTAATAATGGCACGCTTTCGTGCCAGTAATGAGCATTCTGTCCGTACCTTCAAGCAGAGCCAAGCTAAAATTTTTTTTAAAGACCGGCTGGAATTTGTCGCAACTCACTATAGGATAGGGGCGATGTGTTCTGTACCACACCAGACTGAACATATGCTATGTATATTGTATATAATATACCTACTTACCTCGATTTGTTTTCCTGTTCCATTAGATATAAGTTTCCAATTTTCTAAATTCTTAATGAAAATTGCTCTGTCGCCTATAGTAGGTATTATTTCTTTGATCATGTCAGTTGTCAATAAACCGAAAGTTTGTAAGGTGATGCGGTTTTCTGAAACAAAATGAAAACTTTCTATGACTATTGGATAGGTATATAATTTATATAATTATACCTTTAGGATGCCAAAAGCGCTTAGTGGGGTAACTGCTTCGCATTTTATTTTAAATAATTCTACTTTTGACTTGCGGCAGCGACTCGCGATCTAACAATATACGAAATCACGAACGACTAGCGACTGTCTAGGTTAATTAGCTAGCTAGCTATCTATGTATCTACGCGGTAAGTAAATACCATAGTATGCTTAAAAAATGGCCGCTTGATGTGGCCCGGCCCGCCCCGAGCCGTTTGATCAAAGTCCCGATCTGCACTACACATACTGTAGAATACATAAGTTATATAATATAATGAAACTATGTACATATTTATATAGGTAAATACAAGACTGTAAGTAGGTACTTACTATTAAACACATCAATGTAGTTTTCTAAACTCCACGCTGTTAGAAGGTTTTCGACGTCGGCGTCTTCATGTTCATCGTCCATTCTAAAAGCTGCAGCCAGCAGGGACACGCACCTTTTCTTTTAGTCACAATCACAAAAATTATAACCTAATAAGTGATCCGGCGGATGCGCGTGATGCGTGCGTGCGTTCGCGGAACTCGTGATTCGAGAAAGGAAAGAAAATATTATTACAATCGGGCTGGTCAAGTCAAGGTAGCGCGCCTGCAAGAGGTGGTGCGGGGGTGTGCGGGGTCCACGGCACGCCCTCCCGCGCTCCAACCAAACCGCCCGTTCTCACGAATCTACAAATCGGTGCGTTCTGATTACAATATTTTTCCATACGTGACAATGCGTATTGTAATAATAACTTTATGGATGTAATCATTTAGGACTAGATTGTTGATTAAGCAAACGTTTATAGTAATTACTATTCGCCCGTTAAAATTTACTAGATTGAGTGTTAACTAGAAATAAATAATTCTCTTTACATTTTGATTAGTATATGCCATAATATATTTTGTTGCTATGAGCAAATTCTCGTAAACTTAACCTTTTTTTTCTTAACTATGCGTTCTTGTAGTATTGTAGAAAATTATTTTTTTCCGTGTTAAGTTGGGACTTGTTAAACGAAGTTCACAGTATAAGGAAATAATCAGTGCCGCTATGTCTAAACAAATAAAATGTCATAAAAAGAAATAAAACACAATCACTCCGACTTTCCCAGAACGGTTTACAGTCCATATCTAAAGTCGATGACGTTCCGATCACGCGACGTGCCCTAAACCGAAATAGACGAAGCCGCTTCTTAGTTGGAGGCCGCCGAGAATAATTCTCTAACTAATAATAGACGAACAACGTGTTGAGCCATTTTACGCTCTCTACGTGGGACTTAACGCGTGAACAGCACATATGAAATGACAATGCAAGTGTGCTCAAAAGTCTGTTAATTTTTACCGGTGAAGTTCTCTTACGGTAGGCGAAATTTGGGCACTGTGGCACATCTTGATATTTTCAATCCTACGATAAGAATCTCGAGACTTTGTTTTTATTGCAGATAGCTATAGTCCAGTCATTATAGTAAGTTCACCTCGGAATTCGAGATACCCAGCTGTAAGTCTGTAAATACTTCTATTCTTTTATAGACCTTGGAATTTAATAGTTGCGTACACCCTACCATATGTAGGTTTCGAGGCAACTTTTAGGGCGTTAATACACAAGTATTTACAGACTTACAGCTGGGTATCTCGAATTCCGAGATTCTTACCTAATATAAGCTTAAATGACTGGACTACTAGCCTTTGACTACAATCTCACATGATGGTAAATGATTATGTGGTTGAAGATGGTGAACACGTTTAGCCTATAATGGTAATAGGCTATCAAAAACAGCAACTTCGTTGGCTTGATTGGTGTAAGGTTTTCTATCTGATGGAAGGCCTCCGTCATTGTAAGCTTCTCTCAGTATACCCACAGGTTTCTGTGTTCTTGATATCTGACTACTTCTCAGTAAAGTCAAGTTACATAATAAAAGTTGTATTTGACTATTATTTCGTTTCTTTTTCGACTACTCATTGACAATACTCTAGCAGACATGTAGTAAAGATAACCTTTTTTCTGGGAATGTTTCTTTACAATTATTCAGTTGAATACGTCTGGATTAATTCCTGGCAACTCTCCATCGTGTCCTTTAAATAGAAGATACATTGTTGGGCAAGATACTTCAGCTTACGTGGTTCAAGTACCACAAATACTATATTGTATAACGATCTTTGCGTTCCTTACTAAAATTAACCGGTATCTGGTAATTCATCAATGCGACAACACAACAGAAATATTTCTTGGAGAGCTACACAACCGCGAATTGTTGGCGCATATCGTGTTATGCCATGCAGACATGAACAGATGAAGCTGCGTGTATTAGATCAATTGAGACGTTAAGATTTACGTGCATGACTAATATTGGATTGGAGTTGGTTCCTTATGCATTATATTTTAAAAATGCTAGAATTTCTTGTACTACTGACGTGTTTTGGACACGAAAAAACTACGTTTAATAGATATAGCAGTAGGAGTCTTGAGTCTTAAGTTTCGTGCGGGGTAGTACTGCCACCACATCTATTTCTACTGCCAAGCAGTTATGGACGCATTTCATTTGTAGGATATGTGAGTCGGTAAAATTACAGACATGAGATAAAAAAAAAAAATATGGAGTATTTATGAAACTCAACAGAAAACGAATGATTCAACTTATCCAAATCAGCTACAATTGCAAATAAGGTCATTATAATTAATGACATGGTATGGTTAATATCGGAAAAACCCCCTGGGCCGTCCCTCACGTGACGGATTTCCGGATATTTTTTTCCTGATTAACCCAAATCGAATAGCAACTACCTTGTAGGAAATTTCTGGAAAGAGATTCCGGAAATCATCCACATACTTTATCTGCCGCTAGATATTTTGCATTCGCTATTAATAACTCAAGAAATGAAAACGATAACAATGGCCGCTCAGAGCTCACGCATCAGACGCTCCATAGAAATGCAGCAACATGAGCTCGATTCCACGAATTCATTATGCGAAGACAATGCGTGCATGTTTGCTTTACGTATACTGTCATTATCGAATGGAAACACGTGTCGATTGCTTGTTACATTCTTCAGATTTTGATGAGAAGATACTTTTGACAGCAATGGTATTGAAAAGTGGCGAAAAGGCCCAACATCCAAACAATTGGCCTTCAGAGGGTGGTCTCTCTGTGGTATTTATTGGGAGGTTGATGTTACATGCGGCTGCTTTAAAACTTACTTGCTTATTGATTGACCAAACATGGTTCGTGATGTTCACGAATAAAAAAAGTAAATTATGAATTTGATGAAGTCGGTACCATAACTATTGAAAACCTTGAAGTTCATTATATTATGCGTTAATGGCCCTAACTTCGACAAATAATAATATTTAGAATAAATTGCGAAAACATCTACTGTAGTATATGTAGTATATAGTATATTTTTTATAGAATAGGTTTTAGCATAATCTTTTCAATATATTAATATTTATTTTATACCTGAAATAGGCCACGAACGACTTATCCATAGTTTCTACTAAGTAAAACTTACCCTTGTCAATTATTGAATAAAAAAATATCGCTAGATCCGAATATACACACTTCAGAAATCGAAATACATACATACATTTTAACCTCCTTTTTACTCATTTAGGAGTTGGAAATTTTGCGTAGATAATGATGGTAAAAAGTCCTATGTTTTTTTCATTATACATATTTCATCCAGACCGAGGGCATATGACAGAGAGAGAGAGAGAGAACTCTTTTTGCATGCGAGTGAGCAAAACAGAACTTATGCAATATTTAAAAGGAGTGAACGAATTTTTTTCTGTAAATTGATTAAAAGAGAGCTATTTAAAAACGGAAAAAATCTTCCATGTACTGTATTACGTGGTTGCTTTATAGTATGTAATAAGAAATAAATTTGTATATATACCATTCACTATATAGGCACAAAACCTTATTAGGCGAAATTTTAGAGGTGTATTCATGATATTTACCATAGAGAATCATGTTTTCGGATCATGCATTGTATTTTCATATCCTCTATACATGTTCAAAATTTGCCTTTTCGAGACTCGCTTCACGATTTGAACACGGTCGAGTGACTATATAAAAACACGCACCAACACCCGTTCACTCAAATGCACCGTGATTTATTCGTCACGAATGGTGAACGGTGCGCAACATTGTGCTATGATGTGATCTGCAGCTACAGTATGCAGATTTTCTCATGACTCGCAATGAGTATCACGTGTCGACTCTGTTCGTTTTGACGTGCAATTAATTACTACAATTTGTATGAGACTTTCCAGTTTGGAATGCGGTTAAAATCTTATCTGCAATTTTTAACGACTTTGGTTAAGAACGTTTGCTAATAAATCTTTATTTGTTTCTTGATACTCGTTTGAGTGAAATTCTGTGATATTACCAGTATTGTAAAAAAGAATAAAAATCTTGAAAGCAACAGTCTACCGCATATTATACGTAATAAGTATTAAGCTTGTATTACCAATATGATATCCATCCCCATGCGATGGTTAAGAAAGAGAGGACAAAGAAGAGTAATTAGTCTTGTCATGATGGCTTAGCGGTTAGGGCATACCCTGGCTATAGAGGTGGATGGCGCGGGTTCGATTCCCGCACATGACTATAACTTTTCCTCTTGTTGTAATTTTGTAATACCAATATGTACGTTAAAATAATCATTTCCTCTCCCACCACACCCCGCACTGGTTCATATCTATATTTTATCACACTGCACGCACTTATCGCTGCATCGCCTGACTGGACTGACGTCAAACCGGTTGTACCGAGGTAGCCACTTTAACTGGACCCGACTAGCCTCCAAGTCCTACTCACAAACAACGCCACCGAAGCTGGCAACCTGGAGGTCCATATCCACTGGTAGACTTACAGGCAACACGCAATGCGTAAACGGGAGAGGGGGAGCCAGACGCGTCGATTTTCGAAACATGCCACGTTTAAAATTGCCTTATGCGAAAATGTTGAACATTTCGAAGGTTGTCTGACGAGTTTCGAAGGATATAAATGAAAGGATACAATGTATAACTGTTTGATTACGATTAAAACTTCGACTTTGAACTGTTGATATTTCAATATCAGAAAGTTTTGAATTCGCAAACAAACTTGATACGAGAGAGTTGATTATGATAACCACATCCTCGTCTATCGTTGACCTAGTGATTTGACCGCAGCTGACAATATCCGATTGTCGTTTACCACAATTCCTGTCAGCAGCATACAAAAGAATGGCAATTTTGTATATTTTTAACAGTAACGGTTTTTTTCCACGGGTTCATAAAAGGAATATGTTCTTAATTCTGCTACATATCTCTTTTTGTATGTCTGTTGCGCTATTGGTTCAGTAATAATGAATTGATCTTGGTGATTATTTGTTGTTTGGTAGTACTTCAGAGGTAGTCCCATATAAATATTATGAAAATCGGTTTTGTAGTTTGGTTTTAATATCATAATAACTGAAAAAAAAATACCTGTCCTAAGTAAATAAAAGCAAAAGTAATTATTGATAGATCTATTTAATAATAACAAATATTTAATAAAAGCTTTGACTCTTTGCCCAAAGACTCCAGGCCTCCTGATGATGCTTCGTATACAATTGAAACGCATAGAAAAATCTTCACGTTGGGGTTCACAGCGTTTATGACGTTAAGTCGGTCTAAAGTATTAATTATATGTTATTCAAAAATATTTTCATAGTTATTTGTAGATTTCCGCGAAATAACGCCTGAATGTATTTGTTATAAATATATTTGCTACCTGGCAAAAAAAATATTTTATTCCCGCACTGTTCATGGCGTAAAATAACAAAATAGAAGTACAGTGGCAAAATGCCAATGTACTGCAGGGCTGTTAGAATCGTGTCTAGATACATCACGTCTGCTTTCTTATCCTTGGACCACTATGAAACGACCTGCGAGTTTCAGTAAAAGATACATTAGCATAACTATAATTGTTGTCTGCTCGCAAACTGCTGATGACGCTGTGCGGCACAATGCCAGGGTGCTGATTGAAGTCTCAATGACACGACAGAGCTTTAAAAATAATGTTATATTGTTAACGTAGCCGCATTACTGCTTATTGACTCACTGGTTGACTATAAAATCGGCAGTAAGTGATACGTTTTGCCTTATAAAGTGACATGTCATATCGATAAAATCATGCACCCATTTTGGTAGACATACACATCGTCTTTGTCTTGCTTTTGTTGACGATATTCAGTGAATTGAAGATGAAAATGTTGATGCCGTTACATCTGTTCGTTGAGCAATACGCCTAAAATAGGAACCTTCTTCTGTCTCTACGTGTGTTATGCATCTGCTATGAGAAGGCGTGATGCTCCTCAGTAGTTAACTGACACTGTTGTAAACTTTTACACGCAAATTTTCCCTATCTGCAATTCACTTCTGCGTTCTAGATTTTTCAGGATTATATTCGTGTTTTAGTTTTGAAGCTAGTTGCTTTAACACTTTATTGATACGAGTAGACTTTTCAAATTTGTATTTTTTAGCCTGTGTCTTTTCAATGTCTCCACCGATGATGTCCGTCATCACAATCGCGCTGTTGCGTGCACTACTTGTATTAAGCCCGAGCTATCATTCATGTCAAATTCACCCATCACAAATCTCGACACTGCTTCTGGGATGATTAATATTTTTACTACATCAACTAGAACGCCTTTTAAACATATTGGGGAGGCCCCCATAGAAAAAATGCTGACAGGTGTATAACTTTGCATGGTGGTAGAGCAGTTTACGAATGTCCACCTGGCTAAATTAAGAAGAAAATCTGTATGTTCTGAGAGCTATCTTTTGAAGCCAGTTTTCGGTTCTGGTTAAGTTTGATGACCAACTTTGACCTCATTATCATTTCCTATCAATTGAGGGTGTGGTCAAAGGTAATAAAAAATAGCTGTAGACAGCTCAGGAGGAAATGCTGTTGCGCCTCTTCTGAGTTCCCTTAATCGGGTTTACTACACTTACGGGAAGAGGTAGGTAGGGCCTGAAGGTATATAACCAGGTAGCCCACGGTTCATGACATTCAGGTATATTACTAGACTCTTCTTGTTTCACATCTTGTTCATCTGTCTTATATTATGCTAAAGCAACTTATTAGCTAGCTAATACTCATTTCATTATGCTAGTGTCATGGTGGTACTGTACGTACATCATAACTTTGGTATGTAGAGTATTGTAGAACATTATCCACTGAATACCTCGTCTCGGTGCTCAGAAACATGATAGCCGAGTTCATGTCATGCGCACACAAACTGGCCGGACAGGTCGCTCTTATGAACATTGTTACGGTTCTTCATACGTTGTGTAGCTGTATGACATCATACCCTTATGCAACATGCTGAATTCTGCAATTCGTCGTTGGTGTTTTGGCACTGTCCATATGTTCAGTCTTTCCAGTTCTACCTTTCCACTCATGAGGGCAAATGCATGTTTTTACTGACTTAAAAAAAAGGAGGAGGTACTAAATACTTTTTTTAACCTCATATTTTTTGACTGGGTGAACCGATTTTTGTGAATATTTTTTTATTTGTAAGCTGATGCTTGCCGTGTGGTCACATTTGAACTTCTAAGAGTAAAGTATAGTCTTCGAAAAGTATTGTCCTATTTTGATGATATAGTCATTGACAGTACAACTGTAAAACTGTCAAAATGACTATATCATCAAAATAGGAAAATACTTTTCAGTTATTGGAGTGTAACTCAAAAACGGTTAATCCGACTACGATGAAGTTTAAATGGGACCTTTACCGTTTAAAACTATCCCTTTGTTAGTAAGGGTTAAATAAAAAGGGTGAATTTTTTTTTTAAATTTAAATAGTACCGACTTCGACAAATATTACACACAATTGAGTGTTGAAGGCGGTTCCAATTTTGCTAAAAAAAATTTGATTTACAACAACTACTATCATCATATTTGACATTTTATTGTTTACTTTATGATGTACATTAGTATTTACACCCACACTAAGACAGAGTACTAACGAGGCCTATACACGTTTAGATGCGCATCAATAAATTAATGTGTGGATGGCCGTGCCTTTGTGAAAGATCAGGTATGTACGTGCCTTTGTAAAAAATGTCTTTATTGATTCAATTTTTTAGATGTAATATCATGCATACCGTATGTTCCGAACCATTGCGCGTCTAGCGCTAGAACCGGAACCCATCGAGCTGTCATTCCTTTGTAGTTGTCAAATTTGCCATATAAACACTATATATTTAACACTACAGCTACTATAACGAAAGCATTTAGGCAACCTAAAGGCCATTCCAGGCCCACATGCAGTCCAAATGCTCCATGAGAGAATGCCCATTACCATGGCAGCTTGCCCAATATACTAGCAACATCCCCTACCTATGGAATCAATGCACGTCGTCGTAATCCGTATGGCAGTTCTAGGGGTATATGACAAAAAACAAACTTAACTTATTAGGTAGTAGGATAATATTGGTGCAGTTTTCAAGCCTGAAGAACTAACAAACACAAGACCCACACGAGCTTTTATAGTAGTGAAGTAAGAGTCAATTTGTCAGTGCCTACTTGAACTGTATTACAAAATATCTGTAGAACAGGGGTTTCAAAGTTACGTAACATTAAATCACCGAAAGGCCCTTCAGCACCCCTGACCTTTTTGTCTATCTTGCAACATAGGTCCGCAAGAAAGTAGGTATCAGTAATTGACCCGGCCACGTTTTGATTTGATCGATATGAGTTTGTTGTTCGCTGATGGCCTTGGAGCCTGCGTTTAATAGTACGGCATACGATAAGGTCACGGCCTGTACGAGTCGTGTCATGACGAACGGTTGTGAACGGGCCTAGCCTACAGTCTATTTTTTAACAAGTCATGTTTATTGGAAAGCTAAAAGAGTTGTTTTGTATGAGCTCTATTCGAGGTAAAGTGCTACGCAGTTTTAATATGTAGAAAGGAGGTAGTTACGCGTAGACACATCCTTATAGTACCACCAACTTAACTGTGCAGTTGCCGAGGGCGCTGCTGATCAAGGAAATCAACTACAATCTGTCACAATTTGAAGGAATGTTGTAGTTCTTTTTTCTGCCACCTGAACAGATAAGTTGGTGGGCCTGTACGTTTTCTAGGTTAGCCTGAACAACATCTTCGACCACATCATCACTACTATCTGGTAAGACAGTGCGATATCAGGAATAAAAAAAATTAAAATAAAAACGTGTATCTTGACATGTTTGAAATCCAATGTCTAGGATGTTAAACACTGTAGACCTCTTCATTTTGTGAGAGAGAGCGAGAGTGGTTTTGACCAGGACAGAGGCAATTTAGTGTTTTATTATGTTATTAACTCATTCATTCAGTTATTATCTGATGGTAAGAGTCACGACTGTCCTGTACAGTTGCAATATCTCCGTCATTGTTTTGCTTGACACTGCACTGCGCATGTCACGCCGAGACGTTTTTCTTATCGTCTCCTTTGACCATTAATTTCACTGGTTACAGTGCCCTTCATCCCTAAACAGTAGTACACACTACTACTTTGAGGTAGAATGTCTGACATTGCGTTGGTACCCACCAAAACGGACTCTTGCTGAAGACATCTTATTTTTGACGAGATATATTGGGCTTAAATAGATATAGGCCTTTTTGACGAAGAACCCTAGCTACGTTTTGGACTACAAACTCTCCAGAAGAATATCAGACGGGGGCTGCAGCAGCGCCTTTCAAAGAACTGCTAACTTACACGACGATCCGCAAGACGCCTGCCAAGCGTAGAGAATATGGCAAGCCCTAATGGGGTAGGCCTTTCTTCAACGTTGGATGCTATGGCTGTTGATGATGAATAGCGGGCAAGTCTATTGCCACCTGTCAGGCACAGTGCAATACTCTGGACCTGAAAGGGTAAATTAGTGTCGTTTTAGTAGCAGTCTTGTTGCTAATATACTATACTACTGTATCAGCCGGAAAGTCCACTGCTGAAAACAGCCTCCCCCAATATGGCGGGGTTTGCCATAATCCCCACGCTCAGCAGGCCGCTTTGGGATCACAGTGTGAGATATGAGTTCTTCAGAGAGTGCTGCTGCCCACCCTCTGGTGTGTTACGCTTACTAGCCTCTTACAACACCCATATGTTGAGATGGGGGGGTGGCATTCTAGCCCAGCACCCCACGGGACGTTATTTATATAATTTAGATTTAAACACGATTCAGGCAACCATACCAGTTTTATAGTATGCAGCATTATTGTAACTATGTCTTCAGATATATGCGATAGTCGCATGAGTTGCGTTGCGTGTTTTTAGTAGGTAAGTTGCCGTAGCCGCACTTATGGCACTCCTTTAAATAGGCGTAGTGCCAACGAAACCATTAACGGCACAAAATGTACCTTTAAATTCTACTCATCACGAAATCTGTCACTAATTAGACTAATTACTGTGGTTTTATGTATAGTACCATAGTAAAACCAGACCAGTAGTTTGTTTTCATTGTGCTGTACCAAATTCGGCTTGTACTTGTGCGCGACTGCTCGCCCGTATGCCAGCGCTACAGCATGCACACTATCGGCCGCACTCAGAGTCAGTTAATGTAGCATTAAATCGTTCCTCAGTGAAGATTTAACTTTTTCCACACTCAGAAACAGTTAATTGTTCCTTAACCTGACTTAATGACCATTAACTTTAATGAGTCCCAAACCCTTACTTAAGTCAGTTAATGAACGATTTTGACGTTTCGATGACATTTCAAATGTCACAAATCGTGCGTGGTATTCATAAAAGATAACTTACATCGATTATACTTTAGTAACAATTATATATTAACATTTTATATAAGAAGTTGTATAGATACTTACCATATTTAACAAATAACAAAGTTTTTCACAAGTTACAACAAATGAAATAAATTTTAAGTAATACGTCGCAAATCTTTCAAAATGCTTTTCCATTTGAATTATTTTCGATAATTTTGACTACATTTTGCGTCTATAGAACCACATTTAATATGAACCATAGACACAAATGTGATCAAAATTATCGAAAATAACGAATTTAGCGTCAAATAGTATACGCCCTAAATAGAATATCGGCGTCTCGCAATCACCATAGATTGGATTGACATTGACAATCTTTGCCAGGAGTAAAAACCAAAATAAGTTTATTTTCTTAAAATCATACAAAAAATACACAAGTCCCGCTATATGTATAAATAATAATAACATATATTATACAAAAAAAATTATTGGAATGCAATACCAAAATAGCTGAAAAACAGTTGATTACCGGTTTGTTTATGGCTACACATAATCAGTTATCGATGTCGTTTCATTGGGGTAACGCACTATGGTTCATTAGATCTGTCATTTACTAAGTAGGCATTAAAATTTGGCTCTGAGAGCGACTGTTACTTAAGAAATTTAATGATCATTTACTAATTGCCATTAAGGCTTAATTTAAGGAGTGTTTCTGAGTGCGGCGGTATGACAAATATCTAGCGTGTTCAGAGTGCGTTGGTTTATTTAATGAGAATATAATTATTAAGAGTAGAATTCACGGAGCACTTTCCATACAAACGTAGGTTTCGTCATATTTTAAATACTAAGGACCACTTGCGCCTGCGAGAAAACGCGAGTTAAACTCGAATTAAGTTTACATACAAAAACCAAGTTAACCTGACTTTAACTCTCGAATTTACGTTGGCCCAATAAGCACTAAGTATTGAAACTCTGTGAAACTTTGCATGTATATCCTTGAGCTATATCTATGCTTCTGGTTTGCCAGATTCGCAGCAGGTCCATAGTTCGAATCCCGCCGCGGGCTTGAGCTTCACCGCATGGTGGAAAGGCATTTTGCGTATGCCCGCCTGGCTAGCGACCACCCTCAAGTAGAAAATCTGTCAGCAACTCAGCACCTAACGGTGTGTTCCGGCAGCTGTCCTTGTACGCCAGTAAATCTAGGTTAAGTCTGTTAACACCTTTGTAAAAATCATCACTTACCATCAGGTGAGATTGTGGTAAAAGGCGTACCTATCAGGAAAAAAATAAAATAAAGAGATGGCTATTAACCTGTGACGACTTATAAACTTATTTAAACAGATGCTAAAATAAGCTGTTGCTCTTTTAAATGTGACTTTACAGAAAATTATGTCTGTAATAAAGAATTTATGCATATAGGTATGTTCCAAAAAGGAGAGGGTGTTGAGGAAGCGGTAGGTACCGCGATTGCTCAAATAAGATTCGCCAACGGACGTCGGACACACTCAATTGGAGCTCTTGATGAGACAATTGAACCGGGTGATGTTTATTTTTATATAACTAACTGATAGATATATTTAGCTATGACCTCTATCTCACCTGATGGTAAGTGATGATGTATTCCAAGATGATGGTAGGCCCAAACTAGATTTCCGAATCTAGTTTATAGCAAGGACAGGACCGGAACACGCTGTTAGGTGCTTGGTGACAGATTAGAGATCAAATCTAGCTAGATGGGCATTCGCAAAATTACCTACCACCATTCAGGAAGTGAGCAGCGAAGCAGCTTTGACTCATTGAGTGCACGATCCGATCGTGCGCTCGAAGACCTTCTGGTGATGCTTGCCTTCGTGTAGAAGCGATATCCATCGGAAATTCTTCCGGTTGTGCTGCTTGGCATTTTTGACGTGACTTCGGCTTAGCAGGAAAATTAGGCGACATTTTCACTAGATATACATGTCTATTAAACGTTATTATAAAATACTAGCTTTCCGGCCGCGGTTTCGCCCGCGCGTATGTCGGTTATCGTACAAAACCATTAACCCCTTTTTGCACAGTTGAATCAAAACTATCCTATGTCCTTCCCCGGGTCTCAAACTTGCCATACCAAATTTCATCCAAATCGGTCCAGTACTTTTTAAGTTTATTCCTTGCATACAAAAATACAAATCTTTCATGTATATAATATTAGTGTAGAGATGTATTTAAAAAAAAATACTACTATATAGCTAGTAGTTGCAGTGTCTGGTTAACGTCATTATGTTATTTATTTCGTTGGAATAAAGTTGAATATGGAACGTTTTTAGATGATTTAACTATATAATCAATAAACAACAAATAATATCGTAAAATTTTGTGCTATACAGCCATAAAACAATAATAAACACGTCTTAGTGTAAATTCAAATATGAATTAAGATATAACCCTCATATGTACACGTACGTAACCTTATCATAATTGAACAAGCTGACGTAATTATTTGGAAACGTATCGGACGGTCGACCTCTGGACTTATTTTAAATGTAGTAAAAGTTTACAAGACAAAAGGTCAGTATAACTTGGTTTAATAAACAAATGAAACTAAAATGGCTCTGAGAATCGTTAGCTCTCACTTGCGCGCTATTGCTGTCTACAGTGTGCAAGTGAGAGGTGGATATTATCCGCGCCATTTTTGATTCGTTTCTTTAAACCGGGTTAAACTGACCTTTTGTCTATACCGGGTTATACATGCAAGATGTAGCTATTTAAAGTTTTTATTGTCTGTCTGTTTGCGTTTTTACTCCACTGAAGAGACAATGGCGTAGTGATCGAATTTGCCAGCACCATAAACTATGATACATTTTAACCGACTTTCAAAAAAGGATGATCTATGTGAACTGTATTTCTTATGTATTTGTGTATATCCTATTACCTCCGTTAGTTTTAAACTGATCTGTATGTTCATTGATTTTTATTTTATAGGATGTATGTACAATTGTAAATTTAATGCGGTCCCATAAAAATAGTTTTTTTTTTAAAACCGATACAAATTTTTTTATAACATTAAATTTATATAAAAGTGTATATAACGTAAATCCTAGTTGTATGTATATTAAGAGCGCTAGATTTTGTGAAGTAAATAAAATAAACCCTAAAGTGCAGACATTAATGGACACAATAAAAAAAATTGCAAATCAAATTCAGAATTTGTGTGATGATATGCATTAAGGAGTAGTTCATTGGTTCCAAGTTCTGAAAACTTTAGGACGAAGCAATATATTTTGTTTCAAATAAAAAAATTAACCGGCTTAGGCTGTCGTAAATTTTATTAACACTGGTAACGTCGTGTTTGATTGCCATTTATACAAGAAATACCTTACAATTTATATTGCCATAAAAGAAAAGGATTTCAAAAGAAAATCAAGTACCTATACGAATGAATTTAGTAAACTTTCATTTTGGAAGTAAAATCTTGTATAGATCATAAAAAGGGACAATTATTAATCTTTATGATTAAAAAAAATTAAACGGACTTCCTACTCTAAAAGCGTTCAATACTAATTAGTTGAATTCAGGTAATTGACATACAATGGTGATCTATAAGATCTTATTATTTTCTTTTAATTATTATTTCGTGCTAATAAATTAGCTTTATATTTCCTTATCCTTATTTATCTAAAAATTCCTAAGGTGGCACGACATAATCAAAACTTACGACTGCCATCCTAAGACAACAACCGGGACCGACGGCTTAACGTGCCCTCCGAAGCACGGAAACGCTCAGTAGTAAAGTCACTAGCGGTCACCCATCCAACTCATGACCGCGCGCGACGTTGCTTAACTTTGCTGATCGGTTGAGAACAGCTAAGTAATCTTCGCTATGAGCGTTTCGCTTATGCCGACAAAGTTGCGTTCTTCGCCCAATATTATACTCGTATGTATATAGAAAGGAATATGAATGTCAACATTCAAGGCTCAAGGGATATGTGGGCGTACAAACATGACACATTCAAAAATAATACATTAAAGTTTGGTATCAAAGGAAACCTGTTGCCTCTTATGACGTTATGGTCTAGAAAATGCCTTGTTTTATATTAGAAGTATAACATACAAGTGCATCATTCCATAAATTGTAATCATAATATTGTATGACTAATATTAATTCACATGAAGAGTAGGAATAGATATAATGTTATTTATTATCATTAATGTTTATACTAATCATATTACATCGTTATTCATCATATAATCATATTATATAAATGTATGTTTATAATATTCTCCGAAAGTGCTAAATAGCCTTACTTGTACAAGTTTTTAGCAAAATATATTTAGTTTTTAGCTGAAAGAAAATTATATGGTAATCTTGATCATATTTTGTAATTTTTTTTTTTTTTTTTTTTTTTTAATGCCTGATATGTTAGCCTTTGACCCCTATCTCACCTGATGGTAAGTGATGATGTGGTCGAAGCAGTTGTTCAGGCTAACCTAGAAGTTCATTGCGCAACACGTTTTATATATAAAAATGTTTGCAATAAAAGTTACTCCATATACGCTCGTAACGAATCTTAATTATTTAAGTACCAAAATATAACAGCAAATTAGCAAAATATTCTCAAGAGGTACAGTTTAATTCACATTTTTTATTTCAATCCTAATTTGGTGTTAATAAATCTTTCTTTCGTTTTCCACTAAAACTGATCGCGATTTCACCATCGCTACGTCACTTTCACTCCTACGCAATCGATAATGATGGTATTTTAGTATCTGTCTACGTCTAGGCTGGGAAAGTGAATCACTCGTATAAATCGAAATATTATAGCTAAGTTTACTTTAAAATTACCTATATTAACATATGACCTTAATATTCCCAATCATTAAGTATTAAAAGTTAAAAAAAAACACGACCTGTTATTATACTATCGATCAAGCGATTATCTTAATCTTATATTATTAATTATTATAGTTTTTACAGTCAGCATGCCTTTATTGATAAATCACTCTAAACTGTAAACTACACTACAGCTACTATACTGAGAGCAAAAGCAATCCAAAAGCCATTGCAGGTGGTCCAAATGCAATAGCCCACTACCAGTTGGATTGCTTGCATACCCATTATGCTGGCAGCATTGCCCTGTTGCATTGCAATTCTTATTCGTTGAGCCTACTATAAATGCCAGTATTTTGGATCACAAGTCGCAGCTACCAAGCGCTCTGATAAGTTTTGGAAGATAAAATGCGCTCTCGGCCCCCACGGACTCAATGTCTCTACACCAAACGGCTCAAATGTACTACAGAGATTAGCATACATGCGCCGCTTGAGTCGCTCCGCCGAAGTAGCGGCGCCAGCCCTCACGTTTGTTTCAGAAAGATGTGACAGCCCTAATATAAATCTAAAAGAAGCCATAGAGACGGCCAAATCTTCAACTCTATTCGTATGCAATACGTTAATTCTACAAGAATATTTGACTAATCGAATTAGGCTGATCGAAGCTTAGCTAAAGCGATTATAATGGTAGCCAGTAATTCAGTTAAGTGATCATGTCATATCGTGCAGTTCAATAACTTTAAATGCTCGACCATTAGCTTAATGGGAAATAATAACCCGCATACTGTATAGTAAACTGCGCCTTATACTAATCGAAAACACGTTCGATAATATAGTGCTTTATATAGTTGCGTTTTATTAATCGCATGTGGGTGTTTGTAAAAGAAAAGAAAATAAAATAAGGGCGTGTCCCCTCAACGGTTTTAGTTTATGCTCTATAGGAAAAACGGTAATAATTAAATTTGCTGCGATTATAAAATAAACTCTAAAGTAAAATTATATAAACAGGCCTAGTGAGACGCTAAAGTCCTGAACCACACCCGAACAGGGGGGCCAACTCCCATCTCTTAGCTCAGTCTTATTTTAACCTTTCATTAACAATTTTAATTTGCACTACCACATGTCACTATAGTAAACTTACATTAGAACTTCAACGTGAGAGCGGGCTGCATGCATTGCATCAAGACATTTGTGCGATAGAGATAACGCTATATAAACATTGTTGCGTTACGGCCATGGTACGAATCTTAGTATCGATATTTTAAGTTTGAAATAATGATGTTGGTTTTCAATAATAGTTTTTAAAAGGTGGGAGTTGGGCTCCTGAACGGATAATGTTTCTATTTAGTGAAAAAGTTTAGTAAATTGTAGTGTGGTACGAGGAACGGTGTAATTTTATTTTTTATTTATTCAGCCTGTGATCTGTTACATATGCCGTTCTTATAAACTTATATTTCCTAATTTGTGTTGTAATCATTTTTAATATTATTTAATAGATTATAAGTATAAATTAAATGTAATAAAGTATTTTATAGTTCTATTTCTCTAATAGCTCTGTGACGAGGTAACCTCTCAAATTAAAGGAGAATTTCATAAATTACATTACCTCCTTCAAGTAATCGAGAAGGGCTTTTAATAAAATTCAAAGGCCTGTTTCACAGCTACTAAACACTCCATCGACGGAACTAAGTCCATTTCGCTCCAACTTTTCGTTATCATGAGACGAGCCTTTACAATTTCTGGTGAGATTTAATTAATTTTACCCCGTGTTTAACATAATTAATCTTTTGCTTCAGGTAATGAAGACGCTTCAACGTGTATTTTGAAAAGAAAACTGGGAATTTTATGAGAGGTAAATTTTTGAACATTACCGCCGCAGTATGCTAACGTCAGTACGCTTGCTGTTTCGATCACAACATACGTGTTAATACATCGCACACACTAAGGCTTCTGTTAGATTTTTTTCGGCCTCAGTTCATATTAAACCAATAACCGTTCACAAATGTAAATAAACACAAAATTATGATAGCCCTTCATGTGTCTATAGTTCATAATCTTAACTTACTGTTCATCAATGTGTTAGTAGTGTGCTGTGTCATTTTAACTGAATCATTCGCTACCAATCAATTTTATGTACATACGGTATGATATTTTGTTATATTGATAACCTTTACTACCAAAGATTATACTCTACCCGCACAATTATTAAGATTTACGTTTCTTGTGTAAATAACAGATCTGAACAACATAACACTGAGTTTTGCAGTAGGGATAATAATCACTATAAATAATTAACTGTGTTGGTTTCCTTGCCACTCCCTTTCTAAACGTCTGAATAGATTTTTGAACTTTGTTCATATAATCCGCAGGTCATAGATTTGCACATCAGACGCTTGCTATCCCGATTTGGACATGTGCGAACCCAGTCACTTCATATTGCGATATGGGAAGTCACTGCTTGTTACTGGCTTCCGTGACTTGGAAGCTTCTTCGAAGAAAGAAGTCTTCGAACACAAATTTATTTCAATTCTAATATAAATTAATTTTTGTAGCTTAAAATTGAGTTAGATATATAATTTACATAATTTTAGTGTGGTTTTAATCCTAGAACAACAAAATTATGTACAATTTGACCTGTTTTATAAGCTGAAACACCTATACAAAAGTTATTGCTTATTGATCATTGAAATTATTCAAATGTTTATTCGTAATGGCGTTATTGAATAGATATTATGTAAACTTATGTAAGTAACAGTTTAACATTTTCATCTCCCTTCTAAACATCGGCTGTGAATATTATTATTATACAAATTAACTTTTTCTATTAATTACGCTCTCTAGACATTTACAGTTAGCACAGAAGAATGCGACCAATTTAAGGGGGTAGAAACAAAAATGTAACGTCTACGTTCAAGCATGGTAACACGAATAATTTATATATTATTATTTCACTGCGGTTCTTAAATGTCTGTTTTGTTGTACCGCATAACTATACTCAGATGTATCAAATGTAGCTAAAATATCAGGTTAATCACTTAAGGTTGAACTGGCCGGTCGCTTCTCCATACAAACGTCGTAGGGTGATCACTCCCTTATTTGAGATTTTAGGTCCAGACTTAAGCATAATACCGATTGATATCGTCATTATCTAGGCTTGTATGATGCCAAAATTCGAAAAAGATAAGTATGTTGTAAGTTATGAGCCTAGAAAACTTTATATGAAAATGTTTCGAGGCTCATAATTATCAAGTTAATTATGTTATTAAAATTTCGTCATCATACAAGCCTAGATAATGACGATATCAATCGGTATTATGCTTTACTTTGGACCTAAATTCTCAAATAAGGGAGTGATCACCCTGCGACGTTTGTATGGAGAACGGGCCAGCCAGTTCACGCTTAATTGTAGCCTGCGTGCAAAATATACTTCTTTCTTCGTCTTATTAACGTTCTAGATGATGTATAAACATTGATTTACTGCCAACGCTTTTAATGTATAGATACGCCTAAGCTTACCAATTGTAAAGCTAATTCTCCTTGATGAAAAGTCAACGCCATCTCTTGGGTTTCGTGGTCACTATTCAACTTACGTAACAATAATGCGTGGTACAAGAAATCTTACGTCTAACTAGCATCTATATTAAATATTTTAATATATGTGGTACAGCGAACTTCTAAGATTTATCAAGCAAAAGATAGCTTTTATTTTAACTTTTAATTTTCAACTTGTTGACTTGTGTATCGATGCTAAAAAATGCCACCATTCGTTCTGCTGTTTAAAGTGTTTTCATGCAATTCTTCACAATAGTGTAGAATGATATAATGTGCACAAGTGATCAGATCGGACTTGCGTCGCATGCTGTGTCCGCGTCGGTGTTACGCCGTTGTTTTAACACCGACCAATGCTCAACAGTTCTAAATGGCCTGTCCATACGAAGTAATAAATATAAAGTCAATGTTTATTGCAGTCACTTCTAGCCATCTTTGATTCTCTCATTTTATTGTTTCAATTAGAGACACGTTTCCTCTTTCGCTGTGGAGAATCTGTTGTATAGCTGTAAGTTTTGTTGAGTTTACATTGTTTTATTTTCATTGTTTTCGTTCAGGCTCATTTAGAATATTTCCTTATTCGGTTCCTTTCACTTGTTTGTAATATATCTTGCTGAGATTTATATTAACAGCTATAAAGTCTACCGTTGAACAAAGCCTCTCCCATATTGGGAGGTTTGCCATAATCACGCTTGTTAAGCGTGTTGAAAATCGCAGTGTTATACGGCAGTTCTTCAGAAGGCGTTGCTGCCCGCCTCCTGGTGTTGTTTCCTCAGCACCCCCTATATCTTAGGCCTATAACTCCCACAGGATATAAGGGTGGTGCTATTTTAGTCTGTCGGCACCCACACGACATTTGACTTGAATATTTTGTTATGTCGCTGATGACCCCTGAGGGTTTTTCCCCCCAACTTTCTCGAGGTGGTTATTGGTGCTGTTGTCGAAAATTATAAGCAATTTATAGATAAATGTACTTTTAATGGTATAATTATGCCGTAAGTAAGAGGTAATTCACGCGAACTTCAGGGACTGACCCGTGTTTTTCTTAATACGCCATTCTTCTGAGTTTTAAAATAAGGTCAGATTAACAATCTCTAGTTTGGAGTATAAGACAGACATCCTTGTATTCAGGCCTCGCAACTCGCTCATCTTCAGCACACATCTCTGAGGATACGTATTTGATCTTATTACTTCGTTATTCTTAAATACATTTGCCTTTCCTTTCATGTGTCATTAACTGAACTGTTCTTATGTCTCGTTTCTAACGAAAAGGCGACACATTGTAGCGTTAATTTCAAGTCAAGAAATTAACTCTGATATTCAAGGGCTTCTACGCCTACGAGTTCAAGTTACTTACTCAACCACTTTTCAACAATTCCATTGCGCCAAGATTTGCGTCAAAGCCGAGTAAGTTCTGAGCCTGTGAGGTAATTGGGCCTTTTGAGCCTCGCGTAACTAAGGCTTCCCCCGATCAGTACTTGGAACGTTTGTTTGTATCGCCCTCTATTTCAACTTTACATTTTAGTACGGTTTCCAGTATAATGTGCCTATAACTAAATGCTTGGTATATAAAATGATTCGACCTTAAAACAAGTTTGCGTGATCACAGGGGTCACCTTAAAATTAAAAATGCTTATAAGACAGTACATTTATTTTCTTAACATGTTTAGCTTACATATGGAAATAAATGTTATATACATTTTTTTTGAACTTTTTACGCCTCTCTTATTTGATTTGAAATAAGGCATAATCTAGACTGGCAGCGGCCGGCAACGCAGCGGCCTATACTTATACTATGCATATTGGATAGTATCGCTTGAAATACTTTTGTATAAGTCACGCGGCCTATCACTATTGTGATAAAGACGAAAATGGCGTGACAGTAAAACTGCCGACCGCTACAGTGCCTGCCGCTACCACTTCGGTCTGAATCGAACCTAACACTAATTCATGAAACAGTTTCAATCATTATGGCTATTATATTTTATTGTCGAATCATAAACGTTCTTGAAAGAAAATAATCAATAGTCGCAGTAACGGCAGTCACATATATACGAAGTGGTATAAATTATTAGGTATATCTGCCTTATTAATCATTGTTATTTTCCTTTCAGTTTTAAATTGATAACGTTCTGATAGAGCGCAATGCTATATTCCGCCAGATCTTTGCCGATATAAAGTATTAAAAAAACTTACATACTTCCTGGGCTCGAACACCGGGTCGGAGGTTTCACATTCACCCTTATATCCATTCCCTAGACATGCACAGTTTCTGATTTCGGATTGCTAGGTACTGAGAATTTCTCCATACCTGAAATCAGAAACTGAGCATAGTAGATGGCAGTCAGTTCGACCCCTATCACATAGGATCAAAACATGTCTGGGGAATGGATATTAGGGTGAATGCACGCGTGCGTTTGCTTTGCGGACATTTTTTTTCTCTTTCACATATGTTGCCGTTCTGAATGTATGAAATACATCAGTGAACGTTGAGTCAAAATCGTTGACGCAGTGCGTGTTTTTCGCCATTAAGCCTAGTCCTAACCTAGACAAGTCTTGGGTGTGCTCCCTTACGGCATTATTTATGTCAACAATTTTATTCTATATGTTATCCATTATTGTGAATAAATTGGACGGGCTGCTCAAAAATAACAAAGCTGGTCATCAATCCCAGTACTGATACCCAATGATCGATCCGATAAACGAGCCCCAGTAAACACAGAAACACTTTGAGCCGGCAACAACAGAAGCGAACTGATAAATTACTAAAAACCCGATAGCAAATTGATGGCGAGCAGTTGAAACGAGTTGCAGTTATGGCAGTAACACATCTTAAAACAAACGAAGCGCTTCGATTTGAAACAAATGATGTTGTTGAATGATGTTGAATGGGAACGCACAACGGTCATAGTGTCATTCCCAAAATCAGGTATGTTGACACAATATGAAACTGCTGAAATTCCGGAATTCCTGAAATACAATTATAGAACTGAATAGAACTATTGTTCAATTCCCGCCCGACCTGAATATTTTAGTCACTAAAAACTTGTAAATGCATAAGCTTAGTTTTTTCTAGTATTATTCTTAGTTTTTAGATTCAATAGTGCATGAAATAATATTTGGAAATTGAAAAGGGTACATTATTACGAGAATAAAATGCATTTGTTTGGGTATCCAGTAGTCTGGTTGCCGTCCCCTATGTCGATTGAAATATTTTTTGTAAAGAATTAGCATCTCATTTCACTGTCCTGGTGACCTTTCCCAGTGTGTAAAACCGAAAGACAAGGATACCTACTATATGTCAAAGACGAAAATTGTTGACTTTAAAATTTTTTTCAATAGAATCTTTATATCTTTTACGTATGAACGTCTGCTACGCTTACAAATGGACAACAAAACGAAAACTTATTTTTGAATTTCGTGGTTAAAATTATTTCTTTAGTTGTAATTGAAGTAATACGACTAAGTACATTTTTAAAGCTATTCTCACCAACACATCACATAACAGCCTTAGTTGACCTACTGTCGTTAGCTCTGTACAATCGATCCAGATATACTTTATAATTACCCTTTTGTTATCTCCCCCGTTTCTAAATTAATCCAAAGTGGATTTGAAACTCCGGGCGAGATGATTGATTTACCACCAAAAAGGACTAAAGCGGCTCGAGATGCACTTCGCCGAGTTTACTTGTATTAACAATTTTGCTGGTTGCACGTGGTGTACAAAAAATAATTGTATCGATTAAATTTTGGAGGAGAAAACAGATGAATTAAAAATCTTCGAACTGTGTACCGGCCTCGTCACGTATTTTCTAACTCTTCACAAGCCTGTTCCCACTTAATATGGCTTTGTTTGCTCTTTGGGTACGGAACCACAGAATAAAAAATACCAGACGTATCACTCTGCAAAGCCATTCCAATAAATAAGCGACTCTAGCTACGAGGAAGTAAAGTGCACTTCAGCTCGCAAAGCACGGAGTACCTAATATTTATATTCACCTACAAGACGTCTCTCTTTAAATCGCCTAGCTCTTATCTCTTCTGACGCAGCACGCAGTGTACAATAATCCCGTCCGGACGGATACGCCGATGTACCTTAGCTTTGTACCTAAAGTACGGAGTGAACCAGGCCTAACGGAACTCCATTCGACTTGGTGTAATTGGTCTTGAACCTATATTTTGTTTTGGGTAAGCTCTAAGGTTAAACTTGTATATTCAACGTGGGTGTATGTCACACATTATGGAAATTACTTCGGACATTAGTATGAAATTGTCATGACATCAATTTGTTGGTATAGCTTTGGTATTTCGCAACATATAACCTTATTTCGTAAGTCTCGAGTATATGGTATGTTGTTTAAATACTTATCCTTCATCGAGAATAATCAAATCTATTTCAACATATAAACTATTTCTGTAAATATAATTCTACGACTCCGAAAGATATAAACAAGACAATAAATTGGAACGCTGGATGTGGAGAATAGTTTTATCACAGATATTTACATTTCTCTGTGTTTTGACAGTTAGCAATTGGCTTCGCGTTAAGTTTCGCATGTTAATGTCAGCCTTATCGAATATTGCTTGTAATTAAATAGAGTTTATGACTATTACTACCTATAGAACAGTAACAAAGTAAGTATGCTATTAGAAAAAGTATACGTATGACTTAACTATGTAAACTCAATTGGTGAGATCTGGTACTCAATTATTTTTCTTTTGCTGTAACTTTGATAGACGTGGAAGCGAAACGCTTCGAATTCGTTCCAGTTCACTGGCTTCAATCTTTTTATATTAAGACTGACGTTTGCTCTGATATAGTCCTTATCACGATGGCTTAGGGTTCCAAAGTCTCGGAAGTGAACGCGGCATCGTAAAATGTCAGAGGCACCTTGAAACCCGTTATGAAATTAGTCGTTTCACGTAGGAAGCTGTTAGGCGGTGCCATCGCTCGTTCCTTCCTGGTTAGAGCTGATAGTATCTTGCTTGCACCTCGTTTAACTTGTTATGAGCGGTACTAGTACGATCGTCTCAAACTGTATCATACATTTAATATTATCACGCAATGCGCTCAAACGATCAAGTGGAGGTTGCAGACAGTCCACAGACAGAGGTCCAACTTCCGCGAAATTGGGATGCTCTATGTACTTCCAGGAACTCAGTTTTCAAAGGCAGAATTGATAGTTATTATACAGACGTCTGACAACTGACCTGATGATATGTGAATCAAGTTAGGAATCTCAAAAGAGAATCATATAGTATGCCACAGAAGCATATTGCTGCACCGATATCACCGACTTGATAGCAATGCCCTCTTTTGCCCTTCGTAGATAAACTTACTTGAAGTGCATACGGGCCTGTTCATGTGGGTTGACCGGTCTCATTTTAGAAGGCATGGACTTGTAGTAGGTACCCATATCTGTTTGTTATATCTTCGAAGTATAAACTAGGTTAATCAATATGAGTGAGACCTTAAACAAGAAAAACCTTGCAATGAAGTATCATATCATAATTCATAATCTAGTTTCCAAGCGTTGAATTTTGTTTTTGTGGAATAAAATTCGATGGCCTCCAAAAAGTATTGATTTTCTGAATTAAATCCTTTTGCGGGTGTAAGCCTATTACAGATGTCAAGTCTAGCCTCATAAAATTACCATTAATGTGCTTTTTTATTGCCTACTCAGATCTTAATTTAGTAAAAATACGTCTGAATACCTAATTTTGGGGACTTATTTTGTTAGATATTTGGTTATTTATCTATGACTGGTAATTGCTATCTCGAAATATTATTCAAATAAAGCTATTTTATTTATCTAAATACATCTTAACTAATACTCTGTAAATAAACGTGTGACCTTGGAAAGGATAGCAAACCTACAACACAAGATTAATCTTAGTGAAGGCATTGCTATATATTGGTTTCTACAACATTACGAGTATAAATATACAATAAAATATGTGCCTAGTATTAATGTTAGTACTAAAGGTGTGAATTGTAAAATTGAGATAAATAAATTATTATTATTATCTATAAAAAAATAGGTAGCTCGCGCGAACACCACGAATATTCGTATAATCGAGATGCTAGTGAGGAAACTGATGAAAATCGATTACGTTTCTTTTTTTTTTTTTTTTTTTTTTATTTATTTATTTAAATCATTTACAAAAACAAAACAAAAATAAGCATACCAAAAATCACAGAGATTTGTCCGGTTTGCGTACAAAAGTCGAGTAGTTGACAAATAACATAACATTACACAAAATGCATAACAATAACAAGTGAACTATGATCACACATAAGTCGCATCATAAACGCTAATGCGGAAAAGGGACAACCATACTGGTTTTATTTCGCCGAGCAGTAAAAGACGACTCGAGCCGATAACAAAACTTGTTCTTCTACTGCCCAGTGAGTCATCTACAGGCTGTTCAAAAGGTGTGATTTTAGTTTATCCTTAATATTGTTCCTCGTAATACTGTTTTTGTAACTTACATCGATATCATTTAATAGACGAGGAATTAGATAGCGTGTTGTTCGTTTACCATATGTATTACTGGATGTTATTGTATATAATTGTTCATCAGTAATTTTTCTAGTGGTTATATTGTGAGAAATTTTTTGTTGTATATCTAAATTGAAATATTGTTCTTTAAGAAGGTAGTAAATAAATTTTTTATGTACTGGTAGAATTTTGCAGTGCCGAAAGAGATCGTAATATTCATTCGCTTTATGTTGTTCTTTAATCGCGGGTGAAACAATTTTTTTTAATATTCTAATTTGGATATTCTGAATTTTATCAAGGTAGGTCTTGAACGTTCTGCCATAGCTGGTGATGCCATAGCTTATGATGGAATCTGCCAGCGTATTGTATAAAAGTAATAATATTTTATACGGTATTCTACCTCTGATTATATTTAAATTAGCTAAAAATGCTCTGAGTTTATCACATACACTAATAACGTGCGGGTACCAGTTAAAATAACTATCGATCACTAATCCTAAGTAAGTATGCTTTCCGACTGTTTCGATGACTGGACAGCTGCAATTTTGTACCTTTTGATGGAAACATATATGGCTATGTGCCTTAAGTATTTTATTAGTGTCGAAGGCGTATTTAAGGTAGGGTGAGCGAATGTGCAATAATTTGGTTTTATCAGCATTTAGAACAAGCCTGTTGTCATGACACCATTTGCTTAGGCGGTCGAAATCGTATTGAATTTTCTCTCGTGCTCTTTCAATATTCCTATCAGCAATAACCAAACATGTATCATCCGCGTATTGATAAGATGTGCAATGTCTTAGTACATTGTTCATGTCATTGACATAAGAAATAAAGTGAAGAGGGCCGATCACCGATCCTTGAGCTGTTCCCTCAGTGACTGGTAGGACCTCACTCGTCGCATTTCCCAATTTAACGTAGTAGGACCTATTTTTGAGGTAATCTTCACACCATTTTAATATCGGACCCCTGATTCCAGAATCTTCAAGTTTTAAAAGCAGATGTTCATGATCTAGGGTGTCAAAGGCACGCGAAAAATCGATGAATAGGACTAGGACATGTCTGCGCTTGTCTAGGTGATTATTGACTTCATCACTGAATTTGGAAAGCAGCAGAGATGTACTTTTAAGTGGCTGGAAACCATACTGGTTACTACTAATAATTTGATTATCGTGGTAAAACAAATGAATTTGATCACTTATGTACCTTTCAACAATTTTATCTATAGAAGATAGGAGGGAAATTGGCCGATAATTCGACACGTCATTCAGTTTGCCTTTCTTATAAATAGGTCTCACACAACTTTGCTTTAATTCATTCGGGTATTTTCCGGCTGTGAGACTGGTGTTAATCAAATGCGCAATAGAAGCGGATATATGTTTGGCGATGTTTTTCACATCAACAATTTTAATGCCGTCGCCACCTGGTGCTTTCCTACCATTCAGTCTGGAAATTATCTTTTCAATGCTTATGGGTGTTGCTTTTTTAAAGTGTAAAGTGACATTAGCAGATTTTTTATATTCGTTGGCATCCAGAAGTTTAATCGGACATGAAGGAAGAATTGCCTTAACTGCATCACGGAATTCTGTTGCGAAATTATTGGCAATAACTTCATGAGCCTGTTTACTGGAATCAAAAGCTTCCGAAATTATATCCTCTATCGACCTACTGACCCTGCCACACATTTTGTTTACAATTTGCCAGAGTTTTCGAGGGTTTTTTACATTAGCATTTATTTCGCTGTAATAGTAGTTATTCCTACTTTTTTCGAGTATCTTATGAATTTTATTTCTAATTTTGTTGTACTCTAATCGAAGGCAACTGTTTGATGAATCTTTTTTCCAGCTATTGAACAAGGCATCCCTCCTATCAGCCATTTTTAGCATATATTGCCGCACCCAAGGTTGTTTGGTGAGTTTGTTAGTGTGATGCGATTTATATTTTAGAGATTTGTTATAAGCAGAGGTAAAACTAGTTTTTATAAATTTATAAATACTTTCTGGACACGAGGTGTCTTTTGTACACGACCAATCAGTACTATTTAATTCCTCATTTAGAATTTTATGATCATAATATTGAGTTTTACAATTTTTCGACACACCCTTTATTTGATGCATCGCTTCACATGCCAACAGAATGACGCGGTGGTCCGCCAGAGTTGTGTCGACTGCGCCCGTGCACGGATTCAATGAAGTTAACTTCGTAAACAAGTGATCAATACATGATTTTGTAACTTTTCCTAGTCTCGTCTCAATCCTAGTATAGTCAGTTATACCTACATTGAATCCGTGCTCAGAAAGCATGTCAACATACAAGCTTCTTATGGAATTGTTCGTTTTAAGGTCTATGTTAGCATCTCCAAGTATGATTGTGTTAGTGTACGAGTTTTTATCTAACAGCTGTGACAGTTCGGAAATGAAAGTGTTTTTATCAGTGCGTGGTGGTCTATAAAATGCACACAGATTTATAACAATTCTGTTAGCGGTCACTAAATTACCGGTTAGAATTTCAAAGCTCGTCATTGTTTTGGTTGTTATAGGTGTGAATTTAAGATAGTTTTTAATGTAGACTATTATTCCACCTCCTTTTTGGTTTGTACGAAGTTCTGTGTGAATTTTATAGCCATCAATATTGTACAACTTACTAACTGTAGAAGAAATACCCACTTCAGTCAGTACAATTACATCGATGGGAACTTTACATGAATTTATGAGTAGCAATAACTTTGCGAAGTTTTTAATTACAGATCGTATGTTTACATGTAAACAGAATAAGTTAATTTGTGAAAATGGAACTTGGCTTATAAATGAATTGACAGTAGAACAATTTATAATTTCTGTGGACGTATGAATATTGTTTGCCATTATTTATAAAGGTAGGTACAATAAGTATATTAGAGTTAACTCACGTAGGGAAATATAAGATAAGTAGGACTAATCTATAGAGATAGTAAAGCGTCGATATCCGCCATCGAGCGAATTATGTGTGGGCGGCTTTTGTCATCGGATTTTTTAACATAGATAGTACCGTCTTTACACCATACGTACTTATAGCTATCTTTTAATTTTTGCTGGGCATTATACAAGAGGACCTTTGTACGATGAGTTAACGCCCCACGTATGTAAACTCGACGCGTAGCTATATCCTTGGGCAAAGAAGACAGTATACTTCCCGCTGTGAGCTCCATATTTTTGGCTGAATTAACCCACTGGGTGCGCGCTGCACTAGATTTGACTTCAACCAAAATATGGCCCGGCTGTGGACGATCCTTAGGTTTTTGCAGGCGTCTGGCAGTTAGTATATCGGTAGCATTTAATTTTAACTTTTCCGCAACTTTGTTCACCACTTCTGTGACATCTTGATTAGGAGTTTCCGGTATCCCTGCTACCTCTAGTGTACCAGACAACATTTTTTGGTCAACTTCATTGATATGCTGTTCTAGCACTGCGATTCTTAATTCGAGATTCTTATTTTTATTAAGTAACTCTATGTTTTTATTTACTAGTGACTTTATAGTGCCTTCTTGTTTCCTGACCATATCTTCAAGATCCGACATTTGCCCATTCATATGTTCGACAGCCGTTGTAAGCTCACCAATCTCAGCCTTGATGATCCTTTGCGTCTCGCGAGAAATATTCGCGATAAGTTTCTTTTCATTGAGGGCTTTGCAGGCGTGACCTTCCTGGCCATCTTCTTCGTCAGAGCTTTCATCCGGAGTCACAAAGAAGGAAGAGCGCTTAGAAGCGTTGCTGAGACATTCCTGACAACTCCATTCCAGGCCATCTGAGTTCCTGAGAGCCGCCAGCTGTTTGTTGGTCAGTTTGGAGCAGCTGGGTGTCGAGTGAACCGTTATATTACACCTACTACACACGAGACCCGGAGATTTTGATGTAATATTTTTATTACATGTCGAACATTTATTAGGTGCCATGTTGACGAACGCTATCGCGGGTAGGAAAAATCACAGGTAAAACGTAACACGACCAATGCGTATGCAGTCACGAACTCGACTCATACGCATTGGTCGTTCACAGTAGTGTAAAGCAACGGTCTGTGTACTTTCAAAACGAATGTTTTTGAATCATGTATCGTCGATTATATCTGGAATATTCAAGTGTTATGTCCTGGTTTGATTTGGTTTGGGTATTTATGGGTTATATTTTGTATTAACAGCGTGATACCTGTATGATTTCGTTATTCGTACTCTCCTAGAAACTACGCGTCGAATGGGATACATTGGGGAATAAAGGGTACCTATCTTCTCTGTTTCTTCTTTGTTTTAAATAGTTTTTCCTTTTTTTATATGATTTATTTCTGAAAAAAATACACGAAAAGGTACAACTGTTCTTCCACGCGAATGTAAACTGATTTTTCTTCTAGTCTAGTTATTAAATGTTACTTTGTTTATTAAAGCAACTTAAGTAGTTTAATATTGTTAACACATTTTATTTTTTATATAATAGTATTCAGCAGCTAAAATTATAATAACATTGACTTTAAATCGTATATATTTATAATCGGATTAGACACAGTTCTACATTGAATATTAAGCGATTTTATAGAAATATTGGTGTTTCAAATCGTATGAAAATACGTGATCGTAAATATGATAAAATAAGTGGAATTAGGATTAATATTAGATTAAATTAATCTTTATATTTTAAGTAAGCTAGTAAATTTTCAACGGTGATGTAAGACAAAAACACACAACGGTGAATTATTTTTAGATGGGAGTCAATTTTCTTTATAAACAACAGACAAATTACATCAAACTGGTTCAAATGATTGCCTTGTTTTATGGCGAAAGCGCTTCCAAAATAAACTTCCTTTACGTTTGGAAGGTTCGCTTTTAAATTATTTGTGAAAATGTTATTGGGCAATTTTCTTTCTGAACTTTCGCGGAATCGGGGAACGCGCCCTTAATTGTTATTAACTTCAGTAACTTAATTTTACTTCTGTCCTTATTCTTTATTGCCTTTTCCTTGTATTATTTTAAAATCGAAGTTACCTTGAAATTCGGAGTTTCCTTGTTCGACTCAAGAGTTTCTCTGTGTAATTGCTGAATTATTTTGCTGTTCTTGAGGTGAAAGTTGAGTCTCAAAAAGGCAAATTTTGTACGTTTTTTAGAAACAGTGTACTCGTATACGCCTTTTAGATATGAATAAAATGTATACCTAAGATTCCTGAACTGAAAACTCTTATATATTTCTCTCGATAGAAAAAAATATATGAATACATACAGCTCTGAAATTTCGGTTACTAAAAATTTGTGTCATAGGTATAGTAAAATAGTAATAATAAAAATTTTATACCTTATCAATCCAATTAATACATGGAAGATTTTTCCCGTTTTTAAAGAGTTTTAGTTTAATATGAATATATATGAAAAATCGCGCATGCTATTTATATTTTGTGTAGTACTGTTTCCCTCACTAGCATGCGAAATGATAGCACTCCGTCCTACGACTGACATTTTTCAAAGACCACTTTGCCATAGTAGAAGGCTCTTTCTACTATGACTTTGCCGTAATATAATTTTCATTTTACATTGCTTCATTGGTGGTACTTTATGAAGTTCGTTTAAATCAGTTTATTTTCAAATTATTATGATATATAATTTACATCACCTCGAACTTTAAAACACTAATCCTTTAGTATCCTGGTGTGTCCTATTTCTTCTCTTTGCCTATATTCCAAGTGAAAACATTCACGTCGTTCCGTTGACACTACTAAACACGTGTAATGCGCGTGGTGGCACAGCCGCGACACCATCGCGTCGCCGTTGTTCGCCTACTTCTTCGTGTACAGTCTCATGCTACCCTATATTGGTGAACCGGCCGCTCTACTGGCTGAGCGAACGTTTATGTTGCTAATACTACAAATTAAATCTTAGTTATCATTTATAGTATCAGTCCTATTGTGCAGTGGACATTATTATAGTCTTTTTGTTTTGCTGATAGGTAAGCCTTTGACCACAATCTCACCTGATGGTAAGTGATGATGTGGTCAACAGGCTTAGCCTAGAAGTGCCTGTTCTCAAGGACAGCAGCCGGAACACACCGTTAGGTGCTTGGCGACAGATTGTCTGCTTCGTCGTTATACAGGCGGGCATTCGCAAAATGCCCTTCCACCATGCGGTGAAGCTCAAGCCTGCGGCGGGATTCGACCAAAGACCTGCTGCGCGGCAGTCATAGCCAATGCCACTGAATCATCACTGCTTCGAAGTCTACTTGCAAAGGACTCATCTGTGATGAACAGCTGTTAATGTCCGCATCGCTATGACCACGCCGCTGTCGTCGAATCATCAACTTTCCGTTCAGTCATTCATCGCGGTCTGTCATCGTAGACTTCAAACGTCACGTCTTCCCAGTAAAACAAAACAACAACAGCATTGTGTGATATCGCTGTTATGACCATAGTCTATTGGGTAAATAAAGAAATGGCTTTGTGCGTTTCGGGCCTCGTTCTCTTAGGGATACGCAATGCAAATGCCCGTAAATTAAAAAATAATGCTTTTTTTGATCACAGCTTTTTTTTTTTAAGAAATAATAGCTGAGCGACGTTTTAGCTATGGACTGCGGTGCCGCAGGTCCACAGTTCGAACCCCGCCCCGGCATGGGCTTCATCACATGGTGGAAGGGCATTTTGCGAATGCTCGCCTGGCTAGCAACCACCCTCAAGTAAAAATCTATCGTCCTGTACCTAATAGTGTGTTCTGGCAGCAGTCCTAGAGAGCCAGTAAAATTACAGACACATGAGACTCAACAACTGTATGTCTTTTGACGAAAGGCATCTGTTATAGGCAGTGGTTACCGCTTAACATCATGTGGGCTTCGTGCTTGTTCCGTCAATCATATAGACAAAATAAACATTTATATCGATGTTTTTAGTGTTTATACATAATATAACGAAATATCAGGTTTCTAAACTAGTTTCGTTTTCGAGATGGAGTCTATCTCTCGTAACAAAAATGCTCAAAAATCGACTACTTTGATCAGTTAACATATTTAATTATATCTTTACATAAAAAAAAAGTTTTATTTACTCTATTCAAAGAGCTCACCCGACTCGATGTCACCCGACATGCTTGGGTGCAATTTTTTTTTAAATGTACTTTCTTTTATATCCTTCTCAATTATTGAAAAATATGTAATGTTGTGGTCTAAGTTTTTTTTTTCACAAAATAATTTATATTGCAGTAGCTCGTACACGGAATGAACTGCAAACCTTTCCGTGTATAAGATAGAACCCGTGACATGCGCACCGACAGACAGATAGACAGTGGAATCCCATCATCAGAACATTCCAACTATAAAATCAAACAGTCCGATTTTGACTCTTATCAAAATTTATATTCGAATAGTGAAATGTTGTTTGTGCCAATCGAGCTAAATCTGTTTGTTCGTACCACTTTCATCTCCTTGCCGATGCTCTGAGCGAATTATGACCGAAGCAGATAATTTATCATTCGAGATTGATGATCTCCCTCGGCTTAAATAGAAATTGGAATAGAACATTCTGCCGGCCTACAAGCCGAAGAAAGTTACACCTTCGGTAAAGCCATGCTAACTAATTAGTTAATTGTTCTTAGAAGTTTACTTGGAGTTTTGTTACAATTACAACAGTATCAAACGTAAATGAAACTATTGCGTAATTGCTGTAAAGAGTTTGAAACAAAACAGAAGAAGGTGGGGTTAGGCAATGGAGTTAATTGTTTAGAGTTACGTAATAATGTCGCAAAGTGTATCAATTCAATGATTACGTAATAATGTCGAAAACCATTTGAAGCGACATCACCTTTTGAGTCTTCAAGCCCAGATTTAAGCGCTCGATGTGGAGTTTGCCTAGTTGTTCTTAATTGATCAACTTTTTTTTTTTTTATGCCTGATAGGTTTAGTTTTTGACCATTATCTCACCTGATGGTAAGTGATGATGTGGTCGAAGATGTTGTTCAGGCTAACCTAGAAGTCCTCCTAGAAACCTAGAAGTCAACTATACAGGTAAAGCAACGTCCGGGTGTGGATGGGTGACCGTTAGTGACAATATCTACTGAGCGTTTCCTTGCTTCGGAAGTCAACAGTCCCGGTTGTTATCTAACAATGGCAGCCGGTACAGCATGGTGTTAGAACATTTTCCGTATGCTCACCCTGAAGTAGAAAAAAATCCGCCAGGCACCTATCGATGTGTTCCGGTAGCTCTCCTTGAGCCAGCCAATCTAGGTAGTATAGCTTGAACAGCATCTTCGAGTGCATCATCGCTTACCATCAGGTGAGATAGCGTTCCAAGCTATTAAAAGCAAATTAAAATCTCAATGATTGGTCGGCACAATATGTAACCTCCAAAAAACTCCAACCTCCTCCTCGTAAAGCAAATAACAAAGTAAATTAGCTAAAGGGTGTGTATTCGTGAGTGTCGATAATTGATAATTACAAATAGCAAAGTAATTTATCTTATCACGCAAAGGAAATGTTCACAGTCGGTCAATTTCAAGCTGAACACGACAACTGCCTCGTACGACATGCATGCAAAATTTCACCGAGTTTGAACACTTGGTATTTAAAATATGACGAAACTACGTTTTTATGGAAAGCGCTTTGAAGACTCTTCAAACATACCTTTTGCATCAAGCTGTCTTTTCCTAAATCCTAACAGTACTTCATCATGCCATATGGCTTAAGCTTAAAGCAACACATCACCGAGTCATTTCCGATCCAAGAGCCTCATAACACCCTTCACGGGTACGAGGTCGTGTTGACGGTTATGACAGCGTTTGTCATGCCCAAATGCTTTCCTGTTGTTTCTACAACGAAGGCGCTAATCGCACATTAATCTCTCTCTGAATTGGTTCGCCTATTTACGTTGTAACTATTGCATTATCTGTGGTGGCACGGACAGTAACGTGATAAGCTTGTCAGCTATGCTCTATGTGCTGTGTTGCAATCGTGAACAGCAGTATATACAGTAATTCAACTACCAATATACCATCTTTGAATTTCTCGCCTCCGAATCAAGGAAACTCCACCATGTATGTCTTAATCCGATATGTTTTTTTCCCTGTGATAAGCAAATCTTTTTTAGTCTACCTGGCCAAATATCCAGACCCCAGATTGTTACTGAAAATGTCTTAAGTATTTCAAATAAACCAAATTACTGTCAGACCAAAAAGAAGCAGGATGGACCCCAGGATTTCAAAACGACGCTTCACGTCATTCGAACATCGACGCAGTCCGCAATAAATTTCATACAGCCAAGATAGCTTAGCGGTAATTGCTAGGGACTGTCTACTGGTCTATAGTTAGATCCTCAGGCCGGTTTGATGTGCACTGCATGGTAAAAAAAAAATTAGTGAAAGCTCGCCTAGCTAGCTACCACCCTCAAGTAGGGACATGAGACTTAACAACTGTATGTCTTAGGGTGCAGGGCGCAGTGCAGTTCGTCACTGGTGACGAAATGTGAAATGCATCAGACAGGCAAAGGTAACATCAAGGAGTTTGTGGGTGTCCCGTCAAGTCACAAGTATTTCAAAATCGTATTTAGTAATGTTGTCTTAGGTTTTCGCGATTATTACACATAGTAATTAAACGGTTTCTACCTTGGTTCTATTGGCGTAAGTTTTTCTAATCACTTTCTGATTAAAAGTGCATAAGTTTTCTTACTGTTTGTGCAGACTGTTGCCTCTACAGTGCCCAGTAATTACAGCCGTTCATTGCGTGCGTCGTTTTGGGCCGACACAAATAAACATGTTTGCCGTTTCCCATTGCTAACCAGATACAAACTGACGATTTAATGTTCTATCTGATCTCTCTGTAACATTTAGTTCTGAAATCTTACAAAATCTACATCTGCACTAATGTTATAAAATGGAAAGATTTGTATTTTTGTATGCAACGAATAAACTTAAAACTAATGGACAGTATTTTTTATAATGTAAATGGGACCTACTTGTATGTAAACTCTATCTAAAAAATAATCATCAAAAGCAGTTCATAATTGACGGAGTAATCGCGTAACAAATATACAGTGATGGCAGACAGTGACAGAAGCAGTGATGGCTCAGTGACATTGGCTATGGACTGCCGCGCAGCAGGTCCATGTATCGAATCCCGCCGCGGGCTTGAGCTTCACCGCATGGTGGAAGGGCATTTTGCGAATGCCCGCCTGGCTAGCGACCACCCTCAAGTAGAAAATATCTCGCCAAGCACGTAACGGTGTGTTCCGGCAACCTCTAGGTTAAGCCTGTTAACACCTTCGACCACATCATCACTGACCATCAGGTGAGATTGTGGTGAAAGGATACCCTATCAGCAAAAAAAAAGCATTCCGTAGATGCGAACCTCCTCCAGTTTCGGAAGTCGGTTAAAAACTAGATTGTTACGGGACACATTGTGGGCAGAGGTATAGTGCTGAATAAATTAATCCCACTGCCCACGTCTCTAATATAAATATTTAACAGCCTAATACCCGAGTTGGCATAATGCTATTCATTAACTTTATGGTTATACTCCAATTCATTAAACATTATGTTGTTTTAACTGGTAGTTTTGATGGTAGTGGCTTAGTAGAAATTCTACTATGGTAGTAGTCGATGTATGGTAAAATCTTCTCGTCAATATTAGAATTTTGAATCTTTAACCTTTTTTAAGTTAGCTTTGGAGTCTTTAAGATGAAGTCAGTCTCAAAAGGCAAATAGTAGTTTTGATGGTAGTGGTCGATGTATGGCAAATGCTCTCGTCAATATTCGCGCAAACTTCAGTTTCTACAGCATTCAAGTATTTTTTCGAAAATGTCTAGTCAACATTACCCCTTGGATTTTTTTAGACTAATTTATGACTTTTATAAAAGTCAATAAAAAACAACTTTCACATGTTGTTGAAGAAACTTTTGCCAAAATAAAATGTTAATTTTATAGATGACCTTATATATTTTTCCTAAAACGTAACGTGGTTAAATGCTTTTTTAAGGTATCGTGATGGATTAAGCACGTAGTTCACCTGGTGTTAAGCGGTAACCTAAGCCTATAATACATGCAGTTAGTCACAAGTGGCGATTTGCACTGCGCCCATCACCCTGAGACATACATGTAATTAATTGCATTACTGCTTGGCGGTAGAAATACGTAAGGTTGCAGTAATTCCCCGGACAAACTAACACAAAAAGTTCTACTATAAGATATGCAACAGATCATAGACATCATAGTAATTCTAGGTTAAGCCTGTTAACACCTTCGACCACATCGTCATTTACCATCAGGTGAGATTGTGGTCAAAGGCTTACCTATCTGCAATTAAAAAAAATTTATAAAATATTTTCCATAATTAATTTATAATTTTATTAATTTATCAAAAATATTTTTAGTAGCAGTTTATGAAGGTAAATAAAAAAAATTATGAAGCTAAATTAATTATTGAATATATTTTTGTTAGTGACCATATTATCCCGTGAAGCGGTGGTTATTACTTATCTATGAGCGTTGCATGTGTTATAGTCTGTATAAAATGTCTTCGACATATATACCGACACTGTATGGAACACCAAAATCTAAAAGGTGGTTTTATTCCGTGTCATTTTACAACTGGATTGTTTACTGCCTTTCGTCTGAACAATAAATTAAATTCACGACGTCTAAGAGACACTGATTGAAACCTGTTATTAACAGTCCTTAACACGAGAAACAAATTAAATCCTCCATCTGTCCCATTAACTTTATGATATGCTATCAACTTTCTAAACGACACTGTTACGTTCTACGAAATAGTCAGTATGAGTATCTACGTTTACAAATAAATATGTAAAAAGTGTAACTCTAATACATACGTTTTGTATTCGAACTCAATCAAGTCCACAATTAAACAAAACACGCACAATGTTACGATACGATACGAATACTCTTTATTGCATACCAACAAAAGTAAAAAAAAAGTACATTTACAAACATAATTAATAACTTACAGAAGTTATAAAGCAAACAGAATTAGTTAATTAGAAGTGTACATTTACAACTATATATAATTAAATATGTGAAGTGGCAATACAATCGGCGGTCTTATCGCTAAAGCAATCTCTTACAGACAACCTTTGGATGGATAGGACAACGTAAACTTGTGAACGGTAGTGTGCAACAAAGAAAAAATAAAATAAAATAAAAATAACATAATAATAGATAATAATTTAAAATAAATATGAACTATACATATCAAATATAATAAACATAAAATACCTACATAAATACAATATATACATATTATCAAACATATATACATATATAAAATAAAACATACATAACATAAAACATACAATGTTCCAAATTCAATTGGATTGGTTAATTGATATGGCGCTTAGAAATAAAAAATCCCAAAAAATATTTGAAAACAGCTGCATGTGAATTTTGTTTTTACCCATTAATCAAGCAATTATGAAAAAACTGTCAGCACGGATTTGTTGCCAAAATGTCGTCTGGGAAGGCATTCAACATCACACCGACCAAAATCAGGTAATCACCTTCTTACTGGTCAGGGTTATGCCTGATTTACCACAAAATACAATATTTATGTACAAGCCACACAAGTCGAATCACGCGCAAAAGCACTAAGGTCGATTACACAGAGTCATTACTTAAGAGTAGAGTTCACAGAGCGCTCCCCATACAAAAGTAGTTTCGTCATATTTTAAATACTAAGGGTTCAAACTCTGTGAAACTTTGCATGTATATCCTTTGAGCCTAATATCTATGCTTCTGTCTTACCAGATTACTGTAAAATTTAGTATTTTCAAAAATAATTAGATTTTGTATGGTAATAGTTATCTTGAAATTTAGGGATAAAATACACAGTAAATCGAAAAACTGGCAAACCAGAAGCATTTATATTACGCTCAGCTATCTGCGTACAAAATTTTATCGAGTTTCAACACTTCGTATTTAAAATATGTCGAAACTACGTTTGTATCGAAACGAAAGCGCTCCGTGCACTCTACTCTTAAATTCTCTTGTTACAGGGGTCATACAAAACATACAGAATAATAAAAGTATATTTACGGGTTGTGCGGACAGTATTTATTTATAATGAACGTAAAGAGTTACCAGACTTACGTCTTGATGTTTTTGCCAATTCGTTTGCGCAAGAATATCGAAAACATACGAACAAAACTGTTTATTTGCACAACTGTTCTTTGAGAGTCAGTTGGCGTCAGCGAGTTGCCAGTAGTATCTGTATATAAGTATATTGAATCTGAAATCACACTACATAATATACATACTTACGTTCTATGAATTAGGTATAATTCGATAGCATGTAAAAAAATAAGTTTCATTCAATGAAATGTTCATCTATAACGTAATTAAGACCATGGTGGAAACTTATCTTTTGGCAACGGTTCATGATTGGGAAACAGGTTGGGTTTATTTCCATATGATTTATGTATGCAACATTGTGCTGTGATTGATTTGCAATCCATTTTAATCGTTCAAAAGATTCTTGATGTAATCCCAGTTGAATTAAAACTTAGTTCCAACGGATATTGATGCAGGAATGATAAAGTTTCCCGATCAACACTATCTGAACATAAATTCCTCTAGTGTAACTTTATAGTTTCAATCATGTCAATTTTCCAATATGTCCTCCGGCGACGGCCGACATCAGTCGAGCAGTAAGTACTAACAAGTTTTTTCATTTGTGGGAAAGGCGGCCATTACCGTCGCCCATTGCCGTTGGTTGGCCCGACCTCGTGAGCCACAGTTTGCCTTCTAGTCAGTATGCAGCCTATCTACCACCGTCAAGCACCGAGTGGGTTGAGATCCTATTGTTAGACTTGAAGATTTATCTGACAAGACTGTGTTTCTTTTAATTAAAATTGCCGTTGGGAAGTTTTCTACATTGAATACATGGTGTTTGTACTCGTAGATTGTTTGGATCAATTTATATGTGAGAATTAGGATTTGTATAATTGGCCATTATCAGAACTTGTCAATATCCGAATTAGTTCTTTTAAGAATGGCCATTGCGCGCCTAAACTGATACACTCACGTATTGTAAAGTCTACCAAAAAAAAATAGTTTTGGTGTCGTGGTACGGATTTTTACATTAATACTTTCTGAAGAATGAGAAGAATATCTTAATAAACAAACGTATTATACATACGTACAATTAGATAAACACTTTAATCTAATTGACAATTTAAAACCAATTTACTATGTGAGTTATGTGACCTATTTCCAAGCGGATACGATTGTGGCAAAACGATTCAGTTTACATTAGCCAGCTTATTGATATCTAACGTCATCACCACCGGAAGTGTGTTGATGTGGGAATACTTGGTCAAAATTCCCATTGACAATGCCTCTGAGTTTAACCACAAAAACATTTCTGGGAATTCAGAACGGGCGTCTAAATAATCTAAATTACTGTAGGTATTAAAGTTCTCAAAGTTGTGCGTGACTTTCGGTGCTCATGCCCTTAAAATTAGAGGGCAGACGAAGGTACCTCCAGCGGACAGAAATAAGGAGACCGTCAGAGATGCGATACCGCCCTGCCGAACGATAAAACCTCTTGTTTACCTCCTCTGCGTGCGTCATCCCAGCTTTGGAACATTTTTTACACTTTAATATATTCACAGCGTGGTGACACATTTGACGAAAGGACGATGAAAATAAAGTGGACTTTTCAACAACTTCAATTTCACGAAACACCCGGTCCGGGGTCAAAGCTTCTCATTGTTCCGAAATAAATTCTGATCACGTTGCCTTCCCGCCTAAGCTTTGTACAATCGCACTGTGTTTCGCCTAGAACAAGCTAGCTGGACAAAAATATTTTATAATGGGTTTCGATTGCTTTTGCCTTAGACAATGATAATTTGTTAATTTCATAATTTTCAGGTAGGTACAGATTAAATTATAAGTCTAAAAATGAAAAACCAAATACTTTATAAAAAAATGTATTGTATTTCTTACAAAGGCACAAAAAAAAGCAAAAATACAGCAGAAATAAGTACATTAAAATAGAAAGAAACAATCAATAATATATTACAACATAATTATACAATAAAAAGTAAAAAAATACATTATTATTTATAACTTAAATATTATAAAAAAAGGTAAACTCAAGATTTTACAAAAATGCTACATCATACTCGTAATTATCCTAAATATCCTCATCTGATGATTCGTCACTCTCACATTCAGTCGAGTCTGGTAACAAGTAATCACCTTCATCAGTCGGACTCGGAAGAACGTTACTTGTAACCCGATGTGATTGTATTGAAGGCGGAACAATCAAATTTAAAACTTCTTCAGGTAATTTGTCAATTTTCTTTTTGGGTACCTCTCTGAGAGAGTTGATTAGAGGATCAGACGTTATTAAAAGCATATTCAACAAATCTGTATTTGTGGCAATACGTGACAGTTTCCTGGTGTGGTGTTCACGGAATCTCCGGCAGTCTTTATTTCGAGCCTTTTGAGCTTCTTCTGAGAGCTGACCGATTGGAAGAATGCAAGTTTTTATCACTTCTGTGCTATGTACAAGTATTTTGTGTACAGTAGCTGGCATGTAGTACCACGAATACAGATTTAGATAAAGTGTTCTGGTTTCAGAACACACTTTCTCAAATTCATTGTAATTAATATCGTACCCAGAAGATAAAGTTCTTAACAAAATGCAGAATTTTTTAATGAGGTTAACGTCTAAGCCTGTAATCTCTCCACTCAGTTCCGGGTTTGTAAAGAATCTGCGAGCTGTGTTCCCATCATTTGTGTTACCATAACCAGGTTTTGGTTTGTCTACAATAAGTCCCATTTGGGTTTTAAACTTTTGCTTTATGTCGTCTGAACGCTGTTTCACACTAGCTTTATCGTCATCACCTCTAACCTGCCACTTCTTAATATCCAAACGATAGCTAATGTGCAACAGACATTCAAAACAGCGAATCCAAGCATGTAATGTAGACAAACCAAACCCATAATGTTCTACATTACTTTCCAATCCACTTAAATCACCATTCATCATCTTAGGAGTCGCACCACAGATATAACACTTTTGTGCAGATCGTGTGTCAGTCATAGCATTGCATACTTTGCCGTCTGTCATTGTTAGCAAAAGAGTGTGCTTCACAGAAATTTGTGATTCACCAACACTACATGTTGTTGGAAGAAGTTGAGATACTTCTTCCAACACTCTGTTAGTTTCTGTAGTCGTAAATTCATTTGTTTCCTTTGAAAAAATAAATTTAATTGGCCTGCAATATAACGTGGAGGAAGGTCGTGGGTTTTGCCAAATAATATTTTGACCATCACACAATCTCAAAGGCACAAATGAAAATACAAACAGAAATTCATCAGTAGCCTCAGTGTTTTCAAACTTCTGCTTGTAGGTACTGTGACCAGAACTACCATCACATCCCCATTTGCTAACTAATGTGAATGACGAACTGGGCAGCACACTTTTAATGACTTCACTTTGTGCTTCAACTAGTCGTTCAGTTGTTTTATCCAAAATAGCTTGGAGTTTTATTTCCGCGCGCGATTCCGTTATAGATATATGGTCATCAGAAGGATAACAAAGTTTTTTTGACTTACATAGGCTATGGTATGATGGAAACACTTGATGTCCAGCCTTCATTGCCCACTTTCTCGTCTGTTTGTAAGAGTGAGAAGTGCACTTAGAATCTACGTAATAAGCTAGCGCTTCGTCACTATTTAACTGCCTAGCACTACAAAGAGATTCTTCAGATGCCTTTCCTTCTGTGCTGGAATGATCGCCACTTTTTCGGATTCGAGAGGCAACCGCTCTATGACCCGATAAACGATTTGCCACTTCCGCAGCTGTGGTCAATTCACTAGCACTCCGCAATTTCACCAAGTCTTCAACCCTGCGTTTTTTTGTTTTGAAACTGGCGTCTTCGAAGTCTTTTCGGGGTCTACCTTTAGGTCGATTATCTTCTGATGAGGAGGAAGCAGAAGGCCGATGCATACGAACGCTAAATTGTATGTCTGCTCCGTCCAGCCAACTTCTATTTTTGTTTAAAAAAAACATCCATTTGTTTTCGAAGCAGCCCACTTTTCAGCAAATTTTGACGATATGCTGGCAATTTTTGTTTGCATATCTCTTCTTGAATCGGAGGCCACATCTCTCAGATTGTATTTGTTAAAAATAAACTCCATCAGGTGAGCATTTCTTGCTTCTTTGTCATATTTACGCCATTCTTCAAATAACTCCATTTTCGAAAAAGTGTACACATGATCTGAAAAAAAAATAAAAAAAAATGTTTAGCATTCGTTGCGGTCTCCATATTATATATCATTTAAAAGGTTAATGTTGTGGCTGTAACATACATAAAAATCAACTTGGATACACGTGGATACAAAAAGTTGCGATCCTTGAAAGTTTAGATATGAAGAAAAACTTGACATTCTTTTAACAGATTTTTCAATTGGATATTTAAAGCACATGTTGGCAAATAATATATTAAGTCGATATTAAGTAAGAAAGTACTTACCCTCAAAGGTAAAATCCATCACAGAAAATACTAAAATAATCACTACAAATTTTAAGAGATGTTATCATAAGTGCCGCAAAATTGCAACTAATTTAATTTCACAAATGCAATTAACTTATCACTTACCTTCAACCCCTTATAACTCACCACTATGGAATGTTTGCCCTAATTATTACCTGTTATCGAGACCTTGGGGGTTTTGTTAATGGCATGTGACCCTTAATTACCTGATTAGGTAAATGACTTTTGTCCACCTACGTTGTTCTAGGCAAAACACTGTGAATCGGTGTGACGAACACTGTGGTTGGAAACATGATGTACTTACGTTCATGTAACCATCAGTTTTGCACGCTCTTGTCAGATCAGTACACCAGCATGAAATCTAACCTTGGTAACATATACCGTTACCCATTTAGCTATCGTCGCGGTTAGTTCATTCAAGTATATCGATACCGTGATCGTGTCTGCTTATAACTTTGTTGACTGTCTGTGTTCATATCGTGGACTCGTGACATGTTCACGTGATGGGACAGGGCCGACCCTGGCTTGTTGAGCTCGGCCGCGAAAAGGGCATTTGGACATACACTTTAATGTCACAATGTATCTACAACCAATATTTGTCTTTAACGCGTACAATTTGCGTGCGCTTCGCTTCACTCGTGAGATCTACAATGCAACTTTGTAATATATACCAATGCTCTTGCCAACTTATCTCAGATACCAATCTCAATTATTTGAATCGAAAATAATCTTCTAGACGTCCATCGCGGAAAAAGCCCGTTCTATTCTTAACTTTCCATCAACAATCTATCATAAATCTCTCTCAGACCTTCAGATAGTTTCATTTAGAGGCTATGTACAGTACGCGTTGTGAAAGTGTTGGTTGGTACAACGGCGTTATACGTACCTCGATCCGACAATGTTGGCAACGCGTATCAAAGTTTGGCAGGCGTCCCTGCTTTCGAAACGCCCCACATAACTGGTACTAAAGTCGAAACACGGCGGTCGACGGCGTCTAGCGCGCCGTTGACTCACTCTCTTGATGCAATTCACTGCAATACATTGAAATTGTTACCTGTGAATTGTTTGGAATGTATACCATCTGCTTGAAAACTTGGTAAGTTCGTTTCTTTGTTCGTTTGAATACCTATCATTAGCTGTATTTTGGAACTCCAATTTGAAATATCAGGTTCTTAAAAAGGATTCAGGTTACTGTAAAGCGTTACACGAATAAGTCATATAGCTTATTATAAGAAGATATATATCCAAATTTGAAGATTCCCACGCAATAATATAATTCTCGTGGTGAGATTTCGTCCAGTAAATGATAATTGTAACGAATGAACGTTATAGGATTTTATGATATTCATAACGAGTCCCTTCTAGGGTATCTCATAAATATGAAACCGTAATGAAATGCGGGCGTGGAACACCCGGATTGGATGTTAACGTCATTTGTACCGTAAATGGAATACATGCTGATGGTATTCGGAATGAATTTAATATACAACCGATTGTGGCATAGGGGCTGGGGGTGATGTGTGCGCGTAATTTGAATGAATTGTTATTTGCTAAAGGCAGCTGTTTCATTATCACATGAATTTAACGTAGTATTTTGAAGCAGTTATGGCTCAGTGGCATTGGCTATGGACTGCCGTGCAGCAGGTCCATGGTTCGAAGCCCGCCGCGAGCTTGAGCTTCACCGCATGGTGGAAGGGCATTTTGGGAATGGCCGCCTGGCTAGCGACCACCCTCAAGTAGAAAATCTGTCGCTAATCACCTAACAGTGTGTTTCGGTAGCAGTCCTTCAGAGCCAGTAAAATTACAGACACATGAGACCTAACAACTGTACGTCTCAGTGTGACGGGCACAGTGCAATTCGTGTTATAGAAATGCATCTGTCATAGGCAGAGGTTTGTCCTCTCAATAACAGCTGGGCCTAGGGCTTGTTCCGTCACAGTAACATAAATTACGTAAAACGCGTAAAATATCAATGGAATATATTCTAATACCATTTCAGAGAGCTAGAGCTGTTCCATGAAAGAAATGTCGATTTAGTTTTCTATACTTGCATTATATTATTTATTTTAAAAAATTCACCACTCATTTCAATGTAGCAGTTGCTCAATTATTCAATGTAAGGAGATTACTATTGAGTTTTGACCGAGTCCTTAAAATAAGTGTTCCTTCTGCTGCATGTACTTCAAAAGCGACATTATCATATAAATTATATATAGAAATTATTACGGATGGAAAAAGATAACTTCCAGCGGGACTTGAACCCGCAACCCCCAGAATACCGTCCTGGTGCACTATTATTGTATTCTGGGGGTTGCGGGTTCAAGTCCCGCTGGAAGTTATCTTTTCCATCCGTAATAATTTCTATGTTTTCGCTTAGCAGGCGTCAATGCTCCTATAAAAAAAAATATGTATATGTACGCCATAATAGACTTTTCTGATGATGAAATAAATAACACGTATTGATTTACAAATTGTTATCATCGAGTTATCGGAGCCCAACCAAATATTTGAAAACCAAACATTTTTAGGGTTGAACTTACGATTGAAGAAACATTTTTTATCGTTTGACTATTAATCGATGTTTGCAAGCACTTTAAAACCTGAATAATAGAAAAAAAATATTTATGATTATTTTCTTTAATTCGTAGCTATATAGCCCTATATATATATATATAATATTATATAAAGCTACGAATTATTAAAAAAATCAAAATAATTTTTTCTCTATTATTATCCATTGTTAATAAAACTTTAAATTTTGCTTATTCGATTTTGTTAGTCAGATTTAAAGCGTCTATTGAGGATATATATAAAAAACAATATCTTTGTTGATTTCTAAAAAAAGAAGAAGGTTATCAAATAGACGTGGTTCTTTTTTCTTGTATTAACTACTTGATATTTCTGTAAATTAAGCATGGATTGTGATGATTCTTCGTTTGATTGGGTACGGCCAGTCGAAAAGAATAGTAGGAGTAAAGAAAAATTAAGTTTTATATCTTTTTTTAGATTTGACAATGTGGTTCAATACAAAATTACAAATATACGAGAGGAAATATTTAAGTCATGTGCGGGTTTTTACCAGGGTTACACCCCTTTAGCCGGGGTATGCTCAATGACAATGACGTCATAACTCAATTTTTTCTTATCGTTCTTTTACCATAGTTTTGGGATGGAGCCTCTCGTATATTTGTAATTTTGTAATGTAATCCGCATACCAGGCGTTATTGCAAACATAACAATATTAATATTGTGGTTCACGTTTTTTTTTTTAGAAATCAATAAAGATATTGGTTCTTTACATTTCTGATCATCTCTCAAATATAACGCTAACAATTTGTATCTGAACTCACTAAATAAATCTATTCCTCAAGAAACGTAACGATCCTTTGAACTTTGATAAAATTTGAAGGGATAACGTTTTGTACCTTGAAATACGAACTACGTATGCTATTAGTAAGCATGTTTCGCAACTAGCAATGTTGCAAACCCGTTCCTTGGTACCAGACGGGAATTGAATTGCGTTTTCATCTCCGCCGCCGCCGTTCGCCGCCGTCATTTCACCGTAAACTAAGTGATGAAGCGTTTTTAACGGCGCACCAGGTAGAAGTGGTAATTACGTGTGCCACCGTCGGGAATGGCGAGATTGCCTGCCAATCGAGTTATGTGAAATGCAAGGACTGTGCGTCAATTGATGTTTACCAACACTTTTGACTTTCTGACGTATTTACTTCTTTCATAAAATGAACTTTTTCCCCTCGCCAAGGATAGAGACGAGTACGGAAAGCTGATTGCCTACCTTCATTGATTGAAGAGGCACAGAGAGAAGAAGATAGTATGAGAACATAATGTACATATTATAGTAGGAATCATCTTTATCAGCGACTTCGATTTGCAACCATTTTGCTAGCATTTCTTCTCAGTATTGGTAATAAGACAGATGAAGTATATATACGAGTATATGGTCCCTCGTGGGTAGGTTAGAATTGCACTCTTTCATATCTTCTTGGGGGAGTCGTAAGAGGCAAATGAAGGAAAATACTAATAGGTGGGGCAGCAGCACCTTTTGAAGAACTACCATCTTAAACTGCCGTCTGCCAAGCGTGTGGATTATGTCAAATTCTTACCAATGGGGGAGACCTTCGTTCAAAGTTGGACGTTCCGGTTGATAAGATCGTTAATTGTAAGTATTGCTTGTTTTAAAATGTATTGTTATATTAAATATTCACTATAGTATAATAGTTTATTGCTCATAACTTTCATCGCGATGTCTCTGGAGTCTGGTTATTTACTTTCTAGTATTATTTTAAATATTGTAGTTGAAAACAAAATAACAAATTAACTAAGAAAAAGAAATGGAAAACGTGTTTCGAACAAATAACTGTTTAGAAGTAGACCCGTTACTGATAAATTGACAATAAAACCAATACAGACTGAGATTTCTCGATACAGTAATAAAGAACCTACCGCTTTCAGTACCAATTTTGCACAAGGTCGTATCTCATGCCGCACCGTATCCATAGCAATTTCGTCTCCCAACAACTGTCTGAAAATAAAATTAAGTCTTTCGAGAAACGTAGCCTATTTCTCGATCACAATGAAACTCCGATACAAGCAATCTCTAAATAATTGGCGGGCCAATCTACTTATCTCTCCTTGGAGACGAATGTCGAAACACAAATCTTATTACGGTTACTATGTAAATCGAAGCTAGAAATAGGTAAAAACGACGCCCGTTGCGGTGACGACAAGGGCGAACGAATAAAGCAATATAGACTTCTGTATTTGGAGATTTGAACATATAAGTATCGTATATATAAGTACGTGCTCTTGTGTGGATCCATATTAAACCATACTGATACATTGAAGCAGTGATGGCTCAGTGGCATTGGCTATGGACTGCCGTGCAGAAGGTCCATGGTTCAAATCCCGCCCAGAGCTTGAGCTTCACCGCATGGTGGAAGGGCTTTTTGCGAATGCCCGACTGGCTAGCGACCACTCTCAAGTAGAAAAATCTGTCGCCAGGCACCTAACAGTGTGTTCCGGCAGCAGTACTTGAGAGCCAGAAAAATTACAGGAACATGAGACCTAAAAACTGTACGTCTAACTGTGACGGGCACAGTGCAATTCATCGTTGACGAAATGCGTTTGTTATAGGCAGAGGTTAGTCCACTTAACAACAGGTGGGCCTCGTGCTTGTCCCGTCACAATAACATAGAAAAAAAAAACTGAGTGTTACAACACATACGATCGTACTTCGTCTTTGTGTGTGTGATGTAATGTCTAGCTACTTATGCTTGTATTTTACACGCGAGTTTGCTCGCGCGGCAGTGCTGCCAACTCTATTTAGCAAAAACGCGCTATCAGCACCTCAAAAACGCGCTAGAACGCGCTAAATGACATCAACAAGATAAAAACGTCCAAAGTGAGGAAATTAGTGACAAATAACGAAGGGATTTATGAATTTGACCGTATTTTAGATATTAGATTAGTACAAAATTTACAAAAAGTATACAAATAAAAAAAGTAGTTCACAATTTGTAAACTGCGCATTTGTTTAATCCCCAATCACCGGTTTGCTAAAGGTAAATCCATTTTCACTTACATAAGAATGAGTGTACCTGTGGACATGGGAACAGTAGAATATGCAATGTAACGAATACACTAGCTAGGGATTAAAAATATATATGCCGGGGAATCGCTAACGCATAGTCATAGTTTATAAATAACATAGTTTACCAAATATATCCGCATTTCGCTTTTGCTAGTTTATAAAATATAGTGATGTAGATAGTAGTAGTAGTAGTAGACAGATATAGACTGTTTAAAGCTATTGTAATTTGAGTTCAAAAAAGCGCTAGATTTTGCGCTCTGCTATAACGAGCTTTTAGCCAAAAAAAAGCGCTAGATCTGGCGCTGAACGCGCGGTGCTAATCGGTTACATCGCGCTCTTTCGGAAACTTTTGGGATACAGAGTTTCCTTCGCCCTCATCCAGGATCTAAGGAATAAATGTACAAAGTTTCATGATCCCTTGTGCTGTTTAGAACGTGGGTAGACAGAAAACAAGACACAAAAGGCTTTCGCATTGACCTTATTACTGTGATATATGTATTTATTTTATCGTATTATCGTCGCCTTGGGGCAACACCGTTCTATGTGTAGTAATCTATAGTTTTCAAGAGAGTCATTGCAAACTTTGATGTTTTGTATCTTATTTAATCATCAAAATTAGTAGGAACTGGATGTTAACATTGTTTTTCATTACATCAAGAGAACATATTTCATAGGGTTTCAGATACAAAAAGTAACATATTTACTATTTTAGAATTTAGATAGAACTATGTTGCTTTAGAAAACTAGTGAAATAATAAGCAACAAGGTTTTATGTTATCATAGAACTTTGTTGCACATATAAAAATAAATAATATTATTATACACCTATCTCTTTAAACTAGGCTTGATAGTACTTTATTTCTAACAAAGACATCCTTTTATGCATAGACTTAATGGTTTGTCCTTTATGTTCAGGAAAACCCAAAAAAAGGCTTTGGTACAGGCATATCTCTGGAGAACTGCAATATCCTCCAATTTTTGTTTCACTTTCTACGGCATTGCGCACTGTCTAAACTACGCAGAAAATCCTGCAAAGCCTGAAGACCAATGTCTTCAGGCTTTGCAGGATTTTCGAAGAGAAGATGTTGCATAACTTCCCAAACGCTGCCCATCCGAGTTGGATTCTTCAGGCGACCTCTTTGTCAAAGTTGGACCTACCCAACAGGACAGTCTGTCCCAGGTAAATTTAATGGCCAACAACTTCGAGCGTATCGTTCCCAACAACTACTGGTAAAGGTGCAACATGGATAGTAGACATAAATTTCGTCTTGTCCATGTACATTTGAAGACCCACCTGCTGGGAAACTCTTTTGAGGTCGCTGAGCATTGTACTGAGTTACCGAATTCTTTCCAGTTCAAGAGCTTAAAAACGTCCTCGAACGCGTTCGTGAACAGTTTCGGAGAAATAACGTTTCCTTGTCTCACGCCTCGTTTCAGTTGGATTGTTTCCGTGCTCCTGTAGTCGAATTGACATGGTGGCGTTCCTATACAGTAAATAATTCAACGCTACGATGTACCTATAATCAATTTGGCATCGCTGCAAAGACTGCAGTATGGTCCAGGTATCTATGGAATTGAAGGCTCTTTCATAGTTCACAAACGCTAAAAATAATGACCAATTATACTCCTCAGTCTTCTTTATAATCTGGCGAAGCGTCTGAATCTGGTATATAGTGCATATACAGCCTTTACGTTTTGTAACATACATGAAAGTAATTTTGAGTAAATTTACAGAATAGTCACTTTAGAGTATTGGTATATTTTATGTCTTGGATTAGTAACTTGTTTATACTGGATAGATTGGTTTTGTGTACTTTTTTAAGTTATATAATTAATGAGACTGGAGAGTAGTACTCAGAAACTGATAAAACTTTTTCTACCTATGCGAAAGGAGCGAAATTCTCCTGTACATTCGTGCAAAATAGTTTCTTCATCTGAAGACAACAAAGTCCTATCTACCATAGACAAAACACATAGAACCGTGTTGCCCGCAAATAGTAATATAAATGTAGATAGTACTATGTTTTTCCGTCGATAGATGGATTTTCACTCGGGATAACATTGTATTTTTAAGACACATAGAACCGCCTTAGAAATGCCTTAAAAACGGCGTTGCTACTTTAAAATGCTTAAAAATGATAGATAGAACCATGTTGCTCTGAGGCGACGTTATGATAAAAGAGTCTGTATCGGCGTCCGGAAGTGTAGAAGTCTGTCCGTCTGGCCTTTAAAGGGCTGTTATCTTTGGGAAGGTAATAGGTATCTGGTTGATGTTTCTGCAGAATATGTGTCAATAGGTTGCTTAACAAATAATAATAAAATAGTAAAAAATAAAAAGGTGCCCCCCGTACGAGAAAGGGGTTTATAACGTCTTATTTTTGCTCTATTGTAATAACAGTAACACATACTAATGTCACAGGTACTTGGTATGTTTACAGTCCAATATCTAACAAAATATAAAAAATAGCTAATAGCGGGTCGGCCTCCCGCTAAAGATCTGAAGAAGAAATGAATTTCAAAAATAACATTTGGTACACAGTAGGTACCATAAAGATGGTAAGGAACCCTGGGTGCTAGAGTCCAACTCACACTTGGCCGGTTTTATCACAAAAAATTTTCCTGACCTGTATATTATATCATTTGATGACACAAGAAATTAGTTGCAATAAAGCACATGTTCCATAGAGACTGAACGCCATCTGGCTATTATCAAAGTCCACATTACTAGGATCTCATAAAAAACACCCACTTGCTGACAAAAAAGGGTCCATGCTTACGACTTGTGACACGCCAGTTATCAATAAACCAATACATTAATCTCCTGTCATATAAGTAACGACCTTTATATATCCAAAAGGCTAATTACACGTGGGAGCGGGAGTATCTATCTACTATATGCAAACAAATCCTTCTTATAGTACCACCAACTTAACTGTGCAGTTTTCGAGGGCGCTACTGGTCAAGGAAATCAACTACAAACTGTCACAATTTGAAGGAATGTTGTAGTTCTTTTTTTTGTCACCGGAACAGATAAGTTGGTGGGACTGTACTGAACTGATTGCATGCCTATAAGTTGATTGGACACAAATGTGAACCATAATGAGCTGACGATCGCCAACAGAATGCGCAATATGTCCGCAATTTCATTATGTACATATACATGATAGGAGCCAAAGCTTTGTCTGAAATCCAATTAACTTTGCGTTGATTATGTAGAGGCGGTTTATGTGAAGCCGCTCGTGTGTCAACTAGTCATCAGTCTGGCTGGTGGGACGTCGTCTCCGCCTTTTGTAGACATATAAGCATTTGGTAGAATTGCTATTGCGGAAATGACTAGCTGGAGGTAGTGTTTTTTCTTTTATTTTTTATTTAGAAGCGATAGGGCTTGCAGTCGGCCTCCTGTTAAACGTCAAGCCTCTCCATTCTAGGTACCGTCATTTTACAATGAAGTGGCAGCTATTGGCAGCGCAGTGGCTGTAACATCTACTGTCAAACAATTTTCGACTTTGTCTATATCAGTATATTGTATAATATAGGATGAAAGAATTGACGGTGAAGGGCAGCGGACGGCCGCGCGTCTTGTGCAAGCTTTTCAAGCTATACTATGCGTTGTAGTAATAGAGATAGAGTCGAAAATGGTTTCACAGTAAATATTTCAACCGGTGTGCTGCCGGGCGCTGCCACATTGGTGGGAATCGAGCCTCATACTGACAGTCTTCTCGTTCTGCTTGACGCCGCACTGCGCTGGTCGCTTTGAGACGTTAGATCTTATGCCGCATTCGCCAAGTAATTTCATTTGTTACTACATTGCCCTTCACATCTTAACATTACGCGTTACTGCTTCGAGGCAGAAAATCTGACATTGCGGTGGTACCCACTACCCATCTTGGTCTCTTGCAATTCGTATTGTGATAACGAGATATTCCGGAAAGATGCCTTATCCACTAAAGTGTCGTCTATAGATAGTGTCTTTTCAGAATCTGTTAAATTAATTGTGGTTAGAAAAAAAGAACTCGTCATTATTTTTAATGAGAGACACCTTAGAGACCTAAAGTATTGTTATTTATTTGTAGACTTTGTACCATGGTGTGTTTTTTATATTTGAAGAATATGAAGCGTGGCACTTCACGGGGTATATTGTCTGTATAAAGCTTAGACCAAAAAAACCTAGGATATTCTGAGTTCATAGTCTCTGATATGAAGTCTATATTAGAGACACACATCATTGAAATATGTATAAGTTCGTATATCAGGCGTAACATATAGAATAATATATTCTTTACCTACATTTTTAACCTTGACGATATTGCGCAACATAATTTCACAACTCTTGCATATCTACGTAGAGCTAGTACACAATCAAGCGGTAGAGTTGATTCTGATTAATGATCGTTGAAAAAGAATGGTCATAGTGATAAGTACATTGTTTCATTGTTAAGTCGAATACGTTAACGCCGAAACTATCGTTGTTAAATCGAACCTCTGTCTAAAGTCAGCCTTGAGTAATGGGTTTTGACAGTAACCATCGAAAAACCAAACTTTGGTAACTGTTCTCAATTCTATTATTCTGTAATGTGACCTGTCTAAAGGACGATAAGCGTAGGACATAATTTGAACTATATAGTCATATATAGTACGCAATGTATCCGTACGAAATGTGTTGTGCTCTATTTATTGCTCTATTTGGGGCTCTATATACTTGTTTGTTTGTTCGATTGTGACGGAACAAGCGCGAGGCCCGGCTGATGTAAAGCGGTATCTGCTGCCTATGATGCATTTCGTTATAAGAGACGAAATGCACTGCGCCTATTATTCTAGGACATACTTGTTAAGTCTCATGTGCCTGTAAATTCACCGGCACCAATGGCAATTACTGCTTGGCGGTTGAAATGAAAAAAATACTTAGATCACTATCCCACCTGGCGTGAAGTGATGATCCAGTCTTACAGTCTCTCTACGACACTGACGGGACACAACGTTGATGAATATAATTTCTTCTTGAGGGTGGTTGCTAGCCAGGCGAGCGTTTTCAACATGACCTAACACCGTTCATTCTTGTATTCTTGTACTTGTATTACATAGTTTATTGCCTTTAGACGAGCTATAACTTATTTTAAAACGTAACTATTTACTCGTAGTTACATAACACAGTGACTGGTCGTAAAAGCTCATTACTGCGAAACGGTCGTTCGGATGACGTCAATCCACGGGCTTCCCTCGGTGATTCATAGGAACTGCCAAGTGTGAGCTCAGGACTTGCTTTCGTAGCGATACGAAGATTAACTTGTTTTTTTTTCTCGCGTAGGATAGATAAAGATATTCAGGGTAAGATTCCTGGCGATGTTATAAAAGATTGTAGAACTTTTTTGGCAAACGAATTGTTTTGATGCTGCCGTATAAGTACTCGTTTATTAAGAAGTAGTTACCCTCTATGATGCTAATTAGTCGTGAATTATTGTAGCTTTTTCCTGTTTGCATCGTAGAATGTAGAGTAGTACTGAGAATAGCAAATATAAAAAAATATGCAAAGAAAACAATAAACTTATTATTTTAGAAAAATATTTAAAATAAAATCTTGTAACAATTCCCCTAATTTCGCCAATCCCCCCGCCCCCTTAATTTTCTGTTATGCTGCCTAAACCTCATAAACGCCAAGTAATCAAATCGTCTCGATCGTGTACTCGAAGAGATACGAACTCCTGATGATGCTTCGTGTAGAACCGAAATGCGTCAAAAATTCTTCCCGTAGTGCTAAGTCACTTTTGACGTCAGGTCGTCTTCGCAGGAAAATTAAGTGAAATTGCCACTATAGTAATTTTTATAGAAAATTATAATAGTCATTTTTGTTCATATTAAGTATTGATAATCTTATAGGCAATTATCATTAGAGATAATTCAGTAGTGTAAAAAATATCGATGTGGTTTTGTTGTTTTCATTGTGACTCGACAATATCCTATTGTTGTATTATAAACCAGTGTATCATATTTGAATCATTTTGGACACTTGATATTATCAAAAGCGTACTATATTGTGTCGCTTATAGCGCTGACGTAATATTGTAAGATATAAACGAGTGAAATATACCAGTGAATCAGATTCTGCCCACAGATGATACCAGTAAAATGATGTTCAGCTCAAATATACACCGTCCATTTTTGGACCGATGCCTTAACTGCCACAGATGTAAGAATAGTATTCAAACCATATACCCCCACTGTCCAGTATGACTAATACTAACGACCTACGAAGACTTGCAACACCAGAAATAGAAATTGATACAGGAAGTGCAATATATTCATGTGAATCGGTGTTACTAAGGAAGTCAGAAATCACTCTGCAACGTTCAATGATCTTTGAGCACGCGAAAGCTGAAGTCGTTTAGATAAATTGGAGAGTCATTGAGAATAAACTTAGTTGGAGGTAAGAATAACCGGTGCAATATGCAAATCCAAGACGAATTATATCAAACTTCATAATATCGAAAATGAGGTTAAGCGTATGATGAGATGCAGGCGACGCAGAGCAGTGCAAGACAGTGCAAGATTTGTAACAAATTAACAAATTTTAGAAGGTCCTTTTTTTTAAATAAATTTTAGAAGCAATCGTAGCGAAGTGTGCTTAGCTGTTCTTAACCGATCAGCAAAGTTAAACAACGTCCGCCGCGGTCGAGACTTGGATGGGTGACCGTTAGTAGTGACATTACTACTGAGCGCTTCCGTGCTTCGGAAAGCACCTTAAGCCGTCGGTCCCGATTGTTGTCTTAGGATGGCAGTCGTTATAGCACGGTGGTAGGACATTTTGCGAAGGTTCGCCTAGCTAGCTACCACCCTCAAGTAGAAAATCTTTCGCCAAACAGCTAACGATGTGTTCCGGTAGCTGTCCTTGAAAGCCAGTAATTCTAGGTTATCCTGAAAAAAATCTTCGACCACATCACTACCATCAGGTAAGATAGTGGTCGAAGGCGAACCTATCAGGGATAAAAACAGCACAAAGCTGAGTATGCTGCGACGTATATATTGGTCTGTCATGCCCTGAATCTGAGCCTCGATGGTGCGATGCGTTCGCGATCTTGTGGCCAGGGACTGATTTGGTTACTCAGTTTATTGCAGGGTTAGTGAAAAACCCAAGCCACATGTGTTACACTTGCCATTACTTGACGCAAGCGCTAAGGTGTTGGAAAGTTTGGAAACAACTGAACATCGCCATCACGTATGTCCTATACTGAAGTTATGTAATGTGTGCATGATGAAGCTGTGTAATCCACCTGCATCTTCAGCATAATCTCGTGGCTTTAATGCGTCTGCGTCGATTGTGTTTTGTTTAAGATTCTGTACCGGCGTCCGCGTCGCCTGCACGACCTGCGTCTGTATACATTTAGCCTAATAATAAGGCGTGATGCAATTCAACATTGACATGCTTATTCGTGTGATGAAAAAAAAACCGTTGAGTACAACACCAAGGTTGAACGGTTATTTTGTGCGTGCCGTATTAAATGTTTTATTTATATGAAAATTAACATAAATAATTGTGTTATTAAATTTAAAATGCTGATAGTTTTACATGTACGATGTGCTTTGTAATGTTTATATATTTACCAAACAACATTTCATTTTCATTGTGTTCATTGTAAGGTCGCTTCGACCTTAATATTGTTTGTTTTTTAATGTACTCTCGATAATGTACTCGAAAGTGGAATCTCAGTCAACAACGTAGCTATCATACAAAGAGTGCTTCGGACAATGGGTCGAGAGCACATTTCTATACAAATACCTCCCGGCCCAGCCCAGGAGGTCTCTGTAGTGGACACTTCTCAACTAGACTTTGTCAATGACAAGTTGACAGCCGAGGGAAAGTACTGTTACTTTGTTTCTGGGTCACTTATTCATTCGGTATTATATTCAATGTTTACTGAAAGGATATTGTTACATCATGCCGTAGTTAATGAATTTCTTACATTATCTAGGTCAATTTGGCGAGAGTTTAGGCACAGACTGTACAGCAAACTTGTCCCGCGTATTTATTTTCGCTGAATTTTGAGACATTCGGAAAAGGTACGAAGATGCACCCACACGAAAAAATAATTACACATATGAAATACGTGTTTTGCCGCAAAACCAACCGCGTCGTGTCGTGACACGATTTAAATTCGCCTGAATTTTTTGTGCGTTATGGCGTTGTATATTGTATACCTCTGACCGCACTGAGGAAAAAGAACTCGTGCGGCGCGGCGAGGTTGTTTTGTCATTATTAATTACCCGAAGTACTTTATACTCTCGGAAGTATCGGTACCTATGTCACAGAGAACTCCTTTTGGCGTTAAAAAGGTGAGTCCAGTTTTGGTGACATATTTTGACACTTCCTTAACGCTTTTAATACAGCCAAATAAAGATTTTGGCCATGCCGAGATTTGGGTAGGTATAAAAACAACAAATGATCCCCAGGATTTACTTTCGCCGTGTTCGATTCAATACACAGATTAAAAAGCGTCGGACTTAAAATCGCGCAGTGAAATTTCGATGTGCTTTATCTTTGGACTTTAGATACTTAGTACAAATAAAGGAATCTCATATGTTTACAGCTTTAGTTTCCGATGTATATGCCATATGCAATAAAGTTTGCTTTCATATTTAATACAATGCAATAATCAATATGTGACAGACATCATAGAGTCCTTCCTTTCGGCAAATATTTGTAGCTACAAACAAGGCTTTATCTGTGCAAGCGCCTGTCGTCTCCACAGCTTGTTTCTATCGTGGCTCACAAACTTGGAAACAATCGATGTAAATAATACCATTTATAGCAGATATTCATGCAGTATTCGAGAGATATACAAGATTAGCAGTAATACGAACGTTTGAACAGATTTGTTTCCAGAAGTTTATGACAGGAACAAAATTGTGACGTGTATTGTATGCCTTATATGACGCTGTACACGTCTATCCCTGGTCGGACATGCCTGATGGTGATGATCGGAAGATTGCGTTAAGAACGGATTTTTTTCTCGTAACAGATTATTTTTGAAGTAAACTTGTTATTAGTGCTTATTTTTGTCATCTTAACAAAGCTTCCCAAATACATAATTTTGTCTAGGCTTTAGTAATTTCTTAGAAATGTATTGCTGAAGCAACAGTATGAACCAGAAAATATCTGTCGTAAAAGCAAAGTACGTAGAAGTTTGCAAAGTAGACAGCCCTTGATGGGCACGGGGTCACGTAGGCTCCTTTAAAAGTGTACTCTTTCTAAACACTAGTCTGTGCGCCGAGATGGCTGCCAATCCTTGACACGGTTCGCGTCTTACCCGACCATACAGAGCAAACAGTGGTGAATGGATGGGGTATTGCAGTCTTGCTTTGAGAGAATATATTCAGGTTTCTTTTAAAAATGTTTTGATGCGATAACCATCATCGCAGAAAAATAATCTTAAATGTTTTGTGGCATTGTTCTGATATTTTATAAAGCAACACTTTTACTGTCGACTTTTGATAACAGTATCTGCAGTACGGTGTCCAGATTTCAGAAATTATTCTTATACAAGTTATTCTTGAATCAACACTGTTGTGAATAAAAGTGGAAGCGAAAATGAAATATATAGACACTTATCTCTGCGTCAAATCTCTCATAGGCAAATGAGTCTTATCATGGATTTATCAGCGCTTATTTGATTGCGATTTCTCCTAATTAATCAAAAGATGTTTGGTTGAAATTCCTATGGTAAGATTAAGATAATATCTTAAAGTTTAAAAGGCATCAATCACGTAATCTAAACAAATTATAGCTTAGTTTGCCTAATCTTTTTCGGCCCTACCTTACTTGATTATTTCAATTTAGAATATTACAGTATACAGGCATTCGCAGTACTTCTTGTATCGCAAAACGGTAAACTATACGTTCTGTATTGTTGTTCATGCCAAATGCGTTCTTATATTTTTATGTGCGTCCTCTGCGTTAAAACCGCTCAGAAACCGGGTTTGGCTAGCGTGCATCTAAGTAAATTATCTTGCTTGCTCTATTCATATCCCACGTTGGCTTTGTGGGTGACTCGAGCTCTTGACTGCGTTGATGGGCAGGATGTATGATGTGCCCACGTTCTATTTGTTAAGAACTTTGTCGGTCTTATCTTGAAAACTATATATTTTATGATAAATTATAAAAAAGAATGCGAAAGACACGTCTTGTTACGATATTAATAGGTAAGGCGGCGTTTGATTCCATAAAAATGTGTTCCCCTATTTTCTTCATGGATAATGTCTCTAGAGCAATATTTTTTTAAATCTTGGCCTGCTATAGACATGCCCTTATTATTTAATTTTTTCAGCAACTAATTATTTAACAATACAAAAAAAATACGCCGTAATCTGAGGACAACACGACAAATTTGAACTGTAATGTAAAAAAAAAATAAGAAGAACCTAGATATACTCTTTCTTAAAATTCTAATGCCAAAATATAACTGAATCGGCTCAGTTTTATGGGAGAAAACAGATAAGAAACATCGATCTCGTGAATTTTCTTCTTCTCCCCCTCCCGCACGCCTCGTTCCTTCTCAAGCAGTTTTTCTTATGGTACAGCTTTAGGAAGTGATAATGAAAGAAAAAATGGAAGGCATCTGATGTGATCATTCAAAATCTTCCCTCTGAGATCTCGCTTCGGTCAAATTATGCTCAGCGAAATATTATACGTGAACTAGAATGCCCTCTGCTTTGGCGTTTACTTGCATGATATTGTTTGATCTAGATATTTTATTACTTTAAGCTCCTAAGATATTTGTCTCACTATAAAGAAACCTATCGCCGCTGCGACTTTTACGTTATTAGATTGTGCATGTAGTGTTTTTGTTTGATTTGATTTTAGGTAAATTTGTTTGTAGTCTTGCTCATTATAACAATGTATACTTACAGTACTAATCTATGCACCTAGTTTGTATGATCAACTATCGATTGTTTAGTTCCATTTGATGAAATGTAGATGGCATTGTAGTTTGTGTTCCTCAGGGTGTTACAGATCCTGCGAGGATGTCGTTAACTTGCTAAAAGCCTGTAGTGTTCCATCCATCGTATTTTTTTAGTGTTGAAATATCCGTTATGATCTATTAGTGCTTGGTTTGTTGTTTTCTTCTTGTATGCGTCAATACTAGCTGGTCGTCGGCGGTTATATGCTGCGTTCAGATTCCAAGACGCTACAACAAAACCGAAAGTCATGGTCGTGCATCAGTGCATTCACTATGCGTTCAAGATTTTCAGGACACTTATGTATGTATTCCTATTGCATGATTCTCTACGCACATTAAAAAGTGAAACGCATATTTGCATTTGCACGCATTATCGAAGTAGCACTTTGTTAGTTAAATCATAACATAATGTTTATTAATGCACATGCTTGAAAAGTGTTTTTATTAGATTATACCACTTTTGCACAGAGTCGTCGACATATCCAAGCCAAATTGAAGCAAGGTATTTCATGTAAGATATAATAATAAATATAAAAATTGTAGGCCTCCAGCACACGTCGCACGCAAGTCTTTAAGAAAATTATTGTGTCCATGTGCACTGACGGCTGTTTCGCTTGCGTGTTCGATGAGTTTATATATAATTCAAGTGGATCGATCGCTGTCGCCTTCGATAATACCCTTGGACGGTACCTAATACCCTATCCATTTTGACGGACGCTTTATGGCGAAGAAAGTATTCTATTTACTACGCTCCACACCGGGCCTCGGGAAAAACTTTTCATCTGGTCTCCATCTGTCTTCATCGATCACTTGTAGTCTAAATTTTTTTATATCGTTGAAACAGCTAGACAGGCTGGCGGCTAACGTGATGAACAGGTAATCTTTGCCTATATTAACGTTTGTAACACTAGCGGATTTGCCAGTAAGAAATTTTATTATAGCCCTTCTGTTATTTATTTATTTATTTATTTATTTATCTTAGGAAGACCAACAGCAATATATCATTTTAGAAAAAGTACATAGAAAACATGAAGCCAATTAAAGGTCCTCACGGTTAGGTAATACAGTAATTATAAATATTGTGAACATGAAAGACCACAACTGAATTATTTATTGTTAATTATAATATAATAACTAATCAAAAAACTCTCTGCTTACTAGTCGCCTAGCTGACGCTATGCTTGTACAGAATAGGTCAATATCGTAACGCTTACATAAATCATTAAAGTTATTACTTGCTCTCAATAAATACGAATTCTTTCTATAGTTAGTGATAACCTTTGGGACATTTATAGGGGGATTAAACCTTAACACTTTGGAGTGTCCCTGTATATTAATTTTACTTAATAGTTCTGAACTATCAACGGAGTTCGAGGTAATTTTAAGAAGGTACGTTAAGTCCGCAATTTCTCTTCTCTTAGAAAGAGGAAGAAGATGGAATTTTTTACACAAAAACAGATAATTATCGGATTTATACGGTATTTTTAGACGATAACATAAATATTTTATGAATTTCATTTGAATCCGCTCAATTCGTACGATATAAGTTTCATAATGAGGGTTCCACACTTGTGAAGCATATTCTAATACGCTACGAACGAAAGTGCAATATAATATTTTGAAAGTCTTCACTTTATTGAATGAAGTACATGTTCTCATTACAAATCCCAACAATTTGGAAGCTTTATTAACAATACTATCTATATGCTCATCAAATAATAATTTAGAGTCATGAACAACCCCAAGGTCACGAATGACGAAGCTTCTTACCAAAGATTGCCGTTTAAGGGTGTATGATGTAGGGATTTCAATTTGTTTCCGAGAAAACGTGACAAGGGCACATTTGGTTGGATTAAGATCTAGTTTGTTTAATTGACAGTAGTGGTCAAGGCGATGTAAGTCAGCCTGTAGTTTGAAAGCATCTTCTGGGGATTTTATTGCTTTAAATATTTTCATGTCATCAGCAAAACATAGAAGATATGAATTATGAATACATAAATGAATATCATTAATAAAAATCGCAAAAATCAACGGGCCTAACAACGAGCCCTGGGGTACCCCACTGGGTATGGTGACCCAGCTAGATATATAATTGCTCACCACTACAGCCTGAGACCTTTTCTCTATATAGGAGGAAAACCATCGTAGTAAGTCCCCCCTGATACCTACACTGAAAAGCTTGAACAATAGAGTATTATGGTCAATTCTGTCGAATGCTTTGCTGTAATCGGTATACACTACATCTATTTGTCCACCACCTTCCATTGATTCTGTTAAATAGTCGTTAAATAGGATTAAATTGGAAACAGTGGAGCGACCTTTCAAAAATCCATGCTGCGAGTCATGAAACGAGTTCCTAAGAACTGCATAGACTTGGTCATAAACGACTCTTTCAAAAACTTTTGCTACAATACAAAGCTTAGAAATAGGCCGGTAATTGGTAACGTCAGTCTTTGACCCTTTCTTATGAACTGGCGTTATAAATGCAGATTTCCAAATTGTTGGAAATTGACCCTTTGAAAGAGAATTAGTGAAAAGAATGGAGATTGGGACAGATATATTTTCTGCACAATTTATAAAAAAATGAGGGCTGATGCCATCAGGACCCGATGATTTGGAGGGATCCAATGATTTTAAAAGCTTCGTTATAATTGAAACGTTCACCTCAATTTGCGAAATATCAGTCTGCGAGTTGTGGGAAATAGCGTTCAAAATGTCTACCGATGAACGTGAGTTCAAATCTTGGTTTAAAAAAGTTGATTGAAAATAAGTAGAAAAAGCGTTACAAATGTCTTCGCCCGTAGTTGCAACAGAATCTAAATAATTCATGTTACGAGGGAAAGAATTTGATTTCGAACGCGATTTAATATATGACCAAAAAGCTTTAGGCGACTTTTCGATTGAGTTTTCTACAGAATTTATATATAATTCATAGCATTGTGTTTCAAGTAATTTAGTTCTTTCTCGTAGAAGTTTATATGTATTTAAATTGCATGCATTTCCATATATCTTGTATTTTACTAGATATTTATATTTTTCCTTTAAAGCTTTTTTCAACGCTGACGAATACCACTTGGGGTAAGCGTCATATTTAATACTTTTCGTAGGTATGTACATTTTTCTCAGTCTTTCCAGAGTTGAATAAAAGAAACAAACCGCTTCTTCCAACCCGCGAACTGATAATTCATGGAGCCAATCAATTTCACTAATTTCTTTATTGATTGAAACATAATTACCTTTGTTGTATAGGTACTTCAAATAAGATTGCGGTTTCAAGCCGGAAATTCCTATAAACGGTACCACAACACGCAGAGCCTTATGATATGGGTCAATTTGCACCAAGGGGTCATCGCAGTCTGAGACAATTACATCATCATTTGATAAAACCAAATCCAAAATTCGTCCATAGTTGTTTAAAATGCCGTTATATTGGCGTAAGTCATGAAATTGTAAATCATCGAGCAAAACCTGCTCATCACTACCGTTAGCGGATGAGGGCAACAAATAATGTAAGTCAGCAATTGGAGTCCATGTGATAGAACTTAAATTGAAATCACCTAATATTAAATATTTGTCATTCGGGTTGTGCATAATTATATCGTTAAGTTTAGTTAAAAAATTATGTAACTGCTGAGAAAATGAAAACCCTAGATTTTGATTACAAAGATAAATAGCACATAGATGAATTTTAGTAACGACATTGTGCTTATTTAACGCAATAGTAAGCCATAAATCTTCTGCCGAAGACTGAAATTGTGGCTGATGCACAGCAGCTATATCCCTATGTATACATATTACCACGCCCCCACCCCTCGTCTGTGACGTCATTTCCAAATTTCTATCACGCCTCCAAATAACATAACGTCCATCAAATAACTCGGAATTAGATACACCATCAACTAACCAAGTCTCGGTTAAAATTATTATATCGTACGAATTAAGACTCAGATTACGATAAAATGTTAATGTTTTTGTGCGTAAACCTCTGACGTTTTGATAGTAAATATTAAGTTCGTTTATATCCGCATTAACCATTTTTGTGTTCAATAACTATAAACACCCTAGTTAAAATAGTATACGTACAAACATCAATATTAATATATATCAGAGGTATCAACGAACAGAAATATGAATAATATTCCAGCTGCGGGTAGGACATGTCAATACATATCAGCCAGTCATTCAAGTGAAAAAGAAGTGATGCATATGTACGACAAAACAAGCGATAGCAACACGAATTGAATAACTTATCGAGTGCGAAAAGGATAAACAATACTTCAATCTCTGACGTGGTTACTTGACAAGGTCTATAACTGCATAAAGTAAAATATGTGGGTGTGAAAAAGATAACAGATGTTTTCGCATGTTCGTCGCTAGTATAACTGGAGCTAAAGAAACAAAAGGCCTGATAATAACAAACTGGTCGGCCGGGGACTAGAGCAGAGGTAACAAACAATGTGGTTGAGTTACTATAATGGAATACTAATTTGGCTTTATACAATTTGAGTTGGTGACATTTTATGCCAATTTGTTTAAATCCCTCTCGTTAACTATTACTATGACATTTGATGTGTCGTTTTTTCTAGCATGTATTTTGCCAAACTTCACCCACACATAATTAAAACACTTTTCTATAGCCAATGCCTTAGTTCTAGTCAGCAAGTTCTTCGTTTCTCCATCAAGGTGATCATTAACAAAAATTCTCTTCTGCGTGCTTTCAAATCCGAGATCCATTGCTGATAACGTTTTAAGAGCTCTCGCGGCTGCAACAAACTCTTCTTTGATGTAACGGTTTAGAAAGCTTACAATAATATTTTTTTCTTTCGAATTATGCACAGGAACACGATAGATGTAATTAATTTGCGTTTTAGGGAACGAGCAGTTAATTTTTTTACTTATAGCCTCCACTATTGAGAAGAGATTTTCGTCTTTTTTCAATGGAACCCCTTTAATCTCTATGTTGTTAAGACGAGATCTTTGATTATGGGACATAAGTTGTGTCTTACAATGGGTGATTTCAGTTTGGAGGCTACCGATCTTCATTTCCCACTGTTCAACAACACATATTCGGGAGTCCAAACTGGAGACTCTATTTGTTAAGTCTGCGATTCTATCACTTGTGAAGTCATTTGAGGCTTTGAGTTCAGATAATTCAACTTTTATTGCCTTCACATCAGCGATAATAGTTGGTATGCCGGCTAGCTGTATTTTTAAGCTTTGAATTTCCTTGAAAACAGCTTCCAGGGTAACCGGCTCCGGAGTATTGATTGGTGACGGTGACGGTGTTGGGATCGGAGACAATGAATGAGACTTACAACCGGGGCATTTCCAAGTGGCTCGCCTTTCCGAGCCAAGTCTCTTCCAGCCTTTTTCAGTAACTTGGGCACTGGTGAAATCCAAGCACTGTTTACACTTACTACACGTCACTCCATCAGCAGACTCACTTTCACAAACATTCATTTTGAAAATGGATTAAAAGGTTGATGATATATGATAACAGCGTGGTCGTAAATACGTGCGGATCTATTCAATATTCACAAGCGACTGATCTGGTTTATAAAAAAAATAAAAAGTCATAATGTGTCGCGCTTATATTCCGTGAAGAGGTAGATATGTCTAAACACGCACGTATCGCAATTTATGTTTTGATCCAATGTCATAGGGCCTATAGTCTGCTACTAGATGAATTAATGCTGAGCAGTGATGGCTCAGTGGCACATGCACCTGGTGTTGCCTCTGCCTATAACATATGTATTTCGTCTGCACTGCTCCCATCCTGAGACAAAGAGGATGATACTTAAGTCTCATGTGGCTGTAATGTCACCGGCATGCAATACCCTTAAAATTGGAACACATTAATGCGAACACTAATGCTTGGCGGTTGAAATAGGTAATGAGGCAGTACTGCCCCGGAAGATCACAACGAGTAATTTCCATAAGGAGTCGCTTTGACGCATGCTAAGCGAAAAACATATAAATTATTTCGTATAGAAAAATACAAATTCCAGTACAAATAATATAAAACAAGTATAAATTAAATAAGAAATAACGACTTTATATTTGTTAAACGATTTATCGTTCCATTGACATTAAAACTGCATGTTATATATATATTTATGGAATCATTTCTTAAAGCCCTTCATTTTGATAGTCCACTCGATCGTCTTAGAGTAAGACAACTCTTCGTATTGGCAAGTGCATTAAGATTCCACAAAACTGCGCTCATCAGTAGAGATCAAAACAAAATTTATTCTAGGCGGAAATGCTCATGGCAAACCACATTTACTAAGAAAACAATAGGCAAAAGATGCTACAACTATCTAGGACATTATATATATAAACAACTGAACAAAACACTAAATTTAATACACGATACTAGGAAATTATGTAAACGGAAAATCACAGATTACCTACTTATATTAGGACTTAAAGGTACCGAAAATCTGCTACATATTAACATCTAAATATTCACACACACGCACGCACGCACACACACACACACACACACACACACACACACACACACACCCACACACACACACCCACACACACACACACACACAAACATACACACAATCATAGTTACACAAATAATAAAAAAAAAATATATTAATAGTTATGTTAACTTAGACCCTAATGGAGTGAACTAGCTCTCACAAACACAGGGAATCCTACCGTGAGAGCTAGAGATATTATGTATTATCTTACTGAAAGTTTTAAATTGCATTAAACATTGTCTAGTTTTAGAATAGTTTTAAGATAATTAAGGCCAACATTTTTGTAGAGAAAAAAAAAAAAAAAAAAAGCTTGGCTGTTGAAATAGGTAATGAGGCAGTACTGCCCCGGAAGATCACAACGAGTAATTTCCATAAAGAGTCGCTTTGACGCATGCTAAGCGAAAAACATATAAATTATTTCGTATAGAAAAATATAAATTCCAGTACAAATAATATAAAACAAGTATAAATTAAATAAGAAATAACGACTTTATATTTGTTAAACGATTTATCGTTCCATTGACATTAAAACTGAATGTTATATATATATTTATGGAATCATTTCTTAAAGCCCTTCATTTTGATAGTCCACTCGATCGTCGAGCGTCTAAAATCCGCCAGTTTATTTTTATTATGTAAATAGGTGTTACTAGCGCTATCAAGACGAATCTAGCGATATCTCATACATTCAAATCGGTTGAGCCGTTTAGAAGTTATGGTGGAATAAAGATACTCACAAACATACATACATGAACCCTGAAAACATAACACTTTTTTTTTAAGCAGTCTTGTAATTAAAGGTATTCAACTCTCCAAACCAAAAACTTCCTAAAACTTTCTGTAAATAACCTATGTATACACCTAAACCTATATTTGTATGTATCTCAATTTTACAAGTAGAGTTAACTTTCTCATGTGGATACAGTTGCATTAATGTATTTTCAAGACACTAGCTCATAACGAGCCTTTAAATGCACCGATTTTAGTGTCAAAATGTACTCCATTACGCACTCGTGCTTTTATTCTACTTTACCGCACCAGTGTTTTAAATAGAAAAAAAAATAACGATTCCACACTTTTCACCAAGGAGATTGTAGTTTGTTTCATTCGTTTTTCATATAATAACAAACCTAAGAGTTTTTACCTACTGAAGTACAATTTTAGAAGATTTAATTATAAACCTTTTTAATCAGATTATTATTGCTATCAAAAAGATAAAATTAATATTTTCGTATCGAAATTTTCGTATTTGTTCCTCGCAAGTGTGTTGAAAAACGTCGTATGACATACGTGCGCTTTGATAATACAGCCTCTGCTTTCTTGTAGCCCTCGCTTACGGCACGGGCGATAGGCGACATTGCTAGCCTCGGCTGTAAATTTTTTTTGCCGATGCCGATACCGATTGTAGAGTCGCCTGCAATAAGAAGTATACACATTGTAATTTTCAAAATAGTGGCAAATAGTTCTTTTTTTCTCTATATAATCTGAAGTATCTTAAAATCAAAGAATAAGTTGAATATTTTTACCCATGTTAATGTTGACTTCGATTATGAATAACTTAGCGACATCACATTATTTTGAAAATAATGAAGTGTATACTTCTTATTGCAGGCGACTATACTATTTTTAAGATAGTTTAACCTCGTAACTAGTATTAATAATTTTAATTGTGCAATAAAGTGTTATCTATCTATCTAATTTTCAACATACCGCACTTATATCATAATGTACTATTACGTGAATTCATTTGTATATGCGTCTTTAGTCATAAGTGTTGTTTAGAATATTTGAGTATTAAGACAAACATGAGACTGTGACAAATTGCTTTATTTGTCTCCAATTGGAGACTTCGAGGCTGGCACGACGACGCGACGGCGGCGTCTGGCTCGGCCAGCTCCAAGCATTATTTACCTTGAAAACCTATACATTACATAACTTCGTCTGTAATTATTGAACGAGGCTTGCTTATAATTATTTTTAATCAGCTTCAAAAGAAGGTCTTCTCAATAGACTGTTTTTTTTGGTTACCTCATAACTCGTAACATGGTGTAATGATTACGATGTTTTTTTTATATACGAAAGCTAGTGCTTGTCATGTTGTCCCATTTAAATTTGAGTCAGATCTGACGAGTAGTGTTTGAGTTATCAATACTCAATTACTGAGTTATCTCTAATAATATAATAATAATTTTGAAGCGCTCGTAGCGAAATTTACTTAGCTGTTCTCAACCGATCAGCAAAGTTAAGCAACGTCGCGCGCGGTCATGAGTTGGATGGGTGACCGCTAGTGACATTACTACTGAGCGTTTCCGTGCTTCGGAGGGCACGTTAAGCCGTCGGTCCCGGTTGTTGTCTTAGGATGGCTGTCGTTATAGCATGGTGGTAGGGCATTTTGCGAATGCCCGCCTGGCTAGCTACCACCCTCAAGTAGAAAATCTGTCGCCAAGCACCTAACGGTGTGTTCCGGCAGCTGTCCTTGAGAGCCAGTACTTCTAGGTTAGCCTGAACAACATCTTCGATCACATCATCACTTACCATCAGGTGAGATAGTGGTCAAAGGCTAACCTATCAAGCATAAAAAAAAAATAAAAAAAAATGCACATTTTATGTGAGAAGTCGATTTTTTTTACTATTCCCTCTTCTTCTGAATGTCTCATGTCTTGTTGAGGGGAGGAGGGAGGTGAGCAGCAACATGTCATTGCTTGCTTAGACGTGAGTAGAGCGTTGCTGCAAATTAACAATGTTTACAAGATCTCGTTAGCAAAAATTCGTTTTGGTGGGTATTACCGAAAGGTCATATATTCAGTCTCCAAGTATAAACAAAGAAGAAGCCAAAATTATGTAAAAACTCGCGGAATTATCATTACCTAGTAGTTTTTATGCATCTTTTTATTATCAATGTATTGTTTAACCATTTGCTGGGTAGGTACCAAAAACACAACCTAATCACGTTATGTCTAGAACCAAAAGAAATTTAGGTCCATTGAGTTCTAGATCAATAGCAAAAGAGACCTAGACGGACTTAGGTCTATTGATTTGTAATTGTAGTTAAAGAGCAAGATAGATTCTGTGAGACTTGGGTCCAATGTGTTTTCAAAGTTAATACAACTATAGTTTTTTCTAGCGGCGATAAGGAATATCATAGAGACAAATGTTTATATGATGTAAAAAGAGTTTTTTACATTATATAAACTTTTTATCAGGCTTTAATCATTTATTTAAGAATAGATCAATACGGACATAGTCTTATCGCAACATGGGCAATGCAAAAAAATATACCATAATAACGAAATAGTCATATGGCGAAATAGTCAATGTAAGAAGTAGATCAATAGCGACATAAATGAAAAGCTACACTTAGTTCAAATGTTTATTTGAAATGTCATTTTGACACACTGCGTTTCAGGCGTGCAGTGAGCTAACGGTTTTACTGTCTTAAAAAAAAGCAGGCTGCACTCGATTCGCCTGTATTTTTTTTTATATATATGTTTGTTACCTCAGAACTTTTGTCTGGGTGAACCGATTTTGATGACTATTTATTATTTGAAAGATGATGCTTGCCGTGTATTCACATTTAAATTTCATCAAAATCTGTCAAGCCGTTTTTGAGTTTGACTCCAATAACAGAAAATATTTTCCCAACTTAATAGTCATTGACAGTGAATGACAATCGATCCCATAAATAGCAAGGGTCACTAAAAAGAGTGAAAAAAAAAATTATACCAGAAAATTAATGTTCTCAAGTTCCTAATATCACAATATTGTGCGTAACTTGTATAAGTTATTTCACACCATTCGAGTGTTAAAGTTGGTTTCACTTTTTGTAAAAAAAATATGTACAGCGCGGTATGGGGTCGATCAGCGACAAAGCCCTTCAGATAAATAAATATAAAAAAAAACATCAACGACGTTCCACATTCAAACATGTACTATTTTTATGAACGTTCTACTTTGCAACGAGCTATTGAAAATATACCGACTCCCATTTGCATAGGTCGGTCGTTAACTCGTACTAAAATCAACGATGGGTTTCAAAACAGTATCATATATTAACGTTTAGCAACTGCATGTTTACTTGTGCGATTGTTATTTTGAACAAATGGTTTTGATGTACGAGGACTAAATACTAACTTATTAGGAACCGGCTAAGACCCGCGTTATATTTACCGGAAAGATTCCGACCAGATTCGGACTGTTTTGAAGTCCTTCGTCTGGGAGTCACGATTGCGCGAAGCGACTAGCACGAGAGTTACGCGCTGAGGCCCGTAAATACGTTTAGACCAAAAAAAGTGACTTAGTTAAGGGTAGTGTCTTCATAGCGCGTTCCATACAAACACAGTTTCGTCATATTATAAATAGCAAGTGTTAAATTTAGGTGAAATTTTGCATGTACGGACTTGAGCCTGTTATATATGCTTCTGGTTTGTCAGTTTTCCGTATGAATATGTATTTTTTAATTATTTGGAAAAATATTTTTGTTTGATAATTGTAATATTCACATTTACAGATAAAATAAATAATAAAACTAACAACTGGCAAACCAGAAAGAGATTTGTGAAAAAAAATGTCAACGAGTTTCAATACTTGTTTGTGGCTTTTAGCACCTGATGCCTTAACCGCTCGGCAGCAGTCCTTGAGACCCAGTAAAAAATAATACTGGCGCATGAAACTTGCAACTGTATGCCTCAGTGCTGGACGCAGTGCAGTTCGTTACTTGTAACTAAATGCATGTTATAGGCAGAGGTTACCGCTTAACATCAGGTGAGCCTCGTGTTTCACACAATACCATTTTAAAATAAACAAATTGCATCCAAATCGGTTCAGCAGTTTCAACCTGAAACAGTAACAAACTCAAATCCTCAGTCACTCGCAGGCTTGCATATATAATGTTATTGTGATTATAAATTATAATAAACAATACAATTGTAAATAAGGCGCGGCGTGTTTTTACGGATCGCAATCACGTGGCGACGATGACGTAGGTATGTACTGATAACGATAATGTAAATACTTTATGCGTTTTTATTGTTATGTTGGTTTGTATACTTTGACTTGGGTTACATTTGATATATTAGTATTTTTATCACTATATTCGTGTCATTAGGGTCTTTGTAATTTTGTGGTGACTGTGATCTGGGGGTCTTCAAGTGTATGTAGAATGCGAACTAGCTATGCTGGTATCGTCTAGAAGCTACATAGTGACTTCTTAGAACAATGGCCTGAACAACATCTTCAACCATATCATCAATTACCATCAGGTCAGATAGTGGTCAAAGGCTAGCCTATCAGGCATTAAAAAAAGCTGGACTAAAGTAATTTGTTTAGAATGCCAAATAATCTTTCTCCTAACTGTACCAGAATTCCAATGAAACAATATTTCGTTTTGTTAATAGTGTCAAGGCGCGTCTCCTGCCAATGTTTTCCGAAACATTGATCACCAAAAGACGAAACTCTGGTTTATGATCGAAACAAAATCTTGTTTCCGTGGCTTGCGGAAAGCATCTAGGCTAGACGATGACGCAAAACCACTGACTAACTAATAGTACCAGTGTACTAGCGAAACAAAGTTTTCAAATACATTGGCAGGTAAAGCGCCTTTAGTGGTCTCAGCCCAGTCACCAGAAGAAAAATTACGAGATACATAAACAGGTCCTAGGTTTAAAACAGTCCATGTCGTCTAAATAAAATATTACAATTAAAATATGGGACACAGATGCTACTTTCGAAGCGATTTCAATCAGATAAGCGTATTTGATCTCGTCCATGCTTTCGGCTCCACCAGTCAAACTCACTGATCTGCCGTTTTGTAACAACTTGCCTAACTGCTAACCCTGTAGTTACGTTCAAACCTTGATTTTCAACTACGTTTGTACTCGTACATTGTTTCTAATCCATCGGTACAATGTAATTACATCCGTATACAAAATCAAACGTGACCATGTTCGCGTGCGCTGCTATTGCGCATATCCTGACGTTAAATGATGAGCGTCGTATCAAAACGCAAGTTGTCGCACTCCAGACAATGTACAGTTACTGTCTTACCAAGACACACACAAATCCAGAGAGATAAATAAATGGATTAAAATCTTACAAAATTACAAATATACGATAGGAAAAATTTAAGTCATGTGCGGGATTCGAACCCGCGTCCATCCGCCCCTCTAGCCGGGGCATGCTCTAACCAATTGAGCTAACATGACATGACGTCATATCTCGAATATTTCCTATCGTTCATTAACCATCGTATTGGGATGGAGCGACATCTATAGTACCACTTACATATCGCATAGCAGGCGTTATTGCAATCATAACAATATAAAAAAAAAGGATTAAAATATTGTTTTAAAACGATATTAACGCCTGTGTACAAACGCTTGAGTTGTTTACTATCCCACTATTACTCACATTTTGCTTCATAATACTTTTTAAATTAAGAAACTGCCAAAGAAAAAAACAGAGGAAAAAAATATGTTATTTTAAAACAAAGTAAGGCCCTGTTGTGTCAAAACGCAATTAGGTTTTTTGTTTGTTGGCGAATGGAACTTGTCACTGTCATGTGTCAGCTATTCACTAATGTCATTCTCAAAATTGATCGTTGTTGTAGAAATATTTGAGAATCAGTATTAAAATGTGTGTATAATGAAACGGTTTAAGCAGTTTTTTTTTTAGTTTTAGTTTCTAATCGCAACTTGTCAAGACGCAGATTGCAAGATTAGTTTATTTAGTTTTCCAAAATAATCACACTTTTTGTATATTATTTTATGAATGCATTTATGTAGCAAATATATAAAAAGAATAAAATGTAATTTGTATCTAATATTTCCTGTATAAATTGCTAATTGAAATGACGCTCTTTGAATTTCATGCAACCTTGAAGTTAGATCTCACCGGCCTGATATAATATCACCTCCAAATTCATAGCGTAAGAGTATTTACTCTTATTAGAATAAGAGTATTTACTCTAATTGGGGGCGATATGTGCTGTACTGACGTCCCGCTTGAGGTGTTTGGTGCGGTTCCTCCGCCAGCTTCCACCCAAGCCATCCCAACTCCTTAATGTAGCGGAGAAGGACTCTGGGTCACTGGCGTAGCTTCATAGCAATAATAGATCTAGAAACCTTTAGAAAATTTATGTTAACATGAACCGACGACGGCGCGGCGCGGAAAGCTAAGCAAATGTCGATAGTATTTAAAATTAAGGTTTAGGTCGTTAAATTAAGATTTAATATAATATTCACACGCCCCGCGAGCATACCGCATACTCTTATCACAAAATGTGAATTTGTGTACCCGTTATAAGAGAGGATAATTAATTTTAGAACCTTTTAAGATGTAAGGAGAATCGAAAATTTGTCCTTGTTGTTTCGACACTAAACTCATTTCAAAATTGCTATGTTTTGGAGATTAGCATATCGACTGTAACCTATTACATCATCCTTATGACGTCATCACTTGTATTCAAATTGAATGTAAGCCAATCATGACGTCATGGTTGGTTGAAATGGATTTGAAGCCAACATTGACTCCTAATCGTTTAAAACTTGCTTCTCCGCCTCCACTGGACGATCGTGGCCGTTGATTGCCTCTTCCTCTTGAACATGCGGTCCAATTAACCACTTACTCAGCCCTGGCTCTAACCGACCGCTTTGACCTGTTTCATAAATAAAACCCAGAATGGGTGACATTGACTTGGGGATAGGGTTGCCACTCGTCCGGTATTTTGGTTCTTAGTCCGGAATGGAATGTCCGGAAATTGTACACAGTTGTTAGAATTAAAATACACATATCAGATATATAAATGTCATTACGTAAATCTTTGGTATATATTTAACACAAGCATAATCTTCAAATTAAATAACGTTGGTTGTATTAAATAATCAAAAATACATAATTAATACAAAGGCAGTTATACATTTGCTTGATAAGTAGCGATCCTACAGAATCCAATAAAAGTATATTCCTTGCTTTTGACTATTGGGTTCGGGAACCCATTTATTAGCAAAAGAAATGAAGAAAATCCTTTCGACATTATACGTTTGCATCATATATATGTAGGAGTTATTGCGTATGTACATATTTCAAAGCCTTCACTCACACTAGATCCATTGTCCAGATCCATCAAGGATCTAGTGAGAATTTTGTTGACGGTGTACTTGAAAAACAGGCATAATGTTAGCCAATGTCCGGAATTGTCCTATGGCCCGTAATATTCTCCGGTTTTATTTGTATGTGGTAACCCTACTTGGGGACTAATATAAATGCAGCATACAAATACTAAGTAGAAAAAATGTTGCGAAGGCATTATGAAGTGGCACATTTACCGGTGCTGCAAATCGGGTACAGTTTATCACCCTTAGTAGTAATCGATGCATAAATACAGCAGCCTTGTCATTTTGTCGCGGCAATAGTGTGCAAATACTATTATGTATAGACATGAAGGAACCTATAGCAAGTGAAATTACTGGGCGCATGAGACATAAGTACAAACGTCTCGGAGTGACGATCGCAATTCTAAGCATATAACTGTGACACAAATGTGACACTTTCACATTCTAGCCAAATAACCATAATCAAGTCGAAAAACAACCTCCAAACACCGTGTACCGGTAGCTGTCCTTGAGTTGAGGCTGTTGAGAGCCAGTTCTCCTCCAGGTTTAGTCCGATAATATCTATTACTACATCTTCACTTACCAATAAATTTGATGACGATCGAAGGATATCTTATCTAGTAAAAATACGTTGCCGGATCCGCAATCGGGCCATCATTATAATCATATACATATTGAAGAAGGGATACCGTTGGTTGAGTTAAGCGTCGCATTAAAATCTTGAGGATGTGAGTTTTATCCAGGACCAAAATATACTGTATACTCATATCTGGCGAAAGTTTTTGATATCCTTATAATTTTATCTTCAATATCCTATAACGTGTATTACCACATTTTAATTAATCTTGTTGCTTATCCGAAAATACTAATATATAGTTTAGTTTCGGAAACAACAGTTTCCATTGTCATATAACATTTTTGCAGACATTATAGTTTATTAGATGTAATGTTATGTTGTTTTAAGTTTATCCGTGTATGGTTTGAGAAATAAATATAAAATATTATTATTATTATTTTCCACTGAACAAAAATTCGATGGCATTTTGTTGGAAACACAAAAGTTGACCACTTTTGCTTGAAAGAGATCCAGCTTTACAGAAGCTTTTGTACCCAAGAAGCAGGCAACAAAATATTTTTTAATGCGATTGTGGCGGAACACGCTGGATTCCCACCTGATGTTAGGCGGTAGCCTCCACATATAACAGATGCATTTCGTTACAATTGACGAATTCACTGTGCCCTGTGAATTTCTAAAAGCAATATTTCATATGTAGAAAATGCACTTCAAGTTTTCATCGATGCGCTGTGCCGTGTACAATTCTAAATGAGTATAACTACTTCAGATATAAGGTGTGGTCCAAATTCTTAACTTTTTTCGAGTGTTTGTGAAGACTTTAATTAAGAAAAGGACTAATTAAGAACAAACACTGAAAGCAATAACAGTGAGTAAAAATTATCATATTTTTATTGAAGATTCTCACAGGCAAACTGCTCAAGACCTCCAAGACCGGATCTCAATATGCCTATGGTCGTTTGGAATAAATAGAGCAGGTTCATTATCATAAATATATTAAGTACACCGACACCTAACAGGTAATGCAATGGCGTCGCCCTAGCTAGCAGAGGCGTTGATATGCAAATAACAGCAATTTGTAATGCAGGCGACCAGAATATCGCTAGCGCACAAAGGGGTATGGACGGTTTACACCAATACAAACTAAGCCATGTTCAACTAAGACACAAGCTGGATATAGCACTAACAGTGTTTTCTGGTAGCAGTCCTTGAGAGCCAGTAATTACGAAATTACAGGCACATGAGACTTAACAACTGTATGTTTCAGGGTGATGCGCGCACTGCACATAGACCCTTGCGATAAAATGCAGCTGTTTTTTTATTTTGTTATAGTGACGGAACAAGCCCGAGGCCCACCTGATGTTAAGTGGACTAACACCTCTGCCTATAACAGATGCATTTCGTCAATGACTAATTGCACTGTGCCCGTCACACTGAGACGTACAGTTGTTAGGTCTCATGTGCCTGTAATTTTTCTGGCTCTCAAGGACTGCTGCCGGAACAGACTGTTAGGTGCTTGGTGACAGATTTTCTAGTTAAGGGTGGTCGCTAGCCAGGCGGGCATTCGCAAAATGCACTTCCACCATGCGGTGAAGCTCACGCCCGCGGCGGGATTCGAACCATGGACCTGCTGCACGGCAGTCCATAGCCAATGCCACTGAGCTATCACTGCTGGGCGTAGGTTATCGCTTAATACCATGTGGCCATCGTGCGCGTTCCCAAGCCCAGTCTCTACAAATTTTCTCTTACTAGACCTACTTTTCAAGGTAATTCAACACTGATTGGTCAATTACAAATAAGTGTATTAATTCCATTAGCCTATCAGTATAATGTTTTCTAGGACATAATATATTTAGTAGATGGCGTGTCGTGAGCCACTCTTCCTTAGTACAAAGTATCATTAATCTGTCGCCACAGACCTATTAACTAATGAAAAATCAATACTCATCAGTGCTGTGTGGTTCAATGTAAGGGCCGATCTCATTAAGGCTTTAAAAATAATGAACATACTTACTTAGCTAATAATTAGCATGTACAGGAAAACGTCGACAGAAGCGTTTTCAAGGCAATTACTTGATTGTTAATCAGTTATGCAGAAACAATGATTATTATTGAGCAAAATAAACTAATGTGTGTTTCCTGTTGTATAATTTTTGTATTTAGTATTTAAAATACTGTTGCACTATTATTTTTAAATATAGGTATTATTATATTGATAGGTTAGCCTTTGACCACAATCTCACTTGATGGTAAGTGATTAAGTATATGGTCGACGGTCAGAAACATACTCGATCTAAGTAGTGTGCGAACTGGATCTCAAGTAGAGCTGCCGTATTGCACGGGTAGCTGCTTGGCGTTCGATTTTCTACTTGATGGTACCTAGCTAAACTAGGCGAGCATTCGCAAAACATCCTACCACCCTAAAAATTTCGGAGTTTTCAGACCGCCGAAAAAGGGTAGGGTTTTGGGCGACTTCTTAACGTGTCTTTCGAAGCACGGCTACGTGCTTAGTAGTAAATGCCACAAGTGATCACCCGTCCAAGTATTTCAAGTAGTGACTGCAGTGAACATTGCTTAACCTAGTTGATCGGTCAACTAGGTTAAGCAATGTTATCCCTATCCTCTGCGGCCGAAGTAGCAGGCGACGGGGCTACTCATCTGACCCGTCGTAGGGGGACTTTGGGCGTCGGAAGCGGGGTCGTCTGACGCCCATTTGCGGGCTTGGTCCCCGGGTGGTAGCGACGTGCCATATGTTCTGGAGCGTCGTGAGGGGTAGAACCCCAGGAGGGGTCCGGCAACGGACAACCGTGGCGGGTTCGTGGTTGAGTGCTAAAGCGACCCTGCGATCCCGCCGAGAAGCGGTAGAGATGGAACACCGTGTGTTATTTAGTCGGTACTACTGCTGTGGGAGTAGTTGGTGTCGAGCCCGACATATCCCGGCCACCTTCCCCGGGGTGGACGGGATTGCGTAAATGCATTTATAACACGTTAAAAAAAAAAAAAGTTGATCGGTCAAGAACGATTAGGAAAGCTCCGCTACGGACGCTTCAAAAACATACATAAAGATCTTAATCAATCAAACACACCAGCACACGTCACTCACCTTTAAGAAAGGCATTCTTTTTGTTTTTATAGCTGCAGCTTTTTCCTGCCTATCAGATTTATCATTCTACCAAAGACGTTGTTTCGCATCATATTTTTAAGGAGATAAACTCATATCTACAATGTATCACAAACATTTTAATTTTCTTTTGTGAATTTATGGGCCTGGCAGACAAGTTCTGCCAGATGTTAACCTGCTATTTAATAGATAACTTGGTATCTAGCGCTTGTGCGGACTGGTTTAGAACCGGACGTCGCTAGGGCGGCCATTCAAGCAAGGCACACTAGACAGCTGCGCTTGCGCTACATGTCTTACCCCGCGGTTCAAGTCACGCAAATATAGCGCATATTTGCACTGTATTCACGCAAACGTTTGGTTCATACATAACGTGCCAAGACACCAGACTGCAGACACCACGATAGCTTTATGACGTCATTTATGACGTCACCTCCGGCTGCAAACAAAGCTCACAGAAAAGTGGTAGTGCACTCAAATTTTGACAGTTAGATGGGGAGAATTTTGTTGTTGTAGTTAGAATTTTATACGTAAAAACCATCTAGTTCACAAAAGAATGCCTTGAAATGCAATACTTCTAATGTCGATTGAATTGAAGTGAAGGTTATTTTGGGTTAATTGCAAGAAGAAATTGACAGTTAGCAGATGTTATAAGTGCGGCTGCTAATCGGTTCACATCGTTTGCGCGCAAACGGTGCATATTCTCATGTTTCAGTTATGAACCGAGCGTTTGCAATGTATTCGGTGACAGCAGTGTTTGCGCGATTTAAACCGTAGTATTATATGTACAATGATATCGCTCACAACACTTATGCGTACAGATTAATTATTGAGCTAGAAAATTGTTGTAGATATTTAGAAATATGCAGCTTAGAACACACAATCTGTGATTTATAGGATATAGGTTACTGCATGATGAATTCGTCAATTAAGAGGGAGGCTGTGTGTGTTTCTCCATACAAGTGCTTTCCCCTATTTTCTTTGTGGATAATGCCCCTAGAGCATTTTTTTTATAAAGGTAGGATTATGGTCACGCCCCTGCCATTGCCTTTTTTATTCAGCAACTAGTTATTACTAAAGCAAATATGATCCTGATTATATGATTTGCAAATCACCAAAAATTCCTCGTCTTACCGCAATGACCAAAGGACCACCAGAATTGTGTAAAGTGTTTAACATAAAACGAAAATTTGGACCCTAATACACACTTTTATGAATTTTAATGTAAACAAAATATTCAACTAATTTTTGGAAGAGAAGATCGAGAATACGAAACGTCGAATTCGTGATTTTTCTTCGCATCATTTCCTGTTAATTATACAGTTTATAAAATTCATTAGAATTGGTACAGTCCCCAAGTGAGGTGTCTCATTTTAAGTGGAAAATAAACATTTTCCCTTACACTGAGAATAATCTAAAGTCAAAAGCGCCCTAATGACGGCTAATTTATATGGTTTAAGGCGAGAAACCGACCAAACGTAAATACGTACAAAAACGCCTTCCAACTAGAAGGCGTTAAACGAGGTCAGTGAAGGCGAATGTTTCTTTTCGTCTTCATTTAAGGTGTATTTTGTTGTCTTTTTTAAATATTGACTTTTCGATGAGGCTGATTAAGTCGTACGTTATAGTGATAATCACCGTATATAAACCGCCGTAAAAGTAAGGTATATTTTATGGTCAATACTGCAATTATTATCGTATAACAAGTTCAATTCTGAAAATACTTTTCGGAAGGCGTTTTTGACGGTTGTGTTTATTATAAAACATGGTACATTTTTATTGATTGGTGAAAATCATCTTTAGAGTTGTGAATTCATCTTACGTATTTACAATTCAACGGTAAAAGGTCAAATTTGATTTAAGCCTTTAAGTCGTTTGTCTCAGTGTACGTTTGGTTGGGAAAAATCAAACGCAATAAACTCAACTTCAACAAAGCAATGTTTAGTTTAACATTCAAACATTTTCAATTTGAACACCTAAAGTATGGCGCTTGGTTAATATATTTAAAGATATAGTAGGTAGGAACTTTGGACCTCCTGGACTAGCCAAACGTGGCATGAATGCTATGATATCGATTCTATCGCTGATCTACCATTTCCCTGTCTTATCTACATGTCGCCACATATATTTGTACAATGACATCTATAACACACATGTGTATTGATTATTTACAGAAAAGGTGTTGGTCAGGCGTCGGGCCGGGCTGCTGCGCCGCGCCCGCCGTGCCGAGTCGCGCGTGCGATGCGGAGCGGTCACCGCCGCCCGCGCCGCCTCCCGCTCAGACTGTGCTTTGCACCAGACCCTGCTGTCGCGACGCTACGTAAGTACTTACGATTTTTATAGGTTTGTCTTAGACCACTATTGACTAATTGTCTAAACTGTTGGTAAGTGACTCATTATAACTTACGACTTAGGGGCCTTCAAGAAGAGAGCATATTCCCTCCTCAAAGGCCGGCAACGCATCCTCGATACCTCTGGTGTTGCGGATGTTCGTGGGCGACGGTGATCACTTACCACCAGGTGAGCCGCCTGCTCGTTTGCCCGCCTATCCCATAAAAAAAAAAACTTACCTACAGTCAAATGAACTGGCTTAAACGGCTGCAGTCCTTGGGAACCACAAACGAGAAAACATCTTTGTCTCAGGGTGATGGGCACAGTGCAAGTTCGTCACTTATGACGAAATGCATCTGTTCTAGACAGAGGTTACCGCTTAACATCAGGTGGGAGTCATGGGTGTACCGTAAAAACTAGCATGACTGGCTACCGGAACACTCGTTAAGTAAATGTTTGGCAACAGATTTATTACTTGAGGTTGGGTACCTAGCCAGACGAGCATATACGCAAAATGCCCTACAATCATGCGGTAAAGCTCAAGTCCATGAAGGTATTCGAACGATGGATTCACATAATACGCCACAGCGGGATGGCAGCGCGGTGCGACTGCTTATGCGAACTAGATTTCTGTCATCTGTGCCATGCCATGGCTAAGGTCACAGCGCCATCACTGCATCAAAACTACACCTGCACTTTATTATTCATTTATCAGATGCGTTGGTGTCCTCGTTTCTAGATCCCGTGGTTCTCCCGCGCTTGAAGGCACGCGTGCGTAGTGATCACCGCCGCCCGCTCATCTTGTGCATTGCACCACCACCCTTATTTTCAATACGTTATTGTTCTGTGTAATATTTGTTGTATAGTCAACAGTCATGTTTTTTTGGCCTTTGACCACTATCTCACCTGATTGTAAGTGAAGATGTGGTCGAAGATGTTGTTCAGGCTAACCTAGAAGTACTGGCTCTCAAGGACAGCTGCCGGAACACACCGTTAGGTGCTTGGCGACAGATTTTCTACTTGAGGGTGGTAGCTAGCCAGGCGGGCATTCGCAAAATGCCCTACCACCATGCTATAACGAGTGCCATCCTAAGACAACAACCGGGACCGACGGCTTAACGTGCCCTCGAAGCACGGAAACGCTCAGTAGTAATGTCACTAGCGGTCACCCATCCAACTCATGACCGGGCGCGACGTTGCTTAACGTTGCTGATCGGCTGAGAATAGCTTAGTAAACTTCGCTACGAGCGCTTCAAAAAAAGTAAGTATAAAGTTAGTAAGAGAGGTAGGTTATTAATTGCGCCCGAGAAATGACGCCTGACCAGCGAGTATGAGTGCTTCTATTCCGAGGGTATAACACGCGTCCTCTATTACAAAAGTGCTATTAGATCTAACTAAATGTGGGTGCCTACTCAGCTGCTAGTACAGCCATACTTGCCTCTATGCCTCTATCAACTTTTATGTGAGTACTCACCCATATTACGCACCTAATACGAGTATTGTTCGAGTATTGTTCGTACGTACAACACATACATCCTAAAAACTGTCGAAATTATAAACACCATAAATTAAATACAGTGTGTTAGGTGCACCGTTTCCCAAATCAAGGAGGTCTATAGCTCCGTATAGGCCTATTTACTATTACTAATATAATATTAGGCCTTCTTTTCGCCTCGGGATTACTTATGTCTAATTTTATTTTATTTATTAGAAAAACATGCAAAAATCAAAATTTTTACTTGAACTAAACATTAAGTTACAAGTATAACCTTCAATGTTATTTTTTATATAAACGAGAAAGGTTGTACGGTCCCATCGAAATTAAAATTACTTACAAGTAATATCTAGTTTTTTTTATTGACTTTTTATGTAAGTTTATGGTAGAAGTTTATTAAAATTTAAAGTTGAAGAATAAATTGTAATTTAAAAAAAGTGGTCTTGGTTTTCGTTTCTTTTTAATATATTGATAAAAATTGAATTCTTAATATATTATTTTTCTTCTTTATCACGTGTTGAACTGAAAAAAGAAAGATACGTTTATAATGTTAAAATGATGGATGAGTCTTGAAATTGGCTAAAGCATATTCATTCCGAAGATCTTACGCTCCGTTGAGGGAGATGATGAAAACCTTATCGAGGATCCTTTGATGTTCTCAGTTCGCTAAATTACTGTAATTCGAACTTATGGGCATTGTTCTTCGCTATTGACATCGAAAACTTAGCGCATAATATTTCATCATATCTAAGCGTTCCGAACGCGGTTTTATAGTGTGATCGTTCGGGAACTTTGCCTAATTCAAGTCAGTATGGGAGCAACCGGCTATCGTTGTATAAAACTTTATCAAATTCCATTGAGTTTTTTAGACGTATAAAATTAAGGAACTGACAAACTCACCTTATGACCATTTTAGTCCATTACGTTAAAATGTATAGTTATTTTTAGTGTAGTGTAATCGTGCTGATTTTGAGCCATTTGGCATGTGACCTGTACTTAAAGGTCGCTCATAATTTTTTAATCTGCGCTAATTACTACATTGGCTGCTTGATATATTTAAGGCTCGATATTTGTTATTAGTTCCAAATTCAATTGGATTGGTTAATTGATATGGCGCTTAGAAATGATCGCAACCGATTGGTCGCGTTAATGTATGTTGTCGCGTCGCACGGTACACTTCTTAAACCACGCCCGCCGCGGTAAGGTTCTTATTATGTTCGTAGACCTATGTCCATTGTGTCTGTACACGTAACGTGTTGTGCTTTGCACCAGACCCTGCTGTCGCGACGCTACGTAAGTACTTATGATTTTTATAGGTTTGTCTTAGACCACTATTGACTAATTGTCTAAACTGTTGGTAAGTGACTCATTATAACTTACCAACAGTCAAATGAACTGGCTTAAACGGCTGCAGTCCTTGGGAACCACAAACGAAAAAACATCTTTATGTCTCAGGGTGATGGGCGCAGTGCAAGTTCGTCACTTGTGACGAAATGCATCTGTTCTAGACAGAGGTTACCGCTTAACATCAGGTGGGATTCATGGGTGTACCGTAAAAAAAAACTAGCATGACTGGTTACCGGAACACACGTTAAGTAAATGTTTGGCAACAGATTTATTACTTGAGGTTGGGTACCTAGCCAGACGAGCATACGCAAAATGCCCTACAATCATGCGGTATTTTTTTGGCTGCTTGATATATTTAAGGCTCCTTTTATAAACTTACATGCGTGATATTGCGGAGGAAATTTCAGTTTACTTGTAAAATGTTCTATGAATACTAGTTTGCCAATGCTGATCCTCCCCATTGAGCTTACGAAGCGATTTTAAAATTTATTAATTTGACTTTAATCTCTTGTGTTGTCCGTTCCGTCCCTTATCCGGAATACTAGTGATATATTTTCGCTTGGAAACTGTATTATTATTTGTGATAATAATTGTAATAAATATTTGTTATTATTAAAAATGGATTTCCGCAAAGTAACGCCTGAATCTATTCATTGTATTATTATTTATTATCAAGACGCTGATATCCATATCGTCAGTGATTTTATACACGAAAGCACCACGTTCTGTGTTTTGACATTGTAGTATTTTTAATCGATCTATTTATTTGCTTTGAAAAATTAAGACTGTTTTTTAAATTGTGTAATGAGTAATTTTTTTTAAACTTTTGAAACAATTAATCATATATCTCTATATATATACATACATAAAATCACGCCTCTTTCCCGTAGGGGTAGGCAGAGACCACGGATTTCCACTTACTACGATCCTTATCTCTTTCGCTTCATCTGCACTCATCAATCCTTTCATACATAAGCGTTGGTTTAGGGTACTCTTGACCTGGCCTTTTTTCAGAACGTCTTCAATCTGATTTTGGAACGTTCGCCTAGGTCTTCCCCTTCGAACACTTCCGTTCTTTTGTCCCATGTATACCTGTTTAGTCATTCTCATTTCATTCATTCTCTCCACATGTCCAAACCATTTTAACATACCTTTCTCGATTTTTGTCACTACATCCTCATTCCCATCACATCGTTCCCTTATCGCACTATTACTTGTCCAGTCACTAGGTTTGACTCCAATCATGCTCCTAAATACTCTCATGCACTGCATTTATTCTACTTTCATGCTTTTTCTGCCATACCCAACTTTCACTACTTATATGTATATATATATACTTATATATATCAAAATTGACAAAGACACTAGCATTTCATTTCATTTCTGTATTAAACATTACTAATTAAATACAATAGAAGGGGATTTTCTGCTCATTAACTTCGTGCGTAATTATTAGGGTAAGTAGTAATTGTTCATCATCATCATTAACAGCCATGATTATTACCGTTGAACAAATGACACCTTCATTAGGGTGGTTTGCCAAAATCCCCACGCTTAGCAGGCGTCTTGGGGATCGCAATGTATAGTGGCAGTTTTTCAGAAGGCGCAGCTCTTACGACTCCCTTACGAAGATGTAGATGTGCAATTGTAGACCTTCAGCCCACGAGGAATAATTGCTATGTCAGTTAAATAACGTATTAAATTACTTTCTATAGCAATTGTAATGTCGATACGCCTACACGTATTAATTTGCGGTTACATTTCTGCTTTCTATAGGTTATTTATAGTGGTAGTGGCTCACGGTCACTTTACTGCTTCGGTTCCAGCTTGTCTGAGGCCACTCTGAGCAGTTTCTATTTTTTTGAAGCGTAGCGAAGTTTACTTAGCTGTTCTCAACCGATCAGCAAAGTTAAGCAACGTCGCCCGCGGTCATGAGTTGGATGGTTGACCGCTAGTGACATTACTACTGAGCGTTTCCGTGCTTCGGAGCGCACGTTAAGCCGTCGGTCCCGGTTGTCGTCTTAGGATGGCAGTCGTTATAGCATGGTGGAAGGGCATTTTGCGAATGCCGGCCTGGCTAGCCACCACCCTCAAGTAGAAAATCTGTCGCCAAGCACCTAACGGTGTATTCCATCAGGTGAGATAGTGGTCAAAGACTAACCTATCAGGAATAAAAAATAAAACAGCACTTTCTGTGTTTTATCTCTTTCTTTGCTGACACTGACTTCTTCTTCTTGATGGTGTTCAGATTTCTGGCTGCTCATGCATCCCCAGACCCTTCAAAGTGTCCTCCTGAATCAGGTCACGAGGAAGAGAGCGCTATGTGTGCTTATGGACACATGCCAAATGGCTCAAAATCAGTAGGAATAACTACACCAAAAAAGCTATACATTTTAACGTAATGGACTAAAATGGTGATAATGTGAGGTTGTCAGTTCCTTTCTTCTATAAGTCAATGGATTTTGATAACATTTTATATAACGATAAGGTTTGTTTAGTATTTGCAAGTCTTGCTTCGACTTCCCTTTATCCTGCTTGTTTGGAATAGGGAACTTGTAACTGTCGTGTTTTGACGGAAATAAACTTAGAGAACCTAGAGATATATTTCGCTATAATATATCCCTTCGTTGTAAGGTTGAAATTTGTACTATCAGTCGGTTAGGTACAATTTCACAATCACAATAATTTCTTAATATTTTTTTTTTTTGTTTTTTTTTTTTTTAATGTTATTGTGACGGAACAAGCACGAGGCCCATCTGATGTTAAGTGGACTAACCTCTGCCTATAACAGACGCATTTCGTCAACGACGAATTGCACTATGCCCGTCAGACTGAGACGTCCAGTTGTTAGGTCTCATTAGCCTGTAATTTTTCTGGCTCTCAAGGACTGCTGCCGGAACACACTGTTAGGTGCTTGGCGACAGATTTTCTACTTGAGGGTGGTTGCTAGCCAGGCGGGCATTCACAAAAAGCCCTTCCACCATGCGGTGAAGCTCAAACCGGCGGTGAGGATCGAACCAGGGTACTGCGGCGCGGCAGTCCATAGCTATTACCGCTCGGCCATCATTGCTTCAAAAAAATTGCTTGTCCACCCCGTGAATTTAGCGAGACTTTCTTCATCGGCAGGTGTTCAACTAAAATATTATAATAAAGACAATACTTCTACAAACTTTGTGTACTACGTATATTAGGTTATTTGTTATATTTCAGGATAGATAGGTGAGATAATTTGTAGGACATTTGTTTGCTAGTTTCGGTCGTCATAACCGCAAAGTTGGTAAGACCATGGGTTGGTTGGTGGGTGTATATGCAAGTTTTAGTGTATATAACCGTCCTCGGTAATTTATAACTACTATTCGAAGCAGCTTACTGAGTGTTTTTAATTGACCCCGATTACTAAGCATTAAACTACGTACATCAAACAACTATTTCAATTTACCTTTACGGTTACTTTTATCTTAATCTACGTGGACTTTCGACAGGTTAAATGCATAAATGAGTCACAGGCCATTTGCAAAATGTTCTTATATAGCGATTGGCCTATTCGGTCTTGAGTCGTGACGTTTGTGAAAGCTAAATCGTGACACGGCATTGGTGGACCAGCAAATAAATACAAATATGGTATATATATTAATGCATTTAGAGCGTCCTTTACTCCATACTGGAACTCACCTTAGTACCTATTACAATATGAAGCGCTCGTAGCGAAGTTGGCTTAGCTGTTCTTAATCGATCAGCAAAGTTAAGCATCGTCCGCCGCGGTCATGAGTTGGATGGGTGACGGCTAGTGACATTACTACTGAGCGCTTCCGTGCTTCGGAGGGCCCGTTAATCCGTCGGTCCCGGTTGTCGTCTTAGGATGGCAGTCGTTATAGCATGGTGCATTTTGCGAATGCCCGCCTGGCTAGTTACCACCCTCAAGTGGAAAATCTCTCGCCAAGCACCTAACGGTGTGTTCCGGCAGCTGGCTTGAGAGCCAGTAATTCTAGGTTAACCTGAACAACATCTTCGACCACATCTTCACTTACCATCAGGTGAGATAAGTCAAAGGCTAACTTACCACGCATTAAAAAAATATATATATTATTACTTTCGGTCGTCTACCAGCAAGAAGTCACAACGTTTTCATACTTTTAACTCAATAAATTCCGAAGCAGCTACAATAGCTTCAAATTAATAACAAGCAAACAATCGCAGTTTCACTCGCAAACAAACTGTGCGCGGGCGCAGGTTACCGTTTCTTTTATTATTGAATTGCTCCACACAATACTAGTACAGCAGAATATGTAACAGTATTCTGTACAGGGAATTCGGGGTGCAGATTAGGGGCTCTGCCGCCGCCGGCTACCTGGCATCCCCTTCGCACAACCCCCGGTGTTAGTCAAGAGGCGTCACTGCACCCCTATTAACGCACGCGGGACGGTGCGCGTACGCATTTTGGCGTCACTTTTAAAACGAATTCAATCGACTTGTCGAAAACGGTCTTCAGATATGGCTAAAAGTGGTGTTATTTATGGAATCTGATTTTGAGAAGTTTCTAAATGTATTCGTACGTATTTTACGTGATTTTAGACAATATTTAATGCGTGTAAAGTGTATTAGTGAATGGTTATAATGTAACAATGGATCTGTCCGTACCTAGGCTTAAGTTTGAATGTCAGGACGATGATTACGAGGAATTCGATCTGGCTGATATGTAAGTTTAAATGCATTTTGTTTGCTGACGACATTATTATTGTGTGTACTCTAGCTAGATGCCTATTAATTGTTTCACGATGTTTTGAGTCTTCGGTAATAGAGAAAGGAGGTAAAAACCAACGGCTCTTAATAATAGAGAAAGCTTCCGATATAACTTTGGAAAACATTACTCTCCCTTTGGGGCAGTCGTGTAACTTATTTATTACTAATTATTTAAAATAAATGATTTAATCAAATTTAAATGCATGCATACCTAACAGTTTCTTAATCACGGAATTTAAGAATATATAAACGACACGTAGAAGTTTACTTCTAACAGAGCAAAGTTGCCTTACTTACAACACACAATAAAAGTTCTTACGGTCCAAGTTTGTACCTGTTATGTTACCATTTCGACGATTACGAAATGTTAAGGAAACACCAAAAGGTTCAGGAATGCGTAGGCTTAAAGGAATCCCATCGGCAAGGCACCGCGGCGGCGATATGCGTCCCTTTTTGCACCCACATCCTATTCTCATTTGTAACTATTTTTGTACATATCGTTGTAACAGAAAGGATGTGTGAAAGTACACTGTTCGCTCCACTTTCACAACTGGCCCCGGTCTCAGATAGTGATATCTTTGCTAGTAGCAATTATATCAATAACTGGTAATTACAGTTTGATAATAACTGATAGTGCTTACATTCCAGTCTGGAAAGAGTTATTAGTCTACAGTCTATCCTCTCCAAGCGATGGGCACCATGGTACTTATAACAAAGCACGAAGGTGTTCAATCCATTGTAAATATTATCTGGGCAAATCTTTCTAAAACATTCACCTTAAAAGTTGCGCGAGGAAGTTGAGCGGTGTGCTAGGAATAAATGCACCAATAAAATCACTTCATTTTTCTAGCCTCAATGAACGCTGCGATCCTATTGGTAGAATTTCCTCGCACACAGCTCATCTTCCTTGCATATCTCTGGTTGATACGCAGATTTATTTAGCTATGTAAATTTCACATTCAGTTTGTTTACAAGTAAAAAGTTAACTAAGAATCTTTTTCTAACAACACTTCAAATAAAATATCAATGTATTGTAAATTTAGCAGGTACCTACACACTATTAAGCCTAACGAAATGTGATACTACTAATTCATATAATAGGTGAATCTGTTCTTGTTTTCGTACTGCAATCACGTCCAGACCATTCTGACATTTTGATATATTAAACCACAACCGTGATGCAATTTAAACGATATTTGGTCCTGTTTCATGCTGAATCAACAATGAAACAGCAATGCCCATCCCAAGGGCGTTACTGATAAGGGTGAACCGTTGTTACAAATTGCAGTATAGGGTCAGATAGATAACCCTTGCCATTCGAGGGGTATCTTATCTTATTGACAATTGGACGACTACAAAATGTATATAGATGCATGCAAAATTGTATCCGTTGTAAGATTGTGTAGACCCTTTTAACTTTAGTCTTATCGTTCCAAATAGTTTCGTACTCGATCGGTGGATTTATCGAACGTGAAAAGTTTTGATGGAAGACGTGAAGAAGAGTGATATGTAACTGAATTAGGAAAGCTACTGAAGTTCTCTAACGAATCGTCGTCATCGGCAAGACTTAACGTTCGCCAATGAACTAAGTCTCCCCCATGGCTTTGTCGTGATCCCCACGCTTGGCAGGCGTCTGGATGATCGTAGTGTAAAATGGCAGTTCTTCAGAAGGCGCTTCTGCCCACCTTCTGGTATTTTTCCCATCGTTGGCTCTTATGGTACCCACAGGAAGATATATAAGAGGTGTTTTAGCCCGGTATGCCTCGGGAAAAGGGGTAATATGCCCGATAAATTACTGATCTTAAACTGTGGTTTTCTCCCTTTATGAAGAACATAGCGGGTGTTAACGTCTTATAAAATAGTTTGTGATTGCTGCTTTGTCTCTATACGATTGATACAAAAATTATATGTTCTTGTTACCAAAGAGTGCAAACATTAACCTTATGAAGATCGTAAAATTCGTAAAGCAGTATTGGCAAATACAATGACAGTTGTATTAGTACAGTTGTATGCTGCCTGTTGTTGCAACCAATTGACCTTTTCTTTATACTGGTGATATTCTTGTCCCAAATCTAAACACAATAATTCCTCTAGGACTTTATTACTTGTAGGTAGAATATCTGGCACTGCCGTGGTATCCTATATATTATCGGATTCTTGTCAAGAAGCCAACATGCTCATAAAGTTAAATGTAATTCAGTGAAATTACGGTTGTATAAGTTTAAACGTCAATTTACAGTGGCGCGTACACATAAGTACTCGTGGTCGAGAAGTAATTTTAATATTGAGAGGCACATTTTACTATCAGGCAGGCATCGTAATATTGTGAATATTTTTTGTACGTAGATATATAGTGTATTTTATTAAACCTTCAAGTTGGAAATGTTACTTCGTTTTAATATTGTTATGTTTGCAATAACGCCTACTTGACGAATTACATTACAAAATTACAAATTTAAGAGGCAAAAATTATAGGCCCCGTAGTATCCTGCACATGACTATATTTTTTTTCTGCCGTAAATTTGTTATGCTATTTCGTGTTACCTAGTTATAACTTTTTATGTTGAAAAAATAGTAAGGTGTCTGACGTATATCCACTTTACCGATTTACGAGTAGCTCTTTCATAAATCAGTAACATATAATATTTTTGTAATTCTAAGCACTCAGCGGAAATGTATCATGGTTGTTCGATGTCCATCATGGCATGAAACTAAGAACAGTAGATTGTGCAAAGAGTGCATAAAACAAGTAATTTTAGGCGAGATGTTTTGAACGGGGTTTTTGTATGAGTTATACACTCAACTTTTCACTTCAATTGGGAGGAAATTATACAATAATATTGTTTGTAATACCTTTAATTAAAATTGTAACTGATATTTGTATAATGTCCTATTTTGAGTGTCATTGTTTAAAAAAATCTCTAAATTTTTTAAATTACCCCTGATCTATGGGTATCAAATGAGTTGAGACCCGTGAAAACTTCTTCCATGAAATTTATAAACAGAACGTCTTTGAAAAAAACAATTTTTTTATGCTCTTTTGCTTAAACAATAGATTTAAAATCACTAGAGCATCAAAAGCCGTTTTAGTCTGCTTACACACAACATAAATGAGAACTTTTCGAGCATGAGAAGTGAAAATAATATTTCAAGTTGAAATAAAATCGTTTGTTTTTCAACAATGTTATTAAAGGGTCGCCGGGTCTGCCTCCTCTCTCGGTCCATAATATGAAATTGATTTTAATGCTATCAGAACAGGTTCTTATTGTAAATTGTTTGTCCTCAGCGTCGGAGATAGCAGCGATCAACGCCGCAGCCAAGTCCACAAGACGGCGCCGCAGGCAGCAACGACGACGGCACACAGCAAGCAGCTGGCGGCGGGCGGTGCCAACCACCCGCCCCAGCCGCAAGGTAACCACAAACGTAATGTCAACCAATTATTGTTACCTCCTTCTACACTATACCACATTATCAGGGGCAGATCCGGACCAGAATTCGGCAGGTGGGCTTTACTAAGCACCATTGCTCTATAATCAGGCAAGCTATTCCGTAGCCGCCCCTTATTCGTGACAGATATTAGACAAAGCTTAGTATTCTAGACATGTAAGGAGCGGGGAAACATCATAAGAGTCCCAGCTGTCTCTTATGTTCGCGAACCAATTAACCTGATATAACTCGTATGAGATATACGAGACAAGAATCACGTGTGGTCGTTTTTACTCATTGGATCTGCCTCTGTACATTACACACTACATAATAGACATGGTGATCGATACAGCTATTTTAAATAAACTGTCCATTCTTAAACTGCTCCTTAGAATAAACCTTAAACGTTTATTTACAAAGCCACGTAGTAATAAATAAAGTGTATGGTGCTATTTTTAATGCGTTATCGTTTTTACTTCCTTATCTATTTTGTTTCAATGGTATTTCTTTCATTATTCACAACTTATGTGGACCTATTGGTCTTTGAGGTATTTCTTCCTTTTGATTTATAATCTGATTATTTCAGAATCAGATAGGGCAAATATTATTGACAACAGCATCAATCCTGTAATACTGCTGATATATGATTAATAAGGAAGATATATGATAACCAAAATGATACCTTACGTCATTCTATATTTCGTAGCGCTCTGATTCGATATAACTTTATCGGTAGTTTTATAACTTTACTGGCATTTTCTTCGAAACCCTACTATCATTTCCTTAATGTCTAGTCAGAAACAAGCTGTTTTCCTTGTCATATCTTTCAGAAACACTATACATCTAATATATATAAGGTACTTAAAGTCGTTGTAAATTTCAAGAAAGCTATGCACCTCATATTACGTAATAATGATATTCTCTTCCTTATTTACAACTACATAAGTTCAGTTACAGTTCACTTCAGAAAACACATGTCATTTTACGACAAAGTGGACAAATAAAACAAAAACGGCAGTGTGTATTTGTCGTAAAATGACATGTGTTTTCTCAAATGTTGAATTCAGGTGCATACGCTTAAAGCATTGGATACGATATGTTGTATAAAATTTCAACCAATCTGACAGGAGGTAACAATGCAATCACTGTGGTCATCTTCAGACCCCCCAGACCTGTAGTTTGTTTGAACTTTCATGCACTGTCCTCTTTCTGATGCACTTAGTTTTTAAGATCTCTCTCTTGATTGGGGCTAAGGAATAGAGGGTGTTTTTGAAGACGTAGTAGTATGAAGCAGTGATGGCTGAGTGGCATTGCCCATGGACTGCCGTGCAGCAGGTCCATGGTTCGAATCCCGCCGCGGGCATGAGCTTCACAGCATGGTGGAAGGGCTTTTTGCGAATGCCCGCCTGGCTAGCGACCACCCTCAAGTAAAAAATCTGTCGCCAAGCACCTAACAGTGTGTTCCGGCAGCAGTCCTTGAGAGCCAGTAAAATTAGAGATACATGAGACCTAACAACTGTACGTCTCACTGTGATGGGCGCAGTGCAATTCGTCGTTGATGAAATGCATCTGTTATAGGCAGAGGTTAGTCCACTTAACATCAGGTGGGCCTCGGCTTGTTCCGTCACAATAAGACAGACGGTAGTCGAGCATATGAGGAATTTTTTAAGAATTTACTTCTGCTAAATTCTTGGAACTCGTCTACATGATATTATATTAGTTATTTGACGACATTGTCATTTCCCTTAGTAATACTTGCTACAACAGCGCTTTAATCCAGTGGAATAATGATTGCGAGTTACTACTCAAAGGTTAATAATAGTTAATTATTCTGCAAATGAGCTAAATTAGTCATTACATTCGAAGCTGGACGGGAGGCCCAAGCCGAATGCGAGGATTTTTGGGTATCTGCAACAGTCGTGCATTTCATACGACGTTTGAAACTCACTGGCAAAGAAAAAATAAATCATATTTTTTTTCTGTGATTTAAACAGTGTTTAAAAAAAGTACGTGTGTTTCAAACAAAATTTAAATTAAAAGCACAAGACGTAAATTACGCGCGTGTTGGAAGCTGTATTATGAACCTAAAAGCTTTGCAACAAAAACTACTTTACAAGCAAGTGTGTTAAAAGCATGGAGGAATTTCACGGTTCATATTAATTAAAATACGTATTGCATAAAGTTTATGAGAACGTCCAGCTTGTTTAAAAACAGTAACTGCCAACCCTCTATTCTTATCCGCCTCTTTTCCAATATTCCCATAGAAGTAGAGTTAAATATTAATACCTATATAGTATAAAGCGTACGTATAAGTAATGTAGCGAACGTTGCATGTCTCCCCGCACCGCGACCGTCACCGATGCGCATTGACGACGAGCAGGCTCCGGCTGCGGCGCTGATGGCGACTACCAGCTGGTCCAGCATGAGGTTCTCTACTCCTCGTCCAATAGGTGAGTAATGATCAATTATAATTTAAAGTTTAGGAACGATCAATTGAAGACACTAGTGGAATATTTAAAGTTAGGGAAGTTTGTCTTGTATTAAATTTGTTTACCATTGAAAAGGAAATTTACTGTAATTTTCCTTATACATATATCAAATACTGACAGAAGTCATGAAATAAAAACGTTATCCTTACAATACGTATTAGATTTCTTTATAATATGTTTGTAAAAAAAACATGTGTCATGGTTGTTGTGGTATAAACATGCTAGGGCTTAAACAAAACTAGATATGGATGTGGACGAATACAGAAAACGGGAAAGACCGAAAAATTTATGGATGCATTATTTCTGATGACGAAATTGATGAATGATTATATGATACATATAAAGTTTTTGAGTACTGAATTGACTTAGAACTTAGAAGAAAAACGTGGAAAGTGGTTAGATTCAAGAAGATCGTTGTTTTTTTTTTATGCCTGATAGGTTAGCCCTTGACCACTATCTCACCTGATGGTAAGTGATGATGTGGTCGAAGATGTTGTTCAGGCTAACCTAGAAGTACTGGCTCTCAAGGACAGCTGCCGGAACACACTGTTAGGTGCTTGGCGACGGATTTTCTACTTGAGGGTGGTAGCTAGCCAGGCGGGCATTCGCAAAATGCCCCACCACCATGCTGTAACGACTGCCATCCTAAGACAACAACCGGGACCGACGGCTTAACGTGCCCTCCGAAGCACGGAAACGCTCAGTAGTAATGTCACTAGCGGTCACCCATCCAACTCATGACCGCGCGCGACGTTGCTTAACTTTGCTGATCGGTTGAGAACAGCTAAATCAACTTCGCTACGAGCGCTTCAAAAAGCGTCGTCGCGGTCGCCTTAATCTCGTACTAATACAAAAACAATATGAAAAATACTTATTTAGTTACATACCTAGTCAATCATATAGAATTCTTTGGTTTTCGACAAGTTTTTAGTTAAACTTTCGTTTCGTCTGAGAGAGTATATAATATTATTTGCCCGTGAGCTCCCGGGCTAGAAGTTGCGTGTGCCCACTATACTATCTGCCCTTGCAAACATCCAGATACATCGTACCCTTTTTATTCTCTTACCCTGCCGATGGTAACGCCTGTTACACCGTGGGATAGATTCGTATGAACTCGCGTGACAGTTCATATAGGTGGAAACTGAGTATTCCAAACTGAAATTTCAGGTACGAGGTGTTGGAGTTCCTCGGGCGGGGCACCTTCGGTCAGGTGGTCAAGTGCTGGAAGAAGGGCACCAACGAGATAGTCGCCATCAAGATCCTCAAGAACCACCCCAGCTATGCTCGCCAGGGGCAGATTGAGGTATTTAGTTGTTTCCATATATCATTAACATATGTACATAACTTGAAATCTAGAATATGAAGAGGTTGGAAAATTTGACAAAAATATTGAAAATAGATTTGGTGTAGAATCTGAGAGTTATTTTGATAATCGGAATATTAAGACTCTGTCAAATTCTGAAATTTTGTCACCATCGGACTTTGAAGAAGTGAAAGAGAGACAACGAGGTGAAATCGCGATGAAATTAGTTAAAATCCGAAAGAAAGCTTAATAACACAAAACTAGTAACATTAATCGAAAATATAACTTTTCTTGGTCCTTTTGAAAAGGGTTTCCTAAAATATTAATCTATTTTCATACACATTTATACGTAAACAATTAAGATATTTACGTTACAAGCGTATTTTAGAGTCAACTTTGCAATTTTATTCCATCGAGAAAAATTTTAAGGAAACGTGTTTCGGACTTTTCATGGCCTTAGAATAATGTGATCAAGATTGACATATAATTTTCTTACTGCTAAATACATTTAGCTAAAAACCTGTTCAAGAAATGCTATTTAGCACTTGTCAGCGTCTTGAATTGCTAATAAGGTCACGAATAAATATGTTATGAAATGTAACTCTCATACAGCTACCGCTTTCATTTCGGACTCATCGAGTTCACCACTAACAAAACACGCAAAATCTTTTTTCAACACCCTTGCTCGTAAAGTGAGCTTTATTATAGCGTTCTTAGGGCCATAAACCGAACTATAACACCCTCGTGCATAATAATATTATACACTAGTGCGTAATAGAATTATCCCTACAAAGTTAAGTTAGTACCTATCAGCAAATTATATGCGAGTAAACAGAGCATTTTCAATTTAACCGGGTAATACAGATTTGTAACATCAAAGAGGTTTATATGTAATCAACCATCATACATTGGCCGCGCGCAAAAAAAAAAACTTATGCGCTATTTGCCATAATTTTCGTATGTTGTTTGTATCGCATTTGTGCAATATATATATATTTTTTCCTCGCAAGGGTGTTGAAAAAGTGCGTATGAAACTCGTGAGCAACTTGCTCATTATACACTCGGCTGATTTACGCTGCAACACACAGCCTCTTGTATAATGAGCAACTTAGCTCACTTGTATCATAATCTATTATTATTCAATTGGATTAGTTAAATCATTTGGCGCATGATCGCATCCGATTGGTCGTGTCTTAATAATGCACAGCACGGTACACTTTTTAAACCACTATCGCCGCGGTAATATTTTCGTAGGTACTGCTGTTTTTGATATTGACTAACATTTCTTTACATTTTCGTAGTTACAGTAGGATTTAGCGTTATCGATATAATGCACTACAATAAGTAGTAGTGGATACGAGAATAGAGATAAAGATGTGCGCGGTGATTGTTTTCTAAGGTTACATCAAACCAGGACCTCAATTCTCTTAGCTATTGACCAAACGCCACACTACTGCGATGCTTCTGCGATCGAACTGCTGTAAATGTCAAATTCGGTAGTCTACTAATTCTAGCTCCTAATCGCAGTTGTATAGCAATCGCGTCGCTATCGTATGGCTTGCAAATTTTGTTACTGGAATAATAATGAAAACTTACATCAATCTCACGCATCATTTAAAACTAGCTAAACTAATATTTATTTAATGTATTGTTTGCTAGAAAACAATACATTAAATAAATATTTTTTAAACATTATGCTAATTTTCTATCTAAAATCCTCCAAAATATTTTATGCCACTGTAGCAACGCAATCGCAACAAAATAGCTTACAGCATACCAAATATGTCAAAAACTATTGATAGCCACTGACTTGCGATTGAACCTAAATAGCGGGCAGACTACGGATACTGTCAAAAACTACAATTTTCATGCAATTAAGTTGCGTTTACGCCGTTCAATAGCTAAGAGAATCGGGCCTCAGACTGAAATACACAGGTGTTATCTAGATAAATTCATTCTATAACTCATGTTCCGTGTACTATGTTAAAATAGCTCATGAGTAATGCTTCAAAACAAGTAACCTGTTTATTTGTAAAATGTATGCATAATGTTATGCAAAGTTATATAACGTTCGCTACAACAGGAGAAAAATAGAAAAATATTTATACTTGGAGCGAATATCGTTTAGATAAAATTGTTTTCGTCTAGTTTTATTTTTGTTACGCTCTCTACTGATTCGTTCCGTGTATCTTACGACTTTATAATCATTGTTTAAATTTAAATAAAGTTGTTTTGTACTGCACAGTACATTTACGTAACGAGCATTACTGAATATACGTATATAGGTATGTATATGTATTAATCATGACAAAGTCTTTGAGTAAATAACAAGCAATGATGGCCGAGCGGTAATAGCTATGGACTGCTGTGCCTTCACCGGCTTGAGCTTCACCGCATGGTCGAGGGGCATTTTGCGATTTTTCCCCGGGCTAGCTACCACCCACACGTAGAAAAAGTCTGTCGCCAAGCACCTAGGAGTCTGTTTCGGCAGCAGTTCTTGAAAGCCAGTAAAATTGCTGGCACGTAAGATTTAACAACTGTATGTGTTAGGGTAGGGCGTAATGCAGTTCCTCACTTGTAACGAAACGCATCTGTTGTAGGTAGTAGAGGTTACCGTTTAACATCAGGTGGGCCTCGTGCTAGTTCCGTTACAAAAAACAACACTATTTTACTCGTCAGGCATGTCAACGCTGAAATCTATAAATTCTTGAGATTGTGCCAAAAGCAGTATTAAAAGTCCCCTCGTAAATCCTTCTACACCCTATCCTTGGACGTCTCCCGCGACGTCTCGCACGAAAACCGTTCAACCGTGTTGTTTTTCACAGTGGCCAAAATAAATACAGTAAAAGTTTATCCAAAGTGCTTTTGCATATCAAATGTGTTTCATTGAATCGCGAGAGGCGTGCCTGGATAACTTTCTCTATTTATTCTTCATAGCGATATCGTAGAAGCGGTGTAGTTCACTCCCCCCATTACAGCAAGTTTGGCAATGTTCCAAGCTGCCTGGATGTTTGTGTTTACACTTCGGAGTGGCGGAGCGGTGTGCCGACTCCGCTGCAACCTAAATGTATATATAAAACTCCTTTGATGATCTTACCAAGTGGTCAAGATTGGCACTTTTAGCGCATTCGGCCTAGTTTTCGCAAGTCTAATAATTGTTTGCTATGGTTATACCTGCTTGCTGCTGTACAAGACTGCGATACTATCTTTCTCCGTTTGAATATATAGACGCGTATGTGCATACACGCCAAGCTTCACGTGCGTTCGTAGTGAAGTTAGCTTTGCTGTTCTTAACCGATCAGCTAAGTTAAGCAACGTCCGTCGCAGCCACGACTTGGATAGGTGACCGCTAGTGACATTACTGCTGAGCGCTTCCGTGCTTCGGAGGGCACGTTAAGCCGTCGGTCCCGGTTGTTGTCTTAGGGTGTCAGTCGTTATAGCGTGGTGGTAGTGCATTTTTCGTATGCCCGCCTGGCTAGCTACTTACCACCTTTAAGTAGAAAATCTGTCGTCATGCACTTAACGGTGTGTTCCGGCAGCTGTCCTTGAGAGCCAGTTATCTTGGTTAGCCTGAACAACATCTGCAACTGCATCGTCTTACCATCAAGTGAGATAGTGGTCAAAGGAGGCTAGCCTTCAGCTATAAATAAAAATAAAACTTGATATTTGTACGTCTTTGAGCTGCTTCTTCTATCTTGTTTACACAGTAGAACCACAAAGCTCTAACAAACCGTTATAGCTATCCGTGTGAACATTGTTACTTGCTGACGTGTATGCACCCATCCACACATGTGTTAGGACTTTATGACGTCGAGAAAAAGACTACATGTCTCGGTAACACGTGCACGGACATTTGCAACGATGCAAAACTCCGATTTGTACGCTCTGGTACGCTATATATATGGCGAAGGTAGAACGATACTGATCTAAGTGAATTTTTTTCTGTATTGGAGTTATATGCAACAAATGCAAGGAAAAAAATATTCAATTGATGCCACATTGATCCATGTACTAAAAGCGCCTTATATTGCTAGAGGGCCTCAATTTTTCACTTTAGCATTATACTTACTTTCAAAAATATATCCTGCTATACTGATCCATTTTTTATTTTTATCTGGTTTTTTTTTCTGCAGAAACCAACATTTTGACTACTTTTAATCATAATATTTTATTATAGATGTTTTTTTTTTATTTTGTCTGACATATTAGCCATCATTTGGATAAAGATTAAAGCATAATAAAACACGTACTTTTTTAAATTAAGTTCATACGCGTTTCTTTCTTTTCTCAATATAATGAAAACGATACTTGGATCAGTATGGTTCTACCGTCGCTATATATATACATTCCAATAATATACACATTGAATTTGATTGAAACGCGATATCAAAACAGCCGAGAATAACATGTTACCGTGCACGGTCCACTTACTGATGTAGGCCGGGTTTGTCATTTCTCAGAAATAAAACCGTGCTGACTATGACATGTTGATTCAGGAAATTCTCGGGAACTTGGCGTGGTCGTGACGTGAGAAACGTCAGTTATGGTTTAATTTGAAGAACTGTATTTGTTACGGCTAAAGGTAGATGTGAAAACTTAGATTGTTGATTAGATATGAAGTTAAATTACTATGTTAAATCTATAGGTGATAGTTTTTCAGTAAAAGGGACCACAAAATTTTCAAGTTATGGGATAGTGATAACATCTTCTCAAAGATAAACTTAGGTTACGCCCTTGGCTAAAATTGTAGAAGTGAAATAAAAAGGAAACAATATATTAATGTTCACTATTTTGTCACGAAATTTTTAATGAAAAAAAATATCACTCTCAAGACAGATTCTCCAAACAAAAAAAAGTGTATTGAGTTGAGCATATTTTAGTGGATGGACTGTTTAGCTAGAGTTCGTCTTAGTAGGTACGACTGCAGTGCAGATTCTAATGAAGTTACTGGAAGAACCCTACAAAGGTAGTCTCGGAGTGAAGAGCGCACTGTCAGTTGCAGAGTTACCGTTCAGCTGTTTCTGGTGTATGTACATTAGAACGTAAATAGGCCTTAGGCCAGCAGTGTCGAATCTCCCGTGATACAAAGAGTCTTAATACGACTCTCTAGACTAGCTGTAAAGCTACGTATCCACCAGAAATGTGCGAGGGCAATCAGCGGTCTAAGAGGAATAAAACACAAATAGAATTGCTACACTTAGTGAGGCTAAGACAATTAAGCGATCCTATTGATGCCTGTTTCTCTTCCACGCACATCTGTAGTGGATATGCAGCCTAAACGTTTTTTACGTCTGTTATTATCAATCATGACAAAGCTAACTTTATTTGTGACTTTAAAGTTATTATTAGGGCGACCGAAGCGAACCCTATCACTTTCCCACAACTTGAACAATTTGTGGCCTCTTGTGCTGAAAAACTATCACGCCTATATATTTGTTCTTCAAATCTAGATGTGTTTGTCAAAAAAATATAATTTTATAACCATTAAATAAAAATAACATTAACAATATTGTATTCATTGATTAGAATGATATTGTACTACTAACGCCATCTGTTAGAAAACCAAAGAGTTAATATCGCTGCAACAGAACTAAACTCAATACTTAAATATATCGTAGTTAATCTAATAAATACTAGATAACACCACTAGAATTAGGTTGTAAAATAAACGCGAGCTCTCACAAAGCTCAGCTTTTTGCTAGGATTTTTTTTTTTATGTTATTGTTATGGAACAAGCGCCAGGCCCATCTGATGTTAAGCGGTATCCTCTGCCTATAACAGATGCATTTCATCACAAGTGACGAACTGCACTGCGCCATCACCTTGAGACATACCTGTTAAGTCTCATTTTGCCTGTTATTTCACTGGCTCTCCATGACTGCTGCCGGAACACACCGTTAGGTGCTTGGCGATAGATTTTCTACTTGAGGGTGGTCGCTAGCCAGGCGGGCATTCGCAAAATGCCCTTCCACCATGCATTTGGTTACGATACTTATCGTTGTTTGTACTAATTAGACCGTTTTATATTCCAGGTGTCCATCCTATCCCGCTTGTCGCAGGAGTCAGCGGACGAGTTCAACTTCGTCCGCGCGTACGAATGCTTCCAGCACCGCTCGCACACGTGTCTCGTGTTCGAGATGCTGGAGCAGAATCTGTACGACTTCCTCAAGCAGAACAAATTCTCGCCGCTCCCTCTAAAGTACATCCGGCCCATTCTGCAGCAGGTGCTCACGGCACTGTTGAAGCTAAAGGTTAGTTCGAGTTGTTTGGTCATCCGGCTCTAAGGACCACTTTTTTTTTTAATAACTTGTATGTAATTATTTGACTGCAGTCTAGAAGATATCAACTAACTCAAATTATTATAAGTTTTTTTTTTATTAATAGCATTTACCTATTTGTATAAAATATATTATCGTGCCTTTATATCCCTGAGAAGGCAGAGGTGTATAAACAGCCACGTTTGGCCAAACATGTTTTAGTCACATTTATAAGAGGCCGAGTCTTTAGTCATTTACCTGGATTAGTGCCAGAGTCCGGACTGCTATTGAAAGTTCCTTTGTATTAGGAGTATCCAATAACTGTCCGACACGGGGATTGAAGCGAAGCTCCAATATTCCAAAATGACGCTTTCAGCCACTCGCCCAGCGAGAGCAGATAATATGTTCTTGTAAAATGTAAGGTTAACTTTGTTCAGTATATTAATGTTGTCAGATAAATTTGCTCGCAATGAATCTCAAACACGAAACAAAAGCTAAGATGCCCAAACAATGGACTCGGGAGAGCATTCTTAGGACACTTGTCAAAAATCCAAAATGGCGGATTCGTGATAGTCGCCATATAGATTGCTTCGTCCCTGTGAAGCAAGGCAGAAAACTACTAACAACTACTGTTTAATTAGTATGTTTGCATGATTAATAATATTATTTTTATGTAATTTTCCAGCAACTGGGACTCATCCACGCCGACCTGAAGCCGGAGAACATAATGCTGGTGGAGCCGGCGCGGCAACCCTACCGGGTCAAGGTGATTGACTTCGGGAGCGCTTCACACGTCAGCAAAGCTGTCTGCAACACTTACCTGCAGAGCAGATACTATAGGTACACCAATAGTTTAATGTAACCCCAACTGAGAACCTTTGGAAGTCTCTGAATCAACAGTCAAAAAAAAATACGAACACAATGGTCTCTTACCAGGTCTGATTAGCCAGATTCCACCTTGTATCCCATCGCCGTGATAAATATACTACATCGAAGGAGTAGTGTGTAAAAAAGTTGTTAGGCGTGGAAGGTTTTTTTGAAGCGCTCGTAGCGAAGTTTGCTTAGCTGTTCTTAACCGATCAGCTAAGTTAAGCAACGTCCGCCGCGGTCATGAGTTAGATGGGTGAGGTAGTTGACAACGGGCCCTAGGTTAAACCTGTATCTTGAGTGCCCACGAAAGCTTTGACTTTTCATGTGGCGCGCAGTTTGGCTGGCTCATACTCTAAGACTGATCTATCTCCGTCACTGTTAGTCGTAAGAAATTGTTGGCAATCACCTTGGCAATCATTATTTGGTGATTTTAATTTTATTATGTTTTGCTGCTCTGCACATTGACACGTAGACATAATCCCGCACATGACTACATTTTTCTCTCGTAAATTTGTAATTGTGTAATATTTGGTGATATTCTTTGCACAGGATATAATCGACATAATTATGTTGAAGCATAATAGAGGGGGATTAAAGCAAGTAGAATAAAATTGTAATATACATATGTGTCGGAGTTTAAGCACCTGCTTGAACAATGTCGCAAATTAAATTAAAAAAATATTTTGTTTTTATATTGTCAGACATCATTTTCAGGTTGACTTCGCTTAATTCAATTCAATCCCTCAAAGACAAATCCACAAGAATGAACACAGCTGTTATAGATAAATGGACAAGTCTATTGCCTTATTTATAGAATAAGGAACAAGGCCATTGTATTATTCATTAAGCTAAATGAAACACATCAGAGCTTCACAAGTAATTGATAAAGGAATCAAATAATTGTATATCATTGCAAAATTCATAGAAGTTTGTAACTCCAGTATGTATAATATACTGGAAGCCCAACGGTATTTACTGTACTGTATCAGCCGGATCGTCCACTGCTGAACACAGCCTCCCCTATTAAGGGGGTATTTGCCATAATCCCCACGCTTGGCAGGCGGCTTGGGGATCGCAGCGTAAGATAGTAGTTCTTTAGAAGGCTCTGCTGCCCACCTTCCAGTATAATTATTCCCTTAGTCGCCTTTTACGACACCCACGGGATGATATGGGGAGGTGCAATTCTAACCCGGCACCCACGGGGATAACATACAACGGTATTTCAAGAAAAATAATTACTTATATTTCTGTTTGACAGAGCACCAGAAATAATCCTGGGCTTAGCATTCTGCGAAGCTATCGATATGTGGTCTCTCGGCTGCGTGGTGGCGGAACTGTTCCTGGGCTGGCCGCTGTATCCTGGATCCTCGGAGTACGACCAGATACGGTACATCTCACAGACGCAGGGCTTGCCCACCGAGCACATGCTCAACAGGTAACTAATATTTTATTTATAATTTTATCACAAGTAGTAAGTTCAGTGTTTAGTGAATGACTTATATAAATCAATCATATAATTGTTTTCTTCCCCAAGACCTTCATCTAAATACAGTGTTATTATTTTTCCTGCCGTTTGTCGGTTTTTTTATGTTATTGTGACGGAACAAGCTCGAGGCCCACCTGATGTTAAGCGGACTTACCTCTGCCTATAACAGGTGCATTTCATCACAAGTCACGAATTGCACTGCGCCCGTCAATTTAAGACATTGTTGGTAAGTCTTATGTGCCTGTAATTTCATACTGGCTCTTAAGGACAGCATCCGGAACACATCGTTAGGTACTTGGCGACTAATTTTCTACTTGACGGTGGTTAGCTAGCCTGGCGGGCAATAGCAAAATGCCCTTCCACCATGCGGTGGGTATATATATCCTCTAATGTTCTGTTACTAGTCATCTCACTACTAATACCCTCCTTCTACACTTTCAATACTGACTTTATTTAAAATGAAAGTAACAACATCATGTAATTCATTAATCTAGCATGAACTGATGCTATTTGCATGGTGGAAGGGCATTCTGCTATTGCCTGCCTGGCTAGATACAATCTTCAAGTAGAAAATCTGTCGCCAAGCACGTAACGGTGTGTTCTGACAGCAGTTTTTAAGAGCCAAAGAAATTACAGGCACATGAGACTTAACAACTATGTCTCAAAATGATCGGCGCAGTGCAATTCGTGACTTATAATGAATTGCATCTGTTCTAGGCAGAGGTTAGTCCGCTGAACGCCAGGTAGGCCTCGAGCTTGTTCCGTCACAATAACATGTAAAAAATGCTAGTAGAATTGGTGACATTAAGCCGGAAGCTTTTTTCATAGAAATAATAATAACTTGTAGAACATATGTTTTGGTAAATGGCAAAGGTACTGTAGGAGGCCAATATAGATATAGCTAATATATAAATACCAGACCGTTGCGATAGTGACGATGTTTGTTACAGAGAAAGTTGTTGTTATAGTTCATAGGTGACTTTTGCTACTTTACAGTGCGAGCAAAACAGCGAAGTTCTTCTACCGCGACGTGGACAGCACGTACCCGTTCTGGCGGCTGAAGACCCCCGAGGAACACGAGCTGGAGACGGGCATCAAGAGCAAGGAGGCTAGGAAGTACATCTTCAACTGCCTCGACGACATTGGACAAGTGAGCTAATACCACCGTATTTAATTAATACCTCAGTTTAATTAACTTTTAACACATCGTTACCCCTATCAAAAGGTGTTTCAAATGTGTTTAAAGACCCATTTTTCCAGACGTGTTCTAGGCAAACCTATTGTCATCTACTCTGGGGGGATCGGTTCCAGGGCCAAGAGATATTGAGAGAGATTCCAAAGCAATGCTTTTACATATAATACTGAGCGCTTACGTGCTTCGGAGGGCACGTTAAGTTGTCGGTGCCGGTTATTGTCTTGGGTTGGTAATCGTTATAGCATGTTGAAGGGCTTTTTTCAAGTACTCACCTGCTTAGCTACCACCCTCTGATAGGGAACCAGTGGCCAAACACATTACAGTGTGCTCCAGTAGCTGTGCTTGATAACAATTAATCCTAGATTAGCCTGAACGAACAACATAACTAAATTGTATAGATTAGATATTTCATGGTTATGTGAAAGCTGATAGGTCACTATGATTGTATTTTATAGTAGATTACATGCTGATTGGATTCACTTAGAAAACTATCGCGAGTTTTGTCCATTATAAATGAATAGGTAATAAATATAATAATATAATAAATATAACGTGTGTCCCAGCCGGGTACCTATTTATTTATGCTGATTGGCATTCAAAATCAAATTGAAATTATAAAATATCACAAATCATGGTAACATTATTAGGTTTATGATATGATTTTGTATTCTTATACTCTAAACACCAAACTAATTCTTTATGGATTGATAAGCCATGATATGATATATCAGTAACGAAAAAAACGTCTTCCCACTAATAATAACATCTTATATAATAACATCGGTATTTATTCTACATGGATTTCGCGTATATAAAAAATATTGTGCAATGTTATTTTATATTTTGTTTAGTTAAAAGGTATTGTTTGGAATATTCTCAAAATTTCGTGTATTATATGATCAAGTACAATAGTTCTTGCAACAAATCCAAAAAAAAATTAAGAATTTTCTATATACGGCAGTTAGCATTCACTTAGGACCATCGCAATTTTTTCACGGGGTGGCCCCCCTTTTCGTAGTAATAATTTCAGTACAATGTTATAGGATAAATAGTTAATCTGACTAACGCACATCACGAGGTATCGTATACATCTCTTTGATTCAGGTAAATCTTTGAACCTATTTAAGTAAATCTTTTATTACATACATACATAAAATCACGCATCTTTCCCGTAGGGGTGAGACCACAGATTTCCACATACTACGATCCTTACATATTTCTTTCGCTTCATCTACACTCATCAATAATTTCATACATAAGCGTCGGTTTAGGGTACTCCTGACCTGGCCTCATTTGAGAATGCCTTCAATCTGATTTCGGAACATTTGACCAGGTCTTCCCCTTTCAACACTTCTGTTCACTTGTCCCATGTATACCTGCTTAGTAATTTTATTAATTCTCTCTACATGTCCAAACCATCTTAACATACCTTTCTCGATTTGTGTCACTACATACTCATTCACACCACATCATTCCCTTATCACACTATTCCTTATCCTGACACTCAGTTTGTTTCCAATCGTGCTTCTCAATCAATCTCAATATTTTATTAGTATTTTAAAAATGCTTGTCTTGTTTCAGGTAAATGTACCAACGGATCTTGAAGGCGGTCAACTGTTGGCCGAAAAAGCAGATAGAAGGGAGTTCATCGACTTACTGAAGAGAATGCTGACTATGGACCAGGAGCGCAGGATAACGCCCGGAGAGGCGTTGAACCACGCGTTCGTCACACTCGCGCATCTCGTCGAATACGCGCATTGCAATAATGTGAAGGCGTCCGTGCAGATGATGGAGGTAAGAAAGTGAACTGTATACTGTAATAGCTATCATCATAATTTCTTGAAGTGCTCGTAGCATAGCTTGTTTTGTCTTTCTAAACCGATCAGCTAAGTTAAGCAACATTTGCAGCAATCTTGACTTGGATGGGTGACCATTAAGTAGCATTACTACTGGGCGCTTCTGTGCTTACATTGGCACATTAAGCTATCGGTCACGGTTGTTGCCTTAGGATGGCCATGGTTATACCATGATGGAAGATTAATTTGGTGTATGCCTGTCTGGCTAGCATCACCCTTAAGTAGATAAGAATTGGTTGACAAATACCTAATGGTGTGTTCCGGCAGCTGTCCTTGATAGCTAGTAATTCTAGGATAGCCGAAAAACATCTTTGACTACATCATCATTTACTATCAGGTTAGATAGTGGTCAAAGGCATGCCTATCAGGTACGAATTAAAAAAGACATCAGCTATAAGATGTTGACTATTGAACAAAATGGTGGCAGTGTTTTGGGGTTCGCAATGTAAGATGGCATTTCTTAAGAAGGCGTTGCTACCCACCTTCTGGTATTTTCCTTGAATCGCTTCCTATGACTCAATCAGGAAGATATGGTATGGTACAATTTTAGCCTGGCTGCACGGGGGACATAATTAAGCTTATAACTATATTTTTCTTCAATTTAAGCAACAACCAAGTTTGACAGCGGATTTTGTATTCAGAACTTTGAATATGATTTTTGGTGTATATATTGCTTATAGCTAAGTGAGGAACTTAATTGCGGCGTGATGTTAAATTTACTCCAAGCATAGTGTTTTCTCCCTTTTTTCTTCTTAATTTTTTTTCTCTTTTTCATTTAGAGTAATTTATGATCTGGCGATATTTTCAAAAATTTGTAGTTATACTGAACCAACAACAAGTAAAAAGTATAGAAAATTACTAGTCCAAGCTCTTCATTCTGCAAACTTTTTGGTCCATTGTAGATAACATTTACAGTATCTACAATACTGTGGTTCTTAGTACAAATAAAATGTAACCAATTCATTAATATCAATCAGTCGGGATAACTTGTAGGTTTTTTAGTAACATTTAGTTTAAATAATACATATAAATACACTTTTATATAGCCTGATTGCATTTGGAAACAAATTGCAATAAGCACAACCATTGCTAGGAAATGATGTTACATTATGAAGATCCAGTGTCTTATATTTCGTACTTCTTATAACTAGATCAGTCCGATGGTGGCATATATTTAGATTGTCTTCAGATCACATACAATTTCCGAATTTCAATTTCTTGAACACTTTGCCTACATATATTTGCACCTAATAATACACGTTCAAACTAAATATTAACCTCTACACTACAATCCAAAGTAGTTGACTTATTCATTTAATACTAATTATATTGGTAATTCTTTCTTCAAAATTAACCTGTAATATTTGGCGGAGGCACTGCCGATGCCGTACCTCCAGATGTGAGCCTGTATGTGACTTATACAGGGGTTGGTGTTTTAAAACTGTTCGAGTAAAATATAGATATAAGATTTATTATAGCGGCAAGTAGGTAAAGGCTTTATATATAGATTTTAATCAAATTGAGTTTCAGAAGTTTAAAAAAATATTTTAGATAGTTTTTTTGTTCTAGTTTACAATCTTATTTTTAAGTCACATTTCGACTTCTGTACACCTATAGCTTGTTCATGGATACCTATCCCGACTATTCTATAACGTTTGGTTGTTTGGCAGCAGGTGTGCCGACGGTCTGGCGGCAGCAGCGTGGGCGGCGGCGTGGGGGGCGTGAGCGTGGGCGCCGAGTACGTGGGCGGCGTGGTGGGCGGCGGCGCTCCGCCCGCACACCACCTCGCGCTTACCATCAACCAGCAACGCCTGCGCGCGCAGCCCTACGATAACCTGGTATGACCCTCACATGCTATCCCATTCGACTCTTCTACACTTCCAAACTCCCTAAACTTCTTCACTTATACGAACTCTTCCTCTTCTACACTTTTACAAAAGCATGCTTTTCTTCACTTCTATGAACACTTTTATTCATCACACTTACAAACTTTTTCTTTTCTACTCTTTACATACTATTGACCTACTCCCCTCCTATAAACTTTTGACATTATCTTACTTATCTTAACACCAATCGTTTTTTGAAATCTGTATAAATGATAGATGAACGAAGAAGTAAGTTCTTTGGATTATTTAAACTGTGGGTTAGTACTACTCAGCCATTGTGAAATTCATATTATTATAACGGTTACTTGTGACTTAAATCGGCAATTAGCCTCCTTTAGACTTTAATTGAAGATATTGAAAGAGGCCCTAAGTGTATTATCTCAATGTATTATGCATATTTTCCAGTACCAACTGTACCAAGGTGGACGAGTAGCCGTCGGCGGGGCGAGGCAATACGCGACTCGAGCTGCGGAACCCTTCCCGCATCAATTTGTCTCTTCGATACTCTGCCAACCCGCTTATCAGGTATTGTTTATTGATCAAAGTGTTATTTGCAATGTGTTATCGAAAATTTGGCCTCTTATGTATATTCATTGAGTCGAATTACACCAATAATATTTGAATATAAAACTATGAATTTCTATTCATTGTCGTGACTTATATCAATAATGTTTGCAAACAAAACTATGTTTTTCCACTCATTGGTGTTACTTGAACCAATAATATAAAAATAATATAGAGAAAAAAAAATAAAAAAAAAGCTATCCGACTTCTAACACTGAAAAATATGAAATAACTTGTTTGGTTGGTACCATACAAATTTTGAAAAGCTAGTAGCGAAGTTTCCTTAGCCGTTCCTAACCGATCAGCTAAAAGCTAAATCATATGCAAATACTTTTTTCAGTAAATTTACTGTTACTTATAAACTATTCGACCGATGTCCATGAAATTTAAATGGCACCAATGATTCATCAAAATCAATTCATAATAATGAATGAATGACTTTATTTGCGACAAACACTATAGATAATGGATATATAATTATTGACACATTGAAAAATAAACAAAGTGTTTGTCACAACCCTATACTCAGCAAAAATCTGGTTGGTTGCAACCAGCGCTGATCTTCCGTTAGTATAGGGAGGTGACCTCACGCACGTGTAAATCAACAGTGCGCGCTTAAATAATAAATATTTGCAAACAAAACCCGTTGGAATAATAGCGGAGCAATCGCGTAACAAACATTAAAAAATAACATATCCGATTGTAGAACCTCCGTGTTTGTATTGTGTTAATGCGAATGTATATCGTTATATAGGTGCAACAGCTAGCGGCGGCTGCGGCGGCGGCTGCAGCAGCGCACCACCAGCACGGTGTGGGCGAGGTGAGCGCGGTGGGCGCTGTGGGCGCGGTGGGAGCTGTGGGCGCGGTGGGCGAGTGGCGCGCGCCGCTCATCGTGGAGCCGGCGCCGCTGCCCGACCCAGACGTCTGGGACTACCATCCCCACCATCCCCATCATCATCACACACACAAAAGGTACGAAACCAAACTTTATTATCAGTACAGTATGGTTACATTTAATCGGGGGCCCGTTTCTGGTCTAAAGCCTACCAACTTCTCCCATTGTTTTCTAGTGGTAGTTATCTTCCCTTACGTTACGCTTGATTCCTAAATTGGCATCTATCCACCTTCTATCTGGTCAAAAGCTATACATTTTGCTATGACTCGTTATACAGTTTTGTAAGATATTACTTGTTACAATTTTTCTAAGATGATTTAAAGTTTTGAAAATTATTGCCATGTCTTACCTAAATACAATTTTCTTAAAATTATTTAAATGTCAGTGCAACATTACTATGTTATAATCATTATAATTTTTCTAACGTTTTATAAAGTTGTGTTAAACATTTCTATTATTTACTAGTCACAATTTATTTAACATAGTATAAAGTCGTGAGAAATTTAACTTATTATAACTTTATATCATTATTGACAGTTGTGTGAAATGTTAGCAAGTTTTACTTATTACAACTTTTCTAACATTATGTAAAGTTTTGTGAGACATTACTGTTTTACTCATTACAGCTTTTCTGACATTATCATTAGGTCTTAGAAACGTTTTTACTTTATTAAGACATTGATATGTTATAGTTTTTTTCATTTTTATATTGGATTCTTTACAAATCTTCTAACATCATTTTCAGTTTTGAATGTACATAACACACATGGTTATTTGTTGTATTAAAAATAAATTGTTGAAATAATATTCAACATCAAGCTAATTTGCCCAAGCGTGTGGGTGAGATTCTGAACGTTAATCTAGCGTTAGGTTAGGATGTTCTCCGTATGCATTAAAGTATTTATCTGCATTGTGATTGGCTAGTAAAATAAACCTATGCATCTGAAAACAGTAACAGCTTCTTCTACAGGTAGTAATAAGTCAACAACAATACTGCAACGTCCAAGCAAGATTCCTGTCAATCTGGGGGATATTAAACTGATAATTCATTACCACTATCAAAGTGTTTTGTCAGATTGTGTTTGTAAGCGGGTGTCTTTTAAATATGAGTCCCAAACAAAGTATCTGTGTGGGCTGTGGGTCTGTCCTTGATGCTATAAAAAAATCCACCGAGAAGCGATTTGAAGCTTGAAATTTTTGCGTTCAAAAAGCTTTTCAAATATGTTATATAATAGTACCAAGTGTATATTGCTAGGACCTGAATATTATTTGATATATTATAAATATACATCAACTTATGTACTTATGTATTTCATAACAACGACAAATATTAGTTTGTTGATAATGACCTTATATAACCCTATAATAAGTAGATATAAGAGTGTTCCGTACAAAACGGCAATATTAAAATACTAGGGTTGTCAACAGATCGACAAAGCAACAGGCGACAGCAGTGCCGCTCTATCAACCGCATCACCAAACACATCAATACAGGTGCTATATCCAAATAACTAGAATTATAAATATTGCACAATCCTGCAGTTTTCTTAAACGCTTCTGTGTGTTTCGTTCCTTTCTGTTTTTTTGGGATGACTAATGATAATTTTTCGGTACCTATAAAATTCTATTTTCGATACGAGCTTTCTGCGACATAGGACAAGAGTAAGATATTGTTTTTGTTCTATTGTTCTAGTTAATTTTTGTACGATACAGAAAAAGGTTTTGTTTCATGCTAAAAAAAATAAGAAACAATATTATTTATGATCACCATAAATTATTGGCAGTTTAACTAATTTGTACAGCGACGAAAGAGGCCTGGGTCTAAAGCCTAGTTTAGGAACCAGGAGCTCCATAACTATCTTTTTATTGTAATCTGATACATTCACTCAATAAACCATTTTATTTATTTATTTATTTATTATATACAAACATATCATAGTTCACTTGAAAACCAGAAACAATAAAAATTTTTACACCAAACTAGTTTTAATTAATATCTGTAAAATATGTACTTTTAACTTAAATAAATGTTCACAATATTATTTTCCCCAAGAAAAAATATTTATAGAGCATAATTTTCTTTGCAATTGCCAATTGTCTGGCAATGTGTGATGTGCACACTAATGCCCACTATTAGCTAAAATTATTATTTGTAAAATCCATACAAAATATTGTCAATATCCCTTTTATGTATTATATATGTTTATTTAATTTTCCTTTGAAATATTAGAATTTTGAATGCAGTAGTTTAGTGTAGTATTTCGTCCTTCATCAAGCTTGTGTGTATTGTGTATTTTCTATTGACTTATAGATATCTAACCATAAGATTTCACAATAACTTAAATTTTAATATAGATTTAACAAACGCTATTCTATTGCAATGATGTAACACTATGAAAGTAGATAGATACTATAGAATAGATTTATGAAATTATATTTCCTGTTGTACAGACGATATAATAGTGTGTATAACATGTTGAGTATGCCTGTACAAAAAAAAATTGTCCATAAATTTTTGGTAACAATACTATAACATTTCCATAACAATCAAAATAATATACAGAATTACAAGATGAAATAAACGAGGGCTGGCGGTTTAATCTTTAATACAATATAATAGTGCCAGTTTCTGGTCTGTCTGTCAAAGTCTTGATTAGTTAGCATGCTGTATACTTCACGCTCATTGGTTGCTGGTCGCGTGATGGAATGGTATTGTCTAATTAGCGTTCAGCATTTGGTATTATAAGGTTGACGTGTTACTAATATGCATTCTCGATATGAACTATAAATAGTTTCAGTAGTTAATTTTATCTAACACAAACAGCTAACCAGCGAATTCACTTTTATTTGAAGGCCGCCTTTTTCCACCATATTTTTTGATTAGTTATTAAATTATTTTTTTTGTTTGTTCCAAGCGCTAAAACAGTTGTACACGTAAATCACATTTTGTGAACCAAAAGAACATTTATTGAGGTGTTAAGAGTTTAATACATACACTTACTCTTAGTAATCTCATATAATTTTGACGAGTTTTCACAAACTCCTCCCACACTGAAAGAACCCAATATTAGAAAACTTAGGAGAAAACTTACTATCACATTAAATGTTCGGATAATGCAATATCGGCCTAACCTCCATTGGGATAGAGTATAAGTTAATGACGTTGATAATCGAATTGTGTGCTGATGTTTCCAGTATGGTCAGCAACAGCGGCAAGAAGGAGCCCACTCAACTGTCGCCTGTCAAGAAACGCGTCAAAGAGGGTACACCGCCCTCCAGGCATAGGCACCATCATCACGAACACAATCCGTAAGTACTTATTGCAAATTAGAGATAGAAAATGTATGTATGGGGGACAGTTTGAAGTGGATAACAGAATAAGACATTGAGCATCATCATCAGCTGGGAAACTTCCACTGTTGTAAGGGAGGCAAAGAACGCCACAATGACCGGCTATAAGACATTTGCGTCCATCTGTTCCCCCCCGCTCTTACGATGTCGTCAGTCCACCTAGTGTGGGGCCTACCAACTCTACCTTTTCCTGTGTAATACGCTATACTTTCTACATTGGTTATTAGTTTGTTGAGAAATGTGGCCTGCCTATTGCTACTTTAGCTTGCAAATTCTAAGATCATTATTATTTTGTCAAAATTGGAAACATTATAATGATAAAGTGAGGATAATAATTTTTTTTTTATTAAAAACAGTTTGTTACAAAAAAATGTGCATAATTTGTAATCATAAGCCTGAAAAGCAGACAATGCAGCCCTGAAACAATGGATAAGCCTTGGGTTTGTCATAAAAGCCTTTTTAACGAAATCATAATTCATAATAACAGTCATATGCAGTGGCGTAGCTAGGTAACCAAAGGCTTTGGGGCAAAAAATAAACTAGGGCCCCATATCGTCTTTAAAATCAGTCTACTATTGGGGCGTTCGTATAGCCTATCAGTTCCAAAAATAACACTCACAAACGCTAAGAATGATCATACGGGCCGTTCGATATGGGACTTCGTGAGCAAAAATATCGTTTCCGCTCACCGTTCGGATAGCTTTGAAAACGCTACAAATGACAGAGAAAAGTGATATTTTTGACCCATGTCTTGCGATCGGATCGTTGTGATCGTTTTTTGACAACTGCTGGTTTGACAGTTGTATTTGGCGCGATTGAAGAGTTTCACAAGTTTTTATGTAGTATTTATATTTGATGTAGTAGGTACCTACTTGTTTTGTTAATTTTATAGATTGATTCCATGTTTGGTACTGTGCAAAATTGTTAAAATAATGTCGGTTGTCAAAGTATGTTTTAAGCCGTTCGGATAGCATGCAGTAATTGGTGGTCAAAAATAGCAAAAGCTTCTATCCGAACGCTAATACACAAATGCTACTTTTGAAACTGCTACAAACGCAATCGAGCCAAAACGAACGCACCTTATAAGTACCACTGCTTCGCGGCGTACAATATAAGGCAGGCTTCACAGTCGCGCCATCGAGTGGCGCCGTCCAGACACGCGCTTGTAAATTCACCAGTAGCGTTTTATAGTCACAAGTCATAGGTCGCCGTGCGTCAAGCACGTTGTTCGACGGTGCGACTGTGACACCAGCCTAAGAATACAAGGGAGTTCCCAGCAAGTTTCAAAAAAGATGTTCAAGACTTGTTGGGAATTCTCAATTCTCAATTCTCAATTGTTTATTGCAACATATGTAGCTACATGCAGGTCTTATTTAACATGTTTGTGTGTGTTATACATATGACCCTATAAGGGTATGGCAATGGTAGGAACGGAACGATCTATTTATATGTCATTGAATTTATCGTTGAAGAATTCGTCTAAGGTATAGTAACATTTAGATTCAAGTAAAGATTTTAGGTTTTTTATAAAACATTCTACCTTTTCAATGTCTTTTAGCGTATTAGGCAGCTTATTATATATATCTATAGCCATTGAATTAGGGCCGGATCTGTACATTTCTAGATTGGACTTTGGTTTTATCAATTTATGCCTATATTGAGATCGAATATCACGTCGTTGATCGGTATATTTTTGGAATAATGATGGGTATTTTTTTACAAATTTGCAAATTTCTAGAATATAAATAGATACTAAGGATAGAATTTTAAATTTAATAAAATATGGTTTGTGAAAATTTGGTATATTGATGTTAGGTGCTTTTATATTGGCAAGTATCCTAATAAATTTTTTTGAGCGATAAAGAGGTCACTGGCGTCTACACTGTTGCCCCACATTATGATACCATAACTAAGCCACGAAAACGCGAATCCGTAGTAAGCAGATATAGCTGTATTTTGGTCAGTGGCTCGCCTAAGTTCCCTCAATGCATATGAGAAACTAGACATTTTACTTTTTATTTTATTAATATGTAATTTCCAGTTAACGTGCGTATCTAGTTCTAGGCCTAGAAGTGTCGCCGCATCGACACAAGCTAATTTATTATTATTGTATGTAAAATTAATGTCAAGGGGTGGTTTTTGATATGGTCTAAATTGTATTATTTATTCGCCTATATTTTATCAAATAAGTTGCCATTATTAAAGTTGCGTTTTTGGAATCTGTTTAATTTATATTCTGAATCAGGTTTTATTATCACTGGTTCAATTTAAAGTTTGTAAAGCAGTACAGTACAGTAGCAAAGTCCGAGGGGCCCCTTGAGCTTGGGGGCCCCGGGGCACTGCCTCGTCTAGCCCTCCGGTAGCTACGCCATAGGTCATATGTGTATTACCCTTATTGTAATAAGTATTGCTTACTCTGGGACTGCATAGTCAGTAATATTTATTTCTGCTCTTCCAGGAATACTCGAGCACAAAACCCGACAACAAACGGATGGGAAGGCAACACGTGTGTGGCGGCCGCTCAAACCATCACCATTCGCGATACGCCATCACCGGCCGTCTCCGTCATCACCATCTCGGACTCAGACTCGGACGGTGAACAACCGAGGAGGAACAGCAACCAAGCGCCGCGAGGGAACGAACATCATCACAATAATCGAGGTATTAACTTGATTAAATTTGATTTATTCAAACCATCATCATTCTCGGAAAGCCATCACCAATAATAATAATAATAATAATTCTTTATTTCGACCAACTCAGATCATACAATATTCACAATTCAGATCAACAATATTTTTAATAATTTATATACGAAGATATAATAGAAGGCACATAAGATTGTCAATAAATAAACCAGCATTAGACATTTCATTGATACTAATTGTTGAAATAATAATATGTCAAATTGTAAGTCCGAATACATTAAATTAAATTCAAAATATGTAGGTACATTAATAAAATGTCAATAAAAATAATAATTAAAGATAAAATAAAATAAAAATGTATAAAAAAAAAAAAAAAAAAAAAAAAAAAAAAAAATATCAATTCAATGTCAATATAGTTCAAAGTCAATTATGTATTATTTATAGTCAATAAGTGAATCCTAGAGCACTGGTTCAAGTACTGGCAATCAAACCTTTCACCAAATACCTTCAGGATACTATTAGGGCTGGCCCGAATCCTGCGCACCAGTGATGTGCACCGTTTCCGCATGGTTGCATAGAAACAATCCACACGCGATTCGGCAAACATCCCTGATGCGCTACAGAACCGTGGCAGCCGTAACAAAACCCTGAAAGCATTATTATATTGAACGCGTAGGGCGCTGTACTGCTTCTGAGAATAGTTTAGCCACAGGCTGCTCGTGTAGAAAGAGGTACAAAAAGCTCTGAAAAGAGTGATTTTAACCTCATTCGAACAACGAGCAAACCTGCGGGCAATCATGTTAGCTCTTACAGACAGCGCCCTACGTTCTCTCTCTATATCCGCATTGTCTTTCAGGTCAGAGGTTATCAAGTGACCAAGATATTTTACTTGTTCAACTTTTTCAAGCGGTGTGCCGTATAATTTGATAGGTGGTATTCTATCTAGATACTTCCCTCCCACCTGAAAGACCATGCATTCGGATTTTCTTATATTATAGACCAAACCGTGACTCAGTACATATCTTTCACAGATGCCTAATAACTTCGACAGCCCACAGACCGAGGCACTCAGCAGCACCATATCGTCTGCGTAACTAATGTTATTGAGACACACTCCGTCGATGTGACATCCCACATGAGTGCTACTGAGCTCCTCAATCAGTGCGTTCACGTACAGGTTGAAGAGCTTTGGCGAGGTCAACCCACCTTGTCTCACTCCACACTCCAACCTGTACGGATCCGAATACGCGCTCGACCATCGAACGACGTTGACCTGGTTTTTATACCAATATTTGAAGATCTCAACTAGTTCACATGGCACTGAGATACTGTTTAGTTTCTGCCACAGGATATCATAAGAAACCAGGTCAAAGGCCCTCGACAAATCAAGAAAACAGGCGTAAATGGGTGTCTGTCTATTAGTATAGTACTTGACAGTTTGCTTTAGACATAAAATTGCGGTTTCTGTGGATAGTCCTGCCTTGAAACCAAACTGGTTATCGTGGGTTTTTATGTACTGGTCAAGCTGAATGTTAAGCAAACTGTCAAGTACCTTAGCTAAAATTGTAGCCAACGATATTGGTCTATAATTGTTCTTGTCACTTATGTCACCGGTTTTACACTTAATAATTGGTATAACAACAGTCCGCATCATTTCAGTAGGTAAGTAAGAATGAGCCACACAAAGGTTAAAGAACATCGCTAAAACTCGAGGAAGATGCTTCCCCGCATACTTGAGATGCTCAATACTGAGATTATCATGGCCAGGTGACTTGCCACGCGACATCGCTTTTATCACAGTTCTCACTTCTGATGCCTTAAACCTTGCGCTTAACTCACTGCCCTGACTTTTACACACATTCTCTGACTGTGATGGTCCTAACGGTGACTTAACAGTAAATTGATTCCTAAATAAGTCTGCTATACCTTTTTGCTCATTTATGCCATTAACGCTCACAGGTACACTCGGTTTACTGTTTAATTTATCGGTAGACTTCCAAAAACTACGGAAATCATGCTTGGAGTGGTGTGATGCCAGAATGTCCATTTTTAGGCGTTCGCTATTATTCTGACACCATTTTAAACGCGATTTGAAAATTCTGCGACTTTCTTGCATCTCACTCCAAGCATGACCTGACCTTGGCTTACTATACAGTACCCATATCGCAAACTTACGCCTAGCGTCCCTGTGAGCTTCGCTTACGTATTTATTCCAACCAGCAACTGATTTTTTGGTTCTATTACGATAAGTCGAATGACTAACAGAAGCCGATTGACTTAAAATATTTACTATTTGTTCATACATTTTGTCGAGAATACGCATGTGGTCCTGGTTACTACAACTACAGTCACTACAAGAGCAAAACTCACTAGGAAAATCCAACAATCTCAATTTTTCATTACATAAATTAGTATACAAATCAATCTGCTCAACTTTTCTATCCCCCCATTTCACTTTATTACAAAATTGGCTACAGTAATTTAATGTCTTAGGTGCAATATTATCTAACTTAACCCGAATTATGAGAGGAAAGTGATCGGACCACATGACGTCATACTTTACATATACGTTAACAATAGTCGGCATGGCAGACTTTGTGACGACACAGTGGTCTAGCCAGCTTCTACATCCATTTGCTTCACTTATGAAAGTACTCGTATCAGACGTTAAACCTAACATCTCAACGTCCGCGCATACCCAGTTTACTTCCGAACAAAAACAGTTTAGTTCATCATAAAATGGCGCACTAGGGTTAGCGTTAAAATCTCCTAGCATATAGACAGATTCAACATCTTCATTATTTATTATAGCGCTTACCAACCCAAGACAATCCGTGTATTCCGTTAAATTCACTGGTTTATCGGTAGGCATGTAAATACTGAATACTAAGAAGGTTCTCTGCTCAATTTTCACCTTTATAGCACACACTCGCGCATTATCGCACTTAACGACCGACACGTTTTGAAAAACACTTTTCTTCCATAGCAGTGCCACTCCCCCATGAGGACGGCCTTTCAGCATACCTGCTGTCGTATCTACCGCTGAAGTCCCGGTATATCCGTACTCCTTATCAATACCGCTCAGAAAATTAATATCATCAGGCAACAACCAAGTTTCTTGTAAGGCTATTAAATCTGATGTCAGACACAATTCCTTTATATTATCTACGGAGCGTTTGACATTCTTACAGTTGAAAGAAACAAAATCAAGTATATTATCCATTATTAACTGTTTTCAGGCCGAATACGGTGTTCTCACCATTCATTTTGCTTCGCGTAAAGTTAATGAAGCGTCGGAATATAATACCTTGAGGCCATAACTTGTTATCTAAAAACATTGACACTTTACTCTCCGAAACAAAAAATTTAAAGGCATTATGGCCCTTATCTTTATTAAAACATAGTTTTTCCGGCATAATAATTTCTTGTGTTTTTTGATATATGTAATCTTTAATATCTTTTTCCATCGTATCTTTATGCACTTTTGTAATAAATATCGGGACTCGTGTCTCAGCGGCCTTAAACTTTCCATCATTGTCCCTGCATGTACCTGCAGTACCATGATAACGATAATTAGATTTTCTACGTCTAGAAACCTTTTGCCAGCCATCCTCACTAATCAGTTTAGGGGTTTTAGCCAATGTCGTATGGCTGTGAGGGCCTGGAATCGTCTCGACGCTGTGACTCACAGATGACGTCACCGTCAGTGCCCGTTGTTGATTGCATATAGACGGCGGTATATACTGATTTTTTAACAGGTCATCGCCCGCCGCCGCTTTGTGTGCAAGACATGACTCATGCAAGGTTCGCTTTAAATTTAAACTCTCGTCTACCCTCACCATATTTAAAATATCTCCATCTTGGGATATATTTTGTTGGCCAAGTTCAGATGTCTTTGGAGTACTATTGTTGGTATTCAAGGTCGAATTCAACTGCGAGCGTCCTATGTGACCACTGTCCATTACCCATGCTCCTCGCTTTACGTTAACGTTACACACGGATGACTGTTGAAGTGGCGGCGGTGACGAATCATTTTTCACACGTAACATTTCTGTTTTCAATTCAGCGAGTTGATTTTGGGTAACGTAGGATGATTTAATATCCTTTAGCTCACACTGCACTCGCTGGATATCTTTTAAGAGCTTGCTACAGTCCAGGTGATCGTACACAAGGCAAGGCAATTTATCCAGGTCTCTTGCGCAGTAGACGGGCAAAAGATCTTCTTCCGTTGATTTAAATATATTTATAATATCGGCTAAATCTCGTCCTTCCTTGCCCTTATTCTTACGTTTAATTTTGATCCTGTCCTTAGGAATAGAATCAAACAAAAGGGATTTCGATTTCTCGATTTCTTCTTTGGAAAAAGATGATGTACAAAGTCGCACCAGGGTTTCCTCGTCAATTACAGACACTTTATTTTGAATGTATGACAACATTTCGTCAATCACAATACTACACACGTTACATTTAACGACGTTCGTCATCTTTTCAGTGCGTGATAAACGCTCCGATTCGTATACACAAAACGCGTCCGCACGGTAGGCTGCGCGCGCGCCACTCGACCAATGGTCTCTGCTATCACCTTTTGTCATATCTGATGATTCAGATGCCGATGGTGAAAACCCTAAGACATACAGGAACTAAGTTCTATGAGGGAACAGACAACTTCACAAATTATGTTGGATTTTGACACACTCCACAGTTTTTGATATAAAATTTCTATTGGATGGATTTTAAAACTAAATATGTAGCTTTATAAATAACTTTATAAGCAAAAAACATATAGCTTTTAATTTAAAAAAAATGATGTCAAGAAAATGTACAGAAATCACATCAAGTCATATTGAACTTCATAGCCAATGGTTGGAAAGCAGATATGGATGAAGTCATATGTCACCACCATGGAACTAATTTGTTTAAATGGGACTATGTGAGCCATATTTACCTAAGAAATCCTCATATGCCACTGCAGCAACTATGACCCAGAGTCTTTCTCCGCTACATTAAGGAGTTGGGATGGCTGGGTTAGAACCTAGCAACAACAACAACCTAGGAAATTGCACAAAACACCCCAATCAGGACGTTAGTGCAGGACATATCGCCCCCAATCAGAATAAGAATAGGTCACCACCACACCTAACGGTGTGTTCCCACAGTACTATTGTTGGTTGAAATGGTATCTGCTTCTCGAAGACTTCCTTGAGAACCAATTTCAGTTCAGAGTTTGTTGCCACATTATTATATATACTCAATTTAGCAACTTAATCTAGTATAACTTACCGTAGTATGTTCTACCGTTGCATTAACGTTCTTCTCGTCGGTATAGGTGGCAGCGGGGAATGTCCCGCGGTGGTGACGTCACACGCTGCCCACCACCAAGCAGTCTCGCATCACCACCAACAACAACAGCATCAGCATCAGCAACAGCAACACCATCAGCAACAGCAACAACAACAAACGGTGCCTGTAGTGACGGCCGCGGCCACCGTCACGGGCGGCGTTATATGCAGTGCGCGGTCACCACGGGATGATAAACACGTGAAACACGAGCCGCATCAACCGTGTCATCATCACCACACGGTAACCGCTACTCTATTATGTTTTTTTTTATATGCGTTATTCCTTCATTAACAAAATACTACGGACTATATATAACACTACAGCTACTACAATAAAAGTATTTAGACAACCTATAAGTCATTGCAGACTCACAGGCAGTCCTAATACTCCAGACTACTACCAGTTGGCAGCGTGCCCAGCATGCTGGCAGTATAGCCCCATTGAATTGCAATGCTTATTCGTTGAGCCATATAGGTGGCAGCATTTAGATCACGCGTCGCATCGAACAAGCGCTCTGATAAATTTTGGAAAATACAATGAGCTCCCAGTCCCCACCGACCCAACGTATCTACACCAAACGGCTCAAATATGTAACCCGTACCGAGGTTAGCATACTTGCACCGCTTGAGTTGCTCCGCTGAAGTTGCCGAAAGATATGACGGCGCTAAAGGATCAACGCATGTAGGGTTCCACACTAAGGGTCGCCCTAAGTTCCTTGGAACCAGAGTCATGCCGACAGGTCTTTTACCATCGTCACGCATCAAACAAATTGGTTCGAGAATAGCTGCAATATTAATTAGTATAATTTTATTGTAAACGTTGAATAACTTGCCCAAACTTCAAAAACGCTAACGCACTAACAACTAACTAAGCGCACGTGTTATAATATATATAAAATATATAAATATTATCCCCATATAATGCTGTATAAAGTCTGACAGCTATTGTTAGTACGGAGATAATATATAAATCCAAACGCGTTAAAATGTTAATAAATAAAGGTGATGTTGTTACAGCAACAACAAGTGCAACAGCAGCCCCAGCAGCAGCAAGCCCCGCAGCAGCCGGCGCCGCAGCAACGGCCGTCAGCGCCGCAAGCGACGCCGCAAAGTCAGAAGAAACGGCTGCTTGCGCTCGCGCAGCAAGAGGCGCAGCAGGCCAAGGAACAGCATCATCATCATATGCAACCGGTAATTTATACCTACATATATGTTACATTGTACCAACTGCAACACTGCCTGTAGACAGGTGACCATTTGACAGGTGTGTGATAAAGTGGGCTGTTGAGATTGAGATTGAAGTTGAGATTGACGTTTTTCTACTGATTCTAAATACGGTTTCAGAATATTTATTAATCTCATAAGAATACAAAAATCACTTACTGAGATTACTTAAACTAACTCAAATAAAAATAATGTGCCGCAGATCGTAATGTAGCTTAATCAAAATTAACAAGGTAATAAATAATAAATTCTAACTAAGTACTTAATAATAAGTTATAATATTCTATTTTATAAGTACCCTCCGAATGCGTACGTTAAGAATTAGAATATGTTTTTTTTTATTACTTAAAAGGTTAGACTGATGACAATATTGCCAGATGGTGTGATGAGGTTGTTGAAGGTGTCATATAATTGTGTTATTTGGCTAAGGGCTTGTTCCAGAAGGTTCGAGTAAGTTCCGGTTATACTACCCAGAACATAAATTAAAAAATGACAATTAACATGTAGCGCGTATCAAGTTTTAACCGATGGATAGGCTATATGGATGACTGTGAAACGCAAAGATAGTGTTTTATTTATTAAATATGTTCTGGGTAGTACAACCGGTACTTACTCGAACATTCTGAAACAGGCCCTAAACCAAGAATTACTCTCAAAGTCGATTGCCAGACAACACTGGTAGGTGCTTGGTTACAGTTTTCTATTCGATGGTGGGGGCTATCGACGATAAAATTACGGGCACATGATACTTAATGACTGATTGCTATAAATGATCAGACGAAATTTAACTTTTATAGTCAGATGTCACCGCTTAACACTAGGTGGACCTCATGCATGTTCAGCTACCATCAAACTAACAGTTGATAGGCTATAACATTGAGTCTGGAATATATAATATAGCAGGTGCGAGATCAGGTATATCAGAGGCTGAGTATCAGGTAGTATATAACTATATTTTATTGTTCCAAATACAGAAAACATATTGTTTTAGACCCAAAACAACATCTAGGAATACTATAATCAAAATATTTGACAGAATTCTATATTCACCACAATTCCACGCAGGCAAAAACTAGCAGTGGCAGAAGCAATTATAACGCGCATTAATAATCTTAATTCTGACTTTTCTATTTTGTTTTTCAGAGCGGACCCACGGTGAGACAAGCAAACGACTACCAATGCAATCAATATGTACCGCAACACAACAAGAGGGATAGTGTAAGTATTCCTAATTATTATACATATTTATACAGTCCAGCCGCTGAAAGAATGCGTTTGACAGTGCGTTTTGTGAATGTTTATTCCCCAGTTCGAAGTAATATAGACATTAATACTGCATAATATTGTATTAGGCAGGCATTTAAGTATCAAAAAATAGGGTATATTTTATATTTTACTCTATTTACAAGTCACAACGATAGTAGAAACTCATACTGTCAAACGCATTCTTTCAGCGGCCGAACTTTAGTTAGTTATAATTGTCCATGGTTCTATATGGTTTTGGTTGTCATTAAAGCCTTTGTAATGAAGGTTAGACTTTCTCTTTTGACAATAAGGATTTACATAACTCTGCAGCGGATTTTCAATATGTGGTTCCTCAATTAGTCCTTCAAAGTCATAACATACACACCTCGGAAAGTTGATTCCAACTGTGTTAGTTCAATCTTGAATTTTCTTCTGCTACGAAAACAAAAATATACCAAACTATCACCATCTTCTCTACCATTAGAGTATGTAGTCTGTACTACCACTTTACGCAGAATTATTCATATCTGACATATACCAGCTGATTTCCCTTAAGGTTGAACTGGCCGGTCGCTTCTCCATACAAACGTCGTAGGGTGATGACTCCCTTATTTCAGATTTTAGGTCCCGATTAAAGCATAATACCGATTGATATCGTCATTATCTAGGCTTGTATGATGCCAAAATTTTAAAAAGGTAATTAAGATGTAAGTTATGAGCCTGGAAAACTTTATATGAAAATGTTTCGGGGCTCATAATTCTCAAGTTAATTATTTTATTAAAATTTCGGCATCATACGAGCCTAGATAATGACGATATCAATTGGTATTATGCTTTATTTTGGACCTACATCCTCAAATAAGGGAGTGATCACCCTACGACGTTTGTATGGAAAACGGGCCGGCCAGTTCACCCTTAAATTAAAAAAAAAAAACCGTGGAAGGCCAGGCTAGAATGTCATTCCCGTATTTCTTCCCGTGGGTGTCGTATGGGGTAACTAAGGGTAAAATACTGATAATAGGCAGCACATTCTGTGTCTGAGGAACTGCGATCTTACAGTGCGATTCCCAAGACGCCTGCCAAGCGTGGGGATTATGGCATGATTATACTCCCACAAAGGATACCTTTAATTAGATGTGACGTTATATATGTAGTCAGGTTAAATGTATGAGGAAACAATGACTTTATTATGAATTTTATTCTATTGCAGTATGCACAATTAAGGTTGAACTGGCCGGTAACTTTTCCATACAAACGCCGTAGGATGATCACTCCCTTATTTGAGGTTTTAGGTCCACAACTAAGCATGATATCGATTTATCTCTTCATTATCTAGGCTTGTCTTGGCATCGATTTGTAAAAAAAATCTTCACATGATAGTTATAAGCCTCGAAACATCCCTGTAATATCACGAATTTTAGCGCATGTTTAGTCGTAAATAAACGACTTATAGAGCATGAAATCCCTAAAATTATTTACATAGAAGCATAGCTCAGTTCATGATCATTTTAGATAACATTTTGGAAAACAAATACATCCAGTAGTATAATCATAAACATCCTAGAGCCAAAGGTCGGCACACATAGTTTTGCGCGCTAGTTTTTCGTTCAAAATATTGGGCATCTCATGTCAATACTTCCATTCCGCGGTGAGGGAAGCGGGCGGGCGGGTCTCATGCGCAGCACACTAATATATAATTAACAAAACGCACACTACCAAAAGTCACGTGCACCGCGCCGCGATCTTAGAACATAATATTATATTGTAGGAATGCCCTGTTGCGTTTTGGTGTGCACGTATGTATACACTACCAATATGTAGTGCCTATGCCTACTTACGTACTTATATATATATATATATATATTTACATATGTTGGGAGTTGGGGACCGGATTTTCTTTCGCATTTGATTAGTTTGTTCGTGATAGTAAGTGTCGGACGCTATAATCCATATAGATAGGTACTTGGGTAATATAAATACGTCACTATGTCTAGGTACTCACCTACTCTCACCTAAGTTAGTACCTAGTAGGTATTAGTCAATACGCAGGTCATGATAGCTATGGTGAGTACCTAATCATTTTAGCAACACTTAGACAATATAAAAAGCTGCATTTGGTTAGATACGGTATGGACGTAGGTAGTCCGCATTCTTTTTAGAATATAGTCTAAGCAGTAATATAACTTCGAGAAAGTACCTACCTAACACAAAGTAGTAAAGGGTTAGAATTAGAAGCTCAATGGAAGATACCTACCTATCTACGATATAATTATCATTTATCATATAGGCCTGCCTAGGCACGCAACTGCCAGCGATGTCAAATCGACATTCGCGGGCGCGCATTACATTGCATACCTATCTACATAGCTATAAGATCACAACAAATAATAAAGTTAGTAGGTACTATGTATCTACCTACGTAAATTAGTAGAATAAGTATGTATATTTGTAGTAGGTACTTAATTATACCTAAGGTAGTACGAAAGTTTATATGGTAAACTTAGCGATGATTGTAGGCACTTACCTAATCAAAAATAACCTATGATTAGTTATTGATTTTTATTGGAAATAATTTAAATCAGTTACGGGTAGGTAGATAATTTTTATTCCAAATGTGTTCTACCAGGATTGGTAGATCCATGATGCCATCGTACATTACCGCTTAGAGACAGATTTTGAAATCGGTACGACACACTCTCATCTCAAAGCTCGCTAGCCGGGCGAGCATTCGCAAAACAACCTTCCACCATGCGGTGAAGTTCATGCCCGCGGCGGGATTCGACCCATAGACCTGTTGCGCGGCAGTCCATTGCTAAGAGCCATCACTGCTTCCCGTTAAGTGTTTAGTGACAGAATTTCTACTTGAGGGTGGTAGCTAGCCAAGCGAGCATTCGCAAAATGCCCTTCTACCAAGCGGTGAATTTCAAGCCCGCGGCGGGATTCGAACCATAGACCTGCTGCGTGGCAGTCCAAAGCTAATGCCACTGAGCCATCACTGCTTCCCGTTAGGTGCTTTCTGACAGATTTTCTACTTGAGGATGGTGGCTAGCCAGGCGAACATTCGCAAAATGCCCTATGACCTTCCACCAAGCGGTGAAGCTCGAGCCCGCAGCGGGATTCGAACCATAAACATGCTGCGAGGCAGTCCATAGCTAATGCCACTGAGTTCACGTTAGTTGCATGGTGACAGATTTTCTACTTGGGTAGCTAACCCGGCGAGCATTCGCAAAATGCTCTTTTTTTTATGCCTGATAGGTTAGCCTTTGACCACTATCTCACCTGATGGTAAGTGATGATGTGGTCGAAGATGTTGTTCAGGCTAACCTAGAAGTACTGGCTCTCAAGGACAGCTGCCGGAACACACCGTTAGGTGCTTGGCGACAGATTTTCTACTTGAGGGTGGTAGCTATACAGGCGGGCATTCGCAAAATGCCCTACCACCATGCTATAACGACTGCCATCCTAAGACCACAACCGGTACCAACGGCTTAACGTGCCCTCCGAAGCACGGAAGCGCTCAGTAGTATTGTCCTAGCGGTCACCCATCCAACTCATGACCGCGCGCGACGGTGCTAAACTTTGCTGATCGGTTGAGAACAGCTAAGTAAACTTCGCTACGAACTCTCCACCACGCGGTGAAGCTCAATATCGCGGCGGGATTCAAACTATGGACCTGATGCGCAGCCAGTCCATAACCAATGCCACTGAGCCATCACTGCTTCCCTTTAGGTGCTTGGCGACCGATTTTTTACTTGAGGGTAGTAGCTATCCAGGCGGGCATTCGTATAATGCTCTTCTACCACGCGGTGAAGATTAAGCCCGCGACGGGATTCGAACCATGGACCTGCTGCGCGGAAGTCCATAACCTATGCCACTGAGCCATCACTGCTTTACAAAATATGTTGTAGTAAAAGCAGTAACTTGCTAATTATGTAATAAATAATTATTGTAGGTAAATATTTACTACATCAATATGAAAAGAACAAACTAATACATTTACTATGTACCTACAAATCATTGTACCTACTTACTAAATATTTACCTACTATAGGTGAAATAACATCAGTATGTTATTATAAAACGAACGAAAATTATAACAACAGGTACCTACTGTCCGAACCAAAATGTATTCCTCTGTGAATATATAATATTATTTTATAAGAAATACCTACACACGTCGTGACGTAGCTTGAGACACTATCTCCGTCCGTCGTCAAACATCGTAATTCGTTCGGCATGGTTCGGCTTTCATTGATATATCGCAAACAAGTGTGCGTAATTAGCGTAGATGCAATACGGGTGTGTGATGCGCGATCACTATCTTCTTACTACTCATCACGGAGTCTTACCCTTTCCCACAAAGGTATAGGTGAAATAGCATGCTATGTTCCCTCGCCCGCTGATAAGTTCGAGCCGTCGGCAAGTGCATCCTTAAAGTAAAACTTACATGTTTGTGTCAATATTTGAAATTTCCATCATGTGGTAGTTACATAGACAACATTAAATGTGGATATTTTTGAAACTTTTTGCTGTTCTAAAATATTGCTAAGTCACTTTTATAATATGAACAGCGAAGGAAAAAAAACAGCTTGTCTTCGTTTCTTAATACTTATACCCTGCAAGTCTTCAAGTCTAGTGAACAGGTACCTCATAGATAACCGTGCTCGTTCTCCGACCATATTATCACTTTTCATCAGTTAAGAATTAAGATAGCAGTCTAGTACTTGTCTATTATAGGATCGATAAACTAACGACGTTGTGACGACGATTTTGAAATCTCAACTAGAGTCATATAGTTTGTATGAGATCGTATGATCAGTTATATAAAATTATGTATAATATGGATTTTATCTGAAATAAATGATGATTTGATTTATTTGATATATTACAAAATTACAAATATACGATAGGAAAAAGTTAAGTCATGTGCGAGATTCGAACCCGCGTCCATCCGCCCCTTTAGCCGGGGCATGCTCTAACCAATTGAGCTAACATGACATGACGTCATAACTCGAATTTTTCCTACCGTTCATTAACCATCGTATTGGGATGGAGCGACATCTATAGTACCACTTACGTTGTACTACAAACAAGACCAATTTTGCAATAGGTTTTATACTTGTAAATGATGACGCAACCTTATAATTTTTATATTCCGCATAGCAGGCGTTATTGCAATCATAACAATATAAAAATTATTTGATATATGTTTTAACAGAGCGGTGGTTGCCGCGAGTACTTGCCGACGACGAGCGTGGCGCACGGCGTGGTGCCTAGCGGAGTGACGCACGCAGTGACCGGAGTGAGCGGAGTCTCCCACGCAGTGAGCGGGGTCTCCCACGCAGTGAGCGGAGTATCCCACGCAGTGAGCGGCGTGGGCGTGGGCTCGCATGCCGTCACCGCAGTGTCGGTGTCAGTGGGCGCGCCGCCCCCGCAGGCCCATAAACACGCGTGGCATCACCATCCGTCGCACCATCCGCATTACAAGTATGTATAATACGCTCTATATATTCTGTAATTTATTGTTATTGTGTACAATAACAATATAATTCTTGTACAACGTTTTCTGCCGACATAATTTAAATGAGTTATTTTCTTTGATATAGTTTTATTTTATTTTGCAAAGATTTCCAACAGCCTTCTTATAAAATTTTAATAACCCACAAATAGAAAGATTAAATGCGCAAGTAAATACAGATATTCTAATAATAGTTAAACTGTTAGCTAAAAAACATTCAAAAAAATAGGTTAAACATGTCAAAGCCATATAAATATTATCATGCAAGTAGTAATTACTTTTTTAACATAATTCAACATTAAAAACTGTTGATAAATACAATTTTGAATAGTATTTTTCTTATAGTAAATAAATCGACATACTGGGAATAGTTTGAGTCACAGTTTCGTGGGATATTATATTATTAGTGTGTTCCTTAAAAAACATAACATTGTTCGCACATGTGTGAGTGCAGGAGGCATACTCCCAAGATGAACTACGAAGCTTCGTTTGGAAGCTATGTAACGACGAATCTTGAACTTGTACCCTACCACCAAAACAGTTCGGATGCGACTTGTATGAACGGTTTTCGTTTTGTATTCGTAGACAAATATTATAGTAAGGCGATATTGAAAGCTTTGAGTAGGTTTTTTTATGGTAGACATGTTAAAACCCGTAAATAATACAAAAACGAATAACCTAAACATCAAATGTTATTTATTAAACTACTTAGGGCCAACTTCACCAAACTAGTACAAACTATATGAGGAACCAACCAAATATGATCGGCTTTTGTCACCAAAGACGTCCAATGATTTTGCAATATTTCTAATTTCATCAGGCTAGCAAAGGAAAGAATCTTATCCATGATGAAAAAAAATATACCGTTGTATTTGATGGTAAAGATCCATAAACTAAAATAAATATGGCCACTTTCCTACAGCTGATCGTACATACTATGTCAACTCTGCTGTCACCTATCATAAAACAAACCAAGGAGTTATGTTTTTCTTACGACAGAACAACAAATTCAAAAACTGTCAAACATGTGTCGTTCTACACGGTGATAGGCAATTTTGTGAATGCCCGCCTGGCTAGCTACCACTCTCAAGTAGAAATTCGATCGCCCAGCACCTAGCGGTATATTCCGGTAGCTGTCTTTGAGAGCCCGTAATGCTAGGTTAGTCTGAACAATATCTTACCATCACGGGAGATAGTGGTCATAGGATAGCCTAACTGGTAAAAAACAGTGTCAATATAATGTTATGGAAAGCTCATTGTTATAATTTGTACTATTTATTTTCTGATTGTATATTGTAAAGTGATGGTTCCGTTTCAGGACGAGTAGCGGCGGAGTGTTATCTCCCGGCGGGGGCGTCTCCCCCGGGAACTACCTGCCGCCGCCTCTGTACGTGCCCACCTACCATTATCACACGTGAGTATTCACATAATTTTGTATCGACATTGAATCATACAATACAACTGGGTTTGTAGGTGCAGTTCCATCTCAAATACAATGTGACCTGATTCTTTCGTAGAGATATTTTGAAGTCATCGTGAGTCATTCTAACATAATATTTTTCAAGTACATCTTTTACTTCTGATGGTAACAGATATCATTACTTGAATTTTGTAGACGCGACATCTCAAACGAGGATAGTCGACCAGTGCAGGTAAGCCGGCCGGCATACTCTCCCCCACACGCAGCTGGGTATTCGTAGAGATTACACGCGCTTTAAGTTCTAAAATTGTGCTGCATTGGTCGACTATCCTTGTTTGAGATGTCGCGTCTAGTATATATAGGTCAATGGTAGATGGTCTCATATGTCACTGTGTATGTTTGTTCACTATTCATGATAAAACTACTGAATCGATAATCGATTTTTATTAGATTTGGAATATAATATAGATACTAACATTGTAATATTTGCTTTAACGTCTTCTAAGCGAATAATCTTACTAAATTACAATGAAAGTATTTTTTTTAAATACTAGCGGGATTGGAAGGATATAGGGAGTGATATAGGAACGGATGGAGGCGGGTTCGAATTGCGCTCGTAGTTTAAAGTTTTCCTCTCGTTCGTTATAATATAGATAGTTTAGGTTCTGGATGGATACCAAGATATTTCACTTTCAAAATTGTTTTTCATCATAGAATACGATGGTAAAATCATGGAGCGCAGCTAGTCCTAAATGCACTGTACTGTGCACTAGCCGGCCTAGCGTAGCAGCATTGAAAAAAATTCATTTTAATGGATGTTATTTTTTTTATGTGGCGTCATAAATTAACAATGGTGTTTACCAATGCATTAATTTTATTGTTGCGTTGTATAAAAATGTTTTCTATCAGTGATATAAATAAGAAAGAACTGAAAAATGTTTATTTCTCCTCTAAAACTTAAAATCAACTGCATAACATTTTAAAGTTTTACCTCCACCCTGCCTAAAAATATTCAAAAGCAGTGTTTACATTTCCAGCGCTGGCGTCGGCAGCGTGGCGGCTCCTCCGCCAGCCCACCACGCCTCGGGGGCTCGCATACCGGGCTATCTGCAGCCCTACTCTCCAACCTACCTCGTGCCGCAGCATCATCAGCAACACCTCTGGTACACAGAGTAGCACCCCCCCACTGGCCTCACTAGCCGAGATCAACTAGCCTGGAGAATGGTGAATGGTTGTTCACACTTGCCCGGCCTGGGTCAATCGACATGGGTCCACGACAGTTGAAGTTTATCATTTTCAATATGACAATGAAATATGATTAGTTTATCAACCAATCTATAAGTATCTCAGAACATGGTTAGTGTTGAGACAGGATGGGAAAATTGGAGTATGAAACATTTTGTATATACTTGGATCAGTATTCCAAGCCGTTAGAAAATATGTGAGAAATTACATAACTTTCATCGACACGGTACAAAAGTTGCTGGAAACTTCAATTTGCTTTATGAAAATTTGCATCAAGAAATACAATAAGAAGGGTAAAATCTCAACTTAAGTGGATGCCAAGACAAGTGATATTGGTTAGTCATGACTTTGAAGAATATCAAGAAAAGTGACATTGTTTAATTGTGACACCGAAGACAGTTGGTTTGTTTTCACAATTATGTTTCAAGACGGTGGTTGGACTATACTTTCTGAAACTTTCCTCACTTGAGATATATTTAAATGTTTAAATAATCGATACTTATCTTTATCCTTGATTATTTTTCTTCTATAAATGTGATGCTACGATAATCTTTATCATACACTTTCGAAATATTCTTTTAAATGTATCGAATTGAATGTTTAAGCGGTGTTATGAAATGATAGACGATTTTAAAGTATATTTATTGATGTATTGCACTTGTCTGCCATGAAATTAGAATGATGATCAACATCAAATTATGATGTTAGTTACGACAAAGGGTCTATGTACCTCGTAATGACGTCACTCAGCGTCGCTTATCGGTGAAAGGATCGATTTAATTACTCTACTATTACTTATATTCTATATTTCATCGGCAAGCACGCTAGAGTGGTTTACAAAATGGAAAAGGAACAAAAAATATATATATTCGATCGACACTGTCGCACACTGCAATTTTTTATTAAAACTATGACTAGTGTGTATCGCGCGTTATAAAAAGTTCCTTAATCTTAATCGGATTTATCTAAAGTTATTACTTGATTCGATTTTATGTATCTTTTCAAATCGTGATGTTCAACGATAATATTGATGTTTTAACGCTTAGTACCTTGATGTACGTTTTAAGGATCGTTGTTTACTTAAATAATTAATATGTAATGTGTTTAATCATTATAAATTTTCATTAAATTATTTAAAAATAATGCGCCCTCGTATCGCGCAAGTTACTGACGGTATGTACGTTAGGTTAATTTTATTTTTACGTTCGTGTTTATAAAGTAGGCTTTAGATGCATTAAACTACGTTATTGTATAATATGGATTGTAAATTTCGCGTTTTTTTTTTTTTAATTTTTACTGCAAGAGCGAAGAATAGGGTTGCATTTACTAATATTTTATCGTAGATAACTAGTGTTCGTACCAAATGTTTACAATGTGGAATTTATTAGTAGTCCATTACTAAATATAATACGTTTCGAGAACTGAATGTGGTGGAGTCGTGCGGTAAACTTATTATATAAATATGTGTACGACATCCTTTAATGTTTAATGTGCTTTAGTTATTACGTGAAGGTGATTGTCAATTATGTATAATGATTTCGATTTTAACTTGTGCGTTGTATATCGGTTTGCTTTAGGTACTTGAGATTTAACGTTTGTTACGTTCCATATCATTTAGTGTAGTTGGGTGTACGCACCCGTGTTTGATCATACAAACAAACAAACATTTATGCTGTGTTTTAATAACTTTAAAAATATAATAATCGGAGTTTTATATTATTAAAATATTTAGAATAAATACGTGTTTAGGACGCGGTGATGGTCTAATTATATAGACGTAGATTCAAACTATTTTAAATAAAATAAAAAAAACTAAGAATTTTATAAAACATTTAGTACACACTAAATAGTCGTCTAAGGGTGTAATGCATGTATATTCACGTTAGATAGAGCAAAAAAAAAATCTTTAAACTAATTTTCATTAATTGAAAGTATATGAAAAAAACTTAAAAAATTTAAATGCAATTATTTTACGACTGCAATCTATTTAGTTTTTATTTGATAGGTGTTTAGTGACACTTTGAAAATGCTTATTATAATTTGCTGACTTAGGGATTATGTTAGTTTGCCTTATATCACTTTATGCCATATGGCAGGCCCTATATAGAGCGTACCTTTGCCTCGCGCACTTTATTGCAATACCTAGTAAGGAATACTGTATATTAGAATAAAAATAATGTACATTTCCTGTAATCTATCATCCTTTATAGATCTATATTCTGCTTAAAAGATTACTTTGGAATTCTCTCGCCCAGCACCGAACGGCGTGTTCTGGCAGCTGTCCTTGAGAGCCAGTAATTCTAGGTTAAGCCTGTTAACACCTTCGATCACATCATCACTTACCATCAGGTGAGATTGTGGTCAAAGGCTAATCAGCAATAAATAAAAATAAACTTACACAAATATGTCCATATTACGTTGATTGTAGTTTTGATTCTTGTATTAAAGATTTAGAATAACTTAATTAAGTCCCTGATAATTTCTGTTGAACATTTAGCATGCACACATATAATAAAACGTTTGTTTCTGTTCTGCTTAGCGTCGCCAGTTATTGCTTTCGGACTAGTAATTTGAATATTTGAATAAAATACGAAACAATTTAGAGGTATAAAAAATCTAATGGACATTTCTTACTAGGTGATTGCACTTTGTTTTTACTGTAACTTGAAATGTTTTTTTTGCTGTGACAATGTATCTAAGGGCGGCGCTATAGTCGCCGGCGAACACCCTGTATGTATAAGTAATAATATTTAAGTAATATCGTACAACCGCTGTAGTCATTGTGAGATATTGTATTTGAGTAAGAATGCTATATATAACCGGTAGCGGGCTTCGACGCTAGTAGCGCCCCCTGCAAAACACTTTTTAACTCGTTTTTATAATTTTGCTATCATTAGTATTTTTTAGCGTAAGTGTTTTAATTTGTATATTTACAACATTTAATCACAGTTTTCTCGTAACTAATTATCGTACATTCTTCTACTTCAAATACAAAAAAAAAAAACATTTTTTAATGACAAGACTATGTAATAATTATTTTTATTATTATATTAATGTTTTAGTACATAGCTTTGCTGCCTGACAATAATCTTACTTTTAATAATACTTTATTATGGTTGTAGATGTTATGGTAGTCCATGGTATTTTATATTTTATTTTTAAAAGAGTATTGTTTTAAATATGATAACTTTGCCCCATTTATAACAATTCCTTTTAGGTAATACTCTTCTCTTTTAATAGTCAATTTTGGTGTACAAAAAGCTAGAATGTCTACGATTTCTCATTAGATATTTGTTTGTCTTACTTTCTACTATTTTTATACAACACATTCATAAAATTTATTGGATTTTCACAAAATAACTTACTATTATTCGTCTCAATCTTACTATTATTATTTTATATAAATAATAATGATATATAATAAATTAATAAGTTGTCTTATTTACTACAATACTCGTATCGTAGACATGAAAAGGCGGGCCTTTGTCGTAACTTGATTGTAATCGTAGTGATTAAATTTATTTATAAAAAATGAAATAATGCATGTAAAAGATAATTTACGAATTCGAATGAACAGAAAAGATAATTTTTAAGTATATTGAATATGAATGTTTAGTTGTGGACGCATTTCGCCAAGCTAATATAAACAAAGGCCCACTTTTCTGACGTTGTGTCGCTGTGAAGTAGTAAAGAGCGAGAATGCACCTCGACCGAGGCTTTAGTCATTGATCTCTGTTCGTAATGTGCACATATTATATTACTATAACTTACTATATCCCATATAATATCCTACTATGTTAGCACCGCATTCGTTTGCCTCCAAATTAGTTGATATAGTGATTTTATTGTTTTAAGAAGTTTTTACGGAGTTTTGGGGTTTAATGTAAGTGTATTAACTGATGGAATGTTAAAAATATTTTCTATTATTATTAATAATGTTTTATTTTTCTTTATTAGTTTGTAAAACCGCTTACGGTGTCGATTAGCGAGTTGAAATTGCCTTATTATTACGTAGTATTGTATATGGGGCTCTTAATTACATAATATTCGTTCGTATTTCGTAAAGTGAAACAGTCCGTCAGCGTGATTCTGTGATTTTACTCAGTAATAATTTATTAGTGCGTTGAGAGAAAAAAAATAAAACACTGATGTAAATTTTGGGTTGTTGCAATAAAATGTTGAAGTGTATAAAATTGCATTTTGCGACAGAATGAACTGATGCCCCGTGTATGTATATGTAGTTGTAGTTTTGTTTCACCGCACTACGCACACAAGCATACCCGAGCGTATTGCAATGTACCTCATTATCATATCGACCGATGCGATAAAACGTACAAAATATTATACTCCTCTAAAGTAAACTATGAAAATGTTATGTCAGATGCTGATCTATTATAATTTGTCGTATTGTATTCACTTTGCACTTAGTAACGCGCCTGCGTCGCTTTTCCACTGTGATTATTTTATCTGTACTTTGTTTGTTTATGATTGTGTCGGTGAAACTAATCGTAGGTTTATGTTTGATCTTCTGAGAGTACCGTAAGGCACAGAGACCTAACTTCACATAATTGGGTATTTTATGTTTAATGTAGCGTGTAGCGGCTTGCGCGGCCAAGCCGGAACTATTAACATGTTTTAAATCGATATATGGGTTATCAGGGGATGAGCACTTGTTGCTTAAGTTTTTCTTCAATAATAATCACATAGTTTATTATTAGAGAGCGAATTGTAAATAAACATCCGAATATCCCTTTTTATTTTACTTTTATTTTGCACCCGTTCCAGAATCTTATTTTGTTTTTGTGTTTGTGGGCCTGTCTTCATGTTTGCATCGCAACTAGTGAATACTCTGCCTTCGCGATGCATTTCTCAGGCCAATCGGTGAAGCTTGTGGATGTACGACTTGATAGATCTGGCTGAATGTGTACCTCGCAAACTTCACTGAAGTGGTCAGACTTGCGTCGCGGTGCAATATCTATAGTGAACTGTGGCGAGGGACGCCAAAAGCTGCTGTCTCGACAATAACCCAGTGTCAGACAATAATCATTCTTATTATTTGCATGTTAGTAGACAATTTCGTTTGCCCCTTATTAGTGACGGTAGATCAGTAAGGAGTAATATAGAGAAGTAGCCAGCGTCATCTAGAGGTATTTTAATACATAATAACTTGATATAGGGCCAGTATATGGGGTAAAATTAAATAAATAGAATTTGGTTTGAAAAAATAAACACGTAGAGGGGGCTCGGGATCTGGGTAGATAATAATATAAACCTTAGTATCTTTATCAATATCATCGAATAAAATTATTATATAAACTTGATTTTTCTGCGTCTTAAGTATTTTAATATACGACTAGACTTATAAGAGTATACTTATTATATTGCTTGCACCCAACTTTTTTAATTTAAATACTCCTTCACAATCGTTCGTAAATTAACAAACGTAGTAAAACAAAACTGTGTGTGTAGTAATTGTGGTATTTATAAAGATGTGGAACGATTGTGACCAATGAGGTTTTTCTACGAATATAATCTAAAATAGGTTCTTGTTACATAATTATAATAATCGAAAGACATGATATGAATAGCGAAAAAATATATTAGCCAATAGTCACACCATCATAATAGTCAGACACATCTGTGACTATCATAAAATTCGTAGTCACACCGGTGACTATCATAAAGTTCATAGTCACACCGGTGACTGTCAAAAATTCATAGTCACACTGATGACTAAACAGTGGTCGCCGTATTAATAATTGTATTGACTGATTTATGTACTCTTGTTCTAAGCACTTGTCCTTTGGGCTTTACTCAGCTTTTTATATAAATTACATATTGAAATTATGTAGTTAGAAAGCACTTGATGAAAACGATTATTGCGCACTTATTTTCATATATGATAAATTATTATCGACATACAAAATCGAGCGAAATGCTGATTATAGGTAGTTCAAGTCTAATCTAAGGTTCTTTTTTCACCGGTTTTATAAATACAAATCAGTCCGAGTCGAAAATGAGCACGCAATTTGATTAATTGAAGTACTGTCCTGTCCTGGGGTGCGTTCCTGCAAGCCTTCGGCCAAGTCTAGTTTTGGTCTAAACGCGGATACATGCCGTTCTAGCACTCCGATCGAGTTTAATTTGTTCCAGATGAGATTTGATCGTGCCCGTTCCGAGCGACCTGTCATAGCTAATTATGCTCTGTCTAGCCAAAAGTTTACTACCTTTTGAATCTGCCAAATCTTGGCTAGCTGTCAAATGTGACAGATTCTACAATCAATAATAAATTTTGTACAAGCCAAGGATTACTGATTACCATGTTAACATTGCTTAATGAGCCCCATTTCCTAATCATGCAGAAAATATTTTGACAGAAGCTCTAAAGGTACCTTGGAGAAATCTAGATCGACCAATATTTGGTCCGGCCTTGCAGGAACGCGCCCCTGTGCATATGCGCCTACGCAGTTTGCAAGGCAATCTCGTATTAGCGGTGGAGTGGGAACAAGAATAAATTGAACAATCTTACCTTCATTACAAGTCTGATGTCACAAGTTTGTTGTTATTAGTGTTACTATAATTAATATATTAAATACTTAGTACGCTGCTGGGTCTAAGCCGTTAATCGTAGCAGTAATTTTTGTATATTCGATGTTCTAGTTAAAAATATGTGTGATAATTACTAATAAGCTTTTCAAATAGATTGAAGTACAATGAAATAATGACTTACTCATAGGCCAATGTTTATAAACATTATTTTTACACCGTCTATAATAATATTAAATGTAATTTTTGTCTGTAGTTACTGTAACGTTAGACTTATTATAATCTTATTATTCAGTCCGGTGAGTCACGTTCGCTTTACTCTACTTGGAAATAAACCGTTACCTGTTTTACGTAATTTAACTACTTTAATGTTTTATTCACATCGATGAGTAGTTTGTAATGCTTATTATCGTATGGTCTGGCAAAAATTCTAATCTACAATTATTAACATCCATTTTCGCTGCCTCTGCGTGACCATAGACATTTTTAAGCAAGCACCTTGAAACCATCACATAGAGTATAGCAGTTATTGCACACTACGCATCGTTTTTTTTCATCAACATAACCAAATATTTTGCCGTCCAATTTCCGTGCTCAGGGACAGACAACTGGACTGTTAACTCTTTCTAATTAAAACGCATACTTCGACACCAAAAACAATTTATTACTATAATATAGATGTCTAAAATATTTTATATTTATCTAGAGCTTATAGAGTGTTTAGGCGTTTAGATTGTAAGGCAGACCGCAGTTTGGATCCTATAATATTAACTATAACAAATTATGAGGATTCAATCTGTCGATCAAATGATATCAGGGATATAATTATAGCAGTAGCCGGTGGCTTTTTAAATTAGAAACTTATCAAAGATTTATACGAGCTATGGGTGTAGTTTAGTTACTTACGCGTAACGTACATTATAGGTAGTTGAGTGTCTGCGTATCTTAGTACTTACTTATAGCATGGCTACATAGATTTCAGGCAGATCGTAGTAGGTGATCTGTGGTCCCGTGTCGGCATTTAATCTTCTAGCTACGTTCGAAAACTATTTTACATAGTGCTTAACAGTCGAATACGCGGCCCAAAAAATATTTATAAAATTTTGTTGCCAACACGTGTTCCTGACAAAAGTTGATAACTTTCGTTTGGTGGAAATGCAGCTTTATAACTCAGGGAAAGGATGTTCTCGTACATGGAATGTTTTCTAAGGGTACGTTCCATTTGAGTGAGATTCGCTAAAAACGATCACACTCCCAAAAAGTTTTCCAAATGGGTCTTGGCGTTATTTTCGCCTTAAACGCTACATCTAATGTCAAAAGTGACAGAAGTGGCAAATTTTAGTGGCATTCTTAGCGTTCTTATCAAAAAACGGAACGGGGATGACAGTTACAAACGATCACGTGATCACAACCACAGACGCAGAATGTGATCAAAATTATCGAAATTTACGTTCTTAGCGACTAATGGAACATACCCTTAGTCGCAGATTAGCAGAGAGTCTTCTAGTTTTGCCTCGCGTCACTTGAATCAAAGACCTGAATGTGTTATGTATGGGTAGTAGAAAAGTGCAGAGCTAATAAACTTATTGTCTGTCAAATATCCAAGCATTGAGACGATGTAGTTTTGACTAATTGTTGTTTTAACGAAGAATATTGTGCAGCTATAATTTTTATACACATTATGAATAAGTAGCTAAATTTGTAGAAAATAATATGAAATTATTTATTTTTTTTGCCTTAGAAATGCCTGTCTGAAATCTCTGTAGCCTTCGCGAGTTAAACCTACGTGTAAATGTATTTTTCTAGTAACCGTACTCAATATAGTTTCGATGTGATTTGTGTCAAGTTTTCAAGTTAAAAGTTCTTCGTCACTAAATTCTGATTAATGTTCCACTAGCGTCCTCAGTGTTTTTGATGTTGCGCATTAAGCGCCTGTTGATATTATCATAACTTCGTACTAAAACTATTTTACGCTAGAATAGATTTCTGTACCGTAGTTTTACGACCAAATTAGAACGTAAAAAAACGTAAATTGATAATCAACACAAATATAGGTAACTACTTATCTCGTAATCGTTGATGCTACGGTTAGAGGCGTTAATGGGGAAATTAAAGTACAAATTTATCAAAAATCCCCTACAGTCTGATGGCTTTAAGCTCTTTCCTTATATACTTAGTATTATATAAGAGAAGACGTCGCATAACTTTTTTAATATAAATATTTCATTGGATGTTGTAGTTCGTAAACTCTTAAAGTTGGACCTAATACGGTTATATCGCATATTTCTTTTAATATAATAATATGATATATTTACTTTATATGTTCTATGAGCTAATCACATTTAAATTATTTATTCAATTTGTGGTAGTTGATATAGCGGTGACTGTGGCGGTGATCACGTTTCTCAATAAAAAGTAATTTTATAAAAATTGATGTGCCTAAGTGTGTAATATTCTATGATAATTTGTATATAAATAATGATATAAATATTGTACTTATTTATCATATATCCCAGTACGGTGTCTTTACACTGAGCTTGCTGTTTTTAATGTTCAATTTAAAACGGTGTTGGTACATCATTTAGTACTTCGAAAATGTATTTTGGGACAATAACTTCTTTTGCAACACTGATTTTTCATTTTCCGCAACTTTAAGCAAAGTGATTTATTTGATTTGAAAATTACACATAAGTACTTACTTTTTTTTTTAGACTGTCTAATATAAAAGACTACCTCCACATTAGATAATTTAGTTGCGGTAAAATAAAATTACTCTTTGTATGTACTGATAGTATTTCCTAATGTATTGTTTTAGTCACTACTTAGTCAATGTGGACATGTAGAAGTCATGGTACATAGTATTAGATATTGATGTTTTATAGCACGCCAGTAAAAATGCATTATTCAGATTAGTCACGTTATATTGGTCAAAATTGTATTATTAGATTGTAATATTGACCTCGGCCGTACCATGACGCTTGCTGTACTAATAATTATATTTCTATGTATCATCCATACTAATATCAGACCCTGATTATCTCTATTTACCTGATTCCTAATGAGAACGTATTCGCCTAAGGCGGCCATTTTGAATCTTATGTCAGCTGTTACTGCAGTTTTGGATCGCGGGTAGATTGAGATAATCCTGGGTTGGTTCTAAGATGTGGTACGAATGGGTATTTAATGGGTAGTTGTGTAGACTTGATTGTGATATCAATAAACATTTTCATACGAGCATCAATTTTGTATTTTCATTTTTATATCATCTTAATGCTTTTATAAGTTCTTACTTTGATCTATCGAACGAGCACAAACTAGGTTTAACGAACGACACGATGTGACGCTCGACTTTAGTAGAATCTACTTGGACTAGATTTTATACCAAGATTATATACATATAGGCATATTTAAGCCATTACTTATACCACCTACTTGTCCTATGATCATTTGAAGGTAAAATCAAGAGAAAACTATGTGTCTAGTAGAGTTTATAAGGCAAAGTTCAGACTGAATATTACGTATACTGTACTGTATCAGCCGGATTGTCCACTGCTGAACACAGCCTCCCCCATTATAGGGGGGTTTGCCATATCCCTACGCTTGGCAGGCGTCTTGGTGATCGTAGTGAGATATCAGTTCCTCAGAAAGCACTGCTGCCCACCTTCTGGGGTGTTACCCTTAGTCGCCTCTTTAACCCATGGGTAGAGATAGGGGGTGACATTCTGGCCTATCACCCGACGGGCAATTTAACGTATACCTAGCACAAATTCTACCATAATTTTTTACTAAATCTTTTTTACTATATACAAATAAAATAAAGCTCTTATTCCTAGGGGGTAGATATATAAGGTTGTATAAAAGAAACAACAAATAAGACTGAAATAAGCTTTTTTAACTTAAATTTTATACATAATATTACATACTTGAATTACAGATATTGAAAGTCGTGGATGTAAGGTGAATTATTTACAACTTAGTTGTACAAATACATAGAGTAAAAGTAACGTAAGTATTCGCCAGAATTACTTAACTATGTTAGAAAGAACCTACTTAATGTAACTTGGTTATTGAATGCAAAAAGAACAATGTTCTGGTATAGTTTTGGTACAGATAAACGCCTCTGGGGCTTATTGCGATATAATATAGATAGATACAAATATATTAGATTTTTTTTGTGTATCCCTATCAAAACTCTTAAAACACATTCCATAATTTTACATGAAACTAACCTCCGCATAAATAAATACACGTTCGTGCGTATATTTTACAGTGCAGCGGAGATTGAACTATAAATTTTACATTCTCAGTCGAGAAACATGCCATTTAATCTAAATCTAATTAACAAAATAAAATAATCTGATGTATTAAATTATTTCTCATCTCAAATCTGCCTCTCGCCTGGGATACGATATTTTGTCGCAGCTAGGTACTTGAGCGTGGACTCAGACACTAACGCTATTATAAACATTAAATATGATAATTGCATATAATTATGTTCTGAGATCATATTTAATACATCACAGGTGTTAAAGAAATAATTAAAAATAATTGAAGTTTGCGCAGTTTGTGTTAAGTGCTTTCATAATTTGCGCAGACCTCGTAATGGCGGATCAATAGATTCAGAGTCCGTCATGTTTCCCATTCATGTTTTTGGCACATAACAACATCTGAACAGACATATCAAACAACAAAATTATATCAAATATTTACAATGTTCTCGCGCAGGCAAAATTTATATCTCAAACATATTGCTGTCCTAGTTTTGTTTTAGTATGTTGTAAAAAGATGTGCACATACAAAAGCAGATGTACATCCAATTAAAAGATACTAATATTTTAAAACTTGAGGTTCAATGAACCCCTTGTTCTGAAATCTGTGCTCTGCTTGGTTTTTAAGTATCAGACATTTGTAATTATAGTATAAATTTCATTATTATGAAGCCAAACTTGGAAGATTGCTTCAAAAAACTGTACAAATCAGTCAGATATACAGGTCTGCCTGAGAGAGAACATTTCGAAACACAATTCATAAATTCAAACAAAGTCATAATCAATATTTTATAAACAAGTCGTAAAGTATTCCTAGTCATTATGTAAAAACAAAAAGTTCATTATTTTTATTTCATTTTTATCAAAGTATCGTCGGATCTATCAAGCTGACTGAAATCAGCTTTGGATAGAAAGTTTCGATAAAACTTATTTACAACTAGCAGTTGTATTTAATAAGACAATGTTCTTTAAGACGGAACTATGAGAGAGAGATGAATGACGAATGGTTGATGAAAATAATCTATCGGCTTGTCTTTTAGGTTTTGATAAAACCGCGACCTTTTGTCCTATAACCAATGAGAAAATTTGTACTTTCAATAAAAGGTCGCAGTCGGAAACAAATATCAATATCTGAGAGACTAATAGACGGTTCAAGAATTTAAGGTAACAGCTTTGCAATAAAAACAATAGTCAATATAATCATAAACTTCTATAATCCATTAAAATACAACAACAAAACAAATATGCTAAGAAATTTGTAGGTATTAGGGAGTAATATTGTTCAAAACACAAATACTCAAATATCAACTTTTAAGATTGTACTACTTACTTAACATTCGTTTAAAATATTTTGGCAATTCCTATTCTGTTACAGAGGTAACAAAATTGTCTTTGAGTATTTGTATTTAACTTATACTAAATTGCTGTTGTTACTGACTTTATAATAAACGGATTTCAGGAATCTTTCGTGTCTTCCTCGCTACAGCGAAACAAAAACACAAAAGATTGTTCTATAGTTAAACCAAAAACGTGTCAAAAATGCTCGAATTCAAAACAGAAATTATATTTCATGAATTATAGCAGTTTCGAAACATTTTAAACGTTGTGACCTTCTGACCAACTTTCCATAACCGGAGACCGGTCCGGACCGATGTACATAACATTATATTGAAGTAAACCCAATCAAACGAGTCATGACATACTTAAACTACCTTACATATAATATAACTTAATTAAATTAATTGAAAGAGATCATAATAAACTTATACAATAATTGTCACATTCATAAAAAACCTGAACCGGAAGATACAGAAATTGTGAATTTTTGAAAGACTACGTAATTGTTGTTTATTGGATCATTGAGCAGGTTTGTGATGCTTGGTGTGACACTGCCTAACTATTATAGTAAATATATTAAATTATATTAAACGCTATTCATAATGTCTCCGAACTAATTTACACTTAACATTAGTCATTTTAGTTATTGTTCTGCGACAAATAATAAATTAAGATATAAAGATTTGCACGATCGCCGTAACGCCTGTAAAACAAAATTGAACTTGACAAGCAGAGGGAGAAAACTATTGGAGGAGCTGGGAGATGTAGCTGCCTGTTCGAGATTATTTGGTCCTAATTGAGTCCAATTCTGTGTAGGTACGTGGAGTTAGGCGGCCTAGCTGGTCCGCTTGAAGTGGGTTTGGGCAAGACGCGCCACTTTGGGCGGGCGGATATGCGCGCCGTGGCCGCACTCGTGCTTGTGGCTGTGGGCGGGCGACTTCTTCCCACTGTTCGATAACCGCTTGCGGGGCTTCAGGAAATCTGAAAAGAGGAGACGCAAAACATTAGCAATCAGCGTAAACAATTCAGGACGAACGGGTGCGACATCATAACACAATCGTATGCAGGCAGTGACATAAAATCATCCATAAACTCTACATATAAGGCGTGGTCGAGATATGGTAAAAGTTTACGACCTCAAAAGCTGAAAGGTTCGTTAAGACGCCCGGATGCTTGTTGGGTCCTTACTGCAGTTGACATCTTTACGACTCTATACACGAGGAAAGAACAGTAAAAAAGTAGTTCTAGCGCACTTAATGTACCGGAATCCTTTTTTCTAGTCCCCGAGGGCGGCGACGTCCTTTGTGACCATTTCTAATTTTGAAAAATATTGCCTTAATAACTATAAAAATTTTACGACCCTTTTTACTACTGTTTAATCTGAATTGTAATGATTTTCGGCTGTGAGTTACTGGGGCAGGGCGCTTTGAATGTAGTAAAATGGAGTATTTCTTGGAAGTTTGTAAGTTTTTGATTATAGATTGGGTAAGATGGGTGTGTTGTGAATGATATAACGTTCTCGACATAATCAATATCAACGGTAATCAAGAGATAATAATGCAATATAGTATACGTCGATAAGACACGGAATACGACCGTAGCGTAGATTGTGTGAGTGTGTATCACGTGATATTCTCGAATTTTGTATGGGACGCAACTGGACCATTTAGTCGAAGTAAAATAAATAAAACAGAAGCAAAGACGGTGGCTTGAAATGTCTAAACGCGATAGCTCACCGATCATTACAAAATCAACGAAATGGCATCACAAAAAACAGGCATGGCAACACGCGAGCCGCTCAAGGTTAGGACGGTTTGGGTGTCAACTGGTCGAGGCTACACAATTATTGTTGTTCTTACACACATATAATTATTATTATACTACGGTAGGTACGAGTATGTATATGAGACGTTATGGCAGATATATGTTTCTCGGGCAATGGAATTGAAACAGAAATGAAATATTTACATAAAAACTATCGTGAGCTAACCGTGAGTGCTAGCCGGCATATGTAGTTTAGAAATGAAATAGCTGAGATCTAAAAAAAATTTCTACACTATATGAATACTAATTAATAATATCATAACAGACTACAAATACACTAATATTGTAAAGAGGAAAGAACAGTATTTTGTATGTAACGAATAAACTTAAAAAGTACTGGACCGATTTGAAAAATTATTTCCCCATTAGATTTCATTATCCCTGATGAACATAGGCATGGAACATTTTTTTTTTGAAATATTGTTTAAAAACACTTGCGAAGCTGGGCGGCTAGTACTTAATACATTTATGACTTATTGGATAAAATTTTGAAAGTTAAGCGACACAATTAAATCTTTCCAGTAAGCATAAGTTAAACAAAATGCCACATTAATGGTCTTCTTTGGAGAAGACCGAAGATATATTTAAAGAAAGAAGTAGAGCAGTTCCTTAATTATATTTTGTATTTTCATAGCCATTCTTCTGTTGGACTTGAGTTTCAACGCATGGTTGTACGAGTAGATTATTTTGCGAACGCTCGCCTGACTAGCTGTTGTAGACAATCTATCACCGAGCACCTAATAGGTGAGTTTTGCCAACTGTCCTTAAGAGTCAGTCCAACAGTTGAGATACCTAGTCAATAACTAGCAAATATAAAATAGCTAAGTTAAGCAACGTTTTCAGTGGTCATGATTTGGATGGGTAACCGCTAGTGACATTGCTACTGAGCACTTCCGTGCTTTTGAGGGCACGTTAAGCCGTCGGTCCCGGTTGTCTTACGATGGCAGTCGATATAGCATGGTGATAGAGCATTTAGCGAATGTCCGCCTGCCTAGCTACCACCTTCAAACAGAAAAAATCTGCCGCACCTAACCTGTATTCCGGTAGCTGTCCTGAGCGAGTAATTCTATGTTAGCCTAAACAACATCTTCGACCACATCATCACTTATCGTACAGTGGTCAAAGGCCATAAATAAAACAAATCAATTAACAAAAAACGACATATTTATATGTAGCTTAATATAATCTCCCAAAAAATAAGTAAAATTTCCAGTCAAGGTTAGTCAAGTCTAAAACATCTTGAGGAAATATAATAAGAATACCTAGTTCGAAAAACAAAAACTTAGCGTCGGTTAATGCAGTCGGGAAGTATGTCAATGACGTCACGAGATCCAAGGTCGACTGGTGGACTCGCGCCATTCCCGCCAATTTTTGTGAAGAAGCACGTGGAAACCCACAATATAACCTCAGAGGATATTGATATATTGACGGAAATAAGTATTACACATCTTAGAGTAAAGCAACGCCTCATGACACTGAAATTATTGAATTTTGACGTAATTACGTAACACAACGTGGCTGATAAGGCCATGCCAGAAATACAATCACGAAGCTCACGTATGATATATGACACCTTATTAATAGACGTGATAAAAATAAAACAATGCTAGAAGCGTGGTTGGTAGAAGAAATGCCGACTTTCACAGGATTGCGTAACTTTTCCCGCCGAAACGTTCAATGAAGCGTTCCCGCCATTTTCTCGCAGTGAAACGCGATCAATTCGCGAAGCACTTCCGCGAATTTCATTTCCTCTGCAGCGGTCTTCCATCGGCGTCGGTCGGGTAGTATCGGGCATGCGTAAACATGCGGGTGTACGCGTAAACAAAATGGCCTTGGAGGATGCGCACACGCAGAGCACGCCTGCGCTGGCCGCGCAAACAACACACACACACACATTATCACCGGTATTATCAATCTTTTATCATGTCTGAGCTAATGTAGTATAGTAGTAGAATTCGATAACGTTCAACCAAAATTGTTTGGCATAGTAATTCCGTTTGTGAAGAGACGGGACCTTGAATTGATAATTTAGTTTCGATATAGGTAACTACTGTACAAATAGTTCGCGTGACTTCAATTCAGATATTTATACTGACAATCGTTAATATTCAGCACTCGTTGATTTAGATAGAGCAAATGCTCATATGGAATTCACTAAAGCTTGTAAAGGTCCTGAATATGAATCGGGTTATTGCACTAACAGTGGAACTATTTCATCCAATAATCTTAAAGCATGCTACTCTCAACTCTGTGCAAGATGTACATTAAACTATTACAGAATCAGTAGGTACAAGAGTAGTAAAATCAGTCCTCGGCACTAATGTCATTTAGTTAACAACACGAGCACAATCGGCAGCGGGAGCGCGGTTATTTTGGGCGACCTAAATATCGACGCAAACAACTCAGCACCTCCGAGGAGCTATATAACATGTACCGAGAAATACATGACTGAAATAACTGCAGAGTGTTTGGAAGCCACTGCAGTTAAGCAATCAGAATCAAAAGTAACTGTTGATGTAATTATTGACGCCATACGAGTAATAGATGCTGTAACTATGAATTAATGGACACAGCATAACATAATCAAACAAAATTAGTTGAGCTAATATACAATTACTGACGACTCTTAGTAATTAAACGAGCTGAAGACTTGGTGCAATCATTTCACATTTGATACGGCAGCTTCTCATGATTTCGAGATATAAACGATGGTTACTGCCTGGCTAGCAACAGTGCATCGCAATAAAATGCAGTACACGTGCGTGCGAAGGCCGTGTCTGATCATGCATCCGTTTCCACAACACCGTCGGAATCTTTATAGCCTCCAGTAAAAAGGATGAAATTGGAAAGCTAGAAAAAATAAGATCCTGTCGGAGATGGCACAAATTTACTTTTTCTGTCACGCGACGTGTTTGCCGCTTTGAACCTGTCGGCAGGACTCCCGGGAAATCATGACGTGTCTCTAGAATGTATAATTTGGACCTGTGAAATGGGAATGATGATGAAATTTTGGACACGACGTAAATTGAGATATATCTATCCCTGTTAGGTTGTCTTTCGTCATACAGACGAAAGAGAGATCATGTACAGTTTCATAGTTTTCGAATGTAGTTCAAGAATCGATAGTTTTATTTCGAGTCCATTGGAAATCATGTTGCACTTTCACGTTCAATTTGATACAACGCGCACCGAATATGGAAATTCTAGGTATCCAGTTACCGAGAAGCCACCTGCCGCAGGTGGCTTATTGTTCCATTCTGAACAACCGTTTTCCTTCTGTAAGTAACAGATATCATTATGATAATCTCGTAAAATTATATCTGTGGTGAAACGAAATTGCGAAGGCTTTTGTTGAGTTGTTCACGTGGTTTCAAAAGTTTTATCCTTGCGGCTACACACAAATGTTGTCCAAACGCTGTTGCCGTGTTCGTGGGAATGACTCAGGGCCGCGGGTCACGATTCAGGATCCCGGGAAAACGTGGCACTCATTACAGTCAATGCACTGGCCCAAATGGAGGCCGGGCCCTCCCATTGTTCCTCGTAATTGCAGGGACACGCACGAGTTTTTGGAAAGGATATATCATTGTGTTGTGGTTGAAGTTCTCTAGAGAGATATAAGCGAACGTCTATAGATTGAGTCTACGAATTCGTAGTCATATGTAACAATCTTTTATTTTCGTTTAAAGTTCTTGGAGTTTTGGGCGCGTTCCGATGACGTATCTGCCACGGCGATGCCGGTCGGCCGCGGCGCGGGGCGTAGTGAAACAAGTCCAAACTTGAACTGACGATGGCGGCAGGTCGTCGTTTGTAGCTGCTTAGTTTTATAGGTTACTTTGAAGTGTGGTGTACGTAGCGAGCGACGTCGAGCGCTACAGTCACAAACGCAGATTTGTCAGGCGTGGGCGTAGGCTGCGGCCCTCTACCAAACAGGTTGCTCAGCCTGCGCTAGCGCACGTCCAGTCCAGACCTTTTTATTTTATTCATTTACAGTACAGGGCTGCCTCGCTTACGTCGTCTTAAACAAGCTTCTTCTAATACAACAATGCTTGAAATCAAGTTTAAACTCTTGCAAGGGTAATGTTGGTTCATTGGTTTTATAGAACGTGTTTCAATTAAGAACACATGGGCTTTATTAATAGGGCTGTCGATTAATCTAATACCAGGCGTTATTTTTCACAGCTGCTGCACAGGAAACGCATTGTTAGCAACGCAAACGCGAATGGCTGCATTGTTGATTACGAACCAGTTCCCAAATATCTAGGCCAAGTGAAAGGCGAGACGATGTCAAAACTGCGAGCTGGCAGCGGATACACGTACAATTGGCTCGTCGTACTCGGACAGCCCTAGGGCTGTTGCCGTCGTGGTTCTATTGCAACTGGACGGTACCCGATAAAAAAAGGAAGTAACAAAAACTAATCCTGCTCTCATATATTTATATGTATACTCTCTCGGCTACTGGTTTTGAGTTTTGAGACGTGGCTGCCTAAACAAATAAGCGGCGACCAGGTAGCGACTCGTTTTGAGCTCTTAACATTTTGTTAAAAAGTATTTATCTGATACTGTTTATTGCTCTTCACTGTGTCACTTGTTTCTCTACTATTTTATTTTTATTGGACACAATCTTATTAGTCCTGATCCTTTTATTGTTATTGTATAAAAGTCTGATAATAAATTTGACTTTTCATGTACCGTCACATTAACAATGCAACGGAAGATCAATTTAAAAGCCATGAAAAAATTAATATTCCAGAAGTGTATGAAGGAGAAAACGATAAGCAAGTGATACTATGATATTTTGCCTTTGCAGTTAAACATAACTAGTCACCACGACCGGAAGGAGTTGTTGAGTCATTTTGCATTGACTCATAAACGCACATTCGGGATAATTTATAAACCGTGCTCTAAATTTTATAATAGTTAACATCATTGAAACAAAGCAGTCTTGTATTGACACTAGAGACAGACATTGTATAAAACTTACAGCCATCGCAAAGAAAATAAGCAATAAATAAAACCACTTTGATATTTATGAGTGACGAATATATTAATTTAAATGTATCTTTAATACGAATATTATCATAAAAAGAATAGATTACATGGCAAGAATATATCACGCAATATTTTATTGTGCAGCCTTCCGCATAGCGACTATATTATATATGTTTGAACCTGATGCTAGACATGCACTGCAATTATCTATTTTATCTAGATAATCTTCCAAACAGGATGTCGTAGTTTGCAGTTTGGACATACAATGAAGGATATTTTTTGCTCGGTTGCTTCCACTGGCTTAAGTTTATCATGGAATTTACGATGTTTTATTTAGCTTGATACTAATATTGAAATATAAACATGTATATTATTTGGACTGTTCTCAAATTTGTTCTTAATCTAATAACAGCAAATTGTACTCCGTATATAGAAGATTAGTTAAATCCAAACAGTAAATATAATCTAATATATAAGTAGAATTTTGTTTTGAAATATCTTAGCGGAGTGGAGTAAGAAATATTATCCACACTATTAACAAATATTACCACGAACCTAATTTTACAGAAACAATAAAGTCAATGTCAAATTTAGCAACAATATTATAGTGACCAGTGAAATGATTGAGGTTTTGACCGATAACAAGCAGATAGTAACAACGATCGATATATTACTATACGGTTTTTTTTTTATGCCTGATAGGTTAACCTTTGACCACTATCTCACCTGGTGGTAAGTGATGATGTGGTCAAAGATGTTGTTCAGGCTAACCAAGAAGTACTGGCTCTCAAGGACAGCTGCCGGAACACACCGTTAGGTGCTTGGTGACAGATTTTCTACTTGAGGGTGGTAGCTAGGCAGGCGGGCATTCGCAAAATGCCCTACCACCATGCTATAACGACTGCCATCCTAAGACAACAGCAGGGACCGACGGGTTAACGTGCCCTCCGAAGCACGGAAACGCTCAGTAGTAATGTCACTAGCGGTCACCCATCCAACTCCTGACCGCGCGCGACGTTGCTTAACTTTGCTGATCGGTTGAGAACAGCTAAGAAAACTTCGCTACGAGCGCTTCAAAATGATTGCTTATTTTAGCAACGGTCCTAATGCTAATAACTTTAATGAAGATAGAGACTGTCTAATAGTCTGTGATAGACTGCATTTTGCCATGATTATTGGGTTAATATGAGACTTATGTGTGTATAAATAAGGGACATAAAATTGGTTATGCATAGTCCGCAATCAAACGAGAACAATCTAATACAGGTAAACCATTCGTACACGGAAGCAGAAAATCGCAAGTGAAATTATTCCAAGAATCATGTTCCTTGAACAATGCATGATGTAGTGCTTTCAAGAAAATGACAAGTTATTAGCAAAGCAAGCTGGTTAGGCATTAGAAACTGTGGGCGTGTGCGATTGTGAAAGTGAGCGAAATTGAAGTCATTGTTGCGTGCCGAAGCCTACCGTGTTGCAACTTTATGTTGCTTACGTTACATGCTCTTACTAACTCGCTTGAACGCAAAATTCAATTTCTAACGAGAAATATTTACTTCGGAAGTAAATTAGCAATTTTCGGAATTCTGATAAATTCTGTTTACACGGTTTTTTATTGCACGGACACTGACGTTGAGATATGGATCGTCTCATGCGACAGATATCTGCATTAAGCGTTATCTTGTGTTTAAGCGTGCCAGTTCTGAAGAGGCATTTAATCTTGTTCTGTGTGGCGATTTCGCACATGTGTATGAGATTAAATCGGAATGGAGAGAAGCTCCTGCGTTGAAAGTTCGACGTCCCTGTGGAATTATTAACGCAGCTCCATCACTCGATTCATCTTGCACGCATCAAACAGGAGTATCCTTGCGGATAATTTTGCAGTTGGAATACATTGAACAATTTGATCTTGGCAAGTATTTTTATTCTAGAGAGAATTATGGAAAAGAATGTGTAAGAAATTGTAAAATTTTAGATATTGTGCACTTCCTCAAATTTGTTACTTCGGGTGTTGTTAATATGTGGATTATTGTTCGAGAACGTGTATCAGTAAAGGCATATACAATAGCAAGAAATGTTGCTTACTTGTACACGACTGTGACTTATACACACGACCTCTCCATGTCTTGGATCTGACTCTGACTACTTCAATGCAAATTTAACTTGCCTACTACATTTGTACAGTAGAAACCATTTATATAAATCTAAATAATAAATTAAGCAATAAATCTATAGATCTTTATGGCTATCCAACTATTTGCATTATTAAGTCTCTCTATCTATAAAGTCATCATCATTAAAGACAGGGAGCAACACAAGGACGTTAACCCTTTGTTAGGACCATTGACTTATGTTGTGGTCTAAGTATCGTTAGGAAACACATTGCTGAAGAGCAAATTGCCACTTGCTCCAAGGGAACGACTACAATTACTTCCATTTTATGTACATTTCTATTTATTTTTATCGTTGTAATACTTGCTGCATCTATTTCTTTCAAACGTGCGGTTTGTACATGTTTAATGTATTGATGGTTTGTTGGTGTATCATTATAGGAAATTATAGGAGATCGTTGGAATTTATTCTGAGACCGCGTTGCGTGAGGCCTTTACACGGCTACTTGTGGAGAAAACATTATACTGATTATATCTATAGCATTTTCTTTGCATACATTGGGCTTGTAGGTAATACTTGTCTTATGTCGATGTATATGACTCTTCTGTATATTCGTATTTATCATCACAGTTAAATCTTGTTTAAGAAGGAATACTTATGACATTAATGAATTCGATAATGATTGAGGTATGTATACATACATATTATATCATCCTCTTTTTTCTCAATATATATTTACAACTTTTTTATCAGATATACAACGCTATTTTATATGCATTGTCAATAAATAAGGTTTAGATTTAAAAAACAGATGGAATAATTGAATAAAATTATCTAAAAAGGTTATTGGAATGCAAAATAATCGTTGTTATAATGATTCTGAGTACAGAAATTATGAGCCACGACCTTCCACAACACAAACTTGTTTTGTTTATCTTGGCGTGAAAAGGCAGAGTTTTTACGTCGTTTCCATTTCAATACATCGATGGCGAGCTACCGTGTACCCATGTAGGTGTTCTTAATAATGAACCCTAATGACTGGATGATGCGGTGCGCCCTGCTGGGCGGCGAGTTCAAAAGAGCTGCCGATCAAAGCGCCGACATTATCGTCCTCTTGAACTATCTCAATGGATAGTCATTTGGACCAGCTACTGGAATACGCTGCGTAAGCACGCGAGGTTCCCATGTGCGTTCTTGTGCTCACATAACTTGAATGCGCTAAGCTTTTGATCAATTTTAAATGTTGCTTTTAATTTTTTATACCCAGCAAGTTTTGCCTTACAAGCATTAAGTCAATATACAGTGTCTATTTTTGCTTTCGAACGCAAAGCAATTAATGCAACGACCGAATCTTCTTATTTTATGCCTTTCATAAACATAAATAACATTGCCGCTCTCGACCGCATTCTGCTAACTACCATTTTGCAACAAATATACCAACAATCCCTAAAACGAGAAGATGCACGAACTCAACGATTAAACGCTAAGATATTAAGTGCAGGTTCCCATGAATGTTATTCAAATAACAGGAATGGGAGTCGAAACGTTATAAATTTGGAACACAATAAGATCGATAATACTCGCAATAAAGAATTAACGGCTGGAACGGTAGCTAAATATCATGAAAGAACAAAAAACCATTGTCCAAATACATTGTTCTGAGATGTCTTCTTTTGAGGACGAGATCCTGCTCGATGGACCACATCTGAATAGAATTTCGTTAAACATCGGTTATACAATGGTAAACAAGGTTTAGCTTATTGTGAGATGTGACCTAAGGTCGCTCTAAGAAGTCTGACCTCTGAGCTATGGACCAAATTTATTACGCGGCTACTCCAAAATTCCTCTCACAGTGTGTCAGACAATGGAGAGAAAGGATGGGATTACCGCGAGGGTAGATGCTGCTAAGTATAACTCCAACAATAGACACAAAGAGCGGTGTGTGTTTACCCATGAATATGTGGAATATAATACACAATAGCTGGTGCTATGCTAATAACATGCACAACAGGTTAACAGATTTTTTTCTCAAGATAATTCTACGTGTATAACGAATTCGCGTTTGGTGTTAAATCGTGCATGTATAGGGACGCTCCGGTGTAATCTCGTTTTTAAATGGACTATTTAGATGTTTCTACCAACTGTAATAGTAAGCCTTTGTTAGGTAAATTAATGAAAATTAACATTCGTTTCCATGCTGAGCTGAATTTGGACACGGTACTGTAATTGCGACGGAGACAATAAGCACAAGGTTGGTCAGTTTCTCTTTGTCTGTTCTATTTGACGAATAAACTTCGTAACGATATTTTTATGCATAATAACCCTGTAGATAGTTCTTGAGTGCACCATTTGGCGGATGAGACAATTTGGGCAATTATAATCGGTGTAGTGGGTTAGAATTCCGGCAGCTGCCTTACCCCATCTGGCCGAGCGCTAATGCCAGCTCTCTCTCGACCTATTGGGTTGCGGTCTCGCATTACCAACTCGGATTACTAGTTTGCAGTTTCCTTTAAGTGCTAGAGTTTCTTACTAGAAAGCTGGCAAATGGTACGCTGTTAAATGGATTGTTGAGACGAGAGCTTTTAAAACGATAAGTGTTGAAGATTATTATCTCGAGCGGTATCTTTGCAACAACGACAGGATGAGGTTTTTGAGGATCGATTTTTAAGGATGCGTTTTATGTTTCTATTAGGCGTTGGGTCACGTTGCACCCGGGCGGTTACAAAAAACACATTAATGTGAGTTGATATAATCGTGCTATGGAACGTGCATCGAAGGACCACCCATGAGAGCGGTATACTATATTCCCTTGGTGAGGAGAAAAAACAAACTTTAATCTAATCAAAAACAAATTGAGGATAGTCATGATGCACTAATTAGTCCTTTTGAACTTTTAAGCGTTCGGTTAGAGTTGTCGACGGCGAAGAAGATAGTAAATAATGAATAAGTAATATCGACAAACTACATGCTACTTTGCTGCTTTTATTCAACCACGAAGAGATTTTAAGTTATAAATATTATTTTTACGACATTATTATACGTAAAACGTATTTCACTAACGAGCTTTTACGAGCTGACCGGTCGTTTTGATGAACAAATTCTACATTTTAAAACGTGTGAAAGTTAAACACAAAGGGTAGTGAGGTGGAGTAATAAAATTGTTAGAAAAGTGACCGGGGTCGTCATAAATGCGATTGGTCAAGCATTGACGGATCAAACACTGTAATTATGTTTCGATTTGAATATGGGCTCTGTGAATATGGGTCAATATGTCTTGGGAAAGGAAATGGAATTCGTCTATTGGCTTGGCAACGGGTTATTTTTACGAGAGTTTATATTAATTTATTTTTATTGTTTGTAAGTTTTTTTTTGTTAGTTGACCGTTACTGTTCCGGTGATAAAATCTACATAAAGTCTTAGTGCAATCTTGTTTCAGCGTGATATGCCTGTTTTACATTACATAAGTGTGCTTCGGTTGTGTCTCATCGACATTATAATCAGCGTCTGCTGCTTGATAACGTGTATGTTACAATATTTTTTTGTAAAAACTGTTTCTTTTTAGCCATGCAAACTTACCGTCCCATTGCTAAATGTGTGGGTCGTTAAGATTGGCACCGTTCAATAAAAAACCTCTAAATTTTTTTTATTTGTACCGCGTATAAAAACTACCCTGTATTTTTTGCGCCGAGCTTTAAGAACATGTGACAGGAATGTTGTGGACTGTTAGTTACAGCAAAAACGATTGGATACGAGTAGGTATATCTATTGGCAAATATTGCAAATGAATGCAATGTACGGGACGTGGATAGAACTGGCAATGGGTAACGGATGCGTGACACACAAAACGTACTGAATTGCAATGAGTGTTTACTAGTTATGCTAATTATCACACTAGAAGCAAAAAGTTAACTAACTGTAAATTGTTTGCGTAAAGATTGTCAAGATCATTATATCCTAATATTTATGAGACAAACAAAAATAAAGACATTGAGAAAATCTAATGAATATCCAGCCAAGAAACGGTCCATCACCAGAATTGAAGAATTCGCTAATAAAATGAAGGGCATAAAAAGATCCGTGGGAAAGATTGCCTGAAAACACAATCAAACTGGTTTACTATTTAACCTCTTGCATATAATATGCAAATTTGACAATCCAATCTGATTCAACTATCCCTAAAACTGAATTATATCAGATATATTGATAAATAATTTAATGGAAAAAATATATATTAAAACGCTTTGTAAATTTATAGAAAAAGATATAGTTAGTACTAATCTTCTATTTTGTAATTCAAGGCTAATTCATCAATCACAATTATCTTAAATAAAGACTTGTCTATCAATTACAATAGTAAGTAGTACCTATCAATAAAAAGCCTCTAAACATTTTCAATTTATAATGCTTTATCAGAAAAATATAATATAGACAAAAGGGCCGAGGTTCCCACAGAAGAGATTGCATGCAGATTTAAACGGGCTTTGTCGAATACTTTAGCATACATTAAAATCATAGAAAGGGCATAGCACGCAACGCTTGTTACAATCAAAACATTGTACTAAGTAAAATAATTTATCACGCCTCGATTGCCGACAACAGGTTACACTATAATTAAGGGATAACTAATTGTTTTCTACCAAAATTAACATAAGACTGTAGACGTTAGTAACGTTTTGTACTTTTGTGTTGAAACCACTGAGGTATTATTAAGTACTTGAAACAAAGAACGAATTCTGAATTGTTTCTACGAATGTTACGAAAATAGGCGGAACGGGGAGGGAAAACTCAGTTTTAAACTGGCATGGTTATCGTTTACTTATGTTTAAAGTTGGTGCATAGACATTTGTATAGATAAAAATTATAATAAGATCATGTAATTAGATATCATCAATGAAAATCATAACACTTAGAATAAAAGGTAACAACTTTAATACGTCATAAAAAATCTATAGGCTAGGCCATAGTAAGTTAGGCAGAGTTAAAACAGTTAAACGTAAGCCATGGTTTATTGCTCTGCTGTGTAACCAAGGTTGGCGCAACATAGTTCACGATAACGCGATAGTTACGGTATTGCTAAAGGCATTAATCATGCCATGGCTGTTAGGAATGTTTCTAGTCAACGCGATTTTCTCCGAATTAATGCTATATTGATAAATAAAAGAGAAAAAGTAATAAGAATTACACGGTCCTATAAATTCAGCCTTGCTTAAGTCTACCAGTGACCACGATCACTGCTATATGATAAGTGTTTATTAGGGATAATAATAATGTAAAATCTATAAGCTATGCCTAGCATAGAGCTATTAGAAATAAATAGGGAGAAATCAAACGTTGGACATTAAAGTAAACAAAGAGTCAAATCAGAAACCATCGTAGCGTAACCTGCGTAGAGGTTCACACAAATTAAATTTCCAAAAATCCTTTATAATCGAGCCCTATTCAACAGGGGGAGGGTCGCGCACTTTAATTAGAATAAGCAAAATAATGAACACAAATTTTAGTATGGGAACTGATTTTATACTCTGATAACAAAATGTTAATTTAATTTGTGAATTATACAGATTGGCCACGATATCTACGCTTTGGCAGAGTAAATTTGACCCAAATTTGTAAGTAATGATGACTGATAAAAATGCTATCTTCACAACTATAATACACTGGATAGAAAGTGAAAGATAAATTGACGACATTATCTTTAAGTAGGGGTTACGCGACGAATAAATAGGGATTGAGGATTCTATTGAAAGAAAGTCAATACAAGAAAAAGATAATACAACATTTTCCATTTAGACGTGATTTCTCTTCTGTAGTACAAAGAAACAAACAAACAAACAATATTAGCATAAAATATTCGCATGCGTACAAGCTAGTGAACATAGCGTCATCGACGTACACTTACGTTAATGAGTACAAATACTTGTGAATTGTTCAGTTCTATATTCTGCAGACTGCATGGCTGCGCAAACAATGTCGTGCTGCTTCACAAATATCTACCGTTACCGACCGAAACTGATAACATAATGCAAATAGTGTTTTCTTTTAGCGAGAGGTATTTGCCAAAAGGCGCGGATTATAGTCTGCGTAGGAGGAAATAAAGTTGAGATTGCGTTGATTCCGATATCAATTATATAATATTGACGAGTGCAACTGTGTCAATATTTTTTCCTGATACCTCTTTGTTTGTATTAATCTTTGATAACATTTAGATATTATTATGACTACACAATTGTTGCATAAAATGGATTTATGTATGTCTCAATCATTGTTTTTTGTACGTTGAGATTTCATTGACACTTTATTTCAATACCGTCTTATTGCAACAATCTTTGAGTACTCAACGTCGTGTCATTGTATGCTATTGTTATTTTATAAAAAGGGCTCTATACAATTGACAGGTCTTTGACCCGTTGGCCCAATTTTATTACACGCTGTGCCTGCGCAAGGAAATTGTATCGCAAAATCTCTTGCACTACGTAACATATTTTACACTGCGATAATTTTTTTACGTAATGGGAGCCTGCAGACAGTATGTCTATGCGAATTTCGATATTATTATTAAATAAACACATCCAAAACTATGGACTGTTTTTGCCCAATTGACCTTTGTTTTTAACTTAGGTAAGCATTGTTACATTTAATTTGTACTTGTTAAAAACAAGAGATGTTTTATCTTGTTGCTGTTAACCATTGATGTGTAAAACATAACCGTTAGATGTGTTATGTGATTGTTTCCCATAAGACAGTGTATCCTTTGTCGGCGATCCGTTAAATAGAGGAGCACGTGCGTAATGTTTACCAAGTTCCTGTATTTACATGTTCAGACCTACCGCACGGAGCCAGACTTTGAGGAGACCGAAACACCGATACGTTTTTTCTTTCAAAAACTCACATTTTTGTTAATTTACTTTGTGATAATGTGGGACAGTGTGTCATTGTTTTATGTTATTAGTTTTTTTCTTTTTACATAGTCTATATAGTATTTGAAATTAAGCAAGTAAGATACATCTCATAGATATGTTACTACTCATCTCGAGCGGGAATTGAACCTGCGTCCCCCGGTTTTACGTATCGCCTTAATCACTGCGCCATTGACGGTGACTCTGCCGAGCTGAAATTTTGTGGTCTAATTGTGTTATCTTAACAGTCATAGGCGGCCATCGACCAGACTGCTACTACAGTCGACTTCCTCAGACCGAAAGAAGCGCTTTTTGTAGTTTTGATTCGATAGCAATAATTACAAATATATATATATATAATTGATAACAATGTTGAATGAAATTTTTTTTAACCTGGCTCGAACTTCTTTTGAAACGCAATTAACAATCTAAAGCATCACTCAACAATAATGATAATTAGGTAATAAAAAATAGAGATTACCGCTCAAGCAGAGAAATTTTGTGCTCTCAAAATTTGTAAATGTGATTTTTGCTTAGCACGTGATAGTATTTGGAAATTATTGCACGTGATAGTATTTTGGAATTATTATTATTGATTTAATATATTATTGATTAAATCAATAATGTTGCTTCTATATTTCCAAATACTATCACGTGCTAAGCAAAAATCACATTTACAAATTTTGAGAGCACAAAATTTCTCTCCTTGAGCGGTAATCTCTATTTTTTATTACCTAATTATCATTATTGTTGAGTGATGCTTTAGATTGTTAATTGCTTTTCAAAAGAAGTTCGAGCCAGGTTAAAAAAAATATCATTCAACATTGTTATCAATTATATATATATATATATTTGTAATTATTGCTATCGAATAAAAACTACATGGACATCAACTGAGTCACGATAACTTTCGTGCTCCAGTGACAATACTTACTGTCCTCGGTCACCCGTTGGCTATCCATCATCCTAACCATTATAAACTCAATTAAATCTCATTACCATAACCTTACCTTTGGGCTAGAGCGCCCTATTCTCTTTCCTTAGAGATGTCACCACCTTTGTCCCTTCGTAACCTATTCCCATTGAAACTGGACAACTTACCTAACAATGGCAACAGTTTGACCCTCAATGGCGATGAGACTGGCATTATTTGTGTATTTTGAGCAATAAACAGTGCATTTTACGCGATTGTGAGCTGTTTTTCTTAAAAATTTAAATTTGAATGGCTGAATGCATATTGTCCGTTGCGTGAGCTCGTGGACTGCAGTAGCAGGTACCGTTGATGCATAATCATTAGAAATTACCGAAGCGAGAGTAACTCGTCTTGCTCTCGAAATTATCGCATGGGAATCAAACTTGCAGATCGCGTTTGGCGGGAAAGTGCCTTTGGCAGTGACAGGTGACGGATGATATTAGCTTTTTTATTTGCAATTTTAATTTTACACATAATTTATGGCTTATGTGACACGGCTATGGAATGTTCTAACGCTGAGACGTGTCGAGACGCTGTGAACTCGAATAAGCGACCAAACTGTTTGTGCTCTGTATTATGCCTAATCCTTTTTAGGAGGATCGAGTTCTTCGGTGCATTGTGCTATTGAAAAGACTCAGGCGAAGGCGGCGACATAAAATTTCGTTAGAGACCTTTTGTGTTAGAATCGCTTCAAGGTTTGAGACACATACAAACACGTACGAGGCATAACATGTCACAAAATACAAAAAAAAACCTCTTTGATATTCCAAGAGCATGTAACGAAAGACTAAACTAAACAATAACAAAACGCATAAAGACTCAATATTAGACGCACACACGCATTAAAACACCTACAACAGAAAAAAAGGATAACAAACAGTCAAACAATCATTTTCATTCCTATTCTGTGCGTACGCGCACAGCGTTTGTCACGGTCGCACACATATTGTCGTCTCGCTTACCCGGTCATTGACCGCACATCTCCGACGAGATTGCATCTAGCGGCCATGCAGCTTCCCTCAGATAGACGCAACACGATTTCTGACCAATTAATAGATCGTTTTTCATGAAGGGTTCAATACAGCGATCCGTTCATAAAACACAGCGGCTAACTACGCATAAAAAAGCCGGTTTGCGAAACATATTAGATTAGATTTGACCCAGATACAGCAGATAAGAAAAAAATAATACGCAATAACAATATACACGTCAAGCGATACCGTGTTTGAGGATAAAATCCGACGAGGCGGACTGCTATTGACCGTTGGATCGCATCAACAAAATTCAAATTTCACTCCAACAAAAATAAGAAAAACTAGCCGTGTAGTAGTTTATTTATGACGTCGTACGATATCTCCAAAAAGAAGGTTTGAGGAGTTTTTATAACGCGCCTCGTTCCCGTCATGAAAAAACCAAAACAATTTTTTTGTCGGTTCCCAAAATCGTTTTACGAGCGCTCTCGAATAGTAAACGAGCGAGAAGATGATGCGTACTGTCCTTGTCTGTCTTTGGAGTGGAGAGAGAACCTGACACTTTATTAGACGTTAATAAGTTCTTTGTAGGGCTTCTAGGAATACGTTGTGTTGGTGTTGGCGTGATCATTGGTCTAATAAGGTACCTTTAAGAGTCAAGACACTCGTTATTGCAATTCTGAGAACGAACACTAAGTTGATGTTAAGCAAGTGAAGCGACGACGGTACTAGTCGTTAAATCAATTACAGCCAATGAAGAGTAATCATCTCGAACAATGATATAATACACAATACAAGAGAACAGCTATGGAAGAATATTTTTAATTCATCACGGAAGTATAATTCTTCATATGAAACGCATTACTATTGGGGAAGGTTCAGGTATTTTGAGTCCAAGCCCAACTGGAACATGGCGTGACGAGACACGTGCGTGCATAATCATTTACTAAAAAAGAGAAGTTTAAGATACGCCAGGGCATAAAGTCTTTTGAAGATCCAAACAATTTTCCTTGGGACATTAAAATAATCGCGACCAAAAAGCAAAACACTCTTATCTGAATCCATTTGTTCCAGAATGCGGTTAGTGGGACAAAAAAAATTGAAGGCCCTTCATAGTAATAGTAACCCACTTGTCTGGGAAGCCGATACCCCTTGAACTACTTATCAATGTTCTGTTCTGAACTAAATATACCACTTAAATGATAAGTGAATCCACCTAATAGTCTTGTAATCTATTCGCTTTTATGGACTAACTTAAACGCATTACTAATAATTGAGTTAATTGACATGAAAATTCAGTCTCGAATGTATCTTCGTTTTTTGTAATACTGGATCCCGATCTTTACTTTCTCACACTCCCGTATTTGTTCAGCCGAAGGAAACAAAAACCCACTAATATGGAGTATCCATGTGAAAAAAAGTGGGAACCATAATGTGGTTATTAAACATGTTACATATTGAATTGGTTGTGCAAACTGAGAAATGCTTAGTAGCTATTCAGTTGAAGAAAGACTTTGATGAACAAATAACGGACAAGCTCTAAATGATCCATTTTTGAATATGTAAAGAAGCGAACCCAAGATGTGTACAACCAAAAGGGGTTTGTGTTAGAAATTAACGTGATGATGATGGCTCATGTATCAAAATATCCAACCTAAGCTTTTGACATAAAAACCGACAAATTACATCATGAGAGAAATTCACGGAACAGCATAAATTATGATGATAGCTACGCTTATTGTTTTATTACTGGACATTTATTTAAATTTGATCAAATTACTGCTCGAATTTTACGATTATGAGAGAATGCAGTCCGAGATTTGGACCACAGTAGAATTATGGTCATAAAAGGGACTATGAATATAAAAAATGGATTTAATTCACTTCGGGACATTAGGTGGTCTTTTAAACGTTTTAATAAAATTTTATAACTAAGATATCATTGCCATAACATACTCGTAATATTATTGTTGCACAGGTGTCGAATGATATTTTAATCTTTACGTTGTGTGATATATAAACCATTAATTTCATACTTACCTGATTGCGAAGAGTAATAAAATTTGATGACTTGTTTGTTGCTTACCTGAAAGAAACGGAATAAACGTTTAAATACACATAAAACTCATAGGAAAATGTTAGAGGACATTCTAAAGTGGTATTAATCTTTTCTTCATGTGGTTTCGTAGGAATGGTAGGTAGCATTCCTTGACAATCATTATCCGTCTAGGACAAAATGAGCGCTTATTAAGATAATCATCGTCCGATTTGTGGCGACGACCAGTCGCAATCAAGACTACGATTTCTAATTTCCAACTGGTCTGCGTAGGAAGTGGTTCTTGGCTATTTAATTTTGTAGGCTATGTCGTTAACTGTAGCTTTTAGAATATACATATTAGTTACTAGTACAATATGTAAATAAACTAATAACGTTACTCAATTTTTATTTTTACGATTAGCGCGCGGAAGCCCAACGAGGATGTCGTTGGGCTTCCGCGCTAGCTAACACACTCTCAAGTACAGTCGCCAAGCATCTAACGGTGTATTTCGGCAGCTGTCCTTGAGAGCCAGAACGTCTGGGTTAGCTTGAACAGCATCTTCACTTACCATCTGGTGAGATTATGGTACTATCAGGCGATAGCCTATCAGCAATAAAAAGAAACTGTTTTTATAAGTTCGTAGGAACAAGTTTTTGTTCGAACGTGATTATACACAGGAATGGTAGATTGACAGAATGATGCGCGGCTAAAGCGATAGAATGGATCAAGTTAATGACTAGGTGCGTGCCGGGACGCAATAGAGGAGAACCAGAAACCGGTATCGAATGCATAATAATCTATATAGTTACCGCACAATTATTGAGCAATAATGATGAAATAGCTCCTGTGTATGAGTGGCCGCTAAAACAAATTACGCAGAAACGAGCGACGACTGATTGACATAATTGATTCCATGGGAAGATTACACGGAGACAAAACAAAGAGGTTTTCTAGGTATATTGAACTAGCGTTAGGCTAAGGATGTCATTATAATTTATACTGATATTTTAGTAGCACACGAGAGGTTTATTCCTGCAAAAAGTTGGCCATGGCAGAATCAGGACGATATACCTCGATTAAGCAAAACATAATCCAAAGCTCGTTAGTTTTTATTGGTACTGACTAGTCCTCATCCATCATATCAGCAGCTAGTGGTCTCAAAACGTAATACAGTTTTTTTTTAGCTTGCATCCATTCTTGAAATAGCATTGTGATTGTCGGCGCAGTCTTAGCGATTGGATTATCTATATAAAATGGAGTACTTGAGTAATGCTTCTAATGACACAATGATTTCCAATTTCAATTCAATCTTCCCATATAGAAAAGAAAATTTATTGTAGGGGAACCGCCAGGCCTATTTTCTGGACTATGCTCAAGCACCCATTACGACTCATCTCCTATGTGATTGTCGTACAATTGTCTTGAAAATTGCATTCTAGCAATTTTCTCAGCGATTTTACGAAAATAAGTTGAACAACCTTAATCGACTTTTGACGTGCTGTTACCGTCGTTACTTCTGTCTCTATCATTCGCGCTTGTTATTAGTGCGATGAACTCAAGTTTGTTTGTAAACTCTTCTATTGTTTTGATGTGAGGTAACCGCGGTTTTATGTATCCTTTAAGTACTTCCCCTACAAGATTAACTTTGGCGAACCGGTATTTTTTGGAAACTAATGGTCTACGGTGAACTTGTCAGAATTTAAAATAATGTTGTTTTGTCTAACATTAGGCATCTGTTTCTGTCTCGAGTAGATAGTATATAGTACCGACGACTTATCTCTTGATATATTTGCTGACATTATCGCCGGAAAAGCTCGTAAAGCAAATAACACGTGGACATTCTGTATTTACGTAGGTGTGTCTATCCGAAATATCGTACAATAAATTGTCAAGAGTATAAAATTATATTTTTGCAGAGAAGATAAAAACATCATAATATTAAAGCATTGTATCACTGTGTGATTAGTAAGTTTATGACTACTCTTTAACTATACAATATGTCATGTAAATATATAAAGTTTCCTGCATAGAATCTTAGATTTACAATTATTGTCTGCATAGAATGCCAGAATGAATCTCTGCAAATGTTGTGACGATGACTCTTCACAAAGAAAACATATGAATCACAACAACACATCATGTCACATTACAACATATTTACTTTACAAACCAAAATATTTACAAACCAAAATATTTACTGAAATGCTCGACTACACAACTTCTATTGAATTTCTACTTTCAGCTTCAGCTATGCATCAAAACGTCTCGTTAAAATTCTCTAACGTTCTGAATTCAGGCAATTACAGCGTAGTTGATAACGGTATATCAACTTGAAATTGCTAATTAGTACGATAATTTTATTCAGTATTGCAAAACTTTAAAGTAAATTGTTAAAACATCGGTCTAGGGTTCAACAACCTCTCGCCTACAGTTTTGAGGGTACAAGCGAGCCAAATTGCTGTTTTGCCAAAGTTTCCGGTCCGGAGCTTGGTGAACGCACGCATTTTGATAACGGGTCTTACGAAACAATGAGTTTAAAATTACACTAAAATCTTAGAAATAGAAGACATTACATTAAAATACAGAAAAGCTACACTGTTCTTAGTGATGGATACTGGAAAATGTAAATTGATTGCTATAATGTTATCTCCATAAATATTTTATTGTTTTAGAAATTCATGTTGTTTCCAAATACAATCCGACATGGTCACTGGATGGACATACAAGTATGATTTGTACTTCAGAGTACATATATGTACATATGTATATATAATATGTATACAGATTCTTATCATTGGATCTGTAATTTGTCGGATTACAAGGTACTCTTTTGTAAAAAAATCCGGACTATAGGGGGTCTTAGGCAGTACTCTATAATCCGAAGAATTCGATAGTTCGACACTGCCCTGCAAAATGTTTGTCGGACTACCGGGGGTCCACTGTAATTAGATAACCAATTGTGTGCTGACTTTACTAGCATTCACGAACAAGTAGCAAGAAAACATGCGCACGAAATATTCTGTCAAGAAAGTTCACAGGTTCTATCTAAAAAGCTCTCTGAAGGCGTAAATAGATTGTGTATACAACAACAAAGTTTGTTTGTTGACATAGTGCGTACGCGCAGCAATATTTGAATTTGAAATGAGGCTTCGCGAAAGCGCTATGAATACCGTTACTTGAAGACCGCTGGCTTTTGACTCCATATCTGTACGTACTACGGCTACATTTGATACATTGATGTTAGTATTGTCATTGAACTGCTTACGCTCCTCGGATTCTTTTGTAAAGAGTTTGAAAGTGAAAATGACTTATGCTTCAGGAACGCTCCGTTTTGCATTTGGACGTTTTGTTATATCAAATTTGGATATTAACAGTGTACTCATGCAGGAACATACGTGTCTCAGATTAGCAACGCTTTCTAATACATTGGCAGATGTGATTTTATGTGAAAGTTTTTTATCGTGTCAATTCCGTATTGCAAATGTCAGATAGTTTTGATATTGTCTATTAAAACATGTATTGTTTCTTTGTATAGTTTCACAGGTAATGATGACACTTCTGTGCGTCATACATTTTAATGAAGTCGTGCGATGGGAGATTTTCTTTCGACTAGAGTACTAGAAGGTCCACTTTTTGTTTCCATAAGTTTGCGTAACTTCAGTAGTCACTAACACGGGTGACACGTCACGTCGCTGTATGTGTGTGTGTTGTTATGGTGCGATCAATAGCACAAGCGTCGGGTCGACGACCGCGATGCGCAGGCGCCTCTTGCAGATACCGGAGGATGCGGAAAGTCGGGGTGCGGATGTTTTTTTTCAACATATACCTATATTTTATATTAAATTTATATCACTTAATTTATAAACACTTTATGAGATTTGATTGTTGATTTGATCACCTTATTATAATTAATCTAGTGCACATAGTTTACACTTAGGGTTGGAAGCGATTATCTTTGATAAATATAGTTTGACATATTGATTTGCCACCTTTTCATTTTGGCAGCAGTTAACTTGTCATTTTTAAATAAGTATGCATAAATCAGCACAATCTACAAAACTTAAATCAGGTATATCAAGCTCTAAACTAAGCTTGGTTGGATCTTGAATTTCGATCCCTCAATTGATCGATTCCTCAAACAGACCATCCTCATAAATGCAATTTTAATGCAGTTGATATATTCCAAACATTATTTTAATTATGGAGTATGAATACATACAGTTGATCAACGGTATTTTTATTAATAAAATGTCATGTCCACCTAATTTATAGTAGAGAAAATAAGAAGTTGATGAAATTTCTCAATTTTTTCCTAGTTATATATCTTTGTAATTACAATTTTGAAAGGCTGTGTTGTTTTTACGACTGACATCTAAAAGGGCTGAACGTATTTTGACAAAGTAAACTTACTATTTAGAATTCTAAGGTCCTGGAATGACATATAGGATATTTTTCTCGGTTTTTCAAGTATTTCTCCGAGCAGCAAGCATGTATATTAATAATTTCAAATCCTGCCTCAAACAGAAGCTAAAGAAGATAAAAAATCTTTATCTCTGCGACTCTTGCAGCACAATACAGTTATTGCTCCATTATCAAAGAACAAGAAACAATCGAGTAAAATGCAATTGAGGCGGAAGACAATCCGCGACGAAACGGAGCAAATGAAACAGTAATTGTCTTCAAGGTTCAAACAATAATCAGCGTGGTCAATGCCACATTACACCGTACTACACTACCGTTAAGGCTAACCCTTTACGGCCTCAGAGCCTTGGAGGCACCGTTACTTGCTTGGACGCGGTGTGTTATCTAGTCCACGTACTCGAACTCATGATACTGTTGGTGTATTTTGGAATGTATCTGTAGCTGGCAAAGATTTAACAGTACTTAAGGTAACAGACACTGAGTCGATGAAAGATGACATTACGCACTTGATGCTACTTCATGCGAAATTCGGAAGAGGCAGCATAGAGCAAACTCAAAGCTAGGACAATTAACTGTAAGTACTTAAGTAGTTTTAATATATGTAAAGACCTATCGAAGAATCGAATTGCACTTCTATCATGAAACGACAAAGAAATACCGATGCAATCCAATGAATTTTAATAGTTTGTCAGTCATATCACAATTCTATAGAACGTTAGATTCACCGACCTAATTATCATAAATATTCATATTTGCTATTGAACAGTCCGTTCACACACAATTAGTTACATTATTCAATTCAATTCACATACTAGCGCATCAAAATACAAACAAATCTAAATTTCAAATTGTAACTCTATATCACTAATTCTTATCTACAAGAATAGTTTGAAATATGAATTTCTTACTTGACAATACAATATTTTTATTGTAGTGGCTTCTTTAGAAATGATTGTGGCAAAAGGGCGCAGTTCTTTTCTATTTTCTTGAGTGGGAGATTTTGAATGGGTCTCTTCTTTTCATTTTGAGATGGCTTCTCGTATAGAATTTATATCTCATTTTAGTCCGTTATCAATCAAAGGTAGAGTGTCTGGGACATTTGGATGGGTCAAAGGGTTTGTTAGCTTTGAAGGATCGTGGGCGACTATTACAACAGCCGTCTCTTTACACAAAGAATTAGAATTCCAAGGCGATTCGTCACTTGAATGTTTATGCATTTTATCAACACAACTGAACTGTTGTTGGTGTGCATGGATATAATTGTTTTTATAATAATAAACAAATGCGTTGTTATGAATCTGAAAAACATGATTCAGGAAAATAAATATAAGTAAACGAACATAAATAACAACTGAAACAATTGAATCCACATTTGCTTAGTCTAGTATAGTTTGGGTATTGATTTAGCCTTTGCACAAGCTGAACAAAGAAACTATTCTGAATTTGGATTTATATACGTTTTTATGGTCTTATTTATTTTTAGGACTACTTCGTTGGTGGAGCGAAGAAAGCACCGCCTTTATCATGTGTTATTGGGCATTTGACAAATCGCCAGTATTACATATTACATATTATAGCGTAGTTGATAACGGTATATCAACTTGAAATTGCTAATTAGTACGATAATTTTATTCAGTATTGCAAAACTTTAAAGTAAATTGTTAAAACATCGGTCTAGGGTTCAACAACCTCTCGCCTACAGTTTTGAGGGTACAAGCGAGCCAAATTGCTGTTTTGCCAAAGTTTCCGGTCCGGAGCTTGGTGAACGCACGCATTTTGATAACGGGTCTTACGAAACAATGAGTTTAAAATTACACTAAAATCTTAGAAATAGAAGACATTACATTAAAATACAGAAAAGCTACACTGTTCTTAGTGATGGATACTGGAAAATGTAAATTGATTGCTATAATGTTATCTCCATAAATATTTTATTGTTTTAGAAATTCATGTTGTTTCCAAATACAATCCGACATGGTCACTGGATGGACATACAAGTATGATTTGTACTTCAGAGTACATATATGTACATATGTATATATAATATGTATACAGATTCTTATCATTGGATCTGTAATTTGTCGGATTACAAGGTACTCTTTTGTAAAAAAATCCGGACTATAGGGGGTCTTAGGCAGTACTCTATAATCCGAAGAATTCGATAGTTCGACACTGCCCTGCAAAATGTTTGTCGGACTACCGGGGGTCCACTGTAATTAGATAACCAATTGTGTGCTGACTTTACTAGCATTCACGAACAAGTAGCAAGAAAACATGCGCACGAAATATTCTGTCAAGAAAGTTCACAGGTTCTATCTAAAAAGCTCTCTGAAGGCGTAAATAGATTGTGTATACAACAACAAAGTTTGTTTGTTGACATAGTGCGTACGCGCAGCAATATTTGAATTTGAAATGAGGCTTCGCGAAAGCGCTATGAATACCGTTACTTGAAGACCGCTGGCTTTTGACTCCATATCTGTACGTACTACGGCTACATTTGATACATTGATGTTAGTATTGTCATTGAACTGCTTACGCTCCTCGGATTCTTTTGTAAAGAGTTTGAAAGTGAAAATGACTTATGCTTCAGGAACGCTCCGTTTTGCATTTGGACGTTTTGTTATATCAAATTTGGATATTAACAGTGTACTCATGCAGGAACATACGTGTCTCAGATTAGCAACGCTTTCTAATACATTGGCAGATGTGATTTTATGTGAAAGTTTTTTATCGTGTCAATTCCGTATTGCAAATGTCAGATAGTTTTGATATTGTCTATTAAAACATGTATTGTTTCTTTGTATAGTTTCACAGGTAATGATGACACTTCTGTGCGTCATACATTTTAATGAAGTCGTGCGATGGGAGATTTTCTTTCGACTAGAGTACTAGAAGGTCCACTTTTTGTTTCCATAAGTTTGCGTAACTTCAGTAGTCACTAACACGGGTGACACGTCACGTCGCTGTATGTGTGTGTGTTGTTATGGTGCGATCAATAGCACAAGCGTCGGGTCGACGACCGCGATGCGCAGGCGCCTCTTGCAGATACCGGAGGATGCGGAAAGTCGGGGTGCGGATGTTTTTTTTCAACATATACCTATATTTTATATTAAATTTATATCACTTAATTTATAAACACTTTATGAGATTTGATTGTTGATTTGATCACCTTATTATAATTAATCTAGTGCACATAGTTTACACTTAGGGTTGGAAGCGATTATCTTTGATAAATATAGTTTGACATATTGATTTGCCACCTTTTCATTTTGGCAGCAGTTAACTTGTCATTTTTAAATAAGTATGCATAAATCAGCACAATCTACAAAACTTAAATCAGGTATATCAAGCTCTAAACTAAGCTTGGTTGGATCTTGAATTTCGATCCCTCAATTGATCGATTCCTCAAACAGACCATCCTCATAAATGCAATTTTAATGCAGTTGATATATTCCAAACATTATTTTAATTATGGAGTATGAATACATACAGTTGATCAACGGTATTTTTATTAATAAAATGTCATGTCCACCTAATTTATAGTAGAGAAAATAAGAAGTTGATGAAATTTCTCAATTTTTTCCTAGTTATATATCTTTGTAATTACAATTTTGAAAGGCTGTGTTGTTTTTACGACTGACATCTAAAAGGGCTGAACGTATTTTGACAAAGTAAACTTACTATTTAGAATTCTAAGGTCCTGGAATGACATATAGGATATTTTTCTCGGTTTTTCAAGTATTTCTCCGAGCAGCAAGCATGTATATTAATAATTTCAAATCCTGCCTCAAACAGAAGCTAAAGAAGATAAAAAATCTTTATCTCTGCGACTCTTGCAGCACAATACAGTTATTGCTCCATTATCAAAGAACAAGAAACAATCGAGTAAAATGCAATTGAGGCGGAAGACAATCCGCGACGAAACGGAGCAAATGAAACAGTAATTGTCTTCAAGGTTCAAACAATAATCAGCGTGGTCAATGCCACATTACACCGTACTACACTACCGTTAAGGCTAACCCTTTACGGCCTCAGAGCCTTGGAGGCACCGTTACTTGCTTGGACGCGGTGTGTTATCTAGTCCACGTACTCGAACTCATGATACTGTTGGTGTATTTTGGAATGTATCTGTAGCTGGCAAAGATTTAACAGTACTTAAGGTAACAGACACTGAGTCGATGAAAGATGACATTACGCACTTGATGCTACTTCATGCGAAATTCGGAAGAGGCAGCATAGAGCAAACTCAAAGCTAGGACAATTAACTGTAAGTACTTAAGTAGTTTTAATATATGTAAAGACCTATCGAAGAATCGAATTGCACTTCTATCATGAAACGACAAAGAAATACCGATGCAATCCAATGAATTTTAATAGTTTGTCAGTCATATCACAATTCTATAGAACGTTAGATTCACCGACCTAATTATCATAAATATTCATATTTGCTATTGAACAGTCCGTTCACACACAATTAGTTACATTATTCAATTCAATTCACATACTAGCGCATCAAAATACAAACAAATCTAAATTTCAAATTGTAACTCTATATCACTAATTCTTATCTACAAGAATAGTTTGAAATATGAATTTCTTACTTGACAATACAATATTTTTATTGTAGTGGCTTCTTTAGAAATGATTGTGGCAAAAGGGCGCAGTTCTTTTCTATTTTCTTGAGTGGGAGATTTTGAATGGGTCTCTTCTTTTCATTTTGAGATGGCTTCTCGTATAGAATTTATATCTCATTTTAGTCCGTTATCAATCAAAGGTAGAGTGTCTGGGACATTTGGATGGGTCAAAGGGTTTGTTAGCTTTGAAGGATCGTGGGCGACTATTACAACAGCCGTCTCTTTACACAAAGAATTAGAATTCCAAGGCGATTCGTCACTTGAATGTTTATGCATTTTATCAACACAACTGAACTGTTGTTGGTGTGCATGGATATAATTGTTTTTATAATAATAAACAAATGCGTTGTTATGAATCTGAAAAACATGATTCAGGAAAATAAATATAAGTAAACGAACATAAATAACAACTGAAACAATTGAATCCACATTTGCTTAGTCTAGTATAGTTTGGGTATTGATTTAGCCTTTGCACAAGCTGAACAAAGAAACTATTCTGAATTTGGATTTATATACGTTTTTATGGTCTTATTTATTTTTAGGACTACTTCGTTGGTGGAGCGAAGAAAGCACCGCCTTTATCATGTGTTATTGGGCATTTGACAAATCAATTTTCTGTCGCAATCCAGAGTCTGGAACTGAGCTCGGTAGGTAGGTAATAGGCTCGTTAGCTATTACATGGGGCTATAACATCTCTGGCGAAATGTAAGTATTTACACAGGACAGATAGAAGTAGGTAGTGTCTACTTCGGAGAATACCGGTACGAAGATGTTTTTTTTTTATTTACGTCTAAATCACATTTCTGTGATTTATTAAATTATGTGTCTACAGTCTATGACACAATTGAAATCGTCATCATACAATAGTAAGGTGTGAAACTTGAAATGGACATTCTACGTATTCAGGCGCACTCACAGCCCAATAATTATGACGAATTACCATTTCAATCAAGTATTACCATAATTCTATTCATCGAATGGCATCCATCACCTCGAGGGCAGGATCCTCTTGATGGATGTAGTTCCACGGGACATTTGTGACAGTTGAATTGTCACAGAGAATGAAGTGTTGGACTCGAGGAGTGGATTGTATCGAATTTGGAGTTAAAGTTCACACGTGTTCTTTACCGTTGGTGTCAACAATAGGGGCCAATGTGACCCCAAAACTATTGTGATTACGAAAACACACTTAATTGTATACTCTTTAAAGGTTTCCTACAAAAGATACTTTTTGTGTAAAAGCCATGGTAATGTTGATAACACCAATGGCGAGAAAACTGAAGTGTGTACTCAAGTAAAGGTGTTGAAAGTTGAACAATCTTACCGTCAATATATTCGTCTCTTAGTTCGTTAGAGAAATTGAAGCTTACTCATTGCTAGACAGGTTTGCTGGCTAAACAAATATAGACACATGCAAACGTTTTGAAATCTGAGGGCTTGTCGACGCACTGAAGCATCCCTCAATGTTTATTCAGAATTAGTTTAACTGCTCGAGGACTTGACAGCAGAGTGTTTGCTGGGGCAACAGTTTCTCGAAACCAAACATGTATTCAGATTTCTCGAATTTCAATTGCGTTAAGCAAGCGGCAAGGCAGCCGTAGTCGCCCACATAGCCAGGTGGAGCGATGACCTGAGGAAATTGTTCCAACATGAACAAACTACGCGGTTATAGAAGTGGTAAGAACTAATCAAGTTTCTCCTGAACGCAATTTTTGATTATATTTTGATTCGGAATATCATCGAATTTTTAGTAACTGCTTATAAATGAAACCAGTTTTGTGAAAATAACATTTCTTTTTGATTTGATCAAGCCCTGAACACAATAATCCAGAAATAACAATATAAAATGCATTAGAATGTAAGACGAATGGACACGACTAATCCAACCGCTTCTCGAGAGCTTCGATTGTCCTTTAGTTATTCAAATTCAAGAATAATGTGTTAATGCAGTTTGATTTATCTCACCCCGATATTTTGTAATGGAAATAATCAAATGTTAAATCAATACCACGCCCGAAATTTTGAATAGCCACCATGTACGAGAGGTGAATAATGTACTAACAAATTGGTTCTCAAAAGACCCGAAGTATTTGTGATGAATGACGCCTAGAAGGAAAATCATCATATATTTTCCGTGGTGCCCTTTCTGATTTGTTATTAAGAATCGCAACAGGAATGTTATTGCTGCATTTGTGTATGCTTATTGCAAAATAAGGTCAAGTTGGACTATTAACGTTATCGCTCAGGACCAAGGTTGGGATTCTTATCGTGCGCCGCGCAGCTTTAATAATAACAAAGAAATATAAATGTTCTATGGAACTAGAAACCAAGAAATAAAAGGATGAAAGTTCTCTGGTAATGATGATCGTCCCAGAAAGAACACTCAAGGCAAGGACTAAATGACGTATCATTATGTCCCCAAAAATAAAGGAAACTATAAGGATCAGTCATGGGAGAGGGTTTGACGTTAGGAGTTCACACCAAGCCATGCGTCCTTGCGACAAGTGTAATTACGACAACATTCCCACGGAGGTCATTATGTGATGTGACTTCCGTGGCTAAGTAAAGCGAATGGGCAAGTGTCCTTAACCACATGTATACATACTTGTCTTAAGTGTTAAGTAATAATAGCCGGTGCGTGGTAGCCGTTACAAAACCACTAGCGACCGTACAGCTGTTGATCTTGTGCACTATGCGGAACAATACGGTTTTTATTCAAATTTCGAATGAAACAATGAACTTTCAAAAAATCTTATTACAGTTTTGGAATCAACAATATTTTAAGTGCATCATTCTTCGCGGACAGCATACTACAGACGAAAAGAAAATTACGACGCGTTCCTAAATTGAAATTGACGCGTTCCATTTAAAACAATAATAAAGCGCACCACCAAATTGGAAATAATGAAATTCGATTGAGTCCGCTTTGTTGAAAAGTAAAATCGAATTGAGTGGCGTGAAATTATTATTTTTTTCGGCCACGAAAAATTTTATATCTATAAACTTAATGGAAACTGACGCAGGTTGTGGCCACTTTAAAATTGAAGTTGTCAAGCAAATCCATTAAGATTATCTGCAGCCCTTATGAACTGATTTGCTAAAAAAAATATATAGCTACATACTTTATCTGCGGAATAAGTTAGTTCTGGTCTATGGTCGCCGTGCGCATTCAGCCTGTAAAAAGCCAGTACACGCTAAGGTCATAGTCACACGAGGTCAAAGGCTCGTTATAATTTATTGGTCCGGTGCGAAATGGGAAAAAGCTCCCCTCACTGGTGTTGCGTCGATGGAATGGCCACTTTCAAACCGGGGGCACTATAAACGTTGATTGGAACTATCAATTAATATTACTTTGACAAATGGCATGATCGAACATTATGCATTAGGTGTCAGCTGTAAGTTTCACAAGCATAGCTCATCTGTTATTTATTACTTTACTAAGAAATAAGTGCATAGGCAGTCGAAGAACTAAGGAATTCATTTATGAATGGTAAAGAACGATAATACGCTAAAGATGCAAACTTTTTCACAGTTAAATGATATGTAGTCTAATATGGATCAAAACATTTGTTTTTAATGTTAGGCCTACCTAATGTTAAGGGGACTAACCTCTGCCTATAACAGATGCATTTCGTCACAAGTCACGCACTGCGCCCGTCATCTTGAGACATAGTTGTTAAGTCTCATGTGCCTGTAATTTCACTGGCTCTCACGGACTGCTGCCGGAATTGCTTGGCGACAGATTTTCTACTTGAGGGTGGTCGCTAGTCAGGCGGGCATTCGCAAAATGGCCTTCCACCATGCGGTGAAGATCAAGCGCGCGGCGGGATTCGAACCATGGACCTGCTGCGCGGCAGTCCATAGCCAATGCCACTGAGCCATCACTGCTTCATATATAACATATACATATTTGATTTATACAATATATATAGATATCTATTTCTCGAAAAGTCTATTTCTAAAAGAGTAAATTCTAAGCGAAGCGCAGGATACTTTGACACAATTTCTTTGTCCAGCTACCAATTATACATGCAGCATGCCGTCTTCTTAAACAGCATCATAGTATTCAGACTATTTCCTATAAAAAAAAGTGTTTCGTAAACTGTCTTATTAATGCGATCGCAGTGAATAATAATCTATTTAACATTTGGATCTCATTCCGCGATCCGTAACGGTAGCTATCGATTTCCCATAACACTGCGCACGTGTTTACCATGGGAACAGTTTAACAAGGGTGATGTATACTGATAGCGGGATATTATCAGCACGGGAACTATTGGTTCGCTATCGATTGGGAACACCCCTTTTAGAAACTAATTAATGGTAATTGTTTCTGTAACGCACGCACCTTTTGAATTGTACCCTGTTTTACCTGATGCTAAAGCCGCAGTTGTACCTTGTAGCTGTTGAACTATGTGAGCGAGTTACTCACCATACCGATTTACTGTAATGTCCACATTACTGTGTTCCAGTTTGAAGGAAATGGATGCCTATGAAATTACAGGCACATGAGACTGAACAACTTTATGCCTCAGGGAGATGGGCGCATTGCAGCAGCGCCACTTATGACGAATTCCATGCAGAGGTTACTGTAACAGCCGGATTGTCCACTGCTGAACACAGCCTCCCCCATTTAGGTTTGCCATAATCTCACGCTTTGCAGGCGTCTTGGGGATCGCAGTTTAAGATATCAGTTCCTAAAGATAGAAAGGCGCTGCTGCCCACCTTCCGCTGTGACATTTTAACCCGGCACCCCACGGGGTGGCAGAGGTTGCTTAACAATAGTTAGGATTCAGTTCCATTACGATAGAATAAAAAAGTGAAAAATACATTAAGACGCTTTGCGTTTGCACTTCTCATAAAATTTGAGGACATTGCTTCATTGAAATGATAGTGGATAAGAAAGCTCTGAAAACCATGCAGGTCTTATGAGTATGAGTAAATTTGGAATCACGAATCTCTTTCTTGCCTTCCAATTGCTTAAGCTACTTAATCGTGGTTTGAGTGAGTTCTACATCAAACCAGTGTTGGACGCAAGGAGTATCATTAATATTCAAAAGGTGGTAAAGATTAGTGAATGGGATATGTTGCTGTAGGTACAGAGACGGTCTGTTTCGTTTTAAGTGGTTGTGTGAATGGCCGATTGAGTTAAACTCAAGAGCACTTTCGCCTGCGCCTGGTCAGATGAACAAGTTACTGTTATTGCTAACATGCTTACATTGCAAAGGGTTGTGTTGAGCTATATTTATTACTTTGTTAAGAGAAAATGTGGGACGAAGAAAAGTTTAGTTTTACGACTGCTTTTTTTCATTCTACTATGGCTGGTATTATTAAATGCATCTCAAAGTTACAAATACAAAACAAATATTTTATTTCCCTTAATCTATAATACATTTCATGGGTTTCAGACTCTTTTAAGTATGCAGATACCTGTGTTAGAGTGTCTCGCTCTTCCGTGAATAGATTATGATAGATATTTATAATTTAAACTTTAAAAAGTTGAGATCGATCTTAAGTTGCAGTTTGACGTTTAATATATCTGACATCTGTCAAAAACAGCATTTCATTTTTGAGATTCTGTTATAGATATGTACGAGCCTACAAAGCTGTCCGTATTTTTGTTTCGAACTGTAATAGGTGGCGGGAGGTTTAAATGTCAGTGAACATGGGACATATGACAGATGTGTAGAATATAAATTAAGACATCCAAGAAACGCGTTTTTTTCATATTTCCGTATCTGTACTAACATTATGTAACAAGCATATTTGCTAAAAAATAACCGCTAACAAACTGTTATATTCTAAAAAAAACAATAAAAGTAAATAAACCAAACTATTGTATAACTTTTTTTTGTTACTTTTACATCGATTACTCGAATACTACTCGTCAGATCTCGCTCAAATTTAAATGGCACCACACGACAAGCACTACCTTTCCAATAAAAAAATAATCATCAAAATACACCCTGGTTTCTCGTACAAGGTTTACAGGCGGTACATACACCCTGTAATAAAATCCAGTAAAATTGAGTACCTCTTTATTTGAAGTCGGTTAAAAACGGGAATATATCATGCAAGCGTCAAATTTGGTGTGATTTTTAAAATTAAAATCTTAAGTATAAGTTTGAGTCAGACTTGCGCAAAATATAACGATAAAAAAAATGGTTTTTAGTAAATAAATACCTACATTAAAATATGTGTTGGTACGGAATCCTCCATGTACAAGTCTGGGTGGCTCTTGGTCAGTTTTTTTACTGCAGTCTGATAAAAAAGTTAGTACTTTCAATACTTTGAAGCAGTGATGGCTCAGTAGCATTGACTAGCGACTTCAAGTAGAAAATCTGTCGCCAAGCACCTAACGGTGTGTTCCGGCAGCAGTCCTTGAGAGCCAGTAAAATTACAGGCACATGAGACTTAACATTACGGGCGCAGTACAATTCGTGACACTTGCGATGAAATGCATCTGTTATAGGCAGAGGTTAGTCCGCTTAACATCAGGTAGGCCTCGAGCTTGTTCCGTAACAATAACATAAAAAAAAAGATTTCTATGTCAGTGGATGTAGATCAATATTTCAACACGACGCACAAACTTAGCACAATAACGCGCAAACAAAAACTTCGTTTCAACAATGACTCCAAGGTAACCCAATTAAAAAGATAACAAAGATATTATCGAAAGCAAAAGTGGTATTCCACTTTCGTTGGCAAGGGAATGGCGGTATGGTGCTTACGTTTTATGGTCTGCGGAGGTTCCCATACAAAAACCCTTGGGAGTTCCTTCTACCGGAACAGCAGATTTATCAGCTGTTTTTTATGACTGAATCACAGGTAATTGGAGAGGGTGGAGTTGTGTGAATGTTGTTAGCTTTGGTGATTAGGTTTTGTAGCCTTGACTAGTCCGAAGAGGACTCTTGAGAACTTAAATTTCTATCGATTAATTTGACAGAACAAGCTCGAGGCCCACCTTATGTTAAGCGGGCTAACCTCTGCCTATAACAGATGCATTTCATCACAAGTACGAACTGCGCCCGTCACTTTGAGACAAAGTTGTAAAGTCTCATGTGCCTGTGATTTCACTGGCTTTCGACTGCCGCCGGAACAGACCGTTAGGTACTTTTTATTTTCTACTTGAGGGTGGTAGCTAGCCAGGCGAGCATTCACAAAATGCCCTTCCGCCATGCGGTGAAGCTCAAGATCGTGGCGGGATTCGAACCATGGACCTGCTGCACGGCAGTCCATGGCCAATACAACTGAGCCATCACTGCTTCAAGCTGCTAAGCAACAACTGCTTGTTTGTAATTGAGTACCTATGTTCTATTTTTTAATATTGTTAGGTTTGCAATAACGCCTGCTATGCGGATTACATTACAAAATCATAAATATACGATAGGAAAAATTTAAGGAAAGATTTAATTAATTAATATTATTTTCTATTTTCAACTATCCTTGACATGTACATTAAATGAGTAGGTTTGTAGGTGTCATTGTATAGTGTAAAAACCAGGTCTGTCATTATTTTTTTTCCATCCTGCAAATGGTAGGTGGAACTAATGTAGTAAATAGTGGTGGCAACAAAAACTGTTACTTTTCGTGATTCAGCTATTGTTATCTAATCTGGGTTGGCAATTAGAAAGCACGCAACTGTAGTTTCAGCTAACTGTATTTTTGTGCAGATCTTTTTAAAACTGAGTACTGTGACTCTCTTACTTATTTCTTTAAATAATATTGTTTGCAGTCTTGTCGAGTTATTAATTGTGATTTTTACACGACTGCCCAAAACAAGGAGAGTTATGTTTTCAGGGTTCATGTAAGTGCGTATGTTTTTTTTCTTTGTTTGTCATTAGTTAGCCATTGACCACTATCTCACCTAATGGTAAGTAATGATGTGGTCTAAGATGTTGTTCAGGCTAACCTTGAAGTACTGGCTCTCAAGGACAGCTGCCGGAACACACCGTTAGGTGCCTGGCGATAGATTTTCTACTTGATGGTAGTTAGCCAGGCGGGCTTTCGCAAAATGCCCTACCACCATGCTATAACGAATGCCATCTTTAGACAACAACCGGGACCGACGACTTAACATGCCCTCTGAAGCACGGAAGCGCTCAGTAGTAATGTCACTAGCGGTCACCCATCCAACTCATGCGCGGGCGACGTTGCTTATCTTTGCTGATCGGTTAAGAACAGCTTAGCAAACTTCGCTACGAGGGCTTCAAAAGAGTTTCTTTATTCCATAACTTCGAAACGGCTAAATCGATTCTAATGTATGAGATATCGTTAGATTTGTCTTTATAACGCGAGTGACACTATAGGTACATAAAAAAATGAACTGGCGGATTATAGACGCCATAATTTGACACAAAAAAATATTTCGATCGTGCGCTCGCAGAGTCAAAACCTCCTGATGATGCTTCGTGTAGAAGCGAATCGGGTCGAAAATTCTTCCGGTTTGGCTGCGTGGCGTTTGTGACGTCACGTCGGCTTAACAGGACAATTAGGCGGAATTGTCACTAGATATATTTTTGTATTTTTTAAGTGTTTTATTAAAATATTAATTTGATGTTTTCATAAAAAAATATAAAATTATTTGTTATTATTAAATATGGATTTCCGCAAAGTAACGCCTGAATCTATTTATTAACAAAAAAATATATTTCATCCAAACCCATGCACCGAGTAGGATATCAAAATAAAGTCAAATTATATGTTACAATAAGATTTGATGCGCATAATTTTATGACATTGCAATTAATTGTGATCATTTATTACAGGAAATTAACACCGATTGCGGAAAAACCAATAAGTAATTACGACTTATTTATAATTTAAATAGATCGACGACACCAGTTTTATTCCGGGATTCAAAATATAATTAAATATTAACCATAATACGTACATAAATAACATTGGTGATTTGTGATTTTGTTGTAGAAGTTTATTTTTAGAAATGTTAACACATTTATTTATGCAAACGTAAATTTGTATAACTATTGAGTACAAAACGAATAAAAATATTTAATTTCGGTTACTTTAGAACTAATTTTAATTAAGATTATAGTAATTAAACTTTAGTCCTACCCAGAGTCCAATAAATTCTTGAGTACTGTACTGTAACAGCCGACCCGTCCACTGCTGAACACAGCCTCCCCTAAGGGGGTATTTGCCATAATCCCCACGCTTGGCAGGCGGCTTGGGGATCGCAGTGTAAGATGGCAGTTCCTACACTGCAAGTTAGAAGGCGCTGCTGCCCACCTTCCAGTATTTTTCCCTCTTACGACACCCACGGGATGATATGGGGAGGTGCAATTCCAACCCGGCACCCCACGGGGGATTCTGAAGTGCCCACCAGGATTTCATGTTGTTAGTAAATATTAAATTATTTAAGATCTATTGTACACATGAATATGGAAAATAAATGAATATAATTACATAAAATTGCCCCCTAATGGGCTAGAATGTCACCCCCCCATCTGTACCCGTGGTTGTCGTAAGAGGCGACTAAGGGACACCAGAAGGTGGGAGCAGCGCTTTCTGAGGAACTGATATCTCACACTGCGATCCCCAAGACGCCTGCCAAGCATGGGAATTTTGGCAAACCTCCCCATAATGGGGGAGGCTGTGTTCAGCAGTGGACAATCCGGCTGATACAGTACATTTAGATAAAAATATTATCAATAATACTAGTATATTAGCGATCGCGAATCCACCTTAGGCTAAATGCAATATAAAGTTGCCTAATTAAACTGTCCACACCTCATTTACTAAGGAGGTTGCTGTACTAATTTGGTACGAATCGATTTGTAATGCGTCTAGTTTCAATTTTGGTTAGGTATCTCGTTTGCAAGTTGCCTAAAGCAGGCTATTAACTGGCTGTGAAGTAAATAGATCCACGTTCTAAATTTTGCTTAACGACCGCACTCTTATAGTGTAAGTACTCAGGTAAACATATTGTCAGTTGATATATGTTATTATGAATGAACTGAATAAACATTCAGTTATTATAAATATTTATTAATTATCAATGGCGTATGTTTAACTTACCACCAGATATAGTAACATATAACAGACAAAAATAGTAATCACCAAAATTAAACCCGTTTTAATGTAAACTTATAACCAAAGTTTTAACATCTCGCTATCATATCTAAGCAAAATGACTCCAAATAAATCATTGTTAACCCAAAAGTAGTAAATGATCACCAATACTGTATTTTGTCACAATTCTTCTGGCTTTTTGTTCACAAGTGACCTAACGCTCCTCGCTCACACCTAAATATAACTGAGATTTAATGATCATTTACTACATTTGGTGATCATAGAACTAAGGATATCAAAGCATTTTTTTTAGCTCAATTGGTTAGAGCATACCCCGACTAAAGGAGTGATGGAAGGTGGACGCGGGTTCGAATCTCGACTATATTTCTTTCTCTCGTAAATTTATAATTTTGTAATGTAATTCGCCAAGCAGGCGTTTTTGCTAACATAACAATATTAAAAAATATATATAACTACTTCTTATTTTTTTTAAGTAACATTACTGAAAGAAATAAAAGGCTCGGTAAACACCTAGTTATTTTTCTGCCTGTTACCGTTATTTAGCCGTTTCTAAGATAAGACTCAAATAGGGGCTGTTCTAGGCAGGTGCACTTAAGGGTTACTTTATGGTTAGTGGTTTTAGAAACCTTTGGTGAGTTAGTTTTTATCCTGTGAACGTTATGGGCATTGAACCATATCTTACACTGCATTTCCTTAGGGTTGCTACGTAAGCTTCGTGCGGGCAAGCGTGAGACCGAAACGAAAACCCTAACGTACTTCTTTGATTAGGGCTACCACTTTTACCAACTTATCTCATACCAAATTTTTTTTTATGTGTGGTATGTTTAGCCTTTGACCACTATCTCACCTGATGGCAAGTGACGATGTGGTCGAAGATGTTGTTCAGGCTAACCTAGAATTATTACTTCTTTTAATAATATTAACATTAATCAGCCAAAGATTGTTACTTTGTCTTTGTTCAAGTAAAATAGCGTAAGAAAGTTGATCAAATTTGGTATGTATTTACTCTTATGATCTAAGGATAACACATCCCAGTTTACTTTTTAATCTGATTTACAATGAAATTCACTAAACAGCGCGCTAAAACCAACTTAAATAGTAAGACACAGTCTATTTTTTTTTTAAAATTATACCAAGTCTAAAACCTTCAAATAATTTGTATTATATTCTGTAGATACAGTAGGTATGTTATGAATTATGATAGTAGTTAGTGAAAAGTGATTAATTAACTTAGATGTGACAACCCTAAATGGACATTAGTGTTGAGTCGTTGATTCAGACAATTAGGTGCATTTCTGCATTAACAAGTGCAAGAAAAGGGTGGGTGCGACCCACTGTCATTATGGTCAGGTGCATCGTTCTACTAAAATAATTGAAGTATGAACTGGCATGTTCGTTCACTGAGAAAAACGACTTAAAGGCTTAAATCAAATTTGACCTTTTACCGTTGAATTGTAACTACGTAAGATGAATTCACAACTCTTAAGATGATTTTCACCAATCAATAAAAATGTACCATGTTTTATAATAAACACAACCGTCAAAAATGCCTTCCGTAAAGTATTTTCAGAATTGAACTTGTTATACGATAATTAAATAGTTGCAGTATTGACCATAAAATATACCTTACTTTTACGGCGGTTTATATACGGTGATTATCACTATAACGTACGACTTAATCAGCCTCATCGAAAGTCAATATTTAAGAAAGACCACAAAATACACCTTAAATGAAGACGAAAAGAAACATTCGCCTTCACTGACCTCGTTTAACGCCTTCTAGTTGGAAGGCGTTTTTGTACGTATTTACGTTTGGTCGGTTTTTCGCCTTATACCATATAAATTAACCGTCATTAAGGCGCTTTTGACTTTAGATTTTTCTCAGTGTTGCTACGCGGAGAATGGTGATTGCAATAGCTTTCTCTCTGAATACTCGTAAATCATCTCTTGAAAATGTAAGAGCCACTTTTGAACTTCTTATTCATCATAAATGACTTATCGTTGCTTTGACGACATACTGCCAATATCATGTCTGTATGGCCTTTTGTACTCAGCATACCTTTATATTTATTTACTTATGTTTTGTTTTGCCTTTATAATTACTTGAATTAAACGCATGTAAAGAAAAGCAATCCGGCATTTACTTGACAGATGGTATGAACAAGTAATTGGAAGTATCCAAATATGGGCTCCAACAATGCTACTCAATTTACGCATGGCGAAAGCAAACACGAAACATTATTCCCAAATGATACAGAACAGATGATTTTACAATCCCCCGGTCATTTGATGCAGAATAAATTTGTGGGGTGTATTGCACCCCCTATCTGTGGGGTGAACTACCGCGGGGGTAGCAGATGCGATCCGCGCGACCGTTACGATCCCCTATCAGCTCAAATTTTCAAATTTCGTATCTACACATGTGTTGACAGCTTTTTTTGACGCATTCATTTGTTTTTAAATTGACGAGCGCGGCTGGCGAAGCCGAGGCACTTGTGAATAGGATTGATTCTTATCTTATGTTATACTTCTGATGCTCAAAGTACATAAAAATAAAAAAAAATACGGCACCTTTTTTTTTCAATAAATTTACAACGTTGAACCTTTTTATTTGACAGATCTTGTAAGAGCTTCTTAATTTATTCATAAACGATTGCAGCATACTGAAGTGCGAAAGATTTTTTTTTAATATTGTCTGTACGTAATTTTTTGTAAGTAGAAGCGTGGCTTGTGTCATCGTTGCATTACTGTTATACGTATTCGTTAGTTCCTATATACTAAATCCATTCTCCTCACACTCACCTTATGTAATAATTACTCCAAATAAATAAATTATGTTGAAGTTTACTGTGACTGTAATATATTGAATCAGCCATTTCACCAAATGCCCGGAATAGAGAAAGTGACAGTTAAAAAATCAATATAGCCGTTACGAAGTCAGTGTCCGCGAGGGTGCGCCACCGCCGCCGTGCGGCACAAAGGGCGTTTGTGCGCACGCGCCGCGCTCGCTTCAGCATTATGACAATCAGTGCACAATGCAGTGCTCTATGCTATTTGCAGGGGTAACACGAGACTTGATTTATTGTTTTAGAAAAACTAACATGTTTGGATTTTATTAAATCATTCACATATATGATAAACATTTCGGAAAAATTGAAAGAACAACTGATAGCGAATACATAAATTATATCTTACTGATATATAAAAATGCTAGAGCGTGTAATGTAGTTATCAAATAATTAAAAATGAAACAAATAAGACACATTTGTACAAATTTAATAACAGAAATGCAGGGGCTGTTCGGTTATTACCTCAGTCCAGATAACAAAATGCAGTCGTAACGGACATTTCAAATGCAACAGTTTCTAATATCAAAACGTACAATTAAAGAAACCCCGTCGCGGAGTCCACCGACTTTCTCATAATCAGAAACACTGATAGAGTTCAACGACATTTGAAAAGGTGTAATTATTGTGCAGTTATAGAAATCAGCTTCAGAAGGGAAGTAAGAAATTGGGTGACCGGGTTCTGAGCCCCTACGAAGTCAGCACGGTTGGTCAGTTTCAGACAATGAAATCGTGACCCTTGAATGCTTAAACGCCCATAGAAAACGCTTAGATTTTACATCTGCTGAAAGGTAACGTGGCTGAGTTGATGCATTTTGAAGAGGATTTAGTGGCGCAGTTGGCAAATAGAGAATGCGGGAAGCCAATCTATACATCGTTGAACTTATAGAAGCACGTATTGGCTTAAAAGTAGATGATAACAGTAGTACATTTTTACGCCACAGACCACATTACAGGTAGCGTTAATAAAAATCATACAAGTCTATTCCGTATACGATGAACATCACCTGATCACATTAAGAAATAAACTATAAAGGTACATGAACTGATACTTAAGACTAGCTTGATCTCACCTGATGTAAGGTAAGGGATGATGTGGTCGAAGATGTTGTTCAGGCTAACCTAGAATTACTGGCTCTCAAGGACAGCTGCCGGAACACACCGTTAGGTGCTTGGCGACAGATTTTCTACTAGTGGTAGATAGCCAGGCGGGCGGATTAACGTGCCCTCCGAAGCACGGAAGCGCTCAGTAGCAATGGTAGCACTCAGAAGAAATAGTATCACGAGTTGGATAGGTAACTAGCGGTCACCAGTAAAACTAGTGGACGCGGTGGACGTTGCTTAACTTAGCTGATGACTTGATCAGTTAACAACGGCTAAGCAATCTTCGCTACGAACGCTACATTTCTCTTTCATTCCATTATTTTATAAAATACGAACTACGATGAGATTATTTAGATGGTAAAACGTAAAATCAAGTGTTATGGTCGTATAAAAAGCAGCCATTTTGCAATCAACGGGAGCGTGCGTTGCGCATGCGTTCACTGAGTGACGCGGCGCGGCTGCGCGGGCGCCGCGTCATCGACAATTGTGTGTGGGTGCGTCAAGTATACAGACGTCTATAACTCTAGGGGCCTAGTATATCTATTCATGTCAATTTTTATCAATGGAAATAGATAGGTATGTACTTACAAAACGTCACACCTATTTCCCGGGTAGACAGAGATCACGGATTTCCAATTGTTTTATATATTTTTTTTAAGTGTTACCTGATTCCCCATGAAACATTGAAACTATTTGATAGTATAATAGGTTAAATTTCACTACGGTAACATCACCATAAAATTTCATTGATGAGCATGTATTTGAAGAATGATGTGGAAGTTCTGACATCTCCACCCACAAAGGAACCTATGACGTGAGTTTACGTTGTAAATAATAGTAAAAACAAATGGCATTGAGACGTACACTCATGTTCTATATAGGTAGGTAGTATACCTAACTTAATGTTTACCAGTTTTGCCACACACATGTGGATTCTAAAATGGGACAAGTGTGGGAGGCTTGTCGTACTAGCAGTTAGAGTGGAGCGATGTATCAAAACAAACCGTATCTAGGTCAAACAATTCATAAAATAGTCATAATTTTAACAGGCCACCCAGCCACTATCTAAGTTCCGATGTTTAATAAAAATTACTTACGAATTTCTTGTGTATAATCAGAGTAATACTGCCACTATCTAAGTTCCGATGTTTAATAAAAATTACTTACGAATTTATTGTGTATAATCAGAGTAATACTGCAGCTTATAATTACAATTATCGGTACTATAAAGCGATACCTAAAAACAATTTAATAAGCACCTAAATATTTAAATACAATGCTCCCTTATGAATAAGTACATGCAAAAAAGATCATTTGAAATCAACTTACAGTCTTTTGAAATCTTAATTTTTAATTATGTGGTCTTAACACTTTAATAAGCAACTTCATTGACCCTTTATGAGCATATTGACACCCTGATGGACAAAAAATATTCGCATTTGGCTTTTATGAGGACCCCCAAATCTTTTGTGACTTGATTATAAATGAGCATCTTGAACATTGGGTTTTAGTTTATGTTAGATTCGTATTTCAAACTCGGAAAAAAACACTGTTCCGATATTACACATGAAGCTAGGGTTATTTTGTTATATTATATCATAATTCATAATTTTGGAATACAAGTAATTTTATGTTAAAGTATGTTTAATTAATGTTCATTAATAGATGACATATGTCTTTTTGTTATTTATTTATTTACAGGAAGACCTACAGCTTTCATTTACAGTGTAGTCTCTTAAAAATAAGCACCATTGAACCAATTAAAGGTTCTGGCGTCTATGTAACAGTTTATGTTAACATAACGTGAGCATTCTTAACCCATTGGCATCGGCGATAATGATAACAATAGAAATTCATTCATAATAACAATAAAAATATTTTAAGAAAAACATCAAATTAATATTTTAATAAAAGACTTAAAAATTACACAAATATATCTAGTAACAATTCCGCCTAATTTTCCTGTTAAGCCGACGCCACGCAGCCAAACCGGAAGAATTTTCGACGCGTTTCGATTCTACACGAAGCATCCTCAGGAGGTCTTGACTCTACGAGCGCACGATCGAGAATCTTCGTTTTTCGAATTTCTCGATCTCAAAAATATTTGTTATTATTAAATATGGATTTCCGCAAAGTAACGCCTGAATCTATTCATTAAATTCATTCATAACTAGGACGTAGTGGTGCTGACGATGCCAACTTATCAATGTAAGTTAGTTAAATATAACACCTCCTTTGCTTACTTCGTACGTTAGGATGTCAGTTTAGATTAATAATGCAATGATAAAAGTATAGAGAGTAGATTTGTCTGTAATTATGTCTACTTGGTACTACCACCTTGCTTTTTTATGTAACTATAAACTAATTTAAGCATTATTGCCCAGGTGGTACCATTACCCGTTGAGTGTCGTATTGCGAATACGATATGGATATCTGGTTACACATAATATGATACCTTATGAAGACAGTATTATTATTCAGTGGTTAGGGCACGCGTATTCAGGCGATTATTGTCACGACGCGACGCCAGACAAGTCTTGTAATGAAATGTAGATAATATACTTGAACTACCTTTATTGTATATAAAGTAAATAGAAATAACATGGATAGGCATAATAATAACATTGATTATCGAGAATGTTATGTGACGTTCATGTATGACATAAAAAGATTTTTTTTTAATATTGTTATGTTTGCAATAACGCCTGCTATGCGGATTACATTAGAAAATTACAAATATACGATAGTTTTTTTTTTCCTTACATGTCTTATATTTTTTCTATCGTATATTTGTAATTTTGTAATAAAATGAATAGCTAACTATTTATCCATTGAATATTTTATCTTAATGGAATCATAAAAAATACAGATAAAAAAAAAAATTTAAATGATTTAGTAGGTGTATAGTTATGTAAGTTATTAATGTTTATAATGTTGTCTTAGGTTTTCGCGATTATTACACATAGTAATTAAACAACTTTTAACGGTTTAAATCGCGTATATTTGTCATTATTTTTGTCCCGACGTTTCAAACACTTTGCAGTGATCGTCACGGGGTGACCACGATCACGGAAACTACGTCGAGACAAAAATAATGATAAACATACGCGATTTAAACCGTTTAAAGTTGTTTGATTACTATATTAATGTTTATGTTATTTAATATAATAAACAGTAACAATCTTCTATAAAAAAATACGCAATATCGTAAGAATTAGGTTTTTGATATGATTCTGTAGGTTTCTGAAACATTGTACATATTCTTACATGTGTTAGCAGCCTAGGTAGTTTCGGTTTTCAGTGACGCATTGTTTTCTTAACTCGCGTTAGGACACGAGAGCATCGCTCCTAGAGGTGCCAGAGTCAGATCAAAGTGACCTCGATGCTCTTTGTTATCAACTCATCCATCAGTTACGATGAGATGCGTCGTAAAAATGTTTAGTTAACGTTCGACAAACATCTCTCTCAACCAACCGAGACCGAATTGCATTACGCTGCGCCGATAAGGTGCGGTGATAACGCTGTTTACTCGTGTAATTAGTATGCAGTTGACATACCTACTATTTTTGATATGATTAATTACTTGCAGTTCATTAGGTTGAGGTTTGCATAAAGAGCTGCAACGGACACTGGGTCGTTGTGTTTGCAATATTTTTATAGATTTATTTGTATGTTTTTCTGCAGATATTTAATTCTTTTGCAGCAGATTTTTTAAACCGTATGATAGAGTAAGCAGCCGGTTAATTTTATTAATATGTAGTTGAATAAATTATTTGAAAGTATTGCCAGTAGGTACCTAGGAGTTTACTATAGATTACAATTAGGTACCACATTACTTATTCAGTTTCTCAAATGTACAATAATATGTACCTACCTACTTTGTTTGAAATACCTACTTCAATTGCATTTTGCAGTATTTATTAATGCCACTTTTATCAATAAACCTATGTAACTACTTACACAGAATACATTTTAGATAAAGGTATTAGGTAATAAGACTTTAAAGAAAATGTCCAAATTCACATTTCTGCTTGCGACATGACGCGATTGACATGATGACGATTGGCACTGTCAATCAATAATAATAGAATTACGAAATGCCAATATTTTTGATTTGTGCTGATAAAAGCAATAATTATACACAGATACTATGAGTAGGCTTAAAAATACTAGGAATAGTAATGAATATTTAGCAGGAACAAAACGGTTGCCATCATGTTTGTCAATTATATAAACAATAAAATCAACGCCCGAGCTTTATCAAGGTTCTTGGCTTCTACATCAACACAATGCAATAGGTATCTAGTTAGAAGGCAGCAGCAATGATGCCTACTGTAGGATTGTTTTATCATGGCAAAATTTGCATGCTTGCACTTTTAAAATAATTGACCAAGACCATAGATAGATTTGATACTATAATAGCATGTTTTAGTGGATGGTTGAATCATCAATTTATCATGTAGGTATTGTGTATGGACTGACCTGTTATTCTCTTCTGCGTTTTACTGCTGTCAGGACTGGATACTTTAGCCTCTTGCACAGGAGTGGCAGGTTTAGGCGTCGTCGTAATTGTGATAGGTGACCTTCTCAACGCTGCTGGGACCGCTGACGCAGGAACCAGCTGCCACGCGAACCTCTGTGCTCCAGGCAAGGGGGTCTCATTCGCGAAGTCGAAGCCCCATCTTTGACTGTCCAGCTCAAGTTGCCTCGTTAACTCTCTCTCTACAAACCGTCTGTTCTCTTCTCTGTCGGTGCAACCAAAGAGGTTTCTCCTCACTCCGTCTAAGGTGGTCATCCCGCGCACTCGTAAAGCCCTAGTGTCCAGCACGGTCGTGGCTTGTAAGCCCGGGGCCCTCACACTCAATGTAGACATCTCGACAGTCCAGCACTTTTCACTTCACGATAGCATCCGCGAGCACCTAGCAACAAGTCAATTGTTATTCCACGGAAGATATACGTATCGAACGATGATGTGTTTGGTTCATCACGCACCAATAAGACTACAAGTTGTTGGTATAGTGAGTGTAAACAAGTCGTAGTGAATGACGCGACGTAAATACGCGAGCTGCACGTGACGTCCTCACAGCCGAAATTCATTCGGCGACTGCAGCGCGGGGCGTGCGTCCTTCGCGTCGTCGCTCGGTCGGTCGGCGTCATCCATTCGCTTTTCGCCTCGCGAGCGTCACGAAGCGGCGCGGCGGCGCGGCGGTAGCGCGGTCGTTTTGGTTGGGCAACTCACAGTTCGAACTTCCGAAGCGCAAGCGACGATGCCTGTTTTTCTACCTGCTACAAGGTGGCGCTAGTTGTATGTTTTGTTGGGAAGTGCGACGAATTATTTGACGAATCTCCCCAATCTTTTTTTTCCAACAGGAATAATTTATTACAAATATTCGATAGGAAAAAAGTAAGTCATGTACGGAATGACTTAAATTTTTCCTATCGAATATTTGTGATTTTGTAATGAAATCCGCATAGCGGGCGTTATTGCAAACCTAACAAAATTAAAAAGGAATAATTTATACTATTGGATTCTATGATGATTTAGACTATTATTTGAAACGATTGATTTTTGAATATACTGAAACCATTGGTTTATAAGAACCGACCAACTCACTTAAGTATTTTATTACAAGATTATATAAGAACATTTCTAATAAAACTAAAATACAGATCAAACCGGCTTGTTACGAGTATTCGCGCTCACAATTTTCTCACTCAGAAGCAGCGCTTATTTTTAAATAAATTTTAAAATATAAAGATATTGTATAAAACTGTGGTACGCATCAAGATAAATAATCTTCATTAGGAATCCTAATTACTTTCTTATATTCTTTTCATCCTGATAGGCTATTCTTTGACAAAAAATTAAGCAGCTTAAACCATTAATAACTTTCAAGGGCGGCTGCTGGATTACATCGTTAGCTGCTTGGCCACAGATTTATACTTGAGTGATAGGTAGCCAGGCGAGAATTCATCAAATTCCCTACCGTAAATATCTTTATAACAAAAATATTTTTTGATATTAATAAGGTATTTATGGAAGAACACAAAAGAATTGTACGTTTGTAATATGTACCGGTTTTTTAAACGACCGATTACTTTTTTAAGGAACATAACTAATCTAGATTTTTGTTCTGCAGTCCGCACCAATTACAAATTATTAAAAAAAATAGATCTACAACTTTAAAGGTTTTTTAATTCTTGATAGGTTAGCCTTTGACCACTATCTCACCATTGATCACCTCTATTTATTTTTATGTGTCGATGTAGTCGAATATGTTGTTCAGGCTAACCTAGAATTACTGGCTCTCAAGGACAGCTACTGGAACATACTGTTAGGTGCTTGGCGACAGATATTCTACTTGAGGGTGGAAGGTAGCCAGGCGGGCATTCGCAAAATGCCCTACCGCCACGCTATAACGACTGCCATCCTAATAAAACAACCGGAACCGATGGCTTAACGTGCCCTCCGAAGCACGGAGGCACTCAGTAGTAATGTCACTATCGGTCAACCATCCATGTCATGACCGTGGCGGGCGTTGCTAACTTTGAACAGCTAAGCAAATTTCGCGAGCGCTTCAAAAGGTTTAGGTTGGTAATTATTGTTTAAAATCAGTATTATTTATTTTATAATTTTACAATTATGTTTTATAAATAAGTAGTTAATATTTAAGGTTAGTATAACTACGTTATTATTTACTTCGTAATATTTTACAATTATATTTCACACACACACAAATCAATATTTAACTATAAATACCATTTGTTAATATTTTAGGCCATTACTAGATCTAACAATATTTATTTTATAATCTCGTAATTCTCTTTAATAAATTATGTTTATAAAAAACTACAGGACCTTCATGAAAACTATTTTCCGACTATGACGACCCCGTAAAACATCCCCCTCTTATAAATTTGTTAATGCAAAAAAATAGTAATATCATATTATCGTAAATTTTCCGTAAATATGAGGAGACTAGTGGAAAAGTGTACTACGGCAACACTGTGATTTAACTTGTTTACGAATACTGAAGACGTGTCTAGGTTACGTGTGCAGCATACCTTCGCAACTCGTGATAGAACTATATCTATCTCGTTTTTACATAAACAAAAAGGGTAACGTGTAAGAGAGACGGAGAATTTATTAATAGCTATGAGTATCGCCGCCATTTTGGCTCATTTCGATTGAAGAGATTAAAATTTCGTACTGTTGGTAATTTTCAAGTATTATTACGAATATAGAAGCTTTTTACTTATAGCAACTAAGCTAAACAGTTGAAATATATTGTGCAACATATTTTTAAATTTCGAATTTAGTAAATAGCACAATCGAATCGAGATAATGATAAATAATTGCGAAATATTTCTAGATGGGACTTAGTTTTAGTGAAACAGAGGGTTAGTTCGAGAAAAATTAAGGTTAAATTATCGTATTATTGAACAAAAACTCACCCTTGCGTTGAAATTTTGCAATCCCCAGGAAAATTCGAAGGGTTTACGGACGGTATTCATTCACTTCACTGGTGCCGTACTAAATTCCGAGATACGACAATGACGCGGTGGCGAGAGCGCGGGCTCGGCGCTCATTGGTGGAAAATGGCGGCCAAGTATTTCATTGGCCGATTGAAATTATGGCGCCAATTTTCGGTTGGTCGAGACGTAGGATGGCGGGAAACAAACAAGGCACTTTCCGGTGCGCGTGCGTTTTTTGTCACGGAAAATTCGTGTTTCGCGCCCAAAGCTTCCATTTATTTGTAGCTAGTTATTAGAATAATGAATTCTGACTGTCTTTTTGCTTACCTTTTAACTTTGTAAGCCTTGCTCTACTGATTTACGTTTGCGTTATGATATTTATATGAGACGCGGGTGAGTTATATTACAATTAAGTATATTATCATTGAATTAATGTTGCTAGATATTCATTGTACGTTATTTGCTAAATAAATCTTGGTTATTTCTTGGGGTGAATTTTCGTAAGGGTAACGTCGTGCTGTAGGTAACTTAATTTACTAAATACAGAAAAATAACACAAGTGTAATAAATCTGGACCACTTCTATACATCCTCCTTTGTTATATTAAGATTATACACACTCTTCATCAAAGCATCATATCATCACAGAGTAAAAAGATAGGATATAAATATTAAAATTGATTTTGTGTAAGTATCTAAGTATTTAATTAATGGGTTACCTAAGTAGGTATCTAGGTGGTACGTGCGGTGGCGATGATTATAAGTAATTATCAAGTTCAAACAAATTCAATGCACATTTAAAAATAAAGGTGTTTGTGACAACGCATCGAAAATTCTTCTGGTTAGGTTACGTGGCGTTTATAACATCTCGTTAGTTTGGCACGATAATTAGGGGGAATTGTCGTTAGATGTACTAATATTTTTTTTATGTTTTTGTACAATATTAATTTTTATTCCTAGATGTTTGATTACTGAATGGAAAAAAATCTGCAGTCCAGCACCCGTTTCCATAGCATAATTGGAAATGCCCCAGGATGCTATTCTGGGGTTGCGGGTTCAAGTTCTGTTGGAAGTTATCTTTTCCATCCGAAATAATGTCAATGTTTTAGCTTAGCGTCAATGCTCTTTAAAATAATACTATTCATTTTAGTGATTTTATTCATAATAACTAAATTATTATGAATAAAATAATAAATTCAGTTTCGACTTGAGAAATTTTGTTAAGTGGTTAAAAACCAGGTAACATTTCATAGGTAATTCAGGTGAAACAAGAACTCATTCAAATTTGTAGCCTAATAAAGAATGAGTTCTTGATTTTGTTCTGTTTTCAGAATAAAATACTTACTCTTTAAAAATTTGTTGCAATTAGACATCGCTAAATGCTTTTTAAAATGTTATTGATTTTTTTTTATGGAAAGGATGGCGTAAGACATCAAATATAACTGTTTAGTTACTCAGTACTATAAAGAATACACCGTTAGGTGGCTTAGTGACAGATTTTCTACTTGAGGGTGGTATCTAGCTAGGCGGGCATTCGAAAAATGCCCTACCACCATGCGACTGCCATCCTAAGACGACAACCGGGTCCGACGGCTTAACGTGCCTTCCGAAGCACGGAAGCGCTCAGTAGTAATGTCACTAGCGGTCACCCATCCAACTCATTACCGCGGCGGACGTTGTTTAACTTTGCTGATCGCTTAAGAACAGCTAAGTAAACTTCGCTACGAGCGCTTCAAAATATTTACATATAGTCAGTGATTCCTCACTTCCAGAACTTTTAAGTCCTCAAAATATCCTGATACAATTATACCGTATCGAACACCCATAACTAGCGAATTGTACCCAAATGTATCAATGCATGTACTGTACTGTATCAGCCGAATTGTCCACTGCTGAACACAGCCTCCTCCATAAAGGTGGGTTTTGCCATAATCCCCACGCTTGGCAGGCGTCTTGGGGATCGCAGTTTAAGATATCAGTTCCTCAGAAGGTGCTGCTGCCCGCCTTCCGGTATTTTTAGTCGCCTCTTACAACACCCACAGGTAGCAATGAGGGGTGACATTCTAATCCGGCACCCCACGGGGCCCATATCAATGCATATAACTACAAAATTCAAACAATTCCTTAAGGGTGAACTGGCCGGTCACTTCTCCATACAAACGTCGTATGATCATTTCCTTATTTGAGATTTTAGGTCCAGAATTAAGCATAAGAGTAAACGCTGGAAACATGGTAAACGGAGCATTATAGCATGCGTTTATGAACAGTCAGAAGGTGTCTCAAAAAGCTCGTCTGGCTGTTCATGGGGGAGTGTTGGTTCCGACACTAATGTTTTATATTAGACCGTGCCTGATCCGTGCCCCGTCCGGGCGCGCCTACTAACGTACGGACGGGCTCCGCCCCGTCCACGGCCCGGCCCGGACACGGCCCGGTCTAATATAAATCATCCCTTATAATGACGAGATCAATCGATATCATGCTTAGTTCTGGACCTAATACTCAAATAAGGGAGTGATCACCCTATGACGTTTGTATGAGGAATATAACCGGCCAGTTCACCCTATAAGTGCAACAATCTCAATTTATATCTATACAAAATCTAGTCATGAGGCTCCCCTTATGACTAGAAGCCATCTCTGCCAGACAACTTGTTGTGTTTTTGAATTGTCGATAGTTTCTTTCCGTTTGGAGTATTTACAGTTAGTGACTTATTGACCTATTTCTTAGCGGAAATCCACGGCTAGGGCTGCGGTGGGCGCAAAAACAGTTTCCGTTCGTAGCAGATGTAGCGTTACTTGCTTATGTCGTAGAAAAAAATGGAGCTGTGGGTTCAGGTGTTTATTTATTTTGTTTTATTACATCTGGAGTATAGGTCTATTTTTATTGGATTTTAGACAATGAGGAAGCTAACAAGTTTATGTATGGCCATAACATAACCACTTACTACCAGGACTGCAAGCAGGAAAAAGTTTTACCTTACAAACTGCGTAATGAAAAGCGAATTATAAAAATAATGAAATTCGGGTTGTACCAAATATCTGATTAGCTGAAGTACAGATACAAGGTCGTTATTCGAAAATGCTGATGTATATATTACCAAAAAGCATGACCACGTTAATATAGTTTGTTCAAACTAAAACTTCAGAACTTTTTTGAAATATAACTGCAAATTTTATTTAACTGTATTTTGTGTAAAAATGTAATGATTACTAAATTTTAATTATTTCGATACACATAATTAGAATTAAATATATTTAAACATAATATATGTATTAAATGTACCATGGATTTGCCTGTAAAAGAAATTGCAAAAGGGCTAATAAAACTTCTTTATATCTTTACTTTATGATATCATTCTAACTTGATGATTGTTTTTTTGGTTGCGTATATACGTAGATTTCGTTCAGTCTAAAACTGCACGCCCCTTCACTAAACGTGATTATTTATAAATGTGTGCATGCAGGGATTTTACTTTGAACTCGGACACGTTCGCGCAGATCGCACACACACCATGATGAGTGATAAACCATAAATATTGGCGAGGTTGCGTGTATTGCGTATATATTTATATTACTATGTATTATTTTTAAAGCGGTGATGGCTCAGTGGCATTGGCTATGGACTGCCACGCAGCAGGTCCGTGGTTCGAATCCCGCCACAGGCTTGAGCTGGGCAAGGCATTTTGGGAATGCCCGCCTGGCTAGCGATCACCCTCAAGTAGAAAATCTGTCGCCAAGCACCTAACGGTGTGTTCCGGCAGCTGTCCTTGAGAGCTAGTAATTCTAGATTAAGCCCATTAACCCCTTCGACCACATCATCAGTCATCACTTACCATCAGGTGAGATTGTTTGTTTGTAGGCTTACATGTGCTGTATCAGCCGGATCTTCTACTGCTGGACACAGCCTCACCCATTAAGGGGGGATTTGCCATAATCCCCACGCAATTTTTTTGATTGGCAGGCGGCTTGGGGATCACAGCGTAAGATAGAGTTTTTTAGAAGGCGTTGCTGCACACCTTCCGGTATTTTTCCCTTTGTCGCCTCTTACGACACCCACGGGATATTACATATGGGGAGTTGCAAATCTTACCCGGCACCCCACGGGGAGGGCTTACCTATCAGCAATAAAAATAAAATAAAAATTTTGTGCATTTTTGGACTGGAAGATTTCTATCTCCCAAGTTGGTCCCGTTTAATCAACTTTGTTGATTAATTTAAACGGTTACACTGAAGGGAGTCATAACATAAAGTATCGAAGGTATTCCTCGATCATCTAACAATTCCAAGTACTTTTGTAGGCGAATTACACAATGTACCTATACTACAGGATAAGACGCAGAAGACATTACAGGAACCAGTGAAACATATTAAAAAAAAACATGGTACCAAATAGTGACACTGCAAAATATGCATGATTTGACTGATCTTCAGAAATAAACGAGTGTTGAAACTTGGGTTGCGCTGTTGAATCGATACAGAAAAGAAAGAAAATTGGATTGAATTGTGACATGTGATTAAAAGTGGATTCTTTACGATAACCGTAAGCGAAAAATGCAATGGCTGACCCCAGGTCAAACGCCGCAACAGTGTGCAAAGCTTACCAATAAAACCGGCCAAGTGCGAGTGGGACTCGCACACGAAGGGTTCCGTATCAATATCTGTAACATAATCTTGCAAGCTACAGACAATTTTCGTAGTGTCCAATTGAGCTAGGTAGGTACGGCGAAATCATATTTTATTGTATGGGAGCCCCCTCAATTATTTATTTTAATTTATTATAAATCATTATTTAAAGAGAACATAAAACTAAATATTCTGTGAATAGTTAAAGCGTCTACCTGTCACCGTTATTAGTATCGAGCCAGAAACAGTAAAAAATCAAGTTAGTTGTATGGGAGCCCCCCTTAAATATTATTTTTATTTTATTTTTAGTACTTGTTGTTATAGCGGCAATAGAAATACATCATCTGTGAATCAAAAGTCAAATTTAAACTGTCTAGCTATCACCGTTCTTCAGATACAGCCTGGTGACAGACTGACGGACGGACAGCGAAGTCTCATCTGTATCTTAAGAACGGTGATAGCTACACAATTGAAATTTTCACAGATGATGTATTTCTATTGCCGCTATAACAAGAAATACTAAAAATAAAACAAGCAGTGATGGCTCAGTGGCATTGGCTATGGACTGCCGCGCAGCAGGTCCATGGTTCGAACCCCGCCCAGAGCTTGAGCTTCACCGCATGGTGGAAGGGCATTTTGCGAATGTCCGCCTGCCTAGCAACCACCCTCAAGTAGAAAATCTGTCGCCAAGCACCTAACGGTGTGTTCCGGCAGCAGTCCTTGAGAGCCAGAAAAATTACAGGCTAATGAGACCTAACAACTGGACGTCTCAGTGTGAAGGCCAGTGTAATTCGTCTGTTATAGGCCGCCACAATAACATAAAAAAAAATAAAAATTAAAGGGGGCTCCCATACAACAAACATGATTTTTTACCGTTTCTTACTCGATACTAATAACGGTGACAGGTAGACGCTTTAACTATTCACAGAATATTTAGTTTTATGTTCTCTTTAAATATAATTAATTAAAATAAAATAAATAATTTTGAGGGGGCTCCCGTGCAATAAAAGAGGTTTTCGCACCTATACCCAGCTCAATCGGACACTTCGAAAAGTGTCTGTAACTTGCAAGATTAGGTTACACATAATGGTACGGAACCATTCATGCGCGAGTCCCACTCGCACTTGGCCGGTTTTTTTATATAAAGTCTGCATTTGCATTTTGTAATTCAAATAGGTAGGTTTTTTTACAGCATACAGACTAGCTTTTGACCACTATTGCTCCTGATGGCAAGTGATAATGTGGTCGAAGATGTTGGCTCTCAAGGGCAGCTGCCGGAGCTCACCACTTGGCGACAGATGTTCAAATTGAATGTGGTAGCTATGCAGGCGGGCATTCGTAAAATGCCCTACCACCATGCTGTAACGACTGCCATTGTAAGACAACAATCGGAACCAATGCTTTAAAATGCCTTAAAAATTTTTTTTTTACATTTCTTCATGGTGGTAGGGCATTGTGCGAATGCCCGCCTGTCTAGCACCACCCTCAAGTATAAAATCTGTCGCCAAACACCTAGAGATGTGTGGCAGCTGTGCTTTAGAGCCAGTAGGTTAATCTGACCAACCTCTTCGACCACATCATCACAATCAGGTGAAATAGTGGTCAAAGAATAGCCTTACAGTAACAGTTTCAGCCGGATCGTTCACTACTGATCAAAGCCTCCCCTATTTAGGGGGTATTTGCCATAACGCTTGGCAAGCGGCTTGGGGATCGCATCAGTGTAAGATTTAGAAGGCGCTGCTGCCCACCTTCCAGTATATTTCCCTTAGTCGCCTCTTACGACATACACGGGAAGATATAGGGAGGTGCAGTTCTAACCCGGCACAACACGGGAATCCTAATACGTTCATGATAGCCTAACGACTATAAATAAATACATAAATAAGTGGGGTAAAACCAGGATAGATGCCCCACTTTTTGAAATGAAATTAATAATCTTGAAAAATTCTTATGATTATAGCTTGTTTAACGTTTTATCTTGCATAACAAATTATTTTTGTTGAGAAAAAAAATACTGATTATGCGGAAATTGCGTTTTTGCAGAACCTTGTTTTAGAGGATAGGTGCCTACCTATATGGAAATAGGTACAGTGAAAATGATAAGGAGGATAGATGCCTGTCGGTGAGGATAGGTGTCAAATAGAATACAATATATAATATTTATTTTAAATATATCTATAATAGTAAAGTATTTGTCTTTTTCGTGATCTGCGACCTTTATTCACTTTTTAATCATTTTATTTTTCTTTGAAACCAAAATCAGTTACACCGTTATCTTCTTGCTCAGTAAATTAATGTATTTTTATTGGTTTAACTTTCTTATCTTGTGCTTTATCTTTAGTTTCTTTATTTTCTCTAGTTTTTCTTTTTATTTAGTAGTTTCAGTCTTGTTTCTATGGTCTAATTTATATTTATCTTGTTTTTTTTCTTTTGCCTCTTTTCTTTAATGTTTCACTTAAATTCAGAATATGTGCTGATTGCTTGACCCTCTTTGCAAAGGAATTTGTGGTACCGGTGATGCTTGAATAAGAATTGTAAACAGTGTTTCTTTTTCTACTGTGCTATCTAAAAATAATTGTATAATCACCAATATCAACCACATTAATATCAGCTAAAACCTCAGAGTCAATCAAAAGACCACTGACACTCTCTGTCCAAAGAAGTATCGGATTTGGAGGTGTTTGTTCATTTGGTTGGCGATGTATCGAAGAAGTGGTTTGAAGCGGGGGTTTTTGTGGTTCAACTTCTACAGGTTCACAAGGTTCTTCAATTTCTATTCCATTGCCGAGCTCTGATACGCAATCCAACGAAGAAGATGTCTGAGGCTGGGGTGTTGATATAAGGCGTTAAGCTCCATTAATCTCATAAGCTCATAAGATTCGCCAGGATTTTGTCTGCCTAGTACAATATTTGATATCATGAATATGGTATCTGACTGAGTGGATAAATTCCGCCACCTAATCTCTAAAGCCACCAAGAGTATTTGCAGTGGTATTTCCAGTATTGTAACGACTGATCAAAAATAACAGAACAGAAAACTATTTTAAAAACACGTTTAAATTTGTATGAAAGTATGGAGGATTCATGCCCCTAAGGGCACCTATACCGCCAAAAATTGGGGCGGCTATCCTTTTTAATATGGATAGATGCCCTTTTATTTTTAAAACAAACTAAATACAAATGAGCTATTATTGTCACTTAGGTGTGTAGTCAATGAACCAGTTTATAATAATAATGGAAATTGAACTGAAGTTGTTGCTACTTATAAAGTTATACAAAAGTAAAAACTCGCGTTTGAAAATTTTACACACTCTTCGCGTTTGCCGCGGAGATTATTGCACGTGTAATCTAAACAGGTATGTTCCGCACGATGGACTGCGGGGGACTTAGGTGTGTGGTGCCCAATCTCCTTATTTGCACTATTAATTCTCTGTTGGGATTCTGGGAAGTTAGCTATTTTGAAAACGAGGCACCTATCCCACTGCGGTACCTATCCGGGTTTTACCCTATATGACAAAAGCTATCAGGAGTCTGTAAACGAGCACTGTGATGGCAATCAATTGATCCTTTTTAAATGGGACCAACAAACGTATTGGCGATTACAAGGAGCTGATGCCAACCCTTCTAATTCTGATATACAGGTGTACTCATTATAATTGCTAATTTTTATCACCAACAACGCAGACAATAAAATAAAAAAATGGCGTCCCGGCTACCGTAACTTCTTCTTTTTTTATGCCTGATAGTTAAGTCTTTAACCACTATCTCACCTGATGGTAAGTCGAAGATGTTGTTCAGGCTAACCTAGAATTACTGGCTCTCAAGAACATCTGCCGGAACACACCGTTAGGTGCTTGACGACAGATTTTCTACTTGAGGGTGGTAGCTAGCCAGGCGGGCATTTGCAAAATGTCCTACCACCATGCTATAACGACTGCCATCCTAAGACAACAACCGGGCCCGACGGCTTAACGTGCCCTCCGAAGCACGGAAGCGCTCAGTAGTAATGTCACTAGCGGTCACCCATCCAACTCATGACCGCGGCGGACGTTGCTTAACTTTGCTGATCGGTTAAGAACAGCTAAGCAAATTTCGATATTATATCGAGTTTCAACATTTTTTTCTTTTTCTTAAGTATAAAACCTTAGGAGTGTTATAGTAACCCACCTGTCTCATAGATTTGGTGCATTTAATAACCACATCATATTTTAATTTTCTTCACCTCGGTCGTGACTTGTGTTTATTGCCACCTGCCAAGTTCCGGTCTTCTAGATAACACTATTGCCCTGAGTGCGTTTCTTCACATTGTCGTCTTCGCGTCGCATGTCGATTGATCATTCGCTTTTAATTATTACTTCGTAAATTGGTACATTGAAATACAATTATTTCGATCGATGAATATCACGAAAACACAATGTGCCAACAGCCGCGTTTGGAAAGTGACGCCTGTATGATCCAGAAGCATTTTAATTCGCGAATCCGTGAAAAATATTATTGGTATCCACGTATCATTCATTTTTGAAATCAAATAAGTTAAGTACCTAGATCTGTAAACAGACTTTTATTGATAAGCAACAATTCAAAAATCTATAAAAGCGGGAAATCGTTTTTTTTCTTTTCATCTTTAATGGCTAGGCAACGGTCTTCATGATCTTAGTGCCTTTTACTTTGTTTCAAAAAGTTCAGTTAAATTCTTAGTTTTGTGACCTGTGTGCAAGTCGTGTTAGTAGGCCATATTCATGTTTTAGTACTTTTAGGTGGAAATTAGTGGTAAATAATTTTCCAAAATGTCATCTGATAATGAAAGTGACGATTTTATAATGATGACGCCACCAGAAATAAGAAATGAAGCTCAAGAAGTCATAAAGTACTTAACGCCTGAGAAGTCTCGAGGTAAGTACGAGAAAACGTATAATGATTTTATTTTCCTCGTAGGTGTAGTATAAAGCACTATGTATCACTCGGGAGAAAGTTCTATTTCTGTTCTCGAGTTGCCCTTAAGCCCTCCGCTACGCGTCGGGCTTAAACAAACTCTCGAACAGAAATAGATAGTTATCTCCCCTCGATGTACAATGTACTATTGTTGCAATTTACTATTTGCCTACACGCGTGCACGTTGATGAACATATATATATAACGGTTCATAATTCAAATTGATTACACATTACATAGAAACTGGCCAAGTGAGTGTCACGCCTCGTTCTCGCAACAGCCCGTAATATATAATGTTTATTAGTTTTGATCAAAGCTCCAAAACTACATTTTAAATCGGCGTTTTCAGTTATAACAAAAATTTTTAAAATATTTCAAGAAACATTAAATTACAGCCTTACTTATAAACGCTACTTAAGGGTGAACTGGCCGGCCCGTTCTCCATACAAACGCCGTTGGGTGATCACTCCCTTATTTGAGGATTATGGTCCAAAATAAAGCATAATACCGATTGATCTCGTCATTATCTAGGCTTGTATGATGCCAACATTTTAAAAAGATAATTACTTTGTAAGTTATGAGCCTCGAAAACTTTATATGAAAATGTTTCGAGTCTCATAATTCTCAGGTTAATTAATTTATTAAAATTTCGGCATCATACATGCCTAGATAATGACAAGATCAATCGGTATTATGCTTTATTTTGGACCTAAATCCTCAAATAAGGGAGTGATCACCCAACGGCGTTTGTATAGAGAACGGGCCGGCCAGTTCACCCTTAAATTTTAAGCATTACTTAGCCGCTGATTAGCAAAATTCCTTACTCATAAACGCTGCATAACTTTAACTAGTACCTAAGTACTGCTTAAATCAGCTGTCAATTTAAACACCGTCCGACCCTTGTTTAATTATTTAACCCATTGGCATCGGCGATAATTATAACAATAGAATTTCATTCATATATTGGCCATAGTGGTCCAGTCGTAGCAAGATGGCGCCCATATTTCTGATCAGCTGATTTAGTTACTATTGAGGTTATTGTCAAGGAGGTATACAAAACTATAAACACGACATACTCTGTTAATAAATCGTAAAAATATAGCAAGTAGAAACATACATTGGATGATGAAATAAATATTATGCGTAACCTACTTACTTTTCGTGATCTTATTGAAGAGTATACCGCAGGTACAGTTCCTGAATTAAGAATATGAGGATTGTGCCTCACTCGTTTTTTATCCTATTGGATGAGGATTGAGACTGATGAGTAACTAGAGATTCAATTTAAAAGCAGAATTGAATACTTATTTGCGTATTTCAGCATAGATATCGATTCAGTACAGCATAAAAAATATTTTGGGTGTCGAAATATTCTTATTTGTATTAAGGATCTCATTTAATAGATCGCGAGTTTATCACCAAATGGTAATAAACTGGTGAAAATTAGACGCCGGACTGTTTTAACTGAAAATCCCTTTCTCGTTAAACCCCCAACATCTGATCCGATCCGGTGATCGAACTCATTGTAATTTTCTTATTATCTAGCCGTGCCACGCGGTTTCACCCGCGTAGACAATGATGATGAAAAGTATGGAGAACCTAAACTAACTATTCTGTTGTTTCATCCAAACCCTCAAGCCGTTAAAACGTGAATACACGTAGAAGACAAAAACACAAACTTTAGATACATACATATAATCACGCCTGTATTCCCCGAAGGGGTAAGCAGAGGTGTGTAAACACCCATGTTTCGGTCAATTGGGTTTTGGTCCCATGTAATGTGAATGGGTGGCGAGCCTATTGCCATTCACCGGGCACAGTTTCAGGGTCATACAAAATAATTTCTCTAACACACTAGACGAAACACAAGAACATATTACGGCCTTTATAATATTACTGTGATTTAAGGAATCACTATAGAATGATTAAATAAAATATATGAAGATTGGAATCTTGGCTTCATAGAAAAAAACGTAGACATAATTGGGCATAGGTATTGTTTGGGATGGAAAAAGATAACTTCCAGCGGGATATAACGGTATTCGGGCTTCCATAATGCATTTACAATTATGCTATGGAATAGGTTGCTGGATCGAATTCACAGAATACTTACAATTTACCTTATTGCAAAAAAAAACTCGCTTCAGAAGTCTCCAGAACGCCTAACCATATGTAAAAAAATCAGTAGGTCTACAAAGAATAGTATTTTTTTGACTTTTTAATTTTAAGATGTACAGCACTAGATACATACTTTTTGGCAATTTGGGTCTTTCATAATACCTTTTAGTTCAATGTTGTCAGTTTAAAATACGTTCGACCTCATTATCCATTGCTTAGCTAAACAGGTGCTATGTAGCGTTTATAAGTAAGAAATATTTAAGCATTACATAAACACTGTTTAGTTATCCATTACTTAGCAAATACATAGCGGATTTTTTATAAGTAAGGGGGTTAATGTTTACACTTAAAAATATATCTAGGGACAATTCCACCTAATTTTCTTGTTAAGTCGACGTGACGTCAAATTTACGCCACATAGCCAAACCGGAACAATTTTCGACACGATTCGATTCTACACGTGACGTCCTTAGGAGGCCCTGAATCTTCGAACGCACGATCGAGAAAGATTTCGATCGTTTTATGACGTCAAGTCAGCTTAACTGATTTTTTTAAAGTGTAAATTATGTTTTACCTAAATATTATTTAATTTACCCCCTTACTTATAAAAAATCCGCTATGTAGTTGCTAAGTAATGGATAACTAAACAGTGTTTAAGTAATGTTTAAATATTTGTTACCTATAAACGCTACTTAGCAACTATTTAGCTAAGCAATGGATAATGAGGTCGAACGTATTTTAAACTGACAACATTGAACTAAAAGGTATTATGAAAGACCCAAATTGCCAAAAAGTATGTATCTAGTGCTGAAAATCTTAAAATTAAAAAGTAAAAAAAATACTATTCTGTGTTGATACCTACTGATTTTTGTACTTATGGTTAGGCATACTGGAGACTTCTGAAGCGAGTTTTTTTTTGCAATATATTAAATGCAAAGTGCCCTAATATTCTATGAGTTCGATCCAGCAACCTATTCCATAGCATAATTGGAAATGCATTATGGAAGCCCGAATACCGTCAAATCTTTTTCCATCCCAAACAATATCTATGCCCAATTACGTCTACGTTTTTTTCTATGAAGCCAAGATTCCAATATTCATATTTTATTAATCATTCTATAGCGATTCCTTAAATCATAGTAATATTATAAAGGCCGTAATATGTTCTTGTTTCGTCTAGTGTGTTAGAGAAATAATTTTGTATGACCCTGAAACTGTGCCCGGTGAATGACAATAGGCTCGCCGCCTATTACATGGGACCAAAACCCAATTGACCGAAACATGGGTGTTTACCTCTGCCTACCCCTTCGGGGAATACAGGCGTGATTATATGTATATATGTATCTAAATTATATGTATATGTTTTTGTCTTCTACTTGTATTCACGTTGTAACGGCTTGAGGGTTTGGATGAAACAACGGAATAGTTAGTTTAGGTTCTCCATACTTTTCATCATCATTGTCTACGCGGGTGAAACCACGTGGTGCGGTTATAAGAAAATTACAATGAGTTCGATCACCGGATCGGATCAGATGTTGGGGTTTTAATGAGAAAGTGATTTTCAGTAACAGTCCGGCGTCTAATTTGGACCAGTTTATTGCCATTTGGTAATAAACTCGCGCCCTATTAAATGAGATCCTTAACACAATTAAGAATATTTCGACTCCTAAAGTATTTTTTTTTTGCTGAACTGAATCGACATCTATGCTGAACTTCGCGAATAAGTACTCACGGATATTCTGCTTCTAAAATGAATCTCTAGTTATATTATTTACGTCTTCTTACCGGTGTTCTATACCTACTATAGTAGTTATAGAGTAATATTGAATCGTCCTACCCTAACAAGGATTATATATACTAGGGAGATATATCCCCCTTATGTAGGGTCAGTACCTATATATCTCAGCTATATCAATACAAAATACAAAGCAACAACATATTTAAAATATTCGCTAACAACGCATAGAACAACACGAGAACAAAAATGTAAAAAGTTTTGGCTTTGATTTTATAATCGACAACCAACTTTATTAGTAGCAGGTATAGTATACCCGCTACCTTTCCGGCCGTAATCGTGACATGGAGAACTGTTTTCCACCCAATGTTCAGCAACACCCTACTCATATATATCAACGTGAATAGTGGTATAATACTGAAAAACCTACACCAATCATTGAGCGCATCGTTTTCCAAGTTGCCTTTTAATACATCCAATAGGAATAATATACGAGTGTGGCACAATGCTTATATTCTTAATTCAGGAACTGTACCTGCGGTATACTCTTCAATAAGATCACAAAAAGTAAGTATATTACGCATAATATTTATTTCATCATCCAATGTATGTTTCTACTTGCTATATTTTTACGATTTATTAACAGAGTATGTCATTAATTATGTCGTTAATAATATGTAATTCGTTTTTTTATTGACATATTTATTTAATTTATATTATTTATATTATAACCTTTATAATATACTTATATTATAAAGGTTATAATTAAAAGGAACATCAATTTAATGAGGATAAAGAGACTGGCCATTTATTGAGTTTTTTTATGATGGTTATGGTGTACATCTTATTCCAGAGTGCGGTATAGGTAGGCGTTGCGACTTTTTAATATTAATTAGAGACAGCGGAGTCTTTTTGCGTAGGAAAATATAAAACGCAATAAAAAATATCATAACGTCTGTATTCCCAAAAAGGGGTAGGAAGGCGAAACACATGATTTTTTTAGAGACGATAGGCTGGCTTTTGTCTACTAGGTATAACACTTGATGGTACATAGTGATACGATCGAAGACGTTGTTCAGCCTAACCTAGAATTACTATCTTATTTAAAGCTTTTCAAGTTGCCGCAACATTGATTGCTTGGCGACAGATTTCCTAATGTTGGTAACTAGCTAGCCGGGCATTTATAAAATACCCTACCACCGTGGTATAAAGACTGCCATCCTAAGACAACAACCGAGACCAACGCGACGGCTTAACGCCTTCCGAAGAATTTGCACGCTCAGTAGCAAAAATCACTAGCGGTCTCCCATCCATGACATGACCGCAGTGGACGTTGCTTATCCAGTTCATTCATGCATTGAGAAAGTCTAGGAAAGCTTCGCACGAGCGTTTCTTAAAACGTTTTGGTCGTGTGTAATAGTGGGCGAACCGATTACCATCTACCGGTCACGTTTCGATATGGGAATAGTTATTTTTAAATAACTACCTTTTCAGGGAATGAAAGCTAGTTTTTTAATAGGTAATAGTTTTTTAAATAAGTCATCAACTGGGAACGTCCTCTGGCCATATTATGTCTATCATTTGTAAGCAAACTTTTCTCTACTGCAGATATACATATAATTGTTATCAAGAAACAAATTATAACAATAGTCGTTTACAATTTGGAACTAAATGCTAGTACATCGACATTTTATTCTGCGAGTATAGGTATATTGTTTCAGCATTTTCGTAGGCCATTCGTAGCTTTCTTATAATTTCTTAGCTTTCGTAGAGCGAGCGTAGCTTCATTCATTCGTCGTGGCTAAATTATCATGTCAATCTTTAAACTAATATTTTCGCCAGATCAAAGCTATAGCGGGTTTTCATCTTCCTTCCCTTATCCGTTCTAAATGATGTAGGCATAACCATGTATTCTTCCATTAGCTGTTAGTACTGAAATTTCGTAGATATCATGTTTCAGGGTTCCTTTTAATTTTAAGTGACCATATTAGTAACCACATTACTATACAAATATATACACGAAGGAAATAACTAACTGGCTTAAGGAAGCATTTCTACGTTTAAGATGATTTAAATTTGTAGTAAATCTGGGTAAAGTATTAACATAACTAATATACCAGTATCATGAATGCTTTGGTTTTTTATACATAAGGAGACAAACATGAAAACAATTAGACGGTCTACCTGATGGTAAGTGGTCACTGACGCCTGTACCACCCAGAGCATTACTGGTGTATTGCCTACCAGTAAAAGAAAGAACTCTATTCAGGTGGAAGAGCATTCCACAACTTATAGACAACTTACGTGGTAGAAACAGACGATTATATCGAGTAGTACAAGACTTCCATGTATCTATAACGTGCGGACAAAGACTATATGAACCCAGTCTGTGCGTGCGGGTGTCCCCTTTGGCGATAGCGGCCAGTTCGGATATAAAAGTGTGAGGGAGGTATGATGTACAGCATTTCATCTTATCTAAATCTCACGTTGATTTTTACAAGTGTAAGTACTGCATTTAATTACTATAACAATAAAAGTTCAAGTATATAACAAATATATTCTATTTTATCATGCTTTAAAAAAAAGTATGTCCATCTCTAACAAGTTTACCCCATATTTTGTTTGTGGAAGGGTATTTTACAAGTGCCCTGGCTAGCGACCACCCTCAAGTAGAAAATCTGCCGCCAAGCACCTAACGGTGTGTTCCGGCAGCTATCTTTGAGAGCCAGTGAAATTACAGGCACATGCAACTTAACGTCTCAAAGTGACAGGCGCAATGCAATTAATGACTGTGGTGGTGAAATGCATCTGTAATTAGGCAGAGGTACGCTTATCATCAAGTGGGCCTCGAGCTTGTTCCGTCACAATAACATATATATATATATATATATATATTATGATGAGCAGTAATTCTCAGGCAGTACGAATACAGTAATATGTTTTTGCCGATGGACATAATAAAATGTGATGATAAATTATTCAGTGACAACACGATAGCTTAAGCTTAGGAAATCCTGTAAAGTAAGATGGTATATGTTACTTCTCACCTTGGGTTACGTAGTTATTACTATTCATTATTCTGTGCCTCGGGCTTTACGTCCGTTCTATGTCTATGCGATGTGTTGGTGACCATGGTTTTGATGTTTATGAGATCAATATTTTTGATACCTTCATTAGTTTTATAGGTGTTTTATGGATGCGGTGTATAAGTTGGTGGTATTTGAGTGACATCAAAGTCCTGAATCTGGATGATTGGCGCATTTTTTCTTCGGAATGGTTCATGTTTACGTATTATTTTTATATTTCTAAAATATAATTTATAGCCTCGCTTTTGACCACTATATTACCTAATGGTAAGCCCATTAGTTTATGATGCGGTCGAAGATGTTCTTTTGGCAAGCCTAGAACTTCTGGGTCTCAAGGACAGCTGCTGGAAGACAATAGGCGATTGAGGATGGTATCTGGTCTAGCCAGCGTTCAGAAAATGCGCTATCAAAGCTTAAAAATATATGCGGGCTAAATATTCGGTAGAAGGGGCAGGTGACCAAAAAGCTACATCATAATTTACGCCAAAAAATTCAGTGTGGTTTTAAATTCAGTCCAAGACTCCAGTCTGTTATAGAAAGTTTTAAGAACAAAGAAGTAAGAAAAACCCAATAGCTTGTCTGACCTAAGGATAGCACACAAGACGACGTATTCCGGTGTGCTCATCGGATCGCTCACGAATAGGTGAGATCCCATCTATTATTTTAGTCCAATATTGTTTTTGGTCGCTTAAACATGAACACTTTTATATTTATTTTTGTCAATAGAATACAATGCTGAAAATTGCTCGAAAGAAATCGTTTAGACACATTTTCCGATATATATGCAATCATTAATTTCTAAGGTCTTAACTCGTTGTCATCAGCTGACCCACTATGGCCAATTTATGTATGAAATTCTATTGTTATCATTATCGCAGATTTCAATGGGTTAAGTCATAAGAATATTATATAAGAAGTCTTAAAGAAGTTATATATAAAAAGTCTTAGGTCATAAGAATCTCGATGAATGCATTTTAGAATAATTTTATATTTTATCTCGCGCGTTATCTTCCTCCCTCTATATCTGCACTTAAAAGTGTTAAAGCGCTATTATTGTCAAATCAATTTAAATAATTTATTTAAATTGAGACATTATGTAAATTAAGATCTTAATATTAGTTGTTGAGACACAATGTCCGCAAGTAGTAGTGAAAATATTTGCTTTCACTTAGATATTAATATTACAAAAATCCTTAACACTATAAAAAGAATAGGTAATCCATTCATCCAAAAGAAACCATTGTGTTGAAGTGTTTATATGAATTATTTTAATGTCGTTAAGTTTACAGTTATATAGAACTGGCATTTATTTGGTTCAACGAATAAGCTTCACAATTCAGCGGGACAATGCTGCCAGAATGCTGGGCACGCTGCCAACTGGTAGTGGGCATTTGGACTACCTGTGGGCCTGTAATGGCCAACATGCAGATACAATATCACACATTTTAAGGTTGCCTAAATGCTTTCGTTGTAGTGATGTATAAAGTTTGGTTTTTAAAGGCATACCGCCGGTTATAAATCGATACAAACATATTGTAATAAAAAAAACAAAAATATGGAACCGACTTCAACACTCAAATGTATAACTTGTTGAAGTGGGTACCATGACGGTTCCAAAGTACCTATCACAATATTGGTGCCACGCATGGTACCGGCTTCGGCAAGTTATTTCACACATTTGAGTGTTGAAGTCGGTTCCATTTTTTGGTAAAAAAAAATGATCCCTCCTTTTTTGTGACCCTTGCTACTTATGGGATCGACTGTCATTCACTGTCAATGACTATATCATCAAGATAGGAAAATACTTTTCAGTTATTGGAGTGTAACTCAAAAACGGCATGACCGATTTTGATGAAATTTAAATTGAATCACAAAGGAAGCACCAGCTTTCAATTAAAAAAAGAAGTCAGTCAGTCAAAAGTTCGAGATAACAAACATAAAAAAAAGATGAGTTGAGTTCCTCCTCCTTTTTTTAAAGTCGGTAAAAATAATTATAAGCCCTTTCCGGTATGGTTACTGAACTTTTCTCTTTTCTAGCGAGCACCGTTTCTTAAAATCGAAATGTCTTGAATGAACCACATTGGGTACTTATGCACGAAATCCTACTAATTTTACCTAAAGTAGAGGCAGCCTAGTCGCAATTGATTGATGTGAAACACATTGTGGTGGCACGGTGCACACCCTGACTGAAGCCACCTGGTAACTTACGAGATTTGGTGCATTTCCGATTTTTAGTTTTTTTCTCATAACATGTGGTTTTAACTAGCTTTAACGGCAACTGTTATTATGCCCGGCTAACGTTAGATAAACTCAGACATTTTTGGATAGGAAGCGGGTTTAAATCCCACTGGAAGTAATTTTATTTTACAACAATGTCTATGTTTTCGCTTATAATGCGTCAACGATGTTTAAAATAATATTTAGTTAGATTGACTCAGCAACATGGGGTATCGGAATAGTGAAAAAAAAAGTCGTTTCATTAAGTATCTGAGAGAGTAAAGACCTGAAGAGTGCTTCTATGTGTAACATCACCCATTACCTGATAACAAAATTACCTACATATTGTATGAACATAATAGAAATAACACTTAGAAGATTAATTAAGTTTGATTAGTTGATAATTGCATTTGATCTGAATTTAAGTATATTATATTAGCTACAAAATGAATTTTTAAATCTAATGTCTATTTGTCCAATAATATTGTACTTATATGTTCAAAAATTTCATTAGATTCTTTGACCATAAAATAAGAAATTTTAATACATTAAAAGAGCTCCAGTAAATAGTTGTTTAGTTTGTTTGTGTATTTTAATACTTATTAATATTGTGTGTGACTTTCGCGCATTTTGAACACGTCAAAATCATATACTTATTAAATTTAGGCGTCTACAACGATCTTATAAAGGACAATTACAAACATTTATATTGAAATAATCTACATTCTACATTCTAATGTCAGGTTCAGCAAAAAAAAGTTTTATAAGTACAGCAACTAAGAGGAGGGGGCAAGAGACTCAAGTCTATCCTTTCCAAGCATCTTTAAAAAGAATATATCATAATAATTACAATATTTGTTTAAATTATATAAGTAGATGACACATTTTTGCTCGGCAAAGGCGGAATTACATTGTCGCGCGCGCTCACATGGTCCTTATTACATCAACATTTTGGTAGATTTTCGTACCCACTGGCAACGAATTGCTGCTTTAGCAGATCTTAATCTTTGAGATCTTAATGATAAAAAACAAATGGATTCAATCTAAAGAATTATTGGCATTCTTTCCTTGGGAAAAAACACTTCATACCTACCACGCCGCTCATTGTCATTAAATTCGTATCTTCGGGGGTCTGCGAGCGTACAATCGATTCGACCTGATTCACAATATGAAGAATACTCCCGAGACCTGAGCGATCCTTTCGGGGTTGTTTGTGGTCGGGATTCACCGTAAAATTAACTCGTGACTTCGTGATGTACAGTTGTCGACAAAACAGTTAACTTAGATAGATAAACTCTTTATTGTAACACAAATATTAATTTTAACATAAAAAACTTACATACATCATAACTGAGTGAAACAATAGGCGGTCTTATCGATCTCTTCCAGAAAACCCAACAATATTGGACATTTTGACAGTACCTACATGGACAGGGTTTTTAATCGAATGTTACAAATACTAGAACAGTAAAAAATAGATAGATAACTTAATTAAACAAGACAAAAAATTATTATATTATACACATACACAACAATATATACGTAAAGTATAATGATATGAATGAATAGAATGATAAAGATAGATTTATTTATAAAACCCTACAATAAAATATACCCTTATAGGGTATTTAAGGGCCTGTTTCAGAATGTTCGAGTAAGTTCCGGTTATACTACCCAGAACATATTTAATAAATAAAACACTATCTTTGCATTTCACAGTCATCGATTTAGCCTATCCATCGGTTAAAGCTTGAAACGCACTGCATGTTAACTGTCATTTTTATCATTCAGTTATTTTATGTTCTGTGTAGTATAACCGGAACTTCGAACATTCTGAAACAGACCCTATCGAAGATAAAACCCACTCGTTTCGCCAGTGATTTTGGCGAAAGACATTGCATTTTGCATTGTGGCGGAATTTGTTTTTTTTTTCTTGCTTTCGAGCACAAACTGATCATTAGTAGGTAATGATGTTGTTGAAGAGTTTAAAAAAGTTGAACCTAGAATGGAAACCAGCTCTCTAGTACACACACCGTTAGGTGCTTAGCGACACATATTCTCATTGTGTTTGGTAGGCCAGGGCATTCGAAAAATGTCAACCTTGTAAAAAAGAGGATATGAAATATATTATCGGAAACTGCGGTACTATTCAAATATGATGCCAATAAAACAATATTTCAAAATGCTGGACTCGCTGCCAATCATTCTGCTGGTGCATTTGGACTGCTTGTAGGCCTGCAATGGACTTTCGGTTACCTAAATAGTTTCGTTATAGTAGTTGTAATGTTGTGAGTTTTGTTATAAACGCATTAAAAAAAATATAAAGCGACTTCCTGCAAAATAAATCATTTCATGCTAATTTGTTGAAGTCGATACCTTAATCAAACTCGCTTAGGGCTCCAAAGCTCCGTTCCAATACACGTTCGTGTAAGCAGACTTCAATATGTTATCACAGTTTTATAATTAATATTATACATTATATCTTATACGAAGAAAATATGTAGAAAACGCCAGCACCAATGCATACATAATATATTCATCGATATAATAAAAAAATTCAGCGATTAAAAATTAAATATAAACCACACAAACCACAGAGAAGTTAAAATGCATTTTTCAAACATTTGTAACCATTTTCACTCCTTTAAGGGTTTAATTTACAAAAAATTTTATACGATTGAATAGAAACACCTATTTAAATAAGTTGATATGTTGTTACGGCCCTATGATTGTCACAACTTTGGTTGGTTTTATTAAACAAATACTACAAACTATAAACAACAGTACAGCTACTACAATACTACAGCTACTACAGTAAAAGCATTTGGACTCATAGGGAGTCCAAATGCTCTAACCCACTATCAGTTGGCAGCGTGCCCAGCATGCTGGCAGCATTGCCCCGTTGAATTGCAATGCTTATTCTTTGACCCAAATAGGTGCCAGCATTTTGATCACGCGTCGCATCGACCAAGCGCTCTGATAGAATCTCTCTTTGGTTGGTTAAATAAATGGAAAAATAAATTTGGTTAAATAGAGATATGGAACATAATATACAAAATTTCAGATTCGTTTTTATAATAGACCCCTTAACAAAAATGGTTTAACATTTATAATTTTATAACATTGACTAGAGGCCCGCACAATTTTATAGGTGAAAAAAATATTACACTTCTCAACAGGGTTGCCAACCTTTGAATTTTTTCCTCGTACAGAAGCATATAAAAATCTCGTATTTTAGCTTCCGAACCTTGTACTTACTCATATTATGTGAAAAATGTGATAGAATAAAGAAAAAAGCATTTAAAAGACATTTTACACAGATAATACTTCTTTTGAAAGTTTGTTACCAATAAAACATTACTATTTTTTAAAAATTAAATCGTCTTCATTGTGTATGTATAATAACAAAATATTTGGCTTAAAAATAGATAACTTACATAATACTTTACATACTTTGTAGTTGGTACCACAGACTATGACGACCTGTAACTATGGAAGGTAGAGGAACCTTCCATACCTATAACGTATTCTATCTCTGTTGCAATATAATGTAGGCAATTAATCAAACAAATATGGTTCATTTTTTGAAAATTTGAATTTTATAATGAAATTGATTGAATTCGAGTGAGGCGATATCAGGGTCTATTGAACATGTTGACATAAATGTTCCCTGCAATTAAAATTGTTATTTAAAGTTTCGTAACTCAAAATCTCGTACATAATTGTACGAGGATAATATCGTCCTCGTACCTCGTACGAAAGACCAGAAATCTCGTAACTGTACGAGAAACCTCGTACGGTTGGCAACACTGCTTCTCAATGTGCTCAAGACAATGACATCCCAGAGGCTAGGGGAAAAAAACCCCCAATATGGCGTCTAAAATGTTTTTATGTACCTAGTGTCACTTGCGCCATCAAGACGAATCTAACGATATTTCATACATTAAATCAGTTATAGTGTTTAGAAGTTCTAGTGGAAATAAAAAGTCACAAACATACATGAACCCTGAAACAAAACTTTCCCTTTTTTAGGCAGCCGTGTAAATATATGCAGGATTTAAACTCATTCCGTTTACTGGCCAGATACCCGTGGCATGCGGACTTACGAACAAACAGACAGATGGCCAGTCACATTAATAGAACTAGGTCTTGACGAGGAACCCTAGAACCTTATACTTTTTCAACCTCAATTAAAAATCGAATGTACCTACGCTGATTTTGGTGACCGAGTCACCCTTGTCCGTGGGAAGGTACCCTTAATCTCGATACCTCCCATGCGGTCCCCTATTGATGCTAATCAGGTGACAAACCTGGTGTTAGCCTCTTCAGTAACAGACCGTTTTGGGTGGGTATCCCCCCAGTGTCAGATATTGTACCTCTAAGCAGCAGTGTGCTGTTGTGTTTAGATTTGAAGGGCACTGTAGCAAGTGAAATTACCGGCGATCGAAACTAAAAAACGAATGTCTTGGAGTGTCGAGTGCAGTGCATTGTCACACACTACGGTGACAGTAACTGTTATGGTCAAACGTGATGCTTACCATCACCATTTCATTTCATCCGTCAACACTTTTAGAAATATATAAAAAAAAAAACATATATGATCAATTACCACTATTAAATAGTTCTTCTACCCATGACCTACTAAACGAGGAAACGATTGAGATAAAATAATGTATTCAATTATTGTACTTGCACTATCTGTCTATGTGTCGGTATTACATTATTTATTGTATCATTCCATAGATAACAAAACAACTATGTAGATAATTTATCTATTGAATATGTTGCACAACACTATGTTGGTAACAAGCTTTATTGATACATTCTATAGCCTATAACAAAATTACAAATTTACCAGAGAAAAAAATATAGTCATGTGCGGGATTCGAACCGGAAAATTGTGTCATGTTAGTTTAATTGGTTAGAGCATACCCCGGCTAAAGGGGGGGGGGGGGTGGACGGGTGGACGTGGGTTCGAATCCCGCACATGACTATAATTTTTAATCTCTAAAATTTTTAATTTTGTAATGTAATTCGCCAAACAGGCGTTATTGCAAACATAACAATATTAAAATTCTATGGCCTATGTGTAATGGTGAAATATTTTTTCAAATAGGTCCAGTAGTTTCAGAGTCTAATCGATGCTAACAAACAATCAAATCTTTCCTCTTTATAATATTAGTTTGATTTTATAATGTTTGATGCATACAACAAATTAGTATCTAGTAAACTTAGTACATTGAGATCTCGGCATATGTAACTGTAGGTTTGTAAGGGTTCCGTACACTGAGAAAAATCTAAAGTCAAAAGCGCCCTAATTACGGCCAATTTATATGGTATGAAGGCAAAAAACAGACCAAACGTAAATACGTACAAAAACGCCTTCCAACTAGAAGGCGTTAAACGAGGTCAGTTAAGGCGAATGTTTCTTTTCGTCTTCATTTAAGGTGTATTTTGTGGTCTTTCTTAAATATTGACTTTTTGATGAGGCTGATTAAGTCGTACGTTATAGTGATAATCACCGTATATAAATCGCCGTAAAAGTATGGTATATTTTATTGTCAATACTGCAATTATTATCGTATAACAAGTTCAATTCTGAAAATACTTTACGGAAGGCGTTTTTTGACGGTTGTGTTTATTATAAAACATGGTACATTTTTATTGATTGGTGAAAATCATCTTAAGACTGGTGAATTCACCTTGCGTAGTTACAATTCAACGGTAAAAGGTCAAATTTGATTTAAGCTCCAAAGTCGTTTTTCTCAGTGTACCAAAAGGAACAACGGATCTTTACTCATATTATTCTATCTGTAGCGCTTAAACGGAAAGAGTTATAAACCTAGATATGCTGTGAACAATGTTAATTAAAAACCACTCGCAAAATATTGAATTAAATATGAATTTTATTTATTATTTATCAGGAGGCGTCCAATATCTTTTGAAGCGTTCATAGCGTAGTTTGCTTAGCCGGTCCTAACCGATCAGCTAAGTTAAGCAACGTCCGCCACGGCCATGAATTAGATGGGTGTCCGCTAGTTTTACATTACTACTGAGCGCTTCCGTGCTTCGGAGGTCACGTTAAGCCGTCGGTCCCAGTTGTTGTCTTAGGATGGCAGTCGTTATAGCATGGTGGTAGAGCACTTCCCTCCGAAGGGTTCCTGCCTCGTCGTGGCGGTGGGTCTCAGTAGCCTTGGCTTCGTCACCCACGGTGAAGCGAAGAGGAACCAGGGGCCGTGCTGGCTTGGGTAGTCGGCCGGCCCCAGGGGCGGCACTCCACTGGGCTTTGCCTCTAAGTCCAGAATGGAACGGCAAGGGGTAGGCTGCGGTGCTGTATAGGCAGCACCGCATCTGAAGTGGGCTGTGGTGTTGTATGGGCTACACCACAGCTGACGCTGAGGGGCCACGGCGGGAGAGGAATGCCGGTATTTCGGTGCGCCGCTCTCCCTACCTTCCGTGGCCACGGCGGAGTCGCCACCGTTGGATGGCGGACGCGGAGCGGCCGCAGGGGAGGAGGAGTGTCGGTATACCGAAGCGCCGCCGCTCTTCCTATCCTCTGCAGCCGAAGTAGCAGGCATCGAGGCTACTCATCTGACCCGTCGCACCTTGGGCGTCGGAAACGAGATGTCTGGCGCCCATTTGTGGGTGAGAGGGGTAGCAACCCAAGAGGGGTCCGGCAACGGACAACCGTGGCGAGTACGTGGTTGAGTGCTAAAGCGACCCCGCGGTCCCGCCGAAAAGGGGTAGAGGTGGAACACCGTGTGTTATTTAGGTCACTTGCTGCTGTGGAAGTAGTTGGTATCGAGCCCGACATATCCTGGCCACCTTCCCCGGAGTGGATGGGAATGCGTAAAATATTTTATCACACGTTAAAAAAAAATGGTGGTAGAGCACTTTGCGAATGCCTGCCTGGCTAGCTACCACTATAAGCTGTGGAAAAAAATACTGAATCTCCAATATCCGATGGGGGAGGTGTTTGTTCAACGGTAGACGTTATGACTGTAGAAGTATTTAGAATACAGGTATACATTAAAAAAATAATTTAAAACGGACTTACCCTTCGTGTTTCTGGCACATTGCTCGGAAATTACACACAAACAATAAAAAAACAGATGTGGATTGATTTATAAATTAAACTCCTTTAAGTGGTAAAAAAATTACACAATGAATGAATTACATATTTGGAAAACATATCTATGTTATTTTATTTTATTTTACATTTATTTGGGGGGCTTACAACTATCATAACATAAAAGGTTTAATAACTTAATTAAGAAAAGCCATTAACAAGCCTCCACAGATATAAAAAAAAAGTATTTTACACATATGTTGATTATTAGACCCTTAATTGACTCTAAAAGACGTCAATAATCAACATCTACGTCTAATATATGAAATAGTCCTGAACTGAAGCTACGTATTATATTAAAAAGAAGTATATTAGTTTTGCTTCCGACTGTATCAAAGGATTCATTGATGCGTTCACGGTCAGATCGATTTGACCAGAAAGGGTAGAAGGATGAAGAAATCAAGGGGACAAGGGAAAGGAAAAAATCCACTTTAGCCCTTCGATCCCTCCATCATTATTGTTCCTAAAATGGACATCAGTCAAGCGATACAATTTTGTCCATCTCATACTAAAGGATGTAATTATTGGTGAGTAAAATGTGTAAGAATTTTGTTAAATTTTACATAAATTTACTCACTCCTAGTTAAATTTAAGTCTAAGACTTTAATCCAAGAGTATACATACATGACGATGCATTAATCCATTTTCAATGCCAATGGATCTGTTGGATTAAAATTACAATATAAAATCTTTAATTCTATTATAAATACCTGATGAATACCTGAGACAAGAATGAAGAGCCAGACATGCATAGATAATTTTGCGCATAACTTTAAGAACCTATGCCGTGCTGAGGTCATTGAACTTGGTCTATCGGATCATACAGCCCAATTGATTAAATGTCCTGTCAAAAATATTGTTACATCTAAATATTGGCGGGTTAGGAGACGTGACTTTTCTACAGTCAACATTAATAAGTTTCAAAAATGTATAAGTAGTTTAAGTTTTGCTGACATTTATAATGAAGTGGACCCTAATATTGCGTACGAAAAATTTATTAATATCTTTAAATTATTCTATGACTTGTGTTTTCCCTACAAATTAGTAACAATAAAAATAACGAAACCGGTTCGGTGGATATCACGTGGAATTAAAGTGTGTTGTAAGAGAAAAAGACAACTTCTCTGGCAATATAGGAAAAAACCTACTAAATCTAATAACTTTCTGTATAAATTATACTCAAATAAATTAAAACAAATAATCAAACTTACCCAAAAGGCACAAAATAATCATAGGATTCATTGCTCATCAAATAAAGCAAAAAAGACATGGCATATAATAAATAGCGCTAAGCAAAATTTGCCCAGAGGGAACATTGATAAAATAAAAATAGACAATAAAATAATTACCAGACCAATTGACATAGCTAATTCATTTAATGACTTTTTTGTGAATAAAATTAAACCAACTAAACAATTCAATTCCAATAACAGGACATTTATATTACCCCAACAAAGCTCTATATTTATTCAACCATCTCTACCACATGACATACTAAATATTATTAAATCATTAAATAACACAAATAGTGTAGGCTATGATGGTATTTCTACCAAAATATTAAAATCAGTAGCTAATATGGTATGTGAACCTCTCAGTTTTATAATAAACTTGTGTATATGTTCTGGAATATTTCCTTTTTTATTTCGAAAAAAAAAATATTTTCTGCAAGGAACAAAAAGGATTTAGGCGAAATAAAACTATAAATATGGCAATTTATGATTTTTTGCAACGAGTCATCACAAAAGTTGATAAAAGAACACCAGTATGCACCATATTTTGCGACATGACCCAAGCATTTGATTATGTAAGACATACCACTCTACTGCAAAAGCTTGAAGGTTATGGTATTAGAGGTAACGCTTTACAATTAATAAAGTCATATTTAGATAACAGGCGACAATATACACAAATAAACAAAATAAATGTTAAAACTAAAATTGAAGAAACTTACACATCTAACGAGCGTAACCCACAATACGGCGTACCACAAGGCAGCGTGCTAGGACCGCTTCTTTTCCTAGCATACATTAATGACCTTCCAAAGGCCACCGCACAACCCATTGCACTCTTTGCAGATGATAGCGCCGTGACCATAGAATGTAGCAATATTGACTCATACAAAACTGACATCGATGTATCTCTCAGAGATATTATTACATGGTTAAATAATAATAACTTAAAAATTAATTTCAATAAAACTAAAATAATTCATTTCAGACAACGCGATAATGATACGCAATATATACCAGACATACAATATGAAAATAATGAAATCGAAAAGGTAGACTCAATAAAATTTTTAGGACTAACAATTGACAAAAAACTTAACTGGAAAGAACACATAAATAAATTGTGCAAAAAACTAAATAGTCAAATTTATGCTCTTTATAAACTCTCTACAATAGTTAGTGCACAAGCTCTTTTAACTGCATACCATGGTCTTATCGCCTCAAACATTAGATATGGGATTATATTTTGGGGCAATTCTACTGATGTCGACAAAATATTTAAATGCCAAAAACGAGCTATTAGAGCTATGTTTCGTCTTAAAATGACTGACACATGTGCACCTTTTTTCAAAAAGTACAACTTATTAACAATTCCGTCATTATACATTTATGAAACTTCGATGTTCGTTAAAAATAATCCACATATATTCCATCGGCAATCAGACCTAGTGATTAGAAAAAGACGTGACAACCATAAAATGTGCGTTCAAGGCTCTAGAACAAAATTATTACGCAAGAGTATCTTCCGTATGTCTGTCACCATATATAATAAGTTACCAAAATCCATAAGAGAATTACCGGTTAGAGTATTTCAAAGAAAATTGAAAACATTTTTATTAAATAAATGCTACTATACATCTAAAGAATTCTTGAATGACAAGAACATGACATTTTAAAAACAGTTTTTTTTTATTCGGATGACTATTTATGTATTCGTGTTAGTTTATTTTATTATTAATATTAATTATGTAATTTAATTTCATATATTTGATAACATGACATATTTACGTATTTTTTTATTTTTTTTTGACTAATGATAATAATTAATAGGCTATATTTTGAGAATTATTTTGACAATTAATTTGGTGTATTTAAATATAAAATTAGTCTCATTAATTTAATGAAATTTGTAATAATATAAACATTGCACGCCTTATGAAGGCAGAATACATTGAAACTATTTTTACAATAATTACAACTTCTGTACATGTATTTCTTGCAATAAATAATTTGATTTGATTTGATTTGATTTGATAATTTTTTTATGGTATAATATAAACTTTTGCCAGGCCCGAATGTCGCCTCGCCATTGCTAGCTGTGGATGTCGTAAGAGGCGACTAAAGGTAAATTACCGGAAGGTAAACTGTGATCCCCAAGACGCATGCCAAGTGTGGGGATTTTGGTGAACCCCCCTCAGTGGGAGGCTTAGTTCAGCAGTGGACCATCCGGCTGACTCAGTATTATGAGTTTTGGAAATTTTCGATGGAGTTAAAATTGTATCCTTCTTTAAAGTGTAGTGTAGTACCACGAGTTCAAACTCAGTGAAATTTTGCATACATGTCCTTGAACCTAATATTAATGCTTCTGGATTGCCTGTTTTCCGTTAATTAAGGTATATTAAATAAAATAATTAACGTATCTAAAATATTGAATTACATAGTTTTGTTTGGGAATTTTTATATACACATTTAGGAGAGATCAAATAATCAAAAAACTGGCAAACCAGAAGCATAGATATTAGGCTCAGGGATATAGTGCAAAGTTTCACAGAGTTTGAAAATTTACCCCCTTACTTATAAAAACATCGCTATGTAGTTGCTAAGTAATGGATAACTAAACAGTGTTTAAGTAATGCTTAAATATTTCTTACTTATAAACGCTACATAGCACCTGTTTAGCTAAGCAATGGATAATGAGGTCGAACGTATTTTAAACTGACAACATTGTACTAAAAAGTATTATGAATGACCTAAATGGCCAAATAGCATGTATCTAGTGCTAAATATCTTGAAATTAAAAAATAAATATAATACTTTTCTTTGTATAGTACCACCAACTTAACTGTGCAGTTTTCGAGGGCGCTACTGGTCAAGGAAATCAACTACGAACTGCCACAATTTGAAGGAATGTTGTAGTTCTTTTTTCTGCCACCTGAACAGATAAGTTGGTGGGTCTGTAACTAAATCAGCTGATCAGAAATATGGGCGCCATCTTGTTACTTAAAATTTAAACAAGGGTGGGACGGTGTTTAAATTGACAGCTGATTTAAGCAGTACTTAGGTACTGGATAAAGTTATGTAGCGTTTATGAGTAAGAAATTTTGCTAATCAGCGGCTAAGTAATGTTTAAAATTTAAGTAGCGTTTATAAGTAAGGCTGGTATTTAAAATATGACGTAACTATTATGTATTTATTTATTTATTCAATTAGTACCGCACAAACACGAATTACACTAATGATATGAATAATGATACATATGATTAATTATACAAATAAATGATTAATATTTGCACGTCATAGATAATTAAAATATAAATTCTGGATGTTGAAATTGTATGATTGTATGAAAAGCGCGTGCACTCTTGCCTTAAAGCTTAGCATCATTGAGGTAGGTGAGAGGGGTAGGCCATGGGGCAGACTACTTTGAAGCAGTGATGGCATTGGCTATGGACTGCCGTGCCGCATGTCCATGGTTCGAATCCCGCCGCGGGCTTGAGCTTCAAAGGATGGTGGAAGGGCATTTTGCGAATGCCCGCCTGGCTAGCGACCACCCTCAAGTAGAAAATCTGTTGCCAAGGACCTAACGGTGTGTTTCGGCAGCAGTCTGTGAAATTACAGGCACATGAGACTTAACAACTATGTCTCAAGGTGACGGGCGCAGTGCAATTCGTGACTTGTGACGAAATGCATCTGTTATAGGCAGAAGTTAGTCCGCTTAACATCAGGTGGGCCTCGTGCTTGATCCGGCACAATTACATTAAAAAAAAACTTCAAATAAAATTTTCAAATTTCTACATTCTCTATGATCTTCACAACCTTATCTTGTTGTAACGTAAGTAATCTCTCTAAGTCTCGCTTTCATTCACTACCAAGTACCATAAGTCGGTTAAAACGACAAACCATACCAGCAACGGTCACTATTCCTTCAAGCAAATAATTACTCTAACATGGCATGGATGTCAGTTCCGTAACCATCGCCAGTTTAATTCAGATCGTCCTTTGGTTCGCTCTAAGTTAGCGTACATTGAACGCGAACAAGGGCGAGATATATATGAAGTTCAAACTACTAATTATCAACTGCTTCGTCAATGTATAATAATTTAGCATCCATCGTTACTTCTATTCGACCTTCACCTGGTTCGCAGTAAGGAAGCGTTCATTGAACGTCAGGAACGACAGGATACGGGCCAGGGCGTGTGGTAGGTGGGGTCCTAATGGGTCACATCCTCCCGCAATCACTGCAGGAGTTTGTGACGCGTGAACTGATTTGTTGGGGTGTGAGGTACACGGGGGAATATTTTTACAAAGCATTATGTTTTTGCCTTTATTGGCCACTTCAGATCAAACCGGCGATGGATGAATGAAGGTAGAGGAGCTTATCTCATAAGAGAAGAAGAGAGCACTGGTCGTTGAAAAACGTTCCACTGGGAAAAGTAACGTATACGGGTGATGGGCTCAGGGCCATCTCTGGGATAAGCCTCGGCTTGGATCATTACATAACACTAGGAAGATTCTAAATGAGAAGCCCCATTATATGAGTGTACCGGTTATCATGAGCTCTACGGATATATTCTCTGATACATGTGGAGATTCCTGGTAGACTGGTATGGTAGACGTTTTCAATTCACCTAACAATGTGTTACAGCAGATGTTCTTTGAGCCAATTCCTCTTCTAGGCTTAGTCTACAATCTACTACAATCTTTGTAGAATATCGAAGCAGTGGTGGCTCGGTGGCATTGTCTATGGACTGCCGTGCAGCAGGTCCACGGCAGCCCGCATGGTTGAAGGGCATCGTGCGAATGCCCGCCTGGCTAGCTACCACCCTCAAGTAGAAAATCTGTCGCTAAGCACCTAACGGCGTATTCCGGCAGCTGTCCTTGAGAGCCAGTAATTGTAGGTTAAGCCTGTTAACAGCTTCGACCACATTATCACTTACCATCAGGTGAAATTGTGGTCAAAGGCTTTAATATCAGCAAAAAAAAAAACTTATTCTTATTCCGTAGCCTATTCACCTTTCGTCAGCCCACAAATTCCGTCGAAAAATTGACTGTTTTCGGGTATCGTTAATGATCCCTCAGTGACGTCGCGTCGTCTTTTGTCACGTGTCATTAGTCATTACTGTCCTTTTCAACCTACTTCACAGAAAGGAGGAGGTTCTTAAATTGTCTTTTTTTTGTGCGTGTTGTTACCTTATACGAGTAACTCTTTATAGGGTGTACCGATATTGTTGATTTTTTTTTAGATTCATAAACTGGTGCTTGTCCACTTCTCCAATTAAAATAGGACCACATGGTCCCATTTAAATTTAAGTGAGATCTGACGAGAAGTACTTTGGTTATCCCTAATATTGCGTATTTTATATTTAAAGTCGGTTTTTTTAGTTTAAATTTTAATGACATTTATAGACAATAATGCAGTATTGTTACATATTGATGTGTATCGCAGTGATGATGTAGTTTTTATTTTAAGTTATTGCGACGGAACAAGCTCGAGGTCCACCTGATGTTAAGGCTAACCTCTGCTTATAACAGATGCATTTCGTCACAAGTCACGAATTGCACTGCACCCGTCACCTTGAGACATAGTTGTTAAGTCTCATGTAATGTAATTTCTCAAGGACTGCTGCCGGAACACGGCGTTAGCTGCTTGGCGAAAGATTTTCTACTTGAGGGTGTATACAATTTAAGTTAATTTTACACTGAATATCTTTCCAAAATGTGCCGCAACTGGCACCAAGTGACAAAAATCGCAATCGATCTACAAGAAAAAATATAAAAATGCAAAATCACTTCTCGTGACTAAGGACAACCGTTAGCAGATTCAAAAAAATGCTACCATAAAGAAATCAACTTCAAACTCTTAATTTTCCGGCCGTGCGTTGCACAGAATGCGTGCGCCGACGCACGTACAAGATTGGCACCTGTCCACTGGTCACGGTCTCTGAGCAAGATGCAACTAAAAGGACAATCGAAATAAACGAATGGAATTGGTCTCATTTAAATAATGCAGTGATATTTCCAAAGTAATAAAGTAGCAGTATTTATTGGTAATTAAGTAATCATCATCATCAGCCGGAAGACGTCCACTGTTGGACAAAGGCCTCCCCCATAGAGTGCCACAACTGCTAATAGAGTGAACGGCTATTAGCAGCTTGTAACCATTGGCTTCCCCGTGGGGTGTCGGGTTAGAATTGCACCTCCCCATATCGTCCCGTGGGTGTCGTATGACGCGACTAAGGGAGAAATACTGAAAGGTGGGCAGCAGCGCCTTCTAAATAACTGCCATCCTACACTGCGATCCCAAGCCGCCTGCCAAGCGTGGGGATTATGGCAAATACCCCCTTAATAGGGGAGGCTGTGTTCAGCAGTGGACGATCCGGCTGATACAGTAACCATTGGCTACCCGCGGCTTTCACGATGTCGTCAGTCAACCTAGTGGGTGGCCTACCAACTCTACGTCTTCTGGTGTAGTGTGGTAACCACTCGGGAACCTTTCTTACCCATCGGTTATCAGTTCGTCGAGCAATCTGCCCATTGCCACTTCAACTTGCTAATTCTGAGAGCTATGTCGGTGACTTTGGTTCTTTGGCGAATAGTTTCCGGATTTTGTCACGCAAAGAAACTCCGAGCATAGCTCTCTCCGTAGATCTTTGAGTGACTTTGAGCTTGTCACCGACATAGCTCTCAGAATTAGCAAGTTGAAGTGGCAATGCGGACCACATTACTCGACGAACTGATAACCGATGGGGAAGAGAGGTTCTCGAGTGGTTACCACACTACACCAGAAGACGTAGAGTTGGTAGGTTGGTAGGCACTAGGTTGACTGAAGACATCGTGAAAGTCGTGCGTAGCCAATGGTTACAAGTAAATAAGCAGTGTAAGTGGCAGTTGTTCAAAAGGCGCTGCTGTCTACCTTCTGGTGTTTCTTCTTCGCTCCTCCGACTCTCACATGAAGTTATAGGAGGGTGCAATTCTAGCCCTGCACCCCATGTATGCTGTGAGGTGCCAGTGGGGTTTCCACCTAGAATGCCAACTTTCCATCTCTTCCCGTAGTTATCGTCGTATGCGACTATGGGTAAAATAGTGGAAGGTGGGCAGCAACGTCTTCTGAGGAACTGTTATCTTACACTGCGGACTCCAAGACGCCTGACAATCGTGGGGGGCAAAATCCTCCTTAATGGGGGAGGCTGTGTTCAGCAATGAATCATCTGGCTGGTAGAGTGCCCGACGTGTTATCACATATTATCTGTGATAAAAGGGAGTTTTAGAACTACTGACACATTGTCTCTCGGCAGCGAGACAAGCCGAGGTCCGAACCACAGTGGTGCCCTTGAGCTCGCTGTCAACCCCCCCCCCCCCCCCCCCCCCCCGATAGTAGCAGAGCGTTTTCGGCGCCTGCAGGAGACGGAGGTAGAAGGCGCTTTTCGCCTTCTACGGCCTATATCTCTCTGTCTAAGTCCCGGGCTATAAGAGGGCCCAAAATCCGGTGGAGCTGAACTACCGACACCGGTAGTCAGCATCTAAGTCTTCCCTAAAAACAAAAAAAAACTGACACATTTCTATAGTTGACTGAGTTTCAAAACGAGAAATAGCGTAACGTATTCACTGGTTCTGGTTGGTAAATACAGTATTTTCCAACGACGTACACTTTAAGCGGAAACCTAAGTAACAATGCATAATTTTCTGATACGATAATAAGACAATGTCATCGAGATGTCAAATTATGTCGTGTGGTTATGAATGTCAAGTGAATTGCATTTGACGTCGGCATCTTTGAACAGTGCATGCGCTTTTTTACTTGTTTCTTTGAAGTTATTGAGTTTACGATTCCAAGAGTTATGAATGTGATAGAGAGTTGAATTGAAAAGATGTCCCGTGAAGCGATAGACAACAAGTGTAGACCGTTTAGACCCAATAAATATACAATGTAAACTATATAACGTCACTGAAGGGACTGTGCATTTTATGGCGTTATAGAGGTGTCGTTAAATGGAGAGAAGAAAAAGTTAGTGAGCAACTAAGAAACCTATAGGTAATCCATGACTACTACTTATTAGTCACAGTCAACAACAGTCTACACGTGCAAGCAATCATAAATTATAAACTTTACTGGAACAGCCGACTCGTCCACTGCTGAACACAGCCTCCGCTATTAAGGGGGTATTTGCCATAATCCCCACGCTTGGCAGGCGGCTCGGGGATCGCAGTATAAGGTGGCAGTTCTTTAGAAGGCGCTGCTACCCACCTTCCAGTATTTTTCCCTTAGTCGCCTCTTACGACACCCACGGGATGATATGGGGAGGTGCAATTCTAACCCGGCACCCCTCGTGGGAATTTATAAATACAAGAACAAATTTCTTAGAAAGTTTGGTATGCATGATACCGACAGTGGAGTTTATTACAAGCTAGGATAATAAAGCGAGAAAAGAACGTACACAACTCCGCAGTTCTTACTAATTTTGGCATACAAGGTACTTTTTATGACTCAATGGTTGTCGTTATTGAGAGTGGGTGTAATGCTATATAGAGTATATTGTATGGAAGACAAGTTAAACAAACCAAATCCAAGTAATTTAGACGCATTTTTTTTATTGTTACGGAATAAGCTCTAGGTCCACCTGATGTTAACCGGATCATTGCTTCAAATAATGGCCGATTATTATACGCATTAGGGAGTTTGTCGTTAAATCGAGTGATGTTACATGGAGTTTACACTGTAATATGTATTTCAGCACAGCACTGTACTTAGTTAATTGCGTTCGACACTCAAGGATAATTAACTGTAAGTAAGAGTGGAGTGCACTGAGTGGAAAATATGTTGCCATCTTATGGTGTTTTCCGGCTGCTGTCCTTAAGATCTAGTTATTCTAGGTTAGCCTGAACAATATCTTCGGCCACATCATCACTTACCATCAGGTAAGATAGTGATCATATGCTAGATTTTAAAAAAATACTCAATTCTGATTCATAACTTATCTAAATGTAAATCTTTGGTAATCAGTTCAAATTCTAAAAGACTGTGTTTTAAAAAGCTCATTCAAACAAAAAGGAAATTAAATGTCTATATTTAATTTTACGCATTTTGTTGAGTTTTTTACACTCTACATACACCTGGTTTCATACTCTTTATATCCCACTTCAAAAAGTTTATAACTGTATTTTTTGTTTGTTTGTTCCGCGCTTACTCCACCAATTATGCATTAATATATAACGTATAATATATGTTTTTTGTTGGGTAAAGTTTACCTGCAAGTAAGTCCCATTTGAATTACATCAACATCGGTTTAGTAGTAATGTAAATTATTATTATTATTATTTTTTGAAGCAGTGAAGGCTCAGTGGCATTGGCTATGGACTGGCGCGCAGCAGGTCCATGGTTCGAATCCCGCCGCGGGCTTGAGCTTCACCGCATGGTGGAAGGGCATTTTGCGAATGCCCGCCTGGCAAAATGAGACTTAACAGGTATGTCTCAAGGTGATGGGCGCAGTGCAGTTCGTCACTTGTGATGAAACGCATCTGTTATAGGCAGAGGATACCGCTTAACATCAGGTGGGCCTCGCGCTTGTTCCATCATAAAAATATATAAAAAAAATAAAAAAATAGCCAATCTGATTTTTTTATATGTTGTGTAGAATTTTGACCCAAGAATGAATATTTGACCAGAAGTTCAATAACATTATTTTTCAGTGGGCTCCAATAGTTGTAATTTTTAACCATTGTTCTTACGTGATCTATCTCAAAAACTAAACTACGAGTAGTTAGCTCCCTCGCGCATTTATTGGTTATCAGTATCCTAACGCCATAAGAATAAATAATTATTTATTCATATGCTAATGCTGCTGCTCGCTTCGCTCATCGTTGCACCTATATAACACATTGCCATATATATTAGTCGTGCGCACTAACGTTCGTCACAATAAGATTAGGTTGATCCGTAGTGTGTAGCATCAACATTCTTTCCACTAACGGTCATCGCATAGGCATCACAAGTAAGAGTAATTCCTAGAAGCGCTTGTAGCGAAGTTTACTTAGCTGTTCTTAACCGATCAGCAAAGTTAAGCAACGTCCGCTGCGGTCGTGACTTGGATGGGTGACTGCTAGTGCCATTACTACTCAGCGCTTCCGTGCTACAGAGGGTACGTTAAGCCATCGGTCCCGGTTGTTGTTGGATGGCAGTCGTTATAGCATGGTGGTTGGTAGGGCATTTTGCCCGCCTGGCTACCTACCACTCTCAAGTAGAAAATCTGTCGCCAAGCACATGTCCTTGAGAGCCAGTAATTCTAGGTTAGCGTGAACAACACCTTCGCTTCACTTACCATAAGGTGAGATAGTAATCAAAGGCTAATCTATCAGGCATAAAAAAGAAGAAAAAATAAGCTCTAATCTTTCGAATTAGGTATTTCATCTCACATCAGAAGTTAGAACCAAGGTTACGGACTTAAGATATATTTATGGTGATCCATGTAGGTAGTTGTGCCATAAACAGTAACATATTACGAGTTACGACCCTCTTTTATTCCCTCTTCTCAAAATATAACATAACACATGCCTATGAAAGGACCTCTTACGTAAACTTACTTACAGTTCAGGTAATGTTGCGTCGCGTCGTATCCTTTATGTAAATCTCTCCGGCCCTCACAAAGGAGTAGGGAAGAAGGGACCATTAAGTTTCCTCATTGAATCCTCAGCTATTGAAAAGAACGGTGTCACAGCTGAGTGAATGGAGGGCTATACGTATAATGGGTTGCTTAACAAGTGCAACTTTTGGGGTAACATCTTGGATTGGACAGAAGAGGTATGGAGAGGACGGCGATTTGTTTTTTTTACTTTGTTCTATTAAAATCTGATTAGGAGTTTTATAATGCTAGATATAACTCTTGTATACAGCAATCTCTTGCTTGACAAAGTGTGAAAAAAACACTCTGCTCCTTGTAATTTACAAAAAAAACCTTTTTGCCTTTCGCTATTTTTTTTCCTGACAGTATAATTGCAATCCTCTATATTGTGTTAATTTAATTAATTAATAAAAGGATGTCCTTTCATTCCTAAGAAGCTTATGCATAAAAGGACTTATTATTATTACATAAACTCTTTTTGGATGTATTTAAGGCATCAAAGCAGAAAATGCGAGTAATGTACAGAATTTTACCACTTATGAAAGGGTGGTGTTGTGCACTTTCGCGCAAAATAGATTACCCGGTAGGTACTCTACCAATGAGAGCATTTTTATAATGATGTCTTCGTGTTGACGTATTTTGTTTGCAAAATCATATTTCTAAAATTTTCTGATTATGGTGGAGAAGACATATATACCAAATTACAGGAATGGGATAAGAATAAGAAGAAGAAGATCGTGATATAGAAATATGTTTTCAAGCACTATCACATGCTAAGCGAGCATTAAATTTCCGCGTTCTTCTTCTTACGCATCTGCCCTAACCACAGATTACCCCCAATAGATACTTTATTAATTTTTGCTGCGAGTGCTGAATTTGATAGCGAGTGATTCTTATCTAAGTTAGAATCCCTCTAAGGATCTAAAGCCTGAGATGTAAAAAACTTGGCGCTCGTGTTATTAAATTACCTTGTTTTATGTAATACCAACCACGTATAATACTTAGAATTAAATACCCTTGGTCTCATACAATTTTTCATGTCAGCAAGCTTTTAGACACCTATTTTTCACTATACTTATTATAACTCCGAGCTCATAAACAATCAAAAACACGGTAACTATCCCGGTAGTTATAATAAATATAGTGTTAATGACCGTGACAGTTTAAAAACCTATTTTTCACTTGAGTTTTCAGCAAGGAATCCTAATGCAGTTTTTTTTTTATAATCGTTACCGGACTCTCTCTTATTTGTAATTATTTTATTTTAATATCGATTTTCCTGTACGATTCCCGCTACCTTAAACGTTTTGGAACTGAAACATTGATATGCTGCTGGTAAAACTATAAATAAGGATGTGATGTGCATGATAAATTTTGTAAGTCTGAATTTCTACAATTTTATTTCTTACATCAATAAGTATACAATTATTTTAAAGAAAAAAAGAAACATTTGAAATTAATAATTACTTAGATGATTTTAAAATTATAGGCTCACATGCGTTTTCGAACGTTTATTATTTGATTTTTATGGTATTCTAAATTCAAATCACTTTGTCTCACTCTCACAAAATTCTTTTCAGCCAGCAAAACCTGCATGTATGTTTGATCTGCTATGGTGAAAATAAATACCTATAATACTACCTACGAACATATGTATTTGCTAAGGAATGTTCAATTAACGAATACATTTTCCTTAGTTAACTAGGTAATTATTAGCTGTATTTACGTAGAAGGTTGCTGTAAGCAGGTTGTGCAGAAAACACTTGTTTAAACGAGAACGGCACTGCTAAACCTCGCACTCACACACTATTGTGTTTTTTAGTTTAGCGGCACCATTTTCGTTTTTATTCGTTTCTTTATTAAACTGGGGCTTACCAATGCTATTCATTAATTGCTTTATTTATTGTAACATTGCGGACAATAACATGTGTTTACTGTTTACTTGCGTGCAGGCGTCTTTGGGATGGTAGAGTACAATGACCTTCAGAAGGTGCTGCTGCGCACTTTCTGGTATTTTTGCCTTTCGTTGCATCTCACGAATCCTACAGGACGATCCGACAGGACGAACGTTACGAATCCTACAGGATGAGACGATGCAATTCTATCCCGGGCCCCCCACGGAGAATTTGTGTTTTATAATTACATTTTTGAAACGCTCGTAGCGAAGTTTGCTTAGCTGTTCCTAACCGATCAGCTAAGTTAAGCAACGTCCGCCGCAATCATGACTTGATGGGTGACTGCTAGTGACATTACTACTGAGCGTGTACGTGCTTCGGAGGGCCGTCGAAAGGCTACCAGGTGGGCATCTCATGTAGAAAATCTGTCATCAAGCACCTAACGGTATGTTCCAACAGCTATCCTTGAGTACTAGTAATTCTAGGTTAGTCTGAACAATATCTTTGACCACATCATCAAATACCATCAGGTGAGATAGTGGTCAAAAGCTAGCCTATCAGCTGGAACTAAAACTAAATACATGTGCTACTTTGGGAGTATAGTCAATTTGCCATCGTAGAAAGTGTATTTAGTAAAATAATAATGAATTTTTCAAATCACATCCTTCAACTATGTAAGCAAGTTAATTTAGTTATTAATGATTTTTACATGACTGCCCAAAAAAGGAGTGTTATGTTTTCAATGTTGATGTATGTATTTTTATTTTTTTAACATTGTTATGTTTGCATTAACGCCTGCTATGCGGAATTACAAAATTTACGATAGAAATATTTTTTTTACGTAAAGTGCGGGATCCCGCACATGACTTAATTTTTTCTATCGTATATTTGTAATTTGGTTCATGTATGTATGTTTGTTTGTCAGTTTCTTTATTCCACCATGACTTCTAAACGGCTCAACCGATTTTAATGTCTAATTTACTATTAGATTTGTCTTGATAGCGTAGTGTTACCTACACTAGGTACAACAAAATAAAAAAAAACAGACTGGCGGATTTTAGACGCCATATTTTGAGAACATTGTTTTTTTTCTCAATTACATGGAGTGGGTTTTCAAAATTAAGGGATTTAAGAAACGATTCTATAAATATACATAACTTGCAGATTTAATTTCAATTGAACGATAAAACGCTTAACGAAAATAAATAATTTGGCGACGGGTTTTTTAATTTTTAATTAATTTATACTTGTTAAAACTGGTTTGTCGGTTACGTTCAATATAGTTGTCACGACTCCATCGCTTTCTATGTCCAGCACTATGGTTCCCTCCTCACAAAATTCTAAGCATCTAAATCCAAGAAAGGAGTAATCGGACAATGCTTCCGACAAAGAAGCAATCACACGTGTTTGACCACGTGTGACGGGTCATTGCCCTGATAAAACAATATGGCCTCATTAAAGTTCATTCGTTCCTTGAATGAACTTCTTAAAAGGATGCATTGATTTGATATAGGTGAATGGAGAAGCAAATGATGGTATTGTTTTGATGCAGCTGCAGTTACCGGAAATTTGGTGGTCAATGATTGCGTCCGAAATTAGGGTGAAAAGGTCTATTGAATAGTAATTCGGTTTCATCTGTTTCGGTTTATGGTATCGCTAAGCCTTGGTTCTAAACATTCATCACCATCTTCTTACCCTTACCCCAACCGTGTGAAGTCGTAAATATATGTCTTTTCCTACAACACAAAGGATAACACAAAAAATTATGTTCCCTTACAACACACAGAGCAAATACTACACACATAAACAGTGTGTAGGGCGCTTAAGCATATGAAATTACTAGGCAAGCAAGACATAAGGACTCATATCTCGGAGTGATGACTACAGAGCAGTGTCAAGCAGTGATGGATAGACGTATCATTTTTTTCACCAAGTTTCACCATTTCATAACATAAAAAATACTTAATAAGATTTTTGGCTTCGATTTTACAACCGGCCGGTGCCTGGCTGAACCTAACACTCCTTGGGAATGCTCTCGTTAGTAGTCACACCCTTTCCCTTTGGTTGGAGTAAAAGTGGTGTGTTTATTTTATATTACTGTTAATTTTTTTACTATTGCCCTGTTGTGCTTCCAATGTGCACCACACTCATATCAACGTGAGTAGTCGCATGGTGCTCATATGGCACATAGTTTCTCCTTGTCGTTTCCTCTTGAGACTTCCATGGGAAGAACCGAGAGGCCTCGAGATCTAGCCCGGCATACTACAGACAATAAACTTTAATAATGGAATGAAGTAATTATTTAGAAATGCTATTCACCTCCTGGTTACATGTGCCCGATAGCGATGGAATGGAAGGAACAGAGGAAGACCGAAAAGACGATGAGAAGATGAATTCATACGAAGAAGAGTAATGCAATGGATGAGGAAAGGTAGAGACGGAAGTTTATGAAATAGCTGGGTGAGGTGTACGCCAATGAAGCGATAGGTGCGGTATACTTAATTCACCTGGGGTAATTCACCCAGGTGCACTAAGTACACTTTTGGTAGACTTGATTCACCCTGGTTATTTCGGGTGCATTAAGTACACTATTTAGTAGATTTAAATCACTCAGGTGATACCTAGGTGAATTAAACTGACAAAGGATGTTTCTGAAAGTCCATTACAAAAATCACTACAAGTGTGACAATTAATTTTTTTATAAAATCAGTATACGTTTGTAATTAAAAGCCATAAGAGGCAAGGGAAAAAATACCAGAAGCTGCCATCTTGCACTGCCAAGACCCAAGTCGCCTGCCAAGCGTGGGGATTATGGTACACCCCCACTAATGGAGGAGGCTTTTCTACGGTGGAAGTTATGGTTGTTGATGGTGATGAACAAATATCGATATAACTTTATTTAATCATTCATTTTTTTAATTTGTAATTAGTTAATAAAGGTAATTTTAAAATTGACAAAGAATGGATTGATTAATAACTAGTTACGTCCCGCGGTTTTACCCGTGTGGTGATGATGACGAAAAGTATCCTATGTTTTTAATCCATCGCCTCATCTAACTTCATACCAAATTTCGTCAAAATTGGTTGAGCTGTTTGAGCGTGAAGAAGATACAAACTCATAAACTTTCGCCTTATAATATTAATGCGATTTTAACAGGCTTTTTTATTTTCTATCTATCTATATCAGCCTGTAGATGTCCATTCCTGGACGTAGGCCTCCTCCAATGTCCTCCAATCTTTACGGTCTTGAGCTTTTGTCATCCAATCATGACCTGCGTGACGTCTGATGTCATCTTTCCATCTTTTAGGTGGTCTTCCTTGGGGTCTTGTGTGTGGTCGTGGTCTCCACTCCAGCAACCTGCGAGTCCATCGTTCATGGTCCATGCGTGCAATGTGTCCTGCCCATCGCCATTTGCGCTCGGCTATGACCTTCACCACATCCCTGACCTTTTATTTTTTATTTTATTATCATGGAATTAGTAGAATTAACTATATTATCCTTACAGTAGACATGTCTATTGGTATTAGCAAAATAGTAGTTTCTTATCATAGTTCAAAGGGCTGTTGTTGTATTGGGAACACTAACTACGATATGCATATATGCAGTATAGACCCGTTGTCCTCATATGCTGTGTCCCCGTCATGGGGACAACATGATGTTATTAAATTACCGTACCCTTTAATATTTCAACTATCCTAGAATAAAGACGTCCTGTTTATTAATGATCGATTAATTAATACCTTCGATCTAAGCTGTGAACTAAAAAACGAACCAAAACTGAACACAATAAGTAAAAACTTAAAGTCGACAGATGCTGCGGGCTGCCTTCCTTCATACCACGTTTACTTTATATAGACACACACAAGAGCTAAAACTCCATTACTTTACCTATTTTATTTTTATATATGAATATTAGATATATATAAAAAAAAAAAAACATTGCCAACAGTGCAATGCTGCCCGCACGCTGGGCACGCTGCCAACTGGAGCATTTGGACTGGCTGTGAGTCTGCAATCGCTTGTAGATTATCTAAATGCTTTTATTGTAGTAGCTGTAGTGATGTAGTTCGTAGTATTTTATTAATAAACGCATACCGTCGGTAAAAAAAAAACAATATCATTGTTTATGATCGTAACTTTAGAAGTTGTGATAGCCGAGGTATGGACTGCCGCAGGTCCCCATTAGCATGAGCTTAGCCGCATGATGGAAGCTATCATTTTCAGGTAGAAAGTCAGCAGCTGTTTTTTTTATTTTTTTTTATGCCTGATAGGTAAGCCTTTGACCACTATCTCACCTGATGGTAAGTGATGATGTGGTCGAAGATGTTGTACAGGCTAACCTAGAAGTACTGGCTCTCAAGGACAGCTGCCGGAACACACCGTTAGGTGCTTGGCGACAGATTTTCTACTTGAGGGTGGTAGCTACCCAGGCGGGCATTCGCAAAATGCCCTACCACCATGCTGTAACGACTGCCATCCTAAGACGACAACCGGGACCGACGGCTTAACGTGCCCTCCGAAGCACGGAAACGCTCAGTAGTAATGTCACGAGCGGTCACCCATCCAACTCATGACCGCGGGCGACGTTGCTTAACTTTGCTGATCGGTGGAGAACAGCTAAGTAAACTTCTATAATTATTATAACTAACGGGATATTTACCGTGTTTTTGATTACTTTTGAGCTCTCGATATTTCGGCACTGTTGCAAGCGCCATGATCACGAGTAAACTGAAGTCTATGCGAGTGGATGGTAGGCACTAAGAGCAGACGAACCGGTCTACCCTCTTCCATGTACGTTTTTTTTTTAAGTAATCTTCGCTACGAGCGCTTCAAATTTATGAGTATTTCGGTCGCAGTCATCGAGAGCTAGTAAGTGATTATTAAATTATGGGCACATGAGACTTAACAACTGTATATCTCAGGGTGATGGGCACAATGCAGTTCGTCACTAGTGAAGAAAGCAAGCAGAGGTTAGTGTTAAACATTAGGAGGGCTTCGTGCATGTTCATTCACATAAAAAAAAAACTTATCTCAATTTTATCATTTACGTAATAGAACCTTCTCGTAAATGATAAAGTTGAGATATTTGCCTGCTGTTAAAAAGTTTTAGCACAGACACAGCCTGGACACTCGACTCATTCTCTATACAAAAGCCGTAGGAATATGCAACACACAACTGAGTAGGTAACGTCACATTGCACTCCATTACTTATACAATAATACCAAGATACCTACACTATATAAAAAGTATCATTCCAAGTTCACATTTTATACAAGTAATGATAATAATTACAATGACAGTAATAATTTATGTTCTTCTCGTATAATAAACAAAAATTAATCACAAGATCACATCACAAGAGTACCCCATTCTCAACTCTTAAAATCCTCGTATAATGGTCACGCTTCGTCGTCACGTCATCGTGTGCGAGTTGCGCGTCCCGTACTCAAGTCAGCTCAGCGACAGCTCAGATTCGGTGGCGGGGTGAGGAAGGCTCGTTTTGGTGGGGGGAGAGAAGTGTCCATTCTATAAGTAGTATTATTATATGTTCTATGGCACAGATTATATTTAGGTTAGATTGGTCTGCTTCCGCAACAATAGACAATAGAAGAGAACAATAGAGCCGTCGTAGGCGATATCGTCCACGCGAATGCCAATTATGGGCGAATATGATGCTACTATGATCAAATCAACTTTATCAAATCCATTATGACAATGTTTAAGCGATGAAAGCATAGATTATAAAAATACACTTATTTGTCATTTATTGTTTGATCTGCGTAATCGTGATTTGATATTAATCAGTTGTTTACACAAGTTGACACGGTCAAAAATATAGAGAATATACAATATTTGTTGGCTAGCCTACCGCTACCTCATCCGGTATTAAGGTTGAACTGGCTGGTCGCTTCTCCATACAAACGTAGTAGGGTGATCACTCCCTTATTTGAGATTTTAGGTCCAGAGTTAAGCATAATATCGATTGATCTCGTCATTATCTATGCTTGTATCGTAACGAAATTTTAAAATGATAATTATGTTGAAAGTTATGGGCCTCGAAAACTTTATATGAAAATGTTTCGAGGCTCAGATAAACAGATAAACATTTTATTAATAATTGCAAAAATTATAAGTCATTTACATTCTTTGTCAAATAGTTCTACATAGTTGAGATAATGAGATAAACAATAATTCACACAAATAATACTTATAACTATATAAGTTAAAAAAATGTACTAGACAATTCAGTAATCATCATACTATTAAAATTTATTTGAAGTTACATATTATCAATAATAATTTACATAGGCAAAAATTTTATTTAAATAAAAATAATAATTTATATAGGTAATTATATCAATAATAACAATAATAAAGTAATATAGTCATAATTTAATCACAATAACAGATCAATAATAATCATAAACATAATTATTTGGAGTCAAAAAATTCGTTGACTGTATATAATGTCCTTGCGATAAGCCAGTGTTTTAGTTTATATTTAAATGATGTTAAGCTAGGTGCATTTTTTATGTGATCGGGTAGTTGGTTGTATACTGACGGACCCATCAAATGTGTTAATTTCTTTGACCGTACCAGTCTGTGAGGCACTGCAGCAAGTTTGTCTCCACTTCGAGTGGGGTAGTCATGAGTATCGTTGCGTTTTGCAAACACGTGTAAGTTTGTACGCACATATAATGCAATTTGAAAAATTACTAACGAGGGCAGCGTCATTATACCTAGTGATTTAAAATGTGATTTAGCTGATGCGAATCTTGACACCTGAACAATCGCTCTTACGGCCCTTTTCTGCATTCTAAAAACTCGCAGAATATCAGTTGCGCAGCCCCAGAGCTCGGTACCGTATTGGAGGATCGAGTGCACAGTTGCAAAATAGCAGGAGCGAACCACATCAGCAGAAACCACACGAGATAATCGTTTGAGAGCATAACAAGCGCTACCTAATTTAGCGCATAATTTGTCAATATGCGAGCTCCATGTAATTCCGCAGTCTATTTCAAAACCCAGAAATGAAATCGCTTTCACTTGTTTTATTGGTATCCCCTTGGCTAAGACCTGCATACTCTCCGTGACTCGCCCAGATAATGAAAAATGTACAAAATGAGTTTTATTTGAGTTGAGAATGAGGCCATTTAACTCAAACCATTCCGCAAGCTCGTTTACAGCAATGTTTAAGCGTCTTTCAAGCAATTTATTCGTTTTTGCAGTGATGATGGCTGCCACATCATCTGCATACATAAAAATGTCCCCCGCAGTGATGACATTGGGCAGATCGTTCAGTAATAAGGAAAAGAGGATGTTTGACACCGACGACCCTTGTGCCACTCCCAATGCAGTAGTGAGTGGGTCCGACTTAGTCTCGCCTCCATCGGTGACTACCACCTGTGACCTGTTACGCAGGATATCAGTGAGTAGTGCGTGAGCAGGTCCCCTCACTCCATAATGGTGTAGCTTGGCAGCGAGGACGGCATGGTCTGCGACGTCGAATGCTTTCGACAGGTCGCAGCACAGCACGGCAACTTGCTGTTTCATCTCGCAAGCATCCATGACACGTCGTAGTACATCGCGTGTGAGTGAGGTAGTGGAACGACCTTCTCTGTACGCAAATTGACGATCCGACAAGGCACCAGTGGAGGTCATAAATTTTTTGAGGCGTTGACATAAGCCATTCTCAAAAATTTTGGCCACTGCCGGAATAATGGAAACTGGTCTATAGCCGTCGATGTTCTCACGCTTTCCTTTTCCTTTGAATATGGGAGATATTTTGCTCGATTTCATCACCAAGGGGTATTCTCCTTGACGAATGCATCTATTGAATAAAGTCGCTAGGTAAGGAGATATTTCAATCGCCGCTGTATGGAGCACTTCCATTGAGATGTCATAAATATCTTTGGTGGACTTTCGCGGGATGCGTTTTGTGATGATCTGATGGACCTCATCAGCACAGAATCGAGCGAATCTCAAAGAACGGTCGGCTGGCGGGCGCGCTGTTGCAAGTGTGGCACTTACCACCGACACAATTGCACGTGGAGCTCCACACGCGGCGGCGGCACTCACAAATCTTAAGTTAATGGCGTCTGCAGCTGCTTTCCTGGTAATGAACTTCGATCCACTATCGTCTTTTACGACATCTGTGAAACCAGCTGATGATCCCAACCTACCTCTCTCCCTATTTACCACTTGCCATATAGCCTTTTGTGTACTACAACTATTTGAGATAAACCTTGAATAGAATCCCGTTTTGCTCTTCTTTATGGCATTTTCGAATAAGGTGTTGAATTGTTCTTTTATTTTTAACAAATGCTCATCATCCGGGAATCTGTCACATAGTTTTAAGGTTTCAAATAATATAGATTTAATTTGTAAAATTTCATCGTTGACCCATGATTGCTTCTTAACATTTTTCCGTTTCATAGGGAAACATATTAAAAATTTACTTGTCAGTGTATTTATAACTGATGTGGCTAAGTTCTCTAATGAGTGCACATGCTCCATAAACGTATTATCCCAGTCAACACTTAAGAGTGCTGCACGGAAATTCATGCGACTTACCTCAGAATAGTTCCTGGCGAGACGAGTGCGTGGGGGCAGCTGTCGCGCTTGGCAAGTTATTACCACGCGCACTGCTCGATGGTCGCTCAACTGAGTGATGACGGGAGACGCCGCAATTGACCTCTGAACTATATTGGTATACACATGATCAAGGCAGGTGGATGATAGGTTACTCACGCGTGTTGGAAAGTCAACAACATTTGTAAAGTTGTGGGCCGATAGCATATCAATCAGCTGTTTCAATACTGAGCGTTGAATACCTATCCAGTTGATGTTCACATCACCTACAATTATGACATTTTTACTTAAATCACTGGCTTGATCGAGGAGTCGTCCTAAATAGGGTAAAAAGTCTTTGGATTTTATAAGATTAGTTCTATATATACACAACACAATTATATCATAATCAATAAGTTCAATGGCCGAAACTTCACAGTAACGTTCGTGAGATAATTCGATAAACTCAGTGCATTCGATAGCTTTGATGCTTTCTTTCACGAATAAACAGGAACCGCCACGCGCGATGCTCTTGCGGCAAAAACTGGAGACTAATGTATAACCGTCAATCTTCACACATTTCAAGCTAGAATCAGACAACCAATGCTCTGTTATCGCCAGGACATCACATTGTAATTCATCTTGCAGCAGGACCTCTAGCTTAACCGTTTTATAATCTAGGGACGCTATGTTTTGGTGGCAAATAACTAGAGAAGTGCCTCCATACGTGTTATACGTTTTTTGTTGTTGCTGGACTCGCTGGTACTGTGTCGGAGATTTGTCTTCGGTCAACTTCAGAGCCCCGTGACCGGGGCCTAACGAGAAACCACTCAGCAAACTTCACACCCGGAGGCCACACCGAGGGCTTACAGACGTGGTCCTCTAGTGATTCTGGCATTCCGATCACGAAGGATGAGTGTAAATTAGTTTTAATTTTGCGTTTTTCTATGATATAGTCATCCGATTTAACAATTTTATTCAAAAAATTACGTACGTTTTCCGTCGTAGTTTCAGGCTTAAAACGCCAAGCTTGGATATATTTCAATCGCTGTATTGTTTGCAGCTCGTCATCCTTGGCTCCAGTTCCAACAATGATTGGTCGTGATTTTCTTTGCTTTTTTGCACGTACTGTTTGCCATTCATCATTATTGCAGTCAACATTATTTGACATGATATCATTCATCACATCGGGAATTATTTGTGCTTTTAAGTCATCGCTCGTCAGGTGTTCATTTTTTCCTTTTGTTATTGTTTTGGTCAACTCCGCCGTGTTCTTGATTTGATCACGCACGGTATTAACAGCGCTTAGAGCGCTTCGTTTCTTTGCTGCATTCGAAGAGGAACCCGCTATCGCAACAACAGCTTTGCTATGCGCTAAGCGCTTAGTGCGCTGCATTGACGTTGGCACATCGGGCAAAATGTGGGTATCAATGGGTATCTTGTCACATTTTTTCACAATTCCAAATTCTGCGATAACCTGAGATTGTTTCGTTATTTCTTCTTTTAACGTGTTTATTGTACACTCTTGGGAGTCTACTTTCGTCACAAGTATTAGCACTGTCTTTTGGAGATCACGTATCAACGTTTCGAGGCTTTTTATGGTCATTTTTCCACAACTTTTAATTTTTAACTACGGAGCCGATCTGACACACTGGCTGACTCACGCACGAGTGACTCATAACTCTCAAGTGAATTTCTTATTAAAAAGTGTTAGCATACAAGCCTAGATAATAAAGAGATCAATCGATATTATGCTTTGTTTTGGACCTAAATCCTCAAATAAGGGAGTGATCACCCTACGACGTTTGTATGGAGAACTGACCGGCCAGTTCACCCTTAATCGAAGAAGTTAGTAAGAATTGTTAGTAAGGCTAAGTCTACAAAAACTTATTTTTAACAAGCGTTGTGAGCTGCCGGTACACACTGCTGGCGACGCATTTTCTAGTTGAGGTTGCTATCTATGCAAATATGCGCGAAATGCCGTTCCACCATGAGGTGAAGTGCATTTATCAAGAAGCAAACAGAAGTATTGTAATGAAATTTGGTACATTTGTTTTGTTTTTGCTACCACCATCAAGAATAAAAAAAAAATTGAATTTGAAAGATTCGCTGCTGGAATAGAGTAAGGTGTTTGGCAACTATATTCCAGCAGCGGATCTTTCAAGTTCACATTTTTTTTTTAAATTATTGATACATAAGCCTTTGCTCACAATCTCACCTGATGATAAGTGATGATGTGGTCGAAGGTGTTAACAGGCTTTACCTATAATTACTGGCTCTCATATGTTTGGTATAATACCAAACAAGAACAGCTGGCGGAACACACCGTTAGGTGCTTGGCGACAGATTTTCTACTTGAGGGTGATCGCTAGCCAGGCGGACATTCGCAAAATACCCTTCCACCATGCGGTGAAGCTCAAGCCCGCAGCGGGATCCGAACCATGGACATGCTGGGCTTCAGTCCATAGCCAATGCCACTGAGCCATCATTGCTTCAAAATTGTTATAATGTTAATTATTTGCGGGAATATCAGTGGTTCAGATACATAGATCTTAGAATTATAATAACAAATTACGTCCACAATCCGAATTTAGCCCACCCATTAAAAGTAAAAACCCTTAATGGGTGGGCTAAATTCGGTTTACATGTCAGTGAAAAATTCATATGAATGAAATTATTTGGAAAATAAATGCAACTGCTGTAAAAAAATGGTATATTATCATATTTACATAAAATTATACAAATAGGTAATTGTTTAATGAAATATATATTTTCAATATTGATCACATTAATTAAATAAATACATCAAGACGACACTGAAAAGTATTTCCGTATCTTGATGATATAGTCATTGACAGTGAATGACAGTCGATCCCTAAGAAGCAAGGGTCACTAAAAAGGGCGAAAAAAAAATAACTTGTCGAAGTCGGTACCATGCCCACAATATTGTGATAATAGATACTTTTGAACCATCATGGTACCGACTTCAACAAGTTAAATCACACATTTGAGTGTTGAAGTCGGTTCCATTTTTTGGTAACAATTTTTCAGTGCTTTCCAATCTACATAAAGTAATCTTTACGCTAACATTTTCGGCACATCATCAAACCGACTGATATAGTGATTTGAGGCTAACCTATTTATCAGTAATGAAAAAAAAACAACTATACCCTGTTCGTTGGATGTCCTTGACCTCATCCTAGTTCATATAACATCAATCAAGCAGACAATCCATTATATATTATCTGTGAAGCGTATGGGATGCTCTCACGATCCAACCGAAACACGTTTGGAACTATCTGAGATTCAGATGTTCCGAATAAAAGGGTCCTTATACCCTGTTGGGTTGCCATCATATACTTGTTCGTAATTTACTGGACAAAGAATATACTTCACAAAATTATGGGAAGAAATATTACAGTCATATGCGAGATACTGTATTTTTTCAAAGAATATAGTTGTTTTAGATTGCAAGTGTTACAATCTCGGTATCTATCATCATATTGGCACATAATATCGAAGTAGGTACACCTAGATGAACTTCAGGTTTATCCCATTTAAATTTCATGTAATTGTACCTTCTTCGATCAACTGACCTATACTCTACCCAAGAAAAAGTAATTACTTGATCGAAGTAGGAACACCTCGATAACCTTCAGGTGTGTCCCATTTAAATTTCATCGAGATGTAATTATTTCTATCACCTAACCTACACTTTGCCCAAAAAGAAACTACTTTGTCGAAGTAGGTATAGTTAGATGACCTCCAGGTTTGTCCTATATAAATTTCATCTAGGTGTATACCTACTTCGATCAACTAACCTACACTTTACCCAAAAAAGTAATTACTTTATCCAAGTAGGTACAGCTAGATGACCTCCAGGTTTATCCCACTTAAATTTCATCTAATTGTACCTTCTTCGATCAACTAACCTATACTCTACACAAGAAAAAGTAATTACTTGATCGAAGTAGGTACACCTCGATAACCTTCAGGTTTGTTCCATTTAAATTTCATCTAGGTGTAACTATTTCTACCAACTAACCTATACTTTGGCCAAAAAAAGTTCTTACTTAATCCAAGCAGGTACAGCTAGATAAACTCCAGGTTTATCTCACTAAAATTTCATCTAATTGTACCTTCTTCGATCAACTAACCTATACTCTACACAAGAAAAAGTTATTACTTAATCGAAGTAGGTAACACCTCGATAACCTTCAGGTTTGTCCCATTTAAATTACATCTAGGTGTAACTATTTCTACCAACTAACCTATACTTTGGCCAAAAAAGTAATTACTTGATCGAAGTAGGTACAGCTAGATGACCTCCAGGTTTGTCCAATTTAAATTTTATCTAGGTGTAAACCTACTTCGATCTACTAACCTATACGTTAACCAAAAAAGTAATTACTTACTTCACTTGATCGAAGTATAGGTACAGATAGATGACCTATGATTGGTCCATTTAAATTTATTCTACCACTATTTAGATCAACTAACCTTTACTCTACACGAGAAAAGCAAGATTGGATGATCCAGTAAAAAGTTATGCGTGGAAATACATCTCTAAATATATGTATGCGTCTACATGTAAATCTTATTCCTTTTCTTTGAAAGATTTCGTGTAACTTATTCAAACTTTTTTCAAAAACATACATGTAACTCCTTTATTTCGCCTGAATTGCTTACTCGAGAGAAATTCTAATCTGTAGCTTTCTTTTCTTCGTGGTGTGGTGTGTTTGGTACAATAATTTTCGTTTACATTTCTTGCTTACTTGGACCGTACAAATTTTCTTAAGCGAGCTTCTTGCAGTAGGGATAAATATGCTACCAAAATTGTATGAACTTGCTCACATTTTAGCGAGTTTTGTCACTTTTGGGTGTATATCCCAACGCCTTAACCACAAGGCTATGGAAACTGTGGATAAAATCGGGAATATTGCTTTAATTAATTATTTTATCCGTCATAGGGTCAGACTGTGGGCCTATCAAACAGATTAGACTTCGTCTAACCGAAACAACAAACACTCCCCTTTTAACACGTTTTAAGTTTTGAAGCAGTGTTAATCTAGTAGCAATGGCTGTGGACTGCCGTGCAGCAGGTCCGTGGTTCGAATCCTGCCTCGGGCTTGAGCTTAGCGGGAATAACATTTTGCAAATACCCACACCTCAAGTATAAAGATATATAGCACTTTATTGAGAAAACATTATGAAACTTATAAGGATAACAAAAAACATTATATCTTTATGTGTAGTGTAGCAATAAGCGGTCTTATCGTTTAGAGATATCTCTTCCAGACATTCTATAAAATCTGTCAACAAGAACCTAGGTGGTTGGTGACAGTGCAGGGCCAGTAATTCTAAGTTTAACTTACCATCAGGCGATATTGGGATCAAAGGTTAAATGTTTATATATATGATAAATGATCAAGTTCTTTCCGACCGGCTAGACCCTTTGGCACTACGTAGAGATGTTGGATCACTCTGCATCTTCTACCGCATTTATCACGGGGAACTGTTCGATTTACTACCTGCAGCTCAATTTCGCCATCGGACGTCCCGACGAATCATGATGTTTCATCAATTTCATGTCGACGTCTGGAAGTCCACAACTTTGCGATTTTCACGGCATTTCCTACCTCGCACTGCCACAATATGGAACCAGCTGCCAGGGGCAGTATTTCCGAATGGATACGACTTAGGGGCCTTCAAGAAGAGAGCATACTCCCTCCTAAAAGGCCGGCAACGCATCCTCGATACCTCTGGTGTTGCGGATGTTCGTGGGCGACGGTGATCACTTACCACCAGGTGAGACGCCAGCTCGTTTGCCCTCCTATCCCATAATAAAAAAACCTATCACCAAAAAAAATTACTTTACTTTCGTAAAGATCTCTTTCTATACCTTTATTCCCTAGAAGAATATTTTTTGCTCTCAAATCAGTAATTAGGTAAGCAATCGCTTGCTTACCTGATTACTTAATTACAGTTCGGGTATTCATAGATTGTAAAAGAATATCCTGAGTAAATTTATGTACCAGACTAATAACATATCTGGTAACACAATTTCTGGGTTCTCCCTGCCACAGAATCGGCAGCAGTCACCACGATTCCCTCGGGCGATGCCCTACGATACTCCTTTTATATTTTAGAGTTCCGTGACAAGCCCTTCCTAATACCCGTACATATAATAGGATTGTGACGAAAAAACTATTATGTGAGGCATTTAGAGGACATGGAAAAGGAATGTTGATTGCTTTGAAGTAAATCTACGTAGGTACCTACCTCAATGGTTCATTTCTTGAGGAGAATAAGATACATGCATTTACCAAGTGGGTCAAGAATTGGCTTATCAGAGAGGGTCAAAAAGTTATTATAGTTGAGTTTAGTAATTAGTAATATTATTTCGTCAAATATATCTTTATTACAATATATATTTATTATATTTTTAGAAAACATTTAATTAATATTTATGGAAAAAAAAATCCATCGACCATTCCACCAAATATTTTATTTAAGTCGTCGACTTGACGTCATAAATTCCACGTAGCCTGACGGATTTTCGAAGCCTTTTGATTCTATACGAAACATCATCAGGTTACATTACCGGCTCTCTTTGATATCTGAGATCTAGACTCTTCGAGCGCAAGATCGTGCAACCTCCTAATTATGATATTTTAAAACTTATGTATTTAAAAACTTGTGTATTTTAACTATGATGTCTTAAACTTATCAAAGCGCTTGGTCGATGCGACGCGTGATCAAAATGCTGGCACCTATTTGGCTCAAAGAATAAGCATTGCAATTCAACGGGGCAATGCTGCCAGCATGCTGGGCACGCTGCCAACTGGTAGTACAGCTTGCAAGTTGACCTATAGATGTCGCTCCATCCCAATACGATGGTTAAAGAACGATAGGAAAAAAATGAGTTATGACTCATTGTCATGTTAGCTCAATTGGTTAGATCATACCCCGGCTAAAGGGATGGATGGACGCGGGGTCGAATCCCACACATGACTTAAATTTTCCACTCGTAAATTTATAATTTTGTAATATAATACGCAGAGAGAGAGTTATTGCAAACATAAAACATAAAAAAATACTTATTTAGTATTATTAGATTTCCTTTGGCCCCAAATGAAGGTAGAGCTCGTTTTGGGCCGGGGGTTAAACGAAACACTAGCATCAAAATATTTATGCCCTTACTAATATAAAAAGAAAAGCAGTTTGATTTTTAAACATTCAATGAATGACTTATGGAAAAAACAAATTCATGCTGCACACACTGAAAATAAAACAAGGCATACTATCCACCCTGATTATCTGAAAGGTATACTACCAACGAGAAACTTCTGCGGATTGAAGTCATGAAGATGCCAATATTTTTTCCAATTTTATTCTCGTGTTTTTCTAAGTGTTGTTTTAATCAAAGCATATTTTAATATGTTCGGTTGTTGTTATTTGCGACGACGTTAGAAAATGTATTGTCTGACTCCACATAAGTAGGATAATGGTACGGTCATGAGGGTTAGCAGACGTGTGGTGGAAGTCGTCCGAGGGATTGTCGCTGAGTGAACTATTAACGTTACTGAAAGTGCGTCATCGTACGATGTAAATGAACGCACGTTAGAGAAGACGTAAGTGTTGTCTGACTCCACATAAGTGGGATAATGGTAGGAACATGAGAGTTGGCAGACGTGTGGTGGAAATCGTCCGAGGGAATTTCACAGAGTGAACTAAAGTGCGTCGTCGTACGATGTAAGAGAACGCACTTCAGCCCACAGTGTGTTTGGCGGTGCATCCATCGCAATATTTTTTTTTTTACCTAGACATACTGGATCTCAAAGACATACTGGATCTCAAAGACAGAGACTCGCCGGAACACACCGTTAGGTGCTTGGCGACAGATTTTCTACTTGAGGGTGGTAGCGAAGTTTACTTAGCTGTTCTTAACCGATCAGCAAAGTAAAGCAACGTCGCCCGCGGTCATGAGTTGGATGGGTGACTAGTGACATTACTGCTGAGCGCTTCCGAGCTTCGGAGGGCACGTTAAGCCGTCGGTCCCGGTTGTTATCTTAAGATGGCAGTCGTTATAATTTGCGAATGCCCGCCTGGCTAATTACGCCCAAAACCCTTCACGCAGCCCGTCGCGAAGCGCTGGCGATGCGTGGATGATCTAGCCACAATAATCAACCAGACGACACGACCCGCGACGTCTTTCACATCGAGTCCGTACAAACTGAACGTACCCTACAACTCATAATTTAATCCAGACCTTTCCCAACACGCTGTGTGGTATTATAAGTGTCGATTATGATAACGCGCTGTTTTGATGGTGACTTTAAACCATGGTGGTCTGAAGGGGGGAGTCAATGGGATGTAATCAAATGGGGCGACGCGTCTCAGTAGATGTAGCTTGGTAATTTTGGATTTATGTACCATTAAACGGAAAAACAGTTTGTATAGCGGTACTTATACTAGAAAACGTCTAGAACGTCATAACAAGCTTTTTTGCAGCTGCATTTTTGGCTAATGATTCAGTGGAATTAATCCCTTACTAATAGGTAAGATATATGTAGATTTTCATATCACCAACATTGACCTATATATATAAGACGCGACATCTCAAACGAGGATAGTCGACCAGTGCAGGTTAGCCGGCCGGCATACTCTCCCCCACACGCAGCTGGGCACTCGTAGCTAGAGATAACATGCGCTTTACCTTCGAAAATTGTGTTCGTTCGAACCTCGTTTGAGATGTCGCGTCTAGTATATACAGGTCAATGATCACCAATATAATAGCGGCCTATGCGATTCGGGCATGCCGAAGGTTCCAGAACAACATGTTGTGTGTATTTACTCATATAAGTAGGTATATAGTTATACCTATAATTATTTTTAATCAGTACGGACTGTTTTTTTTACGTTATAGTGACGGAGCAAGCTCGAGGTACACCTTTTTTTTTTTTTTTTTTTTTTATGCCTGATAGGTTATCCTTTGACCACTATCTCACCTGACGGTAAGTGATGATGTGGTCGAAGATGTTGTTCAGGATAACCTAGAATTAACAACTGATGTTAAGCGGACTTACCTCTGCCTAGAATAGATGCATTTCATCACAAGTGACGAATTGCACTGCGGCAGTCACCTTAAGACATATTTGTTAAGTTTCATGTGCCTGTAACTTGACTGGCTCTCAAGGACTGCTGCCGGAACACACCGTTAGGTGCTGGGCGACAGTCTACTTGAGGGTGGTAGCTAGCCAGGCGGGCATTCGCAAAATGCCGTACCACCATGCGATGAAGCTCAAGCCCGCGGCGGGATTCGAACCATGGACCTGCTGCAGTCCATAGCCAATGCCACTGAGCCATCACTGCTTCAATAATATATGTAAAGAAGTATAACTCTCATACAGTTAGTACTTTAATTTAGCACTCATCAAGTTCACAATCAACAAAACACGCACTAAATTCAAAATTGAATTGGATTGGTTAATTGATTTTGCGCTTAGACATGATCGCATCTGATTGGTCGCGTTAAGGTATTGTTTTTGCGCCGCACGGTACAGTTTTTAAGCCACGCCCGCTGCTGTAAGGTTTTCGTTCTGCTGTTTTGGGCTTGACTTACATTTCTTTACCTACATATTTATTTGTAGAGTACGGGCATAATTTCGGGATCCCGCGCATGTCATGTCCAACTTGCACTTGAGTGACAAAGTTGTTTTTTTATGCCCTAGAGGTTAGCATTTGACCACTATCTCACCTGATGGTAAGTGATGTTTTTTTTTATGTTTGATAGGTTAGCCCTTGACCACTATCTCACCTGATGGTAAGTGATGATGTGGTCGAAGATGTTGTTCAGGCTAACCTAGAATTACTGGCTCTCAAGGACAGCTACCGGAACACACCGTTAGGTGTTTGGCGACAGATTTTCTACTTGAGGGTGGTAGCTAGCCAGGCGGGCATTCGAAAAATGCCCTACCACCATGCTATAACGACTGCCATCCTAAGACGACAACCGGGACCGACGGCTTAACGTGCCCTCCGAAGCACGGAAGCGCTCAGTAGTAATGTCACTAGCGGTCACCCATCCAACTCATGACCGCGGGCGACGTTGCTTAACTTTGCTGATCGGTTTAGAACGGCTAAGAAAACTTCGCTACGAGCGCTTCAATGTATATGTAATGTATTCAATGATGCGGTCGAAGATGTACCTAGAATTGGTAAAATGCTCAAGATTGTAAATCGAAACCTTCCAAAGTCTGGGTAGGCCCGGTGCTGTCCAATCATCACCCGGACAAAGGTGTCATTAATTACAACTTTGAACTCACAAACACAATATCGAATTTCGTAAAATAAGGGCCTGTTTCAGAATGTTCCAGTAAGTTCCGGTTATACTACCCAGAACATATTTAAATAAAACACTATCTTTGCGTTTCACAGTCATCGATTTAGCCTATCCATCGGTTAATGCTTGAAACGCGCTGCATGTTAACTGTCATTTTTATCATTCAGATATTTTATGTGTAGTATAGCCGGAATTTACTCGAACATTCTGAAACTGGCCCTAACTATATAAAAAAAAACTATGAGTTACATTTAAATAGAATAAACACTTGTTCGCGAAATACTTTAATTAAATATATTACCTATATATAGCAATAACAATAGCTCATGTTAAAGTAAATAAGTACGCGTTATCAGTGAGGTAGTAACTACATTAACCTTTGCAGGGTCAATGTCCTGTTATCATGTATGTAATACAATGCGTTTTACTGAACTACTTAGGTGCTCATTATTTAGAGTGAGGATACATTGAGGATGGATGAAATGGTTACAGGTCTTCTGGGCCCACATGTTGTGACCCGTGTAGATATGGCCTTGAAGCATGAGGTGGTTTAGAAGAGCTCGTAGCGTAGGTTGCATTATTCTTAATCAATCGAAGTTAAGCAAGTATTCTGCAGGAATATGAATATATGAAATATATACTAGATTTTTGAAGCGCTCGTAGCGAATTTTAATTAGCTGTTTTCAACCGATCATCGCGCGCAGTCATGAGTTGGATGAGTGACCGCTATTGACATTACTACTGAGCGTTTCCGTGCTTCGGAGGGCACGTTAAGCCGTCGGTCCCGGTTGTTGTCTTAGGATGGCAGTCGTTATAGCATGGTGGTAGGGCATTTTGCGAATGCCCGCCTTGCTAGCTACCACCCTCAAGTAGAAAATCTGTCGCCAAGCACCTAACGGTGTGTTCCGGCAGCCAGTACTTCTAGGTTAGCCTGAACAACATCTTCGACCACATCATCACTTACCATCAGGTGAGACAGTGGTCAAAGGCTAACCTATCAGGAGTAAAAAAAATAATTTAATATTATAGTTATAAGTATTTAACGGGACTTAATCGCGATAAAACAATTATAAATTTATTTACCTTCGAATTTTCTACTGCCACTGTCACTTCCACTCTAGACTTGTTCGAGAAGCTATTGAAATAAGGAAATATCATAATTTCATTAGAGAGGATGGTTTTAAGTTAGCTGCATCCTAGAATCCAGTGCTAAGGAAATGCACCAAACGCGTTTTACCTTCCTTAAGACCTGTGGATCTTGTCAGTGTTGTGTGTCGAGACGATACATTTCTAAATCAAATGCGGGTAGTTGGAGAAAATATCCGTCCTTTAAGACGTTGACTGACACCCGCTTCTTCATTCCGCTCGGGACCACGACTAATGCAAATTGGTGGAAACGTCGAGGTAAATAAATTTATAAATAATTTAATATTATTTTTTTAATATTGTTAGGTTTGCAATAACGCCTGCTATGCGGATTACAATACTTATTATTGCAAGCCTAACAATATTCAAATTATAAGGTTGCGTCATCATTTACAAGTATAAAACCAATTGCAAAATTGTGTTTGTAGTACAACGCAAGTGGTACTATAGATGTCGCTCCATACCAATACGATGGATAAAGAACGATAGGAAAGATTTGAGTTATGACGTCATGTCATGACTCAATTGGTTAGAACATACCCCGACCCAAGGGGTGGATGGACGCGGGTTCGAAACCCGCACGTGACTTAAATTTTTTCCTATCGATATTTGTGATTTGTAATTTAATATTAAATAAGTTTTCACCTGCGTGGAAGTCGGTCAGCATCGAGCTCCCTCGGGAACTATTCAATAAAGCGAGATAAAAAGTGGCATATGTGTCAATCACGGGGATAAATTACCTCTATTCCAAATTTCACTTTAATCCATGGGAGCTGTTCCTCAAGTTTATATAAGTAACAAACACACTCGCAAACACAAACTTTCGCAGTAATAACATTAGTGCGATGCAGCGGTTTTTGATTTCCCTTTCAATGATTGCATGAAAGCCTTCATAAATAGCAATCTAAGTGCGACATCAGGCCTATTATCAAGTCTGAGCAATGCAGAGCAATGAGGGTCCGTCCACCCAGCATTGTTGTCGCGCATGCAGCGTGACGGATGCCTCAGTAGGATTGGGAATTGGAGCTTACACGAGGACGATGTATAACGAGTTAGATGCGTTAGATGTCCCTGGTCCTACTAGCAACATAATTTGTGCTATGGAACGAGATTTCAATGTCAGATTCAGATTAAGATTCAGACCATTTATTGCTTCCATAAGCAGTACATACAAGTTGTAACAATAAATAAGAGTACAAAGTAATATTATGGACCCCGTCGGCCACAGCAACATAGAAGAGAGGAGGACGTTATGTCTTTAGTTAACTGTAGAAAAAGTGTATAAATCTTGAAAATTTGTCGAAGACTAAGTCTAAGTTTTGAAGCAGTGATGGCTCAGTGGCATTGGCTATGGACTGCCGCGCAGCAGGTTCAAGGTTCGAATCCCGCCCAGAGCTTGAGCTTCACCGCATGGTGGAAGGGCATTTTGCGAATGCCCGCCTGGCTAACGACCACCCTCAAGTAGAAAATCTGTCGCCAAGCACCTAACGGTGTGTTCCGGCAGCAGTCCTTGAGAGCCAGTGAATTAACAGGCAAAATGAGACTTAACAGTGTGTCTCAGTATGTCGCAGTTCGTCACTTGTGATGAAATGCATCTGTTATAGGCAGAGGATACCGCTTAACATCAGGTGGGCCTCGCGCTTGTTCCATCACAATAACATAAAAAAATACATTTATTCAATTTAGGCGTCTATGGAGGTCAATTACAAATTTTAATAATGATATATTCTACAATGTACTGCTACGTTCAGCAAAAAAAATGTATAGAGCCACTGCAAGAAGAACTGGCAAGAAACCCAGGGCCATTCTTTTAAACGTCTTTTAACTATGTGTTAAATATTTTATGGTAAAATTATTACAATATTTGTTTAAATTACGTAGGTGACAGGCGATAGCTTGGCAGAGGCGGAATGGCCCAGGCATTTTTGTCGTTTAAGTAATCACAAACTGTGCGGTAGGATTTCTTAATCAAAATATTTTTCACGTGCAACTTGGATTTTCCTTCTGTGAGTGTTGTAATATGTTTGGGAACTTTATTAAAAAACCGCACACAATTACCTAAGAAGGTCCTTTTAGTTGTCTTTGCTAATATGAAACCTGGCTAACCACCGCTATTTTATCTTTATTCCTAGTGTTGTATTTGTGATTGTAAAGTTTTCAGTTAGGTAAGAAAATTTGAGGATGTGAGGTCAAATTAGTAGGTATTTGTGGTCATATTTGGGTAGGCAGAACAGAGTAGGACTCCTGCTAGTCCTAGGCGCGTTCCAGTTTCTTATCCTGCAAAACTATATGTAGTACCACGGCACTCGTACTGTAGATCCTTGGAATACTAAGGAGTTCGTCTTTCTCCATAAATATAGATTAAGGTCCGGATAACACGTTTTTACTAAAAACTTGACTAGGTTTGATGTTTAGAGGTTAAGTGCGAGTCAAATACAAACTATAATTAAATGCAAATTATAAAATTACGCCAATTGTAAGTCGAAATCGCGTAAAGGGTCTCGGTTTTTTTTTTTAATAATATACAAAAAAAAAATACGACCTCATAGTAAGACCCAAACGATGTATACTATATTATATGGTTAACCTAATAGTACTACTACTACAAAAAAGTATTTAGGCAACCTAAAAATCATTGCAGGCCCACGGGCTGCCCAAATGCTTCAGCCCAGTTGCCAGGAGTTGGACCTTTGGATTGCAATGCAATACTTATTCGTTGGGCCAAATAAGTGGCAACTTTTGATCACGCGTCGCATCGACCAAGCGCTCTGATAAGTTATGGAAAATAAGGATACGAGTAAGATTATAACAACGAAGAAACAGCGAAGTATTGGTTTACAATCAAGACGTGTTAGTGTGGCAATCTGTGTTTCAAATTCTATATGTCCATATAACGCTTTTCATTATAAACTGTGGTATTCCTTAATGTGATCTTAGGTTTACGCGATAATTACACATAGTAATTAAACCATAGGCTTAGGATGTACAGCGAAAAAATCCTACGTCTATGAATTAAACAACTGTAAACGGTTTAAATCGCCAGTCACCCCGTGACCACTATCACTGCAAAATGTTTGAAACGTCGGGACAAAAATAATAATAAATATACGCGATTTGTGTGCGAAGTTGTTTAATTACTATGTGGTATTGCTTATTTCTGAGTCGTAAGTTTTTATTTATTTTATGTATATATTTTATATTTCTATTTGAATATTATATATATGTAAGCGTTTATGTATATGGTATTATGGTATGTGTGGGTTATATTTGAAATTGACTGTATATATTAGTATTTCTTTTACTAGTAAATTATATCCCTTAAACGCACCCCGTCACTATCGGTTTTACAAATCCTCTCCATCTAGAGGTTGCCTGGAAGACATTACTTTTAGTAATAAGGCAGCCCATTGCAACACTATCGCTGTACATTTTTATTTCACGTCTTATTTATTGTCTTGTGTGGTGTAATATTGAAGTTAAACCACACAACACAACCACAGTTATTGTCTAACTATGTCTTGATTTACATGTAACCTACTAGATATCGTATGACCATGCAGACCATACTAGGCGTCTAGCTGTTCTCAGCTAGCCGACTGTGACGCTATGTGAATAGGCCTGATTGTAAGTTAGACCATCTAGTACTTACATAGGTTCAATGACTTAAAACTCATCTAAATTCTACCCATATATAATTTTAAAGAGAAGTGGGGGAGGGGGGGTTTGACATTCTAGCCCAACACCCAATGGTTGAGTCACATAATTTCATGTTCCTAGATATACTTTTATATTTTTAAGTGTTCTTTTTTAATATTAATGTTAGGTTTTCGTAACTTAGCATGCCCAGCACGATATCGTCCAATTATATTGTTATAATTTGCGCATGGATTGAAATAGTTTTAAAATATTTGTTTGTATTTAATAAGTATTTCCGCAAAGTAACGCCTGAATCTATTTATTGATTGACAGTGTGTTCCAGCAGCCGTCCTTGCTCCCAGTATAATGTGGTCAAAGAGACATCTCTTTGACCACATTATTATCAACCAACAGCTGAGATAGAGGTTAGTTGATATTCTCATGTAAGTTATCACTATAAGTTTTTCCCGGTGGTATATCTTTACTAACAAAACACTACAAACCGCTTACAACACTACAGCAGAAGCGCTCGTAGCGAAGTTTTCTTAGCTGTTCTTAACCGATCTGCAAAGTCAAGCAACGTCGCCCGCGGTCATGAGTTGGATGGGTGACCGCTAGTGACATTACTACTGAGCGCTTCCGTGCTTCGGAGTGCATGTTAAGTCGTCGGTCCTGGTTGTTATCTTAGGATGGCAGTCGTTATAGCATGGTGGTAGGGCAATTTGCGAATGCCCGCCTGGCTAGCTACCACCCTCGTTGAAAATCTGTCGCTAAACACCTAACGGTGTGTTTCGGCAGCTGTCCTTGAGAGCCAGTAATTCTAGGTTAGTATGAACAACATCTCTGACCACATCATCACTTACCACCAGGTGAGATAGAGGTCAAGGCTAAAAAATCAGGAATAAAAAAAAAGCTTAACTGCTTAAATAAAAGAGCATTTAGGCAACCTAAAACCATTAGGTTACGAGTATATCAAATAGTCCACGTTACTGCCAGTTGGCAGCGTGCCCAGCATGCTCGCAGCATTGCCCCGTTGAATTGCAAAGCTTATTCGTTGAACCAAATAAGTGAACACTACAATTAAATTGATTAAACTAATTCTATGCATATGAACACTACAGTCCACTGGCGACAATTTTTTTTATTTTTTTTTTGTTATTGTTGTGGAACATGCACGAGGCTCACCTGATGTTAATCGGTATCCTCTGCCTATAACAGATGCGTTTCATCACAAGTGACGAACTGCACTGTGCCCACCACCTTGAGACATACTTGTTAAGTCTCATTTTTGCCTGTAATTTCACTGGCTCTCAAGGACTGCTACCGGAACACACCGTTAGGTGCTTGGCGACAGATTTTCATTTTTCATTCTGATTGACCAACGAAGATCGCCTCTCAATACTGCTAGCCACAAGCGCCTCATTTTGGATGGCTAAATTCAGAAGTCTCTTGCTCTGGAGTGACCGCATTGTCTGCTGTAAACAAAAACATTCATTTACATCTCTACTTTTGCCACAATAGATGGAGTATATATATAACTACTAATAAAAGTGAATTCATCCGGTATAATAAGCGTGGTAAGCTTGGCAAGACATACCTACTTAATTAAGAGTAGAATAGTTAAAATAATAATTAGTCAAAATAATAATAATAAATAGTTCACGGAACGAACTTTCCTTGCAAACGTAGTTTCGTCATATATTAAATACTAAGGGCCTGTTTCAGAATGTTCGAGTAAGTTCCGGTTATACTACCCAGAACATATTTAATAAATAAAACATTACCTTTGCGTTTCACAGTCATCGATTTAGCCTATCCATCGGTTAAGGATGCACTTGCCGGCGGCTCGAACTTATCAGCGGGCGAGGCAACAAAGCATGCTATTTCACCTATACCATTGTGGGAAAGGGTAAGACTCCGTGATGAGTAGTACAAAGATAGTGATCGCGCATCACACACCCGTATTGCATCTACGCTAATTACGCACACTTGTTTGCGATATATCAATGAAAGCCGAACCATGCCGAACGAATTACGATGTTTGACGACGGACGGAGATAGTGTCTCAAGCTACGTCACGACGTGTGTAGGTATTTCTTATAAAATAATATTATATATTCACAGAGGAATACATTTTGGTTCGGACAGGTTCGGACAGTTCGGACAATTTTCGTTCGTTTTATAATAACATACTGATGTTATTTCACCTATAGTAGGTAAATATTTAGTAAATAGGGACAATGATTTGTAGGGACAATGATTTGTAGGTACATAGTAAATGTATAAGTTTGTTCTTTTCATATTGATGTAGTAAATATTTACCTACAATAATTATTTATTACATAATTAGCAAGTTACTGCTTTTACTACAACATATTTTTTAAAGCAGTGACGGCTCAGTGGCATAGGTTATGGACTTCCGCGCAGCAGGTCCATGGTTCGAATCCCGTCGCGGGCTTAATCTTCACCGCGTGGTAGAAGAGCATTTTACGAATGCCCGCCTGGATAGCTACTACCTTCAAGTGAAAAATCGGTCGCCAAGCACCTAAAGGGAAGCAATCATGGCTCAGTGGCATTGGTTATGGACTGCTGCGCAGCAGGTCCATAGTTTGAATCCCGCCGCGATATTGAGCTTCACCGCGTGGTGGAGAGTTCGTAGCGAAGTTTACTTAGCTGTTCTCAACCGATCAGCAAAGTTTAGCACCGTCGCGCGCGGTCATGAGTTGGATGGGTGACCGCCTAGGACAATACTACTGAGCGCTTCCGTGCTTCGGAGGGCACGTTAAGCCGTTGGTCCCGGTTGTGGTCTTAGGATGGCAGTCGTTATAGCATGGTGGTAGGGCATTTTGCGAATGCCCGCCTGTATAGCTACCACCCTCAAGAAGAAAATCTATCGCCAAGCACCTAACGGTGTGTTCCGGCAGCTGTCCTTGAGAGCCAGTACTTCTAGGTTAGCCTGAACAACATCTTCGACCACATCATCACTTACCATCAGGTGAGATAGTGGTCAAAGGCTAACCTATCAGGCATAAAAAAAAGAGCATTTTGCGAATGCTCGCCGGGATAGCTACCCAAGTAGAAAATCTGTCACCATGCAACTAACGTGAACTCAGTGGCATTAGCTATAGACTGCCTCGCAGCATGTTTATGGTTCGAATCCCGCTGCGGGCTCGAGCTTCACCGCTTGGTGGAAGGGCATAGGGCATTTTGCGAATGTTCGCCTGGCTAGCCACCATCCTCAAGCAGAAAATCTGTCAGTAAGCGCCTAACGGGAAGCAGTGATGGGCCAGTGGCATTAGCTAGTGACTGCCGCGCAGCAGGTCCATGGTTCGAATCCAGCCGCGATATTGAGCTTCCCCGCGTTGGTGAAGAGCATTTTGCGAATGCTCGCCTGGATAGCTACCACCCTCAAGTAGAAAATCTGTTAGAAAGCACCTAACGGGAAGCAGTGATGGCTCAGTGGCATTAGGTTTGGACTGCCACGCAGCAGGTCTATGGTTCGAATCCCGCCGCGGGCTTGAAATTCACCGCTTGGTAGAAGGGCATTTTGCGAATGCTCGCTTGGCTAGCTACCACCCTCAAGTAGAAATTCTGTCACTAAACACTTAACGGGAAGCAGTGATGGCTCTTAGCAATGGACTGCCGCGCAACAGGTCTATGGGTCGAATCCCGCCGCGGGCATGAACTTCACCGCATGGTGGAAGGTTGTTTTGCGAATGCTCGCCCGGCTAGCGAGCTTTGAGATGAGAGTGTGTCGTACCGATTTTAAAATCTGTCTCTAAGTGGTAACACATTTGGAATAAAAATTCTCTAATCCTGGTAGAACACATTTGGAATAAAAATTCTCTACCTACCCGTAACTGATTTAAATTATTTCCAATAAAAATCAATAACTAATCATAGGTTATTTTTGATTAGGTAAGTGCCTACAATCATCGCTAAGTTTACCATATAAACTTTCGTACTACCTTAGGTATAAGTACCTACTACAAATATACATACTTATTCTACTAATTTACGCAGGTAGATACATAGTACTAACTTTATTATTTGTTGTGATCTTATAGCTATGTAGATAGGTATGCAATGTAATGCGCGCCCGCGAATGTCGATTTGACATCGCTGACAGTTGCGTGCCTAGGCAGGCCTATATGATACATGATAATTATATCGTAGATAGGTAGGTATCTTCCATTGAGCTTCTAATTCTAACCCTTTACTACTTTGTGTTAGGTAGGTACTTTCTCGAAGCTATATTACTGCTTAGACTATATTCTAAAAAGAATGCGGACTACCTACGTCCATACCATATCTAACCAAATGCAGCTTTTTATATTGTCTAAGTGTTGCTAAAATGATTAGGTACTCACCATAGCTATCATGACCTGCGTATTGACTAATACCTACTAGGTACTAACTTAGGTGAGAGTAGGTGAGTACCTAGACATAGTAACGTATTTATATTACCCAAGTACCTATCTATATGGATTATGGCGTCCGACACTTACTATCACAAACAAACTAATCAAATGCGAAAGAAAATCCGGTCCCCAACTCCCAACATATGTAAATATATATATATATATATAAGTACGTAAGTAGGCATAGGCACTACATATTGGTAGTGTATACATACGTGCACACCAAAAAGCAACAGGGCATTCCTTCAATATAATATTATGTTCTAAGATCGCGGCGCGATGCACGTGACTTTTGGTAGTGTGCGTTTTGTTAATTATATATTAGTGTGCTGCGCATGAGACCCGCCCGCCCGCTTCCCTCACCGCGGAATGGAAGTATTGACATGAGATGCCCAATATTTTGAACGAAAAACTAGCGCGCAAAACTATGTGTGCCGACCTTTGGCTCTAGGATGTTTATGATTATACTACTGGATGTATTTGTTTTCCAAAATGTTATCTAAAATGATCATGAACTGAGCTATGCTTCTATGTAAATAATTTTAGGGATTTCATGCTCTATAAGTCGTTTATTTACGACTAAACATGCGCTAAAATTCGTGATATTACAGGGATGTTTCGAGGCTTATAACTATCATGTGAAGATTTTTTTTACAAATCGGTGCCAAGACAAGCCTAGATAATGAAGAGATAAATCGATATCATGCTTAGTTCTGGACCTAAAACCTCAAATAAGGGAGTGATCATCCTACGGCGTTTGTATGGAAAAGTTACCGGCCAGTTCAGCTTGAGACGCGCTGCATGTTAACTGTCATTTTTATCATTCAGTTATTTTATGTTCTGGGTAGTATAACCGGAACTTACTCGAACATTCTGAAAGACCCTAAGTGCTCAAACTCGGTAAAACTTAACATGTATATCTATGCTTCTGGTTTGCCAGATTACTGTAAAATTAAGTAGTTTCAACGGGGCAATGCTGCCAGCATGCTGGGCACGCTGCCAACTGGTAGTGGGCTAGAGCATTTGGACTGCCTATGAGTCCAAATGCTATTATTGTAGTAGCTGTAGTGTTGTATATAGTTCGTAGTATTTTGTTAATAAAGGCATAAAAAAAAAGTTTTTTCAAAAATAATTCGAGATATCGTTGTGTATGGGAATTGTTATTTTGATATTTAGGGATGTAATATATAATAAATGAAAAAACTGGCAAACTAGAAGCATAGCATTAGGCTATATGCACACAAATCTTCACAGAGTTTGAACACTTCGTATTTAAAATATGACGAAACTACGTTTGTAAGGAAAGCGCTTCGTGAACTCTACTCTTAACACAAAAAAATAATCGTCTGCCTAACGCCTACCTTTTTTGGGAAACCTCGTTAATATCGCTACCTTCCCAATTCAAGAATGTTACTTGTGTTTACTACTGTGCAGTAACACCATACTCATGTCAATGACGTGAGGACTCTCTCATACTAATCTGATTTCAGAGCTTGATTTTCACTAAGCCGTCTTTTAAATACGATAAATACAAAAACTATAGAAAAAAATCCGCAAAAAGCACTTCTTAAGTCGGGAACTGCAGCACATTTAACCACAAGTGCGCTGCCAATGCTGCCATACAGTTCCTGGCTTCCTTATCTTGAATAAGTCCTGCCAATGATATCATTGAGTCTAGCCAATTTGCCTTTTCAAAGTGTCCTAACATAATCAATTCAGAACTTGGTAAGAATTGTCTGAAATAGCACTGTTTTGCCTGACCTTCGACCACATCAACATTTACCATCAGATGACAGTCATGTGGTTTGAAAGCTAACTAAACTCTACCAGCTATAAAAAAAATATAGTCGAAATCTTATAGGTATTAAAACTTACTAGCTATACGGCCGCGGCTCCGACCGCGCGTTTGTCGGTTATCGCGCAACACCATTAACCTATTTTTGCGCAGTTGGATAAAAAGTATCCCATGTCCCTCACCGGGTCTCAAACTATTTCCATACCAAATTTCATCCAAATCGGTCCAGTAGATGTTGAGTTTATTCGTTGCATACAAAAACACAAATATTTTTCTCTTTATAATATTAGTTTAGATGAAGCTAGGTAATGCTCAAGTTTGTGGAATAAAATCGCGTACAGCCTTCTTTGGTACTTATATTTCGAAGATCGCGTGGCATAATATGATACATATTACGTCTGCATCTCCTGAACTGAAAATACAGTAAAAATCGATAACTGCATATTCATCTGTGAAACGAAGTCGAGCTTTATATGTATGTACAGAACGATTAAATTTCATTGTTTCCATCCACAAAGTACTTAAAATCAGCTGCTGTTGCGCGCGCATCTGTCAGTGTTGAGTGTAGGCGCGAACGCAGCGCGCGCTCCATGGGTGAAGGGAGAACACTGATTTCGCGCCCTTTCAATCGCGTGTTCGAAATTCGAAGGACAATTTTATATGTTCGAAATTGAATGAAAACTTTTTACAGAAGACACTTGGGGAACAGATTTGAGAAAATGGTGAGTGTTTATTTTAAATTTATAACATATTAAATTGATTTGTCTTTGTTCTTTGTTGCCAACTGACTGTTTGTATGGTAGACAATAGAATTGAATATAATTAATATTAAATATGTAGCTCAAGTAAAGCATAGTGTGTTTGAGGAACATAAATAATGATGAAAAATCAATTCACAGTATACAAAAATGGTCCACATAATATATGCTTTGCAGATCAAATAATACTTATTTTTTTAACAGATCTTGAAAAGGAAAAGTGTTCCAATTGGTAATCAAATAAATATGTGGTTATGTTTGTCAATATTTCACTTTTACTTTGGACTGTTCAGTTTGGTTGCAGATTGCATTGATCGATTTACATTCTATTGTTATCGATAAGTGTATCGATTTAAATCATATTTCCAGCACTACCAATAGGTATGTCGGATATTCTTGACCTGTTTTCGTGATTAGGTACACCGATTTGCGTACCCAAAAGGATCGGGTCTATAATTCATTATATTCAAATAATCAAACAAACGACAGCGTATTTTTTATAATTGATAGTCATCATTATGTAGCTGTTTTAAAGTCAAAATTTTTCCTAAGCTGCGGCATCCCGGATGATTAAAATGTAAAGTATCCAAAAACTAAAAGCATGATGTCGTCAGTCGTAATAGACGAGATCAATATAAAGTTTCCGTTCGTAAACCTAAGACAACATTGATGCGCAAAAGCATCTTCAGCATGGCTCCATTTATTTACAATAAAATACCTCTTTCATTAAGAGAATTGCCAACCTCATTGTTTCAGAGAAAGCTACGAACGATATTATTAAACAAAAGTTATTACAAAATTAATGAGTTTATGAACGATAATTCTGTTGATAAATAAATTTAATTAATTATTATATATTTTTTAGGCAAAATTTCAATTTATATATGTCATAGATTATAATTAGGAAGGTAATGGTAATTTTGATATATCCTCATATTGACCAATTTTTATATTTCGCTGTAATTTAATTTAAATTCTAATTTGACATTTTCATTTCGTATTTTATTATGTAATTTAATTATATAATTCAATTATTTGTTATTATATGTAAGATAAATATTGCACGCCCTTAAAAGGCAGATTACATTGAAACAATTATAGTTTATAATATCATTTTACACATGTAATTCAGCCATAAATATACTTTGACTTTGACTTTGATTAGCAGAATGCAGGCGTTGAAACCTAAAAAGCCCATGAAACAAATAAAAACAAGGCAGTCAGTGTTTTATATGAATTAAATCAAAAAATCAAAAAAAAATCAAAAACTTTTTATTTCAGGCACGTAGGCCCATAAAATGTTAGTAAGTTTTTACACATAATATATATATTAGCAATAAAAACAAAACACAAAACTTAGAACTAATATACACATAATAATAAAATAAAAATCCCGGGTAAAATCTGGTTATTTATAGAGACACAAGCTGAGCCACTGGTTTGTGAGCTGTGATCCAGTGTCTCAAAAAACCCCCACTGTAGTCCCCTGAGACGACAGACACCAAGCTGTTATTTGTGTCCCTAGTTCGGCGTAACATGGACGCTGCACGTTTTCGCATAATAGCATAAAAATCATCTATGCGCGCATCGCAGAACATCCCAGACGCACTACAAAACCGGGGTAGACCCAAAAGCACCCTGAACCCATTGTTATACTGGATACGTAGAGCATTATAGGCTTTCTGCGTAAATTTGATCCACAGGCTGCACGTGTAAAACGATTGGCAAAAGGCCTTAAACAAGGTTACCTTTACCTCCGCCGTACAACGTGCGAACCTGCGAGCCAGCATGTTACATCTAACCGATAATGCTCTACGCTCCCTCTCGATGTCCATGTCATCAGACATATCATCTGTAACCCAGTGGCCCAAGTACTTGAACCGCGTAACCCAAGTGAGGGGAGCTTCGTTGAGTAATACTTCCATGACAGAGTAGGACTTATTACCTGCCTTAAACTGCAATACCTCACTCTTTTTCGAGTTATACTTGAGCCCATGGGATGCAGCATAATCTTCACATATTTTTATCAGCTTTCTCAAACCATTGATCGACGGACTCAGCAAGACCATATCGTCTGCGTAACTTATATTATTAATAATATTACCATTAATTGAGCATCCAACATGTGTCTTACTGAGCTCGGCGATCAAGCCATTAATGTATAAATTGAAAAGCCTCGGTGAGCTTATTCCGCCCTGCCTCACTCCACTAAATGATTATTATTATTATAATGTCACCCTGTCAAGTAGTGAGATGAACTTGCGCGGATGAGTTGCTGACAACTGAAAATTTCATTTTTCCTATAATATATAAGGTAACAATATATTTTCCAAATGTTTTTAATCTCCGACTCAGTAGCGGGGAAAACATAGGCAAATCGAATTTTTCTTTTAATATCTTTTAATATATGAATTTTTAAGATACTTATAAAATAAATATTCCTGTTCCTCAAACAACGAATCCTTTCATTTGATACGTCATGGTGCATTGTACAAAACCCTTTTGTCCCCAAAATAATTGCCTAAAAAGAATGGTTTATTTACACAATATGTCGGTTGGATCACTAATTGTTTTTATGCGCCAAATTTTTAAAGTTCCGTCCAATTGTTATGTTGTACTGGGCCAGCCAGACAAAGAGACCTGTGAGTGATCCTTTATGGGTTACCGTTTACACCATGGGTAGGGATCTTCTTAAAATTGCGACAAGCACTATTATTTCAATCGAATTACAACTCTAAGCAATGATGGCTCAGTGGCATTGGCTATGGACTGCTGAGCAGCAGGTCCATGATTCGAATCCCGCCGCGGGCTTGAGCTTCATGGCATGGTGGAAGGGCATTTGGCGAATGCCCGCCTGGCTGTCGACCACCCTCAAGTAGAAAATCTGTCGCCAAGCACCTAACAGTGTGTTCCGGCAGCAGTCCTTGAGAGCCAGAAAAATTACAGGCACATGAGACCTAAAAACTGTACGCTGGCACATGGGGCACAGTGCAATTCGTCGACGAAATGCATGTGTAGATGGCAGATAGGCAGAGGTTGGTCCACTTTACATCAGGTGAGCGTCGGGCTTGTTCCGTCACGATAACAAAAAAAAAACATATATCAGTTTTGTAGATTGTATACCTGTCGCATTTACCACTAGCAAAATTTAAGTACGGACGTTTCTATTTAAATTTTAGGAAACCTATTGCCATTCCCAAAAATCTCGCAAGGCAAGAAAAAATCAACTCTAAAAAAATACTCGTATTTATGCAAGTGCTATAGAAAATGTACTAAGTAAAAAGTAAGTAGAGTTGAAATTCGCGATAGACCTACACTGTATATACTACTGCGCATTACTTTTCTTCTGCATATTTCTTTATTTTAGAAAATAATAAAATATATTTTAGGATTAAAAAAGTTTTTCGGTTTTTAGTATATTAAAATATATGTGAAAATCTCTCCTAAAAATAAATAAAAATAATTGAATTTTAAATTCAAGATTTAGTTTTTGGTGAACATTACCTTAAACTCTACGTGATCTTCTAGGTTAGCCTGAACAACATCTTCGACCACATGATCATTTACCATCAGGTGAGATAGAGGTCAAAGGGTAACCTATCACGAACAAAAAAAAATCTATGTACAGCCAGAACAAAAGCAAGCAAAAAGAGTAATAATAGAGGCCTAAAAAAATTGCCCTAAAAATGGCAGTAGACTATGTTATGTATAGCTTGGTCAAAAATGGAAACTGGCCCTCTTGGACACTTGGCCTGGCTTAGCAATTAAATGCCAAAAAGATATCTGGTTGTTTTTTTTTCTAAATATGATTACAATCTATCGCGTGCTAAGCTAAAATCATATTTTACAAATTATTGGAGCACAAAATTTTATGCTCCGGGTGGGAATCGAACCCGCGTCCTCCGATTGCTAAACCGCTCGGCCACCTGGGCACGCTATTGCTAGCCGAAATTTCGTACACAAATTGTATTACTTTAACCATCATAGGGGACGGTGCGCGGCCATCAACCAGACTACTAGACTTCATCTGATCGAAAGAAGTGATTTATTAAACACTTAACTCTCACTCCCCGCCACGCCGGACTTAATGACAATATTCGCCGGGCTCTTACCACCGCCAACTGCGCTGCCATCTTGGAACCTAGTGGCCTTGTACGTGGCGAAGGTAAGAGGCCGGACGGCATGACTTTGATTCCGTGGAGGATGGGAAGGCCTCTGGTATGGGACGCTACCTGTGTCGATACCTTAGCACCTTCTCATCGTTGCGCAACCCAAAAAGTGGCCGGTGCGGCGGCAGAATGATAGAATGATATAACTACCCTCCTATATTTCTAAATATGATTTGTAAGCACTATCGCGTGTTAAGCGAAAATTATATTTTAAAAATTATTGGAGTACAAAATTTGATTGACTGATTGGATTTCATTCGTAACTGTGGTCGTGCCTATAAACCGCAAGCGGAAGATGAACTAATATAATACAGCGTTGCAAAAAGCTTTGCAGTTATGATGCAGAGACAATACAGTGAGTTACGAGAACCAGCTGTTATGTCACTGTACTTTGATTAGGCACAGCTTTGCAACTGTGTTATATGCTATAAACTGCGATCCCAAGACGCCTGCCAGCGTGCCGATTATGGCAAATACCCCTTTAATAATGGAGGCTGTGTTTAACAATGTACCATATCAGTCGGATTGTCCACTACTGAACACAGCTTCCACCATTAAAGGGATGTTTGCTATAACCACCACGCTTGGCAGGCGTCTTGGGATCGCAGTTTAAGATATCAGTTCCTCAGAAGGCGATGTTACCCCCTTCCGATATTTTACCTTTAGTCCTCTTACGACACGCACAGCAATGGGGGGTGACATTCTATCCCGGCACCTCACGGGTACTGGGCTTGACGTGTATAATAATGAGATTATTAAAAAATAAGGGCCTGCCCCCCCATTGCTACCTGTGCGTGTCGTAAGAGGCGACTAAATGTATATCTATTATATATATTATTTATTACACCCATTTTATAAGTCATCTTTTTTTTATTTGGATTGCGCGGTTATTTTGATAGACGTGGCCTTCTTGCAGCCGCGCATACAGCCTGTATGTAACTTCATTTCATACACTGTTTGTGATTGATATCTTTGGTGATTGGAATTTTTACTAAAATATCCAAATTCTAAATTCAAATCACTTTTTGTCCCTCTGGGATTAAAAAGCTATTTTTGTCCCTGTTTACGAGCAATAAAACTCTTTTCGAATAGATGTGAATAATATATTGTAGCAATTCTACAAATGGGCATAATAATGTATTAATAAAGGAAGCATGTAAATCTCATCCGTCAGATATCGCAATTAAAACAATTTACTTTCCTGCTCAGAGATTTATTGTATTAAGGTTAAACTGGCCGGTCATTTTTCCATACAAACGTCGTAGGGTGATCACTCCCTTATTTGAGATTTTAAATCCAGACTTAAGCATAATACTGATTGATACCGTCATTATTTAGGCTTGTATGATGCCAAAATTTAAAAAATGATAATAAAGTTGTAAGTTATGGGCCTCGAAAACTTTATATGAAAATCTTTCGAGGCCCATAATTCTCAAGTTAATTATTTTATTAAAATTTCGGCATCATACAAGCCTAGATAATGACGATAGCAATCGGTATTATGCTTTGTTTTGGACCTAAATCCTCAAATAAGGGAGTGCTAATCCTACGACGTTTGTATGGAAAACGGGCCGGCCAGTTCACCCTTATTCTATCACATTGTTTATTATATATTATATTATATTATATTATATTATATTATAAACAATTTACATTATGATATAACAAAAAGGAATGCAGCCGGAAACTGGGACATGTGGTAGACTTGGTTCATCGACCTGGCTCCAAGAACGGGTGTGATGCTATCAAACGGGTTTTCTCCAAATCCAAGATGCTTGATCTAGAACTAACTGTTACATATTCTACGACTATTCTTATACTAACTATTATTTATCTATGGTGACGTGTATTGTTAAAGTAACTATGGTGTATGCTGTGGTTTAATTTCAATTCGGGTTCAATGGTAGGGGTTTTCATTTAAACCTCTTTTATGTGCGTCGTTGTTAAGTACGGAAAAGTCAGAGACCTTACTCCTATGTTTTTCTATTGAAAAGATTATAAAGAATTCAAATTCAAATAAGGTGAGAAGAGGTGGAGCATCATTTGATGAATGCTTGCTTCGCGTACCTTCGCTCGTTCTCTCATAAGTACCATAAGTGGTCCTTGAGTACCATAACTGGCTCTCAAGGACTGCTGCCGGAACACACCGTGAGGTGCTTGGTGACAGATATTCAATTTGACGGTGGTATCCAGCTAGGCAGGCAATCGCGAAATGCCCTTCCACCATGCAGCGAAACTTAACCGCCGCTGGGGATCGAACTGGGGACCTGCGGCACGGCAGTTCATAGCTATTACCGCTCGGCCATCATTGCATCACTGTTCTGCGCTTGAATAAGATTTTTTCACTAATGTTGTTTTTATTTATCTTATCATTCAGAACGAGTTATAAAACATTATCGTTATCAATGTATTTTGCTCATTTTACGTCATCGTCCTTTCCTGACCACGGTCAATAACGATTTCGGTGTATATATCTTCTTTAATTATTTTGACTTTGACGAATAATAACGCCATCTTATAACTTTAAAATATTAATTATTTACTAATATAGAGATCACTTTTAGTGCTTAACCAGCCCATTGTCACACTGCTATTAATATTTATGAGACAACCTTTTTTTCGTGGTCTAATAATGAAGAGTACCTATTCTATCTTAAATAAACCAAAACTGGTCGGAAAATATCTCGTGGTACTAAATACTTAATGGATTCTAATAACCCACACACACTACAAGTATTTAGACATATCTGCCTACCACTTCGGGGATATGCCGGCGTGATGTAATTATATTTTATTAACTCGCTGTAACAACGCGACAGATTGGTCATAAAGTTAGACCTAGACCCAGTACACTCCTGCCTGTTGCTAATGATGGAAGTGTAGGCAATAAAGATTTATTATTTTTGTAGCAAAAATTAACGCATATAGTACCTAGACAATGTAGTAATAATTATGAAGTTTTTTTATACTTCTCACTTGCTGTCCTGTAACAAACCAATTTTACTATTTTACTCACTTAAAATACCATCCAAAACTGTCCCTGATATCCGATAAGGCACTTGTAAAACACTCGTCTAATCGGAATTTGAGTTGTTTTTAAGTGGACCACAAAATCTTTAGTCCAATTTGTAAATGTCCCAGTTTGGGACGATTCTGCTATTTTCACTATTGGCTGATATATTGATGGCACCACGATGCATGTAAGAGTTGGTAACGTTTAATTTCATTACCCATTTTTTTCATGACACGGATTCGCATTGACATAATTGCACGTTATGATGCGGTCAACGATAATGAAGAGCGTTGTTTAATCATGAGAAATAATATAGTATATACCTATGTTTCTTTATTATGTACTTTCTCATGCTTATTCTACTCAATCGATCGTAATAACATTTGGCAGATGCAGTGATGTGAGTATTTCATCTCCAGGTTGGAATCACCACTATCTCAATGATCAATGAAGACATAGTAGTAATGATTCATAGGGTACTCTTATCTCGGTTCATAAAGAAGTAGCTGAAATAATAAAAAGAACGATGCACTAGAAAATTAAAAAAATACCTAAGCTATATCAAACCTATAGGTTTGGTATATATCCTATCCTTGGAGTCCTGCATTTTTTAGCCTTTTTTCTGTTCAGCTCTGAATCATCTAGCTATGATATAGGCCGAAAACGCGTAATATATGAAGAGCGGGCTCTGTTTGATCCTGAATATTTGGAAACTATTCAAGAAAATCTTTATCAAAAATGGCTAAAATCCGTTGCATTAATTTGGAATTGAAATAAAAAACCACTGCCAGTTGTTTTGAAGCTAATGTGAAATGCTCCACAAACCAATGCCACCATTACACTCGAACACGCAAACTTATATCATCCTTGCCTTCATGCTGTCGGGGCCTTAAAAATGAGGAGCCTATAATGCTCTTAGGATAGTCAAAAAATATCTCACCTTAGCGATCAACTACAGCATGACATTGTCTGCTCCTGTAACTTTATTCAAATATCAGAATTGCCCCCATACCTTTGTTATCGTCAATTATCGTGAGACGAAATGACTAAACACTCTCAATTTCTCTCGAAAACTATTATTACCAACTTTTTATGAAGCTGCTATGGGTTAGACTAATTATTTTTTGTGGGTACAATGAAAATAAAAGTGTCACGAGTGTCTGGGATCAGGGAATGCTTTATCTCACCGTGAGGTAAGCAGTTTCGGAAATTGTCCTTAGAAATTGTCCTGTTTCAAAACTGTGGTACTTTCATCTTCGTCTTTTGTTCAGTGACCTTCAATTTCACTGTCTCTGCCTCTGTTGTTTATTTATGTCTCGTAAAGCACCAAGAATTTTGGTGAAGAAACTTCGTAGTTTCCGGCTTAATAGTATAATACGGAATATTTTATCAATAATTAAGTACAAATTTCAAAATCTTCCGTTCCTCCCATCTATTTCTGTTGAAACTGAATTATTTCCCAAGGTGGCAAACGTGATCTTTCAGTATTGTTTATGCAAGACGTAGCGCGTGCCTTATCGCAGCTGAAGGTCGCTGCAAGTGCACGGGCAATGCGCAACAGCATATATGTCGCTAAAGGCCATTGCATCATGTACGATAATATGAAGTTTGAATATGTAGTATGGTAGGGCAATTTCATGGTAGGCTATGGGTAGTTGCGAATGCTCGCTCGGCTGTTCTACCGCCAGCTGTTCTTCAAAGCCAACCATGTTTAGCGTCATCAACATTTCAGAGCATTTCCTGTATGTCGTAAGAGAAAACGAAGTTAAAAATAAATACCAGAAGTTGAGCAGCGACTCTTGAAGAACTGCTGTCTTAATCTCCAATCCCCAAGACGCTTTTGTTCGACTGGACGTTATGCTATGCCTGTAGTAGTAGATATAGTATGTATGGGTATGTTCCATTAGTCGCTAAGAACGTTATTTTCGATAATTTTGATCACATTCTGCGTCTATGGTTGTGATCACGTGATCGTTTGTAACTGTCATCCCCGTTCCATTTTTGGATCAGAACGCTAAGAATGCCACTAAACTTTTTGGGAGTGTGATCGTTTTTAGCGTTTTTAGCGAATCTCACGCTAATGGTACGCACCCTATATGTTTCTACAATAGAGATAAAACTCAGAAAAAATCCCTCTCAATTAAACTATAACTATATTTTTATACTAGGTATAATTATGTGAAAATTTAAATCTGCTACATATTAACGTTAAAAAACAACCATTTCACGGTAAGACGGACGGACGACTGACGAACGTAGTCAGCTTGGTAATTACAATTACATAAAATGTATTTCAACTCTCTGATATATACTAAAGAAAATGTAAACTGTTGAAGATTAGAAAATGTTTCCAATTAAACTGCATCGTAAGTCGTGTAGTAAATGGAGTGTGCATGCCGCCTAACAAATCTGTTTATAGAAATCCGTCCTTGCCCATTGTTGAAGCAACCGCTCCGGCATTCGTTTGCTTACACAATATGCGCCATTTAATTTACTAGTACCTACATTGATAATACTGTACTTTATCAGCCGGATTGTCCACTGCTGAACACAGCTTCATTTATGGGGGGGAGGGGGTGTTTGCCATAATCCCCATGCTTCTTGGGGAAGGCAGTTCTTGGGGATCGCAGTCTGAGATATCAAATCCTCAGAAAGCGCCGCTGCCCACCTTGTGGTTTGTTACCCTAAGGGCTTGTTTCAGAATATTTTAGTAAGTTCCGGTGATACTACCCAGAAAATATTTAATAAATAAAACACTATCTTTGCGTTTCAGTCATCGATTTAGCCTATCCATCGGTTAAAGCTTGAAACGCGCTGCATGTTTACTGTCATTTTTATAATTCAGTTATTTTATGTTCTGGGTAATATAACCGGAACTTACTCGAACATTCTGAAACAGGCCCATAGTCACCTAGCCCGCAGTAGCATTCTAGCCCGGCAACCCCCGGGCACACTGATAATACCAACCTTTACTCTGGTTTTTAATTCGAGATCAAAAATGTAAACAAAGGTGTTAACCGTGCAAAAAAATTACAAGTACTTAGTAATTATACTAATTTTGGACAGTGATGGAGCATTTAACGTTAAAACATTATTTAATGCTATAATTTATTACAGTAGTGTTTGCACACTACTGCGTACAACAGAATAAAGAGACCTACCACCGAATGAATTCCACGTATAACATATTTTTTATTCCTAGGCTAGCCTTTGAGCACTAATTCACCTACTGGTAAATGATGATGCGGTCGAAAACACTGCCCAGGTATATGTATAATTACTGGACGGTACTGCCGCCGGAACACCCTCCTAAGTGCTTGGCGACAGAGTTTATACTCGCGAGTGGTTGCAGTGATAGCTAACGCGAGTGGGGTATCAATCTCATATGTAGTCTATAACCTAATTGATTGCTATTTTTTTTATGCCTATGAAATTAGTCTTTGACCTATCTCACCTGATGGTAATTGATGATGTGGTCGAAGATGTTGTTCAGGCTAACCTTACTGGATCTCAACAAAAATATTGTAACTTTTTTTTTTATTTTTATTCTAATTTTTTTTATACAGGGTTTTTTTCTTTAAGAATATGCCACCCTTATTGCTAAACAGGAAACTTATATCTATTATTAATTTAAGCCTACTCTTGTTAACTTGTTGTAACTATTTTAATGTTATTTTATCGTCATTGTTTCTTGTTTTTGTGGTTTTCGTTTCTGTTCAGCAAACCGCTAGATATGAAGTCTAATAATAAATATACATTTGTGATAATATAATAATGTTGCCAGTATATTAAAACATGGGACAGATTTAGTTCCTCTGTAGTAGGAAACATTTTGTGTGGTTACCTACTAACGAACTACGCCCTGACGATCCCTTCAACAACTAACTCATAGGTTACTGCTCATCATCAACGTCATCACTTTTCATCATTGTCTACACGGGTTAAACCGCGAGATGCAGCATTCATACTGGAAATAAAATACATAGGTACATGTATTTTATTCCAAAATGAATGCTGCATCCCGTGTAGACAGTGATGAAAAGTGATGGCGATGATGATGAGTAACCTATGAGTTAATCCAGAACCTAAACTACTCATATTAAAAGTTTTATCTAAATCGGTTCAGTCGCTTCTGCGGGCAAGAGTAACATACACATTTACATCTTCTCAACCCAATCCTGGACGATCCCTTCAAAAACTTAGGTATGTTTACCTATGTGAGCCTCGTGCTTGTTCCGTTAACAATAACTTAAAAAAAAATGCCTTGATCGGGTAAATTTAAGGACTTACAATGAGAGTTTCAGTGAATAATCTGTACATAGCCAAATGAAGTTTCTGTGTTCCGGTTCGAAGGGTGTGGAGACTAAACAACAGTATGTCTCAGGGTGATGCGCGCAGTGCAACGAACTGCAGCTGTTATAGACAGAGGCTACCGCTTAACACCAGGTGGGCCTAGCGCATATTCCATCACGATAGCATAAAAAAACACGATAAATGATAGTTAACAAACATGTAAACTAAAAAAACTGTTTAATATTTGATTTTCACTTTTAAACTTTCCTAAATACTTGTTACTTCGTACAAGTAAGAAATGTATGGCGCATGCGGGAATAAATTCACCCCACCAAATCCAACCCCTATTCACTGTCTCTCTTTCTCTCATTAAATCACCCTCAAGATACGCGATGGAACATTCCTTACAAGTTTCATCGATTTTCCAGCTCTCATACGTCGAGTTTGACAAGATATCTGTCAATATTTAGTATATTGTGACAGTTTGCTAGAAAAGCAGTGTTTTGTGAATTTTACAAGTGTTTTTCTATTGTGATTTTGTGTGGGTTTTGGATAATGCTCGAGTATTTGAGTTTAGATGAAATGGTACGTACACCTATGTACACCTTCCTTTGCTTAGTTTTTCTTATGGCTTATTTACGGATGCCCATCTGGCTAGTACCATCAGGACCTCAAGCAGAAAAAATGTTGCCACTTATAAAAGGTACTTGCTCGCCATCGTCAGAGATACCATCCTTACAGGGTGGAGCTAGAACGGTCACGCACTGTGCGATTTCAAAAGAATTTCTTCCTGCAAACATAGCTGATCATGAAAATGAGCTGCCTGTCAAGGTTTTCTCCAGGGTCCACACTGTATTGGAATTTTGAAGAGGGGTTTTTTTTTATTTTATTTTTTATGTTATTGTGACGGAACAAGCTCGAGGCCCACCTGATGTTAAGTGGACTAACCTCTGCCTATAACAGTTGCAATTCATGACTTCAACTCACGAATTGCACTGCGCCCGTCACATTGAGACGTAGTTAAGTCTCATTGTGCTTGTAATTTCACTGGCTCTCAAGGACTACTGCCGGAACCCACCTTTCGGTGCTTGGCGACAGACTTTCTACTTGAGGGTGGTCGCTAGCCAGGCGGGCATCCGCAAAATGCCCTTCCACCATGCGGTGAAGCTCAAGCTCTGGGCGGGATTCGAACCATGGACCTGCTGCGCGGCAGTCCATAGCTAATGCCACTGAGCCATCACTGGTTTATAGACTTTTGAAGGGTCGGTTACGTGCATGTGTTGTAAGCATCCCCAGGCTTCGGTTATCACTTATCATAAGATATGTCGCTTATTTACCACTGTCCTTGAAAAAAAAAGGGAATAATAAAATCCCATTATAGTAGCATAGAACATTTAATAATACGACATAGTAGGTTACCATCTCAGACCACATCACCACTTACCATCAAGTGAAATTGCGGTCATCTTCATTTAGACTTTGTTCAATATATATTTTATTGTATAGTTGTTTATTTCAAGTTTGTTAATAGATCTATTCTCACCCAATAACTAGGGACCCCACTGTAAACCGCATAATACAGGAAAAAAAAGTTTTTTGTTTCGATTTACTTTTTTATCTTAAATATAAAATCATATGAATATTTATCTGAGTGGCCCGATTTATATATACGGCTTCATGTTGTCCTTTGAGAGTTCTGAACCTTAAAAACTTCTACTTGAGGGTGGTAGCTAGCCAGGCAAGCATTCGCGACATGCCCTTCCACCATGCGGTGAAGCTCAAGCCATCGGTGACGATAACCATGGACCTACGGCAAGGCAGCCTATCATTGCATCAAAATTTCCATTAATATTATATGTGTTGTTCATATGTTTCTTTTTCCGACTTCATAAAAAAGAAAACTTCCTAAATTCCGTCTTCATAATTTTTTTATGTTTGTTACCTCAGATCTTTTGACTGGGCGAACCGATTTTGATAACTCTTTTTTTATTTGAAAGCTGATGCTTGCCGAGTGGTCCCATTTAAATTTCATCAAAATCGGCCAAGCCGTTTTTGAGTTACACTCCAATGACTGAAAAGTACTTTCCTATCTTGATGATATAGTCATTGACAGCGAATGACATTCGATCCCATAAGTAGCAAGGGTCATTTAAAAGAGTGAAAAAATATTTTTTACCAAAAAATTGAACCGATTTCAACACTAAAAATGTGTGAAATAACTTGTCGAAGTCGGTCCCATGCACACAATATTGTGATAATAGTTACTTTTTGGTAATTTCTTTTTTTACTTCTTATATCCTTTATCTAAGCTTTAAGCTCACAGTTTCATCATAAGGTTACTTGAACACCTTTATCAGTATTATAAGATGGATTACCCTTAATTTCCCATCACCGTCAAAATTAACATGCAGGTCTTATTATGAATTTATGGTATACATTATCTCTATACAGTTATGTCAGACCCCGGATGCAGGTTTGTTTGTTGACAGTTGTTGGCATCTTCAATCTTATGCTATACTATCGTACATTCACCTCTGTAGCTAGCTTTGGAGCTTTTCGAGGTGTCTTTGCTCTTGGCACGTGTTGTTCATGTTTACTTGAACTTTGGGAAGGTAAAGCTTTGTATGGGTATATTTATATATTTTTTCATTTTCATTTTTCATTCCATTTGACGCTAGTAACGTTGTTTTCGATAAATTTGATCACATTCTGCGTCTATGGTTGTGATCACTGTGATCGTTTGTAACTGTTCTCTCCTGTTCCATTTAGGATAAGAACGCTAAGAATGCCACTCAAATTTGCCACTTCTGTCACTTTTGACATTAGATGTAGCGTTTATGGCGAAAATAACGCCAAGACTCATGTGGAACAACTTTTTGTGAGTGTGATCGTTTTAAGCGTAACCCTAAATAACAATGTGCTTTGTAGGCAACGAATAGTTAAGTAAAGAAGTGTAACTATACAGTTAGCGTTTGGATTCATCAAATTCATAATTAACAAAACACGCACTGTTCAAAATTCAATTCGATTGGTTAATTGATATGGCGCTTAGAAATGATTGTATCCGATTGGTCGCGTCAAGGTAAAGTTGTTGCGCCGCATGGTATACTTTTTAAATTTAAAAGGAGGTTGAGGTTAAGAAATTGTGGAACAGAACCCGGTAGATTGCAATAGGCTGGTCCCTTATTACATGGGACTAAAACGTGTGGCTAAACCCACGTTTAGCTGTGGCTAAACGTGGTGGCTAAACCAACATATTTTTACTTTGTTACATGTTGAGTCCAATTAGAATTAGAGGCTCAAAATTTAAAATAACTAAATTACGCGTTTTGGATCCCTTATTACAGATAACAAAATTAAAATTAGTTGAGAACATCTATAGTTGCATGCAGCGAAATAATGATTGACCACATTTAAAAAAATATAAACCATATTGTTGCTATTTGAAATTATCTTTAAGTGCGAGTGAGAGGGCTGCAAAATGTAAAAGGCCTCTTAATCATATGAACTAGATACAATACATTTTCATTTTCTTTCAAGCTCCGCTTGCCTAGCCTTGTCGTTTAAATGGTCAACTAGGCTAACCACGTTCGTCACTATTTCACTAATTGGATAGGCAACCGCTAGTGGCATTTACAATAGCGCTTCCGTGCTCCGGAGGGCATGTTTTTGCGGTATGGATTCACAGCCTAGGGGCTATTGCTATTTGGCCCCTTTCGCTTGTAGATCTCTTCTAATTTCCCTTTGTGCTACTAGATGATGGCACTCGTTAGGCTATTGCGTAGGTTGTCGGATTGTTTGAATATTGCAATACTAGGGGCTGGTCCATCCGCCAAGCCACACACAGCATGGTGTATTCCCACTCGTACTTCTCTCATTTCGAGAGGCCCGTGTTCCATGAGAGTGAACGTGATGTGCTGATACGACTTTGCGCATACAGCCGTGCCTATTTAAGCACTTGGTAAATGATGATGTATTGGCGCAGTAGTATCGACCAAGTTCTGGGAACTGATTCTCCAGCCAAGGACTAACGAACACACTATTAGATGCTTAGTGACAGATTTTCTACACAAGCGTGGCAGCGATTCGAGTAAACAAAATTCTATGGTGTACCTGGAGAATTATATTCTAAGAAGAATATTCCAAATGATTGCGAGCACAAGTCAATAGCTGCGAATAATAATGCAGCGGACCGCATTCTATTACCACCTACCTATTGACTGCATAATATCAGTGTTATTATCATATAAAATGTATAAGCAACCCTGGTGAAGCATGAAGGTCAGCTATTTAGTATTGAGGGCACAGTCAGCTTGAAGCTATGATGTCCAGTGGCAAATAGCTATATGAAGATTGGCATTGGACAGCCGCGGTCAATCATGGCAAGCATTGCATTGCCCTCAAGTAGAAAATCTGTCTCCAAGTTTGAAATGGCAACCGCTCCTTACGTGGGAGGCATTTGTTCAAACAAAAAAAAAGACATTATGGCTGTTTATGAATCTCAAGGCCAAATCCATTATCAAAACTTAACGGATTATAAATAGCTTGTTGTCAATATTATTGTTTTCTTAATTACTTATTAACTCAACACAGATGACAGTTTTATCAGTTTCAATATTGTAAATTGGAAGTAAAGTTACCTTAAGTCAAAAATACTTTGAAACCATGACGAGAAAAACAGCCAGCGCGTTAGATTTAGATTTTTTGAAATACAAATAGGTATTATTTCCCCCACTAACTTGACATTGTACAAAATGCGATAGTCTTCACGCTTGGCAGGCCTCTTGGTGATCGCAGAACAAGATGGCAGTTCTTGAGAAAGAGCTGCAGTCCAATTTCTGATATTTTTCCTTTCTCGCTTCACTGGGTTGGTGCTATTCAAGCCCGGCAACCCCTTGTCCGCGTCCGCGGGTAAGATACGTATGGATACTATGCAATAAGGGGCGAGAAATGTATTTGTACCATTTGCCAAATATACTTGATTTATATCCTGGGATCAAACCCTTTCGAAATTCCATGGAGACGCATATTATACGCAAATCCACTAAGGAGGCGACCTTATTTTTTTTTTATGTTATTGTGACGGAAGAAGCTCGAGGCCCACCTGATGTTAAGCGGACTAACCTCTGCCTATAATAGATGCATTTTACAAGTCACGAATTGCACTGCTTCCGTCACCTTGAGACATAGTTGTTAAGTCTCATGTGCCTGTAATTTCACTCTCAAGGACTATTGCCGGAACACACCGTTAGGTGCTTGGGGACAGATTTTCTACTTAAGGGTGGTAGCTAGCCAGGCGGACAGTCGCATAAAGCCCTTCCTCCATGCAGTGGGGATCGAACCAGGGTACTGCGGCGCGGCAGTCCATAGCTATAACAGCTCGGCCATCATTGCTTCAAAAATATAAACTGTTAAAGTCAAATCAATATTCCTAGTCAGTAACTCAGTACAGTGTTAGACAGCACCTATAGATTTGTTTGTGTCGTAACGTCCCAGTATGCTAACTAGGGGCCAAGTACCTTTCGTCACCACACCATTCTCCACCGCTAAGTGTTTGTTTGGCATATTTATTGACTCTGATTGGATGTAAACGGAGGGAGTGACGAAATGAATGTTTATTTATTGAAGTGCACGGATTGATCTGTTTATTGCTAATAAGCTGTCGGCTAAGGCGCGAATATTAACATTCTCAGCCCCCGCGGCCTGTTCTGAGAAATGTGGCATAGACTACATAATAGTTGGTATAATACCTTTTTTCTTTTTACTTTTTCTATTTTCCACTATGGTAATGGTGAGGAATGCGAAGGAGTTTTTATAGTAATAGAACTCTTTGGTCGAGTTCCGGGGAAGTACGGACACTACCTATTTCTACTACAAGGCAATAATATTCGCATTTTTTATGCCTGATAGGTTAACATTTTACCAATATCTCACCTGATGGTAAATGATGATGTGTTCGAAGATGTTGTTCAGGCTTATCTAAAATTACTGGCTCTCAAGAACAGCTGCCAAAACACACCGTTAGGTGCTTGGCGATAGATTTTCTACGTAAGGGTGGCTAGCCAGGAGGGCATTGGCAAAATGCCCTACCACCATGCTATACCGACGGCCATCCTAAGACAACCGAGACCGACGGCTTAAGACGTACCCTCCGAAGCACGAAAGCGCTCAGTAGTAATGTTAACAGCGCTCACCCATCCAAGTCATGTCCGTGGTGGACGTTCCTAAACTTTGCTGATCAGTTCAGAACGGCTAAGCAAACTTCGCTACGAGCGCTTCAAAAAGGGTTCCGGTTTGAAGGGTGAAAATGGCAGGCACATGAGACCTAACAACTGAATGTCTCAGGGTGATGGACTCAGTGCAGTTTGCCACTCAGGTGGTCATCATGCGTGTTCCATCAAGATAGCATAAATGAAAGTTACCATTATAATGTTCTTTTGAAATCTTCATCTTCCTACCTTGATCTCAACAGTTGGTTTTTGACCAACTTTCAAGAACTTGATGGTTCTGAAGACTATGAAGATTTTTCTAGCAGCATCTTTATACTGGATCATCAAACCTTGGTGATTCTTTATTGTTAGGTAGATTGTACCTTCAAGGAGGTCCCATGAAAATTCCACCGACTTCAATCTAGACCTTTTTAAGGTTGAACTAGCCGGTCACTTCTCCATACAAACGTCGTAGGGTGATCACTCCCTTATTTGAGGATTTAGGTCCAGACTTTAGCATTATACCGATTGATATCGTCATTATCTAGGCTTGTATGATGCCAAAATTTTTAAAAGATAATTAAGTTGTAAGTTATGAGCCTCGAAAACTTTATTTGAAAATGTTTCGTAGCTCATAATTCTTAAGTTAATTATTTTATTGCAATTTCGGCGTCATACAAGCCTAGATAATGACGAGATCAATCGGTATTATGCTTTATTTTGGACCTAAATCCTCAAATAAGGGAGTGATCACCCTGCGACGTTTGTATGGAGAACGGGCCGGCCAGTTCACCCTTAAGTTACACTCAAATCGAAATGATATCAAGATGTACCTACCTGAATATTTTAATAATATTTTTTTCGAAACTGTTGATCAGTATTATTGTTAAGTGACACGATTGATCTTGTGAGCAACAATATTTTTCTATTATAATGAGACACGTGTACATTGCAATAGTTTTGGCTTCAGAAAAATGCAATGCATTTTTCATGCGGGTACATTTTATTTCCATAATATTTTTAGAATTTAGAAAAAGATAATTAATTTCTTTCTTACTAAATATTCATATAATTTATGACGAAATATTTCGAGAAAACTTAACGTTTATGGGATTTAAATGGAACGATTGTTCTTGAAATTATTAAGAAAACTCTAAATTTACGCACCCAGTCCAAGTCTCATTTTTACAATTGTAATTTTTTTTTAACTATTCATAAGCCTAGGTTCAAACCTACAACATAAGCTCTAATCAACATAAGACCTAGAAACACTTGCTTACATAAAACAGTCCTGAATTTATTAGCATGAAGTAGAAACTCGTTTGTCATACAAATGGTAAGCTGATCTTTGCTGTCTTAACGATGATATTTAAGTACCGTGTCGCATTCAACTCTGTGAATATTTCCACAGTATTCTCACCGATATTATTGTCTACAATTGCGATAGGGTTGTAAATAGCTGATGTCAGTTATTTGTCCTTAGCGCTTCCACGTTAGAATCTTGTCGAAATAAATAAAATTGGATTTCCTTTAACGCTCATAGTAGCTTTTCCAAGTATTATACCGATATGGTTGTTAATTTAGCTGATTGTATCTGGTTAGTTAGGTTTAAGACTGAAGTACCTTCGAACCTAGTTAGCTCGTATTTCATCGTGGTTATTTATAGACTTGTAGGGCGTTGAGTAATTTGTGAATATTGTCTCTGTTTTTGTTTTGTGTCTATTATGTTAGCTAGAAGTAATATGTACGAACAGCATCTAAGATAACACAAGCAGTTAAGTAAGTACTTGAGTAGAAATTAGCTTTACTCTGCAATCTGTGGCCATAGAGTAAGATAATCTATGACTCTCTTTGATAATATATACGTTTGAAATATAGATTGATAGATAGAAACACTTTATTTGCATATCTTAAAAACATAACAGTGAAAAGAACACACAAATTATGTATACAAAGGGCAGCCTTATTGCTTAAAGCAATTTCTTCCAGACAACCGAACAGAAATGATTTACAAAAATTAGCTAGGTTGGCATTTTACTACGTAAACATTACTTAAAAAAATAATTAAATAATATAAATTATTCACGTAGTACTATTTAAATAAATACACACTTATATTAAAATATATACCTACATACATACATTGATATTAACATATTATATTATTATGTACAATGATACACGACAAGAGTTGCAATACCTTAATAGTAACGCAGTGTCTTATATACGCTAGTATACAAGGCTATTATAAACATCATCAAAAGTAATATCAGATTTTTATTAATGATTTCCCAATTCCTCTGCTTCACAATTTTCAAATGAAACAAAATCAATGTATGAAAAAAATGAAATGTTGGCAAATTTAAACGTATTAGTTCGCCCTAACACTGCCACGGAGGAAGTTCATTGCTCGTGACAGACAAGTTCAAGTCGTGATACATCATGGTGGTGAATTTTGTGCTGAATATTCTAAGTGAGCGAGTTACAATATCAACTATACCACTTTCAGAGGTCAAACGCATACCGATAATAAAGCAAAAAGATCTAAAAAAGTAAAACAAATCTCAACAAAACGGAACTATAACGGTAACCTACAAGAAAGCAAAGGCAACGATAGGGAACGATAGGATAATCTCCGGATCTACCTGATTCCACGTAATAGTCGTAATAGCAAAGGATCTGGAGCGTAACCCGATAGCAGGCCAGGAGAGATTCACTTTCACTGCTATTCTTACACCATCCGCAGCTACTGTTATACAGTTTATGTTCTTATCTAATTATGATGCATTCAGTTTAATTTTTGATGTTCACGCCATTAGGCTTATCATGGTGTTGATGATATCATTCTTGATGCCTGTTCGTGATAGGGATTCTTTTGTAGAATGTAAATACAATAAAATGTATAGGATATAAACATCTTGAAGATGAAAATAATTTAAAAAAATGCGTATTTTATATTCAAAATATTTATGTATAAGCGCGACAGTCGCTGCTTTCTGCAAATGGATCGTAACTCGAGACCAAAATAAAGCTGATTACGGTGTACTTTTCATTATAAAATCACTTATTCATAAGAAAAGTTTATTTGAAAGACTGTAACTAAATGCTGCTTACATTATTGTTCAAGGCACGGTCCATCTACTACTTATTTGTTACATAAAATAACTGTCATGTCATGCCGATAATATATCGATGTGAATCCCAAATCACACATATTTATCTTAGAAGCAACAAAGGACTATTTCTATTAAACAAATCACGTAACTAAACTGCATAATAATAACTTTAATAAATGCAACGGAAATCGTGAATCGCGTCCAAAATTTCTGCTTTGATATTCACCGGTAGAAAACAAACTATCCTACCTTTCATTTCAAACACCCTCACTTTATTAATAGAAAGGGGCCGGGAACGCTCCCCTACTGTACATCCGGAATTGATCCGCGTACGTTGCTGTTTTATAAAAGGCGATAACTTTACGTGTCAGTGGGAAAGCAGTGATGGTTGATGCTAAAATAAATATGGTTTATTTTGATGATTTGAACAGATGTGGCAAGGAGGGGTGAACGAAAGACAATATCGATCGCTATTCTCTAGTCACTAGGTCGGCGCGTGCGTTTGTATTGATTTTCTTTGGTGTGGGGTTACTGAACCGAGGGTTCGAGTTTTGTTGATAGTTTTATATTGCACGAGTAAGTTGGTGATTGAATTTCAACAATCATATACGTGTGAACTATTTTAGTTGACATTTTGTACAAGATATTTCTGATAACAGCGAATTCACACACGGATATGAACAAATAGCAATAATCTTTACCATTTTATAATCCCGTATAATAAGGAATATTCAAGTGTTTGGTTCATTATATGCTCTAAAGAGAATACATACTTACTCGTTACAAAAATGACAAAATAGTCTTTGATTGCGAGGCATAAATATTTTTTTCGTTGATTATTATCCATATATCCAAACGTAGTTTCGTCATATTTATTTTAAATACCTAGTGATCGTTTCGATGTAATTTTCCTTTATGCTTCTTTTATTTTATTCTATGTTATATTTATAAATATTAAAACAAGAATTCCCATATTTTTAATTTTAAAAATACATCGTTACTTACACAGATAATACGCATAATTTCACTGAGTTTGAATACTTTGTTAAATATATGATGCGACTACTATTGTATGAAAAGAACTATGAAGACACTGCCCTTAACGCTTTAATAGTCTGTAATGAAGAACTTGGTCAACGACAAACTTAAAACACTATCCTACAAGGTCAAATAATTGGAACAGAATGAAATCTCGAAAAAAAATATTATAATTGCCATTGTATAATTTACAATATCATATAGTATAACGATTGTAAGCACACATTATTACTGATACAAAATTAAAGTAAATTGTGTAAATAATATTTTGTAGCTAGGTATGTTTTCTTATATCGATATCTCTGGGCTCAAAGTCGTAAAGGACAATTGGACGAAAATGAGTTTTTGACACGGATTTTCTCAGTTTTTAATTCTCTATCGATCTGTCTTATTATGTTTTACGAAACTCGCAAAAAAAAAAATGCCTTGACGACCCACATAATTTGCCATAAATGCCATGTTACGGCAATTACTTACCTATATCACGATCCACGTGGATACATAAAATTTTATCAGATTTCACACGACTTTCAGTGACATTGCAACAATGTTTGTTGACATTACTAATTACCATATTATGTATGATTCATTCCAATGTAAAATTTGTTCAGTAGGATTTCGATATGAAAAACCCGACATAATTTATGTATATATTAAAAAACCGACTCCAGACATAAAATATGGATCAAATACTACTAGTCAGATCTCATTCAAATTTAGATGCGCTACATGACAAGCACAAGCTTGCGAATATAAAAAAAAACATCACAATTGGTACACCATGTAAAGAGTTATGAGGTAACACACACCAAAAACTGTAATCCAATTGAGAAACTCCACCTTAATAATAACAAGTATTTAAAAAAATATTTTATGAGGATGCTTCGTGTAGAAGCGACACGCGTCGAAAATTCTTCCGGTTTGGCTGCGTGGCGTTTGTGACGTCACGTCGGCTTAACAGTAAAATTAGGCGGAATTGTCACTAGATATATTTTTGTATTTTTAAAGTGTTTTATTAAAATATTAATTTGATGTTTTCATAAAATGTTTTTATTAAATATGGATTTCCGCAAAGTAACGCCTGAATGTATTTATTAAACTCCACCTTTTTTTAGTCGGTTGAGAATGAGATATATGTTTTGTTTTCGTTGCAATTGTAAGCATGTAGCTTAGCTGGTATTCAAAGAAAAAACAATGGTCATTATCATGTTCTTTGAATTTGTCCACATAGGATTTTCAAGAGATCAGACCGCCCAGAGCTTGAGCTTCACCGCATGGTGGAAGGGCATTTTGCGAATTCCCGCCTGGCTAGCGACCACCCTCAAGTAGAAAATCTGTCGCCAAGCACCTAACGGTGTGTTCCGGCAGCAGTCTTTGAGAGCCAGTGAAATAAGAGGCAAAATGAAACTTAACAGGCAAGTCTCAAGGTGATGGGCGCAGTGCAGTTCGTAATTTTTGTTTAAATGCATATGTTATAGGCTGAGGATGCCGCTTAACATCAGGTGGGCCTCGCGCTTGTTCCATTACAATAAAAAAGAAAAAAAAAATATCCGTACAGGATCAAGATAATGATTTCAATGACCTTTAACTAATTTATGTAATGGATATCTGGAAGAGATTGCTCTGAGCTATAGGTACATGAAATTTCGTTATATACCATATATACCAAGTGGGCGTTCTCTTCAGCTGTAGTCCGTCTTAGTGGGTACCACCACAGTGTCCGATATCCTGCCTCGATCGAAGCAGTAGTGTGCAAAAAATACTCTAGCTAGTTTCGTTTTTGATAGACCCCGTCAATAAAATGGGCTAAGATTTAAAACTTAGACACCATTATTTTTAACCGACAGCAAAAAAAGGAGGAGGTTCTCATCCGTATGTTTTTTTTAATTAAGTTTGTTACCTCAGAACTTTTTACTGGGTGAACCGATTTTGATGTTTCCTTTTATTCGAAAGCTGATGTTTGTCGTGTGGTCTCATTTAAAATTCTTCAAAATCGGTCAAGCCGTTTTTGATTTACACTCTAATAACTGATTTTTTTTCCTATCTTGATGATATTATGTTCATTGCCAGTGAATAACAATCGGTCCTGTAAGTAGCACGAGAAACTAAAAAGGGTGAATATTTTTTTTACCTAAAAATGGAACTGACTTCAACACTCAAAACTGTGTCGAAGTCGGTACCATGCGCACAAAAATGTCATTATAGGTACTTTTGAACTATCATGGTACCGACTTCAACAAGTTATTTAAAAGTTCAGTGTTGAAGTCGGTTCCATTTTTTAAACGGCAAAAAATTTTGGGCGAAAAAATCTAGTAGGTATATACATAAGTACATTTTGTACACTACTCAGTGAGCTTCATAGAGTTCGAGCGAAGTGGACCTCCACCTCCGGGACGGAAGCCCGAATTGCTCGAAAGTTCCAAACGACGCAAATTTTTGCATTTTTTTCGATCAGTTCCTTGTTGATGAGCCCAACTGAAAAATATTTAATAAATTGAATCCTCAATCCAATATAGTATATTTTTGAGTCTACATTCTACACAAAACATTAAAGTAGGAAGATATTATATTTATATACTCGACATTACGTTTACGAGCTCGAGAGACATGAGGCACGGACGGACGGACAGAGCTCGGAGACCCGTTAATATGACTTCGTTTTGCTCTTTGGCTACGGAACCCTAAAAAGCGACACTATTTAATCTAATCACAACAGTTTTCAACACATTTCACCTGTATCATGTTGCTGAGCGCACAATTGAAAGTTACTTCTGTAGAAAGTATCTTAGGCCGGCCACACACAGTCGGAATCTCGTTCCGGAATTCCATTTCAGTAAGTCGATTTAAGATTTCGAACGCAGCAAACCCATACAAATCATAAACCGATCAAGTATATAGTAGTAGATAGAAATATAGTAGATTTAAGTTAGAAATTTACTTCAACTTCAAAAGGAAAACTACGGACGTGGTTGACGTATATGTATCTTTAAGAGATAGGCGTTTGGAATCTCGAATCGATTGGAATTGGGCGAAACGCAGATGCTTTCTCAAGTCTAGCTTAGGCATCTAGATTATATAGGCAATAAAGATTTATTATTATTAACTTTAATGTGTTGGTGATTAGGACTGCAGAGAGAGGAACCTCCGGATAATGTGTGTTGTGTCCAGTATCACTGCCTTCTGCATCCGACCCTTGATCCAACCGCCTAGCGAGAGCCTCTTGAGGTGTTGGTCGAGGCTCTTCGCTATTAGGCAGTTCGCCGAAATGACTATCGGGACAGTGATCGTCGAGTCTACATCCCACGTGGCAGTTACCTCGTGAGCCAAGTCAAGACACTGACTTTTTCCTTCTCGGCCTTCACGAGGTTCTCGTCATGTGGGATGGTGAGGTCTAGCACTGCCCGGCGCTGGGATCGGTAGACCGCGATATCAGGCTTATTGCAAACAATAGATTATTATTATTAATTCCGGTACTGAATTTTGACTATATGTGGCTGGCCCAAATGGAATTTAGTAAAACTAAACCAAAATGTAAAATGCGGGATTCACGGGTGGCTTGCGTGAAACAATAGCCGACAGGATGCGGGGGACAATACTGCTCGCGTCGAGTCTATTGTTTCGAAAGGCTATTGTCGCGGATTCATTACAACATGGCCTGCTTTATATAAATTATTATTTACTTTTGTTGTGACAACGTCCTTAGCAAGTTTATGCAGTTGGATACAACGGATTTTCAACTCTAGCCGTATAGGTTTCTTTTTAATTCGTGATAGGTTAACCTTTGACCACTATCTCACCTGATGGTAAGTGATGATGTGGTCGTAGATGTTGTTCAGGCTAACCTAGCTTACTGGCTCTCAAGGACTGCTGTCGGAACACACCGTTAGGTGCTTGGCGGCAGATTTTCTACTTGAGGGTGGTAGCTAGCATGGAGGGCATTCGCAAAATTCCCTACCAGCATGCTATAACGACTGCCATACTAGGACAGCAACCGGGACCGACGGCTTAACGTGCACTCCGAAGCACGGAAGCGCTCAGTAGTAATATCACTAGCGGTCACCCATCCTAGTCATGACTGCGGCGGACGTTGCTTTACTTTGCTGATCGGTTAAGAACAGCTAAGCAAACTTCGCTACGAGCGTTTCAACCATGTATAGGTGTTTCTAATGTGACTGTCTCTTTGTGTCGTATTTAAACAAAAACGTGTCTTCGTAGCTCTTTTCATACGTGTAGTGTCGCCATATTTTAAATACCAAGTGTTTAAACTCATTGAAGTTTTGCATGCATGTCCTTCAGGATCATATCTATGCTTCTGGTTTGCCAGTTTTTCTTTATATTATCTATTTTATCACTAAATGTGAAATTATGGAAAGACTCGTTTTACGGGAAAACTGACAAATCAGAAGCATAGATTTTCGGCTCAAGGAAATGCATGCAAAATTTCACCGTATTTGAATACTTAGTGTTTAATGTGTTTATGACGAAACTACGTTTTTATGGAAATGGCTATGAAGGCACATATTTAAAAAGAAAAGCTGTTTATTTGTGACACAAACAATGCGGTAACACTAATGTGCCTAATAACTGAAATTAAAATTGACAGTTTCCATTTTACACAAACATTTTTTTCTCTTACAAGTTACTCCTATGCTGAACTTTTGAAGCAATGATGGCTCAGAGGCATTGGCTATGGACTGCCGTGCAGCAGGTCCATGGTTCGAATCCCGCCGCGGGCTTGAGCTTCATCGAATGGTAGAAGGGCATTTTGCGAATGCCCGCCAGGTTTGCGACCACCCTCAAGTAGAAAATCTGTCGCCAGGCACTTAGCAGTATGTTCCGGCAGCAGCCAGTAAAATTACAGGCACATGAGACCTAACTACTGTACCTACGTCTCAGTGTGACGGGCACAGTGCAATTCGTCGTTAACGAAATGCATCTGTTATAGGCAGAGGTTAGTCCACTTAACATCACAGGTGGGCCTCAGGCTTGTTTCGTCACAATAATATAAAAAAAACTTTAAGAGATCAAGGCGCGACTCGAACTTAGCCGGTTTTTTTCACTATAAGTTCTGGTTCATTCTATTCTTCTACACTAGTGGGTATAAAAAACCCTCCCAACGGTTCCCACCTTCATATCCTCATCACAGCGGACGCTCGTCACAGCTGATCGGTGCCGCTGCAGCGTGTATCCTATCCGGCTTTACCGTCATCCTAATTTACCGAGTCACACCAAATAGTACTTGTTACCCCTTGTATGGATGATAATCTCAAACGCATCGATACGATGCCATCGACAACTTTACCCAGGGAAATTATAATAATAATAATAATAATCATTTATTTCGTGACCAATCGTTGTGCTTAAATTATCTTAAATTTGTAATACATTTCATTCATATTAATAATAATAGGTATATATGTAGTGGTGAATAAAGATAAGCTCTAGTCCTCACGGTAGGATACCCTGAGTCTGTGAGGACTAGTTCACTTCCAGCGTGTTGGTAAGTTAGTCCACGATGTAGTAAACATGAGCCGTGTTTATGTCTATGTAGGAGGAGTGAGATAGTTGTGAGAAATTATATGGAGTTTACGAATATGCGATGTGATTTTGTACGTGAATATGTCGTTTGGCTCACAAGACAAAATTTTGATATGTACATATTATTACAGGCTATGTAATATACAGCGTGTCCCAAAATTCAACGATAAGCCGGCATCGGAGCATGGACCTACTCATGACTCCTCGGAAAAAAAAAAAAAAATTATAACTGTTTTTTTTTATTAATAACAGAGACTTTTATAAATTTCATCGATATTCGATACCCATTATGCTATTTTCAACTACCATGACCACAATTTTTGACATATTTTTGATATTTTTTGTGCATTAGCAACCTAAGAAGGACGGCTATCTACCACAATCCTTTAAAATTACAGAAAGTCTGTAGTTATTTTACAAAAATCAGTAAAAAAAAAATTTTTTCTTATAATTTTCATAGATTTTAACATTCTATGCACTTTCTATAGTCTGGGTTAAAAAAAAAGTATGGACACTACCATGGCAAGTTTTATTAAAAGTTGGCGCAACTTTATAAAAGTCTCTGTAATTAAAAAAAAAAAGAGTTATAATTTTTTTTTTATTTTTTCCCTAGTAGTCATGAGTAGGTCCATGCACCGATGCCGGCTTATCGTTGAATTTTGGGACACGGTGTATATAGCCTTTACATAATTATGATATTAAATTTGAGCGTTTATTGTAACTTGTAAAAGTCAACCCTCATCTGAAACTTTATGGTATATATATTTATGTACATATATGGTACATATAATATCAACCCGTAAATCGATTTAGTTCATATAAAAATACCACAAATTACTCCCATTACTGCCTTCCAAATGTCTCTATATTTCAGATCAAGCTTTCTTAAGTTATCTGCACCAAATGCATCAAACAGATCAGAGCTAGTGACCTAAAAGCTCAAAGTGCAACGCGGCATACCTTTTGACAAGTTTTTTTGTTTGTACATCTTAGCGCAATGTCCACATTATTATTATTATCTACTTAACGATGTATGCAATTAAGTATATATATGAAATATACGAAATCTCGAGTCCGACAACCACTTGGACGAATTGCTCATATTCGAACTTAAATTTTTTATTGGCCTAATCTAATATAAGGTACTCAAGTTATCGTCGGACATAAATGATGTTCCCAGTGGACTCTGAGACCTCGCTACTATTGGTCAATGACTTGACATTGTTTTCAAAAACAATAATTCTCGGAATCAGATACTTAATTATCTTGTCTCCCAATATCGCCTGACCATAATCGATTCCGATTTCCAACTTCCAAGTCTATCAACTAATTAATTTAGCTATCTTAGATTACGCCTAGTTTTTTTGCAATTCGTTCTGAAAACAGCGGGAGGGTAGTGTCCGTCGAATTAGCTGAACTATTTGCATAACTAGCGACAAAGGTCTCTGACCAGCGTATCGCATGCTGTCATTATTGAACCGCGAACTGTGACCGCGGCCGTTGTCACTGCAGTGATACAGGTTGTTCTCCAGTATTCAGAAATATCTAAATAAAAAAAAAAACAATAATCACGCTGCAAGCTACAAAATATAACGATTCAGTACAAACCACCTCTCAGTGAGACAGATCTATCAGGAAAACCAACAGAGACACCCGTCCAGGTCAGTTAACTCCCAAGACAAAGGCTTCTGTTCAGTCTTTCTGAAGCAGTGATAGCTCAGTGGCATTGGCTAAAGACTGCCGCGCAGCAGGTCCATGGTTCGAATCCCACCGCGGGCTTGAGCTTCACCGCATGGTGGAAGGGCATTATGCGAATGCCCGCCTAGCTAACGACCACCCTCAAGTAGAAAATCAGTCACCAAGCACCTAACGGTGTTTTCCGGCAGCAGTCCTTGAGAGCTAGTGAAATTACAGGCACATGAGACTTAACAACTATGTCTCAAGGTGACGGGCGCAGTGGAATTCGTGACTTGTGAGGAAATGCATCTGTTATAGGCAGAGGTTAGCCCGCTTAACATCAGGTGGGCCTCGAGCTTGTCCTGTCATAATAACATAAAAAAATATATATAGGCAGAATCGTTATTGATCTGTGACGAGAAAAACAGTAAATAAAATAGACTTGCATGTCCTAAACTGTCACCGTTCCGCATCGTTATTATTTATAATTTTTTGTTGTTTTTTTTGCTTGATAGGTTAGCCTTTGACCACTATCTCACCTGATGGTAAGTGATGATGTGGTCGAAGATGTTGTTCAGGCTAACCTAGAAGTACTGACTCTCAAGGACAGCTGCCGGAATAATAAAATAATTAATTATAAATAATATAATTGAATACTATAGTAATAGTATCGCTCCTAACTGGTAGTGGGCTGGAGCATTTGGACTGCCTGTGAGCCTGCAATGGTTATACTATGATGCAAATGGTTATGTAACAAGAATATTTTATTTCATATATTGGATAAAGAAATAAAGTGCACTAAATTAACAAACTAGAAATAATACTGATCATGTACGTATATATACATTATTAATACGAAGATTTAATTCTTTTAAATGCCAAAAGACTAACTTGCAGTGATGACCACGAAAAATATACAATCCATTTTACTAAGTATTGAAATAGTATGATTCCCGTATGAAAAGAGCTGACAAGTGGGTGTGTGAGAGTGTGTGCGCTAGTATTACGAGTAAGGAGTTTTTTCACATCTCAGACTGGTCTCCACGGTAACTGCCCGCGATAACCGAAGCACTTACGAGTGGGGTTTCTTAGGCAAAGTGACTAAGGACCCTGGTACGACTCTGCCCATACCATTTTTAATGGCGGTAGGGTGAAGCTGAATTGACGTTTACAGTACGGTTCTCTTCTTTATTAAGAGTGTGTATGGGACTTAAACTTTTTTCTCTGTATGCCTCAAACGCTATCAGTCTATGTCGCCTTTTCACTAAAATTAATTCGCCTATATCGCCATCGGGCTACAACGCTTTAGGTCTAATACACTTTTTGACTAAAGCGCTTTAGGTCTAAAGTGCTTTATGACTTTTTTAGGTCTAAAGCGCTTCATGACTAAAACGCGTAAGGTCTAAAACGCTTTGGAGATTATAACATAATTTTTTGAATATAATATGGTTAATTGTGAATTCAAATTACTCAAGATAGGCAGCCCGAATAACTAAATCAAATCAAATCAAAATTCGTTTAAAGCCACACAGAAAATACAAAAAATGAAACAGCAAACTAGTGTACAATTCGCGTTTGTTACCGCTCTATGTAGTCAAATGTGTCTGATTTGAATAACCTAATAACTTGGAAAAAGCAGACATCCTGTATAAATGAGTATGCGTATGCACAGCGCATATAGCTGTGATGTCAAACAAGTTCAAGGCTTGTAAACCTGGTAATTGAGCATTTTGTCTGATGTCAAACTCTCAGATAATAGCGGTATTTTTTATACGTAGCTATTTTCAAAAGTAGAGCCTACTTCTTGAGGAAAGATTTTCTTTTGATCGTCGTCGTCGTATACCGGAAATTTCTGCGGAAACATATAAAGGAAACGTCTCCCCATTAAAGCACTTACCTCTTGGCCATCAAGCTTGCACACATCGTTCTACTCACAAAGGCGCGCTTTTCCATACTTTTAGGGTTCCGTACCCAAAGGGTAAAAACGGGACCCTATTACTGAGACTTCGCTGTCCGTCCGTCCGTGCGTCCCTCTGTCACCAGGCTGTAACTCAAGAGCGGTGATAGCTAGACAGTTGAAATTTTTTACAGATGATGTATTTCTATTGCCGCTACAACAACAAATACTAAAAATAAAATTCATAGCGCTCGTAGCGAAGTTTACTTAGCTGTTCTTAACCGATCAGCAAAGTTAAGCAACGTCGCCCGCGGTCATGAGTTGGATGGGTGACCGTTAGTGACATTACTACTGAGCGCTTCCGTGCTTCGGAGAGCACGTTAAACCGTCGGTCCCGGTTGTTGTCTAAGGATGGCAGTCGTAATAGCATGGTAGTAGGGCAATTTGCGAATGCCCGCCTGGCTAGCTACCACCCTCAAGTAGAAGCACCTAACGGTGTGTTCCGGCAGCTGTCCCCAGTACTTCTAGGTTAGCCTGAACAACATCTTCGACCACATCATTACTTACCTTCTGGTGAGATAGTGGTCAAAGGCTAACATACGACGAATAAAAAAATTAAAAAAAAACCCGCCCGTGGTATACAATTTTGCGCTCCACTAATTTGTTATATGTTATTTTAGCTTAGCACGCGATTTTGCTTGTAATCATACTCGTATTTAGAAAGAAAAAAGGTTTTCTTTTGATCGTCATCGTTGTATACCGGGAATTTCTGCGGAAAAATATATATACTATATATATATATATATATATATATACATCGCTTCCCCCTTACACACATACACGTACCCATACCCCCACGCAAATGACTTACTCAAATAAACATTATGCAGTCAAGTAATCCTCCTCATAACGATATATGCAGCTCATGAAACATCCTTGATTTGTGAACATGTACAACTCTGTGTGATAAAAATCTAATTGCAACGTCCTCAAGTGTGCCCAAGATACAGGCTTTGCCTAGTGTGGGCATTTACAGTTAATAGTTGGTCAGGTATGTCAGGTAACTGTTACAGTTAAAAGTTGGTCAGGTATGTCAAGCGTTGGCAGTGGGTCCCAAACTAGGCAAAGCCTGTATCTTGGGCACACTTGAGGACGTTGCAATTAGATTTTTATCACACAGAGTTGTACATGTTCACAAATCAAGGATGTTTCATGAGCTGCATATATCGTTATGAGGAGGATTACTTGACTGCATAATGTTTATTTAAGTAAGTCATTTGCGTGGGGGCATTTCATAATTTAGTGTAACTGTCATTAATTGTGTTTTTGATAATAAATTATTCTTATTCTTATTCTAATAAAGGAAACGTCTCCCCAATTAAAGCACTTACCTCTCGGCCATCAAGCTTGCACAAAACGTTCTACTCACAAAGGCGCGCTCTTCCATATTTATTGAGTATTGTTGCAACTACTACTGCCTACCCAATTGTTATTTTGTTTTTTTTTTTATTCGAAAGAGGTTCGTGTTTGACCACACCCTGCCTGATGTTAAGCATTGATGTGGTCTTGTATGGAGCACGCTTACCTAGAAGAAACCTATTTACTTTCGATTTGACCCATTATTCATCGGGAAAGACTGACCACGGTAAGGAGTTCCACTCTTTAGCAGTACGCACGAGAAAAGTGGAAGCGAAGCGCTTCGTACGAGTCTTGGGAATATCAACCATGTACGGATGGCACCTCTCGGTTTGTCTGGACATCCGATGGAAAAAGGGGGAGGGCGGAACCAAGTCGTGCAGTTCTTGTGCACATTCACCGAAATGTATCCGGTAAAAGACCGATAGACAAGCGACTTTACGGCGGTGCTCGAGGCTTTGCAGCCGAGACTCCTTCAGAAAGTCGCTGCCTATTAACCTCTTGGCGCGTTTCTCAATCGACTCTCATGTTTTACTGTATTTGCCATTAGCATTTATAACTACACTGACACTTTGTGTCCAAAAAAGGTCTACCCTTACAAACGAGCATCAATAATTTACTCTACTGTACTGTATCAGCCGGATGGTCCACTGCTGAACACAGCCTCCCCTATTTAAGGGGTTTGATATAATCCCCACGCTTGGCAGGTGTCTTGGGGATCGCCGTTTAAGATATCAGTTCCTTAGAAGGCGCTGCTGGCCACCTTTCAGCATTTTACCTTTATTCGTCTCTTACGACACCCACAGGTAGAAATGGGTGGTGACATTCTAACCCAGCACACCACGGTCTTGTCAATAATTTACTGTGGTGATAAGAATTATAATACGCTCAAATTAATTATTGTTTATTAAATAAATTAATAATTAATGTTTATTACGCTCAAATTAATTATTGTAGTGCAGTTTCTTTGATCACTATCGCACCTGATGGTAAGTGATGATGAGGTCGAAGATGTTGTTCAGGCTAACCTAGAGTTACTGGCTCTCAAGAATACTGGACTGCTGGGTTTGCCTGATCGAAAGAAAGAGATATACATTTTGTTCTCTTTATACTATCCAAATTGTACATAGGTAATGAATAGATTAAGGCGTTACTTTGCGGAAATCCATATTTAATAATCTTCTATACTTATAATAAAACTGTAACAGGTCCAATTCTGTACATAGAAGATATTTTGCAAAAAAAATTTTGAGAGCACTCTGTAGCTGATACTGATGCCAAAACTGTATTTTTTTTTATTTTTGTCTGTCTGTCTGTCTTTCTGTCTGTCTGTATGTCTGTCTGTCTGTCTGTATCCAGGCCGCGCATCACTCCAAAACTACTGAATGGAATTCAATGAAACTTAACACGATTTGAGTTCATACCACGAAAAACGTTACTGTATACTTTTTATCCCGAAATTCAGCACGGTTCCCTCGGGAAAGGGGATGAAAGTCAAAATGTTACTTAGATGTACTCTATGAACGCGTAGTCCGATTTCAATTATTCTTTTTTGTTAGAATAGTGACGAGTGAGCTTGGAACCCCACGGGCCCAAGCACCCCAAGGGCAGCCCGGAACCCCATGGGCAGCGCGGCACCCTACGGGCAGCCCAGCACCCCATGGGCTACTTAATGGAATTCAATGAAACTTAACACGATTTGAGTTCATACCACGAAGAACGTTATTGCATACTTTTTTATCCCGAAATTCAGCACGGTTCCTTCGGGAAAAGGGACGAAAGTCAAAATGTACAGTCAAAATGTACACTTAGTTGTAATTTATTAACGCGTAGTCCGATTTCAATTATTCTTTTTTGTTAGATTTTTTGTTAGAATAGTGACGAGTGAGCTCGGAACCCCATGGGCAGCCCGGCACCCTACGGGCCACCCGGCACACCAAGGGCAGCCCAGCACCCCACGGGCATTTCGGCACCCCATGGGCATTCCGGAACCCCACGGGCAGCCTGGCACCCCACGGGCAGCCCAGCACCCTATAGGCAGCTCGGCACCCCACGGGCATCTCGGCATCCTTATTTAGATTTGCCAGTTTGCTAAGATAAAACTCTAAATTCTGGAACATTCGCCACAATCAATTTTTTTAACTATCTATCTTTTGCCGGATACATTTTGGAGACTGCGCAATGGAAGTTTACAATCTAATATATTTTTGTTCTACCGCCAAACAAGGAGAACCTCGGCAAAAAGATACCGTTTATAATCGAAATTCGAAAGAACGCACCGAGTACCTCCTTTGCTTCAACATTTATTGTGCGAACCGCGAAGGAACTCTCTAAGTTACTTAACTACTGTCTTTTGGAAAAACAAGCTCGGAGTTATCAAACCCAAAGTAAAAAGCTCCTTTCTGAGCTATGCTTTACTAAGAGTGCTTCACCACAGGCGTTGCTTAATATGAGATAAACAGTGCTCAAATCATTGAGATATGGTACGTTAGTAATAATATCTTGATGGCTCAAATGTGAATAATTAGTTTGCAGGTACGGCAATCGCGAACGAAGTCGCAGGTACAGCTAGTAACAAATATTTCTATAATATTTTTAAAAGTCATTAAATTAATATTTTAATAAAACACTTAAAAAATATATCTAGGGACATTTCAACCTAATTTTCCTGTTAAACCGACGTGACGTCAACAAACTCCACGCAGCCAAACCGGAAGAATTTTCGACACGTTTCACTTCTATACACGAAGCATCCTCAGGATGTCTTGATTCTACGAGTGCACGATTCTCGATTGTGCACTCGTAGAGTCAAACCGGCGCTTGATGGTTTGGCTTCGTGGCGTGTGACGTCACGTCGGCTTAACAGGAAAATTAGGCGGAATTGTCACTAGATATAATTTCTATGTGTTTTATTAAAAAAGAAATTTAATGTTTTCTCAAAATATTTGTTATTATTATACATAGGTAGGTTATTTTAAATATAAAAGCTCAAATATTAGCAATGATTGATACCTCTACATCTAAACTATAGTCAAGCGCATCCAGTCGCCAATGACATCAATGTAATCGATAACTCATCATTTCTTATACCATCGTACTAAGTACCATTTGTTACTAAAAGGCATTGCAGCTATAAAATGCGATCAATTCAAGGCAGTCCACATTACCATAGCAATCTGTTATTGAAACTTAATGCTTATAAACATTCTTCGCGGTGCGGTGTCATAACATTCATGAATTGGATGGCTATTAAATAGGCCAGCAGATATTGATGATTATATTTGCTTTATTGTTGTTCTAAATAAAGAAATATATCAGTTTGAATCTGGAACAATTACGATTATATTTGTAAGGTTTTAATAGCACTGTTTTCTGTGTCACTGCGAGGTCCTACGTATGTTAATATTAAGGCCCAGAAAATAAGCAATAATGCCAACAATATATAAAAAATCTCATAAACCAGATACCGCATGGTACTGCAATTTATATAAACGATACTCAACGATATAATTAATATGTTAATAGATTTCAAAACATGTTTCCTAATAATTGGCTCGATACAAAAAAAAATCAAAGACACCTCTGAAAATAATAGTTTTCGACTTTTTCCGCTAGATTTTAATGTATTAAAATGTAGTAAGTAAGTAAGTAGCGATAAGAGAGATAGATTTCGATAAGGGTAACTTTGAAGCGTTCGTTTGCTTATCCGTTCTTAACCGATCAGCTAAGTTAAGCAACGTCGGCCACGGTCTTGAGTTGGATGGGTGACCGCTAGTGACATTACTATAGAGCGCTTCCGTGCTTCGGCGGGCAGGTCGGTCCCGATTCTTGTCTTAGGGTAGCAATCGCTACGCATGGTAGTAGGGCATTTTGTGAATGCACGTCTGGCTAGTTACCACCCTCAAGTAGAAAATATGTCGCCAAGGACGTAACGGTGTGTTTCGGCAGCTGTCCTTCAGAGCCATTAATTCTAGGTTATGTATGTATTATCGTCGACCATTTCATCGCTTACCATCATGGTAAGATAGTGTTCAAAGGGTAGCCTATCAGCTACAAATACAACAAAAGTAGTCCATTACTGAGGTAAGTACATTTATTTTTTTATGTTTGAAAGGTAATTTCACTGTCCACTATCTCCCACACTAATATTTGAATGAGCTATTGTCTGAGCATGATCGGTTGGACATCCTGCTTTCGATTGTTCAGGAGCACTCGACCGTGATCGGAACCGATTCGATGCTCCATGTATCGATTCTTGGTATTATCTGAACTGGAACCAGGGTGGGGTAACATGGGCGCGATTTCAATGTGATTTTAATAACTTTTTTTACCGACCACTAGCTTCTGTTTGTGATTTCCTGGTCTGTGGTGAATTTAGCCCGAAATGGTGAGAATTCCGTATTTTGATAGCACACTGATATATTGTTTGGTTATTTCGTGTTAACGTGATCTGCATTATGGATTTTGATTTTTCCTTTCAATCAAAACAATTGAAGATATAATACTTAAATAAATCAACGTTTATTAGGTAATCCATACATTTTCTTTACAATTTTTGCTTTGGGTTGAGTAAGGAACATATTTCGGATAAGTTAAGCAAATTTGTCATCGGTTGATTTTAATATAATAAGAATACAGTTTAGGATGATTTAAGTGAATCCTGATACGATGAGACGTCATGGAATGCAAAAGAATGTATCAAAGTAAGTGTAACCGGAAGTTTTTGGAGTAGTCACTTATATTAAAAGAGATTTTTGAAGTAGTGATGGCTCAGTGGCATTGGCTATGGACTGCCACGCAGCAAGTCGATGATTCGAATCCCGCAGCGGGCTTGAGCTTCACCGCATGTTGGTAGAGCATTTTGCGAATGCCCGCCTGGCTAGCGACCACCCTCAAGTAGAACATCTGGCACCAAGCACCTAACGGTGTGTTTCGGAAGCTGTCCTTGAGAGCCAGTAATTCTAGGCCTGTTAACGCCTTCGACCGGTGTGGTCGAAGGTGTTAACAGGCCTAGAATTACTGGCTATCAGGTAAAATTGACATCATCAAAGGCTTCACATAAGCAATAAAAAAAGATATTTCTTTAAGTTTCTTCATTACAGACATTAATGCTGTCACAAAAAAGTTTGTATCCCTAACAACTACTTCTATTTTCGATAATAATAAAAGTATCGAGATCCTTTAACCACAACATCCGATCGATTACAATTGGGACAAACCACATCTGTCTGATCGAGTCGAAATGTATCTGATCGGATATGTACTGGTTATAGAAGCCGCAAACACAACGAGCTTTGAGACGGATTCGTTGAGACGAGAGCGAAATCATTACTCACATTTCAAAGTATTGGTTTAGATGACGCGAAGCTCTGTACCTGTAACTAATGATTATAACACATTTGCTCGTAAAGGATCTCTTGTTTCACCAATTTCAATATCGTATTGTATTTTAATATAAAATTATGTCAATACCCAAGTGGAACAACTTTTTGGGAGTTTTGAAGCAGTGATGGCTCAGTGGCATTGGCTATGGACTGCCGTGCAGCAGGTCCATGGTTCGAATCCTGCCGCGGGCTTGAGCTTCACCGCATGTTGGAAGGGCATTTTGTGAATGCCCGCCTGGCTAGCGACCACCCTCAAGTAGAAAATCTGTCGCCAAGCACCTAACAGTGTGTTCCGGCAGCAGTCCTTGAGAGCCAGGAAAATTACAGGCTAATGAGACCTAACAACTGGACGTCTCAGTGTGATGGGCACAGTGCAATTCGTCGTTGACGAAATGCGTCTGTTATAGGCAGAGGTTAGTCCACTTAACATCAGGTGGGCCTCGGGCTTGCACAAAAAAAAAGTGTGATCGTTTTCAGCGTTTTTGGCGAATTTAACTTCAAATGGTACGCACCCTATGTATCACGGCGGATTTTTTACTAAAGCGCAGGAGCTTAGTACGTATGGTTTGCAACTACTGCCGTCGCTAAGGTTTCTAGGTTACAGAATAAAGAAAACTTCCATGTTCGTTGCCAGCTAAATTCCAATTGCAAACCAATCGACCCAAATCGACACGGCTAGTTCAAAACAAAACAACATGAAATGCCAATCGCAACTGTAGAAACATAACATTTCAAATTGATCCTGCGCATCCAGATTGCACTCACGAGCCTGTGGGCAGGAAATTAGTTCACAATCCAGCGATAATGCATTTCGCACGCGTTCCTATCTAAGGGATTCTAGAATTTTCTATATTACAATCTGTACAGTGTCCTACTGATTGCTATATTTTTTTCTTTATAATGTCATGTTGATGGATGACACAAAAGAACTTCTTAGTTAGGGTTGCATGTCGAGATTTCGGCATTCATAACTTTAGTTTGGCGAAATATAAGACAATTTTTTTTTTCTTTTGTTATTGCGACGGAACTAGCCCGAGGCCCACCTGATGTTGAGTGGACTAACCTCTGCCTTTAACAGATGCATTTCGTCAACCACAAATTGCACTGTGCACGTCACACTGAGACGTACGGTTGTTAGGTCTCATGACCTGTAATTTCACTGGCTCTCAAGGACTGCTGCCGGAACAAACCGTTAGGTGCTTTACGACAGATTTTCTACTTGAGAGCGGTCGCTAGCCAGGCAGGCATACGAAAAATGCCCTATCACCATGCGGTGAAGCTCAAGCCCGCGGCGGAATTCGGACCATGGACCTGCTGCGGTGCAGTCCATAACAAATGCAACTGAGCCATCACTGCTTCACAATTATTTATCGCAAATACCGATAATTCAAGAATATAGATTCCCATCGAACTCAGGTTACCTTTGCAGTTCTGTGGTACATGTAACCAACCATTACTAGCTGACGTCCCTTATATCTTAAGTCCCATGAAGTACTAGCGTAATGACGGTAGATGCCGGCGCGTGCGCTGGTATGTTACGTAATGCGCAATTTGAGGTGACGATGATACCTTCCGACTCGCATTAGCTAGGAATTGAAGCCGATCGGGCAATCTTGTGCTTTACACGTACGGAACGTGATCCTTTACAACAAATTATTTGTACTGGCATTACTTTAAAGCAGCATTGAATATCTCTGCAATCGAAAGTAATTTTGCTGTTTCTAATACCGTATGTTTTATAAAACGAATATGAATTATTTTAAATTGACATAAACTTTGCGTTTTTAACCCACAGCCCAAAAAAGGAGCGTTATGTTTGTAGGGATCATTTATGAATGTATGTATGATTTGTGAGTTTCTTTATTCCACCATAATGGTGTAAGAGATATAGCTAGATTCGTCTTGATTTCGCAAGTGACACTAGGTACATAAAAAATAATAAACATAAGTATACAAAGTTTGCGTTTTGCTGTTATTTAACTTGACTTGCATTTCTTTACTTATTTCTTTACACATTTTTGAAGCAATGATGTCTTAGTGGCATTGGCTATGGACTGCCGTGCCGTAGGTCCATGGTTCGAATCCCGCCGCGGGCTTGAGCTTCACCGCATGGTGGAAGGGCATTTTGCGAATGCCCGCCTGGCTAGCGACCACACTCAAGTAGAAAATCTGTCGCCAAGCACCTAACGGTGTGTTCCGGCAGCAGTCCTTGAGAGCCAGTGAAATTACAGGCACATGAGACTTAACAACTATGTCTCGAGGTGACGGGCGCAGTGCAATTCGTGACTTATGACGAAATGTTTCTGTTATAGGCAGAGGTTAGTCTGCTTAACATCAGGTGGGCCATCTTGGTGCTTGATCCGTCACAATAACATAAAGAAAAAAAAAATACTCTTAGCTCACAGCTGATTACTACGCAATTTATCTGAATCCTATCCTATGTCACGTATCTAAATCAACTTTTGTATATGCATTCGTTTAAAGAGGGGGATATAACCTACGCCTTCGTAATAAACATAGGCATGAAGGGGCAACCGCACTGCGATCGCTTTTCACTTCCGTGAGATTGATGCACAAGATGAGAGAGGAAGCGATGTTTGAGTACTACTACAGACTAAAATCTTTGAACAGATACATTCAATTTTACAATAAAAACTAACGCGGTTTCAATTCCTTTTAGTAAATAATACGGGATAACTCACGTGAATAAGTCAGATAGCTCCGACTATAGTTTCAACCACATTCGGTGGTCGTTTTCAAGGAGAGCTCTGGACGCCCGCGTTGACATCTCGCTTAGCACTATAGTCGGAGCTATCTGACTTATTCACGTGAGTTATCCCGTACTATTTACTAAAATTAGGTACATTCAATGTTCAATATGTGTACAGCAGCTCATTTTCAGTAATTCTCATCGTGCCTGTACTTGGTCTTATAATAATATACTCCCTTTTGCAAAACTACCACAGTTTTTACACCCTACTCAATTCCCTGATGTGAGTAATGGATTCCTTTTTTCAGTGTGAACTTACTTAATTGTAACTTTCCATCGCCATCGTGTCCAGCCCATAACCTGGTAAAAGCAATCATTGGCATCAGGTGTGGGCATGCATGACACAATTTAAAGCAAATCCCAAAAACATGTTGTCTGGAGAAGTATTTCGTGATATGCTTGTGGTACCTATTCATTTACCCGTAGTATGGGCATGTTTTAGCCACTATTCTTCTACGTTTTTTTACTAAAGTATGGTCGAAATGATCTCTTTTAAAAAGGGCGAGGAACGCAAGGAGACGCTTTGGGACATCTTTATATTATAACGAGTTCATCTGCTCTTAGAAAATCAAATCTGGTATATGATGGCCATTGTCACTTTAGTGTAAAAACTCTAATGTCTTTTCACTCAAAGACAGTGAATGTCGATTGCCTTGCGCTTGTTTGTGGTTTAAATTCTGGCATGAGCTTCACATTAGGGCAATTTGTGTACTCTCCTGGCTAGCTATTTCACTCTTAAATTGAAATATGCAGCCTAATAATGTGTTCCGGCAACAGTCCTTGAGAACAAGTCCCCATGCTAGATTAAAACTGTTTAACATCATATATCGCATCATCACCATTATACAACATCATTATAATAGAGATGCTCAAGTTTCTAAATATGATTACAAGCACTATCGCGTGCTAAGCGAAATCATATTTTACTAATTATTGGAGCACGAAATTTCGGCTCGAAAGAGCGTGTACATGTGGCCGAGTGGTTTAGGCATCCAGCGCGAAATCGGAGGACGTGGGTTCGATTCCCGCCCGGAGCATAAATTTTGTGCTCCAATAATTAGTAAAATATGAGATGTTCAGGAGTTTACATCATCAATAAAAAAATAATTGCTCTCAAATAATCGATTTTCTTTGGTGTCTTATAACCCAATTTAGAAGCTCTGTTTTGAGCTTAATGTACCGCAAAGCCATAATCAAATTGTAATTAATAGTAGCATGTTGCTCATGTGCTCATTCTTTCCCTAATAAGCATATTTTAAGACGACCTATTGGATATGGAAGCACCCTTATATACTATACAGGTACCTTTATACTTTTTGAAGCAGTGATGGCTCAGCGGTATTGGCGATGGACTGCCGCGCAGCAGGTCTATAATTCGAATCCCACCGCGGGCTGGAGCTTTTTTTGTAAGGCATTTTTGCGAATACCCACCTGGCTAGCTACCACCCTCAATTAGAAAATCTGTCGTAATGCACCTAACGGTGTGTTCCGACAGCTATCCCTGAGAGCCAGTAATTCTAGGTTAGCCTCAACAACGTTTTCGACTACATCATCACTTACCATAAATTGAGATAGTGGTCAAAGGCTATCCTATCAGCAATATGATAGCAATAAATCCTTATATATTGTGCAGCATGATGCTTCCAAAAAGCTCGTGTCGCATAACTTGCGCTGTCAGTTTCTACTCTCGTCAGGTTCAGTGACAACAAACTACAAACAACTTGACATAAAAACGCATATCCCTGCGTAGAGCAACCATTAAAGTCACATACATCAGTATGATTGTATGTATGGGCATGTACCACTATGGGAAGTGTTGCTTCTTACCGACGTCTCCTTATATGGGCAAGCGTTTGCCACAATGGGCATGATTCCCAGTTTTTGCCTGGTCTTGCAAGGTTCAAGGGGTGCTTATTCACAATTGAAAAAAACTAAAAATTTTAAATATTATCAAAGACAACCGACGTCATCATGCTAATATTATAAAAAATTTTATAGTGTGTGAGGGTGTGATTGAGTGTGTTATATTAGTATAGCTGAAACCGCAAACCAATTTGGACGAAACTTTGAATATGGATACTTTAGGTCCTGGATTAACACATAGGTTACACATTTCATCATTGTCTTCGTGGGTTTAGGGTGCAGCTAGTTGTAAATAAAATTATTACAAATAGAGCAAGGATAGGTACCATTTTTTTTTATTTTTGACGGAACAAGCTCTATGTCCACGGACTAACCTCTGCCTATAACAGATGCATTTCATCACAAGTCACTAATTGCACTGCGCCCGCTACTTTAAGACATATTTGTAAACTCTCATGTGCCTGTAATTTCACTGGCTCTCAAGGACAGCTGCCGCAACATACCGTTAGGTGCTTGGCGACAGATTTTCTACTTGAGGGTGGTCGCTAGCCAGGCGGGCATTCGCAAAATGCCCTTCCAACATGCGGTGAAGGTCAAGCCCGCGGCGGGATTTACACCATGGACCTGCTGCGCCGCAGTCCATAGCTGAGCTATCACTGCTTCAAAAGTATGCCAGATATATATGAAAATATGTGTCAATTTGACATCTGTCATATCAACAGATCTTACCTGTATCTCCTGTTAATTTTTAGAATTTTGGTAGGTATCCAAATATGAAACTAAAATCGAAGATTACGTCATCACCTGTCACTCGACATCTGTCATGTCTATCCATTAGTCCGTCAACTCGCAGTTGCTCGGTTTTTCATTTTCAATATCTGAGTGATGACCCTATGAAAACGGGTAAGAAATTTGGACTTTGGAAGCTTTGTAGTGGACCATTATTTATTGCGGTATAGAGCCCGCAGTAAGTACTCTTAGGCACTTACTTATGAGTATTTACTGAGGCATCCTTGTGGTAGTAAAAGAAACATCAAGGTAAACATCCCCTGCGTTTATCCAAAGGGTAGATATTACTTACTGTATCAGCTGGATTTTCCACCGCTGAACATAGCCTCCACCATTAAGGGGGTGTTTGTGATAATCCCCACGCATGCCTTGGGGATCGCACAGTATGATAGTGGTTCCTCAGAAGGCGCTGCTGTTTCCTTTCGGTATTTACTCCTAATCGCCTCCTACAACACACACAAGAATTCTAATCTAGCACCCCACGGGGTATGTATTAAGTCCGTTAAATAGTTACACCAATGTTTGCCAGATGTAACTTAGTTTCATGTGATAGGGGGCGAACTTATCGTCATCTACCACAGCTTCAAAGTCCTACAATTCGTCTACATTACCTACTACGATCATTTTTATAACTGATTCTGAAACGTTTCAGCAACAATTGATTAGTCCATGAATCATTGGTCAGCATTATTTTTGAACAATTAACTTTACATCCAAAGGACTTTTCACCCATGAACGTTTCGCCAACATAACTTAATGTGAGTGAATACTAGAGCAACATAATGTTTTGACCAGTAACTTTTCACCCAAAGTACATTTGGCCCATGAATAGACTAACAGCCTTACTTATAAACGCTACTTAAATTTTAAACATTACTTAGCCGCTGATTAGCAAAATTTCGTACTCATAAACGCTACATAACTTTATCCAGTACCTAAGTACTGCTTAAATCAGCTGTCAATTTAAACACCGTCCCACCCTTGTTTAAATTTTAAGTAACAAGATGGCGCCCATATTTCTGATCAGCTGATTTAGTTACAGACCCACCAACTTATCTGTTCAGGTGGCACAAAAAAGAACTACAACATTCCTTCAAATTGTGACAGTTGTTGTGACGTAGTTGATTTCCTTGACCAGTAGCGCCCTCGAAAACTGCACAGTTAAGTTGGTGGTACTATACAAAGAAAAGTATTATATTTACTTTTTAATTTCAAGATATTTAGCACTAGATACATGCTATTTGGCCATTTAGGTCATTCATAATACTTTTTAGTACAATGTTGTCAGTTTAAAATACGTTCGACCTCATTATCCATTGCTTAGCTAAACAGGTGCTATGTAGCGTTTATAAGTAAGAAATATTTAAGCATTTCTTAAACACTGTTTAGTTATCCATTTCTTAGCAACTACATAGCGATGTTTTTATAAGTAAGGGGGTTAATCTTTATAACTTTCGTCTAAATGCCTATGTAGATAAATTTATATCATAAAGAAGTTCTGAGCTTATGTTTGACCTTTTTGAACTCATTCTTTGTTTCTTTTTCTTTCTTTTTTTTTCATTAAGTCCTCACTCCTCTCCTTACTCCATAAAGATCTAATTACACCCGTGCACAAGGATATATCTCGTTTTTTATGTGGTTTCCCACAAGGCGCCCTCGTGTTATATTTCATCCACAGTTTCCGTATAAGTGCGCCAGAGGGCTCCACTGTGAGAAGATAGGGCAGTCTATTTATAACAATGATTTATATGAGAAATGAGTTTGACATTATCAATTATTGGGTTAAAATGAGACTAAAATAGCTATGTACTATTTTAGTCTCATTTTTCATTGGAATTTACTGAAAATTATTAATGAAGCTGTTTTATATAGACAAGTATACATACGAGTAGAGAGTCGTACCTATAACTTATAAGATATAAATCACTGTTTATTATATATGTTGATAAGTACTTTTTTAACCGACTTCTAAAATGGAGGAGGTTCTCAAATTACTATTTTTTTTTGTGTGTGTTACCTCATACATTTATCATCATACATGTATGAGGTAACACCAAAACCGGTACACCTTGTAAATAGGTTTGTATAACTCTTTACAGGATGTACCGTTTTGGTGACTTTTATACATCTCAATTCGACACTTATAATTTTTTTTTATAATACCTGTTACTTTTTCATAGTAGTCCGATTTTGATATTTTTTTATTGAATATACCCGTTTCAATAAAAAAAATATCAAAATCGGACTACTCTGTAAAAAGTTATAGGTATTATGAAAAAAATTATACGTGTCGAATTGAGATGATTAAAAAACCACTTAGGTGGTCCCATATAAATTTCATCAAAATCGGTCAAGTGGTTTTCAAGTTACACTCAACTAACTGATAAATGCTTGACATACCCAGATGACTTGGTAGTTGCAAGATTTTTGACTTGATAGTAGTCTTGGTAGTTGCAAGATGGTGACCATGTGATGTATGATGGTGTAGGTGAGTGAAAATCGATCGTTTAACCAGTAATTATCATTAAAAAGTTGTTCTTTTTTTACAAAAATGTGAAACCTACTTTTAACACTGAAAAATATGAAATAACTTGTTGAAGTCGGACCATGAAAATGTGATCTTAGAGTGTTTTGATGATCTTATATACAAAGAGGTTTTATATAAGATCATTGGTTCTACCCCACAGGTTCACTTGATTGTAGATGGTATTTTATGCTAGTATTACTCTATCACATGTATTATATATAACATATAACTACTAACTTATATATTATGGGTCTTATTCATAATTGCTCCATAACTTTATGGTGGGTTCATAAAACGTCATTAGTACTGCGCGACAGAAAAATCTTTTGCGCAGTACAAATGACGATTTATAAACCTATCGTAAAGTTATGAAACGATTATGAATAAGGGGGTATATACACTCGAGAGCAATGAATCCGGGTCACTTAAAGAATCCTAAAAATCTCGGAAACTAAAAATGCTAGGTTAATGCAATAAATTGTATTTAATAGACAATGTAATACTCCTTAAATGAAGGTATTAAAACTTCTTAGTTATTGTAAAGTTATATCATAAAAAAATCAAATTTGAAAAAGGGCCACTTTCGAAGATGGAACTACGAAATTACAGCATTTGGTTTTGCTTTTGTTTGTCATTTATGTGTATCTGTCATTTATGTGGGTACATAAACCATGTTGATAGTGCTCTATATTCATTATTCAAGCTGAAATTATGTCGCTTACGCCTGAAGAATGCACCAGAATACTTACAATGCTGGAAACCGGCCGGAGTCAGCGCGATACAGCCAGGACTGTCGGTGTGTCGCTGTCAACAGTACAAAGAGTTCTCCGACGTTACGAAGAAACTGGTTCTAACCTACGCAGACCAGGAACGGGCAGAACCAGGTGTACCACAGCACGAGACGACCGATACTTGGTGAACACCATGCTTCGAAATCGCTTTCTCACAGGAACTGAACTCACCAATCAGTTTCGACGCCTCGGAGGAAGTAACCCAAGTGCATGGACAGTAAGACGTCGGCTTGCTGAATCTAACTTAAAACCCCTTAGACCTGCAAACGGCCCTAAACTGGAGCGTGGGCATCGTATTTCGAGACTAAGATATGCCCAGAGCCACGTAAATTGGAGTATTGAAGATTGGTCAAAAGTTATGTTCTCCGACGAATCAAAATTTATGCTCTACAAGCACGATGGAAGACACAGAGTGTATCGAAGACCAGGGGAAAGATTCAAGCAAGCATGCATCGAAGAAAAAGTAGCCTACGGTGGTGGGTCTGTACTTGTGTGGGCCGGAATTTCTTCTGAAAGTCGCACAGAGCTGGTGATCATAGAAAACGGCTCTTTAACTAGCGTAAGATATGTGGAAGAAATCCTCAATGATCACGTTGGTCCATTTATGGTCAATTTAGGTGAGGATGCTATATTTATGCATGACAATGCCCGACCTCATACAGGTAGGATTGTGAATGACTACCTTCAAGAGATGAACATTACTCGTATGGAGTGGCCAGCGCGCAGCCCGGATATCAACCCGATCGAGCATGCTTGGGACGAGCTAGGCAGATGCGTAAAACAACGAAACCCTCCCCCAATCACGCTTCGTGAGCTCAAAATTGCTCTCACAGAGGAATGGGAGAATATTCCCCAAAATCGTATAAGGAACTTGGTGTACAGCATGCCAAACCGCGTAAACGCAGTAATGGAAGCACGAGGAGGCAATACGAAGTATTAAAATTCAAGAAAATCGTAATAAAGTTCAAAAATTTCATGTTTCCTATTTTTGTTTTAAGGAGAGATCAGCAGTTTTTTTCTTTATGTAATTTTGTGTTAATAAAATGTATGGTGACTCATATTTTTTTTACTTTCATTTAAGGAGTATTACATTGTCTATTAAATACAATTTATTGCATTAACCTATCATTTTTAGTTTCCGAGATTTTTAACATTCTTTAAGTGACCCGGATTCATTGCTCTCGAGTGTATATAACATGATATAGTTCAAGCTGTGTCGTCACTAAACAATAGATATGAAACGCTCGTAGCGAAGTTTGCTTTGTTCTTAACCGATCAGCAAAGATAAGCAACGTTTGCCGCGGTCATGAGTTGGATGGGTGATCGCTAGTGACATTACTACTGAGCGATTCCGTGCTTCGGAGGGCACGTTAAGCCGTCGGTCCCGGTTGTTGTCTTAGGATGGCAGTCGTTATGGCATGGTAGTAGGGCATTTTGCGAATGCTCGCCTGGCTAGCCACCAACCTCAAGTAGAAAATCTGCCGCCAAGCACCTATCGGTGTGTTTCGGCAGCTTTCCTTGAGAGCCTGTAATTTTAGGTTAGTCTGAACAATATCTTCGACCACATCATCACTGACCATCAGATGAGATAGTGGTCAAAGGCTAGCATCAAGCATTAAAAAACACCTCTCCATTTCATAGTAAAATCGCTTAAGGCTCACATTCTATCTGTAGGTAAATACTTCTTAGGTCATGCCTACTTAGATTAAGATAATATTCAGATAGGAATAAAAAAGACCGACACAAAGATTTCATTCTGAAGATAATAAAGTACCTTCCACAACTTTTCTAATAAGACAATTTCGTCATGTCACAGAATAAATAATAGTTAGTTTTAACAGATTAAATAATAGTGGTTTTGACAGTTATAGTACCACCAACTAAACTGTGCAGTTCTCGAGGGCGCTATTGGTCAAGGAAATCAACTACAAACTGTCACAATTTGAGGGAATTTTGTAGTTCTTTTTTCTGCCGCCTGAACAGATAAGTTGGTCGAACTGTATTCTCGTTATATTAGTTAAGCACAAGCATACACGATGCAAGTCCTCTCATTTCTGTGTTATCAAACAAAGTTAAACAAACATAACAAGCAGCGGTCTGATCACAAGACTTTTAGCTCTAATTTCATCATTGTAGTAAATATTATCATAGAGCATGAGGCCTGTGTTGAGCCTGTCTTTTGGAATTATATTACAATCACCTATATCATCGTGGCCCAATTATGTTATTGTTACTAACAAGATTTTATTGAAATCATTGAAAAATTTGCAATTCGTGACTTGTGAAATGCATCTGTTATAGGCAGAGGTTAGTCCGCTTAACATACTGTTTAATTAATAGGTAAAAAAATGTAATGCAGCAATGCAGGCTTTAATTTATTTTTTGGAACTCCTCAACTCTTGCTAAACTAAAATGTGACCAACAGACATCGAGATATTATTACAACGTGTACCATATCTTAATGCCAACAGATCTGTACAGAAAATTTTCACATCGGGCATCTGTGTGAAAAGTATTATTTTCTTTAATTTTCGCGCTTTTAGGACAAACAAAAGGTCGTAGCCGTAACGTAGTGCACATTGAGATAGATTATTGTCTAACTAAAATATCGTTTATTTTCCGTTAAAAGCTTCTGATTGATCTACATCGTCTCCTTAAGTGATGAGCGACCGAGTTTCTATTTCAGAGTGGTCGCTAGTCAGGCGAACAAACGCAAAATACCCCACCACTATGCATATATTGATGACTACATGCAGGTTTTGTACTATTTAGACGCTTTTTGTACTTTTTTTTGAAGCGCTCGTAGCGAAGTTTACCTAGCTGTTCTCAATCGATCAGCAATGTTAAGCAACGTCGCGCGCAGTCATGAGTTGGATGGGTGACCGCTAGTGACATTACTACTGAGCGCTTCCGTGCTTCGGAGGGCACGTTAAGCCGTCGGTCCCGGTTGTTGTCTTAGAATGGCAGTCGTTATAGCATGGTGGTAGGGCATTTTGCGAATGCCCGCCTGGCTAGCTACCACCCTCAAGTAGAAAATCTGTCGCCAAGCACCTAACGGTGTGTTCCGGCAGCTGTCCTTGAGAGCCAGTACTTCTAGGTTAGCCTGAACAACATCTTCGACCACATCATCACTTACCATCAGGTGAGATAGAGGGCAAATGCTAACATATCAAAAAAAAAATTCACTGAAGCAAATATGCTATACCCTGGAAGTCCCATTCTCAAATGGTTCCATTCGAAAAATGACACATTTTCAAAAGGACCCATTAGCAATACGTCCCATGCATACTACAGCCCCTTATCATTATGTAAATTAATAAAAGATTATAGACAATTTGTTTCGAGAGGGATGTCGGGGATAGACATACAGACATGCGGGTATCCCACTAATTCTCAGCTCTCCTCGATCAAGTAATGACCCCAAATTGAACACCAATTTATCTGTTAACGATTTATCAGTGTGTTTTTGTTCTGTTGAGGAATTTTAACCGTAATTGTGGCCTTACAATACAACTGCATTGGACGCCCACATTGTGCTTTGACCCGTTGGGTTTTTAGGGTTCCGTCGGTCGTGTCTCAATCCGCACTTTAGGTACAATAAGGTACATCGGCGCATCCGGACAGGATTATTCTACGGTGCGTGCTGCGTCAGAAGAGATCAGAGATATGCAAGGCTGTGCGATAGAAAGAGAGACGCCTTGTAGGTGTATATAAACATTAGGTACTCAGTGCTTTACGAGCTGAAGTGCACTTTATTGCTTCGTAGCTAGAGTCGCTTATTTATTGGAATGGCTTTGCGGAGTGGTCCTTCTGCTCCTTTTTATTTATTTTTTTAAATATTTATAAAAATTTAACAAAAAATTCCGACAGCAAACAGAAAATGCACTAAAAAGCAAATAAGCCAAATCATCGTATACAGTTTTTTTCTGTTCATTTTACATCCGCAAGTGAAAATGAGAACATTATTAATGTAGTGAAAGCCAATTAACTACGCATTAGTTGGAATAACTTAAATACTACTCGTCAGATATCATTCAAATTTAAACGGGAACACATGACAAGCACCAACTTCCGAAATTAAAAAAAAAACATGAAAATCGGTAAACCCTTTAAAATGTTACGTATTGAGATCCTCCTCTTATTTTTAAGGTCGATAAAAAAATAAAGAATAATTTTTTTTTATTTCGGTATATATATTTAAAAAAATATCAATTTGAATCTGTGATTTCAGTATAATACGTAATAATATATCGTGTATATGAACTACTAACACTGAAAACAATAAACATCAACATTTTTTCCCAAAACCACAGCTTCAAATAATGCGTCAAAACATTTACTTTGTTTGATGCTATACGGAATCCTAGTAGAGAGGCGTGACTCGCACTTGGCCGTTTTTTCATGTAACGAAGCTATCAATAAAATTGGAATTAAACGGCTGATCTGATCACTCCTTTCTTTGGAGCAATGCTGGTACACGCTTCATCGAGTTAAATTTAATAGCCTGTACCATTCACTTCCAAGTTCATTTTGGTTCATTTCACAAGATCGTTTGAAATTCGTGACCCTTCTGTTGGTACTGCATTTAATGTAACTGTTAATTTTTTTATAATATTTTCCAAGTGGAACAATGTTATTTCCAATAAGTGAATAATTGAAGCAATGATGGCCGAGCGGTTTTAGCTATGGACTGCCGCGCGGCAGTACCCTGGTTCGATCCCCACCGCCGGCTTTAGCTTCATCGCATGGTGGAAGGGCATTTTGCGATTGCCCTCCTGACTAGCTACCACCCTCAAGTAGAAAATCTGTCGCCAAGCACCTAACGGTGTGTTCCGGCAGTAGTCCTTGAGAGCCAGTGAAATTACAGGCACATGAGACTTAACAACTATGTCTCAAGGTGACGGGCGCAGTGCAATTCGTGAATGAAATGCATCTGTTATAGGCAGAGCTTAGTCCGCTTAACATCAGGTGGGCCTCGAGCTCGTTCCGTCACAATAACATAAAAAAAACTAAATATTTTTTAATAGAAGAGGGCGCTACTGCTCCTCCTTGTAGTATTAAAATACCAGAAGGTGGGGCAGCAGCGCCCCTCAAGGTAAACCTTGAGCCGTCTCTTACGACACCCACAGGTAGAAATGGGGGAGTGACATTCTAACCCGACACCCTACGGGCTAAAAGGAATCATTGTCATAATATAAATACTTGTCCAATTTACGTATTTTTTATTTTTTATTACTGATAGGTAAGCCTTTGACTACAATCTCACCTGATGGTAAGTATGCGGTCGAAGGTATTAAGCCATGCTTAACCTAGAATTACTGGCTCTCAAGGACAGCTGCCGTAACACACCGTTAGGTGCTTGGCGACAGATTTTATACTTGGGGGTGGTCGCTAGCCAGGTTCGCAAAATACACTTCCACCATGTGGTGAAACTCAAGACCGTGGCGGGATTCTAACCATAAACCTGCTGCGCGGCAGTCCATAGCTAATGCCACTGAGCCATCTCTGCTTCTAAATTTATAGAATTATTCTGCTTTTATTCTCTGCGGTGGCAGCAGAGCTATTTAAAACTACTAACCCTGAAGATCAGTTCCGATCTGTTGTGATGTTCTTGACATAGATAATTAATAGTTAGTGCGCTGATGCATATTTACGACATTGCACCCACTGGGTGCCACCCAGCCGACTGCAGTGGTGGCGCTGCGATGCGCGTGCCGAAATGCTATTTCCACCTACCCCCTCTGAGATTTGTTTTTGTATGCCACTGCACTGTTTTGTTCGTGCGGATTTGTATCTTAGATCCATCGAAGCTGATAACGCAATCTGAAGAAACTATTTTAGGAATAAACTTAACCTAATGAACTTATAGAAGTAAAAATCTTGTAGCGAAGTTTGCTTAGGCGTTCTTAACCGATCAGCTAAGTTAGGCAACGTCCGCGGTGAGTTGGATGTGTGACCGCTATTGACATTTCTACTGAGCTCTTTCGGTGGGCACGTTAAGCCGTAGGTCCCGGTTGTTGTCTTAGGATGGCTGTCGTTATAGCATGGCGGTAAGGCATTTAGCGAATGCCCACCTGGGTAGCTACCACACAGAAAAGCTGTCGCCGAGCACCTACAACGGTGCGTTCCGGTAGCTACCGGAAGAAAGGACAGCTGTCCTTGAGAGCCAGTAATTCTAGGTTAGCCTGAACAACATCTTCGAGCACACCATAACTTACCATCAGGTGAGATAGTGTTCAAAGGCTAGCCTATCAGCTATAAACAAAAGTATTAAAATTAAATAACCTAATGAGCTTACAGAAGTATCCTTTAAATTCAAAATCTTTGTATATAGCTATGTTAAGAAGGAAATCAAATGGTAGGTCTCTTTGTCGAGTGTCCGTCTTGTTGGGGACCACCATAGTGTCAGACATTCTGCCTCGAACCGGTAGTGTGCAAACACTTCTATATGTTTAGGCGTGAAGGGCACTGTAGCAAGTGAAATTACTGGGAAACGAGAGCTAAGAACTAACATATCGGAGAGCAGTGCAGTGTAATGAAGCACGAGGACGGTGACACTGCAAATGTAACAGACATGGATGACGCTTAGTATGCAGGGATATGTCTCTTTTTTAAAATAATAAGGCAGTGAATTATTTGTATCAAAGGGTCGTAGTACTTTCTTGAAAAACTTTCGTTTCATCGTCGTCATTTAAAAATAATATGACAAATAAATTCGTCTACAATGATCAAAGTGTGTACATAACACATGCACGTGTAAAACATGATCTCCCTCCACACACAGCAAAAAATACATTTCGGCGTATTCCCCCAAAATACATTCCGGTTTTATGCATTGTTTTTGATTATGTCGTACCAGAATTAGGACATTCCTGCATTCTTATAAAGATTTATTATATTTATTTTGAATCGCTCGTAGCGATGTTTGCTTATACCTGTTCTTAACCGATGAGCTAAGTTAAGCAACGTCCGCCGCGGTCATGATTAGGATTGCTGATCGCTAGTGACATTAGCTAGTGAAATACTGAGTGATTTGTCTTAGGATGGCAGTCGTTATAGTATGATGGTAAGGCATTTTGTGAATGTCCGCCTAGCTAGCTACTACCCTCAAGTGCCTCAAGTAGTAAATCTGTCGCCATGCACCTAACGGTGTGTTCTGACAAGCTGTCCTTGAGAGTCACGTGATTATAAGTTACGTAATTTTGCGATTGCTCGCCTGGCTAGGTACCACCCTCAAGTAGAAAATCTGTCGCCAAGTACCTAACGGTGTGTTCCGGCAGCAGTCCTTGAGAGCCAGAGAAATTGCAGGCACATGAGACTTAACAACTATATCTCAAGGTGACGGGCGCAGTGCAATTCCTGACTTGTGACGAAATGCATCTGTTATAGGCAGAGGTTAGTCCGCTTAACATCAGGTGGGCCTCGAGCTTGTTCCGTCACAACAACATAAAATAGAAAAAAGAAAAAAGATAAAGGGATTTCTCAAATATCCATGTCTGATACATGACCAATCCTCAAAAGCACGATACAATTTAAGCATGGAGTTCCGTTATCTCCGTGATGCCTTAATCTTGCCTGATTAGTGATTACCATTAACTATCGGATTACCAAATACAACATGCTTATTTAAGCAGTACACAAGCTTTGACAACGGCGAAAATCAGAAAACTAAACACTGCTGATGTTTCTCTGCCTGCACCTTTTAGAAATATAAAGGCGGTATCATTGTTATATTATTATCAAATGATGCTCTTTTAGAAACAGGGTAGCTTAAGCTGAAGTCTGTCAGATAATTAGAGCCCTCCCTCTTTTTACTATTGGTAAAGCCGACAGGGACTTGTCCTACCAATGCCGGCGAAAGCGGCTAGCTATGGACTATTTTCTTGCTCAAGAAACGTACAAAAAATGCAGATCTCGTGTCAAGAAAAGAGATGCATATACAAATAATTGATCGCTGAATGTTCACACTGCCGCCGCCGCCGCCGGCCGGCGAGAACTCTCTCTAGTTAACTCTACTAGATCTTCGCAGCGTCAAGATCTATACTCGCTCAGTGGGACTCGCTTGGTCTTCTGAATACTCGCCGAGAGACTCGCTTACTCGCCGAGAGACTTTCGTTGGATATATTCGAATGCTAGGGGGCCCTCCCAATGAGCTCGATGCACATATAGAACTAATGCTGCTCCGCTAGTTTCTAGGGGGTTTCTAGGGTTTCGATGGGACAAGTGTATCGGGCTCGTCAGTGGAATGCGATTATTCTTGCTTAGAATTTCTGTGAAAAGCATGAGATTTACACGACAATTATAAGTAACGGATTGAAGATGATAAACAGTGTAGAATGGAAGTTGGTTAGCAAAGACAACTGCCGGAACACACATTTAGTTGCTTCGCCATAAATTTTCTACTTGAGAATGGTGGCTGGCTATTGCCAGAGGGCATCTGCAATATGCTCTATCCCCATGCAGATTTTATTCTAAACTACCCTCGTTTTTCTACAACAGCCTTTATTCATTGCCACGATTATCTTGGATAAATGTTAAGTTCGTTTAGAGTTCCGTTAATTTCTAGAACCTTGAGTACTGCGTCTTTTCTACCCTGCATGCAGTGGTCAGCCATAAACATTAATGGAGCCCTTGCCCTTGAAGATGATTGGAACAAATTTAAAATAAGAGTTCAAGTTCAATGCCATTGCTAGGATGGGATCGATTGGGAAATGCGGGAATAGACGCACATCAACTTTAACGAGACACGACAGGATTTAGATGCCTTTGGTTTTCTGTGACGCATCCAAGACGCATTTGGTTTTAATTTATTGTTCGAGGGATATAGAAGGGAACGAGGGGTGATTCATATGTGTTGTTCTCGTACATTCTGGCTAGTGGAACCCAATGGTAACTAAGTAAACATTTATTTACCGGAGAGTACATTAGCGTTACTATGTCATTGCTGACACTGCCAGGGCCTAGATTTGTAACGGCAGTGATCATTTATTACTTAATCTAACGCAGCAGATTTGTAAATACAACAAATGCCAGCGCCCTGCCAAAACAATATAGACAGTTTTACTTTTTTTTTTTATGTTATTGTGATGGAACAAGCGCGAGGCCCACCTGATGTTAAGTGGTATCCTCTGCCTATAACAGATGCATTTCATCACAAGTGCCGAACTGCACTGCGCCCATCACCTTGAGACAGTTGTTAAGTCTCATTTTGCCTGTTATTTCACTGGCTCTCAAGGACTGCTGCCGGAACACATCGTTAGGTGCTTGGCGACAGATTTTCTACTTGAGGGTGGTCGCTAGCCAGGCGGGCATTCGCAAAATGCCCTTTCACCATGCGGTGAAGCTCAAGCTCTGGGCGGGATTCGAACCATGGACCTGCTGCGCGGCAGTCCATAGCCAATGCCACTGAGCCATCACTGCTTCAAGCTGAGACTGATTACTTGGGATGATGAAAGGATTCTAACGAAAACCCATGCATCCAGATCTGTTCTTCCATTTAAAAGTTATAGTGGAATAAACAAACTCACATACATAAATATAAACCCTAAAACCTTTCTACAAAAAAAAACGACGTCAAACATAAAATACGCATTATTAGGGATGTCCCAAATACTACTCGTCAGATCTCACTTAAATTTAAATAGGACAACATTGCTAACACCAGTTTTTGAATATTAAATATACCTATCAAAATGAGTACACACTGTACAATACAATACAATACAATAACTCTTTATTGCAAACCAATTTACAAATTTTACACATAATAATAATAAACAATAAAAACCCTAAAAAATGGTATTACAATGGGCGGTCTTATCGCTATAAAAGCGATTTCTTCCAGACAACCTTTGGATGGACAGAATCAGAAATAGGGAATTGGCGGTTGGTGCAACTTGAAATCATATACAAAACGTTTACTAGTACTTTAATACAAATCCTAATACATAAATATCAATAAAAATACACTATTACATACATTCATACATACATGTCAACATATATATATATATATATATATATATATATATATATATATATATATATATATATATACATACATACTTAATATTATACATACATATATTATATTCAAACATGATATATAAATATAAACAAATATCAAGCAGCATCAGAAATTGACTGTAAAGAGTTATAAACAAAAAAGTGCAGTTAAATGAAAACCTCCTCCTTTTTTAAATTCGGTTAAAAATACGCCATTTCAAGTGCAACTTCTCTTCCTCTCTATTTTATCTATCTCTTTTATATTAGCATCAGGCCAACTTCTTTTCTGTCACATATCTACTCTATTTAAAATAGAGCTGAGATATCAAATTATGTTCATTCATGGTCGCTTATAAACAAAACGAACTTTGCGTTAAAACTGTATAAAATTTTATTGTAAATATGTCATGAAGAATGAAAAAAACCAAAGCTGATTATATTAAAAAAATTACCGAGATCCCTCTATGTGTTGTTATCTTTGAAAATGGCTGATCATTACTCCAAACATAGCTAAGAACCATCGCATTAATGTCTGCCATGGAATATAACAGAATTAAAATGATATAAGCCATTTTGCAGCTACTGAAGTAGTGCGATTTTTTGTGGAAGTTTGGGATAGCGGAAACATGTTAAGAAAATGTATAGAACAGATATAAATGAGACAAGATTTTTTTAGCTATTGACACACACGTTCATTCTTTTTACAATAATCAATATATTCTTCTTTCACAATGGAAATACAAATTTCAACAGTCAGTGTCTTGGAGGCATTCTAAGGAGGAGTTCTAATAGCAGTACTGTACTATATCAGCCGGATTCTTGGATTATCCATTGCTATATAACTGAACACAGGCTGCCCCGTTAAGGGGGGGTGGGTTGCCATAACCTCTCGCTTGCCAGGCGTCTTGGGGATCGCACATCTTAAGAAGGCGCAGCTGCTCATCTTCCCGTATTTTTTCCTTAGTCGCCTCTTGCGACACCCACGGGAAGAGATGGGGGAGTGACATTCTAACCCGGCACCCCACGGGGGAGTACTAATTGCTACCATGCCATAAACCAGACAGATTTCAAATTTTCAAAATATTTTAATACCACCATATATTGTTCCACCGGGGGCTTCTTAGTGAGGATATAGTAATAAAGTACGAAAAGTTGAGGGTGTTGTAGTACCTTCCTACCATCATCAGCAGTATTAGGAGTAAGCACTAAGCCAAAACTAGAGATATTAATTTTTAGGTACCTTCCAGCATATTATACCTACTTACAAATAGAAAACTCGCCGTTGAAGGTGTTAAAGCCTCGAATCAACATATATCATAGAATTAAAGAATTTAATAAGTACATCAGAAAAATAAAACCATCCAGAATTAAAGTCAACATAAACAACCGTCTGTCAGACAGCAGCTGTCAAGTGTAAAACAATCAGATGCACTTGTCAGAGTTCCCGGTCGGATTTATTTCGGAAATGGACGCCATTTTGCGACCTCGCACGGTGTGCCGAGTGAGGCGCGTGCGCAATTTGTGCTAGCGCGATTATTGATTGGTGCTGCTATGTATTTTGTGGCTTACGGTAGGATAAGTTTATTTTATTCGAATTATCAATTGTTATAATTTTTTTATTATATCAAAAAAAAATTATATCTTCAGTACTAAATTAAAACTTATATGAAAATGATTTCGAGCACTATCGCATGATAAGCGCGAATATTTTGTTTTTTTTTTGGTTAGGAATCGAATCCTCGTCTCCTAGTTTTACGTACGGGGCCACTGCAGCTGTCGTGCGTCTTAAAAAAAACCTACCGATCTCTACTACAAGGGAAGTGTCTTCGTAGCACTTTTCATTCAAGCTAGTTTCATCATATTTGAAATACTTGTCCTTGAGCCTAATTTAATATCTATGCTTCCGGTTTGCCAGTTTCTCGTTTTAATATTTATATTATCTATTTAAGCCGAAACGATAAAATGAGATGCGAATTTGTATTCTGATATTATTATTGTTTTTTTTTAATATTATTATGTATGTTCTAATATAATCATGTTTAAGCGTCGTCATAAGGGTCAGTGTGACTAAATTATAGTTTTTTTACTAACTATATATTAAGTGAAGATGGCATTGATGGCTTTTTAAAATTTATTTATACTCGTAAAGTGTTATTTGACATTGCTGTATAAGTGTCAAAAGCTTTGTTTACGACTTGACTCCCACGACAGGAGCAAAAACAAATTGCGGAATATGTAAGCTATTCCGAGCTCGAGTCCCATTCAAGTGTTCTATTTAATTTATATTCTGGAATAAAGTTTTAAAATACATTCTATATATAGCGTCAACACACCAACCCCCATTAATGTATATCCCCAAAACCACTTCATATCTCAAAAACTAAAATAATCCAGAGTAACTGGCTACCCTATTCGAACCTGCGCAGCGCACCCCTCGTTTTAAATTTAGAACACCACTGCTCCCTGCTCACCTCCGGTTGACAGTTTGTAAACTAACGCTTTCAGGAAGTCAACCGAGATCCTGTTTACAGTATAGTATTTCAGGAAACCGCTTAATTGAATAGTTTTATGGTGTTTTTGTTTACAAGCATCGTGGAAATAGTTTCACAAAATACGTAATCTATACCAAAATTATATAGAGGAAAGATTTGTATTTTTATATTTTTGTATGTAACGAATAAACTTAAAAATTACAGAACAGATTTAAAAAAATCTTTCAGTATTAGAATCATACACTATCCCTGATGAACATAGGCTATAGAATATTTTCAAAAATATAGGGATCCGTATGAAAAGTTTGATAAAGTAACCCAACGTGTGAAAAAAATACCAGAAAAATCGTTATATCGCGTACGCTGCGGAAATTGTTAACAATTGAGCAAACTGATGTACTACAATATTATAGAGGACATCAATATCTACAAAAATGTCTGCCAATACCATATATCTAACTATTACAGTTATGTCACAATAACTACTTTTTATCTGTTTCATAAAAAGTTAGTATAATATAAATATATAAGACTAGCTGCGCCCCGCGGTTACACCCGCGTTGTGATGGATGATGATGATGATGATATAAAGTATAATTTGTGTTAAACCAGCGCCTCATCTACCTCCACACCAAATTTCATCAAAATTGGTCCAGCCGTTTGAGCGTGAAAAAGTAATAAACACACAAACACACTCACAAACGTTCGCCTATATAATATTAGTTTGATAATCAATTTGTTAATACCAAATATGCCTTAGAAATAAATTATACATTTTTATAGTATTGGTTGGTTATTGGTTTACTATTTTGGCGATAATGGCTTACACATAAAAAAAAGATATATGCTGTGGCAAGCTATTTTGTAGGACAGTTTAAGATAAACATTTCCGTTATACATTATGTACGTATGGTACTAAAGGTTTTTGCAGCACACGCTAGAATAGGTCCCATATGGCAGATATATTTCCTACTTACTTGACACTTATCGTTATATTTTGGAGAATTTACACAAAATCTTTATAAATTATAGCCTATGTGTTATTCTGATGTGTAAGCTATATTATTGTAAAGTTTAATTAAAATCCATTCAGTAGTTTTTGCGTGAAAGAGTAACAAACATCCATACATACCTCCATACTTACAAACTTTCTCGTTTATTATTATTAGTATTGCGTCTTCGTTCATCATACGAACCTCCCGGAAATGGAACCTGCCTGAGTCTGTGATTCCGGTTTATTACAATATGGGGGTCTACAAAACGCGAGTGAATAGGTATCTTTTGGGTAAGCACGCTACATCATCGACTGCATCATCACTTAACATCAGGTGCGATAGTAGTAAGGATGACTTAATGTCTTTTAGACGGGGAGGACTTGCATTTTTGTTCAATGTTCTTGAAAAGTTTTGATGACTTCGATAGCATTTACAGTACTTATAGGTAGGTTTCCGGAGTGATAAATCGATATACCTAGCTTTTGTGTAAAGAAGCTTGAGCTTCACCGCATTAGAAAATCTGTCGCCAAGCAACTAACGGTGTGTTCCGGCAGCAGTCCTTGAGAGCTAGTAAAATTACAGGCACAGGAGACCTAAGAACTGTACGTCTCAGTGTGACTCAGTGCAATTCGTCGTTGACGAAATGCGTCTGTTATAGGCAGAGGTAAGTCCACTTAACATAAGGTGGGCCTCGGGCTTGTCCCGCCACAATAACATTAAAAAAAAACTGTCAATATCGCTCGTGTATTACCCCAGAATCGACAATAGTATTGCGTTTAAGGTAAATCGAATATTTTTATATCCCCAAAACACACCGAATAAAACCGGTTGATAAAGCAGTTCCTATTAGAAAATTCCTAAGCAGCGCCCCCTTTGTAAAATATTGTCAGTCCATAATTAAATTTAAGACTCAATTAATTAATAACAAGGAGAAGACGTGGGGTAGGTACTCAATGCTTTATAGCCCGTTAAATTAAAACGTAGTTATAACTCAGTTTTACAACGGTTAGTTTAACGAAACGGTTAATGGAGGAATACATTCGTTTTGTTGGTTGCTGAGATTAAATTTATTATAATTACTTTACGATAAGAGCGACTTTTTATATGCCTGATAGGTTAGCCTTTGACCACTATCTCACCTGTTGGTAAATGATGATGTGGTCGAAGATGTTGTTCAGGCTAACTTAGAATTACTGGCTCTCAAGGACAGCTGCGGGAACACACCTTTAGGTGCTTGGCGACAGATTTTCTACTTGAGGGTGGTAGCTAGCCAGGCGGGCATTCGCAAAATGCCATACCACCATGCTATAACGACTGCCATCCTAAGACAACAACCGGGACCGACGGCTTAACGTGACCTCCGAAGCACGGAAACGCTCAGTAGTAATGTTACTAGCGGTCACCCATCCAACTCATGACCGCGGGCGACGTTGCTTAACTTTGCTGATCGGTTGAGAACAGCTAAGTCAACTTCGCTACGAGCGCTTCAAAATTGTTTATAGGCCGCATTAATTACTTTACGATGAGAGCGACTTCACGTCTACTGTTTCTGGTTTCATTGCATAAAGACTGTACCATATCCTCCTAGTCATCATTATCATCATCATCAACAGCTGAAAGACGTTATCTGTTAAACGAAAGCTATAGGCTTCCCTATAGGGGCTGGTGGAGTTTGTCGTAATACCCACGCTTGGCAGGCGACTTGGGGATCGCAGTGCAAGATGACAATTCTTCAGACGGCGCAATTTTTTTTTTTTTATTGTTTTTGTTTTTGTGTATTTGACGGAATAAACACGAAGATGTTAAAAGCCTCTTGTGCCTGTAAGTTATTATTTCATATTTTTATTAATTTGCTCGATCTAAATATTCAAACTCTATTCGAAGGGAGTGCGGTGCGGTCCAGTGTTGCCGCGGCGGGCGCTCTTAGCTCGGAGTAGGCAATGTCTTTTACTACGAGACAGAGAACTTAACCTACTAATATTAAGCTTTTAGCTGTGAGCGTTTCCAATATTGTTGAAAGCTACAACGCTTCTAGTATCCTTACATTGTACCTTGTACATTAGCGCCTGCTAAGCGGAGAAATTGTCGCTCCTACCCGGTTAAAACAGTAAGAACGAAATTTAAGCTATGACTCACTCACTATGATATCTCAATTGGCAGAGCATGTCCTGGGTATAAGGATGGATAGGGACGGATTCGAGTCCCGCTCGTAGTTCAAATATTTCCTTTCGTTATAATTTATAAACTTCTTGTAATACGTTTATATGGTTTATCGCTAAAGTGCATGATGCAATGGCTACTTAAAGATAACCTCCATTTCAGCTATTACGTAATTTCGTACTACGTTTCTATGACCACAAAAAGCATAAAATCGTTCTGTAATTCCTAACATTTAAAATATATTTTTTTTTTTTGACGGAACGAGCCCGAGGCCCACCTGATGTTAAGTGGACTAACCTCTGCCTATAACAGACGCATTTCGCCAACGACGAATTGCACTGTGCCCATCACACTGACACGTCTAGTTGTTAGGTCTCATTAGCCTGTAATTTTTCTGGCTCTCAAGGACTGCTGCCGGAACACACTGTTAGGTGCTTGGCGACAGATTTTCTACTTGAGGGTGGTCGCTAGCCAGGCGGGCATTCACAAAAAGCTCAAGCCCGCGGCGGGATTCGAACCATGGACCTGCTGCACGGCAGTCCATAGCCAATGCGACTGAGCCATCACTGCTTCAAAATGCAATATCTGCCAGTTCCAAGAGTAAAAGTTAAACTTATGATATAATCTGTGGCAGAAAGTACGTTAGGTGCGGATATGACGGTTGTCTACACTTGAATTATGATATTTTTATTATCTTCACCGTCTCTCTCCCTTCGAGGCCTACTGACTGTGACGCCCTTCCTATACTAACTATTGTATTGTCTGTGACGACGTCTATACCAACTCTAATAATAATTATGTGGTTGTGAACGAATTAATTGCTGTCATAGCAATCGTCATCTGGTCATAATGATACTAACTTTTATTTTATCTGTGGCTTTTGACATGGTAACTGGGGGCTTGTCTGCTCTAGCTGTGGTTGGAAAATGTTGAGATTTAATAGCACAGATGTAAATTATAGTAAATTACGCTCTTTCTCGTGAAGGCCCTTAAATTACGTAGTCTGGATGTCTTTCCTAATAACTTACCTTGATCGCCGCTACCTAAGACGTAAAATAACAAATACTAGACAATTGCGAGACAGGCTCAGCTTATTTAGGGATTAGCATTGCAATAGCACGTAGAAAAAAAAAATGGTTATCATTACAGCTTCTTGAGTACATTATAAAATGGCGTTTTTAGTATTTGTTGGTTCATCACATCAACCCGCACGTGCACCCTATAGTTGAACAAAGGTCTCTCCTATAGAGGGGCACGATTGGCAGGCGCCTTGAGAAACGCAGTATTAGATGGCAGGCCGTCAGAGTGCGCTGTTGCCGTCCTTCTAGTATTTTTTCTTTCCTTTCAACTCCCAATGAAAATATGGTAAGTGAAATAACTGTTGCCCGGAACCACACGCGATTTTTTTTGGATAAATAAAGGTTAATATGATATATACTGTACACCGAAATTTTAATGAATTGATGACATCGTAAAGGGACTCCATAACCCTACCAGAGTTGCAAGTCCCAGGCCCCTCTGGCCTCTTCCTCTGCAACGCTATGGACCCGGCACCCGCACGGTGAATCCATGGAATGCTAAGTAATTCGTCTCTATAGGTACAGTCGCCTGCAATAAGAAGTATACACTTCGTAATTTTCAAAATAATGTGATGTCGCTAAGTTATTAATAATCGAAGTTAACATTAACATGAGTAAAAATATTCAACTTATTCTTTGATTTTAAGATACTTCTGATCATATAGAGAAAAACAGAACTCTTTGCCACTATTTTGAAAATCACAATGTGTATACTTCTTATTGCAGGCCACTGTACCTATATTACTAGTTGCTTAGAGTTTTTGAGATAAACTCTAACAAAAAAAGTTATGATATTGTCGACTATGCGTTTTCCCATTATTATTTATATAACTGGTTTATATATTTTCTACTTTAGTTAGACGATGACACTCCAAGTTTCAGAGTGTATAAAAGTTTTGTTGGCTACCTTCTGTACCTGTGGTAGTATTATTATATGTTCTATGCCAACGTTACGGGTTTGGCGACATATTTATTAGCAATAGACTCTCTGTGAACAAGTTCGTCCGAGGACGTACTGTCACCATGTCTTTCATTACTGTGTTTTGGTTTGAAGGGTATGCGTGTCAAATAAATGACAGGCACATGAGACTTAACAACTTGATGTCTCGAGGTGATGGGCGTAGTGAAGTTCGCCACTTGTGACGAACTGCATCTATTATGGGCGGAGGTTACCGCTTAACATCAGATAGGCTACGTGCTGTTCCCATCCATAAAAAAAACTACTTGAGGGACAGGTAGGTGCTAGCCTGGCAGGAATTCGCAAAGCGCTCTACCACGATACTTAAGCCACTACTTCTAAGATAACAAACGGGACCGTTGTATGAGGTACATATAAATCTATATTAATCTATATCTATACTAATATTATAAAGAGGAAAGATTTATATCTTTGTATTTGTGTATGTAACGAATAAACTTAAAAACTACTAGACCGACTTGAAAAATTCTTTCACCATTAAAATCCTATACTATGAACATAAGCTATTGAATATTTTTAAAACTTAGGGATCCGTATGAAAACTCAGATAATGTAACGTAAAGTGTAAAAAAAAATACTAAAAAAGTTGTTACATCGCTTGTGCTGCGGAAGTTGTTGACAATAGAGCAAAGTGATTTACTACAATTTTAGCAATACTTAAGTCTAATTATTACAGTTATGTCACAATAACTACTTTTTTGTAATGTTGTCTTAGGTTTTCACAATTATTACACATAGTAATTAAACAACTTTAAACGGTATTTTTAATTACAATACTTTTTATGTGTTTCACTTGATATTTTTTGTTAAATAACCGTGCAAAGCCCGGTCGGGCCGCTAGTTTAAAATAATATTAAATATAAATAGAATTATGTATAAAAATTCACATGTATCATGCGGCGAGATATTTTAGTTTACTACCTTTACTTTCCAATCCCCCTTTAGTATCTTCCACGGCAGAAGTATTTTAAAAAACGCATGCAAACCTAATTAAATCCTTTCCTTATATAAAATTTAGGTAGGTACTGCTTATCTGTGCGTAAAGATTCACAGTCTGATACCCATCCTTTGTACCTTGCCCTTAGTACTTGGTACAAACTATCAGTGAATCTGTGGCTCCATGAATAAACATGCGTCTACGCAGCCCAGCGCCCTTATTCTGAAACCTTTTTTTATAACGCCGATTGCAATCAAATTTTAAATAAGTTATGATTCTTGTGAAGTGTTTTTCTTTGAATTGAAATTTGCACATCGTGTGTTGTTGATATTTATTGCATAAAATGGAAATATAATTACTTAGGTACATATTTATGGCTGTAATGGTGTCGTGCCTTCGAGAAAGTAACCCGAAGAGACGCCATTCTATTAGCTTTGTAAGAAACAAATTTCTGTCAATTTTTCTCATATCGAAACACGTTCTAATTGGCTAAGCCACGACCACGTGATTTATAGTGATGGGACGGAATGAATGTGCAATTTTAATCGATATCGATATAGTGCATATTTAGAACATCCACGTGGTAATATATCTATAAACATCTTAAGCGTTGAGTGTGAATTATATTTATGCTTGGCTGTAAGAAGTAGGTAAACAATGCAAGGTAAACAATGGAAACTACTGTGTAACAAAACCTAATGTTAGCAAATCACAACGTCAAATACACTTATAAACTGCTGTATTGGCAGGATTGTCCACTTCTGAACACATCCTCCACCATTTAGGGAGAGTTTGCCATAATTCCCACGCTTGGCAGGCGTCTTGGGGATCGCAGTTTAAGATATCAGTCCCTCAGAAAGCGCTGCTTCCCACCTTTCGGTATTTTACCTTTAGTTACCTCTTACAACACCAATGACACCGATAGCAATGGTGGAGTAAAATTCTAGCACGGCACCCCACGGGATACTTATAAATTAACACTTATAAATTAACATGAGTCACTCACCGTGTCTATTCTACTAAGTCTATGTTTAATGAAGTCAGCGCATTTTAGCTAATCCACATAATGTAAGTTAATATTTTAGTTTTCACAGCGATCAATAAGAGAAAATAAAATACAGAAGAAATATGAAGCAGTGATGGCTCAGTGCCATTGGCTATGGACTGCCGTGCCGCATGTCCATGGTTCGAATCCCGCCGCGGGCTTGAGCTTCAAAGCATGGTGGAAGGGCATTTTGCGAATGCCCGCCAGGCTAGCGACACCCTCAAGTAGATAATCTGTCGCCAAGCACCTAACGGTGTGTTCCGGCAGCAGTCCTTGAGAGCCAGTGAAATTACGGGCACATGAGAATTAACAACTATGTCTCAAGGTGACGGGCGCAGTGCAATTCGTGACTTGTGACGAAATGCATCTGTTATAGGCAGAGATTAGTCAGCTTAACATCAGGCGGGCCTCGTGCTTGATCCGTCACAATTACATTAAAAAAAGACTAAAACAACGGAAAAAAATGTAAGTTAGAATACTCATTCTAACTTATAATTTTACCAAACTCATTCTAGCTTACCAAATATTGTTTTATAAGCTTTAAGTTATATGTATAGGTTATGAATAAAGTAATTACTATGATTCGCATCTCTTAAAATAAGTAAAATATTAAATGACTCCCTAAATAACCTAATCAAATATCAAACTACGACATTATTGAAAAAATTAGATCGCTGAGTATTAAGAAATTCGGTATTTGAAATTATTAAAAATGGTTTATTGTATAAGGCTTCCTTCGAAGTGTAACAGGTTTAGGTATAAAATAAGTATTTAAGTGTGTTTAGATATACATAAAACTAATTCAAACAAGTAAAATAAAGATCTTTTATACAATACATATAATAAATTGAATAATAATATTAATGGCTATATAATAAGTGTATAGGTGTAGTAGATATTTTACTTACTATGTAAGACGAAACTATATACATAGAAATTAATAAGTTGTACGATATCTGTTTAAATTCCACTGTTTCTTTTAGAAGCAGTGATGGTCCAGATGACTATGAATTTCCGTGTAGAAATTCCATGGTTGGAATCAAAAATTGACCATAAGAAGGGTTACATAATAATCGACAATTATCTATATAAAATCGATATACACCACTATAAGCACTGTGATCACAACACTAGGAGGAAGGATATTTTAAATTTGGAGTGTGTCCGATACAACACACTAGTTGCCAGATAGACCGAACCATGAATTCCACTCTCGAGGTTAGTTTCTCGATGTGTCGTGCAGAATAAAATGAAGGACTAAGCGGGTTTTAGATTAGTAGAGGCAAAGAAAAGAAGGACCTAAAAGGTCCTAAGAAGGACCTTTTAGGTCCTTCTTAGGCAATTCTGTGCGGTTTCGTAAAAGCTCCCAAAGATATTACGACGCTCACAGAAGGAAAATTCAAGTTGTAGGTGAAAAACAAACGTTTTCGACGTTATTTTAGTGTAGAAGCGTCGAAAATTCTTCCGGTTTTTGCTACGTGGTGTTTGTGAAGTCACGTCGGCTAACAAGGAAATTAGGCAGAATTGTCACTAGATATATTTTTAATAATTTTATAGGTGGTTTTTTTATATTTATTTAGCGTTTTCTAAAAACATTTTGAGAATATTTGTTATTAATTTGACAATACTCTATCATGAGGGACAAGTTAAGTTATATTTTCAGTGGCACAGTGCAATTGTTATAGAAGCATCTCTTATACGCAGAGGTTAATCCACTTAACATCAGGTGGGCCTCGGGCTTGTTCCGTCACAATAACATAAAAAATATAAACTGCATATTTTTCATTTCCCGCCACAGATGTGAGAATGTTAAATTTGCGAAGTCTTCGTCTTTAACAACTTTTTCAACACGCTTCAGATTCAGATCATTTATTGCTTCCATAAATCGTACATACAAGTTGTTACATAAATAAGAGTACAAAGTCACATCATTATGGACCCCGTCGGGCACAGCAACATAGAAGAGGACGTTATATTTATTTTCAATTTGATTTTATGTTATGCATATAATAAACGCTTGCTCGTAACCGATTTTAGTTTTATAATGTAGTGTATTACGCATGTGTGCTTTTTTTCTACTTTACCGCACTTGTGTTCTATGTAGAATCAAAAAACTAATCCACGATAGTCACCAAGGAGATTGTTGTTTGTTTCATACATTTTCCTTATAAAAACATACCAAAAAGTATTTTAGATGAATTAAATATTATCCTTCTTAATCAGATTATTTTTGATATCAAAAAGATAATGTATTTTGCATTAGTTTTGTATTTTATCTAGTGCATTAGATTTACAAATTGACTATGGATAATTATTTAGTTAGTAAAAATCAAAGTTGTTCGGTGCTTTCGTCGGGGCCATTTTTCATATTGAACTCAGTACGCCATTTTTAAATAAATATTTTCTTATCGAAATGTTATTTGCATCCCACACTTTTACCATAATCTTTTGTACATATATCTTTTAACTTTTATTTAATCAATACAATCCACACTCCAAAATACCAGCCTCGGAAATCGCCCCAAAACTTCCTACCAAATTTTTAAATAAATACAAAACGAAATTGTTTTGTTCACAACGTGTTAGATAATGATATTTTAATGAAGACTTTATCTAATTTGTAAGTGTATAATCATAGCAAGTACGCGTAATATATTTAAAATGTAAAGTTTAGAACAAAGTACTTAATAGCAGTCGATATGCATCTATGAAGTCATGGAAAGATAGATCGGAACACTTACTTTCAAATAGTCCTTTCATGTAAATTGGTTCTTTAAATTCTTTGTAAAGGACGTGAGGATACGATCTACTGCTTTTATAGTCTGATGATTTTGATGAAGTTTATTTTTTTGTAGTATCTATTTACTACCTTCTTGCTGCAGTTGCGTTTTGCGTCTAGCATAGATAATGTTAACGAACGCCATCTTGGAAATTGATGCAGTTTCAAACGGAAATATCTATTTGTATGGTATCACCTCAAACAAAGAAGTTCAGATGGAGTATGGTGCACCATACAAGTTAAGCAAAAAAAACATCCTCTTGTCCCTTTCAGCAGTATGACAAACCAGTGGGCAAAGAAGGGACAATATGATGGAGCATGTTTTTTCTTGGCTAAGATATTTGAGGGTGAAACCGCCTACAAATTTCAGGTCTTCACAATGCAATCGTAAATATTTACGTTTTTTTCGTTTGTTCTGCCACATTTAACAATTTAGTAGTTAATCGGATTTATACGAGTATTATTAGCCCTCTCCACACATATCTGATAATGTTCAAAACTATTGCAATTAAGCATAACTTTGAAAGCAATTTCTAAGTGTCTAGTTACTCTTACCACTTACCCTTATAATTTTTTATTTTTTTTTAGCACTTCGTAAAGCAAATCTAAATAAGGTTAATTATTACATTTTCTTTAGCACTAAATGCTTCACCGCATGGTGGAAGGGCATTTTGCGATTGCCCGCCTGGCTAGCTACCACCCTCAAGTAGAAAATCTGTCGCCAAGCACCTAACGGTGTGTTCCGGCCGCAGTCCTTGAGAGCCAGTGAAATAAAAAGCACATGAGAATTAACAACTATGTCTCTAAGTGACGGGCGCAGTGCAATTCGTGACTTGTGATGAAATGCATCTGTTATAGGCAGAGGTTAGTCCGCTTAACATCAGGTGGGCCTCGAGCTTGTCCCGTCACAATAAGACTAAAAAAAAAAATTCTTTACTTACGTACAGCAAATTGAAATAAGGTTTATTAATACATTTTCTTAAGTACTAACTTCGTAAAGCAAATCTAAATAAGAATATAGGTATTAAACATCAATTGCGTGGAGGTAGCTAAGATAATATATCATACCCATCTCCTAAGTTTATCTTTGGGACTTGGGTTAGCGACTTTATGACATAAATTCAGTTTATGATTCCAACTAAACGACATAGATTAATAGATAGAATCATATACTGGACTAAAACTAGTAAGTGCCTAGTCTAGAACTGTGTCTAAGTACACTATATATAAATAATTTAGGTCAATGCGTCTGTCACAAAAATACTTATTGGGTCATTCAATTATTGCTTGAGGCTATTTTTACAAATGACCAATGCATTTGTGTGTCATTGCGTATTTTAGGGACGAACTCGGATGTTACCCTTACGGTGCCAAAAATGTTTGGAATGACCCATAATTAATGTAATACTTTGTGAAAATCTACTAATCTATCTGGCCATTTTGTAATTCGCTCGGTTTTGGTTTTGTCAATTTCTGTTCGAGATTTTTCTCAATTTGGTGTTTTTTTTATTTGATTGTATTATTATAAGTTTTTAGTTTAAATTGTCCCTTAGTCTATTTTAATGATGGCTATTAGATAGGATCAAGATATCGTAACATACGAGATATTTAAGATAGCTTTTAAATGTCAACGAAACGATAAAGCAATCCATCGGAATTACATCTTGCAACCGTTAATAGATTTAGGTCAGCGAAATTAGAATAATAACAATCATATTATATTGTTTACCAGCTAAGGAAAAAATATTTTAAATTTTTGCACTGGCGTTTTCATCCACGCTACGAAGATTTTCTGTTTGGGAAATTCACCAATTCAAAAATGTAAAAAAAAAGGCTCCGAATTTTTCTATCCGCTCCATTTTTCTCGAGGTATCTCTACACTCTCTATATGCAGTAGAATCTTTAAATAGTGACATTTTGTAATAAATAAATCATTGTAAAAAATGTTTTTCATATTAACTTCAAAATTAGTTTCACCGACAAAATATCATCTATCTGCAGAAGTGCAATTAATTTGAAATATTGATATCACAGTTTTGTTTTTACATTGGTCATATATCGTCTCATAGTTGTCTTTCTTGTCGTTACGGAGACCAAAAAGCGTGATTATCTAATATCTATTGCATTCTTTTATTTTTTTTTGCCCACTATCTCACCTGATGGTAAGTGATGATGTGGTCGAAGATGTTGTTCAGGCTAACCTAGAAGTACTGGCTCTCAAGGACAGCTGCGGGAACACACCGATAGGTGCTTAGCGACAGATTTTCAACTTGAGGGTGGTAGCTAGCCAGGCGGGCATTCGCAAAATGCCCTACCAGCATGCTATAACGACTGCCATCCTAAGACGTCAACCGGGAGAAACGCTCAGTAGTAATGCCTAGCGGTCACCCATCCAACTCATGACCGCGCGCGACGTTGCTTAACTTTGCTGATCGGTTTTGAACAGCTAAGTAAACTTGCTACGAGCGTTTCAATTTAATTAATAATTATTCTCTCAATACTGCGTTACAAACACTGCCTTTCATCATAAGTTGTTCATTACTCCAAGAATACTTCTATATAATTTGCTCTACAGATGGTAGAGCTCTAATATATTTTCTATTTAAATAATTAATATGCAAGTGTGTAAAGACAAACGCGGAAATGCAGATTACAATTACACGTACGTAAATTGGCAGCCACGCTTACTGGTCAGTGGCCGTCCAATTTGCAAGTCTAAATAACGGGCCGCAGGTGAACTAAAGGCTTAAAGGTGTAGTGATTAGATGGTATGTGCTAGATGGTGGTAGAGATATGCGCCCAGGCTACCCATAGAGTTCCTACGGGTAGCGCTTTGTTCTATCATGGTGTTAATCTAAGTGTAAATTGGCCCTAATGAGGAAGCAATATAGAGATGTTAGTGTTAATAGTTTGTGTTAGAAAGGAGGTTTAACTGTATTGCATGTAGAGTTAATTTTAAGGTTTCATAGTTTTGTCTATGATTGCTTTTTGTTTCATAAGTGATTATGACATAGTGTTATAGTAGACTAGATTTAGAATGGGTGTTGGCTCTCAACGACCGTTACTGGAAAATCGTCTTGGTGATAGATTATCTACTACTATTACTACTAAGATTACTACTAGATTTTTAATGCAGTAGGTATATGCCAGATGAGCGTGCAAGATGCTTTATCGCCTTGTACCTATAAGAAATATGTGGTTGGTATCAGTCTGCTACAGCTAATTATACAGGGTTATTGGTAAAATGCTAACAACCTCCTAAGGTTGACTTCTGCTAGTGCTAAGAAACATTTTGAGATATTTTTTTTTGTTTTTGAGATATTACTTTGCTCGATGTAAATATTCAAAACTCTATTCAAAGGGTCCACGGCGCGGTCCAGTGTTGCCGCGCCGGGAGCTCTAGGCTCGGAGTAGGCATTAAAATAAAATCCAAAAAAATATATAAAGGAGTAAGCCCTGGACATCGAGATTCTAAGTAAAGTATTTCTTTTGCCTCTGCACCAACTACAAAAAAGTAATTTTTGCTTTACTATCCTACTAATAATATTATAAACGTGAAAGTTTGTAAGTATGGATGTTTGTAACTCTTTCACGCAAAATCTACTGAATGGATTTTAATGAAAATTTACGATAATATATCATACACATCAGGATCACACATAGGCTATAATTTATAAATAAAAACATTCTGCTATATGTTGGCGTGCGCTGCAAAAACCTTTAGTGTCAAACGTACATAATTTATAACGGAAATTGTGTATCTAAAATTATCCATAAAATAAGCCAGCGATAGCATACATCTATCTATTATTTGTAAGCTATTATCGCCAAAGTAGTGAAGGTTCACTACTTTGGCCTTAGTAGTAGTCGAGGCAGTATAATATAAAAATTGACATTTTATTTCTAATGCACCTTTGATAATAACAAATTGATCCACAAACTAATATTATAAAGGCGAACGTTTATGTTTGTGCTTTTGTTACTTCTTCACGCTTAACTGGCTGGACCAATTTTGATGAAATTTGGTATGGAAATAGATGAGGATAGGATACTTTTGTTCGTCATCATCCATCACCACGCGGGTATAATCGCTAGTACCTAAATATACTCGTAGCTACTGCATTCTTGCTATTCTCATTGAAGCAGAGATGGCTCAGTGGCATTGGCTATGGACTGCTGCGCAGCAGGTCCATGGTTCGAATCCCGCCCAGAGCTTGAGCTTCACCACATGGTGGAAGGGCATTTTGCGAATGCCCGCCTGGCTAGCGACCACCCTCAAGTAGAAAATCTGTCGCCAAGCACCTAACGGTGTGTTCCGGCAGCAGTCCTTGAGAGCCAGTGAAATAACGTGCAAATTGAGACTTAACAGGTATGTCTCAAGGTGATGGGCGTAGTGCAGTTCGTCACTTGTGATGAAATGCATCTGTTATAGGCAGAGGATACCGCTTCACACCAGGTGGGCCTCGCGCTTGTTCCGTCACAATAACATAAACACAAAAAAAAATAATTCGTTTATTGAGAAGCCTCCAGTTCAACGTTTCTCTCAAGATAATTATGGATCTTTCATCTCACCCACGGGAAAATTGCAGCCAGATTATTCTCTCATCCTCTACCATTAACCGCTGAATGTTTACATTATCCACATACCCCGGTACTGTCCATCATCGGCGCCGGTCATTACGCGCATTCAACGGTCAGTTTGTAAACTAACTTGAAGTGAGGACGGCATGTTTGGTAAACATCCGACCAGGGCCTCTACTCTGATTCGTCGAAGTATCGAACTTCGGGTCCGAAAGATAGGTATCCGCAAAACACATTGGCTTACTTTTGTAGCATAGATTTGCAAGCATATTCCTGTGTAGATTCTGTTTTTTTTTTTAATCGGATTCGTATGCTTTGTACATTTTCCAAATATGAAATTATAATTCATTCGTTTGCTTATAAGTCAAAGTCGAGTTCTAAATATGCAGAAAGAACACAAATACTAATGAGAATATAAAAAAAAAACATTCACGTAAATTCTAAATATCTAACCTGTATTTTCTAGAACAGTAGCGACAACTCTCGCTAAGCTTCATAACTAGGATTCTCAGACTCTTATCATGGGAAAATGTTCTTTAAAATCTCTTGTTTAAGACTTAAAACTGATTGCGGCATAATAGCGTTCGCAGGAAGATTCCATAGCGGGCAAGATTTGTGATGAACGATGCAGTCCGAGCATAGACTATATCAAACAACGAACATCGTACCGCAAATTCAATTTTCGATGTCTAAAGTGTCGCTCGAACACGAAAAAGAAACTTCGTTGAATTGTAGTAGCGGCCCAGGGTCGGAAAGTCATTGTTGTGGTGACTGGTATATTATTGCGTCAGTATCGTTTCTCATGGTTGGATATTAAACTGGGTTGAGTTCTTCCAATACATGACGGATCAGGTATCGGAGTACCAGTAAAACTCTTCGTGAACGAGTTCGTTCAGACAAGTACTCTCACCTATGTCTACCGACATGCATATTCGGATTACTATGTTCCGGTTTGAAGGGTATATGTGCTGGGGAACTACATGCACGTAAGGCTTAACAACTTTGTCTCAGGGTGATGAGCGCAGTGCAGTTCGCCACTTGTAACGAAATGTATGCAGATGTTATCGCTCAACATCGGGTGGTCATCGTGCCTTATATATATATTATTATGCCTTCACAATCACATAAAAAAATTAAGAGATACAGGCGTTACTTTGCGAAAATCCATATTTAACAATAGAAAATATTTGAAAATATTTTAAGAAATACAAAAAATATATCTAGTGACAATTCCGCCTAATTTTCCTGTGACTTAACAAGCGGCAAGCAGCCAAACCGGGATTTATTTTTCGATAGTGCGCTCGAAGAGTAAATACCTACTGAGGATGCATCGTGTGGAAGCGAAATGTGTCGAACATTCTTCTGGTTTGGCTGCGAGGCTTTTGTGACGCAACATCAGCTTAGCAGGTAAACTAAACGGAATTGTCACTGGATACATTATTTAAGAATTTTTCTGTAATTGTAAACTAACCTTTTCATAAAATATTTTTGTAAATATTTGTTGTTATCCCTTCATAAAGGTCTCCCATTCGCACCCAAGTAGCAAAATAAATCTATTGTCTGTCAGAACTCCGACCGTATGTGTTATAAACAAAGAATTCAATTATTTTATGAGGAATGATGTATGAAATGCAGGGGTCTCCAACCAATATAAAAAGGTGGCCTAAAAATGTTTCCTTTTTCATACCCCATTATCATATAGGGTGTCATCGTCTATGCAGAGCTCAGTACGAGTAAGTGGAGTAGAAATATATACCTGCTTTTCACTCAAACTTATCAACTGTCAAAAAATATTGCCACTCTAATCTACATACTTTTAGGCACTAAATACGTAGGCACCAGCCGAAGGACTTAAAAAAAACCAAAATTACTTGCAACTTAATTTATTAGGAATTTAAAAGTACAATTTAATATTAAATATATTACTAAAATACAGTCTACTCTGGTCGATGTGGGAACCAAAAGTGACGCTTGTAGCCATGCACTCGGCCGGTGTCGCCTTCCGCACGTTCCGCTGACTCGGCGCCTCGTGTTGCATGTACGTGGGAACTATGCAGCAGTTTCCGTGGTTGTGCAATATGTAATTCCTCCACCCGCAGATCAGCAACTATTTTCCAACGCTTAGTGAAAATGTTGCTGGAAAAGCTGTAGAGTTTTCGGGATCTTCGTATATGTGTTTGGGAGGTGTTTGTTCGTCTTGGCGTTCGGCTTTCCTGCATTTCCATAGTTTGTGACGAAAAATCATACCAAGGCCAAGTGCGAATGCACCGAGTAGTACCAAGTAGAACGGTATTGTGGTGTGGTACATTGTATTTTCTGCTATTCGGTTTTGTTCTAAATTAGGTTGCATCATGGCTTGGTTATAAGCGTTATGTAGTTTTCTCAAGTCGATGGATTGCAGTGTTAACTTCTGTGCTGTAGTAGGTTTCTCTTTAAAATTGTATGAGATATCTGTGATTAGTAAGGGGTGTCCAGATATTTGATCATTTTCGTTGTCGAGTGTAAATTCTGATGTCTTCAGGCTGCAGTTCATTGGTATAGTAATAAGGTAACTTCCTTGAAGTTGCTTGTACTCTTCTCTTCCACATCGCATGTGGATCCTTGTAGAACGAGGAAAAGTCACAATATAGTTCTTGTCATCCAGTTGTTCCATTGCCTCTCTTTCCAGGGTTACAGCGGTCAAGTTGCAGGTGGTTCCCAGTGCGTGGTTGATGATGAGTTCTCGCGTACAGTCATGCTGGGTTTTGACATGGTCTATGGTGTCTTCTACGCAGAGGTACTGCTTGCCTATCTTCGGGCATTCTGCTTCTATGTACGCATACGCCTCCTTATTGGTTGCTAGGAATGGGAGAGGGGGAATGAGGATTTGGCCATACCTATTCGGGGCAACTGAAAGTTTGTATAAGTCGAATGTATCTTCACTAACTATGTCTACCATGGAGTGATGCGTGCTTAAGGCGCGCACTAGAGCTAACATATTTTCTATTCTAACTAATTCACTTAATAAGTCGTCTACGTTCTCTGTTATAATTGTCAATAACTGAGCGAATTGAGCATATTTTAAAAGGCTTGTTTCTTTATAGGCATTGCTATTTAATAGAAGCTCAAGTGTGGAATTTATTGATTGCTGGTTTCTTACTAGTTGGTTAATGACGTCATTGTGTTGCGTCATCCATTCCTTACCAAGACTTATATGTGAGTTGAATTCAGTTATAATTTTGTTCTCATTATTATTAAGATTTTGTATCGCGGTGTCAAACTTAATTGCATCCTGATAATCTAAATTTCCTGTGAGACTTTTGATAACGGAACCTAAACCATCAATAAGACCTCTCTTTACCCGACTCGGTTCTAAACCTTTTAAGTGATTTAAAACTTTCTCGATCTTCTGCGATAAATAATTAATTTGTAGGTCATATAAAGCTAATGTATCATTATTAAGTTTGAGTTCAAAATCCATTAATTGTTTTCTGACTGCAAGGGCTTTAAATTCTATTTCATCTATTTGAATGTACTGTAAAAAACTATGATAATGCGTTATGAGACGAGTTCGTCCTAGTTTATAAGGCAGGAGTCCAGGGCCGTTGTCAAGACTCTCTAGTCTTATCTCCTGCGTCCGAGCAAGTTGCACCATGATCATCAGCAGAATTCTGAAACAATTTAGCACTGTTAGGTACTCGCTTAAGGCGAGATTTGCCTACAGGGCCACGTTTTCGGGAGGTGTATATGTGAATAGGTAAATCTGCAAGTACTTTACCTTTGGTGTATCTTGGTGCTAACTTTTGTCGGCTAGCTAAAGGGTTTTTTATGAAAATTTGTTGTTCCGGCTGATACTGTATCTCAGGCTCCCTATCCTTATTCCTATTTTCAACAAGGGCCGTTTGATTGTGCAACGCTGATTCATTTATTATATCATAAACAAGTTTCATCTGTTCTCTGTGACCTTGGGTATACTGTTGCAGTAGAAGCTGTGTTAAATCGATTGCAATGGGATCCCTTGGATCAAAATGTCCTGTTATTATATCAAATGGCCTGCATTTAGTGAAACTGTGAACTGAACTGTTGTAAGCAATGATTGCATATTGTACTAAGTTTACTACTGGTTCGTCTTTGCGTTGTAATTTTAAAAGTCAAAGTGTTCGAGCAAAGTCGAGTGAAAACGCTCTATGTTACCATTATCGTTAGGGCTATGCGGGAGCACTTTATGATGGTTTACATTATGGGTTCGCAAGAATTCCGAGAACAGTTGGTTGCTAAATTCAGTTCCGTTGTCAGTAACAATAGTTAATGGCAAACCATGATGGGTACAAAACTTTAATAAAGCCTGTAGGACGCTGATAGCGGTTCCATCCCTTAAATGGTATGCCTGCCCATACTTTGAAAATACATCAATAAATGTAACATACTTTTCGCTATCTACCGTGAATAAATCCATATGAACTATTTCTAAGGGCTTACTAGGTGGTGGAACGATATTAAACCGTGGCTGAACGGGGTTACGATCGTATTTTCCCTGGCCACATATAGTGCATTCGTTAATGAATTTTGTTATATGTTCCTTCATTTTTGGCCAAAAATATTTCCTTGAAAGGGACATATAACATTCGTTGATGCCTCTGTGGTTCGTTTTGCCCTCATGATAATGTTTTATTATTTCCTGTTGTCTGAGATAAGGTTTTACGTTCTCATATTCAATTTTAGTAAGAACAAGATTCATTGATGAACTTCTAAAATGATTCTGTATAATCGGAATTATAGAATATAATCCTAAAGGAGGGTCAATTAAGATTCCGGTTTTAACTTTGGGGCTCACAAATTCTTTAATCACGTTAATAACGTCCTGTTCTAAATTAGACTCAGTCACTTGAACAGAAACAGGAGTATGAGTTTCAAATGGTTTCGATACCACTGGTCGTCTTTTAACATCGCTAACGATCGTAAAAACCAACTGACGATGAAATTTATTCAATGGGTCATCCGATATTGGAACCTCCAATATAGGATTTTCGTTGCTAGTATGAACAGTCTCCGTTGAAGAATTTGCTTGAGGAGCAGCAGGTATTGATTCGGAGGGATTACCCAGTATTGAGTCAGATGGGACGCCCAATATGGAGTTTAACTCCTCGATGTCCTCGAACAATTTCCTAGCTTCGTTAGTGTGAATTTCTACGCGAGACAGAGCGTCGGCATTGGTATTGTTCTTGCCTTTTTTATACACTACGGTAAAGTCGTATTCGCTGAGTTTCAATCGCCATCGCGTAAGTCGTGAGTTTGGTTCTTTTAAGCTCATGACCCACTGCAAAGGCTTGTGGTCAGTAAGTATTTTAAATTTCCTTCCAAAAAGGTAGGGTCTAAAATACTTAGTAGCCCAAACTATTGCCAAGAGCTCCTTTTCGATGGTGCTATAATTCAGCTCGCTTTCATTGAGTGTACGTGAAGCATATGAAATAGGCTTATCCGATCCTATAGCTCCCTGGGATAAGATAGCGCCTATGGCGACGTTGGAAGCATCTGTTGTGAGGATGAACTCCTTATTAAAATCAGGGTACCTTAGTATCGGATCGTTTGTTAACAGCGTTTTGCATTTTTCAAAACTCTTGACATATTCAGGGTCAAAAGTTATTTTTCTACCCTTTTTTAAGCATATTGTCAATGGTTTTGTTATTCGTGCAAAATCCGGTATAAATTTCCGATAGTAGCCTAAAAGACCCAGAAATTGTTTAATTTCTTTAGCTGTCTTTGGCATCGGATATTTTTCAATCGCTGAGATCTTATCAGGGTTGGGTTTAACCCCTTCGCTGCTAATAACATGACCTAAATAAGCTGTTTCCAGCTTCAAGAACTCGGACTTGTCCATTTGTATCTTGAAGTTGGATTCCTTTAGTCTTTGAAATACCCTTTCCAACTTAGTCATGTGTTCCTGCAATGAGGTGCTGAACACTATGATATCGTCAAGGTAGACCAGGCAGATCTGGTTCTGGAGACCTCTGAGGATATTATCCATGACTCTTTGGAACGTGGATGGCGAATTTTTTAATCCCATTGGCATCCGGAGGAACTCAAAATGACCATGTTCCACGTTAAAAGCGGTCTTTTGGACGTCAGCGGGATCCATTTCCACCTGGTAAAAACCGCTGGCCAGGTCTAAGGGGGTAAAATACTGGCACTTTCCTAACTTGTCCAAAACATCCGCTATATTCGGGATAGGATATTTGTCGTCTATGGTTTTTTCGTTGACTTTACGAAAATCAACCACTAGACGCCATTTCTGCTTGCCTGAAGCGTCCACCTTTTTGGGAACAATCCAAATTGGTGAACTCCACGCTGACTCCGATGGGCGTATAATACCCTGGGTTAGCATCTTATTAATTTGTTCGCTTACTTCTTGCCGGTGAACAAAAGGGTAACGATAGCTCTTTGTTTGAACCGGAATCTCATCGGTTGTGCGAATGTGATGCTTAATCTTATTTGTGAAAGTTAAGTTTTCACCCTCAAGATAAAATACATCTGAATACTTCGAACAAAGCGCTATTAAGTTAGCCTTTTCTTCCTCGTTTAGGTGATCCGTGCGAAGTCGCGATAGGACTTCCTTGTCGCGTACGGATCGTTGTTCAGTACGAGTGCACTCGTTGGTGTGAACCTCGGCTACAACGGGACGGTCCATAGAGAATATAATGTCATGCGGTGACGGATTGACTATTTCTAAGAAACCGCGGTTGTTTTTTATTACTGTAAGACAATTTTGTATAACGCAGTTTGAGATCGTTTGCTCTGGTATAAAAGCCTCTCCATCATGAATATTAATCGGGATTTTAACTAACTTTGACGTATTCGCCGGGATAACGTCCTCGTATAAATTAACGTTATGTGAGTTATACATTTTAATGGGGTTAGTCGCGTTACGCGTAATCAAAACTTTGTTCTTGAGATCGATCTTAGCTTCCCACTTCTCTAACAAATCAAGTCCGATAAGTCCGTGTAAATAACTGTGAAAACGGTACACATATAATTTAATACTCTCAGAGTCCTGAAATTCTGAAAAACATGGTAGTGACACAGAATAATCGTTACGAGTAGTTGCATGCACATTGGTAACCTCAAATGGATCAAAGTTTAAAGGTACATGAGAAAAAAAATTTTCAACTGCTTCAGGATCGATAAATGATTGATTGGCTCCATTGTCAATTAAAAGTTTAAGAGGAGGATTAGAAATTTGAATATATGGGAGTTGTCGCTGAGTGTGCAAATTAATTTCTATTTTGGCTTGTCTAACATTGAACCCTGCTGAAAAAAATTTTCTTGGCTAGTAGAGGGTTGTGGCTCTGTAGCAGAGTCATCATCATTGGAGTACTCATATACTTGAACCGGTTCTGGTGCGTAGTTGTCATAGTCTACGTACTCAAGTGCATAGTTTGGACTCTCATAATAATCCGTACAATAGTTAAGGTTAGGTTCATAGTAATAGTCCACATAGCTATTGTTCGCACATTCGTTTAGGTTCGTTTCGCGACTCTTAAAATAGTTAGTGGGTGGCGGATTGCCATGTTTATTCCAGTCATGTCCAGTAAGTCCAGTTGGGGGTAAAACTCTGGGGGTAAAATGCTGCACTCCACTCATGGGCGTAGGGGCAGAATTTTGGGGTTGGTTACGAGGTTGAAGTCGGAAAGTATTACTCCGCGCATTATAATTTGGTGGTGGTGCACTAAACATTTGTTGCGTGCGAGTTGGCATACGGAATTGAGGCTGCTGTTGGGTTCCTGCATTAAATTTAAATTGATTCGACTGTGGCGGATTGAATCTAAAAGGCTGATGCTGTGGCATGAAAGTTGGTCTTTGACTCATGGGCGCTAACATCATGGGCTGCATTGGTACATAATTTTGCCTTGATGAAGGAGGCATTTGAGTGGCTGGTGTTCTGTAAATTGACTGGTGCTTAGGGCTAGGTGAGGCTTCGTTATTTCGCTGCTGCATATAAATTATGTTCAGCTCTTCTTGTACGAATTGCAAAGCCTGCTCCATAGTAGAAGGTCTCATGCATCTTATTCGTGAACCTAAAGGTTCTCGTAAGCCTCGAACAAATGCTTGCATTGATAGTTTCCTATATAGCGCGCGTTTCGATTCAATAGTGGTATCAATAGTTTCGTGAAGCGAAATATAAGTCATAATAGTACTGAATAACGTTTGACAGTAGTCGTAAAATTCCTGCGGGTTCCTGTTTCCTTGTGTGGCTAAGGAGAGGTCATTATATAATGCAGTTTCATCTCTTTGATCTGCAAAGTTATTTATGAGAGAATTCCGAATCCCTAACTAACTATCAGGAATGCCATTTGAGTTTATGACTGTGGCGGCGGGCCCAGTTATTTTATTTAATATACCATTTATTAAACTCAGATTTCCTAATTCATTTCCGGCTTCGTTACACATAAAAGTCTTTACTAATTGATCACATATCTTTATAAATCTGGTGAGAACATTCGGGTTTCCATCAAATTCTGGTACTGGGCGTAAGGCCTTGAAAATAGTATCAGGGTCGTGAGACATTTTCGCAGATGATGTAGTCTCTAAATCAATTTCTCTAATGCTATCTATATCTCTATTACGGCGAGACTGTCGTGATACAGTCTCCCGGTCACCCCGATTCTTAGGATGAAAAATCTTGAAAAATTACAAGGATAAGGACTAAAAAGGAAAGCAACACAAAAAGAAAGATTTTGCGCACTTACATATGCATTCTGGTTTCCTCTGCGTATCAATGGTCGGATACTGGTCCTCGGAGCTGCGGCCACGTAGATTCGGATATTAGATGAAGACTTAAGAGCCTGCCAGCGACTTCGGAGTCAAGCCGAGCAACGATTTTTGGAGCTTATGACCGCCGTGCACTGACTCTAATATCCTACCGACTGCGCCAAATACGTAGGCACCAGCCGAAGGACTTAAAAAAAAACAAAATTACTTGCAACTTAATTTATTAGGAATTTAAAAGTACAATTTAATATTAAATCTATTACTAAAATATAGTCTACTCTGGTCGATGTGGGAACCAAAAGTGACGCTTGTAGCCATGCACTCGGTCGGTGTCGCCTTCCGCACGTTCCGCTGACTCGGCGCCTCGTGTTGCATGTACGTGGGAACTATGCAGCAGTTTCCGTGGTTGTGCAATATGTAATTCACTCATATTTTTTTTTGTTATTGTGACGGAACAAGCACGAGGCCCACCTGATGTTAAGCGGTATCCTATGCATATAACGGATGTATTTCGTCACATAACGAACGGCTCTGCGCCCGCCACCCTAAGACATACAGTTGTTAAATCTCATGGGCCTGTAATTTTACTGGCTCTCAAGGAATACTGCCGGAACACACTGTTAGTTGCTTGTTGACAGATTTCCTACTTGAGGATGGTAGCTAACTATTCGAGCATTCGCAAAATGACCTTCCACCATGCGGTGAAGCTCAAGCCGGCGTTGGTGAACCGTGGACCTGCGGCACCGCAGACCATAGCTATAACCGCTCGGGTTTCATTGCTTCCACTCATAATATACTCGCTAAGAACAGTATCTCAGAGAAAATAATTTTCTCTAATCTTTCGCGCACGTCGGACGGATATATACGTTACCACTACATTGCGTTTCGCGCAGATATAAACGTTATTTCGAAAGCACTATAGTTAGTTTGATTCCGTACTCGCCAGCAACGAGTTGCTTACTTTGCCAATGTTTACATGAACGGCATAAAGGTTGGATAACACTAATCTTCCCGGCACCGAAATAGCCTCAACTCAGGCCGTTCAATATTCTTTGTACGTCTAACTACAACGCACACTTACTAACGCCGTATTGGCATCGCTTCGACTTGGGAGTTGGGAACGGCTCGCGGTTGTCGTGAGAATGAGGCAAGGTGAAAGCGATACGGTGCCGGTGTCTAGGCATGTGCGTTTACCTTAGAGCGGAAGCAAAAGAGTTTACCTTTCGAAACCTACTTTTTTAAAAACGTTGTTAAATAACCCAAAATTAACATATTTTCTCTTCTTCCACAGACTACCTCACCAGACCAAAGAGGGAGGATGCGCAAGCTACCTGACCACTCCCGCGTTCGCCGGCGACTCTTCGAAGAAGAAGATGTCAAAGACCAGGCTGCTCTTGACAACTTTGCCAACGTCCTCCAGGAATCCTGCAGAATAGACAGAGACAACATGACTAAAAAATGGAACTTTGACTTTGAGCGGGAAACCCCTCTTGAAGGGGCCTACGAGTGGTATCGCAAAAATGAAGACTCGTGGATAGGGATGATACCTGATCCAAAAGCTGACACAGTTTTAGAAAATAAATTCATACCAATAGAGAAAGAAAACCAGATGACGCCTAGGGTCATTACCGCAGAAGCGCCCCCTGTTGTCCGAAAGAGGAAACGAGATGGCACTTTGATTGAGAAAGGCGCGAAACGCAAGATAAGCTTTGATTAGGGTCCTGTGCAATATGCTTTTGCAATTTTGGATGCGATAAGGCTTATTTTTGCATTACCTACTGAACTTAACTCACAATTTATCACTAAGAACACGTTTTGCATTTCTGAACTTCAAATACGGTGGTATATAGAAATGTAATAATTTATGATGTCTTTTTTTTAACATAAAGTAAACCGAAAGTGATCATATATGTCAAAACAGGCCATATTGTAATTGCAAAAGCATACATTTATAAATTAAAATAGCAAAAAAATATTTGTAAAGACTTCTTTTGGATGTGTAAATAATATAAATTTCGAAAGACAATTTATGGATATCGTACTTATACCGAATACCGTACAGTTATTTTGATTCATGAAAAATAAATTCTATTATACCAAAAACGATCACCACAGTCTCAAACACACGTCCTCACGTTGTCACCCACTTAACGTAATCGTGTTGCTACTCGTAAATTACTGTTTTTTCGTAGTTCACATTTTTGCATGGTAGCAGGGCATTTTGTGAATACCGGCCTGGCTAGCTTAAGCTTTAAGTAGAAAATCTATCGGTGTGTTCCGGCAGATGTCCTAGAGAGCCAGTAATTCTAGGTTAGCCTGAACAACATCTTCGACCACATAATACCATCTTACCTTCAGGTGAGATAGTGGTCAAAGGCTAACCTATCAAGCATAAAAAAACATGGCGCCCTAGCTCTGACCGTTCGGGCCCTCTTCGGCATTCGGTATCTCTTTCTGGCTAGACTGATCTCGATGCCACCGTCATTAACGCGTGACGACTTTAGTCCTTACGAATACAGTTGAAATTGCAAAGTCCAAAAAATTACTATTTTTGTATAAATGCTCCATTCCCATACGATGGTTAAAAACGAGAATACAAATTAGAGTTATGGGTCATATGACAAATTGGCTTAGCGTTCAGAGCATACCATCGCTATAGGGATAGATGGCGCGGGTTCGAATCCTGCACATGACTATATTTTTTCTTCTCGTTGCAATTTTGTAATGTTTTTGTATAAATTTTGGTCAAACTTTTCAAGCAAAGGGAATGTTTAAAAAAAACTGTTTATCGTCGACATTGAACACATCGAAAAGAAGCTAATCTAGCCTCTATACCTTCTTTGACCTTATCATCACTTAACGACAAATGAGATACTGGTCATAGGCTAGTCTATCAGTTTTATATTACGCTTCAAATGTGCCACGTTAAGTTGCTAAAATGTAGTCTTGATTTATCTTAAATAATTTAGTACCTATTTATTAAATTAATCTTAGAAGCTATTTTATAAATATTAATTTAGGTTCCTTGTTTATTTATTTGGAAATACTTTTGGAATATTTAATTTGTAAGCGTTCTATTTATTTCTTTATGCATCTTTTATTTATTATTGCGATTTCAAATATAAGAAATTCGCTCATTTCCACTGTTACATCACATCATTTTACGATAATTTATAATTAATTTAATCGTAGGTTTTTGCAATTCTGAGTTTTATAATATATAGACTATTATTGTTTGTCTATTATAGCCCATTGTGGAACTACTAATATTGTTAGCCTATTTCATTTCTGATGACGCACGGAAGCCACGAATTCCGTATTGCGTGTAAACGCTTACCGAAAGGTAATGATGAGCGCATTCCTGTGCCAAATGCCTAAGTCCTGTGACTTTGGAGCATCAGGTAAAGTCGAGTATTGATGTATAAATTATTGAAATGTCGCTCCAGGAGGGTGCTATTGACACATTTATAACTAATCTAAATTATTGATAATGCCACACAACTCGCACGAAATCTACTGTGACCCTGTTTACTTCTACTAAAATTAAAACTAAAAAAAAATGTTTCTCTATTGTACCTTATTATGTTTTAGTTTAGTTAACAATCTTTGGAAAATGGACGAATGTGATCACCGATTAGGTTTTAGTTTATGATCCATATTTTGGTGAGATATAATTAAAGAGCTTCGTGCTTTAAATGTCTTCTAAGAACGTTTGAATTTGGAATGAATCTTAGATTATTGATGGGTCTCCGCTCGCGCTCCGACTAGATACCGCGCTACCTGAAAACAATAGATCCGTAAATGCGGCAACTCAAGGCAATTAAATAAGATTTTAATTAGTTGAAGGCCTCATTTTAACAGTTATTTTATTATTTACATCTCTTAACTAATATTTAAATAATATGATTAAAAATAATTATAATTATATGTAGGTAGTAGGCGTACATTGTTTGAAAGATAAAGGTTAATGAAAGGCGAAACTGGCTCGGGTACGCCGACTTCGGCGTAGTATTAGTTGCCGCATTTTACAAAGACACCGGCGGTATCTAGTCGGAGCGCGCGCGGAGACCCATCAATAATCTAAGGAATGAATATGTAGATTTTGAAGCGCTCGTAGCGAAGTTCACTTAGCTGTTCTTAACCGATCAGCAAAGTTAAGCAACGTCGCTCGCGGTCATGAGTTGGATGGGTGACCGTTAGTGACATTACTACTGAGCGCTTCCGTGCTTCGGAGGGCACGTTAAGCCGTCGGTCCCGGTTGTTGTCTTAGGATGGCAGTCGTTATAGCATGGTGGTAGGGTATTATGCGAATGCCCGCCTGGCTAGCTACCACCCTCAAGTAGAAAATCTGTCGCCAAGCACCTAACGGTGTGTTCCGGCAGCGGTCCTTGAGAGCCAGTACTTCTAGGTTAGCCTGTACAACATCTTCGACCACATCATCACTTACCATCAGGTGAGATAGTGGTCAAAGGCTAACTTATCAGGCATAAAAAAAAAAAAAAAAAAAAGTAGAAAGTGCCTGTTTATAGTAACTATGCCATGGACCTTCATGCAGCAATATCACTTATGTATAGTCACGTTCATAAAATCAGTAAAAGTCTTTGAAGTTAAGACTACTTTAACGTATACTGAGACTCTTTGCTAGATATTGCACTGCTATGTACCGCAAACTGCGTTGTTAAACATTCTTTGTAAGTTTGTATGCATATAAGAAAAGTAACTGCACATAAGTTTGAATTATTTGGGGTAGGTTAAATCTACAGTATACACCGATGGTTCGGCAGCGTGAAAGCCCAAAGCGTGTATCAAATATTCGCCAAACCATTGCGCATTGGTTTGACTGTCATTGGTTTTATTATCAATTTTACTGATTACAAAGATTAAAACCTCACAGGAGGTTTTATCCACAAGTTTTAGTTACAGATTGTACAACAACGGATGTGTAAATCTTTTATATAAATAAAGAACTGCCTTCCGGTTCCAAAAATGCAATTTCCAAGTCTAATAATTTCATGACACCGAATTTAATCTCTTACTTAGTAGTCTATAAAGTTCTTCTTCGTAGTTAAGTTAACAAGTAACTCGTTACAATCAAATTTGATACAATTTTAACGCCATAATTGTCTTGTGATTAAGTTAAGTAGGTAATTAAATTTAAATATAGTGGACACAGTAATTGTTTCTGTTCTAGTAAGAATTACTAGTTCTATATCTACAGTAGTAGACACTTCTGAATAACTTGAATATGATAATAATTTTCACAAAAAGCATTAACAATAAAGTTTATATACGATTACTTCTGAGTAATTAAAAAAAACAGCTATATCCCAAAGTCCTTTTAGGATCACTTAGATGCTATTTAATAAGATTTATTGTACTTATTTTGATGTAAAACTAGATTCTTAATTGTATATTATCCTTTTGTAATATTTATTTCGCCTATTAGTGTTAACGAGTGATTTTAATTTATTTATATAAGTTTATATTTATATGAAATAAAATCCAAAATACAATTTACGTGGTTTTATTTTTGTACACGATGGTTGACGTATTTTGGCATGCTAAGTAAGTCTATCTTACCAACGTTTGGTTCCTTGAAATGCAAAACATACATTGCGTAGTAGTGTGCACGAATTCCAGACTGGCTTAGATATTGTATAGTATATATGTATTGAAATCGTTATTCGTTACTCCATGCTGCAAACTTGTTATTTGGCGCGAGAAAGTACAGGTATGGAACCCGTGGAAGTTTCTAAAACTGAAGGATATCAAATATGGAATCCTAAGCACAAAGAAGGTTTCAAAGGAACGATACGAGACAAGGTAACTTTGATACCGAACGAAATACTAGATTTTTTAGGTCCTACCTACATCCCACTAGTACAAACGTCTAGTTCAACTGTTGAACCATTGGGAGGTGTATTCCCAGTAGTTTAACGCGTATATAATCATTTTTAGACTGTAGTAGTACTGGGAAATGACAGCTGTCAACGTAAAACTCTATTCCAGTATTGCGCGGCGGGCGCTCTTGGCTTGGGCATTGTCTTTTAATAAAACAGTAAGTTTTTCTAGTACTGTCTGACACTTTTAAGTTCTGTATCTCGTAGTAATATTTTTTTAAGACTGTAGTAGTATTTGGAAATGACAGCTGTCAACGTACCAGAAGTAGATCTTGAATGTGACACCTGTTAAAGTCACAGTTGACGTCAATTCCAGTTTTAAGTCTTGGTCATGACAGCAGTTATTAAAGTTCTGAGAACTATTAAAGTTAGTTATTTCCAGCTATGGAATTACAACTGTAAAATGCCTTTTGATATAAAATTTTAGGTCATCAAGACCTTCATTCGTTCTCTGAAAATTTTCATGTCAAACAAACAGTTTCTTTACAGTAGCGGACCTTAACCAGGTATTCTTTTTAGGAGACCAAATGTCAAATTCTTTGAGGTTTTAGATATCTGAAACTCTTTTCAGTACAAAAGTGACCTTATCGAGATCTTCATTATGGGTAACAGCTTTAAAATTTAACGGTTTATATGCTGAAACGGTTAATCTTCAGAAGAACTATTACTTCTGTAAATAGAACAGTTGTTAGTAAATATGTTTGATCTGTATGAGAGTTATATTTCCTTACATATTTATTCGTAACTTTCAATTTCTTCCTTTTTTACATTTTGGTGTCGATACAAAAAAAAAGATTACCGTTTGACGTTTGTATGGAGAAGTGCTGGCAGTTCAACCTCAATAGATCCATAAATCAAAGCATATCATCGCCCTTGACACCATAACTGTCACCAATTAATCTAATAGCTCAAAATGCCGTTAACCGTAACACAGTTAAGTGATTAGTGGCCGTGTTCCCGTTAAAGCAATATACAAAACGCCCGTATTTTACCCAAGTGGGTAAAAAAGGTAAGATAGAGAGCCCTAGATAATATAGTGCAAGTGCAACTAACTGTACTATTACCTTATGTGTAATATTTAATACATATATCCTAATACTTAGTTTGGTGTCACAGTCAGTGAGTTAAGCACTGAACTTAGACAAAGTTGTATAGGTTTCTAAAAAATGTTTTGGTGGTTTGAGACACTTTTATTTCTCTTCACCAAGTAAAATTTTTGTATAGGTAATAAATAAGTTGTTATATGGCGGATTCACTTATAAATAATAATAGTATTAAATAAAAAGTATATATTATATTGTGCATGTGTCCGTAGCCATCTTTTAAAGGCCGGCAACGCTTCCTCGATAGAGGTATCGAGGATACTATATAACACCAGAGGTGGTGTTGCGGCTGTTCATGGGTGACGTTGATCACTTACCACCAGGTGAGCCGCCTGTTCGTTTGCCCTCCTATACCATAAGAAGAAACTGGAACAGCCAAGTATGGAACCCTAATTATGCAGTTCACTCAGATAGATTGGAATGTCTTCAGAGAAAGTTTACTAGGTATCTTCGTTTAAAAGTTAAAACACCAAAATTAACTTATAATGAACGGTGTTCACGCTTTCATCTGCCACCACTAAAATGTCGTAGACATGTCTCTGACCGGCGTTATCTAATTAAACTGGTTCAGTCAAAAGTTGATTATCTTGAATTAGTCTCTAAACTGTCATTATATCCCAGGTCTAACGCCGCAACAGTTTTTTTTTCTGCCTGATAGGTTAGCCTTTGACCACTATCTCACCTTCGACCACAAAATCGCTTACCATCGTAAGCGATTATGTGGTCGAAGATGTTGTTCAGGCTAACCTAGAAGTACCGGCTCTCAAGGACAGCGGCCGGAACACACCGTTAGGGGCTTGGCAACAGATTTTATACTTGAGGGTGGTAGCTAGCCAGGCGGGCATGCGCAAAATGCACTACCACCATGCTATAACGATTGCCATTCTAAGACAACAACCGGGACCGACGGCTTAACGTGCCCTCCGAAGCACGGAAACGCTCAGTAATAATGTCACTAGCGGTCACCCATCCAACTCATGACCACGCGCGACATTGCTTAACTTTGATGATCGGTTGAGAACAGCTAAGTAAACTTCGCTACGAGCGCTTCGAAAACAGTGTCCTAAAGCAAAGCAAATAAAAAGGTAATGGTAACTGTTTGGTAGTCTCAGCATGGTGTTATTCACTATAGCTTTCTTCGATCTGGTCAAGCAATAATGGCAAATGTCTGCTATATTATCCGTAAATAATATGCTATTTAATGAATAGATTCAGGCGTTAATTTGTGGAGATCCATATTTAATAATAACAAATATTTTAAAAATGTTTTAATAAACACTCAATTAAGTAATCTTTAATCTAGTGACAATTCCGACAAATTTTACTGTTAGCCGACGTGACGTCACAAACGCCACGGAGCCAAACCGGAAGAATTTTAGATGCGTTTCGCTTCAACACGAAGCATCTTCAGGAGGTCTTGACTCTGTCTCAATCGTGCTTTAGAAGAAGCGAAAACATTCATAAAATATTTATTTTATTAAATATACTTTATATAATATAGTACTAAAACTTTGGATAATGTGTGTTATGGATTTCTATACTGGCCGATGTGGTGCTGCCAACGGATGGATCAGTGAACGCCAACCATTATAGGCAGCCACGCGTATCGGAGGGCACACGGGCACGGGTATCATACATCAGGAACTGATTATATTACTTCATTAACCGACTTCTGTAAGATTATGTAGAAATATGAGGTTATAATTACAGAGTTAAATAATGAATATGGAGTCCTGTGCTGTGCAATCTCAGGACGAGGCCAAATATATCCATTACACATTCATATCAGCCGTCAGTGTTTATTTTATCACAGGAATTGAATTTGAAGCGCTCGAAGCGAAGTCTGCTTAGCCGTTCTTAAACGATCAGCTAATTAAGCAACGTCCGCCACGGTCAAGAATTGGATGGGTGACCGCTAATGACATTACTACTGACAGCTTCCATGCTTCGGAGGGCCGTTGGTCCTGGTTGTTGTCTTAGGATAGCAGGCGTTGCAGCACAGTGGTAGCGCATTTTGCGAAGGCCCGCCTGGCTAGCTACCACCCTCAAATAGAAAATATGACGCTAAGCACCTAATAGTGCGTTCCGTCAGCTGTCACTGAGAGCCTATAATTCAAGGTCATCTTCGACCACATCATCTCTCACCAACAGGTGAGATAATGGTCAAACGATAGCCATAAATGATAGCTATAAATCAGGGGTGGCCAAACTATTAAACCATGCGGTCTACATTATAATTTAAAATAACTCCACGGGCAACCAGCAATGGATAAAAATGGCAAAACTGTTTGTTTATATTCTATACAATATTAGGTAACGAATTAATTACAAAGTTTTCATAGTTTTAAAATATGTACCTACATCACTTATAATTTTTATAATTTAACTTTTGAACATATTGAACAACAATATCCTATAAGCTAGATTATTGGCGCTGCACAGTTTCCACAAGTTTATAATGCTGCTAAGTGTATGAACTAACTGCAATACGCAAGCAGGAAGTCAAATGTATACATAAATGATCTCCCTGAGTGTACTCTACATAAATGCATATTGTTTGCTGATGACACTACAATAATTGTAAAATGCGACAAAAATAATTTTCCAGAGCAAATATTAAAAAATACCATATCGGAAGTAGTAAATTGGACTAATGAGAATAATTTAAAAATTAATATGAATAAAACTAACTTAATCCAATTTAATTCTTATAATACTGAACCAATTAATCTTGACAGCATATGTTATAAAGATCAAAAAGTTGACGAGGTGCATTCCATCAAATTCTTAGGTTTAATATTGGACACACATTTAAACTGGAAAGAACACATAGCAGCGGTTTGTACAAAACTCCATCGCTTCGTTTTTGCTCTCAAGAGACTGAGGCAGACCGTGTCTACTGAGGCTGCGTTGACAGCTTATCACGGGTACGTTTCTTCGGTCCTCAGTTATGGGTTGATTATGTGGAGAAGCTCAGTAGACTCCGAAAAGGCGTTTAAAGTGCAGAAACGGTGCATTCGTGTAATTAACAAATCGTGGTACTTAGATACATGTAAACCTTTATTTCAACGAAATAACATCTTACCGCTTCCATGCTTATACATTAGAGAAGTGTGTGTATTTGTAAAACGTTATCCATCATATTTCAAGACACGAAGTGAAGTTTACCCAAGACAAAAACGTAATCAATATAAAAACTTATTATATCAACCTCGGTGCTATAAGGACATTTATAGAAGAAATGTGTATAATATGTGTATTTTAGTATTTAATAAGTTACCTGATGCGTTGAAACAACTAGATGGACAAATCTTTAGAAAGAGGCTTAGTAAGTGGCTATTAGATAATTGCTTTTATAGTGTAAAAGAGTATTTAGAATTTCAAGGGATTTACAAATGTTAACTGACTATATTGAATTTTAGTAATAATTATTGCGACTTGACAAATATTTGCACGTCTGCTTGCAGACTGAATACTAATGCGGCACATTTGTACAACAACTCAAAATGTAATATGAAATGTTTGTATTCTGGCAAATAAATTATTTGAATTTGAATTTGAATTTGAATGCTCGTCTGACTGATATGTCGTTTAAATCACATTCATAGTTGAAAATATTCATACTCAAAGATCTAAAATCCGAGGATCTAAAAAAAATACCGTCAAAGATAAATGGTTTAAGTTTTCGGAAGCGTGGCATTTTATTTTTTGATGTATCAGTTCCATGCCTGTAATTTCAAATGCTCTTGCTTTCAATAACAATTCTCACCTAATTTTGCTGAATTTCTTCCGAAACTGATGATAACTCAGCAGCGATGAATTCACCTATTTTCAGCACCAATGAATTCAACAATTTTATTTTATTTTTTATTGATTAGTATGTTCCTGTGTAGAATGTTTCGATATGCCGCTTCTCACGGGCTACCGAAAATGCCTCCGCGGTCGAATGGTCGACCGCGGTCGACGTCTTTGCCACCCCTGCTATAAATGATGACACTGCAACCGTAATGGACAAACGTCTACCATTGAATGGGTGACGTGCCAGTATCATATTTTTTTTAAAATATTGTTTGCAATAACGCCTGCTTGGCGAAGTACATTAAAAAATTACAAATTTACGAGATCCTTAATTATAGTCATGTGCGGGATTCGAACCCGCGTCCATCCTTTAACATAACTCTAATTTTTGCTCTCGTTCTTCAACCATCGTACCGGGATGGAGCGGCACCTATAGGTATTATTATATGTTCTATGCCTATAGTTCAACTTGCATTGTACTACAAACAAGACCAATTTTGCAGATGGTTTTAAACTTGTAAATGATGACGCAACCTTATAATTTAAATATTGTAATTTTTTCTCTCGTAAATTTGTCATGATATTATTCCTAACATAAAAAAACACACACAGCAATAACGTGAAAGTTTTGTACTAAACCACGTAATAAACTGTAGTAAGTTGAACGCCTGCCCAGGATGCGTCAGTTAGCACGTCACGCGTGACGTCATCCCGGTGACTCCATAAAGTATGCACCCTTGCATCCTGTGAGAGAGGATATTGACGAAATTCATACAAATTTAACGCTTCCGACACCTCGTTAAGGATCTGGGAATGGAACTAGTCGGTAGAAAAATTATATTTATACTAGCAGACAGTTTTAGAGCAAAAAGGTTTTCAATGTTACTTGCTTGCTTTTCAACCTATGTTATTAAAAAAAATCTGGTATCCATTTTAAAAACGATACCTCCCCTGCTTAATGTGTTCAATTGATACATCTAATAATTTATTGTACAAGTAAAATAATGAGTTTTACTTCGTATACCAGGAGTCAGGAGGCTCTCCTCCAGAAAGGAGGGCTATGCTCGGTGTTTCTCTACGACATGGAATCAGGAATGAGGTTATCCGTAGACCGAAGAATAAACGAAAGCCACCGACATAGCCCGGTGGTATATATTTATTGTCATAACTTGACAATAAATTATTTTATTTTGATAGAAATTGTGAATTGTATTTAGTTTGATTGTAATTTTAAATTGAATGTATTACTTACTATTTTTATTGTAATTTTATTGTACAACATATTATATGGATGCAACTTACCTGAAATAAATAAATTTTGATTTTGTTGAATTTGAATTTGGATAATTTGCTGAAAAAAATATGGCAAAGGTGTGTCTATAGCAAGCTCGGAATAATTGCTATTCCTGGCATTATCCAGAGAGAAAAAAGGGGAATACATTTGAATGGAGAATCGCACGCCGCATTCCCTTTTCATGTATTAAATGTATCTATATATATTACTAGTTAATTTTAAATTCTTAAATAATTTAAACAAACAAAGCCAAACCAAACCACCGTATTTATACAGTTTTTTTGTACATTTTATAGTACTGTATCAGCCGCATACTCCGCTGCTGAACACAGCCCATTTTGGGGCATTTGCCATAATCCCCACGCTTGGCAGGCGTCTTGGGGATCGCAGTGTGAGATGTCAGTTCCTCAGAGAGTGCTGTTGCCCACCTTTTGGTGTTGTACCCTTAGTCGCCTCTTACGACACCCACGGGTATAGATGGGAGGGTGACATTCTAGCCCATTTTACACAAAACGAGAAATCGTCAATGTAGTCGAAGCCAATTAAATACGCATTGTTAGGTATAACTCATATACTCGTCAGATCTCGATCGTTCCATTTAAATTTCAGTGACAAGCGAATATAAAAAAAAATCATCAAAATCTGTATACCCTGTAGAAAGTTAGGAGGTAAGTAACACACACAAAAAATAAAGCCGGATTTAGAACCTTCCCCTTTATTTTTGTTTCTTCTTGATAGTTTACTCTTTGACCACTATCTCACCTGATGGTAAGTGATAATATGGTCGAAGATGTTGTTCAGGCTAATCTAGAATTACTGGCTCTCAAGGACAGCTACCGGAACACCGTTGGGTGCTTGGCGACAGACTTTCTACTTGAGGGTGGTAGCTAGCCAGGCAGGCAATCGCAAAAAGCCCTTCCACCATGCGGTGAAGCTCAAGCCGGCGGTGGGTATCGAACCAGGGTACTGCAGCGCGGCAGTCCATAGCTATTACCGCTTGGTCATCATTGCTTCGTATTCATTTAGAAGATTCAAACCGGAAGGCTAAGTAATGATAACGAAGCCTACTTAAGTACATTCTGATTCGAATTTAAAAGCAAATATTCAAAAACAATTTCAAATCACAACTAAATCTGCGCTCGCAAGCAAATGCCATCGAAGAATCTCTCACACTCAATCGCTTTTATTATTTTATAACATTTATCACTGATATTTTTAAATTACGATCCAATTCTGTAAAATATTGACGGTCGTGTCATAATAGAATCATAATGATGTCGTTATGAGCTTTGCTGGAATTTTGGGGTATAAGCGAGAAGGCGTGTTCGTCGATAACCTACCAGTCCTTTCTTGGGGTGCACCTCCATTTATTCTCTTCGTTGTGGTAAGGCCTCTTAATGTCCGCTGGGAATGTTACCACCCTTCTATGACTTATTATAGAAACGTGGAGATCACATACCAGCGATTCACGCGATCTTTTCTGCCTTTCACCTGCAGGATGTGGAATGAGCTGCTTCCCATGGTGTTTCTGAGCAGCTACAACACGGGGTTCTTCAAAAGGCAAATCAACAGTTCTTAAAATGTCGGCAACGTATTTGTGAAGCATCTGGTGTTATAGATATCTATGGGCGATCGCTTTCCATCAGGCAGCTCGTTTGCTTGGTAACCACCATTGCAATAGCATAAAAAAAATAATAATCTTCCCCTAGAATTTCCATCCCAAAAGTTGTTTTTACGGATCCAAAGGTTTATATATGGACTCTGCTAATGAAGCTCTGCTGTTTGTCTGTCCGAGTACGTCAAGGGTCTCTAACTCATGGAATGAATTCTAAACCTTAAATTCTGGTATTTAATATTCGACAAGAAAATCATTTCATTTTTCTTATCATTACATGATTAGAAGTAAAACATCAAACACTTCATTATAACATTTTTATTTAAGTCACATCACAAGAAAGTGACAACCCTAAGCGTTGTGGGCAGCATATTGTGGCGTCGAATTTTACGTAGACATCAGTGCCGTTTGACTTATGTATGATTCCTACACTACTGTGGTCAAATGCTTGTCTTTCATTAGTAAAAAGGTCCAATTTAATAAACTTGCTAGCTATCAAATTCTTTTACTAGCTACCACTCTCAAATAAAAAATCTGTAGACAAACACGTAACGATGTTTTCGACAGCTGCCCTTGAAAATCAGTAATTCTAGGTTACCCTGAAGGAAATCTTCGACTGCGTTATCACTTGCTATCACACTCAGAGATGACACTCAAAGACTAGTTTAACAGTTATAAAAAAAAACCGGGATCCAACATAGGTACTGAGAATTTCTATGCAGAAAAAATTATATCAATGTCAAAAATATATTTTGTATGTACAGCTTGTAGTAGGTAAGTGATATTGTGGTCCAGGGTGCTAAACAGGTTAAATTTAGAATTAGTGGATATCAAGGACAGCTGCCGGAACACACCGTTGCTGACAGATTGTATTCTTAAAGATGGAGGGCGGCCAACATTCTCATAATGACTTATCACCATGCGGAGAATCTCAAGTTTGTGGCGGGATTCGAACTATGCAGTACATTTTTATTGCGATTGGGCCATCGCTGCTTTAATCACGGATTGAGTATGAGATGAGGCTGGTGCTATCTTACATGCTATACCTATACAATTCTAGGCCAGATCAGGTCTATCTCACTTCGCACTTTAGATACAAAGCTACAGGTATTCCACGGCGCGTGTCGCTTCAGAAGTAATCAGAGCTATGCGTGTCTATGCAATAGAAAGAGAGACTCCTTGTAGGTGAATATAAATAACAGGTACGCAGTGCTTTGCAAGCTGAAGTGCACTTTATTGCTGCATTGCTAGAGTCGCTTATTTATTGGAAGGACTTTGCGAAGTGATCCTTCTGGTCTTTCTTATTCTGTGGCTAGGGCTTTCTATCCGGAACCTCCTATATCAAAACAACGACTTGGGGATAGAGATTTTGATTTGTCCTCCCAATTGGACCTTCCAAGCCAGTAATTTTCATAATGAACATGATATAATTTTCAAAAGTTAAAAATTACAGAATTAGTGTCGAGATATATTGCAGCTCCACGTGCTCAGTGGCCGTGACGACAAGCTCCACATAGCGTGCAGGATCTCATGGATAGGCCCTTTTGTGTCCTTGATAAGATTTTTTGTTGGTTCTATAATGAAGGAGTTGTTTTGCGTTGTTGCTGGGACAAAATAATAACAAATGTTATATTAAATCACTTTGCAGTTCGAGCTCTCACTGTTTTTTTTCAGCGAAAAATTATCTTAATCCAAGCGTTTTAAGTAGGTATAATCTTTAACTATATATAATTAGTGCAAGTAGAGCAGGAATTTTGCCTGAATTCAAATCTAATGATCTAAAATCTAAATTTAATTAAAAAATTGAATGCCTGCCTGGCGAGCTACCATCCTCAAGTAGAAAATCTGTCGCCAATCACCTAACGGTATGTTGCGGACGCTGTCCTTGAGAGCCAGTAATTCTAGGTTAGCCTGAACAACATCAAGATAAGCAAATGATCTCAAGGACAGCTTCCGGAACATACCGTTAGGTGCTTGGCGACAGATTTTATACTTGAGGGTGGTAGCTAGCCAGGCGGGAAATCGCAAAATGCCCTACCACCATGCTATAACAATGACATGCCATCCTAAGACGACTGCTTAACTTAGCGAAAAGCTAAGCAAACTTCGATACGAGCGCTTCAAAACTTGTGACATGAATACAATCATCACCTCCCGAACTGAGGTATTACGAGGTAACTATTAAAAGAAAAGCCCCTAGAATGAGTAAAATGTATAATACAATACAATTTATAATTGAAACTTCAGTTATTAAAAATATGTAAATGCTACAATAGAATAAGCATTGCAATTCAACGGGGCAATGCTACCAGCATGCTGGGCACGCTGCCAACTGATAGTGGGCTAGAGCATTTGGACTGCCTATGAGTCTTCAATGACTTGTAGGGATCTATATGCTTTTATTGTAGTAGCTGTAGTGTTGTAATAAAAAAAACTGCTACCAATCCTATATGGATGTTGTAAGGTGCGTCGAATTTGAAGCATGCCACTACTCACAGTAACAACATAATGTGTTGCTGCATATGAAGCGATTAACAGGTACTTAACATCTCAAAAGGTATAGCGGGTACTTATATAAGTACGAGAGCTAGAGACTAATCCTCTTTGATAATTCAAGGAGGATTAGTCAGAAAGGAGGGCAGTCATAAAAACGAAGCAAACACTGTAAGAAGGTACCTAAGTTTACACAATATTTTCTTCTAATAAACAGAGTATGTGTTACGGACCAATTACAGTGATAGCAGTAAGAAAATGATGATTTAATATATTTCTGCCATATAAAGAATGGAACAATCGACTAATAGTTGTCTTCGTAAAAAATCGTTGTAATAAACCTTACCCTGAGCCGGCCGGTGGCATCTCGTGGAACTTGTGCAGCAATGATGGACGAGCGGAAATAGCTATGAACTGCCGTGCTGCAGTTCCCTGGTTCGACCCCCACCGCCGCGCCGGCTTGAGCTTCACCGCATGGTGAATTGCATTTTGCAATTGCCCGCCTAGCTAGCGACCACCCTAAAGTAGAAAATCTGTCGCCAAGCACCTAACGGGAAGTTCCGGGAGCAATCCTTGAGACCCAGTGAAATTACAGACACATGACTTAACAACTATGTCTCAAGGTGACAGGCGCAGTGCAATTCGTGACTTGTGATGAAATGCATCTGTTATAGGCAGAGATCAGTCCGCTTAAAATCAGGTGGACCTCAAGCTTGTTCCGTCACAATAACATTCAAAAATCCTCGCGTTGCATAGTTACATAATTCTTAAAGTCACTTGACCTACCACAACTGAAGCTCCCTCTCTTATATGTTATGTAAATCATAATCTTTGTTCGGGAACATGCTAGTTATGGAAGATGGACTCAATACCAATGAGTGACACATCTGTGTTATAATACTTTACGTTGGGGCCATGAAACAATCGCTTCACATAGTTTTAATTTCATATCATCACCATCTTTCAAGTTTCAACGCTTTACTTTTGGGGTGGACAATATTACATCTTCTTTCACAACATAAAGGACAAAACAAGCTTTACGCTCGAAGTTGAATAACCAAATCAAATTAACTAATTATTTCCTATTGTTTTACGCTTAAAAAACGTTGAAAACATTCAGCACGGTAACATTGTTATAACAGATCAAAAAATTAATAACTAAGATAGGTGTATCTTAAGAAAATGGGAGCGCAGAGTGTTTTCAATCAACATGATACCGACTTCAACAAGTTATTTCATATGTGCTTTTTTAGGGTCAATGGTGTTGTACGCCGCTTTCAGATGCACCTCCATTGAACTTTAATACTTTTTAATTTTTATTTGATTTACCCCTATTTGATACATACTGCTTACAAGATCGTTTTTCACTCGCCCACAATGCTGGATTACCATGTCTTTTTTCATATTGGTAAATGGGTATATGTATTTTCCTTCTGCATAAATTATTCAAACCTGGATCAAAGAGTTGTAAGCTTTCATCTTATTTATTCTTCTATTAGTAAGATGTTATCTTTCTAAGCGTAATAATCGGAAGTAAAATGAGTAGTAAAAGTTCTTTAAAACTGTAACTGAACTGAACTTTAAAAAGTATATAATAATGATGTAATGTAAGTCGAAACCAGAAACAAATTTTACTCGGGGCGATAAAGTTATTTAGGACAAACATTTTTAAACAATAAGATATATCGACTTTATTAGCTTAAAAAAATACAATGGACAGTAAAAATACAAACACGAAACAAACATAATACCACAATTTTTGCACCTAGTGAAGGTTTGTACAGAGCACAACTGGGCATACATTCTCTTAGCTATTGACCAAACGCCACACACACAAATTCGGTAGTCTGCTAATTCTAGCTTCCAATCGCAGTTGTATAGCAATCGCGTCGCTATCGTATGGCTGTGCTATGGCTTGCAAATGTTGCCACTGATATAATAATGAAAACTTCTAGCAATCAAGCATCACTCAAAGCATCAATACAGTGGTTTTCTTGCAAACAATACATTAAATAAATATATTTAAATCATTTAGCTATTTTTCTAGATACTTATTTTATGTCACTTTAGCAACGCAATCGCAACAAAATAGCATACAGCATACCAAATATGTCAAAAGCTATTGATAGCAAGCCACTAATTTGCAATCGAACCTAAATAGCGGGCAGACTACGGATACTGTCAAAAACTACAATTTTCATGCAATTAAGATTTAAGTTGCGTTAACGCCGTTCAATAGCTAAGAGAATCGGGCCCCAGGTATATTGACAGTATATTTATCATCGGCCAATCTAATCTTTGCAGACTGATGCTAGAGGCAGGTCTTGATGCCTTAATAAAGTTTCTTTTTTAACCTCGCATAGAACTGGCCGGACTGGACGTGACTAGTTAGTTGGACTACCTTGGTGACTGTTTGTACTGGGAAGACTTATCGGCGTTACAATAAACTCAAATAATTTAGAAGGGCGCCCTCCTTTTTTTTCATGGTCTGTCCAGCCACATAGACTCCAAGCCTTTATAGTACAAAGATCTAACATATGAAATAAAACTTTTTGTACAGTTGTACCGATTTTAGTTGGATCCGATAAATCGCAAATCTATACCACTCTACCCGTGTTTTTAACATAAACTACTGCGGCCAGAGGACGCTTACATTTACTGCTTTTCCTTCTAAAGTATCGTATTTTGGAAACTTTTTGCATAGTGTAGGTTACAAAACCATAATAAAATCTTTACTCCATCTACAACAGCATTTTCTCGACAATATAAGATCCTTTCTGTGCTTGTTGATTTCTTTCTCGGTTGGTAATGCAGAATTAGACAAACTGTCTTGGCAAGCGAGCTCATGCCATCTATTGGACACAATTTCAGACTATATACTGTTAATGAGAATCTATTTGTGAGAAAATCCCAATAACTGTCTGACTCAGTGATCAAACCCAGAATATTTCACTTTAACGTACAAAAAAGCACGAGTTTTTGTGAGGGTTGACAAGAGCGTAATTTTCATGGCCCTCAATCTCTTCCTAAACTATTAGAATACGAGGTCAAACGCCCCAATCCTGACCACAGTTCTGGAGATGTTGTAGAAACTGCTGTTTAAGCTGTGTCCTGAGGCCATCTTAATAGGGCAGTTGGTACTACCATTAGCATAGATAGTGGAGCATCTCGGTCAGTAGTGCGCATCCTTTTTAACCCATTGTCTTACAAATCAGAACTTATCCCACGACGCAGGCATAACTAACTACTTGTAAAGTGGAGAAGACGGTCAGTTTTACCACAGCATTTATGGTACAAGCTATTTATTAATAAATTAATGTAATCTCTCTTTGTCTGGGTTGTCTGGAAGAGATCGCTTTGAACGATAACACCACTCGTTGTAACACCTAGTCTTTTTATTTATTTGTTACAGTTGTCTAAATTATGGTGTTTCATATGTAGTGGACAATAATATAGCATACTAACATTGCCTGGACGCCCCAGGTATTCTATACATTGCCTATGTATTGTATAGAATACCTGAATTATACAGATTGTCGCAACATATCTATATATTACAGAAATGATTTTTTTAAATGTTATTGTGACGGAACAAGCTCGAGGCCCACCTGATGTTAAGTGGACTAACCCTTGCCTATAACTGATGCATTTTGTCACAAGTCACTAATTGCACTGCGTCCGTCACCTTGAGATATGTCTGTAATTTCACTGGCTCTCAAGGACTGCTGCCGGAACACAGCGTTACGTGCTTGGCGACAGATTTTCTACTTGAGGGTGGTCGCTAGCCAGGCGGGCATTCGCAAAATGGCCTTCCACCGTGCGGTGAAGCTCAAGCTCGCCGCTGGATTCGAACCATGGACCTGCTGCGTGGCAGTCAAAGCCATTGAGCCATCACTGCTTAAAAATTATGGTGTTTCATATGAAGTGGACAATAATATACATAATATTGCATACTAACAATGCCTGGACGCCCCAGGTATTCTATACATTGCCTAGGTATTGTGTAGAATACCTGAATTATACAGATCATCGGTAGCATATCTATCTATTACATACTTGTTTTATGTGAGGAAAAAGATAAGTTTATTAAGATTTTATGAATCGATGGCGCTGCGCCTTTATTAAATTATTACAAAGACACTACAAACTATATAATACAACACTATCAGCTACTAGAACGAAAGCATTTAGGCAAGTTAAAGGCTGTGGCTATGGCATTCCAAATTCCATCCACTTATTGGCAGCGTGACCAGGAAACCGGCAGCATTGCAATCCAATGATTGCAATGCTTATTCGTTGAGCCTTTTTTTTTTTTAGGGTAGACTTAGATGCTAGCTACCGTCGTCCGTCGTTCAGCTCCACCGGATTTTGGAGGGAAGGCCCTGTGCCGAAGGCACTTCTCCCGAGACGGGCGCAGAAGGCGAAAAGCGCCTTCTACCTCCGTCTCCTGCGGGCGCCGAACACACACCGCTAGTAAAGGAGAGGTTGACAGCGTGCTCAAGGGCACCACTGTGGTTCGGACCTCGGCTTGAGTCGCTGCCGAGAGACATTGGGGGGATCGGAACTAAATGCCCCGGTACAACTGTAGTGTTACTCTGTGACTATCTGGATAGACACTAATCGGGACTTTATTTTTGCCTCGAGCTCGATGTTTGATAGTGTAGGTATAAGGTTAGCTTAACTCGAGCCTTGTGTTTATAATTGTTTCCTAAATAACAAAACTTTAGGGACAAAACAAGATCAAACTGCTGCTATATGTACTATAATTGTGACTTATAATTAGAGGACTAAGGAACAAATACGCGCCGAATGAGCAGCATGGACTAATAATGTGTTGGTGCTCATTACCATGCTCTATTAGCGGTTTACTATCAAGGGAAATTTCCAGGAAGGGATACCGTCATGCATGCAACCTGATATATTACTAGGAATGTTCATGTGTTGTGTTTTTAGCGAATACATATATTTTCCACCTCACAAGCTTGGTATTGTATGTTTTTTTTTATTATATTAAACCTTCACAACAACAACAACATAAAATAGTTTTAACGACGTGCCACCTCCATGACATAACGCAAGCCATCTTGTTAGTGATAGGTACAAACAAAGCAATCGTAAATCGAGGCCAGGCTAAGACGCTACGATAAATAGGCCACATATTAACATAGATAGAAATTAATGTTTGGGCTCAATTCTACCCTTTCAATGAGATCTTGTGTTTATGTCTCCATACAGTACCATCACAAATTAACTGTAATAAGTAAACTATCTTACAAAGTTTTACCAATAATTGAATGCGTTCAGGGCTGCTGAAATAGAGACAATCTTGATCTTACAAAACCGTACAATTCGATCCATATTTCAAATAGCGAAGTCCTGAAGCATCTTTTTAAAGAAATTGCTATTTTATTTCAAGTCTGTATATATTTGAAAATAATAAGTACGTGCGTAAGAAATTAAGTAAATTTAAATTAAACAGTGATATCGGTGCCAGGTAAGGTTAGCAAAGATAAATAAAAGGTATTGTGTGCGGTTTTATAATAAGTTCCCCAAACATATTACAACACTCACAGAAGGAGAATTCAAGTTGCACGTGAAAAACGTTTTGATTAAGAAATCCTACTACACAGTTTGTGCCTACAAACTGTGTAGTAGGATTTCCTGAACCTAAACGACAAAAATGCTTGGACAGTTCCTCCTCTACCAAGCCATCAACGAATTCAAACAAATATTGTAATAATTTTACAATATAGTTTGTAACACATTGATAATATAAGACGTTTAAAAGAATGTCCCCGAATTTCTATCCCGTTCTTCTTACTGTAGCTCTATACATTTATTTTGCGGAACGTGGCAGTACAATGTAGTATATTTTAATATTAAATTTTTTAACTGACCTTCAAAAGAGCACCGTAGCAATTGAAGAAATGATTTTGACTTTGACTTCAATATAAAAGATTAATATACCCGGATAGAAGGATTAAGACCTAAGTTTGTTTTTTGCCAGTCATTACGAAAATCAATCAAACTAACGTTGAAATAAGGCTCATATCGGCGCACGCTGCAACGTGACAGCTACGCGCTCCGTCTGTAGTGTAAGAAAATTTAGGAAAATAATACTTTCACATAGATGGCGTTGTTCAAAATTGTATGTACAATGAAAGATTACGTTTATCTATCGATTGACATGGTTTTGTAGTATAATTTCAATTTCGTTTAGCAGGAGTTACGAATTTTGTTCATTAACTTAACGAAACTTCATTTCTCAAACAAATTTTTTAGTTAGTCTTAAAGTCTTGGCTGTAAAAACCAAGTAAGTATACATTGAAAATGTATGCTACCCAGGATCTGACCATCTTAGGTATAGATTTTTTCACATGTTTTTATTAAGCTTTGAAATTTATGTCTGATAGGACCACAAAGGAATCTTCTGTGTGGATTGGACTTTGGCTTTGTAGAAAAAAAACTGAAACTTTTTTCACGGTTTAAAAAAGTTTCAGTTTATATTATTATTACTAACGGGATTTGAATATCGGGAGCTCGAAAATAAAAATAACCACGGTACAAGTCCCGTAAGTAATTGTAATAAAACTGAAACTATTAAGGAATTGTAAATCAGAGTCCTCTGTTTGACCACTATCTCATGATGATGATTTAGTCGACAATGTTAGTATCCTAGCAGAATATTAGTTCTGTTAGTTAAAAAAGAATAATAACTTCCCTCGAGCCCGTGGCAGAGTTCAAATCAAACCATGAAACACTTTTGCAGCAGTTTATATTGCAACTAAGCCATCTTTGCTTCGTTAGGCATAAAATCGTACATACATAAACCAGCGTCGCATGTCTATGACACTCGGCATTATGCTGAAATGAGTCCAATTTGACACATTATGCTTGACCTACAAGTAAAACAACTTATCAACTAATGAATATTTTCAAAAATGTGTCTTAATAGTTATATATTTGTAGATGTTTTATGTCATGTATTTTTTTTTATGTTATCGTGACGGTACAAGCCCGAGGCCCACCTAATGTTGAGTGGACAAACCTCTGCCTATGACAGATGCATTTCAATAACACGAATTGCACTGTGCTTGTCACACTGAGACGAACAGTTGTTAGGTCTCATGTGTCTGTAATTTTACTGGCTCTCAAGGACTGCGGCCGGAACACACTGTTAGGTGCTTGGCGACAGATTTTCTACTTGAGGGTGGTCGCTAGCCAGGCGGGTATTCTCAAAATGCCCTTCCACCATGCGGGGAAGCTTAAGCCCGCGGCGGGATTCGAACCATGGACCTGCTGCACGGCAGTCCATAGCCAATGTCACTGAGCCATCACTGCTTCAAGTATTACTATTACTCTGTCAAATAAATAAATTTTCATTTCATTTCAATAGTTTCGTTGCCTTCATTATTATTATAAATATATAAGTACTTATTAGAAAGTGATCCTGACAAAATTAGCAGAATAGAAGTCTGTTCACCGAGCCGCATCGCAGGACCTTCCTCATTGCTATGTATGATATTCAAAATTACAAATTCACTAGTTTACTTACTGTGTTTTCTCACTTTCATACTATCGGTTGGAGGAAGTGTTTATCTATTTACGTAACTTAGGGAATACAGTGTGGTTTGAATGAATAGAGAAAATAAATAGATTTTTATTTGAATTCTTAGCGTTTGTCGTTATTTATTGGACGGTGTTATTTGAAATGTCTTTCCAAAAGAAGGTTGCATGGTGCAAGGGTTAATTCATGGTTGTAAGGACTACCACATTCAAGTCGACAAATTCATGTCCCCAAGCACCTAACAGTGTGTTCCGGCAGTAGTCCTTGAGAGCCAGTAAAATTACAGATATATGAGACTTACCTAAGTACTGTATTTTTTTAATATTGTTAGGTTTGCAATAACGCCTGCTATGCGGATTACATTACAAAATCACAAATATATAATAGGAAAAATTTAAGTCATGTCCGGATTCGAACCCGCGTCCATCATCATCAGCGAATCCCGCACATCATATATTTGTGATTTTGTAAGTACTGTATGTCTCATGGTGACAAGCGCAGTGCAATTCGTTACTTATGACGAAATGCATCTGTTATAGGCAAAGGTGCTTGTTCAGTCACAATCACACAAAAAAAACTAGAAATAATAAAAAATATTTTAAGAAAACAAGCGCTTGAAGAGTCAAGGCCTGAGGATGCTTTGTGTAGAAGCGATACTAGTCGAAAATTCTTCTAGTTTGGCTGCGTGGCGTTTGTGACGTCATGTCGGTTTAACAGGGAAATTAGGCGGATATGACACTAGATATATATTCATATATATATTATACTGAAATATTAATTTAGTGGTTTTTTTTTAATATTTTGACAATTTTGTTAATTTTTTTACCGGCTGTATGCCTTTATTAACAAAATACTACGAACTATAAACAAAACTACAGCTACTACAATAAAAGCATTTAGATACCCATAAGTCATTGCAGACTCATAAGCAGTCCAAATGCTCCAGCCCACTACCAGTTGGCAGCGTGCCCAGCATGCTGGCAGCATTACCCCGTTGCTACTATGCTTTGAGCCACATAGGTGCCAGCATTTTGATCACGCGTCGCATCGACCAAGCGCTCTGATAAGTTATATGCGTTTCCTAAGTAACGCCTGAATCTATTCATTAAAAGCAACACAATAGAAAGTAAAAAATAAAATGATACGAAAATAAGTAACCGGCTATAATTTAATCTAATACGACAGCTGTTACCGAATCCGTACAACATCGACAGTGAGTCCGTGTATCCTCTTCCGAAGTATCGGGTTCGGTTCCTGCGCGGGTGCAAGTCATCCGATACCCAACGGATAACCGGATATACGTAACAAGTGCTTAGGCCGGATACGCAACTTTACTTTTTAATTTGTGACAATAGCCTCGTTAATGTTTGGTCATTCACTGTACAATACTTTTAAAAAGCGAGTAAAAACGAAAAGAAAAACTGAAACCTAAAAGATAATTACAAAAGAAGCCTCTGAAGAAGAATTGAAATACCTACCTACATATAATAATGTTATTAATTATGTTATTAATAATGTTAATTACAATGATTTTATTTGTCTATGAAAACTAAGACTACCTACTAATACATAAATATATTTTATACGTGCTCTAGTTTCTACCTCAAAAGGTTTTAACTTAATTCTAATATTTAACATAACAAAACTATTTAGCATTAATATCAGTACTTATATAATTTATTCACTAAATTGTTACTTATATTTTAATTTCATTTATAGACTAGCCTTTGACCACTATCCCACCTGATGGTAAGTGATGATGTGTATTACTAGCTCTCAAGGAAAGCTGCCGGAATATATACATCGTTATTTGCTTGGTTTATGCTTGAGAGTGGTATATAACTAGCCAGGCGGGCATTCGCAAAATGCCCTACCATCATGCTATATCGACTGCCATCGTAAGACAACAACCGGCACCGACGGCCTATCCCTTCGAAGCACGGAAGCGGTCCATAGTAATTTCGCTAGCGGTCACCCATCCAAATCACGACCTCGACGGACGTTGCTTCACTGGTGCTGCACACTGCTGATCGATTAAGAACTGCTAAGAAAACTTCGCTAAGAGCGCTTCAAAATTAATTTTAATCAGTTTTTAGTGGATAGCAGACTTGGTTTACTTTATATAAAAATATAAAGGAAGTAAAACCGATAATTGACACACGCTCCATTTTAAAATATAGATGAGACAAAATAACTGAACTCAACTCATCTATCTAATGTAACCCACCACAAATAACCTTAGCTGTATCAAATTGATTACAGACGAGCATGGTCCATTTTACCCCATGTGTGGGACAATCCTGGAAGACTTCAATCCAAAATGAACAGGGTTGAACCGTTGTTGTACTCGCTACATATGTAAGGATAGGACCATAGAACCAACTTGTTCATAGCCGACCATCTGCAGAAGTAGGCTACTATAATACTTCCGAATAAAGAGGAACATCATATAAAAAGGATAATTATGTACACAGTGATCCATCATTTTATTCTTAGATAGTAGGCTGAAGTGTAGAACTTTAAGGATTGTCGTTAGAATTGTCTGACCTGTATCTATGTGGTACGGATAGGTCGCCCAATGGGAAGCGTCACGACTGCTCATTAAAGTTGCAGTGTCTCTGTCATTGTTATGCTTGACGCTGCACTGGAAGGCACTGTAGCAAGTGAAATTACCGGGCAATTGAGAGTTAAAAACGAATGTCTCGGAGTGTCAAGCACAGTGCATTGTGACACACTATTATGATACTGTAACTGGACAGACGTGGTTCTTACTTTTAGGTACCGGTTTATAGTCTCGGCACTCACCAACATTCTGTTTTGTTCGCTTCATGGGCAGCAACATCCAGGGGCTACTTACTCGTCTCGCCACATTAATGAAAATATATGTTTTACTGAAGTCTTACACAATTACCTGTTGTAAAATAAAAATAAAAATTATTAATTGGATCCAAGGGTTCACTGGTACCAATTTATGAGCATCGTTGAGTAGTATCCTTGCTAAGATATAATATCCTGTACTATGATGTGATGATATAATGAAGTGCAGTTACAATAGTTGCCAGAGAGCGCATCAGATTCCCTTTGATGGATGGAGACAAATGCATGTCTTAATTTGATGAAATTGAGGTAAATTAAATTTTATTGTTATTTTAAAATGTTTTCGTTGTAGTTTTGTGCTTGTATGCGTAAACTTCGGAAATAGGCTAGGTTAAAAAAATACTTATTTCGTATGAATAATAGATATAATCGCGTGAGCGAAAATAGCTGTATTTTTGGCTGGTTTCAGTTGGTAAGTGTTTTTTAGATGTAGTGTTGGTAGTTGGTACGGAACCCTGTGTGTTTGAGACCCAATAGCACTTCGCTGGTTTTTATCGGTACCGAGCAGTGATTGATATCTACAGATCTAAAATCCAGGTTCATAGTCTTTGTTGATAGCCCATATACATTTATTGTATACCCTATGTATAACAAGTATATATCATGGATGTAATAAGTACTAGTTGTACGTAGTACTTATTACTTCCATGGTATATATATATATATATATATACTCTGTATATATATACAAATGTTTTAATGGTATAAATTTAACGTGAAATTGAAGATTTAGATAAACAACAATTGAGGAAGAGTAAAAAAACCTAATACAAGTAGGCATTACCTGTGGTATTACTTAAACTACTGTATCTCCTTATTTATTACTAATACTAACTAATAAAGCATTATTATTTTTGTTAACACTTTTGTGTTCTCTCTGGGTTCTAGAGGTAATTTTAGCACGGGCAAAAGTCAAGTGCATTTACAAAGATAAACATTTCCTAACAATTCTACATGAGTTTAATATGACTGCTATTTGAAGCAGTTTATATGCGGATGTATCTATGTCAAGTATCTCAAAATTCATGACTAGGCTTTTGGGTACGATACCTGTTTTAGAAATAATAATAGGTTTTTTTTATGTTATTGTGACGGACAAGCTCGAGACCTACCTGATGTTAAGCGGACTAACCTCTGCCTATAACAGATGCATTTCATCACTAGTCACGAATTGCACTGCGCCCGTTACCTTGAGACATAGTTGTAAAGTCTCAAATCCTGTCCTGTCAATCAGTCCTGTAATTTCATTGGCTCTCAAGGACAGCTGCCGGAACACACCGTTAGATGCTTGGTTACAAATTTTCTACTTGAGGGTGGTCGCTAGCCAGGCGAGCATTCACAAAATGCCCTTCCACCACGCGGTGAAAGGGCATTTTGCCAATATGCATAGCCAATGCCACTGAGCCATCACTGCCTCATTGATTGTCCTTGTGCTTTTTATTTAGCGTTGCGTTTTAATTTCTATATATTATTATGTGTAATTATAAGATTGTACCGCCCTCATTTGGTTTGTAAATTGCAGATTACTCTATAGGTACAGTCATCAACATTATATACGTTATCAGTATTATCAGCAACGAGAGTGAATTACATTTGCTTAATTGAATTCGTTATACATTTGCCGTTATGAGGGAGATAGTAAACCAATGTAAAAGGAATAAACTTTCATTTTTATTGCACATTTCACTTTCCTTTACGACTGTTCCTGATTGAAATGTGCTTTGGAATTGTTTTGGGATGTGCTTATTTAAGTTGTAATTGTATGTTGCTTCCGTTAATATTGTGGGAATATATAATATGGTTTGTTTCTCTAATTTCTTATAATGATAATAAATTAAATAATAATCTAATGAATAGATTCAGGCGTTACTTTGCGGAAATCCATGTTAAAATACAAATATTTTTAAAATATTTGAAGAAAACATTAAATTCATATTTTAATAAAACACTTAAATAATAAAAAAAGTATATCTAGTGAAAATTCCGCCCAATTTTCCTGTGAAGCCGACGTGACATCATAAACGCCACGCAGCCAAACCGGAAGAAGCGATCTCGATCGTGCGCTCGTAGAGTCAAGACCTCCTGAGGATGCTGATATATTTTTTACGTTTTTTATTTAAATATTAATTTAATATTTTCTTAAAATATTTTAAAAATATATGTTATTATCATATAATAATCTTCTAGTGGTCGTCACTACGGTACTGATCCATCCTATATCATCTTAGGAAGAATCCTACCCTTGCACTATTGTCTTTTTATACTTTCATGTTATAACAGACGTATTATGATACAAGTGACGAACTGCACTGCGCCTCACCTGAGAACAGTCACCCTGAGAAATACAGTTGTAAAGTCTCCTATGACTGTAATTTTACTGGCTTTCAAGGACTGCTGCAGGAACACATTGTTGAGCGCTTGGCGACAGATTTTCTCGAGCATTAGGAAAATGCTTTTCCATACCATGCGCGTAAGCTCAAGCCGACGCCGCGGTAGGGATCGAACCTGCGGCAAGGAAGTCCATAGGTCCGCTTGGCTCATTGCTTTAAAATTGCTTAAAAGTATATACTAATTGTATATTTTTTAATGCTTAGAAACCTTTCGCCTAGCTCTAGCTCTAGCTCCACTGGACTTTAGGTAGGATTGCGGGGACCTCATTTAGCATGAGCGCTGAAGCCACACTACCTGAGGCTGGAAGTTTTGGTTTCAGTTTTGTGTTAACTCCACATAGGAAACCGCTTCATTTTTATTTAAAAACATTTAAAATAAGGATTTAAGTGTAAAATTGAAAAAAAATCTTATACTCGGTATAGTTTTAAATTTTCTTTAGAATATGTTACCACTTTCTACATCTTTAATCTATTTCGGGATATTATAAATAAAAGTATCGACATAGGGATCAGGTTGCAGCAGCTGTGCCTGCACAACATCTTCGACCGCGTCATCACTTACTATCAGATAAGATCTGGTGAAACAGTTAGTGGTCAAACAGGGATTAGGGTATTTTGGTCCCAGTGAAATTTGGTCACAAGCTACACTAAGTGCAAAATGGTCATAGTTATATTATTATTTTGATAATGAAACTTAATTAGTCAAATTTTGTCTAAAGAGGCCGTTTATTTTAAATTATTGACAGTTTATTTTAAATTATTGACTGTTTATTTAAAACTATTGACAGTTTTGGTCATTGCAATGTTTTTATGCAAAGCCTCTGGGTTGACCTTTAACGCATGGTAGAAGAGAATTTTGAGAATGCTCCCCTGGCTATCTACCACCCTCAAGTAGAAAACCTGTCGCTCAGCACCTAAGAGTGTGTTCTGATAGTATTTGAGAGCCAGTAAAATTATACATGTACAGGAGACTTAACTGCTGTATGTATCAGAATTGCGGGCGCTCTGTTATAGGCAGGAGTTATCCCTTAACATCAATTGGACCTCTTGCTTGTACCGTCACAATCTCATAAAAAATAATAACAGAATCCCCAACCCGAGAAGGGCGAAACCTCCACTTTTGACAGAAGCAAATTCGTAAAAGTAAGTAGTATAATGTTAATAACTTTTCATTTCACGCATTCGCTAGTAAATCAAGACATGTTATATAAATTACTTGACATGTTGTGTTGCATCTAACGCCATAAAAATATTTATACCGTTAATGAACGTGTAGGGGGCTAGGTATACTTTTTAAATAAAATATGGTTTAATTCGACTGATACGTGTAATCTCCATTCAACATTAATAAAGTAAGAAGCAAAAAAACGGGAGGTAGGAGAGTAGACTATTTAAATTTAAAACTATGAATACTGAACGGGTGGCGCGAAGATTTGAATCCTGAACAGAACGACTTCCTTGATGCCTCAACACTTATTGCGAAATACCTTACCACCAAGTAGTGGACCTCAAACTCAAACTGTGAAAATTGAACCATGGATAGATATAGATACGTAGTATTATTATATGTTGTATGCCATGGACCTCGTGAACGGCAGTATATATTCATTGCTACTGGGCTATCGTTGTCTATGCGCTAACTCATTGACAATTTAATTGGTAAAACCAACACGTGGTGTAAGTTGTAACCAAATTGGACAAAACTCGCAGTAAGTATAATTTTATTTTAAATTAATCGTACCCAATTCACACAAAATAAGTAAGATTTAATCATTGAGGTAATACTATCGTAAGTGTATCCACTAGGTCAATGTATTGAATTCGAAAAAATTATGCCTGTGACCAAATTGCACTCAAAGTTTCCCATTTTTTGTGACCAAAATACCTTAATATACCTTCCTAATATATAAATAACCCTTCAAAAACTAGCCCACCATTAATCAAAGAAAACCCAATTTGGACACTGAGCTACCAACTTAGTACCATAGTAAACTACTTAGTACATATCTACTGTTTAAACTATAGATATTTCGGTGTACACCTACTGAATTATTTTTCTCGTGTACCCGAACCACTTTACTACTTTTGCCCATTTAACTAGCAAAGCCTGACATATTGCAAATGTTCATAAACCACAATATGTTATCAATAAAAAGTGTGTTGCATCAAACTTGCACCAGATGGCGGAAACCTGACTCCATGGCATCAGGCCAGCTTTTTGTACGAGTTTTTGTTAAAAACCGATAAGAAAAACCTTTGGTTTTGCAATGATTTATATGAGCGTGGAATGACACGGTCCGACCCAATTTTGTGGTCGTTTTTTGCCTAAATTTAAATATTTTACGAACCAAAAAGTTTCACAATATTGATGGTTGTTAAATAAAAAAACGTCGCTTTACAATCTTGAGGTCAATGGTTCGATTCCCGAGTTAGCGTCAGTTATCATGACAACGAATTATTCAGTAGCATATTGGAACCGTGCATGGCAGTAAACTCGACCCCTATTACTGGAGACTGTGGCCGTAAAAGGGGGTGTGACCCTTCTACGTATTACCGGTGACGATAAGTTAAAAAAAGCTAAAATAGAAATTCAATAATATACTTACTTTCATTTTATAGAGGCAATTTTTTTTCATAAAAATATACTCTTTTTATGGTTCCGTACCCAAAGGGTAAAAACGGGACCCTATTACTGAGACTTCGCTGTCCGTCCGTCTGTCACCAGGCTGTATCTCAAGAACGGTGATAGCTAGACAGTTGAAATTTTCACAGATGATGTATTTCTATTGCCGCTATAACAACAAATACTAAAAATATTTTTTTTGGTATTCTGGTATTGGTATTTCCGGTTTTATTTGGTGTTATTAACGAAGTAGGTATTTGTTGCTACCAAACACATTATATAGGTATCTACACATTATGAAAATATTTTAAATTTCAGAGTTATATTTTTATTTAGCTGAAATGCTTTAATAATACCAGTTTCGCATTCAAACTCAAAATAATTCATTCAATTTTGGCGTCTTCGATGCTCTATGAATGTCAATTACATAACATACCTACTATTAAAATATTCTACTGCTCCGTTCAGCAAAAATGGTATAAAGCCACTTCGAGAAGAACCGGAAAGAAACCGGGGCTATTCTTTTATATGTCTTTACTCTTTTACAATTTGTAAGTCTTTGTTAAAATGATTACTTCAGTATTAGGTACAGATGATTGGCGGTAGTTTGGCAGAGGTAGAAAAATCATAAATGTAGACTTCGAAAATATCTTTTTGTTTTATACTCTATTTGTGTAAATATATTTAAAAGAAGAATACAATTTTTGTACCTACGCATATGGACATCATTATTTTGTGATGTTTTTGACGAAAGGTGACGACATCTATTGGCGAGCGGATGATATTTAGGCACTTAAAATATTATTTCTTATGAAGACAATTTCAAAATACAGTATCCCTTAAACATGAAAACAATGATATTAAAATTCACAGTTTCAGTTTTGTTCTTAAAATAAATTAAAAAATAACACAAAAGATTTCACCAATTCTTTCAACGGTTTAAATCGCGTATACTTATCATTATTTTGGCTTATTCCAGAAATCCCCTTAGCAAATCCCCTTCGCGTCGTCTTTGATTGTTGGAAGGGGATAATTGGACAATAAGACCAAAAATCCCCTTAACCATTTAACTGGACAAAAAGGCCAGCCATCCCCTTAAGTAATTATTTTCATTAATATTAAATAAAAACAATTGATTAGGTAATCAGTCTTTATTTTTTAATTAAATGAATCTAAACCAACAGTTCACTAGCATATATTTTGCACCTCCATAAAATCTCTCATATATTTACAATAGTATAACAAATGTTGAAATATCACATTTTACAGTAATTCTTATACAAAGAAGGTCTATAATCACAGATTATTTGTACAATATTGCTTTTATTGCTTGTATAATATATATTAGTAACGTCTAAAATACTATAGTATACAAGTTGTATTATTGAACAATCACAATAATTATTATACTTAAAAACACTAAGTCTAAAAAAAAAGTATCTGACAAAAGGTGGTATATAAACAAAATTGCAAACCTATCAATAATTAAACAAGGTATCACCAAATTAAAATACAATTTTACAGTTCTCCTACTAGACCATAAAACCAGACATTATTATCAATCTTTGTAGAAATAGTATTTAATTTAGTAAAATGAAGTATTCTCTCGCTTATACTCTAGTGGTATCACATACAAATCACTTCCTTACAATAATTAACACGAGCGCAGACATACAACTTACTAATATATTCTCAAAAAATCAAACTTAACAGTAAAAAGGTGCTTTAATCACAGATTATACGTACAATAATACTGATAATGCAATATAAATTCAACTAGTGCTGCATTCATGTAGTTATATAGTGTTGATTTTAATCTAGATAGGTACTGCTAAATAAACAACATAGTTGTATCGCAAGAAATCCCCTTAACCATTTAACTGAACAAAAAGACCGGCCATCCTCTTAAACAAATAAAGATATTGGTATTACTCTTCAGTAATACCAATATTCTACTGCATTTTGAGGTAACTAGTATGGCTACAGCTATTTGTTATACCTACACCTCTACTATGTACTATGTGTAATAATCGCGAAAACCTAAGACAACATTATAATTTACATACTTATATGATTTTATTTATACAGTAAAACCTTACATTAACAGGTGGAAGATGTCCACCGTTGCACAAAGGTTTCCCATTGGAGGTTTTCCGTAATCCCCATTCTTCGCAGGCGTCTTGGAGATCGCACTGTAAGATGGCAGATCTTCAAAAAGCGCTGCTGTCCTCCTAGTATTTGTTATCTACGTTGCCACTTACACACACAGGAAGAATTATAATATTTTTTATTCAGAAACAGACTTAGTGGATTTCACAAATAACAATATCAATTTCTGAGATGTATTGATGTTTGGATATGTGGATTCTAACCCGGCGGCAACCCACTCCACGGGATACCACATTATATAATATATAACCTACCTATCATATGAAACAACATCAATACATAGTTATTTCTATACTATACCTAAATTGATTAGTTCAATAATATTGTACCTAGTATAAGTAAATCCTTTTTTTATGTAGTATTATGTTTGCAATAACGCCTGCTTGGCGAATTACATTACAAAATTACAAATATACGAGAGAAAAAAATATAGTCTAGTGCGGGATTCGAACCCTTTCCCCGCTTCTTTAGCCGGGGTATACTCTAACCAATTGAGCTAACAAACACAATGACTCAAAACTCTATTTTTTCCTCTCGTTCTTTCAACCATCGTATCGGGATGGAGCTACAACGTTCAACGCACGCGTTCAACTTGTGTTGTACTACAAACAAGACCAATTTTGCAAATGCTTTTATACTTGTAAATGATGACGCAACCTTAATATTATTATGTTTGCAATAACGCCTGCTTGGCGAATTACGTTACAAAATTACAAATATACGAGAGAAAAAAATATAGTTATATGCGGAATTCGAATCCCGATACGATGGTTAAAAGAACGAGAGCAAAAATTAGAGTTATAAGTCATCGTGTCGTTTTAGCTCAATTGGTTAGAGCATACCCTACCCAAGGCTAAAGGGGTGGATGGACTCGCGTTCGAATCCCGCACATAACTATATTTTTCTCTCTCAAAATAAGTAAATCCTCTTCATCATCAGCCAGAAGACCTCCACTGTTGAACAAATCATCCGCCATTCATCGGCCATTATATTTCCGCCATAATAACTTTATGGAATTATTGTTTAAAAACAAAATCCTGCATAACTACGCCCATTGTTCATTAAATCTATTTAATCAAAACCTCATATTGATTGTAATATTCAATTATCTAACAGAATTATAATTCGTCACGTTCAATTTATCTCAATCATTGTTTCCAAGGGCCCCCATACCCGCTTTGCCTTTTTTAACCACTAACGTATTATGTAATTAATAAAAATCACTGCTACTTTTATAAACAGCCTAACGAGTGCGTAGCTACTCGTGGCGCCCTCTAGGTAAACTGTATACGGGCGTATTCTTTAGGGGTGTCAACCATGGGGGTATCAAAGCATTCGTAAAATAGTCTATTATGCTAACTGATAAAATATAGTCATTGTTCTTTCTCGTGTGGTGATATTTAGTTTAGTAGTAATTTGTTGAGACAATGTGTCAAACTATATTTAATTTCATAATAACAAATATTTTAAAAGTATTTTAAGAAAACAACAAATTATTTTTTTTCATAAAAAATATATATCTAGTGACAAGTTGTTATTTTTAATTATGGACTTCCGCAAATTAACGCCTGAATCTATTAATTATATTAACTTTGGCAAGCAATATGTTAAATGATTTTTAACATATCTATACTTATTTTGATGATAAATATATACACGTAACATAATAAGCCCTCCATTTCATATAAAACTCTAACTATACGAGTAAGTGACAAGTACAAGAACATTTGACATATGAGACCACAGTTTACCATTTTCTGTGATCTTGGTATCTGGACTCTAGGTTCGTTCACTCTCATCCAATCCTTCATGCACGCCCGTCGACCTAGCCTTATTTCATCCAACATAATATATTAACCAGAGTTCCCCTTCCAACTTCCAATATGTAGTTAAACTCGCATTTAAATCGTTTAGTTTTATTGTTACTTTGACATTGGGGCATTTTATGTTTTGCCAATCTCCTTTCGTCTACGACTTCTGGAAGTCTAAACAATTTCAGCATACCTTTCTTGGCTAACCATAACTATAGTAATATACTTATATTTGCTACAGTAGATATACTATATTATACTATACTATACCTATATCTAAATGAAATGAAATCAAATGAAATGATAGTTTATTTGTCAAAAACATGGGTACACAATATATTAGATCAATTGTTTGAAAATTACACAATATTATTTTAAAGGGTTACCTTAGAACATAATTAAAGGTCAGGCTTAATATTAAAAACTGGAGATTTTGTTTGAAAGTAAAATAATAGATCGATAAAAATTACTACAATGTCAAAAAAATATTACATTAATAAAATAATAGATCGATAAAAATTACTACAATGTCAAAAAATTATTACATTACTATAAACAATATTACATAAATTATACTATTAGAAGTTAGAAGTATGTCATTACACGTCAGATTGTAAATTAGTAATTACTTTAGTTTTAGACTTAAAAAAATCGTCAAGGGAATAAAAGGAATTCTGCAAAAGCCAATCATGCAATTTAAATTTAATAAACGGCATGTTTCTTAAGTCAATTGGGATTTTGTTGTAATCTTTTATCGCCATACAATAGGAATTGTTTTTAAATGGTGCTAGACTGGAGATAGGCATTACCAGATCTTTCCGATAGCGTGTGGATCGTTGAACATCACCTTTTACATCGAAAAAATATGGGTTTTGTTTAACAAAAAGACACATTTCTAGTACAGTTCTCTTTCTATTACAGAACGCTACTTATATCCTGTTTCTCCCTATAAACACGCGATCGTATATCTACTTTGTTTTGCCTCATTTCGTTTACGACTTCTCGAAGTCCAAACAATTTCAGCATACCTGTCTTGACTTACCATAATTGCAGTATTTGTGATATGATATATCCTAACATTGTAATTTTTAGGGTTCCGTGCCTCAAAAGGCAAAAACGGACCCCTTATAGGATCACTTTGTTGTCCGTCTGTCTGTCTGTCAAGATCATCTGCCTTTTTCTCAGGAACGCGTAGAGGTATCAACGTGAAATTCTAAGCCAACGCAATCAAAAGATACAGCCAACAAAAAACAAATTTTAGACACTCGCGAGGGAATCAAAACCTACAGGTTACTTCCGTGAATTTGAAATCTTGAAATTCGGTCCGAAGCAACGTCATAAAGCACAGATAAAGAAGAAAAATGCGAAACGCATATACATTTTAAGTTACATCATATAATAATATATTACACCCAGTTTGAAGTTGTACATTATTCAATAATATTTTACTAAACAAATTACAATTATAACATAGTTATTAAATTTTTTGACCGACTTCACAAAAAAGAGGAGGTAATCAATTCGTCTGTTTTTTCTTTTTTTTTCTTTTATGTTACCCCCAGAACTTTTGGCTGGGTGAACCGATTTTGATAATTCTTTTTTTTAATTGAAAGTTGATGATTGCTTTGTGGTCCCATTTAAATTTCATCAAAATAGGTCAAGGCGTTTTTGAGTTCTTCTTCTCCTATAACTGAATAATGTACTCCTATCTTGATGATATAGTCATTGAAATTACAATCGATCCCATAAGTAGCAAGGGTAATTAAAAAGGGTAAAAAAAGTTACAAAAATAGAACCGACTCCAACACTCAAATGAGTGAAATAACTTGTCGAAGTCGGTACCATGTGCACAATATATACTTTTTCTTCTTAACTTTACAAGTTATTTCACACATTTGAGTGTTGAAGTCGGTTGTATATTTTATATTTTTTTGTTTTTATTTAGAAACATAATACAATGACCATGTCCGATTTGTAAATAAATGAAAATAACACGATTCAGTAATAATGACATCATTCATGAAAAATAGTAAAGATAGAAAAGAGAAAGAGGATATAAGATAGATACACCAGAAAGGATATACTCTTAAGTAGGACGAATAGCTTAGAGATGGTTATTCAAGAAAGGTATACTGAAGGTCTTTGAACATTAAGAAGTGATAGACGCAATGAGATTGACAAACCAAGGCATACGATCCCGTTTACACGGAGAAAAGGGTTATAAGTTTAAATTGTCTTTTAGTATACGTTAATGCAAACACCGGTCAAGTGCGTGACGGAACCGCGCACCGAGAGTTCCGTATAAACCTGTGGGTATATAAGTAAAAGTTAAGGTTTTTTTATTGCTTAATGAAGTCCATAACATTTTAAAATTATTAAAAATATTTTTATACTTAATGACAGCTTTTTTTTTGTCAGATAGGTTAGCATTTGACCTCTCACCTGATGGTAAGTGATGATGTGGTCGAAGATGATGTTCAGGCTAACCTAGAAGTACTAGTTCTCAAGGATTGCTGCTGGAACACACCGTTAGGTGCTTGGCGACACATTTTCTACTTGAGGGTGGTAGTTAGCCAGGCGGGCATTCGCAAAATGCCGTACAACCATGCTATAACGACTGCCATCCTAAGACAACAACCGGGACGGATGACTTAACGTGCCTTCCGAAGCACGAAAGCGCTCAGTAGTAATGTCACTAGCGATCACCCATCCAACTCATGACCACGGGTGACGTAGCTTAACTTTGCTGATCGGCTGAGAACAGCTACGAGTAAGTATATAAACTTCGCTACGAGCTTTTCAAAATGAACCACTTGTCCTCGATGTAGGTTATGCGAGATAAAACTTATGAATTTCAATATTTTGCTAATTATCTTTCAGCCTATAAACACGGGATCATATACCTATATTACTTACTATCGGCCCGCTCCGGCTTCGCACGGGTATAAAATAATATATAGCCTATGTCATTCACTGAAAAAATGATTAAAATCGATCGAGTAGTTTTGATTTATTCATTACTGCCCGTGGCCCGCACGCGTTAAATTTAGAGTAAAACAATGTTTCTTTCCCTAAACCATGAAGATTTCCTGCTATCTTTGGAATATCTAAATTCATACCCTACATTTTTACTTATTGACTTTTTACATTTTTACACTACTACACGCTCCCGCCGCCCGGGCCGGCCGGAACCGCCGCAAACGCTACGTCCCGCAATTTGTAAATCTGTAATATCTTCGAAAATATTCATTTAAATCATATGCTGTAGAGAGCCATATAGATCTATATTAAATCAACAATGTATTCAAGGTATTTTATTAGATAAGGATTAATGCTGTATTGATTAAAATCGCTTCGAAAATTAGCCATTAATTGTCGTAAAAAGTAAATGACAAAAAAATGTTATTGCGGGATATCCATAAGAGGTAGACACATAGCGGAGTTTTCTGTAGACCTTTTCAATGTGTACAATACTTAGTACATTATTTTGATAAATCTCGTAGGTTTCAGTCTGCGTTTGCAATGTGAGCGGAAAAAAATAAATTATTTACGACATCACATTAGAAACCTCAAAAATAACAGTATTTTTCCACTATTTAATGGATGTTATTATACATATAAACCGTCGTCTTCAATCACTCTATCTATTTAAAAAAACCGCATCAAAATCCGTTGCGTAGTTTAAAAGATTTAAGCATACATAGGGATATAGGGACAGAGAAAGCGACTTTGTTTTATACTATGTAGTGATGTAGAGATAGTGATAGTGATTGGCCAGATTGTGATTGTCCGGATACGTTACTTATAATAGAATATAACACAACAGAGGCCCAATAAACAAATTTATTCCCTCTTAAACTTAATCATAAACCCATTACGCTCTTAGATAATCTCTAAAACAATGTATTTTAATTGGTTTTTTAATGGCCGCCCCTTTAAAGCAACTAGCCATGTGTTTCCGATTGTTACTAACCCTAAAATTGATCGCTTTTTAAGCTGCATCATCTATTATCATCATCGACAGATGCATATTTTTATTATGTAATAAAATGAATTTGGATGTTGATGTACACGCACGTATTAATACGTAAAAAGTGCGATTTTATTTAGTCTATTCTGTACATTTTGAAGCAGTGATGGCTCAGTGGCATTGGCTATGGACTGCCGCGCAGCAGGTCCATGGTTCGAATCCCGCCCAGAGCTTGAGCTTCACCGTATTGTGGAAGGGCATTTTGCGAATGCCCGCCTGGCTAGCGACCAATCTAAAATCTGTCGTCAAGCATTAACGGTGTGTTCCGGCAGCAGTCCTTGAGAGCCAGTGAAATAACAGGCAAAATGAGACTTAACATGTATGTCTCAAGGTGATGAGCGCAGTGCAGTTCGCCACTTGTGATGAAATGCATCTGTTATAGGCAGAGGATACCGCTTAACCTCAGGTGGGCATCGCGCTTGTTCCTTCAATATAAGAAAAAAAAAGATAGATTAGAATTGAATGTTTTTTTTACATTTGCGATTTAAGGTAATATTTTTAACCAACTTCTAAACAAGGAGCAGAGTGTGTCGTATTGAGTACAATACATAGGTTATATGGTCTATGTTCACCATAGGCAAAACTTGCAACTACAAAGTCATCTAGGTATTTCAATATATATGTACAGAGTAGTTCGATTTTAATAATTCTTTTTTTTTTAAGTGTATACGTCTGGGCCTCAATTCTCTTAGCTATTAACCAAACGCCACACTACTGCGATGCTTCTGCGATCGTACTGCTGTTAATGTTAAATTCGGTAGTCTACTAATTCTAGCTCCTAATCGCAGTTGTATAGCAATCACGTCGCTATCGTATTGCTGTGCTATGGCTTGCAAATGTTGCTACTGAAATAATAATGAAAACTTCTATCAATCAAGCATCAGTGAAAACATCAATACAGTGGTTTTCTAACAAACAATACATTAAATAAATATATTTAAATCATTTAGCTATTTTTCTATGTAAAATCCTCCAAAATATTTTATGCCACTGTAGCAACGCAATCGCAACAAAATAGCTTACAGCATACCAGATATCTCAAAAACTATATATTGATAGCAAGCCACTGACTTGCGATCGAACCTAAATACCGGGCAGACTACGGATACTGTCAAAAACTAAAATTTTCATGCAATTAAGTTGCGTTAACGCCGTTCAATAGCTAAGGGAATCGGGGCCCTGATGGGTCACCCATATAAATGTAATTAAAATGGTTCAAGTAGATTTTAAGTTACACTTAATCAACTGAGTAATGCTTGAAATACCTAGATGACTTTGTAGTTGCAAGTTTTGCCTATGGTGACCAGTATTGTAGGTGAGTAAAAATGGTTTAAAACCAATAATTACAACTAAAGGGAGAAAATATAAAAAAAAAAATATGACTTCTGTAACTGAAAATTTTGACATAAAATGTTGAAGTCGGGCCGTGAAAATTTGAGATCAAATTTTCAGTTCTCAAACTGTTGTGAATGGTGCCGACTTTAACAAGTTATTTCAGACATTTCAGTGTTAGAAGTTAGTTAAATTTTATTTTACTTACACAAAAGGGTTTATTCACGCACTATTTCAAATCTAACGTATACATATTCTTACTACATCGATATTTCGATCGAGTTGTATCGACGTCACGAGGGGAATATGTCCAATAGCAAAGTATAAGCCTCACAGTTTTGACGTAAAGTTCAGTATTTAGCTGTTGCGGTATAAATCGCACCTTTTTGTAATAATAGGAACACATATGGCGATCCATTGTGCAATACAGAAGAGCCCTTTGGTATGAACTAAGAGTGTCCTAACGATTATGAAAGATCATACGATTAATCGACCTGCTAACAAGTCTCTAAGCTTTTACATATTACACCTCACTTGCTGTGTCGTTTGTGGGGCGTTGCTGCGGGTTAGGCGCAGGTCTCGTTGTCATTAAACGCGCCAATGCTTATTAATAAGAAATAGGGCGTTAGGTTTTGAAGCGCTGGTAGGGTAATTTATTTAGGCGTTTTTAAATGATCAGCTAAGTTAAGCAACGTTCGTTGCTGTTATGAGTTGGATGGGTGACCGCTAATGGCATTACTACTGAGCGTTTCCGTGCTTCGTGAGCACGTTGAAAGCCGTCGGTCCCGGTTGTTGTCGTAGGATGGCAGTCGTTATAGCATGTGTTGGTAGGCCATTTTGCGAATGCCTGGCTACCTACTACCCTCAAGTTGAAAATCTGTCACCAAGTACCGAACGACGTGTTCCGGCAGCTGTCCTTGAGAGCCAGTAATTCCAGGTTAGCCTGCACAACATCTTCGACCATAAGATCACTTACCATCAGGTGAGATGTAAAGGCTAGCCTATTAGCAATAAAAAAGAGATATACTATAATGCAGTGCTAGTTTAGTAGTTAGAGAATTACATGACCGTGTCTTGAAATTATAAAATAAATATTATAATTATTATACAGTGGAATTGTAATAGCAAGAAGTCATTAGTCTCATTACCTAAGTACCAATAAAGCTGATTGTTCACGTACGTTAACTTAAAGTGTGAACGTAACGAAACGTTTAGAAACGCTTCAGTATGCAGCACCTTTTCCGAGAAGGTACGTATCTAATGGAAAATCTGAATTCTTTCGTAAATTGCGTGAAGTGAATAAAATTTTATTACTCTTCCGCATTCGTATGAGACACACATTTTTGATACTTTCTTTTATTTTTAAGGTGGTCCGCCATTGTAAAACCAGATGTGTAGGTTTTTTGTAGGAGATTCAAATGTCTATAGTACCACCAACTTAACTGTGCAGTTTTCGAGGGCGCTACTGGTCAAGAAAATCAACTACAAACTGTCACAATTTGAAGGAATGATGTAGTTCTTTTTTTTTGCCGCCTGAACAGATAAGTTGGTGGGACTGTACTATAGTCTGGATAAGTAGGGTTTTACATACACACTCCTATTCCCTAGTTTTACTATGCCTTACGATAATAATATCTAAATGGATTTGGCTCTCGTGCGCAACATCCTATGTTATATTTATGTGCCCTTGTGCATTTTTTTTTATGTTATTGTGACGGAACAAGCTCGAGGCCCACCTGATGTTAAGTGGACTAACCTCTGCCTATAACAGTTGCAATACATCACAAGTCACGAATTGCACTGCGCCCGTCACATTGAGACATAGTTGTTAAGTCTCACTGTGCCTGTAATTTCACTGGCTCTCAAGGAGCTGCCGGAACACACTGTTAGGTGCTTGGCGACAGATTTTCTACTTGAGGGTGGTCGCTAGCCAGGTGGGCATTCGTAAAATGCCCTTCCACCATGCGGTGAAGCTCAAGCTCTGGGCGGGATTCGAACCATGGACCTGCTGCGCGGCAGTCCATAGCCAATGCCACTGAGCCATCACTGCTTCAAAATGCATATTTTACTGTAGTAAATAATTGAATATTGTTGCGCTTAGTGGAATGGAAGAAGTACTGCGGTTGCCAGACACTAGAAACCAAGATATTACTAAAGAGTAACAATGGTGAAATCCTTATTTTTAGATGATTTTGTTGATGAATCCTTTGGTTTCTTAGAGACAGCAAAATTTTGTATTACCGCTTTGAATGTCACGAACAAATTGTATTGTTTAGAATTCTTATATGTGGCATTCATTCTGTACATATTAGACTTTGTGTAGCAAAAATCTCAAAGTCAATCTTTTCTCTCTCTCACTCATTCTTATTTTATTTAGAGGCAATATATCCTGTACTGACGTCCCGCTTGGGGTGTTGTATGCATTTCCCCCGCCAGCTTCTACCCAAGCCATCCCAACTCCTTAATGTAGCGGAGGACTTTGGGTCGCTGGCATAGCTGCTCCAGTGACCTGTGTGGTAAAAAGTAAACCTTATATTGACATAAATTTAAAATTGTCTGGAAAACTAGTAAACATTTTTTTTTCTAATTTAATTTATATCTTTACTACAAAAATGTTGCTCTTAATTATCTTAAAACTATTCTAGTAAGATTCCCTGAGTTTGTGTCCCTATCACAGAAAAAAAAGATGTCTTAAAATAAGAACCCAATATCTCTCAACGGATGTATCTTGACCTCAAATATTAATGCTTTCAACGAAGATAATCACGCTAACGTATCAAAAAAGCCAAGTTTTTAGAATTAAAATGTAAATATTTTGAGTCAAAAGTTTTGCTATTTATCACAAGAGTTGAACTTACCATCTTGCGATAAAATTACTATGTTCTAATATACATTATTAGGAAATATCAGCTTTATAATAATATATTCTACGCTCAGTAAGCGATAATTTGTTTAATTTTATAATCTAAGGAAAAATTGATCATGTAAAAATGCTGGAATCTAAATAACTTGCTTTGCATTTTATGGTGACATACTTTTCTCAGTAAGCGGTAATTTGTAAGTTTCATTTTATAATTTAAGGAATATGTATCATGTAAAAATGCTTGAATGTAATTAATTTGTCTTTGTATTTTGTGGTTATATTCTTCGGCCAGTCAGAGATAACTTTTTATAACTTAAGGAAAAGAACATTTGAAAAAATGCCAGTATATAATTTAAGGATAAAGAAATCATTTAAATATGCTTTGATAAGTATAATTGTTTTTTGACATTCTTCGCTCATTAATCGATAATTTATGAGTTGAAAGAAAATGCATAATGTAAAAATGCTTGAATATAATTAATGTGACTTTGTACTTTGTGGTGACATTCTTCGCATAGTAAGGGATAATTTAAGTACTATATTTAATTACAAAATCACAAATATACGATAGGAAAAAATGTTAAAGTTAAAAATTAAGTTATGTGCGGGATCCCGCACATGGCTTAAATTTTTCCTATCGTATATTTGTGATTTTGTAATGTAATCCGCATAGCAGGCGTCATTGCAAACCTAACAATATTAATATTATATTTAATGTCAATTTATGATTTAAGGAAAAAAAATATCATGTTAAAATACAACAATCTATACTATGAGTTTTTGTAGTATAACTTAATCTTAATAAAGGTATAACGTAAATTAATATATACGGTCTAACAAAATCTGTATTTACTATTTTAAGGGAAGATTCAGCCCGTGAAATGAAATAACTTTTCTGAAAAGCATAGGTTGAAATCCATCTTAATTTTTACTTCCCATACAAAACAAATCACCGCGTAGTATGGGAGGTCAAACAATTTGCCCATATTTCAATTCCTATTTTTAATTAGAAAAGTTGTTTAATTTAACAGTCTCAATCTACCCTTACAACAGTATTCAATAGTTTCGTTAGATCTTAGAGATGTATTTAGGAAGCAGTATCATGTGTTATTAATATATTTTTACACTCATAATTGCACTCATCTGCGATTCCTTTGTTGACAAGGTGTGGACGCATTTTGAGTGCTCCGTAAATTCTACCGTAACTTTAACGCAATTATCAACCATAATTCAACAGTTATAAGTTTCATAGTGGTTTGCTACTTTTCAAAAACATTCCATTAAAAGTGTTCAAAAACTAAGTCTCCGACACAGATTACTCAATAGTAATCGAGGAATCTACGTTCACTGCGAACTAAGGTACGCACCGCTTCACCTGGGATAAACGAGAAGGGCTCTGATTTCAAATAATTCATCTCTCTCACACGACAGCGTGCGACGGAGGCAAACCGGAACGTGTGCATTTGTGTGAGTACATAACAAAGGCATCTTTTGCACTATCTTAGCGAACGAATTTCTTAGTTGGAGGTAGAATGGTGAATAACAGTAACTGCGCTGCCTGTACCAAAACAATCAGATCGGTTGTGCCTAATATCAAATGTAACAAATGCAGCTGCTATTTTCATTTGATGTGCGTTAATATATCTGACCGTAGACTGTCGGAAGACTTTAGAGCGACCTGGTCTTGTCCTATGTGCCAGACTAAGGAACCAAGGAGAGACAACTCAAACACACCTGTACGAGCAGTGGCCATGGTACCGACGGTCTTAGACTCGAATGATGACATAACAATTACGACCGCGCCCCCACCACCGCGAGAGGGTGTGGTTGGTAGTCGAAATATGTCTATATCGGCTCATGCCAGCCCGTCCGTCATCGCCGCCGCAGCCGCGGAGTCAGAAGAGCTTCCGACACTAACGGACCAAATTAGACTACTGCGGGAGGATATAGGGGAAATGAAGGAACACATCATGTCGCTAACGGACCACATTAAAAACTGTTGTTCTCGGGTGGAAGAACATGAAAAAAAGCTAGCAGAGACCGAATTAAGACTTAATAAATTGGAAAAGCGTGAATCTGACATTTTGAACTGTTGCAGTGCGGTTACCGAGATTCGCTCTGAGCTTGGAGTGCGTGCACAGGCTAGGCTCAGAAACGAAATTGAAATATCAGGAATCAATGAGTTCCCCGACGAGAGTCCAATGCATGTGATACATGTTATCGCGTCCAAAATAGGTGTGCAAATCACCCCAAATGACCTTGATTATGTGACACGAGTCGGGGTGCGCAGCCGCGACAGTGACGGTTCCAACAAAGATGACAACACCTTGAAGCGACCTCCCCGACCTCTCGTTGTCCGCTTCCTGCGAAGACATCAGCGCGAAGAATTCATCAAGGCCGGAAAGAGCAGACGCAATCTTACTTGTACTGACATCGACATCAAAGGGGCGGCTAGAACAATATATATAAATGAACGCCTCACGCAAGAGAATCGGCAGTTATTTCGAACAGCAAGGCAGCACGCGAAGTCAGCCGCATACAAATTTTGCTGGACAAAACACGGCACTGTGTATGTCCGCAAACAAGAGGGAAATCCTGCCATTTCACTTAAGAATATGGAAGATGTCCAGAGGCTGTTCTCCCTGCCTTCACCTGAGGAACATGGCGACAGAGGAGTGGAAGTCTAAACTTAATTGTCATTCAAACACGTCATCTATAATCACATCCAACTCCTTCTGTTGTCACATTATTCGATCAAAAATAGTTGCTGTTTTAAGTCTTCTTTACCTAGCTCAATGTTTTTATCACCCGCTAAGCATGGAGCCAAACCATATACTACTTACACTGACCATATTTATCACATCACACACACTTCAAAAATACTCATTCACAAACTTACATAAGCTTTCTTCTCTTAGGAAGTACGTTAAACACAGAGCCACTGAAGCAAAATTCACAAACACCCTTGCAAACTTCAGTAATTTCTTTAAGACGCCTATGACACTCCAGGTACAGAACTTTTCTGTTTCACTTTTTTTGAGTTATACTGATGGTTTTACTTAATTTAGCTAATGAAATTGACGAAACCGTTAAAATTGAATGTCATAGTTTGCCTTCAGTTGACTCTTGCAAGACTATACTTACTAAGCCTTATATACAGTTCAAAGTACTAGCTTTCAACATAAGAAGTTTGCGTTGTAACATTGATGAATTTACAGTAACTCTTAAGCGCATAGACAGTGATATCGACGCCATAATCTTATCTGAATGTTGGCTTTCTGACGGTCAGATTATTGACCCACTGCCCGGATACAACACATTCCGAACTTCCACACAATTAAATAAATGTGGGGGTGTTGTTATATACCTAAAGAATTCATACAAATGTTTAGTTCAGGAACCTATGATTAATGACGCTGACTCACTACTTATAACCGTAAATAATGAAATTGTAATACTAGGAGTATACCGCTCTCCGTCGATAAAAAAACTGGATTCATTTCTCGATTCTCTAAACTCAACACTAGACGCCATAAAAAGTCATCCTTCTATCATAGTGGCTGGTGATATAAATATAGACATCTGTAACAATAACAAAAGCGCTGACTATCTTTGCATGATGTCATCTCATGGAATGCTTCCAGTTATAACTAATCCCACTCATGAAAAGACCTGTCTTGATCATATTTTTGTTAAGACGAGCACTAAAATAGTAGGATTGCAATGTAAATGCTCCGTAACAGATCATGACATCGTCGCTGCAGGTTTAGTTACAAAAATACCATCGCCGCCTAATATTAACTTTAAGTTTAAGGTAGATACAGATGCTATAGCAGAAGATATGAAAAACTTCGATTGGACAATTGTTACATTGACAGAATGTATCAACTCAGCTGTTTCTGCTTTCAATAATGTGTTAGTAAATATAGTAGCAAATCACACTAGCAAGGTTAGAATTGGCCGAAAATGGGTAACCTTAAAACCTTGGATTACACCAGGGTTGCTGAGATGCATGCGACACCGGGATAAATTGCATTTAGACTCAAGAACTCACCCAGACGATATATTTCGTCGTAAAGTGTACACTAGATACCGAAATTTTTGTAATAATCTACTGAAAAAACTGAAAAATGAATACAACAGTAGACAAATACAAGAAAACAAACATGATGCAAAAAAACTTTGGAAAACTATAAAACATATATGTCTCAGATCTTTAAAAAATAATTATTCAACGGAACTTTTACACTCACATACGGATGCAGAAACATCTCTTCATAAGTGCAACAAGTATTTCGTATCGATTGGAGAACAGCTGGCAGATACCATACTAAATAAGCTTCACATTGATCACGAAACCCTTATTTTCTCAAACGAACCTAAACATTTTGTAGGTTCTTCTTTATACTTTCACCCTACAGACCCGTATGAAATATCTAATATAATTTACCAACTAAAAACAGGTACTTCCCCAGGTCCTGATGGTCTTACTGTAAACGTATTGAGAAAATCCGCGCACGCTATCCTGGCACCACTTACACATATCATCAATCTTAGTTTATCTACAGGTATATTCCCGGAATGTTGGAAAACTGCATCCATAACACCAATCTTTAAAAGTGGTCCAAAAAACATACCGGAAAATTACAGACCGATTGCTCTCCTTAATATAATGTTTAAAATTTTAGAAAAGGTCGTAAATAACCAGCTTGTGTCCTTTTTGGACAAGCATCATGTACTATCGGATAGACAGTTTGGCTTCCGACGTGGTAAATCGACCGAAGACGCAGTGTCACTTTTAGTGAATTTAGTATCCAAACACGTCGAAAACGATGACAGCTGTATTGTAGTTTTCCTAGACCTGGCGAAAGCTTTCGACACGGTCTCGGTTGGTCTGCTACTCAAAAAAATGGAAGCATCTGGAGTCAGAGGGTTAACGCTTCAATGGTTTAAGAGTTACTTAAGTAGCCGCAAGCAATGTATTAAAATCGGATCTCACTTTAGTAGTTACCTTCCTATTAATTTTGGCGTTCCCCAGGGTAGTATACTCGGCCCGACACTATTCACGTTATACATTAACGATATTATCAGTTGCTCCCTAAAAAATATGGAGATTATCGCCTATGCTGATGACACTGCGTTGCTGTTTTACGGGAAGGGTTGGGAACGGGTGTACGCCCATGCAGAAAATGGACTAAGACGTATAGGAGGGCTGCATAACAATCTTTTTACACTCAATATAAAGAAAACCAAATATATAGCATTCTCAAAAACAATTGTAAGCAGTCCCTCAAGCAATGCTATACTTAAACTACACTCATGTTCTGAGACCACTAGTGCACAGAACACGTGCACCTGCGAATTAATTGACCGTGTAACCAAAATAAAATATTTAGGCATTACTTTAGACCAAAATCTTTCATATATTGACCATATCAATGACCTGTCGGGGCGTGTTAGGAAACTTATCTTCATTATGAAAAAATTAAGAGACTGCACTCCTCCAGAAGTCTTGCGACAAGTATACCTGGCCCTATGGCAGACTATCATACAGTACTGCATATCAGTATGGGGATGTGCAGGAAAAAGTAACTTCATTACTATTGAAAGAGCTCAGAGGGCTCTCATTAAAGTAATTTTGAAGAAACCCTTCAGACATCCGACTAATGCTATTTACCAGGAGTTCAATGTTCTTCGAGTTAGACAGCTCTTTGTTCTCAATGCCACTGTAAAAGCTCATAGAGAATATCTCAATCGTTCCGATTGCAAGCTATTGCAAGCCAAACGGGTCTTTCGCCTTCCACTCCCTAGAGCTACATCTCTTATTTCTAAACGAAGTCCAGCTTATGCTCACATCAAAACTTTTAACAACGTCAGTAATTTCTGTGACATCAAAGATATCAACTCTAAAGCCTGTAAAAAGATAGTAAAAGAGTGGCTTTTGAAGTTGTCTTATGATGAGATAGAAAATTTGATTTAAAATGAACAAGTACTTTCCTCACCTAAGCGCCTAGTGTCATGCTTCACAGCTCACCGTTATACACCTCACACACACACACACACACACACACATACACACACACACACACACACTCTCTCACACATACATCCTCAAACACCCATAATTATATATATTTACTAAAATTCACAAACATTTCCATGCCTTCCTACAATTTATATGATGCATGCTATATGCAAATTGCCTTACGCTCAAACATTGTTATCAATTTATTCTAGAGATTTCTTGATATATAATAATTAACAAATACATATGCATATTTCCCATCTAATATATACTGTCATAGTAGGTACCTCATGTACCCATATATATATGTATAGATTTACAGAGCTCACTTGCACACATTACTCATTGTAGAAAATCGCTTTTCTGCGTCCCAAGACACAGGCCTAGGCTTAGTTTGGGACTCAATGCTTGCCTGGAATTAGATGAATCTTAGTCAACTTCGGATAATAATTGTACTATACTAAATTGTAAACTTATTTGGAAATAAAATTATTTGTATTTGTATTTGTATTGTATAATAATGTAGAAACAAGATATTCTGAATGCAGATAACAATAACACTTGAAGCTGTTTCCTAAACAAATCTATATTACATATGATAATTTAAAAGTTATTAGAAAAGTCAAAGCATAAAATATTTCAAAACGAAAACATAACGTTATTGGTATAAATGAATTACCATAATCACAAAAAATAAAATCTTTGATTGGTTGTAATCTCGACTTGAAACGATGCTAAACACTTCAATTTCATCTGTTTACTGAAACATACAAATTATAGCCTATTAAGCGAAGGGCAATAGAATTCAAACGAAATATATAGTTATAAAATGAAAATATATTAAGAAAACACAAATGATTGCTTACTGACTGAAAAATTTCTTATAGTTAATACAAAATACGTAAGAGACATCACAAATAGTTTTCAAGCGTTTTTTTCTGAAAAGAATGTAACTCACAATATGACACATGACATGACACATGACGTGACACATGACATGACACATGACATGACACATGACATGACACATGACATGACACATGACATGACAAATGACATGACACATGACATGACACATGACATGACACATGACATGACACATGACATGACACATGACATGACACATGACATGACACATGACATGACACATGACGTGACATGTGACACGTGACATGTGACACGTGACATGTGACACGTGACATGTGACACTTGACATGTGACACATGACATGACACATGACATGACACATGACATGACACATGACATGACACATGACATGACACATGACATGACACATGACATGACACATGACATGACACATGACATGACACATGACATGACACATGACATGACACATGAAATGACACATGACATGACACATGACATGACACATGACATGACACATGACGTGACACACGACATGACACGACAGATGACACGACACATGACATGACACATGAATGACACATGACATGACACATGACATGACACATGACATGACACATGACATGACACATGACATGACACATGACATGACACATGACATGACACATGACATGACACATGACACGACACATGACACCTGACTTGTGACATGTGACCTACGTCGACGCCGACTCCGACGCCGACGCTGATGCCGTCTGAGACTCTGAGTCTGAGTCACTGAGTTTGAGTCTCTGAGTCTGACATATGACATGACATATGACGCTGACGCCGATGCCGACGCCGACGCTAACGCCAACGCCGACGCCGACGCCGACGCCGACTCTGACGCCGTCTGAGTCTCTGAGTCATTGCCGACGCCGACGCCGACGCTAACGCCAACGCCGACGCCGACGCCGACTCCGACGCCGTCTGAGTCTCTGAGTCATATATAGAGATACACAAAATATTTTTTCGTACAAAATATATACGGTCTAACAAAATCTGTATTTACTATTTTAAGGGAAGATTCAGCCCGTGAAATGAAATAACTTTTCTGAATAGCATAGGTTGAAATCCATCTTAATTTTTACTTCCCATACAAAACAAATCACCGCGTAGTATGGGAGGTCAAACAATTTGCCCATATTTCAATTCCTATTTTTAATTAGAAAAGTTGTTTAATTTAACAGTCTCAATCTACCCTTACAACAGTATTCAATAGTTTCGTTAGATCTTAGAGATGTATTTAGGAAGCAGTATCATGTGTTATTAATATATTTTTACACTCATAATTGCACTCATCTGCGATAATAATGTAGAGACAAGATATTCTGAATGCAGATAACAATAACACTTGAAGCTGTTTCCTAAACAAATCTATATTACATATGATAATTTAAAAGTTATTAGAAAAGTCAAAGCATAAAATATTTCAAAACGAAAACATAACGTTATTGGTATAAATGAATTACCATAATCACAAAAAATAAAATCTTTGATTGGTTGTAATCTCGACTTGAAACGATGCTAAACACTTCAATTTCATCTGTTTACTGAAACATACAAATTATAGCCTATTAAGCGGAGGGCAATAGAATTCAAACGAAATATATAGTTATAAAATGAAAATATATTAAGAAAACACAAATGATTGCTTACTGACTGAAAAATTTCTTATAGTTAATACAAAATACGTAAGAGACATCACAAATAGTTTTCAAGCGTTTTTTTCTGAAAAGAATGTAACTCAAAATATGACACATGACATGACACATGACGTGACACATGACATGACACATGACGTGACACATGACATGACACATGACATGACACATGACATGACACATGACATGACACATGACATGACACATGACATGACACATGACATGACACATGACATGACACATGACATGACACATGACATGACACATGACATGACACATGACATGACACATGACATGACACATGACATGACACATGACATGACACATGACATGACACATGACATGACACATGACATGACACATGACATGACACATGACATGACACATGACATGACACATGACATGACACATGACATGACACTCTCGACTCTCTGGAGCTCGACATCACTCTAATGCGACACCAAACATCAATATTTTTATTATTAGTCCTGATCCAACTGAAAATTACCAGTCTAGTACCAGAAAGTTGAGCTGATGTTTTTTTATAAAGCTTTAACCACCATCGCACTCACCTGATAGTGACTGTCGATGTGGTCCAAAATGGAACAGAGTAGTTTAACCACCATCTCACTCACCTGATAGTGACTGTCGATGTGGTCCAAAATGGAACAGAGTAGATCTAGAATACACCGGCCCTCAAGGACAACTTCACTGTCCTCCCACCATGCTGTGGAGGAAGACAACTTTGTGATGGCTTTGATTTCGAACTTCAATGTGTCGCTGTAGCGTACAAGCGACCTATGGTGAGTCGTAGTACAATTATATCGCAAAAGCGTTAATCGCACATCCATTTGTCGAACTCCCATATTACTCTAATTTTTTAATGCTTATGTAGTTAAAAAGGTAATGAGGAATATATACAAAAAAAGAGATCCGCCCCTAACATTAAAGATTTTGATTACTTGAAATACTTCTCTGTGTTGAGCACGGTATGGCATATGATTGTATAGGCATAAGGACTATACATAGCCCTTATGCATATCAATATATTATTAAAATTATGTATGGTTTGGCTCTAAACATGAGTTGAAAGTCAGGACGGCCATTGACACAGAATGTGGATCCAAATATGTACAGTTGCCTATAAATTAAAAAAAAAAGTATTGTTGTATGGTATGGCCAGTTATATGGAACGGCCAATGGCACGGTGGGTTAAGATTAAAAACTACTTCGTAGGTTTTTTATTAGATGTATAAAAAAAAAAAACTTACAAACACAGGGAATCCTACCGTGAGGGCTAATTGATATCTTTCTGAAAGTTTTAAATTGCAAACATTGTCTAGTTTTAGAATAGTCTTAAGTCATAAATAAATTTGAATTTGTGAAATGTTCAGAACGCACACAACAAAATAACAATAAAATACTTACCGCAGCTTTTTTATCGAGATATCAAAATATAGATAACAAAACCATTAACAATTACGCTAACAGTAATTTCGTTATCAGCATCATTTGAATAGAACAAGGGGAGGTATGGTCCCATTGTACCTATGTCTTATCTATGGCACAGTAACGGCAGATGCGCCCTTATGCCACCTCCGATATGATCGGCGCACGCGCATAGTTGTCAACAATATGTAAGAGGGGAAGCATTTGTGGCATTCTCGTTTAGGTATCTATTTACTAAGCTTTTTATTGACCAAGTGAGCGCAAAACGAGAGCGGAGCGTCTCCGTTTCAGCTTGGGCAAACATACTTTCGTATGTCTATCTATTGGATGTCCGGTTGTTCTCCTCTACAGGTCGCATTTCTGAACCAAAAAAATTATGTATTTTTCTGTGAAAATGTTTGTATTTTTTGTCGATTCCTTTTTTTTTTTATCGAAACGTCGGAGGTCTGGGGATTGAAAACGTACCTACTTATTGCAATCGCTTGGTCATAAGCCACTTAAAGTTTATTGCTCGAAAGCTGAGTAAAGCTTTCGATCTCAAGTTTATTGAAATAAAATCTAAAAACATACTCTCAAAAAAAACATTGATCGCTGTGTTCGAAATGCACTCAAAATTTAAACCCTTTCTTCGCGAAGTCTAACAAATAAATCCAGGTCAAACGAACAAAATATACCAGTTACGCAACTCTTGAACTAAATCCCAACAGCTGAAACAAAAGAAAATTGCTTTTCATAAAACACAAGTGTCAGTTCTTATTCACGAGTCGCTCACAAAGAAACAATGAATAATAGTGCAAAGTAAGCGTTTCAGGACAGTCATATTTAAAAGGTTAAATACTGTTAAAATATATCGATTGAGACAGTCTTGGATTAAGTACTAAAGTGTTTTAAACTTTACCTGTTTAATTTTAAAGCAAACCATAGTTTAATTTGCTTGAAAATTAATATAAGGCAAAAAAGGAAGCCTGGAAGAGATCTGGATCTGGAGATCATTAGCTCTGCCAGAATAAAGCCGACCATCGCTATGTATTTTATACCGACTTCAAAAAAGGAGGAGGTACTCAATTCGTATCTTTTTTTTATGTTTTTACCTCAGATTTTTTGACTGGGTGAACCGATTTTGATGATTGAAAACTGATGCTTGCCGTGTCGTGTGCCGGTCCCCTTTAAATCGTATCAAAATCGGTCCAGCCGTTTTTGGGTTACACTCCAATGACTGAAAAGTTTTATTTTCCTATCTTGATGATATAGTCTTTGACAGTGAATGACAATCGATCCCATAAGTAGCTAGGATCACTAAAAAGGGAGACTCGAATGCAATGCATTAACACTCAAATGTGTGAAATAACTTGTTGAAGTCAGTACCATACACATAATATTGTAATATTAGGTAGTTTTGAACCATTATTGTACTGACTTCAACCAGTTTTGAATTGAACTCCACTTTTTTTTTTCCATATACACGTATCAGCTTAAAGCTTAGTGTATCACAAAAATAATAATAATAATTGGAGTGTTGAAGTCGATTCTTTTTGTGGTAAAAAATATTTAAATTTGTGTAATACAACAATGTCCCAATATGGAATTATCTATTTATTTATCTATCTATTGTACGTGCCAATCCATACTAAACAACCGACGAATGCGCACGCGCATCTGCATACAATGGAGAAGATTTATTAGATCGAATGCTACGAGGTGATAACAATACGTTATATTACCGAAACAAGAGAACAAAGTTTTGTTAGTTACGAACAGGGGCCCAACTCCCACCTTTTAAAAAATATTCTGGGAACCAACATCATTATTTCAACCTTAAAATATTGATACTAAGAGTCGTGCCACGGCCGTCAAGAAACAATAATGTTCATATAGCGCTATCTCTATCGCACAAATGTCTTAATTCAATGCATGCAGCCCGCTCTCACGTAGCAGTTCTGGTGTAAGTTTAGTATAGTGACATGTTGTAGTGCAAATTAAAATTGTTAATGTAAGGTTAAAATAAGACTGAATTAAGAGATGGCAGTTGGCCCCCAGGGACCGTATATTCCTGTTTTTTTTGAGTTAAAACTATTGGATAAATGTTTGTGAGTTTCTTTATTCCACCATAGCTTTTAAACGGCTTAACTGATTTTAATGTTTGAGATATCTTTAGATTTGTCTTGATAGCGCAAATGACAGTAGGTACTTAATTCAAAAAGTTTTTTTTTTATGTTATTGTGACGGAACAAGCCCGAGGCCCACCTGACGTTAAGTGGACTAACCTCTGCCTATAACAGATGCATTTCGTCAACGATGAATTGCACTGTGCCCGTAACCTTGAGACATAGTTGTTAAGTCTCATGTGCCTGTAATTTCACTGGCTCTCAAGGACTGCTGCCGGAACACACCGTTAGGTGCTTGCCGACAGATTTTCTACTTGAGGGTGGTAGCTAGCCAGGCGGGCATTCGCATAATGGCCTTCCACCATGCGATGAAGCTCAAGTCCGCAGCGGGATTCAAACCATGGACCTGCTGCGCGGCAGTCCATAGCCAATGCCACTGAGCCATCACTGCTTCAAAACTTTGCTTGATAACTTATTACTCTCGGTAAATTTATTATTATGTACGTATAATATTCACTTTTTTTTACTATCTATAATGAAAGGTATTTGGTTGATTTCTTTATAGGGTAAGAACTATAAGTACCATACTGTACAGTCGTCTAATAAACCATTGAAATTCCATCTATCTGTAGTAGTGCTTTGCAATTTACACTGCGATCCCCAAGATACCTACCAAGCGTGGAGACTGGTAAACCACCCCTCAATGGCGGAGGCCTTTCTTCAACAGTGGACGTTATTGTTGTTGATATATTGTATCTTATTCGAAGATACCACTTTCCATCCAAAATCATCAGACATTTTTATTTCAGCGTCTCTACAAACTGAATATGACAGCAAATCTGTAATAGCAAAATGCACTATGCTACGATGCGCCTTATCAGAAAGCATATGTTCACGCAGAACCGACGTGGTTTTACTGGGAACCACGTCGGTTTTGTTTATTTTTACCCTTGATCAGGATGTCAAGGATTCATGATAGATATTGTCCATGTAGAAAATCTGGCAGCAGTCCTTGAGAGCCAGTGAAATTACAGGCACATGAGACTTAACAACTATGTCTCAAGGTGACGGCCGCAGTGCAATTCGTGACTTGTGATCAAATGCTTCTGTGTTATAGACAGAGGTTAGTCCACTTAACATCAGGTGGGCCTCGAGCTAGTTTCGTCACAATAACATAAAAAATAAACTATATTGTCTATAAGGATTTGTTTCCGCTAGAGAAGTGCAGGGAAGATGAGCTGTGATCGAGGAAAAAATTCACAAATAAATCGTTACGCTCAGCTAGGCTAAGAAAATCTCTCGTACGTATAGACAGAAAATGTTGCAGATAAATTCTTACATTGTAGGTTGTTTTCGATACTTTACGGGTTACTTTTTGATATCACGCTATACAGCTGGCCTGTATTTGAGACCATTTTTTCCCTCTTTTATGATTTAATTTTATAACGTTAATTGTTAATTGTCATCAAAATGTTCTTTTGTAAGTTGCATGTCACGCGCTGTAAGCAAAGCTATATAAAAACAAAAAAACAAAGTTGCCAGTAACGTATATAAACATACATTTGTCTATGTCAGTATCTACAAATCCCTGTACCATTCAAATGTGGTAATTAAAAGGTCCAACACAATACTTATTTACGCTTCAAGACGCCGAGTATTGTGGTGTTAATGTGGAAGGTGCTATCAAAGCAATCAAAACATAGACAAAGTTTTATGTGTTTACAAGTTCCAAACAAAGACTACGTTGTCGTCTTGAGCTTATTTTGGAATAGAACAGATAGATGGAATTTCAATGGTTTATTAGACGACTGTACAAGAGTATAGCTGTACTTATGGTTCTTACCCTATAATGAAATCAAGCAAATTCCTTCATTACAGATAGTAAAAAAAAATTGAATATTATACGTACCTATATAATAATAAATTTACCGAGAGTTATCAAGCAAAGTTTTGAAGCAGTGGTGGCTCAGTGGCATTGGCTATGGATTGCCGCGCAGCAGGTCTATGGTTCGAATTCCGCCGCGGGCTTGAGCTTCACCGTATGGTGGAAGGCGATTTTGCGAATGCCCGTCTGGCTAGCTACCACCCTCCAGTAGAACGGTGTGTTCAGGCAGCTGTCTTTGAGAGCCAGTGAAATTCGTGACGAAATGCATCCGTTATAGGCAGACGTTTGTCCGCTTTACATCAGGTGGGCCTCATGCTTGTTCCGTCACAATAACATAAAAAAAATATGTACATATCAGTAAAATAATCCTCGCAGGGTTAGTTAGAACTTTGCATTTCTTTCCGTGGGTGTTGTAAGATGCGACTAAGGGAAAAATACTGGAAGGTGGACAGCAGCGCCTTCCAAACTGACAACTTCTACTGCGATCCTCAAGATGCCTGCCAAAAGTGGGGACCATAGCAAATCCCCCAATGGGGGAGACATTGTTCAACGGTGGAGGTTCCGGTTGATGTGATGAATAAGTTATACTTATTAGTGGTTTTCTAATTTTTTACAAGTGGGTGTAAAGACTTTGGATGCTCATACACTATTTTTCCTATGATTCGTGGTGACCTGAGACTCACCACAGGTCAGAATGAGGAAGCTTTTTGAAGCGCTCGTAGCGAAGTTTACTTAGCTGTTCTCAACCGATCAGCAAAGTTAAGGGCCTCTTGTACTTGCACAGTAGGCAAATTTAGCGTGCGAGAGTTGCAGGCTATGGACACTACGCGGCGCTGCGCTTTAGATGCACAGCGCTCGTCAGGTTGATGTCCCCAGCCGCACGCTATCAGCTTCATAGTGTAACTAAAACAGTTGATCTACTTTAGGTATCTGCTACTAAATCCAGTACTCAATTATTATATTCTTGTGACTATTCCCTTATAGTGCAACTAACACAGTTGATAACCATTAACTATTACTATTAAAATACATACCGTTAAGTGCTTGGCGACAGATTTTCTACTTGAGGGTAGCCAGGCGGGTAATCTCAAATTGCTCTACTACCATGCAAAATTTCTGGTTCTAGAGGACTCATAGCGGCACATACCGTTAAGTGCTTGGCGACAGATTTTCTACTTGACACATAGTGGTAGGAAGCCAGGCAGGTATTTGCAAAATGCCCTACCACCATCCAAAATTATTGGTTCTAGAGGACTCATAGCGGCACATACCGTTATGTGCTTGGCGACAGATTTTCTACTTGACACATCGTGGTAGCAAGCCAGGGGGGTATTTATAAAATGCCCTACCACCATGCAAAATTACTGGTTCTCAAGGATACATAGCGGCACATAGCGTTAAGTGCTTAGCGACAGATTTTTTACTTGAGGGAGGTAGCTAACCAGGCGGGTTTTCTCAAAATGCCCTACCACCATGAAAATTACTAGTTCTAGAGGACTCATAACGGCACATAGCGTTAAGTGCTTGGCGACAGATTTTTTACTTGAGGGAGGTAGCTAGCCAGGCGGGTTTTCCCAAAATGCCCTACCACCATGCAAATTACTAGTTCTAGAGAACTCATAGCGACACATACCGTTAAGTGCTTGGTGACAGATTTTTTACTTGAGGGAGGTAGCTAGCCAGGCGGGTATTTCAAATTGCTCTACTACCATGCAAAATTACTGGTTCTGGAGGACTCATAGCGGCACAAACCGTAAAGTGCTTGGCGACAGATTTTCTACTTGACACATAGTGGTAGGAAGCCAGGCGGGTATTTGCAAAATGCCCTACCACCATCCAAAATTATTGGTTCTAGAGGACTCATAGCGGCACATACCGTTATGTGCTTGGCGACAGATATTCTACTTGACACATCGTGGTAGCAAGCCAGGCGGGTATTTATAAAATGCCCTACCACCATGCAAAATTACTGGTTCTCAAGGATACATAGCGGCACATAGCGTTAAGTGCTTGGCGACAGATTTTTTACTTGAAGGAGGTAGCTAGCCAGGCGGGTTTTCTCAAAATGCCCTACCACCATGCAAATTACTAGTTCTAGAGGACTCATAGCGGCACATACCGTTAAGTGCTTGGCGACAGATTTTTTACTTGAGGGAGATAGCTAGCCAGGCGGGTATTTCAAATTGCTCTACTACCATGCAAAATTACTGGTTCTGGAGGACTCATAGCGGCACAAACCGTAAAGTGCTTGGCGACAGATTTTCTACTTGACACATAGTGGTAGGAAGCCAGGCGGGTATTTGCAAAATGCCCTACCACCATCCAAAATTATTGGTTCTAGAGGACTCATAGCGGCACATACCGTTATGTGCTTGGCGACAGATTTTCTACTTGACACATCGTGGTAGCAAGCCAGGCGGGTATTTATAAAATGCCCTACCACCATGCAAAATTACTGGTTCTCAAGGATACATAGCGGCACATAGCGTTAAGTGCTTGGCGACAGATTTTTTACTTGAAGGAGGTAGCTAGCCAGGCGGGTTTTCTCAAAATGCCCTACCACCATGCAAATTACTAGTTCTAGAGGACTCATAGCGGCACATACCGTTAAGTGCTTGGCGACAGATTTTTTACTTGAGGGAGATAGCTAGCCAGGCGGGTATTTCAAATTGCTCTACTACCATGCAAAATTACTGGTTCTGGAGGACTCATAGCGGCACAAACCGTAAAGTGCTTGGCGACAGATTTTCTACTTGACACATAGTGGTAGGAAGCCAGGCGGGTATTTGCAAAATGCCCTACCACCATCCAAAATTATTGGTTCTAGAGGACTCATAGCGGCACATACCGTTATGTGCTTGGCGACAGATTTTCTACTTGACACATCGTGGTAGCAAGCCAGGCGGGTATTTATAAAATGCCCTACCACCATGCAAAATTACTGGTTCTCAAGGATACATAGCGGCACATAGCGTTAAGTGCTTGGCGACAGATTTTTTACTTGAAGGAGGTAGCTAGCCAGGCGGGTTTTCTCAAAATGCCCTACCACCATGCAAATTACTAGTTCTAGAGGACTCATAGCGGCACATACCGTTAAGTGCTTGGCGACAGATTTTTTACTTGAGGGAGATAGCTAGCCAGGCGGGTATTTCAAATTGCTCTACTACCATGCAAAATTACTGGTTCTGGAGGACTCATAGCGGCACAAACCGTAAAGTGCTTGGCGACAGATTTTCTACTTGACACATAGTGGTAGGAAGCCAGGCGGGTATTTGCAAAATGCCCTACCACCATCCAAAATTATTGGTTCTAGAGGACTCATAGCGGCACATACCGTTATGTGCTTGGCGACAGATTTTCTACTTGACACATCGTGGTAGCAAGCCAGGCGGGTATTTATAAAATGCCCTACCACCATGTAAACTTACTGGTTCTGGAGGACTCATAGCGGCACATACCGTTAAGTGCTTGGCGACAGATTTTTTACTGGAGGGAGGTAGCTTCTTAGAGGGCACTGCTGCTCACTTTCCGGTATTTTCCCTTAGTTGCCGACACCCACAGTTAGTAATTGGGGCGTGACATAGCCCGGCACCCCACGGGCTCGGCTACACTATTTACAGCTCACTGAACTAAAATAAGTGAATTGTTTAGAAAACCATACTGTACTTTTTATACTGTGGCGCGTGAAAACAATGCCATCGAGAACGTATTTTTTTTATTTGGCATGGTTTGAAATGACGTACAAGACACTCGCCTGATGGAAGATTCACGCCAGCGGATAACCATAAATGTTGCAGTGTCACCATTCTGCTAATAATAATTCTGTTTATAAATATTTCTAGCTCGTAATCGCCGGAGAGAATTTTGCTGGAGAAAACGATACGCGTCCTACCTCGATGACGCCTAGGCGGGTACTGAATGACGTGCGCGAGAGCTTGAATCTTTAGATTTGTAGTTTAATTTTTCTTGTTAAAAAACTATAGCTAAATTTGAAAATGTGCCTTTAAACGTTACTAATAAATAACAAGCTCTATCCATTGGTAAAACTTCCACATAGTTTCATGATAGTATCTTTTAGTTCTACCTGATTTAAGTAGCGATATGGTGTCATGTTTGACATTTTTTTTTATCGAAGAAATTGTTCATAATCACGTTTTTGACTTTGTACGTTCCTGGAGAGTATGTTCAACTTTATATAAATGATTTTATATATTCTAAATTTTCAATTCTATTCGAGTTACAGATTTTAAAAAATGTCTTAAGTAGGTACAAGCTCGCCTTAAGCAACGTCGCGCGCGGTCATGACTTGGATGGGTTTCCGTGCTTCGAAGGGCACGTTAAGTCGTCGGTCCCGGTTGTCGTCTAAGGGTGGCAGTCGTTATAGCATGGTGGTAGGGCGTTTTGCGAATGCCCGCCTGGCTAGCTACCACCCTCAAGTAGAAAATTTGTCGCCAAGCACCTAACGGTGTGTTCCGGCAGCTGTCCTTGAGAGCCAGTACTTCTAGGTTAGCCTGACCAACATCTTCGACCACATCATCACTTACCATCAGGTGAGATAGTGGTCAAAGGCTAACCTATCAGGCATAAAAAAAAAAAAAAAAAATCATCAAAAAAAAAAACCGATCTGAAGATTTTAAAATGTCCGGGTTGTGGTCGTTACTTGAGTGAGCTTCGCTGGCTATTCAGAATCGAAAACGCCGCGAAAATTATTTTTATTTGTATATATTCGAGATTTTTTTCCACCAGACAAACCTTCTAATGTATCCGTGGCAAAGTTGGCTTAAGACTCCTAAGTCTGGTCGAAAAAAACTATACCACTAGTTGGTATAGTTTATCTGCTTGAAATCATAATAAAAACATTTTATATGTTTTGGAAAAAACAGTTTCTAAAGCATAAAGAACCTGGATCTACTTAAGTTCCTGAGCGCCATAATAATTACACAGTATTCACTAAAATTGACAATTAGGGGTTCAAGAATGACCATAAAGGTCCTCGAGACCTTATCGGTGTATCAGTGGGCATCGGCGCGTGCTGCGTTGTCATGCTAATTATAAACGACCGTTGTTTTAGGCATTACCAGTATATTTAGACCCATCCGCTGAAGGGGTAAAAGGGATCCTATACGATATATAAAGAGATGCACCAGAAGCCTATTTTTGATTTCTTAAATGCTGTAATATAAAACCAACACCGTTATTCGAATGAAAGCACAAAATGTTCGTCTCAGGCATAGACGCTACGAGCGTAGAGGTTTTACTGTTCACTACGGTCGTGACTTGGATGGGTGACCGCAAGTGGCATTACTACTGAGCGCTGCTGGTGCCCCTTTGTCTTAGGATGGCAGTCATTATAGCAGGGAAGGTATTTAGCTTCTCTAAGTGCTTTTTACCGTCCTTACCGTGGTGAATGTGTTGATGAGCTCTTCTTATTCACGAACAACATACTCGCCCATATTATCACTTACCATCAGATGAGATTTTAGGAAAAAGTCTTTCAGCTCTAAAATAAAAATATTCCACTGGTTCTAAGAACGGAAAATTTTACGGAACATTTTCGAATCTTTCAAGCCACCGACCAAAGTCACCGAAAAGTCTTGCGGTATTTGTCGGGAGGCGATCGGTACAGCTAGGCACTTGCTGGTAGGATGCAGTGCTCCTTGATAGGGGTCATTATTCACGTCGCCATGATAGAGTCCTCGAAATCATACGTGAAGCCGCGAGTCTCTCGGTAGCTAGAGCAAAAAAAGGTCTGACCACGAATAAACGACACGTCGATTTTGTAAAAGAAGGGTCATCTTCCATTCTAGAACGTGTATCTAAGGCGGCATTAGTAGGATCTTATCAAATTTGGTTAGGTAGGGGAGGAGGCTCGAGTGGTGAAGGAGAGCATAAAGGGGCCCCTTAATCCTACTCCTGGGTTGCAAGTCCCAGGCCCCTCTGGCCTCTTCCTCTGCAACGCTATGGACCCGGCACCCGCACGGTGAATCCATGGAATGCTAAGTAATTCGTCTCATTTCGTCATCATTTCGATTTTCACGATCTTCGAAATTTGTGCTTAATTCATTGTCCTTCGTAGAGGGTGTTATAATCCGATCTTCTTAAAAGACATCTGTTATGTTAGCCTATATAAAAATTTTCATTATTACCATAAAAAAACAATGTATATGCTTGGCAGCGGACATTGTAGCTGTTACCTAGTAGACCTACTGTATTGTTTTTTGACTCAAATTCTTAACATATTGAAGTCGGTACATGCTGATTCAAGTTCAATATACTCACTTTTCCATGACCCGACTTCCTCATGTTATATATAACATGAGGTCCAGTTATCGTAATACATTTTAATATATGTATAGTATTGTAGTTTAGTCATATCATAGTTGAAACAAGACATTTCCAAAAAAATGCATATATTTTTTTAAAACCATCGTTATATACTTAGGTCTAAGTTCAATAATGTTTACTTGCTACTGTTAATTAATTAATATTGGATGTTTTAACTTATCTGTGTTACCCATATACCCAAGGTATTTTAATAGTGACAATGACACATTCACATTATACCTAATCAATCATATAATTGAATAAACAAAACTTATTCATAGGTAGGTGTTTGGTAATGCAAAAAGTTTGTATACAAAGCACCCTATGCATAAATCGTAAGAAAGTAATGGATTTTTTTTCCACTTCCACAACAAATGCACTTGTGAAACGAACAGGTCAGAGATGTTGGTCTAAAATCAGGATGAGAAACCAAAATGTTAATGTTTTTTCCCCACAAATGGATGGCTGTGCAAATGTGTTTGCTTACTTAGTGAAATATATACACATTGTGTAAAGTTAATTGTACTCGGATATGGAAGAAGGGACTCTGAAATTCCTTTTCATATCATACTCAGGTAGGTGCCCATTTGTAATTTTGATGCCTGCTGAAACCATGTTTGATGATTGATCTCCACTACTGTAATATTTCCATATGATACGAACCTCTAAATTGTTGTCCCGACTATAATGTAAGTACTTTCTTTCAGTCTTTTCGCAGTTGTTGTAACTATGTTGTGATCATGTACAATCATTCAGCCAGCCACCATTTTGTCGCTTTTTTAATTTCAATTTATATTTAATGAAATTAATTTTTTAAATTCTTCAATTAGCTAAAGGTAGTCTATGCTTGTTCACAAATAAGGTCTCCATAAATAAATTCAAATTTTTTTTTGTAATCTTTGTTGATTTTTGTTACCTTGATGATCTAATATTATAATTAGTGTTTAAGCAATGTAACTTTTTTGATCAATAAACAAAATTTATTATTATTATTATTTACTTACCTATGTAGTGTGATCACCAATCGGACGTATCGTGACTTGAGAAAGTATTATATAATTTATAACGCTAAATATTATAATTTTTTGGAAAAAACTGATATTCTCTCTTCCCACACTGCTTCTTGCCCCATCTTCCCCTACATATCAGTTTTATTTTTAATTTATAATTCCGGTCAAGAGGAGCGAGAGGGGATTGGTATAATACTATAATCCCCACGTTTGACGGCGTTTTGAGTTGTGTTGTGTTAATGATGACGAATTGCTGTGTAAGATGCCAGTTCTTCAGACGGCGCTGCTGCCTACGTTCTGGTATTTTGCCTTCCGCGATTACCACAGAAAACTACGAAAAGGTGTAGTTTTACCAGGGCACCTGACCCGGAATTATTTATTTTAGTTTAACGTTTTATTGATCCATTGAAATGAAAACTGCAAGTTATATACGAGTATATTCATGGAATTGTTTTTTAAAGTCCTTCAATTAGACATCCCACTCAATGGGTTTGGTAGAAAAAAAATATCTCACAATATGGCGTTTCAAATCATGTGTTACTTCACTTCACTATCAAGACATATCTAATGATATCTCATACATCAAAATCGGTTAAGCTGTTGAGAAGTTATGGTGAAATAAAAAACTCACTAATTTGACATGAACCCTGAAAACATAACACTGCTTTTTTGGGCAGTCGTATAACATATATACGAATACGAATTTTCAAAGTACCAGGGCGGCAGAAGTTCTAAGAAGTCTTATGTAATAAACTGTAATAATTTTGTTATCATTAGGAATAAGCTTAATATAGAATAATCTCTTTTGCGCATACATCATCATGAAGCGCTCGTAGCGAAGTTTACTTAGCTGTTCTCAACCGATCAGCAAAGTTACGCAACGTCGCGCGCGGTCAGGAGTTGAATTGGTGACCGCTAGTGACATAACTACTGAGCGTTTCCGTGCTTCGGAGGGCACGTTAAGCCGTCGGTCCCGGTTGTCGTCTTAGGATGGCAGTCGTTATTGCATGGTGGTAGGGCATTTTGCGAATGCCCGCCTGGCTAGCTACCACCCTCAAGTAGAAAGTCTGTCGCCAAGCACCTAACAGTGTGTTCCGCCAGCTGTCCTTGAGAGCCAGTACTTCTAGGTTAGCCTGAACAACATCTTCGACCACATCATCACTTACCATCAGGTGAGATAGTGGTCAAAGGCTAACCTATCAGGCATAAAAAAAAAAAAAACATAAGTTTCATCATCAGTAATTACAGCTCTCATTCCATTTTTAAATAACATTAATTTCCATCAGAAATGACATATCATAATGATAGGTCCCGTAAGAGTTGTCGCCGTGGCGCGTGCGCGTGCGCCTTAATTAATTCAGGTTAGCCGCCAGGTGGCGTGGCAGATGGGTAAGCTAATTTACATTTAGATGACTGGCACCGCTGCAGCTTTTTATTTACATGGATGGTTTTTGGTGGTCATTTCTGGTGTTATAAACATAGGCTTTTTAAATAGTACTGCAATTTATAGCAAGTAGGTATATGGCAGTCGACGGTGTGTTCCGGTAGCTGTCTTTGAGAGCCAGTGACTTAAGGTTAACCTGAACAACATTTTCAACTGCATCGTCACTTACTATCAGGTGAGGTAGTGGTCCAAGGGTAGCCAATCAACATCAAAAAAATATGTAATATGCAGGCTGCAGAGATGTTATATGACGAGAGTTTACTTGCATTGACACCAGAGGAAGTGAGGGATTGTAAGACAGACAACTCGCTCGCACGTTGTTCAAATATACAACGTTTCTCTGAAGCCAGTATTTAAAAGTACGGGACGCAAAATAACTTTGCTGCTGAGCGAAAAACAAATTTTTTTAGCGAGGAAAATGCTATTTGTAATAAAAACTATATTAGTGTTCTTTTCTATTAAACATATTATCGCTCCATTTCCACTAGAGGACAAATTAGAATTATGAGTCATATGTCATGTTGGCTCAGCGTTCAAAGCATACCCCGGCTATAGGGGTGGATGGCGCGGGTTCGACTCCCGCACATGACTATCATTTTTCCGCTCGTTATAATTTTGTAATGTAATGTAAGTAAATTTATTACAAGGAAGTATTATTGTGAAACTGATAATAATGTTCCAATTTTAACAACTTAACTTTTTCTACGCTAGCGGACAAAAATAATGTTTTGTACGCTATTTCAAATGACACCATTTGAATTTCTCCTTTTTGGATACATGAATTATCACGTTCTCACATTTTAGGTTCTCGACTGAGATGAATTAATTCCATGTGATGTGTCTTTTTGCCATCCAGCGTGTTCAGGTCAACTAGACGCCATCGACACCAGACTGTTACTGAAAATTTCATCGTTAGCAAACCCCAATAACTTATTGGACCTGACAATGGAACCCAGGATGTACTCTGCTCAGGATGGTGAGATTTCAAGGCGAAGACCCGTGATTTTATTAAGTACATAATAGCATAGTAAACGTGGCGGTGGCGTCTTTTTGGTGTGATCATTTAAAGAAAAATACAAGTATTACTTTGTCAATAAGGTTCCGGGAAACATTAATAATACACAAAATGTCAGTTATTCATCCTAATATATTTTATCACCTTCAAAGTATTCTCCTTCAGAAACGATACACCAACGCCACCGAATAATCCAATCATCAAAACATTTTTTCCGAAATTAAGTTCAGTCCTCGCCGCGAGTTCTCCTTTATGGTGATTTGAGTTTCGGGAAAGAAAATAGTCGACTGGAGCCATACGGTGAATAAGGTGGTTGCTCGATGGTACGTTTGAGTTTTTGGTCAAAAAATCGTTCACAATGGCCTTGTGCGAAGGCGCATTATCGCGGTGCATAATTCAAGAATTTCTCACTCAACACTACTTATATTATATTGTTATTAATATATATGTCGCAGAGAAGATAGATAGTAAGGGCTTTCTTCTCGACATCATCAGGTGTAATGGCAGAGCTCTCATAACATGGGCGTACGTGTGGGTATCGTATGAGAAGACACATATCACTTGAACACTTGGTTTATTCCTCAATCCACAGTGTATGGGGGTAAACCCACGAAATGGCCTCCGTCCACCACCTAAAGCCATTCCAGTCCTCGCCTTGCAGAACACTCTCTGCACAATCTCACTCTGTTCCTTTCTGTTTCAGTATATACAAAGTTACCTTATGCCTTTCTGGTCATATTCAATTATCACTTTGGCATGTATGCCATAACGTATCACGTATGTCGTCTTCGTATTGACTCATCAACTGCAGTGTCTTGTGACGTAAGCTTTGAGTCACCGTCACAGTATCTCAAATGACTATAGACTAGTAGCGACCGCAGATTAGAATAACGTCGGTAAATCATAGTGTTGCCATTCTCTTATCAAACTAACTGCTACGCTCCGACAAATATATTGAGTAATACCATATTCTGTTGTAATGGGTGCTGTGCTTTCATACAAGTGCATGTGCATGAGTGCTGGCTATTACATCTTCCTATTCGATTTCCGTATCGATTCGATATATTTTTATGGCTGCAAAGGGAAAGGTTAGCAATCTAGCCTGCTAGCATAACGAAACGGTACATTATAATTATGTTCAATGGTTATAACGATTAATTAGAATGTTTAGGATTTAAGGTAGATTACATGCTCAACCTACGTCATTAAATCTCAAGTCCAAACAGTGTATTACTGCATGTATTTAAATATGATCTATTCTAAGGCCAATGAGGCCCAATAAGATGATTTCTACGACTGATATCAAAATGAATAATGTCCAATGCCAATATTATAGAAAAATACTTAAAAATATTATATTCATTTGTTCTTAAAATATTTGGTTATTATTAAATATGGATTTCCGGAAAGTAACATCCCAATATGTTGTCTAATTAGTTTCTCTTGGTTTGCCAAATGCTAAACGAAAGTGTATTTTTCCTTTGTTTTTTCCACCCATCGATGATCGACGTGAAAGCTATACGAACAATTATTATGAGCATAAACTACGTCTTAGGGCCTATTGGAATTTTTATTAATGGACACTTTTATTTTTGGACATTATTCGATTTTATGGTACATTCGGTCTGTATAGTTGCAATTCAATGGTTTTTATTAATGTTATATTTAATTATAGGACTTGAGATGCTGATGTAGTGATATCCTCAGTCTTGACATAATGCCATGTATACACAGAGGTTTAAGGCAAGGTTGTACCTACTTAAGACATTTTTTAAAATCTGTAACTCGAATAGAATTGAAAATTTAGAATATATAAAATTATTTATATAAAGTTGAACATACTCTCCAGGAACGTACAAAGTCAAAAACGTGATTATGAACAATTTCTTCGATAAAAAAAAATGTCAAACATGACACCATATCGCTACTTAAATCAGGTAGAACTAAAAGATACTATCATGAAACTATGTGGAAGTTTTACCAATGGATAGAGCTTGTTATTTATTAGTAACGTTTGAAGGCACATTTTCAAATTTAGCTATAGTTTTTTAACAAGAAAAAATAAACTACAAATCTAAAGATTCAAGCTCTCGCGCACGTCATTCAGTACCCGCCTAGGCGTCATCGAGGTAGGACGCGTGTCGTTTTCTCCAGCAAAATTCTCCCCGACGATTACGAGCTAGAAATATTTATAAACAGAATTATTATTAGCAGAATGGTGACACTGCAACATTTATGGTTATCCGCTGGCGTGAATCTTCCATCAGGCGAGTGTCTTGTACGTCATTTCAAACCATGCCAAATAAAATAAATACTTTCTCGATGGCATTGTTTTCACGCGCCACAGTATAAAAAGTACAGTATGGTCACGCCCCAATTACTAACTGTGGGTGTCGTAAGAGGCAACTAAGGGAAAATACCGGAAAGTGAGCAGCAGTGCCCTCTAAGAAGCTACCCCCCTCCAGTAAAAAATCTGTCGCCAAGCACTTAACGGTATGTGCCGCTATGAGTCCTCTAGAACCAGTAATTTTGCATGGTGGTAGAGCAATTTGCGATTACCAGCCTGGCTAGCTACCTCTCTCAAGTAAAAAATCTGTCGCCAAGCACTTAACGGTATGTGCCGCTATGAGTCCTCTAGAACTAGTAATTTGCATGGGGTAGGGCATTTTGAGAAAACCCGCCTGGCTAGCTACCTCCCTCAAGTAAAATATCTGTCGCCAAGCGCTTAACGCTATGTGCCGCTATGTATCCTTGAGAACCAGTAATTTTGCATGGTGGTAGGGCATTTTATAAATACCCGCCTGGCTTGCTACCACGATGTGTCAAGTAGAAAATCTGTCGCCAAGCACTTAACGGTATGTGCCGCTATGAGTCCTCTAGAACCAATAATTTTGCATGGTGGTAGGGCATTTTGCAAATACCCGCCTGGCTTCCTACCACTATGTGTCAAGTAGAAAATCTGTCGCCAAGCACTTAACGGTATGTGCCGCTATGAGTCCTCCAGAACCAGTAATTTTGCATGGTAGTAGAGCAATTTGAGATTACCCGCCTGGCTAGCTACCTAACCCTCAAGTAGAAAATCTGTAGCCAAGCACTTAACGGTATGTGCCGCTATGTGTTCTCTAGATAGAACCAGTAATTTGGCATTTTGCGAATACCCGCCTGGCTAGCTACTACCCTCAAGTAGAAAATCTGTCGCCAAGCACTTAACGGTATGTATTTTAATAGTAATAGTTAAAGGTAATCAACTGTGTTATTTTCACTATAAGGGAATAGTCACAAGAATATAATAATTGAGTACTGGATTTAGTAGCAGATACCTAAAGTAGATCAACTGTTTTAGTTACACTATGAAGCTGATAGCGTGCGGCTGGGGACATCGACCTGACGAGCGCTGTGCATCTAAAGCGCAGCGCCGCGTAGTGTCCATAGCCTGCAACTCTCGCACGCTAAATTTGCCTACTGTGCAAGTACAAGACGGCCTTAAGCATCCAGCGCGAAATCGGAGGACGCGGGTTCGATTCCCGGCCATAATTCCCGAGCATAATATTTTGTGCTCCAATAAGTTGTAAAATATGTACTATAGCTTTGATCCATAGAGATATAGAATTAATGGAGAAAACTATTCCTCCTCGGAAGAATGCCAAAGCTAATATTTGCCATTTTATATTCGTAAGTATTTTGAAAAGAGTTCGCTCTTTGCTAAAGCCAGTTAATAAAGTGACAATGTTTTAAAAATTGGTGAGATATCACCTAATAAAAATGCATCCACTGGGTCCTTGAAATATGTTGAAGGTTTTAAACATGATTTTGATGTGATCTAAAATGATAATAGCGATGACTTAGAAGATGCTGACGGTAAAAGGGGACAAGAAGGTTGAAGGTCGTGGCTGAAACTTTGACGCCAATTCTTGATAAACGGTGATAATATAGGCTGATCAGAGGCATTTATAGCCATATTTATTCCTGTACGTCCGCTCTCACGTTCATCAGAATAGTCACTGTCAATACTTTCCATATCACTTCTCTCATTGAAGTGCTCGAAGCGAAGTTTGCTTAGCTGTTCTTAACCGATCAGCAAAGTTAAGCAACGTCATGTGTTAGATCGGTTGACTGCTAGTGACATTACTACTGTGCGGTTCTGTTCTTCGAAGGGCACGTTAAGCTGTCGGTCCCGGTTGTTGTCTTACGATGGCAGTCGTTATAGCATGGTGATAGGGAATTTTGCGAATGCCCGCCTGGCTAGCTACCACCCTCAACCAGAAAATCTGTCGCCAAGCACATAACGGTGTGTTCAGGTAGCTGTCCTTGAGAGCCAATTCAGTAATTCTAGGTTAGCCTGAACAACATCTTCAATCACATCATCACTTACCATCAGGTGAGACAGTGGTCAAAGGCTAACCTATCAGGCATAAAATATATATACAATATATATATATATATATATATATATAACCTAACCTATATATATATATATATATACACCGTGTCCCAAAATTCAACGATAAGCCGGCATCGGTGCATGGACCTAATCATGACTACTCGGGGAAAAAAAAAAAAAAAAATTATAACTGTTTTTTTTTATTAATTACAGAGACTTTTATAAATTTTTTAAATTACAGAAAGTCTGTAGTTATTTTACAAAAATCAGTAAAAAAAATTTTTTTCTTATAATTTTCATAGATTTTAACATTCTATGCACTTTCTATAGTCTGGGTTAAAAAAAAAAGTATGGACACTACCATGGCAAGTTTTATTAAAAGTTGGCGCAACTTTATAAAAGTCTCTGTAATTAAAAAAAAAAAGAGTTATAATTTTTTTTTTATTTTTTCCCGAGTAGTCATGAGTAGGTCCATGCACCGATGCCGGCTTATCGTTGAATTTTGGGACACGGTGTATATATATATATATATATATATATATATATATATATATATATATATATGTATATATTTTGATTAAATAATCAGGCTAAAATAAACAAAAACTTATTTCAATTTTTCAGTACAAATCGGCAATTTGTTTTATACTTTAACTATCATTTTTTTTCTTTATAGTCTTTTACAACAAGCAACAGGAGAATATAGACCAGTCCTTCTTAAGCTGAGACTTGACCGTCTATCCAGAAATTGTAAATGGCTTAAATATACAAAGCTTCCTGGTTCTAGACCTATCAACAAACCCTTTTAAAGCCTTTGAAAATAAAACTATAAATAACTATTAACGATTTACCCCACCTTTCTTCGTAAACACCTTGAAGGGTAAGTCACGTCCAGGTGGTCATTAATTGGAAAAAAGGCAATTTAAGGGCCAGCCCTCTGCCACAGACTAATTACCAGTTTCAACTCAATGCCATCGCGGTAATGTCTTGAAGATATTATGAAGGCACCGCTATAATGCAGACCTAAGAACTTGTAGAACATCGCTATTAAAACAATGTTGGATATAGCAATTAAAAGTATTGTAATTTATTAAATTTTAAGACGTATTGTTACTATGCTAACTACTATAAAAAAACATACAATACAATACTACGCTATTGTTTTGTATGTTTTTTATTGTGATTATGACGGAATAAGCGCGGACTAACTTCTGCCTACAACGGATGCATTTCATCACAAGTAACGTTTGAACTGCGCCTTTTACTCTAAGACATACAGTTTTTAAGTCTCATGTGCCTGTAATTTTGGACTGCTGCCGGTACCCAATGTTAGGTGCTTGGCGACAGTTTTTCTACTTCAGGGTGGTAGCTAGCCAGGTGAGCATTCACAAAATGCTCTTCCACCATGCGGTGAAGCTCAAGTTGGCGGTGGGAGTTGAACCGTGGACCTGCGGCACAGCAGTCCATAGCTATTACCGCTCGGCCAACGCTGCTTTTGCATTGCTTCAATATACTTTATGCGGACTGTGGGTCTAGTGTTACTTTTACTCGTGATAGGCTGAGTATATGCCGTCTCTGCCCAGTTTTCACCTATCATGTGACAGGTGATAACTTAATTAAAACAAATATTAACGTAATTTAAACAACACATTGTTAATTTGTGGTAGTATAATGTAAATTATTTCAATTTTGAAATTGATAACTGATCTTCATCAAAGCTTCGTAAAAATGTACTAAATTATTGACTTTGAGTCAATAATTTACAAGCCAGGCTTTTATTTCTAACAATATCACAGTGCAAAGTTTAGGCGATTGAAAGAGACACTTCTAAACATTCTTAACTCCTTCACCAGATGCGTTACCTACAGTAAGGTTATAGACCAGGTGTAGTGGTCTGTTTTACATGTTTCGGGGTTGGGGATGCCACATTGTCTTAGATCGGGCCTGATAGTTGGACGATTATGGGGTTGATTCCGGCGCCAATTACAGGGTTGATTCTATGGATACCGTGTAATTGATCATTAGTTACGAGTATGTTGTTTTTTATACTTTTAATTGACATATGAGTGAAATGACTTGATCTTACTTACTGTTGTTAGGGTACCGTACTAGAAAACGGGACCCAATTACGCCTGGGCTGTCTGTCCGTCTAGCGTCTGTCCAACTTATTTTGCGGGCTATGTATTTAAAGGTTTTTTTTTAATTTATTGGTGATAATGCCTTTAACCACTGTATAGCCCAATGGTAAGTGATAATGGTAGAAGATGTAGTTCAGGCTAAGTTACAATTACTGGTTCTCACTGAGAGCTGCAGGGACGCACCATTAACAGCTGCAGGAACACACCATTAGGTGCTTGGCGACAGATAGTACTTGAGGGTGATAAGCAGTGATGACCACCGCGCGGCAGGGCCATGGTTCGAATCCCGCCGCGGGCTTGAACTTCACCGCATGGTGGAAGGGTATTTTGCGAATGCCCTACTACCATGACAAAGTTAAGTAGCCGGTTGAAATTTTTCACATTTGTGTTAGTATGGCGGATTGAATATACAAATAATATACATAGAACCAATGATATTATATATTTGCATAGAACATTTGGTTTTTCTCTATGGTAAAGTACGGCATACTATTATTCTAGCGTCAAATTTGACATGATAATAGTAAACTATCTAGTCTGCGACAACCCATAAGAACTGGCCAAATGCAAGTTCGATTCACGACGAAGATCTTGATCTGGATTAAAAAAATAACGATTTTATTATTGAACTTATAAAAATCAGGAGAAGAGGCACTCGTATCTTGAACACGGCAATGTCAAATCAGGCGACGTCTCCTGATTAAGTGTCAATAGTGTGCGTATATGTGCGTCTACTGCATGCTTGTCTTCCTGTCATTCATTAAAACTTAGGGGAAACTTGCCTAATTCGTATCCGAACAAAGGCTTGTATTTCCAAATCTATAAATGATAGACATGGTTAATTTCGTGTCATTGAATCTTTATTGTATTAGCTATTAACATCAGTACTCTTTAAACTTAAACATTATAAGTTTCTACAAAAATAAAGTTTTTTGAACAAGTTTAAAAAGTACGATTTGAGACCATTGATCTTAATTCGTACTTCAATTATCCTAAATCGTACTTAGAGACCGTATCATAATTTCAGTCTCAAAATGACTGAAATAGTTAACTTTGCAATTTTTTTGGTAAGCTTAACTAATTTAAGTTATCATAATCATTTAAAAAAATATTAAATCAACACTTCAGTCTCAAAATATCATCATGTTAATTTATTAACTAACTATCACCAAATTTAAAATATACATTTTAAATTTGGTGAGACAATCTTATTTCTTTTTTGTTTAAGTCTTTACAATCATCACTAAAATAATTCAGATTATTTTTATCAACACCAGCGCAAAGCTCGTGAAACCAAGCCTAACATAGGGGTACACACTATCATGTCTTCCTTCTATTCTCTTTACACATATTACAAAACCAATATTTTTTAATTATTACCTTATTTTCTATATTTGTATCCAGAAAGGGCTTGTTCTATGATATCTTGAAACCACGAATCAACTATATTTTCGCTTAGCCTTGATAAAATTGAACAAAATTAACTATTTTGCTTAATGCGTACCGGTACGAATTAAGGTTTAGTACTGAGTACGAATTATGTGCACTACTGTAAGAAATTTCAAATTTCCCGCGGAAAGGAATCACAGAATTTAGTGTCATTCATAACATACGAAAACCTCACAAATATATACAAAATTAGATCATAGTCTGCTAAGATCGGTTATGTGCCATATCACCAGCTCAATGTTCTTGTGAAATTGCGAAAATAATTACATGAAAGTAGTGAAATTACTTATTCTTTTGATATTTTTTGAAGGAGCAGTTGCGCAACGTTTTCTTTCATATCAACTAGAAGTTCCATTTGTGGTCACTTGCATCGCAACTGTTATTGTCAGTCCGGATATAATGATGGGGTACGTTTTAGGAACAAGCACGATTTAGGCAAGTTTCCCCTATCATATTACCCGTGAGTTGCCGGGCTAGAATGTAACCCGCCCATCTCTACCCGTGGGTATCATAAGAGGCCTTAGTCGCCTCTTAGTCGAACACACCAGAAGGTGGGCAGCAGCACTTTCTGAGGAACTGATATCTCTCACTGCGATCTCTAAGCCACCTGCCAAACGTGGGGATTATAGCAAACCCGCATCCCGCATGGAAGGGCATTTTGCGAATGCCCGCCTGGCTAGCGACCACCTTCAACTAGAAAATCTGTCGCCAAGCACCTAGCCGTGTGTTCCGGCAGCAGTCCTTGAGAGCCAGTGAAATAACAGGCAAAATGAGTCTTAACAGGTATGTCTCAAGGTGATGGGCGCAGTGCAGTTCGTCATTTGTGATGAAATGCATCTGTTATAGGCAGAGGATACCGCAGTGTAATTCATGACTTGTGACGAAATGCGTCTGTTATAGGCAGAGGTTAATATAAGGGGCATAACCCCCCCCAATTATATTGGGGGAGGCTGTGTTCAGCCCCTATTAATAAAAGGTATTAAATACAATTAAAAAAATACAGTATTATGTTTGTTGAATTTTCGCCATATTATATTGTCGTGACGTAAGGCCGTACTCTACCTTCCTTTTTGTATTTAACTCGATGGATTCTATGGAACATTATGTGTTTGTGTGGAACCCTCCTTTGCGGGTCCAACTCACACATAGCTGTTTTTTTTTTCTATTACAAAGCCATGTATGTCTGACCGTAGAAAAGACTTTAGTAGAAGAGATCTTTAATGCGAGCGTACTTGCTCTTTGGTAAGTAACTCGATTACAAACTTATACTTGGCTAAAAATTCACTGACCAATATTATTCAATATGTAATATAATATAATACATAAACGTATATGTAATATATATATCAAATATAATAAATAAAATACAATGCCTTCCTAGTTAGTGGTTACATATTTGAGCCGTTTTGTGTAGAGCCGTTGGGTCTATGGACACCGGGAGCTCACCTTATTTTCCAAATCTTATCAAAGCGCTTGGTCGATGCGACGCGTGATCAAAATGCTGGCACCTATTTAGCTCAACTAATAAGCGTTGCAATTCAACAGGCCAAGCTGCCAGCATGCTGGGCACGCATAATGCTTTCATTGTAGTAGCTGTAGTGTTGTAATAGTTTGTAGTATTTTGCTAACAAAAGCAAACGCCGCGCCGGCTTAAAAAAAAACAAAAGAAGGTTGACAAATACTTGCTAAAACTCCTTGATGTCAATGAACAATGGACAACAAAATGGGTGCTTACCTATTAAACCACATAATGACATGAACGATGCGCGTGCGTCGCTCGTCCCTGCCCTTATATCTGATGCGGAAAATATATTCATGACATTGGCGAATTAGGAAGATGGGTCTATTTCCTGTGTGGCATTTTTACCACTTTATTGTATTGTTTATTTATTTGCTTTAGATGAGAGATAGACTTAGATTCGGTATGCAATGGACTGATTCTTGTAAGCCAGTGTTTAAATTGAAAAAAAAAACAAAGGATACTGTTGATCCCGAAACTAAGATTCGGATCTGTTTTGGGATATAAGATCATGAAACTGAGACACATTATATATAAGCAGGTGACTAAGCTCAGGTACTTATTTGTAATAATAAAGTAATATGTACTTTGTCAGCTCCGTCGCCAAGCACCTAACGGTGTGTTCCGGCAGCATTCCTTGAGATCCAGTGAAATTACAGGCACATGAGCCTCAATAACTATGTCCCAAGGTGACGCACGCAGTGCTATTCGTGACTTATGATAAATGCATCTGTTATAGGAAGAAGTTTGTCCGCTTAACATCAGGAGGGCCTCGAGCGTGTTCCGTCACAATAACATAAAAAAAACATATTACTGCCAGGAAATTGGTATGGTCTTACAAATCTATGTTATCTATATCTCGATATAATAAACTAGTTATTTCAACCATTGTGTTCAAACATACAATCCTCATGAATGCATCCAACCAGATGCACACAGCAAGATGCACTAGCAAGCTGCATCTCAAACAATGGCCAATCAAAACCCGCTCTCTTGCGCACACGCATCAGTCATCCACGCATTCCAAATTCGAAATTTTAAACTTCAAATTCATGCCCCCGTTCGGATTTCAAAGGATCTGTACTGGATACACCTTACTATGCTGGTGTGCCGAGGAGGGTGTTGCTTGAGAGAAACAAGTATTGAGAGCTTCTTGTTATTTATTCTTCGGAGTTGTTTTCTTGAGGAGAGGTGAGCACTGAATGAATTTCACAGCAAAATGGGCCTGTTTATAAGCCGCCTATTCTCTACAGTCTAGTCGTGCGCAGCGAGAGTGCGCGAGGCGCGCTCGGCCAATGGGAGAGGCGTATGTTGCCTCTCGCTCAGGCGCATGCTCCCTTTCACTCGCACCTATCGCTACTCCGTTGGTTGGAGCCTTACCCTATGGAGAGCACCTATTCTATTATTATTTATTTACACTTACAAATATGGTACGATACAATTTTAACTATATTACAACTATCTATAACTTATGAACTATTCTTGAAGGCGTCGTCCTGCACATCTCTCCCGCCGTGTGACCTCGTCGCATCTGCTGCCGGTGCTGGAGACACGTCTTCAATAGGCAGGATCACCATCTTCCTTACTGGACGCCGCAGGATGCCTCCTTTAGTCTTCACGTCGACGGTGCGCACGACTGTATCAGGCCCTGGATACGTGGCGATAACTTTTCCACGAACCCATACGTTGCGTGGCAGATTGGGGTCGATGATCTGGACTAGATCCCCGATCTGTACTGTGGGTCCTCTTCCGTGTGGCTCCCGCCGGTTTTGAAGTTCTGGGAGATACTCTCGTAGCCATCTGCCCCAGAACATGTCGGCCAGTCTCTGTGCTGCGCGCCAGCTGTCCTTCGTCAGGGTATCTCGTTCGTCGAAGGTTCCAGGTGTCGGTACTCGTCCGGGTCCTCCCAGCAACAGGTGGTTCGGTGTTAAGGCTTCCGGGTCGTCCGCGCTGACGGATACGTGGGTCAGCGGGCGACTGTTCACCGTGTATTCGGCTTCTGCCAGAAGGGTGGAGAGGACTTCTTCTGTTGGTCTTCTCTCGTGGAGTGTTGCTGTGAGTGCTGTCTTCACAGATCAAAAGCGTCACCATGCGTTCCCATGCCCCTCCCATGAACGGAGCTCCGGGAGGTATGAAACGCCAGGAGATCGTGCGTTTTGCTGCCTCTTCTGCTGTCGCGGTATCGATGGCTTGCCGTAGTTCTTTGTTGGCTCCCGTCAGGTTCGTCCCATTGTCTGACCAGATCTCTGTTGGGCAACCTCGTCGGGCGACCATTCTTCTAAGTGCCATGACTGCTGAAGATGTACCGAGTGAGTTCGCCAGTTCTAGGTGAATAGCGCGGCTCGTTAGGCAAGTGAAGATGGCTACGTATCGCTTTTGATGCGTGCGCCCCACGGTAACTGTCAGCGGGCCGAAGTAGTCGAGTCCTGTGAAGGTGAAGGGTCTTCTGTGGTGTGCTAGGCGACATGACGGCAAGTTTCCTGTTCTCGGGTACGGCGGTGTTTGAGTTTTCATTCTGCAGTGAAGGCATCTTCTTACTATGGTTCGAGCTGTAGGTCGAAGGCGCAGAACCCAATATTGTTGGCGACATTCGTTCACTGTCGCTTCGACGCCAGCGTGATGCAGCTGGACGTGTACACTCTTGATCCATAGCTTGACTGTAGGATGATCTCCGTCTATGATCATCGGGCTTTTGACGCTTTCTGTGATTTGCGTGGTGGCGTCTATGCGGCTTCTAAGCGTCAATCTTCCATCGTTGTATACGACACTTAATTGACGTAGACGGCTTTCTTTGTCGATGGGCTTCTCTTTTGCAATGTTCTCTATGTCTTCCGTGAAGGACTCTTGTTGCGAAGAGCGCATGAGGAGTTCTTCTGCCCTTATCAGCTGTTCTGCAGTGACGGGATGGAAGTTTATTTTTTCTGTCCTTATTTTCTGTAGTGGCTGTTTATTCTTCTGATCTGTGGTTTTCTTGTTGACTTTGTTCCACGCGGGATCTTTCTCTTGGTTCCTTTTCGTTCGCCTGTAGTTGACCTTTTCTATCTTCGTCCTGCAGAGTTGTATGAACTGCAGGACTCTCGCGGTGCTGTAGCGAAGTCTCTCCCAGTTAGAGAAGCGAGAGACATCGGGTAGCCCTTCTGCGAGCCTCTGTGTCTTGCTGTTGGCTATGTGGTTGACTCTTTCATCTTCCGTTGATGTTGGGGTCGGAGGTGACGTGTCCTTGGGCCAGTTTTCCTCGATCTCGTACAAGAATTCCGGTCCTCTGAACCATCTGTGGTTTGCGTCAAAGGATGGTGGAGCATCTCTGGTGGCGTCGTCTGCTACGTTGAGTTTTGTTGGTACCCAACGCCATTCATTGACTGTGGAGCTTTCCTCTATAGCTGCGAGACGGTGAGCCACATACGGTTTGTAGGATCGCGAGCCCGTCTTGATCCAGGCTAAAACTGTCTTGCTGTCAGTCCAGAAAACCTTGGAGTCTGGTTTTCTCTCATGCTCCTTCATGACGGCTTCGGCGATGCGCGCGCCCATTACTGCGGCTTGCAGTTCTAGTCTCGGTATCGATGTGAGCTTGAGAGGCGCGACTCTTGCCTTCGCTATGACGAGTGACACGTTGACTTCGCCGTTTGGAGCTTCTGTTCGCCAGAAGAGGGCTGTGGAGTAGGCCACCTCACTGGCGTCTGTGAAGATATGAAGTTGAAGGTTGGTGGCGTCGCTGTAACCGAGGTAGCACCTCGGGATGGCCACGTCGCGGAGGTTCTTCAGGTGGATGATCCATGTCTGCCAATCGAAAGACAGATCTTCATCTATTTCGTCATCCCAGGCTGTGCCTCTGCGCCATATCTCTTGCAGGATCTGTTTCGCTCTGGCTGTTACTGGAGAAGCGTATCCAAGCGGGTCGAAGAGAGACATCACAACCTTTAAAGCCTCTCTCTTAGTGGGCCTTTTCCCTTCTATGATCTGTGGTGGTACTCTGTTCAGGTTGAGATTGAACGTGAGTTTATCTTCTTCCGGTTTCCATACTAGCCCCAGAACTCTTTCTGTCTTCTGTTCGGTTTCGTAGAGTTCTGCATCTTCTGAAGCGTTCTGTTCACCGAGGGCTTCAAGAAGTCTTGTTGAGTTAGACTTCCACTGCTTGAGGATGAAGTGGGCCTTCTGGTGTACGTCTCGTACTCCCTTAGATATTCGAATCGCATCTTCTATGGTTCTGAAGCTGTCGAGGTAATCGTCAACATAGTGCTTTTCTTTTATGGCGATTGCTGCTTCGGGATGCGTCTGTTGGTTTGCTTCGGCGTTTAAATTCTTCACGAAGATGGCCGTCGATGGAGAACTGGAGGCTCCGAAAATGAGCGACGTCATCCTGTACTCTTCTGGTGGTCTGTCGTCCCGTCGATCCCGACGCCATAGATATCTGAGCGCGTCTCTGTCTTCTTTCCGAAGTTTCACCTGCATGAACATTTCCCCAATATCGGCTGTCACTGCAATCTTGTGCTGTCTGAATCGCATCATGACGCCTGGCAGTGACTGTAGGAGATCAGGGCCTTTTAGTAATGCATCGTTGAGGGCCACTCCCTTTGTCTTGGCTGCGGCGTCGTGCACAACTCGTAGCTTGTCAGGCTTCATTGGGTTTATTACCGCAAAGTGTGGGAGGTACCAGGTTTTGCCTGGAGTCTTCTCTTTCGGTGCAGGTTCTGCGTACTTCTTGGTGATGAGCGCTTCCATCTGTTCTGTGTATTTCTCTTTAAGTTTCGGGTCACGGTCGAGCTTCTTCTCTATGCCATAGAGTCGTTTCAGCGTGTTCTCGTAATTGTCGGGAAATGTGAAGTCTTCTTTCTTCCAGAGCAGAGAAGTTTCGTATCTTCCTTCTTCTGTGTGGACTGTATTCTGTATAAGGATACGCCGGGCTGTCTCTTCTGGATCTGTCGACGGTTTCTTCGCGTTGAGGCAGAGTGCGTCTGTAGCGAAGTATTGCTTCATCATTTCCTCCAAGTTATCTTCTTCTCGGGCTTCTGTGATGTGTGAGACGAAGTCTATGCTGCGGCCGAGAGAACGTGTGTGGTTCCCGTGCAGTACCCAACCCAGTGGCGTGAGTGATGCCACTGGTTGGTTTTTGTCGCCTCTTCTTATCTTCGATGTCAGGAGCAGGTGCCAGTTATCTTGGCCTATCAGGACGCGTGGCTTCGCATTTCCATAAGTGAGGAAGCGGCTGAGGTCTCGCAGGTGTTCGCATTTCTCTATTTGTTCTTTCGGAATTTCCTGCGTTGAGACTTGTAGATTCATAACTGTTCTCGCTTGAATTGGTTCCTCATGGTTATTGAGACCCTTAATCACGAAGCTCACTCTTCTAGATTGAGTCTCTGCTGTCTTCATCTTGTTGATTGCTTCAATGCGTAGCGGGTCTATGGGCCCAGTTGCCCCGATCTTGTCGCTGATGTTGCTGTCGATGAGCGTGACTGTGGATCCGTCGTCAAGCAGCGCGTAAGTGTCGATTGTTGCTGTAGGCCCTTTCACTTGGATTGGTATAATCTTGAGGTAAGATTGCTTCTGTGTGGCGGTCCAAGTAGTGGTGACGGCCTCTGTTGTTTCCTTTTCTTTAGCAGGTTCTGTCTTCTTAACGAAGTGTAGCAATTTGTGGTGATAGTACTTGCAGCCGTTGGTGTCGCAGGTACGTCGTTTGCAGCTGTGGTTTCTTGCTCTGTAGCGTAGGCATCGAAAACAAAGATGCTTGTTCTTGGCGATGTCCCATCTTGTGTTGCTGTCTGCGTTTTTGAACTTTTCGCAGTCTGTTGTAGTGTGTCCGGTATTGTCACATACCGCGCACTTGGCTGTGGTTTGTTGTTCTTCTGTGACTGTGTGCACTTTGTATGTGCGCTTGTTCTGTGAGGTGGGCTGTGCTTGAGTGCCCACTGGTTCGGGTTGTGCGTAAGGTGCGCACAGGTCGGCTTCTGTCTTCATAAACTTCTCCATCTTCAGTAGGTCTGGATTTTCTCTTGGTTGTTTGGCGGCGAATTCGTAGAACTTGTGACGAAGGGTAGGCGTGAGCTTATCCAGCAGTATCTTGCTTGTCTCTGGATTAAACAGGAAATGTGCGCAGCCCAGAGCATGAAGTATGCACACAGCGTTGGTGATCTTGCTTGAAACTGTGCATGTGTCTTGCGGGTTTTCTGTGAGTCGTGGCAGCGCCTTCAGTGTATTAAGTTCCGCTATGGCGATGGCTTCCGGCTTTCCGAATCTGGATTCGAGTGTGCGCATGACGTCTGCAGGATCGCTGTTGCTGATGAGAAGCCCTTCAACGGCTTCGCTGGCTTTTCCTTTCAGGTTTCTTCGTAATCTGTTGATGTTCTCGAACTTCGTAAATAATGTTGCCGTCTCATTGTAGGCGGAGCGGAACATCAGCCATTCTTGATGATTCCCACTGAAGACAGGTAGTTCGATGTATCTTGGATGACTGGCGGCCTTGACTGCCATGGTGATCGCTGAAGACAGTTGGGCGAGCTCTTGACTATGAAACGCTCCCGCCGATGTCGATGGTACTTGACGCGGGTCTTGATGACGCGGCGCAGGTACTTGCTGTGCTGTTGCAGGAACTTGCTGTGCTGTGGGTATCTGTTGATGCGCAGGTTCTCGCTGTGCTGCGGGCATCTGTCGATCCGCAGGTTGTTGCTGTCCTGCGGGCGTTGCAGGTTCTTGCTGTGTTAACCACGTGTCCACACGTGATTCGACGTCTTCCTTGGAGTATACGGAGACATCATCGTCGTCATCCGAATCTTCAATTTCTATTGCGGCTACGCGCGCTTCCATAAGCATTACTTGGTAGCGCGCGAGTTCTGCCTTCGCTTGAGCGAGCTTCTGTGCTTTGGCCCGTGACTTCGATTTGACGGACCCAGTAGTCTTCATTGTTGGGCGAACGGGCGGCAGCTTGTCTACGGCTCTGAGACGAGCTTGCCATTCTTCTGTCGGAGGGTCGCCCTGCCCGGCGGCTGGCGGGGCGACTGATTCGGTTTTCGACCTCTTGTCTGGCCTCACTGTGGTGACGGTGACCTCCGTCGCGCTAGAAGGGTGCGCAACGGAGGCTTGTGCCGCAGCGGATGCGTCCGCCTGCGACTCCGATGAAGCTTCTGTTGTCGTGGTGTGTGACGTTTCGAGGCTCATGACGGTATGAGCCGTGGTCTCCGTCCACGCGCTTTGATTCGTCGCGGTAGTACCGGACGAAGACGAAAGGGGGTCTTCGGCGGCGAGGCGCCCCTTTCCTGTAGAGCGTGTGACCGGCATATCGACCGACCAGTTTCTTCTTGTTTCGAACGGCGTTCCTCGACGATCCGACTCGATGTGACCAAAAGATGTACTGGATACACCTTACTATGCTGGTGTGCCGAGGAGGGTGTTGCTTGAGAGAAACAAGTATTGAGAGCTTCTTGTTATTTATTCTTCGGAGTTGTTTTCTTGAGGAGAGGTGAGCACTGAATGAATTTCACAGCAAAATGGGCCTGTTTATAAGCCGCCTATTCTCTACAGTCTAGTCGTGCGCAGCGAGAGTGCGCGAGGCGCGCTCGGCCAATGGGAGAGGCGTATGTTGCCTCTCGCTCAGGCGCATGCTCCCTTTCACTCGCACCTATCGCTACTCCGTTGGTTGGAGCCTTACCCTATGGAGAGCACCTATTCTATTATTATTTATTTACACTTACAAATATGGTACGATACAATTTTAACTATATTACAACTATCTATAACTTATGAACTATTCTTGAAGGCGTCGTCCTGCACAGGATCAATTAGGCTTCTTGTTGACTTTAAAAAAGAAATATGGGGATATTATGAACTTCTTCTAATGCAAATGCGAGTGAAATGGAGCTTAATTTGGCAATTGTTGATGATTTAGAAAATAATGGCTTCGAAGCATGTTTAACTTGATTTTTGGCACGGGTTTGAAGTGTGCTTGGCGACAATGTCCTCGCAGATGTGTATTTTTTTAATCTTATCCGAATTTTTCAGCAGCTTTGGTTTTTATGTAGCTTGATTTTCAGGCTAAAAATATCGCTTAACACGTGTTACTGTTGAATCAGCCGACTAAGTCTGAAGGTAACAGTGTTATCTTATATATAAAATTCTCGTCTTATATATAAAATTCTCGTGTCACAGTTTTCGTTGCCATACTCCTCCGGAACGGCTTGACCGATTTTGATGAAATTTTTTGTGCTTATCCGGTATCTATGAGAATCGGCCAACATCTATTTTTCATCCCCCTAAATGTTAGGGGTAGTCCACCCCTAAATTTTTTTTTTTTTTTTTTTAGACAACATTTTTAATTTCTATTTTTTTATGATACAACATACAAAAATACATACAATCCTCAATTTTCACCCTTCTACGATCAACCCTTATTTTTTAATAGCCAAAATTATTTATATGTCAAAGCAACGTTTGCCGGGTCAGCTAGTAAACTATATAATCGTATCAAGTGGAAATCAGTGATCTGAGTATGCCTACACCTAACGGAAACAGGCTTGATGCTATGTATATGTTACGGCTAAAGGTAGGTGTAAACATAAACTTAAGATTAGCCGGCTAAACTTAAGTGTATAACGCAGGCCGTTGGCTAAAAATATAGAAGAAAAAGGAAACTATATAATGATTGATATTTCAACACGAACATTTTTATAGCAAAAATATCACTGTCATTACGGATATTATGTATTTAAAATTACAAAATAAAACTGCAGTGTTAATAACATAAAACTACAATTTATAACATTGTCTAGTCATTAAAATAAAATAATAAGGAACAATTTGTTCATCACAGATACTTCTGTATTTAAAATATCAAAATAATTTCGAATGACACAGAATATTATTGGTTCGGCAGCGGCATTTGTCCATCGAATAAATTTTTAGCCGATTCTTTTCAGTTTATGTGCACATATACCCGCTAAAGATGAAAAGTCACGACGCACACGAACATGACATCGAACTTTAGCTTGTTCTCGAAGCTAAATCTAAGCTTAGCCGGCTAATCTTAAGTTTATGTTCACACCTACCTTTAGCCGTAATAAATATATGTATTCCTGATATCTCTATTATCAAATCTCTACCAATGGTGTTCCAAATTCAAAAATTTAAATTTTACATTCAAGCCCCCAGTTCTGATTTCAAAGGATCAATTAGGCTTCTTGTTGACTTTAAAAAAGAAATATGGGGATATTATGAACTTCTTCTTATGCAAATGTGAGTAAAATGGAGCTTAATTTGGCAATTGTTGATGATTTAGAAAATAATGGCTTCGAAGCATGTTTAACTTGATTTTTGGCGCGGGTTTGAAGTGTGCTTGGCGACAATGTCCCGGTGTGTATTTAAAATATTTAAATTGATAAAGTGAGTGCCTGACGAAAAACTTGTTTTGAATTTTGCTAAATCTTACACCTAAATTATTTCAACGATAGGTTACTACTACTACTATACAATATACGCTCATATTACTATATTATTAATCCGTACCCAAAAGCCAATAACGGAGCTCAAACCTCATTCCAAACGACGATTTGCGAGGACGCTGAAAAAAAAATTTCCTCGTAGACTAAAACTATTATTATTTTGAATAGTATGGTGGTAGGGCATTTTCCGAATGCTCGCCTGGCCCACCCTCAAGTAGAAAATCTATCGCAGCACCTAACAGTGTGTTCCGCCAGCTGTCATTGAGAGCCAGTAATTCTAGGTTAGCCAGAACAACACCTTTGACCAATCATATACCTTCAGATGAGATAGTGGTCAAAGGCAATGAATCAGGCAAATAAAAAAAAATTGTCTGTCTATTGGATTTTTTTAAATTTTTAATATATAAGTATTATGAAGGGCAATGAAATTTATTATAAATTAGGTAATCTAGAAGTAATTTCCCATTAGAAAAGACTCACATCTTATTTTGAGTAACTAACCTTACTTAGCTACTTATGCTAGCTATAACATGGCAGGCGTAAAAAACCTAAGTAAGTTAATAATCTTTACGAACATAATGTTAAAGTCTTTGATATGGTGTCCTTCAAGGGTAACTTAAACAACATAGTTGACCGAATAATCGCTTACCATCAGCTTATATAGCACCTATATAGTTTGGTTTATAATTCGAGATCAAAAATGTAAACAAAGAAATGTCAATATATATGTCATTGTCAAACTGATAGGTCAGTGGTATTCAATAGTTTTTCTTCAAATATTCTCACGTAATCCGTAGCGGTGCACCCTGCTGCGCTAGGTTTCACACATTTTTATTACATTGGTAAATAATTCCCTACCTATAATATATTTTAAATTTACCTTAGTCGCCTCTTACGACACCCGCGGGAAAAAATAGCGGTGACATTGTAACCCGGCATGGGTTGTTGGGCCTCCAAAATACCGGAAGGTAGGAAGCAGCGCCTTCTAAAGAACTGACAACTTCTACTGCGATCCTCAAGACGCCCGCTAACTGTGGTGATTTTGGAAAATCTGCCCATTGCAACCTTGTTCAACGGTGGACGTTTGGTTGATATGATGATGTAATATAATATATATTTTCTATACCTACGTCTTAAAAAATTAACGAAGTTCCTCATTTTGGAGTCGCATATCTATACTATCTGCGTACATAATTATAAACTTCCAAAAATTTCTACAGTAACTTTCAAGTAAGTTTTAATATTTTTTATTTAACTTTCTAATTTTAAAGTCATCGTTTTATTGGTGCTGTAGTAAAAGGTTATTTTATAACTTATGCAAGTATTGTTGGTATATTGTCCAAATTAATTGTGTATTAGCATAATTTAAAGCTATATAAGCTCGAATGCCAACTTTATAAAACATGATAAGAGATAATGATAGCACAAAAAATATTTATACGTATATTTTTCAGCAGACAAATTCTTACATTCTGTAGATTCAGCCTGCGCATGCTAAATCTACCCTATTGCAGGGGAAGACGCTACAGTATTGAGAGACTTGGGAGTGGAAAGTCAGACCTCAGTAGACAAGAGTATGCTTACATGCCAAATTCAAGTTATAAAAATACAATATCTGTGAAGTTATAAACAAAAATTATTTAAAAAATCGAGGTAGCACATTAATTATTATTTTACACCTATTAATTATTTATTTTTTATTTATTATTTGTTTTTACAAATTGGGGATTTTACAATGCAAACAACCGAAATGTACGATTCTCATGTCGACAAAACATAAAAGTAAGAAAAAAATTTGGTCATACACAAATATTTCAGCTATGTCAAGTATATTCTGACAATTAACAATCCTTCTGACTGAAACTGACGATATCCCCAACATGTCAGCGATTTTCTTAGCACACTCCATTACTGACCAATGCTCGTCCTTCGGCCACAACAAAAACGTGTGCTTGTACGCGTTCATACATAAGTTTTTCGGAAGCACTCAAAGATTTGCGAGGACGTTTCTTAACGGGAGAAAATAAGTGTTTCGTTGTTGAAGTGCCTGGTCCAGGCTGTGTTTCGGAGGCCCCAGCCTCCATATTACGAAAATAATCTTTTCGTAACAATAACAAATACTAATAAACACAACTCTCTCACAACAACTATAAACAACAAAAACAATAAAACGAAATTCAACAAGAAAAACAATCGGCGAGGAACACAACAAATACGAACGAATAAGCAAAAATGGCGCAAGCTGGAAAATGTCGACGATCCCGCAAGTGTGGCTATTAAAAACAAATAATCTTACACATTTTTTTTCACGCTCGAATATATGCGTAAACATGTACGCGCATAAAAAAGTGTTTCATTGTTTCATACTAATGTTATAAATTATAGCATTAAATATATTTTTTACATTAAATGCTCCATCCGTTTCCAAAATTAGTATAATTACTAAGTAGTAAGTACTTGTAGTTTTTTTGCACGGTTAACACCTTTGTTTACATTTTTGATCTCGAATTAAAAACCAGAGTATAGTACAATCAGCAATAAAAAGAACAAGCCGAATGACCAATAATCTATATATTACTCACTTCGACGTGAGTATGGCGATGCTGCTCATTGAGCGAACAATATTGCTAGGAAGATTATTATTGTATATTACTATCAAATATATATATATATATATTTGATCAAATATATAAATAAATATATATATCTGGCTCTTGGCTGTTTACCCTAAGGTTATATGATTTGAGTGGTTTAACGCCTGCTCAAAAACTATTCGCTTCAGTCTCTTTCTTAAACAGTTTTCTTACTGCATTAAGATGTCCGGAGATATGCTCACACCAAAATATCAGGCGTAGAAATCAAGTTTCTTCATTTTTACCCAAGAAATAATAAGAGCACCCCAGTGTTACGTTACGTTAACAGTTTTGTAATAGGCGTTACCTGACCATACTAAACGTTTAAATCTACGTTCGAAGAAAAGCAAGATTCGAAGAATTTTGTATGGTATAAATATTTCACCTCACAAGCTCGGAAAGGTGTTGTTTTTCGAAATCTACGTGGGAAAGTGCTATTTATCCACTAGCGTGGGAATGGTTTTTTATAGACCTTCCAGAAAAAAACATTGTATTTTAAATTTTAAATACCTAGTACCTACCAACTTTAGTAATTTTTCTTTTAATTCTAACTATAGGCCCCATTGCTATCTGTGCGTGTCGTAAGAGGCGACTAAAGGTTAAATAACGGAAGATGGGCACCTTCTGCGGAACTAATATCTTAAACTGCGATCCCCAAGACGCCTGCCAAGCGTGGGGATTATGGCAAACCCCCGTTGATGGGGAAGGCAGTGTTCAGACTTCAGCAGTGGACGACCCGGCTGATGCAGTAGCTTTGAAACCTTCCCTACGCTGACTCTATAATTTGAACTCGCCTGGCTCATGGTTTATGCCTTGAATAGCCATGTTTCTATCCAAGTACTTGTGCCAAATAATGACTATGCAAAGCGTAGCGGAGGGAACATTTTTTTATAACAACCTAAAAAAGCTGTCGTTATTATGTTAAATTTGATTTAGTTAGTGTGCATATCTGCAGTGCAATCCAGTGATTTTGTGTGCGATCCAGTATTATTAGTGCTAATTTAATTAATATTATGATATTATTTCTAATCAAATATTGTTTAATTTTAGGTTAACTATTGTATGTTAGATAAAAATATGAGCTGTATTAAAATTGTGTATATATTCAGCCTTTGTTGTGTTTTTTATTCACCCCTTGATGCACATACACCTTCTCAAACACCCTCGCTGGATGACTGGTAGACAATGCCTTAGCATTAAGTCCTCCTTTTGTAATTTTTTTTTGTGCAATAAAGTATTAAATAAAAATATAAAAAATAAAAAAGAGATTAGGTAAATGTGCGTTAGTCATTATTAGCTGTTCATTTATAAAAAAAAGCTTTACTTTAAGAAAAATAGTGGTATGCCACGAATATAAATTGTAGTTTATTTAATAATGTTTCGTGTTTAGTATTTTGCTATGCAAACAGTAATTTTGATATGAATTCGATCTATTTTTAGATAGTATTTTTATTTGCGTACTATATACTGCCCTAGTATTTGAACTCAGTGAAATTTTCCCTACATGTACTTGAGCCTAATATCTTCTGCTTCTGGTTTGCCAGATTTTAAATTTACGTATTAGGTCATCTCTAAATTTGAATTCCCATACAAAATTATTTAAAAACTTTTGAAAATACATAATTGTATGGAAAACTGATAAACCAGAAGCATAGATTGTAGGCTTAAGGACAGGCAAGCAAAATTTCACTGTGTTGGAACTAAACACTTGGTATATCATAATGTATGATATGACACGTAACTACGTTTTCAACACCCTTGCTCGTAAAGTGCGCTTTATTATATCGTTCTTAGGGCCATAAACCGAACTATAACACCCTCGTGCATAATAATATTATACACTAGTGCGTAATAGAAATATCCCTACAAAGTTAAGTTAATGCAAATTATATGCGAGTAAACAGAGCATTTTCAATTTAACCGGGTAATACAGATTTGTAACTTCTAGGTTAGCCTGAACAACATCTTCGACCACATCATCCCTTACCATCAGGTGAGATAGTGGTCAAAGGCTAACATATCCAAAAAAAAAAAAAAAAAATAACATCAAAGAGGGTTATATGTATTTTATTATTTATTTATTTATTTCCATACATACAACTATCTCTACAGGTACACACCCAATACAATAGAGTAGCTATAAACAACATTAACACAACAAAAACTATAAACAACTTAATTTCTGTAACACAGAACATGTAATGCGATTTTTGTAAATTCGCTCAGAGCACAACAAAACAAGTATATATAAGTATATCAACCATCATACAAAAAAAAAATTGCGCGCTATTTTCCATAATTTTTGTATGTTGTTTGTATCGCATTTGTGCAATATATATTTATTTTCCTCGCAAGGGTGTTGAAAAAGTGCGTATGAAACTTGTGAGCAACTTGCTCATTATACACTCGGCTGATTTACGCCCTCGCCTACAACTCGGGCTGCAACACACAGCCTAGTGTATAATGAGCAACTTAGCTCACTTGTATCATAATCTACTATTGTACGTTTGTATGGAAAGTGATATGAAGACACTTTTCAACTCCCTCGTTTGCAATGTTAATTTGGTAACTGTTGCTCAAACCAGTGCATTTTCTCTGTATCTAACTGCATAAATCTACAGTATTTTTTTTTACCAGCGCGTGCTAATTAAATAAACCCCTCTTCATTAAAGAAGAAGCAATACCGTGCCTCAGAACCCTGGTTCGATCCCCAACGCCGGCTTGAACTCACCGTATAGAGGAAGGGCATTTCGCGATTGCCCGCCTGGCTTGCCACCACCCTCAAGTAGGAAATCTGTCGCCAAGCATCTAACGGTGTGTTCCGGCAGTGGTCCTTGCGAGCCAGTGAAATTACAGGCACATGAGACTTAATACCTATGTCTCAAGGTGAGGGGCGCAGTGCAATTCGTCACTTATGATGAAATGCCAGAGGTTAGTCCACTTAACAGCAGGTGGGCCTCAAACTTGTTCCGTAAATCACATAAAAAATAAAAAATAATAAGAAATAAAAGAATATTAATGAATTCCTGAAAACATTACAAGATATCGATAGGTTCATGTACAACATACCTACCTAATTAAAATGTTATCATGTTGCGAAATGAGGTTGCAGGAATTACTTTAATACGAGCACTGATTTTTAGTTGAAACTTGTTTCTGATATTACAAACGGTCATTTTCATTTGGAAGTATATTCTCTACCCAGTTAAATAATAAATAATTACTTACTAAATACGTAGTTCACTTAAAGGTTAAGAAACTCGAATCATTTTCATGTAAATCTTTCGAAGCTCATAACTTTTACATATACTAGATACATAACTAGATAATGAAGAGATCCATCGATATTATGATCAGTTCTGGACCTAAAACCTTTAATAAGGGAGTAATCACTTATCAGGTGATCACACTACGACGTTTTTGTAGTTAAGTTCAACCTCTATAATAAAATAAGTCGCAAGGGCAAGAAAAGAGGTGTCTTTGCTATGAAGATTATATAAGGCGTTTCGAAAAAAAAGTTAACAATCCAGATTCACTATAGTTTCGTTCGACTTTCAATGTTTCGACCACATGCGGTAGCTTTGCACTCGCGGGACGTAAGCTTCCCTTGAAAAAGACAACCGGATGTAGTCGAATCGAAAGTATGGTCCGAACAGTGTAACATATTCATGTGTAGAACTAACTCTTATTTGTTTATTTTTTACCTCAAATATAATTAGTTATCTATTGCCCACAGATGTCACCACCTGGTCATGTACGTGCTTAAACTTATTAACAAAGAAAATTATTAGGAGTTACACAAACTGCTAAGAGGAACACGCTTACGGTCTAGCCTTCAGCACTCTTTAGATAATGAAAAGTGATGACAGTGAAGCCCTGGGAGGAATCTGGCTCTGAAGGACAGCTGCAGCAAAGGTACCTTTAGGTTTGCTTAACAGATTTGCTACTTACAACAATAATAAACTTGAGCACAGTCTGCTCATCATAAGAACTAAGATGTGACCTAGTTGTAAGTACATGTCGTGTATTTCAAATGCATAGACACTATTTTTGTTTGCAACAGGTGACTTCTTATGATAGACAGACTATTGGTGGAGCAGCCTTCAGATCTAGAGTAATTAGGCACCTTATCGACGAGACAAATCTTCCTTCTCTTCTCATCAGCAGTGTGGTATAGGTGGGTCCATGTTTGCAAGCAAACTACATCCGAAATTATCAAAACCTTCTTTTAAAAATCTTCTTTTTTACTTACGTGAACCTGCCTCATTGGTCGGAGAGCGTAAAGCATTGCTTACGTAGCTCGATCTTAGACTCAGGACCTGGATAGGACAGTTTTTTTGTGAATTTGAATATAATACCAAGAAACAGTTCCTGGACTTTTCTATGCTCTTCCGTTAGTGGCCGACTAACCTTTATACTATTCTGTCACACTGGTGTGACGGTTAGGATGGGAAATCGGTTTCCTGACATACCTACATTGAATTATCTTTTCTCACGTTATTTTATTCCACTTAGCCCACCCAGCCAATGTGAATCTCTCAAGCTTACTCAATTAAAATTTCTTAATCCGTTTTTTTATGACTTATAGGTTAGCCTTTGAACACTATCTCACCTGATGGTAGGTGATGATGTGGTCGAAGGTGTTGTTCAGGCTAACCTAGAAGTACTGGCTCTCAAGGACAGCTGCCGGAACACACCGTTAGGTGCTTGGCGACAGATTTTCTACTTGAGGGTGGTAGCTAGCCAGGCGGGCATTCATAAAATGCCCTACCACCATGCTATAACGACTGCCATCCTAAGACAACAACCGGGACCGACGGCTTAACGTGCCCTCCAGAAGCACGGAAACGCTCAGTAGTAATGTCACTAGCGGTCACCCATCCAACTCATGACCGCGCGTGACGTTGCTTAACTTTGCTGATCGGTTGAGAATAGCTAAGTAAACTTCGCTACGAGCGCTTCAAGAACACAACAACAAGAACAAGATGAATTGAACAAACACCTTTTGTATATAAATAACAAGAAATACACTCAAACATTAATAGTTGGTAAGTAAGCTACCTGATGTGCTTGTAAATATAAAATAATAAAACAAATCATCATCAATCTCTTCCTAATACCGCACCAGAAACATCCCATGCAAGGAATGCCAGTCAGCCCAATAGTGGGAAGTCGAGTGATTCACCAGAGAATGCATTCAGACGATTTGGTGACTCATACCTTCCTTGGGTCCTTTAGGGTTCCTTATTGGACTGTTGCAAATAATCCAGTACATTACAGAGTTCCAATTTTGCATTGTGGAAAAAAAATGTACTGAATTATTACACATAGCATCTATCAAACAAATACGGACAACGGTAGAGGTTATATTGTTTCAGCTTGAAGATAAATTAGCCCTTACAGATATAAATGCGCGACGGGACCCATTGCAAATACCTATATGGCACCTACCAGAATTAATTTAGAGGGACAACGGGCGTGGGATCAAAATTTCGGGTCCCGTGGCGTGAGGAAGTAATTTATTTCGAACGTTCACTTTGCTTGGCTAATGGGCCGGTTATTTGGAACTTATAAAATGGAATCTGAATGGAATGGAATGATGGAATTATTAATTATAATGATAAATATAATAAAATACAAATTTAAATATTTGATTATTTATTTCCTTAAATATAATATTTTTTACAAAGCGTATGTATCCATATACTCACCTAAAGTACATGTTCGCAGTAAAAGTAATAGGTGTTCTTACAAAATAATTTATTGATATAAAAACATTGGCGGACACATATTTGATGTTTATGTTGAGAGGGAAAAAGTAAGATTTCGTAAAATAAAAATAAAAAACTATCAAATTAATTAAATCCCATGGCCGCCACAAATCTGCAAGACCTCTGGACACTGAGCGAATACTGCGTGAATAGGGAACGTTATGATTATTATAAAAAATATGACGGTAGTACAAATAATTTCTTATTAACTCATGTGACAAATAAAACCAATTAGTCACCCCGTGACCACGATCACTGCAAAGTGTTTGAAACTTTGCAGTGATCGTGTTCACTTATTTTGCGCTTTTCATCACGTCGGGACAAAAATAATTATGAATATATGCGATTTAAACCGTTTAAAGTTGTTTAATTACTAAACAAGCCTTGCATAAGAAATAACTATTGATGAAAGATTTAAATATACAAAAGTAAGTACTGTTTTGCGTACATTTTCGTATAGTTACATCGCTTATAAATACAATTGATATAATATACTAGTCAATGTTATATACTTGTATATCGAATATAAAAAAAACTTTATGACCTACGCATATATATATTCGTAGTATATTACACTAAGGGCCTGTTTCAGAATGTTCGAGTAAGTTCCGGTTGTACTATCCAGAACATATTTAATAAATAAAACACTATCGTTAAGTTTCACAGTCATCGATTTATCTATCGGTTAAAGTTCAGTTATTTTACGTTCTGGGTAGTATAACCGGAACTTACTCTAACATTCTGAAACAGGACTTAAACCCAATGCTATAATATTTTTCATAATTATACTTATAATAATCAAATGAGACTTCTCGTGACCACTTGTTATTACGAGTTAGGGCCTGTTTCAGAATGTTCGAGTAACTTCCGGTTATACTACCCAGAGCAAACCATAACTGAATGATAAAAAGACAGTTAACATGCAGCGCGTTTCAAGCTTTAACCGATGGATAGGCTGAATCGATGACTGTGAAACGCAAAGATAGTGTTTTATTTATTAAATATGTTCTGGGTAGTATAACCGGAACTTACTCGAACATTCTGAAACCGGCCGTGATATTTCTAATTATTTTGGAATAGATGCCATACTAACCATCCCTTAAAATTAATATGTTATAATATTATTAAAAAAACACTTAATGACTACGGGACAGATTAATAGGAAGCAAATTTCACTCACTAGAGTGAATTACTAAAAAGTCTAAAACAATCATTGCAGAGATCACAGACTAGATTCTACATAAATGAACGTAAAATGATTGTATTATTTATTAAGCGTTTCTTTAATTATAAATAATAACTATCGATGGGATTAATAGAAAAAAACTGTTATTAAATGATCAATAAAAATAATGAAATTGACATATAAACGAATCGTAGATTGAAATTTTAATTCCATCAGCATTACTTAGCGATTAAAAAACTAAACGGGTTTTATTATCGTTCCAAAAATATTGTAAAACATATCTTTTTACTTTATAAGCATTTTTTTAAGTTCGTGCATTACTTTAAATTTTATATTCAATGTATTGAAAATAGAGAATAGTAAAAAATATTATGTAGACTGTTATCAGTGTACCTTCGAAATTAGATTTCGATATATATTGTTTTTCGACATTGTACCCTTTGCAGTTTTAAAAATAAGATAATTTAAAGGAAAACTAATAAAACTAGAATAAATTAGTATCTAATTTCTAATAATTCGACATGGTAGTACACTTGCGTTATATAAAACGCTTGTAGTTATGATTTGATATATAAACACGTAATTAATATTAAATAGTTATCTGAGGCTAATAACAAAGTTTCTTTAACAATTAAATCTTAAAAGCGAACAAGTGATTGGGTATAATATATTTCTCCAGAAAAAATACTGTACAGAACTTATGGATTAAATACGAAGCTACCAACAGAAATACTGACTTACGGAAAAAACATCATTGTCACCCAAAAAAAAACTTTTTATGACTCGTGTTACATTATTAGTGATTTAGATTTTTCAACAGACCATTTTACGTTTTACTTACCTTGTTTACCAAAAGTTTTATTAATTGCGATGTTTGTTTACAGAACAATTCTTTTTTAGTTTTACGTCCAAATAAACAAAGGCTTAAACTGTTTTGTCATTCGTGATAGAATAGAGTCAGATTGCCCCGTTTGCACCTGATTTTGTATGCAGTACTTTTTTATTTGTCAGCACTGGTTGATTAAATATTGTTTCCCTCGTAACACGTCACCTTTGCCCTCCGGGAATAAAATATAATGGTTTCCCTCGTAATAAATCACTTTTGGCTCCCGGTTATAAAAAATCTCTATTTTTAATAGGCCAACAGTGACTTGTTACGAGGGAAACCATTATTTTTTATTACCGGAGGCCAAAAGTGACATGTTACGAGGGAAACAATATTTTATCAACCAGTGCTGACAAATAAAAAAGTTACTTGTTACGAGGGAAACCATATTTAATCAGCCAGAGCTGACAAATAAAAAAAGTACCTATAGAATCGTATTGCCGGAATTTGCACTATTTCTGTCGCAACTGTCAGTATTTCTCCCGGTCGTATTTTTATTGGTAGAAAAGTTTTCGGTTACATGCTTAAAAGGGGCAGTACTTTTTAGTTTAAATTCCATAGATTTTATTACTACATTACTACCCAATTTCAAATAGTTTGTAACGCAACAACACATTTTTAAGTAAGTATGTACTTACGATGAATCTTAAAAATATATTAAATTCCTTTGGAATCTATAAAAAGCCACCAAACATTATATTAAATATCGAAATTATTTCAGCCTCTTACACACGAGATAATATGCAATGCCAAACAAATTTTATGTATGAACAAACTTGAGGCGCCCAAAGTTAAATATTAAATTGAATAATTTATAAAATATATTTTATTTACATTTCGGTGCAGTTTAAGTTCTTCAACTTATTATGTTAAGTGTTCCTTAAGAATTATTTAATTCTTTGAATTGCTAGTTTTCTTTGTCGCTCAATGCTGCGTCTGCGTGCTTTCGCAAAGTCCAGTAATCTGTAAATAAAGAAAAAAAATATTAATATCAACAAAATACTAGGCATAAAGGTAGGTACTACAACATACACAACTAGTGGCTCTCCGAGCTGTAGACCTCGCGAGTCTACCCTTGCATAGCTTACAATTGAAGAGAGAGAGCCTATCACTATATAGGCAACTGACGTGCGTATCAGGACATTGCCATTAAATTAAGCACAGGCGTCCATACTTTCAACATCTTATCATGTATATCTCCGTAATTTTGGAAAATTTCCAATAACTGACTCGACATAAATAATTATGGACTTATCAAACCTGCTCACGAAATTTCGTGATAATCGGTTAAGAAATGCGACCTGTAGAGAAGAACAACCGGACATATCAAAGCATTTTTTCTAAGTTGAAGCAGAGACGCTTCGCTCGAACTAAGTTCTCGCTCGATCAGTTAAACTTTTTTGAGTATATCAGTTTATCCATTTGAAGAGTTCCGTCCATCCGAAGTATAAAGAACCACATATTAGGTTCAAGAGTTGTCTATCTGTCAACCTGTTTTGGCCAAGTTTCTTGAAAGCAAAATGTTTAAATTTGTTGCATATGTAGAGGTTTTGCATTGTGGTAGGGCATTTCGCGAATTTCGTCTTGCTAACTATCACCCCGAGAAGAAAATATGTCACCAAACGGAGTGTTCCGGCAGCTGTCCTTGAGAGCTAGTTGCTATTTTAGGCTACTGTTTACTTTTGAAGCAATGATGGCCGAGAAGTAATAGCTATGGACGATGTTCAATCCCCCCCGCAAGCAGAGATTGCCCGCCTGGCTGGCTACCACCCTCATGTAGAAAATCTGTCGCCAAGCACCTAATGGTATATTCCGACAGCAGTGCTTGAGAGCTAGTGAAATTAACAAGTACATGAGACTTAACAAATATGTTTCTACTTTTGATTATATAGAGAAAACAGAACTCTTTGGCACTATTTTGAAAATTACAATGTGTATATTTCTTCTTGCAGGCAGACTGTACCTACATAGTGATAAACATTTTTATATATATTTTTATTAATTTACATCATTTCAATAATTAAATGATCATACATGAAATTAAAGTTAGTAGCTAAAAATATTAGTTTAACACGTTATATAGATAGCAGATATCTTAATAATATTTAATGACCATGTTAAGAGATAACTAAGTATATATCTAGTTGTAGATATGATAACCTAAGTAAACTAACATTACTCGTACTTATCACAATAGCTATGATAAATAGGTAATTATAGTGATATCAAGGCCCTTAGAATAGTCAAATTATAATTGGATTTAATTTTAAATCAAACCTAATTACCATATTTAGATTCTTTTATTTTTATTTCTGATAGGTAAGCCTTTGACCACAATCTCACCTGACGGTAAGTTATGATGTGGTCGTAGGTATTACAGGCTTAACCTAGAATTACTGGCTCTCAAGGACAGCTGCCGGAACACACCGTTAGGTGCTTGGCGGCAGTTTTTCTACTTGAGGGTGGTCGCTACTCAGGAGGGCATTCACAAAATGCCCTTCAACCATGCGGTGAAGCTCAAGCCCGCGGCGGGATTAGAACAATGCATAGACCGCAGTCATGCCATAGCCAATGCCACTGAGCCATCACTGCTTCTTTTTTTTAGCAATAAGAGCGCCGATTGTATTGCCATTTTACATATTAAATTAAGTAATACATTTGTAAATTAACACATACATTTTACTCCCATTGCTTTATATGTTAAACAAAAGTTTTTGTAAATGTATTGTCATAATTTGTCTTTTCTTGGTATGCAATAATGAGTTATCGTATCGTATCGAAATTACCATAATCTTGAAAAAAAAAGAATCATTGATGGCTCAGTGGCATTGGCTATGCGCTGCCGCGCAGCTGGTCCATGGTTCGAATCCCGCCGCAGGCTTGAGCTTCACCGCATGGTGCAAGGGCAGTTTGCGAATGCCCGCCTGGTTAGCAACCACCCTCAAGTAGAAAATCTGTCGCCAAGCACCTAACAATGTGTTCCGACTGCTGCCAAAAAACAAATTCCAAAAAATGGAACCGACTTCAACTGTGAGAAATAACTAGTCTTGTTAAATTGGTACCATGATGGTTCAAAACTACCTATTATCACAATATTGTGCGCATGGTTCAACAAGTTATTTCACACAGTTGAGTTGTTTGAAGTTGGATACATTAGTTGTAAAAAAAAAATACGCCCTTTTTGGTGAATCTTGCTACTTATGGGATCGATTGTAATTCACTGTCAATGACTTTATCATCAAGATAGGAAAATACTTTTCAGTTAATGGAGTGTAACTCAAAAACGGCTTGGCTAATTTTGATGAAATTTAAATGGGACCACTCGGCAAGCATCCAGGCAATAGTTCTGAGGTAAAAACATAAAAAAAAACAGAACGAATTGAGTAAGTATCTCCTCCTTTTTTGAAGTTGTTAAAAAACAGTATTGATTTATAAGTTCAAGTAATATTTTCTACATACAAAACAAAAAGATTACTTTTAATTTACTTGTTTAAGAAAACGCACTGCCCCGTTATTTCCCACGGGTACAAGAAATTTGATAGGCTATTTACGTGGTTCAACGGAATTTTAAGCTTTGTCGGTTTTTATTTGAAGTCGGTAACACAGAAGTTTGTTTGAACAATAAATTGAAATATTGTTTGATCCGGAGCGATAAAGGATTGATTCGTCAGCTGTGAAGCGTCTCACATTGACTTCACATACTTACTTCTATTTCATAATATTTACGTTCACTATGTGTACACACCTATGTGTTGAAGCAATGTCAACAAAAAAAACGATATTTGTCTAAATAGACATAAGTAAATTATGTGTACATATATATATATATATAATCTATTAACAAAATACTACGAACTATATACAACACTACAGCTACTACAATAAAAACATTTCGACTCATAGGCAGTCCAAATGCTCCAGCCCACTACCAGTTGGCAGCGTGCCCAGCTTTCTAGCAGCATTGCCGCGTTGAATCGCAATAATAATTATAAAAATTATTATATATGTATATAATTATCTCGTATTATATAATAATGGTTATATTATAATATAATATTACTAAGTAGGGCGGTTCCGAGCTAAATCGTTTGAGTAAACTGTTCCTTTTTCTTCCATATTGCATGAATGATCGTAAAGGCGACTAAAGAAAATTAATATTTAAAGAAAATTTAGCCCACGCCGCCGCCGTGATCGACCAAAAAGGACTGTCTTTTAGCTTAAAGTTTATACAATATATTCTGGTGTTATTAAAGAAAAATATATTATTTCATCTCAATAAGCCCTTCTCAAAAATACAACCCAAAAATTGTTTACGATCGCTTTTTGGTAGAACCTCGTAACACGGACATTAAATCATTTTTTTAATATAATCCAGGGTACACCATAAACGAAAAACAGCGGTAAACCACATCGTACCATTGTTGAACGAATACATAAAAAGTCAGAATAAGGCGTGCACACACTGGTACAGACACTGTAGTCAAATCTGTTACAAAGTAAAATTTCTTATCGACATTGTAACGTGATTAATTATATGTTGGTTCGGTAGGATGTAGATATTTAATTTTACACAAACAAAATCATAATATTATTATGTAAATAATGTTCTTATGTTTATACGCAATAATTAGATAGTGTCATGGGTAATTATGAAAAATTATAATGAATAAAAATAACTGTAAATATAAAACTATTTACTTTTAGTAACATAAATACCATATACATATATTTGGTATTTTTATTATGTTTATCACTTACCATCAGGTTAGATAGTGGCTATAAAAAATATAATTATCTCAAGGAACAAAATTGTATAAGCAGATATAAGACTTATCTTATTTTATTTATCTACGAAATAGATTTTTTTATGCGTACATTTTCGATTATACTGTCTATTCGAGTATCAAAACTGTATTAAGTCCTTATTTGTAGTGTACTGTAACAGCCGACTCGTCCACTGCTGAACACAGCCTCCCCTATCAAGGGGGTATTTGCCTTAATCCCCACGCTTGGCAGGCGGCTTGGGGATCGCAGTGTAAGATGGCAGTTCTTTAGAAGGTGCTGCTGCCCACATTCCAGTATTTTTCCCTTAGTCGCCTCTTACGACACCCACGGGATGATATGGGAAGGTGCAATTCTAACCCGGCACCCCACGGGGGGTGCCGGGTAGCCTGTTTGTAGTGTACATCTGATCAAATAACGTCATTATTATAGAGCCACTTGTGTGTGTACCGTGTGACAGATACGAACAGCCTATTTTTCCAAATGTACTGGAAGGAAAAAGTTTGATTTTTGGTATTTATAATATGGTAGGTATCATAATATACATTACAAAATTATAAGAAGAGTGTGGATCCCGAAAATGGCTATATTTTTTCTTCTCATTTTATAATGAGAAGAAAAAATTTAGGAAATATATTTGTATTAAACAATAAAACCATGACATGTAGTTAAGTTCCAACTTCCAGTATACGAGTAAGTATGTCTATAGATCTATGTATGTCGAATGTAGTATATAACATAAAAAAAACTACTTCTGGTTTTGGGATCTTATTTTGAGGGTAATATATAAAATTGGAAGAACCACGACAACTACTGCGTTCTTTAAAATCGACATGTTGGCAAGTGTGCAGCATCCTTTAAAGCCTACAAAGTAGCTGCATGCGCGTAACCCAGGTAGCAGTCGACCCAGCTCAATAAATACGTCCGCGTTACTTTTTTCTTTTATTTTTTCTCGTGTCAGACACCGGCCGGGCTCAAACCGGTCCTTTTGCGACTCGTATCTTGAGTGGAGTTAGATCTTTTGTTGTTTTTATACTCATTTCATTAAATTGCTTTAGATCTGTGGGATATAGATAGTGTTTTGTTACTAAATCGTCTTCGAAGACTAGGGTTTAATTATTTTTTGATTGATTTCGAAATTCAATCACATTTTGTTTAGAGGCGGTATGCCTTTATTAACCAAGTCAAGTCAAGTCAAGTCAAAATCATTTATTCAATTTAGGCGTCTACGACGCTCTTATGAAGGTCAATTACAAATTTTAGTATTGAAATATTCTACATTGTACTGCCACGTTCAGCAAATAAATTGTATAGAGCCACTGCGAGAAGAACGGGCAAGAAACTCGGGGCCATTCTTTTAAACATCTTTTAACAATGTGTTACATACATACTATATAATAGAGTTATTACAATATTTGTTTAAATTATGTAGGTGACAGGCAATAGCTTGGCGGAGGCGGAATTGTCCAGGCATTTTTGTCGTTTATGTAATCAGAAACTGTGTAGTAGGATTTTTTAATCAATATGTTTTTCACATGCAACTTGAATTTCCCTTCTGTGAGCGTTGTAATATGTTTGGGAACTTTATTATAAAACCGCACACAATTACCTAAGAAGGACCTTTTATTTGTCTTTGCTAATCTAAAACCTGGCACCACTATTTTATCTTTATTCCTAGTATTGTAATCGTGATTGTCACTGTTTAATTTAAATTTACTCAAATTTTTACGAACATACATAATATTTTCAAATATATACAGACTTGGTAAAGTTAAAATATCAATTTCTTTAAAAAGATCCCTCACAGATTCCCTAGGACCCATTTTATATATGGCTCGAATTGCACGCTTTTGTATGATAAAGATTGTCTCTATCTCAGCAGCAGTTCCCCACAGCAATACGCCATACGACATAATACTACAAACTATATACAACACTGCAGCTACTACAATAAAAGCATTTGGACTCATAGGCAGTCCAAATGCTCTAGCCCACTATCAGTTGGCAGCGTGCCCAGCATGCTGGCAGCATTGCCCCGTTGAATTGCAATACTTAAAATATAAAATAAAATTTTTTTACTTTTGTTTAGATAGACCTATAAATAGACACAATGATTGTGTAAATTTATAATGTTAAAAAACAAGGTTTGAATTGATATACGAAATTCTGTGAAGTAGAGACCCTACTACCATTAGTTATTCTATGGTAGATATATCTAGTATACCTACCTGCTTCACCGATCTGGTCAAGCAATAACGGAAGATGTCTACTGTATCGGATTCCGAACCTTGATAGAAAAACTAGCAGTGAAACAGCCCCGACTCATGAATCGATCTTCACCATTATTGCTCCATGATAACGCGAGACCTTTTACAGCACGAGAAACCGTTTTAACTCTACAGGAACTGCAAATGCTTTTTGTGTGTGTAGTGCAGTACGATCTAGATACTCTTAGCTCCCTAGATTTTTATGAATGTTGCCATTTTAATAGATGTTTTATATTGGAGTATATTAACTTTTAATGGTTATATGAAACCTGAAAACCTGTTATTTATTTTCCCCAATTTTAAAGTATTTTATGTTGTTTGTCATTTCAATGAGAAAATGTTTTATAGTCTTTACAATGTATTTGACTTGATAAAAGACCTTAAAGGCCAATATTATGCTAATTTGGTAACCCAATATATTCAAAAGTGTATGTTGCTCGCCCATCACATAAATCAACGTCTTTCTTTGTAATGAAATACATAATGATAATTTACAATACTTTAGTACTGTTATAAGTTTTAATTTATTTTCTGTATCTTTACATAATTTATACTAAGGCCTGATTTTTCAATCATTAATTAAGTAATATTAGACTGATAAAATATTAAACTATAATTAAGACCAATGCACTTTTCTCTTTCGATATTTTAATATTGCTTGTGTATACATTTATTGTTATGAATAGTAACTCGAAAAATATTATTTATCACACAAGTTTCGAAATGCACTGCGCCCATCAGCTTGAGACATCCTGTTAAGTCTCATTTTGCCTGTTATTTCACTGGCTCTCAAGGACTGCTGCTGGAACACACCGTTAGGTGCTTGGCGACAGATTTTCATCTACTAGATAAATGAATACTAACAGTAGGATATATATTTGTTTATTTACATACAGTAGGGTACTTACTTGCCAACCTATTTCGGAATAGTTGATGGCAAAGGCAGTACGGACTTACTGACTTTTTACAGACAAAAGCTGACTAGGTAAAAAGGAACACGTGCGAATTTTTCATATAAAAACTTGTTGTATGATAATTTTTTTTTTATTTTGCTTAATGACAGTTCAACAAATTGATTAGAAGATAAAAAAAAACGAAATATAAAAAATAAAAATATATAACCTATCAGGGTGCGTGGTCGATTCGACCCGTGATCAAAAATGCTGGCACCTATTTGGCTCAAAGAATAAGCATTGCAATTCAAGGGGAATGTTACCAGCATGCTGGGCACGCTGCCAACTGGTAGTGGGCTGGAACATTTGGACAGCCTGTTAGTCTGCAATGACATATGGGTACCTAAATACTTTTATTGTAGTAGCTGTGTATTTTGTTAAAGAAGGCATACCGCCGGGTAAAAAAAAAAGAAGATAAAAATAAAGTTTAAATAAAATCGATCGATCGGTAGTAATTATATTTTAATTACTTATAGTAGCAACTACCGTGCTAACGCATTTTATGCAATGTTAATAAATCGTATAACCGATTATGACAATATTTCACCAGATATCGCTGACAGTTAACTTGACAGATAATATAACCATAGATATATAGACTCGAAACATAATCTTTGCTATCACCCGTGTAGAACCACCCATAATGATCAGTACATTCCTCGTACTGAATATTACATCTAACTCGAAACACTTGAATTGTACCAACTTACGAATACTTGCTAACCGCAAATACGACCGCATTCCTTCTTAGAACTTTAATGATGACTAAAAATCAAGATCACCTACCTGCTTCATATCATGTAGGTGGTATGTATTATGCCGAATTATATATTTTATATGTAATGGTTCCCATGGGGTGGAAATGCACCATCCAGTATCTTACTGTGGACTTCGGAAGAAGCGAAAAAGTGAAACATTCTAGATGGCAGCACTGCTTTCTAGACTACACTGTGATCCCCAAGACGCCTGCCGACCGTAAGGATTATGGCAAACCCATAATAGCGGGCATTTTGCGAATGCACACCTGGCTAGCTGCTATCAATAAAAATCTGTCGCCAAGCACCTAGCAGTGTTCTGGCAGCAGTCCTTGAGAGCCAGTATAATTATGTAAAAGTGCGGTCAGTGTGCGTTGCAGTAAGTAGTTCAATACAATGAAATTCTGATAGGTGGGAGTACAGGTGATTTTAATATGGATCCGGGTGGATCAGTGAGCTCCACAAGTATATCGAATGTTTTTTTAAATAATAATAATATTTAATTGCAACAGGATACATAATATATATAAAACATGTTGTCTAGTTAATACTATATAAACCTTGTATATAAGTATAGAAATTTAATATAAAATGAAGAAAACATGAGTGTAAAACAAGAATTCTTACTAGGTTTCCCCGTGCTAAGATTTTCTTTCTTTCTTGATATTTTCCCGATTGAATGCATAGCTCCCAAGGCAGCTCAATATAACCTTATCCAACGTGGAGATCGTTGCAGTCAGAATATAGGTATTCTGTGGTCAACATCACGCCACGTTTTTGTATTATATAGATACTTAAAGAATATTTTAAATCAGTGCTTATAGCTTATAGTTTGATCTCGGTTGTTCACCCTGGCTACACTACAGTAAGGATACAGTAAGGAATGCTAATACTTGTGAGGAAATAGACCACGATCTAACCTACCAAGATCTTAGTATATCGCTCATGTTTCAATTTAATCTATTAAGGTTGAACTGGCCGGTCACTTCTCCATACAAAACGTCGTAGGGTGATCACTCCCTTATTTAAGATTTTAGGTCCAGACTTAAGCATAATACTGATTGATATCGTCATTATCTAGGCTTGTATGATGCTAAAATATTAAAAAGATAATTAAGTTGTAAGTTATGAGCCTCGAAAACTTTATATGAAAATGTTTCGAGGCTCATAATTCTCAAGTTAATTATTTTATTAAAATTTCGGCATCATACAAGCCTAGATTATGACGAGATCAATCGGTATTATGCTTTATTTTGGACCTAAATCCTCAAATAAGGGAGTGATCACCCAACGACGTTTGTATGGACAACGGGCCGGCCAGTTCACCCTTAAGGATTAGTGCTTACCTGAAGTTTTTTTGTGTAAATGTGACGGAACAAAAAAAATAAAGTGGACTAACCTAACAGATGCATTTCGTCACAAGTGATGAATTGCACTCAAGCGGGGAAGCTCAAGCCGGCGGTGGGGATCGAACCGCTCGGCCATCATTGCTTCAAATCGTCCTCGTATACTTTGCGTGATATATCTTACTGTTTATAGAACAACCGGGCTCGTGTAACGGGAGTCTTATATACCTATAATATCCATGAAGAATAAACGTGCATGTTGGTGATGTTAGTAAACAAAAGCGTACAAACTCCACTTTAATCTGTGGTCTACGCACGAACAAACTTGGCCGTATTCTGTGTTATTAGCGCGTAGAAACTTCTTTACAATCTGCATTCTTCGAAAATGATTCATTCGTTCGTAATTTCTTAACTTTCTTTGGGAATGAGGTTATGGACAAGATAATTGTAGGGTAACAGGAATTCGTGTGGTTGTTGAGGAAAAAGGGCTGTTCACTGCCTTGGGACAGTTACATAAAATTAACCTCATTTTCTTTCAACGCCGAAGTTAAACTAAAAATCGTTTACTTAATTTAGGCATCTACGACGCTTTTGTGAAAGCCAATTAAACAATTACAATATATTTTTTTTTATGCCTGATAGGTTAGCCTTTGACTACTATCTAACCTGATGGTAAGTGATGATGTGGTTGAAGATGTTGTTGATAACCTAGAAGTACTTGCTCTGAAGGACTGCCGGAAGGTCGTTAGGTGCTTGGCGACAGATTTTCTACTTGATAGTGGTAGCCAGACAGGCGGGCATTCGCAAAATACCCTACCACCATGCTATAACCTAGATACCTATTCGGGGGTTGACATAGAATGTCAACCCCCGGCTATCACGGGCAAAGAGGTAACAAACATACAATCAAATATCCAAAAAAACAAACTTTCGCATAAATTATAGTGTGCATGCATATAATCACGCGTGTATTCCCCGAAGGGGTAGGCAGAGGTATCTAGTGTGATTAATCATAAAAGAAAAACCTTATTCCTTGCTGGATTTACTATAATTTATTATTATATGAATTCAAAACAGCTCAGAGCTGAATAATATTTTATAGAAAACGCTAAAGCAGTTATCAAGATCATTAAGCTTGCTTATAATAAGGTTTATTCATTCCCCTTTAGCTTCGCTTGTAAAATTAGTTCCAGTCCAGCTATTTCACGAGCAGATTGTGAGGTGATAGCTGCTTTTAAGTATGCTGAACGATTTTACATGCATTTTAAAGCTGTAGGGTAATTATTTATTATTCGTTTTATTCGATAGTTTTTTTTTTTATCAGTGTGTTGGGCGTTCCTAATCTGTGGTACGGGATGTTATTTTTAAGAAATCGTTATAAATATAATAGTACAGTTCGACCAACTTATCTGTTCAGGCGGCAGAAAAAAGAACTACAAAATTCCCTCAAATTGTGACAGTTTGTAGTTGATTTCCTTGACCAATAGCGCCCTCGAAAACTGCACAGTTAAGTTGGTGGTACTAAATAGCTGTCGTTATGAGTAATATCTTTAGTACAATATATTCAATTTTATCACCGAATTAATCCGAAAATGCCGAGTTTATTAGCAAAGACAAATAAAAGGTCCTTCTTAGATAATTGTGTGTGCACTTAAAATAAAGCCAAGCATATTACAACGCTCACAGAAGGAAAATTCAAGGTGCACGTGTAAAACCTTTTCATCAGTATCAAACAGTTTGTTATGTTATAATATATCTGTTTCAATGTATTGGTTTAATCTTGAATTGTTACTAAATAGTATATAAGAAAGGAAAAATATAGATGTGTTACAGATTCACTAAAGCCAAGAAGGACCTGGCTCTTGAAATAAAGGCCACTAGCCTAGTTTAAGAGTCAGGGACTCATAATATTGAAAAAAAAAAAATAAGTCGCCAAAAATCTTTGGACAAATCCGCCTCTGCCAAGCTGCCTGTCACCTACGTAATTTAAACAAATATTGTAATACATTTATAATACAGTTTGTAGCACATTGTTAAAAGACGTTTAAAAAAGTTCTCACACTGGCTCTATAAATTTTATTGCTGAACGTATGGCAGAACAATGTATATTATTTCAATATTAAAATTTGTAAGCAACATTCTTAAGAGCGTCGTCGTAGACACCTAAATTGAATAAATGATTTTGACTTTGACTTTGATACACGTCATCACGGGACCCAGACAAACGAAACGGTGGTGTTTAGATACTTTTACCTACAGTACTAGATGTGTCCCCCGTGGGGTGCCGGGTTAGAATTGCAACTCCCCATATCATCCCGTGGGTGTCGTAAGAGGCGACTAAGGGAAATATACTGGAAGGTGGGCAGCAGCGCCTTCTAAAGAACTGGCATCTTATCTGCCAAAGACGCCTGCCAAGCGTGGGGGTTATAACAAATACTCCCTAAGTAGGGGAGGCTGAGTTCAGCAGTGGACTATCCGGCTGATATACAGTACTAGACGTACTAGGTAATATACATACATACAGCTCTAGTTATATGTTTATATGTATACCTATAGATTTTTTTTTATGTTATTGTGATGGAACAAGCGTGAAGCCCACCTGATGTTAAGCGGTATCGTCTGCCTATAACAGAAGCATTTCATGACAAGTGACGAACTGCACTGCACCCATAACCTTGAGACATACCTGTTAAGTCTCATTTTCCCTGTTATTTCACTGGCTCTCGAAGACTTCTGCCGGAACACACCGTTAGGTGCTTGGCGACAGATTTTCTACTTGAGGGTGGTCGCTAGCTATAGGCGGGCATTCGCAAAATGCTCTTCCACCATGCGGTGAAGCTCAAGCTCTGGGCGGGATTCGAACCATGGACCTGCTGCGCCGCAGTCCATAGTCAATGCCAATGAGCCATCACTGCTTCCAAATAAAAAAAAAGATATATCTACACCGGATATAAGCAAGATCACACTGCACCTACAAGAAGCTAGCTATCCCAAAATAGGTACAAGTCAGGTCGTCGCTCTATAATTACGACAAACCTGTACAAACTCACGACACACGTGTTCACATAACATACACATGGTGTTTACAAAGCACGTTATACATGATGCTGCGTGGCGTGTGCCCATTGTCCGATAAAGGAACTAGGAAGCTTCCTTATCAGCACGAGCGGGCGTTGAACTCACGCCGCTAAAGGAAAGCTGACACTTGTAAAGCTAATATTTATTTAAAAGGTAAATAATTATTAAAAACAAAACTTATCAGAGCGCTTGGTCGATGCGACGCGTGATCAAAATGCTGGCACCTATTTGGCTCAAAGAATAAGCATTGCAATTCAACGGGGCAATGCTGCCAGCATGCTGATACGCTGCCAACTGGTAGTGGGCTAGAGCATTTGGACTGCCTATGAGTCTGCATTGACTTCTGGGTATCTAAATGCTTTTATTGTAGTATCTGTAGTGTTGTATATAGTTCGTAGTATTTTGTTAATAAATTATTAAAGAATCATTGTTACGACTCCAGATATGGATACAATATTTTCGAGACGAAAAAATTTTACTTCTAACGGGTTTTGAAACCGAAACCCTAGGACATCGTAGGCTTTGCGCTGGGGTATCTTGCGTATGCCCGCCTGGCTAGCCACCGCGATCAAGTAACCCTGTCACCAAGCTTCTAACGCCGTGTCCTGGCAGCTGTCATTGAGAGCCAATAATTCTAATAAAGCCTGAATAACATCTTTAAGAATCTTCACTTACCATCAGATGAGATAATGGTCAAAGACTAGCTTATAAGCTATTAAAAAAAAGAAATATTTCATACGTATTTATCATTTTCGCCATCAGCCCTTTGGAGATTTGAAGATTGGTAGATATACAAATTACGGGCCTGCCAATTACCAGAGCCATTAAGACCGCAGAGCCAAGTGGAAGAGCATAGTGCATCGATCTGTCAAATCAGACTAGACACTTCCTTCAGTAATGAAGATGCCGACTAAGAAGAAGCAGATATACAAAAGATTTTTTAAAGTTCAAGGCATCGAACATATATATTATATCTATAGATTCATTTATTTATAGCTAGACTTTTATTATACCTTTGATGCCTTTAACCACTATCTCACCTGATGATGGTAAGTGATGTTTTCGAAGATGTTGTGCAGACTAACCTAGAATTACTGGTTCTGGACAGCTGCTGAACACACCGTTAGATGCTTGGCGACAGATTGGTAGCTAACCAGGCGAGCATTCGTAAAATACCCTACCACCGATGCTGTAACGACTGCCATCCTAAGACAAAAATCCCAGAGTCCATAACAGAAACGAAAAGCCACAAAACAATCACAAAAAACCTCTGTTACAATACTTCTTTCTATTAAAAGAGGTCAATGAAACTTTGAAGTTCGGTCTCTTCCTTGTAAACATAGAAGCATTCTCCATGTTACTAAACAGATGCAACAAGATTGAGAATAAAAGCCATAAATACAAGTGGCTCACGATGCGGGCAGCGCAGCGATACAAATGATTCATTCAAATGATGTACTGAATTGATTCAGATTAAATCTGTATGTAGTCAAGTCATTGCTGGAATCGTTTTAAACATAATAAATAAATGCTTTGAGTTTTGCTCTTGTTCTGTTAATGTTGTTCAGCAAATTAAGAATTAAATTTCTATAAAACAAAATAGAAAAAATATGTTGAATAAAAACAGTAAAAATCAAAATTAAATTACTAAAATTAAACAAAGTAAATATTTTTTTCTGGAACATTTACATTTAGAAGAAGAAATTTGAAAATTTTGATAAATAAAATCAAACTTCTAAGCCAACGCAATCAAAAGACACCCACAATTTTTCGACACTCGCAAGGGAATCAAAACCTACAGATTACTTCCCGTGAACTCAGAATCCTGAAATTTGGTTCGAAACAACGTCTTATAGCACAGATAATGGAAAAATTGCGAAAAGCATAATTTTATGGTTATAGTTTTCGAGGGCGCTACTGGTCAAGGAAATCAATTACAAACTGTCAGAATTTGAAGGAATGTTGTAGTTCTTTTTTTTGCCGCCTGAACAGATAAGTTGGTGGGACTGTACATCATACAAGACCCAAATGGAACCATGCGAATGCTTTGATTTTTACGCATAAGTCGCTTTAAAAAAATATCGTATTTCATCTATAATAAATTCTTAGCGCGTTTGATTTTAAAATAAAACTGATCTAAAAAAAGCATTGCTGCAAGCTCGTCCATAGAATTAGTGCCTCAAGGTTATCTGCGTGGTCCCAAGCCTTAAATAAGGTAGATACTATGGTTGAAAAAAAAAACAAACTAATGTGGGTAAAAAAAATCCCACAGCGGTGTTCTCATAGGACTTGCAGGGCACGGTGGATGACTACGGAGGGCTGTGCGCCGTCACGGTTCCCGGCTCGGTTCCGGATGAGGGAACGTGGAATTTAAATAGATTATTCTTATTACTGGTACAGTACTGTTACCAAGGGATTTTTGAATTTAACGGATTTTTTGGTTCACTTTGATGGCACAGTGAAGTCAGATATAAGTAAAAGTTTGTTATGTTGGTAAGTAAGTTTTGTTATAAACTTAGGCCCACTTGAGCATACGAGGAAACGCGAGTTAAACTCGAATTAATTAAGTGTATATTTTGATACAAAAACCAAGTTACTTTAACTATCGAATTTAAGTTGGCGAAAATAGCACTTGGAGAATCATTTGAATGAATACTTTAAACGGTTAAGAAAATAAATACTTAATTTAAGATAATGATTTTGAATGTTCATGTTCGTATTATCGATGGCTTTTGCTGACATAGGCATTATTATGTACTAAAGACTATAATGTAAGTTTAAACTGAGGTAAAAATATTGATAAAACGAACTGTCAAACGGATTCACTCAGCGGCCGCCAATATGTCTCTTGCCTAATAATAATACTGTCGCCTAATAATAATACTGTAGAAAGGGTTGTAATAAAAAAAATACTTTCATGGTGGTAGGGCATTTTGCGAATGCCCGCCTGGCTAGCTACCATCCTCAAGTAGAAAATCTGTCACCAAGCACCTAACGTTGTGTTCCGGCAGCTATCCTTGAGAGCCAGTAATTCTAGGTTAGCCTGCAAAAACAACTTCGACCACATCATCACTTACCATCAGGTGAGATAGTGATCAAAGTAACCTATCAGGCATAAAAAAAAACAAGTATACACATACTGTCTAATACTTTCTTTAGCTAATTAAATGTACCTAACTGAAAAACTACTAGACAGTAGTCTCTATATGCCGTAGTGGATGAAATTTCTATAAGTTCATGTTAGTCTTATACTTCAAAAAAGAATCATCAAGATTGGATGATCCAGATGATCCAAATAATCATCAAAAAGATAGTCGCCGAGAGTTTTTTTTTTATGTTAGTATGTGGGTTGCCGAGCTACAAGTCACCCCCCATTTCTACCCATGGGTGTCGTAAGAGGTGACTAAGGGTAACATACATGAAGGTGGGCTCCAATGCTTTCTGAGGAACTGATATCTCACACTGGGATACCTAAGACACCTGCACGCGTGGGGATTATGGCAAACACCCCATAATAGGGGAGGCTGTTTTCAGCAGTGGACAATCCGGCTAATACAGTAATCGTATTTTAATAATACACTCTTGGGTTATTTTGGAAATCGGTAAGTTAAACAATTTTTACCAAAAATGGAACGACTTCAACACTCAAATGTGTGAAATAACTTGTTGAAGTCGGTGTCATGATGTTTCAAAAGTACCTATTATCAAAATAGTGTGCGCATGGTACTGACATCGACAAGTTATTTCACACATTCGAGTGTTGAAGTCTGTTCTATATTCGGTAAAAAAATATTTTTTACCCTTTTTAGTGACCCTACTTATGGGATCGATAGGAAAATACTTTTGAGCTATTGGAGTGTAACTGAAAAACGGCTTGACCAATTTTGATGAAATTTAAAAGGGACGACACGGCAAGTATCAGCTTTCAAATAATCAAAATCGGTACACCCAGTCAAAAGCTCAGAGGTAACAAAAAAAGACGAATTAAGTAGGGTACCTATTCCAATTGAAGTCGGTAAAAATATTATTTTATTAGATTCCCAGTGAGCTTGCATCAACCACGCACCTATCATTTGTGGTAGATAGAATATATTATTTATAGCATCTAGTTATCTCTCAGAAGCACCGCAGACTTCCTAGTATTGTTCTATTGTGTGTTATCATAGTTTTTCCCACACTATGTACTATTGAAGCTTCATTCGCTTGGAGGCGCTTTTGTCCGCCTGCCCGACAGTAACTTGGCTTTACGTGTGACTTTATGTGTGGAATTTAGGACAAATCGGCAGACGTTGTACGTCATTTTCGTATGTTTGTATAGTTTAGTTTACCTAGTGTTTTGTTTTTTGAGTACAAGATTTTACTAAAATCAGACACATTTTAGATTTCGACAACAAGAGATTAATTGAAGCTAATTTATATTAAAATTTAAATTTTACATTTAGTGATAATTCATCTTTTAAAACACGTTTATTGACATACTTTTATTCTGTGGTACAAGGCAGTAGTATGCAGTAGTTAAACGGTTAAATATGTAACCTTTCTTTCAAATACCAATACATCTAAAATGTAGATAATTAATGCAAGTGGCAGCTACGACCTTTTGTGTGTCCGAAATGCGAGAAAATTTACTAATATAATTAAATTCCAAAAAATATATGAACATCTGTTTTTAAATGGCTTCCAAAAAAGGACGAGGTTCCCTATTCGACTATGTTTTTTTTTTGTATGTGTGTTACGCTATTACTCCGCCAATTATGAACTGATTTTGATGATTCTTCCTTTGTTGGATAGAATATACTTTTGACTTGGTCCGATATAAATTTTATCAAAATCGGTTAAGTTGTTATTTTTAAGAGCTTTAACGAATAGACATAGGTGTATTGATATATATATTTTTTAGAACATATCTTTGTTCAAGTGTACCATACCTACCTACATGTTTGCACTGTGGGCTCCTTTCATTTATAGATTTCTGAACGGAAAACATTAAGCAGATCAGAAAGTAACTAGATCAGACTAATTCCTACCGTGGAGAAATAAATAAGTTAAATATATGGGCAGTTTAAAACATGCTACCAAATATGGAGACATAACAAGGGACTTCATTCGACACACCTTATTTAAAAGATGACCTAATGGGTTAAACGTATGACCACATGAATGTGTAATTTTTTGTTCGTGAGTCATGTAAACAACATGTTGGAACAGGTGTGGTTGGGTAATGTTATAACCGACATTGGCTTAACATTCAGCCTGGGGCCTGATATATTATTATAAAAGAGAATTGGCTGGCCTGGTGGACCAGAACTTTTGAAAGTTCTGAATATTCATTGATATGAAATAGATTGAAAATCATCACTACAGCACATATCAACATGAACTACGCGTAAATTGATATATTGATTATATTTGCATACTTCAATATGAAAATTAAAAAGTAAAATTAAAACAATGCTTTAAAACATTTTTTTAATTATTAAAGTTACAATGTGTACCGACCAAGGAGGTTTCAATTCAATTTAAGTACACATTATCTGTGGTGAGCGCTGGTTCCGAGCCATAGACCAATAACAGACTTTTTCCATTTTGGCGCTATTTCGTACATACGACTTTGAGTAATAATTTGTTACTTAAACATTTTATTTAATATATCTACCTATAGCCATGAGATTAAATAAAGCAGTGTATGCAACTGCATATAATTAGGTATTAAAACACTCGTGTAATCTTATTTCGAAACTCAAAAACTACACTCATGTTTTAATACCCTCTATTTTATATGACAGTTGCATAAACTAATATTATGAAACTCGGTTTTAAAGTAAATTTTTACTATCCTATATACTGATTTCAATAAATAAGTAGGTAATCTGAATGCATGCAGTCACGCGAGGAACACACCAACTTATGCTGCTTGCACGCCAAAGCAAGGTAATTCAGGTCAAGTGGGTAGACACACCCTAACAAACTTGGATGTTTATTTGATTAGCACATGCAAGGAATTTAACCCAATATTTTATCGCGTGTCAATATTGTTACTGTTATACATTCTATTCTGTGGTGTTTGAAAAAGCTTTCAATCTTTTTTATCTATGACATTTTTGGGTCATGCAGTTTTAATCAGACTTTTTGGAGCCTGGTTATCGAAAATAGTTAAATAACTCACCTTTTTGAGTGCTGTCGCAAAACTTGTACCTATGCCTACGCTGTCCGTTCGTCTATCTACTTGAACGGTACCTAATTGGTAAGTAAAATTCATATATATAACCGCAAAATGTGGTCAAAATTATCGCAAATAACGATAGTGGCGTCAAGTGGGACAGGGCCATAGAACAACAATGACAAATAATGTGTTTGTAAATTAATACTGTGTTCTTTATATATCTTTATATTTTATGTATGGCGGCCTGCCAAATAAAAACAAAAACAAAGGTTGTCTGCATACAAGACACGTGATTTCATCGACTAAATGTTTGCTCCATCGTAAATTATCCTATGAACGAATGTCAAACTTAGTGTGGTTCTAGTAATAAACTCTAAACTAAAAACTTCAATAATAAAACATGGCCAAGTGCCAGTCCGACTCACATCACAAATTATATAGGCACGAGTATGTACTTGTACACCGCACTGGTAAATTAAATGAGCAAAAGTATGTACTTATTTTTGGTAAATAATACGGGATAACTCACGTGAATAAGTCAGATAGCTCCGACTATAGTTTCGACCACATTCGGTGGTCTTTTTCAAGGAGAGCTCGGGACGCCCGCGTTGACGTCTCGCTTAGCACTCTAGCTCGCTTACCAGTATGTACTTGTACACGGTACCAGTAAATTACATAGGCACGAGTATGTACTGGTACACGGTTTCAGTAAATTACATGGATAGGAGTAAGTACTTACTTGTACCGTACCGGTAAATTACATGGACAGGAGTAAGTTGCAACGAGTACTATATTAGTAGGTTGGTACGGAATTCTCGGTGTACAAGCTGAACTCGCACTTGCCAGTAAATTATTATACCCAAAGTTCATACAATTCCATCACAGCTGCCAAGTTATTTATCTAAAAACACCGACAACTACAGAAAATGTTATTTAAAAAAATGCACTTCAAAGTAAATACATCGTATACAGTTTTTTTATTCACTTTAGTTCGACAAATGAAAATTAGAACAAATATAGTCGAAACCAATTAAATAGGTAGGTACGCGTTATTAGATTTATTACAGCATACGAATATAAAAATAAAGGAATCGGTAGGCAAAGAAGAAATAAAAAAAATAAAAACAACTAGGACATATGCACAGTATTTTTAACTGGCAATTTGTTTCAGTAATATTATATAGTACATTTTCGATGGTCAGTTTACCTACCTAAATGCAATGATTCAAAGCTTTTTTCATCTTTTGGATCGGACTGTGGTGGACCTTGTTTTCAAATTCCAATACCATGTTTATGTTGTAGATATAAATCTTTTGTAAAATAAAACAATTAACATTAAATTTAAAAAGGTATAAGTCCACAATGCTTGGTAAATTATTGTCTTTTTAAATTATCGCCAGTAAGATTTACGATGGTATGCAGTCTCACCAATATAGAAGTACTTATACAATCGGAGGACACCGCTCCACATACTTTATCAAAATGAGAATCCCTAGTAAGCCGACCTCTTTGTTTAAAAGTACTTCTATTCATGGAAATCCATGGTATCCATCCAGGGATATGAGATAAAAGGAAATTACCCTGTTTAGTTTTAAGTTAGTTCGTATTGTCGTGTATGTATGTACAAGCGAATCGTCGTATACTGTTGCACACTGACCCACAGTTTGATTTAGTGTGGGGTGTCGTATGCTCCTTTGTAAAAGGTTCATATTTTGATATATTAATTCTAGAAGATATTTGACAAATTTATCAGCATTACTAGCTATTTTGCGTACTTTGAGATTTTTTCTTTATACTTATATCTACCTAATCCGATTTTGACGTAAGTATACCAAAATGATTGAACCAATCAACAAATTCAAATGTACCTCTGCATAAACCTAATATATGCATTAACGCACCTTGAATTTGAAAATCCTACCAATTTTTATTCAATGAATAAGTCTTTTATTTGGCTTCTGCATTTATTGGTAGCTAGTCATAAGTTATGTAAAAGAGAGAATATGGAAGGTTTATGACCAGGGGAAGACTAAAGAAAAGATGGATGGATAGCCCGAGGGTTTTTATGAATGATAAGTGTGGTGTGGTTACAGGTAAATAAGGGGAAGAAATAGAATAGTGTACCGACGCGCGACGCCAAAAGAAATACAACCGAGAAAACAAGGAAAAAGAGAAGTTATGCGCTTACGATTTCTATTTATTGGAAATTAAACTTTAAATTTATCCTCTTTTACAATAATACATATCTACCATATATAAATTACGCAGATATCAATGACAGTAACGTGGATTATGAACGTATATTGAAGAAGACGTTTTCTCAATGAGTTAGAGTTCAAATTCAAATAAAAGTAAGTAAAAGTCCACTGGCAACACATGCGTGTATATGTTTCTAATCATTTAGTCAAACGAAACAGTAATTAACATAGGTCATTAACCCAGAAGATATGTGAAACCAACAGCTACTTGAAACCAAAAAAAGCTTTATACATTGTAAAGAACATTATCCCGATCTTAATATGTTGGATCGACGGGACTTAATTATAGTAGGTAGCCAATGATTCATACACCATCTTTAATACACACCTATGTTTTTATTCTCACTTTGTTATTAGTAACGACAATATTAATAATGCAGTTGATTATATAGCTGCAAGCACTAAAACTCCAACAGATACTGATGATATTGATGATCGGAATGGAGTAACAGCAGCAAAAGTAAATTTGTCAGATGAATCTTTTTTGGTAAAGTGAAACAAAAAATGTAATGGTAGTGGACCATAGATGACGTAAACGGGCAATGACCTCCAAAGCCATGAAAGCATAGGATAGAAGCACCATGACTTGAATCTCTGATCAGATAGGAAGCTTTTTTTGAGATGAAAAGGTCGAAGAACTTTGGTTTGGAAAAGATTTATGGTTTATTTTTAAATGTGATGTGATTGATGTAATACTACAGAAAATAAAATAAAATGTAAAGAAAGTAAGCGAATCTTCGTGTTCTAATAATGATTTCATTATTTGTAGCAGCTTATTTCGATATTTAACATTATAAGAAAATAGAGTTTTGTACTTTTCATTTGATTTTGTCCTGTCTTTACAGAATTAGGCCGTTTTCTGACTTGTCGGTGTGGGAGCGGTGCGGGATCTGTAAGGTCTGTACCGAAACGATACCGCGTTGCCTTCACCTACTCACCTATCGGTATAAAATTCTGCAGTACCGAAGATGTCGTCTTCTAGTGATGACGATATTTTGGCGTGTTATTATGTTTATCGCCTACGTAAAAAAAGAAAACGTTATTGGCGTCATCCTTATATCGAAAATAATATTAATTGCCGATTTTTTGTTGCGGCTAAAGAACTTTCCCAAGATGACGAAAATTTTTTATCGATGTTTCTTTGGGGCCTGGATTTAGATTTATAAGTATCTCAAAGCTGTATAAATTCATCGTTTCGTTTGAAGATTGGTAATCGATTGATAGCTGATATTTTATATGAATGTGAAGTTCGAACGGCAATAGAGTATTAAATTAACAGCGAGATTATATGATAATAGAGAAGGTCGACGAAACTATCCTGAGACTAACAGTACATTGATTGTGTTTGGTTTGGATCTTCGAGCATCGCGGACTTATGACGTTCTATGTTGCTTCTCGTTATGATCAGGTACCTACAAATTATGTATTCAATAAAAAAAAACTGTCCAGAAAGAAAAATAACAACTAATACTTCAACTAAGAATAAAAACTTAGCTATCGAGGGAGTGCCATATAACGTAATTTTATTCCACACGCTAAATTAGGTAGGTATTGATTTATACGAGTATGAAGCATCAGGGTTTTTTCTACAGAAACGTTGGATAACGTAGCTCAGAAGCTGTAGGTATCGTAAAACTACGATAAGGATATTTATACTAATATTTGAACAATTTGTTTTACGATAAGATTAGCCTCTTATTAAATAAATATAATGTTGTTGCAGTTGAGTAAATAAAACGCAATCTTCATGTCGAAAATGATTTATATGCTAAAGCTAGACAAAGCCTATCCATTGTGAATTGGATTCAAGTTTAAGAAGGAAAGACATTTGATATGGGTGAAAGAATAAGAAAAATTTATAGGGTTGCGTCATCTTTAACAAGTTTAAAGCTAATTGCAAAAAATTGTCTTGTTTATGGTACAACTTAAGTTGAACTATAGCTGTCACTCCATACGGTAGTTAAGAACAAAAAGACAAATTAGAGTCAATTGTCATAAATGTCATGTTGGCTTAGCGGTTATAGCATACCCCGGCTATAGGCGTGGATGGCGCGGATTCGAATACTGTAAATGACTATAATTTTTCTTCGCGTTGTAATTTTGTAATAGGTGTTAGAGTTGCTATCTTATTCCTAAATGAAACATTGAACAGGGGCTGAAACATTATAAGTATTTACTATTGTATGTTTTACGTCTGCGATCAAACTGTTAGATATAACATCAACATATTTATTTCTCATCTGCTGTTGTCCTGTAAGCTATAATGAATACGCATTGAAAGTTCTCCGGATAGTGAGGTGTCCGGCAAAATTTAATTAAAGTTGCTTCTAAAAATAAATGTAAAAGAACAAAAGGAGACGAGCGTGCGTGACCCCGTGAAATTAAAGGATTAAAATACATGTCTGGATTCCCTGGATCAACATACTCATGGCATTATTCAAGACGGTGTACGAATACTAAATGAAGGTGGCGATGCGTGTCTCGAGATTGACGCGTCCAACCAGGTAAAGGGTTTGCATTTGTCAATTCTGGAAATGGTAGCATAGCAACTGGATTGTGATCGAGAATTTGATACATTTATTGCATTTACATAAATTTAAGAAATGCAGACTTTGGGTAGATTGAACGAGCGGAAATGGTTAAGATCTTGTCATTATGTAAATCACTTTAATCTGAAGTATTCGACCGCGCTTTTTATTCTGATATACCAACCGAAGGCATAGAAACTGAATATTGTTGTGAACATGTTAATATATATATGTATCAAATTATTATCATTTTCGTTGGATCTCATTAATTTTTTCTGAATAGAAGATCTAATGTTCAAATTACTTACTGTCAGTAAAAGAAGAGTTACCTGGTTACAGGATACCCTATCTATTTCTTTTTTAAAGTCAAAAACAAGCTGCTTGATGTTAAGTATTTACTACGTAATACGTAATATATAAATATATATAGATATATAAGTATTTGCCGTTGCTCTTCTTACCAAATAATAGATAACGCAAAAACTTAGGTGGTGTTTAAATGTCCAGTATAGTATTTTGTCGTCATCCTAATATGTGTACTAAGTAATTAAGATAAATTACTTAGTAGATATAGATTACAAAATATTCAATATGGCGATTAGGAGTTATACAAAGGAGTTCTAGGAAGTCAGAGAAGAAAAGTTAATTCGATATGATCAATTGTTATTATTTAAGGTAATTTTAGTACTATTGATTTATATTTATGTAATTATAAATATATTATAAAATTACAAATATACTATAGGAAAAATTTAAGTCATGTGCGGGATTCGAACCCGCAATGATTTATATAGTCATATTTCTGGTTGGGTCCATGAATTGATTATTAAAATACATAATATCATGAGCTAAATTTTAGGAGTAATAAGAATTGGCATGACCCACATATGTATTTTTGGAATTGTGTTACTATTAAAAGTACTCAGAACAGAGAAATTCTGAGAAGGCTAATGATAAATACATTGGTTTGGAGTACTAACCTGTCATTTGCAGCTGTCTCCTGGATGCGGGGGTGCGAGGGGTGCGGGGTGTGCGCGCAGCACGAGGCGTGCGAGGAGTGCGCGGCGTGCGGGGGGAACTCGTATTGCTGCTGTTGCTCCTCCTCGATGGAGAACCCAACATCCTCAGGTCTGTATTACTAACACACGCCAACGCTTCTGCTGCAGTCCTCACCGGACTCCTCGAGTTTTCCTTCTCCTCATCAAAGAATTTAACAGGCGAATCTAATTTGGCTGCTTTATACGCGCTCTCTGTTTCGATATCAAAATTAAATCTTCTGATAAAACGTTTCCTTTCAGCGCGGTACTGTTCTGCCATAAGTCTTCTTGTTTCGTCTCTGTCTGGAGCACCGAATAAACACTTGCAGCTTCCGCGTCGTCTCCTTGGAGAGTTGGATAAGTTCCTGAAAGTCGCCATCCCAGTCGACATCTCGAATCTCCTCTGTTTTGGCGTGCGTCCGCCAGCGGCCATGTCCAACTAACGCGTCAGGTGAGCTACAACTGGTTCGCAAGGAACATCTGACTAATCTCCCGAGAGAAAACAGCTGTTGCGGCCAGGTAACGCGAGACGGGTGATGTAATGAAGCTATGTGTTAGAACAGGACGGGCGATAGCACCTGGCGGGAACGTCGCGCCAATTCTAACCTCAAAGTCTGCAAGTATCAAACGCGTGGTAGCGTGCGCGCGCAGGCTCTTTCTGATAGCGACTGACGCTTAGCTTTTCCCGCGCACTGACGTCTGCGAACAGGGCACTCGTGCGCCGATTTTATAGACACTTGGCGCGCAAACTTCTTGACAATGAATTCAAAGGAACCAAGGACGCTTTTTGTTGTTTTTATACTGGGACACAGGTGTTTTGAGACCTTAAGAAAGGGGATGCACATGTTCCGCGAACTATTCGCGCTATTTGTCCGTTTGTTGTTGGCGCGAAATTATTTTTAGACGTGACGTCTTATCTGTTTGAGGTGATATGTGGTCATTTTAGCTGATTGTAATATTTCAATGTTAAATATGGTTTCAGTCCACGCGATATTGCTATTATAGTGATTATTTACTTATTTCGGGGAATACAGACGGTTTCTAAACACCCACGTTTTGCCAGATATGTTTTGGTGCTACTTATGTTATTGAATAGGGGGTGAGCTTATAGCCATCTACCAGTCACAGTGTAAACTCTGGATTGCTACTTGTGAGTATTTACTCTCAAACCCAATAAAATTCCGTCTCAAGGATCGACTCCGGAACTTCGATATATCATCGCGTGGACGTTTTCGACACTTCAACACAAAAAAATGTTTTTTTTTTTAACTTCCCAGTAGCATACGCTTGGAGGATATCGTCCATTTTATGAATGAAATTCCATTGTTCTCATTATCTATAATTGCGTAAGAAAATAACTTTATTGCTATTGCGAATATGCTGCTCTGTGAAAAAATCACCACAAGTAATTAATTAACGTTATGATAAAAAAAAGCACTTACTATGTAGTACACTCCATAGGTACTTTAATAATATAGTTTATATAATAACTAGCTTTCCGCGCGCGCGTATGTCAGTTATCGCACAAAACCATTAATCTCTTTTTGCGCAGTTGGATGAAAACTGTCCTATGTTCTTCCCCGGGTCTCAAACTATTTTCATACCAAGTTTCATCCAAATCGGTCCAGTAGTTTTTAAGTGTATTCGTTGCATACACAAATACAAATCTTTTCTCCTTATAATATATTTAATTAATTCTCCTCCTTATGTAGATTTGGCCTTCTCTGAAAATGGGTATGCCAGAATACTATTACCTATAGTAACCTAACAACTGAAGTGTTCTGCCAAATAATATTCCTGCTTACGGTTTCGTTCCGTACGGGATGTGTAGGAACGATCAGAATGTGATATATGTCCTCAGGGACTCCACAATTAGGGCAGAAAGAAACATCAAGAATGTAGTTGTGCACGCTAAGGTTAGATTAGCATTTATTATGATTTATTCTTCATTCTTCCCTTATCTAACTTCGGGCCTTAGAGCAAAAAACCTCAATGCCTGTCCAAGTTACCTAATTGTCCCGAACATCTCATAGGGCGCAAGATACAAGAATTTATGTAAAACAAAAGGTAAACCTACGAGTACAGGTTATTTATTAGTGGTAAGCAAGAAGTGATTGTTAACTTTTTCTCCATTCATCTGGCAACATCACAAGTGGCTATAAATATCAGTAGTAATTCACTACCTGAGTTACCTCAAGCCTATGATTTAAGGAGATTTAACTTGTTTTACTCATCGTTTACTACACTCTGTCTCCTGGAACCCTGGTTAAACAATGGCTCCTAAATGAAAGCAATCTCCCTAGTTGTAAGGGTAATTCACTTACTTGTCTTGTATAGTACCACCAACTTAACTGTGCAGTTTTCGAGGGCGCTACTGGTCAAAGAAAACAACTACAAACTGTCAAAATTTGAAGGAATGTTGTAGTTCTTTTTTTTTGCCGCCTGAACAGATAAGTTGGTGGGACTATACAATTTATGTGGATTGCTATTGGACAAAATGACAGGCCTGTCGTCCATGCACTGCTCATTTAGTTTTTACTACTTTTAGTATTGTTTCAGTTTCTCGGTGGAATCGGATAATTTTATGGTGTTTTCTACATACTAGGTTAGTTTTTGATTTGACCACTATCTTACCTGATGGTGATTGATGATGCATTCGAAGGTAGAAGGAGGCTAATAATCATAGTTATCTGTTTATTTCAGGTAACTTAGCATTAAAGCTTGTTGGGAGACTTGTGGAGGTCGGGTCTCTTACTATAATAGAATTGAAATTCACATTAGTGCGAGGCTTTAACTGTTCAACCCTCAGGTTTTTAGTATAGCATATACTCCGCCAGCTCTTAAGCCTTTGTGAAAAAATAAATCAGCCGAAGATATATAATGCAGCTTCAGGTTCCATCTACAATATTCAAGGTACTTTCCCTCCTAGTGACATATCCGTGGACGCCCTATAAAAATATAAGTTACAGCTATAGTTTGTTGGGTTTGCAAGAATGATATATCATTCAGGGGTACTCACCATTCGCCCGTGAAAACGGCTCCATGCCAAAAAATGGTACCAACTTAGTTACAACGCTATACCAAGTCTCAAAAAACGGGCTTCACACAGTCAAAAATTTCGAAGAAATTTAGAAACGCGTCGAAAATTCTTTCAGTTTGGCTGCGTGGCGTTTGTGACGTCACGTCGGCTTAACAGGAAAATTAGATTGTCACTAGATATATATTTTTAAGTGTTTTATTAACATATTAATTTAATGTTTTCTTAAAATATTTTAAAAATAATGTTTTATAATTAATATGGATTTCCGCAAAGTGACGCCTGAATCTATTCATTACCTTATTAAAGTCTCTTTGGTGAGTTAGAGCGACGTTCATCTTAGCGTGCTCAACTTGATATCTCGGGAATGGCAGAGAATAACAATTTGATCTTGGTCTTAAAAAAATGTGATGAAATAGTGACACATAGTGACACAAAATATAAAAATAATGGTACTATATAAAAAAAGTAACATCTATAGTTTTGTGAGTACGCCAGAATGATATTATTAAATAGTTACTTTTTAGGATTCCGTACCCAAAGGCATAGATATATAATAGTTTTTTTTATTTTATTTAGTTTTTATTTCTATTTCTCTATGCCAAAGGTTAAAAATGGGACCCTATTACTAACTCCACTGTCCGTCTGTCTGTCTGTCTGTCACCAGGTTGTATCTCGTGAAACGTGATAGCTAGACGATAGCTAGATGTATATCTGTTGCCGCTATTACAATTTATATTACAAATTAAACAAATACTACTAATACTTTACTACACTTTCACTAGTTTTTAGTGGAAGAAAGGAGGTAAGGACCATACAGTATCTGATTAAGATAAAATAAGACTTTCACATAGCATTATACGTACTTTATTTACTTATATGTACACCATTATGCACCTACCTACGTACAATAGATATATACCAGCGAAATAAACGGTTTGGTTTTGTTTATTTTATTGGTGACTGCATGTGGACTGTGTTAATTAAGCAAGACACGCGACTTTTTTCAATTTATGGTATCTGTTAGCACCTTGTTCGATTACCAGATAAGTCGTCTTCCTGCCCTTGTCCCTCTTAAATGATGGTTAGTTCAGTAATACATCTTATTATTTATATTTCTTATTATTTATATCTTATATTTTACTAACTAACGAAATATGTATATCATCGTCATCATCAATAGCTGTAACGTCCACCGTTGAACAAATCCTCCCCCATCACCCATTAGAGGGAGTTTGCCATAATCCCCACGGCTATGTACGTGAGATAGTAGTTTTTCGGAAGGCACTGCGCCCACGTTAGTGCGTTATGGCATTCTCTGCTTCGTCTCTTACGACTCCAATACGAAGCAGTTCTAAGGCGGACCTTTACGGGAGAAAAAAAAGTATATGTGAATATATAATAAAGAATAATTGATTTAGTTTCGCCACTGAATAATAGCTGCGTTACTTATGCAAACTCCCCATGGGAACTCTCTTTAGAAATACATCTAAAATAAACCTCGACCATTTTGCGACTAATATCTTTTCCTTTTAGATGCCATCTTCAAGTGGGAATATTATAATCACCTGGCTAGCTACCACGAGTAGAAAATATTTCGGTCATTGAGATAATACGGTATATGTAGGTCAATGATTTCGGCAGATATTCTTGAGAGCCAGATCACATTCTAGGAGATATTCGATGAGTCGGTGATCAGATGATATTGTTCAAAACCTAGAACTAGACTATCAAATGACAATCGTCAATGCGCGCCTGCTTGATATTTAGGTCTAGAAAAAGGTAGGGAATTTGTTTAAAAATTACAACAGATTTTCAGTTTTTGGTCATGTCAGTTTTGACGTTTAAGTAAATAAGACAACGATTTTATGTATTTTGCCGGACATTTAGGTATTTTATTTTCTAGTTACCATTATCTAGTACATTTTAACAATCGTAAAATTTTTTTTTTTACTCATTTATTTCCTCTAACATCGAGAACTTCTCAACCTCGACAGCAAGGTTCTCGATTGGGTACGAACTAGGTGGACTGACGACATTGTAAAAGTCGCGGGTAGCCAATGGTTACAAGCGGCTAATACCAACTCTTTATTGCGTTCTATAGCGGAGGCCTTTGTTCAACAGTGGACGTCTTCCGGCTGTTGCATGATAATGATGATAAATCTAACCACTGGCTGCCAAGAACAGTTGTTAGTTGCACCACTGGCTGCCAAGAACAGTTGTTAATTGCAACGATTTTCTACTTCAGCCATGCATTCGGAAAACACTCTACCTAAAGTAATAACATAATTATAACCTATATTGGGTGGCGGCAATATATTGATCGATATTTGACATAACCTATCATTATGACAGGTACTTTACCGGAAAATGACAGCTGTTCAATCAAAATGAAATGATCGTAAAACAATTTATGTAATGACCACAATTTCAACATGTCATTGAACACGTGGCACGGCAATCATTATTACCCCATATTGCCCACAACACAGAAAAAAGTTATCGTAACTTCCTTCAGTGTGACCTGTGATTTTTTTTGTGGTTTAATATTGAAATTTTCCTTAGATTGACTGTAAGTACCTACCTAAAGATTTTGGCGATGTCGAAGTTGTGGTAAGTATGACTTTAATTATTTTTAGATTACAATTTTTTGCATCAACTCCTGCATAGGGAATAATTTTATGGGTCGATTCGGACCGATGAAGATCGTGTGAATCCCGCACGTGGTCCTTTTTATTCTATGACGTGGTTCCAATTTTTTAATGTGTATATTATATAAATAAAAGCAACTACGGTTGATTTAAAACGTAAACTAAAAATAGTTAAGGTACCTTACCTACATATTTATAGTCATTTTATGTTTATAACAAATACCTACACGTCAAACAAAAATAATACATTTCAATATTTCGGTACATATATGTACATATGAACGTTTGCACGTAACTGAACAAGTACCCGTAATAATAATAATATAATTAATAATTTAAACATCATAATCCATTAATACGTCAACAACATTATCAATTAAACAAATCGTCATAATATGCACCACCAATACCAGTCAGTCCCTTGAATTAGAAACAAGATACAGTGCGATTATCTTTGGGCTGAGTGCTCCGAGCGCAAATTTAACATTTTATTTAAACCAACACTAGAAAAACTGTTCGTACATTACACAGCACTAAATCACACATAAGAATCAAGGATGCGTGAGAGGAAAAGGAAGATATGTCACGAATTCGACATTTCATATCCTGTTTTCTTCTCTGAAACAGTGCAGATTCAATTAATTTGCGGCATTAAAATTTCAAAACAATAGTTTATCTATGCTCCTTTCGTTTTCTTATGTGTCTTCGTATTTTCCATGCAAATGATGTTCAAAATCGTTGTAGTTTTGCATGCTTGTCCTCGAGCCTAAAATATACGATTCTGGTTTGCCAGATTTTAGTTTTAAAATTTAATTTCATTTATTCTTAACTTTCTTAACGACTAAAACAATGTTATAATTTTTTTTTTTTAAATCAACTTCCCTTTTTTGCAGAAAACTGTCAAACCAGAAGCATATAGTAGACTCAAGGACATACATCAAAATTTCAACGAGTTTGAACACTTATAAATTCAAAATATGACGAAACTACGTTTCTATAGAAAGCGAACTTTCTAATTTATCTGCATTGACCTATATATAAATTAGCTAAATGATTATCTGTTGGTTCTCTGAATTCTCTGATCATGGCAGTAAAACGGCGTGTTTTTGTGATTTTCACTGTCATATTTTTTTTAGTAATAATTAGTTACTGTGAAAACAAAAATATAGGGCGTGTACCTATATGGGAGGGTAGAATTTACGCAAAAAAAAAATATAGCTCTAGATACATTATTCAGAAAGAAAATAGGTGAATACATTTGTATGGAGATTGGAGAATCGCACAGCCTTCTCTCGCAGGGGGCATTCTATTGAGGGTCTTCCCGCGTCAAAAGTCCGGAAGAGCTGAATCGATGGTGATGGTCGATAGTGGCACAAAGACAAACCTTGTCCTTCCCAAAAAAAAGTTAGTGTGTTCTCTCTGAAGTGAAAGTGACTGTAGAAATAGTGAATAAAGATGCCTATTTGGTAAAAATGTGCATTATGTATTCCGAATCACACATTACCTACTAACCCTATCTCCAAGTACAATACGCTTATGGCGCACGACATCTTATATAATGGTTTACCAATAAAAATAAAATCATGTAGTTTCTAGGGCGTAGAAATACTAAATATTTTTGAAGCAGTGATGGCTCAGTGGCATTGGCTATGGACTGCCGTGCCGCAGGTCCATGGTTCGAATCCCGCCGCATGGTGGAAGGGCATTTTGTGAATGCCCGTCTGGCTAGCGACCACCCTCAAGTAGAAAATCTGTCACCAAGCACCTAACGGTGTGTTCCGGCAGCAGTCCTTGATAGCCAGTGAAATTACAGGCACATGAGACTTAAGAACTATGTCTCAAGGTGACGGGCGCTGTGCAATTCGTGGCTTGTGACGAAATGTTTCTGTTATAGGCAGAGGTTAGTCCGCTTAACATCTGGTGGGCCTCGTGCTTGTACCGACACAATAACATTAAAGAAAACACTTACTAATGAACCCCTTTTGCTATTTTTCACTTACCTACATTTAATTTGTAATTTGTTTCTGGTTAGTTTATGTTGACCTGTATAGCCCTAAAAATAATTTTATAAACAATACTCTTATATTTAATTATGTAGCTAATTTATATCGGAAACCATTACACAGCGCAAATATTATTTATTAATTGAAAAGCCAATAATTCGGACCACCACCGTGAAATTGGCCTGGACTGCGTGGTAAAGGGCTGCACTAGTACTGCAGGCAGGGCGAAGCTAATGAGTGACTTGTGCTATATGATTTTATTGTATCCTATCATTAATAATGGGTAGGTAATGATTATGTTTCCGGTTAGAACTTTTTTGTTTGCGGCACGCGATTTGTTTTAAGGGTAACGAAAAGGCAAAACTGACACGTGTGTCTGAGAGTCTAGCTCAAAATTTATATGGCGTTTGGTAGGGTCTAGCTGAAATTTTATTTTTCGTAGCCCACCATGAGGTATATATTATTATTGTCTTTAATCTTATAAGTAATAATAATAGACTTATAAGTTTAAGACTAATTTTGGTCCCTACCAGGTCTATCTCTAAAAGTAGAAATAACTATTTAGTAATTAATGACTAAACTAGTTATAGGACTAACTAATTGAGTTACTTGAATTACTTACTAAAGTAGATATCTGAAATGTTTGTAATCTTTTTTTATGCGATTGTTACGGAACAAGTATGAGGCCCACCAATGTTAAGCGGACTAACCTCTGCGACCTGCGTATAATAGATGCATTTGGTCACAAGTGACGAATTACCCTGCGCCCGTCACCCTGAGAAACACAGTTCTTAAGTCTCATGTGCCTGTAATTTTACTGGTTCTCAAGCACTGTTGCCGGAACACACTGTTAGGTACTTGGGGACAGATTTGAGAGTGTACCACTAGAGTGGTAGGTATGCATTTCATCACAAGTGAATTGTACTGCGCCCGTCACATTAAGACATAGTTGTTAAGTCTAAGTAAGAATTGCTCCAGGAACACACCGTTAGGTGCTTTGCGACCGATTTTCTACTTGAGGTGGGCGGGCAATCGCAAAATGCCATTCCACCATGCAAATATATCGTTGCCATGTATTGGTCTTAGTAACGTGTTGATTGTAGGTAATATGTTTGTTGGTTTGCCTGTTGGTAACTGATAAGTTGATGACGTGGTAGAAGATTACGAAGTAATTATTACTTAATCTGTGCGTCTGGCAAGCTTTGTGTCTGACTTGAAGCAGAAGTTTCCTATGCACCTTGTAAAATCTATTATTAACATTTCTAAGTATCAAGCCATAAAATGTTTATTGGTTCACTTCCAACATTTTGCAACATAAATTGAAGTGCAAAATTGATTTCAATTCATCTTGCTGAAGAGGGTGGTAAACGCCGGAAACGGATACAATGGTACATTCACCGCGCTGGCTTCCGGTACATTCGCCAACACAATTTATAGCTACATTAGTTTTTTTTTTTTTTCAAATATAGTTTATGAGATTTATCAATTTAGTACAACTGTTTTTTTTATGTGATCGTGGCGGATCAACTGCATAGTCCACCTGATGTTAAGCGGTAACCTCTGATACAGATGCATTCCGCCACAAATTGCACTGTCAGCCTATATTGCACTTACTTACAAATTGCACTGTCAGACATATAGTTTTTAGGTCTCATCTGCCATTCCTCGGCCATCATTGCTTCAAAATATAATATGACTTAATTTTGTTTTTGTTACTGATGAAATGAAATAATTATATTCTATAGTTTTGAAAAATTAGTATGTTATCGTTTAAGTTAAAATAGTATTTACTATTTAAAAATGTGAGGGTAGTGTGATTTTTTCTCAGTTTTGTTACTTTAAGTTCATTAATACACAAACCTGTGATTGTTTTTACCGCTTAAAAATATTTATTCTAAGATGAAGTACTTTTATATTATTTAACGAATAAACATATTATATTAGAAACAGTTAAAGAAATATAGTTTTCTATCGGATTTGTTACCATATATGCCAATTGTTTTAAACGATATCAATAATTATTAATATATTAATGAAAAAGCAGAAGTCGTAAAACAATTACTTAATATGTTTTGCCAAAATCAAGTATATGTATTCCTAAAGTAAATAATTTACCTAGAAAAACATCAAAAATTTGGAAAATAAATTAGGGAAAGGAACAAAATCGACGGAGACAAAATTGTTAGGCTCTGCTTACACGGCCTCACTCGACACAATAACGTACATACGGTTAGAAAATGACATTTGATTTAATGTTCTTACATATCCATTTTCTAATCATCATCTAAACAAGCTCTTTCCAGTTCTAGCGTGGACTATTACGCTAGTTTTTAGAATTCTAACCTGGTCATCATTGTTTTATTGCGTATTTAAAGCACAATAAATGGCATAATAAATATAGCATAAAATATAAAAGCATAAAATATAGCTATAAAAACAACGTTAGTTATTTACTTTGAATTAGTCTAGATAGATAAGCAAATACTTCCAGTCAAAAGGTGGCTTGTATGTACTCATCATACTCAATAAAAATTAAGATATTTATATATGTGTTTGTGAAATGAGGTTTTCTTAAGTTACGGAACAAAACGCGAATCTACTCCGAAACGACATTGTCGATTTTACTCAAAACTATGTCAATCGATAGATATCACACTTAATATGTTACAGCATAAATATAATTTTGTAATCGAAGTACCGGCCGGCAACAAGCTGATAATTTGAGGACTGTTAGGATTGTAGGCGCAGTGCCTTTCTTATAATCTGTCCAATCAATTTGCTATCTAGCTGCCCGACGCGACGCCGGGCTAGAACGCCAATCAATCCAATCCCCTCCTTGACTTCCTGTAGGTGTCATAAGAGGCGGCTTAGGGTAAAATACTGGCAGGTAGGCAGCAGCGCCTTCTGTGTAACTGCGAGCCAAGCGTGGGGATATTTATCTCAGCTGGGGTTTCAGCAGTGGACAATCCGGGTGAAACAGTACAGTTTCATCCGGATTGTATGTAGGTAGGTAGGATTTAACCGTGTTGCATTCTCAATTTCATTTCAATATATTATTGATTGCGGTACGAGGACGTATATAGAGCACGCGTATGTGCCCGATTTTCAAGTTTAAGAAAATAGTTCTAATTTGTTGAAATTTTGCATCTTGAATCTATTATCTAAGTTCTAAATTTCCATTTTATTGTAAAATTACTTGATTTTTCAAAATTATTCCAAAAAGTCTTTGTGTATAGGAATTCTTGTTTTCCCATATAGAAATACAATATTAAATATAAGTTATTTTAATTGGAAATTAAAATATGACTAAACTACATTTTCATGGAAACCGATACGAAGGCACTAAACAACGACGTATAACGGCCTTAAAGTCATCGCAAATATTGGACTATATCCTGCTCATTTAGCGTATTTTTCTCTGATTGTTTTTTAACCAAACCCCCCATTCTAGCGTGGACTATTACGCTAGTTTTTAGAATTCTAACCTGGTCATCATTGTTTTATTGCGTATTTAAAGCACACTGGCATAATAAATATAGCATAAAATATAGCTATAAAAACAGCGTTAGTTATTTACTTTGAATTAGTCTAGATAGATAAGCAAATACTTCCAGTCAAAAGGTGGCTTGTATGTACTCATCATACTCAATAAAAATTAAAATATTTATATATGTGTTTGTGAAATGAGGTTTTGTTAAGTAACGGAACAAAACGCAAATGTACTCCGAAACGACATTGACGATTTTACTCAAAAGTATGTCAATCGATAGATATCACACTTAATATGTTACGGCATAAATATAATTTTGTAATCGAAGTACCGGCCGGCAACAAGCTGATAATTTGAGGACTGTTAGGATTGCAAATTGATTTGGCACTGCCCCTACAGTGCCTTTCTTATAATCTGTCAAATCAATTTGCTATCTAGCTGCCCGTACGGCGAGGCGCCGGGCTAGAACGTCAATCAATCCTATCCCCTCCTTGACTTCCTGTAGGTGTCATAAGAGGCGGCTTAGGGTAAAATACTGGAAGGTAGGCAGCAGCGCCTTCTGTGTAACTGCGAGCCAAGCGTGGGGATATCTATCTCAGCTGGGGTTTCAGCAGTGGACAATCCGGGTGAAACAGTATAGTTTCACCCGGATTGCATGTAGGTAGGATTTAACCGTGTTGCATTCTCAATTTCATTTCAATATATTATTGATTGCGGTACGAGGACGTATATAGAGCACGCGTATGTGCCCGATTTTCAGGTTTAAGAAAATAGTTTTAATTTGTTGAAATTTTGCATGTAAATCCTTGAATCTATTATCTAAGTTCTAGATTTCAATTTTATTATAAAATGACTTGATTTTTCAAAATTATTCCAAAAAGTTTTTGTGTATAGGAATTCTTGTTTTCCCATTTAGAGATAAAATGTATAATATTAAATTTAAGTTATTTTAATTGGTAATTAAAATATTACTAAACTATATTTTCATGGAAAGCGATACGAAGATACTAAACAACGACGTATAACGGCCTTCAAGTCAAGGCAAATTTTGGGCATTATCCTGCTCATTTAGCGTATTTTTCTCTGATTGTTTTTTAACCAAACCCCCCATTCGGGAGTACAAATAATGTGGTTACTTACATTGTTAAGCCGTAAACTTGAATAATAGGTGACATAAAAATTTAATGACAACTATAAATTATTTTTAATGTCTATGAAAAATACTAAATTCAAAATTCACTATTTCCGGTAGCACTTTCGTGCATGTCCGTACTGTACCTGTGTGTACCGCCTGTCTCGGAAGTGCCGCAGCAGTATTGTCTCACGCCCGTGTAGTCGCGCATTTTGCCTTACTAACTATTATTTAATCTGTCCATTAATATCCTTTTTTTTTGCTGCCATTACCGTTTTGCGATTCCCGGCTTTCGGGTTCTATGACCGTAAATTCAAAAGGACATTATTGAAGCCATTTGGTTTGAATGATACTCTCTGAACGGAAATACAAAGACATCCTAAATTGTCTGTGAAATGAGAATTGTGAGAGGCGATAAAAGTGGACTATATTACAAATTAGTTGTATAAAACAGATGGGACAATTTACTGTATCAATTGTTCTACCATACAAATACATTATTTTGAAGCAGTGATGGCTCAGTGGCATATGGACTCCCGTGCAGCAGGTCCATGGTTCGCTCCCGCCGCGGGCTTGAGCTTCACCGCATGGTGGAAGGGCTTTTCGCGAATGCCCGCCTGGCTAGCGACCACCCTCAAGTAGAAAATCAGTCGCCAAGCACCTAAGTGTGTTCCGGCAGCAGTACTTGAGAGCCAGAAAAATTACAGGCACATGAGATCTAACAACTGTCCGTCTCAGTGTGACGGGCACAGTGCTATTCGTCGTTGACGAAATGCGTCTGTTATAGGCAGAGGATCAGGTAGGCCTCGGGCTTGTTCCGTCACAATAACATTAAAAAAAACAGCAGTATAAAAATGTTTAAACTGTTTGAAGGCGCACAGTTCTTCATAACCGATGGGAGCTACTGTCAAAATATAGTAGTTAAAGATAGTCGGTAGGCTCATAAGTAGGTACCTAGGCACCTAAGTGCAAGAAGTAATGCTGTTAGATCCATATAAATTACATCAAAATCAGTTGAGTAGTTTACAAATAATGAAAAATGTATTCGCTTATCTGGATGATGGTATTTGCTGTTGTCGACGATTAACACTATTTTAGGCGAGTCAATGATCTTAAAAAAATTAAGTAACTGATTTCCAATACTGAAAGGTATGAAATAATTTGTGGAAGTCGGATCGGATGAGGTCGGTGTTTTAACTTACTGATGTTGATGATGATGCTGATGCATGGTCCGGGTTTCACAAATTATTTCTCAACATCGAGCTATGCTGCGCTGTACTGCGCTGTGCTGTGCTGTGTTTCTTAAGCTACGTTTTGTTAACAATCAACATCAAGCTGTGCTGCGCTTTGCTTAGCTAATCAACATCGAGCTGAGAGCGAGAGATGGGAGTACGAGAGTGAGAGAGACGTCTGATGGAGAGGCACGCAGCGTGCTCCATGTTTGAAAAACCTAGCACAGCTCGACACAGCGCAGCATGGCAGAGCTCCATAAAAAACATAACACAGTTCGGCATAGCGCGGCTCAGCACGGCGGGTAGCGCGCCTCGCTCGAGACTGCTGCGTTTTTAAACAGAGCGTAGCCTCACACAGCGCAGCACAGCATGGTTTGTTTGTATCCTCATTAAAATATTAGACGAGCGAGTTGACCAAACATAGCACAGCGCAGTACAGCGCAGCATAGCTCGATGTTGATTTGTCACCCTAAACTTTTCAGTGTAGGAAGTCGATACTCATCTGTCTCTCTGAATAGAAAAAGCCTCTCTGAAACATATTAACTTTTCCTCGACATGAATTATTGCTGTTTTTTAGGGTTAAAACCAAAGGGTAAAATCGGGACCCTATTACTAAGACTGTACTGTCAGTCACGCTTTTTTTTCTTTCAGGTTCTCAAGTAGAAAATCTGTCGCCAAGCACCTAACGGTGTGTTCGGGCCGCAGTCCTTGAGAGCCAGTGAAATTACATGCGCATGAGAATTAAGAACTGTCTCAGGCTGACGGGCGCAGTGCAATTCGTGACTTGTGACGAACATTTGTTATAGGCAGAGGTTAGTCCGCTTAACATCAGGTGGACCTCGAGCTTGTTACGTGACAATAACAGTAAAAAAAAGGTTATCCTTTGACCACAATCTTACCTAATGGTAAGTGATGATGTGGTCAAAGGTGCTTACAGGGTGAACCTAGAATTACTGACTCTCAAGGACAGCTGCCGGAACATATTTGGGTGCTTGGCAGATTTTCTACTTAAGGTAAGGTGGCTAGCCAGGCGGGCATTCACAAAATGCCCGTCCACCATGCGGTGAAGCTCAAGCCCGCGGCGGGAACCATGGACCTGCTGCGCGGCTCTCCATAGCCAATGCCACTGAGCCATCACTGCTTCACTCTGTCTGCCACCAGGCTGTATCTCATGAACCGTGATAGCTGGTCAGTTGTAATTTTTGTGTATTTCTATTGCCAAGTGCAAGTCAGACTCGCGCACGCAGGGTTCCGTACCTCTCGTGAAAACTAAAAAAAGAGGTATAAATATACTGTCCCATATTGTACAGAAATTCATTAAGAAACGTAAATTACCTGTGTCGTAAATTAATCTCATCAGTTTTCGGAATATAACTGTGGTATTTGTGTACCCTTCGTGAAAACTAATATAAAATTTTAATATTGTTAGGTTTGCAATAACGCCTGCTATGCGGATTACATTACAAAATCACAAATATACGATAGGAAAAATTTAAGTCATGTGCGGGATTCGAACCCGCGTCCATCCACTCCTTGAGCCGGAGTATGCTCTAACCAATTGAGCTAACATGACATTCAATTGGTTAGAGCATACTCCGGCTCAAGGAGTGGATGGACGCGGGTTCGAATCCCGCACATGACTTAAATTTTTCCTATCGTATATTTGTGATTTTGTAACTAACATAAAAGTTATAATATAGTGTATAGATAATGGTACAGAACCAATCGTGCGTGAGTCCGATTATTTAAAGGTCGATGTTGGCATATAACTAGTAGATCCAGTAATTAATTTCGTCCATTAAACTGGATATACCTAGCTGGCTACGCTCATTTTTTGTCTCATCTAGAGCTGTTAGCGTGCGCCAGGATGCGTTTCCTTTACAACTGGTTTTAAACTTTGTGATTGGTAAGGTACCCACTTAATTAAGTCTATGTTTATACCTTACTTATAGTATCCAGCTGTTGGCACTGACCATATGGTGAAGCGCTTGTAGCGGAGCTTGCCGACTCAACTATGTTTTAAGTCATGTTCTTTACGGTCTCTATACTTCGATGGGTGACCGCTAGTAGAAATTACTACGCGCTGCGGGCAGTCTGAAAACTTGTAGGTAACACTTTTTATTCTAGTAGTGTATTTTGCGAGCGCGCGCCTGTTTGTAGTGAGCTAAAAGTCTCAAGTAGAAAATCGGTCGCCGAGCACCTAATAGTGTTATCCTGCAGCTGTCCTTAAGAGCTAGTAATTCTTGGTTTAACCTGTTAACAACTTCGACCACATTATTACATGCCATCGTAGGCTGGAGACACTGGAAGCTATTGAGAGGAGTGCCAAGAGACTCATTAACGACGACCTTCTTGTAGGCAAGAGACTACAGAGTCTCGAGCATCGCCGCTAGTTTCGCAGTTTATCGGTAGGTATATTATCGGATACATTTCGGGGAGTGTGCCAAGGAAATGCATGATTTGATTACCTACTTGAAAAAAAACTACGATGGTATGTACGAGTAATGATGTGGTCGAAGTTTTTAACAGGTTAAACCTAGAATTACTATATTTTATTAGTAGATAAATCCTACGATTCGTACGTAAGATTTGGCTAGGTACTTACTTTCTTTCTTCGCAAAATAACCCTTACACTAAGCTCAAACCCACGAGAGGATTCGAATCACAGACCCCCTGCACTTGGTACGACCACATCATTACATAAGATGGTATGCCTTTATGACAAAATAAAAATACCTACTACATATAATATATCAAGGCTTGCCAAATTTATAATATCCAAATCTCTAAAAAAAACCTCAAACAAAGGCTCACATCTGGCCACTCTACAACACACGCTCCTTCCGTTAGATCTCGAAATAAACGTCTCAAATGTGTCCAATATTTTAGATTTATGGGCTATCGACATGCGGCCACTTCAAGAGAAGGGATTATTCGCAGATGTGAACACACCTTTAGAGTTAGACAAAAGGTGTTACGTGAATACGTGACCCATGGTATAGCACGTGAATGCTAATGGGTATTCATGGGTTTGAAGGGTTTTGGCCATTGGAATTTGGAATAGAATAATACTGTCATATGTTGGTAGATTATATACAGGGGTTTAGTTGCATAATGCATATGATAGCCAAACGTACAATGTATGCATGCATATGATAGACAAATGTACAAAAATTGTAGTACTAATATTATAAATTCATAAATTGACAAGAACTCTTCAACTCATATTTATTTAATTTTCTCAACAAATAACTCAGGAACAATTGAAAAAATTCTAAGATCACTGGACAAAAAAACTAACAAGAAACGTTGTTTAGGATGTTACCGCCATGAACGGAATTTATTGGAAAAAAGTGCTAAAGATGCTGCTGCCGCTGCCCCTGAGGTAACTAGGTGTGCCATATGCAAAAATGCCTTCTCCTTGCCATGTTTTAACTACTGCCATTATAATCATGAGAACAAAATAAAGTTGTGTTATAAGATTTATTATTATGTTTATTTAGGGACACTTATAGCAGCACATACTTTAAAAGATCCTTTACTTGTACGTAGTGTAAATAGTCTACGTAAACTTTATAATATGAGACTCCTGACTCTTGGTGAAATTGGAACTTAGGTGAATAAAAAATAAAAACATCATCATTATACAACGTATAAACACAAAAGAACAGCGGGCCATTTTTTTATACCTGACTGGGTAGCACTTGACCACTATCTCACGCATCATCACTTAGGTGATGCGATCGATGATGGAGCGTGCTTACCCAAAAGGTACCTATTCACTCGTTTCTAAGATCTCCATATTGTAATTAACCGGCAACATAGACTCAGGAAGAATGTGGCAGTGTTCCATTCCCGGGCGGTTCGTATGATGAATGAAGACGCGAATCTCGGTACGTACCTGTGGTAAAGTCCGGTGGAGTAGGACAGCCGACAGCGGAGGTCAACATCTAAGTACGTCCTCCCTAAAAATATATATATATATATAAAAAATACACTACCTATGTTAAACTAGATCGCGGCGCGGGTAGCGTAGGTACACTGGCTCTCATAACTCCTTGGTTCTTATTACCCCCGTCTGCCCAATTCACAATAATATTCCAAAATCATCGATAGTAAAATAATCATTTAGATAAAGTATACGAAATAATTTATTATTTCAATAGCGGGAACTATTTTGAAACTACAGATTAACAAACTATTTATCTAACGCGCATTCACAAAGGCCGTAATCTCAAACAATCCAGTAAAAGGTTCGTACTATACTTCAAAGATAAAAATAACAATGGCGAACTTTCTAACAAAAGATTATGTTGTTTGAAAACAACCTACCAATTGTGACAACTAATTGTGAACCAAGGAAGGTGCTATCATTGTTGATGTTTTTTTGATGGACGCAGTTCCTTTCTTCCTGCTTTGTATGGGCAATAGGACACTTATTACTATTCAGGATGTATCTTGGGCAAGTGTTGCCAAATATGGAACACAGGCACAGTTTAATTAATAGTTAACGAGTCTATATGATTGGGTATTAAAATAAATAAGGTATTTTATTACAACGACAGGAAAAATTAGAGCTACGAGTGGCATTCGAACCAGCTGCCATCCGTCCCAATAGCCAGGATACGCTCTGCTAATTGAGCTATCGTAGTAAGTATCTATATATAGCTCAAATTTATTCCGACGCGGACGTGTAGCGCTAAGAGTCACGTACCTACTAACTTCGAAATTCAAAGAAATACGATTCCTTTCCGCCAAAACTGTTCCTCCATGGAAGGTGAAAGCTTGTTGGCAGAAACTCTCACCACTTGAAATTCACATTATGGCGAGGCTTCAACTGTTCTACTTTCAGTATGAGTGAAGTTTTTATTTAACCGTATTAAAAGTAGAGGGCACGGAGCTTTCCATACAAACGTAGTTTTGTCATATTTTAAAAACGAAGTGTTCAAACTTTGTGAGATTTTGTATGCATATTGCTGAACCTAATATCTATGCTTGCGGTTTGTCAGTTTTTGATGTATTATATTCAATTAATGCCATATTAACAGTTCCCATACAAAAAGCATTTTCGAATTATTATTGAAAATGCTCAATGTTACGGAAATCTGGCAAACCAGGAGCATAGATATTAGGCTCAAGGACATACATGCAAAGTTTCACCGAGTTTGAACAATTTAGTATTTAAAATATGACGAATCTCCGTTGTATGGAAAGCGCCACGAGCACTCTAGCCGTAAGGCTCATATGCCTGTAATTTACTGGCTGCTGTTGGAATACACTGTTAGGTGCTAGCCGACAGTTTTCTACTTAAGGTTGTTAGTTAGGAGAGCATTCGCAAAATGCCATTCCATCATGCAGTGATGCTCAAGCTGGCAGTGGGAATCGAACCATGGACCTGCGGCAGGGCAGCCCATAGGTATTACCGCTCGGATATCATTGCTTCAAAAAGAAATCTCGCTACAGGAAGTTCTATCAATGATCTTCGAATACCTTGAAGGCTGTTTTTGTGCGGAAGCAACTACTCGTAGACTAGGAACCAGTTTCCTAGATATAGATCAAGTAGAAAATCTGTCGCCAAGCACCTAACGGTGTGTTCCGGCAGTTGTCCTTGAGAGCCAGTAAAATTACAGGCACATGAGACCTAACACCTGTACGTCTCAGTGTGACACAGGCACAGTGCAATTCGTCGTTGACGAAATGCATCTGTTAAAGGCAGAGGTTAGTCCACTTAACATCAGGTGGGTCTCGGGCTTGTTCCGTCACAATGACAAAAAAAAGATATTTAGCAAATTTGACAGGTGTCACATCTTACACCTATTCTATTGTTATCATTATCGCCGATGCCAATGGGTTAAGGTTATGGAGAGTTGGTTTGGACTAAGAACATTTGAAAATAAACAACATAATACATAGAAAAATTTATTGTCACCATATAGTACTTATGTATAGTATATTACAATGAGATAACATTAATTTACAACACAAACAACATTTACATAATTTTACGATGGTATTACTCATGAAAGAGAAGCATCAGAATCTCGAGCATCAGTTTCTACCACTGAGTTTAAGTGGCTAAAAAAATTTCCAGTAACAGTGCTGAGTCTGGTATTATACGCGGTAGATAGGATAGGCATGCCCCCTGTAACTTGGGATTATTCCTAAGGCGAGGCGATCAGAAGTGTCCACACATACCTATGTTATAATAGGTATGTGTGGACACTTCTGATCGCCTCTTTGGGGAATACAGGCGTAAAAGTATACAGACCATGTCAAATATATTGTTACGTAAAAGGAAGTCTTCGTATCGCACAAGATGGGCGGTGCGAGGACGCTTAGGAAAGCTGTGGAACTGTGTGTAGCTGAGCGGTGTGAGGACGCCTATCGAACTCCTTTCAGCTGCCTGAGGCGTTGCTATAAGCATAAAATCATTCGCGTCCCTCGCACACATTCCTCTCTCATGTTTTTTTTTTAATTGTGGTTCTAGATTACAGTGTTAGGTATCATATAAAATATAGTATCGCTAGGGCCCGCTTACAAGTATTGGTTGTTGGGTGTTGGGTGCCGGGCTAATAACACACCAGGAAGTAAGCAGCAGCACTTTCTGGAAATGATATCTCACACTGCGGTCCCCAAGCCGCCTGCCTAGCGTGGGGATTATACACGTATTCTGCTTAATAAATGCACCGCTTCGATAATATCTTGATCTAAACTATCAACTGTTATTTTAATATTGTTAGGTTTGTAGTTTAATAACGCCTGCTATGCGGACTACATTACAAAATCACAAATATACGATAGGAAAAATTTAAGTCATGTGCGGGATTCGAACCCGTGATTTGAACCCCATCCCAATACGATGCTTGAGGAACGATAGGAAAGATTTGAGTTATGACGTCATGTCATGTTAGCTCAATTGGTTAGAGCATACCCCGGCTCAAGGGGTGGATGGACGCGGGTTCGAATCCCGCACATGACTTAAATTTTTCCTATCGTATATTTGTGATTTTGTAATATCAACTGTAATGCTTGGGAAACTTTTATTTCTATATTTGTCGAAGGCGTTGTAGCGTTTCAGATATGTGTTCATAGTTTTATGGAACTATTAAAAAGTATTCTAACATTTGTACATATTTTATACTACTCGTATATATGTATATACATTACATTAATTCAACAGTATTAAAGGTATTGACTTATGCTAAAATATATTTTCCAGATAATTTGTCAATATTTAACTGACAACAAATATTTTTAAAATATTTTATGAAAACATCAAATTAATATTTTAATAAAACACTTAAAAAATACAAAAATATATCTAGTGACAATTCCGCCTAATTTTCCTGCTAAGACGACGTGACGTCACAAACGCCACGCAGCCAAACCGGAAGAATTTTCGACGCATTTAGCTTCTACGCGAAGCATCCTCAGGAGGTCTTGACTCTACGAGCGTACGAAATTTCTCGATCGTTATTATTAAATATAGATTTCCGCAAAGTAACGCCTGAATCTATTTATTATCATAGGTTGAAGTTTTTATGGCTGCGTTATTAGGTATGGTTTCCGTACATCAACAAATAAAAGAAGCCCTTATAGAATCGTCTTGTTGTCAAAAACCTTTTATTATCAAGAACAAGTCGATGTATGGTGGAATAATAAAATATAAATCCAAAAACAAAGGTTTACGGTTCTTTAATGTAAAAAAATTAACTTCATAGTAAATGCAATAAAAAGATGCGGTATGATACTCGCAGTCGCAACATAGGGTTGTACCTAGAACCATGAAACTTGGCAAGTAGCAAGATCTACCAGTAGGAAGCCCTGGCTGCCGTACTTTAGGTACAAAGCTACAGGTACATCGGCGTATCCGTCCGGACGGGATTATTGTACGGTGCGTGCTGCGTCAGAAGAGATCAGAGCTATGCGTCCCTATGCGATAGAAAGAGAGACGTCTTGTAGGTGAATATAAACTTTAGGTACTCAGTGCTTTACGAGCTGAAGTGCACTTTATTGCTTCGTAGCTAGAGCCGCTTATTTATTGGTATGTCTTTGCGGAGTGATCTTCCTGGTACTTTTTATTTACTGTGCAGTAATAAATAGATTCAGGCGTTACGTTGCGGAAATCCATATTTAATAATAACAAATATTTTTAAAAATATTTTATGAAAACATCAAATTAATATTTTAATAAAACACTTAAATAATACAAAAATATATCTAGTGATAATTCCGCCTAATTTTCCTGCTAAGCCGACGTAATGTCACAAACGCCACGCAGCCAAACCGGCAGAATTTTCGACGCGTTTCGCTTCTACACGAAGCATCCTCAGGAGGTCTTGACTCTACGAGCGCACGATCGAGAATCTTTCTACTCGATCGTGCGCTTTTTGATGTTTTCATGAAATATTTTTAAAAATATTTGTTATTATTACTGTGCAGTAGGTAAACATACATAAAATCATAATTGTAATTGTAGTAAGTTGTATTCGTGGAATATTAATTAATATTAATGTACCGCCGGAAGCATTAGGCTCGTAATAATAATGTAATGATTGATGAAACACGCTTTACTGAAAATACGTTGAAACTGACGTAATAACGGAAAGTGACACCAAATTATTACACATTTCTTGAACATTACGCATTTCTTGAACTGTTTTTTTTTTCTATAAGTTATTTTACTAAGAAACCTGCACCAATTACTTCCAAGACTTAAAATTATTATCTTGGTGCATAAATTATCAGAAATCCATAACTTTTATCGGTCCCTTGTGTTACACCAAATTTATATGCGGTTTAATTCTGCCATAAAGAGTATAGACATAAGGTTCTAAATATTTCACTTACTTCTAAGAATATATTAGTAATATAATTATTGACTTCTCCCTTATTCTCGGATGGAATTGAGTTCAGTTTTTTTTCTATAATTTGTATAACTAAGCGACTTGCACCAATCACTTCCAAGATCAGTAGAGGCTTTCTATAATAGAATAGATCTCGTGGCTAAATCAAGAACTTACAATCAAGTATTCTCATAATCTTATATATTTCCGAACTTTATCCCACGCTTATCTTGAACGACTTGTCGCACTGGATGCCTGTTAAAGATCAATTTGTTACTACCAATGCATTAGAAATAAATTATAAATTTTTCATAGTATTTCTGGTTCACTATTTTGGCGATAGTGGCTTACACATAAAAGATATATATGCTATCGAGGGCATTTTTGTACGACAATTTAAAATAAACATTTCCATTACACATTTTGTGCGTGATACCAAAGGTTTTTGCAGCGCACGCCAGAATAGATCGTATGGCAGATTTTTCAGACAACCAGCATATCGTCGTTGTCAAACTAAAATCTGCTATGAGCACTTTTTTGAGAATGTAATATTTTGACCATTGTGAATAGTTCGCTACCCAAACTTTCATTTAATAAAACTGTTATGTGCTTATGTACCACTATATGAAGAACAGTGGCCAATTAATAAAATATACTATATGTGCAGCAGCTAAAATATTGGCATATAATAACTGCTATGTGGCTGTATGTCTCATAGCATATTTTATTTGACCATGGTTAACAGAGTGAAACCTCTCTTATGTGTTTAGTCTAAACAGATATAAACAATAAACATACTTCTATTACAACTTTAAACAGTAATGCATAACTCTTAGTTATGATAGTTTTGCTTTGCAATAATATTGTAGTGTATCTTCACTTTTATTTACGTTTACATGCTTCACTTTTATTTACGTTTACCCTCAAATTTCAGTGCTCTCATTTTGTATCCTACCTATATGAATGAATTTTATTTAGTTGTTAGCAGTCAGTTACTAAAGTGTATTCGTTGGCTAAGCACATACGTTACATCAAGTTATAAGTGAATTTATGCAATTTTTTTTTGTCAATGGGAGATGATAATGAATGCCCTTCACTGATTTTACATAACCGTAGTATTGATGTCTCCCGCAGAAACTTACGAGGTAATGTTTCTGTAATGAATGACTGAATTTACTTCCGAAAGTGCCTAGCCACTATTGTCGGTCATCATCGAAGCGCATTTACGTCGAGTCAACTTCTGCACACTCTGACATCTGCACATGCATGCAGTTTACAAAACATGGTGCAGTGAAGTAAATAAAAAACCAGCTTCAAGGAATACCTTCTCAAAAAAGAGAACATTTCAATTCACAAACCCAGGAAGGATCAATGCGATGTATGTTCTAGTTTTCAGATAAAAAATGTTTCACAAGAAGACTACAAGACTCATATCCAGAAAAAAGATGAAGCACGAAGCGCTAAAAAAAAACGATCGAAAACTTGAAGGATAACCCGAATAGCATAGTGATAGGTGTCTGTTTACGTAAAAATTTTCTTTTTAGCACCAAAGTTACTTGCCAGAGCATTGTATTATAAGCAGAAACTACAGTACATAATTTTTCAATTTTTAGTTCTCATACTGGAGATGTGACTATATATTTTTGGCATGAAGCAGATCCATCCGACGAGTTCACAAGCTGCGTAACTGATTACCTAAAAACTACATGCAAAGCACCATAATTAGTGATGGATGTAACTACCAAAATAGAAGTAAAGTTTTGGCGAGTGCATTATGTAACTATGCTTATTTTTTTAGAGTAGAAGTGGAACAAATAATACTTGAAAAGGGTCATACTATGATGGAGGTTGATAGTGTCCACTATACTATCGAAAATTATATAAAGCCCCCGATTTATGCACCTCAAGATTACATAACGAGAATGCATATTGAATTGAAGCAGTGATGGCTCAGTGGCTTTGGCTATGGACTGCCATGCAGCAGGTCCATGGTTCGGATCCCGCCCAGAGCTTGAGCTTCACCGCATGGTGGAAGGGCATTTTGTGAATGCCCGCCGAACAGTGTGTTCCGGCAGCAGTCCTTGAGAGCCAGAACAATTACAGGCTAATGAGACCTAACAACTGGACGTCTCAGCGTGACGGGCACAGTGCAATTCGTCGCTGACGAAATGCGTCTGTTATAGGCAGAGGTTTGTCCACTTAACATCAGGTGGGCCTCGGGCTTGTTCCGTCACAATAACATAAAAAAAAAAAAAAAAAAATGCGCAAGCGCGGCCTAAGCAACCCTATGATATTAGAGTACCTAATATATTTTGATCTTCTTAAGGATTATGTAAATTAGTTATCTAATTATCAGTTTATCAGACCTGGTAAAAGGAAGGCTGATAAATACAGTGAGATCCCACAGTAAATGATACTAGAGCATTTTTGTACATGTCTACTGGTGAAGTATGCTTCAAACTTCGCCATCCAAATGAATATAAACTTCTTCCACAATCAAGGTATGTCCCTGAAGAGCTAAAACCTTTTATAGTAACTAGTAAATGGGGGAGTAGTTGACACATAGGTCGGAATAGTCAACTTTAGAACAGTGTAGGGTGATCAAAATGTTTTAATGTAAAAGTGAATTATATATTCTAAAAGAAAGGGTTTCATGTAGATTATTGCATGTTATTCAATTATCTCATAAGAGCAAGCAATAAAAAATGAAAAATACATGATTTCAAAGTATCAAATGCACCCATAGTTGACATGCTAAAAATTGATTTGTTTGGGTAGTTGACATTAGTTGATCCAATAGTTGACATCAAATAAAGAAACTAATTTATTAATAATGAATACTTTAATACATATAAACATACATAAAATCACGCCAATTTCTCGTAGGGGAAGGCAGAGACTATAGATTTCCACTTGCTACAACCCTTAGATATCTCTTTCGCTTCATCTACATTCATCATTCTTTCATACATAAGCATCGGCTTAGGGTACTCCTGACATGACCATTTTTCAGAACGTCTTCAATTTGATTTCGGACCGTTTGTCTAGGTCTTCCCCTTCCAAATCTTCCGTTCACTTGTCCCATGTAAACCTGTTTAGTCATTCTTATTTCATTCATTCTCTCTATATGTCCAAACCATCTGAACATAGCTTTCTCGATTTTAGCCACTACTACATCCTTATTTACACCACGTCATTCCCTTATCACACTATTCCTTATCCTTCCACTCCGTTTGACTCTAATTATGCTTCTCAATGCTCTCATCTCCACTGTATTTATTCTACTTTCATGCTTTTTCTGCTATACCCAACTTTCACTACAATACATTTACTTTTTGTTTGAACCAACCAATTTTTTGTTGGAACCAACACTCCTACATGAACAGCCGGATGAGCCTTCTTAGACATTTTTTTTTTATGCCTGATAGGTTAACCATTGACCACTATCTCACCTGATGGTAAGTGATGATGTGGTCGAAGATGTTGAGAACTAACCTAGAAGTACTGGCTCTCAAGGACAGCTGCCTGAACACACCGTTAGGTGCTTGGCGACAGATTTTCTACTTGAGAGTGGTAGCTAGCCAGGCGGGCATTCGCAAAATGCTCTACCACCATGCTATAACGACTGCCATCATAAGACAACAACCGGGACCGACGGCTTAACGTGCCCTCCTAAGCACGGAAGCGCTCATTAGTAATGTCACTAGCGTTAGCATTTTATCATATCCTGGATTCTTACCTAATTTCATACTCTTTAACGCTTTCAAAATCTGTTCCATGCTTATTTCGTTTTCATCATCGCTTGTATGTATGTAGGTTCCTGAAACCTAGTCCAGTGTTCCCTGTCTTTCAAATAAACTTTCAAAATACTCTTTCCATCTTTTCAACACATATTCTTCTCCTTTTATAATGCTTCCATTATGACTTCTGATTTGACGATCTCAGGTCATGGTGTCTGCGAGCTGTTCTTATGGATTTCCCGAAAAACTTTACTTCTAAATCTTCAGAAATCCTTTCGCTCAGCTTTCTTTCTGCTTACAACTTCTTTAATCTCTTATAATCCTTTCTTGCTACACGTAACGTATATCATGATGTATTGCCATTCATACATTTTGGGTAGCTTTTGTGGCTAACAAATCCAACCATGTTATTTTGTTTTCATTCACAGCCTTTTGTACATCTTGATCCATCTACGCATTGTTATGCATTTTTCCATTTCGATTTTTAGAAGTTCCGCACACATTGATGGCAACGTCTACCATCCCTTGCTTCAATTTTATCCACATTTCTTTAATTTCACTTATCTAAACCATCAAGTCCAACTTATTAACATAATCATTTTTAACATCCTTCTCTTGCATTTTTTTAACATTCACTCATTCCAAACAGTTCACACTTGTAGTGTAGATGCACGCGCTCGGTGTCGCCATCGGTTGAAAAGACCATTTAAACTTCTCACCACCGGCGCATAGACACCCGCCCCAAAATATCGAGTAAACCCAACTTTAAGCCTCACCCAGAGAAGTCTTGGGCTACCGCATTCATACTTGATCATATTTTGTAATTTTTTTTTGTTTTTATTCATTTCTATTTTTAAAATATTCAAAAGTTCTACGCATCTTTACACGTGGGCCGCTATTTTCGATCGTTTCGCGTTTTTTTTTGATCGGAGTACGATCTGAGCTATTGTTTTTATAATACAACAATTTTTTGCATCTATCGTCTGGCATACTTCATAGTGTTCATTCCACCTCTTACATTCAAGGTAGCAAAGCGGCTCCCCGTGGGATGCTTTCCGCCCCGTGAGCTACGGAATATTTGAATAAGGGATTATTAATTGAAACCATCAACAAAGAGTATCTTATTATTATTATAATCATACTTAAGACTTATAAATATCAGTCTAGCTAATTTAATAAAACAGTATTTAGTTACAATTCATAAATCATATTTATTGCAGACTATAAAAATTCGACATCATTTAAAGTATAAAAAAATAACAAGCAGTCTGACACAAGAAATTCAGTAATGTTTTTAAGATATAAGTGCGGTGCTCTTGATTGTTTTCCGAAGGAAGGAAAAAATATATGTACTCAGTACTTGACACTGTACGCATGTGTAGTTGACGTCCCTGTCAAGTATTGGTTCTAGTAATAGGAACTATACTCATTATATACAGAAACGATTGTCACCTTACACTGATCACTGACATAATGCAAACTTAACTTCACCTAAAAATCAGTAGTTGACAGGGATGTCAATTACTGGTCAACATTGAAAAAGGCGTAAGTAGTAATTGACACACACGAAATAATTGGCGCCATTACACACACTAGGTTAGGAGTGGAGTTCGGGTAATAAGCAGTTAACTAATAACAACATTATACATCACCTATGTAGATATCAGGAAAAGCAATGAAAAAATTTGAATAAATGTAAATTTACTCACCTCTTTAAATTCTGTTAGATATATTTAAAAAAATATAATTCACGGACACGCGCGCAGTTAAACACACGCTATTATAAAATGGCTGAACCAATTTTGCCAAAATAAAAAAAATAATGTGTCTGGATATATTTCCTATCCATAGGATGCATAAACATGGTCTGTTCTATGAAAAAACTGTCTTTATATGTCTTTAAAGTTGAAAGTGTCAACTATTACCTCAATGTCAACTATACCCACTGTTACGTTACTAGTGACTACCATCCATTTTACGATTGTCTTAAATATGAATCTGATTAAAACTTGTTTTATGTATAATTATCAATAATAAATCACTAACATAAATGACAAATATTTTTTATTAATACCTGATATGTGACACATAATTGACATTTTAAAGTTTGTTATGTGCTTAAATTACTCATATTTCAAAATATTAAGAAAAAATTATATGTTTTATAAACAAAAACCTAATAACATGTATGTATATGATCTAAGACTTTCATTTTAAATTGCTTGTCAAATAACACACCATATAAAAATTTTCAGGATATATTATTTCTTCAATATCTCTAAGGTATTATTTGTGCACATAGCAGATTTTGGTTTGACAATGACGATATGGCAGATTTTTTTCATACAATATCTTCATAAATTAAAATATTGTACAGTTTTATTAAAATCCATTCAAACTACTGAATGGATTTTAATAAAACTGTACAACTCGTAACAAATGTTACGAGTTACGTGAAAGAGTAACAAACGATGTACGTATATATATGTTATGTATACCATACTTACACACTTTCGCGTTTATAATATTAGTCAGGATTACCTATTTTAATCGTAGACTTATACTGATGTTGTCTTAGGTTTTCGCGATTATTGCACATAGTAATTTTTTCAACGGTTTAAATCGCTTATATTTATCATTATATTTGTCCCGACGTTTCAAAGTGTGCAGTGATCGTGGTCACATGACTAATTGGTTTTATTTATCACATGAATTATTAAGAAATTATTTGTACTACCGTCACGTTTATTTTAGTTGTTTAATATGTAGACTTATACAGTGCCACCAACTTATCTGTTCAGGCGGCAGAAAAAAGAACTACAACATTCCTTCAAATTGTGACAGTTTGTAGTTGATTTCCTTGACCAGCAGCGCCCTCGCGAACTGCACAGTTAAGTTGGTGGTACTATACTGTCTATAAGATAAGATCGACTCTGCTAGGCGTCATCGAATCTGGCAAATCATTGATCTATCCAGTATCTTCTGCTATTGAGTAAAGAAATTAACTGCAGTCCTATGATATCAGATTGATGCGGACAAAACTGATAGAAAAAATCACTCATTATCTATAGTTTTGTTAATAAATAAATAGATTCAGGCGTAACTTTGCGGAAATCCATATTTAATAATAACAAATATTTTATGAAAACATCAAATTAATATTTTAATAAAACACTTAAAAAATACAAAAATATATCTAGTGACAATTCCGCCTAATTTTCCTGTTAAGCCAACGTGACGTCACAAACGAGAACGCACGATCGAGAATTCTCGATCGTGCGCTCGTAGAGTCAAGACCTCCTGAGGATGCTTCGTGTAGAAGCGAAAAGCGTCGAAAATTCTTCTATTTGTCAGCGTGGCGTTTGTGACCTCACGTCAACTTAACAGGAAAAATTAGGCGGAATTGTCACTAGACATATTTTTGTATTTTTTAAGTATTTTATTAAAATATTAATTTGGTGTTTTCATAAAATATTTTAAAAATATTTGTTATTATTATAGTTTTGTTGCTAACAATACACTTTTGTTGCTAACAAAGTCTGTAACTGAATTCATGTTTGATATTGAGTGTTATATTTATTTCTATCGGTTATTCTAAGAAACAGCAAAAACAAAAGCAGACTTAAATTTAAAATGACAGCAGAACCCTTATGTAATTGCTTGAATTGATATTAACACGTGTTAGCTATGCTATATATATATATCAAAGACATATAAGGCCTGGAAATCCGCCTGATGTGAAATTGTCTAAAGACATTGAATAAATACAATCATAATGAGTTAAGACAGTGTCGAACAAATCATAAGTGAAAAAAAGATAAATTAACATTTATTGGCCCGCCGTCCCTAAGGTTGGCAAATATTGGTGCTAGTCCTTACACTATGTTAGTAACAATTTTATTAATCCTGATATATATTCATACAGCGCCTATTTGCAGTATAGGCAGAGCCAGTTGGAATGCGTTCTGTATGTATGTAGAACTGTTGCCAGCCTGAAAAATAAATAAAATATATCATTAGCATGGAGCAACCAGTCAGTGTTGCAATCACAGGACATTCTTCCAAGAAGCACTAGAGGGAAAATGATACTGTACTGTATCAGCCAGATTGTCCATTGCTGAACACAACCTACCCCATTATGGGGGGTTTGCCATAATCCCCATGATCAGCAGGCGTCTTGGGGATCATAGTGTGAGATATCAATTCCGCAGAAAGCGCTGCTACCCACTTTCTGGTGTGTTACCCTTAGTCGCCTCTTACGACACCCACGGGTAGAGATAGGGGGGTTACATTCTAGCCCGGCACCACATGGGCGGGAAAAATAAATGATAATAAATTTAAAATTGCACGTAAACGTACAGCACAACACACAAAGGGAGTCCTTTCAACGTTAGAAAGTTAATGGTATCGATTCTATGAGACATCTCTAAATTGAAAATTATCTAAACTAAATTAGTTCTTATACTGTATATAATAAAACCCACATTCGTGTACCACTTATTATGGCAATTCTAGAAATAGGAATATTCTATTAAATTATGGGTAATCTATTATCTTTTTAGTATAAATGATGAATTATTTGAAGCAATGATGGCCGGGCGGTAAAGCCTGGTTCGAACCCAGTGGAAGTGCATTTTGCGAATGCTCGCCTGGCTAGCTACCATCCCCAAGTAGAAAATCTGTCGCCAAGCATCTAACAGTGTGTTCCGGTAGTAGTCCATGAATTACAGAAAAATAACTTTTATTTGATAGCTGATGTCGTGTGGTCCCATTTAAATTTCATAAAAAGCGGTCAAGCCGTTTTTTTGAGTTACACTTCAATAACTGAAAAGTATTTTCCTATCTTGATGATATTTACATTATATCATTGACAGTGAATGATAATCGATGCCATAAGTAGTCACTAATAAGGGAAAAAAAATATACCAAAAAAAATGGAACAGACTTCAACACTCAACTGTGAGAAATAACTTGTCGAATTCGGTGTTGTGATAATAGGTATTTTTGAACCATCATGGTAACGACTTCAACAAGTTATTTCGGGAATATAAAGACGTGATACTTGCTCATTATGTCGGTGCATAAATAATCACATAGCCATATATTTTATGCTGATTGACTTATCAGTCCCTTTTGTCAGAACCATATTCATATGCGGTTCCATTCTGCCTTAGAGAATATAGACATAAGGTTCAAAATGTTTCACTTACCTCTAAGAATATATTAGTAATATAATTATTGACTTCTCCCTTATTCTCGGATGGCATTGAGTTCAGTTTCTCTGTGAAAAGCGTCGCAAGCTCGCTCACATGTTTTGTTAGCACCACTGTCATTCTAAAAAATATAAATAAAACATTATGATATAAATAAAAATACTGTATTTTTACTGCTAATAGAGTAGTTGTGGACCACCATCTCACCTGATGGTATGTGATGATGTGGTCGAAGATGTTGTTCAGACTAACCTAGAATTACTGGCTCTCAAGGACAGCTTCCGGAACACACCGTTAGATGCTTGGCGACAGATTTTCTACTTGAGGGTGGTAGCTAGCCAGGCGGGCATTCGCAAATTGCCCTACCACCATCCTATAACGACTGACATCGTAAGATAACAACCGGGACCGACGGCTTAACGTGCCCTCCGAAGTACGGAAGCGCCTAGTAGTAATGTCACTAGCGGTCACCCATCCAACTCATGACCACGGGCGACGTTGCTTAACTTTGCTGATTGGTTAAGAACAGCAAAGTAAACTTCGCTACGAGCGCTTCATAAATGTCTGTGTGATTATGTTGTCGATGACGGTACAGATTTACCCCATGAGGATCACACGGCTATGTACATGCCGATAGATTTTCTATTAGTAAGAAGGTGGTAGCTATACATGCATTTGCAAAATGCCTTAACACCATACAAACTTACTGTTGCTTACAAAAATAATTCCAATCATATCATTGTCTGCTTTCCAAGTTGATCCAAACTTCCGACTACAGTGAGCAATTTAGTTTCAAAGGCTGTGCCCATGTTAGTAATTTGTCATACGAGCTTAGACCCTCTCGACTCTTTTAGTAGCCGTTGTTTCTTAAGTTATAGGTTTGTTTAATTTTAGTTCTAATTAGTAATAGAATTTCTTTAATAACTTTTGTACATTCTAATTTTAGCAAATAAATATTATTATAATAGTAGTTGAACTCTCTATGTTCGTCCGAGGCAATACTGCCACCATATCTTTTCCACCGCCAAGCAGTTGTGTATAAAATTTAAAACCGGAACGCGTCAATCTTACAAGAGAACAGATGGCGACGGTAGAACCATACTGATCCAAGTATCGTTTTAATTATATTGAGAAAAAGAAGGAAACGCGTTTGAACTTGTTTTAAAAAAATACGTGATTTATTATGCTTTAATATGTATCCAAATGATGTCTAATATGTCAGACAAAATAAAAAAAATCTATAATAAAATATTTTGATTAAAAGTAGTCAAAATGCAGAAAAAAAACCAGATAAAAAATAAAAATTGGATCAGTATAGCAAGATATATTTTTGAAAGTAAGTATAATGCTAAAGTGAAAAATTGAGGCCCTTTAGCAACATAAGGCGCTTTTTGTACTTGGATCAATGTGGCGTCAATTGAATTTTTTTTCCTTGCATTTGTTGCATATAACTCCAATATAGAAAAAATGTCACTTGGATCAGCATGGTTCTACCTTCGCCAGATTTGCTCTTATGTGAAATTGTGGTGAAAGACTAGACTAAAAACGGCAATTTAGAAGCACAAAACAAATACCCGTGGGATACCGGGTTAGAATTTCACCCTCCACCTGTTTTTTCCCAAGGGTAAGTAAGGGTTCTGGTAATTTTTTGGGGGCTGAGTCATCCGCGTCCGTAGGAGAGTACCCTAGAGCGAATCCCTACACGTGGTCCCCGGGTGGTGCTAAACAGATGATATACTGGTGGTAGGCTTCGGCCGAGGCTAGTGACCACCCACTGGACAAAGTCACGCCGCCAAACGACCTAGTCGTGTTCCGGCGTGTTGTCCAGTGACGCCGTATGAAAGTCGGGTCAGAACAGTAGCATCCTAAGTAGCCTGAATAAGAAGCACAACGTTCGGCCGCATTGGGCGACTAGTCGCGGAGGGTAGCGGGATCCGAGGCACGGTGCACCGCTGGCCGACCGCAGTCAGTAGGGGACCCAATTGTGACTTAGCCACTCATGAAAGGCTGTCCCGCCAACTGTGAAAAATCCCAGAGATGCGCCATCACGCCGGTCGGCAACCGGGAGAGAGGACGCGATGGACATTTCTGGGGGGGCTCGGGCGTCCCCGCAGTCTCCAGACTAGTCCCCCGTCGATGTGTGCAGTTTCGTTTTGTTTTGCAGGATCTACTGGGCGTGATGCCTCGTTCTACTGCCGACTTTCAACCTTTTTACTCCCAAACTCACCATGCACAGAAACAAAAATATGAGAAAGTTTAGACAGCGGCTGCACTCCCTCTCACTGAAAGTGCACCTCTGCAATATAAGAGGCTTGCACTCTAATCTCGTTCCTGTCCATTACCACCTGGAGACAGATAAACCTCACCTTTTGTTTCTCACGGAGACGCAGATTGGTTGTCCATCCGACGTGTCGTACCTTACTTACCCAGGGTACACCCTGGAGCACAACTTTAAATCACACGCGGGCGTATGTGTATATGCCCGGGATGACATCTGCATTCGGCGTCTCCGAAAATTTGAAGACCCCATGTTCTCTGTGCTTTGGGCGCTGGTGGACACAGGTGTTGAGAAGATTCTCTACGCTTGTGTTTACCGCTCTCATAGTGGAGATCAGGGGACGACCAGGCTCACCGAATACCTCAGTGAGGTGGCGGACGCAGCTCAACAGAGGTACCCTACTGCCCAATTGGTGTTTCTGGGGGATTTTAATGGCCATCACCAGGATTGGCTATACCCATACCAGGACACCAACCATGCAGGTAGAGAGACGCGAAAGCTTGCTTTAGCGTTAAATCTCACCCAGCTGGTCCAAGGAGCCACGAGGGTACCTGATGTTGAGTCTCACACAGCCTATTGCCTGGACCTTCTGCTGACAACTGATCCAGACCGTTACTCGGTGTCGATTTGTCCACCGTTAGGTAAGTCCGACCATTGTCTGGTGAAATCTGTATCCGTCTACTCTCCGCCCGATTCCAGCCCTCGAGGCACCCGGCGGATGTGGCGATACAAATCAGCAGATTGGGATGAGATGCGGTCTTTCTTCGCATCTTATCCGTGGCAGCCTGTATGCTTCTCTTCTGGTGATACTACCGCCTGTGCAAACGCCGTGACAGATGTGTTGCGTTTAGCAATGGAATACTTCATTCCATTCTCTGACGTACCACTGTCCGGCAAAGCTCGCCCATGGTTCAGTCCTGAATGTGGACGCGCTGAGGCGCTAAAACATCAAGCATACTTAGCCTGGGTTGATGCTCGTAAGCACAAGGCAAAGGATATTCACTTAAAGAAGAGAGCTTTTAACAAGGCTGCCAAAGCCAGCAAAAAGGTCTTACAGAAGGCTCGTTTTGACCACATTGGCCGAATAGGGAACAAGCTTGCTTCATACCCTACGGGTAGTAAAGCGTTTTGGTCCCTAGCTAAATCGGTTGAATCGAACTTCTGCCGCCCCTCACTGCCTCCACTGCAGAAACCTGATGGAACGCTGGCTCACACCGCTGAAGAGAAAGCAAACCTGTTTGCTTCTCTGTTTGCGGAGTCTTCACGTCTTGATTCTGGTACTATAATCCGACTCCTCCAATTCTACCTCGAAGCGAAATTGTCATGAATGACATACATATTCGCCAAAAGGATGTTCGTAAGACACTATGCAATCTGGACGTGAATAAAGCCAGTGGTCCTGATGGTATACCTGCAATAGTATTAAAAACTTGTGCGCCTGAGTTGTCTCCTGTACTAACACGCCTTTTTCGGCTGTCTCTTGAGACTGGTAAAGTGCCCAAATCATGGAAGCTTGCTAACGTGCAACCCGTGCCTAAAAAAGGTAGTCATGCCGACCCTGCTAACTATAGACCCATCTCTATCACGTCTATACTCTGTAAGAGTATGGAGCGTGTTCTCAACTGCCGGCTCCTGGCATACCTAGAAGTGAATGATCTCCTCAGTGACCATCAATACGGGTTCCGCCGAAATCGGTCCACTGGGGATCTTCTAGCGTATGCCACGTATATCTGGAGTGAAGCCATTGAGAAACAAGGGGAAGCGCTTGCCGTCTCCCTTGACATCTCTAAGGCCTTTGACAGGGTCTGGCATGACGCCCTTATTAGCAAGCTTCCTGCATACGGCCTGCCTACTGGTTTTTGTGCGTGGATATCGGACTTCCTGAGGGATCGATCATTACGAGTAGTCGTTGACGGCTGCTCGTCAGATCAAATGGGTATCAATGCCGGTGTTCCCCAGGGGTCAGTGCTCTCTGCGACGCTCTTCCTGCTGCATATCAACGATCTGTTAAAGCCCGGTACCTTTGGGTATGCAGACGACAGCACGGTTGTAGAGAGCTATACATCTACCGCACGAACCAGTGAGCCAGAAATCCAGAGACTCAGAGAAGCTATGGTCGAACGCTTGAACTTATCCCTTAAGGCAGTCTCTGACTGGGGCGATGCCAACCTGGTTAAGTTCAATGCCAATAAGACCCAGGCGTGTTTGTTCTCCGCTAAAAGGAGACCATTTCAACTGTCTCCAACTTTCCGAGATGTATCTGTGCCCGTCACAGACCACCTAGACCTCCTCGGTGTCACTCTATCATCGACTCTAAACTTTGGCTCGTATATCGAGTCAAAGGCTCAGTTAGCCGCCAAGAAACTTGGTATCCTCTCAAAGGTGAGACGGTACTTCACACCGGAACAGATGCTAACTTTGTACAAAGCGCAAGTAAGGTCCTGTGTTGAGTACTGCTCTCACCTCTGGGACGGCTCTGCCAAATACCAACTTGAGGCACTGGAGTCGATTGAGAGACGCGCCAGGAGGTTAATAGGCAGCGACTTTCTGAAGGAGTCTCGGCTGCAAAGCCTTGAGCACCGCCGTAAAGTCGCTTGTCTATCGGTCTTTTACCGGATACATTTCGGTGAATGTGCACAAGAACTGCACGACTTGGTTCCGCCCTCACCCTTTTTCCATCGGACGTCCAGACAAACGGGGAGGCGCCATCCGTACATGGTTGATATTCCGAAGACTCGTACGAAGCGCTTCGCTTCCACTTTTCTCGTGCGTACTGCGAAAGAGTGGAACTCCTTACCGTGGTCAGTCTTTCCCGATGAATACAATATGGGTGTCTTCAAATCGAGAGTAAATAGGTTTCTTCTAGGTAAGCGTGCTCCATCCTAGACCACATCAATGCTTAACATCAGGCAGGGTGTGGTCAAACGCGAACCTATAACGAATAAAAAAAAAAAAAAAAAGCCGATATAGAGACGACTAAGGGAATACCAGAAAGTGGGAAGCAACGGCTTCTGAACTGATTCAGAATGGACAAGTTTTACTGCGCCCCAAAATGCCTTCCTGGGGGAAACCTTGCTCAACGGTGGACGTTCCTGTTGACATTTCTTTCTTTATTTCTTTATTGATCTAATAACGTCATCAGACAATTACAATTAAGTCACAATCGCAAGAAACAAAGACATAAATTAAAAAACACAGTCAAACACAAATTCAAGAAATAAAAATTAAATACAAATTGCACATTTGAGATTGATGACCAGACTTGAAATCAAGGAAGGTCATCAATCTCAAATGAGTTGTCAGGACTTTTTACATTTCTATTCCATTGGTCAGGTACATTTTCGCAATAATTCCTAATAGCTAAGATCATGATGCTGCAATCGTCAAAAAATTTGCTTTATAGTTTAGCCTTTGACCACTATCCCACCTGATGGTAAGCGATGATGTGGTCGAAGATGTTGTTCAGGCTAACCTAGAAGTACTGGCTCTCAAGGACAGCTGCCGGAACACACCGCTAGGTGCTTGGCGAGTTGTGCGGCCTACCTACGATGATGGGTATGATATAACTAAAGTCTTACTGAGTAAGTGCATCCGCCTCGTCAGCGGTGGATCTCCGCGGCTTGGTGAGCAGCAACTCGCCCGCCTTGTGGTACGTGTGCACGCACAGTGCAGTGCTCTGCGCCAGTGCCGACACGCACCGCTTGTACACTGCCTTCTCTGACACTTCCCTCGTGTTAGACAACCACTCTAACACTTCTGTGTATTGGCTGGAAGGAGCAAGGTACAAAATGTTACTATAAAAGGAAATCTATAATGTTATTTTGAGGGAACAAGCTCGATTCCCACCTGATGTTAAGCGGACTAACCTCTGCCTATAACAGATGAATTTCATCACAAGTCACGAATTGCACTGTGCCCGTCACTTTGAGACATAGTTGTTAAGTCTCATGTGCCTGTAATTTCACTGGCTCTCAAGGACTGCGGAACACACCGTTAGGTGCTTGGCGACAGATTTTCTACTTGAGTGTGGTAGCTAGCCAGGCGGGCAATCGCAAAATGCCCTTCCACCATGCGATGAAGCTCAAGCCGGGGGTGGGGATCGAACCAGGGACCTGCAAATCTTTTTGAAACACACGCATGTATGTTCAATATTACAAACATGAAGCAGTGATGGCTCAGTGACATTAGCCATGGACTGCAGCAGGTCCATGGTTCAAAACCCGCTGCGGGCTTGAGCTTATCTGCATGGTGGAAGGGCATTTTGCGAATGGGTGGCTAGCTACCACCCTCAAGTGGCACACTTTACTGAAAAACTATCACGTCTATAGATTTGTGCTTTAACATATTAATTTAAGTTCATATATAGATGTGTTATCTGTCAAAAATAATATTATTTTATAACCATTCAAAAAATTGAACCTTACCTATTTTGTATTCATTGGATAGAATGTTATTGTACTACTAACGCCATCTGTTAGAAAACCAAAGATTAACATCGCTGTTCAATACCCATATTTTTTCTTTCATTGTAATTTTGTAAGCTTATTCACTAAGCAGGCTTTACGCAAAAATAGAATTTTAGAATGAACAACTTTATGTCTCAGGGTGATGGGCGCAGTGCAGGTCGCCACAAATCGCACGGTAAACAGCAATAATATGCAAGTGAGAGGTAATGATTTTCGGCACCATTTAAAATTTGTTTCATTACTCAAATGAAATCGTTTATTGCTGAATTATGCGGTTTTACATGCAGATCTTAAATAAACACAATGTTATAGGTATCACATAATTACCCTATTTGGGTGTAGCAATGTAGGTGGGGAGTGGGCCGGTCTATTTCAAATAATTAATATTCATATTAACATATCAACATTCTACATGCGTAGACACTTTAGCGCCGTCACATCTTTCTGAAACCAACGTGAGGGCTGGCGCTGCGGCTACTTCGGCGGAGCAACTCAAGCGGCGCAAATATGCTAACCTCGGTATGGGTTACATATTTGAGCCGTTTGGTGTAGAGACGTTGGGTCCGTGGGGACCGGGAGCTCATCGTATTTTCCAAAATCTATCAGAGCGCTTGGTCGATGCGACGCGTGATCAAAATGCTGGCACCTATTTGGCTCAAAGAATAAGCATTGCAATTCAACGGGGCAATGCTGCCAGCATGCTGGGCACGCTGCCAACTGATAGTGGGCTAGAGCATTTGGACTCCCTATGAGTCCAAATGCTTTTATTGTAGTGTTGTATATAGTTAGTAGTATATAGTATATAGCAATAGCTGTAGTGTTATTAATATTCTACATTATTCTTGAAGGAATTCATAAAGAGAATATGATTTTTTTATTAATGGGTTTTTTAGTGTTTTCCAAACATGTATTCACTTTCTTCTTCTTTTAGACCTAATGGTAATTTATCAAATATTTTAAAAGCCATTGAATTTGGTTTAAATTAAACTGGGTTATACCATTGGTTCAATTTTAGTTTACGTGGTTTATGAATAATGGCGAGATGGTATAAAAATACTAACTTGACTAAAGGCTGGAACTGCAACTTGAGCCCCAGGTCCTGAGTTGCAGTCTGCAGTCTTTCGTGGAAGGCATCAGCTTTGTCTTCTTCTGGTGAAGTCTCTTCTATATCTTCATCTTCCTCTGGCATTTCGCACAGCTCTGTGGAAAAAATTCCAATATTGAATAGAAACTTGAGGGGTAGAAGTACAGTTCCCGGTTTATGAATTAGGGCCCTTGCTCATTTCAATTTTCTTAAGGGCGGCTAACGTAAATAATGCGCTAAATGCCAGCATGACACTAATAGTAGCATTAGAGACATCGAAATTATCCGTTACGATCATAACGGCTAAGTATAACAAAACGTCTTATTAGAAATTTTTCTACAACGTCTAATTAAAGTATTATCTAAGGCCGTAATCCACTTGACGCCACTATCGTTAATTTTGACCACATTTTGCGTCTATGATTATAACATTTATATGAACCATAGACACAAAACGTGTTCAAAATTATCTACACAGCCTACATGAAAATTATGTCATAGGGTAGATGTTTTTTTTTATTTATCTCAAAATTTTGATGATACACGTAACTTTATAGTAGGTAATGGGGCACACGTAAAGGCATCAAAGATTTATAGCTGTAGATAATTTGGTATTATGTAACTCAGAAACTTCTAGTATCAATGTGTCTTTGTAAGCATTGCAAAGAAAAGTTGATGTTACGAATCATTAGTTATCCGACCAAATGACGTGGCGATCAAAACTTGACAATATTTTGAATGCCGTACTAACCAACTCCACCATATTCGATCGTGTTATAAGTACCGAATTAATATGTCATGCATCAATATTATTTATAAAACAATGCAAGGCTTAAAATTATTTGTTATAATGATTGAGTAACAAAATGTTGCGATTTATTTCTGATTACCGTATCAACTATCGTGTGCATATAAGTATATCTATAACGTATATCTACCAAAAGTCTAATTAGCAAAACGTCCAATATGTGAATGGCCCCAACTGTCATATGTCATGGACAATTATAAAAAAATATCGATTTAATATTTTTATGCATTTGTGACGGATCACGCTCGAAGCCCACATGTTATGATGTTAAGAGCGGCCAACCCGTCTTACACTTCATACAAACACTCGTACGTGATTATGGCGTTGAAACAGATCTTTCTTTGAAACTTTTGAGCTAATAGGTATCTTGAGCACTTTATCTAGGTTTTTATTCAAACAAAAAGAAAAATTTGGAGGAGCATCTTCAATATAAGCCTCCAAAAATCAGCCTTTTCGCACAAATTTTGCCTGAACTTTGGGCATTCAGAATGTACTCATAAATTGTAAAAGTAGAGAACATATTTTGATAGAAACCTTGCAAATATAATGGAGATTCTAAATGATACACATTTATTTTACAAACTTTATAAGGCTTATTGAAAAACACGTAATTCCTGGATGAAGTTTTATGAAGTTTACGCACACTATTTTTCGTTAAATGTTATCTCGTTTTCACTTGCTTGTTAGCCAAGTGACGGAAAGAGACATGCGGGGGTCGGAGTGAGACGGAGAGTTGAATTCCAAAGGCTGAAGATGAAAAAAGATGAAACAACAAGCTTTTCAATCATGCTCGCTGTGACAATAGAGGGGCGGGAAGGGCCTTCTTAAGCACTAACCTTTGCATATAACGGATGCATTTTGTCACAAGTGACTAACTGCAATGCGCACATCAACCTGAGACACAGTTGTCAAGTCTCATGTGCATGTAGTGTCATTTAAAATATTTACCAGCAACTTGCTGCAGAGTTTCCTTGATATCCTGTCGCTTGTCAGGGTCTGATGTTCTGATTCGCTCCTCTATTCGCATGTTGACTTGTCTTGAAAGCATCTCTAACGCTTCGAGGTGGACTAATCCTGAAATTGAAACATATTTTTTTTTACATAGACCATATGCAGTGGTCCTCTTTTTAGAATCAGGAATGGTCCGTAACATCTCAATTTTATTGAATGTTGTATATAATTACTTTAAAAATTACCGCAATCCACAATTGAAAACGTTAAAACGCGATAAGGTTTTATTTAATTGGATGACAGAGGTATTTTTTCCATTTATTTTAATTAAGATTAAAACAAGCCGATTTAGATGAAATTTCTATGGGATTAATCTGAAAAAAAGCCGTAAACATTGTATAAAAAAAGATTTTTAAAATATAATCTAAACCATGTTTTCTTTAATAAACACAGACGATACCACAAACTCATACATACATACAATGCGATTAAAATATATCATTCGCCGGGCTTTTACCAGCGCCAATGTTCCAGCTGTTCTCGAACCGAACGGTCTGATGCGTGACGATGGTAAAAGACCTGACGGCATGACTCTGGTTCCATGGAAGTTAGGACGGCCCTTAGTGTGGGACGCTACATGCGTAGACACTTTAGCGCCGTCACACCTTTCTGAAACCCACGTGAGGGCTGGCGCCGCGGCTACTTCGGCAGAGCAACTCAAGCGGCGCAAATATGCTAACCTCGGTATGGGTTACATATTTGAGCCGTTTGGTGTGGAGACGTTGGGTCCGTGGGGACCGGGAGCTCATCGTATTTTCCAAAATTTATCAGAGCGCTTGGTCGATGCGACGCGTGATCAAAATGCTGGCACCTATTTGGCTCAAAGAATAAGCAATGCACGGGGCAATGCTGCCAGCATGCTGGGCACGCTGCCAACTGATAGTGGGCTAGAGCATTTGGACTCCCTATGAGTCCAAATGCTTTTACTGTAGTAGCTGTAGTATTGTAGTAGCTGTAGTGTTGTATATAGTTTGTAGTATTTGTTTAATAAAGGCATACCGCCATAGAAAAAAAAAAAAATAAGGATAGGATGGGCCTAGCGCCATGTTGTGACGTCAAAACTAGAACTTGGTACAGTGTGCAAAATAAGAAATGATAAAATATGTATAAATTAATAAAGAAAATAAAAAACCCGACTGCAAATAATTTATTTTCGTTAAGTGTTTTATCTATCCATTGAAATCAAAACTCCCAGTTAATATATTTATAGAATCGTTTTTTAAAGTCAATCATTTTGATACCCAACACGATGGCTTTGGAAGAAAAAATAAATTGTTTTTCTCACTATATGGCGTGAAAAATCCACCAGTTTGATTTTTATTTTTTTATGTACATAAGATGCGTTCGTTTTGGCTCGATTGCGTTTGTAGCAGTTTCAAAAGTGGCATTTGTGTATTAGCGTTCGGATAGAAGCTTTTGCTATTTTTGACCACCAATTACTGCATGCTATCCGAACGGCTTAAAACATACTTTGACAACCGACAATATTTTAACAATTTTGCACAGTACGAAACATGGAATCAATCTCTAAAAGTAACAAAAAAGTAGGTACCTATATTATTATTATTTCTTTGTTAATGGTTTCTGATAGTTACTTAAATAAAAAACTTGTGAAACTCTTCAATCGCGCCAAATACAACTGTCAAACCAGCAGTTGTCAAAAAACGATCACAACGATCCCACGGTAAGACATGGGTCAAAAATATCACTTTTCTCTGTCATTTGTAGCGTTTTCAAAGCTATCCGAACGGTGAGCGAAAACTATATTTTTGCTCACGAAGTCCCAAAACGATCGGCCCGTGTGATCATTTTTAGCGTTTGTGAGTGTTATTTTTGTCACCGATAGGCTATCCGAACGCCCTAATAGTGTCACTTGAATTATCAAGATAAATGTAACGATATCTCGTACATTAAAATCTGTTAAGCCGTTTAGAAGTTATGGTGAAATAAAGAAACTCACATACATACATGAAACCTGAAAACTTAACACACGTTTATGTGGGCAGTCATGTAAAAAAACAAGTAGTCATAGGTAGTTTTTTTTAACGAAGTTGTAGGTGACTGTAAGTACAGCAAACACAGAAATAATTTAAACTGATTTTATTTGTTCCCAATATTTTGTACTTAGGTATCTTAATTTGACTCAGTGGGCCATGTCCTTATGGCCCACTGAGTCAGACTCATCGTTATTATCGTAACGGGTTACAAAAACAAATATAACAATCACCAAAAAAATATTAAACAGTCAAAAAAACAAACTAAACGAGAAGATCAATAAACACTCGGAAACGTGTCGCGTAGTAGTACACTGACGGAGAAATAAGACCCTGAAGCCCGCGTTGTCATCAAACCAAGATGGCGTCTGTGCTGTCAACCTTAAAAATATGAATTTATTAAAATTAACAATTTCGGGTCACTCATTTAAAATTACGTATAAATATATGGCACTGCTTTATTTTTAAGTTTGTTCTTCTGATCGTACTTATTAGAGTGAATATGAGTGAAGTTAACCGAGAGCCCGTCTTATTCTTATTTTAATCGCATTGTACTCACTGTATTATTTTTGCTTTGGTTTAAAAGCCGACTTCTCTAACGCCGACTCGCTTTGGGAAAAGATAAATTAATGCACCGAATTAATAAAGCACAGGAGAATTTCAAAATTATTAATATTGGTGATTACAAAATTACATTTGCAGTTGAGGTATCGATCGTAATGTAGACCAATATATGGAAAAACATATTTATTCACTGCAAAGTTAAGTTCGTACTCCGATCCCACTTACCTTTTTGTTAGAAGTAATGTTCGGTACATGTTAGATACATTATACATATATAAAATCACGCCCCTTTCCCGTAGGGGTAGGCAGAGACCACAGATTTCCACTTGCTATGATAATGACATATCTCTTTCGCTTCATCTACACTCATCAATCCTTTCATACATAAGCGCATTAAGGATACTCCTGACCTGGCCTTTGTTAAAACTATAACTTATGAAGATATTGGTATCAAAAACAGGCAAAAATCAGCGATAGTCTAGATACGATGATGTATGAACTAGCTAGACACATAATAAAGAACTGAGATTACAAAATCACAAATATGCGATAGGAAAAATTTAAGTCATGTGCGGGATTCGCACCCGCGTCCATCCACCCCTTGAGCCGGGGTATGCTCTAACCAATTGAGCTAACATGGCATGACGTCATAACTCGAATCTTTCCTATCGTTCTTTAACCATCGTATTGGGATGGAGCGACATCTATAGTACCACTTGCGTTGTACTACAAACAAGACCAATTTTGCAATTGGTTTTATACTTGTAAATGATGACGCAACCTTATAATTTTAATATTGTTAGGTTTGCAATAACGCCTGCTATGCGGATTACAAACCGTTATTGCAAACCTAACAATATTAAAAAGAACTGAGATTATACGAAATCTACAGGATGGGATTTCAAGGATAGCTGCTGGAACATCGATGCGGGCATGGCAACAGATTAAAACTGCCAGTGAGCTATTATAGCTTAATATAACAATAATAATTGCAGCTGACTCATTAGTTACCTTCAAAGTCATCAAACAGGGTTTCATAATGCACTTCCCTTGCTTCTCTTCTTTCATCTTTCACTCTGTCTTCCTCGTCAGCTTTCGCCTTGGCCTCTTTCAGCACCTGTTCATTATGACAGAATAGGGTTACATTTTTTTTTTTTTTTTATTGCTTATAGGTAAGCCTTTGACCACAATCACACTTGATGGTAAGTAAAGATGTGGTCGAAGGTGTTAACAGGCTTAACCTAGAATTACTGGCTCTCAAGGATAAGGGCCGGAACACACCGTTAAGTGCTAGGCGACAGATTTTCAACTTGAGGGTGGTAGCTAGCCAGGCGGGCATTCGAAAAATGCCCTTCCACCATGCGAAAAGGTTTAATACAGTGATAATACCGATCACATTTTTTTTACTGTTATATGGCTACTATTTTTTTCTTGTAACTTTGGGGTCCAGCCCGCTATCCAATAACACACATGAATAGAGCTTGGGGTTCTGTGTTCGCTTTATTACATTCAATTTCTAACCTAAATTTTACGTTATATCCGGTCAGATCATGTTCTTATATAGTTATATTCTATCTAAAATCTTGCCAGAAGGTCAGTGATGATGTAGTCAATGGTGGTAAATAGGCATAACTTAGAATTGGAACTAGCTAGGACAGCTGTTGGACCGCGCCGTTCGGTGCTTAGCGACAAATTTTCTAATCTAGAGTGTAAGTAACAGTATGCGCATAATGCCCTACCACCCCATGCTATAACGACTTCTATTCTAAGATAATAACCGGGACAAACGGTTCAACTTGCCCTCTGAAGCATGGAAGCGATCAGTAGTAAATTCCACTAGTAATCAGATGACCACAGCGGACGTTACCACCTATTCCTAGTTGATTAAGTTGATGAAGTCAACTATCAAGCTACTTAAAACATACAACTTAAGAATTTTTCATACATACATATACATATCGAACGTGTACAGCGGAGGGCAACAAAAATGGTCCCTAGTCTTAAAGAACTTCCATATGAAGATCGTCTGCAAGAACTAGGGCTTACCACCCTTCAGAAACGTAGACAGCGCGGAGACCTTATAGAGACCTTTAAAATTCTCACCAACAGATATAGTATACCAAATTTATCAGAGACACTATATACTATGAACACAAACTCGCTGAAGCTGCAACGGGGGCCAAGTAAAAGCAAACCCAGAGAGCACATACTACCGAATCGCATAGTTAAAATTTGGAACCGGTTACCGGAATCAGTGATCAGTGCTCCCTCAGTGAATTCTTTCAAAAATAGACTGGACAAATATTTAAAGTGCATTGACAAAGACTGAGATATACACGCATCAGTTTAAGAGCTGCCTGTGTATCACAAATAATAATAATAATAATACACCCTGCAATCGAAATTCACTCAGTACTCTTATATAGTACGAGTTTTCTTAGTTTATGTAACTATAAAAGTTACATTTTTATTTATTTATTCATTTATAGTCTTGCGAGAATATTTCCCATACATTTTTGTACAGCGACCCTATCGGATAAGTGAATGAACTCAAAACCGTAGTATTATTTTTCTAAAGTTATTTTTTTTATTCCATTTTTGGTTAGCCTTTGACCACTATCTCACCTGATGGTAAGTGATGATGTGTTTGAAAATGTTGTTCAGGCTCAAAGTCAAAGCCAAAATCATTTATTCAATTTAGGCGTCTACGACGCTCTTATGAAGGTCAATTACAAATTTTAGTATTGAAATATTCTACATTGTACTGCCTCGTTCAGCAAATAAATTGTATAGAGCCACTGCGAGAAGAACGGGCAAGAAACTCGGGGCCATTCTTTTAAACATCTTTTAACAATGTGTTACATACATACTACATACAGGCTAACCTAGAATAACTGGCTCTCAAGGACAGCTGCCGGAACACACCGTTAGGTGCTTGGCGACAGATTTTCTACTTCAGGGTGGTACAGGCGCGCATTCGCAAAATGCTCTACCAACATGCTGTAACGACTGCCATCCTAAAAGAGGGACCGACGGCTTAACGTGCACCCCGAAGCACGGAAGTGCTCATGCAGTCGTAATGTCACTAGCGGTCACCCATCCAATGATCGCGGCGGATATTTTTTTTTTAAGGTTGTTTATCTTTGCTGGTCGATTAAGAACGGCTAAGCAATCTTCGCAACGAGCGCTTCTAATAAAAGTCTTCGATTACGAATATTTTCGGCTAATACATGGTTTTGGTTGTTTTGGCAGCATGAGTTTCAAATTTGACAGCCGTGCGACGATAAACGAGTGCCAATTCGATTACTTTTCTGATATTCATTCTCATGACATGGAGCAAGCCAGGTGTGGTAGTGTGTAGTTCGCGAGGCAGCGCGGTATATAAACCATTTCTATTAAATTGCCGATTTAAGCTAGCATAGATATACACCTGGGAGAGTATAGGCTTATCGCCAGAATCCAAACCAAGCATGGCCCGTTTCTTGGCAAGCCCCGGGTCACCGTCCTGCAGTACTTCCATGGTCTTCTTGCCGATGGTTTCCAGGGTATCTAAGCCTCCAGCTATCACTTTTGTACCTGGAAGTAACAAAAAATTAGAAATTGAGTGGAGCCAAACGCTAACGTGCGTTCGTAAACTGCATCCGTAACAAGCTGGATGGGTTCCTCCTTGCAATAAAAGAAACATGGTTTACGGAGTCCATTGAAGCAGCTCTCAGTGCTCTCATATGGAAACGTATCGCAAGTCACAAAACACAGAGAGTACAGAAGTAAAGCTTCTTATTCTTATTCTAATTGGGGGCGATATGTCCTGCACTGACGTCCCGCTTGGGGTGTATTGTGCATTTCCCCCGCCAGCTTCTACCCAAGCCATCCCAACTCCTTAACGTAGCGGAGAAGGACTCTGGGTCGCTGGCATAGCTGCTCCAGTGACGTGTGTGGTGGTGGAAAGGATTTTGATGGTGAGAATGACTCACATAGTCCCGTTTCAACTCTTATTTGTTCCGTGGCTTCTCAGTGCAATAGGACGTGCTCCACGGTCTCTTCTTCACGCATACAGCCTCTACATAGAGGACTGTCTGTTGCTCCCGTTTTATGCAGAGAGTAGTTCAGGTTGCAGTGACCCGTAAAGAGGCCTACAACAAGGCGCAATTCATCCCGCTGTAGCTTTAGCAAGTTATTTGTCAGCTTCTTGTTTAGAGTTGGAAACATGTTTCCAAGTAAAGCTTGTGTATGTACATACTTAATTTTTAATGCCTCGGTGGTCACGCTAGGGCCATCATGTCCGGCTTATGCCAAAAGGTAAATGCTACAGTAAAATATAATCTAAGAAGATATAAATAAGATGTATTGTGTTTGCAGCTCGTATCTAGTACTAAACACAAGCCATAAACGATAAGACTACTTTTTTATATTTAATTGTTATGGAGTGTAGACTAGTCACTAAGATATTGTTTATGTACAGCAGTATGACATCTGCTGTACATAAACAACATTTTAGTGAATTAAAACACAATACCAAAACAGAGAATCCCAATATCTGTCAATAATCTGAGCCAAGATCTTAAGATTTCAAAGAGAAAATGAATGCTATTTGACCAACAGGGCCGTCAGGAGCAGAATAAATCAATTCTAGTGTATTTGTATGGTGGTAGGGTATTTTGCATATGCTCACATTGCTTTTTACCATTCTTCTAACAATTAGTAGAAAACATATTGTCAAGCATCTAACTGTGTGTACTGGAAACTAGTTTCCGTTCTTAGTTTAGCTTGCTATCTTCAACCACATCACCCCTTATCAACATTTGGGTTAACCAAAATACTGTAAAAGCTAGCTTATCACCAATAAAAAAAACTTACCAGTTGTTTCAACAAACTTGGTAACCCCAGACAGCAAGCTTCCAAATGGGAATGCAGCATCACCACCATTTCCCTTCAGCTCTTCAGTGCTTGGAGCTTCTGGTTTCTTGTCCACACTAGCTTCTACGGGGGTGCTGACTTTAGGTTCTGCCTCCTTGGCAGACCTGTTTGCTTGTCTTGCCAGTTCTTCGGGGTCTGGTGCTCCTATGCCAGTTTCTAGGACTGTTGAGATGCCCTGAAATATTGTTTTTGGGGCTGGTATAAGAACAGTAAACATACCATGTACCTAACTACCTAGATGCGCCCCGCAATTCACCTTCATAGACAATTTTGAAACGCGATGATGATGAAAAGTATTTTCTTTTGTAAATCCAGGAACTAAACTATACATTCTAAGATTCATTCAAATCGGTTCAATCATTTCAGTGTGAAGGCGTAACAAACATACACACGAACACGCTTAATCAGAAACCTTTCACATTTTTATAATAATAAGCAATCAGTGGTTAAACGAAGCCGTCTAGACAGTGCGGTGTATGATGGACGAGTCACGGGGGCGCCGTCCCCAAACTCAACGGACGCTATACTTACTAGTAATCGGGGACGCAACGTTCAGGGCTGACGCGTATTTGTGTTAATAAAAAGTATAGGAACATATATGCGACGTGTGCCAGAGACTGCATGTCATCGTTTCACACAACAAAATAACTCCAGTTACACCATTTTTCACGCACAGAGAGGTAAATATTATTATATACAGTTTGTTGACTATGGCTGGACATTATATTTAAATTATTAATTTAGTACATTTTTATTAATTAAGTTTTACACTCGCTGTGGCTCCTATATTTATATCGACATATATATGTAGTCCAGCGAGTCAGCCTGCGCCATCTTGTTTAAAGTAAGTATGGTACGAGTGTTGACGTCTTGTAAATGCTAAGCTACATTATTCCGTATTTTTACTTTTCTGTTATTATTATTATCGTTATGTATAATATTTTGTTGTTAACTTATTACTCGCTTTTTTGGTTAAAAATAATGAACCGCAACATTATGCTATATCACGTAACAAAATGTGCGGTGGCATAGTAGCGAGTGCACGTGCAGACATTGCATTGCAGTACATTATTTGATTTTTATGTTGGTAGTTTATTATAACTAAAACATCAAACACTACATATTCAATTGTATATTATGCACATCACAAAAAAGTGACAACCCTATGCCTTGTGTTTAGCACCTCTTGCCGATTCGGCTTTTACGCAAACATCGAAGGCATTTAACCACTGATTGAAGAGAAAACATATTGTAGCACCACATGAATAGGGTAAGCATAGGAAGGTGGTGATACCATAATGAGAAAGAGATTCTCAATAGATTTACTTACATGGGAAACATGGCTGGTGATATTTGTGAGACCAGCAGTAGCTGTACTCAGCAACGAGTCTACACTCCAACCCCAACCACCCCAACCGCTGCCTGTAGATGCCGCCGCCAGTCTATCTGTTACTTCCTTTATATTTGCATCGGAAGAAGGCTGCTGTGACTGTTGTGATGGTGGTGATGGTTCCTGAAATCGATAAGTAATTTTTCTTTTATCTTTCATGAACTAAACTCAAGTTTATAAATCATTGACAGGTTTATTCAGGCATGTCTACTCATGAAGTCATTTTCCTTTAAACTTTCATGAAATGTTTCTAAATCATTGACAGGTTTATTCAGGCACATCTACTCGTGTCTTGATCATGCAACTTGATCAAAACGTCAAGGTTAGTAAAAATATTATTTTGCTGTTAATTCGTGCGTGAATAGACCGTAATGATTTAGAAGCATAGATAAGTCACAAATTTACGAGAGAGAAAAATATAGTCGAGTGCGGGATTCGAACCCGCGTTCATCTACCCCTATAGCCGGTGTATGCTCTGACTACTAGAGCTAATATGACAATGACTCATAACTCCAATTTTTCCTCTCGTTCTTTATTTAACCATCGTATTGGGATGGTAATGTAATGATGAAGTAATGTAATCCGCCGAGCAGACGTTATTGCAAACATAACAAAATTAAAATCGATAAGTCAGTTTTGTTAATATTAAGACAACCAAATTTTGTAATACAACTGATATGAACATTATGTAAACAGTAGTAGGGTTGCGGTGCTGTTGAATTGCACTGTTACAGTTCAATAGAAAAAAATGGACAAAATAATGTAGAAATATTATATTATAACTTACAACAATCGATTTCTAACTATTCACTTACATCTTACAAATACTTTGAAAAGGTCCATGCTTAGTAATGATTCCACCATTACTATGTGTGGACCTTTTAACTGGAAGTGTGCGTGCGAAGTCAATCTGGTGATAGGTCTTCTTAGCAAGAGGCAATCTTAGTGAATAGTACTGTAATGTCAGATATTCTGCCTGGAAGCAGTGGTGTGCAAGTAAGGCACTGCAACTGATATTGCTGGGCAAACCAGAGAAAATAAATAACATCTCAACACCCTGAGCGCAGTGCAGTGTCAAGCAAAATGAGAAAGATGACACTTCCAGTGTAATGAACAGGAGTGACACTTACCATCAGGTGGTCGACTTGCCCATCTCATCTTTTAAGATCATTAACAATTATTTGGCATACCAGTATTGGCAAAATTTTTAATCTTGTTTAATCTGTTGGCTCCGGAAGTATTACAAACAGCTGTGTTTCAAGTGCCTGTGACTTCTCCGATATAGACTTAGTTTCAATAGGATTGTGATAGAATAAGCATGAGGTCTACCTGGTGTAAAGCTGACATTGCTGCATATAACATATTTATTTCCTCACAAGTGACAAATTGCACTGCACCCATCAGACATAAAGTTGTTACGTCTCATGTGCCTGTAATTTCACTGTCACCCATATCCATCTGTTTTATTTTTTTTTTGTAATTGTGACGGATCAAGCACGAGGCCCACTTGATGTTAAGCGGACTAACCTCTGCCTATAACAGATGCATTTCATCACAAGTCACGAATTGCACTGCGCCTGTCACCTTGAGACATAGTTGTTAAGTCTCATGTGCCTGTAATTTCACTGGCTCAAGGACTGCTGCCGGAACACACCGATAGGTGCTTGGCGACAGATTTTCTACTTGAGGGTGGTCGCTAGCCAGGTAGGCATTCGCAAAATGCCCTTCCACCATGCTTTGAAGCTCAAGCCCGCGGCGGGATTCGAACCATGGACCTGCGGCACGGCAGTCCATGGCCAACGCCACTGAGCCATCATTGCTTCTTGGTTTGATCACATAATGCAAATTTTACTACATGGCAGTAGAAATAGGTATAGTGGCAGTACTTTCCCAGACGAACTTGTGCACATAAGAGTTTTTCTAATACTGTAAACACTGTAATGTACTTCGGTATGCATTTCATTTTAATCCATTTTAAACCACGTATAGACAGAGCTTGTCTAGTCAATCTTTGCAGATCTACTAGGCTAACTAACTAACAAGGATAAATAAGACACTATGGTCATTACTTCTAGTTTAGCCTGAACAGCATCTTCGACCACTTCATCACTTACCATCAGGTGAAATGGTGGTCAAAGGCTAACCTATCTGGAATAAAAAAAAAACCTGGATGGATAATTGGTAGCGGCAAATAATACTGAGTGCTTCTGTGCTTTAGAGAGTACATGAAGGCATTGGTACTGGATATTTTCTTAGTATGGTGGGCATATAGCGGGCATTTGCCTCCCTGATTAACTAAACACCAATGTCAAGTAGCAAATTTGTCGCCAAGCACCCAACAGTGTACTCTAGCAGTCGTCCTTAAGGAGCCCCTTTTAAATTAATATAACTTTTGATGCATTATAATACAAATTCTAGAATTTGTCCTACAATTTTTTAAGTTTGCTACTAAATAACGGTGTGTGTCCTTTTAAAATCTGGAATGGCTCCTCAATCCATACAGACATCTTGAGAACCAGAAATTCTAGGTTAGCCTGTAAAACTTGTTCGACTGATCACTTATCATCAGGTAAGATAGTGGTCCGAAGCTAGCCCATCATATTTACATATATCATCATATCAACTGAAACATCCACCATAAACAAGGTTCTCCATCATGATCTGCCACAATTCTCACGCTTGGCAGGTGTCTAAGGATCACAGTAGAAGTTGTTAGTTCTTCAGAAGGCTGCTACCCACCTTTTGGTATTTTTCCTCTTGCAACATCCACAGGAAGAACATTGGTGACATTCTAACCGGGCACCCCATGGGGAATAGGCCAGATATATATATTGATAGTCAAATATACATTACTTTAGTAGATAATACCTGATCTAATGTTTATTAGTTATGTAGTAAAAACATAATCCCTAAATTACAATTTAGATGTATTTTAGTATTCACAATCTTAAATCAATCTCTATGATTATAGTAAACTTGTTTTCTGGCTTTGAAGAAAAAAGGTTATATTAAGCATTAATTCATCAAACCTTTTTATTGGGTATGCTGTTGGAAAATCCATCATCTCCCCAATCTTCAAAATCATCCCATCCAGTGTCCTGTGATTTTTTTCTTTCTTTGTTTTCCTTATTACTTGTGGCAGACTCTTGTATTTCTGGTTTCTTTCCCACACTTAAGTCCTTGGCATCATTCTTTTCCTCAACATCAAAATTATCCCAGCCATCTGTTTCGGTCTATAATTTATTGAAAACAATACATTAATAAAATAAAAACAATACAAAATTTGCAATAATTGGTTGATATACAATAGAAAACCAATAAAATATTGTAAGATAGGGCAACACAAAATCTTGTATTTTTTTTATTTTTTATTTTATTGTGGCTGGGCAAGCTCGAGGCCCACCTGATGTTAAGCGGACTAACCTCTACCTATAACAGATGCATTTCGTCACAAGTCACGAATTGCACTGCGCCCGTCACCTTGAGACATAGTCGTTAAGTCTCATGTGCCTGTAATTTCACTGGCTCTCAAGGACTGCTGCCGGAACACACCGTTAGGTGCTTGGCGACAGATTTTCTACTTGAGGGTGGTCGCTAGCCAGGCGGGCATTCGCAAAATGCCCTGCATATTTCTGACTTGAATGTTGTAATTTACCAAGGAGTTCCACCTCTTGCAAACACCTTTATGTGTGAATAACTTGATTTGTGAAATGAGGAGTACCCTACTCAGGTATTACCAAGGCAATATATACTTTCATAACTTGAGATACGGAGATGACATTCTGCTATTTAGTTCATCAGTCAAAGGGTTTCATAGGTTATTTTCAATCTGGGAGCATTAAATCAATGCATTGATTTACACTGGTTGTATTTAACCCATTGGCATCGGCGATAATGATAACAATACAATTTCATTCATAACTAGAATATAATGGTCCTGACGATGCCAACTTATAAAGTGAAAAAACTGAAACAGTTGTATTGCAGTCAGGTTAGTGTCCAGATTGTAATCAATGTCCGTGTCAGCTAAGTTCAACATTAATTTGTTGACAAAGCCAATGTACTATGACGAGATGGACATTGAATGTTATAGGAGACCCCTCACAGTCTAAAGTTACATGTTGGACTTTACATAGTGTCTTTAAAAGTTTAGCAATAGGGTTGGGTCAATGTTGACAGTCTGTGGGGGTCACGTTGTCAAATCTACTAATTTATTCAGTCACTGATTTTAAATCACCATGGAAAAAACAATTGAGCAGCATGTTTAAATGATAAAACTGTAAAATGATTTGTCATAAATGAAGCTCTGCACTGCACCCATCACCCTGAGACATACAGTAGTTAAGTCTGATGTGGCTATAATTTTACTGACGTCAATAACTGCTACCGGAACACACTGTTAGCAACAGCATGCATGGCAACAGATTTTCTATGTGGTAGCTAGCCAGGTGAGCCATTGCAAAATGCTCTTCCACAATGTGATAAATCTCAAGTCGGTGGTGAGGATTTTATTAACCCTTAGTTCCTCGCATTGATAAACTTTCACTACTGCTTGCATGGAGGCAATTTGACCCCAAAATTCAATCGCCAATAAAACAATGACTGCCTAAAATATGTGACTTTTTATTAAATTAAATCATTATTTATACTAATTACTATGACATTGTAATTTAACTGTCTATTATATAATCAAGACTAAATAGAAAACACCTTTTCATTGAGGAGCTATTTTCCTCACAACAATTATGGCATATCACAGTTTAGTGTTCATTGCACACATAATTATTGAATTAGTTACACACTATCTTTGTTTTTTCATCCTTGGATCTTGGACTTATGTGGTATCTGCTATGAATTTGACGTTAGCCAACTTGTGGAGAAGATATGGAACACAATTCGATACCAAAAAAGTCTACGACGTTATTGCTCGCGAGGGGACAGTTTGACCCCAAAAGCACTCTCCTGCTACAACCATTCTAGACAGCAACATGTCCATTACTTGTTATGTAGTTAACTACAACTTAGGAAGCTTCTTGGAAAACAAAAAGGATAGACACAAAAACTACAAAAATATGAATTATGAAATAAATACGCCCTGGGGTCAATCTGACCCCACGCGAGTAATTAAGGGTTAAAGGCAAAATAATAATGAGCATGAAAGTCTATAAGACCTTTTTACCTTTTCTGTAAACTTTTCAGCATTGATGACCTCAGGGGGGGCCTTGGTGAATGCCTGAATATTTTCTAGAGGACTATCGCTATAGTTTGAGGACGATAAACGTTTCTTTCTTTCTTTTTTATCACTGTTACTGTGGCCCTCGTCTGCACTCTCAAAATCTTCACTGTCACTTGACGGCATTTTGAAATAATTAACCCTGTATATATTCAATTAAAAATAGTTTAACCTACAACATATGGTAGGATTTGTAAGCATTCAATTGTAATTTTTGCAGAAAGAAATAGGTACGATTTCATCACAAAATTGCAACGCAAATTTTGCTTATTTGTCATTTTATTCTACATGTCAAATTCAAATCATACAATATCAATCCATGATACTGTCAGTGTCAAAGAATTTTTTATTTTTCTATGAATTTAAGGGCGGCGAAATTGTGGCGACCCCGCAGAAGCCATAAGAAAAAAGTTGAAGTTGAATTTGAGGGCTTTTCATCATTACATAGGGTGCGTACCATTTGAAGTTTAATTCGCCAAAAACGCTAAAAACGATCACACTCTCAAAAAGTTGCTCTAGATGTGTCTTGGCATTATTTTCGCCATAAACGCTATGAAGCTACTGGTACAGTTTGAATTACCTACATCTAATGTCAAATGTGACAGAAGTGGCAAATTTTAGTGGCATTCTTAGCGTTCTTATCCTAAATGGAATAGGGGAGAACGGTTACAAACGCTCACAGTGATCACAACCATAGATGCTCGATTCGAAGAAATGTGATCAAAATTATCGAAAATAACGTTATTAGCGTCAAATGGTATATATAGTACCACCAACTTAACTGTGCAGTTTTCGAGGGCGCTACTGGTGAAGGAAATCAACTACAAACTGTCACAATTTGAAGGAATGTTGTAGTTCTTTTTTTTGCCACCTGAACAGATAAGTTGGTGGGACTATACCCTTATTTTCACTGAGTTTTTTTAATTTACTGAAAGCAATGATACACCAATATACTTTTTATCTTGGATCATGCTGAAAACCTAAATAAAACTGCCAACAGCATATATATATATATATGGAAACTGACTGCAATTATATGCATGCATTCTTTCATAGGTCAATCTTTAGACATCTAGTGCGTTCGGATAGCCTATAGGTTCGAAAAATGACATATAAACGCTAAAGATTATCACACAAGCCGTTCGATTTGGGACTTGTGAGCAAAATATCATTTTCGTTCACCGTTCGGATAGCTTACAATACGCTACAAATAAGAGAGAGAAAAGTGATATTTTTGACCCACGTCTTACGGTGGGATCGTTGTGATCGTTTTTGGACAACTGCTGGACATTTGTATTTGGCCCGATCGAAGAGATGATATACTTCCCGCAGATATCCCCCGTCCTACTAACTTATGCTACCTTTTATCCTTTGCTTATTCTCCTTTGATGAACATTTTAATTAAATGTATTGCTAAGAAAATTAAGTTAGAGATATATATGTTTATAATTATATATGTGTGTAGTAAAAGGTATGTAAGTATACCAGTATTAATTATGTATGTCTAATTTTATTTGTGTTGTCCTGTATATGTCTTACGTGATATTTTCAGATAAATATACCCAGACGCAAAATTGATGATCCTGGCTGAAAACCCCGATCACCCTTCCTGGCACCGACCAATCTCCATCGTTTATTCTCTTAACCTACCTATCTACTTAACCTACGTGGCAAAATGGGGGCAATGCTGCAAAGGCCATTAAGTTAAATAGTTGAAGTTGAGTTTCAAAAGTTTTTTATCCTTGTTTTGTGAATTTTAGAGATTGATGTTTCGTCATGCATTTTCTGTTATTATTGAGAAAAAAACATATTAAGTCTAAATCTCGTCACTGACCACGAATCTAGCGTCCAATAAATGTCATCAAATAAAAGTCAAGCTCGCGGTGTGCGCAATTGTAAAAATATTGTCGGTTGTTATTGTCAGCATGCAGTCATTTGTGGTCCAAAATAGCAGAAGCTTCTATCCGAACGCTAAGATACACATGCCACTTTTGAAACTGCTGTGAACGCAATCAAGCCGAAACGAACGCTCCTATAATCTATATAATTTGTTAAATGCATGCCCAATTTCAGTATATACAAAGTTACTTTATGTGCATGCCCATAGAACATTATGGAAAGTATTTTTTATTTTTTTTATTCACTGTTTAATTATTTTTTATTGAATCAGTCTACAGAATGGCCATGGATATATGATCCATGACAGAAAGCCTATTCTTCTACGAATATATATTATGAAAAGAAATGTAATTCAAGCTCAAAATAAGCAGAACGCCAACTAAACAGCCGGGCGTGGCTTAAATACTCAGTTTGACGCGTTGGATTCGATTCAATAGTATGTAATTAATGTTCTTTTGATTTAAAAAATTATCTGGTTAAAATATGCGTGAAAAATATCTCTTTTCGTACCTAATGGGACATAATGTACGAGAAGACTTATTTATTTAGCATAATAATGTGCTGGTTATCAGTATTTTTCTTTTTCATATGTAGCAGATCTTTCCCCAGCGTATATTTATGAAGAATAAAATCTATAACGTAGAATACGTGTTAAGGCTAAAATTTATGATTTTACTTTCAAAAGATTCTCTGTTTGTTTGTTAATTGAGTTTAATTTGGTAGTCTTACTTTTTTCGTTGTAGAGAGGTCCTCGAATATGGGAATAAGTGATGATGTGGTCGAAGATGTTGTTCAGGCTAACCTAGAAGTACTGGCTCTCAAGAACAGCTGCCGGAACACACCGTTAGGTGCTTGGCGACAGATTTTCTACTTGAGGGTGGTAGCTAGCCAGGCGGGCATTCGCAAAATGCCCTACCACCATGCTATAACGACTGCCATCCTAAGACAACAACCGGGACCGACGGCTTAACGTGCCCTCCGACGCACGGAAACGCTCAGTAGTAATGTCACTAGCGGTCACCCATCCAACTCATGACCGCACGTGACGTTGCTTAACTTTGATGATCGGTTGGGAACAGCTAAGTAAACTTCGCTACGAGCGCTTCAAAAAGGTATTCTGTAGACAAGGTCTGGGCGTGTTAAATTGATTTCATCAATAAAATGATTTTGATACACTTGGAATATCGTTATCAGGACTTGTACGTTTCCTCTGCATTGTACTAACTTATTCTTCGTATAAACATCTTGATAAGTCGGGGAGTGATGGTACTTTTCCTGTACCTGGCAACCGAAGCATCTCTGAAACTTTGCGGTTACTATGTACGTTGTATTCGTAAAACTTTTACGAATACAACGTACGGTTTAGTTTACGTTAAAAATTTAAACTAAACCTAATATGACGATGAACCATATTACACAATAATCTAAACTATATATTATAAAAAAGAGGAACGATTTCATTGTTTGTTTGCATTGAATAGGCTCTGAAACTACTGGATCGATTAGGATCAAATTTGTCATAGAAATAGTTTGAGATACGCGGAACGACATAGGATAGTTTTTATCCAACTGCACAAAAGGAGGTTAATGGTTTTGCGCGATAACCGATCTACTGGACTGATTAGGATGAAATTTGGTATGGAAATAGTTTGTGACACGGGGAAGGACATAGGATAGATTTTATCCAACTACGCAAAAAGAGGTTAATGGTTTTGCGGGGTAACCGATCTACTGGACCGATTATGATGAAATTTGGTATGGAAATAGTTCGAGACACGGGGAAGGACATAGGATAGTTTTTATCCAACTATGCAAAAAGAGGTTAATAGTTTTGCGTGATAACCGATCTACTGGACTGATTAGGATGAAATTTGGTATGGAAATGGTTTGAGACATGGGGAAGGACAGAGGGTAGTTTTTATCCAAATGCGCAAAAAGAGGCTAATGATTTTGCGCGATAAAAAAACATAAGGAAAATAAATATATTTAAATAAATGTTCCGTGTGATGACATTGCAAAAGTAGCCTCATGCGCTCAGTTGACCCCTCCCCCCCCCCCCCGGCGTTTGTACCGAGCGTCCGTACTTCAGCCTTTTACGTAACTTAACATGTTACTCTGGTGATCACCGAAATGTAGTACCTACTTTGATTTACCCTTCCCAGTAGAGAGTCAAGAACACGCATATGGAAGAATTAAGGGCGCACATATAAACCTTGATAGGTGACGTGCGCCACGACTGCAGATAACAATTCTGAGAACCTTCCAGAAGGGTTTATGTGAGTGTATAATAAATATTAATACCCGTTCGAAGCCAAGGAAGGTTGCTAGTGGTTTAATATAAACAAACCCCAGCTTAATACGAAGTTCAAACGACTTTTCAAAGAAAAGGGACGGCGACAGATCTGCCTTGACTCACATATTGTACTTGGTTATTGGTCTCTGACTCTCATGTCTACCGTAGAACATAGACATAATATCATGGATCTATGTAGATACATAGTAACATATTTTATGCATGGACATTGTATATGTCCATGCATAATACATATATCATCTATCGATAGATAAACCCATACCATGGACATATTATATTTTCATAGATCCATGATCCATGCACACAATTAGTGCGTTCGGATAGCCTATCGGTGCCAAAAATAACACTCACAAACGCTAAAAATGATCACACGGGCCGTTCGATTTGGGACTTCGTGAGCAAAAATATCGTTTTCGCTCACCGTTCGGATAGCTTTGAAAACGCTACAAATGACAGAGAAAAGTTATATTTTTGACCCATGTCTTACCGTGGGATCATTGTGATCGTTTTTTGACAACTGCTGGTTTGACAGTTGTATTTGGCGCGATTGAAGAGTTTCACAAGTTTTTTATACAGGTACCTACTTGTTTTGTTAATTTTAGAGATTGATTCCATGTGCAAAATTGTTAAAATATTGTCGGTTGTCAATGTATGTTTTAATAAGCCGTTCGGATAGTATGCTGTAATTGGTGGTCAAAAATAGCAAAAGCTTCTATCGGAACGCTAATACACAAATGCCACTTTTGAAACTGTTACAAACGCAATCGAGCCAAAACGAACGCACCTAATAACTGTGCTGTCATGGTCAACCAATTGTCAATTTTCGCGGTTAACAAACCGCTGCGCTGCTGATGGCAGTGGGCCATTAGGGCTTCGTGGAAACCACCGATGTCAAAATCGATTTAAATTGAATATAATGCAAAACTATTGATTATAGTTTTGCATTATATAAGCAGGCAGTTCATAACTACTACCACCCGCTATCATGGCTTCAAAAATTGCCATATACAATTTTTATCTTTAATTTAATCATAATAACAAACGCCTTAAGTTTAACTTTTTTTAACAGGACTTCTCCAGAAGTTACAGGAAATTTGTGCAATGCCAATTTACTTTTAAAATACTTATTATTTATACTACTACTACTAGAATTATATGTATAAAAGGTTTAAAATCCTTATTAATTTCACTCACGATTACGAATCACTTACTAGAAGACCATAACTTAGGTGCATTGAAGTTATTGTAAACAAATGTACATACATAATATTTTCGTTGCGAGCAAATGTGGATTTTCAAAATATGGTGAAAACTAATTTTTCTACCCAATTTGTTAGATTCCACATCAGCATTGAAAATCCTTTGCACATTAGTGTGATGAACATGCTTAGGTTTTCAACAAGTTAATAGTTTTGTGAAGCTTTAAATAAAAATTAGTTTGTTGTTAGTCCGATCCATTTTCTGTACAAAAATCACGTATTGCTCGAAGCGCTTCTTTAAGGGTGTTTAAGTAAGCAAGACCGTGAATGTTTAGATGTAAGTTTGCGTACAAACCGATCTTTTTTAGAAATATTACCACCGACGCGACGACCCGTGCATCATGAGACGAGCACCGCGGGATGACACGAATCACGGGCGTTCTGATAAAATAATAATGGGCCACAAGCCCCGCTCCAGCTCGCCACTCGTCTCCCTACTAAGACGATTCTGTTAATGCGGCTACAGTGTAACGAGTAGTATAGATTATTAAATATGTCTGCTACTACACGGTGCGCTTCGGTTTGGCCCAGAAGCATACCTACCTATAAAACTCAATGTATATGTACGTATTGATTCTCAGGGTTTGAAAATCGATCTATCTTGTTAGATTTCATTCGAGCTTCTAGACAAAGAAGATGTAAGATTGCAAGAAATTCGAAAAAATAACGTCGAAAGATTATCGATAAAAAAAAGTTGGTCTCAGTAAATTCTCCAAAGTTCCGATTAGTAATCGATTATAATGGACGTACCTATTATTACCTACTTCCCGAGCGGGGAGCCCCACCAAGGACGGGGCCGGCCGCCGGGGATCTTTGTACGAGCGCGCGCCATACAAATCAATTATTTAAACTTTGAACAATGAACTACCCACCTATAAATTCTAATTTTGTTTGTTGGTTAATCTTGTTTGAGAAAGAAACTGCTGGCTGAACCCTTGTAAATATGATTTTAAGAAATTCACCTGAATTCCATGATTGCCGTGGAGTGGATACATGCTGATTGTGGAAAAACCAAAGGTAATGTAAATATTTATCAAATAAGAAGTACCTCCGTAAAATCTGATAAAAATATCCTACATCATTAGATATTTACAATACATCTAAAAGTTGAAATGGTATCTAAGATTAACGTGTAGTTTATATTATTCTTACTTCCATTCTGCTCTATTAGGTAATTGCATGTACTTATTTTAATTCAAAGTTTAAGAGGTAAGAATTAGGACACGTCACACTGTATTTATATATATGAAATCTGTATGTTTGTTAAGCGTAATGAAAATAATTTCTTTGAGACTTAAGTCAAGCCGCTTCGATATATTAAGATCCAAACATAAACATAATATATGTATGCCACAAATTAATAATTGCATGTTTCGCAATAGCCCATATGTATTGGCTCTGTATGTGTATAATAAACTACCTACTGAAATAAAAATATTAAAACAACACATTTAAGCATGGCTTATATCAAAAGTGTATGATGATATGAAAGAATATTTCAACGATTACTCCTGGTGCAACTGTAAATCATGCAATTCTAGTTAAGTTATAAACATTTTTATCATTTTTATTTTATTGAACCCTAGATTTTATCTCCTAGTTAAGTTTAACTAAATGTAGTAGTGATACTATAAATTATTGAACACTCGCAATAGGCAGACTGTTGAAACTTAATTGTGATATTACCATCTCTATGTACCTACACAGTTTATCAATAAAAAAATCTGATTTCTGATGACCCGTCTAGTACTAAATATCAGACCTGCCAATTTTTACAGCGTCTCAATGTGCCTGCATGTGTTTAGGAGTACTTACAACGATGATGGACTTCTCATCACTTAGATGCATTGAGTCGGTTGGAGTGTACACTTGGGGTCGCAAAAAAAACTTTTTTTTTTCACTTTAATGACCTCCTGGGAACTCTAAACATCCTAGGTCAATGACCTTAACTTTGGGGTCATTGACCTTAGTATCATTAATACTACATGTACATGTACCTATTGTTTAACCAGCTTTTTCACTAGCTACAGTGGTCGGCAAAATCTGCCAAAGAACCAAATTCACCGAGTATGCAAGTTGAAGTGATGGCCACATTGCTTGATTTACCGATAACTGATTGGGAAGAAAGGTTGTGGAATTTTTACCTGGAAGAGATATATGGGGCTTTGTTCTAAAGTGGACGCCTTCCAGCTGATGGTGATGACAATGGCTTCAATAAATAATTTCACTGGCTATAGTACCGTTTCCCTTAGTCGCTTTTTACGACACCAACGGGATGATATGGGGAGATGTAATTCTGACCCAGGACCCCACAGGGATATAAGTTTTAAGGGAAAAATACTGGAAGGTGGGTAGCAGCACCTTCTAAAGAACTGCCATCTTACACTGCAATCCCCAAGCTGACAGCCAAGCGTGGAGATTATGGCAATGACGATCATGATGATCATGCATGACGATCCGGCTGATACAGTACAGTACAGTACCATTTACTCTTATAGAAGTATTTGCACAGTACTGATTTGACATTGAATATCACACTGCAGTGGCACCTACCAAGGCATATCCTTTATACCACCAAAAACTTCCTTACTGTGGTCATTTTGAACAAGCTAGAAATTGCACAATTTGAGACAAAAGTTTGAGATGAGGATATTAACCAAATAATGAAAGTTCACCGACATAACTCTTAGAAGTTTTATTGGCAACGGGAACGCCTCATCCCTTGAGTTGAGTGCTCAGATAACTGATAGGAAAGAAAGGTTCTTGAGTGGCTGCCACAGTCTATATTTAATTCTTCGGCCATATCTTGTTGACTCCCCACAAGGTTTGTCATTGTCATAGTAAGAGTTACAAAGAGCTATAATTCAAATATCTAATAGCTGTTGGTTGTGGTGTTCAATGAGGGTTTGATGTTTAACATTGGATATCTTCTAAAGCAATATTGCTTTTATTTAGCAATAATCATATACTAACTTCTGAGACTTATTGCACATCTGTAATATGTCTCATCATCATCACAACAGCACCGCTCTGACACAGCACATAGCTTGTAATTTAAGTTAAAGCTTTACTATATCAGCTGGATTATCCTGTGCTGAACACACGCCTTACCCTTTAAGTCAGCAAAAAAAATATCTAGTCATGATTTTCCCAGTTTATTACCAGAACTGTTCAATCATGCCATTGAAGTTTTGTGAGTTTGTGAAAGATAGGCAAGGGAAAATAGAGCCGAATAAGCAGCTGCTGTTACTAACAAGCCACGGCTATGTAAAAATCTGCTGCAAATTATAAATTCTGCATAATGTAGCTCTTTAATGTAACTTAAAATGACCTATCCATGAACATTCCCATGGAGGGTTTGTGCCAGGAAAGTAGCTGGTCACTTCTAATGCCAAAACATTAGTTATTATGTATGTTTGTTTAGAGAGAGATTATTGTGCAGACCCCCATCAGACAGATGAAAATTTACATATGAAGTAAAAAACTGGCCAAGTCCTTGTTAAGTCTGTCTGACTCTGTAATGAGTGACAATAGGTATGTTAAAGAAATAGTCTTGGAAGGAAAGCTGTGAGAAAAAGATGAGAAAAAAATATAATAATAAAAAAAATGGGCAGTAGCGCCTTTTGAAGAACTGCAATCATCAATATGTGCAAATCATGCAATATCGTGGAGAACTTTGTTAACGGATGTTCCGGCTGTTGATGTGACATGACAAGACGAATTTAGTTAGCATTCCATGGATTCACTGTGCGTGTGCCAGGTCCATAGCGTTGCAGAGGAAGAGGCCCAAGTCAAGGTGCCTGGGACTTGCAACCCAGGAAATTATGTTAAGGGGCCCCTTTATGATGACATCAATGCTCCCTTTCACTGCTCGTGCCTCCTCCCCTGCCCAACCAAATTTGGTAAGATCTTACTAATGCCGCCGTGGATACACATTCTAGGATGGAAGTTAAGGTCTTTTAGTAGGTTATATAGGGATTTTGCTGGTATACCCCTTGCTCCACCATCTACAACAAATAAATTAACCACATAACCGTTTTTGGTTATATTTGTTTGTTTTTATTGTGTGGTCTTTAGGTATGTTTGTTTCCCACAGCCTAGTGTAATTTACTATGCGTTTTAGATTTTTTGAATATAGAAATATATCTGGTCTGGATGACGAAACACCAACATCCTTGTTATTATGTGTCCATAAAAAAAAAAAAACTGTCGGAGATGCGCCTAAGAAGACTTGGATTTCGATTTTGTAGATGACCCTTCTTTTACAAAAGCGACATGTCGTTTGTTCTTGGTAAAACCTTTTTTGCTCTGGCTACGAGAGAGAGACTCAGTGATTCTCGTATGATTTCGAGGACTCTATCATGACGACGTGAATAATGAACTCTATCAAGGAGCACCTTGCATTCTACCAAAAGGTGCCTTGCTGTATCTATGGCCTCCCGACAAATACCGCAAGACTTCGGTGGCTTTCCCCCATTTTGCTAAGTTACTTTGGTCTGGGAGAGTCATATGAAATAGGTAATTCGTTCCGAGACGAGGAGTATTTAAGTTATAGTAAGTATATAGTAATAATGCGTATTTTATGCTTGAATTTGTTTTTATTTTATGAAATATAAATTTGTATTCCTAACCACTATTTTTAAACTGTCTTTTTTTATTTTTATTTTGTGACGGATCAAGTACGTGGCCCACCTTATGTTAAGCGGACTAACCTCTGCCTATAACAGATGCATTTCGTCACAAGTCACGAGCTGCACTGCGCCCGTCACCTTGAGACATATTTGTTAAGTCTCATGTGCCTATAATTTCACTGGCTCTCAAGTACTGCTGCCGGAACACACCGTTAGGTGCTTGGCGACAGATTTTCTACTTTTCTTGTCTGTCCAAAACAAAACGTCCAGTGAAACACGGGTTCTTAGAAACCTCTGTTGGACTCTTCATTTTCTACATTTAATTTACTTAGTGTGTAACAGAAATAGGTACGTATTTATTTATATGAGTCTTTGATTTGGGGGTTCCGTGTTCAATGGGAATAACCTCGATACCACCCTAATCTATCCCATTCAACCTAAGCCCTAAACCTAAAGACTGCTGTGTCTGTTTCCTGTAACCACACAAGATTGCATTTTTTTTAACGGCGGTATTTCTTTATAAATAAAATACTTCGTACCTTTAACAACACTACAGCTACTACAATAAAAGCATTTAGATTATCTACAAATGCTCCAGCTAACTACCAGTTGGCAGCATTGTTCTATTGAAAAAGGAAATAAATATATTAGTTCATTCATTTGTTTGATAAAATTTAGACCTACCTACATGTGTGGTATGTGAAAGTTTGTTGATATGTTTATTACAATTGCCTCAGTAATCGCTGAATTATTGATTTTGAAGTTGTATTGATTCTTTATCTTTTTTTATGCCTGATAGGTTAGCCTTTGACCACTATCTCACCTGTAAGTGATGATGTGGTCGAAGATGTTGTTCAGGCTAACCTACACCTACTGGCTCTCAAGGAGAGCTGCCGGAACACACTGTTAGGTGCTTGGCGACAGATTTTCTACTTAGTGTGGTAGCTGGCCAGGCGGGCATTCGCGAAATGCCCTACCACCATGCTATAACGACTGCCGTTCTAAAACAACAACCGGGACCGACGGCTTAACGCGCCCTCCGAAGCACGGAAGCGCTCAGTAGTAATAGGCGACGTTGCTTAAATTTCCTGATCGGTTAAGAATTGCTAAGCAAACTTCGCTACGAGTGCTTCAAAAAGCTCCGGGAACAACAAAAAGCATAACTACTTACTTATACAATACTTTTCATTCCGATTCAAGCAGTTCCAGAAAAAGCCATCATCATCATCAACAGCTGAAAGATATTTTCAATGTTTGTGCGGTACTAATTTAATAAATAAATAAATCATCATTACATATAAGATAGATCATCCACCGTTGATCAAAGGTCTGATTGTAAAATGCCTAGTTCTCCTCAAAGTAATATTCCTGCAGAAAACTTCATGTTTTTTAAGTCTTGTGACAAAGCTTATATTCGGAGATGATTTAGTAGATATCTGAAAAAGAAGTATGTTAGAATGCGAACTGGCTTTGAAGGAAAAAACGTAAGATGCTTGGCGAGAGATTTTTGCTGCTACCACTACTTCAACACACATTATGTATTACAAAATTCCCTGCTGGCATAGCTGCTCCGTTGCCGTGTGTGATTGTGGTGAGGATGTCGTTGGTGAGAATGACTTTCTTTCTCCCGTTTTAATTCTTATTCCTTTCTTGGATTCACAGGGGAATAGTACATGCTCCACGGTCTCATATTTGCGCATACAATTTAAATTCAGTAGTTCTGGTTGATTTGTTTTCGGACAACGTAAATTACGGAGAGCGGGAGTGAGATGAGAAGAAACCCTTAGGACTGAATAGTCTGGGTCTTCAAAGTAATGAATAAGATTACTAGATTAACTTAAGATCGCCAAATTGGAGACTACCAGGAGCGCCAAGTTCATTCGCACGCTAGGCCGTGGACAGATGTACACATAATTCTCTATTCTTGTGCTATCCTCTGCGCACCCAATGATACCTTGGGGGTAATAAATAGATTCAGGCGTTACTTTGCGGAAATCCATATTGAATAATAACATCAATAACAAATATTTTTATAATATTTTATGAAAACATCAAATTAATATTTTAATAAAACACTTAAAAAATACAAAAATGTATGTAATATAATAATAACAAATATTTTTAAAATATTTTATGAAAACATCAAATTAATATTTTAACAAAACGCTTAAAAAATACAAAAATATATCTAGAATGCATGAGATCTTTCTCGATCGTGCGCTCGTAGAGTCAAGACCTCCTGAGGATGCTTCGTGTAGAATCGAAACGCGTCGAAAATTCTTCCGGTTTGGCTGCGTGGCGTTTGTGACTTCACGTCGGCTTAACAGGAAAATTAGGCGGAATTGTCACTAGATATATTTTTGTATTTTTTAAGTGTTTTATTAAAATATTAATTTGATGTTGTCATAAAATAATTTAAAAATATTTGTTATTATACCTTGGGGGGCTTTCTTGCTGCGTATCTACGTATGCAGCAAAAATAGAGATGCAAAGGGACCTGACTGTTGAGGTATGCCTGTACTGATTGCCAATTGATCGCACGAACATCCATAAAGAACATCAATATCGAAATTTCCATCAAGAAGCCAGAAAATAAATCTACGAAACAAGCCAGCGGGTAAGGTGTAGGAAGGAGCTTCCTGTCATGGCAAACCCTGTCAAAAGTCTTTGGTATACCTAGTGAGAAGGCAAGTGCTTCTCCATACCTTACATTTGCTTCAGTGGAGATCAGATAAAAGTTGTTATCCTTCATAAAAAGCTGAATTCATCCTGTAAAGATGACAGATGCGTTTAATTCCTCGTATGCGGCTATCATAAAAAGTCAATAATGGCTTGTGCTAAATGTTTCTAATGACGTGAGAGGTGTTTTTTTTATTCATTTTTTTTTAGTTACTGATTTAATATGAATTCACATGTTCAACCAAACGCCTGAAATGAACTAGGTACTCAGTACTTGTGGAGCAAAGATGCGTTGCCATTGTGAAATGTTATATAGTTTGGCTTCGTAGATATTATCAGCGTTTTATCAAGTTGCGGTTTAAAAATCCCGAATGTCAGTATCACATTACAATTCCGCAAATAGCAACAAATCAAAATAAGAGTATGAAATGTGTTTCCGGCCTTTCTGATACCGTCATTTGAAATAGGATCAGATTTAATCAACTTTTTTCTATCCTTATAACAGAATAAAATTGTGATTATCATGATCAGTAAAACTTTAAACGTAAATTTCAACCATAAAGTAACTTTGTATATACTGAAATTAATAAATTTAATTGATGATTTCAACCATTCATGCCGTATTTTTTTATAAATAAGTAGCAATAATTTTAGTACCTTACAATTTATTTTTATCTTTTTTTTATGTTATTGTGATGGAACAAGCTCGAGGCCCACCTGATGTTAAGCGGACTAACCTCTGCCTAGAACAGATGCATTTCATCACAAGTGACGAATTGCACTGCGCCCGTCACCTTGAGACATAGTTGTTAAGTCTCATGTGCCTGAAATTTCACTGACTCTCAAGGACTGCTGCCGGACACACCGTTAGGTGTTGGGTGACAGATTTTCAGGTGGTAGCTAGCCAGGCGGGCAATCGCAAAAATTCCCTTAGCTCAAGCCGGCGGTGAGGATCGAACCAGGGACCTGCGGCACGGCAGTCCATAGCTATTACCGCTCGGTCATCATTGCTTCAAAGTATCTATTTCTATTATTATGAACTTGCTGTAGTTGTTGATCCAGGCGATTACCTAACTGTGTCATGTACAGGATTATTAGTTTTTTTGTTGGATTATAAAATCACATATTATATTGCTATCAAGCAGTTACTGTTGAAGACTTGAACTTGAAGTAGCATAGGTTTGCATAACACAGATGGTTCCTAGATTCGTATAAATTGATTACAAAAGTAATAAGGTATTAGACAGCCCAGTTATAAGCTTTATGAAACTAGATAGTTTGCAGCTTACACAAAATTCATAATAGTTTCGCATGGTGGTGGGGCATTTTGCGAATGCCCGCCTGGGTAGCGACCACCCGCAAGATGAAAATCTGTCGCTAAGCATCTAACGGTGTGTTCCGGCAACTGTCCTTGAGAGCCAGTAATTCTAGACTAGCCTGAACACGAAGAGGTCTTCGAACACATCGTCAGTCCATCAGGTGAGATAGTGGTCAATGATAAGCCTATCTACATTAAAAAAAGGGCTCTCATTATCTCTTGGATTAAAAACCTTAATAATATATAGCACAATATTATAAAACCATATTCCATATTCTGCAGTGCCCAGTGTGTGGCAGTTCCCAGCCCTGGTTTGGTCGTACTTGTAAAATGGCCTCTGGCCAAAAACGAGAGCGTTACCAAGCTTGGGCCAACTCAGTGGCATCTAAGGATTTAAATACCAGCTATCTCAAAAAGGAATATAATTTTGCCTCCAGGTCCTTCAAAAGAGTAATCGCAAGAGCGAAGTCGGAGCATATCGGCAGAATTGGCGAAGAGATTAGCCCGCCTTCCTTCGGGAACACGTGCGTTCTGGTCTCTCGCCAGGGCTGTCCAGGGGAATTTTTGTGAGTCATCTCTACCGCCCCTGCACAGATAGAATGACACACTGGCCCACACCGCAAAGGAGAAAACCGATCTTCTGGGCTCTCTCTTTGCGTCAAACTCGACTTTGGATGACCAGGGGAACTCACCACCGACTATACCACGGTGTGATACCTCGATGCCGGATATAAATTTCCGGCAAAGTGCTGTACGTAAAGCACTGTTCTCCTTGGATATTCATAAGTCGAGTGGGCCTGATGGCATCTCTCCGATAGTGCTGCGGATTTGAATTGACTCCGGTTCTAACGCGTCTTTTCCGGCTCTGCTACACATCAGGCGTTGTCCAAAAACATGGAAGACGGCCTTGGTGCACCCAATCCCTAAAAAAGGTGACCGCTCAGATCCGTCCAACTACCGCCCTATAGCCATAACGTTTTTGTTCTCCAAGGTAATGGAATCCATTATCAACAACCAGCTCTTGCAGTATCTAGAGGAGCACCAGCTGATAAGCGATCGCCAGTACGGTTTTCGTCGCGATCGCTCAGCTGGTGATCTTTTAGTATACCTTACGCATCGATGGGCGGAGGTGGTGGATTCCAAGGGTGAGGCGTTGGCGGCTAGTTTGGACATAGCGAAGGCCTTTGATCGGGTGTGGCATAAAGCGCTTCTTTCGAAGCTTCCTTCCTATGGGCTTTCCGAGAAATCGTGCGAGTGGATCTCCAGTTTTTTGGCAGATCGGAGCATCAAGGTCGTTGTCGCCGGTGCATGCTCCGACTTGAAGCCAATTAATGCTGGCGTTCCGCAAGGCTGTGTGCTATCTCCGACTCTATTTCTCTTGCACATCAATGACATGCTGCATCTCAGCGATATTAATTGTTATGCGGATGACAGTACCGGAGATGCCTCTTAAACCGGCCGTGCTAAAATTTCTCTGGAAAACGTTGTGGAGAGTCGGAACAAACTTGTGTCTGAAGTCGAGACCATGTTGTCTATTGTTTCGAAGTGGGGCCAACTGAACTTAGTTCAATTTAACCCCAAGAAGACACACGTTTGTGCGTTCACCGCTAAACTATCCCCCTTTGTCGTATCCCTCCGTTTTGAAGACACTCCGTTTGCCCCCTCAACTAGCATCGGAGTACTTGGCGTCGACATATCGAGCGTCGTTCAATTTCGCTGTCACTTGGAAGAGAAGGCTAAATTAGCCACGAAAAAGCTTGGTGTGCTTGGAAAGGCGAGGCGGTACTTCACGTCGGCCCATCGCCTGCAGCTTTATAAGGGTCAGGTTCGGCCTCACACGGAGTACTGCTCTCATCTCTGGGCGGGAGCTCCCCAATACCAGCTTCTTCCATTTGACCGCATACAACGCAGAGCGACTCGAATCGTTGACGATCAAGTTCTCTTCGACCGGCTCGACCCTTTGGCACTACGTAGAGATGTTGGATCACTCTGCGTCTTCTACCGCATCTATCTTCTGAGGAACTGTTCGATTTACTACCTGCAGCTCAATTTCGCCATCTTACGTCCCGACAAAGCATGATGTTTCATCAATTTCATGTCGACGTCTGGAAGTTCACAACTTTGCGATTTTCACGGCATTTTCTACCTCGCACTGCGTGGAACCAGCTGCCAGGTGCAGTATTTCCGTGCGGATACGACTTAGGGGCCTTCAAGAAGAGAGCATATTCCCTCCTCAAAGGCCGGCAACGCATCTTCGATACCTCTGGTGTTGCGGATGTTCGTGGGCGACGGTGATCACTTACCACCAGGTGAGCCTCCTGCTCGTTTGCCCTCCTATCCCATATAAAAAAATATATAATATTTTTTATTTCATCCATATTCATTTATTGTATCTTAAAAAATGTCTACAACGTAGCGGATCGTAGAAAAGTTTTTGTATTGTTTTTTTATTATTATGACGGAACCACTTGAGCAATCAAACCACAAACCAAGCATCGTGCCCATTGCCATTTCAACTGACAAATTCTGTATACTATGTCGGTGACTTTGGTTCTTCAGCAAATTTCCTTGTTCCAGATACTATCCTGCAAAAAATCTCTGAGCATAGCTCTCCCCATAACTCGGTGAGCGATTTTGAACTTCTCCGTAAGGGACCACGTCTCAGTGCCGTAAGTCTTCACGGGCAACACACACTGGTTGAACATTATGGTCTTCAGCCTCTGCCGGATCTTCGACGAGACGATGTCGCGTAACTTCTAGATCGCTGCCCATTAGACCTACCTAACTGGACGGTCTGTCCCAGGTAAATAATAAATAAAGTCAACAACTTCGAGAGGACATAAGGCCTAATTTTCATCCTGTCCACATTCATTTTTCTTCAAATTATGAAGTTATGAAATTCTACTTACTTCACTTAGCATTGTACTGTGTTCCTTAAGCGACATTGCTATAATAACTATATCATACGCAAAACGCAGATTTTGTATTCCCATAAGATGCGGAATTCTTTCCAGTTCAAGTGCTTAAAAACTTCCACCAATGCTTTCGTGAACAGTCACAGAGAAATTTCGTCTCCCTGTCTCATACATTGTTGCAGTTGGATTTGGTCCATGCTCTTGTCTTTTAGTCGAATCGACATGGTGGCGTTTCTATACAAACACTTCAGCGCTTCGATATACCAATAGTCGATTTGGCATCGCTGAAGATACTGTAGGACCACCCAGGTTTTGATTGAATCGAAGGCTTTTCCACAAACTCTAGACATAACGACCGATTATACTTCTCAGTCTTCTGTATAATTTGGTGGAGCGTATGGTGCCGGCTTATGCGGGAGGCAGGAAGTCATCAAACCTACGAGCAAGACGATTCATAATGACTCTCGAGAACAGCTTATAAACAGGGCTGAGAAGCGAAATGTATATATTTATAAAGTCTAGTCATCTTTTTTGTAGAACAATACCACTACACTTCTGCTCCATGCTTCCTCCACACTCCACTGTCCATTTTATCTTCAAGGATGACGAAATTAACTATTGGAAAACTGAGAATATCGTATATCCACCCGCTCTCTGAAGATCTGTCTTAATTCCATCATCACATCATCATCTTGTTGTTCTTAAGCAATTTGAGAGCCATTCTCATTTCGTATAGGCTGTTGTCCGGGATATCTTCGGTATAGTGTCGGGTCAGTTTGACCTTCTTGTCCTTAGTTGCACTGATAACGGGTTCTTGTGTCGAGGTGTATACTGTATCAGCCGGATTGTCCACTGCTGCACACAGAAGGTGCTGCCGCCCACCTTCCGTTATTTTACTTCTGGTTGCCTCTTACGACATCAGGTATAAATGAGGGGTGACATTTTAACCCCTCGGAGCAAGGTCAAGGTGTACCTATAGCTGTCCATAAAACATCTCTCGCTCTCTGAGATTTTCTGAGTTTTGACGAGAAGATTTTACCATCGTCGAATGTAGTTGATGTTCAGCTTCGTCATTTGCCCTATAGACGAATGTTTTTGCGATTACTTTGGATCCTTAGTTACGCTCAATTGCGGTTGTATTGAAGGTACGCAAGCCGTGTTGTAGTGCCTTCGAAATCCGTCTATTGAGCTTACAGTATTTCGACATATCAAGAGACCCAAAAAGTATTTTAAACAATAAAAACGTTTATACAAAAACTAACCACATATTTATTCCGGAAAAATTGCATAAGGAAACTCTGCATGGATATAGATATGCATAAGGAGATTTTGTGAGTCTATTAGAGACGGTAATACCTTTGGCATAGCAATTTTTTTTAACCCTGTTGGTCTTACATTGTTGCCCAGAACAAGGCTCTGTCCATTTCTTGTATTTTGTGCATACACATCTTTAGCCGCGAGGAAGAGATGAGTATGATTGCGAACAAATATTGACATTGTATAAATGTTTGCATGTACATGTCAGCATCAAGGCAGGGTCAAGATTTCAAGATCTTTAAAGATTAGTTTACTTGTCTCGTTTGGAGATAATACGAATTCCTGTTTACGCCTTTTTGTGAATAGAAAGCTTTATTTATATCTCTAGTGGAAATACCCCAGAGAAAAAAACCATACCGTAGGAAGCTTTATTTATATCTCTAGTCGAAATACCCCAGAGAAAAAAACCATACCGTAGGAAGCTTTATTTATATCTCTAGTCGAAATACCCCAGAGAAACATACCATACCGTAGGAAGCTTTATTTATATCTCTAGTTGAAATACCCCAGAGAAAAAGACCATACCGTAGGAAGCTTTATTTATATCTCTAGTCGAAATACCCCAGAGAAAAAGACCATACGGTAGGAAGCTTTATTTAGATCTCTAGTCGAATTACCCCACAGGAAAAGAACATACGGTGGGAAGCTTTATTTATATCTCTAGTTGAAATACCCCAGAGAAAAAGACCATACAGTAGGAAGCTTTATTTATATCTCTAGTCGAAATACCCCAGAGAAAACGACCATATACCGTAGGAAGCTTTATTTATATCTCTAGTCGAAATACCCCAGAGAAAAAGACCATACCGTAGGAAGCTTTATTTATATCTCTAGTCGAAATACCCCAGAGAAAAAGACCATATACCGTAGGAAGCTTTATTTATATCTCTAGTCGAAATACCCCAGAGAAAAAGACCATACCGTAGGAAGCTTTATTTATATCTCTAGTCGAAATACCCCAGAGAAAAAGACCGTACCGTATGAAGCTTTATTTATATCTCTAGTCGAAATACCTCAGAGAAAAAGACCATACCGTAGGACGAAGCTTAAATAGCCAATGGTGTGTCTATAGCACCGGCTTTCGTTCTGTGTTCTTTTACAGTTACACTTAAGTAATAAATGTATCACTCATAGCGATTCATAAGACTATGTCCTTCGGTCTTAATTTGGTAACCAAAAAAATGTTCCTATTAAAATTTTTACAATATTCATTCAAATTTTCACTATGATTATAGTAGTCCTACTATTTGAGCCCTACTTTCACCATGTTAGGGCAATATTAGACCATAATCTATAAGGTTATCGATCAAGGAAAGAATAAAGCAAATCGGATCACACCTTACCGATATATTAAGTTAGTAAATCTACATATCGAGTTAGGAACCTCCTTCTATTAAACTATAAATTATTTATCTAAAAACGTTTCTGTATAATGTGTGTTCAACACACTTCTAGATTTGCTAGTAGCTTTTTGTCCATTCTTAAGAAGGGACTCAGTAACATAATTATAAAATTGTAGTAAAGGCAGCGAATGCGATTTGAAATTGAAAGCTTTTGATATATCAAACAAAACAGTCATATTTTGCATGCATTTGCACGATTAAAAAAGTTACATTGTTCTAACTTGTGGCATTAGGGGTTTTAGCTAGATTTTAGGAATCTAAGTGCCACAGACCTACTATAGTTTAGAGCTAAGGGTAGGCTTATTATATAGGTGGGTTATGAAAACAATTAAAAAAGGTTACAATATCACATTTAATTCTGTACTACAGACTTGGATGTACTAATGTTGTTCCGCGTTATTTTCAAAGCCTACTTATGATATACGATCTCACGAACAGTTGCCTGTCCCTGGCCTTGTCCCGGGCACTGAGATGTTGGTGCGGTGGTAGCCAGTCAGACGTCCCTCGCAGCACACTACGTGGGTGGAACGTAGGTGGTTAACGCGTAGACATAGTTGTATCACACAACATGTGCGGTAAGGGCAGCGTGCCCTAGAATAGGGACCGCCTAATGAGCAGCAGCAAGAAGGTAGACCGCCTGGCTGCGCTTCACGCCGGTAGGGTGGCGTGGTGCTAGGAGGTGTAGGATGCTCGAATAATAAGAAGCTAAAGTTGTACAGTTTACCCATTCAAATGCGTTCTGCTCTTATTTGAGTACATAAAACATGTTAAAAAAATTCGTCTATTTTTTATGCAGGGTCTTTTCCATCATTCAATTTTATCGGTCTGTAATTATTTATTCAGTTCCCTCATATGTGTGATATAATATGTTTTTTAGGGGTGTAAATACAGGATTAAGAATTTAAATATACACTTCAAACTTACGACTTTCATATTACTATACTTAGCCCTATTCGTGTCCCGCATCTGTATTATGTAGCCCCCCAATAAATACTGGGGTAAACCTGTCGTGCTCTGTGCTACTCTCTTGCTGCACATAAATGACCTGCTCAAACCCAGTATCATTGGGTATACAAACTACAGCACAGTTTTAGAGAGGTATATATTCGACCCACGGATAAGCGATGTACAAATCCAGTCTCGTAGAGAGGCAAGCCTCGAGTGAATGAATGTCGTCCAACAGGCAGTCTCTAAATGGGTTCATGCCAATTTGATCACATTCAATGCTTCGAAAATCCAAGCTAAGCAGAGTCATTTCGATCTCACTCCTGTCCTCCGAAATGTTCTTGTTCCGTTTACCGGCACACTAAACCTGCTGGGTGTTAAGACAAATTAAATTTTTTGTCGAGTCCATTGCCTGCGAAAAATCAATTGTTTTGGATAGTGCGGCGATATTTCACAACGGCACAGCTTTTTAACGTGTACCAAGCTCAAGTCCAGTCTTGCGTGGAATACTGCAGCCATCTTTGCGATGGTTCGGCTAAATACCACCTGGAAGCCATGGACTTCATAGATAATCGAGCAAAGAAGCGTACTGGTGACGATGCGTTTGTGAATGCTAGACTCCAAAGCCTGGAACTTAGACGCAAAGTTGCCAGCTTATTGATATTTTACAGGCTTCACTTCGGGAGAATGTGCGATCAATCTACACAACCTAATTTCTCCATATAGTTTCTTTCATTGGACAGCAAGACGCATAAAAATGCATATCGATACACAGTCGACAGTCATTCCGAAAATACGCCCGAAGCGCTATAAATGCAGCTTCATATTGCGTACGGCTAAAGTATGCAACACCCTACCAGTGTCTCTGTTTCCCCATGGATAGAATCTGGGAGTCTTCAAGTATAGAGTGAATAGGCAAGCATTGTCCACCGTTGACAGCGTCGTCACTTTTCATCGGGTGAAACTGAGGTCAAAGGCTTGTTTATCCATTTTTTTTTAAGGTGTAATTACAGACAGATTTAAATACCCCTTTTTCCATCTAATATAGTATAACATAAAGAATTATATTATTCTAATTCGCAACATAATTGATGTTGTCTTGGCTTGAAACCCGATAAGCATCCGTAAAAATCACGAATGTTGAAAACTCTTAAAACACGTGTTTCATATGGTATTAGTGTTATGAGGAGTAATTGTGCGTCTTGTATGTATTTTGGCGTTAAACACAGGTTTGCGTATTCGGTTTCGGGCTAAAATAACTTAACGAAAACGTTTGTTTTTACAATTTGTTTATAACAAAAATGCAAAACCTGTTTTTAACCAATATTTATTTCCGAAATTACAAGATGCATACATTTTGTACATTCCGCACGATCACTCCTCTTAACATGATGAAGCAGTGATGGCTCAGTGGCATTGGCTATGGACTGCCGCGCAGCAGGTCCGTGGTTCGAATCCCGCCCAGAGCTTGAGCTTCACCGCATGGTGGAAGGGCATTTTGCGAATGCCCGCCTGGCTAGCGACCACCTCAAGTAGAAAATCTGTCGCCAAGCACCTAACGGTGTGTTCCGGCAGCAGTCCTTGAGAGCCAGTGAAATAACAGGCAAATGAGACATAACTGGTATGTCTCAAGGTGTTGGGCGCAGTGCAGTTCGTCACTTGTGATGAAATGCATCTGTTATAGGCAGAGGATGCCGCTTAACATCAGGTGGGCCTCGCGCTTGTTCCTTCACAATATCATAAAAAAAAACCTAACACTAATGTAATATATCTTTATTTTTTTCTAAACAACATGGTAACCTGGAGTGGTGATCTGTAAAAGGTAGGTGTTGCCGACCGACCTCTTTTGTTACTGGCTGTTTTTCTACCTCTTTTGATACTGGCTGTTTTTCTATAATTTGATATTAGAAAAGAACTAATTTGAGTAGTATGTAATAGTGTTTTTTTTTTTCAGTGATGATGTAAAAAGTATTTTTCATAGAACATACTGTGCTTTTTCCTTTAGTTTTCATTTATAGATCTGTTTTCCGCATCGGTTTCAGTATTTCGATTCTAATATTCCTATTGTGCTTGTGTTGTTTAAAGCAGGCACTGATTTGGTTACCCAGATACGGGGTTTTCACTAGGGTAATTTTTTAAGGTTCAGGTTAAGGTTCATAAACTCTTGCCACAAGACGTGTTACACTCTTAATGGGTAAGCACTTTAATTGTGCAACTCTTTGGCATGGTTTACTTCAGTGTTTGTAAAAAAACGGTAATCAAAACTCTGTCTGTACCCTATGTGTTTCTACTCATAACGATAAACCTTTCCGAGGGGTTACCCTTTGAACTACTGTAACAAGGTAACATATTTAAGTAGTAAGAAAAAAATTGTTTGCTACACAAACGAAACTATTTTCGGTTCAAGACATATGTACGTAGGTATTAATCTATACTTACCTACCTAAGATATAAAAAGTCAAAGTCAAAATCATTTATTCAATTTAGGCGTTTACGACGCTCTTATGAAGGTCAATTACAAATTTTAGTATTGAAATATTCTACATTGTACTGCCACGTTCAGCAAATAAATTGTATAGAGCCACTGCGAGAAGAACGGGCAAGAAACTCGGGGCCATTTTTTTAAACATCTTTTAACAATGTGTTACATACATATACTATACCTATAATAGAGTTATTACAATATTTGTTTAAATTATGTAGGTGACTGGCAATAGCTTGGCGGAGGCGGAATTGTCCAGGCATTTTCGTCGTTTATGTTATCAGAAACTGTGTAGTAGGATTTTTTAATTAATATGTTTTTCACATGCAACTTGAATTTCCCTTCTGTGAGCGTTATAATATGTTTAGGAACTTTATTATAAAACCGCACACAATTACCTAAGAAGGACCTTTTATTTGTCTTTGCTAATCTAAAACCTGGCACCGCTATTTTATCTTTAATTCGTTAAATCAAATCGTTTTTTTTAATAACGATTTGAAGTTGCCTTTAAAACTTAAAATCTATGTATTTTAAAAAAAATTGTATGTACATGCATATAAGTACATTACCTGGTGTAGGTATATGTTCTATGACAGTACTGTAACAGCCGGATTGGCCACTGTTGAACACAGCCTCACCCATTAAGAGGGGGTTTGCTATAAGCTTCACGATTGGCATGCGTCTTGGAGATCGCATATTAACCCCTCAGATGGCGCTGCAGCCCACCTTCCGGTATTTTACCTTTAGTGGCCTCTTACGACACCCACAGATAGTGGGGGGTGATATACTAGCCTGGCACCCCACGGGTAATATATATAAATACTTTTTATTAATCACGAAATTCTGTAATAGCCAAATCCAACTCCAAAATTTTTGATGTAATTTTTTTCTGTAGTATTATGTCATGTCAAACAACTCCAAAATTTTTGATGTAATTTTTTTCTGTAGTTTATGTCATGTACATGGCACATAATTCGCATAATAGTTCTAAAGAACTTTAAAGTTTTATTCCAAAACCATGCCAATTTTTCTTTAATCCAGTACCTTCTTACGATTTTGAAATTAAATAATCTCTGACAAGTTATAACCTAATTCTCTAATTTTACTTTACAATTATAATTACTCCCAAAAGCTTATCAAAAACTCTATCAATAGGTTACTCTGTGAAAGAGTTACCGATAACACTTGACAGAGGGTTTTAATAGAGGTTACACAAGAAAAGGTAACAATCAACATTGTTTTCTAATGAACAGAGATACCTAGTTTATCTGCAATCCTAATAACTGGTTTACTTTATCACTGGGTTTTGAAAGGGTAACGAAGGGTAAGTGTTTGTAATTTGGTAACATCATTTGTAAGATTTTCAATAAATCAATAATCTCTTAGATAGCCCTACTCAAAATTGAGGTTGTATGGTTAAAAGATGTTGATTTATTGGTTCAATCGCGACTTCTTGGTTCTGGCCATCATAATGTATACCTTGAAGCAGTGAGAGCTCAGTGGCATTGGCTATGGACTGCCGCGCAGCAGGTCCATGGTTCGAATCCCGCCGCGGGCTTTAGCTTCACCGCATGGTGGACGGCATTTTGCGAATGCCCACCTGGCTAGCGACCACCAAAGTAGTCAAGTAGAAAATCTGTCGCCAAGCATCTAACGGTGTGTTCCGGCAGCCGTCCTCGAGAGCCAGTGAAATTACAGACACATGACACTTAACAACTATGTCTCAAGGTGACGGGCGCAGTGCAGTTCGTGACTTGTGACGAAATGCATCTGTTAGGTATAGGCAGAGGTTAGTCCGCTTAACATCAGGTGGGCCTGGAGCTTGTTCCGTCACAACAACATAAAAACCTCTCACGCACAGTGGTCAGGTCACCCACCAGTCGCCAGGGCAGGCACAAAGAGAATACAAGACGCTCTAAGGAATCATGGTAAGATTATAACGATACATTTTTTTTAAGCCTGATAGGTTAGCCTTTGACCACTATCTCACCTGATGGTAAGTGATGATGTGGTCGAAGATGTTGTTCAGGCTAACCTAGAAGTACTGGCTCTCAAGGGCAGCTGCCGGAACACACCGTTAGGTGCTTGGCGACAGATTTTCTACTTGAGGGTGGTGCTAGCCAGGCGGGCATTCGAAAAATGCCGACTAAAATGCCCAAACGACTGCCATCCTAAGACAACAACCGGGACCGACGGCTTAACGTGCCCTCCGAAGCACGGAAACGCTCAGTAGTAATGTCACTATCCAACTCAACATCCAACTCATGACCGCGCGCGACGTTGCTTTACTTTGCTGATCAGTTAAGAACAGCTTAGTAAACTTCGCTACGAGGGCTTCATTACAAAATGAATAGACCTGGATCGTGGGTGACCATGATGTTTGGAGCTGTCCATACAAATTATTCTGTCTTTGGAACGAGGCACAGTAGCTAGTAAAACAGCAAGAAGCAAGAAACAAAAAAGGTTCAAGGCTGTTCACATTATCTCTTGGCAAATCGGAGTGGAACAACGTTGGTAGTATCATCTCATTTGCGTATTTTAGTGGGTCATGTATATTTACAATGTCATCACATTTGAGCGCACCTCTGTGTTATACAGCAACTATAATAAAGGCAGATAAACCTATTCCATATTGGTAGATATGTATCTGTATGTTTGCATCTACGCTTTTTTTAGGTAGGTATAATTTATGTACTTACCTACTTGCATACGCTGTGGAATGTGGTGTATACGTATATAAGCGGCCGTCTATACGTATTTACACAGTGAAATCGTAAATAGATTGAATGGGTATGTTCGTACGTACATTTGCTTACATTGCCAGTTCGTTTCGCGTTGTCCGAACCGTACATAGCATCAGTCACTAGTAGACCATGTAATGTAAACATTAGGTGGTCGAGGAATGCATTTAGACAGTAGGTGCTGGCTGGTTGTGAATATTATCATGAGCGGTGATAACGTGGCGGCGACTCGGCGCGGTTCAGTCAGCGACGCGGAGTCGCGTGGTGCGGTCGCGTGTATCGTTGCTATCGCTCGAGTGACGTACGGAACTGCTTCGAGTGTTCGCGCTCGCGTACGCGCCGCATTCCATCGTGGGGGCCCTTCGCCGCCATTGGCCGATCCCGCGTGACGTCACACCTCGTAATGAGGTATTCAACATGGCCGTGTAGCTAGTTCGCGAGTGTGCTTCGTTATTCGTTTGAATGGATTTAATCAGTGAAATATGCCAAGGAGACGAAACGGCGAGATACCCTTGCCCGACGGATGGGATTATGCGAGGGACTTTGACGGAAAATTGTATTTCATCGATCACAACAGTAGGAAAACGACGTGGATCGACCCTAGAGACAGGTAAGTTTTCCAAAGAGAAGTGTTAACCCGTAAGAGCCCCCTGTCAAAACTTTACATTCCAATACAATATCAGACAGCTTTCAATTATATTTATTTTACTATATTGGTAGTTGTATTGATTAATAACATGAAATTGACTCTCATGAAACGGTTACAAGTGATAAATGTCAGTCTAAAATATAATAAATCGTGAAAAACAAACTATTTGCTGGTTGCGATGCTGCTGCGCTCTAGCGGAAAGTATGCCCGACAACCTCGATTTCACACGACATTCCACAATTTAGTGACAACAAATGAGCTAAACACAAATTATTATGGTTATCATTTGTTTATCCAGTGGAATGCGCATTGTGGTCTTGTTTTCGTATCTACGTTGCCGTAGGTAGGTATTTGGTGAGCGGTGGAGTCGGAACGCGACTAATGAGGCCACGAAACTGGTTCACAGTAATGTTAGTTACTGAACTGGCGTAGAAATAATTCGATGGAGCGTTTATGTGTTGTGTTTGAATGTGGCCTGATGTCTGGATGGTTTGGTCGACGCTCGGCTGTTTCGTAAGGTGCGCACTGGGTGTATGTATGGTGGCAATGCGTGGAGAACGCGGCGGGAGATGGAATGCAATGCATAGGCAAGTTGCGCGGTGTGAATGACAGGCCGTAGAATGCGGCCCAGGCCTGCGGCGATGGTCGCGCCTTTCTAAAGCGGCGCACCTCCCCTCCCACTGCTACACCGCCGCTCCCCTCATCCCCCTTACCGATCTGCAGGTGCTGAACAACACATCCCTATTAAATACCGATCATGCCTCTAGTCGTATCTATTTACCATAGTTGAAGCGGCACCTGCAATGTCTTAAAAACTTGACCTTAAAAGTTAACACCTGCAGTTACAGTTAAAATGGACAATTATCACCTTGGTGATGTTAAGCAGCGTAACAATTAGCATTCAGACCTAGAGTACAATTTATGTTTCAATGCAACATTGTTAGTTGGCTGCTGAAAAGAAATGAAAATAAAGATATAAAAATGACCAGAATTATGGCGTACAATAATTTTCCATAAACCATTACAAATGGAAAAATCTCGAAAAGCATATAAATAAAGATGGAAATGTACCTAAGCATCGAAATGAATATTTAAACTTCCATTTTCATAACATTAACAACAGGCTCCAAGCTGTGATTGTAGTTCCGCAAGATAACGCTTCAGTGTTGAATATTAAACTCAGCTTAAGTGTTGAACAAATATCGCTTAAAAATGCGAATGTGGATTAAATTGATTCGAGTTAAGATGGCTCATGAGAGCCAGGTACACCGGTACATTGACACCACGATGAAATTCGCCGCTGACACAGGAAACATAAAGTGGTATTTTTATTGAACCATTTGGCAAAGTGCATTCCATGCGGTCGACGTTACCTACATGATATTTGAGAGGAACTGTTAACGACTTAGGTCATCTTTAAAATTCGTTTGCTACAACTGAAGAGTATCAGATATTTTACCTACTCTCGTGTTCAAGTAATTCACAGAAATATTGGAAACATTGAGAAACAATAATTCTTCTTAACCATAACTAAACTGGGACACTTTCGTAGTTTACGTATTCATTTGTATTGATATTATTTCTAAAGGGCAAAGTAAAACGCCAAAAGTCAAAATTGACCCAGAATGAGTCTGGTTGAATTGGAGGCACCGCGGATGTCTATCGTGGACATCCACTTGTGCAAAACCCTCAAACAATAAACCGAGCTACTAAGCCAATTTAATAAAGCTAAAAATAACCCGGACACGTCTCGAGCGCATACGACGCTATTAACCTTATACGATGAACCTAAACATTACTATGAAAAATGTGCCCTCACATTCTTTATGCTGTATGTAAGGCTTATGGACTCTGGAAGAAAGCAATTATTGTAGTACCTTGTTCAAGAAAGCTGTCGCTCAAGATTCCAGATGAGTTATATTTCTGTCTAGTCTGGACATTTTATTTTACAAGCAGATATTAATATCCAGTAAAGGACAAACACAATAGACGCGTTAGCCTTTACGAAGTGTTGGAAATATATACCAATCATTACATTGCGGTTTTCACACATCAGCAGGACGACCACGCCAATGATACACCAAAAAAAGTTTAAACTGTTTGTCGCAGTCGCACCATAATAATAGAAGCGTTCGACAGCACATTGTAGTGAAAATCGAGGAAAAACTATTCATTGTGTCGTCGACAATGAAGGAAGCTTGGAAGACAATGATAGCTTCGATTAACTGGCGAATGAGAACTTATACCTTGTCGGTGTTTATTACTTTAATTGTATCGGTTGAATGCAGTTTCACTGTGTAGTACATTGTTCTGGCATACCAGGGTGTTGCGTTCCGTTGGTCGTTAATGCATAATTCCATGTTGCGAGTGAAACCTGCGTCAAGTACTTGCAGATAATGTGCTAAACTAAGTGCTGGCAAATTAGATGTGAGAACGCAAGGATGCTATGCAATGGAATGTCTGACTACACTGCATGTTTGCTGTCGGCAAATGCGTGTCGTGGACAGCTAATTTAATAATATAATTGTTCGTTTGCTCATTTGCCAAACACAATACTACAATTGCAGAATGTAAATTGCTTCCTTTAGCTTCGGCTATAATAGACCGTAACTTCTGTTTATCATTAATATTCATTTACTCGTGTTCTCGCATATTTTCAATGCATACATAGTTGTCTATAACGAAGCTATCTTCACAAGATTGTGTAACCTAAGTATGTGCTTCCCACGCACAACACAAGTCCGCGCTCCTTCAAGCGTAACGTTAAAGGGGCTGGGCATTTTACTGCGTTTCTTGACTCAAAAGGAGTGGGTGCTAAATAAATTTGTGATTTTATTCCCAGGTTTGCTGAGTTTAGATTATACAAATCTGCAGGAAGTAATACTGTCATCAATACACTGATAAGGCTTAAAGTGAGATACTAGAACAGGGAATATACTGGCAAGTATACCAAGACGGTTAGTTGAAATGTTTTCAGCAGGGTGCGGCGCGTGGCGTACAGACGTGAAATATCGTACAACATTGTTTATTTTACGCATTCCTCTCAGATAAATATGTCCTTGGCAATTTTATACACCCAGACGCGCGTCGACATCGCCGCGCCGCCGCCGCCGTCCACACTAGCTACAATCTACGGATTTATTTTGATTCCACTGGTAATAAGACTGTCGGTCATTAAAAATACTCTATTAGACACAGTGGTAATTTAGAAGTTGGTGGCTGTTTGGAGATCTTACTCAACCAACAAATTGCTAAAATTCTATGGAACACCGTATCGGAAAACGTCATTAAAAACAAAGATACGTACGCAGGATGAATGATTTCTTTTAAAGTGAAACGAAGTCAATTGCTTTGTCGTCACCATAATGAGAAACGTGTAAAAAATCACGCCTATTTAAAACTTATCTATGTAAGTATGCGATAAAAGTGGTACTGTTCTCGTTTTTAATCAAAATTGGCATTCCACTGTTATCTATATGCCGTCATAAAGAGTTGTTTATTCAATGTAACGAGTTTTTCATTGTTATGACCATCTATTTTAGGTATTTTTATTTAACATTCCGTGTTCTCTTTAGTTTCGCCATTTTGATCTCTGAAAGTGGTCTAACACCAAGCGTTATGTAAAACCACACCATAATTTCATGTGAGGTGGCCTAATGATAAACTCACAGTATATATATGCTCAATATGGTGTGTTGACAGCGGAAAACGTAATGGTCAGATGGAATTTCGAAAAGTTTGTCGCCTCTTATGAGTGTTGATAAAATTTCCTTCATTGCCGGTAGTAAAATTGTATAACTATGTGCCTTATTTGCATTAGATTATTTCACTAACTATTTGAGGAATGGAAACAGAAAATAAGAATCTTAAGAATGTTACGTATTTGGGAGTTTCCTATTATAATGTAATTTAAATTACATATGAACATTTAAGTTTTCCAAAAGACGTGATATTCCAATGAAATTATGTAAAAATAAACGTATCTCCCAACTGTGCCGTCATTTAGCTCAACTACAATCACTTAAATATCATATTTTCTTAAAATTTAATATAAGGCTCATGCAATCAGTTAAGTTATAGGTATTCGATTATTTCGGAACCAATGAAAGCTCAGGAACACTTTGGACAAAACTTAATTAACCCATGAAAAAAGTGCAAGAAAATACGTACTATCACATCGCTTTACTACAAAATACTTTTTTTAAGCATACGTGTAACTCTTACAATCAATATTTGAGAAATGAGGAATCACCAGGTTCTGGTTTCAATCCCTTGGTCTAACAGAAACCATTATGGATTTTCTAACAAATATATATGTCAATAGGTTCGTCCCCTATTAAAAGGGACCAAATATATCTGGTACAAGAAATTAAGATAATATAAACCACTCAAATCTGTAGATTTTTTTAGAACAGGCACTTAAATCGTTTATGGTTCATAGTCGAAACTTCCAAGTCGCAAACGGGCACAAATCCTTGATTTTGAATAAGTTGTCGACGACCTGCGGTTTGGGCGTGGGCGAAAATATGTGACAGCATAATTCGTAATAAACAGTTTCTCATTCCAATATTATGTACAGCCAGTCCCTGCCTCCTTGGTCGTTATCCTGTTTGAATTTATGATCTTAGAGAACTGGTGTTAACAACTAGCATTGCATTTAGTACAAATGTCACTCAATCAGACATAATACACTTGTCTCTAAAGTAATTCGTTACTTTGCTTTCTATCTTCGTGATACTATACTCATAAATATATTACGAGGACCAACCAAACACTAAAATTGCTTCTTAGACTGTTACCCTAGAAGATGAAAGCAGATAATACTTTGTACATCTTGTAGAATCTTGTAGCCTTTTCCAGCCATCCACACGGCTGTTCATGAAACAATGGAGCGAGGAATTCTGTACTTCGACAAACATTCACAGAAGGCCGGCGCCTCCCATTCATTCGCAATGCATTCCGCCGCATCGATACCCACTTGTTTGGCCAATGTTTAACCTTCCTTTCCGGTCCTCACACCACCGCTCCAATAACAGCGCCATGTGAATGGAGCCGCATTGGTGCCTTTCCTAATGTTTGACTTTCTACCGCTGGGAAAGTATCATTTGTGCAATCGTGGACACGCGCAAAACGTCAAACCATTAGCAACATTCTGTCATACTTCGAGGGCGGTATTCCACGACCAGTTGGTGATTGCTTTTCCATACAGATTCAGCACAAACTGTATGTCTGAAATTTGCATAATAGTCTTTGGATTCCAAAGATATCGTTAACATTTTTGTACGTTCACTTCGAACAATTCTGGTACCCGCAGTTTGTATGTTAATTCGAGAACCGGTCACTCGTATCGATGAATGGGTAGTTTTATTACATTTGCTTAAATTCCTTATTAATTAGCATGCAACGTTAAATAAACAAAACAAATATAATGGATTTATGCGGTTCATAAAGTTTGGTTCTCTGCGCATTAGAGTACGCCCTGGACTGATTTACTGTGACAACTGGTCTGAATACATAGATTTATGGGGCATAATCTCCTTCATCAGATTGTAAGTAGTTATTACAAGAACGAGTTGGGTACGAACAGAATGGGAGTGACTACAATGCAATATCAATTAGAAATTCCTGAGCCGTGCCGATATTATGGCAGGCGGCGAACAATTCGTTATTTTGTATAGACAGTATTGAGACTAGATATCATAGCTGGTACATTAAATGTTTGTGAGCGGAGTCGTGCTACTCATGATATTGTGTCGCACGCGCCGGCAGCGGGCACAGGCGTGACGAAGGCGCCTGGTATGCGACGTGATTCAAACGGAAACCCTATATATTCTGTGTTTATGCAACCCGCTGTCCGTCAGTCCGTCAAGTCTCTTCTACAGACAGCATAAAGCATTCAATTGCAAGTGTCAGTTCGATCGCCTCGAAAGTTGCTCGCTAGTAGCTTATTTTATTACGGTGCCTTTCATTCGATCTTAAAACTGGACAGTTTAATTACGATAGTGAATAATTTTCTGGTTAGTTTAATTTTCATGTGCCTAGAAGTTTGTATTATAATGACATGTATAGCGTAGGAACTTTAATATTCAGCTTCGAGCACACAGGTAACGAGTGTGAGACGATCATGAGACCTTGGTGGAATGACGTGACGAGCGTCTCAACAACACAGTTCACACTTTGCGCTGGAATGTCGTTTGTCAATGATCGAATAACGTGACGTCATGACTACACATTAGCCTCAACGATTATCATATTATCATTACCACTTTCGAATTATTACAGAGACAATTTAGGTATAATTCTGTGCTTAAAGTTTTTGAACATTTCACATTACGTAATTCCTTTGCATATGGTTACCAGATTGCAATGAGCTGATTTAGCACTTTAGTATATTTTAAATTCATGTATTGGATCATCCGATCGGCATGCTTCGTCGAACTCAGCAAATTGTATTTAATTTGATTATAACAGCGCTGAAGCAACTTATGTGTCAGAAGTCTGGAATGCGAGAGGAAATCACGTTGACCCCTATAGGTGCGCCTTTTTAGGATGTTCAAATGCAATCTTCCTGCCCATAAGTGAAGCAAAGACAACGGAGACGTACCTTCAAAATAAGCACTGACTATTGCATCACACGAACTCGCTCTTTGATTAACTTTGTATAGAGCAGGTTGTTCACCTAACATTATTATCCTTAACCGCGTCTACTGACACAGTTTCAGCTGACAGATTATCTTACTCTGGAAAATCGTAAGTAGGTTGATGCCCTCACTTGAAGTAAATTAAGTAAAAAAGGAACAGAGATTGCCCCGAAGCCTATGGAATGTGCATTAAACGGGCCATCCGGATTAAAATATTTCCCTGGTGGTATTTATAGAGCATTAGTGTAGGTGTGCGTGTTCGTCTGTCGGTCGGTCGATATGTGTGAGACAGCGTGGCACCGCCTCCGACCAGACGTGCTCCAAGTTTGTCGTAATCCAGCATTTGGTCGTTGGACTTTTCGAATTCCTGAGCAATTTGGCAACGGGCTCGTTTTAGCTTACACTTGTGCGTGGAGCCGCTTCCAATTAAAAACTCTCCGAATGGAGATTACAATGCAATTTTTTAATTAGACTTCTACAGCGAGTTCTAATAGAACTTGTTCAAGGTTAGAAGCAGATATTATTAGTAGATCAAAGAGCAGCGTGGCATATGGCGTGAAATCTGCAAAACCATGTAGGAAAATAGTCCAAAGCGGGCAGCAACCTTCGCGTTTGCTATTTGCGGGATAGCAACTGACGGTACATTGGCCTTGGCTGTGCTGTTTTTGAATAAGACTGATGCAGTATATCGTACTTACTTCCTAAACTCAGACGATTTAATCACGTTAATGTCACCAATATTCCCAAAGGTCATCAGGATTTCATTATTCTCGTTGGAAAATGTCTCACGTCCTATTTCAGGTTTATTCATCCTATATCACATTTATAATGAAATAAAGTATACGTCGGTAAAATTAATAATAATAAAATTACTAAAAAAAGGCTTAAGTTATACTATGCAGTGATATTCTATTTAAATTACTAGTACGGCATTATAATTATATCATAATGTTACGATGCGGCGACGTTACTACGTTTGATTACGATAGATTTAATGTTCGCATGCATAACAAAATTCATAAAGTATAATATCTTTGAAGTGCTCGTAGCGAAATTTACTTAGCTTTTCTTAACCGATCAGCAAAGTTAAGCAACGTCGCCCGCGGTCATGAGTTGGATGGGTGACCCCTAGTGACATTACTACTGAGCGCCGTGCTTCGGAGGGCACGTTAAGCCGTCGGTCCCGGTTGTTGTCTTAGGATGGCAGTCGTTATAGCATGGTGGCTAGCTACCACCCGCAAGTACCTAACGGTGTGTTCCGGCAGCTGTAATTGAGAGCCGGTACTTCTAGGTTAGCCTGAACAACATCTTCGACCACATCATCACTTACCATCAGGTGAGATAGGGGTCAAAGTATAAACTATCATGCATAAAAAAAAACTATTTAAAGAACTTTAAACAGTTAAAATCGCGTATATTTATTATATATCATTATTTTTATGCCGACATGCAGTGATCGTAGTCATGGGGTGGGTCATCCATAAAAAATCGCGAAAATGTAAGATAACTATTTCGGCAACTATTTTACTAAATAATAGCTATGTATGATTAATACATAATAGTTCGGTACTAGTACTACCTAGTAATTGTATAAAATTTGTATGTGTAGTTTGTATCAAAATATTTAACTTCTATCATGTGTCAATTTTGATAGGTACCTACCTATGTGTTGATGATCAAGTTCTCGAAAATCTAATTCTAAAGCTCGTAAACAACCTGAATGTAGAATAAATTCACGCTCAAACTGATAGATGGCGTTGATATAAAACATTATACCGACTCAAGTTATAGTGTAACTGAATTCAAAATGTTATAGAAGCAATATTTGTAACTTTTTTTCACGTTATCAAAAACTATTTCATTTACAAACAGGCTTTATCGGGCTTATTTCTTATGGATCACTGTTTCTCTTTTAAGATTGACCTACTGTTAATTAGTTAGGCTTTATAAAGTGTTAAGTGTATGCTTATCTTATTATTAACTTTGGCCTACCATGCAATGATAGTTACCATATCTATTCCTTTATCACGCAGTGAAATGCTTTTAATCATAATACTTGGTAACAAAATCAGTATCAGTAAAACTGTTATCATTGATAAAGTTCTTCCTTGTTATAACTTTGGAATGCGACCTTTTTGATGGTATCAAGATACCTATTATTATTATTATTAAAGCATACGCAACATTTATCCAGATATTAGAAAATCAACTGAACATCGATTCAATTTCAAATAACACCTTAATTTTTTTGCAACTTTAAATTAAGGACCACAATTAATGTGTTAATTACCAATGAATAAATTTATTTGTTAAAAAACAATCATGCTACTTATAATTACAGATACAAAATTATTTTTATTATATCCACAAAAAATGTTTTATGAGAGTATAAGATGTATTTTACGTGGGTGTGTGCGTGTGAAAGCCTGCCTGTGTGCGGCTAGGGATTCCGTGACACGGGTCACCGTTTCCGAGAACTCGACTTGTCTTGACGTCCCGCTGACAGGACTGGTTTCTGCCGTTCCATTCCACCAAGACGCAGCAACTATGTATCTACCGCCTTCTCTCTCACTCCCGAGTGGGGACTGCTTGTATCTCCCTCCAGCACCGATGCAATGGATGCGCACACGCACGCGCCCTCTATCCCCTCACCTCGATAAAAGCGATCGTATTTTGAAATGGACGCCGCATTCGGTAGCCGTGCGGAAGAAGTAACAAATATTATCCATTGAACAGTTAGCCGCCCTTGTAACAATAATTTAATACTAGTGCTAATAAAATAGGATACCTAACCCACATGTATCACATTAGTTGAATTGCTACAATACTTTCAATCTGTTTGAAATGATAATAACGAAATATATCATTCTTCAACTGAAGCAATACAGAAATACTAGGTCTTTAACTACTAATATAAGTAATTTTGGCTCACATTCCGCGACTTTATCGGAATTTGGACAACCACGATCATTAAACCGACATCACCTCATTGCTTACTGTAAAACAACCGGTGAACGGTAAACGAGAGACACGCAAACATTGAAAACGTCGATTCCAAAAGTTGCACGTACGCCAAACTGGACATAACGTGGCCAATTAACCGAGGAATCTTATTTAATAACCGACTACCGTATAAATGCCATATTAAAAGTCACGAAAACCGTTAAGTGGGATGCGTATGAAACGAGGCAGTTTCGTCACTATCGGAAATGCGTGTTGGTCCGCTTTTTGTGACCGGTACTTGGCTCGTGAATCATGCTGGAACCCGTATCGATTGGAAGCAGGTCGCGCTTGGCGCCAGCTCACCACGCCCTGCCCAGCTCCCGGGCACCATCGACCATCATTAATTATTCTCATGCCACAACCTGTATTATCTGCATAGACGAGAGGAAATTGCGCCTGCATTTTTTGTGCGGTGACGGCTGCCTGATGGTAATTTTAAAACCATTTTAAATTGTATTTCTTAAGGCAACGATAGAAGAACAATGAGGTTGATCTAAGATTTCCTTAATTGTTTTCTGTGGATATATATATTTCTGTGGGCACAATACAAAAAAAGCACTCCTGAGTTGTACAAATATAAATAATAAGATGAAAATTCCATGATTATAATATTATCAAGATTAAATCAACGATTATAAAGCAAGTTACGTAGATACTTAATTTTACAAATGCACCACTTTTATACTATGCTGTGTTTGACCAACCAAAAAAACATTAATTGGATAGGAATTTTCAAGATGACTTGACTGACGCATACTGCGTCTTACACCATACTGGTTCTCGCGAAGCTGTCACATAATTTCAACGATATTCCATTTTAGACACCATTACCTTTTTGTGCGAACAGGTGTTTGTCAAAACCAGTTTGAAGGCATTTCTCGATCAGGATTAGCAAGATCACTCGTGAGATGCGAATATCGAAATCCCCAGAAACCTACAAAAGATGAAGTAATATATATAGATATTTAGTTTGAAAATATTAATGTTCCAGACGTTTGTATTATTTTCTAAACGTGGACATTTTTGAACTAATTAAGTGTTATGAAGTTGTGAAGAAGACCTTCGTTTTTGATAAAAGATTTATAACATGAAGTAGACATTTCACATATAATAAAAATATTATGTTTAAATCTTATTATTTTCTGATGAAATACATATTAATATTATGAATGAAATGTCGCAGTCTTCCTCTTCTCCCTATTTATCTATCCAAACTTTGATTACTTTCGTTAATGAAATGACTTTTATATTTTACCTAAGACTACATAAATCGGGGTCTATCATCTAATTTTTGAAGTATGTTGAAAATTATGAAATCATCAGAAGAAATACCCGGTTGAAAACTTGGAAATAATCACTGGGTCCGTAGTTATTTTTATTTTTCTTAATGATAGTTATAGGAGTTAATAGGCTCCCTGTGCCTTCGTGGGAAGATGTCTAATGTAAGATGTATGAGAACGGGATTTTTTGTTACATTTCGCGGTTCACCTGTGTTGTTATTTGGAAACTACTGTTTTGACTGACCATTTTAGGTTTTTACAGCTTTACGCTTCAGGCATTTACAATTTTGCTTTAAACCTCTGATTGCTTTTAAAAAATTTAGACTTGCTTTTTTTTTGCTTTGACTCCTCTGATATGCTTTCTTTCAATATATTATAAGTAACATTTTCAACTGATACTTTCCTATTGATGTATATGCAGATGATAATAAAATACTGTTTCTTATAGATGTATATTATTTTGTTCCAGATATACCAAACCTCAGACATTCGCGGATTGTATTGGCAATGAACTGCCACTCGGTTGGGAGGAGGCATACGATCCTCAGATCGGGAGATATTACATCAATCATGTCAATCGTAAGTGCATATTCATTTCTATAGAAAAAAATAAGAATGATAATTCTAACAATGCTACGTGACTGAAAATGCAAAAGGCGGTGGTGATTTACCACATTTACCACCAGCTTTGCGACATCCAGATCAGGTTCATTTGTGGTAATTTTAAATCTGCATGTAAAATTACCCTTCATTATAGCAAAAACATATGTCAATTTAAGAAACATACATTTAACATTGGAACTTTAATATATTTTACATTACTATTAACGTGTCGTTCGGTAGATGTCGAGTCGAAAGCTACAAGCCATTTCTCTGTAACTTATTGAGTAGCATACAACTTAAGGTCAAAGTTCGTGAGAATTACACCCTTCGGAAGTTTACTACATCGCGGTAATTTGTTGCAAAAGGACACCTTGACAAACGGCCCGTCGAGTCTCGTAATTCATTCGCTTACTGAATAGGTAAATTCTAAAATTACAAGGACTTACTTGACCTTTATGATCAATAGCCTCTTCTTACATACATCAATGTAAGTCAGGTTGTCAGACAACTGGCAACATACTATGTCTGAGTTATTCATTTAATCAAGCAGTAGCAAATTGGCTATTCCCAACTTGCCATATTTCATTTTAGCACAAAGAATTGTTTGTGCTCCGAGACTAACTCTTATTTATGTTCTGGTATATTCTTATTCAACGTGGTGAGTGAAAAATGCCCGACGCGGGGGGCTTACGGAGTAGGCACACTGCTTTAGTTATTCCACATGAATTATGGATCAGTTTGATTCATGCCTAGCCTGTAGAAGAGTGCGCCATCTTGAATTCGATATTTGAAATTGACATGCGGATTGTTTTGTACGTGTAGATGGCGTTGCTGTCACATTGTACATAAAATAGTGATGCGTACCGTCGGATTTAACCGATATATTCACAAAATGTAGTAAGTTCTCATTGCTGCATCGAATGCGTATTAATGAAAGTTATTACTATTAATCAAAGTTTGAATAAAATAACTTCATCAGTAATATTTATTTGTGTTTATGGTATTTGTGTCCATGTACAAAATAAATTGTACCAATTGTTTAGGACAGATTACAAAGCTATAGGAATACCGGTTTCGATTAGCAAACCTGGCCGACAATAACACAAAAGAGAAAAGATTGGGACACTAATAATTACTGTTGACATTAAAACTATAAAAGACGAGGGAGGAAAGATTTTAACGAATGACGAAGAATTGAAAGAAACTCGAAAATTATTGGAGCTAAGAATTAGTGAATAGTCTAACAAATATTGGTGTTGTGCAAGAGGATTTTAAAATAAATGATAGTGCATACTTATAATGTTCGCTCTTTGACCTAGAGATCTTTCTCTAGGTCAACCTACGTGCCTTCTCCTCCCTTTTGTCGGGGAAGATGCAATTGAGATTAGCACCTTGGTCGCATCCTCGGTTCGGTAGTAAAAATTTAAAAGTCATTACACACCAACAGCAAGAGAACTGAGCACCGCTTGGCGATTTCGGTGGTTCATCCAGATTTATCTAAAAACGTCCTAATAGGTGTCTCTTATCAGTCTACTCTGATGTTTATATACCTTTGTTCGTTGAACCAAAATGACATTCATGAACCAAATTGACTAGGACCTGATGAACAGGATAAATGCACGGTGGTTTAAGTAGCGATGGGTTTCTGGGACCACACGTAACCGGCAAATGTACGTCATGTTCAAAGAAAAAAAATATAAAGATTATCATTAGATCTGAGTGATGCACAACAAAAGAACGGATGAAAATATATGCTTGTGGCAAAATAATATGAAACATGTAACTTAAAGGAATAGATTTGTATCGAAAGGATAAGATTTGTATTGAATATATCAGTGGAAGCTACAAGCAGGGCCGGTGAGGTAATGTTCGAAGCGTATAAGACTAGCATGGTATGGGTATATAAATGTCAAAGGGTTGAAAAAAATATAACGAAATTTGAGTTAAAACGTGGAAGGGTAGGTGAAGGGTGAAAAAGGTATGGATTGACTGTGTGAAATATGAAGATTGAAAAGTTTAAGAAATGACAGCCTATAGAACAAAGTTAAAGAAGAATTCGTTGTAGCGACTACATTTAATTTTCGATAAAGGCAGGAAGAAAAAGAAAATTTAACAAGTTTAGCTCACAATACCGTTTTAGATTGAAATCCTGTAAAACATGCGACACATTCTTGTGCGATTCTCAACGGCACTAACCGTGTTGAATACTGAGATTATACTAAAATTAGTCGTGTTATTATTGGAATGCATGTATACGTATGGTTTATTTAAGCAAATGCATCTTCGTGTCTCGTAGAAAATTGATTAGTTGATGCATAGATATTGCTTCGTTGCTACTGTGTTTATAACATTACAAGATAGACAGGCTGCTTTGCATAGATATTGTTTTGAATCAAATTATGTGTTATATGAAAATGTAGATGTTATGGGCTGGGAACTTCAATTAGTGGCGGTTCAACTATAAGAAATGTCTTAGAAGTGATCTTAAAGATAAATATTTATGCGTTAGTTCTCTCAATTTGATATACACTTTACATACACTTTTTTTTTTTTACATACATTTTTTTTTTTATATACACTTTGCTTTGATCGTGGTCACGGGGTGATTTTAAAGTTGTTTAATTATTATGTGTAATAATTGCGAAAATCTAAGGCAACATTTGATGAGATGTGCTCTTTAGTGGAAGCGTGGGTTAACGGAAAACGTAATATTAAAATAAATGGACATAATAAATACACTCGAGAGCAATGAATCCGGGTCACTTAAAGAATCCTAAAAATCTCTGAAACTAAAAATGCTAGGTTAATGCAATAAATTGTATTTAATAGACAATGTAATACTCCTTAAATGAAGGTATTAAAACTTCTTAGTTATTGTAAAGTTATATCATAAAAAAATCAAATTTGAAAAAGGGCCACTTTCGAAGATGGAACTACGAAATTACAGCATTTGGTTTTGCTTTTGTTTGTAATCTGTCATTTATGTGGGTACATAGACCATGTTGATAGTGCTCTATATTCATTATTCAAGCTGAAATTATGTCGCTTACGCCTGAAGAATGCACCAGAATACTTACAATGCTGGAAACCGGCCGGAGTCAGCGCGATACAGCCAGGACTGTCGGTGTGTCGCTGTCAACAGTACAAAGAGTTCTCCGACGTTACGAAGAAACTGGTTCTAACCTACGCAGACCAGGAACGGGCAGAACCAGGTGTACCACAGCACGAGAAGACCGATACTTGGTGAACACCATGCTTCGAAATCGCTTTCTCACAGGAACTGAACTCACCAATCAGTTTCGACGCCTCGGAGGAAGTAACCCAAGTGCATGGACAGTAAGACGTTGGCTTGCTGAATCTAACTTAAAACCCCTTAGACCTGCAAACGGCCCTAAACTGGAGCGTGGGCATCGTATTTCGAGACTAAGATATGCCCAGAGCCACGTAAATTGGAGTATTGAAGATTGGTCAAAAGTTATGTTCTCCGACGAATCAAAATTTATGCTCTACAAGCACGATGGAAGACACAGAGTGTATCGAAGACCAGGGGAAAGATTCAAGCAAGCATGCATCGAAGAAAAAGTAGCCTACGGTGGTGGGTCTGTACTTGTGTGGGCCGGAATTTCTTCTGAAAGTCGCACAGAGCTGGTGATCATAGAAAACGGCTCTTTAACTAGCGTAAGATATGTGGAAGAAATCCTCAATGATCACGTTGGTCCATTTATGGTCAATTTAGGTGAGGATGCTATATTTATGCATGACAATGCCCGACCTCATACAGGTAGGATTGTGAATGACTACCTTCAAGAGATGAACATTACTCGTATGGAGTGGCCAGCGCGCAGCCCGGATATCAACCCGATCGAGCATGCTTGGGACGAGCTAGGCAGATGCGTAAAACAACGAAACCCTCCCCCAATCACGCTTCGTGAGCTCAAAATTGCTCTCACAGAGGAATGGGAGAATATTCCCCAAAATCGTATAAGGAACTTGGTGTACAGCATGCCAAACCGCGTAAACGCAGTAATGGAAGCACGAGGAGGCAATACGAAGTATTAAAATTCAAGAAAATCGTAATAAAGTTCAAAAATTTCATGTTTCCTATTTTTGTTTTAAGGAGAGATCAGCAGTTTTTTTCTTTATGTAATTTTGTGTTAATAAAATGTATGGTGACTCATATTTTTTTTACTTTCATTTAAGGAGTATTACATTGTCTATTAAATACAATTTATTGCATTAACCTATCATTTTTAGTTTCCGAGATTTTTAACATTCTTTAAGTGACCCGGATTCATTGCTCTCGAGTGTAGTAAAGACCTATTTGTACTGAAACAAACCAAATCGTTGCTCCCAAAACAAAAAGCTTCGCGAAAGTCTTCTGTTTTTGCACAACTACAAAATTATTGTAGGCATTGCATAGATATAGAACATAAATATTTACTGGAAAAAAGTAAATATATGTTCATAGAAGTAGCGATCGATTCGCTACATTGTTGCTAATACGACCGAAGTAAGGTTGAAAAAACCTTTATTGGCTCCGATGGTAGAGAGCGAACGATAGTAATCGGTGTAAGTTACGATCACACTTAGAACGGTAGCGCAAGGAGTGTGTGGCACTTAAGTCTTGCTTGGGTTAGTGTACAAATACGGGAAATTGTACACACAGTGGGTTGGTACTTTCAAGATTTTAAACTGCTTCGGTGTTATTAAATTATTTCTTCTTCATCTCACGATCTGCCTGCTTACATTTGGGCCAATACATAATCTAGCTCGTCCCACTACCGTAGTAGAAGAGGCTAGAAAAATAGCTTTAAAATTGTATTTGTGGCTGTGTGTAAACAATATACATATTTGGTTTAGCCTGTAGCTTCGCCCGCGTGGACATCGGTTATATCGCGCTACCTGTGTGTGTTTCTGTCTGTCATTCAGTAACATCTAGATAATTCTATTTGAGATTTTTAATAAGCTATCCTAAGTGTTGCGGGTTTTTGAGTTTTATTATTATATTTTATAAAAGTTTCAATTTGACATACTTCTTACTTAGAAGACGGGATTATGTACAACCTTCACATCGGTTCGCACCATGAGTTCATAACGATTGAAAACGCTTCCCGAGCTTTCCGTGAAAGATATCACAGTATCTTTATGTCGGATCAGGGGCCCAACTTCCCACCTTTTGAAAACTTTAATGGAAAACAAACGTCATTATTTTAAGCTTAAAATATTGATATTGACATTCGTACCATGGCCATTACGAATCAATAATGTTCATATAGCGCTATCTCTATCGTACAAATTACTTGATTCAATACATGCAGCCCGCTCTCACGTTGAGGTTCCAATGTAAGTTTACTATAGTGATATTTGGTAGTGCGAATTAAAATTATAAATGAAGGACTGAATTAAGAGATGGGAGTTGGCCCCTTGATTGATTCACGAAAGTAATCCCGTACTCGGTACTGAAATATTCTTCCTCACCTCATGTTATTTCTTGTCCTGCACTGTAACTACTGCTTTGAGTCAATTACAGACTTGAATTATTCATGCAATAAATCGTACCTTCCGCATATCTGATTCAATTTATACTTCACTGATGTAGTTATTTCTCTTAAACTTATGCTCTCGCTGTTTGTAGAATTTCGCTTGCGTGACGATTTACTGCAACTAGTAACATTATACAAGTGATTGTTACAATTTAGAATCTTTGTTAGAAGAGTTAATGAGAGTTACCCGATGCGACATTACTTTTCATATCAACAGTGTAAGTGCAATTAACAACGCAATTAGCAACTCGCACGCAACCAGTAGCTGGTTTAAAATACGCTATCCTGGATCCGGTAACGGTGCGTTGGGCGCAGACGCAGGGGCGTTCATTTTCGCACGACATGACACGCACAAGCATTCCAATGCATTATTTATAAGCGCTCCTATTGCTTTTCCGCTATTTTCTTGCTTTTTTCGAATTTATTGCGAGACCACCCACAGGATAAGAGGATCGGCGATCGGTGCCGATACAGCGGCTAGTTATTTTTAATGTTTTTTCATTGTAAATTCGTGACGATTTACGCACACGATCTGTCGATAGTTTTTTTGCCAGTTACCGGCCACACGACCTGAATATCAAAATAAACCCTGACATTGCTCGTTCTACAATATATTTGAGTTGACTATGCATACTATCAATACTATATTGATCTATAATATATATCAATAGTATGTAGTTTTATCTACATACTATTGATATTTGTTTTTCTTACGAATATTGAAATTACTATAAATAATAAATAAACAAGTAAAAACAACTGCGACCATTTTTTTAATTGACGACGCATGTACCATTCTAGACAAATGTGCGGACTGGTTGTTTAATTAAAGTTGCAGTAATATATTAACAAAGTAATGATAATATTATCCCCAGCCCCAACCCATATAGGAGCTATCGCATCATCTACATGCGTAAAACAGTATGGGCCTACGAGTACGTACTAATAATATAGCGAACGTATACATCGCTGTGTTATTTGCATATTATATTTACAACAGTAACATAAGGCTACTACTTTGTACTGCCATTATGTCTGTAATTTACGAGAATGACTTGTTTGTGTTCTTTAGTAGTTTTCAATTTCCTTTGGACTAATGATTCAAAATAAAAAAGAGCGTAAACAGGTTCTATGAAACTTGATTTACATAACACACTGCATTCCTTTTAAAGGATAGATTTTGATTGCTAGTACAATAAATATAGATTCTCCGGTAATAAAATTTTGCCCTAAAAGGGTTACAGATACCAGTGAATCCGTAAAGCGTCTTTTGTTTGGTAAAGATGTAAATTCTAGCCATAATTTTGCGATAACATAAAGCAGTTGCCATATATGTTGCCAATAGCAACTCTGCCTTAGTGGATCGAATAGCAAATGTGACGTGGGCCTGCGCAAACGCATGTAAACCGCCAAGTTATGGGAATACTAGTCGACGCGACAACAGCGTAAATAAAGGCTTAATTTACCCCTACATGTTGCATTTAAATTGATATATTTTCTCCTGGTCGTACAAGGTTTGCTTAGGAACAGTTTACTTCGTAATTATTCTCTTTTATTTTCGATTTATTACTGGTAACTATTCAGTTTCTAACTCTATTTTAATAACAATAATGTTACTGGCTCGCACTTGGCCTCTATATCATCTGATGTTATCATACGGAATACGGTCAAAAACGTAATTTAAAATTATTCCGTACTAGATTGACAAGCTGTTTCGAGGTTGCAGTTGTTGTTATTATAGAATGATGCGGCTTGTTCCTTTGTGATTTCGAATGATTTCTTCTAACATTATCGACATATTCGCTGCATCTGGCTGGGATAACAACTTATTATGGCATAAGGATGATCACTAAAAATAATACAAGTACATTTCGTTTTGAGAACACTGCCATCTAGTAAGAAATATGTTCACTATTCAATATTCCGGTTTTGTGATTCCGGATTTTTTTGCATGTATTCCCACACTATCAATAGTGAACAAGTGTTCGCTTCATTACGTTGAATGTAGGAACATTTGTGTATTAATAGCACGATTATGTTACATTAATGAAGTAAATATGCGGTTTAAATAATTCAAATAGGTTCAATTTAAAATACTTGCAGATATATTAATCAGGAAAGATAAGATCTGAAAGGGGAAGGCTTAATGATTCCTATTTGCTTTGCGCGCGTAATTTGTAGAAGTTAATTTCCCTTGTGTCTTTAACATATATGAAGTGTTAGTTAATGTATTTCTTTTAATCTTCCCTCAGTGATTAGAGTCTGGATTGGAGTTTATTAAAATTCCTCGTTATTAGTAAAGAATTTTAAATATTACTTATTCTAGGATATTAAATGTTTAGCCACGAATTTATCTTGTTTGTTCATATGTTTGGTATGCATTTTGAATTTCACGTTTTATTTCTATAGTGCCTAGGTGTGCTTATATTATGATTTATGACTTTACAAAGCCTAGCCCTCCAAGTTTTGTTTTTATCTCATAATATGCCTATTGCACTAAGTCAAAATTAGCCACAAGATAGATATTCCGAGTTGTTTAAAATACTATAATAGTGCATCTTCTGTTACCACGAGCATTATGTTCTACACTAATGTTCCACCCATTACTTAAAAAGCTATTTTGTTAAGAATACTCTGGAAATAATATAAACAGTAACACAAGTCAACCTCTGGCTGCCCTAACCGCGTCCTCCGGTGGTACTTAGGACTGAAGGAGGCATAATTAGTGATGATCATCTATATCCCCTAGTACGAAAGGATGGTATTTGTCTTATTCTAAAAAAAAAAACTGTAAATGGCAATGAAACGATAACATTTCGTTCTTCTAGACTAAGTACCTATGCCAAAAAAATATCAATACCGTTTTGATTTTGTAATGTACATTGCGATTAAAAAAAGGTTTTTTTTACCAGTATCTACAGACAAATACACCTATCACGTCCGTGCACATGAGTTGATGGTTGATGGTCATCTCGACCGCGGAAAGCTGCCAGTTGTCGAGTTACCACCCTAATTTTCTTATTATTTTATACTCGAGTATAAAGTAATCGACCACTAGCGAAAATTATTACAGTCAGGAATAAAACTAAACCTACCTATACGGTGTTTTGAGGAATAAAAATGTTTCCAAAGTATAATTCTACTAATCTAACGTAAGTAGGTAGTAACGCAAGTACTAACGTAGGTTCTGTCCACCTGATTTCCGCAAACAATCGTGACGTAAGAATAATTTTAATTATTTGTTGTACTTACGATGATATGATAGTGTGTGCTCAAGTACTTCTAATTCTTAGAAATAAGGACGCTGGTCGTACAATAATAAAGTAGATGTGCGTTAATGTATAGTTAAAATTAAAAGTAACATGTGAACAAGAAATGTTTGTAGAGATTTGAATTTCAAAAAGCATTTTCCATGCTACCGATTAAAAAACAATTTTCCACGCAGCTTTGAAAAATAGTAACGCCTTTCCGAGCTTGTGAGGTGGAAAATATAATGTGCCAACCCGGATATGTAACAAAGTAGTTCAAATTACGGTTCCGCCGCCTATAACAACAGTAAAAATAGTATAATGTTGAGTTACTGTACTACTCGTATATTATATCAAAAACTGCAATCATTCATCGCTAATGCGGTAAGTCGTTAAGAAATAAATAATGAAATAAAACCTCATACTCTCACCAGATTATTTTGCAATCCAAGCATAAAATACTTTGAAATATAAAATACTTTCCTTGAATTCTTCGCTAAGTTGAAAGGATTCGATCAAATGCCTTTCCTTTGCATGGAAACTTGCTTTGGCTCCGGAGTTACGAAATTATTGATATGGTCGATCATCATAGATGTCTCTCGACGGTTTGTCGAGAGACATCTATGCTTCTCCAATGCCATATCTCTTACAGCTAAATCAAAGTATGATGTATTTTTTGTGTCAAAATGCTGCAGTTAATGCTGAATATTCGGTAATACGTATAAGTGCAGTAATTTGTCTCCACATGATATCCGTATACTAATTGTTTTTGCTCGCTACCTACAATACATAAAATACGAATTCAGAACAAAATTGATGCAATATAAAAAATCTACACTAGTACAGGAAAAATATGTATAATTCTTAAATTATGAGTCTTTAATTGTTGCTACAGTTTGCCAGTTGAGCATGCCATTAATGTATTCCTTGTCAAGGAATGCTTTTCAAAAACTGGAAAAAATAACACAGCAATTTAAGACTTAAAGTTTGCACTTTATGTGACAGCAATATTGAACGGCCTTTTAAATATATGATAATAAGGACCAGTAATTATTGAGTAATTATAAACAAGTTCTCGAAGAACCCTATAATCTATAATTAACAAGCACCGTATGATTTTTATCCTACTAACATGTAAAATAAAAAGCTTTTGTAAATTAGCCTACCTGGTGATAAGTTGATACCATATCCACTTTGCATATTTCTTGCTCACATCAGAGGCATTATCACAGTACAAGGCTTTATACTGTGGCATTATCTAGGTATGCGATCTTTTGTAACTATTTTCTGTATTCTGCAGGCATATTTTAATATACTTCAAGTGCTGCAGGAGGGTTTTATTTTGTTTTGCTGAATTTATTTCTAGTATCAGCGATTACTTGATGGAATTAAAGTTTATCGAATACTTAAAATCTTTGACTGTGCTTCATAAAGATTTCTTTACACATTTCGGTAAAGGATTTTCATTAAATAAAGTCTCATCTTATAGTTTATTATTTAGAAGGAATAATAAAACATTCTTAAATAAACTAGGTATGGCCTCCTTGTCTCTTTTCTAAACAAGACCTTTTTCTATTAAATCGAACTTGGTAAGACCACGGACCAAAATTACTATACTACCGTCCTCATCACTTAACAATAGGTTTTTATGTGATTGTGACGGATCAAGCAGGATGCCCACCTGTTGTTAAGCAGTAACATTTGCCTATAACACCACGCCTATCAAACTGAGTCATATAGTTATTGAGTGTCTGATATCTTATCTTCAAAATCTCGAATAATTTCAAATTATAATCTTTCGGAGAATAGTTTGAAGCGCTCGTAGCGTAGTTTGCTTAGCCGTTCTTAACCGATCAGCGAAGTTAAGCAAGGTCCGCGCAGACCTGACTTGGATGAGTGACCGCTAGTGACATTACTACTGAGCGCTCCCGTTCTTCGGAGGGCACGTTATGACCCTGTAGTTTGTAAGATTGCTACCACCATCAAGTAGAAACTATGTCGCCGAGCATTTAATGGTGTGTTCCGGGAGCTGTCCTTGAGAGAAAACAATTCTATAGTTTAGCCTGATCAACATTTTAGTTGGAGAAATGGTCAAAGGCTTGCCTATCGACCATAAAAAAAAGGAATACATATCGATCATCCATATAGATATCCAAGTAGTATTTGACAGTGCATTACAATGAAGACCCTACTTGTGTGGCCAGGATTCCCGTCCAAGAGGGCGAAGTCACGATGTCCCCAGTTTTATGGTACCACGGCAAGTCTGATTCAACTTTGATATCATTTATTAGTTTTCGACACCGCTCTATGAATATTTATTTCGTACGTGATTTGTTTTTCTATCGTAAGTATGTCTATACTTTTTGAAAGCAAATAGACTTAGTTATCCATCAAGTTTACAGTGTCGTCGGCGATGGTCTATATATAACAGATCTTTGAACTATTTCCTTAAAATATGTTACGTATTCGATGTTTAAGGTAAAATAAACAAATGTTGTTTTCTTAGTTTTAAATAAAAGAGTAGTTTTATAAAATTCTGAACATAACCATATTTTGAAGCGCTCGTAGCGAAGTTTGCTTAGCTGTTCTTAATCGATCAGCAAAGTTAAGCAACGTCCGCCGCGGTCATGAGTTGGATGGGTGACCGCTAGTGACATTACTACTGAGCGCTTTCGTGCTTCCCGGTTGTCGTCTTAGGATAGCAGTCGTCATAGCATGGTGGTAGGGCATTTTGCTAATGCCCGCCTGGCTAGCTACCAACCTCAAGTAGAAAATCTGTCGCCAAGCACCTTACGGTGTGTTCCGGCAGCTGTCCTTAAGAGCTAGTAATTCTAGGTTAGTCTGAACAACATCTTCGACCACATCATCACTTACCATCAGGTGAGATAGTGGTCAAAGGATAACCTATCAAACAAAAAAAAAAAAACTTGAGTGTATTAAACAGATCAGCTCTCAGAACTGTATGTGATGCTACGAATAATAATAGGTATATTCCTAGGCGTGATTGCGGTACATAGCGTGGAGGTGCGTGATGAAAGAGCAGTTTTAGATTTAGTGACTTTACTTGAGAAAGGTATGCTGCCATGTACCTGTATAGGATAGAAGAATGAAGAAGGCAAACATAAAAGGTCTCACCAAATTGTTTGTTTTATGCTTGAGAGGTTTGCTTTTGACCACTATCTCACCTGATGGTAAGTGATGATGTGGTCGAAGATGTTATTCAGGCTAACCTAGAATTACGGTATCTCAAAGACAGCTGCCGGAACACACCGGTTAGGTGCTTGGGGACAGGTTTTCTACTTGAGGGTGGTAGCTAGCCAGGCGGGCGTTCGCAAAATGCCCTACCACCATGCTATAACGACTGTCATCCTAAGATGACAACCGGTAACGACGGCTTATCGTGCCCTCCGAAGCACGGAAGCGCTCAATAGTAATGTCACTAGGGTGACCGTTAGTTAGTAGATCCAAGTCATGACCGCGGCGGACGTTGCTCTTTGCTGATCGATTCAGAACAACTAAGTTAACTTAAAATAAAGCAACAGTAGCATGTGAGTTTATGGAATGCCGCGTAGGGGCGGTCCAAGGGCTGAATCCCCACACAGGCTTGAGCTTCACTGCATTTTGGTAGGGCATTTTGCAAATACTCCCTTGGCTAGCTAACACCTTCAAGTACCAAATGGTCCTTGAGTACCAGTTCCATGCACAGGTTAAGGTTGTTCGACTATCTTCGACCATGTCTTCACTTACAAACAGTCAAGGCTTGCATAACATAATGAATTGATTCAGGCGTTACTTTGCGGAAATCCATATTTAATAATAACAAATATTTTAAGAAAACATCAAATTTATATTGTAATAAAACACTTGAAAAATATATCTAGTGACAATTCCGCCTAATTTTCCTGTTAAGCCGACGTGACGTCACAAACGCCACGCAGCCAAACCGGAAGAGTTTTCGACGCGTTTCGATTCTACACGAAGCATCCTCAGGAGGTCTTGACTCTACGAGCGCACGATCGAGAATGAGCTTGCATAACACTCAAAGGCTTGCATATCAGCTATCAAATATGTGTTTCGCATTACGACGCTGAAATTCGTATTAAAATCGGTACAGTCATGTATGACATGTGTTTTATGATGTGGATGACTGTAATTACTTCAGTGATGCTATCTTATGATACGTAGACTTACAGGAAAACAACAATACAACATAAACATTTCTAATTATCAATGGCTGGTATTTTCAATTTCTTGTTAAACGCAATCTGAATCTAATAAATTATATTCATCGACCGTAATACGTCAAAACACATTAATATTACACACTACGTTGAGTTAACCATTTTCTTAAGCCGGCCTTACCTGAAATTTGGTTTGTTTCCGTTATCCTAAAAAAAAGTGTCCTATACAGCCGTAAATGACAAATATTAAATTTTCATGTACATGATGCAGTTCGCGCTGATTTGAACCTTATTAAACGACTTCCAAAAAAGGAGTGCTATGTTTTCAGGGTTTATGTATGTACGTTTGAGTTTCTTTATTCCACCATAACTAATAAATGGCTTAACCGATTTTAATGAATGGAATATCGTTACATTTATCTTGATAGTTCAAGTGAGACTAAGTACATAAAAAAACAAACTGGCGAAAACATACAAACCCATCGAGAGTGAATCATCAAAGTGTCAATCAAAATAAAGGGCTTTAAAAAACGATTCCATAAATATATAGCTTGAAGTTTTCATTTCAATTAAACGAAAATAATTTATTTGCTGTCGGGTGTTTAACTCTTTTAACCCATTGACATCGGCAATAATGATAACAATAGAATTTCATTCATAAATTGGCCATAGTTAATTTATACTGGTTTTAACCGTATTTTTTATATCCGTTCGTGTCGGCAACGATCTGCTGATCGGCAAATCTTAAAAGCCATGTGTCGTCAAAATTAGCCAGCTAGAGAATCAAAAAGCCTCATACGAGTACTCAATTGTTTTATATTTTAGCATTAATTTCAAAAACATTAGGTGGACAAGGCATTTGATAGTCTATCTATGAGACTATATCGATCATTTGTAGTAAATTCCCAATTGGAAGTCGCAGACGGCATAGCGACAGGACTCAAAGTGATCCAATCATTGCGATGCATACTATCACTCGTCGCACGCGTGACACCGGCCATCTTTCAATTATCATTCTCAATTCTGGAGTACGCAAGGCCGGCACGACTGCCTGATTGCCTGGCTACTTGCTGCAGATTAAGTGATAGTCCACTCGAAACGAATTTGCCAAATTGCTTGAACTGACTATAGTTTATGAGATAACCGTGGATTGCAAGACCATATTATATTGCACGCAAAAACGCTTGAAAAGATGGGTACAATAGTGAAATTTTATAGATGATTAATCTTGATTTGATAGCAATTGTTGTGAAAACGGCTGAAGAAACTGAACTAGCTAGCGATAACGAGAGTTATTGTCCGCTTGAAGCAATAGATGACGAGGATATGTTTGATAATATAAATTAACATACTATACAGAAAATGAACGTTACTATAGATTGTAAAATAAACAATGTTGTCTGACCTAATTTCCAAATAAACTTGTACGATTGGCGCTCGAACTGAGACTTGAATATAACACATTTTGAGCTATATAACTAATTACAATAAGGTATAAATCAGACAAAACTTGTGTTGATATGTACAAGCAGAGCCCTTTCATATTATGATAGTACACTTGACCTATTTCCGTTAATAGAAATATCAACATTTTAAGAACTTAAATCTTAAACTCAAATATTTATTCGTTATACCTTCATACCAATTTTTATTTTGCCGGCAGAATCCCTATGTTAACAAAACATTACAAACTTGTACCGTTTAATTTTGTTTGTGTTTATCTATGTGATCGTGGTGGGACGAGTACGAGGTCCACCTTGTATTAAGCGTTAAAAACCTCCTTCTCTTATTTACTTATCAAAGTTTGTATACTACAATAAGTAAATAAGTACATATATACATACATAAAATCACGCCTCTTTCCCGTAGGGGTAGGCAGATCACAGATTTACACTTACTACGATCCTTACATATCTATTTCGCTTCATCTATACTTATCAATCCTTTCATACATGAGCGTCGGTTTAAAGTACTGACCTGGCCTTTTTTCAGAACGTCTTCAATCTGATTTCAGAACGTTCGCCTAGGTCTTACCCTTCCAACACTTTCATTCACTTGTCCCACGTATACCTGTTTAGTCATTCTCAATTCATTCATTCTCCACACATGTCCAAACCATCTTACTATACCATTCTCGATTTTGGTCACAACATCCTCATTCACACCACATCGATCCCTTATCACACTATTCCTTATCCTGTCACTCCGTTTGACTCCAATCATGCTTCTCAATGCTCTCCATCTCCACTGCATTTATTCTACTTTCATGCTTTTTCTGCCATACCCAACTTTCGCTACCTTGCATTAGTTTACCTAACAAGTAGAAAAGTATCGATACTAAACAGTAATAGAACTAAGGTGATCAAAACTGCAATATTAAATTTTACTACCATTATTTACAGCTATTTACCAAGTTACACAGATAAAATGCCGTAGTGCAGTGAAACATTATCCGATAATTCTTTTTATCGGATTCCAACATTATCGATGGCGTGACGATATCGATTATTCGTCATAATCATCAGATAATATAAACGAATGTCTCGAGTGTTTTTACGATGACTAATAAAGCGCAATAATATAAAGATTTTAGTGAGCTCTTAAGTATATGAGTTACGACATTATTCAACTGTGGAGGTGTTGGTAATCTCAAAAATAACTCTCGTTCACTTGTCTGCTTTGATTGGAAGTTTTCGATCAAAATATCGTTTGTCGCCTTGTTATTAATTCAATTTTGAACGCAAAATATTCATGTTTTCATTTTTATTCGTAAATTAAGTACTTTTAGTTTAGCGTTGCGTTATTTACGCTGTCTTAAGAAGTACATCGGCTTACTTACTACCTTTGATAATACCGCTAAAATATGCCTTCTGTTTTGATGACGAATATGTAAATAGTTTTTGAAGCGTAGTTTGCTAAGCCGTTCTTAATAATAAGATACTAATATGATAATCTAAGTTAAGCACATCCGCTGCGGGTTTGAGTCGGATGGGTGGCCGCTAGTGGCATTACTACTGAATGCTTCCGTGCTTCGGAAGGCATTGCTGAGTTGCAGAAATCAAGGCGGTTCAAATACAGTAAAATACTGGTACATAAGCATCTAATATATCTTTGTTAGAAAACCTATTGCAGTGCTGCCGAGACAAAATCGGGTGTTCCTCCCCTCCCGCGTGTCGGTGCTTTTATCTTATTAAAATATAAATAATATATATAAATAAAATAAAAACCTCCTTCTTATTTTCTTAATACGACTGCATATGTATTTTTTTTGTTTTTTACTCGATTACTCCGCCAATTAAGTATACCTGAAAGTTCGAACCATATAAATTTCATCAAAATTAAGCAAGTTTTAGTTATGGTCAATTAACTTAAAATGTATTTGCATACCTGTATAATTTAATAGTAATTGCATTTCTTTTTCATGGTGTTTTATGCGAGTGAATGGAAGCAATACTTATGATGCATCACTAAAAGGAATGATAAAAATATTAATAAAAAAAAGGAACTGACTTCCAATACTGATAAATAATATGAAGTATAGAACTTGTGGAAGTCGGAGCATGATAATGTGAGGTCAGTGTTTTAAATCAGCATGGTACCGACTTCAACAAGTTATATCACACTTTTCAGTATCGGAAGTTTGTTCCGTTTATATTCAATATTTTATAACGGTAACTAATCGGGTGGAGATGCCATACAAAAGCTTAAGCTGCCATTCTACAAGCTCCCAATATAGGCCATAAACACCAGATTAACTCTCAGCTCAAATAATAGTTTAGAATTACATATTTAAGTTAAAATTATTTTTATTGATTATAACTCATGAAAATTAAAATAAGATTTATAAAATGACATTTTTTATGTATAATTTAAAAAAATTCTCTACTTTTTTATGAGTATATAATTTTCATATTTTATATCTTTATTAATATGTTCATACGTCTGTAAAAACAAGTTTTAGTGGAATGACATTCTTATTATATTTTTTTCTTAAATTGTACCTAAAACTTATGAATGTATAAATTATTACGAATATATAAAAAATAAATAAGAATTTGAATTAAGTACTGTCGGGTGATATCCAAAAATCCGGAGTGAGAATCCCCATTCACTACACTTCCACTTCGGGTTTTTGGCATCCAGTTGAGACAGTTACTGCCCCAAGGCATCAATGTAAACTTTATCTAAACTATACCCGTTGTGTATTGCAGAGGTGACGCAGCTAGAAGACCCGAGGCTAGAATGGCTGAGCATTCAGGAGGCGATGCTGAGGGATTACCTCCATACAGCACAGGAGGCTCTCGAAGTGAGTACTATTACTTTGTTGCACTTAAATCTTTTGAGGAGTAAAGACATGCCCCTATGCACCTACATTTCTTTAATATTTTGTAAGATGTTTTTACCATAATTTTGTATACTTACACTTACATAGGTACTTGTAGGTCCACCTTTATATATTAAATAAAATAAAGAGAACTGAACACCCATTGCTGATTGTTGTACTCCAGCACCCCACGGGGCATTGGTTTCGCGGACACTTGGGTATGAGCTCATTATAAGTCTTACCACCACCACTTCACGATGACGGACACGGACGTTGGTAACTCTCTTGTATGGTGAAGAAGATCATGATAAGTTTTTTTTTAGTTATAACTCCACCGATGCTTTTATTTCTGATGCGATTACCTAACTAGCTACCTGTTGCATAACATCTCAGATATTAACAGGCAGAGACGAATTTGTGACTCCATATTATCAGTTCAAATATCAGTCAAAATAATTATTCTAAAAACTTAAGTTCGCTACGGTTTTGCAGTCTTTATCAATTAGACTGACCTGAATAAATTTATCTGCCGGTTATGTCACTCGTTTTGCAGATTTGTGTCTTGCACCAGAACGGTCTCGTAATCGTTAATTCATAAAATTTATTGAAATATCAAACTAATTTTAACCGGTCATTCGACGTAATTAAACTAGTATACTCGTAGTGTGTTATACAACTAGTGTGCACTTGCGGGATGTGAACACCTTTCCATCCGTGACATCGGCATGTTGCCACCGGATATCCGATTTTGGTCGACTATACTCGATACTTAGGTTTTTTCCTTCCCTACTCATAATCGAAAGTTTATGTAATGTGCTTCAGTACACTCTACACGATTGTTATCATCTAAGTTGTTATCTGACAGAGTTTAATGGACCTCTTAAACGTTATCAAAATCAATCTAGCTTTGTATTGTTACCAGAAATATATCTGTATCGCTGTCTAGGTTTCAATGAGACCATTTTGAATCAATGATATCTGGAGTGGTCGATACTATCTGACTACTGTCCATGCCGTGGACTATATTTATCGTTACATTGTTTAGATAACAATACGCTTCGAGAGGATGAAATATCAAGTTAGGGAATCCAATACTATGAATATTGTTCACGTTATAGCTACCACTTGCAGATTTCCATTGACGCAGTGTTGAATTCTACAAAATGCACACGAAAATGATCTTACTTAACATAATATCATTTTGTAGATAAACAAATATTGGGTTTGGTTTTATCTTAACTTATAACTAAATGCACATGTGTTAAATGTATGACTTGTTTATAATCTCAACTGGTTTTAATTTTACTATCTGAAGCTTAGAAGAGCAATAATAACTAACCTATATCAAAATTACAAATTCTTAATAATTTTCTTCGTTTTGAAGATATCGTTTAAAGAATGAGGTACATGCACCTAATATAAATATGTTGAAATATGTGTTTGAGATACCTGCAAAAGGTCTCAACGCTCTTCATGAAATTAAATTATCCACAATACTTCGTAGTTTTGATAATATTCGATTAGTTCTTCCTTCTCTGATGACTTTTCTACCATGTCCCTATAAAAAAAATATATCACTTAAGTTCAAATCATGCCTGTAAGTTTCTTAATAACTTAATGATTCAGGCCATCGAATAAGACAAACATAAAAATTCTGTCGAAAAAGCCTGACCCTGAATAACATCCACCTCATTGCAAAGATGATGTCTCTCTTCAAGATTCAACAAACAAGAAGACGTGACGGCAGCAAAACAAACATACGCTTATTGTTCGCTCACCAACAGATGACATAATTGTAATGAAATGTTGTAAATCTGTTAGGTATTAAATGACCAATTCTTCAAAGGTGTTTATGTCCTTTTGACTATAATCTAGCTGAATAAATACGAAATTTACTTTTAAAAAGTGACAATCACCTTCCTTCTTCATAACATCAAGAGACGGAAGAGTGTAACTTGACGTAACAAATGTGGATCGATAAATACATATACAACAAGTCTTAATCTTCTTCTTAACAGTAATCTCAGTATTTATATCCAAACAATGCTTGTGTTATCCTAGCTTTACTTTATTTCTTCTGCCTCTCCTACCATTTTCCTTCATATTTCACAATTTTTTTGATGATGATACCCTTTCCTCAGCAACTTAAACAAATGCAACTCTAGCAAGGTATACTATGACAACAAGTGTTTGCTTTTAGCTTTATAAATTGGCATGTTACGGAGATTACAAGAAAGCTAGATAATGAATACAATTTAAGACCATTAAACCTTCCTTACAATCCTTAGCGCCGACTAGGAATCCACTCTTAAGACCCTAAGATAAATGGCTGCTAAATATAAACTTAAGCACATAATTATATGACTATATTTCCCCTTACGATAGCCGCATTCCTTTTAAAACAGTCATTACTAAAACCGGGGTCTAATGGCGAAGGATCGCATTCTCATATGCTTTGTATATTTGCTTCGAACAATCTTCTTCCGTCCAATCCTGACACATCCAAACCATGTCAGCATAACTTTCAAAATTAACGTCTTTATTTACTTCTTCATACACTTCAAATTGCCTTTTAAATTACGTTTTTCCTCACTCTTCCGAATTCACACTAAGTATACTTCTCAGAGTTCTTATCCCTTCTACAACTCTTATTTATTTGATTTTAGCCCTTCCTCAGCCACCTAGCATTACCACAGATTTCAGAACAAGAATTTTCACAATCTTGTTCTGAAATCTGTGAGCATTACCAATTACTAACTGTCATTTATGCACTTGCACTAACTCTCTTCTATGCAATCCCATTCGTGCCTCTTCTGGTTATTTTTCACTTGGTTATAAAATTGAGGGTTGGCACATTTACTTCATATCAGTATTCACTTTCCTTTCATCATCCTCATCATTTCCATTCCTCGTAAATAAATTTACCAGTTATACAAACTCTTTCACTTGTTTAACTACCGGGAACAATTTTAAGAATTTCTTTTCGTGCAATGCGAATCTTATCCCGTCGAGTATTTATGTACGGTAACCGGAGAGCATGGCAGGCATGCGATATGCCACGGGGGAATTCTTTAGTACAAATAAACGTTTACTTCACGTGTATGTGTTTTTAAAACAGTAAGTCCGGGTTGAATTAATTTACAGTCACATAAGCTCAAGATTCTAGTTTGGTTATGTTATGTTTTATATGGTTTAATATGTACCTCAATATAATGAATTTTGTTGGATAGAAGTATACCAAATCTGCCTATAGAAAAGGGTCCCATTCTGGTGTTAAAGACTTGCAGGATTTTTGCTTAAGATAGGCTAAGTGATTATTCATTAATATTGTTCATTAATTACACTATATCATATTATAACACTAGCTTAGCTATTTACAAAATACTTAGGCTTGAGATTACCCATGTCATGTTAACCCATTGGCATCGGCGATAATGATAACAATAGAATTTCATTCATAACTAGGACATAGTGGTCCTGACGATGCTAACTTATTAACCAGACATCTAAGTTAGGTAAATGTAAAATATCTTAATATTGCACCACGGTGCAACTTCGAATTCGTGTCCCTGAAACTTAAGAACTCATAAGAAACTATTAATAAATCTTTTGAATCATATATTATACTTACGTGGGATGTTTTTGATCAGACTTCGTAGAATACTCCTGGTTATAAACAGGAGTAACCTTCCAAGAAACCTTTTTTAAACTTATTACCTTAAGGAAGCTTCGTGTTCGGCGATGGGGGCGTGGAAGGAAAATGGATCGGGGAATATTTAATTTTTGTTACCACGATATATCTTGAAAGTTAGTCTAGTTTAAGACTCATAGCTTTATATCTTAGAAAGATTGGTTTCTGTTGCATAAGGATTTAAAACTTATTTGGGTTACATATCTATAATTGTCCCATCATCTTTATCACAATCTGTATTCGTAAATGAAATCTTTGCAGAATTATTTGTAAGCCATCAACTTTGGTCGGTTGACCTTCATCAAAGATAACAGTAATAATTTGTTTAGTCTCCATGAAAATGTTTGTCAATGAGTTATAAAACTCAAGGATTCCGTTGCGTTGCTCTTCTAGATTCTTATCTTGCTTATTTTGAGTGGACCGTTGTGTTCGTGTGGTGGCGTGATATGCTTTTTAAATAACCTCAGATCCTAGAACATATTATTAGCCTACATTTTTGGTCTATTTTTTGCTCTAAACCGCATTCCGTGATGCCACGGCACGAGTGGGTTTCCAAGAAGAGCCACTAGAAATTGTGTTTTCTGCGAAGGATTAGTAACTAACTGAGTCTTTATGGTTCACAATTGAGCGGAAATAGTTGGATATGTGTGGAAATTACTATTTATGTACAAAAAGTTGTCCCCTTCTTAGTTTGGAACCCTTATGAAGGTAAGAACCTAAGTGCTACCTTTTTGTAACAGATTCGGAAACACCTTAAACAATTACGTAAATTGTTTTTCTAGGTCTTGGAGCGACAATAACAGTACTGATGTTTTGTTTGATAAGTAATTCATTAAGAGTGTATTAAAATATTTGATCGCGCTGTAACCTAAGCTCATTGCCAATCTCCTCAAACCCTAGCCACATCTGCCTTACGCAAACTGACGAAGCACGTCCATATGAGGACGCTTAAACCAAGTACGTCTACACTACATAGCAAAATTATCCTTCGCTCATTAACAGGGTGTAAAGATTCTTATCACAACGTAATAAGGAATATTATTGCTTTGTATATTGCTCGTCGAATGGTAAAGGCAAGACTTAATTGTGAGCACATACTTGCACGTAGGCAACCATAGTGTCGAGGGGCTTCTGTGCTATAATATTTTTGCTGTAGGGTTGCCAGATGATTCTGATTGCTCTATTAGTTAGTCTTTTAAAGGTTATGACTTATATAATATATAAAACTTGGAAGGGAATTTTAATGGATTGCATGAGATTGGACATCAATACTTGATGACAAACTAATTGCAATGATATATTTATTATTATATACATCGTTTTATGTGATTGTGACGAAAGAACTAGGCCCGCCTGAACCCACTGCCTATAACAGATGCATTTCGTAATGTGACGAATTGCACTGCGCCCGTCACCATAAGACATACAGTTGCTAAGTCTAATGTGCCTGTAATTTTACTGGCTCTCAAGGAGTGCTGCCTGAACACACTATTAGGTACTTGGCGATAGGTTTTCTACTGGAGGGTGGTAGCTAGCCAGGCGAGCATTTGCAAAATGCCCTTCCACAATGCGGTGAAGTGAACCATGGACCTGCGGCACAGCAGTCCATATCTATCACCGCTCGGCCATCATTGCTTCAAATCGTTTGCGTTGTAAACAGCCTATACTTGTTCACCAGCGTATTGTCAATTAGTAACCTAATTCAACTGTTTATTTTGGCACTTTATGACATAAGAAAGAGAGAAATTCAATATGTTTTTCTATAGACGACTTGTTTCTTCATATTCATCTTGACATATATATTTTATACACCTTACTTAGAATACATAATGTAATAATGATTTTAGGAACAGGTATGATACATTTTAGAACCGAACGTTCTAAACTACTATTCAAGAGCTTACCAACACGTCGTGACAGAGCTGTGGTAATCACAATCGATTTCTTTAGTTCGTGAAGCAACTTGACGAGATCGACGTTTCATATTCCAGTTTTTTCCCTCCAAAACTGAGTAGTTTCCATTATATTTTAGCATTAAAGTTTTAATGAAGAATATGTTTATGCTCCTAAGTTTAATGTTAAAGACTTCAAATGTTGGTCCTATGTCAATCGGTAGAAACTGACGTTTTTAGTGATGAAATAATTCGTTGCTGAATAAAAGGGACAGGGGCGTGTCTATATGCCGTGTTTATAGTCGGTCTAGATTTAATGTTAAAAATGATTGCTCTAGACCTAGGTAGAGGCATTAATCAGTGAAAAAATGGAGAGTACATTTGTACAAAGAATCGTAGATAGACTCCCCTCTTAAGAATCTTGAATGCAGTTCGTCCGCGTTTCCGGTCTGTTCTAACTGGTTTTTAACCGACTTAAATATTATGCAATAACCGGCAAAATCACTCACGTTGGGAAGTCGACCCTGGTTTCGAGTTTATCAGAGGGAGCTCATCATCAGGGCGAGTGGCGCAGGTGCGTGTCCGAGCTCCCGGCTGACACTGGTCGATGTATTTGATCCCCAACGTTCGTATTTTTGCCGGTTATTGTAAGATTTAAATATGTGTGAACCTCACGAGAATTAAATTTTAACCAGCCGCGAAAAAAGGAGGAGGTGCTCAATTCGACACTTATATTTTTATTATGTAAGACCCACTTTTTACAGATTAGTTCGATTATAATAATCCTTATTTTTTTAAAAGGGTATACGTCTGTGGTGGTCCCATATAAATTTCACCAAAATCGGTCTATAATTTTTGTTACACCCAACTAACTGAGAAAAGCTTTATATAATAAGATGACTTGGTAGTTAGTTGCAAGTTTTGTCAATGGTGACCAGTGTTGTAGGTTAGTAAAAATCGATCGTTTAACCTGTAATTATCACATTTTTTTTGTACAAAAAATGGAACCGACTTCTAATACTGTATAGTATGAAATAACTTGTTGAAGTCTTACCATAAATATGTGATCTTAGAGTGTTTTAAATCAGCATGGGAGCTACTTAACAAAATATTTCATAATTTTCAGTGTTATGACTCGGTTAAATTTTATTGTAAAAAAAAATAATATAGTATATACTGCCTATTGTAGAGTTATTGAACAATTTTCTTTAACGCCAACCCTACATTTAAGATAACCCTGTGAATTTTTACACACCACCAGCATACTAAGTGCCTGCCATATTGGATTCAAATGACTTTGTTTATGCAAGCCGTATGTTTGAATGCAGGACCGAATGCGGTCCCTCCATTGAATTGATACATTGTATAAGATAGTCACAGGACATTGATAACCTTTCTATAGCCAATTAGATGATAATTTTCGCATAAAACTCGTCCACAATGACTGCTAGTATAGTAAAGTGTAAAGTGTAAGATGTATTTGTTGCGACAGTACCGTACAATAAAGATAAGAATATTCCTGAAGATAGGCGTTGTTAAGTACATAATAAAGAAGGAAAAGGTTTGTTCAATAATAAGTAAAGATGGTAAATATCGGAAATGATTCGTATATATTTTGAACTGTAGAATGTTCACTTATTAGGAACCGGCTAGGACCCGCGTTATATTTACCGGAAAGATTCCGACCAGTTTCGGACTGTTTTGAAGTCCTTCGTCTGGGAGTCACGATTGCGCGAAGCGACGAGCACGGGCCTCAGCGCGTAACGCGCTCAGTTACGCGCTGAGGCCCGTGCTCGTCGCTTCCAGTCCGAAACTGGTCGGAATCTTTCCGGTAAATATTACGCGGGTCCTAGCCGGTTCCTAATAAGTTAATATGGATAAAACTCGCGATAGTTTCCAAAGTGATGTAGAATGTTCTTAAGTCAATGGTATTTTCCTTTTAGTTTTGATACTTATTTCGGGTGAAGTCATTAAGTCTCTAAGTAAAACCCCATACTATATTGTTTGAACGTTTGAACGATAAAAACAATTCATAAAAGGAGATAACAAGATCATTAACACCTAAGAATTAGCAAATACTGATAACTGTTCTGCAATGCTAGTCAGTTCCGCTCTATTGTCTTCCTCAGGTAAACAACAGACTATGAAAAGTATGAATGAATATTATAAACAAGTAAGTAACAAACTGACAAACAAGCTTATAACGCGGGTGAGTCACTTTACGGAGAAACACCGAGAATATAACATTCCTTAGTTTTATGTAATACCGGTGTAGATATTGAAGTCAAGTATCAAGATGTGTGCTAAATAAAATGACGCTATATTAGCAAATTTAGGGCCGGAGATGAGATGTTGGTTTTCTTTCGGAATGCATGATCTAAGTTAAACCTGCAGCCTAGCCCTAATTAGTGTGTTCAGTGTCTTCAATATTGTACCTTAGAGTTTAGGTTTATGTTAATATTTTTTTTTTTTTATATTATTGCGAACGGGCAAGCGCGAGGCCCACCTGATGTTAAGCGGTATCCTCTGCCTATAACAGATGCATTTCATCACAAGTGACGAACTGCACTGTGCCCATCACCTTGAGACATACCTGTTAAGTCTCATTGTGCCTGTTATTTCACTGGCTCTCAAGGACTGCTGCCGGAACACACCGTTAGGTGCTTGGCGACAGATTTTCTACTTGAGGGTGGTCGCTAGCCAGGCGGGCATTCGCAAAATGCCCTTCCACCATGCGGTGAAGCTCAAGCTCTGGGCGGTATTCGAACCATGGACCTGCTGCGCGGCAGCCCATAGCCAATGCCACTGAGCCATCACTGCTTCGACTAATAACTTTTAGGTTGCAACATATTGCTTCTATTAATCTATGATACAAGCTAGGCAGATTTATACCATTCAATTGTTTTTATCCTTCGATCAAATATTTTATATAGTATAGAAATATAAACAAAACTTAAGTAAAGTGGCTGCAATAGTATGTAGGTATTTGGTAATAAAAGTTATATATCAATAATAAAACTCATTTTTATGTCACCAATATTCACTATTAACTTTATTGGCTATTAAATAAACTATATAATGTCAAATTGACTAATTTTAAATAATGTCACAAGATTCTTAAGCTCTTGTTCTGACCGCGTCACGAATCCAAAACCTTCTATTATGAATTGAATGGAAGGTGTTTGCTATTTAATTTTCTCATCACTGCTACCAAGACTTTGAAATCATTGTATACAAAAAAAATTAAATCTTTCGAACCGTCCATAATAATTCATTTATGAACTATCTTTATAGTCTAGCACCGTATTCAAAAAACAGATATAGAGTACCTACCAAATGAATATTCGCGGACTAGGTATACATGAAGTGACACTTTACATTTGTTTGTAAAATTAAAAGCGATACTCGATACTATTTTATTTATATAACGGTGAATTTGGAATACAAAATAAAATCTTGTAGCGAGGATAGGTTACATGGAAGATTTCGTGCCTGATGGAGCCTTAAATTCTAGTACTAACTATTGTTACATTATTCTGTGACGCCAGCCTTAGGTTAAGAACGGAAAAGCAACGCATACCAACGTTATTATGATATTTCGCATTTTACAGTTAACTACTCAAAAACACTATGAAAACTTTACAACTTTACCGCAATAAATATCCCGTAATTTTCTTTCAGCACTCGAGTTAGCTTTAAATTTTACATTGAGACGTGGTATTAAACCGTTTAAATATTCAACTCGGTAAACGGTGAATCATTCGGTACACAGAGATTAACCGACAACGATGCGACATCAGGAAATTGGTGACCAAGGATTTATGACATGTACTCGGGTACGTTTGAGTAATTTATAGACGTTCCTGACTCAATCTAATGATGCGGTATTTTGATGAAAATGTCAACTACAGGGCCTAGAAAATGTGTAGGATTGCTTACAGCTACAAGGGGTTATGAACTTAAAATACCTATGTATGCAAAATAACCATCACCAGACATGTTAAACTAGCAATATGTTTTTGCGGGACGAAAGTATGTCCATAAATTTTGTAGGCCATCGAACAAGACGTGTTATTAGTTTTCTAGAACATTCTAGAATTAAATATGTAAGTGAAATGTGGAACGACCAAGTCTTCAATGTGTGTCTTAAATTAAGCTATCAACCATTGTAAATATTATTTGACTATAGTAATTATTATTAAAATGTTATATAAAGAAGGTAATATAGAAACTTATTTACATTAAAAATACCTCACAAAATAATAACCTGAAATAATAAATGACGTCTTGGATAAACAGCTGCGCAATTCACGCGAAACAATACCGTCAAAAGAATTCCGAAAATTCCAATAAAAACAAATATTTACACGTCAAATGCCTGCACAAAATGTGTTAAACACGAAAAACACGTGTGGGTGGAGTTAGCGACAAAGAATATTGTTTTGACCCTGAAAATTTCATAGTTTCTTTGCCACACAAAATTATCTAGGCCTCATCAATTTCGGAACTACTCATGAACAAATATCTTTTACTCATGGAGAATTTTCTCGAAAGAGTTTCAAAAAGTCGTTGAGAAAGAAGGTAAGCGTATGGATGGATCCGAATCTTCTGATAAAATATACAGAGAAATAAATATACAGGGCATGATTATACGCTTTTTTATCCCTGAAGGAAAAAAGGAACAGAGATAACCCATGTTATAAAAAGGTAAGCCTAATAGGTATATGCACGTAGTTCTAGATTCAGGACTGCTACTAAACTGGTTATTTATTCAACAAGAGAGCAAACTTGTATAATGCTGCGAGTGCCGAAATTAAATTTCAAGCCAGCGAATTGAATCATGAGCGGAGCCTGTGATTCTTATAAGACTACTGAGCACAGTAAGGTATTTATTGGCTTGAGACCTGAAAGATTCGATCTCATGTGAAACACAACATTTCACCTCGATCAGCGAGAAAAATATTAGATTTTAGGTAAGAGAAAAAAAGCAACTGTTTATTCACATACCCTCTTTCGTCGAATCGAAAGAGTGCCGGTAATCAGCAATTGTACAAAGGGAAACTATTTAAATTTACTTCCTTTATGAACCAACACCTGGGGCAACCTGGCATCGAACCAACTGTTGAAAGTTTAATAGACACAGAAGTCTTTTATTCTGCATATTGCAATCAGGAGAATAAAGGAATAAGTTCTATTCGTTTTGGAGCCAAGAATACCATAGCGCTTTCTTGTTAATTTAATTCATTATACCTATTATATTATATGTAATAGACCACGCGTAGGGACTCGATATTTCATTGTGTCTAGGTGTTTAGTAGGTCTACAATAGTAAATACTTTGGTCGAAGTTGTATTCAGTAAATTAAGGAAATCTTTGAGGGTACATCTGAACCTTGAGAATTCATTATATTTTTTTTTGTTTTTCATTATCGTACGTCCATCTCTTTTATATTCTAGTACAGAGCTATTTTTTTTTGATGCATTCTTTTGATTGGTTTGGGAGAAGCATCTATAGATTTTTGCCTAAGTAAATGCGTATTTCTACTTTTCTACACTTCCTAGACCTAGTAAATCAGTTAACAAATTTAATTACACATTTATTGGTCCCTCGATTCCGCGAATCAATTAGTTGTTCGACGCTGTCTATACCAAAAACTGTTTACTGCCGTTTTTTGAACAGGGGTTAAGCTTAAGCAGCAGAAAGTTTCCAAAGTGCCTGATTTCACCTTTGCGTGTTGAATCAATGTAAATGGTGTAACCATGGCGATCCATTCTGGGAAATATAAGTCAGTTTGGGAAATTACGGGAGCTATTGAATATAGTCTATTGTATAGGAGCATCTCAACAATTCTATGAAAGTTCCATTGAAGTTCCATCAAAGCAAGCGATAAGGTATCTTCAAATTCTGATTTACAATGTATGCTTGTTATTAAGGTTTTGTATGAAGGGACCTATTTCGTTTTCTTTAAAGACTCCGTACCGGAGAGACTTAACGGAACGGAACATTTGATATTTTATGAAAAATGTTGATCCAAAATGGAATATACTTGTAGGACCAGAAATTGAATAAAATATATTTTTTAGGGGTAAGTAAGCCGAAAAAAAGGGTTTTTGCACCTTAGCATATGGGGTAGCATCGTCTACAAAATTCTGAATTAAATACAAATCTAAACTACTATAATAAAGAGGAAAGATTTGATTGTTTGTTTGCATTGGATAGGATTTGAAACTACTGGACTAATTTGAAGAATTCTTTCACCATGAGAATCCAACATTATCTTTGGTGAACATAGGCTATAGAAGATATTTAAAAAGTTAGGGATCTGTATGAAAACTTCGAAAATGTAGTGTGAAAAAAAAAACGTTATATCGCATACGCTGCGGAAATTATTGAAAATAGAGCAAAGTGATGTACTACAATTTAATAGAAGACATCAATATCTATAAAAATAAGTCGTAACTATTACAGTTACGTCACAATAACTACTATTTTATGTGATTAAATTTATGTTTTTTAAATTTTTGTTTAAAACGGCGGATGCTAGTATTTCATATACTACTACTACTACTTGCCATAAATAAATGGAGGCTGTCAGTTTTTAAATTCTAGACCATTTTTGTTACGGGGTTTATCTCAAAAACTACATATACTAGTTAGGTGTCTGAAATTAAGGTATATTATGCACCTTATTATCTTCTATATAAAGAAAACATAACTGAAAACGGCGATTTCTATTGTGTTTTTGTGAAGATAAAATCAAAACCAACAAAAATATATTTTTCACGGCCTGTTACAATCCTAAAAGACTGAGGCCTGACTCGCAAATGTTCAGTTTTATTATATTTTACGATAGAACGTAATTTGTTCTATTTATCATAAAATAATACAACGATATATTTGAGAGGTACACTCATACCAACAGATCATACCTATATCTGAATATGGAATTTCAATCAGTGCGCTGATCATCAGATCCATAGGTCAGCTTTATATCAAGGTCATTAGGTCAAGAATGACGATGATTATCAAGGTCTCAGGTCAGTAATGACGGTGATTGATCAATCTAATGTATCTTTTTGTTTACTTGCATTATAGCTTATCAATCAATTGACGTCAATCGAGACCGGAAGGTTATCTGAGATTGTGACTTCCATCTTTTAAGCCGAGACGGATTACAGATTGACGTGCTCGTATTAGTTGAGAAATTTCCCAGTCATTATATTGATGATAACACGGTCTTTGATAATTACTATTTAACTTTCGTAAGCTAGGGTATGGTCGACAATGAAAACTGTCTCTCAATGCTGGTGCTGGAACATACCGTTAGGTGCTATTCAATTGGTTTTCTTTGTAACCATGGCAGCCAAGCTAGTCGCTCATTGGTATGGCAATTTCATTCGTCTGTAATCTCTCCTTTATTTACATATCGTATCATCACGGCTTCATATCCTCCAAGGGGTCGGCAGGAGTGTTTTTCCCCGTGATTTTTTCATCCATGTACTAGGGAGCGAGTCTATTGCTATCTTTTTTTTTTTGGGGTGGCAAACGAGCACTTGGTGGTAAGTGATCACGGTCGCCCACGAACACCCGCAACACCAGAGGTATCGAGGATGCGTTACCGGCCTTTGAGAAGGGAATATGCTCTCTTCTTGAAGGCCCCTAAGTCGTATCCATTCGGAAATACTGCACCTGGCAGCTGGTTCCATATTGTGGCTGTGCGAGGTAGAAAATGCCGTGTAAATCGCGGTTGTGGACTTCCAGACGTCGACATGAAATTGATGAAAAATCATGCTTTGTCGGGACGTCCGATGGCGAAATTGAGCTGCAGGTAGTAAATCGAACAGTTCCTCAGAACACTACCCTACAATCTACAAGGAATAGTGCCATATCCTGGAAGTACTGAAAATGTTTTCTTTTATGGGTTAAGCAGGCGGAATGTTACATCAAAAGTTAGCTCTATGGGAATATTATTAAGCGAAATTATTTGTTTCAAATTAATTGACAATGCCAGTCAGAAGACTTAACTTCAGATACTCAATGCACGTGTCTTAATTTGTCTATTACAAAAACTATTTCATTTAACATATTCGCTTTTATTTATTACCCATTTCTGTTGAGTACAAGATACGAGTACAATAAAGGCACAAAATGTTATATAAAATACACGTTTAAAAAGTGCAAGTATTATCTTACATGTTTTATTTGGCCGTACGTGAACTTTTATCCTTCACACTTGAATATTTATCACCTGGCTGAAAAATGTCTGGGACACATACTAACCTCAATTCGGGCATTAAAATTGTCGGTAAATATCACGGCCCTACAAGAATTTCCGTTTTAAATACCAAAGGCAAAGCTAAGGATATTCGACCTCTCATGTATACAGGTATACCTGCTTGAATTCCAGAATCCGTTGGAATCGTAAAATCCGTTGGAATCGGAAATTATTTGGATGGCGGTGAAAAACTGCAGACAGGTTTAAATTAACAAATATGATATTTATGCCGCAAAATTATCGCCTTGGATGGGGATCGAACTCGCAATCCTGGCTGTACTGCGCAATCCTGGATGCGTTTCGATTTTCGCTACAGAGAAAAGAGATTCGAATTATTCTCTATATTTGTTAAATCATAGAAGTTTTACATTACCTTGTATACATCTGGAAGGTATATCTAGATATTATCTACTGGAATCCCGACTTATCCTAAAAATGCAGGTGTAGAGTAGCATTTGTATTTTACCTTTCTGATTTTCAGATACCTGACAAATACATTTTGATCGGGTTATAAACTTAGAATGGTCTCACCGGTTTTTAAGTGATGATGTGTTCAAAGATAGCTGGCAAGTTACACCCAGAAGAAGAACTGGCTCTCGAACCAGATTTTAAATTTTAAGGTTTTACTGAATACTTACCAATCAAAAACAAAAAAATTATGTACCATCAACGAAACTGCTTTCTTATGATTGATCCAGTTTTCTAACTAATTTCAAATTGTTCAAAGTTAAGAGAGATTCTAGACGCCATAAATCTTGACCAATTTTAAGCATACTAAACATTCCATAGCTCTGATTTTATATGTTAAAAAACTACATTTTTATAATTCTAACTATGAATTACTTTACCGCGGTAGCTCAGTCTTAGGAGAGCTAGTCCCTGTGGGCGGCGGCGGGAACGTTTGCTAGCGCGTTCGAATTCTTCGTGTAAAAAAATAACATTCTTGTAATTTGGTAGGTAGGTACTTTTAATTATCTGATATAATAGGCAACGACCACTAACCCACTTTTTCGAAGAGAAGTAATTTCTATCAGTAACCGTATACTTCGAGTGACGTCTAAAAATTCCACAAAAACAGAGTATTTCATCCATTGTTTCCATCCATAAAATAACACATCCTCTCTCCGCTTGCGCTCTTCTGGTGATTTCAAAATTACTATCGACAACCAGTTGTTACGTATACGCATATAAAACCGTTCGGGGTGTGCGCAATTAAATATGTATTAGTGTTTGTTGCGGATCAACATTTGAATAAATGCAATGCAAAACCTAATTTGCACTTAGTTGACGATGCAGAGGCGCGAGGGAACGAACGGGGAGGGATGGGAAGTGACAATGATTAGCGGCCGATTCCAGCGATTTACATCGTCTTAATTCACTGCATTGTATACCGGCTGTGTTACTGTGATATATGTTTTATTATATACCAACATAACCTAATAATTTAAAATAACTAATTTTTTGAAGGCTTAGTGTCATTGGCTATGGACTGCCGTGCAGCAGGTCCATGGTTCGAATCCCGCGGCTTGAGCTTCACCGCATGGTGGAAGGGCATTTAGGGAATACCCGCCTGGCTAGCGACCACCATCAAGTAGAAAATCTGTCGGCAAGTACCTAACAGTGTGTTCTGGCAGCAGTCCTTAAGAGCCAGTAAAATTACAGACACATGAGACCTAATAACTATACGTCTCAGTGTGACGGGCACAGTGCAATTCGTGTTATAGATGTGCATCTATTATAGACAGAGGTTAGTCCACTTAACATTAGGTGGGCGGTGGGCCTCGGGCTTGTTCCGTCACAATAACATAAAAGACTAGGAGCCAGACTCGGCATAATAAATCCTTATTTTGTGCCGTTGAACTAAAATTATGTTTGGAAATTCTTAGCGCGCGTTGTGCTTTATTTTTTGGTTTTACTTTAGAGCACTTCAATCTATTTGTATATTAATGTTTATTTGATAGACTAACAAAATGTTTAACACGTTTCTTCTATCGGTCCGTTCTTTATTTTTTATAATTCAGGATATTCGCCTACATGGCCCTTGTTCTGTGAAAAATCAACCCGCTACTTATAACGGCTTACAGTCCTCTAAAGGTAGGATAGACTGGTGGACATACGCTAGGTAAAAAGCGTCCCGATTTTTATGTATACGAATCCCTAAAAAGTGTTAAACTCATGTGAACGGTGAAATTGAATTCTTGCACTACATAAAAGGTAAGGTAGGTTCACTAAATAACCCAGATCTTTTATCGTCTATATGCACATTCTTTTGTTATAACTCTTTCATACAAAGAGTAGGGCGCGATAAGAAATAACAATTTTATTGTCTTAAAAAAGGCATTCTAATATTCTCACAAAATGTATCACGTCGTCCGACATAATTAGTAAAATCACTTAAAGAATACTATTAAATCATACAATTTTTCCATCGGAAAGGCGAGCAATTAAAAAGTGATAAAAAGGCTGTGTTATCTATAATTAATGTAGTAAAAAGAACATTAAGCGCTCGTTCAGTGGGCTGGAGATAACACGAGATAGGAAAGGAATGCGATGGTTGCTGATATGACGTACGTAAAGTAAGAAAACAGTACACAATATCGCCTGATTTCTATTGTTTGACCTGGATTGTGCTTATTTGGCTCGTCATTATAACTGTACCGTAATGACTATGATTTTGGTTATGATCTAGACTGAAGTGCAGGTGTAAGCTTTTTTACCATACGACGCCTATCATCTGTCTTCTTGACTTAGGTTTTACGTATAATCATGAATTAAAGTTGAAATGTATATGTATACAATTAGCACAATCCTTATTAGGTAAAATACACACTACACTGAATAGATTCCGTGCAAAATGGTGCTTCAAATTGTATGACCCTTCTCTTGTGAGAACATATCACTACATTTGATCGTAGCGCAACTTGATATTCAATTTATTCCACATAATAAAATCACAAAGGAACTTACATAAGGTTTTGTGTTTAATCTAAAATAATAGTGTAATAAATACATACATATTATTCGAAATTAAAATAGCATAAGCCTCCTCCGGCATAATATTGAAATCGTCATTTAGACTGAAGAAAGTCCATAGTGTTATTTTTCGTCGTCGAACATGAATAGAGACCAGACAGCATCACTTTGTTAAAATACCTATTTTTCTGTGGGCTGTTGATTCTGTTCCCTGTCCTCTTAATACAATTTATTTGCCTGTTGTTTGAAGCTTAACCACTGACTTCTACTGCTGATAACTGAGATAGCAGATAAGTGGTCCGTCGTATTGTTTAGAATCGCGCACGCAACTGGTTTGGACAATGGATTGTTGAGGAGCAAAGTTCATATGGCTATGGCGGAAAAGGCACGTTTCAGTCAATCTGAGATGCTATTGCTTCGGAGAGATAATGAAAGGACAAGAAAACTTCCAATGCCACCGAGACAACGGATAATATAACTTGCTGAAGTATCTATGATAAGCAGAGTATAGTAGGCCATGCCAAGTCAAGTAGTCAAGGAAATGCCAAGGAAACTTGCAATGCCACCAGCCAGTTATTTGATAAGGACAGCTTGCTGAAGGCTGAGGAGCTAAATGCAAATGGCTGTGATAGAAAAGACATATTTCAGCCATCGCTAAACACGCCATCTGAACTAAGCTTCTGTCTCTTGAGCAAGATATTGCCCTATCTATTTTGCTAGGTGATATTACGTACGAGCTTCCTTCGCATTCTATTAATTTTCCTAAAGCAAAATGCGAATAGCTATGACAGAAAATACATATTTCAGTCATCGCTAAAGATGCTTCCTGCGCATTTTATTAATTTTCCAAATAACTGATTAGGAAAATTCATGAAATGCGAAGGAAGCTCGTACGTAATATCACCTAGCAATATAGATACGGCAATATCTTGCTCAGGAGACAGGAGCTTAGTTCAGATGGATATAGCGGAAAAGACTCGTCTTAGTCAACCTTAGATGAGATTGCTTCGGAAAGATAATAAGGTGACATGGAAACATAAAATGCCGACGATGCTAATGGATTGGACAATAGATTGCTGAAACACAAGAGTTCAATACCAGAAAAAGCAACATACCTGCCGATTTCTTAACATTGAAATTGGTGCCTACAAACAAAGTAACCAACTTTAATTTACGAAATTAATTTCAAATCAGAGGCTCCGTTTTCTTGCTCCACCGAAACATCTCCGAAAACGCCGTACGTATAATTTGTATTATTTTTATTGTGATGACACGTAATTGGCGGTTACCATCGGTGGCTATTATAACTGACCCGGGACGTTCCTGGAACCAAGGTCGACCTGATGCCGTGCCTGAGGCATTAGTATAGAGGAGATGCTTTAGGACTTTGTATTTTTAAGGAACTTCGTACATTGTGCCATTGTACGATGGGAAGTTGGATTTGGTTATAGTGACATGGTATTAAAGATGATACAGATGTGGCATGGCTTGATTCTACAGATGAGGAGGTGCGGCGGCTTCCAAATTTGATTTTTTGTATGGAATAGATGATTTTTACTTTTTTGTTTGTAAGATGTGGTTATCTGGTTGAATTCTGGTGCCTCTGGCTGTTCAAGTCTCTATTTGTGGGATATATTTTTAACCCGGTTTCGTGAAACGTTATTGCATAAGTTTTAATTCTTTTATTAGTAAGTTTTTTTATTAAATCTCCGCTTCCTTCACTTCTGTTGCTTTGTCATGGTTTTTTTACCTCTTTAAATTTTTTGTCTTATAAATGATGCTGCAGTACGGCACGTTTTGTTCTTGTTCTGGTCTCTGAGACACCTCGGCGCGTTTTCTTAGTAACACCAAGATTACGGTCATTACTACAAATGTCAACAGCGGTTTCTCTTGAACCCATAAGAATTCCAATGTCAGTTATTATTTTATGAACATTTCAATGGTAATTCGAGAAATTCCTAGTGCTTGAATGTTAAAGAATTTATTTAGAGATTAAAGAAAATGACCGAAGTGAAGCTTAATCTGAAGAAGGATTTTTGCAGATAGTGTAACGGTAGGCTAGGTACATATAATAATGTCTATAAAAGGTGTAAGTAATTACTGATATGACAATCGATAGTAGTAATAGAACACATACTGTGCCAATCTTATATCATACGTGCTTAGTAAGACCAAGAAGAAGACAAGAAAACCCGCTAAGTGCGAGTTCGGGTCTCACCGTGGGTTCCGTACCTACACAGAATCTATGACAAAACCGTTTTTTTTACAAACAGTTAGAGATCCTTAGCAGGATTCTGACCCTGCTCTTGGCCTGTTTCTGTTGTTGTTAAACGTTATTAGCAAAAACAAAAACGTAAAAATACATTTCTTGCTTGGGGACCCCATGTGTTTGTTTACTTTACCAGCCGATAGTCCACTGCTGAACACAGCTAAAAAAGTAATCAAATAAATAAAAACAAAATATCCAAACACATGGGTGTTTTGCCATAATCCTAGTTAGGCAAGCGTCTTGGGGATCATTATATATTATATGAGATAGCGATTTCTCAGAAGGTATTTTACCCTTACGACACCCATGGAATGAGACAGGGGGGGGGGAGGGGGGGGGTGACATTCTAGCTATAAGTTTTTCTTATTATTATGTGTTAAGCAAACCGACACACTAACACATAATCGGTGAAAATTTCAACTGCCTACTAATTAGGTTTCCAAAGATACAGCCTCTTAAAGATCAGACTGACGGACATCTGCAGCTTAGAAATAGGGTTTAGGTTATCTGAAATGGAACCCTAGAAATTAAATTATCAAATCAACATATAAGCAGGCTCAAACGCTGTAGAAATTTACTTACCATATTTTAAAAGAAATATGTTCTTAAATTCTTCAAAGGTAACGTAAGAAAGGGTTTGGTTAAAGGTTTTACTGCAATGTCAATTTTTGCTGTGAGTCACCTAGAAAAGTAGTAAACACAATTATAAAATGTAATGACTGAAGAATATGGTTTGACTGTAAAACTGATATGGGGAACGGGTTTACAATGTAATTGTTTTGCTGACAATAGGCACTAAAACCAGAGCTGTACTCAGTGAAAATTACTGGAATGAAACTAATTCTGACTGACAATTTCTTGTAGGGAAAAGATTAATTTTACTTTATTAACCATTGTTACCTTATTCAATACGTACATATAGTATAAAATATATAAAAAAATCAGTCTTGCCTAATATTTCACTATATTTTGAACTGCTGTTACTTATTTCTAATCTGATACTAAAGAGTCTTATAGCTATTTTTATTTCTTGTTGCGTTGTAGCTGAAACACAATCCTAAATTTCACAAAACAATTTTACAAAAAGTCCTGCTATATAGTAAACATATTTGAGCACTTTTGGCAAACCTTGACTTTGTGTTTCAAGCAAATTGGAATTATCTACTTGTTTCATTAGTTACTACTACTTGGTCTTAGACTTGCGGTCTTCATTTCTTGGATAGAAACCACAACGTCCCTGGGTGTGGTGTCCCATAGTAGAACTTTGGATTCTGTATAATTTATTTTAGGATACATGAAACCATTTCTCTTTTATCCCTCCTCAAACATGGCTTATGCAGGTGTTCTTCCAAATGTTCATTGATAACTTTATATTCCAATTTCTTTAAATAAGTGTTGCTAAAATTTATGTCCGGTTTATGATTTGCCTTTGAACATTTTTAGTTTTCATGATCAACATAAAAAAAAACTTGCCATAAATATTAGACAATCATGTAAAATAGTATAAAATACTAACGTTTTTCCACATTTTAGTTTTTACATTGGTGTGATAGGACACCCCCCAACACACTTGCACATGTCCATACTGTACAGGGGTTGCCGCCTTCATGATCTATCAAGAGAAGGTGCCTCTAGAGTAAAATACACGGAAGCATAAACCTGTAAGTTTAAAATGAATAGAATTATTTAAAAAACAAACACTGCTAGGGTTCTCCCAGCAATTAACCCCTTGTAGTGTTCTAGGGATAATGTAAAACTAAACGAAGGCAACATTTTTTACACCACTTTAGTTGTATATCTTATACGACGAACTCTAGCTACAATGGTGGTAAATATTGTTGTCCCCGGACATACGTTTTACACAATTTTACGCAGGTTACATTTACTAGCATTATATATTTAAGTTGTAATTCTAGGACTAGGGATGCATTCTGAAATTATAAATCTTGGCGCCGTTCGGCTCTTTTTCCTTTGGATAGTTCGACACTTTGCTTTTATTTGTTGCTAGAAGTAAGGAAGTAAGGATGTAATATGATATTACAACATGTTGCGCAGTTCGTCTCTTTTCCTATCATGTTGTTGCTAGAATTAGTACGGATGCAATATGATATTACATTACTTTGGCGCTCTTTTTCTTTTCTTAATACATCACTTTGAACAGTTCCACTTTTTCCTTTCATTTATTGCTAGAAGGAGTATGAATGTATTATCCTATTACATCACTTTGCGCAGTTTGTCTCGTCTTCCTTTCATTTTGTCTAGAATATGTACGGATGCAATATGATATTACATCACTTTGTCTGCCCTTTTGCTTATCATTTGTTCAGATTTATTCATTCATTACAAATTCTAATTCAAGAAATTACAATGACATGAAATTTGTAAAGCATTACACAAAATCCGCTCCTGCCCCAGTGTATTATTCCTAAGTGCGGTTCCACCGTCCCGCACTCATCATTACACTAAATTTGAAACGAAACAAACCGTCCATAAATAATAGTTATGGTTACGATCCCGCCACCAAGTTACGCCGTGAGCAAAAAATTTTCAAGCAAAAAGTTGGACAGCCACGGCTCGGCGAGATACCAAGACATAATATACTATGTAGCTACGGAGTCTTTATATGTTTGTAGTCAGAATATGTACCATCCCGACATATTATAAGCTCCTCTTATTTTGGATTAGAAATGACACGGTCTATTCTGTTTTCTACATGTGTATAGTTTTTAGGATCAATTGTTTTTAATGGATAATGTCTTAAGTACTAGTTTCCGGTTTAAGAATGTAACTACTGTTTCACATGACACATCCGTCTTGTTCTGTGTGGTAAATATGACACTACTTGTTAGTACTCAAGTCAATGTTGGTAAGGTTTTGCTGCATATTATGCTCACAACAGAGCTCTGCTTACGAAACGCCCTCATTAATCGATTGGTAGCAGTTATTAAACAGAGCATTCCCATTGAAGGCAGACGTCACAGGAAGGTATTTGGCCGTAAAATCGAAGCCAAAACTTTGTACAAAATATAATTTTGCCGTCCTTTGTGCTGTTATAAGAAACATATTGTGATAATTTGCTCATCCCACATACTTCGGAGCAGTGCATGATAATCAATATAAATAATCATGAAAAACACTGTTAACTTATGAGATTTTTGTAAACCGGTCCTAGCTATTAATTCCGTCTACATTGAATTACCTCCATAGCGTTACATCAGACTTAACTGGGTTGTAATTTCATTTTAATTTAACTTACCATATATATGGGGGAATAATTACTCTCCTTCATCTCTTACAGAATATTTAAGTTCTAAATATATCTCGTGAAAGTTTTTGTGACAATACTTTGCTAAACCGACATGGAGGATTATAATATTATCTTTCAAACATGCTGACTCTAAAATTTCATTTCTTATAGCGTACCTATTCAATAGTCTTCATTTTTCGTCATAGTCTTTGTAGTCTTGAGTTATAGTAATAATATTCAATGCAAGCAAATTATCTACGACCAGGAACGATAAAACTAGCTTTGTTTTGCTAATAATATCTGTAAAACGCAAACATTTCAAATTTCCTTCCACAAATCTTTCCACGATTTGCGCCGGACAAAATACCATCTCGTAAAAACCATGTCGTCAATCTAGTTTTAAATTTATTACCGATAGACTAGTCTCGTCCAGTCACAATTTATTTTTTGTCAACTTCTACACACAGACTGTAAACAAAAACTATGATGACATGTCTTGTGTCGCATCATTGTTTTTAAAAATGCTAGTTAGTCATAGTGAGCGGCTGTAGTGCCTTTAGGCTGTTATCTGGATGTTTGGAATAGTTTTCTAAAATGTCGAATGGAAATGTCGTTTATAGATATAACGTGAGGCTTTTAGACAGAAAATTATATGGTGTTAGAATTCCTCTGAAATTATGTTTTATATATATAGAAAACAATCTCGAGTGTATACATAATTAATAGGCAGAAGTTATATACATATAATATGTCGAAATAATTGATTGAAATGTAGTTCTAATTTTATTAATAAACAAGTCCTGAGATATAGGTAAATGTTACATATGAAATACATAACAACGGCAAAATAATATATTCTTTACTGAAAAAGAGAATTGCAACGCTTGCAACTAAGGTTTCATGTACAATACAATGCGGCGCTTTAAAGGCTTTCTTACAGAATATATATATATATAATTTCTCTTTTTATTTTTTATTTATTTAATGTTAATGAATACAAGCAGGTCGATAATGAGCAATGATACAGGCGTCGACGATTTGTCTCGCCCTCCCACTCAGTATCATCAAAACTAATCAATATTACATTACCTATGCAACCCACGCAATCGCACGTTACATTTATCAAATTTACTTCTAATGCAACTAAGATTTTCTCATGCACTTCATAATTATCATCGATATTATCTATGACGTAAGTTGATAAGTTTATATTTAATGTTTTAAAAATCGTTATAAAGTTACGAGTACTTATTTTTATAAGAAAAAATATTTAGTTTTGAATATTCCATAATGAACTTCACCAAATTTGTGTTATGAAGTGTCATGTACTATATTACCATAGACATGTACTCTTTATTTCACAAACTCTTGACTGTCTCAGCATTATAGCATTCTGATGTACACACAAAATTTTCCTAAGTTACCTACTGGTTAGATATTAGATTTGTAAAATAATTGTGTCACATTCGAAACTTCAACTGCAGCATACAGGTGATAGTATTATCAAGTATAATATACATACATGTAACTGTTAACTCAGTTTGAGTATTGTCCATTATGGTATTATTTAATATTAATCGCATTCCTGGCAGTCTTGAAGCGTTTCGAGCGTGCTTTGGTTACTTAATTTTGAGAACCCGAAATCTAATTTCTAGATCTGTGTGTTCTTCTCCACTTTCATAACGAGTCCATCTTAAATGGACACTTTAATTCCTTTCATCATTATACAGTTTCTTGGCAATTCTAATATCCAATCAAAGCAGCAACATGAGTTTTCCATTTAAAACTTCGAACCAATTCTCAACTATAAATATTCATAAGATGGAATAAAATATTAGCAAGCATTAGCAGATTCATCTAAACATTTTATTTACTGTTCCATTCGCCAAGAAATAAAGATCGCTTCATACAGATAAGGTACAGAATGTTATTCTGCTCGAGTCGTAAGAACATTTTACGACATGGTACTTAATGTGATGGTCATCTTTACGATATCCTATGGGCACGCTCGCTGGGACCAATTAGTGACTACATAGGTTCCTGTCCAGTTGCCATTAAAGACAACGCTGCAATAAACGAATTAATATCTCCTACTGGAGTATAAAGTTAAAAGGACGTGCAACATGATATGAAGACTAGCAAAAAGATTTTGGTGATCTCTAACAGTGGAATTCATTAACTTGATTTAAACAATACACGAAGTCACTGAGTATTTATTGTATTAAATTTTAGTTAATGTTGTCAATTATTCAATATAAAATAACCCGTGGGATTTTGGACTTCTCGTGGTAGTCTTAAGAGGGGACGAAGTGAAAAAGAGTATGAGTGCCGTATGAGTAGCCTGTTACAACTTACGTTTAGATGCACATTTACATGATGCCAAAACTCTACAAGTATATCCCGTGTGTTGTGATAGAACTGATCCAAATGCCCATTCCGGTAAAAATATGATGTTGTTAACTATTAATTAATGTATAAACTAACGTAGCAGATTATCCATTCATATAATAAAACACCCGATAGTATACCGAATTTTAAATCAATTAGATCTATGGAAGGTGCTTGCATCTCTCCATCGACGAGATAAGAGCTGATGATCTGTAAACGCTTGAAAAGATTTTTTGACTGCTAAGGACGCTCATTCAAGTCAGTTTTCAACAAAAAACAACTTAATCAAAATGGTTTTTCCTTTGGGGCTTACGATTCCAGAGATAGACAAATAAATACATACTTTGAACATTTAACTTTTACGTCGGGGGTTAAAAAGAAAGAACAAAACGTTGAAAGAAACATTCCAATGCCTTTTAGAATTATTTATTATTGGAAAAAGTATGTAAATATGATCAATTTGTAACAAACTCGAAGTGGTCCATCGGGTGTCGAGTCCATTATTAACATTAGCATCTCCCCAGCCTGATGTTCACAACAAGCGTATAATTAGTGCAACAATTTCGTTCGCCTCTCGCCCTACAATTAGTCATGACATTGCAAAACCTGTAATTTCGATACAGTAGCATCGTCTGCGTCCGTCCGTTCACGAACGTAATAATTATTCAAATTATTTAAAAACACTCCTTGAAATTCAACATGGATATGAAATGCTTCAAATGTTTAACGACTTCAAGTAATGACTGCTACTGCACCTCGACTTCGGCAGAATGTAAGTAATAGGTTCCTATGGCAGCGAGAATATTGATTTTATGCTAGTCCGTGTCTGTAAAGCTGTAGATATAATGACTCGAAGTTTCCACGTTCGATTTACTCGGAAATTTTCCTATATGGATAATGATAATTCCACAGCAATTGTAGTCCTATGAAGAATTGTTGGAATGCAGTATAAGCCGCGTGACCTCACTGACCCGAGGCTCTGTCCACATTTTTATAGATTTACACAACGTTTTATGACAATCGGATTTAAAACGCGTTCTCATGATGCTTTATCGTTGGAATTTTTATACAAGTTACCTGGAATTTCATAATTTAATTAAACCTTATTCGAGTACCTTTCAAGAAACTGTATATGCATGTTGCACGTCCACAAATTCTCTTGCATCTTGTTCGTTGGAAAGCAGCGTCTGAACGTGTCGTAAAATAAAGAACCATCCGTTAAGCGTATTTCATTTATCTCAGTTGCATCGATCACATATCTCTTAAAAGCCATTAAGGCGAGTTTCGAACCAAAAATATTTATTCACGATTAAGAATTGAATTTTAAAAACGCTACCGGAATGAACTGAATATTCGTGACAGAATCGAAGTGGTACTCTCAAAATACCAACATCTTATGAAACGATATATTACCTGTTAATGTTATGACCGTTAACTGTTTTAAACGATTAAGATTTCGATTTTATAAACAAAAAAGTCGTGACGCTTTTTAAAATGACTAACACCTACGCGATGCACTCAAAACTGTATGATCTACTTTCGAAATATTCGAATGTCAACAAAGCGAATGATCACAAAGGGAACAAAAGTAAAAGTGATGTTTAAACTGGAGTGCTAAATGTAAGTAAATCTTACATAAGAACCCTTTGAACAGCAAACGCAGATATTAAAATAAGAGAGGTATGACTGCTTCGGTCTCTCGCTGTCATCGTCCGTACGGTTTACATGAAGCTTTTTATTTCTTTGTGTGGCTGTGATCCCCATTCTACGCATTCCAAATGTATGAGTGTCGATGCACGTGTTTTGATGGCCGCTTCAAAAGGAGGCACATGAAAATTGAATGCATCTTGGAATTCTTTGACGATTGGTATATCATCATTAATTCAATCTAAGATCGAAATTTCAGTGTCGTTAATTTTAAATACTTCGGATATTTCGGAATCAGTCCTTGATGTAGAACACGAGATAACGAAAAATAGTATCGCCGAAAAGAAATCGGATTATTTCTACGACATAGATTATAATCAAATATTTAAATTTCGCTCACATCGGAAAGAAATTATGCTTCGAGATATGTACGTGTCGTTGGATTCTTATGACAAATGTGTTGAGGCAGACGATTTATATCTGTGTGGTATGTTAATGGATTTAATCAATTCCACCAGTGCAGTACAGGCACGATGAAAAATGGAAGGGCCTCTTTGCATATTATCTATCTAGACGTATCGCTTCTGGAAGTCAGTACGACCATTTGTTATGATATATTTTGAAATGTTGCTTTTAGCTTTCTGTAGGCTATCTTTGTCTAATGATATATTGTCTAATTTTACCGGTATTGTTGTTGGTTGTTGTAAGTGTCTATGTGTCATTCAATGTTGAATGAGTTTTGTCATTGTGATCATTATTATAGTACAGCTTCTTAAAGTGTTAAGTCCAATTTTAATTTATTAACGTGGTCTATCTCAATATTACACTCTTGATGCCTTCCGATTTAAGTATTTTACTGCCGCCGGTAAACATATGAATAAACATGCAGTATTTGCTAATGGCACATAAATACTACTAAATATTCCACTATATTAATAGACCTTGATAATTTGATCAAAGGCTGAAATTTTCTCCTTCTACAGAGCGTGAAATTGACATAATAATAACCCAATCATCCCCTAAGATTTACTACTTGCATAGAACCTGGCCTTGTAATGTTAGACTCGGATATATCATAATCAAGTCTGAATCTAGACTCAATATATTATCTGTAGTGCTCGTTCTGCCGCTAGCACGGTAGCAGCAAACGCTGTATTACATTAGTGCTCTCAGGTATTCTAGGATTATTACGGGCTGTTGTATCTCATTTGCATATTCTATTCGATATTTCCATCGTTTACAATTTACCGTCTGTAATAATCTTTACCTTAGTTGTATCTTTAGTACCTACTGCATATTTGCGTTACGGTACATAAATATTTTACAAAGAGGCACTAAAAGCCCTACCCCAATTTTACAGTGCAGCTCTAAAATCCTCCACCCGGTCGTAAACTGTGGAATTCCGTATGATAAACATTCCACACGTCTCATTTTATACCATTCACATTACCACACTCTTTTGACCTGATGTGTTCACGGTTCATTATAATTATGGAGAGAGAACGCGTTCAAAACCTAAAAAATATTTTTTACTGAGCGCAGCATCCCGCTACGTAGCTAATGACACCATCTGTCAAATGCGTACGTCCATAAAAGGCATAAAAGGTCACGGTGCTGGCATATTGGACGATTCATTTGACATTTTTTTTGTGGAATATTCATGTACATTTTAATAACTAGCAATCATTGATAGCTGCACGGCCGCATATTTTATTGTCGCTCGTAAACAAAATGTAGAAGAATTTGCTTTGTATATTCCTCTTTCGATTGGAATTCGAATAAAACTAACCGAGCCACATCAAAGGAATTCTCCTAACAATCGTAATATAATTTACACAAGACTTACGCATTTATAATAGAGATAATAAAACTATAAAATGTTTAAAATATAGAGGCCCTTGGTTTACACAAAGGATCATTTACCACTATCTAATCTTCGGAGTGTAACTCGGGAGCCTGGCACATTGTGTTCTTAAATCGGATCATAAAAATAAAACAAGTTTTGTATTCCGAGATTCTTAAGTTCATTAAATATGTCCGTCGTGTTATATCGGGGAATGGAATGCTACTTTCCTTGGTTCAATCATAAGACGATGACGGCCGGACGGGAGGGCTTTGTCACATTTTTACTGAGATGTTTTTTGTGAGCGATGCTGAGAAAGGGCTCGACTCAGCTCGGGTTACAATCACTTTTGTATGCACGATGTGATACCACCAAGTGGATTGATTGTCGTTCTTCAACTCGCCTGTCACATATTCTGAGGGTCATCGTTATTCAATTCACTTGCAGGAATTTTAAGTCATATATAAAACTGATATGACACGTACCTACTTTTAATAAAAAATACACATTGCACAAATTATTGATTCGGTGAAATACCATAGACACATTTTGGTTGATACTGTTGATATTCCCTCTGGGATTTACATCCATATATTGTAGAAGTTCGTTTTCACCACCGTTATCAATTGCACATTTAGAAAATGAATTAGAATTCTTATTATAAATGTCATTTAATAGAAAATCGCCTTTAACAAAAGCAAATGAACAAACTAAACCTTCGATCCCAAAACAACAACCTAACTAAGAACGTGCTCAAAAACGTCTCCATTTCAAAACACTGGCAGTTTTAAAGCGCGTAGCAACAGAGCTGGAGAGGCTGAAGGACGTGGAAGGCTGCGCAGTGCGTCCTCGACCCTTGCGACGACCTCCGCGCGTGCCCCATTGTTGCAGGCCCGGCTAATGTTTCACGCCGTAAAACTGCCATAGCTGATGTAACAACAAGTAAACCAGCTCGACTCGACCCTTTGAATACTTACAGCCTGGTCTTCGCGAAAAAGAAAAAATACTTGGGACATTTAATTAAAGGTACTGATTAAAAGTCATGACAAATGCTTTCGGTGTCGATATTTTTTTGAATTTAGCTAATTTATATTTTCAGATCAATGCAATCATCTTTATCAGGATTCGCAACGTGTTTAAATAAATAAGTCTTTCTACTTGACGTGCTATTGGAGTGGAGTGTAACAATGATTTCAAACCTTGCTCAAGCTAAGTAGCGTGCTTTAGACGAGGCCTTTGTCAAATGGCAAAAAGTTTAATTTTATGAGAAATAGGTACATTTCTCTGAAAGTGTGCGTACGCTTCCGACTATTTTCTATATAAGTACCGCATCAGAAAGCTTCTTCGAATTATTGTTAACTGATAAAGGGTGATCTTAATTTGGCCATATTTTATTTTGTTTGTATTGAAATAGCAAGAGCGTAACCGATTACTGTCAATGTTTACGACATTAACTTATTTTATGAAATCGATTACGTCGATTTGATCAGAAAATCTCAGCAACACAATGTTCCGTATTAAGTACGACGATGAGATAGCTTTTTGCATTAATGCGATCAATCTTTCCATCGCTAACGAGATTGTATTTTTTTTCTTTCTCTTCATATGTTGTAGCATCTTTAACAGTAAAGCCTTGAACGACACGGAGTTATCCTCTTTGGTTGGTCTTATTCATTTTTGAACTTGGGCTGTGTGTCAATCATTTCAACTTAGCGGCTTTCTTCGTCACCAGCCGGAACACTTCCACTGTTGAAAAAAAATGCCACCCCCATAGAACGCCACAAAGAACGGCTATTAGCCGGTTGTAACCATTGGCTACCCGCGACTTAAAAGTCCATCTAGTGGGGGGCCTACCAACTCTACGTCTTCCGGTGTAGTGTGGTAACCACTCGAGAACCTTTCTTCCCCATCGGTTATGTGAATTTGGTTCTTTGGCGAATATCGACGTTCCGGATTTTATCGCACCAAGAAACTCCGAGCATAGCTCTCTCCAAAGCTCGTTGAGCGACCATGAGCGGCTTTCTTACGTATGAATATTATAAAGTAAACTATCATCCGGAAGATGACCTTTCCAAGACAATTTTAACGTGGTTGATAGGCCTAAAGTCTTGTTATATGCGCATGTCAAGATTCCTTACTGGTTCCTCTATGCCATAAGTAACCCGAGATTGTTTTGCGCAGGTACGCGTGCGGGCCCCGTACGACCTACGGCTGGACCTTGCCAAGCTCGCAATTATGTGTGCTCATGCTCTTAACTGAGCTTACGTGGACGTACCTAGTGAAGCAAAATGGGGCTTAAGGTTGAACTGACCAGTCACTTCTCCATACAAACATCGTAGGGTGATCACACCCTTATTTGAGATTTTAAGCCCAGACTTAAGCATAATATCGATTGATATCGTCATTATCTAGGCTTGTATGATGCCAAAATTTTAAAAAGATAATTAAGTTGTAAGTTATGAGCCTTGAAAACTTTATATGAAAATGTTTCGAGACTCATAATTCTCAAGTTAATTATTTTATTAAAATTTCGGCATCATACAAGTCTCGATAATGACGAGATTAATCGGTATTATGCTTTATTTTGGACCTATAACCTCAAACAAGGGAGTGATCACCCTGCGACGTTGGTATGGAAAACGGGCCGGCCAGTTCACCCTTAAGTCCCGATGTTGAAATTTTGATGTCGAAATATCAAGTTACAAATTGTTTCCTTTTTTCGAATAGTCAATAAGTATTGTAAGAGTATTATCGATCCAACCGTTAAGCTTGCCTTATCGTCTTATGATATTTCATATTATTTTAATAATAATTTCGACACGATGACAAAAACCTCACCCCATTTATATGTTGCTATAATATATCTGCTAAATGGGAATTAAAGATGGGTCTTGAAACACCCCTTTGGGGATGTAAGGGCGTGTCGGAAGTAGTGTGCCTGCATCTTGTTTTCAATGAGGTTTTCTATCGGCAATGTGATATTTTTGAGTTGACGAAAGTTACAAATATTATAACAAGAAATTTACTTACTTATAAAATTTGCCCTAAAATAGTTGCAATACAATTTCAATACATAAATCAAAACTGCTCAAGTCACCCTCAAAACGCATTCCTAGCTGCGTCCACGTATGAATGTGTGCGTCGTTATGCAGTCTCGGAGCTTGGTGTGCGCGTGGGCAGTTAAAGCTTTAGAATCCGACTCTTGCTCCTGTTTGAAAATATTTTACGCTCAAGTATGGAATACACAGCAGTTACCGCGTTAGCATAGCCTTCCAGACAGCCTTCACGAGGCTTACTGGTGACCTCTTAAGTTGTGTCGACAAAAGGTGATTGTTTCTGTCAAGTGAATGCAAAAGAAATCTAGAGCTGAAAATAATATTTTCTCATTTATAGATAATCCGTTAAGTTTATTTTTTCAACGCATATATTGAAGCCGGACATGCCCTTCACTTATGATTGATTAATAATGATCCAACTCTGGATTTGCACTGCAGTACTTACCCCTGTTCGCCTATGGCGCCATCGTAGTTCGGCAGCTAATGTGCTGATACAGCAACATGCCACTAATCACGTTAGTGAGACGTAGATTATTTCTGCATTTTTATCCTATTTATTTTGAAGGGCTCCCTGAATGAACGTTCATAAAGCCCAAAAGTATCACTACCAAGCAAGATTAGGCGGCCGGGCCAAAGACTGACATCAAATCCTTTAAAGTATATTTTATATGGTTAGTTAGAAATGGACCTCTCAATGAACACCTCAGTTGTGATAAGGGTAAGAGGAGGAGAAAGGAAGTTAGTAGTACCTGCTAAGAAAAATCTAATTAACCTAGTAGTAGTACTGATTTTCCTGGTATCGCAGAATAAATAATGGTAGCTATTACACCATTTCGGTGATCAATGCGAGCGGAGACCACATTCCAAAGATATTTCAGTTTGGTATTCAAGAGAACGGAAAGCTAAATTAGTTAGCTAGTTGCTTGGTGGGCAATGGTACCTACTTATTTAGTATGTTACCCGATAGTAAATTTAGTTGTAAAATAAGAAAAAAAGGTAAAAGTATTTTAATTTAAACGATATTAGAGAGAATAAGACTACCTAATTATGGACAATCAATTATTAAAAATAATTGTAGAGATTAAAAAAGAAACAAGAAACGGTATTTCTTGTCTATAATAACCAAATAGAGGAAAAAGTGGAACCACCGTGCTGGCTTATATACATACAGGTCTACTTAGAGTCTAATAATCAAAGAGAAAAGTGGGAACCAGTAGGTACTGGCCTGTATATACCTAGACATACTTATTGTCTCAAAAACCAAAAAGAGGAAATAGTGAACCAGCACTATAGTCTATTTCATATAGGCCTACTTATTGTTTTTTTATTAATTAAAGGATGAAAAAAGTTGAACTAGCACCCTGGCCTATAGCTAGACCTATTTATTATCTCTAATAACCAAAATGAGAAAAAGTCAACCAGCCCGCTGGCCTACTTTGTATGGACCTATTTGTTGTTTTTAATAACTAAAGGAATACAAAAGTGGATCCAGCACTCTGGCTTATATATAGACCTACTTATTATCTCTAATAACCAATATGAGAAAAAGTCAACCAGCCCGCTGGCCTACTTTGTATGGGCCAGCACCCTGGCCTATGCTTAGACCTACTTATTCTCTCTTAATAACCAAAAAGAGGAAGAAGTAGTCAGCGCCCTCGCTTGTATATAGACCCACATTTTGTTTCTGGTAAACAAATAGAAGAATGAACATCAACATAAGAGATGTCAAAGTCAATATAACATGACATTATAGATCTTAATTAAGATCTATACCGTACACTGGCCACACAGACAAGACATTGGCAGTATATCGTCAAAGCAACGATAAGAGCCATTTATGAAGAAGAAGAAGAAGAAGAAGAAGAAATAAGATCTCAGCAAAAGTCATACCACGCTATGTAATGAACACGTTTATTGGGTATATCATTACGATTACCCAGTTATAGGATGTAACATTTATATCTCTCTGGTGAATATTAATATTAAGAAAAAAGGAAAAATAAGCTTGTGCAATTCTTGATTGCTGTCCATGTTTCTAATTAGAAACAGTCTTCTTTTTCTATTTGTGTCTAGTAACGAAGGGAACGCGTTATGCGACAACACACAACTTTTCTATTCTACGAAGCGCTGTTTGTATGGTTCTATATTATGTATGGCACGCGAATTCTTAGAACTCACGATTCCCATCCTCGACAAAAGAATCCCTCTCCCTTTTTTTCATCATTTCTCACGAGGGTGTTTGCTCGTTTAATTTTTTTCTACAACATTCCATAGATGTTTACGTTTTGAAGGTCGTAGGTAGATAGATTTACTATTGTGTTCGGGACTGGCTCTACTCGACGATGTAAATAACTTCCATCTTTTTCAAAAATATCTTCTCAATCTTGGTTGAAATTCTTGTAAAAATATGTCCGTCGTATATTTTATGAGGCAATTTTACATTGGATGGTTCTGGATTGATTTTATTTTACAATGTTGCTGATGTTAATTGAAAAGCGACTCGGCGTGTAATCCTTTCATTGCATATAATGTTCACTTAATGCTTCATCAAAAATTAATTCCAGTAATACAAGCATTTGTCCTTTATGACTTTAATTAAATAACTAAGAAAGATGAACGCTACCATGTTTTATAAGGACGTAAACTTAGCTATAAAATACATTAGAAGTTATTAGTTTAAATGGTTTTTAATTGACTAGGGCCGGTGCGGCGGCCATTTTTGTTTTTATTTTTTTCAAATAACATTGCAAGGGCAATGATGGATGTCATTTCAGAAAGTTTAGAACACGCAATCATCTAGTAATGACCACTTGTCGTACGATTAGCGTTCCGAACTGATAGGTTGATTGCTATGAAAATATTTGTGGAATTGATAATGGGCACAGTGCGTAGAATGATTTTTGTAATAGGGTACGATGAACCGGCTATTACAGGTAATGTCGGTAACTTAGAGCTTTAAATAGAAAAGCGTAACATGGCAACTAAGAAAAATTCCTTTAATGTGTATAGTCCGCCACTTTTATTTTTTACTGGCAAGATTTATACAAGTTAGTAATCAGAATCAAGAGGTTTACCTAATCGGGGATGCATATACTTGCAAGTTTCGAACACATGAATATTGAAATAAACGTCATATTAGCGTTGCAATATGACTGAAACGGCGAGCACTACGGCTTGAAAATTTCAATATGAGGAAGAAATTAGAATCAACTAGTATAATAAAAGTGTAACTATCCAATTAATTCATTCCTTAGAGCTGAATAGACAGTGTCTTGATCTAATTCTAAATACTATCTTCAATTTTACGTCTTCATTTGCTGATATTTTCGTGGCAATTTAAACCTTACCATTATTTTTTCAAATAACCTTAGTACAATGATTTTGTTTGAAACGCACCCTTGTGTATTATGTTTAATACATCACAAAACAGCCCGAAGTCATTCAACGTTGTGTAAACGATGAACTCCCATTTGGGGTTTGTCATAGCCTACACGCTTGGCAGGTATCCTGGGGATCGCAGTATACAAAGGCAGTTCAGAAGGCACTGCAGCTCGCCTTATGGTACTTTTCCCAATGTCCCCTTTTACAATTTCCTCGTAGAGTCAAGATCTCCTGCGGATGCTTCGTGTAGAATCGAAACGCTTCGAAAATTCTTCCAGTTGGGCTGCGTGGCGTATGTGACGTCACGTCGGCTTAATAGGTAAATTAGGCGGAATTGTCACGAGATATATATTTTATATTTTTAAGTATTTTATTAAAATATATGGATTTTCGCTAAGTAACGTCTGAATCTATTCATTAAAAATGTAGTGTAGACTTACGAAAAACAGTTATGAAAAATTATAATTATTTAAAAAAAATGCCATGTCTGCGCGTGCGTCGTCGTAGTTCTATGGCGCATTCCTCGGTCGTAACACCGGGAGCGGTTCGGCCGGCCCAATAATAAGAATATGAGCGTTAAAAAAACGAATACGTCAAACCGCGCGTTTCGTGCGCCCAGCCCGCCTCGCCCTTCTGTCATATATTCTTTGCTTTTTTTACCAACATTTTTTTCGCTTTTGCCTTTTCTCTCTCTCAACTGGAAGGATAATCGCTTGTAACGCTAGGATGTTTTTGTGTTTATTGCTAGGAATATTCATTGTGATCTTTCGATCGTGTCAAAGGAGTTTTGACGGATTGATGCTTGAAATCACACTAAAACTAAGTTTAAATGGTATAAATGTGAAATTGTGTATTTGGTCACTCATCTCCGAAACGGCTGAATGAATTTTGATGAAATTTGTAGAAATCAAGAGCATTCCAATTTTAATTTGGAATGCTCTTGTTTTTTGTTGTTTTTGAATGCGCTTAAATTAAGAGTGTAAAGGTGCATATATGTTTGGTAATTTTTTGGCTATTCGTGGGGTGCTGGGGTTGAATAGCACCCGACATCTTCCTGTGGAATCCTAAGGAAAGATGAAAACAAATACCAGAAGTGGAGCATCAGCGCCTTCTGAAGAACTGCTATCAAGACGCCTGCCAAGCGTGGAGATTATGACAAATTCGTTTAATGAGGGAGGCCTTTGTCCAAAGGTAGCTAGAATATTAACCATTGTATACAGTAATATATGTATAGGTTGTAACTCGTTATTAAAGTCCTTAAAAACATGTTTGTATTGACGTAACAGATTGAGATAGTCGATAATGGCATCGTCATCAGTCATCATCATCATAAAATTTGAAAAGCGGAAGTGTGTGCGTACTTGGGTAAAAACGGCTGAGCAGATTTTAATAAAATTTTGTACAGAAAAGGACGATGTGCTGGTAAAATTAAACCGTAGAAAAGTTTACACTCTCTAGGCTTTGATAAACTAAGAAGAAGTGCTCTGAATTTCTATATAGGTAACAATCTAGAACATTTTTAAGATATAATTTACTGTTAATGAACCCATTCTTTAATTTTTAACATTTATTGAATCCGACGCTTTCATTTATAGTCTAGTTAAATTGTCATTCAAAGCAAATATCCAGGGTTAAATGTAAAACATCTTCTTAGAATCACAATCTGTATGTTTATTGAATTAATATTTCTAGCAAATTTGTTGGTTGTCATTGACGTTGTTTAAGCTGCATTACCTATTCTGATAGATTCATATAGCATAATTTGTCCTGTGGTGTATATAGGTATGTCTATATTTAATACGTATGCCCTGTGACTTATACATATACATTACTTATTATATGTGTGTTAGTACAAGTCATATTCATATACGTGGTTTCCTTGCAATGTGAGAATGTATGTAACGTATAATAATCAAGTATATCCGAGAGAAAATCCTACATCTACATCTGCTGCGTAAAGTGTTGCTTTGGCATTAAGAACTCCAGGGCACGATCACCGGCTCTGATCGTCGGGGAAACTTGAGACATTTTCAGAAACAGCCTTGAGTCCGAAGTAGTCATCATCAGCTAGAAGACGGCTACTGTTGAACAAAGTCCTCCACCATAGAACGCCACAAGAACGGCTGTTATAGCCGCTTGTAACCATTGACTACCCGCGACTTTAACGATGTCGTCAGTCCACCTGGTGGGGGGCCTACCAACCGAAGTAGTGCTTGTTAGATGTTAGATTAGCCTCCTGTAATATGGACCAAATCATATCTGGCGAAGCGGCATATCTGCCACTTCAGCGACATCTAGGTGTGATGTATGCACCTATGTATGTAGAATTTCCAAATATTAAGTCTGTTCTCTTGACCCTAATAAAAACAGTTATGGTTCCTGATTCTTACTTAGCTTGTATTGTGTCGGATTATTGGCTATGGCATTGTTATTGTATAGTACCACCAACTTAACTGTGCAGTTAGCGAGGGCGCTGCTGATCAAGGAAATCAAATACAAACTGTCACAATTTGAAGGAATGTTGCAGTTCTTTTTTCTGCCACCTGAACAGATAAGTTGGTGGGTCTGTAACATAGTTAATATCATCGTCACGTTATGTGCGCATGTATGTGTATTATGTTGTAATGATAATCATTTCTGTAATATGGTAATACTGGCCGTGGGCTTGGCTTCTTGTAGGGGACTGCTCTCCGAGCGGCCCGTGGCGTGATCGACGTAACATAACAACTGTTAGAACTGGCAACATTATAATTTATTACTCAATTTTTGGGATTTTTGCTTTTTGAGACCATTTACATTTTCCGTGAAATGTATAGTATGGGTTAAAAAGGGAGTCGTGGTGTTGAAGTGGACATTTACTGTGGAAATTCTTTCACGAAGCAAACATCTACGGCCTTCTCTCATTGCCTGTCAGGTGACGGTAGTAAGAAAAAAATAAAGATTGGAGAATTAAACATATTTTCTCCACCGAGCAACTTCTTTTCACTTTTATCAAACAATATTGGTAAATAAATAATAATTGATACAGTAATAGGTTTTATCTCTTGTTACCATTTCAAAGGAATAAATGTTGACTAAGAAATTCAGATAAGTAATTTAAATACACAATAAACCTAACAAGACATTAAAATTTCTGATGGAGAAATTATTATAGCTTTAATTTTGAACATTAAAAAGAACAATGGCATGATTAAAACAAATGAAATACAAAACACGGTTAGCAAAATGAATCACTAAGCATCATAATATAAGCATCACCAAACAAAGGCTGATGCAACAAAGAATATTGACTTGAGAGTAGATTACTATATTAATAATATTGCTCATCTTCATTAACATTGTATTACTCAATACTCAACTAAAATTATATCAGAAACTCAGGTTCCGTTGGAAATTAATTAATCTGGACACTGGATAAGATTTCAGGATTCTTGGCACAAAACGCTCAAGCGCAATTGACGCTTAGTACTTGATAGGACTTAAAACCTCTTCATCCGCAGATCCTTCAGATGAATCAATCAACAATTTTAAATTCAATGTCCAATGTATCTTTTCAATTATTTAAGTCTACTTTGCCGGGTCTACGTTCATCGCAGCACCGAAGGGGCGCAGGCGTGAGGCATCTCAAGAATTTTAATCGCATCCAAGCCTCCGGCCCTCGGACCGAGCAATAAAAAACAAAACAACCGACGGCCTGGGCAGGTTGAATTTCGGATACGACCGGCGATGTCTAGCGCGCCAGCACAGGCCTTTGTTTTAAAACATCATTCGATGTAGGATAGAGTGAAGCTGGGTAGAAAAAGAAAAAAATTAAGCTAAGCGTAAATCTATGCGGGATAAGTAAAACTGACGAAAGTGAGAATAAATGCTCGCCAGTTGTACAAAATATATCCAAAATACGTTTTGGACCGAACTGGATTCAAAGGTTTTGAAACTTCTCAAATACCTCTTACGAAATACACCTGAACACCTATCAATTCGCACCTGGAAATTAATATTAGGAAATTTCTTTAAAAAAAAAATCCTTCATTTTTTAACTGTCTATATAAAAGCTATCAAAGCCTTATGAAGTTAGAAAATAGAGCATTTCGTTTGCTCACAGTCTACAATGTTTCCTCTTCAAGTGCACGATCTTTTTTATTTTAATGTTTCATGAAAATGAACAGTATTTTTCTTAGAATATCCCGTTTTCCTTATTTCTATCAGCGGAACAGGCATGAATGTATGAACAAGTATATAAATAGCATGTTAGGAACAAAATATATTTGGATAACACCTTTTATATAGTGACTCTGATTGGAAAAAAAAGACCATGGATTGGGATTGTAAATGTGACGTAGGCAATATCAAAGCATTAATTTTTAAGTCTGTCGATGAAAACATTTTACAATTTTTAATGCACACTTCGATTGGACATAATCTAGTAGACTTAAAGAATGTGACAAATTCGACAGTAAAATTTTTAACTCCCTGTTACTTATTAAAGAATGTGACAAATTCGACAGTAAAATTTTTAACTCCCTGTTACTGATATTTATTATGAGAGCCATAAACGTTACACTAGTCTTACGTAATTTATTAGAACATAAATTTTAAACAAAAGTAACTACTTTTTTTAAGAGGGAGAGAAAAACTTGTATGTATCGGTCGTTTACTGTGGAGATGCAACGAGAAGAAAAAGACATAAAATTAGTTTCGTGAGCTGCAGGAGTGAAAGAGAAAAGTATATAAGAGAACTTGAGTGAGTAAAAGTGAGAGGGGTGTATTGTGGAGTGAGTCGAAATGCAACCGGTCCAAGGGAGGCAGATGCTCTTCGGAACCCCCGAAGGCAAACTTACAGATTCCAACAATAAGAAAATAATTATTATAAACAATTCCAGTGAATCCTTCATCCAGATTTCAACCGCATGGGAAATAAAATTGCTCCTTGCTTTTATGAAATGGTAAATTTTCGTTTTGTAACACGTGAACGTCTTTACCTTCTAGGAATGTATGGACTGCACGATGATTTAGCTTTTGTTGATAAGAACAAAAAAAATGCGGTAAATCTAGAAATCAATTGCACGAGGCCCATCTGATGTTAAGCTACTCCTGCATATGTTATAGGCAGAGGTTGTAACCTCTGCCTATAACATATGCATTTGCTGCACTGCGCCCGTCACCCTGAGACATACAGTTGTTGATTCTAATGTGCCTGTAATATCACTGGCTCACAAGGACTTCTGCCGGAGAACACTGTTAGGTGCTTGGCGACAAGTTTTCTACTTGAGTGTGGTAGTTAGCCAGGCGAGCATTCGCAAAATGCCCTATCAATATACGGTGAACAGCCCAATCCGGCGGTGTGGATCGAACCTGGGACCTGCGGCACCGCAGTCCATAGCCATAACCACTCTGCTATCATTGCTTGAAAATATCTGCTCAACATTTAATGCAGCAATTAGGAATATTTTATAGAAATATTAGGTAGTACCCGTATCAGCTTTTGAGGTATAACTATACGTATATTTTTGGTTTAAAAAAAGTTTGTTCAAGTACAGCGATTGATTATAACAGGGTCATCTATGAGAGACCAACAAACTTGTTCCGTAGTTCATACAACTGTCATACTTTAAAAAAAGTATGATAGTTATAGCCACTACAATCTAGAAGTTTTAAAGAGTGCTTGCTTAAATTGTAGGTGGGGTAGCTAAATTGTCTGTAGGCTATATGCAATCCATGTAAGTTTCGAAATTCGAATAATTGCTTTCCGAAACGAGGCCAAAGCTTTACATCAAAATTACATCCATCCCGCCCTGTTATTGCTTGCAATGCTCACGTTATTTTCGTTATTACCTGAAATTTTTACCGGTATTTCGAGCAAAAAACACATGGTGCTATTAGTTCCACATTCCTCACCGAGGTATGTAGGCATCGTGCCAAATTACCTGTCTGTTCTGTACGCCATCAAGTTGTTAACGCACGGTTTTATGAATTAAAGTGGCCTATTTTGTACTTTTTAAGTTTAGGCAGTGTTTATGGCACAACATTCGTCGAATTGCCACGGATAATGGGAGTTTTTCTCGTACAAATTGTTACAGAAATTATATTATTATGACATTGCGTCAGTTGAATCATCATGGGCCTATTGAAACCATATAAACGGCGGTTCGGGCGGCGACAGCGCAGGAATTACGTAGACGCTATTAGATTTTAAAAATAAAAGAGATTAAAACGCTTTGGATTCCACCGAGAGCCTTCTTGCGTGAGAATGGCCTAGGTTGGTGCTCAATTAAAGAACTTGACGTCAGTTTTGCCTCGGCGGCATCGTGGAGAAGCGGACGCTATCAAATGCAATAATAATACCATGCGATGCGACATGTTCAGCCGGCCCCAGCCGAGACAGGATTGCAAATGTGTGGAATGGAATTCCGGAACAAAAATGCGCGCCTACCTGCAGGGTTACAGCCGCCAGATGTCACCACCAACCCTCGTCCTGTCTCACCCGCATTCCACTATCAAACCGCGCAAATTGATTACGTGGAAAATCTGAGAAAATCGCGCGTTAACTACTGCATGCGCGCGACCGCATCAACGCCGCCTTATGTGAAATTGCCAGCTTTTTGCATTCCACACCGTCGCCGCCGCCGCCGCCGCCTACCCGACTCCTTCATTCCGATTACGGTGATTACGACGATTGTTTACAGTAGAGTCTGTTGCTCGCAGCCTTACTTACACACTCATCTAACTCTAAACAAAAATAATTAACAATAGACTCATTGTTACATTGTCGCCGCGATGCATCGAACGGAAAGCACGTCTTATTCGCCGAATTCGATACAAAACTAAAATCGGATGAATGATTTCGCGTGCAGAGGACTTGGGATGAAGCTGGCGAGGGTCCGTTACGGCGATGCCGCTGGCCGGCGACACCTTGGCGGGCGCGCTTTTCGATTCGACGAACTTATTACGACAGATGGCCGCGGCCCGGGAGGCGGGAGCGCCCGGACCCCGGCCCTGCGGAGAGATCGACCTCCGAAATGCGCCCGAGATTGCATTCTTTCGGCGGCGCGGGCGCATTCCGCCGCGCGCCATCCGAGCTCCGCGCGCCTGCGCCAGTCGACGCGCGCCCTTTTGGGGGTTAAGATGTGTCCGTTGCGGCGGGCGCTTACGATGTGGTCCCAACCGCCGCCGCCCGAACCCGAGATGCAGCCGACTTTCCGCGCGCGAGCATCATCTGCCGGTGCGCATTCCTGGTGCCGCGGCTGCTACGGCTCCCGCCAGCTCGCCAAGATGGTCCGAGAGCCCGAATACGGCGTTCGCGTAGATCCTACTTCCGCTCGTCCTGCCGGCCTCCGCGTCAAGGATGAGCCGCAGTATCAAAACTTGGACGAGCTCCGCAAGCGTCCGGAATACGCCAATCTAGATGAGATCAGTCGCGAGTTCGGTTATCGCCTGTGTCCTGAAGGTCAAAATTTAGAAGACGAGGCGATCTATGAAAATATACTGTCAGTGCGTCAGATTCGTTCCGCGGAAGTGCGTTTAGTGCCGGTGTCTGAAGTAGCGTACTATGAAGGCCAAGGCTACGTCGCGACACAAGTGTTGAGCCGCAACGGAACGTTCCCGCAGTGTCCGCCGCACACCTGGAGTCGTCTGCAGCACGCCTGCAGGCTCACCGGCTCCATGCGCCTATTCTCAGTAAATATCTTCATACATTTTTCATGAGAATTCCTACTTACTATGCGAATATGAAAACAATGCGATATTAAAATGTAATTTTCTGACAACAGGATATGACCGTACCGAGTGATGTATGTAGGCAGGTTTTTATCCGAATTCCAAAGCAAAAAGTCAATGCCCAACACCACATATACCGTATTTGATGGGTACGGCAAAAAATGCTCTTTGGTATTTTGCTCTAACGACTCGTTAATTTCGGTTTCGACTTGATGAATTTCATGTTGGTATGTGATATACGTTGACCTGGCTGATTGATTGTAATGGTGTTTTCGACCATAAAACTTGACTCCATTTTCTGTCCGGTCATACTTTATTGTTGAAGACAAATGAGTTAGTAACTTTATATTTCGAACTGCTTTTATAAATTAAATGAGCGAAGCGGACGATAAAAATATAGATTTTGAAGATATTGATGTCATGATGTCTGATTGAAGGATGGCCATAAAATAAAATGTCAATATGTATTCGTTGAAGATGATATTGACTGACTGAGGAAAATCCTTGCCCTCTTAAGTGGTTTCGCTAAGTAATGCATCTATACAGCAATTTTTGATACGTTTTAGGATCCTAATAATATCTTTCTATATAATTGTTGCTCAATACAAATTTCAAGTTTAAATCTCTTGTAGGCAACCAAAATTTTGCCGATACCAGAAAAAGTTTTTGTGTTACTTTCGTGAATTTTACGATTACGGCAAATATTGATAGAGCTGTAGAGAGATGACTGGCAGATGTAACACTTGGTTTTATGTTGTTTTAATGGCTTCTGGAAAATTTAAAATAAGTGTTAATTTTACGGGGTCGTAACACAGGTTTTTAAAACTGTCTATGAATTTATTGAAGATTTTATCTACGATATGTCTCTTATCGCTTCTTTGAGTAAATACGACCAGTAGCTTATTTATTTCTTCAGGCTCTTGTGATTAGTTTACCAGATTTAAAATTTCAGTCTATTCATTTGGGCAATGTCTATCCGATTATAATTTTACGCTAAACTTGCTACATATTTACACAAGAATTTAGTCTAAATTTAAATTTCACAAGTGCTGAATCTTCATAACATTATTTTCTAGTTTCGCCGGAGAAATGGGATTGGGACATGTTTAATGCTACGTTATTTTTGTCGCTATAATGTGAATAGTAGGTATTGCCCTATAAAGACGAGTGGATGTGTATTGTTCAGACGGAGACCGACAGCATTTATTTATTGCCTTATTCTAGATTAAAATTCTACATAAGAGACAAGAAATTATAGGAATTTAATGCCAATACTACTAAGTTCCAGAAGCATCACGTCCAAATTGCGAAGTTTGATTCCTTGGTCGCAAGGACTAGTTATATTTATTAAGGTTTTTAAATGTCATTGATAACAGCCTGGAATACTTATAAGTAACTTATAGGAGTTATAGGTAACCTACAACGTCTGGAAAAAGTTAGATATTTAGATTTATGGCGTGGATTAGATTTATTTCGCGTACTTTCACATTATTGTAGTATGGTGTATTGCTGTGGGGAGCTGCTGCTGAGATAGAGACAATCTTTATCTTACAAAAGCGTGCAATTCGAGGCATATATAAAATGAATCCTAGGGAATCTCTGAGTGATCTTTTTAAAGAAATCGCCTTTGCCAAGCTATCGCCTGTCACCTACGTATTTTACAAATATTGTATTAATTTTATTATATAGTAAGTAACATTGTTAAAAGAATGGCCCGGATTTTCTTACCCGTTTTGCTCGCAGTGGCTCTATAGATTTTTTTTGCTGAACGTGGCAGTACAGTATAGAATATTTTTATATTAAAATTAGTAATTGACCTTCATAAGAGCGTCGTAGACGCCAAAATAGAATAAATTAATTTGACTTTGACTTTGAAAAGGAATGTTTAATTGCAACTTAATCATATAAAAATGACTATTTGGGAAGTTCACTCTACCTGATCCGACACCTACACTAACCTCGCTGATGAATAACATTAAGAAAGCTTTACATCTATCACTGCTCTCACTTTAACAAATACTTGGCCTTGACACCTTAAACGTTGAAATTAATAGGCAATTGTCAAATCCATTTACTATGTCCTTTATCAAAATAAAAGTTATCCTTATAAATTGATGGCATCTGAAACGGATATCTTTTAACGATCATGATAAAAGTGTCAGATATCGTATTTTGATCTTTAAGGATAAAAACATTTTATAAATTTGAAGTGTTTTGTCAGAAACTTAATATGCCTATCGAAATAACGTTTATATCTCTAATAACTTACTAATATATTACAATGTACAAAGGTATATATATATAAATATATATTATGTGCGTATACATTTTATTTATAGATATTTTGGACTTTTTGTAATGTTTTTTATATTTATTAAATATATGGTTGTATGTATACATGATCTATGTTTCCCAAACTGCTAGTTCATAATATATTTGTGCATATATAAATTAAATAACCCCGTGACCACGATCACTGCAAAGTGTTTGAAACGTCGGGACAAAAATAATGATAAATATACGCGATTTAAACCGTTTAAAGTTGTTTAATTACTATGTGTAATAATCGCGAAAACCTAAGACAACATTAAATTAAATAAATTATTTTTTACCCATTATGTTGTTCCTAAAACCTTCTTATGTTTTTGAAAACGTCTATGACGAATGTAGATTATTTTTGCGAAGATATGTACAAATGATACGTAAAAAGTAATACACATGCATGCATACGATTATCATGCTATCCTACCGACTGCGCTATTCGAAGCATGTGTTGCTTAATCAACCATAGGTTTAATATTATGAACTAAATAATCCCCTATGACGTTGAGTTTAATGTAATACTAAAATGTTTCTCTTTTTGTCTACAGGCAAAGAAAGAGATGTACGATGTGAAAAGACAGCGATACTGTTTAGCCCAGGATGAGTACAAGCATTTAAACAGTGCTCTGTCCACGCTCGGTGCCTCCAGAACAAGTCGTAAGTATGCGCTGTTAAATTAATATTACACATATCTATCATGAAGTACATAATATATTTATACCATACGAGTCAGCATTGTAATTCGGAGGCAATAACTGGTAGTAAGCTGGAGCATTAATGCTGCCTTTAGACCTTTTTCGATAGTTTCATAACTAATATCATAGCTTAGTAGCTGTCATATTGTATACAGACTGTAGCTCAGGTGAAAGAAACAATCGCGAGAACGAAAAACGACTAGTGTTTATAAAAAAAAGCAATGGGGCGATGAAAAATATATAGAGGTAACCCAATTTGTACATTGACTCAGAATAAATAATAGTATACTGTTTAAGTCTATGATATAGCTACTATGTATTCTGAAACTCAAATGGATTCAAAATTAAGAACAAAATAACAATTTCTCATGAATAAATTATTGCAAGATCTAAGTAGGCATATACGTACGGTCCTGGCATACCTCTCATGCTTCGTTCAATATAATTCCAGTCTTTGTACATACACAAGTCACCGATTTGGTTATTATAAACGCATATACGTTTGCTGAGACTTTTTATGTTTTTCACTTTATTATGTAAGACATATTCTTATTGAGGACCAAAATTGCTAATACTTCGCTGTACCGTTGCAAAATAGACTTACCCCACCATAAATGCAAATCAAGGCATTAAAGAAACACTGCACATAGAAATTTAATTTATTAAAATACCGGTCTGCAGTACTCCAAGCCTAGCATGCCAGGCTCAATTGAATTTTATTTTAAGAAATATGCATAGTAATTGGCGTTGAATAGAACCTGTGCGTGTTCAAGCGTAAAATGTATTACCATAAATGCATGAATGTTTGTCCTTGCTCAAAAATATTCCACAAGTGCGTGTAAATCGGGTACTCTAGATCAACGACTTTATATTGCGTATACAATGCTACGTCATTTCCAAGTGTGAAATTGCTACTTACTCGTATGAAGAGCTTAATAATGTTCTAAACTTAAGTTACACAGCGAAGAATACAGAATAGACGAATGAGTTATGCCAGAACTGTTTTTTTATTGTATTTTGAGAAGGTTTCCGTCGATTTTACGGTATAAGAACAAAAATTTACGATATTACTGTAATCACATATTAATGAGTTGAAGTAGGTAACATGCTTCCTCTCCAAATATCAATTGATCGACAACTTTGTTACTCCGTAGTGTAGTCTTTTTAAATTTATTTCGGACCTTTGTGACAAATCTGTCGCCAAGCACCTAACGGTGTGTTCCGGCAGCAGTCCTTGAGAGCCAGTGAAATTTCAGGCACATGAGACTTACTATGGCTCAAGGTGACGGGCGCAGTGCAATTCGTGACTTGTGGCGAAATGCATCTGTTATAGGCAGAGGTTAGTCCGCTTAATATCAGGTGGGCCTCGAGCTTGTTCCGTCACAATAACATAAAAAAAAACTAAACTTTGATGTTTCTTTTTGGATAGGAAAATATTACATCCCGCTTACAAAATATTAATAAAATATTATATATTTGATTAGTATTTGAATGTCCGATGTATTTTTTCTATCAAACAGCTAAAATTTATCATCCAATTGCATGGTTTGTAAGTATTGTATTTGTAACCAATCAGCAATATAAAATCCAAATAAATGTGCAAAGTTAATAGTACGTTCATTGGGTACCTCCGAATATCGACAAACAAAATCCATCAAATTAATTAAAACCATCGACGATTATATGATTGAATCGATCGTTATTATCAATGAATGTCCTTTCACGACACATTCTCTTTCTTAATTTGAATGTAAGACCATATACTCATCTAATACCTTCTCGTGTTTGCTCTGTGCAGTGTGCTCCTCAACCACCTCGATGACGACAACATCAACCACATCACGCCACGATCCTGATATTCTACGTTCTGAGGTCACTCAAGCGAGAGGGCGGGTCGCACAACTCAGGAAGGAGCTAAGACAAGCGAGGGCTGAAGTGGCCAGTGCTAGGCGAGGCGTAGACACGCTGGCAGAGTACGTATTTTTTTGAAACATAATTATTACTGTGATTAGACTTAACGGTGATCTCAAAAAGCTTCTCATACAACTCGAGGTATATGACCATGTCTTGCACGTTTATTGATCTAATTCAGTTTTATTCTGCATTACAGGGTGGAGCAAAAACTAAGCTCCCAACAAGGTTGCTACAACATCACCGAAGCTCAAGCCATTATGACCGAACTAAAGAACATCCAAAAGTCTCTCACGTCCGGCGAAAAAGAACGGGCAGACCTCATGCAATCTCTAGCCAAACTCAAGGACGACCTCACGAGGCTACAACTCGGCGAGGCATCACCCGACCTCTCAACCTTAAGCATACCCCAAGAAAAGCTCAGCACTGCCTCACAAACTGACTTATGCGCTGATCTTGTTCCCATTGGCACTAGATTAGCAGAAATGGCGCGGGTTCGCCTACAATATGACGAAGCTAGAAAACGAATACAGCAAATTCAACAGCAATTAGCCGATTTAGAAGACAAGGTCCAACCTGGTCAAGCGGAATCTGACAAAGATAGGCTTTTGTTATTTCAAGAGAAGGAACAGCTGTTAAGAGAACTAAGGAGTATAACGCCAAGAACGAGGTCTAAACAGGAAATGTGTGACATTCAAACTGAGTGCAAGAAACTCGAGCAGGACTTGAAGAATGCGTTTGAAATGTCCAACAAGTGTATAGCGGATAGGCTAAGGCTACATGAAGAGAAACAGCTCCTGTTACAGCAATTGAAAGACGCTTTGACATCAATGACGACGCTGGAAGGTCAACTCAAGACCTTGTCAGCGAGTACTTTGTCGGTATCAAGTAGCTCGAGTTTAGGGTCCCTTTCGACGGCTAGTAGTAAAGGGTCCTTGAGCTCCGGGATCAGTTTTACGGACATTTATGGTGGACCACAAATTGCCGCATCCTTTTCTGCTGACAAACCTATTGACATGGTCGATCTGCATAGACGGGTTGAAAGGTAATAAAAACCGATTACTTCCATATTTGATTTCCTTAAATTATTGATGATATTAATCTTAGTTTTTTCCAAACTTGTACTAACCCAATATATAAGTTGAAATATATAAGTAGAATATAAAGTCTAAAAATTTTCTATTGTCTGTTTATTTTTAAAGACTTTTATCGGGACAAGAATGTAACTGGATTTGTCGAAAATGTATATACTTTTAATTCCGCATAATAAACACCTGTTTTCTTAAAAGGTTTCTCCATATATATCTCCCATTTCCAGGTTACTCCACGGGACGAGTTTCAACGCTGAGAGCGCGACTCCTGGTGCCAGCAGTTCTCCATCGCAACCGTCATTATCACCAAGAAGCAGTCTTTCCTCTGCTAGTCCACCGCCACCACCACCTTCTTATACCCAGGTACAGAGCATTATAGTCCATTCTAGGTTTAAAGTCTGTGTTTTATTCAATTTAGGCGATTCAGTTTACCGATGCATTCAAGATAGCTCAAGACAAAATCTTTTATATGAGCATAAACCTTAAAATACAAATTATTCTATAAAGGCTTATGTTCAGATGGGGGTAGATAAGAATACATTAAACACATACATCAATACCATTGTAATGCAAATAAAAAAGCTCACAATATAACTTTAATTCCATCACATTTATCTCCCGATCTATCATTTGACCTCTAGCCGTGAAAGCGAAAGCACGTCTGTCAGTCGGCCAGAGGGCAAGAGCTCGTGAAAAATACACGCGATAAGGTGTCAAGTGTCAAGTTGCAAGATATGTATCGGTGTGGCGAATGAGGAAAAGAAAATGTTTTTTTATATGTGGCCAGACATTTCGAGTTTTGATTGAGATTGATTGCAACACTTTCAAGAGAACGATTAAAGATAAATTATTATGTTATGTTTATAATGATAACTGTAGCAGCCGGGTTGTCCACTGCTGAACACAGTCTCCCCCATTAAGGGGGGGGGGATGGATTGTAATCCCCACGCTTGGCAGACGTCTTGAAGATCGCAGCTTAGGATATCACCCCACGGGATGATTGATTACTAATGTTAATGTCTTCTAACTATAAGAACATTAACTTAACTTTTGAAGCTCTCGTAGCGTAGTTTGCTTAACCGATCAGCTGAGTTATGCAACGTCCGCTGCGGTTATGACTTGGTTTGATGACCGCTAGAGGTATTACTACTGAGCGTTTTCGTGCTTTGGAGGGTACGTTAAACCGTCGGTCTCAGACGTTATCTTAGGATGGCAATCGTTAGGCTACGTTTGAGGAGTCCGGGCGCGACTTCAAACTTTAACATTAAAAGGTGCTAGCGCTTGACAGCTGCCGGAACACACCACTATATGCTTAGCGACAGATTTTCTACTTGAAGGTGGTAGCTAGCCAGGCGGGCATTAGCAAAATGCCATATACCTACTACCATATTGTAAATATGCTTCCAAAGTTAATTTCATGTTCTTAGAGCTAGATGCAACTTGATATTTGTCACCTTATCTCGTGTATTTTCACGAGCTCTTGCCCTCTGGCCGACTGACAGACGTGCTATCGTTTGTGGTGGTAGCTAGCCAGGCGGGCATTATAAAATAACCATGCAAAAATATAAACACTTTCTCGTAATGTACTTATTTTATCCATGTTTCTATACTATAGGTGCTTATTAATTTATATGATGATAATGATATTTCTTTTTGTTATAGGTGGAAAGGCAAAGACGGCAACAGAGGGAGTTAGAAGAGAAATTAGCAGAAATGAGGATAAGTGTCGCCACCGGTCTGAACGAAGTCACTGGGCTTGCGACGAGTGAGTATTAATGTATTAATGTTATTGAAATAAATTCTACCCCACTTTTCGAGTCCCTAGAGCTTTAATGAAATATTTAAAAAAAAAATATGCTAAGCTTGCTAAGCTGGTGTTAAGCGGTAAACTCTGTCTATCTGCACTTCGTCATATATGGCGAAATGCACTGCGCCCATCACCCTGAGACATAAAGTTGTCAAGTCTAATGTGCCTGTAATTTCACCGGCACCCTTCAGACCGGAACACAGTAATGTGAACATAACTGCTTGGCGGTAAAAATGGGTATGGTGGCAGTACTTCCCCGAACGTTCTACTGCTACTATAGGCAGATTACGTATATAGTGCGAGCGAGCGTTTAACAGATCCACTAAGTTGCATAATATTGACCTATTTTTTAGTAGTGTTCCTAAGGCAAGGCGCAACTTGTGTTCGTTTTTTCGGTATGCAGTAGTACACAGTAGACAAGTCAGAAAATAAAATTACATTCTATCCTCTTTCTGATAGTAGGTATAATATGTATCTTCATATGTCAGTTTGGCTTGTATTATTTATCTATAGAAAGTTATTCTGTCATGCAGTTAATTGAATCTACTCGATATGTGTGTTTTATGAGTGTTCGCATAAAATATACATTTTCCTGGTACTTTTTTAACTATAAACTTAAAAACGAGTTTATATCGGCATTATTTTAAAACACAATATTGAAATTTAAAAATACAATCTTATCTACAACACCTTTTCTGTAAAAAAACAATGTTACAAATACATTTTATTTAGTAATAAAAAATAAATATATATTTATAAAAATAGGACTAAATCACTGTTAGCAATAAAGTACTAACCTACTAACAAAAATTGGATCAAGCTGTCTGAATAAAGAAATCTATTTATTATTATTAATACGTTACATGGAATCCAAGAAGCTCTCAGAATATCAACAAGGAGTTTTGTTCAATGATATTTTTCGAATGAAACGCGTGAATGTTGGGCGCCCCACTTCAGCATTACAAATAAGTTTTGATTAAAACTTTTACTTATTGTAGCAGCGCCCGCTTTAGCGCATGTGCGCTGAAATGCTAGGTTATGGCCCCATTATAGTATTGTATCATGGCGCCATCAATATGTTATGTTGTAGTGAATTTAATTTACTTCATTGGTTCAATCCCATTGTGTGAGCGTACACGAAGTAATGTATGAAACTCTAGAAGTAAAAAAAAACCTTTTTTATGCAAATTCATAAAGAATATTGTTTATTTTTCTAGTACCAGTTCAATTGCAAGGACCGGGGCGGCCGTGCGAGCCTCTATCACCAATATCCGAGACACCACCGCCGCCGCTTTCCCCCAGAACTCCCTCATCTAGTGGTAAATAGTCTTATATTCTTTCCTATAACTTTCCTGGAAATTCTCATTGTTGGTCTAGCTATAATTATTAGTTAACATTAAGTACATATACATTTGCGTGTATCTGTTCTAGTATATTATTCTCTTTCAATAAAACAACGCAATCTGAACACGCTAGAAATTTTCCATAGTGTACACATACAAACTGCGTTAGGTACCACTCTTTGAAGTCAACCTACTTTCTGGTTTTACTGTGATGTTATGGTACAGTTGGGAGGGTTCTTTTTTAGTGTACTTCTTGGTCATAGTTTTGTCACAAGTTTGACTATTTTCAACATTAGAATGCCGATTATCCGGATTAATACGGATTCGGGTCGAGTCGGATAATCGAAAATTCGGATAGAATAGAATATCGTTTATTTGCTGGAATAAGGTTACATGTGCGGTCTTAATAATACACATATAATTATAAATATCTCTTATTCTACCTTTACAGGCGTGCAAATTTTTGAATGTTAAGAAGAAAATCACAAACAATTTTAACATAAACCTCAAAATAATTTGAATGTTGCAAAATTATAGCATTAATTATCTTTATACAAATGTCAAATTATTAATTATTGCACGCAAGTCAAGATACAGCATTTTTCATGTTATTGTGACGGAACAAGCTCCTCCTTATGTTAAGCGGACTAACCGCTGCCTATAAAAGATGCATTTCGTCATAAGACACGAATTGCACTGCGCCTGTCACAGTGAGACATAGTTGTTAAGTTAAGAATGTTAAAAACAAAATCATTAAACATGTTAATCTATCTTATCTAATAATAATCGGACATAGACTGGTACAATAAAGAAAATAGAACTGTCATACATAGAATAAACTTTTTTTAAGTGTTTGTTAAACATTTTTAAGTTTAACAAACACAGTTCTACAATAACGCTCACTTGAACATGTCGATTAGAGTAATTTGCAACCCCATCAGGCCTTAACAAAAATACAAAGTATAAAAAATCGCAACAATAGAGGTTATATTACGCTTAGGACCGTTTCGGATAATTGGCGATTCGGTTGATCGGCGTTCGGATAATCGGCGTTCTACTAGTATCAAAGACCATCCAGAGCTTGGTACTTGTGATTTAATGTTCGAAAAATATACTGTACTGTACTCTATCAGCCGAATTGTCCTCTGCTGAACACAGCCTCAATATCATGGGGGGATTTGCCGTAATCCCCTAGCTTGGCAGGCGTCTTGGGGATCGCAGTGTGAGATATCAGTTCCTTAGAAAGCGCTGCTGCCTTCTTGTGTGTTACCCTTAGTCGCCTCTTACTACACGGGTAGAGATGGGAGGGTAACATTCCAGCCCGGCACCCCACGGGCCCCACGGGAAAAATGTAATGACAATTAATAGGCTGATTAGACTTTTGTATCTAGTAAGTAGTAGCCGTTCTTAACCGATCAGCTAAGTTAAGCAACGTCTGTCGGTCATGACTTGCATTGGTGACCTCTAGTGATATTACTATGAGCGCCTCTGTGCTTCGGAGGGCACGTTTAGCCGTCGGACCCGATTGTTGTCTTATGATAGCAGGCATGGTGGTAGGGCATTTTGCGAATGCCAATGATGACAATGATATTTAATAAAATATAATTGTACCTATATATATTAATTTCAGGCACAAACACTAGATCGGTATCGGCAGCGGTAAGCGACGAGTCGGTGGCGGGTGATTCGGGAGTGTTCGAAGCGGCGCAGGCCGGAAACGATCCAACTAACGCAGGTAAATAAAACTTATCTTGTTTTCTTTTGCCCTTATCCCTCGCTGAATGGGATCGGAGGATTTTCTTGAATAGCAAGACAAACGAGCAAGCAGCTCATCTGGTGGTAAGTGATCAGTTAATCACACTCTGAAATTTGCGACCACAGAGATCCTACTCATTTCTTGAAGCTTCCTAAGACGTATCGGTCTGGAATTACTTCAGATGGTAGTTAGTTCCACATTGCGGCAGTGCAGTTTTTTATGTTATTCTGACGGAACAAGCTCGAGGCCCACCTGATCTTAAGCGGACTAACCTCTGACTATAACAGATGCATTTCATCACAAGTCACGAATTTCACTGCGTACGTCACCTAGAAACATAGTTGTTAACTCTCATGTGCCTGTAATTTAATTTCTCTGGCTCTCAAGGACTGCTACCACCGAACTGAACACACTGTTAGGTGCTGGGCGACAGATTTTCTACTTGAAGGCGGTAGCTAGCCAGGCTGGCAATCGTAAAACCTTCAACCATGCGGCGATGCTCAAGCCGTGGTGGGGATCGAACCGGGAGCCTGCGGCACGGCAGTCCATAGCTATTACCGCTCGGCCATCATTGCTTCCAATTTTCTACATCTGTCAGCTGTCATATCAGCTCTCGCGTATTTTATAAGTATATAATATAACGCATAACGCAATAATGTAATTTCTCCTTCTTTCTCCTCCTTTATCGCATGCTGAGTTGGCGATCTTTGGGTCACGGGTTCGAATCCTATCGTGAGCCTGAGTTCCACTGCATTGTGAAACATAAACAATTGCATATCGCGTGATCATCCGTACTCAGTTAGAAAATCTGTCGCCAATCACCTAGCGATGTGTTCTAACAACTCTCGTGGAGAGCTAGTTACCAATCTCCTATCCTGTCAACACCTTTGTCCACATCATCAGTTACCAACTAGTGGGATACTGGTCAATATTATCTACACTAAACATTATGTGTAACTTGAACTTTTTTGTGTTTTAGTGAACAGCGCCCAAATTGAGATCAAACTGCGATACTGTCCTGAAGAGAGTGCCTTGGAAATAGGAATACTTAGAGCGAGAAACTTGCACGCTCTCTTCATTGATATCGGAACTGAAGTGTAAGTATTTTTATATATAAAATTATGTAATAACTATATTTGCAAGTACTTGCTTAGATTTATCACAGTTCTGTATTCAGTTCTTTTTTAGTTTTATATTGGACCCGTACGGTTTGTTCATTTGCCATTGGTCAAGTAATATGTTATACAATTCCGTAAAAGTAGTCACATTCAAGTCCTAGTGGTGTATGTAGAATTAGCTAATTATCAAAATTGAGTCAAGCAAGTGATGATTATTTATACATATTTATATAAAGATATCATACCACTAGATAAAGAAATCCGCCACGGTGGAAATATTATACACTTCCATAATTAAGTTTATTTCGCATAATATATGAAGGGACATTTTTGTATTCAGATTAGTTTTAATATGCTGTCAGCAAAATGACACTAAAAATGTTGTTATTTGTTTGTTTTCCTTAAAACCAACAAAGTCATGTTTTGTTTATTACATTGTTAAATAAGATTCTATACATATATGCTTATTTTTACTGGTAGGTAACCTTTCACCATGAATCCACTTTCTACTAGAATTTGTTATAAATCAAACAGTGAAAAATTTAAATGTAATTACTGATTCATAAATGAATTTAATATCATAAACAATAAAATTAAAATATGACACTTTTCTACGTTATTTATTTTCTGTTATAAAGCAAGAAAAATCGTACGACTCCAATCTGGCTTAAAAAACTTTCGATAGTTCAAAGTACCTATTATCACAATATTGGGCGCATGGTATCGACTTCGAAAAGTTATTTCATACTCTTGAGTGTTTGAAGTTTATACCATTTTTAGGTAAAAAATAAATTTCACCGTTTTTTTTTGGTGCCTTGTTACGGGACCGATTGTCCCTATATCCTATCTTGATAATATAGTCACTGTCAATGACTATATTATCAAGATAGGAAAACACTTTTCAGTGTGAGTGTAACTCGAAAACGGCTGGACCGATTTTGATGAAATTTAAATGGGACCACAAGGGAAGCATCAGCTTACAATTTAAAAAATGAATCTTCAAAATCGGGTCAACCAGTCAAAAGTTCTGAGGAAACAAACACAAAAAAAAACTGAGTACCTCCTTTGAAGTCTGCAAAAAAGCAAATATAAAATGAAGTGTAGTATTTATAATCGTGTGGTCCCTTTGGCAGCGGTGTTCGCGGCGCGTTGGTAGTAGGGGGCGGGTGCGGCGTGGCGTTCGGGTCCGACGGCGTGGCGTGGCGCGGCGGCAGCGTGGCGTGGCGGCACGCGCAGAGAGCTGCCGTGCAGAGCGCCCGAGCTCTCAGGGCTGCCACGCTGCAAGTCAACCTGGCCAGCGGGCCCGAGTGTCTCGTGAGTATACATATATACATATTCTCCATCAGGACACCACAATAAAAGTTCTACTAATTCATATGTACTACAAGAAAAGTCTTACATAACACTGTGTATAAGTTTTATAGGTCGTTTACTGTGTTCTTTCAAGGTTTGCAGGGGTTTTACTTCTAGTAGTCTCCTGGTTGTATTTGGTTAGTAAGTCATTTCCAGCCCTATAGGTCTATGAATGTGTAGGATCTTTACTGTGATTTATATTTCTGTATATGGAGGACTTTTAAATGTGGTATATATAACTGTGTAGGAATTATATAATAGAGAATAGTAGAGATAAGTAGAATATAGAAATTTTAATTTTAAGTAGAATATAGAATATAGAAATTTTACTGTGTTCTATATACGTTTGGTGGTTTTCTTCTGTGTTAATACGAATTTGTAGGATTTTTACTGTATTGAATATCAGTTTGAAGGCCTTTTATTGGAGTCTATATGAATTCGGGACTTTTATTGATTTCTCGAATTTTACTGTGATATATATATAAGCTTGTAGGACTTTTACTGGTGTGCTATATCACCTTTCAGGAATTTTACTATTTTCTATTTGTTTTTTGGCTTATTCTTTTTGGCTTATTTAAAGACATGTACTTTATGGGTGTACAAGATTTAATCATATTTACGTTCATAAATTTTCAAGACTGTTGAAAAGATATGACTTTTACTGTCTTTTAAGCATTTATTTTGTATAAAATTTATTTGATCTAAAATTTATTTCCTATGAAAAGGTTTGCGGGCCTTTAACTGTATTAAAGACTCGATTTGGAAAAAATGTGAGTAAGGGTATATAACTTATAATTAATTTAAAGACCATGGGATTTTATAAATGTTTATATTTCGAATGCTAATTAGACGTGGATGATGAAAACTAGCCAAAATCGAGTATTCGGCTACAAGCTTAGAGTGCCATGTGAAGACTTACCAAGGCGAGAGCGATTAAATTTCTGACCATGCATACAACCACCTGAAAATAACCCTAAATATGACCCAGCTAAAGTTTATTTTTCCTTGCAGGGTTGTGCACAAGTCAGCCTGGCGGATTTCGAACCGGATACAGTGACGCAGAAGTGGTACAACGTGCTCAGTTTCCGGTGTATGAGAAGGGATGAAAGCTCGGATGAATCTACAGTTATATCCTCACAGACTTCTACCCTTACTAGGAATAGAGGTATGTTGGCTATATTATTATATCAAGAACTATATATATATTTTGAAGTAATGATGGCCGAGCGGTAATAGCTATGGTCTGCCGTGCTGCAGGTCCTGTTTTAATCCCCACGGCTGGCTTGAGCTTCACCGCATAGTAGAAGGGCATTTTGCGATTGCCCGCCTAGTTAGTACAAAATCTGTCGCCAAGCACCTAACAGTGTGTTCCGGCGGCAGCCCTTGAGAGCCAGTGAAATTACAGGCACATGAGACTTAACAACTATGTCTCAAGGTGGCGGGCGCAGTGCAGCTCGTGACTTGTGATGAAATGCATCTGTTATAGGCAGAGGTTAGTCCGCTTAACCTCAGGTGGGTCTCGAGGTTGTTCCGTAACAATAAAACGCGCCTAAACGTAATTAGTAATTTTCTAATGACAACATTCGAGTGGCGCTTAATGTTGCCAAAGCGCTCTACGCAAATGTTAATATAATAGAAGATACAAGAGATTATACAAAATGTAACATAATTGAAGCAGTAAATGATTTTTATTACCGAAAATTTCGTAAAGGGTTTTTCAATAGGGTAACATAATAATATGGTAACAATAGGGTAACATGTATTACCAATCTGAGAACCAATAAAAGGCTTGGTCATGGGTTCGAATCGTGATCGTGGTTCAAATATTTACATTCTTAGCTTTCATATACGGTGGTATCAACAAGACGGATTCTTGCTGAAGAAACCTACATGGTCATACGAATATGAACAGTACCTACAGTATTTTTACTGGATGAATGTGAGGCAGTTCGACCATAGAGACCATTTAACTTTTTGTATAGATTGCTCAGTTTGTTGGTTATTTTCAGGTCCAGAGAGTATGATGAGCGCGGAATGTAACGTAGACTGCAACGAGAATTCGGCGTCAGAAGACGAAGAGTCTCGAGAACCACTTAATCAGGTATACCATCTTGTACACCGTTGAATAAACTCCTCCCCACATTAAGGAGGGTTTGCCATAATCTCCGTGCTTGGCAGGCGGCTGGGGGATCGCAGTGTGAGATGGCAGTACTTCAGAATGCGTTGCTTCTAGTATTTTTCCCTTTGTCGCCTATTAAAGCTTTCATGGGATGACATACTGTACTGTATCAACTGAATTGTCCACTGCTGAACACAGCTTCCTCCATTAGAGATTTGCCATAATCCCCACGCTTGGCAAGCGTCTTGGGGATCACAGTTTAAGATATCATTTCCCCAGAAGGCGCTGCTCCCCACCCGGTATTTTATCTTTATTCGCCTCTAAGGACACCCACAGGTAAAAATGGGGGGTGACATACTGACCCGGTATCCCACGGGGTAAGGAAGACATAGGAGGATGTAATTCTACCCCGGCGTCAATAGGAGGGTAATCAGAGAGAATAATATATATCCACAACTGTATTTCCCCGAAGGAGAAAATTTCACCATTTGTAGATCTTGTGGAATAAAGCGAGTTGATAGATTTTGTATAATTATATAAATCGTTTCAATCAACAGATAGTGGAAGAGGATTCGTTCGAAGACTACATTCCCGTGGAATTAGAAGAGGAAGAAGAATATCTCCATCCCACCACAGCTGAGAAGGAAACAAACACGGAGTGCAACTTCTGTCCGGAGGGAGCGAGACAACTGCATAGGAGGTAAAGACTAAGAACAATCATTTTATCTATAATATAGATTTTAAAAATGGTGCTGGGTAATGGTTTAGAGGTCTAACGTTGTCTTATAGTTCGTAATATCAATTGAGAGTAGAAAAAAATAGTTAGTATTGCAAGTTTGAAGCTAATATTGCATCCCTGTTAGTCTCTTCCTGATTCCATTCATCTTTCTCTGTCTCTCGTTATAGGAAGTTGAACTATTATGACTTACATTGCTCATGGAACGATTTCAACCAGAAAATTGAAAAAATCCACCTGTTGATGATACTGGTTGAAGTTTTCAATTAAGTTTTCATTACCAAATCTAAAACAAATAGCTGACTAAGAAATAAAGTCTGAGAACAATTTTATTGCATCAATGACTTAAGTTGTGGACTTTGTCTCTTTCTAACAAAGAGTTAGAGAGAGAGAGACGCAGTCTTCTACGGACTTCTACACAAACTCCAGGTGCCTTTGACTTGTGCCCCTTCTTCTGCATCGATATGTCTGCATCATCATGTATGCGTGTCGGGTCTACCCGACACCCGCACGGTGATTTAAAGGAATGCTAAGTAATTCGTCTCTTCAAATTTGGACTGTTTATGTAGTTAGAATGCTGTACTTCCTCAAAAAGTTAGGACTGGAATACCCAACTTCTTTTCATAACAAATAGATTCAGGCGTTACTTTGCGGAAATCTTTATTTAATAATAACAAATATTTTTAAAATATTTTATGAAAACATCAAATTAATATTTTAATAAAACACTTAATAAATACAAAAATATATCTAGTGACAATTCCGCCTAATTTTCCTGTTAAGCCGACGTGACGTCACAAACGCCACGCAGCCAAACCGGAAGAGTTTTCGACGCGTTTCGCTTTTACATGAAGCATCCTCAGGAGGACTTGACTCTACGAGCGCACGATCGAGAATTCTCGATCTCGATCGTGCGCAGGAAAATTAGGCGGAATTGTCACTAGATATATTTTTGTATTTTTAAGTGTTTTATTATAATATTAATTTGATGTTTTCATAAAATATTTAAAAAATATTTGTTATTATCAACTTCTTTTCCTCGTAGATGCCGCAATAGAATAAATGACTGCGTTGCTATGTAGGTCCTTATCCTAATATGACTAACATCTAACCTAGGTGATGGGTACTACATACATTTCTCCCTTCAGATATATGAAACGGCTGCGACGCCTCGAAGCAGACGGCCGGCCTCATAGTCACTCCGCCTTAGAGAAATAGTCCTAAACCGTCCGTCTTTGTATATATTGTATATAGGTATGTTTACATTGTGACCAGATGCTTGTGTGTGTGTTTTTTTTTATAAAGATCTTTCCATTTTTATATATCAGTTCATTATAAGAATAATCTAAGAATATATATTGTATTACTTTGAAGGTGATATTTTCGATTTGGTAGACTGCATATTATACTCTCTTTTATGTAGTTTTTTGCAGACGGAAAATGAATGCAAGGAATATGAAGAAAAATTATATGTTTTGAAATCGACGTTTCGTGTTCCCCAGTTTTTTCTACAAAAATGAGCAGATTAAATATTTTATTTGGAATCAAAATTTTAAGTAAGAGTATAGTTAGACTTAGATGTTACTTTTCGAAAATCGACATTTAATAGGAACGAATATATAAAAAAACATTTTATGAGAACATATAATAAAAAAATCCTTACAATATATATAAATATATCTAGTGACAATTCAGTCTAATTATCATGCAAAGCCGACGTGGTCTGGCTACGTGGCGTTTATGACTTGGTGTTGGCTTTGCAGGAAAATTAGACGGAATTGTCTCTAGATATTTGTTTCAGTGTTTTAAAAAAATATGTATTTAATGTTTCACAAACTATTTTGTTATTATTAAAGAGTATATATAGTATATCAAGACTCCTAACATTTTCTTTTATGTTAAAAACTTTTCGAATCAGCTTGGGGCTCTTCTGATTATGGCGGTAAAACGGTGCGTGTTAAGGGTCATATATTCTTTAGTAACACCATATTCCATTTCCGGAAGTACAAAAGCTGACAAAGAATAAAGTATTTTGATGTCAGGCAATTTTAAACGACTTCCAAAGAAGGATCTCTGTACACTAAAGGTCAAAATAGTATTCCTTTGTAAAATTAAAACATAGAAGGGACGCAATGTGCGGTGGTGGGATAAATGTCGGTTTCTGTTTGTGTAGTTATTAAAATATGTTGTCGATAAATATCACCTGTGCATGTAGAGTTACTATTTTAATAACGTTGCATGAAAAAGCATGATTTGGCACAATGTGAATGTATCTAGCTTAAAATGATTTCGAATAAGTTTTTAATATACAATATTTAGAGCCTGTTTCAGAATGTTCGTGTAAGTTCCGGTTATACTACCCAGAACATATTCAATAAATAAAACACTATATTTGCGTTTCACAGTCATCGATTTAGCCTATCCATCGGTTAAAGCTTGAAACGCGCTGCATGTTAACTGTCATTTTTATCATTCAGTTATTTTATGTTCTGGGTAGTATAACCGGAACTTACTCGAATATTCTGAAACAGGCCCTTAACCTCAGAATATAACGGTTAGATATTGGAACAATAATGTATTTGCATGATGACAGTTTTTTATAGAACATTAAATATATTATTGTTCACCTGAAAACATCTTGGATGACTGCAGAAATACTTTCGTGTTTTATATATTCCCTGCCTGTTTTTTATAATATATGATTGGAAATGAAAAATAGATGGTTTTTCACTTCAGTTCATGGTTTTAAACTTGAAACCACTTGGGAGAATGCCACAGTTAATATTTGAGATTGTTATTGTATAATTCGCTTTGCAGTTACTTTTTTTTTTAAACAATAACGCCACAGATACTAGTTATTTACTGTTGGACCCCTTAAGCATATTATATGTACTAATAATAATTGTTTAATGATTACTTTTATAATTTTATCAATCGAAATTCAACATATAATAATGTTATGTCATTGAAATATTTAAGGTATTTTTTTCTATGTCAAATATTAATTGTGGCATTCTCCCAAGTGGTTTCAAGTTTAAAACCATGAACTAAAGTGAAAAACCATCTTTATAAAAATCTTCCACCAACTTTCTTAAATGTAATTTAAGTAAAGAACTTAAAATCGTCCACAATCGATGTAATTCCTATAAAATTCTGTAATATATCAGCCGGATTTTCCACTGCTGAATACAGTCTCCCCCATCTATGGGATGTTTGCCATTATCTCCACGCTTGGGAGGCTTCCTGCGAAGGCTATTCTGCCATACTTCCGGTTCCTATTATGTCCACTCAACAATATACCTACTTCTAAATATTACCGATAAAACATACTTGTTGCGTCTGATGTTTAAAGGCTTAAAAATATTCCTCTAGGTTTTACGTTATCAAAACTTGTCCCAGTTGACCATAACAGTCAATCGTAGCTTTATATTAGACTTATATGAATTCTGTATCTTTCCAGGAAAAGCCAACAAGTAAACTCGACACCAGAAGAGCCTCTGGCAACAATTAAGAGATCTCAGACGTTCTCGCCTCAACCCCAGAGCATAGGGAAAGGGCAGTATATTTGCAGGTAAATTAATTTCTTCTACAAAATCGGATAATAACAGAGGTTGAATGAAAGAACGTATTGGTTTGTGTGAAAGAGGGCATGTAAGAAATTACAGTGCATAGAGTAAAGTGGAGAACAGTAACTTGTTATACCTATCTCAACTCCTGGTGCAATAAGCATGGCAAAACAATGAGTTCATGATTTTATAACTAATAAAACCAAATTTTGTTTGATTGTTCTCAAAGATTAGCAGCAAGTTGAACCAAGAATAATAATTTTACTGAAGGTTGTAGGGGAGCTGCCGGACCACACCATGGTGTGCATGACCAGTGTAGCATAGTTGACTTGACAATACATTTTGTATTAAAGGTCTATAGACCTTTAATATAAAATGTGAATAAATAACAGAAAAGTGAGTTTTCACTCATTTAATACTCATTTGATTTAGTAAATAGTTGATGTAATGTCCAGTTTTATGTTCTAATTTAAATAGTTTGATGCACGCCTACGTTTTAATATTTTCAACAATAAAATTATACAGATGTTTAGAAGAAAGTAAGTAGCGTTTAGACCTTTGGCAGACATGCCTCCAGATACTTTAGATACTTGAAATCATACTTAGCCAGAGTACAGACTTCACTCATGAAGCCGCGTTTGTACACTACGTCTTAGTGTGGGTGTAAATGGTACATATAGTAAAACAGTAAAATTTGAAACGAGGGTAGATCAAAAAGTTCGTGTAAATCGTGTTTGACAGGGGTGGGTGGGTGATTTTTGTATACTGTTTCAGAATTTTTACATACGTTTTTTGTTTTAGGCTGAACCGTTCCGAGTCCGACTCATCGATGGCGCAGTACGCGCGGCGTGGTACTCTCCAGCCGCCTCCTCCTTTGGGGATCCCATTCGACAGGAGTCTGCGCGAGCGACGCTCTTTGAGGTGAGATATCTTACGTTATACAGGGTTATTGGTAAAATGCTAACAACCGCTTATGGTTGACTTCTGCTAGTCCTAACAAACATTTTGAGGTGCAAAGTTTTTTTCAATTTTTTTTTTTGCATTTTTATGTTTATTTATCTGGTGTTAAAAGTCTCTTGTGCTTGTAATTTATTATTTCATATTTTTTATAACTTAGCTCGATGTAAATATTTAAAACTCTATTCAAAGGGGCCGCGGCAGGCGTTTTTGGCTCGGAGTAGGCGTTGTCTTCTACATCTGATAATGTTTGTTAGGACTAGCAGAAGTCAACCCTAAGAGGTTGTTAGCATTTTACCAATAACCCTGTATATAAGATGTATGAGGAATTGACATTTTAATACTGCCGTAAATTTTTACAGTTTTATAATTTGTAATTTTGAAATGGCTTCATAAGTAAATAAATTATATGTGGCGATAAGCTCGCTCTCTTAAAAAATAATATATCAGGCGATCTGTGATTCACTTCTGTTTACACTATTGGGGATGTAAGGGTATAGTTTTGCATGTTTCTAATAGTGTTTCGTAAAGTAAAATGTGTGTTGTATTTCCCAGATGGGGTAGAGTGGGCAGCGGCGCGGGGCGACGCAGCGGCGGGTCCCGAACCCGCACCTCCCGCACTTCGCTGGACCTCGCGTTAGATCTGCGCGCACAGCACACCCGCCTCGAAGATCTCAACACTGAGATCGCCAACCTTACTCAGTTGAAGAAACGGTACGTGTTTTTTTTATAAATTATAAACTAGCTTTCACCACTATCTCATCTGATGGTAAGTGATATATGATCGAAGATCGTTGTCCTACAATTAATGTATCTGTATGACAGCCGCCGAAAGACACCGTTAGGTGCTTGGCGACAGATTTTCTACCACTTGGTTTATGTATAAATATGCTTGGTATACCACATATTATAAATGGGTCGATTGACGTAAAGCGTCGCCTTGGAATAACTTGGGATCGTTATGGAAAACCATCATACTTGGACGAAAAAGGCCAATCGAAACCGGTGTTGAACAAAGACAAAAAATCTTCGAACGCTACTTTTTTTTTTTTTTTATGCTGGATAGGTTAGCCTTTGACCACTATCTCACCTGATGGTAAGTGATGATGTGGTCGAAGATGTTGTTCAGGCTAACCTAGAAGTATAGATCTGTATAAGTACTGGTTACAAACCTCCGTTCTCGGCCGACCAATTAGTACATATTCTTTCATAACTATTAAGAGTTTTGAGCACCCCATGGGGATAACCGGGGTGCCGAGTTAGAATGTTACCCCCTCATTGCTATCTGTGGATCTCGTAAGAGGCGACTAAAGGTAAAATATCGGAAGGTGGGCAGCAGCGCCTTCTGAGGAACTGATACTCACACTGCGACCCCCAAGACGCTTGCCAAGCATGGGGATTATGGCAAACCACCCCTAAATGGAGGAGGCTGGGTGTTCAGCAGTGGACAGTCTCGCTGATATAGTAGTAGAGAGTTTTTATAATAAAGAGTATATTACCGAAGTATAAAAGAGATGGGGGAGAGAGTGGGGAGTGAAACTCTATCCAGGTAACCTAGAGGAATTCCAGAATAATGAGTTAATGCCAGATTATATCCATGGGGAAATGAGATACTGGTAGGGTGTTCCATACTTTAGCCGTACGCATTATAAAGCTGTTGTATTATAATTATATTAGTACTTTCTTTAACTTCGTCTCGGATTTCATTTTACTTTTCTGTATACACATGTGTTGAATTACAATCTAGCTCAAAATTTGTATAACATGTATAATTATTGTATATGAGAAATTGACTCTAATTTGTTTTGTGTATCTAAATAAATAAAATAAAATAAAATTACGTTATAGGTTAGAAGAAGCGTGCGCTCGCGGCGATCCCGCCGTAGCCCAATGGGTGGCTGAAGACGAAACGCTGCGGCGGTTGATCTCCAACTCGTCAGATGGCGGCCGCGATCGTACGGCTAAACTGCTCAACCGCACCTGCCGCGAGATCTACCGACTGCGGCGCTCGCGGCAAGGCGGCAGGAGACCAGACCTGGTCACCTTCAAGTAAGCATCCAAAAAAATAAAAATAAAACCAAAATTTATCAGAGCGCTTGGTCGATGCGACGCGTGTTCAAAATGCTGGCACCTATTTGGCTCAAAGAATAAGCATTGCAATTCAACGGGGCAATGCTGCCAGCACGCTGGGCACGCTGCCAACTGATAGTGGGCTAGAGCATTTGGACTCCCTATGAGTCCAAATGCTTTTATTGTAGTAGCTGTAGTATTGTAGTAGCTGTAGTGTTGTATATAGTTTGTAGTATTTGTTTAATAAAGGCATACCGCTGGTAAAAAAAAAGTATCCGATATACTACGGCACATTTACGACTGTTGACATTGCGGTAGAGTCATGTTTGGAATCTTGAAAAAAAAATACGTAAATGAATTTGCAATTCTGTAAAATAGGAAATAACCAAAACTCATATCACCACTAAAAAGTGATACACATTCTTAATATTATAGAAGAATTGGCGGCGAAAGAAATACAATTATTATTGCAAATGCTTGCAGTTTTATTCAATTCACATTTTGGTACATAATTTTTTTAGAACGTAAGAGCAATCACAACAGTTATAAAGTCAAATATGTCACAGTATATATTAAATCGTTGGTATTAACTATAGAGTATTTATACATAATACTCTAAGGAGTTTATCCTAACACACATTGAAATTTAAATGGGACCACACGGGAAGCACCAGCTTTCCGTAAAAGAATCTTCAAATTCGGTTCACCCAGACGAAAGTTCTGAGGTTACAAACATAAAAAATACAGTCGAATTGAGTACCTCCTCCTTTTTTGGAAGTCGGTTAAAAAGTATTTGTCAATACGCGTATACCTCGATGATATGGTAATTGCTAGTCTTTTTGATAGAACTAGTAATGTGTGTTAGGATAAACTCCTTAGAGTATTATGTATAAATACTCTATAGTTAATACCAACGATTTAATATAGGTCAGTCCATTTTTGAGTTACACTCCAATAACTGAAAAGTATTTTCCTATCTTGATGATATAGTCATTGACGGTGAACTACAATCGATCCCGTAAGTAGTAAGGGTCACTAAAAAGAGTGAACCAATTTTTTTTTACAATAAATTAAATCGACTTTTACACTCAAAATGTCAAATTACTTGTCGAAGTCACCATACGTACAATGATAATAGGTACTTTTGAACTATCGACTATTTTGAACTATGGTACCGACTTCAACAAGTTATTTCACACTTTTGAGTGTTGAAGTTGTAAGTACTTTGAAAAAAAAAAACAGTTAATTGAATGTAACTTAAGAACTACACAGATGTTGATGAAATATTAAACAATATAATCCCATGAGTTCACAGACATAACTGTTGTATGTGATTGTGTACTTGTCTTTATCTACTAAATAGTTCCCAAGATACGACGAGCCTATTACCACACAAGCGAAGTCACTGACAGGACAGAATCATAACAAAGAGCATTTCTTTTACAGAGAAAAGATGGCGTTCTTCACTCGCAGCAAACCGACCATTCCAGTACTGCCAACAGAAGAAGGTGAAGTCGAAGAAATTCTCTCGGAAGACGATTGGGAAGAGGATCTCGAGGAGCGAAGAACACCTGACGGTCGCTCTTCCAAAACGTCCTACGAACTCCGTAGAGAACCTCAGCCAGCTGAACCGAGCCCTTCAAACACAAGTTTAACTTTACAAGTCGTGGAATGTAAGAACCCTTGTATAAATGCAGAGGCAACTTTTGTGAGTGAGAAAAGCGAAGATCTTGAATCGAAGGAAGATATTAAGACTGATGAGGTGAGGTATGACTTTGTTGTTGATAGGGTATTGGGTGTCCAGGTTTGAGTGTGACTGTTTTTGTGGAGGGTTTTAGGGTCAAAATGACACTCTAATATTGTTTTGGTTAAGATTGTTGAGGGTAGACAAGATATTTTTTTTTTGTTTAAATTTTATTAACCTTGAAAGTAAAGCATATGTTGGGTTTATTTTGATATACATTTGTCAATCATATTGTATGTCAAAATAAAAATAAAAAAAATAGTTTTTTGAAAAAAAAAAATTTTTTTTTTATTTGTTAAAATTTGTAACTTTTTGTGTACAAAACACCTTACAAAGTATGTTTTATTCTACAAATATAAATAAAACTACTAGGTACTGAAAACCTAACAATTTGTTATCGTATAATTTTGACCCTGAAACACCTACGACAAAACATTGATAGGAACGGGCCTTTGGCACAAATGGCACCATAAAAAAACTGCAAACATTATACTGTGATTAAAATTGCCTATTGAGATTTTCTGGATTGAAGACTGAAAGATTTAAAAAAAAACTTATATAAATATATGTTAAAAATCAGTAATAATAAATAATTCAACAGGACTCTAATACTAACTTATATGTGCAAACGCAGTGCCATAAGTGAAGAGTTCAATGTAGCGAAGAATCTTACAATATTGTATACATTTTTATATATTTTATATTGGATTATGTACAAAAAAATATTGTACCTTTAAATTTGGTGCCTTGAACCGCGGTAGTGCCATAGCGTGGCATGAGAGATTGATGAACTAGGTACAAAATAGTTGTTATGGTGAGTGAGTCACAAAATAAATGCCAAACATTTAATCTAATTAGAGCATAGAGTGGGGATGAAATGTACATAAATACGTAAACTTTACATAAGAGGGAGACCCACCGAATTTCTGATAGTATATTGTGTACGCCGCGTCTATAAAGAAAGAAATCCAAAATGACAGTGTCTGACATTGCCTCTCATTCTAACACCGTTCGTTGGATAGAGATGGCGCGACAGGCAAAGCTATTTTCGATTCCGTCGCGGTTTATAGGGTTATCTCCACCGAAAAGTACTTGAAAAGGCCAAAAACAACGCTTTGTATATACGGGCTACGTAAGTCGAATTTTTGGTTAGTGGAGTACTTGCCCTATGGTTGTGTTACCTAAGAATCGTGATTTCAGGTTAAAACTGGTTTATTTTAGGTAGAAAATAAATAATATACAAGTTAGGGATGTCATAATATATTAACTGACCTAGTTCGAACTAGTTAAACAATGGTTGAATCAAGAACCAGATTGATCTGTGGACAAGCTCATTTTGCCCGAGACATCAATTTTGCCTAGTTCACTGAACAAATCAATTTTGCATAGTTCACTGAACCAATCAATTTTGCTTAGTTCACTGAACAAAACAATTTTGCCTAGTTCACTGAACAAAACAATTTTGCCTAGTTCACTGAACAAAACAATTTTGCCTAGTTCACTGAACAAAACAATTTTGCCTAGTTCACTGAACAAATCAATTTTGCTTGAAACAGGTTTTCTAAATTTATGCCAGTTTTGCCTAAGACAAGCCGGTTTGCCCTGAAATCTGGGTTACCATGGTAACAAATGAAAACAAAAATCTGACGTAAAATCTGTTACTGCCATTGTCTTGTATATTTGTTGTCGATAACGGGCACTAGCGTTTTGAACGTGCAATATTTAAACGTACTTTATGTTAGTTTTATAATTCCAAGTCTTTCCGTGAGATCTGAACTCGTGTTGATGTTGATGACATCTCAGTTTGTACGTAAATATCGTATGCACCTTCCTTTCTTCCCAATTTGAAAATCAAATCGTTAGAAAAGGACAGGCATAGTTGTTAAAATTTTGTATGAAAATACACCAGTTGTTGAAGAGCTTCAACTTTTACAATTCTGTTGACAGATTTGTACTTTTTCTAACAAAAGTAATTTGTGAATTGTTAAAAAGTTATTTATTAATTATTACAATATGTAGCTGTTGTATTTTTCTCTGCAAATCTATGTAAAGTATAAACGTAAAAATAATTGTATGATGTGTAATATATTTTTAATGTTATTTTTAGCGTAATTTGTAAATAGTTAATCTGAAATTATTACTTTATTAAAGAATTTGCATATCTGTAAATCTAATTTTTAACTTAATCCTAATTATTCTGTTTTATTAGAAATAATTATTGTAATTAAGTAGGTATTTTTATAACAAGAAAATAGTCTCGTAGTTCTACTAGTATTCTACGTAACTTCAACAGCTTTGTAAAAATGTATATTTTTAATTATATTAGATATTGTAATATTTTATTTACGTGAAAAGTTATAGAATTTGGATTTGCCAAATTAGTCTAAGAATTGTTTAATTCTTCCATTAAAAAGGAATTAATAATAATATTATTTTGTAAAAATACCCGGCCTATTACTGGTTGATATAAATAGAAATTGAAAATAAAAATTATAAATTAATAATTTCTTCGTTTTATTCCATTAATGAAAAGCCGAAATGTTACCTTCCAAGTAATAATGTTACGCGATCCGAACGCGGTATACAGTTAGTTCGCTTACTTTGTAGCGAAAATAAGATATCCGGTTCTCAAGCCTTTATTTACATCACTGTAACAGCCGACTCGACCACTTCGCCGCTGAACACAGCCTCCCCTATTAAGGGGGTATTTGCCATAATCCCCATGCTTGGCAGGCGGCTTAGGGGTCGCAGTGTAAGATGGCAGTTCTATAGAAGGTGCTGCTGCCCACCTTCCAGTATGTTTCCCTTAGTCGCCTTTTACGACACCCACGGGATGATATGGGGAGATGCAATTCTAACCCGACACCCCACGGGAGGGGGGCGGGTTATTTTCATTACCAAATTAAAATTCTTGAACCATGATTGGGATGATGGACATTGATTGGTTAGTCAGGGGACAATTCTGAATTTTCTAAGGGCCTGTTTCAGAATTTTCGAGTAAGTTCCGGTTATAATACCCAGAACATAAAATAACTGAATGATAAAAATGACAGTTAACATGCAGCGCGTTTAAAGCTTTAAGGGTGAACTGGCCGGTCAGTTCTCCATACAAACGTCGTAGGGATCACTCCCTTATTTGAGGATTTAGGTCCAAAACAAATTATAACATCGATTAAACTCGTCAATATCTAGGTTTGTATCGTAACGAAATTTTAAAATGATAATTAAGTTGAGAGTTATGAGCCTCGAAACATTTTCATATAGTTTTCAAGGCTCACAACTTTCAACTTAATTATCATTTTAAAATTTCGTTACGATACAAACCTAGATAATGACGAGTTCAATCAATATTATGCTTAATTCTATACCTAAAATCTCAAATAAGGGAGTGATCATCCTACAGCGCTTGTATGGAGAACTGTACGGCCAGTTCAACCTTAACCGATGGATATCGATGACTGTGAAACGCAAAGATAGTGTTTTATTCATTAAATATGTTCTGGGTAGTGTAACCGGAACTTACTCGAACATTCTGAAACGCCCTAATTGGGATAAAAAGTTCACCAAAGCCCTTCCCTCACGGAGCTATCCGAAAGCTGCACGACTGAGGTACGATACGTACATTTTTTTTTTATGTTGTTGTGAAGGAACAAGCGCGAGGCCCACGTGATGTTAAGCGGTATCCTCTGTCTATAACAGATGCATTTCATCACAAGTGACGAACTGCACTGCGCCCATCACTTTGAGACATACCTGTTAAGTCTCATTTTGTCTGTTATTTCACTGGCTCTCAAGGACTGCTGCCGGAACACACCGTTAGGTGCTTGGCGACAGATTTTCTAACTGAGGGTGGTCGCTAGCCAGGCGGGCATTCGCAAAATGCCCTTCCACCATGCGGTGAAGCTCAAGCTCTGGGTGGGATTCGAACCATGGACCTGCTGCGTGGCAGTCCATAGCCAATGCCACTGAGCCATCACTGCTTCATATACCATAGGTGGCCAACTGGTATACTACTCTGTCTCCGCGCACGGAATTATCCAATTCGATTATGTTATTAAATTTTTGAGAGCGCTATGTCTATATGTATATATCTATATGGTCAATATACTTGAGACGTGATTGCTGTAGTTGAGTCGAGAGTGTACAATATATACGAATATTTCGTAAAGAAAATATATTTAACTACCCAAACAATACATAAAATTAAAGAACAATAAACTCCATCCCTACACGATGGTGAAGAACGAAAAGACAAATTTGAGTCACACTTCACATATTGCATGTTGGCTTAGCAGTTACAGTATACCCTGGCTATAGGGGTTCAATTCCCGCAGATGACTTTAATTTTTCCTTTCGATGTAATTTTGTAACAATTAGTTTTTTTTATTGTTGATGGGTAGGATATTTGACCACATTCTTACCTGATGGTAAGTGATGATGTGGTCGAAGGCTTAACCTAAAATTACTGGCTCTCAAGGATACAGCTGCCGAAACACACCGTAAGGTGATTGGCTACAGATTTTATACTTGAGGGTGGTCGCTAGCCAGGCGGGCATTCGCAAATCGCCCTTCCACCATGGATGATGTCTCCAGACAATTAAAATTGTAATAGTAAAAGTACAATAAAATTATTAAAGTAACACTCAAACGTATTTTGACCAACACTGGGACTGCACTAGCCGAGGCTTGCACCATAGTCCTCGAAGATTGTGGTATTTTTTTGCCATGATGTTAGTATTCTGTGGGCTCTCTAATACGGTACTACTTTGGCAAAAACACAGTGCACAACAGTGCTTTTAGCACTGGCAGAAGATCTAATAGGGGTGGTGTAAATTCCGAGACGTCTCTCAATTTATGTCCGAGAACAATGAATAGGTACATGTTTCTATCGATCGGTAAAAATTGATTTACTAGTTGCGTTGTACCTGGACAAATTCCAAGCGAATTTAGGTTACACATGTAAAACGCACTTCATCAATTTGTCACATAAACTACTGCATATTGTCTTACAAAAGCCTCGTGATTCTTGATAATGAGAGAGAGAGAGAGCTCTTGATTATGGCTGACTTTAATTAACCCTATATATTATGGACACAATCCACCGATGACTATTCATACAGTTGAAGCAGTGATGGCTTAGTGGCATTGGCTGACCTGCTGCGCGGCAGTCCATAGGTTCGAATCCCGCCCAGAGCTTGAGCTTCACCGCATGGTGGAAGTAGGGCATTTTGTGAATGCCCGCCTGGCTAGCGACCACCCTCAAGTAGAAAATCTGTCGCCAAGCACCTAACGGTGTGTTCCGGCAGCAGTCCTTGAGAGCCAGTGAAATAACAGGCAAAATGAGACTTAACAGGTATGTCTCAAGATGGGCGCAGTGCAGTTCGTCACTTGTGATGAAATGCATCTGTTATAGGCAGAGGATACCGCTTAACATCAGGTTAAGCGGTATCCTCGCGCTTGTTCCTTCACAATAACATAAAAAAACACGCCTAGTAATATCAGGCGCAACCGATATCTTCCATTTATGAATGAAATTCAATTGTTATCATTATATATGTTGCGCACGGACGAAGCATATGATATTGTCATATTTAAAAATCTGATAATGTACAATTGGTATCAATATAAATTTCTTTTATACCACACCCACTCAGAAAAGGTCTCATTACTCGTTCAAATACATGTTATAAAGTTCGTCATTTTTCCCTTAAAAATGAACGGCGGGGAAAGTTATATGAATTTTCATTCCTTCACTCCGTAGCAGTGAAGGAATGTTGTATGAAAATCCATACCTGCCCTGGTAGCGTTCTTTTGTTTTTAGTTGCTTACTTAAAAAAAATCTATCTCAATAAGGTTTTATACCAAATAATTAGAAAAAAGAGAGGTGATTTTTATTTGCAATCGATTTTCAATGAAAGGAGGTTGGCAACCTTTTTTTGCACTACGAGAAAAAAAACGCGGCAATTTGTTATGTTTGGTTAAATTTTGTTTTTTATTAGATTGATATTTTAACGGAACGCTTTTAATTATTCTAAATAATTTTCTAAAATGTCATCTGATAGTGAAAGTGACGATTTTATATTGATGACGCCACCAGAAATAAGAAATGCAGCTCAAGAAGTCATAAAGAACTTACTGCCTGAGAAGTCTCGAGGTAAGTACGAGAAAACGTATAATGATTTTATTTTCCTCGTAGGTGTAGAATAAAGCACTATGTATCACTCGGGAGAAAGTTCTATTTCTGTTCTCGAGTTGCCTTTAAGCAAACTCTCGAACAGAAATAGATCGTACTATTCAACTGTAATGATCGCGTATTAGATTTGTTTCGTAAAGCTAATAAAGTGACTGTGACCGATTCCTTGACACGATAAACTTCATCAGAAGGCTCTGCGTATCATAGTTTTATAAGAGGTAGATCTAGAACGTCGAACCTGAAGATAGGTTCAGTCGACTGCAGTTTAGTAGCACTAAAAATTCGTGAAAATCTACGGTGCGCCATGATACCCGTATTTTACGGCGCGGCACCGCGCAGTTTACATGTGTCCAGGCGCTTAGGGCAGTTAGGACTTTGCGTACATTTCACTTCGAAAACCTAACCTTTATGTTCCCAAAGCTAATTCTTACTTCTGACATCTAATTTTTTTACTACAACGTCTTGGTATTTCTGAACTAGTAGTTTGCTGGCACATTATTATTTCAATAATAATTAAAAGTCACATTTATTTGTTTCTAGCCACCATAGTGTTACAGTAGGTGTACACTAATTCGTGTACTTGTTAATTGTGTAGGTATGTTTTTTTATTCAAAACTATCAGTGAAAACTTATAATTTCACTACCTTATCCTCATGTAATTTAGCTATAAGTTTTTCTTGTTTATTAAATGAAATAAAATAAAATTAGACGAGATGATTTTAATTAAAATAAATGAAAGATACAGGTCCAGGTTAACTTCCAGGTGTAGGTCCAGGCTCAGGCGCAGGCCCCTGCCAAAGCTGAAAATAGCGGAAGCTAAAGCCAAAGCCATTGCCAAAAGCCAAAGCCAAAAGTCACACATCTCTTTTTTTATGTTATTGTGACGGAACAAGCCCGAGGCCCACCTGGTGCCAAGCGGACAACAACTGCATTTTTGTCAACGACGAATTGCACTGCGCCCGTCACACGTACAGTTGTTAGGTCTCATGTGCCTGTAATTTTACTGGCTCTCAAAGACTGCTGCCGGAGCACACCGTTAGGTGCTTGGTGACAGATTTTCTAATTGAGGGTGGTAGCTAGCCAGGCGGGAATTCGTAAAATGCCCTTCCACCATGCGGTGAAGCTCACGCCGCGGGATTCGAAACAGGGACCTGCATGGCGCACGCTGCACGGCAGTCCATACCATAGCCACTGCCATTGAGCCATCACTGCTTCAAAACTTGGACTAGCCCAAGCCGTAGTGGAAGCCAATACGAAAGTCGAGGTGTCGAAGATTATTGATTGTAATTTATTTATCTCTGAATGCATAAGGCAGTTTATGGAATGCAGCTAGGAAATTTACTGCATACATAAATTTCAACAAACCATTTTTTGGATAATTCGGATTAGGTTTTCTGGAACAATTATAACATAAATAATTATTAATAACGTTAGATGGTTCAGAAATAAATACTTACTGTATTGTGTTGTATTATAGCGAGCAAAACAAAACCTGTTTTTTTCATTTACTGTTTGTTGCAATACAGAACCCAAATAAAGCAAGTCTTGACTCGCACTCGGCCGGGTTTAATAATGGCATAAATAAAAGTTTTACTCACGAACGGCTCAAAAGGCCCATAATAAAAATAAATAACTATAAATTAGTTCAAGTGCGTAGCGGACTCGTGAACTGAGGGTATTGTTGTGTTACAATATAAATTTATAAGATTAGTACCGACGTGTTCCTCGTGAGGTTCCGAGCTAGAACTACATCCCCTATTATATCTTCTTATGGGACTCGTAAGAGAGAGTGACGAATGGAAAAAATACCAGATGCCGGGCAGCAGCGCCTTCTCAAGAAAATCTGATGAATACACTGCCATCTTACACTGCGATCCCTAAGATAAAGACCCGACCGACCTACAATTGCAGTGACTCATGAAAATATCATCAGGGTAGATTGGCTATTACGGGAGAGTAAACACATTACACATCGAGAAATTCAGACTGAACTCAAAGTCAAAATCATTTATTCAATTTAGGCGTCTACGAAGCTCTTATTCATCAATTACAAGTTTTAATATTGAAATATTCTACACTGTATTCCCACGTTTAGCAAAAAATTTTGTATTTGAAGCCACTGCGAGAAGAACGGGCAAGAAACTCGAGGCTATTCTTTTAAACGTCTTTTTACAATGTGTTACATACTATATTATAGAATTATTACAATTTTGTTTACATTACATAGGTGAAAGGCGATAGCTTGGCAGAGGCGAAACGGTCCAAGCATTTTTGACGCTTAAGTCATCACAAACTGTGTAGTAGGATTTATTAAACAAAATGTTTTTCACGTACTTACAACTTGAATTTTCCTTCTGTGAGCGTTGTGATATGTTTGGGAACTGAAGATTGGATCACAGGTCACAGATAACATCACCACAATCTTTCATGAACACCTTAAAGTTAGGAAGCTTGCTTCGCGATGGATCCCACATTCTTTATCCCTAGAGTAATCCCGTTGTATTGATTGGTGCAAATTTATGCTAGAAAAGTCGAAAGAAGGAACTTCGCAAGACGTACTTACGTCCTTACTACTGACGAAACTTGTATCTACAGGTCTACGTCACTACGATCCTTTTCCCTCCCCTTAACCTTTTCAATAGAACCTCTTCAAAAATACCATAAATTTAATTAAAAAAAATATGTTTGTATTTAAGGTAGAACTGGCCGGTCATTTTTCCATACAAACGTCGTAGGATGATCACTCCCTTATTTGAGATTATAGGTCCAGAATTAACCATCATATCGATTGAACTCGTCATTATCTAGGCTTGTATCGTAACAAAATTTTCAAAAGATAATTAAGTTGAACGTTATGAGCCTCGAAAACTTTATATGAAAATGTTTCGAGGCTCATAACTCTCAAGTTCTCTATATCATATCTTATAAAAATATGTTACGATACATGCTTTGATTTGGACCTATGTTCTCAAATAAGGGAGTAATCATCCTACGACGTTTGTTTGGAGATCTGACCGACCAGTTCACCCTTAACACATAATCTAAAAGATCTCTAGTTCATCTTCTTCTAAAGGGCTTCGTTTTGTCATTTGCATTGGGTACGGAACGCTAAAACAGTAGCAATAAGCCCGGCATGGCAGTAGCCGATACTTAGATGTAAATATAGGTAGTTAATGCCGGCACGCAAAGGGCCAATCCAGCTATCAGGTTTGGTGATCGCTCGGTTTTGAGCTAACGACGACGTCCAGTTCATACGGGTAATGTGGGTGCGACCTTTATTATCTGTACCAAAGAAATAGTACTACGCACTATGTACGAAGTATACCAAAGCAGTTATCGCAAGAGTATTAATGTAGTCAGAGAGTACTTTGTCTATCTTTTTCTGATACAAAAATCAATTCGTGGGGTGCCGGACTCGAATGTTACTTAATAAATATAATATAATTTCTACCTGTGGTTGTCGTAAGAGGAGACTAAAAGTTAAATACTGGAACTGGGCAGCAGCGCTTACTGAGGAACTGATATCTTGAACTTAGATCCCAAGACGCCTGCCAAGCGTGGGGATTATGGCAAATGCCCTAAATGGCTGAGTTCGGCAGTGGACAATCCGGCTGATACAGTACCTCAATATTTAGTTACCTTTTCTTTCACCGCTAACTCAAACGCGCCATAAGCAAATCAATGGAATATAATCGTATCAGTCATACATTTCTAGATACAAGGGTGAAGTCTAGAACCATACCTTAAAGCTAGTGTCTTCGTAGCTCTTTCCATAAATACATGTTTTTTTTTATTCCTGATAGGTGAGCCTTTGACCACTATCTCACCTGATGGTAAGTGATGTGGTCGAAGATGTTGTTCAGGCTAACCTAGAAGTAGTTGATAATTAGTAAGTTGCATCATAATATAAATTTAAAGTTTTTCAAACTGGTTCAAATTTTGCATGCATGTCCTTGTGCGCAAAATCTATGCTTCTGCTTTGCCATTTTATTTCTTATTGATTCTATATCTAAGTGTGAAAATAAGAATTCTAATACTAAATGAATTTTTCAAAATGGGTATTTATAAAAAAAATATTAAATCCCATTTTTATATATTATTGATTAATTAGCCGTGTTTTTGTAGTACAATTCAATTTGGCTGTAGATTTCGCGGTCTTTACTCCCGCAAAATTAAAAAATATATATATAATAAGTTAAAATCTTTATTATTTATTTTTTTATTTAGCGGGATAATGCAATAATTACGTTATGTAACGCGTAGCAGGCGATAATGCAATAATTACAATATTAGAACAATGTAAGAAGACTTATAAGTGATGATCACATACCATAGAATCCTTAAATCAAGACGGACTTCCGCCAGCGCCGGAATTATTAAAGTCGCATACGCAACAAACAAATCCTAAGCATGTACTTAGTAACATGACGTAGCGTTGTAGTCTAAAATATCTCATAGTCACACTCGCCTGCATATCCCCAAGAAACAGGCAGGCTGTCTCAACCATAAAAATTCGCTTATAATGTTTTAGTCCTGTGGTGCGGTAAGCCTACCAGGCACTATTCACAGACAACACCACATACTAGACAAAAATATTATTTAATGTGAAGATAACTAAATATGGTATATACAGTGTCTAAACCTAGGAATAGATTTCAACGCCTCAAAAGGGACGTTTTACGCAGATAGACTGAGGGCTGCGTGGTAGCTAGTCAGGCGAGCTTTCGCAAAATGCCCTGCCACCGTATGGTAAAGCTCAAGAACATTGCATTGCAGGATTCGAAGCATGGACCCTGCGCAGTTCATAGTCATCACCACAGTTTCATTATCGATTCAAAAAGATATCAGATGTTTTCGCTTAATTCAAACAACATAACGGCAAAAGCAATATGAAAAATTATTCGGTGATGTTTGCACTAATCCAGTCTAAGGCTGCCCATCCACCTCATCACCACCTCTCAATCCATGAGTAGAAGTCGAAAACTCTAAGGAATATATGGCTAATAAATTATTATTTAGCCATGTTATTTACGGCTTAGGAAAACTAAAATAAAATATATACTAATATGAAGAAAAAAAAAAATTTAGTATTTTTTTATAGTAGAATTATTTCAGTCATAAACACTAAATAAATCACTTACTTTTTCATTGTGACAGGGATTTTATGAATGTTCGCCTATCTACTACCAAATGAATAAATACGGTTCTTTATTCATGTGCTACGACCACTTTTAAATATAAAATCGGTTGCCAAGCACCAACCGGTGTGCTCCGGGAGTTTAAAATTTTGGACCAAATCATCACTTAATTATCACTGGGTGAGATAGTGATCAAAATGTAACTAAAAATATATAATTTATACGATGTGTAAAATATATAATTTATAGTCTGTACTAGCTTAGTACCTCATATCCTAGGCATTCTCATTCCTCGGTTAGAAATAACATCATTACCAAGTGCGGTAGAATTACAGCTCAGTGGGTAATTGTAACCGTTTATCCGGTAATTCTACCACTTACGTAGATCGCACCGCAACTCTGTGGTCGTGAGTCTTATCACTTACCGACCGTTTTGAGAACCGTTGCCATGGTTAGGTGTGAAATACGTGCAGTCGGGTACAGTGATCAGGCAAAAATATATCGGACACCTACTAACCTTTCATGCATTATTAGGTACTAACTTGAGGTAGTGAAACGAGATACTGCTGATGCGCACAAATGAGAAAAAATACTATGTATCTATAGTCTGGTTTTTAATCCGAGATCAAAAATGTAAACAAAGAAATGTCAATATATGTCATTGTCAAACTGATAGGTCAGGGTGTTCAATAGTTTTTCTTCAAAAATATTCTCACAAATGTGGCTATTAAAAACAAAAAAATCTTACACAATTTTTTTCAGGCTTGAATATATGCGTATATATGTACGCGCATATAAAAGTGTTTTATTGTTTCATAATAATGCAATAAATTATAGCATTAAATATTTTCTTACATTAAATGCTCCATCCGTTCCCAAAATTAGAAAAATTACCAAGTACTTGTAATTTTTTTGCACGGTTAACACCTTTGTTTACATTTTTGATCTCGAATTAAAAACCAGAGTATAGACATCATCTACTGCAATTGCATTGCGCACCACCGAGACAAAATACTAAGTATTACAGATTAGATACTTCTATTACAGATGCAGCGTTATTCCTTATTCTTCTTTCCATTACGATTGCAGTGTCATATCTAGTTCTTCTTTAAACTGCACTGTGCACAAACGAGGCGAAATACTTAGTACTCAGACATCTTCTATAACAGTAACGTTGTCTTAATTTTTCGCTATTATTCCACATAATAATTTAAAAACCAGCCTTACTTATAAACGCTATTTAAATTTTAAACATTACTTAGCCGCTGATTAGCAAAATTTCTTACTCATAAACGCTACATAACTTTATCCAGTACATAAGTACTGCTTAAATCAGCTGTCAATTTAAACACCGTCCCACCCATGTTTAAATATTTAAGTAGCAAGATGGCGCCCATATTTCTGATCAGCTGATTTAGTTACAGACCCACCAACTTATCTGTTCAGGTGGCAGAAAAAAGAACTACAACATTCCTTCAAATTGTGACAGTTCGTAGTTGATTTCCTTGACCAGTAGCGCCCTCGAAAACTGCACAGTTAAGTTGGTGGTACTATACAAAGAAAAGTATTATATTTACTTTTTAATTTCAAGATATTTAGCACTAGATACATGCTATTTGGCCATTTAGGTCATTCATAATACTTTTTAGTACAATGTTGTCAGTTTAAAATACGTTCGACCTCATTTTCCATTGCTTAGCTAAACAGGTGCTATGTAGCGTTTATAAGTAAGAAATATTTAAGCATCACTTAAACACTGTTTAGTTATCCATTACTTAGCAACTACATAGCGATGTTTTTATAAGTAAGGGGGTGAAAGGTTTATATCGCGTATATTTATCGTTATTTTTATGCCGACATTTATAACGCTCCAGTGATCGTCATTCCGGGGAGTGACTAATCGGTTTTATTTGTCAGCAGGGGTGCGTTCCGAACCTTGGTTAGAGCGCACTCGGAGTGCAACTTTTCACTCTAACGTCGTTCACAACCTTCGAGTAGAGCGTTCGGTTGTCACAACTGGACCGTTCCAAACCTTTGAAGGTTGCAACTTTTTAACCATAAAACACGTGACATGAAATGACTTTGACGTTTATATCGTATTCTATCTGATGCGCTCACCCATATATCTCAAAAAATTATACTAATATAATTTCTCAAAATATAAAACTTAAATAAAAATGGAAAACGAATTTGTGATAGTGTTAAATAGCAATTATTATTACGATAAAGATGTAAGTCTGTCAATGTCACAATTTGTTTGAGGTTATAAAACAACCGGTCGTTCCATACCTCAGGGTAAGTTGCAAAACAACCAAACAACGAAACAACTACACTCTGAGCCTCTGAACGCACTCCAGTTGAGTTATTAAGAAATTATTTTACACTACCGTCAGAAATTTTATTTCTAATCATAACATTCTGCGCACAGTATGCAGATATTTTTATTACGGTTGCAATGTCATCTTTCTCATTTTTAATTAATAGATTCAGGCGTTACTTTGCGGAAATCCATTTTTAATAATAACAAATAATTTAACAGTAAGTATTTGTTATTATTTCTCATTTTTCTTGACACAGCGTTTGCCACTCCGAGAAGTTACTTCTTATGTTTCATTCGCGCAATAATATCTCTTGCTACAGTGTCATTCAATCCTTAACAAAACACATAATCCGTCATGTGATTAACGAAATAGACCCGCCATTTTGCCAAAAAGTGATTCAAAACTAATCGACATCTTTCAGCATGCTCATTTGCCAGATATCATGTTTCATTCAAAATTGCCAAACTTTTCTTTTATACAGTAAAAGTTTTAATCATCTTCATCTAAACACTTTGTATTATTTTGTTTTAGAAAACAAAGTTCTTGTTGAAAATCCCTTTACTATACTGTGTCTGGATTGTGCCCAAGTGTTCATTGTCACAATATACCTTATTGTGATTATTAAGTTTAAATTAGTAGTAAAACTACAAAGGAACTAATGTGACAAAATGTTTTACTACTTCCATTCCATGAGACGTGGGACAAGTGAGAAAAAATACTTACTATTTTCACAAGTTCCATGATGTATTTAGTGAGATTTAGGTCCCAGTTGACTCGAGAATGGAAACAGTGAAATTATTTCTCATTAGTTCCTTTGTAGTTTTCCAAACCTGATATTTCAAAATAATAACATCGATCATAAGAGTCCAATCAGTAGCTATCTTAGTCTGGTACTACGAATAATACATCAGTATTTTAATATTGTTAGGTTTGCTATAACGCCTGCTATACGGATTACATTACAAAATCATAAATATACGATAGGAAAAATTTAAGTCATGTGTGGGATTCGAACCCGCGTCCATCCACCCCTTGAGCCGGAGTATGCTCTAACCAATTGAGCTAACATGACATGACGTCACAACTCAAATCTTTCCTATCGTTGTTTAACCATCGCATTGCGATGGAGCGACATCTATAGTACCACTTACGTTGTACTACAAACAAGACCAATTTTGCAATTGGTTTTATACTTGTAAATGATGACGCAACCTTATAATTTTAATATTGTTAGGTTTGCAATAACGCCTGCTATGCGGATTACATACAAAATCACAAATATACGATAGGAAAAATTTAAGTCATGTGCGGGATTCGAACCCGCGTCCATCCACCCCTTGAGCCGGGGTATGCTCTAACCAATTGAGCTAACATGACATGACGTCATAACTCAAATCTTTCCTATCGTTGTTTAACCATCGTATTGGGATGGATCAGTATTTATTCGTAGGGCTGGTATATAAATGCAACTCGAAATTCGAGAGTGACCTTAAGATGCAGTTTTGAAGTTTAATGTAAGAAACTGTCAGAAACTGGAACTTATTATCCATCCATTCTTGAGATGCTAATATTAATTAGTTGCATAACACTTAGGCACTTTCGCCGTCCCGTGTTGCTTTATAATGCATTGCGCAGGACAAAAATTTTTGCAATTTTCAGTTTTCAGGATTATGTATGTTTTTTTTTTTTTTTTTTTATGTTTTTGTGTTGGAACAAGCGCGAACCTGATGTTAAGCGGTATCCTCTGCCTATAACAGATGCATTTCATCACAAGTGACGAATTGCACTGCGCCCATCACCTTGAGACAGTTGTTAAGTCTCATTTTGTCTGTTATTTCACTGGCTCTCAAGAACTGCTGCCGGAACACACCGTTAGGTGCTTGGCGACAGATTTTCTACTTGAGGGTGGTCACTAGCCAGGCGGGCATTCGCAAAATGCCCTTCCACCATGCAGTGAAGCTCAAGCTCTGGGCGGGATTCGAACCATGGACCTGCTGCGCGGCAGTCCATAGCCAATGCCACTGAGCCATCACTGCTTCAATTCAAAATGTATGTTTGTGCGCGTTTCTTTATTCCGACATAACTTCTAAACGGCTTAACCGATTTCAAAGTATGACGATATCTCATAGATTCGTCTTGATAGCGCAAGTGACACTAGGTGTACATAAAAAATAATGAGTAAAAATAAGCAAAAAAAGTAAAAATGCTGAGCTTACCATGTCGTTTGTGTAACCCACCCTGGGAATATTATATTTACTTTATAGTTATATTTTGAGAACAAAGTGTTTCTACTCGAAGCACTATAGATAACCCGTACTGACTGTACTAGTGGTCGCAAGCACGCACACATCCGGCGGTATCGGATATGGCGAACAGCCCTGATTGTAGTGTAAAAGAATTTTATTTTTATGATAAAATAAAATAAAACGGACTTGGAACGAGCGGGGGAGAAAGGGGCGAACGGACGGAGGGTGAAACTAATTAGGTATTTCGGCCCAAATGCAGTTACGGAGGCAAATTTTGAAAGTCATTTACTGCTTGACGGATAAGTTTATACAGGGTTATTGGTAAAATGCTAACAACCTGTTAGGGTTGACTTCTGCTATTCCTAACAAACATTATGGGATGATAATCACAAATATTTTTAAAATATTTTATGAAAACAACAAATTAATATTTCAATAAAACACTTAAAAAATATAAAAATATATCTAGTGACAATTCCTCTTCTTCTCGATCGTGCGCTCGTAGAGTCAAGACCTCCTGAGGATGCTTCGTGTAGAAGCGACACGCGTCGAAAATTCTTCCGGTTTGGCTGCGTGGCGTTTGTGACGTCACGTCGGCTTAACAGGAAAATTAGGCGGAATTGTCACTAGATATTACTACTACACTAGGTATTTTTTAACTGTTTTATTAAAATATTAATTTGATGTATTCATAAAATATTTGTTATTATTAAATATGAATTTCCGCAAAGTAACGCCTGAATCTATTTATATATTATATTATGGGATAAAAAAAATTGTGTATATATTTTTGTGTTTGTTTGTTTGGGTTTATTTGACGGAATAAGCACGAGGCCAACCTGATGTTAAAAGTATCTTGTGCCTGTAATTTCATATTTTTTATTACTTTGCTCGATGTAAATATTCAAAACTCTATTCAAAGGGAGCGTGGCGGCCCAGAGTTGCCGCGGCGCGCGCTCTTAGATAAAAAAAAATCTTCTCAAATTTTTTTAGGACTAGCAGAAGTCAACCCTAAGATATTGCTAGCATTTTACCATAACCCTGTATAGTTCGCCTATCCCGGCAGATTAAAAAAAGGATAAATTTAATACTTACAAATATTTTAAGATAATATTTCATCAATATATATAGAAAAACATTAAACATATATCTTTAGACAATTCCGTAATTTATTAAATAAAGATTTCCCAAACGTAACGACTGATTCTATTTATTATCTTAGGATATATTTACTCCGTAAATTCCAAGTAATTCTATACTATATGAACTATGCCTTCCTACTAATATACATACTACAAGTAAAAACATTTTTTGGTAACTCGTAGCAAGGCATAATTGGTCACAAAAATCAATATATATTTTATCAGTCGGTTTTTAAAAAAGTACCTTCGCTACTATTAAGAGGGAAGGCCTCCCTACAATATATCGTATCTCTCATCAACCGGAACGTCCACTTTTAAACAAGGTCTCCCCCATTGAGGGTTTTACCATAATCCCCACGATTGGCAGGCGCCTTGGGGATTTCAGTAGGTTTGTCAGTATTTCAGAAGGCCCTGCTTCCCAAGTTCTGTTTTTTTTTATTATACTATTAATTATTCCCTTTGTCGCCTCTTACGACACCCACAGATTTCTTCCTGGATATTACCAAAGCAATCTTTTTTGCTTAAAATCTAGGTCTGCTATTGACACGCAACTGTCATTTCCTTTTTTTCGTCAACTAATTATTACTAAAGAAAATGTGACTCTGGTAATCCCTAAAAATGCCCAGTATCGCCGCTGTGATTAGAGGACCACCAGACGCATTAGAAAAGCGTAATGAAAATAATAAATATACTCATACTTAAAAAAAATATGTCAAAAATAATTAAAGCGGCTCGGTATTCGATGAGAAAACCGGAAACGTGGAAACGCATGGTGGTAGGGCATTTTGCGAATGCCCGCCTGGCTAGCTACCACCCTCAAGTAGAAAATCTGTCGCCAAGCCCCTAACGATGTGTTCCGGCAGCTGTCCTTGAGAGCCAGTACTTCTAGGTTAGCCTGAACAACATCTTCAACCATATCAACACAGATTAGATAGTGGTCAAACGCTAACCTATCAGGCATAAATAAAACACGATTTCTTTCGAAAATTTCTTCCTGCTCCTCGCATGCATCGTTTCCTTTTAAGACGCTTAAATAAAATAAAACTTCTGTGAAGATTTAAAAAAAATAGCGTCTTGAATCATATAATACGCAATATTAGGGATAACTCAAATACTACTCATTAGGTCTCACTCAAATTTAAATTGGACCATATGACAAGCATCAGCTTTCGAACGTAAAAAACATCTTCTAACTCGGTTCTACCTGTAAAGATTTATAAGGTTACACATTAAAAAAAACTTCTTAATTGGGCCCCTCTCAACGGTACAATACTGCAGTTGTACCTTGGCAGTAAGTTCCAACCCTCCCAATGTCCTCCCGGCAGCGACTCAAGCCAAGGTCCGTACCACAGTGGTGCCCGTTGTCGTTGTTGAGCTCGCTGTCAACCCCTCCTTTAGTAGCGGTGCATTTTCGGCGATCGCAGGAGACGGAGGCAGTAAGCGTTTTTCGCTTTCTACGCCTGTCTCAGGAGAAGATGGAAGAAGCTTTATGGGCACTTCCCCCTCCAGGGCTATAAGAGACCCTTCCGTCGCCTAAAATCCGGTGGAGTTGGACGGCCGATAGCGGCAGCCAACAACTAAGTACTCTCTAAAAAAAAGTAATGACTATCAGTCAAAGATGTTCTGTTCTGAATACTGATCGATTTTCTTAAGCCAGGCGATTCACAACATAACCTCTACCCCATGCCCCAGGTTTTCCACCTGGGTGGAACACGGTACTTCCACATGGATCCACTGATCCGCTGAGTAAACAACCTAATAATTACTACTGACTAGTGTTAAGAAAGTTGCTTTCAATACCACCTTGACGACTTTGCCCACAACTCACTTGATGCTAAGTGATGATATAGTCGAAGTGTTAACCTAGAATAGGAACTGTCTCTCATCTTAAAGACAGCTACCTGAAGACTTACTTAAGTGCTTGACTAATTTATTTATCAATGAAGAAATTAAATTTTATATTATCTAAAAATACAAGCGTCATCTCTGAGAACTTTCACGAAGTATATCACTGCACTCAACCCTCACTCACTACTGGCGTAGCATTGTTTAATCATGATCAGTATACATAAATATCGTCTACATGATTTAACAGTTCACCTGCAATAATAATAAACCGATAGAAACAACATTAGAATCGTAGGTGCATTCGGCACAAGGCCGTCGTCGGAATCGCAGGTGGTATCTACTATTTAATCAGTAATATCATGAGGTTAATTCTGTAATGCAGGGATCGAATGAAATCATAATCGCTTCGTAATAGCCCCAATGATCGTTCGTTTTTATAAGTTGTACAGAATCATTGTTATTGCAGACCTGTCAAGGCTGATTGGATTGCTAAAACCAGTGAGCAAATAATTAGGAGACGGCAAATCAAGCAGAATCATAATGTTAGTAAAGTCTTGTAATATCGACAGCGGCTGCTAAGCTATGTAGCGTAGGTTATACCTCCTATTGACGCCCACAAGGCAACATGAGCCAAAGTCGAATCAGATCTGACTTTAAAATCGATCTATTTTCATAGAAGGTACCTATTACAAAAATGAAAAAAATATGCTTTGAATCGTCAGGTGCTTGACATTTCTAACGTAAAGTATACGTTAGAGATAGTCTGTAACAATAACGTTGATTTATCTAGAGTTTTTAGAGATAGTAGAAGGTCCGTGATCTAGGTTTAAGAATAACAATTTGCGACATGCAAATTGTTTTTCCCTAAACGAAGTTGACGATTTCGTTCAAAACCATGTCAATCGATTGCCAAACTTATTATCGTTTATGCCATTCTGAAATCGAAGGACGGCGTGTATGTGAGAGTATTATTTACTCAAATTTTCTCGGATTTTGGACGCAGCTATAACTGTAGAAGTTGCAGCATACACTAAAATAAACTGTATAACAACGTTGATATGGTTGATTCTACAACGAGCTACTAATTTGGGTCTTATAAGGGAATACAAAAATCCAGTCATTACTAGGTATATTTTAAAGAGCGTTGACGCTAAGCGAAAACATATGAATTATATCGGATGGAAAAATATAACTTCTTTTGAAACAGTGATGCCTCAGTGGCATTGGCTATGGAATGCCGCGCAGTAGGTCCATGGTTCGGATCCCGCCGTGGGCTTGAGCTTCACCGCATGGTGGTAGGGCATTTTGCGAATGCCCGCCTGGCTAGCTACCACCTTCAAGTAGAAAATCTGTCGCCAAGCACATAACGGTGTGTTCCGGCAGCAGTCCTTGAGCGCCAGTGAAATTACAGGCACAAGAGACTTAATAACTATGTCCCAATGTGACGGGCGCAGTGCAATTTGTGACTTGTGTTGAAATGCATCTGTTATAGGCAGAGGTAAGTCCGCTTAACGACCTCGAGCTTGTTCCGTCACATTAACATAAAAAAGAGACTTGAACTACCATACCTGTGTGTAAACATTGGACCGTGTCATCATCTCCTTTACCATGTCCTCGTCCTCCATGTGGGGTTGGACAATATGTTTTGCTCAAGTGTCTCAGTTTTAGTAAAGTATAAAACAATTGATCAAAACGCTAATGGCGCTTTTGCCAGCGAAAGAGAACAGCCTTCATAAAGTAACGCTCAGTCTTTCTCTCTTGGTTTTCCCTCGGTGCCAAATTACGCGATTTGCAAAATGTTTCTGCTCTTTTGAATTTATTTTTTGTGTTGTGGACATACATTCCAATAACAACGTAACATTTAAGAATAAGATCAAAGTTCAATGTATAGTAAATATTTTGGGGTTGTTTTAGTCAATTTTAGCTCAAAAGTGAAATCAGCGTTGATGACAGCAGCCATCACGTTGAGAGCGGTCATATGTAAGACCTTTGTCGTTGCATATAATCTTGAGACTTCGTGAAAGCTTGCAAACGCGACAAGTTGAGACCTCGTGACGATTTGCTAACATGACAACTTGAGACTGCCTGACAACTTGCGAACGTGATACTATAATAGATTAATATATATATTGAGACTCTGACGTTATACGCCGAGGGGGACGCTTCGTTCATGCAGTCAGGCACAGAGAATCAGGTCTCAACTAGCTAGGTCGATGAAAAAACCTTGAAATGATTGATTTGTTTGTAGGCGCAAGCGGAGGAAGGGTTCATCACGACGTGCCAGCAGCTGCGAGGGTACGGCCAGGAGATGTTCTCGGCGAGGGACCAGGCGAACCAGAGCGACGTTACTATTGCCACCTCTCTCACTGGCATCCGAGTGCTTACAGAAACTAGTGACACTCCACATTTTTATAGGTATGTAGATCATATTATGGCTCCTTTTTCTAAATTTCATTAGAAAAGTAATTATGTGGTAATTCTAAATTACATTTACAAATTTTTTTATTTATCCCGCCGCGAGCTTGAGCTTCACCGCATGTTGGAAGGGCGTTTTGCGAATACCTGCCTGGCTAGCGACCACAGGACACAGTCCAGGTGAAATTATGCTATGGAAGCGGGTTCTGACCAGTCGAATTTTTCCTTAGCATGCGTCAATTCTCTTTAAAATAATACCTACTATATAGTTAAAATTAGAAATAGCTTCATCGATTTGGTGTTAAGTTTTGATTGTATATCAACCTAATCAACCTAAGTAAATAGTCTTCTACTATTTAGGTAGATGTCACCAAAGTCAAAAAGGTGTGGGCGACTTTTTTTTACCAATTATTTATTACTAAAGAAATATGACCCCTGAAAATCCCTAAAAAATACCCGTTTTACCGCCGTGATCATAGAACCATCAGACAAATAAGAAAAGATGAAAAAGAGGAGCCTATAGATATTACTGTCTTAAAGTTTTAATGACAATAAATCTTTAGAGTGACTTTACAAAATATAATAGTTACATTATCTTTCTTCACGACTATAGGTATCTTCTTTCTACACACACCTTGCGCACACATCTTAATATAACACCCACAGATACACCCTCACACACACACAAACAAACACATAATGAATCATATATAAAAATACTCATTATAATTTAAAAGAGCAGAAGTGTAAATCAAAATTTGTTTATGTAACTATCACCCTTTTTAAATTGTGTAACATATTGAAAACTGTAAAACAATGTGCAAAGTTTTGGAAGAAGCTACATTTTGTAACACAGTTTTATAAATAAAATAAAAGGCAGAGTACTAATCAAAATTGTGACATAAGTTAAGTTTTACAATAAAATATTTGTATTTGTACTTAGATTTTCATTACTAAGTATTTGTGCGGGGAACTAAAAGTTGTTAAATTACAAAACTACAGAATATACTCCCAGATAACCTCACATTAAATTCACCTGACATTTAACACTTCTACTCGTATCTGTAACTAGGTGTTACTTTATTTGGATTGAGGTTAGAGCCAAGTCTTTACATCTCTCACTAGTCCAAACTGAGATGATGGAAATACAGCACGAACCAATGGAACAACCTGTTTTTTTTTTATGCCTTACAGTTTAGCCTTTGACCACTATCTCAGACAACTGTAGTTCAGGCTAACCTAGAATTACTAACTCTCAAGGACAGCTGTTGGAACACACCGTTAGGCGCTTTGAGACAGATTTTCTACATGAGGGTGGTAGCTATTCGCAATCTTTTTTTTAAACTTATTGTCTCTAACACCATTCTTTTAACCACTGCCATCTTAAGACAACAACCGGGACCGACGTCTTAACGTACCCTCCGAAGCACGGAATCGCTCAGTAGTAATGTTACTAGCGGTCACCCATCCAACTCCTGACCGCGGCGCACGTTGCTCAACTATTCTTACTATACACCTGTTGTTTAATATGTAGGTAACATACATCGAAAAATATGACAAACTTAATAACTAAGAACAAATTAAAAAAAATATACGAACTTAAAAAAATAGTTAAGTCGTAGGTGCCAAATTTAGTTTAAAATAAAGTAGCGGCTAAGTGCGGCCTGTTGACATAATGTTTTATATTTAAGGCTAGAGTGCTCGTGGCGCTTTCCATACAAACGTAGATGCGTCATATTTTAAATACTAAGAGTTCAAACTCGGTGAAACTTTGCATGTATTTCTTTGAGCCTCTGGTTTGCCAGATTTCCGTAAAATTAAGTACTTTCAAAAATAATTCGTATACTTAAGTGTTTTGTTTGGGAATTGCTTTTTTGACATTTAGGGATAAAATAAATTGTAAAACAAAAAACTGGCAAACCAGAAGTATAGATATTAGGCTCAGCAATATGCATACAAAGTTTCACCGAGTTTGAACACTTGGTATTTAAAATATGACGAAACTACTTCTGTAATGAAAGAGCTCCGAGCACTTTACTCTTAAGATTTGTGGTCTAATAATAACAAATACTTTTAAAATATTTTAAGAAAACATCAAATTAATATTTTAATAAAACACATAAAAAGACCTCCTGAGGATGCTTCGTGTAGAAGCGAAACGCGTCGAAAACTCTTCCGGTTTGGCTGCGTGGCGCTTGTGACGTCACCTCGGCTTAGCAGGAAAATTAAGTGGAATTGTCACTAGATATATTTTTATATTTTTTAAGTGTTTTATTAAAATATTAATTTGATGTTTTCTTAAAATATTAATTTGATGTTTTCTTAAAATATTTCAAAAGTATTTGTTATTATTAAAAATGGATTTCCGCAAAGTAACGCCTGAATCTATTCATTATTTGTGGTCTAACTTAGAAATCATACTCATTTACTTGTCTCACATCTTAAAGGTTGGCTTCAGCAAGAAAGTCGCTCACTCTTCAGCTCCTCATCATAATCGCAGCCTGCTCAATGCGTGACCGCTCCCGACACGCATCGCTTCGTCCGGAAATGTGAAGGGGTGAGGCTTTGTACTGAGGGAGGGGGGGTCTTGTGCAGCCAAAGTAAGGGCGGTGATATATACCTTAACTCAGACTGTATAGTAATTGAAACAGTACCTAAAAATATGAAGATATTATTAAAGAGGCAATAGGTTTGAGGCTGAACAGCCACTAGCGTAGGAATGTAAGGCCTGTTCCATATTCTGCTATTTAATATATGTACAATACGATACAAAAACTCTTTATTATTTACCAAGCTAATTAACACTTAAGAGTAACTAACATACTTTTCTAATTACAAAATCACAAATATACGATTGAGCTAACATGACATTGTCATGTTAGCTCAATTGGTTAGAGCATACTCCGGCTCAAGGAGTGGATGGACGCGGGTTCGAATCCCGCACATGACTTAAATTTTTCCTATCGTATATTTGTGATTTTGTAATGTAATCCGCATAGCAGGCGTTATTGCAAACCTAACAATATTAAAAATACTTTTCTAAGTTAGTACAATTGGCGGTCTTATCGCTGTGTAGCGATTTCTGCCAGACAACCTTTGGATGGACAGATGCTTGCTTCAGCTGTTCTTTGACAGTCTTTGCCAACTTCACCTCAAAATACTACAAACTATTCACTACAGATACTACAATAAATTCATTTAGACAACCTATAAGTCATTACAGACTCACAGGCAGTCCAAATGCTCTAGCCCACTACCAGTTGGCAGCGGTGCCCCATTTTTACTAAGTAGTTTATAACTTCATTGTGATTAAATAAACTTCAATAACTGTATTCCATTGTTACAACCAAAACATCGTTAACATGTAGCCCCGCAGAATTATGTAAATGACCAAACTCCCACTTTACTGCACTGACCGTGCTTTACTGACTCGTATAATAGTTTCTAGATCGTGGCGTGATATTGTCCAAATAACTGCTGCTTTGAGTATGAAAAATGATTTATTGCCACACGAACTGATATTTTAGAACGCAATGCCGAATTGGGGCTTTATCTAGGTCGCGACACGTGCCCTTTACTATTTTGGGGATATTTTGTCGTTTATAAGTGTTTTTTTACCGTTGATAGAACCTTTGACCTTTATCTCACTCGCCGGTAAGTGATGATGTGGCCGAGGATAGGCACTGGCTGGACAACTGCATGAATACACCGTTAGGTCGTTGGTGACAGATTTTTTTACTTTATGGTGGTAACTAGTTCGGCAATCACACAATGCCCTACCGTCCAAAAGCTGGCCGCAATCTTGAGGCCTACCTTCCTAGGGAATGTTGTAAGTCAAATGATTAATTGAAGATCGGAATAATTATAATTGTTTTTTTTTTTTTTTTTTTTTTTTATCCCTGACAGGTTAGCCTTTGACCACTATCTCACCTGATGGTAAGTGATGATGTGGTCGAAGATGTTGTTCAGGCTACCCAGGAATTACTGGCTCTCAAGGACAGCTGCCGGAACACACCGTTAGGTGCTTGGCGACAGATTTTCTACTTGAGGGTGGTAGCTAGCCAGGTGGGCATTCGCAAAATGCCCTACCACCATGCTATAACGACTGCTATCCTAAGACGACAACCAGGACCGACGGCTTAATGTGCCCTCCGAAGCACGGAAGCGCTCAGTAGTTATGTCACTAGCGGTCACCCATCCAACTCATGACCACGGCGGACGTTGCTAAACTTTGCTGATCGGTTAAGAACAGCTAATCAAACTTCGCTACGAGCGCTTCAAAAGTTATATGCTAAATAGCAAAGATTACTCCATTATCGTTTTTCCCATCTAGTACAAAGTGGGTTCTACAATATTTAGACTCTACTTCTTGGCATGAGAGTAGTAAGTTGAAGTTATAATACAAATACACATAGGTACATAAATATATCGACACCTTAACAGCAATTCCGATGAAGATGTCCGTATCGAAGCTATCCCAGGAGTAGGCGAATTGCATGAAAATGAGCAGGTTGGTTTCCGACTAACATTCGTTTTGGGAATAGTCACAGTGCGAGAGGGAAGCGATTTTCATGTAGCTGTTTATCAAACTTAACACTCGTAAAGAGCTCACGTTGTTAGTGTCCACGCTATGGTCATCTGACGAGGGCTTAACAGGTATAATGAATAGATTCAGGCGTTACTTTGCGGAAATCCATATATAATAATAACATTTTTTTTTTAATATTTTAAGAAAACATCAAATTAATATTTTAATAAAATACTTAAAAAATATATCTAGTGACAATTCCGCCTAATTTTCCTGTTAAGCCGACGTGACGTCACAAACGCCACGCAGCCAAACCGGAAGAATTTTCGACGCATTTCGATTCTACACGAAGCATCCTCAGGAGGATGCTTCGTCAGGAGACGCATCCTCAGGAGGATGCTTCGTCATCCTCTGAGAACCGTCCGTCTCCATCACTAGATATATTTTTTAAGTGTTTTAATAAAATATTAATTTGATGTTTTCTTAAAATATTTTAATAATATTTGTTATTATTTAACAGGTATACATTTTTAATATAACGAAATAAAAAGGTGAAAAATAATTTATTAAATTTTAGTTCAAAAAAATCAAAAAGAATCATATATTATTATCGAAATACAAGATGCGAGGCACTTCTATACGTCTGGTATACCAAATGTAGAGTCCAATAAACATCACGATAATACATAAATAAGTTCTTTTTTATGCTATCGTGCTGGAACAAGCAAGAGGCCCACCTGGTGTTAAGCGGTAACCTCTCGCTATGACAAGTACATTTAGTCACAACACAAGTCACCAAACGCAGTGCCGGTGCCGTGCGTTTCGTGACTTGTGTCACGTGTCTCACCCTAATATACATTTGTTAAATATCATATGCCTGTAATTTTATAATTACATACCGGTTCTCAAGGACATACACTGAGTGCTTAGCAAGAGATTTTCTATTTAAGGGAAGTAGCTTGCCAGCCGAGCATTCGCAAAATGCACTTCCACATTGTGTTTGTGACCATATATGTGCCGGCAATAGGGATCGAACCATGGACCTTTGGCACGGCAATATTACCCCTAGGCTATAACAACTGTAATTTCTAATAAACCTCCTGTATAAGAACCACCAAATAGGTAATAGTTACTATTTGAACCTACAGTTTACTCACAGTTGCTTATCGCTCGCAGTCGAACCCAACCCTAAGGCGCCGGCCATCCTACCAGTCGCATTGCCATTCCACCAGCGTCCTTCACATGACATACCGTATGTAACCCGTGATGTGCATTGTGTGACACTGGCCCATTGTTATGAGCTGCCAGATTACTGTCCGTCTGATGCTCTTTATGACGTCTATCCGCCGATTGTGGACTTTCGAACAATAATGTACACAGTTTGAAAAATTGATATAGCTTGCCTATGACTTGTTTCATCTGGTTAGTGATGATGGTTTCGAACAGGCTAGATCTATAGAGGGTATTGACTACTAAGGACATATGCCGCCGCGCTGGCCACATCGTAAGCTGTTTGATGTTTCTTGAGGTGAAAATCCGAAATCTACTTATTTTCCTTTATATAAAACCAGCGGCCCGCCCAGGCGCTGCACAGATATTTTACAAAAATTATAAACATACATGCAATTTTCATACGGATACCTACGTTTTAGAAAATATTCTTTAGTCTATGTTTAACAGGGATAGTGTAGGATCCTAATGGTGAGAATTTTTCAAATCGGTCCAGTAGCTTTTAAGTTTATTATCATACAAGAATACAAATCTTTACAATGTTGGTAAATATATAGATATAGAAGTATAGATGATGCTCAACAACTGATAGTAAGCGCCACGCCTGACCATCATAGTTCTATTTTCATAATTCTGTGTGACACTACAATTCGACCGTCACTCCGAGACGAGTAAGTCATACATATACGTTTTTTCAAAATCATATAAACAAAATCGTATTATAGCAACATCATTTCACCATTTAATTAATCAATGTGGGGTTAGTCCGCTTAACATCAGGTGAGCCTCGAGCTTTTCCGTCACAACAACATAAAAAAAAAATTCAGCGTATGGTAGGGCTTTTTGTGAACTGGTTAGCGACCACCCTCAAGTAGAAAATCTGTCGCCAAGCACCTAACGGTGTGTTCCAGCATTTGTCCTTGAGAGCCAGTAATTATAGATATATATAGATATAGATTAAGCCTGTTAACACCTTCGACCACATCCTCACTTACCATCAGGTGAGATTATGGTCAAAGGCTTACGTATACTTAAGTAATAAAAAAAATTTAGTAATCAATAAACTTCTTTTCTTTCTTTCTAACACGAAGAACAAATCTTCTACTATGGCAGAGCCGAGCTGACTCGATTGTTTGAGCACTTTTTCTATTAAACAATAATAATACAAAATTAGAGCAGCTGCACTTAAAGTGATTAGTCATTCCTTTATTGCTTATTTTATATTCTATAGTGACAGGTGGTTCAAAAGCCCACCATTGGCTTTACCCTACATTGAATGATAAAGACAATTTTGGTTATTATTTGTAGCTAAATATAATCAACGTGAGTATGGAACTAATATAATTATACGAAACGGGCGTCGTTGGAGCTATTTCAATTTCATTACTATAAGCATAGAGAAAGTACTATTAAGGGTGAACTGGCCGGGCCGTTCTCCATACAAACGCCGTAGGGTGATCACTCCCTTATTTGCGGACTTAGGTCCAAAACAAAGCATAATACCGATTGATCTCGTCATTACCGAGGCTTGTATGATGCCGAAATTTTAATAAGGTAATTAACTTGAGAGTTATGAGCTTCGAAAAATTTTCATATAACATTCTCAAGGCTCATAACTTTCAACCTAATTATCTTTTTGAAATTTCGGCATCATACAAGCCTAGATAATGACGAGATCAATCGGTATTATGCTTAATTCTGGACCTAAAATCTCAAATACGGGTGTGATCACCCTACGGCGTTTGTATGGAGAAGCGACCGGCCAGTTCAACCTTAAGAGTGACAAAGACCATACATGACAGCGTACACCGATAGCTAAATACCAGCTTTGGCGAAAGATGTCGCTAAATGTATCCAATCACATAAAATAAGGAAATTACATTTTTAATGGCCGTCCTAAATCTCACTAAGGCTACTCGCACTCGTTAGTTCTTTCTCTATGCTATAAGAAAGCACTCGTAAAGTAATTACCTTTTTCTTTTTCTGTACCTCTTCCTTTTAGATGGGGTCGGCTCTTCTAATTTTTCGTCGCCGAGTCTTTCTGTCTTGGGTTGTCGAATCTTGAAGGTTTTCCTTTTCCACTAGCCGGGTCATGCTGGTCCACCATGTCGACGGGGGGCGGTCTCTACCTCTTTTGCATTCGGGGAGGCTTAGGGCTTTTCTGACCACATACTCCTCTGGTCTTCTCATTATGTGGCCGTACCACCTGAGAGCTTGTAAAGTAATTACCGGCTGTTGAGGAAACTAAAGATACCCGCTCAAGTTTTCTAATTATACATTCTAATTATACTGTATCGGCCAGACTGTCCACTGCTGAACATAGCCTCCCCCAATATGGGGGATTTGCCATAATGCCCCACGCTTGGCTGGCGTCTTGGGGATCGCATTGTAATATATCAGTTCCTCAGAAAGCGCTGCTGCCCTCTTTCTGATGTGTTATCCTTAGTCGCCTCTTACGAGACCCATGGGTAGAGATGGGGAGGTTCTAGCCCAGCACCTCTCACGGACATTCTAACTACTAACAGTATAATGAATGATTGAGGATAGTATATTTGTAGTTAGGTATGTCAGTCGTCTCCATTTCATTGTCCAAATTGAGAACTATTCAGTTAAATAAGCTTCTTGGGCATTTTTTTTATCTTATTGTGACGGAACAAGCCCTAGGCCCACCTGATGCCAAGCGGACTAACCTCTGCCTATAACAGATGCATTTCTATATTACGAATTGCACTGTGCCCGTCACACTGATAAGTACAGTTGTTAGGTCTCATGCCTATAATTTTGCTGGCTCTCAAGGACTGCTGCCGGAACGCACTGTTAGGTGCTTCGCGACAGATTTTCTACTTGAGGGTGGTCGCTAGCCATGCGGGCATTCCCATAATTCCCTTCTACCATGCATACAAGGCATATGTTATCCCAGTCGCAGTATCTTTCTGTATGTTGACGTTAGCTAATCCTACCAATGTTTATATAAATATTGATATTTGGTGCAATTTTTTTTATTGAAACCTGTGGAAGCAAGGACTCTAGGATTAAACCATGACCGAATCGAGTAGTTCAAATATAGCATCCTAAGCGTAGCAAATGTTTCAAATATACTATGTTGCCGAAGGAAACACAATTTTTTACCTCATGCCACCGAGGAAAATGCAATATAGTAAATGTATAGCTATAAGTAATAACTTAAATTTGTGTTATTTTTTTGTAAAACTAGCTGCGTAAGGGAATAATGATGATTAAAAGTATTATATGTGTTACTCCAACGCCTCATCTACCTCCGTACTAAATTTCATCAAAATTGGTCCAGCCGTGTGAGCGTGAAGAAGTAACTAAGTAAGTAAGTAACTTACAAACACACTCACAAACGTTCGCATTTATAATATTAGGGGTTAAAGTATGAAAACGCCGATTTGTATGAAAAATTGAAATTCGTTTGTTTTTTAATATAATTGCCATTATTCTATACATTGCTGCCATCTATTAGGAAGGTCATTTATGCCTTTACGATATAACTCTGGTGATCTAGATTCGACAAAGTGTGCCAAAAAATTTTGTAAAATTGTCCAAATCACGAAAAAAATAGTAGTCGGTTGGAGCAAGGTGTGGCGAATACGGAGGGTGACGAATGGTTTCTAATTGCAGTTGCTGTAGAGTTTAAAAGAGGTCTCGTGTTATCATGGAGCAATAATGGGGAAGATCGATTCATGAGTCGGGGCTGTTTCACTGCTAGTTTTGCTATGATTGTTCAGAGTTTGGCACAGTAGACATCTGCCATTATTTCTTGACCAGATCGGAGAAAGCTATAGTGAATAACACCATGCTGAGACCACCAAACGGTTACCGTTACCTTTTTATTGGTAAGCTTTGCTTTAGGACACTGTTGCGGCGTTTGACCTGGGGTCAGCCATTGCATTTTTCGCTTACGGTTATCTGAAAGAATCCACTTTTCATCACGTCACAATTCGATACAATATTCCTTCATTTCTGTATTGATTCAACAAGGCAATACAAGTTTCAACACGCGTTTTTTTTTCTGCAGATCAGTCAAATTATAGTGCACCTACGAATAATCATGCGTCATACGTTAAACCATGCCGCTAATTCCTGGGTAGTTTGGCTTGGATCGGCTTCCACCATCTCTTTCAATTCATTCTTATTCACCTGTGTCTTCAGTTGGTCTTCCACGTGGTTTGTTATTCAAATCAAAGTTTCCATCACGAAAGCGTTTAAACCATAATCGCACGGTGCGTTCATTGAAAACTTCGAAAATTCGAGTGATTTTTTAATATGTACGACTTTCGACGCAGAACTAACGCTGCAGAAACAGCTCGCAATATCAATGTTGCGTTTGGAGAGGAGACTGCTATTACATATTAAAAAAACACTCGAATTTTCAAAATTTCCATCTTTCTTGTCTAAGTTGAATAAAAAAAACAACTGAAAGTTGATAATCGAAAATTGAACATATTTTAAAGAAGCGCCTCATAGCTACCATCTGAAAAAGTTTCACTAAAAAATCTCAAACCATAAATGTTCTATGTCAATTCAAAGTACCTATTACAATAAAACTACAATTTCATACTTTAACCCCTATAATTAAAGTGATAAGGATCATTTTTTACTGCCAAATATGCATTAGATATAAATTATGAATTTTTATGGTATTTATGGTTTACTATTTTGGCGATAATTATTAAAATCGGTTCACCCAGTCAAAAGTTCTGAGGTAACAAACATAAAAAAATAACAGACGAATTGAGTACCTCCTCTTTTTTTTGAAGTATGTAAAATATATATACATATTATATGCTGTCGCTGATTTTTTGAAGGACAATTTAAGTAAGCATTTCCGTTATACATCATATATCTGTAAAAGTAATGGTTTTTGCAGCGCACGCCATAATAGGTCGCATATGGCAAATTTTTTTCCTACTTACTTGACACTTACCGTTATATTTTGGACAATTCACACGATACCTTTAAATAATAGCCTTTGTGTTATTCTGATGTGTAAGCTATATTATTGTAGAGTTTTATTAAAATTTTTAATAATTCTAGTTTTTTGCGTGTAAGAGTAACAAACAGCCATACCTACAAACTTTCGCGTTTATAATATTAGTAAGGATTACTAATGGGGCGTTCGTATAGCCTATCAGTTCCAAAAATAACACTCACAAACGCTAAAAATGATCACACGGGCCGTTCGATTTGGGACTTCGTGAGCAAAAATATCGTTTTCGCTCACTGTTCGGATAGCTTTGAAAACGCTGCAAATGACAGAGAAAAGTGATATTTTTGACCCATGTCTTACCGTGGGATCGTTGTGATCGTTTTTTGACAACTGCTGGTTTGACAGTTGTATTTGGCGCGATTGAAGAGTTTCACAAGTTTTTTTATATAGTATTTATATTATATATAAATATATAATATAAATACTATATTTATATTACATATAAATATATAATATAAATACTATATTATATAGTAGATACCTACTTGTTTTGTTAATTTTAGAGTTTGAATCCATGTTTCGTACTGTGCAAAATTGTTAAAATATTGTCGGTTGTCAAAGTATGTTTTAAGCCGTTCGGATAGCATGCAGTAATTGGTGGTCAATAAAAATAGCAAAAGCTTCTATCCGAACGCTAATACATAAATGCCACTTTTGAACCTGCTACAAACGCAATCGAGCCAAAACGAACGCACCTTAAGATTGGTATATAATTTTTAAAATAAATTCAGATTTATGTTATTTTTATAGAGGTTCGTATTTTAAAAACCTTTTCGATTCTAGCAGATAAAAATAAATTTTCCAAAATAACATTTCCTTTTGCTCCACACTTTTCCGAGTGTGTGAGGTAAAATATTATCTGTCTAATTCCAAGCCATAATGAATAAAGTAGTAATTAAAACGACTCTACCAATTATCGCTCCCCTCAGTGCAGGCTACCCCAAGGGATCTACGGTAGAGCACTCACGACAGGTGGCGTTACAGCTGTCGACTCTACTGCTGCTTGTTATTTAGTCTATGCAGTGTTTGAAGTGAACATTTTTATTAAATTTATGTTTTTTTACGTTGTTCAAAGACTAGCCCCTAAGCCTTTGAGCACTATCTCATACTGAGAAAAACGACTTAAAGGCTTAAATCGAATTTGACCTTTTACCATTGAATTGTAAATACGTAAGATGAATTCACAACTCTTAAGATGATTTTCACCAATCAATAAAAATGTACCATGTTTTATAATAGACACAACCGTCAAAAACGCCTTCCGTAAAGTATTTTCAGAATTGAACTTGTTATACGATAATAATTGCAGTATTGACCATAAAATATACCTTACTTTTACGGCGGTTTACATACGGTGATTATCACGCAATAACGTACGACTTAATCAGCCTCATCGAATAGTCAATATTTAAGAAAGACCACAAAATAAACCTTAAATGAAGACGAAAAGTAACATTCGCCTTCACTGACCGCGTTTAACGCCTTCTAGTTGGAAGGCGTTTTTGTACGCATTTACGTATGGTCGATTGTTTGCCTTCATACCATATATAAATTGGCCGTCATTAGGGCGCTTTTGACTTTAGATTTTTCTCAGTGTTGCTTCTAAGATGCTGTTTATCAATCGGCGACAAACGTGTGTTAGCTACTTGGTACATCATCTACTCTCTCCGCAGAATAGCTACACCACTTCCGCATCCCTAGCTCCGAATCTTTGTCTCGCATCCCTCTATATAAAAAACATACCTTTGAACACGTTTCAACCAGTGCTAAGCTAAGTAACAGAAATCAATCAATTTTATTTATAAGTATTTAAGGGACTTAATCGCGATAAAAACATTTATAAATTTATTTATTTACCTCGACGTTTCGACCAAGTTGCATTGGTCGTGGTCACGAGCGGACTGAAGAGGCGGCAATGCACCAAACGCGTTTTACCTTCCTTAAGACCTGTGGATGTTGTCAGTGTTGTCGAGATGATACATTTCTAAGTCAAATGCGGGTAGTTGGAGAAAATACCCGCCTTTCAAGACGTTGACAACCTCTTCAGTCCGCTCGTGACCACGACCAATGCAACTTGGTCGAAACGTCGAGGTAAATAAGTAAATTTATAAATGTTTTTATCGCGATTAAGTCCCTTAAATACTTATAAATATGTGTTCAAGTCGCGAAAGTCTTAAAGTTACTATCAATCGATTTTATTGTCGGGTTTGTTTGAGGCATCCGTAGCTAAGCAATGTGGCATATCTTTAGTGGAAAGGCAGCATAAGCTCGCCAATGCTAGTAATAGATGTAGTCGTGTGTTTGCGTAGAGGCTAGGCTTAAATAGTTGCTATGCAAATGTTATTATGTATTCTGTAAACAGGAACATTACAGTACAGCGACAGCAAACCTAATACAGCGGACACAAACATATGCATCCGAAAGGTATTATTTTACGCTGCATAGATAGATAGATAGATAACACTTTATTCACACATTAAAATTTAAAAATGTATAACTTAAAACAATAACTAAGATTAGGTGTGACAATGGGCGGTCTTATCGCTGAGAGCGATCTCTTCCAGACAACCCTATACAAAGGGATATTTATAAATAGATATGGACAGAGGTATATCTAATAATACTGATAATAATAAAAATTAAACAATAATTTCCAACACAAGAACCGGACAATAAATAAATTAAGACGTAAATTACCTACATCATAAAAGTTATCATTTAACAAACCAAAGTACCTTAAAATAAATAATAAATAAATAATAATAAATAAATATGTATATACATATAAAAAAATGTATAATGTAATAAATAAATATATATATATATGTATAACTATCCATACATAAAACATCAGATATACATACATTATATAATGTCTATTATTACAATAGTAGTAGCAGCGTAATAGTTATCAAGAAAGGTAGTTTAATACAATGTAAAATATTTCAATACTAAAATTTGTAATTGACCTTCATAAGAGGGTCGTAGACGCCTAAATTGAATAAATGATTTTAATTTTGACTTTGACTTGAATACATAACGCCCTTTTAAACTCATATTATTTCCACCCATATCGTAGACAACACTGATTACAAAATATGAGTGCAGCGTACCCCGTCCGATGGCATTTCCCGAACTCATTACATGCTCCGACTGTCTGTTTGTATGTACCGGACCGTGACGGACGGGGATTATGAGGTGATTGACATCTTTTACAATATTTAAAGTATTCTACAGCTATATTTAGAAGTGACGAAAGCCGTGTGACTGGTCACTGTGTTGACAGTCATGATACGGCTCTGAAGTTAAAATGCTGGCACTGGATTAAACCTCACAGCATGGTAGTAGACCTGATTAGCTGCACAAAACGGTGTGTTCCAACAACTGATCTTAGAGTTACTTTCCATTCTCAATCAGCATCTTAAACTACATTTTTGAAGCAGTGATAGCTCAGTGGCTTTGGCTATGGACTGCCGTGCAGCAGGTCCATGGTTCGAATCCCGCCGCGGGCTTGAGCTTCATCGCATGGTGGAAGGGCATTTTGTGAGTGCCCGCCTGGCTAGCAACCACCCTCAAGTAGAAAAACTGTCGCCAAGCACCTAACGGTGTGTTCCGGCAGCAGTCCTTGAGAGCCAGTGAAATTAAAGGCATATGAGACTTATTAACTATGTCTCAAGGTGACGGGCGCAGAGCAATTCGTGACCTGTCACGAAATGCATCTGTTATAGGCAGAGGTTAGTACATACACTTTACATAAGGTGGGCCTCGAGTTTGTTCCGTCACAATAACATAAAAAAAAAAATACTGTGCGTCTTCAAGTAAAAAGGGAATCGGATAATTATTATGGAAGGATGTCCAGCAACAATGTGTGCTTATAATGGAAATGTATCTTCCAATATATGTTACGGATTATTACTTTGGGGAAACTCTGTGAAAGCTAGGAAAGTATTTATAACGCAAAAGAAATGTTTAAGAGCACTTACTGGAGACATGGACAAAGTTGTGTACCAATATTTAAAAGGCTTAAATTACCTTAGCATCATTGTACATTCTAGAGGCTTGCCTATTTGTTTAACAAAATATAAATAGCTTTGACATAAACATTGTAGTGAAAATGTGTAAACCACGACTACTATGTGTTACCCGCTCAGTGCTCCAAAACTAGACGAGACGAAATTACTTAGCATTCCATAGATTCACCGTGCGGGTGCCGGGTCCATAGCGTTGCAGAGGAAGAGGCCCAAGTCAAGGTGCCTGGGACTTGCAACCTTTTATGGCAAAATCATTAACAATTTACACAACACATTAATGTGCACTTAATTATACAATCATTTAACAGATACAATTAAAGCTATGACATTTATCAAACTTAAAAACACTCTAATGAAACTATTACTAAACAAATGCTATTATAAAATTGACAAATTCTTAAATGGTAACAATCTTGATATTTTTATGAAGCAGTGATGGCTCAGTGTCATTGGCTATCGACTGCTGCGCAGCAGGTCCATGGTTCGAATCCCGCCCAGAGCTTGAGCTTCACCGCATGTTGGAAGGGCATTTTGCGAATGCCCGCCTGGCTAGCGACCACCTTCAAGTAGAAAATCTGTCGCCAAGCACCTAACGGTGTGTTCCGGCAGCAGTCCTTGAGAGCCAGTGAAATAACCGGCAAAATGAGACTTAACAGGTATGTCTCAAGGTGATGGGCGCAGTCCAGTTCATCACTTGTGATGAAATGCATCTGTTATAGGCAGAGGATACCGCTTAACATCAGGTGGGCCTCGCGCTTGTTCCATCACAATAACATAAACAAAAAAACCTTAATAATGATTATTGCATGACTTAGTGTTAATTAGCATAAAATAATTGTTTCATATTGATTTCTATAATATTATTCACCTGAATAGTTAGCTATCAATACTTTTACAATTTTGACCAACATGTAACGCAGCTAAACAATTTTTTTTTCTTTATTTTGTCCCTGTGGCAACTGATTCATTAGGTGACATTGCAGCCAAGTAAAGTCAAGAAAAAGAGCTCACAAACTTGTGATATAGTTCCGCAAGGCCGTAGCTAAAATCGATTTTTCTAAAACAACTTTCCTATAAAAACGTTTCAAATCACCAGTAATTGCAGCAAACAAAGTAGACTAATGTTTTTTTAAACTCTTGCCTATTTGTCCGATGGAAAGAATTGATAATGGATCAAATTGTTCTTTTATCGCAAATTGTCATCGATAGAAAGCAAACGATATACTCCATTTCTCACATTATCCTACTATTATCCCTGATTTGAGAGTCGGTATAATTAATTGTGCTTTTCGAACCATACATGTAGGCTTCTATAGGTTGGCTTTGGTTTTATGACCACCCAATAAAATTAATTAAATTTTCTGACATTATCCTTGGATAAGCATAATTTGAAGAGCATTGATGAATACTAAGCGCAAAACTTAGGAACAGCTAACATATAAGCAGTGTTTTCAATAAAATCAAAGAACAGATACGGAACAAGCAAAGTCAAAGTCATTTATTCAATTTAGGTCTCTACGACGCTCTTATGAAGGTCAATTACAAATTTTATTATTGAAATATTCTACATAGTACTGCCACATTCATAAAAAAAATATTATAGAGCCAATGCATGAAGAACGGGCAAGAAACTCGGGCCATTCTAAACGTCTTTTAACAATGTGTTACATACTTACTATATACCTCATAAAGTTATTACAATATTTGTTTAAATTATGTAGGTGACAGGCGATTGCTTGGCAGAGGCGGAATTGTCCAGGCATTTTTGTCGTTTAAGTAATCAGAAACTGTGTAGTAGGATTTCTTAATCAATATGTTTTTCACGTGCTACTTGAGTTTCCTTTCTGTGAGTACAACGCCACTCAATATGTTTGGGAACTTTATTATAAAACTGTACACAATTACCTCAGAAGGACCTTTTATTAGACTTTGCTAATCTGAAACCTGGCACCGCTATTTTATCTTTATTCCTAGTGTTGTAATCGTGATTGTAACTGTTCAATGAAGCACGAGACCCGCCTGGTGTTTTTTTTGTTTATCGGTAACCTGTGCCTATAACAGATGTCGATCGTCACTTATGAAGAATTATCCTTCTTTATTAACAAAAATACTACGAACTATATACAACCCTACAGCTACTACAATAAAAGCATTTAGATCCCTATAAGTCAGTCCAGACTCATAGGCAGTCCAAATGCTCTAGCCCACTACCAGTTGGCAGCGTGCCCAGCATGCTGGTATTATAATTATATTAGAATTATACTGCGCTCATCACCCTGAGATATAAAGTTGTTAAATCTCATATGCCTATAATGTCACTGGCACCCATACATACCCTTCTAATCACAGAGTAATGCGAAAATACTGTTACTATTACAAAAACACAAATATACGATAGGAAAAATTTAAGACACGTGCGGGGCCACGCGGAAAAAATTTTTTTTTTCCTATCGTATATTTGTGTTTTTGTAATGTAATCCGCATAGCAGGCGTTATTGCAAACCTAACAATATTAAAAAAATACTGTTACTACTTAGCTGTGGAAATAGGTATGGAGGCAATACGTCCCCGGACGAACTTTTTTTATGTGATTGTCACCAAATAAGAACGTGGAACAGATGCATTTCGTCATGTAACGAATTGTACTGCGCCCGTAACCTTGAGACATAGTTGTTAAGTCTCATGTGCCTGTAATTTCACTGGCTCCCAAGGACTGTTGCCGGAACAGACCGTTAGGTGCTTGGCGACAAATTTTCTACTTGAGGGTGGTCGCTAACCAGGCGGGCATTCGCAAAATGATATTACACCATGCGGTAAAACTCAAGCCCGCGGCGGGATTCGAACCTGCGGTACGGCAGTCCATAGTCAATGCCACTGAGCCATCACTGCTTCAAAGATTCACTGATTATACTGAACAAGCACTAGGAACAGATACATTTCATCATGTAACGAATTGCACTGTGCCCGTCACACAACAAGACATACATGGACCTGCGGCACGGCAGTCTATAGCTATTACCGCTCGGCCATTACTTCAAGACTACTACTACTAGAGTTTTAGTGTATAAACTCAAATACCTGCTGCAGGTACTACTAAAATAGCATGTATAATAGTCACAATATACAGTAATTGTGAGTTGATCCGTGTCACTGCAGGGAGGTTTCACAATAATGTATGTAAATGATAATTGGATCCGTTGCGAAATGTCTTCCTCTTGCACAGTGGATGCGCTTACTAGGCAAATGCGGGACCACACAGATTCATATAACTCTGTTTAGGATATCGTGGGTGCACTTGCATGTAGAAAGATTTTATCGGATTCGTCATATCGTCTGTGATTTAATTTATCATCATAATCAAAGTATTGCTCTTAATGATTACACAATATCTTACCCCTATTCCACTAAACAAGTAAGAACCGTCCAAAAGCCAGATAACCGCGTAAGGTAGTATAAAATATTATTATACTACCTTACGCGCTTATATATATATATATATATATATATGTAAACTAGCTTTGAAACTTATGCTTTATTAAAAAATATAATAATAATAATATAATAATAATAATAATGTTTATTTGACATATTTCTTAGGTGGTAGGTACTTACAAAACATTAGACTTTGGGTTGTACTATTTGTACAAATATGGACATGAAACATTTCTTAGTCAGATCGTTGATGCCTGTTGTAGTATTAAAACTGTAGTACAGACAACAACGCCCTCCGATTTTAGCAAGACGTAACTAAACTATAACTAGGGATTTCGGTATGTAAGTAATCTATTTTACCGTATCACATTTCGAAATTAATAATATGTAAATGGTGGTATACTTATTTAAAATATGTGCCAGCCCACTAGGCTGGAGCATTTGGGCCACCTGTAGGTATATTCTTATACTTAGTCTTTTTTTATATTGTTGTGATGGAACAAGCTCGAGGCCCACCCTATGTCTGCGCCCTGTAATTTCAAGGTTCATGTGCCTGTAATTTCACTGGCTCGCAAGGACTGCTGCTGGAACACACCGTTAGGTGTTTGGTGACAGTTTTTTTTTAATGTTGTTGTGACGGAACGAGCTCGATGCCCACCTGATGTTAAGTGGACTAACCTCTGCCTATAACAGATGAATTTCGTCACAAGTCACGAATTACACTGCGCCCGTCACTTTGAAACATAGTTGTTAAGTCTCATGAGTCTGTAATTTCACTGGCTCTCTAGGAATGCTGCCGGAACACCCCGTTAGGTGCTTGACGACTAGTTTGGGGGCTAACCAGGCGGGCAATCGCAAAATGCCCGTCCACCATGCAACAGTCTTTAAGAATCGTTTTTTTTTTTGTCAAAACAATAAAGAGTACAGCTCAATATGTTTCTTAGGACTAGAAGAAGTCAACCCAAAGAGGTTGTTAGCATTTTACTAATAAACCGCACAATGAGCACACAATCAACACAAACAATCAGCTTTATTAAGCAGAAATTATGGTGATTAAGTATTTAAGAATAAATGGGGATTTTTAAATAGCGGAATTTTGTCAGTGGAGCAATTTTAAACACAGCAAATGAATATTGAAAGACTAAAGTATTTACAATATTGAACATTGTGATTGGGTTTTGCTATTAAATGAAAAAAATTACCTAAAAATTTAACCGACTTAAACACTCGAAAGTAAAAATTAATTTGTTGTTGTCGATACCACGATAATTCACAATATTGTGCGTATGGTGCCAACTTATACAAGTTATGACAAGACATGACTTCATCACGGTTCCATATTTTGGTAAAATATTTTATTTCACCCTTTTTAGTGACCCTTGCTACATAGGAGATCGATTTTCATTCACTACCAATGACTATATCATCAAGATAAGAAAACACTTCAGTTATTGGAGTGTAACTCAAAAACGGCTAGACCAATTTTGATAAAATTTAAATATGACTACACAAGAAGCATCAACTTTCAAATAAATAATAATCATCAAAATCGGCTCACCCTGGCAAAAGTTCTGTGGTAAGAAAGATAAAAAAAAACAGTCGATTTGAGAACCCCCTCCTGTTTTTTAAATCGGTGAAAAATATTTGATTGAGCATTGGTCCCATGGGTACGTGATATAAAGAACTGGTTGTAAGAAGAGGTATCAAAAATTTGAAGGCAATGTAGTAAGCAATGTCACTTTTGGTTCATGGACAATTACATTGCTCATACTTATAACCTTTGCTAATTTTGAGAATTTATTTATTGATTTGGTTATAGGCGAGCAGCGTAATGATTATGTGCCTATATCATACTGTGACGATTTTTTTGTACTATCCACACATTTTTTAATTTAGCAATGGTTACAACTTGGCAATAGATTTTTTGCTTTTACGCCACCACCCATCCAGCTAGTTCTTAAATGCGTTCACAGACATAGCGGAGACAACCTCCTTAGGCTCTTTTAGATCCAAATATTATAATATTTTCTACCAAGTTACATACTCGTTTAATCTTTATGAGTGAAACATAGCCGCCACAACTGCCCACCATCATTTGTAATACATACCTAGTGTGTATGCCTAATGTCTCATACGTCATTCTGGAGGTCTTTGGATCACTGGTGCAGTTCTGTAGAAGTCATCAGGAGTAATACACCTATTCCATCCACGTGCAAGAGAGCTTTAATTAAAAATTTTTTTTGAGCAGTGATGGCTCAGTGTAATTGGCTATAGACTGCCGTGCAGCAGGTCCATGGTTCGAATCCCGCCGCGGGCTTGAGCTTCACCGCATGGAAGGGCATTTTGTGAATGCCCGCCTGGCTAGCGACCAATTAGAAAATTCGAAAATTTGAATTCAATCAATTAGAAAATTTGTCGCCAAGCACCTAACAGTGTGTTTCGGCAGCATTCCTTGAGAGCCAGAAAAATTACAGGCTAATGAGACCTAACAACTGGACGTCTCAGTGTGACGGGACACAGTGCAATTCGTCGCTGACGAAATGCGTCTGTTATAGGCAGAGGTTAGTCCACTTAACATCAGATGGGCCACGGGCTTGTTCCGTCACAAAAACATAAAAAAAACACTTATGAAATACTATTTATTTCAGCACATGACGGCACGGATATAAATAATTGCACTGGACACTGATAAATCTTGCCCGCTTAAGACTTAGTATATCTTCGTGCAGCAAGAGTAGATCGTTATGTTGGGCCAACAGCAGCTGGGGCCAGTACTACTTCTTGGGCAAGGATTGCAAGTGGAGCAGCATAGAGGAGGAGCTAAAGGAGGACGACTGCAGCATGGACTGCAGCAGGGGTCACAGCCTCCGCAACCACCACACATATTGGTTTGAGTAAAGTTTTGAAGAGTAGAAGGGATTCCAAAGAGTGGTCTATAGTAAAAAGGACCGAGTTGGAAATACCGATATATTTTTTGTAAAAACTTTTACGAGGTTTTCACTTTTTTTAAAGAATTTTTCTTGTATGGGTACTTCGCGAATTAAAGCATCTGCAGATTATTTGGATAACACGTTTTTAATGCTTTTATGCCAAAGTAACAGTTTGCACTGGTGCAAGTATAAGAGTTGTTTTGTAACCTATTTATAATTCTATGTAAATTTTTGTATGAAATGTTTAATGGCCATGATATTATGGCCCCCTAAAATATTGATTCGTGAAGTTTAACAGCTATGAGAAAATAAGACATATAAACTTCATACTATTATACGGCATTTTTATTCAAATGAACCTACGTCAACCGCGCAATCAGCCTCCTCAGCGTCTTCGGTAAAGTATTGATCCATGTAGTCCATCTCAACGAAACCAGCGCAGCTCTTTTAGCCAGCCAGGAGTTTAAAAGACATGAATTTCGATTCTTAGGTACAGGCCAGAAAATACTCCGGTCCCACATATAAAATTTTAGCATTTTATCTGTTTTATCTGTTATAATAAAATGTGGTTCGTAATGGTACATAGTTATGTAGAAGACCATTATTACTCCTCTAATAAAAACTCCTTAGTAAATAATCTTTCAAAATCTTCTTGGTGTTAAGTGCCTACATTGTAATGGCATTAGAAAAAAATATGTATCCACAGTTTAAAAAAGAGATGTAGGGCACTGAGGTAGTACACGTAGTTATACTACCTCAGTGGTGTGGGGATTTATTTGCTTAAAACTCCTTGGGCATATTGAATAATATTTATTGTATTGGTGTTTTAAGGTTGAACTGGCCGATCACTTCTCCATACAAACGTCGTAGGGTGATCACTCCCTTATTTAAGATTTTAGGTCCAGAATTAAGCATAATACCGATTCATCTCGTCATTATCTAGGCTTGTATGATGCCGAAATTTTAAAAAGATGATGAAGTTGAAAGTTATGAGCCTCGAAAATGTTGTATGAAAATGTTTCGAAGCTCATAACTCTCAAGTTAATTATCTTCTTAAAATTTCGGCATCATACAAGCCTAGATAATAACGAAATCAATCGGTATTATGCTTTGTTTTGGACCTAAATAATCAAACAAGGGACTGATCACCCTACGACGTTTGTATGGAGAACGGGCCGGCCAGTTTACCCTTAAGAGCTAGAAATCGATGTATTTAGTACATCTGTAGGAAAACTAGTTACTAACGGAACAAGCCAAGCTCTTTTAGCCAGCCAGGAGGTTAAAAAAAAATCTATTCGTAGGTACAGGCCAGCAAATACCGCAGGCTATTGCTGTCCAAGCACCTGCATCCCACATACTCTAAAATAGCAATTTATCTATTATAAAAACCCGGCCAAGTGCGAGTGGGACTCGCGCATGAAGGGTTCCGTAACTAAATATTCTGAGAATAGTTAAAGCGTCTGTCACCGTTATTAGTATCGAGCAAGAAACGGTAAAAAATCAAGTTTGTTGTATGGGATTACATATTTATTTTGTTTTTAGTATTTGTTGTTATAGCGGCTACAGAAATACATCATCTGTGAAAATTTCAACTGTCTAGCTGTCACCGTTATTGAGATACAGCCTGGTGACAGGCGGACGGACGGATAGCGAAGTCTCAGAAATAGGGTCCCGTGTTTACCCTTTGAGTACGGAACCCTAAAAAAAACATGTACTACTTTAACAAACATAAAGCCTAAACGGCCACCTAAATCACTTTGAAAATATATTAAACACATCCAATCTTATCGTATTTGCCGGTTGGAAGTTGTAATACAACTATTTCAAACACCATTTTATTGTAAAAATATTTAAATGTATTGCAATTTTCCATAATTTGCATCGTCTGTTCGTTCTTATCGATCATTAGCATTTTAATAAAGATATTAATTTATATACTCATGTCCTGTATTTAATTAATAGTTTTAATTATAGCTAGTTTGACGTAATGTAGTAGTTTAGATTTAATTTGAGTTTAATAATAGTCTTTAACCTCGTGATGAATATCATTAACTGATGGCGTGGCGAATAAAAGATTGTGCGTTTTTATTTTTGTAAAAAGATTGTATTTCTTTTATATTAGAACTAGGATAGATATTTACAGGCATAACTATTCATGCCTATGTATCCCTACAGGGGCTATCAAAGGTTATTTGTAAAAAGATAATATTGTTTTTTATATTAGAACTAGCTGTACCTGCGACTTCGTTCGCGATTGCCGTACCTGCAGAATATTTATCTGTGGTCTGCAGTGAAGCACTCGTAGTAAAGCATAGCTCGGAAAGGAGCTTTACACTTTGGGTATGAAAACTCCCGGGTTGTATTTTCCAGAAGACAGTTGTTAAGTTACTCAGAGAGGAGTTACAGATTTTAGAGTTTTATCAAGCAAGCTTGCAAAACTAAATAAGAGTGTCGGGCTCCCATGAGCAGATCGGCACCCCACGGGCAGCTCGGCACCCCACGGGCAGCCCGGCACCCCACGGGCAGCACGGCACCCCACGGGAGCCCGGCACTCTTATTTAGTTTTGCAAGCTTGCTTGATAAAACTCTAAAATCTGGAACATTCGCCACTATTAGTTTTTTTAACTTTTGCCGGATACATTTAGGAGACTGCGCAATGGAAGTGCATAAGCTAATATATATTCCTTCTACCGCCAAACAAGGAGAACCTCGGCAAAAGACGCCGTTTTAAAATCGAAATTCCACAGAAACGCACAAAGTACTTGGTTCAACATTTATTGTGCGAATCGCGAAGGAACTCTCTGAGTAACCACTGCGTTTTTATATTTGTAAAAAGATTATATTTGTTTTATATTGGAACTAGGATAGATATTTACAGGCATAACTATTCATGCCTATGTATCCCTATAGGGGTTATCAAAGGTTGTTTGTAAAAAGATTATATTTGTTTTTATATTAGAACTAGGATACATATTTACCGGCATAACTATTCATGCATATGTATCCCTATAGGGGTTATCAAAGGTTGTTTGTAAAAAGATTATATTTGTTTTTATATTAGAACTAGGATAGATGTTTACAGGCCGCTATATATATAAATCACAGATTTCCACTTGCTACGATCCTTACAAATATCTTTTGCTTCATCTACACTCATCAATCCTTACATACATAAGCGTCGGTTTAGAATACTCCTGACCTGGCGTTTTTTCAGAACATCTTCAACCTGATTTTGGAACGTTCACCTAGGTCTTCCCTTTCCAACGCTTCCGGTCACTTGTCCCATGTATACCTGTTTAGTAGATGGACTAAACAGGTATACGTGGGACAAGCGGAACATTTCACTCATTCTCTCCACATGTCCAAACCATCTTAACATACCTTTCTCGATTTTGGTCACTACATCCTCATTCACACCACATCGTTCCCTTATCACACTATTCCCTATCCTGTCACTCAGCTTACTCAAATCTACAGATTAATAATACCATAAAACTATTATATTGAGCTATGGTCATAGTTTCTTTGCGCGATCAAATCCGGAACAAGGAAATTCGCCGAAGGACCAAAATATCCGATATTTTTTTTTTTTTTTTTTTTTTATGCATGATAGGTTAGCCTTTGACCACTATCTCACCTGATGGTAAGTGATGATGTGGTCGAAGATGTTGTTCAGGCTAACCTAGAAGTACTGGCTCTCAAGGATAGATGCCGGAACACACCGTTAGGAGCTTGGCGGCAGATTTTTCTACTTGAGGGTGGTAGCTAGCCAGGCGGGCATTCGCAAAATGCCCTACCACCATGCTATAACGACTGCCATCCTAAGACAACAACCGGGACCGACGGCTTAACGTGCCCTCCGAAGCACGGAAACGCTCAGTAGTAATGTCACTAGCGGTCACCCATCCAACTCATGACCGCGGGCGACGTTGCTTAACTTTGCTGATCGGTTGAGAACAGCTAAGTAAACTTCGCTACGAGCGCTTCAGAATATACGTAGTAATATACGTAGCTTTCAGGGTTTGCAACTTGAAGTGGCAATGGGCAAGACACATTGCTCGCCGAATGAAACTGTTTGGAAAGAAGGGTTCTTGAGTGGTTGCCTCATTATACTGGGAGACGTAAAGTTGGCCCCCATTTGGTGGACGGTAAAAGTCACGGATAGTCTATGTGGCTAATAGACGTTCATACGTTCTATGGTCTTTGTTCAACAGTGGAAGTCTTGCGGCTGATGATGATAATACTATTATAGGAGTAGAATTAACCAGGCACAGAGCTAGACTCCGGACTGTCTCACACTTATTCTGTGTCGTTAATACTATAAATTTATGGAAGTAAAAACCACAATTGGCCAATCCTGGGTTCGAATTCGAGTTGGACGTATCACAGTATGCAAGAGTCAAGCGATGATTTTATCAAAGGTTTATCCATTTATCAATTAAAACAATATATCTTTATCTGTATATGGTATTCTGTATCTGGTTTCAGCCTCTGGGTGACCGAGCAACACTCGGAGAGGATGTAACACGAGTAATGGATAGATACAGGATGCAAAGAGATCTCGGGTGTAGGTCACAGAAGAAAATGTCCAAAGTCAAGAATGATGGCTCAGTGGCATTGGCTATGGTCTGCCGCGCAGCAGGTCCATGGTTCGAATCCCGCCCAGAGCTTGAGCTGTTCCTTTACAATAACAAAAAAAAAACATTTATTCTATTTAGGCGTCTAAGATGCTCTTATGAAAGTCAATTACAAATTTGAGTATTGAAATATTGTACATTGTACTGCCACGTTCAGCGAAAAAATTGTATAGAGCCACTGCGAAGAACGGGCAAGAAACTCGGGGCCATTATTTTAAACGTCTAGTAACAATATATTACAATTTAATAATTATTTTAACATGTTACATACTTACTATATAATACAATATTACAGTATTTGTTTAAATTACGTGGCTGATAGACGATAGCTTGGCGGAGGCGGAATTATCCAGGTATTTTTGTCGTTTAAGTAATCACAAACTGTGTGGTAGGATTTCTTAATCAATATGTTTTTCACGTGCAACTTGAATTTCCCTTCTGTGAGTGTTGTAATATGTTTGGGAACTTTATTATAAAACCGTACAGACCCACCAACTTATCTGTTCAGGTGGAGAAAAAAGGACTAAAACTTTCCCTCAAATTGTGACAGTCTGTAGTTGATTTCCATGACCAGTAGCGCCCTCGAAAACTGCACAGTTAAGTTGGTGGTACTATACACTTAAGAAGGACCTTTTAGTTGTCATTGCAAATCTAAAACCTGGCACCGCTATTTAATCTTTATTCCTAGTGTTGTAATCGTGAATACAATTTTTTAATTTAAATTAAATATTTTTTTTACGAACATACATAATATTTTCAAATATATATTAGACTTGGTAAAGTTAAAATATCAATTTTTTTATAAAGATCCTTCAAACGACTTAAGTGGCCTCCGGTGGATATATTTAAAATTCATCACGCAATTTTGGCTGCCTGAACATAGGCTTCATGTCCATTTGGTTACCTACTCAAGAAGGTATATCACTAAGTGTAAGTGATGAAGCAGTGATAGCTCAGTGGCATTGGCTATGGACTGCCGCGCAGCAGTTCCATGGTTCGAATCCCACCGCGGGCTTGAGCTTCACCGGTGGTAGGGCCTTTTTTGAGTGCCCGCCAGGCTATCGACCACCTTCAAGTAGAAAATCTGCCGCCAAACACCTAACAGTGTTCCGGCAGCTGTCCTTGAGACACAGTGAAATTACAGGAACATGAGACTAAACAACTATGTCTCAAAGTGACGGGCGCAGTGCAATTCATGACTTGTGATGAAATTAATCTGTTAGAGGCAGAGGTCGCTTAACATCTGGTGGGCCTCGAGCTTCATCTGTCACAATAGCATAAAAAATAGTATTGTTTATTCTAATGACAGTCAGAATTACCTACATTGTTCTGGCAGCCCAACCAGATGGTATTTATTGGTTGCCGTTGTCTTTTTAGTTTAGGAAATTGTTTGCTATTGTTTTTTAGTAACTAAACTAATAAAGACAATAGCGAACAATAAATATCATCCGCCTATATTGTAAGACAGGTGTGCGGACTGCGGGCGTGCTTCAATCGCGCATGCGCCAGTCTCGAATCAACTTGCGCGGGAGGTGATCGCTCGTCGCCGCCTCGAATCGCGTGAAAAATCGAGTATTTCAAAAATCGAGCTGTGCGTGTTTGTTTTGGCCACTAATTTTATATTTCGAACCAGTGTGTGTGTTTTGGATTATCATCTGTGCTGCTTTTTGGATTTTTTGTTTGTACTTCTCATATTCGGCGTCATTTTCGGTGAGTGCCTTTTTTGTTAGTTAGGTTTTCGATGTTTATTGTTATGCGTTTTTGGTCTTGTTATTTACAATAACTACCTACTCTTTTGCATATAAATAGCGTTTAGTGTCCAAAAGTAAATGATCACTTAAAATATTTTTTACATTATCCTAGCGTAGGTAGTTATACCTATATTGATAAGTACCTATTATTGTTCGTATTTTAAACTTCATTTTCAAATTGTTATGGCGCGATATTCAATAGAATTATATGTATTTTTACGGCAATGTAAGGAAATTATAAAGGTAGTAAATATATTTATGTAAAACCATTAGGTAGTAAAATATGTCAAAGAAACATTTAGGAATATACATTATATATAAACTTTTCTCATAGTACACGTCTTTTTTTTTTATTTATTGGCAACTGGATAAGTACTAGTTTATTTATTGCAGTTACCCGTACACAATTTAACTTAGTTTCCTACAGTCACCATTTCTTCTAAGATTTACTTTTTTATCACCTGAAAAAACTTTTTTGCCTTCCCTATGTGTCACCTTGAACTTGTAAAGTTACAAATATACGTCAGTATTTTCATTTTTCTTATCTATAAAGAAATAGGGCGGATGGGGGTCGCGAAAGTTTTAAGTGATAATAAGGCTTTATGGCTTGAACTTCTTAGGAATTTGGATCAATACTCAATTATTTATTGCAACATAAGTAGCTACATACAGGTCTTATTTCACATGTTTGTGTGTGTTTACATATGACCCTATAAGGGTACGGCAATGGTAGGAACGGAACGATCTATTTTTATATCATTCAATTTATCGTTGAAGAAGTCTTCTAAGGTATAGTAACATTTAGATTCAAGTAAGGATTTTAGTTTTTTAATAAAAATCTAAGGTTTATTATACATTTATTGGCATAGTATATTCTCTATTTATACAACTAATACTACTACATTATGATACATGCGTATCATAATATAAAACCTAATATATAATGATAACAATTGAATTTCATTCATAAATGCCCCAATTCGGTTGCTTGTAAAACAAAGGGGTTACCGACTGAAAGCGCTAACTCAAGTACCTACCTACTTTAGCGTTTCACAGACGACAGCTATAATATAAAGCCATATATTTATAGCTCGATATATTTCAATACATCTCAACACATTCTCCATAGAAATTGACAAGTGACAACACACGGCAGCTGTAATATATAGCTTTACATTTTCGTTTCTTAATACCGACAGTTATGCTATAATAAACTCGAGAGCAATGAATCCGGGTCACTTAAAGAATCCTAAAAATCTCGGAAACTAAAAATGCTAGGTTAATGCAATAAATTGTATTTAATAGACAATGTAATACTCCTTAAATGAAGGTATTAAAACTTCTTAGTTATTGTAAAGTTATATCATAAAAAAATCAAATTTGAAAAAGGGCCACTTTCGAAGATGGAACTACGAAATTACAGCATTTGGTTTTGCTTTTGTTTGTAATCTGTCATTTATGTGGGTACATAAACCATGTTGATAGTGCTCTATATTCATTATTCAAGCTGAAATTATGTCGCTTACGCCTGAAGAATGCACCAGAATACTTACAATGCTGGAAACCGGCCGGAGTCAGCGCGATACAGCCAGGACTGTCGGTGTGTCGCTGTCAACAGTACAAAGAGTTCTCCGACGTTACGAAGAAACTGGTTCTAACCTACGCAGACCAGGAACGGGCAGAACCAGGTGTACCAAAGCACGAGAAGACCGATACTTGGTGAACACCATGCTTCGAAATCGCTTTCTCACAGGAACTGAACTCACCAATCAGTTTCGACGCCTCGGAGGAAGTAACCCAAGTGCATGGACAGTAAGACGTCGGCTTGCTGAATCTAACTTAAAACCCCTTAGACCTGCAAACGGCCCTAAACTGGAGCGTGGGCATCGTATTTCGAGACTAAGATATGCCCAGAGCCACGTAAATTGGAGTATTGAAGATTGGTCAAAAGTTATGTTCTCCGACGAATCAAAATTTATGCTCTACAAGCACGATGGAAGACACAGAGTGTATCGAAGACCAGGGGAAAGATTCAAGCAAGCATGCATCGAAGAAAAAGTAGCCTACGGTGGTGGGTCTGTACTTGTGTGGGCCGGAATTTCTTCTGAAAGTCGCACAGAGCTGGTGATCATAGAAAACGGCTCTTTAACTAGCGTAAGATATGTGGAAGAAATCCTCAATGATCACGTTGGTCCATTTATGGTCAATTTAGGTGAGGATGCTATATTTATGCATGACAATGCCCGACCTCATACAGGTAGGATTGTGAATGACTACCTTCAAGAGATGAACATTACTCGTATGGAGTGGCCAGCGCGCAGCCCGGATATCAACCCGATCGAGCATGCTTGGGACGAGCTAGGCAGATGCGTAAAACAACGAAACCCTCCCCCAATCACGCTTCGTGAGCTCAAAATTGCTCTCACAGAGGAATGGGAGAATATTCTCCAAAATCGTATAAGGAACTTGGTGTACAGCATGCCAAACCGCGTAAACGCAGTAATGGAAGCACGAGGAGGCAATACGAAGTATTAAAATTCAAGAAAATCGTAATAAAGTTCAAAAATTTCATGTTTCCTATTTTTGTTTTAAGGAGAGATCAGCAGTTTTTTTCTTTATGTAATTTTGTGTTAATAAAATGTATGGTGACTCATATTTTTTTTACTTTCATTTAAGGAGTATTACATTGTCTATTAAATACAATTTATTGCATTAACCTATCATTTTTAGTTTCCGAGATTTTTAACATTCTTTAAGTGACCCGGATTCATTGCTCTCGAGTGTATATATTATAGCTGCCGTCTGTGAACTCTTTTTTTCTTACACTGGTTGTTCCGTTGTGGAACTAACATAGATCTGCATTTATATTGCCATAATTCCACTAAGCTTTCAGCAGTTTATTCAACAACTGATTACCCTTGGAATAGTGGCATGGGAAAATTTAAATTTTTAATCCACTGTACTAAGTATAAATAAGCTAAAAACAAATAAATAAGCTAAATACCATGAAATATAATAGGAATTTTGAAAATACTCGCAATACTACGTAACACATAATAATTGAGGGTAGATATTAGCACGGTTAGCAACAATAGGTGTTTGATGGTATTGTGACGGAACAGCACGAGACCTACCTGATTTTGTAAAGCTGTGAACTTTGCCCATAACAGATGATTTTTGCGAACTGCACTGCGTCCATCACCCTGAGACATACATGAAGCTTAACAACGGTTAATCTCTTGGCATCTTATTGTTAAGGCAATTTTATTGTTATCATTATCGCAGATATCAATGGGTTAAGCCTCATGTACTTGCTACTTAATTTCACCGGCACACATACCCTTCAACCCAGTACACAGATGCGTACTTGCGCCTCCAAACTACAAAGTAAAAAAACGATTAATAAACGCCTGACAAGTGCGAGTTGCACTCGATCTAAGGATCCCCAACTATTGATATTTGCTAATCATCATATATTAATATTATGCAACGTGTCCCTGCTTACGATAACAGCACTTGAAATGTGGCTTACGCGGCAGCAAGAGCAAAACATCAACCGGTGAAGATGTGCATCCCTCAGGGAGAGATACACGTTTTTCCATTTGGGGTTAAAACCATGAGACCTAGCTTGGTATGCAGATGTTCTTCAACTTTTAAATGGCATGTGAAGAGACCACAGTGACCAAAGAGCTAATGCCTGCCTCGGTCAATGCAAGACTTGGCTTACCAATTCGGTTTGTAAAGTGGCAAGATTTCTGGGCACTACCTGCAGAGGCAAATCAAATGGAGTTTTTCAATTATAGTTCGTATTTTGATTGGTATGTTCCATTTAGTTGTTGGTATTAATTATTATTTAGTAACTGCTAGAACTAGTGTAATATTTATCGGATATTTCTCCGACCAGTTTTTAACTCATTTTAAGTTCTTCGACTTGGAGTCACGATTGTGCTAATTTCTAGCCGGTTACTAAATAATAGTTATGGACAAAACTTGCGACAGTTTTTTAGGTAAAATTGTTTACCGAAAAATAATATTCATTTCTGATAATATATCTTATATTGATGCGGAACTCTCGGAATGAGAGTTTGGCTATTACTTGGCTGGTCTCATTATATTCCTTTATCTTGAAGAAATAAAAAAAATTGTCACACTAAATGGACTGTTTTCTTCTGTGTTGCTGTGCCCGACGGGGTCCATAATATGACTTTGTACTCTTTATTGTAACAACTTGTATGTACTACTTATGGAAGCAATAAATGATCTGAATCTGAATCTGTTCTGAACTAATTGGTAAAATTAACATAAACACTGAGTAAATTCAGAAAGGCAGCTGCAAATTCTATGTTTAGCAACTGTATTAGTAATGTTTAACTATTGTAATTTATCTTTTTCTAGCCAGTAATTGTATGAAGCAAGTAAAGAAGGTCTTATTCTTATATTTTTTTTGTCCGTATTATATTTAATTTACATCGATTATCAACGCTCACGTGCATATTGATTTTAAATTTTAGGATACTATAAGCTAAACGAAAGGTATATAGGTCGTTCTATAAATATATAAAATGAATAAGAACGTGAGGAAAGTCTTTGACTCTACAATCAGAGGGCGCCTAATTGTTTTTTTGTCTGAGATAATGACTCTATCATTAAGATTATAGCGGCCATGGTCAGGCAATTATGTTCATTATGGTATTGTTACACGCAATCTTGCATTTTATAATACGCGCGGATATCTCGGTATATCAAGTATAGTACCACCAACTTAACTGTGCAGTTGGCGAGGGCGCTGCTGATCAAGGAAATCAACTACAAACTGTCACAATTTGAAGGAATATTGTAGTTCTTTTTTCTGCCACCTGAACAGATAAGTTGGTGGGTCTGTAAAATCAAATAAGATTGCCTTTTTTCTTACCCTCATGCATATATAAGCCTTTGCCTTGTATATGTCTGTATCTCGTAACAGAACCGTTTCTTTTTAGGGTTCCCTAAGGGTGAAAACGGGACCCTATTACTGAACGTTCGCTGTCCGTCTGTCCGTCCGTCTGTCACCAGACTGTATATCTAGAACGGTGATAGCTAGACAGTTGAAATTTCACAGATGATGTATTTCTATTGCCGCTATAACAACAAATACTAAAAATAAAATAAATATTGACGGCGGCTCCCATACTTGATTTTTTTACCATTTCTTGCTCAGTACTTGATTTTTTTACCATTTCTTGTTCAGTAACAGGTAGACGCTTTAACTATTCACAGAATATTTAGTTTTATGATCTCTTTAAAAATAATTAACTTAAATAAAATTTAAAATAATTATGGGGCTCCCATACAATTAGAGGTTTTCGCCATACCTACCCAGCTCAATCGGACACTGCGAAAAGTGTCTGTAACTTGCAAGATTAGGTTACAGATAATGGTATGGAACCCTTCGTGCGCGAGTCCCACTCGCACTTGGCCGGTTTTTTTTGTTATTGTGACGGAACATGTACGGGGCCTACTTGAAGCTAAGCGGTATCCTCTGCCTATAACAGATTCATTTCGTCACTTGAGACGAACTGCACTGCACCCGTCACCATAAGACATACTGTTGGTAAGTCTCATTATGTCCTTGTAATTTACTGGATAGGAGATTCGTGATAGATTTTCTAATTGAAGGTGGTAGCTAGCCAGGCGGGCATTCGCAAAATGCCCTTCTATCATGCAAAAACACAGGGCTCCAAGAGAGGTGCATATATTTTTGGCTTTTGTTGTATCCATTTTCTGCCTTTGACCACAAGCTCACCTGATGGTAAGTGATATGGCTGTGGATGATTAACAGGATTAACCTAGAAGCTACTACCTGTCACAGACAGCTACTGGATCATATTGTTAGGTGCTTGGTGACCCATTTTCAACTTGAAGGTGGCATTTCGCAGCTAGCAAGACGAGCATTTGCAAAATGGTATACTTCCATGCGGTGGCGCTTAAGTCCAGGGCGGGATTTGAATGATGCACCCCTTGCACGTCATTCCATTGATATCGCCACCGAGCTATATCTGCTTCCAAAAATAACATATATGTATAGTTATACATTGATGATAAGATTGTAAAATATTTATGAAGCAAAAAAATACTTTTTGAAACGCTCGTAGCCGTTCTTAATCGATCACGGCCGTTGCGGTCATACCTGGATGAAGGATATGGATGGGTGACCGCTAGTTGCATTACTACTAAGCACTTCCATGCTTCGGAGGCAGTGTTGGCAGTTATAGCATGGTGGTAGTCATTTTGCGAATGCACGCCTGTCTAGCTACCACGTTCAACTAGAAAATCTGCCGCAAAACACCTTAGGTACAGTGTGTTTCGGCAGCTGTCCTTGAGAGCCAGTAGTTCTAGGTTAGCCTGAACAGCATCTTCAGGTACATCATCACTTACCCTCATGTAACATAGTGGTCGAAGGTTAACCTAACTGCTAAACAAAACAGTGGATTGTTTCCCAGCTTAGTACCGCCCGCTACGCTTCCTCGTAAATCTTAGGAGAAAGACAGGCAGATTGAACTTCTAGGTATGCAATCATAAACAAGTAATTTCGTCTTACGTAACGTTTGATGGAAAATGGATTCAATACTCATCATATTTAGTAATTTGTGGATCGATTACTATTGGCGCAATCTCTTGGGTCGGTAATGATTTTGAAACTTTCAAAATCATTACATTTTGATAGGAAATCACTATTTTATTTTGATTGTCACAATCTGAAATGTCTTCAATATTACGATCTGTTTACAGACGAAGGTGCGCCCATCCAGAGTAAATTATTGTTGAGTATTTGTACTCCCTTGGGGTGCCGGTTTAGAATTGCACCTCCCCATATCATCCCTTGGGTGTAGTAAGATGGGACTAAGGGAAAAATACTGGAAGGTGGGCAGCAGCGCCTTCTAAAGAATTGCCATCTTATACTACGATGCCCAAGTCGCCTGCCAAGCGTTTATTATGACAAATCCCCCCATAATGGGGTCTGTGTTCAGCAGTGGACGATCCGGCTGATACAGTACAGTGCTGTATTTGTACAGGTATAGGTCTCGTTTGTACTACTGTATCAGCCAGATTGTCCACTGCTGAACACAGCCTCCCCCCATTATGGGGGTTTTGCCTTAATAAACGCCTGGCAGGCGTGGGGACCGCAGTGTGAGATAGCATTTCCTCAGAAAGCGCTGCTGCCCACCTTCTGGTGTGTTACCCTTAGTCGCCTCTTACGACACCCACGGGATAGGGAATAGACATGCAAGCCCGGTACCCCACGGGCAAAACAGATATACCTCTCGTTAGTACACTACGTTTTATTGTGTGTGTATGATAATGATACATGTAGTTGAACATTAAATTGTAAAATATGGTCGCTTGGCAACTATTATTTGCAACTACTACAACAGTAGTTTGTTTAGCCGTTCTTAAACGATCAGCTAAGTGAAGCAACGTCCGCTGCGGTCATGACTTGGATGGGTGACCGCTAGTGGCATTACTACTGAGCGCTTCCGTGCTTTGAGCCGGTTAACTGGCTATTTGATAAATATCTTCTAGGCAAGCATGCTCCACCGTCGACCGCGTCGTCACTTACCATCAGGTGAGACTGCGGTCAAATGCATGTCTATACATTATAAAAAAAAAACTGGAAGTGCTATTGAATATTTTTAGTAACAGTGTATAGCAAATTTATCTTGTGACTGACACAGCATCATCACAGTACCTGGTAGATGGCAAAAGACTTGCCCCATATTTCAGAGATCCTAAAAATGTAATGTGTATTGTAAATTTATGATAATATTAAATGGTATTTCAACAACAGACATTTCTTCTACTTAATTACATTACGTAAAGTGCGCGTTTAATTGGAGATAAAAACAAACATAGCTATTAATATCTCCTTACGTCATCGTCCTACAAAAGACATCAACGCGTGCGCTTGCGCAAGGTGGCTGCTACTTGACTGAGCAAGAAGTGTACTTAAGTAGTTTCTAATTGTATTAATTAAGAATAAAACAATAATTACAGAATGTAAGTAGCTAGGAATAACTTAAGTGAATTTATATAGCTATAGGAATATTTTTCTGTAATTAGCGTGTTTCACCGAAGCCTGTAAAGTCTAAAAATGATATTTTTTTGGGAATCTCCATGCTATTTGTTTTCTTGCTCGGTTTTTTAAACTGCTACTGTCAGTCACCCATATAATGTAAATATATAAAAATATTGTAATAGTTTGACATTTAGACTTCTTGCCCGTTTCTCGCATTGATTCTATAACCATTTTGCAGCAATAGAATATCCAGGTAATTCATATATTCTATAGTAAAATTTTGTAAAATGCATATTATGCATATATACAGGTAATTCATTTCACAAGAGCGTCGTAGATGCCATAAAAATGTTTTAACTAACGAACAATTTTTGTGTAAAAAAAATAGTTTCCAGCTATACTTCTGATTATACTGCACCAAATGTATTTTTTTTATTTCAGCACGTACAACGAATTAAATATTTTTAATCTCAAAACTTGTAAATGTTTCAACTACTTGTGGTAATAACTAAGAGTTCATGCGTTTTACGAGTTGGAAGCATATTGTACGAGCAATTTGGAAATTCCATTGTAAACGTGCGCCCGCGTCGAACGACAGCAGTTTGTTTGACTTATCTAGTTTAAGGGCAGCTGTGCTTTTAATGCTGTGCGATATAGAAATATAGTTACATAAAAAATACTCACGCGGCGCAAATATGCTACTCTCGTGAGTGGTTACACAAATTTAATGAGCCATTTGGTGTGGAGACGTAGTTTCCGTGGGGGCTGGGCGGTTTTTGTTTTTCCAAAACTTATCAATGCGATTGGTCGATGCGACGCGTGATCAAAATGATGGCACGTACCTATTTGGCTCAACAAATAAGCATTGTAATAACAACGGGGCAATGCTGCATCATCATGTTGGGCACGCGGCCAACTGGTAGTGAGCATTTGGAGTGCCTGTGAGCCTGCAATGATCTTTAGGTTGCCTAAGTACTTTCGTTTTAGTAGCTGTAGTTTCGTTGTAGTGTTCTAATTCTAAAAAAAGCAAATAGTACACAGGAATATTGGTTTGCTCCTACAGTTTCCGGCTTAAGATTATTTTATCTACATATCCTGCAGTAAGATGTCGTAAAAGGTAACAAACATGCTCTTTCTCACATCGCACGTCGCATCCTAGTGAGTGTTGCTCCAGACTAGGCCACGGCATTATAAGGACCAGAACGATTACTCTGCTATGCCATAGCAATAAATAAGCGACTCTAGCTACGACGCAATAGAGTGCACTTCAGCTCGCAAATCACGGAGTACCTAATATTTATATTCACCTACAAGGTGTCTCTCTTTTTATCGCATAGCTCTGATTTCTCCTGACGCGGCACGCATCATAGAATAATCCCGTCCGAACAGATACGCCGATGTGCCTGTAGCTTAGCCACTAAAGTGAGGAGTGATTCTGACTAGGCACACAACAAGAACGTTCAGAATCTTCGCTATTGCACCATCAATCAAAGATAATATTCCCACGCAGAGTTCTCAGGAAGCTAAAAACTGACAATAAAATGTTATATAATATATTTTTCAACACTCTTGCTCGTAAAGTGAGCTTTATTATATCGTTCTTAGGGCCATAAACCGAACTATAGCACCCTCGTGCATAATATATTATATATTATACACTTGTGCGTAATGGAATCATCACTACAAAGTTAAGTTAGTACCTAACTGCATATTATATGCGAATAAACAGAGCATTTTCAATCAAAACAGGTAATACAGATTTGTAACATCAAAGAGGTTTATATGTTATCAACCATAATACATTTGCCACGCGCAAAAAAAAAACTTGCTCGCTATTTTCCATAATTTTCGTATGTTGTTTGTATCGCATTTGTGCAATATATTTTTTTTCCTCGCAAGGGTGTTGAAAAAGTGCGTATGAAACTCGTGAACAACTTGCTCATTATACACGAGGCTGTGTGTTGCAGCCCGAGCCGTAGGTGAGGGCGTAAATCAGCCGGGTGTATAATAAGCAAGTTGTTCACGAGTTTCATACGCACTTGTATGATATGTAACTGAGCTAACTTGGATCATAACCTACTATTGAGTCGGTTCGAAAAAATAACTTGTACAGATCCTACATGGGTAAGACGTTTTGGATCCTTAGCTTCTATATTATACCACTTAGCTTCTACTGTGTCTCGTCCTAACCCCATACAAGGAAAGCAGCGGGGAGGGGAACACTACGCGGGTGGGGAGGGGAGTGACGCCGGTGTATGCGCACGAGTTGAATGCTAATGCGCTGCCATTCAACGCTCTATCGCTGTGCGCCACAGATGTGGTCATAGTTACAATGTTAGCAGACGTTAGAAATATACACGAATATAATGACCGAAGACGACTTTTGAGCATAATGAAAAGCTTTTTACATCATAACATAACTATAATTTTGTCATATTTCATTGAAATTTGTATATTGTTGAAATGGTTTTCACGCAATGCGGAAACAATCGCACAGCAGACATAATACAATCTTCAAGTCTCGTAAAATGTCATATTCATCATCGTGACCCGTAGTTTTATTTTATGATTAGAAAATACGATGTCCCTGGGGTTTATAGCTTGTAACGGAGTTCTAATCAACTAGGTTAAGCAACATCTGCTGTGGTCATGACTTGGTTGGGTGACCGCTAGTAGTATTTACTACTGAGAGCTACTCTGCTTCGGAGGGCACTTTAAGCCGTCAGTCCCGGTTATTATCGTAGGAATGCAGTCGTTGCTAGTGGTAGGGCATTTTGCGTATGCCCACCTGGCTAGCTACCACCCTCAAGTAGGAAATGTGACCTGAACGCTGTCGTTGAGAGTCAGTACACAATGTATTTTAAGCCTGATTACCACCATCGATCTTTGACCACTATCTCACCTGATGGTAAGTGATGACGTGGTTGAAGATGTTGTTGTTGGCTAACTTAGAATTATTGGCTCTCAAGGAAAGCAGCCGGCACACACTGCTACGTGCTTGGCAATAGATTTTCCACTTGAGGGGGGTAGTTAGCCATGCGGACATTCGCACAATGCCCTATAACCATGCTGTAACGACTGCCATCCTAAGATAACAACCGGGACTGACGGTAGCAGGACAAAGATGAAGAAACACTCAGTATAGTAATGCCACTAACGGTCCCCCATCCAACTCATGACCGCGGCGGACGTTGCTTAACTTAGCTGATCGGTTAATAACGGCTAAGCAAACTACGCTAGAAGCGCTTCAAAATTTACCACCAGATGAGACTGCATACAATGGCTAATCTGATAGCAAAATAAAAGGATTCCTTAAGAGACAACGGGATTAAACCTACGCAACCGCCGTCAGTATGTCTGTGGGTTGCACCTGTTGAAGCCGTAATAGGTAGCCAGTTGAAATTTTCACAAAATGTGGGTTATTGTGACGGATAATGTCACCTTCATATCAATGGTATGAAATAACTTGGGGAAGACTGACTATGATAATGTGAGGTCAGTATTTTAAATCAGCCTGGTCTTCAAAAAGTTACTTCATACTTATCAGTATTGGAAGTCGGTTCCTTTTTATTTCATTTGTTGCACCTTTGAATCATAGAATTACCTATTTTTTATGTTGTAATTAATTTAAAAACATGGCAGCTACCCGTGCCGGTACGGGTACCTATAGACGAATTTTTAATCAGACGGAGTAAACTGACAGATCGTAATGTCACATTTCAAAATAAAGTTGCCAACTTCAAATCATAGTGATGTTTCTAGTTCAGTTTTTATGAGCGGAACTATGAGTCTGTTGGACATATAATAACTGTCATCCCTAAATTGTATAATTTATTGCTGTGCTGCAATCTCATAAACAACCTATCTTATAGTAATATAAATCGCTTGTATAGTAAAATCACTCTTAGGATAATAATAATGACTTTTACGAAGATCATGAAAAATTATACAGCTCACTGAAGGGATGAAGTGATAGAACTAAATCATTTTACCACAGCACATTTATGAATAGTCAAAAATTACCAACACCCGTAATGTCACTTTACTCCGTCTGATTGAAAATCCGACTAGGCACAAACCACGGTTAAACCAATCTTTGCGTTTTTTTGAGACCGGTGCGGTGGTATGCCTTTCTTAACAAACAACTCCAAACTATATACAACACTACAGCTATTACAATGAAAGCATTTAAACAGCACAAGTCAATGCAGACTTACAGGCAGTCCAAATGCTCCACTACCAGATCGCAGCACCCAGCATGCTGGCAGCATTTCCCCGTTGAATTGCAATACTTATTAAGCCAAAGAGGTACCAGTATTGATCACGCGTCACATCGACCAAGCGCTCTGAAAAGTTTATTATTTCCTATGATTTTTTTATCGCTTTCCAATTTGTAATGATTGTTCTCAGCAGGCTGCGGCAGATCTTACTGCTATGCTGTGGTTTACCTAATGATGCGGCCATGACACAGCGGCCGACAAGGATTGCCCATTGGGATTAAGTGCACGCAATTTGTAATCTTTTATAAGGCAACATTGTAGCCTTGATTTTGTAATAAATCTTTGTTAATCTTCTTATTTTTTTGAAAGCTTTTGTCCGCAACTTCGCCCACGTGGATATGTTCAGGTACCTACGGATAGAGGTTGATATCCATATGAAATTCCACGGGAGCGCTATAACTATATTATTTATGTTGTTAGATACCTAAATAAATTCCAATTTGCGGGTTAAAGGTTTGAATCGAATAATAAGATCAACAACATTTTTTTGCAAAAAATCAAGTCTACAATGTTGCGTGCGTGTAATCTAAATGGGCAATCTTGAAATCAAGAGGAGAGAGATAGTAACAGGGGTGAACTACCCCTATATCAGGTTACAAAATTACAAGAAAGCTAAAAATTGGAACTACGAGTGGGATTCGAGCCCGCAACCATCCGTTTCTATAGCTGGGACATGCTCTTCCAACTGAGCTATCGTAGTGAGTGAGTCATAGCTCAAATTTATCCCTTCGCACCTATCGTCAAACCTTCTTAAATGGACGACATCTGCAGCTAAATGAATTGACCTAAAACAAAAATATTTTTCAATTTTGTTTACGATTCCGTCAATTTTGACTTTGTAATTGTTTGTTTAATAAAAAATAAATATTCGTCTTAGAAAAATATTATAATAAATAATTATGATTTTTAAGCCGATTCGCTTTAAAGGGATTAATGAAAAATTAAAATATCACTACTATTAAGTATACGCAAAAAGTCGCATTGATTACAGGATCAATTGTGTCATTCTTTCGCAATAATGTTTACTATTAGAAACAGTAGCAATTATATCTATAAATTAATATATATATATTTTTTTGTATATTTTTGCCAAAATCTAAGATTAATCTCAACTTTTAGTAAATGTTGTTATAAAAAATGGTTGCTATTTAGGTATTGAATTGATATACTTCCAGTCTTCTCTAAGCTTTCTTCTTACTATACATTTAAGCTGCCATGTGCATTTCAGCCAAATTAAAGTTGTTTTTTTATCAGTGAATATAGTTGTTGCTTATTAGTCTTAACAAGCTTTTCGTTTATTTGACAGACTTGCAAAAAAAGGAAGAGGTAGGTACTCAATTCTGTTTTTGTTATGTTGTCTTTTTTGTTTGTCTGTTTTTTTTTATGTTTGTTACCTCAGAACTTTTAACTGAGTGACCGATTTTGATGATTCTTTTTTTATTTAAAAGCTGATGCTTGCCTTTTGGTTCCGTTTAAATTTCATTAAAATCGGTCAAGCCGTTTTTGAGTTATTTGTACTTTCTGATGCTTTGTATAACATTACAGTCCAGTGTAAAATGGTTATAATGGCTAACCACTACGATGCACTCCAACACAAGCACACCAAAACAAAACACAATCGAAGCAACATTAGCTGAAAGAACATGATGGCTGTGGATCACGATTGTTTGATAACATGAAAGCTCTGGATCACGAAGCAACTTCTCAGTTCTCACATATTGTGTGACACCAATGAAGTTCCCCGTTTCTTTTGTCTTTGTCACAATTAGCAGTTCGTTGACAGTGAATATTAAAATCAAATTAAGAGATGTTGGTTTTCGCGATTATTACATATAGTAATGGGTAGATAACACTGGGTGACCCCGTGACCTCGATCACAGCAAAGTGTTTGAAATGTCGGGACAAAATAATGATAAATATACGCGATTTAAACCGTTTAAAGATGTTTAATTATTATCAAGTCAAGTACTTTAATGCCGCCAGGTAACGCCTAATTCTTTAACCGAAGTGCGCAATTACGCAATGAACTAAGGCAATCTACTTACGAATATATATATAATTGTACCTTTTTTATTCGTACGCGTTTTCTTGGCTCAGATATGCCATCATATTTTGGGGTCATAGTACAGATGCAAGGGATCGTTATAGCTAAAAAAAAAATTACCAAAAAATGGAACCGACTTCAACACTCAAAAGTTTGAAAGAACTTCTTTAAGTCGGTACCATGATAGTTCAAAAGTACCTATTATCACAAATGTATCTAGATAAACATCATCACCATCATCTGGAATGTTCACCGTCGAACAAGACCCCTATTGGGGAGATTTGCCATAATCCCCACGCTTGGCAGGCGTCTTGGAGATCACAGTAGATGTTGTCAGTTCCATAAAAGGCAATGCTTTTCATATTCAAGTATTTTTCCATTAGTCGCCTATTTCGACACCTAAGGGAAGAAATGAAGGGATGACTTTCAAACCATGCACCCCACGGGGCCAAACATGTCTCAATAATTGGCATGGTGGTAGGGCATTTGGTATTTTGCGAATGCCCGCCTTGCTAACTACCACCTTCAAGTAGAAAATCTGTCGCCAAGCCCCTAAAGGTGTGTTCCGGCAGCTATCCTTGTGAGCCAGTAACTCTAGGTTAGCCAGAACAACATCTTCGACCATACATCACTTACCATCAGGTGAGATAGTGGTCAAAGGTTAAATCAATAAAAAAGAAAAGTACTAAGTCAGTATACGCGAGCGAAACCGCGGACAGAAGCCACTATGCATAACTATGAGAAATGTACGTAGTCAAATACAATTACTTACAGTATATATATGGCAGTATAAACGTTGTCCGTCTGTCCAGTTTTCTGAGAAACAACAACTTTTGTAGTTTTACTACTTTTTACTATTGTTTCCTACGAACGCAGTTATTTCTGTAGCTAGATATTAAAATAGACGTGCCTGCATAATTTAGTTTAACATAAAAAGTAGAATTTCATGATTGTTAACTTATAATAAGACGAGTGTTTTAAAATGTATCTCAAAAGTTCCCGGGTCGGGTTTTTACACAAAGATATATGCTAGTCTGTGACTGTGTCCAGTCAATAGTTATAGGCTCGCCCCATTTACACTGGGCCAAAAAATATCTGCCTAAACTTGGGCTTCAAAAAAAGGAGAATGTTCTCAACTCAACTGTATTTTTTTTTGTGTGTTACCGCATAACTTTTTGTAGGGTGTACCGATTTTGATGTGGTTTTCATATTCGAAAGATTATCTAGTTCTTGTCATGTGGTTCCATTTAAATTTCAGTCTGCGCTGCCATCTTGGAACCTAGTGGCCTTGTACGTGGCGATGGTAAGAGGCCGGACGGCATGACTAATTCCGTGGAGGATGGGAAGGCCTCTGGTATGGGACGCTACCTGTGTCGATACCTTAGCACCTTCTCATCTTCCCGCAACCCAAAACGTGGCCGGTGCGGCGGCTGAACTGAACTGCAGACTAGCAGAAGGCTTCAAAAGGCGCAAATATAGTAATCTCAGTAGTTGTTACATGTTTGTGCCGTTTGGGGTCGAAACGCTGAGACCGTGGGGACCGAGCGCCAAATTATTATTCAAAGACGTCTCAAAACGTCTGGTCGACGCTACTTTGACCAAAATGCTGGCATATACTTTGCACAGAGGATAAGCATTGCTATACGTGGCAATGCGGCCAGCATTTTGGGAATTAATGGTTGCGGAATGTTGGATTAGTTTTGTAGTAAGCTTAAGTTTTTTAGGTAAATATGTTAATTTTAGTGTAGTAATATTGTAGCAGTGGTGGCTCAGTGGCATTGGCTATGGACTGCCGCGCAGCAGGTCCATGGTTCGAATCCCGTCCAGAGCTTGAGCTTCGCCGCATGGTGGAAGGGCATTTTGCGAATGCCCGCCTGGCTAGCAACCAGCCTCATGTAGAAAATCTGTCGCCAAGCACCTAACGGTGTGTTCCGGCAGCAGTCCTTGAGAGCCAGTGAAATAACAGGCAAAATGAGACTTAACAGGTATGTCTCAAAGTGATGGGCGCAGTGCAGTTCGTCACTTGTGATGAAATGCATCTGTTATAGGCAGAGGATACAGCTTAACATCAGGTGGGCCTCGCGCTTGTTCCTTCACAATAACATAAAAAAAAAACTAATTTCAGTGATATCTGACGAGCAGTATTTGAGTTATTCTTAATAATGTGTGTTAAATTGGCTTCGACTACATTGATGTTCTCATTTTCACTTGTTGATGTAAAAAAAAACTGTATGCGTTGGTTTGGTTTGTTTACTTATTAGTGCATTTATTTTAGAATATTGAAGTCGGGTTTTTTGGTATTTTTTATGTAGGTCTTTACCTGCAAATTAGAGCTACAAAAGTATAACGAAACACTCCATTACGTTTAAATTTCACCTTCTCAATATAAGAAGCTGACTCATAACGCCTCACAACGCCTACTCCAATCTAACCCAGCACCTTTGTCAGTAGGGCTTTGCCCTTGCCACCATACCTTTGTATGAACAAGTAATCAGCTTCATTCAGTTTGAAGATTTATGAACCCTTTTGGTCTTGTTCTTGAGTTTAAGTAACATCATTACTATTATTAGAATGGGACACATTCTTTAGCTTATGAATCCGTAAGCTTCCAAGGAATGCTAATGCTATGGTTATTATGCTTTTAAAATAGAGTATAGACCATATATGTACATTATGGTACAGATAAAACGTTGTTAGTACTTAGTCAAGTATGTATATAGCAGTTTTTACGATTCCGTAGTCAGACAGCATACGAAGCCATGTTTTTGTTTTTCGATGCTCTCTGTATTTCACTGTTCTCCTTGCAAAAGGAATGAGTTAATGAGATACAGATAAAATATTATTATTATTATTATTGAATGATAGGCGAGCGCCTGATGTGCCTATATCTAGGTTGATGTGTGTTTGTCCATAACTAATATTAACATATATATTACATTTCTATTGTTTCACTTTTACCATTGAGTTTGTCTTCACTAAACCAATTGTCAAGTCTGTTCTGGTTTAAGCAAATAAAGATGCTTTGCTTAAGTATTGACATTGATTTGCTTAAATTTTGTAGCAAGTTTGCTTAGCTGTTCTTAACCGATCAGCGAAGTTAAGCAACGTCACGCGCGGTCATGAGTTGGATGGGTGACCGCTAGTGACATTACTACTGAGCAATTCCGTGCTTCGGAGGGCACGTTAATCCGTCGCTCCCAGTTGTTGTCTTCCGATGGCAGTCGTTATAGCATGGTAGTAGGGTTTTTGCGAATGGCCGCCTGACGCCAACGCCACTGAAGTTGAAAATCTGTCGTCAAGCACCTAACGTTCTGTTCCTGCAGCTGTCCTTGAGAGCCAGTAATTCTAGGTTGTCCTGAACAACATCTTAGACCACACTATTGCTTACCATCAGGTGAGATAGTAGTCTAAGGCTTACCTGTCAGGAATAAAAAAAGAAAATGATATGTTGTACAAAATTCTTTGCAACAACTTAACATAAAAATGAATAGAAACAAAAAGTTTTTTTTTTTTTTATGCCTTTGACCACTGTCTCACCTGATGGTAAGTGATGATGTGGTCGAAGATGTTGTTCAGGCTAACCTAGAAATACTGGCTATCAAGGACAACTGCCGGAACACACCGTTAGGTGCTTGGTGACAGATTTTCTACGGTGGTTGCTAGCCATTCGGGCATTCGCAAAATTTCACTACCACCATGCTATAACGACTGCCATCCTAAGACAACAACCGGGACCGACGGCTAAACGTGCCCCCCGAAGCACGGAAACGCTCAGTAGTAATGTCACTAGCGGTCACCCATCCAACTCATTACCGCGGGCGACGTTGCTTAACTTTGCTGATCGGTTGAGAACAGCTACGAGCGCTTCAATAATAGCTGTAAATTAAGAATCCTTAACGCATATGTGTAGAACACGCGTGATAACCGCATTATTTATATTTATAAAAGGCATTGAGTTTTACCAAATAAGGTATAAACTAACTTAACATTCATTTAACACATTTACTTGTAATTTATATTTTATTACGGTTGGTAGCCTTGTTTATAGGTCCATATAAGGTTAAATGTATCACTAGCAATTGAATAGAACAGATGGTAATTATTTTTAAGTGATTTCATTCGCCTATTTACGAGTATATCATGCTATCTGTGGAATTTACTATCATTACGCTGTTTTTTTGTATAGCTGTTGTAAGGAAAATAGTGTTTGAGTGGGTGTTGACACATTAGTGTTATTTTTTTTTAATGTAATTGTGACGGAACAAGCTCGATGGCTCACCTGATGTTAAGCGGAATAACCTCTGTCTATAACAGATGCATTTCATCACAAGTCACGAATTGCACTGCGCCCGTCACCTTGAGACATAGTTGATCAGTATCTTGTGCCTGTAATTTCACTGGCTCTCAACTTATCTTATCTTAGGATGGCAGTCGTTATAGCATGGTGGTAGGGCAATTTGCGAATGCCCGCCTGGCTAGCTACCACCCTCAAGTAGAAAATCTGTCGCCAAACACCTAACGGTGTGTTCCGGCAGCTGTCCTTGAGAGCCAGTAATTCTAGGTTAGTCTGAACAACATCTTCGACCACATCATCGCTTACCATCAGGTGAGATAGTGGTCAAAGGCTAACCTGTAAGGCATAAAAAAAAAAAAAAAAAAAAAAAAAAAAAATTGATGTAGTTTTTCTAGTCTTAGACTTCAAGTAATTTTTTTCAAATTTGTAACTACCGGCCTGTTCAACCTTAATTATACAATAATAACAAATATTTTTAAAATATTTTAAGAAAACATCAATTTAATATTACAAAAAAAAACACTCAAAAAATATAAAAATATATCTAGTGAAAATTCTCTCAATTCACTCTTTTGAGTCATCCTCAGGAGGTCTTGACTCTTTTGAGTCAAGACCTCCTGAGGATGCTTCGTGTAGAAGCGAAACGCGTCGAAAACTCTTCCGGTTTGACTCCGTGGCGTTTGTGGCGTCACGTCGGCTTAGCAGGAAAATTAGGCGGAATTGTAACTAGATATATTTTATATGTTTTAAGTGTTTAATTAAAATATAAATTTGAAATATTTTAAAAATATTTGTTATTATTAAATATTGATTTCAGCAAAGTAACGCCTGAATCTATTCATTATCTTAATTATACACTTGTATAGAAAATAAATCATCTAACATTATTTAAAAGATACGAAGAACTATATACTATAGATATACTACTACCTTAGAAAACTATGTTAGTTACTCTACAGTATAAATTAGCTTGGTAAACAATAAAGAGTTTTTGTAGATACTATAATGAGAGCATTTAGAAAACCTACAATACGGTATTGCGGTGCCGCAGGTCCATAGTTCGAATCCCACAGCCGTGGCGGTGCTGCCAGCTTGAGCTTCACCGCATAGTGGAAGGGCGTTTTGCGAATGCTCGTCTGGCTAGCTACCACCCTCAAGTAAAAAATCTGTCGCACAGCACCTAACGAGTGTTCCGGCAGCAGTTCGTCACATGCTATAACGACTGCCATCCTAAGACAACAACCGGGACCGACGGCTAAACGTGCCCCCCGAAGCACGGAAACGCTCAGTAGTAATGTCACTAGCGGTCACCCATCCAACTCATTACCGCGGGCGACGTTGCTTAACTTTGCTGATCGGTTGAGAACAGCTACGAGCGCTTCAATAATAGCTGTAAATTAAGAATCCTTAACGCATATGTGTAGAACACGCGTGATAACCGCATTATTTATATTTATAAAAGGCATTGAGTTTTACCAAATAAGGTATAAACTAACTTAACATTCATTTAACACATTTACTTGTAATTTATATTTTATTACGGTTGGTAGCCTTGTTTATAGGTCCATATAAGGTTAAATGTATCACTAGCAATTGAATAGAACAGATGGTAATTATTTTTAAGTGATTTCATTCGCCTATTTACGAGTATATCATGCTATCTGTGGAATTTACTATCATTACGCTGTTTTTTTGTATAGCTGTTGTAAGGAAAATAGTGTTTGAGTGGGTGTTGACACATTAGTGTTATTTTTTTTTAATGTAATTGTGACGGAACAAGCTCGATGGCTCACCTGATGTTAAGCGGAATAACCTCTGTCTATAACAGATGCATTTCATCACAAGTCACGAATTGCACTGCGCCCGTCACCTTGAGACATAGTTGATCAGTATCTTGTGCCTGTAATTTCACTGGCTCTCAAGGACTGCTGCCGGAACACACCGTTAGGTGCTTGGCGACAGATTTTCTACTTGAGGGTGGTCGCTAGCCAGGCGGGCATTCGCAATATGCCCTAACACCATGAGGTGAAGCTCAAGCCCGCGGCGGGATTCGAGCCAGTAAAATTACAGGCATATAAGACCTAACCACTCTACGTCTCAGTGTGACGTAGTGTCGTAGACTCAGTGTGGCACAGTGCAATTTGTCGTTGACCAAATGCCTCTGTTATAGGCAGAGGTTAGTCCACTTAACATCAGGTAGGCCTCAGGCTTGTTCCAACACAATCACATAAAAAAAACATTGCAATCATATTCTTTTTAGCATACATCTGCTCCGTCCCTGCCATTCTTCAATGGTTTTTATTTTTTAAAGATTCAGTATATTTTGTACAATCTCCAGAATTGTTTTTAATATCCGCTAATTGCCTTTTAAGTAATCGGTATAATGGCCTGTTTATGGTAGAATCTCACGTCTGTGCCAGAAATTTTAACACTTTAACGGTTTTTTCGCGCTTATAGTTTTGGTGAACATATTAAATTCATATAGTATATTATTTGAAATTCGTTCTTTCTTTTCAAAATTACTGAACGAAAGAGAAACGAAAAAAAAACTAATTTCCTGGCATAACCTTTCTGTCTTGTCTTTAATAAGCCTTTTTATAGTATGTTGAGATAAAAATCACGAACTTAAAACTTGATAGTTTTTCGCACATATGAAGTTAATTTCAATACTAATTCCAATGTTGACTTATTCAATATCCATACAAACTTCGAAAAGTGATCACTTCCTTATTGAGGTTCTAGGTCCACAATTAAACATTTTGAAGCGCTCGTGGCGAAGTTTACTTAGCTGTTCTTAACCGATCAGCAAAGTTAAGCAACGTCGCCCGCGGTCATGAGTTGGATGGGTGACCGCTAGTGACATTACTACTTAGCGCTTCCGTGCTTCGGAGGGCACGTTAAGCCGTCGGTCCCGGTTGTTATCTTAGGATGGCAGTCGTTATAGCATGGTGGTAGGGCAATTTGCGAATGCCCGCCTGGCTAGCTACCACCCTCAAGTAGAAAATCTGTCGCCAAACACCTAACGGTGTGTTCCGGCAGCTGTCCTTGAGAGCCAGTAATTCTAGGTTAGTCTGAACAACATCTTCGACCACATCATCGCTTACCATCAGGTGAGATAGTGGTCAAAGGCTAACCTGTAAGGCATAAAAAAAAAAAAAAAAAAAAAAAAAAAAATTGATGTAGTTTTTCTAGTCTTAGACTTCAAGTAATTTTTTTCAAATTTGTAACTACCGGCCTGTTCAACCTTAATTATACAATAATAACAAATATTTTTAAAATATTTTAAGAAAACATCAATTTAATATTACAAAAAAAAACACTCAAAAAATATAAAAATATATCTAGTGAAAATTCTCTCAATTCACTCTTTTGAGTCATCCTCAGGAGGTCTTGACTCTTTTGAGTCAAGACCTCCTGAGGATGCTTCGTGTAGAAGCGAAACGCGTCGAAAACTCTTCCGGTTTGACTCCGTGGCGTTTGTGGCGTCACGTCGGCTTAGCAGGAAAATTAGGCGGAATTGTAACTAGATATATTTTATATGTTTTAAGTGTTTAATTAAAATATAAATTTGAAATATTTTAAAAATATTTGTTATTATTAAATATTGATTTCAGCAAAGTAACGCCTGAATCTATTCATTATCTTAATTATACACTTGTATAGAAAATAAATCATCTAACATTATTTAAAAGATACGAAGAACTATATACTATAGATATACTACTACCTTAGAAAACTATGTTAGTTACTCTACAGTATAAATTAGCTTGGTAAACAATAAAGAGTTTTTGTAGATACTATAATGAGAGCATTTAGAAAACCTACAATACGGTATTGCGGTGCCGCAGGTCCATAGTTCGAATCCCACAGCCGTGGCGGTGCTGCCAGCTTGAGCTTCACCGCATAGTGGAAGGGCGTTTTGCGAATGCTCGTCTGGCTAGCTACCACCCTCAAGTAAAAAATCTGTCGCACAGCACCTAACGAGTGTTCCGGCAGCAGTTCGTCACTTGTGATGAAATTCATCTGTTATAGGCAGTTGTTACCGCCTAACATCAGGTGGGCCTCGTGCTAGCTCCGTCACAAAAAATATAAAAAGCATTTTGAAAACTATGATTTGTTAAAGTTATAGTACCAAAGCAAGTTATAGTACCTAGTTATCTATTGCAAAAGATTGCTAAAGTGCTGCTTTTTGCTATGTTTATAACTCCATATATAATTTAAAGGTAATCTTACACCTACGTATAGGCATATAATTTACAACACTTCATTCCTTTCCAATCAGAGCCGTCTCACATATCATCCCGCCGCTTAAAAACGTTGGTAAGAAATCACGCCCCGAGCCATTCGGCGGCTTTCATCGAGCTAAATGCATATTGTGATGAGAAATTTCTCGAGAATTATTTCCAAAAGTCCGGGAATTGGCCGAGGGCAAGTCGTGGGGTGACCTGGGCGGGACTCCACGCGTAGGGGCAAAGAATAGAAGCGGGGCAGAAGCGCCATTTTGCTTAGGTAGATTTACTGGTGAGAACAGAATTATTTTTAAACAGCATTGATGCATACCAGGCGAAACCGTAGATATTTCTGGATATGAAATTAAGATTATCGTGTACACTTTCGCGACAAATGGATATTCTGTTTGGGGTTGCGGGATGAAATTACAATAAGTCATCATTTTCCCATTGAAAAATTAACTACAAAATCACCAATTATTCACGATATTTAACTGACTTCTAAAATCTCTTCCTATCCGTTGCTGATGTATTTTTTTATCGAGGCCCTCCTGATGGATGAATGGATGATGGATAAATGGAAGGGATGATGTGGTCGAAGATGTTGTTGAGGCTAAACTAGAGTTACTGGCTGTGACAGCTGTCGAAACACACCGTTACTTGTTTTCCGTAATATTATCTATTAAACGGAAAACTCATTATTGTATGGGAATACTTAAGCACGAGGGCCACGTGTTAAGCAGACTAACCTCTGCCTATAACAGATGCATTTCGTCACAAGTCACGAATTGTAATGCGTCCGTCACCTTGGTTGTTAAGCCTCTTGTGCCTCTTGTGTATGCAAAAATTTATAATTTTAGCATGGTGGAAGGTTTTTTTTATGTTATTGTGAAGGAACAAGCGCGATGCCCACCTATAGTTAAGCGGTATCCTCTGCCTATAACAGATGTATTTCATCAGACGTAGATATTAATTTAAAGGACATGCATGCAAAATTTCGCCGAGTTGGAACACTGAGTATATAAAATATGACGAAACTACGTTTGTATGGACAGCTCTATAAAGACACTAGTGTGAAATCACGTGGCATGTAGGTCTCCGTCAATTTCTAAAAAGGTATTAGGCGACTGCGACCGGTACTCCAGTACCTTACAGTCGCTAAATTACTATGAGATGTAATCACATTATACCTACATACTTAAAAGGTGTGCTATCAACAAACAAGTATATTACCATCAAAGCTATTTTATAACGTGCAATAAAATATCCATTTCCTAATAAGTACATATATGTATATGTAAACACTCGTATTGACACAAGTGCAAGACAAAATTACATTGAATGTTTACACAAAAACAGTTAACACCTTCCTACACTGCACTTCATTTCAAGAATTAGCAAGTCCCATAAAGGCAATGTTACTGTTAGGCAATAATATCTCGACATGTATTCCGCTGTCTTCCTTGAAAAGTACTTTTTTCTTTTTTTTACTTGACTTTTTTTTTAGTGTACTAACCTCTGCTTATAACAGCATTTCGTCACGAATTTCACTGCGCCCGTCACCTTGAGACATAGTTGTTAAGTCTCATGTGCCTGTAATTTCACTGGCTCTCAAGGACGGCTGCCGGAACACAACGTTAGGTTGGCGACATATTTTCTACTTGAGGGTGGTCGCTACTCAGGCGGGCATTCGCAAAATGTCCTTCCACCATGTGGAGAAGCTCGAGCCCGCGGCGGGATTCGAACCATGGACCTGGCCTGTAGGAGAAAAACTGTTAGTACAGTCGCTACTGAACACTCTGTAACATAATCTTTGGCCGCGGGGTCAGTAGGCCGTCCGAGTGGCCGCCGCGAGGCCGGGGCTCGTTCGCCGCACACGTTATCACGTTTCGTGTGCCTTATCACTTCTTACAGATCTCGATTGCAGTTGGGGATCTATATCGATTATGCTAAGGAAATAAGGAAAGGCGTAGAAATGTGAACGCTAAGGTGATTTGGTAATGTGAATAGATTACTATAGTGTTTGAATCGGTGAGGTTCATCAAGCAAAAAAACTCTTTAAAAGTTTTGGCTTCGAAACATAGTCATTTTTTTATGCCTGTTAGGTTAGCCTTTGACCACTATCTGGTCGAAAATGTTGTTCAGGCTAACCTAGAATTATATAATATGAATAGGATTCATTTTTAAAATCAATTTCTACTCAATTGCGTCGGTTATATTACACTGGATAATTATGAATATGTACAGCTGAACACTTTGGGTTGTCTTGACAATCTTTCAATCACGGAATAATATGATTAGAATACAAACAACTTCAGATCGGGTGGGTCCAAAGGGATAGGCATCCTAAAAAACAGTACCCGAAAGGATTGCAACCAGTTTCATATAAAAGGGCCTAATGTAGGAGAGGGATAGTAACTATAGTTAACCTAATAATAATAAAGAATTTTAATGAAGTAAGGTTCAAGACCTGACACCAAGCCTTTATGTGCTAAGCTACAAGTACATCGGCGTATCCGTAAGGACGGGATTATTCTATGCGATAGAGAGACGCCTGGTAAGTAAATATATATATTAGGTACTCCGTGCTTTGCGAGCTGAAGTGCCCTTTATTACTTCTTAGTTAGAGTCGTATTTCTATGGGAACGTCTTTGCGGAGTGATCCTTCTGCTCCTTTATATTCTGAGACTGACTATAACCCTGCTGCGTTTTCTATTCCTTTTTACTTAATTTTAGGAAATTGTGCTATTGACATACTAATCGGTAATCGGATAATAATCGTATCATTAATAAGGTTTGCCAATTAATCTTAATTGAATCGATATACGCCGATTATTCGTATCGTATTCGGTTGCATCCCTAGTAGAGTGTAGTTGCGATTACACTCGAAAACATGGAGGGGCGCGCCTTCATACATAGAAACATAGTAGAAAGAGGAGGAAGTAGGCCATTTCCGGCCCAATTCGCGATATAATTAACTACCATACTTACCTGTCTCAGGGTTGTTACTTATTTATAATGTATGTCCTCGTATACGGAAAATTTTAATTCAGTACCTAGAAATAGGCAAGGGCCGGGAAGTTGTATTTTTACTTGTGTTGTCTGGGTTCAGGGTTAATGAGGTCGGTTTTATACCTAAAAGTAAACAATGAAAACACCTTTCACGATGTAAAAAATACCGACTGGCGATACTATGTGGTTGCGGGGCCAGAGACGTGCGACGCGGGGCATATCTAATACAACAAAAAAATAAGTAGGCATCACTCATCATCAAGTAAAAATCATAGGTACCTATGCGAGAATAAGTGACTTGCTTACCTTTCCTGTTCAGTAAGTAATCTGAACAAAGACAACTCTGGAATCTATGAATTATTTAGACAGCCGAACACACAGCAATAAGTTCTCATGCGATTATCAAACATTTTTCATTTATTTAGCGGTGCCAAAAAGCCGTGACGCGCGAACCTTGTTCTGTGTTAACCCCGGCTGGCGCACTGAGAAACGGGTCGAGATTGTGTTAGAGTGTGCGTGTGGGACGCATAGATACTATGGCGCACACAAACAAGCCACGCGCGGTGCGTTTGTATGAAGATAACTTACTTCCCACTCCTTCTACTATGATAGAAAGGTCTGTAGATTTGGTTGCATACGTCTAAACATTTTAATCAATACATTTTTATAAATGTACCTCAAACATTTAAAGGTCAGAATATAATCTTTATGTCATCATTCGCACACAAATAAACAATGATAAGTTAGTCTTTTATAGTGGTCAAAGCAAGCTCACTTAGACTTACGCAGTATACCCGACATAAATGGCAATAAAATATGTCAATGATCAAGATATATATCTGTCTGTTTAGACCCCATGCTGCTATGCTAAAATGTGCTCTAATATTACACATTAGAAAACCTAGATATTTATATTGAACTTAACTTTCATAGCCTTAAAATTTATTTTAGATCGATTGTACCTAACCTACATCATATAGGTTACTATAGAATATACTTACCATGTTACTATAGAAAATATGATGTACATTCCAAGTCCCCGTAATTAATGCTAAAATAAAAAGAGGTTACTCCTTTTAAATGGCTATTAAAATAAATTATATTAATCGAAACGACATTTAAAAAAGTTGTTCAGCTCTTCAAAAGTAGGAAGCGCTTAATTTTACTTACTTTTTTATTATATATACATTGCAACTACATCTTGTTTTCTTAAGGCAAACGTTGACAGCTTTGGCGGGAAACTCATAATGTTGTTATTATCTTTGTTTTGTTGCTAAATCGCCTAACTACGAGTATTGTTCTTGATTACGTAAAACGGATCATGGGATCAGAGTTTTTACAAAATGTTATACATAAATAATAACAACTATTTTTAAAGCATTTTAAGAAAACATTTAATTAACTATTTAATAAAACACTTAAAAAATATTTATAAAAATGACATATATCTAGTGACAATTTCGCTTAATTTCCTGTTATGCCAACGTGACGTCACAAACGCCACGCAGCCAAACCGGAAGAGTATTCGACGCGTTTCGCTTCTAAACGAAGCATCCATTTCATTTCATTTTCATTTATTGACCTTATAACATTGTTCGTTACATTAGGTAAGTCAAATTTACAAATAATTATTAAAATATAAGGTAAGAATAATGATCATAATTATAAAGTTATCTAAATTGTGATGTCCCTGGACAAATGATTTGCGATATAAATAAAAATAAATGTCAAGAAATTGTGATACTTAATAATTACAAACTATACATTTAAAATCCGTATTTAGGTATTTTGTCAATCTCATTATAGCCTAAGCAGTCAAAAGGATAGTCTATATTATTATCTAATTATTTTTATATGAATGAATTTTCTGTTAGACGCATGTCCATGAATTCTTTCAAAGAATATAATGGATGAGATTCAAAAAAAGGTTTCATCTTCTTTTTAAACTCATGTTTGTTTAATTTAGTTATAGTCAATGGTAGTTTATTAAACATAGATATTTTATTGTGAATGCCTTGTTTTTTTACCTTTATTAGTCTTATTTTCGGCTTAAATATTTTTTCTTTATTTCGCAAATTATAACTATGTACATCTTGGTTTTTAGTCATACCATCAACTTCCTGGTGTATCTCCAAAATACTATTGTAAACATATAAAGATATGACGGTCATTATATGATTTTCTTTAAAATATTTTCTAACCGATGTGCGTTTTCGGAGTCCAAAAATAATTCTAATCGCCCTCTTTTGAGTTTTAAGAACTTTACTTATATTTGTCCCATTTCCCCACACAGTAATTGCGTAATTAGCTAATGACTGAACGTAAGCAAAATATATTGACAATAGGGTCTTAGTATCCATTAAGGGCTTAAGTTTAAACAATGCATAATTAGCACTTGCCATTTTTTTGCACACATTTTCTATGTGGGCAGAATGTGTAATAGTATAGTCTACTGTGTAACCTAAGAATACATTTTCTGACAAGCCCGCATGTTTTTTATCTTTTCTCGTTTTATAATGCATAACAACACTCTTGTCAGGATTTAAAATAATTCCATTGGCGCTAAACCATTGTCTGAGAACTGTCATCGCATCGTTAAGTTTTACTTCCAGTCTATTTTCACATATATCACTTACTCCAACATGGGTATCGTCTGCAAATAAACTAGTGTAAGTCCAGCTTGGCATAGCATTTACTATGTCATTTACATAGATTAGGAATAGTACTGGCCCAAGAATAGAGCCCTGAGGTACGCCAATATCTATTTTTTCTACTGCTGAGGTTACATCGTTTACTGATACAATTTGACTTCTGTCATTTAAGTAGGAACGCATCATACTCAACTCAGCTCCCTCAAATCCATAATATTGAAGTTTTAGAATTAGTACGTCGTGACGCAAACAGTCAAATGCCTTAGATAAGTCGCAGTAAATACTTGCGCATTTCTGTGCCTTGTCCAAGGAGTTAAGAATGTAGTATATTACTTTTCTTATGGCCATTTCAGTGGATCGACCCTTTCGAAACCCAAACTGAGAAGTAGTAAAAAGACTATTTTTTTCAAAATAATTAACTATTCTTCTCTTTAAAACTGTTTCAAAAATTTTCGAAATAATTGGTAAAATGCAAATTGGGCGATAATTCCCGATTTCTGAGTGGTTCCCTTTTTTGTATAATGGTATAATGCGACCAACTTTAAGGCAATCAGGAAATACACCTTTTCCTAAGCAATTATTTATCACAGTATAAATCAAATTTAATACGCAATCATTTTTTAAAATCAAATCCTTTAATGTCCTTGAATTCATATCGTATACGTCAATGGAAGTTTTTGATTTCATGTTTCTAATAATAGTCCTTAGTTCTTTGTGTGTTACTGCGTCAAATTTAATAAATGTTGTAGGTTTTGATTTGTCATTATTTGTTAAGTAGTCCATGCATTTTTCTATTTCAAATTTATAATTACTTGTCAATTTGCGGGCAATATTCTTAAAAAAAGTATTGAATAAATCTGCAATGGTTTTATTGTCAGTAATTCTTTTTCCATCTTCGTTTATAATTGCCTGTATATGTTTTTGACTTTTTCTATTTTTATCACGCTTTACATTTTCATTTACAATTTTCCATGTTTCTTTAATCTTATTCTGTGACTTTTTGATTCTCTGACTATAGTTAATTTTTTTGGCTGTGGTAAAAATATTTCTTAAAACTTTTTTATACGCTTTTATTTTCTCTTTTCTTTGGTTAGTCGGTACAAGTTCTTGCAATAATTCCATATTCGCTAAAGTTTTTTTAGATGTTTCTATACCCTGTGAAGACAACTTTATAGTAGATTTCTTTATCCGATATTTCTTTTTTGGGAAGGCTATATTATAATAAAATTTTATTGCGTCTAACAAAATATTCATCCCTGCATTCGGATCATCACACATACTTATTTGAGTCTCTAATTTTACATAATCTCTTTGAAATAAAAAATGAAAATAATTACAATTGTTCGGAGACATAACTCTTTTAAAATAGCAAGAATTATTTTCAGTGGGCGAATACACATTGTCATAAATACATAGTTTTGTGACCTTATGGTCTGAGAGCTTACGATCTAATACATGGCCTTCATAGTCGTCAAAGTTTACAACAAAATTGTCTATACACGATGCACTTGTTCCCTGCACTCTAGTTGGTTCATTGAGTACCCATTTACAATTGAAATTATTAAGTATAGATTCAAATTTTTTTACATTCTTATTTGCTTTTAAGACATTTAAGTTGAAGTCTCCGGCAATCACCGTTCGTTTACCCTCTCTACAAAGTTTGTGTAGTAATTTTGTAAGTATGTCAAAAAATATATATATGTCTTTATCTCTCCTATAGATTGAAATAATTACTACTTTGTTACATTTTAATTCAATTGCCGTTAGTTCAAAACTCATTTCAGAGGATAATTTATTTATATCGTGTCTAATCTTATACTCCAAATTATTTCCAACAAAAATGGCTGTTCCTCCGTGTTCAAATATTTTCCTATTGAAATAAGATGCTAACTCAAAGTTTTCTATGTTCATAGCTTCAACTTGGTAGTCTTTGCCCCACGTCTCTGACAGACATAAGACGTCGCATTTGTAGTCATTGAGCAATTCTTCAATTTCAGTATATTTGTTGTGGATACTTTGTACATTAGAACTTAATATTATACATTCTTGTCGGGTCGTAATTCTTTTCGAAAATTTATATTACGTTGAGCTGATTCTTGACTGCCCGTATTTATAAACTTGAGAGTCGATGTGCCATGAAATTGCTGTTTAGAAGCTGTAACTATTATCTGGCTCATGAGATACTTGATATCATAAAGGTTGCTGGTCCTGCCGTTGTCATATAAATTTAATTCTATATATTTAACATTCTCCACCGTATTTGCCAAATGTGATATAGCTCTATTAATATTATATATTTCGCTGTTATGCATATTATTATAGCGGATACCGCTTATGATCACGTTAAAATGTCTGTTTGGGTTATCTATAATCTCATTTAACATCTTTATATACAATCTTTTCGTGATATTGTTATGGGTATCTTCGTATTTACCAATAAATATAGCTACGGTGTCGTTTTTAGTAAGTGCATTTGTCTTTTCATTGAAATTTTCTAATATATTTTGAAAATTTGCTCCAGGCTTACAATAATTTATTACTTTGATGTTTTCGTCAATGCGATTTACTATTGTTGATGCTATTCCCTGACCTAAACTGTCGGAGAATATTACTAAGTTCCTTTGTGCTTCAGGTAAACATTTAGCTTTCGGTACGTTGTATCTATCACGAATATTAACTGCCTTGGTAATCGTTTGATATGGGTAGCTATAAGTTTTTTCACAGTGAATATTCTGATTATTTAATAGTTTAATCGCTTTTTGTAGTTCCAGAATTTTGTGGTTAAGTGTCTCATTTTTTTGTTTTATAGTAGAGTAAATTTTGTTGAGTTTACGTAGCTTTTTTGTTTGAAATCTTAACTTTTTTAATGTACTGGCTTTTGCTTTGTGTGTTTTTACTGTTGGTCTAGACAATTTTAAGTTCCGTAAGATGTTTTTACCGGTGTTTTCCTTTTCTTCGGCAAGCCATTTTTGAAGCTCCTTTATCTGTGCGGTCAGTTGATTTATAGTGTTTTTTTGCTTTTCGAATTCGAGTTTCTCATCATTTGTTATTGCAGAGGTTATTTTTGCAGATTTCAAAGAGTCTTCAATACTAATGGATACTCTTGGTCTTTTCCTTTTTCTACTGATTGAAGGTGAATGTTGTACATCAGCAAACTCAATTTTTTTATAAACGCCTATGAGTTTGTGTGTTTTTTCTAACTCTTTTCTAAGTTTTTCATTTTGTAGCAAGAGATTATCAATTTCTCCGTTGGCTGAAAGGAGCTGGTTTTCTAATTCATTGATTTTTTTGTTTAAAGTAATGTTCGTATAGCTTTGATCTAAGTTGGTTTGTGGTAGGCTTATTCTGGTTGATTCGAACAAGGAAGAGTCTGTGAGGTCTCCCATGCTATTAGCTCTTTGCCGTTGATGAAATCTAAATGTAACATTGTCGGTGTCCATCATTTCCATTATTGAGCTAAATTAAATATTATTGAACACGGATATATCTATCCACAAAACCGGTAATCGATTATTTGATATGTGGCAACACTAATTATTCTTTCCTGCCTTTAGAGTGTCAATGTCACTCTCACGTCATCAGCTGTTGTCAAAATAATGCCACAAATCCACAAAACAAACTATCTCTTTCTCGTGTATGTGAAAATATGTTATTTGTTGTTATTGGTGAAATTTTAGACACAAAAACCAGTTCTTTTTCAAAATGTATACATGTGTGAAAACAAAAATGATGATTTGTGAAATTAAAATAGCAATTTATTCACGTATGGTACCTTGAAATCCTTTGTGAAGGTTAGTATTTCCTCCGTTTCCAACTTCTTCAAGATTTTGTGGTCTGATAATAGGTATTGCACTAGTTTATCACTTTTAATACTGTTTTTTCATTGGAACACTATCGTTAGGTTGTTAACTAAAGCTCACGCACACACGAACTCCTCAGGAGGTCTTGACTCTACGAGCGCACGATCGAGACATCTATGTAATACATAAATTTTATTTGATACTTATTGAATTATTAACATGTGTTACGGGTAAAAGTATTTATTAAGGCTAGAGTGCTTGTGGCGCTTTCCATACAAACGCAGTTTCGTCATATTTATAATATTAAGTGTTCAAACTCGGTGAAACTTTGCGTATATGTCCTTGAGAGAGAATCATCTATGCTTCTGCTTTGTCAGATTTCCATTAAATTAAGTATTTTTAACAATAAATCGACAAGTCTTTTTACATGGGAAGTGTTATTTTGACATTTAGGGATAAAATAAATAATAAATCGAACTACTAGCAAAGCAGACGCATAGATATTAGACTCAGAAATATGCATACAAAATTGCACCGAGTCTGAACACTTGGTATTTAAAATATGACGAAACTAATTGCATGGTGGAAGGGCATTTTGCGAATGCCCGCATGGCTAGCGACCACCCTCAAGTAGAAAATCTGTCGCGAAGCACCTAACGGTGTGTTCCGGCAGCAGTCCTTGAGAGCCAGAAAAATTACAGGCTAATGAGACCTAACAACTGGACGTCTCAGTGTGACGGGCACAGTGCAATTTGTCGTTGACGAAATGCGTCTGTTATAGGCAGAGGTTAGTCCACTAAACATCAGGTGGGCCTCGGGCTAGATCCGAAATTATGGAATATTGGTGTACGATAACTGTTAAAAATAATACGAGTAATAAGATTTTAAACTCGCGAATACCAAGTTCTTGTACAATGGCTACCCAACCTAGCTATAACATAAAACTGATAATTTCTTTAATACCCGCCATAGACGTATGTATACACCTTTTTTTTTTTTTTTTTTTTTTTTTTTTTTTTGACCCGGGAAAATCCTTTATGGATACCACCCGGCTCCGGGGGGAGCAGAGTGGTTATGTGGGAGTCCTCGCCTGAGGGGCCTTACTACCCCCACGGGGGGGTAGTAAGTGAGGTTACCCACTAAAAACCCGGGATGAGCAGTCTGCCGCCTAGTCGGGGCGAGATGAACTTAACCTTAACTAAGAAAAGGAACTGAATTGTAATAATGAATACATGCTGCATATACAGGGTTATTGGTTAAATGCTAACAACCTCTGCTAGTCCTAAGAAACATTATAAGACAGTAATTTTTAGTTTTGAAAAAAAAAAAAAAATTATTTTTAATTTGTGGTTTTATATGTTTTTTGACTGAATAAGCACGAGGACCACCTCATGTCAAAAGTATCTTGTGCCTGTAATGTATTATTTCATATTATTATTACTTTGCTCGATGTAAACATTCAAAACTCTATTCAAAGGGACCACGGCGCGGTCCTGTGTTGCCGCGGCGGGCGCTCATAGCGCAGAGTAGGCATTAAAACACAAAAAAAAACAAACAAAAAATTCGGAACAAAATAACACATAATGAAGAGATTCAGGCGTTACTTTGCGGAAATCCATTTTTAATTATAATAAATATTTTTAAAATATTTTAAGAAAACATCAAATTAATATTTTAATAAAACACTTACAAATATAAAAATATATCGAGTGACAATCGAGAATCTCGATCGTGCGCTCGTAGAGTCAAGACCTCCTGAGGATGCTTCGTGTAGAATCGAAACGCGACGAAAATTCTTCCGGTTTGGTTGCGTGGCGTTTGTGACGTCACGTCGGCTTAGCAGGAAAATTAGGCGGAATTGTCACTAGATATATTTTTGTAGTTTTAAGTGTTGTATTAAAATATTAATTTGATGTTTTCTTAAAATATTTGTTATTATTAAAATAACACATTTCAAAATGTTTCTTAGGACTAGCAGAAGTCAACCCTAAGAGGTTGTTAGCATTTTACCAATAACCCTGTATAATTACTTGTTTTATTTAAACATGTTAACTTCCTAGTGACGCGGTGCGCACGCGCCGGGTCGAGTTCCATTGACCTTTTGCGTGTGACTCATCGCTAAGTTCAAGATAGCACTTAACTAGCGCCTTTATTTTTTGTATAGACGTTTTATTACATTGAAATTTGCATTGTTCTCAATCATTCGTAATTAATAATATAGAATAATTAATATGAACAAATGTGTTCATATAATCATTATACAATTATGTCTCCATAACACCAAAAAAAAACGGGAATGCTCTTCTTGAGCTTTACCTTTTTACAGGTAGGTCTGTTCAGCAAGAGTCTGTCTCAAGCATGCAGTACGCGTACCGTTGGTACTATACCAAGTTAAACTACTGGGCAAATGAGACAAAAACGAACGTCCCGGAGTGACGAGTGCAGTACAGTAAACTGAGCGAGGACGATGACCCTGCAACTGTCATGGCAGGCGGGACGCTTACCATCAGGAGGGCGACAGTTCATCTCCTCACATGATAACATAAAAAATCGGTTAATGAGGGCGCTGATATGGTTAAGAGCTGGTGTGCGCCTAATGTTCAGCAAGAAATGGAGGATATAGAATTGTTCCTGTATTTATAATCCGAGAATTAATTGATTGTGGTTAGAAATTAGCCTGTCTAAGAATTATTAACTGATGATAGCTGCGTAGAAGTATCTTCCATACAACCCAAGGGTAATGATGCGGTAGGATTCCACCGCAGGTTTGATTACGTGGTGGAAAGGCATTTAGTGGCTACTCACATGTCTAGCTACTAGATAGTACGATGAATTTGGGGTAATTTACGATGTGGCCCTGTAAAATTAGGCCCAAAATCTTGTTGTGACCTCGTGGCCGATTTATAAATCCATAAAAAACTGTGGCCCGAAGAGCTTTATTACTTTTATTGTAGTTTACGTTGCCCTGTAAAATGTGGGCCGAAATCTTATTGTAACATTGTGGCTGACTTGAAAATCCTTGTAAAACTGTAGCCAAGAGGCTTTCATTAATGTGGGGGTAGTTTACATTGTGGCTCTGTAAAATTTGTCTCAAAATCTTGTTGTGACATTATGGCCGATTTATAAATCCTTGTTAAACTGTGGCCTGGAGGGTTTTATTATTATTAATGGCCGTGAGGTACAATCAAGAAGTTAAACTACATTTAAAGCAATTCAAAGATTTTCGCAGTAGCCACATTAACACAAGTAATTTTATGTATGTGAATGTCTAAAAAAATGGCAGACGATCGGTCAGACGAAACATGTTAAAATGCAGCATAATTTATTAGTGTCTCATATATTTTATTGACCGTAAGATGATCATCAATAAAATTATATTCTGATTTGTAAATTTTGTGAATATATTATCGTGCGTGGGAGTCTGTCGTGCCATTGTTTTTTTGGGGTTCAGCAGGTTTATACATGAAATTGATTCACGAAGCATATATTGAAATGAAGGATCTATGATTCTAAATATGAAGCATCTATGTCTGCCTAGCAGACGTTATTGCAAACATATAAATATTAAAAGCATCTATGAGTATATAATTCGAAAGCCATATGCAATTTCCGAATTATTAAACAAAAGTCAAGTAAAGATATATAGTTTATAGATTTAATATAAAATTAATTGACGACAAACTCACCGAAAGTGAAATCGATAATAAGTGATGATGGTAAACAGTTTACTTAACGGAAGACCGGAAGCAATAAAAAATGCTACTAGCGGTCACCCATCCAAGTAGTAATCGTAGACAGGCTCTTAAAAGCCAAGTGCGCTTCGAAAAATTCACTTAAATTTAACACACATGATACACCAGCTTTCGAATGTTAAAAAAAATCATCAAAATCGGTGGACCCTGTAAAGAGTTATGACGTAACACACTAAAAAAAATACAATCGATTTGAAAACCTCCACCTTTTTTGAAGTTGTTCAAAAAATAAGTGCCTATTTGTATTTGTTTAGAAAAAAAAAACATCATAATTATATGCCGTATTCGTACTAGGATTCGGATATAAGATGTAATATGACAAACAGATACGCAGACAACTGAGACTCAAGCAGGGGACGACGCCTGATTTGACATTACCATGTTCGAGGTATGAGTGCCATTTCTACTGTTTTTAATAAATTCAGTATGTTCAACACTAAAATTATAATATACCAATAAACTTTACCTAGTTTTTGAAATACGTATATACTCTTTTTTTTATGCTTGATAGGTTAGCCTTTGACCACTATCTCACCTGATGGTAAGTGATGATGTGGTCGAAGATGTTGTTCAGACTAACCTAGAAGTACTGGCTCTCAAAGACAGCTGCCGAAAAACACCGTTAGGTGCTTGGCGACAGATTTTCTACTTGAGGGTGGTCACTAGCCAGGCGGGCATTCGCAAAATGCCCTACCACCATGCTATAACGACTGTCATCCTAAGACAGCTACCGGGACCGACGGCTTAACGTGCCCTCCGAAGCACGGAAGCGCTCAGTAGTTATGTCACTAGCGGTTACCCATCCAACTCATGACCGCGCGCGACGTTGCTTAATTTTTTTGATCGGTTGAGAACAGCTAAGTAAACTTCGCTACGAGCGCTTCAAAATACTCATACATATATATCCGTGTTTAGAAATAAACTACTGTTTTCATTATACAGGGGTATTGGAAAAGTGCTAACAACCTTAGGGTTCATTTCGGCTAGTTCTAACAAACATTTTGAGATAAATACATATATATATTTTTTTTCATTTAGTAAAAGACAATGCCTAGTCAAAGCTAAGAGCGCCCGCCGCGGCAACACTGGACTGGTTGCGCCCCTGCATAGAGGTTTATATATTTACATCGAGCAAAGTAATAAAAAATATGAAATAATAACTTACAGGCACGAGAAACGTGCTTATTCCGTCAAAAACACATAAAATACATAAAAAGAAAAAGAAAAAAACGCATCTCAAAATGTTCGTTAGGACTAGCAGAAGTCAACCCTAAGAGGTTGTTAGCTATTTCCCAATAACCCTGTATATAGCTATAGCGGAAATATTGTTATGAAGGAACACTTTAGTTTTCTTAATTCATTCTTGACCATTTTATATTTAGAATCATTCATTTGACATCTTACCTCAAACTGCTGAATATTTTAGAAGACATTTTGTATTTATTGTGTTGCGAAATGTCTGATAATGAATAGAGAAACCAGTAGGAATAGATAAATGGCGGAAGAAATTACATAATTTTTGACATTTAAAAGACTAATATTACTATTTTTTTTATAAAAAACGGAACCCACATGTACAGTGAGTATGAAATAACTTGTTGAAGTCGGTACCTTGCTGATTCAAATCACTCTGAACTTCCCATTGTCATGGTCCGACTTTCAGAAATTATTTCACACTTTGCAGTGTTAGATTTTTTTTTATTGCTGATAGGTAAACCTTTGACCCCAATCTCACCTGGTGATACGTGATGATGTGGTCGAAGGTGTCAACAGAGTTAACCTAGTATTACTACCTCTCAAGGTCAGCTGCCGGAACACGCCGTAAGGTGCTTTCGACAGATTTTCTACTTGAGGGTGGTCGCTAGCCAGACGGGCATTCGCAAAATGCCCTTCCACCACGTGGTGAAGCTCAAGCGCGTGGCGTGATTCGAACCATAGACTTGCTGCGCGGCAGTCCATAGCCAATGCCATAATTGCTTTAATATAGATATTAAAGCAATTATGGCACAGTGGCATATCCTATCCTATCTCGGTTTGTATTGTTTCAATTAATTACCGATCTATAGATGTTTAATGATCCACGTAGAGTACACTTGTTTCATGTAGGTAACGCTTAAAGATATTTTTATAAGATTTTAGTTTTTAGTCATGTAGCACTGTTAAGAGTTTCGTGTGCCAAGATTTAAATACTTCTATCACTAAAGTCACTTTGACAGGTATTCTTAATAAAATTGATGTTCCTTATATATACTCTATAATAATATTATAAAGAGGAAAGGTTTGTATTTTTATATTTTTGTATTTAACGAGTAAACTTAAAAACTACTGGACCGATCGGAGAAACTCTTTATCCATTAGAATCCTACACTATCTCTTATGAACATAGGCTATAGAATATTTTCAAAAACTTAGAGCTCCGTATGAAAACTTCGATAATGTAACCCAACGTGTGAAATAAATACCATAAAAATCGTTATATATCGCGTACGCTGCGGAAATTCTTGACAATACAGCAAAATGATGTACTACAATTTATAGAGGACACCATTATCTACAAAAAAGTCCACAATACCATATCTATTGATCAATGTCACAATAACTACTTAATATGTGTTTCAATTTATATTTTTTGTTAAATATCCGTGCAAAGCCGGGGCGGGCCGCTAGTCTAGAACATGTTCATAGGATAACAAAAAGTATATTGTTCTATTTTAGTTTAAACCAGGAAAACGCAAATGGTCAATCTATCAAGCTTATAGTAATATTTTAAGCTGGTATGGTGTTAGGTGGAATGAAGTCATAATCTTGTTTTCTACGCTGAAACATTGATACACTTCCTTTAGTCAACGTTAAAATAATTTATTCAATTTAGGCGTCTACGACGCTCTTATGAAGGTCAATTACAAATTTTAGTATTGAAATATTCTACATTGTACTGCCACGTTCAGCAAATAAATTGTATAGAGCCACTGCCAGAAGAACGGGCAAGAAACTCGGGGCCATTCTTTTAAACATCTTTTAACAATGTGTTACATACTTACTATATAATAGAGTTATTACAATATTTGTTTAAATAATGTAGGTGACAGGCAATAGCTTGGCGGAGGCGGAATTGTCCAGGCGTTTTTGTCGTTTAAGTAATCAGAAACTGTGTAGTAGGATTTTTTAATCAATAAGTTTTTCACATGCAACTTGAATTTCCCTTCTGTGAGCGTTGTAATATATTTGGGAACTTTATTATAAAACCGTACACAATTACCTAAGAAGGACCTTTTATTTGTCTTTGCTAATCTAAAACCTGTCACCGCTATTTTATCTTTATTCCTAGTATTGTAATCGTAATCTTAACCTATACATATAGTATAGGCCTCCCTTAATGGGGGAGGCTTTGTTCGGCAGTGGACAATACGGCTGATACAGTAACCTTGAAACTGGCATTGCTCGGACAGCTTTTATGAATGCTATTTAAAGGGTTAAGTGACAATGAAAATTGAAACAGGTGTCAGTAAGCCATCGCAGGCCTTTAGACAACCTTCATATAAATCGTATTCCTGAATATCGCATTACTGAATTGTAGAATTGCAATGCTATATATTTGAGTCATTTGTAAAAACATTTTTAAAGATATTTACTTAACTTACTGTCACAGATAATAAACTTATAAACGGAGACTCGCGAGTGAGACATGCAAAACACGTGTGTAAATAATAAATATGACGCACCGTATGTAAGACTCGCTTTCGTACAGATATATTAATTTGTTCTACTGGTACTTTATTTGCACTGTGGTCTGGCATACACAGAGTAGTTGTGGTTTGCATCTATGTTGCATTCCAATCCTACAGATGGCAGTCTTGGTTACTATATTTAGTAAGATTTTTAGCGTATCTAGGTATAATATTTTTCGGTACCTTTACATGCATACTTAAATATCTTAAAATATGTTATAAAAATATGTTTTAATGTTTATATCGTATCAAAATGACGATGGTATTTTTCGGTACCTAGACCTTCATTGTTAAGAGTAGAGTGCACGGTGCGCTTTCTATACAAAGGTAGTTTCGTCATATCTTAAATATCAAGTGTTTAAACACGGTGAAATTTTGTATGCATATTATTGAGCCTAATATCTATTTTTCTAATATGCCAGTTATCGATTTATTATTTATTTTGTCCCTAAATGTCAAAATAACAATTCCAATACAAAACGCTTTGGAATTATTTTGGTAAATACTAAATTTTACGGAAATCTCGCAAACCAGAAGCATTAGGCTCAAGGACATACACGTAAAGTTTCACCGAGTTTGAACACTTAGTATTTAAAATATGACGAAACTACGTTTGTATGGAAAGCACCACGAGAACTCTAGCCTTAAATATCTTAAAATATGCGTATACCACCCAGACCTGCTATTTACGCTTTAGTAAATAATAATTTTGTAAATGGTTTTTCTAATATACCTAACTTATCAATGACAAATACACTAAACAATCCAAACGAGCATTAAAGGTTAATCTATATAAAACTCGGTGTAATTTTGTATGTATGTTCTTGAGCCTAAAATCTATTCTTCTGGTTCAGTTTCCCATAAATTATGTATTTTCAAAATTACTATCGGAATTCTGGTTTTCACATTTTAGAGATAACACCAATGATAAAACTAAAAACTGGCAAACCAAAAGCGTGGATAGCAGGCTCGAGGATTCGCATGCAAAATTTCAACGAGTTTGAAATATGACGAAACCACATTAGTATGGAAAAAGCTACGAGGAATCTTACCGTAAGGTCCTTTTTTATTATGTGCCTTAAGCATTATAAGGCCCTGCCTTCTCGTGTGGAACCCCAAAATAGTCTCATATGCAGAAATAAAACAAAACCAAACATTGGGCATTAAACAAATTGTATGTAACTAATGAAGCCGTTTTGATTTTATTACCTTAGAGAGCATGATTTAGGGTTCCACACGCAGTAATCAAAATAATATTTTTAATATATAGTATGTAACTTGGCTTGAATTATTATTAAAAAGTTTTTTTTTTTACAATTAATAGAACCTACTTCTAACACTGAAAAGTATGAAATAACTTGTTGAAGTAAAGTAAGATAACTTGTTGTAGACGGCCCCATACTGGGCCGACTTCCCGGTCCGTCTATCGTCAAAGCGAGCATGACTGAAAAGCTTGTTGTTTCACCTCTTTTCATCTTCAGCTCTCGGCATTCAATTCTCCGAATTAGTCCGCATACCTCTTTCCGCCACTTGAACAACCAAATGAGAACGATGTACGAAAAATAGTGTAAGTAAACTTCATAAAACTTGGTCCAGGAATCACGTGATTTTCAATTGGCCTTATGAGTTTGTACTATAAATAATTGTCATTATAAATCTCCTTTATATTTGCAAGGTTTCTATCTATCCGAATACCTCCACAGGTTCAAGCTGAAAGATAGCTCAGGGTGCGAGTGTGACCCTAACATCCCCGAAAGTGTCTGGCACATTATTTTAGAATGTCCCCGTTTCCTGGCCGCCAGGCAGGACCTCGAAACTGCGATGAACGTAAAGCTGCTGGAAGTGGATCTGCCTAACATCTTAGCAAATCCAAATACCAGAGAACACTTCCTGCCCTTCGTAGAGAGGTCTTTCCGAATAGCGGTCAAACAAAACGCCAACCTCCCGCCTCCCACTCGAAATACAACACCATCTGTCACTATACCCACTAACCAAACGCTAGCTAATAATCTCCCACCCTCCATTAGCAACATTATGCCCTCTCACACTACCCCCCCCAACTCAATAATAATTTCACAAATCCCACTAAGTCAACTTAAAAACGTACAAATTTCCGAACTGCTATCACATGGAGAGCAAGGGGAACCAGGAATACGTATCCGTGGTGTTGCTCTTTTTATGGATGGCAGTAAGGAAAGACTCGGAATAAGCTTCTGTCTAGCTAGAGCCAAGAATCGGATACGCTTGTCACCTGGTCTATCTAGCTTGCTAAATGGGAGCAGCTTCAAAACTACAATGAAGCGCAAAACTTTTAATGCAATGCCAGCGATGGCGGTTGTTGGCCACCCATGCCGATTAGTGCGACTGAAAAACAAGACAGTCATCCTGATCGAATGGGCGGAGCACACACCGTTTGCTCAAGCATGCTCGCTGCTCTCAAATATTGCCGAAATCACTGATAGCCCACGAGTGATAAGCGTAGACGCTATGTTAATCGAGTACTACAAGGGAGAAGTCGAAGACCAACTAGGTTGCATCAAAGCCTCGGAACACCATGAGGTTGTTGTGTACGAAGACAGAGGGGAAAACTTGAGTTTCCTCAAAAGCCCCGAACACAACCGTGCAACTGATAGTTGGGGACATCCGACCCCGGGCTCAAAAAGTGGCTCAGAAAGACTACAGGAGAAATTAGTATCATCACCAACATCAATCAGAAACCGGCTAAGCAGCCCAACAACGAGCAGCGGCCGCGTCTCAGCGTTCCTGACAGCTTTCAGCGCCGCTACACGAAGCCTATTCCGACTACCATCCTCCCTATCCCCTACCCAATCAAAAACGAAAAAGCCAGCAGAACAGCCAGCCCTACCAAAGAAAACCAGAACGAAAGCTGACAAGGGACAAGTCTGTCCGCCCCAATACATCCCAGCACAGGAACCATCGAGCCACGCAGCAAACGCCTTCATAGAGTTCTTAGCCATAACGAAAGCGACAAAAGTAGTCAACGCTAAAACCTGCGAAAACATCTTGCAGTCGTTTAGGCTAGGAAACGAAAACTTACTAAAGGTGAGACTTGAGGAAGCAGAAGCCGCAATATACGACAATGACACAACCCAGGTCATCAAGGGAACGATGTCTGGTCAGTATATGGCGGCTTATAATGCGACAAGAGGTTTTGTGGTCCTGGATGAGGCAGAAACAGAACGAACAGGCAAACCAAAGTACGTGACACCCCAAAATGACCCCATTGTAGTCACAGCCCGGTGTACCAAGATAATGCTCGACGATCGGATCCTTGAAATGGCTAAATCTATTTCGGGGGATGCGGAGGTCGAGGCATATTGGAAACGCTGGGAAGTTCCTAAAATACAGTGGGTCAATGGAGTGCCGGGATGCGGCAAGTCAACTTGGGTGATACGCAACTTCGATGTGGACAGAGACGCTATCATCACAACAACAAAGGAGGCAGCCAAAGACCTGAGGGAGAAGCTTGCGCACCGAATCGGTGACTTGGCAAAGACCAAGGTGCGCACCATGGCTTCGGTCCTCGTAAATGGTTTTAAGAAGAATGAGAGCTACAGCCGCCTTTTGGTGGATGAAGCTCTCATAAACCATTTCGGGGCCGTTGTGATGGCTTCAAGGCTGTCCGGAGTTGGCGAACTTGTCCTCATCGGAGATGTAAATCAATTACCTTACATTGACAGAGAAGGTCTCTTCGAGATAAGGTACAATCGCCCTAACTTGGTTACAAACATCAGCCAAGAGTTGTTGTGCACGCACCGGAACCCAATGGATGTCGCGTACGCGTTGAGGGAAATATACTCAGGTATATATTCCTCGGCTCCCCGTATCCAGTCCCTAGAGCAGAAAGGATATACGAATGCGAAAATTCACAAAACTCTCCCAAACACCCTGTTTCTGGTTCACACCCAGGAAGAAAAGGAGACCCTGACCAACGAGGGCTACGGAGCAGGCACAGGATCTCGTATCCTTACAATCCACGAAGCACAGGGACTGACATACGAGTCAGTAATCGCAATAAAAACCAAGGGTAGAATGAAGCTGCACGAGAGCGTCCCACACGCAGTCGTCGCAGTCTCACGGCACACCGGGACTTTCACGTACTACGCTGACGACGCAAATGATGCTATTGGACGGTTCGTTCGGAGAGCGGTGGCTGCAAGGCGCAAAGACATCCGCGATTATAACCTAAAGATGGCCATTAGAGATCGTAACAGCGTGGTGATAGAGGCCCTGGTGAAAATGGACGTCGGTGGGTCAGAATAATAAAAAACTCAAGAGTTCAAATTTTATTGTATGCGTAAGAATGTAGTTTTTAATTGTAGTTTTCTCTCCCTTTGGCAAGCGGATTGGCGCAGGCATTCGGAACGGTCATGCTCACGATAAAGTGTAGGCAAGCGGCGGCATCGTGTGTCGGGTCGCCCTCTTCCCTCACAAATGGTTGAGGAGGACGATGGCTGGCACGCGAGTCAACTCGTGAACGAGTGCTGCTTGAAGACACTGGTCCGTTCAGAATGCCTGTGCAAACCAGTTTGTCTCTTTTCTCTCTTGTAATAGTAATAGTATATATAATATTTGTAATAGTATATATAATAGTTATGTAAGATTAGCATCCCTTATAACTGTGTTCCCCGCTAAATATGTAATGCTCCCCATAGTAATGTAATTAATTAATAAATTTCTAAGTTAACCTAAAAAATGGCACGGACCCTGGAGTCTGTGGAAAAACTAATAAACCACATAAAAAAAAAAAAAAAAAAAAAAAAAAAAAAGGTTTCTATCAAAATATGTCTACTTTCACAATTTATGAGAACATTCTGAACGTCCAAAGTTCAGGTAAAATGTGTGCAAAAAATCAGATTTTTGGAGGCTTATGTTGAAGTTGTTTCTACAAATTTTACAAGTTTCTACAAATTTTTTGTTTGCATAAAAACCTAGCTATAGTGCTCAAGATATCTATTAGCTAAGAAGTGTCAAAGAAATATCTTATTATAAAAACTAACGTGGTTTTCACTAATTTTAGTAAATGATACGGGATAACTCACGTGAATAAGTCTGATAGCTCCGACTATTGTTTCAACCGCAGGAACGTTTCCACTAGACTCACGGAGCACATACGCTCCATGAAGAATCAGGACATACACAGCTCAGCCGTGACCGATCATTCTCTGCTATCTAGTACAGGACACTACAGCCGCTTCGACAAAGCTCGAGTCTTGTCGAGAGAAAAGTTCTTCGTGCCTCGCAAGATCCGAGAATCTATTGAAATTAGTAGGCGTCCCAACTTTAATAGAAAGTATGAAAAGTAAGACGGGTTGGTCACTCAACTTAAATTGCTTTTTCATTTGTCATTCTCGGAAAGTAGTGTTATTTGATCCGAGTAGCGGGTGGAAGGCGCTCCTTCTTACCTAAGGGCGGGAATAACTCATAGTAAATGCTTCCTTCTCTACGGCCGGCATATCTTGTAACCATGATAACTATTGTTGTAAACAAAATTAGATATATAAGATTTTTCGTGGTAATAACTCAGCTGTTAAAAAAAAAAAAACAACTACGTGTGTGTTTACGTAAAGGCTAAAATAACTAGTTTATAACATAATTGATGTGATTTTCTCAAGTTAGTGTCAAGTCAAGTTCTCAAGTTATATGAAAATGTTATTCATCAATTGTGTTTATAAGCGTAAAATAAAAAAAATACCTTTTAAGTTGGATGGCCCCGGGAAAACAAACGCATTGTGTTCCACATTTAAAATTTAAAAAAGCCTGTTTTAATTTAGACGTCTAAATCGCCACCTGGTAATGGGAACAATCTACTTATGCTTTCGTTCTGGTAACTATGTTGTATATTCAAATCAACAAAAGGCAAGTCAATTAGTTTGATCAATTAATTTTTTTTTGTACGTACTGGGCCCTCCACAGATCTACGTTATACCAACCTGCCAAATCGATGTGTGAAATAGCAAAGCATACATAAAGCTCCAAGTTTATATTGCTCACAAAGCTATTAATTCTTTACTCGTATGTACCAACATAAACCGCGCACTTTGCTTTAAATTAAGTATATATTAAGGTTCTTTTAGTAGGGCATTAGTTAATTCGAATCGAGATGGTCCTATTTTATAGGTCATAGGCTAGCCTTTGACCATTATATCACCTGATGGTAAGTGATGATGTGGTTCAGGCTAACCTAGAATTACTGACTCTCAAGGACAGCTCCTGGAACACACCGTGAGGTGCTTGGCGACAGATTTTCTACTTGAGGTTGGAAGCTATCCAGGTGAGCATTCGCAAAATGCCCTATCACCATGCTGTACGACTGCCGTCCTAAAATAACAACCGATAAAAGTTACTATGGACTGCCACGCATGAGATCTATGGTTTGAATCCCACTGTAAGCTATATCTAATACACCCACTCTCCTACTCTACTCACACTTATCAACATGTGTGTGTAATCTGTCAGTAATATATTAGTATTACAAAATTAGAACGAGAGGTAAAATTATAGTCTTGTGCGGGATTCAAACTCGTTAATTCATGAGTCATATGCCATGTTGGCTTAGCGGTCAGAGCATACTCTGGCTACAGGGGTGGATATCACGGGTTTGAATTCCGCACATGACTATATTTTTTCTCTCGTTGTAATTTTGTAATATAATCCGTGGAGCATGCGTCATTGCAAAAATAAAATATATCAACAATATTAAAAATAAGTAAATTAATGATGCGTTGGTTATTTCCTATATTGGTTATTTCAAACTTTACCTTTTTTCAAACGCTCATAGCTGAGCTTACTTAGTAATTTTCATACTAGTCTCTTTCGCCTAAAATACTGTGTTCGTCGACAAAAGTTGCAATTACTATTACATCATCCAGCTACGAAAATAAATTATTCAGATGGCCTGTTATCCTATGCGCATCGTAGATAATTTTAACAATATAAAAAACAATAGAAATGGACGATATCGTCCACTGCGGATGCGAAGATGTCAAAAATTACTTAAGGTTGACTGGTCGGTCACTTCTCCATACAAACGTCGTAGGGTGATCACTCCCTTATTTGAGATGTTAGGTCCAGAATTAAGCATAATATCGATTGATCTCGTCATTATCTAGGCTTGTATCGTAACGAAAATTTAAAAAGATACTTAAGTTGAAAGTTATGAGTCTGAAAAACTTTATACGAAAATGTTTCGAGACTCATAACTCTCAAGTTAATTATCTTATAAAAATGTGACGATACAAGCAATAAAGAGATCATTCGATATCATGCTTTGTTTTGGACCTAAATCCGTGATCACCCTACGATGTTTGTATAGAGAACTGACCGGCCAGTTCAACCTTAACAGCTGTTGATGTAATTAAAATTGGACTAATTTGGAAGTATACAACTGACTTTTGAAATAGTAAAAGTGAGTAGAAGCGCACCTTCTACTTGTTATTTTTAAAACGAACTAATATAATTTTTATTTTAATTAAGTACATGTTATTACTAGCATGTTGTGCATAAGAGATTATACATTAAGCAGTGTATATTATCTAGAAAAATAGTCCTGTATGTAAAAATGTAATAATTGTTGGCTGACCAGAAATAAATAAATATACTCTAACCAACAAAAAATAATCATCAAAATGAATTCGTAGTTGCAGAATTATAGCTTAACAAATAAAGATAAAACACCGTCGTATTGAGAAACTCTTTTTTTGGTTCAAATAAACTTCCATAGGTATTCCAAAACCAGGCACATTTTCATCCCAGCTAGCTGCGTTGCAAATCGCTACGTGGAAAACATTAACTCAAATTTCTTAAACTTACCGCTAACTTGAAAGAGGTTTGTAACTTACCGTACATGCCCATAAAACTAAACAGGCTAAGCTGGTTAAGAAACTAGCATGTAATCTGTGCTTTAACTCTAGATTCACATCCGATACTCATGTTAACAAGTTGTAATTGTTATAGGCTTGATCTGGGTTTATATTCTAGGGAGGTCTAGCGTGGTCCTCCAGCTGGCATCAACAGTATTCACGTCATGATACGGATATCTTACAAATTTAGCATAGTAATAGTAGGTACAGTGAATAATCGAGGGTTAGAGTAAGTTTTTTTTAAGATTGATAGGTTAGCATTTGACCACTATCTCACCTGATGGTAAGTGATGATGTGATCGAAGATGTTGTTCAGGCTAACTTAGAATACTGGCTCTCAATGGCTCTATGACGTCTTTGGCGAGAAATTCAGAAATGAAGGTTTATTTATTTTTACACGACTTCATCTTTCAGGGTTCATGTATGTATATATGTTTGTGAGTTTCTTTATTCCCCCATAACTTCTAAACGGCTTAACCGATTATAATGTTTGAGATATCGTAAGATTTGTCTTGATAGCATTAACACTGTGCACATAAAAATACGCCATATTGTGAGTTTTTTTTATTCTTCCATACGCATCAGTAGCATTTCAAAATGAAGGGCTTTAAAAACGATTCCATAAATATGTAATAGAAATTTGCAATAATAAACTTGCAGATTTAATTTTAATGCAACGAAAAAACTATAATTAACTAAACTTATTAATTAAAATTAATTTGCAATCGGGTTTTTATACTTATTTAATTAATTTATACGTGTTTATTTTTATCATGTGAATGTAATGGGATGTTAATATAATGTCTCAAGTATTTTCAATTACTTCTTTAAAATTTTATAATGGTTTGACTACGCTTGGAGCCCTAAAATTAACACTAAAAAATTCGCACTAAAAAGGATGCAATAAAGGAATAGACGTTGTCGTGAATAGGATGTTATCTCTAATTCTTCACGCGTGCTATTATATTTTAAGTATTATTTTTAACCGGATTCCTAGTAATATGAAGCAAAGTCTCATAAGGATATTTAACTAAAATGCAGATTTTGTTTACGGCATGAATCACGCTTGCGTGTTATGGTTACGTAGTAACTATTATCTAATATATAACTTCAGTTAAGGTCGAGTCGGTGAAGATCGAATGCCATTTCGAATGATATCAATCATAGTCGCACATCGCTAGTTTTTTATGTTACTGTGACGGAACAGCTCCAAGCCCACCTGATGTTAAGCGGATTAACCTCTGCCTATAACAGATGCATTTCATCACAAGTCACAAATTGCACGGCGCCCGTCACTTTGAGATGTAGTGGTTAAGTCTCTTTTATCTGTAATTTCACTGGCTCTTAAGGACTGCTGCCGGAACACACCGTTAAGTAATTGGCGACAAATTTTCTACTTGAGGGTGGTAGTTAGCCAGGCGGGCAATCGCAAAATGCTCTTCCATCATGCAAAATGACGTCAAAGTTGACGCCTAACTAAACTAATCTATACAACTATTGCAAATATATTCAAATTGAATTGACTTGCGTACAAAATTATGTAAAATCTGCCTTTAGGTGTGGATTAGATAGAAGTTGGTAATCATACGTGGGTATTATAGCACTAATCTGTAAGGTTGTCAGTAAGATGAGATTAAGAAGGCATGTCTGAATATTTTGACACCTGTGCTCCTAATCCCAATTAATAACCAGGTTCTTACATCACTAAACACATTGCAAGATAAGCTTGTGGTTGAAAACTGCAGTACTGCGTACAATCATCACGCTTCGTCGTCACGTCATCGTGCGCGTGTTCCGCGTCCCGTACTCAAATCAGCTCAGCGACAGCTCAGAATCGGCGGGGTGAGGAAGGCTCGTTGGTGGGGGGAGAGGAGTATCCATTCTAAACGTAGTATTATTATAATTATGTTCTATGGAACTAGATACCAAAACGATTTTTGAAAACTTTTTTTTTTAATTTAAAGTCTTCTATATATTGAAGGAAATTTGTTTTTTTTTATGTCGGGTGTATAAATTTAGTATGCAACTGTTGTATTTTTATTATTTAGATAGTAGTTAGATAGCGGTACCGGAGATGCAACTTTTGGTATACTACAGTCGTATATACAACGTAAAATTAACTTTGTTACTTACGTTATGTATGGGGAGTGGAACCCCTTAGGTGGATTTATTATAAGCACTATGCCCACCTGATGTTAAGGGGACAAACCTCTGCGTATAACAGATACATTACGCGACAAGTGACGAATTGCAATCCGAATTGCCCTGAGACATACAGTTAATAAGTGTCATTTCTTTGTAGTTTTACTGGCTCTCAAGGACATCTGCCGGAACACACTGATAGGTTATTGGCGACATTTTTTCTACTTGAGGGTGGTAGATAACCAGGCGAACATTCGCAAAATGCCCTACCACCACATAAGCTAGTGTTCTCACTCGCATTTCCGCAATCGGGAAATTTCGTTTGAAGATCCTTCACTGCATGAAGCTTTATGCAAAAGTACCTTCATAAGCTGAGTGTTTTAGTTTACTTCCTGGTGACGATAATTAATAATTATAATAAGTCAGATGCAGTGATAATTGACACAACACGCATTGTCCGGAGGTTCCTCTCTTTACAGCCCTAACCACCGGTAGCTTGGGCTCTGCCTAGCGGCACCCTAGTTTTAAGTTTTTTTATAATATTTATTTCTATAATTATGTTGTAAAAAAAATATATAATTAAATTAATAACGTGAGTAATAATGATAATAATAAATGTTTATTTCTTGAAATTAAAGAAAATTAAAATCTTCAGTGATTTTTCCGTCTGTATCTTGTCCTTATTCTTATCTTAAGCTTATTACTGTTTATATGGGTCTCAATTGCTACTACTCGTTATTTGTATTGTATTGACTTCTCCAAAAGACAAACAAGAATAACTGCTGCATGTGTCAGTGCGAGCGATTACTAGTACGTAGGTAGGAGGATCCAGATACTAGTACTACACCACACTAGTACCTATAAGTAAAGGTCAAGTATCATACTAGGTACTGGAACCATACCCGCTCCTGCTGAACGCTCGAGTGAACCGAGCGCCCCCCAACTTTAACACTAAGCAGGACAGCGATGCAACACAATAACCTCTACACTTCGCGAATGATCTCTATTCTATTTTCTTTTTTTATATGGCATCCCTACTCGCAATAGACAGGCTTTCAAGTCAACAGATTATAAAGCTAATTTGTACTTAATTATCTTTATGGTAGTTTGGAAAGCAGGCTATGGTTAAGCATAAGGATAAATCCCTGCCTGCTACCTAGGCCTAGAACAGCAATAGAAATAGCAAACATTTAAAATATTTCTAGCTACTTTAATCCAGTCTTTCCGACGACTTTAGTCCTTTCAAGATACCTAACACACATTCTAAGATGAAAATACGGAGATGTTTTCCTCCATTGCTATCTTTGTCTTATAAATTTCATTCTAAATATCATAAACACTTACATATTATTGGCAAAAGTCATATTATTATCCAAGTGACTGCAAGTAAATGTATTTTGCATGCATTTTCATATATTTTGCATGTTACTGATGCCGATGTTTGTAAAAAGAGTTGAAGTAGGTACTTATCTGTATTAGGTATCGATAACGTGACTAGTATTTTAATAGATATTAAAACTACCTTTTTACCTTAACTCTATTAAATTTTTCATATTTATTATTATAATTTCATTGATTAAAATAATAAATTATAAGAACTTAAATAATATATTTTTAGCATCGAAATAACGTGATAGGTACATAAAACACACTTGTCGACCATTTATTTCATTATAGCGCTTAAACAGCGTACTATAGGATTACCCTTTGTGGCACACACTGGTAAAGATTTTCTAAACAATGCAATTATACACACATATTCATCAACACATAGGAGATCGACGTGTTATTTTTTAAAGTTTTAGGTTCAACACACGAAGTTTCCCTTCATATTTTTTTAGTGAAGTTACAACTAGTAATGGCTAACCAATCCATCATGTTTTATATTTTATTATTTTACTGAATCTACCATTAGCACTTATACCCACACTAAGACATATTGTACAAACCAGCCAGGCAGAGGGTACTAGTCACGTTCTAATCTCTAAAGGACAGGCATTTAAGTATAAAAAATAACTGTTAATATAAAATTATAGTCAGATTGAAAAATTTGGCTGACCTGAATATTGAGCCTGGACAAAAAGTTCATATCTTTATGTACAACAAAATCATGGGTTAATTTATAAGCCTGTAGAATGCAATGCATCACATTTTATACATAAAGAGTCTCAAGGTCTGGTAGCCTACTAAGACGTATGACTCATGTTTGTGGATTAACCTATTTTCAGTCAAAGAACTTGAGATTTACATAAACAAACATTGATGACGTCCGTTTTCATCTTATAAAAAACGTATCAGCTTTACAATACATAATCATTTAAATTTTTTGCGTGATGATTGTCTATTTAATGAGTTCTTAAAAAAAAACATTTGTTTGTTAAGTTTTTTGCCTCAACAAAATCAACAACACATTTGGTGACGATATCTTCATTTAATGCTTTCATTTAATGTTCTTTGCTTTCGATCAAGTTACAGTAACGTTGAGAAAACACCACATCCACGAAACACTACTCTTGGTTATACATCGAGCTTCTACAAGAAGCTTGTTTATATGTGAAAGTTTTTATATATGATCTAGTGTGTATGTTTGTTACCAGTGATCGGTAAAGGCGGAGTGAATTTATATGACATTTATTTTATTTTATTTGGGGGGATTACAGCTATCATTACACCACACAATTAAGAAAAGCCTCTAACAAGCCTCCGTAGATTAAGAAAAAGTATTTTGCACACACGTAATAAAATTATAGAAAGAAGTGGGTAAGTAAATGTTAATTGTACGTAGCCTTGTATCCAAACTTGTATACAAATAAATGAAAAATTTTACGGATTCAAAGTGACATAAGCCTTAAAGTTTACATGTGACAATCAGCTAAAACAAAGGTCGATACTCAATAGACCTTCATGCTCGATAAACTTATATAATTATCACTTGCTATGTATATTTGTTAACTAAATAAGTAAACTTTTATCTGCTTACTACATTTCAATAATTTTGTAAGTAGTAAGGTAACGCGATGAATAAAAAATCATATACTCAGAGAGAAGCTATTTATTTTATGCAACGTTTCTAATTGGATAAATTGCTTTATATACCAGTTTAAATTGTATGGATGTAAATTACTAAACCAATATTTAATCACTAAAAAAGCTATCGATACCAACATTGTATCAGCCTTAATAGTATCAAGTACGATTGTAAAGTATCGATACCAATCATGGAAGTATGATATAAACTCGTTAGAGACGACTCGATAGCAATGTACTGCAACATTGTACTGCTACTATAAAGCTATAAGCCAGAATATAGGTCAGTGGTATGCAACACGAGCTTCTCCACTTAAAGCGGTATTTTTACAAGCTAATATTAGCTGGGCTGTAAAGTGTATGGAAGTAATACACGTGTAACTAGGTACGTCGTATTGATTTAATACTTTGACTTACCTTGTTTCATGTTAAGAAACTTTCATATACTAAATTACAAGACAGAAAATAGAAAAGGTATCATGCTATTTCTTGAGTATTTGTAATATACCTACATTTAGTTGTACTCTGTAATTTATTCGCAATGTTGGAGAATATGGTTCTTTATTGCGTAACTTTTGAAGCAGTGATGGCTCATTGGCATTGGCTGTGAAAAGCCACGCAGGTCCATGGTTCGAATTCCGCCGCAGGCTTGAGCTTCTTCACCGCATGGTGGAAGGGCATTTCGCGGCTAGCGACCACCCCCAAGTAGTAAATCTATCGCCAAGCACCTTATGGTGTGTTCCAGCAGCTCTTAGCTGACAATCCAGCTGATACAGAAAATAACTGGATTGTGCCCTGTTGAATACAGCTAATCTCTCCCCCTATTTATGGGGGGTTTGCCATAATCCTCACGCTTGGCAGGCGTCTTAGTGATCGCAGTTAGATATCAGCTCTCCAGAAGGCGCTGCTGCGCACTTTTCGGTATAGTCATCTCTTACGACACCCACAAATAGCAATGGGGGGTGACATTCTAGCCTGACACCTCTTGGATCCAGGAAGACATGGAGAGTAGCAATTCCTATCCGAACCCTGCGGGGCACGAATTTGAACCCATGAACTTCGTTTATCAGTCGATACTCACGATCACTGACTATCATCGTTATTGCTCTTTTTGTGCGTGATGCATGACCGATATATGATCGATTATCAATGTGTGAGAGAAATGATCACACGCATAGACCACAGGCAACTATAGGCAATTTGACGGTCGTTTATAGATGGAATTTTAATCGATTAGAAGGTATGCTCTTGTTGGACAAAAGTCCCGTGTTGCTATGCCTTTTGGAAAATATAGTTATTCTGTTATATTTTTGTACTGAAAAGGTTGAAGTTATAATAGAACGTTTTATAATGAGAAACTTTTTTTTTCTTGTTGTGATGGAGCAAATCCGTGGCCCACCTGATGTTAAGTGCTTATAACAGATGCATTTCGTCAACGACGGATTATACTGTGCCCGTCACACTGAGACGTACAGTTGTTAAGTCTCAATGTGCCTGTAATTTTACTGGCTCTCAAGTACTACCGGAACACACTGTTATGTGTTGGCGGGCATGCGCAAAATGCCGTTCCACCATGCGGTGAAGCTCAAGCTCGCGGCGGGATTCGAACCATGGACCTGCTGCACGGCAGACCATAGGTAATGCTACTGAGCCATCACTGCTTTCAATATTATATTATTTTTTCGTACCGGCGCGGCTGTATGGTTTTACAACAAAATACAACGAACTATGTACAGCACTACAGCTACTATAATAAAAGCATTGCGACAACCTATATGTCATTGTAGACTCACAGGCAGTCCAAATGCTCTAGCCCACTACCAGTTAACAGCGTGCCCAGCATGCTGGCAGCATTCCCCCGTTGAATTGCAATGTTTATTCGTAGAGCCAAATACCTAGGTGCCAGCATTTTAATCACATTTTTATTATATTTTTTGTTGGAAGTAGTACAGTAACATAGTTAAACATGGAAGGACCCAAGTTATCAATAACTTACCTCAAGATTAAACTGACGTGCAAGAATCAAGTGGTTTAAAGCGTTTTAGGTACGACAATAGAATTGATAATTTACTCAGTTAAACATTCTACTTTTTACGAAGTTCCATCTGTTACCAAAAATTGAAATGTTTTTAAAATCACTAATTGGAGGAATTAGTGATTACTACATATTGCAAAGTTTTTAACATCTCTGTTACGTCAAAAAAAAATCACCAAAATGATTATATGTTTTTAAGATCACTAATTCGCTTAATGAGATTGCAAGTGTATAAAATTACTAGTTCGATTATATAGCTGAATATGTCACTACAGATTGCTACGATTCTACCATCACTAAAACGACGAAATAGCTAAAGCTTTCATCAAAGATTGCAATGTTTTTAACATCTCTAATGCTAGGAAATAGCACACACTCTTACCAAAGATTTATACATAAAAGATAACTCCAAACTACGGCCCGCGAGCCAAATCCGGCCCGCAACAGCCAATGTCTTATTGTTGTTACTATTACAGTGATAAGTTAAAGAAGAAAACACATAAAGTTAATTACTCGGTTTTATTTAGTTGCAAGCTAAAGTTTAACGACAGAAATGATGACGCAGAAAACTTAGGTATCTTAACTTAGGCATAATGATAACTAAAAAATAATTTAAATGAATCCCACTAATCACAGTAAAATAAAAAACACTAATGGAAGATAATATGCGTTTTTTTTTTAAATAATGAATTGACAAAGTTCGTCATATTTACAATATAAACACTCCATGACTACCATTAATTACCATAGATTAAGTATAATTAATAAGAAATTAATTTATTACTTTTGTCCACAAATAATCCATTCATCAAACTAAGCCATTTACGAATTGATTTTTATTTAAGATAACATCTTACTAATGAGTTCTAGTCACGCTTCTTTTTACCTTTTGTTTTTGTACAACCTAATGAAGGTATGAGTTTATAGTTTTCAGTGTTCCTTACCTAAGGGGCAGAATGGAACCCTATTAGCGAGACAAATGGCCTATCTATCTGTCTAGACAGACATATCGGGTGGACAGACATCCACCCGACCTCTAGCTCGTAAACAGAAGGACATACGAGTACACATCTGAAATTTTGACGTTAGGTGGAAAATGTTGACTCAAAGGTGAATTTTGATCTAGAACAGGGTACCCCAAACTACGGTTCGCGGGCCATATCCGGCCCGCTGTGGGGACTATTCCATAACTGCCCCTAATGAGGGAGACTGTGATCTTTAGTGGATGATTGGGCTGATACAGTAATTTTCGATATTTTGGACTGTTTTAAGAATGATTTACCCACGCTTACTAGTATTCAATACCCTCTCAAGGTATTATGAACCATATTAGGATGTTGTGAAAGTAATTATTTTATCATCGTTGTCCCAATGATTATCAAATCTAGCTACAAAAAAAAAAACAGAATTAATTTTCATCCACACATGTGCGTTTCTATTTTAAGAACAAATCAGTATCTACACGTGAAATTTGATTAGTTTTATGTGTTTGTGACGGAACAAGCCGAGACCCACCTGATGTTAAGCAGTAACTTCAGCCTATAACAGATGCATTTCGTCACAAGTGATGAACTGCACTGCCTTTCACCCGGATACATACAGTTGTAAAGTCTCATGTGCCTGCACTGCCTTTCACCCGGATACATACAGTTGTAAAGTCTCATGTGCCTGCACTGAGAAAAACGACTTAAAGGCTTAAATCAAATTTGACCTTTTACCGTTGAATTGTAAATACGTAAGATGAATTCACAACTCTTAAGATGATTTTCACCAATCAATAAAAATGTACCATGTTTTATAATAAACACAACCGTCAAAAACGCCTTCCGTAAAGTATTTTCAGAATTGAACTTTGTTATACGATAATAATTGCAGTATTGACCATAAAATATACCTTACTTATACGGCGGTTTATATACGGTGATTATCACTATAACGTACGACTTAATCAGCCTCATCGAAAAGTCAATATTTAAGAAAGACCACAAAATACACCTTAAATGAAGACGAAAAGAAACATTCGCCTTCACTGACCTCGTTTAACACCTTCTAGTTGGAAGGCGTTTTTGTACGTATTTACGTTTGTTCGGTTTTTTTGCCTTATACCATATAAATTGGCCGTCATTAGGGCGCTTTTGACTTTAGATTTTTCTCAGTGTGTAATTTTACTGGCTTTCAAGGATTGCTGCCGGAACACACTGATAGTAGAACTTTAGTGGGATAGGGTTAGCAGGCGAGCAGTTGCAAAATGCCCTTCCACCATGCGGTGAAGCTCAAGCTGGCGGTTAGGATGTAACCTTAGACATGCACCACAGTCCCTAGCTATAACCGCTGGGTTATCATTGGCTGCTAAATGGTACTAGTAACTCCTCATTTCAATAATTTTCTATGTACCACAGTGATTAATGAATACAGTGAGTACATTATTTATATCGTAGCTGTCAGTAACGTCGTCCAGTATTGGTGCCGGTGGTAATTCCATTATGTTGAACTATCACGCAACGCCTGTCTGTCAAAACAAGTGATTTTTGTACTATAAAGACATTGGCCTTGTATTAACAGCTCGATATTTCTTCGATTAAGTTTTGGTACCTGTAAAAATGAAATGTAAAATCGGAAACTGACTGCAAATTGTGCTAGTGAAGGTCTCAGATGAATAAAGAAAAAAAATAATCATGCTTATATCATACTGCCCCTTTCAAGGATCACGGGTTTGCCGTACTGTTGAAAGAGGCAGCATTATATGAGCTTGCTTCACTTTTATCATGCACCTTGCTCCATCTTACCTTATTTATTTATCTACTATCGGCCCGCCGTAGCTTCGCAAGGGGATTAAGCAAATATGTTAAAAAAAAAACTTTTTATTGCCTGTGTTCATCAGGGATAATATATAAGATTTTTGCATAGTGGAAGAGCATTTTGTGGATGCCCGCCTGGCTAGCTAGCACCCTCAAGTAGAAAATCTGTCGCCAAGCGCCTAACGGTGTGTTCTGGCAACTGTCCGTGAGTGCCAGTGGAATTACACAGTCTCATTGTGACGGGCACAGCGCAATTTGTAGTTGACGTAATGCATCTGTTATAGGCAGAGGTTAGTCCGCTTAATATCAGGTGGGCCTCGGGCTTGTTCCGTCACAATAACATATAAAAAAAATATCTAATGGTGAATGAATTTTTCAAATGCATCCACTAGTTTTTAATTTAATTCGTTGTATACAAAAAAAAACTTTTATCTTTACTAGTGTAGATTAATTATGTTTTAATTTATTAATCCATGCGCATCATAGATAAAGAGAACAACAGAATTTCATTTATAAATGGACGATATCGTCCTCGCGGAATCAAAAGACCCCTTTTGATTCCTTCCTGATGATTTGATTGCTTCTATGATTTCAGGGAAAGTATTGTAACAAATTACCGACAAACTTGGCCATCTAATTTGTATAAATGATTTTCTTATCTGTATATTTGAACAAAAGACATAATGATTGATATTTTTAATATACAGGGCTATTGGTAAAATGCTAACAACCACTTAGGGTTGACTTCTGCTAGTCCTAAGAAACATTTTGTGATGAGTTTTTTTTTAAAAGAAAAATAACTTGTTTTTTTTTTATTTTCTTTTGTGATTTTTATGTGTTTTAGACTAAATAATAAGGATGAGGACTACCCGATGTCAAAAGTTTCTGGTGCCTATAATGTATTATTTCATATTATTTATTACTTTGCTCTATGTTAATATTTAAAACTCTATTCAAAGGGACCACGGCCCGGTCCAGTGCTGCCGCAGCGGGCTCTTTTAACTCGTAGTAGGTATTAAAACAAAAAAAAGTGTTTTTTTTTAAAACCCAAAAAGTTATCTCAAACTGTTTCTTAGGACTAGCAGAAGTCAACACTAAGAGGTTGTTAAAATTTTAACAATAACCCTGGATACATATATATTCGTGGAAGTTTATGATTATATTGTGCTTCAGTGAAAAATATGAAATAAGGTTTTCAAGCCCCAATCTAGACAAACTAGGCCAATTACGTATTCTTACCAGTTTAATTGTTATGGGCGAGAGCTGTGCTATAAAACATCAGCAAGGTGATCATGTATCTTGATACTGGTTGATTGTAATCAGTTCAATGACCTCTGTTATTATTAGTACGATGGACATGCGGTTGACAAAAAATATTGTACCGCCGCTTGCTTAGGGCAGTTAAAAATATACGTCTATTGTCTTTGGAACCATACATGGCTTTCTCTCGTAAATTTGAAATTTTGTAATGTAATCCGCCAAGCTGGCGTTATTGCAAACATAACAATATTAAAATTTTAAATAAGGGATAAAAAAATGGATGAATATTATTATATATTTATATTTTATTTTATTTTAATGTTATTGTTAAGGAACAAGCCCGAGGCCCACCTGATGTTAAGTGGACTAACCTCTGCCTATAACAGACGCATTTCGTCAGCGACGAATTGCACTGTGCCCGTCACATTGAGACGTCCAGTTGTTAGGTCTCATTAGCCTGTAATTTTTCTGGCTCTCAAGGACTGCTGCCGGAACACACTGTTAGGTGCTTGGCGACAGATTTTCTACTTGAGGGTGGTCGCTAGCCAGGCGGGCATTCACAAAATGCCCTTCCACCATGCGGTGAAGCTCAAGCTCTGGGCGGGATTCGAACCATGGACCTGCTGCACGGCAGTCCATAGCCAATGCCACTGAGCCATCACTGCTTCAATTATTTTATTATTTATTTTATCACGATCATTATAAGTTCCACCTCAAACTTGTTCCAATGTCAGACATTTTTCATAAAACTTATATCCATAATATTATAGGGACCATACAACAAATAAAATAATATATTCATATATTTAAATACATAACGTATTGTTACCCGTCACACACTCCTACGTACATAAGTTATCTATTTTGCAAACAAATGCAAATACGAGTTCAACGTATGCAGAATAGATTATGCAACAAGCACCCACGTGGTCATTACGACTTACGAGGCGCTAAACATCTGCCATAAAAACCGTTATAACGATAAAATTGATAAAACTCCGTCAGGTTGGCAGGCTTGGGGCTTCACGGGCGAGCGCGCGTGACGTCACATCCGGCCGGCGGCTTCCGGCGGATGTGACGAGTCGCGAACACAGGAGGTGGATTTGCTTTAGAGCATTGTTAGTTTGCATACCGACGGAGACGTGTTTTAGGTTAATGCACTTACATGGAGAGTCGTTGAGCGTCATTTGTATTAGTGCTGAATGCCTATCAGCTCAGGGCAAAATTGTACCAAAGTACTGTTCCTATAGTTTGATGTCGTAGAAAGTAAGGTGGAGCCGAAGTTTGATGGCGACTGAGACGTCATCCACGAAGGGGCGGTGCATTTCCTTCAAGTGGATTATCGTATGAAATTACATGGAAGGTAGTTTTTAGAAATGCCTGTAGATGGCGTAAACATAAGGGATAAACACATCTACTGAATTCTTTTCAGTATATTCAGTATGTTCCAATATTCTTTTGTCACATTCCTGTGAATTTACTGGCTCTCAAGAACTGCTGCCGGAAGACACTAGTAGGTGCTGATGACAGATTTCTAAAAATGATCTTGCTGGGCGTGGAAGACATACATAGACTGGTGTTTCGAGATGAAGACCGCCGTATCATGAAGAACTTTTAGTTTCAATTTCTGGGGCTGGCATGAACTTCACTACCAGGGAAACAATTACTAAGTCTAGCCACAAAAAAAATATATGTAAGTACTTATATAACTATGCTTTTAAAGCGGTTCTATGCCCTTATTAACAAGATACTACGAACTATATACAACACTACAGCTATTGCAATGAAAGCACTTAGGCAACAAGCCATCGCAGACTGACAGGCAGTCTAAATGCTCCAGTCTATTACCAGATGGCAGTGTGCCCAGTATGCTGGCAGCGTTTCCCAACGGGGCAATGCTGGGAAAACAAGATGAACTTATCCATGTACCATATTATGTAAATAGTATAAATAATACGGTTGCTCCAACGCGATTGCAATGCGTTTTCGTTGAGCCAAATACGTGCCACCATTTTGATGATGCGTCACATCGCGCAATATTAAGATATCGATATCGGTGTATTCCGTTTCGATCCCACGAAGAGATACCACATGGTATCAGTTATATTTTCTATTTAGTTTTTATTCCGTTCTGATCCCACTTATAATTTAGAGTGGGATCCGTTTATTTTTAATTATTTTACTATTCTATTCTGATCCCACCTACTCTTTAATACATGTAGGCACTTAATCAAGTACGGTTTGCAAGATAAATTTTCGATTTCACAAAATATAATAATTTGTAACTAATTTATAAAGTACCAGGAGGGTAGAAGTTTTAAGAAATCATATATACTACTGTGTATATAACATAGGCAATTCTATTTATGTTGTTTCAAATATGCGTGTATGACTGAAGAGTTTACAATAGTTCCGTTGGAACCCAGCACCGTTTCTAAAAAGGAACGAATTGCTAATTTCATACGATCACCGAAACTGAGTCTTCATTGGTACATAGCTTTAGCGTGGCCTATCAAATTTTGGAGAAAAATTATGCAAGGTTCAGAGAATCTGGGAGCAAATGACGCATTCAGTATTTTGTGCTTTGCATTCCAATTTTATGAGAGAAATCAAGACTGAAGAACCAATGATGGCCGAGCGGTAATAGTTATCGACTGCCGTGGCGCAGGTCCATGGTCGATCCCCGTCATCGGCTTGAGCTTCACCGCATTGTGGAAGAGCATTTTGCGGATACTCTCCTGGCTAGCTACTACCGTCAAGTAAAAAATCTGTCGTCAAGCAGCGTCTGTGTTCTGGCAGCAGTTCTTGATATCTAGTGAAATGATGATGTGGTCGTAGATGTTGTTCAGGCTGAACTAGAATTATGTATATAGACACAAAAGTTGATTACTCGAAATTTTAAAGTTGTATTCATGATTGTATTCTATCAAGAAAAACTACAAATTTACGAGATAAAAAATTATAGTCTACTATAAACCTTATACTTATAATAAAATTAAAATTATAAAGTTACGTCATCACAATTACAAGTTTAAAACCAATTGCAAAATTGGTCTTGTTTGTAGTACAACGTAAGTTGAACTATAGGTGTAACTCAATCTCAATTCGATGGTTATATTATATAGAACGAGAGGAAAAAATTTAGTTATGAGTCATTGTCATGTTGGCTCAAGCGGTCAAAGGATACTGTACAACAGGCTATAGGGGTGGATGGACACGGGTTCGATCCCGCACATGACTATAATTTTTTTTCTCGTAAATTTGTAATTTTGTAACATTTAGACAACCTATAAGACATTAAAGACTCACAGGCGGTCCAAATGCTCCAGCCCACTACCAGTTACCAGCGTGCCCAGCATGCTGGCAGCATTGCCCCGCTGAATTGCAATGCTTATTATTTGTTGAGCCAAATAAGTGTCAGAATTTTGTCTATATTAAACATATTGAATAATATTTATCAATATCACAGCTTGACATTTGCAAAATAATCTGTGGTCATATCAAGCATTTGAGGTTATAATCTGAAGCTTAATAGAGCGGTTTCAATGCGGTCGAGCCGTTTTATATAAATAAACCGTACGGTATTCGTATGACCTTATGAAAAATGCTTTGTGATTAATCAATTAAAAACGTAAAGAAAAATGTCTCTGTGAATAAAATCTGGAAAGATACTGTATTATAAGATATCTTCAGATTATGTGCATATGAATATTAGCATCACCAACATCCGTAACATCCAGCATTGAACAATGGCATCCTATAATAATGGGGGTTTGCTATAGTCCCCACGCTTGGTAGGCGTCTCGGAAACCACGTTCTGGTATTTATTTATCGTCAAGTCTTTTATGTCTTTTCGTTCGAGTGCCTCGTACGACTCTAACGTCGTGATATTGGGAGTTGCAATTCTTTTCCGGCACCTCACAGGGATATAGGTACATAATAAAATTGAAAATTAATTACAATACATTCTTACAACAAAATGAATTATAAAAAATGTGAGCTAAAACATGTCCCAGAATCGGCAGAAAAAATAAGATTTTACATTATTTATATTGTGAGAAAGCACTCAATATATTTATCTGTTATATATTATAAGATGTATATACTTAGGTATTATAGTAGTGTACAAACACGAAAAAACACAAAACTCACTATGACATTATTTTGTATAGGTGTGAATATACACTGTAGCAAGTGAAATTACTAGGCTAACGACACGCAAGAACTTACGTCTCGGAGAGACATACGCAGTGCAGTGTCGTTATAGCATGGTGGTAGGGCATTTTGCGAATGCCCACCTGGCTAGCTACCACCCTCTAGTAGAAAATATGTTGCCAAGCCCCTAACGGTGTGTTCTGGCAGTTGTCCTTGAGAGCCAGTAATACTAGGTTATCCTGAACAACATCCGACAACATCATCACTTACCATCAGGCGAGATAGTGCTCCAAGACTAACCTATCAGGCATAAAAAACAGTGTCAAGTAGAATGAAAAAGGTGACACTGCAACTGTTATGAACAGTTCTGACATCTTCTGTCAGTTCTGTCATTCTTATGACTACATAACATAACAAAAATAATGAATAGATTCAGGCGTTACTTTGCGGAAATCCATTTTTAATATTTTAATAATAACAAATACTTTTAAAATATTTTAAGAAAACATCAAATTAATATCGAGAAAGAATTTCTCGATCGTGCGCTCGAAGAGTCAAGACCTCCTGAGGATGCTTCGTGTAGAATCGAAACGCGTCGAAAATTCTTCTGGTTTGGCTGCGTGGCGTTTGTGACGTCACCTCGGCTTAGCAGGAAAATTAAGCGGAATTGTCACTAGATACATTTTTATATTTTTAAGTGTTTTATTAAAATATTAATTTGATGTTTTCTTAAAATATTTTAAAAGTATTTGTTATTATTAACAAAAATAAATTAATTTAAAAAGTAAAAAAACCCGACTGCATATTATTTACTACCGAAACATTTTATCGTCCCATTGAAATTAAAACTGCAAGTTAGAATCGTCTTTTAAAGCCCTTCATTTTGAATCATACCCCAAACGGTGGGTTTGGAAGAAAAATATTTTTGTGTTTACAATATGGCGTCGCCAATCCGTCAGTTTTATGTCGTATTTAATGTCACTTGCGCTATCAAGACGAATCTAACGATGTCTTATCCATTATAATCGGTTTTTTTTTTTCTTTTTATGCCTGATAGGTTTGCCTTTGACCACTATCTTACCTGATGGTAAGTGATGATGTGGTCGAAGATGTTGTTCAGGCTAACCTAGAAGTACTGGCTCTCAAGGACAGCTGCCGGAACACACCGTTAGGTGCTTGGCGACAGATTTTCTACTTGAGGGTGGTAGCTAGCCAGGCGGGCATTCGCAAAACGCCCTACCACCATGCTATAACGACTGCCATCCTTAGACGACAACCGGGACCGACGGCTTAACGTGCCCTCCGAAGCACGGAAACACTCAGTAGTAATGTCACTAGCGGTCACCCATCCAACTCATGACTGCGCGCGACGTTGCTTAACTTTGCTGATCGGTTGAGAACAGCTAAGTAAACTTCGCTACGAGTGCTTCAAAAAAGGTACGGTTAAGCTATTAAGAAGTTATTGTGGAATAAAGAAACTCACAAAAATACAATCATATTACATTACATACATACATGAACCCTGAAAACATAACACTCCATTTTTGGGCAGTCGTGTCACAAAATGATGAAGAAGCAATGATGGCCGAGTGGTAATAGCTATGGACTGCCGTGCCGCAGGTCCCTGGTTCAATCCTCACCTCCGGCTTGAGCTTCACCGCATGGTGGAAGGGCATTTTGCGATTTCCCGCCTGGCTAGCTACCACCCTCAAGTAGAAAATCTGTCACCAAGCACCTAACGGTGTGTTCTGGCAGCAGTCCTTGAGAGCCAGTGCAATTACAGACACATGAGAATTAACAACTATGTCTCAAGGTGACGTGCGCAGTGCGATTCGTCACTTGTGATGTAATGCATCTGTACTAGGCCCGCTTAACATCAGGTGGGCCTCGAGCTTGTTCCGCCACAATAAGATAAAAACAAAACTGATACATATAACAAAATTCCAAGAGTTTATTACATCTGTCAAACAAATCACAACTACATGTGTCGCTACCTACTGTTGCAACATAAAAACATAATTACATACGTACCTACATTTAGTTATATTTAGTAGGAAGGTTACACTGTGTAGGTTTGTACAATGGCTAGACAATAAAATTATGCGTGACGTAATTCCATAACTTTGTTTTATGAACAGTTTTAGTACAATACGTGGTTGCCGTACCCACATTTGTATGGCTTTAGTGCCTTTAAGTAGGTAATGACCATTAGATTTGAAATTTATTTTTCTATATTACTTATGTTGTAGGTTTGTATAGTTGGCGCACACTGATACTATCGGCACTGAATAGACATCGCCTCAAATAAAGCTGTTCAGTATTCTTTGTATACAATATATAAATACTACGCAAACTAATCAATGCCGAATATACGTGGCATTAGGTAATGACCATTTGATTTGAAATTAATTTTCTAGATTACTTATGTTGAAGGTTTGGACTATTTTATAGCTTTCCTTAATAGTTGGCGCATACTGTTACTCACGGCACCGAATAGACATCGCCTCAAATAAAGCTGTACAGTATTTTTTGTATAAAATACTACGCAAACTAATCAATGCCTTATATACGTGGCAGTAGGTAATGACCATTTGATTTGAAATTTATTTTTCTTATGTATGTTGTAGGTTTGGACTATTTTATAGGTTTGCTTAACCGTTGGCGCATACTGACACTATCGGCACCGTATAGATATTGCCTCAAATAAAGCTGTTCAGTATTATTTTTAAGGACAGGTCTTTTAAATTGCCCGCCAAATCCACGCCACTAACTACAAGCCTATAATGTGCTCGCAAGCGCCCCTAGCGAGTGCGAATGGAAACAGAACAGAAAAACCAATCCACCGGCAGTGTTGCGAATTCGCAATAAAATAAGAAAATCCTAAAAACAATCATAAAACTTAGAACTAATGTAACTTACGGTCAAACACGTGAAGTGGATGTGATATTAAGAACTTGTGAAGTACTTTGCTCATACCCTTATCCCAGGATAAAGCTGGTGTTAACCTACAAACGGTGATTGCGGGTAATTACTTTTTGGGTATTTTCTTACAAATTTATAACCACTGAGCAATCGAACAAACACCATATATGCATGTACTCGACTCGGGATAAGCCTCCATAGTTGTGGAAATAAAGGGACGCGACATGTTGATATGGCACCTAGACACTACGAGGGGTTTTTTTTTTATGCCTGATAGGTTAGCCTTTGACCACTACCTCACCACAATAGAATTCGAAGTAAAGTTCCCTAGAAGGATGGCGTCACATATCATAAAAATCACTCAGCATCCTTGAATTCAAATCAGGTGTAATGCAGGTGGCAATGTAGCTCTTAAGGGAGGACTTAGGAGCTAGAGACTACAATTATACTTTCATCAATATAATACCTTATGTCCACATAAAACAGAGATTATTTTGTGACAAGCTTAATTTAAAAATAATTTGTCTCTAAGATTTCTTAATTCTCTTATCATCGCAAAAAAAGACTTATATATAAGTATTTTGGGGGCAGCAAGGGTTTGTCTTTGTTAAAAAAGATCATGTAAGTATAATTACAATAAAATATATTTTTGTCGTTGTAACTAAGTTTGGTTACGTCAAATAAAGTAAGCGGTAAGCGATGATGTGGTCGAAGATGTTGTTCAGACTAACCTAGAATTACTGGCTCTCAAGGACAGCTGCCGGAACACACCGTTAGGTGTTTGGCGACAGATTTTCTACTTGAGGGTGGTAGCTAGCCAGGCGGGCATTCGCAAATTGCCCTACCACTATGCTATAACGACTGCCATCCTAAGATAACAACCGGGACCGACGGCTTAACGTGCCCTCCGAAGCACGGAAGCGCTCAGTAGTAATGTCACTAGCGGTCACCCATCCAACTCATGACCGCGGGCGACGTTGCTTAACTTTGCTGATCGGTTAAGAACAGCTAAGTAAACTTCGCCACGAGCGCTTCAAAAAAGGGGGTGTTTTTAAGCTCGTGGAATGGCGGGGTTTGGGGAGGGATAGCAGGCTAGTTAAAAGCTTAACTTGTTCAATGACTCATGATTAATATATATATAAAGTTTTGTCACAATTGTATCATCCGATGGAGTTGCAATGTCGAGCAACATCTGTGACCTCAAACAATTGTATTACTAGTTTTCGAGCTATTGACGACTAAGCAACTCAATCTGGAAGAAATTTTGGATAACTGTGAAGATGGAGTATCGCGCCGTCATAAAGTTTCTTACCAAGCAATAAAATTCGGTTCAAATCATACTGAAAGATTTCATTAGTTTACGAATACTCTTGCCCTGTGAAAACCATGACGTAACCTCAACGTCTACGTTGTCCTTTACTCCGCCAATCAAACTCCCAAAGTTATTACTACCATGAATCAAACAATACCATCTTCTTCTTACTTTTATAAGTAAATCCAATTAATAAGTTAATCCTATTTATAAGATAAGTTAAAAATCCGACCAATTTATAAGAGAAGTATTTTACAATTATTCCAAATTGGTCGGACCCATTTTATAAATCGAAATTACAAAATGAGTGCGACCGATTTGTAAAATAAGTTCGTTTGATTTATAAAATAAGCCCGTCCGATTTTTGTAACAATTGTGTTTATTTGACGTAATCAAACTTAGTTACAACGACAAAAATATATTTTATTGTAATCATACTTACATGTACTTTTTTAACAAAGACAAACCCTTGCTGCCCAAAAAAACTTATATATAAGTTTTTTTTTGCGATGGCAATAGAATTAAGAAATCTTAGAGATAAATTATTTTTAAAATTAAGCTTGTCACAAAATAATCTCTTATTTTTGTGAACATAGGTATGTATTATATTGATGAAAGTATAATTGTAGTCTCGTGCTCCTAAGTCATCCCTTAAGAGCTGCATTCCCACCTGCACTATACCTGGTTTGAATTCATGGACCCTAAGTGATTTTTAGATTTTGGCTTTCATTTTGTGGGTTCTAGACGCCATCCTTCTAGGGAACTTTACTTCAAATTCTATTGTGAGTTTCTTCTATAATTGTAATGGAAGAACCGGCCGGAACTTGCATGATATTTACCGGTAGATATCTCCGATAAATTTCGGACTATTTTAGTGCCTCCTAATGCTGAACTTAGTTGCCCACATTCGGACAAGAGGAGACAATATTGATAACAATGTGCTGTGGAAGTACATGCAAACGTTCTTGTCGAAGCCCTTTTGTAAGTGTCAATCACATAGACCAACAAAACCTTCTAAAGTGAAAATGCCTGCTAGGAAGTATTACCCACATAAGTGCTCGCCGTCTTGCGTAGCTGACCACCGACAATAGAGAATGGAGGTGGTATTCAAATGAGTTTTCACTCGAGCAACCCGACAAATAGGGCGCCATGGACCGCATCGGGAACTGGAAAATTAGAAGAGAATGTTCAGATAAAAGTCTTTTTTATAATCTAGAGAGAAGCGAGCATTCGCCATGCTATTCGCTTGATCTTGCGGAGGCTTTCCACAGCGTATCTGAATTCTGAATCAGACCACAGAATGAGAAATAGTTTGTAAGTAGAATTATTTGATTAGTAGAACTTATTATATGATCTAGTTTTTATAGTCTAGTCTATTAATCTAGTACTGAGAATCCTATCCAAAATTACGAACGTTGGTAACAAACCTTTTGAGGTTGCTCCAGCACCATTTACGTATAGACTGCTCAGTGCACTCATAGATGGACAAGACGGCAATACCCATCTTCAACAAAATCTGACTTGATATAATTTTGTCGATGTCGGCAGGATTAATAAAAATGTGTTTGGTGGAGTAGAGGCAACATAAAATTTACTTTGGTTGTCTTTTACATCAAATGACTTTGCAGACTGTTGACAAAGATTGATCAAAACTTTCAAAGCAGTGATTCATTTCTATATTACATAGAAAAACTATCTATATTTTTTGCTCTAGTGTAGAGATCAATCTAACCACGAACTTTTAAGACTATGAGTCCATTTGTAACGAGATAATTATAATAGTCATAGACAAGAGTTTAAGTAGTCTCTACATTTCGAATTCCGGGACATGGGACATACTTATAAGGTTCAAGGTCTCGGGTAGTCCCGAGAATTTTTATGATAAACATAATGGAGTTGATTTTTGATTAGATATATCAATCAATTACATTTTTAGTAATAATAATAATAATAACGAATAATAATAATAATTGCGAACAATGTTTTAGCCCCTGCTCAGAATGGATGTAGGGTTGGGTCCCGTGGTACTAAGGAGCTCCTCCTCATAGATATGACCATTAGCCAACAAGTTCGGCGGAACAGAGGGGCTCTCTCTGTTGCCTGGATTGACTACAAGAAGGCCTATGATTCAGTGCCTCATTCATGGCTGGAAAGGATATTAGAGTTGTATAAAATTGATGCAACCCTAAAATCCTTTTTAGCTGCGTGTATGAGACAGTGGACCACAGTCCTTCGTCAACCAGGTGGTAGCAACACTTCCTCTGACCCGCAGGACTTTATAAGGATTGAGCGGGGCATCTTCCAGGGTGATAGTCTAAGTCCATTGTGGTTTTGCCTAGCGTTAAATCCTCTCAGCACTTTGCTGAAGGATTCAGGGCTAGGCTTTCGGCTTCGAAGAGGAGGTGAGGTCATTAGTCATCTGCTGTACATGGACGATCTCAAGCTGTTTACTCCGAAACGCCAAGACTTGATGGAGCTACTAAAAACTACACAGGTTTTCAGTAGTGCCATTAGGATGGAGTTTGGTGTAGATAAGTGTGCGGTCTTGCATGTACAGCAGGGGAACGTTGTAAATTCTCCGAATTTGCAGCTTTCTGAGACAATGACTTTCAGATCTCTCTCCGAAGTCGAGACCTACAAGTACCTCGGTATGTCAGAGTCGTTGGGTATTTCGGTAGAGGACATCAAAAAATCGGTAAAGGAGCGCTTCTTTTTCCGCCTGACAAAAGTACTTAAAAGTCTTTTGTCTGGAGGCAACAGGGCGCGCGCCTTTAACGGTTGGGTGATGCCTCTACTGATATACTCCTTTGGCATACTGAAGTGGACACAGACTGAGCTGGACGCCCTGGATAGAAAGGTCCGACAACTGCTCACTTCACATCGCATGCTACACCCGCGCTCGTCCGTTATGAGACTGTACATTCCACGGAAATGGGGAGGTCGCGGCTTTTTAAATGCCAAGACCCTTCACAACCGTGAAGTGTGCAATCTCAGGGATTATTTCCGTAACCACGAGTGCGGGATGCATCGCGATGTCGTGGCGGTTGACAAGGGCCTCACACCGCTCTCCTTGGCGAACGATAACTGGCGCAAACCAACGATGCTGAGCACCGATGACCGCAAGGCAGTATGGAAAGGCAAGGAGCTGCACGGTAGGTTTTTCCGGGCCCTAACAGGGCCTGATGTGGATTTACCAGCTTCGGTGAATTGGCTACGCTTCGGAGACCTCTTTGGGGAAACCGAGGGTTTTGCCTGTGCAATTGCAGACGAAGTAATGATGACGAACAACTATCGGAAATATATCTTGAAGGACGGTACGGTCGACATTTGTCGAGCATGCCGCCGACCCGGAGAGTCACTCAGGCATATCATTTCCGGTTGTTCGCATCTTGCTAACGGCGAGTATTTGCACAGGCACAACCAAGTGGCCAAGATCATCCACCAGCAACTTGCCCTTCAATACGGCCTTGTTGAGTCAGAGGTGCCGTACTACCAGTACGCACCGGCGCCAGTTCTCGAGAATGGTCGTGCATTGCTCTACTGGGACCGCTCTATCATCACGGACAGGACTATTGTTTGCAATAAACCTGATATCGTGGTGGTCGACCGATCCCAGCGCCGGGCAGTGCTCGTAGATATCACCATCCCACATGACGAGAATCTCGTTAAGGCCGAAAAGGATAAAGTCAGCAAGTACCTTGATTTGGCTCACGAGGTAACCGCCATGTGGGATGTTGACTCGACGATCATTGTCCCGATAGTCGTTTCGGCGAACGGCCTTATAGCGAAGAGCCTCGACCAACACCTTAAGAGGCTCTCGCTAGATGGTTGGATCAAGGGTCTGATGCAGAAGGCAGTGATACTGGACACAACACGCATTGTCCGGAGGTTCCTCTCTCTGCAGCCCTAACCACTGGTCGCTTGGGCTCTGCCCCGCGACCAGCGGCACCCTAGTTTTAAGTTTTTTATAATATTTATTTTTGTAATAATGTTGTAAAAAATTTAAAATTATGTTGTATAATAAATAAAGTGAATAATAATAATAATTTATTTCCAAAGACACTGTTTTACAATAATTAATTTATATCAATAGGCTTCAAATTAACATTAAAGTCAAATCCTTACAAGGTTCACTCTCTAATATAATTGAAGCTGACTGAGGCAAAATTTTACCAATCGAGGTCTCAATTGATGCGCCAACAACTTATACTATAAACCATTGAAATATGATAACATTCTTTACCACTATAGATGTTGCACTATTTTAAATGGGCCATGGTATTGACTTTCGCGAAATGTGACGTCAGACAGACAACTGTTGCAAGGAAAAAAAATGTAAGCCATTGAACTCCGTGGTATAGATTCCTAAACTGGAAATAAATATAGCCATATTGCAACAGCTTATAATATATACTATTCTATGCCCACAACTGCTGTCACATGTCATAAAAGTCAAACTAGAGTTTTATTTACCAAGACAGGAATCCAAAAAAAAAAATTGTTACTAGGTTTGACGTATTTTTTTATGCCTGTTAGGTTAGCCTTTGACCACTATCTCACCTGATGATGTGGTCGAAGATGTTGTTCAGGCTAACCTAGAAGTACTGGCTCTCAAGGACGAACACAAAACCGTTAGGCCGAAACACACCGTTAGGTGCTTGGCGACAGATTTTCTACTTGAGGGTGGTAGCTTGCCAGGCGGGCATTTGCAAAATGCCCTATACCACCATGATATAACGACTGATGCCATCCTAAGACGACAACCGGGACCGACGGTTTAACGTGCCCTCCGAAGCATGGAAACGTTCAGTAGTAATGTCATTAGCGGTCACCCATCCAACTCATGACCGCGGGCGACGTTGCTTAACATTGCTGATTGGTTGAGAACAGCTAATGTAGCCAAAAATGAACTGAAATTAGAGAAACAAATAATAACACTGGCCGGTAGCAAAAGGCCATCTACCTTCAATGTTAAAAACAATATTCTATCTTTGAAATATAAATAAAACTCCCAGCGCCATGCTTCATGCACATGATGATTGGCGAAGTCCGAACATTATGGTACTGCAATCAATAACAAAAAAAAACATATATTGAGCCTTATTTTAAGGGAGTAAAGTTGAAATTAGTTTGGTTATCTAATGGCCATGAAATTTACGCATGGGAACGAAGCAGTCGGTAACCGTCTGTTCTTTCCGTTCTTTTGTGGCTTCATGTTTTGTGGATTTTCTTTAAAATTTTCTAAAGGCCGTATGTTTGCTATTTGGTTGCCATTAAAAAGTATAAATTTTGCCTGTTCAGATTTTGAATTGTAATCATTGTATGCAATTCAACGGGGCTATGCTGCCAGCATGCTGGGCTCGCTTCCAACTGGTTGCCAAGCTGGAGCATTTGGACTGCTTATGAGCCTGCAATGGGTAGTAGGTTGTCTAAATGCCTTCATTGTAGTAGCTGTAGTGTTGTATGTAGTTTGTAATGTTTTGTAAATTCATCCATCCGCTTGGAAGATACGAGGTAATAAAGAAATTTACAAAAAAACAAACTTAAATACAAGACATGCGATAAACATAAACTTAAAAAAACACACAATGGGAATTCAACGTTTTCAAACTTGATGTTTATATAAGATTTGTTTTTTTTTTGTGTTCAGTAAAAAATACTTGTTTACTGTTAAGGCTCCTTGAAAAATCCAAGACTAACATACACCAACTATGAGTATTAACTATGACGCATTAGGTGCGCGGGCGCAACACAATTCGTACGGTCATTCACCTCGGTAATAACTACCTCAATAGGGTGAGAAAGGAGTAACGTTGGGCGTACATGAGTATTTTTTTTATGGCATACGAGGGCAAACTAGCGTGCGGCTCACCTGGTAGTAAGTGATCATCGTCGCCCATGAACACCCGAGGTTCGAGGATGCTTTGCCAGCCTTTGAGGAGGGAATATGCTCTCTTCTTGAAGGCTCCTAAGTCGTATCGAATTGGAAACACTACCACTATGTGAGCCTTGCAGCTGGTTCCATAATGTGGCAGTGCAAGGGAGAAAATGCCGTGTGAATCGCACGGTTGTGGACTTTCAGATATCTACATGACATTTATGGAACATCATTCTCTGTCGGGACTGCCGATGGTGAATTCTGCTGCAGGTATGAAACCGAACTGTTCCTCGGAACACTTCTCTTGATAGATACGGTAAAAGATGGAGAGTGATCGAACGTCTATATGCAGTTCCAAAGGGTCGAGCCAATCGGAGTGAACTTGATCGTCGAAGATTCGAGTTGATCTGTGCTGAATGCGGTGAAGTGGAAGAAACTGGTACTGAGGAAGTGAGATTAGTACTCCATAGTACACTCCGTATACTTCCACGATCGTGCGCTCGAAGAGTCAAGAACTCCTGAGGATGCTTCGTGTAGAGACAAAACGCGTCGAAAATTCTTCCGGTTTGGCTACGTGGCGTTTAAGACGTAACATGGGCTTAATTGAAAAATGAGGTTAATTAATAAATATTAATAAGCTAGATAATAATCACTAGATATATTTTTAAGTGATTTTCTAAAATGTTTGAATTTGATGATTTCTTAAAATATATTTTATTTTCATTAAATATTGATATCTGGAAAGTAACGCCTGAATCTTTTATGTAATAACTCCATAATTAATGGCATACCCTGATAAGGATAGGCAATTGTCTATCCTGATCAAGGTAAATCTGTGAGTAGTCGATGTTGTTCAGGGTGACCTAGAATTACAGGCTCAAAGACTAGGCTAAGCTATCGGAACCCACTGAGGGGCTTGGGGACAGATTCTACTTGAACATAGTAGCTATAGCCGCGAATATAAACCGCGCATTCGCAAAATGCCCTACGCACTAAGCAATAACGACTGCCACCCTGAACAACCAGGACCGACACTGAAACATGGAAACCTTCAGTTGTAATTAATAGTGGCATTAATTACTATTGAATGCTTTCGTATCAAAGTCAAAATCATTTATTAAATTTAGGCTTCAACGACGCTATCATGCATCTGCGTTCAATTACAAATTTTAGTATTGAAATATTCTATATAGTACTGCCATGTCTAGCAATAAAGAATTGTATAGAGCCACTGCGAGAAGAACGGACAAGAAACTCGGGGCCATACTTTTAAACGTCTTATAACAATATTTTACAAGTTAACAATTGTTTTAACAATGTGTTACATACTTACTATATAATACAATATTACAGTATTTGTTTAAATTACGTAGGTGACCGGTGATAGCTTGGCAGAGGCGGCATTGTGCAGGCGTTTTTGTCGTTTAAGTAATCACAAACTGTGTAGTAGGTTTTTTACGTGCAACTTGAATTTCCCTTCTGTGAGCGTTGTAATATGTTTGGGAACTTTATTATAAAACCGTACACGATTGCTTTAGTATTTCGCAGCGGTCACCCATCTAAGTCATGACCGCAGCGTACATTGATCGGCCAAGAACGACTACGCAAGCTGCGCTACGAACTCTTCAAATCATCGCAAAAACTTTTACAGTTTCTTGGCTTATCGGTTGAATAGCACAAGAGGCAAACCGCAATAGTAAGTCCACAATACAGTACATTAGTTTTTGCCTCACAGCATGGTCTTAAAATAGGTTTAGAAGTACTTCAATAGTAGCAACCTTAATGTATAATTCGTGCTAATGACCCCGCATTTATTCAAAAGGCGTACTTATTCATTTTGTATGTCTACAAGCTATTTTTTGCTAGAACGGTAAGGCAATGTTGGCATTTTTCACACACTGAGAATTTGAATGTATGTAAAGACTAGCTTAGATATAAACAGTATGGGCAGTTAATTATTAAAAATACTGTAACCGACAATATTTTTAATCTAGAGAACTGGTATATTATGTTCCATTTACGCACTTAAGTTTTTATAGTTATATATAGACAATTATGAAGATAGAATATGTATGTTAATATTAAACCTAAATAATTGCAGCCAAAGTTATCATGTTAATTTTGTTAAAATAATATGACTCTACTGCTGTATTCTTTCTTTCACTATTAATTACACAATTTGTTTACAATGCAATGATATAGGTGTACAAGTGAATCAATCACAATTCAAAATGGATAAATTGTGAATCTTCGCTCTGTCATTAAAAAAATAACTATGATACATACTGCTCCCGCAGACAAAATGATTAGGTATAAAAAATACGCTTTGCTTTGTTAGCCCATACTGTACAAATTATATAGTGACTGACAGTGACTAATTCTATGAGTAATTCTGTATACACATAGTGTCTGTTTGGAGGTTTCATTGTCTTGGTGTGTGATGGGGGAACCTCTCCATAAATACTTGTAAAGGAAAGGTGTGAGGGAATTATTTATGTCTAGTCACTTTAAAATCTTTAAACATGTTTTATTATTTATAGCTTTTTACCACTATCTCATGAATAAGTGGCGACCGAATTTCTTCTTGAAAGTAGGGTGTGAGTAGGTAGCTAACTACGTAGTCGGGCCTTTACAAAATGCCCTATTACCGTGCGCAACAGTACTTATTAAAAGATTGCTTATACACTGTAGTTGCCTGTAATTCATCATGAAATAAATTCAATAAGCTCACTAAAGGCTATGAAATAAGAAGTTAAGATTGTTTGACGCGCTCGAAGCGAAGTTTACTTAGCCGTTTTTAAACGATAAGCAAAGTTAAGCAACGTCAGCTGCGGTAATGACTTGGATGGGTGACCGCGATTGACATTACTACTGAGGGCTTCCATTATTCGGAGGGCACGTTAAGCCGTGGGTCCCGGTTGTTGTATTAGGATGGCAGTCGTTACAGCATGGTGGTAAGGCATTTTGCGAATTTCAGATGGTTACCTACCACCCTCAAGTAGAAATTCGGTGTGTTCCGGCAGCTGTCCTTGAGAGTCAGAAATTCTAGGTTAGCCTGAAGAACATCTTCGACCACATCTTCACTTACCATCAGGTGAGATAGTGGTCAACGGCTAGCCTATCAGGTATAAAAATGAAAAGTGGAAAAACAACCGGTGCTTCACCTGCCTCTGAGCATAAAGCATGCATGTTCTGCACAGTACTGCGTTGCACTTACAGCTCAAGAGTCTATGATAACATTGGTATATTCTTTTACTTTGGAACACGGCAACGTAACGTTGCTTGGCTCGGAAACAATTGACAAGACGATGAGACCCATTCAAACCTTACTCTCGTATCGAAGTAGTTTTCTACCCAGAAGAATAAAAAAATTCTTTACTACGGTACATAATCCACGCAATAAAACTGGTTTACGAAAAATATTTATTGAATCTGTACTTTTAATTGCGGCTTAATGACTAATAAAGCGATCGTTTAAGACCTTACAACTCTATTCATTTTACTATTTAGTGTCAATTTATTATTACTGTTTTTTTTTCTTGTTCTTTGTATTTTATTTCTATAATACTCATGCCATTCTGTCACGGGGTGAAATCCTTGAATGTGTACAGCAAGAAACCTTTTTTAAGCTTTCCCGGTCATTCACATGGTTCATATTATTACTTACAGGTTAAAATTAACGACGCTTAGTTATTATGACCTCCTGGTATTTCGCTAAAAATTGAACACTCAAAAGTAAGAAATAACTTGTTAAAATCAGTACCACGACAGTTCAAGGATAGTTGATAGGTGACATTGTAGACCGGCACCTCACGGGAATTTAGTACTAGATGAAAACACTATTAAAATTTTATTTTGTATATATATATATTAATATTCAATAAAAAAATACAGGCACATATGACCTAACAACTGTACGTCTCAGTGTGACAGGCACAGTGCAATTCGTCGTTGATGAATTGCGTCTGTTATAGGCAGAGGTTAGTTCACTTAACATCAGGTGGGCCTCGGGCTTGTTTCGTCACAATAACAAAAAAAAAGATCCAGGGTCCCACAGTGTTCATAACGACAGATGCAGCGAAAGACGGTTGGGGGGCCACAATAAACAACATACGGCTAAGTATGTGGATCAACTTTCAGATTCAATGGCAGAGCAACCAGAAAGAGCTTTGGTCAATATTAGAAGTACTGAGAATAATGGGCCCAGAAAGAAAATACCAAACAGTAATGGTCCAAACCGACAACAAATCCGTTGTTACATATATTGCCAGAGAAGGATGAACCTGATCAGAATTACTACTGGAGACAATAGACAGAAATATTTCGTTGAAAAGACATCATCGGGAAAAGTAGGACAAAATCCAGAAATCCATTTGCATGCAAGTGAATTGAAATGGTTAAGAGTAATTAGTATTTCTAATAAGGTCTTCCAAAACATAATTCGATTGGTTTATGTGTTATTAGTTGTTTTTCTTTCTTCATCTACACTCTATGTAATGGTTTATAATTAGAAAATTATAATTGAGAATGAAAACAAAACATGAATAGAATAAAGTTAAATTGCAATGCGCGTTGCACGAATTGTTGAGTAAGAGTTTCAAAAAACTAATTTTAAGACAGCTGCACTTCAGATTTTTGACCAACTCATAAAAAAGTTAAAAAAAAAATTATTAAAAAAAAAACAGAATCGATTTCCAACGCTGATAAGTATGAAATAATTTGTGGAAGTCAGTACCATGCTGATTTAAACTGATGAATCTATATGGGACTTGAGAACCTCCTTCTTTTTTGGAAGTCGGTTAAAACACTTTATCAAAGATTTGTTGCCAAAACGTCTGTTATAATATATTTTTTTATTCAGAACCCAAGCAATGATCCTATAATATAGTTCCTTCAAAGCACCATTCAAAATGCCTTAAAATATGGGGTTCAGGCCAATTTGGAGTTAGACAAAAAAGTAAAAACGAAACGCAAATATACTGGTTTATAAATCTAACCGCCTCGTAACCCACTGCTTTAGAAATAGACTGGCTTTGACTATAACAGATATACAAAACAAAAAACTGAATAGTACTACATCTCCAGTTAAGTTCATCAGAAAAGGACGACAATGATCATAATATACTATACATAGCATTTAATTATCCAGCTTTAATTACATAAACATTTGTAAAAACTAACCTCGGACTTGTATTTGTATAAAAATAGGGTCTTTGTTGTAGAACAGGGCGTTTTAAACATAGAACCAACGAAGTAGATTGTGATGCAGTAAACAATCTTGGCACGAAATGCATTTTATGTCAGTTAGTGAAATGTATACCTTTTTATAATGTTATTTATAAAGATAACGGATAAAATTAATTGGCATGAAAGCATTATAAAGATTTTTAAAAATTGGAGTTAGAATCATTGTGTACTCCAATTTTTAAACTTCTCATTCTCAAATAGTGTTTTTTCTTCTACTATGTGTTTTTGTTTTATATTTACGATGATATGTTAAGGAGTTAACTGAAAAGGAATATTTTTTTCAAAATGGGAAAATATCTTATAATAGGCATTATATACATACGCCTATTTTTACAGTACACCGTTATAAGGTCAATACTTACTATGTTGACAATGATGATACTTTATTTTTAAAACATAAAATAAATAGGTACTTAATTACAGTGAATAAATCGTAATTATTGTCATCATATAAATTTAAATCACTGCCTAGTGTTTATTTTGGTCTTTGACGTGAAGAAATTGTTAATTGGCCCTCATGCCGGTCAGCGTCACGCCTGTCGATTATTATCTGATAATAATAGTACCTGCAGTTTGAAGCAGTGATGGCTCAGGCATTGGCTATGGACTGCCGCGCAGCAGGTCCATGGTTCAAATCCCGCCCGGAGCTTGAGCTTCACCGCATGGTGGAAGGGCATTTTGCGAATGCCCGCCTGGCTAGCGACCACCCTCGTGTAGAAAATCTGTCGTCAAGCACCTAACGGTGTGTTCCGGCAGCAGTCCTTGAGAGCCAGTGAAATAACAGGGAAAATGAGACTTAACAGGTATGTCTCAAGGTGATGGGCGCAGTGCAGTTCGTCACTTGTGAAGAAACGCATCTGTTATAGGCAGAGGATACTGCTTAACATCAGGTGGGCCTCGCACTTGTTCCATCACAATAACATAAAAAAAAAAACTGATTTAAGTTTCAGATTACGACATTGACGAAATTTATAACTTATTCTATATATTATTAAATCCAAATTTTGCATGCAGAAGCAGTAGTTCTGGATTATTGTACTGTTGCTTTAGTATATAATAATTGTGACAAAAAGTTGGTCATGGACACGTTTGCCCTAAGTTCCCATCAAACAGGTGTATGCAGAATAATGACCGATACACGCTGGCCACGATCTAAGTTTACAATAAAAATCGACCAAGTTTAAATTTAGTTGACGATGCTTAGGGTTCTTTCTATGGAGGAGGATCTTAATTCAGAGACGCTTATTTTTCTAGATCATTTTGATGATTCGTCATTCGTCGTTTTGATGGATTATATAGCTATAATATTATAATTATAGCTTTCAATTATGCTTTAAAATGAGGAAAAAGTATATGCTAAAATACCTAAATCTAAATAACCTGTACGAGATTATTGGTGCTGTCGAGCTTCAGTTCCACACGCTAGTACTCATCATAAATTGAGAAACGCTTGCCTGGTAGCTACCATTCTCAAGCAGAAAATTTTAAGCCAAACACCTACCTAAAGGTGTGTACGAGCATCTATCCTTGGGAGCGAGTCCCATTCTTGGTAAGGCCTGTTTTCCGTCTTCGAACACATCATCGCTTTCCGGTGATCAAAGACTTGTCTAATAAATAAAAATCCCAACAATTACTGCACGATATCGGCAACTCATATTATAATCGACCTAGGTCATTTGAAATAAAATTCCGGCAATATCCACTTAGCTCACTATATTCTATGTACCAATACGTCTGCAATGTACAAGAGATTAACTTAGTCTAGACTGCTATGTCACCAAGCATAATCTACTCTCACAGCTCCCGCCGAACACTGAAGTCAGTTTAGCAACTAGAATAAATCGGAAATGGACTCGAGTCAATTGACTACCACGTTAACATGAATGATGCACTGTGAAAGTCAAATAAATTATTGTAATAAATCGTCAACAGAAATAGTTAAAGGGGAACGTATTGATATATTATGCTTTGAATCGTGACTTCCAGACGAAGGACTTGAAAACAGTCCGAAACTGGTCGGAATCTTTCCGGAAAATGTAGCGCGTATACTAGACGGTTCAAATAATAAATTACATTAACAAAGTAGAGAATTAATTATAAAATAATACTAAGTGATATAGTTCTTAAATAAATTATAACAATAGCTAAAAAAAACTATTTTCCTGAGCGAAGACCTACAGAAAACTATTAACACGCGTAAATTGTATCTCAAGGAACCCCAGTCATCCACGCGTAACAGGTTGGCCATGCCTATTACAAACAGGTTGCTTTGTTGTGGACCGTTGTTTTGGACATTTTAATAAAGATATAAATCATACGGACCGATCCTTGACATTATGACAGTTATGTGCAAGTAGATATACGGTATTATTCGGATTACGAGAATTACATTAGTCGAGTACTAAAGCGTCTCTATTGTAATCGGTCCTCGGATCGCATAGTTAGTAGGTTTTATTGTAATTTTTGTTAGATTAGCCTTTGACCACTTTGAATCTCACCTGACCACTATCTCACTTGATGTACTTGACGTACTCAATCCTATAATTATAATGAATAATACCATTACCAACCCAGTATGGGGTTGGTAATGGTATTATTCCAAATAATTATTCCAAAAAGCCTAAATAGTCATGCGCTGTGCTATTTTAAAGGAATTTACTTCCGCGAACACTACGATAGTGGAATCCTCGAAACCTATCTCCCTGCATATGTGTATCAAGCGTCCTTAAGCTGCACACTTACTATCCGGTGGGTTCTACGCTTGTTTGCCACATATGTGGACTATTTTTTTTAAATAAAATTTACCTTCTTGTTTTTGTTCCAGGTAATGAATAATACTTGCTGTGTCGTTAAAGATGTGTGAGAAACTCATTTCTCGATGTGAAGGAGTGGATTAAGGTATAAGTATGTTTTTACGGTTTATACCAGGGCATACGAGCTGGCCGCTCACCTGGAGTCACCGTCGTCCAGGAACATCTGTATTATCAGATGTCTCGAGAATGATTTGCTGGCCTTTGAGGAGGGAATATGCTCTCTTAGGCTCCTAAGTCGCATCGAATCGAAAACACCTCACGTAGCAGCTGGTTATATATTGTAGTAGTACGAGGCAGTAAATGCCTTCAAAATCGTACAATTGTTGATTTCCAGACGTTGACTTGATATTTATGCAACATTATGTTCTGTACAGACGTCCGATGGTGAAATTCTGCTGCAGGTATTAAACGAAATAGTTGTTCGGAACACTCCCCGATAGATATACTGAGATTAAGTCAAAGATACTGAGTGATCCAACGTCTATACGCAGTGCCAAAAGCTCAAGCCGATGGGAGAGAGCTTGATCGTGTATGTTCGTGTGTGTAAATCAAATATTCATATTCACTCGACACCTTTTACATACAAATCTTGCTCAGACAAAAAATCCTAGTCTTTAAAGTTACGTCTGATGAAAGTAGAGCCACAACACTTCGTACTTATACGTTTTGTTCCATATAAATATGTTGCAATGCAGAACATATGGTTTGCTAGAGATAAGTCTAGTAAGTAAGTACTCATCATATCAGGTGCCGGAAGACTTCCACCGTTGATAACAAATGCCTCCCTATGGTGAGGAGAGAGGTTTGCCATAATCCCCACGTTTGGCAGGTGTCTTGCCATCGCCGAGCAAGATGGCGGATCTTCAGAAGCAGCTACTGCCCACCTTCTGGTATTAATTCCCCTGTCGCCTGTCCCTAGCCCTGTCTCTAGGCTCCCATAGGAAGATATAGGAGAGTTGCAACTCTAGGCTGGCACTTCATTCTGGCATATTATGCATTTCCTTGCAATCCACCCGAGAATGAGGATTTGGGGACCAAGATTAACCTTTTTTTTTATTCCTGATAGGTTAGCCTTTGACTACTATCTCACCTGATGATAAGTGTTGATGTGGTAGAAGATGCTTTTCAGGCTAATCTAGAAGTACTGGCTCTCAAGGACAGCTGCCGGAACACACCGTTAAGTGCTTGGCAACAGATTTTCTACTTGAGGGTGGTAGCTAGCCAGGCGGGCATTCGCAAAATGCCCTACCACCATGCTATAACGACTGCCACCCTAATACAACAACCGGGACCGACGGCTTAACGTGCCCTCCGAAGCACGGAAACGCTCTGTCACTAGCGGTCACCCATCCAACTCATGACCGCGCGCGACGTTGCTTAACTTTGCTGATCGGTTAAGAACAGCTAAGTAAACTTCGCTTCGACCGCTTCGTTTAAAGCTTTTGTAAATGCACACAATTCTCACAGACTGTATAAGTGAAAAATGTCATTGCACATTAGTGAAACATTCTAACTAGATTCAGAATTCGATAGCGTAGAATTTAAAATAGTTTTTTTGTCAAATTCTCACGTTGTCTGCGATTTATAACGTTCAATCACGTAAGTCAGCATAGCTACACGTTGTCGCAGTGTGTGAGATAAACAGTACCACAAGTCGAAGTTATATGAATAACGTCTTTCATCGGCACGGTTTTCCGGATGACATCGAAGTTAAAATAACCTGTAATAAATGACATTCTTCTTCTTGGAGAGGACTACCGCATGTGTTCGTTACTATAGTCAGATACGAGTCGTACAATTTATCCTTTATTTTCAAATAAAACTCATATAATCATCATAATAAAAGTTATAAGAACAGGCGTAACATTCCTAGGCATAGTTTTCTTCTTTCTTCTGTACTGGAACAGATTCCTAGTATAAAGCAAACAGCTCAAACATTTTAAACTTTCTTTAAAAGATGGACCTGGTGGTCAAATTGCACAAGCTGTACTATTTTAGTCATGAGTCAGACTCTAAATTAATATATTTATATTTACAGAATATATGTCTTTATTTATACCCTGCAAAGCCCATGACAATAACTAGATTTTTAGTAAATAACCCCACTAAAATGGCACTAGTTTTGTTACTAATTTGAATTCTTTATGTCAATTACAAAAAAACCCTACAGTCTTATATCATCCATTATTACGTGAAATAATTAACTTAAACTACCAAAAAAACTTTTACACATATACATGGAGTAAGTTGTATACAAAATCCTTGTTTGATAAAAGCTGGATGTGTACCTAAGTCTCTCTCTGCCGAAGTCCAATTTTGTACTATATTATTATTTATACTTTTCTTTTTTTTTTGACCGGGAGCTCATCGTATTTTCCAAAATTCAAAGCGCTTGGTCGATGCGACGCGTGATCAAAATGCTGGCACCTATTTGGCTCAAAGAATAAGCATTGCAATTCAACGGGGCAATGCTGCCAGCATGCTGGGCACGCTGCCAACTGATAGTGAGCTAGAGCATTTGGACTCCCTATGAGTCCAAATGCTTTTACTGTAGTAGCTGTAGTATTGTAGTAGCTGTAGTGTTATATATAGTTTGTAGTATTTGTTTAATAAAGGCATACCGCCATAAAAAAAAAAAATTGTACTTCTCATACTGTTACTATAGCATCTCCAACATAACTACACGTTGCTAAGCGTGATGGGCAATAATATTGGTGTCGCCTGTTTGACATCAAAGTTTCACTTGTTTTATTTAGCTCTTTATTGGTGTGACATTCGAAAGACAAACATACTCTTAAGTATTTATGTAGTTTCTGGCTTTCGCATTAATAACGCGCATACAAAAAAAAAGGAGGAGATCCTCAATTTAGTTGTTTTATGTTAGATTTGTCACCTCCGAAACCTGCCATTTGAAAACAGATTTAATAAACAAAGTAAGAAATTTAATATAATTTAAGGTTGTCCAATGCAAATTTATTCCAAATTGGTTCAGTAGTTGTAAATAAAATTGCTTTTATAAACTTTTCTGTGGTGGACGTCGGTTTATTTTTTTAATAGTTATATTTTTGATCGAAAAGTTTTTTCAAAGTAATATTTAATCCAATTTAAAAAGAGGCTTTATTCTACAACCTACTATAACGTTAATAAAAAAAACAGTTAATAGCACTATACTTTAACAGAACAATTAATATAATGCCGGTCGTGTTATCTGATTAATTTCAGATTAACGATTTGATTTTTACATACATTATCGTTTTCTCTATAGGTGTCTAAGCACCTACGTTGAAATGTTTTTTCATATGTAATAGAAGGCAAGCCTTATGCCAGTTGCTTTTTAAGTAACATGTATGTATCTACTTGCTGAGAACGTAAATGAAATCAGGCCGCAGGGGCGTATTCGGTTAGATGCCCGCCCGAGGCGAACATTACAAAATCGAAAATAAAAGTTGTTGTATCAAATGTTCAGTATCACTGGCTATATAGCTGTTTAAAAAACAATCTGTAAAAAAACTGCTTAAATATATCTGGAAGTACATTGCTTGTAGAACTCAACGGTGGTCGAAAAAGCATTAAGTAAATGATAAATCAATGACAGTGTTATAGTGTCAGAGAACAGTAGCCAATCTGATGATTGATAGACGTAGATGTGAAGAGCGGCGGCCGCGGCGCGTGCTCCGATTGCCGATGATAGATCGATGCGTCAGATTACGTCATCAAGGTGACATTGATATATATATAATATAACATTTATGTATCATATGAAGTTTTGAGTCGGTTGCCTGCCAATGTTTTTAGATTGGCATTAGATTGGATTGATTGATTTTTGAAGCAGTAATGGCTCAGTGGCATTGGCTATGGACTGCCGTGCAGCAGGTCCATGGTTCGAATCCTCGAGGCTTGAGCTTCACCGCCCACCCTCAAGTAGAAAATCTGTCATCCAGCACCTAACGGTGTGTTTCGGCTGCTGCCGAGTCCTTGAGAGCCAGTGAAATTACAGGCATATGAGATTTAATAACTATGTCTCAAGGTCAGGGGCGCAGTGCCATTCGTGACTTGTGACGAAATGCATCTGTTATAGGCAGAGGTTAGTCCGCTTAACATCAGGTGGACCTCGAGCTTGTTCCACCACAATAACAAAAAAAAAGATACTTTGAACGCACAGAAACATGAAACTGCTATGATCGAAGCAAACTGTTATCAATTCAATTCAAAATTATTTATTTCGAGCAACCAAGACTCATCATAATATAATATTAACATATAAAAATGGCATGCTTAAATTATTCATTATAAAATGTCAAATGATAATAAAACAATATATAATTAAAAAATGTCATGAAGAAAAAACAGAAAATATTAATCAATAAGAGTTAGAATCATTAAAAGCATTACACGTCATTATAATTATTATATGTCAGGAAAAATCAAAATGTCCTTAATAGAAAACCTACCATTTCCTAACCGGCATTAGGACTGGTACATGCCTATTGCAGCTATGCTGTATATAAATACTATAAAGCCTGTCAGCGAACATTGCCAGGACGGCATTGGGGCTGGCCCGCACCCGGCGCACCAGGGACGCGCTTCGCTTGCACATTGGAAGCAGTCGGTGCGCCCTACCGCGAACATGCCTGATGCGCTGCAGAAGCGAGGCAGCCCCAAGACCGCCCGCAAGCGTTGTTGAATTGGACAATCACTTTGTTTTTATTCTTTCGTGGCTTGCAGACAGCATCTGTACTTGTTCTAGCTTATTTTTTTAAAATTATTTTTTTTATCTTATTGTAACGGAACAAGTTGCATTGTGCCCATCACACTGAGACGTCCAGTTGTTAGGACTCATAAGCCTGTAATTTTTCTGGCTCTCAAGGACTGAACACTGAACCGGAACACACTGTTAGGTGCTTGGCGACAGATTTTCTACTTGAGGGTGGTCGCTAGCCAGGCGGGCATTCACAAAATGCCCTTCCACCATGCGGTGAAGCTCAAGCCCGCGGCGGGATTCGAACCATGGACCTGCTGCACGGCAGTCTATAGCCAATGCCACTGAGCCATCACTGCTTCATAAACTATAAATTCATAGCTATATTCATAGCTATCTATAAATGCGCTCGGCATGAAAACCTTTACTTTTTTTGGGGTTGCTAAAAATTTTAAATGTTTATTATAATACCATAATGTATTTCTTATTATTCAAAAAACAACATCACCACAATGACGCTAAAATTTGCCATGAAAAAGCTGACTCCCATAGTAACCTCATAACCTTGCCACCATCACTCGGTAGACAAATTACGCCATGACAAACAATCGTACAGACGGACAGACATGACGGTGGGAATAAGGTTCCCATTCGCTATGGCGTACAATTGTGGTGTACAATGGTCTATTGATGGGTACCATGACAACATAGTCGATAACGACAGTATCCAACTTCCTGACAACGTAATTTTCGACGTATGTATCAGTAAGTCAGTAAATAAATTTGTAATGTGATATTTAAAGTTTCAAGACGCTTTTGTAACTCAGAAAAAAAGCCCGTGGTATTTTGTTATGTTTTCAAAGTATATTTTCTAATTATAAAGGTTACGAATGGTGTTTTTTTTGTTTACTTATAGCTGTATAGCTTTTGATCAGCATTATGACTGTATAAAATCATATATATATATATATATATATATATATGTTGTTGCGTGTCAATTTGTTCGTTGTGAATTTCTTGAAGTAGGCAGCTTGTGGCGGTCGGTAATACTCCAGTGGATCCTTGGAGAAGGCTGGTAAGCCAGGCCAAGTCTATTAAACGTTGTGACAAAGCTTGTAAAGCACAAATCGTTGGTGGACATCTCACTTCTTCATCTATTGTTTAGAACATAACTTTTTCACTTGATAACATTTGGTCTCGTTGGGAATTCATTTGGTCATTTTCTAATAACTTTCATCATATTTTCATAGAATTTAGCACGATTTTTCGTATTTAAATAAACATTAGTAGTAAACAAAGATAGGTCTTCTTCTTCTTCTTTTCAATGTTCAATTTCCATTCGAAGACATATCAGAAACAAAGACAGCTATTAGGAGCTGACGTTGACAGTTGTACGTGGGTTTCGTACAAAAGTGGCATCTGCTAAATAATCGAGTCTCCTAAAGCTGTGCCTCTGCGAGATGTTTCGATAGACATACAATCTTTTGTGTGGAGAAAATTAAAAATGTTTGTTTTTTGTCAAGTTTAGAACATTTATTGAAGAATATATAATTTTATTTTTACACGCCCTTGGTATTCTCTTCAACTGCAGTCGTGTAGAAGGATTTTACCAGAGAGTTTTGACCATAACTAAAACCTAGAGGTAAATGGTTTGTAATCGATGGATCTCAATTTCCTTTTTTCTTTTCGTTCCGGACAAAGAGAACAGTGAACATCATTTAACATAAAAGAATTGAAAAAGTGCTATAAGAGCAAGTAAGTGTTAATTTCTTTGGACGTTTATGGTCCCAGGCCTCACATAGTGATCCGTGAGATAATATTTTTTCCATCTTTATAGGGAGGATGAAAATGTGCCGGCTGTACGTCGTGGCGGCGTGCCGACCGTATCGTGCGCAATGGCGCCTTTTACATGCTAATTGATTTGCTTTAGAAGGGGCGGCAGGTATGTAAATCACCCCATGTAATAGAAACCACATATAGGTTAGGATCGTTCTCGTGGTAGTCTGTAACGATGTTCTTCGTTTGCAGATTGCCGCTCCCTAGTTTAATTCAAGAATATAAGAGAAAAAATCACCACATATGCACCTGTCAACCATGATGCTCGTCGACTTCGGCTTACTACAAAGCGTGGTTTTTGCCCCTCACACCTGGAGTCTTGGTGCACACTCGCCGTCCATCTGGTGACATTTTTTAACTAATTTAGAAGCCCACATTGTCCAACATACAGGATGTATTGATAAGATAATTTCACGTGTTAATTTAGCATAGCCCACACGTAGGAGGGCCCGCCTACATGTAGGATTTACCAGAAATCAGAAATAATTTAAGAATATGTAATTACAAACTTACATAATGTTTACATAAGAATGTTTTAGAATATAAACTTGTACTAACCCCCATAGGTTAAGTTTACCTCATAAGGAACACAATGTAAAGTTATATTTTTGAGAGAAATTATAGATAGATGCGTATGTAAGGTGATCAGACGTTTCATTTTTCTGTCAGCATTCACAGAATATTCCAGTCAGTAGACAGTAGACTGGTGGCGCCCTCACTATTAGAAAGATCCACTACCCCAATGTAATTTTCGCCAACAAATAACACCCCCTGTGTCTAAGAGAACCCACCGCTCTCCCAACCATAGCCGGCTGGCATATAGAAAACGCGCACCCTCATAAAACGGGTAACATAAATTGGCACCTACAACGTGGGGCTTGGTATTGTTGGAGTTACATGGTGGTTAGTGTATTGTTGTGTTAGTTTGTTCCAAATTTAAAAATATTCAAAATGTCTGACATAAAAATGAACTTCCGTCATCTTCTTAGTGATGAGCTCAAATATGAACTCAGAATTAGAGGTCATTGTAACATCAAAACGGTTGCGGACATGCGAGCAAAATTAGCTAGTTTGTCAAAAGCCTCTCGATTAGAAGTAGTCACTAATCTTTCAGAATTAGATGTAGAATCAGAACTAGAAATCTGTGAAGACAAATTAAACGACATTAGCCTGTCAGTTTCATCTGGAGATTTGACCCCTTCCCAAAAGGATAGATTCACTTCTCGTATTATACACATTCAATTAAGAATAGGTCGTCTTGACACTGAGGAAGAAGAACATTTAGAAAGAATTTCAGCTATTAAAAGTGAGTGTGAGAACATCCTCAAAACTTTGAATATAAACATTTTAGGAAAAGTGGGCCTGTGCTACACGGAGGAACAAGCAGCAGCAGAGATGAATCCAGTACACAGTGGTCAACACACTCCGGCGGAGGGGACAGTGACAACACAGGACTCTTCTGTAGGAACAGGTGAGCTGAGGATAACCATTGACCCAACTCGCAATGTATCAAACTGGAATGTTAGGTTCTCTGGTAGGGACAGCAAAGTTAGTTTACACTCATTTTTAGAAAATGTGGAAGAATTAAGAATGTCTAAAAATATTAGCCAATCAGAATTATTAAGAAGTGTATCTGACCTCTTAGAGGGTAGTGCAGCAGAATGGTACCGTTTTTATGGTAAACAAGCTTTGACCTGGAATGACTTTGTTTCAGCGCTGAAACAAGAATTCCTACCTATTTCCTACAATAGGAAAACTCTAAAGGAAATTTATAATAGGACTCAACATCCAACAGAAAGTGTAGTGTCTTACATTTATGTAATGAAAACATATTTTAACCGTTTAGACAGTGCAATCTCTGAAAAGGAACAAGTAGAAATAATAAAGGACAACCTAGCTCCTTATTATAAATCGAAGATATTCTGTGATACATTTTCAAATGTAGATAAACTACGCCATAAATGTAAACAATTAGAAGACATGAAGTTGGAGTGCTCAACACATGTTAACCCCTCAATTTCAAACCCTAATCCATTGCACACTGACTTGTGTTATAAAACCAAAACTTTTTACAATTGTGGTCCCCAGAAAAAGAAAATAGAAGCAACTATATCTGAACAAGCGGCGATTAATCGCATTGTTTGCAATAAATGCAAGAAGCAGGGTCACATTCAAGTAAATTGTAAATTTGACAGAAAGATACATTGCTATGGCTGCGGTAAGGAGGGAGTCATACGACCAAGGTGTGAGAAATGCAACCCACAAAACCATTTAAACTCGGAAAGAGCCTCTTCCACCGGGGAAGGATGAGCCCGCCCTGCCAAAGTCATAGTAATGATAGAACAGAAAAGGATCTAGCAACAAAAATTAGTAGAGCTGTAGTAAATAAGAACTTTAAAAATATTAGAGTAGAACATCAGAAAATTCAAGAGGTCTATTTTAATCCTATGCCTGGAGAAACTCGACCGTTTCTCGAAGTTTCAGTTTTTGGTAGAAAATGTAAAGGACTCCTTGACTCTGGTGCGATGGTCAGTGTAATTAGCGGTATTGCATATAGATTTCTAGAACCAAATGGAGCTACATTGAACAAATCAGAACGTGTGCCCATTATAACTGCTAATGGTTCGTCAAGCATTGCTGCTGGATCCACATATCTAGACATAGAGTATAAAAATTTAATACATAGAATAAAATTTCTAGTAATTGAAGCAATAAAGACACCTATTATTTTTGGCATTGACTTTTGGAAAATTTTCAAAATCGGTGGAGAAATTTTACAATATATAAAAGTAGACAGTTTAACAAGTCAAAATTGTTTTGTAGACTCAGGATTTTTACATACTGCTAGTGATTTAACCTCAGAACAGTTAGCTCTACTTAAAATTAGAATAGAAAAATTTAGAAACTTAACATTAGAATGTGGCTTAAGTAAGACCGACCTAGTGCAACATACCATCAATACTGGCGATCATCCCCCAGTACGACAGAAAGGATACCAATTCTCCCCGGCTGTGTTAGCACTAATACATGCTGAAGTGGACCGTATGCTTGAGCTAGGGGTTATAGAGCCATCCACTTCACCGTGGAATAGCCCTCTAGTGGTAGTGAAAAAACAGAATGGAGAACCAAGAGTATGCCTAGATAGTAGAAAGTTGAACTCTATTACTAAATTTGATAGCTACCCTTTGCCAAACATAGATTTTATATTGAACAGTTTGAGAGGTGCTAGATATTTGACGTCAATCGACCTCAAGTCTGCGTACTGGCAAGTAGAGTTGTCACCAGAGAGTAGAGAGAAGACGGCTTTCGCTGTATCGGGCCGCGGTCTCTTTCATTTTCGTAGAATGTGTTTTGGCTTGAGCACAGCGGCTCAAACACTGCAAAGACTAATGGATAGGTTGCTAACAGCAGAATTCCAGAACGCAGACTTGACTCTATCAGTCTTTACGTACCTTGATGACATAATTTTAGTGAGTAGAGGCGATTTTCAAGACCATTTAGACCTGTTAGACAGGGTTTATGAGAAATTAAGGGCCGCGAAACTCACGGTTAACATAGACAAGTCACATTTTTGTAGAGAAGAACTGGATTATCTCGGGTATAGAGTAGATAGAGAAGGACTTAGAACTAACCCAGATAAAACCAGATCTATTATTAAATTAGCAGTACCTAAAACGCCTAAGGAAGTGAAAAGCTTTTTGGGGATGGTAGGGTGGTATCGTCGGTTCATACCAAACTTCGCGACAGTAGCAACTCCCTTGAACCGCTTAACGAGTAAGAAGCTGAAGAAGTGGGAATGGAACGACGATGCCCAAGAGGCCTTTGATAACCTTAAAACGTGTTTGGTTACCTCACCAGTTTTAACTTGTCCTGACTTCTCCCGAGAATTTGTTATTCAGTGTGACGCGAGTGACAAAGGCGTAGGCAGTGTTCTCACCCAGAACGTAGACGGTGTAGAGAAAGTAATAGCGTATGCTTCTCGAAGCCTGACTGCTGCAGAGCGTAACTACTCCGTAACAGAAAAAGAATGTTTAGCTGCATTGTTCAGTGTAGAGAAATTCAGATGCTATGTAGAAGGACATCCATTCACAGTAATAACTGACCATGCATCTCTACAGTGGTTACTGAGTATTAAATCACCTAGCGGTAGGTTAGCCCGCTGGGCTATGAGGCTTATGCAATACAAATTTGAAATCAAACACCGTAAAGGACACTTACATGTTGTACCTGATGCACTCAGCAGGTTAGAAATAGAATCGATAGAAGGAATAAGTTACCCTTCAGGTGACGTTTGGTATGATACATTATATGAAAATTGTAGAAGATCACCCCAACGTTACCCTAAATTTAATATCATAGAAGGAAGGTTGTACAAACTTATAAAAAGTAAATTTGCTTTAGAACAAGATACTTCATGGAAATTAGTAGTTCCCCTTCCGAATAGAATAAATGTCTTATCAGAAAATCATGACCAACCAACAGCAGGACATTTTGGAATCAGTAAAACCGTAAAACGCATAGCTCTACGCTTTTACTGGCCAAAATTACTGAAAGATGTCAAAGAATATGTTAGAAAATGTGAGGTTTGTTTGGCCAATAAGTCTACAAATAAGGCTAGACCTGGTTTGATGGGTCAGCCTAAGAAAGTAGAAAGGCCTTTCGAAACCATATCAGTGGATCTTCATGGCCCCTTACCAAGGTCAAAGAGAGGTAACACTTTTGTGTTAGTAGTGGCAGATTATTTTTCGAAGTATGTTTTCTTATTTCCCATAAGAAGGGCTGTCGCTTCCACTATAATACAGAAATTAGAAGAATTCGTTTTTCTTGTGCATGGGATACCCAAGACATTAATTTGTGATAATGGTAGTGTGTTTACTTGTAAAGAATTCAAAGAAATGATAGGCAGGTATGGTATTACAAACCTTTTCTATACTGCTGTCTACACTCCTCAAGTCAATCCAGTAGAACGTGTCAACCGAGTACTGGGAGACACAATATCATCATTTCTCAAAGATGACCACAGAGAATGGGATGTTCACTTACCACACATCCAGTCTGCGATGAACAATAGTGTACATGAAGCCACTAGTTTCACACCATATTTCATAGTACACGGTAGGGAAATTGTCTTGGATACAGGACATTACAAATTTAAAACGTTTGACTCCCAGGATTTGAACTTTCCAGAAAGAAAAGAATATGTAGGATCATTAAGAGAACTTCAAAAAATATTTTTGAAAGTAAAAGAAAAATTAAACTCTGCATATGAACGTGGTAAACGTTTGTATGATAAGAGAAAGAGAGAAACTAGCTTACAAGTTGGGCAAGTAGTATGGAAGAAAGATTACACACTTTCTAAAGCTAGTGATAGTTTTGCAAGTAAACTAGCACCTAGAAATATTAAGTGTGTTGTAGAAGAAAGAGTAAGTCCTTTAATTTATCGTCTCCGTGCAATTAATGGTAAGAAACTGGGTTTAACCCACATAAAAGACATAATTCATGTCATGCCACATTAGCTTTTAGTTAAGAAATAGAAACATTAAACTTCATATAGGATATGTACAAACTCCTTTTAATATTAGAAACAAATATATATACATAAAAACCTAGGAAATAGTAATAGTAGTTTAAGTTCAGTTAGAGTGTATATCCCATATATGCTAGTAAACAAACAATAAATAGGAATAGTATATAAGTAACGGGCTAAATTTAAGGATTTACCATATTTAAATGTAAGTAGGCAGACATACCCGGGTACTGCCACTAGTTATATTTAATTAGGTGGGAATATTTAGATTTTAATTAATCAGTAAAGGTGGACTGTATAGTGAAAGGAAGTAATAAGGAATAAGAGAAGAGCATATAAGAGAAGAATAAACGGTAGTTTGGGTGGTGATGAATATATGTCTCAATAAATAATAAGTGTTTGTATAGAAGAATGAAGGTTGAAATTGATGTCTAAATTATTGCCGGTACACTGAGATTTTTGGGAATGTATGTAAGAAGTTTGTGTGAAAGTAGTGTGGATTTTGTTTCCTTTTACCTTACCGTTTACATTTCTGAGGATATGGTAGATCACTAGGCTATTATTTTATTAGTTAAGTAAGTTACCTAGGGTAAGATGAGTAAAACACTTACATTATTCAATGCTGATAAGCATTTTTATTCAATACTATGAAAATAGTTAGAAAGGTCTAAGAGAAGGCATGAGGGAAGTGGTTAAAAACACAAGATTTTTAGAAACTTTATATTACAGGTTATTTAAAACTTAGAATTATACAGAGTTATTAAGAAAAGAGATACAATAAGGTACCATGGGTCTTTGGGTACTCTTCAGCTCACTGTGTGCATATTGTATTCTTGTTCATTTTATAACTTTCCCTTGCAGAACACGAAAGAAGATAGCGATCCAGTTGTCACTGTTGCCTCAGAACAGATCATTCTTTAGGTGGTTTACATTTTGTTCGCATAAATTATGTTTCATTTCTTTACCATAATTTTGCTCTTAGCAGGGGGGTGTTGTTGCGTGTCAATTTGTTCGTTGTGAATTTCTTGAAGTAGGCAGCTTGTGGCGGTCGGTAATACTCCAGTGGATCCTTGGAGAAGGCTGGTAAGCCAGGCCAAGTCTATTAAACGTTGTGACAAAGCTTGTAAAGCACAAATCGTTGGTGGACATCTCACTTCTTCATCTATTGTTTAGAACATAACTTTTTCACTTGATAACATTTGGTCTCGTTGGGAATTCATTTGGTCATTTTCTAATAACTTTCATCATATTTTCATAGAATTTAGCACGATTTTTCGTATTTAAATAAACATTAGTAGTAAACAAAGATAGGTCTTCTTCTTCTTCTTTTCAATGTTCAATTTCCATTCGAAGACATATCAGAAACAAAGACAGCTATTAGGAGCTGACGTTGACAGTTGTACGTGGGTTTCGTACAAAAGTGGCATCTGCTAAATAATCGAGTCTCCTAAAGCTGTGCCTCTGCGAGATGTTTCGATAGACATACAATCTTTTGTGTGGAGAAAATTAAAAATGTTTGTTTTTTGTCAAGTTTAGAACATTTATTGAAGAATATATAATTTTATTTTTACACGCCCTTGGTATTCTCTTCAACTGCAGTCGTGTAGAAGGATTTTACCAGAGAGTTTTGACCATAACTAAAACCTAGAGGTAAATGGTTTGTAATCGATGGATCTCAATTTCCTTTTTTCTTTTCGTTCCGGACAAAGAGAACAGTGAACATCATTTAACATAAAAGAATTGAAAAAGTGCTATAAGAGCAAGTAAGTGTTAATTTCTTTGGACGTTTATGGTCCCAGGCCTCACATAGTGATCCGTGAGATAATATTTTTTCCATCTTTATAGGGAGGATGAAAATGTGCCGGCTGTACGTCGTGGCGGCGTGCCGACCGTATCGTGCGCAATGGCGCCTTTTACATGCTAATTGATTTGCTTTAGAAGGGGCGGCAGGTATGTAAATCACCCCATGTAATAGAAACCACATATAGGTTAGGATCGTTCTCGTGGTAGTCTGTAACGATGTTCTTCGTTTGCAGATTGCCGCTCCCTAGTTTAATTCAAGAATATAAGAGAAAAAATCACCACATATGCACCTGTCAACCATGATGCTCGTCGACTTCGGCTTACTACAAAGCGTGGTTTTTGCCCCTCACACCTGGAGTCTTGGTGCACACTCGCCGTCCATCTGGTGACATTTTTTAACTAATTTAGAAGCCCACATTGTCCAACATACAGGATGTATTGATAAGATAATTTCACGTGTTAATTTAGCATAGCCCACACGTAGGAGGGCCCGCCTACATGTAGGATTTACCAGAAATCAGAAATAATTTAAGAATATGTAATTACAAACTTACATAATGTTTACATAAGAATGTTTTAGAATATAAACTTGTACTAACCCCCATAGGTTAAGTTTACCTCATAAGGAACACAATGTAAAGTTATATTTTTGAGAGAAATTATAGATAGATGCGTATGTAAGGTGATCAGACGTTTCATTTTTCTGTCAGCATTCACAGAATATTCCAGTCAGTAGACAGTAGACTGGTGGCGCCCTCACTATTAGAAAGATCCACTACCCCAATGTAATTTTCGCCAACAAATAACACCCCCTGTGTCTAAGAGAACCCACCGCTCTCCCAACCATAGCCGGCTGGCATATAGAAAACGCGCACCCTCATAAAACGGGTAACAATATATATATATATATGTGGCCATTAAAATTATAAAATATTTACACGATTTTCAAAAATTACCGGTAAAGCGTAATAAAATTTGAATTAAATTTGCTTCAGTAATAAATTAAACAAAATAACATATTATTAATCTACTTTAAAGACAATGCCATCTAGTTACTGGATAATGGATTTATAAGTTACATATAACAGTAATGAAAAAATACCTGAGGAATGAGGGTAGACGTGAAACTTGCCGATCGTGGTCAAAGAGCACTTATATCGACCGACATTGACGTAATCCTTGATGGGAAGTGCTGACAGCTTAGTAGATTAGTCAGTTAGCGTAGTAACGTGAGAGAAAAAATAATGTTGATCCTAGTTTAAAAACAAAATTATAAATCGTCATTTTCAATATTTGTTGGTAACAACATTAACAAGCATTTTTTTTATTATTTTGTAGATAAAATTAAAAAAATATTATATAACACTCATGCTGAGGTACAGAAAAAAAAATGTTCGACTACCTTCTTATGTAATGGAGGAATCTGAAAATAAAATTTTGATTTAGATTCTACATGAAAAATCAGATGTTTAATTAACTCATTTCATATACGAGCTAGAGATCGTGGCATATGGACTTATATAAAGGCATACATGTGATCATATATACCTACTTTTATTGGTCTTCTTTGCGTGTCAGTCCGACACACACTTAGGCCGTATTCCACTTGACGCAAATTTCGTTATTTTCGATAATTTTGAACACATTTGGCGTATATGGATCCACATTTAATATGAACCATAGACACGATATGTGATCAAAATTATCGAAAATAACGAAATTGGCGTCCTAGGTGGTATACGTCTTTAGTAGCTTTTGTATTTTGTTGTAATGTTATTCACTGACTTACGTTGAACCATGAATATTCAATGATGCTAATGTTTTCAAATTGGGATAGGAGCTACAACGAATTTGGTAATGTGGGAATAATTTGCCCATATCTCAATGACAGTACCTACATGTATACTTCTTTGTTATATTCGTAAGTTTGGATTTACAGTCTTTTAAATCTCTAAAATTTTAAACAAGTAAAATTATTTTTATAAATCGAATACTATGATAATATCCAAAATGATTAATTTTTTTGTGACGAACTCCAAATAGAAGTTTTCAATTCAATTGTTTTTTTTTATGTTGGTTACTCGATTATGTCGCCAATTATTTGTAATATTTATATTATTTTAATTTAATAGATTTTTATGGTGGTATTTTTGACTCCCACAGCCCACAAGAAGGTATCATCATCACATCAACCGAAACGTCTAATTGAACAAATGACTCCCTCTTCGGGGGAGATTCACCATAATACCTACGCTTGGCAGGCGTCTTGGGGATCGTAGAAGAAATTGACAGTTCTTCAGAAAGCGCTGGTTCGCACCTGCCGGTATTTTTCCCTTAGATAATAATTATATATTATTAAAGCTTGACTGAAATATCTAAACTGATACACAAAATTGACGGTCTATAACCGTCATTAGGTTTTCCCCGGGGTTATTGCCCTGAATTGCCTTATTCCGTGAAGAGGGTGGAAAACGTCAATAATAGTGCAATTTTAACTCGCCATTATACCATGTCTACTTCTAGGAAATAATGACTGCAATTTTCTTGTGTATCTTTAAATTTTTACAAATTTATCAGAGCGCTTGGTCGATGCAACGCGTGATCAAAATGCTGCCTCCTATTCTGCTCATCGAATAAGCATTGCAATTCAACGGGGCAACAACTGGTAGGGGTCTAGAACATTTGGACTGTCTGTAGGCTTGGCCTTTAGGCTGCCTAAAAGCTTCCATTGAAGTAACTATAGTACCTTATTCTAGTAGTATTTAGTTTGTAGGGCGTTGTTAATAAAAAATACTATTTCTGTTCAATGTATTAGAAGCTTAGGTTTACTGTCTACGCCATAAAGATAGAATAAAGATGTAGTATGATCTGTTAATATCCTCGACCACATCATCACTTACCATCAAGTGTTCAAAGGTTTACCTATATGCAAAAAAAAAACCAGAAATAGAATTTTGTCTTTTGTTGCTTGTTTTTTTTTATTAATAACTAATAGCATAAACTTTGACCACTAAATCACCCGAAGGTAAGTAATGATTTCTTCGAAGATGTTCTTCAACTACTACTGGCTGTCAAGGACAGCTGCTGGAACTCCTTGAGGTTGCCAGCCATATGGCCAGGCGGGCATTCGCAAAATACTCTACCACTAAGCTATAATGACTGCTAAATAAGATAACAACAGGAACCGACTGCTTAATGTGCCCTCCGAAGCATAGAAGCGCTCAGAAGTAAGGCTTATAGCGATGCGATGATACTGATGCGATCCTAGGTATGACCGCAGTGGACGTTGTTTAACTTAGTTGGTTAAGAACAACTAAGGAAGTTACGCTGCGAGCAACGAGTTTAATGATGATCATGTTTCGTAACCATAATAATAGTCTTTATTTATTGACATAACTTAATTTTACTGTACCAGCCGGATCGTCCACTGCTGAACTCAGCCTCCCCTATTGAGGGGGTATTTGCCAGAATCCCACACTTGGCAGGCGGCTTGGGGATCGCAGTGTAAGATGGCAGTTCCTTAGAAAGCGCTGCTGCCCACTTTCCAATATTTTTCCCTTAGTCGCCTCTTAAGACACCTACGGGATGATATGGGGAGGTGCAATTCTAATCCGGCACCCCACAAGCCTATAAATCCATAGGCTCCCGAACTAGCTTGTCAGTGTTTCAGGAGCCAATGACTTCTCCCAGGGTTAATAATTATATTTATGTAATTTCCGGACGAACAATCACGTTGCAGAGTGCGCTGATATGAACTTTTGTTTGATTTTCATACTACGGCAATCAACTTCCGTTTGGTCAAGCTCGTTTTAAAGACGTTGCATGTTTACTAATTACTTCGAAACACAGTAACTGGTCAATACAGCATGTGCTAATTAATGTATTTCAACTCGGAACATAACCTCACACGTGAATGATAGGAGTAACGTGGGAATATACCTTGTGTTTGGAGAAAGTAGACGATTGGTAGAATAGGAAAGACATACATATTCTAAAATAGTTTATCTTCGTGAGAACTACTTATTACTTTAAAATGAAGTTTTTTTTATGTTATTGTGATGGAACAAGCTCGAGTCTCACCTGATGTTAAGTGGGCTAACCTCTGCCTATAACAGTTGCAATTCATCACAAGTCACGAATTGCACTGCGCCCGTCACATTGAGACACAGTTGTTAAGTCTCATTGTGCCTGTAACTTCACTGGCTCTCAAGGACTACTGCCGGAACACACCTTTCGGTGCTTGGCGACAGACTTTCTACTTGAGGGTGGTAGCTAGCCAGGCGGGCAATCGCAAAATGCCCTTCCACCATGCGGTGAAGCTCAAGCCGGCGGTGGGGATCGCACCAGGGTACTGCGGCATGGCAGACCATAGCTATTACCGCTCGGCCATCATTGCTTCAAAGAGAGAGAATAGAAGAGAATAAGAGAGAATGGATCAGATTGGTTGCAAATAGACTTCCAAAGACCTTTAATCAACCTGTGTTTTTTTTTGCAAGGCTAGGGTTGTCTTTGACCACTATCGCAGCTATTGATTGGTAAGGGGCAAAGTTATCAAACAAATCCAACCATCTCTTTTTTGTCGATCGATTTTGTTATCGAACATGCTGTAGCATTGGTTTCTTTGTGGTCGAAACAAATGGCATTGGACGTTAATAATAATAATTTTGAGGACAATCATTGCTATTCAATAATTCTTGACCATATACCTACTAGTACAATTTGAAAAAAAAAAATGTCAAGTTTTTAAACGTTATTCCTTATTAAACTCTACGAATAAATAATGCTTATTGGTAGATTAAAGTCATTTCAAATAATCTCCAATAAGTACCTACTGTGTAAACACTTTAAAGAAAACATATTATAATTTTCAGTTCAATGTGTAGTTTTTCACAGCGTCCGCGACCATATGAAAATAATTATTTTCTCTTATTTTCGCGTATTTTTATTAGAGTAAAATCTATTCAATACTTCACAACTGCCTCTCTGTAAACCATATTTAAACCTTACTTTAACGATATAAGCCTTTGTTTTAACGATATAAACCTTATTTTAACGATATTACCTTTATTTTAACGATAATTTAATACTGACTGAACTGACCATTTACTTTATGCCAATACGATTACGATAAAAGTCATAGACGTAAATAAGCAATTGCATCTGTCAATATGTTAACTGCAGACGACCATAAATTTAATTGATTTATCACATTCTACTAAGATCTAGTACTAAGATGAGGCCCTTATCTTACAATTATTTCACGACTTGAAGACCAATCACGATCAAGTGAAAGTGCACCTGTAACGATCACGATTCTACCGCATCGATTATTGCAATTATTGTTATCGATATAAATCATAGGTAAACGAACATTTTACTCTATCACGAAGTAGCCGAGGTTACCGATTGCCTACTTTATTGGACTTATATCATTGAATTGCGAGTCATCGGCTTTTAATTATATAAAAATATTGGTTAGCTTAGAGAGTGACGGAACTGCATATAAAAACACGGAAATAATCGGTACCTATACTTATAATAAAACTGTAACAGATCCAATTGTGTACATGGCTGATATTTTGAAAAAAAAAAAATTTTATACACTCTGTAGCTGACACTGATGCCAAAAATGATTTATTTTTTATTTTTGTCTGTATGTATGTCTGTATCCCAGCCGTGCATCACTCCAAAACTACTGAATGGAATTCAATTAAACTAAACACGATTTGAGTTTATACTACGAAGAAGGACATTTTATACTTTTTATCCCGAAATTCAGCACGGTTCCCTTGGGAAAGGGGATCAAAGTCAAGATGTACACAGATTTGTAATATACACTCGAGAGCAATGAATCCGGGTCACTTAAAGAATGTTAAAAATCTCGGAAACTAAAAATGATAGGTTAATGCAATAAATTGTATTTAATAGACAATGTAATACTCCTTAAATGAAAGTAAAAAAAATATGAGTCACCATACATTTTATTAACACAAAATTACATAAAGAAAAAAACTGCTGATCTCTCCTTAAAACAAAAATAGGAAACATGAAATTTTTGAACTTTATTACGATTTTCTTGAATTTTAATACTTCGTATTGCCTCCTCGTGCTTCCATTACTGCGTTTACGCGGTTTGGCATGCTGTACACCAAGTTCCTTATACGATTTTGGGGAATATTCTCCCATTCCTCTGTGAGAGCAATTTTGAGCTCACGAAGCGTGATTGGGGGAGGGTTTCGTTGTTTTACGCATCTGCCTAGCTCGTCCCAAGCATGCTCGATCGGGTTGATATCCGGGCTGCGCGCTGACCACTCCATACGAGTAATGTTCATCTCTTGAAGGTAGTCATTCACAATCCTACCTGTATGAGGTCGGGCATTGTCATGCATAAATATAGCATCCTCACCTAAATTGACCATAAATGGACCAACGTGATCATTGAGGATTTCTTCCACATATCTTACGCTAGTTAAAGAGCCGTTTTCTACGATCACCAGCTCTGTGCGACTTTCAGAAGAAATTCCGGCCCACACAAGTACAGACCCACCACCGTAGGCTACTTTTTCTTCGATGCATGCTTGCTTGAATCTTTCCCCTGGTCTTCGATACACTCTGTGTCTTCCATCGTGCTTGTAGAGCATAAATTTTGATTCGTCGGAGAACATAACTTTTGACCAATCTTCAATACTCCAATTTACGTGGCTCTGGGCATATCTTAGTCTCGAAATACGATGCCCACGCTCCAGTTTAGGGCCGTTTGCAGGTCTAAGGGGTTTTAAGTTAGATTCAGCAAGCCGACGTCTTACTGTCCATGCACTTGGGTTACTTCCTCCGAGGCGTCGAAACTGATTGGTGAGTTCAGTTCCTGTGAGAAAGCGATTTCGAAGCATGGTGTTCACCAAGTATCGGTCTTCTCGTGCTGTGGTACACCTGGTTCTGCCCGTTCCTGGTCTGCGTAGGTTAGAACCAGTTTCTTCGTAACGTCGGAGAACTCTTTGTACTGTTGACAGCGACACACCGACAGTCCTGGCTGTATCGCGCTGACTCCGGCCGGTTTCCAGCATTGTAAGTATTCTGGTGCATTCTTCAGGCGTAAGCGACATAATTTCAGCTTGAATAATGAATATAGAGCACTATCAACATGGTTTATGTACCCACATAAATGACAGATTACAAACAAAAGCAAAACCAAATGCTGTAATTTCGTAGTTCCATCTTCGAAAGTGGCCCTTTTTCAAATTTGATTTTTTTATGATATAACTTTACAATAACTAAGAAGTTTTAATACCTTCATTTAAGGAGTATTACATTGTCTATTAAATACAATTTATTGCATTAACCTAGCATTTTTAGTTTCCGAGATTTTTAGGATTCTTTAAGTGACCCGGATTCATTGCTCTCGAGTGTATTAACGCGTAGTCCGATTTCAATTGTTCTTTTTTTAATAGAATAGTGACCCCATAGCCCGGCACCCGGGTGCCCATGGGGTGCCGGCATACCCGTGTATTCCGGCACCCCATGGGCATCCCGGCACACCACGGGCAGCTTGCTAAGATAAAACTCTAACTCTATCTTTTGCCGGATACATTTCGGAGACTGTGCAATGGTAGTGCACAATCTAATATATTTTCGGTCTACTGCCAAACAAGGGGAAGTTTGGCGTAAAGACACCGTTTTAAAATCGAAATTACAAAGAAACGCACAAAGTACTTTGCTTCAACATAATTTATTGTGTGAACCGCGAAGGAACTCTCTGAGTTATTTAACTACTGTCTTCTGGAAAATACAAACCGGGAGTTTTCAAAAAGTAAATAGCTCCTTTCTGAGATATGCTTTACTAAGAGTGCTTCACCGCAGAACACAGCGTTGCTTAATATGAGATAAACAGTTTTCAGTGAATAATTAGTCTGCAGGTACGGCAATCGCGAACGAAGTCGCAGGTACAGCTAGTCTAAAATAAATAGCTGTAATGACATTAAGCATTTAGTCTAATATTAATTTTTGAAGCGCTCGTAGCGAAGTTTACTTAGCTGTTCTTAACCGATCAGCAAAGTTAAGCAACGTCGCCCGCGGTCATGAGTTGGATGGGTGACCGCTAGTGACATTACTAATGAGCGCTTCCGTGCTTAGGAGGGCACGTTAAGCCGTCGGTTCCGGTTGTTATCTTAGGATGGCAGTCGTTATAGCATGGTGGTAGGGCAATTTGCGAATGCCCGCCTGGCTAGCTACAACCCTCAGGTAGAAAATCTGTCGCCAAACACCTAACGGTGTGTTCCGGCAGCTGTCCCTGAAAGCCAGTAATTCTAGGTTAGTCTGAATAACATCTTCAACCACATCATCACTTACCATCAGGTGAGATAGTGGTCAAAGGCTAACCTATCAGACATAAAAAAAAATATTCTACGTATGATTAAGCCCTTAATATATATATTTACATATATTTATAGGCCTTTTTTTATTTAATAATATTCTGTCAGAATACTATTATTATACCATCAGGTGAGATAGTGGTCAAAGGCTAACCTATCAAGCATAAAAAAAAAAAAAAAACTTTTACAAGTTATTCTAACAGCAGGTCATTTTGTCTCGTTAACAATACTATATATTTTGTAGTCAATAAAATAATTGTCTAGACATTATTTTTACTGCTTTTTACACATTGTGATTGATGTCAATGGAAAATTTAATGGATTAAAAGAAATTAAGGTCATTCGTTTGTTTTATTGGTCGTTTTTGTCTTGGTCACGAATCTGCTATTATAATGTAATTTCCATTTAATTCGGCCTTGGTTTTGACAAAAGGTAAATTTATTATTAATTTTTATAGTTGAAAGTTATTTTATCTATTTTGTTTCCGGCTAAGGAATCTAATATTTTTCCATATTGGATTATATTAAAACTTTAATGAAAAAAGAATGCGCTGAACGAACATTATGCATGACACACTCACTACGCACGTCCACATGAGTAGGGTGCTGTTGCACAACACGGCTTCAATCTGCACGCCCCTTATGAACTGCATAAGGTAGCTGGATCACTACCAATAAGATATTTTTCTAGGAGTCAAAAAACCAAAACTTTCTGGTATCTTCCTATGTGATGTAAGAGGAAACATATTGTACCAACCGCATCATATTTGAGACAAGAGTAAGATGTTGACGCTTTTGAAACCTATAGATGTTGGCCGTCCATAAAAACAAAATCAAAACATTTTACATTGATGTCCTTGTGATATGCTGTATTTTTTTTAAAGACGACATATATTTAATTTGACCCTGTATTGTCTTTTATGATGTTAGAGAAGACATTGTTCCGGCGCCAAGATATGAGATAAGGTAGAAGAAGCCTTTACTTATCAGTTAGGTAAAGTAGCCGCAAAAAGAAAGATAGGAAAACGTAAAATGTCCTGATTTCGGAGAGTCGACATAACGATGACAACAACTGATTAGACTAGCTCTGTACAAAAAGAAGTTTAGGGAGCTGATTGCCAACCTCCAGTAAAGGAGCGGTACTTAGACGATAGAAGAAGAGTCTGCTTTTCTAGTATTCAACAAATGCAGATATCTCAACAAACACAAAACTCATGTGTCCCATGAAGACACATAATGCTACATGGGGTTACAGATTACGTAGAAAACCGATAAAATACGTAATACGTATTACGTAACAGTGAAAATGCGTGGAAAGCGAACGCTTCCCACGAAAAAGTTTACGATCTATTGTTGTTATGTACTGCACAGTAGGTATAATACTTACGTACATTATTATGATATAGTGTAAAAAGAGATTATGATTGACGCGATATTATCGATTGACTATATAGATATTTAGTATATTATATAGATAATGAATAGATTCAGGCGTTACTTTGCGGAAATCCATATTTAATAATAACAAATATTGTCAAAATATATTAAGAAAAAATAAAATTAATATTTTAATAAAACACTTAAATAATATAGAAATATATGTAGTGACAATTCCGCCTTATTTTCCTGTTAAGCCGACGTGACGTCACAAACGCCACTCTACGAGAAATCTCGATCGTGCGCTTGTAGAGTCAAGAACTCCTGAGGATGCTTCGTGTAGAAGCGAAACGCGTCGAAAATTCTCCCGGTTTGGCTGCGTGGCGTTTGTGACGTTACGTCGACTTAACAGGAAAACAAGGCGAAATTGTCAATAAAGATATATTTTTATATTTTTTAAGTGTTTTATTAAAATATTAGTTTGATGTTTTCTTAAAATATTTAAAAAATATTTGTTATTATTATATTATATAAAATAAACCCTTTTCTAACCCCTTTTTTTTCCTTAATTGGAAAACCAACAGCTTTTTTACGCTAAACATGTACGATGCGCTTGTAGCTATGGACTGCCGTGCCACAGGTCCATGGTTCGATCTTCACCGCATGGTGGAAGGCCATTTTCCAAATGCTCGCCTGGTAAGCTATCACTCTCAAGTATATAATCTGTCGCCAAGCACCTAACAGTGTGTTCTAGCAGCAGTCCTTAAAGCCAGTAAAATTTCAGGCACATATGACTTGATAACTATATGTCTCAGTGTGACGATGCAGTGCAATTCATCACTTGTGACGAAATGCATCTGCTATAGGCCCAACCTCTGCCAGCCCACTTAACATCGGGTGGGCCTCGTCATAATAAAATAAAAACAAGCATTAATATAGTTACCTACTCAGAAAATATGGAGGAGCATGTGTTCGTGAATGGAAAGGTTTTTTTTATGTTTTTGTGGCGGAGCAAGCTCGGGGCCCACCTGATGTTAACCGGACTTAACTCCACTTATATACCGTGCCCTTCACCTTGAGACATAGTTGTGAAGTCTTGATGTAATTTCACTGGCTCTCAAGGACTGCTGCCGGAACACACTGTTAGTTGCTTGGCGACAGATTTTCTACTTGAGGGTGGTCACTAGCTAAGCGGGCTTTTGCAAAATGCCCTTACACCATGCGGTGAAGCTCAAGCCCGCGGCGAACCATGTAACTGCTCCATAGCCAATGCCACTGAGCCATCACTGCTTCACAAAAAGGTCAGTACTTATCTTCAAACCTTTCTGAGCTCATATCATAACGTATTGAGGATTATTTTTATCTGATACCAACTTCCTTAATACGTACTCAGGTGTAATGTCAACAAACCTAATTCAATGGTGACATCATAATCTTCACATGCGTCGTCCGTGGCTACTTAAGTCACAATGGTTCCCATGAGCCTCAGACTTGTCATTCGGATTATTGTGTTTTATGTACGACTTCTAGGTAGGTATTGTATAAATCTACGATCAAACCAACGCGTTCAGCTGCGTCCCCAGTGGCATTCAAGGTTCTCTTTTTCCAACAATTTTGTTCGTACTATTGTTAGACTTAGGGCCTGTATCAGGATGTTCGAGTAAGTTCCAGTTATACTACCCAGAACATAAAATAACTGAATGATAAAAATTACATTTAACATGCAGCGCGTTTCAAGCTTTAACCGATGGATAGGCTAAATCGATGACTGTGAAACGCAAAGATAGTGTTTTTTTTTATGCCTGATAGTTTAGCCTTTGACCACTATCTCACCTGATGGTAAGTGATGATGTGGTCGAAGGTATTGTTCAGGCTAACCTAGAAGTACTGGCTCTCAAAAATATGTAGTATAACCGGAACTTACTCGAACATTCTAAAACAGGCCCTTAGACTAATTCTCTTATAATCTGTGCCATGTTTTCATAGTTTTATTGTAAGGGTATCTTTCATGAACTTCAAGTAAAGTATCAATCATTTCCTGGTTAAAGTTACTCGGCTAATAAAACTGCAATACTGGTTTTACAGTTTCACAATAGAAAACAGACTACTGATTTACAACTCGATGGTCACTTGAAAGATCTTCAAAATAAATTTAAATATTCGTTCAAAATCTCTCAACAACGACACATTAATACGTCGAAAATAATAACAATCAAGAAGTTTTTACCCAATAGAGTTAGCAATACCAACCTTTTTCAAACCTATAAAAATGATGGGCAGATGAAACAAGAAGTAAGTTAGTGGTCACATTAACTGTGGGTTAGTACTACTCAGCCATTGCGAAATTCATATACACAGTTACCTGCGACTTAAACCGGCAATTAGTCTGCTCAAGACTTTACTTGAAGGTCGTGAAAGAGGCCCTAAGACTATTTATATGGTTGTATCCGAATATGTAGGAATGCGATTGTATTTTTGCGACGAGTATCTTTCGATGTTGTCTTTGGTAGCAGATCCGATGACAGTTACATATTTAAGTGGTGGATACTGACACTGACATTGACAGATGCTCGTCACTGTGACAGATGTTTGTCGATGATCTTATCAGGTGAGACTGACTCGCTTGACATCGAGCTGTAGAACGGAGCATTATATCAAATTGCAAAGAAGAAGTATATCGAAAAATGTCTCTGTTATCCTATGTACAGTCCCACCAACTTATCTGTTCAGGCGGCAAAAAAAAGAACTACAACATTCCTTCAAATTGTGACAGTTTGTAGTTGATTTCCTTGACCAGTAGCGCCCTCGAAAACTGCACAGTTAAGTTGGAGGTACTATAATCCTTGTTTCATTTCTGGGTTTGAAGTCCAACCTTTTGCTATGAATATACATTCAAATGTCGTCAATAATGTCGTTAACATAGGATTTTTACTATGTTTATTGTAAAATTATATTAATTAATAATCTGTGTGTAACACTTATCGCGTGGTTAGTGTAAATGGTAGAACAGTACTGCGATTTGGCATGCTTAAAATCAGTTCATCAAAATCACTTTGAGGAATGGCCGCCCACGTTCTTTGTAACAAGTCAAAAAGCTGTTGTGGGTTATACACGGCATCTCTTGGCAGAGCTTTTCTTTGTAGCATATCCCATGCTTGTTCAATGGGGTTGAGGTTTGGTGATTGAGCAGGCGACGGTAGAACGTTGATGCGAGCATCGGTAAGAGTGCGAGTTACGACTTTAGCCGTATGTGGACGTGCATTATCGTGCATTAGACGCAACGAATTACCCAAACGGCTCTCAAAGCTCCTCCAAACTCGAGTACTTCATGTACCAGGCCGCATACCGAAACGAGACTCGTCAGAAAACCACACGAATAAAATCCTATATTGGGACAATACTCGAAAACGTACTTGATCCATAGGCACTTTTGACGTGTGTAGAACATATGACAACTTGAACGCCACATAATAACACAATAATATTCTCTCAAATGTCTCAATCAAGCAAAGAATATTAACTTAAGGTGGCCCAAATATATATATCTAAATACTTATATATGCTTATTCCTCCAACTACGTTGCTTTCATAAATAATACTCTAAAAAGCGGCACCCATAAATGGTAGGTTGATTTATCATAAATATGTACGAAGCGCTTTCCATCAAACATTTTAATCCGAGCGACTGATTTATAGAACACCATACATTACCAGCAGCAGTGTCTCTATTTCACGTCAGATTATATTCTTTTTTATGCTGTCGTGATGGAACAAGCGCGAGGCACATCTGGTGTTAAGCAGCAACCTCTACCAATATGCAGTTTGTCACAAGTGGCGCAACTGCACTGCACACATCACCTTGATACATAAAGTTGTTCTCATATGCCTGTAAGTTCACCAGCACCATTTAAACTGGAACACAGTAATGCGAACATTACTGGTGGTCAGTTTTGAAGCAGTGATGGCTCAGTGGCATTACCTATGGACTGCCTTGCAGCAGGTCCATGGTTCAAATCCCGCCGCGGGCTTGAGCTTTATGGCGGAAGGGCATTTGCAAATGCCCGCATGGCTAGCGACCACCCTCAAGTAGAAAATCTGTCGCCAAGCACCTAACGGTGTGTTCCAGAAGCTGTCCTTGAGAGCCAGTAAAATTACAAGCACATGAGACCTAGCAACTGTACGTCTCAGTGTGACGGGCACAGTGCAATTCGTGTTGACGAAATGCATCTGTTATAGGCAGAGGGAAGTCCACTTTACATTAGGTGGACCTCGGGCTTGTTCCGTCACAATAACATAAAAAAAATATAATTGGTTGTCGGTAGAAATAGTTATGGTGGTAGTACTTCCCCGGATGAACTCGCATAAAGAGTTTAATCTATTCTTAAGTACAAAGTGATCGACTGTCAGGTGTGACGGCGAACCACGTGTTGTCTCGTCGCTTTCCTTTTATCTAAGTGACGTGAAATTGTGATGAAAATTATAAAAAAATATTACCTCAAAATGGAATCGTTTTCTAGTGTATCCCATCTGGCCCGTTGACCTGGCCCGGCGCCGGGCCACATGGGAAAAAAGTTTTAACTGGCCCGGTGATATGTTTACCGGGCCAAATGACACGAATCAAGTGCCATCGTCCCCGGTAAAGTGAAAGAGGATACGTCTCGTAATTTGTGAAATACTAAATACATGCATCTATGAAAGGGATTGAACTTATAAATCAAACTGCATAGTATCCAATACTCAGTTTTTATTGTGTATGAATTTTTATTGTCAACTTGTGTCATAGATCTCAATCTCGAAATAGACTTCTTACATTTGTTTCTCGATCGTGCGCTCGTAGAGTCAAGACCTCCTGAGGATGCTTCGTGTGGAAGCGAAACGCGTCGAAAATTCTTCCGGTTTGGCTGCGTGGCGTTTGTGACGTCACGTCGGCTTAACAGGAAAATTAGGCGGAATTGTCAGTAGATATATTTTTGTATTTTTTAAGTGTTTTATTAAAATATGAATTTGATGTTCTCATAAAATATTTTTGAAATATCTGTTATTATTAAATATGGATTTCCGCAAAGTAACGCCTGAATCTATTTATTATTCTTGACTTCTTACATATAGAATATCTTTATAAGTTTGAACATAATAACAATGTTTTAATGATCGAAGCCAAAATGCTATGAATCAAACAAAATTAAGTACTTATCTTTAGTAAGTCTCTAACATGTTTTGTTTTCAAACTGTTAAGTGTGGATTAACTTGTTGAAGTCGGTACCATGATAGTTCAAAAGTACCTATTATCACAATATTGTGCGCATGGTACGGACTTCGACAAGTTATTCACACTTTTTAATGTTGAAATCGGCTCATTTTGATGTAAAAAAATCACACGTCTTAGTGACCCTTGCTACTTACGGGATCGATTGTCATTCACTGTCAAAGACTATATCATCAAGATAGGAAAACAAATTCTGTTATTGGAGTGTAACTCCAAAAATTCTTGACCAATTTTAATGAAATTAAATGGTGACATCATACATATGTCCTGTAATGTCTTATAATGGGCCCAAACGGAAAGTACCAGCTTTAAGAGAAAAAAATAATCATCAAAATCGCTACATCCAGTCAAAAGTTCTGAGGTAACAAACAAAAATAAATACAGTCGAATTGAGAACCTCTTCTTTTTTTGAAGTCAGTTAAACTCCCACTAAGTTAAACACTGGTATTGCCAATTTTACGACGAGAAAAACGTAGAAAAAAAACAACCTTTTTGGAAAGTGTCCCTTTTATTTTTATTTAGTTTTCTATAAGTATGTAAGTTATTGGCTCTAATAAGTAAAAACACATATTCTATAAACATTTTAACCGGTTAATTGATTACAGTCCTTTTAAGGACAGACGGACAGGCGGCGGCGGCGTGGCTTAGTAGTATAGTCACGTAGTTTTGTAGGGAATCCTAAAAAGGTCAGTTGTCAAAGGCAAAAATGCGCTGGATTCCTGAGTAAGAAGTTTCATTACAATCTTTTTATAGGTACAGCTACATATCCTAAAATTAAAAATAAAGAATATGGTGTCACAAAAATACGGAATACTTTCAGATTTTTTTTATTAGTAGTACTTATCTATTTTTCAATTACCTTCCCTTTGATAGATTGGTTATCTATATATCTTGAAATATTTTTGTTTGTAATTGCGAAAGCTATGAATTTTTATTACAAAAATTGCAAATGTAATGTAATCCGCAGCAATATTTTTTATACAATAATATTGCTGCGGATTAATCAAACATAGATATTAAAATATAATATCTATGTTTTTTTTGACAATTTATATTTTTAATTACTTATTCTAATATCTTCTACTGGGTGGGTAATTAGTTATTACAAGAAAAAAACAAAATGGCTTTAACAAAAGTTATCACGAAAAATTTTGAAATTTTCTTGTTGTAACTAATTAATTAACCCACCCAGCAGAAGATTAGAGAATAAAAAAATATGAATTGTAAAAAAACATAGTATTCATATTTTTATTCTTGTAATAACGCATGTTTTGTAGATTACATTACATTTGTTATATTGTAATAAAAATTCATAGTAAGAAGAAGAAGACTAAGAGAATAATATAAAAAAATGGAAAAAAATAATACTCTAACTAAAATTATATATTACTTGAAACAAAAACTAATAACAATCCTAGACAATATTTTCTTCAAATATAATGAGTTACATACAAAAATAAACAATGATTAAAAAAAAAAAAAAATTACGGGCAAAAATGTAATTCACATCCTGCTTAGACCATTTCTATAGAAGAGACGATCTAATGAGAAGACACGATTTTCACTATAGCATGTTCTTAGAAGTCGATGGCTACAAAAGCGCAACTACTGTGGAGCCATGCAGAGGTTTGAACTCGCGACCGTTGGAATCGAAGCCGGCCGGTTTTTAAACGCGCTGTCTGGCGTTATCACATTAGCGCGAAAATTGTTTACATATGCCTTGTATCAGAACGTACCGTAATCTCTTTTACAAGTATTACATTTTATTTTTATTTCAGGTGAACATTTATTTCATACATTACGACCGTGATTATTTTAGTTTGTTTAAAGTACATACAAAATCTGATCGAGTAGAACTTTAAGCTTGAAAAATTAATTTGTTACAGTAGAAAAAATAATATACGTCATAATATAATAGGCTTTGACGTGGTGAATTTTTATAAGTTGTTTCTTAACCAAATGATTTTCAAGGTAAATAGGTCTTGAAAAAAATGTAGGTATAATTGCTTTATTTATTATGCAGATGGCGCCACCGTGGGGAGTTTTTTTTTCAGAACTGTACACTATTTACTTCCTTGTTACGCATATATTAAGCACTTTTTCGAAACACTTGGCCTTCAGATTTCAGGAGAGATAAGGGGTATTAACCTAGTTTAGTACCTAGTACTTTTATATTATGCAGATGGCACCACCGTGAGGTATTTTTTTCAGAACTACACATTTTACTACCTTGTTACTTATATTTACAATTCTTCGAAACACTTTTTTTATGTTATTGTGAAGGAACAAGCGCTAGGCCCACCTGATGTTAAGCGGTATCCTCTGCCTATAACAGATGCATTTCATCACAAGTGGCGAACTGCACTGCGCCCATCACCTTGAGACATACCTGTTAAGTCTCATTTTGCCTGTTATTTCACTGGCTCTCAAGGACTGCTGCCGGAACACAACGTTAGGTGCTTGGCGACAGATTTTCTACTTGAGGGTGGTCGCTACCAGGCGGGCATTCGCAAAATGCCCTTCCACCATGCGGTGAAGCTCAAGCTCTGGGCGGGATTCGAACCATGTACCTGCTGCGCGGCAGTCCATAGCCAATGCCACTGAGCCATCACTGCTTACACTTGTTGGTAAAGGAGCTCTTAGTACACAGTTATTAGGTTTATAACATGGATGCTTTTTGGGGTTCAGTACCAACAAAGTGGACACTATCAAGCTTCGGTTATCCGTGCACGTGCTACTGTCTGGCCGTTATAGGTCTGTATGTGTAGAACGGTAACAGGTAGTTTATTATTATTTTTTATAGAATATCGAATGTCCCTACGTATACTATCGAAACTAAATATCGCGAATTTTAAGTTTCGTGAGTTTACGAGGACCAGCGACGTCACATTCCATACTTTACGACGTGCTAAAACTGAAAAAGATAATATAATTTGAAATAAATTTTATCTACATTGTAATATAATGTGATGGAAACAAGTTGCTACGGTACTAAAAAAAACCTTTTTTGAGTTTCGATAGTCTACGTAGCGACAGTCGATATGTATTAATATGTCGGAGTGCCAAACAAATAATGTTAAAAAGTTAAAAATAAAACCGAGTTACTAAAACAAGACAAGTTTTTAAACTCTGTTTCTTATTGCCCTATCGTAATAATGGTAATGCATACAAGCACCAATTATGGTACTATTAAGTTATAAGCGAACACACAATTACAAAATGTAACATATATACTTATAATTTACGATACATAATTTACAATGCATTAGTAAAACCGCAACTGTTGTACCTAATCGAAATCTGGGGATCTGCTACAAAAACAAGGCTAAATAAACTTCAACGGTTTCAAAATAAGGTTATTAAAACTCTTTTTAACTACCACTATTTAACGCCAACCAAAAAATCTTCGAAGAAACAAAATTAATGAGCATCATAAATATGTATAAGTACAACATATGTATTTTTATTCGAAAAACTTTGAAAATAACATTCATACGAATTTAAAGTTCACAAAACAAAAAAATGTTGTCGACCGCCGAACTAGACGAGCTAGCTATCTTATCATTCCCAAGCATCGAACGAGTTGCGGCAAAACAATGCTTACTGTTGAAGGAGCGCGGCTATATAACAAAATACCCTCACATATAAAAAATGTAAACTCTTTTCATACATTTAAAAAATTACTGTATGAACATATTATTACTAATGAATCATGTTAATAAGCAAGTCAAATGTATGAAAGGGGTCATTGTGCATGTATAGAACGCTAAATAAGTGCTGTTATTTCATTGTACTTTATTTTATGTTATTCAAATCTTTGCGATGACGAACACATATATTATGTAATAGTTTAATTATGTTACCACGTAAGTGACAGTTTCTCTTTGATGGTAATAAAGTTCTTTAAACCGAAACCGAACATACAAACATCAAAACATCATCTATAACATTTTAGGTTTCATGGGCTTTACGATGATGGCTAGAAGTTTGCTTCTAACGCACATATTACTTAGTTGTTATTGCCTATGAAGCCTAAAAGAGATCTTATCAACCTACGATTAGAACTTCGGTACCTACTAAGGTTACGTGTAAAATTACACCATAAAGGCGAAAATCAAGATAGGTACCAATTTAGAAATTCTAGGACAGGAAAACACCTATCAATCGATCGAAGCAAGCAACCTTTAGTAAACACTCATGAATATTTCAACCAGTAATCTGGTCGCGTGATTGATACCTTTCCAATCTTGGACAACTGGCAATTACTGAAACACCCACCTTTGCTTTTTAGTCATTATATACTTTTCATACATATCTACATATATACCTACATATATACAACTAGGGATATACCAATTGGACATAATGTATACTTATGATATCAAATTTTATGTTATAGGATCGCAAACACAAATTATAGGTGCATTGGGTCTGTGGAGTCCAGGGGCAGCACTTGGTCGATGCGACGCACATTTACCTATATACACTAGACGCGACATCTCAAACGAGGATAGTCGACCCGGCATACTCTCCCCCACACGCGGCTGGGCACTCGTAGAGATTATTGTGTATATTCAATTGTGTATTTTGCATACACAATAGAATACGCATGATAAAGTGCTGGCATCTATTTTGTTCGACGAATAACCATTCAACAATTCAACGAGGCAATGCTGCCAGAATGCTGGGGACGATGCCAACTGGTAGTGAATAGGAGCATTTGGACTGTCTGTAGTGTTTTGTTAATAAATGCGTAACACCGGTAAAATATGCTTATATTTTGTATTAAAATAACACGAATTATATAAGTACAACACTACAGCTACTACGAAGGAAGCATTAAGACAACCTATCATTGCAGACTCACAGGCAGTCCAAATGCCCCAGCCCACTACCAGTTGGCAGCGTGCCCAGCATGCTGGTAGTATTGCACCGTTGAATTGCAATGCTTATTTGTTGAGCTAAATAGGTGCATTTTGATCACTCGTTGCATTCAATAGTGTATAATAAAGTAAATTTGTCATCAAGCGCCTACTAATGTGTTCTGGCAGCTGTCATTTAGAGGCAGTAACTAAATCTAGGTTAGCCTGAACAACATCTTCGAGCGCATCATAATTTAAAATTAGTGAACATAATAAAAAGTTAAGCCTAGAACTTTTCTAGGCTTAACGTTATATAGTTCCTTTGAACTATAGTCGGATTTTTAATCAGACGGAGTAAAGTGACATTACGGGTGTTGCTACTTTTTGACTGTACAAAAATAGTGCTGTGGTAAAATGATTTAGTTCTTTCGCTCCGTCATTTCAGTGAGCTGTATTTTTTTTTTCAGAATCTTCGTAAAAGTCGTAATTATTGTCCTAAGAGGGATTTTACTATACCAGCTATTTATATTACTATAAGATAGGTTGTTTGTGAGGCTGCAGCACAGCAATAAATTATACAATTTAAGGATGACAATTATATGTCCAACACAATCTAGTTCCGCTCATAGAAACTGAACTAGAAACATCACTATGATTTGAAGTTGGAACTTTATTTTGTAATGTGACATTTCGATATGTCAGTTTACTCCGTCTGATTAAAAATTCGATTATAGGTGCTGAAACCCGCCGTTACATGGTTGGCGATAACATCCTCCTTGAAGGTGAAAAAAAACGACTCATGAAACCTACAGCATATATTACTTATCTAGGTTCTAGATAAAAGCATAGGAATAGGTTGCTTTTAATCGCGGTTCGTTGAGAGGTTCTCGAGGATTTTCCACGCAGACGAATCTGCGGGCGGAACCAAGTGAAACATATTCCATGGATATGAAGTAACATGTACAATAGTAACAGTACCATAGATTAAACGACAGTAGAGTGATTGTGACTGCGGATGGTTGCGTCATCGTCGCGCGTCGCCGGCTGCGCGGGCGCATCCCGAGACCGCATCTCCGGTTTTCGCAATTTACGATACAAGGACGCTACTTTGACAAGTATTACGCAGTTTGTTCTATTTGATGGCTTTTACAATAGCCGTTTATTACGCATTGTGTTTCAATTTTTGTGAAACGGCAGGAGTGACAGGATTTTGACATATGTCAAAAATTCATACTTAGCTTTATATTTATTTTTCTACCGACATCAAAAACGGGAGGAGGTACTCAATTCGTTAGGTTTGTTACTTCACTTTTGACTGGGTGTACCTACTGATTTTGATTTTTTATTTCAAAGATGATGCTTGCCGTTTAGTCCCGTTTAAATTTCATAAAAATCGGTCAAGTCGTTTTTGAGTTACACTCCAATGACTAAAAGTATTTTCCTATCTTGATAATATAGTCATTGTGAGTAAATGACAATCGATCCCATAAGTAGCAAGGGTCACTAAAAAGGGTGAAAAAAAAATTGTTTAACAAAAGATAGAACCGACTTCAACACTCAAATGTGTGAAACAACTTGTCGAAGTCGGCACAACATTGTGATACTGGGTACTTTTGAACCATCATGGTACCGACTTCAACAAGTTACTTCACACATTTGAGTGTTGAAGTCTGTTCTATCTTTTGGTATTTTATTTTGTATGTGTAATTTTAGTAGCAGTAGAACTCTTTGGTGGAACAACATTCCTTATTTGATCTTTTTTCATAATTTTGTCATGGGGTCCTTTAAAAAGGTGATATACAGAGCCCTAAAGGGTCGGTAACGCATTGACAGTACTAATGGTATTGCACATGTCAATAGACGACGGTAGCCGTACCATTAGACGGGCCGTGTGTTTGTAGCTCATCACATAAAAAAATGATTTTATTATACTTTTTTAAATATATATCATCCATATCATCCCGAGGGTGTCGAAAGAGGCGACTAAGGGAAAAATACTGGAAGGTGGGCAGCAGCGCCTTCTAAAGAACGTGTGTCATGTATGTTCTCTTAAATATTGTATCCAACAAATGTACTCATGGAAGCAATAAACAACTTTGAACTTTGAAAAGAACTGCCATCGTACACTGCGATCCCCAAGCCGCCTGCCAAGCGTGGGGATTATGGCAAATACCCCTTAATAGGGAAGGTTGTGTTCAGCAGTGGACGAGTCTACTGTTACAGTAAATAATTTAACTTTTTGATCTAAGTCGTTTTCTACCGACTTCAAAAAAAGGAGTGGGTACTCAATTTGTTAGTCTTTTTTTATGTTTGTTACAGAACTTTTGACTAGGTGAACGGATTTTAATGATTCTTTTTTTATTTGAAAGCTGATGCTTGTCGTATGTGGTCACATTTAAATTTCATTAAAACCAGTCAAGCTGTTTTTGAGCAACACTTCAATAACTGAAAAGTATTTTCCTATCTTGATGATATAGTCATTGACAGTGAATGACATTCGATCCCATAAGTAGCAAGGGTCACTAAAAAGGGTGAATAAAAAATGTTTGCTTTGAAACATTATGGCACCGACTTTAACAACTTATTTCATACATTTAAGTGTTGAAGTCGGTTCCATTTATTGGTATTTTTTTTTCATATGTAGGCGTAATTAGGTCTGTTATAGGCAGCGGTTGTCGCTTAACACTTGGTGAGCCTCGTTCATGTTCCATCACAATACAATATAAAAACCAGCCAAGTGTGAGTCGAACTCGCGCACAGAGGGTTCCGTACATTCCTGTAGGTATTTAAGTAAAATTATGGTATTTTTATTGTTAAATAAAATCTATAACATTTTGAAATTTATAAATAGTTTTATTACATATATGATGTTACTAAAAATGTAATGCTTATCGCATTTTTTTTCTTTATCTGTACTATAAGTTTCTTCGTACCAAATTCCAAGATTCTGAGTTCACGGAAAGTACCCTGTAGGTTTTGATTCCCTTGCGAGTGTCGAAGATTTGCGGTATAAACGGCTGTATCTTTTGATTGCTCTTAGAAGATTGATTTTTTTCACAGCTCTAAGGGACGGTAGACCTGAGTATTTGATATGAATTTCAGTTTGATATCTCCAAGCGATCCTGAGAAAAAGGGTCTTGACAGACAGACGACAAAACGATCCTATAAGGGTTCCGTTTTTTTCCTATTGAGGTATGGAACCCTAAAAATATACTTTGGTAATAAAAGTACGTGTCTAGCATGCTGTGTCCGGCTTACTTCCTTTCGTTTACAACCTCCGTTCTTCGAATAGCTAATGTTCGAACGGAATTGTATGTATATGGTGTTTCTTCGAAATCAGTCCCATTGAGACACAGAATACATCATAGTTCACATGAGCCTACTTTCAATTAATTTACCGTTGGTGGTAGTCGAGCAGTGCTAGGCGGACGGTGTAATCAGGCTCCAAGACATTTGGCTGACCATTTAGGTCTTAGGGCTTGAGAGTCAGACTTGAGACCACGCCAATAACCTTGAGGAATTGTTTCTATCGGCAAGCGTAGGTAGGAAGCTTTAAATCAGATTTTAAGAATGATACGTATCATAATATATTATAAATATATAACGATATAGTAATTAAACAACTTTAAATGGTTTAAATCGCGTATATTTGTCATTATTTTTGTGACGTTTCAAACACTTGCAGTGATCGTGGTCACGGGACGATCACTCCAAAGTGTTGCGACGGGACATAACATACATAACTTTATAATAGGTTTACTGCATCAGCCAGATTGTCCACTGCTGAACACACCATTGTGGAAACACCTCCCACATTTTGGGGGGCCATATCCATAATTCCCATGATTGGCAGGCGTTTTAGGATCGCAGTTTCTCTGCTGCCCACCTTCCGGTATTTTACCCTAATCGCTTCTTACGATACCTTCAGATAGAAGTGGAGGCTTGAAATTCTTCCCAGCACCCCACGGAGCGGTTAAATAACGTCAATTATAGTACGAAAGTTATACTAGGTTTTAATAATGTCATTAGAAGTGCGCGCATAAGTGTTTTTGTGTAGAACCTATACAAAACCTATCACAAAGCTATGAAGCAATTATCTGTGTATATGTTTAAAGTTTTCTTTAGTTATGTTACTTATGTTGAACCAAATATTAAGTCGTATGGCCTAATGACCTATAGTTATTCGTCATAAAGGTTTGCAGGTCAAAGATCACCTGCAATTAAAATCATTTATAGGTATTGCGTGTAACTTTATGGTAATTTATTTTGTTCATGCATGAGCTATTCTTATTGTGAAACCTGTAGAGCTGACTACGAGTATGTTGTTATAACACTAATAAACACTAAACCATTTCAGAATATCGTTAGAAGTTATTATCTTGTGCTAAGCAAAATTCAAATTTTTTGAGTACATAATTTCTCGCTTTGTGTGGGTCACGACCCACGTCTCCCGTTTTTATGAACTGGATGCTGTAACCACTGAGCCATCAATAATTGCTTGGCTGAGCCGAAATTTTGAACTCTAATTGTATTACTTTAATCGTCATAGGGGACGGTGCGCGCTCATCAACCAGACTACTACACTTTTATTTAATTTATCCATTTATGTTATTGTGACGAAACAAGTACGAGGCCCACCTGATGTTAAGCGGACTAACCTCTGCCATAACAGATGCATTTCGTCACCAGTCACGAATTGCACTGCGCCCGTCACCTTGAGACATAGTTGTTAAGTCTCATGTGCCTGTAATTTCACTGGCTCTCAAGGACTGCTGCTGGAACACACCGTTAGGTGCTTGGCGACAGATTTTTTACTTCAAGGGCGGTCGCTAGCCAGGCGGCCATTCGCGAAAATGCCCTTAGACCATGCGGTGAAGCTCAAGCCCGCGGCGGGATTGGAACCATAGACCTGCGGCACGGCAGGCCATAGTCAATTTCAAAACACAATAGAAGTGTTTCTAAATATGATTGCGAGCACCAGTGCGTGATAAGTTAAAATTACATTTAAGGTTAAGTTAAGGGTTAAGGCATCCGGTACGTAGGTGATTATGAACTCAAAAATTTTTTAACAACTCTGTGCGCCAGAATTGAAAGTAATATATTCGAAAATTATCTATAAAAGACGTGATTAATATCATGTTTTATGTATACAATGCGCTACAACCCTAAACTTACGAAATAATTTTCCACATACAAAACGATTCACTGACAATAACAAGCGTGTTTCCTGCCATTTCTCCATAGAGACGCGTTGCCATTGTTCTAGCGATTCAGTTTCCACAACGATTGCAATGCTAAAACAATGCAGCGTATTTGGGGCGTAATAACCGTCGTGTGTAAATGGGCCTTTAGGGTGACGGGTGGGTGAAGGGTTATATAATAATTTAATAAGGTATAGTACGAATGAAGCAAGATGCGTGTGTACCGCCGCGATAGGTTTGGACATGTTCTGCTAAATAGATATGATAGATATATGAACAAAATACGAAGGATTACAGTCAAGTGTTACAATGGGCGGCCTTATCACTAACAGCGATCTCTTCCAGGTAACCCTTGAAAGAAATGTAGGAGTGATAAGACCTTGAAAGAAATGCACCCCGCATTAAATTAATATTATCAGTCCGGTTGAACAGATTGCTAACCTAAAATTTAAACAGAAAAATATTTTCTTTACAAAAACAGAATACAGCAATATACTTTTTAAACTTACATACAACAGTACTATAATACATAAACATTACTCTACAATATATAAATAATTATAAGATATGAATATAAGTTAAAATTTAAGCACATATTCAATGATTTTTTAGCACTATTCTCACGCTCAATTTGTCAAAAATAACGTCTGTATAAAAAAATAGGATAAGATGTAGCACAAAAGTTTGACCTTAGTTGGGGACTATGGGGGTACAAAGGCCAAATGAGCAGGTTGTAGTCAGTAATATCGATACTTATAGACTAAGGTACATATTGCACGCTGCAAAGTTGTGAAAACGTCAAAGTCCTCGTCCGTAATGCGCGAAAATGAGATAAAATTATACTTTTTGCATGGATGCGATGAGAATCAAAGGAATCAAAACAAAGCAAACAATAGAAACTGTTATTTAGGGTTGTAGTTTGTTTTCTTGTAAGGTTTCAAGTTATTTTATTCAGTAATTACAGAGGCAATTTTTTTTATGTCAAAATAAGGTTTACTTTTTTTAACAAATAGTATAAAAATCAATATAAGCTTTACTTTGAGATTTTTTAATCTCAAATAGGGGTGGATTGCGTGGGTTTGTATCCCGCACATGATTATAACACAATATAAATTAAAATAAAAATTACCTTAAAATGGAACTGACTTTCACACTCAAATGTGTGAAATAACTATTTGAAGTCGGTACCATGACAGTTAAAAAGTATCTATTATTTTGGTAAATATTTTTTTACCCATTTTCGTGACCTTTGCTACTTATGGGATCGATTGTCATTCACGGTCAATGACTATAATTATCATCAAGATAGAAAAACACTTTTCAGTTATTGAAGTGTAACTCAAAAACATCTTGACCGATTTTGATGAAATTTAAATGGGACCACACGGCAAGCATCAGCTTTCAAATAAAAATAATCATAAAAAAATAGACGAATTGAGTACTTTCTTCTTTTTTGAAGTCTGTAGAAAAATAGGTTAAAGATTATATAAGTAAACTAGCGACCCGCCCCGGCTTCGCACGGGCAATGCTAAATAATCTGTAATATTTTATTCGTCTTGAATTATTCCATTTATTATAAAAACTGCATTGAAATCCGTTGCGTAATTTTAAAGATCAAAGCATATATAGGGATAGACAGACAGCGGGAAGCGACTGTTTTATACTATGTAGTGATAAATACACCATAAATTCTGATTGATACGTTTAACGTCAACTCTCGATTAGTTCTAAATTGAGCTTCTGGCCTTGCGAAACGTTCATTTACTTAGATTTATAGTTGTAACTCAACATAAATTGCTCAGCAAAAACTGCTGTACAAGTTGTACAAAATCGTGGCTATTTAATTCAAGTACATACTACTTACTTACATAATGTATTTACCTATTACTTTTAATGGACTAATACATAAAATCTGTTCGTCATTTTTGGAGTTCCTTACTAGGAAACTGGACCCTGTTAAGAGTAGAGTTCACAGAGTGGTTTCCATACAAACGTAGTTTCTCATATTTTAAATACCAAGTGATTAAACTCGGTGAAACTTTATATGCATATTACTGAGTCCAAAATATATGCTTCTGTTTTGCCAGTTTTTCGATTTATTATTTATTATATCCCTTAATGTCAAAATAACAAAACCAAACGATATACGAAAATACTTGTATATATCAGGTAACAACTTCACTGGGTACGGTTTTAAAGCTAGCCAAGTGCTTGCGCGGTGGTGATAGAACCACGTCGTATTACGGGAAAAAAGGAGATCTTAAGAGATTTCTTCATAAATTATGAGCCAATTCAGATGATTATGTCTTCTTCCGATATTGTTTATCCAGTGTCCTTCGTTTAAATCTTTTTGGAAACTCAACCCACAAGTTGTGAAATTGTGGCCATGAACAGGAAATTTTTAAAAGGATAATTCAATAATTTGAAGTAAAATACGTGCTATTTTTTATATATCGATGTGCATGTTTGGTATATAGAGGTTGAACGTTGTTAAAAACATGATATAATAATACCGAAGCCACTTACATTGACAAGGGACTATAGTGTTATTTTTTGGTCAGAAAATAGTATGGAGTGTTTAAAATATAAATATAAAAATATTATAAACGCGAATGTTTGTAAATGTGTTTGTATATTTGTTACTTCATCATGATCAATCGACCAATTTTGATGAAATTTGGTATGGAAGTAGATGAGGCGCTGTATTACACATAGGATACTTTCATCATCGTCATCAAACACGTGGGTGAATCCGCGGGGCGAAACTAGTATAAAAATAATTTACCTAATCGCAAAATTAACAAAGATGAACAGGCAGTTCAAATGTTCAGAAATATACTACTCTAAACAACTAGATTGGAGTGATTTTTTTTCTAACTTGTGATGATTTGGTTATAATATGATCAATGTTTGTAAGAAGGTTAGTTTCGATAAAAACTGGCTCTTAAGCACAATAATCAAAATCATTTATTCAATTTAGGCGTTTACGACGCTCTTAGGGAGGTCAATTACAAACTTTGATATTGAAACATTCTACATTTTACTGCCACGTTCAGCAAAAAAATGCACAGAGCTATTGCGAGAAGAATGGGCAAGAAACTCGAGGTCACTCTTTTAAACTTCTATCAATGTGTTACATACTATACAATAAAATTATTACAATATTAGTTTAAATTACGTAGGAGACAGGTGATAGCTTCGAATAAAGATGTTGTTAAGATAGATGTTCCGAGTAAAGATTTATTTATTATTATTATAGCTTGGCAGAGGTGGAATTGTCCAAGCATTTTTGTCGTTTAAGTAACCACAAACTGTGTAGTAGGAAGTTGAATTTTCCTTCTGTGAGCGTTGTTATATGTTTTGGAACACAGTATCCGAACCATACCTATTTTTACGGCCAAGCAGTAATCTTTGCATTACATTATTCTGGTTTGAAGTCTGAAGGGTATGGGTGCCAGTGAAATTACAGGTACTTACGTGAGACTTAACAACTTTATGTTTCAGAACGATATGCGCAGTGCCGTTCGTCACTAACGATATGCATCTCAGCTTATGGGAAGAGGTTACCGCTTAACACCAATCAGTCTGCTTGCTCAGTCACAATTAAAAAATAAGTCCAAGGGAACAGATTTTATACTTGAGGGTAGTACATTCCCAGAATGGCTTAAGTAACTACCTTCCGATATTTTCCGGAACAATACCAACCTTTTAAAAGCTCCCACCAAACTACAAATTAATAACGCATAAATGTTCGCCTCAAGCAGGATTCAAACTAGCATCTTTTGGTTTTGTCTGATTTTATTTTATAGTCGGATATTAAGTAAACGTACTATCAAACTACTAGATAATATATAACAAACCCTATATATATCACTGAGAAATAAAGCAGAGATCAGTGACTGATATAAGAATTTCCTTGGTCATTCTGTCACATCGTTTCCTACTGCCAACCTCTCACGCTAACTAGCTGAATGTTATGAATCTCAATTAACTGATACGTAGGCTAGTAGCCAGCAATTAATATATCATCATAGGTGAAGCTTTTAAACGTTTTTACGTTTAAATTGTTACTTACACAAAACGTGTAGATGAGGTTATAGGGTTTTACTCACTACAAAGCATTAATATGTTGTATTCATACATATTATTGACATGCTGAATATGATTTTAGTTTGCTATTACCGATAAATCACTCAATTACTCGACTACTTTGCTTGCGTGGAGAACAATCGGCGCTCGAACAATAAAAATAACTTTGCTCACTGGTTGAACCACAGATCACAGAAACTAAAGGATCTCTATGGGTTGAAAAAATGACTATTCGTTTTCAAACTGCAAAACGAATATGGAATTTATATCAATCTTACAATTTTTTAAACTAAATTACCTGCTATTTTGTAAAGATCCCGGGTAATACTGGAATTGTTCGAACTATATGCCTCGAAAACTAAGGTAGGTAAATAATTTATAGTAAAATTGATATAAAACTGTAATAAAAATATAATAAATCATAAATGACACCGTTTTTTCTACTAGGTATATTAAGTTTTTTTTTTCACTAAACAAATAACGAAGAATATCGGTCACGACCCCATGAATACAGTGATAACACAGTGCTATCACTACCCTGACCTAATTTAAGATGGGGTAAAGCAATAGCACCAAAACTGCCTTCTAAAAATATTTTAATATAGTTTATTCAATTCATGAAAACGAAATTTCTGCAAACTAGCTCAAACTTCCGCGTATCCAACTTCTGAACGTGCCTATAACAACATTTTTGATGTCAATAAAGAGTTATCGTTTCGTATAACATTAATTATGAGCTGCAGCAGCTGTATGAAAAAGTGTAATATATTAGTATCGAACAATAGAGTAACATAATTAATAACACCATCATCTCTTAGTCTACCATACCTAACCTAGTACTAGGATTATCGAGCTAAGAGAATCGATTCATGTCGTAGTGAGAAGTGATAACATATTCAAGAAACGAGGTGTTAATATATGTAGTGAGACAACCTTAAATAACATCACGACTTGATTATACCAGCATCGACATGTGAATAGAGCCATGCATGTTTCTACTCCATAATCACAGCAGAATCGCACTCTTTTATTAATCAAAGTTGGGATGTTCTTTATTCAAACTGTCTTATTCATAATCGTCCCATAACTTTATTAAAGGTTTATGAAACGTCATTAGTACCGCGCAAGGGAAAACTCTTTTGCGCAATACTAATGACGTATGATAAACCTATTATAAAGTTATAGAGATATTATGAATAAGGGGGTTAGTGTATATTATTATTGTAACGTATCTTCGTAAGTTAACTGATAAAATTAGTTTCTTAGGAAGTTTTAGAATAGTTGTTGAATCCGTACCATAAACGTAGGAATAATAGAGCTATAGTTTATGATACGTTTGGATTGACTTGACCCTATAAATTATCGAAGCAGTGATGACTGCCGCGCAGCAGGTCCATGGTTTGAATCCCTTCGCGGGCTTGAGCTTCACCGCATGGTAGAAGGGCATTTTGCGAATGCCGAACTGGCTAGCGACCAACCTCAAGTAGAAAATCTGTCGCCAACCACCTAACCGAGTGTTCCGGCAGCAGTCCTTGAGAGCCAGTGAAATTACCGGCACATGAGACTTAACAACTATGTCTCAAGGTGACGGGCGCGGTGCAATTTGTGACGAAATGCATCTGTTATAGGCAGAGGTAAGTCCGCTTAGCGTCAGGAGGGCTTGTTCCGTCACAAGAACATGAAAATATATATATATATATAATTGCTTTTAGAGAAGTATATCAGTTTTATTGTTGGCGCTACTTTTTAAGCATAGATATACAAGTAAATAAAGTAATTTACTTATTTAATTGGTGATCGCAAAGCGTTGCTTGATCAGCAGAAAGGAGCAGAAGGATTACTCCGCAAAGCCATTACAATAAATAAACGACTCTAACAACTAAGCAATAAAGTGCACTCCAGCTCACGTAGCACGGATTACCTAATATTTATAATAACCTACAACTCTTTCTATCGCATCAGAAATATGCGTGGCATAGCTCTGATCTCTTCTGACGCGGTGCGCACTAGAATAATCCGGTCCGGACGGTTACGCAGAAGTATCTGTAACTTTTTGTACCTAACGTGAGCCAGGCTTGACTATGTCACGTAAATATTTCAACATTTTCTTTATCCGCTAATTTTTTTTATATCAATTGAATTTTACTGAAGCCTCGATAAAGTTTGGCTTGCTACAAAACTATCATAAAACGTTGCAGGTAAGAATTTTACTGCCGCTACTACAGTACTGAACAATTACGTAGAAATTAGGGCAGTAATTATTGCTAATCGAACTTTATAGTCTTGTAGTTTTAATTGAGTTGTAACTTGGCATTACTTTTACACAAGTAGGTATTTTGCACTGCTTGCTTGGTAAGAATACAGATTGCCTAACAGACCTAATTGGTTAGCTACCAGAGCACAATTTTATTTGAAATTAATGTCAAATATATTTCTAAATGTGCGTTCTAGCCCTATTGACCATTGTCTTAGGTTTTCGCGATTATTACACATAGTAACTAAACAACTTTAATCTGTTTAAATCTCGTATACCTTTTGATCATTTTTTTGTCCCGACGTTTCAAACACTTTGCAGTGATCGTGGTCGTAGTCACTCCGTGACTGTCCTGTATAATGTAACTATAGAACAAACTTTTAGATCACAAAATTAGACCAACGCATAAGATGGTGGAAATAAAAATATAGACCATACTATTCGCATCTGTCTAGCCAGTCTCGATGGCCAAGCGGTTATGGCATACGTGGCGTAAAACGGGGGGACGCAGGTAGGGACAAGATATAATTTTTAAATATGTAATATTAGAGATGTTCCGATGAAATAACGCATACACGAGTATTTCATTATTTGGACAGGCTAATTGGTTGAGTGGTAAGAGTTTTCTTTTTTATAGCTTATAGGCTATCCTTTGACCACTATCTCACCTGATGGTAAGTGATGATGTGGTCGAAGATGTTGTTATGTGACACACCGTTAGGTGCTTGGCGTCAGATTTTCTATTTGAGGGTGGTAGCTAGCCAGGCGGGCATTCGCAAAATGCTCTACCACCATGCAAGCTTTGCTTTAGAATCTTGCGGTACTAGATTTGTTCATTTCAGTAATTGGATTTTCTTGACAAAGGAATCAGTATCAAGCCAGAGTCTGGATATATAGATCCCCGGTAGATGGCAATATATCTCGTGGGTATTTAGAAACCTTTGCATGGGCCCTCGGATATTTAAAATTGTGGGGATTTGTCTATACTAAAAACTTGTGCAGTTCCCGGAATTATGATTAAACCATATCCCTCCCTTTTGATTGACATTAAAAGCAGGTCTAGGTAGGAGGTGAAATGTAAAGGGGAAAAATTAAACAAATAAAATCACTCTCTCAATCTCACACTCAATCAAATAAACAAATCACTATTTTAATAGTAATTAAACAACTTTAAACGGCGACGTTTCAAACACTTTGCAATGATCGTGGTCACGAGGTGAGATAAATATACGCGGTTTAAACCGTTCAAAGTTGTTTAATTACTGTGTTATAATCGCGAAAACCTAAGACAAAACTATTTTAATATTTAATACATTTTATTATAACAACTAAATACTTTTAACTATATATTTATTAACGTTGCAATACAAATTATATAGCTTTCCGAAATCCATATAGTTCATTTAAAAATACGAGCATATTAATATGGATAGCTACTTTTATCGACTTGTAGATTTAATTCGATTATATTAATTAAGACAGGTTGTGGTCCGATATCTGCATTTGAATATGAAACTAAATTATGTTGTAGGGATATTAATGAGTCGCTCGTAAAGTATGGAGTGTGTTTCGAAATGGTGCGAGATGCTGCTTAATGGGAGGTTTCATCTACGAATAAAATATGTAGAGGTGAAGACGTGAGAGAAAGGGGTCATAACGTGGTTTATTATTGTATGATGACGGGAAGCGATGATGACGACAAACATTTTGAAAATTATTTTATTTCTATGAATTTGGCATGTTTGGTAAGTTTATAAAACAGATTCATCCAAATATTAATTACGTGAAAACAATAATTATACAAAAATTGCATACATTTTATAGACTGTTATTTTTAATCTGCAGTAAAAAAAGTTTACTTTATTTTTTATTTCAAATAAATAAATACTCAACACCATACTTTTTAATGACTTAGGGGATTATCCGATAACCAGCATCCTTCTTTTGCTAAAAGATTTAGAAATTATGATTATAGGTGACGCGCCCATTGCCTGCCTCTGGGTATTGTTACATAATTTATATAGTTACGCCACAGCTTAGATAAATGGTAACTACTGATTTACTGTACATATAATATTAAATATAAGTCGAACACATTCGGTTATATATCGACTCTAAACCACCCCCCGCATTATTGTTAATATATATGGAACTATAACTATATTAATATCAACCTTGTTTTTATTCCTGATAGGTTAGCCTTTTACCACTATCTCACCTGATGGTAAGTGATGATGTGATCGAAGATGTTGTTCAGGCTAACCTAGAAGTACTGGCTGTCAAGGACAGCTGCCGGAACACACCGTTAGGTGCTTGACGACAGATTTTCAACTTGAGCAAAACTGATATATATCTAAAGAGCATATTGCATGCTTTTACTTTAAAATCATCAGAAATAATCATAGGGGCTTGTGCCGTGCTTCTGTTCTGTAAAATCATCGACATCTATATTGTAAACAGCATATTATATGCTTATATGCCTACAATACTGATATATGTCTGAGCACAATACTTGTAACAGATCTTAAGAGCATATCTTATTTGCCTGCTTTTACTTTAAAATCATCAGAAGTAATCATAGGGGCTTGTGCCGTGCTTCTGTTATGCAAAATCATTGACATTTATATTGTAAAAAGCATATTGTACGCTTATATGCCTACAATACTGATATATGTCTGAGCACAAACCTTGTAACAGATCTTAATAGCATATCTTATTTGCCTGGTTTTACTTTAAAATCATCAGAAGTAATCATAGAGGTTGCGGCGTGCTCCTGTTCTGCAAAATCATTGACATCTATATTGTAAAAAGCATATTATATGCTTATATGCCCACAATACTAATATATGCCGGAGCACTATACTTGGATTAAATTTTATCGTCGATGTTATCTACTTAGATACATTTAATCCACACTTAAAACCGTAATTTTTATGAAATTAAAGAACCCACATGCAGACGACGCATCTTAATGTCCAGTTATTTAAATAAAAGACCAATTAAAACCTCTACATGACTAGTAGAGCAGGTGTTTTAACAAGTATGGAATATTGAACAAGTACGTACAATTACAAAAAAATATACAACGATAACAGAACTTTGTCACAGAACAAAACCTTGATATGTTGTTGGAATTTGTCAAAGTCTTTATCGAAAATTTATAGAGGAACAGTACTTAACTGTTTGGTAGTTACATGACCACTCGATTGCATTGAGATCTTTATAATAAGTAGCATTGTGCGTGCTTTACCTTATGTCGTTAATTTAATTGCAATTTGTCGAATGTCAAAGAAACCGACAGTCCGAAGCTCACCGTGGCAAATACGAGTACATATTACAAAAATACGCGTACATGTATGATTTCGTCTTTTAATTTTATAAACTTCTGTTCGGGTGTTATAAATAACAATAACTGGTTAAAACTAGATCTTTTATCTTCCGCAATAATAATAAAGTGAATTTAATTTATTTATTTTATTAAACTTATTAATCCTTCTTAAGCATGCTTAAGAAAAAAAATGGGAGCTGATTTTGGGAGCTCAAATTTGCAGAGAAGTTTAACATAATGCATTACAAATTTTTATTAATTAATTTTTATATTAATGTAATTCTATTTTCGTTATATGGCTTTAATGTAAAGAATAATCAACTGGACGTTATTGAAACTACAGATTTTTTTGGAAACAAGACCTAAATTAATTTTCAACTTTCTCTAAACTACATATTTTTTATTTCACTACATATTTTTTTTATAAATCATTCTTACTGCTTAATTTACTACAGCTTATACTTGAAGAAAAACTATTTATGTATATAACATGATTTTTTATTTTTTTATTTATGGGTTTGTGACGGATCAAGCACGAGGCCCACCTGTGTTAAGCGGACTGAACTCTGCCTATAACAGATGCATTTCGTCACAAGTCACAAATTGCACTGCGCCTTTCACCTTGAAACATGGTTGTTAAGTCTCATGTGCCTGTAATTTCTTTGTTATGTTAATTGTTTATAATCTTTTATAATTATTGTTTCTTGCATACTATATAACTATTTTATTTAATGTTATAAAAGTACTTTGTATAAATATAATTGCATTTGCGGGCGTGTTAATACTATCATTGTATGACACACCATCACAAAACCACACAAGTAGCAAAATATTATAGCGCGCGTAATTTAAACTAGCCGAAGGCAAATATGACGATAGGCTCGCCCCCGATCACATTGGACCATAATATGTCTGAATATGTTTGAAACTTGTGGGCTGGTTCCATCTGCCTTACCCTTTCGGGGAATAGTGGCGTGACGATTATGTTCTTCTTTTGCAACCAGCTACTTATGTTTCTTTTTTCTGTGAAGAAGTCCTAGAAGCGCTCGTAGCGAAGTTTACTTAGCTGTTCTCAACCGATCAGCAAAGTTAAGCAACGTCGCCCGCGGTCATGAGTTGGATGGGTGACCGCTAGTGACATTACTACTGAGTGCTTCCGTGCTTCGGAGGGCACGTTAAGCCGTCGGTCCCGGTTGTCGTCTTAGGATGGCAGTCGTTATAGCATGGTGGTAGGGCATTTTGCGAATGCCCGCCTGGTTAGCTACCACCCTCAAGTAGAAAATCTATCGCCAAGCACCTAACGGTGTGTTCCGGCAGCTGTCCTTGAGAGCCAGTACTTCTAGGTTAGCCTGAACAACATCTTCGACCACATCATCACTTACCATCAGGTGAGATAGAGGTCAAAGGCTAACCTATCAAGCATAAAAAAAAATGGTTTCATGGAAAATCGATATTGGAGTAAAAGTCATTTTCCGTAGTTCCATTGGCTAATGGGTCCATGTTTAAATTACTTTTTTCCTTAGTCGTCAATGGGACGTCCAATAGGAAGAGAAAGAACTACGGAAAATTACTGGTTTGTTTTTATTGCTTACTTAAAGTCTAGGCTTTGACTAATACATGGGGCACACTAAAAGTTTTGCACTTCTAGCTATTCGGAAGTATTTGAATTTCGAATGTTATATTTATTGAAACGACTGGCAACCATTTTAGAAATAAAGAACATTTGGCTTGAAATCATTTGTTTTTTTTTTTTTTACACATCAAAGTTCGCTACGAAAATGGAATTAAGTCGATAAGATTTTCTCTGAAAGATTCTCTCCGCAACTTTCCTCTTGTATTAAAAAAATATTATTTGTTTATTTATTATCGGGATATTGTACAATAACTAGAAACACACCGTTATGTTCTTTCCGATAGCAATAAATATAAAAAATCTGTATTTGAAGGAGTCCAGTGCGAATCGGATAACACAATAGATAGTACAATGTGTGCATAAATTATATTTTAGCCGACGAGCCGAAGGCGAAGTCCTATGAAGTATCCTTTTGTTTAAATATTATTTAAATAAAAGGATTATATATTACTTAATTTACTATTCATGTCCGGGGGAGGGCATTGGTATGCCATATCACAGGTCTGTCCTAGTTTGGGTACCAATGTATTTCCAATGTTAATGTAAAATTTACTGCTGTATTATTGTACTCTGATATATTTAAGTTTTTGAAGCGCTCGTAGCGAAGTTTACTTAGCTGTTCTCAACCGATTAGCAAAGTTAAGCAACGTCGCGCGCGGTCATGAGTTGGATGGGTGACCGCTAGTGACATTACTACTGAGCGCTTCCGTGCTTCGGAAGGCACGTTAAGCCGTCGGTCCCGGTTGTCGTCTTAGGATGGCAGTCGTTATAGCATGGTGGTAGGGTATTTTGCGAATGCCCGCCTGGCTAGCTACCACTCTCAAGTAGAAAATCTGTCGCCAAGCACCTAACGGTGTGTTCCGGCAGCTGTCCTTGAGAGCCAGTACTTCTAGGTTAGCCTGAACAACATCTTCGACCACATCATTACTTACCATCAGGTGAGATAGTGGTCACAGGCTAACCTAACAGAAATAAAAAACAAAAAAAAAATTATGTTTGTTAACACGATAAATAAATTTCGTTTCATTTCATTTTACGATACTAACTGTAATCACACCAGGTTTTGATGCTTGTATATATTCCGCTAAGTGTTAAACACACAATTGAAAAAAAACACGTATGTTGTATAACTGTTTGAAATTATATCATATATTATGTTAGTTATTATGGCGGATATCTTACCTAATAGTAATAACGACAAAATGGAGGCCTCATTTTGTCGTTATTACTATTAGGTAAGATATCCGCCATAATAACTAACATAATATATGATATAATTTCAAACAGTTACGTGTTACAGTTCAAAATATAGGTAAATGCTTTTAAAGCTAAGACGGACGGACGGTGCATAAACAGAGATTTAGTCATAGATAGTGTTCCGTTTTTTGTACTAAATGCGTAAGACATTAGAAAAATATCTCTTTAATCGTCATATAGATAAATTAATCACGAGTAATTATTCTTAAACTTACGTATTATTTTTATAATGTTGATAGAATTTGTCCTTATTAACTTTGTGTTATAGAGAGAGTTACCTCTTAACATCAGGTGGACTTACTATCACTGTATTTCGGGTTTTATAGATAAAATAGACGTTAGAAATATATCTCTTTAATCGTCAGATAGATAAATAAATTACGAGTAATTATTCTTAAACTTACATATTATGTTTATAATGTTGATAGAATTTGTACTTATCAACTTTGTGTTATAGAGGTTATAGAGAGGTTACCGCTTAACATCAGGTGGACTTCGTGAGTTGTTTTTAATGTTATTATGACGGAACTAGCGCACGGCGCCGGCAGTTGCTAAGCCTAATGTGCCTGTAATTTTTTTGGCTCTCAAGAACTTCTGCCAGAACACATTGTTAGGTGCTTGGCAATAGATTTAAAGTTTTCCACCGCAAGCCCGTAAAAGCAAAAACTTACGAACTGTCGCATATATATTATTAGTGTTCTTCAATACTTTGTTGGCCACCAACCTTCTGTGCACTAATAAACAACACGAGCTTAATGGAAAAATTAAATTTAAATTACAGAATTAAAACCTTTTTGATTTCGAAAGGTCTTCGAGTGTTTTTTGCACTGAATGCTTCTGTTTACATACATTTGCCTCAGTCTTAATGAATATGAACATGCTACTTCGTGAATATGATTACTTTGCCTTCATTAATACTTTGATTAACTTTTTGTTGGCTAAAACTGGTCGTAGCATTTTACTTGTAGATCTTGCAGATTTATTTAAACATATGTTTGTTTTAAATTATACGCATTCGATTGCATATGGTAGGTCAATGTATCTACTCGGAATAATTTATATTTAAGATGGAAAAACATACCTGAGATAGGAAATAAAAAATTTAAATAGTTTTGAGTTTATTGCCGGGTTTGGTTTTATTTATTTACTAGCTGCGTCACGCGGTTTCAACGCATTGACAACGATGAAAAGTGATACTGTATTGTGTCAGCCGGATTGTCCACTGCTGAACACAGCCAAAATTAAGGGGGAATTTTCCATAATTCCCAAGCTTGGCAGGCGTCTTGGGGATCGCAGTGTAAGATAACAATGGTTCAGAAGGCGCTACTGCGCACCTACCGGTAATTTTCTCTTAGTGGAGTGGATAGAATGTTACCCCGTTCCCGCGGGAAGAGATGAGGGGGTAACATTCTCTCCCAGCACCTCATGGGAAGTGATAATGATGATGATAATTTAAAGTATCTTAAGAGTTAATCCAGAACCGAAACTATCTACTTTGCTAGTGACATTACTACTGAGCGCTTCCATGCTTCGGAGAGCACATTAAGCCGTCGGTGCCGGTCGTCGTCTTAGGATGGCAGTCGTTATAGCATGGTGGTATAATCTTCAAGTAGAAAATCTGTCGCTAAGCACGAAACCATGTGTTCCGGCAGCTGTAATTGTGAGCCAGTAATTGTAGGTTAGCCTGAACAACATCTTCGACCGCATCATCACCATCGCCTACCATCAGTTGAGATAGTGGTCAAAGGCTAACCTATCAAGGATAAAAATAGTGCCCGAGACCAGTAACCTAGTTGTACACGAGTTAAAGTGTCTACTGTCTGGTCTAGCGGTCACCCCTAAAGTTACTATAATCATCACATCTCTATTGGAGAGGAAGATGAACGGTTTAAAAGAAAAAAAAAAGTGAGTCACATTTTTTTTTTATATATAGTAGCTCGTTCCTTCCGTAGTATTGTCGCTGCAAAATACCTCTAAGAACAACTTAAAAAAAGAATAAAATAAAACTGTTCGTTGCCAGCCAGTGCGAAAGACAAACAAACCGCTGCCGTTGGAATAAGGTTCATATTAGAGCTTACTGCAACGGCTACAGAAATCGATCCGAATTTTCATATGGAAGCCATTGCTCTATTTCTAAATACGTAGGGCGTTCATTATAAAGTGAAAATGAGGTACAAACTCTTTGGAACCGATAATAGTTAATACTGGCTGGTAAAGCAAAAATATGGAATTGATAAAAAAATGCAATATATTTCGTTTTGTATAAACTGAATTCGTGTGTTATAAGCAGTCTGTTGTAGAGTGTTGTGAAAAATACAAAAGTGATTGCGGGTGGTTATTAAGTACTTATCTATACTTAAAGAATTTCACTACAGAACTAGTAAATCAAGATTTGCAGGATACTTTACAAGCAAATGTTACCGTGTTCTACAGTAGCGTGTTTGTGCGCCGAATTAAAACGTGGAAGAACATCCCTTGTTTGACAATCACTACGCCTAGAAAAAAAAATCATAAATGCTAATTTTGAATGTATTATAATATAAACCTTTAGCTATTTTTCTTACACCTAGCATTTTCAGCTCTGCAGTGAGTTGAAAAATTGTGCAATTCGCTATAAAAAATATTTTGCGTTTTATTTCCCTTTGAAAAGCTCGCTTCGCTCAGTATTCTATTTTAAGCCACTCGCTTTGCTCGTGATTCAGTCCTAGGCTCTCCGGCTTCCTCAGATTTTAATACAAGTACTATTACTGCGCCAAATAACAACTTAAGAGGATTGCAAAAGAAGTAACTATATTGACTACTAGCGCATATAATATTTTATGTGTTTAATTAGACTTAAAATATATATTTAATTATATAGGTTTTAAAGTCAAATTCAATTACAGTAAGAGGACTTATAATGGGTATAATATAAAATCACTAACCAAATTTCGTAAGATCCTTTATGGATATAAATATAATATTTATATCCATAAAGTTAATGCAAAATTTTTTTGTTCCCGACATGCTTTTATGGTATTTAAGTAAACTATTGGTGTAGAGACGTTGGGTCCGTGGGGACCGGGAGCTCATCGTATTTTCCAAACTTATCAGAGCGCTTGGTAGATGCGACGCGTGATCTAAATGCTGGCACCTATTTGGCTCAAAGAATAAGCATTGCAATTCAACGGGGCAATGCTGCCAGCATGCTGGGCACGCTGCCAACTGGTAGTGGGCTAGAGCATTTGGACTGCCTATGAGTCCAAATGCTTTTATTGTAGTAGCTGTAGTGTTGTATATAGTTCGTAGTATTTTGTTAGTAAACTATTTCTGACATCTGACAGGGCTTTGGAGGTGGCCTCCTATTGGGCAAAAAATATCTAAGAGCCAATTAGCCATTGACACGTTATGAATGAATGAGTAGACATTAGAGGTATTTTGATGATACTTTTCAGTCCAACCACGACGCAACCTTCGATTAAACTAATAGTTATCTTTTCATATCCAGGAGTATCAGCAATTGTTGAAACTGTTTCAATGTCTAAAGTCGGTATAAATGTTATGTTATTACACAACAACAGCCAAAATCCGGAATAGTGAGCAGGTCGAAGTATAATAGGGCAAAATAGGCGAACGGTTGGAATTCCGAAAACTATTACTCTACCGACCTCGTGTATACTGCAATGCGCTTTTTGACGCGACATTGTATTATTTTTCTATGAACTAGCTTTGAGCAGGTGACTTTGCTTTTTTATTTCTTTTCAAACAAATACTACAAACAAGGTTTACTATCTACAAACAACAACAATACACTTATAGTACCACCAACATAACTGTGCAGTTCTCGAGGGCGCTATTGGTCAAGGAAATCAACTACAAATTGTCACAATTTTAGGGAATTTTGTAGTTCTTTTTTCTGCCGCCTGAACAGATAAGTTGGTCGAACTGTAAAGTCAAACAAGCTTTAAGTCAAATGCATGTCAATTCCAATACGCTTTACGTGAAATATGTGTCAGGTCAAATACACTTTAAGTCAAATACGCGTTTTGTCCAATACTTGACAATATCGCTGTTTTTTTTAACAATATTACTATAACTTTAGAAAAGTACTTTTTTATATAAACATAACATATAAAGCATATTGGACGTAAAGCGTATTGGACGTAAAGAGTATTGGACAATCTGCTAATAGGACAAAGTGCGAAATTTGGACAAAATACGTATTGGACGTAAAACGTATTGGACGCTAAGCGACGTGAGGGCAAAATGCCCTACACCTCTTTAGGCATATATTAGGTATAATAATATATTATAATAGACAGAAGAAAAACGTTTAATTGAGTTAGAAAAATACAGACAGACGGTACCTTCAGTAGTTTTTGTAAGGAACATAGATTTGTACATAGATGGTGTAATGGACAACAATAATATTGCTGGGGTCACGAAACCCTGCGCTATTGATGACTGTGTTAGGTTATTATCAACATGCAAAGGGATTGCATGCGCTGGGCATTAACAGTTCCCGGATTTTGTATAGTAAATAATATTAGACTTCCATAACCAACCAACTAAATAAATAATTCTATTTAAAAAATAACATCGTCATCGAATTGGTGTTGAGAATTGAAAATTCTAGCCCGGCACCCCACGGGCAATTCGATAATTGCCCGTGGGGTGCCGGGCTAGAATGTGGACAGCAGCACTTTCTGAGGAATTGATATCTCACACTGCGCTCCCCAAGTCGCCTGACAGGCGAGGGGTTTTTTATGTTATTGTGACGTAACAAGCTCGAGGCCCACCTGATGTTAAGTGGACGAACCTCTGCCTATACAAGTTGCATTTCGTCAACGCGATTTGCACTGTGCCTGTCACACTGAGACGTATAGTTGTTAGGTCTCATGTGCCTGTAATTTTACTGGCTCTCAAGGACTGCTGCCGGAACAGACCGTTAGGTGCTTATCGACCAATTTTCTACTTGAGGGTGGTAGCTAGACAGGCGGGCAATCGCAAAATGCCATTTGCGGCGCTCAAGCCGGCGGTGGGGATCGAACCAGGGTACTGCGGCAGTCCATAACTATTACCGCTCGGCCACCATTGCTTCAAAAATAAATAATAATTCTAAAATGGTATGAGAGTACTATTGCCACGCCGCTGCGCTTCCAACCACTGCCATAGAACATTATAATAATACAACTTGCCATAGCACATATAGTCTAATAATCATAATGACCTTTTGCGCCCTTAGAACTTGGTAAAAGATTGGAGCCAGCTAGTCGGCTAACCAATACAACTTATAATATGTAGACACAATGTATATTTGGTAGAGAAAGACAATAATTAAAAAGCACATTTAATTACTACCCACAATACAATACTGTTGCAGCTCTACAATTTTATTGCCATACATTGTATCCATAACTGAAAGCCTGTAATTATTGTGTATTATTGTTTGTGATTGACTATGATGGACAAACACAGAAGAATTGATATTGGTGGTTGACGGCATATTTTACTACTGGCAGCGGCATTGCTTCATTAAAAAAACTATAAGGTAAATATCATTTATACCATACCCACTCAGAAAGCGTCTCATTACTCGTTCAAACACATGTTATAAAGTACGTCATTTCTCCCTTATAAAAGTACGGCGGGAAAAGTTATATGGATTTTCATTCCTTCACTCCGTAGCAGTGAAGGAATGTTGTATGAAGATCCATACCTGCCATGCGTTATATTGTTTTTTTTAGCTGCGAACATAAAAAAATACAAACGTCAAGTCTCAAAAAGGTTTCATATGAAATAATTAGATAAAAGAGGTGGGCTCTTTATAAGTACTCGATTTTCAATATTAGGATGTTGGTAACCTTTTTCTGCACTACGAAAAAAAAGCGCGGCAGTTTGTTTTGTTTTTTTACTAAATTGATAATTTAACCGTACGCTTATAAGTATTTAAAAGATTTTTTGACGATTTTATTATGATGACCAGAAATACTTAATGCAGCTCAGTCATAAGGAACTTACTTCCTAAGAAGTCGCGGGGAAAATACGAGAATGAAATGAAATGATATTATTTTCGTCGTAGGTGTAGTATAAAGCTCTATGTATCACTCGGCAGAAAGTTCTATTTCTGTTCTCGAGTTTCCTTTAACATTAAATACTCTCGAACAGAAATATATCGTTTTCTCCCCTAGGTGTACAATGTACTATAGTGCTACTAGGTACAACGAAAGCATTTAGGCAAAGTAAAGACATTGCAGTCCCACAGGCAGTTTAAATACTCAATCCCACATCCAATTGGCCAGTTAGCATGCTGGCAGCATTGCCCATTGCCAAAGGATTATTAAAATGATGCTGTCGAATGAAGTCGATCACCGTCATTGATGATGCATTCCATTCCAGAAATCGAACTTTGGAATGAAAACGAACTTCAAAATTTGTGCAGTAATATATAATTGATATTTTCATTCTTCTTCTTAATTTTGATAGGTTGCGTGCTCGAATTGCTAAAGTAGTGTTCTCTACGCAAATTGTTTGCCATAGGATCGCCTTTGGGATACATTAAAAGGATAACAATAGATTTCTATATGTACAATAGACCTCTATGGGTGACTGGTAAATATTACGGATTTTTATAGCTGATAGGCTAGCCTTTGACCGCTATCTCACCTCATGGTAAGTGATGATGTGGTCGAAGATGTTGTTCAGGCTAACCTAGATTTACTGGCTCTCAAGTACAGCTGCCGGAATACAACGTTAAGTGCATATCAACAGATTTTTTACTTGAGGGTGGTAGCTAGCCAGGCGTGCATTCGCAATATCTCCTACCACCATGCTGTAACTACTGTCATCCTAAGAAACAACCGGGACCGGCGGCTTAGCGAGCTCTCTGAAGCATGGAAGTGCTCAGTAGTAATGTCACTAGTGAAGACCCATCTAAGTCGTGACTGCAGCGTTGCTTAACTTAGCCAATTGGTTAAGAACTACTAAGCAAACTTCGCTACGAGCTTTAAAACTGTATACAGTTTACTGTACTGTGTTTAATTATTAGACGTCATGATGATCAAACCATACCGAAAGTCGCGTAGAATTGGTAGGTCCCCACTAAGTGGACTTACGAAATCGTATAAGAGTCGTTGATAGTCTATAATCACAAGTGGCTTGCAGCTGTTCATTGTGACATTCTATTGGAGAGGCTTTTTCCAACGGTTGACGTCTTCCGACTGATGCTGACGATGGTGATGAATTAGGAAGACTATGTGGTTTTATGGTGCTTACTTGATCAATCAACCATCATAGTAAAGCTTAAACTAAAACTCTACAAATTGAAAAGTTTATTCAAAAAGTATACTGAACATTTAAAAGCAAATCAGTATTGAAAGAACTGCAGTAATTTATTAAGCTACGACTTTTTTCTGGTGCAGTACATAGCCTATAGCTATTCAGAAGCACGCCACGAGCTTTTGAATGTTTTATGGATCGATCGATACGAAATGAGCTTACTTATACATTAGTTTTAAGCTTATGTTTACCATGATTCCTTGTTCACTGTAGATATATACCATCAGCTTTTGTGAAACCATGCAGGGTATCAACTCGTTCCTAACCCATTAACTTAAAGTAATGATAGCATTGACAAAAGCTTTCTGAAAGTCATTCTTACCACGCTTCGATCAGGACAGTTTCAATCAATCATTCTGAGGCTACATAATTAATACCTTGCGTTCGTTGGTATCGCCACCCCACGGCAATTTGTCTACCTGTTAATAGTGCCCTTATCGGCCCATCATGGAACAGGGGTATGTAGGATCAATAGTTTTCTGCCCCACCCGTTAGTACGCATGCGTGGTGGTACGGTAATCGTGGTGGTGGTACGGCCCCGTGGGATGCTCGTGCCCCTGGTGAAGCCCCACAACTTATTCCAGTCGAGTCAGCGGTGGTGACCAGACCTGTCAAGATGTTCCAATCCCATGGGAGCCTGGGACTCTGCTCCTACAGACCTCCATGTAAGTACCACTTTAGGAAATGTCGTCATAGCTCACGTGTTTTTTGGTTCAATTGGGGTTAGTCAACTGCGGTCGTGACAGTATCGATTTTTCTGGAAAGTATTTGATGCTTACTGCATTAGCGTATTCTTCGTGAACTTTTGAATAAAATATAAGGCGAGTAACTCAAGATTTGGGTGCGCTGACGCATTTCAAACGTAACGGACTTTACTTTAAAAAACGTTATTCGCGGCCGCGTTCTGGTAAAAGGTGTTCAGTCTGCAATTACTTAAATAGTTCCATACGTAAGTTTGGTCTATTAGTCTGAAAACTAAACTCTGCTTGTCTAAAAACCAGTTTGATTATCAAAACAGTATCTATACCAAATGTTGGTAGGTATTTCTGGTTCTAGCGCCATTGTGAACCATCTTCCGGTTTCGCTTTGAACTTCCAAATTTAAACTACTTTTGTTCAGAATTTCGTAGTGTTGGAATTCAAATTCATATTTGTATCAATACTTCTGACGTCATTGTGTCACAATTTGCTATTTAAAATGCCATAATCATGTGTAGATGTATTGGCTATAATATTTAGGATAAATCAAAGGAACGTTATGAAATTTGGAGACATACATTCAAACTAGGTATATCTCATAAACCATGGTAACCCGCACCGGAAGTGTAGATACTACTAAATTAAAATTTTAGTATTAGTAAGACTGTATTATTGTTAATTTATTTAAGTAATAATAATACAATATTATATTAAACCTTTATTGAATTAAAGCTCTTTTCTAAAATCCTAATTTGATTGTGTTGGTTTTGCAGAACATGACATCAGCAGTTTTAATGGAATACGGTAAGAAATTGACCAACACGTTTGAAGACAATTTAGAGCTTACAATGTCCATAATGTCAGTATTAAAGTACTTAAAAGAAAGTAGCACTGCAAGGTAAAATAAGTAATACTATTTTTGACTGCTTCCTTCGGCACTTGACATTTATTTCCAAAAGTGATTGTTTTATGAGTTAAGCACATCCATGTTATATTTTAATTTGTTTTTCTGAACCGTTATGGCTTTACGTCTAGAGTTTACTTGTTTTGTAATCAATAATTATTGTTTTTTTTATCCATATTGAATTTACTTTAATAAGAATCAGTTTGAAAAGTTACGGTCTTCTTAACATAGAAGCATTTCTTTAATTATCACATTATCTTCCTGGAAAAAACCCAAATCGGAAGGTTGTATACCTTCCGATTTGGGTTTTTTATATTAATAAACTGCTTACTATCCTTATTATTAACTTAAATAGTTATTCAATTGACATACTTTTAATGAATTTACGCGAGTTTCCGTCCGTGATTCAAATTTAACAATTTATTTTATTTCCAACTGTTCCGTTAAGTTTGTATGCTGTAAATAATTTAAGCACAGAAGTTATTCCATTGACATAGTTTTATTGAATTTACATGAGTTACCGGCTTTAGCGTGATTCAAAGTTTTCCATTTTATTTTATTTCCAAATTTTCCGTTAAGTTTGTATGCTGTAAATAATTTAAGCACACACAGTGAAGTGTAACGTGTACCTCTAGTGAAAATGCAAACACATCTATGTACATTATGAGTTGAATAAATATGCTTAACGCACGCGCCATTTTGTTTGTTGCCTCACCTATCCGTATCATAAGGCCGGTCTTATTACAGCGATTTCGTCGTCTATTTAAACTTATAATTAAGCAGTAAAGGTATTCAAAGAAGGATATATACAAACAATACAAAAAACCTTTTTAGTGGGTAACGCAAAACCAAACGATTTTAAGCTTAAGGATGAACTGGCCGGTCACTTTTCCATACAAACGTCGTAGGGTGATCACTCCCTCATTTGAGGTTTTAGATCCAGAACTAAGCATAATATCGATTGAACTCGTCATTATCGAGGCTTGTATCGTACCGAAATCTTAAAAAGATAATTAAGTTCAAAGTTATGAGCCTCGATAACTTAGTATGAAAATGTTTCGAGGCTTATAACTCACAAGTTAATTATCTTATTACAAAAATGTTACGATACAAGCCTAGATAATGACGAGATCAATCGATATCATGCTTTGTTTTGGACCTAAATCTTCAAATAAGGGAGTGATCACCCTACGGCGTTTGTATGGAGAAGTGACCGGCCAGTTCACCCTTAATACCTCTACGCGTAGCACCCGCATTTTTAATAACACATACCTAGTAAACAACGCAGTTAACTCACATTTAGTACTTATTGCACCAACGTAAATTCGAGAGTTAAAGTCGGGTCGGATTAATATTTACTATAGGAGAAAGGTTTTCTCAGTCTAAACTAGAAGAAGGAGCAATTGTCCTTATCGCACTATTCTGTTCGGGCGTTTAGACGCGAGACATCATCACTATGTTAAAATACCTATTTTTCTGTAGGAGTTTCTCTTCCCGTTCCTCTTAAGTTGGTTGTTGTATGACAATTTACACTTAATTCGAGTTTAACTCGCGTTTCTTCGTTGGCACTAATGGACCTTAGTTTTCTGAAGGCTTTTATTGCGCTGTTACCTAGAAGCAGTATCCTTTCTTGTATAGATTTATGGAAATAACAAACCTTTCAGTAAGCATTTATATGCGTTGCCTTTATCAGTACTAGGTAGTACAAAATCTTTTCCAATCTATTTTGCGTTGTCACCTTTCCTACCCTAATTTTACGACTCGGTGACGCCCTTTTGGCTGTGACCCCCTTTGGAGGTAGAGAAGGGTTGTTAAAAGGTTACGTTTTACGTTTTAACGTTGAAATTTTGAAGCCATTGATATGAAATAGTTTATTATTTGTGCTATCGCGGTAAAGCAATTTGAGACTAACGCAACAGCGATGTTGAATCGCTCTTAACGTAGCAAATCTCAATAAATTGATGGATATCTGAACAGTATGTACTTCCTTAGTACTAGAAGTGATAGAAGCTTAAGATCATGGTTATCAGTATATTTTATATAAAAAACCCGTTGAGTGAAAATCTCAAAAGGTACAGACACCACTTGTCAGCTGTCTGTTTGTCAGCATAAAAACTTTTTGCGTTTCAACATTGAAATTTATTATTATCTATTGATATGAAATAGTTTCTTTTTCGTGCTAACGCAGTAAAGCAATAATAAAACTGACGCAACAGAGATGTGTCGCTCTTATTGTGAAAAAACACAAATAAGTGTAAAATTTCTGAATAGTGTGTACTTCATTAGTACCTAATACTGGGAGAGATAGAAGCCTATAAATATGCCTATATATCAGGCAAATCACTTCGTTTTGGAACCTTATTTTATTTAAATAAAACCTTTGAAAGCATTTCTCAAAAGGAGAAGTGGAGGCCGTACCACTTCTCGGTTATCAGCTGGTCAGCATAAAACATCCAAGCTTTACTACTACCGACGCTATTAAGGCTACTCAATGAAATCACAGGAACATGATGGTATAATATTTAATACCTCGGACAGCAAACTGGGCGACCATCGCTATCACGTGGTTTGAGTATGTCCCACCTATGACGGGCAAATGCACTGGCGATCAATTTAATTAAAAAATCACTTTGTTGGGTTCACTTTCTTTTGTTTAATAAATTGAACTAAACATTAAAACATTTTAATTTATAAATTTTGAAGAAGTTTCATGTAAAATAAATTCCACAAAATCAACATTCAAACTAAAACGCTGTAACCATATCCAACCTTCGGAAGCTTTTACCACATTAAAAGATCATTTACCTCCAAAAATAATTCCACCGTCATGTCACCAATATATTCTCAACATGTCCTAAGCAATGTATATCAGTCTTCATTGGTATTCTATCAACACTTATATTATGTCGCAGAATGTTCAAGATTTAGAGATGATACAATATTTATACCAAATCGCACTCATACTGGATATTGAAAAATTGCATTCTCCCTTTAAAACTCTAGTTAATTAATAAAAGTGTAAAAAATAATTAGACAATTTAAAAATCTTTGCGAAAATAACTAGATATTATTGATACTGAACTTTTTTGGATATTTTGTTGATAATATAAATAAAATTATTCTTATTTTCCATTACTTTCGACAAAAAAAACTAAACTTGACAATTATATTCGTTGAGTGCTTTACAATAACGCTCAGTTAGATTTATAAAAACTTTTTATGAAAAGAACTTTGATAAAATTTTAAAATATGACTAAAAATACTAAAATTTCTTTATCACCAAAAATAATAAAATATAAATTATTTTCTGTGTTTTTGGATGGTAGTCAGGCCCATGTCATATAATTTGTCATGTCAGATAGGTTTAAAAAAATCTTTACAACAATAACTAGATATTGACAAACTAATTAATAAGTTAATTGGTTATTTTGGTAATAATATACTTGAAAGCATCCACTACGATATAACAGATTATTTTTAATGTTGAACTTAATGACATAATATGATTTTTAATCCAAAAATCGAAACTTAAGAATGATATTTGTTGAATGCTATACAATAATGCTCAATTAGTTTTATAAAAAACGACTATGACTGCCCAATCCTACGACACCATATCGTGGTTCTTACATAATAAACATTTTCTAGTTATAATTGTTGACACTTATTGACACCAAAATGAACTTTAAAATAATAATTTTATATGTATTTAATTTAAATGTAATAATTTAATTTTTAGACTTAAGTTAACTAACAAAACACGTATCAATGAAAAAAAATATAGTGAAAATAATATACAAATAAAATATATATGAAAAATATAGCAATAAATAAAAAAAATGGATAAAATTAATAGAAATAAAAATAATATCATTTCTTTATCAGCAGATATAAGAAAATGTAAACATACCGTTTTTTTGGATGGTAGTCAAGTCCGTGTCATCTGATTTGTCATGACAGTGACAGTTATAAATTGTCCACTACAGGAACTGAATAAAAACATATAACTGTAGTAAAAGTGCAGTCAAACACTGGTTTATTCCTTAATCCGAGGGTAACCGATATATACATATTATTTCAGACTGCCGTCATTTTAATACCAGCGTTCTTAAAATGAAATATTACTACAGTAACCTTCATATTACGTCCTTATAACCACTTTAACGCTAACTTAACTTCAATATTGATTTGCTCCCAAATTACCAAAATGTTATTATCTAACCACCGTCCCACGATGTAGGCACACAAAGTGGTACTAAGCGTACTACAGGGTTTTCATCCATTATATAATAAATATAATCCCAATATTAATGTAGTATTAGCTAGCCTTTGACCACTATCTCACCTGATGGTAAGTGATAATGTGGTCGATCGAACATGATGTTTAGGCTAAACTACAATTACTGGCACTCAATAACAGCTGAACACACCGTTAGTTGCTTGACGATAGATTTTCTAAATGAGGGTGGTAGCTAGCCAGGTTAGGAGAAACGTAGTAAGAAAATAAATTATATAGTAGAAGAAAAATTAAAGCAATGTTACTACAGTATCAAAAGCTATGTACAGTAGACGTTCAGTGGGTTTCGTAACACGGAAGCGCTCAGTAGTAATGCCACTAACGGTCACCCATCCAAGACCGCGGCGGACGTTGCTTAACTCAGCTGATCAGTTAAGAAAGGCTAAGCAAACTTCACTACGAGCGCTTCAAAATACACATTTAAATACAAATTCTACATATTTGGCATATGCTTACTTTATACATCCTTTGCGACATTAAGGGCCCGTTTCAGTATGTTCGATTAAGTTCCGGTTATACTACCCAGAACATAAAATAACTGAATGATAAAAATGACAGTTAATATGCAGCGCATTTCAAGCTTTAACCGGTGGATAGGCTAAATTGATGACTGTGAAACGCAAAGTTAGTGTTTTATTTATTAAATATGTTCTGGGTAGTATAACCGGAACTTACTCGAACATTCTGAAACAGGCCCAAAAACAACAGAAATCCTATACTAACGAGCGCTAAAGCAATCTTTGCTGATATTGGTAAACACCTAACAGTTTTTTTATTGGTCACTTAAAGTAGTGACATTGGTCATTTAACAAGAAAACATAAATATAAACGAAGACAATTTATTATTTGGGTCGTTGGTTGGTGGCACGTGCGTTTTATGGCTTTTTTGATTTACACCTCGGTTCGGTTTTGGTGTTACGACCGTCGAAAATTTACCACTTTTATAACGTCGGAAGCTAGATTTAGTTACTGCCGGTATTTGGCAACACTTTAATGTTTATTTTGAAAGGGTACCATAAATAGTACAAACATTTGAGTGCAACTGAGAATTTAGGCTTTTAGAACAACATAATATGGAATTGTAGTTGACGTGGATAATTTTTTTTTTTTCGTTAGTTTAAATAGTTTCTGGTATAATAATCTATTCAATTGTTCACTATCCTTTCCAATGGATGGTTTAAGTATTTTTTGTTTTTAACCGACACAAACAGGAAGAGGTTATCAATTCGACTGTTTTTTTTATTTGAAAGCTGGTGCGTCTCGTGCGGTTCCATTAAAATTTTTATCAAAATCCGTCAAGACTCGAGCCGTTTTTGAGTTACAGTCCAATAACTGAAAAGTGTTTTCTTATCTTAATGATATAGTCATTCTCTATATTAGTCTACATCAGCTATATATATTAATATTTGTATTCTATGCTTCTGGTTTGCCAATTAAAATTAAGTATTGGCTAAAATGTTCGGAAAAATCTTTTTGTACGGGAATACTAACATTCACTTTTAGAGATAAAATAAATAATACCTCAATAAAAAAACTGGCAAAGCACAAGCATATAAACTCAGGGATATGAATCCAAAATATAACAGAGTTTGGACATTTGCAGCATTAGGTATCCAATTATTTTTGTCGTTTACATGTAATATATAATAAATAATCACAGGTAAACAAAATTAAAACATATAACCTGAATTTTCCTTTTGTGAGTATTGAAATATCTTTAGGAGTTTTATTATAAAACCGCGCAAAATTTAGACACACTTCATTATTTTTCCTAAACTAAAACTATATATTTTCTACATTATAATATGTTCTTTTGTCGTCCATTCTATTGTTAGAGATAACATAATGTGCCGACCATATATAAAAAAAAATAGGCTATACTATTATAAATCTATTTTAATAAAAAACAACCGTTTCAAACATAAACTACGCATTATTAGGCATTACTGAAATATTACTCGTCAGATATGACTCAAATTTAAATGGGACACCAACTTTCGAATGTAAAAAAATCATCACAATATGTACAGCCAATAAAGAGGTATGAGGTAAACACAAATAAAAATACAGTCGAATTGAGAACCTCCTCCTTTTTTGCAGTCGGTTAAGAAAGCTGGCTGCAGGTTTTTATTTCTCGAAGCAACTATACAATGGCACGTTGCACATAAAATTAGAAGCTACGACGGGTATATAGGTTATACAATAACTAATTTATACAAGATTATGAATTTTTATTAAATCCCGTAGAGAAACACCGAGCATGGCATTCTCCATAGCTCATTGTGCGACTTTGAGCTTACTAAATTTGATGGGGGCGAAAAGTTCTCGAATGCAGGTTACAAAACAGCAAGGGCAACGTCAGAAGACCAGCCACAAGGTGGATTGAGGACATTATTAAGGTCGCAAGAAGACTCTAGATGCAGGGCGCTTCCAACCGTTCTATTGGGATATCTATGGGGGAGGTCTATATCCATCAGTGGACTTCTTGTAGCTGAAATGATGTTTTCTTTGTTGTTATTGTGACGGAACAAGCTCGAGACCCACCTGATGTTAAACGGAATAACCTCTGCATAGATCAGATGCATTTCATCATAAGTGACGAATTGCACGGCGCCCGTCATCTTAAGACATAGTTGTAAAGTCTCATGTGTCTGTAATTTCACTGGCTCTCAAGAGCTGCTGCCGGAACATACCGTTAGGTGCTTGGCGACAGGTTTTCTACTTGAGGGTGGTAGCTAGCCAGGCGGGCAATCGCATAAATGCCCTTCCAGCATGCGGTGAAGCTCAAGCCGGCGGTGGGGATCGAACCAGGGATCTGCGGCACGGCAGTCCATAGATATTACCGCTTGGCCATCATTGCTTCGATGATGACGATGATGAGGAATATCGTGACTATTATAGTAAAACAAGGCTGCTTGGTTGTTATTGCACTTTCGGGGGATAAAAAGCGTAAAGCTATGTTTATTGCGGAAATATCATATAATACTAATGCGAGTGGGTAGATTCCATTTAATTCAATATATTGCATTAATATAATGTTATGCATAAAAAATTCATAACTAATAGATTTTCTCGATATTCATAATCTTACGAATCTCTACCTCCTTAATTTTACATCGACTATTAATCATGTCAACCTCCACCGTTTTGTCACCTCTATCATTGTGTTCCATTATCTCTAATCTTTGACCTGGAACTGTCAAATAATTTAAAAGGTCCATTATAAGCGGACCTCCCACGTTTGATATTATATTTATGATGAAAGATCAATTAAAACCAGTCGGCTGTTACGAATTACAAACTGTCGTTTAAGCCGGGTTTAAAATAAGTTATAAAATGTTTAATCGTTGGTTACAATCGTTATGTAATTTTACAGTGAAATGGGACTCGATGCTAAGACTCTTTTGAGTGACTCTTTGATAGTAGGTAGCTCAATTTTATTTCCGATTGGCTAATTTTTGACCACCCTCTCGACTTATGGTAAGTATTATGTGGTTGAAGATACCCAGGTTTAACCAAAAATGGGTACAGGCTAACAAGGACAGGTGTTTCTGTAGCTCCTGTCCTGTCCTGTTTGAAAATCTGTCGCCAAGCACCTAACGGTGTGTTTCGGCAGCATTCCTTGAGAGCCAGAAAAAAGAAGCAGTGATGGCTCAGTGGCATTGGCTATGGACTGCCGCGCAGGTTCGAATCCCGCCGCAGGCTTGAGCATTGGAAGGGCATTTTGCGAATGCCCGCCTGGCTAGCGACCACCTTCAAGTAGGAAACCTGTCGCTAATCACCTAACGGTGTGTTCCGGCAGCAGTCCTTGAGAGCCAGTGAAATTATAGGCACTTGAGACTTTAGAACTACGTCTCAAGGTGACGGGCGCAGGGCAATTCGTGACTTGTGATGAAATGCATCTGTTATAGGCAGATGTTAGTCCGCTTAACATCAGAGCCTCAAGCTTATTCCGTCACAATAACATAAGAAACTGTCTTTGTGTCCTTGTGTGGTGCTTTTAGGTGCTTAGCGACAGATGTTCTTCTTTGAGGCTGGTAACTGATGCACTACCGCCAGGCATCATGCTAATGCATTTATGATAACATTATCACGAGACGGTGCCCTGAGTAGCGCATTCACCCAATTATTCACTTGCTATCGTTCTTTAAGCTTAAAACATAATTACAGACTAGTAATTGGAGACAGAATATTATAATTACTGCGGTTACGACCGACTTTGGTTCAAAAGATTTACTATTTACAAGAAAAAACATAGAAAAATGCTAGTAACTTGGAGTATAGTATCAGAAGTTTTTTGAAGCGCTCGTAGCGAAATTTGCCTAGCCATTCTGAACCGATCAGCAAAGTTAAGCAACGTCCTTCGCGGTCATGAGTTGGTTTGGTGATCGATGATGACAATCCTACTGAGGTTTCCGTGCTTCGGAGGGCACGTTAAGCCGTCGATCCCGGTTGTTGTCTTAGAATGGCAGTCGTTATAGCATGGTGGTACGGAATTTTGTGAATGCCCGCCTGGCTAGCTACCACCCTCTAGTAGAAAATCTATCGCCAAGCACTTAATGGTGTGTTCCGGGAGCTGTCCTTGAGAGCTAGTAATTCTAGGTTAGCCTGAACAACATCTTCGCCTACATCATCACTTACTATCAGGTGAGATAGTGATCAAAGGCTTACCTATCAGGCATAAAAAAAAGAAGTCAATAGCCGTTACTGACTTCATTAACTGGAAGACGTTCACTGTTGAACAAATGGATCTTCCATTGAACGTTACAATTAACGTCTATTAGCAATTTACCTCGCTGCGCTGGGACTCTCACAATGTCGTCGGCCCACCTAATAGGGGGCTAACAACTCTACGATGTCGGTGTGGCGTGGTAGGCGCTCGAAAACTTTTATTTCCCATCAGTTATCGGATTGTCGAACGATGTACCATGAGCCACTTCAAATTTTACGACCTTTCAGTGCTTCGGCCATTTTTGACCGACTTCAAAAAAAGGAGAAGGTACTTAATTCAGCTCCTTTTTTTTAATGTTTGTTATCTTTTGACTGGTTGAACCGATTTTGATGATTCTTTTTTTATTTAGAAACTGTTGCTTCCCTTTTGTCCCCATTTAAATTTCATCAAAATCAGTTCATCCGTTTTTGAGTATTTTAATACGAAATAAAATTCCTATCTTGATCATATAGTCATTGACAGTGAATGAAAATCAGTCCCGTAAGTAGCAAGGGTAACTAAAAAGGGTGTTTTTTTTTACCTACACATAAAACCTACATCAACACTCAAAAGTGTGAAATAACTTGTCAAGGTCGGTACCATGCGCACAATATTGTGATAGTAGGTACTTTTGAACAATCGTGGTACCGACTTCAACAAGTTATTTCACACATTTGAGTGTTGAAGTCGGTTCCATTTCTAGGTAATATTTTTTCCTTCCAATCGATAATGTTATCATGCACAATATTTCAAGCATAGTTGACTCGTTTAGCGACTCAGAGCTTGTTTGAATATCAACGAAACAGTTCTTTGAAATGAAAATAAACTCACAGTTTAACTCTGATTTAAGGGAAGTGTATTCATAGCGCTTTGTACATAGTTTCGTCGTATTTTAAATAGTAAATTTTCAAAATCACTGAAATTTTTGCACACATATCCTTGAGCCAAACGTCTATGCTTCTCCTAAGAAAAAATAACCATTTGTAAGTAAAAGGCCCGAAAAAAAAACCGTTTTGACGTTATAAGAACCGAGTAATAGTGCACAAACCCAAAAGAAGCACTCTAGTCAATGCACCATCAAAATTTGCCATTAGTAGTCAAATGGGATGAAATCACTATTAGTGGTGAATTTTTTTAATTTTTTTTTTTATTTCTTAAACAATTTTATCCAATGCCACTCTCGGTCACCCACCTAAGTGTTGAGCGGTTACTCTATAGACCAACTACCGCTTTAATGCGTGTTTTGTAGGTAATTCAATAACTGATTAGTTGTGATTACATACTGTATCAGCTGGATCGTCCACTGCTGAACACAGCCTCTCCTATTAAGGAGGTATTTACCATAATCCCCACGCTCGGCAGGCGGCTTGGGGATTGCAGTGTAAAATGGCAGTTGTTTAGAAGGCACTGCTGCACCTTCCAGTGTTTTTTCCCTTAGTCGCCTTTTACGAAACACACGGGATGATATAGGGATGTGCGATTCTAACCCGGCACTCCACGGGGATTACATACCTCAGAGTAATTCAATCAATATAAATATTCACCCTTAAATGCATGCAATGCATTACAAAATTCATTTTTTAATAATATTAGTAACCGAACCTAGAATGAGGCACTTGAGCTTAACCATGGAAATAAGAACTACTTTCTCTACCAATTAGGCTAAATAATCAATTAAAAATTGAAACCATAAATCATTAACCACTAGTGTCGCAACCGATTGCAAGTCTATCATTAATCGATAAAATCGAGTAACAAGCGTGTCAACGTCTCGATTATCGGTCCTATTTACCGTTCGCCTACTGTTCTCTATTCCATGGTTATAGTTTCGTAAACGATTAATTAGTTTTAAATCGAGAAAAATATTTAAGTATTGTAGTATTTCTAGATTGCACGAGACGGGTCGTTGCTTACGCGCAGGTATGTGACTGTGGTAATGGCAGCAAAAAACTAGAGATACTTGTTTGCTTATTATATATTTGCGTCTGCTTATGCATTTATTTTTGACACAAATTAAACAAATATGTTCCACATAGTGCCAAGGTTATGTGTCATGTAAAAAAAATATACTATTTGTATTTAAGTTTGATACGTTAACAGAATGCTCCTCAACATAAGTCCATCTGATACTTCTTTTTTCATTAGTTTGTATATTTGTGCGTGAAGAAGTAAGACAAACTCACTTTCGCACTTATTGCATTCAAAAATACAAAAGGAATTAACCATTTATTTTGAATGTTTAATTCCTTCCTTCCTTAGGGTACGGGTAGAAATGTTATGCTGACCATACATCATTAGCAATAGCTCAGTAGTATGTAGGTTATGCCCTTACTGAGCCTCGAAGTGCCATCAAGGATATTGCACAATTCGAACTGTTTTTACTGTAATATTTACTTTGTAGATGCCGAATGAATTTTTTAAATAATAAAATTCAAACAATCGTTCCGGTTTCGTTGACTGGTTTTAGAGATGTTATGAAGCAGTGATGGCTCAGTAACATTCCCCACCTGCAGCAGGTCCATGGTTCGAATCTCACCGCGGGCTTAAGCTTCACCGCATGGTGGAAGACCATTTTGCAAATGCCCGCCTGGCTAGCGACCACTCTCAAGTAGAAAATCTGTCGCCAAGCACCTAACGGTGTTTTCCGGCAGCTATCTTTGAGAGCCAGTAATTCTTAGTTAAGCCTGTTTACACCTTCGACCACATCATCACTTTTCATTAGGTGAGATTGTGGTCAAAGGCTTACCTATCAGCAATAAAAAAAAAGATTTAAAGAGCATTCTAAATAAATGATTAAGAATTTTTTTAATTTAATATATTATCATGATCTGAATTTTTCTCTATAAAAAAAATACTATTACATTCCATAAATGAAAATGTTAATCGCTGAAGTTGATAAAACAATGACTTGTTCGATAGAACGGACTGCTTCGTGAAATAAAGATAGTCTCTATATCAGCTGCTGCTCCTTTCAACAATACCCCATACGACAGTATGCTGTAAATATGCGAAACAATGCAGCCGAGACCTTTACTTCTTATTTCTTTTTTTGTTAATAAATCGTTTATGCCGTCGATGAGAATTCTAGGTTAGCCTGAACAACATCTCCGACCACATCATCATTTACCATCAGGTGAGATAGTGGTCAAAATCTAACCTATCAAACATGAAAAAAATAAGAGGAAACTTAGACTGTTAGTCACAGTTTATTTGTGTTATGAAGTGACAACATTGGCTAAATGATGGTAAGCTTCACGCCTATTTATTCTAGTGACCTTGTTCTTGTTGACGCTACACTGCGCTGGTCACTCCCAAGGATCTCACTTTTTATTTTTCTTTCTACAAGTTATTCCACACTTTTGAGTGTTGCAGTCGGTTCCATATTTTACTAAACATTTTTTTCCCCTTTCTAGCGACCATTGCTACTTATGAGATAGATTGTCATTCACTGTAAATGACTATATCATCAAGAAAGGAAAATTCTTTTCAGTTGTTGGAGTGTAACTCAAAAACGGCTTGACTAATTTGCTGGAATTTAAATAGGACCACATGGCAAACATCACCTTTCCAATAAAAAAAAATCATCAGTATCGGTTTACCCAATTAAAAATCAGAGGCAAAAAAAATTTACAACCGAATTGAGTACCTCCTTCTATTTTTGATGTCGGTAAAAACGAATATGCTGTATCAGCCGGATAGTCCACTGCTGAACACAGGTTCTCCCAATATATAGGAGGGGTTTGCCATAATCCTCACGCTTGGCAGGCGGCTTGGGGATCGCAATGTGCGATATCAGTTCTACAGAAAGTGCTGCCGCCCCCATTCTGGTGTGTTACCCTTAGTCGCCTCTTACGACACCCATGGGTAGAGATGGGGGGTGAAATTCTAGCCGTAGTAGTAGGGCGGCACAAAAACAAACATAAGTCTAATATGATCACGTTCGTTACATATCATAGTATATGTTCGTTATATATCTTGTCGGATATTGCGCGGTGATTCCGATTGCCCTGAACTGGTGGCAAAAGTTGTAAGACTGTCTGTTCCCGTAGTACCTAATTACCTTCTTAGGCCCCGTAATCGCGTCTTACTGGCAGTGCCATGGTCGCGCACTGTGGCGCACTCAAACTCGCCTCTCGTACGAACTTTAATATTATTGAATGCACTTCTGGCATCAGCTTCCGAGTATGATATATTCGCTGATCGATGGACGCAAGAATGCAATGCATGCCTTAGGTACTGTGAGAAGATTGATAGTGTAAGGAATAGTTCAATTACTTAATGTTATATAATTGAACTACCTGTATTTTCATTATTTTATTTAACAATGTTTATTTCATAATTACCTAATTATAATGTGTAAATAAGATGTCTGTATATCACGGCGCATTGGTGATAACTGTAATGCTGTGTTTATATTTTTGATAAATAGCTACCCAAACAGCTAGGTACGTCTTTTATGCAATTCATTGATTAATTATACCGAAACTGGTATCCGGTCGTGAACCACGCCGGTTTAAGATAAGCTACTTGTTAATACACTCGTTATCTTAAATAGGTATTAAAACCATTTGATTCAATCAACATTAATATTCTTGAATTATTTATGACATGTTGCTTATACATACTTTATCTTTTTTTTTATGCCTGATAGGTTAGCCTTTAACCACTATCTCACCTGATGGTAAGTGATGATGTGGTCGAAGATGTTGTTCAGGCTAACCTAGAAGTACTGGCACTCAAGGACAGCTGCCGGAACACACCGTTAGGTGCTTGGCGACAGATTTTCTACTTGGTAGCTAGCCAGGCGGGCATTCGCAAAATGCCCTACCACCATGCTATAACGACTGCCATCCTAAGACAACAACTGGGACCGACGGCTTAACGTGCCCGGAGGGCAGCACGGCACGGAAGCGCTCAGTAGTAATGTCACTAGCGGTCACCCATCCAACTCATGACCGCGCGCGACGTTGCTTAACTTTGCTGATCGGTTGAGAACAGCTAAGTAAACTTCGCTACGAGCGCTTCATAAATAAATCACACATAAATTCGAAAGTGTAAGGATTTGAGTGTATATGTTTGTGAGTCTTTAAATATAGAGTGTGTAGATCTTGGATTAACACATAGGATACTTTTCATAGTTTTCTACGTGGATGGAAACGCGGGGCACTGCTAGTCACACTAATATTATTATTGAGAAAGTTTGTGAGTGAGTGAGGGTATCTGTATGTGTTTGTTACTCCTTCACACTAATACGGCTGAACTGATTATGATAAATTTTTTAATAAATTTGATGAATGTTTTATTTTTAAGGTGCATGGTTAGTTATATTCGATTAGATTTAAGAAACCTGTTTACCATAACAATATGTACTTCTAGAAATTAAATTTTCATGAAAAGTTTTTGCATGCCAGTAATTTGGTGAAATGTGTAGGATCTTTATTTTTATTTTTTATTTATTTATTTATTCAGGAATCTTAAATGGATTTACTTTCAACAACATTATTGTACTCGCATTTGAAGCAAATAAATGATATTCTATTCTATAAAACTGATTTGCTTATAAATAGTTTAGGTCCTGGATTAGAAAGTAAGATATTTTTCATCATCATTTTTCACAAATATCTACGCGGGGTGCAGCTAGTGAATAATAAATGCTAATAACATTTTGACATTCATCTCTATTTTCTTATTCTTATCAATCCCATGCGGTATCAGTACAGATTAAAAATATGCTTTAGATAACAAAACAAGGATATTATTATACAAAATTTTAGCTTCTCTTGCTCGCTGGCTTGCTCTCGCTGGCCGGGTTTTAATAATTATTTATAAAAATTTTACCTTTCGTAAATTTGTATCGCTAATTGAAAAAGATCACCCATTCAAGTCTATGCCGATGTTATTTAACTTATCTTTTAAGAACAGCTAAGAAAACTTCGCTACGAGCACTTAAAAATTTTGTCTTTTTGAAGCGCTCGTAGCGAAGTTTACTTAGCTGTTCTCAACCGATCAGCAAAGTTAAGCAACGTCGCCCGCGGTCATGGGTTGGATGGGTGACCGCTAGTGACATTACTACTGAGCGTTTCCGTGATTCGGAGGGCACGTTAAGCCGTCGGTCCCGGTTGTTGTCTTAGGATGACAGCATGGTGGTAGGGCATTTTGCGAATGCACGCCTGGCTAGCTACCACCCTCAAGTAGAAAATCTGTCGCTAAGCACTTAACGGTGTGTTTCGGCAGCTGTCCTTGAGAGCCAGTCCATCTAGGTTAGCCTGAACAACATCTTCGACCACATCATCACTTATCATCAGGTGAGATAGTGGTCAAAGGCTAACCTTTTAGGCATAAAAAAAAAACTTTTGTTGGTGGCGCCTTTAACTACTTTAACGGTAGTTATGTGGTATTGGATCGTGGTAGTATAGTAAGGGCCTTAGATGAAGTGAATGGCAGTGTTTAGTTACAGGTGCCAAGGTCCTATTGAACTCACTCATGTGTGGCTGTCGTATGTCACCTCTTACATATTACTTGCTGTGACACATTCGCGTAATATTGGACGGATTATATCATAAAGTACCTGCTAGCAACTGATATTATTTTATCGTATATTTCAAAAGTTGACAGAGCGCTTGTTTATCTACCTCTCGAAGGTTTAGTCGGTGCGAAGCGCGATCAAAATGCTGGTACAACGAAGAAGCATTGCAATCCAAAAGGGCAATGCTGCTAGCATACAGGGCACTGAAATATACTACATTATACTGCCAGTATAAGCAAAAATATGTATCGAACCACTACGAGAAGAACGAGCGGGACACTCGAGGCCATTCTTTTGAACGTCTTTTAATAATGTATTACATAATATATAATAAAATTATTGTAACCTTTGATTCAATTTTGTAGGTGGCAGGCGATAGCTGGTCAGAGGCGGAGTTTTCTCGTTTATCTAATCACAAATTGTGCAGTAGGATTTCTTAATCAAAATGTTCTTCACGTACAACTTGTTTTTTTTTTATGTTGTTGTGTAGTAACAAGCGCGAGGCCCACCTGATGTTAAGCGGTATCCTCTGCCTATAACAGATGCATTTCATCACAAGTGACGAACTGCACTGCGCCCATCACCTTGAGACATACCTGTTAAGTCTCATTTTGCCTGTTATTTCACTGGCTCTCAAGGACTGCTGCCGGAACACACCGTTAGGTGCTTGGCGACAGATTTTCTACTTGAGGGTGGTCGCTAGCCAGGCGGGCATTCGCAAAATGCCCTACCACCATGCTATAACGACTGCCATCCTAAGACAACAACTGGGACCGACGGCTTAACGTGCCCGGAGGGCAGCACGGCACGGAAGCGCTCAGTAGTAATGTCACTAGCGGTCACCCATCCAACTCATGACCGCGCGCGACGTTGCTTAACTTTGCTGATCGGTTGAGAACAGCTAAGTAAACTTCGCTACGAGCGCTTCATAAATAAATCACACATAAATTCGAAAGTGTAAGGATTTGAGTGTATATGTTTGTGAGTCTTTAAATATAGAGTGTGTAGATCTTGGATTAACACATAGGATACTTTTCATAGTTTTCTACGTGGATGGAAACGCGGGGCACTGCTAGTCACACTAATATTATTATTGAGAAAGTTTGTGAGTGAGTGAGGGTATCTGTATGTGTTTGTTACTCCTTCACACTAATACGGCTGAACTGATTATGATAAATTTTTTAATAAATTTGATGAATGTTTTATTTTTAAGGTGCATGGTTAGTTATATTCGATTAGATTTAAGAAACCTGTTTACCATAACAATATGTACTTCTAGAAATTAAATTTTCATGAAAAGTTTTTGCATGCCAGTAATTTGGTGAAATGTGTAGGATCTTAAATGGATTTACTTTCAACAACATTATTGTACTCGCATTTGAAGCAAATAAATGATATTCTATTCTATAAAACTGATTTGCTTATAAATAGTTTAGGTCCTGGATTAGAAAGTAAGATATTTTTCATCATCATTTTTCACAAATATCTACGCGGGGTGCAGCTAGTGAATAATAAATGCTAATAACATTTTGACATTCATCTCTATTTTCTTATTCTTATCAATCCCATGCGGTATCAGTACAGATTAAAAATATGCTTTAGATAACAAAACAAGGATATTATTATACAAAATTTTAGCTTCTCTTGCTCGCTGGCTTGCTCTCGCTGGCCGGGTTTTAATAATTATTTATAAAAATTTTACCTTTCGTAAATTTGTATCGCTAATTGAAAAAGATCACCCATTCAAGTCTATGCCGATGTTATTTAACTTATCTTTTAAGAACAGCTAAGAAAACTTCGCTACGAGCACTTAAAAATTTTGTCTTTTTGAAGCGCTCGTAGCGAAGTTTACTTAGCTGTTCTCAACCGATCAGCAAAGTTAAGCAACGTCGCCCGCGGTCATGGGTTGGATGGGTGACCGCTAGTGACATTACTACTGAGCGTTTCCGTGATTCGGAGGGCACGTTAAGCCGTCGGTCCCGGTTGTTGTCTTAGGATGACAGCATGGTGGTAGGGCATTTTGCGAATGCACGCCTGGCTAGCTACCACCCTCAAGTAGAAAATCTGTCGCTAAGCACTTAACGGTGTGTTTCGGCAGCTGTCCTTGAGAGCCAGTCCATCTAGGTTAGCCTGAACAACATCTTCGACCACATCATCACTTATCATCAGGTGAGATAGTGGTCAAAGGCTAACCTTTTAGGCATAAAAAAAAAACTTTTGTTGGTGGCGCCTTTAACTACTTTAACGGTAGTTATGTGGTATTGGATCGTGGTAGTATAGTAAGGGCCTTAGATGAAGTGAATGGCAGTGTTTAGTTACAGGTGCCAAGGTCCTATTGAACTCACTCATGTGTGGCTGTCGTATGTCACCTCTTACATATTACTTGCTGTGACACATTCGCGTAATATTGGACGGATTATATCATAAAGTACCTGCTAGCAACTGATATTATTTTATCGTATATTTCAAAAGTTGACAGAGCGCTTGTTTATCTACCTCTCGAAGGTTTAGTCGGTGCGAAGCGCGATCAAAATGCTGGTACAACGAAGAAGCATTGCAATCCAAAAGGGCAATGCTGCTAGCATACAGGGCACTGAAATATACTACATTATACTGCCAGTATAAGCAAAAATATGTATCGAACCACTACGAGAAGAACGAGCGGGACACTCGAGGCCATTCTTTTGAACGTCTTTTAATAATGTATTACATAATATATAATAAAATTATTGTAACCTTTGATTCAATTTTGTAGGTGGCAGGCGATAGCTGGTCAGAGGCGGAGTTTTCTCGTTTATCTAATCACAAATTGTGCAGTAGGATTTCTTAATCAAAATGTTCTTCACGTACAACTTGTTTTTTTTTTATGTTGTTGTGTAGTAACAAGCGCGAGGCCCACCTGATGTTAAGCGGTATCCTCTGCCTATAACAGATGCATTTCATCACAAGTGACGAACTGCACTGCGCCCATCACCTTGAGACATACCTGTTAAGTCTCATTTTGCCTGTTATTTCACTGGCTCTCAAGGACTGCTGCCGGAACACACCGTTAGGTGCTTGGCGACAGATTTTCTACTTGAGGGTGGTCGCTAGCCAGGCGGGCATTCGCAAAATGCCCTACCACCATGCTATAACGACTGCCATCCTAAGACAACAACTGGGACCGACGGCTTAACGTGCCCGGAGGGCAGCACGGCACGGAAGCGCTCAGTAGTAATGTCACTAGCGGTCACCCATCCAACTCATGACCGCGCGCGACGTTGCTTAACTTTGCTGATCGGTTGAGAACAGCTAAGTAAACTTCGCTACGAGCGCTTCATAAATAAATCACACATAAATTCGAAAGTGTAAGGATTTGAGTGTATATGTTTGTGAGTCTTTAAATATAGAGTGTGTAGATCTTGGATTAACACATAGGATACTTTTCATAGTTTTCTACGTGGATGGAAACGCGGGGCACTGCTAGTCACACTAATATTATTATTGAGAAAGTTTGTGAGTGAGTGAGGGTATCTGTATGTGTTTGTTACTCCTTCACACTAATACGGCTGAACTGATTATGATAAATTTTTTAATAAATTTGATGAATGTTTTATTTTTAAGGTGCATGGTTAGTTATATTCGATTAGATTTAAGAAACCTGTTTACCATAACAATATGTACTTCTAGAAATTAAATTTTCATGAAAAGTTTTTGCATGCCAGTAATTTGGTGAAATGTGTAGGATCTTAAATGGATTTACTTTCAACAACATTATTGTACTCGCATTTGAAGCAAATAAATGATATTCTATTCTATAAAACTGATTTGCTTATAAATAGTTTAGGTCCTGGATTAGAAAGTAAGATATTTTTCATCATCATTTTTCACAAATATCTACGCGGGGTGCAGCTAGTGAATAATAAATGCTAATAACATTTTGACATTCATCTCTATTTTCTTATTCTTATCAATCCCATGCGGTATCAGTACAGATTAAAAATATGCTTTAGATAACAAAACAAGGATATTATTATACAAAATTTTAGCTTCTCTTGCTCGCTGGCTTGCTCTCGCTGGCCGGGTTTTAATAATTATTTATAAAAATTTTACCTTTCGTAAATTTGTATCGCTAATTGAAAAAGATCACCCATTCAAGTCTATGCCGATGTTATTTAACTTATCTTTTAAGAACAGCTAAGAAAACTTCGCTACGAGCACTTAAAAATTTTGTCTTTTTGAAGCGCTCGTAGCGAAGTTTACTTAGCTGTTCTCAACCGATCAGCAAAGTTAAGCAACGTCGCCCGCGGTCATGGGTTGGATGGGTGACCGCTAGTGACATTACTACTGAGCGTTTCCGTGATTCGGAGGGCACGTTAAGCCGTCGGTCCCGGTTGTTGTCTTAGGATGACAGCATGGTGGTAGGGCATTTTGCGAATGCACGCCTGGCTAGCTACCACCCTCAAGTAGAAAATCTGTCGCTAAGCACTTAACGGTGTGTTTCGGCAGCTGTCCTTGAGAGCCAGTCCATCTAGGTTAGCCTGAACAACATCTTCGACCACATCATCACTTATCATCAGGTGAGATAGTGGTCAAAGGCTAACCTTTTAGGCATAAAAAAAAAACTTTTGTTGGTGGCGCCTTTAACTACTTTAACGGTAGTTATGTGGTATTGGATCGTGGTAGTATAGTAAGGGCCTTAGATGAAGTGAATGGCAGTGTTTAGTTACAGGTGCCAAGGTCCTATTGAACTCACTCATGTGTGGCTGTCGTATGTCACCTCTTACATATTACTTGCTGTGACACATTCGCGTAATATTGGACGGATTATATCATAAAGTACCTGCTAGCAACTGATATTATTTTATCGTATATTTCAAAAGTTGACAGAGCGCTTGTTTATCTACCTCTCGAAGGTTTAGTCGGTGCGAAGCGCGATCAAAATGCTGGTACAACGAAGAAGCATTGCAATCCAAAAGGGCAATGCTGCTAGCATACAGGGCACTGAAATATACTACATTATACTGCCAGTATAAGCAAAAATATGTATCGAACCACTACGAGAAGAACGAGCGGGACACTCGAGGCCATTCTTTTGAACGTCTTTTAATAATGTATTACATAATATATAATAAAATTATTGTAACCTTTGATTCAATTTTGTAGGTGGCAGGCGATAGCTGGTCAGAGGCGGAGTTTTCTCGTTTATCTAATCACAAATTGTGCAGTAGGATTTCTTAATCAAAATGTTCTTCACGTACAACTTGTTTTTTTTTTATGTTGTTGTGTAGTAACAAGCGCGAGGCCCACCTGATGTTAAGCGGTATCCTCTGCCTATAACAGATGCATTTCATCACAAGTGACGAACTGCACTGCGCCCATCACCTTGAGACATACCTGTTAAGTCTCATTTTGCCTGTTATTTCACTGGCTCTCAAGGACTGCTGCCGGAACACACCGTTAGGTGCTTGGCGACAGATTTTCTACTTGAGGGTGGTCGCTAGCCAGGCGGGCATTCGCAAAATGCCCTTGCACCATGCGGTGAAGCTCAAGCTCCATAGCCATCATAGTCCATAGCCAATGCCATTGAGCCATCACTGCTTCAAAAATTTTCCTCCTTTGAGCGTTGTAATATGTTTGGAAACTTTATTATAAAACCGCACACAATTACCGAAGAAGGACCTTTTATTTGTCTTTGCTAATCTAAAACCTGGCACCGCTATTTTATTTTTTATTCCTAGTGTTGTAATCGTGATTGTCACTGTTTATTTTAAATTTACAATTTTTTTTTACTAACTAACATAATATTTTCAAATATATGTATACAGAATCACAAATATACAATAGGAAAAATTTAAGTCATGTGCGGAAGTCATGTGTTTAATTTTTTTCTATCGTATATTTGTGATTTTGTAATGTAATCCGCATAGCAGGCGTTATTGCAAACCTAACAGCATTAAAAATATGTATACAGACTCGGTAAAACTAAAATATCAATTTCTTTAAAAAGATCCCTCAATCAAAAAAAGCAAAAATCTGCAACTCTTACTTCGTGTGGAAGTTGGCGGCCTCTGAGCCATTATTCGTGCTAATTAATATAGGTTAATGAGCGGAGGCATTAATTTATTTTCGTGAGGATTTCCGAAGAACCCATTGAAGATTTTAATGTAATCATTTTATTGTTCGCAGATCACTCTTTGAAGAGCAACCGAAAATGGTACCTTGATGATCCCAACAGTGGATGAGGTGAGTTTCCATCATAATCCAATTTTTACAATACTTTTTGATGCTAAGTTTTATAAGACATAAAAAATAAATAAATAACAATTATAAAGACAATTGGTACGCGGTCACGCTTGCCCATAACATATGCAGTTTCACCATTTTCATTCTACTTAAAACCGGAGCCCTGAAAACCTGAAAACCTGAGCGCTGGCTCATAATTTTTTATTTTTTATGCTTGATAGTGAGCCTTTGACTACTATCTCACCTGATGGTAAGTGATGATGTGGTCGAAGATCTTATTCAGGCTAAACTAGAATTACTGGCTCTCAAGGACAGCTGCCGGAACACACCTAGTTAGGTGCTTGGCGACAGAATTTCTACTTGAGGATGGTAGCTAGCCAGGCAGGCATTCGCAAAATGCCCTATACAATAATTATAGGTTAATCTAATGGCATCTTCGATCGCATCATCAATTACCAATAAGTGATATAATCAGTAAAGGCTGGTATATCATTCTAGAGAAATCTAGGCCTAGAAAGAGCAAACTCTAAACTAAAGTCGTTTACGACAACTTTTCCCATGTTGATACTATACAGAGACTTTGTCAGGGTGATTTGATTGCCAACCTTATATATGGACCCAAAATAACTCCGATATCTCCAAGTGATATCAAACAGGTAGGTACATTATTATCAAAAATAAAAAGGTACACCACAAAGGGCCTTCCGCATTTTACCTCAGGTACCGAAATTTACCAAAATTTTGAAAGATATGATAATTTTATTCCATTAACGAACCGTAATGCACCCGGCACCCCGAAGGTCGTTAGAGGTAAAGATGTAAAACTGCTGTCTTATACTGTGATCCCTAAGACGCCTGCCAAGCGTGGTGATCATGGCAATAAACGAATACTGTGTTTATGAGTGAAATGTCTAGTCATTTCTGTTTGGACAGTGCCACTGTAGCAAGATTAGTTACTGGGCGAACGACATATAAGAACAATTTTTTCTTCATTCTTAGAGTGACGAGTGCAATGCAGTGACAAACAGAAATTGATAGGTGATTACAAATCACACAAATTACTGACTTAAAAATATTTATAGGACATTTATAGTTATACAAAATATTATACCTACATTAAATTTATAATTTAATTCATAAATTTATACATATACAATTTATATATATAAAAAATTTCAGGATATTTTAAAATTTAAATACATTTCTTATCAATGTAATCCAACTAATACACCTTTCGTTGTTATAATGATATCAAGGGCTATTGAGAAAAAATAGTAAACATAATTATAATCACTTAAAATTTTATTAAATTAAGTTATTATTTTATTTTTTTACAATTTTTTTTTTTACTTTTTACGCCTTTATTAACAAATTACTACGAACTATACAACACTACAGCTACTACAATAAAAGCATTTAGATCCCTATAAGTCATTGCAGACTCTTAGGCAGTCCAAATGCTCTAGCCCACTACCAGTTGGCAGCGTGCCCACCATGCTGGCAGCATAGCCCCGTTGAATTGCAATAAGTTATTCTTATATATCTTTACTAATATTATAAAGAGGAAAGAAACATTTGTGTAATTGGATGCAACAAATACATTTAAAAATTACTGGACAGATTTGGATGAAATTTAGTATGAAAATAGTTTGAGACCCGGGAAAGGAGATGGGATAGTTTTAATTCAACTGCGCAAAACGAGGTTAATGTTTTTTTGTGATAACCAACATACGCGCGCGCGAAGGTGCGGCCGGAAGGCTGGTACTATATATTGTTGGTAGAACATAATACACCATTTTGAGTTGACAAAATTCATTTGCAACTTTTAAGGCCGTTAAACATTATACTTATTAAAAATGGTTGAGGAAGGCGATGGCTGGCACATGCGTCAACTCGTGAACGGGTGCTGCTAGAGGACACTGGTCTGCTCTGGATGCAAGTGGTAATGACATTTATCGGAAAAAAAAAAATTTTCTTTTAACACTGTTCTCTTTTAGAATGTTGCATGTTTCCTATATATTGTAAGTATCTAGTTTGTAAATAAAATATGGTCATAATTAAAAAAAGGCACGGACCCTGGAGTCTGTGGAGTGTAGATATATATAATAAAAAAAAAAAAAAAAAAAAAAAAAACATTATACTTATATAAAAAGTAATGAAATTACACCTGCACCTTTGGTGGGTATAAATGTGCTGCATTGGAATCCCAAAGCTCTGGATTCGATCCCGAGTCAGGCAGATGTTGGACTTTTCTGAAAAAGAAGTGCCTAGCGGTCCAGAGTCTGCAAGTTTGTTGCTGGCAATATGTTCGGACCCTTTTATATGGGACCAAAATATGTCTAGTGCAGGCGAATGTTGATATATGCCTCCTGCCCATTCGGGGAATACAGACAAGAATAAATTTTTATGTTTATATAATTATACTCAAAGAGCCTTAACTACTTATTAAGGCTATTACAGCCACGTCTCATGCCATACTTAAGGCAGGTATCAATGAAAGCCAATTACATAGTTATTCTGCGCAATTTACTGCTAATTAGAAAATAATTGACCCTCCCAGTGGCATTTTGTGGTGGGATACCGAATGCCATTGCATTAACGGTAAAGTAAAAAAAGTTAATGAAAATGTAACTGCAAAGAAAAATTTGCTTAGATAAAAACTTGAATGGCCAAAAATGTGTGCATCCTTCTGATACTTTTTATTCTGTGGCATGGACAATTTGTTTTTTGGCAGTTCGCGTCGAAATCTAAAACCATTAAAAACTTACACTTAGTTGAATTGATGCTTTTATGTCTTAAATACTAATAAAAAACACACTTTAATTCAATCGTTAAACAAATTTACGGCGTTATAAAATTTTATATGTAATAAAACATGTTTTGTTTAGGCTGCAATGCAAAAACATTTTGATATATAAATCATACAGATGCAGAAAAATATTTTTTGTTAAATTGTAATTTTTAGCTTCCGCCCATGGCTTCGTGCGTCTTAACCGCTAAATAACAATATATAATATGTCTTTTATTATGAAGTAGATAACCATATTGTAAAGTTAAAACGCTCCTTTAGAAACTTCTCAGTAAATTGGGGTAAAAAGAGTAAATATGTACAGTAGCAACTAAGCGAACGAATAGGATAGTCAGAAGTTTGGGGAGTGGTGGGCACTCAAGATACAGGCGTTATCGCCTAGTTTGAGGCCCGTAGCTAAAATAAAGTCTTTATTTGTTATATGAGTTAATGTATCAACCGCTATACTTAGTTGTCTCCAATTCGCAATTGTAGTTCACGAAGTATTACTCGTTTCGTTTCGATATTCCTGTAGTGAAATTTCAGTTAAGGTACTTCGAGAACTATTTTTATTAATTAATATATTTTAATCCCTTTTTTTTACTTTATTTACTACTATATTTAAAAATTAAGTCTGCATGCATCCTGGAATGTATTTTTCTGGAATAAATGATTATTTTATCTAAATAACTGTTTAGCCGTTTTAAGGGTGAGTGGTCACAAAAACACACACGCATTTATACTCTCTACCTCTCTCCCAGTTCTGTCTCTCACACATACACACACTCATACACACAATTTTAATACTCGTATTATTGTAATTGTAGCATTGCAGAACATTTTCTCCTCGGCTTCCAGAAAAATCTACAATTTGGGAACAAAAGACATCAACGAGCACTACACTGATTATCCTATGTCTATGCCACATGGAGAGAAAGTACATTACATATTAAAGTCTCCTTTTAGACAACACACTAAAAGACGTTATTTATTTAAATATGTAAAATTGCGTGAACATATTTTTTTAATAGTTCTCCTTAAACCACCCGAAATATGAAGGAAAAATATTCATGTATTTTATGATAACGGTCAAAAGGGTCGAACATTCATAAGGATTATTTTTCCGAAAAGGCGTAACATCGTAATTGAAAGGAACACCATGAAACTTTTTTTTTTTTATAGCTTTGGTCTAAAACTTACTAACATAATATATCAAATGCTCAAAATGTGATCCATTCTGTAGTATACAGACCTTGCTATATATATATTGCTCCCTGTTGATTTACTTATCTTTACATGTTCCATTTTCAAATACTGATTAGTTAATACCTTTTATATAAAACAACACTGCCATTCCATATTTTGCTTATCTTAAGAGCCATTTCACAAAATCACGCTACTGAAGTTTAGGTAAATGCCAGCGCATCGCTTACACAAGCGAAAGAAGTGACGACGGAATAGCGTGACTGTGAGTAACATATTTTGATACTAGCACTCATTAATAAAGAAATCTAAGTTGCGAATTTAAAAATTGTGTGATTGGCATGAGTAAATAATCAATTTCTTGTCGATTACTTGCTAATGTTATAGTAGGCATGTACATTAAATAGTCAACCTGCATCGTGAATCTTTTATTTAAATTTCATCCTTGATGAATAAAAAATTGATATGTTTGAATCATTTATTGTAACAAAAAACTTAAATAATTAAAAAATTATATGGCTTAAAATTATATAAATATTTGATGTAACGGCATTGATTAAAAGCTGCGGACTAAAAGCTCTTTTTTTAAAATTTTCCAAAAATTGCTGTTTTCCTCGTTCACACTCTTCAGTATCTATATCCAGTCGTTAAAACTGTCTGTCATAATGACCATGCATAGGATTAAGGTTTATTTTTCTGTGCATCCGGAGAACAACTTAGTACCAACCACAAACGTCCCATGACGTTTTTGGTTTTCCATTACTTTAACATGTCACCCTCATATTCCCATACCATAATATATCACCTACACCATTAAAAAAAATAACATTTTCATCCATTTAGTTTGAGTAGACCAAACAGCGAAATGTAAATATATATTTACAGATTTTGAGGTTTTTTTGTTTTTAAATCGAATATCTTTGATGCAATCTATAATCAACATATATATACTTCCGAAATCAGATTGAAGACGTTCTGAAAAAAGGCCAGGTCAAAAGTACCCTAAACCGACGCTTATGTATGAAAGGATTGATGAGTATAGATGAAGCGAAAGAGAAATGTCAGGATCGTAGTAAGTGGAAATCCGTGGTCTCTGCCTACCCCTACGGGAAAGAGGCGTGATTTTATGTATCATTTATTTTCTATAGAGGAAATAGTGAGCATAAGAGTATATAGTGAGGATTGCATTGGTACCAAGCAGTATGTATGTATATACTTCTTGGTACCAATGCAATCCTCACTATATACTCTTATGCTCACTATTTCCTCTATAAAAAATAAATGATAATACACCTTTTTATACAAAAAAATACTGGAAATGGGGTTTGAACACACGACAAAAATGGTGGGAAATAGTAATTTAATTGCTATTTCTATTTTTTCGTAACTAACTCACCTAGAACTTCGATCTTCTTTTAATATGATAATTTACTATTGTTCTTTAGCCATGAATTGTTACAGATTTTTACGCCAAATATTTTAAAGTAACAAAATTAAAACAACCCAATTGTTTTAAGAACTTTGGCGGGAAAACTGTATTGGAGAGCAATTAATTTTTCTGAAAAACTATACCACCTACGGCTTTGGTCCTTCTTTGATATTATTATTTACATGTAATTTATACACCTGTATTATTTCAGATTTTTGGTTTAGAAGTTTAAAATTAGTTACGAGATTATTTAATACGCAAATTTGCATCGGTAAGTGTTTGCGTTGCAAAATATATCGAGTGAAAAATGACTTATACATATGCAAAATTGCGGTTTTCTAGATTTATAACTGTTGAAGTAGTTACGATATTAATATGAAATGACGTAATATTTTGGGGCCAAAATGTAATTTGTGCTGGTTTCAGATTTCATCAAAATATTCAAAATACTTCCTACTTCATACGTTATCTCAGAAAAATATGGATTTTTTCTTGTATGGGTAAGGATGCATCTTTTTGAAAACCATTTGTATTATGAAAGTCGGACTTACGCAGATTTATGGTAAATTTGTAAATACGACTATCGACCGCTAACTGGTATCCCAGTTTGTACAAATGCTGGAAAAGCCCGGAGGCCGGTTTGTACAAATTTTCAATAGAAGGTAGTTTAATTTCCAGCTGAAGTTATCGCTGTGTTCACTTATAGACATTAACTGAATACAAAAATATTGGAAATCAATTATTCGCCTGTCATCTAATCCTCCTAAAACAAAAGTTATAGTGAGTTACTAATATAAACTAGAATAATATAAAAACTAGCAGACCAAAAAGAAGAAGTCAACCCTGTGAGGTTGTTAGCATTTTTCCAATAACGCTGTATAAGGCTGCATAATTGTGACGTTTCCTTTTTTTAACACAATGGATGAACAGAAACTAAAGATGTAGTTACTTAACAAGACAACAATACTTATATTATGGACAACAAAAATGAAGTATAGTCTGTTACTTAAAAAAAATTTCGACATGATCAAAACTCTGTGGTCGCACTATAAACTTGCATCTAAGCGTTCCGCGTACGAGACGTCAGAGCAAGGAAAACGAACACAGGTCCTACCTCGATGGGCGCTCGCGCGGTACTGAGCGCCTCGCGCTTGTACATTTCAATTTATGTGCATTTCGAGTTATGTTAAATATTTTTTCTTGTCTAACAAAACAGAGTTAATATCACAATTTATTAAAGATCAGAATAATTAAAGAATGAACTTTCTTTTTATATAATATCTGTTTGGAATTATACTTTATTAAACGCAATTTAGGGTGGTAAACTGCTGATATAATTCGTGGAAATTGGCGCAAGATCTTTATATTTTTTTCTACAATGACGATTAATTAGCGATATTCTAGTACACTATGTGTCAATAAGATTATATGCCTGATGCACAGTTTTTTTTTAAAGATATATTGATGAATCTTTATACAAGAGATATAACTCTGAAGTTGGCTATGTGTACTTTAATTCGTAAAACAAGGTGCGGGAGATTGGTCACTACAAAATAATTAATGTTATGTTTGTAAATCTGGTACATTAACTGAAAAGAGAACAGATTATTCTATTTTTATCAATTATTAAACAACTTGTAGATATTTCCTATGATAGTAAATTAAGCGCTTAAAATCTTCGTATACCGCATTAAAATGTGAAATGCCTCTTAATGCTCTGAGCTTTGCTTGTACCGTCTCATAATGAGTCTGAAGAGAAGCGTAAAAAAAATCTATTACGTACCTCTTTAACAATTATGTTTGCCTGGTACATTTTATTTCAATTGATATTATTTCCTATTGCTATTTTCTAGTGTTCTGAGTTCAGTTTAGTAACGCACTTTCGGCGACGATAGTAAAACAATCTTCTTTGGAAGGGATCCGGTGGGAGGAAAAATATCAGTTTGGGATAGGGATTTTTGAAAAGTGGGCTCCGATTTGTGGGATTTTTTGGGAGCCACCCGAAAATGTGGGCTCAGAATGTTTTGAATCAACATGGTAGCTATTACATACTTTTAGATGGCAAAAAAGGGTTCAGTTTAAAAAATATATATGTGCTGCTATTGATGTAAAGTGTGGAGTGATTATCCTATTCACAAAATATATTTATTTATTTTATCGAAAGACAGTATTACAAATATCTTATATACAGGGTTATTGGTAAAATGCTAACAACCTCTTAGGATTGACTTCTGTTTGTCCTAAGTAACATAAAGAGATGAGTTTTTTTGTTTTGAAAAAATATATTGTTTAGTCATTTTTTTTTGTGTCTCTACTCTGAGCCAAGAGTGCCACGGCAACAATGGACCGCGCTGTGGTCCCTTTGAATACAGTTTTGAATATACATATACATCGAATAAAGTAATAAAAAATATGAAATAATACAGTACAGGCACAAGAGACTTTTGACATCAGGTGGTCCTCGTACTTATTCAGCCAAAAACATATAAAAAAACACAAAAAAAAATTATGATAAAAAAAAAAAAACAAAATTAAAAAATACATAGTCATTAAACAACTTTAACGGTTTAAATACGGCGTATATTTATCATTATTTTTGTCCCGACGTTTCAAACACTTTGCAGTGTTTGATTACTATGTGTAAAAATGGCGAAATCCTACGATAAAAAAAACCATCTCATAATGTTTGTTAGGACGAGCGGAAGCCAACCCTAAGAGGTTGTTAGCATTTTACCAATAACCCTGTATAACTAATAACTCTAACCAATTATAGGTCCTCACGGATAGAATTTCTAGTATATTATTATGATGTTGAAATTCTTGGCAATCGTGAGACATGATGCTCATTTTGCCTTCTAGAAGTTTCCAATAGGAATTATAAACAGTACTTAGATTTTTTGGCCTGGTATCAGCACCTAGAAATGTATGGATAAAAAAACCACGTAATAGCGTCGATAATCGAAATGAAACACTTTATTAGCATAATGTAAAATCAATAAAATGGAAATAAAATCGATAACACTGTTAATTTGTGAAGCCGTAAAATTATTGTTTTATGACTTCCATTATGATACAAAGTAAACAAGATCTTATCTCTTAAATATCCTTTTATAATAATATTTTTGATTATTTTTTCTTACTTTTTGTATATCTGGATATGAAAAAAGATTTTTGGGTTAATATCAGTCTTTTTTTTCAATGTTATTGCCTTTTACGTATGACCCTAGCTAACATCCTCAAGTAAATCTATCGCCTTGTACTTTAAATGGTGTGTTTTGGCAGCTTTCCTTGAAAACTAGTTCCCATTTTAGGTTTTATATTTGAAGCAATGATGGCCGAACAGTAATAGCTATGGACTACGGAACAGGTCCATGGTTCGATCCCCACCGCTGGCTGGAGCTTCATCGCATGGTGGAAGGGCATTTTGCGATTGCCCGCCTGGCTAGCTACCAACCTTAAATAGAAAATCTGTCGCTAAGCACCTAATGGTGTGTTCCGGCAGTAGTCCTTGAGAGCCAGTAAAATAACAGGTATATGAGACTTAACAACTATGTCTTAAAGTGACAGGTGCGGTTCAATTCGTCACTTGTGGTTAAATTCATCTGTTCTAGGCAGAGGTTTGTCCGCTTAACATCAGGTGGGCCTCGTGCTTGTTCCGTAACAAAAACATAACATAAAAAATAGCCCATTTATCACCACCCAAGATTTCATCACTTACTATCATGTCAAATTGGGGACAAAGGCCAGAAGTAAATTTTTTTTTTAAATTACTGATAGGTAAGCTTTTGACCACAATCTTACCTGATGGTAAGTGAAGATTATGTAGTCGAAGGTATAAACAGGCTTTACCTAGAATTACTGGCTCTCAAGTACAGCTGCCGGAACACACTGTTAGGTGCTTGCCGACAGATTTTCTACTTGAGGGTGGTCGCTGGCCAGGCGGCCATTCTCAAAATACCCTACCACCATGCGGTGAAGCTCAAGGTCGCGGCGGGATTCGCACCATGGGCCTGCAGCGCGGCAGTCCATAGCCAATGACAATAAGCCATCACTGCTTACAAAAATAAAAATGGAAAATCAAAATATTAAAGGTTCAAAATACCAATTCACGTTTTTTAATAACACCAACTTGTAAATGTAAAGGACATGACATAACCATACATATAATAACTTAGAAATGATCACAGATGGTGTTTTTATATGGCATAGGTTATGTTGGGCTAAAGCCCAATAAGACCTACGTGTCTCACTAAGCCCCCACCGACATCGCTGCCCGCATAAACAGGCCGATCCTTTACGGAAATATCTCCTTACCACCTCGTGGGATGCCCTGGAACACTTGGGCTTCCAAATTTCATATGGACCTTACCCAGATTGGGAGCGCCGGCTAGAAAACCATCCTGGTGCTTATTAAGTTATCTTTTTTCCTCCGAAACAATTTGTACGTTTATGCTTAGCTGCGTCGTTGCTCTTTAAATAATACATAGTCCTAGTTTTTACTTGTATTGAATCTATAACATATAAATTCACCATAGCATTATTATCTGAAACCCAATGAAGAACCGGCAAGGTCACCAGCAGTTTTTTTTTTATCTCTACCATGTTTTATTTTGGTTGGTACATACCAAGTACCAAGTCAGTTCTGGAATTGAGGAGATAAGTCATGATCTCGGAAGGTTATTTTTTTGCTACCCCGTCCCTTTTATTACACACACATAAGCAAACACTCTTACTTTTATATTGACAATACTCGTGCCTACAATTTTAGAGCATTTCTTTCTTATGCTGCTTGGGTGTTACAATTTGGGAGCAAAAGACATCAACGCGCGCTATTAACGTGCTAAAAGGGCAAATTACAACCCCCCGCCCCATAGTGGGGGTATTATGGCTGGGAGTATCTGGTATGGGGCTGTATTCAGCAGTGGACATTACAGCTAATACAGTACAGAATTACACAGAAAACAAATTGTCTTCACACAATTTTAATGACTTTTCATCAAACCGTCGTGATCCTAAAATACACTACCAAAAAAGCAACCAATAAGCAAAATAACAAAAAATAAAATCGACTGCCCTGACAAATAGTCAGTACCACTACGGATGTTGTCGGGATTCCAACGATATTTGCATCAAAATCTGTTCAGATTTTTATAAAAGTTATAGTGGAATAAATACACCCACATACATATATAAATTAATATATAAATAACACTTTATTAAATTAAAAATAGTCGAGAGAAAAAAATACAGTCATGTCCGGGGTTATTCGCCTAGCAGGCGTTATTGCAAACATAACAAAATTAAAAAAAAAACACTTTATTCAGACACAATTTAGAAACTTACATAAATAACACTCTAAAATAAACAAATATTATGGGACGTATTTTCTCTTAAAGCGATCTCTTCCAGACAAACTTTCAAATATGTATTTTTCAACCCAAATTGGTGTGTAATGTTTTTGCAGTTTATACATGTGTATAAACTGCAAAAACATTACACACCAATTTGGGTGTCTTAACACATCTAACCAAAAAGAATGTTAGAGAAGAAAATACTAAGTCATTTTAGTAAAAAAATACTACTCAAGTAATCACTTGAGACTTGTTCAAGGGAGGTGTTTATATTATTTCTAGATCTGTCATTAGAAACTTACAAAGATAACATTCTAAAATAAACAAGTGAGTATTTTCTCTTAAAGCTATCTCTTCCAGACAATCTTTAAGATACATGCATGAACTTCAAAACCATTGCACTCCCATTGGACAGTCGTGTTATAACACATGTAAGCAATAATAATGTTAGAGAAGAAAATACTAAGTCATTTCGGTTAATAATACTACTCAAGTTATTACTTGAGTCTTGCTCAAGAGAGGCGTTTATGTTATTTCTAGATCTGTCATCAGAAACTTACAAAGATAACACTCTAAAACAAACTAAGTATTTTCTCTTAAAGCGATCTCTTCCAGACAATCTTTAAGATACATGCATGAACTTCAAATACATTGCACTCCCATTGGGCAGTCGTGTAATAACACATCTAAGCAATAATAATGTTCCAGAGAAGAAAATACTAAGTCATAACACTTAAAAATACTACTCAAGTAATCACTTGAGACTTGCTCAAGAGAGGCGTTTATGTTATTTCTAGATCTGTCATTAGAAACTTACAAAGATAACACTCTAAAACAAACCAAGTATTTTCTCTTAAAGCAATATCTTCCAGACAATCTTTAAGATACATGCATGAAATTCAAAAACATTGCACTCCCATTGGACAGTCGTGTAATAACACATCTAAGCAATAATAATGTTCCAGAAAAGAAAATACTAAGTCATAACACTTAAAAATACTACTCAAGTAATCACTTGAGACTTGCTCAAGAGAGGCGTTTATGTTATTTCTAGATCTGTCATTAGAAACTTACAAAGATAACATTCTAAAATAAACAAGTGAGTATTTTCTCTTAAAGCTATCTCTTCCAGACAATCTTTAAGATACATGCATGAACTTCAAAAACATTACACTCCCATTGGGCAGTCGTGTAATAACACATCTAACCAATAATAATGTTCCAGAAAAGAAAATACTAAGTCATTTCGGTTAGTAATACTACTCAAGTAATCACTTGAGAATTGCTCAAGGTGTTTATGTAATTTCTAGAGCTGTCATTTGAACATCCTGACTTAGCCAATTATTTCGCCGTAAGGATATGTAACGGGTCTTTCGTGCCGGATATTTAACTTAACTAAGTATTTCCTTTTGGCCCTTTACTAACTGATACACATAAATGTTGCAAAATTTGTTCATATTATTTTTTTAGATTTGATATTTTAATATAAACAAATATTTTTAACCATATTTAAAAAAAACTTTGTATTCATATTTTAGAAAAACACTTAATAAATATAATTCTAGTGACTATTCCACCTAATTTTCCTACTAAGCCGTAATGATGTCATAAACGCCACGTCACCAAACCGGAAGAATTTTCGACCCGTTTTGCGAATTTAACGATTTTCGCACAAATTCCAGTGCTTCGAAAGGATTAAAATATTTATTATTATTAAGTTTGGATTTCCTGAATCTATTAATTATCTAGATTGTTTTACAGACTTAATTTAAGGCACTTTCTTACGCGCTTTGTTCATGAATTAACCGTTATCTTACATATATCACTTATAAATTATTGGTCCATCAACTTATGTATGCAAATAAAGGTTTAATGTAAAATATATATGTTAAGATATTAAAATTAAATACATTTTGAATTCAAAAGTTAAATTAAAAAATGACCTCGATTGTCATATCTGTCTCGTCATAGTATTATTTTTATGAAAGTATTTTATGATATGAAGTGATGAACTAGTCGCCCGCCTGATAGTCAGAGTCATGCATGTCCGTAACAGTTGTAGTTTCACTGTTTTGTATAACACTGCACTGCGCCCTTCACCTCGAGATATATTGTTTTTATTTTTTGAAAGCCAGTAATTCTAGGCTAGCCTGAACAACATCTTCGACCACATCATAACTTATCATAGTGGTCAAAGGCTAGCCTAACAGCAATAAAAATACATGTATCGTTTAACAAGCAGATTCAATTGGAACATACAGTAGTCTTCAAAATTATACATAGTAGTCAAAAGAAATGTCCCAGAAGTAGCCGCAAGAAAAAAACTAGATACATTGTAAAATGCTTTCTGAGAAAGATATCTTATAGAAAGTAATACAATTAAATCGCTAACCTGATGTTCCCGTCTCAACGTCAATGATTGAACAATTTATGGAGCAAGATAGAAATTGTATACATAAAATATTAGTGTTTGTCTGTCAGTTGCATTGAACAGATCAATAAATCTATGTACGATCTCTTTTTATTGACAGATGGTTCAATTTCACTTAACTATTACTTACTACACTTTATAGCACCATTTGTGTAGTCTTCTAAAACATAAAAATACTATTTTAGTTAAATATTTCAATAGTATTAAAATATAAGAAATTAACTTCTTTTCCCGCTTAAAATTCCGAAAATCTTCTCGGGCCAGATCGAGAAATCGTGTGCTAGAATAGTAGGAGTAAGATAAGGTGCTCCGTGTAGAATCGAAACGCGTCGAAAACGATCCTGCTATATTATGATGAGTCCTATCATTGTTAAACCGTCGTATAAGTAAGAAGCGTCATCCACAGCGTGTGTGACTATTAATGAAATTGATCTAAAACAATACTAATTCTTCAGTAAGCTTTCAAACTTGTTTACGATAACGCAATCCAAGAATTATCGGCCACTATCACATATCAGCTTAATATTCATAAACTGCTGCATATAAAATGATATTCATGAATCTCAAAATTCTGTACGAGATTACCACTTAGTAATGCCGCGCTACTGAACTTAGCAACGTATAATTTAAAACAGGATCAACGCACATCTGGACCCGACATCCGATCAGACGCAACTGATAAATATACTTAAGAAAATAACCCATAATAGACTCTTCCATCCGTTGTTTTCTTAGTGTGAGTATTTGTGATTTTTTTGTACGATACATCGTACCCGAACACTTGAACAAATAAAACATTAACTGATCGATATAAGTAATTACGTACTCCACGGACTGTGTGATGCCTATTTGTTTTAAGCACGAAGAAAGTGCATTAACGCATTACCCGCGAGGGAACAGGTGGTTATGCCGGGCTCGGGGTCAATAAGGAGCCCACTTTCGACTAAAAACTCATGGTGTTTCACCGTTATCGACTGGTGGCAAGGCGCCGCAGTCCCCACCGAAGTCACTGCCCGTGTGTTAGGCAGGCCCAATCTCTGAGAATTGGTCCCCCTTCTGCCACATGTGATGCTCCGGAAAACAGGGGTATCCACACCTGATGACTTAACCCTAATGGGGGGCGCCAGCTGTCCCCACAACCGACGCCCCAGGTCCTCTGAGCAGAGAAGGACTGCGAGTCCGATTGGATCACCTCCGTGTCTGAGCTTTGCGGATGGGAAGAGACAAAGGATCTGTCTCCCTCTTCCGCTCCTCCACCTCCCTCCGCATCCACTTTCCACGACCTCTCGTCACCGACCACTTAACGATGACAGCCGGCAAGAAGAGGTCGGCCAACTGTGGGCTGACTTATCTAACCGATTCAACTCCAAATAAAGAAATATTATCAATTGTTGTTACAAACTACCTATTACTGGTAGTTTGCTTTCAAATCGCAAAGACTACAGCTGGATCATTAGCAATAAACAGAATAAATAACCATATCGGATAAAGATAATTTTGTTTCTAGAGCATATCACAGGATGCGTTTTGCTTCCTTGTAACGTAATTGCTCCCGATTGGTTGCTAACGGTAGCTGGTACGTAATTAATGCACCCGCTTAATATCTGATTGAAACGTTACCTATGCGGCATAGAGAAGGAGAAAATATCGATATAAATAATCCATCGATAAACTATGCCAATGAAGCAACCGTGGACACAGGAAATGAGCGGAGTGCGTAGAAAATTAAAGAAATAATTAATTTTACTGAACTAATGACGGACCAAGTCGCGTGATAATCATTTGAAATTGGAATATCAGAACCAATAGAGAATACGCTGTTAATGACTGTTCAAAAAACAGTAATCAAATAAGTATACTTGATAGCTGATGCGGTGCAGTACAGTAAAACAAAACGTTTCGGGCTACTTGCACTTGTTACTTAACATCAGTCAGATTATGTACAAGGTAGGTTTACATATCTAAAAATACAAACAGTATCCAGTCAATCTGTCCAATCTGATTAAAAGTTATATTGTATTTTATACGAACGACACCTTTTTTATTGCTTATCTTAATTATTTATACCAACTCGAAGGGCTTAGGCTTTTAGTTTAATATTTTTGTGCTAAGTGCTAAACTTCAGCTTAGTAGGCGTTTTGCATTTCGAGTTTTGTGTTTTATAAGTAAATAAGAGACTGGTATTTCAACAGCATATAAATAAGGTACAGGATAATTCAAAACATGTAAAAAATAAAACAAACCTCATCTGTTGCACTAATTGAATTAGTGCATATTTTTATTTCATTTTATAACTCGAAAACATTCCATAATTATTTATATTTTTATGTATTTTTTACATAAACCTAAATGAGCTTCATTTGTATCGTAATAAGAGGTAAAATATTGATTAAATTTTTAAAGTGATGTGTTAATAATAATGTATGCAGAAGAACTGGTGTGAAATATAAAGATGTGGTCGTTTACGACGGTTTTTTTTTTGACATCGTATATTTTTATAAGTTTGACAGAAGTGGATCCCATATAAAGGTTTTGTTTTTATTTTTTCAATATGATCTTATCGTTCTTGGATGTTGTGCCAGATTGCTACTGGTTGATATAAATTTAAGTGGATTTTTAATATTTATAGTTCCAACCAAAATATATAAATAAACAACAAGTTTTTTTTAATTTGGGTCGACACTCATAATATTTTTTCTAATTTGAAGAAAATGCTTTCGCTCGTTTTAAGTTTTTTTCTTTGACTTCAATTAGGTTTGTTTTAAGAGAATGAAATAGAATATCGACCTACTTTGTTTTGCTTTATCGATGATTGTTGTAGTTATTATCGATTGCTGCACATCACTAGATTATGGAGAGCAGGATGTGTTTAAATTAAAAAATAATCGTAACAACATAAATCTAATGTATTAAGTAACAACCAACTACAGTTTTTTGTGTCTGTTGAAATAATACTAGATTTATGAGGTTTTGTTCTGTCTTTTTATGTTTTATGTGGTGTGCAATCAAATATTTAAATGCACAGAAATTTATTGTTTTTTTGTGATATAAAGTTTACGAAATAGCCTTCACGCCTGCGGCTCTGTCAATTCAGATCATAATTATTACGATTTGATTGCCATGACAGATTTTGTGTAGGATACCTGCCAAGTAGTATATGTTGAATAAAAATAGGCTATTTAAATAAAGGCGTCTAAACCGCTCTCGTAAAAGTAAACTACTACTTAGTTTGTAAAATTATTGTATATTAACTACTTACCTACATATTTCTGATACAACTAGCTATCGTTGGGGCCCGCGTGTCATTGATTTAAGTCCAAGAAAATCATCTATTATTTACATTATATATCTAGATCTTTGGATTGTGTGCCCTATATATATATCAGCGTACGCAGTAAACCTTTATTCAATTGTAAGCCATACAAGGGCAGACTCGCGAGCCACTAGTAAATATATATCGCCACAAAATAATCGTCAAAAAATAAAAACAAAACCTTTATATGGGATCCACTTCTGTCAAAGTTATAAAAATTTACGATGTCAAAAATATGACCGTCGCACAGGGTATTTGAGACATCTAGCTGGCCAAAATTATTTATCGCTCTTAATAAATTAGAAATGGTTCAGTATCTCATAAAACCTTAAATACATACATTAAATTTGAATAAAGAGACAAAAAGATGCGGTAGAAAAAAAAGCGTAGTTTTGTATAAGAAAATATATTTTATAACACAAAATAATGTATAAATATAATTATAATAAACAACTATCGCAAAACAAATAATAATTAGGCATAACTTAAAATATAAATAATAATTAGGCATAACTTTCTACACAATATATATCGCCACAGCTCGGAGAGTCTGTGATATTAAATTACAGGCACAAAAGACTTATCATCGGGTAATCCTTGTGCTTATTCTGTCAAATACACATAAACTAGTTTGTTAGTACTAGCACAAGTCTACCCTAAGAGGTTGTTAGCATTTTACGAATAACCCTGTATATCGCCGTTCCACCGTATTCAAAAAATACTCGGTTATAACTCAGTCGCCAGTTTACAGTTTTCAATGGTCATCGCCTGCATCTGGTGACTTTTCCCCCAAGTCTCCGTCAGGCATAGTACGTGGCAGTCTATTTCTAAGACAATAATTTTACTACCTACTACCTCCGCATGATTATGGTTAGAGTTGCATGAGAGACCCACAAGCAATTTAATTATAAAACAAATTGGCATCACGTGTAGACAAACAATTATACTGAATCACAAGGATGGTCTACTGCTGAACACCAACTCCCCCTTTTAGATTTGCCGTAATCCCTACGCTTGGCTGGCGTCTTGGGTAACACCTATTTATAAGCTAATGATTAGCAAAGACAAATAAAAGGTCTTTAATAGTATTTAATTTTCATCTGTTATTCTGTTGTATTTAACTTTTATATAGCAGGCCTAGGATAGATATTATATATTTTTAAGATAGGCTTGGCCTTGACCATCTCACCTGAAGGTAAGTGACGATGTGGTCGAAGATGTTGTTCAGGGTAACCTAGAATTACTGGTTCTCAAGGACAGCTGCCCGAATACACTGTTAGGTGCTTGACGACAGATTTTCTACTTGAGCTAGTCAGGTAACATTCGCAAATGTCATTTTACTTCTAAACGCTTCCGTGCACCGCGGGCACGTTAAACCATCGGTCCCGGTTGTTGTCTTACGATGGCAGTCGTTATAGCATGGTGGTAGGGCATTTTGCGAATGCGCATCTGGCTAGCTACCACCCTCAAGTAGAAAATCTGTCGCCAAGCACCTAACGGTGTGTTCCGGCAGCTGTTCATGAGAGCCATAGTAATTCTAGGCTAGCATGAACAACATCTTCGACCACATCATCACTTACGATCAAGTGAGATAGTGGTCAAGGGATAGACGATCAATAAAAAAAATGCCCTACCAACATGCTTTAACGCCTGCCATCTGTACCTGTAGCTTTGTACCTAAAGTGTAGGGCCTGCTAAAACACAACGTGTCAGGGAAAGTATTTCAAACCTACTGACACAATAACATTTTAGTCCATAAAAACATCTTGTGTACTATCATCTGCTGGCAAGTAACATTTACCCAAATGGTAACATTTCTCTCGAAGGTCATTTTTTTGTTCGGCAGGTGGCACATCGCTGAGCCGTGACGTTCCGTGACAGGCGCGTGGCAAAACGGTATCTACTATTGTATGGATGTTTTAGTATTCTATATAGTCAGGCATCTGTTTTCTGATACGCTTGCCGGATAGGAAGTCAAGAATTTTCATATAAAATGAGAAAACGTTTTACTCCCCTAAACAATCACCGATTTTGATGATCTTTGGAAATGTTACAGATTTATCAATATCCAGGTTTATAGGTTTTGATTTTTATCATTACAACAAAGAAATTTTAATAAATGGGTATTTAAATACCGATATTTTCTCAAAACTTGTATCTCTAGTTAGTGAATTATTTATAGGAAAAATAATGATAAATAAGGAAAAAGAAAAACCTATCAACCTAGTATATTCTGTCAGTTATAAAATAAGACCAACAATTTTAGATTTGTTTAATGTTTACTATAGGAGAAAAGTTTTCACCCAGAACGCAAATTATGCACAAATTCTAAGTCAAAACTTGAAGAAGCTGCAATTGTCCTTATCGCACTATTCTGTTCCGGCGTTTTGCGGCGAGACAGCATCACTTTGTTAAAATACCTATTTTTCTGTAGGAGCTTCTCTTCCCGTTCCTTTCGTAGCGAAGTCTGCTTAGCAGTTCTTAACCGATCAGCTAAGTTAAACAACGTCTGCTGCGGTCATGAGTTGGATGGATGACCGCTAGTGACATTACTACTGAGCGCTTCCATGCTTCCGAGGGCACGTTAAGAGGAACGGGAAGAGAAGCTCCTACAGAAAAATAGGTATTTTAACAAAGTGATTCAGAATAGTGCGAAAAGGACAATTGCAGCTTCTTCAAGTTATGACTTTTTTTTTGTGCATAATTTGCGCTCTGGGAGAAAACTTTTCTCTTATAATAAACATTAATCAAATCTAAAATGTTTGGTCTTATTTTATAACTGACAGGATAAACTATATAGGTTTTCCTTTTCCTTCATTTATCATTATTTTTCCTATAAATAATTCACAAACTAGAGATACAAGTTTTGAGAAAATATGGGTATTTAAATACTAATTAATTCAAATTCCTTTAACATAATGATAAAAATCATAACCTATAAACCTGGATATTGATAACATCTACAACATTTCCAAAAATCATCATTATCGGTGATTGTGTAGGGGGGTAGAAACGTTTTCTCTATTTGTATGAAAATTCGAGACTTCCCTCCTGTCTTAAGCCGTTGTCTTGAAAAGGCAGTCATTGTAACATGGTGGTAGTGCATTTTACGAATGCCCGCCTGGCAAGCTACCACCCTCAAGTACAAAATCTGTCGCCTAGCTTCTAATAGCTGTCCTTAAGCCAGTAATTCTAGGTTAGCCTGAACAACATCTTATACCACATCATAACTTTTACCATATGGTGAGATGATTTTATATCTTTAATATTTGAAGGCATTTAAAGAATTTATGGGCGTTGGGTTGGATATTGTTGCATAATTTAACTTCACCGCTTTGAGGAAGCATATTCTGTAATTACCTGGCTACCTCCTTTTCTAAAGTAGAAAATTTGTCTTAAAACGCCTATCCGTGTTTTAGGGCCTTTTTGCATTCTTAATTGTCAAGAATAACCGTAACTTCCTATCCTAGAACGTGTATCTAAGGCGGCATTAGTAGGATCTTACTAATTTTGTTGGGCAGGGGAGGAGGCTCGAGCGGTGAAAGGAAGCATTGATGCATCATAAAGGGGCCCCTTACTCCTACTCTAGGTTAGCCTGAACAACATCTTCGACCACATCATCACTTACCATCAGGTCAGATAGTGGTCAAAAGCTAACCTATCAGGCACAAAAAAAACTCACTGGGATGCAAGTCCCAGGCACCTTGACTTGGGCTTCTTCCTCATCCCGGACAAAATGAACCCGGCACCCGCACGGTGAATCCATGGAATGCTAAGTAAATTTGTCTGATATAGCTTTTTTGAAATCTTAGATCACACCTATATATAACTTCCCAACAGGTGATATGATATCCCAATATGTCTTAAATTCAATGTCTGGCAAAAACACGAAGTCGAACACGTTTCATCTACATTGTAGTAGGATATATTAAAATCGTATCGGCGTACGACAATCGTGTTATTATTTTTCTGTAAACCTGCAATTGAAATATAATTTCAAGACCTCACTTAATCATCCAAAAGACCTTTTTGGGGGTCCGTCTGAGAAAATAAGATTATATAAAGCTAAGGCCAAACCAACGTGTTGTGTTTGTTTATGTATATATGACGGAACAAGCACAAAGACAACTTGATGTTCAAAGTATCTTGTGCCTGTAATATAATATTTCATATTTTTTATTACTTTACTCGGTGTAAATATTCAAAATTCTACTCAAAGGGAGCGCTGCGCGGTCCAGTGTTGCCGGGCTCTTAGCTCCAAACTAAGGTAACGACCAATTTTTGTAGTTTATAATAATTGATGGAAGATATAAGTTTAAGAAGTCTCAATACAAGTCTTAAAACGCGATGGAATCTTATAGGACACTCTCCTCTTTCATTTGATGGCTCCAGTAGCCACCAAACCTACAATAGTGTGTTGGTATATGGAACCTCTCTGCGTGATTGTATCTCCCACTTAGACGATTATTATTTAAAAAAGGTTTGCGTTTATACATCCTTCAAAATCTTGCCGTCCATTAAAATGAAGACCAATTCGAATCTTCCATAAAAAAAAAATATAGGGCGTTGAATTTGAGCTCTACCTGTTTTGATATATGACCCAATTTAGGTACAATGAAATACAAAGTCTCGTTGGAAGTATAGAAAGGTTTAAGACTCAATGACGTAAACATTTTTTTTTCCATAAATAGAACGTTCTGGCTCAATGGCAGGAACCACTTACAAAAGAATTTGAAGCAGTGATGACTCAGTGGCATTGGCTATGGACTGCCGCGCAGCAGATCCATGGTTCGAATCTCGCCGCGAGCTTGGGCTTCACCGCATGGTGGAAGGGCATTTTGCGAATGCCCGCCTGGCTAGCGACCACAAGCACCTAACGGTGTGTTCCGGCAGCAGTCCTTGAGAGCCGGTGAAATTACAGGCACGCATGAGAATTAACAACTATGTTTCAAGGTGACGGGCGTAGTGCAATTCGTGACTTGTGACAAAATGCATATGTTATAGGCAGTGGTTAGTCCGCTTAACATCAGTTGGGCCTCGAGCTTTTTCCGTCACAATAACAATCGAGTCGTCATTAGGCTCATTATTTCCCAATCGTCTTTTACAATATCCTAAAGAATCATACGAAACAGTCGTTATATTCTTTAGCAAGAAACAGTACGGCAACGGCATTATTCATATTATAATCATATTTTTAACTCGGCCAAATGCTGGTTCGTCCGATAATAATTATCGCTTTATGATTATCGCACTGCAATGCGGTAATAGGGTTGCGTGATTCTGCTATCGATTTCACTATCCTAGAAAATCGTAAAAAGGAAGTGTTATAGAAACAACTTGATTACACGAGTTTAACCAAATTTTTCATTATGTGATAATATGGTATTATCAGGCTTAACCTAGAATCACAAACTCTGAAGGATGACAAATTCAATCGCTCGTCGTTGGATAATAAAGTTAGCTAAGCCGTTCTGAAGCGATCAGCAAAGTTAAGCAATGTTCGCGACGGTCACGATTTGGATGGGTGACCGCTGGTGAAATTACTACTGAGCGCTTCCGTGCTTCAGAGGGCACGTTAAGCCGTCGGTCCCGGTTGTTCTTAGGATGGCAGTCCTTATAGCATATTGGTAGGGCATTTTGCTAATGCCCGCCTGGCTAGCTACCACCTTCAAGTAGAAAATCTGTCGCCAATCACCTAACGGTGTGTTCCGGCAGCTGTCCTTGAGAGCCAGTAATTTTAGCTGAACAACATCTTCGACCACATCATCACTTACCATCAGGTGGGATAGTGGTCAAAGGCTACCTATCAGCAATAAAAAAATAAAAAGTCACCAAAGTTACTATGTCTTAAGTATATCAAAAAGCATAACAACAGGGGTCTTTTCTCGCATTTTCGAGATTATGTCGATTTCGAGATATCTCAAAAATACATGTTTGAATTCTTAAAACGTTGATATGGCCACAATATAGGCACTTTAAATCGTTTAAATAAATAAACAAGCTATAATGCGCTATCTGAAGTCTACGCTAAGATTACAGGTATGATACGTGCATAAAAGACGCAGGATTAGAGCATACAAATAAAGAGCCTAACAACCTACTTTAAACACAACTTCCAAAAAAGGAAGTCGTTTTGAAATACACGCGATTTTTTTTACAACTTTCAATCTTCTTATTTATTATTTTTGACAGCTTTACTTGCCATCAACGTTGCCTACTTATCGGCGGCTACGAACAATATTTTCCGATGGGACTTATATTATCTTATTGGCAAGCGCCTCGCCGTACTCAATAATAGTCATATTCTATGGTGATTCTTGTATCTTACTACTGTTTTGTTTTAGTAATGTAGAATAGTTTTCTTACTTACAAACCTTCGATATTTATCGAAGCTTCAAACATACTGTAGAGTCTGCCATCACAACTTAATTGGTACAGCAGAATTGCCCTCTTACAGTCCCATTATTAACTATTTATAGCTACTTCCCCTGTCGCTAAGAAGTCATGATAGCGATCAGCAGCCGTGACTATGAGTAATTTGAAACTTTATAAATATTAACACTATGGAGCCATTATGACGAGGGAATTAACGGTAGACGCCTGGGAACTAACTGTACTGTTGCAGAATTAAACACTAAGTATCCTTATCTTATATCTGTGACTTTTTTATTGTAATTAGAACTTTTTTGAAGCAGTGATCGCATAGTGTCATTTTTTTTTACCGGCGGTATGCCTTTATTAACAAAATACTACGAACTATATAACAACACTACAGCTACTACAATAAAAGCATTTGGATTTTTGGTTTAGAGACCTGTAGATATAAAATAGATATATTATTATTACCCTTTCTTTTCCCTTAACTATCTATATATTCCAATCCAAAACTTAATACCCTTTTAATGTTTAACCTGCCTAAACTACTAACCTATTGATTTGATTTGATTTCAGTGATAATGTGTTTTTTTAATACCTGAAAGGTAACAGTTTGACCATTATCTCATCTGATGGTAGGTAAGTGATGATGTGGTCGAAGATGTTGTTCAGGCCAACCTATAATGACTAACTCTCAAGGACAGCTGCCGAAACACACCATTAGGTGCGACAGATTTTCTATTTGAGGGTGGTAGCTAGCCAGGCGGGCATTAGCAGAATGTCCTACCACCAGCTTAACGTGCTCTCCGAAGCACAGAAGCGCTAAGTAGTAACGTCCCTAGCGATCACCCATCCGACTCATGACCGCGGCCGACGTTTATTAACTTAGCTGATTGGTTAAGAACTAGCAAACACCGCTACGAGCGCTTCAAGAATAATACAATAAGTAAAGAGACATACCTATCCCTGTTATTTCAGTAATGAGTTAATGCGCCTGTTTACTAAAAAGTGACGTAGCCGACACTCTAATCACAACCAATCCTTTTAATAAAATGAAACAACATCAACACGGGTGGTGGTAAGGGTCAAATGACCTACTTTACCCCCATAAACGAGACCCACCCTTGGTGTTTTGACCCAAATCCGGTAACACATAATGACCTACGTGATTTAGGACTTTATATTGTTTTGAAAATGTTTTGAAATAGTGGATACGTTTATAATGATTGAAATGTTATTACTCAAAGTTGAAGTAAAAAAAAATTATTTCATTGCGGTGTCTATGCATAAGCACGACGAATTCAACAAATAGCTGTTGAGCATAGATAATTTGGTAAGTTTCTTAGGTGTAGAGCAACTACGGAGAAGATTGGGCGTGCAACTTTATTTGAACAGGGCCATTCTTTTTCGAAAAAGGTTTATTTAAGCATTGCCTATTCTTTTTTAATACCATACTTCACTAGTAGTTCCATGTTTGCTTTTTACTAACCTAGTTTTTTTTTATCCTAAGGAGTTTAAACAATAGAAATTGGAACATCAAATAACCTTTTGGTTCGACATATTTCATAGCAAACGAATAACACGTTGATAAAAAGAGAAAATCCGTAATTTTGTTGCCGAGTTACCGATTGAAATTGTAAGATTCATGGAAGGGTAGGGATAGCAAAAAGGGTACAAAAAGATCAATCTACCTAAGATAAACAATAAAAAAAAAATTATATAATTTCTTGACATCATATGGGGTTGTCAAAGTTGTTTGTAGAAGAACGCTACAAAGGTAGCGTTTTACGACAAAGAGTTTTTGTCGAAGGGTTTTCCAATAATACAAAATTTCCTCTAAAACTTAAACTTAAGACGCTCCGCTGATGACGTGTCTATTTTCTTTCAAAATGTCAACTACATTATGTCCATCAATTATAATTTGACATAATGATACATTGTTATAATTTTTCAAATGACAAGGCGTTCTTACCACAATATGTCATGAATATGTAAAACCAACGGAGCTGAACAAACATTTCTGATGTCAACTTAATATATGCAAGGCGTCGTGCTTTCAGTGCTCCATTACAAAAAGACATTTGTTACCATAGCAACGCATATAACAACAAACTTTCACAAACAATCTTCACCTTTATACCAACACAGAAAAGTCGATTTTCGTTTGGACACACAGAAATGTTATTCCTAAAGTTTTTGTATACGACTTTCAGACTTATGTCTTGGGTGTTAAAAGTTATTTTAGGTTGTTTATGAATACGTTAATAAATTATCGTATACAGGCGTGCGATAACAAAGAAATCGTTAAGGAAATGAAACAGTAAAAGGCCAAGTCATTAAAGGAAATATGCTAATGTGAAAATGCGTCATTAAAGAAGTAGAAAACCGGAAAAATAACGAATAAAATTAACCAAAGAAATTACTTTGTTACTTAATTGACTTACTGCTAACTCGGATACAATAAACACTTGTCCGAATTGACATATTTTAATTTTAATTTATGTATTTCAATTGAAATTAGATTATATTATCATAAAGTTAGTTTAACAAATAGGTTTTTTTTGTTAAACTAACTTAATTTCATATAACCTTATTCTCGATTTAGTAATATCGCAGCTAGGGATTTGTGTTTGTTTCCATGCTAGGATAAATACCACGCTGCACTCGAGATTATTGATCAGCTTAACATTAAAAGAAACGATTTTTGATAGTCTACCTATGGACCATTTCTCATCTGTGAGGGATGATGTGGTTGAAGATGTTAAACAGCTGAACCTAGCCATGGGAAATGATTCTGATGTCTGACTCTCAAAAGCAGACACCAGAACACAAAATTAGGTCCTTGGCGACAGATCAAATTGGGTATTGGTTACCTTGGGAGTTATAGAACCTAATCGGTGCAGCTGACACAGTTTTCTCCACCTTTCTCCATCCGGATGGTACTACTGATATTTGGTTCTGGATACTTAACACATTAGTTATTTAGGTGTAAAATTAATGCCAGCTCTAGAGACACTGCCTGCCTTCTAGTTTTCCCATATTTTGTAGCACTCGTAGCAAAGTTGCCAGTTGTTCTTAGCCGATTAACTAAGGTAAGCGTCCTCTGAGCAGTGACCTGGATGGGTGACCAGTTTAGTGATATTACTACTGAGCGCTTCCGTGCTTTGGAGGGTACGGTTAGCTGTCGGTTACAACGTTATGTAATTGTTGTCCTAGGATGGCAGTCCTTGTAGCATGGTGTAAAGGAATTTTGCAAATGCCCGCCTGGCTAGCTACCAACCCCACGTCGAACATCGGTCGCTAAGCATCTAACGGTGTGGTTCTGGCAGCTGTTCTTGTGAGACAATAATTCTGGCTAAGCCTGATCAACATCTTCGACCACATGAATACTTACCATCAGGTGATATAGTGGACAAAGGCTAGCGTGTCAGTAATAAAAAAATGGTCCTACGTCACCTACGGAAAGATGAATTAATGGTAGTGAGAGATAATTACGGGCAAATATACTCAATAATATTAATGGTGGTACATTAGAAGAAGCACCAGTTGAATAAATGCAGTTGAGAGGGGCGCTTTGAGATGTATTTGTATCATATAAGTGTGATTAGAAATAATATTGACCAAAAGAAGATAAAATAGGATATCCTGTCAAAAGTTGCTCAGATGGTTCAGATATGTTGACAACAAAAAGACATGACGATAAAGATGAAATAAAGAGAAAAGTATACGTGGCGAGTGCGCAGCTGCGTCTGCGAGCTCACACTCAGTGCTCGCTGGGAGATGTTGATGAGGAGCATCTGATATGCTCATCTTCATCAACTCGAAACCAGGGTTGACGTATTCGATCCCCAACGTGAGTGATTTACCGGTTTATTTATAATATTTAAATATATAACCAACGAGTCAATAAATAAGAATTATATAAGTACTACAATTAAGAACAAATAAATTAACAGCTAAAATTTGTCTATGTTATAAAAACATATCTATGTTATAAAAACATATATCTAACAGATATTTCTAAATGTCTTTTTAAACAAGTAAATGGACAGATCCCCGTGGGGTGCCTGGTTAGATTTGCACCTCCCCATATCATCCCGTGGGTGTCGTAAAAGGCGACTAAGGGAATAACTATACTGGAAGGTGGGCAGCAGCGCCTTCTAAAGAACTACTATCTTACACTGCGATCCCCAAGCCTAAGCCAAGCGTGGGGATTATGGCAAATACCCCCTTAATAGTGGAGGCTGTGTTCAGCAGTGGACGATCCGGCTGATACAGTAGGTACAGTACAGTAAATGGAAAGCGCTATAAACATAGCCCTAAAGAAACCACAAAACTGGTAAAAATTAATGATGCTTTTGGATTTAAAGCACAATGGAGTACGGTAGCTCGACGGTGCCATGGTACCTATTGTTGTTTTGATAGTTGATGGACTCGCGTGAATAACGTTTTGTTATGATAGAGCGAAATGTGCTTACAACCTTTTCAGATTGCAACAATGAGGTTTCCGCTCTATTTTATGGCTACATAACACAATATTGTTAAGTAGATTAAAATCAAGAAATTAGAAAATCACAAATATACGATAGGAAAAATTTAAGTCATGTGCGGGATTCGAACCCGCGTCCATCCACCCCTTGAGCCGGGGTATGCTCTAACCAATTGAGCTAACATTACATGACGTCTTAGCTCAAATCTTTCCTATCGTTCTTTAACCATCGTATTGGGATGGAGCGACATCTATAGTACCAATTGCGTTGTACTACAAACAAGACCAATTTTGCAAATTGGTCTTATACTTACTTGTAAATGATGACGCAACCTTACAATTTTAATATGTTAGGTTTGCAATAACGCCTAAATATTTGTGATTTTGTAATGTAATCCGCATAGCAGGCGTTATTGCAAACCTAACAATATTAAAATCAAGAAATTAATAAGGACCAGGTAATCTTTTTTTCTATGTAATTACTAGGCAGATTTCAAAGTCCTTCCATGTCCATATAATATACTCTGTCTCAAGAAGTACCAGTAGAGCTCTATCTGAACCAGTTCATCCGGGGAAGTACTGCCACCATACCTATTTCTACCGCCAAGCAGTGCCGGTGAAATTACTGGCACATGAGATTTAAACGTTATGTCTCAGGATGATGGGCGCAGTGCAGATCGTCACAAGAGATGATCTCTATCTGTTATGGGCAGAAGTTATCGCTTTACTAACTATAAATATATTAAAATTCAATGATTACGGAAGTACTTACTTAATTAGATTTTTACATCAAGATATCAAGCAAACTAGATCTTGTAAAATGAAGTTTCTGAGTTCACGTCTAATATTTTATTAGATACAAAATACGTCTAACAAAACTAACATAACATTAAATAACTCAAATTTTAAGATAAATGCTAAGATCATTCAAAGTAGTCTTAGTAAATAATGGTTGCTAATATAATGGAATTGTAAATCAGCTCATTTAATTTGACGTTAATGACCATAGACAACATGTCTGCTCATTCATATTTATGTGAGAAAACCATAAATTATTACGTTGTGGCGAGGAAGGCTACTGTTGTATAAATTATAATTAATGCAAGAAAATAATTTTGAGTATCAAAAGTGGCTATACCAAAAGATTCTGGGAATGTCTACTACATTTTCGGTAGATGTTCCTAATCTAAAAACAAGCAACGAAGGGAAAAATACCAAAAAGTGGACAGAAGCACCTTCTAAAGATCTGACAACATACATTGCAATCCCTAAAACACCTGCCAAGCGTGGGGATTATGGAAAACCCCCTACGTTATGTCTGGTGATGATGATGTTGATAAAAAACATGTAAATATCCTAATCGAACAGAGCTCGGACAACTATTAAAATCTAATATGGTTACAATATTACAAATATACGAGAGAAACTATTATAGTCATGTGCGGGATTCGAACCCGCGTCCATCCACCCCTTTAGCCGGGTATGCTCTAACCAATTGAGCTAACATGACACAATTACTCATAACTCTAATTTCTGCTCTCGTTCTTCAACCATCGTATCGGGATGGAGCGACACCTATAGTTCAGTTTTTCTCTCGTAAATTTGTAATGTAATTCGCCAAAGCAGGCGTTATTGCAAACATAACAGTATTAAAATCGAATATGCTTAGTTATACCTATTGGGAATATGAACGATTTATGTGAACGAGTCTCAGGCGGGAAAAAACAGGCGTTTGTAGCTAGGTTTCGTAACTATTCTCACATATTTAAATACACTCGAGTAAGGGATCGAATAAGTTTTTTTTTAATGTTATTGTGACGGAACAAGCCCGAGGCCCACCTCATGTTAAGTGGACTAACCTCTGCCTATAACAGACGCATTTTGTCAACGACGAATTGCACTGTGCCTGTCACACTGAGACGTACAGCTGGCTCTCAAGGACTGCTGCCGGAACACACGGTTAGGTGCTTGGCTTTTACTTTATGTCGACCCGGGTTTCGAGCATTATCATCTTCAGGGCGAGTGCACAGCTGCGTCTGCCAGCTCCGGCGGGCATCGACGCATTCGATTCTTGGCGTGAGTGTTTTGACGATTTATTTATAATATTTAAATGTTCTACTAGATGTTTATAGGTCGTGGTGTTCGCGAGTCAAAAAAAAATATTGCTCTATTTTTCTTGTACAGTGGACACCAATGCACAATTTCACATGCCCCTAAATCAGTCAATAATATAAAAAAGTACATAGTCAACCGGGGCTAACGCGTCTATGGGGTTAAGGCATCTAATCCAATTATAATACGAAACACAAAATCTAGAACTACTTCCCCCATCTTTTGAACGTGTTTGATACTAAAACCACATTATTTGATCGGTAGAGGTCGCAAGAGGCCTCATTTTTGTATAAATTTCCGCCATCTTGAATATGACATTTTCTTCGAAACCTCACGTAAGTGACATGTGATATATAAATATCCTGAAATCCCAATGTTTTGAAGATGGTCGTTAATTTTTAACGGTAAATATTTTGTAATATGAATTTGTTTACGTGTTGTTCTAATTACTTTAAGGAAATTACTTAAGATTTGTAGTCCACGTGCAATAAAAATATTGTAGGTTATATTTTTGCATTGGGGCTATCGCGTCTGTCCCGTTGGGGTGATTGCGTCTTATGTAACGCAATAGCCCCATTGTCTGAGGTCCTAAACCTTTTAATTTTATGATAACAGTGATTGAGGTATATGTATGTATATCTATGCTGTATAGACAGATAGTGGAAAAAAAAATGCGTGATATGCTGATTGCAGATTGAGGGCTAAAAGAATATATAGAGGTAGCGTCAATTTTGTATGTTTGTTGATTGATAATTTGAAAACTTCTTTCACTATTGAAAAGGTAACATTTTTGAAATGGTCTTACACTGTATATTAATCCTGATGAAGTCAGCCCGGATCGCTAATTATATTAGGGATACACTCGTTTTGCGGGAGGCTGGTAATTAATAATTCAAATAGTGGTGGATTTCTTATCGTAACATATTTTAATGTATTAAATTAATTGTTGTGATTTTTTTATGAAGTTAATGGAAGGTCGAAGCGTTGCAAAGTATATACTTTCTATGACAATTATTATAAGAGCCTTTTTTTATGTTATTGTGGCGGAACAAGCTCGAGGCTCACCGCCCTAGTGCCTCATACTCCCGGATAAACTCTATATATTTTTCCCTCAGCACAAGGGCCCCTGTCCATACAAATTCTGGTAGCAGAGCGCGGTCGCTACTTACATCGTAGTTACATTTTGGCGGCAATTGGCAAGCGCGGACGCTTCATTATATTTTGCATAAGTACCACACATTCTTAAACGCGGTCGTTTAAAATAAAATAAATTAATTGGGCCCAGCAGATTATACAAAGTTATAAATAGGTAGGCAAACTATTTCACTGGGTTTTCTATTTGTTCGGAACTATTTGCATGACGCAACATTATGTGTTAACTAATCGCCTACCTTCGTACGATATTTAAGTTACGTTATTATTGACGAGTTTGGTTATCGGTTTAAAGGCTTGGAAACTCGTGTTTGTTTACCTTTGTTTGCCTTTGGAAGACTTGCGAACCAGGTTAGATTATTAACGTTTACTACTGTTTTTTTTTATTTGTGTTTATTACGTCCTTAGGCCCCTGTCCATACACCTTATATAGTTAAAACATGTAAAAGGAAACACCATATCCTTATAAAATATTATTTACCTAATTTCAGTGTTGTTGGTAGTATGTTTTTATTAATTTCTATATTAACACATAGAACAAAGGGTTGCAAGTACATTTCTATGCAAAACTGCAAAGTTCTACTTCGGAAGAATCTCTATTCCCACTATTGATTAATACTTAACCTTTGAGAAGAAAATTGTTTGTTACTCCTGGAATCTAGGATGGGGCGAATGCGTCTACAAGAGAAAGTATAAATTAGACGCTATAGCCCCGAACATTTTTGTGTCACCCGTAATGAGAGATCATGCCCAGAATTTAGCTCATGATATAATAACTAACTTGATCTCTAGTGCTTTTACATAGTTTCATGATTAACTTTGTTGATAACTCTTCCAGTTATGTGATGCTAAACAAAGACGCCATCGCCCCACGTGGGGCTATTGCATCTAAAAATCTCTGCTTTTAATAATTAATTATTTTCATACAACAAGGATTCAAAATGTCAAGAAATAAAATTAAAGTATAATATTAGATAAAATATTCTATTTTGTGTTGTAGGTTACAGTCTTATAAGTTCAACCATTAACTTGCTATAACCAGTTAAAAATGCCGTAAAAAGTATTGTAACGCAATAGCCCCGGTTGACTTACCCGAAACAAATGTATTATATCACACGACTGTAATATATCCCCATACTGAATCCCACGACACAGGATTTATCTTAGTGTGGGATTCAGAGTTCATGAGTATCAATAAATGTATAACTAAAATAAAGGTACTTACATCATTTTGGAATGTACGGTTTGTGGTAGTGCAATTTTATACGCTTATAATTTTCTGGTAAGGACTTATTTACAGTTCTTACTAAATAATTATTGTGTGCTTACATTATGTACGTTCTCATTTCAAATAATGTTATATAAATTTTGATTTATGTAGTCCTATTGTATATTATATTAAATAAGTACGCACTAACTGCAAACTCACTGTTTTAAATTAAGTAATTGATTTATTTACTCTCAGTTGATGTAAACAATGTGTTTTTGGTATAAAATAAACTATTATTATTATTATAATTAAAAAATGCAAACACTCTTCTCAAAATCTCGCGTTATACGTGATCAGGTACAATAGTTAGACGAGCTAGCAAAAATAAAAACAGAAAAAAAACCCGCCAAAAATGTCAGCGTTTGGATTTGGTGAAATCAAACCTATAGTGTTTTGTTTTTGTTTCAGATTATCATCGGCTCCTGACTTCAAGAATTCACGAATGAGGTAAGTTTGGTATCTCAATATTTCGCCTGGGCCGTCTCGCATACGAGGCAGTCGCCTCGTATATAAGTAGCGCCGTGTTAGAATCACTGAGGTCCTAGGATTTAACCCTGGGTAAGACAGTTATCGCCTCGTATCACATGGACCACAGCGTGTCACAAGAAACTTGGGATATACTTCTTCGGGGAATGCAGGCATAAAATAATCATGTGTTTTTGGGTATCCAAAGGGCAAAACGAAGCCCTATTATGGCTGTCCGTCCGTGTAGCTCCTTAATAATATGAGTTACAAAAGTAAAACGTTGACCCAAAAAGGACTCTAAAACTGTAAATTCCTTTAAAAAACAATTATGGGTGGGTTCCGATACATGATAAGGTAAAGATAAATAGCTTCAATAGAATACAGATGTAAAATATTATATTTTTCCGGCAGAAGAACATTCGTAAAAATTTTCAATCTTTTAATTTTCTTTGCGGAGTCTATTTAAAAAACTTAACTAGTTAGGTTCTAAATATAATTACAAGCACTATCGCGTGCTTAAGGAAAATCACGGTAGAGCACAGAATTTTGAGCTTCAATTTGTAAATGTAAACTAGTTAGGAAACTGAAGCTTCTGTATAATATGAATATCCTTATTTAACCAACAAGTACTTTAAACGCAGATATAAAATGTAGATTAGAAACTATTATCAAAACCAGACTATTTTGCGGACTTTTGCAATGCGGTACCCTGTAAAAGAGGTCCGATTCACACATGTCCTTTTTATTACGTTTAGTATTTTTTTAGTAAATAATAAGGGATAACTCACGTGGATAAGTCAGAAAACTCCGACTATAGTTTTTAGAGTGCACACAAGAAGTCAATGCGGGCGACCGAGCTCTCCTTGAAAAAGACCACCGAATGTGTTTGAAACTATAGTCGGAGCTATCTGACTTATTCACGTGAGTCATCCCGTATTATTTACTAAAATGAGTGAAAACCACGTTAGTTTTTATAACATTCTTAGTATTATATATCCATTTTGAAACAATTATGGCCGAGCGGCCATAATTGTTTAAAAGCTATGGATTGCCGTGTCGCAGGTCCCTGGTTCGATCCCCACCGCTGGCTTGAGCTTCACCGCATGGTGGAAGGGCATTATGCGATTGCCCGCCTTCATCCTTCCATCCTCAAGTAAAAAATCTGTCGCCAAGCACCTAACGGTGTCTTCCGGGTGACCAGTGGACCAGGCGGGCATTCGCGCATGGATGAATATCTGTCATGTTAATCACTTATTGATTAATGTTAAGCGCACGTTGCGTATTGGAGTATCGAGACATATACAGTGGTTCTTAGATACAATGTTACATATGAATGTAATGTTAAATTAATAAAGTACAATAAATGGCAAAAAAAACTTGTATTGTTAAGTGGTAATCTGTTCAAAAATGTAACTCTCTATAAGGCATAAAATTGTAAGTGGCTTTCAATTTTCAACAAAATGTTGCTGTTCTAGCCCACAACACACCGTTAGGTGCTTGACGACAGATTTTCTGCATGAAAGAAAGAAATCATTTATTTAGGACTTTTATTAATAAAATCTAAGTAGACTTACTTAGATTTTATTAGTTTATATGAAAATAGCTCTTAATATAGCCCAGAAAGTAAAATTAAATTAAATATGAAGATATTTAATATAGCACAATCATCAAGGAGTTGGGCTGGCTTGGGTAGAAGCTGCCGGGGGAAATGCACAGTACACCCCAAGCGGGACGTCAGTGCAGGACATATCGCCCCCAAATTGAATAAGATAAGAATATAGCCCAGCTTAATATAGCTCTATATAAGTTGTAGTTTTTTTAATAATACAGCTTTTATACAGAGACAAACACGCAAGTGAATCTTCATGGTAGGTATTACATTTTTTCCACGAACGTGAATACAGAATGTCAAAATTGAATTGAAACATCTCCATTGTATCATCTGGATTCAATCACATAATCGATTCAAATCATCTGAAATGACATCATAGCTCGGCGTGCGCCGTAAAAACGGTAAACGTGGCATTAACCGGAAATTTGCGGAAAACCGCCGGCTTACCGTGACTAAGTGCCAAAAGTGTAGCGCTCATCCGGTTTTTGTGGCCGCTCGGTTACGGATACTTTTTGTGTGATGTATTGTTATATTGAGGTCGTTTTACTTTGTCTAATAAAGTTAGGTTTTTTATTTGTTCGCCTGATAGTCGTATTATGTTTAAAACCGTTAATCAAATTGTTAGGAAAACTCCGACCGCTTTTTAGTCATACTTTTTATTGAATAATATAAAAATGCGATCTATTAGGAAAGTGACTGTTACTTCCAAGTGTAATTTTTTGAGTACATAATTGCCTACGACAAGAATTATATGCCTAATTATTTTTAAAATTACAACTAGATAAGCATTTAGGCAACCTAAAAGCCATTGCAGGTCCACATGCAATCCAAATGCACCACCCCATGCACATTTCATTCACCATCTTCCTAGGTATATTCCACTAATGTGAGGTAGGTCATCTAACAATAAAATGGACGATACAAGAACTAATAGAAATTTACAAAATCACAACAAAAATAAAATTTAACCATAAGCGGAATTCGAACTCACGACTGATTAGTTTTTTAGGCTATTGGGCTACCTAGTTAATGAGTCATAGTTGGAATTATGATACCTTTATTGCCTATTATTCAAAAACGTTAATTGCATGTCATTGCTATTATAACCCGTGGGGAGCCGGGCTATAGACTACCTAAGGTGGGCAACAGCGCCTTCTGAAAAACACTTATCTGAGGTCTCCACCTTGGGGATTTAGTCAGACCCCTCATTGCTGGAGGCCTTTGTTCGCAACGGGGAACGATATGTGTGCTATTATTAAACTGGTGTCAGGAGCTGGAATGACGACGGGTTTAGTGGAATTGAAAAAGGAAAACAAAGCCAAACATGATCCAAATTGCCGCTACTGGTACGGAACCCTGTTGGGATTGCTCTTCTTAGTATATGATAAGTATTCCTTAACTTTATTCATACCAAAAATTAGGCTAGGCTATACATACATGTAATTTATTACTAACAATATAATTCATTGAAATATAATTAGGTGCAAATTACAAGTATCCCTGAATCCCACACTAGGGTGACCCCTTTTCGTGGGATTCAGTCCCTTTTAACTAAAATACTTATTTGCTAAATAAAAGACCTAAACAAAGAACTATGTAATAACATTATAAAATAAATTAATTACATTTTGATTTTGTTTCGACTGCTACCTTTTATTACGAAATTACAAAATATTCATATTAATATACATCCTTATAATGTTCCTTTCTATTTACGACGATACTACATACTTTGCACTAATATACCTGGTAGATAATGTTGTCTGGTAGAGATCGCTATTAGTAATAATGATAATTTACTAATATTACTAACTACTACTACGTGATAATAGTAAACATTAGCTCAGGTTTAAGAGATTAATATAGTTTTTTTTATTTATTTTGTTATGTTTGCAATAACGCCTGCTACTACCAATCCCGCACATGACTTAAATTTTATCATATATTTGTGATTTTTAAATAGATTATCATTATTATAAGGCCCTTTGTGACACTTTAGTTATACAGTTTGTATAAGTATCAGATTTGTATTTTGGTGCTTGTATGACATTCAATTAAAATTTTCGCTTTACTAAATACAAACCCAGAGAGGTTTGACTTTATTACTTCAAATGTTCTGATAAGTACTTTTACGTAACAACAAGTTAAATCCTCGAGTTTGATGATTTAACTACTGCAGTTTCCTAAACGTATTTAAAGCATTTGCTAAATTTATTTAACAAGTTAAATTTGGTTAAGAGTTTCTTAAACCAAAATTTAAGGAACGTTCTGAAAGCTTGCCTTAATTATCAGTCATTTTATCAAATTTTAAACCTAACATTATATGAAAATTGAAGGTCATTCAACCCAAGATATGTTATATGATCACTAGATGAAATAGAATAAATGTACCTGTTTATGGAAACTTCAATTTCAAGATTTATTAAAATATAAACATAGTTTTACTGTATTAATCACACTTATATGATAGAGGCTAAGTTTGTGAGCGTGTTTGTATGTTCGTTACTTCTTCACGCCCAAACGGATAGACCAATTTTCATGAAATTTGCTGTGTAAGTAGATGAGGCGCTAGATTAACACAGGATACTTTTTATTACCATCATCATCCATTACCACGCGAGTGAAACCGCGGGGCGTAACTAGTAACCTTTTATAAATATATAATTATTTATGAAGTTATTTAATCTATCGTATTTGAAATATCCTACTAATAGATCGCTGTTTTGTCTGTGCCTGGATATAAATTTATTTATTAAGGTTTATTGGTAATTCTTGAACTAGTTTTTTATACTCTTTTTTCTCGGCGAACATCTTAGGCCGAGTTCAGGAATTCACAAAAAATCAGTGTTATGGTTGCACCATGACTGGTGCGGCCATAACTCAAACTTAGTGTATTACTTTTGCTATAAATTGTATATTGTTTGTAAGGAATTCTATGTCATTTATTATTATTCTGTAGCAATAAATAATTATTCTATTCTATATGTAACTATATACATAGGTAAATAAGAATTATTAAACGAAGGCTAAACTAATCGAACGTCTGAATATGGCAGGAAACTAGAAGGATGAGAAGCAGAACACAAAAAAAGAAGAATAGAAGACTATGACCATGCTCAGCCTTGGCACTGGGAGAATTCACAGGAGTTTGTACGTATACCCGTGAATTTCCTGATGCCTCAGCTCAGTGTGGTTACTCTACATCGAGAGAAAAAGAAGAAAGAAGAAAGAGTAAACAACAGAACAATGTAAATCAGAGTTTTAGTCACAAAATTTTAAATTTACACATACATAACAAAATTAGAACGAGAGGAAAAATTATAGTGATGTGCGGGATTCAAACCCGTGCCATCCACCCGTATAGCAGCCTCCAATTTTTAATTTCGTTCTTAACCGTCGTATAGGGATGGAGAGAGTCATTGTAAAAATTAATATAGAAAACTACTAAAGTGTTACACATACATTGAAGATTTTTGAAGCGCTCGTAGCGAAGTTTACTTAGCTGTTCTTAACCGATCAGCAAAGTTAAACAACGTCGCCCGCGGTCATGAGTTGGATGGGTGACCGGGTGACACTACTAATTAGCGCTTCCGTGCTTCGGAGGGCACGTTAAGCCGTCGGTCCCGGTTGTTGTCTAAGGATGGCAGTCGTTATAGCATGGTTGTAGGGCATTTTGAGAATGCCCGCCTGGCTAGCTACCACCCTCAAGTAGAAAATCTGTCGCCAAGCACCTAACGGAGTGCTCCGGCAGCTGTCCTTGAGAGCCACTACTTCTAGGTTAACCTGAACAACATCCTCGACCACATCATCACTTACCATCACGTGAGATAGTGGTCAAAGGCTAACTAATCAGGCATAAAAAAAAAAAAAAAAAAAAGTAAATGCAATAATAAATATAGAAAACTACTAAATTGTAGTGTAAGTAATACATAGGTATAATTTATACACCCCGTGGGGTGCCGGGTTAGAATAGTTAAGGTAACGAGGATAAGATTTACCTCATAACTCTTTACAGGGCATTGACCTATCCTACCTATCATCCTGTAACATTGACCTTTATATAGGTCAATGTTACAGGATGTACCGATTATGATGTTTTTTTATATTCTTCTATTGCTTGTCATGCGGTCCCACTTGAATTTGAGTGAGATATGACGAGTATTTCAATTATCCTTAATATTGCGCAATTTATGTCTGAAGTCGGTTATTTTTGTTAAAATTGCTTGTTATTTTAGGAAATCAAATAAAATTTACCTTAGTCATATTTTTTGGTATTAGTAAACTATTTTTATGAGTGATGACTTCCCGTATTGTTAAGGTATATTGTATGATGTGTAGAAACTAATTTAAAAAAATGTGGTTTGACTGTTGTTAAGCCTTTCAGTTCTATGTGTAATTCCTGCCTAAATAGCACTGTAATGGTTACATTTTAATTTTCTATGCTAAACACCAACGCTATTTTAATTTCTTCCTAGTATGGTTGTCTTGGAGCGCCTTTCTGGAGCCATTTTTAACCGACTTCAAAAAGCTAAGAGGTTCTCAATACGTTTTAAGGGACAATTCAAACACTACTCGCTATACCTTACAGATATGTGCATGGTGGTAGGGCATTTTGCGAATGCCCGCCTGGCTAGCTACCACCCTCAAGTAGAAAAACTGTTGCCAAGCACCTAACGGTGTGTTCCGGCAGCTGTCCTTGAGAGCCAGTACTTCTAGGTTAGCCTGAACAACATCTTCGACCACATCATCACTTACCATCAGGTGAGATAGTGGTCAAAGGCTAACCTATCAGGCATAAAAAAAAAACAAAGAAGTAATTAAAAAAAAAGTGATTTGACTGTTGTTAAGCTTTTCAGTTCTATGTGTAATTCCTGCCTAAATAGCACTGTAATTGTTAAATTTTAATTGTCTTTGCTAAACACCAACGCTATTTTTATTTCTTCCTAGTATTGTAATCGTGGTTGTCTTGGAGCTTTTTTCTGGAGCTATTTTGAACTGACTTCAAAAACTAGGAGGTTCTCAATACGTTTAAGGGATATTTCATACTACTTGCTACACCTTTCTGAAATCTAAATGGAACCACATGACAAGAACCAGATTTTGGATATAAAAAAAAACATCAAAATCGTTACACCCTGTAAAAAGTTATGAATGAACACAGAAAAAAAGAGTCGATTATAGAAAACTTCCTCTAATTTGAAGTCGGTTAAAAATATACATACTCGATACCATCACCGACTTTAGCAATACATTGACTTCTTTTTTCTATTTCATATAAAGTACCAATTGAAAGATAAATATAGTAATAAAGAAATGTGTTGTACGATTAACGGAGATTTTTCATTGCGTGACTCATGATCATGATACTTAGCTGTGGATAATTATGAGATGTGTACATAATTATCATCTACGAGTATATATGTATATAATTACCCAGAAGCTCACATACTCTTATTGTTAACTTTAGTCAAGTTACTTTATTGGGGTGACAAAGGGTTCTATAATTTAGAAATTGTAACTTTTTTATACTTTTCTTGAGCGGGTCTTTTCGTGCTTGGGCGGTATTTAAATGTTTTATTATTACTTAGATAAAATGCTATTATCATACTTATTTTGATGCTTCAATGATTATTATTTTTACAATAAAGCAGGAATGTATGCAACGAATAAACTTAAAAACTACAAGACTGATTTTAATGCAATTTGGTATGCCAATAGTTTGAGTTCCGGAGAAGGACATAGGATAGTTTTCATCAAACTGCGCAAAAGAGGTTAATGGTTTTGTGCGATAACCGTCTACGCACGGGCGGAGCCACGGCGGAAAGCTAGTTATTAATAATATTTGTAATGCAAACCGCCATACCAAGACATTTTATGTGAAAATTACATCCGGCTGCCTCTTACGGTTCCAAAGACAGACCATTTCACCCTAAAATAAAAATAGTTTTTTTTTAATTGTAAGAGACAAACTCGAGGCCCACCTGATTCTAAGCGGACTAACCTCTGCTTAGAACAGATGCATTTCATCACAAGTCACGAATTGCACGGCGCCCGTCACCTTGAGACATAGTTGTTGTCTCATGTGCCTGTTATTTCACTGGCTCTCAAGGACTACTACCGGAATACGCTGTTAGGTTCTTGGCAACAGATTTTCTACTTGAGGGTGGTAGCTAGCCAGGCATATTGCAAAATGCCGTTCCACCACGCGGTGAAGCTCAAGCCGGCGCGGGCGGTGGGGATCGAACCTTCATCTGTTTTAATCTCAATGAAAAGATTTTTCTCCAGTACCGCGTTGGCAAATTCTTAAACTAAACTTTTTTTTTTTACCGGCGGTATGCCTTTATTAAACAAATACTACAAACTATATACAACACTACAGCTACTACAATACTACAGCTACTACAATAAAAGCATTTGGACTCATAGGCAGTCCAAATGCTCTAAACTAAACTTAGTTCTAAATTTCAACGTCATTTCGAACACTTAACCCATCGTTAAATACAAACAAAGCTTGAATCTCAACAGTGTATCATCGTTTCCCATACCATACAGTTATTCTCATTGTTTGCCAGTATTATTGGTAATCATCGGTTATGCTCTTATAATCCATATGTAATAGATCACGACTTCCTAACGGTTGTTTTGTTTGTTGGTTCTTGTGGCCCGCGGAAGTGTTTGGTTAATCTTGAGATAGTTGTGCTTGTCCGACATTGAGTAGTGTTTATGCAACTTTGTTAACTTTTGGAATAGGTACTGGATTTTCTGTCCTTAATATGAACGTCTCATTAGAGCCTCTTGGCCTGTTAGGTGAGACTCGATGCTAGTAGGTAGTAGAGGTAACCAGTAAGAACCAAGAACTATGACCCTTGGCCGAGGTGCGAAACTTTACTTTAGTTATCTTTGATCGAGTATGCGTCATCGGCTTATACCCATGACCATAATTACTGTAGTGTTTGTGGTGTGAATGAGGATGTAGTGACTAAAATCGAGAAAGGTATGTTATGATGGTTTTGATATGTGGAGGGAATTAGTTAAATGATAATCCCTAAACAGGTATACATGGGACAAGTAAACGGAAGTGTTGGAAGGGGAAGACCTAGGCGGACGTTCCAAAAACAGATTGAAGGCGTTCTGAAAAAAGGCCAGGTCAAGAGTATAGATGAAGCGAAAGATATATGTAAGGATCGTGGTTAGTGAAAATCCGTGGTCTCTGCCTACCCCTACGGGAAAGAGGCGTGATTTCATGTATGTATGTATGATACGTCCGAATAAAAAAAAGGTAAAATAAAAGGAATTTAATAGGTTATGATGGTTAAAGTAGTTTAATATTATGTTTGTAATATATATATATATATATATATTATATGATATCCTTACGCTTTTAATCTATATATACTTATAATACAAGTAATAAAAATGTATTTGACAAATTAAGTGAAGCACTGATATAACAAGTTGTCTCTTCAGTTTTTTTTTCTTTTTGCTATAACGTCAGGCTATACCAATATCGAGATCACTAACAACACAAGGAAAATTTTGATAGGGTAATGATTGGCGGACATTGGTTAAAAAAATAGAGACAAACTGAGAATCTCTACCTTTTTTGGAAGTTGGTTAAAATATTCTTCATATCATTGTACTTTTGACATCCTACAAATTTTAAAATTCTAAGTACTTAAGAGCCTTATTTAATACTCTTATTCAATACTAACGACACGACTCGAAATACATTCTTATTCAATACTAACGACATACGCTTTCTAAATAGATGCAGAAGAGTCTATTGAACATTCTAATATTAATTGTTTCCGAATACAAATCACAAAATACCTTCATTTTTTGTCACACAACACGCAATGTCATGTTACTGTCACTACGAGATCACAAGTAATAGGGAAGTGCAAGACGTATCGATAGACGAGTATTTCATCGAAAAAGCAGTCGTTTAGTGACTTTTTATCCCGAGATGGATGGGAGATTTGAAGACAATCGTGGGAGCTCTATATATCATTATCAAGTAAATACTGTTGTTATCGTATAATACAGACGATAAGGGGTAATGACATCTTGATGTTTGGATTGTATTTGGAAATGGGGTAATAGCGTGACTTGGATTTATCATGCAGCATATAATAAGAGCTGTTGGCCAGATAATCACTAATCTACGTAGCAAGATATTTGATAAATAAAGCAAAATAGCGTGTATACGCTACTTATATATTGTAAAAAATATATTTTAGTCTTTGATTTCATGCTACCTAATTGTCTATTATCATTGGATTCTTAAGGCGGAAACTTATGCCTTTGGCGAGAAATTCAATATTTAAACAGTTTTATTGCACTTGTAGCTAGATTTGTTTGCCATTCTACATTAACATGGTAAATGCGAGTTAATAATAATATTGCTCATTCTGCCGCACCTAGTAGTTATTAAACACCAATTCACATAATTTCCTAATTTTCCTCTGAAACCGTCGAAGCTAGCTAACATACGTAAAATAACGTGTAGCGTAACAAATTAAAGCAATAAGTTTGAAAGAAATATATTCCATATCGTGAAATATCGTCTCAGAGTTTCGGGTATTACGTGATCAAGTTCTTTTTTTATGTTATTGTGACGGATCAAGCACGAGGCCCACCTGAAGTTAAGTGGACTAACCTCTGCCTATAACAGATGCATTTCGTTACAAGTCACGAATTGCACTGCGCCCATCACCTTGAGACATAGTTGTTAAGTCTCATGTGCCTGTAAGTTCTTCCAATAATTAATGTCTAATAACGAACAAAAAAGTTTTAAATTTACCACCGTAAACATTAGCGTCCACCTTATTATAAAATACCCAAAACAACTAATATTTAAATATAGAAATGTCAATAATATCCATAAAGTGTTCTGCCACCAAACTAAGATTTTGTATTTCAACTCTCTGCCAGCAAAGAGGATAACAAATTGTAGCTTTCATTATTGTATAATAATTTCTCTGTCATCTATATTACTTGTATGTTGTTCACGCAAACACAATACTTGTGTTTATGGCATATTGTTTAACTAACAAAAGAATATTAACAAAAACTAAAACAATAAATAATAAGGTGACACATGAAATCATACGTATTCGTTTTTCTATTCTTTTTTTTTTGTTTTTATTATACCGTAAAAACGTCAAGTATCATAAATTTGCGTCAATTTTGGTGTGATTACACACGCGTAGAACAAACATTACTTAATTTTATATTGTGTTTTTAATTCTAAAACCGAAAGGATAAAGGATAAACAATATATTAAGTATTAAAAGAATTATAGCCTAGAACTGCCGGGCTACAATGTCACCCCCCCCCCCATCTCTAACCGTCTATGTCCTAAGAGGAGGCTAAGAGTAATACACCAGAAGGTGGGCAGCTTTCTGAGGGACTGATACATCACACTGTGATCCCCAAGACGCCTGCCAAGCGTGGGGATTATAGCAAACCCCCCCTGGCTGATACAGTGCAGTAAAGAGAATTATACTTAGAAAAAATAATGTTCCATAACCTCCTGTTGGAAAGGGCGACTGTAATAAGAGAATAATGCACTGATAACAGTATCCGGCGTGCAGCACGCTCCTCTCGTTGACGTAAGTAGGGTGCTAGTGCGCTAGTAATTCAACGCACAACAGGTCTTTATAATATCAACCCTCTTTATAGCCGAATGGTTGGTATTCTATCGCATCAGTCATAACAGAAATTTAAACACCAAATCAAAAACGTTTAATGTTTTGAACTTATTTTGTATTATAAGTTACATTGTTGTGACTGTCCTTAGAGAAAATATAAATGAAACTGACACGGAACTGATATGATGGCATAAAAGAAGAAAGATTACGATGATAAGGCGAACTAAAACAGGCAAGATTGCCTGAACCAAAACAAAGATCGTTCGACCGAACGCTTTTTAGTATAGGTGCTTTAAACGGCATATTAAAAACAACCATACAAGTAAAAATAAATCAACAAAATTCATGATTGCAATCTTTTAAGTCGTTAGTTCCAAATCGATCTGTTTTCTTAGAAGTAACTTAATGGCTTAAGTAATTTGGCTCGTGCCGAACTAAATATGCAATTACGTTAAACAAATTCTGAGAACTAAGTTATTTTGGAGGCGTAAGTATAGTTTTTGTAGGAAAACGATTTAATTTTTAATGGAACTAGGGCATTTCCTATTTATATTCATAGACGTTTTCCTATTCATTACAAAATTACTACAAGAGTAAAAATTATAAACACGTGCGGGAAACGAACTCGCGCCATTCACCCGGTATATGCTCTGACCGCTAAGACAACGTGACATATGAATCTAATACGTCCATTCGTTTTCAACCACCGTATGGGGATAGAGCGACACCTATAGTTCAACTTACGTTGTAGTTCAAACAAGAATTATTTTGCAATTAGCTTTAAACTTGTTACTGACGACGCAACCCTATAATTTTAATAAGTTTATTTTTGAAATAACGCTTTCGCCGCTTGTTACATTTACATACACAAAATTAAAACGAGAGTAAAATATATTAATTATATTATCCCGCACATAGCTATTATTTTTTTCCTCGTTGTAAATTTGTAATGTAATCTGCGGAGAATGCATCATTGCAATAATAAAAATATAAAATTTTTCCAATTCATATTTTCTCAAACATACAGTAATTTTCCAATAATGCTATTCGAACGTAACTACGGTAATCAAACCTCTTATCATATTGAAAATTAATTTAAATAAGTATTCTTCTCTTCTTTGCTTATTCTTACAAACCTCTTTGTTGTTGGCTTTTAAAATTATTTTTAACTACACTATATGCATGACTAATTTGGATTACACTAAATTAATGCTAAAAGTTTAAGTTACACAATCATTCATTTAATTGAGGATTTATAACGCACCCATAGACTGGCAATATTCAACACTGTCAAAGTTTTAAAGCAATAAAAACAAAAACAGATTTATGACGAAATAGTCCTTTACTTACCATTTCATCAGATGACCGGATGTAGTATTTATATATTTATCTGTATAAATTTAACACCAGTTATTCGTGTAGATTTTATAAGTACAATTTTCTTTGTTTTCAAAATACGTGTATCACGAACATGTGGTTTGACGATCTGAATTAAAACGATTTTAAAGTGAACCACTGTTCATTTGACAAATTAATGAAAAATTGCTGACATCAACCGATACATTTTATTGTCATTTTTCAATCTACTTTTTCGGGAGTTAGCTGGTACTGCAACATATGCAGTACCAGCTAACTCTACTTTGGTTCAATTCATCGGATTAGCCTCGTAACTGTATTTGTCACAAATTAGCACAAATAATATAGCATATTAATCTTTCAATACAATCAAAAATAATCTTTGGAATGTAATATGGGGTGTCTGAAGTGTTTTATATTTCAGATGCACTGTAGTGGAAGTAGGATGCAACATAAAATCGTCCATCTCTTATGTTTTCTCCATAATTCTATGAAATGAAATCATTACAATTAATTATTCACCCGTTTGAAAATGAAAACAATCTTCGACAAAGTCATGAATGAAATTGCTGACTTTGTTGTAATTAAATCATAGTTATTGACAAATTTTAAGCCTATTTTTCAAATGTATATTGAGTCATATAAATACTCAGCACTAACGACCGACGAGACCACTATCCTGATTATAAATATACTTATATGTAGGTTTATTAGCCTAGCACACATTCTTGAAAAATATAAAACATTAAAAATAGTTTATAGTCATATAAAAAAGCAACGTACATACAAGCAGAATTAGAAAGAGGAAATTTTCTAGCAATTTGGTTATATAACCGACACAATTGTTTATCATGGGTTCTAGTGTTGCCGGTTATATTTGTAATTAAATATTTAAATATCATGTTTTACAAAAAATGCTTCGTCGGCATTGTATTGAAAATTGAGTGTGGTATGGCTAGGTAGGATTTTACCAGTCCGATAAGCGTCACTTTTCTTAGCTGACTCAATTGTTCACCCTCCGTGGTGTCCGTGTGTCCGGTATAATTTCGCGCGTCCTTGCGTGCATGCCGCGGCGCTGCTCCTGTTATTACGCGCAGGCCTACCGATAATTTGCCTGTTACCGGTCTAGTGATGCGACGTGAGTGAGTCATATCATAATATCGATAAGTAGGATATATATGCCGATAGGCAATGTACGTAAAATATTTGATATAGGTAGGTAAGTATCGCTGCAATTTAGGTATAGGCATGCTGAACGGTAGCTGTGTCATAAAAAGAAAACAGTTAATTAAACTTTATCATCAACAGAAATGTACATGTATTTTATACAATTATATTTTATCGACCTAGGTTGATACACTGACTGATTTACTGACAATGTGAGTGTATAGCGCTGCACCTAGCCGTACCGCTAGAAACATATTAGGTATTTACCGTTTATATATATAAACATAAATGATAATAACAAGCAGCTATATAAAGAACTTTAAAAATAAGATTCATAACCGAAGTCCACTCTTATATCTACAGTGCAATCCATAGTCGTACAGCTGGAATCGTAAATGAATTGTATTTGAAGTACCTAACTGTATACTTCGATATTAATACTACTACTCTTAATTGAAGAGAATAGCAAAAAGATTTATATTTTAAACTGAATAGTCTCTATCTAATCTAGTTGAATAATTTCAGCTGATTTTGTCTTTAATCAGAATATGATACGTTAGCAAAATCAAGTTTAGATTTTATATTCTGTGATATGGACGGTAGGTTGTGTGAGCGCAATTTTAATAGCGATTGTTAGGAAACCTTGTAGCCTCGAGAGAAGCAGTAGAACTAAAGACTTTGCGGAGTAATTGTGCAATTGGGCCACCCTTAAGAATATTTTGCCTAATATCACGTTTTTATTACAAATATAGAAAATTTTAATAAGAGGTCCGCTAAATATCATTGCATAAGGAGAAACTAGTCAATTATAGGTTCATTCTTGAATTGCTGATGATAATAAAATAGGTTGTCACCAGATAAACATTTAGACCGTATGAGATACTCTAGTCTGAGATACTATGTAAAATGTTGTGGTGATAATATTAACTGGATTTAACAACTCGTTTACGGAGCTTGAATATAGATCTGCAAGTTATTGATTTATATAAAGACGGTAGAAAAGGGGGAGTGATTTAGATATAGAATTAGAAATGAAGAAAGTACAGTTGAGGTGATAAAATGCCGCCCTGAAACATGCATGATAGTCATATACATCACGATCGAATAAAAATCATCACCCGCTGTGCGTACGCGTTGTCAATGCCGAAACAGGCAGTTATGAAACTAGGCAATCACAATAGGAGAGAGAATCACAGAAAGATGTAATAAAAGAGCATAAAACATGTAACAAAATGTTAAATTCGAACAACTGCAATTTCAGGCCACAGAATAGTTTTAGAAAATCATATATAATTTTATAAAATCATATATTCAACAGGTTGCCTAATACATCATCGTTCTCTAATTTCCAGCCTATGCAATATGAAGGATTAGAAAACACATGTCACATGTTATTGCTGTGTCATATACCTAATATTCAATTTAGGTAAAATATTAAGTTTAGGTAGACTTAGGAATATAGTTTGTCCGCATTGCTATCGACATTTCCCAGCACTAGAGTTGCTTGAGGCACTGCTGCTACCAAACCAACAGAAGTGGAGTGACGACTACAGCCAGCGTTCCACCACCTGGCTCCGCAATTACAGTTGATCCTAATTTGACTCACTATTACTGCAAATAATGAAGGTATTATATATATCCACTTATAAGTTCAGTATAACCTTTATCTGTTCTGTCAGGTTCTACGCCATAAATAACTAATTCAAATTGATATATTTAGGTACTCTTTAGCCCATGACAAATAAATATTTCACAATACACGGCTAGCTATGGGCTAGAATGCACAGTGGTCTACTGGTAAACGCTAATATTAAATGGGTTACTATTTTATTACAAATAACATGATATTAAATATCCCGTTTAATTATAATGTATCTTGATAGAGTATTATTAAATTTTTATGGATGTAAATAATGTAATGTAGTAATACCGTTTTTATGGATGTAAATAATGGTAGCTGCATTCAAATTGCACCCGTTCCTCGAACATTGCAATGTAAAAATTAGGCGACTTTTCCTGTTTGAATTTTAGCAGTGTTCGTATGTGCGTCTACTACATGCTTGTCTTTCTGTCTTTGTTTTATATTTTTATATTTTTTTATGTTATTGTGACGGAACAAGCTCGAGTCCCACCTGATGTTAAGTGAACTAACCTCTGCCTATGACAGTTGCAATTCATGACAACTCACGAATTGTACTGCGCCCGTCACATTGAGACATAGTTGTTAAGTCTCATTGTGCCTGTAATTTCACTGGCTCTCAAGAACTACTGCCGGAACACACCTTTCGGTGCTTGGCGACAGACTTTCTACTTGAGGGTGGTAGCTAGCCAGGTCATTCATTAAAACGTATCATGTACAATGGAAGTATAGCTGTGTGCGTTATATACAAGTGATAAATTTTCTCCACATTATAATGTCGGCATATTAAAGCGTACCCTATCTTCCTTTTTTTTTTAAACTTTGTACTTTGCGATTATTACAAATAGTAAATAAATCCAACTGAGATTTGCGAAGTAAACCGTGGTATGGTAATTTTCCTAGGGATACGAAGCTCCGTGACTACGATCACTGCCAAGTGTTAAATAATATATAGGATAGAAATAACGATAAATGTACGTGATTTATACTTTTAAAAGTTGTTTGAGTACTATAGTATACTAAGGTACTGTTTAGTTTTAATGGTAATAGTTTGTATGTTCGCCTGGCTAAGTACTAACTACCTTTTACTCGCAGTAAATACAAATTCGCACCAGGCATGAATGTGAATAGAGATAAGACATATTTAGTTTAAGGTTGAACTGGCTGGTCGCTTCTACATACAAACGTCGTAGGGTGATCACTCACTTCTTTGAGATTTTAGGTCCAGAATTAAGCATATCAATTGATCTTGTCCTTATCTACACTGAGAAAAATCTAAAGTCAAAAGCGCCCTAATGACGGCCAATTTATATGGTATAAGGCAAAAAACTGACCAAACGTAAATACGTACAAAAACACCTTCCAACTAGAAGGCGTTAAACGAGGTCAGTGAAGGCGAATGTTTCTTTTCGTCTTCATTTAAGGTGTATTTTGTGGTCTTTCTTAAATATTGACTTTTCGATGAGGCTGATTAAGGCGTACGTTATAGTGATAATCACCGTATATAAACCGCCGTAAAAGTAAGGTATATTTTATGGTCAATACTGCAATTATTATCGTATAACAAGTTCAATTCTGAAAATACTTTACGGAAGGCGTTTTTGACGGTTGTGTTTATTATAAAACATGGTAGATTTTTATTGATTGGTGAAAATCATCTTAAGAGTTGTGAATTCATCTTACGTAGTTAAAATTCAACGGTAAAAGGTCAAATTTGCCTTTAAGTCGTTTTTCTCAGTGTAGGCTTGTATCGTAACGAAATTTTAAAAATCTAATTAAGTTGAAAGTTATGAGCCTCGAAAACTTAATATGAAAATATTTCGTCCACTCTCAAGTTAATTATCTTGTTAAAAAATGTCACGGTACAAGCCTATATATGTTTTGTACCTAAATCCTCAAATAAGGGAGTGATCACCATACGACGACGTTTGTATGGAGAACTGACCGGCCAGTTCACCCTGTTCTGCTAGACCATAGACTACTTAGTACAAACCTCGCAGGATACATGATTTTTACAAGTACTTATCTATGACAATTATTATACCCATGCTCTGTGTCTATGACTAACATATAGGTATTAGAAATTATTAGTGGTAATAATTACGCCCTTCGTTTCATGTGGGGGTTCTCCAGACAGGTAATAAGGGGGTTGGACAAGACAAGATAGGTACATTAGTTAGGTATGTCATTAGTGAAGTGGTAGGGTATTGAAAGTATGGGATATTATTCCGTCTTCTTGTCGTTCAGTAAAATAATGCCTTAAGGAGAAATGCTAATGAATAGGTAGAGAAATGTAATATAAGTTGTTGTTTTCGATGCAACGGCTTTGTTCTTTGTTCTGTACGTAAACTACAAAGATTCTTCTCGACTTTCGAAAAATGTATTGTAGATGAGTGTTTTGTTTCCAAATTGATTCAAGAAGAACTTCTACGGAACCTTCAACCTATTTACGGAACATCAAAGAACGAAATTCGCATCTCCTTTTATAGTCTTAACCGCCTTGTTCTATGCATTGAATGCAGGTTCAATAAAAACTTGAAATAAATAATTGTCCTTTTGAATATTGTAATTATAATTTATTAAGTTATACTTAGTTCTTGATTTTAAAAGTGCTTGATTTTGAAGCAGTGATGGTTCAGTGGCATTGGCTATGGATGGCCGCGCAGCAGGTCCATGGTTCGAATCCCGCCGCGGGCTTGAGCTTCATCGCATGGAGGTAGGGTATTTTGCGAATATCCGCCTGGCAAGCGACCACCCTAGCGATGTAGTGTTGTCCAGTTGTCTGGTTTAAAGGCGAATCATCCTGTACGGTGGCATTTAAAAAAATAAAGGTGAGTACCTCTACCATTCGCACCTACTGCAATTTTATCGTCTCTATGGCGAAAAGGTTAAGACGCCCATTCGTGGATTCGGAAGCTAACTCACAAAAACTTTTTGACTGAAGTACGGGATGCATTTTATCACATTTTGTGCGTTTCAGTGAGTTAAAAAGCTATATAGACTTACAGCATAGGTAAAAGTTCTAAAGCAGTGATTGCAGGCAATGACTAAATGTACTTCGAAACTGAAATACGCAATAATAATTACCACCATTTTATATTACCCATTATACTATGGTATATCAATATAGCCCCGTAGGGTGCCGGGCTAGAATGTCACTCCGCGATTGCTACCTGTGGGTGTCGTAAGAGGCGACTAAAGTTAAAATACCGGAAGATGGACAGCAGCGCCTTCTGAGGAACTGATATCTTAAACTGCGATCCCCAAGACGCCTGCCAAGCGTGGAGATTATTAATGGGGGGCTGTGTTCAGCAGTGGACAGTGCCGAGACAGTATATCAATATTATTGATGATATGGTGAATGTATCCAAGAAATCTTTAGTATGGCGCGGTAAGGTCCCACCAATTATTTCCCATTTATATACCTATAGCTTAATAATAAATGCTTTATTTTCATAAACTACATGTATCCATATAATATTGTGTAGAGGCCTTCTTAAGTAAATGTATACCTGTATCAGAAGACCTTGCTCTTCCATATTTATAGAAAATTCTTAAGTGAACATAAAATCAAAATGAATATCTTTAAACTTAAATACTAAATACTTTACATTTTAATTAAGTGAGGGTAAGTGCATGCGTGTGTGTGTGTGAGAGAGTGTGTGTGTGTGTGCGCGTGTGTGTGTGCTCCCAGTTAGAAAGTCTAACTGGGACTTTAGTTAAATGGTTAATTAATTAAATTAAATGGTTAATTAAGAATTAACCATTTAATTTCTCAAAAAAAAAACTCCAAGTAAAAGGTCCTCACTTGTTCCCAGCATTATCTTCCCTAACTTAGAACTCTATGCTTTTTTATATAAAGTTAAGCATTCATTAAAAATAAAGTTTCCAGATGCCTAAGTTTTTAGCTAGTCAAATTATTGCCGCTTCCTCCAGACCCTATTAAATACTCCTGCTGATAGTACCAGGACCTCCATGTCCTGATGATGCTACTGCAAAAGGAAATTGTGAAATTTTTCCATGCTGACATACGTTCACCCTCGGATGAAGCAATGCGTCCGAGCGTTCAGCTTTTTCAAAAATACATTATTTCCTACATTCATTCGTTTGAGTTTGTGTTTGTACCGTTGTTGAACTTTGAAGTACTTAAAGTGGACCATAATATACTTTTATAACCATAATATATGTTACTTTGAACTGGGTGTCTATTGATATAACGAACTGTCAAACGCGTTCTCTCAGCGGCCACATTGTTGTATTGTAGGTACGTAGTTTTAATCTCGTATAGTTCAAGAAACAGAAGCCAAAAGCCAAAGTCTAACCAAATGGTAATGGGATGAAGTTAATTTTGACATAATTATGTTTGGAGCCAATGCCTTGTTTCCAAAATAAAATGACATAATTAAAAGTTATGGTGTTCAAATTTCAAAACTAAGATCATTTTCAGTAGGTTTGAAAATAAGGTTCTTATACTCGTATATGGCCCTTTATTTGGTTCTTCGATACCGAAAACATGTCTGGCGATACATGTGACTTGGGATCCCTGCCCACCCCTTTGGGGAATACCGGTTTGAAGATAGGTTTATTATTTATTTGTACCTAAACAACATTACAATACATCATTATGTAACATCAATGAAGGCATGTTAGCCATAAACATATTTTCACAAATCGTCGCGACTATGAGAAATAAAGCCCTAATGGCTGCATTAACTTAGCTTTGTAGTTGAGCCCAGTGTTTGTTATTGAACTTTCAAGCAATATTATTTTAGTTTGAACATATGTGCATCGTAAATACGAGTAATAATGACAATAGAAATAACAATAAAAATGAACGATATAGAGGTCAAAAAAGTCGAAATGGCTTAACTAATTGAGCCTCGCATTAGAGCCGAGGGTCCGAAACGTAAGCTAACGTTACGTAATATAAGCATTACACCTCTACAAAAGCAGGAAACCTCATATTTTTGTCACATAACTATTTTTGTAGCGGAAGTATACTTTCAAAAGTAGGACAACATAACCGACCAAACACATTAAAACCAAATCCACAAGTTAATATTCAAATCTATTCTGGATTTCCCCATAACGAAAATATTTACGTAACACACAACTAAGGCGCGGTGCCACCCCTAAATGCCAGGGGGTGAATGAGGTTGAACAGGGGGTGAAAGGGGCGAAAGGTGAACGTAGGGCGCGGGCAGACGGAAATGCCTAATAGCACCGAGTCACGAACACCACTCAAATTATACCTATGGCTGCTTCGTCGCAAATTATAAACGACGTAGCCGATGAAAACAAAAATATCCTACTGTTTTTATTACTGTTAGGCTGCCCATTGACCCTTATTTTTACGTTACCAGACTAAACCTCGAATGAGAAGTAGCTCTGAAGGATAGTAGCTCATTGGTTTACAAAATTACAACAGCTAGCCGGACGAGGATTCGCAAAATGCCTTGCAATCACGCTGTGGAACCCAGTCTGTGATAGATTTTTAACCGACTTCAAAAAAATAAAGTTCTCAATTCGAGTGTTTTTTTGTAGCGATTACTTCGCTAATTGAGATGATTATTTTTTTTTTTCGTTTGGTTTTTTTTTTATATCAAAATAACTGTAAAATTACGTGTGTCATACTCGTACAAGTAGGATTCAAATTCAAAATCAAATTGCGTATGATACGTTTCAGTTGTGGAAGTTGATTTGGTTTCCCCCCGAAGGGTTCCCGCCTTGTCGTGGCGGTGGGGCTTAGTAGCCGTGGCTTCGTCACCCACGGTGAAGCCAAGAGGAACCAGGGGCCGTGCTGGCTTGGGCAGTCAGCCGGCCCCAGAGGGGCCGCTCCACTGGGCTTTGCCTCTAAGTCCAGACTGGAGCGGCAACGGGTAGGCTGCGGTGCTGTATGGGCAGCACCGCATCTGAGGCGGGCTGTGGTGTTGTATGGGCGACACCACAGCTGAAGGTGAGGGGCCACGGCGGGAGAGGAGTGCCGGTATCGCGGTGCGCCGCTCTCCCTACCTTCTGTGGCTTCGGCGGGGCTGCCACCGTTAGATGGCGGACGCGGAGGGGCCGCAGGGGAGGAGGAGTGTTGGTATAGCGAGGCGCCGCTCTCCCTATCCTCTGCGGCCGAAGTAGCAGGCGACGGGGCTACTCATCTGACCCGTCGCAGGGGGACCTTGGGCGTCGGAAGCGGGGTCGTCTGACGCCCATTTGCGGGCTTGGTCCCCGGGTGGTAGCGACGTGCCATGTGTTCTGGTGCGTCGTGAGGGGTAGCACCCCAGGAGGGGTCCGGCAACGGACAACCGTGGCGGGTTCGTGGTTGAGTGCTAAAGCGACCCTGCGATCCCGCCGAGAAGCGGTAGAGATGGAACACCGTGTGTTATTTAGTCGGTAGGGGCACTTGCTGCTGTGGGAGTAGTTGGTGTCGAGCCCGACATATCCCGGCCACCTTCCCCGGGGTGGACGGGAATGCGTAAATGCATTTTTCACACGTTAAAAAAAAAAAAAAAAAAAAAAGTTGATTTGGTTTTAGATCTGGTTCTGGATCTTGAAATTCTAGCCCGGCACTCCAAGGGCTGCTACTACGGGTTATTTATTAACTACTTACTCTATAGCAAACTTAGCATTGAGTAGGTAGGTACTAACCTAGCAATTGAAGGAAGCAGTGGTTCGTGTGCTGCGTTTTCCGGCAGTTGCTATTGAGAACCTGTATATTGTTGTTATAGTTCCTGATCTAGCTTAGGGTGGTCACCACTGTCATTCACATCTCATATTATAAGTTGATGAATCATATAATATCATGTCAAGTGTAATCTAGTCTTTATTTTACTGTACCAAAGGTTTAGATAAGAAAGGCAAGAGAAAGAAGACAGCCACTGCGTTTACCACCAAAAACTTGGTGGCAAACGCAGTGCAGTAACGTGAAATACCTTTTTTTCTGAACGGGTAGAGGCATCATCAGGTAGGTGCCCTGCTTAAACTTGACGGGAACAAGAGCTGATAGAGAGCCACAGTGCTCAAATGGAGACTTTAGATATAGAGACATATATCTGGAATACCTATGTAAAGAAACTCCAGTACGTGTGCATATGAAATCCATAGCAAAGACCAACCTGTGACGTGGAAAGAATAATCTGAATGCGCAAAGACTTTCTATTTATGATTAGGGGTTTTATATCGTTGAGGTTGGGTAGGCATTACTTTTCAGAAAAATAAATTGCCATCAGCATTTACCGGTTTGGAGCCTAGAGTTGTGTAATCGGAGGCGAAACTGCTGTCGTCTACTTCTAAACAGACATGTTTAAACTAGCACTATTAATTGGTTTTTGTTATAAAACATTAGCTACGATCCGTAATTCCGTACCAGAAGAGATTTTGAAGGGAATCTTTGTATGCTATCAAAAAAAAAGGGGATTTGCAGCAGCGAAAATATTTTTACGGACTATTAAAATCTACTACCATAAATTATCCACTTTCCACTACAACCTCATCTCATAATCATACTATAGGTAGGTACTGCAAGTCAAATCTAATGTTTATGGACTTTTATACATAATACTGTTTTTATTACACTGTGTTCAGCCTGCAAGCAGGTGTGCAAATTTTATATTTACATTTATTTCAACTGAAATCGATTAGCAATATTTTCAACGGGATAATGCTGCCAGCATGCTGGACACGCTGCCAATAGGTAGTGGGCTGGAGGTTGTCTAAATGCTTTTATTGTAGTAGCTGTAGTGTTCTTTATAGTTCGTAGAATTTTCTTAAGAAAGATACCAATAATATTAAATTAATTAGATTTTAAATTACCGGTATCATCGTAGGTACAGTAAAGTTTATATTGCCATACTGCAAAAACAATCAGAAGATGAGAAGATCTTTTCAAATTCTGGTCCCAAAAACATAGCTTTGCAAAATCTTTATGTAATTTATTTCATGCGCATACTAGCTGCATAGTCAATGATGAAAAGTGATGATGGAAATGAAAATGTCGCACGAGTAAGTATTAATCCGAACCTTAAAATATAGATTCCAATTATCATGTAAATTTCTTCAGCTTGAATCAGTATTATAAACATATAAGTACCACTCTCAAATATTTTCAAATTTCATTGTAATTAAAAGCATTTATTTTATAAATGTCTTTGTGTGTGGAAAGGAGGTTGATATTTATAAAGTTTCCACGCTTCTGTCTTTGCATGACTTCATTTCCAATTTTGAAATATCTAGGATGGGTTTAACAAAACTACTTAAAAGTCTCTGATGTCAATACATCCACGCCTTATGCATTAAATATGATAGTGATCAATTTTGCCCATAACAGTAAGCTACAGTCTATAATCAAAATATTCACGCATTATTTCAAATCCGACAGTCTATTTTTTAATGTAAAAACACTTTTTTCTAGCCAGGATTTTATAGATTTAGATCGGAGTTGGCACGCCATTCGTGATTTTACGTTCGTTATTTTAATAACCCAGCAGGCATGTTGGGTAGCAATTATGAAAAGATCGACACGAATTTGAACTTTTAAAACGAGTGCTTTTGTATTTTATCTAGATGGAACTTTGGATGTTTCTGACTTTAGGTAAACTTCGTTTGAGATTAGTTCGATGTTAATGCAAATCAATAAGCAAGTTCTACAAGGTTACTCGAGTGGTACGTACTTCATCACATTAAATCAACCAGAACGTTCACCGCTGAAAAAAGGGGTTTGCCATAATCCCCACGCTTGGCAGGTGTCTTAAGTATCGCAGTATAAGATGGCAGTTCCTGAGAAAACACAAAAAAAACACATACTTACTATAATAATACCGCCTACTTACCTATATGATTAGACATAACTTATAACCTATACAGTATTTTAAGTTCAAACTATCACGTAAAAGATTTCATATGTTTCACAAGTAGGAAGGCATACTTATCACAAAATTGATACCCCATTTTGTATGTTAGCGTCCACCGCCGGTCGTTACCGCTTCTAACCGGTTTAAACCAATATTTTCTGGAATAAAACCACCCCTGGGACGTGCCAGGCGCCGGCCAACCCCGAACCGTGCAAACTTATGCAAGTCTGGGGAAGTTTGCCGGACGGTTTATCGCTTGCCGACGAAGTTTGCCGACTTTTTATGATCCTCCAGATTGTTTCGTACGGGGCTAGGGGGATTCGACACGCTATCCAGTACACTGCAGATTTGTTTTAGATTACCTACCCGTAAATACTTAGTGGTACGAATACCTATATATTTTACCTACTTTGGTGGTTCATAGATACATTCCTGCTATAAATAAGTACCTCCAAACCAATAGAACATTAAATTAAGTCATAATTAGGAGCGATAGAAAACGATCAAGTCCCGGCGTAAAGCCTGGAATTAAGAATCATGATTCTTGGTATTAAGATAGTTGAAGCGCTCGTAGCGAAGTTTACTTAGCTGTTCTCAACCGATCAGCAAAGTTAAGCAACGTCGCGCGCGGTCAGGAGTTGGATGGGAGACCGCTAGTGACATTACTACTGAGCGTTTCCGTGCTTCGGAGGGCACGTTAAGCCGTCGGTCCCGGTTGTCGTCTTAAGATGGCAGTCGTTATAGCATGGTGGTAGGGCATTTTGCGAATGCCCGCCTGGCTAGCTACCACCCTCAAGTAGAAAGTCTGTCGCCAAGCCCCTAACGGTGTGTTCCGGCAGCTGTCCTTGAGAGCCAGTACTTCTAGGTTAGCCTGAACAACATCTTCGACCACATCATCACTTACCATCAGGTGAGATAGTGGTCAAAGGCAAACCTATCAGGCATAAAAGAAAAAAAAAAAAAAGTTCAACAATCCATAATTATGTGATATGGGGTTATTATTCTTGGTTCAAACAGTTTTTTTTAGGTTTTACTATTAATAAAACTTTCAGTAGCGGTCCGTTTGCTATTGGTCCTGGCAGATGGTAATTAGCTCACCCTGTTAAATGAGACTAAAATATGAAGCAGTGATAGCTCAGTGGCATTGGCTATAGACTGCCGCGCAGCAGGTCCATGGTTCGAATCCCGCCGCGGGCTTGATCTTCACCGCATGGTGGAAGGGCATTTTGCAAATGCCCGCCTCGATAGCGTCCACCCTCAAGTAGAAAATCTGTCGCCAAACACCTAAGGGTGTGTTCCGGCAGCTGTCCTTGAGAGCTAGTAATTCTAGGTTAAGCCTGTTAACACTTTCGACCAGATCATCACTTACCATCAGGTGAGACTGTGGTCAAAGACTTGACTATTAGCAATAAAAAAAACTGGAAAAACGTGATTATTTTAGATATACACACTACCTTCGATGATTTGTTTAATGTGAGAAACGTTAAAATGCTCTTATAGGTAAAATCTATAATCTGGCCTCAGAATGCTTTCAATTTAGTCAAAAGTCAGAAGCCAGTGCGCCGCTGCGCCGTTTAGAAGTTTTGTTAGTCTGTTTTTACTAGCACTAACAATTTTATACCTGACTCATATTTTATAACAACTACTTTACATACAAAGTTCAAGAAACAGAAGTGAGGTGATCAATTCTGGGCTTCTGGTTAATAACATAAATTAAAGATCAAGCTACCTGCTCGTAACAGCCCGAGGCTTATGAAGTCCAGCCGAAATAATCGACTAACCGACGTTTTGTTATACGATCGGACTCTTTTATTTATTTTTAATAGTTTGCACTAACGCCTGCTCGGCGGATTACACAGCTCCATCCCAATACGATGTTTAAATCAAGAACGAGAGGAAAAATTTGAGTTATGAGTCATTGTCATGTTAGCTCAAGCGGTCAGACCATACCGCGGCTATACACTGAGAAAAACGACTTGAAGGCTTAAATCGAATTTGACCTTTTACCGTTGAATTGTAAATACGTAAGATGAATTCACAACTCTTAAGATGATTTTCACCAATCAATAAAAATGTAGCATGTTTTATAATAAACACAACCGTCAAAAACGCCTTCCGTATAGTATTTTCAGAATTGAACTTGTTATACGATAATAATTGCAGTTTTGACCATAAAATATACCTTACTTTTACGGCGGTTTATATACGGTGATTATCACTATAACGTACGACTTAATCAGCCTCATCGAAAAGTCAATATTTAAGATAGACCACAAAATACACCTTAAATGAAGACGAAAAGAAACATTCGCCTTCACTGACCTCGTTTAACGCCTTCTAGTTGGAAGGCGTATTTGCACGTAATTACGTTTGGTCGGTTTTTCGCCTTATACCATATAAATTGGCCGTCAGTACTTTTGATTTTAGATTTTTCTCAGTGTAGGGGTGGACGCGGATTCGAATCCCTCACATGACTATATTTTTTTCGTAAATTAGCTCTTTTATTTATTTTTAACCGATTTCAAAAAAAGGGGGACTGTTATTTGTGTTTACCTCAAAACTCTTTACAGGGTGTACCGATTTTGATGGTTTTTTTTATATTCGTAAGCTGGTGCTCTCATGTGGTCCAATTAAAAATTTAGTTTAGTTTTTTTAGTAAGTTCTGACGAGTAGTATTTGAGTACCCCTAATAATGCGTATTTTATGTTTGAAATCTGTTGTTTTTTGTTAATGATAATTAAAATAATTTTTGAATAGGTTTATTATTTGTATTATTTATTTATAGTTTTTAAAACATTACAGTGCCAACAGAGGAAATTTTCAAATAGCACCTGTAAAACATTGCAATTAATAAATCTGATATTCAATACCTACATACTATACTACTTATGCATAAAATAATTTACGTATATATGTTTGTTATCAAAATACATAATACCGGTTATAACCGGTTTAAAGTATGTATTTTATAGCTAATATTTTTTTATACGTAAAGGGATTTATTGTAGGTTACTGTAGAAACGTATTTTGGCAAACTTTACACTTCCAACTTATTATGTCAGTACTTAGACAATTGAACCTAGCTAGAATTAGAATAAATAAGTAAAAATAACACCTAGTAACTACGAGTAATTCCAACAGTTTATTTTTTTGCATTAACGCCTGCTATAAGCGTCGGTACAAAGGTACGTATAGGCCCAGGTTCGCACCCCGAATGTGGTTAAAATTTTCCATGAAGGTTTTCCGAAAGTTGTTTTGTCGGCCTTGCTGTAGAGCATCGGAGCAATTTGTATGGGCACTATTTCCATAATTTGACTGAAACGAACCCCTCTATATATCTAATCCCTACGTAACGAAACTGCATTAGGTGTCTAAGCACTCGTGCTTAGCCAGATTGTATTCTTCATATTTATATAGTAAGCGAGCCTATTACATCTACTGGGCACAATTCTGGGCCTATTACGATCTACTGGTCACAATTCTGCTACTTGTGAATTTCTCGAGGTCGTTTCACGAGATCTTCAGATTTCAAAGCAATAATGCCTATTTCCGATCTCCGAGGGCATGTTAAGGCATCAACAAGCTTTATTTTTAGCTATGTTCAGAGTTATGAATAAATAGATATACCTACTTACATATAAATAAGTAATAACATTTTTTTTTATTTTTTTTTATGTTATTGTGACGGAACAAGCGCGAGGCCCACCTGATGTTAAGCGGTATCCTCTGCCTATAACAGATGCATTTCATCACAAGTAACGAACTGCACTGCGCCCATCACCTTGAGACATACCTGTTAAGTCTCATCTTGCCTGTTATTTCACTGGCTCTCAAGGACTGCTGCCGGAACACACCGTTAGGTGATTGGCGACAGATTTTCTACTTGAGGGTGGTCGCTAGCCAGGCGGGCATTCGCAAAATGCCCTTTCACCATGCGGTGAATCTCAAGCGCTGGGCGGGATTCGAACCATGGACCTGCTGCGCGGCAGTCCATAGCCAATGCCACTGAGCCATCACTGCTTCGAAATTGCAGTAAAACATTAGTTCCACATCTTAAAACAGCAGCGAAGCATACATACTCTACATTAGCACAAAGTAACATTTTAAGGCCGTGTAAGCGCGCTTACGATGGAAGCACTCGTATAGCTGAGCTTCACCAAGCTCAGCCTCTGGTAACATTTCTTACTGATCGCTTTCGTGTTTCCGAGGGCACGTTAAGCCGTCGGCCCCAGTTGTTGTCTGAGGATGGTAGTCGTTCTAGCGTGGTGTTAGGCCATTTTGTTAGCCATTTGGTTAGCTTGAACAATGTTTATATGCATCATCACTTACCATCAGGTGAGATAGAGGTATAAAGCTTGCATTATAGCTAAAAAAGAATGTCTTATGTAGGGATACTATTTATGTTAAGATCCGTAACTCGTCCCGGATCTACCTAGTACAAATAATAATAAATATAATTCAACAGGTCCGCAGCAGCCTCCATTCTGTACGGACTAAACGTACTCTGTGACTGAAATGAGTTTTGCCTAATCTAATAAACATTAGGCAAAACACATTATATTTGATTCTTTATCATTTTGGAACCATTTGACAGTAATCTTCAAATTTTAATATTACCTTATGATAATCCAGTTTGGTGATTGTTCCAGGTGACAATGGAAGCTTCATCATCAGACTACAGCGACGAGGAAGTGGGGGTGATCGCGAGAGGGCAGAAGCTCTGGGTCAGAGGGGTGCGCCCTCACACCACCTGTGCCGATATCGTCAGAGCTTTGCAGGATGCACCAGAAGGTAGTTGTGAAATTTATTGATGATTGTAACAGTTGGCAAGAGAACAGAGTAACAGCCTTTATATATAAACCAGTTTTTGACCGACTTCAAAAAAGGAGGAGGTACTCAATTCGTCAATTATTTTTATGTTTGATTACCTCATAACTTTTGATTTGGGTGTACCGATTTTGATGATTCTTTTTTTATTTGTAAGCTGATGCTTGCCCTGTGGTCTCATTTATATTTCATTTAAACCAGTGAAGCCGTTTTTGAGTTACAAGCCAATAACTAAAAAGTGTTTCCAATCTTGATGATATATTTCATTGACAGTACAAACGTAGCAGTAAGTAGCAATGGTCACTAAAAAGGGTCAAAAAATTTTTTACCTAAAAACGGAACCGACTTCAACACACAAAAGTGTCAAATAACTTGTAGAAGTCGGTACCATGCGCACAATATTGTGATAATAGAGACTTTTGAACTATCATGGTACCGACTTCATCAAATTATTTCACACTTGATTGTTGAAGTCGGTTCCATTTGTAGGTAAAAAAAATGTTAGTTAAATCAAGTTACCTTTATATTATAAATATAAATTCTTATCAAAGTAAGTTTACTTCTGAAATAGCTCAAGTAGTATGGTAATATTTTTTCAGTGCATTAATTGTTTAATTTTCACTATACATCACTATCATTTTTCACAGCTGGAGGTCTCACTGACCACAGCGAATGGGTGCTGGCTGAGAGATGGAGGGGCGTGGAGCGGCCCTTACCTCCCGACGTTCCTGTGCTACACGTGCTGGCAGCGTGGGGGGACGCGAGGCATGAGGTAAATATCACAGGAATGATCGTCTTATAAGACCTGGACCTATTCCTGCGTCTCACCTCCTTGGTATAGTGAAAAAAGGCTATTTTTGTCCGTATTACCTCCTCCCCACCCTATATCTGGATTAGCGTACCACTGGCCAGTTTCCTTACTCGTCAATTTCACTAATTCGTTAGTTTACTCATTAGACAGTTTCGGTAGTTTGTCAATTTCGCTAGATAGGCATTTTCCTGATTCTTCAGTTTCCTCGCTAGTTTTGCTAGGATGTTAGTTTCGTAAAATTGCCAGTTTTGCGATCCCTTCCCGTGTGAGTTGTACGAGGCGACGAAAAATAGCCGAGGATTAGAAGAAGTACCAAGCACCACTTTCTGAAAAAATTACATCTTACACTGCGATTCTCAAGACACCTGCCAAGCGTGGGGATTATGCCTAATCCCCTCCTAATGGGAGCAGACTGTATTCAGTAGACGATCCAGCTAATACATGACATTGAATTTAATAATTTGGTATACCTAGCTGTGTGAACTCTGCACAATCACAATAATTACAGATTTAAACATTTCATAACATTTACCTAAGCGAGATAGACACACGAAACTTCAGAAAATTGTCTCGTAGCGGGTTCTGTCACCTTGTGATTTTCATTGGCTTCTTCTCCGGCAGCACTTCATGAATCTGTGACAAAAAAAAGCCCCCACGCATAGGAAATTTCACGCTCTACAGTTAAAGATAAAACTTTTCAAAATTACATGGCATTCTTATGGATTTTATATCTTACCTCAGTAATAATGTTGCCAGGTTCGTCTCTCACTTCGAAGATTATCAAGTGGTGGCGAAGACGATTCAGGGAGGGACAGCGACGGTGGCAGTCGGGCAGCCCGGAGGAGACGAAGAAAGGGAGTCAGGCCTGTTACACCCCCACCTAGTACCATGAGCGAAGACCCAGCAGCCAAGCTTGTCTCCGTCATACAGCATCAGAGTCGGACGATACACCAGCAACTCGACAAGTTGAGGTATGAAATAATCGTAATCTCTTCTTAGGTATACTAAATCTTCGTTGTTTATCACTGACGTAGGCTTTAAGAGTGGCAAAACAAACATAAAGCTGGCCTCGCGTTCAGGTTCATAGCAAGTTTATCTCGCTATGCAGATAAAAATTCTTGATACTTATTGCGTCTTGAATAACATTACCCCAGCTCAAAGGCAGTGTCGACTGCCGAGCGCAGTCTTTTCCTTCATAGCATTTTGTGAATATCCCATTGGTTAGCTACCACCCGCAAGTAGACAAAGTATCGCCTAGTGTTCCAGCTTTGAGAGCCAGTTAAGCCTGACAAAATCTTCGACCATCACTCACCAACTAGTGAGAAAGTGGTACATTACTAATATAAAAATATTGAAAAAGAAAAGACAATTTGGTCAGTTAACATTTTACCCCTCAGATATGTTTTAATTTATGATTAAAATACCAAGTGTTGTAAGTGTTAAAGTTATCTAATCTTTATCTTCTTTTGATATCACGCGGAATAAGAGCGTCGGTCGTTAATTTAATTTTTAATAGATACATAATAAGTTCATATTACTTTTTCAGTACCCTGGTTCGATCCCCACCGCCGGCTTGAGCTTCACTTCATGGTGGGAGGGCATTTTGCGATTGCCCGCCTGACTAGCTACCACCCTCAAGTAGAAAGTCTGTCGCTAAGCACCAAACGGTGTGTTCCGGCAGTAGTCCTTGAGAGCCAGTGAAATTACAGGCACAATGAGACCTGACAACTATGTCTCAATGTGACGGACGCAGTGCGATTCGGGACTTGTGATGAATTGCAACTGTTATAGGCAGAGGTTAGTCCACTTAACAACAGGTGGGCCTTGAGCTTGTTCCGTCACAATAACATTTAAAAAAAATTAAAAAACTTGAGGGTCAGTTCCGAACAGTCCATGTACTAATCTAAGGATAACTGAAAATGCAGCAAGCCTAATACTAAAGGAATTAAAAATGTACCTACCTAAAAAGACGTAACTCAAATTTTAATTATTGTTGTCATATTTGCAGGGAACAAGAAAAACTAATCGACCAATTAGAAGATCAAACTCACAAAAGCCGAATGGAGAAGCACGGGACCAACTACCTCCTGGAATCCTACCTTCGAGACCTGGGACGAAATAGCGAAGTCAACGACAGCCAAGCGGGAAACAGCGACAGCGGCGTCGGCGTCGGCAGCGGAACACCTCCAAGAAGACACACGAAGCACAAATCAAGAAGAGAAAGACACCTCATGAGGGAACACTACTTCACAAAAGAACTAACAGACATATGCCAAGTGAATTCTGACAGACTGATCCAAACACACAACGACACAGATTCTGACGGATCAGCGGACGAACTTACCCGAATACGAGATGAAATCGAGCTTCTAGAAAAATTAGCAATCATCAACAAAAGACTGCACAGAGAAGAAGAATTAGTAGTACGGCTAACAGCAAAAGTCAAAAGATACATGGACGAGAACAAAGCGAATAGCTGCGAAAACGTGTCCCAAGTCAGAATGCTTCTAGATAAAATCGACGAAGAACTCACCGGGACGACGAAAGAGATGCAAGATAACGCAACAGAACTAGCCAAAACTGATCAAGAAATTGAGACTAGAATGAAACTTATTGACGAGTTGACGTTAGAATTGGAAGAAGAGGAATATCAAAACGCTGTTTTAGAGAGGCAGCTGAACGAAGCGTCTAGTCGACAGCCAATTTTACTCCAAGACAGCTATGTACCTGTATTAGAACAGACCAATGCGACCTTACCCTTTCCATCGACTCCGGGATATGTTCTAGACACGCTCGTATGACATACGGCCTGATCCAGTAATTTCGTCCAAAGATACATTGACATTACCAATAATGCTCAGCGTATGAGCGTTCTATCCCAAAATTATATACCCTAAATTGTTTATGTAAGCGATATTAAGCTGCAATATTTAATGGTGCTATATAAGCTTTTCTATGTACTTGTGTACTGAAAGGCTCAGGTGCAGCGTACAAAGTTTCACGGCGTTTATGCCTTTTGAGGTAAATAACGTGTCAGAATGTGATTAAATATATTGTTTTGGAAGTTATCTAAATTTGATAGCAACAAAGTAACAAAATCGAAGAGATAAGGCGGAAATAAACAACCTGTTGTACACAAAAGGGTGTTACTTTTTAAAGTTTTAAATTGAATTCGTACGGTTTGTACCTTTGTTAATCGTTTATGGTATGTAAATTTCGAGAATACGTGAAGTGTAATTTCTTGCTATTGCACTACATATTTGCTTACTGTTGTACATTGACAGATTAATAATCCATCGATTATTACACTCGAAGAGATACAGATTTTAGCATCAAAATGACATTTCCAGTTCAGTGGGCTGAAGTAGTATGGCGGCCATTTTGGGATTTTGACAGCAGTCACATGTAACTTGGTTTATCGATCTTATTTTATTTAGTACATACCTGTGTTATTTTATCCGATAAGACATTGTTAATCGTCGTGGAACTTTTCGACTGTATCGATAAACAAGCAATATATTTATCAATAAGTTTCTAGACTAAAATTAAAATAAGTTTATAAGTACTTACCTTAGTTAATACGTCGTACATTTGAATCAAATACCAAAAATGTTATTAAAACCACCAATTCCAGTGTAATTGTAATTTAACATAGGCCTAGTCAGAGTTCGTCTTCTATAATTATTTACTTGTTCTTTATACCACTATAGGTATAAATATTTTAGTTAAATTTGTAAATATAGTTATCAATACAGATTATAAATTATACAATAGTCAAGATTACTCTGAAATAAGTTACTTGCGACATTACAAAGAGAGATATGTATAAATGGTACTCGAAGCCAAACAGCCAACCAACCGAAATTCCTGTGATTTGTATTTGCAAGAGTACTATGTATCTTGCTAGGTATTGGTAATTGCATACATAAAAGGTTACGATTCACTGGACTCTATCTGGACTTAAGAATGACTTGATTGTACCTGTAGGCTTGTTCATGAAACCAACCCTATATCCATCAGTTCGAAAGTCAAGGTCGAATAAAGAATATAGTAGTCGTTTTCTGCCTTTTATCTTGTTCAGTGCAAGGCGGTCATGTTTTTCCAATGTAGAGGATCTCGGTTGCTCAGTTGCTGGGGCTGATCTCAAAATGACGATTGCAATCAGAATAGTACATTATGCAACAAGTGCGCGAAGTTATTATATTACAATCGAGACGAACGGAGTAGAGATTGTAATTAACAACGCGCACGAGTTTCATACGACGTTTTTCAACACACTTGCGAGGAACGAATACGAAAATATTTTCTTGATCTTTTTGATAGCAATATAAAATAATAATCTGATCAAGAAATTTTATAATTAAATCTTCTAAAGTTCTACTTCTGTAGGTAAAAACTCTTAGGTTTGTTATTATATGAAAAACGAACGGAACAAACTACAATCTCCTTGATGAGAAGTGTGGAAACTTTATTTTTTTTTCTATTTAAAACACAATCAATATTATATGATGTATTCTTGTAAATAATTATACAGATAATAAAATTCGTTGGGATTTTGTAAGTGGACAAAGCAAGGCATCAGCAGAGATATTATGTGAGTTGGTAGTATCAATTTTCAACACACTCGCTCGTAACGGCCCTTTAAATGCACCGATTTTAGTGTCATAATATAGTATAATACGCACTCGTGCTTTTTTTTTAATTTACTGCACTACAGTATTGATACTACCAACTCACATAATATCTCTGCTGATGCCTTGCTTTGTCCACTTACAAAATCCCAACGAATTTTATTATCTGTATAATTATTTACAAGAATACATCATATAATATTGATTGACTCATTTGGTTTTCTCAGCGTTTAGTTGAGTGAAATCTTGACTAATGTATAAAGTTTTAAAATACTTAACGCAATAATTCTCTCAAAAACGTGTCCCAAAAATCTTAGGCGTACCTACATGACGTACTGTAAGATATGTATAAATAAATAGTTAATGTAAATAAGAAAATATACAACGAATTTATAAAAGACATGTGTTTTATTGAAATACATTATAGAATAATATATATTGAAAATAGTTTTGATTATAATCTTGCCTTGGCCAGTGCATAGATTTCGTATTTGGGATATCAGCATTGTGAACTATTGAAATCATTCAATTAATGCGACTTAAGACAGGTTCAAATCATCAGATTATTACTTAAAAGAATAAATGTATACACAAGCAATATAAAAAGAATGAATGTTGGTTGTTAGTAGAAAAAACATTTGTTTTTAATTTGGTCGATTAAAAATTATCAGTCTGATATTTACCATACGATTGAAAAGACTTTCGACGACAGTGTTTTTTTTATACTAAACTTCAATTAACTTTCGCAAAGTCCCGGCTATGAAACTAAGATGTGCAATGTTGATTTTCCTACTAAAAAAATCTCACTAACAGTATGGGAAACAGGTTCGCCCTGTCTTACATTGGGAACAAAACATCGACGAATTGTTGCTAACTTCTCTTTTTCGCGAACATTTAACTAAATACTTCCCGCTGTAACACAACATAACTAAATTTCAGGGCGACGAATCAACGGGTAAGTAAATCCTAGTTTAAAAATATTTATGAATTATTAGATAACATTAAAATTGATTTCGTCATGTGACGAATTGCACTGCGCCTGTCACACTGAGACATACAGTTGTTAAGCCTCATGTGCCTGTATTTTTCTGGCTCTCAAGGACTCCTGATGTTAGGTGATTTGCGACAGATTTTTTACTTTGGTGGGTGGTAGCTAGTACGGCGAGCAGTCGCAAAATGCCCTTCCACCACGCGGATGGTTTGTTTTTCTTTAGAACCTTATCCGAGAACATCATTACAAATAATATACGTTCACACAAACTGCTTTTTCAATTACTATTAGTAAAATGTTATGTATCCATACATATAATTTTGCATTTTATTGAGGTGTTATCAGATGTTTACACATATCCCACAAATCCAAACACTGGCCAAGGCAAGTCTTTAAAAGAGAAGCAGAGGGAGGGCACATGCCGTATTGATGTGAAATTCCCGCGGATCGAAGGACCAGGAGCGAAGAACAGGTTAGCGTTATCGATAGCCAAGTCTTCTGATTCCACGACGATAGGCAGACGGCTGGGGCTTATTCCGTGTCCATGGCCACCTGAAAACAAAATTAGTTATAAATTAAAAAAAAAATATGTATATTCTCGAAGGGGAAGTGGGGTCACACATTTCCCAGATCACTTTAACATGTGGAAAGCCATTTCGCGCCGTCTGTGCCACACTATATCATATTAAAGAGAACTTTTCGAGACCACGCGGTTAAGACATTAAAGAGAAAAAAATATACCTTCGCGACACACGCGATAACATTTTTGTCAAACCATCACTTACCAACATGTGAGCGTGTTTAACAGCACACTACGAATAAATATGTAAAGAAATGTAAGTCAAACTCCAAAACAGCAGAACGCAAACCTTTCAGAAGGCGTGAGACCCACTACAAGACAATGTCATTTGGTGGTAGCTGCATCATGTTATTTTTTTTTAAATAAGACAATCAACTATTTGACCATACCCTCAACTCTCAGCTGCAAAATACATAAAAGCCGCGTTTCTTACCCCTCTGTGAAGACAAAATACTTGTCTGGTTGTACCGTGAGTGTAATCAATTGTCATTAATTGAATCACTGTCCTTTCATATTCGTAGCCTGGATTTGACAAAACTGTTATTATTTATGGAGTTTTTCTTAGGGCTTGATTAAATAATTATTATATTATACTATATTAAATTAAATAGGATATATTTTGAAGCAGTGATGGCGCAGTGGCAGTCCATGGTTCGAATCCCGCCGCGGGCTTGGTCTTCACCGCATGGTGGAAGGGCATTTTGCGAATGCCCGCCTGGCTAAATATCTTAATTATCCATATGAATATGTATAAAAATATATTAATAAAATAGCAAAACCTGATCAAGAGGGACATGTTACATTTTCGATTTACGTTACTAGTTTTGAGCTATAAAACTTTCGCGAGTGTTGTCCATAATTATTATTTAGTTACCGGCTAGGACTCGCGTAATATTTACCGGATATTGCTCCGACCAGTTAGTGAGTCCTAGCCGGTTACTAAATAATAATTAGTTACTAGTTTTTACTTTCAGATTTTACCTAAACTGATCGCGATTTCACCATCGCTGCCTCTCTTTCACTCCTACGCAGTCCTATAGTAACAAAGTTTTTAAACATTTGACAAAGTCTTAAGTCCTTAAAATTTTAACGAATATACAGGTCGACTTAACAGAGTGTAACAAACTGAAATGAAAAGATATGTAGCTGCCTCATTATGTAAATAGGAGCTAAAATGAGAAGAGTGGCCAATCTTTCCAAGACACAATTAAAATTAATTGTATCTGAAAGGGATATACAAATCTTGCGCTGACCGCCTCAAATCATACGTATAATAGTCCTACAGTTACTCATACATGACATGACAAAGCGCGTATTAAACTTACAAAATCTAATCAAGTGGTGTCGTAGAATGCAGCATGATAACTGTGGGTTGTTCCACCACATCCTCCTTGCTCACATCTACATCAGGAAGCGTAGTCTTCATTCCAGAGTTATCTTTAATAATACTCATAGGCAGGTCCTCAAGGTGAGATGCGAACGCCCATTTCTCATACATCTCCAACGCCAGAGCTCTCACATCGGTATTTGTTGGTTTTGGATATATTGCAGCTGCAGGCGGTATATCAACAGTAAGAAATTTATCTTCCACGGTAGCTCTAATCATCCTCTGCGTACCCCTCTCATCAAAATACTCGTTCTTTAACTTCGCATCTAAAGCCGCGTAGAGAAACGTCGACCATCTCGGTATATAATAATAATGGAACAGCTCAAACCATTGCTTGCACGCGTAATCTGATATTTCTCCATTAGGACCCCACATTGTTATCTGATTCCTCGCATTTAGTTCGTATGTGTACACTTCTGCAGGATTTTTAGCAAAAGACTTAGCGCTATTGAACCAAGATTCAGCAAAGAAATGTGGGTTTATCTGAAGAACTCTTTCTATGTCACGCATCGCGTCTAGAAATTGAGATATAGAAGAATTGAACAACGAACTAGTGGAAAATCTGTTCTGCTGAAGCTTTAGGTAAAGTTGTTCCGCTCTGTACTGCAATGCTTGCCTCGTTATATCAGTCACGTCATAATAAAAACCGTCACTTTTGCAAGTAGGATCACTCAAAGCTATTTTGTGCAAGGCCTGAAAGAGATCGTGGCTTTTATACCACGCCCAGGGTTTGATCTTGAAGCTAGGACGTCTAGTAATCACATATTTACCACGGACCATGTTAAGACCGTCGAAACTGTATACGCTTTTGAGTAAGTACTTCCAAGCAGTTGTAGTACTGTTGCATCCGTAACGTCTTTCAGCGTAATCGCCTGCCCAAGCTTCCAAGTCAGATACTGGTACTCTCCTCCATGCCGATTCGAGCATTAAATCATACACAACGTAGTTCTGGTTGATACCTTCGGGCGTGAGTCCAATTCCGATCATAGTACTATTAGGTTTCCGCCTAGCTTCGTTTACCCCTTTGTTAATGGTGATGACATTTCCAAACATACCTAAAGTACCTCCAAAATTATGCAACATGCACCAGATAAAAGGCTGGCCATAGTACATATCGAAATTATTATACTGAGGCCATTGTTCCGCTTGCAAGTCCAGTACGAGTATTCTTCCAATTGGAACTGATGTCAGAAATGTCCGGACCTGTGGAGCAGGCCATAATATTGGTGCACTGACGAACATCCAATTTTGTAGCAGCCAAACAGCTTTATCATCAAATTCTGTAAGTGTCGAGTATATGGCTTTAGATGTATCCCGGATTAATGCAGTTGACCATGGTTGAATTTTAACTTCATTGAACGGGTCAGCGGTATATATATGTCCAGTAAGGTTGTATATAGCATTAATCTCCTTCAGAAAATAATTCCCGATAACCTTAAACAACCGGTCGTTGGGATCCAGAAACAGACCACAACAATAATCTGCACCAAATTTGTTCCATTTCTCTACCTGATAATAAAAAACTTCCGGATTCGTTCTTTTCATAGCTTTGGGTACGTGTCCATTGAATGCCGGGAAGACGGGCACAATGCCAAGATCGAACAAGTAGTCGATAACACCGACTTGGTTCTCATACTGAACATCGTGCCAGGATTTCAATAAAGGACCTCCCCATCCATGGACGTTTCCCATTCTGAGCCAAGACAGAAAAGCTGGTCCAGTAAAATGCTCATCGATTTCATCTTCCGTCAAACCTAACTTGCGGTAAACCTTCGCCCAGGCTGCTTCCTGATCTACAGGGGCTAAGACCATATTGAGGCCGTTCAAAGCCATCCATTCAACGTGATATTCCCACTCTGGGAATTTCCACCACACGAAACTGTATGACACAGTACAAACATTCTGGTAGTATCTGAACCTGTCGTTAGCTACTACGAACTCGTCGACTTCCGGTAATATATCCGGGATATAAACTCGTTTCACTTGCCACGCGATCTGACTTTTGCAGTATTTTTTCAGATAGTAATTGAAGCCCCAAACAGCAGCCACGCCTGTGGTGGCAGTGATATGGAGGGTCCCATTCTTCGTGAGCAAAGCAAACGCGTCTTTTTTAAATGTGATGAACAACTTGATATCGACTTCAACCGTTACTCTGTCCGGAAAGTACTGTTTGATTATTGCTAAAGCGGCTCTTTGTTGCGTAATAGGCGCTGTGAAAGTTTGCAATTTAGTCGGGTCCAAATAATCTAAACTTAACGCGTTTACGCCAGTCAGGAGTAACAACAAGGCGCAGCGAGCCATATCGCGACGTTGGAGCGACTGTTCTGTAATGCAGTGTAGTTGACGAGATAGCATTGTTGCCTTGTTAATATCAATCAGCTGGCCTTTGACCGCGCTCACTTGAGTCACTTGACAAGATAGAAAGAACTCGGCCTCAATGACGAATTTCTTCTGATTATATTGATAACAGGATGAGAGGGACGTTGATCTTCAATTAAGGTTTGTGTAAATATTATGATATGCTTTAGTTATCACAATCGAATTGTTGGCGACTTGTGGATCGTTATTTAAGGTTTGCATATAAATATTATGATAATATGTATTTAGTTATCCCGATTGTAGAAGTATCAGAATGATACTTACAATTTACATATTAAACATTTTGTACATTGTTGCATGAAGATTGAACATTTATATATATTTTGTTCCATGTTCGTTTCCGGATTTAATTATAAATAAATTACGACACATAATATAATTATCACTGACGTAGGCCTTGTTTCATGCTTTTTTAGAGTGGTATAACCAACATAAAGCTGGCCTGGTATTCAGACATTGTAAACAGGTACTGTAATGTCTCGTGTTGGGTACAGGTGGTTTAGAATCAAACACAGAAATCAATCGCTTGGTGCGTGCGCGGCACGTCCGTTCGCGCCGACGTCTGTCAACGTAATGGCAGGGAGCGGGTGTCGCAGGCGCACATATTTAATTATAATATCTATACACTACATCTCTCTCTTTCAATAAATTTAAATGGAATCACATCGGCCGCTTTGTATAATCATAAGTTACATTAAACAGTAATTGTTACAAAAGTAATTAGAGTCACACATAGTCTTTAAACAACAATACAAATCTGATTGACTACATAATTTCATAATATAGTATTACATTATAAATCTTCATATAATGACCGTAGTAAATAAATGTATTTCTTCAACAGTTTATTTGTACCTCATTATCATCGCCATTTTCCTCTTCATTATGGATTCTCCATTGTCCCTCTATTTTCTTGAGATGAATTACATTACTTCTTATTTCTTGACATGTTTCATCATTTTGTACTTTACATTACCTTATTACATTCTTTGGCGCTAATGACTGTGTGTGGAGTAGAGTTGAAATCAGGTGTCAATTTGATTTCTTTAATCTATTTTTAACAAATTTTTTAACCTACATTAATTTCATTATATACTGCTTTCCTCTTTCTTTCTTCAAATATCTTACAGTCCCACCAACTTATCTGTTCAGGGCTACTCTTATCTTTTGTTGTTTTTGTCCTTATCGTACACTACTAATGAGAACGCCTTGTTTCAACGTCTACATCTGAAGTTAACTTGTCTCTGAATTGAGATCATTCTACAAATTTATTTACTTATTTGTTTATTTATTGATTTGTTTGCTACGATTTATTTATTCGTAGTTTGTTTGTTTGTCTTTTGTTTGTTTATTTATTTATAAATATATTTATATATCTTTCTTTTTTTTTAACATGCTAATGGTTTACTGAAAAGTTATGGATTTCAATATTTTAATTTCCTTATCGCGGCTATAATAATCGATAACTATTAAAAACTAGTGGTTCTCGGAGCTGTAAACCTTATGAATCTGCCCTTGCATAGCCCACAATTAAATAAAGGTTCACTGCGCACTCCATGGGGGAATGGATCACAAAATCCAAAAACCATAGCCATATTCCGAAAACAGATAAAATTAATTTGATGCGTCACAAGCAATTTGTATTTGTATAAATATCTGTATATCATAAGACACTATTTTTATTTTCATTCTTTTTTATTTATTTAGTTTAACTTAGATATATTGATATAGCAGTTATTTACGTAGGGTATGGAACCCTTCGTGCACTTCGTTGATTTTTAGTATAAGTTATAGCGCAACAGACTACATCATCTGTGAAAAGTTTTACTGTCTAGCTAACAGTACCTACCACTTTAAGGAGAAAAAGTAGCGAACAAAAGCCATATGGGTATAAGTTGATATTGGGCATAGTATGTATAGCCAATAATATTGGTTATCGTTTTATGTCTTCTATAGTATTGATAAACAAAAACTATTAAATAAACCTATTCCAAAAGCTGATGAATTTCCCTTATGATTTGATATGACACAGGAAATCAGTGTACCCATCTTAATCTTTTCCATTCCGGCCCCCTTAAGTTTATCATATGAATAAGTTGATCTGACAAAAAGTTGCTTCAGGGTAAACAAAATAGTTACGTAACCTTTTCTAATATTTTTCGATATGGCAGATATATAAGATTTTACGTAAACTTAATAATGACCATATCTCCGTCATTTTGGAAAAGATCCAAAAACTGAATCAATAGCAAAATATTCTATGGAATTATCAAACATGCTCACAAAATTTTACGAAAATCAGTTGAGAAATGCGACCTGTACAAAAGAACAACTGGACATACGAAATCATTTTTGTGTAAGTTAAAGCAGAGACGCTTCGCTCGAACATCGTTCTCGCTCGGTCAATTATGCCCACTAGGTAGTGCACTAAGGAAGACCATAGATATATCAGTACAACGCTGCTATGGTAATTCACGCCTCTTCATTGACACCGGGTGGTTAGGTACTGAAACCCTACTTTGAGAAAGTGAGACGCGTAGCAGTGTCCTTGCCAAGCAATTTAAATGTCCCGTTTTTAATTAAAATTTTGCGGTATTTGTTTGTGGTCAAATCACTATTGAAGCCACAAATGAGTCGAGTACATTGCGAGATTTATTTGAGCCATATGCCATGAAAATTTGATGTGAACCTTGTTATTGATTGGACACAACGATAGCTTTTGATTCTAAGTGTTCCCACATTTTATTATTGAATACATTATTTTTGCTGCCGGAGTCAATGAACATATTCATTTCACCACCCCCTTTTTGGCAAGCTGTTTCAGCATCATCATCAATATGGAATACATACTCGTAGTTCACATTACTGACGGGTGATTTGGTAGGTTGTGCATTTGTTTTAACTTTTTACGTCGTATTGTTTGTCCGGAATAGTTGATGTTTTGAGCTTATGCTTTCTTGTGCGACATTGACTTTGGAAATGACCTCTATAGCCACAATAGTCGCATACATTGTCTTTGGCGTTTACGTTTGTTTATGTACGTTGACATTACCAATAATGCTCAGCGTATGAGCGTTCTATCCCAAAATTATATACCCTAAATTGTTTATGTCAGCGATATTAAGCTGCAATATTTAATGGTGCTATATAAGCTTTTCTATGTACTTGTGTACTGAAAGGCTCAGGTGCAGCGTACAAAGTTTCACGGCGTTTATGGCTTTTGAGGTAAATAACGTGTCAGAATGTCATCATCATCATCATCATTTCAGCCGCAAGAAGTCCACTGCTGGATATAGGCCTCCCCCATAGATTTCCAAATAGAACGGTTGGAAGCGGCCTGCATCCAGCGTCTTCCTGCGACCTTAATAACGTCGTCTGTCCACCTTGTAGGTGGTCTTCCGACGCTTCGCTTGCTTGTTTGTGGCCTCCATTCCAAAACCTTTCGGCCCCATCGACCATCAGTTCTGCGTGCTATGTGCCCTGCCCATTGCCACTTCAACTCGCTAATCCGCCGGGCTATGTCGGTAACTTTCGTTCGTCTACGGATCTCCTCATTCCTGATTCGATCTCGTAGAGAAACACCGAGCATAGCCCTCTCCATAGCTCGTTGTGCGACTTTGAGCTTAATTATAAGGCCCACAGTTAGAGGCCACGTTTCAGTTCCATAAGTCATCACTGGTAACACACACTGGTTGAATACTTTCGTCTTCAGGCACTGAGGTATTTTGGACGAAAAGACTCCGTGAAGTTTCCCGAACGCTGCCCAGCCGAGTTGGATTCGTCGATTGACCTCTTTAAGAAAGTTGGACTTGCCTAGCTGGACTGTTTGTCCTAAGTAAACATATTTGTCAACAACTTCGAGTACCGAGCTTCCCACTGATACCGGGACGGGCACAACATGGACGTTTGACATTACCTTTGTCTTGTCCATGTTCATCTTAAGGCCTACCCGTTGAGAAACTCGATTGAGGCTTTCGAGCATTGTGCTCAAGTCTTCCATCGATTCTGCCATGACCACAATATCGTCGGCAAATCGTAGGTGAGTGATGATGATGTATTCGCCGTATATATTTATGCCGAGTCCTTTCCACTCCAGTAGTTTGAAGGCATCCTCCAATGCGGCAGTGAACAGTTTCGGAGATATGACATCTCCCTGTCTCACGCCCCTTTGTAATGGAATCGCCTTCGAACTCTGCTCCTGTACTCGGACCGACATGGTGGCGTTATTATACAAGCACTTTAACACCTCGATGTACCGATAGTCAATACGGCATCGTTGGAGAGACTCAAGCACCGCCCACGTTTCGATCGAATCGAAGGCTTTCTCATAGTCCACAAACGCTAAGCATAGTGGCAAGTTATACTCCTCGGTCTTCTGTATAACTTGCCGCAGCGTATGGATGTGGTCTATGGTACTATAACCTTTTCGGAAACCGGCTTGTTCGGGAGGCTGGAATTCATCAAACCTGTGACTGAGACGGTTCGTGATGACTCTTGAAAACAGCTTATAAACATGACTCAGAAGCGTGATAGGTCTGTAGTTCTTCAGCAAGGTATTATCACCTTTTTTAAAGAACAGCACCACCACGCCTCTGTTCCATGCTTCTGGCGTTGTACCTCCAATAAGAACGGAATTGAAGAGCTTCTGGAGGACTTTGAGAACCGGTGTTCCACCCGCTCTCAGGAGCTCAGATGTCATTCCGTCATCACCAGGCGCCTTGTTATCCTTCAGCTGTTTCAAGGCCATCCTAATCTCGTACAGGCTGATGTCCGGGATATCTTCGGTATAGTGTCGGGTCAGCTTGGCTCTTGGGTTTTTGGCCAAGCTGGTATCGGGTTTAGCGACCGAAGTGTAAAGCTGCCTATAGAACCTCTCAACCTCTCCCAGTACCTCTGGTTTGGTCTTCACTACACTGCCGTCCTCTATCTTCAGCTTTGTTAACCGGCTTTGCCCAATAGACATGTCTTTCGCAAACACTTTGGAGCCCTGATTCCGCTCTATCGTCTCCTTAATACTTTTGGTATTAAAGGAGCGTATGTCGTGTCGTAAGGACTTCGAGATCTGTCTATTGAGCTGCCCATATGACCTAGCATCATCGGAAGACTGCAGTGACAACGAGCGTCGTTTTTCCATGAGGTCTAGAGTATGGCTAGAAAGTTTCTGAGGTCTATCTCTACGACGGGGTCTAAAAAATTTAGAACCTACCGTTTGGACAGTTTTTACTAAACCGTCATTTATCTCATCCACCGAAGCTAAATGCTCTAGGCAAGCGAAGCGATTTGTAAGCTCGAGTTGAAAACTTTCGGGGTTTTGGATATGTGCGCGAGTAGGCCGGAGCGTAGTCTTCATCAAACGGGACCTCTCAAGTTTAACATTAATATCCAATGTGCCTCTTACCATTCGGTGATCGCTACCGGTTTTCACCCTATGGATCACCAGATGTTTCTTGGTGGTCAAAATGAAGTCTATCTCATTTCTCGTGGAACCATCGGGACTCAACCAGGTCCATTTCCTGTGAGGCGGCTTCTGGAAGAAAGAGTTCATCATAAAGAGTCCCTCTTTTTCAAGAAAGTCGGCCAGCCTCTGTCCCCTGGGGTTCCGTTGCCCATATCCAAATTGCCCCATTCTCAACTCTTCATCGCTCTTTTTACCCAGCTTCGCGTTGAAGTCCCCCATAACAACATTATAATAAGTTTCAGAGGTATGAATTGCCCGACTAATGTCTTCATACATAGCCTCTACCTCTTCATCTGGGTGCGTCGAGGTCGGCGCGTATACCTGAATGACCTTCAGCGAATATCTCTTAGATACTCTGAGTATTAGGTATACCACCCTGCTCGAAACACTATCGATGGTTAGAATGTTGTTAATAAGGGACCTGTGGACGAGAAACCCGACACCACCTTGGGACTGTTGGTCGCCCTCCCGGTAGTAGAGTAGGTTACCGGATTTCAGGGTTAGATTGTCCTCTCCCTCTCTACGGACTTCACATAACCCCATAATATCCCATCGTAACCTCCCATTTCTTCTTCCAGCTCGGCTATCTTTTCGTCAGTCCTCATGGTGCGTATATTGTGTGTTACCAGGGCCAGTCGTCGTCGTAAGGGATGGTAGCCGTGCGTCTGCCGGGGATTCTTAGCACCCCTTGCTCCGCCATTATCGTGGCTGCTACCGTGGCCAGGAATGGCGGAGCCGCCGGGAACTGGGGGCCTGGTTCTATTTTTGTCTATCATAAGGGGGGGTTTTGCCCATAATCGCCACGCTGGGCATGCGGGTTGGCGATCGCAGGACGTAACTACTCGCACAGTGACGCTGCTGCCCGTCTCCCGCCGGAGGTATTTAGCTACGCCTTCTTTAGGATGGTTATACCGCCATCTGTCGGTCGTCAGAGCCTCGTTCGTTGATCAGCAGGATGTACCGCGGGCAGGTGAGGTTGACTTGGAGCAAAGGGTGTTATTTGACTCCCATACATCCCATGTCAGAATGTGATTAAATCTATTGTTTTGGAAGTTATCTAAATTTGATAGCAACAAAGTAACATAATCGAAGAGATAAGGCGGACTTAAACAACAAGTTGTACACAAAGGAGTGTTACTTTTTAAAGTTTTAAATTGAATTCGTACGGTTTGTACCTTTGTAAATTGTTTATGGTATGTAAATTTCGAGAATATGTGATTTCTTGCTATTGCACTACATATTTGCTTACTGTTGTACATTGACAGGTTAACAATCCATCGATTATTACACTCGAAGAGATACAGATTTTAGCATCAAAATGACATTTCCAGTTCAGTGGGCTGAAGTAAGACCTACGAAGTGTGGGAGTGAAAGGGGCTAAGCAGGTACAAACCCTCGCATACAAAATATTTATTGTGGAAGAATGGCAGCACATTCACTCACTGACATGTTCAGTGAGTGAATGTGCTGAAAAACAAGACGTAATAACCCGAATAAATACACGTTTCACAGGTAATTTATGTTTATTTTTACTGCTTTTTTGATCATCATTATTTCGTCATTTTATTATAAAATGAGTTATAAGAACTATGGAAATATTAAATAATAGGTTGTTCTTCATACTTATCATCAAATTACATTGCTAAATGAAGAATTGGTTGGTATTTTGCGAAAAATTATAAAACAAGTTTACAATAGGGCTTGACAAAGTTCTGACGTCATAAGTATCGATAAAGTCGATAGTTCGTGTCTGACCTGTAGGTTTGACGTGGTTGCTCGGGTACACATTTCAACCTCAAAAATAATCGGTAATTAGCCTACACATAAATTAGTTTAAAAATAATATAATTATATAATAATTAGCAAGAAGATGTCAGATCAGTTTTTGGCTTATTGAGCGTTTATGAAGGGAGTTAGTATTTTCACAAGATATATTATTCAAAATTTATTATGATGTTTTCTGTAAAAGGTTCGCCCGAACACTCAATAAGTAATTGAAAATATATCTTACTTCTGTCATAAAATATTGGTATCCTTACCAATATTTTATGACAGTACTAATATTTTAAGTACAATTTCACAAATGGCTATTTTACAGAGTGCAATTTGTGCAATGTTTGTGTTCTTACAGATTTCAAACAAATTTTTATTGATGCAATAAATGGTTTCCGATTAGAGATAGGGGCAGCTGGACTCCAAATAAAAACTCTACATTTGGTAGTAAACATTTTGAATAAAAATGCTTCATACAAAGAAAACATCGACGTATACTAATGAAAGACTCAATACCAACTTTAAATGTCCCTGTAAGTATCATTTGCACACATTCGGAAATTATAGTCAATGGCTTTAGGAAATTATGACACAAATAACAGTTTATTTTGTAATAAAATACATGGTCAAATCATATTTTTATTAATGTAAAGACTGTAGGCTATGTAGAGTCAATCTAACACTTCCCGTAGTGTTTCTGGGGAAAAAAATTTATAACAATCGCTGCATTGCCGCGCTGGAATGCTATGGGCAAAATCATAATTTTATTAATGTAAAGACTGTACGCTATGTAGAGTCAATCTAACACTTCCCGTAGTGTTCCTGGTGAAAAAAATCTATAACAATCGCTGCATTGCCACGCTGGAATGCTATGGCCATCCTGACTCAAAATAAATTTAACATTTCCTTTTAGATCAAATTGAAGAGAAGAATCAATTGAAAATAAGGCGGCCCTGTTCTTACGTAAATAGATATATCACCACTGTTAGCCATTACCTGGTCCTTCAAATCAAGTACTGTCTCAAGGGAAAAAAAAATACTAACAAATGTTTTAAGTTATGACAAAAGTTACAGAAAAAATAGGGGCTTAAGAAATTTAAAATCTGAAACAAAAATACTGATTAAACGGCTTTTAGACTTAAAAGCAGACGTTAAAGAATTATATATGTAGTAGGCCAGGTAATAAAAATCATCGAAATGATGTACACATCGTCATCTCTACAGCCCAAGGAGCTATGTTAGGAGCAAGGAGTTATATAAGGGACAAATTCAACCTTTGCTTGCCACATGGAATACTTTATAGTCTAAGATCCAGCTGCAAATTAGTGCACTCATCGTTTTCGCTAAAAACCAATATATCAATGTACAATATACTGATTACAGGATCTGTATATTGCAGCTGAATGATTTTGTTAATGGTAATCTTCACTATCTTAACTAAGTAGTTATGGTAAGTTTTATTTTCATCTTGTTACGATGAGAGTTATATTAGTTTGACTTTTAAAAGTGCTGTATAATTTTCGACCTACAATAAATGCATTTAACTTCAACTTTGAATGAGTTTTATTTTTAACAGATTAAAAAAAGGAGCAAGTACAACAATGTTGTATTCATGTTTTGAAATATGCTTTGATTTTCATGAAAAAATCTTATTTTGTTTGAAAGCATATACTTTTAGATTCATCCCATTTAAATTTCATCTTAATCAGTTAAGTAGTTTGGTTTTTAAATCATAATAACTGGAAAAATAAGTTAGCCAAGTGAATGAATTAGCATATTTTGCATTTCTGTGATTACTGTCGTTACAATAGTCCCAATGAACTATAGGGCATAATACCCGTAAATCTGTCGATAATATTACGCCCGAGTCATGATAACACTATGTCACTCACACATTTACATTTCTTTTTTTGTAACGCCGTTCATCCGTCACTGTTGGTCTGGCTGAAGTAGTATGGCGGCCATTTTGGGATTTTTGACAGCAGTCACATGTAACTTGGTTTATCGATCTTATTTTATTTAGTACATACCTGTGTTATTTTATCCTATAAGACATTGTTAATCGTCGTGGAACTTTTCGACTGTATCGATAAACAAGCAATATATTTATCAATAAGTTTCTAGACTAAAATTAAAATAAGTTTATACTTACCTTAGTTAAAACGTCGTACATTTGAATCAAATACCAAAAATGTTATTAAAACCACCAATTCCAGTGTAATTGTAATTTAACATAGGCCTAGTCAGAGTTCGTCTTCTATAATTATTTACTTGTTCTTTATACCACTATAGGTATAAATATTTTAGTTAAATTTGTAAATATAGTTATCAATACAGATTATAAATTATACAATAGTCAAGATTACTCTGAAATAAGGTAATAAGGAAAGATAGTGCCTGTTTAAAGGCAATGGTTCGTATATGAGTTTAAGTTAGTTCACCGCTTTACCACTTAGTTTCTCAAACTTTTACTAGATGGCGCCACGGGTAAAGTTAGCTCTCGCTGACGAGATTCTCCGGTGTTCGGTTATGTTCGTAAGCAATATATGAAATACAGGTCAATGCGTTCGGTGAGTGAGAAAACAAGTTTTATATCCCCGCCAGGATTAGTACACCTTTCACCTTTGACAGGGTCCCTACGAGTCGGAACGTTTTTAGGGTTCCGTAGTACCTACAAGGAACCCTTATAGTTTCGTCATGTCCGTCTGTCTGTCCGTCTGTCCGAGGTTTTGCTAAGAGACCGTTAGTACTAGAAAGCTGCAATTTTGTACGGGTATGTAAACTTACCACACCGACAAAGTGGTAAAATAAAATTTTGAAAAATATTTTTTTTAGGTTTGCTCCCATACAAGTGATGTGTGTATGAATTTATTTTTTCGTCGTCTATACCATCGAATGGGGTATCATTGAATAGGTATTTTAAAATGATTTAGAGGTTGCTAATACTATTTTACGATTTAATGCTTCATTTACGAAATATTCAACTTTAAAGTGCAAATTTTTGTTCCAGTAGGGCGTCCCCCCCCTCTAAAACCTAAACTGCTGGCTTGAAAAATCTGAAAAAATTCTCGATGAAAGTGCAGTTCATGAACTTTCAAGGAAAATTATAGCGATTAAGATAACTTTATTACTTTAGCAGTAATAGTCGTTGAACTTGGGTGTTAGATAATTTTGTACCAAATACAAAATTCTTAGAATAAATCCTTTAAAGTTACTAAGATGAAGTAGTGGAAGGACTTAAGAATCGATATACATACTTATGTACTATAGGAAGGGGTGGAGGGGGGAGAGCGGGGTTGTAGCATCCCCCCGGGGGGGTTGGGGATTACGGAAACTATTTATTTTTAATAATAATAATATTAAAAAAATATGTGTATCTACATACATTGGAAGGACTTTAGGTATGGTATATGTATATATTTTGTGCAATGGGAAGGGGGAATGAGGGCGGAATATTCCCCATTGATGGGAGGGGGGGTTACAGAAACCTATTTTTTTTTTAAATACTAACGAAATTTCCCAAAATAAGCTTCTTCTTCATGAAAATAATTAATCCTCTCCCTCTCCGCATCTCCGGCTTATAAAAAACACTGTAGGGGTAGGGCAGACAAGACTACTACAAAGATGGGTGCTCCAAAAACAGCAAGTGACCCATTAGATATTAGTAACATTTTCTCGAATCACTTCCAATCAGTATTTGAACCCTCAACTGTTACCGACGGTTATAATGCATATAATAAATTTTATATTTCTGAAGATGATGCACGTGAACCACAAGTCAGATTTAACTATCAGTGATGTTTGTTTTACTATAATCAAATGTTTATCAAATCGGAAATACGTAGGCTCGATCCAACTAAGGGCGCTGGAGTTAATAATGTCTCACCATAAGTTCTTAAATACACCGCATACACCATTTGTTTTCCAGTCCAGCATATATTCAACCATAGGATTATTAAAAGTTGTGGCAAACTATAGCCCAATCTCAATTTTGCCCGCCTTATCGAAGCTTTACTGAAATATTTAAAACGTAGACAATAACAAACAAACAAACAGTGTGTTTACTAAAAAATATTTTAAGTTTTTTAAATTGCTATTTTATGCCGATGACCTGAAAATGTATCATTCTATAAATACTTATCAAGAACACTTAAAATTCCAAAAGGATCTGGGCAGATTTTTAGTGTATTTTATTAAATATAATTTTACTCCTAAGACGAAAAACAAATAATTTAATACACATACAAATAAATTTTATTCTTTCTTACTGTGATACATTTATGATGAGTCTATGACTCTAAAACTAGGCTGGTGACCTGTATCTCAAGAGCCAGGTTCTTCCTGGCTTTAGAGAATCTGTAACACATCTATATATTTTCTTTTATATATACTATTTAGTAACAATTCAAAATTGATCCAATACATTGAAACATATATACATATAGGAAAAATATTTTACGAAATTGTTTTTATTCGAAATTAACGTCATGTTGTATATTTTTAATAATTAATATTTACGTGTAGTCATTATTCTGTGGTGTAGTATTGGTGTACGAGTTTAAGTGAATGTTTGTGAGGAATTTGAAAGGTGTGTGTGTCGGTGCGTGTTTCTGTATGTTTGGGTATGCATGGTTGCACGTGAAGGGTATGTGATTTGTAATGTGTAATTTTACATATGTGTTATGGGATTCTAACTTTGATGAAGTTCAAGTCATAAATGATTAAGTAATAATATTAGATAGTAAATTAGTCGTTCTTGTAAATATTCAAAATATAATAATAACACGTGGTATAAAAATATTTGTTTTTGTCATAAGGTCTTCTAGTAACTTCAACAACGAATTAACGTATTTTTTGCATAATATTAAACCATTATGAAGAGCTGCTAAACAAATATAAATTATTGCAATTAAACTCTAGAAGGCAACAATTAGATATAATGCTTCTGTATGACCTATATCATAAGTCATAACAGATATGACTGTACAGAGTTGATCGATTAGCTTCGGTACGAGTATAAGGTACTTTTTATACCTCATCCTCGCCGTCTCATAATTATTATTATAAATAAGAATAATTTTTCATTAGGAAAATATTGTGACTCTGTTTGTTGGTTCTTGAATATATAATATATGTATATATATATATTATATATATATGCACAGTCCTTCAGTGTCATTATATAGTTTACACTATATATAGATGTATATACATATACAGTGTAAACTCAAGGGACTGTGCATTTTATGGCGTTATAGAGAGGTGTCGTTAAATGGAGAGAAGAAAAAAGTTTGTGAGCAACTAAGAATCGTATATTCCAACTTAATAGTCACGGTCAACAACAGTCTACACGTGCAAGCAATGACAATTTATAAACAAAAGAACAAATTGCTTAGAAAGTTATAGGTAGAGAGATAAAAAGAAAAAGAACAACAGAACTATTCTATATTATTATAACGGGCTACTACGGAACCCTACACTACGCGTGGCCCGACACGCGCTTGACCGCTTATTTGTGTGATAAACCCAGCTTACTTTAGTTCTGCAAATCGACGTGTGGTGGCGCTAGCTAATGGTATAATTGAAGCGAAAAGGAACTAAGGCGACATACAGCGGAGCAATTTGGAACTTGGAATAATTTGGTGAAGTGAATACGGTACAGTGAAGATTAACTATTGTGAGTACATTTAATATAATAATTCAGTGACTTAGAAAAATTTGGTGTTTGTGCATGAACTTGTAAAATTTCTAAGTGTCGGCTAGGACTTAGAATAATTTCGCGAAAAGAGACAATACGGGGAACCTATGCCCGATTTTTGATTGACGTGTACGTGTTTCCAAACACTTAGAATATTCCGTAACATTTTGGACTTAGAAAAATTCGACAATTTTTTGGAACTTGAAAAATTTTCTGAATTTATGAGATTGTTTGATTACAAAACTTAAACATGGGTAAAGATATACGAGTTATGGAAGATCTGAAATCTCAGATAGAGAGAGGAAGAAATAATTTCAGAAAATCACCTAAAGAAAGAATTACGGAATCATATATTACGGCGAGATTAGAAGGTTTGGAGAATTTAATCGAGAGATTTAATACGTAAAACGAATGTATCGTCGCGGATTATAGTCGTGAAGCCCTAGATGGCAGCTTGTATATGAAAAATTATGTATTTGGCGGTGGTTACGAGATGTACTTGGCGTATAAAACGGATTTAAAAACTTCATTAAAATTAATGACACCTTCATCTAATGATGAAACAGGATCAAGGTCTCGTGAGGTCAATAAGGATACAATAGTTAAATTACCTACGATTTCGATACCATTGTTCAGCGGAAGATACTCGGAGTGGTCGTCATTCAAAGACTTATTTATTTCATTAGTGCATAACAACGCGGCTCTTTATGACGTTCAACGCCTTCATTATTTAAAAACACAAGTAAGAGATGAAGCTGGACAATTAATTAAACATATTCCTATAACTCAGTTGAATTATAAAAAGTGTTGGGAAATGTTGCAAAGTAGGTATGATAATAAAAGGTTTATGTCAAATTGTATTCTTAAAAGATTGTTTGCACAACGTGTCATGAACTGTGAATCTGCACAAGCTCTTAAAGACCTTTTAGATACTACATCTGATTGTATGCACGAATTGTCAAGCTTAGGCCTTAAGGTAGAGTCTTGGGACATTATTATTATTTATATTGTCAGTTTAAAGTTGGACGTTGAGACAAGAAAACAGTGGGAGTTACATGTAAACAGTTCCTGTGAAGATTTGCCGTCTTTTACACAGTTTAAAGATTTCTTAGCATCCCGTTTCCGCGCGTTAGAGTTTGTAGAGCCGATTAAAAATAAACCTAAGTCTAATCAAATTCATACCAATGCAAAAGTTATGCATACCAGTTCCTATTCCAATGTTAACTGCCCTCATTGCCATGCAAACCACAAACTGCATTCCTGTAGTAAGTTTACCAAAAAAGACGTAGGTAATCGTCAGGATATTGTGAAGTCACTCGGGCTTTGCTTTAATTGCTTCGGCAATAATCACTTTGGTAGAACTTGTCGAGTATCCACTAAATGTCGGATATGTAATGCAAAACACCATACGCTACTACATGGAAAATCCAATGTGCTTGCAGCAGCATCGGATATCGAGCCACAGGGGAATGAACAAGAACAACCCGAACCGTCTAATGAGACGAGGAAGACCACCAACGTTATGAACCATTTTGTGACAGGAAAGGTACCTAACCAGACCTTATTAGCCACGGCCTTAGTTAAAGCCGAGTCCAAAAATGGTAATCCTCTGATACTGAGGGCACTCCTGGACCAGGGGTCACAGGCGTCCTTCATATCGGAAGCAGCTGTTCAGTTGTTACAGCTGAAGAAAATGGCAGCTAAATGCTGTATTTCAGGTTTAGGAGGCAGTCAGAGTGGCTTAACTTCAAAATATGTAGTTAAGGTCAATATGCAGTCACTCTACGATCCTACATTTAAGTTACAGGTAAAGGCTCATGTCCTAAATACCGTTACTTCAATCTTACCAGATAAAAAATTTGTTTTGCCTGACTGGGCAGAAATAGGTCGCGTGAAGTTGGCTGACCCACAATATAATTCACCTAATAAGGTAGATATTTTATTAGGTTCTGAGGTGTATTGTTCTATCCTAAAAGAGGGTTTGATTAAAAGCCCTTCTGGTTGTACTATAGCGCAGGATACTCACTTTGGATGGGTTTTGTCGGGTCGTGTCGGCGGCTATGATGACAATGAACAACATTGTCATAATATTATCTTAAATCTGCATGTGAAACTGGAAGAGAACGAGCTACTCAAGAAGTTCTGGGAGCTTGAATTCGAACCTATCAATAAAAATGGAAAAATCTTGACTTTAGCTGACTTCTACATGGATGACCTTCTGACTGGATGTCAATCTGAAACAGAAGCAGTTAAAGTTTATGAAGAGATGAACGGTTTATTAGAAAAGGGAGGATTCACATTGCAGAAATGGGTCAGTAACAAAGATGGTTTACTGGAAACTGAGAAAGGAAATAGTGAAAAGGACAGAGAATTAAGAGATGATGACATTACTAAAGTGGTAGGTCTTGCTTGGAATCGCCGGACAGATGAGTTTAACTATAGTGTTAGATTACCCACGAACTCTTCTGTTCCTCAAACAAAACGTGGAGTTATTTCGGAAATCTGTCGTCTGTATGATCCGTTGGGTTGGATAGCCCCATGCATAATTACAGCGAAGATTTTTTTCCAAAAATTATGGATATCTGGTGTTGACTGGGACGAAAAATTGCCCGAAGAATTGTTTCATGAATGGGAACTTTATCGAAGGGAGTTAGGAAATTTAGTTAATTTTCACATACCTCGATGGGTTCAAAGGTCCGATGGTGACGTAAATGTAGAGTTGCACGGTTACAGCGACGCTTCATCTTTAGCCTTTGCCGCAGTGGTATACCTAAGATGCCTTGCTAGCGATGGCACGGTTAGTGCGCATCTGCTGACTGCAAAGACGAAGGTGGCTCCAATTAAGCAGATATCGATTCCGCGGTTAGAGTTGTGTGTAGTTGTTTTGGTCACGAAGTTGCTGAGAGAAGTAGCTGACGTGCTAAACATTGCGACATCTAATTTACACGTCTGGACTGACTCTACGATTGTCTTGGCTTGGTTGAATGATCATCCTAGTCGGTGGAAGACCTTTGTAGCTAACCGTACTTCGGAAATACTAAGTATATTAGATGCATCTCAGTTCTCTTATGTGTGCTCAAAAGAAAATCCCGCAGATTGCGCGTCAAGGGGTATTCCAGCGTCAGAGTTAATTGGCAATTAACTTTGGAAATCCGGGCCAGAGTGGCTACGGACGGATAACCTGCATGTCGAGTGACACCTCATAAGCCATTTTTATTCGCAGGTGTTGATTACGCGGGTCCCATAAACATGAGAGTATCGAAAGGTAGAGGCCAAAAATGTTATAAGGGCTACATTTGCCTTTTTGTTTGTACGTCGAGCCGAGCCGTACATATTGAGGCAGTGTCAGATCTCACTTCAGAAGGGTTCCTGTCGGCATTCAAACGGTTCATTGCCAGGAGAGGTCGTTGCGTACAGCTCTGGAGCGACAATGGAACAAACTTTGTCGGTGCGGCAAAGGAGTTGAAAATATAATTTTCGAGCGAACGTTCTTCATTTGCTAATGAAATAGCGTCTTCGTTAGCTAATAATGGGACGGAATGGTCTTTTATCCCTCCCCATGCTCCAAATTTTGGTGGACTTTGGGAAGCAGGGATAAAGTCTACAAAACATCACTTGAGACGAATTTTACACGATTCTACGCTTACTTACGAAGAAATGGCGACAGTTTTATCGCAAATTGAAGTTTGTCTCAATTCGCGGCCGCTATCTCAAGCTAGTCCTGACCCTGACGATCTTGCACCTCTCACTCCAGGTCATTTTTTAATCGGTGAACCGTTGCTAGTGGCTCCTGATCACAATTATGTACCGTTGCAAACGACTAGTCTACGCCGTTGGCAGCTTACGCAGATAATGGTGCAGCAATTCTGGAAACGTTGGTCTCAAGAGTATTTGACTAGTTTTTTCCAAAGATACAAGTGGAAGACCAAGTCTCCTGAATTGAAGGTAGGTGACGTGGTTCTGGTGCGAGAGGATAACTTGCCCACAGCGAAATGGCTCTATGGCATTGTAGTAGACGTACACCCTGGGCAAGATAACATCACGCGAGTTGTGACGTTGCGTTACAAGGGTTCTCTTATTCAGCGTCCAACTTCCAAACTGTGTCCCTTATCTATCCACAGTGATAGTGCTGTTTGATAATGTTAATGTATGTTAATGTGTTCTTTGTATATGACTGTGAGTTTTCATGATGTCAATTGTATATGTACCTGTTTGTTTACTTAGTGAAGAGATGTGTTTCTAGTTCCCTCGTAAAATTATTTAGTAGTAAATTTCTTCATGATCTATGTGTTTACAGTCCACTAGAATATATTGTGTTAAGATTTTTAAGTATTGGAACTATTTACATTTTAATGCGGTATACGAAGATTTTAAGCGCTTAATTTACTATCATAGGAAATATCTACAAGTAGTTTAATAATTGATAAAAATATAATAATCTGTTCTCTTATCAGTTAATGTACCAGATTTACAAACATAACATTAATTATTTTGTAGTGACCAATCTCCCGCACCTTGTTTTACGAATTAAAGTACACATAGCCAACTTCAGAGTTCTATCCTTTGTATAAAGATTCATCAAATTAACTAAAAAAAAAAACTGTGCATCAGGCATATAATCCTGTTGACACATAGTGTACTAGAATATCGATAATTAATGGTCATTGTAGAAAAAAAATAACGATCTTGCGCCAATTTCCACGAATTATATCAGCAGTTTAACACGATATATTGCGTTTAATAAAGTGTAATTCCAAACAGATATTATATGAAAAGAAAGTTTATTCTTTAATTAATCTGATCTTGTATAAATTGTGCTATTAACTCTGTTTTGTTAGACAAGAAAAAATATTTAACATAACTCGAAATGCTCATAAATTGAAATGTACAAGCGCGAGGCGATCAGTACCGCGCGAGCGCTCATCGAGGTAGGACCTGCGTTCGTTTTGCCTTGCTCTGACGTCTCGTACGCGGAACGCGTAGACGCAAGTTTATAGTGCGACCACAGAGTTTTGATCATGTCTTTATTTTTTTAAGTAACAAACTATACTTTATTTTTGTTGTCCATAATATAATTATTGTTCTCTTGTTAAGTAACTGCATCTTAAGTTTCTGTTTATTCATTGTGTTAAAAAAAGGAAACGTCACAATTATGCAGCCTTATACAGCGTTATTGGAAAAATGCTAACAACCTCAGAGGGTTGACTTCTTCTTTTTGGTCTGCTAGTTTTTATATTATTCTAGTTTAAATTAGTAACTCACTATAACTTTTGTTTTAGAAGGATAAGATGACGGGCGAATAATTGATTTCCACTATTTTTGGATTCAGTTAATGTCTATAAGTGAACACAGCGATAACTTCAGCAGGAAATTAAACTACCTTCCTAATTTGTACAAAACGGCCTCCCGGCTTTTCCATCATTTGTACAAACCGGGATACCAGTTAGCGGTCGATAGTCGTATTTACAAATTTACCATAAAATCTGCGTAAGTGTTTTCTGCGTAAGTTTAAGTTTTGAAGCAGTGATGGCTCAGTGGCATTGGCTATGGACTGCCGCGCAGCAGGTCCATGGTTCGAATCCCGCCCAGAGCTTGAGCTTCACCGCATGGTGGAAGGGCATTTTGCGAATGCCCGCCTGGCTAGCGACCACCCTCTAGTAGAAAATTTGTCGCCAAGCACCTAACGGTGAGTTCTGGCAGCAGTTCTTGAGAGCCAGTGAAATAACAGGCAAAAATGAGACTTTACAGGTATGTCTCAAGGTGATGGGCGCAGTGCAGTTCATCACTTGTGATGAAATGCATCTGTTATAGACAGAGGATACCGCTTAACATCAGGTGGGCCTCGCGCTTGTTCCATCACAATGACATAAAAAATTAATTAAAAAAAAGTCCGACTTTCATAATCCAAATGGTTTTCAAAATGATGCATCCTTGCCCATACAAGAAAGAATCCATACTTTTCTGAGATAACGGAAGTATTTTGAATATTTTGATGAAATCTGAAACCATCACAAATTACATTTTGGCCCCAAAATATTACGTCATTTCATATTAATCTCGTAACTACGTCAACAGTTATAAACCTAGAAAAACGGAATTTTGCATATGTATAAGTAATTTTTCGCTCGATACATTTTGCAACGCAAACACTTACCGATACAAATTTGCGTATTAAATAATCTCGTAACTAATTTTAAACTTCTAAACCAAAAAATCTGAAATAATACAAGTGTATAAATTATATGTAAATAATAATATCAAAGAAGGAGCAAAGCCGTAGGTGATATAGGTAGTTTTTCAGAAAAAAATATTGCACTCCAATACAGTTTTCCCGCCAAAGTTCTTAAAACAATTCTCGACATCAGAACCATTTAGTCGGATATCCAATTTTACAACTATTCAGGAGAGCAAAAATAAATGTTTAATGTGTATTATTATTTAATGTTTTTGAAGTTTCTGGAGTAAATCGCTATAATTGTATATGCTCGTTGATTTCATATTCGTTTACGATTATTTTTAACTTGATTTCTGTAAGTAATCCAGAAAAAAACTAACTTTTATATACTGAAGTAGTTACACCAGACCCAATTTTCAAGGTCTGGCTACAACGGAAAGATTTTTTATTGACAAAATACCATATGTTTCCATGAATCTCACAGTTATATCTGTATACGATGTTGATATCAGGCCATTTGCTCCCAAACAATGAATTTTAGTTTTAAACATATGCTGGCTAATATTACAATCAGACCGTTTGGTTCCAAAATATATGTGTGGTGTGTAAAAGTAATACTTTATATACATAAACAACAGATCATATGGTTCAGAAAAATAATGATTTATGTAGCTTGTTTGTGGCGTTATGTTTAGCTCTGACATTACATACTCAAGAAAATAAAACATACATTGGTCTTACCTTATTGTAATACCATATGACTCGTATAAATAACATTACACTTTTTCTGACGCTGCAGTTAAGGCCGTAATATGCTTTACATGAGACTTTATGGTACTGGTTTTGTTTGATTATTATAAAGTCTATTGTTAAATAAGTCCTAATAGTCTCTTACATCTTTATTTTGTACTGTATTGTTTAGGAAGGTAAGGCCTACAATAAGTTAGATGTTTATAAAATGAAAGAACTTAAGTATATTCGTAATCAGTATTATTATGTTTAAACCTAATTTAATCTAATAGGTAATTAGTTTATATGCAAAAAAAGACAAACAAAAGCACAACAAATTACAAAATGAACATTATTACCAACCTAGCATTGCTTATAATAATATTTTGTAAATATAATATTACAAAAACTCAATTCAAGTATTAACAACAAAACAACAAGCCACAATAAGAATTAAGTAGACTGTAATAAAACAAATAATTAAAGATCTTATTTAATAAATCAATACATAGCTTTGAAAAACCAATAAAAAAACTATTATAATTAAATCTTTTTTTAAGATCTGATCAGTATGCTCTGAGGCATATAGACATAAAGCAATTCATGGTGTGTTAGGTAATTATAATACTAATGAAATTTTACAGGTATCCTATTAGTAGCAGTTTGCAGATCTCGGTACTTTGCTGATGAGATTGGTTTTTCTGTTGACGCATGTTTGGCAAGTCAGTAAGTATGGGCAGATTACTCTTTCTTAACTTGCTCTTGAGAATAACTTCTTCAAAGGCATCATCATTGAATTCTGTTTTATAAAATAGAGACCCAAGTTTCTCTCTGCGAAACTGCCACCAAACGCTTTCAGATATTTAGAAATCATTCCCTCTTATATTTTGTTTTCGTTGAACGTACGGTCGTGATTTTTTATACAGGTGTGTACAGGATTTTACACACGTACGCACAGGAAGTAACTCATTTTCATTTCGTTTACATTATATGTGTTACGGCCGGCATGTTTTTATAAATTTTATAACTGTGATCGTGATGGTGATCGTGATGAAAATGCTAATAAAGCGTTAATAACTTTTAAACTATTTAAGCTATTTATCTGAAACTAACGTGAAACGAACCGCTACCAGCGGCCGCTAAGTACAAAACACAAAAACAACATACAAAATGGAAACGAACAAAGACAACACAATAAAATCGACGTTATGGCTATTGATTGAAGTAAGATGAAACTATTTGTTGATACCGGATCACATATATCACTAGACCGTAACATCATGATCTTGATCGTGGTCGTGGTCGTGGTCGTGGTCGTGGTTGTGGTCGTGATCGTGGTTGTGAGCGTGGTCGTGGTCGTGGCCGTGGTCGTGGTCGTGGCCGTGGTCGTGGTCGTATCCGTGGTCGTGGTCGTGGTCGTGATCGTGATCGTGATCGTGGTCGTGATCGTGGTCGTGATCGTGGTCGTGATCATGATCTTGATCGTGGTCGTGGTCGTGGTCGTGGTCGTGGTCGTGGTTGTGGTCGTGATAGTGGTTGTGAGCGTGGTCGTGGTAGTGGTCGTGGCCGTGGTCGTGGTCGTGGCCGTGGTCGTGGTCGTGGCCGTGGTCGTGGTCGTATCCGTGGTCGTGGTCGTGGTCGTGGTCGTGATCGTGATCGTGGTCGTGATCGTGATCGTGATCGTGGTCGTGGTCGTGATCGTGACCGTGGTCGTGGTCGTATCCGTGGTCGTGGTCGTGGTCGTGGTCGTGGTTGTGGTCGTGGTTGTGAGCGTGGTCGTGGCCGTGGTCGTGGTCGTGGCCGTGGTCGTGATCGTGATCATGATCGTGGTCGTGATCATGATCTTGATCGTGGTCGTGGTCGTGGTCGTGGTTGTGGTCGTGATCGTGGTCGTGATCGTGGTTGTGAGCGTGGTCGTGGCCGTGGTCGTGGTCGTGGCCGTGGTCGTACCCGTGGTCGTGGTCGTGGTCGTGGTCGTGGTTGTGGTCGTGATCGTGGTTGTGGTCGTGATCGTGGTTGTGAGCGTGGTCGTGGCCGTGGTCGTGGTCGTGGCCGTGGTCGTGGTCGTGGTCGTGGTCGTATCCGTGGTCGTGGTCGTGGTCGTGGTCGTGATCGTGATCGTGATCGTGGTCGTGATCGTGATCATGATCGTGGTCGTGATCATGATCTTGATCGTGGTCGTGGTCGTGGTTGTGGTCGTGGTCGTGATCGTGGTTGTGAGCGTGGTCGTGGTCGTGGTCGTGGTCGTTATCATGATCGTGGTCGTGATCATGATCTTGATCGTGGTCGTGGTTGTGGTCGTGATCGTGGTTGTGAGCGTGGTCGTGGCCGTGGTCGTGGTCGTGGCCGTGGTCGTGGTCGTATCCGTGGTCGTGGTCGTGGTCGTGATCGTGATCGTGGTCGTGATCGTGGTCGTGGTCGTGTTCGTGATCGTGGCCGTGGTCGTGGTCGTGGTCGTGGTCGTATCCGTGGTCGTGGTCGTGGTCGTGATCGTGGTCGTGATCGTGGTCGTGGTCGTGGCCGTGGTCGTGGTCGTGGTCGTATCCGTGGTCGTGGTCGTGGTCGTGATCGTGGTCGTGATCGTGATCATGATCGTGGTCGTGATCATGATCTTGATCGTGGTCGTGGTCGTGGTCGTGGTTGTGGTCGTGGTCGTGATCGTGGTTGTGAGCGTGGTCGTGGTCGTGGTCGTGGTCGTTATCATGATCGTGGTCGTGATCATGATCTTGATCGTGGTCGTGGTCGTGGTTGTGGTCGTGATCGTGGTTGTGAGCGTGGTCGTGGCCGTGGTCGTGGTCGTGGCCGTGGTCGTGGTCGTATCCGTGGTCGTGGTCGTGGTCGTGATCGTGATCGTGATCGTGGTCGTGATCGTGGTCGTGTTCGTGATCGTGGCCGTGGTCGTGGTCGTGGTCGTGGTCGTATCCGTGGTCGTGGTCGTGGTCGTGATCGTGGTCGTGATCGTGATCGTGGTCGTGGTCGTGATCGTGATCGTGGTCGTGATCGTGATCGTGGTCGTGGTCGTGATCGTGGTCGTTATCGTGATCGTGATCGTGGTCGTGATGGTGATGGTGATGGTGATGGTGTTGGTGATGGTGATGGTGATGGTGATGGTGATGGTGATGGTGATGGTGATGGTGATGGTGATGGTGATGGTGATGGTGATGGTGATGGTGATGGTGATGGTGATGGTGATGGTGATGGTGATGGTGATGGTGATGGTGATGGTGATGGTGATGGTGATGGTGATGGTGATGGTGATGGTGATGGTGATGGTGATGGTGATATTTAGAAATCATTCCCTCTTATATTTTGTTTTCGATGAACGTACGGTCGTGATTTTTTATACAGGTGTGTACAGGATTTTACACACGTACGCACAGGAAGTAACTCATTTCCATTTCGTTTACATTATATGTGTTACGGCCGGCATGTTTTTATTAATTTTATAACTGTGATCGTGATGGTGATCGTGATGAAAATGCTAATAAAGCGTTAATAACTTTTAAACTATTTAAGCTATTTATCTGAAACTAACGTGAAACGAACCGCTACCAGCGGCCGCTAAGTACAAAACACAAAAACAACATACAAAATGGAAACGAACAAAGACAACACAATAAAATCGACGTTATGGCTATTGATTGAAGTAAGATGAAACTATTTGTGGATACCGGATCACATATATCACTAGACCGTAACAATAGTTTGTTTTTTACAACATAGACAATTGATGAAACAAGTTTATAAAATTATGGCATAGTGTGAGAGATTGCTGTTTTTCCTGATGGATGGATCCTGGTCCTCTTGAGACTCTTCAACGTCTCCAACAAATTCAAGTCATTCAAAAATCCAACAATCATTCAATAACAACACGCGCGGGGGTGTCAAACAAGGCGCTGTCCCCAAAATCAAACAAATAATGTAACACGACACTCAAAAGCAAACTATTTCTATTCAACTCAAAATGTCTATAGACTAGTAGACTGCCTACGCTAGGGAGGCGTTCAGAACCTTGCCTGCGCAAAGTTGACGTTCCAAACAGTAATTATAATCGTAGTCGTAGTCGGGGTCGTGATCTTGATCTTGATCTTGATCATGATCGTGATCGTGATCATGATCTTGATCGTGATCGTGGTCGTGATCATGATCGTGATCATGATCTTGATCGTGATCGTGGTCGTGATTGTGGTCGTGATTGTGGTCGTGATTGTGATCGTGATCGTGGTCGTGGTCGTGATCATGATCGTGGTCGTGGTCGTGATCATGATCGTGGTCGTGGTCGTGATCATGATCTTGATCGTGGTCGTGGTCGTGGTCGTGGTCGTGATCGTGGTCGTGGTCGTGGTCGTGGTCGTGGTCGTGGTCGTGGTCGTGGTCGTGGTCGTGGTCGTGGTCGTGGTCGTGGTCGTGGTCGTGGTCGTGGTCGTGGTCGTGATCGTGATCGTGGTCGTGATCGTGATCGTGGTCGTGATTGTGATCGTGATCGTGATCGTGATCGTGATCGTGATCGTGATGAAAATGCTAATAAAGCGTTAATAACTTTTAAACTATTTAAGCTATTTATCTGAAACTAACGTGAAACGAACCGCTACCAGCGGCCGCTAAGTACAAAACACAAAAACAACATACAAAATGGAAACGAACAAAGACAACACAATAAAATCGACGTTATGGCTATTGATTGAAGTAAGATGAAACTATTTGTTGATACCGGATCACATATATCACTAGACCGTAACAATAGTTTTGTTTTTTACAACATAGACAATTGATGAAACAAGTTTATAAAATTATGGCATAGTGTGAGAGATTGCTGTTTTTCCTGATGGATGGATCCTGGTCCTCTTGAGACTCTTCAACGTCTCCAACAAATTCAAGTCATTCAAAAATCCAACAATCATTCAAAAACAACACGCGCGGGGGTGTCAAACAAGGCGCTGTCCCCAAAATCAAACAAATAATGTAACACGTCGTAGTCGGGGTCGTGATCTTGATCATGATCGTGATCGTGAACGTGATCATGATCTTGATCGTGATCGTGGTCTTGATCATGATCGTGATCATGATCGTGATCATGATCTTGATCGTGATCGTGGTCGTGATTGTGATCGTGATCGTGATCGTGGTCGTGGTCGTGATCGTGGTCGTGGTCGTGGTCGTGGTCGTGGTCGTGATCATGATCGTGGTCGTGGTCGTGATCATGATCTTGATCGTGGTCGTGGTCGTGGTCGTGGCCGTGGTCGTGGTCGTGGTCGTAGTCGTGATCGTGATCGTAGTCGTGGTCGTGGTCGTGGTCGTGGTCGTGGTCGTGTCGTGGTCGTGATCGTGGTCGTAATCGTGATCGTGATCGTGGTCGTGATGGTGATGGTGATGGTGATGGTGATGGTGATGGTGATGGTGATGGTGATGGTGATGGTGATGGTGATGGTGATGGTGATGGTGATGGTGATGGTGATGGTGATGGTGATGAATAAATGAATCATATTTCTATTTTGTACACTTCAAGGACAAACTAGAAATTTGATTTATAGTCTGTTGAAATATTGTAATAAATATACGCAACTCTTTCTTAATTTCATTGGCATCGTCAGGATCACTACGTCCTTGATATGAATGAAATTCTATTGTTATCATTTTATCATTATCGCCGATGCCAATGGGTTAAAATCAATAAAACTTGCTAAATTTTTCACTGTAATAATCAGATTTAAATGTTATTTTTTTTTAGATTTTACAGTAATTACATACTTACCCAAAACAGCTACATACTTTTAAATTGGTTTTAATTACCATCTTTTTATTTGCAATTATCAATACTTATAATAAAACTGTAACAGATCAAATTCTGTACATGGCAGATATTTAAAAAATATATTTTTATAGCAATCTGTAGCTAACACTGATACCAAATCTTATTTTTTTTAATATTTGTCTTTCTGTCTATATCCCGGCCGCGCATCACTCCAAAGCTCTCTCTCTCTCTATCTCTCTCTCTCTCTCTCTATCTCTCTCTCTCCAAACTAGATGGAATTCAATGAAGAAGGTTATTATATACTTTTAATTCCGAAATTCAGCACGGTTGCCTCGAAAGGGGATGATAGTCAAAATGTACACGTAATTGTAATTTATTAACGCTTCCTCCAATTTCAATCATTCTTTTTTCTTTTTTTGTTAGAATAGTGACGAGTGAGCCGGGCACCCCACGGGCATCCTGGCACCCCAAGGGCAGCTCTGCACCCCCACAGGCAGCTCGCCCCCCCCCCCCGATTTACGTCGATTTTATTGTGTTGTCTTTGTTCGTTTCCATTTTGTAGGTATGTTGTTTTTGTGTTTTGTACTTAGCGGCCGCTGGTAGCGGTTCGTTTCACGTTAGTTTCAGATAAATAGCTTAAATAGTTTAAAAGTTATTAACGCTTTATTAGCATTTTCATCACGATCACCATCACGATCACAGTTATAAAATTTGTATCTGCTCCAGTTCTTTCGTGTCCTAATTACGATTTGCCATTCCAAGTACATACAGACGCAAGTAACTATGGGGTAGGTGCCATGCTTACACAATGCATCGAAGGTAAAGAACACCCAATCGCCTACATGAGTCGATCGTTGACTGCGGCTGAGAAGATCTACAGCATCACCGAACGCGAGACTCTTGCTGTTTTAGTTGCCTTAGAACATTGGCGTTGTTATGTTGAGAACGGTAAAACATTCGTTGTCTATACCGATCACAGTGCACTTAAATGGTTCCTTTCTTTAAACAACCCTACGGGCAGACTTGCACGTTGGGGAGTTCGTTTGTCGTCGTTTGATTTTGAAATTAAGCACCGTAGAGGGGTTGACAATGTAATTCCAGACGCATTATCGAGAGCTGTCCCAGTTGCTGCTATCGTTACTGCCAAGTCATTTGCGACTTCTAGCGATGACTGGTATAAGGACCTTTACAATAATTGTGTGACCAAATCTTTGCATTATCCTAATTATCAAATAAAAAATGATACTCTGTTCCGACTCAGTAAAAATAAGTGTCATCTTACAAATGAATTTTCCTGGAAAGAGCTACCTCTTCTGTTCCTTCAGAACTGAGAATAGCTATCATCGCTGAGAACCATAGTGAGCCAACTGCTGGTCATTTAGGTATTTTCAAGACCTACAGACGTATTGCGCTTAGATACCACTGGCCGGGTTTGTATAAGGATGTAGCGAATTTTGTAGCCGCATGTCCCATTTGTCTTCAGTACAAAATTCAAAACCATGCTACTCTTGGTGACATGGGCCGCCCAAAACAGTGCTCACGGCCATATCAAATGATATCTATCGATTTAATGGGTCCTTTACCTGTTACTCGCAAACAGAATTGCCACATTTTAGTTGTAACTTGGTCATTATGGCAGACAGTGTTAACGACTGGATATAGATACTGTGTAGAGTGTGAACGAGGAAAATAGCAATTTTTGGAAAATTTCAAAGAAAGAGCTTTTAGTCCGCAGCTTTTAATCAATGCCGTTACGTCAAATATTTATATAATTTTAAGCCGTATAGTTATTTAATTATTTAAGTTTATTGTTACAATAAATGATTCAAACATATCTATTTTTTATTCATCAAGGATGAAATGTAAATATACGATTCACGATATAGGTTGACTATTTAATGTACATGCCTACTTCTTTTCTATAACATTAGCAAGTAGTCGACAAGAAATTGATTATTTACTCATGCCAATCACACAATTTTTAAATTTGCAACTTACATTTCTTTATTAATGAGTGCTAGTATCAAACTATGTTACTCACAGTCACGCTATTCCGTCGTCATTTCTTTCGCTTGTGTATGCGATGCGCTGGCATTGACCTAAACTTCAGAAGCGTGATTTTGTGAAATGGCTCTTAAGATTATATCGATGTTAGTAAAACACTCAACATAATTGTTAAATTACGAACTTTGCCAGTGGAGAATGTCAACGTTACAAGTAGCTTCAATTCTGTAAATAACTAGTGACAGCCTGCAAAGGAATAGTATTGTATTCGTTAGAAGTCAAGTTAGGAAGGACTACTCGTCCTTGGTGGGCGGTATGTTTAAAGGCAATGGTTCGTATATGAGTTTAAGTTAGTTCACCGCTTTACCACTTAGTTTCTCAAACTTTTACTAGATGGCGCCACGGGTAAAGTTAGCTCTCGCTGACGAGATTCTCCGGTGTTCGGTTATGTTCGTAAGCAATATATGAAATAAAGGTATATGCGTTCGGTGAGTGAGAAAACAAGTTTTATTTCCCCGCCAGGATTAGTACACCTTTGGACAGTGCCTATTAAGAGATGTGTATACTTGCTACTCGAAACCAACGAACCGATATTCCTGTAATTCAATGTATTTGCAAGAGTATTTATATATCTTGCTTGATATTGGTTAATTGCAATCATAAAGGGTTACGATTCACTGGCCTCTATCTCGACTTGAGGTCCTTGATTTTGCATCTAAGCTTGCAAAAGAATCTATGGAACCAACCTTCTATCCATCAGTTCAAAAGTCAAGGTCGGATAAAAATGAAAGCAGTCGTTTCTTGGCTTTTATAGTGTTATTCCAATGTAGAGGAGCTCGGTTGCTCGGTTGCTAACTAGTGGTCTCAGAATATTGGTAGGCTGGCCGGACTATAGTATCAATCAGAAATTGATACTATAGTCCGGCCGCTGAGAGAATGCGTTTGACAGTTCGTTTTGTGAATATTTTTCCCCGGTTCAAAGTAACATAATAGTCTGACTGCATAATATTGTATTAGTCAGACATTTAAGAATCTGAAAATAGTATATTTTACTCCATTTAAAAGCCACAACTACAATACGAACACAAACTGTCAAACGCATTCTCTCAGCGGCCGGACTTTAACAAGTTACAGAATCGCCCTGCTTGCTTTGACCATTAACAAAATCCCAAGTAATTTTATTATCTGTATAATTATATGACAATAATACTTCATATAATATATATTGACTCGTTTGGTTTCCATTAAGCAGCGTTTAGTTGTTAGTGAAATCTTGACTAATGTATACAGTTTTCAAAAACTTACGCAATAATTATCTCAAAAACGTGTCCCAAAAATCTTAGGCGTAGATATGTATATATAAATAGTTTATGTAAATAAGAAAATATACAACGAATTTATAAAAGAGTGTTTTATTGAATTACATTATAAAATAATATATATTGAAAATAGTTTTGATTATAGTCTTGCCTTGGCCAGTACTTAGATTTCGTATTTGGGATATCAGCATACATTTGTGAACTATTGAAATCATTCAATTAATGCGACTTAACCCAGGATTAAATCATCAGATTCTTACTTTAAAGGATAAATGAATACACAATCAATATAAAAAGAATGAATATTTGTTGTTTGTAGAAAAAAATATTTATCTTAAATTTGGTCGGTTAAAAATTATCAGTCTGATATTTACCATACGATTGAAAAGACTTTCGACGACAGTGTTTTTTTAATACTAAACTTCAATTAACTTTCGCAAAGTCCCGGCTATGAAACTAAGATGTGCAATGTTGATTTTCCTACTAAAAAAATCTCACTAACAGTATGGGAAACAGGTTCGCTTCGTTCGGTGTTACATTGGGAACAAAACATCGACGAATTGTGTTGCTGACTTCTCTTTTTCGCGAACATTTAACTAAATACTTCCCGCTGGAACACAACATAACTAAATTCCAGGGCGACAAATTCTAGAGTAAGTAAATCCTAGTTTAAAAATATTTATGGAGATAGCATTAAACTTAGCAAATTATCGGACTTTTTGGATTAAAACCCCCAGTGACCACGAACACTGCAGTGGGGAGAAACGGCGCGTTGGGACGTAAAATAACGATAACTATACGCGATTGAAACCTTTTAAAGTTGTTTAATTACTATTAAAACAAGTTAGGCGACTGTTTTGTTAGCACCTACAGTGTTTTAATGTTATTGTGACGGAACAAACAAACACATGATGCTAAGCAGATTAACCTCTGCCAATAACAGATGCATTTCGTCATGTGACGAATTGCACTGTGCCTGGCACACTCAGACATACAGTTGTTAAGTCTCATGTGCCTATAATTTTTCTGGTTTTCAAGGACTGCTGCCGGAACACACTGTTAGGTGATTTGCGACAGATTTTTTACTTAAGGGTGGTAGCTAGCAAGGCGAGCGGTCGCAAAATGCCCTTCCACCACGCGGATGTTTTGTTTTTCTTTAGACCCTTATCCTTGAACATCATTACAAATAATATATGTTCATACAAGCTGCTTGTTCAATTACTATTAGTAAAATGTTACGTATTAATTTTGCATTTAATTGAGGTGTAATCAAATTTTTACAAATAATCCCAACACAAATCTAAGCACTGGCCAAGGCAAGTCTTTGAAAGAGAAGCAGAGGGAGGGCACATGCCGTATTGATGTAAAATTCGCGCGGATCGAAGGACCACGAGCAAAGAACAGGTTAGCGTTATCTATGGCCAAGTCTTCTGATTCCACGACGATAGGCAGACGGCTTGGGCTTATTCCGTGTCCATGGCCACCTGAAAACAAAACAAGTTATACATTTTAATAATGTCATGTATATTCTCGAAGGGGTAACGTGGTCACACATTTTCCAGATCATTTTAACATGCATGTAGTTAAGCTTGTTGCCATCGGTGCCATACTTCATTCTATTAAAGAGAACTTCTCGAACAACGGGGTAGGGCTATTTAAAAAAAATTTGGCGACACGCGATATCATTTTTGACCATTCATCACAAACAAGTTTTCTATTATATATAGCTGATAAGTTAGACTTTGACCAATAATATCACCTGATTGTAAGTAATGATGTGGTCGAAGATGCTGGTTGGACTAACTTAGGATTACTGGTTCTCTAAGACAAATGCCGGAACACACCGGTGCTTGGCGAAAGATTTTATACTTGAGGGTGTTAGCTAGCCAGGCGGGCATTCGCAAAATGCCGTACCACCATGCAAAAAATGTGATGAATATGAGCATAGTTAACAGCACATGGATAAAGAACGGTACAGAATGAAAGGTTCACTACTACACGCACAACTATGTGTGTGTAACTTATCACTGACAAGGTGCGGGGGTTGCATTGTAGCAGCGGCCACAGCGGTGCCCGCTTGGGTGCTGAACCGGTTTGAACCAGCACATTGATCGAATAAGGTCTTCGTAGCTTTCATTCTCGTCCATTCTACATGAGTTGAAATACCCCCCAATAAATAAAGTGTTTCACTTGTTACAGTGCCCTTTACGCCTAAATACACTACTGCGTCCAGTCAGAATATCTGATACGCTCGGTGAAGAGAACTACTTCCTGGTATAAATCTTACCACCTGGTGGTTTCATTGGCAGCTTAGTTAATTTTTTTAAATAAGAATGCCATGTTACCTGCAAGGCGATTATTTGCATTGACATTTGTTTTTAGTGGATAACAGGGTATGAACCCTTTTATATGAAAAAAAAACCCTGTTGTTTTTATTTCCGATTTTTAAATGAAATTATTGTAATTTTATCGGTATCAATACGTTATTAGGGTGCCGTATTGCAAAAGGAAACATCGGAACCCTTATAGGAACACGTTGTTTTCCATCTGTGTGTCAAGACTTTTTTTTCTCCACGCGTCCTAAACTGGAGTTAATTGTCCCTTAGAGCTAAACTTCTAAGCCAACGCAATCAAAACCTACAAGGTACTTCCCGTGAACTCAGAATCTTGAAATTTGGTACAAAGCAACGTAGCACCATACATTATTAGTTCCATCAAATGGTAAAAATATTTTAAATAATTTTAAATGTTATAGATTTCATATAGCAATAAAAATACCGTAACTTGTAATTAAATACTTACAGGTGGTAGTAGGGTGGAGTTTATTAGCCTTAAATTTTTACGTCGATGCAGATCGACCTAATAGCGTGTAACAAACTTATATGCAAATATCTAGCTGTTGGCTCATTGTGTATATATGAATGAGACAATCAACGCAAGAGCGGCCTATCCTTTTCAGACAATTAATATGAATTGTGTCTGAAAACCAATCTTGCGCTGGCCGCCTCAAATAATACGTATAGTAACTGTATTACTCATACATGTCAAGTCAAAGCAAATATAAAACTTACAAAATCTAATCAAGTGGTGTCGTAGAATGCAGCATGATAACTGTGGGTTGTTCCACCACATCCTCCTTGCTCACATCTACATCAGGAAGCGCAGTCTTCTTTCCACAGTTATCTTTAATAATACTCATAGGCAGGTCCTCAAGGTCAGATACGAACGCCCATTTCTCATACATCTCCAACGCCAGAGCTCTCACATCGGTATTTGTTGGTTTTGGATATATTGCAGCTGCAGGCGGTATATCAACAGTAAGAAATTTATCTTCCACGGTAGCTCTTATCATCTTCTGCGTACCCCTCTCATCAAAAGGCTCCTTCTTTAACTTCGCATCTAAAGCCGCGTAGAGAAACGTCGACCATCTCGGTATATAATAATAATGGAACAGCTCAAACCATTGCTTGCACGCGTAATCTGATATTTCTCCATTAGGACCCCACATTGTTATCTGATTCCTCGCATTTAGTTCGTATGTGTACATTTCTGCAGGATTTTTGGCGAAAGACTTAGCGCTATTGAACCAAGATTCAGCATGGAAATTTGGGTTTATTTGAAGAACTCTTTCTATGTCACGCATCGCGTCTAGAAATAGAGATATAGAAGAATTGAACACCCAACTAGTGGAAAATCTGTCCTGCTGAAGGTTTAGGTAAAGTTGTTCCGCTCTGTACTGCAATGCCTGCCTCGTTATATCAGTCACGTCATAATAAAAACCGTCACTTTTGCAAGTAGGATCACTCGAAGCTATTTTGAGCAAGGCCTGGAAGAGATCGTGGCTTTTATACCACGCCCAGGGTTTGATCTTGAAGCTAGGACGTCTAGTAATCACATATTTACCACGGATCATGTTAAGACCGTCGAAACTGTATACGCTTTTGAGTAAGTACTTCCAAGCAGTTGTCGTACTGTTGCATCCGTAACGTCTTTCAGCGTAATCGCCTGCCCAATCTTCCAAGTCAGATACTGGTCCTTTCCTCCATGCCGACTCGAGCATTAAATCATACACAACGTAGTTCTGGTTGATACCTTCGGGAGTGAGTCCGATTCCGATCATAGTACTCTTAGGTTTCCGCCTAGCTTCGTGTACTTCTTTGTTAATGGTGATGACATTTCCAAACATACCTAAAGTACCTCCAAAATTATGCAACATGCACCAGATAAAAGGCTGGCCATAATACATATCGTAATTATTATATTGAGGCCATTGTTCCGCTTGCAAGTCCAGTACGAGTATTCTTCCAATTGGAACTGATGTAAGAAATGTCCGGACCTGTGGAGCAGGCCATAATATTGGTGCACTGACGAACATCCAATTTTGTAGCAGCCAAACAGCTTTATAATCGAAATCTGTTAATGTCGAGTATATGGCTTTAGCTGTATCCCGGATGAATGCAGTCGACCATGGTTCAATTTTAACTTCATTGAACGGGTCAGCGGTATATATATGTCCAGTATGGTTGTATATAGCATTAATCTCATGCAGAAAATGATTGCCGATAACCTTAAACAACCGTTCGTTGGGATCCAGAAACAGACCACAACAATAATCTGCACCAAATTTGTTCCATTTCTCTACGTGATAATAAAAAACTTCCGGATTCGTTCTTTTCATAGCTTTGGGTACGTGTCCATTGAATGCCGGGAAGACGGGCACAATGCCAAGATCGAACAAGTAGTCGATAATACCGACTTGGTTCTCATACTGAACATCGTGCCAGGATTTCAATAAAGGACCTCCCCATCCATGGACGTTTCCCATTCTGAGCCAAGATAGAAAAGCCGGTCCAGTAAAATGCTCATCGATTTCATCTTCTGTCAAACCTAACCTGCGGTAAACCCTCGCCCAGGCTGCTTCCTGATCTACAGGGGCTAAGACCATATTGAGACCGTTCAAAGCCATCCATTCAACGTGATATTCCCACTCTGGGAATTTCCACCACACGAAACTGTATGACACAGTACACACATTCTGGTAGTATCTGAACCTGTCGTTAGCTACTACTGACTCGTCGACTTCCGGTAATATATCCGGGATATAAACTCGTTTCACTTGCCACGCGATCTGACTTTTGCAGTATTTTTTCAGATAGTAATTGAAGCCCCAAACAGCAGCCACGCCTGTGCTGGCTCTGATATGGAGGGTCCCATTCTTCGTGAGTAAAGAAAACGAGTCTTTTTTAAATATGAACAATTTGGTATCGACTTCAACCGTAACTCTGTCCGGAAAGTACTGTTTGATTATTGCTAAAGCGGCTCTTTGTTGCGTAATAGGCGCTGTGAAAGTTTGCAATTTAGTCGGGTCCAAATAATCGAAATTTAATGCGTTTACGCCAGTCAGGAGTAACAACAAGGCGCAGCGAGCCATATCGCGACGTAAGAGCGACTGTTCTGTAATGAAGTGCAGTTGACGAGATAGCATTGTAGCCTTGTTAATATCAATCAGCTGGCCTTTGACCGCGCTCACTTGAGTTACGTGACAAGATAGAAGGAACTCAGCCACAATGACGAATTTATTCTGATTATATTGATAACAGGATGAGAGGGACGTTGATCTTCAATTAAGGTCTGTGTAAATATTATGCTATGCTTTAGTTATCAGAATCGAATTGTTGGCGACTTGTGGATCGTTATTTAAGGTTTGCTTATAAATATTATGGTAATATGTGTTTAGTTATCCCAACCGATTGTAGAAGTATCAGATTGATACTTACAATTTACATAAATTTGATTTCGTACATTGTTGCATGAGGATTGAACATTTAAATATTGTTTTGTACCAAGCCTTGAATAACGTCTACGTGAGTATGGTGTTGCTAATCATTGGGAACAATTGAGGGTGTTTATCTTCTGAACGTCCTCATCTGAAATGTATTGTCTATTATCAACAAGATAATTCCTGAGAAGCATTGACGTTAGCCAGGCATCCTTAGTGTTTTTAAAATCCATATATATTACACCGCCCCCCCTAGAGTGAGAAAAGGGTTGGAGAGACTTTGTATTAAGTATGTCATTGACTGATTAATTTGAGTTGGAAACGGTTCCAATAAAAACCGTCATTTTAAAACAAATTATTTTAAAATATGTATTTTTAACGTCTTTGGTTTGATTTCCACAATCATAAAAGAACGCTGATTCATCAGCGAAATAGAATCAACATTATACTCAAAGCAAGTAAACAGAAGGTAATAATTCGCCAGTAGCGCACATAGATTATTTTGTCTACATAAAAATAAAACTTTACTCAGTAGGCGTAGGATTCAACCAATATACAAAATACATTTTTTAGATACACTTTAATTAATATTTCTATGTTTATCACTAATGCACAACAGTCTTCTACTGCACTGAGAAACTATTGCTCAATATTCAATATTCCTAACGTCAAAGTCACCGCCGCGCCGCCTATTACCCCTTTTTTCCCCAGCACCCTTTGCTTCCAAGCATACTCTACCCTACTTCCGTACATGTTTGGTAAGTTCCATCGCGTTTACCTTTTTTTGAAATTGCAGAGAGCTGCCTATTGCTATAGATATTTTAGTAGCTCTTTGTTAAAGTTCCTCCGGGGAAGTACTGCTACCATACCTATTTCTACCGCCAAGCAGTAATGTTCACATTATTGTGTTCCAGTTTGAAGGGTGTGGGGGCCGGTGAAATTACAGGCACATGAGACTTATATGTCTCAGGGTGATAGTAGCAGTGCAGTTTTAACTTGTGACGAACTGCATCTGTTATAGGCAGAGGTAACCGCTTAACACCACTCAGGTGGTGAGGCATGTTCCATTATGATAAAAAAAAGTTATATTCTAAATGCTTACCGCCGGCTGTGGGTCCCTCTCTTCCCCCGCATCCCTTTCTCCCGTGCCTGCGTCCCCGGTAGCTGTGCCTGTTCCACCACGTCTTTCCTCTCCCTCGACCAGGGACAGGAAGCGGGTCAGCTCTTCTTCATCGCTAATGCGTAGTGGAGTCTTCGGACCCACAATTGCAATGGACACATTCTGAAAATATACGAAAATCATTGTAATTAAACCAGCCAATTGCGAGTTCTACTTGCAGACCATGGTTCCGTATTAACACAGAATTTACCAGAAAAAACATTATTTTTTTCCTACAGATCCAGATCTCTAGAAGTCCCGGAATTTGCCGGTTTTCATTACTTGTTGCTTTATTTTAGATATATGACTATAAATTATACCAAGTTTAAAGCTGTATATATTAACAGTTTACAATAGAGCAAAAACAAACATGTATATAATTAAATATATAGGATATGCTAGAGTATCATTTGAGATGCTGAGAGCTGGGCGAGGCATAGTAGCTAGTCTGTTGCACCGACTTTTTTATGTTTTGGAGGAGCGGCCGTGTAATTTGCCGGTTTTCATTACTTGTTGCTATATTTTAGATACATGACCATAAATTATACCAAGTTTAAAGCTGTATGTATTACCGTTTTACAATTGAGCAAAAAGGGCTGTGATTGTGCCGCTATATAAAGGAAAATGAAATGACATTATTGAACAGGTGACTTATACAAAATTTCTAGGAATAAATATTGATGCTCATTTATCATGGGTTAAACACATTGACATGATTTGTAACAGGCTGCATAGCTTCGCATTTGCACTTGAAAGATTGAAGCGATGCGCTCCTCTGCATTCAGTTCTGGGAGTATATCGCGCTTATGTATGCTCGGTAATTCGTAATGGGATCACTGCTTAGGGAAATTCTAAGCACATAAACAAAGCTTTCAAAGCGCAGAAAAAATGTGGTCGTGCTGTATATAATCTTAAATGGGCTGAATCATGTAAGCCTGTTTTTAAATCAAATAATTTGTTGACAGTAGTAGGCATATATATATATATATTTATTTATTAACAACTAAAACGATTTACCTGAAACCAATTACAATAGTTGAGAAATTATCATACAAATAGATTTCACTACTATCATGTAGCATTATAAAATGTCAAAATAAATTAATTAGATAAAAATATACAGCATAATGTCAAAGCTAAAACTAACATAATATTAAAATCATATTAATGCGAACTGAAAAATAATTATTCATTTTGAACAAAATACGTATTATGTCAAAAGATCATAAAATTCATCATCCTCATTCGTCTTTCGTGCATTCATCTCACAGTACTCCAAGAACTCCGCCAGAATATCCTTCCATTCATCCGCAAACATATCACATTCAGGCATCTTGGTCAAGAGACGATTGAAGTGGCTAAGAGTGTGCTGGATAGGGGAATGACTGTGCGCGGTCGTTCTTCCCAAGGGGACTGAAATTAGTTGATGACGCCCGCGACGAGTGCAACTACCGGGATCGGGGACAAAAAGTCGCGATAACTTATTCAGCAAGTTCGGCGCATCGATCCTGCCACGAAGTACTTTGCACATTGTAACCATTTGGTGATAATGACGCCGGACCTCCAAAGAGTTATATCCCAAGCAGCCTAGGAGAAAACTCGTTGGGTACATGTAAGGGTAATAGCCAAATCTCCGCTTATAAAGAGAGCGGAGAAATGCTTTTTGAACCTTTTCTATCATGTTTGTGTATGTTCCCTCATGTGGATTCCACACGCATGAGCTATGTTCGGGTTTACTGCGGACAAGTGCTTCAAAGAGTAATCTAGTCACATGGGTACCTTTAAAATCTTAAGAATTCCTTATCACGAATCCTAATCTTTTGTATGATTCTTAAGCAACTATGGCTATATGATCATTGAAAGTTAACTTACAGTTGAAGATGACACCCAATATGAATTGGCAAAGTTTGTTAGATCTAACTCTTCCTTATTTCTCGAATATACTAGCTTAGGGAAGAGGACAATTACACAAGAACAGCTCAAAATGCCAATCCCTAAACCAGAGCTGTTTAGGAATAACTGCATCTACATGACGCCTCTCATTTACAACGCGATTCCAAAAACTATAACAGAGTAACCTAATTATAAGTTCTACCCGGAGTTAAAAAAGTGGTTGGTTAACGAAAGTGTCTATACAGTTAAGGATTTCCTGCAGAAGACTTTTAATCGCCACTACATTTACCACGTTAAGACCACCAATAAGTTACCCAATTAAAATTTGGTATATCATCCAAAAAGGGACATACTAACACATTGCAATACAATGTGGGTTTGTTCCAAGGTTGCTGATTGTCACCAATAGCATTTAATATAGTAATTAATATTTTAATTGCAAATCTTAGCTTTTGCTGACGCCTTAGCCTTGCAATACTGACACGTAACCCAAAACAGTGTCAAGAACTTTTACGAGAAGTGGATGAGTTCTGTGCATGGACTAAAGGATTGAAAACAAAACCAAGTAAATGCCACTGTCTTTGTCTGGGTAGACGGAACACCAAATGTACCTCTTATGATCTGGGACTCTTGATAGGAGGAGAATGTGTTTCCACAATAGCTGAAGCTGTGCCATTAAAATTACTTGTTAGAAAGATAGATTACAACATCTCTAGACGCAGTTGTTGACAGCTTTCTTAAAGATATTAGTATGGTAGACCAACAACCAATAAGCAACATTAAAAAAGCTTGAATATACGCCAACATTTATGATAGGTTCCATATATGATAGGTATATAAAGAGTGTATGAAACTGTGATAAGTATTAAAGAAAGCTCTTTTCAGTGACGAGGGTGCATATTTCTTTATCCCGCCAGGCAAGCTAGTAGTGCTAAATCAAATACAGTCCACATCGGGCAAAGAATATATTATCTTTGCTAGTCTACGTCCATAATAATTTTGGTCCTTAACAAGCCGAATAGTTAAGGTCTATAAATACTTGTAGAACTTACTGTGCCGTGGGAAATAAACCCATTTAAAGACCACAAAATAAAAACTAACAAATATTATGACTTAACAAATGAATTAACCATAAACGGTTAGGTGGTTAATTTATATGCTGTAGAAGTCGGAGCAAGGGGTATACTAGCAAAATCCCTATACAACCTACTAAAAGACCTTGACCTGTCAAGAGCAATAGTAACTTCCATCCTAGAACATGTATCCACAGTGGCATTAGTAGAATCTTACCAAATTTGGTAGGGCAACGGAGGAGGCTCGCGTCCCCTTGACCTTACTCACAGGCTCATTGACATGGGCCTCTTCCTCTGCAACGCTATGGACCCGGCACCAGCACGGTGAATCCATGGAATGCTAAGTAAATTTCTATTCTCGTCTATCTCTGTATGTCAACTCACCTTAGTGTTAAGATCTACTTCATTAGGCAGAGTATCTCTCAAAGCCCTCAAGCCATGAGCGATAAGCTCCTGCAGCTCACAGTCCATGAAAGTGCTCAGATGTTTCTCAAGATAGGTACGAGCTGATTGGGAGCGAGCTCCAATGGCCATCGCTCTGCAGTCGAAGTAGTTAGCTGATGGGCATGTTTGATAGATGTGAGGTCCTAGATCCTGGAGTGGGTTGGATAAAAATCATCAAATGTGAAATATATGAACCTTTGAAGTAATAATTGTGACGTGATTTTAATAGAGTTGTGTGTAGAGACAGTATTAAAGCTACCTAGAATTTACTGGCTCTCAATGACAGAACACATTGCTCTGTGCATGGTGACAGATTTTCTTCTTGAGGGTAGCATCTAGCATTTTTGCTAAATGCATTGCCATCCTGCACTCAATTAATTGGGACATTGTGCATGTAATAACGTATGTTTTAACTTATATCTATATGATTTTAACAAATCTAAATATGTACAATTCAACATTATTTTTATTAACAAACCAGGTCATAGAATTTCTTATCAGCAGGGTTGTAGTAAAAGTAGTTGCTTTGTTAATTGTCATTATAACTTATTTATTGAGAACCTTGTAATTTTTCACTACATTCGGTGACAGGCTAGAATAGCACCTCTCTAGTTCTTCTTGTAAGAGTCATTAGAGGTAATAAAGGGAAGAATACCAGAAGATGGCCAGCTGCCCATTTTAAAGCACTGCAGTGTGGAATATGGGAATACTTCCTTCAATGGTTGATGTTATGGCTGTTTATGTGATTAATTTACTATCTACATGGAACCAGTATATTAATTCGTCCTTTTTGCCGTGGATACGTTGGGTCCCTGGGGCTCCAAAGACAAACAATTAGTCCAGAACCTCGGCCGTCGGTTAAGAGAGAGAGGGCGGGACCCCCGATCTGGTTGGTACTTGGCCCAACAGATGTCCTTGGCTATACAGCGGGGTAATGCGGCAAGTGTGCTGGGTACATTTGGACGGAGTGTCAAGTGCGGGACTCAAGTATAAATTTGACTCAGACTTTACGTTGATGCTATGTTTAAAATAGATTTTTATTATGTAGCTACATTATATGTGACAATAATACAATGGGATATTTCTATGTGAAATAAATGAATAAGTATCTACACTAATATTATAACAAGGAAAGATTTGTATTTTTGTATGTAAACATATAAACTTAAAGGCTACTAAAACCAATTTGAAAAATTCTTTCACCATTAGAATCCTACATTATCCCTGATGAACATAGGCTATGGAATATTTTCAAAAAAGTTAGGAATTATTATGAAAGCTACGATAATGTAACCCAAAGTCTAAAAAAAATATTAAAAAATAATAATGCATACATTGCGGATTGAAAATAGAGCAATGTGATTTACTAAAATTTTATAGAGGACATCAATATCTACAACAAAGTCTGCAATGCTATATGTCTAACTATTACAGTTATGTCACAATAAGTACATTTTCATTATAAAATTATAATTGTTTAAATTTTTGGGTGGGCCGATAGTTGTATAATAAAAGTAAGCTTGAGTAGTGAGAGCATTATGCAGTGACATACAGGCCACTCAATGTTCTGTACAGAATAAGCACTTGTTATGGGCTAACATTAGCAGAGCAATTTGTAGATGATCACTCAGATTTTCAAAGCTATTGTGGGTTTATCCATAATAAGTGATGGATAACTAGTGACTATATACAGTCAAAAATATGTTTATTTATCTTACATCATAACCAGCAACAAGCAAGCCAACACCTAGTGGCCTCTTGTCGTATCTTTGGGTGCAGATCTGCATCTTGTTGCCGACCAGGCCAATGAGGCGACCAACTGGCATCGGGGCATCATGGGCATATTTGTGATTCAGGCATTCGGTGCGCATGAAACGGCTGGAATGTCAATAAAATGTAAATTTGAATATTAACATACAATTACCCTGAATTACTGACCTATATAATGTTGACCTCTCTGAGTACCTTAACATCTTAATAATAATAATTTCCATATATGTTATCCTTTAACCACTATCTCACCCGATGGTAAGTGATTTTTTTTTTTTTTTTAATTAATTCTGTTTAAATTTTTGGAGCTTTTAGCCGCATTGGACGCAGCCATGCCAGCCCCATTAGAAACAATCATTTAATCGACATCAGCAATTTAAAATTTTAAAACTTAACCTAAATAGTGTTCTGGCAGTGTCAGATGACGGTACTGCCAGTACACTCTGGACTAATCCAACATCAAAATAATTGAGGCCAAGGCCTCTTAACTTACATCGTATAGGTTCACCCCGGGGACACTCCATCAACAAGTGGTATATGTCTTCTACAACACCACACATGTCGCAGTTAGGTGAATCAACTAATCTCATCAGATGTTTAAATTTGTTTAATGGAATGTGCCCAGAGCGAAGTCTACAGGCCATCACAATCATTTTCCTGCTTAGGTTTGTCATAAGGAACCATGGCAATTGAGGAGGTTCACTTTGCAGAGTTCTATACCAGATACCTTTGTCTTGTGATATGTTGCAAAAATAGTTATTCCAGTTTTTATGAATTTGTTTCTTGTGTTTAGGAAGCATATCTGTGTACTCTGGGATTAGGAATACTTCCGACCCCATAGTGACTGACTCCCTAGCCAACTTATCCACCTCCTCATTACCACGGATACCCATATGCGAGGGAATCCATTGCAATCTCAGAGACCTGTAATTAGCATTTAGGTTGAGAATTTTCTCTAAAATAGCATAAGCTATCGATGCACCTCTGATTCCAGAGGCACAGCGAGCTAAATGCTGTAAAGCGCTTTTACTATCTGTGAGAATGACAATATTATTATATGGCGTGGTTTCAATATAAGATAAGGCCTCTGAGATTGCAAATAGTTCAACCATCATAATAGAGTGGTCATTTGATGTAATTTTAAAACTACTTTTTACATTTTGAGTTGGATCAAAAAAGGCTGCTCCAATGCCCTGGCTACTTTTGGAGCCATCTGTATACACTTTGTGGAAAGCTGCATACTTATTGTGTAACATGTGTAATACATTGTGTAATAGTACTCTAGGATCATATTGACTTTTAGGATTTACAATTTCATCAATCTCAGTTACAATGAAGTCAGTGTTTATGTTAGATACCCAGATAGGCAATGTGAACATTTTCAAAATTTTACTTCTTAATAAATATTCTGACTGAGTATGCATATATGTAGATACCAATAGGGGCTTCCTTTTCATGTTCCAGAAGTTCAGTTGAGATAGATTGGTCAGTTCTCTAAGCAACTTAGTAGTCGAATTATCAGACCATGATGAGGCTTTGAGACAATATTTTGTAGCCAGATATTGACGCCTCAAGTGCAGAGGTGGAATAGATAATTCACTCTGCATCACATGAATGGGAGTGGTTTTTATAAAACCTCCTATAACTCTCATGCATATATTCTGTATTCTATCCAACTTACTTAAATGTACCATTGCTGCATTGTCATATAAAAAACTACCATAATCTATTTTACTGCGAATTAGTGAAATATACAGATTTCGGAGGTGTTTAGGGTGAAGACCCCAATCCGAGCCTGCTAGTATTTTCAAAATATTTACATTTTTCATTGTTTTTTCATGTATCTCATTAATATGGCGATTCCACAACAAAGATTTATCAAGCCACATTCCTAAATATCTGATTGAATTAACCAACATTATGTCATTGTCATTAATAGTAAGTGTGGCTTGATGAATTTTTTTACCCCTGCTGAATATACAACATTTAGTCTTCTCTGGTGCAATGTCTAAACCTAAGTCCTGTAGCATATCTACCACAGAATTTAACACATTTTGTAAATCATTACAGGTTACTATAAAATTTCTGTGTTGTGAATATAAGACAAAATCGTCAGCATATTGTAGGATTTCTACATTTTCAAAAGCAGTACATAACGTAACAGTGGGTATAGTTGACATTGAGGTAATAGTTGACACTTTCAACTTTGAAGACATATAAAGACAGTTTTTTCATAGAAAAGACCATGTGAATGCATCCTATTGATAGGAAATATATCCAGACACATATTTTTTTTTATTTTGGCAATATTGGTTCAGCCATTTTGTAATAGCGTGTGTTTAACTGCGCGCGTGTCTGTGAATTATATTTTTTTAAATACAGCTAACAGAATTCAAAGAGGTGAGTAAATTTACATTTATTCAAATTTTTTCATTGCTTTTCCTGATATCCACATAGGTGATGTATAATGTTGTTATTAGTTCACTGCTTATTACCCGAACTCCACTCCTAACCTCGTGTGTGTAATGGCGCCAATTATTTCGTGTGTGTCAATTACTACTTACGCCTTTTTCAATGTTGACCAGTAATTGACATCCCTGTCAACTACTGATTTTTTAGGTGTAAATTAAGTTTGCATTATGTCAGTGATCAGTTTAAGGTGACAATCGTTTCTGTATATAATGAGTATAGTTCCTATTACTAGAACCAATACTTGACAGGGATGTCAACTACACATGCATACAGTGTCAAGTACTGAGTACATATATTTTTTCCTTCCTTTGGCAAACAATCAAGAGCACCGCACTTATATTTAAAAAAAAGTACTGAATTTCTTGTGTCAGACTGCTTATTATGTTTTTATACTTTAAATGATGTCGGATTTTTATGGTCTGCAATAAATATGATTGATGAATTGTAACTAAATACTGTTTTCTTAGATTAGCTAGACTGATATTTATAAGTGTAAAGTATGATTATGATAATAATAAGATACTCTTTGTTGATGGTTTAAATTAATAATCCCTTATTCAAATATTCCGTAGCTCGCGAGCCGGAAAGCGTCCCACGGGGAGCTGCTTTGCTACGTTGAATGTAAAAGGTGGAATGGATGTGCACTATGAAGTATGCCAGACGATAGATGCAAAAATTTGTTGTATTTTAAAAACTATAGCTCGGATCTGCCTAAAAAAACGCGAAACGATTGGAAATAGCGGCCCGCGTGTAATGATGCGTAGAACTTATGAAAATTTAAAAAAATGAAATGAATATAAACAAAGGAAAAATTATAAAATATGATCAAGTACGAATGCGTTTGCCTAAGACTTCTCTGGGTGAGGCTTAAAGTTGGGCTTACTCGATGTTTTGGGGCGGGTGTCTATGCGCCGACGGACATGGGTTCGTGAAGGTCCCCAAAAGCACAAAAAGAAAGAAAGGAGTTTTGGGAGAGTATGCACAATACTTAAAATGTGTTAAGATAATGAAAGGCTTGTATTGATGTATAGTATAGTATGGATGGGTAGGAAGAAAGCGAGGTGGATATGAAAGGGTTCCTGGTGCTTTTGGGGATGAACGAGCGAATGAGAATGGACTAAGTTTGCTTGATTTGTGTCTGGAATGGAGTCTTTGCGTTACAAACACAATGTTTGACCACAAAAAGATCCATTTGTTTACAAGGGAAGGTGATTCAAGAAGTATGATTGACTTTAATACCGTGGATGAAAAGCTGAGGACGAAAATATTGGATACTCGGGCGTACCGCGGAGCTGGCATCGATACAGACCACTACTTGGTGGTAAGACGTTTAAGTGGTCTTTTCAACCGATGGCGACACCGAGCGCGTGCATCTACACTACAAGTGTGAACTGTTTGGAACGAGTGAATGTTGTAGCAAGAGAATAATGTTTTTTAATGTTAAAAAATATTATGTTTATAAGTTGGACTTGATGGTTTAGAAGAGATAAGTGAAATTAAAGAAATGTGGATAAAATTGAAGCAAGGGATGGTAAACGTTGCCATCAATATGTGCGGAACTTCTAAAAAGCGAAAAGGAAAATGCTAAAGAATGCGTAGATGGATCAAGATGTACAAAAGGCTGTGAATGAAAACAAAATAACATGGTTGGATTCGTTAGCCACAAAAGCTAACCAAAATGTATAAATGGCATCACATGATGATATACGTTACGTGTAGCAAGAAAGGATTATAAGAGATTAAAAAGATAGTTAAAGAAGTTGTAAGCAGAAAGAAAGCTGAGTGAAAGGATTTCTGAAAATTTCCAGTCAAATGTAAAGTTTTTCTGGAAATCCATAAGAACAGCTCGAGGAAACCATGACCTGAGATCGTCAAATCAGAAGTCATGATGGAAGCATTATAAAAGGAGAAGAATATGTGTTGAAAAGATGGAAAGAGTATTTTGAAAGTTTATTTAAAAGAGAGGGAACACTGGACTAGGTTTCAAGAACGTACATGTACACATACAAGCGATGATGAAAACGAAATAAGCATGGAATAGATTTTGAAAGCGTTATGAAATTAGGTGAGAATGAAGGATATGATAAAATCGAGATGCTGAGAGCTGGGCGAGGCATAGTTGTTAGTCTGTTGCACCGCCTTTTTAATTTGGATTAGAGGAGGATTACAAAAGATGGAGAGTGTGAAAGTAACATAGAAAAAGAGGGGATGCTGTAAACATGGTGAACGGAGCATTGCACGCGTTTATGAACAGTACGAAGCGCTCGTAGCAAAGTTTACTACTTCATCATCAGCAAAGTTAAGCAACGTCGCCCGCGGTCATAAGTTGGATGGGTGACCGCTAGTGACATTACTACTGAGCGCTTCCGTGCTTAAGAGGGCACTTTAAGCCGTCGGTCCCGGTTGTTGTCTCAGGATGGCAGTCGTTATAGCATAGTGGTAGAGCATTTTGCAAATGCCCGCCTGGCTAGCTACCACTCTCAAGTAGAAAATCTGTCGCCAAGCACCTAACGGTGTGTTCCGGCAGCTGTCCTTAAGAGCCAGTACTTCTATGTTAGCCTGTACAACATCTTCGACCACATCATCACTTACCATCAGGTGAGATAGTGGTCAATGGTTAACCTATCAGGCATAAATATATATATATATATATGTCTAATAAGGCTCGTCCGGCTGTAGGAGCTTCATGTAGAATTGTTGGTTCCAACAAAAAATTGGTTGCTTCAAACAAAAAGTAAATGTATTGTAGAGAAAGTTGTGTATAGCAGAAATACATAAAAGTAGAATAAATACAGTGGAGATGAGAGCATTGAGAAGCATAATTAGAGTCAAACGGAGTGACAGGATAAGGAATAGTGTGATAAGGGAATGACGTGGTGTAAATAAGGATGTAGTAGTGGCTAAAATCGAGAAAGGTATGTTCAGATGGTTTGGACATATAGAGAGAATGAATGAAATAAGAATGACTAAACAGTTTTACATGGGACAAGTGAATGGAAATTTTGGAAGGGGAAGACCTAGACGAACGTTCCGAAATCAAATTGAAGACGTTCTGAAAAATGGTCATGTCAGGAGTACCCTAAACCGACGCTAATGTATGGAAGGATGATGAATGTAGATGACGCGAAACAAATATCTAAGGATCGTAGCAAGTGGAAATCTATAGTCTCTGCCTACCCCTACGGGAAATAGGCGTGATTTTATGTATGTTTATATGTATTACAGTATTCATTATTAATAAATTAGTTTCTTTATTTGATGTCAACTATTGGATCACTAATGTCAACTACCCAAACAAATCAATTTTTAGCATGTCAACTATGGGTGCATTTGATACTTTGAAATCATGTATTTTTCATTTTTTATTGCTGGCTCTTATGAGATAATTGAATAACATGCAATAATCTACATGAAAACCTTTCTTTTAGAATATATAATTCACTTTTACATTAAAACATTTTGATCACCCTACACTGTTCTAAAGTTGACTATTCCGACCTATGTGTCAACTACTCCCCCATTTACCTTATATTAGAAGTTAAAATATTAAATAGAAGCGGGGAGATAGGATCCCCTTGGGCCAGACCTTTATTAGTCCATCTCTCAAAGTAATTTCCATTGTTCTCTTTCTCTATCTTTAAGTGTCGTTCAGATAAGTATGCCCATAAGTATTTGCACAACTGAGAACCCACCTTTAACTTATCAAGTATAACAATGGTAAGTGATGATGTAGCGGAAGATGTTGTTCAGGCTAACCTAGAATTACTGGCTCTCAAGAATAGCTGCCGGAACTAACCGATAGGTGCTTGGCAACAGATTTTCTACTTGAGGGTGGTAGCTAGCCAGGCGGGCATTCGCAAAATGCCCTACCACTATGCAAAATGAGGTAATTGAACTTGATCACAGTTTGATTTTATCAACTTAACTAAATTATTAATTGATTTAGATAGTAGTATTACTTTTTGTTGAGTTGAGTTAATTCCTAAGTTTCTCCCATTTAAATTTCATGAACATCAATATATTGGTTTTAAGTAACATTCAATTAACTGAAAAAGGTATTTGCATACCTGGATTATTTAATGGTTATTTCAACTCTAGACAATGTACAGTATTTTAGGTGAGTAACAATGATTTTATAAACACTACGCATCACTAAAAACAGCTATATTGTATTACAAAATTACAAATGTATGAGAGGGAAAATCCCGCATTTGACTATAATTTTTTATCTCATTTTGTAATGTAATTTCGCCAAGCAGGCGTAACAATAGGCGCAAACATAACATAATAAAACAGTTATACTATATATAATAAAATAAATGGAACCAACTTCCAACGCTGAAAAGCATGATATAAATTGTGAAAGTCAGACCATGATATTGAAAGGTCAGTGTTTTAAATGTTTTAAATCAGCATGGTACTGACTTCAACAAGTTATTTAAGACATTTCAATGTTTGTTTACTGATAAAACATGTAATATTACAACTTTATATAATATGTGCATATTAGTTAAATTTTAATGCATGCCATAAATCTTAATATTAACATAATGAACTCTTTAGAAACTTGTGTTTAAGTAGTATTCATATTTATCGGTATAGAGGGAGGATAAGGCTAAAGGTGTGGGCAATGTATGAAGAAGTATATGGTGTGAGAGCTGTTAGTAATAAGATGACCAACAACAGTGTTCCATTGACGAAAATACATGTTGTGCCAACTTTACTAAGCATGTTTCCCTAATATATAGATCCCTAAGACACTTAAGATATGTTATCCCTAATCAGGGTATGAAAATTCCATGGTCAGGGAAAAATCATGTATAAATTCATTAGAAATTATTGGTCATCAATCCAGACCAGACCAAAAACAGACGTCGGAATCTGCCGGTCAGTCCACATCTACAATGAAGTGATATGAATTGAGGCAATTGGTGGATAGATGACATAAGGGTATGAACTTGGTGTTAATTTGTTACTAGGAGTGCTGTATGTTTTATACCAACAGTGCTATCAAGCTCTGAGTACTTACTACTATGTTGAATAGAAACCTCATAGCATGATCACTCCCATTTGCATTACTATCAAAGCAAAAGCGTGGTTATGACATCCTTGTAAAGAAAGTAAGTAACCTATTTACCAACTTAAAGAATCAATGAATTCAATCCTTAAAAGAGTACTTATTAGAAAGAGCTAATTACTAGGTGTAAAACAGCAAGGTGGGTCTCAGTTTCGTATTTTTTTTTGCTGTGGCAGATGAGCCACAGATTCATAAGCAAGCCAACGCTTTATTTATTTTACGGTCAGAGAGCTCAGTGTGTATCTGTGAGTGCTGTATGGTGACATCATCAATGGCATTCAACCTAAGAGCCTTGCAAATGTTTAACACATTTTTGTACAATTTGGAATAGCTGTGAGCAGTTTTTAATGCTCACAGCTATTAACCAATAGATCAAAATGAACTAAATCAGTTAATAATTAATAACCATAACTTTTATAAACCACTATGATTGACAAACTTACCTGAGCATTCTCGCATCAGCAGTCAAACCAGATATAGATATACCAATATGCTCATCAATAGGTATGACTTTCTTCTGATAAGCAGAAAGTTCACTTACAGCTCTCTTCAGAGCTATCAACACAGCATATTGCTTATTTTTCAAGCCAACAGTGGCTGAACCTAGCTTTACTGCTTCCATGGCATACTCCACTTGATGGAGGCGACCCTGAGGGCTCCATACTGTGACGTCACTATCGTACTGGTTCCTAAACTGTAAAAAACGAATTGCTTTTTATGACGACTTGAACCGAAATCATGGTGGAGGCTGTGTTCAGCAGTGGACAATCCGGCTAATATGGTAAAGTAGGTAACCTTATTATGGTATTTATTCATGGGTAAAAATCAAATACATAATTTCTGATTTTACACTTTAATAAAATGGATATATATAAAATAAGATAAATATGGGATAGAATTTGAGGTTGTATGGTTGTACCCGGTAATGACATTGCATTTCTGAAAAATACGTGCATGTTGCTAAGACATATAAGATTGCAGTGCAGTGAACTGAAATTATATTGTAGGTACTCACCATTGTATGTGATTAGATGAAGAAATATGTAACACAAAAACTTTCTGTATATTTTCTACAAATTCCGGCAATGAACAAGCAAAAGCAAATAATGACATTCAAATCAAAATCACAGATGTCAATGTCACAATCAAATTCGTTTGACGTTTGAGTTTGATGCTGGGCTACGTTCAGAACCTAAGTTATATTAGAACTGGTAGAATTCACCATTGTAGCAGAGTTGAGGGCGAATAGATATTACTTAGAATAAGTGAACGGTTAAGCCTTTTTCTACTGCTGTAGATAAATAAAAGATTATTCTTTAACTTTTACGATGGCATATTTATTTCGCAGTCTGACATAATATTAGGTCCTTACATATGAAATTGGCGTTTTTCGTACTGGCCACTTTAATCACGAATTTCTCCTCTTTGGTAAGGAATTCCAAATTCAAATTTGTACAGCTATAGACTCATGTATTTGTGCTTCGATGATCGTCATTCATTTGTTTTTTTTCTTCTGTTTTTTTCTGTTTGCGTCACTCATTTTACAAAATGGAAAACCTTAAATATCGCATTATTTACGAGTACGAGTTCCGCCGTGGCACTAGTGCTGCGGAAACAACTCGAAGGGTGAATGATGTGTATGGCGGTCGTGTTGCAAAAGAAAACACAGTTCGTTTTTGGTTCCAACGTTTTCGTTCTGGAAATTTCGACCTGCAGAACAAGCCCCGTGGACGGCCTGAGACTCAAGTTGATAATGAAGAGTTGAAGGCTATTGTGGAAGCGGATCCATCGCAAACCACGTCCGAGTTAGCTGCAGACTGCGATGTTAGTGATAAAACTGTTTTAATTCACTTGAAGCAAATTGGGAAGATTAAAAAGCTTGAAAGGTGGGTACCTCACGAATTGACTGAAACAAACCGGCAAACGCGCGTCGACTGCTGCGTTACATTACTAAACCGGCACAATAATGAAGGTATTTTAAACCGAATCATTACCTGTGATGAAAAATGGGTTCTTTACGATAATCGGAAGCGCTCAGCGCAATGGTTAGATCCTGGCCAGCCAGCCAAATCCTGCCCCAAGCGAAAATTAACGCCAAAAAAGTTACTTGTAAGCGTTTGGTGGACTAGTGTCGGTATTGTTTATTACAGTTTTTTCAAATCTGGCCAGACTATTACGGCTGATGTCTATTGTCAGGAATTGCAAACCATGATGGAAAAGCTAGCGGCTAAACAACCTAGGCTGGTCAATCGCTCCACGCCACTGCTGCTTCACGACAACGCTAGACCACACACTGCGCTACAGACGGCTACTAAATTAGAAGAGCTTCAATTGGAAAGTCTAAGACATCCTCCGTACTCCCCGGACCTTGCTCCAACAGATTACCATTTTTTTCGAAATTTGGATAACTTCTTGCAAGGGAAAAAATTCAACTCCGATGGGGCAGTCCAAATCGCCTTCAAAGATTTTATTGATTCCCGTCCGACTGGTTTTTTTAGTAAAGGGATCAATGAACTACCTATGAGATGGCAAAAGTGCATAGAAAATAATGGTTCATACTTTGATTAATTAAATATATTATATTAAAAAATATTCGACTTTTTGTTCCTCCCATACAAAACGCCAATTTCATATGTAAGGACCTAATATAATATAAAAACATACTTTTTTCTTTTTGAATGACAACACTTAAATGAGTTTGTATTTTTACTGAAGTAGGTTTACTTCAATACTCCCTCTAATACAATACTTCATATTAATGCCGCTCTTAATATTTGGAATCGAGGCTTAGGTAAGGCCTTAGTCATAATATCAGCTACTTGTTCTTCTGTGCCGATTCTTTCCACTTCTATTTCGTTATTCATAACAGCTTCTCTGACAAAGAAATGACGAATACGAATATGTTTCGTTCTTTTGTGGAATTCAGGATTATGAGCAAGTTTCACTGCAGCTTCATTATCCACGAATAGTAATGGAGACTTTTCCATGTCTAGTAGACTGCTAAATATTCTTTTAAGCCATACAAGTTCTCTTGTAGCATCACTAGCAGCTACTATTTCTGCTTCAGTTGTTGACATTGAAACTGAGCCTTGTCTTTGGCTTTGCCAGGATACTGGTCCTCCTCCATAGTAACATACTATTCCTGTTGTAGACCTCCCTGTCATAGTACATCCACCATGATCCGCATCACTGTATGCAATTATACGGCTATTGTCAGCTGTGCGTCCATAGGTTACTCCAAAAGTCGTTGTCCCTTTTAGATAACGCATGATGCGTTTAACGCGAAGCCAATCTGTCTTTGTTGGATTTTCCAAGGATCTGGATACGATGCCAACTGCATACGCGATATCTGGTCTAGTAGCAACCATCAAGTAGGCTAATGATCCGACCGCTTCTCGATACGGAAATGCGCTCTCACTTGATTTATCTACCGTGTTATCTTCACTTTTTGTATTGGAAACTGAAAAATTCAGCGCACAAATTGTATGCTCTATCATCTGACTGACCATCAAATAATCTGTGCAATTCCTGCCAGACTTCTACTGCTGTCTTAAATCTCATTACTTTCTTCAGAGTTTCTTCAGATATATTGTTGGTAATTATGAGCAGAGCGCTACATTCGGTCTTCCTATACTTGGCCATAGCTAAATTATAGTTGCCGACTTCAGCGTCACCAGCTCCATTGGCAGGGGCAACGGGCTCGATGAGTGTACCTTCGGCAGCTTCCATAGCACCTTCTACACCTCTCAGCATAATGGAAATTTTGTATCTCCATGTAGCCCAGTTTTCTCTTCCCTCCAGATTACCTATCTGCAACTTGGTTGTGAAATTTTCCATCTTCGTAAAATTATTTCAGTAACCCTCCGCTGGCCTCATGACCTATTAGAACTGGTACTGTTGAGAGGAATTTTATGGATCGAAAATAATAAAACGTATTACATGTTTGAAACATTCATATTGACATAGTAGGAATGACAGGGTAAAATAAAGTATTATAAAAAACAAAGATTAAGAGAAAAACCTTCTTCAACATCCTCCCTTTTTCGATAATCTTTATCGTATAAGTCCCACCATTCCTGAAATTAGATCCAGTCTGGGTTTATGCACAGGCTTAGTCAAAATATCAGCACACTGGTATTCTGTGGGAACATACTTAACCTGAAGTTCTTTTTCAGTAACTAATTCCCTTACATAAAAATGCCTTATAGAAATGTGCTTTGTGCGACGATGTAACTCTGGGTTTTGTGCAAGCTTTATAGCAGCATCATTATCAACTTGTAAAGTAGGGACTTCTATCAAAGTAGTAATTTCATTGAAAAGTCTCTTCAGCCAAACAATCTCACGAGCTGCTTCACTAGCTGCAACAAGTTCTGCTTCGGTGCTTGAGATAGCTACAGAAGTCTGTTTACGACTTGCCCAAGAGATTACTCCTCCTGCATACACGCATAAGATTCCAGAAGTAGAGCGTCCTGTATCGAAATCTCCACCATGATCAGAATCACTAAAACATTCCAAGATTCCAGTTTTGTATCCTTTTTTGTATACAATTGCTGTATCTAGGGTTCCCTGAATGTAACGAAGTATGCGTTTAACCTTGTTAACATCTTCTAAAGAGGGATTTGTAAGTTTCCTGGATACGACACTAATAGCGTATGATATGTCCGGTCTAGTACCTGTCATTAAATAAGCTAGCGCACCAACGGCTTCACGGTAGGGAAATTTAACATCATCCTCTTTTACTGAGCATGGTTGTGCTTCTTTGATGATTGGCGTACTAACGGGTTTACAATCACTCATACCAAAGCGTTTCAGTAGTCTTTTAGCATAATGTTTTTGAGAGACTTTGATGGAACCATCGTTGTTGTTGTTGAAGATTTCCAAACCCAGAAAGTAAGAAGCTGGTTTTGTGGTTATCTTGAACTTCCGTTTCAATTCTGCCAAAAACGTTTCAGATTCCTTTGGGTTCGTTGAAGCAATTAAACCGTCATCAACATAGAGTCCAAGAATTATCTTGTTGTTAAGTCGGTTTCTAATGAACAAACACGGATCTGTGTCACATTGTTTGAATCCTAAAACTTTCAAATAATCAACAATACATTTGTTCCAACATCTTGGAGCTTGTTTGAGACCATATAAACTTCTCTTCAACTTACATACTTTAGTCGTACCATCACTGTATCCTTCTGGCTGATTCATGTAGATATCTTCATCTAATGAACCATTCAAAAATGCAGTTGCTACATCAAACTGCCTGAGGGTTAACCCTTCATTTGCAGCGATGCTAAGAATCGATCTTATTGTGGCCATTCTAGCAACAGGGCTAAATGTATCACTATAATCAACTCCTTTCTTTTGTGTATAACCTCTTACTACTAATCTCGCCTTATGTTTGTCAAGACTTCCATCAGCATGGGTTTTAACTTTGAACACCCACTTACAAGAAATTAGTTTTCTGTCTTTTGGTTTATCCACCAAAATCCAAGTTTTATTCTCTCGTAGAGATTTTAGTTCGCTTTCCATTGCTTTTGACCATTCCGCTTTCTGAGGACTTTTTATCGCTTCTTTATATGATTTGGGTTCATCAAAATCACTAACAATAGTAGACATAATAAAATCTTCAAATCGTTGTGGTGGTCGCAATGTCGATCTATCTCTTAGATTTATCGTAGAATTTCCTTGTTCATCGTCTTCATCTGAATCAACTTCTGATAATTCAGGCGTAATATAGGACTCATTAGAATCTTCTTCATTTCGACTAAGTTCATCCGATATTGTAGGCAAATTGGGAATTGTTTCTTCAAAACTCGCACCATCATTTAATGTTTGAGGCACATCTGAAATAGTTGCGTCTTGTAAAATATCCTCCCTTGCATCTAACATTGGATGATTCTCTGTAGTTTTAGGAAAAAGAACCTCCATGTCAACAATTGGACTTTGTTTTTCTGTTTCAGAGACATCTGACTCCAATCCAATAGATCTGATGACTGACTCGTTGAATATTACGTCTCTTGACCTTATCAGTGTTGGATCCGATTTATTGTTGATGCTTAGTAACCGATAACCGTCATCACCATCATAACCAATGAGAATACATTTTTGAGCTTTTCTGGACATTTTCGTTCTCTTTACTTTTGGAACATGAGCATAACATTCACTACCAATGATTCTCAAATGTTTGATTGATGGTTTCTTTGAAAACCATAACTCAAATGGCGATTTTCCTTCTATAGAAGTCGGTCCAGTTCTATTCAGAACATAAGCAGCCGTGTTGACAAGCTCAGACCAACAGGAGAGTGGAAGTTCTTCGTGAGCGTGCATCATAGTACGAGCAGCTTCTACCAAAGTTCTGTTGTCTCTCTCACTACACCCGTTCTGTTCCGGCGTATACGGCATTGTCAAACGGTGTTGGATGCCATGATTACTTAAGATCTTCTTTATAGCATCATTTTGGAATTCTCCTCCATTATCGCTGAGAATTGTCTTTATAATATGACCAGTAGTCTTTGTTTCGTTTATCATTTCCACAAGTTTATCCTTCACTTCAGACTTGTGTTTGATGAAATAAACATGACGATACTTACTGAAATCGTCTTTAAATAAAACAAAATAACGAAACTTTTGAAATGAATTAGGGAACGGACCACATACATCAGTGTGAATGATTTCTCCTGGTGCTTTAGCTCGATCTCTGGTTCCAAATTTATATCTATGTGTTTTACCATAAACACATCCTGTACATAATTCAGAATCGAGTTTGACTTTTATGCCAAGTTCCTTTTCAATCAATTGCTTCACATGTCTTTTATGCTGGTGAGCAAATCTTTCATGATATAGTTGTAAAATGTTTTTCGTTGACAGTGAGTTCAATTCGGGAGTTGAATTTATAATTGTCTTTACATTTAGTTTATACAGGCCTCCATTCTTGACTCTTGTGCCAATTAAATTAATTTTTCCATCAACTATCAATTGACAAATTTCTCTTTCAGATGTAAAGACACTCTTCTCAAGTTTATCTTGCGCAGCAAGTACGGAAAATAAGTTTTTCTTTATTTCTGGAACATACCATACGTCACACAGTCTAATGTTGTGTGTCTGACCGCGAACGTCTGCTATCAAATCAACTGTACCTTTGCCAATAGCTTGAATTGTGGAGCCATTTGCAGTTGTTACTGTTTGATTATTGCTGAAATGTTGAAAGCTGGAAAATATGTCGTTTCGACTGGTGACATGACTTGTAGCACCATTGTCAACAAACCAACTGTCAAGATCTTCTTCAATAATATTTACGACTTCATTTGTAACAACTTCCATTAATGAGAGGGTCAGATTTGTATTTTTAGCTTGACTTGTCGGTGGGCCTGGTGTTTTAGGAGGTTTCCCGTCCGATAACCACTTACGACATTTTTTAACTTTGTGTCCATATAATCCGCAATATCCACACTTTTTCTTATGCATAAACTTGTTTTGCACAACTAGCGCTTGTGCTTCAGTAGTACCTTCTTTGGTCAAAAGTGAACGTTCGTAAGCACATACTTGTGCTGTCAGATTGTCTATATTTCGATCTTTTCTTGACATTAGCATCCAACTAGACTTGAAGGAGAAGTACTTCTCGTCGGGTAAAGTTTCCAAAATCTTGCAGATTAGTAATAACTCTGGAAGATCATATTTGGTTTCACCTTTTTGAAGTTCCATTTTCAATTCATGCCATATATTTTTTAGTTTGGATATATGCATTGACATGTCATGTGAGGGATCTTTTTTATAGCCAAAGAAACTGTTGCATAGTGAATAGCTTTTGTCTTCAGATATTCCATTGAACAAAGTGTGCAATTCATCCCAAACCTGTTTGGCTGTTGAGAATCTCATGACCTTCTGTAAAGTGGCATCAGACATATTAGCCATCAAAATAAGCATCGCCGTACTATCTATCTTATGATATGCTTCTAAGGTTTTTTCATAATTTGCTGTAATGTCTGCACTTGCTGTAGTAGCTGGTTTTATAGGTTCTATAAGATTTCCATTTATAGCATCCAACCCGCCGGGAGTACCCCTTAAAAGCAACAGTACCTTGCAGCGCCATGTAGACCAATTTTCTTCACCTTCTAAACGACCGATATCAATTTTGCAACTCGTAGACGAAGTCGACATTTTGATAGGCCTTCGTTAGATTTTTCTTGAAAAATGTGGTAACTATTTTTGCAAATTATTTGTTTAAACCTTACTTGATACGTTAGTCAATCGTTTCCAATATAATTAAACGCTCTGCTACCATGTTGAGAGGAATTTTATGGATCGAAAATAATAAAACGTATTACATGTTTGAAACGTTCCTTTGCCGTGGTACCATTAGATAGTTCCTTTGATGGTACCACGGCAAATTTAATTTGCCGTGGTACCATTGACTGAATGGTACTACGAAAATGCTGATTTCTATTAACCGTGGTACCATTGAATCGTAAGACTAAAAATACCCTTGGCCTTGCTTAATTCAATGGAAAAAAATGTAATAAACTATTTTTATGTTAATATTTTTTATTACAGTAACAATAATGTGACAGCTTTCAAATGTGACAGTTGTCAAAATGACACTTGATGTCATATTTCCCGATTATTCTTTCATGATTTGGTTGAAAATGATCTTAAAAAATATAAGCAAATAGGTATTAGATGTGTCAGATGTCAAAGTGACACCTGATGTCATAAGCCCGATTTCACATTTTGGTTAAAAAGTTTTCTAAAAATGGCTAGGATAAAGGTTTAAGATGTGACAGCTGTCAAAGTGGCAGTTTATGTGAAATAGACAGGTTTGATTTGTGACAGGTGTCTGTTGGTGCCGTATCTTTGTACTCTATTACTTTTCGTTTTCATGACATCTGTCAAACTTTTATAGATCTCATAGAGATCTTCAATTCAGATGACAGCTGTCAAATTAAAATAGGGTTTATCTCAGAAACTATTGACCCTAGACTACTAGTTTCTTCACAGATATGGTAGATCTCATAGAGATCTTCATTTCAGATGACAGCTGTCTTTTTTTTTTTTTTTTTTTTTTTTTATTGCTGATAGGTTAGCCTTTGACCACTATCTCACCTGATGGTAAGTGATGATGTGGTCGAAGATGTAATTCAGACTAACCTAGAATTACTGGCTCTCAGGGACAGCTGCCGGAACACACCTTTAGGTGTTTGGCGACAGATTTTCTACCTGAGGGTGGTAGCTAGCCAGGCGGACATTCGCAAATTGCCCTACCACCAAGCAAAAATAGGGTCACAGATATGGTAGATCTCATAGAGATCTTCAATTCAGATGACAGCTGTCAAATAAAAATAGGGTTTATCTCGGAAACTACTGACCCTAGCCTACTAGCTTCTTCACAGATATGGTAGATTTCATAGAGATCTTCATTTCAGATGACAGTTGTCAAATTAAAAATTAATATACACTTAACAATTTTGAAACTTAATCTCGAAACAATGAGGAAATTATTAACAGGTATAAGTTTATTTATTAAGAGTTTCATCAATGGCTTAGGAAACCTATAAACTCAATTGATCAGATATCATATCCCGGCTAAAGGGGTGGTTGGACGTGGGTTCAAATCCCGCACATAACTTAAAATTTTTCTTGTCGTAAATTTATAGTTTTGTAATAACCTCTATGAGATCTACCATATCTGTGAAGAAACTAGTAGTCTAGGGTCAATAGTTTCTGAGATAATCCCTATTTTAATTTGACAGCTGTCATCTGAAATAAAGATCTCTATGAGATCTACCATATCTGTGAAGAAACTAGTATTCTAGGTTCAATAGTTTCCGAGATAAACCCTATTTTAATTTGACAGCTGTCATCTGAATTGAAGATCTCTATGAGATCTACCATATCTGTGAAGAAACTAGTAGTCTAGGGTCAATAGTTTCCGAGATAAACCCTGTTTTAATTTGACAGCTATCATCTGAAATGAAGATCTTTATGAGATCTACCATATCTGTGAAGAAACTAGTAGTCTAGGGTCAATAGTTTCCGAGATAAACCCTATTTTAATTTGACAGCTGTCATCTGAAATGAAGATCTCTATGAGATCTACCATATCTGTGAAGAAAATAGTAGTCTAGGGTCAATAGTTTCCGAGATAAACCCTATTTTAATTTGACAGCTGTCATCTGAAATGAAGATCTCTATGAGATCTACCATATCTGTGAAGAAACTAGTAGTCTAGGGTCAATAGTTTCCGAGATAAACCCTATTTTAATTTGACAGCTGTCATCTGAATTGAGATCTATAAAAGTTTGACAGATGTCATGAAAACGAAAAGTAATAGAGTACAAAGATACGGCACCAACTGACACCTGTCACAAATCAAACCTGTCTATTTCACATAAACTGCCACTTTGACAGCTGTCACATTATTGCTACTGTAATAAAAAATATTAACATAAAAATAGTTCTATATTATAATTTTTTCCATTGAATTAAGCAAGTCCAGGTATTTTTAGTCTTACGATTCAATGGTACCACGGTTAATAGAAATCAGCATTTTCGTAGTACCATTGAGTCACTGGTACCACGGCAAATTAAATTTGCCGTGGTACCATCAAAGGAACTATCTAATGGTACCACGGCAAAGGAACGGTTTGAAACATTCATATTGACATAGTAGGAATGACAGGGTAAAATAAAGTATTATAAAAAACAAAGATTAAGAGAAAAACCTTCTTCAACAGAATTCACCATTGTAGCAGAGTTGAGGGCGAATAGATCTTACTTAGAATAAGTGAACGGTTAAGCCTTTTTCTACTGCTGTAGATAAATAAAAGATTATTCTTTAACTTTTACGATGGCATATTCAGTATATACAAAGTTACTTTATGGGCATATTTATTTCGCAGTCTGACATAATATAATATAAAAACATACTTTTTTCTTTTTGAATGACAACACTATTAAATGAGTTTGTATTTTTACCGAAGTAGGTTTACTTCAATAAGTTAGGGTGCATACCATTTGAAGTTAGATTCGCTAAAAACGCTAAAAACGATCACACTCCCAAAAAGTTGTTCCACATGGGTCTTGGCGTTATTTTCGCCATAAACGCTATGAGGCTACTGGAACAGTTTGAATTCCCTACATCTAATGTCAAAAGTGACAGGAGTGGCAAATTTTAGTGGCATTCTTAGCGTTCTTATCCTAAATGGAACAGGGGATGACAGTTACAAACGATCACAGTGATCACAACCACAGACGCAGAATGTGATCAAAATTATCGAAATTAACGTTCTTAGCGACTAATGGAACATACCCTTAGAGGGCACTTGGAGTGCAACCTTTCACACTAACGTCGTTCACAACCATAATGTAGAGCCTTCGGTTTTGTCCATCCCACGTTGTTGTTGACCTAGGTAATGGGAAAAGTTTGCAACTGTTAGTTTTGACAGTTCATCTTATTAGAATACAGAAATACAAATCTGTACTTTTTGAAGAGTAGGTATTGTTATGTGCTTTCAATGGAATCAGTGATAGTGAAAAACCCCAAAACGGGACAATCATTCAGAGTTCAAATAATGTACTGCATTTGAGCTTTAAAACCTTAATTTATTTGACATTAGATGTAGGTACTATCAAATTGTTCTAGTAGCTCCATAGCGTTCATGGCGAAAATAATGATATTATGCGACAAGACCCAACTGGAACCACGTTTTAGGAGTCTGATCGTTTTAACGTTCTTGGCGAAGTTAGCCCCAAGAGGTAGGTACGCACCCAAGTCGAAGAGCAAAAAATTTTTTGTTTTACATTTAGCTAGCTAGATTTGCAGTCGCAGATAAGTGCTAGTCATGTAAAAGTTATGCCCATCAGTTACAATCGTGTCCTATTTATTTTGAAGTATATCACAACCTACGAATAAATTCGTAGATCACAACGAAGAATATATTTTTCCTAGAAGGTACCTGGCTATTTACTCACTTAATTACTTTCTTCCTAGATTCCAAGACGTTCACAAACACAAAACGTAGATGTGGTTAATTAACCATCATTATATTACAAAATTACAACGAGAGAAATAACATAGCCATGTGAGGGGTTCGAACATCCGACATTCACCCCTATAGCCGGTGTACGTTCTGACCGCTAAGCTAACATGACATTTATGACCACGAAGTAGGGAGGGGAATATAAGACTACTCACTAATAGATAACGCCGCTCCATTCTGGAGTTAGAGGCAAAGCCCAGCGGAGCGGCCCCTCTGGGGCCAGCCGACTGCCCAAGCCGGCACGGCCCCTGGTTTTTCTTCTCTTCACCGTGGGTGACGAAGCCACGGCTACTGACCCCCACCGCCACGGCTACTGAGCCCCACCGCCACGGTAAGGCATGAACCTTCGGTGGGACAAACAATTGCCCTGATTCAACTAAACATTTTATCCATGCGACAAAAGAAAACACATTTCTACGTCACAGTCAAAGGTGGCTCTTGAACCTGATAAAAACCTGATGAATCATTAACCAGATAAAAACGCCAATTTATCTATAGGTGTAATGGTTAAAGAAACAACTTCACTTTAAAGAGTTTAGGGAAATGCGAGCTGGATGTTATGTAGATTTCGTACATTAACTAAAACATACTTTTGTTGGGCCTGACACCGTGTAATATACAATGCGATTAAAATAAGAATAGGATCGGCCTAGCGCCATGTTGTGACGTCAAAACTAGAACTTGGTACAGTGTGCAAAAAAAGGAATGATAAAATATGTATAAATTAATAAAGAAAATGAAAAACCCGACTGCATTAAATTTATTTTCGTTAAGAGTTTTAGCGAAACATTGAAATTAAAACTGAGTTATATATATTTATGTAATTGTTTTTAGAGCCCTTCATTTTGATACCCAACACGAAAGCTTTGGAAGAAATTGGTTTTCTCACTACGGGCGGCGTCTAAAATCCACCAGTTTTTTGGGTACATAGTGTCACTTGAGCTATCAAGATAGCTCATAGCTATCAAGAATCTAACGATATCTCGTACATTAAGATCGCTTAAGCTGTTTAGAAGTTATGGTCAAATACAGAAACTCACATACATACATGAAACCTGAAAACTTAACACACGTTTATGTGGACAGTCGAGTAAAAAAACAAGTAGTCATAGGTAGGTAAACTAAGTTGTAGGTGACTGTAGGTACAGCAAACACAGAAATAACTGATTTTATTTGTTAGCAATATTTTGTACTTAGGTATCTTAATTTGAATCGCTTAGGTCTTCGATGCCGCATGTCCTGATGGCCAACTGAGTCAAACTCATCGTTACCATCGTCACGGGTAACAACAACAAATATAACAATCACCAAAAACATATTAAACAGTCAACGAGAACAAATTAAACAGTAAAAAAAACAAATTAAACGAGAAGATCAATATACACTCGGAAACGTGTCGCGTAGTAGTAAACTGTCGGATAAATAACACCATGACGCCCGCGTTGTCATCAAACTAAGATGGCGTCTGTGCTGTAAACCTTAAAAATATGAATTTATTAAAATTGACGATTTCGGGTTAAGGTGATTTAAAAAATTAAAATTACGTATAAATATATGGCAATTCTCTATTTTTTGTTATGCTGATTGTACTTATTAGAGTGAATATGAGTGAAGTTAGCCGAGAGCCGGTCCGATTGTACAATGCGATTAAAATAAGAATAGGACCGGTCTAGCGCCATTTTGTGACGTCAAAACTAGAACTTGGTACAGTGTGCAAAAAAAGAAATGATAAAACATGTATAAATTAATAAAGAAAATAAAAAACTCGACTGCAAATAATTTATTTTCGTTAAACCCCTCGTGCGTCCAATCTGTCCACCTCCTACGACACAATCGTCCAAACTGCTCACGTTTTTTTATCCCGCGACGCCCCGTAACGTTTTTTTGTAGTACTAAGTAGTTTTCCATTACCTAAACATGTCACCCTAACATCCCCATACCCCAATATATGTATTACCTATACCATACAAAAAATAACATTTTCATACATTTAGTTTGAGTGGATCAAACAGCGAATAAAAATATATTTTTCCAGATTTTGAGGTATTTTGTTTTTTAATCGAGTTTATTTGTGGCAGTCTCCAATCAACATATAAACTTCTTGGTACCAATGCAATCCTCATCATATTCTCTTTACGGGAAAAGAAATGAAAATAGACCTTTTCATGGAAAATTTTACAGGAAAATGGGTTTGAACAGACGACGAAATTGGCGGGAAACGGCATTTTTAAAATTTTTTTTTTTTTTTCCGAAACTATTCCACCTACAACTTTTTTTTTTTTTTTAATGTGTGTATTTATTATTGTTCTTTACCCATGAATAATACCAGATTGTAAGGATAAATATTTTATAAGTAGTAACGAGATTAAAACAACGCGATTTTTTTTAAGAATTTTGGCGGGAAAACTGTACATAAGCGGATTTTATTTTTTTTCTCAAAAACTATACCACCTACGAATTTGGTTTCTCTTTTGATATGATTATTCAGATGTAATCTATACACCTGAATTGTTTCAGATGTTTAGGTTTACAGGTTTAAAAGTAGTTACGAGATTATTTATTACGTAAATTTCGATCGGTGAGTGTTTGCGCGGCAAAATGCATCGAGTGAAAGTTATTTTTTTTCATTTCATGATTTGAGTAACTTCTCGTTACCATAGAGTAATGCGGTTTTTTTTGTTGTATAGCCAATGATAGTAGCTTACTAACAACGTTTAAATAATAACGATCGGATAAATACAAGCTTCACACTAAACCTTTTTTTTAGACCACCGGAATTCCAGCCGTAACAAAAACAGGGGTCAAATAAAAAAATCTATAAAAAAAAAAGTTATCAATCCTTATCCTTTTAATTTCTTTTAACATCGTTATTGACTTATTGCCTATACAAATGCAAAATTACAGCTTTCTAGGTTAATTACTTTAGAAGTAGTTACGAGATTATTTTTAAATGACATAAATCTATACAAAATTTTGGCGCCAAAATGTAATTTGAGCTGGTTTCAGATTTCATATCAATTTTAAACATACTTTCTGTTATATCAGAATATTATGGATTTTTTCTCGCATAGCCAAGGATCCATCCTCACGAAAACCGTTTGAATTATGAAAATCGAACTTACGCAGATTTTATGGTGAATATGTAAACACGACTATTGACCGCTAACCGGCAGGCCGGTTGGGACACATAAGGGAAATCCGGCAGACCGGAGGATACGCGCCTAAGGGCGTTTTATAGATCCATTGAAATTAAAACTGCAAGTTAATATATTCATGGAATCGTTTTTTAAAGACCTTCATTTTGATACCCAACATGATGTCTTTGGAAGAAAAAATAAATTGATTTTCTCACTATATGGCTTCTAAAATCCACCAGTATGTTTTCTATTTTTTTATGTACATAGTGTCACTTGAGCTATCAAGATAAATCGAACGATATCTATTATACAATCAGTTAAGCCGTTTAGAAGTTATGATGAAATAAAGAAACTCACAGAAATACATTTATACAAATGAAACACGTTTATGTGGGCAGTCGTCTATAAAAACAAGTAGTCATAGGTGGGTAAACGAAGTTGTAGGTGGCTGTAGGTACAGCAAACACAGAAATAATTTGAACTGATTTTAATTGTTGGCAATATTTTGTACTTAGGTATCATAATTTGAATCGCTTAGCTCTTCGATGCCGCATGTCCTGATGGCCAACTGAGTCAGACTCATTGTTATCATCGTAACGGGTAACAAAAACAAATATAACAATCACCAAAACATATTAAACCGTCAACAACAACTAATCAAACAGTCAAAAAAATTAATTAAACATGAAGACCAATAAACACTCGGAAACGAGTCGCTTAGTAGTACACTGTCGGAGAAATTCAGAAATAAGACCCTGACGCCCGCGTTGTCATCAAACCAAGATGGCATCTGTGCTGTCAACCTTAAACATATGAATTTATTAAAATTACGTATAAATATATGGCACTGCTCTATTTTTAAGTTTGTTCTGCTGATTGTACTTATTAGAGTGAATATGAGTGAAGTTAGCCGAGAGCCCGTCCTATTCTTATTTTAATCGCATTGTACACATTTCCACAATAATTGTAATATGCAGAACTACAACTGATATATAAATTATTTACAATATAAGGCGCGCGCGCCACAACCTGCCAAGCAGGAGAGAGAGATTCTCTATGGGCATTGGGCAGTGCTGCCAAACTAAGAATAAAATAATGGCGTGCATATATGCAATAGCAATAGTGTGCAAGTGAGAGGTAATGATTATCTGTAGGTATAGTACCACCAACTTAACTGTGCAATTCGCGAGGGCGCTGCTGGTCAAGGAAATCAACTACAAACTGTCACAATGTGAAGGAATGTTGTAGTTCTTTTTTCTGCCGCCTGAACAGATAAGTTGGTGGGACTGTACTATTTGATATTCACTCCGCGATCTCCAAAAGCGGGGAATGTGTCAAACAAACCCCTCTAATGAGGAAGGCCACTGATCTACGGTGGACGTTAAAGCTGTTGATGTGTGATGTCATGAACATATTTTAAATAACCTTAATTAATATTTAGACATTTGGCTCATTTTGCAATTGTATAGAGACCAAAATCAAACTTAGATCTGATGATAATAGTAATTATCTTAGTTAACATAATTATTGTTAGTGTTTGAAGGACATAATTATTATGCAAGGCATTAAAACTCATTAAAACAGGTACATTTTTTGAAACGATCACTATAACCCAATAAACATCAGTCAAAGTCAATCTGAGTATGGTATAATACTTACATAAAATATGATTATCAAAATGTATGAATTAAGAATACTTTAGTTATTATATATAGTTACACCTTACTATCATTACTAACATATAACTGATTATGTTTTGTTATGTCATACGAATATAGGTAGGAATATTTGAATTCAAAAATATGCCCGTCTAATATGATGCCATTTTTTTTTTATGACAAGAGACGCATGCGGCGTATCTCTATGACAAATTACATCTCTTCAACCGTCCCTTGTGTGTAAAGGGTAGGCTGCAACAATCCACGCATCTGTACAGCATTTTTCAAGCTCTTTTTCCCTCGACGCGCCGTCACATTTTTGTTAAGTACCTACTAAGTCATTTTCCAATACCTAAACTTGAAACCCTCTCATATCCCTATACCCCAATATATCACTTGTATCATACAAAAATAACATTTTCATCCATTTATTTTGAGTAGACAAAATAGGCTTTAAGGAAAAAGAAATGAAAATAGACCATTTTATGAAAAATTTTACAGGAAAAGGGGTTTGAACTAGAGATGGGCCGAACATGGGTTTCACCGAATACGAATATTCGGCCGAATGTTCGGTAAAACTTTTACCGAACCGAATATTCGGCTGAATGTTCGGCATAATTGATTACCTTACGTTAACAATACAGGTCTGAAATTGTTCACACAAAGCGCGTGGACGGGCGCCGGACCCTCCCGCCCGCTCCCTCAATTGATTGATTTCTCAAATGATATAAAATGCTATTACATTATTTCTTAAAAAACAACAGTATTGTTGTTTTTAAATTAATTTAGATAGTGATAAAACTTCAACATAAAAACTGATAATTTTGAATAAAAAAATTTCGCTTTACTACTATGAATCATATTTCTAGTTTGTACACTTAAAAAAAAACCATAAGTATGATTCATAGTCCGTTAAAATATCGTAATTTAAATACGCAACTCTTTCTTAAAATCAATAAAAATAAACTTACATAATTTTTCACTGTAATGATCAGATTTAAATGTTATTTTATTTTAAAGATTTAACAGTAGTTTAACCCCAAAACAGCTACATATTTTAAAATTGTTTTAAATAACCATCTTTTTATCTACTGTTATTGGAAATACAGCTACAGACATATACATAAAGCTGCACTGCAAATTACTTACCACATTAAAATAAAATATAGGATACTTTTAACACTCAACTCATGATCAATCATACACGGCTTAATACCGTGAAAACTGAGTACCCTTTTGCCGAATATTCGCCAATTTAACCGAATATTCGGCCGAATACGAATATTCGGCAAACCTGCCGAATATGCCGAATACCGAATATAAAACGAATATTCGGCCCATCCCTAGTTTGAACCCACGACGAAAATGGCGGGAAACAGCAATTTTTTTACCGAAACTATTCAACCTATAACTTTGTTTTTTCTTTTAATATGAGTATTTACTATGGTTCTTTACCCATGAATTATTACAGATTTTTAGGACAAATAGTTTAAAAGTAGTTACGAGATTATTTATTACGATGTTTCCATCGGTGAGTGTTTTCGCGGCAAAATGTATGGAGTGAAAGTTTTTTATTTTCATTTCACGATTTGAATAATATCCCATTACCGTAGAGTGATGTGGTTTCTTGTGTTGAATAGCAAGGAAACTAGCTTACCAACAACGTTTGAATAATAACGATTAGATATATACAAGCTTCACACTAAACCTTTTTTTTAGATTACCAGAATCCCGGTTGTGACACACAGGGATTCAAAACAAAAAAATATATAAAAAAACTTTTCAATCCTTATCCTTTTAATTTATTTTAACATCGTTATTGACTTGTTCCCTATACATATGCAAAATTACTGCTTTCTAGGTTCATTACTGTAGAAGTAGTTACGAGATTATTAATAAATGATGTAATATTTTGGCGCCAAAATGTAATTTGAGCTGGTTTCAGATTTCATGAGTATATTAAATTTTTTTTCGTTGTTACAGAAAAATATGGATTTTTTCTCGTATAGCCAAGGATGCATCCTTTCGAAAACCGTTTGGATTATGAAAATCGGACTTACGCAGATTTTAGGACGACTTGGTAAAGTAGCAACTTGCTGATCGGTTTGGACAGATGATAGAAAAGCCGGGAGCCTGGCTTGGACAGATTAGGGGGCGAATGAAAAGCACAACTTATCACTTTGTACCTTACCAATATACACTGGAATATAAAAAAGTCTGTTTCGCTTTAAGCATAATTGCTAAGCATAAGCATAATTTATAGAGAATGCGAACGCAATATTAAGTTCAAAATTATTGTAAAAGCTGACCATAAACCTAGTCCCGTTACCATCCTCGAACACATCATCATTTACCAACCGATGAGATAATGGTCAAGGGTTAGCGTATAAGCAGGAAAAAAATTATGATGATGACGAAAAAATATATTTCTTGATACTTCATAATTTTCAAATTACAATAAACTATTAAAGAAGAAGCAGTGATAGCCGAGCGGTAATAGCTATGGACTTCCGGGCCACAGGTCCATGGTTCGATCCCCACCACCTTGAACGCATGATTGAAGGGCATTTTGCAAGTGGCTAGCCTTATCACACTCAAGTAGAAAGTAGAAAATCAATCGACAAGCACCTAACAGTGTGTCCCGTCAGAAGTTCTTGAGAACCAGTAAATAAAATTACAGGCACATGAGACTTAATACATCACCCTTAGACCTGAGGCGATGACACGGAGTTAAAATGCACATAAAACTAACTTACCAATAGTATTTCAAGCACTTAACAACGGGTGCCCGGCGCCCTAAAGATGTGGTCCAAGAGTTCGTCAAAAATTTGTACCTAATATATTATATTAAATACTATTAATTTATAATATGAAAAAAAAACTTAAAACGATGGTGCTAAAGTAACATTCATATGTATCACCGTATCGTTTCTACCTATAAAAAATATATCTGGTTATTATATAGGCCACTCAATTCGTATCTACCTTTTTTATAGACAAAACTGACCCTTATCATCAGTGACACATAGGTTTCTCTCTCTGCAATGGATTAACCCGAAATCTTAATAGACACTTTTGAATTCATCAATTAATCATAATTTGCCGACCCTTATGCGTATGTCTACGATGTGAAGCTCAAATGTCATGGATGCGGGGTTAAAACGTGAACCCTTTTGAACAAGACTTTGATATTTATCTACTCTGTTCTGTTTTGAAAGTTCTTTACTTGATAGAGTGAATTAGTGAATCCGTGACAGTACCATATCCTTATTTTGTATATGATTGGGCCAAGAACGCCATGCTTGGTGGGGAAATATCATGGCTCAGACTGGTCCCCTTCTGCGAAACGGTGGTGGCGCAGGAGGCTGCGATGTAAGTCAGGGAGTACGATGTTCGAGAAGACCCACGCCGGTGCAGATGTACGGGGGCCAGGGGGAATGATTCATTCGCCTCCTCCCTTCTCCTTGGTGCGGTAATTGTTGAAGAGTCGGGGGATTCTTTATCAGTCTGCAAGGCCCTACATGTCTCGAAGGCAGACTTGGTGAGCAAGGAAACCCCTGCAGACTTTATCGAATAACCATCACTTTAACCACGAGCAGCTTTGTGTGGCTATAAGGTGGAATTTTGTTCCTACGCGGCTACACATACAAGGGAGCCCTGTAAATAAACGTCATATTGGCGAAATTGCTTGCTTATATGGGTTATCAGAAAATGGAATACGAATAACATGCACCAAGTCATGTTAATCGCACCTTGAATACACAAAAAATAATGAGCAGCTCTCACTTGCTACTCAGTTCTTAATGTTACTATAATAATATAAATAAGGATAAAAAATTAACTCTCTAAACCACTATGAAGTGAAGAAAATATTATTTAACAAATTAAACAACCTTAACTACACTTCTGGACTCATCTATTGGCCCACCTTGTATTTTCAGTTTCGTTTGGTCCTAGCAAAAATTTTATATTAGGTCGAGCAAAAAGTTTTTATGCAGTTTTGAACCTGGCACATTCACAATTTCATTCAATAGTCTTTTTTTGAATTTCGAACACAGAATTTAAAGAAACAAAAGACAATTTGGAGCCTGTTTGTTGATATCAAACAATCGAATACTAAGAAAACTTGGTTTTATTGGTTTACTTGGATTTAATTCTTGAAAAAGTGATTGATATCTTTGGTTTTGCAACAAACATTACTTATTCTTAACATTAAGGTGAGGTTCTATCAATAATCTATGGATACTTCACCTGAAGTCGCCGCCCAAGCTGTGGCACTTATTCAGGCCGGACTCAGCTAAAGAAACGTGAGTGCTCAACTTAATTTAAGTCGATCTGCGGTCCGAAATGTTTATCGGAGGTACCTAGAGACTGGCGGCTTTGTTCGTCGCCAAGGAAGGCCACGATCTCGGGTCACAACTGAAAGGCAGGATCGATTCATCGTGACGACCAGCTTGAGAAATCGTCACCTTACCTCCATTGAGATACAAAACCAACTTCGCGACTTCCACGGAGTATCTGTGAGCGCTCGAACTGTTCGGAGAAGGTTAAAAGAACGCGATATGGTACCACACAAGCCAGCTAATGGGCCCAAACTAACGCGAGCCCACCGAACAGCGCGCCTTCATTTCGCACGCAGTCATTTAAATTGGACACAGCAAGATTGGAGCCGTGTACTCTTTTCTGATGAGTCTAAAATTGTGTTACATGGCAATGATGGAAGGAAGAAGGTCTACCGACGTAAGGGAGAGCTTTTCGCACAATGCTGCTTTGAAGAGAGGGTTGCTTATGGCGGTGGCTCATGGACTGTCTGGGGCGGTATATCCGCGAGCGGCAAAACTCAACTTGAGGTTGTTACAGGACCATGGCTGCCAACATTAAATGCTGAAAGGTACATTCGTGAGTGCTTAGAACCTCACGTGATACCATACGCGGATTATGTGGGCCCAAATTTCCTTTTTATGCATGATAATGCAAGAGCCCATGCGGCCGGCATCGTCAGGGAATATCTTCGGGATGTGAACATCACAGTTATGGAATGGCCAGCCAGAAGCCCAGACATGAACCCTATTGAGCACATGTGGGACGAGCTAAAAAGACGTGTTAGGGCTCGTCAGCCAGTTGCCCAGACGATGCAGGAGTTGAAAACTGCCATAGAAGAGGAATGGGAGATGATCCCTCAAAATTTCATAGAGCGGTTGATAAACTCTATGCCTAATCGTATGAGAGCTGTGGTAGATGCCCATGGAGGCAACACGCGTTATTAAATTAAACCTTTATTTGATAAAACATGTTTTTTATTCAAAAATCAATTGCCTTTAACAAGGCACATATCCGACTTGTTAGGCGTAGCTCCATGTCGTATGGTATTCTGAATTCAAATTTAAAACAATACGATCGAAAAAGATGGTAAAATGTGCCAGGTTCAAAACTGCATAAAAACTTTTTGCTCGACCTAATATAAAATTTTAGCTAGGACCAAACGAAACTGAAAATACAAGGTGGGCCAATAGATGAGTCCAGAAGTGTATAATGAAACGGAAAAACTTTAATATCATGGAATTTAAATTAGGTGCGAATATTGTTATTTCTTTAATATATAATTGGACAATGCAGATATACACAGCTTCATAAAACATTAATAAATTTTTCAACCACTAACACACCCTTACCTACACATACAATAACTCTCTCACATTTAATCACGAGTACACACGCTTTTGTTCTGATATGTATCAAATTACAGGCAATTATTTTTGTTCCCCGACGAAAGAGACCTGGAACCTATCTAACGGGTCTAGAGCCTAGTTTAGGTTCCAGGTACTCCAACACTTATGTTTTATACATTGTATCTGCCTTTTACAACAAATAAAGAATTTTACTATATTATTATTATACTAAGAATTAATTGATGCCCGGTAAACAACTGATTATTGTTGTCTTTCATCTTAGTATACCCTATCCTATAAATCGTTATTGATATTATGTTCTATTCTTACTTAATATTATTCATGGTCATCTAATAATCTAAAAGAAAAAAAAACATAATTTTAATGTTACTTACACTAAACTATTTGAGAACTTTAAGATTTGTCTGCTTAAGAATGGATTCAATTAAGCGGCAACAAAACAAGATGCTCATGCGGGCAAAGCTTAGCATATAAATCTCTGAAACCTAAACATCACCACAATCTGTCTGTCTTTGTTTAAGCTATCTGTCTTTTCCTTGATATATTTTGGAGATTGTGTTATGGAACTGCACAATTTAATACCATCATCTTCATTCCTCCACCAAATAAGGAGAACCTCTACGAAAATATATTTTTATAGTCGAAATTCTTAAGATACGCACAATTCACTGCTCCAACATTTATTGTGCGAACCGTTATTGAACTCTATACCTGATTACCTCTCCTAATAGTCTAACTCCCTAAAGTTTTCAAATCTAAAGTAGCAATCTTATCAAAAAAGGAGTTTTTCTTTTCTTTATAAGAGTGCTTCACCGCAGACTACAGCGTTGCTTAATATGAGAAACAGCTGTTATCAAATGTTCATAAATTAGTCAGTAGACATGACAATCACAAACGAAGTCGCGGGTAGAGAAGTAGGTACAATGTCTTTAGATTGGGTCCGTGGAGGCCAGGAGCTTATCTTATTTTTAAAAATATATCAGTGCACTTGGTCGATGCTACGCGTGATCTATATGCTGGCGCTTATATTTGAATAATAAATAAGCATTGCAATTCAACGGGATAATGCTGCCAGCTACTAGGCACGCTGCCAACTGGTAGTAATCTGGAGCATTTGGACTGCCTTTAGACTTGCAATGGCCTTTGGGTTGTCTAAATGCTTTCAGATAGTGGCGGGGCAACTGTTATTTAAATATACGCGTCAATTTGATTACCGTCCTCCTTTTTTTGGAAATCAGTATAAATAGGTTTAAGAACATGCGTGAAAAGTTTTACTCAGATTATCGAATTGATAATATAATAGTACATTATGCAACAAGTACGCGAAGTTGTTTATTACAATCGAGACGGATTTTAGGCCTGAGATCGAAGATAGAAGGCCTAAATGGAGTAGAGATTGTAATAAACAACGCGCACGGGTTTCATACGACGTTTTTCAACACACTTGCGAGGAACGAATACGAAAATTTCGATACGAAAATATGTGCTTGATCTTTTTGATCGCAATAATAATCTGATTAAGAAAGTTTATAATTAAATATTCTAAAGTTCTACTTCAGTAGGTAAAAAAACTCTTTGGTTTGCTTTTATATGAAAAACTAACGGAACAAACCACAATCTCCTTGGTGAGAAGTGTGGAAACGTTGTTTTTTTTCTATTTAAAACACTAGTGCGGTAAAGTAAATAAACGGTCAAGCGCGTGTCGGGCCACGCGCAATGTAGGGTTCCGTAGTAGTCCGTTATCATAATATAGAATAATTCTGTTGTTCTTTTTATCTCTCTACCTATAACTTTCTTAGCAATTTGTTATTTTGTTTATAAATTGTGATTGCTTGCACGTGTAGACTGTTGTTGACCGTGACTATTAAGTAGGAATCATGGATTATCTATACGTTTCTTAGTTGCTCACAAACTTTTTTCTTCTCTCCATTTAACGACACCTCTCTATAACGCCATAAAATGCACAGTCCCTTTAGTTTACACTGTATATGTATATATATCTATATATAGTGTAAACTATATAACGACACTGAAGGGACTGTGCATATATATATCTTTGTGAGGGCTTTGCAAGTCATGTATAATTCAGTGAATAAAACATATCATGTTATCTTGAACCTCTTAAGTAATGTATTGTATTTATGTGTGTGTGTTTTAATGAACAATAAACTTATTATTATTATTATTATTATATATATATATTCAAAAACCAACAAACAGAGTCACAATATTTTCCTTATGAAAAAATATTCTTATTTATAATAATAATTATGAGACGGCGAGGATAAGGTCTAAAAAGTACCTATAGGTCATACAGAAGCATAATATCTAATTGTTGCCACCTAGAGTTTAATTGTAATAATTTATATTTGTTCAGCAGCTCTTCATAATGGTTTAACATTATGCAGTTAATACGTTAATTCGTTGTTGAAGTTACTAGAGGACCTTATGACAAAATTCAATATTTTTAAACCACGTGCTATTATTATATTTTGAATATTTAAATTAACGATTAATTTACTATCTAATATTATTCCTTAATGCTTTATGACTTGAACTTCATCAATGTTAGAATCCCATAACACATATGTAAAATTACACATTACAAATCACATACCCTTCACATGCACATATATCAAACATACAGAAACACACACCGACACATACACCTTTCAAATTCCTCACAAACATTCACTTAAACTCGTACACCAATACTACACCACAGAAAAATGACTACACGAAAATATTAATTATTAAAAATATACAAAATGACGTTCAAAATATTTTCGTTAAATATTTTTCCTATATGTATATATGTTTCAATGTATTGGTTCAATTTTGAATTGTTACTAAATAGTATATATAAAAGAAAAAATATAGATGTGTTACAGATTCTCTAAAGCCAGGAAGGAACTGGCTCTTGAGATACAGGCCACCAGCCTAGTTTTAAAGTCAAAGACTCATCATAAATGTATATATACATATACACAATAAGGAGGAATAACATCAATTTGTATTTTTATAAAATTATTTGTTTTTGTCTTAGGAGTAGAATTATTTTTAATAAAATACACTAAAAATCTGCCCAGATCCTTTTGGAATTTTAAGTGTTCTTGATAAGTATTTATAGAATGATACATTTTCAGGTCATCGTCATGTAATAGCAATTTAAAAAACTTAAATTGTTCACATACTTATTACATTGTTACCATCTTTTTAAGCAAATAAACATTATTATTATTAAAATATTCTTTAATATCATATGACGATAAAAAGTAACGGGCCTAATATTGACCCTTGGGGGACCCCTTCCCTCTGGGGGGATGCTACAACCCCCCCTCCACCCCTTTCTATAGTACATAACTATCTATACCGATTCTAGTCCTTCCAGTACTTCATCTTAGTAACTTTAAGAGGCATTTTACATTTTAATGCGGTATACGAAGATTTTAAGCGCTTAATTTACTATCATAGGAAATATCTACAAGTTGTTTAATAATTGATAAAAATAGAATAATCTGTTCTCTTTTCAGTTAATGTACCAGATTTACAAACATAACATTAATTATTTTGTAGTGACCAATCTCCCGCACCTTGTTTTACGAATTAAAGTATACATAGCCAACTTCAGAGTTCTATCTCTTGTATAAAGATTCATCAAATTAACTAAAAAAAAAAACTGTGCATCAGGCATATAATCTTGTTGACACATAGTGTACTAGAATATCGATAATTAATCGTCATTGTAGAAAAAAAAATAAAGATCTTGCGCTAATTTCCACGAATTATATCAGCAGTTTACCACGATATATTGCGTTTAATAAAGTGTAATTCCAAACAAATATTATATGAAAAGAAAGTTCATTCTTTAATTAATCTGATCTTTAATAAATTGTGCTATTAACTCTGTTTTGTTAGACAAGAAAAAATATTTAACATAACTCGAAATGCTTATAAATTGAAATGTACAAGCGCGAGGCGATCAGTACCGCGCGAGCGCTCATCGAGGTAGGACCTGCGTTTGATTTTGCCTTGCTCTGACGTCTCGTACGCGGAACGCTTAGACGCAAGTTTATAGTGCGACCACAGAATTTTGATCATGTCTTTATTTTTTTTTAATAACAAACTATACTTTATTTTTGTTGTCCATAATATAATTATTGTTGTCTTGTTAAGTAACTACATCTTTAGTTTCTGTTCATCCATTGTGTTAAAAAAAGGAAACGTCACAATTATGCAGTCTTATACAGCGTTATTGGAAAAATGCTAACAACCTCAGAGGGTAGACTTCTTCTTTTTGGTCTGCTAGTTTTTGTATTATTCTAGTTTAAAATAGTAACTCACTATAACTTTTGTTTTAGAAGGATAAGATGACAGGCGAATAATTGATTTCCAATATTTTTGGATTCAGTTAATGTCTATAAGTGAACACAGCTTAGCATATATAGCAGCATAACTTCAGCAGGAAATTAAACTACCTTCCTAATTTGTACAAAACGGCCTCCCGGCTTTTCCATCATTTGTGCAAACCGGGATACCAGTTAGCGGTCGATAGTCGAATTTACAAATTTACCATAAAATCTAAGTAAGTGTTTTCTGCGTAAGTTTAAGTTTTGAAGCAGTGACGGCTCAGTGGCATTGGCTATGGACTGCCGCGCAGCAGGTCCATGGTTCGAATCCCGCCCAGAGTTTGAGCTTCACCGCATGGTGGAAGGGAATTTTGCGAATGCCCGCCTGGCTAGCGACCACCCTCTAGTAGAAAATCTGTCGCCAAGCACCTAACGGTGAGTTCCGGCAGCAGTCCTTGAGAGCCAGTGAAATGACAGACAAAAATGAGACTTAACATGTATGTCTCAAGGTGATGGGCGCAGTGCAGTTCGTCACTTGTGATGAAATGCATCTGTTATAGGCAGAGGATACCGCTTAACATCAGGTGGGCCTCGCGCTTGTTCCATCACAATGACATAAAAAAATAAATAAAAAAAAGTCCGACTTTCATAATCCAAATGGTTTTCAAAAGGATGCATCCTTGCCCATACAAGAAAGAATCCATACTTATCTGAGATAACGGAAGTATTTTGAATATTTTGATGAAATCTGAAACCAGCACAAATTACATTTTGGCTCCAAAATATTACGTCATTTCATATTAATCTCGTAACTACGTCAACAGTTATAAACCTAGAAAAACGCAATTTTGCATATGTATGAATCATTTTTTGCTCGATACATTTTGCAACGCAAACACTTACCGATGCAAATTTGCGTATTAAATAATCTCGTAACTAATTTTAAACTTCTAAACCAAAAAATCTGAAATAATACAAGTGTATAAATTATATGTAAATAATAATATCAAAGAAGGACCAAAGCCGTAGGTGGTATAGTTTTAAAAAAATATTGCTCGCCAATACAGTTTTCCCGCTAAAGTTCTTAAAACAATTGGGTTGTTTTAATCTTGTTACTTTAAAATATTTGGCGTAAAAATCTGTAACAATTCATGGCTAAAGTAAATTATCATATTAAAAGAAGAATCGAAGTTCTAGGTGAGTCTAGTTACGAAAAAATAAAAATAGCAATTAAATTACTATTTCCCACCATTTTTGTCGTGTGTTCAAACCCCATTTCCAGTATTTTTTTCTATAAAAAGGTGTATTATCATTTATTTTCCATAGAGGAAATAGTGAGCATAAGAGTATATAGTGAGGATTGCATTGGTACCAAGAAGTATATATGTTGATTATAGATTGCATCAAAGATATTCGATTTAAAAACAAAAAAACCTCAAAATGTGTAAATATATATTTACATTTCGCTGTTTGGGCTACTCAAACTAAATGGAAGAAAATGATATTTTTTTAAAGGTATAGGTGATATATTGTGGTATGGGAATATGAGGGTGACATGTTTAAGTAATGGAAAACCAAAAACGTCATGGGACGTTTGTGGTTGGTACTAAGTTGTTTTCCGGATGCACAGAAAAATAAACCTCAGTCCTATCTCAGCTCAGCATGGTTATTATGGCAGACAGTGTTAACGACTGGATATAGATACTGTGTAGAGTGTGAACGAGGAAAATAGCAATTTTTGGAAAATTTAAAAGAAAGAGCTTTTAGTCCGCAGCTTTTAATCAATGCCGTTACGTCAAATATTTATATAATTTTAAGCCGTATAATTATTTTATTATTTAAGTTTATTGTTACCATAAATGATTCAAACATATCTATTTTTATTCATCAAGGATGAAATGTAAATATACGATTCACGATGTAGGTTGACTATTTAATGTACATGCCTACTTCTTTTCTATAACATTAGCAAGTAATCGACAAGAAATTGATTATTTACTCATGCCAATCACACAATTTTTAAATTCGCAACTTACATTTCTTTATAAATGAGTGCTAGTATCAAAATATGTTACTCACAGTCACGCTATTCCGTCGTCACTTCCATCGCTTGTGTAAGCGATGCGCTGGCATTTACCTAAACTTCAGTAGCGTGATTTTGTGAAATGGCTCTTAAGGGATTTATTCTAAGGATTATGTATTTGGTGCAAAATTATCTAATACCCAAGTTCAACGACTATTACTGCTAAAGTAATAAAGTTATCTTAACCGCTATAATTTTCCTTTAAAGTTCATGAACTGCACTATCATCATGAATTTTTTCAGACTTTTCAAGCCAGCAGCTTAGGTTTTAGAGGGGGGGGGGGGGGGACGGTTTGTCCACGGCTCCAAAAACATTTGCAGCTTTAACAAATTGGATAGTTCAGGTTCTCAGAATAAAAGGAATCAGGATAGTGGTGTATCTCGACGATTTTTTGGTGTCTCATCAAGACAAATACAGTCTACAAAAACATATAGACATTGTGATCAATACCCTAAAAAAAAAAACTAGGATGGTTGATCAATTACAAAAAATCACGTCTGATTCCCACAGAACCTAGATTTTTTAGGAATTCATTGGGACCCTTGGCTAAACCAAAAATCTCTTACCAAAGAGAAGATCGTTCGAATTATAGGCAAAATAAGTCTAATACTGCGGAAACAGCGCACAACTCTCACAGACCTTCAGAGCCTTGTAGGCTTACTCAACTTTGCGAGCTTTGTAGTTCCCAAGGGCAGACTAAACTACCGCGCGCTTTTATGCGTACTAAACCAAGCTCTGAAGTCGAATCACAGCATAGTGTCCACCATCGCTGTCACAAAGGACTTAACATGGTGGCTGCAAAATTGCATGCGCCCTTCACCCATACACATGCCAACGCCGTCTCATTTCCTTGCAACGGACGCATCGGATATTGTATGGGGAGCTCGCTTGGACAATATGTCACTGACAGGCCAGTGGTCAGAAGCCGAGAAAGACCTTCATTGCAATCAAAAAGAAATGTTAGCCATTCTAAAAGTCTTCCAAGGTCATTGTCGGCTCCTGAGAGGTTGTACAGTATTGACCCAAAGCGACAACAAGACCGTTATAGCATATCTCCGTCACGAAGGAGGTACCAAGTCGGCTCCACTCATGGACTTGACCTACCAGATTTTGCAAATTCTGGACGAATACCAGATTTATCTAAAAGTTTTTCATATTCCCGGAATTTACAACAGAGACGCCGATCTTCTTTCAAGGCTACGCATAACTCCAGAATGGCATCTCTCTCCAGAATGCACGAACAAAGTCTTCTCCAAATGGGGAACACCTGTAATAGATTTGTTTGCTTCCAGCGAAACCCATGTTGTGATAAATTACGTGTCTCTAGATCTGACCGACAAGCAAGCCCTGTTCCACGATGCCTTCTCTCAAATGTGGAAGTATAGCCTAGCATGGGTGTTTCCACCCCCATTTCTTATACCCAAGGTCCTCAGCCACCTCAACCAAGCCCAGGGAACATACTTGTTAGTAGTCCCACGATGGCAACGGGTATTTTGGCGGCCGGATGTCAAAGCACGATCCCTAGCTCCCCCATTCACTCTCACACACTTAGACAAAGTCCTTATCGATACAGCGACAGGACAACCACCACACAACATATTGGAAATGACTCTGGAAGTGTGGAAATGTGGGGGTGGTCTAGGTCATTAACGTCCTGGGATATAAATCAGTTAAAACTTTTAAAACAATCATGGCGACCTTCAACAAGCAAAGTGTACAACTCTGCATGGAAAAAATGGTGCAGTTGGTGCGAGGAGCACAAACTTAACCCTTCCACCCCGAATGGAAGTGATTTTGCCAGATTCTTAACAGATCTTCACTTAATTCATGGATTGTCATATAATTCTATATTATTACACAAATCGGCGATTTCCACTTATTAATTTACTTACCTTATTCGAAGCTTATGATTTACACCTGCCTGGTGATTTAACAGACTTAATGAGAAATAAAAATGGCGACACTCATAACTTTGAATGTTGCCACTGCCATGCGGAAGTGACGTCAGGAAAAGGGAGGAGGAAACGATAAAGATATATAGAAATAAAAGGCGGGAAATATAGGGCCTATCTCAATTTAATAAGCTTCGAATAAGGTAAGTAAATTAATAAGCGTTTTATTGGTAGGTAAAACGCTTCTATTTAGACATTTGGCTCATTTTGCAATTGTATAGAAACCAAAATGAAACTTAGATCTGATGATAATAATAATTATCTTAGCTAACATCATTATTGTTAGTGTTTGAAGGACATCATTATTATACAAGGCATTAAAACTCATTAAAACAGGTACATTTTTTGAAACGATCACTATAACCCAATAAACATCAGTCAAAGTCAATTTGAGTATAGTATAATACTTACAAAAAATATGATTATCAAAATGTATGACAAGACATAATTTAGAATACTTTAGTTATTATATTTAGTTACACCTTACTATCATTACAAACATATAACTGATTATGTTTTGTTATGACATACGAATATAGGTAGGAATATTTGAATTCAAAAATATGCCCGTCTAATATGATGCCAAATTTTTTTTATGACAAGAGACGCATGCGGCGTATTTCTATGACAAATTACATCTCTTCAACCGTCCCTCGTGTGTAAAGGGTAGGCTGCAACAATCCACGCATCTGTACAGCATTTTTCAAGCTCTTTTTCCCTCGACGCGCCGACACGTTTTTGTTAAGTACCTACTAAGTCATTTTCCAATACCTAAACTTGAAACCCTCTCATATCCCTATACCCCAATATATCACTTGTATCATACAAAAATAACAATTATTTTGAGTTCTTGAAATTTCATCCATTTATTTTGAGTAGACCAAATAGGCTTTAAGGAAAAAGAAATGAAAATAGACCATTTTATGAAAAAAATTACAGGAAAAGGGGTTTGAACTAGAGATGGGCCGAACATGGGTTTCACCGAATACGAATATTCGTCCGAATGTTCGGTAAAACTTTTACCGAACCGAATATTCGGCTGAATGTTCGGCATAATTGATTACCTTACGTTAACAATACAGGTCTGAAATTGTTCACACAAAGCGCGTGGACGGGCGCCGGACCCTCCCGCCCGCTCCCTCAATTGATTGATTTCTCAAGTGATATAAAATGCTATTACATTATTTCTTAAAAAACAACAGTATTGTTGTTTTTAAATTAATTTAGATAATGATAAAACTTCAACATAAAAACTGATAATTGTGAATAAAAAAATATCGCTTTACTACTATGAATCATATTTCTAGTTTGTACACTTAAAAAAAAACTATAAGTATGATTCATAGTCCGTTAAAATATCGTTATTTAAATACGCAACTCTTTCTTAAAATCAATAAAAATTAACTTACATAATTTTCACTGTAATGATCAGATTTAAATATTATTTTATTTTAAAGATTTCACAGTAGTTTAACCCCAAAACAGCTACATATTTTAAAATTGTTTTAAATTACCATCTTTTTATCTACTGTTATTGGAAAAAAAGCTACAGACATATACATAAAGCTGCACTGCAAATTACTTACCACATTAAAATAAAATATAGGATACTTTTAACACTCAACTCATGATCAATCATACACGGCTTAATACCGTGAAAACTGAGTACCCTTTTGCCGAATATTTGCCAATTTAACCGAATATTCGGCCGAATACGAATATTCGGCAAACCTGCCGAATATGCCGAATACCGAATATAAAACGAATATTCGGCCCATCCCTAGTTTGAACCCACGACGAAAATGGCGGGAAACAGCAATTTTTTTACCGAAACTATTCCACCTATAACTTTGATTTTTCTTTTAATGTGAGTATTTACTATGGTTAACTGTGGTGGTGGTGGGCCCATGATTTATTACAGATTTTTAGGACAAATAGTTTAAAAGTAGTTACGAGATTATTAATTATTACGAAGTTTCCATCGGTGAGTGTTTGCACGGCAAAATGTATGGAGTGAAAGTATTTATTTTCACTCCATTTGAATAACATCCCATTACCGTAGAGTGATGCGGTTTCTTGTGTTGAATAGCAAGGAAACTAGCTTACTTACAACGTTTGAATAATAACGATTAGATATATACAAGCTTCACACTAAACCTTTTTTTTTTAGATTACCAGAATCCCGGTTGTGACACACAGGGATTCAAAACAAAAAAATATATAAAAAAACTTTTCAATCCTTATCCTTTTAATTTATTTTAACATCGTTATTGACTTGTTCCCTATACATATGCAAAATTACTGCTTTCTAGGTTCATTACTGTAGAAGTAGTTACGAGATTATTAATAAATGATGTAATATTTTGGCGCCAAAATGTAATTTGAGCTGGTTTCAGATTTCATGAGAATATTAAAACTTTTTTCGTTGTTACAGAAAAATATGGATATTTTCTCATATAGCCAAGGATGCATCCTTTCGAAAACCGTTTGGATTATGAAAATCGGACTTACGCAGATTTTAGGACGACTTGGTAAAAGTAGTAGCAACTTGCAGATCGGTTTGGACAGATGATAGAGAAGCCGGGAGCCCGGCTTGGACAGATTAGGGGGCGAGAAAAGCACAACTTATCACTTTGTACCTTACCAATATACACTGGAATATAAAAAGTCTGTTTCGCTTTAAGCATAATTTATAGAGAATGCGAACGCAATATTAAGTTCAAAATTATTGTAAAAACTGATCATAATCCTAGTCCCGTTACCATCCTCGAACACATCATCATTTACCAACCGATGAGATAATGTTCAAGGGTTAGCGTATAAGCAGAAAAAAAAGTATGATGATGACGAAAAAATATATTCCTTGATACTTCATAATTTACAAATTACAATAAACTATTTAAGAAGAAGCAGTGATAGCCGAGCGGTAATAGCTATGGACTTCTAGGCCACAGGTCCATGGTTCGATCACCACCACCTTGAACGCATGATTGAAGGGCATTTTGCAAATGGCTGGCCTTATCACACTCAAGTAGAAAGTAGAAAATCAATCGACAAGCACCTAACAGTGTGTCCCGTCAGAAGTTCTTGAGAACCAGTAAATGAAATTACACATGGCACATGAGACTTAATCCATCACTACACCATACACCCTGAGACCTGAAACGATGACAAGGAGTTAAAATGCACTTAAAACTAACCTACCAATAGTATTTCAAGCACTTACCAACGGGTGCCCGGCGCCCTAAAGATGTGTTCCAGAAGTTCGTCAAAAATTTGTAATATATTATATTTAATATTATTCATTTATAATATGAAAAAAAAAACTAAAAACGATGGTGCTAAAGTAACATTCCTGTTAATATCTACCTATAAAAATTATACCTATAGTTATTATATAGGCTACTCAATTCGTATCTACCTTTTTATAGACAAAACTGACCCTTATCATCAGTGACACATAGGTTTCTCTCTCTGCAATGGATTAACCCGAAATCTTAATAGACACTTTTGAATTCATCAATTAATCATAATTTGCCGACCCTTATGCCTATGTCTACGATGTGAAGCTCAAATGTCATGGATGCGGGGTTAAAACGTGAACCCTTTTGAACAAGACGAGGCTTTCGTGTTCTACTGTAGGATTAGGTATCTTTCATATTTATCTACTCTGTTCTGTTTTGAAAGTTCTTTTTGTACGATAGAGTGAATTAGTGAATCCGTGACTGTACCATATCCTCTTATTGTATATGATTGGGTGAGCCAAGAACGCCATGCTTGGTGGGGAAATATCATGGCTCAGACTGTTCCCCTTCTGCGAAACGGGGTGGCACAGGAGGCTGCGATGTAAGTCAGGGAGTACGATGTTCGAGCTGACCCACACCGGTGCAAATGTACGGGGGCCAGGGGGAATGATTCATTCGCCTCCTCCCTTCTCCTTGGTGGGGTAATTGTTGAAGAGTCGGGGGATTCTTCATCGGCCTGCAAGGCCCTATAGTCTGGAAGGCATTCTTGGCTAGCAAGGAAACCCTTCTAGAGGCGCAGAGGCCCGTTCGAGTTCAGGCTGGGACAAGATGACGAATAATACGTGACCAGGTGTTGGTTTCTGTTAGTGGAGTTCCGATATAGAATAGTACCCACCCATATCTTCCCGTGGTAGTCGTAAGAGGTAACAAAGAGAAAAATTCAGGTGGGCAGCAGCACCTTCTGAAGAACTGTCTTACACTGTGTGGGATTATGGCAAATTCCTGGCCTAGAATCGTACCCACGGTAATGTTCAGCGGTGGATGATCCGGCTGATACAGTACAGTATAGGCTGTTGCTGCATATGGGAACAAAATAGCTCTTTGTTAAAGCACGATGGTAATCGACAGGTAGCGGCTATCCTACAGACTGGACACTAACTTCTCAAAGAGGGTCAGTGTGAAACAGGCTAAGTCCAGGCCAAAAACCCTTCCATTATATTTGAGGCGCATTTAAGAAACGTTTTCGTCGGTCACTCATTCTATGGGTGACCATTAGTGGCATTTACTAACAAGTGCTTCCGTGCTTCGAGGGGACGTATCTCTGTTTTCAATCATAATTACAGCTTTAAAACTTCGCTTAGTAAAGTTTTGTGTCCATATAGTAGATCATGTCAACACAAATTTTATTTCTACAAGGTAGTGGAGGCTTTACGCACGTACGCACGTGCAAGATATGAGGTGGGATGGCAGGACATGCCTATAGGAGGCATCACAACGCTGTTTCTACACAATGTTTGTAGTGACTTCAGACAAACACGGCCTGTAGTCCTCGGAAACACAATAGCAGATTAAGTCAATCAGGTTTGAAATCATCGGGCCTCTGGCCACATATAGTCCGACTTTATCGAATAACCATCACTTTAACCACGAGCAGCTTTGTGTGGCTAGAAGGTGGAATTTTTTTCCTACGTGGCTACACATACAAGGGAGCCCTGTAAATAAACGTCATATTGGCGAAATTGCTTGCTTATGGTTTTCAGAAAATGGAATACGAATAACATGTACCAAGTCATGTTAATCGCACCTCGAAATCACAAAAAATAATCAGCAGCTCCATACTCACAACTCATTTCTTAATTTTACTGGCCCGTACCTCTATAATAATATAAATAAGGATAAAAAAAATTACTCTCTAAACCACTATGAAGTGAAGAAAATATTATTTAACAAATTAAACAACCTTAACTATAATGAAACGGAAAACCTATTTTATCATGAAATTTAAATATGATGCAAATATTATTTTTATTTTTATTTGGACCATGCAGGTATACACAACTTCATAAAACATTAATTAATTTTTCAACCACAAACACACCCTTACCTACACGTACAATAACTCTCTCACATTTAATCACGAGTACACACGCTTTTGTTCTATTAAGTATCAAATTACAGGCAATTATTTATGTTCCCCGACGAAAGAGACCTGGAACCTATCTTACGGGTCTAGAGCCTAGTTTAGGTTCCAGGTACTCCACCACTTATGTTTTATACATTGTATCTGCCTTTTACAACAAATAAAGAATTTTACTATAATATTATTATTATACTAAGAATTAATTGATGCCCAGTAAACAATTGATTATTATTGTCTTTCAGCTTAGTATACCCTGTCCTATAACTCGTTATTGATATTTTGTTCTATTCTTACTTAGTATTATTCTTGGTCATCTAAGAAAAAAACATAATTTTAATGTATTATACTATTTCAGCACTTTGAGATTTGTCTGCTTAAGACCAGCGACTATCGATTCAACTAAGCGGCAACAAAACAAGATGCTCAAGAGGGCAAAGCTTAGCATATAAATCTCTGAAACCTAAACGTCACCACAATCTGTCTGTCTTTGTTTAAACTATCTGTCTTTTCCTTGATACATTTTGGAGATTGTGCTATGGAACTGCACAAATTAACACCATAATCTTCATTCCTCCACCAAATAAGGAGAACCTCGACGAAAATATATTTTTATAGTCGAAATTCTTAAGATTCGCACAAATCACTGCTCCAATATTTATTGTGCGAACCATCATGGAACTCTCTAACTGATTACCTCTCCTAATAGTCTAACTCCCTAAAGTTTTCAAATCTAAAGTAGCAATCTTATCAAAAAAGGAGTTTTCTTTCCTTTATAAGAGTGCTTCACCGCAGACTACAGCGTTGCTTAATATGAGAAACAGCTGTTATCACATGTGCATAAATTAGTCTGTATGACAATTGCAAATGAAGTCGTGGGTAGAGAAGTACAATGTATTTTGTGTCCGTGGGAGCCAAGAGCTCATCTTATTTTTCAAAATATATCAGTGCACTTGGTCGATGCTACGCGTGATCTGAATATGCTGGCGAATATTTGAATAACGAATAATCATTGCAATTCAACGGGATAATGCTGCCAGCTACTAGGCACGCTGCCAACTGGTAGTAATCTGGAGCATTTGGACTGCCTTTAGACTTGCAATGGCCTTTGGGTTGTCTTAATGCTTTCAGATAGTGGCGGGAAAACAGATAAAAAATATAAATATACGCGTCAATTTGATTACCGTCCTCCTTTTTTTGGAAGTCAGTAAAAATAGGTTTAAGAACATGCGTGAAAAGTTTTACTCAGATTATAGAATTGATAATATAATAGTACAATATGCAACAAGTGCGCGAAGTTGTTTATTACGATCGAGACGGGTTTAAGGCCTGAGATCGAAGATAGAAGGCCTAAATGGAGTAGAGATTGTAATAAACAACGCGCACGGGTCTCATACGACGTTTTTCAACACACTTGCGAGGAACGAATACGAAAATATGTTCTTGATCTTTTTGATCGCAATAATAATCTGATTAAGAAGGTTTATAATTAAATCTTCCAAAGTTCCACTTCAGTAGGTAAAAAACTCTTTGGTTTATTTTTATATGAAAAACGAACGAAACAAATTACAATCTCCTTGGTGAGAATTGAGGAAACGTTGTTTTTTTTTCTACTTAAAATAGGAGAAATGAGGTAAAGTAAAAAAAGCACGAGTGCGTAATAGACTATATTATGACTCTATAATTGGTGCATTTAAAGGCCCGTTACGAGCGAGTGTGTTGAACATTAATTTATGAAGTATTTATACAAATACAAATATTTACAAATACAAATATTTATGTTATAAAAATCACATAGTACATTTTTAACTATACATTAATTACAATAACGTTGTTGTTATACTTACGACATTTTTATGGAAAGCCCAAAACGCATGCACTGTATGCCAGAACATTATACTACATAGCTTCGAATTAATGCCAACTTATGACATACCAACTTATAAAATACCTATCTATTAAGACTTAATAATTACTTGTTAAAAAGGCTCATGTCCATGGACAAGTGCCCGTTTAGGACTAAACAGTATATTTATAGGTATGTAACTCTATGGGCAAAGATCGGACTTGAGCCATTCTGACACAAAACGATGTGTTTAGGTCTTGCCAAACCATATAGAATATAATTTTTTTTTTATTAAAAATGTGACATGTGCCCTTTTAGTAATTAGACATTCAAGTAGTATCATTAGCAGATATGTTACGTACAATATATCTACGTAGCTTTCATTAGTTTTTGCTAAACTGTTCCACTTCAACATTGATGGATTAGTTTTACTTTCGTAGGCATTAGTAGTTAACATGTCATTAACTTATGTTCCGCCTACCGTTTGTTTTCACGACTCATTAGCATTACAATTGGAAATAAAGAAAGATTCGAGCTGATATTCGAAAGTGTAGGTGGCAAAGAATAATAACAATCGTATTACATACATAAATATAAACAAGCCTGTATTCCCCCAAGGGGTAAGCAGATGTGTGGAAACACCAACGTTTCGCCAATTGGGTTTTGTCACCATGTAATAGGGGGCTAGCCTATTGCCATTCACTGAGCACAGTTTCAGGTTCATACAAAATATTTTCTCTAACACACTGGACGATACACAAGAACATATTACGACTATGTTTACGATAACAAAATTAAGACAGGAACACAAGAACATATTGTAAGTATGAAAACCTGGCAGGGAACTAAATGGTATACAGCCCTGTTTTGCGTCGAATGCACACAACACCCTACTCACATCCACTTGTGAAGTGGCATGACGCTCATTAGGCGAACTTTTCATTTAGTCGCCTCTGACGACACCCACGGAAAGAAGTGGGGAGGTGACATTCTAACCCGGCACCCCACGGATATACATACATATACATAATCGTGTTAAACTTTGACAAAATCTTGTGCCACTTTGTAAAAGTTGTAACCCAGCCTATCTTAGGGCACCACATAGGTACCTAACCACATTCTTCTGTTTACAATGCCCGAGGTAAATATTGGTTTCGAATTATTTTGAAAGTTTTGGGTTCCTTTGTTCACCATTGTCTTGCCATTGACCTAGACAATCGTTCACATCCAAGTCAAACTTCTTCACAACATTATGAAGAAAGAGACGGCCCGCCTTCAGCTTGATGAAAACCGATGGGGTAGCACCGCCCGCACTGCTCTAAGGCCTCCCGGCGCTGGGGTGGAACTAATGTGACAAATTGTGTTTTTTTTTAAATTATTTATAGCTGATAGCTAGCCAGCGGCTAGCGGCTAGCCTTTAAACACTATATCACCTGATGGTACGACATGATATGGTCGAAGATGTTGTTCAGGCTTACCTAAAATTAATGACTCTTAAGGACAGCGGCCGGAACACACTTTTAGGTGCTTGGCGATAGATATTCTACTTGAGGGTGGTAGCCAACCAGGCGGCCATTCGCAAAATGTTCTGCCACCGTGCTGTACGACTGCTATCCTAAGACGACAACCGGGACCGACGGCTTAACGTGCCCTCCGAAGCACGGAAGCGCTCAGAAGTAATGTCACTAGCGGTCACCCATCCAAGTAATGACCGCGGTGGATGTTGCTTAACTTAGCTGATCGGTTAAGAATGACTAAGCTAACTGCGCTAGAGTTTGCTAAGCCATTTGCTCGAGCGCTTCAATGCGTTTATGTAAACATCTGACATTTGTAACGTGTACTTATTTTATTTTTAAGCTAGTTAACCGCTAAGGCCTCACTAACCACTAACTCAAATTTTCGAAGTAAAAAAAAATATTTACTATTTTCATATTTTTTTGTAAAATATATGTTTTTCAAATTATTAGGTATTTATAATTCATATATTTTTGCTGTCAATGGATATAAATAAACTTTTATGGCTATAAAGATACGTTTACAAAACATTGCTATTAAATTTCAATAATGTAACAGTCATGTCATGTTAGCTCAATTAGTTAGAGCATACCCCGGCTAAAAGGGTGGATGGACGCTCGATGGGGTTCGAATCCCGCACATGACTTAAATTTTTCCTATCGTACATTTGTAATTTTGTAATGTAATCCGCAAAGCAGGCGTTATTGCAAACATAACAATATTAAAAGTAACAGTTACCCACACAAAAACTTGCGATACACCTACTCAAGAAAACCATAAACAGAGACTGATTGGTATGACCACGCTCTCACAACTTCATTATACCCCTTGCCCGCAATCTTTCCCCATTGTAGGTACATTTTATGAACAGTAATTAAGTCATCTGAAACCCACAGTTAACTATGTTATCTTTAAGCCATAGTTTTGAACGTCTAATAAACTTGCGAAGATAACTAATAATTGACCATCAGTTATCATTCAATATAAACAGTACGGGAACTCTACATCTACCTATTTTATTTAAATAGACATGAACTGATATGTATCCTCTTCTGAATCTAGAGTGTAGATCCCCGAAAATAATATGGATGATCTCATAACCGTATATCGTTCATTGTTATAATTATCATCGACATAACCGGAATCATGTCTGTTGACTATTGGGTGTTTATACGACATATATCGGCCTAATTACTCGGGGAATATACAAATACAAATATTTTTGACAAATTTCTTACAGGTAAATTGTGAATCCATTGGCTCCAAACTAGTGCTAATTGTGTTCCAGAGCCAAAGGCTTCTCCCATAGAAATTATAAATATCATAAGTATGCCAAAACCTAGAATATTACTGAAGGTAACGTTTAAAATAGGTAAAAAATACAATTTATTTTACATAAAAAGTTAAGTAAAAATACATTAAAATCAAACTAAAACAAAAATTTTAAATTAATTTTTAGTCAATTTATACTTCAATCCCAGATAATATGTACATACAAAAATCAACATTGTACCGAACTATAAACTTTTTGAATGCACATAACGTCCTTACTTCAAATATGACTCCACATTTAAGAAACTGGCTCAAAAAAAGTTAAGACAGTCTTACAAACTTCTCAACATTCAAACTAAGAGACATATATATTGTTCACCAATCACCAGGTAAACAGTTGTCACAATTTATATATTCAATTCAATTCAAATATTTATTTGTTGAAAGTAGGTACAAATAGTTCTTAAGATAAAATAAACTTAGTTCTCTACATTCAACCAGTCAACTGGTGTACAAATATTAAAATCACATTACTTACATCAATAATCATTTTGTTAATCTATATATACAATGCATTAAATAAAAACGTTTATTAAATAATTTTATAAAATATATTATATAATTTGGTCAAGTAAATGTAATTTTCTTAAAACCTACAACGCATTTCTGTACGCATAGTAGCGACACGAACCTTTCTTTAAAAAATCATCAACAGTATAAAAACTTTCCTCAACCAACCACTGTTTTAAATCACTACAAAACCTGTTGAAAGGAAGATCGACTATGTGACTTGGTAACGAATTGTAGATAAGAGGTGCCATGTAAACACAGTTTTTACGAAATATTGTCAGTTTGGGGGCTGGCATATTTAAACGTGTACGTGTAGTTGTCCTGTTGTTAGTATTGTCTGTGGGTTCGAAAAGTGACATGTTACGCCTAATAAATTTTGCCATCTCATATATGTAAATGCAAGGAACTGTGAGCAGTTTATTTGCCTTGAAAACTGGTTTACAAGATTCAGTCCACTGCATGCCATACATAGCTCGAACACTTTTTTTTTGAGCTATGAAAACTCCGAAAATTTCGGTAGCATTTCCCCACATTATTATACCATAACGGATTGCTGAACATACATATGCGTGATACACCATCAAAACAGAGGTTAAAGGAGTACATTGTTTTAGCTTCTTAAGTGCAAATGTGAATTTATTTAATTTACTACAAACAAAGTCGATGTGATTCTTCCAGCTTAAGTGTGCGTCAATATGTAACCCTAGAATTTTTACAGTACTGGCCTGTTTATTTTTATTAGTTTTATAATAAATATATAAATTTATAATCTCCCTTTGATAGGTTTTAAAGTCAACAATTGTAGTTTTGATTAAATTTATTTTCAGTTTGTTGCTATCAATTATATTGTTTAAGCAACTATTAATGTGATGTTCATATTTTACTACATCATTACATTTGAGAACGATTGTGGTGTCATCGGCAAATAATATACTATTATGTTTCATTGCCAAAGGCAGATCATTTAAGTAGATAATAAATAGAAGGGGCCCTAAAATGCTCCCTTGAGGAACACCGCGGTGATTAGGTGTAATATTAGAGTCATCATTAACTAAAGAATTCGAATTCAAATCAAACTTAGTGATCCTTGTTAATTGTGTTCTATTCTGCAAATACGATTGAAACCACTGCAGCGATAATCCCCGGATACCATATTTATCCAACTTATTAACCAAAATTGTGTGGTCAACAAAATCAAAAGCTTTACTTAAATCAAGGAATAAAGCCGAACAAAGAAATTGGGAGTTTAAATTATTAGAGCTTAATTTGACCAAATTATAGGCAGCTAAAGTTGTTGACATGCCCTTTCGAAAACCATATTGTTCTTTGGCTAAAATATTGTACTTATTTAGAAATGATACTAATCTTTTGTGTATAACCTTTTCAAAAACCTTGGACAGGACGGGTACCAGAGCTATAGGTCTGTAGTTGTCTTTATTTAATCTCGACCCTTTTTTATAAAGAGGTATAGCCATGCTATTGATAACTTAAACACACAGAAGTTAGATTTTTCATTATTCGATGCTTAAAATTGAGAATCTGTTAGTGGCACATGCAAAAATTAAGTTCTTTGTATAATATAATTTATTAAAAAAAATATAAATTGATCTTGATAAAAGTTTTATATGCGAGACATAATATAATACAATATTTTTGCATCATAAGTTCGATTGTACAGAAATTAAGTTATACATTTTCAACATTTGTTCCGATGTTTTGGAACATATTGCGGTGTTGAATAATATCAACGGAATTATCCATACTGGTAGTACGACGGCTGTGGTGTTACACAGGCGTCTTTACACCGGCACCCGACACCGGCTCGTGTGTCGTAACTAGCAGCTATTAGTTGGAATATTTCCTTTACGACCTTGTTACCAGCAAGTGTGGTAATTATACCTAGCTTTTATAATGTACCTATCAATTACAATATCGTAATAAAGTTCCCAGTTTAAGAGAAATATCCTATCCAGGCCTTCAGCTTTTAGGCATTTATTATTATTGCTTATTTTTGTATGTTGTTTGTATCGCATTTGTGCAATATATATATATATATATATATATTTTCTCGCAAGGGTGTTAAAGAACTGCGTATGAAACTCGTGCGCGTTGTTTATTACAATTTCTACTCCATTTAGGCCTTCGGTCTTCAATCTCAGGCCTAAAACCCGTCTCGGTTGTAATATACAACTTTGCGCACTTGTTGCATAATGTACTATTAAAAATATATGACAGGATGTCTTTTTATATCGATTGAAGGTAAAAGTTAAGTGTCAAAATACCCTCTCTTTACAGTTTTCCGTGAACTCTAAATCGATGTTGAAGCCAAACTTGAAATTACAGTTTGGTTAACTCTGAAAATTGTTTGTTGCCAGAGACCCACAACTGCTCTGCTTCACAAAAGACTGATGGCCAATGGGAAATTAAAACTGTATGACCACTGTGTGTAATATCTATCGAACCTTTAAAGAAAATACACAGTTTATGCTTACAGTAATATTTACTTATAGATATTACTGTAGGCATATAATTTATTGAATAATTACGTACAAGCATTTATTTACAAATCTCACTATTTCTTTCTTTAGATATAAATATCTGACTAGTAAAATATTAACCGACCAAACAATTGAAACACAATAGAACTTTTCTTTTGGATATTCGTTCATTTAACACTATTTATGTATGCAACTATTCTTGGGAACTTAGTCAATATATATCTCAGAGAAATGAATAAGATTTTTTCAGAGATATATGTATGGATTGAAAAACTGTGCCAATAAAATAGGTGCAGCACTAACTTTTTTAATCTAACATGTTTCATCCCCTACGAATATACTTTATTATGTTGTAGTTCACCCCCAAACTGTAAAATATGCGTCCATCGCATGTACGCCATATTGTTATACAAGACAGTCTAGCATATATCAATATTTACGGTTTTTTGTGTAGGCTGCTATATGAACTATGCTCTTCGTGTTCTGTGATCGATTTTCATTATGCAAATGGGCTTGGTTAAAACATCAAAGTTCATTGATAACTTACCGCTGGTGCTATGATGTCACTAGAATGGAATGAATATGCACTTATGTGCACAACTTTTTAAGCTTGATAACTATGTCTCAAGGTGACGGGCGCAGTGTAATTTGTGACTTGTGACGAAATGCATCTGTTATAGGCAGAGGTTAGTCCGCTTAACATGAGCTGGGCCTCGTCAAATAAAAAACAAAAAATAATAGCGCTCAAAACGTAGCTTCCTAAGTCGTTTTTACCATATTAACTATGTTAAACAACCCCCGCTGCGGTCTTCAATTGGATGGGAAACCGCTAGTGATATTACTACTTTCATGCTTGACACGTAACGCCATCAGTATGGCAGTCGTTATAGCGAGGAGGTATAACGACTCGCCACCTTCGAATATCAAATCTGTTACCAAGCACCCGACGGTGTGTTCCGGCCGGTTCTGTTCGGTCCTTGAGATCCAGTAAATCTAGATTGGCCACATGTTCGAACACATCATTACGATCAAGTGAGATAGTAGTTATAAAACTACCCTCACAGCTATAAATAACATATCCTTACAATGCTGCGTCATGAAATATTACATTCGTGTATGGTGTAGCAAGTATTAAATCACCAATTTTTATTTCTGCAATTTAAATTATAAACAAAAACATGTTGATAGTAAAAAAATAGATTAATAAAATAATAGGAAAGTGCTTCTAGCACATTTGAGTTGCAAGATACCACCCAGAAATACAGAAAGACTGGTAAACAAGAAAGTGACTTATCTAAACTAATATAATAAAGAGGAAAGATTTGATTGTTTGTTTGTTTTTTTGTTTTGAATAGGCTCTGAAACTACTGGACCGGCACGGGGAAGGACATAGAATAGTTTTTATCCAACTGCGCAAAAAGAGGTTAATGGTTTTGCGCGATAACCGATCTACTGGACCGATAAGGATTAATTTTGGTATGGAAATAATTTGAGACACGGGGAAGGAAATAGGATAGTTATTATCTTACTGCGCAAAAAGAGGTTAATGGTTTTGTGCGATAACCGATATTCGTGCGGGCGGAGCCGCGGCAGGAAAGCTAGTAATGAATACTCGCCTGGCTAGCTCCTACCCTCAAAAAGAATGTCCCTAAGCACCTAATAGTATGTTCTGGTAGCAGTCCTTGAGAGCCAGTAAGAAATTACAGACACATATGTGTGTGGTCTCGGTGGAGTCGCCCCAGTGTGGGGCGCGTCACTTGTAAAGATGAGGAAATACTATAGGTCGAGGTTACCGATTAAGAAGGTAGGTTTCAAAAAAATAGTAGTAAATGTTAATATTTTGTCCACACGGAAGCGCTCGTAGCGAAGTTTACTTAGATGTTCTCAACCGATCAGCAAAGTTAAGCAACGTCGCGCGCGGTCATGAGTTGGATGGGTGACCGCTAGTTACATTACTACTGAGCGTTTCCGTGCTTCGGAGGGCACGTTAAGCCGTCGGTCCCGGTTGTCGTCTTAGGATGGCAGTCGTTATAGCATGGTGGTAGGGCATTTTGCGAATGCCCGCCTGGCTAGCTACCACCCTCAGGTAGAAAATCTGTCGCCAAGCACCTAACGGTGTGTTCCGGCAGCTGTCCTTGAGAGCCGGTACTTCTAGGTTACCCTGAACAACATCTTCGACCACATCATCACTTACCATCAGGTGATAGTGGTCAAAGGCTAACCTATCATGCATAAATAAAAAAAAAAATAACACGGACACAGCAACGGGGAGTTAGTAGAGTTAACTAATGTTCTATAACTCTTTATTATAAGGTAATTATAAGCTATATAGTGCAGTAGTTACTATACCTATTAATATTAGTTCGGAGACTGTTTTCGTTGTGAATAAATTGTTTTTATATTGTGATTATTTGGAAAATGTGCTGGCTCGTAGCGTATGTATTAATATAATAAGATGTTATGTACTGTTGCGTAGATAAGGGTATCAATTTATTTTAAAGTATAGTTTATTTTTATACCTTACAAAGGTCAGAGTATAAAAAATACAGTGTTTGAAATATCAATAAATAACTCAAACACTGTGTACTTTATATGGTGAAAAACATATAGACTTCTACAATTTGAGTTTACTTGATATTATTTTTATTTTATTGTTTTATTTTGATTGTAACGTATTTGGTGATTCCTGCCATGGAATTGTTAGACATATAACATTTTGAACTGTTCTTATTTGCTTTTAAACTTAAGTTGGTCTTTTTTTAACAAATATAAAGTCACACTTGGCCCTAACCTCGGGAGATAACTTTTTAAGCTTTTGACCACAATCTCACCTGATGGTAAGTGATGAAGTGATCGAAGGTGTTAACAGGCTTAACCTAGAATTACTGGCTCTCAAGAACAGCTGTCTTCACTATTGTTCTTAATAGAAAAAAAAATCGTCATTATAAGCTGGGCATTACTATGCAAAAAACTATTATTCGGTACTGATGAGCATATGTTGGCATTCAAAGGGCTACCACTTTGAATGGCAAAATAAAGAAAATGACTACTAGTATCTATTGGCTACTAGACTTTTTATTATACCCTTGCAACTCTCACGATTACCAAAAAGATGAACTTTGTTATTAAGTTTCATATCAAAAAACTATTTAACATAACTTTCGATCTCGACTGTACCTTGACGAGGACTGATCAAAGATGTAAATAAGAATTAAGTAGCCATTATTTTCAATTTATGCATGCAAAATTTTTACGCCCATAGTGCTTAATACTGGTAATGTAACTTTCGGGTGTTCTTTTTATATAAATACCACTACGCCAGTCACTACAGCTACCAAAGTCGTAGAGCCACTACTACGGCGTAGACGCGCTACAATACGGGAAAGTTTGAACTGGTGTGTTACTTTTGGACTTTGTAAGGTAACGTAACAGGTTTGTTTGTTGAATCATAGATTAAACAAAAGTATTTTTTTACAATATTTAAAGTATTATTACTGGAAATTTTAATTCTGAATATTTTATAACTGTTTTATTATGTAGACTGCGCCGTCCCAGGTTCGGTCGACGGGTCAGCCGAACTCTTGGTTTTACCAATTCTGAATTCTTGGTCCTCGGGGATAATTCTATGCACTTTAAGCCAAGCTTGCTATTGGCAAGTTTCTTCTTCGAAGTACTTCTTAGTAGTATTAGTAGAATTTTGTGCGAGTTCCTCCGTTTTATAATATTAATTTAAATTGGCTAATACCATGGTCATTTTGAATGGTTGCAGATTAGTTTTACAGTTACTCAGTCATATATTATAATATTTTCATAGAATAACGGTTATTACGATGGATTGCCGATAAAATATATTATAAAATTTTACATAAAAAAATTTCGTTGCTGTAATATATTAACATCAAAATATGTACTGTGAAATACGATAAAATATCAAATGTCATACTTGGAGAGATATAGGACTATGACTAGTTATCCTCCTATATCTCTACATAAACTGGCTAAATGCGGGTCAAACTCCCACTAAGAATATCAAACATACATGCACATGTATGTACATTACATACACATGTATGGAAAAAATGTCACGTGATATAATAATAACGTTTCCATAAAATATATTTACCTACTAGTCAAGACTTTAACTCAAACGCGCAAGTTTATAGGGTATTTGTGGTGTGTTGATAGGTGTAAATATTAAATGCAAGTTCGTAGGAATAACGTAGACCTTCCTAACGTGTTAAAAAAATATCAGATGCACCCCGCTCTTTGCGCCTTAAAATCCATTTGCTATTATGTTTCTCTTGCGTGACTTCTGTTTTTGCTTGTAATGATTCGCCAACTTCTTGATTAATATGTCTGCAACAGCTTCAACAACCTGTAGTAACAAATCCATCTGTGCCACATTGAATTGTGATCTTGAATATAATTGAAGACGAGTAAACTTGTATAAGTGTAAACTACCATAAACTTATATAAGTTATATACGTATACGTATACATGGTATACGTACATACGTAGTCGCAACAGATACGAAACTGAGTAAAACGTATCGCCTGGACAGCGGGGGTCTTTAGTACGTTTCCCTGTCTATGCATAATTACAGCGTGACATCCTTGTCACGCTGTATACACCGTGTCCCAAAATTCAACGATAAGCCGGCATCGGTGCATGGACCTACTCATGACTCCTCGAAAAAAAAAAGAAAAAAATTATAACTGTTTTTTTTTATTAATTATAGACAGAGACTTTTATAAATTTCATCGATATTCGATACCCATTATGCTATTTTCAACTACCATGACCACAATTTTTGACATATTTTTGATATTTTTTGTGCATTAGCAACCTAAGAAGGACGGCTATCTACCACAATCCTTTAAAATTACAGAAAGTCTGTAGTTATTTTACAAAAATCAGTAAAAAAAAAAATTTTCTTATAATTTTCATAGATTTTAACATTCTATGCACTTTATATAGTCTGGGTTAAAAAAAAAAGTATGGACACTACCATGGCAAGTTTTATTAAAAGTTGGCGCAACTTTATAAAAGTCTCTGTAATTAAAAAAAAAAAGAGTTATAATTTTTTTTTATTTTTTCCCGAGTAGTCATGAGTAGGTCCATGCACCGATGCCGGCTTATCGTTGAATTTTGGGACACGGTGTATATGGTATACGCTGTATGGGGATGGGGAAACCCTCGACAAGGAAACAATAACATTTACTAAAGGTTGTTTATTTAATAATAAATCAAGCTACATTCCGCGTTTAGTTACCCTCCCACTCTTGTATTTTTCGGCGACTCACTTCATTGGCTGGGATTTCAAAATGGTTTTCGTCAATAAACAAATGCGCCGTTCACGATTGGCAATCAATTGTTCCGCTATTATACGGCTTATAAAATAGACCATAAGATAAATCAATTCCGCTAACGTGCCAATTAATATTATGTGCCGCGCTCACAGCAAACTTGGACGATGTGAACTGTAGTTCGACGACATCAAATGGTGATTTTCTAAGGGTGACAAATCAACATCGAGCTATGCTGCGCTGTACTACGCTGTGCTGTGCTGTGTTTCTTAAGCTACGTTTTTTTAACTTTCAACATCAAGCTGTGCTGCGCTTTGCTTAGCTAATCAACATCGAGCTGAGAGCGAGAGATGGGTGTACGAGAGTGAGAGAGACGTCTGAGGGCGATGGAGAGGCACGCAGCGTGCTCCATGTTTGGAAAATCTAGCACAGCTCGACACAGCGCAGCATGGCAGAGCTCCATAAAAAAACATAGCACAGTTCGGCACAGCGCGGCTCAGCACGGCGGGTAGCGCGCCTCGCTCGAGACTGCTGCGTTTTTAAACAGAGCGTATCCTCACACAGCGCAGCACAGCATGGTTTGTTTGTATCCTCATTAAAATATTAGACGAGCGAGTTGACCAAACATAGCACAGCGCAGTACAGCGCAGCATAGCTCGATGTGGATTTGTCACCCTAAGAGTACTTACTATACCAGGCAAAGACATCACTGTACACTGTCCAGTCTCGCAGCGCAGACGAGCTGCAAGACGACAGGGGCCAATGTAGGGCCAACCCTGGCTCACTCCGCACTTTAGGTACAAAGCTACAGGTACATCGGCGTATCCATCCGGACGAGATTATTCTACATTGCGTGCTGCGTCAGAAGAGATCAGAGCTATGCGTGCTTATGCGATAGAAAGAGAGACGCCTTGTAGGTGAACATTAATATTAGGTACTCCGCGTTTTGCGAGCTGTAGTGCACTTTATTGCTTTGTGACTGTCGTTTATTTATTGGAATGGCTTTTTGGAGTGATTCTTCTAGTATTTTTTTATTAATCAGGGCGTTAAGCTAAATATACTTCAATTGTTATATTCTGTGTTGGCACAGAACCTTAGTGTTCAAGTCCAGCTCGACCTAGGCTTATTTTTTAACCAACTTCAAAATAAGGAGTAGGTATTCAATCTCGACTATTTTTTTGTTACCTTAGATCTTATGACTGGGTGAAATTTTGATGATTATTTTTTTATTTGAAAGCTGACGCTTCCCCTGTGGTCCCATTTAAATTTCACCAAAATTGGTATAGCCGTTTTTGAGTTACACTCCAATAACTGAAAAGTGTTTTCCTATCTTGATATAGTCATTGACAGTGAATGACAATTGACCCCATAAGTAGCAAGGGTCACTAAAAAGATTGAAAAAATGTTTTTTACCAGAAAATGAATTCGACTTCAACACTCAAAAGTATGAAATAACTTATCGAAGTCGGTATCATGCACACTATATTATGATAATAGGTACTTTTGAACTATCATGGTACTGACTTCAACAAGTTATTTCATACTATTGAGGTATAGTCAGTTTAATTTTAAGGTAAAAAAAATATATATGTTGTTTATTATATTTTGTGTAATGCTATTATTTTTCGCCAGATTTTGAAAATTATGAGCTTTCGTTGGAGCGTGGTCGTGATGGTAGGAATTTGGTTGTTCGTGAGTGATGCTGCGAGTAAAATTTCAAAATCCACAAGGGACAGGCATTTAATCAGGTACGAAGAAAATAATCGATGTGCCCAGAATCCGATGTTTATTTTAACAAAGTAATGCGAAAATAGTGAAGAAGTTTATTTGAGCTCATTAGACCCATCGGTCTAAATATAATTCTATATAAATATAAATAGTAACTCAATTAAACTTCTAAATAATATGTACATTTTTTTATGTTATTGTGACGGAACAAGCACGAGGCCCACCTGATATTAAGCGGTAACCCCTGCCTATAACAGATGCATTTCATCACAAGTAACAAACTACACTGCGCCCATCACCTTGAGACATACTTGTTCAGTCTCATTTTGCCTGTAATTTCACTGGCTCTCAAGGACTGCTGCCGGAACACATCGTCAGATGCTTGGTGACAGATTTTCTACTTGAGGGTGGGGGCCAGGCGGGCATTCGCAAAATGCCCTTCTACCATGCGGTGAAGCTCAAGCCCGCGGCGGGATTTTAACCATGGACCTGCTGCTCGGCAGTCCATAGCCAATGCCACTGAGCCATCACTTACATATAATAATATAAACGTACGTCCAGAAGACAAAACTGTACATGAAGTTCCGACACATTATATATGTTATGTAGATGTTATGTAACATTGTAGCTCATACACGCAATACTACACCGTAAATATTATATAATTAAAAATTTGCAAAAGACGTTAATTTCGAATGTCAACAAAAATTTTGTATAAATATTTTTCCTATATGTATCTGTTTAATGTATTGCTTCAATTTTGAATTGTTACTAAATAGTATATAAGAAAAACTATAAAAATGTAAATATAGATGTGTCACAGATCCACTAAAGCCAGGAAGGACCTGGCTCTTGAAATACAGGCCACCAGCCTAGTTTAAGAGTCAGAGACTCATCATAAGTGTATCACAATAAGGATGAAATAAATTTATTTGTATTTGTATTTGTATTTGTATAACTGCTCAGTACACTCATTCAATATATTTCACACGCAAAGTACGTATGAAACCAACAAGTGGACGCGGGAACGATTATATACGAGTCCACTCACATCAGGCACATACGCGCACAGCCTCTCACTCTCTCATACACACTCTCTTACACATATCCTACAACACACATACCCACATACATTCCACACTTTACATATATATTATAAGTACTTAGCAAATTAAAATTATTACGTGTAAGCCGCTTCAAGGAAATTCTTATTCACTTGAAGATAATGGGCACATTATTATATGCAGCAGTGTCATTTAATCACCAAAAAAATCTTTAACTTTGGAATTGCAACGTATTGTACTTTAATTTAAACTTAATTTTACATTGCCACTGTATCTAGTTTTATTTTGTCATGAACATCACACCAAACTTTTTGAAAACCGCACTGGATCCCCAAGATACAGGCTTAGTGCTTAGTTTGGGGCTCGCTGTCAATCTATTACTCTATAAAAAAATTAATTATTCTAGAATCTAAGTTAACGTATGTATTTACTTATAAATCATTTTTGGCAATAAAATTATCTTACAAAATCACAAATATGCGAAAGGACATTTTTTTATTTTTCCTATCGTATATTTGTGATTTTTTTAATGTAATCCGCATAGCAGGCGTTATTGCAAACCTAACAATATTAAAATTATCTTATCCTATCTTAAGATATATACCGACCAAAATCATAGATTCATTAGTACTGTTCTGACAGTATATATTTTTTTATGCTTGATAGGTTAGCCTTTGACCACTATCTCACCTGATGGTAAGTGATGATGTGGTTGAAGATGTTGTTCAGGCTAACCTAGAATTACTGGCTCTCAAGGACAGCTGCCAGTACACACCGTTAGGTCCATAGCGACAGATTTTCTACTTGAGGGTGGCATTCGCAAAAACCCTACCACCATGCTATAACGACTGCCATCGTAAGACGACAACCGGGACCGAAGGCTTAACGTGCCCACCGAAGCACGGAAGCGCTCAGTAATGTCATGCAAACATGTCAAGCAGCGGTCATGTTAGCGGTTTATGTAGCAAACAAAACTTTACAGCTTCTGAATTAACGTTGAAGTGATATGGATCTTCCGAATAAATATACACTAGTATTAATATATTTATTCGGAAGGTACCGAATGAATCTATTGAGTAATTTTTTACCTTGTTCACTTTAAATAAATACGATTGCATAAAATGGTTCATCATCATCATCATCAGCCGGAAGACGTCCACTGTTGAACAAAGGCCTCCCCCATATAACGCCACAAAGAACGGCTATTAGCCACTTGTAACCACTGGCTACCCGCGACTTTCACGATGTCGTCAGTCCACCTGGTGGGGGGCCTACCAACTCTACGTCTTCCGGTGTAGTGTGATAACCACTCGAGAACCTTTCTTCCCCATCGGTTATCAGTTCGTCGAGCAATGTGGCCCGCCCATCGCCACTTCAACTTGCTAATTCTGAGAGCTATGTCGGTGACTTTGGTTCTTTGGCGAATATCCACGTTCCGGATTTTATCACGCAAAGAAACTCCGAGCATAGCTCTCTCCATAGCTCGTTGAGCGACTCTGAGCTTATAAAATGGTTATTGGTTTAATATGCCGTTCATTACATAACATCACCATGTAATTTGGGCGGATAATCAATGATTAGCATTATCTTCTCGGTGCATTTTTTACAAAGTACAAAGTTACACGTACTAGAAGGTTAAGAGTTACCAAAGTATTAATTTAAGCGCCCCGTCGCTATAGGGTGATGAACTCACAAGTTTAAAGCGAATTGTAAAAATAAGTCTTGTTTGTAGTACAACGTAAGTTGAACTATAGATGTCGCTCCATCCCCACACGATGGCTAAGAACGAAAGGAAAAAATATATTAGAAAAATTATAGATTTACAAATTATTACCGCATTTAAAAAAAAAAAATAGCTCGTCAAATTTTTTTCAGAAACGAACAAGTGAATTACCTGTTTAACTGTATAGGTCTAGTACTTCTCGAAATTCCGTGAACTGTGCATTCATAAAACAATGCCTCATCTCTGGGTGGTAATTTATTTACTGCACATATACCTACTATTGTTACGGAAATCATTATAACTGCACTATTATTAATTTACCTGCGCAAATTCCTAAAGTAAAACAATAAAATTTATATAAACTAATATTTTAAGAAAACATCAAATTAATATTTATTAAACACTTAAAAAATATAAAAATATATCTTGTGACAATTCCGCCTAATTTTCCTGCTAAGCCGACGTGACGGCACAAACACCACGCAGCCAAACCGGAAGAATTTTCGACGTGTTTCGTTTCTACACGCAGCATCCACAGGAGGTCTTGACTCTACGAGCGCGCGATCGAGAGTCTTTACGTCACTAGATATATTTTTATATTTTTTAAGTGTTTTATTAAAATATTAATTTGATGTTTTCTTAAAATATTTTAAAAATGTTTGATAATATTAAATATGGATATCCGCAAAGTATCGCCTTAATCTATTCATTAATGAAATTAATGTCCTTAGGTTTCGTCGCCCATCGTACCCTCCTGCACCTCCAGCAGCTGACCTTGGAGAAGCTTTCCAGCTTCTGAATAGAGGAGACAACATTCGCTTTGGAGATTTACAGCCCCTCGCCTATCCTACTAATGATCTGGTCACCATCCTCAAAGCTGACGAAGAACCATTCGACGCACCTTCCAAGGATGTCACCAGTTTCACGAGGCTTGGAAGAGACCCTAGTCCTGTCTTCGTGAAGTTTGGCGGATGGGCTGACGACATATAGTTCTACCACGAGGCATTCGATACCGCATAAAGATGACATTTTAATGTTGTAATTTTAAATTTCCTTTTTTATTATATATTATATTATTCATTCTTATTTTATTTGTATTTTTAAATGTATCCAAGTGGTTGAAATAAAAATTATAACTATATCGAGTTTTACATGTCTTTTATTGCTAGTAAGAGTTGTTTTCCTACCTAGAGCAGAAATATTATATGGAATAAATTATATACTTAGGCTAAATAATATATCACTGCGATAATATATATATAAATCGATTATCAATACATCGATATAAATCAATTGCTGATATTAGTACTCGTATGACTATAATTATAACTTTTTACATTACGTATAATTTATAAAAAATTAAGTGCGCGCGCGCGTGTGTGTGTATGTGTGTGTGTGAGTGTGTGTGTGTGTGTGTGTGAGTGTGTGTGTGCTTAAATACTTACCTTCGTAACAGTCGCCCGTGCTGACACCACAAAATTATGTATTATTAAAGTATAGAATATAATTTGGTCTAAATGCACATAATTTCACCGATGCATATGTATAGTATGTATTCAATAACGACTGGCAAACATTCCTACTAAAGCATGTTTCAAACAAGATGGCGCATGGCGTTTATAAAAAGACAATGCTATTTGTAAAGGGACATGATACGATTTGTTGTTGACGACATATTATGAATAAGGTGAAAGTACACTGTAGCTTTTATGGCTCCGTTCAGCCTGTACTTGATGGGGCCCATTTGGAATACATCTGGAAAGAGATCCGGAAAGTGTGTTTCAACCCTTAGCCGTATTAACCACCGGAGGTATACTTGAACCATACAGCGATTTGGTATTCCGTCGTCCCGGAAAGCTTTAATATGAGAACAGTTCAAAGAATTGTGCTGGTATTGGTCCTTTGAAAGTTTAGTTTATCACAAGTACAATCAGAGTTCCTTTAAAAAAAACTGATTGGATGAAGTATACAAGTGAACTGTCCACTCGTGGTTGGATTGCAGGAAAACGGCTTAAGGGCCTTTTAATTAAGTAAATTAGCACATTAGCGAAGATATATCTTAATAGTAGATTAGGATACAAGTGAGTTAAGTTGCTCACGAGTTTCATGCGCACTTTTTCAACACCCTTGCGAGAAAAAAAATATTTTTTGCACAAATGCGATACAAACAACATACAAAAATTAAGGAAAATAGCCAGTTTTCTTTTTTTGCACGCTGCAAATGTATGATTGTTGATTACATATAAACCTCTTTAATGTTACAAATCTGTATTACCCGGTTAAATTGAAAATGCTCTGTTTACTCGCATATAATTTGCGGTTAGGTAATAACTTAACTTTGTAGGGATAATTCTATTACGCACTAGTGTACAATATTATTATGCACGAGGGTGTTATAGTTCGGTTTATGACCCTAAGAACGATATAATAAAGCTCACTTTACAAGCAAGGGTGTTGAAAACATTGTTATGATTTAAAATAAGTGTCACATAAGCACTAGCATTTTTCCTGTCTCACTTGTTATACAAGGTTATTGGAAAAATGCTAACAACCTCTTAGGGTTGACTTCTGCTAGTCCTAACAAACATTTTGAGATTTTAAAAGTCTCGTGTGCCTGTAGTTTATGATTTCATATTTTTTATTACTTAGCTCGATGTAAATATATAAAACTCTATTCCAAGGGAGCGCGGCGCGGTCCAGTGTTGTCGCAGCGGGCGCTCTTGGCTCAGATTAGGCATTGTCTTTAGGACTAGCAGAAGTCAACCCTAAGAGGTTGTTAGCATTTTTCCAATAACCCTGTAGGTATATGTAATATAAAAATGTACCTACGTCGAGTAAAAACTAGCAGAAACCAAGAAATAAGAAACATTAATAAAATATTGCCAAAGGATTTAAAAGAAATCATCTGGACATGTATTGATTAGAGTGGGAGGGCAACAGCGTTCATCGCAGATCGGGCACAACGTTTCTGCGATGTCGGTATCGCCGAAATCCAAATAGTAACTTCTATATATACCTTATTCCGAAGGCAGCAAATAAACACCACCACTTTTCCCATAGATGAAGCTGCAAACTAGTTCTTTAATACAGTATTCTTCATCTATCATAAATCAGACTCTAGTTCTTAGCTCTACTTGATACTACTCTATGTCCCACACGATTTATTATCTTTCACTCTTCTATAAGTTGACAGAGTGACGTGACAATACGATTTATATACCATTCGTGGGCGGCTTTTTATGGACAGTTTTCATAATACGATATGTTTTCTAAGGATAAGGTCATTAGAACTTTGAATAGAATAATAAAATTGTAGGTCTAATTAACACAAACAAATATCAGCATTATGAACCCATTTCCAAAAATTGTTCTTATCGCTTAATTGGATGATAATTCGGTTAAGTAAAAACATACAAGATTAAATACATTATAAGCATTTAAAAATAGCTACAGAAATAAAAATAATACACAATAGGCAAATTAAAAGAACGAAATAGAAAATTTTAGATATGTGGCAAAAAGCGTGGAGCTTGGACTGCAATATAACTGATGCATGACTCATGTGTAATTTTATAAGGCTTATGCGAATTAACATTAGAAGTAAGCATATAATTAACAATTTAGTACTTATATGTAAATTTTGCCATAAAATATATAAACAGTAGATCCATATAGCAAGCAATAAAAATCTATAAATAGCAGTAAGTGTTTTCTTAACTATGTGTAACAAATCAGACTAATAAATCAGACAAATAATCATCATTATTACGATAATAATATGCAAAACTTAATGTTGATCAGAAATTACCAGTTGTAAATGTCTCGTTGAGATTTTTGAAATGATTCAAATTAAAAGTTTGGTTAAAAGTAAAGTCAAAAAATTAAAAGATACTTGTGTGCAAAATATGCTAAATAATAATAATATTTTTTATTTAGAAATAGAGTTGAATTGAGTTCACATATTTCAATATCTAATAATAATTCTTAAAATTTTATATATAAACCTATGCAGTGTATACAATGTGCCCCAAACTAGGCATAGCCTGTATCTTGACGCACATACGAGTATTTCACTAGTTACCTTGTTTTCTTTAATGTCCTAAGGTTAGTCACGCATAATTAATATATAATTATAATTGCAAATTGCAAAATACACGGCAGTCCCACGGCACAAGGTTTTTTCTTAGTGTGGGCTCTGCATGTCATTTAACTGTCAAAAAAACTACAATTTAGTGTTACACTTGTAATAAAGTTAAGAGTGACAACTTGTAACTGTATTGTATACACAAACAGTATAAAGAAAGACCAATGTAGCTTGAATAATAATAAACAGTAAAGAGTGTGCCAAGAGTCACAAATCATACTAGCAAGTCAGACATAAGTTATCAACATCATTATCATATATGCAAAACTTAACAATATAATGTAAACTTATTACAAAATCACAAATATACGATAGGAAAAATTTAAGTCATGTGCGGGATTCGAACCCGCGTCCATCCACCCCTTGAGCCGGGGTATGCTCTAACTAATTGAGCTATCATGACATGACGTCATAACTCAAATCTTTCCTATTGCTCTTTAACCATCGTATGATTTTGTAATGAAATCCGCATAGCAGGCGTTATTGCAAACCTAACAATATTAAAATAATGTAAACAATCTAAACTTTTCCAAAAAACTAACAACTGTGATGTCTCGCCTTTGCAGTTGATCCGTAACAAAGCACTTCAGTTTATTCATCGAAATTGTTTTCGAAACTACGTTTCAGTGGTTTTAATGTTGATTGTTACGCAATATATTTAAGTTCGCATCTTCTAAATAATTTAGGAGCAGGTATACATTATTGGGGTGCATTTTGGCAATGTTACTATTTAATTTAAAATGCCAATCTTGTACAGAAATGTTCGACAATGTTCCTTATGTGTATATTATAATTTTACGAATTTTTTGTCTTCAGTAAAGATAGACCATATATTTTACAGTTATATATTTATAGATAATCAATGAATATATACGAGGTTTATGAACACTAAAAATCGTCTCCTTACGATTTATAAAACCTCTGAAGAATATGAACAAGCTCTATTACGAGTACAATAGTCCATTTTTGTCTTGGAACGAAGCCAAGATTTGGATTAATTATTTAGCATTCATTGACTCGTAGAAACATCAACACAGCAATTGACTCTTCCTTTTATATTATCTCACATAAAATATACTATTAGGTACATACGCAACAAAACACCCAGACTACCAGCAAAAGACGTTATATTTAAGATATTTTTTTCTTAGGGTGCGTTGCACCTAAATTCCTTTTATTGTTATACCCATTATATAACCCATTGGCATCGGCGATAATGATAACCTTATAACAATATGATTTCATTCATAAATGGGCCATAGTGTTCCAGGCCGATGCCAACTTATCAGTTACATTGACCAAAACGGGTTGCACGATGATATACACTATAACTTTTATTTTATTGGCAACTGGATACACCAGGGTTGCTAGTCTAATGAGAAACATTTTCCTCCAAACTTAAGGAGGGAAATATTTGCATTTTTTTATAGGTAACGGAGTCCTAGTAATGAAAATCCGCTGTTTTTCTGTTTGTATGTTTGTCTGTCTATCCGATACAGATATCCTACATTGGAGTGGAGGCTGGCCAGGTGACCATGTATTATATCTTAGCAGTAAATACCGTGTAACTTCCAACTGTTACTGAGGACCTTACCGCTACTATTTTTATAGACAACCACAAAAAAAAATGCTATAATATTTTCATTGTGTAAATTTCAATGAGCCTTAATACGCTACGTCTTCTTTAAGTTGGTGAACAGTTAAGTATCCTACATATTTCAGCATAAGGTCAAGGTTACCGTGTTCTTTCATTATCATCAAAGTGACAGTATGTATTATGAAATTTTGATTCGATCATGTCTATAGAAGCTGCTCACATCTGTTCAACTTGAAAAAAGCTGGTTGAACGGCTAAACAGATTTCCTTAGGGATGGTTCAAAACACGTCAAGTCACCCTTGAAACAAAAGAAACTTAATCAAAATCGGTTCATCTGTTTGGAAGCTACGATGCAACAGGCAGATTTACAGATACACACGTTAAACTAATAACACCCTTTTATTTGCGTTGGGGCTAAATCGGTATTTACAAAACACAGGAAAGCTTTTAAGTAACCATTGTTTGATAAAAATGAAATTAGTAAAGGAATTTAAACTAATGCCTTTTGAACTTTTAGGGTTCTATTAGAGAAAACGGGACCTAATCACTAAGTCAACTCTATCCATTCGTCCGACCTATTCCACTTTCTGTATCAGCCTGATCGTCCACTGCTGAACGCAGCCTCCCATATTTAGGGGGGATTTGCTATAATCCCCACGCTTGGCAGGCGGCTTGGGGATCGCAGTGTAAGATGGCATTTCTGTAGAAGGCGCTGCTGCCCACCTTCCTGTATTTTTCCCTTAGTCGCCTCTTACGACACCCACGGGAAGATATGGGGAGGTGCAATTCTAACCCGGCACCCCACGGGGCTCCACTTTATTCCACTTTATTATTATATATTAGCTGTATGTATAGTTTGCACCATGAATGGTAGCTGGTTAAATTTTCATACAATGCGTATTATTACGGCGAATATCCTAATTACCGTATAGGCTTTGTCGCGAGCCGATTGTGACATCTTAGACCCCGATGCTCCCTGGGGTTACCTGAAACCCCTGACCCTTGGCTTGCCTTAATTAGTTCTAGGGGTGGAGACGCAATAGTGAAAACCTTGTTCCAAAGGTGGTAAAGGTTACAACATTTTCATTATTTTTAGTTCATTAGCGGCTATTATGAAGGGGATTACGTATAGTGGGTGGCGAATCATCATATTTTATTTGAGGGGGGAAATGCCTTCGCTCTTTCATTTCACCACTAGGATGAAATTCATACAGCTCCAGCGTATGAAGCGCCGTATCTTCCGGTGCGCCACACTCGTAGCAGGCTGGGGTTGCCTCGTCTCGTGATCAGGTACTTACTGAAATATCCGTGTCCAGAAAGCACCTGCAGGAATTGGATGGTCAGCGACCCGAAAGGCCGCCTCACCCACCTCTTCTTAGGTCCTCCGTCCACCACAGCAACAGGGCGGCCCTCACCTGCCGCCTTATGCGTGTGACCTCCTCCGAGGCTGAGGGCTCTTCTCCGGATCTTCTTGCCGCCACGAACAATTATTCGAATCATCACCTGCCTAAACACATTTTAAGATGAAACTAAAATTAGCAGGTGGTCTCATTTCATAGCTCATATTCTAATCCTCAAATCATTATAATAGGAGTCCTGCTCTTCACTCGTGTTTACAGTACCAATCTTGGTGTCTTCGCCTTAAAATACAAGTTAATGCAGTATTGTATTTAATGCTAAAAAGGCTGTCGAGTTGTAGATTTTGGCTGTACTCGTGCCTATATAAAAAGGTCTGGACCTAGTCAGTTTTTTATGACAAATAATAATAATTATAAAAGTGTTTTTGAAATTTAGTCATGTAAAGTGTAAAACACAAAGTAAGCGTACATTAATTCACAAACACCAAAATAAAATATAAAAAACTGGCACTTTCGAAGTATCTTTTGAAGCGCTCGTAGCGAAGTTTACTTAGCTGTTCTTAACCGATCAGCAAAGTTAAGCAACGTCGCCCGCGGTCATGAGTTGGATGGGTGACCGCTAGTGACATTACTACTGAGTGCTTCCGTGCTTCGGAGGGCACGTTAAGCCGTCGGTCCCGGTTGTTATCTTAGGATGGCAGTCGTTATAGCATGGTAGTACGGCAATTTGCGAATGCCCGCCTGGCTAGCTGCCACCCTCAAGTAGAAAATCTGTCGCCAAACACCTAACGGTGTTCCGGCAGCTGTCCTTGAGAGCCAGTAATTCTAGGTTAGTCTGAACAACTTCTCCGAACACATCATCACTTACTATCAGGTGAGATAGTGGTCAAAGGCTAACCTATCAGGCATAAAAAAAAACTTGAATGAAGAAAATCTCTTTTATGGTAAATATATACCATACAAAATTGGAAGCTGATACAGAACCCTTGTTTTCTAATTCAACATACACTTTGTTATTTTTTTTGTTACTTTTTATACAGTCAACGATTAGGTATAATGCTATGGACTGAGCTTGACAGGGATTTCAACCCGTGGGCGTCAGAATGTACCAAGCCCGACCTTCCCAGGTTGAGTCACACATAATAAGCTATGTAGTTATCAATACATTTGCGAAAATATTTTAGAAATACTGCAATGCTGACACATTGTGGGTGGTGATAAATTTTATAGCTATTACTTATTACCTTTTTATTTAAGAGTAGAGTGCTCAGAGCGCTTTTCATAGAAACGTAGTGTTGTCATATTTTAAATACCTCGCGTTTAAACTCGGTTTAATTTTGTACGCATATTACGGAGCCTAATATCTCAAAAATGCTTCTGGTTTGTCAGTATTTTTATATGTCTATATGGATTGAGGAGCCACTCCAGATTTTAAAAAGTAACTCACACCCTTATTTCGTAGCAAAGCGAACATTTTGTAGGACATATTCTAGAATTTGTAGTATAATGCATTAAAAGGTATATCAATTCAAAAGTGGCTCCTCAATCTAAATATCTGATTTGTGGAGCCACCTGGAACTCCAAAAGTAATGGATCAATATATCTGAAAATTTGGTATCACTTAGTAGTAATTGTGTATGGTAACTACTAAAAGTCCGAGTTTCGTACTGAAGTACTGTTCTGAATTGTACTAAGTACAATTCATCGCTGCATATATTCGGCCACTATAAAAAAAGTTAATCTTCAATATTACTTGGCGATTTGCGAACTAGGGTGACCATATTATTTGAATGTAACCAGGATAAGTAGTACAGTAAAATTTAATTTTAAAACATTGGCCAAGTGAAAGAGAGTAACAAATATCCATACCTACAAACTTTCACGTTTATAATATTAGTAAGGATATTATGTAGGTGTTTTGTTTTATTTTAACTATTATCAAACTTCTAAATTTTATTATTACTTCTAAATTTTCAGATATATTGATCCCTTATTTTCGGAGTTCCAGGTGGCTCCTCAATTCAGATATTTAGATTGAGGAGCCACTTTTAAATTGATATATTTTTGATGCATGATACTACAAATTCTAGACTTTGTCCTACAAAATTCTTAGCTTTGCTACTAAATAAGGGTGTGAGTTTCCTTTTAAAAACTGGAGTGGCTCCTCTATCCATTAGGTTTTTTTTTTTAATTTATTCTTTATTATATCCCTTATGTAATGTCAAAATAACAATTCATATACAAACCGATTATTCAAATTATTTTTGAAATTTCGGTTCGGTTAGACCGTATAGAAGTTATGGCGGAATAAAGAAACTCATAAACATACATACATACAAACATGAACCCTGAAAACATAATTCTTATTTTTATGGGCAGTCGTGTAAAAAAAAAAAATTAAGTACTATATGTTATAATATAATGGAATATGTATACATTTATATTTTTTACATACTAAACAATTGAATTAAAAAGGATGTTTGTACCACAGTGTTCATTATTATAGAAATTTAGAGCAAGACATAATAATTAATTTTTGACTTGATCCTTAAAAGATTTCAATGATGGGGCATATTTGATTTCTAGCGGTAGTGAATTCTACAGCTTTATCAGCAAATGAATAGCGGTAGAAAGTAATTTTAGTAGCAGGTTGCTGTAGCGTTCAGTTTTCTAATGGCCGTAACGACAGAGAATGGATGGAAAGGCGAAATTTAAATTGTTCCTTGAGGTAGCAAGGGGATAAAGGATTGAACAGAATACTGTAAAGGAGAGATAATATTATATGAGCATTCCGACGACGACGAATAGGGAGCCACTTGAGCTTGTTACGAAAATCGAAGATATGATCATTCATAAGCTATATAATCTTATACAAAAATATATGGCATGGAGGTAGATAAGGCGCTGGACATTTCTTTTATTTTTTTCATGCCTGATAGGTTAGCCTTTGAACACTATCTCACCTGATGGTAAGTGATGATGTGGTCGAAGATGTTGTTCAGGCTAACCTAGAAGTACTGGCTCTCAAGGACAGCTGCCGGAACACACCGTTAGGTGCTTGGCGACAGACTTTCTACTTGAGAGTGGTAGCTAGCCAGTATATATACTACCATACTTTTTATCATCATCATCATCCATCACCACGCGGGTGTAACCGCGGGGCGCAGCTAGTATGAAAAATATATATAAGCTTTTATGTCGGCAGTGTGTGCCGATGGCAAAACGAAGTAACAAATAAAGCAAGAAAATTGTTATGTTCTTTTATTAATTTCTCCGCCCTCATTTTTTCTTGTTTCTATTTAATTACTCAATATTGACAGACGCCATTGTCTCGAAGCTAGGAACGGGAGATAAAATTGCTAATTAAAAAGCAAAAAATTGGAAATTAATTACGTTACTGTCTCGTATTTGTTTAATTATGATTTCCTTTTAAAAGATGAACTACATAAAAGCACTTAAAGACTTTAGAAAATTTCTAGGAGAGAAAAATTATAGTCATGTTTGAATCCACTGCATTAATCCATCCTTATCGGCAGGGCAGCTAAGCATTTTTTTTTAAATTATGTTATTGTGGCGGAACAAGCTCGAGGCCCACCTGATATTAAGCGGACTTAACTTTGCCTATAACAGATGCATTTCATCACAAGTAACGAATTGCACTGCGCCCGTCACCTTGAGACATGTTTGTCAAGCCTCATGTGCCTGTAATTTCACTGGATCGCAAGGACTGCTGCACACACACTTTTAGGTGCTTGGCGATAGATTTTCTACTTGAGGGTGGTCGCTAGCCAGGTGGGAATTCGCAAGAGGCCCTTCCACCATGCGGTGGAGCTTAAGCCCAGGGCAGAATTCGAACCATTGACCTGCTGCGCGGCAGTCCATAGCCAAAGCCACTGAGCAGTCACTGTTTCCGTCATCATAATATGCACATGACATATTATGATGCTTATGATGCTTTCTCTTCGTACTTCCGTTACCATCATATATTAATACAGCGACATCTACAGTTCCACTTACGTTGTATTACTAACAAGACTATTTTTTGCATATAGCGTTAAACTTGTTAACAACGATGCTTCCCAATAATTTAAGGTTTTTTTTCGCCTATTACGTTACAAAATTACATTAAAAAAAATTGTAGTTCCTGTTTGTTATTTTGTAATTTAATACACGGAGCATGAGTCATTGACAAAAATAAAATATTAAAACACAGAACTGTTGATTTCTGACTATAATCGAAACGTTTTTCATGACTTTTAGAGGTAAAAGAGACAATGGACCGGACAGATAATCTTAGTCTTTATTTCCATTTAATGAAGGGTGCTTTTAACATAATTATGTCACCAAAAAAGTATTATTCCTGCTCTTATGCTACTCAAGTGGAGTCGGTAGGTACGTTTTCACTATTAAACGCAAATTTCACAACAACAAAGGGCGACAGGAACGTTTAGGCTACGTATTTAATAATCTTTGCTCTTAGATGTTAAAGAGCTCTGTTTTCGGTGCTATATTGTGAGAGATAGCAGTAGGCTCGCCTCGATTACATATTACAGTCGACTCTCGTTAATTCGAACCTGTCTATAATTCAAAACTATCACGAGTTCCCTAGAAAATCTCTTTTTTTTCGAACTAAATCAATACAGTTTTATGCACTTGCTTTACAAGATTACCTCAACGCGACAAATCGGATGCGATCATAAGCGCCAAATCAAATAACCAACCCAATCGAATTTGGAAGGTTATGCGTGTTACATTAATTGTGAATTTGATGAGTTCAAAATCAAAGAGGTAATACGAAAGTTTCACTACATATATATTCGTTAGCTCGGGCGGCTTTTATTATCTGTCGTTTATTTACGGTACTTAAAATGCGTACTAAGGTTGTACTCGTATGTAGGTACATTTTTTATTAAGTTATTGTGACGAAACAAGCACGATGTATCTATGCCTATAACAGATATAACTCGTCGCAAGTGACGAACTGCACAGAGCCCGTCACCCGGAGACATATAGTTGTTGAGTCTCATGTGCCTGTAATATACTGGTTCTCAAGGACTGCTTCCGGAATACACAGCTAGGTGCTTAGCGACAGATACTATTATTCCATTACGTTAGAGCGACTAACAGAAAAATACCAGAAGGAGGGCCGCCTGGTCTTTCTTACGACTCACACCCGGATGATATGGTGTAGCACTATTCTAGCCCGGCACCCTAAGGAGAGAAATGTATAACTGTTCTAAAATATTAAAAAATTACAAATGTACGAGAGGAAAAATTTAAGTCATGTGCGGGATTCGAACCCGCGTCCATCCACCCCTTTAGCCGGGTTACGCTCTAACCAATTGAGCTAACATGACAATGACGCCATGACTCAAATTTTTCCTATAGGTCTTTAACCATCGTATTGGCAGAGTAGAAAGAGTGGGGAAGTAAGTTATCTTCATACAAACGCACCGCGCGCGGCTTGTATGTGTGCGCCATAGTATCTATGCGTCGCCGCACGCACATTCAAACACACAATCTCGACCCGTTTCTCAGTGCGGCAGCTGGGGCTAACACCGAACAAGGATCGCGCGTCACGGCTTTTCGGCACCGCTAAATAAATGAAAAATTATAATCGCACTTATTTTTCTTTTTTCGGCTGTCTAAATAATTCATCGTTTCCAGAGTTGTCTCTGTTTAGATTACCTACTGAACAGGGAAGCTAAGCAAGTCACTCATTCTAGCATACCTATCATTTTTACTTGATGATAAGTGAGATATTTACTTCTTTTTTTGTTGTAATAGGTATGCCCCTCGTCGCCCGTCTCTGGCCCCGTAACCACATAGGTATTGCTTGTCGCTCTTTCTTTCATCGTGAAAGGTTTCACCATCGTTTAGGTAAACTGACCTCACTAACCCTGAACCCAGACAACACAAGTAAAAAATACAACTTCCCGGCCCTTGCCTATTTCTAGGTACTAAATTAAAAATGAGCTAAAAGTGACAACCCTGAGACAGACAAGTGTGGTAGGTAATTATATCGTGGATTGGGCCGGAGATAGCTTACTTCCCCACTCTTTCTACTATGGTATTGGGATGGAGCGACATCTATAGTACAACTTACGTTGTACTACAAACAAAACCAATGTTGCAATTGGTTTTATACTTGTAAATGTTCTAAAATAGTTTTCACGATAGCATCTCAGTACCTTATAAATAACGTTTAATAAACTATAATTATCTATAAGGGACTATAGAGCCGAAAGTGCAGACGAAGGTATTTCGTTTATTATAAAAAACAGATATTTTCAGCGATCAATCTTCGTAGTCGAGTAGGTAAGGCCATACTACAAAATGCACATTTTTCGTAGAGAAAGTCTGAAAGTCCTGAATCCGGCCGTCTTACCTAGGAGCTTGCCAGCAACATTAAGTAAAAAAGAAGAATTGATATAGATAACTTCACGCCTGATACCCTGAGAGTGAAGAACTATATAAGATATTGTAATTATTATAAGATCGTACCTAACAGATTTCTACTTGCTACGATCTAGACATACCTCTCTAGCTTACTTCAATCACACTATATATAAGACTGCGCGATGTAAATATTCAAAACTCTATTCAAAGGGAGCGCGGTGCGGTTTAGTGTAAATACAGGGTAATTGGTAAAATGCTCTACTACAACCTCTTAGTGTTGACTTCTGCTAGTCCAAACATTTAGATATTTTTTTATTGTGTGATTGTTTATGTGTATTTGACGGAATAAGCACGAGGACAACCTGATGTTAGAAGTCTCTTGTGCCTGTAATGTAATATTTCATATATTTTATTACTTTGCTCGATGTAAATATTCAAAACTCTATTCATAGGGAGCGCAGCGCGGTCCAGTGTTGCCACGGCGGGCGCTTTTGGCTCGGAGAGATTTAAAACGTTAAGTTTTTCTAGTACTGTCTGACACTTTTAAGTTCTGTGTCTCGTATTTAAAGACAATGCCTACTCCGAGCCAAGAGCGCTCGCCGCGGCAACACTGGACCGTGGGGGATCTTCAAAACGGGAGTGAACGGATACCATCTGGGTAAGCGCACTCCATCATTGATCGCATCATCACATAACATCAGGTGAAATAGTGGTCAAGAGCTACCCAGTTCAATATAAAAAAATAAAATATAAAACTAAGTTATAGAACAAAAATTATTTCGTGTATCTTAGAAACGGCTATAACAGTTTGGATCAATCATTTTTGTATATACCTTATCTACATAAGGTTTTGTACAATATGAATAGTTTTTCGATATTTATTATAATTTAAAATATTTTTCAGTAATATCATCATATAGAGACATCTTGTGAGTTTCTGAGAAACCCTCGCTGTTTCTATTTGACATTGCGTCCTGGTAACTTTAAAACTGTAACATTCAATCAAGCCCAACATCCGGTGAAGCTGCAAAAGCCGTTTGCCGACAACCAGCATCCTGTGCAATTTTTTTTCAATCAAGACTTAGTTCTTTATACTTACGCAATGTACTTTTTTATTCCTGAAAAGCCGTGGGAAGTTGTTAACTTTGTCAAATCTTAAACAGCTTTTCCAAAACATCCGGGATATTGACAAAAAGTTCTCAATTACTGGGTATTTTGTGGGTTTCGTTTAGGGGAATGTGTGATTAATCTTACGAAACTTTATATTCCATTTACTTTTGATAATAGCGGAATGCGTGTGTACGTAAAGGGTGTTTCAACAAGAACTTTGTTTTTCAATTGGGGCAACACCAACAGCATGACAGTTTTGACATTTAGTTTTTTCACGTACAATGCGATTAATATAAGAATAGGACTTTCACTCTAATAAGTACGATCAGCAGAACAAACTTAAAAATAGTGCCATATATTTATACGTAATTTTGAATGAACCCGAAATTATTAATTTCAATAAATTCATATTTTTAAGGTTGACAGCACAAACGCCATCTTGGTTTGATGAAAGCGAGGGCGTCACGTCAGGATCTTATTTCTCCGACAGTGTACTACTATTGCTACTACGCAACACATTTCCGAGTGGTTATTGATTGCGTTTAATTTGTTTATTTGACTGTTTAATTTGTTCTTATTGACTGTTTAATATGAATTTGGTGATTGTTATATTAGTTTTTGTTACCCGTTACGATGATAACGATGAGTCTGACTCAGTGGGCCATCAGGACATGCGGCATCGAAGAGCTAAGCGATTCAAATTAAGATACCTAAGTGCAAAATATTGCCGACAAATAATATCAGTTCAAATTATTTCTGTGTTTGCTGTACCTACAGTCACCTGTACTACAGTACTTTGCAAGGTGGTAGGGCATTTTGCGAATGCCCGACTGGGTAGCTACCACCCTCAAGTAGAAAACCTGTCGCCAGGCACCTAGCGGTGTGTTCCGGCAGCTGAGAGCCAGTACTTCTAGGTTAGCCTGAACAACATCTTCGACCACATCATCACTTACCATCAGGTGAGATAGTGGTCAAAGGCTAACCTATATAGAATAAAAAAAATAACAACTTCGTTTACCTACCTATGATAACTTGTTTTTTTACACGACTGCACAAATAAACGTGTCTTATAAGTTTTCAGGTTTCATGTATGTATGTTTGTAAGTTTCTTTATTTCACAAACTTCTAAACGGCTTAACCGATTTTAATGTGCGAGATATCGTTAGATCTATCTTGATAGCTCAAGTGACGCTAGGTGAATTAAAAAAAAACTGGTGGATTATAGACGCCATATAGTGAGAAAAACAATTTATCTTTTCTTCTAAGGCCATCGTGTTGGGTATCCAAATGAAGGGCTTTAAAAAACGATTCCATAAATATATTAACTGGTAGTGTTAATTTCAATGGATCGATAAAACATTAAATGAAAATAAATTATTTGCAGTCGGGTTTTTTATTTTCTTTATTAATGTATACATGTTTTATCATTTATTTTTTGCACACTGTACCAAGTTCTAGTTTTGACGTCACAACATGGTGCTAGGCCGATTCTATTCTTATTTTAATCGCATTGTATTTGTATTGTTACAATGAATTCAATTTCGCTCGAAAAACGCATTAAAATAATTTAAATCCAGTATGAAAATGGGGGTTCTGTTAAAGTTACATTTCGTAAAACTCGTGATATTTACTGCAAGATGTTAACAATTCAATTTTGGCCTATTATTGATGACGTGGATATCACTGATATGTAGTTTCAACAGGACGGTGCCACATGTCACTCAGCCTATGAAACAATAAATTTATTGCAAACGAAATTTCCCGTTCGCACAATTTCACGAAATTTAGCGGTTCAGTGACCAGCCAGATCGTGTGATTTAACACTACTGGATTAATTTTTGCGGGGCTATGTAAAAGACAGAGTCTATACGGAGCCAACCAAATCGATTGCAGTCTTAAAACTCAAAATCCGTCATGTGATTAACGAAATAGACCCACCATTTTGCCAAAAAGTGATTAAAAACTTTGATTGATGAAAGAATCGACATCTGTCAGCGTGCTCGTGGTGGACATTTGCCAGATATCATTTTAATTCATAATTGCCAAACTTTTCTCTTCTTAATACTATAAAAATTTTAATCATCTTCATCCAAATTCTTTTCTTTTTTTTTTTGGAAAACAAAGTTCTTGTTGATAAACCCTTTAGTTGATGTTTCCAAAACTGCCAAAGTATCAGAAACCCTACCTAACTACATTGTTCCGCGATAGATATATACTCTAGGAATCTTTATGTACAGACTCCAGTTCATTTCCATTTATTTGCTAGGACGTTGGCAAAAGGATATAGGTAAATACAATATAAGTTGGTATTACCTGTTTCCATGTTTCACCATATAATTATTTTATTTATAATGTAACTGCACAAAAAAACAACAACACAAAATATAATAAAATAGTAAACACGTCTATATAAGGTATAGTTGTGACTAAAACTATCTAATCTATTTATCTTTTGATCATATATGCATGCCAATTTGATTTTCTTATTTAACCAAATTTTTTTTTCCTTTTCATATAATTATCGCTTAATTTTGTTCAGGAGATCCGGTTGGGAAATGCGACCTGTACAGTAGAACAGCCGGATACCACCGGATAGACGTAAGAAAGCTATTTTGTCCAAGCTGCAACGGGGAAGCTTCGCTCGCACTTAACGCTCGCTCTATCAATAAACGCACCTACCTTTTAATCTACCTAGTTAAAATATGTGTATTGACCGAGCGTAGCTAGGTCTCAGAGTCAACATTCGGAAGAACGATCGGCGTTTGTATGTTTGTATATTAGTATGTTTGTAAGTATTATATTTTGTCCGATGATAACTTGAGTAACATTGCTCCTATAGTCACGAAATTTTTTACACGCATTTTTTTTTTTTTTTTTTTTTTAACTTTGAATATGAGCAATTCTTTTTTTTTTATGTTATTGTGACGGAACAAGCCCGAGGCCCACCTGATGTTAAGTGGACTAACCTCTGCCTATAACAGACGCATTTCGTCAGCGACGAATTGCACTGTGCCCGTCACACTGAGACGTCTAGTTGTTAGGTCTCATTAGCCTGTAATTTTTCTGGCTCTCAAGGACTGCTGCCGGAACACACTGTTAGGTGCTTGGCGACAGATTTTCTACTTCAGGGTGGTCGCTAGCCAGGCGGGCATTCACAAAATGCCCTTCCACCATGCGGTGAAGCTCAAGCTCTGGGCGGGATTCGAACCATGGACCTGCTGCACGGCAGTCCATAGCCAATGCCACTGAGCCATCACTGCTTCTTGAAAGTTCTTCGGAAGAAGAAATTAAGAAAAAGAAGAAATTCGGCCAAGTGGCGTTTAAACTCAAGATGACGTAAATATCACCGCTAAAAGACACGTGGTGCCTCACGTACATTTGCTGTACCGCATATATCGAAGTTTTTTTTTTACCTCGGTCTCAGGATTTGGCTTCGCACGTTTTTGAGAAGTTGATTTGTCTGTCATCTAATGGTTATTTGAGTCTCTTATATATATATATCGATCGAAGTCGCAGGTACAGCTAGTTATACAATAAAATATTGAATCTGAATGTTATATAATTATGTCCTTTAAAAATTATGTTACACAATTATGGTAAAGTAATCTACTGAACAGAAAAAGAGTAGGTAATAAAAAAAAAAGATTTGTTAATATTAAGAAAAGTATAGCTCCGATCGCGCTCAATCCAACGGGAAACGATCAGGGATCGCGGCTCGCGTGTTTTGATGCGTGGACCTATAGAACAATTTGGAAAAGGGGTATTTAATAGGGAAAAAACACAAAATTTTGAATGAAAATGCCAATAAAATGTTAATAACTTTTACACTATTTAAGCTATTTGACTAAAACTAACGTGAATCGAACCGCTACCAGCGGCCGCTAATAACTAAAAACAAAAACAACATACAAATAGGAAACGAACAAAGAGAACACAGAAAAATCGAAATATCTATGTCAAAATTTGCAAAAAGTTGGGTTTTCAAGTCTAGTGTAGAAAATTTATATGGAAAAATACTAACTAACTCTATATAGGTTACGCTCACGGAGACGCAACTTTTGGTAGGCTACACTTGATATTTTAACGTGAAGTTGACTCTGCTATTTCCGTAATGTATGGGGGCGTGATACCCCTAAGGTGGATTTTTAAATGTGAATTTAGCGAAGATTCGCTAATTACTAAATTCCTTTTTCAACCTTTGAGGTGGTGTTTTTTTATTACTGCGGGAACATACCGTAAAGTGCGTAGCAACAGGTTTGCTACTTAATAGTGGTAGCTAGCTTGGCGGGCTAAAGCAAAATGCCCCTCAACTTTGCTACAATGACTGACATTCTAAGAAACAGCAGGACAGACGGCTAAACGTGCCTTCCAAAGCACGGAGCACTCAGTAATAATCGCCACTAGATGCCATCTATCGAAGTAGCGGACCCCAGCGGTCAGATCTAGGTCTAGCCAGATCTTAACCTACTTCATCGGTGAAAAGAATTAAGTAGGCGTCGCTACTAGCGTTTTTTACTAGGAGTCGGTGCAATATGTTTTTCGCTAAAACATATTTTATAGACTAGGTTTTGATTTTGTTAATATGGCCTGCTTCTGTTCTGACGCCCAAGATATAATAATTTGTTTTGGTTATTATATTAAGATAGTAAATAGTAATGTGCAGTCCTATTCACAATAATATGAATAGGGGCATGCTGCTAATTGCATCACATATTATATTAGTTACGATCATTTAATGCGATGATATATATACCCTAAACTTTCAATCCGGGAACTATACGGATAACATAATAAAATAGAAAATAAATATTATACTTATGCAACACATTTTTTTCCGTGTTTTTTATTTATATCCACGAAAATCTACGAAATATATATCTTCACTAATATTATAAAGAGGAAAGATTTGTATTTTTGTATGCAACAAATAAACTTAAAAACTACTGGACCGATTAAGATGAAATTTGGTATAGAAATAGGTTGAAACCCGAGGAAGGACTTATAGTATTTATTATCCAACTGCGCAAAAATAGGTTAATGGTTTTGCGCAAGAAAGCTAGTTTAAAATAATTTCTGAAGGTTTGCATGATCTTGTTAATATTTACTTAATATCATTATACTTGCAACATTGTGTTCAAATAAAGGAAGTCTTTATATTACTAAGGAAGATTTATTGGGTCCATGAAAATGTAAGTACAACATATATAACTTTTGACCTCGACTGTACCTAAAGACCGTCGTTAAGACGTAAATAACAAAGAAGGTTATCCATGCAACAGTACATCATCTCCCACGCTCATGGTTCTTGATCTCCGGCCAACAGTGACGTCACCAGCTCCTGTTCCCATAAAACCGCTACGCCCGCCGCTACGGCCAACAAAACCGTAGAGCCACCGCTACGGCGTAGACGCGTTACCGACAGGAAAGTTTGCTCGAACAGAAGTTGTGATATTGTGCGTGAACTTTTGGACTATTGTAAGTACATTATTTGTTACGTAGAATTACGTTTTTAGTTATTTTCTACAAAACTTTATTACAATTGTCAAAAATAATATAATTTCGGAACTTTTTGGAAAGTTGAATTAACAAACAATTTATCTGATGTTAAATTGTACAAAATTGCAAGGTAAACATTTTAGTTTATTACATAATTAACATGCAAAACAAACAAATGCATGTACGCATTCTACTAACGAATAAAATCACTTTTATAAGAGTCTTTTGGACATTCCCAGTCATAAATAAAGTCTGTTCCTAAAACGACTAGACTAAAATAGTGCAGTATACTATAATGTTTCTTTTTCTTTATGACAGGGAACGTTTCCAACTCTGGTTTTGTATAAAATATACATATAGTGTATTGCTTTTAAAACTTATAAATAATAATAATATTTTAGATATTTTTAGATAAAAAAAAATCGGTTTGCTATATTTTGAGTTACTTTATTAAATTTAAATAACATGATTCTCTCCAAATTAATATCTTGCCCAATTTTGAATTAATTATTGATAGAAATATCTGTATTCGCAAATCTTAATCAATAAAAATTAACGGAAACCTTCGATTACATCCAAAGGCGGCCTTATCTTAAGTGGTACTACCAGACAACCTACATACGTTATTATAGTGAAGTAATAATAACTTATTCTATGAACTTTTTTGTCTATTTCCTACCATAAATAAATATTATATACATACTCGTAAGTAGATACAGAAAATCGTGTTAAACAATCCAAATAATAAAATTGTAATACGTAAGAGATGAAAAAAAGCTATTGGTTATATGTTATATGTAATGCTCTGTACCATATAGCTACAAGTATTTTGAAATAGTAACCTGATTTTATAAGAAAAAACTCTATTATAATAATAATTATTATTATATTAGTAATCAAACAAAATAATCAAATCAAATAATTTATTTGCAAGAATACAATCATATATGTACATATTGAGTTCTTGTGTAAATGCGTGGTTTCTGTATTCTGCCTGCAAGCAGACGTGCAAATATTTAAAGCTAATGCTAAAAATACACTATTAATATTAACAATTTAATCATATTAATTAAATCTATATCTTACTAAACCTTTTGGAATTAGCTACCTTTGCAAAAGCAAACCCACAGTTCTTTAAAAAGGCCTCTGATATTCACCCCAGAAATACGCGAAATCCTGACAGGTTGGTCCATGATAAAGTTCCAAGAACTTCGCTTTACTAAAAGCAATGTCATGCTATGTGTATAAAAGTATTCAATGCTCTCCCAATGCATATCAAGGAGATTAATAATTTGAAACCATACAAAAAACAATTGCTAAGTTGGTTACACAATAAAAACTATTACTCTGCAAGTGATTTATTTATAAATTGTAAGTATAATTATGACTATTATAAATTGGACGTGTTTATTTTTGATTAAACACTATATTGTGAAAATGATTTGACTAACAATCGGTATTATATATTCATGACAAATATTTAAATTAAAATAATAATTAATGTTGCACACCCTGAATAGGGTAGATTGTACAGGTACTTTTGTATACTTTTGTAACACCCTTATATCCTACAATCTGTAACAATAAATATTTCATTTCATTTATTTCGTCAGGTAATTTATTATAAACATTTATATCTACTATTATATATATTTATGGCAGCGTGGGTGATATAATAAGTTTTTAAAACGATTGCGTTTTAGTCTTGGAATAATATCACTACGAGCCTTGAAATAAGAAAAGTTTTGTTTGACGAATATGCATAAATCTCTTATATACATCCATGGAAGCGATAAAATATTGTTAAGCCTAAATAAAGGCCTACAGCTGTCCAGATACCATGCTTTATTGATAACTCGGACGCATCATTTTTGCACTTTGAATGTCTTAATTGGTTAAACAAAGTCAAGCCTTGCTCTATAAGGGTTATATATTACAACAGTTAGATAAAGAAATAAACAGGGCTTCTTCACTTTATCTAAACTACATTTTAAATCAACGTTTCTATATCTATTGTTTAAATAAAATATATGTTAGGTAATATGTGGAAGTTTCAGGTTCCTCACTAGTTTCGTTTTTGAGATTCATCCGCAATAAACCTTTTTTAAAATTTATGGCTTTGACCGGCTCCTGTTAGATGTATTTATTTAAATAACAATATATACAATTTTATGTGTTCTGTACTCAATTAGCTCTACACAACAACAGCCGACATGCTGGTCTGCTAACAAGGATTTTTCGGCTAATTTATTAAAATTTATAATCCAATATTCATCATTAGGTCAACGTTTTCCGTAATATGTCAAAATTTCAGGTTTGTAAATCATTAATCTGTTTACTACCTAGAGATCCATGATCGACGCACAGTCAGACAGCCAGTGGTGTCTCTTTAATATGGTTCCGGTTTGCTCTGTAGGTATGGAACCCCGATAAAACCGTAGAATTCTTGGCTTAAGCATATAAGGTCAGGTAGAAGGCTATTCCATGAACCGAAGCCAAAACTTAATATTAAAATGTTCTTGTATGTGTCTCACTTTGTATTTGAGAGAAAACGTAGAAGTACCTAAGATGTAAGAAAATATTCAAAATTGCTTGGAAGATAAATTGTTAAAAAAGTCAAGATAAGTAAGAGTTTACTTACCCTAAACCTATCTTAACAACTTAATCATATTTATTTATTTAACAATCTAAGGGAAATTAAAAGCTATATAGGAATACCAAACATAATAAATAAATTTCTGAAAAATTTATTAAAAGGATTAGATTTAAAAAGGATCAAGGTTATTGAACGACTACTAAATACATAATATAATATTACGGAACATTACAAGGTAGATTAAGAATTGATTGTTAATGCTATTACATTAAAATAGAGATAAAAAGCTAAGTTAGCCTACGTAAAACTTACTACTATATTGGCTATTGACGAGAACCAGAGGTAAATTACAAATTCAATACAATTTTCTGTTTATGAGCAGACGTGATGCTTAACATCAGGCACCGTTTCGCTCGTCTCGTTACTTCATAGCATAAAAAAATATATATATGATAGGAAAAATTTCAGTCATGTGCGGGATTCGAACCCGATTCCATTTAACCCTATCAAATCCCGCACATAACTTAAATTTTTCCTATCGTATATTTGTAATTTTGTAATGTAATCTACATAGCAGGCATTATTGCAATCATAAAAATATTAGAACCAGAGCTACCTTGAAAACCGCACAAGAAAACCAGGAAAAAAAAACACCAGGTTGAACCATACACCAAGAATATATCACATTAAAGACTGTTAAAGTATAAAAACAAAATTACTTAAGAAACAAAATACTTTATAAAATTTAAATAAGGATTCATATAAAAACGAGTCCTATTTCCGTTTATAGAATAACCCTTGAAAAATACAATTGTACATAGAAAGCATGGCTCACCTTGTAAACTATAATGCAAAAAATATTATAAGCAGATACCCTTACTTTCTGTCAGCACATTTCGACAAATGAATGAAGTAAGACGGCCAATTGTAAAAATTATCAAAAAGGAAATACGGTCCCCAATTCAGTTTATTTATTCACTGATTGAGTACATAATTATTTTTATTTATTTACAGCTAATAGGCTAGCCTTTGACCACTATCTCATCACCATCCTGATGGTAAGTGATGATATGTTCAAAAATGTTGTTCAGGCTAACCCAGAGTTACTGGCTCTCAAGGCCAGCTGCCGGAATGCAACGTTAAGTGATTGGCGACAGATTTTCTACTATTGGGTGGTAGCTAGCCGGGAGTGCATTCGCTAAATGCCCTACCACCATGCTGTACGACTGGCATCCTAATACAGCAACCGGGACCGATGGCTTAACGTGTCCTCCGAAGCACGGAAGCGCTCAGCAGTTATATCTCTAGCGGTCACCGCATGACCGCGGCAGACGTTGCTTAACTTAGCTAATCTGTTGAGAACGTGTAAGCAAACTTCGCTACCAGCGCTTCACGAGTTAAAACATTGTAGAATGCTTCCTGTAATAGTACTAAAGTAAGCACTAAATAATGCTATAATAATGTTTTGGATACCTCGACGTTGACCTAAGAAGCTCCAAATTTTCCCGGTATTGAAAAATCATAGTTACCACTATCGACCCTGATACAATATAATGTAGTCATCCAAAATCCGCACTCTACTGTTTAAATTACCTCGATGGCTTAGTTTGTTAATCTTTATTAACTATATCCATTGCTTAAAACTCGATAGCGGTTAATTATATAGTTCGTATTTCTTTAAACAACAGTTTGACAGTGGTATTCTGGTTAGTTAAATGCAGTAGCATTTCAATATACCCGTATTAAGTAAAGCTATTGATTTTATTTGTAACACGACTGTGCCTTATAAGAGAAAAACTAATTGTACACATCTGACGTAAATTTAGACTGTAACATAAACAAAGATTTAATATAACCCGCTATTTATGTCTATAATAACAAGAATAATGCTTACGGAATTCAATACTTTCAATAGTCAATTTACACACTTACATTTATTTTATTTTATATATTATCCAAATAAGTTTTATGCAAGATAATTTAAATTGATCGAAAAATGTAAACAGCAAAACAAAATTAAACTAATTTCCTAATTCCACCCAGTTTAGTGCCGTTCTTGTTACTCTTTTTTAATTTAAAAATATATACATGAATAATTACCAAGACCAAACAATCTCAAATGTATAACAAATTCAAAGGAGCACAATTTAATAGCTTGCAAATATCTTTCAAAAATAGCAGCCGGAACACACCATGAGACACTTTTTAATAGATTTTCTACTTGAGGGTGATAGCTAGCCAGGCGGACAGCCGCAAAATTTGCATTTTATTTTTAACAGCAATTGATTGATATGATAAAGACGGTGATAAAAACGTACATCGAGTTTCACGGACAATAGTCTGACTATTCACTTGTCCACAGCAAGCAGGTTTTAATAGCGTCTAATTGATTTCTTAAGTTATAAGCAAACTTTAGTACAACAAAGTTGCAGGGCAAAGAAGTTAACGTGAAATAAAACTTAATAAAATGTCGCTCAAAGGATTCTCTAAAAGCAAACGGCGAACGCCCTGGCATTTCTGCAATTCCTTACTTTAAATGAACTCTTACGACTGTAACTTTTTCCACTATTTATCCTCCTGCTTGTTCTATTGGTAGGACGAACAGTAGAACAGTTACAAACTACCCACCCTTCTTGACCGCCCTCGTCCATACGTTCACAACACATTTTCACATATACATTATCCCCCTTACTTATAAAAAATCCGCTATGTAGTTGCTAAGTAATGCATAACTAAACAGTGTTTAAGTAATGCTTAAATATTTCTTACTTATAAACGCTACTTAGCAACTATTTAGCTAAACAATGGATAATGAGGTCAAAAGTATTTTAAACTGACAACATTGAACTAAAAGGTATTATGGAAGACCCAAATTGCCAAAAAGCACGTATCTAGTGCTAAAAATATTAAAATTAAAAAGTTAAAAAATATCTATTCTTTGTAGGTACGTATTTTTGTACATATGGTTAGGTGTACTGGAGACATTTGTAGTGAGTTTTAATTTTGTAATTTGGTAAATTCAAAAGTGCCCTAATAAATTTCCAATTAGGTATGCTATGGAATAACAATCTATTCCATAACATTATTGGAAATGCATTATGGGGTTACCCCAGAATTTACGGGTGTAACTCCAGAATACCGTCAAATCCCGCTGGAAGTTATCTTTTCCCATCCCAAACAATGTCTACGTTTTTTTCTATGAAGTCAAGATTCCAATCCTTGTTTATTTTTAATCATTTTATAGCGATTCCTTAAATCACAGTAAGTGTAATTTAAGGTATCGCTTATCAAATGAATTTACGGAATATAAAGGCCGTAATATGATCTTGTGTTTCGTCTAGTGTGCTCGAGAAAACATGGCAATAGGCTCGCCCCTTATTACATGGGACCAAAACCCAATTGGCCGAAACATGGGTGTTTACACAACATTGCCTACCCCTTCGGGGAATACAGGCGTGATTATATGTATATATGTAAAGTTTATGTGTATGTGTTTTTGTCTTCTACATGTATTCACGTTTTAACGGCTTGAGGGTTTGGATGAAATAACAGAATAGTTAGTTTAGGTTCTCCTTACTTTTCATCATCATTGCCTACGCGGGTGAAACCGCGTGGCGCAGCTATAAGAAAATTACAATGAGTTCGATCACCGGATCGGATCAGATGTTGGGGTTTTAATGAGATAGTGATTTTCAGTAACATTCCGGCGTCTAATTTGGACCAGTTTATTACCATTTGGTAATAAACTCGCGCCCTATTAAATGAGATGCTTAATACAATTAAGAATATTTCAACTCCTAAAATATATTTTTTTTGCTGAACTGAATCGACATCTATGCTGAAATAAGCAAATAAGTGTTAAATTCTGCTTTTAAATTGAATCACTAGTATTATTTACGTCTTCTTACCGGTATTCTAGACCTACTATTAGTAGGTATAGAGTAATATTGAATCGTCCTACCCTAACAAGGATTATATATACTTACAATTGTTAGGCTAGGGAGATATATCCCCCTTATGTAGGGTCAGTTTATATATCTCAGCTATATCAATACAAAATACAAAGCAACAACATATTTAAAATACTCGTTAACAACGCATAGAACAACACGAGAACAAAAATGTAAAAAGTTTTGGCTTTGATTTTATAATCGACAACCAACGTTATTAGTAGCAGGTATAGTATACCCGCTACCTTTCTGTAGAAACTGTTTTCCACCCAATGTTCAGCAACACCCTACTCATATATATCAACGTGAATAGTGATATAATACTGAAATACCTACACCACTCATTGAGCGCATCGTTTTCCAAGTTGCCTTTTAATACATCCAATAGGAATATACGAGTGTAGCACAATCCTTATATTCTTAATTCAGTAACTGTACCTGCGGTATACTCTTCAATAAGATCAATAAAAGTAATTAGGTTACGCATAATATTTAATTCATCATCCAATTTATGTTTCTACTTGCTATATTTTTACGATTTATTTACAGAGTATGTCGTGTTTATAGTTTTGTATGCCTCCTTGACAATAACCTCAATGGTAACTAAATCAGCTGATCCGAAATATCGGCGCCATCTTGCTACTTAAATATTTAAACATGGGTTGGACAGTGTTTAAATTGACAGCTGATTTAAGCAGTACTTAGGAACTGGATAAAGTTATGTAGCGTTTATGAGTAAGGAATTTTGCTAATCAGCGGCTAAGTAATGCTTAAAATTTAAGTAGCGTTTATAAGTAAGGCTGTATGTGCATTGTCTAATGTGAAAAAGGTTATGTTTGTGTGTGAGAGAGTAAAAGAGTGTGTGGGAGGGTGTATGTGTGTGAGCGCGAGAGAGTAAGAGAGTGTGTGAGAGGGTGTATGTGATTTTTCATATATCCCACCACAACACATTTTCATATTATATACATTTTGTATTTTACCGGTGGTATGCCTATATTAGCAAAATACTACGAACTGTGTGAGAGAGTAAAAGAGTGTGTGGGAGGGTGTATGTGTGTGAGCGAGAGAGAGTAAGAGAGTGTGTGAGAGGGTGTATGTGATTTTTGATATATCCTACCACAACACATTTTCATATATAATTTTTTTTTACCGGCGGTATGCCATTATTAACAAAATACTACGAACTATATACAACACTACAGCTACTACTCATCAACATCATCTTTGGGTCAACACAAAATAACTTCAGGTTACTCTAAACTCATTCCATTAACGAGGGAGATCCCTAACATAAGGATGGCCTGGCAGTGGTGTTTCGTTAATAGGTTTCTCTTTGGGTATGGAACCTTTTTAAACTGGAACATTTTTATGGCAGCTAACATCATCATCATCATTTCAACCGCAAGAAGTCCACTGCTTGATATAGGCCTCCCCCACAGATTTCCAAATAGAACGGTTGGAAGCGGCCTGCATCCAGCGTCTTTCTGCAACTTTAGTAATGTCGTCCGTCCACCTTGTGGATGGTCTTCAGACGCTACGTTTGCAGGTTTGTGGCCTCCTTTCGAGAACCTTTCGGGCCCATCGACCATCAGTTATACGTGCTATGTGCCCTGCCCACTAACACTTCAGCTCGCTAATCGGTATGTTATATGAGTACTATGTCGGTGGCTTTCGTTCGTCTGCGGATCTCCTCATTCCTGATTCGATCTCGTAGAGAAACACCGAGCATTGCCCTCTCCATAGCTCGTAGTGTGACTTTGAGCTATATAAGGCCCACAGTAAGAGGCCACGTTTCGGTTCTATCAGCTCATATACGACAAACAAAAAATTAGAAATACATTTGATAGTAAAATCTTGAGCAGGCACTTGTAACAATATCCTACTTTGATACGCGAGCTTCGCGTATATCATGTAAACGGTGTAGAACTCTTTTGTTATCGTCCGTTTTGGTTTGCTATACAAAGATAGGACCCATTTTAACACGACACGATCAAAAAAAGAAGAGTTGTTTTCAGGGTTCAAGTATGTATGTTTGTGAGCTTCTGTATTCCACCATAACTTCTTAACGGCTAAACCAATTTTAATGATTTTTTTATCTTGTGACGGTGAATAATCTCGAGGCCCACCTGATGTTAAGCGGACTAACCTCTGCCTATAACAGAAGCATTTCATCACAAGTCACGAATTGCACTGCGCCCGTCACCTTGAGAGATAGTTGTTAAGACTCATGTGCCTGTAATTTCCCTGTCTATCAAGGACTGCTGCCGGAACCCACCGTTTCACCGTTACTGGTGGTTGGCGACAAATTTTCTACTTGAGGGTGGTAGCTAGCCAGGCAGGCAATCGCAAAATACCCTTCCACCATGCTAAAATGATACCCAATCCCATCGCTTGGGGTATCAAAATGCAGGGCTTTCAAATATGATTCAATAAATATATATAACTTGCAGTTGTAATTTCAATGAAACGATAAAACTCTTAACAAATATAAATAATTTGCGTCAGGTTTTTTGATTTATTCATAAATGTATACTTGTTTTATTTACATAGACGCGTAACAAAACTGCCTAGGTTAACATGTTGCTTTCAACAATGGCTTTCAACTTCATATGTTTGATGAATTCGGGATTCGAACCTGCCCCTTTTCTTATCCAGAGACATGACCTTTTGATAACTTTATGATGTATGATTATAGCTTTCTATTTCACGATTTAAGCAAGGTTATTAGATATTTTTTCAGGGTTCCGTACCCGAAGGGTAAAAACAGGACCCTATTTCTAAGACTCCACTTTTGTCTGTCTGTCTGTCAACAGGTTCTATCTCAGGAACGGTGATAGCTAGACACTTGAAATTTTCACAGATAATGTATTTTTGTTGCCGCTGTAACAACAAGTACTCAAAATTGGCCGCAATAAGGGTTCTGCACCCTTCGTGAAAACTAAAAAAGGGATATAATAATAAACGTATTTTGTCACTGATGTGCATACTAGGAAAAGATGCAAAAATCTACTAATGTGATTCTCGTTACTGTTGTTTCATATTATTTTTTTATTTTATACTTTTTTATGTATAGTAGATAAACACAGCTATTTTCTCGTTACAAAACAGAACATAAAAAACATATAAGAAGTTAGTATCAATTCTAGCACCAGTGTAGTGCCAAGTAGGACGAAGCTGTAAATCTGTTTATTTGAATGTAAGTAAGAAACCAAACGCTTTTGCGAGAAACTGGACATCGACTGCACAATTTATGTGAAAGGTTCGTAGCTTAGTTTTTTAGTCATTCTTAACCTATCAACTTAGTAAAGCAATTCCGCTTCGATCATGACTTGGGCCGACCATTAGTGGCATTACTACTGAGCGTGCACCTGCTTCAGAGAGCACTGTAAAGCCGTCAGTCCCTGTTATTTTTTTAGGGTGGCAGTCGTTATACAGTGGTAGGGCATTTTTGCGAAAGCCCGCCTGACTAGCTGTCATCCTCAAATAGAAAATCTGTCGCCAAGCAGCTAACGGTATATTCCGGCAGCTGTCTTTGAGAGCCAGTAATGCCAGGTTAGCCTGAACATCTTCGATCACATCGTCTCTTATCATCAGGTGAGATAGTGATCCTATCAGCTATAAATAAAAATAAATAAAAAATTAAGCGTTATTAACGCTAGTAGTCCTGAGTTTTCGACGTCTATTAGGTAACATACGGGATAACCTTGATTTAAATTACAGTATCTGTATACTGTAATTTAAATCAAGGTTATCCCGTAGGTTATTGGTAAAATGCTAACAAACTCTTAGGGTTTTAGCATTTTACCAATAACCCTGTATAATACTATTATAGAACTGTTTGGTTAATTTTACTGTTATCATTGTCAAAGATAATTAAAGATTGCGCGAGTTAATCAGTTGATTATGTTTTCGTGAAAGTGCAGTAGGTATATTATATATTAGGTCCTTACATATGAAATTGGCGTTTTTCGTACTGGCCACTTTAATCACGAATTTCTCCTCTTTGGTAAGGAATTCCAAATTCAAATTTGTACAGCTATAGACTCATGTATTTGTGCTTCGATGATCGTCATTCATTTGTTTTTTTTCTTCTGTTTTTTTCTGTTTGCGTCACTCATTTTACAAAATGGAAAACCTTAAATATCGCATTATTTACGAGTACGAGTTCCGCCGTGGCACTAGTGCTGCGGAAACAACTCGAAGGGTGAATGATGTGTATGGCGGTCGTGTTGCAAAAGAAAACACAGTTCGTTTTTGGTTCCAACGTTTTCGTTCTGGAAATTTCGACCTGCAGAACAAGCCCCGTGGACGGCCTGAGACTCAAGTTGATAATGAAGAGTTGAAGGCTATTGTGGAAGCGGATCCATCGCAAACCACGTCCGAGTTAGCTGAAGGCTGCAATGTTAGTGATAAAACTGTTTTAATTCACTTGAAGCAAATTGGGAAGATTAAAAAGCTTGAAAGGTGGGTACCTCACGAATTGACTGAAACAAACCGGCAAACGCGCGTCGACTGCTGCGTTACATTACTAAACCGGCACAATAATGAAGGTATTTTAAACCGAATCATTATCTGTGATGAAAAATGGGTTCTTTACGATAATCGGAAGCGCTCAGCGCAATGGTTAGATCCTGGCCAGCCAGCCAAATCCTGCCCCAAGCGAAAATTAACCCCAAAAAAGTTACTTGTAAGCGTTTGGTGGACTAGTGCCGGTATTGTTCATTACAGTTTTTTTCAAATCTGGCCAGACTATTACGGCTGATGTCTATTGTCAGGAATGCAAACCATGATGGAAAAGCTAGCGGCTAAACAACCTAGGCTGGTCAATCGCTCCACGCCACTGCTGCTTCACGACAACGCTAGACCACACACTGCGCTACAGACGGCTACTAAATTAGAAGAGCTTCAATTGGAAAGTCTAAGACATCCTCCGTACTCCCCGGACCTTGCTCCAACAGATTACCATTTTTTTCGAAATTTGGATAACTTCTTGCAAGGGAAAAAATTCAACTCCGATGGGGCAGTCCAAATCGCCTTCAAAGATTTTATTGATTCCCGTCCGACTGGTTTTTTTAGTAAAGGGATCAATGAACTACCTATGAGATGGCAAAAGTGCATAGAAAATAATGGTTCATACTTTGATTAATTAAATATATTATATTAAAAAATATTCGACTTTTTGTTCCTCCCATACAAAACGCCAATTTCATATGTAAGGACCTAATATTATGTTTATATTAAACTTGTAAAAAAATTTCGCTGGTTACATAAAAAAACCTTTAAAATTACATTTTGTTTTACTGACTTCCAAAAAAGTGGATGTTACACATATCGAAGCGTATATTTTTGTATGTGGTCACATATCAAAACAATTCATTTTTACCGGCGGCCTGCTTGTGTTAACAAAATACTACGATTTATATACGACACTATAGCTACCACACGATTTTTCGGTAATACCGTAATACATATATGTTTGTGGGCATCACCTATGATAAAGATTTTAATTTAATAAAAAATCACAATCTCGGAAATGTGTTGTTTAATAATCGAAATCTGCGTGGATAAGTTTTTTTTATCTGCTAGCATCGAAAAGATATTTGAATTACACATTTAAGAGCGAAAAATTATAGTCATGTGTGGGATGCGAACCCGCGCCCCTATAGCCGGGGTCGGGGTCGTCCCCGGAGTCGGGGTCGTCCTCTGACCAACTGAGCTAACATGTATGACTCATAACTCCAATTATTGCTCTCGTTCTGCAACCATCGTATGGGAATGGAGCAATCGTATGGATGGACAGTGTTCTGCAGATTCCATTCCGGCGTTATTGTAAATATAATAATATTAAAAACGATATTTCAAGTTCGGCGAGAATCCAGAAAGGCGAAATTCCAGAAAAATGAATTCAATATAAATATTTTCCAATATCAGTAAATTTACTTTTAATTTTTCCTAAACAATGTTTACTACATAATTTGAGCTGTTTTTCTTGCACAATTTCCTCGCTGGAACGAGGTGAAAAATATTGTGATGCCCTCGGCAGCAAAGTTATTTTGCCTTACCGTTGAAACCTTGGACACGATTAGGTTCTATTTTTTACACGACAGACCAAAAAAAGAAGTGTTATGTTTTCAGGGTTCATGTATGTATTTTAATATTGTTAGGTTTGCTATAAGGCCTGCTATGCGGATTACATTACAAAATCACAAATATACGATAGATATTAGATACGATGGTTAAAGAACGATAGGAAAGGTTTGAGTTATGACGTCATGTTATGTTAGCTCCATTGGTTAGAGCATGCCCCGGCTTAAGGGGTGGATGGACGCAGGTTCGGATCCCGCACATGACTTACTACGAGTATGTATGTTGTGAGTTTCTTTTTTCCACCATAACTTCTACATGGCTTAACCGATTTTAATGGATGAGATATCGTTAGATTCATCTTGCATAGCACAAGTGACACTAGGTACATTATAAAATAAAAAACTGGCGGTTTTTAGACGCCATATTGATAGATAAGTATTTCCTTCCAAACCCAAAAAAAGTAGGGTATCAAAATGAAGAGAGAAGAGAGAAAAAAAAGAAAAGAAAACTATTCCATAAATGTTATTTGCAGTTTTTATTTAAATGGAACGATAAAACTTTTAACGAAAATAAATAATTAGCCGTCGGGTTTTTTTACATTAATTTGTACTTGCTTTTTTCGCTTCATCAGGTTCAATAAACGTACTCGCACCAAATAAAAACCTTTGCCTTGCATAATTAAGTATTGCACGCAGATTTTAAATGTTAAACCAAATCTTTCCGAGCTTGTTAGGTGAACAATTTATTACTGACATTACAATGCTAGGTACATGGAATAAGGCAAAAAAAAAAACAGTGCTTCTAAGATTTTAATATTGTTGTTTCCCATAACGCCTGCTTGGCGAATTACATTACAAAATCACAAATTTACGACAGAAATCTCTCCATCCCGATACGATGGTTCAAGAAAGATGGTAAAAATTAGAGTTATGAGTAATTGTGTCATGTTAGCTCAATTGGTTAGAGCATAACCCGACTAAAGTGGTGGATGGACGCGGATGCGAATCCCACACATGACTAAAATTTTTTCTTTCGTAAATTTGTGATTTTGTAGTGCATTTTGGAACTCAAATACAATGAAGACAATAGAGCTCTTCATGATTCATTCATGTTTCAGCATAAGCACCAAATACCGATACCGCGGTGGTCACACAGTCTCTAGACTAAGTCTGGTAAAGAGGCCATATACTAGACAAACCCTGATATATTATTTAATTTAAAGCGAATAACAGTGTCTATCTTCACAAATAAACAATTATTTCTGCGTTACAAGCATCACCGTCACGCGGAAAAACACTTCTAATGTATGTGTCATGACCTGCTCGGGAAAACGTGCCCTTAGATTTGTAAGGAATTCGTTATTTAAGGGAGTCGTCAGTTCTCATTAAGTTACAAATTAAGTATTGAAACTTACACTGTGAAGTTATATACCTCTTTGAGACGAATTACTTAGCATTGAATGGATTCACCGTGCGGGTGCCGGGCCCATAGTGTTGCAGAGGAAGAGGCCCAAGTGGAGGTGCCTTGCAATCCAGTGAGTAAGGTTAAGGGGCCTCTTTATGATGCATCAATGCTCCCTTTCACCGCTCGAGCCTCCCCTGCCTAACCAAATTTGGTAAGATCCTAATAATGCCGCCTTGGATACACGTTCTAGAATAGAAGTTACGGTTGTTCTTGACCAAGGTCTTTTAGTAGGTTATATAGGGATTTCGCTGTTATATCCCTTGCTCCGACTTCTACAGCATATAAATAAACCACATAACCGTTTTTGATTAATTTATTTGTTAGGTCATAACAAATAAATAAAAATAATGTTTGTTAGAACACTCTTTGTTAAGCACTCGTAGCGGAGTCGTTTTCAACTTTGTAGGTTTTAACAACGTCCGCTGCTATTATTACTTAATTGGATGGGTGACTGGACTTTACTTCTTGGCAATAGAGTAGCATTCATCACGTGCAAGCTCACAAACACGTGCTTCGGAGTGCACGTTTAGTTGTTAGTTTACTCAGGTAATTTCTTGCTGAAAATTGTATGCGATATAGAACTAGAATTTTTTGAGATGCTGGGTTCATCTAGATTCTAGATGAACACAGCATCTCAAAAAATACGTGCGAATAGGTAATAGGAAGTATAATGTTGTCTTAGGTATTCGCGATTATTACACAGTAATTAAACAACTTTAAACGGTTTAAATCGAGTATATTTATCATTATTTTTATCCCGACGTTTCAAACACTGAAGTGATCGTGGTTCACGATCACTTCAGTGTTTGAACAAAGTTCAGTGTCGGAACAAAAATAATGATAAATATACGCGATTTAAACCGTTTAATTACTAAAGGTAATAGGTATGTTGCGTTGCGGGACCCTAATTGATCGATGCTGGGCGGTTATTATAAGGTAAAATCAAAACCACAGTTTTGTTTCATTGTGTATTTAAAAGGGCTTTTTTCAGGTGCTTTGACCAAAATCTTCTTTATCATTAAACACAATAAAAATGTTTCGGCCCACGCCGCCGGTGGTATTCTTCGGGAAATAATTAAAGCAAGCCTTTTGAAAAATGTTCCATTGTTGTACTTGTCTACGAAATAACTAATTACCGAAAGAAATTGTAAAATATAAAAAAATATGGTTCGTTAAAAATATACAGTAAATTGGAAATTTAAGTAAATCATTGAGATTTCACCTTCTTTTTATTTCATATCTTCAGTTTCTTTTGATTACTATAATAATAGGGTAGTTGACACAGTCTAAAATAAAATACAGTGTAACGATGATAGTAGGTGGAGCACATGAATCGATGAAATTAACAAATTATTTATTCTGCATTGGATTACCTTTAATTTGAATAAACAAAATGTGTTTAAATTTTCTTTAAGTCACGTGATCGCAAACGGAAGTAAAGGCGGAAATGATGTCATAAGGACAAAAACAAAGGCACAGAATAGGTAATAGTAATTGGAGAGTTTGCTTCCAAAGGTTTTGACAGTGACAGTTGACATTAGTAATTGCTAATAGCAAGCAACCCATAAAATGTCGCATCACTATCGATTTACTACTTAGGCTCCTATTACACTATCAAATCCATTGGATCCCATATATTTAATAGTGTAATACGTACATTTGACTCACTTATCTTTGATCATATTTCGCCGTGAGATTTGATCAAAGATCAGCATAGATAATAAAACCCTAACTCGGAACAAAAATCTATGGAAACATTTTGCAATCATTACTCATAGTAATACAACAATTTAGATGTGATTTTTGTGATGCCTTAATAATATAAATTTTGAAAATTAAACTAATTCATAATTTTCTACATAATTTGGTCGCTCCATCTCTTAAATTGTACGCCTACATAGGCAAAACATGGTGGGACTAAATACTTACATACATTCCATGTGCTTAAATTTAATTTTATGTATCATGTACCAAAACATTTTGGACAATAAACATATCTTTATCTTTATCTTATCTTTACAACTTTAATTAAACAGTTGGAAAAGCTTATGTTTATCATTATTTTTATTCCGATGTCACTGCACGCCATTGATCGATGACTTGAAAGTGTTTACATTTCGGGATTACAAAAATGTTCAATAAAATAGTGATTTTGAACTGTTTAAAGTTATTTAATTACCATGTATGAAAAATAATTGATAATGCTGCCACTCACGTATCCGTACTTCAAACTGTATTGGTTCTGTGATTGTTTTATTGAGTCTACATATACCCCTACACTATGGTACACGTTCTGCCGAACATCCTGTGTAATCGATTCTAAAATCGATTACGCGCGACATTACAACAAGCAAGCAAAACGTATTACATTCAGCACTATTTGTTTTTGCACTTGTGACGTCATAAGCATACAGGCCGCCATTGAATGATGTTTTAGCGGCAATTTTAAAAGTTGAAATAAAAAGATGGATTTCTAGTATTTCAGGACTCCTAAAAAAAATATTAAAAATGCTAGGTGTATATTTCAGTGTCCTAAATAATTTAACATACTTTAAAAAAACAAGTCAACTACCCTATTAAGAAATAGAAACACATTTTATGAACAGCTTAATTAAGTGGCTAAATTATGCAAATCTCATTAGTGGTAACTATTTGAGCCGTTTGAGGCAGAGACTTTGAACCGCGGCGCTCCCGGCCCCTGTCCTTCCCAAAATCTTCGTGGTATTTTCCAAAACTTATCTTTGCCCTTGGTCCATGCGACGCGTGATTAGAATGCTGGCACTTATTTCGCTCGAGAATAAGCATTGCAAACCCATGGAGCAATGCTGCCAGCAATCTAGGCACGCTGCCAACTGGTAGTTGGCTAGATAATTTGGACTGCCCCTCAGCCTGCAAATGCTTTAGCTGTAGTGTTGTATATAGTTTGTAATATTATGATAATAGGGCCATTCTGTATCTTGGCAGGCGTCTTGGAGATCGCAGTTTAAGGTATTTTATCCGGCACCCCACGGGGCTGTACTGCGGTAAAAATTGTGATGAGTTATCTAACCTATATAAGTTACCAACTACATTAACTTTGGCTTGTATTTTTTTTATGCCTGATAGGTTAGCCTTTGACCACTATTTCACCTGATGGTAAGTGATGATGTGGTCAAAGATGTTGTTCAGACTAATCTAGAATTACTGGCTCTCAAGGACAGCTGCCGCAACACAGTGTTAGGTGCTTGGCGACAGATTTTCTACTTGAGGGTGGTAGCTAGCCAGGCGGGCATTCGCAAAATGCCCTACCACCATGCTATAACGACTGCCATCCTAAGCACGGAAACGCTCAGTAGTAATGTCACTATGGTTTCGGTAATCCGTAACAAAGAACGCTTGAATGATATATAGGTATATAATATGACTTTGTTTGATCAACAAAATGAAAAGCTATATTGTATAGGTTGAGTAGTAGTAAGAGTGATCTGAGAAAATAACTACTACGGGCTAAAGAGGGTCATGGTCATGTCGTCATAATCATGGGAGCTAGGCTCTTGATGTGGAGTAATCACCATTATTTTCTTTTAGAACCTTTTAATTTAATTTCCTGATACGACATTATTTTCTTTGTAAATTGGTCGGAGTAAGTACAGGTGGTTCCTCTCCTTCTTTTCTCCTTCAAATTTACCTTCCATATATTTCCGTTAAAATTGTTGTGACCTATCAGATATCACATCAACTTTCGTCTTATATATTTTTTATCGTCGACAACAAACTTTGTTTTCGTTTACAATTGCCATATATGCCTTAAGAGGGCCCTTCCCGGTCCGTCTATCGTCAAAGCGAACATGACTGAAAAGCTTGTTGTTTCATCTTTTTTCATCTTCAGCGCTTGCCATCCAACTATACGTCTCACTCCGTCCCCCGCATACCTCTTTCTGCCACTTGGCTAACAAGCAAGTGAGAACGAGATAACATCGCGATACGATGGTTGAAGAACGATAGTAAAAATTAGAGTTACGAGTCATTGTGCCATGTTAGCTTAATAGGTTACAGCATACCCTGGCTAAAGGGGTGGATGGACGCGGGTTCAAATCACACCTGACTATAATTTTTTCTCTCGTTAATTTGTGATTTTGTAGTGCATTTTGGAGCTCAAATACACTGAAGACGATAGAGCTCTTCATGTTTCATTCATGCTTCAGCATAAGCACCAAATGCCGATACCGCGGTGGTACGTATCAAGACAGTCTCTAGACTAAGTCTGGCAAAGCGACCATATACTAGACAAACCCTGATATATTATTTAATTTAAAGCGAATAACAGTGTCTATCTTCACAAATAAACAATTATTTCTGCGTTACAAGCATCACCGTCACGCGGAAAAACACTTTTAATGTATGTGTCAAGACCTGCTCGGGAAAACGTACCTTTAGATTTGCAAGGAATTCGTTATTTAAGGGAGTCGTCAGTTCTCATTAATTTACAAATTAAGTATTGAAACTTAAACTGTGAAGTTATTAACCTCTTTGAGACGAATTACTTAGCATTCCATGGATTCACCGTGCGGGTGCCGGGCCCATAGTGTTGCAGAGGAAGAGGCCCAAGTCGAGGTGCCTGGGCCTTGCAACCCAGTGAGTAAGGTTAAGGGGCCTCTTTATGATGCATCAATGCTCCCTTTCACCGCTCGAGCCTCCTCCCCTGCCCAACCAAATTTGGTAAGATCCTACTAATGCCGCCTTGGATACACGTTCTAGGATGGAAGTTACGGTTGTTCTTGACAGGCCAAGGTCTTTTAGTAGGTTGTATAGGGATTTTGCTGGTATTTGCCCTTGCTCCGACTTCTACAGCATATAAATTAACCACATAACCGTTTTTGATTAATTCATTTGTTAGGTCATAATATTTGTTAGAACACTCTTTGTTAAGCACTCGTAGCGGAGTCGTTTACAACTTAGTAGGTTTTAGCAACGTCCGCTGCTATTATTACTTAATTGGATGGGTAACTGACATTTACTTCTTGGCAATAGAGTAGCATTCATCACGTGCAAGCTCACAAGCACGTGCTTCGGAGTGCACGTTTAGTTGTTAGTTTACTAAGGTAAAAAATAAAGCTGAAAATTGTATGCGATATAGATCTAGATGAACTCAGCATCTCAAAAAATACGTGCGAATAGGTAATAGGTATTGTTATAGTGTACGAATATATGTGATGTGGATTTCGAAGCGCTCGTAGCGAATTCTGGTTAGCTGTTCTTAACCGATCAGCAAAGTTAAGCAACGTCCGCCGCGGTCATGAGTTGGATGGGTGATCGCTAGTGACATTACTACTGAGCGTTTCCGTGCTTCGGAGGGTACGTTAAGCCGTCGGTCCCGGTTGTCTTCTTCGGATGGCAGTCGTTATAGCATGATGGTAGGGCATTTTGCGAATGCCCACCTGGTTAGCTACCCAGCTCAAGTAGAAAATCTGTCAGCAAGCATCTAATGATGTGTTCCGGCAGCTGTCATTGAGAGCCAGTAATTCTAGGTTAGCCTGAACAACATATTCGATCACATCATTACTTACCAACAGGCGAGATAGTGGTCAAAAGGCTAACCAATCAGACATACAAAAAAAACATTACTTTGTTTTCAGAGCAATTCATTTATGAAATCATAATAATACTTATCTATTGGATCTATTAGAAGACTGATCAATAATATTCAAGTTACTACAATTTTGTACATAACAAATTACTAAAAGATTTCTAGAGATAAAAATCTTCATACTTCAATACATATTAGAAGCGTCATGTTAATTACTATTACATAATATTATTCCTTACTAACGTAATTATTATTAGGTAACTAGCTCTCACGATAGGGTATCCTTTTTTTGTGAGAGCAATTTCTTCCAGATGACTCATATTATACTTGCAACAGAAATACGTGCTTTAATTTTTGAATGAAAGAGTACGTTAATATGGTTGTGTGTAGGTTGTATATAAATAATATAAAGTTTTTTTTACGTTATTGTGAATTTCGGAACAAGCTCGAGGGCCATCTGATGTTAAGCGTATCTCTGCCTATAACAGATGCGTTTCATCACCAGTCATGAATTGCACTGCGCCCGTCACTTTGAGACATAGTTGTTAAGTCTCATGTGCCTGACATTTCATTGGCTCTCAAGGACAGCTGCCAGAGAAGGCAGATTTTCTACTTGAAGGTGGTCGCTAGACAGGCGGGCCCGCTGCGGGATTTGAAACATGGACCTGCTGCGCGGCAGTCCATAGCCAATCCACTGAGCCATCACTGCTTCAAAAATAATTACTAAAAGACGCGAGTATATGTGATATATGCACAAATTATTTAGATTTGTGTTCGTAGTAGTTGTTCAATTATGATGTAGTGATAGGAATGCAAGTATTTCATATTTTGTATTAAATTCTGCATATTTTTTTTAGAATAGTTCAGTACATCGAGTCTTATTTAACTGATTGTATAAGAAGAGCCCAGATAACTGTAAAATGAAGTTTTAAAGCTGTGTTCAAAAATCTAACTTATTTTTTTCACGGGTTGTTGCGTTGCGGGACCCTAATTGATCGATGCTGGGCGGCTATTATAAGTTAAAATCAAAACCACAGTTTTGTTTCATTGTATATTTAAAAGGGGCTTTTTTCAGGTGCTTTGACCAAAATCTTCTTTATCATTAAACACAATAAAAATGTTTCGGCCCACGCCGCCGGTGGTATTCTTCGGGAAATAATTAAAGCAAGCCTTTTGAAAAATGTTCCATTGTTGTACTTGTCTACGAAATAACTAATTACCGAGAGAAATTGTAAAATATAAAAATATATGGTTCGTTAAAAATATACAGTAAATTGGAAATTTAAGTAAATCATTGAGATTTCACCTTCTTTTTATTTCATATCTTCCGTTTCTTTCATTACTATAAACGACCAGCTTGATTAAGTGGCTCAATTTTGCAAATCTCATTAGTTGTACATATTTGAGCCGTTTGGGGCAGAGACTTTGAACCACGGGGCTCCCGGCCCCTGTCTCTCCCAAAATCTTCGTGGTATTTTCCAAAATCTATCAGTGCCCTTGGTCCATGCAACGCGTGATTAGAATTCTGGCACTTATTTCGCTCAAAGAATAAGCATTGCAATCCCATGGGGCAATGCTGCCAGCATGCTGCAGACTGGTAGTGGGCTAGATAATTAGGACTGCCCCAGGGCCTGCAAAGCTGTAGTGTTGTATATAGTTTGTAATGTTATGATAATAGGGCCATACTGTATCTTGGCAGGCGTCTTGGAGATCGCAGTTTAAGGTATTTTACCTTTACGACACCCACAAGTAGCAATGGGGCGGTGATATTCTAGCCCGGCACCCCACGGGGCTGTACTGCGGTTAAAATTCTGATGAGTTATCTAACCAGATATAAGTTACAGGGAATCGGGAGAGCAGTCGAATGACACCTGTCAAAAATCCAAAATGGCGGATTTCAAGATGGCCGCCATACAAAATGGTCCGAGCCTGCTGAAGCGAGGCCATTAAACTACATTACCTTTGGCTTGAAGACTTGGTTTTTTTATGCTTGATAGTTTAGCCTTTGACCACTATCTCACCTGATGGTAAGTGATGATGTGGTCGAAGATGTTGTTCAGGCTAACCTAGAAGTACTGGCTCTCAAGGACAGCTGCCGGAACACACGTTAGGTGCTTGGCGACAGATTTTCTACTTGAGGGTGGTAGCTAGCCAGGCGGGCATTCGCAAAATGCCCTACCACCATGCTATAACGACTGCCATCCTAAGCACGGAAACGCTCAGTAGTAATGTCACTATGGTTTCGGTAATCCATAAGAAAGAACGCTTGAACAATATATAGGTATATAATATGACTTTGTTTGATCAACAAAATGAAAAGCGATACGATATTGTATAGGTTGAGTAGTAGTAAAAGTGATCTGAGAAAATAACTACTACGGGCTAAAGAGGGTCATGGTCATGTCATCATAATCATCGGAGCTAGGCTCTTGATGTGGAGTAATCACCATTATTTTGTTTTACAAGCTTTTAATTTAATTTCCTGATACGACATTATTTTCTTTGTTAATTGGTTGTAGTAAGTACAGGTGGTTCCTCTTCTTCTTTTCCTCTTCAAATTTTCCTTGCATATATTTCCGTTAAAATTGTTGTGACCTGTCAGATATCACATCAACTTTCCTCTTATACATTTTTTATCGTCGACAACAAACTTTGTTTTCGTTTACAATTGCCATAAATGCCTTAAGAGGGCCCTTCCCGGTACGTCTATCGTCAAAGCGAACATGACTGAAAAGCTTGTTGTTTCATCTTTTTTCATCTTCAGCGCTTGCCATCCAACTATACGTCTCACTCCGTCCCTCACATACCTCTTTCTGCCACTTGGCTAATAAGCAAGTGAGAACGAGATAACATTTAACGAAAAATAGTGAGCGTAACCTTCATAAAACTTGATCCAGGTATTACGTGTTTTTCAATAAACTTTACAACTTTGTAAAATAAATGTTTATCATTTAGAATCTCCATTATATTTTCAATGTTTCTATCAAAACATGTTCTCTACTTTTACAATTTATGGGTACATTTTGAACGCCCAAAGTTCAGGTAAAATTTGTGCAAAAAAGCCGACTTTTGGAGGCTTATAATGAAGTTGTTTCTCCAAATTTGACTGTTTTGTTATCATAAAAACCTTGATATAGTGCAGAAAATACCTATTAGCTCAAAAATTTCAAAGAAATATCTGTTACAACGCCATAATCACGTAAGAGCGTATGAAAAGTTAGACGGGTTGGCCGCTCTTAAAGACTTCAATACTTCTGTCTGTATTTCTGATTACCTTATACGCAGTTGTTTGCAATTTTTTGAAAGTGAACAATGTATAATTTTTGTAGTGACAAGCAAATTGCTAATTATTTCTATAAAATTTTAACTAAAACAAAAATAAATACAACTGAAAAACAACTTCTACCACGAATAAAATATGTAAAAAAAACTTTTACAAAGTGGCTTTATCAATGAAGTAATCACGTACGAATTTCAGAATCAGTCATATATGTCAAATTACAATTGCAAATAAGGGCTTAACTTTAGGAAAGGGACGCGGGCGGCCCTATTAGTGACACTTGTACTCCTCGGTACCCTAAATCTTTGATTTCATTCAATTGAAGTCTCTGATTTCGTTATCAGTTTGCAATTTAACAACTTTGCCAAGTTTTACACTTTTCGTGCTCGCATCGAAATGTGGCGAGCTCGTACCATTGAAATATATAAAACTAACATGATATATTGTAAAATCTTAAGAAAACCATTTCTAGATAGGGCCACCACCATATTTGAAGCATTGATGGCTCAGTGGCACTGGCTATGGACTGCCACGCAGCAGGTCCATGGTTCGAATCCCGCCGCGGGCTTGAGTTTCACGGGATGGTGGAAGGGCATTTTGCAAATGCCCGCCTGGCTAGCGCCCACCCTTAATTAGAAAATCTGTCGCCAAGCACCTAAAGGTGTGTTTCGGCAGTAGTCCTTGAGAGCCAGTGAAATTACAGGCATATGAGACTTAATAACTATGTCTCAAGGTGACGGGCGCAGTGCAATTCGTGACTTGTGACGAAATGCACCTGTTATAGGCAGAGGTTAGTCCGCTTCACATCAGGTGGGCCTCGAAATTGTTCAGAAACAAAAACATAAAAAAAAAAAAAAAAAAAAAAAAAAACAGCCTACTACAATGATTAGATTACTTACCGGCCCAAGGCCACTGCCTTGGGTCCTTCTGTGTGTTAGAGTCAAAACGCTTTTACCATTCTTCCTTCCGTGGTAAGATAAATCTGTTTTGGTGAGTTTGCCAGCATTACTTACCGACCCAAGGCAGAATTCTTACCGTGTGTTTGAGTCAAAACTCAGTTACCATTTTCCCTTTCGTTATAAATAATATCTGCATTCCTGAGTTTGGATTAACTGCTAAGTAGATATTTGATATCTCTCTACCAATAAAATATTCCAAGGATAATTATCTTCAGTATACCATACATAGACAAGCCATAAATTCCGTAGCCAAATTTATAGAATAGGAGTATGTATTCTGTCGTTAATAAAGAGAGATATGATTTCACCATTTCAAATAGATTGGATAAATAGAAATACGATGATGCTGTTACACATAATACAATGTTTGGATGACCACTTCTGCTTTGAAACGGCCCAGCACTATGATAGACATTCTTGTCCATCATCAGAGGCAAAGTATTGGTTCAAAGAATGTTCTCATTATTTGAACCAATTCTTTGCATCTCAGTGAGATGAGAGTAACGTAGGACGAAAACATACATTTATCCAATAAAAATTAAGCCCTGACTACAGGACTCGATCCTGAACTCATCATCAGCCGGAAGACGTCCACTGTTGAACAAAGGCCTCTCCCATAGAACGCCACAAAGAACGGCTATAAGCCGCTTGTAACCATTGGCTACCCGCGACTTTAACGATGTCGTCAGTCCACCTAGTGGGGGGCCTACCAACTCTACGTCTTCCGGTGTATTGTGGTAACCACTCGAGAACCTTTCTTCCCCATCGGTTATCAGTTCGTCGAGCAATGTGGCCCGCCCATTGCCACTTCAATTTGCAAATTCTGAGAGCTATGTCGGTGACTTTGGTTCTTTGGCGAATATCCACGTTCCGGATTTTATCACGCAAAGAAACTCCGAGGATAGCTCTCTCCATAGCTCGTTGAGCGACCCTGAGCTTGTCCATAAGGGCCACAGATTATGACACGCATAATGAATGATAGACATTCTTGTCCATCATCAAAGGCAAATTATCGGTTCAAAGAATGTTCTCATTATTTGAACTAATTCTTTGCATCTCAGTGAGATGAGCGTAATATAGGACGAACACATACATTAATCCAATAAAAATTAAGCTCTGACTGCAGGAATCGATCCTGACCTATCGTTACATATTTAATGAGAAAATTAACTTTGCGGCTATTTGTAAACTGCTTTGACAATCAATAAGTTTATGGCACTCTTCCATAATTTAATAATTTTACTTATCAAAATGCTGGCCCATTTGGCTCAACGATTAAGCATTGAAATTCAACGGTGCAATGCTGCCAGTATGTTGGGCACGCTGCCAACTGGTAGTGGTTTGGAGCATTTGGACTGCCTGTGAGTTTGCATTGACTTATAGGTTGTTAAATGATTTTATTGTAGTAGCTATAGTGTTGTATATAGTTCGTAGTATTTTGCTTACAAAGGCATACCGCCGGTTAAAAGATATCTTTTACATAAATATTTACTAACGTTCGACCATATAACAGATGTTCACAATCTTTTTCTAATATATAACATTTAGTTAAAAACTTATATAAATTGATATAAAACTGTTGTACATTCTTATGTTATAGTAGCATGCGTTTCACATGCACTGTACTTTTGTGAATAGATTATATTAATGTCATTTGATTAACTCAAAATAGATATATTTTTCGATGTATGACGTACGATATATACGACGCGTTGTTTACTCCTTTCTTTTAGAGGGTTTCTTAAAATTGTTGTGATGTATATTACTTACAAAGTGTCTGTGTATATTTTACGTATCCATCCCTTATTTCACAAACAGGCTCCAGTCCTGGACAGCTGTCATAATGTGAAACATCTGTCAAACCCTTTGTCACATGTATAGATTTACAATTAGTGAAATTTTAGATTTGTGATATGTAAGAACATTCAAGAGGTTTTTATAAATTTGTATTATACATTTTATAGTGAATTGGTTCTAACAGCATTTTAATTTTAACGGATCTTCTTTAGGTTACTTGCGCACTTTGCCAAAAAATTCCGATTGCAAACTATTATCATTTGCTCGACGACTCTTCATAAATTTATATTATGTTGTCTTAGGTTTTCGCGATTATTACACATAGTAATTAAACAACTTTAAACCGTTTAAAGTTGTTTAATTACTAAAAATTTATATTATTTCGTGTTTTATCTTATTATCTTGACTATGTTTAATTTTGTTTCTCGGAGAGTTGTCACCTGCAACAAATGTATATGTTTTTAGTCAAAATGTACGTACTAACAGTAAATTTACTTTAACCTACACTTACCGTTAACGTTAGGATTGGAAACTGGAAATTGACGGTATAATTTACTGTTGATCAAATCGCGATAGCTTGACACTGTGGCAAAGAGCCTTAATTGCATTTAAAAAGAAAACTGGATTGTGAGTGATAAAACTGCATATCCTTCAAAAATTAAAATACCTGCACGTTTGGTCCCTAGTTTCTATTATAATATGTTCATAAAAACTAACGTAAGTTGACATAAATATTTCCTAAATATACCGGCTAGCACTCACGGTGTTTGGTCGTAATCTCCGAGCGTTGTTCGAGCAGTAAAGATGCTCATTATCATGCGGGCAGCTTCGAGAGCTGCTGAGTGCGCGCCTGTCTAGCAGCCCTCGAAGCTGCCCGCATTCCTTGACAATGAGCATCTTTACTGCTATTCTATTATAATGTTTCATAAACCGTTGAAATATTATCGTCAAATATATCGAGTCGAGATATTCTCCATGTCAATAAGACCCGCTTCACCAACAAAATCAGAGGAAATACAGCACCAAACATTAGAGCCTATGTCATGCTGTGAAATCTAATATCAAGGCTCTTGTTTGACGATATAAGCTTGCAAATCTGTCCCACAGGACAACAGGGGAAAGGAAACTGAAGGTAGATTTTAGTCAACCTTCGTCTCAAACATGACATGACCACACCTGCTGTTACTTAATCTATGACATTAGGCTGGGAATCCAAATACACTGGATAAACAAGGTTGAATATCAGATTTTGTTATGAAATTATTTCCCTAGGTGACAATGTCACATACTTATACTCACATGAATAAATAATGGTAGCTTTATTTGTGTACAGCCGCCTACAATAAGAAGTACTGCACTTCGTAATTTTCAAAATAATGTGATGTCGCTAAGATATTAATAATTGAAGTTAACATTAACAGGAGTAAAAATGTTTCTATCTCTTCAAATTATTCTTCGATTTTAAGATACTTCTGATTACCTAGAGAAAAACAGAACTCTTGCCACAATTTTGAAAATTACAATGTGTATACTTCTTATTGCAGGCGACTGTACCTTATACCAGACGTAAACTCACGTTTGTGGTGGATAATCCTAAATTTAAACATTTTTATCGGGCTTGTACTAGTTTTGGTTTTCTAAATTAACATAGAATTCGCCAATTTAAACTTGCTATATATACCTTATGATATTTGAATTTGAATGTGTATGTTAAAAAACTTACCGATCTAAAATATTAAAATGTCCCGTCCCGTAGCAACTAAAATCAAATAGTATTTACTAATATTCAAACAGTATTTACTAATATTGATATATATTCAGGACACATAAATAGCGTAAAAAAAATATTTTCTGAAACTCGCGTATTACACAATCAAGTACGCCAGACCACCTGGCAACAAAATAAATAAAATGGTTGTTTTTTATTTCCTGCCATTCACCGTTCTCTTTAATTAAGTCAAATCCTGAGCTTTTAGAAGCTGGAGGCATTTTGACTGTCCGTGAGTCTGCTATGGCTTATAGGTGGTCTAAATGATTTTATTGTAGTAGCTGTAGTGTTGTATATAGTTCGTAGTATTTCATAATAAAGGCATACATAAAAAAAATACAATTATTATGAATTTATAACACGTGAATGTTAATGTTATTAGAACTGTTTTAAATGATATTATATGAGCTTATAAATTAACGTCTGTGTGCCACATTAGTGGAAATTGCGTTCTATATATAAAACAATGTAATATCCTTAATACCTAGATTCTCAGATGAATAAATGATTGTATCTTTAAGAAATTTAAGAATATGAACCAAGAGTTCAGCGATTGGAATCTCGGTTGAAACATAATCTCTTGAACCATTACTTGTGGTGAGAGTGTACAGGGTCGCGCGCGGCTGACTTTGATGGAAGCTTAATTTGGGCCAGAGTGTCAACTTCCAGCGCTTTCTCGGTCGAACACCAGACGCCTCGACGTCAACATATTTATGACACTCTAAACATTTTTTGTTGTCATTATTATTAGCCCTTTTTCCGCCATCTAAAATTTATAGTCTCATAAAAATGGAATGTAAATCTAAAGTTACAAACTCGCATTTAAATCTAACATACGATGTAACGGAAAAAAATATTTAAGTTATTAAATAAATCCTACCTTTGTTATATGTAAAAATATGTTTATAAGTTTATTAGAAAACACTAACTTAAAACTCTTGCATCGCTAAAAATACACATCTTGTCTTACATTTATTGATATCCACACAAACTCAAAATACATACAAATACATTATCATATACAAACCATCATAGTCACATACGCCGTCATTTTATATTTCACCTTTTTTTGAACTAAATTCATAGCATATTGCTTTATTTAGCTGGTGTAGGAACACTGTCTCACAAGATACAGTTTGCTAAAACTAGTTCGTGAGTTAGGGGCCCTGTTCTTATATTGTAAAATTGTATAGCCTACCAATTCCAATTCTAATTTTAACCTCCCTGTCACATCAATTGCTTGAGCGGTGGCGAAACCAACGAGTCAGATGTGTTGTATTACACATATTTTTTTATTATGACTGGTAGCTTGATCACTATCTCACCTGATGGTAAGTAATGATGTGGTCTAAGATGTTCAGACTAACCTAGAATTACTGGCTCTCAAGGACAGCTGTCAGAACACGCCATCAGGTGCTTGACGACCGATTTTCTACTTGAGGGTGGTAACCATGCAATCTTTCTTATAAAATAAGTATAAACATTGTACACTGTGGTTATATTTTCGTAAATGCCTTCACATAGAAAAAGGCCATTGAAAATGAATGATGTCCTTTTTATGCCTTGCTGCTGCTCGATATTACGAGTAAATACCTACTAACTGTAAAACTATGCAACTAAACCTCGTTGCTTAACAAAATCATTTTATAAACCTACTGTGAAGCGTAGAAAGGACATGAACCAGCGTACGAGGTGTACAGAACAGTAAGGGCTGCTTTAAGTGGATTCTCTACATTTTGTTTTTTTAGCTATGATTAAAATACACAAGGGCCGTGAACAGGGAAATGTTGAAAAACCACACGGCATTCATATCCTCTTATAAAAATAAGTGAATGTTAAAACTAAGTCTTATTTCAACGGTACAAAGCATTATTTTAAATTCGTGTCGTATTTTTTTTTGCCGCTTTTACCAATGTACAATTAGTGTGTTCACAAAGACATGAACCGCGAGTTTTGGGAGCTTAATCATTCAGATTCAATGTCAAAGAAATTTCAAAACAATTTCTAAACTTATATTGGTTTAGTTTTCTTTAGAATATTATACCATAACTAAACTCTCTTCGCTGTCTCATTAAGCAGCATGGAAGTTAATTTAATTTGAAATTATTTATACAAAGCTCGTGAAAATGAAATTTTAAACTAGGATGCAAATTAGGTTTATAAGCGTAGACTGAAATTGAGGTCCATTCTGCTGTTTGCAGTTTTGCAAGATTAGCATGGTGGTCTATTGGCGTAACGCGTTTCCTTGGTATCTTATAGTACGGGTTTGATTCCCGGGTCAGTGAATTTTTGATGGACTTTTTCAGTAGCAGGCAACCTACCTGTAAAGTTTTATTGGATATAACGAATCTAATATGAACGGTTTCCAATGGCGATTTTTCCAAAATTAAAATCTCATTGCTACGTAGAATTGCAATTACTTACTCCTTTTGCAAAATACATGCTAGCATTTTGGTCAAAGGTTGTTTCTACCCAAATACGTTATTAGCACAATAGATATATTTAAATGAAAGAATTGTAACAACGCTTTAACGCGTTAAAAATACGGCAAGTATAATTCCCTTTTACGCTGAACGAAGCAATATGATGTAGAGCTTTTAAATTGTAATTTTTGCATTACCGCTTGCTAAGCAAATAAACTTACGAAATTTCAACGAAAGAAAAAAAACAGTTGGACCACGAAAGGTATTCGAATCCGAAACCACCCGTCTCTAGAGCATGTGAATTAAAATACATGTATTTTTATACGACTGCCAAAAAAAGAGTTTTTGTGTTTTCAGGGTTCGTGCATGTATGTTTGTGAGTTTCTTTACTCCACCATAACTTCTAAACGGCTTAACCGATTTTAATGTATGATATATCATTCGATTAGTCTTGATAGCGCAGAGGACAATAAGTACATAAAAAAGTAAATACTAGTACTAAAAAACAAACTGGTGGATTTGCGACGGCGATTTGTCCGTCTAATTACTTCATTACAAAACATTCGACCTTAGATACAACTACCTACTATTTTAACTAAATTTTTGACCATATAAAATTACAAATTTATGAGGGGAATAATTAAAGTCATTTGCGGGATTCGAACCCGCGTCATCCACCCCTATAGAGGTGGTATGCTCTGACCGACTGAGCTAACATGACAATGAGTCATAACTCTAACTTTTCCTATCGTTATTTAACTATCGTATGGGGATGGATTTTATGTTTTTCTAATTTTGTAATGTAGGTAATCGGCAGAGCACGTGCAAAAATTAATATATAAAAATTTTGACGATATTTTAAACAACTTACTTGAAAGAAATAAATTAAACAGAAACATATTGAATCTATGAAATCAATAGGCAAAGAAATCGATACCAGAGAGTTTCCAACTAACAAACTTGCAATACTAGCATACATAACTGTTGCCAGGATAAAATAACCAATGGCAACAGACGTAACAAGTTACCCTTTCAAAGTGTATTTCCACACGATGTTCCTCAGATTCCCAACGCGAATAACAACCCGTGTAATATGTAAAAGGATCTTAATGAGCGGTGAGCGCGGCGAGCGGTCTCTAATAAGGTTCCAATTTCTGAGTTACAGCTTACACCTGTTCTCTTATTCAGATTAATCATTATTGTTACACCACACATCAAAATTAAATAGATAAAAACCCTGTCACGGTCATTAACACTATAATTATTATAACAAACGGGATATTCAAGTAGAAAATCTGTCGCCAAGCACCTAACAGTGTGTTCCGGCAGCCGTCCTTGAGAGCCAGTAAAATTACAGGCACATGAGACCTAACAACTGTACGTCTCAGTGTGACGGGCGCAGTGCAATTCGTCGTTGACGAAATGCGTCTGCTATAGGCAGAGGTTAGTCCACTTAACATCAGGTGGGGCTCGGGATTGTTCCGTCACAAGAACATAATAAAAAAAAAAAAAAAAAAAAAATACCGTTTTTTGATTAGTTTTGAGCTCTCGATATTTCGGCACTGTTGCAAGCGCACCACTAGTGGTGTAAGTGACAGTGACAATAGTAGCATCGCCTTGCCGAAAAAACGTACAAGAAAGAGGGTAGACCGGTTCGTCTGCTCTTAGTGCCTACCATCCACTCGCATAGATTTCAGTTTACTCGTGATCATGGCGCTTGCAACAGTGCCGAAATATCGAGACCTCAAAACTAATAAAAAACACGGTAAATATCCTGTTTGTTATAATAATTATAGATAAAAACCCACCATGTGTGGTTCATCTTTCACAGCGTGGCATCTGTGTCATGCTACCGTATATTTTTGCTGTATGCACCAAAGAGCCTACCAACTTCTGAGAGCCAGTAATTCTAGGTTAGCCTGAACAACATCTTCGACCTATTCACCATTTTTTTATGCCTGATATGTTAGCCTTTGACCACTATCTCACCTGATGGTAAGTGATGATGTGGTTGAAGATGTTGTTCAGGCTAACCTAGAAGTACTGGCTCTCAAGGACAGGTCCCGGAACACACCGTTGACTTGGCGACAGATTTTCTACTTGAGGGTGGTAGCTAGCCAGGCGGGCATTCGCAAAATGCCCTATATACCATGCTATAACGACTGCCACCCTAAGACAACAACCGGGACCGACGGCTTAACGTGCCCTCCGAAGCACGGAAACGCTCAGTAGTAATGTCACTAGCGGTCACCCATCCAACTCATGACCGCGCGCGACTTTGCTTAACTTTGCTGATCGGTTGAGAACTAAGTAAACTTCGCTACGAGCGCTTCCAAAATTTGCCTTCAGATAGTGGTAAAAGGCTAGACTGCACTGCAGCAATAAATATTTTTTTTTTTTGTTTAATCAGATATCCTTATCTTTAGTCTTATACTGTCATATATGTATGACCATAGCTAAATTAAGCTATGTCTCTACCAAACAAAACATTTAAAAGTTTTTCAACCGTTAACACGAAAATCATAACTATAACTAAGAAGTCAAATTTTGTTTGGTGGAGACCTAGCTTTACAGAAACTACAGTGTTGGCAAAGCAAAATACCCAATATTTTTTTAAAGTTAATGTTATTTAATACTAACGATGCTAAGCGGTCTAACCTCTGCCTATAACAGATTCATTTCGCCACAAGTGACGAATTGCACTGCGCCCGTCACTCTGACACATTAAATTGTTAAGTTTCATGATCCTGTATTTTTACTGGCTCTCAAAGACTGTTGTCGGATCACAGTTAGGTGCTTGACGACAGATTTTATACTTGAGGGTGGTAACTAGCCAGGCGAGCATTCGTTAAATGGCCTTCCACTATGCGGTAAAGCTGAGGTCGGCCACGGTGGGAATCGAACCATGGACGTGCGGTAGTCCATTATTACCGCTCGGCCATCATTGAATTAACTGTGATCCTTTACATGAATGATAGTGTAATAGAGGCCTCGAAAATCGTGAAAGACCTAACCAACGCCTCAAAGCTTTAGAGCATTTTACATATGATATGCCCATATTTCTTGAGCTTTTGTTTTGGCCCCTTCCTATCCATTACAAGTTACACACTTATGTAGTAGGTATAGAAGAAGGCCAATCTATTTACGAAAGCCCTTCGATCAGTAATCACATTTCCAAGTCACCCAACTTTTGATGTATGGCCTTATAAGTAGATTTCAACAATAACTTTCACAAGTTTACTATCGAGCCTTTATGTTACACGATTACGACACGATGGCCACGCCTACAAGATATCGCAACCATGCTGAGAAACTGTCACAACTCAAAAGTTTACCATTCGCAACACTGAACTATTGAATATAAAAATACACAAACTAATAAAAATACGCAAATCAATCGCCATCTCATAATTCTTATTTTAATCTTATTTTCACGTTACAGTGTTACATATTTCAAACAGCTTCGTTAATGACATCATAAAAAAATACTGACATGAGAGCGCGCTGCATTAATTGAATTAGATTAATTGTGTGATAGAGATACCGCTATTTAAACATAACTGTCTCGTAACTGTATTCATATAATATGCTCGAAATAATACATTTGTTTTCATGATTGTGCTTAGGTGGTGGTACACACTTTTAGTCGAATGCGGCGTATCACAGACTCATAACATCATCAAATGTGTCTCAATTGAATATTGACTTTGACTCGACAGCGATGACACTTGATGTCGCGCTAGTTTGCTGTGAAGATAAAAAAAACGTAATTTACAACTTATAACATGTTTATTTTATTTTACTCTTACGAAAATAAAATACAACTTCATGCTTTCCGAAAGCGTGTATAAGACAATAAACACCCGTGTTTTACTGCATATCTTGCTCGCACTTAATAAATAACTATCCTATTGATATCTACGAATGTTACAAATTTCAATAAATAAACATTAACAACGCCTTACTGACACCTGGATCAAATCAAGGAGCTTACAGTTTAGTCTCATACTCATGCCGCTGCACCAACGAGGGATTGTAATAATTAAAACATCTGCAACAATATTATAAAATCTCTGTATGATATTATTATGGACATAGTGCTGACCATTGTCAGCTTAATTATAATTCATGGAATATGATATCCTGGTCGACATTTAATTTGTCAAACCTATAGTAGTTTACATAATTTCTGATTTCTGACTGCCTTTACTGAGCGTGCGATTTTGCGCTCTGTGGTGTGATGTGATAACAATAAATATATATATATAACTTATATATGTGACATAACATCCAGGTAAGCCCTAGGATAGTGCGAGCGTGGGAAAGAGTTGACCTATTGTATGTAAACTTTGTAAAGCATACCCAATGGTTTCAGTACCTTTATTTAGGCGACTTATCTGTTCTGCCTACATCTGTAACTTAATGCGACGTGGCGGTAACGAACACACTAAAGTGTTTTATTTTATACCTTATAGGCTAGCTTTTGACCACTATCTCACCTGATAGTAAGTGATGATGTGGTCGAAGATGTTGTTCAGGCTAACCTAGAAGTACTGGCGAAACTAAGTTTGTATGGAAATCACTATTAGCACACTTCCCTTAATGAATAATTCGATCATATTGCTAATATAAACAATCTTCGTAACTGCCAAAATATTAATTTTCCCAATTTAGTTTGTAATTAACTTACATACATACATAATAGTTATAGTTGTCGTCTCTCATCACATCTACCGTTGAACAAATGCCTCCCAAATTATTTGGAATAATCCCCACGCTAGGCAGGAGTATTGTGGATCACAGTGTTAGATGGCAGTTCTTTAGAAGGCGCGGCTTCCACCTTCTGATATTTATCCCTTCGTCACTCTTACGTCTCCCCGGGAAGGTATGGGGAGTGCATTTCTAGCCCGGCAGCCCACGAGGTATTATGTATAGTGACAATAAATATAACAGGAATGTTGTCTTTAGTTCTATACTGCACTGTACTGTAACAGCCGACTCGTCCACTGCTGAACATGGCCTCCCCTATTATGGGGGTATTTGCCATAATCCCCACGCTTGTCTGGAGGCTTGGGGATCGCAGTGTAAGATGGCAGTTCTTTAGAAGGTGCTGCTGCCCACCTTCCAGTATTTTTTCCTTAGTCGCCTCTCACAACACCCACGGGATGATATGGGGAGGTGCAATTCTAACCCAGCACCCCACGGGGGAATTTAGTTCTATAAATGCCATAATTTACAACACGTTAACATAGTCTGAAAATAGTATAAAATGAATCTATAATAATATCAAGTCCCGGAATTATCTCAGCCCACGTCTATATAAATGCTCCAATTATGTTCATGATCTAACAAAAACAAGATATATATTGAGGAAAACCTCAAAGAAATATATAAAATAACAAAGTCACGACTCGCAGTTTATAAATAAGGATTTTTATGTTGGACATCCACAGGGTTAGGACGCTTCATTAAGCTTGTTTAGGATTAGCTAATATTTGTTAGAGGCGAGGAATTGTTTTTTTTATCGAAAATATTACAATACAAGTTCCTTGGAATAACTAATGGCACACTAGTGCCTTTGTTAGCTGATGATCTCCCGACTTGACTGGTTTACGATTTTTTAAACTTTATCGACCCCTATTAATGGAAATTTAAATGGAAATTTTTCAGAACAGTGAAGGTCCACTGTTCTGAAAATTTCCAAAAACTGACTGCATGAAACTCGGTTGAAAAATGCGATCTGTAGAGGAGAACAAACGAATATCTGGATAAATATACATAACCTTTTTTGCACAAAATTAAATGGAGATGCTTGAAAATTGAATCTCGCTCGCTTGGTCAAAAAAAAATATCTAAAATAATTCGTTTATTCAAATTACTAAAATTTTATATTGCTAGCTTTTTTCAAGGATACAATAAATTTTCAAGAAAATGTTTAACGATAAAATTCTTAGACACTAATGATGATTCCAGACTTTAAAAAAATCCTATAGGGATTCGCTAGAATCTATTCCATATATAGCAAGAAACGCATCTATATCATCTGCTGCTTCCTGCAACAATACACCATGCGGACATTATGCTTTGTAAAAATGCGAAATGAACCAGCAGAGCTTCATCCGTCATATACCTTATCCTTCGAACGCCATATGCAGCAGAACTAAGTCTCCATAAGACTAATATAGATTAACTATAATATATAAAACATATGATTAATAAGAGGACCTCACTGTAGATTTGATTAATTTTAATCCCCAAGAATACTGTTGCTTTATCAATTGTAAATTAAACTTGATCAATTTCAATGTTTGCTTAACTAACATTGGGATAAGATAACTTGAAAGATTTTGTCTTAGTCGTATTTAAAGGTAAATTATAGCGGTGACCTATTTATTTAAACCATGGCACACTAAACGCTCTCCCCTAACTTTGAAAAATTATTTATGGATAGATATATATAGATATTTTTCTAATAGCTCGCCTGGGTCTTACTACCATCATGTAGGAAATTCGTTATTTGTTTTAAAATTCCTGATAGGTTAGCATGTAACCTGATGCTAAGTGATGATGCGGTCGATGGTGTTAAAAGGATTGACCTAGACTTATTGACTCGCAAGGACAGCTGCCGCAACACACCGTTAGGTGCTTGGTGATAAATTTTCTACTTGAGGGTGGTCGCTAGCTAGGCGGGTATTCACAAAATGCCCTATTTCTTCGGCAAACACCTAACAGTTCTTTTATGTTATTGTAACGGAACAAGCTCGAGGCCAACCTGGTGTTAAGCGGACTATCCTCTGACTATAACAGATACATTTCATCACAAGTCACGAATTGCACTGCGCCCGTCACCTTGAGGCATAGTTGTTAAGTCTCATGTGCCTGTAATTTCACTGGCTCTCAAGGACTACTGCCGGAACACACCGTTAGGTGCTTGGCGACAGATTTTCTACTTGAAGGTGGTCGCTAGCCAGGCGGGCATTCGCAAAATTTATTTCAACAGCTGTCTATGAGAGCCAGTTTACATAACAGTTTGAGCTTGTTAACCGCTTTCGACTGCTTCACCACTTGCCATCAAGTAGAGATTCTGGGAAAAGGCTAAGGCCATTATGAAAATGTAATACACATATATGAATAAAAATAAATAGAGTTTATTCAAGACTGTTTTTGTATTTACAAAACCACAGAAAGTGGGCGTAAGTTACACAAATAGAGAAAGGCCAAGTAGGCGGGACAGGTGTAACACGATGTACATGTTTTTCTCACGTCCATTCCGCCCATGATTTATCAAAATAATTGGTGTTTCACATCATCTGATGATTATTAGAAACCAAAATACTTCAGCAAATAATTATGAATTGATCTTTACAAAATCACAAATATACGACAGGAAAATTTTTAAGCCATGTGCGGGATTCGAACCCGCGTCTATCCACCCCTTGAGCCGGGGTATGCTCTTACCAATTGAGCTAACATGACATGACGTCATAACTCAAATCTTTCCTATCCTTCTTTAACCATCGTATTGGGATGGAGTGACATCTATAGTACCACTTGCGTTGTACTACAAACAAGACCAATTTTGCAATTGGCCTTATAATTTTAATATTATTAGGTTTGCAATAACGCCTGCTATGCGGATTACATTACAAAATCACAAGTATACGATAGGTTTTTTTTTAATGTAATCCGCATAGCAGGCTTTATTGCAAACCTAAAAATATGAATTGTTATCTTGTTTTTTAAACCGTTTCAGTGTCGTCTTACTGACTGACATACTTGCATTTGTCATAACAATTCAAACAAAATAAGTTCAATATTATTTAAAACATCCCATGTTTAGCTTGTGAATTATGAATATACATTATCATCTATGGTCTATATTGGACCCCAATTGCGGGGTCGAAATCACACACTAATAATATTATTTACTAGTTCTACCTGCGCCTTCATTCGCTATTGCCGTATCTGCAGACTAATCATTCATATTTAAGCACTGTTTAGCAACGCTGTGGTCTGCGGTGAAGCACTCTTAGTAAACCATGGCTCAGAAAAGAGATTTTTACTTTGGATTTGAAAACTCCCAGGTTGTATTTTCCAGAAGGTAACTCAGAGATTTAATGTGCAGTTCACCCAATAAATGTTGAAGCAAAGTACTTTATGCGTTTCTTTGTAATTTCGATTTTAAAACGGCGTCTTTTCGCCGATGCTCTCCTTGTTTGGCGGTAAAACGAAGGTATATTAGATTGTGCACTTCCGAAATGTATCCAGCAAAAGACAGATAGTTAAAAAAAATATTGTGGTGAATGTTCCAGATTTTAGAGTTTTATCTTAGCAAGCTTGCATAACTAAATAAGGCTGCCAGATTGCCCGTGAGGTGCCGGGCTGCCCGTGGGGTGCCGGTCTGTCCATGGGGTCACTCGTCAATATTCTAACAAAAAAAAAATATTGAAATCGGAATACGCGTTAATAATTTCAACTAAGTTTATATTTTGACTTTTATCCCCTTTCCCGAGGGAAACTATCTGACTTATTCACGTGAGTTATCCCGTATTATTTACGTCTTGGGGATCAATTCATCAGAAAGCGCTACTGCCCGTCTTCTATGTGTTAACCTTAGTCGACTCTTACGACTCCCACGGGTAGAGATGGGGTGACATTCTAGGCACCACCATCCCATGGGCTTGGTTTACATGTAATTGTTATTTATTTAGTATATATCTTGTAAGTCTATAAATAGAATAATATATGTAACTTACAACGTTTTTAAATTGATGTTAAAAATCCTTATTGCTATATGAGTTTTTGAACTGTCACGGTAATAAACACTATAATTATTTTTACAAACAGGATATTTACTGTACATAACGTACAAGAAAGAGGGTAGACCGGTTCGTCTGCTCTTAGTACCTACCATCCACCCGAATAGACTTTAGTATACTCGTGATCATGGCGCTTGCAACAGTGCCGAAATATCGAGAGCTCAAAAGTAATTTGAAGCAGTGATGGCTCAGTGGCATTGGCTATGGACTGCCGCGCAGCAGGTCCATGGTTCGAATCCCGTCCAGAGCTTGAGCGTCACCGCATGGTGGAAGGGCGTTTTGCGAATGCCCGACTGGCTACCGACCACCCTCAAGTAGAAAGTCTGTCGCCAAGCACCGAAAGGTGTGTTCCGGCAGTAGTCCTTGAGAGCCAGAAAAATTACAGGCACAATGAGACTTAACAACTATGTCTCAATGTGACGGGCGCAGTGCAATTCGTGAGTTGTCATGAATTGCAACTGTTATAGGCAGAGGTTAGTCCACTTAACATCAGGTGGGCCTCGGGCTTGTTCCGTTACAATAACAAAAAAAAAAAAAAAAAAAAAACTCGGTAAATGTCCCGTTTGTAATAATAATTATAATTCTTATTGCTGTTCCTGATCTTTTCAATAGTCTGTGGTAGATACCACTTTTATCAACCTAAAGGTCTAAACCAATGCCGTTATCCAAAAGCAATCAAATCAATCGGCTTTACATTGGTTTCTAAAGCTTATTCAATATCATAAAGATTTTCTTTATGAATATGTTTTCCTTACGCTCCTATTTTCAGATCGTTTAATCGCGTAGAACGACTTGTGTAATGTTTTGAAGAGATTTCTTTGGATATCGAGGAGTGATCCGTAAAAACTTGGATGGTATTAATTAATATTATGTTATTGAGAAGTCAGAAAGTCTTATGACATACTAGATTTTTTATTTGTTTTATTTTTCGAAGCGATCGTAGCGAAGTTTGCTTAGCCGTTCTGAATTGATTAGCAAAGTTAAGCAACGACCGCCGCGGTCATGACTTGGATGGGTGACCGCTAGTGACATTACTACTGAGCGCTTCCGTGCTTCGGAGGGCACGTTAAGCCGTCGGTCCCGGTTGTTGTCTTAGGATGACAGTCGTTATGGCATGATGGTAGGGCATTTTGCTAGCTACCACCCTCAAGTAGAAAATCTGTCGCCAAGCACCTAACGGTGTGTTCCGGCAGCCGTCCTTGAGAGCCAGTAATTCTAGGTTAGCCTAAAAAACATCTTCGACCACATCATGACTTACCATCAGGTGAGATAGTGGTCAAAGGCTAACCTATCAAACATAAAAAAAAAAAAACCTGATAGGTTACCCTTTGACTTCACCCACTCACCTGATGGTAAGTGATGATGCGGTCGACGATGTTGTTCAGGCTGACCTAGAAATACTGGCCCTCAAGGACAGCTGCCGGAACACACCGTTAGGTGATGGCGACAGATTTTCTACTTGAGGGTGGTAGCTAGCCAGGCGAGCATTCGCAATATGCCCTGCCACCATGCAACCGCGACTTAGCGTTGAGTGCGTTGAATTTGGTTATATTGTTCTCCCTCCCTTCGCTATTAAGGGGGAGATTTCCTTATTTGGCCATTTAGAAGGTGACTCTTCAGAGGATGATATATGTTATATTTTGAAGCAATGATGGCCGACCGGTAATAGCTATGGACCGCCGTGCCGCAGGTCCCTGGTTCGTTCCCCACCGACGGCTTGAGCTTCACCGCATGGTGGAAGGGCATTATACGACTGCCCGCCTGGCTAGCTACCATCCTCAAGTAGAAAATCTGTCGCCAAGCATCTAACGATGTGTTCCGGCAGCAGACCTTGAGAGCCAGTAAAATTACAGCCACATGAGACCTTAACTACTATGTCTCAAGGTGACGGGCACAGTGCAATTCGTCACATGTGATGAAATATAATAGTGTTCTAGGCAGAGGTTAGTTCGTAACATCTGGTGGACTTCGAGTTTGTTCCGTAACAAAAACAAAAAAAACTTTTCTGAATTTATAAATAGAACTAGAAGCTTCTAGTTATATCCAGAGTTATCTTAATTATAGTCTAGCTAGAGCTATCTATATCTACGTTCTAGAACTGTCTCTATAATATTCTTGAGCTAAATGTATCCGACCCGCACGGTATTCAGAAACACTGTTCGCAGAGAGCACGGTTCGCCGAAAAATATTTTTTTCGTATTCAAAATGTTAGTTAAGTTAAAGGTTTAGTTTAAATATAGTTTTGGCTTGTAGGTGAGACACAAGCTAAATCTACTATATTTTATAGAATAAAATTAAGTTTTTTGGCGAACCGTGCTCCCTGCGAACAGTTTATCTGTAAACAGTACAGAGCTCATGTGTAACTATATTATGTACTGAATTTAATAAGAGTTTAATACTAATTAAATAAAAGTTGCTCCATAAAACAGATATACTAAACACAGTTGTTATAGAAGTTCACTGAAAACAGCGAACTAAACTTCAAAAAACTCAATCAGTAACCGAATTTACCGGCCTGAGCTTGGATCAACAAAATTCATTTGAGAGGCAACTGTAGCGGTTCGCAACAAACGTTTGCGTGTTTTAAGGATGAACAGTGACATCTAGTCGTTTGCTAATGAACTAAGTAGTGAAACGTCATATAAAAATGGCGCTATTAGCCAGGGCACAGATAACACAATAATAGTACAGAGTAAAGAGAAGTTCAGCTTTTGCGATAATAGTTGATGGTTAAAATTAATGACATTGATGAATATTATTTATATTAAATAATTAAATGGGGATGCCTATTTTCTATTCTACTCAATATGTTTGCAATAATTACATACCATACACAAAGATGTAACCAACGAATATGAATGTTTTTTTTGTACGCCGATTACTTCGTCAATAATAAAGTGATTAATAATGATGCATATTTAATATCGATTGAACAGTTTTTAAGTTATATTCAACGAACTGAAAAATGAATTTGTTTACCTGGGTAATTTAATGGTAATTACAAATCTTATTGATGCTGTGTGATTGATTTTGTAATCAACTAATCATCAACATCAAGCATCACTAGAGAGTGTGTGAAGTATAACAAGAGAACAAGCGCTATGATAAGTTTTGGCAAATACGATGAGCTCCCGCCCCCACAGACCCAACGTCTTCATACCAAACGGCTCAAATATGTAACCACTACCAAGGTTAGCATACTTTCCGCCGCTTGAGGTAAAAGCAACTCAAGCGGCGCAAGTATTATAATTGTAATTACTATTTTAATAATTAAAAGTAATCATGCAATAATTCTTATTTTAAAAATTATTTATTATGATTAATAATACCATATATCCTACACATTTAACAGGTATTAGATCATGTTACCTATATGTTAAGAGTTTTATGTCTCAATGTGACGGGCGCCGTGCAATTCGTGAGTTGTCATGAATTGCAACTGTCATAGGCAGAGGTTAGTCCACTTAACATCAGGTGGACCTCGAGCTTGTACCGTCACAATAACATAAAAAAAAATGAAGATTCTACAAGATTTCGCATTTTCATAAATTCATTTTAATATGAAACCATTTTGTTTCCAAAAATTGCTTAAGTTTTCTTTTAAATAGATTTACAGATATTACCTTATGCTAAATGGCAATTTATTGAACATGCAAACTTTATTATAAACAGCCTACTTTTTAAGCTAATCTAGTTCTCGACTATATAGTTTTTGATATAATTTCTGTTTGGCAGATCTTAGAGGTATGCAATTCTTTGTTTTTAGTCAAATCAGCATCATAAATTTCTAGCAGACAATTGTAAGAATGCAAAGATATTATTATTGTTGTATTTGATGGACCTGTAACCCCATTATTTGTTCTAATATAGATAATAATACAAAGGTTCCAGACAACGTGGCGCTATCAATAAATAGGAAGCTCACGGCAACGCTATTGTAAGTCAATCCAACTTGAGACAAGACGTTGCATTTATATTGTACATTATAACTAAGAGTCGTCTGAGTCACTGACTGCAATTCTGAATTGTGAAGTATTTAATGGGACAGTTATAGGCTATAATGGTCTTTATACTTCGAATTTTCGGTAAAGACTGTTTCAAGGAAATAAACTTAAGACAAAATGGTCTTTGAAAAATGTCTGACTGAGTGCGTAGGACCCCGAGTTGCATGCGAGTGAACGATACAGAACTACGGAATAAACGTAAAACGTAAGCGATTTTTTTATACGTTATTTTATTTAAAAATTATGTAATTTATCACGGTTTGGCATTTACAAAATTATCATTATTAATACAGATTAGAAATAAAATTTGTATTGATACTATTAGATATATTATATTATATTATATAGAGCCGCCCATTGTAACACTATGCTATTATATATTAATATGTAAACTTTAATATTTAAGAGTGGTGTAACAATAAAGAGTTATCTATCTATCTATATAAAAAAAAAATATTAAGTGAAATTTTAGATCTGTATTCATGATTTATTTCTTTCTATAGAAATGTATGGAATTTAGTTTTCGGATCAAGCGTAGTATTTTTCATATCCTCTAAAAATTATATAATTTATTAATATCTATAAGGCGAATTCTATCTAACAACATAATCATTGTTATTTATAACATCTTTAACAGCCATTGTGATAATGTAAAAGTATATCGTCAAGGAGTTATATAGACATTTCGAATCATACTCTTTACAAGAGATAAAACATATTGTTCATGAACTACATTTTCATATTTTTAATTTAATTGTCTTCTGAACGCGGACCAATTCAAAATAATAATAAACTAATTATTTGAGAGAATTTTGGTACATACAAAATTGCAAAGATGTCATAGCATAAATTGAAATTCCTACAAAATCCTGTGTGTAATGGCGTGCAAATATTATGAATATTATAAACATACAAAAATAACATTATCATATTTATGTCAAATTAGGGTATATTTATTTAATAATAAGTTTAATAGCTTAAAAAAATAGAGATCCATGTGTGTATATGCGAAGACCGCGTTAGTTCCAAAATAAAACCCGTATAGTATCTAAAAGATGTAGAAACGTTCTTGTTAGGATTCTTTCGACCTACCCCTTCAGGTATTTACAGGCAAGATAATTGACCGAGCGAGAAATTAGTTCGAGCGTAGCGTCTCTGCTTTATTGACTGAGCGAGAACTTAGTTCGAGCGAAGCGTCTCTGCTTTATTGACCGAGCGAGAACTTAGTTCGAGCGAAGCGTCTCTGCTTTATTGACCGAGCGAGAACTTAGTTCGAGCGAAGCGTCTCTGCTTTATTGACCGAGCGAGAACTTAGTTCGAGCGAAGCGTCTCTGCTTTATTGACCGAGCGAGAACTTAGTTCGAGCGAAGCGTCTCTGCTTTATTGACCGAGCGAAGCGTCTCTGCTTTATTGACCGAGCGAGAACTTAGTTCGAGCGAAGCGTCTCTGCTTTATTGACCGAGCGAGAACTTAGTTCGAGCGAAGCGTCTCTGCTTTATTGACCGAGCGAGAACTTAGTTCGAGCGTAGCGTCTCTGCTTTATTGACTGAGCGAGAACTTAGTTCGAGCGAAGCGTCTCTGCTTTATTGACCGAGCGAGAACTTAGTTCGAGCGAAGCGTCTCTGCTTTATTGACCGAGCGAGAACTTAGTTCGAGCGAAGCGTCTCTGCTTTATTGACCGAGCGAGAACTTAGTTCGAGCGAAGCGTCTCTGCTTTATTGACCGAGCGAGAACTTAGTTCGAGCGAAGCGTCTCTGCTTTAACTTACACAATAATAATTTCGTATGTCCGGTTGTTCTCCACTACATGTCGCATTTCTTAACCGATTCTCACGAAATTTTATGAGCAGGTGTGATAAGCCCATACAATTTTTTTTCGATTCAGTTTTTGGAAATATTTCAAAATGACGGAGATATACATTACATGGTGTTGAAAGTATGGACGCCTGCGCTTAATTCAATGGGAATGTCCTTTGTTGCGTCGACGTTGCCTTTATGTGATAGTCTCTCTCTCTCGTTTAATCAATTATATATTATAGATGTTTCTGTAGCCAGTATATTAATGCGAAATAAATAAGGGAGAAAATAAGATCCAACACAAAAAAAATATGTAATTATAACATTACCAAGAAATAAAAAAATATTGTATATTTACGCTATGCAAGGGCAGACCCACGAGGTTAACAGCTCGGAGAGTCGCTAGTATATAAATGAAATGTATTACGTTGTTATTTTTTCGTCTTTATGTAAAAAGCAAGTAAACATCACTTACCGCTTCAACAGAAGATTCACGTATTTCCTACGTCTACGTACCTACGTTGTCTTTATCACCGCCATCTTGACGTGTCGTTACCCTACTTTCAGATAAAGTGTTACGTTCAGTGTTATGTTTTAAGGACTTGCGTTAAATCGAGCATGAATAACGTCTTTTAATTGACATTTGAGAGTTGCGGCCCTCTTTTAATACTAGGATTTTTTATGTATATATTCTCGTAAAATATGTCATCGCATCTGTACTTCATTCCTGAACGGGCAGATTATAAAGGCGATCATTTTCATAGATAAAAGGCTTAGGTATGTTTGACTGCTATCTTAGCTGGTCACGACAATGCGGTCGTGAACGCTCGAAAAGTTAACCCTTAATCCAATATACGGGGTACAGTTCTTTACCTAATATGGACTGTATGTAACTTAGATTTTATACGTAATTACAGTCCCCCAGAGGACTAACAGGACTCACTATTCCTATACCCCAAAAGAAAAGTAAATTTTCGACTACGATTCATCTCGCTTGTTTCTGAACAATAGGTATAGTATTTAAAATCCATTGCCCCAAATCAGACGAATAGCTTGACTCAAAAATAATCCGTCAGTAGGGTTTTAGATTTGAATGCGGAACAAATTAACAATTCTTGTCCAAGAAGAAGGCATATTACCTCCTCAAAGGCCACGCATCCTCGAGATCTCTGGTGTTGATGCTCGTGGGCCCCGGTGATCACTTATCATGTGAGCCAAAACGTTTGCTCTTCTATGCCAAATAAAAAACTTTAAAATCGAATCCAGATCCTAGAAGTTTGAATTTTTAAGGAAAGTCTAAAATAACCACTTTAACTACAATGTGATATTTATGATATTAATTACATTATTCAAAAGTTGCAGACGAAGAAACTAACTAGAGAATTTTAAGTATAATACAAGATGAACAACATTTGTTTTAAAATAATTTGTAGGAGATAAATAAAACGAAATTGACGAAAACTTCTTGACATAACTAGACATTTCGTCATACGTAAACAACTTTTTATATCAATATCTCAACAACACCATACATCATATTGCGTTTATATCATAGAAGAGGATATAAATGCACGTTTCGTTTCATCCTATGTATTACATAACGAGCCTAATACCATCTACCGAGCTACAAAAACTGTCTTTATCAGAATAAATGTCCATATAATCAGAAAATTATACCTTAGAGTTAGAGACTACGGGTTTCTCAAGGAACGCTGAACGACGTACTCTACCATTGAGGCAGTATGATATATGAGTATGTACGAATAAATACCATAACACGGTACCTACAAAGAGAAAGGTCAAAAAGCTCTGGAGAATATTACAAAAAGGGCCTCTTTAACCTCCTCAATTAGTCTTTGATGGCATAATTACTTACCTTGCTTAGAATACAGGTTCCTTCTAAATGCCTCCTGAAAGGAACTACGATTTACCTAATTGATTAGAAAGAAATGTTTTATCCCAATTTAAACTCAACTTCCACCAAAAAGGACTACACTTCGGCCCAAATTCACAACATTTGAGTTTTAAGGTTAAAATAATACTCGGATAACTTTATACTAAGTATAAACCATTAAAATATGACAGGCCGTTATCATCACAGAACTTCAAACCTATTAGGAGATTTTAATTTTGTGGGATTCTTGTTGGAAAAGAAATCTCCTCGATTTTACTTTTATGACAGCAGCTATGAATATAGAAATAGTATGGTATTAGAGTAGTAGTACAACGCAAGTTGAACTATAGATGTCGCTCCATCCCAATACGATGGTTAAAGACAGATAGGAAAAATTTGAGTTATGACTCATTGTCATGTTAGCTCAATTGGTTAGAGCATTCCCCGGCTAAAGGGGTGAATGGACGCGGGTTTGAAACCAGCACATGACTTAAAATTTTCCTCTAGAATTTTTTTTGTGTATGTTATACGATATTATCTTTAGCAAAGGGGCCATATTTGTTTTAAGTTTATGGAACTACCGCCAAATTCGGTAGTATAATTTTATAGACGGATTAAATTTTATTTTGCTATAGCTGTCTGCCTGATGTAAATTTCATAAAAGTTAATACTATGGCTAATTTAATGTTATATATGTTGACAAACGTCTATTACATTTTGTGGGTTACATCAAATTTATCTTTGTTTGGGTATACCCTAGTTTGGTGAAATTGGCCCTTAGATGTTCACCGACCAAATTTAGAACAAGTGAACCAATATTCGTTCGTTTTAAAGTAGTTGTGTTTAACATTTATTATTATAACTATCTGATTAATAAAAGACAAAAAACGCTGAAAAAACACGTTTATTTTTAAACGTATACGTTTTTTTATGTTATTGTCTCGGAACAAGCGCGAGTCCCACCTGATGTTAAGTGGACTTACCTATGCCATAACAGATGCATTTCATCACAAGTGACAAATTACACTTCGCCCGTCACACTGTTGTAATTTTACTGGCTCTCATGAACTGCTGCCGGAACACACTTAGATGCTTAGTGACAGATTTTCTACTTCAGAGTGGCAGCTAGGCTAGCATTCGAAAAATGCCCTTCCACCATGCGGTGAAGCACAAACCGGCGGCAGGGATCGAACAATGGACATGGCAGACCATTGTTATTACCGCTCGGCCATCATTGTTTTAAAATATGAAATAAATGCTCATTATTGTATAATATTCAAAGTATTTTAGTACCTCTTTTATTTTTAACCGACTTCAAAAAAAGGAGGAGGTTTTCAGTTCGTGTGTATTTTTTTAACATTGTTATTATTACTATTTGCCTTACTAATGTATATTAAACTAGCTATCCGACCGCGGCTCCACCCACGCGTATATTGGTTGCCTTACTAAACCATTAACCTCTTTTTGTGCAGTTGGGTAAACACTATCCTATGTCCTTCCCCGGGTCTCAAACTATTTCCATACCGAATTTTATTCAAATCGGTCCAGTACTTTTTAAGTTTATTCGTTGCATACAAAAATACAAATATGTCCTCATAAATTAGTATAGATTACTCTTATATATTTTTTATCTATTCAGTTCTCTATGAGCTGAAGATCTCACGACAGATATATATTTATTTATCGTTTTCAAACCCCGTATTTCCGCCATTTTGAAATATGTAAGATAATAGATAATATATAAGAAATATTTAAACATTACTTAAGCACTGTTTAGTTATCCATTACTTAGCAACTACTTAGCGAATTTTTTATAAGTAAGGGGGTAAATCGACAAATAATTGCATATAATTACCAAACCTGCTGACAAATGACGAGAATCAGATGTGATAAGCGACCTTCAGAAGAAAATAATCGGGAGTCCGAAAAGACATACGAATACATTTTTGTATAGAAGCTGAAACGGAGACAATAAGAAATCCTGCTAACATACTATAATAATTCATACTAACTGAAAAATCTGCCAGACGTGTACCGGCACAGACAAAATTTAACACTGACAGTTTCAGCGTGTATTTTCTGTTCGGTACGTAAATGAGCTACGCTAAACTTTAGCGGAATTAAATAAAACGAGTTAATTTTGAAGTTATTTCAAGCAAATATATAGGCATATTAAGGAATTAATATTAGGAATTTAAAGTTTTATAGATTTTAGAGCCCATGGTTCGATTCACACCGCCCGCCGGCTTGAGCTTCACCGCATAGTAGAAGGGCGTTTTGACAATTCTCTCCATCCTAGCAAAAACCCTCAAGTAGAAAATCTGTCGCCAAGCACCTAACAGTGTGTTTTGGCTGTAGTCCTTGAGAGCCAGTAAAATTACAGGCACAGGAGACTTAACAACTGTGTGTCTCAGGGTGCAACGCGCAGAGTAATTCTAAAAAAATACGAAATGTATCCGTTATAGTCAGAGTTTAGTCCACTTAACATCAGATGGGCCTATAACTTATTCCGTCACAATCACATTAAAAATTTAGATGGCGCTGAAAAACATCTTAATGTTTTTGACGTTTGTATGGAGAACTGGCCGGCCAGTTCACCCTTAGTGAACTGACCGGCCAGTTCTCCATACAAACGTCGTAGGGTGATCACTCTCTTGTTTGAGAATCTAGGTCCAAAACAAAGCATGATATCGATTGAACTCGTCGTTATCTAGGTTTTCATCGTAACGAAATTTTAAAATGATAATTAAGTTGAGAGTTATGAGCCTCGAAACATTTTCATATAAAGTTTTCAAGGCTCATAACTTTCAACTTAAGTATCTTTTAAAAAAATCGTTATGATACAAACCTAGATAATGACGAGTTCAATCGATATTATGCTTAATACTGGACCTAAAATCTCAAATAAGGGAGTGATCGCCCTACGACGTTTGTATGGAGAAGTGACCGGCCAGTTCAACCTTAAGACTCAATGGCGGACTATAGACGGTCTATACTTCTATAGCCTGCAAGTGAGACGTAATGATCATAGCGCCATCTGTGATTTGTTTCTCTATACTGGGTTATATATCTATTTTGAAGTATAGCTGGACCTTACATTCAACGTAATGGTTTAGCCAATAAGCCAGATTGGATAAACCCTGAGTAGTTTTAGAGTTCACATGCATGTAGTCTATTTTAACCCTAAAAGCTGGCATCTATTAGATTTGTCATAATCAACAAAAGTGCGTTGATAGTATATTCGCGTGTCGGGTAAATAGCGTACACTATTTCACACTTATATAATAATGCCTGATGGAAAATACGAATGTGTGGTGACATTTATCTATGTAAGGTATTACGTGAATTGTTTGAACCAAACTGACATATAGAACCACCAACTTAACTGTGCAGTTCGCGAGGGCGCTGCTGGCCAGTTGTACCATGGATCATAATAATAAATATATAAAAAAAGAGTTGAACCATGGGTAACATTTTTCTCCGTAGTACAACCAGTTGGACATCGCAGTTGTACCACGGGTCGGTCTCGCTGGGCTGGTTTAAACCGGTTCTAACCGGATCCCCCGCGCCTTGTCAGTGATTAGTCACGCACACATAGCTGTGCGTGTAGTAGTGAAGCTTTCATTCTGTACCGTTCTATATTAATGTGATCGCAGTGTCAGATATTCCGCCTCGATACAGTGATGTGCAAACATTACTGTGTTTAGGCGTAAAGGGCTCTGTAGCATGTGAAATTAATGGACGAACGAGACATAAGAACTAAAGTTTGGCATGACGAACACAGTGCGGTTTCAAGCAGAACGAGAACGGTGACACTGCAATGAACTTACTATAATAGACAGACGTGACGCTTTACATAATTCGGGCCATATTTCATACTAGATTTTAACTGAAACTAGATAAATGGGTAGTTTATAGATAGATAGATAGATAGATATAACTCTTTATTGAAACACCACAGTACAGATCTATGATGAATTTACAAAAAAATACAATAATGTTACAATTGGCGGCCTTATCGCTTAAAGCGATCTCTTCCAGGCAACCAGAGATTTATAGAGAGGACCCTGCAGTTGTGAACGGATTTTGCAACAGGGCCGAATTAAGGAGGTCAAATTGGGGCTCAATATTGAATGTCCTCTTATATATTGAAGTTAGGAGCAACAAACTCTGCAGATAGCTGCTAGTTTATAGATAGAAGATGCCAACGGATTTTGCAACAGTGTTACATTAAGGGAATCAAATTGGGGTTCAAAGTTTGTATGAAGAACTTAAGGGAAACTACAAGCAATGATGTTGCAGTATTTTTAATTTGCCATGGTGTTGGCAAATTTAAAATACTACAACATCATTGGACGCCTATGGTAACGAAAGTTTATAATTATATTGATTGGTTACAAGGTTAGAGTAATCCTCATATATAATTATATCCTAGGTTGTCCATGGGGTGCCGGGCTGGAATGTCACCTACCATCTCATCCTGTGGGTATCGTAAGAGGCGACTAAGGGTAAAATACCGGAAGGTGGGCAGCAGTGCCTTCTGAGGAACTGCTATCGCAATCCCCAAGACGCCTGCCTGACGTGGTGATTATGGCACACCCCCCTTTAAATGGGAAGACTGTGATCAGCAGTTGACAATGCAGCTGATACAGTACAGCACCAGCTGATACAGAACAGCACAGTTTGGTGAAATTGGCGCTTAAGACCACCAAAAGACATAATGCAGTGTATGGACCTTACACCTATTGCTCACTTTACCTTCTTTAAACAGTCCATCTAAAGCTTTCTTCTTCTACTCTTAGAGCCACCCACATTCAACGCGTTGTATGTTTTCCTTCCTTCTTTTGAGACGCCTTTACCTGGCTAGTCTATCAATCTTCTACTTATCTGTCTTTCCATCCATATTTTATCTAATATAGGTATTCATTCTTTCTCTTGTCCGTTTGAGTTACACCACAAGTCTATTTTCTAAATTGTGCCACATGCACTCTTCGATTATTGCGTCCTTCCTTAAATTTAAATCCACTGCACTACTTCGGATTTTATGACGTTCTTGTAAATCATGCCCTAAAGTTTCATAAGAGCATTATAAGGTTTCATAAGTGTGAATTTATTACGGCTACTGAAATATGTTTCGTTGAGGATGGTACAAATGGACCCTCAACCTAAAAGGGCTAATAAATATTAGCTATAAAATATTATATAGCGCTGATAAGATACAAATGGTTTCCGTATTGTAACATTTGTGACCTAGAATACTACCCTAACCTGTAAGGAAAGGTAATCGTAAATTGTGTGTTTATGTACACAAACATTTCAAAGATTAGGTAATCACAGTTGATTTCAATTCAATACGTATCTTCAGATAAACACATACGTGCCACGTCTGTGTTTATCTGAAGTAAATAAAACGGATGTAACTGTAGAACACAATAACTATATATATTGAAAAATGTACGCTAATAAGTTTTAATAAATCAGTAATATAGTGTATTGTACATTTGTATAATGTTGAAAATAATGTCAGAAATAGAGGAGGGGATTCACTACATACATTTTTACACAAATAAAATACCTACACATAATGTTTAACAAAGAAAAACTCACTTCAATAAAATATTATAAAACAAAAAAATGCGCTAAAAAATATATATATTTTTTTTTTTTATGCCTGATAGGTTAGCCTTTGACCACTATCTCACCTGATGGTAAGTGATGATGTGGTCGAAGATGTTGTTCAGGCTAACCTAGAAGTTATAAACGAAAACATCTTATACAGAGCCTTTTTGTTGATTTGCCATCGACAAGTAAATTAGAACATCTTCAATGTAGTCGTATCCAATTATAAACGCATTATTACTAGGGATAAATGAAATACTACTTGTCAGAATATAAAAAAATAATCAATATTTTAAGGACAACACAAAAACAGTCGGATTGAGAACCTCCTCATTTTTGTAAGTTGGTTAAAAACTACTTTTTAGGTAAGCAACGTAAGTTAAACTATAGATGTCGCTCCATCCCAATACGATGGTTAAAGAACGATAGGAAATTTTTTAGTTATGACTCATTGTCATGTTAGCTCAATTGGTTAGAGCATACATTAATGTGTAATTTAAAATATGACTAAGTATAAATAATGTAGAATAATAATATGACATTACATACAATTCTAAATCTTAAAATGTAATTAATGCTAATTCAACGTATTACTACAATATGGATTATTGATATCTGAAATAAATGAATTTTAATTTAATTTTAATTTAATACCCCGGCTAAAGGGGTTGATGGACGCATGTTCGAATCCCGTACATGACTTAAATATTTCCTCTCGTATGTTTGTAATTTTGTAATGTAATCAGCATAGCAGGCGTTATTGCAAATATAACAATATTAAAATTATAAGGTTGCGTTATCATTTACAAGTATAAAATCAATTGCAAAATTGGTCTTGTTTGTAGTACAACGTAAGTTGAACTATAGATGTCGCTCCATCCCAATACGATGGTTAAAGAACGATAGACAAATTTTGAGTTATGACTCATTGTCATGTTAGCTCAATTGGTTAGAGCATACCGGCTAAAGGAGTGGATGGATGCGGGTTCGAATCCTGCACATGACTAAAATATTTCTTCTCGTATATTTGTAATATTGTAAAACTACTTTTTAATTTTAAATACTGATTGTGATTAGCTCGTACAAACCTTCGTCCTAGAATTTGTCCATACATTACAACCTTAAAAAGAGAGTATATATGTAAATTAAAAATCATGAAAAACACAGAGGCAATAAAAAAATTATAAAACTGCCATCAGTCAATTCTGTCGTTCATTAAACTATATATTCTATGACAAAGCTCAACAAATTACCCCGAATGTACTGAAACTCTACTCTTGGATTGTCAAAATTTTATCTCTCTATTTATTGGCAATAATCTTAACGCTTTCCTTCCAAAGTAGCCCAGACAAAGGGCTCTCTTTGTGTCTGTATCGAGTAGAGTTTATTACACAATACGATCTCAGTGTGGAACACATTAATTTGTATTTGTAGACTATCTATTCTGATGTTGAACTTTGGCTAAAACTAGGAGAAGGGGAGAGTTTTGATCAGGATTTACTTTTGAAGTGTAATAAAACACACGCGCCGTCAATGCTTCTAGAGCCTCTAAGCGAAATTTAAGTGAAATAATACATTCTTATAAAAAGGTCGAAAGGAATCAATTAGACGAGGTATTTAGACTTAGGAATTGATGACTTTCATCCGATTTGATCTCTCTACTTTTGACTTCTTTGAAGAAAGTTAAGTACAATAGGTTTTGTAAAGTATTTATCGATAGTAATAACATTAGTAATAACAATTTCACTTTAAATTGTATGGTTTTTATTGTTTAAATATTCATTTATCGTGCCTAATTAAATCTCTCTAAATTTTAAATATGGAACACACCGTGTCACTCCCACGAGCCATCCCACTGAATAGGTATGTATTTTTTATTTTATTTTCAATATATCTCTACCTACATATACAGAGTTAGTGACAAGTCTAATTTTTTTTATATATACACTTATTTAAGAAAGTCACATTCATTCTGTTATAAAGTAGTTGTTTCACTAAAACACAAACGTAGTTTTTAAAGTTTCTTGTCGGTCGGCTTATAAGAACCAAAAGTAAATATTTTTTGCCAGTGTGATTACAAACAAACCTCCAACACATTCCCGCCCTAGGGAGGGAAGTAATTAATATGTGTCAACACCGCTCCAAGGCACGGAACAGCGTCTTCCACCTCGGATCAAACAAAAACTACTTTCCGAGTTTAAAAAATTAAAAGGTATTTTCAAACTTTGGGAACTTGATTTGCGTGGGATTTAGTTTCATGTAGCTCTAGAACAAAATCCCTTCTAGTTTCTGTCGCAGAAAACAGTATATCTCTATACCGACTTCATTTAAAATTAGTATTTAAGTTTCAACTGGTGTAGCGAGTGTATGAAAATCACAATATTATATTTTATTCAATAAGCAAAGCTGGCCCCAAGCATCAGTTTTTACATTGGTTCGTTTCATAGGTTGAACAAACTAGAGGTTTCAACTATGCTTTTGAGACACTGACAGACATTGTACTAACATGGTAATTCATGTTCGGAAGACGAAGACAAAATCAAATTATTCTTCGACGACGGGGTGGCTGCTACCGCTCCTTATTTCCCGTCGTATTTCTTCATCCTCGTCCTGATATTTTCTCTCTTAACATTTTATTTCACTTTTTACAAAACAAATATTAGTTAGTGAATAGGTTCAGGCGTTACTTGTGCACTTTTAACAAATATTTTAAAAGTATTTTAAGAAAACAACAAATGAATACCTAAAAAAAAATCAAAAATATTTATAAAATATATACGTATCTGGTGACAATGCCGGATGGTAAGTGATGAAGATTTTGTTTTTGGCGTGGGGAAATGCTGTTACGCATTGCCGTATGCGGGGGGGGCATACGGGGTATGACGGACTCGGCTAAAGGCGCCCATACCGTCTAAAACCCCACGGTGTTCCAGCGTCTTCGACTGATGACGGGGGGCGTGGGACCGCATTATTCTTACCACAGCCCCCGTCGACGCCGCTGCCCGCTGTAAAGTGGCGGGCCCTCCTCGGTGAGGGGTGTCAATAGGAACACCCCTCCACCTCGTGTGATGCCCCCCCAACACGGAGGGGGCATCAACATCGCGAGAGGACCTATCTCTGAAGGGTGCCGGATGCCCCCGCATCCGACGGCCCAGGCCCTCTCAGCGGAGACGGAGTACGGGCTCGATTAGCCCGCACCCGTGTCCGCGCTCTCCGGAGCGGAAGAGAGAGAGGGTCTCTCTCCCTCTCACGCTCCGCCGCCTCCCTCCGCGAAACAATAGTTTCGCAGAAGGAGGCTACTGCCTCCCAACATCTCTCATCGGCGACCATCCTGGCTAGGATGGTCGGCAATGAGAGATCCGTCCCAATGACCGCGACCAGAGCCTGTCGCGGTTCGTCCTCTCCAGGGCATGCCTCCAGCGCGTGCTGGGCAGTGTCTACTGCACAGCCGCACTGATGGCACGCCGGGGAGGCTTCTCGTCTGGCGATACGATGCAGGGTTCAGGGTAACCTAGAATTACTGGCTCTATGTGCTCCAACCTCGGCCACATCGTCGCTTACCATCAGGCATGTTAGTGGGTAAACTTAGAACTATTAACAGTAAAATAATAATAATAAGATGTGCTTGTTTCAAAATTTCAATATTGCTCTTCCCAATACTCAAAATGTGCTCGAATTTCCTCATAGGCAATTCGCCGGTTTTCTTTAATGTGACTGACGCATGACAAGTCTCACATTTTCCTCAATTACCGTCGTCGACAGAAGTGTTTCACGAATCCCACCTAGAGGAAACACGACCACCATTTTTTTTTTTATGCCTGATACCACTATCCCACCTGATGGTAAGTGATGATGTGGTCGAAGATGTTGTTCAGGCTAACCTAGAAGTGATAGACGATTGTCAGAGGATCAACACTACGGTTTTTGTGTACCTACCTATGTTAATTTATTCCCATAAGAATTCTAAGACACTGCAGTTTTGTGCACTGGTAGAACTTTTAAAATAAATGAAATCTTTATTTTCATTTATTTTAAAAGTTAATATTTAAAAAATATATTTATTATCGAAAAATATCTTTATATAAAAAAAATACTGATCATTCCACCAAAACTACATACTTAGGTCGTGATGTCATTACTAATAGCCGGAACAATTTTCAATACGTTTTACTTAAATACTACACGAAGGAGTTATAGGAGACCCTTCACGCGCACGATAGACATATATACTACATGCAACACTTTAATTTTTAAGAACTTAAAATTCCATATTCAACTATGATAAATGAACACGAAACTTTTTAAATCGCTTACATTGTAAAAACTTACACTATAATTGGTGAAATTGTCGCTTTTATCTAAATATTTGTCTCTGTAGTCCTTGAGTGCACTTTACTAAGTGCTTTTCTTAAACAACTTGCAGTCTTGATTTATATTTATTCGAAACATTTTTGTGCAACTTACCGACTTGGCATAACAAGAAACAGTAGAAAATGGTGCATTTTCAATGTAATGTTTTTTTTAGCTCGATTTCAGTTCACTTGCAATATTTTGACAGGCTACAATCTTAGAGATAATATACAGAGTTATTATCCTATTAAAGTATAAGAGTTATTATACTATTATTAGTCCGCTTAACATCAGGAGGGCCTCGCATTGTAGTCACAAAAAAAAAAAAAAGCGAGGTGTGAGATTTCATGTTGAAGGCGAATCTATTGCAATTTACCGGCCACAATACCGGTCTTAAAACTGTCATTTTTATAAACAGCTGGGTAATATAAAAACGTTAAAACGTAATTAATGTATTTCGTACGGCCGGGCTCAAAGTGGTCTGGAAGAGATTGCGTTTTAGTGTAAAGCCGCCATTGCAACGCTGTCATTGAACATTTCAATTGCTTGTTTGTTTTTTTTATGTCGGTTAATAGTAAGGTGCCAATCCTAGCCTATCAAAAAGGTTTATATTTATATATCAGTCGCTCTATTTAATTTACTCAAATACGAGTAGTACATAGTGTATTATGGGCCGTTAGTAAGGAATTACGATCGAGGCTCTAGTAGAAGCCCGAATTCGAAAACTGAGGGCTTTCTGAGTCGAGGTTCGTAATTCCCGTACCACCCGTGAAGCATAAAAACATTGTATTTTTATTTTTTTTATTATATTTGCGAATAAATAATTATGAATTAAAGATTTAATACACAAGTCAGCACAACTATTATTACGAAATACGTAAACTTTTTTTAAGCGGATGGCGGTATTTTTCCCACACCACAGATTATACAAATGTTTTGTTCAGAAACGTTTAAGTTAAGTTACGTAGGTATACAGCCATGACGGAGTTTAAAAAAAACATTTCGACGTTTTGATACGAAGAAGTATTAAAATCGATTATTAAGATTACTTGAGTATTTAATTTACATGTAGCGAGATTGTTTCATTGCAAATTTCTGTTTCGATAACATTTTAAGACAATTTTTCAATTGCGTGTAAACTCCTTGCTTGAACTTGTATGATCTGTGTGCTATGCTATAAATTAAAAAAAAATACTTCCCGACAAAGTGAAAGCTCGGTACGGCCAATAATAATAAACATTATTATTGGCCGTACAAGTGTGATGATAAAAATTCTACGTTATGAAAATATATAATAAAAATATGTTTGCTAACTTATCTCACTAATTTAAGCTCCCCATATCAAAATATCTTCCGGTTCCATCTAAAGAGATTCAAATAGTTTCAACTGTTTTCACTATGACTAAAATTTGACGCCAAGATGTCTGCCGTCCTGACCTTCTTCGGTTTACTATGACTAAACTAAATGTCGCTATTTTATTGCTATCGCAGTTCAAGACATATTTTACTACACTGCGTGGGAAAACTGTCTTGAAAAGGTCACATATTTGTTTTCTTGACTTAAGGATACATTTTGCTTCTGTTAAAATATAAATTTGGATAGTATTTCTGTTTTATCATTAAAAGTACCGCAAAGCAAGTAAAGTAAGTAAAGTTCGGACTCGCCAGCTAAGTATTGTTTTTTTTCCTTCTGTTATAGAAGATAGAAGGGATTATACCGCGGATATGAATGATATATATATATAAATGTTATGAAGCGCTCGTAGCGAAGTTTACTTAGCTGCTCTCAACCGATCAGCAAAGTTAAGCAACGTCGCGCGCGGTCATGAGTTGGATGGGCGACCGCTAGTGACATTACTGCTGAGCGTGCACGTGCTTCGGAGGGCACGTTAAGCCGTCGGTCCCGGTTGTAGTCTTAGGATGGCAGTCGTTATAGCATGGTGGTAGGGCATTTTGCGAATGCCCGCCTGGCTAGCTACCACCCTCAAGTAGAAAATCTGTCGCCAAGCACCTAACGGTGTGTTCCGGCAGCTGGCCTTGAGAGCCAGTACTTCTAGGTTAGCCTGAACAACATCTTCGACCACATCATCACTTACCATCAGGTGAGATAGTGGTCGAAGGCTAACCAATCAAGCATAAAAAAAAATATGACTTGAACGTAGCCAGGTTTTTTAATGTGTGTGTGGATATACTCTGTACCTTGTAGGTACTGTAAATTAACATAGGCATTACAGGTTTATAATATAGAACAAAAATATGTTTTTTGTTTTTTTTTTATGCCTGATAGGTTAGCCTTTGACCACTGCCTCACCTGATGGTAAGTGATGATGTGGTCGAAGTTGTTGTTCAGACTAACCTAGAATTACTGGCTCTCAAAGACAGCTGCCGAAACACACCGTTAGGTGTTTGGCGACAGATTTTCTACTTGAGGGTGGTAGCTAGCCAGGCGGGCATTCGCAAATTGCCCTACCACCATGCGAATGTTTAGCTTTTTTAGTTCATTCAGATTTGAAACAAGTTGGCAATGCGAGAGATTATTTGAAGGAGCTTTAATATATTCAATTTAATGATTTACTCCTGTGCACTTTGACACACGTACTCGTAAGTATCGGCAATTGATTAAAATAAAAAGGGATCCATTTCCTTTTATAATTTGGAAGCCATATTTTTTTTCCAATTCAATAATAACTTGTAAGTCATCTTCTCATCTGACAATTCCTACATGATATATTTACATGATTGCAAATTGATATATCTCTCTAGAATCCAAAAGTTTCAGTTCCTATAACTTTCTCAAAAATGTTCTGAATTGTCAACAAGCTACTTGAAAGGGTTCCAGAGAATTTGCATTTTAATGGCCAGTAGAAATTCCATTATTGTACAGAAAACAATTTCAATTTCCTAATTTTTGGTATCGATGGATTTGTTAGTGGGGATTTAAAATATGATTAGACGATGGGATATTACAGTTGGGGGTAGAATATGAATGTAGATAGATATGAGAGAAGTTTACGACAGGAAATATTATAGTCATGTGCGGGAATCGTACACGCGTCATCCACCCCTATAGCTGGGGTATGCTCTGACCAACTGAGCTAATATGACAATCACTCAGAACTCTAATAGTAGTAGCCATTCTTGACCTTCAGTCTAGAATGGCCAGTTGCCTATCTGATGCTGAACCACGGTAATTTTATCCAAATTAATGCCACTGAGACCAACAGAGAATAACTGAAAGATTTACGAACCGCTTGAATCGTAGCTTGCTAAGTCATTCTTATCCGATCAAATAAGTTGAACAGCATCCAATACGGGCATGACTTAGATGAGTGACCGCTAGTGGTGTTAATACTGAGCGCTTCCGTGCTTCGAAGAGCACGGCAGTCGTTGCATGGCGAAAGGGTATTTTGCAAAATTCCGCCTGGCTAGCTAACACCATCAAGTAGAAAATCTGTCGCCAAAAACCTAACGGTGTATTTTGGCAGCTGTCGGGAGCCAGTAATTATAAGTTAGTCTACATAAAATCATCGAACACATCATCACTTACCATTAGGTGAGAAAATTGGTCAAAAGCTAGCCTATCAGCTATATAAAATATAAATAAAGCTGGATAGCCATAAGTATGTTTTATTCGAAAACTGTGTTGCAGTTTCTGTCCGAGATTCGTTCATATATCGGGTTGAAAAGTGACATGTTTTGTTCAAGAACTGCAGAACGTGGCTCAGTGCCAAATGCTATTGTTGAAGTCAGCTTAGCAGAATTGTCAGTAAGAACTTATTCAACAAATTGACACGTTCTTTGCTAGGATAAAATCAATTTTTGAGCAGTGGCTACTTCGGCAATAATTGACGTAGTGGTCACTAAGGATGTCTCTTTCATTACTTCCTTTTTTTTTCACCAGCGGTATGCCTTTATTCACAAAATACTACGAACTATATATAACACTACAGCTACTACAATAAAAGCATTTAGATCCCTATAAGTCATTGTAGACTCATAGGCAGTCCAAATTGGGGATCACAGTTTAAGGTATAATTCCCCAGAAGGCGCTGCTGCTCAACTTCCAGTATCTTACATGTAGTCGCCTCTTACGACACCCACAGGTACCAATTAGGGGGGTTACATTCTAGCTCTGCATCCCACGAGCAGTATTGTATATATTTTGATTGATTTAGCATAATATATTATTTACTATCATGTAATTATTCGCGGGTTGGTTATTGTTGCCTCTCCTCTTGTCTTGATCGAACCAAGACGAAGGCTAAGATTCAGGGACAATTCAAAGCTAATGCTTTCACTCATAAAAATGTAGTGCTAAGCTCATATTTCTACTCGTATTCAGAGATTTCTGGAAGAGCGCTTTACTTACCGCATGCTATTTTCTAAGTCAAGTAGCGGTAATCGACTAATCCTATCTTAAGCAAGAGTGGTGAATTTAAACAATATATTGGATATCGTAAAGTATTAGTTGTTAAAAGAGAAACGGCAAGAATTAAGTAAGCCTCTTCTCTTGTCTTGTTAAATCCAAGACGAAGGCTGAGATTCAGGGATAATTCAAAGCGTAAACTAATGCTTTCAATCAAAATGTAGTGCTAAGCTCATATTTATATTCGGAGATGTTTGGAATAGGCCTTAACCTAGCGCATACTATTTTCTACGTCAAATATAACTGATGTATTATAGTAGTTAAAAGGCAAATAAAAGTAAAATATGTATAAATTTTGAAATTTTACGCCATAGACGTGATTCCGCCTTAAAGAAACACAAGACGCCCAGTTTTTCGAAAGAGCACGTGGTTTTATTCTAAGAAAGGTAAAAAGGTAGAGTTTTGAAGCAATGATAGTTGAGCAGTTATAGCTATGGATTGTCGTGCCGTAGGTCCCTAGTTCGATCCCCATCGCCGGCTTGAGCTTCACAGAATAGTGGAAATATTATACGAATTCTCGCCAGGCCAGGTACCATCAACTAGAAAATCTCCAAACACCTAACAGTATGTTCCAGCAGCAGTCCTTGAGAGCGAGTAAGTAATAATGAAATTACAGTCATGTGCCTGTAATTTCATAATTACTTACTTACGACTTAACAACTTTATATTTAGTGTAACGGGCGCAGTGCAGTTCGTTACTTGTGATGAATCAATTTATTTCCGTGATAAGGGTTATAATTAGGATGCTAGATTATCCACAAAATAAACTACTTGAATTACAAGCTTAAAACTTACTTTGGTAATTTTCCACTTAAATTACAATAGTTTATGAACAATATTTTTTTTATTAAAAAATGTTGTAAAAACATTAATTTAATATATTAGAAAAATACTTAAAAATATACAATTATATTTAGTGGAAATTCCGGATAATTTTCCTGCTAAGGCGACGTGACGTCCAAACGCCACGTAGTCAAGCGTTAGATTTTTCGACGCGTTTCCATTCTACACCAAACATTTTTTTTATGTAATTGTGACGGAACAAGCTCGAGGCCCACCTGATGTTAAGCGGAATAACCTCTGCCTATAACAGATGCATTTCCTTCACGAATTGCACTGCGCCCGTCACCTTGAGACATAGTTGTTAAGTCTATATCATCATCAAGAGGTCATGATTCTTCGGTCGCACAATCGAGAATTATCACTAGATATATTTTAATGTTTTACGTGTTTTTCTAAAATATAAAATTAATATTTTCTTAAGATTTTTAAAATATTTGTTAATCTTGTTATGGGTTACCGCAAAGTAATGCCTGAATCTGTTTATTAGTAGTACCTATCTAATTAAAAAACGTTGTATTCAACCGTTTCTAATAAAACCTTTGTATTGGAAAATGAACGGACCTTGTTATAATATTCACGTCGATTCTCTTCCTATGAGTCCGTGTATATTCCATTACTATGTGTCCGACGAGTCCGGCGGCTCTTCACTGTGATAGATAGACATAACATAGAATTACTAATGAATCTATGTTAGATCATTAATAAATGTATTGATTTAAACCGCTTGTAGCGTAGCTTGTGGAGTCATTGCGGTCCTCACTTAGTTAGGTGACTGCTAGTGGCATAATTTTCTAAGAGTGTAGCGCACAGAGCGCTTTCCAAACAAACGTAGTTTCGTCATATTTTATATACCAAGTGTTCAAACGCGGTGAAATTTTGTATGCATACTGCTTAGCCTTCTTCTCTGCTTCTGGTTTGCCAGTTTTTTTGATTTATTATTTATTTTATCCCTAAATGTCAACATAACAATTCCCATATTCAACGATTTTTCGAATTATTTTTGAAAATACCTGGCAACGAGAAGCATAGATATTAGGCTTAAGGACATGCAGATGCAAAGTTTCACCGAGTTTGTTTTGTCCATACTTAGTATTTAAAATATGATGAAATTACGTTTCTATGGTAAGCGCTATGAGCACTCCAGCCCTATTGTTATAGTATAGCATAGTGGTAGTGCCAATGCTCGCCTAGCTAACATACTCAATTAGAAAATCTACCTATTGTGAGTGTTTTGGCTATTGAGAGCCAGTATTTTCAGGTTAGCCTGTATCTCACCTGATGGTAATGATGGGTCTAAGATGTTGTTCAGGCTAACCTAGAACTACAGGCTCTCAAACACAGCTGCTAGAACAAGTGACATGTTTTCTAAATGAGGGTGGTAGCTAGCCAGGTAGACATTCACAAAATTTCCTACCACCGTGATTACGTTCCCCTACGCGACAAAGCTCTAATATACCTAAGTGTATGCTATAACCGTCAGCAATAAAAAAAAACTAAACAGATTTTGGTTTATAAGTAATACGTAGTATATATATAAGTTCTATGATACTACATCCAGCGATAATGAACTCTACCAACTACCATCTCTATAGTTTTATTTCAATTTTACCTATATACAATTCAATTTTATCTGGTAAGCTTACATTAAAACTCCGACAAGAGAACGGGATCTACGCCTTTATTAAAATTATTTTATGACAGAGAAAACGCTATGTGAACAATATTGTCTCTGTGACTGTCATGGTATGAATCTTAGTTACATTTCATTTTGAGATTGAAATACATGCTTATTATTTTTTTACGATCGTTTTCACCACCAAGATTATTACAATGTTAACGAAAAAATATAAAGATCATGGTAAAATTTTGCATTTTCATACGCTAATGTGACAGTTTCCGGAAAATTCCCGCGCAAATAACCGGATTTTGTCTCACATTAAATGTGGCCGTTTTCTCTGTTGATAGGCGATGTAAAATTTAACTGACGTCTTCCCAAAACCGTTGGAATAATGATTATTATTATTACTTTTGATATACATAAAGTCCTCAAATAGACTTATGTTTTCATAGCTTAGTCAGTGTCTTTGGTCGAGTATATCTGAAGCTGTAGACAAGGAATTATGTAGTAAAATAATATGGTAGTAAAAGACGGTACTTTCAAATATAATAATAACAAATATTTTTCAAATATTTTACGAAAACATCAAATTAATATTTGAATAAAACACTTAAAAAATATAAAAATATATCTAGTGACAATTCTGCCCAATTTTCCTGCTAAGCCGACGTGACGTCACAAACGCCACACAGCCAAACCGGAAGAATTTTCGACGCGTTCCGCTTCTACACGAAGCATCCTCAGGAGGTCTTGACGAGAAATTCTTCTCGATCGTGCGCTCGAAGAGTCAAGATTATCTAGAGTATCTATTATCTAGAGTAAGTTTTTTTTCTTTACCCAATAAAAATAAACTAAACAGCATTGTTACGTTCGAGAGTAAAAAGAAATATATGAAAAGATTTAGGCATTTCTTTTCGGAAATCCACATTTTTTTTTTAAATATTTTAAGAAAACATTGTATTAATATTATATTTTAAAAAAGCACGCCACGATTTAAATAAACTTCTCAGTCGTGCGCTCGAAGATTCACGACGTCCTGAGAATACTTCGTGTAGAATCTAAATGCGTTGAAAACTCTTCCCAACATCGTCGACATCACATTGGCTTAGCAGGAAAATTAGGCAGAATTATCACTATATATATCTTGCATATTTTTAAGTGTTTTTCCAAAATATTTATTAAATATTTTCTTAAAATGTTTTTAAATATTCTGAAAATTTTTTCACAATGTAATCTTAGTATGAACGCCTTTTAAGCTAATAAGTTTACACAACGATAGGAAATCTTATAACTGCGAGCGGGGAGCGGAGCGGGGAGCGGAGCGGGGAGCTGTATAATAACTCAATTGTCAAAGCCTGTTCTGGCTCTAGGGACGGATGGTCCTGGTTTAGAAACTAGCTCGTAATTCAAACTTTTCCTTTCGTTGTAATTTTGTAAGCTTATTCGGTTAGCAGGCAATAAAGCAAACCTTACAATGTAAGAGATCTTAGGTTGGGATATCTTAAAACGAGTTTAGAGTCAATTGAAAAATTTGCCTTCTTTGTAGTTCAATTCAGTTTGACTGCAGTCGCTCCGTCCTGTTAAGACGGTTATACAATAGTACAAAAGGATTAAATTGTGCAATGATTCACTCACTAAGATAGCTCAATTGGCAGAGCAAATCCCTCTTAATACGGTTATACAATAGGTACAAAAGGATTAAATTGCGCAATTATTCACTCTCTATGATAGCTCAATTGGCGGAGCATATCCTGGCTATAGGGATGGAGGGAAGCAGGACGATATTAAATATTTCTTTTGTTGTGATTTTGTAGGTATGAAAATGTGTCTAGTTAGTGAAAATAGTGTTGTCTCAAATTTACATGGAATCTTAAAACATATGATGTGGTACAATTGCCAATCTTCTTTGTTGATAAATATACAAAATTATGTGTTTTTATTATTAAAGTACGAGGTAAGTCCTAAAAGCAAGTTTAGGACTTACCTCGTTAATTTAAATAGTGCGTCAAAAATTTAACTCTACCTTATCGAAATATATGAATTGTAGTTCATTATTGCTAGATGTCGCTTAGATCAATACCTATTTACTTACATAATCAATTTATTTATCCTCGATCAAACACGAGTTCAGAACATTGGAAATACACCAGGGCGGTGTTCTGGGACTGCAGGTTAGAGTCCCAATGGAAGTTATCTTTTTCATCCGAAAAATATAGTCTGTTCAAAATTAGAATCACGAGCGTGATACGTGTATAAATATAATATATATATAAAAGAGTAGTCACTAGCCTGGCTAGCTATTCGCTACATATGCCCAACCACCATGCGTTGAAGCTCAAGCCTGCAGCGGGATTCATACCAAGGACCTGCATCGCGAGAGTCCATACTCATTGCTACTGGAACATAACTGCAGGTTCAATTTGAACCTTTTGAACCTGCAGTGACTTACCAAAGAATCAAAAAGTACACACGGAAACACGGAAATATTTCCTGCAGTGTAAGTATTATACATTTGTCACTTTCAAAATGTTTGAATACATTTTGATAAAATGTTGTTAGTAAAGATTCAGGAATCTGAAAAATAATCTCTTAACCTTGTTTATCTGAACAAATCGGTTAGGTTGGTACTTTGTTTGTTCCTTGACTTTTCACGTGAACAAATTGGCGTATATTAATAGCCATAATTTGGCCAAAAATATTTATTATTTGAGTTAAATCCCAGTCCAATTTCTCAAAGTTGAAACGTTCATCTGTCACAACAGATAAAAAATTTTTGAGAAACTTTTGTTTTATTAATGACTGTTGCTCAATATTGATGCAGTGAGTTATTGGAAATATAAATAACTCTTACATATTTGTCAAAATATAACCTTCACGCGATATACCCGAAGGGGTGGGCAGCGCTGCCTTTATTTTTTGCCAGACAACCTGATTTGTAATCGACTCATGTGGCGTCGCACAGGCTAGCCATTGAACACAAACTCTCTTGATGTCCTAGCAGGACGAAAATAGCATATTGTCGTACTATATTATGTGGGTTGCACTATATTTATAAGTAAGTACACATTACTTGCTACCTCTGGGTGTTGTAAGAGGCGACTAAATATAAAATACCGGAAGGTTGGCCGCAGCGCATTCTGAGGAACTGATATCCTAAGTTGCGATCTCCAAGACGCCTGCCAAGCGTGAGGATTATGGCAAACCCTTCCTTAATGGGGGAGGCTGTATTCAGCACTGGACAATCCGGTTGATACAGTACAGTCCACAAAATTCGATGCCGAAAATCCACGCTTATTGTAAGGGCGCATTAATTTCTTTTTCGCATCTGCAGCATTAAAAGAATCGTTTTAGTAATTACATAAGGTACATAATTTTGTAATGTCATAAGTTTTGGTGATTGGTGAACCAAAACTATTAGCATAAAAGACCATCCGATCCTTAATCATCAAAAACTCGCAGCATTTTTTTTCTGCGATCGTATAAAAAGTGATTCGAATGAGATTGCATACTGAAAACTTATTCGTAAATGGCGCTGTGTGTTTGTTACTTAGCAGAATCCTGGTTTCCAGTCTATCCATGATTATTTTAGTTGCACTATGTAAGTAGCTCTTTGATTTTAACAAGAGTTTTCAAGTTTTCTATGATAATCAACCTGGCTGATCGCGTCACTAAAAGAGGAGTAAAAAAAAGGAGGTGTTTTCCTTCTTGGAATGTTCCTGTGTGACAAACAATTAGCGGCATCTGGGTAGATTTCATATAATTTTTTTGTATGGGCTAGTAGCGCAAACAAGTAGGCAGCTCACCTGGTGGTAAGTGATCACCGTCACCCACGAACATGCGCAACACCAGAGGTATCGAGGATGCGTTGCCGGCCTTTGAGGAGGGAATATGTTCTCTTCTTGAAGGCCCCTAAGTCGTATCCGTTCGGAAATACTGCATTTGACAGTAGGCTTCCCCATATCAAAAGATTTAGTCCGCTTAACGTTAGGAGAGCCTAGAGCTTGTTCTGTGACAATAATACAGAAGAAAAAACCAGCACCAAAAACAAATTTTGACCGTTAACCCTATTAAGGTCCTGTTTTCTCACACAAAACCCTGAAAAATCAATGAGTATAAGTTACAATAAAACGTATCTCCGCACAATTTCGAGCCATCCAATAAGAATAAACTTTTATCACATGTAGAGATTAGCCCGACAAAGTATGTGGATTTGTCTCGAGAAACCTCACTAGTGCCAGTAGTGGTCGGCACGTATTTCCAGTCACGGACAAATTACTCCAGTGGAGAAACCATTTTTTTATTTACAGCTGAATTTCTAACCTTTGACCACTATCTCACCTGATGTTAAGTGATTATTTGGTCGAAGATGTTGTTCAGGCCAACCTAGAATTACTGGCTTTCAACGTCAGGTGTCAGGTTTTTAAACAATAATATCTTTCTAAACCACTTCTACATCTTTTGTTTCAGTTAAAATTTCATGATGAATTTCATTCCCTAGGTAGATAAATACTAAAAGTATGAACACAGTGATTGACTGTGAAAGTTTGTGAAGCCTTACTGTGGTCTAAATAACCTAATAAAATTTAAACTAACTCTCAAACACGCTACTGATGCTCACTGTTAGGTAGCTAGCTGGACAAGCTGTGTTATACGTCCAGACATTTTTTTTACGGTAAATTCTACCACCAACGTTAGTTCAGAAAACGAGAATCATTATATTCCTTTCTAATCCCAATGAATAAATTTTATTAATCGTTAACAACACCTTGAATTCAGACTCAGAAGTCAGAGTAATTAAAACATCCTGGATTTCGAATGCAGTGTCTATAACATTTTGGTCCATGACTTGGAATCTTTCGAGGAACTAGCAGAACCGTGAGTTAGAAGCTTTGAGTAGGGAAAAATATGGTTACAAGGCTTAACTTTAAGTGATGGGAAAGTGATTTAAAAAACACTCTCGTTTCCGTTTAAAATTTATCATAAAAGATGACAATTTATCAATCCATAAAGAGATAATGACCATATACAGTAAATATTCAGCTCTAACTTTTCTCTATGCACTACCACTAGTTATGCCTTTTTGGAATATTTTCAGTGAAATACCCTATTCACCTGATATCTAGCATTAATTATCCCTTCCACGTTGGTTTTTGGGCTGGAATTGCACGCCCCTTTATCTTCTCGTGGAATTCGTAGGAGGAGAAGAAGTGAAAAATACCAGAAGGAGAGCAGCAGAGTCATCTGAAGAACTGCTTCTTACATTGCAATTCCCAAGATGCCTGCAAAGCATGGGGATTATGGCGAATACCCCCTAATCAATGGGGGCTGTAGACGATCTGCTAGATACAATTCTCTCCCTTCAAAACTCCCTCACGCTATTAATTTCCGTGAATAAAGTTCCCAGACGTACACAAATATGTTGACGTTATTATTGTATAGTTATTAGTGTGAGAGTTAGGTATGAAAGAAGGATCAAGGTCTTGTAACGCAATTAAGAAAGAGATTTGAGACGAATGCGCGGTGTGACTTGAAAGACTGTGAAAGACAAAGTCAAAATCGAAAGCAATATTAAGTGGGGGGAAGATATAATGTGGTGAGTCTAGAAAGGTATATTGATATATTTTGGACATGTACTGTGGATGGACGGAAGGAGATAAAGCAAATATACGATAAAAGTATGAAAGATAATAAACACCCTTTAGAAAATCTCGTAACGGCGCGTTCTCAACCGTTATGAACCGTTCGAATAGGTTAATAATGTCCACTGAGGTCATGACTTGGAGAACACTGTTACCATTGGTCTCGGTTGTAATCTTAGAATAGTGGTAGGGCATTAAGTGAATTGCCGCACATGGTTACGCACTGTCAAAAATGTGTCTCCATGAGGATAGTGTCTTCAAAGCGCTTTCCATTATTTTAAAGTGTTCAAAACCAGTCTTATTTTGTATGTATATTTCACAAAACAACAGAATATTATATAAACATCATATTTGACCGCATCATCACTTACTAGTTAACTTAGTCTATTATCAATAAAAAAGAACGCCAAAGAATTTTTATTAGATTGGTGAAGTTCTGTACAGAGGACAGGTCCTAGGGATACCCGGCATTTATATAGAATATATAAGTATATCTAATATATAAAATTCTCGTGTCACAGTTTTCGTTGCCATACTCCTCCGAAACGGCTTGACCGATTTTGATGAAATTTTTGTGCTTATCCGGTATCCATGAGAATCGGCCAACATCTATTTTTCATCCCCCTAAATGTTAGGGGTAGTCAAAATTTTTAATTTCTATTTTTTTATGATACAACATACAAAAATACATACAATCCTCAATTTTCACCCTTCTACGATCAACCCTTATTTTTTAATAGCCATTTAATTATTTATATGGGAAAACAACGTTTGCCGGGTCAGCTAGTAACATATAGGTCCTTACATATGAAATTGGCGTTTTTCGTACTGGCCACTTTAATCACGAATTTCTCCTCTTTGGTAAGGAATTCCAAATTCAAATTTGTACAGCTATAGACTCATGTATTTGTGCTTCGATGATCGTCATTCATTTGTTTTTTTTCTTCTGTTTTTTTCTGTTTGCGTCACTCATTTTACAAAATGGAAAACCTTAAATATCGCATTATTTACGAGTACGAGTTCCGCCGTGGCACTAGTGCTGCGGAAACAACTCGAAGGGTGAATGATGTGTATGGCGGTCGTGTTGCAAAAGAAAACACAGTTCGTTTTTGGTTCCAACGTTTTCGTTCTGGAAATTTCGACCTGCAGAACAAGCCCCGTGGACGGCCTGAGACTCAAGTTGATAATGAAGAGTTGAAGGCTATTGTGGAAGCGGATCCATCGCAAACCACGTCCGAGTTAGCTGCAGGCTGCGATGTTAGTGATAAAACTGTTTTAATTCACTTGAAGCAAATTGGGAAGATTAAAAAGCTTGAAAGGTGGGTACCTCACGAATTGACTGAAACAAACCGGCAAACGCGCGTCGACTGCTGCGTTACATTACTAAACCGGCACAATAATGAAGGTATTTTAAACCGAATCATTACCTGTGATGAAAAATGGGTTCTTTACGATAATCGGAAGCGCTCAGCGCAATGGTTAGATCCTGGCCAGCCAGCCAAATCCTGCCCCAAGCGAAAATTAACGCCAAAAAAGTTACTTGTAAGCGTTTGGTGGACTAGTGTCGGTATTGTTTATTACAGTTTTTTCAAATCTGGCCAGACTATTACGGCTGATGTCTATTGTCAGGAATTGCAAACCATGATGGAAAAGCTAGCGGCTAAACAACCTAGGCTGGTCAATCGCTCCACGCCACTGCTGCTTCACGACAACGCTAGACCACACACTGCGCTACAGACGGCTACTAAATTAGAAGAGCTTCAATTGGAAAGTCTAAGACATCCTCCGTACTCCCCGGACCTTGCTCCAACAGATTACCATTTTTTTCGAAATTTGGATAACTTCTTGCAAGGGAAAAAATTCAACTCCGATGGGGCAGTCCAAATCGCCTTCAAAGATTTTATTGATTCCCGTCCGACTGGTTTTTTTAGTAAAGGGATAAATGAACTACCTATGAGATGGCAAAAGTGCATAGAAAATAATGGTTCATACTTTGATTAATTAAATATATTATATTAAAAAATATTTGACTTTTTGTTCCTCCCATACAAAACGCCAATTTCATATGTAAGGACCTAATATAATGAGAATGAAGTACACAAGAGGTACGTTCTAAAGTCCGACGCCCCAGGAAATATGCGTGACGTCATGTATGTTTCTACTTGTGTATGCGTATGTTTCTACACTAGAAGGGTGATAGAAAGATTAAGCATTTTGAATAGAGACACAGTAGATAACCACCAGAACTACGATTAAATATGTACCTGAACTGGGGTATGAGAAGAGAAAGTACGTCTTTTGGATCTATTTTAAAAGCACCATAGGCAAAATCCGTTTTTAGAAAGCAGGTACACCGGATAAAATGACAAAAAAGCCAGTAAGTTTAGGACTAATGTTTCAGCACACGCAATACAAGGTTTTTTCTGAACATATGCATGTTCTTCGGTTTATCCTATAATTTATAGGATCATTCGTTAAACACCAAGGCATGCCTGCTTTTTCATGATATTTTCCTTAAAACAGTTGCTAGACATGGGACACCTATGACGTCTGCAAATACCTGTCCGCTGTCTAATAGCTAATAGTTTTGACACTTGAAAGTGTTCATTACGTAGTTGCCTCGGCTGTAACCAGACGTAACCTCCTATATCCGATTTTCGATACGCGTAAGCCAATACTGACACATTAACGCAATCGTCTATTTTGAAAAGAGATGCATAGATATTTTTAACTTGACCCCAGTTAAAGGTACCAAATGAAATATGCACTGAAACACTTTGGCTATCAGCGTCAAACAAATTCTTTAATAGTCATGTGTAACAATAAAATTTTCTCATTGTCACCAGATCAAAATGAGTTGTTCCCGGATCATTGTCGTCGTGGCTGCAGTGTGGCTGGTTGTGGGTGTTGCTGCCTCTCCAGTGAGGAGGTCTCCAGATCTTGAAGCTAGGAGAAGAAGCGCAGTAGACAGAAGTTTCGTTAGGTAAGAAGACGTTTTTTCATCCCAATCAAAAATATTACACTAAATTTCTTTATATATTTTTGAATCTAAAGTAATTGTTAGGTCAATGTAGTGAAATACTGTAAGCGTATGCTAAGAGCATGTCCCAGACCGACATACTAGACGTGTCAAGGAATATAGTTTCACTCGTGATTTTGTGTGTAAAATATTATGTCATTTAGCACACTTATAACTAATGTTCTAAAACTACCATTGTCCACAGGATAGGCAGATCGTTTCCACCTGAACAGTCAGCGGCCGACTTTCACGAAGCATTGCAGCGCCTTTCCAGAAGAGGCAACAGCTTCCTTCGCTTCGGTAAATCTCAGCCTCTCACTCTCTCCACTGACGACTTAATCACCATCCTGAAAGCTTACGAAGAAGAATTCAACGCTCCTTCTAAGAAATCCTCCAGTTTCGTTCGGTTCGGACGAGATCCTAGCTTTATTAGATTTGGCCGATCAGCTGACGAAGACAAGCCTGGCTACGAGCAGTCTTCGGAACTGGTTGTTAGTGGATTTCCCCAAAGGAAGAGCAGGGCCCGAGATCATTTCATCAGACTTGGCAGGGACAGCGAGGAGATCAATGACGTCACTGAAGGAGAAGAAGGCGAGAGCAGAAAGAAGAGATCTGCTGAGCCTTGCTCTGATTGCCAATCGTAATTTTCTACATAACTTTCTATAGAAATCCTGTGACAGCTGCAGTCATGGTTACTATGCATTCTTCAGTTGGAATAGCATGCTAAGGTTATTGATCAATTCTATGGAGCTCAGTTAGGGTGCATTGATGATTCAAATGTTTAATGTAAAATAGTGTATAATTTATGTGTGTTGTAAATTCACAGTATTAGAGTAGGCGATAACAATATGTTTAACTGAGAATTGCAGTAATTATACAATTAATACAAAGCATAAAAGATTTTATTCATTACTTATGTTTGTCGTCTTGTTCCTTTTGCGGTGGAAATGACCTATAATTACATGATTTCTTATAATTAGAGCAGTAAAATGTAATAATAAAAGTTTCATAAATTAGCACTTTGCTAATTTATAATTTTTTATAATAACATAGTGTTTAAATATATTTTTATTCAACTATTTTTTGTAATTAGCTTACCAAAACCCGTATTTATAAAAGCAGAAGCTTTTCGCTTCATCTACTTTTTCCGAACCCTCTCATTTTCAGCTTTCATCACAAACTCTATATGATTTTATAAAAAAGGCTTATTAAATTATTTTTATAAACTTTCATGCGCTTATACTTTCTTATAATTTCGATCGTTCTTGTCGCAATCAATATTGATTCCCAAATTAATTAGAATAATTAATAGTATAAAATGAAAAATGGAACACATAAATGGAATATAAGTATACAATTTCAAGAAAAACTATTAGATTCTGGATATATATTCTTATTAGATAAATACATATTGTATCACTGTTTGTAGAATAAATACAACGTCATGTTATTGTTATTCTAATATTGTGAAATAAGTTTAATTTTAGTTGTATAATGAAACTTGTACTTACGTTGTAAGTACATTGTAACTGAAGCAAAATACGCTTACTTCTTGATCTCTGTAGTTTTAGTTTACAAATATCGATTATCTTAATAGATATAGATAAACAAGAAATGTTAAATGTATTATTGACAAGTATAAAATAAACATATTTATTTTAAATTAAATTATGCTATGTGTAGTTATATTCGATGTATTTAACTGAATTTTAAAGATGAAATGTATGTTTTTAATATAATATCAGTAGTGACAGCACCTTGAACTTCAAGGCTGGGTAACAAAAAACTTTGTTGAAGATGCTTTCACTAAAAAAACGACATCTATCTAGAATACTATAAATTTCATAATAAAAACGTGAATCATCTAAATGTTGTTGGTTATTTAGTATAAAAATATTTATATACGAAATAAATTGCATTAATAATCTATCGAAGCGTTAATGTTATTATTTTCATTTATTTAAACAATACTTATCTACTTAACAAAGTAGTTTATAAAGAAGTAGTATATTTCAGAACAAGGGATGGGTTTTCAAGTTTTTTAATGTACAAACCATGTACTTTTTAGGATTTTGTTCCAAACTGTTATAATTTCTAGTACGATTGATCAAACAGTTTTGAATGGAACATCTGATTTTTTTCTTCGTTTCATCGATCTGAACAAAACTATTCCAAGCTATAAAATAACAATCTAACTGATAAATATAAACAGTCAAAAATGGTAAGCAATTTTAAATATTATATTGCAAAAAAAACTACAAACCATTTTCACATTACTTATTGGATGTGACAGAAGTTATATTGACATTAACAACTGTCAAACTTTTGAGAAATACCTGATTAACTATGTTGTTATCTAGATGTAGTTGTGGCAGGCGTCTTAGCGTTCGCAGTTTATCAGTTCCTCAGAAGGCGGCTGCCTACCTTTCGGTATTTTAACTTTAATTGCCTCTTACAACACCCACGGGTAGCAATGGGGGGAGACATTCTAACCCGGCAAACCACGGGGCGCAAATCAAATGGCTCATTTTCAGTTTATAATTACGTATTACGTTTATAATTTCCAGATTAAAAACTTGGAATAATATTGTTCAAATCAAAGATTCGAAATAAAATTAAAAATCTAACTTGGAATGGTTTTGTCACCGTAGAGTAAGAAATAAATTAAATAATATTAGGTCCTTACATATGAAATTGGCGTTTTTCGTACTGGCCACTTTAATCACGAATTTCTCCTCTTTGGTAAGGAATTCCAAATTCAAATTTGTACAGCTATAGACTCATGTATTTGTGCTTCGATGATCGTCATTCATTTGTTTTTTTTCTTCTGTTTTTTTCTGTTTGCGTCACTCATTTTACAAAATGGAAAACCTTAAATATCGCATTATTTACGAGTACGAGTTCCGCCGTGGCACTAGTGCTGCGGAAACAACTCGAAGGGTGAATGATGTGTATGGCGGTCGTGTTGCAAAAGAAAACACAGTTCGTTTTTGGTTCCAACGTTTTCGTTCTGGAAATTTCGACCTGCAGAACAAGCCCCGTGGACGGCCTGAGACTCAAGTTGATAATGAAGAGTTGAAGGCTATTGTGGAAGCGGATCCATCGCAAACCACGTCCGAGTTAGCTGCAGGCTGCGATGTTAGTGATAAAACTGTTTTAATTCACTTGAAGCAAATTGGGAAGATTAAAAAGCTTGAAAGGTGGGTACCTCACGAATTGACTGAAACAAACCGGCAAACGCGCGTCGACTGCTGCGTTACATTACTAAACCGGCACAATAATGAAGGTATTTTAAACCGAATCATTACCTGTGATGAAAAATGGGTTCTTTACGATAATCGGAAGCGCTCAGCGCAATGGTTAGATCCTGGCCAGCCAGCCAAATCCTGCCCCAAGCGAAAATTAACGCCAAAAAAGTTACTTGTAAGCGTTTGGTGGACTAGTGTCGGTATTGTTTATTACAGTTTTTTCAAATCTGGCCAGACTATTACGGCTGATGTCTATTGTCAGGAATTGCAAACCATGATGGAAAAGCTAGCGGCTAAACAACCTAGGCTGGTCAATCGCTCCACGCCACTGCTGCTTCACGACAACGCTAGACCACACACTGCGCTACAGACGGCTACTAAATTAGAAGAGCTTCAATTGGAAAGTCTAAGACATCCTCCGTACTCCCCGGACCTTGCTCCAACAGATTACCATTTTTTTCGAAATTTGGATAACTTCTTGCAAGGGAAAAAATTCAACTCCGATGGGGCAGTCCAAATCGCCTTCAAAGATTTTATTGATTCCCGTCCGACTGGTTTTTTTAGTAAAGGGATCAATGAACTACCTATGAGATGGCAAAAGTGCATAGAAAATAATGGTTCATACTTTGATTAATTAAATATATTATATTAAAAAATATTCGACTTTTTGTTCCTCCCATACAAAACGCCAATTTCATATGTAAGGACCTAATATATTAGAATGATCCATTTTTAGTGTATCATACCATTTTTCGTATGGTTTTTATCATGTATCTATAAACCACCAAGTTGTCCCGTTTAAATTTCATCAACATCGGTCTAGTAGTTTTTCAGCTGCTTTCTATTGTACTCTACTGTATCAGCAGGATGGTCTACTGTTGAACACAACCTCCCCCAATATAGGGGGTTTTGCCAGACTTACCACTGCGATCACCAACCCCCATGCTTGGCAGACGGCTTGGTGATCGCAGTGTTAGATATCAGTTCTTCAGAAAGTGCTTCTACCCACCTTCTTCCCTTAGTCGCCTCTTACGACACACACGGGTAGAGATGTGGGGGTGACATTCTAGCCCGGCACCCCACGGCTTTCTATTACTAAATTTATAAAGTTTTAATTGCTTTCTTTTTCTACCTGGTGTATTATTATAGATACTAAAAAAAAAACTACTTCAAATGCATCAACAGCGATTCAAAGCATTCGTTATGATTTTGTGTCTTATTCGCTTAGCAGAGAACAAATTGTTCTAATGTGGTCAATATCATACATTGAAGCTCCTGGACAATTAACCATAATAAACTAACTAGGTTTTTTGCCCTTTGGCTCCAGAACCTTATGAATCTCCTTGAGTTTTACAACAAAGTCGTAGCTGTAAAATCTTCACTGCAGTAAGGAGATCTTTATTCATCCAAACGGCCAATTAAACCCGCTGTAATGTATCCTAACCCGAAGTTATTAGCTTACTTGACACTTTACCAGACTCCTAATGTTCAGTCAGAGAAAAATGAGTATTATTGATGAGGACTTAAGGTCGTTTTAGGGATATTATGGGCAGTTTTAAAGATTTTAACATCTACTGGATCCCTTTTACAGACCCTTCCTCCTCCTCTCGTAACATCAATTGATCAACGCAAATCTATATAATCTAGATAGGGGTTTTATCGCTGATTGTTTCGGCAGGCGACGTCGGTAAACCAGGTTTTCCTGGCTCTCAAGAACAGCTTCCTGAACACACAACGGTATAATCTTACCAAATTAATTAACGGTTAGCTGGCGTTAATGCCCCGTGGGATACCGTGATAGAATATCAATATCTTCCAATGGTTGTGACTATGAGAAAAAATGCCGGAGAATCGGGCAGCAGCGCTTTCTGAGGAACTAGTATGATATACTGCGATATCCAAGACGTCTGCCAAGCGTAGAGATTCTGTCAAACCACTCTTTAGTGGAGGGTGGGGCTGCTGATACAGTACAAACGTTAGTGCAAAAATTACAACAATACACAACTGTATAATGTTGAAACCCCACTGCACTTATATTGTTACGTAGCTCCGTGGAAATAGTTATGGACAGTAGCTGCACAGGGGGTCTACGGTTCGATTTCCACTACAGGCTTAGGGTAAAGGTAACATACTGGTAGGGAAATGTGCCATTGATCGTCTGGCTGGCTACCACCTACTAGTAGAAACCCCTGTCGCTAAGCACCTAGCAGCTGTTTTTGAGAGCTAAATCCTATATACCTACAGGCTAAGCTATACTTGTGTACTATCCTCCACTATATCCTCACTTAGGTAACATTAGGTGTTTAAAGGCTGTAAGATATGTGTTATTGCAGGACAAGGACTCAATGTTTTCTAAATTTCGATACTCGTTCAGTAATGTGAGCAAATCCTTCTAATTTAAAGTCTAGGTTCTACTAACACATCGTCACCAATCAGCTTCTTTGCACGATTATCTATCGAGTCAAAGCTTCCACCGAAGCTGGTATTTAGGCGAACTATCCCAGAGTTGCCTCCAGTATTCCAAGAGCAGACGTGCGTTGGGTATGTTACAATACTGAAATCCCACTATCATCAGCACAAAAACAGCAAAATTATAATAGGTTAAATTTTATCTGGGCCGTTGGTTACCAGAAATTTATTTGATTTGACTTTATAAGCTTATACGAATGACTTTAAGGAATGCACTGTGATATCCTTCTGGAAGTGTCTACTGCTTATTGATGATATTCAGCAGAGCATAGATTTATCTTGCGTGATCACCTGGTGAGTTATTCGTGAGAGTCCAGCGGATTTTCCTAATGCGCTACTTTAGTTATTTAGCTACTTGCCCTAATTCAATCCTTTATTGAATTTAGTACATTAGATTATAGGAATTTTACACTTAAAAGACTTAAAGAAATGAAACTGATCTGATTTCAAATGCTCGTTATGATAAACGTGACACCGGAATTATCTTTTAAAAAAGAAGAAACTATCATAAGACGAGATTTATTTAGGAAAACAGTTGACAACAACGGAAAATAACATGGAAATATAGTGTCGGTATATGTGAGATGTGATCGCGACGGAAGATGGAGCTGAACTAAACTACTCGTGTATGATTATTACTGCTTCTAAATGGAAACAGCTAAATAGGCGAGTCAGGGTTATCACATATCTATTAGGGTGCAAGGATTATCAGGTCGTCGAAATGTCTTAGAATACTGTCTTCAGCCTCGCATGCATAAATACGAAATTTTGAGTATTCCATTATTCTGTACTGTACTGTATCAGCCGGATCGTCCACTGCTGAACAAAGACTCCCCTATATAGGGGGTACTTGCCATAATCCCTACGCTTATCAGGCGACCTGGGGATCGCAGTGTAAGGTAGCAGTTCTTTAGAAGGCGCTGCTGCCCACCTTCCAGTATTTTTTCCCTTAGTCGCCTGTGACGATACCCACGGGATGATAGGGGAGGGGCAATTCTAACCCGGCACCTCACAGGGATCCATTATTCTATTACTTAGGAAATGTCTACCAGCAGTTGAGCTATTTCCGTTACAAAAACCGTGAACTAATAAGATATCAGCAACATGTTGACTTGAATAGGGTAAATTTCGATGGCATTATTACACATGGGATGTACAATAATAGTTCAATGTCAAAATTTGTTCCGAACACCTCAAAATTTTAAAACAGACGCAACGGAAGCTGTATAAATGAAAAATTAAAATGTATGTCATTCCAGGACGGGTACGGTAGGTCAATAAAAGTGGGATAAAGGGTGGATTCACTGATTAACATAGTTGATAAATGCCCCCTTAAAGTATCGGTTACCTGCTGACCATTGTATAATTTTAGCAAGCCAATTTTGGAATGTGATATTTAAATATTTTTTTAACGACGGATTATCGTGCCCTCTGAAGCACGGAAGCGCTCGGTAGTAATGTCATTAGTGGTCACCCATCCAACTCATGTTCGCGGCGGACGGTGCCTAGCTGATCGGTTAATAACGATTAATAATGTTAAAAATAAAATCAAACGTTAAGTTTTTTCTTTCAATTTGTAGTGTTAATTACGTTGCCAAAGTATCAAGATAATAATTTGTCTAATGAGACACATGACGAATTCAAGAGAGTGTCAAATAAGGGACAGTAGCAAATGAACTAAAATGGAAAGTTGATAATCAATCAAAGGCCCAGAGCCAGTTAAATAAGTGGAACCAAGAACTCGGGGTGATTAGAAGCAGTGATTGCTCAGTGGCATTGGCTTTGGACTGCCGCACAGCGGGTCCATGGTTCAAATCCGCCGGACGGGCTTGAGCTTCACCGCATGGTAGAAAGACATTTTGCGAATGCCCGTCAAGCTAGCGACCACCCTAAAGTAAAAAAATCTGTGGCCAATACCTAACGCTGTGTTCCAGCAGCAGTCCTTGAGAGCCAGTAATTCTAGGTTAAGCCTGTTAACACCTTCGACCACAGCATCACTTAGCATCAGGTAAGATTGTGGTCAAAGGCTTACCTGTCTATAAAAAAATAAGATAACTCTCATTGCAACCCAGCACTGTGGTGATGTTTCCATGCCCTGATCTCAGTACACAACAACATTATCCTGGCCCCTCTACAACTTCGGAGGAAGACTTCATCTGCAATGGTGGTTTGCAGTTAAGTAACAAACATCTCATCAACAACCGTTTAACGTCTACTATTTACTCAGTTTATATCAGTTACGCGCTGAAGCCCGTGGCCGTCGCTTCGCGCAATCGTGACTCCCAGACGAAGGACTTCAGAACAGTCCGAAACTGGTCGGAATCTTTCCGGTAAATATAACGCGGGTCTAGCCGGTTAATAATAAATTAAGTCTACAGGAATAACAACAGCTGATCGAATAATTATTAAAAATAATCAAAGACATGTCAAAGAATTTTAATGTTCTTATTTTTGCAATAACGCATTCTTTGAGGATTACATAACATGCTCGTGTTTGTAGTTTGGACATGTCAAAGAACTCTCCCCGTTGTCATTGTGTGTAGGGGGTGTACCCTCGTTGCTCAAGGGCTTGCAAAAACACATTCGATATAATACTTTTTTGTTCAATTGAAATATCGAAATTTGTTGTATTAATAAACGTGGAAAAGTATATTTCTTTGGTATTTGAAGTGATCGAACATAATCAAATGTTTCTACGAGTTTATTTTGCACACTATAGATTTATCTCTAGAGATACGAGTATCTCAAAAAACATTTTCGAAATTATATACTTCCTTATTAAATTGAAATACATAAGTTTTTGTATAAATAAGAGTAGAAACATTTATTTATTTCTTATAAGAAGTGATCTAACATAATGTTAAACTTATCTTCAAGTTAATTTTGGACCTATTTCGAGCAAGTCAATGGACGTTTTTTTTTTTTATACCACAAAGGTGGCAAACAAGCATACGGCCCGCCTGATGGTAAGCAGTTACCGTAGCCTATGGACGCTTGCAACACCAGGGGTATCACTCGCGCGTTGCCGACCCTGAAGAAATCTCTTTCTCCCTTTTTGAAGAACCCCATGCTGTACTCCATCGGGAAAACCACGGCGGTGAGCTCATTCCACAATCTGAGCGTTCGCGGAAGGAAGCTCCTTTGAGCCCGCACAGTACGAAACACTTCTGGTTTCAATGTGTGGGGTTGGACTCCCCGTCGATGGCGAGAGTTGCGATGGTGGAAAGTAGCCGAGGGCATCAAGTCAAACAATTCCTTAGAACACTCTCCGTTATACAAACGGTAGAACACACATAAGGAGGCAAAGTTTCTCCTCAGGCTAAGGGGTTCTAAACCGCTTGTGAGCTCGGGCTCGGGCTCGGACGTGGTTGGTGGAAGGGCTTTTTGTGAAAGCCCGCCTGGCTAGCAACCACACTCAAATAGAAAATCTGTCGCCAAGCACCTAACAGTGTGTTCGGCAGCAGTCCTTGAAAGCCAGTTAAATTACAGGCACATGAGACCTAACAACTGTACGTCTCAGTGTGACGGGCACTGTGCAATTCGGCGTTGACGAAATGCGTCTGTTATAGGCAGAGGTTAGTCCACTTAACATCAGGTGGGCCTCGGGCTTGTTCCATCACAATAACATAAAAAACGTCTCAACATAGATTCAATTGAAAAAAAGGATAGGGTACGCTCTAATATCACTATACAATATAATGTGGAGAAATTTTTACACAAGCATATAATGCACACATCTACACTTCCATTGTATGATACGTTTTAATGAACATATGCATGCAGTAGACGCACAAACTAAGACTCAATCAGGAGACTTCGCCTGATTTGACATTGCCATGTTCGAGGTAAGGGTGCCGTTTCTACCATTTTTTATAAGTTCAATGCATTTCAAGCAACTTATTACAGGTATACCATAAACTATGGGTAACACTACATTCATGTATTAAGACACAGTAATTAGTATTTATGTACCAGCACAGACAAAACAATCTACGCTTCTACTTTTCATATTTAAATCTTCTTCGTAGTAGTTACACTGTTGGCGTGATCTTGGACATCACCTCAGAGTTCGTAGGCAGTTAGTCTGACGATCCGTTGATATTCCTTTCGTATCACTGCCTGTATTCTTCTGGTGCATTTGTTAACTATAGCAGCTTTGGTTGATCTGATGGATGGGCTATCTTCTGCAAACTTTTTTTTTTTTTATTTTACACAATGAAAAATGTCATAGCATTGTTGCGGCGCGAGACATATCCAAAGAGCGAAGTTAGTGTGAATGTGGGCTGGAACAGTTGAATATATACGCTGTTTGATGCAGAGTATTTGAAAAATCTCCCGAGTTGGATCCATTGTACAATGTACATTAGCATCACTTTCCTCTAGTGCCAAAAACTACTAAATCCTTACTTTGTGCCTGGTGAACGAAATGGTTCATTTCTACTTGTAATCTTGCTGCCACGTTTGTAACTCGTTTTATAGGTAAAATATGAATGAATAGCACATTAATAATACGAATTTTCGAAGTTTTATCACAATGAAATACGTTACGTCAGCCATCTCACTGAAAATTTCTCAGTGACATGGCTTCGGCAGCTGATTGCGTATTCGTCCAATTTCGGAGCAGCTCGTCTCGATTCGTGCGAGCTTCGTAGAGTCGTACCAACTCTTTGTTTGGTGTGTTAGATTTTTTTCGTTACGGAATTTCTGGATTCGGTCTCCACGCTCAAGGCCCGCGATAGAAGCTATGCAATAGCTTAAAAATACAAGTAACGAAGAGTCTGGTAACGAACTCATAATCAAATCCTCCGCTCCAGTGAAATCACAATTTTTTTTTTTTTTTTTTTTTTTTTTTTTATGCCTGATACGTTAGCCTTTGACCACTATCTCACCTGATGGTAAGTGATGATGTGGTCGAAGATGTTGTTCAGGCTAACCTAGAAGTACTGGCTCTCAAGGACAGCTGCCGGAACACACCGTTAGGTGCTTGGCGACAGATTTTCTACTTGAGGGTGGTAGCTAGCCAGGCGGGCATTCGCAAAATGCCCTACCACCATGCTATAACGACTGCCATCCTAAGACGACAACCGGGACCGACGGCTTAACGTGCCCTCCGAAGCACGGAAACGCTCAGTAGTAATGTCACTAGCGGTCACCCATCCAACTCATGACCGCGCGCGACGTTGCTTAACTTTGCTGATCGGTTGAGAACAGCTAAGCAAACTTCGCTGCGAGCGCTTCATATCTGAAAATACTTGATTTTTTTATAGCAGCTAGCCTTTGACCACAATCTCAACACATGAAGGTAAGTGATGACACGGTCGAAGATGTTGTTCAGGCTGACATATAATTACTGGCTCTCAAGAACAGCTGCCTGAGTAAATCGTGAGTGATTGGCGATAGATTTTCCTCCTGAGGGTGGTAGCTTGCCATGCGGTCATTCGCACCACCCTTTCCATCTACTGTCATTCCGCCGTCCTAAGACAATAACCGGATCCGACGACGGCTTAAAGTGCCCTCCGAAGCATGAAAACGCTCCGTAGTGTAAATGGCATGGTAAGTGTTTTGCTAAAATATTAATTTAATTTTTTCTTAAAATATTTTTTAAATATATGTTAATATTAAATATGGACTCCTCAAAGTAACGACTGAATCTATTCAATATATAAAATCTATAAACTTATTATATCAATCGTGTTGTTATAAAGATATTTACAAAAGAAATGTGTTCCATAATTATTATTGATTTTACATAAATAATAAGTTTCCTAATGTAATTAAACTTTTGAAAGGTAACATAAATAAATCGAATATGTGATTATTTATCTAAATGTTTTATAGCATAAAATAATTTATAGACTTCAGTGCCTAAAACCTTTTAATACATGCATATCTTAAGATTATTATAACTAAGTATTGTAGTAAATAAATTATTAGCTTGAGTTGATAAAAACTACTAGATCAGCTCCGTTACAAGCGTATATAAAAATAAAGGCTTACAAATGTTTAAAGCACATATTACTTCTTTTCGTGCAGTAATCGAACCCTCGGTTTTACACACGGGTGCCTTAACCGCTCTCCCATAGAGGCATGCTGGATAACATGCAAAATTTTATGGTTATTTGATTATAACACATGCTGAGTATATAGGGTTATTTTAGGACAATAGGGGTAGGTAGCTCAGCCCTGTTGTCCTAAAATAATAATGTAATAATTTTTTTTTATGTTATTGTGACGGAACAAGCTCGAGGCCCACCTGATGTTAAGCGAACTAACCTCAGCCTATAACAGATGCATTACGTCAAACCTCACGAATTCCACTTCACCCTCGAGACATAGTTATTAAGTCTAATGTGCCTGTAATTTCCCTGGCTCTCAAGGACTGCTGCCGGAACACACCGTTAGGTGCTTGGCGACAGATTTTCTACTTGAGGGTGGTCGCTAGCCAGGCGGGCATTCGCAAATTGCCCTTCCACCATGCGGTGAAGCTCAAGCCCGCGGCGGGATTCGGCCATGGATCTGCTGCGCGGCAGTCCATAGCCACTGAGTCATCACTACTTCAGAACTAACTGTAATGTAATGTGTAAAAATGTAGTTATTTAGTGAGAATTAAATGATAATACCACGGCTATAATTATAGAGTAAATCATAATTTAAAATTCCAAGCACACTCTTTTTATGAACATAATCCAGTCTGCCGTCTTCAAGTTTTAATAAGTAAAGACATAATTTCCAAACATTTTGTAACAGTACGAAACAGCATAAAAGGTATGTGACAAAGAATCTTAACAATTCCTTTACCCTTAACAGAGAAAATCCATTAAAATGTAATACAGAAAACAATATGCGCACCTTTCATAACTTGAAAACAGGATGTCAAAGAGGAAATGGAAAGGATGTAGCGTAAAATACCTACATCGTAATGTTACGTCTTTCTACAGGTTTTATACAGGGCTATTGGTAAAATACTAACAACCTCTTAGGGTTGACTTCTGCTAGTCTTAACAAACATTTTGATTTTACATATTTATTTTTTTATGAATGCCGAAAGCGCCTACCAGCGCAACTAAACTATAACTAATAGAGTTTTGAATATTTACATCGAGCTACATAATAAAAATTGTGAAAAATTAAATTACAGGCACAAGAGACTTTTAACATCAGGTAGTCCTCGTGCCTATTCCGTCAAATACACATAAACTAACACAAAAAAACTAAATCAAAAAATCGTCTCAAAATGTTGCGTCTAGCTGCTAATAAATCAATACATTTGAACTATTTTCAAAAATTAAACCGTCAAAAATCATATTATTGTGTAACCTGCTAACAAAATTTCACGAAAAGCGGTTGAGAAATGCGACCCGTACAGGAGAACAAGTGAAAATCCGGAATCTGGACAAACAAAAAAATAAATAGTTATTGACAGAGTGTGTACATGTATGGAGGTTTTGCTAACAAAAGAGGTAAAAAAGTTTTACTAGGTTTATAAAATAACTGATGGAGCTCGCTTGATATAAAGTGGCAATGCATCTAGAACCTAAAGTAGACATGTGCGCCGCGCCGGCGCGCCGCCACCGCATATTTTTATGTCGGCACACATGTCTAGTTTGAAGGCTACAATCGAAAATCCCTCCAACCTCACCTCCCCATCTCTACCCGTGGGTGTCGTAAAAGACGACTTAGGGTAACACACCAGAAGGTGGGCTACAGCGCTTTCTGTGGAACTGATATCCCCAAAACTAACCAAGCATGGGAATTATGGCAAACCCCCCCCCCCCCCCCCATAATGGGAGAGGCTGTGTTCAGCAGTGAAAAATCCGGCTGATACAGTATATACCTACTCTTACAGATGTGGTAGAGATAAGGTCGAATAGTATAATGTTTGCCACCTAACCTGACTATTAGTCAAATAGTGGTACTTCCACGGCAATTCCCATCATCATTTCTATTAATAGATGAGAAGGCCGAAGGCGTGGTGGCTTACTATTAAATTACCGCAACTAACATCAAAGGGTGGGTCTAACCCCAATCTGATCCCTCGCATTTGTGTCTGTCACTCACTGTAGCGCTATTTGAGACGTCTTTTTGCCCCACACAATAGATAAAACAGTTTTTATACCAAACGAGATGTATACCTATTGTAGCAAGATCTTCAATTCACGCCCACTTTGTATGGTTTTTAAGGTACCTACAAAACAGGAATTACTACCACAGTAAAACAAGAAAACTATTACAAAATTACATATATACGATAGGAAAAATTTAAGTCATATGCGGGATCCGCGTCCATCCACCCCTTTAGCCGGGATATGCTCTAACCAATTGAGCTAACATGACATTGACATCAGAACTGATTTTTTTCCTATCGTTCTTTAACCATCGTATTGGCATGGAGCGACATCTATAATACAACTTACGTTGTACTACAAACAAGAAGTAACCTTATAACTTTAATATTGATATGTTTGCATTACCGTCTGCTATGTGGATTACATAACAAAATTACAAATATACGATAGGAAAAATCCCGCATATGACTTTAATTTTTCCTATCGTATATTTGTAATTTTGTAATGTAAACCACATAGCAGACGTTATTGCAAACATAACAATATTAAAACAAGAAAAATCGTTATTACTAAAATAGAATTGCCTATACTAGGGGTGCTTACCATTTGAAGTTTGATTCGCCAAAAACGCTAAAAACGATCACACTCCCAAAAAGTTGTTCCACATGGGTCTTGGCGTTATTTTCGCCATAAACGCTACATCTAATGTCAAAAGTGACAGAAGTGGCAAATTTTAGTGGCATTCTTAGCGTTCTTATCCTAAATGGAACAGGGGAGAACAGTTACAAACGATCATAGTGATCACAACCATAGACGCAGAATGTGATAAAAGTTATCGAAAATAACGTTATTAGCTTCAAATGGAATATACCCTAGTATGGATACGCAGGTTGTCCGTATCGTATTGGTAGTACATCTATACAGGGTTATTGGTAAAACGCTAACAACCTCTTAGGGATGATTTCTGCTAGTCTTCACAAACATTTAGAGATCTTTTTTTGTGTTTGTTTAAGTGTATTTGACTGACCACCAGATGTTAAAAGGATATGTCACCTTGCTAAAAAGGTGAACATATATTAATTTAATTAGCGCCATCTACTCAGTTAGCTGGATACTGGAATTATCTATCGATTCTCAATACGATTAAACAACCAGCGCTACTCGCTGAAGTAATTCATCAATAAACCGATAGAGGTCGCATATTCTAAAACCTTCAATCTGCAATATATAGATGTCGCCTTAGGAGATAGAAATATTTTTATAATATATCTAGTTAACTAAATAATTATTTAAATCTTAAAATAAATAACAATTATTAATAGGACTATATAACAATAAAAACTATGGACCCAATCTGACCGGAGCACGTGTGCCTTCCAGGGTTCCAGTACGAGGCTGAACTCAAGTACGAGGCTTCCACTACGAACTTTCCAGTACGAGGCTGACCTCCATACGACGCTGAACTCCGGCCGTCCCCTGATCTCCAGCACCGACCGCGGCCAACTTCTAGTCTCTACAGCACCTAGCTGGGACAACCTACCGGCGCGGCAGTGTTGGGGCTGAGTCACTGCACGGCAGACCTGCTGCTGGGCATCAACTCGTGTACTAGCGGACCAGAGATTAGTCCTACAACAAGGAAGCTTGCTAATTGCCATACCTGTCTGAGATCGACGACCCTTCTCTTTAATATACTGTATTCTGACTTCTTCTCTTGTTTCTCTTATGCTCCCTTCTACCAATCTTTGTTAGGCAGGTGACATCTCTTGTGCCTGTAAGCTATTATTTCATATTTTTTATTACTTTGCTCCATGTAAACATTCAAAACTCTATACAAAGGGAACTCGCCGCGGTCCAGTGTTGCCGCGGCGGGCGCTCTTAGCTAGGAGTTGTCAATGTCTTTTACTAGTACGAGATACAGAACTTAAAAGTGTCAGACAGTACTAGAAAAACATATTGTTTTATAAGAAAGCAATTGGTAGCTACCTGCATATATAACTTTTAGAATAACGGGTAGAGAAGATCCTACAGAAAATTAGGTTGGTACTTATTTTAACAAACTGATGCTATCTCGCCGTTAAACGCCGGAACAGAATAGTGCGATAAGGACAATAATTGCAGCTTCTTCAAGTTTTCACTTAGAATTTGTGCATAATTTGCGTTCTGGGAGAAAACTATTCTCCTATAGTAAACATTAATTGAATCTAAAAATTTTGGTCTTATTTTATAAGTGACAGAATAAACTAGATTTATAGGATTTCCTTTTTCTTTATTTATCATTATTTTTCCTATAAATAATTCACAAACTAGCGATACAAGTTTTGATTAAATACCCATTAATTAAAATTCCTTTAATATAATCTAAAACTTATAATAAAAATAAAAATACCTATGAACCTGGACATTGATAACATTTCCAAAAATCATCTAAATCGGTGATTATTTAGGGGGGTAGAACCGTTTGAAGAACGTTAGAAATGTATAAAAACCCTCCAGTCTTAATAAATTTAACGCACTCTGGACTCGATTTGTGTGCGCGGCCGTATATACGTACCCGCTAATACAGTAGCTACAGCCGTAACGGCATAGTGTGCGTACTGTATGCACACTATGGAAAATATCTATATTTTAATTTTGTTAGGTTTGCAATAACGCCTGCTATGCGGATTACATTCCAAAATCACATATATACGATAGGAAAAATTTAAGTTATTGGAAACCTAACAATATTAAAATTATAAGGTTGCGTCATCATCTACAAGTATTAAACCAATTGCAAAATTGGTCTTGTTTGTAGTACAACGCAAGTGGTACTATAGATGTCGCTCCATCCTAATACGATAGTTAAAGAACGATAGGAAAGATTTGAGTTATGACGTCATGTCATGTTAGCTCAATTGGTTAGAGCATACCCCGGCTCAAGGGGTGGATGGACGCGAGTTCATGTGCGTATCCCGCACATGACTTAAATTTTTCCTATCGTATATTTGTGATTTTGTAACATTTCTATATGTTTTGTACCGATCCATTAAATCAATCTACTTGTCAGGTTTACTGTGTTGTTATTAACCTACCCGGTCCCTCCATCAGTGTCTCCGGGCCTACTCACCTTACGAAATGGACTGCAATCTGATCGGTCCTCGTGTAATCGAAAGGTCTCGATCAGCCGCACCGTGTTTGAGAGGTACTGTATAAGAGAAGCGTACAGGCCAGCTGTAGCACTGCTTGGTTTAGTGACTAAAGTATTAATAGAAGTACATTAATAATTACTTTATTCCTTTACAAATATATGAGTGGAAAAATTATAGTCTTGTGCGGGATTCGAACTCACGTAATCCCCTTTAGCCGGTGTATACTCTTACCGACTATGATAATGTTTCATAACTGTATTTTTCCTTCTCGTTCCTTTACCGTCGTATGGGGATGGAGCGACACCATATATGCGTTATTGCAAACTAAGCGAAGCGCTCGTAGCGAAGTTTACTTATCTGTTCTCAACCGATCAGCAAAGTTAAGCAACGTCACCCGCGGTCATGAGTTGGATGGGTGACCGCTAATGACATTACTACTGAGCGTTTCCGTGCTTCGGAGGGCACGTTAAGCCGTCGGTCCCGGTTGTTGTCTTAGGATGGCAGTCGTTATAGCATGGTGGTAGGACATTTTGCGAATGCCCGCCTGGCTAGCTACAACCCTCAAGTAGAAAATCTGTCGCCAAGCACCTAACGGTGTGTACCAGCAGCTGTCCTTGAGAGCCAATACTACTAGTTTAGCCTGAACAACATCTTCGACCACATCATCACTTACCATCAGGTGAGATAGTGGTCAAAGGCTAAACTATCTTGCATAAAAAAAAACATACATTATTTCATTTTAATATAACTATAATAACATGATTATAATATAAAATACATGTCTTTCAGGTTTGTTCCTTTTGAACCGTTATAGCAGCCGATCGAATTATCAATCACAGATTATGTGTCATTGTGTACTGTACTGTACTGTATCAGCCGGATCGTCCACTGCTGAACACAGCCTCCCCTATTAAGGAGGTAATTGCCATAATCCCCACGCTTGGCAGGCGGCTTGGGGATCGCAGTGTAAAATGGCAGTACTTTAGAAGGCGCTGCTGCCCACCTCCCAGTATTTTGCCCTTAGTCGCCTCTTACGACACCCACGGGATGATATGGGGAGGTGCAATTCTAACCCAGCACCCCATGGGGATATGTGTCATTACGTGCCTCATATTATTAAGATCAAAAAGTTTAAACATATACCGGTCACCTGTAACAAAATGTATGATTACCCTTTTGAACGTTTTCTGCTTATTTCTATCATAAAAACGGTAACAGATAAAGACAGGTGAAACTTGTTATGATTCTATATATATGATAAACAATAAAATTAAACAACAAACAATAAAAACCGCACATACGTATCTCTTAGCGTTGGTTGGTCTTCCTGAACTGACGATATCGTCCATCAGTCACTAAATTTAAAAAATTAATTCTGCAAAAACTATTCAATGGTACTAATTCACAATGAAATTTTATAATGTCATCAAATTTTACTTTTTATTTTTGTTATTTATATATTATTGTGACGGAAAAAGCACGTGGTGTTAACCACTAACCTCTTCCTATAAAGGTTGCAGTTTGTGACAAGTGGTGAACTGAACTGCGCCCATCACTCTGTGACATAAAGTTGTTAAGTCTTATGTTTCTGTAACTTCACAGGCACCCATACGTTTTAAACCCGAACTTAGTAATGCTTGGTGGTAGAAGAATGTATGAAGTTTATTGAAATGTCGCCAAGCACCTAACGGTGTGTTCCGGTAGCTGTCCTGAGCCAGTCATTCTAGGTTAGCCTGAACAACATCTTCGACCACATCGTCACTTACCATCAGGTGAGATAGTGGTCAAAAGCTAACCTATCAAGCATTGAGTAGAACTTTTAACAGACTCAATAAACTGCATAATATTGACCCATTTTTAAGTAGTGTTCCCACGGCAAGATGCACCTCGAGTGCGACTTTTTTCGGTACGTAGTAGAAAACAGTATATTTACATATGTATCACAATTGTATAATTTGTACATATCGCTTACAATTGTAGAATATATCCTATCAGTATTAGTATTATTTATCTTTAAATTTATTGTGGCATGCACTTATGTAATCATTACAACTTGATATGTGTATTTTTTGTTATATATTTTTTACCATTTTTATATATTTTATTGTAATTCTATCCGTGAAAACCTGTAACTGGCTCTCTGTATATATTTAAGTTGTTTTTTTTTTTTACTATTGTGATGGAACAAGCTCGAGGCCCACCTGATGTTAAGCGGTAAATGCCCTTCCACCATGCGGTGAAGCTCAAGCTCTGGGCGGGATTCGAACCATGGACCTGCTGCGCGGCAGTCCATAGCCAATGCCACTGAGCCATCACTGCTTGATATTACTACTATGTGTAGCTGTTGGTTTTACATGTAATTAAATATATAAATAAAAAATAAATAACTTGTAAAAAGTATGTCACGCCTGCTAACAATAATTACTTTTGTATAGTTAGATACAAGTGTTGAATTGTTTTATTTTCTGTTTTACCTCTATCGAAAGAATTATCTTGGTACTAACAATTGTGAATCCAAACGCATACCAGCAGATTGCACTATTTGCAATGTTTGCCATTCATTCGCATAAATTGGAATTAGAAAAGGGACATAAGCACGAGCGGCGCGAGAAGCGGGACGACTTGATTCATAGACGCGCGTATTTTTGTGTCTTTAATATTAACTAGCGCCCCGCCCCGGCTTCATAAGGGTATTTAACAAATATAAAAATATTTTTGATGTTATTGTATAGCTTATGTTTATCAGGGATAATGTAGAATTCTCACGGTAACAGAATTTTTCAAATCGGTCCAGTAGTTTGTGTTTATTCGTTACATACAAAAATAAAAATCATTCCTCTTTATAATATTAGTATGGATAAAGATAACCAACAAAAATATTGATGGTAATCTGATGAAATTTAATACGGTAACGTTCATTTTATTTCAGAAAGAATCGTAACATCGAAAGGGTGTACAACATAATTTTATTAGTAGAGAAAAAAAACAGCAATGATGTAACTAAAATACGGAAGATGCGGGGGAACAATCTTTGACTTAGACCGTATGAAAGGCCCGCAAACATAATTGACGTTAACTCATCCGACCCATGGTTTAAACCCCCCCCCCGTCGCCGACCACGGCAGGTATTGGACGACCCGGATGACCCCATCGCAGCCATTACGTTGGCAGCTTTAGCGTTATCCGCAAGTCGTCCCGATAACATCCCCATTTTTACTCGTAAATACAAAAAAATCTAATTATTTCTTTAATTTTCTTCCGATTTACGTCGCTCTCTCAACGCCATTTGCAGACAGAGATAGAAATACACGAATATCGGTTCACCGAGGATTTCCGAATCTTTTTTGTTTGTGTAGTAGTGACGTATATTGCTATCTTTTTCACGCTTGTCAGTTTATGTCTCTCTATCTCATGTATATATAAAATTTACGACAATAACTCGATGCAGTGCGTTATTTGCGTGTTGTTGTTAGTGTAGCCCATCTGGTTTAAATCAGAACTCACTGCCTACTTGTCCAAGAACTAAATTACTCTTGGCAAGGTTTGGGATCGGCCCCTATGGGTATTTACTATAGTATCCATCACTATCAGTTTGTAATACGTGATGATGGTTAAATACCTAACGTAACGATTCGTTTTATTACTGTGGGATTCTACATAAGTTAACACTTTATTACGGTCACATATTTTTGAGACAAAGATTGGAGCCTGGGGCTGCGGCTTTTTTTATCAGATTACCTCAATTAGTACGGTAAGCTAATCCATATAATTTTAACTAATATCTCACTTGATGGTAAGTCGAAGATTTTATTCAGACTAATTCAGGATTACTGGCCCTTAAGAATAGTTACTGGAACACACCGTTAGATGCTTGGCAACTAGCCAAGTGGGCTTTCGGGAAATGTCCTACCAAGACGGTATTATGACTGCCATCTTAAGACAACAACTGGAACCGATAGATCTATTTGACTTCCGAAGCACGGAAGCGCTCTGTATTACCAAATATACTACTACTCACCTTAATTATGAATAATGACGTTGCTTATCATAGTTTATTGGTTACTATCCTCAAATTAGAGTTAGAGCAAGCTTTAAAAGGGATTTACTTTCACATAAGTTTAACTATCACGCTGCAACGTGCGCTGACATGATCCTTATTTCAATATTGGCTTGTTTGAATTCGTACTGGCAGGCTAAGAGCTTGGAGATGTTAATTGGGGGTTAATTTGCTCTTAAAAATGACTAGGCAAGCTCCACTACGAGCGCTTCAAGAATGTATGTGAAGTGTTCTTAAATACAGATTAAGTCCAAGAGATAAAAAAGAAAAAGAAAGACGTGTAAAGATAATATTAATTTCTCTGTAAAGAGCGCCCTCATGATCCAATCAGCTACAATAAAATATAACAGATAAGACTACACCACTGTATTGCCTGTTGGTAAGCGTTAATTTAAACAAATATTTAAGCAGGCAGCAGCAAGTGATTGACTTGAATGTCTCACTGGACTTAATCTTTTATCCGTTCTCTTATGCGATGTAACCGCACCCGAACGTACACAAACGAACAAAGTTTGTCAAAGGCTGCATTGTCATCAACCACTGATTAATGACTGATGATGGCTTTCATCATGTTAATGCTGTCGATCGATCAGTACTTAATGGCTTGGCGAAAATTAATTTGTCGCCTCAATATCTGAAATTTTCGACTGAATTGAAAATTGTCGCTTAACGGAGCTTTGGTCACAGTTGACCAAATCATCAGTATCACTATACGATATAGCCAGCGTGTAGGTGTAACCAGCATCAAACTACTGTTGCCTTTCAAGTTCTTTTCAAGTAGTTTTGGGGGCGGAGTCACCCTCGTCGGTGAGAAGGTACCCTTAAGTAAGAAAAGATATGTACAATTTGACCAAAAATTTAAAATATATACAGTTAATTCTGTAAGTACTATTTTACATATGCTCAAAATATATTGTATAGGAGCTAAATTATAATTGATGACTGATGAATTTGTAAATTTGTAATAAGTTATAATTATTGACTACATCAATATAAAGTTGGATGAAGCTATGAAGGGTAAAAGATGCCAGACATGGAAGACATAAAGTATTTGGAATTAGAAAAACAAATTGGTGCTTCCTTGCCGATTAAAGGGATTATGTTTATTCAAATCTCTTCCTCTGAATTACATATTAATTCCTCGGAATTATTTCAGCATTTTTCATGTTTTGCCTTTCACTTTTAATTCTTTGTTTAATTTCTTTCAATTTTTAATTTCGGTACAAGAAATTTAACGTAGATCAGGAAAAAAGCTCCTGGTTCCTGAACTACATTAGTCTACTCAGGGATTGGTACCAGGCCTTCGTCGAATATTATTTGTTTAACATCAACACAATTAATATTTTTAAACTTATTTTATCATACTCATAACCTGTATTAGCACACTGTTGGAAATATGCCATATTATTGAAAATATTTAATCGTTCGTTAACTAATTAAATTTATTTTATAAATAGTCCAAGAAAGCGAAAAATAAATATCTAGGGGCAATGTAATATTAGTACATTATGTATGTGTCTTTTTTGTTAAAGTTGGGGTTTCAATGCGTGAAGGATATGAATTCAGAATAAAATTTATAATTTAAAAACTTACAGATGATTTTAAATAAATAAGCTAAGCTTTAAAATATATTAAAAAATCTTTTTATTGTGCTATTTATTATTTAACCCCTATCTCATCTGATGTTAATTGATGATGTGATCGATGTTATTCAGGCGATCCTAGAATTACTGGCTCTTAAAGACAGCGGCCGGAATATACCTGTAGGTACTTAGCAACATTCGTAAAAAGCCTTAACGGCATGCATAAATAATAAAAGCACAAAACCTTAATCCCTTACAAGTGTAATAAACTATTATATTCTATTATTATTAATAAAGAATTATTTCGTTTGTTAAAGGTTTTGTGCTATTTTTGTTGTTTTATATTTATTTTGAATAAAATGTGGTCACAATACTTCCGGGCATCGTTAAATTGCGAAATTCAAAACTAAGTTGTCAAGTATTATTCAGAAATAATTGTTTCTAACTTGTAAATTATCGCCCAGTTGCAGTTCTTTAAGTTCACACTATTTCAATGCAAATTCTTGCTCAACTGGAAATGAACTCGAGTTTTCATTCCGTGCTCTTACTAACTTTGTATTGAAATCATTGAAACTTTTTACGGGAATATTAAAGTGATAAGTTTAAGTAAAATGATGATTAGATTTTTATGTTATTTTGTTGGACTGCACCTCGATGGTTAATGGAATTACATTTGCATTAGTTGGTTTTCACAGTAAAGTCCGTGTTGGTCAAACGGACGGTGAAATAGGTTAAAATTGTTGGGATGTACTCATTTTTTAAAATTATCCTGGCCGCATATATGTTTGAATTTCGAATGTAACTTTTTTTTAACTAATTTAACATGAGTTTTGTATGTTACAACCAAGGATCTTTTATTTACTATATGAAGGGCACAGGCATATAACAGGGAAAGTCCTAATTAAAGAATTTTTAGAAAAATCTAATAAGTATATAATTTTTATTGAGATCATTACATGCAATAACTTTTGCTTAGAACTAACTAAATGCTTAATAAGTAATAATATTTTAATTTTAAATAGACTAGTTTAAAATTAAGATATTATTAAATAGAGAAGTTTTAGCCTTTACAAAAATAAATAAATCCTACGAAACAAAATTAATTTTTTCTTATAAACAAAATGTCCATATCAACATAAACATAAAAAAAGAATGTACAATATCAGTCATTTGAATATATAGTACTCGGTTCATATTTTGTTGATTCCTATAAATATTGAGCTTATCTGGTTTAAAATTACATTAAACACATTAAATTTTTATATTTTACTTCGCTCATTGGAAAAATATATTGATATAAAAAATCAGGAAGCTCTACTGTATGAGTTTCATCCACGTAAACTTATTATTTAAAATGTTTGTCTGCTCCCAAGCTCCATTATAATTTTCTTTATGCAATATGACAAGACCATCTTTATATACCATTACTTTTACCTGCAGCCTACGAATACTTTATTTATTCGTAGCCTGCAGCCCTCTGCAGGAATATAGAAAAGTATGCATTTCATCGAAAAACTTTGCATTTCATCGAAAATTATGACTGTCAGATGTGACAATCCTTGTTCTTTGCCGTTATGGACATTCCCAGTTCTTTTCGTTTTGGCCTTAAACTAAACTGCATTTATTACGCCATCTGTTAGCTTTTTGAAATTCTGATGATTAGAATTCAAAATACTATAGACAAAGATGTGATTCTATAAAAAAATATAATATATTAAAATTAGTGACATTTCCTGTTATTTGCCTGTACCCTTCATATGTTTTTTATTTTTTTTTATTCCTGATATGTTAGCCTTTGACCACTATCTTACCTGATAGTAAGTGATGATGTGGTCGTAGGTGTTGTTCAGGCTAACCTAGAATTATAAAACGTCTGGTTAAAACACTTGGAGAACTCAAATGGGACAACTTAAAAGTTTGATAATTAATTCATGATTTAGTGGAAAGTATTTTAGAAACCAACTGACTATTAAAAGAAAAATATCAATACATATATATGTATAAAACGATTAAGTTAAGAAAGTGTATGTTACTGTGTGATTATTTTTTATTTAATTATCATTTTTATTAGAGCTTTCTCAAATAAACGAAAACATAATACGCATGTATATTTATTTTTTGCCATCATCATCGTTTGTGGAATAGTAACACCATACTTAGACTCTATTTGTCACGATAACACACACAGAAAAAGTAAGTAGTAGACGAAAAAGCATTTCACATCTTTTTACAGGTCCACCTGAAGACCTAGGCAAGTCTGACTATTAATTTTTATTGAATACTCAAAAAAAGAGTTTATATACTATCCTATAAACTTAAATACATTAATAACCTTTCTAAAAGTAAGTTCTAGAACTATTCAAAATAGTCTGATGCCTGCGGAGATCCTTAACTTCAACAACATTTCTTTCCATCAATCAGGAGATGAATGCCAACAATCTGTCATGTCGGATAGGATTCACGCGAGATTTCACGACAATTGCTTTTGTGATGATCATAATAAGTGATACGAGGGATAGGGTGTGTGGGTCGTAAACTAAAATGGGACTTGAATAGAGGTTTCTTATGTGTAAAGCCTCGCTTAACATCAGGCCACCGCTTGGTCGTTACACTTACTAAATACATAAGAATTTTTGTGAAATAATCCAACCTAATATTTTTTTACCAATTTCAAAAATAGGGGTTGGTTCTATATTCGAATGTATTTTTTGAGTAAAACTTATATAGGGTGTACCGACTTTGATATTTTTTTTAATATTCGAAAGCTGGTGTGTATATAGTCTTATCGTCCTATATACATTTCTGTGAGATCTGATGAGTATTAGTAGTATTAGATTAATCCTTATTAATGCGTATTTAATTATTGGCTTCGTTTAAATTGGTAATGTTCCCATTTACACTTATCGATGTAAAATGAACACGATGTTAACTGTATACGATGGCTTGGTTTATTTACTTTTTAGTACTTTTTTTTGTTTTAGAATATATTTTAATGTTTGAAGTCGCTTTTATTTATTAAAATTTTGACAATTTAATGATGAACGATTGATGGACAAATTTAAAAGTTTAGAAGTGTTTCTAGCAGATTATTCAAAATTAAAGCCCATATGGCTTCTACAATTATTATTAGATTGCCTTTCGTTCCTAAATTTACATACTAATTGAGATGCTGTCAGCTGTGGAAACAGCTTCTTTTAAGCTTAGACAACTTAGTATAAGATACGTTAGTGACGGTTTTGAATGTTGAGATGGATCATAGGGCTTGGATGCAAGCTTCCCTCTCCGTTAAGTTGGTAGGCATAGATATACGTAAATATTCTAGTGTTGCATTTTCAACTTTGTCTTCTGTGCACAGTCCATAAAAATTAGTAGAAAATTTCTTGCACAATCTGGCTCTAGGCTCTTTTGATGTTGCACAGGCTGAGGCCAAAAACACATGGAGACTGGCTTATCCAATTACTGAATTCCCAAAAAATGTACCATCTCAGAAACAGTGAGATCTGCCCCTATGCGAACTAGCGCGGAAAGATCTTTTAAATACGTGTCCTAGCATCGCAGTTCGTGCTTGTATTCTCGCTGTTTCTGTGTGGGAATCTGGTCTTTGGTTACAAGCCATTCCCCCTCACGAAACTGGTAGCCTTATAAATCCATCCGCTTCTCATCTTGTTATTAGCTTACGCTTAAGTGCAAGGTGTTGTGTTGCACATCACTGCCAGTGTGGAACTGCAGTTGATCAATTCTGTCACCATGGCCTCTGCTCTCTAAGTGCTGGTCGAATTTCCTGCCACGCCAGTCTTAACGATATCATTCGCCGAGCTTTTACCAGCGCCAATGTTGCAGCTGTTCTAGAACCGAATGGTCTGATGCGTGACGTTGGTAAAAGACCTGATGGCATTACTCTGGTTCCCGGTTTTTATATATTTTATTGTTTGTTATTTTTATTATTTTATTTTATACGGAAGGTTTTAGCTTCTTCAGAAGGTTATACCTTCATCACACAAAGTTTCTCTCTTGTATGTAATAAGTCTAACTTCTTTAAACCTTATGTAATAAGAACCGTTTCTACGATATATCACAGACAACAAACGTAAAAAAACGTTTCTTGAGCTAGAACCTGATAATTTTATTTTTTTATTTATCATTACTTTGCAATGATACCCGCCGAGCGGTATTTACTATGGACTGCCGCGCTGCAGGTCCTTGGTTCGTTCCCCACAGAACTGAATTAAATGTTATTTGTTTTTTTAGTCTGCCTACGTAACAAATGTCTGCATCTGAAGCAGCAAATGATTTGACTAAGGATGCCTTCGTCATGACATTGCGAAGGTTCGTGGCTCGTCACGGGAAACCAGCTGAAATATTCTGCGATAACGGTTGGAATTTCGTTGCTGCAGCTAAGGCGTTAGGCGATTTTATAAAAATTGAACCTTTATCTGACTTTGCAACCAAAGAGAACATAAAGTTTTCGTTTTCGCCAGCATACGGCCAAAATAAGAAGCCTATTTTTTATTTTGGCCGTATATGGGAAAGGAAGGAATAAAGACATCAAAATCACTATTAAAACGCGTGATGAGTAACACCCTCCTCACACTTAAGGAAATTTCGACCTTATTTGCGCAAGTAGAATCTGTTCTCAATGGCCATCCATTGTGTCCTTTATACTGCTCCCCAGAAGATTTGTTATCTTGCAGATAGCTGCAGGGCACTTTCTAATACAGAGATTCCTTACAGCACTGCCTGCACCATATGTACAACACTGTTAACCAATTACTCAACAACGCTATGTCCGTCTAGAACAAATTCGTCAACATTTTTGGCAAAGTTGGCAACGAGACTTCATATCTGAGCTACAACAAAACACTATCGTGGCGTCTTGTGCGTGTGGTTCGCCTTTTTTACTGTCCCGAGTCGCAGAATTAAACACTACAAGAGGTTCCGTGCGTCGGCCTTTGGTTCGTCTTTGCCCACTACCAACTCTAGAAGATCTTCAAGGTTGAAAGCCTTTCTTTCAACGAGGGGGAAGATGTTCACGCCTACGCTATCGTGCAGCATTTCGTATCAAGCCATCAAATCCATTTTTTTCGTCAGGCGTTAATTTTTTTACGAACCAAGCAGGGTAGCTGCGTTAAATTTTCATTCAATTGCCATTCAATGTCTAGTGTATTTTTGTAAATTACCAAGTCGTTAGAAAAAATACATTATTTGGAGAAAGTAACTGGATTTTATTCAATATTTATCAAATACCAAACATATAATATGCAATGCCCAAGTAACAATTACAATACATGCGCTAGTTTATCGCATCAAATATCCAAAGAATGAAATGCACAAATAATCATTACAAAAATCCGCTGTAGTTATCGCATCAAATATCCGAAGAATATAATATAAAATGCACAAATAGCCATTACAAAAAGTCGGCTGTAGTAGTCGCTTCAAATATCCAAAGAATGAAATGCACAAATAACCTTTACAAAACATCCGCTGTATTTATGGCATCAAATATGTAAAAAATATAATATGAAATGCACAAATAAACATTACAAAACGTCCGCTGTAGTTAACACATCAAATATGTAAAGAATATAATATTAGTATAACCGAACTTAAAGTATATATATCTATTTACCGAATACAGGCATTCCTGTATGCATAATCATAAAACACATTTAAATGAGAAATATTCTAGTACCAGTTCATCAACAGCCGGAAGACGGTCATTGTTGAACAAAAGCCTCCCCCATAGAACGCCTGTTAAGAGAAGAAAGAAGAACGTATGTTAGCCGTCAAGCTGTCAGTCCACCTAGTGGGGGTTCTATACCAACTCTACCGTGTAATGTGGTAACTACTCGAGAATCTTTCTTCCCCGTCGGTTATCAGTTGGTCGAGCAATGTGGCAATGTGTAAATTGCTACTACAACAGGCAAACTCTGAAAGCTATGTCGGTAACTTTGGTTCTGTGGCGAATATCCATATTCCAGATTTTATCGCAAAAGAAATTCCGACTCCAGTACCAGTTGCCTTTTATATATTCCTTTTAGGTAACCGTAGGTATGTATCATATATACATCTATAACCTCTCTAAAACTTACAAAGAGGTACGCGTATATCCCCCAAATATTATTTTAACATTTCATGCGAACATGAAATGGCAAGAAAATTAGAATAGCATATGAATGTGTTTACTTAGGTCTACTCTGTATTTTTTATCGAGAGAGCTTAGAAATATGAAAACATTTTTGCAATGTACATCAACATTAGGTATGTATATATTGATTTTACCAATGCATTGAGGGACCGTTTTTTTCAGGATACGCCAATAAAGTTCCGGATTGTAAACCAACACATACATTAACTGGATGATAAAAGTATCGGTTAGCGTGAAACGCGTTTCACGATCATATTTGCAATGCTACTGCACCACTTAAAATAGAATATTTTCTTCAAATGTAAGCACAATAATGTTTCTAAATATTATTACAAGCACTCGCGTGCTAAGCGAAAATATATTTAACAAATTATTGGAGTACCAAATTTTATGCCCAAGCGGGAATCGAACCCGCGTCCTCCGATATCACGTCGGATGCCTAAACCTCCTCGGCCACCTGCACTCCGCATTTCTAGCGGAAATTTTGTGCTCCAATTGTGTTACTTTTACCGTCATAGGAGACGGTGCGCGGCCATCAACCAGACTACTAGACTTCATCTAATGGAGAGAAGTTTTTTTTTTTTTTTAAACTTAATTCATGTTATGATTTCGCTACCCTTCTATATTTCTAAATATTATTACAAGCACCGTCGACCATCGAACACATCATCATTTATTATCAGGTGAGATTGTGTTCAAAGGTATCAGCTATAGATAAAAAAATAGTAACTTATAACAGTCAAGAAGCGTAAGTCTAAAAGTTACTAAAGATAATGTGATCAAGCAACATTGAAGACGAACAGGTATATACCGGAAGTGACGTATGCAAAGGCGGGAAACTAACTGGATTCCGCCCAAGACTCGTCTCGTGTTATTCACTCGACTCGCTCGATGTAAGCTAATTATCAGAAGCAGTGGTTCTCAAATGTTTTCATTTTAATAATCTGTCCTTTTTTTTCGACTTCCGAAAATTGGGTGACAGAGCGCACTAATTGTTCAGAACATTATAATACCTACATAATTACTGGAAAGTATGTATCTTATTAATTCTGTTATAAATTAGTTCTTTTAGCCTTCACATAACACGATCAAATACCAACAGAACTTACCGGCAAGCTCGAGGAAAGATTAAAAGTCCCGATTAGTGTCTCTTCAAATGAGTAATTTTCCCTAGAGCCCATTATCAACGGTAGGTACTACACTGCAGTTGTACCGGGGCATTTAGTTCTGCACAGACGTCATTTTGCTACCTGGATAGTTTGGAATAGTATGTAGGTACGAACACAATACACATACTGGGGTATAATGAACTTTAACCCGATATATCTACCGTAAACGAATGTGTAAGTTATACAAACATATAGTTTTTTTTTATTCAGTGAAAGTTTGAGAGCCACTCTACAATGTCATCGAACCGACAAGGTGACAGAGCCTTGCATTACTGCTATAATCACAATGACAAGGTATTCTTTACCTACTGATATTTATTCTGTGGCCTTCGCCACAGACTAATACAGGGTGGAAGAAATAAATGGGCCTTGAGGGGAATCCACTTAAAAACCTTATTTCGAAGCGCTCTAAGCGAAGTTTGCTTTGCTGTTCTTAACCGATCAGCTAAGTTAAGCAAGCAGCGGTCATGACTTGGATGGGTGACCGTTAGTGACATTACTAGTGAGTGCTTCCGTGCTTCGGAGGGCACGTGAATCCGTCGGTCCCGGTAGTTGTCTCATCATGGTGTACAGCATAGTGGTAGGGCATTTTGAGTATAGCTAGAAAATCTGTCGGTAATCACCTAACTGTGTCTTCCGGTAGTTCCATTAATTCTAGGATAACCTTAACAATCTCCTCGACCACATCATCACTTACCAACAGGTGAGATAGTGGTCAATGGCTAGCCTGTCACCCATAAATAAAATAAATAAATAAAGATTATATTTACGTATTATTTTACTGAAAGGAAACCTACCCTTATTTTTTAAAGAAACAAAACTCCTTCACAGATTTCTCTAAAATCTTACCTGAACCGGGTATCGAACCAGCTAAAGATTTAAAAAATTAATACCCGCTATTATATTCCACTAGTCGATACAGTAGATGTTAAAGATTATGATGTTACATTAGGTACGTATTTATATTATCGCATCAAATACCCAATGAATATAATATGAAATGCACAAATAACCATTAAACGAAACATTATAAAAGAAACTCCGACTCCAGTACCAGTTACCTTTTATATATTTCCTTTAGGTAACCGTAGGTATGTATTATATATATCTGTAACCGTCTCTAAAACTTACAAAGAGGTACGCATATATCCCCTAAATATTATTTTAACATTTCATGCGAACATGAAATGGCAAGAAAATTAGAATAGCATATGAATGTGTTTACTTAGGTCTACTCTGTATTTTTTATCGAGAGAGCTTAGATATATGAAAACATTTTTGCAATGTAGATCAACATTAGGTATGTATTTATTGATTTTACCAATGCATTGAGGGACCGTTTTTTTCAGGATACGCCAATAAAGTTCCGGATTGTAAACCAACACATACATTAACTGGATGATAAAAGTATCGGTTAGCGTGAAACGCGTTTCACGATCATATTTGCAATGCTACTGCACCACTTAAAATAGAATATTTTCTTCAAATGTAAGCACAATAATGTTTCTAAATATTATTACAAGCACTATCGCGTGCTAAGCGAAAATATATTTAACAAATTATTGGAGTACCAAATTTTATGCCCAAGCGGGAATCGAACCCGCGTCCTCCGATATCACGTCGGATGCCTAAACCTCCTCGGCCACCTGGACTCGGCATTTCTAGCCGAAATTTTGTGCTCCAATTGTATTACTTTTACCGTCATAGGGGACGGTGCGCAGCCATCAACCAGACTACAAGACTTCATCTGATCGCAAGAAGTGTTTTTTTTTCGAACACTTAATTCTTGTTATGATGTCGCTACTCTTCTATATTTCTAAATATTATTACAAGCACCGTCGACCGTCGACCACATCATCATTTATTATCAGATGAGATTGTGGTCAAAGGTATCAGCTATAGATAAAAAAAAAATACATAGTAACTTATAACAATCGAGTAGCGTAAGTCTAAAAGTTACTAAAGATAATGTGATCAAGCAACATTGAAGACGAACAGGTATATACCGGAAGTGACGTATGCAAAGGCGGGAAACTAACCGGATTCCGCCCAAGACTCGTCTCGTATTATTCACTCGACTCGCTCGATGTAAGCTAATTATCAGAACCAGTGGTTCTCAAATGTTTTCATTTTAATAATCTGTCCTTTTTTCCGACTTCCGAAAATTGGGTGACCGCGCACTAATTGTTCGGAACATTTTTTTTTTTATGTTATTTTGACGGGACAAGCTCGAGGCCCACCTGATGTTAAGTGGACTAACCTCTGCCCATAACAAACGCATTTCGTCAGCGACGAATTGCACTGAGCCCGTCACACTGAGACGTCCAGTTGTTAGGTCTCATTAGCCTGTAATTTTTCTGGCTCTCAAGGACTGCTGCCGGAACACACTGTTAGGTGCTTGGCGACAGATTCTTCTGGAGGGTGGTCGCTAGCCAGGCGGGCATTCACAAAATGCCCTTCCACCATGCAATTTGTATACCTACATAATTACCGGAAAGTATGTATCTTTTTTAACAATTAGGGGATAGTGGTACAAGTTGATCCCTTGGGGTATGATGATCCTTCTCTGTTATGACAAAACAACTAAAGCCATCTACCTGATTTTTAGGTAAAGTGTAGGCCCATCCTACTGTGAACTGCTGTTCTAAGGTAAGTCTGACTTTGAGACCATGCAACTTTTTTCGTATGGGGTTATATGGAAGAATTGCTATATTTGCGGCTTCAGAAAATACTTAATTTTGTTGTATAAATGGTTTGGTAGTCACAAAAATCTCACGAGGTTACCTTATTGACCCTAATGTGCTAAAACCGGGTACGGGGCAAGATGATCCATCTGTTTGCGGTCAAGATGATCCGTGCCGATCATCTTGACTCATGCAAATAAGTATATAGCTTTGTTAACTTGTTCACAGAAAAATGCCGGGTAATTGTAAAAGGAAAACCAAACGTGGAGCTTGGGATGAAAGCTCAAGGATTAAGGCTTTATTTAGATGCAGTGAAAGCAGTTGTGCTATATAGAACGGCGAGTCAAGAATTTTCTGTTCACGTAATGTCTCTGAAAAGACGTGCAAAGGGTAAAAATAAAGAGGCTGTAGGTGGAGTGAAATATTTGGGCGGCTAAGACCAGTGTTCACTTTCACGCAAGAACGTGAAATTGTTAGACATACTATAAACACATGGAAACAATGTAAGCAAAGTTATTTGTCGATGTTTGGAAAATATTTCTACTTAAGATGTTAATTGCCTACCCTCAATTTTTAATTGATCTCATTCTGGTTAAATGATTGTTAAATAAGTAGAAGAAATAATAGAAGTGTTATAATATTTGATAATTGAGTTCATAAGAATAATGTTGAACTTAAATTTAAGCTTTAATTTATTGATTTGTACGCACATGGCTGTTTTGTGTTAAATGATTGTACCTGTTTCAATAAAGACCTAGGTACTTTTTAAACCATGATGTTTTTTATTTCTTTTTTGAATATTTATATTAAATATGATACCTGTTAATAAAATGTATTACCTATAGGGGCAAGATGATCCCAGTGGATCATCTTACCCATACCTACGAATCATCTTGGATCACCCCGATGTACAAGATGATCCTTTAGTACCATTTTGAAAAATGATGCATAATTCAATAAAAATATATCAATTTCAAAAATACTAATTTGCTATTACTTTGAAGGATATACTAACTATTAGATAGCGCTATAATATCAAAGTAATTTTAAATATTTTCAGACTTATAATCATTCTTCCTTAAAGGGATCATCATGTACCACTTTCCCCTACTGAACTTAAAACAGACGTCAAATAAACGTCTCAGACGTCATTTTGCTACCTGGATATTGTGGAATAATATGTAGGTACAAACACAATACACATATTCTTTTTTTAATATTGTTATGTTTGCAATAACGCCTGCTATACGGACTTTATTATTTTTATTACATTACAAAATTACAAATATACGATAGGAAAAATGTGCGCAATTCCAACCCGTAATTTTGTACACATACTTATGTATAATGAACTTTAACTCGATATATCTACCGTAGACGAATGTGTAAGTTATACCATACATTTAGTTTTTTTTTTATTTAGTGTAAGTTTGAGAGCCATTGTACAATGTCATCGAACCAACAAGGTGACAGAGCCTTGCATTACTGCTATAATCACAATGACAAGGTATTCTTCACCTACTGATATCTATTCTGTGGCCTTCGCCACAGACTAATACAGGGTGGAAGAAATAAATGGAATCCACTTAAAAACCTTATTTCGAAGCGCTCGTAGCGAAGTTTGCTTAACCGTTCTTTTAAGTTAAGGCGAGGTTGCACCTACTTAAGACATTTTTTAAAATCTGTAACTCGAATAGAATTGAAAATTTAGAATATATAAAATCATTTATATAAAGTTGAACATACTCTCCAGGAACGTACAAAGTCAAAAACGTGATTATGAACAAATTCTTCGATAAAAAAAAATGTCAAACATGACACCATATCGCTACTTAAATCAGGTAGAACTAAAAGATACTATCATGAAACTATGTGGAAGTTTTACCAATGGATGTTATTTATTATTAACGTTTAAAGGCACATTTTTTAAATTTAGCTATAGTTTTTTAACAAGAAAAAATAAACAACAAATCTAAAGATTCAAGCTCTCGCGCACGTCATTCAGTACCCGCCTAGGCTAATCTTCCATCAGGCGAGTGTCTTGAACGTCATTTCAAACCATGCCAAATAAAAAAAATACTTTCTTGATGGCATTGTTTTCACGCGCCACAGTATAAAAAGTACAGTATGGTTTTCTAAACAATTCACTTATTTAGTTCAGTGAGCTGTAAATAGTGTAGCCGAGCCCGTGGGGTGACGGGCTGCCCGTGGGGTGCCGGGCTATGTCAAGTCCCAATTACTAACTGTGGGTGTCGTAAAAGGCAACTAAGGGAAAATATCGGAAAGTGAGCAGCAGTGCCCTCTAAGAAGCTACCTCCCTCCAGTGAAAAATCTGTCGCCAAGCACTTAACGGTATGTGCCGCTATAAGTCCTCCAGAACCAGTAATTTTGCATGGTGGTAGGGCATTTTGCGAATGCCCGCCTGGCTAGCTACTACCCTCAAGTAGAAAATCTGTCGCCAAGCACTTAAAGTTATGTGCCGCTATGAGTCCTCTAGAACTAGTAATTTGGCATGGTGGTAGGGCATTTTGTGAATATCCGCCTGGCTAGCTACCTAACCCTCAAGTAGAAAATCTGTCGCCAAGCACTTAACTGTATGTGCCGCTATGTGTCCTCTAGATAGAACCAGTAATTTGGCATGGTGGTAGGGCATTTTGTAGTAAATCTGTCGCCAAGCACTTAACGGTATAGTAATAGTTAAAGGTTATCAACTGTGTTAGTTGCACTATAAGGGAATAGTCACTAGAATATAATAATCGAGTACTGGATTTAGTAGCAGATACCTAAAGTAGATCAACTGTTTTAGTTCACTATGACGCCGATAGCGTGCGGCTGGGGACATCGACCTGACGAGCGCTGTGCATCTAAAGCGCAGCGCCGCGTAGTGTCCATAGCCTGCAACTCTCGCACGCTAAATTTGCCTACTGTGCCAGTGCAAGAGGCCCTTAAGCAACGTCTGCAGCGGTCATGACTTGGATGGGTGACAGTGGCATTACTACTGACTGCTTCCGTGCTTCGGAGGGCACGTGAAACCGTCGGTACCCGGTTGTTGTCTTATCATGGCAGTGGTTACAGAATAGTGGTGGGTCATTTTGAGTAGGGCTAGCTACCACCCTCAAGTAGAAAATCTGTCTCTAAGCACCTAACGGTGTGTTGTCTAGGATTTTTTTTTTTTTTTTTTTTTAGGGAGGACATAGATGCTGTCTACCGCTATACGGACGTACAGCTCCACCGGACTTTGGGCGAGGGGAGGCCCTCTTATAGCCCAGGAGGAAGAAGCGCTGAGGGCACTTCTTCTGAGACGGGCGTATAAGGCGAAAAGCGCCTTATACCTCCGTCTCCTGCGGGCGCCGAAAACGCCACGCTACTATCGGGAGGGGTGACAGCGAGCTCAAGGGCACCACTGTGGTTCGGACCTCGGCTTGTCTCGCTGCCGAGAGACAAAGGGGGAATCGGAACTAAATGCCCCGGTACAACTGCAGTGTTGTACCGTTGAGAATGGGCCCTATTGAATATTGCTCTGTGACTATTTGGAGAGACACTAATCGGGTTTTTATTTTTGCCTCGAGCTCGCCGGCGAGCTCGGTGTTTGATTGTGTAACCTCTGATTACCGCACACCTGGGGATGTTACCAGGACGACTTGCGGACAACGCTAAAGCTGCCAACGTAATGGCTGCGGTGGGGTCATCCGGGTCGTCCAATACCTGCCGTGGTCGGCGACGGGGGGGTTTGAAGTATGGGTCGGATGAGGCAGTCGAATAGTTCGCTGCCTGGACAACCAGAGGGTTCGGGTGGTGGGGGGCTCGATCAAAGTGTCGGCGGACGCAGCCCTTATTGAACTGCGCTAAAGAGGGAAGGTTTAGGTCGCAGTGCAACTCGGCGCTCCGGACGTACCAGGGAGCGCCGGTTGCCCTGCGAAGAAACCGGTTTTGGAGGGCTTGAAGCTTATGTAGGTGGGCCTCACTAGCATGACTGAACACTACGGATGCGTACGTCATGATGGGGCGGATACAAGCAGTGTAAAGTGTCTTCTTGTTACTAAGAGACATTTTACTTTCTTTACAGATTAAGGGACTTAGGCGACCCATGACAAAGACCGCCCTGTTACGGACCGTATTAATGTGATCTTTGAAGGTGAGATTCCGATCAAGGGTTACTCCAAGATATTTGGTTGTTCTCACCCAGGGAATGGGTTCATCGAACAGAATTAGTGGCTTCGGATAGCGGGGGCGGGTTTTCTCAGTAAAGCACATAGCTGTGCTTTTAACTGGATTGACCGCTATGCGCCATTTTCGGAACCAGTCACCGATCTCGGTGATGGCCCGTTGAATGACGAAATATGTCTGTCTATTTACATGCCAGCCAGTGGAATAAATGGCGGTATCGTCCGCGTATTGGGCTATAAAAACTTTGGGTTGGGCGCGAGGGAAGTCACTGGTATACAGTGCGAAAAGGATGGGTGATAGGACGGAGCCCTGAGGGACTCCGGCTCTGACTGGATGAGGAGTGGAAAGGGTGCCTTCCACGCGGTAGCGAAAGCTTCTGTCCCTTAGGAAGTCTTGTAAGGTGAGCACAAGACGCTCTGGCACGCCAAAGTGGTATAGCTTGTAAATCAAGCCATTGTGCCAGACTTTGTCAAAAGCTTTCGCTACGTCGAGGAAGACTGCTACCGTCGATTGGGGTTTGGGTTTCTTATTGAAACCCTCTAGGATGTGCTCCGTGAGGCGGTGCACCTGTTGGACGCATGAGTGTTTGGGTCTAAAGCCAAACTGCTCATCGGGAATAAGGTGGTGTTCCCGGGCATGGGATTGAAGTCGATTCGCTAGGATCCGTTCGTAGAGCTTCCCCAGGGCGCTGAGGAGGCTGATGGGACGGTAGCTGGTGGGATCAGAGGAGTTTTTGCCTGGTTTGTGAATGCCAATGACATTTGCACATTTCCAGGAGTCAGGGAACACACAATGGTTCATAGCCGCATTGAAGATGCTGACTAGGAGATGAATGAGAGGGGGGGAGAGGGTTTTGAGAACCTTGTTAGAGATGCCGTCGGCACCGGGGGCTTTACGTTGTTTGAGGTCCTTGATCAGTCTCGTCACCTCAGCGAAGGATACTGGGGTGAGTGGGGGGAGTTCAGAGATGACCACAGAGCTTTTACGTTCGACTTCAGCGTCCACCGTATCGAGGTGAGCTTGGTCTACGTGATCGACATTGGGGGAGCATTGAGCCTCTAGGCTGTCGGCTAGGCACTCAGCTTTGTCTTCGTCAAAGAACGCTGGGACGAGGGGGACAGGTCTGTATAGGGGGGGCATGTCGCTTTGTCCGACACCTTTCATACCTCGAGCGAGATGCCAGTAAGCCTGGTGGCTCGGCACGAGGTTTGAAAGTTTGTCGCCCCAGCTCTGATCACGCAACTCGGACATGCGACTTTCAACCATGCGTTCAAAGTGGCGTTTCCGAGTTTTGTTTACTTTGCTTGGGTAGGAGTCGTAATGTCGGGTCACTGCTTTACTCTTAGTCACTAATCGTCTCACATCCGCTGGAATGACAAGGCGCCGGTCGTCCGGCACTATGACTTCCTTTGCGGATGCACCTACTACGGTGGAGAGGTGATTAGTGAAAGAGTCGATAGCGAGGGATACGTCATCTTTAGTCACAATGTCGTCAGGGATTTTGTCAAGGTCGGGTGAGCTGATAGCCTTTAGGGATTCACCTAAGAGCTTCCAGTTCACTATCGTCTTGGTCGGGCAGGGTACGTCAGATGTTGGGTCGGGGCCTAGTCGCAGTATTATGGGGCGGTGGTCAGAATGTAATTCGTGACACACCTCCATAGAGCGTAACTGAAGTGTTACGCCTTTGAAAAGTGCCATATCGAGTAAGTCGGGACGGCCGTGGTCGAAGTAGGGGTAGTGAGTGGGCTCGAGTGGAGCTATTATGTCAAAGTTTAAGTCAGCGACTAGTCTTTCAAGGTCAACACCGTTGGAATTGTTGACATTACAATTCCACAGGACGTGTTTGCTGTTGAAGTCACCGATCAGAAGGACGGCGCTTCCTAGTGAGAAAAGTGCTACTAAGTCAGCGCGGGCGATACGCTTTTTACAAGGTAGGTAACAGGAAACTATGACTAGGGGTTGATGACCCGTCATGGCTAGCATGCAACAAGATGCTTCCATAGTAGTGAGAGTCGGGGTAGGTATGGGGATGCAGTGCAGGGACCTTTTGTAATAGATAAGAGTGCCTCCTCCACGACCGGTCACTCTATCATTACGTACCGTTCTGAAATTGGCAAACCTGGGGTTCGCCTTCCCCGGTTTTAGTAGGGTTTCCTGCACGCATATAATGTCGATCAGGTGGGTATTACAAAAGTCGTGTACAAGGTCACGTTGTCTGAAGAGGCCGTTAGCGTTGAAGGACGCTAACGAAACTGAGCGCGGTTTATTCCTTAAGGTTGTACTACCCATAGTGGGTGTACTGAGGGGGAGTTTGGGGGGCGAAGCGCTTTAGAGCGCTAAGAAGGCTGGCATGTTCCAGCGTGTATTGGATGACTTCCGCAGGTGATTGTGCGGAGTGCATCTTGCGTGCTAGAGCACGGACCTCATCTATATTGATGGACATAGCAAGGTCGCTGACTAGCGCTATATCCTCTTGAAGAGAGGAGTCCATCAGTGGCATAGGAGGTGGGGCCACGGGCCGGGCGACGCGAGGTGCGGCGCGTGGAATGAGGGCAGGAGGTGCCGGGGGTGCCGCGCGGACCGGGGCCGGTGCGCGGGCAGGGGCCGCGGTACGGGCGGGGACAGGTGCGCGGGCCGGGGCGCGGGCGGGAGCGATGGTTTTAACCATGCTCGGTGGCTTTGACCACGCGTTCCTAGCTGGGAGAGGAGCGGGAGTCACCTGTGAGGCAGGTGCTACTGTCAGCTTAGGGCTGACCCGCTGCCACCTATCATAGGTGGGACGAGGAGGTGGCGGAGGTCTCCTTTCCGTTGCCACCCTGCGGTTTGTGCGTGGCGCCCTCGGGCAACCGCGGTAGTTGGCGGTGTGCCCCTGGGTGCCGCACAGAACGCAGCTGGGTGGGTCGGGTGAGTCCCTCGTGCGAGAACAATTCTCTGTGGCATGATCGCCTAGGCACTTAACGCACCTAGGACGAGCGAAGCAGAAGCGGGCAGCGTGCCCGTATAGTTGGCAGTTATGGCACTGTGAAGGAGAGCCATTCCTGAATGGGGACTGAACATCTAGTCCGGAGAGGCCGCAGACCGTCTTCAGGTTGAAGATGGTCTTGCCCTCCGGGGATCGGTCTAGTACTACGAGTACTAGGTCGTATGGGCTTTTGTCTTTGCCACTGTACATGCGGTGTACGGCAAGGACAGGGAAGTCCTGTCTTTTAAGGTCGTCAAGTACAGCGTCTGTACGGACTTCCTTCGGGACACCGCGTATGACGACGCGTAGGACTTTCTCCTCTTCGAGCGCATAAGTGTGGAAGCTTATGCTCTCTTTACGGAGGAGTTTGGTTAACGCTCTGTGGTCGTTAACTGAGGAGACTTGGACTTTAATGCCCTGCTGCGTGGAGCGGGCGTTCGTATAATTGATCTTACGATCAGTGAGGAGGCGGGATAGCATATCCCATTTGCCTTTGTCCTGTATGAACAAAGGCGGAGGCGGCTTTTCGCGGCGTGCGTTAGCGTCCTGAGAGGGCGCTGTAGCCGAAGCGGTTGCGAAAGGCGGGGACGCGGGGCGCGGGGCGGGGGTCGGCCTATTGCCGGCGGTAGGTGCTTTGGCGGCTGCCTTAGCGGGCGGGGCGGAAGGCCCGGAGTTAGCGGCCTTAGGGGCGCGCTTGCGTTTTCGATCTACGACGGTGTAGCCGTCGTTGTCGGAATCTTCTGAGTCTGTGCGTGAGGCGCGGGGTTGGTCGACCTCCATGTCCGTTTCCGAGTCTGAAACTGACTCGACAACGACATAGGCAGGTTCGATGCTCGCAAACCGACCGATCGGTGAGCGAGAGCGAGAACGGGGTTGGGCTACTACCGCGCGCCTGTTATCAGGGCCGGGGGCGGGGGAGTCCGGGCTCTCCTGTAAGTAGGATGGCGCCGGAGGGTCATCGTAGGTGGGGACGGAGGTCCCGGAGGGAGCAATGGGAGTGTCCGTGAGGCGGGCACTCTCTGCGTCTGAGGTGAGGGCTGCTTGATGAGCAGCATAGAGTTCGGGGTACCGTAAGGCAAAGGTCTGAAGGACCTCTACCTCACTATTGGTAGGGCGGGGCTGCATCCTGAGGGGTGCACTCAGGATGCCCTAACCAGGGTAGTGTCTCCCTCGCACAACCTGTGAGCTCACTGTGTGAGAGGGAGTGAGTACCTACTGTGTATCCCTAGGTGTGTGTCCCTATCCGCACTTTTTTTCTGGGGCGGCGAAGGGGTGTCCTAACGACTCCGGGATTGACTAGGGGCGACCCCAAGGCCAGTTGCCCCGGAGACCTGCTTGTTTCGGCTGATCCCGTGAGGCGGGAAAAGGCCGCGGTACAAGGTTAAACCAAAAATCAACAGAGGTAGTTGGCACCGTTAGGGATCACTCTGTGACCGCAGCGAATGGCGGATTTGATCGTTCGAGCGAGCTTAACCCGGTAGGGCTCCACCTGCCTGAACGATGCCGCTTAACAGCACAAAGTGTGTTGTTGAGCGGGTGGCGTTGTACGTGCAGAAACAAAGATGCGAAACAAGGATAAACTGCACTTTTCAGTGCAGTTTACAGCAGCAACACCGACCCGGGCTTGTCCGGGGCGGTGGTTGCTCGACGGTGGAGCGCCGCCTCAGCAAGCACGAAGCTCGCGTCGCACGGCGTTCGACGAAACTCTCAGCTCCTGCACAGACAAACACAAGCTGAATCGGGATCACGCTCTTCAATGCGCACTGTAGCAACTAGCGTCGGAACGATGGTCCAGGCGAGACGGCAATAGTGCGGGGACTATTGCGGTCTCACTGGAGGGTCACTTGCAGCTGCGGAGAGGTGCGCTCGGCGTGGCGGCGCAAGGCGGGTTTCTGTCTAGGATAGCCTGAACAACCTCCTCAATCACAACATCACTCACCAACAGTCACCTGTTGAGAGTGGTCAAAGTCTAGCCTGTCTATCCCATAAATAACCTATAAATAAAATAAAGATCGATTATTATACTAAAAGAAAACCTACCCTTATTTCTTAAAGAAACAAAACTCCTTCCCAGATTTCTCGAAAATCTTACTGGGTATGAGATAAAAATTAATATCCGGTATTAATTTTATATTTCACTAGACGATACAGTCAATATTAAAGAAAAAAAAGCTGGGCACACTGCCAACTGTAATCAAAGCATATTTAGTACAACATGCTTTTATCAACATTACTTAGACACTTACAAGAAGTAAAAGACACATTATTATTATTTTTGCTAAATCTAGTATCCAAATAATAGAATATAAATAAAATAAAATATTTTATTTCGGACACAAAATCCATAGCAGTGTTAGTAACTATGTATAAAACGAAATTAGTAAACTAAACTAAGTAATATATTATACATTATTTAATCCTACCCTATTACACCAAAACATTCTATGAAGTGAAGTTAAGCTTGCTAAAGTTTTCTCCAAGCACCTTTTTATGGGCTAAGATAAGAAAATCGTATCATAGGTAATAATAAATATACCCACATATACTCCTTAGACTTGGAACTCTCACGAATAGTTTAAAATTAGAATGTACATAAGTGATAATAATGAATAAATAGATTCAGGCGTTACTTTGCGGAAATCCATTTTTAATAATAACAAATACTTTTAAAATATTTTAAGAAAACATCAATTTAATATTTTAATAAAACACTTAAAAATATAAAAATATATCTAGTGACAATTCCGCTTAATTTTCCTGCTAAGCCGAGGTGACGTCACAAACGCCACGCAGCCAAACCGGAAGAATTTTCGACGCGTTTCGCTTCTACACGAAGCATCCTCAGGAGGACTCTTCGAGCGCACGATTCTCGATCGTGCGCTCGAAGAGTCAAGATCTTTTTAAGTTGTGTTGTCTGGGTTCAGGGTTAGTGAGGTCGGTTTTATACCTAAACGATGATAACACCTTTCACGATGAAAAAAATACCGACTGGCGATGCCTATGTGGGTGCGGGGCCAGAGACGTGCGTTGCGGGCTTGCTTACCTTTCCTGTTCAGTAGGTAATCTGAACAAAGACAACTCTGGAATCTATGAATTATTTAGAGCAATAAGTTCTCATGCGATTATCAAACATTTTTCATTTATTTAGCGGTGCCAAAAAGCCGTGACGCGCGAATCTTGTTCGGTGTTAGCCCCGGCTGGCGCACTGAGAAACGGGTCGAGATTGTGTTAGAGTGTGCGTTCGGGACGCTTAGATACTATGGCGCACACAAACAAGCCGCGTGCGGTGCGTTTGTATGAAGATAACTTACTTCCCCACCCCTTCTACTATGGATGAGTGACTACTAGTGATATTACTACTGAGCGCTTTCGTGCTTTCGAGTTGGTCCCAGTTGTTGTCATATAGGATGACAGTCGTTATAGTATGGTGGTAGGCCATTTTGATAAGGTGGGTACCACCCTCAGTGACGATATCGGTGTGAAGTTTTCTTTCTTTTTATGAAGGATTTGCTATCAATAGATAAAAAAATCTAATGCTAGTCATAACTTAACCATGATAATAAATAAACACCTGAAGGTCACATAATTTAATATTAATTTCTCAGCAATGATAGTGATTCGTACAACTTAAACATATCGAAGTAGGGATCGTTCGCCGGCAACTTACATTAATGACATTAGCGTAGCAAAGCTTATAGGGATGGGACATCCACAGTGTTTTTTGTTGTGAGTGTGTTTTATCGATGAAACAAAATATTGTATAAGAACGTAACTGCGAATCAAGGAGACAAATTTGTCAATACTAAGATCCAGTACACCCGTATTCTTCATTCTTCTTTATTAATTACAGATGTCTGGTGCTGCTTTTATTCATATATCCTACTGAAAGCATATAAAAAGCCATTTATAATATTAAACTTCTATTCGGGATTTCTTTCCAGTCATTTTAAAATGTTTTCATTACGCTGCTAGTCGTTTAGATTCCAAATAAGATATTTTGGTTCATATAAGTCCCAGCAATTTTCTTTTCATAATGAACGCCACAACCGTTAGAAAAGTCGAGTAGTCCAAACGAGAACTGAGAGCAGTTTTGTGACCACGTAGCAGACTGACATCCAATAAATCGGTATGAGCTTTAATTTTTCTATTTTTTGTGGTTTTATATTTAAGTTGATTTGTATATGTTCTAACTATGATTATGACTCACGTAAGTGAAACAGTTTGTCCGATCCTACTTAGCCAAAAGTGACCACGACCTTCAGCAATGAAGAAACGACCGTAGAGAGAGAGAGAAGTGAGTTGTAAGGTAAATGAAATTGTAAGAGCATCTTGCGGCCCTATAGACGAAAATAGCGGGTTCTACTCCCTCTCTTAGTAAAAAAAATCTCTTGCCTTGTGATTTTGTAGCGATAGCCTATTGTTGGCAAAATTAAATAAATCTAGATTTCACACCAATCAAAAGTAAAAAAAAAAACTTTACTTACCATTACTGAATTTTTTTAAATAATTTGTGGAAGCAGGTTCTAGAAAACTATAACGAACTCAAACAAGAAAAAGTCAGTCTATATTTAACTTTCTAATAAGTACTTCACACTTTTTAGTGTCAAGACTGTGTCTTTTGAATCGTAACAGATAGGCATTTTATTTAATTTTCAGATCTTACTAAAGCGGATTGCTGAACAAATAATAAACATAACAAAAGTTGAAAATATTCAGGAAAATAAACGTGGTTTATTAACGCTTTATCTTAAAAAGGGTTAAATATAAACTTAGTTCGATTAAAGTTTAAAATGTACAATTAAAAAATAAAAACTAGCCCAGTGAGGGTCGTACTCGAACTGTTTGAAAAAACTAACGTGTTTTTATCCAGTCTGTGTGACTCGTTGCACCAGTCTAACTTGCAGTTAAATTATTAGGCCGCAGTTAATTGCAGATTTTTTTTTATTTAACTGCCATTAATATATATATTTTTTTTTACGATACCTTTTTAATTACAATTTATCCAGTACCCATTCTATCGATAGCTAGTTTTATCGACATAATTTCGTAAAGCAGCCCAACTCGCGACAAGCCCTCTTTGAAAATTCGATTAACGGTTAGTACATACAATACCGTCGCCGGTCCAGTGTCCCGTAGGAGCCGACGATCACCACCCACCACGTATGGAGTAAAGTGATAGTGAACATGAGGTTAACTCACTAAACTTTATTTACGGAACCGGTAAGTTCTCTATTATCTTGCTTCATTTTCCCTCTGAATAGCTTAGAAAAAGTTTTATTTTCTTGTCAGGCTAGTCTTTGACCGCTGCCTCACATTTGGTAGGCGATGATGAGGTCGTGATAAGGTTAAATGTAGATAGATCTACGCAAAGAATACTAATACAAATTGTTTATTTTCCTATAAAAACCAACAGGATTAAAATATTTAATGAAATACTTAAGTCCTAGAATATTATATAAATTCTAGGTTAAGCCTATTAACACCTTCGACCACATCATCACTACCATCAGGTTAGGTATTCAGGATATTCTGCTCAAAGGCTTACCTATCACCTATAAAAAAGTCCTATAAAAGATAATACAGAGTATATTTACCTTCCATTAGCAGCCGTACTAAGTGATTCTGTGTTGAGTTTGCTAAGCGTATTCCTACAAAAAAGTAAATAGGTATTTTTGTTACTGCAATAATTATACATTTATGGACACGTTATCCATTCATATAGCACTAAAAGACAGAATAACAATAAAACACACAGCGTGTCCGAGTGCAATCTCATTGTTTTATAAAATAACATCTAATAAAACGTAAACTAACTACGACTAAACAACATATATTTAATAAGGCAACAAGTACTTAATTTATGAAAAAAGTAGCAGAATCACAGTATATTCTGCTGTAGCATACTTATTAGCTTAGTCACTTATCTACCATATTTTGCGTAACTTAAGTAAGCACTGAGAATAATATATTATACAGGGTTATTGGAAAATGCTAACAACCTCTTAGGGTTGCCTTCTGATAGTCCTAACAAACATTAATATATGTTTTTTATTGCGTTTTTGACGGAATAAGTATGAGGACTACCCGATGTTAAAAGTCTCTTGTGCATGTATTATTTCATGCTTTTTATTACTTTGCTCGATGTAAATATTCAAAACTCTATTGAAATGGAGCACGGCGGTTCAGTGTTGCCGCGGCGGGCTCTATTGGCTCGGAGTAGGCGTTGTCTTTTACTACGAGACTCAAAACTTAAAACAATACGTTTTTCTAGTACTGTCTACACTTTCAAGTTCTGTGTCTCGTAGTAAAAGACAATGCCTACTCCGATTATCATTTCAAAGTTTTTGTTAAGACCAGTAGAAGGCAACCCTAAGAGGTTGTTAGCATTTTTCCAATAACCCTGTATATTCGTATCATGATACGATATCATGAAATTTCATGCGGACACAGCTAATGACAGAATTTAGTAATGTCAATGCTTATGTTTTTACCACCACTCGGCACTCAGCAGTATCCGGTTAACTGTTTAGGAATAGAACCTTGTAATATGTATTATAAATGCCAAAAATTGTTGATTATCTCCTAAATCAATTCTCACGTGAAAGTTATCTTCAAACAGACATACAAATATATCCTTAATAATAGGGATCCGCCACAGACGCCAATGCTTTAAAAAATAAGTGAAATAAGAAAATTCTTAGTACCTACCAATATGGTAATAAATACTTGTTTTGAAAGTGTTGTAAAGACTTTAAAGAATGCCTCATATATTTTGCATGTTCTTTTCCCAGTGGCTCTATAGCCACTGTACGCTCCCCAGCCAATCCAGGGAGCGGTTCCCTGAGGGTTTTCCACAGGAATGCAATTCTAACAAATTGTACTAAAATAACTTCGATAGCTCAGTGCGAAGGATAGAAAATTGCATAAGCCAACTCACCATGCTCAGCTCAGCTCCGGTCCATGCTATGGTACAGTATAGTATAGTACAGTATAGTACGCTATGCAATCCCTGGATATGATCATCGTTAGATATGTGCACACTTCACTGGGCGAGAGATTGTTTTCGTCGGGTATGATGCAGGAGTTATTAATTTGGGGTTTGAGAGTAGGTATACACACGCGATGGAGTTACGTGCACTTCGGGTGAAAGGTCCGGTTGAGACTGGCAGGCGAACCAGTGAGAGGCGATATGACACATAGGTAACTACCCTCTATTGAGCCATCGTATCAAAAATAATGTAAAACGTAACTACCTTCGAAAGATGTCGATATCAGCTTTTCCTAAGTATTAATTGCGAGGCTTCAACAGCCACTTAACGTTTAATTTTCTAAACACTAAAGCGTTCGTAGCGTAGTATCGTAGTAGATCAGCTATGTTAAGCAACATCCGCTAGGATCATGACATCGATGGGTGATTGCTAGTGGTATTAGGTACTACTGAGTGCTTCCGTGCTTTGGAGGGCACACTAAGCCGATGATCCCAGGTGTTGTCTTAAGGGATGACAGTCGTTATAATAAGCTGATATGCCATTTTGCTAATGATCACCTGACTAGCTAATCCTTGGTGTCGATATATCGATATTGGAGTTTAATTATTCCTGCCAATGCTACGAAAATAGAAGCGGCTTCCGATAATCTCGGTTTTTCAATAATTTATTTTATCCTAGGATTCTGTCAGACGTAAGGATACATTGTAGATATACTTAAAGCCAAAGTTTCACGTATCATGCATATTTCTACAATGTATTTGGAAAACTATGGTATTTGGAATTATACAACTTCAAAACAGTGAAGATGTTTCGTCTAAATATTAAAAAAGGATGACAAGGTACATCGTATGTATAATTTAATATTCATTTATGAATGTTAATAATACCTAGGACTTAAATAAAAAATAACTTTATCACTTAAAATAAATAACTTAAGGTCTTAAATTCTAAAAGGATAAATCTCACGAAATTCATGACATCATTCTTAAATAAGTTGAAATCGGACTGGACCACTATGGCCAATTTATGAATGAAATTCTATTGTTATAATTATCGCCGATGCCAATGGGGAAAACAAAACTTGCTGTAAGACTATGCTACTGGTTGAATTTAAAAATGTTCTATACTTATTTACTATTTGTTAGATAGGCCACTCTATTCAGAATCACTGCCTAAGTGCATTTTCACTAAAATCTCATGTTAGCATGCCTGTAGGTATCTGTTTGTAATTAAAATGCTGCGAAATCAGATTGCAGTGATTGTTGAAGATAGATTGAAGATCAAAAGAGTGTTAATGTCGACTGTACCATTTCTTTACCCAGGCTGTTAGAAAAAGTTCGCGAAAGACGACCAAAGAGCTGCGTTCTCCTACATCATGACAACTCTTTTTCACACACGGTCAACAAAACAATGTCATTTTTAGCTTCCGAAAAAGTACAAGTCGTCACCCATCCTGCACATAGCCCCGACCTAGCACCCTGTGACTTCTGTATTTTCCCCAAAATCAAAGTTATTAAATAATTCCACTGGCCGATACGCGCAGTTTCTTTAAAAAATATAGGGGTTCCTGTAACTAAAATAACATATCTTGTTATGATTTAAAGTGGTTTCGCTTCAAGGCCCATCGATTTTTATCTCGACCCTATATGGTATATACCTACACAGAATAGGTACATTTATATTGGTACACAAGTACAGAATATAGTACGACTTTTATGCACTTGCTACGGCCATTAACTTACCCTCCTAACCATAAACTGGGCAAGTCAACACGAGATTTCACTATGTGTTAAAATAATTAACGAATTGCAAGTGATGAGGTGTTTCAATGAATATTGATTCAATTATTGTATTGGAATAGACTTTGCTTAGCTAATAAGATATTCAAAAATAAAATAAATGAATCTAAAAGAATTGATAAGTAGCTGCTGAGTACCTACTCAGCAGCTACTTATCAATATTACCCACAAAAATAGCTAGGTAGAAGAACACCAGTTGAACTTTTGAAGCAGTGATGGCTCAGTGGCATTGGCCGTGGACTGCCGCGCAGCAGGTCCATGGTTCGAATCCCACCGCGGGCTTGAGCTTCACCGCATGGTGGAAGGGCATTTTGCGAATGCCCGTCTGGTTAGCGACAACCCTCAAATAGAAAATCTGTCGCCAAGCACCTAACTGTGTGTTCCGGCAGCACTCCTTGAGAGCCAGTACAATTACAGGCATATGACCTAACAACTGTACGTCTCAATGTGACGGGCGCAGTGCAATTTGTTGTTCACGAAATGCGTCTGTTATAGGCAGAGGTTAGTTCACTTAACATCAGGTGGGCCTCTGGCTTGTTCCGTCAGCATAACATACATACAAACATATTACAAAAAAAAACATGCCACGAAAATATAACGAAGAAATTACATACCTATATATTACTTTTCTGGATTTTAAGAACAAGAGGATCATACTGAAAGGTGTTAGGCGACAGATTTTTTACCTAACCAGGTGATCATTCTCAAAATGCTCTTTCACCATGCGGTAAAGCCGGCGGTGGGGTTTGAACGATGGACCTGCAGCACGGCAGTTTATAACTCGGCTGGCAAGTGTTTAAAATTTCAAAATATATTTATTATCTACATGATTACTTGATTTTGATAATTTTTTTGTTGGATACAAGTGTACTTTCAAGTAGGTCCCATTAATATTTCATGAACATCTTAGAAAACAGTTCTTAGGTTACAGTTTTTTAACTAAATAGTAGTAGTTTATATTGAATATATCTCTATGTTGGTAAATAGACGAAAACTTCAATATTAATAAACTAAATTACAGTCAATAATATTATAGCCTAACTTAAGATTGTAACTTTGTAAATTTTTTGCCTAGTGAAGAGTTTTAAATTTTTATTAAATTAAATTATTAATTTAATCATTTCGGCGCTTTCTGAATTCAATACACACGAGTCGCGATCCCCGGTCGATTCTTGTTTATTTGACAAACAGTGCATACGTTTAGAAACATTAGTATATTACTGGATTTTTTACATAGTGTTAAAAATCCAGTAATTTACTAAACCTAAGCTGTGGGTGTAATAAGAGGCGACTAAAGGTAAAATAGTACCGGCAGGTGGGCAGCAGCGCCCTCTGAGGAACTGATATCTTAAACTGCGATCCCCAAGACACCTGCCAAACGTGGGGATTATGGCAACCTGCCTCCCCGCCCTACTAAATGAGGGAGGATGTGTTTAGCAGTGGATAATCCGGCTGATACAGCAACCTAAGTGTGTAGTTTTTTTTTTTATATGTTATTGTGGTGGATAAAACACGATGCCCACCTGATGTTAAGCGAACTAACCTCTGCCTATAACAGATGCATTTCGTCACAGGTCACGAATTGCACTGCGCACCTTGAGACATAGTTGTTAAGTCTCATGTGCCGGTAATTTCACTGGCTCCCAAGGACTGTGCCGGAACACACCGTTAGGTGCTTGGCAACCAATTTTCTAATTGAGAGTGGTCGCTCGCCAAGCGGGCATTCGCAAAAGCCCTTCCACCATGCGGTGAAGCTCAAGCCCGCGGCGGGATTTGAACCATGGACCTGCGGCACGGCAGTCCATAGCCTATGCCACTGAGCCATCACTGCTTCAAAGATCCATACTTTTGTAAGTTATTAAAGTTAAAATCACATGTCATATATCAAAAGGTGCGTCTTTGGGTGCGCACTACTAACCTGCAACTAAAATATCTACTGGTGGTTGTTCCAAAGATTTTATACCCGAAAAGCAAAAAAACAGTTATTACTTAAAAAAAATAACAAAAGTTTTTATTTAATTCAAACTTATTGAAGTATTATTCCCAAAAGATTTTGCGAAGAGATGGTTTTATTAGATTGCTGTATTGCAGACTTTTCGTCACGCATTCAATTATTCATGTTTACTTAAATGTTTAGCGTAGTAATTTATTTCATTCCGCTTTTTAAAATGAGTGTAGAGTGAAACATTTATATTTAACTATTCCGCAAAACAATGAACTCTATTTATTGGTTTTCAATTCAGGGTCTTACCTATTCTGATAATTTTAATCATGATGACTTTTCAATGGTTTGCACTCGTAACATTCCATTACAACTTTTTTTTTTTATGTTATTTTGACGGAACAAGCCCGAGGCCTACCTGATGTTAAGTGGACTGACCTCTGCCTATAACAGACGCATTTCGTCGACGACGAATTGCACTGCACCCGTCACATTGAGACGTCCAGTTGTTAGGTCTCATTAGCCTGTAATTTTTCTGGCTCTCAAGGACTGCTGCCGAAACACACCGTTAGGTGCTTGGCGACAGATTTTCTACTTGAGGGTGGTCGCTAGCCAGGCGGGCATTCGCAAAATGCCCTTCCACCATGCGGTGAAGCTCAAGCTCTGGGCGGGATTCGAACCATGGACCTGCTGCGCGGCAGTCCATAGCCAATGCCACTGAGCCATCACTGCTTCAAAACAACTTGAATGACAGTCTTCCAATCTTAAACCTAACCTTGTCAAAACCATATTTACATGCGTTGTAAATGGAATTTTACTAAAGGGTACCCTTTTATTGGCATAATATCCTAATTACTAATTAGAATGGTAATCAATTGGTTGGCATACAGTTTTTTGCATAATCATACATTATATACATTGGTTTTATTAGTGCATCAGTTTTTACTGAGGACGTTGATATGATTATCGTCATTGTTTGGTATAACTTTAATGAGAATAAATAAATCATAATAATAAACTTATTTCATAGTTATTGAGACTTAGTTAAGTTAGTGATTAAATCAAGTAAAATTAAGTTATAATATATTATTCTTATTTATTGAGTTTTTATCTCCAATGAGTATTCACTTTCAGAAGATTGTTTGAGGGTATGTTTGTTATGCAGAGTGAGTCTTCCACCGAAAACATCTTCTCATTTGATTTCTGTCTGCTCTCTAGTCAAAAGGAAGCACTTGCTTTCTTCGCAGACGGTGTATAACTTAGATTGATTAGTTGGGTAGCCACTCTTACTCAATGGTTGTTCGTAGATTGTAGTTGACCTGCAGATTTCCTCCTTACCAGTCTGCATCTGCAGGTTTTCGTGTATTTCAGAATTCATTATGTACCAGGGTTCTTAAATAATGTTCTGTATTCTTTTCCGCATTGATATGTATATTTTATTTTTATTAGTATTGTTATAGAATATAGATAGACCTCCGTCCATATCTATTTGTAAATATCCCTTTGTAGAGAGTTGTCTGGAAGAGATTGCTCTCAACGATAAGACCGCCCATTGTCACACCTACCCTTAGTTATTGTTTTAAGTTATAAATTTGTAAATTTGAATGTGTCAATAAAGTGTTATCTATGTGTTATCTATCTATTTATCCATATATCTATGTACACAAATAATCATATAAAGGAGTGATGATAAACGTAGTGAAAAGAGGTGTTGAGTGTTTTGATTGGTGATAATAATAATTTCGCGCATACATATTTTTTATACATGAACTTATCTGATGCTTAGATAGAGTTATACATAAAAATATTAGAACTATAGAGCATTTATATAAGCATTTCGGGGGGAAACTTATTCTTATTGAATATATATTTGTAATATAAGTACTTTATTTGTAATGATATTAATGATGATAAACGATACCATCATGATATATCACTTTAAAAGTTGATATAAAACCGGTATTACCAAAAAAGCTATATAAATACAATCATACAGGCACTATTATTTCTTATGGTGCGCTATATATAACAAAAACGATATTCTATAAAATATTTTCACGTTTGCATATTCCGGAACGCGTATATATAGGATTTATAAAAGTCCAAATCATAAAAGTTTGAGGCACAATACAATTAACACTTGGTAGATCCGGATAGAAAAATGTCTGGTACTCTCAATCGATTTTAAAATTCTAAGATTCCCTATAAGTTTTAATACGTATTTTACGAGTGTGTAATCGAGGAGAATATACAATACTTTACTGTACTAATTACCATGCCATTATGACCCAACAAAAGTAGCAGAATTGAGGTCTAGCATAATGATAAATTATGTGATGACAATTTTGACATAACTTAAATGAAATCTTTCAATATTTTCCATCATAGTGCAAATACAAACCTACACAAGATAGTACAAAAATATCACTACGTAACACAGTAACAAAAGTAGTTATTACTGAGTACAATAAACTGATTGGTTTATGTATTTATTCTTGGAAGCTTATTACAAAGCATCTGGACATAGAAGCAGCTAGACGCTTTATTTATTACTAATAATAAATCAGTAAAAGGGTTAAAATCGTGAGAAATTAATCATAAATATACTGAAATAAAGTGGCAAGTGTTAGAGTGATAAAGAAAATAATAACAGGAAATGGTAATTTGACTTTGCAACAGTATTTTTGTGGAATGATTGTAGTGACAGTTCTTGATAGAATTAACGAATGTGCAGTGCAGTGCTTAGTGCAATTAACAAAAACTGTACTATTAATTGTTGACTCAGATAAAATTGACCCGAATTATTTAGGCTGCCTCGTTGATTGTCTGGAAAAGCATCTCTTCGAAATATCGAGGGTTCAATCTCTAGGACATTTATAAATTAACACTTTTATAAATGGAACTAAACCATGCCTGGTGAAACTTGGGTGTCTTTACATCTCTGGCTATGGCTACCCTTTCAACAACATCTTTTTTTTTAAGGCTAGAGTGCTCGTGGCCCTTTCCATACAAAGGCAGTATCGTTATTTTTAGGGTTCCGTACCCAAAGGGTAAAAACGGGACCCTATTACTGAGACTTCACTGTCCGTCCGTCTGTCACCGGGCTGTATCTCAAGAACGGTGACAGCTAGACAGTTGAAAGAATTTCACAGATGATATACATCATGAAATACTTCTATTGCCGCTATAACAACAAATACTAAAAATAAAATAAAATAAACATTTAAGGGGGGCTCCCGTACAACAAACTTGATTTTTTTACCGTTTCTTGCTCGATACTAATAACGGTGTCAACTAGATGCTTTAACTATTCACAGAATATTTAGTTTAATGTTCTCTTAAATATAATTAATTAAAATAAATAATTAAGGCCGGCGACATTAAATAAAATAAATAATTAAGGCTCCTATACAATAAAAGAGGTTTTCGCCGTTTATTTGCTAACAATACGGAACCCTTCGTGCGCGAGTCCCATTCGCACTTGGCCGGCTTTTAAATACTAAGTGTTCAAACTCGACCTTTGACCCTTTAAAACTTTGCATGTATGTCCTTCAGCCTTATATCTACGCTTCTAGTTTGCCACATTTCTGTAAAAGGAACTTTTCAAAAATAATTCGATCAACCGTTTTGTATGAGAATTGATACTTTGATAAGAGGTAAAATAAATTTTAAATTATCAAAATGGCAAACTAGAAACATAGATATAAGGCTCAGCAATATTCATAAAAAAAAATACCGAGTTTGAACACGTATTTAAAATGTAGTTTCGTCATATTTTACGAAAGCGCTCCGTGCACTCTACTCTTAAGGCTTGGCTTTATTGTTGCCATTACGTACACTCTAGGCATAGAACATATAATAATACTACGTATAGAATGGACACTCCTCACCCCCCACCAAAACGAGCCGTCCTCACCCCGCCACCGATGCAGAGCTGACCTGAGTACGGGACGCGCAACTCGCGCACGATGACGCGACGACGTCGTGACGACGAAGCGTGACTATTGTACGAGTATTTTTAAAGTTGAGAATGGGGTACTCTTGTGCTGTTTACGGTTGCTTATCAACTAAACGAGAAAAGGATAGGAGTTTTTGTAGATTAAGGATAAAACGAGGTAAGTCATTCTTCGTAACCTACGCTAAGTACCTACCTATTTGTCGTTCTTCATTTATATAGTAGGTAACTTATTAAAACCTGTAATTTACAGTAGGTTTTGAAAAAAATACAAACATAATACTTTATCTTTGTGTTTTATTGAAACTGCTATTCAAATAATGATTATTTTAGAAAATGTTCGTTTGCAAAAAATATCCGTGGATATCGACTTAGTTTGCAGCAAAACAAGTGTCTTTGTTACCTATACATAGACCTATACCTACCATACAGAAAAGCAATATACATACCGACCTTCGCTACTGTTGACACGCGGCACACTTCATAATTGATTATTATACGAAAAGAACATACATTATTATTGATTGTAATTATTATCATTACTTATATAAAATGTGAACTTGGAATGATACTTTTTTTATAGTGTAGGTATCTATTATTGTTTAAGTAATGGAGTAAAATGTGAAGAAATGTTATCTACTCGGTTGTGTTGCATATTCCTACGTCGTACATGGAGTCCGATTGTTGTGCTTGTAAATGTTTCTGAAGGTAGGTAAGGTACGCATAACCTACGAAATCTAATAAGTCATAATAACAGCGTCAAAAGATTGTTGAGTAGGTAAGTACAACAATACTCATACGATGACAACCTTAGACTTCACGCACACATTTACGCGTGTACAAAAACAACATTTGTGTAGTGTATGTGTAATAGGTAGTTAGAACGCGGCTTTTGTATAGTGAATGAGTCGAGTGTCCAGGCTGTGCTCTAGGTCAAGTTGCGTGAACAATACAAACGTAGTTTCCGTCATATTTTAAATAACAAGTGTTCAAACTCTGTGGAATTTTGCATGCATATCCCTGAGCCTAAAATCTGTGCTGTTTGCCAGTTTTTCGAATCATCATTAATTTCATCCGTAAATATGAAAATATTTTTTCCCATACAAAAAGATTTTGTCGAATAATGATTGTAATTACTTCATTTAACGGAAAATTGCTTAACTAAAATCATAGACGTTGCGCTTTGGAATATGCATGCTAAATTTTACTAAGTTTGAACACTTGTTATATAAAATATGATAAAACTTCCCTTGAGTAATTTTATTTCTTCTAATTTTGAATTTCAGCTAATGCCTGGTATAGCTCTAGGTAAGTTCGTATGCTAAAAAACTTACGCGGGGTGATAATTTTAGCGCATGCACACCTTTTATGACATACGAGATTTCTGTTGAATTTACAGAAGTAAATTTATTAATTATTTTTATATCTAAATTATTTTTGGCGTGATAAGGGACTAACTGCTAAAAATTTTTAATTTTCTTCGGTAACCTTTTTTTGAGCCATTGTTAAGTGCGTTCCTTCATGATTTATCGTCATATATCATGTAAGCGATGTCTCCAAATGATTTGTTCCAAAAGATTGTCATTTTGCTATATACTGTATTTTGGATATGATTTCGCGACAACATCCTTTTTTTTGGGATTATGGCGAACAAGCAAGAGGATCACCTGATATTAAGTGGATGTTAAGTTTGTTGTCTGATATTGTACAAAAGAATATAACCATAAATACTCGTTAAAAAATTAAGTATGTTAGGTGCAAAATATATTCTGTTAAATTAGTATCGGGATTTTGACTTGCCGTACAAAATGTTTTTGTAAAAATGTGTATTGATAGTTGGTACTTTTATACCTCATTTTTATGTAAAGGTTTTGATAGGATTAGTAAAAAATATTTTTGAAATATTCTTGACCCCCTAAAGTGTAGTAAAAACTTTGCGCATTGTTGGATGGATAAAATTATCGTCCCACAAATTTGACTCTTTTGTATTACCATTGAAAATTACGTAGAATCATTAAAATATGAGAGCCTAGGATTAAAGGAGCCTAGGATTAATGGATATTATCAATACCAGAAGCACAATACATATACTTATATTTAAAAAGGTGTGACTCAGGCGCAAAGCAGTTGTTCACTTGTGACGAAATGCATCTGTTATAGACAGAGGTTACCGCTCAAAGAATTCAAGGAAGACCGAGTAGTGGTTGAAAGAGACATTGATTGCTCGGGTCAACCAACGTATTTGAATTAAAAAGAACATCAACAAGTGAAGGACGTGGCAATAGTAAATCGTGACGCAAGCTTTATGGTGAAGGTTCAGGAAGTAAACACGTCTCACGAATTCATTCACATTATTCTAGTTGATGTTTTGTTTATAAACCACGCCGCGGTAAGGATTGTTAACGCAAACAATTTTCTACAGAAATGCTGGAATGGGCCAATTTGGATTCCAAATTCATGAAACGCTATATAACGAGCGATGATACGTGGATTCATTGAAATAAAGACCTGCTAACAAACTTCGGAATGGCGCTTTCATACTCGAAAATACAGAGTCAAATAATGAAAATTAAATATAAATAATTTTTTTTGTTCCTGATAGGTTAGCCTTGGACCACTATCTCACCTGATGGTAAGTGATGATGTGGTCGAAGATGTTGTTCAGGCTAACCTAGAAGTACTGGCTCTCAAGGACAGCTGCCGGAACACACCGTTAGGTGCTTGGCGACAGATTTTCTACTTGAGGGTGGTAGCTAGCCAGGCGGGCATTCGCAAAATACCCTACCACCATGCTATAACGACTGCCATCCTAAGACGACAACCGGGATCGACGGCTTAACGTGCTCTCCGAAGCACGGAAACGCTCAGTAGTAATGTCACTAGCGGTCACCCATCCAACTCATGACCGCGGGCGACGTTGCTTAACTTTGCTGATCGGTTGAGAACAGCTAAGTAAACTTCGCTACGAGCGCTTCGAAATATACATACCGACCTTCGCTACTGTTGACACGCGGCACACTTCATAATTGATTATTATACGAAAAGAACATACATTATTATTGATTGTAATTATTATCATTACTTATATAAAATGTGAACTTGGAATGATACTTTTTTTATAGTGTAGGTATCTATTATTGTTTAAGTAATGGAGTAAAATGTGAAGAAATGTTATCTACTCGGTTGTGTTGCATATTCCTACGTCGTACATGGAGTCCGATTGTTGTGCTTGTAAATGTTTCTGAAGGTAGGTAAGGTACGCATAACCTACGAAATCTAATAAGTCATAATAACAGCGTCAAAAGATTGTTGAGTAGGTAAGTACAACAATACTCATACGATGACAACCTTAGACTTCACGCACACATTTACGCGTGTACAAAAACAACATTTGTGTAGTGTATGTGTAATAGGTAGTTAGAACGCGGCTTTTGTATAGTGAATGAGTCGAGTGTCCAGGCTGTGCTCTAGGTCAAGTTGCGTGAACAATACAAACGTAGTTTCCGTCATATTTTAAATAACAAGTGTTCAAACTCTGTGGAATTTTGCATGCATATCCCTGAGCCTAAAATCTGTGCTGTTTGCCAGTTTTTCGAATCATCATTAATTTCATCCGTAAATATGAAAATATTTTTTCCCATACAAAAAGATTTTGTCGAATAATGATTGTAATTACTTCATTTAACGGAAAATTGCTTAACTAAAATCATAGACGTTGCGCTTTGGAATATGCATGCTAAATTTTACTAAGTTTGAACACTTGTTATATAAAATATGATAAAACTTCCCTTGAGTAATTTTATTTCTTCTAATTTTGAATTTCAGCTAATGCCTGGTATAGCTCTAGGTAAGTTCGTATGCTAAAAAACTTACGCGGGGTGATAATTTTAGCGCATGCACACCTTTTATGACATACGAGATTTCTGTTGAATTTACAGAAGTAAATTTATTAATTATTTTTATATCTAAATTATTTTTGGCGTGATAAGGGACTAACTGCTAAAAATTTTTAATTTTCTTCGGTAACCTTTTTTTGAGCCATTGTTAAGTGCGTTCCTTCATGATTTATCGTCATATATCATGTAAGCGATGTCTCCAAATGATTTGTTCCAAAAGATTGTCATTTTGCTATATACTGTATTTTGGATATGATTTCGCGACAACATCCTTTTTTTTGGGATTATGGCGAACAAGCAAGAGGATCACCTGATATTAAGTGGATGTTAAGTTTGTTGTCTGATATTGTACAAAAGAATATAACCATAAATACTCGTTAAAAAATTAAGTATGTTAGGTGCAAAATATATTCTGTTAAATTAGTATCGGGATTTTGACTTGCCGTACAAAATGTTTTTGTAAAAATGTGTATTGATAGTTGGTACTTTTATACCTCATTTTTATGTAAAGGTTTTGATAGGATTAGTAAAAAATATTTTTGAAATATTCTTGACCCCCTAAAGTGTAGTAAAAACTTTGCGCATTGTTGGATGGATAAAATTATCGTCCCACAAATTTGACTCTTTTGTATTACCATTGAAAATTACGTAGAATCATTAAAATATGAGAGCCTAGGATTAAAGGAGCCTAGGATTAATGGATATTATCAATACCAGAAGCACAATACATATACTTATATTTAAAAAGGTGTGACTCAGGCGCAAAGCAGTTGTTCACTTGTGACGAAATGCATCTGTTATAGACAGAGGTTACCGCTCAAAGAATTCAAGGAAGACCGAGTAGTGGTTGAAAGAGACATTGATTGCTCGGGTCAACCAACGTATTTGAATTAAAAAGAACATCAACAAGTGAAGGACGTGGCAATAGTAAATCGTGACGCAAGCTTTATGGTGAAGGTTCAGGAAGTAAACACGTCTCACGAATTCATTCACATTATTCTAGTTGATGTTTTGTTTATAAACCACGCCGCGGTAAGGATTGTTAACGCAAACAATTTTCTACAGAAATGCTGGAATGGGCCAATTTGGATTCCAAATTCATGAAACGCTATATAACGAGCGATGATACGTGGATTCATTGAAATAAAGACCTGCTAACAAACTTCGGAATGGCGCTTTCATACTCGAAAATACAGAGTCAAATAATGAAAATTAAATATAAATAATTTTTTTTGTTCCTGATAGGTTAGCCTTGGACCACTATCTCACCTGATGGTAAGTGATGATGTGGTCGAAGATGTTGTTCAGGCTAACCTAGAAGTACTGGCTCTCAAGGACAGCTGCCGGAACACACCGTTAGGTGCTTGGCGACAGATTTTCTACTTGAGGGTGGTAGCTAGCCAGGCGGGCATTCGCAAAATACCCTACCACCATGCTATAACGACTGCCATCCTAAGACGACAACCGGGATCGACGGCTTAACGTGCTCTCCGAAGCACGGAAACGCTCAGTAGTAATGTCACTAGCGGTCACCCATCCAACTCATGACCGCGGGCGACGTTGCTTAACTTTGCTGATCGGTTGAGAACAGCTAAGTAAACTTCGCTACGAGCGCTTCGAAATATATATATTATAAAATAGTTTGTGATAAAAAAGTACAAATAAGAAAATTACGTATTGTCACATGGTAAAAGTGTCGTCAATCATAAAGTCATGATCGAAATAATAATCAACGAAAAAGCATGGCAATTCAAAAAATTAAAGATAACCTTACGATTACAAAATATTAGAGCGCATCTCACAGTTACTCTCACAATCAATACTTATAATAAAACTGTAACATATCCAATTCTGTAATGGCAGATATTTTGCAAAACAAATTGAGAGTAATCTGTGGCTGACACTGATACCAAAACTGTATTATTGTTGTCTGTCTGTCTGTCTGTATCCCGGCCGCACATCACTCCAAAACTACTGAATGGAATTCAATGGAACTTAACACGATTTGAGTTCATACCACGAATAAGGACATTGTATGTTTTTTATCCCAAAATCTAGTACAGTTCCTTCGGGAAAGAGGATGAAAGTCAAAATGTACACTTAGTTATTATTTATTAACGCATAGTCCAATTTTAATTATTCTTAGACACTTCACTCGTCAGAATAGTAACGAGTGAGCCAGAAACCCCACGGGCAGCTCGGCACCCCACAGGCAGCCCGGCACCCTTATTTAGTTTTGCAAGTTTGCTAAGATAAAACTCTAAAATCTGGAACATTCGCCACGATCAGTTGTTTTAACTATCTATCTTTAAATTAATTTAATTAATATGTGTAATAATCGTGAAAACCTAAGACAACATTACCTATCTTTTGCCGATACATTTTGGAGACTGCGCAATGGAATTGCACAATCTAATATATTATCGTTCTACCGCCAAACAAGGAGAAGGCAAAAAGACGTCGTTTTAAAATCGAAATTCCAAAGAAATACACAAAGTAGGTACTTTGCTTCAACATTTATTGTGCGAACCGCGAAGGAACTCTCTACTGTCTTCTGGAAAATACAATCCGCGAGTTTTCAAATCCAAAATAAAAAGCTCCTTTTGTTGCTTCATATGAGATAAACAGTGCTCAAATGTGTATAAGTAGTAGCAGGTACGGCAATCGCGAACGAAGTCGCAGGTACAGCTAGTATGCAATCAAATCTTTTTATGTAATCGTGTCAATACAAATTTTATTTCTAATTATTATGTAGCTACCATGTGATAAAGCACTAGAAACATTTTGTCCATTTTTCACAAGCTCACTTTTATATAAATTTATATACAATATATATATATTTTTTTAAGTTCTGTTTCGCTTACGGGCATGCGAAACGAGGTCTCTCCGTCCTACGCCCTCAGTCAATAATTTTTCAACCCCACTTTGTCTAATATAAATTTCGGTGTTGGCGTCGAGGAGTGCATTGAAGTGACGTAGGATTCGAATCAGTGGAGACACGGAACGGGCTATACTGTTATCTCGAGGAACATGAAACAGCACGTTACGACGACCGTGCGTTAATCGGTGGAACGAAAAACACACAGAAGAATATGATTAATGCGGGCAGTGCGCTGCACCTCTAATGACCTTTACATACAAGTTGATTGCCGGCTTTACTCCAACGAGTTGAAATGGAGCTCGCTGAGCAGGAATTTTGTCAAGTAAAGGATGGATAATAGAAGACTTTCTCATACAACGATCTTAAAACAGGCTTTAAGAATCGCAAAACTCAATCAATAAAGTCATACGGATTCATTTAACTCTCGTTTTGTCTACTCAGTTTTCTTTTCTCAGTATGGAGGGTAAGTACCCTGAATATTGTATATGGAACATTTTACTGAAAGAAGACATTATGTGAATTTAAAAAAACAATTTAAACTGCATTAATAGATATTTAAATAATCGGTTGAACCGGATATCGAACCCGTTACACAAGAAAAATAGAAAAATAATAATTCTGTAGCTTTATTAAACCGATTGAAAGGCTTCATCATAAGGATTATTTTTTGCTAAATAACATAGTGTCAGAAATAAAAGGAAAACGGAGTGTAAAAAACAAATAATTATTTCGACGTTTTTGTATAAAAAACTATTAAAATCGGTGATTAAGAACATTAGTTGAGTATTTAAGTAACATGTAGCGAGATTGCAATGAAATTCCTGTTTAGATAACATTTTAAGACAATTTTTTTATTTCGGGTAAACTCCTTGCTTGAATTTGCATGACATGTGTGCTGTTCTATAAATTAAAAAGTAAAAACTTACTGACCTTGGATTTCATGACAAAAAGAAAGCTCGAGGGTTTCATAAGAGCATTACGGCCAAGTTAACCTGTATGTTTAGATACTATTTACGTGCAATTGTGATGAAAATTATTATAGAAGTGACCAGTTCTTTCATTACACACCAACAAGCTATTGACATGCCACTGGCCAGCTACCAATTCCCAGCGGTAAGCTTGCATAACTCGTATAACTATTACCGTAGACTTTATTACCGTAATACCTGGGCCTAATATGAGCGTGTGTAGACATAGGAAAATGTTCCCGAGGGATGCTATGTTTGTGATGTCTTTGGTACACTTGGTGGTATTGGTGTTTTAGTTCTTACGTAACGTATATTGAGTAAAATTATGTCCAAACGCTGTTATTAATCTAAAGACAGTTATATATAAACCCATGTGTGTATTCCCAAAGAGATCCCTTTTTGGGACATATCATTTGAACGTCTGTGTAAAAAGGCAAATTTTGGGAACATGTTTTTTAGAAAGAGTGTTCGCCTTACAGATATGAAAAAAATAACGCAACGCGGAGAATAAACCCAGGACTTCGACATACCAAAGCTACACTTTAAGCCACTTCACTAATGAGGCAATATTACAATTATTATTATTTCATAATTTTTAAAACTAAGCGGTTTAGAGGCTCTTTAAAAACATTCGCTGGGGATTTCGCTAGGTTCAGGATAATCCTATTTTCATTCTTCTGTCTACTGTTTTTTTTACATATCTGATAGGCTAGCCACTATGACAACTGATGGTAAGAGATGATGTGGTCGAAGATTTTGTTCTGGCTAACCTAAAATAACTGTGCTATTAATTGGCAGCTTTAACGTAGATCCTTTAACTGACAAAGCTTGTTTCAGCCAAATCATATCTGATGAGATTTG